>FWPY01000018.1:0-5016573 GCA_900174645.1 Sonneratia alba
TCTGACTGCGGCCTTTAGGGAGTGATGCAGAACTGAAGCAGGAGGCGATCCTTCAGAATGAAAGTATATTAAACATTTTATCCCTGCAGAGTCAGCATACAATAAAGATCTGGGACTATTTCTCCGCATAACCAATCTGAAAATGAGCTAATAACCTTATGCACAGTAGAAACTCACAATCATAAAACAGTATTTCTCTAACAGGAATGAACATAACCCGGGCATTTGTAAGAAGAGATAGTCTTGCATTATAGGATCGCTTGCAGAAGGCCATGATGTTTTGTTTCACGGGCGGACCGATCTTTGAAACCTTATGGGCTGGCCCAACAGGGGTGGAGTCGGGGTGTGCCCTTCTTCCCCATGCCTCCAGAGCCAGCTTTTATCACCCCAACCACTGATTATTCAATAGACAAGCTAGCAGGCGTTGCATCAAAAATGGGTAAAAAATTCAGTTGACTAACCTCAACGTAATACTAACATCAGAATGTTGCATTCAGAGGGGCAATTTGAGACGGGAAAACAGAAACGGCACACTTACAAGTACAAAATGCAACAGAAGGCAGAGACTACCATGAAGTGTTGCATTCACTCTCTATTCGCACCATAAAAAAAGCGCACAGTTTAAGCTTTTAACGTTAATCCTCAAAGGTGACAATTTCAGCTTCGAATAAATCAACAAACCTTATCTTCAAAGAAAATACTAGGTTGTTTTTTTATCAGAAGAAATTAATGCGTTAACATAAACTCGAACGTATCATGGCCTCCTGTACCCAGCATTTCCCGAAGGTACAGCATTCAATCGAGCTGTAGTTCCATTTTCTTCTAAACATGGAACACCTTACTCAAAAGCAGGAGGGCAATTTCCTTTTTTTTTTCTCTATTAGTTGCAGGGCATCAAATATATTTGAACTTGTTGTTCCGCGCAACGACTCGCAAGCTGTTCAAACAATATAAGATTATACCACAACCAACGAAGATGGTTTCCCACAGAAACGAAATGAAAGGGGCGAGAGAGTAATTTCTTGGACTTCCACTCGGCTTGGGGGGAGCCATGGCAAAACAACGGAGAGAGAACGCTCTCCGGGAAGGTAGACTGGGCGTTGTGACTGCTTCATCCTTGGGAACTGGAGGGAGAAATTGGGGTTGGCATAGACAAGCAAGCTGGCAGGAGAGGACAGAGAAAGAAAGTAGCTGGAAAGCTCCGCATTTCTACTATCTCTGAAGTGAAGAGCGAACATGGATTAGGGTCCAGGAGAAGGTTAAAGACAGCCATAGCTCAAATCAAGTACAAAGAAGTCAGAGAACAGAAGAGCTTTGGATAAAATTCTCTCGATCAGAGAATCTATCCAAATCTGCCTCTGCATCACGACGACTATCCGTTCTGCGTGGGCGGTGGATTCATACGAGTTTGTATTAATGCCCGCTGATATTCACCGAAAATGGGTCATACCTATAAAGGCCATTAAAAGAAAGAAAAGAGAAAATTATAAAGCCATTAAATCAATTTAATAATTAAAATGGACAACCGACCAAATGCAATATCTTAGTCAAGTCGCCTCATTAAAATATTACTTAAAAGAGAATCTGTAGTTCCAGGCTAATGTACGAGAGCGGTTTACAAACTCTTCTCCTAATGGAGAGGATGAGGTGGTAAAAATTGCACGACCAATAGCCTGCACAAAAAATCGTAAGCATTTAGTACGATATTTTTTGAGTCACATGATTTTTTAGTTATGTAGTAAGTTGAAAAACAAAAATAAATTTTATTATAAGAGAGAGAATTAATTGAAAAAAGTAATAAGGATTAAATATATCTGTAACTAACTTTAATTAATTATTTTATATTATTACAAATTAATATAATAAATAATTGTATTATTAACAATCAATATATGTTTAAAATATATATATTTAAAATATAATATTTAAATATTATTTTAAAAATACAATTATTTTGTAGATGCCTGGTCCCAACGTCCTAACATATCGAAAATTTGTGCTAGGCAAGTCTATTTTCGAATCGCTCTAATCAAATAAGATCATGTTAGCATACTACGATCTAATTTGGTCAATATCACTCGACTTGAAACTTTTAGCCAATTACAACCCTACGGGAGAATCCTTCTAATCCAACACACAATAGCACGGAATAGACGTCACACGAAATTAATTATGTGGATATGTTAGTTAAACACACTTCTTCTATTTATATACAAGGCTAAATGACTAGATGCCAATATCGTGCTACAAATCTCCCACCGTGGATCACTGCAGTTGGGGGTGTCAACCATTTTTATTAATCAATCTAAAGATTTATGGATTTATTAAAGATCGAATTAAAAGCGCACACCAAATCAGTAAACTCTTTAGCATATTAGGTCTCTAAAGTGCCTTTTTTTTTTTTACCTCTGATCTCACCGGGAAAATGAAAGGCTCGTATATATTTTCAAGATCAATGCGATGATATCATTTTGTTATTATAAAGAATATGGTACAAATTAAGAGAAAATTATATACTTATAGAATGATTGGGTATCATCATTGGTCAACTTATACTTTTAGATGAAAATGAACTCGACACCACGTCTCATGACTATAACGAATTTAATATGATATCAGAGCAGTAAAGTTTACATATCGTCGAATCCAAATTCAGAAAATTAACTTGTAATTAGTTTTGATATTAAAGGAAAGAAAATTATTTGATTAATGGCTAGTTGTTGTAGCATCATTCGAGATCAAAAGAAAATACATAATTTATAAGGCCGTTATTAAGAATATATATTTATATAATAATGTGTCAATAAAAAAATTATTATCTTATAAAAAATTAATACTATAATTTATTAGTTAATGGTTTTTAAATAAAAATAAAACACCATATTTTTGTAAGTTTTGCTATGAGTTTAATAGTCATGAATGCAAAATAGATGTCACAAATTAAGGAAATGCCACCATCCCGTCACCATACCAGCCATCGCGGGCCACTAAACATGAGTTATTTTATTTCATTCTTATCTACTAAGCCCGTCCTTTTTGTGCGTGTCGATGTGGACAGTAAAATGGGTGTGTCCACGTCTCTAGATGATGGAAATCCAACATATTTTTCCATTTTCACAAATGTAGGCCGATGAAATTTGTTCAGACGTTACTCTTATTTATTTGCAGTGGTTGCAAAAGATGAAAATTTACCTGTTAATCAAAGCCACCTGCTTGAATAAATCTAGATTGAATAGCGGATCCCCCAAATTATCAAATTGGTCATGCGTGCTCGTGCACGCATTTGAGGAGTCAATCTTAAGTCGGGAACTCTTCCGGGCAAAATTTTCTGTGGATCCCCATGCGCGTGAAGGGAGAATTGTACACAATTTTGATTGTCGGTCGGTCAGCACATGTTTTTCCCAGATAGAAACGAGAAGAAGGAAACTCCGATTATTCAGCCCGCTTAAATTAAATGTTTGGGCAAGAATCTCCTCAATTATATATAGAAGAATGATACTTAAAAATAAAAAATGTTTTGAGAAGATCCAAGGTATATTGGAGAAAGAATTATAATCTACTGTAAATTAGAAATAATGTTTGACGTGAAAGCTTTTAACTGTTGCCGATGATTTATGAGCACACGTTATACATGGTGCAACCTCAGCCGTGGAATAAGACTCGCTCGGCTTTTTCTAACAGGTTTCTTGCTCCCTATCACGTACGATACTATGGGTCTCGATATAAGATTTAATGGGTCATAATGTGCAGCCACTCGAGGGAGACCCATCTTTGCGTCTAAGCTAAAATAGATTTCCAAAATAAGTCCTCTGAAATGCGAGAGAACAACATGGGATAGCTACAACCACGACGACGCGTCCATTCCACTTTGTCTTCTTTCGGTTCCACCCCCGCCCCCACTCCTTTTCCCTCGGTCCACAGCATCATCGCCAAGATTCCCCGCCCCCACAATCAAAATTCAATCACGGACTTTTCAGCTCAGCAGCCGCCGGCAGTCCCCCATCGTTCCTTCCATGTTGCACATGGTGTGTGTATATATAATATATATATATATATTATGTTTACCCACATACTCATTATACTGTATAGCATAAAACCAATCCTGCTCCACTTTATCTCCTTGTGCGCAGACCGCAATATTAATGAATAAATAAATCAGCATTAACTTTTTTTAATGTTGACAATTCCACAAAGAGAAATAAAATAAATAAAATTTCCTGTCCTCGTCTGAAAAAAGAATGGCTTTCTAGAGTGCCCAAGCTTTCCGCCATCATCAACCCAATTTCAATCTCATTTATGATCCCCCGGTTCGCTTCCATAACGACAAAAGCGACTCTTAACACACGGTAAGCATCCTCTCCTCTTCGATACTTCTACCATCGAGAATCTTTGCCCTCTTCACCGCTACAATGGGGCTGAACATCCGAGTGCCGCCATGGGGATGGCAAAGCGTGTTTGCTATCGCGCCCCTGAGGATATTTCTCCACCTCTGTTTCTTGTTCCCAGCAATACTAGCCCGCGCCGGACTCCTCCGGCTGCTCAACACAGAGGACGGGAGGGGGAGACCTTGGAGGAGTCGACCGACTACGTCCTCGTGATGGACGGGCCACTCCTTCGCTCGTCCACGTCCACGTCCTAACTTCACTGATCAAGAAGCGGGTCCCCGTTGTAGAGTACGGAGAGTTCCTGGAGAGGAAACACGGCGTCACCGGAGGAGCAGAGGTGGTGGGCTGCGCCGTGTGCCTGAGCCGGCTGGAGAAGAGGGACGAGATGAGGGATCTGTGGAACTGCGGTCACGTGTTCCACCGGCAGTGCTTGGACCGCTGGGTGGATCTGGGCCACGTGACCTGCCCTCTCTGCAGATCGTTGCTGCTTCCGCTTTCTTCTAGCGCAGGGAAGATCGCCGCCACCGCTCTCGGCCATCCTGGAGGGGGGACAAATGACTGAGTGAGTGCCGAACGGCAGACTGAGCAATCGAGTTGTTGAGGTAGTTGGACCTAGCTGAACTGCCCAGCACCTGGTTATGACAACATGGAGCTAACAACGACCTAACACTAGACTTCCAGTACTTTCATCTTGTTGTCAACCTATGGAGGTCGTCAGCATTAATCTACATTTTCTCTCGCTGTGATCTCCTCCCTATGCTTCCGATTAGTTAGCTCGAACTACGATTACTGTTACAAAATTTTAAACCATCATGTGGTGAAATATCCAAAAGATATTCTTTTTTCCCTGTGGTTTGTGATGCAATCTTGCGAATGACTCAGGACGGTATTTGCAGTTTTATTGCAGACTTTCAGCTGCTGCACTTACATTACGACAGGCCCCAACTATGTGCGTTCAACTCATTGATCTCATTTTTTATACGTCTGTCGATGTTCCGAGTTGCAGAACACGTACTGCTACAGGACTCCTGACGAAGTGCACTCCGTCAGTCCATGTTAGGCTCCCAAACCTGTAGCCTCCTAGCACCTTTTCCCGTCCTGAGGCGAATGAAACCTTGTAAGAAAGAACTCGTGCTGTCGAATTGAACATTAGAACTCGAGGCTCAACTTTCATCGTAGTTCCATGTGGAGGTTTCAAGATTGCTTCATAGACCGAACCTTCACGCCCCACATTCGTGACTGTCTTTGTTACCGTCAGTTTCCTCTTGAGGTTCGGGATCACGATGGAGGGGAGGTTGAGATTCTGTCCCTGGTGCCCGTCTTTCTTGCATCCGTTAGGCTTGGTTTGCTCCAAATTTGACAACGATCTTGCGCCATAGCCCACAGAACAGAGGAACTGGATGTAGTCATCGATGCTTGTGTCGTAAATGAGTCCGGGGTCCATTGCTCTGTTGGGGTTGGCATGGCCACCTCCTACATCAAACGGGTCAGCAATCTTGTCTGTAGGCCCACCATCGCTTATATTGATCCCATCCGTTCCAATCTGAGACGCTGCAAAAGAAGAGAACTATTTACCTCACTCCCCGTCATATACTTCTGCCCATAATTTTCAGAGCCAAAGAGGATAAGAAACAAGCCGAGTTATGGATTGGCGAGCTTGTCTCGAGTCTTAACAGGTCCAACTGGACATGTGAGGGCAGTTGGAAAGAGACATCCAAAATATTAGTTACACAGAGCTAAGGAAACTGGGAGTAACTAAAAGCGTAAACCAGCTTGGTTCATCATGAGAACATGACTGAAACTCGAACTACTCAGCCAACTAATTAACAAGACCTGTAAGGCGTCTGGAAATTGAAATTTGATGTTGCCGGGTGTTTGGTCTTTTCGGTTGTTCACACTATTTTCCTGATGGTATTCTAGCTTGTTACATGTATGGGGAAGAAGCCGTGCATGTGGGATTCACCTGTGGTGACAAGAGCAGATTTTATTGCGGCAGGGGACCAATTTGGATGCACCGACTTGAGGAGAGCTGCAATTCCCGCCACGTGTGGACAAGACATGGAAGTTCCGGAGAGCAAAGTATAGTCAGTGCTGTACTGATCAGATGATGGAAATGCTGCCAGAATGTCCACACCAGGAGCGATCATATCTGGCTGCAACGAGTGGTACAAGATTAGATTATTTTTGTCTCCACCGAGGAAAAACAATGCACCCGGAAAAAAGGCGGCCTATCGGAATTTCTGGAAAGGGGCCATCTATCCTTGAGGCTTCGTACAATTGACTACAATCGAATTGAGGTTGAGATTATCCGCCATTGCAGCATTAAAGCAGGTGGGATGCTGTATTGGAACAATCACGTACAATACCCGCGAACAGCACAGCCGTTCAAGAGCATATTCAACACCGTTATCACGCTATGTTTTATCTGCAGATTCTGCGATTTTACCTTTAACACTTGAGGAGTCACCGAACTGGGTCCTCTGGACGAAAAAGATGCCACTCTCGGCGAGGCCCATTTCCCAATGACGCTCCTTGGAAGACTCAGCTTTGCGATTGGATACCTGAGAGAATCCCTCGAGTCACTCTAATTTTCCCAGGAAAAGAAGCTCTCAGTACCATCTGGAGTATCTCCGTTCTTACCTTGCCCTTCTTATGTAGGAAAGTATTTGCGTCCCAATTTCATAATCTACTTTGACGCACGAGATAGCACAGGAAGCTAACTCATCGTTACGAGACTGTGCGTATATTAGTCCGACCCCGCCTGCTTCCTCTACTGCTCTTGATACAGAAAACACGTCGTTTTCATCCGAGGTCAAGAAGCAAAGCACTATCTTCCCCGCTGCTAGTGTTGCGTTGAGGCTTCCACTCGCACAGTTCTTTCTAAATGAAGATAAAATCGGTTACATATATGAAACTTTTATATTTTTTTGTCCCTGTTACCAGATCAGTTGGCAATACTGTATTGAAACTTTTGTGCTTGGTGGACCAAAATTTGATGGAGGAAAGGAGACCTTACGCTGAATAAGTTGTCGAATCTGCAGCTATCCTTTCAGAGTATGTGACCCCATAGAATCCTCGATACTCTTTACCGGTATCCTTTGATTGTCCCTGCAAAATCAACCATTCCAAAAGTTGCCAACAGCTAAGCAGTTAATGAAAAAGAACGAACAAACTTCGTGCGTCAACTAACACAGTTGGATTTATGTTCTCCCATATTCTGGCTGCTGTAGTTCTATTTAACTCGCTGAAACATTTACTTTACCCAGAGGATGCGATTATTTCCAAAGCGTGATCACTGCCACGAACCTCCGGTCGATTGTGCTCGCCCCCACTGTGATAAGCCATGGTGCTACATTTGCAACCGTATCCCTTGAGGGTCCGTCATTCCCTGCCGAGGCAACCACAGTGATCCCTCGTGCCACCGCATGGAAGGAACCGATGGCAATGGAGTCCCTCCGCTCAACGTAAGGGAACAAGGGAAGTGAGTCTCCCAATGATATCGACAAGACGTCCACCCCATCGTGTATCGCTTTATCAAAGGCTTTAAGAATGTCCGCATCGAAACAACTTGAGATCCTACCGTTCCAGCAGGCCTTGTAAACCGCCAGATGAGCCCGCGGTGCACCTCCCCTGGCTAAGCCTTCTGCAAGTCCGTCATAATTTGCATTATCCACGAAATTTCCCGCTGCCGTCGATGCAGTGTGTGTTCCATGACCCATTGCGTCCCGTGCAGATATACTCCAGGTCCATGGTCCTGTTACCAGTCAATATACCGGAACCCCCAGCAAGAAATGCTTTGATAAACCATCGAGCTCCGATGAGTTTCCTGTTGCAGTTGGATGGTTTGAACCACTCACCTTGTTGGCATATCCCCTTCCATCGGGATGGAACCGGGCTCATTCCTTCGTCACTGAAACTCTTCGATTCAGGCCAAACTCCTGCACGAATTTCAGACAAAATGATGTCAACAACTTCAGAAGGTCTGGTTAATAATCCAACTGCCAAGCAAGTACCTGAATCTATTATGCCGATGATGATTCCTTCCCCCATTTTTCCCTCATTCAGAAGGTTCTTTGTTCTATACGGTTCAAGCCCAATGAAGTCCCAGCTCCTAGTCGTGTGCAGCTTGTGCATATGACTTGGAATCACTTGGATTACTTCGGGAAATCCTGCAAACCACATAGCGGCAACAGTACATTAGGCTTGCTTCAGGTACAAACAGATGGAAATGGAACTGAATTGACATCCCCAGTTCTAAACAAGACTTCCTCTGTAAACTGAAGTTTATGCTGATTAAGATATCATGTTACCGGCAATCTCTTCAGCCTGAGATTTTGTTAGACTTGCTGCAAAGCCTGAAAAACCATGCTTATAGCTGTAAAGAATAGACCTCCGAGCAGCCTCTTTGCTTCAAGGCCATCACATAAAGGACATTTTCAGCAACCATCTTATAATAAACATGTAACTCAGAGTAGTTTGGAGCTGTATCAGAACCTGCCCAGGACGCTCGACAGTAACTGATAGTGAGTTTCTTTTGCAATCTTTGGATCAACGTGTTTCTTCACACCCATGTATACAATATGCACCTAAGGACATTCTCCAATGATCAGCTCCTACGCCACAGATAACGTATAGATATGTAAATGAGGACTCTTATCATACTTGCTTTGTCGCCTCGACAACAATCGGAACATGAAGACAGTCTTGAGACAGTATGAAAGCAAGAACGAGAAACTGGAGCCTTATTACTGCGCACATCTTGATTCGTAGTGACGGTCTGCAACCTGAAACATAAGGAAGAGGATCAAAGCTTCCAAGTCCTACACTGGAATTTGCAAGTGCCTATTAGTTATTATGTTATACTGCCTAGCACATCCTTACGACTCTGCAGACAGAAGGGAAGTCGAACAATTATAGCCAATTACGCTGCAATGTCGTAAGGAAAAAGACTCCACCTTATGCTATGATGCTCGACCGATCCATTGTCATCATCCACTTTCCAATCCGTCAACCAAAAACAGTATGACCGAGTGACACTCATGCACATCTTCTTTTGTATATGACTGTCGGGTATTATTAGCCTTCTAATATGCCCACTTCAACAAAAGTTCCCACCAGGATAAGAAAGTGGTCCCTTGTCTCTTTTATCATGGGCTTAGATTCCAGTGGAGAGGAAATGGGTGAGATAGCTTTTCTTTGAAGCTTTAGCCAATTCCCACTTTTGTGCAGCCAGTAAGAATTGGATGCTGTGCCATAACGTTTGGATGAATGGTGTTATTCATTATAAAAGAAAAGATGAATGGCGGTGGCATTGCGTGCGTTGACTTAATCAATGCAGGCCCTCATATAAACTTTCACTTGTACATCCAGTGATCCACTTTCTATGGAGATGGAAAAAAGGACAAAGTCGGAACTTCCATATATGTCCTATACAACGTTCACTCCTTAAAAGAATCCAGAGGAGAAACAAGGGAACCAAAATAGGGAGCTCATATGAGCTTCTCATAACTCGAACTCAGACCAAAGTTCGAGATGTTCCATATCTTCGAATCCCAGATTTCCATTACTTTCTTTTGCCTTTTCCTGATGTTAGTGGAACCAATTCGACATTGTTGTTAGGTTCCTTTTTCAGGAAATAAAGTGAAACAGGAGGAGGCGGAAGGTCCATGGTCTCCATGATGGTCTTAAAGAGGTTTTGGATGACTTCAGGTGTTGTTTAATTTTCAGATTAATGAATTGGGCGCTCATTCGACCAAAGGATCGGGAACAATGCAGAGACTGATATCGTAATTCAAGTGATGGAGTATTGTATGTAATTCATGGACAGGAAATCAAACCATACAGGCTAATATACGGATCATGAAACTAAAAGAAACACCCCAAGTCTTGCCGGACCATTACAAGATTTTTGGTCGTGGAAGGGTTGGTGGAGTTCGACTTTTCACACGTTCCCTCGTCTGCCAAAGCGATGTGATATTTGCTCATGCAAAAAGCACGGGTCATCTCAGCCTGGCTAAAGGCCAGTTGACTAAACCAGTACTGCCAAGGAATCGGGTCTAATATAAGACGGCGTCATCTTCTATCCCGTTCAAACCAGCGCGGATTATCGAGCAAATTGAGCAATCTAGTCCTCGACGATGCACGGGGATATTTTAGGCTTTGCAACAAAATACCCATACTCTCGACAAAGAGATTTGCTTGTCCGTCCGTTTGCACTTCATGATGTCCGAAAACCATTGGTTACTCATTGCTTGTTTGAGTTGGTTCACAAGATAGTAAATTTTATCCATTCACTCCATTTGAATTTAAAATCTTATTTAAAAATAGGCGACATAAGGCGAACTGAATCGATTTAAAGTAAAATAAGTTATGATGAAACATAAAAAGATACATAAGTTTGCTTCCCTCCAAACTAGTTCAACTTGTTTGATTATGCCAAGTCAGGATAAGGGATAAGTTTTTTTTTTGTTTTGTTTGTACTACGTAGTATTCCGAACTAGTCGAAATGTACTCTGAGATTAATCTGCAGTCAGATCGGAATTCCTAGGAAAATTCTCGTCGATTCTCTCAACGAGATTTAATTTTTAGATTATCCATTTAAAAGTTTAGTGAGAAAATTATCATTTCAATTCTAAGGTGGTAAGGGATAAGTTTCATGGTTTACAATCAGACCGTCGTACCAAGACCACTGCTGGTCCCCCACCAAATGTGAAAGTGAAATCGGGATACTTGGATCGTCAAGTACTGTTACTACAATTTTCCAATTAAGAGGGAGAGAGAGAGTGAGATTTGCCTTCGACGCAGCTGTGTAAAAGCTAATCGGGATCCGCTGCACACTGTCTTCCGCAGATGGAAAAACAGAGCAAAAAAATCGTGCAACACTGTCTGGCCTCCAGCTTGCTCGACAGCTCGAGCATACCATACGTATGCCATGCCCAGCATTCTTCTCGTGTAAGCTAAATAATATACATTCATGGGCACGCATCAAATCATACATCCATATGCTAATTATATTACATAATACATACTAAAAGACTTGCAGAAAAAAAAATAATAATTAAAAAAAGTGGGGGAAGTGGTTGAGGAAATCAGTAGATCAATTTGAAAAAGGTGGGGGTTGTCAATGAGGTGGGCTGAGATAGGTAGATTCATGGCATATGCCACATAGTTGAGGCATTTTCATTAATATCTATGTCATTGCTGGCATAATTTTTAAAATCGGATCGGATTGGACTGAGAATAGGTCAAGGTAAGGATTTATAGGTTTATAGATCAAATGAGATATTTACTAGATCAAACTATATATTTAATAAATAATATTATCAATAAATGGACGAATAACATAAATTGATATTGATTTATAATAAAATTTTTTAATATAATAATCATATTAATCACAAATTTAATATAAAATATAAAATATAAATCTAATAAAATAAAATAAAATAAGTATATTATAATATTTTTATTTTTAAAATTTTAATTTGACAATTTTTGTTACCGATAAATTAGGTTCGCCGATTCAACCTAAAATTAGTTGGTTCAATCGAAACTAATTATATTTATAATGTAATCGGATTAATTTTAGAAATTGGACCAAGTAAATGGACGGTTTCCAATTAAACCATTCAACCTGATCCAGTTTTAAAAATTTATTATTAATAGCCATCATTTTGCAAGTTGTTTGACATATTCAACTTTTCAACTAATTCACATATACACTAATACATACGTAATTTCATGCTATTTTATTTTAATTTGTTTAGTCAAAAATTATTTTTATTTCACAGTGAAATATAATATAATATAATATAATAATAGAAAAATAAATAGACATGGCAAAAATCAAAGAGAAGGGCAAAATGGGCCGTTGAAATATTTGGATCGACTCGTCACGCTTCCACATTATATTCTATTTAAAACCTGCCAAGTATAATTAAAAAAAATACCGATAAACCCAAACCTTCCATTTCCATCAATGGTGTTTGCAGGACTGCCCCCACTATGTCCCGTGCTCTTCTTTTCATGTTCATTGGGCTTTATTTAGTCATCGATAAGAATAAAAATCTCATCTTCTTCAGTTTTTTTGTTTCTTTTTCTGAAGCCCAGATTTCCAAATTCAAAACAGGGATCGTTGGGGGAAGAAATAAAAAAGGGATTGAATCTTTGTTTGTTCCGACATTCTGGTTTTGTTGGTATTGGTGTTGTTGCTCGTAGGGCGGTGATGTTCCTGGGACAAGTCAAGTTCCCCCTGCTTTGAGCGTCCAAAGTCATCCATAAGGGGACAGCTTCCTCAGTAAAAGGTGTGAGTGATTTTTGGTCTGGGGGAGGGTCCGAGATTGAAATGGCTGTGAGCAGAGCACATAAGTCCAGCAATGGAGTCTCAACGACATGGGTTTCTCTCTTTTGCATAGCAAGCTTCTTCTTGGGAGTTCTTGTTGTCAACAGGTCCCTCTCTCTCTCTCTTGATTATTGTTGGGATTTGTCACTGAAAAGAGATGAGCTTTTCCACATGCTTCTTTGCTTCTGCAATGTCTTTAGATGATTTTCTGTGTTTGTCCCGAATTTTGGACTTTTCCTTTTATTGACAAGATTCAGTGTGCCCTCAGTGAGCTGAATCTGTTCTTAAGTAACAAGAATTTATGATCTCATGGTAAGTTGAGTTTAAATAGTAAATAAAGTGAGAGCAAGGAATTTGCTCAATTGGAAAAGCTGTGGCAGTTTCCGATACGAGGATTTTGGCAGTGCTTTGTGCTGCTCACATCTTCCGAACTTCAGCTTGCATTTTCCAGGCTTTCGTTGTTTCTTCGAGGGGATTTATGGGTCAAATAATGCAGACAATTTCTCACAGCTGCTACAGTTTAGGAAAGCTCTCAATTCAATTGGAAGAGTGCGAATGTTAGAGCTTATTGGCCCTAACGGAGTTGGGAGAAATCATATACATATATAATAGTTGCTTGTTTTAGTTGGGTGAGGCATACTTTCTCGAAGCTGATGCTAGTTAGTTCTTATGCAATACTGGAACTTGCTTTTGTGGGGAAAATGATCCTACACTCGTGGCCTTCTCTACATCTCTCTGCATGTCATGGATAGTGCTCAATGAATTTCTTGATAAAGACTCGGGAAATATGCTGTAGCATTGACCAGAGTCAGTGTCTGTCAACAATTGTCTGCCAGTACGGCCTGATGTTGCTTAAAAAGCATGCTTTTTTGTCCTATTTTGTTATTCTGTTGAAGGGATTCATGCAGTAGTGTGGTCTGCATAAGTGATTTGAGTTTATTGCTGAGAGGGAACAAGGTTACCATTTGATCAAAGGAGTTACAAGATAGCTTGGGAATCTCCTGTTATGGGATGTTTTGAGGTGTCATGCTGTGACATGTGGTTGCCTACTGTCTTCTAAAATTCTACATGTAATGGAAAGATTAACATCTTCCAGAGAAATGCGTGTGTTCCTAGATATTCCTTCTGCATCTTTCACAATTATGATGGATCTAATCAGTTTGATTTATGAAAGCATCTTTTAATATTTTTCATCTTCACCAGAATTTGCTCATCTTTGGTGATAGATTTTGGACCATTCTGGATCCAGCAACAACAAGTAATGATAGATTATTGAAGCAGCATCAATCAGCAAGCATACAACCTATGATCAATTGTGACAAAAGGGTGAACCTCGATACTGGTTATTGTAAGTTCTAATTTCTTTGGCTTAGATTGAAAGAATGTTCTTCCTTTGACTGTTACAGGAAGCTTCTGTTGAGGAAGGGGACATACTTTCTCAAGTATCACAAACACATAACATAATCATGTAATTCTCCTGCCCTTGTTATTTGCACTTGAATTGTCTATTTAACATTAAAAAAAAAGGTTTCACTTAGCTTTTTGTGTTTGGCTGACATAGATATTGATTAATCAAAGAGAATATATAAGTTTGTTTTTTGTGTATCATGTTTCTCCGGATAAAAATTTTGTCTGCCTGAAAATGTTTGTCCTAAAGTGGAAGGCTTACGAGTGGGAAATGCTTTCTAGTTGCCTGTGCTTCCTTGTTTATAAGCAGAGGAAATTTGAAATATGGAAATATTTTGATTCACTTTCTGTCTTAACTTTCGCAGGACGTTAGACAAAACAATTTCTTCTTTGGAAATGCAGCTAGCTGCTACTAGGGTTGCCCAGGCTGATAATGATGAAGAATTGGACTACAAAAGATCAGGAGTTGAGCAGTTGAAAGACCGCCAGAAGGTTTTCTTTGTCATGGGAATCATCACAGCTTTCAGCAGTAGAAAGAGGCGGGACTCGATCAGAGAAACATGGATGCCCAAAAGTTTGGCCTAAACTGCATTTTTACCATTTCTTTTTTCTACCATTACTCTCATTACTGATTTTTGCCTTAAAGAATACTTCATTTGGTTTTGGAGAACTATGTTCAGCTGTCTACTTCCTTGCAGAAAATTTCTTTCTTCAACTTTTCCCTCCATAAAGCAAAAAATAACTTTTCTTTTTTTCACCAAAAAGTGCATTCTTGTCATAAGTAATGCAACAGTCATAACCTCGACTTGTGTATTCTTAAACTGGTGTGACCATTGTTTTTCTTTCCAGAAGATGAGTTGGAGAAGTTGGAGATCGAGAAAGGAATTATAATCCGATTTGTCATAGGGCACAGGTAAGCCAATTTGGCCTTGAAATTACTCAGGATGTGCATTGCACTTTGTGATTTCCCCTCTTTCTGAACTAAGTTTCCCATGGAATCCAGTGCGAGTCAAGGTGGTGTTTTAGATCGTGCTATTGATGCAGAGGAGGCACTTCATAAGGATTTCTTACGACTGGTGGGCTACAAGTCTTCTCGAGTTTAGATTTGTATGGAAATATTGTGAGGGTTCAGTATGTGGTAAATTGTTATTATGTATTTGCAGAAGCATATAGAAGGATACCATGAGCTGTCCTCAAAGACACAGACGTACATTTCAACAGCTGTTGCCAAGTGGGATGCTGACTTCTACATCAAAGTTGATGATGATGTCCACATAAATCTTGGTCGGTGTATCTTCATCCTAGCTCAGAACCCTGATTTTATGGAAGTAACTAATGCAACTTAAGGTCATTAGAGAGAGATTTGGCAGAGAAGGGTGAGAAAGAAAACAGACATAAAGAAAAGTTCTAGTTTATTCAATTAATTCATCATGTCCAGTTAGCATAGGCCACTAGCTCTTAAGTACAAGAAAGACAGAAAATTTGACAATTAAATCAAATCTTACTAAGCCGGATTGCATATGTATGTTTATATTCAACAGAACAAATATTCATATCTATGTCAGTTCTGCTGAGCACTTAAATTGTATCAGAACTTTATCTTTCACTGGGCTTCTGTCACTTGTTACTGAAACAAGCTTTGATTCCATTTCTCTCATAGGTATGGTTGGCTCTACTTTGGCACGACATAGATCAAAGCCTCGGGTTTACATTGGTTGTATGAAGTCAGGACCTATCCTGTCTCAGAAGTAAGTGTCGTTGCATTTCAAGAAACCTCTTATCATTGAGGACTGTGCGACCATTTTCTGATTGCTTATCTAATCCAACTGTTTGTTGCAGGGGAGTCAAGTATCATGAACCTGAGCACTGGAAATTTGGCGAGGAGGGAAATAAATACTTTAGGCATGCAACAGGGCAAATATATGCAATATCTAAAGATTTGGCGACATATATTTCAGTTAATAGGTGACTTCTCGTTCTGAATTGTGATCCATCAATGGCTCCTAACTTATATTGCTATGTTTTATCGAGTGTTTCTTGAATGCAGGCATATTCTTCATCTCTACGCAAATGAAGATGTCTCTTTGGGTTCTTGGTTCATTGGGCTTGATGTCCAGCACATTGATGATCGAAGCCTATGCTGTGGGACCCCTCTTGGTAAGTGCTGTCTTGCTCAACTGCCTGAGAGATACTTGGATTTCTTCCCTTTAGTGGCAATTTATTGTGCAATCTTCCAAATTTTGATTAGTAAACCAGACAATTTCCCATCTTCTTTTTCATTTCCTTCATCTCAAAAGATGAAAAACAGAGATGAGAATATTTGGATTGGCACTTTTGCTAAATGTCTTGCGAGCTGATGTTTCAATGTCTTATTCAGGTGAAAGTGAATGCAAAAATGAAAAACCAGAAAATTGATGAATGAAATGACCAAATGCTGCTGCGGTGGACTTTAGCCTTGAAATTTTCTTGATTGATTCGGTCTTTGTAGCAATTTGAAGCTAAAATTCAGTATATCTCAATCCAGTTTTGTCTTTCTAACTGAAGTAATCACATTTGCATGCTTATAGATTGCGAGTGGAAGGCTCAGGCAGGGAACCCATGTGCAGCTTCGTTTGATTGGAGTTGCAGTGGAATTTGCAAATCCGTGGAAAGAATGCAGGAAGTCCACAACCGGTGCGGGGAGGGTGATGGAGCAATCTGGCACACGGGTTTTTAGCAGCGGTTCAACAATTTTGTTACATGTGCCATGATGAAAAGATAAAGGAAAAACTCATACAAACTTGAGAGGTGTGAGCCATCTGCCCAAATTTTTTGTGCGTCGAGACGGTAGATAGTGTGATTAAATTAATTGATTAGTTGTTGCACATACATGAGGGTTGCCGGTTGATGATACCAAATATCCCGTTGTGGTTGGAAGAAAGGAGCACTGTTTTACATGGGTTGCTATGTACAAAGCTTAGAAAGATGAATCGACTACAAGTGCAACGGATAGGCTTGATTCTTTGCTCAAGATATTTGGACCTTGGGGAACTCTGTTTCTCCGAGTGCCTTCTTAACACTCCTCGTCTGCGATAAATGTTGCTCTACAATGAGCTCCTCTGATTATCAATTTCATGGAAGTCATTGAAAGAGTCACTTTGATAGGACAGAAGGGCTGTGGGATCAGATAAGAAAAGAGGATCTGGTTTAACTGGCATTCTTCCGACCCAGCTAAGAGAAGTTCTGGTTCGACTAAAACTCTGTCAGGGAAAAGAGGAAATTATAGTATTAAGACCAATTTGGTTGGTGAAGTGAGATGAAAAGGCAAACTTGTGGAGGTATTCTGCATGAAGCCAATGATTGCTAAATGCCAAAAGGTGCTAGTTAGTTACTTCCGTTTGAATGAATGGTATTAATCTCGATTATTTTGATCTGCCACGGTTGTCCCCGGTAATCCTGAAAAGACGTGAACAGGGCCCTGTGGAGCTTTATCAGTTCTCATCAGTGGCTGCACTCTTTCTCTCTTCAAGTTTCAAACTTCAATGAAAACGTTCCCGAAAAGCTTTCTGGAAGTGAGAGATCTGCCGATTCGCGCAACGTATAGGAGAAGATCGAGGAGGCGGAGCAGGCAGAGCGGATATGGAATAAGATGATGGGAGTCGTCTGTCTATCACTTTGAGACCACATCAAAGTAGTCAAAATTGAATGGACTCGGTGAACACTGACCAATTTGACCGAAGAACGGCGCCAAGCTCATGCATACGCACAATTTGCCACGCAACGCCGGTCCGCCACCGCTTCTTCTGGCCAATCAAAAAGCCCTCAGCCGGTAAAAGGTTGCCATTCTTTCCTTCCCAAGTCCCATGGCCCCCGGGGAACAGCAACATCCATTCACATGGTTCATATCACTCAATATTTTCTTATCATAATTCTCTAACTTAAATCTTATAAATAAAATAATATTTTAAAAGGTAATATATTATAGTGAGAGGAACTCATAATAGTCCAATATCTCACATATAAATGATACACATTAGATCACCTTAAGTCACTTGAGGTGTTGATTCGGGGCTCTTATCATTGAGTCGAGTCTTATGACTTGTGAGAATTTATATTAAGAAGGTTTCAACGTTAAATATGACGATTAGATTCAAATTTAAATTAGTTATAGTGTAATAATTTATAATATTATATAATTTAAATTGAAAAAAAATATGGATCAGAAAAAAAGCTAATAATATCTACTCGATGATTCAAGAAGGAAAAAAAATCTCTAATAAGAGGAAAAAAATCTCGAGAAGAAAAGGGAAAAATCGGGGAGAGAAGATGAGCTCAAGATTTTGCCACGTTGGCAAAGTTTGCGTAAGCCATGGGATCATCAAACTTAGCTCGAGTGGGGCCGGATTCCAAACCGGAATCAATTCCCCTTTAATAGTAAAACCACGCTGGCCATATAAGCTCCAAACCAAAACCGTCGGACATCCGAGGAGCTAGCCAAACTTCCTCGGAGAACTGCCATTCGGTCGTGTCGGGTAGGCGTCCTTCGAGAAAGCCGAGCCGGGTCTGGCCCGTCACTGCGTCCGGGGCTCCATCCATAACCAGTCACCGAGTCTCTCCTCGCCGGCGAGATGAAGGGGCCCTCCTGCGCTTTCGTGGCGTCTGTGGTGGCTGCCTCCACGGCTGCCCTTTCGTCCTCGTCCTCCTCCGACGCCGGGGATCGGAACGCTGCATATTATGCTCATTCGAGTCCAGACAACGTAAGAAGCTTCTTTCCTTTTGTGTTTTTCCTACTTCTGAACTTTTCGTGTGTTTATTGGGGAGTTTCTGCTCCTGTCTATGTTGACACGGATATGGCCTCTATGGTTGAGGTGGTTCTTTATGAATAGAGAAAATCCATGCCCCTTTACTGAACCAGCCCGATCGTTGGTGTCCAAGCTGGAAAAATTTTGGCCCTTGGATATGGTGTACATATTAAATATAAGAGCAATACGGCCAATTTAATTTTCGTTTTAAGCTTTAAGAATCTACTCGTTGATTATTTTGGTTTTGAAATTGGGTTTTGCACTTGAAGTCTCTGATTAATCATTAAAAAATCTGTGAGAACCAGAACATGAATCATTTCTCTGTTCTTGATCCATACATGCTGTCATGTCCCATGACAATCTCTTTTTATGATGTACAACGGTACGGTTCATCGCCACAGAGGAAGAGTTCCGCAACCGATCCATTTGACAAGGACAAGTTTGCACCAAGATTCGACGGGTTAAGGTTCATTGAGACTCTCGTGACTGCCCACAAATAGGAACCCAAGTACGAACCATTGATTGTGTGCTGTGATGGACTAATTCTGAGAACTGTCTCCATTTTAAGGTGAACAGTTGTTTCAGCTGATTTGTCTCCTTAGCAGATGAAATTTAGTGGAGCTCTGAGTCTGTTGTCTACGAGAATTGCCTGTTGTAGGCAATAATGGCCTGCTATCAACTGCGATCTCTTGTGAATAACAGTAAATTTGTTGTTAACGATATGCAAGTGCACCATCTAAGCTTTGTAAGCTGCTGCTTTTATGGATGTGAATTCCATTAAACGGGGATAAAGTATATCATTCTTTGGCAACTGTAATTATAACTGCTAAGTATTGTATTGGGATAGATATGCCTGTCGAGTGGGCGAAGGGTTATGCTGCCACAGAAATGTAAAACATAATACTATTATGTTGTATATGATGATTTTTTTGTCTGTTAGCATCACACCATTTCTTTTTCCATGGGTTACGCGTATCTATGGGCGGTTTTGACTTTACTTGTAAAAGACACCTGCAAACAGGATCTTCTCCTCGTAAGCTGTTGGCAAATAATGGGCAGTAGCACTATGGGCAAGGATCTAAAATGATGATGGCCGGATGCCGGGATCCCTATCCCTTTGGCGAGTGTGTCAGTCTAGCGAATTCCTGTCTAAGACCTCATAAAAGGTGCATCTAAAATCAGTGTGAATCGGTTGCAGTGACTGAAGGTTTTGTTTCCTTGAGCGGTTTGAATCATGTGGATATGGGCAGTACAGACGTTGAACACGTAAGTAGATTGGGACCGTTCTCTGACCAGTGCACTGGCAGCGTCTACGCAGCCATCTGTGAGGTTCTCGTCGTCACGCCTCTGTAGATGGCTGAAAGCTATTTCGCTGGAAAGGATCTGTGGATTTCGGGGGGTTGTTGATAATATGAGTTTGCATAAAAAGATTCTCTACCAGGAAACGCATCATCACGCCAGAGGATACTTAGGAGAAACCAAGGTCTTACCTTTCATGGAGAAAAAGCATGACCAAAACAGGAACAGAAAGGATCAACTTTGATTTTGGCACTTTTGTAGCCTCAACCTTCGAAGGAGCCGTGCCTTGGACGGTTGGGTGAAGAAAGCGTCCCCTTTTGTAATCTGGCTAGAAGCATAGGATAATCGTTGGGAAATGTAGTACCGGAAGTTTTGACGAAGGGGGTGATATCAATTTTAATCCGCCGAAATCGTGAGCTGAGGAAAGATCTATAATTCTAGATTTAGAAACGCTGGTAAGATTGATGAGCGGTTCCATAAAACGACGAAGAGAATCTCCAGAGACAGTAAAACTGTGGGCTTGAATTAATGTGACAGAAGGGTGGGGGGGTGGAGCTACAAGGCAGGTGAATGATTGGATTGGACCCTGTCAGTCTGATTTTTCTAGTTAAACCTACATTATTAGAAGATGAATTATTTGTGTTACTGGTAGGTCATGAATCAGCGTATACCTTATTCCATCTCATTAATCGCATGCTTAATGATGTAATTGAAGTTACAGCTTGAGTTAAATTATCATGTTAAGCGTGCTCAACAGTATTCAACCTCTGTTGAATATGGAAGAACGCATAATCATGTGGCTAACGTATTAAGGCATATTTCCGGTGGGTCCATTGAGCCACGTGGCATGAGCTACGGAGGTGTAACGATAGTTCCTCGTGAAGGAACGTTTCGAGCCGAGATGTGAAAGCATGAGCTCTGTAGGGTCCACCAGACAAGACAGAGGACATTAATGTTCCAACCACTCATAACTTAGCCAGGACGGAGCGAGCACCAAGTAGCTTTCCAACCAAAGAAAAATCTTGACAATGCGCATTGTAAGCCCTATATATATATATATATATATGTATAGCACCATCTGTAGGTTAACGTTGGAACATGTCACCGGGTTTTAGCCGACTCAGGCTCTTCCAAATAGTAAAGGCAAAAGCACAGCAGAACCCAAGAATGAATGAAGACAGGAATCAATAGATGCTCTTCATTACCTGGCTACTCTCACAAGTTGGCATGATACAAATAGTAAACACCAACACAATGGGCATTGTAACATCCGAAGTCTTGCTACAAGAATCGTTACAAAATATGCTCCCAGAAACTACGATGCATTCATTATACGAGTCTGGAGCTAAAACAATCAGCAGCTGAAATCCTCCCCTGGACCAAAGGAAAGTACACAAGTATCACAACATTGTGATGGCAATACCAGAATAGAGTGACACTTGCCAACACGGCCAACAGCAATATTTTCCGGCACACCTACCAAGTACTTACTTACCCATGATCTGAGTGCGGTATTTGTCAGTCTGGATAAATCCGCAAGAGACTTTTGTCTCTTCTGTTCGTTGCTTCCAACTATTATGCTTTGAAAAATGAAGAAACAACCGGAGCTTAAGAAGCTACCGGAAATCCTTAGGAGACTTCTAAATTGAATTGCAGTCTATTGCCCTTCAAGAAGCGATGATATGGCTCTGTGATGTCTCCCCCACCCGGGTATTGGGATTGATGGCCTCGACTCTTTGGTAGAACAACAAATAGGCAGCTGCAGTCGTTATCTCCGTGTCACTGACTGGAGAAACATGACTGTCATCGAAATGATACCATCTGCTCTCGTCAATCAGCTACACACGAAGCAAAGTAAAATTGCTTAAGCTAGCACAAACAAATAGTAAACCCTTGAAGACATGCATCACAAAACCAACCCAGAAGGAGTCTCTTCAGACAGGGTCAATCACAATCAATAATAATAGTTAACAAGTTCCATAAGGGTTAGGGCTTCAACCATATCAATAAATTGATCACAGTTTTTTCTTATTTGTGGCGCATTCAGGCCTTGGCTATAATTATTTGCAATGTTATAATCAATTAAGAATAAGATGGCTTGGAAAACATAAGTTTCCAAACTGAAGGACAGGAGATGGTAGTAAAGTCAGAATCCATTACGCTGCTAACCTTAGCATAGGCAGTGTAGTGCCCCCCACCAAGACCACCATAATGATTGCTGATAGCATAGAGCTCATACACATATTTCTGCCCATCACTGGCCTTAACATATTTCGTCAGATCCAGATTCTGAATGGGGAAGTTAACAAATGTATCGAGTTTGTTCTTCAAAAATCTGCTGTAGGAGAACCTTTTGAGATGAACAACAAGAATGTCAGGCAATTTCCACAAGTCCAGCTTCTTTGTTGCCTGTCTATGTTCTTTGCAACTGGGACAGTACCTGAGTTCAAGATTTGAAATGAATATTGCATGCAATAAAAGGCTAGAGCATAAAATTTAACCCTGCCAGATTTCAAGTGGCATACCACATATCATCAGGACCAAGCGGTTCTTCCTTCAAAAATGCATCCAAACATGAGAACAAGGAGATTGCTTCCTGCCTGGTTTTTTTCACTGTAAACCCACTCTTATGGACTTCAGGTAGGTCTTTGAGGTAGCTGGCATCATACAGTTCACCCTCTTTCTCTGTCCAATCAAGGAACACCTTCACTATTGGACCAGGCTTGATGATTGCATCTTTATGAATCGGCTTGATAATTGAAGCCCGACTATCTTCAATCAAGGACAGAGGGAAGCCTAGCTCCCCAGTGAGAGAACCCTCATCATCTGACTCTAGCATTTCATGGTTTCTCAACCCCAACTGGTCACTGCTGCTATCGGATGGTTCATCAATGGCCTTAGAGGCAAAGCCATTGTCAATTTTGCATGGAGAGCATGTTCTTCTCAATGGTGACATCATTCTGGAAACAGCCATTTCTATATCCGCTCCAGTTAGTGAATCTCCTCCTACATGCATGACAAGGGGTGTCAAGAAGAGCTTTCTGTCATGGCCCTTCACACTGTCCAATGAGAGAGATATAACCACATTAAATACAGTGATTGGTAATGCATCCTGTGGACATGGAAAACATCACGTACTAGATCTGATGGTGCTTAAATTCATGATTGTGGAAATAAAGAGATCCTCACAAAAACAAATGATGAAGACAGCAGCAGATTGAAACAATGAAAATGCAGAACAAAAACTTACCTTTAAAAGAAAAGGAAAGTACAGAACAATCCTGCCTTTGTCAATGAAAATGCCGACAACAAGTAATTCAAGGAGTAAGGGTGGGGGGGGGGGTACTATCACAAACTAAAAGAATCTAGAAATATAGAAGCGACCAAGTTCCCCAAACAAATGGAAGCTTCATCACTATTTTTGGATGGATTAAATCCACCCACGATTGTGACAAGTTCTGCAGGGTCCATTCTCCATAGCAACAGCAATGGTCAAGAAGGTATGAGAAGCAAAGTGGACATGTTTGTATTGATCAACTTATGACAAAATGGGAGATATAACAGAACTTTGCAGATTGTAAGTTCAACCAGAAACATGGAGGAAGCTCACCTTTCTATCCATCGATGCATTACTTCCAATTTCGTTTTCCCAACCCCTCTATTTGGAAGCCGATATGCAACAAGATAATCCTCATCCTTAACATTAGTCAAATCCATTGACTTGTCCAAGTATCGATATATTCGATTATCATAGACCTGAGAATTGGAAGCCAGTCCTTTAGCTGCTGAACTACAATACATATACAACACAGCTCTAACATGTACTCACTGGCTCGTGGCAACAAATCTTCCAAAATAGCGTGACACAAAAATCATGACTTACAAATATAAAGTAGAATGATCAAACACTAGAGCAGGTGCCACTTTTAATTACCTCAGCCAGCAGAAGGCTTTCTTCAGGCCTCAAGCAGCAAGCTGCACCCAATGCCTGGCTCAGGTCCTTGCAAGAACCATGTTTAGGTACTGTCACAGTATATGGCATGGGAAGACCACTTCCATCACAGTAAAATACTGTGACTGTCATTATACGTGTCGCATTTGAAGGTAGAGGCAGTGTCAGGTACATGAAAGGATCGAATGTTATTGAAATTTTTCCACAAACCGGGCATACTAGTGTTGATTTATATTGACCCTGAGAATTCAAAGCAGAAATTATGATGTTCAGCTGTAGAAACTAGAAAACTGGGACAAATTCCAAAAACTAACATGTATAATGTTAGCATGTGACATTCAGTCAATTCAGAAGAATGAACTCCAAGAGGGTGGTTATACTTGATTACGAAGTCAACTGAATCATGGAAAAATCCAAGAATCTTACTAAAACGGCTTTTGTAGGCAAAAGGTCAACTACAATCCATACATGTATATAACTAATGCACCAAAAAACTATACCCACTTTTATCTCTCCCTCCTGTGAGTTTAGATCTATCTCCCCATCCTCATAAGTCTCATCATTAGCTTTGAGATAACTTCGAAATAACAAGGTGCAAACCTTCTCATTTTCTATATTTGACTTACAGAACTCAGTAAATAGACAATTCCTTAAGAGAAAATAGGCCTCCAAAAAACAACAGATTCAGCGAATCACAAATTAAAGTAACAGGCAAGAGAAGCTTTCTCACCTGACAAACATCAACAATTATGGAATCATTCCGTGCCTTGTGATATCTCCAGGATTCTTCAGCAACTTCCTCATCTGGACGACCATCTGAATCCTTTATCTCAATGTAAGGCTTTTGTTTCACACGATTAAGATCCTCATGAAGCCCATCCAACAGGAAGGCGAGAAGTTCCTAGAAAACAAAAGAATAGAACACTCATCAATTGATCAAAGACTGACACCTCCCCTGAAATCACATTTGCATAGAACATAATGGTGAGCTTGGCTATATATGCTAAAAAATTTTACTTTCTTCAGTTCTCTTCCAGCTGAATAATAATATGATAACTTACTTGTGAATCATGCTGGTTATAGCCACTAAATTGTGGTGCAAATCTGCCCAGCTTCCCTTTGAAAGCACGTGGGGCAACTGTCGTCCGCCCTGAGGACCACAGTTTCCTCAATAACTCACCAAATGCAAGGGCAAGTTCACCCTGCAAGACCAGAGTATAAGAGAAATTTCTTTCATGACTTCAAGTAAACATTCTGATCTGGAGGGGGAGAAACAAATCCAGTTCACTCACTCGCATTCCAAGGGGATTCTGCGTATTGATATCACCAGTATAATCTCCCAAAAAATACTCGACAATTGGAGTTGTGTGGACTAAACATTGGACGGCACTATTCATGAAGCATGTATTCCCCAGATTCTGCAATCCCGCAAGACCTCCTTTCTCGGCTTTACTGGTAGAGTAAAATAAATCATATGTATCATCCTTATAAGAACTTGTTGAGCTTAAGGAACTTCTTTGGTGTAAGTTTTCCCCTGCTGAATGACCATTTGACATAGTTGGCCCTCCTGCAATTGTCATAGGAGACCTTGAAGGTTCAAGGGCTACCAAAGCGAGATTGTTCCTAGAGTTTGCACCAAGTCGAGGATCAAAACTTCCATCATCTGGCACATCCAGAAGTATCTGGAAAAGTTTATTTGAAAACAAAGCAAAACAAAAAGAAAGACAACAAAAGAAGTGATTACAAAAAATGAAGCTGAATATTGGAAGAATAAGGATTCCATATTTTCCATGGCATTAGAGATAGCAAGGAAGACCACTACCCACTCAAGAAATGACCATTGGAACGTTGATATCAGCTCACAAAAGGAGAATATTTTGGGCAAAGTAGTACTCACCTCCTGATCCATTTGCAGAAACTGGTCTTCTAATGTTTTGTTTGACCTAGCTAATAAGACACTCTTCCGTTTGTTGAAGTAATCCCAGATATTGACCTGCATAAGATGCATTACTAAATATTGAGGACCCAGCATATCCAGAAAAGTCCCCAAAAAATGAGGATTCTCCTCCTCTAACAATAAAATAACACATATAAGCAGTGGTATCGACTAAAAATGTTAAAAAGATTGGAGATATGGATCTTTTCTTTTGACAAAGATGCGATTCTAATTGCCAATATGCACCTTCTCCAACCCTAATCCCTTGAGGGAGCACACTTTTTGATATAGCTCATCAACGGAAGCCTGAAATACAGGAAGTAACTCAGTAAACTGCACGACGACAGTAATTCTTACCAGAACTTTATAACTTATTGAGTAAGAGGCCATACCTTCTTGCTCAACCTTACAACTGACTGGCTATTGTCTCTAGAATCAACTAGCTTCAAACAAAGCAAGTAAACCTCCACACTGAATTTATCATCACTTCTCGTAATCATCTTTCTTGGTAAAGCTGGTCCTCCTTTATACCTATCAATAACAAAAGGGAAAAATGAAAGTCATAAGGAGTGCTCCAATTTCCTACTCTAAACAATTGTTCCAACAGAAGATGGGATCAAAAGGTATGTAAGAAGATAGTGGGATTAACTACTGAACAAACAATTTGATTATCTCAGTTCCTAGAATTCAAGAATGCTAACCACAAATTTCATGTAAAGACAGAAAGATCGAACAATGCAGATTTCAAGAAGAACAAGCGAAATTGATGAGAAAAGAAAAGGAGAAGAATGACTTGAGAGTCTACGAACATCTGGCACTTTTTGCCACATATTATCTTTCTTTAGTCTATTCTATCTGTCTCATACTGACAAATGATAATGATGGTGTACAGGTGGAGGGAATAGTAAGAGAAAAGAAACCTAATAATGTCTCACCAGCTGAAAAGCTTCTCCCAAACTTCTTGAGGAACTAAAACATAGTCTTGCCCCTCTTCTAGCATTCTGTGCAGCTCTAGATCATCACCCTCAGAGGTACTCAAATTTGAGACTATATCAGAGTTATCAATTGGACCAGGTCTATCAGCTGCATTTGAAGAGAACTGACTCGAACTTTGTGAATCCAATGATTCCTTGCCATCTAAGTATTGATCTCTGTTGTGTGTATATCTCTGCCAGGATCTATGCCACCTGAAATAAAAGAAGAAAAACATAAACTATGCATTTAAAGAGGTGCACGCCTCACTGGATTCAGTATATGGAATTTACTGGTTTCCCTCTCAATAAATACAGCACTTATACAACATTTATGCATATGGAAAGTAAAGCTATTATCTAAACTAAAATCCTTACAGAAGCATCTGTTGGTATAAATTTCCAGAAACAATACAAGAATGCCAGTAAAATGGAAAAGTGTGACTCTACATATAAAGATTATGAAAAAGTCATGGAAAAGTGTGATTTTGGAAAGACACATAGCCTAAAAGGTCAACAGCTCCCTTCTGCCTAAGCCAACGCCAACAGTACGAGGTCAACAATTACCATCTACAAAGACACATCACTTGCAAAAGCAACCTGGATCAAAGTAACAGACAGCAAAATGCACGACGTAGGCCTCAATGAGCAACTCTAGTACCGCACACTATTTACTTTTAGAAGACTAGGAATCATTGCTTCTAACCATGTATTCTTTATCAATTCTTTGACGGCTCAATGCATTATGCAGAACCACAAATTCGAATCAAAGAATCGCATGATGAACAAAGACTCAGAGGCAAAAAAAATTGCTGGAGAAACGACCATCGACGGCCTACCGCGATCATTACCTATTAGAAATGACGTAGTAAGTATTGCCTTCCTTCAGGTTGCGCTCTGATTTCTCCATCAGCTCCTCGACAATCCGTTTCTCCTCCTCCGGAGGGATGGGTAAGCAGCTGGAACCATCGCCCATCATGAATCCCGAATCAGGAATCGTCATAATCAACAGCGCCCAACCTGCAAATATTCCAATAACAGCATTCGCATCAAATCCCCCTAAATCGCCTTCCGATCTCCAATATCCTCAGATCGATCCATCTCCCAGTATAGAGGGAATTCCAATCGGCGCCGCAACCCAACAGAGGGATCAAATCGGGGATCACGGATAAGAAGATCGAGAGATTAAATTGCTGGAATCCCTTACCTTCTAGGACTCAAAACTGAATCGAAGCTGAGAGAGCGAGGGACGGAACCCAAGACTGCAGGTAGAAGAAAGTTCGGGAGGGGTGGAGGAGGAGGAGGAGGAGGAGGTGGTGGTGGTGGAGGTGATGATCCAGGAAAGGAAGAGGTGAGGCACTAGAGAAAATCTTTTCAACGACGTTTTTGTAATTTTTCCTCTTTTTTTTTCATTTTTTTCCAGGGGTTTTTAAAAAAAAAAAAAGCCGAGCCCGTATACCCTTTTATATAGCTTCTTGGGTAAGAGGATAAAATGGGAAAATTTGAGAATCACTCCAACTCTCGATTGTCGTTATTTTTTTGTCGGGAAAAAAGATTCATGAATACGAGAAAAAATATATATATATATATATGTATTCTCGAGATAAATTGCGACATAAAATATTTCTCGATTTTGTCCTCCCGTTCATACTGGCACTAAGATTAGGAAGGCGGGTAGTGAAATTCAAGACAAGTAGCACTCAATTAAGAGCCGAATTGTCAGATGCGAGAGCAGGAGAGCACTCAGACTTGAAATTGCCTATTCGGCCATTAACTTAATGGTAGTATCTAGAGATCAATGCCGACCACGCACTGTAAAAATATACCGTCCAATAAATTCATCAATTACTATAATAATGATACCATCCACATGAAAAAAAAAAAAAAGCCAACATCGTGAAATCCGGATCTTTCTGAACCATGCTTGCAGTCTAAGTAAAGTAAAGTAAAGTTGAGGCTTACCTATCCTTTTTAGGGGTGAAATGTTTTTCATTTTTTTTTATTTTTGTGTGTTTAGAAGCCGAAATGGGCCTTGCACATGTGGGAAGGGAAGCAGGTAAAATTCGGCCCAACATGATAGCCCGGCACGAAAATACTGTGCTGAGCAAGGGCTTATTGTGCCGTATCAGCACAGGTCGGTAATTTTATCGAGCATGCTGGGTCCAATGATCCCCTAGTCGGGCCGGCACAATAGTTCAATTAGGAAAATTTTTAAAAAAATTTAATAAACTATTAGATACTATTAAATTATATATAAAAAAATCTCGTTTATGAAATCACTTATAGTTATAAATAAGTTATAATTAAACTAGATTATTATGCTATTGGGCCGAGCTAGAACTGCCCCTTGTCTTATCGTGCCATGCCGGCCTAACACGATATCCTAAAGAGTCGTGCTTGAGCCAGCTCTTATCATGCCCTCCCTTTATCATGCTTAGCACGACACAATTTGCCACCTCTCGAAGCCATCCTTTCCCTTTCCTTCCGGCAATTTCCGGAATATAGGAAAATAGAAAAGAAAAATCAACCGTATAATTATGAGAGCGCACAAGGCAGTAGGAAAATGCAGTTTTCTCATGAAATGGCCAATTAAATTAAATTAAAAATAATTCAAATTTCCTGGCCGCATAATGGTGCACCCCCACAGTACAGCTTAAAAAAACATTCATCCGCACAGCATATTTCCATCAGGATTATAAAGACGGCGCCGTTCGAACAAGCTCCTTACGGCATTCAGTTCCACCCGTCGAACTGTGCCTTGCTCCGCGATCAGAACCTGAACTTACATTGTTGAGAATGTAAGTAGACACGTGGATGGACATGATATGCTTGGCGCCGAATCTCGATAGGACCCCAGACGATGCAAAGCCGTTTGAAATATGCGGCACAGAGAATGAAATTGGAAACCAACAAGAAACATGAGATCAGTTGGACATTATTGGCAGTAGTACAGATGACAGTAACCTGGTAACTTACAACAACAGCAACAACGGCAACATTGGTAGAGTCCTAAATCTGACCCCTCCGCAAGACCAACAGCTCTACGTTGTCTGGAAAGCCTAAGAATGAAACAACAGGGCGGCCCCCATAATGGCACACTACAACTGCTACAACAAAAACACTACATACTAGAGCAGATAGCTTTTCATTTACACTAGTATTACATTCTTGTCAGACCTAAAGACTAGCAGCTAACAGCAATGGCTCTGAAAACCATTACCTGACACAAGCAGGTCCATCGGATCTAAGAGTCCCTAATCTTCACCGAGTCACTAGAGGCCTCTTGGTCTCCTTGAATCTCATCATCCTCACTGAAGAGACTGTCCTCAGTTGAGTTTGAGAATGAAACCTCGTCATCATCAGTGTCAGCCTTCCTTCTGCGCCTCAAGTCCTTGACACCTCTTCCCTGAAGAGTCAACCTCCTGCGTCTTCGTGCTTTTCTCTTGCCCTTAGGAAAGTCTTCTCGCCGAGACCCGAGGCTCTTACTTTCTACATCCCTTGAACTTCCTGGCTTTGATTCCTCATTGTCCTCAAAGTCCTGAGAATCTGCCCTCCTCCTCTTCCTACTTGAGTTGGTCTGTGGCACAAAACAACATAAGAACTCAATTTTGCCAAATCTTGCTCTTCATTACGGTAAGAAGCTGAAATAACACAATTATCCTCTGCAGTTTTGAGACAATTAATTCCATCCTCTTCTAACTTTAATATCCCTAAAATTCAAAAGAACATTCAGAGCATTTAACAATCTAGAAAATACTTTCTTAACAATAAAATTGATTCTCAACTAAATAAATAAAAAATAAAGGATGAGCCTTCATAATTGCTTAAGCCTACAATTCCACATTTACGGCCCAGTGGAAGTCAGCTTTGACTATACTAACCGTCACAATGTATAAATAATCTTTGTTCAGAACTAAGATGCACACCCCCTTTCAAACAGCAGCCGGTATATCATGTTGCAAATTATATAATAGCTCAATTCATATAACTCTGTACATGTGAAGAGGGACGACATCAGTCATTTCTATCTAAAAGACGAGGCTATTTTGAGACCCAAAATTGACTTTGCTGAAAAAGATGCCAATGATACGTAAATAACAGCAGCAGTCCACATACCTTAGGACCACGGTCAACTAACTGAGCCCATTCATGCCGATTTCTCAAGCAATCAAGAACAGCCTGTGAGTGACTTGAATATGCATAGCGCTCTCCATTATGCTTCCTGAGAGAAGGCCAATGCTGCAAATAGGCACAAAAAAGGATCATGATACCAATTTCCATCAGATGATATAAAATGACGAGATGCAGGTGAAGAAATCAGTCATATGAAAGCAACAGTACCGGCAAGACTGCATCACAGAGCTCCTCATAGGTCATCCTCCTGCCTCTGCTCATGATTTCATTAATCAAGCCTGCCAATTTTACAGGAATAGAAAAAACACAAGTTTGATGTGATCTAGTCAGTAATGAATTGTCACAATACAAATTCATCGAGTCAATGCAACAGCAAATGCAGAGGATTTACAGAATTCATAAAGAACAGTTTCTACCCGGTAAAGTTCGATAAACAGGAGGTTTATCTGTGGTGAAATCATCATCGGAGTTGCTCAAAGGAGAAGCACGCCTGGTATACCGCCTAATATCATCAGTCTCATTGGAGGAAGAAGGTTCACAGTTGGTGCTGGTGCTCAGAGAAGTAGCATTCTTCTTCAAAGAGTGCAGATGGGCCGCAGATCCCTTGGCCTCTCTCTTGGAAGCATCTCCACCAGAGAGCCTATCTTGTCTCTTCTGATAAGAAGAACATGTTGCTCTGCCTGTCTTCCTAGCCACATCTTCCACCTCACGAGGATGAGTTGCACTATCTTTAGTGGAATCCCTACCTTTCCTTTTCGGAACCTGCAGAAAACGTCAGTTATTAGCTTAAACACGAGTTGCAGATTCTAATGATGCATGTTGCAAGAGGCAACCAATGTAAGTCAATATGTTAGAACAGAGGTTTCCATGCGTAGCAACCAACAAATACCAATGGCATAATAAGGAAAATAAAATGCAGATAGCTCAATATGGCCAGATCATCCCACCGAATTCTGATCTTTTGCCCCTGAGCTTGAAGTCCGCTTTGTATGCAAGGCTGAGGCAGTTTGAGAAGCCAGCTGAGGGAAGCTTGCTTGGCGAACACGAGGTACACGAGGAACTCTAGGAGAACTGTTGAGCTCTTGGTGCAAAAGTAAGGCAAGCTGGGAAAAAAAATTTTGAAAAAATACCAAGTCATACAAGCATGTCTGAAGAAGATACTGCCTTAACAAAGGACATAATAGGGTACACACCTCTTCATCGCTTAAACCTGCAGGAGCATTAGAAACCACAGGTTGATGCCCTGCTGCCACATGACTGCCTTTCAAAGATGAGTGAGGGGCTGAATTGTTGACTTTTCCAACCTTTGCAGATAATCCAGATGCCATGGTTCTGTTATGTACAGGAAAAGGCCGTTGACTTTGTGTATTTGTGGAATCAGCAGACCCTATATTAGCTGAAACATTCTGAGCAGAAAAAGATTTTGAGGAAGAGGACATTGTGCAATCTTTTAAGTCAGATGCATTTCCCTTTGGAATTGAAGTAGGAAAAATCCTGTGTGAACATAATGAATGCTCCTCTGTTTTTCGTATCACATCATGCTTTCCCTCCTCAGTTTTCACGGTACTGGGGGCATGTTCCCTGAAATCAGCAGCTGCTTGATGACCAACAGTAAGTACATTCCCAGTATCAGGAGGGTCGGACTTGATGGAGCTGGATGATTTGGAGATGACTATGGAGGATACTGTAGAAGGTGATTTTCCAAGAGAAATTGCTAATCTCAGCTTACTTGATGGTGCAGCCAAAGATGTAGTAATGCCTGATTTAGATACCTCTGCATCCCAGGAAATTTGTTTAGGTAATGATAAGCTTCTGCACAACAAAGTTGAAGCTTCTGAGCCGTTAGTGCCTTCTTTATTGTCACGGGGCTCAGCAGAAAAGCCAACATCTTTTTGCCCATTACAATCACTTAATTCTTGATCATTTTGAGCAACATCCTTCAACTTCTTGTCATCACATTGCAAGCTGCTCATCATCAAATCATTCCCTTCGCAATTTCCAGACACATCTTCCGTGACCACTCCAGTAGATTTGGCAGTATCAGGTGACATCTTCGGAGAGCTTGCATCAGAGTAAGAAGCAGAATGATTCTCCAAGGGCATTCCTGAGTCATCCTCTTCATCAGTTTTTACAATAGGCTTTTGAGATCCAAGGGGCTTGCCAGCACACATCTCTAAACAGGTCTGACTATCCTTACTTTCAAGACTTGCATCAACTTTGCTTTTTTCTTGAAGATCTAAAAGCTTGCAAGAGGAACCACCATTTGAATCAGCAGCGGAGCAGCCTTTTCCCTGTTACATGAAAAAAGAAACTATGTTCATCATAGGCAGTCACGAAATATATTATACATGTATATAGTCTATCAGGCAGCACATCACATTGCTTCAGATGCCGCATTATGACACAGATAGCTGCAAATCAGCAAAAGTATCTTCAATGAGTACAGTGAAACAATAATTTGCAGAAAAAGGATAAACGAGAGCAGATAGCAATTTTATGAGATCTCTGCCAACAGCCAGATTCATGATGAATGGAAAAGGCATTGATATCTGACCATGTCACAAATAATATGAACTTCTCTGTTATGGGTGGTTCAGCAATGGATATCCCTACGACCATACCTACGTAAGTTTATATGAAAAACAATGCACTAATACTGAAAAGTATCCAAAGCGTAGCAATCCGCCTATAATTACAGGTTCAATTCCATGCCACCTTGTTCCTGCGAACTATTTATCATAACCTAAACCCTCCAACAAGAGGAAAAAAGGTGCAAAATCACTCCTCTCTGCACATTATATCTCTCAAATCCCAAGAAAGATATAACAAGTAATGTACTAATTCATGAAGTTCTACTAGATATAGACATTTCCTTATTCTGACCAAAGTTTCACTCATTGACAAACTAGGAGTTCCACCTCATTTTAATTAACTTCCGCCAGCATAAAGGTCTAAATTGGAAAAGCTAATATGATAGTTCATAGAAATATATCACGCGGAACACCTTAATTTGCAACAGAGCAACGCTCACTTAATGAGCAACAGATCTGCGGAACATGAGTTTCCTCTGTTGCAATGCCCACATGTACGCAACATCAAGACCATCAGTTTGAAAAACCATGAGAGGACACCAAAAAAAGTATCACCACAAAAAAGAAGACAAACCTAACTAATAATGCTCACTTAACTGGCAACAAATATGCAGCCAAGAGTAGGTACTATTGCAATACTCATATGTATACAATTTGAAGGCTATCAATTTGAAAAAACACAGGAGGACATGAAGAAAATTATCATTGCAGAGAAGAAGATAAACCCATCAGATTAGTTGGAGATGAAGCATACCGCTTTCATTTTGGGACCACCATTGCATCCATCCAAACAAGCAGCTTCATCAACTAAAGCATTAACCTGAGAAACATTGCTAGGTATCTTGTCTTTCACCAATAGTTCTGGACTATGACCAGTCAATTCAGCACAAAAGTCATCTACAGCACGCCCTATGGCTGTAACATCATTCTTAGGAACCTCATCAATCTTGCTAACTGCAATACGACAATCTGAAATTGGTTCCACAGCTACAGTGTCCCTCAAATTCCTGCTCTTAACACTCCGAATGTCAGTCCTGAAAGACTTCGCACCTCTATCTTCATAAAATTCCAATTGTTTTGCATCACTGGTAGGTCTAAACACTAGTAGTAGACGTGAAAACAGAAAGTTGAGTCAACAAGCTAATGTGTAATTAAAGTGACCCACCACGAAGGCTTTCGCCTGAACGTGGCATATAGGTATAACTGAAAAAGCATTTCATTGCCTGTATTGAAAAAAAATAATTCAAAGCACATTGTGATGAAGAGAGAGATCAGAATTACCTGGTCCAGAAGTATGTGCAGTCTTCCCATTGGCATCTAGATCCTTGTCAGTAACCCTAGCCTTCTTTTTCCCACTTATATCTTCGGAAATACCCAACTCTTCCTTCTTCCTTTTACCAGAATATACTATGATGGGCCTAGGTAAGTTTTTCTCCTTCCTTCCCCCATTTTGGGAGCGTCTAGCATCCAGATTGCCTAAATCCGACCTTTTTACTTCCTTCAAACATGTTTTCCTTTCATTACTGAAATCATCACCCTTGGTTCGCATTCTCACAAATGTTGTGGCAGGGGAAGCCAGAACACTCTCCTTAGACAGAGAAAACAGAACCCCAGCACCCTTGTCAATGGCATTCTCATTATCTTCTTCAACATTGGCAACATTCACTTTGTCAGCATCCCAGCAAGGAAACTCCTTGTACTGAAAATTGAACCTTTTGGGCACATATCCAGTGCACTTCCACAACTGCCGAGAGAAAATTGAAGACAGCCCACTGAACAGACTGGGATCCCCGCCCGGAATCCCTTGCACGTGCACCTTTTCCTCCATCGGCAGCTCCGTCAAGATCCTAAAAGGCTGCTTTTTTGCAGGGCCACTTGCAACGTAATTACTCTCAATCCTCACAGTTTTGGTCGGCAATTCGACCAGAAACTGCGCAACCTCGGTCTCCTCAATATCGTTCCTATTTTTCTTATTCTTACACTTATCGCAAGCAAATAGCTCCTCCTCCTTGACATAGCGGGAGCACCGGGTGTGAACCCAAACACCACACTCGTCGCACTTAACCATCTCCTCCCCATCATCGAAGTTCACACCACAGATGCAGTCCACAGTCCAAGAGTCATCCACCCAATCATCGGGCGGGTTCGCAGTCGGCAGCCGCTGCGACCTGCCCTTCATAATTCCAACCCCCCACACCCTAATTCCACAAAAAACCAGCTGGACGACCTCACAAAATCGTCAAACATCAGTGCAGAATAAAGCCTGAATCTACTTACTGCAAAACCCCAGTCCCCGTAGGACAGATAACGACGCTCCTACGAGGGCCTCGCTGAAGGTTCAGGTGAGAGAACAGAGATACCTCGAAAGCTGAGCAGCGGCATGGGACACTTCGGCGGCAATTCCAGCAGGAATTCCGATGGAGGAGAGCAGAGCTGCTCCCAATTGGCGGCGTAGATAGAGGCCACGAAGAAGTGACAGCGAGACGAATCCCCGCGGAATCTGCAAGTGATAAGCTCTCCCTCTCTATCTCTCTCAACTCGCATGAACGAAAATGGCGTTGCTTGCCTGCTGCTCTCTCTGTCTTCCACGGAACTGAAAATGGCAATGGAAAGGCTCTTTGGCGTCCGCCGCGACTTTGACCTAAGCGTGACTCGGCTCGGCTCTTCTCAGTGCAGCTCGGCTCCAAAATATCAATTCAGTCAAAGTCAAAGAGCGAGATGCCTGTACAGGCCCATGGGCCGAGGAAAAGGGGCCTCTATGGAGCCCATTTAGTCCTTGCATTTGAATCACTGGTCATAGGATACAATACAGAGAAAAGAAAGAGACAAAAGACAACTAAATTGTTGCTCATATGATGATTTAATTAGCAAATTAAGAACAGAATCCTATTGTGCAATCATGTGTGTATGGCTTAGGAATTTGCTCTTAATTAATATGAATTTTTCATCAATCTCATAGTCCCAACGAATGTAGAAACTCTGTATAGCAGTATCCTCCGATAGACCATTATACTTAAATTATATATGGATATTTCAAAGTTTGAGTGTCACTTTTTTCTTTCGTCCATTAAATTATAAAACCCAGGTGGCTTTCCCCTCTGTCTGGACAACAGACATTCGATCTAATTTTGTATTGCTTCTGATGGCACCGAACATGAATCTGTCCATGAATGGCCAGTAGTCCACCCGACAGAAATGCCCCCCACGGGGGACCCCTGACGAGCCGGGCAAACGTGATGCTAAAATCGGCAAGCTCGGTGCGATTGCTACTTTGCCAGGTGATATTTGGCGTAAGTTACGTACGATTCAACACGTTCCATAGCATCCTTTGATTTGAAATGAGGGCATGATTGTATCTATAGAGAGCTGATCTGACATACCCAAAGAAGATGCCATCTGTGGGAGTATTTGGAGGGGGAGGATCCTCCCTTTTTCTTACCGAACGAACGCACCCATACCTAACGCCATGATCTTCATAGTAATTATTGACGCAATAGGATCGGAATTATATGAATTTAATTTAAATATAATTACATTTTATTTGTCTAAAGAAAAGATATATTAAATTTGTACAATCCAATAATATACTATTAAAATCATTCAATTGAATATTAAACTTATTAATTTATTTAATAAATTCAAACTTGCATTAATGATCTTTATCGTTTTAATCATGTTAATTGCGTACCATGTAAATGATACATTTAAGTTATGTAAGTTAAACATATCAAACCATGTCAACTCGTAATTTAAACAAATCTATTCATATTAGACATTTTCAACATATTATATACGAATTTTTAAATACTATACAATATTAATTGTCATACCTTATAATAAAAGGGCGGCCCCCTCTCATGAATTTTTTCAAACTTATCTAATTTATGTTAATTTACAGGTGGAGAGTTGCCATATTGATTTGACAGGTCAATCATGTATCAGAAAAACGAAATTAAAAAGAGAGAGAAAAAAAATGGAGGAAGGTACCGCCAGAAAGTCAACAAAAATATTTACCCAAAAAAAAGTAAACAAAAATTTCATTGAGGGAATTAAAATTGGACCCCCGGGAACAGGCCCAAGCTTGGTTTTTTCTGGGCCCGGCCCATTTTATAGCCCAAAGTAAACGATGAGGGTTGTATACGGACACCATACCTCTACTCTAACGTTCCAGGTTCGATTATCTTCCTATATGATCTTGAGATCTCCTCTCCGCCTCGAAGACTAATTATGACAATAGATAGAGACCCGAACTGCGACATCCGAACTTTGCGGGTTTACTTCTGGTAACTTAAAAAGCTTTGGAAAATGGCAACCTGCCAGCTCTCCAGAGCTTGGAGCGACCCAAATTATTTCACACATAAACATGCCTACGTGTTAGGTGCAATTTGATGGGGGGTGGGGGGGAAAAAGGTCAAACTATTAGCCAGGGAAGATTTGGATGTATTAGTCCGTAGGGGCTAGTGGGTAGGCAGATATGCCATTCGTGCTATGGAGCCCCCATTCCATGAGTAATCATCCCATTTGACAGCCCACAGTCTAAATTATTCCACGTATTAAAGAAACGAAGAGAGGAGGGAATAAGAAGCCGCCCTAGCCTAGCTAAACTGATCAACCCACTGAAAATCCGCACTCATCCGCTACCACTCAGTCATTCCATTCGTAGGACTGGATGGATGTGAATCTATAGTAGGGATCAGCAGCTTTTCTTTATTTTATCATATATAATAGTACCTGAATTTAAATTAAGAGAATGAATAGAGAAATAAAAAAATATATAAAAAATTTATTAATAAAAAATTTAATAGGTAACCGTTTAATTATTAGGTGGAGAGTAGTATTACTGTATCAAACTCGATTTCTATTCAGCAGCTCCTTTTCAGTAATTTGATTTGCTCCTTAACCGAGGTAAAGTCGGATTTACCCCCCAACCAGCTGTTTCGAGTACTCTCTAAGGTGGTGTTTAGTTGGGGGCAATTGTAAAACTCATTCTTTTTTTTTACTGGGCTCAAGCGTCTTCCCAGGAAAGTGGCTATAAGGAACAAGGATGGGATGGTTAAAATGCAATTGGGACCCACCTCCACGAGAAGAATAAAATCACTGGCCTACCCCTGTCCTCCCACCCGACGCCCGCGTCACCACCCTCCCACCCGGTCCCATCGACATTTATAATAGAGTGTAAGAGATACCGGTCTCGATCTGGTTCAAAAAATCGGAAATCCAATGCTGGTTTACCAGACTTCTCATATTACCTCAATTATTATAAAAGAAAGGATTATTTTCCGGAAAAAAGAGAGTATTTTGTTCTTTAACTCATGCATAATTTATGTGAAAGGCCATCAATTATATTGGGTTAGATGGATAAACAAGGCAGCAATTGTGCTTATAATTTTGCATGATAAAATATTTTAAAACCATAGGAATTAATGGTGCATTTAACCGAAATCTATATCTAAAATCTCGTTATCAGGACTTCCATGCCATCAATTTCACCTAAATATCTCATCCGTCGTTACGCAATCTGTATCCTGGTAGCCCCCATAGTCGATGCGGATGTGACCTACACATGAACATTAAACGATGAAAAGGGGGCTAAAAATAGATAAAGGGAAAAGCCATATTTTTATGCCCAATTCATTATTGTGCGTACCTTTTGAAGAGAATACACAGTATATAAGTCACATGCACCATATTATTATTATTATTATTATTATCACTGTCCTGTGGTTCCGCATTCCTATGAATCTATCTATTTAACGCCATTATGATACCGTTTTCCTCTCTCGCACGGTTCGATTCGCGGGACGCGTCATATCGAGTTCCGGCTCCTAAGATCGCTCCGATCCCTTCATCTGATACACGACACTGTGCAAGTTGTGCATGGCAACTGTACTGCGCATTTCAGTATTTTATCCGTGCAGTAAATTTATAATTTTTAAAACCGGACTGAACCGGAAACCAGTGTAGATATGGGTCGTATCGGGATTTAATGGATCGAACCGCATAATTAATAAATAATATAATATTATCAATAAATTTATATAATATTATAAATTTGAATATAATTTATAACAAAAATTATTAATATAATCAGTATATTATATAAAATTTAATATAAAATATAGTAAAATAAAATAAAATAAATATATTTTAATATATTTTATTTTTTAAAAAATTTTAAGTTGGCTGGTTTTTTATCTGTTCAATTGAGTTTATTGATCCAACTGAGAACCGGTCAGTTCAATCAAAGTTGATATCATTTAAAGTGCAAATGAATTTTTTTAGGAACCAGACCGGATGAGTGTCCGGTTCAACTCCGATCCGATTTTTAAAACTATGGATAAAATTGTTCTTAAAAGAGAGAGAGAGAGAGAGAGAGAGAGAGAGGGAGAGAGAAAGAGAGAAATTTCGACCTTCCTTCCACAATGAGTCGGTCCGCTCCACTCCTATATGGTCCATCCAGCCACTTGATGCCGAAGATGTGAAAGAGGTGGGACCTAACCCGAGTTGACGATCAGAGTACTGATGAAAAACCTGTTTCTTATTTTCCCAAAAATTTGCATGAAAATGGGAGGTTGAAGTGACCTCCTCATTCATTTGAGGGTGGGGAAAGGAGAGAACAACCGTTGCATCTTCTGTTTTTTTTTTTCATCCTAGGACAGCACTACTTGGTAATTGGTCTCTGAAAATTTTTACTGAAGACGCTGCTGTCGTAAATTTTAGTCAGTTCGATCCACCGAGAACTTAAACATCTTTCCAGAAGGTCGAAGTAGGGGATATTATCTTCACAACCCCATCTATTATCATTTTAACCGCTGAAAAAAGGAGGAAAAGTTGGCCTCATTTTCCTCAATGTCCTAACAGAAAGAGAGCAGAGAGAGAGAGAGAGAGAGAGAGGATGATGATGATGATGAAGGGACAAGAAAGGGTAGATTTTGGAGGCGTTGTAGTGTACATACATGGATACATACATATATATATAGATGTGTGTGTAGATACAACGGTTTGACCGGTCAACAGGGGAATGAAGCCAGAAGGTACTTCGTTATTCCAAACGGGGAAGGAATCCCTGAGATAGATAGCTGTCCGCTGCACAACGGGTCTGACTAGCGAGGCAACCATGCTTCACTTTGTTTTTTTTTAATCCATTATATATATTTATAAATTTAATAATAAAAGATAAGATGAAATAATAAATGAAGGTTAGAAATTTTATGATAATAATTAAATATATAAAATGTTAATTATTAAATTAAGGATAGTATTATTATATTAAATTTATTATATATTTTTTAAAGATGAAGTAAGTTTATAAGTTAAAAAAAAGAATAAATGTAAGATTGTAATAGAGGAATATAAAAATATCATTAGATAGGAGGTAATGTTACTTAATTCATTAATTCATTAAGCAGTGGCGTGGAGTACGGTACATCTCATTTATCCTACATGAACCTATTAGCATTTCTTGGTTTCCAATCTAGTACGGGTAGTCCTCTAATAATTAAATTTGTTTCCAATTTGGTGGCTTTGTGGGTCATCCTAGCTAAATATTGAGATTGGCATAGGAGAGTGAATTATAGAGTAGGGAATACCTAATCCTTCCCCTAGTTTTACTCACACACCCGTACACACACATATAATAGAAAACTAATATTATAATATAAAATTATATTAATTATGTGATATAATTTTTTAATATTAAATATAAATAATATTATACATATTTACTTTTATAATTAGTTCTCTTACTATAACCTATGAAAATGTAAGTTTTTTATGTTATTCATTGCATTATTCAATATAATAAATCTTCTACTCTTATAGGTTTTTTTTGTTACATATGAAATTCATAGATCTAGAATGGGACAGTAGAAACGGAGAAGAAATAAAGAGATACGAGGAGTCCCATGATGAGAATTGAATCTACAACCTCTTACTTGTTGGACCGAGAGCGATACAATCGCATCAAAACCCCATTTCTCCCACTCCTATAGATTTGACTATATTGTTAACATGTATCCTTATTACTTATAAGTTATTTCTTTTATATTATTTTAAATTTTTACCCAAGTAAAATAATAATAAATAATGTTAGTTAGAAACTAGCCGACACTCCTACGTACCTTCTTGCCCTTCTCTTCAAAAACGTGCAACTATACGTATATTTTATGTATGGGTGGATGGATACATGTAGAGAGATGGTGCCTCTGATTAGAGGATACATGCATACACACACATACAAACATACATACATTTATAACACACACATGTATAAAATACGACCGAAGAAGAAAATGGGAATGAGGAGCATCATAAGAGTCTCACATTTATAAAAAAAAAATCCAAAACTTATCATCTTATATGTAATCTAATTAAGAATGATAATATAACTGGACCGATGTAATAACTCGTTATTATTCATTCACTCATAGGCAAGATGCCGGTCTCTCTTTTACTTATTACCCTTCAGCTGCTTCTGTGTCCAGCACGTGATGCCATTTACACCTCCGAGACAGTTCCCCTTATTTAATACCTGCAAACCCATACATACTATTTTGTACGCTGTGTTACGCAGTTGCAGAATTGCTGGGTCTCTCCTGCTGCAGAGTAATGAATGAACGAATGACTGAATGAAAGCCTGGAATTAACAAATATGTATTTATATATATATATGTGTAAGAACTGAACTGTGTACAGTACTTATATATATATGTATATATTGTAATTGAAATTCTGCATGACGAGGTTATATTCCAGAGAAAATTCTGGTTTATTACATTTTATATTTAGGCTGAATTGCAGCATGGACTCCGGTGGAACGCGACTCTCTGGACTGTCGTGTCTCACCCAGAGGAAGATGCGTCATCTTCTGCCTCGAAACTTGGTAGGTGTCAAAATACTACCGTCACCTTATACTGATAATCTTGCTAAAATATTGCAGAATTTGGTATTAATAGAGGGGGGGTTTTTTCTTTCTCTGTATTTCAATATGGAGAATCTGGTCGAGGGCATCTTTTCTCCTGAAGAAAGAGGAAATCCTGGAAGACATTGCCTCACGTGATAGCGCTGCGGATGGAACAATGGAGTATCGTTACGAGTTGATGAACGTTACCAATCAATCTACAAGCTTTGCTGGGTGGGACAAGGGCATTTGGATGGTAGCACTGCATTGAGATTCCCTCTCTCTCACTCGCTCGCTCGCTGTTCATCAGTCAGGCTCCCCTCCGCCATTATTTTACTCTGAAACAGTTCATCTCTAATAAACCCTAGGAAAATAATTTCCCTGACACACTTTCTTTTTGATATCTGTTCCCATAAGCTATTTCTTTTATCTCCTTCCTTGCCCCAATGCCACTAGAAAACGCCCAAAAATCTTATTCAGCAGGCAGCAGCAGCAGCGGCACATATATTGGAGATAGAGAGAGGGAGTCCCTTCCTCTCTTTCAATAATTATGGGCTCCTCCGTATCTCTCACCTCTCTCCCTCTGCAGAACAGTAGCACTCTGTTCCCACTCCTCACATGATTACTCACTTCACCTCCCTCCCTCATCGTCTCCTTCTTCCACTGCTCTTCTGAGGCACTCCCCACTCACTCACAGATATGCTCCTTAAATGGTGAAAAGAGCCCATCTCCTCAGTTCTCAGTTTCTGGTGTGACTCTTTCATTATGGGAAAGAAAACTGGCTCATCCTCCTCTTCCTCCACTTCTTCCTCCCCTTCTTCTTCATCTTGGCTCACCCTTGTCAAGAGAGCCTTCAGGTCTCCTACCAAGGATAGCAGTGAGAAGAGGTGCGGCAGGAGGATGGAAGAACACGCTCAAGAAGATGAAGAAAAGGTCCACCATAAAAACACTGCTCCGACTTGTGAAGCATAGCATTAATTCAGTTCTCATCCTCTTTCCATGCTTGCCGTCCTGTTACATGCTATTGGCTCGTTTTTTTTTTTTTTTGGGTATGAAGCATACTGATCCAAAGGAGGTTGCACTCTTGGGTTCTATATCTTTGAATTCAATCTCTACCTTCTTCAGGGAGAAAGAGCACGTGTTCCTGTATCCGTTGAGGAAAGCATGCTCCGGTCGGCTTATTTTCGTTTCAATTTCCGTTTTCCTAATATTTTCTGTATTCATTTTTCTGGAATGCAAATAAGCTTGACATTTATGACACCATTTGGCCATTTCAGGAAGCGATTTTTCATTCCTCCCGAAACAGACGAGACCTGATATTCCATCTCTTTCTCAGCTGTCATTTTCTAGAGTACATCTTTCATAAATCCTACGGGGAAAAGAAAACACTTCCAACAAACATTTTCCAAAAACGCTGAAAACTTAGCCACTACTAAACTAATCCTGAAAGCCTGAACTTCACACTGCAAGTAGTTACTCCGTTTTGTGGTCCACTCCCTGTGCGAAATTTCTGACGGTTTTGAGCTTCCTGCAGAAGAGAGAGAAGCGGAGGTGGCTGTTCCGCAAGTTGAGCTCTAGCCACGCCGAGACAAAACCGAAGGCAGAGACGTGTGCAAAGGTAGATCCCATGGTAGTGAACGAGCAAAGGCACGCGTTTGCGGTGGCGGCTGCCACAGCACAGGCAGCAGCGGCCACTGCGCAGGTGGCGATGGAGATTGCTCGGCTCACTAGGCCAGCCCCTACCTTTGCCAAGGAGAACTGGGCAGCTATCATCATTCAAACCGCTTTCAGGGGTTACTTGGTACTTCCTGACCTTAGCAAAGGGAAACAGTGTCATGTTTTAACGAGAACTTTTCCTTTAAGAAATTCTAATGCGCAATGTCGGTACTTATAAGTGCCCTACTCTTAATTTGGCACGGCAAAACTGAAACTAAATGTGATGCTGTTTTATTGTTCGATTCCACCGCACCGAAATTGTAACAACTGTAATAATTGGGTGCTGTGAATTGTTTAAGCATTGAACTGTTGATGTATTTGATAGTATGTACCGTGTAAACTTCAAGTTCTGTATCTTTTATGCTGAAGTTACTCAATGTGGGATTCCATTCTGTACTTTGGGCTGAAGGCAAGGAGAGCTCTGCGTGCGCTCAAGGGCCTGGTGAAGCTCCAAGCCCTAGTGAGAGGCCACAATGTGCGAAAACAAGCAAAACTGACGCTCCAGTGCATGCAAGCCTTGGTGCGGGTGCAAGACCGGATGCGGGACCAGCGAGCCAGACTGTCTCATGAGAGCAGCCGGAAGTCCATGTTCGCCGAGTCCAACAACTTGTGGGAGTCCTCTTACCTTCAGGACATCCGCCAGAGAAAGTCATTTGTCAGTATCCTTTCCAGTTCTTTTTCTGTTTTCCTTCCGCATAGCGGGACGTATTGGAGCTACCACATTTTCTAGCTTCTGTGAAGCAGAGGAATAAGATTCGCGTTTCATTCACACAGTGAAATGTTCACTTGAAAAACATAAAGGGAAAGTGATCAGTATTTTCCGCCGCAGAACACGACTTGGAAGTTACGTAGAACTTTTAGCATAGCACGGCCTTTCTCTTGACAGTGCGATCTAAATCTTGCAGTCGAGGAACACCAGTTGTGCAGCAGATTTCTGGGATGAGCAGCCGATCAATGAAATGGTGGATGTTGAGGCAATTCTGCAGAGCAGGAAAGAGGTTGCTTCACAACGAGAAAGGACGCTATCGCAAGCTTTCTCTCAGCAGGTTGGTTCGTTCATCTGAAATTTACCTCTTCAGTAGCCTGAGCAATGCAATGAGCTTACATGGGCATGGAATCATGGAATCAATCATTCATTTTAAATTGCAATATAACTAAAAATGCTAAAAATTCTGTGGCTAAGTTCCTCGTGAGTGAACCTGTTACGGATGCTTGCTGCATCATACTATATCAGATTTGGGGAACTCAACAGGACCCGTCTCTTGGGGATGAGAAGGAAGTTGAGGAAGAGAAGATCAAGTGGCTCGACCGGTGGATGGCCACGAAGCAGTGGGAGAGTGACGGTAGAGCTTCGACTGACAGGAAAGATAACATCAAGACCGTAGAAATCGACACGTCTCGCCCTTATTCCTACTCCATGCCGAGAAATGGCCGAAGATCAGCATCCTATCAAAACCACCAGCACTACTACAACAGACCTGCAACCCCACAATCCGCTGCTTCTCCCCTCCACCAGGCTCAGCCGATCTTGCACCTCCACCACCACTCTCTGACAACCCCTTCCCCATCCAAGGCCCGGCCGATCCAGGTCCGGTCTGCGAGCCCACGCTGCTACAGGGATGCTGAGAGGTGCTACTCAGCAGCAAACACTCCGAGCCTAACTGCATCCACCAATTACTGGCTCAATGCCGGAGCTCATCGGAGCAGTGTTTGTGGGTCTGGCATGGCTCCAACTGCTGCAGCGATGCCCAACTACATGGCGGCCACGGAGTCCGCCAAGGCCCGAGCCCGATCCCAGAGCGCCCCAAGGCAGAGGCCTTCCACGCCTGAGAGGGACCGGGCTGGCGCCGCTTCCGCAGCTCGGAAACGGCTGTCTTACCCTGTCCCCGATGCTCAAAGTGGACCTTATGGGATCAGCGGCTCGAGCAGCTTCAGCCAGAACCTGAGGAGCCCGAGCTTCAAGAGCGCTCACTGCAGCCTTTACGGGGTGGAGCAGAGATCGAACTTGTCGTGTTATACCGAAAGCCTTGGCGGCGAGATCTCCCCTTGCTCAACAACCGATCTTAGATGGTTTAGATGAAGCAGTTAGTACGTATGATACAGGAGAGGAATCACAATCCTGCCTGTGACGATGTCTTTGGTAGTGATTTTGTTATTTGTTCGTCGTCTTAATTGGCATTAACCTAATTATGTGAAGCAATCCGATAGTTGGAAATCTGATGTTAGTTTCAAAGATTTCCGAGTCCAAATGTACGAAATAAAAAAGGCACTCGTAATCATCGATTACTGCCCGGTTCAGTGGGGGGACGAGATGCCTCGAGTCCCGACTGCATCTGGTGCATTAATGGGGATCATCGCATGGATAATACGATCCCAGCTAACAACGCCTTGATTTAGTGGATTTGAGTTTGAGAACTCCGATGTTTTAAAGAGTGAAAGAGATTCCCGCTGTCGAGTTGAGCTGTCCTGGCATGGAGCTGAGGACACTTGTATTGTGTTCTCCAAGGCAAGATTCAGATTAACGTTCAAGAGGGGTGCTGCCCGAGAATGTGCAGACTGAGGAAAGAGCCAATTACACACCGACTTGAAATTTATTTGTCCGAGACAAAATCTGCGCAAGAATAATTTATCGGGCCCGTTCCGTGCCAACACCTTCTCATGTCCTCCTAGTCCTGACAGCTGCCCGCTACTATCATCACTTTCCAACTCACCATCGCATTTTGTCTGGCATTGATGTCTATGGAGCTCAGATTGCTGTTTCCCAATGGGCTCCCTCTTCACACGCTCTTCGTATCTCATGCACCTGAGATTAAAGCAATGGACGATAGACTTCTGCGACCGCTCAGATTAAACGCGTAGCCCGGTTCTGCAGAGAGCCCAGTTTTAAATTGAGCTTTTGCAATCGGACTCGCTCGATACAATTTAACTAGGATGGAGCACTTTAATGCTTTGAGCTCCACCTCCCAATCATTTCCTTATATCGGTCACGAACAAATCCGATGGTTCTTTTCGGGATATTGACTGATACAGAAAGGAAAGGAGGTTGTGGGATCGCACCGTAGCGATGATCCGCATGTTACCAAACTGGTTCCGCATTTAGCTGGTCCACTAGCATGGTCCCTTGGGGGATGATCTTGCAGTGGCTGTTGTGCTGAGGCACTGGACTACAGTCAGCGGCCAGGTGGTCCACTGAGGGCTCATCCAACGGGGCTTTGAACCAGACCTCCCCGGCCACGCTCCCCGCTGCTCTCACTTCCATCTTCTTCACATTTTTCTCAGACTTCCACTCCCACCAAGCGTAGCCGAACTAAGAAACGAAGTTGGCACCTTTTTGGATAAAAGAAGCGGAGTGCCTATGGCAAAAAATGACCTTCCAAAGAGGTCATTCCTAGTAACAAGCCGCACTGATCATCAATCATCGGATCCTCCTCCATGGGCTTTTGCAGTTCTTGATCAGGCTCATATGGGCCGTGCTGAGATTCCTGACCGGTAATGTGACGAAAGCTCCAATCTCTCGATTGCTTAGTGTTGTTGTCTTGCCAGCACTCGAGATGAAGAAATCAGCAGCAATATCTTGCCCCGAGTTACAACACTAGGAATTTCTGCTGCTCAATCTCCTAAAGAATGGATATTAGTGATTGAAAGATGATTGCAGGGACAAGCCGAATTAACATCACTCGGGCGCAGGCAGATTTTCCTGTCTTCTGCCGTCTCTATTTTCTTTCTTCGATTTTCCATCCCCTACTAAAGAGTGGGAGCTTTGACTAGTTTGACCTCTGTCTCGGGTCGGGTCTTCCCTTTCTGTCACAAGAAAGCACTGGATACTGTACGACAACATTGCTTCCACTTACTCGCGAACGATCTGAATTGGGCAACTAAAAATTTCCTCATATTTTAACTCCCAGTGCAATTGGATCAGGAGGTTGGATTCTCCTGGTCAGTGACGGTGCTTTGAACTCACCGAACCCATTAGAACTGGTTGTTCCTGAGCAAAGCGAAGAACTGAGCTTCTTGCAGTCCCAAAAACTCTGTTCGATACAGAAATTTTGGGGGGCCAGCAACACTTTGGTATGTGTCAAGACAGTCGATAAGGCCCCAATAACTCATTGATGATATGGGTCTCACGCAATATTGACATTCCCCAGGAAACACAACTAACAAAGGCAGGAAGAGGAAAGAAAGCATTCATACAACTACCAGTGCAACCAGTCAACTGGTCACAAAAATGAGATTTTTCGAAAATGAAAAACCTGAAGGTATTTGTAGATTCATGCATCCGAGGGACAAATCCCCGGGAAAATGAAGGATGAGTTTCAACTAATAATAGCAGAGTTCAATAACTTAGGTTCATTGGATGACATGAAACTGCAGAAACTAAGCAACATGAGGCAGGAGCCAGGCGATGCAATCAAAAAGGAACATATTGCTGAGAGTAGGTTACCTTTGATCAGCCCATAAGTTTGTTGGTCTTATCCCTTTCACTGTGCTTTACATGGAACTGAAACCAGACAGAATCCACAGCGTATAGCGTCCATTTGTGGAAACAAGAAAGTATCAGAAGTGATCAATCCATACCCACACGCATTAACAAGAGACAATTTACACAAAATGAAAAGAATGTAATTTTAGCTACCTCAAGGCTTGCAAAGGCTAAGACTCATGAATAGACAACAAAAGACAGTGTCAAGTGATGTCTTCCCAGCATAGTTGCATGGGGTTGCTATAAGCTAGGTTTTAAGATTCTTGGCCACAACAAAAGCTGAACAAGAAAATATAGATTTAATTTTCTGTTTCTAGAGCATCCTCCAACCAAACAGAAAAGTTCCTCAATGGAATTTTGTTCACCTTGGAGAACAAGAACAAGGCCTGTGATACATAGGTTGAGCAATCAAATACCAATTATTGCTGTTGCATTTCCAGTTAAACCGAAATGTGTAGTAAATGGAGGCAGGAAAGCATGCTAGCAGATTAAAGGTCCGTGATAATGAGATCAAACAACCCTTGTCATGAAGATAAGATGAAAAAACTTCTCCTATCCATGTAATGTAGACGCAGAAATGCTCCCAGGGATTATTACAAGATTTAGTATCAGTACATGCAAATATGCAGTATTAAACATTCATATACCATTGCTATCTACTGAAAAGAGTACTCTGGAATGTCAAAGTTACAAAATCAACAAAGCACGCTATTCTCCACTAGAAAGAAAAGCAAAACACAAATTATACCCAACTGTGGATAAGTCCGTTAAATTGAAAATCCGCCTGCAGCAAAGGACGAATCACATGCTCCGACATTTTCCCATCCAGTGACAGCAGCAGCTCCAATAGCTCCTCCAAGCTCAAAAGTTTAAGCTCGTCACTTACAACTCAAAGTCATCTTCGAGTTTCAGTCTTTCAGCTGCAGACTCTTCCTCATCATCATCAACCACAAAGTAAGGATTATGTGCCTCAGGCCTGAACTTATACCCTGTGAATACGTAGAAGGCCAATGTAGCCAGCTCTGCTGCCACCACACTGGTCCATAGATATTTATATGAAGTGATCGTCTCCAAGGCATAAACCACAACACGAGTGAAGTAGATGTAGCAGATAACCACAATATAATACTGCCTGAACAGAGTCAACTTCATCAGGTTCACTGCTGCCTTCCCATCGGTACGTGCAGCCTCTCGTAGGTTCTTAATTGACCAAACTATGGGGAATAGAACAGCACAGCAGCAAACCACATCAACCATCAGAAACACCCTCTTCCATGTGACCCAATCCTGCTGAAAAGGCCCTGTCTCGTCGATCACAACCTGGGCAATATTTGCCACGACCTGGAGCGGAATCACTATCATCAAGACCTTCTTCTCCTTGTCCTGCAAGTAAGGTTTAAGGAACGACCACCCGGTACCGATCAAGACAATCAGAGTGAAGAGCATGATTCCCTTCAGGAAGCTGAATATATAGAAGAGCACATCCCAGCCGTGGGCGCTCCCTGTACGCTTAATGTAGGATTTATCCTCTGCTTCGCACAATAGATTCAGTCCTTTCAATATTACTACCGCAAGCATGAAGAAGTGGATCTTATAGGCGGTGAGCCGTTTCTCGTAGAGGACATAGATCCAGAGACCCGCAAGCACAAAATATATCGAAAAGAAGAGGAAATAAACCCTAGGGAGGATGGTCCTGCCGGCAGAGAGGTAATCCCGTTGGCCGCTCTTTCCTTCGAAGTTGTACATCGCGGATCGGACGTCCATGGTGATTTTCAGAGGCTGCTGCGGGTTCTGGAGGCAATTCGCCAGCACTAGAGCGTACTGATTGGCGTCGATCTTGGAGAAGACAGTATTGATGCTCGACTTGTCACCCTGGAGCTTATCGAAGGTGAAGACCTTCTTGACAAGCCCGGAATTAAGGGCACAGGAGATGCCACCGGCCTCGAGCTGCTGCAGCACGTGGAGCCACGAGTCGCGAGTGCAGAGGAAGAACCCGACCTTCGCGAGCTCGGAATCGGGGACGGGGGCTGGGACGGCGGTCGAGAGGGAGATGCGGGAGACATTGAGCTCGAGGCGGCCGCTGTGGGTGAACCCAAACTCGTCGAAGAGAATGAACGGGCGACCATCGGATCGGATCTCCGTGAAACGGATCTCGGCGGCCACCAGCGAGACCAGAATCAGGATGACGAGAGAGCAGAGAGGGGCGGCCGTCGGAAGCGCCATCGCCGTTGCAATTGATCTGAGAAGTCCAGAGACAGAGAGAGATGGATCAGCACCTCTCTGCTTTCCTCTCTCTTTGATGCTTTCTACAGAGAGATAAGTCAGTCGTCTCGTCTCGGTCAATATATAATTAATTAAATTTCTAAAATATTACATAAATTTTAAATATATAATAATCTTTAAAAAATTAAAAAAAATGCCGACGGACGAGATCCGGAAGGACACGGGAAATCCATGTGCTTCTTTTTGCACCCCAAAGATTATAGTTTTGCTAATTTGGTCATCAAAGTTTCACACTTGACCCAATTTTAGCATTGAGCTCAGTTAACCTTCCTCGCGTCCTTTTGTACTTGAGGGCAAAGGTAGACGTACAACTCAGAAGGGTAAATAACTGGAGAGTCTTAGATGCCAAATAGGCTGCACACCGAACTCGAGATCAATAATTGATCCAATGTATATTCAAAGTTCAAGTCACTCGTGACGAATAAGCCGTTTATAAGGCTATCTGGATTACAATAAGCAGGGAAAGATAATTTCTGTTCCTACATTCACTCCAATAGAGCATTTTCCATGGGGAATGAAAACGAGCACGTTGTTCTACGATCGAGCACTAGGAATCGGAGGACGAACTCAGTGGCCTGCCGAGCTTTGGCCTGACAAGAAAGCCAGGGCGCCGACGAGCGGAGCATTGATGTAGGTGGCTGGCTCCGATTGCTGGTAGTTGTTCCGATCGTCTGCGTAGTTGTCCTTGCTGTCAGGTCCCCCTACTATGGCCCCAACTAAGATGTTCGGATTAGGCGAGCTCGAGTACAGGTACTGGAATCCGGCGTTGCAGGGGATGCGATCGGGGTGGTCCCGGATCGAAGGGACGGAGGAGCCCCTGTGGTGGATGTGCTGCGGGAACTTGGGGCCAAAACCCACCATGTACGACATCTTTGCCGGATTGTCTCCGAGGATGTAGTCCACCTGCTTCCTGGCCTGGGAGACCAGCCTATCTGCGGTTATGGTGGAGGCTCCACAGGAGACGGCGGCTCCTCCATTGGATGCCAAGTACTTAGCATAGGCAAGGAGGAGGAACGACGAGGTGGTCACATACTGAAGGTTACTCTCACTTCCCTTGTACAGAAGTCCCCCTGCAGTTACCGTCAATCAGCACTTAAGATCTGAATGGATCAAAATAACTGATTGATAAAAGGCTTAGAGATGTTCTCCTCCATTTGTGCAATGATGCAATTGCAGACCGAGTCATGATCAATAAATTATCAGCTTTTCAAGTGGCTCTTTGCGTGGTCTTGACCGGTCAGTAGGGACAATCGTATTTTTCATCCTTCATTCAAAGGAGATTTCCGAATCTTTAGGAATGGCTTAGTATTTCTCGGGTTTGTGAGGTCTAGTCGATTGCAGAGAAATGGAGTGGCTAACAATTGTTACTTACCTGGAGTATATTGAGCCTGGAAACTAGACGTCCCGGGAATAAGAGAGCATATGTAGTTGTCAGAATGCGCCTTATACAGCTGAAACTCTTCGGAATTCTTCTCCAGAAAGTCCTGTAGAAATAAAAATAGTGTGCTCAAGATCCGACAAATTCTACCATCCAAATCGAACATTGAACGAAGAAGGATTCCTTGAAAATAAACTCGTTTGGACAGGGACTGAACCTTGGAAAGGAGGATCTTGGTGCCAGCCCTCTTGTCGTCCCAGCTGAACGAGTAGTCATCATCATCTGCTCCCAGCGTGTGGCCATTGGACTGAATGTATGCCAAGTATGAGTTGTCCTGCGAAGCTCGATGAATCCATGATGCTCCCCACAGAAGCTCATCCTGATATAATCGAAACATGGAAGAACAGTGATCAGGAAAAGCCTTAAAGCCACACAGAACTTGAACACAAAGTTACAGAGGTACACTTCAATCTCCCCTTGCCACTTACTTGGTATCCTGAGTAGGAGCAATAGAATGGGCAGACTGCAGAGTTGAGGGAATCACTGTAAGAACCACGATACTTGTCTGCAAAATCAAAGACCTGCACAAGCCACAGTGAGGAGTTCAATACAGGGAAGACTCTTTGAAACCTTAATAGCATGATGAGGCTTTAGCCGTGCTGTTGGATTTACTTTTATGGAAGTTTGGAGCAATTTTGCAGAATAAGAAGGGTCGGACTCTTTGAACACGATGGATGCAGCAGCCAGGGCGGCGGCTGTCTCGGCTGCGACATCAGATCCCGGGTTTTGGGTAGACACCTTGTACACATTCCTCGGGGTATCCATGTCCTCTGGCCTCTCCCAGCACTTGTGATCCATGTTGGGATCTCCAACCTTAAGCATTCATACCAAAAAGGCATAAGCTCTTATACATATTTTAGGTGCAAAAACTTCCATAAAACCGGATTCATTTCAAGAAGCAACGTTTTCCTAGACATGTGCCATCACAACAGTGGAGCCGGTGAGAAAGTCCGAGCTGTCATTGTATTTCAGACACAGGCTTATATTTACGGAAATACGGCAGTGGAAAAGTGTGTAGCTTACTTGAACGTATAAAGTGCCGGGAGTCACAGTGGCGGCTTTGAGGAGATAATCAGCGCTCCAGCGAACAGCAGCCCTAGCATTCTGAATCTGGCCTGGCATCGAGCCACCAAACTCTATCACGCTCCAAGCGAGCAGAGTGGTTGTAAAAGCCATCGGCAACCCGAACTTGACATTGTCTCCAGCATCATAATAGCCCCCCGTCAAGTCCACCTGTGCAGGAAGAATCCAAAAGAACGTCAGGTCTCCTGAAACCATAGTATCCAAGAAGATGTATGTGGTTGACAAGTGTAGTACATGAGAAGATGACCCATCGGAGAGGCCGGAGTCACCCCTCCAGGTGAGCCGCTGGTTAGAGGGCAACTTCCCGGACCTCTGGCCCTCGAAGAAGAGGATGGACTTCTCGAGAGCATCGGAGTAGTCCTTAGAAGTGAAGGCAGAGCAGAGCAAGCAGCTGGAAAGTAGAACGAGACTCAGCAATGGCAGTGGAAGAGGAAACAAGTTGGCATTCATGGCCATTCTCATGCAAATGGAATATGTACTGAACACTGCCACAGATTTGCTGCTATTCTGCAGTGGGGGGCCAGGGAGCTTTGGAACTTCCTATTTATAGACAAGAGTAAGGGATCAAAAGCAGCTCAGAGTTCGTTACCCGTTATTAAGGGTAGAGAGAGTGATAGAGGATTATCCCCTTTTTGTTTTTATTTTTTTAACTTTTTGGCAAGTTAAACGAATATTCACATCATAGAGATACAAATCAATCGCATACGTATGTATAATTTTTAAGTAGATTACGAATCACCTTTCTTATGAGTCCATCATAAATTTGACATAATATTAAAGTGATTTCAAGTCCAACAGGTCTGTCTTATTGCACTCCGGATTGCCCTCAAGCTATACTTCTCTTCATTCGATTTGCCTCGCATCTGTGCTAAGCACAAAGTCTTTGCGTCTCGCCTAACCTCCGCCTGTGGTGTGAAAAAGGGGATGTAAAATAGACTGGTCCTACCTAAAAGAAAAAGCATAAAGTAAGTTAAATAATACGAGTGATCTACGGAAATTTCTTCAATGGAAAAAAGAAATTTAGTATTATTTTTTGAACTTTAACATTTAACTGCGAATACATTAGACGAACCGAATAATTAGTGTTCAATCGCATACTTATCTATCCAAGCCATGCCAACATTATGCAAGGATTTCAGTTTAGCTAGCAGAGCTTATTACCACCAATCGGATCGGGGGGGAAAAATCACTTTTGCAAAAATGGGAAAAAGATTCGGCATAGATTCGGTTCGGCCCTCAATTCCCTCACATGCCTGACTTGCAAGAGAGGGTGGGTTGTTCACGGGATCAACTGCGTCAAACGGGAAGACATGCTGTGGGGGCAACCAAAACATGCTTTCCATTTGAAGCCACCACGGAAGTTGAAATAAGGACAAAATTCTACACATGGCACTCTGGGGTTTAGGCCCCTTGAAACTGCCGGTTAAACATGTGTTTCGGTTATAACATAATTTTCTTACGGTAGAAAATGGCATAATAAAACGGGAATGAAGGAACATAACGAGTTTTACAATGGGAAATTGGAACTCGAGACCTCTCGCTTGATCGAGAGGAAGACTCAACACCCATGCCGGACATGTTCATTATTTTTTTTAGAAAAAAAATTTCTTATTAGGGTCAACAGAATGGTCAAGAATCCCACTGTTAGTTGCATGGAAAGTCATGAAACTGCGTGAATTGTGAGAGAAAATTAAGGTGGGGGAGCTTGTCGTCTGCCATAATTCCAGGCGGTAACATGCTCCCTTCTTTCTTTATCGTTTGCGTTTCGGTTTTGGACTTTTTGGCATGTTGCCCGAACGGAGTCACGGATGCAAACTGGGCGTATGTATGGGGCAGACAGAGAGTCACATGAGCCGCCAAATCCACTGTAACTAAAAATTGGAACTACATTTGCCGGCACTTTCCAAATTTCAACCGGGAAGGATAAGAAGACAGGGAATCCCGATGATCGGGGATCTAGAGAAAGAGACTCACCCTTGAAAAGGGAGATCGAGTCGAGCCATGAACCGCTTGAATGAATCTCGAATACATATGGAAGCTGAAGGCCAATCTGTCTTAACTATTTTATCTCTCTCTTTTGCTGATTCAACTAGTAGTGCTCTCCAGTTGGAAACTGATTTACACCAGAGAAGTTCGAGCACATCTGTTGTTGGTGCATGCTGGTGAACCGCATACAAAAGCTCGACCGGGTAGACGGGGATGGAGTCCGATATTCTTTATGTCAGTACGCAGCAACTTTCCTGTGAAATAATCGATGTCCATGCTCTGATATTGCATCTGTGGAGACTGCAGTATTTTCTGCGCTCTATGTGCGTCATGTGAATTATGGGAAGGAAAGGCTAGGAAATCACATGGAAAGTTTAGGCTCCGCTACTTGGGAATTTTTTATTTTTTATTTTTGTGTGTGTGTGTGTGCAATTTCCGCTCCACAAGAGAACTTTCCGGCGTGAATGGTGAAGAACATATACTTTTTGTATCTTTTATCGTCGCCCCCAACTGCCATGGACTGGTGCAGCCAGAACAGACGTTGGATGCCATGTTCCTCATTCGTCCATTCTGTATAGTTGTTCTGTCCACAGCAAAACAGATTGTGCATCGACATCAAGTGCTGTGTTTTACTGATTAGTGAACCAGATGGTCGAAGAGACACCTTGACAGTTTCAGGTATGGTCAAGGGTGGTCGAACCCCGACCGCAAGGAATTTCCTCTCAGATATGACGGCCCGATCTCTTCAGAGGAAGTCGATCACGGTTCTGAATCCACTTGGGAACATCAGCGCCCTCTTCCGATTGATTCCTAATCAATCAGAATGCCCGCTCGGCAGTTCATAGATGGGCTTAAGGCCCCGTTCATGGACCATCCGGGCTGGGCTATTCACGCATCTGCTCTTTTGCCTCATAAAGCCATTCTCAGATACACAATCGCTCCAACCTTTTTGCTGGGCTCAGCCCGTGTACCCTGCCGTCTGATAGGTCCCCAATTTGAAACATCACTATTTACCGTTCGAAGGCACTTGAGACGGTCGCTATTCTGCACGCTTGCCGTGAAGGAAATGCTGGATTCATTAATTCTGCATATTCATTCTGTGGGGGGTCTCCAAAACTCAGATTAAAATCCTACGAGGTTTTTCGCTGAAGAAGCGATTGGAGTTACTCAACATGCCTCGATGGTGCATCTATGCTTCACGGTGAGCAGCTCCGTTCATCAATCTGACGTGGGCTTCAATTAATTGAAATCCACGTTCACTTGCTTTCGTCCTTTGACGGGTTTGTCCCAGGAAGAGATTCTACAGGTCGGTTCACCTTCCCTGGAATCAATAATTAGGGTAAAGCACGTGATGCCCGCCACCCATATGAAACTTACATACCATAAATTCGATTATTACCGATGAGATCTTGGTACCCTCCGTTAGTCCCTCTCCTTTTGTGGTCGATATGCCTCGTACAATGTTGCAATGGAGGGAATAGCCATCCAACTATCTTCTTTCTGGCATGCTGTTTAATAAACCTTTGCGAACATTGAGGATGCATGTGGGGTTAAGTACGAGCACGGTACGTCGTCCATGTTATGGTTATGAAACGCAATTTCGGCCGTCTATCGCCCGGGGAGGCAGTGCGGGTCCGGAAGTTGGACTATGCTTGATCCTTAATTGTTTTACCAGCATCGGCCATGAACACAGGTGCATTTACTGGCTAGAGGGAAATTCCTGGACGTCAATAAAAGAACGGTGACGAAATTGACTAGTGGGATAATCGCCACCGGACACATATTTGATCGCCCAATTAAGAGCCCCTTCAGTACCTCCGCGTTCAAATGGTTGTGTGCAATTAATATCATTGGGAGGTTTGGACGGTACGTAGTCCTCTCTTATAAAACAAAGCCGGTGCCGAATTTAAGTCATCTATGTGAATGGAAAATTTTTAATATTATGATAGTTTTATCTCATCGTTAAATTTAGGGTTAATCGAAACCTATTGCTATTATGGGTATCGGGCATTGTATGTACCGAAAAATATAACACTTTCAGTCAATGTGGATTGCGTTGGTTCGATATCCCCTCGTCTTAAGAAAATTTTAAGCTCGAATAATGCAAAATAAAAGGAACCTATGACCATAAGAGTCTTTACCTCTTAGTGGACGGTACTTGCTCGTCCCTAGATTAACTGGATTCCGACAATCTTTCTAAACAGTAGATTGGCATATTGAAGGGAAGGAAAAAAATATTACTATTGGCTATGAGGTCAAGCAAACTAAATCAGCTAACTCCAAGAAATTTAGAAAATCAAATTAGAACAGTAACGTGAGCTGTCCGAGAAGTGGATGGGAAAATTTTGTCACGCTTCAAATCAGTTTCCGTCGGGCAAGCAAATGCCACCATCAATATCTTTCACCTGTGATTCCAGGAGGGCAAGTAATGTTACATTTGCAGGAGGAGGACATATGATATTTAGAACGTGTCCTTTTAAGGTGATTTTAAATTTGATTTATATTAATTTTACTAAATTTCCCTAAAATTTATAATAAATGTGTTATCTTATGCATTCCAATTGGGAGTTGGCTTAATAATAGAATTTTTTTTAGGAATGTGATGTGTTATAATTATACCGTCAACAATTTAACAATCAAGATATTGTATATTTAATTTTTATTATGAGATTTTTTTGTATATTTTTTATTCTACTTTTATTCTATTCCATTCTAATTCATGGATTTAATATATAATATTAAGAAACAATAAATACTACAACATAACATATTTTTCCTTTCAATTTATAAATTCCACCATAAAAAAATCAATAGGAAAAAAAATGTGGAATACCCTATTCATGGGCGGATTATGTTTGCCAAGGAAGAAAAAGGAAGTAATTTCACCCAACCGCCACCAACCCTTTGAAGCATTCCCCCATGCAAGAAAATCCTTTAAATTGAAACGACCAGCAAGCAAAGCACATCGATTTGATCATACAATGCCTAAAATCAACATGCGACTCTTATTAACACGAAGCCTAATTCTTCAAGTACCCGACTAATTGATCTCTCGACGCCGTGAGTTGGCTATATGTAGCTAGCTCTCCATATGATGAATGTGATTTGTATGGCAAGGCCCTAGGGTCTAGAGACACATGGAGGCAGAAGGCTTCTTACCTCGCACTACCATGGGGTGTGGACTCAAGATTTTCAACTTCAATGAATAAAACCGGCATTACGTGCATGACCCTTGCCGTCAAATGAATATATTGCACATAACATGTGGAACCGACACTACAGCTATTAAAATTCTATTAATGCATAAACATATCAACACGAAAAAAAAAAAAGTGTAGTAACATGCATGAACAAGAGACACACATATATATCTATATATGACTCGGTATCGTATTTGTGAAGTCTGTCTAATTTCTCTCTGCGAGGGGCATTTTTCTACACGTCACTACCAAATAAGACATCTTCCCCGGCACGTATTACTCGTTACTTCACTCTATCCTCCCTCATAAGGGTCAGTCAGCGTGAAGAAGCATTAGCATCGCCGAAGAGAGAAGCAGGGTGGGGCATCTAATGGAAGCTTAAGCGTCCGCATTGAGGCCTAATTTCCTAGGAGTAGAAGAGTGTCCACTGTCCCTCGATCTGATCGCAGCGCCGGCATTGGCCATGGCTCGGGTCAGGTCGGCTCTGGTAGCATTTGCAGTTGTCATCAACGACGTGGTGAGCTTCCTTGTATTCTCCTTCCTCGACCTGCTTGACCTTGTCCTGTGCTTTGTCTACCGGGCTGCCGATTACATGATCGAGTCCGAGTGGAAGCCGTGCTACTGCTCCTCCGCCCTGGAGGCCATCAATAGTGGCAGAGGCAACATCCTTGTCTCCGAGCAGGGTGAACCGGCAAAGGTCGTTCGACTGAGCTCAAGCAGGCTCCAGCTCGAGGACGTGTCCGACACGCTCTACTCTCGGCCTCCCCTCATGGTCGATGTCTCGAGGGCCACCATCAGGCGGCTCGCCAGTGGTGGCAGCAGTGGAAGCCACTCGGCGAGGCAATGCTACAAGAGACTCGGGAAGGCGAGGGCTGGTTCGGGGCTCAGGGTGAACTCGAACATTGTCGAGATGCTCAAAGGTAGGATCGTGGGAACGAAGCCACATCCCACTCCGAGGTGGTCCGACTGCGGCTGCAAGCTTTGCACTTCATGGACTGCCTCCACCAGTAAATCTCTCTTCGTCAGATCAGAAGGGGCTAAAGGTAAAATTTCGCCAAGTGCCCTCGCGTAGAGTATAATCACAAGATTCCCACCATGTTGTGAGAGCTATTTATTAACACGACTCCGCGATCCCAGGTGACTCGGAGGAAGACGTCCTCTTCATCCACGGGTTCATATCATCTTCCCGGTTCTGGTCCGAGACTGTGTACCCAAATTTGTCGGAGTCCGCGAAGTCGAGCCGCAGGTTCTTCGCGGTGGATCTGCTCGGGTTCGGGAGGAGCCCGAGGCCGACCGACTCGCTGTACACTCTGAGGGAGCACGTGGAGATGATAGAGAAATCAGTTTTGGATACCCACAAGGTGAAGTCCTTCCACGTTGTGGCCCACTCACTGGGCTGCATCCTGGCACTCGCCCTAGCCGTCAGGCACCCTCAGTCAGTGAGATCCCTAACCCTGCTGGCGCCGGTGAGTCCATATCCCTCTGAACCAAAGGCCATTGCTGGCTGCTGAATGGTGAAAGTTTTAACGGTAACTGTTCTATTAATAACGATAAAAATTTTAAACTTTTATAGACTGGAAATGTATTATCTTTCTCTATATATATATTTTTTAACCATTTGTTTATTTTTTCCCTCGATTATTTTTTATTGATGAAAATATTGATAAACGCAATTGTACATCGGGGAAGCCGTACTATCCGGTCCCGGAAGGGGAACAGGTAGCACAGTACGTGATGAGGAAGGTGGCTCCGCGGCGGGTGTGGCCGCTCATAACGTTTGGTGCCTCGATCGCCAGCTGGTACGAGCACATCTCCCGGACCATTTGCCTGCTCATCTGCAAGAACCACCGGCTATGGGAATTCCTCCACAAGCTCCTCGCCATAAACATGTGAGATGCCATCACTGAATATTCACCATGATTTGACATGATCATAGGAGAAATTGATACATTTGTGTGCTCAAGAGTACGAGATAATTAAAGGATTGGCCAACGAAATTTCACGGTAGATCAGGATGAGAACTTCCGTTTTCAAATTGAGGGCATCGTTGGCGTACCTTTTGCTAATGTGGACAATTAATTAGTACTTTGTCCCTTTATTAGTGTTTTTTTTTTTGTCTGTTGACTTTTTAACCCCTTCAATCCATGGTTACTTGTGATTGCCACGCTTTTAGATGAGATTCTTAGCTACCTCACATTCCTAAGGAATAATTTTTATAATAAAAACATAAGATTTTTCAGAGGAATCGAAAAATGCTTTAATATTTGGCCATGGGATCGAAATTGGGTGCAAGCTATTTAATTTTTCTTTTTTGAAAATGACTCCCAGAACTTTGCATTATGAAATGCTGTTGTAGGTGGACAGAATTCAGATAAATTAGAGGATGAATAATTTTGGAATATCAGAAATGATACATGATATTAGAAAATCTTGATAAGCTAGTGAATATAATTTTATTTTTAAATGTTTCATTTCTTGAATAATCATAATTAGGACGTGTCTAACCCAACCACACACTTGACTTTCATGTACAGCATCCCAATGTTCTTGCTCGAAGGGTTCTTTTGCCACACCCATAACGCGGCATGGCACACCCTCCACAACATCATCTGTGGCACGGCGGGGAAGATCGACGGCTATCTCAGTACCATCAGCAGTGGCATGAAGTGCGATGTCAACATTTTCCACGGCGAGCACGACGAGCTGATCCCCTTGGAGTGCAGCTACAACGTCCAACGGAAAGTTCGCCGGGCCAAGGTCAGGGTCCTCGAGGGAGAAGACCACATCACCATCGTCGTCGGGAGGGAGAAGGCTTTTGTTAAGGAGCTTGAAGACATTTGGCAGGGTTCGGCATCGGTTGGTCATCAAGAGTCTTGACTAGCTACGTGCTCGTTGGTTGCCCTCAGTAGGTCTCCTAATCAGTGAAGAAGAACATGAAAAGGTCGGGTGGGAAAAAAAAATTAAGAAGCAGCTGCCCTAAGATCGGCAAAGCTCCATTCTCTCTTCTCTTCAAATGTAATTTTCTCCGATATAAAGTCGGGAATTCCACGAGACTGATAGATGATTCCTGTGAAACTATCGTGTCGAGTGATATCATAAGATATTCCAATGAATTATATAAGGGTATCATGATAATATTTTCTACATGTAGTTCTGGCCCCTCTTGCTATCTAGCTAGTCAATTAGTAATTAAGGTTGATAATCCATGCCGTATCGTATCTAACCGGTTCGTGTAAAAGAAACTCTTAACCCCTTAACTTACCCATTTAACTTGTATAAACATGTATACAATTAATATGTTTAATACTATAATAAATCAATGCGAACCCATCTAACTCTGTATTATATCATGTTAGCATATTGTGTTGTGTTAAAAATTGCCAGCCCTATTAGTAATACATGCACAGGTCTTATGTTTTTCGGCACAACACCATATTTAAGTGGTGTTAGGTCCATCTAATCGATCATCGGGACGGTGAAGGGGTTGCCCTCTTTAAACTACTTTGAATTAATGTTCTTTGATTAAGATAAATGTCTTAACCTATACATTGACGTGGACTTCCTTCTCTATCTACCATGTAGAAACCATTAATTCTTTATTTTCCTACCTCCTTATATAAATACAAACAAATTATTGTCTGTCCGGACTACTGGAAATAGCTTGATTTCCGATGGACATCTTAAGAGGAAAATCTCACTGGATTGGACATTTTAACATGATAACTCTCAGCTTCGGGCTGCTCATCTTCGGTATTCAAATCATTGGCATCATCATTGTCACTGGCTGCATTCCCACCCTGGAAACAGACAATGCGCAAAGGAAGAAATCAATATTGTTGTCACGACGAAGAATTCAGCAAAATTCCTGGCTAGTAATTAATTAGGATGACAACCGATTTTCCAAGATCTCTTCTTTGCTATTTAGACGAGTAATACGACTACCAAATATATATATATATATATAATGATATTGATTGAAATAGGTTGACATTTCTTATTTTCAAGGAATGCCCTTGTTTAGGGTTTTTATATATGGGAAAAAAATTAATGATAGAGAGGATTTTATCGCTTGATCATTTGAACCGCTCAGGCTGGACTCGGCTAGGGCTCATCAGGCTTTTGACTTTCAGGTGATGTACATCGGAAGGAGTCTGATGCTTGCGGGTCTAGCTATGTACTAATGTTATTTATGATAATGAACTTGGTGGACAATAGGTAATTTGTATTTAGGACGTCTAACTGTCAATGCGTGGAATGTAACTATTCATTATATGGAAATCGCAGAGGTCGTTGCTGTAACTTACCGTCGATTATTTATGAACCTTTTGCGTTGCATCCTATCGACTTTTTGCTTGTCAGTGGATGTTATTTGATAGCCGGTTTTCATTATGAAAAAGAATTTTCAAAGAAAATGAGATTGAATGGACTTAGTCTAAAGTGGCTATACAAGAGATTAATTGAACCTTGCCCACCAACATAAATACGACAGATCAATTAGACAGTTGGTGCGAATATTTAATGCTGGGATGTTGATGTCGATTGATAGACCGTGACCATTTAGATAATTGCATTTACCTTAAGCCTTATGAACGGGAGTTGGGGCATTATGGACCGACGCTCCATGGACCTCAATCAGTAGGACAGTTGCTCCAAGTTGAAGCAAAACACAGAATCGACGGCATCGGCTGGACCCGAGTTTTGTAAAAGGAGGAAATTCGTAATTGGAAGAGTTATACGGTTGATTAGACTACCCAACTTAATTAGGCTTAGTTTAATCCCTTTCTGAATAAGGCTTAAAACATACAATCATAGTTTTTAAAACCGGACCAGGCTGGGAACCGGTCAGGGCATGGTTCATGGGTTTATGGGTCGGATCGGGGGTTCAATGGGTCGAACTACATGTTTAATAAATAATATTAATAATATATAATATTACCAATAAATCTACATAATATTACAATTTAACTATAATTTATAATAAAAATCATTAATATAGTTATTATATTAGTATCAGATTCAATATAAAATATGAATATAAGTCTAGTAAAATAAAATAAGTACGTTATAATAATTTTTTATTTTTTATTTTAAGTTTACTGGTTTTCTCATCGGTTCAATTGGGTTCACTGGTTTGACCAATAACCGGCCAGTTCAACCGGATTTGACCTAATTTAAAGTGTAATTAGAGTATTTATGAGAACCGGACCGGGTGAGTGGCTAATAACCGGTCGAACCGGCCAGCCCAGTCCGGTTTTTAAAACTATGCATACAATACTTAGTGTAGTTTAAATCCGTTTATCATCTTCTCATGTGACCTATGCAGCGATTCAAGTAACACATGGGACCTTACTACAACTACTTTGATTGAGACCGACGCATATACATATATTTATTACATAAAATACCTATGGATCTAGAATAGAATGGTAGAAGTAAGAAGGGGATAAAAGGGATATAAAGAATCTCATAATAAGAATCGAATTCACAATATTTTGATAGTTAAGATGAGGGTGGTACCACTCCACCGACCCCTCTTTTTCTTATGCATATGGTTTAGAATAAGTCTGGTGGCAACCCAAAACCCACGTATACGCTGGAAAGGACTTGAGGCACACACAGCTGTTATTAATCGACCGATGAAGCAGGGGGTTTCCAAGGACCAGAGCGTCGATTGCCCACATTTAATAAAGTCTCAGCGATGCGGCAGTACCAGCTACCCCGGCGGCGACAGTGGAGGCGAGAAATTGCTGCTGTTGGTTGGACACCAACCCGATAGCCGCTGTGAGATTTCTGTCTGAAAAAACCGTTCACACACGTACCGGCGAACTAGCTGTGGTCCCCAGCAGCATATGGGATGGGCAAGAACTCTGGTCCTCTCATTCAAGATCATGAATTTAAGAGTGTAGCTTTCACTGGCATGAGAATAGAACGAAAAAATTGCTCCGACACATCTGACATGTGTGGACCCTCCAGATGCACCCATTCATGAATGATAGCTAGCAAGCCAAAACTTCGCACTGTTTTTTTCTTTTTTTTTTTGCTCTAAAAGGGGTCAGCCGGCATCTTCCCTCCATCCGTACGTCACAAAGGCTCTTGGTTTCTATGCCTGCTCGCTCGGTATACGACTCAATCTTCTAATTTGGATGGCTGTAATTAGGGTGACCGGCAAATTCTCGGGGCCCACGATTCTGCCATGAATCGTAGACCCCTTTACTAATTACAGATATCAACCAATTGCTTTGGCATTCAATGAACAATTCGGTGGTGGCACATGTGGAAGAGAACCTCCAAGGAGAATGAGATTTGGTGCTATGACATTGTTTCACATTAATAGGATTCCATCGTCCCCTTATTCTCATTACCCATTTATTTCCCTTTATACATATTCATATATTCTCTTTCAGTACAGTACAGGAATATCATTTATAACCGGAAAAAAAAAAAAAAAGAGTAACACACTAATAGAGGGAGCAATGTCAGGCCAGCTTGGACTGAGCTCAGGCCGAGTTCGGATCTTCTTTATTCCTATGGAGTATCGAAGCCCGGCTGGGAGAATTCACTTTTAAGAGGCCTTTTCTCGGCCCATCCGCCAGATTTTCCGGAGTCCTGGACCGTTTTAGTATGTTCTATTCCATAAAGCTAAAAGAGGGAAATGGCTTCAACGAGATTCACATGCACTTATATTCTCTTCAAGAGGACTCTAGCCGAAAAGAAAAAATGCACGTGAGTTAATCGATCTAGGTAGATCAGTTCCTTCTCACTCAGAAGAATCGGTCAAATAAGAATGCTGGAATGACCCATTTGATGAATCCTACAAAAATCGAGACCAATGATATAATTTCAACCGTATGAATGCACTTGTGGATATACAATTCTTTTTTGAGCCGATGTGTATCCCTCTACATTGTCCGGCACTTTCACATAGCAGCTTAGGTATATATATATATATATTATGAACAGGAGGCCTTGTCGATTTCCTGGTGTTAATAACTTAGTTAACAGTAAGAACAAGTGGGTTTGCCGCGGTCGACAATAACCGTGTATATGGGGTTAGCAATGTGAGCAACCTGTATGCCTAAAAATAGAGCCGATAGAATACCAAGTACCTCGATAAAACAATGGACTGAAGGGGTGAAAAACGATACATCCCAATCGATATTAATCATGTAGTCATCATGAGTGAAAGGGAGGAATGGAGCATTCAATGGGTGTAAATGCTTCGATGTTGACTCAACTGTATACCTCGGTAAAATCCACAAAGCACAAGGCTGGAGGTGAGTCAGTCATCAGAGCCCTTTTGAAGCGAATTCAGTGTCCATTTCATTTCAATAAGGGTTTCAGAAATCGATGGCAGGATTCCACATAACTCTCTCGTCCTCTCTTGCCTCTGTTTCCGTTTCCCTCGTTCTTTTACCTTTCATTAACAAAATGAAACCTTAGCAGTGTATATATCTTCTTGTGATAATTCACCGACCGATTAAGATTTGATTCTGAGTAGTTGCTTCTCGCATACATATCAGCTCCCACAGCTCTGATTCCCTTCTCGAAAATTATGATGGCAACTATATCCTTCCCCACTGGCAGTGGAGGGAGTGTCGCACAAGCTTCTCCTAAAGCCAGACAGAGATATTCTGAAAAAGTCGTCGTCATCATCATATACACTGATATGAGTGAAGAAAGATTGTGAAGGGAACAAAGTTATAAAGCTGAAAAGAGAGTGAGGGAGGGAATAATCCTTTTGATGAATCTATTGCCGAGCTAGAGCGCACAGCATTCGCATAAATTATCACTACGCAGGAGAGAACCTAACAGTGGGAAGAAGGTCAAGATACCGAAGCAATTATTCGTATACATCAGTAAAATTACTGACTAATACACTGACTCGGCAAAGTGGATGCATGTTGCAGTCAGCCACATCCTAGTTGAGGAAATAATGATTCATTCCCGACATAAAAACCTTGCCATGGGGGATTCATCTGGATTTTTCGAGGTTATAGGACAGAATTTGTGCCTTCCATTGACTGATTCAACAATGTAAGTAGCACAAGTTAGTCCTCCTCCTTGAAGGCACAAATAAACTGATGACACGGATCAACAAATAGTTGCATTATAGATCGGAAACAAAAGAAGAGCACTTGTCTTGCTAGTAATTAACTTACATCTCCAAAGCCAATTTCCAGGACAAATGTTAAAGATTGTATGAGTTTAGAAACCCTAGCTGAGTAAGAGTTTTATCATACATGAGAAATGGGGTGTAGTGTAGATGGTCACAAGCAGACAGGGAAGATTCTTGAAGTCATCATGAAGAAACTCAGTCCAATGATATGAAGATTAACCAATCCCTTAATGTGTTGGGAATGACTGACAAGAAAACAACCCACTAACTCATCATCCACAAATTCCCGATAAATAAATCAAAAGAAATTTTAATATATATATATATATGTATACAAGAGTGTGTAATGATGAAAACTTTCCCTTTACCAGTCAGAGACTCAGAAGAGTAAAAGAGTCAAAGCCATCATCAGTGCTCCAATCTGCTCATTCACACGATGTCAATTTCCCTAACGTATCCAAGATAATCCGAGAACCAGTCTATCTGGAGGAAAACAAACTGAAAAGGCATAATCACTTCCAAAACATTGAGTTCTATTACCGCTTAAGAAATGGGTTGGTGGGTGTCGGGAGAATCGTGCAGCTAGAAGCAGCAATTGGGGGGAATGAAGCCTGGTCCGACATCGCCAACTCAAGAACTGATCGAGTATGTGCACATGTACGCCTCGGTCGGTAAATTAGAAAGATGAAACAAATAAGGATTTATATGCTATCATTGGATCTATGAATAACGACATCGAGCCAGACAACATTCCCCTCAAAAACAACAGCTTCCCTCTTTTTCCCTAATTCACCAGCAAGATCGAGGAAAACTGAACATGAATGAATACACTACCGGCATATGTGGCTGTCTACGAAGGGACACAACTAGAGAGAGAAAGGAGGATGAGAGGGTTTCTTGGAGAGGTAGGAGATGAGATGAGAGGGCCTGAGAAGAAGGAAAAGGAGGCGATAAAAAGAGGGAGGAGGAGAAAGATGGGGTTTAAGGAAAGGACAAACAAGGCAATAAAAGTTAGCAAACCAAATACTGAGCCTTTTCCCCCACCATGCATTTGCACAGCATCATATAATTTAATTTAGATAATTTGGTAATCTCTTCACTTATATAGAATTTTAGATTTATAAATAAAGAAATTCATATCGAGAAAATATCACCGTTAACATATTAATTATTTATCTCGAAATCGAATCGGTCAGGTTTTGAATTGGGTTAATATCTCTTTTTACCGTGTAGAAATGGGCTAAAAGGTGTCAGGATGGAGGGCGCAGTCTGTCACCATTAACTAGTTAGTAACCACGCCATCATATTAGCCATTGCAGAGGCTGCTGAGCTCAATCCTCAAACTTTTGCAGTTCACATCGCAAGTTCGGGATGTGCCGCTGTTACCAGAAAGATTTCATACGATCCCATAATCGAAAGTGGGGGCATCTAAATGAATGAAGAACGATGAGGTACTTCCATGAATGCGTAATCGGGTCGTCGAAGAGGGTATGATTGAGGAGTACAGATTCAATAATAGTAGGTGCAGCTTTATAGAACCCAAACAAACAAAGATCAAGGAAACGATATCGGCTCATAACAACTAACAAGTTACAAAAATTGAAGTCCATACTTGAATTAAGTCAAGAGATTTTATTTTTTTATAATAAATAAATCAGGTCAAGAAATTGGTTGAGCTAATCGTCCCATGCCGCTCAGCTTTTAAATTCATCTGTAACTTCCCACTTTAATATTCCATAATTTCGATTATAGATTAATTTTATATATATCAATAAAGAAAAAATAAATTAATACAAAAACTATACCAGTAAAAATTAATTATGAATCTTTTTGATATTACGGAATTTTTTATAATTAAAGCAATAAAATTTTATTGTGTTATATTTTTTAAGGCGAGTTGGGGAAGAAGAGACATGGGGTGGGGGGGTGCACAGTGCGCATGGCTTGGCCTCGTTCAGTGCCATTAATTGAAAACTCGCTTTTTCTACGCTCGCGGAGGACTCGAGATGACGACAGACGGACAGAGACATATGGAAGAGAGAGAGAGAGAGAGAGAGAGCAGCGAAAGAGAAATTATCGTCTGCTTTTACGCCCCACCAAGTACTCCCGTGGTCATCGCTCTCTGACCTGTACGGTCCATTGCACAATCCCCCTCATCAATCACCATCTCATGATACTGATGATGAATACGTTACGCGTCTGAGATTTGAGCTGTGGTATATAAAACATTATTTAGCAATGTAGGCGAAGAAAAAATTTCAATGCACAGCACCGCACGGGAATGCCTTCTCATCCAACGGTTTGACAAGTAGTGGATTAGTCATGCATGCGCATTTACGTACATGTATACATATATATAGAGAGAGAGAGAGAGAGAATTCACGCAAGACAAGAATTCAAAATCAGTCGAAGTGAAAACCAAAATAATAGAACGAAAGCCGAAAAGACTACTCGGAAGCCGCTGAAGACACATGAAATTAGCAGCCTCGCTCCCGAGGCATCCTGTCCTGGTCCTCTCCATAGCTGAGAGACAGAGCGAGACCATCTCCTTGAACGTTTGTTTTCAAGAAGAATAATAAACCGGAAAGGGTCGCATTACGGTTCGGCAATATAATCGTGTTCTTATACGAAAACTTTCTTGCGACGGGGAAAGTTGACCGGACGGTGAAATTGTTTGGTCGGGTTTTGCTAATTCTGATCGGTTCTCAACCGATGTAACATAAGGGCTTCCAAGATGAGTAGCTAGTAGTAATTTTATGACATTCAAGAACCCAATTTAGCCATGATATTTTATTCGTGACGAAATCAAGCTAATATTTTTCAATGGCAGATTTGAATTATAATCTTTATTTAACAAGAAATTGGTACTGAGCCTTGTCAACCACCATGAGGTACAATTAATAATTCACTTCCATTAACTCCCTTCTTCATTCCAATGACTAGAAAAAAAAAACTCGTGGGAGAGTGGTTGAAAAGGGGGAAAGCCAAACAACCTTTTGAGCTTGCCTTTTGGCCAACCCCCCCAAAATAGGCTTTTGATGGAAACCCTAATTAATTTCATAAATTAATTAGGAGGAGGAGGAGGAGATTCTCAGCAAACTAGACAGCGTTGAAAACAGAACCAAAGTCTAATTTGGCACTCTTTTTTGGGTTCTACAGGATGTTTCAAAACCAAACATACAAACCCCGACATATCGGTCTCCTCAATCTCGCTTCAATCATGTCCCCCTGCGTACACAGCAATGCCTTGGAACGTTTCGGCCTGAACTGTGCATGTTTCATACGATCTTCCCGAGCACTAGCTATGGGGCTTCGACCGATTTGGTACGGTGAGAAGTACCCCCGGTGAAGGCTGGATCCACTTTCGTATTCTTGCATTGTGGGCACGATCAAAGTTGGGTCTGATGATACATGGAGCAACCATCAGAAGGGGTCGATGACTACCTATACTATAATCGTGTTCGGTCAGAGGACGTGTGGACCGTGCGCATAAGAATATATCCATAGCCTATTACGTGCTCGGCCCTTTCTATGCCTCAGGAGGAAGATGCTTCTTTTTCACCATAAATCTTCATTGGTCCTCTTGTAGTGATTCACGTCTACTCATTAATTCGATTCTTAATCAAATCATATTATTAAAATGATGTGATCTAAATAAAACTCCATTTACTATATTTTTTTCTCATTCCATTTCTCGTATAAATGCATCAATTTCTAGGGAGAAACTTTTGCTTAGGGTTTGGAGAAATTTAGAAAAGGAAAAGCATTACGAAGAAAAAGTAGGGTTAGGCCTGTCAAACATGAATTTCCGCATTGACTTTCGTTGAGAACATTTCATATATATATATATATATATAATAAAAGAAATTACAATTTTTTTTTGCTATAGAAAAGCTGGTGTTCGAACGCCGAGCCATTGTATCACCATCATTTATGAGCGCACCGAAGCGAAAGCACCTAAAGCTGGCACTGCACAGATGTTGGCTCCAGCAGCTGGAGTTAGATTTGACTATTACCATGTGTACAGAAATTACGTGCAGTTATATGGCAGAACTGACTTGAGGTAACAATTCAGGGGGTGCAGCAAATTTCCAAATGAATTGGGACCATCATTTTCACCTATGGATTCGATCAATGGATGTTAGACACGTAGGCAAAGTGTCATATCATCCTGGCAAGATATATGGAAGTAATAATAATAAAAATTGTTAGTAAAAGGTAACCGTAGTATTTCTCTCTAGATATATTAAAAGGATTAGGTTAGCTTAAAATCAGTTAGTCCAAATTTGGAATTAGTTTTAACTGTTTTTAACTAGGCCTATAACTATTCTTATTTGATTTAGGGTGATTACAGATTGGTTTAGAAATATAGGTTTGTTAATCTGTAACCAACCCATACTATTATTCTATTGAATCGGCTTGGAACTGTTTAAAAATCAGCTCAGAGTCGTTGAAAAACCTGCCTAGACCAACCCGAACCTCTAAAATCCTACAAATTAACAATTAGATTTTATTGGATCAATTTAAAATTAAAAACAAATAAAACATTCATTTAAAATAATTTTTTTAAATTTGAAAAGATAGATGGTTTATGGGTCAAACTGACTCGAATCGTTAACTGGTCTACTTATAAACTGTTCCAAGCTGGTTCATATATGCCTAAACTATGATCCATAATCGGATCGGTTCTTTAAGCAAACGGGCCGAACCATAATCAAGCCAGACTATTCCAAGCCCATTTTGAACCAACTCGAACCACCATTTTAACAATACTACTTCTCTCCACTTGTTCAAGAACGTTGTGGCTCACAGTTTGCTTTTGAGTGTTTTTTTTTCATGGGGACTTTAGAATTCATATTGATGATATGATTTGTCTTTATTATGACAGGATTCTCACAAATGATCTAGCTGAATTGAGATAGTTTATAATAAAGATGTTAAACATGCTGGTTTGGCCTAAGATAGATCTGTCAAAACTTGTAATTGGTCTAGATCATTCATAAATCTACTTGTAACTGTTCTTATTGGATTGATGAGTGATTAGGGTCGAGTCTAAGAAATTGACCAATTGTTTTGGAATCGACAAGGAACATTTTCTCATTGAACCAACTCGGAACCGTTGTAAAACCGGCTCAAATTACCAAAACATTGCAAATCAATGGTCAAATTTTATTGAGTCAAGTTAAAGTTTTAATAAATAAAAAATATTTATTTTAAATAATTTGAAAAAAATCAAAGATTCATGGGTCAAACGGGCTTGAACTGTGAACCGACCTGCTTATGAATTGTTCGAACAAGTTCATACATATTTGAATTGTGACCCGTAACCGGATTGTTCTATTAAGTAGATGGGCGAACCATAATCTAGTCAAATGGTTTTAGGCCCAGTTTAATATTTCTAGTTTAGAAATTGCTCTGTTTTCCCACTCCAGAACCACATGGTTTCTCTGAAGGGCAACAAATGGAATTGGCAGAGACATAAATCTGAAGGAACAATCCAACCTAGAATGGATCAATGAGTAAATGTAACCATGCTTTTATGGGACAGCGCAGGCTGCCTCTTATCCTCAAGTAAGTATATTCCATGCGACCAAAGGCGCCAGAGCAGTAGAGTAAAACTTACTGCAGCAGATGCCGCTCTGATTTTCCTGGAAGATTCAACTTCGTCACAAAACGTCTGTTCAAGTTATTCCAGTAGATGTCTACGCAAACCCCGCAAGGAGCATTAGAAGTTCAAAGATCAGGAGGATAGAAAAAAAAAAAAGCATATAAACAGATAGGAGCATTTATGTTGGTACAGAACTTTACCTTGAATGCATCAGTCTTCTCTCCAGTGATCTGATTTTTAATTATACAACTGTTTGGATCATCTCTTGCGAATGAACAACATGAAGGCAAAACCATCACCCACTTAAGGACCTCGAATGGATCCTGAATATTGCACTTCCTTCATAACTTGACCATGCTGTCGAGCTCTCTGACCCGAGAATTTCTATCAAGCCCTATGAAGGAGCTCGAGACTTTTATGAATTTATTTGATGACTTGGTTCAGATATTGCTTTGGATCCATCTGATGCAGCTCCGCCAACATCATTGCTCTGTGGATTTACCGTTTCATTTCCTCCATTCCTTCCGATCCTGGCTGGTGCATTCTGAAACATATCCATTTTTCCCCAGCTATGGTCTCCACACCTCTGAAATCCTCCACGGATCTTTCCACCAAATAGAGATTCTGATATTCAAAATGGACCTTGCTGACACTAATCGGCCAACAAAAAGGATCAACTTTCTTTTCCAGTGCATTGAGTATAATCCTTTTAAGGTAATTGAAGTGGTGATCAACCAAACCCAGTTACGATGAGTCCAAGTTATAGTTGCAACAGTATGGCAAAACCTGCAAAGAAACGGTAACTTCTGGCTTGAATTCAACTACCCCAAATGCTACCATCTGTCAACCAGGAATCAGAGTATCGATCTCCATGCCATTAAAGATATTATCAACAAATTGCAGCATCAATCCTCAGAGAATTTTACTACTCCAAGACGTGGACGGAGAAATTGCAGTGGGTTGAGGTTTTGGAGTCCTCACATTTCCATGAGCTGAGGTCCGCTACAAGAATTGATTATAGCAGTTCTACGGTTCCACCGACTCAAAATTGAACTTCTGCAGACCAAGCAGCCAAATCGATAATCGGGGCCAGAAAGTCTAGGAATTTTGGGAGCCTTCAAGTGATCACTTTTCACAGAGCGGGGAGTACAACAGTTACAGTGGCCACCGAGGGTGAGAAGGGGGAGAGAGGAGGGAGAAGATAAGCGGAGGTACGATCATTTTACAGCTCATGTGCTTCTTCCCCAACCTAACATGGCCATGAATATCCAATTGCTCAACCAATGGAATAAACCCTATTAGTTAACATGTAAAATTGCTCGAATACTTCATTTATTTCTATAGAGAAAAAAGGTTTCCTTTTACAGTACTTAGTGGGGCATTGAATGGTAACAAAGGCACTCAAATTTCATCTTCCCTGACAAAGAATATTTAACAATGGTAGATGGGGATCTTCTTTGCATTTGAATGCCATTAAACAATGACCAAATTGAAGATTGGTAAAGAAAGACTCAAAGGGTAATAGGGACACGGAGACCATCGTAACTCAGCTGCATGTCAAGACCCTCTGTCTCCATCAATTTCCTAAGATCTTCGTTCACGACATCATGGTCCATCAGATGCATCATACCTTGATCATATTAGAAGCACGGAAGTAGATTGCATAAAGGGTCAGAAATTTCTGATTGTAAAGAGGTAACAGAGCAGGGGAAAAGATAACAAAGAGCATTTGGATTCAATTTGGATAGACATCAGCACATCAGCAGCATACCGGTGAAAAGTGTGCGCTTTGGTCGGATTTTCCGCACTTCATCTAAGGCCTGGAAGGAGATAGCAGATCATTAAGTCAATATCTACTAATAGTTCACTTTTTGACAGTTTTTGTTAAAAGATTTGTCAGCCGTCTAAAAGAGACTTGAATTTTCCTCGAGTGCTAGGTGTTGAGCTATATTGACATATGCATATATGCAGCTTACCCGGGGCAGTCCAAAATGTGTTGAAGAGGACCGGTCTGGCCTTAAAGCATCCTACATAATCAATAAGTCCATCAGTTTATTGTTCCAACTTTTGGGATTTTAATGAATAAGAACCAGACAAAAAGAAGAGAGAGCACCAGAATCAGGACATCACAATCCTTAAGAAGGGCATAAGTTTCTTCAGGTATTTCACTAACATCACTGCATGGAATTGTACACAACAGAGTTAAAAATTGAAGCAACATATCATATTTGCTTGTCAAAAGACCACAAACACGGTTAAAGAATCTTCACCTAACATAACAAATGTTGCCAAAACGAAAACCAAGGGAACGATAACCCTGACCATGCCATACTGGTAAAGGAGTGAACTGAAGCATGAGAAAAAGGTATCAGCATAGAGTCAGGAAACTGTAACATGTCATTTCAACGGAAGAAGTGCATAATCGCTGAACAGTATGATCAATGAAGTACATAATTCCATGGATCTATAAGGCATCCTAAATATCAAAGCAATAGAAATTATAGAGAACCTACATACATCAAAAGAAAATTAATAACTTGAAGAAATTACAGAGGTAGCATATTATTTATCTGACCATCATATCATGTATGACAAATGGCTCCTCCGTTATGATGTTAAACTGAAGCTCTGAGACAGCAGCACCAGGTATAATGACGCTCGTGTCAACTATATAATAATGTGTTTTCTTCATTACCTGACATTATTTTCACAGATTGAACATAAGCTACTCAATTGACAGAGGTAAAGCGTGTCAAAAAAAGAAAAGAAAAGATCATTTTCTCTAAAGTTAGAAGAAGGGTAAGAGAAAACGTCATATCAACAACGCTAGAGTCACCAACACAAACCCTCAGTTATAATCTGACTATAGCCTGAGCTTTTTTTCAATATCTACGATACATCTGAGTGGCGCACAAGCTACTAAAGCTCAACTTGATTACTACTCAATTTGAGTTATTTATTTGAGCTCCAGAGAAAGCCAAGCTAGGTTATAGGCCCTATCAATCATACATTACTGGTTGGCATATTATTTACACCAGAAATTACAATCCCCAAATTCGTGGTATTCATACATCTATTATTTCAGCAGATATCACGTTTGAGTCGACCCACAAATTTTAATCTTAACAGGCATCACTATGGATCATTGGAAATCAAGTATAGCTCAAGCCTGTCAACAATGACTCAGAGTTAAGCTTGAGGCCAAAAAACCTTGATTGAACTGATAATGAGCAAGGAATATCCGTCTTTCTGCTAAACAGGATGTATTGAACTCATAATTCATTAGATAGAGTCAGCTTGGCTCATGTGCATGTGCATACTGAAAAAAAATAATGAAATGATCTTCACCACAAAACAAGCTAGAGAATTAGCAGCACACCTCAAAATCACGTTTTGCCACATATATTGGAATGTGGGGTTGGACATTGTTGGTCCAATCACGAAGATCATCAAGACCTATGGAGAATTGAAAGAATTCACTTTCTGCTCACACCAGTGAAGCAAAAACACTAGAAAGTTTTCAGAGACCTCCAATAGCATCAGCATGAGAATGAGTAATAATAACCGCATCAATTGTTCTTATCCTGACATAAACGCAACTAGTTACTTATAAATGAACCCCATACAAAAGGCAAATAACTTATAAAAGATTAATATCACTGAGTCTATACGACTTTGTGCTTTCACTGTTTTCTTAATCAAGGAACAAATGTACTTCATAGTTGCAGTCACCAAATTATTGTGTCCACCCAGTAGTATTTATGGAAAGGGGAAAAAGAAAAAGGAAAATACCTAATTCTAAGGAAAAGTTTCAGGAAAAAGAAAAGGTTTTCAATACGCATTATTCTTTGCTCAACACTACAGTTCAATCACTGCATTGGTATAATGTCTCTGCCTATTTATCAGCATCTGATAAGGAATACACAATGCTTTAGGGGAGTATTCTTTCAGCTGAACCAACTTAGAATATTTTAATAATTTCACGGAAGATATGAATGTGATTCAAGAAGTCAACTAGTAGAAGACTAACCCATATGCAGGGAACCAACGAAGGGCACTATGGTAGAAAAATCTGCATACAAAAATGAAAACGTGCTCCATAAATGCTATACTGATCAAAAGTGCTTGTATGACTTCAACAATGCATAGCAACTATGACCTTTGAAAGAAAAGATCGCCAGGCAAATCAAGATACATTATCATTAGTAGAGCTATTTTCCCTCCACTTTCACTTACTTGCCAGCATCTATAAGAATGTTACTTTTTCCATTTGGTCTAGCATGACGAATGAGAATGCCAGTGTTAAGCCTCCTATTCTTGCTCCCCGGTTCAATAGCTTTCCAGCACACCTGCAGCAGAGACAGGACCATTCACTTAGTATTATGATACCCTCATTTAATGAACAGAACATGTTTGACTGTTGATGCAAATGTGCTCGGAGGTCATACTGGGCATTTCTTCAATGGATTAGTCAAGCAGCTCACACGCGGAATACCTTCACTAGTTCCAGTCCCCATGAAGATTATTTCAGATTGCTCATCCGGTAAATATCCTCTACTTGCGTCATTTCCAGAGATGGAACCTGAAACACATTCACACTGTTACTGACCCAGAACTATAAGCTCATGATGAAAAGATACTGGTAACGGAGTGGAATCAATTCAAAAAGCTCATAATTTTCAATAAAGCTCAGAATACTCTGTCTTTCCATCTCTTCCCCCTCATTTCATATGGAGATCAACACTAGCTGCTAGCTCCACCGTTGTTTACGAACTAAGTACCAATAACCTCAAATTCCACGACATAAATCCTCTGATTAATGGAATACAATCAAACAGGAAAAGCGACAACGGAATGAAAAATTAAAGTGCACGCTAGCTCAAGAACTTCTATAGGTGATCAGTAGTACAATACCCCTACCGGAAGATCCAAGACGGGTCAATCTAGGAAATGACAAATCCATACTTGCGAAAGAACAGTTACACCAACTCAATGAGAAAAGTGTCGGAGGAATCACCGGAGCTGAGAGAAGCACGAAGCGCCGGTCTTCTCGGAGCAGAGAGCCTGGGCCTCATGATTGAGGCTGCAGGAGCGGAACGGTAGACTGGAGCCAAGAGAGCCATTCTAGGAGTGGAGTGGACCGTGCCCAAGAAGAGAACCATTGAGGGGCAAGGCAAATCTCCAAAATTTCTCTGCTAACTGAAAGATTAAGTGATCCGACAGGACCCGGCCACAGGAGATGCTTTGGTCCTCAGGACACAAAAAGGGCAGCCACTCTCTGAGGCAGCAGCCAAGTAGAAAACCATAAGCCGTCGTCCTGTCCATGGACGGGACGGAGATCCTCTGCGGCTGAGGATGATTAGGACCGGTGGGGCAGTTAAAAGGTGAGGATTGCCACAAGTTGATCCAACGGCAAGACGAAAGCCACACGATCAGCCATAAATTTTCAAGGAAACCACAACGATGATTTGGTCGTGTAATTCACTTCATTCAGCCTCTCTCTCTCTCTCTCCAACTCAGAACAAATGGCTGGAGAGTATACTGATTTGAGCTGGGCGTGAATCAGTCATGGCTATTTGTAACACTCTTTCTCCCTCACTTCTGACCTGCTGGGCCTGGCCCAAAGTCTCTGGGGGCTCCATGGGCCTTTCCCCTAACTGTTTCCCATGATAATATATGCCAACCGGTGTCATACGATTTCAATGGAAATGATCACTTTAATCAAATTTATAACTGACTTTCCAGGTTAAGGATTCATTGGAAGAAGACGGGGGGAAAGAAACATTGGGATGTCGCTATGCTCAAGCGAACAAGGGTAACATAGGAGATACCAACCAGAATGGGCAAAAAGCTCAGTCGGTTCAGCTGGATGATCTTGTACTACCCTATGTGATCATCCTTCTTGAAGGTGGACACACACATATTCAACTTGCTAGCAGTCGCAGGTGTCCATAATATCCGGGCGGCAAAGCACCATCAACTGGGATGTAACATGATCGGAAACCAAGCTCGCAGGGAGAGTTGAAAACTTCAGGTGTCCAGATAATAACCGTTCCATGTATGATGCTGCATCAATCGGAAGAAAACAGCCTTCCAAGGTGCAACTTCTTGGTCACAGGTGGACCGCCTTCAGTCGGGCTAAAAGCTATCCGGGCCCTTGCCATATGAGTAACTCCTGTCCGAGGATTAGCATATGTGAATCGGACGTGTTTATATTTTATGGGTAATTTGTAAAATCGTGAATTTAACTTCCCCCAAGAACTAGCGAGGTGACTGAGGATTAGCAACTACTACAGTTCATCGCAGCGATAAGTGCCACCATCGCATCGCAGCATAATCTCCAAATCAATGACGAATCCTGAATATGATTAGGTGGATCTACAATCTTGGATCAGTGTAAGATATTTTCACCAATGGACAACTAGACGAACAATAGAGCGCACTTTGACAACGACAGAGGTCAGGCTGTAGGGCTGAGATGTAACGCGTGGTTTAATGAGAAGAAGCGTTGGTGCTGGGGCAAGGACAAGAGAGCACTCTCATTGCCTTCCCCGTCTCAATATACGTGAGTGCTTTCCAATGCGTCTTCTTTTTCGTGAAAGCGATGGTATTGATGAGCAGAGTGCTTCCCCACTGTTGCCTCAAGAATGACTACAAAAATCTAGAGTCCACTTGCCTTGGGATTCAATTGTTACGGACACTTGGGCCGTGTCCATCGTACGTCAGTCGAAGACAATGTCAACGCTCTGGTATTCAAGTCATTTATATTCACCTATCCTTTCTAATATGAGATTATAATTCTTGTTACTTATAAATATAAAAATAACTTAAACTTATAAGAGATAAATCGATTTTATGACACTGTATCTACTGTCAGTCTAGGGTAGAAATATGATCAACTTAACGGATTTAATCTGTCTCAAGGGTGATACTGTTCCATGCCTGGCATTCCTCAATCGTAATATATCCTTAAATTTGATGGGTTTTTTTCTTGCTTTATTGTATATAAATTTATATAACCGGCTGAGTCCGTGCCTCTGCTCCTGCAGCTTGTGCTTTTAAGGTTTAAGCTCCTCTCCAACTTCGCTATATAAACCCACCCCCGACCTTCATATTTTAAACCCAAAAGAAGGAAAGCACTCCAAGGATCTACCTCTCATCACCCTCAGGCCCTTCTCAATCGATAAGGAGTTCTCACTGCAGCAAGCCGCATGGAAACTCACGCACAGATAGAGAGCTTGTGGGTTGTAGCTCTAGCCTCCAAGCTCATTCCTTTGTCTTCCGGAAACGTCGCCACTCTCCTTGTTGCCCTCTGCCTGGCGTGGCTCAGTCTCGCCTTGACCTATTGGTCCCACCCGGGTGGCCCTGCCTGGGGACGGCACTGGCGCTGGAGGGTCGGGTGCGGCACCAGCCGGGCCGAGCCCATCATCCCTGGTCCTCGGGGAGTGCCCTTTCTTGGTAGCATGGACCTCATGTCAGGCCTGGCCCACCAAAAGCTCGCCAGAGCCGCCGAGCGGTCCTCTGCGATGCGGCTTATGGCCTTCAGCGTCGGCGAAACCCGGGTGATCATCACGTGCAATCCTGACGTCGCTAGGGAGATTCTCAGTAGTCCACACTTCGCTGACCGGCCAGTCAAGGAGTCAGCCTACAGACTCCTATTCCACCGAGCGATAGGGTTCGCCCCCTATGGCGCATACTGGCGAACCCTGCGTCGAATTGCAGCCACACACCTCTTTTGCCCAAGGCAGATTACAAACTCGGAGGCCCGGAGGAGCGTGCTTGCCATGCAGATGATAACGATGATACACGGCTTCGATGGGGACAGGTTCCGGCCACGTGACATCCTCAAGTGCGCGTCGCTCAACCACATGATGAGCTCCGTATTCGGGCGGGAGTACGACCTCCAGTCGAGTACTGAAGAGGCCGATGAACTAAAGGGCTTGGTGGAAGAGGGCTATCAGCTGTTGGGGAAGTTGAACTGGTCCGACCATGTTCCATGTCTCACGGCACTGGACCTCCAGAAGGTGCGGTTCCAGTGCACGAGGCTGGTCCCCAGAGTGAATACGTTTATAGGCCGGATCATCAAGGAGCACCGGGACCAGAGAAATCATTGCCCGAAGAGCCAAGACTTCGTGGACGTACTACTCTCCCTCAAGGGACCCGATAAACTAGCCGATTCAGATATGATCGCAGTACTTTGGGTAAGGAAATTTCATAAAATGTTCTTCGTCGCAGAGTGAATTTGACGAGGACTTGATGTGATGTGAATGTTGAAATTGATATTCGTCTGATAATTTATTGAGTACAGGAGATGATATTCCGAGGAACGGACACCGTGGCCGTTCTGATAGAGTGGATCCTGGCGAGGATGGTGCTGCACCCTGAAATCCAATCCGAGGTCCAAGAGGAGCTCGACCGGGTCGTGGGAAGATCGAGGCTGTTGGTCGAATCTGATCTTCAATCCTTGGTTTACCTGCAGGCGGTCGTCAAGGAAGTCCTAAGGCTCCACCCTCCAGGTCCGCTACTGTCGTGGGCCCGATTAGCGGTCGCAGACACCATTGTAGACGGTTACCACGTGCCTGCCGGCACGACGGCGATGGTCAACATGTGGGCCATCACGAGGGACCCGGGAGTCTGGGACGATCCGCTGAGCTTCAGACCAGGGAGGTTCGTGTCCGGAGATGCGGGTGTGCAGTTCTCCGTATTTGGTTCGGATCTCAGGCTGGCCCCGTTCGGATCTGGTCGGAGGGTCTGCCCTGGGAAGGCACTGGGGCTGACCACGGCGAACTATTGGACCGCATGTCTGTTGCACGAGTTCGAGTGGGTCCAAGCCGGTCCGGAACCCGTGGATCTCTGCGAGGTGCTCAGGCTGTCCAGCGAAATGGCGGAGCCCCTCACCGTCAAAGTGAAACCTAGGCTTCTATGAGAACATCGCCGTATAATTGTTCCTTCAGGTCCGATCCCAAGTATGGGGTTGTACGCTATGGTCCCCCTCATGTAAAGTAATGTACATATGACCCATGACAGAAGATGCACGTGGAACTCGACGTGGCGATCACCCAATCACCCAACCCATTCAGGAATGGTCTCAATAATCACAAAAGAATTGCTCCCTTTTACCATAGGTATACCACCAAGAAACAAGTGTATGTACATGCCAGTGCCCTTGTCGGGAAAATAACCAATAATTTGGCCTTGGGACTCTGCATTGTATTCACTCTCTCGAGGAAAATATGTGGGCTTGAGGTTTCCTAAGGGCACATGTAAGCGCGTGTTTGTGAGTGCTCTGCAAATAAAGTTGTTTTTTTAAAATAATAAATGAATGCATTTTTTATATGCGAAATAGAAATTATCAATATAAAGTCAACCGCAATAGATAGACGTCAAAACAAAATTACAATTATATCATAGAAAGTGATTTCATTAATAAAAATTAAATTAAAATTCTTTTATATTAAATCGAAAGCATTTCTCTTTTGAGTGAAAAAGGACATTGCTCCACCAATTCTACTTACATTAAGGTCATTAATGTAGAACTTACTTTTTGACACATACATTTATGCTAAATATCTATTCACCATTGAGACGTCATATGAAATAACTTGCAAATGTGCATAAAAGATATATTTTCCATCAATTTTATCTAAATCCCATTCTCTATATCATTTTCGTTCATTCTAAATATTAATTGGGTTATCCTATGTATCAATTTGGTTATTTTATACATCAATTCAGTCATTTTGCACACGTGAATTCCGTATCTACCCACTAAATTTATCTTTCTACACATTAATTTTGCCCACGTCAATTTTTTCCATCCACACATAAGTTTAATCCTTTTGCACATCAATTTTATCATTTTGTTCATCAATTCCGTCCTCACATTTTTCTATACTAACATTCCTAATTGTTTAAAATTAGTCCTATCAAATAGGTCCCACACAATTTCAAAGGTTAAATTGTTTTTCCCCTTCCTTATGTCTCTCCATGACTAGGGGTGCTCATGATGCAATTTGCCGAACCAAATCTTATCGAATCGTTAAAATTATTCAGTTTAGTTTAGGCATTATACTACCATAACATTATACTATCCGAATCATAACTACTACACATTTATCAAATCGAATTATTTTAAACAAGTTCCATGATTCGATTAACCGTTCATATATCTTTTCTTAAAAATAAAAAAAAATTATTAATTAAATATAAACTGAATTGAAACAAAATAAAAATGGCATCAAAACCCAAATAAATTGAAAATTATATAAAATAACAAAAATAAAATATAAAAAATCATAGAAATTTTAACTAAAGACAATTAAAAACGTAAGATTAAGATTAGTGAATTTATTCATGACAAAATTTAGAATAAATTGGTGGAAAACATGCTAGATAATGATAAAAGAACCTATATCTTAAATATTTTAAATATTTATTTCAAAAAATAGTTTGGTACTTTAAATCGATTAACTAAATTTTTTGAACTTAGTGATTAATTGTACAGTTTCAACTAAAATAGCCACATTGCATATGAATTGGTTTGTCTCCATCGAACCAATTCTTTTAAGTCAGGTTTAGTTCATGGTTCGATTCGATTCCTTGGCTCTTTTCGTGCATCCCTATCTATGACATAATAATATTTATTCTACCTCTCCTTCACTCCTCTGATATAACTTTCTTCTTCTTCAAGTCTCATTACTCGGGAGAGTTTAACAATATTGTCCGATGTCCATAACGAGTTCGATGGAGGAGGAGGAGGAAGAGAGAAATAAGAGCCTTCAGGAGAGGAGGAAGTGACCAACTGTCTTATCGATGTACGTAACAAAACAAGCTCGAGAGTATGTTGGATGCCGTAAACGAACAAGTTCGATGAAGGACGAGGAGAAGAGGGAGAGAGCAGAGGAAAAGGAGGCTTCTTCTTTATCAATAATAAGGCTATTGATTCATTATCAAGTTACGAGTAAAAGAGATACCTCTCTCACAAGTGTACATATCCAAACCCTCAAAACGTCGACCTTGCTCAGCAAGTTCACGAGTAGAAATGTTTTGAGGTCTAGGTATCCAAAGGAGCCTTTAAGGGAAGAGGAGGATGGGATTACCGCCGAGTGTCCTTCTCGACATACTCGGTGAGTTTAGGGAAGCTCGAGAGTAGGTCTACTGCACAAACAAGTTCGTGGAGGGTGAAGAAGATAGATAAATTAATGTTCATCACCTTTTCCGTTCAAATTAGACAGATTATTTGACGGAAGAATTAGCCTAATGTTGATCAGGAAGTTTTTTTTTTAATGTTTAGTAAGGATTTCATTGATTTATGTGCACTATAAAGAGAAATATGATGTATAGAGAGATGAAGTCGACGTACAAAATAGGGTTGGGATGAAATTGATGGATAGTGCACATCACTTAGAGATGAAATTTTCAATCTACTCTAAATAGAAAGCCCCCCCAAGTCTTTCGTTTTGGAACATGTTCGAATATGTTCTGCAGCATATGATTTCCCCCAAATCTAAAATTTTGCGAGAGAACATACAAATCAGATCAACAAACAGGTGCTAAATGATGAAACATAATAATATAAATGGTAGAAAATACAATTTTAAATATCAAAAAATTAAGAGAAAAATTGTTAGCATATAAGAGAATTGTATATTGCTGCCTATCGACTTATTCTTTTATGTGAAAATGCACTAGATCTCTTATTAATCTCCTAGCGAGTTCAACTTGGTATTAGAGTTAGTGTACTTGCACCTCGCTTTACTCGAGTTTGGAAAAAAAATGGACTTATAGTCAGTTGGTATTAATCCCGAGTACAAAACAACTTTGCCTAACTTGTGGTAATTAAGTTATTTGTGCCCCTCATCTGAGATCGAAAGAAGAATATATGGCTCATAAATGGTTGTTGATAGCAGGCATTTAATGACACGTAGTAGAGTGGACTATGTTACTCCGTAAGGATGAATGTAGATAATACGATTCTATACTGGAAATTTAAGAGAAAAGTCGCGAATTTATTAGATATTTGTATACCACCACTAGTCAATATATGGTTTTAGGTGAAAATGTATCCGATGTCTCATGAACCCATCCATCCACGAGTTCAATTTAAACTCTACCCAAAATTAATTAACACCTATCAATTCCTGATGACATCTAATTAGGGCACCAATTTACCTCAAAGTAAACTAAAAGTATGAAGCGCTATCACTTGCAATTAAATTTATGAAAGGCCTAGGAAATAATTTCCATGGAGTTATCAGTTGGCTTCTTCATACATGTGTTGCCATGTAGACATTTGTATGTATGTATGAATATATATATATATATATGCACATAAAGCTCTTAAGATAATTGCGCACAATTATAAAGTTCTCACATATCGTGTTGAGTTGCATCATCGTGATATTACACCACTTTTTTTTTTTTTGGGTTGGTAATGAGATAAGACACCAATATTCTATAGTCCCATCTCGAAAAGCAGCATCAGGTTAAGTGTATCGGATTGGATTAGTTTGGGATTTGGAACCGGCCTGGGTTTTCATTACGTGTGTCTAATGCAACAAATCTATTTCACTGAGTGAGACAAGATATCACATTAACGCACGCGTGCCTCCTATCATCGTCGAGTATGTATGCTTTTGGGATCCGACCATGCAAACAAGGAAATTTGGAGAGGGCACAACCGCACGGTGGTTCAGGATCCAAATTGGCCTCTAACCCACTCTTATTAGGTCGAGGGGCGATTATAGATGAGTCCAAGAAATAGGCCAGTTAAATTGGAACTAACTCGGCACATCTTCTCGTTGAACCGGTCCAAAACCATCACAAAACTAACTTGGAACCATTGCGAAATTGGCTCGGCTTGAACCGCAAAAAAACCCTACAAATCAATGGTAAAATTTTGTCATATCAAATTAAAAAAATTTAAAATAAAAAATTATTCATTTTAAGTAATTTTATAAAAAAATAATAAAGATGAACAGTTCACGGGTCAAACCGGTCCGCTTATGAATAGTTTCGAGCTGGTTCATGTGTGCCTAAACTGTAACTCATAACAGGGCCAGACGGTTCCACAACTGTTTTGGACCGACATGAATCGCCCGTTTTGACATCTCTAGTTCGGGATCACAGAGTCCGTTCATCCACAAGGAAAGGAAGCTCGGTCGACGATCGATAATGATGTGGAGAGCTCAAATCCGGGGCAATTTTAACCCTCAAGATATATCGACATATTCTGAACGAGGAAGTCCAAATCTCGAACAGGACTTACGGATATGCCTCACACGGGACAAGGCACTAATCCATTCACTGGGTGCATCCGACGTGCACATAAGTGAAAGCACTACGGCAGTACGCGGGGCTGTATCACACCGTCTGTAAGCATCCATCTGCGACCCGTCGTAGTCCTGCCTGTTGTTTTCTTGAGATCATCAGCATTTCTCTAATCCTAGTTAGGATTGTGGGCGACATATATCTTGCTGTGTACGTTGCACCACTCACTAAGAGAAAAAAAATATATATCCGGCAGTTGGTACGTGTGTACATCGTTTTTGGACTAGGAGTCTTAATTTGACTTTAAAATAATCGCCAATGCACTGATTAAATGGAGGGGACCACTGGCATGTATCTGCATCTAAACTAAATAGACCACATGCATTTGTTATTTGACATTCCAAATGGCCCGAGATTCTGTCTCGATCAAGTTCATGGATTCATATTCCTCGTACTTGCCCGAGTGGGCAATCCCTTTTTCTTGCCAAATTTCGATGTCCCTCCGAAAGAAAGAAGTGTAGCCATTTGATGAAGAGAGAGGGCAGCGGAGATATCCATCCCACACGCAGGCAACTTGCTTTGTTATGGCTTTTGGGCATACACAGGAAAGAAGCATGGAAATATTTCGGATAATTTGACTCCACTTATTACCCTTAATTACGAAGTCGCATATTCACATTTTTGAATAGAGAGAATAGTTAATTAGAATAATTTTGTTTTTGAGTTGATTATATCCATTGAATTGTCTTACTAATCACTGACATTCTACGAATGGGATCAGACGTGGCCCACTTTTGTTATCCCTTCGTATCCATCCTAAATGTTTTTCCCAGTTGTCCTTAATTGATAAGGTCACTTCTACTCTATACTATGTTACGATTAAAATATTGAATATATGTCAAATGAAAAATTTTAAATGGAGAGTGGTGTAGGGGAAGGATGGGGCCACCACCCCTTCCCACCAGAGGGCATCGGTTATGATCACTCGACAGGATGAGGAACACACTCAACTCTTGGCAGAACGGAAAAATGCGATGTTCAGTGGGACTTGGGGATCCAACAACTCCCACCCTACAAAGTGGGTGCCCTGGCAGCTCGAAAGCAATGTCCACACACTTGCTTAAAAGGCGTGTTCAATTACGAGGAGAGCGCATCCACGCTATCCAAATCCATTTTCGAGTTGGATCCTCGTCCTCCTGCTCGATCGGTTCTATCTGTCTTCTTGGCTTCTGCCCAGAGCTCCTGATGATAAAATCTTGAACGATCAGCATCCTATTTCAAAATGACCCAAATGATGATGGGGAGATACGTGTAGTTGAATCTAAAAAGTTTAAAACCGATAATTAATGGTATTCATATATCTTATATTCTCTCTCAAAATATTCTCATCTGACTTTATGACATGGGATTATGGCTTGCAACAACTTTCCCATGCGTATGCTTCATCGATTTTGGAGGCCCACTGTATACAGAGGGCAAATATGCGCTATAAATGTCATAATACTAATTGAAGATTAACCTTATATCGAGATTGTTTAATCCTTCCAATGTTGAAATGATCGGGCATTCTCACCGACGACTTCACTACGTGCACTCTCATCCCAAGGGTTATGCATGTCTTGCCAAGCCAAAGGGAGCATATATGCTTAGTATCCCATTAAGCTCGTTACGCTTGCCAAGGATTCATCTCCCATTGAATTTAAAACATACGTTGAAATATTTCAAGAGACCCCGAAATCTTCTAAACCGTCTTCATTTAGGGCTCGGCCCCCGGATCTATTAACAGTTTCTTTATTTCGGTTTTATGGTATGTACACTGCAAGCTAGACATCAGTTCGACTGTTGCTCCGCCGAATTGAATGTGAAGAAAGAAATCTTCCAACGCTTGCTAGGTTGGTCTGTTGGGCTCAAGCTATTCTTCTTTTTTTGATTTGAAAGGTAATCCATTCCTAAAACCATACGACAGTTTATTGGGTCTGTAACATCTCATCTTCCCAGGTGTAGCATTATTGTGGGGTGGATGAGATGTTGATGGGCCCTGTTAAATTACAAATGGAAGCCCATTGGGCAAGATTGTGGGGCCATGGCTTATAATTTACGGTCCAGAATTGGAATAGCGCTAAGAAGTCTCTGGCTGTTCCAAACGTCGGGATATAAATGCTGCTAATGGAAGTCATCTGTCGAGAGGAGTCCATCAATAACAACCCAAGCACATTGGATGGCGTATGTTGCAGCTTTAAGCTCCGCTTCAAAAGGGGATGAGGAATCTTCTTTGAAGATCCTAGCATGTTGCAGTGAGCGTCGACAATCTGTACAAACGACAGCTAAGAACGAGCTGGGTTGGCAATAAGCTGCATCATACGAGAATAGATACTCTCTAATTGGCATCTCCCATGAGGAGAGATCAGGGGAGTTGCACTTCCGTAGCCATGCCCGTGAATCCTGGTCTTGATGGCTTCCACTTCCTGCAGTGGTTCGATGACTTGTTCTTCCAGTCTGTTCTTGTTTCTCAGCTGCCAGATGTAGTCCATGGTGATAACTGCTTGGAGAGTGATTCGTTGCTGCTGTTCTGCACTGACCTGCAAGTTAGAGTGGATGCCTAGTATCAGTTTAATCCAACCTAGCATACTGTGAGATTGAAACTCATAAGTTCTCATTGGGATTGGCTGGTTTGCTCATATAATGATAGAAACTAGACAGCGAATGAAAGTATGTAACAGTGTTTCATCTTGTTGGTGGCATAGAGGGCATGTGGTGCTGCTGATGGGAATTCTCGTCTTAAGAACATCACATGTTGGCAACGCCTTTCTAAGTATTGTCCAGAGCAGTATCTTGTGTCTTTCATGGATTTGTGAATGCCACGGCTGCTTCCATTCCCCTGAAGTCATCAGAAGGTGTTGTGGGAGCTTTGCTGCTCCAATCTTAAGGCTGATTTGGTGGTAAAGACTTCATTCCTTGTGGCCGACCAGATGTAGGTATCTAGCTGAGGAACTTGTGGGATCTTTATTGGAAGATGTTTGAGGTTGTCTCTGAACTGAAGAATGTCTGCAGGAGGGATTCATTCCGGGTGCGAGTATCTTGGTCGATGAGTTCACATACCCATTGGACGCTTTTGTGTGCACCTGATCAGGGCAGAGCTTTAGACTGAGGATTGTTTGGCACCCTAGGGTCTGTCCATATGTTTATGGAGGTCCCTTCTCCTACCATGTAGCAGTGTGTTTTGCATAACCTCTTCCAGAAGTTTGATGCTTTGGCTGGTGGCTTGTGCGCAAGAAATGGCTTATGCTTGGGATACCTGGCTTTTAGTAGCTAGATATGAGGCTTCTGATAGTTTTGCACTACAGACCAAGCTTGCTTTGAGACCAAGGCTTCATTTTGTTCAGCCATTTTGCGGAAGCCTAGTCCTCCTATTGATTTAAAGAAGGCATAAGCTGTCCCATGCCCGAAGATGGATCTTGGGTTGTCCATCATCTTTCACTCCCCACCAGAAGTTTGAAAATAATGAATCAAGTTTGCTACAGATGGATTTCGGGAGAATGAAAGTGGAGATATGACACGATGGGATAGCTGATGCAACTACTCTAATGAGGACTCCCCTACCAGCTTGTGACAGTGTTTTCAACTTCCAAGAATCAAGCCTGCTTGTGACCCTGTCAGTTGCATGTGCACCCGTTCTATATGAAGGGGGAGTCCCAAATATTTGGAATTTCTCACTCCCTTCCTAAGTCCTGGCGAACGGCACTCTGTGTTCCTTGCAGCGTTGGGCATATTCCTACTGAAAAAGATTGCTGACTCCTGCTTATTTACATGCTGACCTGACCAAAGTTCGTAGCTATTTATGACCCTAGAAACTATATTCAAGTTTGGTTCTGTGGCTTTTGCAAAAACAAAGGGGCTGTCGGCAAATAAAAGGTGCGTGAAGACCAGACAACTGTGACCTATTTTGACTCCATCTAGGTGGCCCTTCCTCTCTTCCTCTATTATGATTTGCAGATCGGAAGACCAACCTTTAGCCATTTTTAGTGATTCAATCGCATTGTGGCTGCAGTTGACGATCGTTGACAGGTGAAAGAAGCATGTATTTCAGGTCTGTGCTTGTCAGCCAGATTGCTCTCGACTTTTGTCTCCAGAGCAACTCTTCAGGCTTGAGGTTTTCATTGAGTTCCATTGCAAGCTGTGCCTCTTGTTCTAATTTGCTGACTGTTGGTTCAGCTTGCTGGGCCTCTTCCAAAGCTTGAGTGAGATTCTTGATCTTTGTCTGAACATGCCTAAATACTTCGCCGTTCCACTTTCTCAAAGCTCTTTTTGTTTCCACTATTTTCTGCTTCATTTGGAACATTGGTGATCCTGTATGACTCCTCCACACATCCTTTATGACTTGCAAGCAAGAGGGTTTTCACAGCCACATTTCTGCAAGTCTGAAGGTTCGTGATTTGACTGCTTCTCCCCCTACAGTGTTCGACAGCAATGGGATATGATCTGAAGCTGAGGTCGTCAGATGCTCAATTGTGGCCTTCTGAAAGAGCTCATGCCATTTGATGTTAGCTATGCCCCAGTCGAGTCGCTCCTTGACATTGCCTTGCCCTTGCCTCCTGTTTGTCCATGTATATCGAGCTCCTGAGAATCCCAAGTCTATTAGTCCACTGTATCCACTAAGAGAGCTAAGGCAGTGCTAGACATGCAACTGAAAGGCCGTCCTCCCTTTTTTGTTTGAACTTGGTGTCATGCTATTAAAATCGCCTATACTGCGCTACGCTCCTCCAAAAGAGTTGATTGTTGTTGCCATGTGATCCCCGAACTACGATGTTGAGTTGCCTTGGGGAGGCCCGTAAGCGAATGTTCACATCCATGGCTCAAACTGTGGGGGAAGAATAGAAACAGTACGTTGATATGGTTGGAGATTGTTTGCAGTAGTACTTCATCGTCGACATTTTGCTTCAATGCAAGGCAGAGACCTCCTGATCGGCTCAAGCTATTCTTAGAGCAGAGGAATAATGATGTTTGCTCTGATTATTCATATTTCTGTATTATGATGATAATTATATGCTGTAATTTATTACAAAAACTGACACTAGCTGGGTTAAACCATTTCAATACTTCTTTCTTTAAATTAGTGTCTCAGCTCAAATTCAGTGAATGGAAAAAATCCGAAATTTGAAAGGTTTTAGTCATCAATAGATTAACTTAACTCAAAATTTTATGGGTCATGACCTATTAAAATTATAAATATTACGTCATGCATGCCAGGAAGGTATCATAAACAAATGTATGTACCGAGTGTCCCGCTCGGACGCTACGAAGAAGGCCTTCTAATCCGTCGTCATCTTCCCTTCATGCATATGTCATTTTATGCACTAAATCCGGTCGGTCCAATGAAGCCATGCCATTAAGGATGATCGTTGTTCTTATCCCGGTCGGATTAATTACCACCATCGTCTCTTGATTCCATCCACGTCCTTGATCGATAAAAGGGACACTAGCTTGCCCTCTTCGATATCATTTGGTACGTACGCTATTCCCAGAAAATTGTCCCGGCTGTATCGTGCTCGACAAGTTCGGCAACCCTCACGCTGTGATCCTCCCAGGCCAGTTCAGCCCGTGCCGGAACAGAACTCGGCAGCCCTGGAGATCGTACACACGCAGGAGGCATTGTCCAATGCTACTTCATGGCGACAGAGGCGTAGAGGATCATGGACAAGTACCCGTCCTGTTTTGTCACCAGGCCCGTTGTGTTCAGGCGGCCGTGGGACTGGGTGGTCCGACCCGACGAGATCCTGTGTCCCTGGGCGAGAAGTTATTTATTGTCCCGAGCCACACTGTCAGGAAACTACGCCGGGGCATCAAGATGCCGACAGAGAAGGAAAATTCCCTATTCACGCGTTCGAGCGATGAGGCATCGGTTGAGAGCCGGGATGGAATCACGGGCAGGAGGAAGGACGGTTTTAGGGAAAATGTCGCGGATAAGCAACAGACTAAAGGGTTTAATGTTGTACAGTTAAATAGGGGAAAGAGACAGATAAGAATCCGATCGATGAAGTCGGGGTTTTGGGGTCTTGTGGGTCGATTTTTCTGGTTTTGTGCTTACGCTTCTGGTTAGAGTAGCTCTCGGAATCAGAGATATTGAATGTGTCTTTGAATCTTTTATCTGCTCGCACTAAGTGATGCACTTCCCTGTCGTCTAATATGCAAATTCACCAACAGTTGCATCGAGTAAAGTGTCCAGCTCAGTGTCCAGATGTGCCAGTCTGCCAGACCGATATTGTCACCAGCCCGAGCCACTTGGGCTTTGCTCGGCGGGTGGACTGTGTTCATCTCACTGCCCGAGCTGCTGAACCAAATTGTGAAGGGTCTTATTTTTATTCTCACAAATTTAAATTCAATTTCTTATTTAACAGAATGATTAACTGAATTACCAGTTGAGAAAATTGTTTTTATTATTTTCCATTTTAATTAATTAATTAAGGCAATATTTTTTTACTACGTAATATTTCACCCTTCGGTTGCCTCTGACTCTGTGCTTCACATTCTCCCTTAACAGATCTCCCGTCCACTATCTGTCGTCTCCCCGTGGATCATACATAGCCTGTCCGCAATGACGACGCCCCCGGAAGAATCTGAATTGCAAAATGGAACCGTGCACGAACCCGAGCCGGAGCTGGAATCGAAACAGGAGACAGAATCTGCACCAACGGCAGCACAGGAGGTGGAATCAGCGGGTACCGCCGACGCAGATCCCAAGACGGAAGAAGCAGAGCTGAATCGCCCGGCTGAGATCCAATCATGCGGACCCAACAGCTCTCCTCCGGCGGAAGAACCTGCCCGTCCTCAGCTCAAGAAGGACGAAGGCAATCGAACATTCACAATGAGAGAATTGCTGAATGAGTTGAAGACTGATGAAAAAGAAGTGAACTCTCCCTACAGGTTAGTGCTTTAGTCTGTATCTAAGTTCGGCTTCGGAAATTTTGCTCAGCTGATTAGGGGAACTGTTATTCTTCCAACTTGTGAAACAGTTAACTGAGCTGCAGTGGAACTGATCGTTTCAACTCTGATAGATCTTTGTCAATGTGCATCGTGAGTCGATTCATTTTGTCAGGATAGGTTAGTTAGTCCGGCTTTAGAGGGTTCTTAATATTAATCGAGCTGAATTAGTTCTGTTGTTTGATCATCTTCCGGATTGAAACCTCAAATCCGGTTTCTCTCCCGAGACAGCTGACCAAATTTTGGTCCAATGCAGCTGTGAGCTATTGAATCCAGTAAGTTGCTGCTATATGAGCTAACTTTGCCATATCGGACACCAATTAATGAACAATGAACTGGGAACTAAAGCCAGGATTTTAGCTGATTTATACTTCCTTTAGCGTTGGAACTCAAACAAATTGCAGGTTGAGTGGCTACCCAGTTAATTACATTGAATTCCCTACGTTCTCACTTCTTTAGGATGAGTAGATGCTATGTGGGCAGGCATGTTTCTCAAGTTACCTGTAGAGAATATCTGTGGAGCCAATTCATTTTTTGTTGATTGGAGTTACCACTCAGGTCATGTAGACCTGCGGAACTTGTAGTGTGGTTATTTCTTTTAAGGTGGGGAAGTTCGTTTATAGCTTCTTTTCGTCTAAAGTACCAATTTGCCTCAGTTATACTGAGTTTTGCTAGTATAAGTACTCTCCTTTCTTCTGGGGCATATTTCCTCCGGCCAATGACATGAAGGATTTCTGAGATTTTTTGTGCGCCTTTTATATCTAGAAATGTATCAGCCAGTTCAATATTTTTGTCTAGTTACAGTTTGAGGCAATACTGATGAAAAAGTTTCTGCAGTCAACAGAGCACACCACAGCATACTGCAGAGCAGGACATTGCTGCCATGGAATTGATTGATAGTGTGACTGGTGTTGATGAGGAGGGCAGATCCCGCCAACGGATCCTTACATATGCTGCTAGAAGGTTCTATTGTCTCTGTCAAAGATCCATTATCTTACACGTACTAAAGTAAAATCTTCTTTTGTTTGAGGCCTCTAAGCACATGCAATAATCATATATGAACAGAGTTAAGTGAGTACTTGTAAGTAGCCAGCTGGTCTTTTATAATTCTTTTAGCTCTTCATGGGCTTATTCCGTTTCGTTATAGATTTAAATAAAATCTTTCTTTCATGGGAACTGAAGTTTAGAGATTTACACACTTGCGTAGATGAGAACAAAATAAAATTCAGACTTGCCTTATCTTTCCTGAGTTCTCTTTGAGGCTTTGCTCTCTCTTCCCAGAATTTAGCAAACTAGCCACTTTTCTATGTGTTTGCAGGTATGCTGGCGCCATTGCAAGAAATCCTGGAGATTATGATGCACTTTACAATTGGGCTTTGGTTCTTCAGGTCTTGAGTTCTGTTGCCTATTTCAATAGGAGATTTATGTTCATCTTTACATATTGCTTACAGTAGATTGTAAGAATGGACAGTTTTACATATTAATATGTACCTCTTGATCTTCATGGCAGCAGTGCTTTGTGGGATATGATTTGATGTTATCTGACAATGTAAATTTTATATTTTCCAATTGTTTTTGGGCTTGTCTTGAAGCTTATCGTTTATACATTGAAAAAACTTATCCACCACTTTTTAGGTTTAAAACTAGTCGAAACTTACTACTAAAAAGTACAACTCCAGCCAAAAACTTAGTTAATTTTCATCTTTCTTTACTGATCAAGGTCCTGTTTTGTTCTTTTTAATGAAATTAACCTAAAAAACATTTTTCCAGTTTGGCACATTAAAATTCTGTCTTGTATGCTTAAATTTCTTTCTCTATTTATCCCTAAAATCTTCTCATTTTATACCTTATGTAATGTGATAGTCAACAGTGCACTGTCAATTTCATTGTTTATTTAATTTATCCAAAACTATGGCATGCAGGAGAGTGCAGATAATGTTAGTCCAGATTCTACCTCACCTTCTAAAGATGCTTTGCTTGATGAGGCCTGTAAAAAATATGAGGAGGCTACTCATCTCTGCCCAACACTTCATGATGTATGTATACTTATACTTGCTAGATGCATGATATGTCTGTGAGTGGAATATAACAGTATGGTATGCTTTGTGGCAGAAACTTGCAGTAGATCCATTACTAGATTAATCCATGGAACTAAAAAGGGAATTTTGTGCAAAGATCGCCTACAAAATTTTCAAAGACCATTACTGGATGGAAAAGTTATTTTGGAAAGATAAAGTTAGACCAATTGAAGAAGTCTGTTTACTTTATCCAGCATCTGCTCTTATGTGCTTGCTCTGTCTCAATTTTTAAAGAATGTTTCCCTCATTTATCGTGGTACGATCTGATAGGCTTTCTACAATTGGGCAATAGCAATTTCAGATCGAGCAAAAATGCGTGGCCGTACGAAGGAAGCTGAAGAGTTCTGGAAACAGGTTCTTTTATTGCCACAATAATTTCTGTCATCATTCGAATAGAAATATACTAGTGCATTTTTTGTCAATTTATCATCTTTTCCTCTCTTCTAAATGTTCTGTTCTATTTTACTGATGGTAGTCTGTCAAGTATCCTCATCAAAAAGTGTACAGCTTACATATATACATATATATATATGTATTTATCTTCTAGTTTTATAAATCAGGTCTTGTATGATCCTAAAATTGAACCTTGATTGAAAATTGCTCTTTTTTGTCAAGGACATATTATGGAGTATGACCTGACTTTGACTTGAATTTTGTTCTTGTTTAATGATCTTATTTCACAGGCAACAAAAAACTATGAAAATGCTGTACAGCTTAATTGGAACAGTCCTCAGGTACGACACAGTGATTGTGTATGATATTAGCTTTGAAGTTAGCAGAGTGCTGTATTTACAGTTCCCATTTTGAAGTGTGGCTTTTTAATATCGTCTCATTTTTTTTCATCCTCTTTTTTTAATTCCTGTTGTTAATTTTGTTAATGATCCGATAAGCCCTTGCTATGAACTGTGTGCAGGCTCTTAACAACTGGGGTCTTGCTCTGCAGGTACATCAGATTCAATCTAATAAACATAATGTTTGTTTGTGGAAAAAATTTGGCAATATAGCTCCTTGTTTTAATAATTTAATTTGAAGGCGTATTAGTTATTTCCATTTTTTTCTTAGTTGAGTTGTCTGTTCTGCAGGAACTTAGTGCAATTGTTCCAGCACGGGAGAAACAAACAATTGTGAAAACTGCAATTAGTAAGGTACTACAGTTGCTTAGGATGCCATGCTTCAGCAATTATATAGCCACAATTTAAATACAATGTAATTATCTCTAACTCCGACATACTAACTCTTATTTCTGTTGTTACTTGCCTTAATTTGTCATGAGTGCAGTTCCGTGCAGCAATACAGTTACAATTTGATTTCCACAGAGCAATTTACAATCTTGGGACTGTTCTGGTTAGTCAAACTGTCATTCAATTCAATTCATATAGAAGTATTTATGGCACGTTTAAAAAATCATGGTTTGTAGAATTGAGCAACATATCATAATGGCTGAAGTATAGATTGCAGGGGTTGAGTTCAACTAGTGGTTTGATGGGTTTAATCAGCATCTGTAAGAATGCAAAGAAACATTTAAGAATATTGTTTTATAAATCCAAGTAGGAGGGGTTTGTCTAAAGCGAGAACCTTCACTCAGATAACCAACAGCAATAACTGATTCGGTGGGTTTGATTGCACATCCTGTTTGTTGGGCAACAAAGGTCCAGTTCTCAGTTAAATTGACCTGACTACCTGGTTTCCTAATGTTTCTGGAACCACAGAAAATTCAAAATGACAAATGGCAATAAAAACTACCATTAAATGCCATGTTACCACTTTAGTTTTAAATATATGTTTCAATATGTTTGAGTCCTTTTCATCTCAGTATGGCTTTGCCGAGGATACACTAAGAGCAGGAGGATCAACCACAAAAGAAGTTTCTCCTAATGAGCTATACAGCCAATCTGCTATGTACATTGCAGCTGCTCATGCTCTAAAACCAAGTTACTCGGTATCATGTTGTGTATTTCATTTGTTTGCTACTTTCATGTAAGTTGGTGCATGAAATTTTATACAAAGTAATGAAATCCATAATTTGAACATGCGGTGCCCTGCTTGGCAAACTCTGGATTAATTTAAATAACAGCCTATTCTGATACCAGTAATATAGATACCTTAAGATTTCGTTTTCTTAAGTTGGAAAGGACGATCTGAAAGATGTTTCACCTGCCTTGGAAGAGGTCTGAGGAAACTTTATTCATCAAGCATTGATATGACGAAGCTATAGCATGATCATTTGCTGGCTTTCAATTTTGTTTTGCTTAAATAATATTTTTAAAAGAAATTCTGTCTCTAAAAATCTCTTTTGTACAGAACATCATTTTCTCTTATAAATTTACTGGGCTAAATTAATGGATAGCATTTTAGAAAACCTTTTATAGTATATGATCTGGATCTTGAAAATAGTTCCATTTTCCATGTAATCTAGCATGTGAGGACCATTCTCTAATTATATGATAAGCTCATGTATTCTAGCATATAAGGCCAATAATTTTGTTTTTGCCTTTTTCTACATTCATCTGTCCCTTTGCTTTCGTAATTCCTAATTATGCTGGCTGTAAAACTCCCTTGAATGTATGTTTTTTCTCGCAGGTTTATAGCAGTGCCCTGAGACTTGTTAGATCCATGGTGAGTTATTTTATGAACAAACCTCTAGATCTCTTATATTTTGATTGCTGCCTACTTTTGTTTAATTTATGCTTTGCATGCAAAATTGTTGTCTCCAACTGGAGTATCATTCACAGCAATAATTCTATGATTGCCTGCATTGCTGCAGCTACCACTACCATATCTCAAGGTTGGATATCTGACTGCACCTCCAGTGGGAACTGCAGTTGCACCACATGGTGATTGGAAAAGGTCGCATTTCATCTTAAATCAGGAAGGTCTTCAGCAGGTATCTTATACACACATAGAGATCACAGGCATATGTGTATATTAGCATAGCAGATTGGTTTGAAGATTGATTGAGAAGGTGCCTGAAGTATTACGCCCTAGGAAATACAGAAACTTTAAACCTACCCATTTTCACTTTCAGAGATTAAGATACTAGGTAAAATAATTAGTGAGATTGGATTACAAAGCATCAGCTCATGTTTGTTCTTCTTAATATTTTATTCTATTTATTTTGCTTTCAGGGGAAAAAAAGTTGAGAAACTAAATGAACTTAGTAAATATTTCTTGATAATCAGAAAATTTTCTAGAAATTAGAGTGGCAATGCACCTCTAATATGCCTTCTCTGAAAAGATTCAGAAGAACGTATATTTGCGTAAGTTAATTGGTCTCTCAGCAAATCCCTGTTCTGAATACCAACCAATTGAACATATGCCTATTTGGATGGTGTGTCACATCGTATATATCATCCCTTATTCATTAGGTAAGTACTCATGGGAGATTCTTACTCTGACTGGGTCATAATCTTCCACATGGATCAATCACAACTTATGATTGAATTGGCTCATCACGACCATTATGCAGCCAGCAATGATCTGTAGTTGTGATTGTCCAAGGGTGTAGAAATACTTTCACAGGAAATCTGGCAAGGGTTCTCTTTCTCAGAAATGTTCAATGGGCTCTCAGCTTCGTCAAAATTGGTTCCGCTGGTCCTGACTTAAATTTCCTTCACCTTTTTTTCTCAGCTCAGCACAGATGACGAAAAGCCGCTTTCATCAGTCCTTTCTAACAGATCAGGGGGTATGGTCAACTCTGATGGAAGAGTTGTTAAAGTCAACATTCCTGACATTGTGTCCGTGTCAACAAGTGCTGATCTAACTCTACCACCGGGTCCTGCCCTCAACATCGACACAATTCATGGACCAGTATTCTTGGTAATACTTTTTCCTTTTGACCAAACAGTACTCTTGGTGATAATCAGTTCGTGGCTCTACATTCTAAGCTTTTGCCACTACCCTGGGAAGCATAATTTTGACTCATATTGCATTCTGCATATAACTGCGACAATTTGATTACTTATTAAGTTTCATGAACTTTTCACATTCTAGTCTGTCTCTTATGACAGCCCTGTGTTTCTTTTAAGAGCTTATGGTCATGATATCCAATGCTCTCATAGGACATAACGAATTTAATTCTCCAGATTGCTGACTCTTGGGAGTCCTTAGATGGGTGGCTCGATGCAATTCGTTTGGTGTATACAATCTATGCACGTGGCAAGAGCGATGTACTGGCTGGCATTATAACAGGGTGATTCTTTTTGTTCTACCATTTATTCAGACGGTGATTTACCGTTTGATAACTGTATTGAGGGGACAGAGAGATTTATAGGCATTCGATGTTTTCGGCAAGACAGTATGTCATGGTTGTTTCAATTTTTTGATCTAATACAATGATCTCCTCCTACCATTTATTCAGATGGTGATTCACTGTTTGGTCTGTATTGAGCGGACGGACAGATTTATATTCTATGTTTTCGGCAAGACAGTATGTCATGGTCGCTTCAACAATCTAATCTAATACAATTATCTGCTAATAATGTAACGAAATTCGGGATTAAAAAATTTGTCTGATTCAAGAAATTATATTAATTAATTTATTTATAAGTTTAAAATAATAGTAAATTTTAAAAATATAATAATATTAAAATATGGTGAGAATATTTAAATTAAATGTAAAATATTTTAATAATTTTAATTATCTAATTTATTTGATATTAAAAATTAAATTTTTTAATAATAATGATAAAATTAAACCTCTAATGCTCTCTCTCAAGACAAACACACGTAGTAAAATAAAATATCCATCTTGCACATAAAATATCACGTTAATTTTAAGTATTTGATCAAAATTGATGATAATAGTATAACTTTCTTAATCCGACGATAACAAGATATGGACTTGAACATCTCTAACTTAAGTGGTACTGTTGACTTGTGGCTCGATCTCTCGACCTCAGGATAACTCAGGCTATGAGCCTACGCGCTAGCCAACTGCGCCACCACCCATAGAAGATCGTTTTCCTTGTTGGATCATGGCGGCATCTATGACCCTAGCCAAGGCCGTCACGATCATCACCAGAAAAGGGTTCGAGGAGGTGCTCGGTTGTGGTTTTTCCACCCAGCTCAGCAATTCTTTTGGGATATGCGAATCACGGACTGTTTGGATAGATTTGCGTTTCTAATTTCTTTCTGTATTCACTGCCATAATTTGGTCTAATGGCAGCAATTTCATTGTCGTTTATCTGATTTTCCATCTGTAGCATTTTGGGAAGGAAATCTTCGCCAAGGAGCTTCAAGTTGATGAGGAGCATCCCGACGTGCACCTTCTACACTTAGCTTTCTATAAAAGCTTCATGGAGGTATAATCATATGAAAAAAAAAATTTTAATGAACCTTTACCTTTTCATTGATGGTGCAAAATGCAGTGAGTGTATATTTGCTTCTTAGTTCTTTGTCTCACTGGCATATTCCTGTAACTTTTGCTTTCTTCATATTCATAGAGTGGTAGAAATTTTTTTTTTTAATTCAACATAAGTTGGAATACGAGAGCATTCATCTTATGGTGGGCTTGCCTCATGAATTAAAGGATCCAAATTTAATGAAAACATACTGAATTTAGTTCTAGGCTTTTTTCCTTCATTTCGTGAACTTTTTATAGGGTATAATGTTTGGTTCATGGATGTCAAATTTTTGTGGGGTAACCATCTGTAAGATTGTCTGATCATGTTTGCTTGCTCCTTAATATCATCTGTCCTCATCTAGATACAGTATTTCCGCGTTCTCATTCTGAGGCTTCTGTCTTGGGATGCATGTCTTACTATTTCAACCAAGGACTTGAAATTTTGATTGATTGTGCATCAGGCAATTGATACCATCTCAATGCTGGTGCCCAATTTGTGGGTATAAAGATTCACTCAAGGATTTGTTGTTAGAGAATGAGATAATTCTTTCACTTATTTGAGCTTGAGGAGGAGATGCAAATCGATCCTCCAATTAAATACATTCTATGTCAGGTGACCATCCTGTCCCTCAACTACAATTCAGCAATGTATTTGCCATACACAGATTCACTACTCTAGCTAACTCGGAGAAGTATGCAATCTTGTCAGTGGTGCTCCTGCTGCAATAATTTGTTTTGGTGCGTTTTGACCATGGAAGCGCACACATGCGATGTTCATGAAAAATTAGCATCGCCCATCTAGAAGTCTTGCATATTCTTCGTTTCAAATTGAAGTAGTTTAAATGGAACTCAGCTCATTGTGATGGAACTCGCCTGAGGAATAGCTCATACATGTTGAGTCTGTTGCGGAAGATCCTCAGAAAGCGGTGATCTCAAATGTGACAGGAGGATATTAGCAAAAGTCGGCGTGTTGAGGTGGTCCCAGTCTCTCCTGACAAGCTTGAAAGCCAAAACTCTCCTGCCTCAGTGGAGGGGACTGAGGGATGAAGAGCTCTGTAAAGAGTCGGGGATAGCTGGGTGTGTGTATGTGCACATGAGCGGGTTGAATGGGGGAAACCAGACCTTCGAGGGAGCTGTAGCAATCGCAAGGAGCGCTCTAAAGCTCTAAGGACAGGGACACGGGAGTGACTTAATTGGTTTTTATCCTTAAAAGTGGACTGGATTCTTTACCGAGAAACCACAAAAGCAGAACATGGGCCAGTGCTTCTGCCTTGGTTGAGTCATGATATAGGAGACAAGACGTAGGATCTTAGTGCTCTTTCTTCATTGATGTCACAATCCATTTCAAATTACTTTGTAGATTGAACATCTGATAGGCTATAGTTGCAATGCAAACAATTGGTTGGTGAATCGTCTTCTGCAAGAAAAGCTTGCCATGGTTCTCAACAGGAAGCGAGCTGGTTAATCTACCCAGATTTGTATTTTTCGGTTATTATAAGAATTTAAGTACCTCACAGTGCCAATGTGGGCAAATGGCGAATCATCAAAGACAGAAATTCTTGAAAATTGTTGGGTTTTATGAAGATTGAAGGCTGAATTGAGGGAGTGGGTCAGACGCAATGGTATCATCATTTACATGTGACCTATATTGGTCTTGTGTAAGATCCTCGACAGGGAGGGGCTCATGGCTCCTTTATAATCGCATATAAAGCGAGAGAGATATTGAAGGCTGAACCTGTACATCTGTCTATCAATTGATGATTTCTCTTTTGTATCCAAAATAATGACGCAAAAAGAAATCCTACCATGCATGATTGGAATACTGAATGGACTGTTTGGAGGAGCAAATATGTCCATCATCCTAGAAAAGGAGCTGCTGGAAAACACAATTCTACCTCTCATCAACTTTATATTTTTTTACAACTAATTGTGAGAGGGCATTGAATTCATATCCTCAAGAGATGAATATTATTCTTTTTTGCACTTTCCCTTCTTGATGGTTTCTATGTGAAAACAGGGCATCCTTTAATAATCACTCCTTTGGCTGTAGGACACGTAGCCAAGGGACAGCCATCAAGGTCATTTCCCCACCAATCAAAGTCCGCCCCTTCCAGTTCCAAGCACAGGTATAGGAGCACCCCCATGAAGGCAAGCCCCGCATCGAGGGCACCCGAGAGAACATAGTTGTACCGCTTCCACAGTTCTGGCTTGTATCTGTAAACCACAAAGCCCGACAGGAATCCGACAATGATCCAGGTCGTGTAGTTCACAGCAGTTGCAGGGGGCATACTACTTGTGGCCCCGATCAAGACCGGCATGTTGATGAGGCTGATCCACTCCTGATCAGGCCAGGTCTTGTGAGCCAGCCAGACTAGGAGTGGGGCAACTGCTCCCCCGAGGAAGAACCAGTTGACGGCCTCGTACATGCCCTCATCCCCAAAGATCCTACGTGGCCCGATCAGTCCCCATATCACCGATGCGTCATAGAAGACTGTGTCACCCGGGCATGTCCATGGGCTGCTCGATGAGGTTGTTTCACATATGTCAGGGATCGTCTCCATCAGCCACCATGCAGTTCCCAGGTATACGAACCCGGCTATGAGAGTCCCCACCACCTAAAGCAAGTCCTAAGACAGTTTCACTATGGCTGCAAAATATGCTGATTTATGGAATAAGTCTGTTTAGGAGTTGAATACTTTTGCTTGATATACAGTTGATACAAATTTTTGGAATGTCACCGTCTTTATGTTCAATGTAATTTCCACTGAAATAACTATGGGATATTTTATCTCAAATAACAAATCAGGCCCTTGATCATGTTACCTGTGCCATGAACATAGTTCTAGGAGGAATTTTCATGTAATGACCGAGCTTGAAGTCTTGCAAGAAGGTGATTGCCTGTGACATGCTAATGTACCCATACACCTTGAAGCACATGTTAGCTACGGGGTATCCTGGATAGAGGTACCCGATGATGTACTCTGTGATGATGTTTAGACCTGGTGTCTGTCATTCCATCAACAAACAGCTCAAAACATATGGAAGATTTACTATACGCCACAGCAGCTCAAGATAATGGTGTATTTGGCTACTTTGAGAGCCTAGTCTTGTTGTTTGTTCCCTATATTGTACCATTGCAGTTGAATTCACGGGACTGAAAACTTATCAGATGCAGTACGAGTAACAGTGATGTGATTCACAGGAATAATCATTTTTTCAAGGGCTGATATGAGAATCATGCTTTGTAATGCAGGCTCCACTGCTGCTGCTAATCTCATAGACACGTGTTTTCTCTAAGGTTGTAATTTGAGTGGAGATTCTAGGAGCAGTTGTAACTTATATATGACATTCATGATTCAAGGCTCCACAAAGAAGGGTAACCATCAAAAGATGTGGATGGAATAAAGGCAAGAGACTAATTTTGTATCGGTGTTGATTGAAAGTACCTGATTGGTGATGGCGGTGATGATGCCGATTGGGAGAGTGAAGAAGATGGCGATGGCACAGGCAAGGAGGACACCCCACCATGGAAGTTGGAGCTGACTGTTGTAGTACTGGCAGGCGAACATGGTGGCTGCTATATTCACGACGAGGATCAGCCAAAACCACCACTGAGGTACCTGCTTGTACTTCCTCATCAACTTCGTGTGTATGTCCACTGTTCCCTCTTTGAAGCTCGCCCTGCTTTGCTCCCATATTTCTCTGCAACCGGTTTCCCCATCTTGAGCTTTTGCATCATTCCGTTGAGATTTTCTTTTATTATATGATATATACACACATAGAGAAGGGTAATGGCATGGTTCATATAACTTTCCGATGCACTAAGTACCTTCCATGGAAGAGAAGAACGTGGACAACGGTGGCAGTGAGAGACGCAAAGCCAACCCCGTAGGTAATGGCAAAGATGGCGCTAAGGTATAGTGGCCCTTCTTTCTCATATGCTGCCAGATCAAGGGTGAAGTCGGAGGTGATGATCTCGGATATGTTGTACTTCTGCCCCGAGGCGGTAAATAGGCTACTGGAGAAGATGGGGAAGGTCTTGGCCTTGTAGACATTGAGCCAGTAGAAGAGTGGGGTAAGGACGTACATGACGAGGACAAAGCCAGCAGCCACATTGGCGGTGGCGAACCAGGGGCTAGCCAGGGGACTGCCGAGGTAGGCTGAGATGGTAGACCAGTCAGCTCCGACCACCGCTATGCCGAGTCCATACAGGCCGGAGCCGAGCTGCTGGGCCAGCACGGACTTCGGGAAGATCCAGCAGATCCAGGAGAGCGAGGTCAGCATCTCGAAGAGGTAACCCGGGAAGACGTAATACGCAAAGCTACACGTAAATGCAATGAGGAAGAACTGGGTCCGCGTCAGCCCGCCCCGGGGCCGCACCTCTTTCTCGTGCAGCGCCCTGCCACGTGAATCACACCGTGGTCAGCCGTGTTTTAAGCTACCAACATGCAGGAAATGTTTCTCTAATAATTCAAGAATGCGAAGCGGATCATGGGGCTTTACTTGCGGCCCAGTGTCTCCATGGGTCGGCCGCGGTTCTTGGCACCCATTAATCCATGAACAGAACCGAATGTACACGAGCGGTAACACGCAACGAGAAAGTTCATATTACAAGAATATGACCCGCCCCCATGGTCAATACCGCGGATGGAGAAGCTGTGACAACGAAAACAGAAACGGTGGCTTGCGAGTGTGCCAACCTCCGTGACTTTCGGGGCTCATCCCATCTCTATTTCGTTATCGTCCGTCACGTCACGTGCCACTCCAGTTAGAAAGCCGTCTCCATTTTGGCTACCTCACCCACTCGATTTGTCCTCAGGCATCTCGTTTCCAGCTAACACGTAAGTCCGTACCTATTCATCCTTTGAAATTAAGAGCCAAATAATAAATGGGATTATTCTCCTTTTCTTTCCCCCCTCAAATTTAATTATTTTTATTCAGCTTATCGCGAAATTATTAAGCTAGGCTGCAACAACTCAACCGGGCAGAACAGAACAATTAGACATGTACTTGGCTCATGATTTAGCTGGTCCGACTCTGAGTTTTCGTGGATGTTCATGTTGAAAAAAATGCTCCCTGCAAATCACAGTTTGCGACTCATTTTGGAAAATGAGGAGAATTGGTAAGAGGAGTGTGAAAGTTCTACCGCACGGATTGAGCCCATTTGTCGAATTGACAGCCTTTGCTATCGGGCTATAATGAACGGAAAACTTGAGAGCACGACGGCTCGAAGAAAGGCATCAAATGAGAGCTGGTCCCATCTGATGAAACCATCTCCCCTCCCATTCATAGATGTCCTAATAATTGCAAATGGGACATGCTCTTTCCTTGTTTTTTTTTGGTTGTTTTTTCTTTTTTCGAGATAGGTGGAGAAGAACAATCATCACAAAATTCCGAACAAGCAAACGACTGGGCTCCTATTCAAATTTATTTGATCAATATCACGTTTGTAATTTCTTATATGTACTCGATGAATTTAATATGGTCGATCATCCGCTGAGAGCTATAGATATTGCCGGAGATTTGATGAAGTGGAAGTATCACGGTGAAGATGATCGTACCTGAATAGGGAAACCTGGACGAGGTTCGCCGGCCACCACATGGCGGCTGGCTCCACGAGGTACTTTCTGAATATGCCTGCCCATCCGAACCCTAGCACCTGCACCATTCAAACCCGATACAGACACATTAAAAAGATAATAATTGAAAACTGTCAAGGTGAGGGACGATCACAATACTGAGCTTCAAGAGATGAGCGTCGGCCTCCAGACGGTCGGCCGTGGCCTCTGAGCCATTCGGAGAGTAGTCAAAGAGAGGTCCAGAGCTCGGTCGTTATGTGATAGCGATGATTAATTGGGGTTTTAGGATGTGTAACTACGCACGCATATGTATGGGATTGATTAGTTAGTGACCTGAGTGGTGATGACGACAATTAGGGAGACGAAGAAGGTGATGTGCTTCTTGTAGAAGACCTTGACGGCCGTGACGACGTGGATGGCGTAGACGGTGCCGGCACCGGAGTTGGCGAAGATGGTGATGAGGACGTGCTCCTTCACGTTGAAGGGGCCGGGGTTGAGGGTGAACTCCCACCGGGTCCCCTGGAGGAAGACACGGTCAGTTATGCGGGCCGCCATGAGCCTGCCCAGTGGCACCACCGCTATCTGGGCCGATATAGCCGTTATCGTCATTGGCTCCTTACGGTACCAGAAGAACTGGTTCAGGAACGACAGCACCACGCAGGACACCGTCCCCAGCAACCACATGCGGAACGTCAGCACCGGCAGCGTCGGGTCGTCGGTCGTCGGCACCGTCAGCGCCACCTGCCTCACCGGCGAGTTCTCCTCCTCCTCCTCCGGCTCCGGCAGCTCGGATACCCCAGACGAACCGCGGTTGGCACTCTCGGGTTTCTGATCATCCCCGCTGCTCACTGCAGCACAGTCAATCGATCAGTACTCGAGAGAATTACGATATGCAAGCGATGCAGATGCCTGATAGGATGGAGAGCTTAGCAGGCTCGGGGTGCAAACGAGGGAGGAGTTGCTTACAGAGAGGGGCTCTGATCTCTTCTTCCGACGATTCCACCATATCCCCGTTTCCTTTCCTCCTCTTCTGATGTGGGGGAAGGGGGACAAACACGAAGCTGAGGATTCTTGCTTGTTTCCTGGAAATGGGGAGACACCGTGTATCTCCGGTGGGATTCAGAATCTGGCCGGGAAAAAGGCACAGGATTAGGTGAATCCCCGCCTCCCGACGACAACGTAATCTGGACCGAGGAGAGTTAAGGTTGATTTCCGGTTCTGACAGAGGGACCATTAAAAGCCAATAAAAAGCGAGTATGGAAAGGAAACTTGAATAGAGAGTATGCAAAAGATGGATGGTGACGTGGACGCATGTTACAGTAGGTAAAGGATATTTATTACATGATGAGGTGGGTAGCTGTAGCTGATCGCCTCTCCCACATTGACCCTTCTTGGTTCTCTGCCTTCAATGTTTGGATTTTACGGACACACACACACACAACATAAATTGAGTTGAAAAGTCATCAGTCCTGTGCTCCCCGTGTGTAAAGAGTTCATGTTTACGTCTATGACGAACCAAAATGCCAGGAATGAAGATGACAGTCTACCATACAACGACGGTAGCTCTTGTTCTCGAATCGGAACCTGAGGGATTTCCAGCCATGGACTACGAGATTAGATCTTGTGAGGTCTTGTACATCAAAATTATCTCTTTATTGCGAGAATACTAACGCAATTCGTTTGGCAATATACCCAAACATTTATAGCTCTGCTTTGACTTGGCCGCATTTTTGTTAGCCATAAATCATCAGCCCGCCACCACCGCCACCCCACCCACGGCTCCACCGAGTTCAACATTGACCCATCAGATTTATGCCAACAGATGCACCTCAGCCGCCAGTACGCAATCACAATAACTCGCTGCAGACAACATAAGGGAGAGACCTTGCAAAACGACTAATTCATTTGCCTGATTGTCCTAAGTTTCCTAGACATAAGATCTGAGCCACTCATTCTGACCAATTATTTTTAACCACAGGGCATGTCATATGATGCACTGGAGCCTGCAGTCGAGAGAAGATACATTTACCCTCTAAAGACTTAAATCAAATGATATACTGCAATACTGTTCGGAGGATTCTTCAGTGTCAAAAAGGGACGGGGCAGATGAGCATGTTCCCATTTCCAGACTCTTGATCACAAGCTTCAGCGTTAGCCAATTGATTGCTCCTCCTCATGAGTTCAGCTCCACGAAGAGGCTTGCCTGAGGGTGCAGTCCTGCCTCCTTCAAGGACGAAGACAGCTTATCTGACCCATATATGACCCGTGGAAAGTTCGAGACGAGACTGTAGTTTCCTATTTCTAAGCAACCCAAAGAATCAACATAGTCATACAGCAGCTGGATGGTGGCATCACTGTGAAATCTCCTCTCTTTACGTTCTCCTGTTGGAAACCGCACCAAAACCTAACCCACAAGCACTGATCAGAATCCCACCAGGCTTGAAATATAGAGACAGAGACTGTAAAAGCAAGGAAATATTTTTCTCTTGAAGGGTAAAGGACATTACTCGAGTGACATCCGGTCCCTTCTCAGGTTCAGCACCAAGTGACAAAGCTTTCTCCTCCCGCAGTTTTGATAGAGCAGCTGCTTTCTCTGCTGCTTCTTGCTCTGCTCTCAAATGAGCCTCTTCTTCCTCCTTACGTTTCCTTTCAGCTTCAGCAGCCTCTCTCTCAAGCCGCTCTTGCTCCTCTTTTCTTTGATGTTCCCTAGCCTAATAATGCACAAAACCAACTCTAAGAAAATAGAAAAGATCACAGCAGAATATATACCCAAAAAATGCATAAATAAAGAAGCATACAGACTAGCATGCATTTTCACAAACCTATAGAGCATGCCTGGGTTATCTACAATGCAATCTTTACCTGATCAGCTTCAAGAGCTGCCCTGTAAGCAGCATCTTGCTCCTCTCTTAACCGCATGTTATTTCTTCTTTCTTCCGCATCAAGTCTTGCTGCAACAAGAACAGGGGCACTTTCTTCAAGCACCCTCTGGAGTATCATGAGCATTTCATCTGGTGTTTTTGGGCCTTCAACCTGTGCCAGATTATCAGAATGCATCTGTCAGTACATGCATCCTCTATCATCAACCAGCTCTCAGATTCAAAATATCCTCTCACATGTTACACTAATAAAAAAAGCTGATGGCCAAAATGTAGCTAAAAGCACGTCAATAAGATAGGTCACAGGATGGACAGTATCACAACTTACTTTTGATCTTGAATAAAATAATTCTAGCTACCCAGCTCAGCAATGTAAAATCTAGTCAGGTATGATTACTTCCAAAGATTCTAGCAACCGTAGACTGTAAAAGTGTGAGCCCTGTGCAGTTATCAGTTGCCAGAAAAGCTGGATTGAGGAGAGATATTTGGGATTTACCACTTAATAAAAAGTATCCATATGGAGCTAAGTAGGTTATCATTGTTGTCAACCATCAACCTTAATAGAAAGAGGGCATCTCAAAAGCAAATGATGGTTAAGATGTGATAGGTTGGTATAAAGCAAACAACATTATTAACAATGGAATGGCACGAACCCATCAACTCTCCTTCTCAATAATGTATCAAGTTTGCAACAAACTATTGATCCCCATCGTTGAATGTCCATATCCAGCCCATAAATGCAGAGAACCTACCCTTCATTATTCTCCATAACCGATGAAATATTGTTCATACTACTGAAAGGAGAGAAAATTGGCAGTAAATCTAGCATGAGTTGCAATATAATTTTTTCTTTTGGGTCACCACATTGTCCTTATCCTCCACCACTTCCACTATTACAAGTCAAATGCGAGAGTTAAGCTGCAACTCTAAGGAGTTGCCTTAATGTGATCCGTTTCTAATTCTATCTCACAGTCTCACATATTTCTCAATACCTAAATCAAACAGTAATATCCAGTAAAATGCAAAACAAACAGAGACAAAGCAGAATAATAACCTGCTGAAGCAACGCAATTCGCTGGTTAGTTGCAGCCATGACCACAGCACAGAATGGAAACCTAGATGCTTTCAAGCTGTTGCTCATTTTAAACCCTTCGCTAGCCCTAATGCTCCCTCCCCAAGCCACAAAGTTCTCGTTCACGAAAGCCGCCAAGGCATCGTTACAGAGCGTCCTCTCGCAGAAGACAGGCGTGTCAGGATGGTCAGGTGAGTGCAGGTACACGAACAGCAGCTTGTACGCGTTCCTCGACCTCTGAAGAGCGTCCATGAAACCATCGGAGACGAAGTTGGGCCTCGTAGGCATGAAGCCGTACTCCCTTTCGAATGCTGCCACAAAGTCCACAGCCTCCGAAGCAGCAGCCGAGGCAGGGACTAATCGTGCTGAGGAGTCGCCCGCCCGACCCGAACTGGAACCCAACCCGATCATTCCAAGGGAGTACGACAGAGCGCCGCCGGCGACCCACATCCCAAGCCCGATCGCGCCAGACACTAACCCTAGGCTGCCCGAGATGACTGAAATAGGCAAGGTAACGAGCCTCCACGTCAAGCTAGGCCCTGCAGCAATGGGACCAGCGGCTGACGAAGGCTCCGCAACTTGGCGAGAGCCGGAGCTCGACGGTTCGGCATCAGGCGGCTGCATGGAGGAGGAGGAGGCAGAGGATGAGGGGGCATTAGCAGGAGGATCACCAGAAGGATTGGCGGCGGTGAAGGAGGAGATCGCGAGCTCGAGATCCCAGCCATGAGCTTGGAGGATCTCGGCGCATAGGTCGAGATCTTCGACGCCGGTTATTGCTTGGAAGTAGGACACCTTATCAGCAACATCAACCATATCTTCGTTCCCCTTCTACACCGACAGCGAATCGAGGAGGAGACTAACAGAAACGATGAGCGAATAGCAGAGATTCCCTCTTCTTCGTCTTCTCGCTTCGCCCTCCCCAGAGTCTAGAACGATCTCCCCACCAAACTGTTGAAAAGACCGACAGGCTTGCTCCTTTGGTTATCCGGCCGGAACAGCATAATTTTCCATATATAGAAAATACGAAAAAAAATAATTAAGAAAAAAACCCTTCGAGGAGGAACTTCCGTTTTTTCTATTTTACGTTTACTTTTCAAAGTTATTCATATCGCACCGACTAAAATTTAAATTACTAGATAAAAACAGAGTAAAAAAGCATGATAATAAATTTACAAATTATATAATTACTCAGCATTTTTTTTTTAACAATCTTCGATGAATTTCATTAGTTAACGTGATTGATACATAGTGAGGGGTGAACAACTCGACTTGTTGAGACAGAACCGATTGTCAGACCATACTGATATTGTCAAGATAGAACTATTTTGCATGGTGGCCTAATTTGATGCTACTGAGCTTGTGGATGATGTTGCAGGGCTTAGTTTAGCCCCTCCCAGTTCAGATCCATTGAGTCGAGACGGTGTCAAGAGAAATTCACCGGGCCAAGAACTCTGATAGCAATGATCCTTGCATTTTGGATCTGACGTTGCCATGAAGTAGACCGGTCATTGACCCGTATTTCTCTCCTGGGGCAGGACCATAGTCGGATAGGAGTCAACCCGTCGTCACAGGCCCATATTTTTCTCGGCTGCTGGAGCAGGGCCATGTCCAGAATTGATGGATTACTGCCAGCTCTTGAACTTGGTATCTACTTCTTCTCTGTGAAATCTTTGTTTCCATTAATGACCATCAATTGTTTATCGGCAGTAGTCAAACTCTCTCGGGTCACTCTGTGGAGCTCTGCGCCCGTGGAGTAAGTTTGAGCGTGCCCTTTTGAGCATTGTACTGTTGAATGCTCAAACTCATAGATTCAACTCAGCCTTTGTGGCTCTAAATGGACACTTTCCCTGTCGATGGTCATGCTTATGGTGTACTTGAAAGTTTGAAGCTCGGCCCCTTTTTCAGCTTCCGTCTGCATATTTCTGTGCCGAGAAGTTGTCTCAAATGAACAGCCAGGTTTATTATTTCCTAATTGCATCTTATCCATTGTTTAAGATAAATCTGCTGACTTAACCATCCTTCAAAATCTATAGAAAATGACGCCACCTTTGATGATTACACTAGATGCTGTTCTGGTTGAACGTGATTATACATTTGAGGACCCTGCTTCAACTCGGAGTTGTGAAACTTGGCTATATATCTGCGATTGTAATGCAATAACTTGTCAGTGGGAATTTGATCTTTTGTCCAGTTGAATTCATTGTTGCTTTGTGTTCGGCTCTTGTGGACCATCCTTGGCATAACCATAATTGTTACCTTTGTCCAGGAGACATAGGGATTTTACAGGATCTTTACTTCGGCAATAGTTAAATGCAAGCTCCAAGGTGCTCCACCTTTATGTGCATCTTATTCGGCAATTTCAGCATGTGAAATTTATGATCTTTTATTACTAAACATAATGTGTAGCTTCAAGTCAATGAAGTGCAATGAATAGAGATGAAGGACACAATGCTTCCACATCTCTTTAAGCAATATCGACCCTTTTTCTCTATACTTGTGCAGATGCAAGGCATTTTCCCGCTCTTCAAATTCATTCTAAACTTTCACTTATTGATCCTTTTGTTTATCCAGGATTTAAGTAACATCAGCCAGAAGATTTTGAATAGCAAGCACTGGTTGTTCTCAAAATGCTTTCAGTGTGAATGAGCTGAGAGACCAAGCAATGGAACTCAATATTGGGGGTGCCTCCTATCTCCATGTGATTAGGGATATGCATTGTAACCAAACAAAGGTGCTTGCTACTTTCTAGAAATGACTTGACGCTAATTTTTTGTCGGGAATGATTTTTGCTGTTGCTTGCTTGTGTAGGTGGGGAAGGTCTGAAGTTGTTACTTTCTCATTTTAATTCCATGGGGTGACGGTGATTCTTTCAAATCACGGTTGGAACTTGGAGTCGGTCCCATTGACCAGTCTGATAGTTTCAAAGAGAGAGCGAGGAGATGTATGTGAAGACTGCACCATCCGCGGAGCTCAACAAGAAGACAGAATGGTTCAGTTATCCCAGTGCTACCTACGTACTCATCCTGTTCGTCTTCTGGCTCTCTGCGATCTCCCACTTTGGATGCTTTGCCGGCAGGGACTAGACCTTAACCTGCTCTCCACTTCCTCTTCTCATTGCTCTCACACCTCCCCTCTCTCTCGCCATATGGACTGCTTCTCATTATTTGGATTTGGAGTTCGTGGATATCTCTGGCATTCACTGATTGGCTTTCTGTAGAGCTGTTCGGAGCTCAGAACATCATACTATGATCTATTAGTGATATGTGCAGAAAAAGAGTTGGTCCATGTAGCTATCACAGTAAATGCGTCCTTTCAGCTCAATCAGTAACTTTCTTAGTTGAACAAGATGAAAATATTTTCTTCCTTCTTTCTCTGATTGTTAATCGAGTTCGACAAAGTTGGGACTCGTGATCAAACTTGGCATCTAATCAACGAGCAGTTGTCTGGGGGATTCAGGAACAAAGTATTCCTACAAAATTAGGACTTCAGGTTGCGTTGATTTTTCTGTATTGGTTCAAATTACAGCTGGCCATACTGCTTTGAGGTTATGTTCTTAATGGAGCTACGCAGTCGACTCTATGTAGTAAGCTTAGAATGCATGAGCTTATTGGAGCCTGCTTTCAATTGGCTGTGATTAAGACATGGCCTTTATATTATTTGTTGATCTTGGATATTAGTAATTGAATGTGACATTGATAGAGTATAACCATGTGGGCATTGGCGAAATGTTTCAGCAGACCATGGATTTATTGCCTTTTAATCTGCTTTAATGACTTCCCTGTCATCTGTGTAACATATTCATAGGGATTGCTGATAGATGCCGCAATATTACATTCAATTTATGCTCTGTGTGATGACACGAGTCAATTTGTTCATGAGTTGAACCATTGCTGTTCCACTTGTGTGATGATTAGAGGCTTGATAATTATTTATTGGTTTACCTCCTGGAAAATATGGATAATGATCATCATCTACGTTTCTGTTTTGAATGTGTGCTCTTTATATATCTGTTGCATGCCCATATAGGTCGAGTTAAAATGATGTTATGAAAGTTATTATGTTGATCTCAAAGAGGGCTCCTCTCACAGGGCACCTGTTGTTGCTTGCAACATGATGCCACTCTGTTAATACCTTCATAAACTTTGAATAGTTGTCAAATCTGTTGGTTACAAAATAAATTACTTAAGTATCCCCATTTTTCAGCTCTTTACTCAAGTGGCTGATATGTGGTGATTGACATGCATATTCAGATCATTAATTTATGATTCCTTCCACTAGAAGAAAGGAACACCATTTTCTAATGGTCGGTGTATCTACAGTGGTCTTGACTTGGTGGGAGCAGATCGACAATGACAAGCAACTTGCTCGAACTTGGAAGTTCTCAACAGTTGTACCTGTTGTGCTGCAAGTAGGTTGGCTCTCTAACTATGGTTTAACTTGCTCAGTCTCAATAATTGTTGTACGAGAGGAGAAAGAAACTGATGTGCTTTTGATCTGGTATGAAAAGTACTTATCGCTTACATTGATACTACTCTTACATAAAGAGCTGTCAACTCGTTGTCACTCTAGTCCCTGTCAATGTGAATGTGCCCACTAGATTTTAAAGAAATGTCGTTTTCGACAAGATCTGTCGTTAGTGCCTTAGCACTACAAGCCATGTCAACCACCTTGCTTTTGCTAATTTTGGATAATGACACCATTAATTGTGTGGCCACCTTCATCCCTGCGTCAGGACATGGAGTAGACCAGAGTCCTCTATATTTGAAAACTTGATCACATAAATTTAGTGCAAGTTGTATATTTGGTTAAATGAACAAGTTAATATCTACTTTTGTGATGGATACTGCATGTATTCGGTTGTCAGGGTAGCTTACTACTTGTCCTTTCTTCGGGATATATGGCAATTTTCATAAGATCAAATTCAGAACCGGCCTTCCATTTCCTCCTCATCTTTCTGTTTTAACCTGTGTGCCATGCCCGGCTCTTTACCCAAATGGTCTTCTCTGAAAGACAAGCCTCCATACCAGAAACTTGGCAGGATTGTTCCTTTTTGAGGGTTCCATCCATGGTGCTAGCATAGTAAACTGCAAACCTTTTTCCAAGATCTTAATTAACCAATTTTGCAATAATGTAATGCTCCAAAATCTTCTTTCCCCATTGACAGTGATAGAATGATTGTCTACTCTTTTTTAATTGTTGCTTACAGATTATGTTGGTCTTCTTTTGCTTTCTGAATTGACATGTCTCCATAGTTCACCATTTTGTCAATTTTTATTTCATTGGCTTTCATAAGGTAGTATCTCATGTTCCACTGGAGTCATGGGCAAGACTCTCTAGGCAGAGTTCTAAAGCTTGCGCAGGCATACTATTTGGTGTAACTTAACATTCACTGCTGAAGCATCCTCTCCTTGTGATGCTCTTAAGCAATCAACAGCATTTTCTTGAAACCTGTTTGAATTCGAAGGATTGTCAGTTATTTCGGAGTTACCATAACACAGCAAATGTTTCTTCCTTCTCAGGGAAAAGAAAGGATCGCGTCCTTCTCTCTTGCAGCTCGCGGATATCTGATAGCGTCCCACACAACAGATTACCAGAACCGATGCTCTGCTTCAACATGCTTGGTAGTGCTCATCTTAGTGGTCGAAGAAGCATATGTACTTGCACAAGGCCAGTATATTTGAGATAAGTGCTGATCACCGAATAGGAAAGAGATTTTAAGTCCATTCAGTTTGCCTCACAGAAACAATGAACTTTAGGCACCGTTACGTAATAGGCACCACCACGCGGATATTGTTGAGAAGCTGCTGTCATTCACTCCGTCGACAAGTGAAACATCTCATGTGAGTGTCCTTTGTCTTTTATGCGCCTACGCACATCTTGCTGTGTTTCCGGTCTCCATCATTCCGGGAACTGTCATCGGGATAAAAGTCCGTTCTCCTCACTTTCTTTCCCCTCCTATTAGCAAGATCTCTCCGAAAAGATGCCACAGTAATATATTGTGACTATGATGGTTCTGATAGTGCTGATCCTGTAAAGGGATGAGAAAGCTAAGCCCCAACTAACAAATCTAAATCATCGGGTGGTTCGAGTTTCGGAGATATGTTCAGAACGAATGAACCGCTGTCGAATGAAGAGACAGCAGGTGTCAATTCTCAACCTTCTATTTATGGAAAGACTGCTCTAATAAGCTCAAGTTGCAGGTAAATTTTCTGACCTGTGCTTCCCGAGTTACCATTCGTGGCATTTGGGGAAGCGAAAGTTAGATCCAAGGGAGTGATACATGGACAATTTGCCATGGCACTGCCCATTTATGATGACACCGATAAAGCTCATGCACTGCACTGGGGTGAAATTGGTAAACAGCTAGCCAATAAGTCAACAGTGTCCTGTGATTTCCCATGAAAGTCCTAACTCAGTAACTTTACATGGCTCCAAAATCCATTTAGGGAAAATACAATTTCCCATGTTTAATTTGACAAGGGACGCATAATTTACATCTCCTTTTTGCTCAAAGAACGAACAGATTGTGATTGAATCTGTAGGTAGAAACATGCATTCATACGCATGATAGATAATAAGAAGACGTGGAAGCAGGAAGAAGGGAGGCCATGATTGGTGCGTGGGGCTGTGGGCGTGCTGGCATCGTAAATTAATCCCCACATCCTCCAGGGTCATCATATTCATGCTGCCCCCTCAGTGGGTTACAACAAAAGAAGCCATAATTGAAATGGAACCCTCTACCATGTTCACGTAGCAGATGGTGATCCGTTATATCCCGTATTTAAGATAAGTATCATTTTAAATATTATAAATGAAGAAAATACATATTAAAATAATTTTTTTCCTCTTTAACAGTTGATCAAATTCGAATTTGGACTAGTTGAAATCATGGTAGGCTTTCTTGGAACTGACCGAGACCCACTCCTCCATGAATTGTATCTAGACAAAGAAATTCAATGGAAGGAAGGAACGAGGAAGAAGCTGTGGGGCATCTCAACTTGCACATAGGCAATGTTTTGGTCAAACTAACCCCTTTTTTTTAATGATTTCATAAGCTTCGAAATCATTGTACTCAGCTTGCTCACTAACATTCTTGTATGTGATGCTGTCCGATACGTACGTTGGGAGCATGAACTCGTGCCATCCCCGTCGTCGCATCTGCAGATTCTCTCCGTGCTCGTTCTACCTGCATTATGGAGTGACGTGGAAGGGTTCCGGTTCGATCGCACAAGATGAGAGAATGAGTGGTGAATAATCTGGCCGACGTGTCCTAACTCATGCCGAAACTCGGAGTCTGATTAGTCCTCCTTGATCGAAGGGACAAGTCAACGCGTGGGATGATCAGGCCCGTCAAGAATTTCGAGGAACCCCAAGTAGAATTCTGAGGAGAAGATGTCCTCTTTCACAGTGGCATGAATAGAAAATACAGATAGAATTACTCTAATTGATCACATCGATAATAATTGTTATAATTGACACCCGTCTATTCATTTACATTAATTTAATGGCATTTTCTCTAATAGTACAATATCGAGGTTAGCTTAAAGAGCAATTTCTATTGTTATATATATATATGTGTGTATTATATAAGAACATGTATGACGTGAAAGTAACTTTCCGTGTTTCATCATTTTTATGTTTACATTGCGCAATATTTCTGAATCAGCCGAAACGCACATCAAAACTAATCTGCGATTGAGTCAAAATTCCTAAAAAAAATTTCGTCGACTATCACAATCTGAAATTCAATTATTAAATTATTCATTCAGAAATATAATAAAAAAATTACTAATTTAATTCTAAATTAATCACATATTTTATAATTTAAATTTAAATTATTTTAATTTATTAATCAATAAAATTCCCTTAATTTTCATATTACGTGGATACGTAAAAGAATATTACACCAGTAAACTAGCTAAATTCTCTCTCTCTCTCTCTCTCTCTCTCCTGCAGGGCACAGTTGTCGAGAGGAATGTTTTGTGGGCCCCGCAAAAGGAAGACCCCCCGAGAAAAAGACGCGCCTGTCAGATCTTTCCTCCAGTCAAGGGAAGAAAAAAAATTCTTTTGAATATTTATTTTAATTATATTATGGAGAAGTAAATAAATAAATACAAAAGCAAAGGAAAAGGGGATTGAAGCAAAGTGGTTTGAAACCCTTTCTCAGCAACCACGAGACACTTGGGTACTCCCTCCCTCTCTCTTTCCTCGAATTAGAGCAGTTCCTTCTTGGATGCAGAACTCAGCGGTTGAGTTTTTGGTCGTGGCGGCAGGTTCACTTCCTTTACTTGACAATCCCTCGTCATCCTTCACAGCGTAACCCGCATCATCAATTCCCCGAAATACGTCCCATCTGCTCTCTCTTTGACAGAATTCGTGTGAGCTCCAAACGACGTAAGCTCACATGGCCTCACGAGAGGCGACCATTTGACAGGATTTTCCAGCTATGTCGATGATCGTCGGATGAGGACGAATGTCATTTTCCACGACTTGTAGTATTAATTACCGCTGATCAAATTAACAAAGGATGGGTGCGCGCGCACAATGATGGTGATCCAATGAGCGAAGGACAATAATGTGGAGTCTCTGGGATCAGTGGCGAGCTGTAAAATTCATTGTAGGTGTACTGATGTGAGAAAGATAGGGTTTCTCTTTTACCTGATCTAATTTCTTGTCTGAGCTATGTGCAGCTTCTTCATGAAAGTGTACTTCCGGGTTGGCTTATATAAGAAGTACTATAAATAAGAGAACCGTCAAAAAGCCAGCTCAAGAGGAGAAAGGAAAGAGGGGGGTATCATTAAATATGAAGCCAAGCTGCAGTAAGGAGCTTCAGAGTACTGTGCATGATTTCTGTATATTATGTTGATTATATGTATTGTGCATTGCACTTTTTTCGATTATGGAGGTGAACATGATTTTAGAAATGATAAAAGATAAGGGGACAAGGAGTAGAAGAATCTCATTGACGACAGTTCCGCACATTAACAGTAATATTATTACATTAAACTACTATTTATGTATTATATACATATATATATTCCATACGAATTAAGTTCCATAAATATTTTCCTGAATAATGCACAATCAATGGTTCTCTCGACATGGCAAAAGCTCCTAATTGGAGATCCAAATGATTAAAAATGGGTTATCCTTCTGCTCTCTGTCTTCTGATAGAAGAGGAAAAGGGACGATGAAACATATTTATGGCCCATATTATATATAAATATATGTATGCACATCAAAGTTCATCATCACTTGCTTTAGCTTCGTGCTGATCCAACTGCAAATTGAGCTCAGTTTTGACCATCTATTTTGACATAGTCATGAGTGGTGAGACACTGGATGAATGCAGTACCAGAGGGTAAAGCAAGGGAAGTCTTCTGAATTTTAGGGTTCGAATAGACCATAAGGAGGGGATAAACTTTTACAAGAGTTTCATCGGGAATGTTTAATGAGAAACTATCTCGGCTCATGCTTGCATGCCGTTGCTTCTTGATTTTTGGAGACAAAGATAAGGTGTTAATGAACAATATTATGCATATAATGTATATGGACATAGACACACACAGAGAGATCAGAGGGGAACACATATTCGACCTATCTGTTAGCATCCAAGAAAATCCATCATCAACCATCAAAGAGGAAGGGGAAAAAAAAAAAAAGAACCTCATGATATGAGAATTTTTTTAAAAAAAAGCAAAGGGAAAAGATGAAAAGGTTAACTAAAACCCAATAAAGGATCAGAAAAGAAGAAAAATAAATACCAGCGAAATAATAATAATTACTCCTTTTCTTTTTAGTTTTATGAACTTAGAAATTCTTTACCATGATCCACCGCCCAACAGTCCACTCCAAAACCCGTTAGGATGATGATGATGATGGTCCGATCCTTGCTGTTGCGTCTGATGGTGGTGATCGTCTGCTGATCTGGTGTCTTGATGGTCCATGGAATCATTGGTTTGCTTCACCTCCTCAAAGGGGAAGAGAAGAGTCCCACCTCCACTGTTCATGTTAGCAGGACCCTCGTGAAGAGCACTCCGGAACCCTCCTCCGACCCCATCGAGAGAGAACCCAAGACTACTGGGGGGCTTCATCTCATGAAATCCCGGGAACAGTCCGTGAGGATGCGGCGGTGGAGGAGTGTAAACGCCGCTCTGGTCGTGTGGGACAGAGAGCGGCATGGACATGAATGAGCTCAGCAGCCCCTTCGAGTTGAGAAGCTCCAAGGAGGAGCCGAGGTTGAGATCTTGACCCTTGCTAGGGTTTTGACTGTTACACGCCATGGCAGCAGCGGAAGGGGAGGATGAAACCCTCATTTTGGAAGCAGAGAACACATGATGAGGATCGGGGAGGGGGTTGATGATCAGCGGTGGGGCCGAGGACGAGGAAGCTGAGGTAGACGAGGATGATGCGGAGGAGGAGGAGGGGCGGCCCTTGTTCTTACGGGAGCCTCCGCCGACAGGGATGTTGCGGAGGGAGCCACCTTCGGTCCAGTAGCGGCGGCAGGTCTTGCAAAAGTAGCGGGGCTGCGTGAGGCTATAGTTGTTGTAGTAGCAGAACTTGGTGTTGGTGGAGTTGCACCGAGGGCAATTTAGGGCTTGCTCCTTCTGTGGCCGTGGCTTCCTCTCCACACCATTACTGTTACTAGTACTACTGTTGCCATTCGGTTTCGGAGCACATAAGGTCGACGTGTTCGGGATCGGAACTACAATCTCCTCCAACGATTTCACCACTATCTCCTGACAGATGACGACAGAGAATTTGCCCCAAAAGAAAAGTTCACACAACACGAAGTGAAAACAAACAAGAACAAGAGACAGAACGAGTCAGTCATGTATGGGCTTTTGAGAGCTGGCATCAGCAAAGGGAAATCGATGAATTAAAGATGTATACGAATTGAGTTTTTGCTTTGTGATCTTTTCCTTTATGAGAAATTTTTTTTAAAAAAAAAGTGAAAGGTAAAGTTCCTGGAGAGAGATCAACCTGAGACATACACAAATCAACACTCTGCAGTAGACAATCACATACACATACATGAGCAGAGACCACCATTTGTATGTAATTCGTTTCTCTTTTGGACAAGAAGATTCATGATTTCTCAAGAGCATGAGATGGACTAGAAATTGAAGTTACGACTCAATAAATTTTCATCAGATCAAGCACACACACACACACACACAGAATCAGACGTTTACCTGTGGCCACTGAGCTGTGTCCATGGACTGAGAAGAAGTGGAAGAAGATCAGCTGAATTGGGAGTTTAGAGTTCTCAGCTTCACAGACACAGAGATGGAGAAAGAGGGTTTCTAATAGAGAGAGAAAGAGAGAGAGAGAGAGAGAGAGGCCTTTGCAGGAAAAGAGAATGTTGAAGACTCTGTAGGCCTTCCTTTTATGTGTGTTCATTATTTTGTCTGTGGGGGCTGCAGAGCAAAGAGAAGTGAGTGGGAGGTATTTTGTTGTACTCAATACAATCCAATTATATATCAAAAAAATATTATAATATACTAATATTACTATTAATCTAATAATTAAAATATTATAAATTTACTTTTTATCATATAATTTATTTTCTATTCTTTTATCTCTTTTTAAGAAAGAGTTTTGATAAATTAGTGATAATCAAGCTCAATACTTACCTATTTTAAATCAAAAATAATAAACAATCATCAAATCAGGAATTAATTCTAATTAATTATTGAAACTTTGGGCATCCTATTATTCCGACAGTGGACTTTAGGAATGTTTGTCATTGTTTTTTCCACCGTCGAAGTCGTAGATTAGGTAAATAATGTGCAACAATTTTGAACATTTTGTGGCCTTCTACGAGCCGCTCAGTCCGTGCGGCAGCCTCCCCTCCCCCCTACACATCATGCCCGATTCGACCACATAAAACCTCTGGAAATTGCTCGGGGTCTGCAAGAAAGTTGATCCATACCACTTGTTCGAACTCTTCTTCGTATATCTGATCGAGTAGATCAGGAGGAGGTTCGATAAGACCTTATCACACAATTTTATTTAGCAGGTGCAACCAAACTAAGTTGAGAGTTCGAACTATTGACATCTACTTATAGTAACGAGTAGCGGTCGCATGGACACGCCGACCAAATTACACGTACATGGAGTAGGTGAATCACATAAACTGCTAATCAGATTGTTTTTTTCCCTGCCACAAGGGCAACTCGTGATGGGCAAGACAAGACGAATATGATGATAAATAGATATAAAAATTCAACTTATTAAAGTTGAATTTATTATATATTTATTATGAATTGATAATGATATAAATAATTGTATTCTAATTCTTTTTTACGGTCGGCCAGTGGACTATCCAAAAAAAATTGCAATGATAGAGGACTTAATGTAGCAAAGGATGCAAGTAATTAATCAAATTAATTAATCTGCACTTTGCAGCTATGAGCTTTCCAAGAACGCTTATCAAAAGATGCAGCAACCTTAGAACAACGACAATTGTAGCTGTAGTCATCCTGAATGAATGAAGAAAATTTAATGCTCTCAATCTGTAGGTAAATTTTCGCGCTCTCTTACAATTAGGAAAAGAGAGAGGGAGAGGAAACTTAGTAATATAAAAATCATATTCATGATTGACATCTACATACAGGATGCTATTGTTTTGATTCCATTTTAATTTGTCATGATTATTGAATCTGTTGTGTGACATAAATGGTCGATTCTATTTTCACCGGAAAATCTAACTTGATATGTGCTTATATTCAACTTTTTTATAAATTCACAAATGTTTCTTAAATATTTGATAAGGGATCATATTATTTACACCCGTCCTCACGTGTTAGTGCGATTCACTTTGCTCTTAATAACTGTTTATGAGTTGGGTCCTTTTCTTCCAATCTTGGATAAGAGGAGACAACGAGTCGAATAATTTTTTTTCCACACTCAAATTTATATCAACTTGCTATAAGCAAAACTTCTAAACTTTGGTTGGATAAAGTATGAGAATCCATTAATTTTGATACTATATTAAATTCACTATAAACCTATAAAATATCACACTTGGTTTGTTTAAAAAAACACTTAAAAGTATTAATTTTTCTTGTATGGCAATTACTTTTGTTTAATTTTTTAATATAAAATTATATTCTCAATAATGTTATTGTCCGGTAGCTGTCTCTCCCTCCCTCTCTCTCCTTTTCCATCCTCTTGCTTTTTTAGTTAGGACACTTGCTAACTTGTACGTTCGATACATCTATATCCGCACTTCGTGTTACGGTATCAATCAAAGTGGATTCATGAACCTCGAAGTTCCTCTGTTGCTGTATTAGTCCCTTTCCATTAATTAAACCTGCTTTCTTCATTTTCTTTCCCCGAATAAATAAAGTCTCCTTTTCTCTTTTATTTCCTTAATTTACTCTGTCGATTGGTTCTTTATCGTTCGTGACAGTGCTACCTTTACTCTGTCTTCCTTTCCGCCAAATCGTCCAGGTCGAGCCACATGACTTAATACAGAGGAAAACATCTTTTTTTTCATATCTATAAATCTAATAAATATTATTCGCATTTATTTATCAAAAACAATGCTCACTCGGTTTTAAAGTTCCCTCATCTATACCGGTCGGACCCGAAATTTTGGTGTAAATAAATTGAACCAACTCAAGATAGAACCATGTGCAGAGCGGTCGGTCACCGGATCGTCGCTATGATATGATGTACTCGTGTCCTTCGCACTCAAGCTTTCCCGGCCACCCTCGCCTGATTGGATGACACGTGGCAGACAGAGCGGGCCAGCTGTTTGTCTGAGGGATCACACGGCTGCAAACGCCATCATCGATGGGGCCCGCCGCTTGGTAAAGCTAGGCCCATCAGCACGTGGCGCGTGGACTGTCTTGCTGAGATCGCTGTTAATTATAGTATTAGATCACGATCAAGAAGTTGCGTACAGTAGAGTGATTTCAATTCTAATCTATAATAAAAAAAATAATAATTGATTTTTTTTATTTTTTTTTATATATTATAACTTTTTATTATTTTAATATATTCTATCTTACACTTGCAAGGCAAGATTCCTTCATACAAGGGAAATATATATATATATATATATGTATACACACACATGCAATCTCTGGGCATGCAGTCATCATCATAGGTAACTTCGAGCCTGGCCTAGTTGATCGAAATCGTCGGCTCATCGATCTTGCTAGACTGATAATGTGCTCAGCATGCACACGTGGAGAAAACCCAGTGGCTTGACTCCATCATAGTGATCATTAAGCATGCACAAACACAATCCGACGTGGCTAGCTCTGCTCTGTCGAATCAGACGAAAATGCCCTTCCAGGAAAAATGGACTTGACGGTCATCCGATCCACAAATACCAGGTCTAACACTTATAATTAGTAAGGTCTTATATTTCTCTATTTTCTTCTCTTTTTTTCTAATTCTTTTAAATGAGAGGAATGTCCCAAATTTCTCAAAATTGTACAATATTTTAAATAAAAATTTTAAAACTTTCAAAATAATTCTTTAATTCTAAAATTTTACTGAAATTCTTATAAAAATATACTGTTAAATTATGTTAATATGTATACAATAATATTAGTAAATGTTGACGTGATAGTGATACGTCAGATATCATATCACTATTTCAATTTAAAAAATTTGACGAGTTACTACTATATTAATATTTTACTGACATATTAAGATCTATATCAATATGATTTAATGATTTATCATAATGAAAATTTAAATAAATGATAAAAATAAAATTTTATAATTAAGAAGACCGTACATAACCTAACAGACTTCCACCCCCCCCCCCCCATCTCAAACTCATAATTATTTCTCCGATTCATTTATGGAGACTTTTCACAGTCAATTTGTTTTTTTTTGGGCCAAAAAATGCTTTTCTTTCTACTTTTTATTGGCTATATAAGTGATTGTCGTCCTCCATATTAAAAGTGGAAAATATTGCATATATACTAAAAATCTAAATGTAGCTGATAGGGAATAAAAAATCGCTGTAGTATTTACTATTCCTAGACGTGTGTTTTCTCATAGTCATGGCCACAAATGTAATTTCAAGTCCGCTCCATTAATCAATTACCGAGAAATGAAAGTTCTATAAATGGAGTAATTTTTTTGTGATAATATTTTGATGAAATCGTAATAAAACGAGTAAATGTATAATAATCACTCAATACTTGCTATAATATTAAGTAACCGCACCGAGTTTATACGGCGCCGATTATTTGAGGAGAATTTCCCCGAGTGGTGGGTGACATGTGATGGGAAGGGAATGGGCGGTGATGGTGCCGCGAAAATACGCAGGCGCGGGGCCCACCACGGAAAGATCCTATTTTGCGCGTGCTTCCAACCCGAAAGATCCTGCCTAGCCTAGGCAAGGAAGGGATCCATCCACAGGCGTCTGATCTGGCCGATTCCTCCGGTCCCCTCCGCCCCGCCTACCCGTGGGGATGATGTCATACGATTGGTGCCCCGCCTTTGACGTAGACCTACGTGCCTCGCCAGGTGAAAACGGTACAGGTCGGGTAGTTTCTTGCGCCAATTGTCGGGCACCAACTCTTTTGTGTCGATTTTTTTAATGAAAGAATTATACTAAAATTATTTAATAAAATAAAAAAAAACATTCAACCTCGATTCGAGTTCTTCATGCTCTGACTAACAGTACAAAAATGTACTTAAACATATTTAAGTGTGAAATTAGTTACGGATAATAATAAAGTAATGAATAGTATATTCATCTATATTTTATAATAAAAGATTAACCAATATTAATGTTAATGTTATAATTGGGGAGGTGGGTTGTGGAAGTAAATATTAAGTATATTATTATAATTAGTAAAATATATTATTAAATATAATTATGAAATTCGGGTCTATTTTAGGATCTAGTCATTTTTTGGGCCGAGCAGCTCTGTTTAGTTAAGTGGTTTTCTTTGACCCAAAAAGCTACCTGATCCTTCTCTCCGTTAGCAAACATCTACCCGGTCTCCCGGTGAAACCCGATCCAATTGAATCGAATCTACTATAGAAAGGTGACTTTAATTAGTCAATTTATTAGTGAACGAGGGAAAACATTATCTAGACGGGTGAGGGGGTTGACCATAGAAGTAACATGGATTAGTTATTGATACCATAAAACAAGCTGATTTTATAATAATAGTATAAGATCCCAAAAAAATGGTGGGTATTTCAATAATGGTATATTGTGGACGGATTAGATGGTTCCGAGCTTTGGGACGTGGGATTGGTGGTGGGTGCGTCGGCGACGTGGACGGGAGGATTTCAGTGGGACCCACTAAATCTTAGATCAGTTGCATTTGCCCACAGAGTCCTATTCAAAAGCATATCGAGAGGTGCCCAAACGACGTAGGTTTGGTGGGTATTCGTTTTACGTTATATCTAAGTTTCAATTTTTCCCCTCCTTTTCAGTATTTTGTTCGGTGACCATCGCCTCGCCTGGCTTGATTCCGATTTGCCCTGGCAGATTACGAAGTGCTTACAGTAAATTTTAAGCTCATAATATAGGAAAGGTACATTCATCTTGGACCCCTCACTGCACCATACATGTCATGAAAGTTTTACATTTTCTTTTGAATTCTTATTAGTATCCATAACTAATCTCAATTAATTAAGGTGATTCGGTTTTTTTCATTTTAATTAAGATATCATGTTCAATTTTTATAAATGGAATATATATATATATATATATGTGGCGGATCGGGATTAGTGGGTAGTTTCGCAGGTGATTGGGTGGGACACCGTGTGGCCTAATTTGTTCAATGTGTAGTTTCAATTGGGTAAGTCCCGGGTTGCTGGGTGGGCCCTGAGGTCGCTTTAGCCCGAAAAGGGCTGTGTCCCTCCCACGTTCGTGGGGGTGCTCACGTCCATGCTGCATGCCTCCCTCCGGGTGACTGTCGCCGTCGTCCGAGTTCGTCCCTCTAGGGACAGATATCGATTTAGTAGGTGTTCCGAACAATCACACTTGAACTACACAAATCTGAAGTCTGGTTTCACTCGGGTCGACAACGCGCAGAGACATCAATTGTTGGCATGGAGATTGTGGCCGCAAAACGATTTGGACGCATCAACCGACATCGAGTTGCCGATGGTAAGTGATCTCTCTGTAGGCTCACCTTATCCTCGATCGAAAGCCTCGGCCAGTGTGAGCCCCATCGAGCTGGGCCTTTTCTGGGCTTGTATTGCAAATATAATCGGAATTCTCTTCTATGCTTACAACCGGACTTTCATAAAATCAGTCGGCTCAGACAAATTCGAGTTCGGTCTGATCGGTCTGATATGCGGGTAATTTACTTATAGAATATGTAGTTGGAACAGTATTTCCCGTAGGGAGCACGCATGCTGGAAGAATTTGGCATGTCAGAGTTGTTCCATTGAATCCAAGAAAAAAAAAATAGGAGAAAGCTACACGAATCTTACCGATTTTATAGATTCGTGTTGACTTAATTCTCATCCTAGATTTTCTTTTTTTTTTTACTCTTATTCCCCGTATCCCTAACTCAATCTCGAGATCACGTGGCTGTGGACGAGTATGCACATATAAGAGTCATCGATGACGAGAGGGGCATTGCATACGCTCTAATGCGCGTCAGGTGATAAATCTCCGGTGAATTAATTGGGGCGGGCAGCGTGGATGACGATGACACAACCTAACATATTCATTGTATTGGTCCATGCCCCCAATTTGCTTGAAATGTCTCCATCTTTGACGTGAATATCCTTGAGGATGGAATAAATAATAATATATTTTCTTCTTTTTTATTTTTGAATGTAAGGGATAAATATCTCTCTCTCTAAACAAGTTCGTCCATTCCTTCTCACCCAAATGAAAGAAAGAAAAAAGAAGTCCATTTCTGAGAAAACTCCTCCTAATTCAGGGCATTGAATAAGATCATTCCTGATTTGGGTCCACTGTCAAATTTGGTGATTGAAGAACTTTATCTCCCTTTCATTGACGGCAAAGAAATTCCGGCTTAATTGATTTTACCTGCATGAGCTTTAGCATCTGCTTTCTTTATATATATAGTCTTAGGTCGAGCCCTTAGAGGATCACCCAATTCAATTTTAAATTAAGTGGTACCTATAAGCGAATCTTGGAGACTATGGAGCCATTCACATTGAAAGGTAATATGCTTGATCGATGAACTATGAACTTCAACGGCATCCCCCACATTACGGTGCGGTCCATCCATTGACCGAAACTGATTCAGCTCATATATCAGTTTTGCTAGTGAGTTTACGGGTGTACGTAAGTTATGTATATAAGGCCTTGGTTGAGACGCGGCAAATTTTTGTCTTGGCACATGAATGCATGAGATGTTCTATCGATAAGGAGGAGAGGATTGGGTTTATGTATCATATTGAATGGTCGAAGGAAAGGGGGACATTACATATACCAGTCGATCTTCAGTACGTAAGAATGTTCATATATGTCGGTCTTGATGTGGATCATTCGGTGGGAGAGCGGAGGGTCGACCGGGTGGCTAGCCTCGGCTGGTGCACTGCAGTTCACTTCTCCTTTCTCTTCTCACATATGAGCGGCAAAAGAGAAATATATGATCATGACCTGAAAAACATAGTAAGATGAGGAGTCAAATTCAAAATCTAGCAGTCTCATCCAAATCAATAGTGATATTTTGCCGTAGAACTCATTTTGCAAATGCATGCACATGTGACCTCCATTTGAATTGCCACCTGTCCGGGTATAAATTGAATAACCGACCTGATTCATGGCGTCATGATATTTGTGTCACATCACCTCCCATTTGGTGCCCTAATTAAGTACGCATCTGCACTAGACACATACCCAGTCATATTAGCTGACGCTCACTCGTTCCTCTTTACATGATCCTGTGCAAGCACGGGAGATCACTGCATAAAAGTCGACGGTCATATAACCGGTGTAGAAGGCATGCTGATTGAGACCCGAGTCTTAGCATCCTAGAGTACTTTGCATGTGGCTGGACCTCTCGGGCACTCGAAACAAAGATGTCAAGCGGATAATGAAATTAGTACGCCTTCTGCTCCGATGAGCGACGTTCCTCCCTAAATGACGTGAATTTACATTAATTTATATGAAGCATATACACAATTACATTGAGCTTTGTCTTTTTTTTTTTGGGCTATAAATCGATCAAAATACTTAAGTAATTTCCGCCACATATCATATTTAATAGAAAAGTATGATGCCAGAGAGGGAGAAGTTGACATTTCAACTTAAAAGAAAAGGGAGGGGAAGCGACAGGGACGGCCCTCCTCGAGCCCTGCCAGCCGTCGGTCGCGAGGAATGAAAATTCATAAATGACGACTATCATATATATATATATATATATATATAGTGGGGGAGAGAGAGAGAGGGTCAAAGTCAAACTTCCCAAAGTGCCTTGATTAGTTGAGTATCGACACAGGCGCCAGTCACGGATGCCGATCATCTTCGTTTCTTTTCCCCTTCCACAGCTTCCTCCCGTTATCTAAGCACTGTTCGTATTGTGTTCCTTTTCACGCAGACTCATGGACGCCCCCTCCACCGTCTGTCGACCGATTTCAGGTCGTATGCACGGTAGATAAAATCTGCCATGGTCACTTTTAAATAATTGCAATCTCATTTATTGGGTACTGAGTGTTAGCTGAAACAGGCCACTGTCCCCCCCTCCGACAAATCACAATCTACCACCCTGTCAACCAGCCATGATAATTGGTAATTGATACGTGTCGTTGGCTTAATCTTGAGGTAGAGTACATGTGCTGACATGATATCCCATTCGACAGCGGATTTCCTGAGTAACTGTTGGCAAACACAGTGAATGATAACAGGAAATCATGACGACCAACTTGTCTGCTCCTAATTCCATTTGTAAATTGTGTTATACCTATGCACATTGTCGTAATTTGACGTAACATCTAAAATTTAGTTGATTGATTGTCTCTCTCTGGACCCTCCAATCCATCGTAGGGCAAATATACTCGAATATCAATCTCTTTTATCTTCCATCCCGTCGAAAGTAGCAAGCACGTCAGAAAAAAAAAATTCCGATTGTTTGATTCAAACTAGGGGCCAATTTTAATATGATCTACCAATGCGCGTTTACCTGGGAGAACACTAGAGCGAAAGAAGAATGCGTGGATGTCAGCACATACGAGGAAAAGGTATATTAATTAATAAATCAAACTTTATATAATAATGCACATTAAGCAATGATCCTTTTCCACACTATAAGTGCTAACAACATATGTAGAGAATAATTTACCATTACGAGAATCTTATTGGATCATATCAGAGAAAAAATATATCTAACCAAAGTGTAGTGATGACTTATTAAATATTTAGATATCAAATAAAATACGCAAAGAGATTTTGGTGGCCCGTGCCCAATAAAGCGGGCCATGACCCGACCTGTCTAGTGCAGAGCAGGTAAAACCCGGCCCACTCAAGGCAGAGCGGGGCAGGTCGTGTGGGTCGGGCATTTTCTGCCATCCCTGCAATTAGATGAAGGTGTCTCATGCTTAGATTTAATACCCATTTATAATCAAGCCGAATCAAAGCATTTATTTTTTTACCCAAGAAATAATCAAAGGATTTTTTACTGTGAAATTAATGGGAAGATATCCATAAGAGCCTCAATATTAGAAAAAGAAATGGCGGATGGATATTCTCAAAATTTCTACATTATCTACTTGACAAAAAAAAGGGGGCATGCTACCATCATTTAATGCCTAAGCCGAACCTTGATGGTAACAGCTCACTAGTACACTGACAATGTGCAATAGATCGGGTTCAAGGTTCAAATCTCTTGGTATTTGGGTTTAATTACAGATCCCTTGTTATTTAATACAATGCCTGATGGATTAGTCGGTTATTACGGTACCAAATACAACCAATATAAAAAAAAGTATGAGTCGGACGATTAATGCCATATGGAAAGTGACTCCAATTCAAGATTAGGATGTCCATAATCTCGTAGTTTTCATTGTTTTTGCCAGCTGGAAAGAAATAAAAAAGGCATGTAGGCTTGGAGAGGAATGGCACGGCCCGAGCATGACATGAGAACGCTGTGATTTGGTCAATATTTTCAGGCCAATTGAGACTATGGGCTACGCTGGCGTGGCCCGACAATTTTCGTACCGGTCCGAAGCACGAAAATATGTTTTTAAAATAAAAAGGTAATTATAAGGAAAAAATAGTTAATTATATTAAATATAATTATATTTTGATATTTTCTTAAAATTAGTTATAACAGTTGAAAATTCGATTATAAGTCTAAAATTATATAATTAAAAAAATAATTATCTTACTTATAGACTGCCCGAAGCAGAATAAACCGTGCTTGAGATTAGTTTGAATTTTTTTAAATTTTTAATTTTTAATTTTACTAAGTGATTCTTTTCTCCAATTTTTTTTTTGCTGGTTCTTTTACTTCAGACGGTCTTTCAACAGTACAGAATCTACTACAGATCATGGCCTCAAACGGAGAGGTGCTCTGGGACACCAAGAGTAAATGAGGATATGCCCACCAGTGCTTTGTTGGGCTTAGGACTCTCTTCCGAGGCAAGGTAGGGGACACCTCCTTCAATAGAACCCCGAAGTCACTTGTCTGGACAGCTCCTGAAGTGGCGCCACTGATCTGAGTTGGTGGTTGGCCGTATTATTTTTAATTTTTTTCCGGGAAAATCAAGGAGAAAAGGTAAAACAAAAACTGAGAAGAAGTAGTCGCAGTTGAAATCCACTTGAACCACCTTGCTCCTCCTCTGGGGCCTTCCTTCTGTTTCTCAATAAACGCTCGGACCGAGGCAAATTATCGCCTTTTTTTATCTATCCTCCCCTCCTTTCCTTTCATTTTTGTCTCCTCTTTGATTTTAATTTGTTGAAATACAAGTCTGTCTGTTGGTTTCTTCGTCAGTCCCCTGGATTCTTCGCCTCCCGCGATGGGTCTTCAGTTCTAGGGAGTGGAAATCCCCATGCCCGTGTCGATTCTGTGGCATCTGGGCGGATTCTCATGCTGACCCAGGTAACAAAATTTATCCTTTTTCTCGTTTTATTCTCCCTTGACTCTCCTGCCGAAATGTTCTTGAGATGGGTTTTCCCTGTTCCTTGGAGTATTTGCGTTTGCGTTAGATGAGCTGCAGAGTTCAGTTTTCGGACCGTTCATTAACGTGTGTAAGATCTGTCGTTTGAGATTTATTGACTTGGTCTTGTTCTTGATTATAGATTCTGGATTATTTCTTCTTACCTGGTGCAGATCCTATTTTTCTGCTTGTTTGGATCAGGATCTGATGGGCTGAGACCCGAAAAGGGGAGAAAGTCATGGGGGATTATCGTGTGGAGGATGATGATGAGGGGTTCTTTGATGCCCGCGAGGTGGCATCTTCTGTATCCGACTGGAGTTTAGATTCCTTCCACAGCTGCAGTTCAAGTCCCAGGGTTACAGACGACTCATTGACGGTTTTAAGAAATGAAATTTGGACTAGATGTCCAGGAAGCGTGAGAGAGCGACGAAATCAGTTCCTGAAGTGGACCAGTTTGAACTTTGATTGGAGTTTAATCGAACAGGAGGATTCGTGGCCTTCGTATCATGATGAAATCGAAGTGGATAATGGTAGAATCGCTGCAGACAGTGGGGCAGTACTTAGGGATTTTGATTATTCTCTCTCTTGCGTCCATTCTTCATGCTCAAGCCAGGCAGTGGAATTAACCTGCGATGGCTCTCGCAATGGGAGTTGCAGGTCTAGGAGTGAGGAAATTGATAATGGAAGAGAGGTAGTAGTTAGCGGCTGGCATAGCAGGACACATATGAGAGTAGAAGAAATCATGTTAAATCATTCCAGAAGCATAGAGGAACTGAGGGGAATAGTTGATTCTTCCTCCCCTTTGGTTCGACCCTTCTTCAATGGAAAATTAAACCACTCGAAGGAGTTGGGTATCCCCAAGCAGAAGATGAAGGTTGGTTGGTTGAGAAAGTTTGGAGTTGGAGCTTGCGTTAGTGGTGGTTGGATTGATGCTATATCTAAGCCTGGCGATATCAAATTAGTTGCAGGGATGAAGATGCAGAAGGTTAAGGCACATTCTCGTAAGAAGAAGCACAGGGAACTGTCCTCTCTTTATGCAGGACAGGAGTTTCTTGCACACGAGGGCTCCATATCTACCATGAAGTTTAGTGCAGATGGGAGATTCTTGGCAAGCTCAGGAGATGATGCTGTAGTTCGGGTCTGGAGGGTCACTGAAGAAGAGAGATTGGAGAGGATTGATGTCTCTGATTTGGACACCTCCTGTCTTTATTTTGCTATAAATGAATCCTCGGAGTTGGCTTCTCTTAATGTGGACAAAGAGCATTATTCCAGTAGGATGAAGAAGATTGGAAGGCAATCTGACTCTTGCTGTGTTGTTTTGCCTTCAAAGGTCTTCCATATATTGGAGAAGCCATTGCATGAGTTCTATGGGCACTCTGGTGAGGTCCTGGACCTCTCCTGGTCAAAGAAAGGGGTTAGTAGATGTGAAATCTCATCTCATGGTTTCTTGTCTCAATTCTTTGTTCATTGATATCATAAATAGTTCTCAGGGACAAATAGGCTGAGTGAATTCATTTGCTTGTTTCTGTAGTATTTGCTGTCATCTTCTATCGATAAAACCGTTCGCATGTGGCAAGTAGGTTGCGACAGATGCATGAGAGTTTTCTCGCACAATAACTATGGTGAGAGCATAAAGATCATTTTTCTGTGAAGTTGAATCAAATTGAGTTTTCTTCTGAGTTGTTTTGCCTTTTATCTTGAATATGTTCATTTTGCTTAATGCAGTGACATCTGTAAGTTTCAACCCAGTTGATGAAAATTTCTTCATCAGTGGATCAATAGATGGAAAAGTTCGTATCTGGGAGGTGCTTTATGGAAAGGTTGTTGACTATATTAATATGAGAGAAATTGTCTCTGCTGTGACCTACCAGTCTGATGGAAAGGTTGGAGCTGATTGTGACCCTATTCTAATGAATAAATATAATCTCATTGATTCATTTCTCTTAGGTGAAATCCTTCATATGAGCATTTCTTGTTTGGTTGATGCAGGGAGCAATTGTAGGTACCATGAATGGCAACTGTTGTTTCTATAGTGTTAGAGGTATGAAATATTTTGTTGTTCTCTAGAATACTTCTTCGGAGTGAAATGTTAGAGAATTTAGTTTCTTGATTTTAATTTTCTCATATTTTGAGTGTATATACTTTTCTTTCTTTACCCTTTCTGGGCAAATTTCCACGTCCTATTTAAGGAGGATTTCCTTTTGGACATCAACTGAATTTTCTTTCTATCGGGCTTGATCAGATGATCACTTGCATTTGGATGCTCAGATATGTGTTCAGGGTGGAAAGAAATCCCCAGGCAAAAGAATAACTGGCTTTCAGGTTGGGTTTAATACTTTGATTAATTCCCAGTTGCTGCCTTGACTTCCTTCTTTCCTTCTTAAGTTTGATTCGAAGTGCTCATGACTCTCCAAATGCCAGTTTCCTCCCGGCGATCCAAGTAAAGTGTTGGTCACTTCTGCTGATTCCACGGTCCAAATTCTCAATGGCATCGATGTTATATGCAAATACAGAGGTAAGAATCCGACAAATTTAGGTGGCAACTAATATATAAGAGCAGCTCGATTTGTAGCTCTGCATCTACTTAATGAAATGAGTGAAGCGAGTGAGAAAACTTCCCTAGTGTTGCATCCTTATTGAGATTCCACAGTTGCTTCTCTCTTCTTTGATCCCCTTAGGCCTTCGAAGTTCGGGATGCCATGTGATCGCATCATTCACATCTGATGGAAAGCACATAATCTCAGCTAATGACGACTCTGGTGTCTGCATCTGGAATTACACGAATCAGGAGAAGACACGATCAAGGACAAAGAGCGTGCTACCATGCGAGAGCTTTTTCTCTGATAATGCTTCCATCGCTATCCCCTGGTGTGGCCCCATGCACTCCGGGCAAGCAGAGGACGGGCAGCAGATTGAGAGTGGCCGGGCAAGTCAAACCCTTGATGACTACTTTGACCAGAAGATGCTGCCTCTCTCTTCTTCCCCCGACTGCTTCGCTCTGGGCCGAGGGTTCCTCCTCGAGCTCCTCCCCAAAGGGACGGCAACTTGGCCCGAGGAGAAGCTATCAGATTCGAGCCCAGCAATAGTTTCCCCCATAATGTGCCGATCAGAGTACAAGTTCCTGAAGAGCGCACTCTCAGATTCTCCTCACTTGTGGGGCCTCGTGGTTGTCACTGCAGGGTGGGACGGGCGGATCAGAACATACCACAACTACGGGTTGCCAGGGCGTTATTGAAAGGATCCAAGATCGTCACTCAAAGTGTTCTCCGCCTCCATATTGCGTAAAAGAGTGTCCATCATAGATAGTAAGTATCAATTTGTACGTAAGAATCGTGCCATGTCAAAGTCGGAGAACAGCCTTTGTTCGTCCAAGGTATAGATCCATGGCGTTGAGCCGCGATTACCTTCGTGGAATGAATAGTTGTATTGGCTGCATGTAAGTGTTAATGACAGATGATTCTTTTATTTTTTTCCCTCTAATCTCACCGGAAAATTGTAGCTAATGAATGAAATTTAATAGTATTTGCAGTAGATTTTCCCCATTAGTAACGGTTAATGGTGTCAAACCATTCTCTCCAATGGAATCTGTCCACCGGCAAAACAGAAAAAAGACGTCCATTCTCTTTCGTATTGGTCCCTTAACGCTCCTTGACGACACAACTGGCTCGACTCAGCTCTGACTCTTTGCTGACTCACTTCCACTCTCTGGAGTTGACCCCATCGCATGAGCGGCGGCTCCTCCGCCAGGGGTACGGTGGCGCACCGGACCCTCTGATCTCGTTCCTCGTGCGCATCCAGGAATTTGCTCTCAGCGTCCTCGGCTACTCTAACCTCGACCCCAACTAAGCACTTCGTCGATCTGTCCCTGAAATCCGACCTCCTGACGGCGCAGTGCGCTTTGACGCACTCTGGAGATGGGGCTTAGCTGAGGGACTCGGGGGCTTTCTTGTGGAGCTATTTCCAGGATGCAGGCAGCGATCTGGAGCTCTATGAGCCACCGGATTTTAGGGCGGAGCCGGATGGGTGAGGGACTGGGCGCTGAATATTTTTTCTCCAGGACGAAGAGCCTGCTTCCAGGCCCTTGAGTGCGTCCGAAAAGGATAATCTTTACTGTGAACTTGCTTCAGCTGCTGAATCGGGATGGGAATTCAGCACGAGATGGATGAGGTAAAAGTTGTAAAGCTACTGCGTCCCACAAGCCATCTCTTATTACTATGGCATTAATCAACTAAAAATGTATACTAAGTTGGAATTTTGAGAAATATATGCTGGCTATATGTATATCTTGTCTGAAACTGCTATGATAATCTACATCATAAACCAGGAAATAAGATCAGTTTATAGTGAATTTTGATTAGATTGTCATTCTAGAGTTTTTTTTTTTACATAAATAATGATTCTGGTCAAAATGCTGTTTTTTAGTTTTGTGAATTATCGCAGTCTAATAACTTACTGAAATCAAGAGTAACTTGATACTACTTATTAGGAAATATAAAAATTTACCTCTTGCCACTTGTAGTTGGTGGTGTCAGGGGCTCTTTCTGATTGAACCTCGCTCTTCAAATTAACTTTTTCTCTGCGTTGGAGGGATCCTCAAGATTCACAACAATGGCAAGAACTTCAGTTTTAGCTGTTGATTTGAATGCATTTATACTTGGGGTGCCGTTCTGGAGACCTTTTCTAAAGTCGTTGGCCATTTTCTGCGCTTGACCTGTTGTTATGAATGATGGGACGCATATATTGATGTTGCAGATGGAACATCATAATTGATATAGCCTTTTTTGTTGAATTTGTCGGAGATAAAAAAACAATCTTGACCGCTTTGGTGTGGCTGCTCGAGCAAGAAAGGAAGCTGTTACCTCTATCTTTTGGAATGAGAAGAAGCAAAAATGGCTAGACCACTGGCTCAGTGATAGCAACTCATGCTCAGTAGTATCTATGCTAAAGTTTGCTAGGATTCTTAAATTGTTATACATTGTCTTCTCCCTGAGGATCCCCACAGGTGGGACGTGTCAATCCAGAACCAAAATGTATTTGCGTCAAACTTCATTCCTTTGTGGATAAAGCCATTATACTCAGGTATGTGAAGTTTTTGAATAGTTAATGTTTCTGGCTGCGTTCCCTTCTAGCACCTTGCTTCAGTTGATCTGACAAATAATCCCTTGCTGAATTGTGATTCATGTTTTGGTCCTGTATTGCCATAATGTTGACTTCTTTCACATGACGTGAAGAAACTTATACGGTGGATAAGGTTGTGCATAGTACCAAGCATTCAGGTTCACTTCAAGCATCGGGGACTGCAGCTTCCTTGCAAAATTCAGGACAGCAGTGTTCTGTGATCTCTTATTCTGCTTGAAGCTTTCCTCAATCCACAATATTTGGAAAATCTTGTTAGGTTGGTGTTCTTTACCGACCAAACTCTTCACTGATTAGGGACTTCCTCAATGGGTGGGCTCCTATCCAACGCCTGATTGTTGAAGGCCTGGTGAAATCTGGCGTACCAAATGCAAGGGACTTGGCTGAAGACATTGCTGTGAGGTGGATCAGGACAAACTATGCTGCTTACAGGCAAACACAGAAAATGCATGAGAAGTACAATGTTGTGAATCGTGGTGAATTCGGAGGCAGTGGTGAATGTGTTCCTCAAGTAGAACCTAGAGAACCTTCTCCTTGGGAATGCGTTTTCATTTTTATATTTTGGGCAATGACTATGAGATTCACCCGCCTCCATCTCTGCTATGGTTTGCAGACTGGTTTTGGCTGGTCGATTGGAGTTGTACTGGCTTTCTTTCTTGGAGGAGTTTATGCAGCCTCAAAACAAGAAAATGGTAGATCGGCAGCGAACGGGGAAGAAGGCCTTTTCCTGCACTGGGTGGAGACCAAACATGCATGTCATCCCAACACACCCAGCAAGCTCCTGTCCTGATGACATATGAGTTGCAAACTTGGGTTCGAGATGATGATCGCAATAAATGTATTCCTCCAAATGCAAATGCAAATGCAAATGAAAATGATTACAACTTGCCCTGTGTCACCTGATTGCTCGGATTCTGTTCCATTGATAGTGACGGTATGATATCTGGTGTCCCCTAGGCCGGGGCTTCGGGCCACTACCGTCCTGGCGAGATCAAGACATCAGGGTTCCTGTCAGACCCCCGGACATTATCCACATATTCTATTCCCCGTTCATTGAATCTTGCAGCACTGAGATTGCCAGACGTCTACAGAAGACAAAAAACCAAGATGATACTCAACCCGTGTTCACACACTCGTAGCTTAAAAAAAATAGCAGAAAAGCACACTTAAATCTTCAAAGATAACATTAAAAAAAAAAGTGTCGATCATCTTCTTGGGAAGTTTCGTTCGCAAAGTGGATAAACATTCAGTCGAATAGCTTCCAACCTTATCGCCGTTTGCACTTGTCCACGTGTTTGATACAGATGTTGCAGTATAAAAATCGTCTTCATCAACGCGGAAGAAATTGCTGCCTATTTTTTAAAATTATCTTTGTTATTACAAAGGAGATACATAATTCAAACACAAAGATACATAAAGTTTTTCTTACAAAAATTGAATACAAAATTTCTTCACGTGAACTTGACGGTTTCTTATAAAAATTATTATTATTATTAATGAGGAGCTTTTAAGAATAAAAACTCAATAAACAACCAATGAGAGTTGGACCGAGTGGTAAGCAGCTCAATGCTGCTTAGGAGTCTCACCCGCCATGCCAAGCGTGCGATCCGGGGTAACTAATGAATTAGTCATGCCGTTTCACTGCTGGTGAGACCTAATTGGATGCCGTGATTGAAAAAAAAAATTCAATAAGCAAGGACTCAACCACGACAGATATCTGTCAAGTCCTCGAGGAAGACAACGAAACTGTCCTTTGTCGTATTTCACCAAAACAGTATGGTTAAGTGAAAGTCAAGGCAGGCCTCTGAATAGGTTTAACACGAAACGTCCATTCGGACAACTCACACAAAACGATAACCAGGACACGACATATCATCGGAAGTTTCATTGAATATTTCACTTGCCGGGGCACCGGCCCCATCCTCGATTGCGTATTCCTCTTTATTACTTTCCATCGCTTGACTTTGAGTCAATGATTAATAGTAGAATGGGCACACAAGCCGTGTTAGAGAAGGTACATGACGTACGTCCTGACACACTTGGTTAAGGTACAGCAAGCTTATTTTTTATAAGTATGTGTGTGTGTATATATATATATATATATATGTATCTATGGTTCTCCAACTACTCCGAGAGTACCTTACAGCAAGGCACAGAGATGCGCTCACCCGAATAGCTATAATCCATAGCCTTAGGGGGACGATTCAATTACCTATCATCAAGTTGACAAGTTCATTCAAGTCAACCGCCTATTTCCAGTTTAAATCCCTTGAACTCACAGATTGTAGTCTCCTGGACTCCTGATCTGCAGGTGCATCTCTATGATGCGATCACGTTCCTGTCGTCTTCCTTGAGCATGTGCAGCTTCATGTAGCTGCGGTCACGACTAGTTGGAATGCCGTGAAAAAAAGAATACCCTCCATATTCTAATACAAATATGCTATGATGATCCTTCGTAATTCTCGAAATAGCCAAGCTGCTGCTGCTTTTGAACACTGTTCTGTAGTTGGATTGCCCAGCTATCGTCATCTTCCTCTTTATTCTATCCTCGAGTTGACTTGCTCAGCAAAGTAAACGTAGGATCATATACAGAAAATGTCTGCAACTGCTGAATTGCAGATTTTGCATCCTTTTTCTTTTTATTCGGCAAATTGTTAAGTCGTGATTTCTCCTCTCAATTTCATGCATTCTACCATTAATTTTGTGGCTGCGACTCTTGCAGCATAAACACGACTTCTTGACTTCATGTTGTCACAAGTTGGTGTTCTTGTCATCAGATGGATAGTGGGCAACTCGAAGAAGGAACAATCTACGATGTTAATCCAGAAGCTATACTGAACCTTCAGGAGAAATTGTCGATAAAACCTCCATGGCCATCCAACTGTTGCATTTTCAGAGCTCCCAGCACGATAAGGAGGCACAATGAATATGTTTACGAGCCACAGTTGGTCTCGATTGGTCCTTACCATCACGGCCAAAAAAAGTTCCAACAGATGGAAAGGTTCAAGTACTGGTACTTGGGATGTCTCCTGGACCGAGCCCCAACCCCGGAGGCAAGGCTGGAGTGTCTCTTCAAAGTCATCGGGAGTAACGTGCAGTATTGCCTTGACTGCTATTCAGAGAAAGAAGATGGCATGAGTATCGGAGAGTTTGTCGAGATGATGATATTGGACGGATGTTTTGTCGTGGAGCTTTTCCGGAAGAAAGCAGGTATTGCACCTCGACATCTCGATGACCCGATATTCAAAACAGCTTACATGAGGAAGATTCTTTTGAGTGATCTGCTTTTGCTTGAGAATCAGCTCCCATGGAAGGTCCTCGAGTCGCTGTTCTACCTTACAGCTGCACCCAAGGAAAGGGGTCAGGCTTCTCTCGCTGGGCTGGCACTCAATTTCTTCGACTTCAATGCCATAAGAACCGGAGCCATCAATCCCAACACAGCCCTGGAGCACAAGCACTTGCTCGATCTGCAGCGAAACAACTTGCTCTCTTCGAATGTGAGCATGGAACCTAAACAGACACCCTGGTACTAATTAATGATTGACTCAAAAGGTAAATACTATTGATGGCTGAAGCTCATGCACAGTTAGCGTTTTCCTGCTATTGCTCTGCTGTAACAGGTACCCTATTCCCTGCGTGACGAAGCTTCTCCAGTTGGGTGTTCAGTTTGAGAGAGGGGAATCGAGCGAGATGATGGATGTCCAATTTGAAAACGGCATCATGAGGATCCCTCCAATCATGATCCTTGATAACGCCGAGTCATTGATCCGGAACCTGATCGCATATGAGCAGTGCAACGTGACGTTCAGGGACAAAATCACGTCCTACGCAATCCTCCTCAACAACCTCATCAAGTCGGGAGGGGACCTCGACTACCTGTGCCAGAAAGGAATCGTGACTTGCTACCTGAGCTGCGAGGAGGTCTGCAGCTTCTTCAGGAGGCTCTACAGCGATGCCGATGTAGTCTACTATACTTATGCAAAGCTCTCTCGGGATGTCAACAGCTACTGCAGGGCCCGGTGGCCTCAGTGGCGGGCCACGTTGCTGAGGGATTACTTTAACAGCCCGTGGTCGATCTTACCATTAGTTGCTGCAATTCTTTTCCTGTTCCTTAACTTCCTGCAGGCTTTGTACTCCATCCTCTCCTTCAAGGCAGCATAATTCACTAGCCTAACTTGTGTACAGCGACTTGATCGGAACCCAATATACGTGAATGCAAGATCAATATAAGATTCTTGCAGTTCACATGCCGTACGTATATAATCTGTATCTGTAACATGTGCATATACATATGTGTATGTATATGTATATATATATATACACGGGTGGAAAATCTTCCCGTGACATTGTGTTCGTAGCCAAAACGTGACATTGCTGGTTAACCATGAATGGTCAGAAATCATTGGATGACCTGAGTTCTTGTGGGACACGTTCGGAATGACTTGGATATAGTCGATTCTGCGAGAATTTTCCATGGAAGCCTTTCATTTGCATATCTTTCATGGAAGTTTTAATTTTCCCATCCGCTTGCCCCGAAATGACAAGGCCCAGTAGGGAAATCCCAATACAACGAAGGCCTTTTAACGGTGTGAGTTTCAGGGGTTCCTGATTCAGCATTCTCAGTAGGTTGACTAGACGAATCGCATCCTGTTTAAAGCAGCTTCATGGAGCCAGTAATTAGTGAATGGAATAACTGGTGTGGCTAAATCAAGGGAGCCAGCTGACAATGGTCTTGATTGTTCAACTGTTCATTGAGTACTAGATCATTATTCATGGGCCTCAAGGTCCTATTGGGCTCCGGTCACTATTTGCGCTGGCCCAATTAGCTACTCAACCTCGAGACAGCTCCGCTCCAATCACTAGTTGGTTGGGTGGTGTGCAGAAATGCCAGTTATACCTCACTGATGTGACTTTTGCCATCCGGGTACATATGCGACCTCCATAGGAAGAGGACTCGACAGGATCTAGCCTCCACTCACGATGGAAAGAAAAGAGGGAAGCTACAGAACTGATCAACACTCTACCTACTCTTGAACAGAGAACGAATCCCACCTCTCACAGTCCCCCCGTCAAACGGTAGGGACAGAACTTGACTGACCGTTTGGAGAATCTTCATGGGAAAGGATTAATTTCTGACTGTTACCAAAATTCTGGACGGATCTGGTCCCCGACTCAACAGTACATGGGAGATTTTGAGGGGCTGCATTTCAGTATTTCTCCTTCTGCAATAAAGGCGATTCATATGGTTATTTTTAGGCTACGTTAGATGGATACTTATTATTAGTCCCCATGAGTTCTAAAGATCAGCATCTCTCTCAAATCAAATGTCGTTATCGAGTACCACTGATTTCTTTGGACCACCTCACCTGTGTGCAGGAAACTGTGCATTACTAGTTCGGTACATATTTTCTAGTCGGCCTCTCTCTAGACTCTCATTAGCATTTCATTTCATTCTATTTCATCTCGTTATGTGTCGACCATGTTCACTTATTCGGGTGCCACAAGAAACACAGTCAGAATGACATCTATCAAAACCGTTTGTCGTTGGATCTGACTCGATAATTAATTTCACTAGGACATTAGACCTATCCTGTTCAATTCAGTTGATTGTAAATCGGTGCATGTTTACAAGTACCATACTAGAACGTATATTTGTGTACATCTGTTTACAAATATGTGCATGGTGGAACGATTCCTTTACTAGTAAGAAACGAAAAATCGAATGAATTTAATATAATGATATTTTTATGATATAAAAGTATAAGAATTTTAGTTTAATTTCTATTGATAAACCCTCCACCTATGTCTTTGTTTAACTATTTATGCATATCACTTCCCAATTCACGAGTTTCAAGAAATTTACGGTCGTTGGTTTGTTGCCCATCACATGGCACACAAAAAGGATTTGTTTTATATGGACATCATCTGGCCTAATCATGACAAGCGACCATTAACAAATGGCAGCAGGCCGAGGTGGTGAAGGGGAAGGAGAGGAGGAAGAATGAAAGAGCGAAGCATGATTTTCAGAGCTACTGGTCTCCCGAGAAAAAGCGAACCCTAGCAAATTAAATAATCCACCACCAAACCTCGTTACGAGTTTGGCAGCTTTTGCAGGCATGTATACAAACGCTCATTAATATCCCTTCATTCAATAATATATATATATATATATTATATAGGATCCGGAAGATTAGGGTTCTTTGATGAGCATGCAAGGGCCTGTGCATGCCCCGAATTGTCTGCTCTTGCAATCAATTCGATTATGGGAAGGGTATACGGTAATTATCAATCAGTAAAAGGAGACTATCGTTATTATTTTAAATTTAAAATTAAAAAATTTTGAATTCGATTCTTATAAATAGAGATTAACGATATTGCTTTTATGTTTATTTTACTCCTTTACAACCTATTCTAAATCATTCGGCACATGTGTCAATCGATATAAGGACTGCAAAAAATAAACTAAATTAAATTTAAAAAAAAAGAGGAGGAAAGGATGGAATGGCAGATGAACGAAAACGTTTTCCTCTGTTCGGTACATAGATGAGAATGTTAGATAGCCGCGAGCTCACCATACTCTTCCCAGTCAGATGATAGAGCCACACTCTCTGTAATATCAATCAATGACAATTCACACGTCTGTCAAAATTTAAAAAAAAAATGCCATACAATCAATCCCTTAGGGGTGTGAAAACCAAGTAATGTCACTCCAGATGTCTCGTTATCTATCATTCCCAACAAAACAACGAGTGCTACCCTGCCGAACTGCACTGCCACCGTCGTCGTTTTCTTTCTGGGTCTATTTCAAGCTTATGTCATGTGTATATATGTATGTGTGTATGTATGTATGCTCGCGTTGGCCTAATTACAGGTAAATCTTCTGGCCTAATGAATGGCCCGATCAATGAAGATATGCAGCTCTTGGAGATATTCGATGATTGTATCTCATTCGATGCGTTGCAAGTGCCACCACTGAACAACCTCGATGCAGAGACCGTGTACGTATTTCCTGGTTCGGCAAGCCTGTTGACTCAGGACAAGTTGTTGTCCGTGTAGAAATTAACTGTGCCATGGCAAAAGCCGAGCTTGCCTCAGATACGGGTATACGTACGTTTACACTCAATAGGGGGATAAATATCCCATGAAATTAATTGATAATACCATATCTACGGCATTTAAAATTTATTTCCAAGTAATTTTCACAACATCATTTTCATCTCGAACATTCAGTTTCTTGTGCTTACGTTCGATCCCAAACTTACAATCTCTTTATAATATAATAGACATTTCCGATGTGTTAGACATCGGGATTGATCAACAATTATTACTTACTTATTTGCACATACGTTTTGAGATCAAGAGATGTCATCAACTTATTTGATGGAAACTGAACTTGACCATGAAATGCTTTTATCGATGAGTTTCGAGTCCATGAACTCAGGTATAAATTAAGCCCATTTAACTGTGTTGTCGGTTCGTCCACTCTACCAATCATCGTGTCAGTACCATTTGCAGAGGTATCGAATTTGGAATCTTCAACAATTAAAAAAGAAGATGAGGGGGAGGAAGGTGCCACTTTTCAGGATATATATATATGTATGAGAATGTGAAGGGAACACTGGTTGCTGTGTTCATTTGAGACACAAAGTTCTCTCCCTTAATTTTAAATGCGAAGTGTTTGTTTTCCGTAGATAAAAACCCATCTCCAGATCAAAGCAGACCGAGAAATTAGACAGAGAGTGAGACCAGGAAATTAAGGACATCATCATGGGTAGGGCCCCATGCTGTTCGAAGGTGGGATTGCACAGAGGCCCTTGGTCTGCTAAAGAAGACACGATGCTCATCAACTACATTCAGCGGCACGGTGAAGGCCACTGGAGATCGTTGCCCAAGAAAGCCGGTAAAGCTTATTTCCTAAGATCGGTCTCCTTTAATTTAGATGTTCAGTTACGATATCTCCTTGCGTAATTCATTCTGCCATTAGATTTTCGACCATAGATCTGTTTGATATCATGCGACTGTACATGCTGTGTGTTAGGTTTGCTTCGGTGCGGGAAAAGTTGCAGGCTGAGATGGATGAACTATTTACGGCCGGACATCAAGCGTGGGAATATCACCCCGGATGAGGAGGACTTGATCATCCGCATGCACTCTCTTCTGGGCAACCGCTGGTCTCTTATTGCCAAAAGATTACCTGGCCGAACCGACAATGAGATCAAGAACTACTGGAATTCTCACCTGAGCAAGCGAGTGAACAACAATCCATCAACTGGGAAGACTAAGCCAAAGCCTGGCACCCACAAGGCTGCTCGGGGTCCAAGGAACCGAAACAATGGAACTGCTGCAGCCTCTGAGACGATCAAGCCAAGGAAGAAGCAGAGCACAGAGATGATAAAAGTTCATCAACCAAAGGCTATCAGGGTTTCGTCATTCTCGGTCTCGAGAGCTAACATCTTCGCCCATGGCCCCAGTGGGTCAATGTGCGGCCTTCTTGGAGCCAAAGCTGGCAGTAGGGAAGACGCCACGAATCACCACAATGTACGAAGCGTATTGGAGGGTGATAATCATTGGTATGGAGATTACTACAGCGACATAATTGAGGAGGGTGATCGGCCGCATTCTCCACGCAATTTGGAGAAGATTTTCGAGGAGTATCAGCAACTCCTAAAAGCAGGTGACAATGTTGAATTAGAGTCGTTTGCTGACTCCTTGTTGATATGAACACAAACTGTAACCAAGATATGGCTTCTCATATTAATCGATGGATATATATATATGACTTACTCGAAACAAATTTGATACTCGGGCAAGGTTCTAAATTTTCACCATTCATTGAAAGTATTAAATCATCTAGAAACTCTTATTATTTGTACGATGGATTTTGTTCCATGTGAATTTTACTCGGAAGAAGAAAAAGGGAGAGAAAGACAAGCAGAGACGATGTCACTGTAGCAGTTGGGACGGTTGTGCATGTCAAGAGGCATCTATTGGGCGGAAGAGTAATTAGAACTTTCAAAGTTTCACGTGTCTAACCTTCCCTTCCTCCCTTTTGATTGGTCAATATCTGCAAATGCAAAAATGATCAATCGAGAGATTAGGGACGTAAATAAGTAGTGTACGGGCTGACTTTAATAGGAATTACAGCGTGGGTGGATGCAAAGATCATTATGTGCCTATTGCGGTTGTCACGAAGCTATTGCTTCTCAGATCAGATGATCGGTATACGAGTTTTGCTCAATAAAAGGTTGCCATGTTAATGCTCTTCTTCCCCAGCACATGGTAACTTATGGCCACATACAGGGCTTCAGATTTTCTAGTTTTCCGTTTTCCGCTTCTTGGAAACGGAAGATAGATTTTCCGCTTTTTTGAAAAGTAAGAAGAACTGGATTTAATTATGCGTTTTATGCCCACCCCCACAAAAATGCCCCCGTTAGCTTCAATCCCAGCATGAGCCTCAAGACATAGTTCAATCAATCAACAGGTTCTTCGCCTTTACAGTTTCAAGGTTGCAAACACAAGCACGATCGATCTCCACAAATAATAAAAAGGGAAAACGGAAACAGAAGAACCAAAAGCATAGGCATCCGAAAGAGGCAGTGGAGGAACCTCATGGAACAGCAGCAGCAGCTCTATACAAGATCTTCTATGTTACATGATGCAAATGAGTGGAGAAGATATTTAGAGATGATCACTGGCATCCCTTTGGTCAAATCCTAAAACCCAACCCAGGCCACCTCTTCGTCCCCTCTTTCTTGGTCCTCTTGGAAGAGTTGGGATCGATGAGGTTTTCCAGAGACTTGGCTTTCTTGTTGCGCGCCCTCCCCGCCTCCTTGAGCAGCTCCGCTAGCCTGCTCTTCTCGTCTTCAAAGTCGGGGTTCGCGATTCCAAGCTTTTCCTCTCTCAGTTTGAGGACATACTCCAGTATCTCGATAGCATCCTCAACTCTGTTCACACCAGATTAACAGTAATATAGTTAGCTCGGAGTTCCAATTACTAAAAAAGGCAATGCTTCAAACCTCTTCAAAAATACTATACAATTTATCAACTTGACAGGAGCAGCTCCACTGAACTTGTGTTTCTACAGGCAGAATCACAGCCAACCTCCAAGAAATCAAACTTGGAAGAGTAGTAAGCAACTGAATGATATATTGTTTTGCCGTTTTATAGTGGCAATATTGATGAGGAAAATAACGAGAAATTGTCTTCAATTACCAATCGGAAGGCATTTCATACCTCACAAGAGGTTTCCATAATGTTCTTCGTTGTTTTTTTTTTTTTGGGCCAACGTAATGTTCTTCATTGTTTCAAACAGAGAAAAATAAGACTGCAAATAACTTTCTAGGTCAAAGCAGACATATTACTTAACATAAGGGATATGATCCTATTCCCCCGATGCTGAGGAGAAATGCCCTTAGAAGAAGTTCTCGATATTCTGTGTAGGACCTTATACCCACTATTATCAAACTGTTGCCCAGATTGAAAAGAAACAAAAACAGGGTTCACAGTTACACGGGAGAATAACCATATACATATGCTGTAGAAAAATTAATTTGTCAATCTGTATATCAATTCTTACCTCCCCATAGCATCATAAGTCGCTGCAAGGTTACTATATACTCCAAGGGTGTCCTGATGACAAGGCCCACACTCGTGCTCGAGTATACTCCTTGCTTCCTCAAACAACTCTGCAGCATCGTCTATCTTAAACAGCTGAACACAGGCCAACCCCATCTGATTCAATACAACGCCAAAGAAGGCTGATTTCCTCTCTCCACAGGCCCGGAGTTTCACCACAGCACTCTCAAAGGAACTCCTAGCCTCTTCAAACTGCCCAATCACGTAAAGCATCACTCCCATTCGGGCCTCTATCCCAGCAATTGTACTCTGCTGCCCAGGCTTATCCTCCAAAAGCTTCATGGCCTTCTGGAGGAGCTTCAGGGCCTCCTCAGGCTCATCCACAGACTCGTAAATGGCCGAGATCTCCGTCAGACCACCAGCAATTTCCTCCGGTGTGGTCCCTGGCACAGGCTTTGAGTATATCCTCAGAGCATTCTCACAATACGATTTTGATTCCCTTAGCTTCCCAGTTTTATGGTAAAGCTCAGCAAGTCGGACATAGACTGAGGCCACACAAAGGTGGTTGTCCCCTTTGGAGGATTTGAACACCGTTAGGGCCTTCTGATATGAGAAGATGGCCTCATCAAATCGACAGAGGGAGAGATAAATGTTTCCAATGCCGAGGTCAATGGAGGCGACCTCATTATCCTGTCCATTGGCAATCATGGCCATGCTTGCGAGGACAAGGTGCTCGAGGGCTGACTCATAGTCACCCTCAGCCTCACAGATCAGGGCCATTAGCCTCCGGTCAGCTGCTTCTTCAAGGGAAGCAGGCTCACTGTGGACCCGGTGGATCTCCAGGGTCTTCTTGCAGAGGTCCTCTGCTTTGTCAAACTGCATTGCTTGGACTTGGGCCTCAGCTAAGTACCTGTAAGTTTTCATATTGAGCGTTTCACAAATCACTTCAAAAAAATCAACAATTATTTCAGTAGGGTCAAGAAATGACAATTAGAAACCCGCATAATCAGAATTCCCAAGAATCCATTATTTTGAAACACTAGCCAGAGAATTATCTGTCATATAGAGACCAACTTCCCTGTAGCAACAACAACAATAACCCCACCAAAGAAAACCTATATTATCAGTACTTTGAAGATCTCAATACGGAACAAGCAACCGAATTTTGTCTAGACACATATATACAAGAAAAGGGAGCAAAAGTGTAGTTCTTGAAATAGAACAATTTTATCCTAAAATAGTAACAGCCTATCAACTACCCTAATTGCTGAGTTGTAGAATACAATGCAAATCTTTTACTTGCTAATTCCATCTCGAAAGAGTCACCTATCGTGGGCATCTCCAATTTCACCGAATTTCAGATAAATTTCCGTAAAGTTCACTCTTTTTTTTCTACTTATCCTCGGATCTGTCAAGTAATCCTTAGAAGTGAAACACCAAAATGAAGAGGAACTGACCTGCAAGTCTCGCCAACCCGAGGATCTGTCTCTCCAAGCGCCTCGATCTGAATCTTCAGTCCCTCCTCGTAGCACTTGATCGAGCGATCAACCTGCCCAAGCATCGAGTAAGTGTCCCCGAGCTGCATGTTGCCTGAGAAGGCCGCGAGGGCGTGCTCAGGCCCCCTGGCCGGTTCAGGCACCCGAATGGCCCTCTCCAGGACGGGAACAGCGTCATCAAAACGGCCAAGGCTGCAGTAGATCGCCGCCAGCACATGGAGGCTCATTACGAGGTCGAGGTTGGGTTCCCCATCGACGGCGCATCTCTCGAAAGACTTCGAGGCCCTGAGGGCGTAGTCGAGGGCCCTCGCTGGGCCCTCGCCAGAGGAGATGGTGTCCCGGGCGAGCTTTAGGAGGAAAGGACCTAGATCCGGATTGTCGAGAGACGGATCCGGATTGGGCGAGTCCGGCGGGGGCTTCCTGGGGGAGAATTTGGAGCGGGAGGGGGACGGGGATGGGGGCTTTTTAGGTAGCGGTGTCGCTGGCTTGGAAGACGGGGTGGCCGTCTCCGGTCGGGGAGTTTCGATCTGGGAGCTGTCGGGGAGGGAGATTCGGGGCGGTTCGGTATCGGGCGGGGTCTTGACGGACACAAGGCCTGGCATGCTGATGTCGGCAGCGGCGGCGGTGACGGGGAGAAATCAGGGGATCTTTCGTCTGGGAAATCAAGACAATTGAATGCACAGACAGTGAGAGCAGGTGAGAGAGAGAGAGAGATGGGATACGGAAATTACTTGGGATGGTAGGATTTGATTAATTTTTAATAATTAATTAAAATGGATGAATTAATTCGATTGAAGGGCAGAAGAAGCTGCAGGTGACAGTTCCCAACAACTGAAGAAACATATAGATTGATTTACAGTGTGTGTGTGTGTGGGTTGTCTGCGTTAGGGTGATACAGATCAGGTGGAGCTGCGGTGCTCTGCTGGTGCTGTGCTTCCTCTTTCCATTTTCATTTTGCTTGCTTTTGCTAGGTAAGACCGGATGCATCCGTGAAATTCTAATATGGATATTATTTCACATTAAAAGTACTTGAATTTGAATTTCTGACTAATAAAATTATTCGCATTCATATATTAATATTATTATGGATGGATTTAAGAGGGATATAATAGTGTTTAAATTTGAAATATATATATATATATATGAAATATTAGATCAGCTTTATTTGATATTATCTTGTTCTTATTAAATTATCTTATTTTGTCATCTTAAATTCACCATTTTCTAAATTCTTGTCCCCACAGCTTACACTCTTATTTTCTTCCAAACTCATAGACAGTGATAATAGACAGAAAAATAGGATCAATGAAGGTGTTGTGCTCTGTGGGAAAATCTATCTTATATGACAGTCCATTAAAGCATTGACAATAATTTTTCAAATTAAAAAATTAAGTAAACCATAAAAAGAATTAATGAATCATAAAACATGTAACTATTATGTAAAAAAAGAAAAATAATACTACTTTGACATGGTGCAACCACGATATAAAATACTTTCTCGCTTTGTAGAATGTCAATATATTTTTTTTTTGGTAAGTGAAATTATTCCATTAATTGATGAGGATTTAGATGAGAGCCTATTCACAAAAGATTGCCCCAAGCAAGCTACTACTGGCTCCTTTAAGATGGAAACAGCTCTGAGGATTTAGCCAAATTTGGGATAATTATATATGTTTATATACAAGAAAACCGAATTGAAAATATATGGAACTTATACATACATACATACATACATATATATAGGTCAGATGAAATGTGACCTCTTTTGTTTCTGCCTCTGTGTGAGTCTCCCTCAGCTGTGGAACTGGAGGAAGAGGGCGAGGTGCAAACTGGTAATTATGATTTGACCTGCAGCTGGGACATCAGACAAAGTAGGTAAAAGGGGAAGCTCATTTCACGAGTAATGTGCTGCAAAATATTTATCACAGTCTTCAAGATGTTGGACGGACAGTTGCCATCAGTGGCGGATTCTTAGTCTCATGATTCTCAAGCGATGGAGGTGCCATGCACCTCGGGGCCTATCCACACTGAGATTCTGTTCGTCTTTGATAGCTACAACAATTGAAACTTAAGCCGACATGCTTGGCCTGACCGAGGCAAGTACTGTATTCCACCGGACTCGTTCTTGTTCCTATCCCACTTCCACTTGTGGTTATCCTGAGGACAGATTGACGTGACTGCCGATCAGAGCTGCGCCACCAGTATGCAGCGGGGGGCGTGGCAGCGCGGCTATCTGATCCTCATAGAAGGATTAGCATCCTGAGTTGTTGCAGTCACGGTATACCTGTGGAGTTGTGTAAGGTCTCATTGCAAAGATGCTGATTGTATATCTTGAATTCTTAATAGTTTTCATCGACCTATTTAGAATGTATACATATATATATATATGATCAAATCATATCATTGTACGTCCACCTAACATATATATTCAAGGCTTCTAGTTGGGAATATATATATATATATATATATATGCCACCAGTCATTTTGCTGGTGACTACTGGATTGCTGTCAGGGTGAGTGGACAGCCTACCTCAGGAAAGACAGACAGGAACATATTGCAAGTTGGAGCACTTTTCATCTTTTCTTACTTATGTCTGCATTTGTATGGGCTGGGCTTCACGGCCCGGATTTGGACCGAAATGTCTCGCAGCATTTTGAGGTTTCGAAATTCTTCCTGTGAACCGGCCCGAATACTAATTTTACGTGCCCGTTAATTTTGTATAATTTATAATCTTTCTTCATAAAAAAATAACCTATAATAAGAAATCCAATATTAATCTATTCAAATTCAAACTGAATTATACTAAAAAAATAATAATAGACACTTATAATTAATAACTTTTTTTATTTAAAATGAGACGTATTAGACATTTTTCTTTTTTTCTTTTGAATAATTCAATTCAGCTATGATGCATTTCATATCTTTGCTTACGCAAGTAGAGCAAGATATAAGTGAATTTGATGTGGCTGATATCTTTCATGATATGTATTAGAGTTCCATATTTTATTTTATTTTTTTACACCAATTTATTCTCTCCATATCAATATCTCATCCTAACTAGACCAATGCATATGTAAAAATATGCATATATATTGAGAATTTACATTTTATTTAAATAGTAATCCATTCATTACCTCTCTCTTTTAGTGAAAATCAAGTTATTTCCACCGATGTGCCGTTCAACTCAAGTAAGAATACTGGATCTCATGATATCACCGTGGATAGAAATTCTAACCTAACAATTTATTTTTGTTTTCTTAAAGTATAATTAAATGAGCATTTTATCATGAGTAACTGTGGGCCGTGTTGCTCTGAGTGGCAATGCATGTGCCCCCACTAATCTTTTTGAGGAGGAAAATTTGATGCAGCTTAACGATCACTCGACACGTACATATACACAGGGGTATTTTCGAAAATTGGAAGGAGACATGAAGACATTTATGGAAGTCCAAGTGACGAGACACAAAGTGTGAGTCCCACAAGTTTATTAATATTAAGGGATACGAAATTAATTAGCCCATTACGGAATTTAATCAAGCCACAGTACACATAGCTGTCACCAACAGCTTTACGTAAGGGCTTCATTGATCGCTGTTCTTCTTGTCACGTTTCAACGGTATCGATTCATTTAAAGATATTATTTTTTGTATTACAATGATATTTTTTTTCCTTCATATTTATTATACATATGGCGTCTGTGGGTAAGCATGCTCTAGGTGCACTGGTCTCCCATTGGGATACAACTCCTCATCGCAAAACCCTAGGCTGTTTCCTTAACATCTTAAAAATCTCTCTCTCCTCAAGTGCGAGAAAATTCTCTTCCGAGGTCGGTCCGAGGACCACTCCGCTCCCTCTCTTCCTCACATTTCAAAAATGAAGTAAGGCCATTAATCTCTTCTTGTCTATCATCATTACCACCGCCATTCTATATGTTTTGGTTGTATAATTTTTAAAATTGGACCGGACTAAAAATCGATTAAAGTATGAATTCATGGGTCATATCAATGATTTAACAGGTCAAATTATATATTTAATAAATAATATTAATTATATAATATTACAAATAAATTAATATAATATTATAATTTGACACTAATTTATAATAAAAAATCCTTAATATATAGTATATTAACTATAAGTTTAATATAAAATATAAATATAAGTATAATAAAATAAGTACATTATAATAGATTTTATTTTTTTAAAACTTTAACTCAACCGATTTTTTTTATATGTTCAATTGGGTTCACCGGTCCGACCGGTTCAATCGGAGTTGACCACATTTATAATGTAATTGAGTTAATTCTAGAAACTTGACGGGATGAATAGCCAATTCCTGGTTGAACCAGTCAAACCAACCAACCCGGTCCGATTTTAAAAACTATGATAAGTTGTCAACATAATATATCTCAGATGGGCTATGTAAGTATCTTCGCACCAGCAAACAACCTCGATGTTAATCTTTCTGCTCGGGTTTCTGTGACTACATGGAGTGAAATTATTTTTGCTATGGCATGTGGACTGAAAATAAAAAGATAGAGAGAGAGAGAAGAATATAAAGAACAGAAAGACTCATTTTAGGTTAAGCTTGATCTCTTCCGTGGACAGAACCATGCTACATGAAATGGATTAGATATGTAGAGGGCATTTTTCTGCGGCTACTCCATGCATCTAGAGTCTGGCAGTGCGTACGTGCAGGCCGAATCATACGCACCTCAATCAAGTATTCGACCATGAGGCCATAAGCTGAAGCTCAAGGTTGTATTGAAACCCGACTTTGCATGCTAATCTGCAAGATTTTTGTATGCCCTCCTCGAGGTTGGAGTGATGATCCTTTAGTCATCTGAAGAAACACAGCAGTCTCTTTCTGTGATCTTATCACGCCCCATATGTGATGGAAATAGTGAGTACTCGCCATACTTATTCAAATATTCCATAGAATACTACCATGGATTTATTCATGGCTCTCCTGAGTTCCCAACCAAAACATCGAAACAGACGACAGGAGAAGACATTAATATGTTTACTTTATACCAAAGGATCAACACTTCAGTTCCATGCCACAAAACAGTTGCATCAATATACTTCTACAGCCAAATAATCACGCCCCCTTGGTGTGTTCTTCACCCAACAAAAGTGAAAACTAAGAGACACCCACACAAATTCCCCCTCTCAAACCCTCCGTCAAGTACCTTAAAAACACATGCATTCATGTCACATAATTATGTAAACTTCGACCAATAGTACGAGGTTGTAAAATAACTGTAACGGTAATAGTTGCTTCTTCTTCTCCTTCTCTGGCACAAGAGAACAAAGAAATATAGGAAGGAAGAAGAATCATCAGGGGTTGCCTCCTCTGCCTTTCTTGCCAGTAGAGGGAGGGTTATGAGCTGGGTTGGCTCCTGGTGACTCATAGTCGTCCAGCTGCAGCCCATTCGCTCCGATCAGCTTTCTCCCAGTTTTCATCTCCACAACCTTGACAATAACAACATAAGATACAGACTAAAAACATCTCATGTTTATAAAACTACCTGAACTTGATATTTCAAATTAAACGAACTATCATGACCGAACCCTGAATCAACATGATCGGGGCACCTTATTGTTTCATTATAAATATGTATATACTAACATATGTACATCTTGTGCAAGATCATGGTCCATATTTAGTTTGTAAGGTAGTAGAGTATTGCTATGTTAAGTAACACTCGCAGCTAACGGATTCTATTTTTTCAGTTAGTTTTTAGGGTTTTGTTTCTCTGCACGAAACAAGGATAAAAATCATCTGTTAATGTCAAAAAATTGCATAAGGTTACCTCTGGGTGTGGAAACGCTGCCGAGTTGGGAGCCTTAAAGCTTCTGGCAGAAGCATAAACATCGCCTGCAACAAGAAGATCGAGACCGTTTTAGGAGCCATGAAAGTGATGAATACTCATGATAAGGTTTAATGTTTGAAATGTTTATGCAGAATTGTTAGATTTCAAATTAACTTATCATGCACCTGGAAGTAAATAGAGGGAGATGAGGAGCCCGAGGACGGGGAAGAGGCAGGAGGGCTTCATCGATGGAGGAAGAGAAATTGAGGATGAGAAGTGAAGTGGAATTGAAGTAGGTGATGGGTTATGAAGATGGGTGGAATGGGAATGGCAAGTGTCTGCCTTTTTATGCTAAGTGGGAGAGGAAGGAGCCAATACAACTGCAAATGATGACATGACCTTACTCAGAAGCTTTGTGAAAACAAGAAACAACAATGAAAATTTATGTAGCCTCCAGCTAAAGTCAACTACACCAGAAGAACTCTGACGCCAAAATCACGATGATTAGATATAAGAGATATCACATTCTAGGGTGAATACATGGAAAAATCAATAAGACCATAGTAGTAAAAGCCATATTATCTTCAACTTTGAAACCACGTCAAACTCAAAATTCGAAATTACGGACAGATACACAACAATAAGATTGTTCAGACAATGGCATGAAGGCAAAACATTGACTGATATGTCATATATTATAGTATGCGCTGTCCTAAAATTGAAACTTGGCCTCTTATTTACTGATTGTAATCATATGTAAAAATTATGGAAAACCCCTTAAGGAACGAGCACCGGCCGAGTAAATTCAACTTTCTAAAGCCAATGTACTGGATGTATGCAGTCGACAAATCATGTGGATCAAAACCGAAAGGAAAAAGATAATTGTTTCACAGGAGATGGTGGGAGGGAATCATCTTGGCTTTGGTGCTAGCTAGACATACTTTTCTATCACCTAGGTGTCAAATATTTGCTCCTAATTGTGTTGTTGTGGGGGCATCCTCTGCATAGATTGTGGGCTGTGCCGCAGACTTTCGATTAAAATCTCGCATCTTAATTGAGATTGTTCAAAATTCTCTTCCCCTCAAATATCGTATCAAATTCAAACAAGTTCGTAATCGAGAGGGCTTTTATCTTTAGTAACTTGAGTCAATTAGGACCATTAGATTTATAGATATTAAGTAATTCACAGGGCAAAAAGAACCCCACAGCCACGGTACCTTTTGACGTCCCATTAACTATTCTACTCCCACTATTTATTAACAAGAGGTCCACTCCATTGTTAGGTACCATTCCATGGTAAAAGGCCTGACAGGAAGCAACACAAGGAAACCTTTCTTCATGTACGATTATTGTCATAAGCACTTCCCAGAGAAATTCTGGGGAAGGCCACTACTTCTGAAAGCCCATGTGACTTGCTGAGTGGTGACACAATACACAGTGAATTCAACATTCCATCGGCATTATGCATTATGAGACAGCATGTTGACTACTGGGTATATCAAACCGAATTCACGACTGTACGTACTGCACAGAATTTGGTCCATCAAACATTTACAGCACGAAAAATTCAATAACCAACGTCCTTGGCTCGGCCTCCCTTCTGGTGATTTCATTGTCCCAGATGAAGGAAACTGAATCTTTGTGACCTCCTTATTAGTTCCCACCTCGCTGCACCCCTTAGAGATCCATCCATCCATGGTATCCTGTGCACGTTTCTTGACATCAAATTTCAATCATATTCCTCTGTTCTATGTCCTAGCAACAGTTTCCCAAAATTTCCGCCTTCCAAATAAGAGGGAAATTACGTAAAATAGCACTGCACTGTGTATTAGAGAACTCCTTCAAGTGTCGCAACGTGTAGTGGAAAAGGTGGAGGGGCAATCTATAAAAAATTTCCCTATTTTGCTGATTTCCCGGAGAGTGAGAAATGGGGAAAACAGCTGCAATTTTCAAAGAATGAGGGAGACCGCACTCTCGTTCTCTGCTTGGAGTCAATTATCAAATGATGTTGGGGCGAAAATGGAAGTCAACCTTTTACATATACAGGGACAGAGGACTTATAGGATTCACAGCCAACGGATTTCCAGAAAGATATTTGTTTCTTTCATAATGTGGTATGGCCTCATGCTTTATCAGCTTCCAATTTCCCTTCTCTTGGTTCTTATTTTCGTCTGTTCATATTGTAAGGTTCGCAGAAGGTGACTGCCTCGGTTGTCTCTCAAAGGATCATCTTTCTAATTGATATTATTTGGCTTACTTGATTTGTATCTTGGATGGATATTGTCAATAGAGTAATGAGAAAACTTTTTGTTTTAGCTTCCTATGCGCTGTAGAAATTGTTTGGTTTTATCTCAACTCAATCGGTATGAGCCGAAACGCTGATTGAAATGAAATAATAAGTTCCCGTGAATGTGAGTTGTTGGCTCGTCAACAGAAAAGCCCTTTTTAGCTTTCCTTCTGCCCTTATTCTTAACAATTCTGATGTTTTTCAGGGTGCTTCACGACCAGAAGAACCTACAATTTGGACCACCTTTCCCAATCAGAAAGTGTTGCAAGAAGTTGTGGAATGTTCTGAAGATACTGATCAATGAGGAGCACTCTGTCTTGAGATTCATTTACATAAGAAACGAGGCCCTGTACAGATGATTATACGCTCGTACTTAGAAGCATAACTCGGCATAGAAGTTTGAGCTTTAGTAGAAACTTTCCTAATGCGCTATACTATAATTATTCAGCAAAAATAAATGAAGGGTGCGTTTTGTTTTTAGTCCAGACACCAGGCAACAAGCATGAGCAGATTCTGGAGATCTTGTTTTAGGAAAGAGCAAAGATGAAAAGGCACTCCAACCTGAGGATTAGTGCTAATGTTGGTAAGTTGGTACCACTGTTCCCCCACCCCCCACTTTTTGCTTCGAAGTGAATCGGTATCACTTAAAAGTACGCTTCTAAATTATAAGGCTATTTAGCTGGCAAATGCAGGGTATTTTCCCTCCTGTCAAGGTAATAATGGAGCTTCCGTCCACTGTCTGGCTTATTAAACGAGAGGGGAGAATAAAGGCTGGGTCCAGTTTCTAGGAACAAGTGACCTACACGTTTTTATCAGAACAAAGCATGAGGAAAAGCTTTGTTTATGGAAAGGCACTACAAAAGGGAGCAGATAAGCGGAGGGGAGCACAATCATTGTCAATCTATTGCAGAAAAGTGCTACAAGGGGCTGCATTATTTTGAATTTTTAAGTTAATCAACATCATAACAGGTGCACTGTAACTGATGATTATAAGGGCCAGAAGCCTGAGAATGATTCTCAGGTAGAGCACAGCAGCACTTTAGTATTTTAAGTAGTAGTAGGCGCCATCGAAGCAGGAAGAACTCTGGTCTCACGGGTGGGACCATCGACCAGACCCTTCATCCACTGCCAGGCTTTCCCTTGTCATCGTGCCTGGGATTGGGCTTGGGCTTCTCATAGTCTAGCATGACCTCTGCAGTGATCATCAGCTTCCTCGGGTGCACCTGGCTGGAAACCTTCAAACATAAAGTTCAAGGATTAGCAAGAAACAGAACAGGTCCTTGCTTTGTCTCAGGAAAACAAGGGAACAGAATCATTGTATGTTTAGACAAAAGCAGCCTTTTTTGGTTCGTGTTCACTGAATCTTAGAATAAACTATGTTGTTCTCTAGTACCCACCATCAATAAACTAGAAAACGAGCTCTCAATTGTTAATGTACGAGTCCTTTCCAGATGTGTTTCCCTTAAAATGTAGCCCATCTGGGGATTAAAGATGTGCGCTCCTCTTCATCACCTTAAAGTTTAATCCTCCCTCCACTTGGGAAAATAATTATCAATTGCCAAGTTGTCTGGCTCAATAGAACTTGTGCATCCGTAACATATATTATGCACTAGAAAATTGCTGATAAGAAAGCTTCTGAGCGACGTTCTTATCATAAAACTAACATAACAGAACGAGCGAACCGGGAAGAAACTGCTTATTCTTTTTGTCTGTTAGAGTGAATAACAGAGGCTGCATTTTTACCTTTCTGCCTTTCGGATTTGCATGATTCACTCCATTATCAAGATCTGCAGCAGACTCTGCAACCTTCTGAACTTGTTCTGAAGGAAGAACAGTCTCACCTGAACAGGGACCGGTGAAGAGCAAGACTAGAATGAGCAAGAAGACAGATTTGATACAATGCTCCATTGAAACTAATTGAGATAATTGATTTCCTCAGCGGACAAAAGACCATGGATGCTTTGAATAATACGAGAATGCTCATATATATACACATCGACACTCGTTGTGGTGCAGTATACTCTGAAAACTTAGTGGAGTCAAATGTTCATGAAAAGAGATGCAGTGACCCCTAGTAGCAAGTCAAGACTGCACTATTTGGAGCAAAGCACTAGAGGTGAAGTACCAACCAAGAAACGCTTTTCAGTCACACTGAACACTGTGTGGAAATTAATAAAAATTCAGTGAACCATGTTTGGGTCCATGGCACTGATCACGATCTTATCGCCTTTCCATACTTTCTCCACGTATTTATTCGCTGTTTCCAGCATCACGTAGTCAACCCGAGTGTCACCATCTAGAAACAGGAGATCCTAGCGATGGAGGCTCGCTGATCTTCAGTTTCCAACAAAAGAGTGTCTGTGATCAGTTATCAGTAATGCTTACCTCCCAAGATCTATTTATTTGATAAATAAGGAGCAGACTATAGATATAGCCGAATCATGTTTCCGTTCTAAATGAAATTGTTCGAGGTAAAAATCAATCCGTGACACGAATCCCTCTATGAGCCAATACTTAGGCATCATATGTGGACAGTGAAATCTCTATGACCAAAGAAGATGCCCACTATAAGCGATATAGGATGCACCTCCATTGACCCATCAATTTATAGCCTTTAAGGACCATGTTCCTCGTTATCTTTCTTCTGATAACATTGCTTTTGGGAAATTGGAGCTGTATTCTATAGTCCAGTCCACTGAAGTCCTAAATGGACTTACACAGACGACCCTTTTTATCTCGAGATGCAATTTTCTTTACTTCATCGGAATCTGGTCAAGGATGTACGCGTATAAGAGACGATAGTGCGAGCCTCTGTCTTATCCTCTAAGTGGCTACAAAAGAGGGGGCCCCCATCTGCATCATACCATAGGCATAGGCTAAACAGGAAACAGTGCGAGCTGATTACACAATACCTTGCGACCTTACGGTGCCGCACAGCAGGCAGTCGCTGACAGAGGTATTCCTCATGATGTGATGGGTACCGACTTGTGACCCAGTGTGTCAAGCTGCTGGACTGCTGCTTGGCGTTTGATGAGGGAGAAGCAAGAACAATGGAAAGGAAAACTCAGTATTCAGAAATGTTTAGGACGATGAAATAATTTAACGTCTGAGTTGCATTGCATAATCTTGAGTATTCCCGACCACTGATGTCGACCGCAGTCGAGTCTTTCCGAACGTCCTCGGTACACCAAGTGACTAAATTTCGAAGGTCAACTGCACCGAACAAACACCATGGAATCAGAGTCCCAAACTTCACATAGCCAGACATGACATTCAAAGAGAGGGGACGCCACTATCGATGGGGCGTCCCGCTGGCGGGAGCCTTTACAAGTTGTAGACCAGAAACGCCTCGGCAGAAGCTCAATAATTTACAGAAATGATAGTGTCGATATTCTCTGAATCTGACCGGAAGTCTAAGATTCTCCTTTTTATTAGAAACTCGACTGGCTCCTCTTTCGTAATTCCAAGTAGAGATGTTAAACGGATCGGTATGGCCCGTAATCGGATCAGAACCGGACTGTTCAAACCCGGGACCGGCCCGGACCGCTCATAATCCGGCCCATAACCCTTCTTAATGGGTTGTGGGCGGTTACGGGCTGGTTCCAAAATATAGACCCATTGAACCGGCCCGGAACCATTGAAAACCAGCTTGGACCTCCAAAAATCATATAAATCAACGATCGAATTTTGTCGGATCAATTTAAAATTTAAAAAAAATAAAAAAGATGAATGGTTCATGGGCCAAACCGGCACGGACCATTATCCAACCCGTTTATAAGCTTGAACAGTGACCGGTAACTGGACCGACCCGTTAAGCAAACGGGCTGAACCATAACCAGGTCAAATAGTTACAGGCCAGTTTTAAACCGGTCCGGACCGCACTTTTAACAACACAAATTCCAAGTCTTCGACTGCTGGGAGGATACTGTAGAGCCGCAACTCCTCCCCGCAGCATGATGCATAATAGCAGGCGGGGTCATCTCATGCACGCACCATGATGCGGTGGGGTCGCTCTCATTCTGGGAAATCAAACCGGTGCGCGGCTGATGTTTTTAACGGGATCGTTAGCTCGGAAATCACAAAATCCCTTAAGATCCCACTCAGGCCCGACCCAAAAAAGAGAGCATAACGAGTTATTCAAGCCCTCAAGAACAATACGTTTATTAACCCTTCAACCCCTCCGATGGATTGAAGGAAATACTAAAGGAACGAGAATTCCCTCAGCGTCCGACCTCAAGCCAATAAGAAGAACAAGCTCGGGGCACATCTCAAGTTCAATCTACAAGAATTCACTTCATGCCTTCTTATTTGACAAAGAGCCGGAACAATCTCCATCTGTGCACTGTGCAAGTGAAGACAGCAATACAACTCGGGCAGCATATCTCTTCGCAAACCTAATTTTCCAGGAATACGCTTGACAGGACCCCAGTAAAACTAGAAACCTTGATCTTGTACCTTCCACATACATCGCAGACTACCAGAACAACGTTCGGCAGCAATCATACAAAATCAGTGGCCTTCAACTTCACAAGTTCTGGGTTCCAGCCCTGAATATTGCCAGCACCAGCAGAATAAATGTACTGACATAGCCATCCCCCTTCTTTTCAATATTCTCGGCAAAATCTATAAAGAGCACTGGACATAGACCTAAATCTAAAACATGCAGTAACCATAGAAATCATCCGTATCTGCCATATTGTTAGTGAAACTCATGCGCAGAGAGAGATTTTGTCCCAAAGACTATAGAAGGCAGAGTTAGAGGCATCAAAAGAGTTTAGCATGGTAGTTAAGAGAACGGTGCAAAAACAACAGGGTAGCGTAGATCAGAAAAATTGGCTTTGAGAAAAGAATTATATAATAATTATCAGGAAACGGTATTTGAAATTAATAAAATGCATGCTATGAATGCCTCCGACCTTTCTGTGGTTTCTCACAACAGACAACACGTTCTGAGCAAGTCTATACAAAATGAGTACAAAAAGGAGGCTTGAAAGGAAAGGCCAAACACTTTACGGCAAATTTGAATAATGCAATGCTTTAGACACCAAATTCTAGTGAAGAGAAGATGAGCAAATAAAAAGGAAGAAGGTGAACAAAAAACGCAAAGAAAATTGCAGCCTCACATATAGATACACAACTTCTAGAAGAATAATTCTTCAGCACCAAGTCCACTCCAGATTCAAGAAACTGTCACCACTCTATAAAGCAGCGAAGTCATCCAATGGGATAGGGTCTTCCTCATAGATATCATTCCTCCCACACTGATAACTTGGTTTTACCTTCCTTTGTAACTTATGTAGTTCACATGTGTCTGCCAAGTTGGCAGATGGACAACTGCATGGGCCATCACCACCCAATTCCCCTCCATGGCAAAAGGAGAAACGGTAACTTTAAAAGACTAGAATGAAAGAAGACAAAGATGAAGACTCCACACTGCTGTCAATGAGGAGGATGAGACCCCTGATGCTGACGAAAGAATCCTGAGGATGGTCTTCTCTGTGCCCAAAAAATGGTGATGACCCTGACAACCCAAGAGATGATGTACAAATGCCTGATCCCAACTTGACACACCCATATGCATGCAAAGGACTCCAGAGAATGTATGAATAAGATGAAGCCAGCAAGATCCTCTCAAAAAGAAATAGCCCTACTAATTGCCATCTTTGCCCATTCGGCAGATTCCTTAATCATGTCATCATCTGATGACAAGCATTCATTTAGGAAGCCTTTGCTTGACACTGAATTCTGAATCAAGGCAGCAGCACTACTACCCAGTGTGTCTGCCAGATCTCCGAGGACTCCTATTGCCGTCTTCATCACCACATCATCCCTAAGAGAAAACATATATATTGAGTCAGAACAAAGGTTGCATATTTAAATTGACATCCAAAAATGTGCAAACGGAACAGAAGAAAAAGGATCAAAGAGAAGCTCACATGTCTTTCCCCATGTACAAACTATCCAAAAACTGAAGAATGTGAGGCGCATAAGGCATCAACAACTGAGTCTTTGGGGAGCCTTTAAACCCTTGAAAGATCCCCGAGTATGCCTCAAGTATCCCATTCCTCAGAGAGTTGGTGTACTCCATCATGTCATCATCAGCACCTGATGCATTGGCCGATAATTCTGCTGCACTCTGAAGCATGGGCATCACGTATATCAAGTACTTCTCAAAGATCTCTCCAATGGCCAGGGCAATGTCTCCAAAGCAGGAAAATATGGGTGGCTTTACAGATCGATGCAACTGATTGCTCGACAAGTCTTTAAGAAGCTGAGTCATAATCCCATCACAATAAGGAGAAACCTTATCCTCCAAAGCCCTGCATATGTCCCCCACAACACCAACTGTGATAGCACAGACCTGATAGTCCTCGAAGTTCTGCAGACCCATCTCAAGGTACCGATAAAATTCTGGCATGTACTTCTCGAAACTGGAGCCTGCTGCATAGGCAAGGGCTCCAATGGCAAGCATAGCTTCCTCATGAGCAGTGGCACTTTTGCTACCAAAAACTCTCAAGAAAAGGCCCATCATCTGATCAGCACACTGTAAGAAGACATACTTCGTGGCCTCAGATGAACCCAACTTCTGTATAATGACCTGTAAACAACCACAGAGAAGGCCTTGCAACTCATTCTGCTTATCCCTCTCATCGGACGAAAGCTTCTGTGATTCAAGAGTTTGATGTAGCTCCATCATGATGAGTGGGACCAGTTGCATCACCATAGGAGCTGTCTCATCAGTAGAGCACCTCACAACTTCATTCAGAGTCTCATAGGCTGCTGTCCGGAGGCGAGACTCCCCAGCATCCTCTCGGCGGGTCACATCATAGAGGGTCTTCAGAATATCCTGGAAGTGTGGAGTCAGCGGGGAGGCTGATGGACCCATATCTTCATAACCTTGTGCCAAGAAATATAAAGCCCCACAGGCCTTCTCGGCAACATTAGGGACATCCTTCATGCTCTGCAAAAGAACGGTAATAATCTCTTGAGGAGTGATTATTGAAGTATCTAGTGTCAAACCTTGAAGGAATTCAAACATTCTTCCAAGTGTCCAGGCAGTGGTGTCCTTAACATGGTTACTTGGATCCTTCAACAGAGCAGTGAGCATGAAGTTTAGAGCAACATTAACAAGAGGTACAAGTTTTTCAGGAGAAGGGCCTTCTAAGATAGAACCAAAAGCATAGGTTGCTGCTTCTCGCTGTCTCCAATCAGGTTTTGTTATGTTGCCCTCAATAAATGGCATAACGAGTGGGACGATATCATCTCCTACTGTCCGAGCAACCAGACCCAAGCACGTACCTCCTGCCATTGCAATATTCCAAGCACCTTCATCCTGATCCTGATCCTCCTCTTGCTTAAGAAGCATCTCAAGCAACATTGGAACAAGAACTGGGAGGGCCTGTTTAATAAAATAGAAGCAAGGAATCTCTGAATCCGTGCTAAAATCATCCCCATACTCTTCCAAGATGTCAATCTCTTCATCACAGATAGAACTCCAGAATTCAATGGCCTGAAGAGCAACAGGCTCTTCATCTTCCTTAACAGCCTTGGCAGTGATGTTGAAGATGTTGTGGATGTAAGGAGCCAATTTCTCATAGTAGGTTGATGATATGGCAACCAAGCACTCAAAAGCAGCCTGCCGAATCTTAACTTCAGGCGAAAGAGTGGCCTCACAGATGACTCTCATAATGTAATCACGTTCCATGTCATTGGCAAAATTCGCCTGAGTGAACCCCAAGGCATTGTATAGAGCTCGTGTAGCAGCAAGTCTTACTTCATTATTGGTCTCAGATGAGTTCATACCCTGAACAACAGCTGTAAGTATCTTATTTACATGATCCTGGTCTACTACGTCTGGAGACACCTCTTCACAAATATATCCAAGAGTTTCAAGCGTAGCTTGCTTGGAATGAGCTGGTAACTGGTGAATATTTGATAGCAGAGTTCCCATTAACTCATGCCACTGCTTCCGAGGCAGCTCTATGCTGGCAACTTTAGCTATAACTTGTGATGCAGTAGAACGGGCATCACCAGAGGGAGATGAAAGCGTCTTAAGCAAGCAGGTCTTAATTTGGGCCTTCACCGATCCATCCAAAGCCAGCCATCGTTGCACCAACTCATATTTACGGTGCTGTTCTTTGGCATCCAAAGCATTTTTAAGAATCAAACCAGCTAACTTTCGGCTCTCAGCTGGCTTTTCTTCATTGGCCAGTTCCCCTGCTAATGAGAGCAAGAAACCAAGGAGATTTTGCTCCTGAAATTGTTTTAGATTTTCTTCAGCAAGCTTGCGCACAGCTCCATCTGCTGCTTGTGCATTTAAGAGAATCTGCGTGACTTCCATCGCCATACTGTCTACAATCCCCATACAGAAACCATTAGAAGGTAATGGAAAAGGACAGGATAATAGAACCAAACTTAAGGTTAAATGCAGAAAATAAATTTTATTTCTTTCCATCCCCTTCCCCTGAGTGATAGGCATAGACGACATGAAGCAGCTAATTAGAATATAAAAGCAATCAGCTGATCACTGGTGGAAAGAGAATATGTGATGCCCGATCCAAAGAGCTTAAGAAATCATTCAAGAGAAATGTCAATCTAATAAAATTTCAACATAGAAAGGAATACTACCATCATCATTTTCGAGGAAAACATGAAGTACAATCTGCTGTCAAATCAAGCCAAGTTTCAAATAATGGATTAGATGCAATCCAAAAGGCAAAATGGAAATATAGAGATTATCTTGCATAGATAAAGACTTAAACTTTAGAAGAAATATCATATTGAGCGGATTTACCCAAGAGGCACCATTTTACATACCAGGGCTTGATTAGAAATTAGCAAAGCAATCATTTTGAAATCAAAATAAAACAAGAAATGATAAGGCAATCCCATATCGTGTGATGTAAGGATTTCCATTTATATCAAAAATTGATACCCAAACTGAAACAGCCTATTAATTAATGCATTCGACTGATGGATCATCAAATGCGAGCATAGGTTATCCTGGAATAAGTCAGGAAATGCTTCCATCTCACTACTAAAGCAAACAGAGAAGTAAACAAAATGGATCAAAACACAACTTCTCCCAGATAGAACCACAACATCCGCGCAATCACTGAGGACTGATTACTGTTTCACGAGTGAAGACACTAAACAAATTCGAGCTCAATTGACTCGTACACTACTAAGTTAACATCAAAGAGCCCAACATTCCGGGGAATCTCAAGACTAACCATAAAACAAAACCAGCAGATCGACAATCAAACACCTGATCGGGAATCACAGTGAAAAAGACAGAAAGCTTCAGAGACAGAGAGGGGGGGGTGGACTTACACCGAGTCGGTGACTGAACTCGGAGATGGAGAGTGAGCCAACAACCGATCCGACGTTAAGGAGAGAGATTGGTGAAGAAGCGGCTACACTGAAACCCTAACAGAGAGAATAGAGTGGGCAAAAAGCTGAGGCGCCAGCCCAGTGCAGGACTTAGGGGGAAAGGAAAAAAAAGAAAGCGAAAACTATACCTGAAATTTCCACGGTGCCGTGTGTCCACCACTCGCTGCTTCGCGCGCGTGTAAGGCGTGAATCATCGCAAACCTCTCTACTCGTACACGGATGTGCCGTTCGACTTCGATTAGGATGTTTCGAAGAAAAAGATCGAAAATCCGAAGAAATTATCCGAAATCATCTCAAAAAAAAAAAAGAAGAAAAAGACAAAACACTTTGCGATCTGGAGTGAAATTCGATGCTAGGGATCGTTGATGGAAGCTGTTCAAAGAAATATTCAGAGCTGCACTTCGAGCAAGGCAAGGGATGTCAGAGTTAGGAGATCACCGCGCTGAACCGAACGATCAGCTCGAGCTGTCTCCAAGCTTTGCATTCATTCATCACAGCCTGCTGGTTGAAGTTCAAATCAAGATCACAGAAAATGTTGACGTGGGAAGAATCTGCTTCCGTGGATTTAGAAATTGCGGCTGCAGCTTTCTTCGGATCGCAACTTGCGGCGAGTACGACTGTCGTGCAACGAGGTATCGACATTTCAAAATCCTGATGCTCTTTACCTACTGATGGAGACCATGAGATCCGGTGCTAAGACAACGCATCAGACTACAATTCCGTTACACCCTCACATTTCAAGGCGAGGAAAAACACGAACCGGCCTGCTGGGGGCTAGCAAGCTCCGAGCAGGGCCACGGGCTCACCTCGAGGGCCGCTCCGCTCACATGCTCGCACGTCCACCAGCTCCTCCCTTGCCCAGGCCAGCCACGGAGATTAACATTCGACAGGCAAATCCCAGTGAACGGGGCATTCCACAGCCCCTGGATCAGCCCGGCCTCCTGGACCTTCACCCCCCAAACATCCTTGATCGTGATGCCCTTCACGTACGGCAGAGCATTTGGGTTGTAGTACTCGTCGGGGTGGTCCCCGACATCCCCCGAGATCTTTAGCCCCTTGCGGGTGTTCTCCATGTACACATCAGACACGGTTACGTTCTTTATGAAGCCTCCCCGTCCGGCGTTGGTTTTTATGTGGACCCCGACCCCCATGCTGTAGAGGTTGATGTTCTCGGCATAGACGTTTTCGACGCCGCCAGAAGTCTCGCTCCCCACCGCTATTCCTGCAAACGGGGAGGTTCCCGTTAGCCGGCGGATCGTGATGTCAGAGCTCCGGCGTCCATACGCAATCCCATACTCATCCCAGCCACTCTTCACGGCAACTAGGTCATCCCCGACGGATATAAACGAGTCCTCTATGCAGACATTAGAGCTCGAATCTGCAGAAGGCACATCTTTCAGCACATTGCAAGCGGTCGTATGGTTGCGGTTCGGACAAGTGAATCCTAAAAAGGGGGATATCATTTACCTGGATCGATTCCATCGGTATTGGGAGAGTCATACGGAGCCAATATGGTAACATAGCGGATAACAACGTCTCTGTCGAGGAGAATTACCACGTGAGTACCAAGTATATGCCTGCAGTCTGTGGCTTCATAGGCGCGGAAACGAGAACTCCTTGCTCGAATGTAAGCGAGGAGAGATCTGTATCGAACACTTACCTGCAGTAGACGGGGTGAATGTTCCAAAAGGGGGAATTCCGGAAAACCACATTGGAGATGACTATGCCTCTGGAGTTCATGAACTCGACAAGGTTCGGTCTGGTGTACTGGAGGGTCCTCTGCCTCCACATGTTCCACCAGACGCCTCCTTGACCGTCTATGGTCCCATTCTCACCTACAAAAAAAAGGTAAGGCGCGACACTCGACACGGCAACTTTGGGCTTAAAACGTTTGTTGTGTTGACCATTTTGTACCTGTGATCACGACATCATGGAGTCCGTCTCCATGGATGAAGCTGACGTACCTTCCACCAGGACGCTCCCGGCCTCTTCCGTAAGATGGCAAAGGAGCAATCAAGGGCCAACTCCAAGTATCCTAATGAACCCAGAGAGAGAGAGATCAGTTGGAATACAACACCGAGGCTTAGGGACTGAAGACCAGCCATTAAACGGCTCAAATCCCTCTCTCTTTCCCGCTCCTACCAACCCGAATTCAAGTCTTAATTTAATTAAAATCTTGTTTAAGAAAAATATAATAAAATATCTCAGATTTGATTATTGGTAGATCCGAAAACGAAGTTCTATAAGCATTTTTTATTATTATTTAAAAAGAAACGAGATAGGCAAAAATTAAGGTGGATCGAGTTTTGCTCCAGATTGATTGCCAATTTGCCATCCATACAAAAGGGAGATGGGCCATGTCGAGGTGGGGTTCGTGTCCAGAAGGGTCATTGCTGGCGGGCACACGGACGATTGGACATTAATTGACAAAAAATTTGACATTATTACAAGAATGATGTGGCACGTCAACAACTACAAAGCATCACACACACTAAAATAACGTTAAAAATCTGCCAGACTTATATGCAAATCTATTAAGATATATAATTTTTTTCATCCACTAAATTTTTTTTATATATTTTAAAATATGATATGAAAAATGAAAAATAAAATGATGCAATAAAATTTTATGATAAAAATCACACTATATCATTTTACATAAGTTTTTGATAATGAACTTTTTACTAATAAAAGTCATTTTCTGTCATGGGACTGAAAGAAATTATCCAAAAATTCTTATTGAATCATTAACAAGAATACTGTTAATCAGTTTTTTTTTTTTTTGCCCCAGCTGGGTAGAAAATACAATCAATCGATCTTGTGGTATGAGGGGTGGGAAGCTGCGGTCGGATCTGTTGTCCGACAATCCAGCTGGCCAACTTACGTCAAATTAATTGGCCACACCACACATGAAAAGGGGCACATGCATCCACAGAACTGGACTAGACCCATCATCAATTCCAATCTAATACATCTATTCGGAGCCGAAACTGATATTCTGTATAGATATATATATATAAGCAAGATCCTGGATTTAAACTCACATGAAATCAAGTGAATATAATGGCACGTCACGGGTGATTTCAGCAGTGGATATGGCCTGAAATCCATTGCATGATTTCCCGAGCTCATCAGGAAGCATAAACGCGTTTTAAATTCACTCGCACTAAACCAATCAGTTGTGCATTCTCCGCCTCGAAAGCCAGCCAATGAACCCCCGTTAATCTATTGATTAGAATCTCGCCCATCGTGCCAAGATGTAGAACAAATTCCCCTTTTGACGTGCCCATAATCTCAATCACGTTCCCCCGTGGTCGAATATTCCCTCTGTCTTACACTTGTACAGATCTGAGAGCGTCCTATGCATACGCACATTCTAAATCTATGCCAACAAACAATTAACAAAGCCGCTGCATAATGCTTATCTCCGGTTCACAGAGACTCATTAGCACATCTAATCTATCGATTTCTGTGTAAATGAATTAAGGACTGCGTATACTTAGGGATATGTACGGTACCTGGACGGCCTTGATGACGGCACCCCTGGCCAAGTAAAGAGTCATGCGGCTGGTGAGGTTGAAGCTGCCGGTCAAGTAAACCCCGGGGGGAATGTAGAGCAGTGTGCCGCCTCTTCTCCTCAGGTGCTGTATCCGGTAGATCGCCTCCCTGAACGCCTTGGTGTTCAGCGTCCTGCCGTCCCCCACCCCGCCGAAGTCCGTGATGGAGATCTTGTCGTAGCGGTACCTCATGGGCACGATCCCCGAGCACGTTGTCACCGCACCCGCCACCGGGACAGAGACGAGCAGGGCCAAGACGACCGCAACCGCCGCGAGGACGGAGCCGGAGACCCTTGGCATTCCTGCAACTTGCAGGTCCATTCGAGAAAGGTGGATTTCGGGGCGGAGGAAATGTGGCCGTGGGAAGGGAGGATTTTGGCTGGGAAGCGGCCAAGAAGATGGATGGCTACAGAAAAGAAAATGTAAAAGCTACCGGAGAAGAGCTGCGGAAAGCTGTACCGTATCGTATCGAAGTCGTCGGTGTCTGCATATGCAGTGGAGAGTGAGTAGAAGACTCCAAACGGAGCTTCACTAGGAGATTATATCCGCCGTCGTCGAGATCCCAGGGATTTTGTCTACAAATGATTGTCTTCAAGGGCGGAGCCGAGAAGAGAGAGAAAGTGTGGAGGAAGACAGATGAGAGAGAGAGAGACAGAGAGTGGATAGCAGAGTAGAAGAGTCGAGAGTAGCCGTTCAATGTACGAAGCGGGTGTACCATTACTAGCTACGCCGGGAGCACGTAGGAGTTCTCCCCACAGCGAAGGTTGGACCTGCTTACGACATGAATGTGGGTCTGTCTCTGAATTGTTTGAGCCATTTATTCCTTCGTGTAGAGCTGGCCAGCGATGGTATTATCGGTTTTTTCGGCGCTAATAGAGACAAATATGGGTCTGGGCATAGTGCAGTCAGTGACAGCACACATAAATCCCGATACCATAAGGGGTGGTATATCGAACAATCTTTTGTAGAATCTATGCTCGGGAGTTTTGATTTAGCCCTATAGTTTTATCAGCGATGGAACCGTGAAGGATCTTGCCAGTGGCTCTCAATCGGAACCAACTCATAAAGATATGTTCTCGTTATTTGTCCTCTCTTTGCCTCACAGGGCAAAAACTAGAACAAGGGACATGTGCGCACCTTCCTTCTACACTTGTAGACAGGGCAGACACATCTTCTCAACGGGCTGGCCTGGAAATTCTATTGACTGATAGAAATATCTCAGCATCATTATCAACTTATAACTAATAGAGTTTTTTTTTTCAAACTCTTGTATATTATATTAGGATAATGGCAGCTCGTGATGGGGAGATAAATGACAAAGAACTTTTTGCCGATTTACAGATCACGGGACCATGACCCTGACCCCCACCGAGGGTGACAACCGTGGCCTCGGTTCATTTGGATTGTCCTTCCTCGGGTGTTCCATCTTTATGTGGTGTCGGACCCCAAGAGCTTGGTCGCACTGTCCCAAGGTTTGCTGTAACTGTGTGCTCTTCCCAGTCCTGGCGGACCCCATCGAAGCGCGGTTGCGCTCAATCTGGAATATTCATGCTAATCCCACTGAAGTTGCCAAGCAGTGCCGGCCTGAAACTGTGTTCAACGATGAATTTGGATGACATAATCTCCTGCAATAAAGTTGATTCAGTTATGTGGATGGGCAGTGGGTTTTGCGGGAGCCTGTCTGTCCCTTTTCGTGGTCCGACCGCCGCTAAAAGACTTGCCCATGCCGGAATCTCTGCAGCTTTTTTCATAAAAAGATTCATGAGAAACTGGAAAGGCTGAGATGCTTTCCCAACTCACATGCCTGTCATTTACCATGAAGCATTGTGCAGTGTAGTTTATTTACAAGTAATGGAGAAGACAAATAATGCTATTGCACCGATTCCTCTTACTCTTACAGATTTCAACTCGGATGCACAGAGAATTGAAACCTCTCTTCCACAGACCTTTTTCCTTTATCCTCTCTGAAGGCATAAGAGTGGCCAGGAGCAAGATAAAAGGATAGATAGGAAAGCAAGGAAAACCTTACAAAGGAAAACTGAATCCACAGCATATTAGCTTAGATCAACTGATCAAGCACGAGCGTCAAACCCTTCTCCTTTTCAATTAAGCGTTTATGGGCCAACGTTCTTGTCCTAGTTTTGCAGACGAAACTAAGCCTTTTGAAAGGACACCAATATGTAGAATTGCAGCAAATCTCTGGCCCGTGGACCGGAGGCCTATCTACACTTCCTGTCCGTGTTTCAACTTTCGACCACTGCAGGCGATCTTCCTCAATGCTGTCAGAAGAGCAAGTAAACCTTCAGATAGATGCCAGATTATGATACCCTTTTGACAATTATCGCAAACCGAGCACCCAAGCAGACTCACGGGTGGGAACGGCCAGCGAATGTATTTGCTATGGTCAATACCCCGAGTCTCAGCATCCTGAATTGCCATTTTGGGAAAGCAAAGCGCCGTCCGAGAATTGCCCGTGAACTTCCCGCCTCACAAGTTTCCCTTTATCTCCAGGTTTCTTTCAGCCGAATTGTCCCCAGTCGGCATGCCCGAATGGCTGTACCATCAGGATCGAAATGGCACATTCGGACAATGCTTCTAACAGAACTTTATGCTTTGCTTTGTAAAAAGTACTGCCTTGTCTTCTTCATTTGGAGGTTTCAGAATCAAGATCATCTGCTTAGGACCACCTGGTCTCTACCACCCCACCTTATCTCTTCCTGTTGCTTTCTTCACATTAATACAAAGGAAATGCATTGATAACGAGTGATCCAACTTCACCAACTTTCGTTCTACAGTAAATTTGAGTAACACTCTGATTAGTGTTATTATGAGCTGCCAGGGGTTCCTTCTTAACTAGTCAAATTGAATAGAGTAAGCAACGATATGATCACTTTGTGAAATTTTTAAATGATCTCGAATGAGCCAGAGTAAAGTGAAATGGAGAAAAGGGAATTGAGAGGTTTGCATTACTGATTGAACTTTGACCTCTTAACCCTATGACGGGGAGTAATATTACTATGCCGATCTTTTTCTTATCATGTTTTTGTCTATTTTGCTTCACATCATTTCCTGTTTTAGTAATTGATAGGCATGCCACGATGCTGGAAATATAGACAAAAAAACATGAACAAACTAAGAGGGAAGCCTCTTCAGAACTAAACCAACTAGAGAAGAAACGAACTGATATACCCAGAAAGGAAAAATGAGACAAGAGCTCACTAACATTTACAGAATAGCACTACTGATCTGCAAAATCCCAGAGGACTAGGAGTGTCTTTGCATAATCACATCCAATCCAACAGCTTATTAATCTGCCAGAATTTCCCAGATCAGCTCGGGATCAAAAGACGGTATTTTCTCAAGGGAATAGACCTCTAACTCTGATTCCTCCGCGACCTCGACTGGGGAATCCGCTGATGAGGCAGCAGAAGGCAGAGAACTCGCACACTTCCACATCTCGTCCTCCAGAGCTGCCCAGCTATTCTCCTCAAACTGTGATGGGCATGACAAGGACGAACTCGAAGGAGAGGAATCGGCTTTCTTTTCATTTTTCTTCGAGCCTTTTCTGGCCTTCCCCCTCCTCATCTTCTGATAGATGGCTTGGATCTTCCTGTCAACGGAAGTCTTGAGGTGGCTCAGCATAGAGGAATCCCCGAAGCCCAATTTGCTCGGGTCTTTGAGGTCGGGGAAATTGAGGCGGGCGTACTCTCCTCGGAGCTTATATGCCGCTCTGTCATAGGCGTAGGCGGCTGCTTCGGCAGAGTCATAAGTACCCAGCCAGACCCTCATCCTGTTCTGCGGCAGCCTGATCTCGGCCACCCACTTGCCCCATTGCCTCTGCCTCACTCCCCTGTACAGCTTCTTCTTGACTCCATTGCTGCCGCTGCCACTGCCACTGTAAAATTGAGCAGCCGCTGCAGCGGTCCTCATCCCTGCTCTCGGGTTTCTCGATTGTGTCTCCTTGGAGAATTTCTGAAGGATTTCTCGCTGCAATAGATACACAGAGGAGCCCAAGGACTCCAGGTTCTGGCCTGCCACGATTTCAGGCACTGGATCGCAGAATGAGAAGATCGAGTCCAGGGGATTGGTGCCGCCACTTAGTATGAGCTGTGAGAGGGATGACTGGATGTTGATGGCGCTGAGATCCGACGACGGGATCACGTGTTGCTGCACCGTCCCCATAACTGATCGAAAAACAGAAGAAACTGCAGAGCTTTCTGGGGAAGAATGGGAGGAACAGGGACAACAAAAACCAGTCCTTTTCCTCGCAAACAGATAGATGGAAGGAAGAAAGTTTTCAGAAGCTGAAGGGATTGAAAAAACCGGAATTGCCTTTCAAAAATGAAAAAAAAAAAAAAAACCTGGAAACCTGGCTTTGTTGAGAGAAGCATTTGAAGTACTTATAGTAGCAACTGTGGATGCAAACTGTTCCACGGTCTAAAGACTATTGACTTTTCTTCCACCTGTCCCTCCATGAACGCTTGGAATGGCTCCTTTTACCGTCAAGCTTCCAGTGTGGGGCAAGCAATTGTTGAATTTGAGCTGCGTTCACAATGGGATTGTTTTAGTTCAAACTCACATTCAGTAACATCCGATCTCCTTATATTTTAGTTACTTCATTGCTTGACTTCTAAGGTTCAGAATTATGACCATTTTAAGTCTGTATTATGTCGGTCGTGAGAGCGAGCATGCCATAACAGTTGACTATGTCCATTTTCTAACATTTGGACTGAGTTGACCCGCGATTCCGTGTGGTCCCCGACAGCTTCAAAGGCTAACTTGAGGAATTAATTGCGTGGCGAGTCAGACACCCGTCATCCTGTTTTTCATTTTCTTTTTTCAGCGTCGACACGCGTAGTCCAATCTCATTTTCATCAGGAATTGGCTTTCCCAAAATATCAACTCTTCATGATTTGAAGAGGCAGCCCACGTCGGTCCCTTTTTTATTTTTGGCCTATCATGAAGAGCTTAAGAGAGTCTAATTGAACATCGATCTCAGGGGTGGGGGGTGGGGTGGTGGTTGGGGGCGGTTTAGATTGTATGATTATCATGGCTGTTCATGGGTCATGAGAGTCAAGTAAGCTCGCCACCAGCAAAAAAATCCCCCACAACTTGACACGGAAGTTCCCGTGCATGCTATGAATGAGATTTCTCGTGCACGAACACATCGGAATCCAACATAAAATAACACCATTGATTGAACGCGGGCGTAGCCATTAGACGTTTTCCCCATCAAATTGAAGAGTGGTTCACTTTTCCAGTGGCGCCGTCACCTCTTGAAGGCGGCATTGAAGACGAAAAGGTGTGGGGTTTTGAGAAGGAAGTAGAAGAGGGAGGAAGCTCGTGAAAACACCCTTGCATACACCAACTGTCACGGGGCCAATGCGGACCACAAAATTTTCCGCGTCCCGCTAGGCGTCGACACACCGTTTGTTAACCAGCCACACACCTCGCGTACCATTGAGGCCAAACGATCATGGAAACGAAAAAGTGACACCAAGGAATGCAAGAACACAATTGGGAAAACGTAACTCGTATTCACATATATTACAAGTGCACGAAAAATCCAACCCATGACAGAATTCTTACACGTAGTCTCACGAGCCTATGCCTTGCAGCCTCACGCTGCTTGCACTCCCGTCTCGTGCCTTCTCTCAAGAACACTGGACTGCGAGTCCGACTTGACTTCCACTCCTTGGAATCTCGGGCCCTCTGTGCCTCCTGACTGCCCTGGTCGTTCTTGCTGCTCTGCTAGCTTTTGCTTGTGTGTTCTTCATGTCTCTGCAAAATGAGACTGCCCCCTTTATATAGAGGAGCTAGCGAGCCCGATATGGCAACTGAGATATTCGAATCTCTTGATTCACTCCATCAGTTTTCCAATCTTCCAATCCCTCCATGATTGTTTCCATAATATATTAGTTGCCAAATCTATCCAATCTCTCAAATATTGTTTCCATAACAGATTGATTGCTATTCCCAGAAAAACTTTCCTGGATTGTTCGCTTGGATTGACTTGGCGCCAGCTTAGCCTCGTTGACCCGATCCATCCTCCTCTTGGATCCACGTCCATGATCTCCTTCCCAAGATCACGGTCGTCTGAATGGGATTGCTGCATCCACCGGTGCTCGAGCATGGTCAAGGACTTAACCGACCTCTACAAGTAGTCAACTCCCTTGCCGCTAAGTGCTGAGCCTCCCTTAGCATATGTCGGGCCTGTTCATGTGTACTCCTAGAGTGCCTTTGCGCGGTTGTATCAGGTTCCTCGAACCTCCTAGAGCGTTGCACCGTGCCGTGCTCATGGGCATCCTCGCTGCCCTCCACTTATTCGCTTACTTGTGCATTATGGCACTTCCTGGCCACAATCCGGTCCCTCAGCACATTGTCGAGCCTTGATCGGTCGTTCCCTTCACTAGTGCCTCCGCGCATGCTTGTGTGACCATCTCCACCCTTGCCCGCTTATGGACTTGTAATTGATCCCAACACCTCGCACTTGACTACCCACACATCCTTACGGGCGTGCTATGTGCTACCATTATCCCGAGGTACGACTTGTGATATGCATTCTCCAAGTCAAGAGTTCAGGGGTCTAAGACCAACCACCAAGAGCTTTTGCATGTGGCTCAAAGGGCCCTTTCCGCATCGCCATGTGATCAAGACCCACCCACCCTCTTCTCCCATGTACCTACCTACCGCTCTCTCCTATGCCCCTCCTATCTGCCTAGCCTATTTCCACTCATTCTTTTCTGTATGTGCATGACTAACCGATGTTCAAACACTTAATCTGCCTCAATCAATCACCATCTACTTTTGTCATTCGAGTTCTTATGAGTTAAGTGGAAGGACTAAAACACGTTCCATCCCCACACGGTTGACGGTGGTCTGATCTAAGAGAGAGAGAGAGAGAGAGAGCGTAATTTCCAATGGGTCGGGTCATGAAGGGGTATTTGCGTAAATATATTATAGCGGTGCAGGATATTTATATATTTTTTAATAAGAATGAGTCGGGGGGTTTGTAATTTAGTTGGGACAACTCGGAGGCCACGACATTATTGACTTTAACAAAAAGTTGTATTTTGGCAGCATCTGCACATGCCCTGCCGCCCGTCGCCGACCACATCACCTTTCCGACCTTTCTCGGGTCCCCCCACCACCGTCGTCCATGCTCCGCCGTGGACCCGTCTGTCGGTGCCACTCCGCCTCTCGTTTTCTTCCGTATCAAAGGCGTTCTCACCGGGACCGTTGAAGAGGCCAAATCAAGAACCCGGAGAAGGGGTTATACGTCATATCCAAAAGTTATGACGTCACCATGGGTTACCATCCATCGCTTCTCGCCCGACATGTAGCATCATAGCCTTTGCCTCTCTACCCATCTCCTCCCTTAGAAGTTGACGCTGGAAACTAAGTAGCAAACTAAGTAGCAGATGCAGAAAATCGCGCTTTTGCATCCGTCCCGGAGTACATGGGCCTGCCAAAATGATCAGCTACATTGATTCGATCGGTTTGGAAATTCGAGAAAACACGAGCATAGTTGTCCCCTTGGGGGGTGTTGAAGAAATGAAATTGACATACCGTTCTATACTATGATACCTTATCTTTTAAAAAATACCTTAAGATCTATGAGAATATATATATATATATATATATATGAAATGTTGGTACATTGCAACAATTTTAGTTTGATCAAGCGGACTCACATGATCTGCAATTCATAATATATCTTTCAAAAATTATAACTCATTCCCAAGTTCTGTGCCCTAGAATTTGCTCCAGAGCCGACAGTTTTTGGGTTTAGAATGGACTGGGAGATTTCATATTTCATGGGTTTTAAGAAGTTTTTCGAGATCTATGGCAGTTGACAAACGTTTGCCGGTTTACATGCCCCTACTAATCGTCCAAGTGGAATCCGTCGAGCCATCCATGAGGTCCAGCCACCCGAAGCGCGAGGAGGGCAATGGCCCATACTCAAAAGGCCAGTCGATCAGCATGAGCCCACGAACAGAGAACAACTTGGAGACGATGTATCCATGAGCTGCGAGAGTTTTCTTCCTTTTCTTCTCCCCATTTACACCACCTAGTTCCGTAAGTCCAATGGCATTACCAATTCATACTTGGGTTAAATCCGTTTATTCTCTCGATCGTGAACTTTTTTTTTTCCATTTTTACATTACTTAAATACGATACACTATTTGAGAGAAAAATTCTCAACTAGTCCATATCATTTAAGGGTTCTTATAGCGTCGGTGATGGCTCCTGTAAGCCCACCTACTTCAATCTCGTCGAGTGGTACTGAGAGGAACGTTCTTTTCGGCCACGCAGACCGGATATGTCCTCCAATGTGAAATGTCTGCCCATGTTCCAAGCTAATATATACCCTCCCCACCAGTCTCTTCCCTTCCCATTTACACTAACAAATCAAAAATAACAATCTGTCGGTGATCGGTTCTGGCTGCAGAAAATGGTTAAATCAGGGGAGGAAAATGTTGCTCCATGGTATTGCAGATCGGTTATTTTAGGACAAAGCACGACACAGAGTTAAGAGTTTCTTTCTCAGAGTGGTTGCTGAAGTGCAACGAGATGGGACATCACTGATAGAAGGAATCCGGATGAAAACTCGATATGACATGGCCTCTCAAAAGCTTCATGTGCTCCTTTTAAGTATCATGACTTGTAAATTTTACTGCGTCGGGTCAATCTTGGACCACTGAACCGAGTAGTTATCAGTCTGAGGCGCATAGACAAATGAATCAGAGTGAAAAATTGTAATCCATCGTCGTTTTCACTGCAAGTATGTGGGGGTATACCCTGTGCTAAAAAACTGATGACTATCTACAAGAGTGAAGAGAGAGATCTAAACAGTCGAAGCTAAGGATGCCTGGGACAATGCAGACAAGGGCGCAGCGAGAGATGAGGGCTCCTGCGTTTTCCTGCACAAGGGGCAACTCGCGTTCAAGCTCAGCCACTCGTCGATGCAGTTGACGTGGAAGTAGTGGTTGCACTCTGGTATGGTCCTCAGGGTCTCCTTGGGCAGGTACTCGCACAGACATTGAACAGATGCTGTCGCTGGGGTTGGGCAGGCGCTTGCTCTCACCGAGCAGGGTGATCGGGTAGGACTCTATGGCTTGTCAGTCCAGGCCCACAGACGGGAGCATCGGGTGTGGGCTGGCTGGGGCTGAGAAGTCTGTGCTGGTCCTGTGCCGCTAGCGGCTGGTCCGCGGCCTTCCATAGACAAAATACACGAGCCCCATTATACAAAGGAGCCCGGGGATCCCTGTGCCGAGGAAGATGCCATACTCGGCAGCCCTCGTAAAATCTGAAAGAGGCAAATATTAAGGGAAACGATCAGTAGGAAAATGAGCTCATGTGCTCTCTCTTCAGGACAAATTGGGTATACCACAGGTTTATGGATGTGCTCGTGTAAAAAGAAACAGCTTTTCGAAGTGTAATCTGACTGTGAAAAAGTGAATATCAGCAAACACGACACATGAATTCGATGCCGTTACACTGTTACTGGTCAGCATCTATCATTTTTAAGGGTGACGATGGATGATTGATTCTTGCTTCTCCCTCTGATTCCCTGATGCTCCGATTGCACTGCCTAGAATCTTGAAATTCAAGTAGACCATGACTTCATAGCTTCTTGCAGTCTCCTGAAGGTGTTTAAACTTCTTGTTGGCATTAGAAAAAAACTGATCGGAAGAGGCTACAGAAGCAGAGATGAAACAAGCAGGAAGGCACAGGAGCTAATCAAGTCACAAATTCCTGTTGGACAATAGGATCCATTTCTACTGGTAAGAACAAAGGTTAGTTGATCCTGACGTTTGTTTTAAGCACTTGCATCAAGTCTCGAATCTTAAGCCAGATATTGTTGCATACCTGTTCTGATAGCTCCAGGACTAAGTCCTTGAGAAGTATGATCTCAAGTCTTTGAAGACTAACTCTTCTTATATCTCGAGCTTCACTTTTCCCATCTCGGCAATCATATTAAAATCTATCAGTATTAATGACGCTTCATTGTAGGAACCGAGCGGAACTTCCAGCAAGCTGAACACATGTGCTAGCTAATGTTGATCAGAAGTATGGATGGGCACGACTGTTTTTCTGCCCTTCCACAATCAATCCTGCTGCACAGATGCAGAAACTTTGAAACCAAGACCCCATCAGGATCTAACCACATCAGCCTCGACAGAATCAAACCCAAGAAAAAAAAAAGGCATTAATTCTTCTCCATCCATCCGGATGTTCAAGGGATAGAAACAGCAAGTTTTGTGCAGAAGGATGTGCTGTGTCTTCTTTAAGTAATCCACCATCCACTAACATCCTTCTCGTCTGCAGTAATCCATTACGCAGCCGTGCATAGAAGAATCGTGCAAATGGGACCAATCTTGTGCAGTTGGTCATTTTGATGGAAAAGAGAGAGGGAAACATCCTCCAAGCTGCTCATCAATGGAAGCGAGACTAAACGGTAACTTTTATGTATGACCTTCCTTGGTCATGTGTCATCGCCATGCATCCTTGCATTCGAAGCTCTGATCATTTGCACAGGGTTTATGGCGTTATTTGGTATCCAACTTCCCCTAATTTTTTCCGATTAAAATGAGGACCATTTGATCTCATACGATCACAGAAGAAATGGAAGTATAGGAGTAAGAAAATCTTAATGATAGAGGATGGATTCACTGCCATTTATAATCCCTTTTGAGGAACTCGCGCCATTGCCTTAATCGCATTCCAGGTTGAACGAGTAGGCCCAACACGGATTCCGATTTCGTGGACTTGGATGATACCCTGCAAGTGCACGTCAATTCCCCCTCTTTACGTTTTCCGCTTTAATCTTACGTCATGCCCAACACAATAAAATTGAATAGATGGGGAAGTGCAAATGTTTGAATTGTGAACTCTCTCCTTTGAGTTTGATTGTGAACTCTCTCTTAGGGTTTGCAATTTGGGCTAACCTGACATATTAAACGACTCGAAAAGTTCAACTCAAGCACGGTTCTTTGATGTGCCCAACTCACTTGAACTAGGAAATACTTATTTTTAAAATAATTTTAAATTTGTAGTTGAATTTTTAAGTATTATAATTAACCGACTAATCATATTTGTTTACATATATTTTTATAGGTGATACAGTTATGTGTTAATTTTAATGAAATATTGAAAATAATTATATTTAACACAACCAACTAATTTTTCTTATAATTTTGGTTTTATTTTAAGGGTATTTTTTGTATTTCGTGTTATCACAAAAATTGCCCACCATCATAAGTGGCTCAAAAATCTTTGTTTGAACACGAATTTTTCATGCCATGCTTATGTGTCATACTCAAGTGATGCCATTTTTTGTTAGGTTTACTTTCTCTATTTAAATATGACTAATTTTTTAATGGTAACAAACAATATTATCGCGTTTGGTATGAACGAATGATGGAGAGGGGAATAGAAAGGGGTTTCCATGGAATAAAATAAAAAAATTATGGAGAAAATTAATAAAATTGATGCCGTCTTTAAAATATTATGAAATAAATATTCTTTACTTTTTTTAATGATAAAATCCAAATATTTATCAATAAAATTAATCATAATATTTCTTGAAATACAATTAAATTTAAAAAGTTAAAATATCAATTCCCCTCAATTCCTTTCTACCCTAGTTTAAAAAATCAGACCGGGCCGGCTGGTTCGATCGGTTTGACCTAGAACCGGCCACTTACCCGACCGATTCCTACAAAAGATCTAATTGCACATTTAAAGAGAAAAACTCCGACTGAACCGGTCGGTTCTCGGTTCAACCGGTGAACCTAATTAAACCCATAAAAAAACTGACCGACTTAAAATTAAAAAAATAAAATATATTATAATGTACCTATTTTATTTTATTATGTTTATATTTATATTTTATATTAAACTTTTATTTAATATAATTGTTATATTATTAATTTTTATTATAAATTATATTCAAATTATGATATTATATAAATTTATTAATAATATTATTTATTAAACATACGGTTCAACTCATTAAACCTCCAGTAGGACCTATGAACCAATAAACTCATGCCCACACTAATTTTAGACCCGATTCGATTTTAAAAATTATGCTTTGTACTCAAGTCTACCAAATGATTAGTGAAGGAAACACCACTAGCACTAGCCGGAGGGTTTTTACGAGACTGGCGGAAAATTTTCCGAATCAGTCCACGTAAGACACGTCGGATGAGTCTTATTTTATATTAGAAAAAATAACAATAAACCACGTGGGAACGCGTTTTGGTGGGCGCGCCCGCCTTCCCCCGCGGCGAAATTTCGTGGCTCGTGATTGAACAGTGGTTTCGATTTTTCCCCCCTTTTAAATTAAATTATTTAAACAAGTTAACATTAAATTAAGTAATGATAGCTTAACTTTAATTTATTTTAATTTAATAAAATTAATTATTCTACCACCTTAGCTTAAGCCGACTGTCCACACCGAGCGCCACTGTTCCACCGCTCACCGCCAGCCAGCGACACGATGCCACGTCTTGATTCCTGAGGTTAACGTACGTCTACAGTACATCCTACCTGTCAAAGTCCTCGCGCGTTCATCCGATCATGCATGCGTCGCCGACTCCCTACGGCTAAGGGATTTGCCCGTGCTCATCTCCTTCGACATCAAAATTAAGGGGTCAGATCATTTTTCGATGGACTAAATTTCTATTGATCGTATTCAAGAAATATGAATAAATGAGTTATATCTTTTATAAGTTAATTTAATTTAAGTTTTAAATAAATTTTTTAAATATTAAATAGTTTATATGAAAAAGTCAATCGTGGGACAACAATAGATCACGTCTACACCCAATCATAACAGTTAATTATAGTTGTCTTATATTTTTAGATTTTTCTTTTTCTTTTTTTTTTTTGGAGTGAGTGGTTCAAGTTCCCCCACACACTGGATGTTTTATGTCCGCGAAGCTTCGTGCATCACCCCGGCATCATGATTGCCTCATCACAAGCTCCTTCCCATCTACCCCTACCGTTCGATTCAGCACGTAATAAGTTATTTGGATAATTTTTGTTAATCACCTCTTTTTCCAAAACACTAATAATTATAAATTATTATATTTATATGATGCACGAAAAAATCATTTTAAAAATAGGATTTTTGTTCGATAATCTAAATCTTATCAGTAAAATTAAGGTAATTTAATTTAATCTTCATCTATCCTTTTTTTTTAATTCCTGAATTTATCCATTTATAAATTCTCCGTGGGAAAAGGAAAAGGGAAGGAAAAAAAAAACCTATTGTCGATGTGACCCTTGTAATAATTTGGTTGGAATAATGAGATCCTACAAATCGCCACGGAGGTACCTTGATATGACCAAATCACCGCAAGCAAAGATTTTCCCCCTGTCGCTTCGGCGCAAGCGGCCAAAAAGGACTTGAGAGAGAGAGAGAGTCAAAGTAATTGACCCTTGTAGCCATCACATGGCAAATTAACTATGCACACACACACATGTTATATTATATTATTAACATTGCTAGTTCACATCCCAGAGTCAGAGCATAATTTTAAAAATCGGATCGGGTTGATTAGTTCAATCGGTCGCTCATCCAGTCCGATTCTCATAAATACTCAAATTACACTTTAAATTATGTCAAATTCGATTAAATTGACTGGTTCTTAGTTAAATCAGTGAACTTAATTGAACCGATGAAAAAACCAGTCAACTTAAAATAAATCATAAATAATAATAAATAATTATAACGTATTTATTTTATTTTACTAGACTTATATTTATATTTTATGTTGAATCTGATACTAATATAATGACTATATTAATGATTTTTATTATAAATCATAGTTAAATTGTAATATTATATAGATTTATTGGTAATATTATATTTTTTAATATTATTTATTAAACATGCGGTCGACCCATTGAACCTCCGGTCCCACCCATAAACCTATGAACCCATACCCTGACCGGTTCCCGGCCCGGTCCCATTTTAAAAACTATGGTCCAAAGGCAGTGGTGGAGCTGCTCAATTTCTCGCATCGCACATCCCTACGGTTTGATTCTGCGGCCGAGTGCGCCACATACGACAGCGTAGCTGTCCGTTTGTCTCCGCTCCGTGAGTCCGACGCCGTGTTTTCCGAGCTTACATGCCGAAGGAGATCCTCATGCCATTGGATCATGAACGGTGTGTGGTCGGAGCCCTCTTTCAGAGGATACAAAAAGGTACACGACTGTTCCCCCTAATTATGTAAAGGATAATGGTAGGTGTGAAAATTGTTCTAGATGTCTTACCTCAGCCCCGGTGGCTGCAATCACGCATTTAAATTCGAGAAAATTATTAAAATATTACATAAAATTTATTTTAATTTTAGTAATATTTTACTTAATTATTCTATTTTACTCATTTAAACTCGAACTCGAACTCTCATATTAAGTTTCATCCCCTTTTATGCATGTGTGTATATATATATATATATATTTCTATATCCATTCCTGGTCAGCCCTAACACATTTTTTAATGAAATTTATTACGACTTTTGTGTGTTTTTTTTTTTCTTTTTCCCCCCTTTACAGCCGCGAGAAATCAGGGGAAAAAGTAATAAGCCTTTGGCAAGGATTTCAAAAGGAAGTGGACAAAGGTTGAAGTGGGTAAGATGTCAAGAAAATTGGGTACCTAACACATGCACGCTCTCTGTCCTCACACTCACGAGTTCGTTCATTCATACGTAAAATTGACTGATGGAGTGTGCCCTAGGTTTAGTCTAGTCTCTTGACAGTGACATGCAACTTCCAGCAACAGTCCGACATCGACCCCTTATTTTCTAACGAGAAAATTGGTTCCAAAAAAACCCTAATTGTATCCACAGATAGAAATCACATGCCCAATAGTGAGAAAAAAATATATATACATCTTATTTATGATACATTAAGTATAGAAGGTACAGTCGATCTATAATATAAGATCTCACCAAATAATAAGCACACATCATGGGTAATATATATATATATATATGTATGGAGTTATGGGCCACGTTGATCTACTTCAGATATAAACCCTATATATTGGCACGTATAAGCAAATTGTCCTGGAAAATGCAATAAAGAAGAGGAAGAACATCCGCTATACTAACTATCAAGAGCTTACCGGTGCACTATCTCATATTGCATGATTCTTAACCGAACTTAGATTACACTGATCTAAGATGTTTTAGGTTAATTAGAATCCATTTTCCCCCATAAATATTTATGAGCACCGGTACTGAGGCCAGTGCAGTACCCAGGGAAATGTGTAGAAACCCTTTTAAGAGTTTTTGAGAAATAAAAAAAGAATTTCGAGAAAATTAATTTTGTAAAAATATCATGAGTACCATTCTTGACTTATAATTAGGTGCCTAAGTTTCATTTTGAGTCACGGAGTGTAGTAGTGGTTCTAAATGTTGGACACGAATTCATCGGCAATATCATTAATAGACATATTGTCATATGTAGGATCGATCTGAAGACTACACTTTTAGCTAGGCCGCCTAAATAAACAAGGATGATTTTAAGGTAGAATGCCACTACCACAGATATGCCAAAGCCACAACAGCTACCTAGCTAGACTAGGCTTATCATCACGTTCAAAGGTTGGCACGTCACACTGCAAAGTCCAGAAATCCACTCTCGTGAACTTAAAAATATAAAAGGCAACTTGTCTCTACTTACTACCCTGCTTCTTTTTCAACATCTATATATTATTTATTTATGGAAAAATACTACAACTTATTCACTTGATGTCGGAGGCGGAAAAAAAAAACAAATCTCCTGATTAGGCTTAGATCATATTTGTTTTCTATTTTTATTGCTGATTATGTGCCATTAATTAATATGTTAAGCCGAACCCAACTTTGTTTTCCCTCATATAAAACATTTTAGTTAGGAATCTTTTACATGAATAAAATTCAGTGCCTCATCTAATTTGGATATGAGTTTACCTCCTATAAGAACCCCCCACCTGCTCCTCTCTCACATGCGCTCATTTCAGACCCCGGCAGAGATTAAGAAAAGGGTTCCTCCATCGCAGGCTACTCCCTCAACCTTCCGAAGAAGTAGTAGAAGAAGAAGAAGAAGAAGTGGAGGAAGGGAAAGCACAGTGTAGAGATTATTACATTGTCATGGGGAACTGCATAGAGACTTGCAATCAGTCCTGGAGAAGTGGAGATCAGATCATGACCGCAGCGACGAGACAGACGCGGTTCGAAGAAAATGGAGAGCAGAAAGCCTCGAAGGGGAGCGGGTTCGATGATCTGTGGGGTTCTAGTGATGATAGTAGTAGTGGCAATAAAGGTGTGATGAGGGTGAAGATAGTGCTCACAAGGGAAGAGCTCGAGTGGCTGATGGTTCAACTGGGTGGCGGCAGCAGCGGCAGCAGCAGCAGCAGCAGCAGCCTGAAGAAGAGATCACTGGAGGAGGTCTTGGGAGAGATCGAGAGAGGAAGGTCGTTATCATCATCACCTCCATCACCATCACCATCACCACGGTCGAGAACAGCAACATGGAGTCCCTCGCTCGAGAGTGTCATGGAGATCCCTGAAGTTCCAGATCAAATGGACAGATCATGACACACACACAAACACACAAGATGCGCCCTGCATGGGTCTTCTCTCTCTCTCTCTCTGCTTTCTTCCGTCTCTCTCGTCTGTTTTTCCCTCCCATATGTAGAGGAAGAAGTTTCGTCTCATGGGCGTGGATCTGAAAACCGAGACTAATCTTCGTCGGAGCGTGGGCTTTTCCACGGCCCCAGAGTGCTTTTAGTCCTGGGGAACTCTATCTGGAGTTCATATACTACATGTAAAGTCCATCCACTTGACATCGGTTTGACACATAACCCTGATCCTTCATCTGAAAGCTGTAATTATTATGTTTGTCCCTCGTGTTTTTCCTCGTGCTCTTTCTTTGTTTTCTCCATCGTGGAGAAGAATCTGAGGTTGTTTATCAATTATACTAACGATCCATTCAACGATGATAAGAAAATCGAGTGATCCAATTGACAAATGAAAGGATACACACACGTAAGTCCATGATCATGTAATTGTGGGGTATCCTCCGATCGCGTCCGAAGTTGACTCCTTAACCTCGGGCAGGGGATGCCGAAGACAGAGGTAGTAACTGAAAACCGTTAGCTTAATGAGCCTATAAATTCTCAACTATGACTTGATTGATATGATTTGATATTTCTTACTATTTTATATGCGAGTAAATTTAAATAAAATGTAAAAATTTACCTTACTTTTTTGGTAGATAGCTTTTAATTATTCATTAAAAAAATCTCGTATTTATCGATTGTTCTTATTATCATCAGTAGGCCGGGATTGACAGATTAAGAAAAGCTAAATACCCCAAAACAATTTTTAAAAAGCTGAGCTGGCAAAAGTACAAATTCTGATGGGCCTCCAGGCCCAACTCTCCGATGGCCCGCGTTTCGATTCTTCTTTTTCGGCTATAAATTGATTCATCAGCCCAATCCAGACACGGTTCCCTCTTTCGCAGTTCCGATCCGATCTGTTCTCCTTCTCTGGCCGTCTCTCTGTGGAGGCGAAATCTCCTGTTATCGTCGAATTCGCTCGAATTGACCCTGCAACGGCACCGTTGAAACCTTAGAGCTACTGGTGCACCTGATTTGGATCTTCGTCAGCCTTGTTCCTCCCCGTCTTTTGCTGATCTGTGCGCTTGAATTCTGCAATGGGTAGGTTTTATATTCTCAAGCTTGGCTTCCTGCGAACGACGTGTCGCTTCTTTTGGTTTCGCTCTTCTTGAAGCTGGAATGCTCGGCTCGCACTTAGCCTGTAATTATCTGTTGAAAGCAGGCGCTACGTTTGGGTTTGTTTGTCCTTGTTCATGCGTATCTATGGACCGGCTGGCTGAGTCGATATGTTGGATTGTTTCTTGTTTCGCTCTCAAATCCGAGCTTAACTGTTAAAAAAGGATTATGTTTGTTTGGTAGTTTATTTAAAAGTCCAGATTGGCTTGAATCAATGTGTGAATCTACGTGCTTTACTTATCTAAATTGTCCCGCTTGAGATTGTTAGAAGCTATTTATTCGAGGAAGTGTATGGCTTTTCAGTTCATTGTGGTTTGGGAAATTTGAATTTTGCTACTCTTTCAATGCCCAATGCATGAACTTTTGGTGAAGCATGTGCTGATGAAAGGTGTGGAGGCCATTACTTTTAGGATTCACCTCGTCTGTTTGCTACTTGGGATCTCTTATCTTTATGTCTCTGCTTGAGCTAATGGTGATTTCTGAGTATATGCAGCAGATGAGCAGTTTCCTTATCTTTCTTAAAGTGACTTTTCCGTGGAATGTGTAATTGTTATTAACAATATTGTCTTTGTTATTACTAAATATATTCCACTTTCTTTCAGAGATGGTCGCTCAACCAATGTCAAGTGAGGCAATTGCTCTTGCCGAAAAGAAATTGGATATGGCATTAGGTATGTGTCTCTCTTCTCCACCTTATATTTGTAACCTTTTCTTTTCAGGACAATAGTTGAGATTGTCTTTGTTGCTATGAATTGCAGACGACATCATTAAAATGTCCAAGAGAGCTGCACCTAAGGTTAAAAATTCGAGGGCTTCAGTAAGGACATTTTCCTCTTAACATGTTCTTTCCATCTTTTTGCCTGTTTGAGTGTTTCAATTGTTTGAACCTTTTTTCTGGGTTTATATGACAGATTAAAAATCAAAGAGCTTTCAACAATGTGGCTAAAGGAAAATTCTCAAAGTTGGGTGGATTTATGGATTCAAGAGCACTTCTTAGGCAGGTTGATACAATACTGATAAAAGGTTTCAATATTTAACCTGTTTTTGTGTATATTATTGAAATGAACATACTGAGTTTATATATCTATGTGCAGGGAGCTCTTGCTCGTAAAAGATCAAATATCCAGGGGACTCATTTTCTTTTGGCAACTCGGGCTGCAGGAAAGGTTTCCGTTGCCCCTTTCAGTGGTAGAGCTTTGAAGAATCATAGAGGAGCTAATTTGAACAAATCAAGGTATTGGATCAACTAGACACCCTGATCTGAATGATCTTCTAAAGCTGAACAATATAGGAATTTGGTGCGTGTACTTGTTAAGGTTTGTAGTTCACCTTTCTGATGATGACAAACTTCCTGAAATTTGCGCAGGTAAGCTATGGACATTCTGTTTGTAACAATAAGTGTACCATATGCTTCTACAAACATATATTTACCACTGTGGGGATGGACTACCACAATTGATTGGGTTTGTGGTAGAGTGGTTGATCAGTGATAATAATTGGCTTCAGCTGGATTTATCTGTTCTTGATTGTGCAATATCTGCACTTAATGTGCCTCTCACCTATGTGAAATCCTTTGATCTATTGATTGGAGGGAGTAAAGTTTTGATTGTTGAAATTAGGTGAAATGCCAGTGAAGCCGTTGCTTTTAGGGTTAGGGGTATTAACTTTCCACTTACAATATGGTTGAGATACTTCTGGAGGCATAGTGGTGTTCATTTCTGAAGGGGCGTATCATACTTGTCAAGGGGCTCTACTTGTAATTTGGTTATTTGCTCTCTTATGAGCATCTTAAGCAAGTTCGGCATTTCTGTGAAGATTCTCAAGTTTGAAAGATAAGGAGAGAAGCTTGACTTTTTGGCCCTATCTCTGCTACAGCTTTGACTGATTGGCTTTCAAGTGATACTTCTTTTCACTGCTTTTTTAACCTGCATATTGGGCTTCTCACAGTGCATGTGACAACATGTCTGGAAACTTTTTCTTACACACTGCATGGGGGTAATGTGGCGAACTCTGGAACATGGGTGAATTGGTTTTTTGGGTACGGAGATTTTGCATATCTCAAGAGCATTTGTCTGAAGAAACTATAAGCCGTTGGGATGTTTTTGGGAGTTTTGATAAGAGATTGCATGCGCATTTATATTAGCAGTTCTCCCGTTTTCCCAACTGGTAGATGCTGTATCCAATATGCATGGCTGTCTAGTACATGTGGAGGCTGTTATTGTTCAAGAAATTCCGGGCACAGTCCTTTGTGAGCTATCTTGGGTTGAGTATGAGATGATATTTGCACCTTTAAATTGAAGACATACACCTTCTTATTGTCAGCACTAAACTTCTTGTGCTTCAACTAAAGAAGGGCTGTAGCATGTGATTCATCAATCTGCTTCTTTGAGGCTGCTTTCTCTGCAATCTCAATTATAAAGGGGCCTGCACCGCACATTCAACATTGCTCTGATCTTTCTTCTCTGAGGTGCTTTAGAAAAATGTAGGGAAAGGGTGGAAAATGTTCCTTGAATCATGCTCCTCCATTTAATGTCACTTCCCAGGCTGCTTCTATACTCTTAAGTTGATTACTTTGCAATGAAGATGGTATCTACTTCCAAGTTGAATGAGGCAGAGGCATGATGGAATTGATAAATCTTTGGAGTGGGTGCTAGCTGTACCCCTGTATGGTGTCGATTTTGCAATTGTTACTGCAATCGCTGGTCCACTCCTTGAAAGGTGAACTCTTTGCAGGTTAATTCTTCACATGTTTTTATCTCCTCTCTGTGTGCAGATCAGGGGCTCAGGTTGGTCAAGATGCTGCAAATGGAGGCATCGTTACTAAGGTATTATTGTTTATTTTCTCTGTAACAGAAGATAGTAAGCAATTTCAAATTTATATATGAATTTTCTTTGTCATCTAAACATTACTTTACCCCCTGTTTCAAAAAGAGCCTCGAGTTGCTTAGGGCTGGAATACAATGTCAGTTTCCATTTGCTTATCATAAAAGACCCAAATAATGAGGAAATTATTGATTGAATTGCGCTGAAGAAGTTGTGTTTGGATCCGTGAAACATCCTTTTGAGTTGCAAGTCTACGTAGTCTTTTGTTGGTTTTTAGAACTATTCTGATGTAGGAAAAAAGCTTGACTATGTTGTTCTTCTATGTATCAAAGCAGGAGATGCGGCAGTTGCAAGGACAAAATGCAGCCCTCAATGGGAGGCCGAAAACGCTGGACTCTCTTTTTGCGAACTTGAAGGAGCAGAGAATGAAGGCCGTGTCCCGACAGAACAATAAATCAGTTCGTCGTACAACTCACTCTGGGACTAGGAGAATCCCACCATGGAGCCGAGCTCGATTCAGCCAGTAGATTTTTGCCGTGTGGATTAAAAAAAAAGGAGAGTAGCTGGGTTTTAGCGAAAGGGGGAGGTTCCAGATCCAGAGCGACGATATCTTCACTGGCAACTTCCCAATCCGCCTTCTACTAGGGTTCTGCTACTATTTCTTATGAGACCTTGTTTCTTGGTACATTTGTGCTTTCTTTCAGTGTCTTACACTCACTATCAAACTTCGCTTCGCCAGTTACCGCGATTCATCTGAATTTGTAAATTCTTGTTTTGGTAGGATGAGGTAGGGTGGGTTTTGGGCCTTGACAAAATCCTGACTAAGTGGATCGTGTAATTTGAGTGGTTTGATTAGCGACGGCATTGTGTTTTCATTTTCCATCTTTGCGGTGAGAATAAGGAAGGTCGACGTTGACTTTAACTTCGCAACTGAAGGAGGATGGGGATAGCTTGGATATCTTATATCTAGTATGTATCTCTAATTAAATGATATTAATGTGGACCGACATTAACTTATCTTAAAATTTGTAGTGGATAATCAGCAATCTATTTGTGGTGCCGCGGGGTGGGGTTGGGTAGCTCATATGGTAGAGCGCTCGCTTCGCATGCGAGAGGCAGGGGGTTCGATTCCCCGTACCTCCACTGCGCTTAGCTTCTCTGTTTCCCACCCCTTCATTTGCCACGTCAGCACATATCTGCAAAACCAGTTGGCCAATGGAAGCCACTCGTTCCTCCCCCTTTTTATCTTATCTCCACAGAGAAATAAAAAACGACACCGCCACCTCACGGCTTCCCTCTCCAGCCACCACCGTCACGGCACGCCACGCCAACAGCCGTGCCGAGGACCGTCGAGATTACCCGTCGGCGCCATGACACTCAACCTCGGCTCGCCTTGCCTCTCTCGCCCCCCAGCTCTCCACCTTCCCAGGTTTCTCGACGCCGTGCTCGCCTCCCCTTCCGCCACTTCACTCCCTCTCAGAAGCTACCTTGCCCTCTCCGCTGCCTCGAGCTCGTTTGCCCAACGTGCCTCCCTCAGCGAGAGCAAGAACGGTATCGCCAACGAATCCGTCCCTGGAGTCCTCACTGATAAGTTGCTGGGCGAAGTATCTGCCGCTAAGGACGCGGACGAGGCGCTCAGGATATTCTCCGAGCGGTCCACGAGTAGCGGCGGGGTGATCAGCGTCCCCGACTGCTGCTCAATCATAGCTGCTGCGCTGGATAGGAACAATGCAGAGTTGGCCTTGTCTGTTTTCTATGCTATGCGCTCTAGTTTCGATCAAGGTATCCGTGGCTAATATTTGTATATGTCCCGCCCCCGTCACAGGCTTCTCTTCCAGCATCAAAAATCTGTCCTTAATCATCTCAAAACCAACTTCTTTGGTATGATTAAGTGCAATATTCCATTTTTGTATGATTAACCGTGATTTCATGGGCTAGGAAAATTCCTCGGATTATTGAAAATGCCCTTATGCTACTGGTTCTTCAGTGGGCTTTCATATTTTGAGTACTTAAAGCTTTGCCCTTAGCTATCTATAGAAAATGATCTTCTAAATTCAACACATTTAGATGCAAAGTTTTTGAGTGGTTTGAGAAGCTGATATCTTGCTGAATACTAGATTGATAATGACCAGGTGTAAGTGAAAATGGCCCTTCTGTCGAGAGGTGGAGATGGTCTAGGCCTAATGTGCGTGTGTACACTCTGTTGATTCAAGGCCTTGCAGCATCATTGCGGGTTTCAGATGCTCTAAGCATGATTAATGGTATATGCCAAGTGGGAGTATCTCCCAGTGAGGAGGTATCATGCCATTGTCTTTCGAAAGTATTTTGCCTTTCTAGTATGATTATCCTTCATTTGGCCAAAATTGGACTGTATTCTTGATCAGAATGAAGTATATGTTTTTTTTTTAGAGAATGTGTCAGTTTGGGAAGCCAAAGTTATGCAGGAACATGCTTCCTCTTTTAGTCATAAGAAGAGTGTCAAAGAGCTATTTGCCTTCTACATTGAGATGAGCCATTTTTCAGGAAACTTGTAATCAGTAACTGTGTGGGTATTAGCAGGTTCCTTTTGGGAAGGTTGTTAGATGCCCAACTTGTATGATAGCCGCTGCTGTTGCACAACCCCAAGATGGTGTCCAAGTAAGCAAAATATGATTGCAAGATTAGTTTCTGCACTCAGTTATTTTCGTTATGAAGGTTTTGTTCTCTTCATAAATGAGACACTTCAGCTCGACATGTCTTGGATTGATGATCATAGAATATGCTTTCTCGTAGGGAAAAATTGCATATCTATTGAATGAAAGTGCTAAAGAACGTGCATGTTTCCCTATATAAAAGATGAGGACTAATGAGTCAAACATAGCTTAGGGGCTAATTGACTTGCAAGGATCCTATATATTGTTATTGGTAACTGAGCTTCTCCATGTGCTTTGATCTGGTTATTGTGAGCACCTTTGTTCTGTTTGTTATATGATAAAATTAATTTGTGGTTATTTTGCATCCCTATATTCTCTGATGGCGACAAAACATTGCTGCAGATTGTTTCCTGTGCTAAGTGCCGTTACAAATATGAGCTTGTTTCTGGTGACATAATCAATATGGAGTCAGAAGAAGTCAGGTTGTTGAATTCATCCTTATTGTTTCACTTTGCTTTAACTAATTTTATTGATCTCATAGCTGCTTCTTGTTCTCTCTTGTCCTGGCTTCCCACTAGTAGACAAAGGACTTCATTGGCATAGTCCCTTAATTTTAGTCATCCCAGGCTTCATTTGTTGATGGTGTTGATCTTTGGACATTCACTTTTTCTAAGGATCTCCTCCTGCCCGAACGCAGCATGGATGTCCCAGCATGGAAAAGAGGGTTGAGATTTCTGGGGTTGACAAAACAAAGTATACCTGCTGCTGTTCACTCCATACTGGTAATTCCTTAGTTTCTGGGTCTCAAGTCTTGGTACCTCGGGAAATTAATCCTGTCTTGTGATGCACATTGAAAGCCGTATTAAGATCAAAATCATCATGCAAATTTCTAACTTTTTTCTGTTCTCTTTCCTCATTTAAAAAAAATGAATATAAACAGTTTTCCGAGCAAAATCTAGCTTGAGTATTGTACCTTGCTGCAGTAGCCAGTCATTCTCTGAATCACAGTGCTTTATGCCATTGTATACATTTCTCATTTGTGACTTGGAAAGCCATTTTGTGCTCTTATTTCCAGATTAATAGTGAAATTCTCTCTCCTGCTTACTTTCACTTATCAGGTTGAGATGCCTTCTGGTGTGGCACGGACCCATAGGTTTGCTACAGAAACAGTTGACCTCCCTGCCCAAGCAAGCGAGAGGGTCACAATTGTCTCAGCAGCTCCTTCATATGTTTACCGTGAGGCTGGCCCCCTTAAATTCAGCCCAAAGGCTCCCAACTTGTATCCTGGAGAACCCATGAGCCTCACAAATCACAGAGATGGACGTGAATCTCTGCTATTGAGAGCTCCTGCAAAAGATGGAACCGCATCCTTCCTCAGTCCCTCTGTTCTGTTTCCACTCCTCCTGTTAGTTGCTACTGGAGAAGCTGCAACTGCAGCTATTGATCCAAACTTGCCGCAATTCCTCTCAGTTGGAGTAGTTGCTTCTCTTGCAGCTGGGGCTACTTTAAATGCTTTGATTCTTCCTGAGTTGAATAAAGTACGTAATCTTTTTGAAGCTAATATGAGATTGGTGCATGATGATGCTTATGGGGATATATGGTTTTAAAGGAGGGAAGCATAATATCCTACTATTCAATTATTCAAACCTGTATACAGGTAAGAGAATCCATAGATGGAAATTATTTCCATATCCTTGGAAGAGTTTCTTAGAGACAAGAGGTTGATATACCTGCTAGTTATGAAGATAAGAGTGGATAGTTACAATTGAAGGTGGAAGAGTAAGCTTCACCAGTATCTGAAGTCCAAATCTGAACAGAACTGGTTTACATGGGGTGACATTTCTTTGTTTTACTTATATTGATGTACTTCCCTCAGGATAACTTTGAACCTATTGAGCACTGACGTGGAATCTGGAGTTTTGTTTTGGTGGCCCAAGCTTCCTTAGTCCACATCCAATCCCTCATTTCGTCATTGTGTTGGTTAGATATTTGGGGACTATGATAGGCGGTAACAGAAATAAGACTTTTGCAACACAGGTTCTGTTATTTTCTTTTACTTTTAGCAGCTTTGCCCAGGACAAGTTTAGACCTTGTACTATGGCAGTAAACTAAAAATTGTATCATGGAAGAGATTAGAAGGTGACATGCAAGTTGTGCTTGGTATAATTAGAGACCACAACATGTAAATGTTTCCTTCTTTGAAAGGAGCTACCTGGCTTTTTAAGATCCTTCTGCAGTTCTTGTGTTAGTCTTGAGATAAGATAATAAATCAATTGATTGTTCTTTAATCCAGATCCCTCAAAGATCAGCGGATGCAATTGCTGTCAAACAGCAACTTTTGTCTCAGTATGCTCTACTTCAATCTCGCATCAAGGACCTGAGAGAAGCTGCCGAAAAAGAGGTAATTCCTTGAGCGTCTACTTTTATGATCTTCGAACTATAACTGTCATGTTTCTGATCATTATCTCATGCCTCCTACGGTGTGTAGTCCTTACATAACATATTGCTAAATGCTTCATGATTTGTAACTTTATAATTTGCATCTCAGCAGGTTTGGATGTTAGCTCGTATGTGCCAGTTGGAGAACAAGATCTGTGCGGTTGGTGAACCATCTTATCGGTAAATAATCCATGATGATTTCACTTCTTATGTCAATGTTGATGATGTTTATCATTTGGAGGCAATCAACTGAGCAACTCCTGAAGGATGATCCTCGTTTCTCAGATCTAGGAAAAGTAGAGTTAAACGGGTTCGAGAAGGCCTGGAGAGCTCACTTAGAGGACGTATCGAACTGATTGGTAGCTATGCAAGAGTATGTTAAAACAAGTATGTTTGGAATGCATGCGATGAAAGGAAGCATGTCAATTTATAATAATTGTGTCATTTCCTTGTGTAATGATTTGGTCAGATATCTTCGATGATAGAAATCGAAGTGGAAATGGACTCAAATGTTTTGGCGGCCGAAGCAGTGAGCAATGTGGTTTGTGGTTCTTCTCTCTGTCTTTCCTTCTTCAACTCTGCTCAGAATACAAAGACGGATAGGTAGATGGAACTAAATTACCTGTTGTTTGCAGGAAAGGGCTGCAGAGCAAATACAGCAGATCATGGAGATTGAAAACCTTGAAGAGGCAAGTCCCTTAACCCATGAGTTTCCTTTTGCTGATCAAGATTGCTGAACGAACCTTGGCAATTAACCTCAAAACAATGAGCTCTAAATCGTTGATTGTTTTCTGTATTATCTCAGAGGTGGAGACTGCAGGCTGAAGCCAATGACGAGGCAGAGAGACTCCTTAATTCCCAAACCTTGTCCTCAGAGGAGGATTAGCCAATAAGACGACGCATTTTCAGGGAGATGATTTGGTTTACAGCTCCAGTAATTCTTGCATAAGAAGTAGAGATCTGAAAACTGTATATTAGATCGAAAGCAGAAGCGGATATAGCAAGAGGGTCAGTTTCCATGGGGGGTGATTTCATCATGATGCACCAAGCCTATTGTACCAAGCAACTGGGCCAAGATAAAAAGAATCGCATGGAAACTTCTCTTCATTCTCACTTTTTAAGTGGTGAACTTGGGGTTAGGGGGGAGAAGGTGGAAGGGATGTACTATACAAGTTTCCAACCTGCTTCTGCTCTTCCTTTCTTACAGTCAATTAATGTGACTATTAATTGGCCGGCATGTAAGGCATGACATCCCTTCTGCTGATGCTTCCGAGGTAATGTCTCCTTTCGGTCATACATATAGTTTGCAAGTGAGAACTGATGGGAAGGACTTCCTTGAATACATGGAGTACTGATATATAAGATGACATTAGAGAATTTTCCCTATATTCAGACAGAGGTAGAAATTTGAGACAGAGCAGTTAAACCATAACGCATTCTGTGAAAAAAAGAAGAAAACTTAATGAGTTTAAAATCATTTTATTCGCTATCTGCTGTATGTACAGAGAGTCACCTTCTGTCTGTCAACATCTACACACAGAAAAGCACCAATTATTGATAGGCTCAAGCCTCTGTTATAAGATCACCAGATACACTGTACAAGTGAAACAGGAAGCGATGCCCGAGAGAACAAACAGGCAGCGAAGGTCTCCGGCACTCCCCATGAACAAACAACAGTAGCCTGTCCATCCTTCAGGAATAGCATTAACCTGCCCTCCATCTGATGATGAAAAAAAAGACAATACTGCTGTGTCTTAACTTGCGAGGCGCACCGTCTATATACCCATCATAGCTGAGAACGGGAATTCACGAGTACAACTGCACAAGCTTGTCAATATGAGAATCCATGATTGCAGATACAACCTCGAGGAACACTTGTTCACTTTCCCCGGGGGTCAGTACTCTGTTGGCTTCCCCAACAATCCCCTCGATCACTGACTTCTTGTGGATTGTCTCACGGCACATGATGCTCCCTATCATGAATGGGGTGAGGCCTCTCTCAGCCCCTTTCTCGAGAAGCATGGTGGAAATTCGAAGAGTTCGGGCACACTCATGGGGCACATCCCACCCATAGCACTTCAGCATTGCAATGTCCTGCTCAGCGTCAAGTGATCTTATGTAATCCAAGGTATCAGGAGAGTAGGGTTGGCGGGCTTGCGGCCAGTAGAGCCAATCGAAAGTGCAATCTTCAAACTGCAAGAGAAATTGAGAGATCACAAGTCAGGTTGACAAGTCAGAAAATACGTGCATCATTCAGTAAAAGAGAAATGAGTGTACTAGTCTTAGAGACTCACATTCTCGGGAAGGCAGTAGCCATGATCAATTGGCACAAGTCGAATTTGACCATGTTCCCCCTCGGTAAAGAGGATATTTCCTGAGTGCCTGTCAGCATTGGCCATTCTTATGTCGAGCACGCTGATCTTATGAACCTCCTCAATGGGGAAGGCCCTAGGACCCATATCCTCGCAGCTCCCGAAGTTCTTGATGAACACCTGCAGTGACCCAACCTTAATATTCTCAGGTGTTCCCTCAAAACCATCAGGATGATTAAACCCCTTGTGCAGGCACTGGACCATAGCTGTTGGAGGCACACCCGCAAAGCCCATCACTTCACCAGATAAATGTCGGGGCCCACTCCTAGGGTGGTCCAATAGATAAGCTGCAACCTCTCTAAGAGCTCCTTCTCCGACCCTAGTTCCTCTCTTCAGCCCTTCACCGTCTGATGACACAGGGAGTCGCCGTGGGTTGTTAACAGCATTAGGCTCCTCATCAATAGGTTTGAAGACAGAGATGTACCTCTCGCCCAACGCATCCTGCATGAAGTAGGCCCCTCCGGTCCCATCAGTGGACCTGACCGGTGAATTACCTCTTTCCAAGCCCTGGATGCTTGCGTTGATCATATCACATATTGCCACAGGGAATCCAACCCTTGGGTTTACAGTTATGGGCTCAAGCAGAACATTTCTACGGAGCGGGTCCCTTGTGACAACCTGAAGCTCCCCAGCTGGATTCTTCACTGCATTTCCACTAATACCATTCTCTGACTCTACTGCCTCAACGGAGAGTTCAAAGTCCTTCTCGACGGGCTTAGCCCTGACTTTGGCTGATTTCTGGGCCAGCAAATGGATCACCCCAGCATCATTCTTGCAGATGTCATTGATAACCCTTCGATCCTCAAGCTTCTCTCCATCACAGAAAAGCTCTTGACTCTCGAGATCAACAAAGCCCTTATGCTTTCTTGCAATCCGTTGCTTGAGATAAGCCACATTTCGATGACGGTCCACATGGAACTCAAACTCCTTTCCTCTGGCAGTCTTAACAATGATTACTAAAAGATCTGACAGCTTAATAACCAAATGAAGAACGTTCCCACCAGTCACCCCATAGTCCTTAATGAGAGAGTTGGCCCGGGCCAATTCCCTGCCTGCAAAAACAAGCTTTTGCTTCTTCACCACAAACCCTTTGTAGGTCTGGATCCGAAGCTTGACAGAAGCTATGGAGTCGGACTCCAAGACCCGCATTGGGATCATGGAGCCAGAAACGGTCAGATATATTAGGATCGACTCACTGGGGCTGTAGCAATGACCAGAGAACTGCATCGAATCGTGGCGTGCTGGACACAGAGCGACACCAGCAAGAGCCATTTCAAAAATCTTCTTTGCCGCACCTGACGAAGCTGGGTATCCTTTCACGGTGCAATGCTAAAAAAAAAAGTCTAACCGTACATTCAGACTTTTTTTTTAAACCCTCTTCATTCGTATACAGTCGCCATATCTTCACCTTCAGTCATCGGCCCTTTAATCAATCGGAATGATTAAAAGACCCGACTTTCTAGCAAAACAAATAAAGAAGAAGAAGAAGAAGAAACTAAACAAGCTGTACAAGAAAATGGAAAGAGAAGGAAGAGGAATAAGGATGACCTCAATCCCCAAATCCTCCAAATCCCAAAAACGTACTGGAAATCTCGAGGAACTTTATGGGCAGACGATAAATTCCCGAATCCCCAAAATGTGCGGGAAACCCCACGAAACTCAGACGCCCGAACTCTGTATAGGAGCTCCGAGGCGATGGAGAAATCGGGGCTCCCCGGAAACTTATCCTTCCCAAACTCCCACTTTATGCGAAAACCGGCAGACGATTGGAGCTAGATTTCGAGGGCAGTGGAAGGAGTGTAGGGATTCTTACCCTCAGGAAAGAATCGAAGAGGAAATGAGCGAAAAGGAAAGCTTAAATCGATCACCAGATTTTGGTGATCAGTTGAGCGGATTGATGCAAATTTTCCGAGATTAGAGACATCTGCTCTAACAGCTCGATCGTTCAGCCGACTTTCTCTCTGACGCCAATGAGAGCGAGAAGGCAGAAGGAAATCGATGAAGGAAGGAACGGACCATTTAAATCTAGCCGTTGGATTTCATGTTTTATTCCATTCTATTATTACATACGGAAAAGGTTCTTTTGACCCCACACAACGACCCCCAACGGAACTGTCTCCTTTTTTCCGTACAATCACCTCATATAATATCTCATTTGAGAAGTAAAAATATGGGAATTGAAGTAACAAAGTTGTCGAGAGACGGACAAAGCTGTCTTCCCAAAATGGCCGACGGTGCAGGATGCTGGACCGGAGGAGCGAGCGGGTCATTTCGCGGTGCGAATTTACTAAATTATCCTTACTGGTTTTTTTTCCCCTTTCCAGAAATTATCCTTACAGTTTAAATAGAGGTTATGGCTTTCTCTCTCTCCCTCTTGTCCTTCCTCTTCTGTCATACCGTTAAGACAGAGTCGTAACCAATTGCTAATTTTGATTAATTGAAAAAATGTTAAAAAAATTAATTCAGCTTATCAATAATGCTGTTAAAAAATAATTGGATACATACATATATATATATATGCATCTACACACACACACGTTATTGTCTAACATCATATTCTCTTGTCGGGCCTAAGTCTAATTCCATATTCGGCATTCAGTTCGGGCAAAAAAAATTAATAGTAAAAAGAAAAATAACGCCACAGTTGCAGTTAGTTAGAATAACCGCCGAGTCCAGTATTTACCCGCCACTTGACCCTCCGCCGCCTTCCCCTCTACTCTTACGCGTCCGCACAATGTCGATCCATTTCCCGCTCCTCCTCTTCTTCAGTCTCTCCCTCATCAGCTCCCTCTCCGCTGATCCACAGCTGACCCCTGCCCCGGCCGCCGTCCTATCCCCTGACCAGGCAGTCAACTCCTCGCCCCCACCCGCCCCGGCGCCAGCAGCCTCTGCATTTCCTCTTTCAGGTCCTCCGGTGCCTGCCTTGTTCGTGCTGGGCGACTCCTCCGTGGATTCCGGCACCAACAACTTTCTCGGCACCTTCGCTCGGGCCGACCACCCACCTTACGGCCGCGACTTCGACACTCACAGCCCCACTGGGAGGTTCTCCAATGGGAGAATCCCTGTCGATTATCTCGGTGAGTTTAGGCTGCAAAGGTCAGTTCGTCGAAAATATCACTTTCTTGATTCTGTGATCTTAGTGATGGAAGTCTGAAGATCTCATTACGAGAACAAGCCACGGAATGCTTTTCTTTCATATTGTCTTGCAATCACTCTCGTACGGTTTCTCTTTTCCCCCATGAGGACTCTCCTCATAGGGCCACTCTTACTTTGAATTCCAGCACTGAAACTCGGACTGCCATTCGTCCCAAGTTATCTTGGACAGATAGGGTTGGTTGAGGCCATGATCCGTGGTGTCAACTTTGCATCCGCTGCCTCCGGGATAATCTTCTCCAGTGGTTCAGAATTGGTAGAACTCTTCACCTTCTAGTTTATTTCTTTCTTATGATGTCACCTTACGGTTCTAGAATAATTAAAATATTTTGTTACAGGGTCAGCATGTCTCCTTTTCACAGCAGATACAACAATTCGCCGATACGGTTCAACGCTTCATCCTACACAATGGAGAGGATTCCACTAAAGAACTTATCTCCCACTCGGTGGTCTACATCTCCATTGGGGTCAACGATTATATCCATTACTACCTTCAAAACGAAACAGGAGTTCAGAATCTTTTTCTCCCATGGGGCTTTGCTCAGTTCTTGGCATCCAATGTTAGGCAGGAAATCAAGGTCTATTCCTCCACCTGACCAATCTTTCTGTGACTCGAGCAAGATATTTTCTTTCTTATGTTTCATCTTTTAGTTGTGAGATGAAGTTTTGAATTAGTGGCTGCAGAACTTGCATAACATGTTCGTGAGAAGGGTTGTGGTGATGGGGCTGGCACCGATCGGATGTGCTCCTCACTACCTGTGGGAGTACAATAGCAAGGAAGGAGAGTGCATTGAGGAAATTAATGATGAAGTGATGGAATTCAACCTCGTCATGAGACGAATGGTCTGGGAGCTGAATAGAGATCTCTCTGATGGGAACTTCATCTTCTGCGATGTGTTTGAGGGCTCAATGGATATAATGAAGAATCACGAACGATACGGTTAGATCACTTATTAATTAAGTGCTCTCTCACCTTTGAAATGTAACGTCTATACCAAGCAGATTTACTTAAACTAGCTATCCTATTCCTGTCTGTCTCCATTCCTTCATTCTGAAGCCAATGGTAATGTGACATGACGAGAGCTTATTGGGTTTTCTTAAAGGTCTTGAGGTCATATCAGAAGCGTGTTGCGGGTTAGGAAGATACAAGGGATGGATAATGTGCTTATCTTCTGAGATGGCTTGTGTTAATGCTTCAAGTCATATATGGTGGGACCAGTTCCATCCGACTGATGCAGTGAACGCAATCCTTTCAGATAATGTATGGAATGGGTCTCACACGAACATGTGCTACCCCATGAACTTAGAGCAGATGGTGACCCTAACTAGTCATCCATAGAGCCAAGTGACCCACTAAGAGGCTGCTTCTGTGATAATTTGTCTCGGGGAACTGTACAATGACAGCGCTTCTTGTCTTTTCACGGTTGTATATCTCTAGCGTGAGATTTGTTGAACTGAGTAATCAACTTCTGTTGCTGTTGTTGTGCTAATATGAAAATGTAGTTAGGTGATTTTGCAGATATCTAAGAATAGTTAGGATCATCTTCAATTTCAGGTTTGACCATGAAGCTCAAAAATGCAGTTGTGACGTCCCCGCACAAGAGATACCCCATAAATCATTGTCCAGATAGAAATCCTGCAGGTCTCTTGGTAAATTTGCTGACGCGGATCAAGTAACTGCCATCCAGGTTTGTAAAAAAAATGAAAGCAATGGCGACCTTCTTATCCAACTGCAAAAAAAAACTGACTCAAGCATCCCTGTGTGTTACTTGAGATGCGGGACGGTCTTGCTCTTGAGTACTGAGGGATATCGTGTGACAAATTGTTTCCAGTCGTCAAGATCAATGTTTCCATCTCTTTTCAAATCTGCATCCTCGAACGTCTGCAAGAGTCATTTCCAAGTAATCATGTGATAGGTGAAGTATCAGCTGTGGGTGCTGCAAGTCATAACAATACCTTGTTGATGATTGCTTCGATGATCTCACTCATGAAGACCAAATCTGATTCCTTCGGAAGGGCCCAGTTCAACCCCTTGACCTTTCATAACGTGATTTTTAAGGACAGTTTCCCACGCCTCAAATTATGTTTTATAGGAACTTATTTGATCCACTTCAAATTTGAGAGTTGGTCTTTTTACCTCTCCACGTTCGATGAAGCCTGTCGTCTCCCATGTGTCGTACAACTTGAACACAACTGTAATATTAAGTCACTATCTTTTATTACAACTTAAATGATAATTTTCTGCGTATAAAATAAATCAACAGACAAATAAAATACCATGGAGGCTACATACAGACAGCCTTTTCATCTGAAGCAGCTGCAGGGTGGAAGACACTCAAAGAACGAACAAACTCTTGAAAATCTATCACCCCATCGTGCTTGTGGTCAAAGAGCTTGAAGATACGTGGGGAAAAATAAAAAGCGGAGTACGGCAGTGCAGAAGATTGAACTTCAACAGAATGACAGACTGAGTTACGAATGATAAATATTGCATTTGTGATGATGGCTGGCCGGATCTGCAAAGAGACTTTGCTTCTTGCTACTCTTAAGTAATCCGAGATGAAACTCATCCTACAGGATTGGAAATTTAATGTTTATCCATGCACATGTTATGGGTGGACGATTGAAAGCTTACTCTGCTAATCATGAGTCCATCATCAACCAGGGAACGGCTCAGTTTCTTGAACAGTACGTGAAGGGCTTCAATGTCCATTTCGTTAACTGTACAATAGTGAATGATTCAAAAAGGTGGAAATGAAAACAAAAGGAGGGAAGCCATGAGATAAAATGATAATGTAACTTCGATACTTGACAGTCTTGAGCTTGTTACAGCAGGTTTGAGGGGCAAGAAGAGCAAAATCTTTGCGCCCAAGTTTCTGCTTCCCACAGACGCAGCCCTTGAATGGAGATTTTGATATTGCACACTTCACTGGCTCCGCATGTATACATATATATCTATAACTAACTATGGACATCTTCCACTCTATAACGTAGATGGACTCATGTCTGGCTTGAATTCAGTATTCTAATAAGGGGGTTTTCTTAATAATTTCCCGAGCGGAATCAAAAAAAGTCCCAACGGCTATTCTTGCATGGGAGAGTAGGGTCTTTCACAGAATCTAATGGATTAATATTACTGGAACTGTTCTTGCCGTGGTCGCGTGGAGTTGCCTTCTTCAGCTTTGAACCGGACCAAGTAGGGAGAGAATCAAGTGCCACCTATCTAGAGGGCCACCAGTATTCTGATTTTAATAACAAAAGAACTGAATATGGGACTGCCGTCTGAATTCGGAGCCTGCAAAAACACGAGTTTGGCTGGTTTGGAAACTGACCGGCTAACTTCTGCCAACTTCTGAAACTGTCGTATGAGTTTGGCCTGCTTATGAATTCAAGCTCGCACAATGGAGAAAACTCATTCTTTGGACCTGACATTGAATATTCTTCTTCCATGATGTTAATTTACTCCACCTGAAATTATTGGAACTTGGTTCCTCTTTCTGGAGCACATGGATGGGAGTTTTTCAATACCTAACGTAGCTTCTTTGGCAGAGGAAAACAGAGAATTCTCAGACCTTCCGCTATTATACTGGGGATGGATGACACATGAGCATCGTATTCTTCGAGAGCTCGGGTTTCTTTTCAAGAAATGTTGCCTACCCATTTCTCTTCTTCAGGGTTCAGGAACTCTTTGTCTGGAGAATAAGTACCTAACTTTTCTTGGAAACGCTTGTCCTGTAATGCAGTTGTCGAATAACTTCTCGATCAGAACTCAACCAAATAGACATGGCATGTCAGACCCTTTTAAGCAATATGCATGACTCCACACTAGAAGAGACTTGCCTCAAGACATCGACTAGAAAACCCCACATATAAATATGCAATACAGAAAGAACACTAGCAAGAAGGGCACATTATGGGTGAAAAGCACATAGACCAAACGCATCATCGTCCAAGTTACTTTTCAACATGGTCCTGCACGTTTAACCACCTCCTTTACAAAGTTTCGCAGGTTGTTCTCAAAATCTGTATCTTTTGAAATTTTCATCCTGTAGGCTCTATTACATAATGTAAGCAAAGCAAATCAGGCAAGATGTACCACAAACGCACATTGTATCTGAGAGTCCAAGAACTGCTTGTACCGTTCAAAACACAAACTTAGCCATGAATCCACTCTTCAACAGATTCTCTATCAGGTGAACTAATTTTATGGGTTACACTATCCTTACAGAGTCCTCTTCCATGCTGAATCCGAACTTCTTTACATCTTCAAAAATCAGATGAGGAATAATTTCATGACACAGTCCATTCTTTGTGTCTCTAATCTTGAACTTTAGAGTCCATCACGAAGCTGGGAAATGACAAGGTTATGTCCCTGTAAGGCAGAAACTCATAGTCAATGGACACTGTCTTACTTCAAGATCGGTTGTTAAACAGATTATGCAACTTTTGGACCCCCACGTTAGATGTGCCAGGGTCACAGTCTTGATGAGAGACGGGTTCCTTGCAATGAACTCCTTCCACTCTTCTAGATCAATCTTTCCATCTCCTTTCTTATCTGCTTCCATCATTGTCTATTGAAAAGCATAAAATGGAAACAAGAATCTTCCATAAATAGATCATCAACAACCTGGCGAAGTCCAGACGTACAATATTTCATACCTTATTGATGATTGATTCAATTACATCATCAGAAAGTAGCAGATCTGATTCACTTAGAAGAGCCAACACCATGTCCTTCAGCTTCACCACCATATGAAGAAATTCAACATCAGTTAGAAATGAGACAGGCTTATTAACAATACCTTAAAACAGAGATGATAAATTACCTCTTCACGTTCAATGTAACCTGTTTGCCGCAAATCATACAGTCTGAATAAAACTGTCAGTGGTTACTCACAGTGAGCATATCATGAAATATTGATTACTGAAAATAAGAACAAATTTTCAAGGTGCTGCCATTCATCATGTCATACAGGTGATTTTGTCAGCTTCTGGGGCTCTTGGATGGAAGACACTTAACGAGCGGACAAACTCTCCGAATTCGATAACACCGTTGTGCTTAACATCGAATAAATCAAACACCTGCATTGAATATTTTGGACAAGTTGCGCCATTACTGTAACAACAATGAAGAAAATTTTCATGTGCTAACTAGTCAATTTCTCAAAACCTCAAGAAGGACCGATTATCACAGGATTAAGTTGAGTATGGTAATGAACAAAGGGGAGAGAAATGTTACTCATCTTGTAACCAATAGATACCCAGAATTGAGACTGATACAGAAAAGATACATACCCTGTCTGCAAAAAGATTCTGTTTACTACTATTTCTGAATAGTGCAAGCTGAAACTCTTCCTGCTCAAAGACAAAATTAGATGTAATTAGCATTCAAGAATTCAGGATGTAAATGCCACCGGAAGAAAGTGTGCGTAACTCTAATTTGTCATGGATTCAAATAGCTAGGAAAATACCTTGTGAATAAGGCCATCATCAATTATTGAACTGCTCAGTTTCTTGAAGAGATCGCAGAGAGCCTCTACTTCATTCACACTAACTGCCAAATCATTTGGAAAGCACAATTACAGTGTTAAATTCAAATTTCTTGCAGTAAGTTTTGGATGTGGACGTGAATCCCTTTATTAGCAAAACTATGTTCATCTTTTAAGAATTCCTCCTTACAATATGTCTCAGAAGCAAGAACAACAGGGTCCTCAAACCCTTTCTTTCGACAGCCTTCCTTCATGCAAAAGCAGGTCAAAAATGAACTCATAGCTAGGAGGGAATATCACGCCTGCAGATATCAGGAACATAAAATGCTGAAAAGATGCTTTAAATTTTTATACTAAGAATTATATGTCCCTTGTCAAGGATTTGCAAGAAATTATTCATGCATGTGATGTCGAATTTTTCACAGTTGATAAAAATTTAGCTGAATCTAATCTCTGCTTGCATTTTCACCTAGTGGGGCAAAAATTGTAGATGAAAAAATTCATAAAGAATTCTGAATTCGCGAGTGCAACGGTATCCTTAGCGGCCCATCCCAGCTGTGGCATTGCTTTACAAGGAAGAGGTAGCATCCCTAATTACAGAAAGGTCTGCAGATTTCTTCCTATCCCTTCATTCAAATCATCCAATAATTCTGCAGAATAGCTCTAACATCTAGACTCTTATCCGTAAACTAGTACTCATCATCAAAGTAGCAGACTAATTCCACAGAGCTAAACAGTAGAAAAGTTAAAATTGGTAGATGCAGCTTTATCAACAAAAGTCAAAGCAGGTAAACTCTGAACCCCTGTTGGGTTCCTTCTCCACTAGCATAAATCTACAAGCTAATCAAAGCGGTAGGACCCAATATTGCAAAAAGGGAATCCCGAGATGGAATCAAAAACAGCAAAATGAATGTTCTTTTGTTCTTTCACTGTCCCATTCTCAGAACACCCACCGAGAATCAGCGCTGAGATTAGAAATTAACAAAATGGGCACGAAAAAGATCGAACCTTTTTGGCGTTGACACAAACTCAGACATAACAAATTACCTCTGGAATTAGCCGCTGTCTTTTAGGTCTCTTGGTTTTGCCGTCGTCTCGTCTTCTTTCTCCTCCTCCTCCTCCTCCTCCTCACCTCCAACTAACTCCCCTCTGTTTGCCTCCCGTGTCAGAGCTTTATCGTCCTCGGCATCATTTCCGGTGACCGACATCATTTGGTATAAACTAATGCAAAAAATTTAGAGCACAATTGGAAAGTCCAAGATTTCACCCAACTTTACCCTATTTGGGTGAACTACACCATACATTGAGTTCCGGATAGTATCTATTTACTGGGCACTCGAGGCTTAAATTGTAATTTTAGATTATATATATATTATCACATAAATGTCAAAATATTATATTTCCACCTATTTTTCCAATAATTTAAAGCACCTTCTGCAAACTCGACAATTTCATAATCGTAGTTTCCCAGTAATCAAGTAATGCTGGAATGAAACACCCCTTTTTTTAATTAATTCCAAAGGGTAAAAGGGAAAATTGAATATTCTTCTTATAAAAACATTGACCCAAGTTATTGAGAAATTTCTCAGATATAATATTAGTTAAATAATTATTTGTTGAAAAACATATATTACAATTAAAAAAAACCATTTTTGCAAGTGCCTTGCGTTGGAAATTGAAGCATTAGATCTTCATGACATAATCACTCCATTTGTGCTACTACTGGAATTCTTAGCAGACCTTAAATTGAGGGGCTCAGAGGGACGGGGGAAGGAGAGACTATAGAGAAATCTTTTAAATTTTGAGGGATTTGGAGTGGTAAGTCAATTTATATATATTTTTAATATATTTTTCGGAATATATAAGAATATCGAGAGAGATTATGGTAGATTTTATCATAAAACTTTCTGATTTAAAAATATAAGATATTATAAAAGGTAAAATAGTTCATTTATACTTCTTAAATTTTTCTTCTTCTTGCGTTCAAGATACTATCTAAATAAAAAATAATGATACATATATTACCTCAATATCATTTTCCCTCAATCCAAACATACAAATTGGTGACATTCAATGCAAAAAACAAGCACTCCAACATTATTTTTAATCCTTAGTCCAAAAAGATTGTCGAACATTGCTTGTGATACTCCTTACACATCTTCATTTTTTTTCTTCAATTTATTTCATAATAAATTCATAAACATTCTCTGTAATAAGGGAAAAAAAATCTTAACTCATCCCAACAGTCAATTTAAGGTGATAAAAGCATGTAGATTTAATAGGGAGTTTTGTGAGGTCATGCATTCAAACTTTCCATCATGCACTCTGTGACCACCCACAATGGAATGGCCTCTGAGAGGGACATGTTCTTAGATCTAAAAATAACAGATTAGAAAATAGGCGGCTAGAGGTTGACTTCCAATAATGCATGCCACGTTAGAATATTCTACTATATGGATTGTCGGGGACGCTGACGCCGGCCACTGCTCCCCCGCAAGTAAAGGAAGTCCTCTGGGAGGTTCGTACCGTGTTGCTAAAAGTATACCTGGCGGAGTTTGATTCTGAATTCCCACGGCCTTTTGTACCGTGAAAATTGAATGTTTTTTTATGGCAAAAGTTGCAGAGGAAATGGAATTAGCTCATCTCGTGTATGTTTTACAAATGGGAGGACAGTTCGTCTCATGCACAGTTCTCGCCATACCCAATACAAATTCACCAGACCCTTCGTCGATGTGTATATGTATCTTACCCAACTTTGGACAAACACTGACATTACTTAAGGAATAAAAAAGGTCGATCGACCATCACAATCGATCATACTGTTGAGTCTTCCTTTCCTAGATGTTAATGGTGTTGGGATTAATGCTCTAAACCCAATTACAATTGATGTAGGTTTATTCATGAAATAAAATTAAGACATTGTTATTCATCATATACTGCTACATTCTATGATGAAACCCATAAACTATGATAATGATTTTAAGGTCATGATGAGATCATGTCAGTGAGACTTAAAATCCACAAGTTTTAGTTTAAAATGTTCCTAGTTATAGAATCACTGAACATGAGATTGATGATCTGGTAAGACTAGTACACTTGTTACATACTCTAAGGTAGAGGGTAACTGATCTCACAGTTACTTGTGAAGAATCACTAATGTAAGAGTGTAGGTACTCATTATGGAATGAGTTTACTGAACTGATCCGCTTAAGGATTAACCTAATGGATCTTTAAATAAATGTCAATAGGTTATTCCTTATGTGATAGTAGGTGTAAATGACCCTTAGACTTGATATTAACATAGTATCTTGTAAGAGTTAAGTTGTGTTTTGGTTTATTCCTTTACATAGTTCTCTAAACCATGAGTAGGATATTCTGGACCCAACAAGACTCTTATGGAGATGGTGTGTAATCAATAAAGAATCGGTTACTTCTCATAAGAGGAGAGAATGTCCTATGTATTCTATTAAGTATTGACTCAGAAAATCTCTGACCAGAGTAGGATGAAATATCAGAAAGCAGTTTCCGATATTTCATTATTGAGTTAATTACTAGAGAATTGAGATGCATATGGATAAAAATTAGGGTTTGACATTTTATCCATACCTTAATTTATCCGAGACATTGTATAATTGAATAATTGAATTACATGAAAACTAATCACCAAAGGGTGTTCGATTCTTTGATTGAAATCTTCACTATCCGGGTGGTCATGATATGTTGCTAGACGTTAATCTTAACTTGTGAACTTAATTGATTAAGAGTTAATCGATGATCTTATTAAAATGTTTAATAAGATAAATTAATTCACTACCGGCTTAGTGTGGAGCCCAATGGGTCACACACAATACAAGTCATTTCTCGTAACCAAAATTTAATTGATTAAATTTTGTGTTGGACAGTTAATTCCGCTAGCACGGAATTGTCCATATCGGTTATGCGTCTTATTAGATAAGGTTGTTTCGGAATTAACTGTAAAGTTAAATTTATAGAAATTTAATTATACTCTCGGTTATATACGCATGCTAAATTATTGAATGAGATTCGATAAATACATGTCTATATGTATGTACATGAGTAGTACATGTCATGTAGACCAATGGTTGGTCTATTCTTAACGGCATAATATTCAAAATGGCATAACGTATGCCAATAGTGAAAAAGCACATCTCTTCGGTGAAAGAAGGGCACATCTCTTCGGTGAAAGAGGGATGTGTCTCTTCGGTGAAGGAGGGGCGCGTCTCTTCGGTGAAAGAGGGGCGCGTCTCTTCGGTAAAAGAGGGGCGTGTCTCTTCGGTGAAAGAAGGGCACGTCTCTTCGGTGAAAGAAGGGCACGTCTCTTCGGTGAAAAGGGCGCGTCTCTTTGGTGAAGGAGGGACACCTCTCTTCAGTAAAATAATTCTAAAGGTGAAAACGTTTCACCCACCAAAGGGGACAAAAGTCCCCTTTCGTGTTCTATATATAGAAAAACCGAAGGGCATCATGTGTGTTAGTTTGAGAGAAGAAAAGAGTGCTACCCAAAATACTATATCCGAGAGTGATTGAAGAAGATTAGTTCTACTAAGTGCTATATACAAGCCTTTTATTCCGAAACAAAAAGGTGACCGATTGTTGGGAACAGTTCTCAACGCTTACGAGAAAAACTTGGTGTGGATACCGTGGAGGGCGTACACGTGTGCGTCTAGTCAGAGGATCGACTCTTGAAGTCATTCGTAAAGGCGTTGTGGGACATCGCCGAATTGAGGATTCAAATACAAGGACCGATTCGAAGTGTTTGTAGGTATGTATATTCTCTACTTGTTTCTTCATATTTGAATTTCAAATTGCATCAAAGGGATACTGGGCTCGGAAATATAATTTAAATGAAATTGAAATGCACGCTTCTGCCGCGTATCGATTCCCAACAGTGGTATCAGAGCCACCTTTGATAGTAGTTTGAAATTCGGGTGTTATTTATTGAAATAACGAATTACTTAATATCACATTTTGTTATGAGAATTTTGATTTTCCTGATTACCGCAAGAGTTGTGGTTATTGTACATATATAGATATTTGCATAATATATTTTATTTTTAATGAGATTAAAGATAAATTAGGAAATAGAGAAAATATTTGTAAACTAATTATGGGTTGAGTATCTGTAATACGGTAGTACAATTGTTGTGCTGGGTTTTACATTCGGCATGCATACATCAAATATATACGATATATGAATGATGGGTTTTTAGTGTAGGATGATTTTAGTGACACCTTGTGGCTCGGGTGTTTTTACGTTAGGAACGTCCATAATCATCCTTCTTCTTTTATATGCCTTTTATTATTATACATATTTGATGTTTATAATAATTGCATAAAGACCCTCCGATAATATTAAGTTGAAATGGCTACGATATTAAGAATATTAGTCATGCTTTCCATCATTATGAGATGTAGAGTGTGTCAACAAATATGGTGGGTTTGTTGTGCACACACAAGGCCCATCACATGAGTTGGCACGATACTTCATCATTAAAATATATGAGATGTATTATATTACATGCCTAAACGATTCTATCTTGTTGAGCTACACTCAAGGGTAGTTTCTTTTTCCGTATATGATATATGAATGATGGGTTTAACTTAACTAAGATTTTATGGTTTGTTGTGCACACACAAGACTATAGTAATCTTAGAGGCAAAATTAATGGAAGTTACATGAGATGTAATTGGTAAGAGTTACCTACCTGTGGACTTACTTAAGATTTGTCGTGTTACATGCGAGATCTAGGTAAGATAAACTGGATTCCATAATCTCCACTAGGAGGCCTTCCAACGGGGTCTCCCGTTTTCCATTTAGAGGGCAATGGGATTCGTCAAATTTAGTGGGAGACATGATTAGATCAGAAGTTCTTGATAATCATGCATCATATTTCATGAATAATTCCTCATGCATATTGTTCTTTATTTGTAGATAAATCTGTCATCATGTCTACATCGTTGTCACTTCGAAGCATATTAGATGCAAACAAACTCACTGGGCCGAACTATGTGGATTGGTTGAGAAATTTGAGGATTGTCCTCATTCAAGAGAGAGTCTCCTACGTCCTCGACTCTCCTAAACTTGCTTCTCCTGCAGAGAATGCCACCGAGGAAGAAAACGCCACTTATCAGAAGTGGCAAGATGATAGCACTCTTGTGCAATGCATCATGTTGGCATCTATGAGTAACGAGTTGCAAAGACAACATGAGAAAATGGATGCAATGCTATTCTTGTTCACCTCAAAGATTTGTATGGTGAACAGAGTAGAACTGCTAGATATGAAGTATCGAAGCAGCTCTTCCAGGCCAGAATGACAAATGATATTTCTGCTGAAGCCCATGTTCTCAAACTAATCAATTTGATTGAGGAGTTAGGGAAATTGGGCTTCACAATGGATGGAGAATTATGTCAAGACTTAATTCTCCAGTCTCTGCCAGAGTCGTTTTCACAATTTATCATAAACTTCCACATGAACAAGTTGGATGTCTCGTTACCTAAGCTCCTCAATATGTTGAAGACCGCAGAAACCCACCTTGTGAAGGATAAGGGTAAGGTCTTATTAGTGGAATGTGCCTCACAGACGAAGGCAAAGAAGGGTCCCAAAAAAGGGAGGCCTAGTGATAAATTTATGAAACCAAAAAAGCAAATCAAGAAGAAAAAGGGGAAGGAGAAAATCTCTGAAAAGGGCACCTGCTTCCATTGTGGGAAAGATGGCCACTGGAAGAGGAACTGCAAGTTATACCTTGCAGAGGTGAAGCAGAGGAAGGCTTCAGAAGCCAATTCTTCAGGTGTGTTCATTATTGAAGTTAACTTATCATTGACGAATTCTACTTCATGGGTATTAGATACCGGATGTAGTTCTCATATCTGCAATTCGTTGCAGGGATTGAGAAGAAGTAGATTCCTAAACAAAGGGGAGTATTATTTGCGAGTCGGCAATGGAGCAAGAGTTGCAGCCGTAGCAGTAGGAACCTTTTGTTTAGATTTGCCTTTTGGCAAAACTATTGAGCTAAATAATTGTTATTATATTCCAGTCTTAATAAGAAATATTATTTCTGTTTCTTTGTTACTTGAACAAGGATATGAAATGAAATTGAAGGGTAATAGTTGTTCTATTTCTCACTCCGGTGAATCTTATGGAACTGGAAAGATCACCAATGGCTTGATAGTCTTGGAAGTTAATGATAATATACTTCATGTCGAACAAACTAACAAAAGGAAAAGAGATGATCTAAACTTTACATATCTCTGGCATTTAAGGCTTGGTCACATTAATGAGAATCGGATTAACAAGTTATACAAGGATGGGTACTTCGACCCATATGATTATGAATCACTTCCAACTTGTGAATCTTGTCTCAAAGGAAAGATGACTAAGACTCCATTTACTGGATATGAAGAAAGGGCGACACAGTTGTTAGAGCTAGTCCACACTGATGTTTGTGGACCGATGGCAACTCAAGCCAGAGGTGGATATTCCTATTTTATAACATTCAGAGATGATTTGTCTAGGTTCGGATACGTGTATTTAATGAAATACAAATCTGAAGCCTTTGACAAATTTAAGGAATATCGAGCTGAAGTTGAGAAACAAACTGGAAAGAGTATCAAAACACTTCGATCAGATCGAGGGGGTGAATACCTATCTAGGGAGTTTTTGGATTATCTTAAAGAATGCGGAATAGTTTCCGAATGGACTCCTCCTAGTACTCCACAACACAATGGAGTAGCTGAAAGGAGAAATCGCACTCTATTAGATATGATGTGATCCATGTTGAGCTTCACTGATCTTCCAATTTCCTTCTGGGGATATGCCTTAGAAACTTCCATATACCTTTTAAATAAGGTTCCCACTAAGTCTGTGTCACGCACACCATATGAGATATGGAAGGGCAAGAGACCAAGTCTTAAACACCTTAAAATTTGGAGTTGCCCTGCGTATGTGAAAATGCAAGATACAGATAAACTTGGTGCGAGATCTGAAAAATATAGATTTGTGGGTTATCCTAAAGAGAGTTTAGGATATTATTTTTACTCTTCTGTTGAACAAAAGGTGTTTGTTAGCAGACATGCCATTTTCTTGGAGAAAGAGTTTGTCCAAGATAGTGGGAGTGGAAGGAATGTTGAACTTGATGAAGTTCTTAACTCACTATCAGTCTCACATCGACTTATAGAAGAACAACAGGTTGCTCCAAAACCAATCCATTTACCACAACCTTCTGAACCTCCTCGTAGATCCATGAGAATGCGTAAGGCACCTCAAAAGTTGAATTTGGCAATTGAAAATGATCCAAGTTCAAATGTCATGGATGTGGATGATCCACAAACCTATGACGAAGCTATCAATAGTTTTGATAGTAACAAATGGCAAGAAGCTATGGAGTCTGAGATGGACTCAATGTATTCCAACAAAGTATGGACTTTGGTGGATGCACCTGAGGGAATTACTCCCATCGGGTGTAAATGGGTCTTTAAGAAAAAGATCGGAGCAGATGGCAATGTTGAAACATACAAGGCCAGACTATGATGAAACCTTTTCGCCAGTAGCAATGCTCAAGTCCATCAGGATATTGCTTGCTATAGCCGCATACTATGATTATGAGATATGGCAAATGGATGTGAAGACAGCTTTCCTTAATGGAAACCTTGAGGAAGATGTCTACATGACACAACCGGAAGGGTTTGTCTCATCTGTTGGTCCAAACAAGGCATGTAGGCTGCAAAACTCCATTTATGGATTAAAACAAGCTTCGAGGAGTTGGAACATATGTTTTGATGAGACAATCAAAAAGTTTGATTTCATCAAAAATGAGGAAGAACCTTGTGTCTACAAGAAGGTTAGTGGGAGAGCTATCGTCTTTCTTTTGTTATATGTAGATGACATATTACTTATTGGGAATGACGTATCAATGATGCAATCGGTCAAGGTTTGGCTTTCCAAGAACTTTTCCATGAAGGATCTGGGAGAAGCATCCTATATATTGGGAATAAAAATCTATAGAGATAGATCTAATAGGATGCTTGGTTTATCCCAATCCAGGTATATAGATACTGTGTTAAAGAGGTTTAACATGGAAGGTAGTAAGCGTGGTTACTTGCCTATGAGTCATGGCATTAATCTTTCTAAGAAGATGTCACCAAAGACACCTGAGGAGAGACAAAGGATGAATGGAATTCCATATGCATCCGCAGTAGGATCCATCATGTATGCCATGATTTGTACCAGGCCTGACGTGGCTTATGCCCTAGGGGTTACAAGCAGGTTTCAGGCTAATCCGGGAGAGGAACATTGGAAAGTTGTGAAAAATATTATCAAGTACTTGAGAAGGACTAGAGATATGTTTCTCATATTTGGTGGATCAGATTTGAAGCTAGAAGGATACACTGACTCTAGTTTTCAAACTGATCCTGACGATAGTAAATCAGTATCAGGATATGTGTATACCCTGAATGGTGGTGCTATAAGTTGGAAGAGTTCCAAACAGTCCACTATAGCTGATTCAGTGATAGAGGCAGAATATATCGCTGCAAGTGAAGCTGCGAAGGAAGGGGTATGGATAAAGAAGTTTATCAGTGAGTTAGGAATTGTTCCTCAGATTGAGAATCCTGTGCCCCTATATTGTGACAATACTGGGGCAGTAGCACAAGCTAAGGAGCCAAGATCCCATCACAAGTCAAAGCACATCCTAAGGCGGTATCACCTAATGAGAGAAATCGTTGGAAGGGGTGATATCAGTATTGAACGAGTCAATACGAAGAACAACATTGCAGATCCACTAACTAAGTTATTACCACAGCAGCAATTTGATCGCCACTTAGATTGTATGGGTATGAGATACCGAAGCGATTGGATTTAGTGCAAGTGGGAGATTGTTGGGATTAATGCTCTAAACCCAATCACAATTGATGTAGGTTTATTCATGAAATAAAATTAAGACATTGTTATTCATCATATGCTGCTACATTCTATGATGAAACCCATAAACTATGATAATGATTTTAAGGTCATGATGAAATCATGCCAGTGAGACTTAAAATCCACAAGTTTTAGTTTAAAATGTTTCTAGTTATAGAATCACTGAACATGTGATTGGTGATCTGGTAAGACTAGTACACTTGTTACATACTCTAAGGTAGAGGGTAACTGATCTCACAGTTACTTGTGAAGAGTCACTAATGTAAGAGTGTAGGTACTCATTATGGAATGAGTTTACTGAACTGATCCGCTTAAGGATTAACCTAATGGATCTTTAAATAAATGTCAATAGGTTATTCCTTAGGTGATAGTAAGTGTAAATGATCCTTAGACTTGAGATTACCATAGTATCTTATAAGAGTTAAGTTGTGTTTTGGTTTATTCCTTTACATAGTTCTCTGAACCATGAGTAGGATATTCTGGACCCAACAAGACTCTTATGGAGATGGTGTGTAATCAATAAAGAATCGGTTACTTCTCATAAAAGGAGAGAATGTCCTATGTATTCTATTAAGTATTGACTCAGAAAATCTCTGACCAGAGTAGGATGAAATATCAGAAAGCAGTTTCCGATATTTCATTATTGAGTTAATTACTAGAGAATTGAGATGCATATGGATAAAAATTAGGATTTGACATTTTATCCATACCTTAATTTATCTGGGACATTGTATAACTGAAGGATTGAATTACATGAAAACTAATCACCAAAGGGTGTTCGATTCTTTGATTGAAATCTTCACTATCCGGGTGGTCATGATATGTTGCTAGACGTTAATCTTGACTTATGAACTTAATTGATTAAGAGTTAATCGATGATCTTATTAAAATGTTTAATAAGATAAATTAATTCACTACCGGCTTAGTGTGGAGCCCAATGGGTCACACACAATACAAGTCATTTCTCGTAACCAAAATTTAATTGATTAAATTTTGTGTTGGACAGTTAATTCCGCTAGCACGGAATTGTCCATATCGGTTATGCGTCTTATTAGATAAGGTTGTTTCGGAATTAACTGTAAAGTTAAATTTATAGAAATTTAATTATACTCTCGGTTATATACGCATACTAAATTATTGAATGAGATTCGATAAATACATGTCTATATGTATGTACATGAGTAGTACATGTCATGTAGACCAATGGTTGGTCTATTCTCAACGGCATAATATTCAAAATGGCATAACGTATGCTAATAGTGAAAAAGCACATCTCTTCGGTGAAAGAAGGGCACGTCTCTTCGGTGAAAGAGGGATGTGTCTCTTCGGTGAAAGAGGGATGTGTCTCTTCGGTGAAGGAGGGGCACATCTCTTCAGTGAAAGAGGGGCGCGTCTCTTCGGTGAAAGAGGGGCGTGTCTCTTCGGTGAAAGAAGGGCACGTCTCTTCGGTGAAGGAGGGACACCTCTCTTCGGTGAAGGAGGGACACCTCTCTTCAGTAAAATAATTCTAAAGGTGAAAACGTTTTACCCACCAAAGGGGACAAAAGTCCCTTTTCGTGTTCTATATATAGAAAAACCGAAGGGCATCATGTGTGTTAGTTTGAGAGAAGAAAAGAGTGCTACCCAAAATACTATATCCGAGAGTGATTGAAGAAGATTAGTTCTACTAAGTGCTATATACAAGCCTTTTATTCCGAAACAAAAAGGCGACCGATTGTTGGGAACAGTTTCTCAACGCTTACGAGAAAAACTTGGTGTGGATACCGTGGAGGGCGTACACGTGTGCGTCTAGTCAGAGGATCGACTCTTAAAGTCATTCGTAAAGGCGTTGTGGGACATCGCCGAATTGAGGATTCAAATACAAGGACCGATTCGAAATATTTGTAGGTATGTATATTCTCTACTTGTTTCTTCATATTTGAATTTCAAATTGCATCAAAGGGATACTGGGCTCGGGAATATAATTTAAATGAAATTGAAATGCACGCTTCCGCCGCGTATCGATTCCCAACAAATGGACCTGCATAACTCTCAGCCGATTTCAATGGCCATGGATGGAGGCAGGATGGATTAATTCGAATGAATACTATATACATACACGAACCAGCAAAATGGACCCAGTTAGGCCCATTCACTCATCCGGGCCAGGCTTGATGGGCTGCCGGCGCACATGCGACTGCCTAGATTATTCTTGGCGGTGCAGTAGACAGCTAACCGCTAGAGCTGATAGGCATTGATTGAGGAGAAATATGGCGGCAAAGTTGGACAGCTCATCTGCCGTTGAATTCGAGCTGGTTGTCCATGGTAGTTGACCCGTTTGTTAGAAACAAATGAACTGCTAAAAACTTTCTCCTTTTCCTCTCATCGACTCTCTGCTTATCTCCCCCTTTTATTGAGATTTTTACATTTTGAGATCCTCGCCACTGTGTAGCTCACCACACTCGACAGAACAAGAACAACCGGGCGGACGCTGCAAGAAAGAGCAGCAGCCTCCTCTTTGTCGGCCCTTTCTTCCTTCCTCCCTCTGAAAGTTCAAAGTTCCTCTCTCCTCAATTCTCATTTATAACCAAAGACCTCCTCTGCTTGTAAGAGGAAGAAGGATCAGAGAAGGAAGGAGAGGAAATGGCGGGAGTTGCAGGGACTTGCTCTTCGGGGCTGCTGCTAAGGAGCAGAGAGCCGGGTAGCGTTAATGTGCCATCCCCTCTGGTTCAGTACAATGGGCTCAGGCCATTGGACAGTGTGAAGATGGCAGTTTCGTTGGTTTCGGCTAATGGGAAAATCGCTTCTAAGTCCAGTAAGAATGATGCTTAGATTATTTAAGATTCTCAATTAATCGAGCTGTTGATTTGATATATCTTGAGCCGTTCAAACATTTCTATGGTATAAAATGAGGCATCATTTGGACGGGTACTGATAAAACCAATCTTGTGGACTTGCTAATGGATAATAACTAGAGCTTACAGATCATGAAAGTAATGTCTTGATTCTAAAAATGTTTCATCATAGGTACGGGTAGACCTGTCTGTACATTTCTGATAAGAAAGTCGGGCAGCTCTAGAAGACTTCTGATGTCTTCCATTTCTAGTGCCTTATGGATTGACCTTAAGCTTTGTTTCTTCTCCGGACTCTTTTATTCAGGGATTAGTGCTAATGTGTTAGGGCCATTCCTTTGACTCGCAGCAGGAAAATGCAGGGGGATCAAGGCCATGGCCTCCCCAACTGTCTCAGCCCCAAAGCGAGAGAAGGATCCCAAAAAGCGGGTTGTGATAACAGGGATGGGCCTAGTCTCAGTTTTTGGAAGCGACATCGACACATTCTACAGCAAGCTCCTCGAAGGAGAGAGTGGTATCAGATTCATCAATCGGTTCGATGCCTCAAACTTCTCTGTGAGGTTTGCGGGTCAGATCCGTGATTTCTCCTCCAAGGGCTACATTGATGGGAAGAATGATCGCCGCCTTGATGACTGCTGGCGGTATTGCTTGGTTGCTGGGCGGAGAGCCCTTGATGATGCCAACCTTGGAACCGAAGTTCTTGAAACTGTATGTTAATTCGGTGAAATTGTGAAAGGCCAATCTCCTTCCATGCATAGGAAAAAACTGGGAATATAGTAACCAGTTTGTGATTCAAAATGATTACTACACTTTTTATAACATGACAACACAGTCAGATGTTGCACGAGTAGTATGGTTGATATCAGGTTCATTCTTGAAACATTTGTTGCCAATGACATACTTAGAACCGGTTTAACCAAACCCTTTTGTTCTGTCATGCAGATGGACAGAACAAGGATCGGAGTTCTAGTTGGATCGGGAATGGGGGGCCTAACAGCTTTCAGCAACGGAGTAGAAGCACTAATCCAAAAGGGATACAAGAAGATTACTCCATTCTTCATCCCTTACTCCATCACCAACATGGGCTCAGCTCTCTTGGCCATAGACACCGGACTAATGGGGCCGAACTACTCCATCTCAACTGCTTGTGCGACTGCAAATTACTGCTTCTATGCAGCTGCCAATCACATCAGAAGAGGCGAGGCTGATATGATGGTGGCCGGAGGCACAGAAGCTGCAATCATGCCCACAGGGGTGGGAGGTTTCATTGCTTGCCGGGCTTTGTCGCAGAGAAATGAGGACCCTGAGAAGGCTTCGAGACCTTGGGACAAGGATCGTGATGGTTTCGTCATGGGAGAAGGGTCCGGTGTTCTGGTAATTCTCTCCCAACTTGTGCTAGTTTTTTCTGAAAAACTAAGTGGTGGGAGTTAGGTGCACTAACAATGCGAATCAAGTTAATAGAACAGGTTTAATATGAACAGAATCGAAATGCATACTCTCATATCATGCCAAGCAGCTGTTTTTCCTATTATAGACAAGTTGAAGAGAATGTGCACTAACAAAGTATTTGAGCTTTTTATAACTTATATGTGTGTGTTTTCTGGTTTTACTGGTGCTGTTTTTGTTGAGGATACGCTTAGATTATGGAGAGCCTGGAGCATGCCATGAAGAGAGGAGCCAATATCATCGCAGAGTATCTAGGAGGAGCCATAACTTGTGATGCCCATCACATGACTGATCCTCGATCGGATGGCCTCGGTGTTTCATCTTGCATCAGCAAAAGCTTAGAAGATGCAGGTGTTTCCCCTGAAGAGGTGAAATGCTAATTCTGATCAAACGTTTCGCTTTGCAAGGCCGAATGTTTTTGCTAGGTGCTAACATCTACGACTAGAGCCAATGCAATGATCGGTCCACTGCTTATAGGTGAACTACGTGAATGCCCACGCAACATCAACCCTTGCTGGAGACTTAGCGGAGGTCAATGCAATCAAAAAGGTCTTCAAGGACACATCTGAGATGAAGATGAATGGCACCAAGGTCAGAAGTCAAATTTCAAGATCTAGATTGGTTGCTGGAAATAATTTTTACATTCCTTCCTCTCAAGGACTCAAAGCGATTTAACCTTCTTGCAGTCGATGATCGGGCATGGGCTCGGGGCAGCAGGTGGCCTTGAAGCCATTGCGACTATAAAAGCCATCACCACCGGATGGGTTCATCCGACCATCAACCAATATGTACCACACCTGACATCTCAGTGCCCATCTTCACAATTCTCCTTTCCCATTATGCATCTCATACTCTGGATGAATTTTCTTTATTGTTGTGGTAATGCAGAATCTGGAGACTGATGTTACAATCGACACGGTCCCAAATGTGAAAAAGAAGCATGAGGTTAACGTTGGTATGTTCCAAACTCTCTTGTTCTATGCCAATAAGGCACTCCATTTATTTGTACTAGTATGGACAGGTTGTGGGTTAATTTACTCGTAAGTTTATGATGAATGGTCCAAAATCTCAAAAAATGCTCAACCTAATCAGTAAGGCCACCGTAGAATTGATCGACTTATGTATCATCCCTCTGCAGCTATATCAAATTCCTTTGGCTTTGGCGGGCACAATTCAGTTGTGGTCTTCGCTCCTTTCAGGCCATGAGCATCAAAATCAAACCCAATCGAGCACCAGTTCTCTTCTCCATAGAATATGTTCTTCCTCAGGGTCTAGCCGGGAGCTTACAATAGGAGGCGATGGCAGGAAAAAAAAAAAAACTGCCGCAAGGAGTCGTGTTGTTTTTCCATTTTCTTGATCTTCTCCAACGTTCTGAATCTCCTAGCTGATGTTTATGCGAACTCGGTGATTCTGAGCGAATAAAGGTTGTTTATTGTCTATGGCTCAGTAATTTCTGAACGATTGGAAGAGCTTACTTCTTCCAGAATTTCCTTAAGACTTCCATTGAGCTATACCTGGTTCCCTTATTAACCACTCCAAATAATCCCTCGTATATGGAAATCATCGAGACATCCAAGCCCTGGGACAGATCAAGATATCAATGAATTATATCGGGCCAAGAGGGGGCGGACGTCAGTTCAATTTCCACGGTGCCTCTGAGCAATCGATCACCCGAATAGAGGGAGACTGCTCAATTTATAATTCATGTTCGTACTACCTATAATAATCTCTAATTTAAGCAAATTCTCGATGCCTAGAATGGAATGCACAGGGTTACATTCTCGTATCCTCGGCTGTAAGAGACGGGCATCCTCTGGAAATACAGATCCGAAAGCTCAGCAGGCATTGACCCGGGACACGGTTATACTCTGACAATGACCCCAGAAAAGGAACCAAAGCCAAAGGATTCTTCTTCCACGGCCGCCATTGATCCTGTCCATCCATACATTTCCCCTTGACTTGGACCTTTCGTCACGTTCCCTCGGAAAACATGATACGTCTAGACAAAAAGGGGGAAATTAACGAAGGGAAGAATTCAAGTCCAAAAGGGTCTCCTCATCTATAAATGTCAGTCTTCTTTAGTTTGTTCTTTTAATATTTCCTTTGCTGTAACAATTGGTCCGAATAGTCCAATATCCCTTCCCTTAAAATAATATTTTGTTTTCCTTCCCATCATGTGAATGGATAAACATTATAGAAGTTCAAAAATGCAGTAACTCCACTTTAGGCCGCCACCAACCGGTGTCTGGTAAACCCCAAGTTGCTGATTCTAGTGGTGAATACTGGCAAGGACACAGCCGGGTCGTTTTCCTGGGTCTGTACTGGTTGATTGAAATAATGATGGAAGGATTGAAAATAAAAATTAATGGAAATATCACGCGGTTTTTAACTGTAACCAGGAATAAATACATCTCACATACGAAGATGACGCATCAAATATTATGATTGATGTGAAACAAATAACATGATCTAATTAAGGTGGAGTGATTCCACTTAAACTTGGATCTAAACATAATCGATTATAGCGGAAGAAATGATCATTTATGTTTGGATCCTATGCTTGGCTCGCCTCGTAGGCTCTTCGCATGTTCAAGACACTCTATACTTTCTTGAGCCACCGCTGCTCGTGGCCCCATATCTTGTGTACGATCTTATTGGTGGAACTTCACATACAGTGATTAGGGATTGTATTGAGCAGAGTATGGGCTCAGGCTAGACCACATGCTGCCTATATGCATTTTGGAGCTTGGTTGTGATGTATGTCGGTATAATATAACCGTTCCATTTCTACCCAATAATAATAATAATAAGTAGAGGGTAATGCCTCTATATTATAGACTGACTTCATGAGAGAGGAACCATTGATTATCCGATTGGTTTTTTGTAATGACCATCCTTAATCCTTTTTTTCTGATGGCATGCCCTGCCCAATGAGAGATCTGTAACATGGGTTATGCTTTTCACTAATAAAGACAACCAATTACGTGAGCTCAGCCAATCCTAGTTATACTAGGTGTGTGCCATTATTTTTTTTATGTACGTGATACTAGATACGATGGTAATATCAAGTATTATTCATTCTTTAAAAACTGATAACATCTAATTAAAATCCATGTAGTGAAGCTCGAGATGGGTGTCACCTGATGTTGTGTTGACCACACACAACAGCACATAACATTGAGAATTTTGAATTGAAATTGGGGAGAAAGAGTGTTTTAGTGCGACACTATCGTATTTGATTTAAGATTAAGAAATCATCTTAAATTTAGTTTAATAAATGGAACTATGTGTATTCCTTGATTGTTTTGCTTTTTCTTTTTTTTTTAAATACTTGAATTATTACAGTAAATGAAATTTAAAAAAAAAAGGGTTTGGACTTTGGAGGAATAAAGCTACCTGTCACGGGCCCGATGCGGAACACAAATTTTTCGCACCCCACTAGGCGTTGACAGCTCCGCCTGTCAACCAGCCCTCACTCACAACCGAGGTTTTCCGAAGTCACCTGGCACACGATCACACCACACGAACACGAGCAATATACAAAAGGGAAAAACTCAACTTGTATTCACAATTATACAAGTATGAAAAACCCTTTACACGAGCAAACTCACTCAGCTTGTCGAGTATGTGTCTGACGACCTCCGCGCCGCTTACACTCCTCACTCGACACACCCTAATCCGACACACTTCGACGTTACAAGGGTAAACGGGACTCACCTCCCACTCACTGCTGAGCTACAATTGCAGCAGCAACTCTATGCTCTGCCTCGCCTGCTCTCCCTCGTGTTTCCAGCTCTCTCTAGCTGCTCTCCTTGGCTTTCCTCTCTGAGACGCCTTGAGACCTCCGTGGTTTCTCCTCAGAGAATTCTAGATCGCTCCTCCTTGTGCCCTCTCGGTTGTCCTCTCTCGGTTGTGGTGTGTTTTGAGAATGAGACTGGCCCCTTTTATATAGAGGAGCCTAGCAGACTAGATATGACAACTGATATATATGAATCCCTTGATTCTCTCCATCAGATCTCGATCTATTCAATCTCGGCCGTTGATCTGCAATCTCCAAGATTGTTTCCATAACAGATTGATTTGCCATATCCCAGGAGAATCTTTCCTAGATTGTCTGTTTGACCCGATCCTGATGACGAGGCGCTGACTCATCATCGTCGATCCTATCCACTCTCCTCCGGGGCCCACGTCCATGATCGCCTCCTACGATCACAGCCGTCCGATCGGGATTGCTGCATCCAACGATGCTCGAGCATGGTCAAGGACTTAACCAATCTCCACAAAAGTCAACTCACCAGCCGCTAAGTGTTGAGCATTCCTTAGCGTCTGCCATGCCAATCGGGTAGTGCGCACTTCTGGAGTGCCTTTGCTCGGTCACCTCTTGTACACCGAGCATCCTTGAGCGTTGTATCGTGCCTTGCTCCTGGATAACATTACCACCCGTCCGCACATTTGCTGACTTGTGAAGTGTGACCCTCCATGGCCACAATTGATCCCTCGGCACTCTACCGAGCCTTGATTGATCGTCCCTTCCGCTGGTGCCTCTGCGCACGCCTGCGTGACCATCTCCCTACTTGCCCGTTCAAGGACTTGCAATTCCTCCCGACACCTCGCACTTCACTGCCCGCGCATCCTCGCGTGCATGCTATGCGCTACCACTACCCCGAGGTATGGCCTGTGGTACGCATTCCCTGGGGCTGGAGCTCAGGGGTGTAACACTACCGATAATACAGGAATGTTACGACCGATTAGTGAGGGGCAGTGACCGTGTGTTCTACGCACGGAGACAGCCAGGCACACACAAATCCAAATTTTCATTGCTATCTACAATGCTTTGTCCGTGTTAAATATTAAAGAGAATTAAACACGTCAGCTATAAAAAAAAGGAAAAAAAAGATAAATACTCGTCCCTCGCCACTAAATACAATTTAATTATTATTTTTGGCAAAACCCTTGCTTACGTGTGTAGGTCGTGGCACAAAGAAATCGACAAACCGACAGGGATCATCCCCCGTGGACAACTTAGACGGCAGTATAAGAGTTCGAAACCGCATATCATAGCTTGTTAGGGTCGAGTCGATATCTGAGCAGAATGGTCGAAGGTATATATCTCATCGTCATTAAATAAAAAAGACATTTTACGAAGTGGAAGGAGTTCTTCATGAGCCGGATAAATCATAAATTTTAAAACTGTTAGAAAAAGTATCATAATATCATCGTGCAATAAGGATGAAAATAAATCCTTATTAAATTTGATTATTATATATGAAATTTTGTGTCTTTTTTACTTCTCTTTTTCTTCTATGGCCTCCCACATGCCTCCTCTTGCGATCAAAGGGAAGACTAAGAAAGAGGTAGATTAATTAATGAATTAATTATTATAATTAACGAATAAGCAAATTAATCATAATGTATAGCTCAGCCATTAGCTTAATGGGAGTGTAAGCCATCTCTTCCTCTCCCTACATATATATATATATATATCTCCTTAATAGGGGGACAGAGGGAAGCTTAAGTTGATATGAAGATGCAAAGATGGAAGAGGAAACCTTTATCATTATTGTGACTGCAAAAATAAAAAAAAAAAATAAAAACTAATTATTATTGATTAGTATAATTAAAGATAGGATTAAAGTAATGCCACTACATTATATGTTGTCTTCCAGGGACAAGGAGGAAAAAAAAAGGAAAAAAAAAGGAAAAAAGTCTCACACACATCATACAATCTTCTCTCTCTTTTTTTATTTCAGTTTTTACCAATAGAGAGAATTTGTAATTGGAAAAAAAATGCCCCTTGAAGTGTTGATCCAATTCGAGCATCAACTATAAAATAAGATTTATTAAATTTTTGGATAGTAAACAATATTAAATCAAAATTTATTTTCGATAATAACATGCTATCAGCAGGTAAGTTTTATTATAAGTTAATTGGATAACTTTCCGTATACTCCCATCTTTATTGTTTATTGTATCGAGCTTCTTCTATAAGTTTGCCGAGTAACTCCTTGGAAACGCATGTATGACTGCAATACATATCAAATACATAAAGTTGCAGATTCCCAGTCCTTTTTTTTTATGCTCATCTGTGCTGGATACAACATGACTGACCTACATAGGGTTTCAAGGAAGTGTTTGAGTAAATACAGAAGAGATTCAACATTGGTACTACATCGGATCATCCTTAATCGCCCAAAAAAAATCAGTTTAATTTCCGAGTAATAGCGTAGAAGTGTCCCTGGTATAAGTAGGAATGGGGATCCAATGAATTATTGTGACGTAAGAGTTTAAGTATTACCAATTTTGATTGAATTACAAAAGGGAAGATCGTCTAACACATTTATATTACGTCGTCGTCATCTGGAGTCGAATCAAAGGATACTGATTCGATTTTTATCAAATTAACTTTTCATATGCTTTTATTTTCCAAAGAAAAATCACAATTACTAATTGGACTATATAGTAAGATATATTTTATTGCTTGGCTTAGGAACTTGTGTTAGTTCCCAAACAAGAACGTACGAGCCCAACTTGTGAACTGGCAGCTGTGTGGAATTCCTGCCAAGTTCTGCAAGTCAAACTAACAATCACAAATTTCCGAGGAAAAAAATAGAGAAAAAAATTAATTAAAGGGGTGGCAGGGAAATTCGGCGAAATAATAATTGTAACTAATTAATTTACCCAAAACTCTGCCGGGTTAACTCGAGCCAACGCTGTTGCCTGCTCCGAAGCAGACAGCTAAAGGGACGGCACACCAAGGTAACGGCGATCCCAGCCTTTAACGGTTTCCGTCACTCTGGACCCCGCACGCCTCCCTCTGTGCCCGTACCACTCACCGTGTCATTTAAAATCCCCGCCTGCCCGCTGGTCAGACGGCAGGGCCCCACCGCCCATGTCCCCTCCCATTACTATAATTATATATTTTTTATATAAATAATTCGGAATATAGAAAAATCAATTTCATAATTTTGGAGCTTTAATATTTAAGGATTATTATTGATAACCTTAATGGTGAAAGAGTTTTTTTTCCCTTCATATGAATGCCATTATGGATCTCAAATTACTCATTTAGTACTTGCTTAAGATGGATGAGGATATCTTCACTTGGGAATAAGTAATCATAAGGTGGCTTTCTTTAGATAAAAATAATTCTCTCTTTTATTAAAAAAAATAATTTCATATCATATTGCATTATTATTGTAAGTTGATTTATTTTTTATTATAACCATGCCATGATAAATCCAACCATTCAATGGTACAGTGGTGTATTGAATATCTTGAGCTACATTTTCATTTTAATTTGGTTGATTATTTAATAAATAATTTTTTTTAACAAAAGAGACTAATGACTTTGAATGGGTAAATGGGTTATAAGATAGAATAAAAAATCTCACTAGTGGAAATGAATTGAGGATCTCCTGATCCTTACACTAGATTGACATCATTCATACACAATGTCTAAAAAATGTAGGTCAAGATTACTTATAGAAAAAAATATAGATGAAATTTCTATCTAAGTTATCAACCTTGAGGATTAAGTTAGAGTGAAACTACCAATGTTATACTTTAGTCTCAGTAAGAACAATAGACTTTTACCATATTATTAACAATATTTTTCATAACTACTATTGATATAAGAGAAATTGATTACCATTATCTTGAGATTTTTAATATAATTGTAATGAATTTTATATTTTTAAATTTTTTTTCATAATAAAGGTGAGAATATATAACTTGATAATAAGAAAATTTGACTTGACAAATGATAGAAATGTAAAATAGTGCATTTCTTCCTTCCATTTGCTCAAGTCCTTTGTTTTTTTCAAATAAGTATTTTGCTTAAGTCAATAATGATGGATTAGTGATGTAAGAAGCTCCATCTCGACCCAACTAACATTTTGTCGTCCGTTGCCATTCCGTTATCGTTACCCCCCGGACCGTCCGGTTAACGCCCACCCTACGGTTATGCCCTCCAACCTCGGGTCAGCTCTGTCGGGAGTTAACCAATACACAGCTGACACAACACAACTGCACCACGAGAGAGAGAGAGAGAGAGAGAGAGAGTGGAGCCATTTCCGAGGACCAAAAAAGCTGCTCCTCCTTCTTGCCCTATAATAAAACGCGTATCCGAGCTGCCTGTGGATTCTCTTTGGACGGCGTTTTCTCCTTGATTCTGGACAGAGGTAAAGCTCACATACAGAGAGTGAGAGGGAGACGAGAGGAAGGCGAAGAGGTTAGCGGTTTTGCGAGCTCGTCCGGCGGTTCGTAACGGTCCTTCGAGGATTCCTTGGCTGCTTTTTACGTTACGATTCTGTAGGAATAGGAGCGGCCGGCGGTTTCACGACGTCGTTCCGGTTCATCTTGCGGAAAACGTGATTTGCTGTGCGGACAGAGGTTAGATCATCTGAGCTCCTGAGCTTCTGCTGGCTTTGACTTGGCGGAGACTCCATGGAGATGGCGAATCGAGCTGAAGGTAGGGGGGATGTTCAACGGCTGCTGCCGTTTTTACTGTTGTTTTTCTTCGCAGTCTCCTCTCGTTGAGTTTCTGAAGAACTTCGAGACATCTCTGATATCACTGCCATTTTGGAAGGTTCTCTAGATGACCATCTGTACAAAGCACTGTGGAAGGCTTGCGCGGGGCCGCTTGTTGACGTCCCGCGTGAAGGAGAGAGGGTCTTCTATTTTCCGCAAGGTCACATGGAACAAGTGAGCAGTTCTTGTCACTTTGCTTTTGGTTTCAGTAATTTTTGGTACCTTCCTTATATGGCTGGCTTCATTTTTGGTCGAATTTCAACTTTTTGCCATTTTTGTGTGGGTGTAGTTGGAAGCATCAATGAACGAGGAACTGAATCAGAGGATTCCCCTGTTTAATCTGAACTCCAAGATTCTTTGCCGCGTTATGTGCGTTCAGTTACGGGTATCCTTCTGATCATACTAATTTTTTTCCTTTTCCTTCTCTCTGTATTTATTACATGGTTCTTTGGTTGCTGAGAGATGTTGAAATAGATATGTAGCTGGTTAGATCTGATTCGTTGTCTCTGTCCAGAGCTTTCATTTGAATTTACAGGATGAAGCCTCTCCATGGAGGCATTAGTTTCATAATATAAAGTTTTTTAAAAAATCGGATATACAGTTGATTGTTCAAAATTGTCTCTTTTTTCCGTGTGATTCATGTAATTTATCAGCACACTTGGGCCTGAAATGATTCGTGGAAATTGTGATCTGGTCATAACTCTTAGATTCTTTCATATTTATAGGCTGAACAAGATACAGACGAGGTCTACACACAGATAACTCTAATTCCTGAGCCAAATGTAAGAGTCATTGTGTACATATCCTTGTTCTCTCTGGTTTCTTCTGTTATTTTTCTCCATGAAAAGTGTAGATTTTGTTTCATGCAATTGATATTGTCAAGTTTTTCATTGTTATCTTAGCAAGAGGAGCCTAGCAGCCCTGATCAATGCCCTTCTGAGCCTCCTGGACCAACAGTTCACTCCTTTTGCAAGGTGTTGACTGCATCTGATACGAGCACTCATGGTGGCTTCTCTATTCTCAAGAAGCATGCAACTGAATGCCTTCCTCCACTGGTAACTATGAGTTGAAGATGTGTGGGTTTGTATTGCTTATTGTGTTGATACAGAATTAACTGGTCTTCATCTTTTCCTTCAGGACATGAACCAGGCAACACCAACTCAAGAGTTGGTAGCTAAGGATCTTCACGGTTGTGAATGGAAATTTAAGCATATTTTTAGAGGTAATGAGATTAATCCTGATGAGAGTAAGATGATCTGTTTAATTTTCTGTCATGCTCAAGCTTCTGCTCAAACAAATGCATAGGTCAACCACGGAGGCATTTACTCACCACTGGATGGAGCACGTTTGTTACTTCAAAGAGATTAATAGCTGGGGATTCCTTTGTATTCCTGAGGTATGACCTTTGAGTTGATTTTTCAAGTGTAATTATTTTCCTTTATGGAAGTTTTTAATGGGAATTGACTAAATACCTTCTTCTGAGTAAGGCTTCAAACTTTTGTACTTAACACCATAGGGTTGAGAATGGAGAGTTACGTGTTGGAGTCAGGCGTCTTGCTCGTCAACAGAGCAGCATGCCATCATCTGTGATATCAAGTCGGAGCATGCACTTAGGAGTGCTTGCAACTGCATCTCATGCTGTTCAAACCCAAACCCTCTTTGTTGTCTATTACAAGCCGAGGTATGCAGTGATGACTTACTGATCAGGGATTTTTCTATTTGTTTCCTTCTCTTTAATTTTTCCTCACACTGACTCTAATTTTTTTCAAAATTGGCAGGATGAGTCAGTTCATTATAAGCTTGAATAAATATCTTGAGTCTGTAAACAATAAGTTTGCTGTTGGTATGAGATTCAAGATGAGGTTTGAGGGTGAGGAAACTCCTGAGAGAAGGTATCAAGTTTTGAAGTTTGGTTCCTTGTGCTTTTTCTTTTCAAAACTAGTTATTTATCATCATTTTTTTCATATATCAGGTTCTCTGGTACCATAGTAGGGGTAGAAGATATTTCACCTCAGTGGCCCGATTCAAGATGGCGGTGTCTGAAGGTAACTACTTCTATCCTTGCAATGGATTTGGTTTTTCAGATATTTATTCTCATGATTTTCTATTCTTAGGTTCAATGGGATGAGCTTGCATCTATTCCTAGACCTGATAAAGTTTCTCCATGGGAGATAGAGCCGTTTGTAACCTCAGTGCCTGCTCCTTTGCCTCAACCTGCATCATTGAAGAACAAAAGAGTGCGAGCAGCTGAAGATACTGCTCCTTGTAAATTAGAATCTCCTCTCTCTCCTAGCTGTCCCTCATAACTTGATTCTTCTCTCTTATATGTGCTCATTCTATGCAGGGGATGCAGCTGCCCCAGCTCTGAGAACCTCTTCTCTGACACAATCACATGATCAGCTAAGTGTTACTGCTGAAGGAACTCGTGGTGACCATAATGTTGTGTGGCATCATAGCCAGACAAATAAGAATGGCAGTTTTATAGATGGCATCAGCAAGTGCAACTCTATCATGAGGACCCATAACCAAGTCACATGGCATTCTTCTTCCTGTATGACTGTTACTCAGCGCCCATTAGAAGAAACAATTGAGGAAGATAAAGCGGTCTCTGCTTGGCCTGTTCACTCGGCCTATTCTACTGCAAACTCATCAAAGCCTGAAACTGAACCAATTAACAATCCCAATGAGAAGGCTCAAAAGGCTGAGACAGCTGCTAGTTGTCGATTGTTTGGTGTTGACCTGATAAGTCATTCTGTGAGTCCCCAGCCTCTGGAGCCAGTAAATGTGTCAGCAATTAGTAATGAAGGGTCCGTCGTAGATTCACACATGAAACCTGAACTTTTAAAGCTCACTAAGGATACCAACCAAGGGAAGTCAAAGGCGTGGGAAAAAGAGAATTGTAACAAGCAGAATTCAACTTCTTCTAGGAGCCGAACTAAGGTGCATACATAATGCTGAAGCATATACATTCTTCTGTATCCTACTCTATCTATAGATATGCTGTCTATGAAGACTCTGATGTGGTAAATTGTAAATTGACAATATCATTTGCTGGAAGGTTCAAATGCAGGGTATTGCTGTTGGTCGTGCTGTGGACTTGACTGTGTTGGAAGGATATGATCAGCTTATGGATGAACTAGAGGAGATGTTTGACATTAAGGGAGAGCTTCAACCTAGAGACAAGTGGGAAATAGTCTACACTGATGATGAGGGGGATATGATGCTTGTCGGAGATTACCCATGGCAGTAAGTATTCTCTTCTGAAGACTTGGTGTGCATCTCAGTTTGCAAAATTGCAGAGAGCCTTTTGGTTTTCCATAGATCTCTTCTTTTGAAATGGAGGGGAAATTTGGGTTTTGGAGTTGGATACAGCACCCTTCTTTTCTCTTCTCAGATCCTTTCTTTTCCACTGAAATGGAAACTGATTGAAATCGTCTTTCATTTCTATCTCCTGATACGCAAACTTCACGGGGACAATCTGTCTTGCAGGGAGTTCTGCAGCATGGTTAGAAGGATATTCATATGGTCTAGCCAAGACGTGAAGAAGATGCGCTCTGAGAGTAAACTGGTATCCTCGGTAGAAGACTAAGGTAAAATGAGGAGCTTGGATTCCGCACAAACTCAAAAACCGAAGACATCGACCTAATTGGCTTCTCTTTGCGAGTCATTTGCTGTCCTTTTGAATTTGCTGGTTGATTTTGTTTTGTGGCCTAAGTGGCCCCTGCCTGTTACTTTTTCAGCATGTTGAGAAGGTCTGGTTGGCAGAGGGAGGAATCAGGACTCCGCTGTGATAGACATTCTGTAGCTCAGCATTACTTTTAGAGCTATAAGCTTTTGTTGTGTTAGGATCCTCCTCCTACTCATCATCACCATCACTACCATTATCATCTGATGTTTGTTAACTGAAGTAGGGGGAATGGGCCCGTTTCCCTTTATTTTGGTTAATTTAATGGAATCTGTGAATAATTTTAGATTTGATTGCTGGTGGGTGGAGAAAGTGGGGGTTTAGTGGGAAGTCCATTTTCTCTCTTTTGTAAATATATATAATTATAGTTATATAATTATTGTCATATGGCAGTGGAATGTTGGAGCTGACTAAAATTAGATGCTCTACTTTGTCCTTATGGTTTTTTTTAATTATATTTGTTTACTGGATTTTATATTTTGTACATTCCATCCCTAAGGACCTATTCAATCGGATTGAATATGCACATATTTTGCGGGTAGTCCGGTTTGAACTTTTTGACTTTCCCTTTCACATTTTGTCAATGGTGAGATCATTCCCAAATACTGATTAAAAAAAAAGAGTTCGCATATATATTTACACAGGATTTTATTTAGGTTCATAATTTATGGAATTCATTGGTCTAGGATAATGAACCCTTCCTGGACCACCTTTATTGCGTTACTTTCCTCTCTTTTCTGCTTTTTTTTTTATTGTTCTTAACTAATTTATTTATTGTCCGGGGGGGGGGGGGGGGGGGGGGGGGGCTCGCGCGTGGTGCGGGGAAGGGCCGCCAAGCCAATTGCACATACGTGGGGAATTTTTAACGTGTTTTATCTCCCAGGATCGCGGAACTTAACATGATACTCGTGATTGCGTAAGTCACGGTGAAAGAACAGTGAGGAGCTGGTAGTTGGGAGCTTCAGTCGGTGAAGTTGTATTGGCTTGGATTGGCTTAGTCTTCGCTCATAAGCCGAAAATAGGTGTTCGGTGCTGTCGTTCCACAACTCGACTTCTTTGACTGTGTTGTGATCAAAGAGACCCAGGTGGCTCTTGATCAAAGGGATCGTGCTACATGGCTTCCTCGAGAAAAATGATCCTTCACCAATGATCTCGAGCATGGCAACCGTCGAGACGAAAGGCTGCTATAGTGCCCTGGGCTAGTCTCGTAAGGGCGCAACCAATGATCCCGAAACATTGCTTTATTGCTTGGCTTGCGGTTCATGGTAAGCTGAACGCTCCCGATAGAGTTATGCAATGGGATACCAATGTAACACAGGTACTTGTGCTTTACGCGGTGAGGAACAAGAAACCCGTGACCAAACTGTTCTTCAGATGTGCCTTCTCTTAGCATATTTGGGAGCATATTCTTCGCATGAATGGTGAGCAGAGATGCGTAGTCGCCTGGGATTTTGAATCCAATCATGCTATCCACACCTATCAGGGTAGATCATTGCTAGCCCCTGGTGAAGCGCTTGGCCTGGAGAGCTTCAGCTTACTTCATCTGGAAAGTCTGGAATGAAGCAATCTTTCAGGGAGTTACGCTGTCTTCGGAGAAAGTTCTAGGCCATATCCACAATTCAATCCAGTGCGGGCTTCTGGGGTTGTCGAGTAAGTGGCGGGAGAAGATGTTAATGAGACGAAACCCCTTGCTAGATAGATGGAGCATCTCTCTTGTGAAATGTGCCCCAGTGATTCCGGATCTCCTTGCCGGGTGCTCGGCCACCTCAAGGACACATCTTGGCCCAGCTTTTGTGCCGGTAGAGATTCCCAAACTGAACATCGATCATGTCGTGAAGAAAGCCAGTATAAACCCCAGAAACCGTTGCCTTTATGAGAACATGACCGATTGGGGTTCTGCTGCAACGTCTTGCCGTCTCAGCATTTTCTACCTGCTTTTGGAAATTCTCAACTGTTGTGTAACTTCGAAGATTCCTCAAGAATTTCTAAAATATTCAGGGAGGATCCAGATACTGCTCATTGGTAAAAGGACTGCTGCACCCGCTGCAGGCTGCACTATAAGGAGCGGAATCCTATGTTCTTGCTGGACTCCGTCCTCAAGTGTCCTGGCATCTGCCTCAACGACTTCAACATCACAAGCAAAGCGGCCTACAATGAGCAGAGTGGAAAGTGCAATCAGGGGGATATTCGATTTTGGGGCCTCGTCCACGACCTCCCTCTGGTCATATCTGTATGTGGACGACCATGCGTTTTGTCTCTGGTCATTATCACCTTAAACTTAACCAAATCTTGGACTGATTGAGAAGATTATTGTGCAATCAGGGAAAGATTTCTCCTCCGGGAGAACATACATAAGAGGCTCCCATGGGTATTACTAAGCAAGGGAGGCTGTGGCGCAGAGAAAACCTCAATGCAGAGGAGCTGATTCTAGGATGAGCTCTATAAACAGTAGGTTTGCCAATATACCTACGAGGAATGCAGTTATTGTTGCTTGTAATATCAGTCTAGGTTCGAAGAAGAGTTTCTCTCTATAAGCTCACAGCTTGAAGATGTTCTCTTCTGTGCAAAGTCTTACACCTTTTACATGTTCAAGACACGGAAATTTCTTGGATGTAATTGTCTTGAATTGCTGTATGTACCACTAATAGAGTCTCCCCTGATGCAGCCAATTGGTAAAAGAATATATAATTATATCCTGTACAAGCTTATCTCGTCTCTCCCTCCATGGAAATTGGTTGAATTCAGCGTGTTGTTCCTCATGAACCCTCTTCTCGGACACGGAGAACAACAGCGTGTTCCCTCGAACAATCATTAGCGACATTGTTCACAGCCTGTGAAGAGCTTGACGGCTCCAGCAATTGTACGGGCACTACCACCGTCTGATGAGGCGGAGGCGGCGGCTGGATGTGAGACATGGAGGCGGTGGAGATGGAGCAGCGGCAGAGGGGGCACGTGGAGTTGGAGTGGAGCCAGTGGTGGATGCAGTCGACATGGAAGACGTGCTTGCAGGAGGGCACTTGCACCACCTCCTCTTTCAGCTCGAACTCTCCCAAGCAAACGCAGCACCTGTGAAATGGAAATGGGCCGAATGAAATTAATTATTGCTTTTGTTTCTCACATAAACATTACATGGCCAACATAATCATCTTAAGTCGGCTCCAAGCATAAGTTTTCTTTGCTTTTTTATTTTATTTTATTTTATGTTATTAAACTTTCAAGCGGTAATTAAGAATCTTCTGAGAGGTGGACAAAGTCCATGAAAACCCACTTGGTTGCGTTTTGTGCCTTGGAAAGGAGAGAATCTTAGACCCCAACAAAGTGCATAATCTCTTTTCATGAAAGAGTGGTTGATATCGAGGATCCAAATTGGAAAATTCTCTCAATCAAGCAACATGGAATTAATGCCCCGTTTCAAAAGAAGGATTAAAACAAAGATTGTAGATATATCAATATCATGTCTGATGAACTTTTCCATGAGTGGGGTCAATCCCTCAATACCTTCCATAATTTTGTATATGGACTCGCGCCACCCCCACAACAAATCATTGTCAACTAGATGGATGTGAAATGTGGTACAGCAACGTCTCACGGTTGCTGGGGGTGGTGGGGTTCTAAATCCACGAAGGCCTCGATGCCCCGATTTACATGTTGGGATATGTGTATCTTGAAGACCAGTCATGTGTGTGTTCATAGGATGAACAAAAGGATGAATGTAATGGGAAACTTACTGCGAATCCTTCCTCCCGAGTTCTTCATCAAAGAGAACAATTGGAAGCCTGTCCTTGAGCTCCCCTTTCAAACTCATCATCCGGCATGGCTGAACCATACAGAAAAAAACCCCAATCAGATATTTGATTTAACATGATAGTTTGGGCTGCATTCTTTGAAGCTCTCAAGTGGCCAACTGAAAGATCGTAATCATGGGCAGTGTCAATTAACCAACTAGTGAGATATCATTAGGAGCAAAGTTCTACGGTTCCATTCCATCTAGGACTTTTCATCAGTCCTTCCGACCGTTTGATGAGGAGTGGCATGGGACTCGCTCTCCGTCCAACGGTGAGGAAGTGCGTTGGACAGTTCCGAAACTAGAATTGCAAACGCACCCACCATCATGATTCACGTGTCAAGTCGGTCGTGCAATATGTGACCTTGCCCTTCCAGTTCTACCGTGCATCAGATATTTAACTGGCGGCTGAAGAAAGCCAAATCTACAGCTGAGTAATCATGTCCAGGACTTCCTTCATCAATGACCGAATGGAAAAATCCCACCGAGGACTTCCCCGGCGAGCAAAACCGGCCTCACCCCATCTCCTTGGGTGGCGAAGCCAATTTCCCCACGGCCTTCAACCGCTGATTGGTGTTATTAGATTTCTCCTAATTCCATGTCGTGACCTCTTTCTTACACTGGTCCATGATCCATCAGAGAGGGATAAGAAAACATGGGAGCTCTTACGTACCGAGGGAAGGTATGAAGTTGCACGACGAGAGATCCTCACGACAGCAGGTTGAGATGAGAGACTTGGATTGGTATTAGCCCTCCTCTTGAGGTAGAACAGGTAGAAGAGCAGGAAGAGGATGACTGAGAAGAGGATGGGGATCGAGAAGATGAAGGCTTGGTAGAGTTTGAGCTGAAGGGCTTGAGAGTATAGGTGGGGTGAGCTTGGCGTCTGATCAGGAAGAGCCATCTGAAGCTTCAATCTTCTGATGAGATCCTCTTCAAATATCCAGAGAAAGAAAACCCAGAGTCTGGTTAATGTCTGTGCAAGGTTAGAGATGAACAGAGACGTGGGAGAGATGTTAAGGCCCTCCTGGTGGCTTATATATGGAGGGAGCAGTTGACAGATTAATTGTTCTGTTTGACTGATTTTGAAAAAGTTCTTGGCAAAGCGAACGAAGATGCTATAAGACCTCAGGTACCATTGTGTATTTGTTCCCATTACATGGATTAATTTCTATCATAGCATAAAAGAATAAAAGTAGTGGCAAATTGCACGAGGATCTTGACCCTCGAGGCTCCAAAGTGCTATTAAGGAGCTTTTCATATATATATATATATATATATATCACAAATTTGATTACCATCAACAAAATTAATTATTATTTATAACTCTTTGTTCATTCCTTCATCCTCTAAAAGAGGATCTCATAGAGGGGAATTTTATCCAAGATTAAGCACAAGTAAAGGGGTTAACGATGTGAAGGTTAGGGTTATTAGCAAAGAGGTGGTAGCAATGAGCTTTGTTCTTGTAAGCGTAGAAGTTGTGAGGGGGTATATATTCCTATCATTTTCAAACGATGGGACTGCCCGATCACTCATCACTCAGAGATGGGTCCCTTACCCTCAGAGGCCGCACTGAAGGCCTATTTGTCTTCATGCTCTAGGCATGGCCATGAATAGCATTATCCCATCTTGGTCACTCAGTCAAACAAATTGTCATAATGATAGGAAAATGAGTAGTTAATTAGTGGTGGTTGGTTTTGGTTAAAATTTGTAAACTGAAGCAATCGGTGACCACCAACTTCTTGGTTATGTGTGTCCCTTGGCATGAAGAGAAGTGGCCAGGCTCTCCCTCTCCCTACCAAAAGGAAGCCATATCAATCCTTTTCAGTAGGTGAATCATTGGTTACATTCTTGCAAGTCAAATAGCAGACTTCTACCATCATTTATTCTCTCTTCTTACTTTTATTCTCTTTTTGAATTCGTGAACTAACCGTGAAAAAAAAATCTAATATCTTGTCTTGGTTTACCTAGAAAATGTTGTTCTGGTGCAGGTTTCCTAATCGATGCAATAGCCCAGCTTATGGTTTTCTTCTATTAGTGGGAAGAATTGTGTAGTAGCTATATTAAACTTACCAATATAAAATTGATGAAATGATTTAACTCCCCTTTTCATTAAATAAGTTATTGGATTCGAGGTGTGCAGGTGGAAAAAAATTCGTGACCGCTCTCATAATCTGAATTAATTAATGTACAATATTAAGTTTTTAGATATAGAATACGTATAAATTTTAAAAAAATTAAAAAAATTGGGAGCACCACATCGATGTTCAACTAGATCACTTTCTACCTTGATAAAGTGCTATAGGAGGACCTTCTTTCGCGTACAAATATAATGGAACATATTCTGGTTGGAAATGATGAGGGAAACTTAACGGACCCTAGAGTAGAGATGTTAAACGGACCGGTCCAGCCTGGAATCGGACCGTTCAAATCCGGATCCGGCCCAGACTGCTCATAACCCGTCATATTATTATTCTTATTTGGTTGAGGGGTGGTTACATGCCAAGTAAAAAATATGGACCCCGTTGAACTGTAACCGGTCCGAACCGTTAAAATCCTGTAAATTAACGGTTGTATTTTATTAAATTAATTTAAAATTAAAAAATATATTCATTTAAAATAATTTTTAAAAAAATGATGGGTAGCTCATGGGTCAAACTGGCCTATTTTATAAGTCGTTTCGGGCTAGTTCATATTTGTCTGAACCGTAACCCATAATTGGATCAACCTGTTAAGTAAACGGGTCGAAACGCAATTGGGTCAAACAATTTCGAGCCTATTTTGACCGGTATGGACACACTTTTAACAACATTTTCCTAAAGTGAAATTTCCCGAGTGAGACACACATCATATATATTGTATGTAACACAAAAAAAAAAAAACAGACATCAAATATGTATGCAGAATTGTCTTGCTTTTGCATCAGAATCACCCCATAGGCTGAAGAGAAGTATATTGCCTTTGGATTTTCCCTTTACCAAGTGAATTATATCGATCTTATCAAAACAGGACCCGAGTTGCTTTTAATTAACGATTTGACGGCCATAGAATAAATAACACGTGCACGACGCAGTCCTATCGATCAAACTTTACACGGTTAATTTATTATGCACATGGAGATGGATATTTTCTCTTGACATCACGTTGCCTCTTACACGATCCATCCATATGGTGGCCCACTAAGTGAAATTAAACCTGAACCATCCTCACTTTCACCTTTCTAGGTTGAACGTCTAATGATATCAATGATTTTGAGATCATCCCATGTCACTTTCTCTCCCATTCTTTTAACAATTAATACATTTAAAATTGCCCACTTATTTTCACTTTTTTTTGGGGGGCTGGGGATATATAGCAATGATAAGGGGAAAAAAAACCATATGTCATTGCACTATTTGTAGTCTGCCTCTTCACCTTTTCCTTCTTGCTCACAGGCAGTGTAACTGATAGACTTGCGCATGTGATTTTTGACATGAAATTAATAAATATGAAAATATTTTGGCAATGAAGATGGTACAAATAATAACATAAATTCGAGAGACGCAAAAAATAGAACTCGTTATGCTAAAAAATTATATCATTTTAAATTCGATTCTAATTGATAAAATGTGTAAACTTTCTTTTTTTTTTTTTTTTTCTCCTATCCCCGTGAGACCAACCTCTTTTTTTTTGGGTTGGTTAATTCTGAGAGATTGGTACTGTTGATGGTGGTGGTGGTGGTGGTGGATCAGTAAGGAAGAAACCTCTTTCCTACATAGTGCATAGAGATAAGATCTCCAAGCTGCAACCCCACCAGATCTCTGATTCTCTCGACACTCAGGTTTCCCATTAATATAAATTTAATTGCTCCTTTCTTTATCTCCCACGTCTGTCTTTCCATTTCGAATAAATTACACGAAAAGTGCCCCCACTCTATTCCCTTCAAAACTGTCATTAATCAATTCGTGTGGCCCATGGAATGAAAAATGACCTCCGTGGCTAGATTACATATTGATCTGCATCTTCGACGGTGAAATGGACCGAGGTATGTGTTCGATATCACATAGATGAATCGCTTTCTGGGCTTCTCGAGCCATTTTCTCGTTCACGTACCAGGTTTATTACATATGGAACTTCTACAACCGGTGGAGATGCGACTACTACTTGTGCGTTCGTCGGACTTGAAGAAAAAGGGAGCAGCCCAACCACCAAGGGATGACGAAAACCCCAATCATGATCTTAGTGCAGGTGATATAAAATAATGGAAGGTTGAGCCTAACCCATGATACTTATCTGATTTGATGAAGTTAATGGTGATTAAATTAAGACTAATGCTATCCGACACATAAATTTCTCATGGATGGCATTAGCGTATTGTTGATGTAGTAGTCTTGCGGGTTTCCGGCTTCTAGGTTTCATATGGTACGTCTGCTGGTAAAGCAACTGCAAGAAAGAAGATGAAAAAAATGGGCGAAAAGAAGAACCAACTAGTTGCATCGGATGATGATGATGATGATGAGCTGTCTCAACGGTGCGGCAAGCATAATCTATACACTTACGATGCACTGAGACAGTGAGTGGCACGAAATGATGTAAACATTTCACTGACACAGCATAAAAGTGGTGGAAGAAAGAGTACATCGATCAGTCCATTATAGCAGATGATAAGTCTTCACCTTCGATACAAAGAGCGTGACGTGCATCATCGTGTATGAAGTAACAGAAATAAGCATGATCATTATCGCATACGATGAGATCAGTCCATATGGTAATACCATTTACAATAAAATCAAATGATTTGCACCTGTTGCGACGAGAGTGAAGCAGCTTCAATTATTCTACTGCTCAACGAGAAAAACCAAGCATATTACCGAACAGTGAAACAAGTTAAATTGGCCAATCCTCTTCATTTTAGCATCGCTAACTATTGGCGTCCAAGCTTTGTGATGGCTAAAGAGGACATCAAAGCCGTGCAGCAACTGTTCAGACCCTTTCTTTGGAAGGGAATGGAATATGCTCCAAAAGGGACAAGGGTGAGCTGCAACGATCTATGTATGCCTCAGCGTGAGGATGGCTTGTGGGTGAAGACCTGCCTGGTCAAAGATATAAGTCTATCAGGGCCCGAAGTCTGTAGAAGGACAGCTCCTCGAGCTGGATAAATTTACTGCAGATGAGGGGCTCCTTCCCGCTATACTCTAGTTGGCCATACATAAGCAAGAAGGTTGTAGATTGTCAGAGTTATTTCGGTTTGTTATCGCATATGCTGAGCTATTGGTGCTTCATTTGATGATTGTACAGAGAGATTTTCATGTTCCCCGTCCATCAGAACTTAAGAAAAAGTAAGCTGCATTATACTATCTGACTCTTGGTTGTTGCATAGCGGGTGTGATGCACAGGCCCGTGTACTCAACGATTTGGAGCTTTCTCACATCTCTGAGTGTGGCAAGACCTCTGGCTACTTCATTCCTTCCCCTGCTCATATATTCTTCTTTGTTTAAAAAATTTGAACCCTGAACCTTTAGTTCGAGAGCAGAATGACCTAAAGTGATCTGCACCGACTGTCTTGGCTATTCTTCGTAGGTTGAGTACCAGATCAAGGTTAGCAAGTAGGATCAGCAAGTTGGAGCAGCTTGTCAGTTTCTCCTTCTTGTGATCTCTGTGCAACCCATGTGGCCACCAGGAAAGGAAGCGTCTATTCTTTGGATGTGATGTCTCTAAAAAAGTTTGGGAGCATATTATCCCTTTTCCTGGTAATGGAAGATCTGCAGGAGAGTGGAAAAGAGGGTCGCAGACGGCTGCCGGTTTACAGGGAAGAATATTGGCTGTCATCATCAAGGAACTATTTCGAACTACCTATGTCGACTGTGCGTATAGAGAGAAAATGGCAGAGCTTTCAAGGGCAATTCCTCGTCTATTGAAGCGATCATCAAACAGATTATCCAATATGAGGCAGAGAGCTGCTTCAATCCCAAAGCTTGACGCTAAATTGAGTTATTGATGTTTTATATAGTGTTTGAAGTTAACTGAGCTTGTGTAAGTCCTTTCCTTTGCTTGGGCTCACTTTTTTTTGGGGGAAAAAACAGATCATTGCTAAGCTGCTATTCAACCAATTGAATCCAAATAATACAGGGTATAAACTTCATATTTAGTTGCTTGAGATTTGGCATCTCCAGGTGGGTTCAGACTGAACAAAGTGCTTTTGATAAGAGACTAATACTTCCTCTTCCTGACCTTGAAGGTAGATGATCGAATGATGTCATCATCAGCCTTCATAATAGACTCTAGGGCTTCAATGGACTCGGGTTTAGTGAAGTAGGTAAAGAGAAGGTAGATTCCGTCCAAGTATGAGTTACACTCCCCAGCCTTATTCTTCTTCTTGATGCTGTAGGCAAGTGGGATAACTCCTCTGTTGAAAACCTCCACATACATGCCTCCTCCTGCGACAAGCAGCTGTTTAAAAAATGACAAAAACTTGTTAGAACTGTGAAATTATTACAAAAAAAAATAAGTGAGAAATGTTTCAATGAGAAGGATTTTGAATAATGAGATGATCGAGAGTTACATAGCTCTTACGGCTACGGCTCAAGGGGATATTTCCAGTTGATCTTTCTAATCATCTTTACATGAGAAAGAGTAACAGGATTGCAGCAAATAAGCCACATACCAAAGTCTGAGCCTGAGGGTTGCAGTATATGTGAATAAAGGGATCTAATTGGTTCTTCATTACCACATCATTCTCAAGAATGACCAGATTAACGTATTCTCAACACAACAACCCAAAAAATGAAACTCAGTCATGGTATTATCATTTGTATTCGGTCATCTCATCTATTAAATAGTAGTGGGCAGTATCTTTCTGGAAAGCTCAATGCAGCCCCATAGTATGCCTCTGGTACCCAATTTTTTCTCATGATGCACAAAACTAAATGCATTTGATTTCTGAATAGGACAACCAACCCTTTACTTTTCAGTGAATCCTACATCAAATGATTGTGAGCTGCGAATGACTGCTCTTTTTCCCTCAAGTTTTTTGAGCTATCATCAAAACATAATTAGAAGGTTTGGCATTGTTAATTAAGTTTACTAAAATAAAATGGACATGTTACTTCATGATCATCCTCCCAAGTGCCCATCAGTTCTCAGCTTCATCTGCATAATTACGACAGAAAGGCAATGACAATTCTTTTCTGGTATTCTCCACATTTATCAACCCCACAATCTGTCTTCCTCAAATATGAAAAAAAGCTGCAGGTTAATGGTAAACCAAGATATCGATGACCTATCAAAAGAAGATACGCCAAACATATTTAAGAGCAAATGTATGGGAAATATCTCTACAGAATGCGGGCACAAATGAATTCTTTTAATGCCTTCCCCCTCTGCAATCTATCACAATCTGATCCTACAGGACTGAGCCAGATATAGCCTAAAAGTGACAATGAGCATTGAGCGGCAAGCAAAACCAAGCAACTTTGGAAAACAAATAAGTATATGTATTTCCGACTATGAATCACTGATTCTCCTATTACTAGTATATCATGAGCAGTGAAAGCGTCCTAAATCTCAACTCAGGCTTAGGAACTCCCTTTCGTTTATAATCTGAAGGCACTAAAGGAACATTGGGTCCACTTATCCAAAAATGCAAGGAATGGCACATTGGGCATGAGACTATGGAAACATCTCAAAATAGAATTGCCAATTGAAACGAGTCATTACTGAACATGTAAATAGGACATACAATCCTATTACCCTATCAGTATACGCCCAACAGACAACTCTCTATCCTGAAGTTTCCACTTTTATGAGTATCGGATTCAGTATAGTGATTGAAGTACACATGTCTTAACATATTCTTTTATGCGGCTCATTTCTCAGCAAATAAAGGGATGGCAAACAAAATTACCGCAAATTTTGAGACTTTTTACCTCCTCGTACTTCTGGGTGAGTGCCAGCCGCTCGTCCTCGGACATGTCAGGGCGGAGAACCGCCATAGTCTCGTACTGGCGGAGCCCTGGTGGGCACTGAGGCTCCTCCCTTTGCTCCACCGCCGTCATGCCCGACCCGGGCGGAGAGGTAGGGTCGTCCTCCGACCCAAATCCCCCCTCGAAGAAAGAACCTGAAAAATCGAGCGTCTGGACTCTCACAGTCGTAGCTGAAGGGGTGGCGGCGGTCTTCCAGCGGAAGGGTTCGAGGGTGTGGGAGAATGAGAGGAGTGGTGATGATGGCAATCGATAGAAGAACTTGGGGCAAAAGCGGGAATTCGGTGTAGGGGAAAGGGGCTTGAGCGTGGAGGTGAACGGAGAGGACGCCATAGCCGAAGAACAGCGGCAACACCGGTGGACTGATGAACGGACAGTGACATATAGATAAGGGGAGTGAGATGGGAAAAGGGTTTTTTAAAAATTAAAATAATATTATGCCCCTTTTTCCTTTTTTTTTTCATTTTTCCTATTTGATTAATTTTTCTTCCTCCTTTTTGCTGCTACAGAAGGGATTCCTGAAGGTTTTTCCACCCAAAAAACTGCATAAATTAAACCTGCATCGACAACGTTTTCAATAATTTTTTTCCCAAATTTATGAATGTATCAGTGAGTGGCCAACCTGGACTTTGGCACTTTGGCCTGGAACAAGCTTTTGGAAAGGCTGGTTCATGCTGCCATGAGCTTATCGTACTCGAATTCCTTGGTGTAGAAAAGCTGCGATGGGATTAGTTGTACCCGGTCTCCCTCAGGTTTTCGCGTGCTACACAAGTCTCTTCCGATGCCGATCACTTCTCATGAGTTCAGCTCCATCGATCCAATTGCAGGAAGCAAAACCGACGACGATAGTTGGCCTTTCGTTTTAAGTCTCTGCTGGAAAGAGAAATCAGACACATGCTTTGTTGCTGCCAATTCGAGTGGGGTCTATAAAAGTACTGCAGCTGGTATAAGTCCGAGTTTTGGGCTCCCAAATCTCAAACTTAAGCTCGGAGGACTGTTTTTGCCAGAGCTCGTTATATGATCAGTTACCATGCCTTCCTTCAGGGAAGAGAGAACTCTATAGAGCCTGAACAGATTGGTGTGTTTGATAAGTTTTCTGTTAGGCTCCGCTGGTCAGATGATGGTCAGATGGAGGTGCTCCCTAGCACATAGGTACCATTCCATTCTATGGTGGAGAGTTAAAGAGGGTGGATCCAATTTGAGCATTCTAGAGAGTTGCTGGTTTTGGATGCTAATGCACTGATAACTCACAATTTCTGCATTCTAGTGTGATTAGATTTTGAGCATGAAGACACATGGAAGAATTAGCTGTTGTAAATTTCCTGAAGCTTGCTTAATGTACGGAAAGTACCTTTGTTACTTTGTAGAGAATGCATACAGAGCCTGTAGTTCTGTGCTGAAGTTGAAGGGTTAAGTCCAAAACTCGAAAAAAAAACTGATACTATTTGTATCCATAGAATTAAAGACTTCTGTTAGACAAAACTTCCATATTTCACTATGCTTAACGACATAATTGGCCTAACATGGCCTTGCGAGAACTGAGACTTGCTCTTCTTCTGTAAGAAGAACATACTGACGCAACTTTCTGGGCTTCGTCTTTTGCTTTTTTCCCCCTCACATTAGCAGAAGGATCTATGAAGAAAGAAGCTTAAGTGGGACTCATCCAACTGCTCCAGCTTTCTAATGTAGTACCTCAGAGTCAGACGCATGCCCCTTTGTCTTTCTCCGGATCTTCTCTTCACGACTCATTATCGATGCCAAATTGCTGCCACTCTTTCTCGTGGAGAGAGTCCGAGGGATGGGGTTTAATCTTGATGTCCTCTTGTCTTGTGCATTTGCTGTTGCTGATAAAGGAAAACGAACAGTGAGGCGCTGCTTGATATTCTAGTAAAATCAAGTGCATATACTTCTTTTGAAGACTGCAAAAGAGGAATGTAGTTATTAGCAATAAAAACTTACCCAAAGCTAATACGTTTCTGTTCCTAAGAGTGGAACCATTTCTCATAGGGACAGCTTTTTTCTCTGGGATCTCGGAGCAGACCGACCTGACATCTCTAGGACAAGAACGTTCCCCTGCTGAAATGGAAAGGAATCAGTCAACCAGTTATCAAGGCATTATTAGATGATCTGCACGGAACACAATACGATCATGCCCGGCTGGGGCATCACTTTCATACTTGTGGGAGTAGATCATAGTTTTGCCTACGATAGAGTGTCAAAGTGCTGTTGGAAGAATCAAGTAAAGAAACTAGAAACATACCAGAACTCTTTTTGGATGCCAAGAGTGCAGCTCTCTTAGTCGATAAGGACCACTTGCCAACAAAATCAGAATAAACGGACCTTGTATCACTCACTACTGGTAACTGATGATCTTCAATCACGGAGAGATTCTCCTCTCTGCAAATTGAGTCTGCATCACTTGCAGGCTCGCTCATAATAGGACTTCTCCTAGTTCTCTCAATCTCTGCAATCTTGTAAGAGAACATCTGGAATGGAATATCCCAAACTGGGGTTATACTGAAAATACCAGTATCTGCAGCTGCTAGGAACTTTTTCTGAAACCCAGTCTCTATGTCACAGAAGTCCATAGAAGGGATACTTAGCTCAGGCTGCCTAGCATTCTCTGGGTTCACCACCAAAAACTTCTTGATATACCTCAAGATACGACAGATTGATGAGAAGCCTGGGCGGGAGGCAGGGTCAATGGCCCAACACTTCTTGGTCAAGCTGACCAAGAATTTTGGGGATGAGAAGGGGAAAAGAGGCCTTTCCCCTGCTTTAATGTTTTGGGCCATCTTGTCCCCTTGAAGGTGGCCATCCTCGAAAGGCACTTTTCCCGTCAGAAGCTCAAAACAGATCATAGCAAAGCTGTACACATCAGCTTTCTCCGAGTACTTAGCCTTACTAAGTGATGAGCTCGCAGTTCCTTGTTTTTCTTGTTCTGCTAGAACTTCCGGGGCATACCAAATGAAAGGGTTTATCGAGTCAGCTGCGTCATGACTCAGCAAGCTGAAGGACCTATTGTCCTCCATAGAGGATAGCCCAAAACCCGAGACCTTCACATGGAAATAGCCTTCAAGAGAGCTTCTTGACTTAAGGAGAACATTCTTCGGGTTGAGATCCCCATTGAAGATTCCTTCGGAGTGAATGTATTCCATTCCTCTCGCAATCTGGAGCATGATATCAACTATCACAGGGAGTGACAGCAGATTCCTCTTCCCAGAACTTGAGGACTCCTTGATGTAGGAGCAGAGGTCCTTGCTCATCAGCTCCATGACCAAGAAACACTCCTTCTCATCCTCATCGCAGAAGCCACAAAGGTACTGGAGTATGTTAGGGTGGGAAAGTAAAAGGAGAGTTCGAATCTCGGGCTTCAGAGGCTCAATATCTGTAATCAAATGCCGCATCGCAAAGATTTCCCCTAGCCATTGGATCTCCTTGAACTGTCCCCCACTCCCCAGCTGTCGCCTCACTTGATAATCCCTCGCCCCAGTGAGCACTGAGCTCGGGAAAATTATAGTACCACTACTATCCGAAGGAGGAGTATCTAGTTTCTTAAGCAAAAATTCTCCTAGCCAATTCTCATTATCCAGTTCCAACTTTCTTTTCCCCTTGATTTCCTCCGAAAGGAGCCACCTATCCTCTCGCCAAGCACTCACAAATTGCTTGCGCCACTCTTTGGTCACCAAGTACTGCTCCCCAAACCTCAAAGCGAAAACCTTGGGGTTGTTGAACTCTTGATCATACTTCCTCCTCAGTATGACCCCTCTTTTCTGCATCTCATCAATATCAAGTCCCGAGATCTCACCTGCAGTTTCAATGGCTTCCACGACTGCTGGAAAATTACAGAGCAAGTTGTGGACGTGAAACTCAATACAGTCCTTGTTCTGATGGAGGATGAGCACCTTAGCCCACCAATCCCTTGAGTCCATGCAGTGTTTAACGTATGTCTCGGCCTCACGGAACACCCTCTGAAGCTCCCTCAGGGGCTGATCAAGGGCCTTCCATTTGGTTGTGTTCTTTTCCTCAAGCCTCAGGTTCTGTCTTATGGAGGCTGAGATCAATGCAAAAGCTGAGGAGAAGATCTCGAGGAGACTGTGGCATTGCCTCTTGTTGATGGGGATCTCATCTTGGAGAACCATTAGAGCTGTCATGCTTCCAAGGACCTCCCCAACCTGCCGGAATTGCTCCATTTCCGGCTAGGGGAGATGTGACAAACCAAAACCTTAAGCCTCCAGAAATTGTACCCACTAAATATGTTTTCGCGCTCAGGATTATTGTCGAGATATATACTGATGATTTAAATGACCTGCAAATTTGTGAAGGCTGCACTCAGATCCATAACCTAGAATTCGGCAGAACAGCAAAGACATCAATTCGGCAGTTCTTTTTGTGAAACATTCATAAAAAATCTTGCCCGCTGAGAGGACTCTATTTTCCAACCCGCTGGCTGTGAGTACCAACAGGGCAGTGTCTCAGCCCAAAAAAAAAAAATCCTAATGCAGAAACTAGAAAGCGCCATCGAATCTGATCATCACAGAGACGTCCATCGGCTATCACCATTTTCAGGTTCGAATATAACCACAGAACAGAACAGAGCAATTGCTACTACCAAATACAAACAGAAACAAATCACAATAAAAATAGACGAGGTTTCTTGGATATTAAAACCCCACCTGATGGCACCCAGACCACCCGAAAGCTGCTATTGACAGAAAGTGCTCGAAGAAGATGACCGCAAAATAAATTAACCGGAAATTTTCCTCTTTTTTCCGGTAAAAGATTATTTGCCGCGCGAATTTTGATGTTCAAGATTGCGAAGTTTCGATTACCACAATCAAACACCCTTCTCGCTTATTTCCTCTCGAATCAAATTCCAGGTGAATCGGATGGAGAGTAGAGAGATATAAAGGTTGAGACAGAGAAAGAGAATGGACCGTTGAAAGTTGTCCGCCTCGATAACATTTATTCATGCTAATATTCCCGCGGGTTTCGCCTGGTCCCCTTCCGTTGACCGCCTCCTGGATCTCCGTCACTTGTACGGGCAAGTTGCTGTCGTTTTTACACTTGCCGTGGATGGGATGAAACGACTTGGGCAGCTTATTCCAGAAATCCAACTAGAAAAAATGTAGAACTCAGGATTCCTTTTTCTAATCCGATTTCCCTTTTACAGACTTCAATAAATTGCGGTTGATTCCCTTAAATCCTATATTTGGTGTGTGGAGAAGCTCCTATCAGATAAACGGCTGGCTAATAATGGACATGATATATTTCGAATTTGAGCACTAGCGTTGAAACTGAACACCCAAAATATTAATGTCATGAGGTCTTCGATCTGAGCCTATTTCACATATCACCTTTATACTCCCTGTTTCGGACTAGGTATAATGAGCTTACCACCCCATGATATGATCTTGAAACTCTGCGTTGTCAAGATGATATAACCTGGGGAATCAAGCGATCATCTTAAGTGACCATTACTCGTCCCATGCAATGATATGATTTGCTTACCGGGCACCCTGGATTGCACACCAGAAGGGAACAAATGAGGGAGTGAAAATTGTGAACCGGGGCCTGAGGCATGGACAATTTCCAGGCCCAATAAAGAAATGGGTACATCAAATAGTCGGCCCATATGAGGCCCACAATTGCTCAACACGGGCCACAGGTTTGGGCCTCAGAGGTCTCATTTCCTCCTCAGAAGTCTCAGGTTAATCGGAGGTTACGCATCTGCATCAATAAAAGAGCCATTGGCCTCGACATTCCAGATATATGCCATCGTAATCCTTTGACACGATCATCAAATCGAGAAACAGCAAATCAAGGATGAATCGAGTCTAAATCTATCTACAAGGCTCCAGTACCTTGAGCCTTACAATCTTGTCGACGATCTCGGTTATGAAACAGTGAAGTCGGACTTCGACGAGAGTAGGGCCCCCGTACGGGCCCATGAGCTTCGAGTCCAGGAAGTGGTGGGCCAGGGGGTGCTGCGGACGACGACAAGTGAATATTCTAGCATCCTGCACCAGCTGAAACGGGGAGAAAGTTTCGCCCGCTGTCGCATCCACGACGGATGGTCCTGGCTTCAGACAAGCGGATGAGTGGGACTGAATCGGGGCAACAACGACAGCTAGTGAGCTGGATCTTACGGTGGGCAAGGAGAGAGAGGGGACCAATTGCACCCGAGTGTACAGCTCTGAGGGTTACGCGATAATTTCCCCAAGTTCGAGTTGTGTTGAGACGATGACGAACAGACCAAATCCAAGTTGTGTGGAGTGTGGAAACGTGACCATTCATAGTGCTTCAAAGACCAGTAGAAAGAGCCAACACCGCACTTAAAAGACAAGAAGAGTCGGAGACGCGGGCTCTCCTGGGAAATGCTTATATCGGGACACACACACACTTCTACATATCTGTACTCCCCTCTCTGTCGGTATCACTGCATGCTACATACATGAACCACATCAGCATCAAATATATTATAATTTGGAGAGTTTAGTATGATTTGAGACACTCACTAAGTTTATATATATATATATATATTATTTAAGAATATAATATTTTTTTTAAAGAGTGAGAAAGTCTAGTACCCCTCCTTAGTGACAGCCCATCTGTTATGACAGAATCGTCGTAATTGTGACACTGACAGTATCTCTGTGTCGGGGTCGCGGGTATTGAATGCCCGAGGAAAATGACGAGAGAAAAAAAAAAAAAAAAGGCTACCCCAGTTGGGAAATTCAATTCTTTTCTCGGGGTAGATGGAGATCTATAAGAGGGAGAAATCGTAGCTGTAGGTCTCTTAGTTCTATAAAAACAGTGGGGGCCATCCTCAACCTTCAGTGACGCTGTGAAGCCCGTGAAATGAAAATACATAAAAGCCCAGCACAAGTTGAGCTAATCGTCGGCGAGGATCTCCTCCGAATGCGACGGCTCGTATTTTGCCTCAGATTCTATTGCGGCGATCTTTGTTTTCTTCTGCAACGAGTTGCTCCCATTCACAGCTGCCAGTGACAGTACTCTTGCTAGTCACCTCCTGTCTGCACCACAGTAATGGCGGCTTAGAAAATATTTTGAACATACAACAAACATTTCTAGCCACAAATCGAAATGGGCTATAGTATTATTGGTCGGTTGCATTTAAGATGGGTCTAGCAATGGCAATAAATTAAGACGTGGGCTGTCTTAATTTTTGAAATTATATCAAATCTAATGAACATTTCACGAGTTTAGTAAGGTTTTAAATTGACTTTGTTTGTCTCGGTTCACTTCCCTTTTAGACATATAACCAATGTCATGATCTTTTGAAGCCTGAGACTCTTGGCACCCAGCAAGAGAATCAAGAGCTTATGATCAACATGGATCAATAATAATAGTGTTTTAATACTTTTATCTTAAATAAGATGTCGAAATTTGGATACTGTAAAATGAGAAGATTTATATTTAGATGACATTCGCATCCCAAAAGATCAAATCAACTTGAGCATTAATTGTTCTTTCCAGCATCGTTGCTTGGGTTCGGGGTTCACATATGAGATGACTTAATTATACGAATAATTGTTAGGAGAATGTTTGGTGAAATAGTATTATCTCCAATTTAGAGGGAAGATACCATATTTTGATTATAAAAATGAGACTCATTTTTATCTTTAAATTCCCTAGCTGCTTTTTCCTGCTTTCGAGGGTAAATTTGGCTAAATAAGTAAGGATGAGCTACATGAATGTATGTACATATAATGTAGAAAAATGGAGGAAAGGAAAGTGAACCTTCTGGTGCTGCAGGGAGCACATACCGAGCTGCAGCAGTGTGCCCAAAATCTGGACGCATATGGTTCCTCCAGCTTGTATATGGACCACTTTACTTGGCATGTTCCTAATCTTACCAATCTCCTTGCAATATGAGCCCCTAGGTAACTGACCTGTGATCTCTTGCCTCTCTGGACAATGGAAATCACTCCGTGGACCCGAGTGGATCGCTGGATATAACATAAGGATGCAGACCTTCAATTCTTCCATGTCCATCTACATATGACCTCGTGATAGGTCAACCGGAAAGTCTTTGATGTATTCTCTACCCATGGTCAAGCTAATGTTATCCATCTCCGCACGGTTACTAAGGTCTCTTATGCATTGAGGAAGGGGTGAGAGGAAAAAAATATAAAAAGATATATAAATAACCTTATTAATTACAGTAAAAAGATACAACATTTTAATTTTCATATCAAAAGTCGGTATCAATATTGATTACTCAAATTTCATAAAAAATTATATAATAAAACTCTTATAATAATATATTTCATTAATTTACTATTATCCAATATAAGTAAGCCCATGCTCCCATCCGCGCTTGCTCCGCTGGCTACCTAATGAACCGGTTACCACTTACCCTCCTCTTTTATATATATATTCCAGAATCAGTCAAAAAGGGTCTCAAAAAGTCAACAGATGGTTCCCTCACGTGCTCTGCGGAGGCAAATGGGATCTGAAAACGAACACAGTATGCCCAAACGGATTCAAACCGTCGCCGTTACCGTGACGGGATGATTTTCATTACTCTCACGTTGTTCCTTGTTACTACCATTCCATAAGGCGAAATAAATAAAAGAAAACGACAATAAATAGACGGGACCATGGACGGGCGTCGCCGGAACTACAAAATTTGGCCGGAAAGCAGAGACCGGACGTTGCTGACGCATAGTGTCACACTGCTAGGAGCGGATCCGACCCGAATATATCCCCAATGTCCGGGAAATGATCGTCCACGTTCCACAAGGATGACCCGAGCCCGAATCCGAAATGCTCGCCCAGGTTCATTGATAGGTCGCCAAGGTCGTCTCCGAGGAAGCTCTCCCCAAAACAAGGGTCGTCAAACAAACTCGGGAAGGAGTCCTCGAACTGGAAATCGAATATGTCGTTTGGCAGCGTGAGGCTGTCAAGGGAGGAATAGTCCGAGAAGTTCTCGGAAGAGGACGAGTCGTTGGAGAAATTGTTCTCCGAGGAGCTTTCCCTGGCCTCCTTGTGGGCGTCCGTACAGTGGGACCGAGACTGGGAGTCAAAGGGGTCTGGGGAGGCAGGGCCGAAAACGGAGGTGGGGGAGCTGACGGGTCCTTTCTCTGCTGCCTTCCGCGGTGGTGTGGCGAAGTTCGTGAGCGCGTCGGGCCCACGCAGCTGGATCGCCGCGTGGTCATACACCAACGCCGCCTCCTCTGCTGTGTCGTAAGTGCCCAACCACAGCCGCACACGCCTCAGGGGGTCCCTGATCTCCGCCGCCCATTTCCCCCACGGTCGCTGCCTTACGCCTCGGAACTTCCGACCAGGGGCGGCCTTCATCTCCGGTCGGCTGGCCGGGATAACCGATTTCCCTGCAGGTCTCTTCCTTGGAGGCCGTGCCATTGCGGTCTTGCTCGAGCACGGTTCAATGGCGATCTCGTGAATGAATTTCTTCAGCCTCCGGCGTGGGACCGGGTCTGACTCCTCGTCACTGGAAGAGTCGGTGGCGTCAGGATCCGTGAACGAGAACCGTACGACCCGTGGTCTGATTTCGGGTCGGGTACTAGTATTAGGGTCTCCAGAGTACGCGAGTACAGCCATTTTACTGTGGGTACGATGCTCGGAGAACTTCACCGGTGGAGGCGCGGAACTGGTTTCCATGGCGGAATATACTTTCAGCTTGGATTTCTGCTCTGTCCGATTAAGTTCTCAACATTACCGTCTAAATGCAATATGCAGAGGATGGGGAGCTTGAAATATAGGGGGCCAAAAGGGGGAAGAGATTAGATTCGTCAGTGAGTTGACACGAGGGGGAATAATTAAAGATGGGTGGGTTGAAAACAAAAGCTAACCCCTGTTGGTCAAGTTGAAGAGAAGCTTCAAGCAGAGCGGGAAATCGACCACCAAAGTGACCGGGGTAAAGTTTTTGAGAGTGATGGAAGATTTCGAGCAGAGAAAAGGTGAAAAGCAGAGGAGGAGCGTGCTGTGGAGAAACAGAGACTCGGGAACTCAGCGTGAAGGGAGGGTACGGGAAACGCAGTTGGGGATTAATTTCTCCATCGAGCGACGGAGGGAGAGAAGGAAGGAGGACCTAGAACGGAGACGAACTTGGAAAAGAAGAAAAGAAGGGAAAAGCAGAGGGGGTGGGGGAGATTTCTCTTCTTTATAACCCGAAAGTTGATAAAGGGAAAGGAAGAAAGGAGCAAAGGCCCATGGTAGAACGGTAGCTTTTGCAGGAAAAGAGATGAGAAAAGCTCTCTTCTTGATATGCTCACTCACTCAGTCACTCGCCGAGTCAATAGAGCCGGAGTTAGCTGGAGGTGTCTGTGCCCTTGAGAGAGAGAGAGAGGGCAGAGAGACGGATGATGAGGAGAGGAAGTGGAAGAAAATGAAACAGGTGCGGGTGGAGAGAGCAGACAGCGGCGATGATCCCCGCTTTATAGGCTCGCGGAACTGCCCAACCCGGTTCTTCGACTGTTTTTGCCGTTTCTCAAGGAGGAGGGTATTTCTGTGTTTCTGGTGACTGCACCGGGACAGAATGGGAACACCGGCGAATTTGGTTACTTTTTCTGCCCTTTCTTTTTCTTTTTCCTTTTTCTTTTCCCCCCTGCTAAGTGGCGAAATTTTGTTAGTGATGTCTCGCAAGGCGCCGCGCCGCGTAAAATTGGCATGAGGGGGCCGACACGTGGCGCGGTGGGGGACGGGAGTTTTAAGTTTATGTCTAATTGGAGATGGAGAGGGCTGTCAGCTGCTGACAAGGCGAAGTGGACCCTTCTTGGAACCGGTGAGTCAGGTCACGTGATTTTCGAACCTAAAAGAAAAACAAATTGAACTGGTTTAGTTTTCGGTTTGATTGGAAAATTCAGATATATAATATTATTTACCTTCTATAATCATTTACTATTCATGAATTTGATAATTTAAATTATATTATTAAAATAAAATATAAAATATGTATAATCATAAGTATTCTCCATATACAATATATAAATTCAGAATTTGTCTAGAAAAATATTGGGATTTAAAATTATTAACCAACAAAATCAATCAACAAGACGAAATTAAATTTATGGACATCCCTAAGATTCCTTAAGTGAACCCATCCAGCCGGTCCCCCACGGTCCAATCAGCCACGCACCCTATGGTTTCTCTAAGTGCGTACACTTACATTGAGGAAAAGAATATTATATTAGAGATTTGAGAGAAAAACGACATTACATTATCGAGAGATTTTGTAATGCCATTATATTATTTTAAAATTTTAGATTATATATAAATTCATCGTTCTTATAAGTTCAGTTGAAATTTTATATTGTATTAGAGCGAGTTATTGTATATAAGCTCATAATTTGCCCCAGGCCTGAGATAAAAAATGTCGGCTCATGGTCAAGTTATTATTTGAAATCGAAAAAAGAATACCCAGCACACTACTAAAATCTGATACCAAAAGAGAAATGTTTGATTTATGGTTAATTATTAAGATCTAACCACTTATCCAAGTACAAAAAAAAATAATTGACAATTATTAAAAATGGGTACTATAAAGCACGTAGCAAGTATAAGCTAACTCGGAGACGCAATTTGAGAAAAAAAATCTTACATGAAGTATTTAAGAGAAAAGAAATACTAATATAATATTAGGTTAAATTTTTAATTAAATATATAAGTATGTGACCCTTATTAACTTAAAAGTCTTCCAAAAGGGCATGTCAATGTCACATCCTCTTATTGGCCTGAAAAGACAAAAGGGCTCGCTCGAGTTGGAAGCTATTAACAGATTTGGCGCATAGGATCGGTCAAAGTTTTTACTAAATTTAGTCTCTGGTCCCGCAAAACGACCAATGAGAGGCAGGCGTTGCACACTTATGTCACTTAGCAATTTCCACGATATTTCTGCATTTCCTACCCAAATTAGGCAGCTTGCTCCGACCCTCTCTCCAAGTCCAAGCTGTCATTTTTCCAATTCCTAGAAAGCAAAAAACCTTGAGATATTTTTCTCCACGTAATTATCATCTTTTTTTTTATATTTACATGTAATACTTATCTCATTTATAATGTAAGTGATTTGTAATAGAGAATAATGGCTTGTATCACCATTTAATTATCGTCAACCGATGAACAGAATACACTTTGAGCAAAAACAATAGATTATTTTTTCCTCCTAATATTCTTTTAACTAAGTAAGAAATGAATGGAAAAGAATGTTTGATACAATAATACCATTTTCGATCTAACAATTCATTTAATTGTTATTGTAAAACTTCTTATATGCTTTATTTTTTTTTCACTTATGTTATCATATTATAAACTTATGAGTTTTTTATATAATTAAAAAATAACATGAAATGCCACTTTTAAAAATTGTTATTGTTGTATTAGATATTATGAACTCGGGTTTTATGTATATCATAATACTACTACAAAGGAAGATCGGGCCGGCCGATTGACTATGGGATGCACCAAATGAACATTTTTGTTTATGCTTTTAAGGTAAATTTTGGCTGGGAAATCGTTACTAAAGGTTGGGTTACAGGAACAGCTCGGTGGAAAAGGACAACGGTTTGTAGAGCTCTGCAGTCTGCACCACAAATGGCCTAGAAGAACACCTCACCCATTCGTCCTCCTCGAGGCAGCCCAGATTTTGAATTTTTTGAATTTATTGTTATTTTCTATAAGAATTGTTTTTCCTCTATGAATATATATACATATATATATATGAACCCTGCATGGGCAACGATGGAGGGTGGTCCAAAAACATTCCTCGTACCCCGTGTCGCCGAGAGAAACCGTCCCGTTTTGCACCCTCCCATCTCTCTGTCTCACTCGCTCGTTCAGCTTTGTCCCATTAGGCCATCCGTTTATCCATATTTTGGTCACTTTTTATATCCACGAGTTCAAAAAAAAATTATTATCCTATAAATATAAAAATCCATGATGATCGGTTTGAAAATTCTTCTTCTTCTCCTTCCTCTTTCTTTTTGCTTTTTTTTACTCTTTATTTGCACAACTTGGTGCGTAAAAGTTTCAAACTTATAAACTTCCATTTAATTTTAAGTTCAAATATTATTGCCTTGTTAAATAATAAAATACTTTATTTGACATATACTTTTTATTTGTAAAGTTCAAGTATAATGTTTGTTTAAATCAATCGAGTTATTCATCCTTAGCGCTTCTCATCAAGCAATGCAGCTATATACATGCTCTTGGTTTTCGTATGTTGAATCTGGGCTTTTCTCCTCTAGAGGACTTCGGTGACCATGAAATCGAACCGCGCCTCTAGTTCTGTCTGGAAATAATGTCCATTTGGCAAGTTCGAGGGGGCTAAAGTAACCGTTCCGAAATGAATAGTGACCCGAATGCTTAACATAAAGTATAGGGCGTCGGGGTAGGATACGTGAAGACAATTTACACGTTAATAATGATCGGAAGCTCGGGAAAAAAAAAAAGACTATAATAAACTATTAGAATAATATAATATATTTATTTATAAATCAAGAAAAGGGCTTTCAAATTGGCCGCTGCTGATTGCGACGTGCTGACACGTCTTCGAGAATATCCGATCAGTCTGAGTGGAACTATAACGTAACATGTGGATCTTGATGAAATTTGGTCCAAAAGTTTAAAAGGGATTAAAAAAAAACTATGTGAGCATGTGCCTACTTGGATTTGCATGAATATGTATGTACACACGCATGCTCGGCCACATATATTTAATTTATTACATGCATTATGTCACACAAGTTATATATGCTGCTTGTATTAAATTATGCCACACCCATTTATAAGATAACATCAGTAAAGGATTCATCAAAAGACAAACGCATGTTCTTCGGTGTATGAAATCTTGTCTTCCGATCTGAAACCGTTCAAGATTCTTCCGATCTTACATCCACCGTGAGATGGCAAGTGGACTGCGACGGGCTTTATTATTAAAAATGTGCTAATTTTGGCACTGTTATTGTGATTAGGCAATAGGGGTTGTACACCCAAAGTCTCGTCTCTGCACGAATCATGTACCATCACGAATGTTTCTTGGGTACGGAACTGTAGAGGCTCCCTTGTGATTAGAGGAATTATAATTCTAATTATTATCATTTGGTCGTTGACTTGTTTTCTTGTGTAGAAACTACAAATGGATCCTCCGTCGCCTGCTATGGAAATTAACGAAGACCGATGATGATTGGTGAGCCCTCTTCATTCTCGAGGTTTTTGTTGGGCCCTCAATGAGTTCATGTATGACCTGACCCAGCCGATCATCATCATCGACTTGTTCATTATCGTCCGTTCTCTAGATTGCACGAGCGGCCATCTACTCGTTCTCAAGATCATGCCATCTTGTACCCGGAACACCGAGGTCTGATGCCACTGCGATTTCTAAACAAGGAGTGATGTATTTGTGCGATTATTCCATTTCCAACCCATTCTCTCTCTCTCTCTTTCTCTCCCTTCTTTTTTATCTTGGAGATTCGACTCAGCAAGCATTAATTTCGACGTGTTGAGAAACGAATTTAATGAGCCCATGTTCATGATCTGCAGAATGTTGACTCCTCGGATGCAAATTGTGCTCTGTCTGTTTCCCTAATTGTCGTTCTTGAACCCAATAGCGCTGCTATGATTTAAGGATTAATGAGTACTTAGACTTCGATAATGGCAATAACAGTGACGTCAATCAAATCATCACGGTAGTAACATTGATTAATTTAGCAGAGAGAGAACGACACGGCATTAATTTCTCCCCGCCGGGACTCCCCCCAAAGCCCGGTGTAAATTTTTCCTTAAAATAATTAACTTTCTATGTTTGACCAAATCTTAGATTGGTTTTGACTGGCGGGAGTTTGAAAACTGATCAAATTTATATTATTTATTTTAATGGTTAGAATTTATATTGAAATAGTTCTATCATTTATTATACTAATATAATTTAAATTTAAATTAATTAAGATTTATTAAATTTTTAAATATTTGGTGAGACTCACTAAAAAACGTAATTTGGAAATTGGTAGAACATGCAGCCCATACATGCTTCACGTCTCCGCATGGTCAGGCCAGCGAGATACTGCCTGATTAGCATCTAACGATACTGGGAACTACTATTGTTTTAATGAATGCATATGATTGTCATTGAGCTAACAGATGATTAGGCAATAATCATGGCGATGTGGTTGTAATGGCATACTAGCTCCCAGTGGGATGAACTTGACCTGCAGAAGCAGGTCGGCCCGAGACTTACCGCAAGAAGCATGCATGTTCATAGCCAGAGCTAAGCCGACATCCGAACAGAAATAGATCTTATAAGACCGATAGCCTGATGATGCGGAGTAGTCCCTCGGAGAAGAAAAGAGAGAATGATTAGGTAATGATTCAGTCCTAATCATGTCCTCATAGTTTCAATCCCTTTTCTGCTTCCTGTGAAGCGCTGGTTAGTCGCTTTCTCTTTTTGTACTCTTGATTTCCATCAATTACCCTTTTTAGCACTTTGATGAACTAGCTGCCACTACGAAATGTCCGAATGAGTGATTGGTGTGATAGAGGGTCTCATGTGGCGACTCAGTTGAGCTTATATAATAAAAACAAGACCATGGCCACTTGTAATTGTATAGTTTAACCCATACGAATGCATTGTGACTAGTAGGGTATGGCATTTTCGAGTTTGAGTGGGTCAGCCTATATCCTTAGTGTCGATGAGGCAATTTGCAACAGGACACTTAATAGTTTAAGTTGTGATGATATCAAATGGATAAGAACTAGAAGGGAAAAGACTTTCATGAGAAGTTCTACGGTTGAATATTAGATTCAATTGTTCTTAATTATCAAATTAAGAATAACGTGCCCGCACTAAATTTCTAATACCTAGTTAGGGTTTCTGATCAAATGGCGGCTATAGAGATTGATTAGGCGGAGCTGATTTTCGGGGAATTGGTTGTACTCTCCAACTCGTGGGCACTATCCCTCTGTAGTCCATATTCCATTTCTCCTTTTGGGTTAGATATTTTTGCCTATGTTCAGCCACTGGGACTAAGGAGATGCGGTATGAACAAACGAAGAATGCACCAGTGAGAATCAATGTCCAGTGCGTATTGACAAATTTGAAATAAATAAATAAATAAGGTCTTTGATATGATTTATTGAATTAAATTCATTTATTTTTCATGTCACTATCTTCCATTAGATTTATTGAATCTCCTTTAACAGAAAAAAAAAAAACCAAATCTACAACTTCATAGAGTAATAATTCTTCTATGTTCATGTTTATGACCCATAACTAACTTAAGCTAAAGTTTCCATGAATTCCAAGTGGAGATGAAATATATTATCCTCATTTCTCCTAAATATATCATTTTTAATAACCTCGGGAGATCTGGAGGAGGGATTAGACTTACTTGTGATACCCTCAAATACAATAGACAGAATATGGGCGAAAGAATCCGAGCATCAGTTCAAAAGTGAAGAACTCCTAACAACAATGACCGATTCGGCTGTGAAATCGAATGATTACAAGAAAAGACATGTATCACAACATCCAATCCGATCCATACACATTTGTGTGACGTCATATTATACCGGGAAGACGTGAAAAAAAAAAGGCATAAAGATACATGGGACGAAGAGACAACGCTAATCCCTTGCCCGTCTCAATTGAAAGCTCTGTAACTGGTAAGAGTATCCGATCCAGACTGCCTATATGATAACAAGAAGCAAATTCAGTATGAGCAGCCAAGTGCAACTTGCCAGACATAAACAGACAGGGAACACTCCGCCCCATATTATGGACACATAATTGAACTGAGATGTCATACTTACTTTCCTTACAATAATTAAATAATAATTGCATACCCACTACGGCACTAGCCTTTTTAGTCAACCTTTTTTTTGGGGAGTTTTTCTCGGGGGAACGAAGCCATTTGAGTTCAATATTTTTTTATTTATTCGAATCTCATAAAGGCCATGGCCCCTCGGCCCTCTTTGACTCCTTATTTCCAGGGGTCTCTGCATGAATGCAAACACACACACACACACACATGCGCGCGCGAGCACTGTCTCTAACGACTATCTTATTTAGATTTCTAGCTGATAAGTAATTAAACTATAGGAACATGAAAATATCATGGTTATGGAGTTGGCCACACGTTTTTCTTTAGTCAAAGGTTCTACACATTCTTGTAGCAGCAGATTCGGCACGCCCAAATTAATATATGGGACGATAAACAGGGTTTGGTGTAGCAATCTGTCCTCCCCTGATAGGATGAAGAAATCATGGATTGAATTCTCATAATTTCATTTATTCTCATATTTCTCTTATTTCTTTTATAAACTCATTGATCTCATCTATAATTGGAACATAAATATGTGTTAGATGCACATGTAACAACAATAAATATATACTGCATATTCATGTACATTCATATCTGAGGGGAAAAAGGGGCAGAATTCCGCGGATCAAAAGGTTGCTGCACTTAGAGGTGCTGAAGTGTTCGAGACACACGGCTTCCAGCTTACACACCGTGGAGCAAGTTGTAGTTATATTCTGACCAGCAATCTGCTCCATAACTACATTGTCTCTGCAAGTCTGGTTCTATCACATCCATATGTCTCTAAAACTACTGAGGATCATCACCAGACAGAGAGGGAAACCCGAAGAGTCATGTCCTAGTGAGGATGGAACGTAACGTAACACGGTTTAGTGACAAATAACGTCCATTGATCTCTGGGACCAAACAGTTCACAGGTTTTGGGATTAATCAAAATCAGCTGTGGATTAATCGAAGAGAACCCTGAATATGCATGCCCTAGAAGGTGTACATTTAATAATACCTTGCATGTCATCTGTCAGTGTATTAGACAATATTGGGTCTGTCGAGGTAGGGAGCAGGCAGCATGATGTTTTTGACTTCTAAATTCTCTCATTAATTAAAGGTGGCTGCAGCTGAATTCTTCGCAATTAACAACTTCAGACATTGGGATCCCACCGCTCGCTTCTGTGCTCTTAACAGTAAGACGGAGCGAAAAGGTTAAAACTCTATCGGGGACATGGGTTTTACTGATTTATACGACTAGGATTCAACTTTTCACTTAGGAGGTTAAGACAGTGAACCGCTTTGAACAATCCATGCCAGTGGCTGACAGCGTCTCCAGCAGAAAGGAATCTCGGGTCCAGTCCTTTATGCGTCGGATACATCAAAATTTCTCAAGGTTTTCCTAAAGGTCACCGGATCCCAGCAATCATTTCATATACAAAATACACTTCAGGGAAACATGGTACGTTGTGTCATTTCTCACGGGCCTGAAGTCAGTATGGGCTATGATGGGCTTACAGTGGTTATTGGGCTTTAGTGATCACTTGGGCGGAGTGGTATTGGGCCTTGGTAGAGTAGAGTTGGGCCCACGTGAAGATATTCATCTTCTTCGCTGATGTCTCGTTCTCTGGTTCTATGAACAGAAGGCTTTCTCTCGGTCAGCTACGTATAAGAGGGACTCTGAGCTCTAAGCTCCCCCTCTCATGTTCAGGTTCAAGCTCCGGAACCCACCCTCTATCTCTACCCGCGTGATGCTCTGGCCGGCTTTCATTTGAGGTTGGATGAATGATTCTAGAAAAGAAGTTTTACACTGTTCAATTCATGTTAATGGCTTCGTTCTCAATCACTTCCGTCATCTATCAACTCAAGGTCGAGCCCGTCGGCTCATCTTCTAATGCAGCTTCTTCTCTTTCCTCCCTCTCCCGAAGCTCCTGTCTGCTCATACTCGGCTGCTCGTCATCCCGAGATTTGAATGCTTCGCCTGTTCTTCTGCTTCTGCAGCTTCTGAGTCATCAACTGACCGAAGTGAAAGTAGTTCGGAAAAATATTCACTTTTTGGGGGATTTCAGTTTGTAGATTTCCGGCTGATTTGAGAGTGGCATTGATCTGCTACTTTTGCCTCAAAGGGACCACTGCTCCCGGTTCGCCTACGTCCCTACTATTGTCGTTGCTTCTAAATACTGAGAAGGGATTTGGCATTCTTATGAATGGCTTGGAGAGCTTTTGCAACCAAGGTATTTCTGTCCTTTGACTCCTTTCTCAAGCTTAAACTCTTACATCTGCACGCTAATCATCTGGGACTTTCAGTTTTCATTGCAAATCTAATTATCGGGTAGACACATGCTTAGCTAAGCGCTTCAAACTTTAACCAGTGAAATAATGGAATGTGTCCTTCAATTTGTCTCGTGATTTATTGGCGGGCTTGGTTATGCCTGTTACTATTCCTTTCTGTGCTTGCAGTCACTACTTTTTCTCAATTCTATGGAGCAGTCCCACTATTTTATATATTGTGTTTTTCTTCTTGGAGAAAATTGCTTGAGTATGAGTTTCTTTACTTAGTGTTTAGATGAACTCTATAGCATATGTATTCAATGTAACTGTATCATCTAATGCTATTACTTCTGAAGGCTGCCGGTGAATTGAAGAGGAACTTTAATGGATAATTTATAGAAAATAGGAATTTGTACCTACATATAAGTCATAGAATGTATTGTTCTTAAGATGCACTGATATATATATATGTGTGTGTGTGTGTTCTGGAAAAGATTTTAATCTTAAGCTTTTTGATACAGACTAATGAATTCATCTTACCATATAACCATGACCTACACTGATTTTACAGGGTCTTCAGGCTAGACATATATTATCACAAAATTGTTCAGCTGGGCGAATTTCTACCTCTCATGTGAAAGATGCAGCAAAATGTATTTCTTCCATAGACTCGTGCAAATCAGGTCCTGTTAACATTTTCTTGGTTTCCAAATTTGACATCCTTTAGCTTGGATCAAACCTTAAAATGGGTTCATCCTTATTATCAAGTTTTCCTTTGGATGCAGACATCAGTTTTTTGGGGGGCTTTAAGCACTGTGATATTGGGTTTATTTTAATTTCCATTGATTAATTTGAGTAACTTTGTGAGGTTGTAGTCTCTACTTACTTGCACTATCTACACTCAACTTATGTGCTGGTAGCATGGGAGAATCGTCAGGCTAGTTACCTTGGTGCACTGCCCACAATCTTTAAGATTTTTTCTTTGAATTTAAATAAGGTAGAAATTCTATAGCTAAAGGGAGCTCAAATTCATAGTTCAATGTTAGTTTTTGCTTTAAGAATATGAAAACAACCTTCTTGTTGACTTCAAAGAAAGGAATGGGCAGATAAGCAGGGCTGATAAATGGAATTTTATATTATGAGGATATTGTGGTCATTCATTAAATCACATCCTATCCCTTAAATATTTTGCAGATCACTCTCTCATCTCAGCTCTGCAGGGGGCAGCTTATGGCAAGTTCCTGCAGGAACATAACTTACTGCAGTAAGTCAATGTCTTTTCTCCAAGACAATGCTCTTCTTAAGTTGCATGATTAGCTGAAACTGTAAGGTCCTCAAGTACAGCATTTGTGCGAGCTCCACAAATTATATGCTCTGGTTTAAGTTTTGGAGGTATTCAGATGTTGTCTTGAAGGTGTTCATTGCAGATAGGAAATGCTTTAACTTAAAGTATTTAGTTGGTTAGTGCAAAAACATATAAAATCTTTTTTTTATTTTTAGGTGTATCCATACAAGTCCATGTCTGTTAGCTAGACAGAGAAGTGATGAGCCATTTGGCTTGAAAACTGCAAAGAAAGAAAAATACGTGAAGAGGGAGACCCGGACTCAACCGCCCGTTGAAGCTCCATATGTGCCACCAAAGCGAAAAGCTGTGGCTAAAGCTTCTCCAGATAAAACAATTGACATTTTTGAAGGCATGACTGTTGTGGAGCTTGTAAAGCGTACTGGAGCATCAATTTCTTCTATTCAATATATTCTTGTGAATGTTGGAGAGAAGGTTGAATCGGAGTTTGTTCCTCTTAGCATTGATATTGCCGAACTTGTTGCTATGGTATGCATCTGACCTGGAAAGTATCTTTTACTCTTTTAGTTAAGCATTGCATATTTTATCTGTGTATATATGCTTGTCCCTGATGATTGGAGGAAAGAAAAATGAAGATCAGGAAGAGTGGCTAAAAATATACAAATTGGATGATTAAATTGAGAAGCCAATTGCTGAGATACTTTATATGTTCCGTATACAACTTATCAATTACTTATATTGTGTCAATTATTAAATCTGATAGCTGAACATGCCTGAAATGGCTGTTGCACTGAGGTCCAATTTATGCTTGGCCTTGTGTGCTGTCATGATAATATTTGCAGCTCTTGTGCTGGTGAATTCCTCGGACATAAATATTTGTTGTGCATGCTAAAGAATTAAAGTCTGGCAGTACCATGGGGGCCTAGGGGGTATATATGTGTATTCATATATATATATATTCATTATCATGTTCTTGAGGCCCTAGTTTGCATACCATGTATTTCTTTTGTGACTGCAGACAGGTTGGTAACCTACTTATGCCTTTTCTAATTAATCTCTTATTTATGATCTCCACAAATAATGTTGCAGGAAGTGGGGGTGAATGTTACAAGACTTCACTCTAATGAAGGTTCAGAATTCTTGCCTCGCCCTCCAGTTGTGACAGTCATGGGTCATGTAGACCATGGTAAGACTTCCCTTTTAGATGCCCTTCGTCAGACATCTGTGGCTGCCCGAGAGGCTGGAGGCATTACACAGCATCTTGGAGCTTTCGTGGTAGGGATGCCCTCTGGGGCATCAATCACGTTCCTTGACACTCTGGGTCATGCTGCTTTTAGTGCGATGCGAGCAAGAGGTGCAGCTGTCACAGACATAGTTGTGCTTGTGGTGGCTGCCGATGATGGGGTGATGCCCCAGACACGAGAGGCAATGGCCCATGCAAAGTCTGCAAATGTGCCTATTGTTGTTGCTATTAATAAATGTGATAAACCAGCAGCTGATCCTGAGCAGGTCAAGCTTCAGCTTGCTTCTGAGGGTTTGCTGTCGGAGGAGATGGGTGGGGACATTCAGGTGGTGGAGGTGTCAGCTATGGCAAAGACTGGCCTTGACAGGTTGGAGGAGGCATTGCTCCTCCAGGCCGAGATGATGGACCTGAAGTCCCTTATTGATGGATCGGCCCAAGCTTATGTTGTGGAGGCCAGACTTGATCGTGGCAGGGGTCCCTTGGCCACTGCTATAGTGAAGGCAGGAACTTTGCTTTGTGGGCAGCATGTGGTGGTGGGCTCAGAGTGGGGCAGAATAAGGGTTATCAGGGATATGCTAGGGAAGATGACTGATCGAGCTACACCTGCCATGCCAGTTGAGATTGAAGGATTAAGGGGGCTACCAATGGCAGGTGATGATATTGTTGTTGTTGAATCAGAGGAACGTGCCAGGATGCTCAGTTCGGGGCGGAAGAGGAGGTTTGAAAAGGACAGGCTGAGAAAGATCAGTGAGGGAAACATGGAAACTTTAGAGACATTGTTGGAAGAGGAAGGGGTTGAGAGAGTTGAAATGCCGATAATTGTGAAAGCAGATGTGCAAGGCACTGTTCAGGCTGTTACAGATGCATTGAAGAGCTTAAATAGCCCTCAGGCAAGCAAGATCACCATGATACCTTTTCTATTGTCTTAATATATCTTTATTCTTTAGTGCTAACATTTTTAAAGCACTTGAATAATTTCTTGAATATTTATTCTCAGCCATTTCCTGATTCCACTCAACATTCAGGTTTTCGTGAATGTAGTCCATGTGGGTGTGGGACCGATATCCCAGTCTGATGTAGATCTAGCACAGGCCTGTGGTGCATGTGTTGTTGGATTCAATGTAAAGAGTCCACCAAGTGCTGTTTCTCAGATGGCAACAAGAGCAAGCATTAAGGTAATCTAACTTCTACTTATTGATGTGCTAATGATTTATGTGAAAATCTCAGTCTTTTGACAATATTGTTTGGATTTGGAAGATATTTCTGCTGAGAATCTGAATAAATAGAGATCAGTTCGAGCCATATTGTCGGCTCAAACAGGTTTTGATGGGCCTAGTGGGGGTACTTTTATTTAGGGAGGCATAGAACTTGCTGAACTATGTAAATATGCTGTCAAACAGGAAAGATTGAAACAAGATCATATCTGAATGTATATTTAATCGAGGAAGAAGATGCCAGTGAAACCCAAGAACTTGCCAGCATGCTATTGAGTGAATACTGTCCTGTTCAATGTGTTCATCTTTAAATCCCCCTTTTCTAAGAATGTACCATCCGGGCCTGCGTTAATAGGTGTGAGATTATGAACCAGAGAAATTTTCTGGCTGATCCACCTTTTATATCTTTTGTTGTTAGATAAAAATGCATCGTGTGATCTACCACCTTTTGGAGGATATTGGAAACCTGATAGTTGAGAAGGCACCAGGAACTGCAGAGACCCAGGTAGCAGGGGAAGCCCAGGTGCTCAACATCTTTGAGCTCAAAGGACGCAGTAAGTCAAAGGGAGATGACATGAAGATTGCAGGTTGCCGAGTCACAGATGGCCGTGTGGTGAAGTCCTCAACCATGAGGCTCGTGAGGAGTGGAGAGGTAGTGTATGAGGGTTCCTGCATCTCGCTCAAGCGAGAGAAGCAGGACATGGACATGGTGGCAAAAGGAAATGAGTGCGGGCTTGTAATTCAGAACTGGGACGATTTCCGAGTTGGGGACGTAATCCAGTGCTTGGAGCAGGTCATTAGGAAGCCCAAGTTCATATCTTCGGAGAGCGGGGCTGTCCGGATAGAGTGTTGAGGGTGCTGCTCTGGCCAATTTATTTGTTGTGTGCTGAGAAGGAATCGGCTCCAATACAGTTGACAGAAGCGTCAGTCTCCAACATCCGTAAGTTAGACATTGTTTCTTTTCTGTGATTCATACATGAGAACTGACGATTAAAAGAAAAAAAAACTCCTGTATATTTATCAATTTTGGGTGATGACAGCTCAAACTCGAGCTAAAACTTAAGAAAATCTTACTATGGCAAAAAAACTTTCAATAAACTAGTAGTACTCGAATCAAACTCACCCCAGAATTTCAAATGGCCAGTGTATACAACTGAGTGATGGTGTTTGGTGCCAACGTCTGTTATTTTTATTACATTTGGTTGATGGTAGATATAATACTGTTGCTGCAGGCCCATGTCATGGGTCTGTCCTTTTTCATTGCGTTGGTTTGTCTTTCTCCTGCATAGTTGTGTTTACTGTCTGTCGGGTATAACGTGATCGATCTCTTGTACAGAGTGAGACTACATTGATCTCGAGACAGATTTCATATGCAAATTCTGCAAGATGGATGCTCGAGCTCGACGATACAGGGCTTGAGCCAACCAGGGGTTAGGACCCCTTCTCTGCTCTTCCTTGGCATGGCGGGAAGGATGGTCAACTAGCCAGCCAGCCTGATGGGCCTTTGCCACTCGAAAGGGCTGGTTTTAGATTAATTGGATATTCATATCCATAACATAAAATATAAGCGAGGCATTTATTCACCTATTTAATCACAACTAATATAATCATGTCATATAATGACCCTTAATGTCAAGTTCACTGGAATCTTTGAAATTGGAAAAAAAAAAAAAGGTCTACTCTGGGGGTGGGTGGGCACGTAGGTAGGTATAAACTCGGGAGCAGGGCAATGGCGGCGTTTCAGGTGTTCGAGACCTTAAACGGCATTGAGAGCGTCGCCCCCAGAGGCAAATACGACAGCCACGAGGGGTGGCTGTTGAAGGTCAAAATTGTCCTTTCACACCCTCGATGGGTCCGTCACTCTTCTTCTTCTTCGAAGGGTAATAAAACCCTCTCCCTTTTGTACACTTTCTTCTCCATTGCAAGATTTCCTCCATTTTCAGCAGAACCCTAACGCTGACGTCGTCTGTCTCTGTGGGGTTTGTTGGATTAGTTGTTTGATAATCATCTGTAGGAAATATGGACGCATCGTCGGTGGCTTTCTCGAGGATCGGCCTCGCGGGGCTGGCAGTGATGGGCCAGAACTTGGCCCTCAACGTTGCCGAAAAGGGCTTCCCCATTTCCGTATACAATAGGACCGCGTCCAAGGTCGACGAGACCCTCGATCGCGCCCACTCCGAGGGCCAGCTCCCTCTCTTCGGTCACTACTCCCCCCGCGACTTCGTCCTCTCCATTGAGCCCCCTAGATCCGTCATCATCCTCGTCAAGGCCGGCGCCCCCGTCGATCAGACGATCGCTGCCCTCTCCGAGCACATGTCCCCTGGCGACTGCATCATTGACGGTGGGAACGAGTGGTATGAGAACACTGAGCGCCGCATCCGCGAGGCCTCTGACCGTGGTATTCTCTACCTTGGCATGGGCGTCTCTGGTGGAGAGGAGGGCGCCCGCCATGGCCCCTCCCTCATGCCCGGTGGCTCCTTCCAGGCCTACGACAACATCAAGGACGTCCTCCACAAGGTGGCAGCTCAGGTTGATGATGGCCCCTGCGTTTCCTATATCGGTGAGGGTGGCTCTGGAAATTTCGTCAAGATGGTCCATAACGGGATCGAGTACGGGGATATGCAGCTCATCTCGGAGGCTTATGATGTACTGAAGCACGTTGGTGGACTCTCCAATGAGGAGCTAGCTGAGATCTTTGACGAGTGGAACAGAGGGGAGCTTGAAAGCTTCTTGGTTGAGATCACTGCGGATATTTTCAAGGTCAAAGACGAGCATGGAGAGGGAGAATTGGTGGATAAGATATTGGACAGGACTGGGATGAAGGGCACCGGGAAGTGGACTGTCCAGCAAGCTGCAGAGCTGTCTGTGGCTGCCCCTACGATTGCTGCCTCCCTGGACTGTCGGTATCTGAGTGGCTTGAAGGAGGATAGGGAGAGCGCTAGTCAGGTTCTGAAGGATGCAGGGCTGAAGGACGAGGCAGGGCCTGTGAACATGAGCGGATCAGACAAGAAGAGGCTGATCGATGATGTGAGACAGGCTCTCTACGCATCAAAGATATGTAGCTACGCACAGGGAATGAACTTGCTGAGGGCAAAGAGTATAGAAAAGGGTTGGAACTTGAATCTGGGGGAGTTGGCCCGCATCTGGAAAGGTGGGTGTATCATAAGGGCCATCTTCTTGGACCGTATCAAGAGAGCCTACCAAAGGAACTCGAACTTGGCGAGCTTGGTGGTGGATCCCGAGTTTGCCCGTGAGATGGTCCAGAGGCAGGCAGCATGGAGGAGGGTCGTGGGATTGGCTATTTCTGCTGGAATTAGCACTCCAGGGATGTGCGCCAGTCTCGCCTACTTTGACACTTACAGGCGGGCTAGACTGCCGGCCAATCTTGTACAGGCCCAGAGGGACCTGTTTGGTGCGCACACTTATGAGAGGATTGACCGCCCTGGATCGTTCCACACAGAGTGGACGAATCTTGCAAGGAAGAGCAACGCTGGTGTGGGAGCTCTCAACTGAGCCTATTTATGGTTTCTGATTTCGGGAGGTGAAGATCCATTCATCCCCTGTATTCCATTGGCATTGGCAATTTTCTGGTTTGGGTTTTGGAGAGGCATCGCATAGCAAATTACGGTTGTCCCAAGTTTTTGCTATTAGTAAGAAATGCATGCCTTTATAATTTGTCTTCATACATGTTGTCTTCTTACACCTTGCATTGTTTTTCAGCAACGTTCTCATTTTTCTGCCGGTACGTCGGCGTGCAGCCCAGCTTCCTTGATGTCATCTGATCTGATTGAATAAATGCCTGCAAGAAACAGGTTGAGCGGTCTTTTTCGTTATGTTGCTCTTGATTGTCACTTAAGAGGGTCGAAAATTATGTGCTGAATGAGGTCAAGATCGGGTAAGCTTTTTCCTTTGGATCATCCATGTCAAGAAAGCCATGACCTGTTCGAGCTGTCGACCTAAAGCTGCAAATGGAACGTCCTCCGTATGCCGAGCGGGAAATCATTGTTGAAATTTTGCTTTTAAATTGAGGATTGTAGACTGATTTCATAATTTGGGTGAGAATCCCCTACTTCATTACAGACACAACATGCAAACATGTTCCTAAAGATTAGGGAAGCAAAATAACTATTTACTAGCAAAAAGGAAAAAACAAAAATAAAACAAGGGAAAAAAATTGCTGGATGGCACGGCTTGAGAGAATGACGAGCTTCTAAGGAAAACCTCCACTCTCAAGAACAGGCTGAGTTCTTGTCACGGTTGCAGAAGGCATTTTGCTGCCGCCAACCCAAACAGTCCCAAAGAGCTCCCCTTCATCGGCCTCTCTCTCCATCACCCGGACTTTCTTCCCCGTGGATCGTCGATATAGCACTACTCCAACGTAACAAACCAGCACCATTCCCACGAACCCAATCCCTAAACCGATCACCCAGCATACTGCCTGCTCGTGGCTCATCTCCATGGGAACCACGATGGAGAACCGGCCCTGACCCTCGGCGTGGCACACATTTGGGAATCTCACCTCACTGAAGGAAACGGTTCCATTACCATGAAATGAGACACATCTCTGCTCCGAGGTCCTGTTGCTATGACGCATGGAATATCGGAATCGGATCGAGATGGGTCTGCTGACAGGATCGAGCTCAATCCTCGTGATTGTCTCAGCACTCATATTTGATGCATCGTACACTGTAAACCCGATGACATGAGTGACCAAGGTGTAGCCCGGGAGCGCAAAGAACTGGGAAGACCAGTTGCCCATATCCTGATAGACTATGACGAGCCGCTTAACATGAGGGACGGGAACAGTCCTCGGAGGGATACTGAAGGAGCTAAAGTTGGTGCCTTTCTTCCACAGTGTCTTGGTCCGGAGCCGGATGACTGAGACCTCCATGCCCGCAAAGTTGGGAGGAAGAATCGCTCGGTACAAGGAGCCTGTGTGAGGTCGATGTCGGGTTAGTGTCTTGAAAGCAGATTCCTGGAGGGAAGAGTCCAGAGAGTCGTTGGTGAAAGAGTCGGAGCGGGTGGTGGACATGGAGGAAAATAGGGTGATAACTGTTGGGAGGAGGAGAAGTTTCTTCGCCATCGCCATTACGCTCGGGAAGTTTCCTTTACCCTGAACAATGAAGACGATGGGCTCACCAACCGGCCCCTTCGAGCTCAGTTTTACTCTGGGTAGTGACGTTGGAGCAGGAGGACAATTGGAGGAGGGTACAGGGGAGAAACATAGAGACGGATCAGGAAAGCATAGGTTTTTTTTTTTCTTTTTTCCTGTTGAATGATGATGCTTTGCATGCTCCTCCTAATGATGGAAGAAGGAGACGGATCATGCCGATTGTGGGCTCCCCCGGGGGCCCACAATCGGCACTGGAAAGTCCTTTTTGACTTTTGCGCTCGGACATGGAGGCCATTTTGACTTGCGAGTGTTGGTTGAACTTTTGAAGAACCAATGACACTTTCGGGTTGCGGAAATGATGTCATCAGACACGCATCTACGACAGATGATTCGCTACGCGGCACAATCACACGGCCGTGATGCGAGCCATGTAATGCCGCAGATGCGCGTGTCCGGTGACACCTGTGTCACCCTAGAAAGACTCCCGGCTGTGTTGACCGATGTTAATCGAGTTCAGGAAGGCTCTCATAGCTGGCTGGGAGACGACAGGTATGAAGGACGGTCCAACGTTAATCGAGTGTTATGGACTGACGGCCTCTACTGTGTTGATTGCTGTGCTTTTTTTGTGGCACTTTCCATTGAGTCATTTCTATACATTAATTAATCCACTACAGACATTCAAAAACAATGGGCTACCGAAGTGAAAGTCCACTCGAATCAGCAGCTGGCCCAAACATCTGTCTTGTAGATTAGAATCGCGGCCCAGCGACAGGAAATTCGCATTAGAAATGGCCAACCTCTCTCTCCGTGTCGAGATCATATCAAGGCATAGATAGCGTTGTGATCTTAGGAGGAACGAAAGAAAAACCCTGGCCATAGGGGCAGAATCCAAGGACATCTCATCTTCTCGAATCTTGATGGCGGAATTCCCCGTGAACTTGTCCACCCAGCTGATAAAAGCTCTGCGCAGAAGGCAAAGGAGTAATATTCGAGAGGTCGAGTGACTGGGCATGAGAAATTATTACAGTTTTTTTTTTCTAGATCTAGGAAGGATAATCGTTTATTCGCTCGCTCACGACAAGGAATAATTCGTATTTTAAACCTCCAATTTGCATCTGGTAGACCCTCCAAAACACTTGGGAGATGGGTGTGACCTCATTTTTTTTTTGTTTTCTTTAGATGCGAGGATGTGATCGAACCTTGCACTGCATATGTTCAATATGGATAAAATACTCTAATTTGGCCTAAAAGTTCCAAATTAAAATCTTCCTAGGAGACAAGCCCTAGTGGGAATAATCCACTGATAATTGTTTCATAATCTAAGGTGATTTGAGATTTCGGAGGCAAAGATGAAAAGACTAAGAGGAGTATAAAGAAGAAGTAAAAAGGAGAAAATTCTAGCCGTTCACAAAGTACAATTTCCTTAAATCTAATCCCCCAACACCCTAAAAAATTCCCAACAGATCGTTGATTACTTAAATCATTTCCACTACCTTCTCATTTTGATTTGGCAATGCCTAACGTAAGAGGCAAAATAGTTAGGTTCTGTCTCCTTTATACTCCCCACTTATTTATTAAGAATAAATTAAAGAATTTAGGATAAATTCTTAGATAATCTAACTTCAAAATAGTGCGATGAGAAGGAACTATAAATTCACTCGGAGGGACACCCTTTTTGTTTTTGTAATTACTCGAGTGATTTGACACATATATATTAGCACATATTTCTTTATTTGGTGCAATCTAATCATCGTTTATTATTAATATCATGTGATAACGTAAGATTATCGAATCTCATTGACATTGTTTATATAATTAAATGGACGCTCCCTAGTGCCTATCTTATGCTGTATAGGAATCCATGGATTCCTTCTGTCGGAACTCAATGTTGAGCACTTCCGCCTCTCGACAAGCAACAATGCAGGCATCTTTAGCAAGTCCTGGTATACATGTTAACCCGAATAAGGTTTAGTCCTAACACATTAACATTAACGTGTAACTTATTAGCATTTCTTATCGGAAAAGTTTTTTTGCTTGGCCCGGGACGATGCAATAGTCCATTTATAACATATAGCATATACGCGGATTCAGTTGAAGAGTTGTAGTAAAAGTAATCCTTCATCAAAAGGATGGGGGAGATTGTGATAATATCCGTAGTATGATGAGCAGCAGCTAGGAAAATTCTACTGTTTGGAGGCCAGTTTCTGAAGAACAGTTTTCGACTGATATATGGTGGGAATAGATTTAGGACTGCTCTTCACTGTTGGATGGATCACTACAGCTAGCATACTAGATAGGGGGACGACGAATTGTTCAAGTGGGAATAATAATAATAATTACGAAGAAGAACGATTCCTCGTCCCTCCCAGTACGCTGTAGCATGGTCCACTCTACTGAGAATTGTGTGGACGGGGGTGAAAAATTCTGCCAACCCATTACGAGCGAAGGGAAACTTGGGTTGCGTAATAAGAGCTGCTCTACCAAATTTTCATTTTCATATACATCCCTTCATGGCAATGGAAAGTTTTCATCGAATTTACGGTGTCATTCTCTCTCTATCTATGTGCATAAATTAACTGAAGGATGAAATGCCCTCGTGCAAAAAGAGCTTATGATCTTTGTGAGGGAATTCCTGGTCTCTGATTTTCATTTTCTTAAGCGATAATCGTACCCAAGGAGTCTCCCTTTCTTTTTAATGTATAGTTGGTATTTTATTTTCTGAAAATGGGATGGGAATTAATATTGGAAAATACTATAAGATAATATCGAGATGGCAGCAGGTATCCCCGGCCCTGTGTCTTCAATTATTAGAACGTAGACGGTTTCTATTTAGAATCTGCTTTCATTTGGCAGGGAGCCAGACACAGGAGGGTGGAGGGTGTGGCACCATATTGGCCAATAGAACTATCATGGCACCATGGAAAGATGTACAGTGTCTCTCATGTTACTTTAAAGTAATGGGGAAACTATGTCACAAGGCATGAAATTACTAGATTTTTTAACCCTAAAAATCTTATTTTCACAAATTATTTAAGTTATCGTCATAATCGACCGTTAAATTATACTAACATGAATATGATGATATTGGTAAAAATACTGACATGGTAATGACACGTGAGATTTCTTTGTATTAAAATAAGGACATATCATATAACGTGTCAATACAATATCAGTACGATCTAACGACTCGTTACGACGGTGACTTAAGCGGAGTCAAAGAAATGGAGTATAGGGGTTGGAAAAAACCACTTTAAAAATTTTGATGATCTAAAAGGTCACTTTTAAAACTTATATTCGAATGATTCATGATATATTTTTATCTTTAAAAAATAGGATTCTAATATTCTCATTTATCATTGGACAGATGCATTAGCCAAAAATTCATGTACAAAACACCTTTGACATAGGATAACACTCTTACATCCAATAATAAATGAAGGTCCTGTCGTGTAATTAATCAAAAGATCACGCAAGATTTGAAAACACATAAAGTGAGAGGGGGGATCGGAGAATTTTCAAAGGCGAAAAAAGAAATTGCAAAGAAAATGTCTTGTCAATGGCCTCTCTCTCTCTCACACACACACAATAAAAAAAAGGCTGCCTCGTACGTAAATTTCTCCGAAATTTCTCCATTACCCATTTCGTATTCATTGTCCAATCACTCCGCTTTCTCGCTCTCTCACCCGTCCATCGATGCAATCCCATCACCTCTCCCCCTCAATGTCTTGTAATGTTATAGCGCCGTACATACGAGAAATTATTTGTCTAGCTAGAGATCCCTCGGCCAGGATGACATCCACATTTTGGAGCTTGTCCGTGGGGCCATCTCCCCTGCCTCCCATCGTGGATGAAAGAATTCATGTCCCTCTCGTTACAGTGGAGATAAAAATGGTCCAACGAAGATGCTTGTGGTTGTGATGCATGTGCTATACACATAGGTAAACACATAACGTCACCATGTACTTTCTACACCTATACCATCCATCCATCCTATATATAAAAAATATATATGAAAATTCATTATTAGCCTTGTATTGATCTCAAATTTTAATTTATGGATGGGTGAGCCTCTCCTAATCATGGGATTTCTTTTCATTTACGAACGGACCAAAAATCTTAATTCGAGGGAAAATATATCGATCGGACCATTTCAATAGTCCTATTGTCGGTGAAGCTCATTTATTTACCTCCACGAGTAACCACCGCACATATATTTGCCTTCTACGAACGCAGCATAAGGGGCGTGTTTAGTCTTCACGCACATAATTGAGTTGCCACATCAAGAGCTATATATTTCAACATATACGTTCAAGGGACAACCTTGGCGTCCGTTTGGGGAGAGCGTGAACAGCAGCTCATCTTTCTCGCGCAATAAGTTCGAGTTCTCCTAAAACCCTAGCTAGCTGTTGTCCGGAGATAATTGCCAGGTAAATCATTTTGCGGGTCCTCTTAGTTTTTATGGGATTCTACAGGACAACAAGAGGGCCGACCGTAGTTGAAACCGAGATCAGTGGAGATTGATTATTTGGTGCGAAGAGGGAGAAGACGAGATTGATATGGGGGCACTGTTGGATTAGCTGAGATTAGACTGAGTAATTAAAAGAGAAAAATCTCTTCTCAAAATGAAACTAAACATAAAAGACGAGCAAAAAGCATATGCTCGCCAACTGACCGACGCGAATTAATTAATTAATTTCCCAGGTGCGCAGTGAGATTCGCAGGAGATGTACGGCCATAAATTATGCAAGAATACGAATAACTCCTCTTCTATGAAATTAACATTTCACTAATAAAAAATGTGTCATGTAATTAATTCCTTAATTACTCGGGTCTTGCCTTTCTTCCACCTATATAAATGGACGCAATCCGTTGCGGTGAAGCAGGTCTCCGTCTCAGATCTCTCTCACTACATCCCATGAACCATAAAACACCAAAGCCCTCTTTCCCTCGGCTTAAGATGGAGCTCTCCGCTGATGTTTTAGGCTGTGTCGTCGATCGGCTGTAGCCTATCGGCACGATGACACAATCAGTTGTTTCTTCCTAGTTATCTTTCTTTTCTTTGTTTATACTTGGTTCGATTTTCGCATGTCTGCAATTCCGCCATGGTATAGAGCGATGGTGAAGGAAGCGATCAGAGAGAGCTTTCTTCAGTCCATTCAGTGGGGGCCGTGGATTCAACTGGCTGCCGACTCATTCATCCAAATGCTGAGTGAACTAGGCCAATATTATCATCTCACTTGGTAAATGAGTGAATGAATCGGGAGACTTGTCGGATCTTTAGCTTCCTCTGCTTGGACTGAAGGGAGCTCCCTCCTCCGTGCAGGCATCTTAACTTAATCGCCAATCACTTCAACATGTTAACAATTTTTAATGTCTCATCTGACTTCTCCATCCATCAGTGTGCTGTGCTCATGTTCTCTGACAGCACGTTTAGTTTTGTCTTTCTGTTGTTTGTCTGGTTTGTAATCTTTTAGGGTTTGTGATTCAGCAATCACCGCCTTCGGCTGCTTTATGTATGGCTTATTTTTCTAAATAATCAACACTGCATATGTATAATATGGATAGATACAAATCCCTGTTTTGATAAAAAGAAACTAAATATTCTCTTTATCTTCTAAGTATATGCATCCACGTCGTCTCCGTGAACTGTATATCGGTTGATTAATTGTTTCGGTAGTTGGCACCAACATCCGCTGTATGTGTTTCCTCCTGCAGAAAGTGTAAATTTGCATTTCAGCCATGAGATTAAGAAATATCCCCTTCAGTATGAATATATAATCCTGACTCCTAAATATCTTACTTTTATGCCTGTGAAGACTCGACAATATTTATCTTTTCTGATTGAGCAGAAGAAAGATATATTTATGCATCCTTTGGGTAGCAGCGTGTTGTAAGCTAGCTAGCTAGGGTTTTCGACGCAGTGAGGCATCTTTGCACAGCGACGGTGACGACGACGACGATGATGATGAACATGTGTAGCCAGTCGGAATCTCATGAGCTAAAAAGGGCCACCACAGGCAAACCACGTAGCTTGTTTCTTGGGCTTTGCCCTTTTTGTTTGCAACAATTTCCTAGGCTTGTCTTTTGTTGCGCAATTACCTGTTTGCCCCAAATCATGCTACTGTTAATAAAAGCAAAGGAGGATGAAGAAATGCCTAATACGATAGAAATTTCATTCTCTTTACTATCTTCTTCTGCGATCAGCTATTATCCACACGATGTTTCTCTGTAATAAGAAAGACAAAAAAAAATGTTCTCCCGGCCGTGAAAATGAAGGTTATGTATTATTTGCTTGTCCAGATAAAGCCAACTGAGGGCATTTATTTTTCTTTTCCTGGAATTTACTTATCGCAGCTTCTGATTAGTCACGAAAAGTCGAGAAACACATATGAACTTCACACCTGTTTTTATATGTTCTACTAGTTTAAGCTTGTCATTCAGGTTCTCTTGACTGTGTGTGTGAATGTATATATATATATGTGTGTGTGTGTGTACAAACAATATCTGCGAGTATATATCTTGGAAATCGAGATTGTTATTAACCCTGGACGTTCACCCGAGAGTGAGTTAATCATGTCATGTGGATCGATTGGTAAAAAATGCTCAAAAATAAGGCTCTATTTTCGAAAAAGGCGGAAGAATGCAAACTTAATGGACAACATTGTCTCATTTTCTGGTAATTTGGGTAGCAGACTTGATTTGATCAACCACAAGGTAAGAACCGCGCCACACGAGATTTGCATTAAAAAAAATAAAAAAACTAAACCCTAGCGATTAAGAGAATGTAGACGAGACCGCATATGTAGCCGACCGACCCTTTTACACAAGACGTTGCTACAACTGTTCACCCTCCTCCTATATGGCTGTTGTATCTGTCGGTCGTACTCAGTACATGTGTGTGGTGGATGGCAAGCATATCCCAGTCGGATCCATCCGGTCGGTGTGAAATTCTTATACATCTCTCTCTTTTTATCTATGTGACCCCTATTATGAGATCAGATGGGGGGCGGCACACAGTGCGCTCCAACTTTCGCACTGTTTATCGTGGGGGAAAGGATGGTCCTTCTGCTTTGCTTTTATGTCTGATGACTGCAGCGATGTTTCCGCTCAAAAACCACTCGAAAATTGAACCTGACACATTAAAAAATGGGAATTTCACATTAATGGGTTCGTATTGTAACTTGTGTTGAACAAAAAATACACACGCGCATATAGAATTGAACAGTTCCAGCATAGTGACCTTGGCAACGATAAAATGCGTCCGATGTCACCACCAAAACATCAATGGTGATGATGGTGGTGTCTGATATTCTTGCTTGCTGGTGTTCCAAAAGTTGAGAGTTGACTGAGAAGCAACATTGTCTTAGAAATCCGACAGTTGAAAGCTAAAGACTTTAGATGACAATACCGTCGACTGCAATACTGGTTCCCCCCCCCCCCCCCCTGTTAGACGGTTTATTCACTGAATTTAGAGACTTCCAGATTTCTAAATGGGGCAAATACATTAAAAATATATACATGTGACTGTCAAATTCGTCCTAGAAAGTGAAAAGTTTTATTATATAATGAAATTTATTAAATGATTTAGTAACTGAATCATAAAATATTTTTTATTTTATAGTCTAATATTTGAACGTGCGTATTGATGTGTAGAAAGTGGTGAAACAACCATTTTTTCAACCCTAACTTTATTTGGCCAAGGGATGGTGTGGGGTCTTCATCGTAAGAATCACGATGGCACTCTTTCATGCAATGAAAAAGCTGATAATTAAGAGAAGGCAAATGAAGAATTAACAGAGATCGACGAAAAGGGTGAAAGCCGGATCGCAGCTGGGGGCTAAGCCTGAATATCAACGGTGCAGCGCAAGGTAGTCCCTCCCTAGCTAGCTGCTGGAGGCGGATTCATTCAAGGTCATAACGATAGATGGATTGGGACTTCATGCATAATTTGGGCAACACAACATCAGTACTAGCGACAGCCATGTGTGGGGGGTTTTGAGCTCAACTAGAGCAAAGCAACCTGTAAGCTTGTTCAAGACAACGATTCTAAGATAGTGTTTCGAGCATTGAAATCTAAGTAAGCTAAAGGGTAAAACAGACTTCTCCTACGAAATATTCACCTACAAATTATTTATCTAGCGACCGGATGGTCGTTGCTCGTCACACGCTCTTGGATGTGCCAGACTGCCTAACCATGCCTGATGATCGCCTTTGGAGTCCACACGATTGAGGATTGCCCTCTCGAGCTCAACTTGTTGCACCTCGGAGATATTATTACCAGGGCCATCCTGCCCTGGTTAGTTTATGTGATTAAATTTCATTGTTCGGACTTTAGCCCGTTTATAATTATAAAAAAAGAAAACGAAATGTTTCAATTTGGGCCCAGTTTTTAGCCCAATTTGTAACGATTCATCGATTCAGGAACGCCATCCATGTCCGTTGGATATGAGTTGTTCAATTCAGTAGGCTTTCTTCGGATTCCATTCCTTTCTTATTCATTGTTTGTACTGTAGTCATATCCATATTGCATTTACTTCCTTACCGTATGCACAATTGAATTGATATCTCCAAAGACACATGAGGATCATTCTCTCAACCATTTTCGGTTTTCCCCCATCCATCACAGAGAAAGCAGGAGGGAACGAAGATTGCAAGCGATTAGCTTGAGCTTGAGAGAGCTCACGGACGGAGCCAAATAAGATGCTGGAGATGTTCCAAGTGGGTCAGTGCGAGAGCCCTTACCGGATGGGGTTCCTGATTGGTCGGAGATTCTCGGACATGATAAGGAGCAGGTTATCAAAAGACCCCGTCCTCCAAAACCAGCTCCTTCCTTGGGCAAAAACGAGTGAATCGCATCAGCTCATTGAAGCTCTCACCAGAAGCAACCGGGACAAGTATCCGGAGTACTGGGACGAGCTTGTAGGGTTGGCAGAAGGAAGCGGTGCACCCTTTCGCGAAGTATGTTTCTTGTCCTCCACATTCGATCTTCCAGAAAAAATGAGAAGTCCCAATGTCTCGTTGCTTGTTATCCAAAACGAAATGATTCAAAGGCAGCATTTAGAAGCAGCTGGATAGGTTTTGGCAACAGAATAATTTGTCTACGTGCTCCTGCAGATATTGCTGATAAACTTCAGGAAGGAAATTTTACCTTTTCTCCAGACTACAGAGGTGACCACAGTGGCCTCTAATGCCGAAGTTGAATGCTCTGATGTCCTTGTCGTGGACGAGTCAATGGCCATTGCTGCGCACAATGAGGATGCCAATGTTGCTCTGCTAGGCCACACGTAAAAGCTCTGATAGTCTTAATTGTTTCGTTCAGTTGAAAATAAAAGATTCTTCATTTTCTTTTTGCAAATATGTCTGGGCTATGCAGTTACCTGGTAAAGGGGCGCCTGTCCAGTGAGATCTGCTTCGTGTCCTACACATGTGCAGGAGAGCTCCCGAGCTGCGCATTTGGGTTCAACAACTGTGGGATGGTAAATAGGTTTAAACTAGATTCCATCTTGAAAATGTTTCAGCAACAGACATATATATATATATATACATATATATATTGCACATCATGAAATTGCAGTCAAGAAAACAGCTGAATCTCTTTGCTTCCTCAGGTGTTCACCTTGAATGCTGTTCCCCCGTCTAAAGATGAGATTGTGTTTGGTGGAATTGGTCGGAACTTCATCTCCAGGGACCTCCTCGAAGCAACAAGCATGAATGATGCAATAGATGTAAGGCCTCATACAATGTGAAATTTCTAGAAACAGCTATATAATCTCATCAACTAGAAGCTGTAACAATCATACAAGTAATTGACTAACAATTCTTGTTTACCTGAATTAAGAAAATTCGTTCATCAGAAGTTTCAGTGGGCCACAGTTATAATTTAGCCGATATGAAGTTACGGAAGATCCTCAATGTTGAAACTGCATCGAGAGGCCGACTTTCAATACATGAGGTTGGAGCAAATCCTTTCTTCCACGCAAACATGTATCTCCATCTTCAAGTCCCACAGGTATGTAATAAGAGCAACTGTCAAGAATAACATTATGCAAGCTATCTATAGATGCATGAATCAGGGTCCTCAACAATCCCTTTATAAACGCACCTGATGCAGTTAGTTTTTCAGGAAATATAGATTTTTATGGACACCATCCTTGTATTGCATCAAACTATTTGACAAACAACTGAACTGGAGAGGATCGATCTCCATTTTCTTCAACCTGCAGCTATCCTAGCAGGTCAACTTATAAAACGTAGGCTGCAAAGAACTTTTGAAAACTGCCACATAGTAGACAGTAGAATCAATATATCCAATATTGCCAGTCTACTCTAGTACCAAACAATCATGAGGTTTCCATTAAGGTACTCGATGAGAATTCAATAACCAGACAGAAACGAGCTGCAATGTTACCAAAACGGTCAAAAGAAGACTTCCTTGCAGTCCTTGGGGATGTGGAGGATGCAAAATACCCAATATTCATGACAGGTGAAGTGTCTCAAACATTTTTAATTCATCTTGATGGCGAGGTGTATCCACAAATCCAAATGCCAATTGCAGGTCCAGTGCATTGCACCCTGTGCACTACTCTGGTGGATCTGGACCAACGGACTGTGTGTATCCTTCAAGGGAATCCGAAGAATGGAAAATTTTCTCACGTCTTTTCTATGCTCACAGAGGAACTTGAGATTATTCCCTGAAGGCTACATGGAAGCTCCTTCCCCCAGATAAAGGAGAACATTTCATCTAGAATGCTACATCAAGTATTAACAGAAGTACAGTTCTACAAATCTTTTCACTGCTGTATGAGCTTCATGAATCTGGATCACTTATTTCTTAAATCCAGTACAGGAATAGTCTCCAGTGCTTGCATCTCTATAACCAGAGAGATTTTGAATTGGACTACAGGAAACTTATATAATCAGAGAGAGAGAGAGACAGAGAGAGGGAGAGGAATCTTTTTTCAGGGGAAATGTGACAAGAATCATTTACGAATTTAAAGTTCAAAGTTTTTCAGTTAGTTGCTGTGTCACATCTCCGTATATTGTGCAAGTCCAATAACGATCATACCGATTCCTCTGGTTTGGCAAAAGAGCAAGAAGCAATATGTACTTACCTGGGACCAAGCGTATCGGCAAACTAGAGATTACTGGAACCGAGCGAAAGTTGGACAATGTCCTTCATACGGTCTCAATAGCCATGTAAGTCGAGCTTTCATACGGCAAACTCTCTGTCTGTCTGTCTGTCTGTCTCTTCCTAAAAAACCTCATGATATTAAACCATGAGGTTGGTAAGGTAACCATCTAATCACCATGCTAAGAACCCACAGCGTGGTATAACAATTTCTGGTTTTCCATTATGGTTTGACTTCTAGATCCTGGAACTACGATGGCAATGAGCTTCATGACTTAACTATGATTTTACCAAAGAAAATAGGCACAAAAATATTATATTTTAATAGAGGGTTTTTCCGTCACTTATAATCGACCTCGCCAGCTGCTAGATCGAGGAGTTTTCTTCAGAGACCAGCTAGGACGATTCGATAACAATTGCAGGATAGGCTATTAATCTAGAAAGTCTATATTGCCTGCTGTTAATAACAAGGAGGATAGCTTATATTTCTGCTCGTAAGATACAATCTCTGTATACTATCGAGGCATTACAGTGGGAACTAAACCTCACATTACTATCAGATTCTAGGCAAAAGACAGGCTATGGATGGAAAAGGGGAAAATGTTCATGTGCTAGTATGCCTGGCAAAAAACCTGCTGGAACCAATCAACCCCTGAAAACATGTACAGAAGGTTCAAATGTGTAGAGCGAGAGATGTAATTTAAGCTCATGAGAAATCTTTGGAAGCTCTAACCCTTGGTTTCTGCCCCTTTGACCTCGCCTCCATAAGCTTTGCCTTTAGGGTATTATCCTTGAGGGCAGGAGGAAGCTTTGAGGATGACTCTAAGACATCAAGATCAGGAGCTAATGATTTTGCCATCATCCACTGTCGTACAGGACTAGTATGTCCCCTCCACATAGAATAGTTACTGCATGATGCCTGTCCAGCATCAATCTCACCCGTTCCAGTCATCATCAGTTGGTTCTTTGTGAATTCACTGACCATGCATTCAGATGATCTATTCTTCATTTCTTGCTCGTCAAGTTTATGGGCAAATGTGCCTATCTCAGGCGAGATCCCATCACTAGTTTTGTCCTTTTCCTCTTCTGGTCTACTTGAATTCTTACTTCGGTTACCCAACAGTGCTCGGGCCATATGTTCTTCAAATTTTACCTGCAAGCTAGAAGGGTTACGAGCATTCCTCCTCACACGTGGCCCAACCTTTGTCTTCACGATGTTCCTCATCTTCTCAATCTTTTCCTCTCCAATATTAGCATCTGCAGCAACCTCTTTATCTTCATGAATTTTGCCCTCATCATCTTTTCCCTGTTTTTTAAGCTCAAAACAGTTTGAATCACTCCCATCAGAGTCATCCTCACCAGCATTATCTTGGGGTACACTCACTGCCTTGTTCAAGGGCACCGATTCCGTTGAGCTTCTCCTTTCCCTTGGCCTAAGTACACCTTTTCTCTTTGCATGAAGGAATGTCTCCAACTCAAGGCTCAACTTCTCTGCTATTGAGCCCCTATCCACAAAACCATTATCTGCTTCTTCTAACTTCATCTGCATCCTCTCATCGAGCCATGATTCAGAAACATGGAGAATCAGACGGTCATGATGGGACTCCTGGGCCCATTCATTATTATTTTTCTGTTTTAAAGAATGAAACTCATGTTCGTACTCCCGAATCCCGATAGCAAACTCGTCACAAAGATCTTCCAACAACTTCCTCAACTTCCTCTCTTTCTCGAGCTCCTTCAAAGCATTCGATAGAGAATTTGTAGCATCAGAAAGTTCCCGGGCCAACTTCCTATGCAAACTTTCCGAATGCTTCCTGAGCTTCCGCTCATCTTCTACCTCATCCCTCATAGATTGAATAGCAGCATGGATCCTGTCCTGTTCCTTGGTTTTACTAATACGCTTATCCTCAGTAATCTGCTTCATCAGCGCATCAATCTCCCTGCGGTCAGAATGCTGATCACGAAGCAACTCTTTAACGCGCAGCCGAGCATGATCCAGCTCCGCCTTCAGGGCTTTTATCAGTGATACGTTGGATGCGTGCTGTTCTTCCAAGCTCCATATGCGGTTCAAGACTTTTAGAAGCTCTGTTGATGTCTTCAGGCTGTAGTGGCGCTCGTTGGCCCTTTCTTTGAGGTCAAGAGAACTTGAAGGGGTGACTGCAGGGTTATAAGGAGTTACCTGCCATAGACAAAAACATGCAGGAATAAGTGGTTGGCTGTCATATATCGGGTGCTTTGTGACGTGACAGAGACAATTAGACAAAAACACAAACAAGAATTCGGATAAAGTGGAGACCAAAATCCTTCCAAGAATTTGCATACCTCCATTGAACTGCCATAGCTAGCTGGAGAGAGGGGTTGTATGGCATGGCGGTTTCTCTCGACCAATCGATGATGTTGCATAAGTGAAGTGGACATATGCCTCCTTAAACTGCCAGCACTTGCTGGCTGCACAAAAGCAATACCCGCATCATAAGGTAACGGTACATTCAACCTACGAATATGATGAGCACTTGCATGGATGCATATCATACAACTTGGTCCAAGAAATTTGCTCAATTGCTCCCACATATACAGCTCAATGGTACAACAACAATGAGCATTTGAAAATATTATTGAACGCAGAGAGCCCAAATCTGCATCCACACTGGGGGCTATCAAGAAATTCTTCAGCAAACTCATCCGCATGCGTCTTGCAAATAGAAAATCACCTAAACAAGTAACAGTCTCTAAAATACCAAAATCTTATGTCCAACTGGACAGTTACTTTGACAATGCAAATGAGCCTATAGGCACGCGACTTGAAGAAAATGCTCTCAACAAAACATTCACTGAAGGCAGCATCTGCTGCTGAATGTGGTGCTAGGATATGTCGCACAAAAACCAAGACCTGATAGAGCAGATAGAAGAACATTTACACTCATGAAGAGTCAAGACGCTGACCGATATCCAATTTCCTAGCTATGATCTTTACTTGTTTTGACCAAAAACCTATGATCTTCACTTAAACTACATAATTGGCAACAATATCAAAAGAAAAGTACAAATTAAATTTAGAGCGAAACCAAGGAGCCAAAAAGGGCCACTGATCATCGCACCCAGAAAACGCCAACAGAAAAAATAAGGAACTTCAGGAAGGATCAGAAGGGTGCCTGATCAGGAGAGCTGGGGGAGGGATCAACCGTGAAGTGGGCGGCCGTGAAACCATCGCCGCCACCATCATCGTCCTTGTTTTTAAGGCGGCGGAGCCGCGGGGGCACGCCATTGGAGACGATACCTCTGTGCATTCTAGACAAGGGGAAGTAGTGGTGGAACTCCCACAGAGCAGCTGCGAGCTTCCGAGCAGAGATATAACGATAGGAGGAGGAAGAAGAAGGAGGGTTTGCAGAGTTGGGGCTAATGATGGGCTCACGCTCAAACACAAGGAGGCGGAATGGAGTAGATGGGCCCCCCTTCCTTCTGGACAACAACAGGACCCCTCTACTCAACTTTTCCCCCAAAATTTCCTCCTTTTCTGCTTCCCTCGCCCCACTTTTCTTTCCCCTTTCCATCTCCCGCTCTCCCTCTACAGATTCCAATTCTCCAATTCCAAGCCTCTCTCTCTCTCCTCCCTTTTTCTTCAGGGGTGGGCTCAGGGCTCTTAGGAAGTTAGGCTCACTTTTTTCTTCTACCTTCTACCCTTTTTTCTACCGTGGCAGTGACCTCCTGTTCATCTCTTTCGTTGGCCGTCCCCATATGCGACTCTCTCTCTCCGGAAGAAACTCCACAGAGAGCAGGAGCAGGATCAAGAAAAGGGGTCTCCGATAAGAAGCCACACAGCTCAGCCTCTCGCCTCTCGGTGAGTCGTTGGTTCGGATAACCCGCCAAAATCCACCACTTAGGAGAAGGCTTCCTTAACAAACAGCCGGTTCAGTGTAAGCGGATCACTGAGACAGCAAAAGGTTAAGGGAACCTAGTTAATGGTGTCGGTAAAGGGAACATAATAGTAGCTCTATTTTCGACATAAATAAACATTTTTGTATTCATGCTGATTAGAACCGACCCTACCATTTGTTCTTTTGGCTAAGGTAGATAACATGGAACTAAGCTCCCATCGGTCGGTTTAGATAATTGTCTCTTCCTCTTAATTATAGTAATGTCAAGATTTGAGTCGATGACGAAATGATAATTTTATAATTTAGAATAATTCACGGATGGATGGGTCGACGTGTATTAAATTTTAATTAATCAAGATACTACTAAATTTTTCGTAGCATCAAATAACACACATCCAGTAAGACAGAGAAGTTGGGCACTTGTTGATCAAAACGGAGTCTTTCAGCGATGAAGAGGGCCAGAAAATTGTGGGCCTCTACAGAATCGTCAAAACGCTGACAATTGAACTTTGGATCCAACAGAGGCCCTGGAAATTTCGAAAGCAGCAGCTTTTACGTGTCGTGTTGGGTCAGATTGCTCGTTCCTGCCTGCTCAGTGTACTGTCATTGAGACACATCTTCGACAGCTCCCGTTGTCACGATGATTGCCATGCATGCCGCGGTTCTCTCTCATAACTGTTCCGGATTGCTCTCTTCATCCGGCAACGTTGATCCATCGGTGTTCGGTTTCGACCGCTCCTGTGACACGTAGCCATCGGACCTCGTTTTCCATCCACGTTCCAATTTTCATGGGCAGCCCCTTTGATTGACCCGTGTCAGTGACTCATCCCAGCTTACAAAATTCACCAGCCACTAAATTAGTCTAGGTTTTTTTTTTTTTTGAGCTGGAATCAGCATTTCCCACTTGGAATCCACCCTCTCTATTTTGATACGAATAAAAGTTGAGTTTATAACTTTTGATATTAAATTAAGAACAATATTATTTTATAAAATTCAGTTTCTCTTATTATTTCCTTTTTATTGAAGGGATATTCTCGGCCTATCGGTCTAAAGGAAACAAATCTTGCGGGCGGTGTAATTGTCTTTTTACAGGAGAATGCACCCATCATCCTTAATTGGTTTAGTTTCTGTATGAAGCAATGAGTGCGAGCGAGCTCCCTCCTGATCATAACAACACATTGCCCAGAGAGCAGAGTAGACAAGAGGAAAACCAACATGGGAAAGCTCGACCAGAAGCCTCCTCTAATGCTCCCCCTCACGGCCTTCCAATCTGTTCCAGCCACCCGGAAGCCCACTGAAAGAACCTAAGCCCTGCAAGCGCTTCATGCTGTACTGCCGCAACGTATTGTTTGATGGCAATGATCTCCTGAACACCGCCTTGGCCAACGTCATGGGGCCGTCGGTGGCTCATCTCCTTTGACTTCAGGAAAGTGATCGTGTTCAACAACCCGATGACGACGAGGGACCACCACCCAACTTCCCCTCCGGTCGCATGGGCCCAGGGAATGTATTCTCTTACGAGATGAAGAACGTGCCTAACGCCTACTTTTCTTTTAGCCCGGTCTTCAACTCGAACGAGTACAAAGGTAGACTCAACATCATCGGGGCCGACATCACCGTGGTTGGTGGCACCGGAGACTTCTTTGTGGCTAGGGGAATAATGATGGTCGAGACGGAAGCGGTCATGGGGACGAGGTATTTCCGGCCGAAGAACCCCATGTTTCACAGCCAGGACCAAAGTCGACACGTCCTAAATTATTTGCATGGACTATTCTTGAATTTTATCCAAATCTACACTGAACATACCTAATAATAATATGGCTTCTTATTCATCCGGATCCAACAGGGCGCCGACCCACGTACGGCACAAATCTATGCATGGCTTCCATGCAAGATAAGGGACTCGAACCTCATTCATGATCGATCAATAGTCGGGTGGAGGGGGGGTGAACAATATTTCAATCGCAAGTTTTTAATGGAAATTTCACATTCCATTTGTTGGGCCTGTTGCAAGAGGAAAATGATTCATCTAAATCTGACCACTCACGGACTTCTATTGTATTTGTCTAAAAGTAAAAGGAAAAAAATATAAAATATTGGCAAACTAACTGGCCACACTGCATTAATCTCTTACCTTGTCACTCGATCGGTGGGTGGGTCTCGTCGACAGCTGAGCCACTACCACGATCCCCGAAGAGCTGTCGCATCCCATGTCTGTGGTCATGAGTGGGTTGATGAAGTGCTCCACTTGGCCTACCATCAGAGATACCGAAAATTAATTAAACTTGTTGTTCACACTGTACATACATACATACATACATATATATATTATTAGGGATATATTTCTTTGATCAAAGTCATTAATACATACTTGATGAGTTGATTGAAATTATTCAATGCTTTTTTACTTGAATAATGTTTCGAATTCAAGTTTTATAAATAAAAAAAATATTTGAAAGTTTTACCCATTGGATAGGTTGATCAGATTTAAATATGGATTTGTTGGATCTAATGGGATTTGTATATTGGTTTTCTAGCACCAAAAAAAATAGTTGTAAATATGAACATATTAAAAAAAAGACTATATTATAGACATCCTTATAATGACAGTTTTTTAATATTATTTTGTGTGATATAAATAAGTTCATAATTATGGAGATTTCGCTCATTTACTTAATTTTTTTTGGATATTAGAAATCGTTACAAAAAGAGAGAGAGAGAGAGTACAACAGTCCACTTGATCATCTCAAAACTCCCTCTAACTAATCCAAAGGTGCCTCTCCGTGTCCATCTCTGTCCCAGAACATCACCATTGCTGACAATATGGGGAAGAGAAAAAGTAAGGCGTGAGCAAAAAGAATTTAATATAATAATATTATTTTAATTTAATAAAAAATTATATATTTAATTTTTATTATAAATTATTTATATTTATTTATTTTATTTTTCTTATGTCTCATCCTTATTACTCTAATTCAAATATAAATTACTTAGATCTAATGAGATTCTATATATTAGTTTTCTAGTGTCGAAAAAAATAATTGTGGATTTGACCATACTAAAAAAGACTATATTATACGCATCCTCATAATGGCAATTTTTTAATTATTTTACGAGGTATAAACAACTTCATAATTTTGAAGATTTCACTCATTTATTGATTTTTTTAGTTAGAAATAGTTTTTAAAAAAAGTACAACAATCAATTTGGTCATCTCAAAAACTCCCTCTGACTAATCCAAAGGTACCTACCTCCGTGTCCATCTACTGTCGGACAACATCGCCATTGTTGACAATGTGGGGAGGAGAAAAAGCATCATGTGGAAGAAAAAAAGATTGGTAGGTGCAATTATTTTTGATTTGGTAATCAAAATTTTATAAATTTGATTCTTATTATAAAATTTTTTGTACTCTTTTATTCTCCGATTATATTCTAAATTTATAAATCTCTTATATAATAATTAATAAAAACTTGTGAAATGATAGAACCATATTTTAGAGCAAAAGTTGTTGATCCAAACTTGTGTTCGCCATTTGATGGCCGGCCAGTGCATCTTATAATCTGTTAGCGCAATTTGGGTGTTAGGTGGAACAGATTTCCTGTTAAGCCGGTGGACATTTGCCAACTTTTTATTTTTATTTTTATTTTTACACCACGTAGTATGCCTAGCCAATTGAAGCGCACCTCAAAACTAATTTACGGTTAGACCGAGATTCCTAGGAAAATTTTTGTCAAACCTTTTAACCTATAATTTCATCCATAGATTATCTATTTAGAAATCTAATAAGTGAATCATTAATGATAAGTTGGTGATGTACCATCAACTTCATGTTTGACAAATGCGGCCAAATGGTTGGGTACATATTAGTTGGGATTTGAACTTCTGTCCCGTGGGAAGTGTCGGTCCCACAGATGATAGGATAAATTAGTTAAGACGTGAAAGACGGGTCATATCTAAGTTAAGGATTAGATGAGTTAATGATGGCTATAACCATGCCCACGTCTCAAAAATTAACCCACGTGCTATAGCCCTCACAGAAAAGGATGGTTGATTGTCGCCCTTTTCCACATAAAAAGAGGATATCATTAACTCGAAATTTGACTCGATTTTTGTAATCTGGATGTTAGGATGCAAGCACTCACGTTCCCATTTTGAATGACGTAACTCATGAGAGTTAGCTAGCATAATCTTGTAGCTGGAAGATTCGAATAAATCAAGAAATAGATACGGATGTAGAGATATCATTTACGACTTAAAAATCAAAATAAATCAACAATTTATTTCTATAAATCGATATTAAATTCCTACAAACGACATATAATAATGGGTTTTGAATCTTGAAATCTTTGGTTTACTATATATCTCTCCCTTAATATGAAAAATCTAAGTCATGTAAGATAAGATCGTTGACACGGATCATATCTACAATGCAATAGTCTAGGATGGGAAGGGTACTTTTTATGATTCAATGCATATATTTTTTATTAGTGGGTACATCGGAGATGTCCAAATACATTACCGATCAGCAGTCACATCGCATCTATCACTAACGGGTTTATTCGCATAGGAAACTTGGATACATTGCTTGGTCAACGGACTACCAACTCTGACCGCACCCACTGGCTCTACATCTATCGCAATAATGGGTTTCGAATGTTGAATTCTTTGGCTTGCCAGTGAGGAATATATATCTCCCCTCGATATGAAAATCTGAGTCACATCGGATCATCCCCATACAAATCACATCCGAGATGCATCATCTAGGATTGGGAGAGTGCTTCTATGATTAATCCGATGCATATTTTTATTAGTGAGTACATCGGACGATGTCAAAATATATTATCGACCACCAGCTACATCGCATCTATCACTAGCAAGTATATTCGCGTGGGGAAATCATATATGTTCCTTGGTCTACGGACTACCAACTCTAACTGCATACACAAGCTCTACATTTTTGTGCATACGATGATAATAATGTCTACTCCACATCTTAAAGCCATGGAAAATTATCTCTAACTCTAATGACATGCTTTTCGGTATCTTATCCGTCATTTAATGAGAGAATGGATGTAATTATATTAACTAATATTATATAATAACTCGATGATAGATGAAAATTTAAAATTATGAATAGATAAATGTATTTATATAATTTTAAATAGCAAAAGTCAGAGTCCACCAACTTCAGAACATCCAGATGATTTTACACGCTTGTGAGTCTTAAATAATATTTTATAAATAAAAATAATTTATTTATTACCTAATTTAAAACTAAATTAATTCAATCTTTAAAAAATAAGAAGGCCCAGAATTGAAAGACGAGTGGACAGCCATGGGGAGGACTCAATATCTCTGACAATCTAATCAATTGTCCTTTTCCTTAGAATTCAAGATAACCAGAGACAGTGACAAACGCGGTGGATCACCGGTGTCGTTTCACTTGAGGAGCCACTCACCTAAAATGTCTTTGAATTCAAGCTAAGATTTTTGTCTAATTAATGCTCTTAAATTAGATGGATCGCTTATATAAAGAGGCACCCTTATTGCCTCATAACTCGTCGAGTCAGTTAGTTGTTTCTCCAAGACGAAACTATGGAAACAAAAAGAGCCGAGATTGCTCTTCCAGTCTCCCTCTTGGTCCTCCTGCTCGTCCTCAGCTCCAGTGCCGCTCACGGTGGCAAGATCCGAGCCCGCCGCCCATGCAAGCAAATGGTCTTCTACTTCCACGACATAATCTACAACGGCAAGAATGCGGAGAACGCCACCTCGGCGATTGTCGGTGCGCCGGCCTGGGGCAACAGGACGATCCTGGCTGGCCAAAACCACTTTGGCAACGTCGTCGTGTTCGACGACCCGATAACGCTGGACAACAACCTGCACTCGACCCCGGTGGGCCGGGCGCAGGGCTTCTATTTCTACGACAAGAAGGATATCTTCACGGCATGGCTGGGGTTTTCCTTCGTCTTCAACTCCACCGAGCACAGTGGGACCATAAACTTCGCGGGGGCTGACCCGTTGATGAACAAGACTAGGGAGGTATCGGTGATCGGCGGAACCGGGGACTTCTTCATGGCCAGAGGAGTGGCTACACTCATGACCGACTCATTCGAGGGCGAAGTATACTTCCGACTCCGAACCGACATTAAATTGTACGAATGCTGGTGATCTGAGTACTTACTTCTTCTTGGGGAGTTCCTTCCCCTTTCCCTCGTTGCTGTCGTCACTGTCGAAGGTCATTTGGTTTGGTCAGATTTTGTATTTTTATTCCTTTCCTTCGTATTGGTGCATTTTATTCTGTCCTGGGGAAGATCTTCTGATCACTCAGAGTCTTTTCAATTGTACCCTTGAATTGAAATAAGCACGTCTCATTTACTTCAATGCGGCTTCAAGAACTCAAGAACATGCCTGCCTACTTCTTGATCTTCTTGATGGTGTCTAAACGCTAAGTAATCTGTCCCATGATAAATGGATCTAATGTAGCTGGTGCCTGTTATACATAGATCCTAAACTATACCTAATGCTTCAGAGTCAGATAGTTTTTTGTAAGGGTTAACATATTTCTCACATTTTCATGAATTGAATAATTCTTAAATTAATTATATGATTTTAAGAGATGATATTCATATTAACAAAATTTAATGGAAATAAGTAAGAATTGCAACCAAACCAATGAAATTACATCAAAGTGGAGAGTAGGGCCGACGAGGTCAGTTCCCTGAAATATTTATGTGAGCACCGACGCTACTACCCCCGAACGTGATCACCCCTAGAGGTTAATCTAGTAATTCTTCCGGGGCTTCAATTATGAATTGGGAAATTGAAGGGGCTGTTTATAATTTCACAAAGTAGAATCGATCTGGTTTCCACACCACATAAAATGCAGTTGGACACGGTGGCGCCTCTATTGGACACTGTACAGCTTATCTCTTTGCAATTCGATCAGAAAACAGAGACTCTTGCCTTTCCGCGGGGACGGGGCAGCGAAGCAGAGGATGCGAAGCTTTGCGCTCTCGGAGAGCGTCCTGGGCTCACATTTCCTCCCGAGACCTTCCCTCGCCTCTCCTCCGTCCTCAGAGAAGCGGAGTTCCGGCCACTTGCACTGGGGCTCGAGCTACGTTTCCTGGAGGTAATGTTCCATCTTGCTGGGTAATTTTAACCCGGATGTGGGGAGGAGCTACGATTGAGTTCTTTGATCTCATGGGTATCCATTAGTCACTGTCGAATGCTGAGAGATGTGTTTCGGCTTTATCATGGTAGCAGAGAGAGTTCAAGAACGTTCCCTTGGTTGATGTATTATTAATGGAGGAGTTTTGTTTCTGTAGGTACAGGAGAGAGTGGACTGACAGCATAGCTGATCGCTTTGTTCCGGCAGCTTCCGGGCTCCATTATGGCCGAGTAAGATTTTTCCAACTTCTGTTCTCTTTTGGAAAATTCCAACAATCTTCCAATGAATTCTGCTGACACTGAAAAGTTTATTATTTTCTGCCGTAGTTTGGTGTAGTGCTTATTGTCATCAGATGAAACAGTTACTGCTATAAACAATTTGAAACAGCAGTTTTATAACTTCAACTACATCATAATCCTCCGACTAAAACAAAGCATTTCTTGTTAATGCAGGAGACTCATCGCGCTGGTTTCCAGAAAGAAGACCAATGCAGGGTAACGAATGAGTTAATCAAGAAGAGGACCTTGGATAGAAAATGCTTTCTAACGGAAAGCTTGACTTCTTCCAAGGCATCATTCAGTAATTTGCTGAAGTTCTCAACTCTCTTTGGGTTTCTCGCTCTGCAAGGTTCTGAGCCGGCTATTGCCAGTTCAGACATAGCAAGTGGGCTGCAATCGCTTCCTTTTCTCGGGGACCTTGGCGATATTAGCACAGGTTTTGCCTCAGTTAGGAAAATCTCCCTATAGACCTCTAACTTTTTGAACATTTTGATTTCCATGGAGGACTCAAAAACGTATCGGGAGCAACACTTCTTTCGTTTAATGATACTTTTTTGGCTCCATACTGGTTGGAGAATGGAGGGCTGAACTGCATTATTGTTGATATTGCCAGTTGAAAATCCCCATTCCCTATATTATGATGATTCTTGATTAATAAGCAATGCTTATGCATTTCCTTTTTGTTGCAGGCTTTCTTGCTCATCTTTTTCTCAGAGTTAGGTGATAAGACCTTTTTTATCGCGGTGAGTAAGAACCCAGCAAACAACTTCTCCGAACCTTGGAAAGCTCAATGGCCATTGATTCAATATTAGAATCCCTTGGCAATCCTGTGTGAAGAAGAAGGTCAAATCGCAGCATTATCTAAATGTGTTTTCTGTATCTATGGCAGGCTCTTTTAGCGGCAAGGAACTCTGCAGCTGTTGTCTTCCTTGGGACCTTTGGTGCACTTGCGTATGTTTTCATCAGACCGTTGATTTTAAATGTCCTCTTTCGGTTTATTGTTGATTACATTCTGACAAAGATTATATTGGCTCTTAATTACCGAATCAAGCTGCAAGGATGTTATAACACCTGCTAATGAAAGGGTTTCATCCGTATCAAATTTTCTTGGACCAAGAAAAATTAAGTTTTTTTAGTTTTGAAACGAGAATTTGACACATTTGGCAGGGCAATGACAGTAGTATCTGTTGTGCTTGGGAGAACATTCCACTATGTCGATGAGCTCCTTCCCTTCAGGTAACTCTTCGAATTTCTTCAGTGGAATGTTTATAATAAAGATTTAAGTTGTTTATCAGCTTGGAGAAGGGCAAATTGCTAGTACTACTTTTTGCTCATTTACAGGTTCGGTGGGACAGATCTGCCTGTTGATGACATTGCCGCAGTTTTTCTCTTGGTGAGCTCTAGTTCCAGCCGCCTATTGGGAATAGTCATGATTCTTCTTCCTCTTTGTAATACATGCCCAGATGAAAGGATTGTTTTAATCAAGAGAGCTATCCCTCATCCTTCGTGAGACTGCCTGCCCGTGTACTAACTTCAGTGCCTTAGGTCTATTTCGGTGTCTCCACACTGCTTGATGCAACCTCAAGTGATAGCCCAAAGTCAGAGGATGAGCAAAAGGAGGTGAGCTTCGTTGCGCCATTTTAGGAATAGCTTAATGCTAATGCTAACTCAGTTTTTGTCCTCTCAATGAAGGCTGAGTTAGCCGTTTCAAAGTTCTCTGGAAATGGTGCGGGAATCTTAGCTGCTGCTAACACGGTCATCAGCACTTTCGTCCTGGTCTTTGTTGCTGAATGGGGCGACAAATCGTTTTTCTCCACGATAGGTTAGATCCAAGCTTGAGGCCTATGTAATTTCACAGGATTCACAAGAAGTACTCGGTAATGACTCAATGAAACAATGCATAATCTTCCCTGTGCAGCCCTTGCTGCAGCCTCTTCCCCTCTCGGTGTCATCGGGGGAGCATTGGCAGGTCATGGCATAGCAACTCTCGTAAGCTCGCTCCTAACTCTCACTAGTTAAGAGCTTCCCATATCGAATAGTAGCAGTATCCAAGATCAGTAAGGCTCCTTTCGAGGATGCAATCGATAGAAATATTTAGAGTGTGGATTTGCCTAGTACTTTCCCTTTCATGAACTCGTTATATATGCAGCTTGCTGTCTTAGGAGGTTCCTTGCTCGGAAACATCCTGTCGGAGAAGGTACATTCTATCCATCCATATGCAGCTTGATGTCTAGAGCAGACTGTAGAATTTTTCAAAGAGGAAAAGGATACTTTCAATCCGAGAATTCCTAGGTAGCTCGTATCTTATGTGCGCAATTACGAGACAGCAGAGGATGTTCTGCTGGTGAGAACAAAACAAATTCAGAAATAACACATTCCACACCTCTGTGCAGGCGATATCTTACGTCGGAGGAGTGCTGTTCCTGGTCTTCGCTGCTGTTACGCTGATCGAGATAGTGAACTAGGGACGTTGCTGCCTGACCATTTTCATGGAGAGTTTCGACAATCCATCGACTCGCATTTTGCTTTTTCATCTCTGCATATGATTAGGACATAATACCCAATGTAAACACAGTCTTATGGTAGACCAAATTGATCTGTGATTGATGCCTCGTCATGTTACCATCATAGTTAGGCCCAATGGTATGAAAACTCTCACCTCCATTGCCTACCATCAGAGCTTTTACAACGTACATATGAAGATGAGCGCCAAACACAGTCAATCGGTCAGATAAAAAAAAAAAAAGCGATTATCAATGATCTAAACCATGCTATTAGGCAAAAATTTTGCTCACGTGGATATTGCTAAATTCCCTGGGGAGCAAAAAATTGATTTGATCTTGGCAATTTTCAGTTTCTCACGGGCCACAGCCTTGATCCCATGAATATAAACTTTATTCGAGGGCCAAAACCAAGCTCTATTGATGAGCAAAGACATCAGGCAGGGAGAAAGAAGACAAAGGGACATCCTACAACCGCAAGAGGAAAGCAAAACTCTGGTGAACTAACTCTTGAATAGCGCCAAATAATCTTGGAAAGGCAAACAATGTTAGAGAGATGAGTGGAGACTGGAGAGGCCTTAGAACAGCATAGACTCGGGATTCTCTATGTAGCCTTTGAATGCCTTCAACCACTCCGCACCAATGGCACCTGCCAGATGCGGGACGAGATAGTATTAAATGTCTGAACTGGCGTTGACCACCAAGATGTACAGGCCGCAGAAACACTTACCGTCTATCACTCGGTGATCACAATCAGAGTCACCGACATGAAGGTTGCGAACTTGTACTTGATCAGGTCCCACACCAGGTACTACTCTCTTCTCAGCTGCTTGAAGAAAAGAGGCGATTTTCATGACAATCGGTGTTGAAGAAATTAATAGAATAAAATTTCATCTATTGGGTTGTTGTTTAGACTTCTGAGCCTAATCTTACCAGATCCGACAGCAAGAATGCCTGCTTGAGGAGGGTTAATGATAGCGCAGAATTGTCCTACACCAAATGGGCCGCCCAAGTTGGATACCGTAAATGTTCCTCCCTGTGATACCAGAATCAGAAGGTGCATTTATTCAACTTAAGAATAAAAAAATCCCCTAAATTAGTTGCAAACATTCTTAATACCTCGTAATCTTGAGGTTTCAAGCTGCTCTGCTTTGCCTTTTGTGCCAAGTTCGTGACCTCTTTGGAAATCTTCGATAAACCTTTCTTGTCTGCATCCTGCAATATTATGAACAATTCATGATATATTGAGAGTTTAGACACTGTACTTCTCAAACACTGTCAAGAGTGGACAAAATGGAAAATAGCATACCCTTATAACGGGGACATAAAGCCCATTATCTGTTTGAACGGCGACATTGACATTTAAATTGTGATACCTGAACAGAAACCAAGACAACATAAGATTTATCACAAACGTTGAACCAATACAGTGTTGATACAAGATATTGAGAAATCACTTTTTGTACTTACTAGCGGATGTAGTCATCTGTCCGTGAACTGTTACATTGAGGGACTTTTTGAAGAACCAAAGCAGCAGCCTGCAAGAAAGTTTTAGATTGAAAACTGCTGAATGCAATTGATGGTACTGTGACAAGAATTACAGGCTTCTGCAAAGCCAATCCCACTTGCTCATGCATACTAACATGCATTTCATAATAGCCTTCATAGAAGCATATAAGAGCTCAATGCGAAAACCAACATCCAAGATCTCTCTAAGACGTGAAGGTCATAAGAAGTCTTACTACTAGTAGCACAAGTTATTCATCACTTCACATAAGCATATTTTACTTGTCCCATTTCATTTGGGCCCAAACCAAAATGTAAGCAAAGCTTCCGGGTTGCAGCAAATAAAGAGAAGTACTTTGCATCTTTATCGAGTCCATATCAGAAATTTACCTTAATCACAAAATCATTGACAGATATCCACTTACCACTGGAGCTTTCTTGTAATAAATTCAGTTGGGCACGCAATCTGCTCAAGAGGAAGAAGTTAAATTTGTCGCATATTATCAAATGACAACTTTTATTTTGATAGATTGACCATTTTTGAACTCAGTCCATAAGTTTGTCAACGCATGTATCCACAGTCAAGTAGTAATGAGGTATAGTTTGCTTTGAGAATAACAACCGTGAAGCAGTGATCTGTCAAATGTCATTAAGATTGATAATGTCAATAAACCCAGAGAGTTTACTCCAAATTCAAAGATCACAGTAAGGAATGTAGAAGTAAGACACGAAATCATAAGAAAAAAATTAAACAAAAAACACATGCACACTCATGAATAAGGTAAAGCAACAAAAGCGTTGCCCTCATAATAATCTTAAAAAATCTTGGGACATCAGCATAATCATCAGGCAAGGAACCCTCTTCTACAATGTAACCTCATAAAAATCTTATAAAACTTGGACCAAAAAGAGTAGAGTACACCTGTAGTGATGGCACAGCATGAAGGCTATGGTCAGCTTAAAGGAGATGCACATCATAGTAAAGATTTAGAATGAGGTAGAATAGGACAATACAATCATCAACATGCAGATTTCTCAGGGCATAGACTTTTAGTGCTTAATTGGCAATTTCAATAATAAAAAAGAGTATACAGCAATATTACCTTTCTGATTTGCGAATGTGGGATGTCAGTGTAATCCAGGTCCGGAGCAGTTCCAACCTTAGCCGTTGGTGTTGCTGCAGGAACCTCCTTGCCATGAGAAGCTGTATTTGCAAACAAAAGACTGTCATAAGAACTATACTTTAGTAATCATCAACGCATTCTGCAACAAAGCAGCTAATAATAGCCTTCAAAACTTAGAAAGATAATAGCCGTAAATAAAGAAACAATATTGTACCCAAGTAACCTACAATGTCAGCCTTCACAATGAGTCCATCTGGTCCTGTTCCTTTAATACTTGAAAGTTTAACCTATATAAGCAGAGAAACAGAGGAAAAATTATGTCAGACTTGCAGCTATACTAACACAAGATTGTTCCACTTCTTAGAACTCACGTTGTTATCTTCATCCATTTTTCTAGCAAGAAGACTAGCAAAAATATGGTCTCCAGCAGGAGCAGAACTGATGGAAACTTTTGATTCTAATGCTGGTGCACTGGGAGATTCCCAGGATATTCTGCTTTCGGTTGGAGCAGGTTCAGGTTTAGTGGCAGGCTTCGCATCTGATGCTGAAGGGCAATAATCTTTGAACTTTTCTATATCCTCTTCCTCTTCAACAGTGACAGCAATTACCTTTACCAAACATAAAGGTCTTAAAGAGAGGTATTGAAAGGAAAAGAAAAAAAGATTTTTCCACTTAAATGTCTAATGGATATAGAGACACCAATCATCAAGATCTGTCATAAAACTATATTTATATTTTTGTTGTAGTGTTCTCTCTTCGGATATGAAGTGACGGAAAAAAGGAAATATAAGAAAGTACCTCACCAACTTTAATTTCTTTTGATCCATCTCCTTCATAATCTTGGCAAGATAACCTTCCTCCATGCACTCCATCTCAACTGTTGCCTTGTCCTTTTGATATCAAGAGACGTCAGCTACAGTTGCACGGTTACATTTCAGTTAATGGAATCAGTGTAAGAACCATACAGTCTCCACTTCGCATAGAACTTCACCAGGAGTAACCTTGTCACCTTCCTTTTTCAACCATCTAGCAACATGACCCTGGATTTAGCAGGTAGAAGCATAAATTATCCATTTATGCAGGTTTGCTAAACACTGATAATAGACCATGATATTGGATGGCATTCACATACCTCTGTCATTGTAGGAGAGAGGGAAGGCATCCCAATCTCTTGATGTGGAGGAAGGCCTGAAAATTGAAGCATAATATCATGAGAAACCCGCAAAAAATAAGAGCCAATGTGCAGGAAATTAATGGCACACATCAAAGTTACAATTCACCAGAGAAAATTAAAATCATATTAAATCTAAATGGAAAACATTCTCAATAAAATTTTGCAATTACTCTAGAGCTCTTTCAGAGTGCATAGGATCACTTATTCTATCACATGTAAATTGAACAGGGAGAGAGTTGGGTGGAGGGGTGAGACACACACACAGGCCTTTCTTCTTCGGTGCATGAACTTAAGAAGAAATGAAGAACATAAAAAATTCTTTGCCTCTTGATTATCAGGAACAAGTTAAATAGTGTTCCAGTTTTACACATTGTGCATACTCTCAAAAGATGAGTAAGAACAGTAGATTCAGGTAGCATGCTTTTATCCTGTTGGCTATACTATCTAGTAGCACTGACATAAAGAGGGTCACATTTTTACCCCAAAAAGAGTCCCCATTAGATGCAATTACTCATTGTGATGGTCCATCAATTAACTTATGGAAATCCCAAACAGATTAAAATGGAGGCAAGAATTCCATTCCGTCAACAGAAAAGACATGCTTAAGGAAAATATAAGGTCAATATATATATATATATATAATATTACAACAAGACATTCTGAGGGAAAGAAGGAAGGTCACCTGAGTCAGAAGAAAAACCCCTAGACACCAAATGTTTGGGTACCCTAACGCAGAAGAAAGAATTATCAACGAATTTATATTAAAAGTTGAATCTGAAGATGAGCACACAGATTCAGACTATAATATAGAACAATTGTTTACTGATATATAGGTCACTGGATCAGGGAGGTTTACATGCGTGTATTGAAGAAAATGAGAATGGTCTATATTGAGGATTACCCATTCAAAAGTGACATTGAGATCGAACTACCATTTCTCTAGCCATCATTCCGTACTCATTTCTCTTATACGTTGAGAGTAACGTCTACAGGGAATCAAAAAGTTAGCCTTAGGATTGAACCAACTAGGAGTTTAATCCAAGAATAACTAAAAATGAATTCGATCAGAAGAAGGAAAGGTTGATATGAAGAGTAAAAATTATATCTGAACATCCATAGCACTGTTGTTGCTAGTGCAGACGCAAAGAAGAGGCTAGGAACAATAATAACACATAGATGATAAAGGTAATGCATTCGTGAGTGAAAGGGGCAGTCTAGGATCTAGTCACTTCTCACCAATATTTCTATACATTCAACAAAAGGATTGTGTTCCTATCTATTCCAGATGTCTATCAGGGATACTTACAGAGCTGTAAGTGGCACGCTTAGGAACAAATTGTCTCTCCGTTGATACATAACCATGAGGATGAATTCTCGCAGTATCTGAAAATTAACGAAGCTTGATTAGCATATATAGACATATATTTGACATTTTAAGGTCAAATATCTCTCATGACCATTCCCATTCCCACTCTTGTGAAATCAAACCAACCAAAGAAGGCAAAAAGGCTCTGGATATGAATATCTTGGGACAGAGGGGTGCCATAACATCAGACGTATGTTTACAAAGAAATCTAGTGGTCATATCAAACTTAAAAGAAAGGACGACATGTTAGCAAGTAGCAATGTACAGTGTCAGATGTAACAGAAGTGAGCACCCGTGGGATGGATATCATGTGCATGTTTTCATCAGAGAACATGTGTAAACAATGAAGTCAGATGTAAGTCTGCGGGTTCACTTCACATGGATGCAATACAAAATTTGTTCATGTGAAAACACAATACACAATCACATATTAGTGACATCAAGCGATTACCTTCATTTTTACAGACAAATGACTGATTACTGTTTGAAACCCAGCGAAAGGAAGTGACCTGCTCTTGCCTTAGTATGGTGGCAATGCTTCGCAACTGCAAAAGGCCAGATCACATAATCCCTCTGAATGCTATGAAGAGAAATATCATCTGAAAACAGTATGTGTCATTTAACAGATTATCATCCAAGGCATTACAAAAGATAGGTACATTAAAAAAAAAATCTAATATCGTCCAATCAGTTTCCCTTGAAAATGGGAAAATGTGAAATAAATGAAAATACTGGACAACATGACCAGGAAGCATGAACAATAGTGTCCATAAATGAATTTATTAATATAAAGCACACCTTAAAAATTAGAAAAGAAATATATATATATATATATTTAGACTAACATCTCAACGAAATAATATAAGTTCGTTAGAACATGATGTAAAATAACATCCATCATCACATCGCTTAGCCGAACCATTGAGCAACTGCATGAAAGCGCCAACTTGAAAGAAAGAATGGGCATTTGAAGTAGAGAGAGAGAGAGAGAGAGATCCTCAACGATTAACAGCCTTTGTTTCAGTATGAATGTGTCATCCCCCAGGAACCTCCGTTTTCAAGTTACCCGGTATAGGAGAACTGAAAAAAAAAATAGAAGCATATAAAAGAAACTTTTTTTTTGGGCTATATGGGCGAGTAATAACACACAAAGCCACAATCAATCTTAAGAACACTGGAATCAAGAAGTGCGTCTAATCGGCAGAACTGCAGGGTATGTGTCTCAAATTATTACCAAATCACTCCTTATAAGATGAAGACTAACAAGCTGCTGCCAGGCATTTTCATCGAACAGCGTCCACATTGTTCAGAGTTGGAGATTTGATCCATAGACGAAGTACGCCACAATTCAGGACTTAACTCGAAACGGATGCTAAAGTCGAGAGGAGAGGAAACATGAAGAACTTAATTCAATGTTACCTTTCTAGAGTGACGGATAAAGTGATATGCTTATGTCATTTTCCTGTACTTCCGGGCAGCGGAATCGATGAATTGAACTCAAACGCCACGACCCGATTTGCTCTCAAGTGCTCCGCAGACCAGGGTTTCGATCAAACACGCGGTCCCGAGGGCAATAGCAGGCATCAAACCGACCCTTTTGCAATGATGGAAAGTACGGCTCGTGGGGGGAGAGCCGAGCACGGGAGAGCCAAATCAGCCAGTGCGTGTGGAGATCTACTGGGAGATCTGGACCGTCGGTTATCCACTACAGAGGATGACTGAAAATAATCGTACGGCCCGCATAAGGTCAAATGCATCGTAGACCAGGAGTGATGAGAGAACGGATGTGACAGGCTCCCATCATTTTGGAGAAGGCAGAAATTGTCTCTCATCATTCCGATTTTACCCCTCAATCGTATGATGACAGGAAACAAGTGACGAAATTCCAGGTCGTGTCGCGCTGTTAAAGCGAAATAATTCCTTCCCTTCCTTCCATCTCCAGAACCCGACGAAATTCAGATTTTCCATAGAAAAACCAAATACGAGCCAATTTTCTAACTAACACTGTAGAGGCCCTGCCAATTCAGGCGAGCCTTCCAAAAATAGGCGTATGCTGCTATCTGCAGCGAGCACACGGTATTCTTTAGTAAAAGGCGAAAGAATAGTTCGCTCTGTGCCCACTGCGCAGCTGCGTGCTTCACTAGGTTGGCAAGGGAGAAGACTATGTAGTGGTTTATCAGAGGCTAGCAGGTTCTCTCAAGCGATGTGGGATTCACGTCCGAGAGAGAATCATATTCTGTGGAAGAAGGTAGGCTTGGGCCCAGGCCCAGATGACACTGGATATTGGGCTTTTCTTTTCTCACCCTTGGAGTTGAATTTCTAGAAATAAGGCCCCTGTGCTTATTCATTCGCTTACATATATACATATATGTCTATATCTATATATTGTGTACCATTTAGCAACAGGAATTCCGGGTCCTCACTAACTTATGCTCAGCAAGGATTTCCATGGATTTATTGAATAGTCAAACTTTACATCTTATTTTTAAAGGAAAAAAAATGTCGAATTATATTAATCAAAGTAGATTCCATCTGCCGTGAAGGGAAGTTTGCCTTTTTTTTTTATATATTCTTAAATTGGAGATATTATTCTGCAAAAAAGAAACGAGGGGGAAAGATATGCCATTAGCAGTGACGTGGCGAACCCTTGCCCACTGGTCAATCTCCCTCGAATGTCGATGAGTTATTATTTCGGGGGAAGCACAGAGAAAGTGATACCCGTACGATTATTCTCCTCTGTCAAGCGCCATCGAATTCCATAGCTGGTAGAAATTTCATGAATTTTTTTTCTTTGTAGCCATATTTAAATTTTTTTTATAAATTTAAACTTGGGTCAAATTTGACCCATTAAAGTTATTTATTTACTCTAATTTAGTGTAATTATTTCATTTTGCATAATTATGTAGTGAGTTCATTCTTAAATAGAAGAATACTACAATGGAACCACGGTACATTCTATATGACGTACAATTGAGGTGTCGTTATATACAATATTTTTTTTAACTATAAATCAACTTATATTAATAAATTAATAAATTATAATTAATTTAATTTAAATAAAATAAATTCACTAAACAAATAAAAATCTTCCCATATGCGATTTTTTTATTTATAAAATATCTCCCACCTCATGAGGACTCAGCATCGGCGCGTCCGGGTCTCTTCGTGCTCGCGAGCTGGGCCCCACTCTGTCCGATCTCAGAAAAAGAGGCGAAAAGACGGAGAAACCCCCCATAGCAAGTGGGGCCCGTACGGGGTGCGGGCGAGCACCATGAGCGGTGACGAGACGCTGCCGGTCGAGTCATTGATAAATTAAATAACAATAAACAAATAAAAGAATGGGCAAATTATACCCCCAAAAAAGGCATGTATTCTTAAAGCTTTCTTAAAAAAAAAAGATAAAAGTTTCATTTAAAAAAATGTAATGGCATAGTATTTTTTAAACTTTCTAGATCAAGCCGAACTGCCCAGAAAAATTCATAAAACGAGACCAAACTGTTAACTCCACCGTTAAATGGTGGATGTGGCTTATCCTATGCGGCTATATTGTCACATGGCACTACATAATTAGTTAGAAAAAAAATAGAAAATTTGAGACGCAAAAGTGAAACAGCTCCTGATATATACAAAGTTTCACGTTCGAGCAACCAGAGCGCATGACCTCTGGCTTCTTCCCTGAGAATGTCATCCGCCATTGGAGAGAAGGAGAGGTCTCCAGAAGTTCAGCCCCCTCGGCCATTGCCGTCCTCAACCACAGCCAAGGCTTTACTTTTCTTTTCTTTTCTTTTTAACCATTTCTTATATCTAACCAACAATTTAATACCACGTGATAAAATAAGCTCATGCCAGTATTTAATGGAAATATTGACAAAATTATTCAATTTGAGAGAATTTTCAAACCTCATTTTTTTTTAAATTGAAAAGTTTGGCTTTTTTAATGGAAAAGTTGAAAAAATTGGGCCTTTTTTATATAATTTACCCTAAACGGAAAAATAACAAAGAAATCGAGGAGAAGAATGAGGAAGAAAAAAAAAAGGGTAGACTGTAAACGTTGACGGAAACGGAGTCGGAGGGAGTTGGTCAGGTTGACGTGGCAGTGAGAGGTCGATGGTGTAGCAGTGGTCCTGGTACCGCCGCACCCGCAATACCATTTTTGTAAATAAAATAATATATCAATTTCAATGATTTTATATACCGTTTATTAAATAATTTTATTTACGTTATCTCTTAAGCCCGTTCACTTTGCCTCGTCTCATTCCTTGTAGCGCAACAATTTTCGTTTTGAGTGATGTATCAGTATCACTCAAGCACGGAAAACCCAATTCAGATTTGAGCTCAGGGCTGGTTCATAAAACAATGTTTAAATTCCTCATCACTCCAGTCTTGATTTTTTTTCTTTAGTTCTCTTTCAATTTAATCTGAGAATATTGAGGCTGCAAGCCTACACTGTGGTCTCTAGCTATTTTCATAAGGGAAGGTATGAGTCTCGACGGCGGGCAACAATCTCCGATGAGTTTGGGACACAGTACAATTAAATTGAAAAATTATGTCATAACTTATTTAAACGTGCCTTATCTAAATAGATTTATGTCAAAAATTCTTTAATATGTACACGACTCATTTCTTAAACGGGTCAAAATATCTAATATGAATACAACCTATTTAATTATGAGTCAAGATGAGTCGTATAACTTAAATGTGAATAAATATATCATTTATACGATGCATATAATACAATTAATATAATAAATACGGTATATATATTCACTCAAACATATTATACGAGTTAACAAATTTAAATACATATAATTAAGATGATTTAATCATATATTATTAAATTATATAAATATAACTTACTTGAATATATTTATTTAAACGAATTACATAATATATCTAAACATAAGATATATTTAATTCAAACTCATCTATAATTTTTACTCGGACCTAAGCCCAGACCCATTTCATATGCGGTCAATTTGAGGACTATGTGGCCGCTTGAACAATTATATTTTAAGACTTACTAGGCCATTCTTCTCCCTTGATTGACAGATTTTACGCATACTGTCTTAAGAGCTCAGCGGGTAAATCTCTAATAATTGTATTTTAAAGGTGAAAAAGAAAATAAGGACAATGCCACGTGTAGCTCTAGCTGTTCATAAATATGCTCCACATCTTAAAGAATAAAATAAAATAAAAAATAAAAAATAATAGATGGGCATTTTGGCACTGGAAAGAGAATGGGCACATGTGGGGTGGGACGCACACAGCACCGTGAGGGCGAGGAGGATAGGAATAATCCGAGTTTATTCCTCCTCATCACCAAAGCCGGATTTTTTTGCTTAATTAAATAATTTCTTTTATATATATTTAATATTCCTGTTTTGTTATAGCACTAACAAGTAGGCAGTGGAAATATGCATTTCATAATCATGTCATTTTGTAGTGTTGGGGAAACTATCGATTTGACTCTTTTTTTTTTCCCTTTTCAACACGATGCATTAAGGGATTAAATAATTTAAAAATTAATAATAATAATAATAAATCGAAAACCATTTAAATTTTAATGAGAGCAAAAAGAAGAAATTCATGGTAAATGTTTCTTTTACGATTACTTGAGCGGAAAAGCGTGGAAGTGGTACGGAATCATTGTAACTAAGCCATGTTGATGACCACCGAGGAATCTGTGCTTGCGCTGTGGTGGCACTTTGCATGATAAAATCTTCCCCGAACCCATAGATTTCTTTCCGTTCTGTTGACGGACGGCACTTCTTCTCCATCTTCACCTCCACACCCCCCTTCTCTCTCTCTCTCTCTCTCTGCGGCAATCGAGTAATCTCTAAAGCCATCCTGGTTGCAGTCCGATCCTCTTCTGCGCCTCGCTGCCTCAGATCAGTCAGCTTAATCAAGCAAGCTGCCAGAAAGGTAATTTGCTCAATTGTGCTTTCCTTTCCATTGGTTTTGAGCTAAATCCATCTAAAACCGTCGCTGGGCCTCTCTACGCTGAACTTTTTGGTTCAATTAGCTGGGTCTCATGCTCGACTGAGGTCTTCTGCTGCTGGTTAATTGAAGACCTGCAGTAGTGCTAGTATCGTATGAATTCTGAAATCAGCTCAGAGATCCGGAAGCTCTCTTTTCTCCCGCCCATCGACATTTCAGATACTCTTTTTGTATAGCTTAGTTTTGCCTGTGCTATCCGATGGATTCTTCTGGAGGAAAAGGACAGATTTTTAGCTTGAGTTTGTCATAATTCTTAAACTTGCAGGACAAAAAAAATCCCAAGAAATCCTTTTTGTAGTGCTCTCTCTCTCTCTCTCTCTCACACACACACACACACACACACACACAGACACACACACACAATGAATTGTTTGTTCTGTTTTCATCAACCCTCTTGGTTGGTCAGAACCGATCAGACATGGCTTACCAGGCAAACTTCTATCTTCTAAGTTAGCCTGTTTGAATTCTCAAGATCTGTTCTCCTCTCTGGCGATTACAATAGTCCTTTCTGGGATACGATTGTCTAAGTAGCTTCACAAAAGTGTAAAATGTACTTTTGATATTACATTTTCTGCAAAAGAGAACGAAGAATACCGAAGATAATTGAACGTGTCAGTTGCCACCTGAATATTGTAAATATCCCAGCCATATATTTTCAGCGCTTGACTGTCGATTTATTCTAGATTCTGTCATGTTCTTCACCTTTGCTTCTCCCATTTGTCAAGTCTACTTTGGCTTCATCATCTCCAGGTCTAGGGACTTTTTGCTTCTATTGTTGATAAAGTTTACTGTCTTCTTAAGCCTGGTGTCCAAAAGTATTGAGAGGGAAACCGGGAAATCATTTTTGTGTATCGATTTATCTGTTTGAATGATAGAGAAAGTACTTTCAGATCTACTTAACTTGGCCTGCTTATCTCGTTTATGAACTTGGATACCTGGTGCTAGTACTGCTCTCTGATGCACCTTTTTTTTTTTTAATGATCTCTTATTCGAACTATTTGATTCACTTGCAGGATGATTGAATGCATCAGCATGACATTAATTCTCTGTTGAACAAGCTGTTAAGCAGTATCATTATTAAGCAACAGTCAGATCAAAGTTCATCCTTTCAGAAAATGGATCGATGTGATACTTCAGGTTTTGTTAGTGGAGGAGGGTTCTAATTATGCTCTTCTAAGGAGATGGACTATTTCTTTTCTCATTTTTTTTAACTTACCTTATATTTACCTGGAAGGCAGGCAGATTGATAACCAGACAACTAGAATTTAGTTCAATAAAGGTTATTAGTTGCTTCATGGATAGTTGGTTCCCCAATTTGGGCTTTGCTTCTAGTTTTTCCTTAAACGCATTTAAGAATTTGGGCAATTCAACTTGGATTGGAGCAATGGGAGGTAAACATTTGATGGACACCGTCCTGACGCTTAATTCCCCAGCCTCTGAGTACTCTCAATTTCCTGCACTGAGAGGAGTCAAACGCAAGTGGAATCTGGTCGATGGATCAATGGACCAGCAGTTGGGATCTTCGCTATCACTTGGCCTAGGTCGATCGACAAGTTCATCAGACAGCAAGGGGAGCACGGCGACTGCCTACACCACGATGTCGTCTGCAAAGGAAAATGAGGAAGAGTCCTCAATGGATCTCGAATTGGACTTCACTCTGCACATTGGGAACGAGAGGACCCCCAACTCCAAGAGAGTTGCTAGCTCTACCTCAATGAAGACTCTGGAATTGCAGCCTATTGATCTTGAGTTGAGTCTCTCATCTGGTCCTATCGAGTCTGGCATCACCAGTATCCACCAGAATTTGCTCCCTTTCATTGTTGGTGGAGTCCAGAATGCTGAGGAAGGAATCACTTCTGTGAACAGAGACGCTAGCCATGCGCTGAACCAGGTTCCTCCCAGGAAGATAGATCTGGGTTCAAAGGTTATTGACGAACATCCTTCCAGTACAACAACATTGAAAAGCTCAGTCAACTGCACTGCCAGGATAGTAATTCCAAATAAACCCCGGAGCAGCAGCTTGAAGACTTGTCAGGTTGAGGGATGCGGCAAGGGGGCAAGGGGAGCCTCAGGCCGCTGCATCTCACATGGGGGTGGCAGGAGGTGCCAGAAGCCTGGATGCCACAAGGGGGCAGAGGGCCGGACAATATACTGCAAGGCCCATGGAGGAGGCCGTCGCTGTGAGTTCCTTGGCTGTACCAAGAGTGCAGAAGGGAGGACTGACTTCTGCATTGCCCATGGTGGCGGCCGTAGGTGTAGCTACGAAGGTGGATGCACCAGGGCTGCCCGGGGTAAGTCAGGGCTGTGCATCCGTCATGGAGGTGGCAAGAGGTGCCAGAGGGAGGGTTGCACAAGGAGTGCCGAGGGCCTCTCAGGACTCTGCATCTCACATGGTGGTGGCCGAAGATGCCAGTATATTGGGTGCACGAAGGGTGCTCAGGGAAGTACCATGTTCTGCAAGGCTCACGGCGGGGGTAAGCGATGCACATACACAGGCTGCACGAAAGGAGCTGAGGGTAGTACACCCTTCTGCAAGGGTCATGGAGGGGGGAAGCGGTGCTCCTTCCAGGGCGGGGGTGTATGCTCCAAGAGTGTCCATGGGGGTACCAATTTCTGCGTGGCCCATGGAGGAGGAAAGAGGTGTGCTGTAGCGGGATGCACGAAGAGTGCGAGAGGAAGGACTGATTTTTGTGTCCGACATGGTGGAGGGAAGAGGTGTAAGTTTGAGGGGTGTGGAAAGAGCGCCCAGGGGAGCACTGACTTTTGCAAGGCCCATGGTGGAGGGAAGAGATGCTGGTGGGGCCATCCAGGCTCAGAGGATGGGACTCAGGCAGGTGCACCTTGCCTCTCCTTCGCTTGGGGCAAAACCGACCTGTGCAACCTCCATGGCGGGCTTGCTAAGGATAGGAGGATACATGGAGACATCAATGCTGGGCTGGCTGTGCAGGGCCAGAAAGTTCAAGACGTTGTAGCTGGTAAGGAGACGAACACTGATGTCTCGGAAGCAAGTTCCTTCAGAAGCCATGCTGATGCGAAACAGTATGGTCCCAATTCTACTAAGTTCTCTGTTGAGGAAGGTTTGCCCTCTGCTTTAGTGTTTGCACCTGAAGGAAGGGTGCACGGTGGGAGCCTTATGGCAATGCTGGCGGGTGGGTTGACACTCAGTCCAGGAAGTGGTGACACCATGTTCTGATCCTTCTGATACCAAGAAATCCTATTACCCATGATGTCTCAGAGCTGGTTTTAATCATCATCTCTGTTCTTCGGAACACTTAAGTCCCTCATTCCTCATCCGTCTTATATAGTTTCTCTGCGTGCTCTTGTTGGTCTCTTCTTAGTTGAGGGTGAATTGAGTAGGTGCTAGGGAGTGGTCTTCTTGAATCTGGTATTTCATCCTGTCTCCTGTAAATAGCTAATTTAGCAGACTGTGAATATGTATGTAACAATCTAGTGGGTCATTCTACCTGGGATTCTGGTTCTAATAGTAGACCTTTGATCGTGTTACCATTTCCTATTGCAATGGTCCTATATTTTTCTTGATGTGCACTTTCTCGGATACTCCTAGTAAGCTCTAACAAATTCAGGTTTGAGCTTAGTTGATATAGTCAAAGGATAAAGCTTTATCGATCATAAATTCTCTCTTTTTATGAGATTCAAACACGATCTTCTTCCTACTACCTCTATCAATATGGTCGGTTTGATTCCGGATGTGTTGAACTGTTTTTTTTTTTTTTTTAATTCTACTCAAGTTCTTTTCCTCATTTATTTTTCATGCCTCTGTGCTAGCAACCGAACTCGCTGGTAGAGTTCTCCTATATATATGGATAAACTTGCAGAGCATAAGAATCAATGCATCGCTTAATCATCTGTTCGTAGTTGAAACCGCAAGCATGCGTCGTTTGAGGACTTTGTCACTATGTCCAACTCCAGGGTCGAGGAAATTGCAGTTCTGGTTCCTTTGTTTCGCGACAAATCTGAACTGGACAATAGACTATCAGGAAAACCAAAGTATCAAATAGAGCAGTAGTATAATTTATTTATGCAGTTTTTGCTCACAATGAATATTTTGTTTTAGCTTTTCTCATTCTAGCTCGACCTCCCATATTCAGCAACCCGTGTACAGTTTCTCCACACCCTCGGGGCGATCTACAACTCGACCTCGGACTTGAACTGGGCCATGCTGGAGAGCTCCTCGACAGCATCCACCAGGCGGTCCAGCCTCGCCACGAACTCGATCAGCAGGGAAGCGAACGTGGCCAAGGAGAGCGCCGCGGTGCTCTCAAGTGCCTTCATCCTGGGGAGGAGGAGGTCGGCCGCCACTCCTGACTCTTCCCCGTTGGCGTCCACCTCCCTGGACGGCCACGAGTAGAGCCGTCTCGATGTCTTCCTCATCATCTCGTGGTAGGTCTCGCTCGGTGGGTTTGGATTCGGGTTCTGGTTCTGGTCTGCGTTGGTGTCAGCGTCAGGCTTGGCAGAGGGTGGTTTGTCGTAGTAGGAGGAGGAGGTGGTGAGGAGGTAGGAATGCATGTCGATGGCGGCCTGGAGGCGTTCGGTGGAGGCGTGAACTCGCTTGAGGAGGGATGCCTTGAGGGTCCTATTCATGTCGCCGATGTCCTTCCCCAACCTCCTCACCAGCTCCGCCGCTTGCCCCGCCGCCTCCTGTATCTCCGTCCTGAACATTACCCTCAGGTCGTACGGCGCCTGTGCATTTGAACATAATCCAACAGCGTCAGTGATGACACCAATTAAAATAAAAATAATAACTGAGGAGCCTCTGTTACTCTGTGTTTTATTCGAACAGTTTATATGTATTATCTGGAAAATATCCACGGGAATCTTCCTCGTGATTTACAGCGGCAACACATGCGAGTCCTACGACGGCAAAGAACATGGAATATGTCCTGGGGATTTCCTTTTGGTTGCCCATTCTAGGACCGTTGAGCTAGTTGATGTTCTTGTTCTGTAGTGCCGTCACCAACAACAAAAATGAACAGAGATTTCAGACCAGATATATTCCGATTGAGTTTATGGGAATCTCAGTGTCTTAACCCGATTCTTACCATCGTCATAGATTCCCAAGTTTCGATTTTACACTTTGAGAAATTGTCTGCTTCTACATGTCTTATATAGATAGTGGACAGTGTATATTCGATTCGAAAAGCAATACACGGCATGCACACGACGTTCCCCGATGTAAAATAAAACAAAATTCCAGGCAGCATAGCAATTGATCTGACCAAACTGAGTTGACATCGAGCAACAAGATCTATCGTATCCACATATGCGGACAACGCACACTAAAATTGACGGTTGGGTATGTTAATTATCAACTCCCGTGCAGTGCGTCTCGGAAACGGTGAAATTGATGAAGTGTTACACATCATGTACCTGAATCTCAGAATGCAGGACGCCATGCAATGCCATGACCTCGTAAGCGCAGTACCGGAGAACAGCGCCGACCTTGACGCACTCCGACCACGGGTAGAAGAAGTGCTTGAACCTTCCATGGGGCGGCTCCCATTTAGCCGATTGAGCCTGGAGTGTCAAATTATATTGAAACTCAACTCGTTAATTATATAGGCCGTTGACAGTCGCGGGAGTGGTAGGGTGTCTGCATTTCTTCTTGACATGACGATCCCCAGGATTAAAGCTCAAAGGGAGGGAGAATATTAATACCAGAGAATCCAATGTCGCGGAGGAGTTCAGGGTGGCTCGGCATCTTTGATACGCAGGCTCATCGAGGAATTCATCCATTACTGTCTTCGACAACTCCTGCTGGTCCAACCCATCATCTTCTATGTACTTCTTCACACATTCTGCAATTCGTCCAAGAAGTATGTTCTTCAAGCATACACTTACTCTGAACTAGCCGAGAATCATTTAAGAGCAATCTTGTATCTTATACATAAGAAATTGATTCATGATCTATTGCACTCCATTTATTATATATAAATCATGAGTTTTTTTTTTCCTCATGTATACTGAATGTGAGGCATAAAATCTTTTAAATTAAATATTAACGTTAACCATTGAAACTTTGTTTAAATCTTAACCGTTGAAATAATCACAATGCACACAATACAATTCTAGTACACGTGTTTTAGAATTGGAGTGACTTTTACCCTCTAGTGAGTCAGCGACCGAGTCAAAGCCTTTGACCAGTTCCTCGTGCAACAATTCACCGGCCCATATAGGGAATACCAACACATTCACCAGAACGGCCACTAGCCCTCCAATTGCGATGGAATACAGGCGGTCCATGGCCGTCCTAATTGGGCTACCCATCCGATAACCCGAGACGATGATCAGGCAAAACGTAAAGAGTGTGACACGAAACCCGTACTCGTAGGGCACGAGTGACGGCCACAGCTTCATGAAGGATGTCACGGTACCTGCCCAAACAGAACAATAGTTACATTTCTTTCACTTAGCATTGGGCAGGTTCCATTGTTTTCTATCTTATAACTTCATCGTGTCAGAGGAATACATACCGACGAGAAAAATGCTGATTCCGATTATGACAGGTTCGAAAACCTGGTTAGCGCATAGGGCAAGCTGCGCAGCTATGATGGCCAAGATCCCGGCAAGCAGGCTTCCAAGTGCTCGATTGAATCCTTTGTTAAATGTTGAACCTGAATAGATTTTATCATCATCAACATTTTATTGAACACACACACACATATATCTATACCATGTTTACACACATTACTTTGATAAATGCGTACCTACGGTGTACTCGAACATGATGGCGACGGTGAGGATAGACCAAATAATGTTTGTGCCGAAGAGCTCGTAGGGTGCTCGGATCAGTATGAGCAAGGATACAAGAAGAACCGCGAGCCCTACTTTCAGGGAGAATATCACTCTGTTGGGCTCGTCTCTGCCGAACTCCCACACGCTCATCACCCGTGCTTTGCACAAGAACAGCAGCCCTCCATTGCGGCTATCCTCAGCTTCGAGCTTGTTACTACAAATCACTTTCTTGCCATTCATTCTGGAGAACAGATAAGCACAGCTCTCTTTCGAGAAGGGATAGATCCCAGGACTGAGAGAGATCTCGAGAGCTGATGTGGGGATACGTGAAAGGAGAGGAGACATTATAAAGGGTTGAAGGGGTCTATGGTGCAACTGTAATAGCTGGGGGAGAACAGTGCGTCTAGTCATGGGATTTGAAGTAGATGGACTGGAGAGAGAGGAGGAGAGGATCAGAAGAAGAGAGACTGAGGAAGAAGAATAATTTGTTATCAATAATGGAGGGGAAAACTGGATGGGGGGCAGAGAGAGGGATTCAAACGAGATAAGAAGATGCTTAAGCTCAATAATGCAGCGCCTCCATGGGGGAATTAGAATAGAATCTTCATGCACATACAGACAAGTGCATCGCTGCTGCTCTCATCACTATGAAATATCTACTGGTTAATAATTACGATATGTTGACGTACTGGCTGATTAATCAGGTAATTGTGTGGATGATAGTTAGTCGGCATGATGAACTGGTCTTGCACATCAAAACTTTTGGCGTGTGGCTGGTCCTAGAATGCATACGTCGGGCCAGGACGCGTGTTACAAAGGGCGGAGAAGGTTTGATGAACCTTTTTTTTCCGTAAAAATTATACTGAAATCCTATAAAGTCTGCCTTTTTTTTTTCAATGAGTCATATAAATTTTAATGCGTTGTACTAACTATTATTATATTATTAGGTCCAAATTGTTAATTACCATTAAATCTTAGAAGACATATGCCAAACGTCATTTATTCATGTTTACATAGTAAATATTTTAGTAAATTATTGTCACATTATTACGCCATTATCATTAACATTGTCAAATCAGTACATTCTTAACATATCCGCATGATGCATTAGTGCAAAAATCTTTATATCAACAGGTAATTGTCAGATAAACATAGCTAAAACTCTCTATAACATATAAAACTTAAATATATAATATTCAATATGATGCTTTAAAATTTATAGGAAGGCAAACTTATTTGATCATTTCAACTATCATTTTCCAACACGTAGAGTTTTATATTCGATTTTTATAAACGAAAAAATTTATTATTATGAGATATTCAACTCTATTCAAATCAAAATTAGTAAAAAATTTTAATTTTTTAGATAAATGGATATGAAAAAAAAAGAGACATTTATATATTTTATTGGAGAGGACATTGATATCATTTATCAATCTCTTTGGGCCAAATTTAAGATAAATAAAGTATAAAAATTAGGAGGATATGAATACAATTCTTATTTTGCATTTCTTTACTTTCATGTGACAGTCAATTTTAAATTATAGATTATAATGTTCAATTCCAATTCTCATTATAATAATATTATATTATTTAAAATCTTATATTGTGCTTACGATGGCTTTATAATCATTTTATTTGTTCTTACTAAAATTTTTACAACCCACAATCTTGTATTTCAACCTGCAATATAAGAAATTTCATTATAATTAAAATTTTGCCTCCAATCTTAACACCCGAAAAAAAAGTAAGCAAAAAGTAAATCCAAGGAGTAAAGACTGCAGCTATCATAGCCACTTGGCATGAAAACCTTAATACCACATTCGTGGTGAGCCCCGGAGCTATCGCTAATCCTAAATATTGAAGTTAGTGGGCCCTTTCCTTCGTTCCCTAGGATTCTAGTTGTTTGTACTTTTCTCCCTTACTCGGGCTCAAGCCGGAGGGGATCACACTGCCCATCAAAATGATGGTTTCCGAATCCTATCCACTGCCGGTGGGAAATTATGTAATGTAAGAGAGTAGCTTGCGCTCTCACTCGACAACGAATCGGACAACGAAATCGTCCCTTCAGTGGATGGCATCTCAAGTGAAAGAAACGCATTAGTCCACACAAGAATTCGCACACTCGCAATTATCGAACGATAAATGAGAAGGAAAAGTACATCTGCGCTGGACAGCGGAGTGGCCTCTCAACTCAACTTGTACTGTACGTTTGGCGAGCCAATGCTACTCCTAGAGCAAGGCTGACTTACAATCCAGGGTGTTTTGGCCAACAGGACAGCTCGTTTTTTATTTTTGAGATAGAAAAAAAAAACTATGGTCATGCCCACATTACATCTCGGCCATCCATCCTTCCCTCTTTTTTTTATTATAAATTTTATAAGAAGAAAAAAAAAAAAGAATACTCCATTTACTGATGTACATATCCTTTTCTAGGCCTAGATAGATGTGATGCATGGATAAGACGGCATTTAAAGAATTCGATAAACCCCATTAATGGATACTCGAGTTGAAAATAAAATTTTATATAATAGTCCAGGAGGGCAAGTACAGAGAAGAGATGGATATATGCTAACTTGAATGTCCAAGGTGAGATTATTAATCAAGTAACTCAGAAAATTATAAATGTAGAACAATAATCAAATTTGTAAATAAGTAATTTTAAAATGTTACAAGAATACGTAATCAAATTTACAATGTTTATAGAGTCTAAACGGCTTAATCGGCTAATAATATAAATGGTTTGACTTGATGATAGATAATATTAGAATAATAATAACATGAGAATGATTTATTAAAAAGTAAAGTATTTTCTACCCGGTAAAATTTTAGAAGAATTTGAACGCATTATCTTACCCTAAAATAAATGGGTATTGAACCATCATCTGTGTTGGTAATTAATTTGCTCATTCCAACTGTTTTACAGGTTGGAATTCAGCTCCCTTGTGATAGATTGAAAAATCTCTATCCAGAGCTTCTCGTACTGCCGCGCTTAAGTCATAAATTTGCATCATGGGCTGAGCATCCGAGAGTGTGTTTCGGGTTGATGGGACATGAGATTTGACTAGTTAAAATCGGGCTGGTTAGGCACGCCTACTGTCGCAATAAAAATGCAACGCCACTTGGGAAGGGCTCTTCTTCGGTAGGATTAGCATATGGATTAAACCGTTGAAAAAGTGCCCCATTGGCGGTAGATATGTGTACGGTCCGTCCCCTAAGGCACGTAGTTCTAGCTAGCTCATCAAGTGGCAGGGGCGAAGTTGTTGAAAGCAAGTAAGCATTCTATTGAGTTCGTGAGTCTGAATCTGTGGGTTAATCATCTAGCAGCCCTAAAAGGTCCACCTTAATTCTTCCTCCTACAATGTATTTGGGGAAAATAATTGGGTATCTCGTAGCACACTATAAAATCCTAATGGTACTGTGAACCAAACATATAGTAAAAATTATCATAAGTTTTTTTAAAAAAATTTCTAACCTACTCTATTAATTTTTCATTAAATTGTGACATGGTATACTACTAGTTAATTTTTGTATACCTCGTGTGGACTCTTGTATAATTGTTTATCATGATAGGGTACTGTGACATGACAAAAAGAAGAAGAATTGAGGGGGTAAGAATTGCGACATTTTAAGGAAAATTAGGAAGAGATAGTGATAATTTCTACCCTTTTGAGGCCAATTTTCCCATAATATAATTACGGGTATAGAAATTGTTGGTGCAATTCTTAATGCTTACTCGGCATGCAGCTTGCGAAGCTGAAAATGCCGTAACCATTAGGCCGAATGCGTGCAGAGCGATTTTATACATGTCATGCTTAGTGTTGAACCGTTTGACATCTAGTAAGAGCTCAACCATTTGCGTTCGAATTTTACATCAAATTTGTTGAATTTTCCGGTTACCACCGTCAAGAAAATACAATTTCTCATCCCTTACAATCTACATTTTCTTTTAATTTTTTTATTTTGTTTATTATTATCAGGGGAAAGAAAAAAAGAACATCGATGGTACCACCTTATTTTCTGTAATAATCAATTCCTCTGCTGTATATAATTCCCCAGAGCATATGTCTCATATCACGTGCCACATGTGCTGCGACAATACTGTCATATTCCATGGTTCCAACTTGTCCCATGCGGATATTCCTCTCACGTAAGTAGCCGCTCACAGGGCCCGGGCTGACAGTGACACGTGACCCTAATTCGTGCCATCTCTTGACATGGATTGACGATCGAACTGAACTAACTCCTATGCTCTCTCTTTTTTTTTTTTTTGCAGATTTTACTTACTCAAGCATTTGCCTTTATATTATCTTGATGGGTGATGTGATTCGTGTACGTATTCATCGGAGAATTGATTCTTGGTATATTTAAAGAAAAAAATTATGTATCTATATATATTTAATTATAAAGAAGTCTGGCAAATTTATAAATTATAAATGAAATAGAAAGTTAAAAGGTATGAATATGAGTTTAAATTTAGAATATACTAATTTCAAAAAAAAAATAATGGAAAAATTATTTCAAAATTATGGTATTTTTTTATTTTTTTTGAAATGTACGTTATATTTAATATTTACTTATTTATATATAATATTTAATCATTTATTTACAAAATAATATGGATGCTAATTAATTTCTTCAATTAAACGTTGACGTAGTGAGTAGTGAGTCCATGGTTCGTGCACCTTTAACGTGTGGTAATTTACAAGAAGTGTCACTAATCAAATATGCGCTAAATGGTCTTCGTAATATCAATAGTTAATGGAAAAAATTAATGCAATTAGTACTTGTACTATTTCGCAAACAAACCCTTAAACATAATATATAAATATGCTAATATCGAATGTGGTACATATGTTAGAGAACTTCAAAGAATGCTATGATTTTCAAGGCAATCTCTTCCCCCAAGATAATACCAATTTTAGGTATGGACTTCTTTCGGCATAAGTACACGGACAGAATGAATGGGAATTTGTGGATTGATGGAGACAGACCATTTCGACCGCAAGAACAGAATGGAAGCGAACCCAAAATTAAGGGGCTTTGAGGAACGATCAGCGGCAACAAGGGCTGCACCAGACAGTCCGACCTTCCCCGTGTAAACCCTACACACACACACACACACACATATATATATATATACACATATATCCCAAGAACTAAAACTCCACTTCATGAATGAATTTTTGTGAACACTTGCCTTCTTGGAGAGGGTACTTGTCACCCGATTTTGTCCTCATTGTATCGGTATCGCCCCCATAATCCCACCTTGATCGTGCAAGGATGAGATTATTTTGGATCAGTATTCTCAAGAGTACTTGGATCGATTAACATTTTTTTGTTGATAAGCCTGTGATACTGTCGTCTCCCTCGTGATGGCATGTTCAAAGGATGGATACCGGATGCAACAGCGTAGCTTGTCACTGAGACAGAAAAGTTGTAATTTCAGGGACAGTTCAATTCTCAGTACGTACGACTAATTTTACCAACCCATATTGAAAGTTGATAACTTCACTTAAGGAGCACGATATGCGAATGTAAAATAGGTTCATAAAATCTTTCATTTATAAGAGAAATTAAAAATAAAAACTTCACTTCCAACCGAACACCGCTTGAAAGAAAAGGGGTTTGCTGCAACAGTCCGAAAATTCAGTGAGATTTGGATCCGTTCACGGCGCCAATGCTTGACCGATTCATTCTCCAGCTAACTGCTTCTTGTCCTTTCTTTCAGCTGGGAGAAAACAATCCAAGACAATAGACAAACATCTCGTTTGTTCAGTACGTCCGGTTCAATAATCATAAAAATGCGCCACTACTTTGGAAAAGGCATTGTCCCTTTCTGTATTTTTCCGATTATAGAAAGTTCGTGCTTAAATGGAACTAGAGGAAAATGAAAATAGGATCCCGACAAAATGAATTCCATACGTTCTATCCACCTCGAACCTGATGATCAATCCACGTGATGTCGGGAATGTCCGATCGCTGTTACTTGGCCATGGCCCTTCCTTTAGCAATATGACACTTCTCTTTTCCCCTTCTCGTGCCACTCACTGGAGGAGAACACACACCCTACTCCTGTTCCTCTCACGAAGACACTTCTTCACAATGGTATGTCCCTCGGTTTCTGATCTCCTCCGATTCCTCGGGTTCCCATCCGTTTCTTGATTCAGTAGGTCTGAAATGAAGCAATCAGTTCAGAAATTTAAGTACTTGCGGATGCAACGCTTGAGGGTGGTCTACATGCTGAATTTTCTCGATTTCTTTTCAATATGTCATTGTTTTTCCTACGGATCGATTCACTCGCTCGGGTTCAGATTTCATCCCTCTTGCATCGTTGATTCGAGGAATTGTGTCGGCATATGACCAAAGCATAAGCTGTCATGCCATGTTGCTGCAGGTGGGACGTGACAATCTGTGTAAAAATGTCCTCCTCCTTGCTTATCAAAGCTTCGGAATCATATTCGCCGATCTGTGTATCTCCCCTCTTTACGTGTACAGAGTCACATTCTCGGGGAAACTACGCCACCATCAGGGTGAAGAAGTGATCTTCGGGGCATTCTCCTTGATCTTCTGGACACTGACCCTTCTCTCACTGCTCAAGTATGCAGTTTTCATGCTGAGCACAGATGACAACGGCGAAGGTATGATGGATATTATCCCTGTACTGATTTGGAGGACATAGAAAAGGGAAGACAAAGAAACTAGTCAAGGGATGAAGATACATTGTATTGTAATTTACAAGATGTTTTATGATTCAATCTGTCTACGATGTGCCATTTGGTATATTTCTCTCGAGCGGATACTAAAATCTGAACCATATCCACCAGTTCTCGGGAAGAAAGCTGAAGCTGATCTTCGAGGCAGAAAGTTCTGTCCTCATCTGCTCTGACACTATTTTGGTCCTTTTCAGGCGGCATTTTTGCCGTGTACTCTCTTCTCTGCAGACACGCGAAGCTCAGCCTGCTACCTAACCACCAAGCAGCAGATGAGGAGCTCTCGGCTTATCAGTATCCGCATAACTGCTTGACAAGAACCATTCCTCGGTGCAGAAGGTCTACCGAGCTTCTCAAGAGAAGAAAGACCTTTTTGCTTCTCCTTGCTCTGTTCAGCGCTTCCATGGTAGTCAGTGTCGCTGTCCTCACGCCTGCAATTTCTGGTAACATGTACATGATTTCACGGCATGCTACTTTAACAGTTCTGTCGGCAAGTTTTCTCAGCTTATTTATCATGTCTGATAACGGCATTTGCAGTGTTGTCATCCGTTGAAGGGATGCGAGTTCAAGTGAAACATTTTCACAATAGTAAGTCAAGACATGGACCGAATGTATATAATAAATGAACTGTCTTTTTTAAATGTTACACGGTCATGGATGTTTTTCTGGCTGGACATAGGAATGGTGTTTGCTGTTTCTTGCATGCTCCTGGTCTGTCTTTTTGTCATGCAACACCGAGGGACCGACAAGGCAACCTCCGTGCTCTCTCCAATCATGTCCATTTGGCTGCTGTCCATTGCTGCCATCGGTGTCCACAACATTTTTGTTTGGAACCGGAATATCCTATGGGCTCTTTCTCCCAGTTACATCTGCAAATTCTTCCATTACACAGGAAAAGATGGTTTTGTTTCTCTTGGAGGAATACTTTTATGCGTCACAGGTGGATATTTTCCGTCACAAAATTATTAGGATTTTCTGTCTCTTGTAGCTCCGGAGGAATGTGATGGAGGCATTCCTTGTGATTTTCAGGATCTGAAGTTATGTTTGCCTACCGTGGCCGATTTACAGCTGCATCAATTCGGGTATACTCAGTCTGAGTTTGGAGACACGATGGCCAGTTCTCATTCTTTAGACATCTCTAGCATTGCAGAGCTTCATAATTAAGTCCAGATGAAGTGTTTCACGATTTTGCTCGTAAATATTTCTGTTACTCAATGCAGATGGCGTTCCTGTGTGCCACTTACCCGTGCCTTGTGCTTCAGTACATGGGCCAAGCTGCATATCTCTCAAAAAATTTTCATGCATTGCCCACAAGCTTTCATGCTTCAATTCCCCGTATGTCTGGTCTCAATTCCCTCCTCGTCACTTGTTTGACATATAATCTGCCTCCTTTGTTACTCAATATTCTGTTTGAATTTTCACTGTTACTTGCTAGATCCCATGTTTTGGCCGGTCTATTTGATGGCTATTTTCGTGGCTGTCATTGCTAGCCAGTCTGCAATCTCTGGCTCATGTTCAATAATCAGACAGAGCCGTGCCTGGGGATGTTTTCCTCGTATCAAGGTTCTGCACACCTCAAGGTGGATCGAGGGTCAGATATACATACCGGAATTAAACTGGATTCTCATGGTCCTCTGTCTGGCCATTACAGTGGGCTTCTGCGACTTGAATCACATTGCAAATGCTTATGGTGAGTGAGGGAAAAGAAAAAAATCACAACCTGCTCTAGAGTTCGACTCGTTGAACATGAGCTTGGATTTTTCGGTTGTAATCCTTGAACCTATCATCATATTTTCAGGTAATTTTGCAGATATTAACAGATTCTATGTGCTGCCTCCGGTTTCCAGGCATTGCATGGATTTCGACAACAATTGTGATGACACTGCTAACACCTCTGGTGATCAAACTTGTATGGAACAAGAATATCATGCTCACCATTGCCTTCCTCTTACTGTACGGGCCGATTGAGATGATCTTCCTAGTATCATCGTGCCATGGAATCCCGAGAGGAGGATGGGCTAGTCTTCTCATATCTATCATATTTACAGCCATTATGTTCATATGGCACTACGCTACAAGGAAGAAGTTCCAGTATGACCAACACAACAAAGTCCCCATGAAGTGGATCCTCACTCTTGGACCGAGTCTCGGCGTCATTCGGGTCCCTGGAATAGGACTCTTCTTCACTGAACTAGCTACCGGAATCCCTTCCTGTTTCACTCATTTCCTCGACAATTTACCAGTATTCTACCAAGTTGCAGTATTCGTCTGCATGAAAACGGTTCCAGTTCCTTACGTCCCACAGAAGGAGCGGTACCTCATCAGTCGCATCGGGCCCAAGTCTTACCGGCTCTACCGGTGCACCATCCGGAATGGGTACAAGGATGTGAACCGGAAAGAAGATGACTTCGAGAGCGACCTCATATTGTGCTTGGCAGAGTTTGTCCAGCTCGAGGCAGAAGGTTCTGGGACTCTCGATCGGTCAACTGATGGCCGGATGGCTGTCGTGTGTCCCACAGAGAATCTTGGCACGAGAGTGGAAACCTTGGATGCATCAGTGGCCCTAGGTTGCGGGACGAAATCAGCCACCCTGCAAAAACTGCAGGCCAAGTACATGAAGGAATCCTCCCGGCTGATCCACCGGCGCTCTGTCCAGTTCAAGCTTCACGAGACAAGGTTTAAGGACCCAGGAGTCAAGGAGGAGCTGCTGGAACTGGTGGAGGCGAAGAGTTCAGGGATGACGTACATAATCGGGCACTCGAACGTGAAGGCGAAGCCCCACTCATCGTTCTTGAAGAAGTTTGTGATCAATGTGGTCTACTCTTTCCTGAGGAAGAACAGCAGGAGCCCTTCTGTGGCATTGAACATACCTCAAGTTTGTCTGATTGATGTCGGAATGAACTATCACTTGTAATAATTCGAATAGATTTTTTTTTTTTTTTGGATTTGCGAGTATGAGACCAATTTGCTGTAATTGCTGCATCTGCATTTTCTTCAGATGTTTGAATTTATGGTAACCGGTGGAAGTGCTGGTGAGACTGCAGGAAGAAATCTGACCATACAATCTACATGGTCTTAGTCACAAGTTCCCTTCATCTATGTATATTGGTCATTTATCAAGACGTCACTGCACTCGAATATCCGTGTCCACGGTGAATTACATTTTATTTTACAAGTGAGTTTAGACCTCTGATGACTTCGATGAGGAGAAAATATCCTTACTCAATGCATGATGAATGAATCATTGTTTAGTATCGATTTCACAGTTTGCGGGTGTCACCGGCCACATATGCATATCCAGAGATGTTAAATCAGCTCATTGCTCTTTCTTCGCCTCCCATCGGCTCAGGTGCCCTAAAGACGATGATGGCCATCCAAGAAACCAAATGTCTGCTGCCTCCGCCTGCCCATGGGGGGAGGGGACCATTAGTCGACCATCCCATGACCGCAGACCCAATAAACAAGCCTAGAATTGTGAGAGAGATGGTCAAGTTTTTCTGTAGCCCTCTGAGCAAAAGACGTAGCTTTATTCTGTTTAAGGTTGCCACATCTTTGCTCTGGTCGAAACTTCGGTAATACGTCCGTCATACGATCAGTCCAGGATGGATCTCGGTGCTGACAATATCCTTCAGTGAGATTGTTCTTGAACCTTGTGTCATCTCGTCCATGAGGCACCGAGTATTTCGAGTCCGTTTTACACCTCATGGCATCACGCAGGTTGTTGCAGGCTTTGCATCAACAATATCGATACCAGACGAGTTGAAGCAGCTGATTCATTGAGTTGTACGGCAGAGGAGGATCCAGGAGGAGGAAACAGTCGTCTTGCTTCCTATGACAAACCAAAGTAGCGATGCAACTGACCGTGCCTGGAGTGGGTCCAAGCTCGGGTGACCTCAGACAACCAGGAATACATACATAGTCGATGGACCCAAGATCGGATAGTAAAATGCGTTAGGGTTTTGTAACAGTACCTGTGGCCGCATGGTGATATTACGGTGCTCTATGGATTTAAAATGCGTGTCCAGCTTCACTGGCTATAGGAACTCGTTTACACTATACCTACTACAGTTTGGAGGGTTCACTCACTGTAGAGAGGATCTGATGCGATGCCGCATCTTGAATAATAATCGGAAGACCGTGATTGAAAAAAGAGGGAGAGAAAAATAATCAGAAGACTCCGTCATCACGTGCACTTTCCCTATTATGTTCTATCATGTCGCCTGGGACGCTGAGATTGTGTCATAAAATCGAGTACTAGACTCATGATCATCTTAAAATCGAGTGCTGAAAGCTGGATCAAGATGGAAGATAGTATACCTGATAGATTGACTTAATTCTGCTATAATGGTAAATAAAGCCTTTATTTAATACAACTACCATTCCCTGGTTTGTATGAACATTGATTGAAAAATGAATTGATATAAAATATGACCAAAATCGAAACGTGATTTGACATGGACATGGAAATGAATTTACCTGTTCACTTCGCTGCAAAGAAGGCACACTGGGTGGCATTTCCCATCTTGGTAAAGCAATGACTGAATGATTTGTACTTAGCTGTTCAGTCAGCTAGAATTGGGATGATCAGATGAAGACACCAACGTGTGACCAAAATGGCAGACGCCCCCATAAGCCTAGTGGAAGTAGATGAGAAGGACGGGGAATAGCCCTCTTCCAAATGGTTGACATTACAGCCCCGCCCACGCGCAACTCTTGAAAGCCACATTGGAAATGATCATGTAGAGGGCAAAGTAATAAGACATGAACAAAACAACAAAAGATCCGTCCGCAGGTTGACACAATGTACAAGCCACTACTTAGGTATTATAATAATAACAATAACTCTAGTTATAAATACCACATCCGTCTTAAAATTTAAATCCATGCAGATCATGTAGCAGAAAAAGCTAAGACAATTCCAACACAATGAGAACCCAAATACAGCTAGAAAACAAGGGGATGGGATTCTACGCGATGAAGGCTGGATTTCCACGCAGCTTCTGAAAACACAACTACCACCAAATCTTTGTAGCCTGCAGTCAGACTGATTCAGTGCTTCTTGCCCTTGAATGGTCCCCTTGGGATCTTGATCAACACCTTCTCTTCAAACACTGCATATTGCTTTTTGATCTCAATCATTACCTTTTCAGCAAGTGGGTCGATCTTGTCCTCATACTTCTCATAGAGAACAGGCACGGTGTGCAGCAACACAAACACTGCTCCACAGAATTAGCAGGGTTTAAGATGTTGAGTGGTGGCAGTGGTAAACAGAATAAATGCACAAATTCAATTACCTATGTAGAACAATGTTAGGAAGTTGCACCAGCTACCAACAACTGACAGAACCCACAAACCAACTATCACCTGTCAAGGAACAGGAAATTAGGAATTGCCATTGCGAAGTCCCACAACAAGAAGATATGTCAAAGAATCTTCAGATAAACATAATAATCACAAATATTAGCATACAGCAAGGAACTTCTTCAGATCTCTTCCCGATGCAATCTCCCTCAATGTAGCAGCGGTACAATTGATCTCAAGTCTGAGCACTGAGGCAAACTGCAGGACTGGCTCCTCAGGGATAGACACTTCAGGAATATGAGGTGGGGACCTTTAATACAGAAATGAATTATTCTTAGGAACAACGTCAAGTAGATTCTTGGAAGAAAAATCACTTCCATTAATTACTGTGTCAGAAAGCTAACTTGTTGATGAAGGTGGTAGCGTTGGACCACAAGAACAGGACTGCGAGGACAAGGATCAACACATGGCAGACCAGGGTGAGGAGATGATACTCCATCAACTCAAACAGGACCCATATTGCAGTAGCAACACTAAGAGCACCAGCTGAAATCTTCTTATTCCTCCATAGAAGCACATCAGCCGCTGTTTCAACATCGTTCAAATGACAAAATGTTATAGAAAGTCGGAGCATTTACCCGTCCACATGTAACAAAAGTATCATTTTGAACAGTCAACGTCACAACATAATGACAAGTTACATCAGTAAGCTTGAGCACCTATCTTTCTCCATCAATTCACTGGGCAACACCCAAAAAAGAAAAAAAAAACAAAGGATTCACGTTCACTGATCCGCATCTGGCAACACACACCACTGGAGGAGCAAAGTCATTCCTTAATAGAATTACTGGCAAGCACAGCAGATCCGGATCCGAAAACGAGCTATCAAATAATTAACCGTAAGAAATCAAACGACACAGCAACATCATCGATTATAAGTACTATAAAAACTACGAAAGTATAACTGAGCTTGAGAAGAGATTTAAAATTATTCCGATTAGAGATAAAGAAATCAAGCTCAGGAACAGAAGACCTCTCATGAATAATAGAGATTTAAAAGAAATAAGCTAACCGCTGGCTCGATCATCGTCACCTACTATACTTACGATCATCTGTAGAAGAAGATTTGGAAAATGAAAATTGAAGGATCGACTTACATTTACCGCCACCGAATACCTGGTGAACGGGCCTCTCCCTTCCAAACAGGCGGTAGATCTTCGCCTTCAACTCCGAAGGTTTCTCATCTTCGGAATCGGACGACGAGGACGAGTCGCCTCCATGGATCTTCTCCGCTACCTTCTCCATCAAAGATTCGCCTTTCTTCTCTTCGTGCTCGGCCATGGCAGCAGATGATCTCGGATCTCTGATCCAAAAACCCTAACCCCTGAAGATGCGTTTCCTTCAGCAGAATTGACAGAGAGAAGCACCGATGAGCCGCAAAAAGATATTCAGATTCTCCGTTCAGCCTTTTTCTATGGGAGGGGAGCCCCGTTTCGTGAAATTCGATCTCGACTGTTCAAATATCGATCAATCTGAACCGTTAATAGTAGGTTCCCAGCCGAGCCGAGCCGAGCCGAGCGCCCGGAATCAGACGGAGCACTGAGCGTCCCCTTCAGACAAACGGAATGGTACAGTTCATATGGCTGACGACTGACGTCCGTCGGCGTTAGCATCGTTAAGTAATTAATGCTTTTTTGCTCGAATTTTCATTTTTGATATCCAAGGTTGTTTGGGAATAATAACTCTTTGAAAGATATACCATGCTAATTTTATTTTTTTTCATATCATATCAAACATTATAATAATACATATTTATCCATTCTTTCAATAATTTAAAATACTTATAAAATATAATAATTTTATATTATAATATTTTTCTATATAAAATTTAAAAAATTCAATTATAATATAACTTTACATATAATTTAATAATATACGAACAAAAGGCAACCCTTTATTTTAAAATTGAAAAATACTCCCGTATATATTATTGTAGAAGGTAATATTATATTGATAAAGGATATAATTATTATAGTAGTAATATGTTCATTTCATTCTTAGTTAGTAAATATCAACCATTTATGTTCAGTTAAATGACTATTATTGGACAGTTGCAACTTATTATTCTTAATATACCATATTGGTGACACTATAAATTTGGTGAATGTAAATTCACATCGAGATAATCATTAACTTATTTTTTTTAATAATCATACATCCCCCCCTCTCTCCTTTGGCGTCCAACTCGGCTTCCATTCTTGTGTTCATGCTAGATCACGGCCACATGAGGACGTGCCCGGAGAACCTTCAAGCTATAGCTATGCCATCGGTTCTCCTCCATTTTAGCCAGCACATCTCGGACTCTGCCCCTCTATCCTTCATTAGGATATCATGTATAAAATAACACCTATCTCTGCAACCAAGTTTGGTTTCTCCAATATATTATTTTAAGATTTTAACATAACAATACCCTAAAAACCAAGCGTTAAAATCCGGTGTGATAAGTCAAACATTATTTAGAATACAAAAAAAAGTCCGAGGTTTTACATTGGAGGAAGAACCCGGGCTCGGGAAACGCCGTCAGTAAGCCGTTAAGGCTCGACGTGGCCGCACGATGGGTGCCGCCGACGGGCTTCGGATCTCCTACGGGTCCCGAAAGGGAAATTGAATTCGCGTGTCGGTGCAGGAATAGGCCAGGGTGAGTGACAGACACCACCGTAGATTTTTATCTTATTTTTCTATTGCCACGTGGAGTACTGTATGCTGGCCAAAGATACCAAATTTAGTGCTCCCAACCAAAAGACAAAATAATATTATAATCAGGAAATTCCCATAGGAAATATCAGCCGTTGGGTCACCCCAATACCGCGTGTACCTCTGCTTGTAGATAACAATAAATAATACATCTTGCATCCTTACCCTCTAAGATTTTTTTTTTCATATTAAAATCACGTCAACTAATTTATGAGGTGAAATATCTTTTGTTTATAAAGCTTATATCCAAAATTTTATTTAAAAGTAAAAAATTCAAACTATCTCAATTAATGTTGATTTCTAAGAAATAATGTTGAAGAATCAATATAAGGGTGTTTGAATGGTTCCATATGTATTTTTCTAATATGATTTTATATTTTTAAAATTATAAATGGAAAAAAATTTATTATATCACCCCTTAATAAAATGATAAATTAAAATTTGTTGGATTGAGGAGAGGAAACTCCGTTGAAATGTGCCATGTTATTATTTAATAGGCCCTGTGGAAAAAATCCATGGAGACGTGGGCACGTGTATGACGTAGGAATGCAGGATCACCAGAGGACGTGGCTCCACAAGAAATATTCGGAATCATCTTTAACTTGCTAAAGGAAATTGAGAACGGACGGCTCTGATATCAGCTGGGGTATCTTCCTGAGGGGCCGATGAGGGAAATTGGACACGTTGCTTGGAGTGGAACGCGTGCCAAGAGCCCGAGAGTACGGAATCGCCCGCCCGACCTGGAAAATCTGGGTCGGCGATTCGGGCCGAAAGTCGGGAAATTGTATCCGTTTTTTTTTTTAAATGCGCGCGCCAATGGCTCCGCTGAGTTCACCCAATTGTAATCTCAATATTTCTCGTAATAATCTTAACACCACACTCAAACCGAACGTTCATATGGTGGATCAACCTTGTACGAGGAGGAGCGATTTCATTCGCTACAGGATGAGAGTAGGAGCACAAGAATAAGCACTTACTGATCCTACCTAATATCATTCCTTAGGCCCATCAGCACTTCCTGATGGGGCTCAACAATTAGGCCCACGATAGAGTGGATCTCCCAACCCTGAATTTTGTTAACTCTATTTTCGTCCCCTTCTCCAGAACCTATGAACCCCCGCTCTCAGCACAGCTATGTAAATCAGCCGCTCCGCAATCGAAAGATCCCTCCTCCACCACCGCTACCGTTCTCAATCCGCGGCAATCGCCATTTCTGTTGCCAACCCTGACCAGGGAAGAAGCTTCTCTCACATGGGTTGCCTGGTCATATGGGTTGTGCACCTTCAAGAGTTGATGCGGTTGTTGAGAGGAGTCTGAATCTTCTGGACCTAATTTTGGCAAGCCATCAATTTTGTCATTACTGCTCACCTCACACTCGGGGATTGTAGGTCCACTCTCACCAATCATGCCAGTTCAGCTCCGTCACAAAGAGATATCGGTTTCCCCGACACATTATCGGATCCTCATAAAATGTCTCTAGAAGTGGGTATGTAATTATGTATGTATGTATGTCGAGCTCTGTCACCTCTTGAGCGGCTTTGAACCGTTTATCAGTAGTACTCATAGAACGCTCATCACACAGAGACCAAAGCAGGGAATTACTGAGATCAATCTAATGGAGGCCAGCAGCTCAACCTAACGCCATTCTTGATGGAGTTATAAACAGCGGACCTTCACTATTTCTGGGTCGAAGTCAAACATATTAAAAAAGACACGACCGATCCCCATAAATTTTGAATCTGAGAAGAGAAAGGCAAGAAAGACTTGTAGGAGAGATTGAATGAAAGCAGCACTCCCGTTTCACTCTGGCCGGTCCTCCGTACCCTTCTTGGCTTGCATGTGACGTGCGCCACGTGACTTCCTCATACGGAATTTGCAGTCATCAGTGAATGCAGCCTCACCAAGAACCACTAATTGGGCGCCCAGTACATTTTTCTTTTATAGATAAATTGGCAAAAAGTTATAGTAAGTACCTTCTTCCTTGGCACGTGGGTTTCGATTTGGAGCTTTCCATTCCAAAATAAACAAATTGTGGGCTAATATATATATATATATATGTCATAACTATAAGCAATTCCAAGTGTCATATTGATGAGGGTATGTGATGAGATCAAATAAAACATTTACACATTCCAGAGCATTTCAAGAGAGGCCAACTGGCCACTTGCTAGAGAGACCAAAAGCTTCGGCATGAGTTGGGGAGGAGGCCCACCTTCTTTGATTCCAAGACAAAATTCTTCCTCCATTTAGGGATGCTACTGCACCTGCAACAACCGAGTCACTAAGTTTCCAGGAAGCATATGTGAATATCGTATTATGAAGTCTCAGCTACTGCTTGTTGAACTAAATTATGCAATATTTATTCTGCCCCCTCTTAGAAAATGAGGTTTCTTCTGCCCCGTCACTATTGCTTAAGGCATTCCTAAGTTCTTCATGATAAATTCCAACTCTCTACAAGAATCTGAAGAACTTGGGTTTTGTATTTTTATGCAAGATGCTGTTTCTTCCTTATCATAAATCATAATACAAGGTGACTACAAATTCTGCTAATTGGGATTTTTCAACTTTGCTAGCAATGAAACCTGGGACATTGATAATGAATTCGATTAGATTCATGGATGGAAAATTATGTTTTGTAACTAACACTTGTATTGATAACTTTGTATATGGATTCTCTCCATGCAATTGATAAAAATAAAATAAAATACAATCCATGAATAGATGCGCAGTTTCGTTGGGCTTGACTTCGCTCAGTAGACAGCAACCACTGCTCGATGGTAGATAGCCAAGAGGGAGATCTGTTGGCTAGGCGTCACAGATGCATTTTGTATCTCTCATGTATTTTGAGAAACCAGAGGGATTCCTAGTAATGTGCGTTTTGTTTGTTCGATCATGAAGATGAAATCTTTTAACTAAACATTATCCCAATCTGTTAGGGTACCATGTAATTCTGTCGATTTTATTTATATTAGAATGAATTTGAAGGATATTGTGTATTGTGTTATCATCAAAGAATCTGTGAATCAAACCTGAATTCCAACAATTTGTGTTATAAAGAGGAAGATCTTTGACTTTTGTCCAGTGTTGGATTTGGAGTAGTCATGAACAAGAGATTTCGAAGGAACTACCCGTCAGTCTAGAGTAAAGTGTGTTGTTCTCCATTGCCAATCGCCTGACAAGTACCTTGTCTTAGATTTTCAGTGGGAGGTAGGATGGCTTTCCAAGTTAGGGAGGAAGAGGCTGGCCTTGTATTATATGGTTCAAGAGGAGGAGCCATACTTCACTCTGAGTGTAATGTTGTTGGTCGAGCTTGAGACATTTGTTTGAGAGATACAAAGCTGCCTTGGCAAGCATCGCCTGGTTCATGATTGAGGCACGCCAAAAGCCAAATCCTCCACAAGCTCTGGGTTGACAGAGTCTTTATCAATGAACGAGAGCAAAGTGTCCATTCGAGTTTTCTTGACCTCCCCACCAGAAACTTCTGATGTTTTTATCCATTTCAGCACCCAGTTGTTAGTACCATTTACTCATCATCAAGTAATATTCACTTTTATTTTCATTTTTTATTTTCAAAAAAAATCTTCTTATGCATATCCTCCCTCACAGTCAATGGTAAAAATTAATTTTTTTTCCCTTTTTTATGTCCCTAAGGTCGGGGGTCGACCTTTCCCAGTAAATACTGACTCCTCCCACGTGACTCCCCTGCAGCCGCGGATTCTTATCCCTCCCTCAATTTCCTTCCGCAATAACGCCAATCTCTCTCTGTTCCCTGTCAGCACCATTTTCAGTACTCCCCTACAGCCTCTGTCAGTCCCATTTAACAGCACTTATCGAGCGAGCAAGCGAGCGCTTTCCCATCGCTTTTTCACTTTACCTCTCCCCTTTTACCCTCAACAGGGTTTTCTTTCTCTCCACTGCTCACCTGACCCCTTTTTTCACCCTCATCCACCATCTGGGTATTCTGGCTCTTCCCACCATGGAAGCTTTCACCCTCCTCAGGAGCTGGCGGGGGGGAGGCATCACCGGCGCCTGCGACGCCGCTTGCACTGCCCGCACCGACTGCACCAGCATTGTCACCTCTGCCGCCTGCGACTTCACAGAGTCCGATACCGACAATGACGACGACGAAGAAGACGACGGCCCGTTCTTCGACCTGGAGTTCTCCGTACAAGATGGAGAGGAAGAAGCTGGCAGAGAAGATGCAGGTGGTTGTCCTGGAGACGAGGGAGTAGACGGGAAGGTAGATAGCTCGAGCTGTGAGGAAGAGAACGAAGATGAGCAGTATGAGGTCTGCGACGGGGATGGCGGGAAGTTCAACTTCACGCTTTCGTCATCCTCCTCTTCCGAGAATGGCGACGCCTCTGACGGTTCCCCCTGCGACGGCCTCTTCTTCCAGGGACGGCTCATCCCAGTTGAGCCGGGATCCTCCACGGACCACAATCCCAACTCCAAGTCCCACCTTCCTGTCGCGCTGATGAAATCCGCCACGAGGCTCCGAGTCTTTATGCTGGGCTTGAAGAAATCGAAGGTCGACCAGCCGAAGGAGATGGAGAAGCCGGAGAGATCGCAAACCAGCAGTAAGCCGCTTGCCGTGAAGTTCAATGTTGAAGAGGTCCCCATTATATCTCTGTTCACCAGAGACAACGGCTCCAAGTCGCAGAAGCAATCTACGGCAGCTTCTCCCGAGGAAGCTGCCGACAACTCCGCCGAGAAAATCTTTTTCTCCAAAGAAGCCGTGCAGCGCTACCTGAAAAAGGTGAAGCCGCTCTATGTCCGCGTCTCGAGGAGGTATGGTGAGAAGCTGAGGTTCTCCACCGGCCAGATTAGTGACGCTGGGAAGGGCGAGAGAGAGAAGCAAATGCCGGTGGCTGCTGTTGGTGAGGGTGTGAAGGGACAGATCCCGGCGGGACTAAGGGAGGTGTGCAAGCATCTGGGCAAGAGCCGCTCGGCCTCGGCGGCAGTGGCGGCGTCCCCGAGTGGTTTTTCATCATCGAGGAGGGACGACTCCCTGCTGCAGCAGCAGGATGGGATTCAGAGCGCCATTCTCCACTGCAAGAGGTCCTTCAATGCATCCAGAGGTACACATCACATCAGAGCAACTTCTCAAATTAAGTGACGGAAACAATATATCTTCGCCATCCACGATTAATCACTCGATCTTTATGTGACTCTAAACTGGGCTTTTCTTCTTTCTGTAGGTTCAGACTCGGAGTCAACTCTGCTGCAAGGTCAGTGAGCGAGCCATTGCAAGACAAATCCATAGGGCTGCTAAAGGGATCTTCTCAGGGATCCTGAAGTGAAAACGGCGGGAAATCAACGTGGAATCAAACTACGGACGAAGAAAGGACAAAAAAGGAGGTATTCATCGGTCCACTGTAAAATTTTCCGTTTAATCTGTCAGACATTATTATTATTATTAGGTGGAAAAGTTCCTTAGGAGACGTCCCCGTGACAGTGAAGAGAAGAAGAAGATGACTGGTGGTCTCGTAAGGGGAGAGAGTGAAGAAATATCTGATCTTTTTAGAACCCAAAAAACATCTGATGATCTCTGTAAATTTATCATCAGTGGCGGTCGGTAGCAGCAAAACTTGTCCACGAGACAGAGCACTACGCCTATGTGACACGTTGGTGTTCTGATGATGAACAATCCAAATATATTATTTGGTTTTAGTATTACTTTTGGCGTCTGCACCTTTTTTTTGACAATTTAATTAACGTTAGCAGTTATAAGATTTTGTATGGAATTCTGCTATTGGATCCGGAGGGAGAAAAAGATGACTTCTACTGTTGTCTGGAGGCTTTCTATACGGTACGGGGATGAGGCTCGCCCATTTATGGTATAGTATTTTCGAATTACAGTGCAGTGGGGATGGGATTGATCTAGCTCGTGGGTTTGCGGGAAAATTGGTGTTTTTAGCGGCCAGCCAAAGTGTCAAAAGTAGGAGACCTTCAATAGTGAAAAGGGTCCCCTTTTCCTCGTTTTCCGGCTTCTCTTTTCTTTTGCACTTTCCTCAGAGGAGGAGAGAGACAGAGTGACAGACAGACATAGTAGGAGACAAGAGAGTAAAGAGGGTCTAGATCAGGATCGGAATGTGAAACACTCTGTCAGTGAAAAAGGGTTTGCCCGAATTAGCCGTCTAACTTCAGAGTTCGTTTCCTTCATCAATTTCACTCTTTGAATTCTTCAGCTGTTTTGATACTGGAAAGAATGCTGGATTCAAACAGTTGAATGTCTTGGATGTACATCTACAGCACTAAGTAACTGGGTGAAAGGAAATGCCCCATTGCTGCACAATGACGCTTGTAAACTTCTGAAACCGCTGAGACTTGCTGGGTTTGGAACGTTTGCATCAGTTGCAAGATGAGATGGATGCATAATTTTGACTTCCCTGAATTGATGTTGTGATGCTGGGTGGGCGAATTCTGTCATCCTTCCCCAGAAGCATCTAGTTTAGTTTTTTTCCCCTTTTTTTTTTATTTTGTCTGCTCGAACACTATACTGATAGAGAAAGATCTTTCCATCAAGTTAGAGGTATTTTCTAGGGTACAGAGCAGGTACATAATATTGGCATTATTAATCCACTTTCTAGACTCCTTATTCTGCTTGATCTAATCCTCATCTTCTTCAATCGAGACTTTGCGGGTGAAAGTTTCGATATTTAAGTAAGTGGAGAAGGTTGGATTGATGAACAAGGGCCTAATTAGCACGGAAAATCGGGACTTTGCCAGTGCTTCCTCCCCCATTAATTATGTTCATCGATGTGATGTCGATGTCGATTGTACCGCCTAATCACTGGTTGGTCGGTCGGTGGGCTCCCTGGGGAGAGAATTTAGTAAGACAGAGAGAGAAAAGATTCAGACTTGTTGACTGTGCCTGTCAGAATTGGGGTGGGCCCTACCGAAGGGTGTCGCCTTCTTGCCCCCTTCTGCGGCCCTCGCTATTTGTCGTTATTCGGCTCTGACTCAGGCACGCATTCAAAACTCTTTGAGGATTTTGTATTATATTTACGTTACTTTTAATTTAATAATTTTAAAAAAATATATTTAATTTTTATTATAAAATTTTTTCATACATTTTATCCATTTATTTTATAATTATGCTACCATGCAATAAAGAAAATAAAAATTTTACTATTCATTACTAGCTTAGTTTAGCATTTGATGATTTAATCAAATAATTCATAATCGGTAGCATGCGTTATAGAAAATGAATTTAATAGTTCATAAGACGTACTGAATTGTTCTGTGACTAGACAATGAAGTCCTCTTTTAGGGAGAAATGTGTACGTGTGCTAACGGCATGTGCCCAAGACGGAATCAGGATTTGATTTATCATGCAGCCCCCACTAGCAACACCGGATATATAAAGGTAGATAGATTCTATGCTCAGATATTATAGATATATTGGATTGCTTGAGTTATACCAACCGAGAGAGAGAATTAACGAAGGACAAATTGCAGACTAAGGGTAAAGAGTAGTAGATTAGCATCAGCTGAATCTTTTAACGCGGATCAGGTCAATTATTGTGCCGGCTCGATCGCAAAAGGCTATCCCTTCAGCCCAATTTGATAGCGAATCTTATTCTCTTAACCAACAGGCCCAAGAGGGCGTCCGAATTCATTATTCAATCGATTAATCAACGGATCGTGCGTAATCTCATGTCATCACGAGACAGTTGCCCAACCCGTGGATGCTCTACAGAGATATGGAAGCAGGGAAAGTGAGGCGAAGGCGGGGGCCGGGTGTGCGTTCGATCTATTTGTTATCCGTCTACTGTATGTGCCGCGCTAGTCATGTCGTCGGTATTTACTCAGGCGGGTGAGGGATGGAAACTCGGCCCCCGACTTTCTGATGTTTCTTTGGCAAACTAATTCGGTCGTCCTCTAGAAGGTCACATATGCCGAGCATTGATGAGAAGATGTACGTTGGGGCGACCTCTTTTTGTTAATGAAATTGCCTTTTCCCATAGACCCCGTGAAGCGTACAATGCAAATGCTAGGTTCAGTCATCACTCTGGGAAGTGAGCATCGAATATCCAAATAATGGTAGATGGGTAAAAAAAAAAAAAATCTTAAAATATCAACACGTTCTTTTTAAATAAAGTATTGAATTCAACGTTTGTAAATGAGAAGATTCATTATTGAAGAAATTTTGTTATGATCAAATTTGGCATGGCCAAATTTGTGGAGATCAATAACTTGTATAGATATCTTCGATTAATTGGTCAGCTCTATATCTCCGAATAAAAACTCTAGTAGGGTCAAGTTAATGGGTTGAGAAAAGGGAAGTTCAGTGATATATAATTAACAAAATATAGTATCTATCAACAAGTGGGTTCGCTCGAGGACTTCCATAGGTTCGATTACCATTGATGAATAGGGATTACTCGATTTATTTTCGTGTCATTGGATCGGAACGACTAGTCAGCCTCATGTAACCGGAAACAAAGAGCAAGATTATCGAATGTTGAAGATGGATTAAGGGTCTGGCTCTGCAGAGAGCAGTCCATTCGTAATGAAATATCCCCCATAAGGAGATCACACGGATATAATTATATAATCTCAGTTTAATATTGAAATAAGGAAGAAATACAAGAAAAATGGAAAAACGTGTAATAGGGAATTACGCACATATATATATATATATGTGTGTGTGTGTGTGTATGCACATGCATCTGACTCATGTGTTTCACTTGCATGCTAGAGACCGAACCGCCTGATCGTAGGTATCGATGGCCATCGTACAGTCCATGAACGTGGACTTCTTCTTCTTGAAGATGAGCATCAGCTCCACCTTCCCGGTCATCGTCCCCTGGCTCCGCAGCGTCAGGGTCCCTGAGCTCAGCTCACTCCTGAGGGCCGAGACGGCGGCAGGGTCGCTCGTCAGGTTGCTCGAGCTCACCGTCACATCCACGTCGAGCTTCTTCGTGGACATGAAGTTGGCCTTGCTCTCGGGGATCGAAGCCTGCCCCACCACGGCCCCTTCGTAGGTGAAGAGGATGGTGGTGGCGTCGAACTTGTATGGCCCAAAGTTGGTGTTCCTGACCCGGATCGGGGCCACGAATCTCATCTCAAAGGACGAGGAGTTGAGAGTCCTAAGGCTCTGGACTCGGATCTGGCCGCCCACGCGGAGCTTGGGCCGGTGGACTCGCATCACAACCATCATGAAGACCAGGATGACGATCACCTGGAATACGGCGAACACTCCGATGTAAAGGGCGAGCTTCGCCCGCTGTTTCCGCTTCGCCTCCTTCTCGGCCAGTGCCTCCTCGTCGCTGCTCGGAGCTCTGTTGGCGGGCCCCAGCGGGTACACTTGCTGTTGCTGGGTCTTATCGGCCATCTGGAATTGGATTGATCGATCAAATGTATAGTATTTGACTCTGCCTCTGTGCTCTATACAGAGCTCCGTTCTCTTCCTTCGTGTTTTTTTTTTTTGGACGAGGGAGGGCTTATTAGGAGGCTTATATAGAGCCTGATGACTGAAGGGAAGACATGTCACATGTGTTTACATTCTTCTCGAGAAAATTAATGTTCTTTTAATTTTTTTTCGGATATAACTGAGTAAAAAAAAAAGGAAAATGAAGAGCGGGAGTCTCACAAATGGTAGTTTGACTCCCAAATTTCTTTATCTATTTGGAGAATAATGATCAATTTTCCAATTTTTTTTAATAAAATGAAAAATAGCTCTGGTGGGGAAAGTGTTGCGACAAGAGGACAAACGCGGTGTACATGACATCGGAAATCTTGACTATCTAGAGGGTCTCCGGACGCAATGGTGGGGCCAGAATGCTAGTGGTCGCACCCATTAAACAAAAAATGATTATAATAAATTGAGTTAAAATTTTGATTGTTTTATTATTCATCAAATAAGATATGAGATGGGACACGGTAGACCTTTGAAATACATTATTAACATAATTTTAATTTTTAGTAAATAAATTTCACCCGAGAATAAATTAATTTAATTTATGAGTAGGGGAGGTGCTCTGTAGACTTGCACGGCAGACCACATGGTACGGAAATCGATATGACGGTTGATTTTATGCATTCTTATGTCGTTTATAGCATCTTATTTCATGAACCGAAGCTTCGATTGGGGCTCCTTTCAGACGTCGGCCGGGACCATTTCCCATGCCCTAATCCGACAAAGACAATTTTGAGGATACATAGAAAGGTCGAATATTATCAAAAACAATTCACATAGTATTAAAGTAATTTATAAACATTTAAAAATATGATGGGGAGCTCAGCCTTTAAATTGAAATTTTAGTAAATTTTTTTTATAAATGTAAGAATATTTAATATCACTATCAACGCACTTAAAATATATATAACATTTTATTTAAATTTTTATATCTTAACTTTATCATCAATTCAATATGACGGTTTCTAAACATCAATATCCACTCAAATATACAAGATTATTGTTTGGATTTGTTGTATCCTTTGAGAGCATAATGAGTAAATAGTGTGAAGCACTTAATCGGGTCATAAGTATCGGTATCATTGATGATTATAAAATTAAACATTACCACGGCACAAAAGTACATATCAAATTCCTGTCGATGACTTTCATTTGGTGCGAATTTTTTATCATGTTTAGTTTCATCGTACTGGTGTGACGAGATTAAAGTGCCCCGGTAATTCCTCCCTTACTGTGATATGTCCACAAGAATTCATTTTATTGATGTGACTAGTTCAACTTCTTGTGTATATGATATGAGGAGGACTGTCATGGGAGGGAAAACCATCACAGTCAAGACACACATTATTGATGACTAGCGTATACAGGTGATAAAACCGCGGTGAAATCTCAATACTGAAGAAGCCTGCTGCTGAATACAGTGCTATATAGATGATGATGAAAATATCGATGTGGATGATCATTTGCACGTCAGAGACTGGACCGTCCGGGTGGACACGGCGATGGTCATGGTGCAGTTCATGTCGGTCGACTTCTTCTTCTTGAATATCAGCATCAGCTCCACCTTCCCGTCCATCTTCCCCGAGCTGCTCAGTGTCAGGTTCCCGGCGCCCAGCTCGTTCGAGAGGCTCGTGTTCAGGGCGGTGCCGGCGAGAGCGTTGGAGTTCAGGGTCACGGGAAGGTCGACCTTCTTCGTGGACTTGAAGTTCGCCTTGCTCTTCGGGACCGTTACCTGGCCCAGGGCGACCCCGCCATAGGAGAAGGTCACACTGGTGGCGTCGTACTTGTACGGCCCGAAGTTGGTGTTCTTGATCCTTACCGGGGCGATGAACGACATCTCGAACGAGCCAACGGTGCCCTGAGCGCCGGTGGTCAGGGACTGGACGCGGAGTGGGCCGACTCGGAACTTGGGCCGGTGGAGCCGCATGACGACGAGGGCGAAGACGAGGATCACAATCACCTGGAAAACTGCGAAGACGCCGATGTATACGGCACATTTCATCCGCTTCCTCCGCTTCGCCTCCTTGTCGTACAGGGACTCCCCATCGCTCCGAAGGTGACCGTTGGCAGCCGGCGCCAAGGGGGAAGCCTGGTTGTGGTAGCTCTCTGCCATCGAATGAGTGAAATGATCCTCCTCTGCTTACTTCTTTGCTTGGAAACTGCGTTACTGGTGAGAGATGTGTAAGAGTGTTCTGGGTGTAGTTATTTATACGGTTATGCCTGAATTTTGATGAGAGGGATGGGATATTTCGGAGAAGAAAAGAATGGAGGTTTTTTTAATTTGTGTTAACAAGCAAGCGCGTTCAATTGACTTCGAGAAGCTTGACATTCGATAAGGAAATTGAGGAAAGTACGGTACGGTCCCGAGGTTGCCCTGCTATTCAAACTGGGAGACCATCGAAGCTTCGGTTTAAGTCCGTTCACTTCACGTCTGATGTGACATGCTGTTTCCCTGAGGTTTTGAGATTGGATGCCTGTTTTTGTGAATTGTAATCAGTCTTTAATCCTCGCTGTCTGTGCCTGCATCTATAGGCCAGCCTTCAGTGTTAATCCAAACTTCGTGACAAATCGTACGGATATTCTATAAAATAAAACCGCTATTACTTCACCTAATATGGGTGGATCAGTTGGAACAATTCATATAAACTCACTGGGCCCTCAACAAAATCGATCATCTTTCCCGGGCACCTGAAATTAACTCTTTCATTTTTGGGTGTCCCCCATTTCAGTGGCACGGAGTCCGACCAAGATCCTGAAGCAAAACTCGACGTTTGTCTCGACCGTGGGACAATTGATATTGGCCGCAGAACCAGAACAGAGACACATAGAGGACGTCCGGTGGAGTACTGTGCAGAGTTATTTGTACGGAACACCGAGGCGTGTGGGCCCCAAGTTCAATCTTGGGTTGCGGACTTCTCCTTAGGGTCCTCTGATTCTGGATTTATTGGCCTTATTGGATCTTCCATGCCTTACGAATGGTAACTGGCTTTCTCCATTACTCGGGAAGGATGTCCACCGGCTCCCTCATGTAACAGCCCAAAGTTACTAAATGTTAGGTTTGTACATAGAAAATCGGGAGGACCATATCAAAATGTAAATTGAATCGAACCAAATTGAAAAAATTAATTTGGGATGAACCGGTACTAAGATAATGTATTTTTTTAAAGTGAAATGATGTTATTAATTACTAAATTTAAATTATTCGATTAATCAGTTTGGACCGTCAAATCATATTTTTTAAAAATATTTAAAATACTGTAAATATAATAAAATTAACCTATTTTTCAAAAATATGGTAAATATTTTTAAAAATAGTTAGATATAAGTTATCTTTGTTGTATAGTATATTTTTTACAATTTGACACTAAATTTCATTCCAAATAAGTACATTAATTTTAATATTACATGTATAATTTATCTTTAATTAATATTTTTATAATTTTAATATTTATCCTTTTGTTGTTATTATTATTATTTTTTATTTTCTAATATTTCAATATGATTTTTATTTGTCTTTAATTTGGTTTATATTGAATTTATCTTTTTTAATTATTTAAAAAATCGGTTCAAACCGATTAACCGAATCATAAAATTAGTTTGAAATAATTTAATTCAATAGCTATACAATGGTTATTGTTAGAAAATATATCACCCGAACTGAACCAAACCACTTTAATAGTTTAATTCAGTTCAGCAAATTGAGAGAGAGCCTAAGAAGCTGAACTATCAATTCGTCGAGCAATAGAAAATATTCCCAATCAAGTTGCTGGACGAAAATAGTTGCTTCCACAGGTTCATGGAATTCTGATCTAAGCATTACTAACAGCTGGATTGACCCCCAGGACCACAGTTCCAATGTTCGCCGTGGCAAGTAACCAAGCGTAAGGTATAACTCCTGTAAATAGCAACTATTTTATGGCCGAAACGATCCGCTCATTCTACTGACCTGAAAATTGTCGACACATTCTACAGTCTCGTCGAGGGGTATGAAGGGCTCAGACTTCTATAGGTACAGCAAGAAAGTTACAAGAGAAAGGTCTTGTCTTCATCTCAAATCAACAGCTATTGTTTAAGGAGTTATTGGTAAAGACAAGTGAGGATCTTGACCTCACTGATGAGCAATCTGGTCAACCAATGTTCCCATTCTCACTTCCACAAGGTAAAGAACAATAAATTCACATCATAAATTACTTCGGTGTACCGGTTTATTACTCCCACTTCTTCAACTCAATACCATCAGGTGGGTTACCCTCGACCCTCTTTGAGCCCACTTCCTCCCAGTTTGTGGATAGAACCGTTCCATTTGACTCGAGCTGCAAAGATAGAAAAAAAAAATTCACATGTGGACATGTAATGGAATATACATGCATGACAGGTACGGCTTTCAAATTGATCACTTACAAAAGATTTTGTCATAGCCCTTTTCATATCTTCATCAGCGTTTTGGTATATATCCTGGAAGAGCTTGTTCAAACCTGCATCTCCGTCTAACTTCTCCTCTTTCTCCTGTTATTTCTAACAGTGCAAAATTAGAAATTATTCTAGCAAATAATGAAGGAATTGAAAGGACCTACATGATAAGGCCCAGAAGATCTCGTACCTCCTGCTTTACTTTGGCCTCCAACTTATCCCAGTCTGTGGTCTTGTTCTTTGATGATGGGTACACGGGTCTGCGTGATCCACCTGCAATTTTGCAGAAGTAAATTCATCATTGAAAAGTTTGAGCTGTTACTGCTATTTCATCCTTCACCCTCAATTGAGATCAGGAAACTAAATGAGGTAGAATTGCTTGGCTGAATTTTCAGTATAATGTCTTAACATCCACTGAACCACTAGATGTTGCCTGTATTCCATAGAGTACCATAGTAGAAGCTGGTTATAGACCTTATGAGACATAGACTTGTTGAGGAGCTGCAGCTTCTTTCCTGTACTCGAGGGACCTCCAATGGATTGGCTCAGCTTTGGCTAGCCGTATCTCAATTTTGGTCTTCAGGATCTCGTATCTGCACTTTCCAGGGATTATCTGTTTTTCATCATCGCAAACAAGAAGTTAATGAGAAATCAAAAGTAGAGTACATACAGGTTATGCAACATAATCAGAGAGAAGCTGAAGGGAGACACATGAGGTGTAGAAAATGTCAAACTTGTCAATCAGCTCTCTGCCCCTCGACATAAGTATACAGAACAACAATAGGGTGAACATTGACAAGGCTAAAAGAAATAATTTATTTCCGAAAAAGCAAAAGCACCAAAGGCACCACATCTTCTTGGAAGCCAACTATGAGCAAAGTCTCACAAAATAATAAGATCAAGAATGTTATTATGGCCTTATCTGAACTGGCAACATTCGATGCAATCTAAATATCAAATTTAACAAGAGAACCAAATGAAAAGTAATGAGTCAAACATAAAGCAACATAATATTCTAAACCACCTTTCCATATAGTCTGGGTTGAAAATGATAAGCAACTTCACCGGGTACATTGATGGATACACTTAACTGCAAGAAAGATTCCATAAGTTATAGCAACAGAAAGTACAGGGATATCATACTACCAAAAAGTTTATCAAACTTTTATCATTGGGAAAATTTCATGTAAATATATATATATATATATATATCATACAATCTGTTCCCCATAGTTCACAGTCAGATCCTCCGCCAGAATGCCTTTTGCCAAGATTGTCACAACAATTTCTTCTGGCTTCTGATAAAATTCATGCCTGTGGAATTATCACTTGTCAGGTATCCATGTGATAAGAAATAAAACTTATTTGGAAGTAAATGGAATGAAGTTTCTAAATGGATAGGAACGCATGTCAGCTCATTTAAGATCATCATCCCTCACAGATTCACAAAATTGGCTAAGAATTTTCTTCCATTAAGAGAAGCTGACTATTAGGATTTTCTGACCACTGCTCCTGCATCGTGCAGTCTCAACATAACAATCAAGGAATGCAAATAGATAATATTTCTGTCAACCATCAACTGAGAACTTTGCTAGGACTCTATGACAGCCAACAGACAAAGAGTGCATGAGAATTGTGTTTTTGTGAAAATTAAAACTTGCCAACTTCCATTTTAGTGCATGCTCATTAACAGGGTCCAGGACCTAGTGAACTAATAAAGGATTAATTGTTGCATCCTGTTTAAAACATGGAGCTTTGAAATAACATATATAAAGACAGTGAAGCGGATAAATGAAGACTGACAAAAAAAATCTGATCCAGATGCGCCAAGAATTAATGAACATCTTACCATTTTATTCAGGCGCCCCTAAAAGCATTTGAGGCATCAAAATATTATTATTGGTTATTGATGGAATTTTGGGAAAAAAAATGAAGTTCTGCAAAGACTTGTATTTTGGCTTGACTGATGTAACTGCATCGGCCTCCTCTGCTGTGGTTTGTCCTTTATGCAATCTTTCGACCTTTTCAGTTTTTGTATCAGATGACTGGTCAACAGTGGGAATTTCCTGACTTCGTAAGAAGCCTGGGGTCTTGATTTCAATTATATCATCTGTACATGAGCACACAGATTAGGTGAACCATAAAATGGCTTCTAAAAAAATGATTCAATGAACAATGGAAGAACTCTATCAATGCTGCATCCAAGGAAAAATATTGGGAACAGAAACAGTGGTATCACATTATCCAAGATTAAAAATAAGAATAAGGAATAAGTGAGCAAAAGAAGGATCATAAGTTAACCATATCACAACTAAGCTTAGATTATGAATTAAGCAGATGATGAACAGATCAACAGATGAGGAGTAGCACAATCAGTTCAACCTTGTAAACCCAGTAGAAAGTGCATCCCATGACAGGAAATATGAAATTGACAACATTCTTTGGCAGCTGGAAAATATAAAGCCACCTTCAACATGCTTCTTGCACTCGTCAAGCAATTCGGTGAATCTGGAATCCTCTGGTGCGAGAGAAGCACCATGTTCGAGAGCTGCCTTCGCAGTCTGGTAATCTTCAATCTTCATACAGGCAAAGCTGGAAATCATTGGAAAGTCAAGCACGTGATTAAGGAAAGTATGGAGGGAAAGCCTTTCCTATGGGCTGCAGAAACAATCACAAAGAGTCCATTTGCACTAAGTAGGCAACTGAAGCTAACATATTTGAAGCTGCAGGAAAATTGGCGTATAATTCAATGCAAACAACGCATACGCACCCCTTCCGCAAGTATGCCTTCGGCATTGAAGGATCCAATCCAATTGCCTTGCTAGCATCGGATATTGCATCTGTTGAAAGATGAGAAGAAGTCATTAAAATGAGGATGAACTCAAAGGCAGATTGCTACTGGCAATCAGAAAAACTTCTCATGCATTGCAAGTCGCACGATGTTATACTAGTCACATGATATATAGATCAACTGCCTTCTCAGACTTGTAAATAATAGAATAAACCAACCACGTACAAACAAATAGTACCAAGTTACTTTTTTTTAGACAAATGGTCTACTACAATCATGATTTGAATCTCCGCCGCCACTGAAGTTGCAGCCGGCTGACTAAGATTTAACTGAGAAAGTCAACGCGCAATGTATCTGTCTCATCATTGGCTTGTTAATGAATTGGAAGTATGCATCTAGGCATACCACCTGTCATGATTCGCCAGAACTGACACAGATGAGTTGGAGAAAAATGGCGAAGAAACAAGACAACAGCTTACACTGCCTGCCATTGACTCACAAGACAGCAACTATAGTGAACCTTAGCAACAGAAGACATACCGCAGAAGTTGCCGAGCTTGATATAGGCCTGAGCGCGCTCGACGAAGAGATCTGCGTTGCGGGGATCCAAGTCAGCGGATTCAGAGTAGAGGCTAACGGCCAGCTTTAAGTCGCCATCGATGAACGCATCTCTCGCTCTCTCCGCAAGTTCGCTCGCCATTGTCTGGTGCTCTCGTTGAGCAGACGGAAGCAGTCGGGATCAAGATGTATGGAAGTAGACTTGGAATCCAAGGAAGAGACAGCGAAGGGAGAGCCTGCTATGTCGGAAGGGAGGGTAACTGCCAGAGGCAAGGAAGGAATTCTAGATGCTTCATTGGAGAACTTGAGAAGACCACTGGAATTCGGGTCAACGGCGTCAGTCAATGGAATTGGGCCGAAACATTAAACGGGCCTAGAGGAGTTTGTTTATTGGGCCGAAGAGGTAGCCCACAAACTCTTGCATGACAGGCTTTGGGCCCAAATTCCATCGCACCACAATGGCGTGCAACCAATACATCGATCATATCCTTCCTATCCAAAATCTTGTGTAATTAACGACGGCTACTCCTTTCTACAAATCTTCTATCCCGAACCAGAACATGCAGGCACCATAGTTGGCCCCTGACTCGAACGATCGCTCTGGCGATCAGCCAGCCTGACCTTTTCTTGGGGGTGGGGGGGCAGGTATTCGAGCCCATGATTTATGTGAATGGCATTCGGCAGCCTTTATTCCTTTTTTTTTTTTTCTGGCTGCGACATCATGCTTAGCGTCGACAGTCGTCAGCGTTCTGCCCATACCGGAAGATGACTCCTTTGCCTAGTTTCATTGCCTTAGCGTTGACTTTCAAGCAAGCTGTACCAAATTGTACACTACTCCTCAGTAGCCGATGCTATCTCCTAACCCTAGCGGGATAACATTAAAGAGCCCAAAAGACTCTCTCTCACGTGCTAGGGGCGACTAGGACGCGGTTGTCCTGACAAACGGTTGAACCCCAAATGGCCTTCTTCGAACCAGCGGGAGACTCGACGTGCATCCCCCGGCTACTAGGGTAGTGGCACTTTTAAGTCAAAGGGCTCGGGTCATGTCGTTTGACATTTCGATCTGTGAACAATGTGTGCATGCCATCAATACACACGTAAGAAAAAGGTGCAGCGTCCTATCACGATTGTTTATCTTGATTACGTTGTTAATTTCAACTGACTTGCTCCACGTAGGTTGAGCGTGGCCTCAGATATGTGCATTCATCGTGTTGTGTACTTGATCGTGGAGTCCGAAATAATTGTGGTTTCCTGATCATATGTGTGCTACCAGATGTCAGTAGTCGCACAAAAAAATATGCAAACATATATACAATATACATATATATATATCTATAGGGTATTTCATTTCCCAATTTCTTTATTTTATTTTTTGCCATCGATGTAGTTTGCTTTAGCTGTCAAGACTTTACACGTCGAGCTCAATCCGAAAATTATTACAACCATGAAAGAAGTTCTAAAAGACTAGAACTTTACATGCTAAGTCAGTCAGTTATTCAATGAAAACTACTGCTAAATGGGTACCTAACTAAGATTCTGAAAATTTTAGAGAGATACATCTCATTCCTTTATTTACTTTTTTATATGTAAAAAAAAAAAAGTGTATTATTTAATATTAAAAAACTTAATGGATTTCGATTTAGTAGACATGGCTGTGGGAAAGTCAACGTACGATAAGGAATGGGAACTTATTAATTATTTTATTTCCAAACGTCAAGGCACATCTAATTGTTTGGTCAAAGGAATTATTTCATCTCAATGAGAGCTTCCCCGCATGTGAGTTCCCCCACCAAATCAGCAACCACTCAGGGCAAAATCCATGCCCAGACCTTCCAGCTCATCAAATCCCATGAAGATCTCTTCGCTCAGGACGAAACTTGGATGATTTACAAATTTGGCATCATTTTCACCTTCACCCCACGCTAGTCTTTCTTGCTTGCACGGGCCGTCCTCCGTTGTTGCTGTTGGAGCTGGAGTTGCAGAGCTTTCTTGGTGACTAATAGTAATTTCCTTCGGTAACTTGGGCACGCGCAATGTTTCACCATTAATGGTGCCGCCAACAGGGGTGGGTTTCTTATGAGCAGAGAACTTGCTCGGCCTGGACATGCCGGCAAGAGCGCTCCGGCGAGTGGGCTGGCTGTGGCAGTGTTCCCCAGTGTATGTCACGATGAACATCCCAGGTTCTGAGCAGCTCTGCTCGACTTGTTTTCTTGCGAGGCATCCCTTCGAACTGCTACACCTGTAGTAGCTCCTGCAGCAGGTCGAACAAAGTGTACATTAACATTGGTTTCTCGAATATTTTTCATGTCCTCTTATAGCATATAGCCTCGAGAAAGATATAGACAGAAAAAGAGTTACGGATTACCTTGGGAAGGGCGATCCCTTGATCGGTTTCTGGCCATATTTACGCCAGGCCCACAGATCCGACGAGACACTGTCTGATGTTATGTGCCGCACCACCTGTTTACTCTGATTCTTCCTACAGGAAGAGATTGGAATAGTCTTTATATACAAGTGATCCTTAAATTATCGATTCTCGACTCTCAGACCTCTTGAACATCACGAAAAAGCAAAAGCCAACATCAGTATGGGAAAAAAAAAATCTGATTTCTCACCTTCTTTTATACTTGGCAGTTACATGAACAACATCATTATCTGGCAGCGCAGCCACTGTAGACGAACCAGCACCTTCTTGCAGCTTTCCAGCACCATCCATTTCCACGTTCTTGCCCAAAGAACTGACCGGCGAGCAGGAGGCGGGAAGAGCTGCCGGGTAGCTGTAAAGCCCAGTTTCCAGGTCATCCAGAGCCGTAGTCGTCTCCAAAGAGCCGGCCGAGAAGTCGACAGGGAATTGTGCATCCAGCTCCGCACTTCTCATCATAGGATCGTCGATGAACGAATCGAACCACTCCATGATGTCACAGGTGCTGTGGGAGGACTGGCTTATGTGTCCCCTCACTAAGGCGTCCAGATCCCAGTCGTCCCCGCACTCGGATTCGCCCATGAAGGAACAAATATAACCCTGTGTGTGTGTGTGTGAGAGAGAGAGAGAGAGAGAGAGAGAGCGCAGTTTGTGTGCGAGAGCGAGAGACGAGAATAGATTAGAGTATGAGATATATATATATATATATATATACACACACTTGCAGGATATTTAAATGGTTGGATGCCGATTTTTGAGGTAAATTTCTGATTTTAATATTATATATTAAAATATTATAATTATAAAAATTTAATTAATTAATTAATTAATTTTGCTCGTCTGTATATATATATATATATATATAATAAAAATTATTAATCTTTTGAATATTTGAAGGTATATGTTCCATGTGTAATGGTAAAACAGAACCAGAACCGTCCGTCTATTGGACAGAAAATGGGGAATGAGAACCAGGGCTGCACCCACATTGGATCCGTTGACATATGGGAAAAGTCAAAGGGCTTTTAATTGAACGCCTCCTTTCTTCCTTTCTTCATATATATATATATATATATATTTTCTTTCATGGTCGATAAAATTGTCAAAGTGTTTTAAATGAACAGCCACTCTAGCTACAGCTAATTTGGCAGCCCCAATCGAGACTCACCAAAACTTGGATCATTCTTATCCATAGATATAATGGGGGTGAAGATTATTGGATAATTAATTATTTATTTATTTATTTTAGTATTCTATTATGTAATATATTCATGAGATCCCAGTACTAATAATCTCCAAATCAATTAACTATGCTCATTATGGAATATCAAATGCATGTATGGTATTTTTATTTTATAAGGATGTAATCTAATATTCAAAAGAAAATTGATAGATCATAACCAATTAATCCCACGGGTAAAATTATAAAGTTTCTTATTAATAAAGCTTGGCCACGTGGATTTTTATTTTATTATACGGACCTAAATCAGAAGTCCATGGAGGCAAAATTTCCACGTCATGTCGGTTGTGGACTCTGACAATTGCTCTTGCTTTCTTTCGTCCATTCTTTTCTAATGGATACATATATATATGTATGTATACATATGAATATGATGTCATATAATCTCGGTAAATAACTATTCAACAAATATTGGAGATATTTTTCCCTCCTAGCTTGCAAGAACGGCAGGGTGGCGGGACTTGACTTGGTCCCCCGTCCTTCCACGCGCACCAACCCCACATGTAGGCTTTTAAATGGTATCACCAAGGTGCACCCGGCTCATATCGAATTAATTAATTCGTACTCGAAATATCGAGTCGGATCCGGATCAATTACAAAGTGTTTCGGATGCGATTAGCGAAATTATTATGACTTTATTTTTTGGGGTGTATATGACACAGTTTCTATGCTATTAAGTATGTGAAATTCTTGTATCAGTAATTGATCTCTTATTCTTACCGGTATATTTTTATTAATTTAATGAAAATTTATCCGTGCGTGTGGGCTCGTTCGACAAAACATTCCTCAATTATATGTCTTGTTTACACGTCGACAAAAAAAGAGGTCTAATATAGTGTTACCGTCATCAACTTGAGAACTAATAAGTTGTAAGTTCGATTCTTATTATAACACTATTCGTACTCCTTAGACCTCCTCCTCTTTTCATATCTCTTTCTAATCTTATGTGCCTTTTTTAACGTAATTACAAAATATTTGCAGCACGTGCCCTCCCCAATTAAGTGAAGAATTTTTCATACCTTTTTCCCTACCCCATGTTCCTGATCTCCTCTCCTCGGCTCGTGGACAATATCGGTAATCGTCAAAGAGGTGGAGAAGAGGGACGGGACGGGACCACCGCCGTGCACGAGAGGCAAAGAGGGAAGAACTCCGCGGAGGAGTCAATAATAGCGGCGGTTCACGATATACATACATGAGTGTGTATATGTGAATTTTGTATGCTTCTTGGGCAAGTTGCAGCTCGCGGTCCTAACGGAAAATCATGGTAGCCATGCCCGACGGTGGGTATTATTCAAAGGAAGTCGCCAAAATTAAGAGGGGAGAGAACTCTTCAATGTCATCTGCCAGCTCGGCGTGCCGGAGGCTGTGGGCAAAAGAAGACTCTGTCTGCTATGCGTACGTATGTAATTCATGATATTTAAAAGTTTAATATCATACCTGAGGAAGAGTCGGGTCGGCTTACCGTTTAGGGCCGACGATTCTTGACACGATACGGTAATTCGATCCGACATGATACGGAGTTAGATGGGTTCGGGTTGAGCGATGGCAAGATCGCGTAATTGAATAAAACGAGATTAATTCTATCTAATTAAATGTGTTTACATGTGTATTAAACATATTAACTTATTTAATTGTGTGTATTGCTAATTTAATTTACCGTATACAAAATATGTTAAAATCCATTTGTTACATATAATTGTGATTATTATAATCATATGATAAATATTTTGATTTGATCTTTATCGTTATGACCTCAAAATGTGTTAATTGAGTAAATGTATAATTGACACATTTAAACATGTTTAATTTATGCAGATTGAAACGGGCAGATTACATGGTTGAGAGGTTTTTTTACACGTTATGTTTAGACATAACATAATACAAATTGTCAACCTCAAATTTGCTAGCAACTTATTAGAATATATATATATACTCTTTTGATAATGAATTTTCTTTTTTCTTTTTTTTTTTTTGCGTTGTTTGAGTCTGAAATTTTAAAATGATGAGAGAAAAATGTAAACAATGACCGGTTCTAGTTAATTTTTCTTTAAGCTCAAATAAAAACCACGTGAGATTGGGAGACGATAATAATTGCTGCATATGCCAAATATCATACCAAGTTGGAAAACTTGCATGCCATTGTGTATGTGCACGTACTTTTCTCCTAAATTAGCCCATCTTACGAGATCCCAACAGCTACGGGATCCTATTTCGCCCGCACCGGAAGCATGGCATGGACACGGTGCTATCTCATCGAGCGTCTCGAGTTACGGCCTCTTCCACTCCACTCGCTTCCCGTCCCGTCTCTCCTCCGCTCTATAGACACCGATCTCGAAGGGCCGAACATGAGGCTCGGATGCCGCGTGCAAGTGGATGCGAATGGGGATGCGGGTGCATCCAACCATTGCACAATATTGTGTAGGGGCGTCCTCAGCTGGTTCCCTCTTCTACTCTAATCCCCATCGGCTTTTCTCTTTGTATCCGTTCCGGGCTACCAAGTGGGAAGCCCATAGTGTAATTGCGTGTGGGCGAGACTCCGAAAAAGTGGAACTGAATTGAAAACCAGTTGCCGACTAAACGCGGCTTCCTGATGACTCTCACTCCACTGGGACTTTTTAGAATATAATAACGATTAAAAAAAAAGACCTAGACTTAATTAATTAATTAATTAAAATAGTTTAATATATATAACCTTTCATTGTAAGTTCTCTCGTGGATTAAGAAAATCTATAATAAAAAATTTTGCTGACTGTACCATGAATTATTCAAACCATGCTGTCTGAATTGAAGCCCCATTTTTACAGCAAGTACAGATTTACACGCCAGCAATGCCAGCTTGACACTTATTCTCTGAATTAGCTGCTGTCTGTGCAATTACTTATTTAGCTCAATGATTCGAGATTCCATCTGTGCTTGGGAGCCGACATGCTCCACCTATTTACAACATTGTCTTCCAAGTACATCCCACAGCCGAGATGTTTGACCAATGACCGGTCTGCACACTCACGGGCCATGTACGACCAAAGTTTCACATACATTTTCAGGCCATGGACGAGTAAAACTTCATGGCAGTCAATTGCTGACCATTGGTAATCACCTTTTCAATAAAAAAAAAAAAAACTGCTCACCACCGGTAAAAATCGTATTCCCTGAAGGGGAACTTTGCATTATGGCAACAATGGTTCATAAACGCAGTAAAAGAAACACATGTAATCGCTAGGGAGCATAAGAATTCCTAACCATCTACCCGATGACCGATAACTTAACCCTCCCAAGCCAAAAACCAATATGAAAATGAATACAAACACAACAAAATCTGACATATACGTAACAACTGTCTGAATTATAGATGGCAAATCTATCGATTCCTACTAGGATCAAAGAAGAAATGATATGTAAACATAACCAAACTAGCCGATGCAAGGACTGCAGAAGAAAACTCATCAGTAGCTATCTGCAATACCCCCAATTGACACGCAACTATATTAGCAAAAATTCTTCAGCTTCTCCGTGAAGCGAGACTGACCTTCTTCCCTTCAATAGAGAATTTCTGACTTCTTTCTAGCTGCAACCATAGTAAGAAAATCCTAGTGTATTAGCCCCAAGAAGGAACATAGAAAACAATTGAACTCACAAGCCAAGTGCGGAAGAATGCAAATGAAGCACAGGGAAAGTGGATGTCTCCCTTCATATGAAGGCTGAATGTTGGGGCACAGCCAAAAAAGTTATGCATTGTCTTTTCCTTCTGAAGATCTACTGATTTTTAGTATGGGAAAAAACCGTCTTTCAAGATGAAAATGGAAATACTAATAAATTAAGGTCATTGACTCAAAGTAACACATGCACCATGACTTTATCTAAAGGGAAAGAAAGCAGAGAGAGAGAGAGAGAGAGAAACAGACAGTTGAAAATAAGAAAATGGAGCTCCTAAAAAATTTTCCATCTATTGGACATCCACAAGAGGCAAGCACGTGAAGTTTTAAGTTTAATGGTCAGAGGGATCAAGAAACAAGGAACCAAATCTCCCGGCATAAAGTAGTTTATCATACTAACACAGACTTACAAAATAGAAAATATACCTTTCCTTTAAGGTAGGTAACTGCATCCTTCTCAGAAGAAAACTTGGAGAAAGTAGAGGGTGACCATTCTTCGACAAGAACCTTTAGCTGTTTCAACTTCAGTGATTTCCCTGCTTCCTGAAAACAATAAAAAAAGAAAATAAACGAGGATTTTCACATCTTTCACCTAGGAAAAACTGCTATGATAGAAGTAATGGGATTGAGGCAAGTGGTTAAGAAAGACACCTGACGTAGAAGCTGCCTACACAGCCTTTTCAGGTTAACCTTCTCCAAATCAGGCTTTTCTGTTTCCACTACGTTGGAATATTTTCGCTTCAAGGAACCAGAATCAGAGGATTCTTCATTGCTACCATCATCCAAGGATGTCTTTTTCCCCTGAAAATAGCAACCAGCTATTTTCTTTGGCCTATCTTTGATGCCAAGTCCTTGCTTCCCAGTCGTTGATTTGTCCTAAAATGGGTGAAAAAAAATAAAGATAAAAAACCAGACTTAAATGTCTCTTTTACCATATTCCTGCCTTCCTGAGTATATCATAATTAAAAAAATCAACTTAAAATGGAATCCCAAAGCCCAAATGTTTGACAATAGGTCAGTTAGTATAATCTCTGGGATGCGTTAACACTAAAAAAGAATAGGGGGAAAGCGATTGTTTTTCTTTTTTTTGTGTGTGTGTGGGGGGTGTGCCGGGGGGTTTGCTGGGGGTGGGTTGTGGAAGTCGCACAAAAGATCCTAGAACTGCAGCTCATCTGACTTCATTATGTACATTGACTGTTCAACTAAAGTACCTGGACAAGCTTGTAGAGATTCTCTTGATCCTCCTCAAAAAATGCAGTTCTTTTGCTGTTGTTACCAGAGACTGACTTCTTACGAGTTGAATCAGCCCCGAGAAAACCTCCAAAAATAAACCCATATTTTGAACCCCACCAATCTGCTGCATCCTGACTTTTGTTTCCTGACAAATGCCAAAAGGTCATTGTAAAGTACACAAATTGACATTACATATCTGGAAAAAATAAAACCTTCTGAAAAGAATTGACTCAAAGAAATTTTAGATGTCCAAAGAAAAGTTGCAACCAGGAGGTGTATAATAACCATATATTGGTAAAATTTCCGATTCAATGGAATCATGAATCATGACGTTGCAAATAACAAAATAATCATCGTAAAATTTCCGATTCATCAATAGTCTTCTTCTGCCCCACATAATGTGGCAGTGGAATTATGAATATAAGCATATAATTTTTCATTTTGCTGCATATAAAAAGATATTCACTTTGGTTGTAACTTCCCCATGCTTCAGTAGTTTCATAATTTCATTTATAGCAGCCTCTTTTCACTAGTACGAGAAACAACTCTTGTTCTGATATAGCATACAGCTTCATTGCAGCAAGAGATTACCTTCATCAGTAGAAACATGGGTTTCTAATGTATCTGCATCACCAACTTTACTGGGAATATCAGAATCAGAATCCATTTCTGCAGGTTCAGACTTCTTCACCTGCAAAGATAAATGTGTAAATGGAAAGATAATAACTTCAACCCAAACATAAACCTTATTTGAGCAATAATTTTATATGACAAGCAAAGGTATAAAATAAAATCTTGTAATGCAACTCCCTTAGTCTTCTTCAACCAAGAACAAAGCCAGGTCAATAGTAAGATCTTCAATCCACAGTTGCTCAAAATCAAAATGTCTCAGATCAAAATGTGAAATATTCATCTCCCAAGAAAAGTACGTGGAAGACTCGTTGAAAAGATTTGAACAACTGCCAGCCAACTGCACTGCAGGCACCCACATTTCTTAAATTGCTTCCATAATATAACATGGTGGACAAAATTGTAAAACATGTCTACAGTTTCAGTAAACAAGTAAATATTTGGATTTACTTAGCAAAAATGTAAATATTCAGTTTGCATTACATATCAAGTTCATTGTGTAAAATTTATCTAGAGGATGACACATGCACCGGGTTAAATTTTTAGAAAAACCTAAAAAATATAAACAACCTGAAGATGTACATGTGTCATTCTTTCAATGTTTTTTACACTAGAAATTCGTCCTGTATAACACACTGAATATTTATTCATCAAAAAACTTGAAATGCAACACTCTTATACAAGTTATACAGGCTTAAAATTTGATAAATGAGAAAAAGGAATAGTTTGAGAACATACAAGGATTCCTTCAAGATCCTGTGAAGAATATGACTTTACCAACTTGCCCCTTTCTCTTTTTTGATACCTACAACACGAGGATAAAAAAGGATTAAATTCTACATAAAAAAAAAGAAGATTGAGTACGACATAAACATAACCACTAAAGGTAGAAAAATATCAAGCTGTTCCACCCACCTTCCTCTCGCTCGTGTAGTTTTAACTGATGAGGTTTGATCATTAGAATCAGTAGTCTCATTTTGCACTTGAGAATCACCTTTCTCCGCTGCAACAAGCACATATAAATATATGAGATGGTAAGCTATTTAAATTACATTGAAATTTTAGCTAAAGGATAAATTTTGAATCTTTGAGAACCTATTGCAGTCATACCGTCATCACTGGCTTCTGCACTTTGCTGCAATAAGCAACAGCAAGGGGAAAAGTTCAGAAGGCTACCATGCTTAAAGTAATTATTAATTCATGACAATATGCAACGATCTATACCACTTTCAGTCTCTTGAGGATACCGTCAAACTGCGTAGTGTCAAAAGCCCATTGATTGGGCTTCTCGGCGCCTACACCTGTACCAGAAACAATCGTTCCTCAATTTATTTTCTCGCACAACCCTTGGCAATAAAAAATATAGGACGGAAGAGAACAGCGAGAGAGACAGACCATTGGTGTCCTGCTTATTCTGAACTCTGATGTAACCTTTGATCCCTTGCTTGTCCTTCCCAAGCCCCTTGCCTTCCTCCCACCCCTACAGACAATTACCGAAAGCCACATAAGACTCCAAGTCAAGCTCGTAACTCCCACGGCCAATAATTCAAGCACCTCAACGGTATCAGAGACTCACCATTTGTTTCATGAGGCGGAAAGCGGCAGACTGGCGGGCGATCCCGACATAACAGAGAGGACTCTCCGGCGCCGCCATAGCTGCTACACCTTCCCCTGCGCTAGTTCGGCGATCCGGAGCCGTCACTCTGTCCACGGGACGAGAGAAGTTTGGAGGCCGCACTTTTCTTCCAGACCTAAAAGAAGCTGAGCAATTATCAGGTGCTTGATGGAATACGTAGGCTGATTGTGAAGTAGTTTATTTAGCGGTGGCGATTTAATCCACCGTACGATGGATGGTTTCAGTGGGTTGCTGGGTTGGACACGTGCCCTGCTGCAGGGTAGGATCCGGTTCACCCCGATTTATTGAAAGAACCATCCGGTTCAATGTGAAGTCCATAGCCCTTGAATTGTCTGTCCCTTTTTTGAAATTAGAAATAAGGTCCATAATTATAAATCCAGTAAGCTTGACGGGTAGGCCTACTTACATAAAAGGATCGTCTGGGATTTTATCCATTTCTTCAGATTTCATTTGGGACCAGCCTAGCCGAACTCTCAGAGGAAGAGGGGAGGAAGGAAGAGGAGGTGGTGGTGGTGGTCCTTGTAGGATCAAGATCCCATTTTTATTTCACCTTCTCTACCACTCCGGTTTTGCGATTGGAGGAGGAGGAAGAAGAAACCGCCATTCTAGATGGGGTCCTTGTTCGGCGAGTGGCCGTCCTTCGACCCACACAACTTCAGTCACTTTCGGCCCTCCGATCCCTCCAACCCCTCTGTAAGTCGCCCCTGCCCCCTCTCTTTCTCCACCCCCACCCCATATTGAATTCAAAATTCCATCTTGCACCGCCAGATTTGCTCGTGCGATGAATTCTTTTGAAAATCTTAAGTCGTGGTTGGAATATGGGCTATCTGTGGTACGTTTCGAGTTAAGAGGCTCTGTTTTTGCTGCTTGTCGTGGTTGTCATTCTTGGCAGCTGCTTAGTTATATTTGGGCATGTCACTAAAGAAACTCCAACGGGCATTTGAGTATACCATTGAATTTAGCGGAGGATGCAAATGCTGATCTGTGCTGTGAATATAAAGCATGACAAGTTCCAGAAGCAGTATCATATTATGTGGTTTCTAAAAGGAAGGCCTTTATTATGTATGTAGAAGATTGTGATATTTTGATTCAGATAATAACGAGGATTTAGAGTTGAATGACAATGGTAGGAAGATCAGGTGTAGTCTAATAGAAGCTGCTATCTTCTCGTCCTCCAAAAGAAATGCTTTGTTCTTCTGCGTACTGAACCATGAAAAGAATAAGCAAAAGCCAATCCAAAGAGAACTTTGGTGCACTGCTTTTTAATGGTCCCTTGTAAACAAAGTCATCGAAAGTCATATATTCTCTTTTTCTGACTGAGTACGCTATTTTGATGGAGAGTTACTTGCATCTATCCAATAATTTTCTGTTTCATATTGCCTTAGTGGAACATAATATGAATTCGTTCTTCATTGGAAGTCAAACAACTCAAGTGGAGAGTCAGTTGTTTCTTGTGAGAGTTGTTGTCAGCAGCTGTTGTCAGAAAAGGCTGAAACTTTATGTGAGCTGATTTTGATGCTTGGTCATCTCTTCAAATTCACAAAAGTATGTCTAAAAGAATATTCCTACTTTTATTATTTAATAGTTTTGTTACATTTGTACTTCATTGTGGTAGATAATTTTATCCAACATTCAGATATAATTACATCATTGAACCCATATAAGATGGTTCTGGATGTACCATCCCTATTAATTCATTAGTTCACACAGATACGCAGGAATGCCAGTCACTGTGAACATAATTGTATATTTTATGTTTAATGTGAGTTCCTTATAAAAATAAGTTGCCTCATTAGAATTCACTTCGGAACTTCTTGAATTAATGTTGATGCTCACTGGTCACACTCTTGTGAGTCGATGAATAAATTCTGGTCCATACTATTGGCTTTGTTAAGGTGTTTTAGTCAGAATCAGCAGCTAGATAAAACACTTCATTGGTATATTTCTTACCTAGACAGCACATGCCTGTTCCATATTCTCATTATGGCATACTGTGGAGAATCAGGCACTGGTATCAGTCATTAGATACTGGGGCAAGTTGATTTCCATGAATCTTGTAATCTAATGACACCAGGAAATATGCTAATGCAAGCCTTAGATTTCAGCAATTTTCTTTTAATTTAGAAATTTCTTGCTTTGAAAAATTTTCCCACCAAATTTTCACGCTAGCTGTCTAGCTTATCCCAAATTAAAACAAAACTTGGTCTATTTTGAAATGTGGAAGTCCTACATGCTAGGTGAATGAGTGTTATAGGTTGGTGGCTGTCATGTTTTAAGTAGAGTTTTGTAAGGCATATATATTTGGCTACTGGAGAGATACTTAAAGCTAGAAAGAATATTAAATCTTGGTTACTCTTGGGATCTGCAGATCTTGGGATATGTCTCTTGTTATTCACCTTCTTAGTGATAGTTTGGTGTATTCAACTCTTTGACCATTCAAGAGATATGTTTTTTTAATCAGTAAGAGATGCTATATATGTTCAGCTAAAAGTCCAGCTTCTGCATGGTTCCCAAGTTATAGAGAAAATGCCTTGGGATAACAGTACAGCATGATCCTCAAATTGGAGTGTGGAAATGTCATCCACTTTTTGAATTATTATTACATAGAGGCAGCTCGGATCATAACAATGCATTTAGAGCTAGTAAATTTTTATGGTACATCGGAGAACTGTGTGGAGACTTTTTAATTGAAAGAAAAGATTGCTTAACTTTCTTTCATTTTCTTGAGCATAAGTACCTTTCTATAGAATTCTGTTTTCATTAACATGAAAATATGGTCCTCCAGATGTATTTTGAGGGAGTCTTCCGCTCTATAGTAGTAATGACACGAAGTATTTTATTGATCAAAAACTGAAAATATGGTTCTATGCAGAAAATGACGCCTACTACTTATCATCCTACTCATAGCAGGACCATGCCGCCACCTGACCAGGGTGAGTTTTATTGATGGACGACAATCCTTTACTAGCTTTGTGTTTGAGATGATATCTCATAATGTTTCTACTAAGGAAATGCACTTAGTTTATTCGTTTTGAATAATTGTCATATATTGCACAACTGCCGCAACAATTGCTATCAAATCTTGTAATATGTTGCTCTATTATTGCAACTGTGCCGTGATTACCACCGAAGCCAAGAATATTCTGATCCGCAATTTCTATCGCCGCTGTGAAGAGAAGGTTGGTTATCCACTCAAAATCAACTATTACTGTCCTCTGTGCACACATATGCAGGGCAATGTACATTCGTCTGACCGGGTTTCTGGTTACAGTTGAGACGAAAAAGAGCTGCCTCTCAGCTTCTTGACCCAGATCATGGATCCAAGCAGCCCAGGGCTTCTGACTCAGTAACTGAGCTTCCTGAGTGAGCTTCTCTTAGGGTGGCAGCTTCTTGGCGATAGCCGCCGGAAGTTAAGAGCGGTCTCTGGGTCTCCCCTGTAAAATATCTTACGATTGCTTGAAGGGCTGTGATTTGTATGCTTGCAAGAGTATCTTTTTTTGGCTTAAGCTTGCATGAGTATCACTGGCAGCTTAAACATAGATATTTAAATTTTTGGTCTCCTATGAGGAATTCAAACACGGAGGGGAGATCTAGGTGGTGTTTTTTTTTTCAATCACACTTCATTATAGTATGTCTCAACCACAGTGTAATTATGTAAAAAAAAAAAAGCAAAATTTTTGCATTTCAATTAGTGTTACAATTTTTCTATTTGTGCATACTTACAACTGCCATCAGCAGTGTTGGGATCTTAAATTTGACACCTTATAATTTCCCTTGAACATAACTAAAAAAGAAAAAACGAAAAAAGTGACTATTGTTTGTATATGTAATATTTTTAGGTCAATTAATTTGCAGTCAGATTAGGATCTTTAAAAAAGTTATTATCGATTGTACCAATTTAGAATTTAAACATTAAATTATTCATTTAAAGGTATAATAACTAATTCAATTGGTTGGTTGTTAGCTATGACTTAAAATTTTGTCGCCATTTATTGTATATTTTAAAATAAAAAAATGATAGGTTTCCCCGTATTGGGTTCATCCATGTTCCCGGCGTCCAATGAGCCCAACTGACAAAGCATATTCCTTTGGCATTTATTGATCGGGAAGTCTTGGAATCGGGTCGATGGGCTATCGTTTACTAGCCACAACCACTTGAACTGCGCGGCCCCAATCTTTCCGACCCCGACATGGCTACTAACCTCCTCGTTTCTTCAACCCCCGCCGCTTCCCTCCGCTCAGACCCGCAATTTTCTTTGCACCGTATCGGCTACGTTCCCGCCACTAGGCGCCCAGACTTCCCGGCCCCGCTCTCTTCCCGTCTAACTCTTCGGCCGGCGCCACCGCTCTCCGTCCTAAGGGCCGCATCATCGACCGCTGTCGAGGTTGATGGGACCGCAGCTGCCACCAAACCCTCGAAGTCGCTGCCTTTCAGGGTTGGCCACGGGTTCGACCTCCACAGGCTAGAGCCCAGCTACCCTCTGATTATTGGCGGCATCGATATTCCTCACGATAGGGGCTGCGAGGCTCATTCCGATGGTAACTGCTCCTCCTTTTTCATTTTCCGAAAAATACGTTTGAGATCATAAAAATTGAAACTTTGCGTGAACTCAGCATGCTTGATTTTTGCGGTGAGTTCCTTTAATTAGTGAGTGAATTTTACTGCAGGAGATGTGCTGCTTCACTGTGTGGTGGATGCGATTTTGGGAGCTCTGGGGCTTCCCGATATTGGGCAGATATTCCCAGACTCTGATCCCAAGTGGAAGGCAGCGCCATCTTCTGTTTTCGTCAAGGAAGCTGTAAGTCAGCAACGCTCTTTGTGAAGTGGGATACCTCTGCTATTCTCTATCTTTCATTCCTGCAGACATTCCCGAAATTCTTGATCTCCAATCCTACATTCGACTATGATTACCCCAAAAGAGGAATTGAGAGGATCTTTACTGCCAAATTCAATAAACAATTCTTGAAAATCCCCTGTGAGCTTATTGCTTAACGCTTTCAGATCTGTAAGACACTTCTCCTTGATAGAAATAAGTGAACCTAAGTTGGATTATATTCAATGAAATCTCGCCGACGGCTGAAACTTTGGCGCAAGAATTTTTTTTTCTTTATGAATGGATAATTACCATCTAGTTAATGGCGCTTATGGGGTGGGTCATATCTGATTTCCTGTGGTTTGGTCTGCTTGCAGGTCCGTCTCATGGACGAGGCAGGTTATGAAATCGGGAACTTGGACGCCACACTGATACTTCAGAGACCAAAGCTCAGTCCACACAAGGAGGCTATCAGGTCCAACCTGTCCAAGCTGCTAGGCGCAGACCCTGCTGTCGTGAACCTCAAAGCAAAGACCCACGAGAAGGTTGATAGCCTTGGGGAGAATCGGAGTATTGCAGCTCACACAGTTGTCCTTCTCATGAAGAAGTGATGAAATGGTTGGAAAAATAGAATCTTATGTACTTGTATCCATTCCCCAGGCCCTTGAAGGTGGTGTACCATAATAGACTGAACAGAGATAAAATTGCAGTTATAGATGCAAAGCAAGATCTGTTATTCCTTTTCTTCTGATCGGTGATATGAGAGAATGTTCCATTTACAGATGGAGGAAGAACTTAAATGAAGGGAAAAGCTATACAATCTAACTCACACTGCTATAATTAGCATAGATGCTGAGCATGATAAGTCATTATGGTTTGCTTGCTGATTATAGAGGGTTCAATTTTCTAACTTTTTATTGATGTTGAAATGATGACTAGATTTGTTGGAGTGCATGTCATGTCCTTGAGTTCTTGAACCATGTTGCACTGGCGCTTATGATTTTGTACTTCAATTTGAGCATTACACCTTCTTTACTCTTAGATATCCACGTTCATAAATTGATAGTCATTATTTTCATGCGCCACTTCTCGAGCTTGCCCATCTCATCCACCTACTTGACCTCCCCAGCCACTGTTAGATTCTTATCCCTCATGTCCATGGCAAGGGGTGCACTATTGATCCCACCACTACCAGTCTCCCATCAGCACCAGAGTCTCCATCCAATGTTCCCAATTCGAGCAAGGGATGCAACACTAGGGGACCTCAAGCTGGGGAACAGACTGAAATCACACTTCCAATTCTTTGGTAGTGAAAGAGCAGGGAAAAGGGAAATTCTTTGCGTAGCCTCATAATCCCTGCCAGATTTTGATGAAAATTTTATAATTTCAGTTCAAACATGGGAAGGGCGCAGTTGAAATGTTAAACACGATTCAAGATCCAGTGCATGGGCTCCAGGTTCTTCCTATTACGGCAAACCAGTGATTGGTCTCTGAAAAAGTACGTTAAACTGCAATAAAACGACAGCCATTTCAACTAACTCATTCTTCGCAGAGCCTATCAATCTCATAAATCCCCGGTGTCTTTGCTTGCAATCCTGGGTTGTATACACCGAGCCATTGATGAAAGATAATGCCATACTTACTTCCACTTCACCAAAGAATTTTCTCACAGAATGTGGAGAGATTGAATGGGGACAACAACAGCAAACCTTGCCGAAAGATCAGCCAAACCAGCAATATAAACAAAAGACAGTTGTCTCCTTTGATTACAATATATCACAAACGGAAAAACAAGAGTTTCAGAGGCCCTTCTATGTACATTTCTATAATGTGAGACCTTCTAACGAAAAAAAAACCATGCAAAACGAACTGAATTCCAAAGAAATGCACATCTGAAATAGTCAATTTTTTTCGTTACATAATGGGCCGGTAGTCATAGAAGGGAGCACCGGAAATCCTGCTGACAAGAATTGAACTCAGAGCTAATTCACCAGGTTCTCTCTCTCCAGATAGTCCTTTTGTCTGCAGAAACTATCACAACTGATCATCCCCTAGTGGCTCAGCCTCCAAAATTCAAGAATAACCTAAAATTTGATCTAATGAGCTTGCTTGACACTTAGCAATGGGACGTGACCAAAATTATTAAGCCAAACAGAAAAAATTTCTTTCTTTCTTTTCTGTAGTTGTCTTTTTGTGTGGATTGATGGTATGTCACCTGTTACACTGACGGGGCAGAAGTCTTCCCAGCCTGGTCCAACACATCGAGGACCTCTGTGCGGCTCCGGACGATACGGTGGAACACCTCCCGGATCTGCTGCTGCAGCGGAACCAGCCCATCCTCCATCCTCCGACAGGTCTCGGCTAGCTCCGCCACTTGGGTCGCCACCTCATCCAGCCTCTCTGCCGGCATCGGGTACTGGAAGACGTCTGAGAACTCTAGCAGGGACTGCCCCAGCTTCTCCACCTTCTGCATCTCCTCCAGCAGCCCAACAGGAGACGCCCCTTTCTTCTCCTTCTTCTTCCACTCCTCCCCAATCTTCTCGTGCAGCCCCATCATCGACTGTGCCCATCCCAATTGCCTCGGCACCTGCAATTTCAATCCAATCAGGCTGCTTGCTGTGTGACTGACTAATCAAAATTGGTTTTTTTTTTTTGGGTTCAATTCCGATAAAATTGTATCTCTTTGCTCAAATCCAATGGCAAATTCGTCTTTCCATATTTCACTGACTTGGAAATGGGTGGCGAGTCCGGTCCGCTCCTGGCAGGGGATGGCCGCGACGAGGGCCCACATCACGAACACCGTCACAATGCTCATGATGTACACAGGCATGGCGAGTCCCGAGGCTTCCGCACCACGTGGCACCACCAGATTGGCCGACATCGCCTGAATCTGCTTGGCCGCGGACCAGTTCTTCGGGACACCCCAGGAAGGGGTTCGGGATCCCCGGTCCTTGGTCGCCGAGCCGCTTCCGCCTCCTCCACCTCGGCGGCCAAAAGACCAGGACCGCTCGGTGGATTTGTGGCCGCTAGAGGAACTGTCCCTGTCGTCGATACCCAAAGCGGAGGTCAACCCCGCCAAGGCCTTCTTGGCCCGCCTCGCCTGGCCCTCGCCGAGGGGTCGCTGCTCGAGGGCGGCCACAGCGATCTCCGCCAGCTTCTGGCACTGCCTCACCGAATCAACCCCGTGCATCGCGGCGTTGCAGACGTCGAGTGCCTTGACAGCCCTGTCGAGGAGCTCTGGGATCAACCTATCGAGGGGGGGCTTGGAGATCATGCTGGGTTCTCGCCCCATGATGAGGACGGCCTTGAACTCAGCCTCACAGCAAAGGAAGACGTCGAGCAGCTTCCGAACCCATGCGATCGAGAGGAACGGCTCCGACGAGGAGGGGGAGGATGAGGAGGATGAATCGTCGGACAGGAGATCGGAGAAGCGCTCAGATATGTTCTTCTGGAAGATCTCGAGGTCCTCGAGCTCCTGCTCGTGGTTTCCGTCCATGGAGACCACCTGATTCCGGCGGATACTAATCCGGCTGAGGAAGGAACCCTGATACTCTGTAGCGGGCATCTTTCCTTGTCTCTTCACCGATTGTAGGGTCTTCTGCAGAGGAGGAAGAAAAGATGATGATCACGAAGAAGAAGTCTGCAGAGAGAGACAGAGAAATAAATGGGGAATTTGTGGATTATAAGGGAGGGAGGAGGGGAGGGAGACGGTTGCAGCAGTTACATGAGACCGGGGGAGCGAGGAGATGGCTTAAAATTTGGGAGGGCAAGGGGACTGGTCAAAGGGCGAGACCATTTCCTGCCTCAACCAATGCTTCCGAGCTTGCATTCCCTACTTCACCCTTCTCAGGCCGCAAGAATTGCCGAGGGTACCTAATTACCATAGCCAGGATGATCTCTCTAATACTACATTTCATACCAGTAGTAGCAGGGTCCACATCATCTAATGTATTATGCTTCACATCTCGGATTCGATAAACTTATATAATATATATTTATCCGATTTTATCTGTATTATATGCAGATATGAGCTCATATGGTAAGAATTTTAAGATGAAATGTTGTTTTACCTGACTCACTAGGAAAGCATACGGGTGACTAGTGGTCATCCCAATGGGCATATTGCTTTGAAAATTATCGCGCAGACGGATTTAAAAGTCCATACGACATAAAAACATTCATAAATGACATTATCTTATTTGTACGCGGTCCGCGCGATTCTGTCATCCAAAGAATTCCCTAATAAAAATGATAATGTTAAACTTTATGATATATGATGCATCACCGGCTCGTATCTAATTCACACTACTGTCGTTGGTTCATGTGGATTCCCAAGTTTGCATGGACAAAGGTAGAGAGAATGTGGCCATTGCCAACAATGTTACTAGCTGACACCATTAGAACGTGGCCCGCACCTCAATCTGATCTTGTCATCACTAACATCCCCAACACCCCCCCATCAAAAATTTGAAAAAAAAAAAGAAACAGAAAATTAAGAGACACGTGGCGACTACCACGTTACGTTCCTATTTTAATCTGCCCTTTTCCCTTTATGATCAAATTAATGATTGGCTTCTATTACAAACCTCATCGAGGAGGAGGAGTTCTCGAGTGATTCCACACGAGAAAGTTTTATAAAATTGTAGCAAAGAAATTAATAATATTTAGTAATAGACTTTTGGAACGCAAGTATACATTAATTACACAAATCTTTTTAATTTCTTTTTTCATTATATTATTTTCAGATATAATAATTATTTATGACCACATGAGCTCCGTCAATTTGTACAGTCATTTTGCTCCCACTCGTTCATTAAATGTCAAAGGGTACAATGTCCAAGTCAAGATCTACCAGTGCCACTTGTCCTTCCTGGAGATACGGTTTTCGATTTTCTCTCTCTTTTTTCAATAGAAATTAATATCACTGTGGAATTTTATTTTGATTAGGTTGTTCTATAATTTTAAAAATCGTATCAAATAAAATATTAGTGTAGGTATATGTTCATAAATCTATGGATCGGACCAAGTATTTAATAAGTTGAATCACATATTTAATAATATAATATTATCAATAAATTTACGTAATATCGTAATTTGAATGTGATTTATAATAAATATTATTAATATAATTATTATATTAAATATAAATATAAAATATGTATATTATAATACTTTTTTTAATTTGAAGTTGACCGATTTTTCCACCAATTCAATTGGATTCACCAATCGAACTAGAAACCGGCCAGCTCAATTGGAGTTGATTTCTTTGAAAATGCAACTATATCTTTTATAGGAATCGAACAGTGTGAGTGGTCGATTCTTGATTAAACCGGACCAATCGGTCGGATTAATCTAATTTTTAAAACTATGGTTTATTCTATTCAATATTAGAGATGGGCTGATCCGTGATACGCACGGTCATGGTGTGTTAATTATAAAGAAAATAGTAAACGCGGTAAAAATATATTAAAAAATTAAGATTTAAATATAACAACAACCACAATAATAATAATAATATGAAGGTGAAAAAAAGATATAAGAGAAGAATAAATGTAAAACACGTGCCGTACATTTGAAAATAATTTTATAAAATTTATAATTTAAGTTTAATGGTGGAGAAAAAATATTTGTGGGTGAGATTATTGGTTCAAATCTACTTCCAAGCTATTTTTAACTATAGTTAAATTTTTTAAGGGTATTTTTTTAAATTTTAAAAATGAGATAAAAAAAAGTGGTGGAATGGCTTGAAGTAATAATAGATCTAGGAACTAACGCGCTCCCTATGGATATATCTCGTGGCGTAGTAATAATTTATAAAATAAACTGTATTTTTTTAGTATCAAATTATCTTGTTTATTTCACATTTAAAATAAAATATGCATATAATTTATTTTTTTCTTTTGGTTAAGAGGGTTATTTTAACAATAAATAGAATGAAAAAAGAATAAAAAATTATAAAATTCTTAAAGAATTGAAAAAATATTTTTTTTTTTCGTTTCTATCGGTGTGAACGCCGGTCCAAAAATATTCATGGGTCCCGCCTCCCAAGGGAAGTAAAGAATAAGAGAGCTTTGACCAGGTCAACCCTTCCCTCATCTCGATTCCATGCAAAAGGGACCGCACTGCACCAATCAGGAGAGAAAGTCTGGCTACCTTGACTTTTCCGATCCCGACAGGCGAAGGGGTTTGTTTCACTTTCATCCCTGCGGGATAAGGTGCCAAGAAATATCGGTTTCAGTTGGCACCTTGTCATTGGTACGGCTCCATCGACGTGCCCTGGATCTCACCGTGACTAAAGCGGGAGACCCGTAATAATCAACCCTTGATTGGAGCTTTTACGAGTAGTCCCTTTTGCACGCATAATTACATCATTTTTTTCTTATATTAAATGTATCTAAAAATTGACTACATGCTTCAAATTTAAACCCCCACAAGCCTTGGTAAGATCAAATTTATCAATCCCCGTAATTAATGCATACATATAACTTGTCTTAGATTGTTTATTTGGGTAAGATGCTGATATAGTTAGTAATCTAGCCGAATGTGGATATTTATAGGGGATGATAGTCTGGTTGCTGGAAAGTGGATGGGCCCTCAATCGAAATGAACTTTGTCGGCTCAACTTTGATGAGGGGTAAAGTTTTACATTGTGGATGAATTCGTCATTATAAGTGTAGATTACTGGTAATTCAATCAAGTCATAGTACGACTAAAAATTAGTCAAAGTTTAGACCACAATGTAATATGTGTCAAAACAGGTTTGAATATATGCAATTGTCACGAAGCAGTCCTGTGTAATTTAGATGCGGTTATATTAATTACCTGAAATCATTATAGTTAATTACTTGCTAAAGTAGATAGCTTTTTTGGCATGATATAAGCAACAGTTTAAAAGGGCATCTTCACCTTTTGGAAGAGTATCCTATACATTTGGAACGGTATCATATTATATAATTTTTTAATTTACCATTGTTTAATTCATATTATATCATGTGTTACTCTTAATCATGAATGGATCCGACTATTGATTCAAGGAGGGTGAAACTTAATAAATGAGTATTACAATGAATTTAGAGGCTGTGAAATAATATAACATACTAAAAAAATGGGTGAAAATAAGTAAATTTTATATAAAATTTTAAAAGTTTTCTCAAGTTTGGGGATGCCATCACCCCCCACATCCTCTAAAATTCATCCCTACTTTAATGTTTATCATATGATATTCTTTTTTTTTTTTGTAACTACCTCATGTAATATTCAAAAAATTAATAGCCCATGGTATATCAAGTTTAAACCAAATGGACCGAATCCGCAATAAAATTTTCTAGATTATAAGTCTTTTGATCACGCCACATTCCTAAAATTCATTCCTACTTTTAATGTTCACAACATGATATTTAAAAAATTAATGGATTATACTATATCAAGTGTAAACCAAATCAACAGACTACACAATAAAATATTTTAGATTATAAAATTTCTTCTCTCGAAAATATTCGACCATGAAATGTATTTATTTGACCGACTGCATTCTTGTCCTTTTTCTCACATTCGGGTGTTAAATTGTCTTTGGAATGTGGGGGATGGGCCAAATCTAATTTGGATCTGTGTGATGCATTAGGGCCAGAAAGAATGCCGGCTATGGGCTACACACAATATAAAGCTGGGCCTGTCGGTGACTGGACTTTGGAGCCCCACAATGGCAATAAGAGTCCCTCCCTATTCATAACTTGCTAGGATGGAAGGTTTATCGTGGATGGACTGTGAAGAACTCTCGGTCATTCACGGAGGGAACAGAATAGGGACAAGAGTCCTCACCTCCAGAAGAGTATCTTGTGTGTCGTTTACGTACCACGTGCTCTATCGATGCCATCGAGTTCTCACCACTTCACACATTCACCCGACTAAACTGGTGCGGGTCTAAGTGGCGATTTGGTTGGGAGTCTCTTAAGTTTGTTTTTTTTCCCCCCTTAAAGTCCTTCCTTGGACTTAGAACCTGCATTTGTTAATTACCAGTGACATAAGTACTCACTCATTAAACAAACGTGCTCGGGGCGAACAACCGGCCGAAGCTACCGGTGCAAGGAAGTGAGAGCGATAGGTCGACGGGCACTAATTTGACAACAACTCGTTGAGTCGTGCATCGATCTCGACCGTAACTTCTCTAACGAGATGCTGTAAGGTATAGCATGAGTATCGGGGGGGCAATATAGCGACTTGATCACGGCAGTTAGTTAGTTGTCAAATACATCTTTTTGTTGATTTTGATGAAGAATGTACATCGAGGGTATGCTTTATATGAACTTGAAGTTGACACAAGATAAAATTACAGGCCGATCAATCGGATTTCTCTCGTCCTAATTTAGGGAGTGGGGGCAGGGATGGAGAGGAAGCTCGACAATTTTCTTGAAGGAAGAGGTAGGTCCGTACGAAGGTTCCAGTGGAGGCATGGGGGGAAAAGCCGACAGGATAGCTCATATTTTGCAAGTAAAACTTTATAATTTTTAATGAATTAACATGACTCATATGTATATGAATTAATTAGAATTTAATTAGTATTTTTAAATATCATTAAAAGCTATAAAGAATTTTTGTATATGGTGAGGGTAAGAGGGGATTCTCCTTTATATAGATGGACTATTAAGAGCGGTGTACTAAAAATTTGAATTTGAGATCTTTAAATTTGAAGAGAATAAAATATTGAACAATTTAGTATGGATGAGGGGAGGACATTAAGATCAAACATAATGATGTGGGTATGAATGATTATATTCGCTAATAAGATGGAGGGCGGCGTTCCGATCATCCCAATCAGGGCCACATTTATCTTCACAGCACAGACATTACATCCCATGACTTGGTAAGTTTAACCAACCAATTCGCTTCGAGAGGCAATGTCCCACTAATTAGGGGTGCAAAATTTGGTAGTGTGCACAAAAAAATCGTAATTTGGCTAATATTTTTGGGCTGTTTGAGAGATAATCGTGTTGGTCCGAAAAGTATAAAAAATAATTATAAATTTTATAATAAAAATAAAATTACCAGAAAATTAGTTAATTATGTATATATAATTTATTATTATTATTTTAATATTTTATTTAAATTAATATAAAATTTAAATTAAATCAATTAATTATATTATAAAATTATTTTAAAATATAAATTATTTAAATTTATTTTTAAACAGTAATTATTTGTATAATTTGTATCTTATTTGAGCTTCAAGCACGAAATATTTATACTTAAATTAGAATTTTTGAGCCGTTGGGATGGTGGGTGGTGCTGGACCCGAATTTCCAGCTACACCACTAATCCCTCTCTCGAAATGACAACATGATCGTTCTATTCATTCACACCAACAAAAGATGATTATCCCTCGACGAGGAAAACAAGAAGCCATCAGCGGCAGGGCTTCGGTTCAGAGATCAAAACGACACGGATCGCCCATGTCGTCCTGCATAATCATCCTCGATGGGCATCTTAGCTAGTAGCTGCGCTGATCTTGCTCTCAATTCCAGAAAATCTCTTGATCGTCCGGATCGTATTAGGGTTTCGTCCCATCCTAACTCCCAAGTGGGGGTCAAATCGCCACTCCAAATTGCTCCGACTTAAAGTTAAGCATAATCATTATTCCCCTTTCGTTGGGGTATCTTTTTTTTTTTAAAAAAAAAAAGAGAAATCAAATGATAATTAAGTGAATAATAACTTTCAAAGACAGCTTGCGATCCGTCCAAGCAAATGTCACTTCCTATTATATATTATTCACAATCTCAATCTTCACATCAAATGCGGTGGCTTATTTGCATCAATCAACAGACCATTCCCTTTCAATTCCTCTCTCTCTCTCTCTCTCTCTCTCTACCCATATGATTATAAATAAGATATACATATAAGTACAAGTATGCATATACTTCCATGTACGTATAATTAGAACGTTTAACATGTGCGAGAGTAAAAACATTCCACCGAATGAAACATCCATGTTTTTTTTTTAACTATTGAAAAGATCAAATTAATTCTCTCACAATTGTAGGTGTCTCAACTTTCAAAATTCAAACTCGAGACTGTGAAAAATGTGAATCGAATTACCTCGACCAGTTCACGGTAACAATCAAAATTCATGTTTTAGAAAAAATAACTTAGTATAGTTGACATCACCTTTAACATGACTATATTCGTAAATTAAAAGCATGTACCATGTTGGTTTCCCTCCCAACTAATCCCTCTCCCTGTATTATTAGAAAAATATTTTGAATTCTTTAACAAATACTAGAATGTGATAGTAAAAGTGATGAATGAATAAAAGAGTACGGGAAATCTTATGATGATGATCGAATACATAATCTCATAATTGTTTGATCGAGGGTGGTACTACTACGTCAAACCCTTTTTTTTAATCATGTCACTGTATTAAGGAATTATATATATTTTATAAAAAGGGAAAAAATAGAGATGGAAATATAACGGCTTCAAGCTATATAATGCCTTGACGAACTGTAAAAAGGGACCCTTAGATCATGAGATGCTGGTGTGGCATTTTTTAAATTAATAGTCCAATACAGTATAAGTTCTTCTTTTTTTCCCCCAGGGTATTTTGTAATTTTAAAATTTTTATCTTTTTTTAAAGTTTTTCCTCAACCATTCTCTGTGATTTTTATTTTCTAGTGGTGCCATCTAATTTTTAATGGCGAAATGTGGTGAAAGTCGGTGCACTTAGTGTATCTTATTACGTATGGATGGAATTTCTAAGGAATTAATTAATAGACCTTGGGAATGTGCCAGATAGCCATTTAATTAATAAAATAATATATGATAATTGAAAATGTTTTCAAAGAATCCATATGGTCGGGTCTCATCATGGGATGACGCAACCCATAGATGGATCGACATAGGAGACGTTGACGTTAAGAGCATGCTGCTACGTACAGAAGCGCTCTTCATACATAATTTAACGATAAAGCAAAGGCCGGAGGGCGATTTCTTGTAAATTAAGCTAAGTGTATGGCAATTAGTTAAAAAGTTAAAAATACTAATCCACAGCATGAAAAGACTCTTGTTGGTACTACCGGTGCGTTTGTGTGCCTCTCTCACTTGAAACAATACAGAGAACATGCGGCCGTCGCTTTTAGTGGCCCTCATCGAAATCCTTTCGTCGTTCTCAATTATTTGATCCAAATGATGATAGCACCATATATATATTTTTTTATTTCAATATTAAAAAAACTTTAATTATAAATTTTATTTATTTATATATTAAATTTTAACTCGATGTTTTATTTAAAATATATATAAGTATCAAATCATATTAGCAAACCGATATCAACATCCTATTTACTCATTCATATTGAACTGCCATTGTATGATGATATGATACCACAAAATGCTTTCCCGTATGAAGGCGATAGGAGGGCGTGATCATCAGAGGGTAAATCACTAGTGAAAAATACGATGCGTCGTCGACACAGTGGCACCCTTGGTTTCTAGATCGAAATCCCTGTCCAACTCTGTCCGGGAGCATCGATCGACAAGAGCAAACAATGCTTATTAGCTGGACCAATAAAATTTCTGCTCGAATTTGACGTGAGGTTCCTCGAGCAAATCTTCTGTCCGGACAAATCGATTTGCCATATTGATGTTTCATCTGAAAAGAGGACGTAAAAAGGTCTCCATTATTTTTATGTGGTCCAGTTCCAAACCCCTCCAATCATGTGTACGTGAATGTGGATTGGATTTTAGTGGCAACCTCATCCCGAAAAAGTCCCAACTGCCGATTAGGAATATAAAAGCAAATAAAGTAGTACGACAGTATTTCACTACCGAATTCGAGACGTATGAGTTCCCGATTAAAAGTAAGCACATTGCATTAAATTTGTTTCTCGTTAATGGCAATCGAACTCGTACTCAACCCCAACAAAAAAAAAATTAAATGGCAACCTATTTAGACGTAAAAATACAAAAGAAACATATATTTTGATTTTTTTTTCTTTTTTTAATCTGTGTTATGATCTGTACGACGTAAATTTGATTGATTGCACCTTTGCAAAAGGGCATCCGATTATAATTTTCGTTTTGCCATTCTCAGGATAATGCCACCTTTAGTTTTGGATGGTCATGCATGCATCCACATTGTGCTTTTGCTGTGCGTCCCAACAATCCAACGGACAATTATTGTACTCAGTCACTTTTTTTTTTGTAGCTTTCACTTATTATTTATTTTGTTAAAAGGGAAATTTTTAGGATTTGTTAGAGAATATATATATATATATATAAGAATGGAAAAAAGACCTCCTCGTCACATAATCATGCGCAAGTACAGAGCCAACATGAGTTGCTTGAGATCTTCCTTAAAATAGGTCGTGAATTCAAATATTATAAATAAAAATAACTTATATTAAAAAAATTTTATCCTCTAATACGATAATTCAACTAGAATATAAATTAATTTAAATTTATTAAACTTTTAAATATAAAATAGCTTATTACGGAAAGAAAAATTGGGTAATTATAAATTAAGGTGGTGATTAAAAAAAGTCATAATATTAAATTATTCTTTTTTTTAGTGATGCCTTATATGATGCTTTAAAAAATGATAAATTCTTACTTGCCTAACTGGCTAATTAAGGAAAAAATTTCTAAAAAATTATGGATACTCTTCATTCATATTATTTAAATATTATATTTTATTCTTTTTAAAATATCAAATTATTTTAAATATATTACTTTTAATTAACTGTCATCTTATATGATGACAACCGCACGACATGCTTAGAACATCAGGAGGATAGAGCGAGATAGGGATGGGGAGTGAGGGGGAAGGTCGGGGGAACAACTGGCAATTGAGTCGAAAGAGGCAGAGAGAGATTTTCGTACGTTGGAGTCGGTTACGTAATACATGCTGGTACGTAGAAAATGGGGAAAAAAACATTAATAAATTCTTGCCGGCGAGGTAATGAAAAAATAAAATCACGGTGGATAGAATGTCGCTTCAGGGTTAGATGGAGCAATTGGGTCCCACCCCATTCGATCCACTGCACCATTGTTTCTCGGCTTTTTTATAATTATATTAATTTATTTAGAGTAAAAATATTTAAAATATATTTTTTATTAAAAAATTCTAATATAAAAACTTGCAACGTGTCAAATCACTCTTCTATTTTACAAACCACATATTCCATTTAAATCACTCGAAACTGATGGCCCATAGGTTATCCCTTCCTCCTCATCGTCATCTTCCTCTATGATTTGATTATAAGCTAATAAGCTTCTCTTCTCTGATCTCTGCCGCTGAGCACAAACGCATACACACACACACACACATATATATATCTTTTAGTTGCTAAACAACGAACTAAAGGAGAGTAATAAAGAGGTGGAGGAGGAGGAGGAGCAGGAAGTTGAGCAGGAGGATCTAATTCCCTGTCGTGTAACTCTGATCGAGATGGGGCACCATTCGTGTTGCAACCAGCAGAAGGTTAAGAGAGGGCTTTGGTCTCCCGAGGAGGATGAGAAGCTCACCCGCTACATCACCACTCATGGCTATGGCTGCTGGAGTGAGGTGCCTGAGAAAGCAGGTCCCAGAGCTTATAACTAATCACCAATCACCTCTCTCTCTCTCTCTCTCCCCTCCCCGAACTTCATATCTTGCTCTCGTTGGCCCGGCTTGATGAAACGTTACATGCCCAGTTATTGTCGTGATCGTTATGGTTCTAAGTGAGATGAGGATGTGCTCGGACGCCATGATGGCCGACGACACTAGAGGGCCCTTTTCTTTTTACCATACAGTTTGTCTCTTTGGCGTTTGATTATGCATATGTTCAACTTCCTCAATGTTGGTAACCATCATTTGAATGAGCGTACAAGCCTGTGCCTGATCTTGCAGGTTTACAGAGGTGCGGGAAGAGTTGCAGGCTGAGATGGATAAATTATCTTAGACCCGATATCAGAAGAGGGAGGTTCACTCCCGAGGAGGAGAAGTTGATCATCAGCCTCCACGGGGTTGTGGGGAACAGGTTCGCCTCTTAACTCTCAGACTTCTCCACAAGATTTCGGTCCGAACTTTAATCAAGATTCTGCTGTGCACTCACTCACTAAATCGGGAAAAATCATACAAAGAAGACCAAACATTGCGATGACAGAAAACATAACACGATAACCAGTATCCAACCATAGTCAGTATCTTCTTCGAAGAGACGTAATATACTCACGGTATCCTCTCGAAGGCCATGTGTATATCTGTATTGATAGCAGACTCGCTGAATAAAGCCGAGCTTTTGCCCCAGAATTCCTTTGCACATATATCTTATGTCTTGATTTGTTCATTTAGATGAATATATGTAGTAAGTTTTATAATATATATATATATATATCTTATGTCAGAAAATGTATACTATTTCTTTGCTGATGGCTGACGGTGGAGGTATTCGGAAAATTCTATGAAAGCTGTGCTTCTTCGGCCAATTGATTAACATTTTCTTCTAAATTAAGTCTCACGTTTATATATAAAGATATATTACAACATACTCATATAGAAGCAACCTCACAGTCAGAACAGTTGATACTGCACCCATCAGCTTCCTTCATTGAGGCGTTAGGAAGGGAATGTCGTCGTATGTCAGGACAGAAGTTCCTGTCATATTTCATTGAGAAACCGACAACGATATACAACAAGAGTTACATGTGCATTCTTGCCGAACATGTTTTGGATAACTGTCATTTCTTATTCAACATTAGGTGAAAGTATTTACTTCGTATATGGGGTGCTAAATATGTCCTTTAATTGCATGTAGATGGGCTCATATAGCAAGTCACTTGCCTGGAAGAACCGACAACGAGATAAAAAATTATTGGAATTCTTGGATAAAAAAGAAAATCCGGAAACCCTCCTCGGCTCCTCCTGCGGCTACTGCACCCAGCACGAATGAGCATCATCAGCAACCGAACAGTGCTCCAAGCCAGCTAGCGGATTTTTCTATTCTGGACATGAACCTGAAGTCGACTGCAAATGCTCATCAAGAGACTTTGTTTTCCTCTTCGATAACTTGCCCTCTATTTATGTTCGACACTGCTTCATCTCTAGAAGGGATTGCCAATGGTAATACAGATAACGGGCAGGTGGAGCTCTATGGCGAAAACAATGCAAACTTAAGCTCCGAACCGTGGCACCACCTGAGCCAGTACCACGGTCAAGCATTGACAACACAACCGCCATTTACCACTGGGGTGGACATAAATTATTTGCCTCCACTGATCGAGAACATGGAAAACATGGCAGTGACCCTAGGAGTTCAATCTTGTGGCATGGATGAAGGGGGTGATCAGGTAGCCCTAGAGTGTCTGCAGAGGCAGGATTTGAATGAATGGGTCGAGTCTCAGCAGTGCTCGAACTTCTTGTTCTGGGATAGCATGGAAGGACAAGTTCTCGGTGGTGAAGATGTTGCTCCCCTGGCTTCTCCAAATGTAGGAGCTGATCGCTTGTCATCATTCCCATCGTCTCTATCATGAGATCGGAACCTCAAATCCTTCATTCCATCCTATTCTCCACTTGGATTCCCACCCAGATCAAATGGACGGGAAATTATTGGAGGATCGGAATCTGTAGTGTTGATTGACTACAAGCGGATCTTGTCTGCTGGCTCCATTAGTGCTCCAGATTTTCAAGTCCTCTCTCCCACTCTAAACCAGAGAAGCAATTTTTTTTTCCTCCCCCCACTTTCCCCCAAAAAAATCAGTCTTCCTTTCCTCTGTAATTCACTGCTGATTTCAAAGTGAGATTGTTGTGGATGTTTGATCAGGTGGCCGGCAATCGTTCTTACTGCTGAAACTGTGTGGAGAAGAAGAGAATAAAAGCCCTAAGACATTATGTACAACCAAAGAAGTGCTCGGCCGATGACTATGAAGATTTTATACATTTTTTCTCTCTGATTTAGTTCGGGCGTGCTTGTCATTGAGTTTGGGTTGTAATTGTAATTATTATTGCTCTATCCTTTTTTTTTTTGGGTACGGTTTCACCTATACAAGATATGTATCTTCCTGCATATTACTGAATATAGTAAAAGAAAAAGATGACAGAGATGCTTGAATCTATGGATGAATCCATCAGTAGAGTGAATCACTGGCAACAGTACACCCGTGCGAACGAAATGGCTATGCTAAAGGGGGAAAGGGAGTCCATTGCACTATTGCTCGCTCTCACTCAATTAAATGTTTTTAGATTCATTTAGATCTTATCGGTGAAGTTTTATGTCCTAATTCGTCATGCTCCAACATAATAAATTCTCTTTTGATTGCATGACTAACAAGAACAAGAAGATTTTACCGAGCACGCATATTGTCTCCAAAAAAATAGGTAAAAGCCGTGAAGGTACCTCTAATTATATTAGTAAACACATAAAAGAAGGCCATGATGATGATGATGGATGGAAAAGTTACTTACAAGAATGAAAAAAAAAATTAATTTGATTTTATGAGTAGAATTTCCTGTGTTTTTTTTCTTTTATTTATCTCCATCGATAGTAAGATTTTCTCGTAAAAAAAAGTAAATATCTTCTTATTCACGAATTGCACAAGAATTCTCAATTATACCACAAACTGCATATTTAGGTTGACCAATAAAAGGCTTTTCATTTTTTTCATCACGGATACAAAATTCAACAAACTATTTACTTCATCCATGCATAGGAAGGGTCAGTCAAAAGCCTAATCATAATGTGATAAAGATATTTCGTTTTGGATCCTTCTGAAATTTTAGATTAGAGACCCCCCCCCCCTCCATAGATCATGACATGCTATAATGCCCTATCAATCTAGCTAGGTAAGTTGAAGTGTCAATTTCTACTGTGTATGGCAAGTACGCGAATAAGGACTTTGATCACCGAAACAACCCAGACATCCAAGCCCCCAGACTCACGGGTCGTAAAAGCTGATGCAGAGCTTCTAGCGGGAGGAGTATATGTGCAGGAGACTTTTGCTTGGACGCATGCACTATTATTGCTACCTTATTAATGGTGGGATCAAGTTCCTCGGGACTTGGCTCAGTCTCCACCTGAGAGCGTCCCCGACGCTGTGAAGAAGCTGGCCACGCCTGCTGGCACGGCCAAAGTGTGGCTCGCCCGATGATCTTCTGAGAGAGGTCTCAGCTAGCTTAAGCTAGCTCTGGTCTTGCTCAAACCGTTGGTCAAAGTGTTTCATGGCTGTTTTTCAGATAGTTTCCAATCCTGCTCTCCTTGCCGTGGCCAGTACTTCCATCATGCATATAATGAGTCAGTCCCCTCTAGATCCCTACTCGGACCGACCTCCACCTGTTTCTTCCTGTATCGAGCCGATAGTTGCATGAACACTCTCTCCTCTCGAGCAACGCAGCGCCCATTTGACTAGTTTGTCGTCATGACTAGAAAGAAGTTAATTATCCTTACGCGAGGTTGCTCAGCGAAGTGGTCTGGAAGATTAAGTCACAGAATTTCTTGTTTTGCAATCAGAGGATGACTTACAATACAACAACGTTCACGAAAACTATGTATAAGAACCGATCGTGTTGCACATTGTGTGCTTTGAGGTCGCGTGAACTTTCACAAATTTGTGATGGATCAAGAAGCTGGTCCCGGTGGGATGCTGATGCGCACGTTCAGTCTGATGTGAACTGCTAAATCAGATTTCAGTCCGACCGGAACCGATGACCGATCTTGTACCAAGTTTGGATCAATTTAAGGCAGCCCCAAGCATTAATCTTGGCAACCTGTGAGGACGGGTGACTGGGCCTACATTGTATACGAAGAGTGCTCAGTCCGAGCCCTAATCAAGGCCCATCTTCATGCCTTCATAACGGGGAAGGAATTCACTTAATTAATTCAAGCAACTATCTTATATTGCAGAGTAACGAAATTAACGTAGCAATCGAGGGAAGGGAATTTATCAGTGAAATGGCATGATCTTTGATGTACGACTGAAATTTCTCTGAGTTTGACTTTGGTTCCTCCCTTCTAAATAAGATAGATAAGCAGCAATTTAGCAATATGGATTTTGGTGTCCTATCTACATAAATATTTGGTAACGCGCAACTCAAGAACAACAACAATCGACAAGGTTTTGAGAGTTTGCTTTGGCAGCTCAGCTACGTCCGTACCTACCAGAAAGAGCTTCCATTCATTTTATAACCATCTTTGCATACGAAATGAAAATATTCAGATTAGTATAATTAATCCACTATAGATATTTTCAATGTTAGAAATAAAATAACAGTTCTAATTTCTTTAAGTGTCTACTGCAGCTGATATTCATATATAAGACTAATGGGGGTCCTGACTAACCCGTTTTAAGTAATGTGGCCCGTTAGCTCGCCGGAAAAAGGTAATGTTCTGAGCAAAACTAAACTTGCAGATATCGTCTTTAAGATGTCCAGAGCAGATTAGGGTATCACGCGCAAGGAAGCAACAGAATTGAGCGAGATGATCGGCATCAGCTGGTAGCTAGCTAGGGCACTCTTAAGAAATGCCAAACATGATATTTCGTGGGGTTCAATCCATTTGCGAAGGATATCTTGGAAGATATTACTCCTCTTGCTGCGATAGGGCACATTCAGAGACATACAACATCTATCTCATAATCTCCAATGCTAAATCATCAAGCATGGCTTTCCAAATAAAATATTTGTGTGCGGAACACACTCAGAATCCACAAAAGTCAAGCATATATATGTATATAATATATATTATAGGTAGGCTATGTAACAATTATATATTGCATAGTTATCGCTTTATATCACTCTAGATCCGAGAGTTTGACGCCATCACTTATCTCCGAATAAGTATCCAAGTGATGAATTCCCCCCTGGAACTGACTTAACTCGGGTCGATGGCCTCTCCTGAGAATCAAATCAACCTCACAACATCAATCGTGAAGAAGGAGAACTATGTAAAGGAGTCATCTAAGGCAAAGATGGCATGGGAAAGATCGAGATTTCAAGAGACATAAAGAATCTACTCTAAAAATATCGCTCGTTGGATAAAATTGACATTTTCAAGATGAGCAGAACTCACAGTTATGAAGTTTCCAGAATTCTGACCCTGAGATCTATGGTAGTTGTTGGAGGCACCGGTCTGATTCTCGGAATTTCTGGGAGAGTGGCGGGTGCTCTCATGGGCATTCTCGATGATGGGGGTGTCGATGCCATAAGGCGGCAAGTTTACAGTCGGTGAGACAGGAGGTGGAGTAGGTTTCTCACCGGAACCGAAAAGGTAGCCCAAAGAGCTTCGGCCTCCACCATAGCTTCCTCCTCTACTCATCTTGGTTGTTCGATTCTGATGATGATGTTCCTATCTCACACAAGTTGTGAGGGGGAAGGGAAAGAGAGAGAGGCGAAAACCCTAATATATAGTTGTGGCTTTTGTTTGGGTGTGTGTGTGTATATATTTGGCATTTACCTTCCACCGGTGGACCCATTAATGGTGTGCTTTTTGAGGCTGAAAATGCAAGATTATGCTTATTAGGAAGTAAATCTCAGAAAATCTTACAAAATTCGCTACATAATAGTAAGTAATATATAAAAAATAGAATTTCTTTATTGCATAAGTTTAGAATTCACTGTCCTTGTGCTAATTACGAATCTCTCATATGATTGCTATGCGTATCGTATCTATTTTTAAAACATTGGATCACTTCAAAAATTTTCATTGATCTATAATTACCCTACCAAGACATGAATCAATGAATGCATTTATTAGCTTGGACAAATGAATGCACATGCGTATGAATAAAGGATTTTCTAGTATGTGCCATAAAGGCACATGATAAGCAATTATTTATTTCCATATTTAGTAAATTTATCATTAATCCACTAATTACAATTAATACTCTTCAACTAATTTAGAATTAATTTATATTAAATTAATTATTTCTTGTCAAGTACAAAAGTTACCATTATTGATTTACTAGAAAATGAAATTTGGATATTTTAAATGCATAATTATAAAAAATTATAATAATTAGTTTTTATATTTTATGGTTGATTTTTAGCGTTTACGAAAATTTTAGGGGTTGATTAAAGTTTCTAGGGTTTAATTTTTTTGAATTTAGGATTTTTCGATTTAGGATTGATTTATTAGGATTTCATATTTTTAAAATATTAAATTTAGAATTTATGCTATTTTAAGTTTTCTAGATTTTGAAAAGATAATGTTAATATATTTTTATAATTAGATTTTCTTACCATTTGCATGTAGGTAATTTATTTCTAAATTAAAATAAAAGGTATTCTTGGTATCATGATTAGAATTGTTTATTAGTTAATAATAAGTAAGATGTGTATATATATATATATATAATATGATATGATTGCTTATCATGTGCTCTTAGACCCATCCATAGATTTAACAAAAATTTTCTTATGATCGACTTATTATTCATGCAGATTCAAATATCTTCAACTAATTAAAATTATGATACTTATTATCCATAAAGGATTGAGGGTATGAGCACCAATAGTGAAAATGTGTGATCATTGATATTAAAAAAGATCTCGTGAATTTATATAGGGATGCGATGTTATTATGTTAAATTTTTTTTCCACCAATAAAAACATTCACCGATTATAATTTAGATAGGATTGTAGGTCTCATTTAAAAGAATTACTTACTAATCTGATGCTATTAGTTTTATGGTAACTACATTGATTCATATTGTGGAATTATGGATTAGTTGACGTTAAAATTATAGTAGTGGCGCTTGATTAATAATCGTAAAGTATATTCTATTGATACAGAGTTTTACAAACGATGGGGCATGGCAGGGGCGGGGCGGGGCGGGGCGGGTATCTGGATACCCAGACCCGCCCAGAACCCTTTGGCTTGCTGGCTCACCCCGACCCGTGATCCGCTGAGGGTCAGATCAAGTCGGTCCATGCCCCGATCCGAGCCGCTCTGATCCATCGTGACTTAAAGTGTTAAAAAAATGGATTAAATGTATAAATTCATACTAACATACTTTAATAACTTATTAATATAATTAAAATTCACATGATTATGATAAATAAAGTAGTAATAATTCAATCTATTAAGATAAATTATCATAAATCACATCATATTTAATTTAAATATATAATTATATAATGTATTGTAAAATAGAGTGGGTTAAACGGGACGAGTCGGGAGGGGCCAAGTCAGTCGCTAGACCCAAACCTACGTTGTCCCGTGCACGGGACCAACCCGCCCCAAACCAGGTCGGCGCATAAATGCCATCCATATTCCCACAGGAATGCTCATTTAACCATCTCTTCTCAATGCCTTACTTTTCTAAGTCAAGACACAATTAAAATCACGAGTTTTCTTTGAATACTGTCGGATTTACTTCGACCGTACTCACTTGTGCTCACTTCGTCCCATCTTCATCTGTATCAAATGTCACCCAGAGAATAAGAGAGAGTCATCCCCTTATCTCCCAGTGGAAACCCTTTTAATGGACAGAGCTATCCGTGTGTAGAGTACTTCTTCTTCACCTACATGCATTAATACCCATATAAATTGCCAATGTCTGATATATATATATATATAGAAAGTTAGTTTTCCTTTCTGATTAGCGGTTAGATGTGTTTGTCGTCCAACTTATGGGCACATGTTAACTAACTCAAAACTGTTTCTGGTGAGTCATAGACAAGCCCGTGGAATATAAAGAATCAACCGCGCAGATGTGGGGGAAAGGGGGCAATAAAAAAAAGGGGGGGAAGTGGGTTCAGTGTCAATATCGAGGCGGGCTCGATAATCAGCCACTCAGAGCTATATCAACCATAAAATATATGATTAGTTGTTCTTGATTGACCTTCATCAGATCAGAGCCCGATGAAGTCCTACCAAATGTGAGCATCGAAGAGAAATTTGTGATTAAAAGAATTAAGAAGAAGCAACTTTTGTGCAAAATCACAGATCTAATTAATCTATTCTTGTGTCATTAAATTGTCACAATTTAATTACCCATTTACACTTTGGGAGTCTTACATTTTATGATCTAACCCTATATACAAAATGTTTTTATCGATAAACCCTTTTTCTTCGTCTTTTGTCTCGATGATCTCATGAGTGGCTAGTTCCTCTTTCTGGAAAGTAGATATCAACATGCACCTCAACTATCAGGGGTTTTTGCCTCAGATCAAACTTTATAGTACATTGATCGATCTTTTCGACAAGAAAGATCTACATATGTAATTATGGGTGTTGCTGTTAACTTAAGATGTTACTGCCAACAAAACAGCGACAAGCTCAGTTGAACTGGGGCCTCAAAACCTCAATTAACCTCCAAAAAAGAAAAATTAAAAAGCTGAAACCCTAAACTCAAATGGGATTAAATCAAGTTGACGGGTGATTTAAACGGAATAAGGCAGACTCCTTTTTTTTTCTTTTAATAGAAATGAGAATACCATACATTTTTTATATAAATATTATCTGTATTATAATAACCTATTAATTCATCTAAGGGTATATTATATAACTTGATGTCCGCCATTCGACTATTAGGAGTTCTTAATTTTGTACCTGATCTACTAAATGATGTTAATTTATCAGTGGGATAATCTCTTAGAGGCAGACTAACAACGTATCCTTAAACAGAGAGAGAAAGAGAGACCAAAGGGGCTTCATGCCTGAAAGGGAATGCACGGGGTAGATTAATAAATTGTATAAAAAAAAAAAAGCTCACTAATCATAATTAGATTAAGTCTCTTAAAGTGATTATCTTATATACTTAAAGCATCAATCTCAACAAGGGCAGATAGCTAATTGATTGGAAAGCAAGATAGGCCGTAGAAAAGCATTACCTTTTAGGGGCCGAATAATGATGGGACGGAGTTTGACGTGGTCGGACCCAACGAGGAGGAACATAAGCAATCTCACCGGATAAAGCTTGTGGGAGTCAGATTAGTTCTGATATATGGATTTGTTCTGTGGTAGCTAGTTCGGATGGATTCGTCCTGTAGGCCAATCAAACAGTTTGAGGGAACCGTGTTCTGTGTGGCATGTTATGATATCCAAATCCTCACAATCAATCATTCCACCTGGCAACTTGGACAACTTGTTCGCTCAAATAATTTCGCCAATTCTTGTAGACGAATTGTGTGGGTTCGTCCTTACCGACTTATGATTGATCAGATTGAAATGTGTCTTAAACAATGATGATAGTTTTACTTTCATATCAGACATTTCAATCCCATAATATATAATTATACTAGTTCGTGTTTCATGGACAATCATGGATAGAGCAATGTGTGGCATGCGATATCATCGAATATTACCAAATTCATGTACGTTTCAGTTTTGAAATGTTGTATTCTACGTTGTGCTTTTCTGATTGAGAATGCAACTAAATACTCATCAATTAATAGAACGTACGGGTGATGGTCACAACGGGCTACCCATAATATGAATCATAGTAATTTCCTTTTAAAGATATGGGGAATCATGAACTTACTAGTGGAACAGTGGAGGCTTAGTCTTGTCAGGTTCTTTCACTTGCATACTTGTCTAACTGAGTAATCCCTCCCCATGCCCCTCAAGATTAGGTAAGCCAAATGTCAACTTGTGGCGGGGGGGAAAAATCCGAGACCAACCAGCTTAAACGGCCCCACCAAAGCTTTAAATCATTAAAAAAAATAAAGTAAAAGGGCAAAACACTGTGTTTAAATGGAAATGCAAGTGTGCCAATCAATTCAAATAATTAAAGGTATGCCCATCCCATTATCTGTCTGGATCAAAGTTGCTGGTGGCGTACGTACGTGCAGTGCAACACTCTGTTTCAGTGTGTGTAAGTACAACTTCTGAGATTTTGGCCATGGGAATCCTTCCTTTTTTAGGGTAAGGTGGCCATGGGAATCCTTCAGAGTAACAGTCCTACCAGCATGTGATTTTATTTAATCAATCGATGCACAGTAATAAAGCGGAAGCATGTGAGAGGGTGCCATCGGCTCGTGCTGTGTAGAAACAAACAGACGATTGCAAACATGTACAGTGGATGTTTAGGGTTTGAAATGGAGATCGTGCTAGTCTCAAGAAGAATACCAAGAGCCAGGTAAACAAGACGATATGCATGTTTGATGCAGTCTTCGATGTATGGAGCTCGACCCAGTTTATTGACACAGGGAAGAGAATGGATAAAAAATTTTCTCCCCCACTATAGTTCTATGCACTAGACCCCGAGAACAAATGCTATCACATTTGTTGGAGCGCATTTAGGTATGATATTGCTTATGGTTGATAAGGAGGAAGAAGAAGTAGAAGAAGGATGTGAAGTTATAATTGAGCCCAGGAAGAGAATGTGAAATTATGACTACTGGGTACAGGGGAAAGGCCATCTCTGATGGCGATGACATCAAACTGTTGCTAGACTAAAGTGGGGAGAGCATAATGATAAGGAAGAAAAACAAATCATAGACCAATTTGTCACTCAAGGGATAAGCCGCCGCAGAAAGAACCAACCTAATTCATAAACGTGTGTGGCGAGAAATTGCGTTTAGTGTGGTTGGTGTCGTCTTGATCAACTTGACATCGGGGTTACAAATTTGATCCTCGATATCAATATTGGGACCGTCTTTTTTTTTTTTTTTTTTTATCTTTTCTATTCCCCCTCATCCTTTACCTCATCAATGAAGATCTTGAAAGGGCGAGCGAGGTGATGGTTGGTAGGGTTGGTATTATTCACCTATATGGTCATTATATCTCCTTGTAGGACCGACTGTCTTGAGGAAGGCAATTAATATTTCGTTGATTTAATGTAAGAGTGCCCTCCACAGTCTTCAATGCCTCCTCTTTACAAGACATCCTGCCTATGGTAATGAGGAAATAAAATAAAAGAAAGATAAGGTTGCGTCATTTCACCCCGTCAAGAAAAAGGACCCCACATCATATAATCTTGAGAATTTACTCAGGGTGGTCGATTGATATGACAAGTTCGGTCCAATAAGGGTGCCGATCTCACAATAATGTGGTTTGATCGAAAGTGGGTGTACATGTGCTGGTGAATCACCCGACTCCACATTCCTTGTCTTGGAATCCGAAATCCGATGTGAAAAAGGAAGGCATGGGAGCACCTCTGCTTAGTATCACACAAGCTTCATCCTAGCCTTGCCGGTCTTGGGTTGATCATCCCGCAAGTTCGGGTAATTAAGCTTAACTCTCGTATAATTCCATCAGTAATGGAGATGGGAAGCCTCCTCCATGTCTCGTGTATCAGCATTAGCGGGAAATTTGGAGAGGCAAAGGCTCGAAATCTCCGGGTGACGTGGATCATACATAAGAAGAGTGAGGAGACGGCCCAGCCCAATCAGAACAAAAATGGGCTGATCCAGCTTATTGTCTTTATCTTCCATGAGGCCCGGCCCAATATTTGGTCCTAATGAGGTTGATGAAGGCCCTCTTTGCTGCAGCTGAATCTCTCCTGCACCTCGTCCGGTGTCAGAAGATTCAACGGTGCTGCTTGAAAATCTGTAGACTTCGCTGTGAAATTGTACTGCTGGCATTATCTTGGTTTTGTTGCTCAGGTAAACCGAGACTTCTCCTAATCCAAGAGGAGTCTGGAGGTTGCACACAGTCCCATTGCTTCCTCATAAGCGACAGCATCCACTAGAGAGCAATCCGGGATGATATTATTCCAAAAATCTTCTATCAGCGAATCAACAATCATGCGGATCTCTCACTGATTGAGTCTGTCTGTCTTCAATCAATGGATTAAATCAAAGTTGTGGCTGAGACGCACTGGGTGTTGAGATGCCTGCCGGGGGCAGAGCTGTCCTTCTGCCGAGTAACTCCTAGGCAGTTGGATAACAGATTTTCATTTCCTGCGAATCTGTTCTTTTCTTCACATTTTCATTAGAACTTTCCATGCTTTCGACATTCTAGTCAACGGGTGGGGTACAACTAAGAGAAGTCCTTAATAATTATAGAGATTTATCCACAAATTTCATAAGGCAGAAGTCATGATTTCGAGACTGCGGCTGCCCACTCAGGCCCTCCCTCCGCCCGGTCCTTCAGCAATGAGACAAAAAATGGCACCATCTTTATTTTCTAGAGTAGTTTTTTTCTAATCTATTTGCTCTTCTGGCGGTGACAAAACATTGGGCTGGTTTTGCTGACACGAATGGCATGATATAGGGCACGAACGTGTGGGTTACAACTCACAAAACAAAGGACAGCACAGTACATTGAGCATCCATGAAGAGAACCTCCTGCAGACTCCACATTCATGTCATCTTCAGCTTCGCTTTCTCAGACAATCACCTACAACTGTGAACCGGGAGGCGGTCTATCTGTGCATAAGACACACAAGGTTAAGGGCAGACAAGTGCATCGATCAGCTCAACAGAAGAAACAAGATGATGCGCTACCTCTTCTTCTGCGGCGTAAGAGCCATACGGTTGGTGGTCCTGTCTCCATGAACAGCAAGTTGACCGTGTGAGACAAGCATAATCGGCTGTACATGTTTACGAGGCAATATCTGTAGGGCTGTGGACAAAAAATGAAGTAGGTTATGGTCCACCCAGAGAATCAGACAAGGACAGGACAGGACACAGGGCAGATCCGTTTTAAAAGCCTAATACATCTACAGCCAAAAATGCTGCCAAAGTCTGCATCTTAGACTGAACAAATAGGTTCACGCATCACGCAGGACTCAAGCTGCAAACTTAGAAAGAGATCGCCCCTCTGAATCCACTGAAATAAACCAGCATCCGGTACTTGGTTGCCTTCGATGCAGTGATACCCACTTGTTTGGCACCTATGAAAACAATGGGATCCACATACTTTAATCTGAGAATTCGTGGGATCGAACAGCTTAGTCAGTATAGGCAACGTTTGGTTTATAGGAGAGGGCAGGAATCTTGCGCAGCAGCCGGACAACCTTAGCTGGCAAGCGCCCCCAACGCCCACAAGTACGAGGAAGCCTACACCTCCTAGCCTTACTCTCCTCCTCCTCCTCCTCCTCCACTAGTACATCAATGAAACAACTCGTCCCTTCCGCCTATAAAAGCCAGAGCCCGAGAAGAGACCAAACAGACCACATAAGACTTAGCGATCCCAACACAAGATCAAGACGCCCATTCCAACTGGCGAGGACAAGAAGAGAAGACGAGACGAGGAAGACTTTTCAGCCATGAACGGCAAGGTTGGTGATGTTCGTGCTGCAGCTATGGGCAAGAAGAACTTCCAGCGGGGAAGGCCCCTCCCTAAGAGAGGACAGATCAAGTCGAGGATAGCGGCGAACGCTTTCCATTCCATTGTTTCTGTCATCTCCCGAGCCTCTTCCTCGCACCATCGGCCCTCGAGTACGAGAGGCTTCCTCGGAGATTGATTGATGTATCTCTAGCTAGGGCACTGTGATGAGATAATGATCATCTGTATTGTGGCTGTACTATTGCATGTCTTCGCTCTTCATCTTCTTGTCTTTCTAACTTTTGCCCCTTCATTTTCTTCCTTCCCTCTTCCCCATCATCCTCCGGACGTTAACCAGAAGTTGGCAGATGAAATTTAAGAAAATTCACTCATTGGCCGATCAAGACAGATTCTTCACCTACATGGCCTTGCCGTAAGCCTCGGGGTTGTGGGGGCCAATGCTTTGTCATGGTCATATAGTCCAATCACAACATGAACAAGACCGTCCCCGCTAAAGCGAATTCGAAAAGGAATTTGATATGTCAGCGCTGGTAGGAGGTGGCGCCACGAGTACACAAGAAACACGAAAACCTTAGGATACCTATTATTTCATGAGGAGTATTGAGTCGACTCAATTCGATGTCCAAATCCATGGAATTGACACCTGATTCGTGTTGAAGATTTATCTAATGCCTTGTTTTCGTAGCCATATGAGAAAAGCCGGGACTGCTGGACTGACAGTCTGAATGAGCAATTATCTGGGCCTTGCATCCGATCATTCATTCGATCCAATGCAACCACTTTCGGCCCACAACCAAAGCCCGATTGTTGATCATCGGGTCGAGGCCCATAGGCTATGTCGGGCAAAGCTCGTGGGCCCAGGAGGCCCACAGGAGAGGGAAAAAAAAAAAGGCAAGAGACGACTCCTGGCAAAGGCTGGTTTATGTGAGCGGATTACATACTCTCGTCATGTGTCGGTTTAGAGCGATTATTTTACCGGAGATTCATATCAGTATCAAACATACCCAGAACCTACTAGTCACTTCGGTCTAGTCCAGGCGCCTAATGCGGATATAAGGACATGTGTATTAATCAAGGTGTGCTCGAGCCACTGAACCCGAGTTACCAGAATGGAACGCACCTTCTTTGCATGTGTGTCCGTAATCGAGCAAAAGCTAGCCTAGGTTCATTGTGCACGGACAGATGATTGGTCGCTCATTTTTTCAAACCGGAGGAAGAAGACATGGCCAAATTTATGATGGGTCCTCCCTCTTCAGATCACACACACATCATCTAACAAGAGAAAAAGTGGGTAAAAAAAAGAAGACGAATTCGGTACATAAATTAATTTGTAATCCTCGATGTCCCAGTCTACTTCTAGGCCTACACGAGACTCATCTAAAGGTGAAGAGACGCTAGGATTCCTAATTAATCTCTTTCTGTACACTTGTAATGGAGTATCGGTAATCTCGTTAATTTCAAATAACTGGAACAGAGAGGAAGGAGGACACTGTTTGTTCGCCGTCCCCACCTAACTATTTATAGATGTATATATCATACATAACGTGCTCTCACATGTCAGTGTCAAGATTTCCAAGGAATCAGTGTCCGAATTAATATTATTATTTCCTCTTTCACTCGGCGGTGGTCTGCAACTTGAGATGAGTCTCTGATAAAGTATTCCGAGCAATCCTGGGCACCAACCCCGCAGCACAAATGGAGGTGGAGGAGGAGGGACAGCTTCTGACAGTTAAAAAAGTTGGATTTGGAATGGAATCTGCCCGCGGAGTGTAATTTTTTTTTTTAAATGATGATTTTCTGCCAATTTCTGACTCGACAAAGTCCCTTGGGTAATAGCTGTCTCGCGTCAGAAGGAAAGCTGTTCCCCGTTGTTTTTGCCCTATAATTTACAAGATCAAGTACCATCCCACTGAAGCCAAGCAGAATTTCTCTTCTCGTGTGTCTCTCCCTGTGTACAAATACGTATATGCGTGTGTGTGCGAGAGAGAGAGAGAGAGAGAGCATAATGTGTACGGACTCATGGTGTACTAACTAGTCCAGAGCGAGGAGCACCCGTAAGATGACAAAGTGAATAGATGCGCCACTGGTACGAGACTACGCATGAAGGGGCTCAGGAGTCATCCAACTCTCTCGGTCGGGATGTTGTGCCTCTCTTTGATCCCCCACTCTCGCCGCTCGCCGTTGCCAAATTCCCCCCCGATGATTTCCGTTCAATCTGCTCTTCCTTTCGGTGCTCGCCTGAAACGGCAGGCGTTTTTGCCCGATCTGGTACTTTGGTGGGCAAAGAAAAGTAGGGTTCCATAGGAACATCATCGCGGAAGTTGCGGGCACAAAAATCTATGCCTTGGAGTAAAAAAGAGAGACAGAGAGCGTGGTACAAAGAGAGGAGAGAATAGCTAATTAAATTAGACTCAGCCAAATTGGGCATGATTAAATTTATGTACAATGTAAATGGTTGGGGGTATAAAGAGAGAGTGGTCGGGTAAATGACCCATCGTGAACGTGATAGAGTGGTTCGATACTCATTATCCTAATGAAAAGACTTAAGTTCAAGTCTCACTTACGACGAGAAGTTCTTAACCCCTTAAATAGACTAACTCGGGACGATCCGAATTAGGCAGTTTGATAAAATCCAATTAGATATCACGGTTTATAAAAAAAAAAAAAGGGAGGAGTGGGGCAAATGGCCGGTGGAGCTGAGCAAAAATATTTTAATTTTGTTGGGATTTATTTAGCAGGATTACTGCTAACCCTGTCCCCCCAATGCGACAAAATTTGCCAGTTAACTCTCAGGTATCCATAGCATTAATATCTATTTTTTTTTAAAAAGTAATAATTTAAATTTAAATTTTATAAATAATAAAAAATTATTTTATAAGAGTTTTAAAAGTTAAGTAAGCGAATCGGATTTTAGTTGAATTAATAAGTTCTAATAATTTTAAATATCAATTGATTTATATATAAAAAAAAATACATGCATGAAAAAGAGATAGAAAAATAGCTGTGCACTTTTTTTCAGTGAGTCCCTTATGAACTTTTCTGCAAATTAAGTTTGACTTTTTCAATAAATAAATACAATAGATTAAAAAGAAGAGAAGAAATACGAGGCTCCATACCCAATGGGAAGAAAAAAAAACACGACCTTCTTCTGAGTCATGTACACAGGTGACAGCCTATGCTGGTCCATTTCTCTCGGCAACTTTACCACCGATTCAGAATTTTTTCTAAAAAGAGTCTCATGTCTTGTTGACCGGATCGAACATCCTTTTTCTAAAAGAAAAGGAAGTCCTAAAAGAGACCGACTGATACAGGCTAAAGGGAGTAAATTTCTCCTAATTATGAATTTTTTTTATTTATAAGATTTATATTGAGAAAAAGAAAATATTAAGTATTCAAACCAAACCATAACCATGTGATTAGTTTCAGGGTTATACAGACAAAAGGACCTGTAATTGTCAACATTGAAGATATAAAAAAAAAAATCGAAATTTGCAACCGTGTATTGGAAGATACTGTCAACAAATGGTAACTAACAGTCGAAAGAAAGAGCATGTGACATGGGAGTGGGGATACGAACTTGGGGCTAAATTATTGTTCCAGATTGGGACCCCACTCCATGACTGAGCATATGGTGGAAACCCACAGGACATCGGAAAAGACGAAGTAGCTACACGGCAAGGGGGTGGTGGTGAGCAGTCAGAACTCCGTCTGGTGTGGTCGGGTGAGAGAGGGCGTGGGGGGGCCCACCCACCACCGTCAAGGCTGGCGGTCCTCGGGGACGGATATGGAGGCCAACGTGGTGGGGGTGGTGGGGTCGCCCCTGTCTCGGCTGCATTCCGACACATGTCAGGTCGTCGACTTCTTGGCCTGGCCTGGCCTGGCCTGACCATGCGTTTGCAATTTTCATATGATGTGATGAGAGGAAAGCACGAGGCCTTCTCCAATTATAGGTTTGGTCGTGTTGCTGTGTGATGAATGTGTATGGCCAAATTTTCACACACGAAAGAATCAAAGGGCATCTCATGTGTATGCTGGAACTAAAGCGCATGTATAGTGACGGTCGAAAGACACTATTCCGAGCAACGGGCAAAATTTGATGGTGTTTGCTCTCGATTGGAGACCATTTCTAGGTAGCCCCGAGAGCCAGGTCCGTCTGCCATGACGATCGAGATATTCTGCATTTTCCTTGTGATCCGTACATTTTCATGGGTGAAATCTTTTTCGAGTGAAATGCGGGATTCAGAAATATGATCATGAGCAGATGACGGTGTGATTCTGCAGGATGTCTACCGGTGACTGGTTGGTTAGGGCACAACACATTCGGCCGACACTCCATGCCCTAATCGATTCATCCCTATTCCATCCCCACTCATTTCATGGATCTCTCTCTTCATCATAGATCTAGCAACTAAAAAAAAGGAAAAAGTAGACAAGGCCAACTTGAAGTCAAAAGTAAAAGTAATTATATTAGTTTTAAATTTAATATAAATATAAATATAAATATAGTAAAATAAAATAAATATATTATAATATATTTTTATTTTTTAAAATTTTAATTTAATTAATTTTTTATTAATTTAATTAAATTTATATTAACCAATTCTGTCATAATTAACTTAATTTAAAGTGCAATTGGATTATTTATGATAACTGAATTAAATGAATGATATTTTCCCTATCAAATGAGCGAGTCTGGTTCAGTTTTTAAAATTATGAAATTTAGCAAATGTAAATATTTTTTTTTTACTTTTGTAATAACAAAGCCAATATGCATAGTTATAATAATCAAATGGGGCATCTATAAACTCAGTGAGGTCTTCAAATGCTCATAGTTTAAGAGAGATACATAGAGAGAGAGGGAGAGAGAATATTTCTGTATTAATCCATCTAACTAGCTAAAGTTTATGTCATTATCGTAATCAATATATCAATATACATTTATAGTATTTAGAATTTAAATACAACTCTCACTTTTAAGTCAATATTTGTGATTCATCCATCTTTATCGTACGATCAAAACGTCAGTGGGAATTGATATGTTATGGATGAAAAGAGACACAAGATACATCAAAATGAGCAGAACCGAATCGTGACACTCTTCCCATAATCCGGTCAACAAATAGTTTGGGTCGAACTAATTATGTAAGAACAGCTTGTATATCTTGAGAGAGCAGATATCGCGGAACAATCTCGACTCTGACCGGGGCATCGTGTTGTTTTCCCGCTGAATCGTTGCTTTGGTTGGAGGCTAGTGAAGGGGGATGTGACTGGTGATGGGGTTGATTGGACCAGATTGAGCCCTCCCCACTCGATGAGTCAGTCGATCGAATGCCCAATTCACATACGATCGGCCGTGGTCTCCCATCCCGTTTTTGGCCCCCACACACTTTTTGACAGTATCCCATGACTTCTTCTTCTTTTTTTTTGTAATTCACGGGAATTAGATTTAATTGACGAAGATCAAATTAAATATATAATTAAAATTAGAAAGGCGAGAAGTTAATCATCCTCTCCAGAATGGGTACGGAAATTGTTCTCCCTAGATATCCCATATACGAGACCAGTGATGCAAAAAGCCGATATGAACAAAATTATCGTGTCGTGTTTGATTGCATATAAGTTATATGGTTAGAAAAAAAAAAGAAATTATGGTTAATTGAGGAAGGAAAAGAAAATAATAATAATAGTAGTAGTAGTAGGTTTATTTTCTCTCTCTATACATACATAAATACCGACCATCGCCGATGCTTCGCTCTCCGTGTCCACAGTCGCTCCCACCATTAACGTAGCAGTCGGCAGCCCCAGAATCACCGTTCAAGAATTCTCCAATTCCCTGATACGTGATGGGCTTCCCAGCCTGCTACAGCGAGCTCTTCCTCCCTAAGATCCTCATCCACTTCCTCTCCCTCCTCGCGCTCCTCCGCAGGCTCGTCTCCTCCCTCCTCCGCCTCGCCGGCCTCCCGGACTTCCTCGACTGCCCTTCCTCATCCACCTCCGACTACTCCTCCTCCTGGCCGGACGGCCCCTACTTCCCTCCCTCATCCCCCTCGTCCTCCTCCCCCGGCGAGGGTTCCCACTCCCTCTCCGCCGCCCTCCTCCGCGAGATCCTCCCCGTCATCCGGCTCTCCGAGCTGCCCGCCCCGCCAGAGAGCTGCGCCGTCTGCCTCTACGAGTTCGAGCCCCAGCACGAGGCCCGGCGGCTCCCCAACTGCTGCCACGTCTTCCACCGCTGCTGCCTCGACCGCTGGATCGGCTACAGCCAGCGGACCTGCCCCCTCTGCCGCACAAGCCTCGTCCCCGATGACGTCGCTGAGACCTTCAACCAGGGCATCTGGGCCGCCTCCGGCATGTCCGACTTCCACGACGACTTCACTCATTACGATTTTCACCTCAACAATCCTCTTCTGATCGACGACAATCTATAGCCCAGCAGATTATCAATTTCCATTTTTTAATATTTTCTTCATTAAATTTGGTCGATTTGTACATGAACAAGCCGATCGACCCACAAGAAAAAAATTCGGAAAAAAAAGAAGGAAAGAAAGAAAAAAAATGAAGATTGAGGATCTAGCTAAAGATGGTGCTAGCCCATAATTTTTTTTTTAATTTGAAGTTTTCCTGTTTCAACTTTCGATTCTAATGCGAGAATTTCTCAAACATTTTGATCCATGTACCTTGATTCGGCATTCCGACACGACTTTGCATTTTGCACTTATTGATTGGGCATGTCATAGTTTTCGTTTTTGTTTTTTTTTCTGTCCGAGATTAAGCGATTATATGGGACACCCGTCTCTCAATCCTTGCACTGAGCTTACCATTCAATCGAATCCCCATGTCTTTTGATCCGATCCGACAAAGGCTTGCAGAGATGTTCTTCTCAATTCCTCTTCTTAGTTGTATTATTTGCCGAATGTGTTGCGTGCCCTTTCAGAAAAGGATAGAGGAAGGAAAATTGAACCGGCCCACAGGGCTGGGGATTGGGTTGCGTCTCCTCCCCCACCACATCGATTGAAGGAGTCTGTCTCCGCTTACGCAAGTGTGTACACATGTACAATAATTTTTTGTATATTTAGTGGTACACTGTAATTTCATGGTATAAAACATGTGTTACCTTGTCAAGATTCAGAGATGAAGATTTCTCTATGTTTTCAAGTGTCCGAGATTAGATTTTACACAACATAATCGTTACACATTACTCCCCGAATGTTTTTGTGCACACGAACACACACATATAATTCATACTTATAATTATTAATAAGGCTAAACTAATTAGCTTCCACCTAATCGTTCTAGACGTCCGGTTGGGTCGTCCCTCTTCAGATGACCTGTGTTGACTATTCTGCCTCCAAAACTATCATTTTACCAAAACCTATATACATATATCAAACACACACACACACACACACACACACATACATACATACATAGATATATATATGCATGGATGTGTATAGACGGGAGTGCTCGGTCAACCGACCAACCTAACATGCGGAGGCCTATCAATGTCCGCCCATAGCATCGATGGCACGGTGGGCCAAGGTGAAGCTTATCATGGGCTGAGAAGGCCCAAGTGGGCCCAAAATCAGGCCCACTAACCCCACCCGACAATCGTAAAAACTGTCCGCCGAAACCCTGCGGCAAGGGGAATCGAGCCTCCGAAGCGAAATCACTCGTACGGGATGCGCGAGCTCTTACGAGCCTCTGATCCAATCTCGGGTCCGATCAGGATATTTTTACCACAAATTCGACACTCCGGACTCGTCATTTGACTTAGTCAAAAGTTCATATTTTTGTCCAACGGGAACTCAATCTTACAACCGTCGATTCGATCTTATACTGATACCATTTTTGAAAACCGGCAGGCTGCGGCCCCTCCCCGTTATTTATTTTTTTAATCAAATGAAGTCATTTGCGCCCCCCAAAAAAACTCAAATAATGTCCTAATAATTTAAATTTAAATTCGTTTAATCCTACAATTAATGCATGTAATTTTATATATTTTTTCATTTCAAACAAAATCTTCCCAGACGGTGGATATTTTGGAAGTGACATTAGGTTTGGAATTTTTTTGATATAAATTCATTTAGTTTTATAATAAGGACTTTATTCTTCATGAATTTATTTATAAATAACTTACAACTTCATAAATCTATGTATATGTGTGATATTGAAAGTGAATATATTCAGGTGATTCCTAATTTAATTTATATATACTCGTTATTAAAAGGACTGAAATTTGAGACCGCAAACAAGAAATATATTACAATAATATCGACCGGTCTGAATTTATTAGACCTCTGTATCCTCCTCATATAAAGCCGGGGGCTTGTATCGTTCCCTGCTCGCGCCGCTGTTCTGAAAATCTTGTAACAGAGACACGCGGAGGGGGCGAGGCGAAATCTGAAGTGGCCCCTCTGTGTCCTCCTCCTCTGCTCTTCTCCCCTTTATCAGACGAGCCAGCCCAAGGCTGTTGCTCTGTCCCGATTCTTTGCTGTCGCAGAGACAGTCTCCTACTCTAATCTCTGCAACATCAGAGTAATAACCCCAGCATTCAGGCCTCAACCTTCACCAGTATTGCAATGTCTTCTGAATTCAACACTGCTGAGACGGAGCTCCAGTTCTTGTTAGATGACCCTTCGCTCCCCTTGGGCGGCGTGGACTCCGCCCTTGAAGAGATTCTCCAAGCAATCTCCGCGGACGATTATAGCCCAGGCAACCGCTTCGAGCCTCAGCTCGAAAGCCTCAGCCTTGGCCAAGCGAACCAGCTGCAGCCCCTTCCGACGAATGCAGCAGTCTTTTCACCTCCAGACGGGTTCCTTCAGAGTTTCTCTGGGGGCTACGATCAGTTTCTTCCTCACAGTTACAGCGGGGAGAGCCTGTCCAGCTGGTACTTCCCGCAGAGGAGCCACAGCAGCAGCAGATGCTTCGGCGAGAAGCCGAGGCCTGTGGCGATGCAGAGTGCTCTTCCCGATGGTTTCTCGAACTCCCCCGACTTCCAGAGACAGAACATAGGCTGCTCCTCCCCTGGGAGTTCCCCGTTTGGCGGGCACATGAGGCGGGTCTACAGCACCGGAGATTTACAGGTCAGTCTCCTTATCCAAAGTCCATGAATTCTCAATCAGCTGTCCATCTCACATCTCTCAGGAACTAATCCGAAAGTTAAAAAAAAAAAAAGTGGGGGAAAAGGTGTCTTTCTCGAGCCTTTGCACCTTCTTTCTTCCATGCAAATCGACTAACTCTTTCTGGAGCTTTTGGAATTCTCAGAGCCCTGTGGCCGTGGCAGACGACTCGCCTGTGGCTGTGGGAGAGGCAAGCTTCAAGGTGGCGCGTTACAGCGCAGAACAGAGGAAGGAAAGGATTCTCAAGTACAGAGCCAAGCGCACTCAGAGAAACTTCAACAAGACAATTAAGGTAAACTATACATATATTTCTTTATGTCAAGTGTATTTTTATTGTAAGCGTACAAAGGAAGAGAAGGAAGAGGGCGATAAAGCCATTACAAAATCAAAACTCAAAACCTTTTCATCTTCAATCGAATCTGTTTCCGAATTGAACGCCAGTGATGAGAATAACTGGGAAAAAAGTACTCTGTCGATGCAACAGTATGCATGTCGGAAGACGCTAGCGGACAACCGTCCTCGCATACGTGGCAGATTCGCCCGCAACGACGAGACCGGCGACGTCCCCAAGGCTGCCTCCTCCGCGACCGCGGACGACGACGACGACGAGTTCTGGGTATGAATTATGAAGTCATTGAACACGAATTCCTCATTTTTCCAAATCAGATCGTTTTGAAAGGCATGGCGGGGAATTCTTTTATCAATCTTCGCTACAGTCTCACGATCCCGGAATGCTCAAATTGGCATAATCGGGATCTCATCCACAGCGCACATGTCTCTCGAGGAGTTACACAGATTTGAACCATTTAACTGGACCAGCGTCTCGTTGAGAACCAAATTCCATGATCCTGGCTCTCCTTTGCAGGTTGGTCTGCATGAAGAGGGACAATGGAGCCATGGCACGGGGACGACCATCCACGACGGACGGGTCGCGGACGGGCTCGTTCCCAATTCTGCAGCTGTTAACCGACTCGTCGAAGCTCTCTGCAGGTCTGTCTGGTGAATGGCACCGATTGATACTACAAAGCCTGGGGATATAGTCGAAAATGTTCACTGCATTTATGGGTCAATTCGAGCACGGTTGGGGGCGTAATCATTTCGTTACGATGGATTCGATGAAGTGCAGCAGTGGCTAGAGTGGGATACATAGAATTAAGACGGGGAACACCGTGGCTTTGGCATTTCGAAAGTGTTTCGATCCAACTAGGAATGGCTTCTTTGTGGTGTCGCTGTTTGCTTATTGTCCTCCTTCGAGTGTGTCTAGGAACTTGGGGGAAAAAATGCATTGTATATAAGACCATGCTCAGAATAATTTATATATCAAATCTTTGACCTCAAGCCAGATATCTAGTGGATGCTCGTGCGCCATTGTCTATTTCTTCCGTAAATGCAATATATATATGTATCACTTATTCGATACAGATACGTAATAATTAATCATATTAGAGGAATATTGCTTTACTTGGTGTCAATTCTATGCCCCTGGCCGGCCGGTACCATAATGCACGAAAGGCTAAAACGAGGCCGAGCTCGAGACAGCCTTCATGCCTCGATTGTTAAAGGTCCGAATCCAACCCGGCCAGGATTGAAACAAATGCCTCTCCATGCCTGGATTTACCTCGAGGGACAGTGTCGCGGAACCCCCTCGTATAACCCGTTATGTGAGTAGATACACAGAATGCCAGATGCACGGGGCCAGTAAAGATGGCCTTCCGACAGTATTACGGACAACACTCATTGACCAAACGGTCGGCGATGCAGGGTTATGCGGTCGACAGTTGGTCCCTAAATTATAAAAATTTCGAAGGTGTTGTGTGCTGGATTCTCCTGCTGAATGATGTGATCTGCCCAATTGATGCTAAATATGCCGTCCTCACTGAGATTTGGTACGGAAATAATTAAGTTATTGGCGGGAAAATTAGTTAATTATGTTATGTGGGAACGACATCCTATTCCAAAGGACAGCGACTGCTTTCGAGACCAACGCCCGGGGGCTGACACTTGCTCCCCTTTTGACTTTCCTGTTGGTCCCTCCTAATCATACGTGACTAACACCTATGCACATTTGATAATGCTAGCACTATTCGTCCCCTTCAACATGAAATATGGGAATCTTATACTTTTTTGACCAATTTATATTCAAATAGTATCGATCTACTAATAAATAATTTTTCTAATAATATGAATTACTTTCATTTATAGTACTTAAAACTAAAAAATTCATCCGGTGAACAGATACCACACCATCAACCTCGAATAAAGGATGGCCAAAAGAAAATCTTATTGGTTGGAATTTAGTAAAATCTTTCAGGGGCATCAAAAGAAAATCTATAATTAAAAATAAGTTGGTTAAACTGTAATATATATGTGTGTGTATGTATGTTGCCACACGTGCGAAAAGTGTATGGATGGAACAACAGCAGCCGCCATGTAGCCGCCCTATTACTATTATTATTATTTTAGTATATAGTGCCATGGTAATTGGGTTGACCCTGAGAGCCGCTTCCATTTCCTCCGGGAAATAAATTTCAGATGTCAACCAATACCATTGTTCCTCGACTGCGCACACTCGTCCTTACTTACGAAATTACCAAAAGATAAAAGCTCTAAAATTTCGGACTCGATCGATTTGCAAAATAACCACATGCATAATCACGTCTTGTTCGGGAAAGCTCCGAGACAAGCAGTTCCGATCGGATGCGCCAAAGGCCGAATCCTACTGGCGGGAGGAGCCCATTGAATATATACGGGTGCGAACTAATTTCACTAAAATAAGATTTAATGCACTAACCCATGGCAATGATTCCAGAGAGCAACTTTTGACCGGCACATTTGGGTAGCACGAATCGGCATGCAATTGCCATTTCATCATTGGTTCTGCAGATTAGTGATAGTGATGATTAATTAACGACACAGGAAAAATATTCTCAGGGCAGAATCTTTTTTTTTTTTTTGGTGAATAAAAGTGATCAAAGGGAAAAGTCCGTCTCCTCATTCATACATACATATATAGTATATGAGATGAAATTTATGAATATAAAATATAATAAGAAAGATTGAATAATAAATATTTATATGAAATTTCGGAATTTTTTACTCATAATAGGGAATTATCATGATTTACTTAACCCAATTTCTCCATGGGACATTTGTTTTATTTATATATTTGAAGAAATAAAATGAAAAGCTAAATATATATATATATATATGTATATAAATCTTTGTTCGGTCCAAGAACAAAGGGATCTAGTTGGTGCATGTCGAGGTTCCCATGGTCATAGGATTTCTCGACTGTAACGGCAATAAAAACTAATACTCTATTGATGGCATATTTTACCTTTTGATATAATGGGAAAAAAAAGTCCAAGGAAAAGGGGAAGCTACTCTCCTCGAAATATCTTGCCTAAACATCGATATATACCTGCTAAGCGTTCGTGATATGAGAGAACAAGTTCCTTTCAATAAAAAGATCGATCCTTTAAGCGATTAAAGTAATGACCAGTCGATCATCGATTCTGATTAACTTTCATATGAGGTCAACGTTGATATGTCTAATTATATGCGTATAAGAGATTTAAAAATCCCTTAACTTCTAGATTGGTATTAATGTCTGGACGGCTTTCGCAAGAATTCCTCAATCCTAATATACCTACCTTTCACTGGTAGATCCATATTTGAAAAAAAAGAAAATATCGACGTAGGAAATGGGAAATGGGAAATTCTTTTACTTCACTCGCTACCGTAGTAGCAGAATTATAAAATCTGCGATAATTTAACTTTATCATGTAATCTAAAAAACTCTAAAAAAATCTTAACAAATTTGTATGATATAATCATAGATTATGATCATCTAGGATTTCCGTAACCCAACACTTCAAAAATCACTTTTCTTTTGACGGGCCTCATATAATAATAATAATTATAATTATTATTATTTTATTTGTCCACTACGTCTGGCTTTACCACAAAGAGACATTTAATAATACACATAATCATCTTGTCTCCACCACAGACGAGACGGAGAGATGCACGAAGCGAGAGAGAGTTGTAGTTTGCTTTGTTCTCTCCATCTCTCTCTCTCCCTCTGTCGTTCATTATCAAGATGACCTGAATATGATAATTATTAAAAGAAAGAAAGAAAGAAAAAAGTGTTCGCAAAAGTGAGTTTAATTAATTATTGATCAACTCAAATTTTCTCTCTTAATTTTCTTTTTGGGTTTAATACTAATCAACTGAATCTTTTTAACTAGCCTTGAGTGGGTGGTTGATGCCGTCCTCTTTCCTTTTCTCTGAGCAATTGAGCGATTTGTTTAAGTTAAAAACAAGGGCAAATCGTACGCGAGAATGTTCCTAGAAAGTCGTCAAAGTGCCGCAACTTGAGAATGGGCTTGAAGGAGGGTACACTGGTCTTTGCTTAGGTGATCAAGAGCTCAAAATCGTTCAATTAGGCCTTCAAATCAAGCTACTGATTGGGAGAAATGTCTGCTGGATTCCCTTCATAATGCTACTTTAATTACAATATTATCCGGGGCTAAATACTTATAAATAAATATATGATATATTGACATTACTCTTAACTTAACTTGATACAAATATACCTCTTATTCCATACTTATTTATATTTATTTATAAATTATCGGACTTTTATGTGATAAGAAAATTACAATATATCATAATTTTTTTTTTTGGCAAAAGTTGAGTTGGATTCGGGTTAGATGGCCATCAGCCCCCCGGCACTAATTGATTGGGAGTTTTGACTGCTGTACATAGTTTATTCTTCTTGTCGATAGCAGCAAAGCTTCTACATATTTCTTGGCGATAGTGAGAGCTAACTGGACTCAAATTGCAGACAAACGGCAGGGAAAATCTGCCCCCCCATGTATATTCTTCTGGTGCCACAGCTTGCCGCCCCAGGGTTCTCTAATCACCTTGAACTTAAGTTTGCCTCTCTATGGGTTTAGACGAATATATATAAATGTATATATATATATATAATATGCCATGATGTATGGTTTATTCTTACACTGAACTGAAAAAATATATATTTTTTTATAGTAGAAGTTATGTATAATTCTCACGGAGTCCAGGTAAGAGACTTGGACTAGGCCCGAAAAGCAAGAGTGCTCTATGGTCCAGATCAGATCGACAATTAAGAACCGGACCATCTGGCCCATCTTCAGCGGCCAAGCCTCGACCGGATCGGACCGGATTATTCTGGCGGCTGCTGCAGACCGCGAACCCAATCTGGCATCCGAGCCGGCCCTCACGGATCTGATCGACGGCCATCTCGACGATCATCGCTGAACCTCCACATTCAGCCTCTTCTCCTTCTTCCAACTCTTCCTCGTCGGTGGTGTCAGAGAGAGATTGGGAGATGAGCGGGCACGACTCCAAGTACTTCTCCACAACGAAGAAGGGGGAAATCCCCGAGCTAAAGGAAGAGCTCAATTCGCAGTACAAGGTCCTCTCGCTTTTCTATTCATCCATTTATGTGCTGTATCTATGGTGGTCGTTGATCTGTGCTGATCTTGCTCTAAATTCATTTCCTCGGTCACTCTGCTGTCGGATGATATGGTTTCCTGGCAGATCTGTTCCGTTTCACATTTACACTCTCGTCTCGATTCCGTTGAATTGCTCGATAATTTGTGTTCGGCGCTTGCCTCAACCTTTGTCTCCTATACCGTTTGACGTTGATCCGTGTGTAGAGTTTTCTCTTAAAACTGAAATTGCTATTAGTGTAGATCCAATAAGAATTGGATTTTCGGCCTTATAGCTTATATATATATATATGTGTATGAGATTAGCTGAATGATCGTTCCGGAATGCGTGGCCTTTTTCTTGTGGGCGCTTTTCTACCAGTTTCTTCATATTGATTTAAATTAAACCTTGTTTAGTTAATGCTTATTTGCTGGAAAATTGTGCCAGACTTGCTGGAAATGGCAGGATTTTTGAAGTCTATAATAATAATAATAGTCAAGTGCTTCGTGCTTTATCAGCATGAATTTCAGATCTATATTGGAATATAGGTTGAAGAGCCTTATTTTCCTTGGAGTTGCTTGATTAGATAGCATTTGTAACTCAGGGATTTGGACTATTGGCTTCACATAACCTGGTTATATTGTACTAAATATCTGCTAAGCAACCTATTATATTGTTCTTTACATAACACTTGTTCTTTATATAACATTTCTATCTATGGTCATTTTATAGCAAGAGTTACCAAATACATCTAATTAGACTTGAAGGTATGATCAGCTAGTTGTGTTTGATGCAAAAGAATTTTTGCTTCTGTAGGCTTGTTATACTTATCAGAGTGGGAGAGTGTTTGTGAGCAGTTTTATTCTTTCTAACGCGCTGGTCTAAGAATCTGCTTTAATCAATGAGGAGTTCTTGTTGTATTTTGTGTAATTCAGGACAAGAGAAAAGATGCTGTGAAGAAAGTGATTGCTGCAATGACTGTGGGAAAAGATGTTTCTACACTGTTTACAGATGTTGTAAATTGCATGCAAACAGAAAATCTGGAGTTGAAAAAGCTTGTGTATTTGTATCTGATAAATTATGCCAAAAGTCAGCCTGACTTGGCAATTCTGGCAGTCAACACATTTGTGAAGGTACATATTCTGCCAAGCTTTCTGCACTTAAGTAGCATTCATTTGGTTTAGTTTTCATGTAGATGCATTCTCATTTCTCTTCACTTAAGAGTATACTTTCCTAATGCTCATGCAATTACTATTCGAGTAAAAAAGGAGTAGAGACGAAATGAGTCCTCATAATTTATTTTTGAGCTTCCTTTGCAGGACTCACAAGACCCAAATCCATTAATTCGTGCTTTGGCTGTACGAACCATGGGATGCATTCGTGTTGATAAAATAACGGAATATCTGTGTGATCCCCTTCAGCGCTGTCTCAAGGTTGCCAGAAGCCTTTTCTTTGCATTTTTATATTTGTAGCTGTTAGAACACACACAGTTTATCTCTGATTCTAGATAACCTTGCAGCTGAAACCCTTTTTCTTATTGTTCAACCTGGAAATAATTCCTTGTGAGCTTTCTTTCAAATTTGAGTCTTAAATTTATATTCGATTTTGCTGTCTTTAACAGGATGATGATCCATATGTTCGCAAAACAGCAGCAATATGTGTTGCAAAACTTTATGACATAAATGCTGAACTAGTTGAAGACAGGGGGTTTCTGGAGGCCCTCAAGGATTTGATATCTGACAACAATCCGATGGTTGTAGCAAATGCCGTAGCTGCTCTTGCTGAGATTCAGGAGAACAGCAGCAGGCCTATCTTTGAGATCACAAGTCACACGCTTTCAAAGCTTCTCACAGCTCTCAACGAGTGCACTGAGTAAGTTTGCTTTGAAAGGACCATTCTTTTGAATTCTTTCCTTAGGGTTCATTCTTGTGTATTTACTTTTAGGTGCGCGCACATAAGAGCTTTCGTTTTCTCATCTGTAATGCATATTATTCCTATTCTGGTTGCCATTGGTTGCTTACATAAACTATCAAACTTGTTTAGATGGGGTCAAGTTTTCATATTGGATGCCCTCTCAAGATACAAAGCTGCCGATGCTCGAGAAGCTGAGAGTATAGTGGAGAGAGTCTCTCCACGATTGCAACATGCAAATTGTGCAGTTGTTCTATCAGCAGTCAAGGTTTCACAGCCAGGAATTGATTTCTGATTTTTGCATTGTTATCTTTGTTCTAACTTTTCCTTGATCAGTGACTTATGATCATGTGAGTTGAGATTTTTGTATATTACCTTGTAGATGATTCTCCAACAAATGGAGCTCATTACTAGCACTGATGTGGTCCGAAATCTCTGTAAAAAGATGGCTCCTCCTCTTGTTACATTACTTTCTGCAGAACCAGAGATTCAGTATGTTGCATTAAGGAATATCAACCTTATCGTTCAAAGGCGGCCTACAATTCTAGCCCATGAAATAAAGGTTAGTTCATTGTATCATGCCTAGCTGATAAGGATCCACTTGCACTAACACTCTCTGAACAATGTGGGAAGGGCTTAATTGTTGAGAGTTATCTTCTGTCAGGTGTTCTTCTGCAAATACAATGATCCGATTTATGTCAAGATGGAGAAGTTAGAAATCATGATAAAGCTTGCTTCTGACAGAAATATTGATCAGGTATGGAGAAGAGGATCACTGAAGTTACTATATCCAGTGTTGGATGATTTAATATTCAGCAGATAGATATCTTCTTTCTAAAAATGCTGCAGGTTCTACTGGAGTTTAAAGAATATGCTACCGAAGTGGATGTAGATTTTGTGAGGAAGGCTGTCCGTGCTATTGGTCGCTGTGCAATTAAGCTAGAGAGAGCAGCAGAGCGGTGTATTAGTGTTTTGCTTGAGCTCATCAAAATCAAAGTCAACTATGTGGTTCAAGAGGCTATTATAGTTATCAAAGACATTTTCAGAAGATACCCTAACACGTTAGTCTTTGCACTTTTGCAGCTAATTGCAAGAGGATTGAAGGTTGTTGTGTTCTAATTTTTTTTCCCTTTCCTTGGTGAAGCTATGAGTCCATTATCGCAACCCTGTGTGAGAGCTTAGACACTCTAGACGAGCCAGAGGCAAAGGTATCTTTCTGTTATTGTACTTGATGAAAGAACTGTCTAGCTGAAACCTTCAATGCTAGTTATTTCCCAATCTTGAGCTTCTTGTTTGCCTGCATTTCTTGAAGGCATCAATGATCTGGATTATTGGTGAATATGCTGAAAGAATTGACAATGCTGATGAGCTTCTGGAGAGCTTTTTGGAGAGTTTCCCTGAAGAACCTCCACAGGTTCAGTTGCAGTTGCTGACAGCGACTGTCAAACTATTTCTAAAGAAGCCGACTGATGGCCCGCAGCAAATGATTCAGGTATGGTTTCTTATTTACTTAATAAAAGAATAATTTCTGCCTTCTTTGCGAACCCTCATGCTCCCTGATTCATTACATGTTGTCTTTTGAGTAACGATATTCTTAGGCCAACTTATTCTGGTTGTATGTTGTTGAAGTAGAATTTGAACCATTTATTAAAAAGGTAGAATTTAAATGATGTTAATCTTATTTGTAGTTCTGTAGCTTTTAATATACGGGAATGGCTTCCATGTAGTTGTTCTTTCTAATTTAGTAGAAAAGCAAAGCTGCTCCAAACATGAATCTGGTTAAGCTAAAATGGACTCCTTTCATGACACTCTTTTGCAGGTTGTTTTGAATAATGCAACTGTGGAGACTGATAATCCTGACCTACGGGATCGTGCATACATCTATTGGCGCCTTTTGTCAACTGATCCTGAGGTAACCTTTTCTGCTTGAGAAGTTAGTTATTTCCCTCTGATTTGTTCTGGACTCATTGAGGGAGTCATTGACTATACTTTCGGAACAGAAAGTATCATTGATTTTAATCAACCTCCATCAATACTGTTTTGTGGGAAGACATCTTGCTGATATAGAAACATGGAGTTTGATGGTATGACTCATGCAGATTTGGTGCTTGATATCTCACAGGCAGCTAAAGATGTTGTGTTGGCTGAAAAGCCGGTTATTTCTGATGATTCAAACCAACTTGATCCATCTCTCTTGGACGAACTTCTCTCCAACATTGCTACCTTGTCGTCTGTATATCACAAGCCTCCGGAAGCATTTGTCACCCGTGTGAAGACAGCCGCACAGAGAAGTGAAGATGACGAATATCCTGATGGTATTGAAGGAGGGTATGCTGAATCTCCTGCTGCTGGTGTTGATGGGATTGCCTCACCCCAAACTAGCTCTGGCAGTGTTCCGCAAAGTGCTGCGGGACAAGCTGCCCCTGCACAAGCTGCCTCACCTCCTGCTGTACCTGTGCCTGATTTGCTTGGTGATCTGATAGGCCTTGATAATAATGCTATTGTACCTGTTGATCAACCCTCTGACAGTGCTGGGTAAGTGTCAAATGTTTGGTCTTTCTCTGATGCTTTCTATGGAAAAATTCTTAAAAATTTCTGTTTCCATATTTTCCGAAGAACATAAAGACATGATTTCATTCAATAGTAAAATTTAGTTAAAAATAAAATATTCATGTGTGTACATTCTGAAGTTCATTATGAATGAATCTTTATATGTACACACTTTCTAAACTTCAGTATGATGGTTGGTGCCTTACTTTTAGTCTCTTTCAACAAAAGAAAATCATCAACCAAAGGGACCCTCCGATTTGGAGGTATCAATGGGGTAGGATGCATATTCATCATTTAAAAAATAAAAAAGAGGATTTCCAATCAGTTGCAAAGTCAATCAATTTTTTCAAGTTTGTAGCATTTTATGACTACTCAAAAATTGCAATTTTCTCTTGATGATTTCCATGTTGGGTGGAGTGTAGGCATTTCAATGGTGGATTGGACATAGATTGTCTGTGGCATATAAGGGCTTTGCTGCTATGGGAATTTCATTGATTTTCTGAAGATATGACCTGAATCAACTTTATTGCAGGCCCCCTCTGCCTGTTCTGTTGCCTGCATCCACGGGTCAAGGCTTACAAATCAGTGCTCAGTTGATACAACATGATGGTAAAATATTTTACAGCATAATGTTTGAGAACAACTCACAGATTCCTCTTGATGGGTTTATGATTCAATTCAACAAGAACAGCTTTGGTCTTGCTGCTGCCGGGCCCCTCCAGGTAACTTTGTCAGCAATTAGCAGCTCTTACATGTTGGATAATTATATTGTTGGACAAGCTGTCTTGGGGATTGAAATTCTGGTCTATTACAGGTTCCACCTCTGCAACCTGGGACATCTGGGAGAACTCTTCTTCCCATGGTTTTGTTCCAGAATATGTCTACGGGTCCCCCAAGCTCTCTTCTGCAGGTTGCTGTTAAAAATAATCAACAGCCAGTGTGGTACTTCAATGATAAAATTTCCTTGCTGCCATTCTTCACTGAGGATGGGAAAATGGAGCGTGCAAGCTTTCTTGAGGTATGTTTTTACCATATCCAGTTATCTCTTCTAGAGCTTTTATTATAATTTGCTTTTTTTCTTCCTCTTTACTACTTGGAGTTAACATATTTCTTTCTTTTGAAAAAAAAGAAACTATATGGGCCAATTTGCATAGCATGCTGGATCTCTTCTTGATAGTAAGCTACTTTAATTACCTGTCATAAGTTGTGCCTCTGATAGGGTTCCGTAAGTGATGGCTTTTTATTATGAGATCCCCATCCACAGTGTCCTGGGAAAGGTCCCACTTTCGTCAGTGACATGTCTTTTGTTGCAATTTCTGCATGTTCCACAATTAATTTGCTCAAAGAATCAGGACTCACTAGATTTACCTTAACTTGTGATTGGGGCTTATTATGGATTGTGAATCAAGCAACTCCATGAATTTGCAAAGTGATTAAAAGTAGCGGATATTGTAAGCTCCTGCGTCCTTCGTAGAGTTCTAGACTTGAATGATCCTGTGGGCCTGTCGGATATCTTGCCCCTTGGTCAAGCTTGCCCAACTAGCTTATGGGGCACTTCACTCGCTTAAGACTCGAGCATATAGGATATTATAAAAAATTTCTCAGTCTGGTCATGAGAAATCCACCAATCCACATGTGATGTGTGGTTGTGGGGTAGGTGGTGGGTGAAAAACTGAAGCTACAATGACTGATGTCGCAACCTTGTTAATTAATTTTAAGATAATTTCTAAATGCAGACGTGGAGGTCCCTTCCTGACTCCAATGAGGTCTCTAAGGACCTACCTGAAGCTGTGGTGACAAGTGTGGAGACTACTCTTGACCGAATGGCTGTTTCAAATGTGTTTATCATTGCTAAACGGAAGCATGCGAACAAAGATGTGTTCTACTTTTCTGCAAAGATCCCAAGAGGTATTCCCTTCCTGATTGAGCTCACGTTGGTGGTCCGAGTCCCTGGGGTAAAGTGTGCAATCAAAACTCCAAACCCAGAACTTGCGCCTCTCTTCTTCGAAGCCATTGAGACCCTCCTGAAGAGTTGAGGTATCCTCCTGCATAACCATCGCGGTCTGTTTTACTACCGTAACTTTCTTTCACTTTCAGTTAGTGTCTGTAAATTCATAATTCCCGCTGAGATTTTGGTTGATCTTTCATTCTGTCTTCAACGTTTGCTCGACTGCTTATTAGTCCGCAATCATTGGTTCTTGTATTAGTTCGAAATTGATGGCTTTAGGGACTTTTCACGCTTATGCAGCACCTTTAATTATTTGCCTAGTTCAACATCGTGATCAGATCTCGACCTGCGTCTTCTGACAGATTTCAATGTATTGATATAAAGAATATATTTCTCCTCGTAAATTATTATGTTATGTAGATCTTGTTGAGACGGCATTTTGCGGATCAAATCCATGGTATTCCTTCTGTGGTATTTATTCCTGGGCCGAAGATGGTGTGCTTGGATGAACAAATTTCATTGACAAAAACAAAATGCAAGTCATTCCCGGGCATGCAATCCGGCAATTCCGGAAGAGGGGATTTTGGATCATGACTATGTTCTCCATCTCTATCTGCACATTCTTTGCTGCGAGTTCCACTTTTGCACACCTCCTTTGTCGAGGATGGTCCGGGAGACATGAGCCGATCTGCATGAAATTACACGTGTAGTTGCCATTGGGAATGTGTTTTTACCCGTAGAGGGGACCAGTCTGGCGGCTGATCTTCCAACCAGCACTTTTCGTATTTGTTTCCAATATTTTCCAATCCCTTGGAGTATATATAAATTCAATGAATTTGATTAGCTCATTTTCGAACTAAATCAACCTCGCCTTATTTGTTGAGTATTTCTTTATGAGGTTGATAGAACATTTTGGAGGAATGAGTTATCCCTCCATAATCCTTCTATGAACTACTTTGCTTTCTCTAAAGAAATGGTAGAATTAGGAGGGATAAGGAGGAGATGGTTGAAATGATAATTTCTTCATCTAATTCGATTATTAGATATTATATGTTTACACTTTTTAACCCTTTATCCATTTCTCTACTCATGAATCCCTCCATAACCCCTACTTTGCCTTATTCCCTCCCTCCCCCTCTCTCCTCCAAACATACTTAAGTCTCTGTTTGGTTTGTAAGAATTAAATCTGAATCAAAATTGCCACTCAACTTTCTATTCTATTCAATTTTTTATGTCATGATTCCTTCTATCTTATTCTTTAGGTTGAATTAAGGGATGATAATTGCTTTGTATATGTATTTTTTTTATTTTACCCTTATATTTATTTTTAAAAATTAGTAAAAATTAATTCTAAAAAATTTAAATTTATTTAAAAAATAATTTTATATAAAATAATAAAATAAAATTTAAATATTTATACATCTATAAAGCTTTAGTAAATTTCAAAAAAAATATTTTTAAGAATTTCATAACATTCACAAAATTTTATTGTAAAATGTTATAGAATACTTAATAACACAATCATAGGAAATATTAAAATTATAATTTAAATTCTAAAATATCAAATATCCAGAAAAAAAGAAAATATAGATATTATAAATATTTTAAAAACATTATGAAAGTTTCAATCTATAAGGATGATGTTATAATCTATAAAATAATTTTTATATTAAAATTAATTATATCGATTTTAAAAAAGTACCAAACAGAAGAATAGTGATAATAATTTCTTCTTATTTCATCCCATTCTAATCTTAAGATCATTCCGATTCCATTCTTGCAGACTAAATGAATGAGGTACTGAATTGACTGTTTAGAAAAATGTTGTATTTCCCCATTTCAGATGCAGCACCTTACCGCTCAGTGGTAGAGCGTCAGTCTTGTGAACTGCAGGTCCTTAGTTCGATCTTGCGTGAGGGGGGCAGCATCCGAAGTACAAAGTTCTCCACTCTCCGGATCGTTTTTGTTGTACTCAGCAAACCGAATAGTGGTCGGTACCGTTAGAATCTCAATGTCTTACGTTATTTCCAAGAAAGTAAGAAACGAATCATCTGGAATTATAAAGTTCTCCACTCTCTGCCATGCCGGTTTGGTCTTCTACTCCTGGATTCTCTCTGAAGTTTACTTTGTTTCTGCGGATAGATTTTAGGAGTCACTCATCTAAATGAGAATTTGAAGTTTTAAGCAGGTGGGATACATTCTTCTTTTCGTGCGAGGGGAAGCACAGGCTGATGTGCAATACAACTTCTCGGATGCAGAAACAGTACGGTGTTCATTTAGAGTGCTTAGTTGGCCCTGCCACTTATGTGGGTGCCGCTGGAAATACTGCAAGAAGACTACATGGCATTCAGCTGTCACTGATGTTGTTTATCAGAAATTCCGCGACTGAATTCACCATCAGAAATGGTTTCCAATAACATGCATTAGTTGCTCTCACGTGCTGCCTAGAAAATGAGATTTGATTTCCCTCATAGCTAGCAATGTTTGCCGTTGATTGTTGCTTTCCCTTTTTCCTGCAGAACTCGGAAGAGAACAGACTGTCTGATACCGATTTCCACTTCATAGGATACCTACCCCCTATGAGGATAGAGAATTGGCAGCCCGGTTTTCCTGGGTTGGGGGAGACTAAGTCGGGGCTTTAGCTTGCGTAACCTTTTTCCCAACTTTTCTCGTGGTTGGGACAAGAAGAGAGGAGTTCAGGGCTCGTCAAGTTATCCGGGATGTAACATGATTCAGCACCCTAACATGAGCTTAGGCACACAATAAACAGGATTGGACCTTGAATGAATTAACAAAAATGGTGTACAGAATTCATCTGTAATGATATAAGACCTATTTGGAGAGCAGAATCTTGGCTATTTATTGGGTGTATTCCTATACTGAAATCTAATCTCTGAACCATTCCTTTTCTTTTTGGTTACAAGAAAGCCAGTCACATCTATGGAGAAGAACTAATCTGCACAGTCGCAAGAAGCCGTGTGATCTTGCTTAGTGTCACCCGGGCCGATATAGTTAACTGGTGATCATCCCCACAGATTGAGGACCTGATAGATATCGCCCTCCTGATGAGATCATCTGCAATATCGAACTGGGCTCCACGGAGCATGAGTTTGGCCCTCGTCTCAAGAACTGTGGCCCGCAGCAGAGCAAGGTCCTGCCACAGGCAAGGGTTCAGCTGAGCCCCTGTCCGGACAGGCCTGAACCAGCAAAACGACCGGTCTAGCCACTTCTCAACGGGTGTTACGAAGGCCTGATCTGCCGCTTCAAGCACATCAGTACACCTACGGAGTAGCTCCATTGCTGGCTCACACCTCGAGAACATGATGAATGAGCGGGCCGCCAGAGGCAGGGCAACCTCCTTCACGAAGTAGAGCATGTCTGACACCTTAAGCTCCACAACTATAGGATCTGTCCCAAATCCAAACATCAGGAAACATGCAGCCCACAAGTGGTCCATGTGATCATACACAGATCCACAATTCAGAACCGCTTGGACCACTGCCTGAGAAGCCCCAGTGACAGCTCTTTTTTGTGCATAAAGCTTAATGAGATCATTGAAATAAATGAATCCTCGCTTAGTGCTGCTTCTTGCGATATTAAACCTCAGTAACATTGATACAGCCTCCGCCCCAGATTTTTTCGCATAAGATGAGGGGCACCCACATGTTAAGGAGTGGAGTAGCTTCTTCCAGCACTGGGTACTATGACGTTTCTCAGGAATCTTTTGGGCTGCAAAGGTCAACAGCGGAATCGGAATGGGAGCCGGAGCAAACCAGCCGCTCGCCTGGACCATATGGGTTGCAAGGCTCCCGGGCCCATCTGCATGGTCGAAGATCGAGAAACATACTTCAAAGAGCTGCAGTAGGAAACTGTTGCACTTCAAAGAGTTTCCTTCGTGACCACTCCATGTGATATCTCGCAGGGGCATCCTGTTGATTGTGTCCAAGAGACGGATTGGGTTTATTGGAAGCTCAGACAAGATGGACCCCACAACTGCAAGACCCAGAGTAAGTCGCTCAAGCTTCTCCTCGATCATCCTCAGTGCATCAATCTCCGGTATTGAGTGTTGGTCCCTCGGGTTCCCCTGCATTAATTGCATAGCCTCAACACCGGAAAGGTAGGAGAGCCTCAAGGGCTCCATATTCATGACTCGAGGGAGTCTGGTCGATATTATGATGTGGGTCTCACCTCCAAAACGAGGGAGGAGGTCCATCACGAGCTTGTGATCCCACCAGTCCTTTTCGCTCTCCAGGTTATCAATTACAACCAAGAACGGGATGTTCCTCATCAGCTCCCTCCGGACATGTGAGACTGCAGAGTCCTCATGCTCCTCAAAGCTCCTGATCCTGCTCTTCTCAATACCATTCTCAATCCCGACATCAACTTCCAGACATGACCAGAGATTCAGATAATTCTGCCTTATATACCGGCTCTCCCCTCCAATCCACAAAACCATCTTGTACCTCTGATGGTGCCTGTAAGCAAATTCAAGAAGAAGCTCAGTCTTTCCAATCCCCGATTCGCCTGAAACACATGCGATCCCCTTCCCATATAGAATTTTTGTTGACCTTCTCCTCCTCGTGAACTTTTGACCAGTTTTTGACTTTGAGCGGTTCCCAACATGTGATAGTTCCGCACTCTGCATCTCTATCTCCTTTTCCGACTCCCTCCACACAAGTGCCTCCTTTCCTTTCTCTTTTCGTCTCTCTTCCAGTAATACTCCTTTGTTCCACCCAATCATTCCATTCTTCCTCCTTGGTCTTGCTCTAAGTTCAAAGTAGTCTCTTTCAGAGTCCCCACTAACATCACCAAATAGAATAAACTCGAGCTCCGAAAGTTCCTTCTTCCTCCCAATGAAGTTCTCATTTCGGGGGAATGGGAATTCCTCCTTCTCAATCTTCTCCCTCCACTTATTCAACCTCTCCACCACACTCCTCCTCCCCAACATTAATGCAAGAAAAGTAACAGCTCTTAATATGCAGTCCCTCCAGTTCCCATCCTGGGCCTCATGCTTCCATTCATTGGCCCGAGGGAGACCATCGATGGCCTCTTTCCATTCCTTCTCTATCCCTCCATATAGAACCCACAACTCTCCTCCATGCTTCTCCCAGAACTCTCCCCTCTTTTCAACTATGTCCCTCACAAGGCAATCACCCGGACCCAAATCGAAGTATATTGGAACAAGGTTCTTCCTACTCGAGAAGAATCGAAGCTCTTCAATCGTGTAGGGATTACTGAAGGACTTTCTGGTCAAAATGACGACCCCAAAGGTAGAAACATCCATTGCCCTCTCTATGATTCCATGCTTGCGGGAGCTCCTGCAGCGGGACCGATCAGAGACAAAACAGCTTATCCCTTGAATCTCAAGCTCTGCTCGTAGCCAGTTTGCGAATCGGAGGAGGGAAGATTTTCGTCCATGGAGGCCTATAAAGACATCACAACTGCTGAGCCTATTGGAGGAAAGAGAGACAGAGCTTGGAGTTAAGGGGCTTCTTCTATCCAGCCTCTTTGGATTCTCCTGTTGACAAAGGTCAATGTTCTCGAGCTTTTGAACCTCTCCTGACTTGCGAGCAAGGGGATTATCCGGCATGTCAGATAAGATTCCTCTGATGTTCACCTCGAGGGATTGTGGGTCTGCAAGTCCCAGGGTGGAGCTATGGGACTTTGTGGTCAATGAGATGCTACAATGTTGACCCTGCAACTGCACAAAATTTGATGCAGGACCTGTCGGAGAAGCAGGAGAGAAGAACGGTGATTGGTTTGCGGAGAAGAAGGCTGATGATGATGAAGACATATTCCTTGAAGTTGTGATCGGGAATAATCTAAGCCCTGAAATATCTTCTTCAAGAGCCATCTTCTTAATTTCGCACAGAATTTTCCACTCTCAGTGGTATTCTCAACCCATTCTGAAACAGATACATTGAGAATTGGATGCAATCAATCCCACTACGAAAAGAATCTTGCCTTAACATAAATAACAATGAATATACCAGCAAATAGTAACTGCTTCAGCTCAAATTAAGTCAAAAAATCCCACAGGTGAAGAAATGACGGTGCATTCCCGTATTTGAGTGCAATAATCTTGCATAACCTTAAAATGGAGTGATAATTTGACTAGCAACAAAATTTGCACATTAAGAAGATAAATAGAAAATTGTTGTGAAGATTAGTTAGAGATTCCTCGTGCTCAGTGAACTGTGGAAACGGAATAGAATGCTAAAGGCCAATGACATGTTACAATAATCGACGGAGAAGTTACAACTGGGGGAAAAAAGGGGGGCCATAGCTAGCAAATGCAACACGGCTTTCGTGCTTCCGAGATTCATCAAATCAGCACAACCCATCTCTCAATTTGAGAGGAAATCGTTTGAAAGATCCAACAGTCAATCGAAAAGTTCGACTGGAAAAGTGTAGCATGGATATGCTAAACTTCACAGGGATATAAAAGGAGGAATCTACAAGCCTACTCATTTGGATGAAGTGAAGAGGCAACAAAATATAATCTTCACAGTAAATTCAGATCTGGGAATGGAACAACTTACTTGGGTTGATTCAGACCATCGCCCGGGAGAAAATCAGTCGACCTTGAACAGTAATTCCAGAAACGGAAAACTTATGAGGTATCAAATATCGATTTGCTTCTTTATATAGACGACATAATGCAGAATGTGAACCCAACCTGCAGCGGAGACAGTAAGTGCTGGAATAAAAAACAGGCTGCAGATAAACATTCACCCCACCCCACCCACAAAACAAAATATCATACACACGCAGAAGAAGTCATTGTAGTTCTAATCAGACGGAGGAAATCTGATAATGAGCGACAGTACAGAATGCGAAATAACCGAGCTTTTACAATTTATTGGTAGACTTTTGCTTTTTTTCCAGAGGAAGAGCGAGTGAGGAAGGGTGAGAAAGACCCCTCTTAGATTTCAGAAAAGGATAGATAAAAGTTTCGAGATTTGGCTGAAATTGTACAGACCGGAGAAGAAGGTGAAGGGGAAAGAAAAAAAAAGGAACAGGAAAACCATAAAAACAAAAAAGGCAATACCTTTATAAGAAAGAACTGAAAATCTTTGAGAAAGCTTTCACATCTCAGAGTCATCAATGCTGTTAATTTCTTTTAACATAAAGAAAAAGAACACTTCTTTCAATGTCCACCATGACAAAAAAAGACCTCTTCACTCTCCTAGCTCTCTCTCTCCAGAGGCCCGTCTCTCTCTCTCTCTCTCTCTCTCTCTAGCTACAGAATTTTCTCTTCATTTTTTACTTTCTGCTTCTTTTCCCTTTTGACAAAGAGGACGCAGAGGATTTTGGTATAGAATTGGGGAGCAGAGGAGAGAAGTGATAGGGACCCAAAATTAGGACTGATCTGACTAGTGTCTGATGTTGATGTTGATGTTGATACGTGAAGTCTTGGCTTCACACCTTCTCACACTCGCATCACATAGCGTTCACAATTTAATCTTTAAAATAAGATCAAATTGAATTGACAAATTAACAAGTACATGTTCACGGGTTCAAGGGTTCAATAGTCGGGATAGATTGCACATTGTTGAGGCCGCTAATTTGGAAGAACTTCAAATAAACGGATATTACTTACTGATATGAAGTATACTGATATATAATCACTTTATAATAATTTTTAGATTGTAAAGTATCCGAGTACCTGCACTTTGCATTCATAAGCGTGACTTGAAATCATTATCATATTCAATTTAAAAGAGATGCAAACATAAGATGGGAAATTTTTGCATTTCCACTTTGAATCAATGCTTAATGAACTCTTATAACGTACCTTTTGCAAAGTTGCTGACAAGGTCTCTAGCTAGATCCGGCGCATCATGTTCAGTGGTACCGTCTCTCCTATGCCCTAAACTCGAGATTACAATACCATCATCAACTGCGTGGATGATAAGAACCTCAATCAGACATTTAGCCAGCTCAATAGTCGGGCCAACAACAAAGAACAGCATCCACGCAGCGCCTTGACATAGCCGATCTCAGTATGGTCTCTCGTGATTCGATCCACCGATTAGTGGTCTCTTTGGGTTCTCTGAGAAAGAAAAGAATAGCTAGACCGGGTCAATAGATGTTCAACCGTGTTCTTCGCTCACAATCCACTAATCCATCTCACTTTTTTTCTCCCGTGCGATAATGTGGTCAGCAACGTAGTTAGCGTACACAAAATCACACACAAAAAGAACAACTTAATTAGTATACATGAAAAAGTTGGACCAAGTCTTTTGAGCTTTCACTGTGCAAAGACTTTGCAATATTAATGTAACTTTCTCATTAATGTTTCGAGTGCCGAGCATGTCGAGAATATTGTCCATCTCACTTTATGCAGTCTAACACAGATTTATACTGATGCTCATGCCATCGCATTGGCTAAATTCCCAAAAATTTCCCTTCTCTAAATGCGTATATATATATGTCTGCTCTCTCTCTCTCTCTGATAGATATCATGGTTAGAAGTCAATTATTCACTTACATGAGTTGATTGATATTGTTGTGCACATTTTTTTAACATCCACTGGAATTGTACATGTATATGTATAATTTTATGAAACTTGCGTCATAAAATGTTAATCTGAGAGTATTGGCGATGGATGTGGTGTATGATTGTGAACATGTAGATGGAAGAAAAATATCTTTGCACACAATATAAAGGACTGTCTAGTTTGACTTGAATGAGATTGAACTTGGATGGTTCCACAGCATCAGTCCAAAGCACTCCTTTGGTGGTACTAGGAAAGCACATGCAATCATGTGATCCCATCCAGTCGACGGCTCTGATCTATCCACGGCATATGCCGTATTCGTGCAATCATTGGCCCAAAATTTGACACCTGGATTCGTTTCAAATGGATCTCACGTGATGAGACAGGAGTTTTGAACTAGAGTCTTAACGATGAGTCTCCAATACCAAGACTCGGTATTGTTCATTTTACGGTAGATAAATCAAGATAAGACTGACTTAAATGGGATTTATTGCTCTCAGTAGTATCGATTCTTCATTAAACTAATTTCGACAGGGCAGTGTAGTCTCACGGTGAATGACCGATGAGCACCCGACATGGAGCATAGCATCGTGCCCCCAACAAGCTGTCGACAACGTTTATACAAAAGATTCAAACATCTCATAAAGGGAAGTTAAGTGGGATGACAGAAAAACCATTACTGGTTTGGCTTCTCTAGGGTTTGGTGGCCTCTCTCAATGGACAAACGCATATAATAAAACTATTACATTTCTTGTTCTTTTGCTGCCTTGGTTTGATAGTATTGATAACAATATTTTCGACAGGCTCATGATAGTATATTTTTGCCACTATACTTTGCTCTTCTAAAGGTGGACCTAATAAGGACATGACTGATGGCCGATTGTCACCAATCGCCATCCTATGTTCGATCACTCGAAGGCCCCTATACCCGATTGGATTCTGTGCTTCGCTAAGAAGCAAAAGAAGACCGATGCCGGGTCTACATTCATTTGGAATGGAAAAACATAAAGTTTGCATAAATATGGTCATCCAATCGAGACGTTCAAAAAACTCGAGCTCTCTCTGGTCCTTTCTTATATATATATATATATGTGTGTGTGTGTGTGTTGAATTATATAATATACCCATTTACAAGTAACTCAAGAACGTACGTAAGAGGACATCGTCTTCCATCTCTATCGTAATATTTTCAAAGCTCTTCACATGTACATTGTTCCAACATACCCGACATGTATCACCCAGTCTGACTTGCTTTCAAACAACATATTCACATGTTTTTCCGTTCACCATCTATGCAACAATGAAAAAAATATAATGGTAATTATTAATATAAGTTCGAATCAAATCAAATAATTTATTATTAAACTTTCCATCTATAAATTTTTTATATTTATAAAATTTAAAATTTACTTGTTATTAACAAAAAGAGGGATGAATATAACTCAACTAAATTTATGTGAGCAATTTGTCCTTTTGAAGATAAGAAACACTGAAAGTGTATAATTATCATGTGTTACATATATATATATATATATATATATTACATGTTGGAGGGTCATACATAGACTCTTGCAATTCACGTCATAATGAGGCCCATTATCAGGACACAGCTCCCAATTTTGGATTATTAAATCATCGAAAGTTAAACTGTAGGCGGCCGGTCGCCCTTTTTTTCCTTGGCCAATGTTTAATTTCATATTTGGATCAAACAATTAAGGAGTGCGAATATATTAGATGGATAATAATGAGTCGGATGATATGATTGATCATATAGTATAAGATGCAACTCGATACCGAAGGCGAACTCGGGTCTAGAGGGTCGAGCAGTTGCCCTGTTCTGGTAATGGCACGAAAATTGCACCAAGGAATACCATTTAATAGCAGCGGATGCACAGCAGTAGCTCTAAAAGGACTATGACTTTCGACTGGGCATACGTACTGAGCCAGCACGGGTCTCCGGTTCTCCGATTAGAGTCAAATCTGGTGTGGTGCCCTCTTGGACCCACGAAGAGAAGGGTACATAGAGCAAGGGATGCATTGCTTGAATAGTAGTACAGTGTGCAGAAATGGCGGTTTGATGACACCGCGCGTACATTAGTTGGACATTGATATGTGTGGACCCTTTCCAGTTTTCAAATCGGGGGGCACTGAACATGCTAGTGATGTTTATTAAATTGGACCAAACCCAGCGGCTTTAATTATCTCTTCTGAGGCTACTGCTTAAATTAAGGGACCCCTACTCAAATAGCTAGGGTTTGCTTTATATATAAAATTAATTGAGATTATTACTGCCGGTGACTTCGGATGGTAATAAATGAAAGGAGTGAATCGAAAGCTAGCATCAATCCGAAGAACCATGCTCGTATGTACCCCTCTAAATTTATAAATTCACGAACAAAGATATGTGCGGATGAGCTTATAATTAGAGATTATGCGTGTAAGAAATTTTGAATCCATAGCCTAATTGTAAATTATGCATCTAGTTCACTTGAGCCAATCATAAAGTTTGAAATAATAGACATTTTTTTTAATGCAATTACCCCACAAAACTGTGAATTTAGGTAAAACAACGTGTAAGTGCATTATCTATAATTTAATCTGAGTGCAAAAGAGAATCAGATCTTTTAACCCACAACGCATATCATATCCACTCCATCCAAACCCTAACCTTTAAACAACTAGACCATTATAAGCTCTCCCCCGATAGATCTTGTTGATATGTTATATTATTCGCTTCAAAGTAACATGTCACATAATTAGGGCCTTTCGATGACGATCTCCTTAACTTTCCTTAAAGCATCTATCTATCCATCGATGATTTTAAAATTAACCGTGTAAAACGTATGACTCCTATTCATATTCTTTGCTTATCGTCAAATGGCATCGGAATTAAAAGGGCCAGAGACACAATAAAATCTATATATAATATGCCGAGAATGATAGATTGATCCGTTGGCAACCTTTTGAGCTTGCAATTTTTATGGTCCGGTTGAGAACATTATATTAATCTTTCGGACATCTAATATGGGTATCATCTAATAATTAATCTCTGTGTAGACATCAGCCCCGAAGCTTGACCAATCGGTAAAACTTTGACCCTATGGGATTAGCATGAAATGTATAGGTAGATTAGGGGTCAAATCATATTTTAGGTTCAATTGTTGACCAAGTGTCAGTAATTATCGCCATATACAGCCCATATTGCCTTCATAATTGGAGTTAATTAAACTTAAATATATGTTTCTAAGTACAGTGTTTTAATAAAGAGGCAATTCTTTTATGATAAGAGAAAGAAAGGATTGAGGAGGAAGTGAATAATACTAAGATAATTGAATTCATAATATCTTGATTATAAATAAGACATTATAGTAGTGGTCAAAAATCATTTCTTGTCACAACCCGAAAATCCGGCAGAGTTTCTCCTGTACTTAGGACTAACCAGAAAATACAAAATCTGTTATAAATCAGTTCAACACCCCAAATCCAGCCACAGCTATCCACGACCATTTCCCAAACAACAGTTTTCAACCACCAGATATTCAGGTCGTGATATGTGATCACACTATACAGGACTTCTATACATACCCTATCAAATACACTTATCCTAGTTGATCCCCGGGTTTATTTGGGCGGCTCCACACAGTTGAGTGTCTCCCCTATCTGTAGAAAACAAATTTGCAGAGAGTGTGAGCTGCAACTCAGTGAATACAAAATTCCAGAGTGGAATAACATGTGGCTCACATATATGCGCTCACGCGACTATATCAACTTACACAATTTATCTACCATGGACATGGGGTCGTTGGCAACTTGGCCAACTTCACACGACCCTCCTAATGCAATGCATGTAACAAGCATGTCAAACAATAACCATGGGGTCGCATTACCTCTGCGACAGAGTTATGACGGTACCGATACTCCTCCTCTCCCCAAACGGTACCGTGACCCCGCACCTCAATCAATCTCATAAAATTCTCCTTTCCGTGCCCTTCCCTTCGCACGCACGCGGGGGCCGCCTATTAACCTCTGGCGGTAAGAGTGGACCTGTCGCACTCAAGTCTTTCTCTTTTTCTTACCTCTCCTCTCTGGTCTTTGTTTTTCCCGACAGGGTCCGTGGGGAGTCAACTCACATTTTCCACTGGGGTCACAGAGCCAGTGTCACTCATGTCCCATGCTTATATCCCGCCGGGAACCCGCGGTAGATCAGTAAGGCCCATTTATATTCCGTCGGCTTAGCGGTCACCATGGTTATACACAAGCACAAGCAATATGCAAGATGAATGAATGAATGCATGCTCACTACCGGTATCACACAGATATCTACCAACTACTCAATTCTCGATCATAACTGCTATAAACCAAAACACGAACAGATCATTCCACAATGAAAGAATGTACTCACAACCTCTTAGTCGACCAAATCACAAAGCAGGATCCTCTAGGTGTTGATCTCGCTTCTCTTTAGCACTTATCATATCACCCACAAGGAGATCAATATACACAAACACATCAGTAAATTATCCTCACCTATCATATTCAAGTAAAATGTATTCTAGTGAGTTAAGGAAAAACTTCTAAGGATTTGAGAGGGCTTAGGGCTATTCCACCGACTAATCTAAAGAGAAGAGTTACTCCTTTGCATCTCACCCTGTGGTGATTTCCTTCTCCCCTCACCAGCGTCTACTCTCAGCAGTACAAGAAAACAGCGAGCCCTTCAGCCGAAACGAAACAAGCCGCACTGGCAGCACACTCCACTCTCGGCTGACAGCAACCCAAGTCAGCACACACTCCACTCTCGGCTGACAGCAACCCAAGTCAGCACACACTCCACTCTCGGCTGACAGCAACCCAAGTCAGCACACACTCCACTCTCGGCTGACAGCAACCCAAGTCCGAATAGCTAAAGAACTCAAATGCCCAGCAATTACACACTATTTGCAGCCACAGCGATCTGCAGGTAACAACTCAACAACAACCTAAAGAGTGGCCGGAGTAGGCGAGACCCTTACCTCGAACGTCCGCAGTTGAAGGTAGGGCAGTGGAGCTTAGAAACCGAACATTAGTTTGCAGAAAACCTCCTCCTCTAGGGCTCGATTTGCTCCCACACAAGCAGATGAAGATGGAGACGAAAATAGGGAAACTGAAACCTTCCAGCCCTAATCTTCCTCTTCTCTTCCTCTCGGCCGGGGGAAAACTAATGAGGAAGACAACGAAGGGAGGAAGAAAGAAAGAAAAAGAAAGAAAAGAAAATAGGACAGGGGTTGATGGGCCAAGCTAATTGGGCGGGCTCTCCTTGGACCCAAGCCCGTGGGCTCACAATTCTAGATCAAGGGATTGTTTTTGAATGTTTAAACTTCATAGTTGGGATCTACTTGCAAATATTCTCTTTGGTAATTTGAAAGTCTTTTCGTGCATCAATTTCATTGTGTTTGTGCATTCTTCTTTGCCAAATCTGCAATGTAGACGGTTAGGTAAGAAGGAAGAAATTTCTAACTCTACCTCATCAAGTCACACGAAAACAGTAACAGGAAGATCGCAGTAAGTGTTAGTCTTAAATGTACTGACATGTATATACTGGAGTGAATTTGATTAATCACACGGACCTTTGTTCTAATTGAAAATAGATCGTTCATGAGATTTTGTCGTCCCAAAGGGGAAACTTATTAAGCTCAATGATGTTGTAGAAAAACCGCATCCAAATGTCTACGCAAAAGGGGATTGCATGCATTTAAAATCAGGATACAGGAAAATTGTGACAGGTATATATTAGATATGGTAAGTGGACCTAAGCATGTAAGGAAAGAAAATTTTCTGACATATTGACCACATTCTGCCTTTCCGGTTCCATTTTTGAAGCGTTACAGGCTTGTTCAGGACTTCAACTGTTCGAGTCGGATAGTTTTCTGCAATTTCGGAAGCACGAGATTGAATATGTATAGAGCTTCCCCTCATCTTGTTGGGTTTTGATTAATGATTATAATTATGACTAAAAAGGATTGCAAGGGAAGGTAATTTGAGATTTTCTAGGCAGCAAAAAGGGAAAAGTATTGGAAAAATCTTTTGCACCTAAGCTGTAGATGTTTCCTTGCATGGAGCATTTGCTTCCATGGTACCGGCGGGCACAAAGTTAAGCCTTTGCCAATATAGCAGAGTCAGGTCGACTGATTTAATTTACTGTTAGACGGACTGTCTCGGGATGAATCGAACATAAGAAGAAACAATTTTGGGGGTTATGAATTCGCAGTGCAACAGAACCTACCAGATGAAGAAAGAAGCATCCATGATAATTAGATACTACATCTGCAGAAATCCCAGCTTGTATTGGAAGAGGGGAAGTCGTCATCAAAGTATGAATGAACGAAAACATCTGGAAGATTATATGGGTTTGATTTTCTTCCTTTTCAGAGCGACAGGCCCCAATAAATGGATGGGAGAAAACAAAAATGCTTTCTTTCCTCTCAGAGAGAGAGGGAGAGGTTGATGGGTCTGCATGTTCAGTGTATTCTGCAGTTCATCATCTGATTCATGGTAAGCTCAGCACTCAATCCCTTTTGAAGAGATATCTAATGGGCTTTGTTGAGATTAATTATAGATTGCCCCATGATCTGCAGATGTATTGCTTTCATCAGATGTCTACAGTTTTGAAGTAGTTGCCTTGTTTTTTGCATTTTATGTTCTTATGTTTAAGCTGGGTTTCTGGGTTTATTGTACTTTCTGTTTCTTAGATGAAGAATTGGCTGATGATGAGAACATTGGGAGCTTGCTGTCAAGAATTTAATTATCTGACATTTTAATCACCCAAAATAGCTCTAATTCCTGCATGTTGATGCATAGAAACTAAAGAAGATTCTCTAATAAGGCCTGATCTGTGGTTTTTTTTGCTTCTTTCTTTTGACAGTTCTTTAATCTGCCAAACTGGGAGGTGATGGCATTCCCTTGGTTTAGCATGCTTTGTGACTCGGAATTTCAGCAGAGGTGGGAGTTCCGGAATCGGGAAGTTGATTCTTCCAGTGATGATGCCAAATCGGGTTCAGGCACAGAACCGACTCTGAAGAAGCATAAGCCGGTTCCAGGTCTAATTCCAGCTGAGACTGATGACCCTGCTCAATCTCCTGAACGCCAGGAGGAAACGGTCAACCCCGTGGGAGGACACGGAGTTATAACTCCGAATCCCAAAGAGGCAACTAGAAGGCATAGCAAGGGAAAAACAGTTAAGAAGGAGAAGGAGATCAAGAAGAGGAGTATCAATCGAGAATACAGGAAGACAAAAGCTGTAGTTTATGACACCGCATTGCTAGATGATCTTCAGAAGTTCCGTGAATCTTTAATAGAGCAGCTCAGGGTCGAAAGAGAGAACTTATCCGAGTGGATGAAGGATGAAATGAGCAAAATGGTAGGAACTAATGGTACTTCTATAGGAGCAGAGAGCAACAAAGAAGCTGATCATGTGAACAAGCACCTATTTCTGCAGTGCCGAAGTTCTGAACGTCCAAAGAAAAATGCCGGAGATTCCAGGAGAAGCATAGCTCAGCCTTCAGGGAGGTCATCTCGAAGGAAGAAGAAGGCTGATTCTGCCAGCTGCTCACAAGTTCTTGCAAATGAAAAACAGGAGATGCCGGAAACTGCTGATAAGTTGAAATTTCCTCCCCCTCCTTTGGACCACAGCCTGCAGCTCCAGCAAAACAGCCTTAGTTCTGGCCACAAAGTTCAAGGCTTGACAGCAATGATCGAGGAAAGAGGAGAGAGCTTGGAATTGATTCATAGCTCGTATCAGCAGTCTAATCCAGCAGCAGCTTCTAACTTCCTCATTAAGCCTGGCAGCGAAAATCACCAGCTAGAGAATTCTTTGTTCAATTTCCCATTGAAATTTACAGGAAAGAATATGGAGACAGATGAGATATCTGGATACTACCATATGTTACTGCCAGAAGGTAGATCCAGTTACCCCAACCAAATGGGACCAAAGAACAGCCCCTCTATTCAAACCATATCTCCAAGCCATCTTTATCGCGACATGGGCCATGGTTTCAGCAACATGATCACAGATCCATTGCCTTCCGAGAATCCACTGGGAGACAAAGGCAATGTACTTGGACTACAGATGAGTGGACAGCAGGTGAGATTTCCCGGGCATGGAAATGGATTTATCTAAATACAAAACTGTTGGCAATTTCCTGAAATTATATAGAACACATAATGTTCCTGGCATGTTCTCTCTGCAATTGAGAGCACATAATGATAAATTTGCATGTTTTTTTCTGAAGTTAGGTAAATGTTTGGTTATCGGGTACATTTCACGAGCATGTTTCCACTTTCGAAGTTATGCAGTGTGCTCATCATTGGTAAATGGATTTGGCATTTGATCACTCGACTCTTCGAGTAAGAAGAGAGAACCTGTGGTAAGTTTTCCCAGTTTCAGAGCTTTCCCAAGCTCACGCCTTAGAAGTGCCCAAATTTCAGCTGAGAAAAGGAAAGAAAAAAGGAAAGAACTTGCCATGTAACACACGCAGATCTTGTCGAACATGCCTTCCTGTGTAACTCTCTTTCTATCCAAGAAGTAATTCTTGACTCGTGTGTTGGGTCAGCACTGTAGTAGGAAAACCTGCCATTTCCTGCCTTTTCTGTCCGTATCATCTTCTTGCCGACTGCAGGAAGTAGGAATCCTTGGAAAACTTCAGGTAATCCAAATCCAATGACGTCTGACAAGTCTTGACGGGCAGCATTGATCCCCGGGAGATATACCTGTTACTGCAACTGAGAACACTAGAATGAAGGTATCGAATTAGGGGCTGAGAACCGACTAGTTGGGGAAAGTAAAGGACTCCCGTCATAGAATGACATGAATGGGTTCTCCACTGTTGCAAGCTCGACTCAAGTTCGCCAAGCTCGACTTCACGTGGGCACCTGAACCGTAATTAGACCATAGACTATCGTTCTTACACTAACAATTGATCGTGCCATTCCTGCAGAAGAAAAGCCAACTTTCAAAAGATCGGACAATCCCACAGAGCTAGCTAGCTGCTTCAAATAACTGATCCTAATCGTAACAAGGTACAATGTTAATAGCAGTGCATACATGCGTATGTTCAACCGGTATCGATGTCATTAACCGATATTGAAAGAAATCACACACCGAGTCCTCCTTGTGTTTAAGCGACGGTAATACTCTTCACTAAACTCTTCTTTCACTTGGTCTTGGCTTTTAGTTATTACATAGTGATGAATTACACAATTTTTTGTTATTATAATGAGAAAATTCCCGTCTTTCTGACCTCACTGTAGGCAAGCAATTCCTCCATCAAAGGCAATCCCAGCTTAGAGGTCTGAGGCTAGTCAAAGACGAAGAATGAGGATGCCTCTAGAAGCTGCCACGCGCCTCCCGGAATCTCTCACAATGATGATGGCCACTTGATTGTATGGTCGGCCGGACGGACGGCTGCGATGTGATGGCAGACTCTCCGTCGAGACCGCGAGGATTCAAGTCAACATCGCGCTCTTCCAGCCTTCCACTGCCACGTGTAAGGCAGCGGATGCTTGGGCGGTTCTTGATCCCGAGTGGGGAATTGAAGCTCCGCCAGAAAATAAAAAGCTGAAAAAGAAGGAGAGGAAAGAAGAAGAAATGACATGACAAGCAAATACAAGTCACATGAAAAATAGGGAAAATAATGCTCTTTTTTCTTTCTCCATACTGCCCTTCCATTTATGTCCAGGGAAGCCAGGAATGAAGAATCGAAATCGAAGGGGAAGACGTTGGACGTCATAACAGGTGATCCATCACACTCACATAGCCGTTAGAGAGAGCTTCTGCGCTGCTTAGTCCGAGCTCAATCTCCTCGACCCAGGAGCATACTGGATGAGTACAATTCTTGTGCAAATAATCGCACACCCCCATCGGGATTGATTCGAGTGAATGATTGATCCTATTATGATGGCTACCATGTGTACTCGTATAGAACTAACTCTAAGGGTGAAGAGAGAGAGAGGATATGCTTTTTGATTTGAGGAATAATGTTTTCGAGCAATTCCAACTCAGAAGGGTTGGCAAGAGGAGGGGCCCCAAAAGGCTGGAAGGTGCATGCGAGCGGTGGATATGGGCGTGCTGGTGTCATCTCACGAGAATGAGTTGTCTCGCATCGCTGGCTCTGTCCCCACCCCCACGCCCACCCTTTTTACACATCAATTTGTAAATAATAATTAAGATAATTTAATATATATTACTTTTTTAAAATGATATTTCACATTTTATTACTCGATAATATTTCAGGTTTAACCACTCCGATGGTGAGCCGTTACAGTCCAACGGCGAGCTATTCGGACTCCTTACGTTTCCTAACATCACATGGCCTAATAGAAAAGGCTGGAAAAGAAGAGAATGATTGGTTGATGGAAAGGGCGATGGCCCACTCTTCTGATTTAAATGAGATAAGACTAAAGAGGATTGAAATTGAGAAGCTGCTGGGCCCCACCGCCCACCCACCCTCGCTTGTCTGTCTGTAGGTTCTGGTGTTGGTGGACTAGCAATTGTTTTTGTATTTGAATTATTATATCAATAATTATAATAAAACAGCGTATATATATTCACATGAATTTATTTTTTTTATCCGTACCTCCTATATATTTTAAAATAAATTTATTAATCTTATATATTTAAATATATAACATATTTGAATTATAATTTTAATAATTTTATAAAATATTATTTAGTAAATATGACACATTAGCATTATCATGCCATATTACTCAAATTTTATTATATCAATGTCTCCTATCAGCAATATATCATCATATTAGCATATATCATTGTATTATTAGAATTAAAATTTAAATATATTATAAAATAAAATATATAAAATTATTTTTAAATATATAAAATTTAAATACTAAAAAATAAATATATAAAAATTATATTATAATTACTCCTAACAAAAAAAATTGACATTATTATTAATATTAGCCTTAAATAGTAAATAATCATAAGATTTAATCGTTATATCTATTTTCCTCCTACTTCTTTCGCAGAAACTCACAAGGCTTATGCATAATCGGGACAAAGAAATCATTGTAGGTGCATTAGATGAAATCTCTATGCACTTAATTGTTCACTCGGCGTCGTTGGTTCCCCCATCTCGTCCTCTTCATATTCGTGCTCGTGGAGTCGAACAGCAAAGCGGAGCTGTCAAACAATTATTATAATGTCTTAGTACAAAGATCATACATATATATTCGTCCAAAGTCCGAAAAATAATAATCACAAAATCAATACGAATATTTATGTTTAATCATTGTGTTGTTCGAAAGTAATTGTCGAGAGGAATAGGATTAGGAATATTAGTTTCATTTTAGAATATTATTTTTTTCCCTTCTTTTTCCCCCAATTTCTAGTTCTGTGAGACGTTGGTATGTGGGTCCCAGGATCCGTCAGTGCCATGTGGTGGTGGGGGATGGAAAGGTAAATTTGCATTGCTTTCCCATGTGCTTATTGCAATTGCGCCCCCTTTCCAAACGGTCGCCGAGAGAGAGAGGGAGACGGTTTTCTGAATAAATATTGCGTAAGCATCTCTGGTCTATTTATAGATAAGTAATAATTAATTAGGATTATTTTAAATTAGAACTAGTGAGATTAGTGTATATTTAATTTTTTACTTAAATTAACCATAGAATTATTAGGATATTTACTCCCATTTTCTTAGCTAAATTTGATTTCGACAAATTGTCTATTTTTAGTTATAAAAGATAGACAAACTATTTTAATATTCTGATGTGGCAAATTTATTTCACAGTGGATTTCTTGAGACAGCCCGCACAGTTTGGGTACAAAAATAAAAGGAAAATATTGGTTTTTTGTTTCTCATTTTTTTCCTTATAAAGAAATTTTATGAATTTCAAACCAGATAAAAAGCGTAAGAATCAAATTAATGTAAAAGATTTTATTGATAAACCTGAGCTGATTATTTACCCAATAAAAAAATCAGCGGAATTATTTCAAATGATAATTTTTTTGGGCAATTATTTCAAAAGATAATTCGATGACACTCTGTAGCCGATAAGAACAAAACAACATTACCTGTCAACATCCCTCTGGTCTTTCCAGAACTGTCACCAGTTCTTTTTTTTTTTTTTTAACGATCACATTAGGGTTTCAATGCAAACGAGAAATAAGGGGAGAAAGGTCAGTAAAAAGGATATGACAAAGGGTAGAAGATAAGAAGTTTCATAGGTAATGAATTAATTGATTTTAAATTAAGGATAATATTATTATAATTATGGGATTTTGCTTCTTCTTCCCAATAGTTCTTTCGTAATACAGTTAAACAGTATTTCTTCTGCCGTTTTTAATCTAAAGCTATTAACAAGTAAGTGCAATTATGCTAAAGCTCCCTGCTTTATCTTAAAAATGAGAATAAAATAATTATGAAAGTCGACCCATTTGTCTGTTGTGCAGAATTATTACCCTTGCCCCTAGCATCCGGTCTATAAATCAACCTTATCTTCACCCTTCTTGCAAGTTCTCACACTTTCTGCTCAACCGGGCCCCTGTTTTCCTGAGGAAGTTCAGTCCTTTGAGTGAATTAGGTGAAGGGGAAAGAAGGGTGACGATGGAGGGTAAGGAAGAGGATGTTAGGCTCGGGGCAAACAAGTTCCCGGAGAGGCAGCCTATCGGGACGGCGGCACAGACGGACAAGGACTATAAGGAGCCGCCACCTGCGCCTCTATTCGAGCCTGGGGAGCTCACGTCCTGGTCCTTCTACAGGGCGGGAATCGCCGAGTTTATGGCCACTTTCTTGTTCCTATACATCACCATATTGACGGTGATGGGGGTGAAAAGGTCAAACAATATGTGCTCCTCTGTGGGCATTCAGGGCATCGCTTGGGCCTTCGGTGGCATGATCTTCGCCCTCGTCTACTGCACTGCCGGTATCTCAGGTTAGATTCTAATTGGAAAACACTCAGCTGCCTTTACTGTGTAAAAGCTCCTTTTTTTTTTTTGTTTTCCTGAACCTCTATAGATGAGATAAATGTTGTATCTTCTTGTTTAATTAGATTTTTGAGTTATGAAGCTTAGCATCATAGAAATTTAGTGGCAGAACTGTGGAGGCTGTTGCAGCAAAATTCCCCTTCTGCAAATTTGTGTGTGTTCTTCACGGTTAACTTCATTTCAGTGATTTGTCAGAAAAAAAAAAGCTCTTCTTTTTTCTAGGACCTTTGCTAGGATATCATATCAGACATCCTATTTTTGGTTTTATCTCAGTTGCATGATAGAAACAATATGACCTCGATAATATTAGTATGCACAATTAGGCACCGCAACCACATGATTTGGTCGATTCAGTGGCTCTTTCTTTGGTTCGAGTCTTATCTCTTAGTAGCTGAACTACTCTTTCGGGGGTCTGATACCAGGTGCTCCTGCTCCATTTTAGGCATCGCAAATTCATACTGACTATACCTTTAATGGGGTTCTGTCGAGCAGGTGGACACATTAACCCAGCAGTGACCTTCGGGCTGTTCTTGGCGAGGAAGCTCTCCCTTACAAGGGCCATCTTCTACATGGTAATGCAGTGCCTGGGAGCAATCTGTGGAGCCGGAGTTGTGAAGGGCTTCGAGGGAAAAGCCAGGTACGAGTTCTTTCAAGGAGGGGCCAACATGGTTAGCTCGGGCTATACAAAGGGCGATGCCCTTGGTGCCGAGATTGTAGGCACCTTCGTGCTTGTCTACACCGTCTTCTCTGCCACTGATGCTAAGCGGAGCGCCCGTGACTCCCACGTCCCTGTGAGTAAATTACCATCCACATGTGAACTCTCTCGAATCTGTCCTGCATGTCTAGTTTTGCTTTGTTAGAATCTCGATTCATAAGTTCTTTTGAATTGTGGTCGTCTTGAGCGGTGTAAGCTTTTCTCTTGCCGAGTGCAATGGAATAGGATTGGATTCTGTGGTATTCTTGCCACTGTCTAAGAATAAAAAATGAGTCCATATTACTTTGGTTTCTTCTGTACCATCTAACAATATCTGATTAAATTCCTGGTGGGCAGATTTTGGCTCCTCTTCCAATTGGGTTTGCTGTCTTCCTGGTCCATTTGGCCACAATCCCAATTACCGGAACCAGCATTAATCCTGCCAGGAGTCTCGGTGCTGCCATCATCTACAACAGGGATGCGGCATGGGATGACATGGTAAGAGTCTGGAGACTAGATGATCAGTCATCGGCCCGTACTTCCTCTGTTATTAGTAATCTGTAATTGGACTTTATCTCTGGTTTTTATTGTCACAGTGGATCTTCTGGGTCGGACCATTCATCGGTGCCGCACTTGCTGCAGTTTACCACCAGATAGTCATCAGGGCCATGCCCTTTAGTAGGAAATCATACGTTTGATATGATTTCCTGTCACCCTTGGCCATGAGCCCTCTGAAGCCATCTAATTCATGTGGGCAACTTGTTGAGTTGAAGCCAATCTCCTCTCTTCTCTTCCCCAACCTCTCCACAGCTTCTCTTTTCAACTTTCGCTACTGCTTGTATTTTATGTCAAAAATGATGGTGATGATCATGTGGTGTAAATTATTAATCCACTCAAATGTTGTTGATGATGATGGTACATTGCGCTTGTTTGTGGCAGATAATGAATGGATGGCTCTCTCTATGTAGCTTCGTTTCTTTTAAATGCTCTTTCCTTTGCTCATTTCCACCACCTACTGCTAATCACCTTACAAGTTTGATGGAATAGTCTCTTGTTTTGCCCTTCTCTCTTTTCCATTACATCGAATTAATAGTTACTTTTTTGTTCATAATATATAAATTCAACGCTTTTTTTTTGGGTAGCGTATATAAATTCAACACTTAATTTATAGGAAATAAAGGTACGCAAATAAATATTAATCAAACATAAGCCCGTTACCTATTACTTGGGCTTTGATCTTGCCTGCAAGTGGCAGGGCATGAGAGGCCACGGTAGGAGAGTTAGGTGTATCTTTCTTGTCGCCTTTAGGGTTAGGTGCCCATAGATATCGACACTGTTTTACCTAAGGGCAAGGAGAGAAAAGGTACCTTAGAGCTTGCATCAAATGTGATGTAAGATTGTAATGTACAATTAATAAATGGGTAATTGCTCTACAGACCGTCCTCGAGCTATATGTATCGATCTTCTCCTAAGAGTCTGAGAATTCAGCGTTTGGGTCCTGCTCTTCTGCTAGCAGTTTGAATTCTGGTCGGATAAGCTTGCTTGCTATAACCAGAGGGTTCGTTCCCATGGATCGCTAGTTTTCCGATAGAGAAGAGCCACTTGGATATCTGATCTTCTGCTGTCAATATCTCGACTGTCTTTCCTTCCCCAGGTATCAAGCGTGGCATTAGTGAAATCCTGCCCTTGATTGTTAGTACTCCATTACCTTTTCAACAGTAACTATATAGATGAAGATCATGCCCTTGTAATAATCGTGGCCTGATCGTAGCCACAAACTCCATTGTCTTTGTTGACCTTCATGGGAAAGTAGCGACGTTTTTTAATGAGTGGCATCCGCCTCTTGGAAATGGTAGTGGAAACATATTGGTTGTGGTTGAATATCAAGGCGAGCTAATGATTCGAAGTCCGGTTTGGATCTGAGAGGCCATCTGGTGCAGTCATTCTGTTGGGTCGAGACAAGCAGTTTTTCTTCTCTTTTGATCGGTAAGATACTTGTTCATTCCATAGATCACCAAAAGGGGGTTCAACAAAATTACAGGAGGCAGTAGAACCTAGCCTTACACCCATCTGGCTTGTGTCATGGGCCACAGACTATTGTTTGATCGGGGGATCCAACTGCACTGCCATACAAAAAGCAATGGGACCACTGACCGAAAATCAGAGATAACAATTTTACAATCCCAGGGAGGCCTAGTAAGTCTGTTAACTGCTAACTGCTAATGTGATATCACGAGCATCAGAGAAGAAAGCGACACTCGACCATTCTTTCCGGATTGCAACCTGAGCAGCCAACAACAATGCTTCAGCTTTTTTATATTTTCGGTGTGTGCATGACAACAAAACAACCCAATGTTAAAAACGTAGTAAATCGATCATTAGCATAGTTGATAATGCTGCTTCCACGACTAGAGCAAGTCTACAATATATGTACATGGGAAAAAAAAATGGAAGTCGGTACCACCAAATTTAGCATTAATTCCGTTGGATCACGAGCACACTGAGTGCAATTTGAAAACAGAAAGATAAGGGTTCCGAATGAGAAATCAAGGCTACTCATCATGTTTTAGCCCGTAGCAGAGCATGGTTCATTGAGACAGGTTTAGGCTCCTTGCTTCTTGCTCTGAACTGGAACCAAGGCTGCTCGTGTTGCAACTTGCAGTTGAGTACATACGTCGGTTTCTTTCAGCTGTACTACATCTTATGACCAAAGAGGAAGAGAAACCTTTTTCCCAGCGTATTCATAGTTTTCTTCGTCTTCTGGCGGGAAATCTGAATGGTGCAAGATACGCATACTCAAGAGAGATTATAACAGCAAAATAAATACAGTCAGGTACAAGAGCAATTATGCCTTGATAGTTCAAGAAGACGAGTTATGCAACAATTTGCTACTGCTACACTAAGGTCTCATCCGGATTTTCGCCTAAAAGCTTGTTTGAGATGTGGGACATGGATGCTTATGGAGGGATTCATTATTGAGGTAATTCAACTATGACCCCTTCATAATCATCCATATCCCACAGTCCAGGCAAGCTTTAAAATGAGGATTTATTCCCGGACTGTCTGCTCTATGGAACGTATGATCACGACAAAGGAGATCCAGCAGCGATTTTTAAGTCTGCACATTTGGAACTTTCAGCATTGTTTTGCAGAAAATCTCTGCATTGCTCGCCTGATAATTCGTGCTGACAGAACTGTCGATCCCATTATCTGCATCAATTGAGCAAAGACAAATGATCAAATTCTATCGTAAATGCACTGACATAAAGGGAAAAAATTTGCACCAGTATGCATTCATATGATGTTTTATAATCTGTGTCTTGTAAAGAGAAATCAGTCTGTTTTCTCCTTGTTTCTCTGAATTTTCTATCTCCTTTGTTATCTCATTTTCTTTGCAAAGAATGGAAAATCTGGATGCTCTTCCACATCCTCCATGCTAGCTTGACGGATCATTGTTTTCTCTTGGAATTCTTACCTTAGATTTCATCACAAGTGAAAGAATACCATCATCAGTAGAACTCTGAACCGAGTGACAATCTAATTGAAGATTGCTCGCTGTATTTACAATCTCGAGCAAGAGCCCCTCTCTCCATCTGCACTTCATCTCAATCACCACTTCCTTATCCTCAATACAGACAAACAAGTTGTCATCATAATTTATCGAATTTTTCGTATCATCAATCTCAAGAGCCTTCCTCTTCTTTACCACTGGCCGCTCACCAATTTGGAGCTTGTTGTCACCATGGTTATCACATGTCTTCTCACTGGTGTGTTGGGTTAGTTTTCTTCTCAGCGTCATTCCCAATCCTATGCACTCCAGTTCTTCTGCTCTCCTCTTAAGTGTCTTCAAGTACTCAATCATATCGTCCAGGATATGTACCGTATCGACATGCATAAAGAACCAAATTTTAATTAGGACCCATTTGAAGCTTGCATCTTTTGTTCAAAAAAAGATGAATAAGACATGCTGAAGGTAAGATTATGAAGCACGTCTTCATTTTTCTTAAGTTTTTAAGTGAAAAGGTTCATGCCACAACTTATGCAGGGTTTATGAATTATCAAAAGTTTCTATTTGATCAAGTTTAAGCTTTCAGAGCAGTCTGCAGATAAATAAACCTTCAGAACTCCATAGATATTAACCTCAAAAGATGGGATTTCTATGAGGTACCTTATTAGCAGGAGAGATCATTGATTTGAGAACAGATAACCGCTCATTTATCTTATCACTTTCTCTTCTCTCCGCTGAGACATGGTTTGTACTCATTTCATCAGCTTCTGGTTTCCAAACTCGATTCTCCTCCCTGCAACTTTCAATTGGAGATTCAGTTAAGCCCTTGTCGTGCATCCTGGAAGCTTCAAAAAGAATACACTTCAACATTCCCTGATGAGTTCCACTTCTCTGTTTGCTGCAATATGTGGGTCCTCCATCCTTCCATGCCCGAAAACTTGATTCCCTCTTAGTCTTGCCTAAATTCGGCCCAAAGCTGAATTCCTTGGAAGTTTTCAAGAGATCCCAGAGAGTGCTTTGATAGTGGAAATCATCATCCTGAGCATTTAGACCTAGTTTGTCCTTATCATTCCCCTTGCTCTCATTCTTATCGAGCGGATACTGGATTACATTTTCTAGGTCAATGAAGGTATGTGAGATACAATCACTAGAATTTACTGAGTGCTGCAAAGAACTATTGAAATCTTCGACCATGAACTGCCGACTCTGTGCTTGAGAAGCTGCTACATTTACTCCTCCGACCATTAGTAATTGATTAGGGGCTTGACAGGCCTCAATCCCATCTGACCTCGTGGTTGGAGAGACTATTTGAAGCTCTCCGGAAATGGGGTTCATTTTGGTCTCGAAAATTTCGTGATGGAATTTCATGGAAGGTCTCAACTGTGGAGTCTCCGACAACGAAGCCATGACATGTTGAAAGAGAGCAGGGTCCTCGGGCACCTTAAAATGGAAAAGTAGAGCCGAATATAAGTGATTTAATATGTCTGTTAGGCACTTGTGAAAAAAGTAAGAGACCATGAAGGTGAAATAGGGTACCGAGTCAGTCACTCCTAGCTCGACCACACCCCCGAGAAAAGGGAAGCACACCACGGTCTGAAATTTCAGGGGAAAGCAGTGAGTCCTAAGATTCAAGGCCGCTAAGTGTGAACACTTCTTGTGATAATCACAAAATTCAATAATTTTCAAAGATGAAACTGTCTAAATGTATATTAGCTAAAGTTCTGATCATACACTCAAATTCAGTCAAGAAAGCAAATCGATACCTGAATAGATGCACTCTGAGGAAGAAGGCCATCGCCAGCCAAATGGATCAAAACCAGTAGTGGAATTTACATCAGAGAGTGAATGTACTGATGCGTATTAGTTGAAAAACTAGGTACGACTATCTGTTTCAAACACAGAGTAGCTTTGAACTGTACTGGTAAAAAAATAAGACAAATTTGACAGGACCAACCTTCGCGAGGAGAGACCGACTGAAAATACTGTTATCCGCAGAATGCGCATCACAGAGCCAAATAGATTGACCAGTTGATAATGTTCTCCCAGGTAATCTACCAGATCAAGAGAAGGTTAGGACATGAAAAACTGTGAAAACTCTCTCCCAAAATCTGAAACTGTTCTTTCATAGCGATTAAAGGGGAAAATGTAAAAGTTATTTCCGGGTTGAGACAAGATGAACTTGAAAACTTCCATGAAGAAGTAATCCATGAGAGATGCAGAGCATGAGCACACACAGCATAACCAATTATTTGTGTTCACTAACGATTTAGGAAAGTTATCTGTTTTGCATACCCTTTTTTCTTAAGGAGGAACAAATAAATTTCTTGTTTAATTGCACTCAGTAAAACATGTCTGAAAATGAATGCTTTTTTTTTTATGCTGAGTGTCTGGACATGGATGTCTTATCAGCAGAATTCGATAGTTCTCTTTTCCATTTGCGGTTTTCTCCATTTTGCAAGAACAAAAAATTAATGGAAAACACGGGAAGTTTCTTCTAGTCTTCCATAACCAATGAAAGCCACGTTACCGCAGGCGCTTGGAAGAATGAAACCCAAAAGCTTCCAACAGCTAGAAAGGGACGAGATTTGATCTGACAGAACATCAAAAATCAGCGAAGTTGTGGGATTATTTACCCTTGACTGATATCGAAACAGAAGGACATGCAGACCAAGTAATACCACTCGGCATTGGTGAGATCTTCAGGCGAAAGCGCTGCTGAAGGTCTTCTTAGCTGACCACTCGACTCAGCAGCGGATAACGACTCGTAAAGTTCCCTTAGCTGTTCGCTCCTCGGGAGACCCAACTCATGTGCGTTGAACTCCACTGGTTGGACTGTTTTCCGGGTTTTTATGTCCCCATTGTAGTACCCATCATCCCATTCCAACATCCTACGGTGAGTGCAGAATAAAAAGAACTTAAACATATATAGATGTAAACATCAATGTCGGATGAGACTGTTCCCCACGGTCAACAGGAGTTTGACGCACGTTCAACCAAAAATTTGATTGAGTTTGGTTCTAATATGAAGTTGAATCTCACAACCCATTAAGTTAGTCTTATAGTTGGACATATCTCAACCTATCATATGTCCACCAATGACATTTAATATATTATGAGTTCTAGTCCGACAGACTATTATAAACCATTGGAATCAGAGAACAATCTTGTTTTTCTATAAGCCTCTGTGAATAGGTTTGAAGGACAAATGTTTGAAAATTCTAATTATGGAAAAACATCGATATGTAACTCTGTATATACTATAAAATGAATGAAAGAGTAAGGTATATCAGTAGAGATGCTAATATAACATTCTAATATTGTCCCAACACGTGCAGGTATGAAGCTGTTGATTAGATCATCCTGCAAGAACGCCGGCAATTTCTCTGGCAGCCACAGGCTATCTTAGTTACTAAAAACTGACATAAGACAAAATGGCGTTCCAAAATTATGATATCTTTGTGCTTGTCTGTTTTCGGCAAGAATATCACGTCACCAAGTTAGATTATACAACTTTATGAAGAACAGAGATGGAGATAGAAACGATATAGAGTACCCCGGCTGCGAGGCAGAGATTGACCAGAAGATTCCGTAGCTCCAACTGATGCTCCTCACAGCGAGAGCAAGCTGCTGTTTCAGGTCCATTGGGTCTCCGGTTTCACAGTCCTGAGCTCCAGTCTCCACAATGTGAAATCCAAGACCAATTCTCCCCTTCTAAATGAAGAATCTCTGTCACCAATCAGGATTTATGTAAGCCACAGAACGGACCAGGAGCAGCGGATCATGTGAAGCTTCCTCTTTTCTCCTGCTGTAGGCTGCTCATCTTTCGGGGGAAAAAAGGGTGTAATCCTGCAGAGGAAAAATATGTTATCCTACAAACTGCTCTCAATGGAGTTTCGATTTTTTGGGTGGCGAGTAGAGGGCAGGAATAATAATAGAGAGGTAGTTTAAAAGCAACGAGGCAATCCTCATCAATTTCAGAGCAGAAGGAAAGGAAAAGGGTGGATCTTTTGGATTTGGCTTGCCGAATGAAACTTCAAAACGAATTGATGAGTAACGAGGCACTCTTTTTGTACGACCCGGTAAGAGCAATACTTAGCTGCTCTCCACTTTTGGAGCTCTTAAACCAAAAACCAAAATATGAAGACCGAATTAGAGATCTTTTTATTTTCGCCAGAGAACTCAGTTGGTCGGCCCTGCTCAAATAATTCCGAAAGAGAGGCAAACACTTTAGCTCCTTTCCATCATCATGTCGCCCTCATCCAATAATCGTTCCCAGTAACCAAAGAAGAAAAGGAGAGCGAAAAAGGATCTAGATTCAGCTCAGAAATCAGCTCCTTGGTGCAAAACAGACTCTCAGCGAAATAAAGTCAGCCCCCCGCCAGCCCGGGAGAGAGCCTCTCAGCAATGGGTGAGCTCAAAGTTCGCACAGCAAGGACCCATGGCACGAAGCTCGCAATGAAAGGGGCAGACGATTGAGAGGGAGGTTTGTTCCTGGTCCATCATATCCCCCCGTACCCCCACCTCCGGGGTCGCTCGCTCTGCAGTGTCCGCGACGATGTGACGGCAAGAGAGACAGGATGTGGTATAGGGAGAGCAGCTGGTCCCATGACAAATAAATAGAAGAGTGTGGACGGGGGAATGGCACAGTGGTTGGTTTGCAGTTCTTTAATTTCTTAATGGTGTTGGATTCGGCAGGGGATCAGAAATCAATAAAGAGGAAGAAGCCAAAAGTAACAACTAATCATATTGCTCATTAAGTTCGGCGCTCATTATTTTAATGGGAGGGCTCGAGTTCGAGTTTCATATGTGACGGGGAGCTTTTCACATCTTTAATCAATTGGACAAAATTCAACTGGATACAGCGATTTATAAAAATAAAATAATAAAGTTGCTTACTCCGCTAGCCTTTTCTGCAAGGCCATTGCCCCTTGCACTGTGCAATTACATTGCCACGTGTCCTCGTGACCGTGTAGGCATTTCAGATGAATTTACTAAACTGTTCCATCTCTTAATTTTAGATTTTGTTATTCATAATATTAAATTTGATAATTTTTTTAAGATAAGGAAATTCTTATTTATGTATTTGTCGGCCAATTCATAGTGACACCGATACTACCGCTGCCAGTTCTCCGTCCATGACCCTAAATCGGGACCAATAAATTCATGATCCATCATATGTATTATAAGTGATTTTACCGCTATTAATTACTTGGCCTGTTTTATTTCAATCTTAACTTTTTTTTTATATGACATGTGATAAGTTGGGAATACGGTAGAATTTCTCCAGAATATGAGATTAGTTTATTCATCCAGTACCTCAAATCCTCACCTTCCACTTATCGAACCAGAAGTGGATATATATATATATATATATGTTTCATGTGAACAAAAGGGTCATCCATCCTTTGCCACTGAACAAAGAAGACAAGACAATGAAAAACCGTACCATCTTTTTACCTTAACGAAACGCGCCTCAAATTACGCTTAATTGCAGGAGCACTTTCCCTCACTTTATTTTTACGCATGTTGCCTCGGAAAATCATTAGAGCTCCACTCAGTGTACCGTCGATCCACTCGTTAGAAACTATACCGCCCGACAAGCGGCTCCCAGTCAACTCGGCTGGGCGCGGCCGTGACTCTCGAACTATCCTTATCCGATGCAGGAACCCCCATGAGATTGATCTACATTGGAGGAGTCCACGGGTGGCAACATTTTTTACAGGATAAAATTCTTCAACCCTAAATTATTATTTTTTTTGGTGGGTGGGTCTGTAAAACTTAAACCGGAAGCACCGGCCTCTGCCAGATCGTCCCGATGTGGTGACCCGATATTTGTCCCTTCAGCGGTGAGGACTCAACCGATAACGGACCACTCAGAGAAACCGAGTTTTCCTGTCTTAATTGGAGCTAGAATGTGAGGCATAAGCGAGGGGTAGCTGAGGCTGGCAGGGTAGGAGGGGGGCACCCCGGAAAGGACAAGGAAACAAATGGTGAGTGGTCCATAATAAAATGACAAAATTGTCTCAACTGCCAAAAATAAAAAAAGTTTTTGTATTTCTAATACATGATTTTTTTAATATAAATATCATAATAATTAATTAATTCACTAAATAATATATTATACTGTATTAAATATATCATTAATCTTAAGATACTTGAGAGTTTTAAATCTTAATTTAACTTATTATATATTATCAATTTACTATCGAACAGGGACTTCGAACACAGATACATGCATTACCTACACATGACCGCGCGCGTTCACATAATTTCACATTGCTTTCAATCCCTAGTTCTCTATCCAACCTGCAATTTGTATTATGGAGAAAAAGAAACAAACATACATCAAAATTAGTCGGTATAAATCTACCCAGTGATCTCATCCCCAACAGTGCTTCTTAAATTTCCGATTTCTTCCATGGCAAGAGTCGACGTTTATTTCTTAATTTTTGATCGCATCTATTAATATGGACTTTTGTTTGTTCTGCAGTCGTTTTCAATTTTTCATAACCACGCTAACCCAGGACACGCTCACTGGCCACTATCTTCTCTCTTTATAAGATATCATAATATACTAAAATCCTATACGACTTACTAAAAAATATGATGCTAAAGATATCTGATTCAATTCTGTGGGCAAATGAGAGATACCTTTGATGTCTTTGTAAAGTCCACTAGCTGCTGAGACAGATGCGCATGAAGGTGCGACGAGCCATATTGGTGATCAAGGGTATCACCTTCGATCTTTCCTACCTTATTATTTCTACCCTATGGGACACCTTTACAAGGCGAAAAAAGCCATAAATACAATAACCCTAATCTAGAAATTCAAATTTGAACTAATCTAGTTTAGTGAACTGATCTTGGGAAATCAGACATTCGTGGAGTGGGAGTGGGTATCGATTGTGCATGCACTAAAGAAAATGTAGATTTTCGGTACGTGAGTGCAATAATGACTCAGTTTCAAATTCCAATAGAATATTATATGTCCGGTCGTTTTTATTATTAAAATTAAAAGGGGCTTATTTTTTTCAAGTCCGTAAAATTTTCATAAATCCATGAATTCATGATAAATTAATATGTAAAACACGTGTGTGATTGATTGATTAAGGAACCGAGAGAGCCAAGCACTTACTATGGGACTCAATTGGGATGACCGTTTTCTTTAATTAATCGTAGTGCTGTTAGACAGTCGAGTTCTCCATTATGATTGAGTTTGTGAACCCGATTTCTGGATGTCCTTAGCTTTTGTGAATCATATAAGATAAGTGAAGTCGACGAGGTGGTGTTGATACGGTCGCTGGGACGGTGGATCAGAGGGCGAATGGGACTCCGACGAAAACGCGTCGTTGGGGGTAAGCTTGTGTGGCTGTACATCTTATTGGGCCGCATCCCAGTAGTCAAACTATGCAATGCTTCTGGAGGCCCAACAAGCGAGGCCTTTGGGCCTTCACCACCCGCTTCCTCTCAAGTGCAAACCGGACCGGTCGCACCTACGCTCGAAGTGAAAGCTACAAGGCTGGAAGTCCCAGCTCCATCAAGAGGATAGCGGGAGCTTTCCCCGTCAGCAATGTAACTTGTGCAGTGTCATCAGGTATTACTGTATTATCAGCAGAGAATTTTTCTGTACTCTTGGCGCAATTGCCAAATTGAGTAGAAAAGTGATAATCCTTCAATTGTCTGGGTGGTGTAGTTGGTTATCACGCTAGTCTCACACACTAGAGGTCCCCGGTTCGAACCCGGGCTCAGACAACGCAAGTGTTTTGGCACTTTTTGCTAGGATGCTATCATCACTTTGACCAGTTGTAGTCTTGTATAATTATCCGCTTCGGCCGCAGTCGCTGGTTGGGGTTGGTGAAGGCGTTTTTTGACCCCGAATAACTAGATTGTGACAATCTGACATCACCTTTTTACCTTATGAAAATTGCTTCTCATCAGATGGGGAACTCTTTGAAACAGAAACCGAGCATGCTGATAAAGCAGAGCCTCCCCACTAGATAGGGAACATAGCCCTCAGTGCCACTGGCCCAAACAGCCAGCTTCTGCAAAGTGCCGGAGTTCCAACTTTTGTCTTGGAGTCATTGGCTTCTTCCGTTCCAGCATTTCTGCGCTTCTCTCGGTTTGGTTTTCTGTTGTCTTCCAGGGCTGGTCGAAACCCTTCGACAGCAAGGAACAGCGCCAGAGTAAAGCGAAGGAAGAACTTTCATGTGGGCTGTGGCTGAAAATCTCAATACTGAACCGACTTCACGGTTAAGCCATGTTGATTTTCCTTTTGTGGGTTCAGGACAGTCGACAATGGAGGAGTTCTCCTTCTTGCCATTGGATCAATTTCTTTCGCCCTCATCCCTAACTAGGTATAGGGGCATCCCTCTTAAACTTATTTAGCAACATGATTTTTCAGTATGCAAAGTTTGAATCAATTTTACATCATAAAAGAGTGTAACACATATACATTAACCAAACCAGTGGGCCGTTGCCATACAAATCACATATAACAATGATTTCACTGCAATTACAATCAAGTTTGAAAGAGCAATATGCGTATCATATCACCAAAAATAGCAATCTCACCCAATCATTGCAATCCAACAGAACGGAAACACTCCAGACTAATCATCTTCCACGAGTGCTCAAAACTCCAACATGAGACCAAATTCCTCAATTTAAACCTGTCCTTGTGTTTGTCCTTCAAATACATCATGCCTCATCCGCCTCGTCACCATAGCTATCATGCACTTCTTCATCAGCTCCAACATCCTGGTACTGTTGGTACTCGGAGACGAGATCGTTCATGTTGCTCTCTGCCTCGGTGAACTCCATCTCGTCCATCCCTTCCCCGGTATACCAGTGCAAAAAAGCCTTCCTCCGGAACATTGCCGTAAACTGCTCGCTCACCCGCCTGAACATCTCCTGGATGGAGGTCGAGTTCCCAACGAATGTGGAAGACATAGTCAGCCCTGTGGGTGCCACGCTGCACACGCTCGACTTCACATTGTTGGGGATCCACTCGACGAAGTAGGATGAGTTCTTGTTCTGGACATTGAGCATCTGCTCATCGACCTCCTTGGTGCTCATCGTTTGCCCCCTGAACATGGCTGAGGCCGTAAGGTAGCGCCCATGCCTGGGGTCCGCAGCGCACATCATATTCTTGGCGTCCCACATCTGTTGGGTTAGCTCGGGGATTGTCAGTGCTCGGTACTGCTGGGAACCATGGGAGGTCAGCGGTGCGAACCCGACCATGAAGAAGTGGAGGCGGGGGAAGGGGATGAGGTTCACGGCCAACTTCCGGAGGTCAGAGTTGAGCTGCCCCGGGAAGCGGAGGCAGCAGGTGACGCCGCTCATGGTAGTCGAGATCAAGTGATTGAGATCTCCAACTGCATAAGCAATAAGATATGATGATCATCAACAAGGGGTACTATTTTGAACACTGATGACCAACATTGCAGATCGGTTTCTAATTTTAATATGCATAGTCTAGACATTACAGCTGGGATTGGAGAGCTTGAGGGTACGGAAGCAGATGTCATAGAGGGCCTCGTTGTCGAGGACCATGCACTCGTCGGCGTTCTCGACTAGCTGGTGGACTGAGAGAGTGGCATTGTAGGGCTCCACCACGGTGTCAGAGACCTTCGGGGATGGGAAGACCGAGAAGGTCATCATCATCCTATCCGGGTATTCTTCTCTTACCTTCGATATCAGCAGCGTCCCCATCCCCGATCCTGTCCCTCCTCCCAGCGAGTGACATATCTGGAAACCTGCAATATTGTTCAACCATAAAGAGGGATCATATAACAACGGATTTACAATATCACAGTATCCCGAAAAGGGATTAGAAGTGAACTAGTTCATTAGTTACCTTGCAGGCAGTCACAGTTCTCGGCCTCCTTACGCACAACATCCAGGACTGAATCGATCAGCTCGGCTCCCTCGGTGTAATGCCCCTTGGCCCAGTTGTTGCCAGCCCCGTTCTGCCCGAACACGAAGTTGTCTGGCCGGAATATCCTCCCGAATGGTCCAGTCCGCAGGCTGTCCATTGTACCAGGCTCAAGGTCCATGAGCACTGCCCGAGGGACATATCTTCCCCCGCTTGCCTCATTGTAGTATACATTCACCCTCTCGAGCTGGACAGGGGAGTCACCAATGTAACTCCCCGAGGCGTCAATCCCGTGCTCACCACAGACGACCTCCCAGAACTTGCTGCCGATCTGGTTCCCGCATTGGCCGGCCTGAACGTGGAGGATCTCTCTCATCGTCCGGGTGATTGAGGGAAGTCTCAAGATATTTTCCAGAGAAGGAAGTGAAGTGAGGAAGAGAGATGGTGGCCAAGGAAGGAAGAGGCAATGAGGTATACGTAGAGGAGCTTTTGAAAGTGATCATTCACAACTATTTTATATATGAACAAAATCATATCAAGAATGTGTGAGCTGGATACGAAAGGGACATGCCTTTGCCAACTATAGTCCAATTCTTAGCCAGCTCTCTTTGGTTATTGGTTCATTTAGATAGACAATTAAACATGAAGATACGAACCACCAAACGAAAAATTATCCTCTCCAACATTTCTCATCTGTCGATTTATGGACTTTCCACCAATATATATATATATATATATAAAGACAGAAAAACAAAGGCAATTTGCCAACATGCCTTAATTAGGCACTCATGAAAAGCTTCCCATAATATACTCTCTTTTTTTTAAGGGATGATATCTGAAAAAGAAAATGAGTTATACTTCAAAAGATATCAGCAATTATAATAGTTGACGATCAATTTGGCACAATGCTCGTATGCAATGTAATGTCATTCATTACCATCATATCAAGTACGTATCATATTAATCAAGTCTAGAGATGATATGAAAGCCAGTTTGCATAAAAGTCTCTTCGGTGCAATTGGTATGGGAATCCAAGGTCCCTCCCATCCGAATCTTGAATTATTGACATTAATAAGCTAGAAAGAGATAGAAATGGCACATCATAATAGATGAAAGAGAAGGGCGGCTTTCATAATGTGGTATTGTGGTTTCCATAACAACTATACTTGTATATATATATATATATATATATCCACTTAATGTCCCCCCAACCTCCAATCCCAATGGCATCTATCCTGATGGCGGTGTTAATCTGTATCCAAAGACTGTAAGCTCGTGTCAGTCTCTGGAGGTCGAAAGAGCTAGAATAGACCATCCAGGACCACACTGCTTACGCGAGTCCAGAAGGTGGAGTTTAACTTATTAGAATAGCATCACCGGCTATTCGGAAGTGTAATACACTGACTACTGCATCATTCAAGTAAAATTGGTCAACTGAGACGGCAATATATTTTTTTGTTGGGCAATCACTTTCAATACAGTTCTGAGGCGGCCCCATTGCATTTAATGAGATCAAACAAAGTGAGGTTAACTATCGCAGATCTTTGAAAGTGAAGAAGGGATGGATGTGTTAACGAGTCCCCTCCAAGATCTACTTCCCACCCTCTCCACCTATAATTAGATCATACCACCACATCACCCTGTTACCTGAAATTCACACCCATAATGATCTGCAAGAAATTCACGCTAGAGATCGACCAGTTCCACCCACATACCGGGCCCAGATCAAGTAAACTGGAAGTTCTTGATTGAGAGAAATGAACCAGATCACTTCCTGCTTGTGCCTGAGCTTTATATCAAAAATTACACAAGGTGATCAATTCAGGTCAGTCCTCGTATTGCCATGAACTCTTTGCCCTAGGTATTAAAAACTAGGTTCAAGAAAGAGATCTCAATGCACCCGGTTGTACATCTCCAGGAGCTTATTGGCAGGGGTCACCACTTAGATTAAGGCACATAAACCAATAATCAGGGGGTTTCAATGGACAAGTTCATCTGTACATGCGTGTAACAAGCCATCATGCAAGCAGTAGAGCTAGGATCATGCACTAAATAGTCTTCTATGCTCTAAAGACTGACAAACATGATGCAGATTTAACAGCTGAAGATCCTTATCTATCTACTGGGTTGAGGATTGGATTACTTCTGACAATATTTTAAGGTAAAGAAAAAGGCGTACGAGCTTTCACTCGACAGAAATATGCTTAGAAAACAGAACTACTTTATCCAGCATCCTCCCCCTTCTCATTAGTTTTTCATTCCTCCACTCAAGCGTGGCATATGCGTAGTTCCCTTCTTTCATCAGATATACCTGTTCTAGCCACTTCAGCCACTGCTTTCAGGAACCCTGATTCCTTGAACCCTCTCCTCTCCAAGTCATCCCGTAGACAAAATGCATGTGGTGATGATTGAGAAGTTCCAACTGACGAAAACATCCAGGAATAGCAGAAAGGAGGAGAATCAGGGTTCTGAAGAGAGGTAATTTTCTGAAACAGGACTGCAAGTGTACATGCATGAGTAGTTAGGATGTATTCTGTTTCTTCTTGATTTTCATTCTCCTAGTCCCTCCATGTGTGATATTACATGGTCTCAATGACAATTTGTCTCACTGCTGCACCAACATGTCAACATTATCAATTTAAAAAAAAAGAAGAAGAAGAAGAGGAAAAGAAGATAGGCTACGTAAATGCATTTGGATCATACAGATTGGCTAGGTAATATTAACGAAAACATTCACTTCTCAAGCAAATGTACATACAGGGTATATACTCAACAGAGTGCTGGATAAGATAAGGGGGTGCAAGAGAAGCATCTTACCAATTATGAAAGCTATAGGACACATTTACATAAGATTAGATACATTGTAGCAATAGAGGCAATCCAATGTGGACAGCCTTGTTTCCTATTTTTCCCTTTTCCTTTTTCTCCATGTTTCACCTTTTCTATAGCCAGGTGGATACATAATCATTGTAATGCAATATCAGGAGAAAGCCACATTGCACCCTGATATACGACTGCCTTAACTTATGTACAACATCATCCTCAAACTACCAGAACCCATCAACCGCTGCTAAGGACCTCCGGGGCAAGTCTTCATCCTCTTCCATATCCACCTCGACCTCTGGCTCACCAGGCCCAAACTCTGCCGATTCAATATCAGCCAGATTCTTCAGATCAACTATGGAGAGCTCAACCAATTGCCTGACCACCAGATCAGCAGCCCCGAGTTCATACACAGGGTGCTTGCTTGCGACTGCGACACACTTCATCCTTGCATCATGGGCAGCTTCCACCGCCTGGTTTGAGTTCCCGAAGACAATGCACCTTTCAGGTATAAATTTCAGGAGCTGGGCTGCGTACATGTACATCTCAGGATCAGGCCTTCCCCTGTGGACATCCTCCGCAGCCACTGTTGCAGTGAAGCAGCCTTCGATACCAGTTGATCTGATTGCAGTCTCGAGGGACTTTCTTGAGCTTGTGGAGACCAAAGCCATTGGGATCTTATAGTGCATCAACACGTTCATGAACTCACGAGACCCATCCCTGAACCTGTAGATTCCACCCTGCAATGCTTGGTAGATCTCCTCTTTCCTCAAGGCCAACCTCCTCATCTCTGTCAAGTCCCTTGACCAGCAAAGGACCTCGGAGATAGCCTGCTCATTCTTCATGCCCTCAATCCTTCTGAGGAGAAAGGTAGGAGGAGGGGACTTCCCTTCCTCTTGTGAGAGAGCAAGCCATGCTTGCTTTTCTAGTTCAGGGTTGTGCTCGATTATAACCCCTTCCCACTCAAGTATCGCTCCTAACCAGCCACAGCCCATCCTTTCTTGCCGGAGCAAAGGATTGTGGAGAGAGGGATTGTCCACTCGGTTTGGTGGGGGCCACAGCCCAGGCTTCTTATCGACATCTGTGCTACCATGGTAGTTCCAGCCCTGTGGGATCCTCTCCTCTTCCTTAAATGAGTATGCCTCCTTAGTCAGCTCCATTGCAAGGGCCTTAACCGGTGAAACTGAAGACACAGTCACTCTCAATCTTGGCATAGTAGGAGAAGCAATCGCCAGCCTTCTCCCAACAATCTCTGGCAGCGGTATCACACTCACATCCAGGGACTTCCTTAGAATGGAGAAATTTTTAGTAGGAAGGATGCCGCACACAGGTCCACAACCAAGGAGAGAAGCGGTTGTAATCGACCGTACCATTTTCACCAAGAAGTTCAACCCAATTCACCAGAGAGAGCAATAGATGTACTGTTCTCGTGGGATCAAAGACAACTATGAAAAATTATACGCCTTTAGACCTAATCAACAGAGAATTAGCAACATGTGCAATATCTCTCTGAACCCCGATTCACCAAATCCCTTTATCAGAATTAGTCGATAAAGACGAGAAGGTTGAGAAAAACACAGGCTTCCAGCTAATAAAAAGCCACAACTTTACAACCAAACGGCCTTAATAATAACAAATTCAACCCGTAATTTCGAACCTAGAAGACGCCACCTAGAAACTTGCCAAGAAAGACAACAAACAAGAAGCCAACCGACACGATATTTACATAAAACCCCCTTCAAATTTCATCAGATTAAGCGTTCTGACGGGCCTTCAATCGAAAGAAGCGCACAGTAAACCCCTAAAGGGAAGCGGAAACCAACACAGAGACACTAATTACGGATCAGGCTGGTGTTACAGTTCCCCTTAATACTGCTACGTACATTTAGGAAGAAGAGGAGAGGGGACGGTGAACAAGAACCTCGGATGACCGCAATCAGCAGACGGCCGGTGGAGGGGGATGGGAGAAGGGAGGAAGATTCTTTGATGGGGAAAGTGTGGAGGGTGAATTTCTCCCAATTTTGGGACCGCAGCGTGGAAGAAGATGAACGCCTGCGTTATTTTTGTGGCTCATAATTCGAGTGTCCACGACATATCGAATTTCGAACACAAAAAAAAGAAATCATTATATTTAAACATTAAAAAATGAAAATAGCAAAAACAAATGAGAATTTAGCTAGAGAGTTTGGTCTCAGTATTGTTAATTGCATATGTAAAATTCACTATTGATCAATTTTATGGATATTAAATCATCTAAAATCTTGGATTAATCGGTGATAGTATGATTATCTTATATCTAAAAATCAATTTCATTATCTTTTATATATAATATAAGATCAATTCCCCGAGTAACACAAAATTTTTCCCTTTCTTTGCTTAATTAAACTGAGTAGACTTTGTCAGCAATAAAATTTTGTTGGATTATAGATTGGAATGTGTAACGATATTTAAAAAAGTATAAAATTTAGTGTAAAATTTGAAAGTGTAAATAAGATGGTTGTATGGTTACAAGAACCGGACGAAGGTGTAAAAATTTGTTGATTGTATCGTATGTATCATGGTACGGCAACATTTGTCACGGGACTACTTCCCAATCATAGAGAATAAAGAGATTAATAGTGTAATTGAGAATGGTTGATTGCAGCAAATATAATTTCTTGGCAATTGGGTAACTTCCAAGAGGCAAGTTTTGAGTTGAATTTCGCCTTTCTCTGGCCCAGTTTGGTCTGAGGAGGAGGGCATTCAACGATTGGATAAATGCTGTTCAGACGAGGATCAGACCAACAGGAGAGGGGCCCGCCGTCTCAGTCATGGTCGCAGGGATCCTTCTGTCTTCGGTGTTCAGGAGAAGGAAGCTCGAGATTCTTCTCTGAATCCCGCGGACGTGGGAAGGCCGTGTAGATTGTAGAGACTGAGGTTCCTATCACCATCGGCATCGTTGGACCACTGGCCCTCTCCCCACCCACCGTTACGTGTCAAACTCGGAAACTGCAAATCTCGGTGTGGAAGTATCGGCTGCTCATTGGCTTCATGTTTCCAGCGTGATGGCACAGTTCGTGTTAGCATATCGGGTTCACGGACAGGCTGACTTGTTTCTGAAATGGGGTTCGGGTTTCGCTAGCTGCCGTCTCATACGGCTCTACTGGATTAAAGTAGGAAGGAGAACGTGTCCGTCATCAAACTTATGAACCTAGCGGCAATTCCGGAGTATCCATGAGCAACATGGGTGTGGCCAGAAAGTTTGTCAAGAACCATTTTTTTTTCCTTTTTTTCTTGATCAGTTTGTCAAGAACTACCATGTGTTCATGGGGATGGCAGATGCAATTTATGTAATAACTAATAAGATAGAACAATTTCAGAGTTGCTAATTTCTTCATCATAAGCCAAAATGTTCAGGGTGATGCCAATATGGATTGTACTCTCATCTGGTTATACAGCTCGCCTTTGTACACGCCTCTGATAAGTAACCAAGAGCGACACATTTTTCTTTTTATGGTCAGATGATGAGAACAAATGATCAGAAGTTAGGACTCATTGAAAAGGACAAACAGTTTTATGTCGATCTCTATAATTCCTACGGTATTTTTCTTTATGAACTCATTCTAGGAGGAATCGGCTGCCGCTTTCATGCCGAGCTTGCTGATCACGACTTGGGGTCGGGTGGTTTTTCCGGGTGCAAAAACAGTAGGCAAATTCTGGTTGAAGAGGTCTAAGACATTTTTTGCAGTATGCTTCCTCCGCCAAGCGCCGCTCAGGTTCATTGCTGAAAGTTGTTATCTTTGAAGGTTCAGGTGTCTCTTTTGCATGGTTTTACAGTTTCAGAACGGGCGTCTCTCTTCTCTCTGAGAAGTAATCGATGGCCATCATGATCTGGCTGTTGACTGGATTCTTCGAAATCATTTTATTCTCTGCCTTCCATTTCTCTTTCACCGCTTCTGTGGTTCTTCGAACAACACAGAACCACAGAATTAATCATTGAATTTTCAACGGGGGGAAATGTTTCGTCTTATGTCATTTGATGCAATTGAGTTCTTCTCGTAATGATTTCCCCCTCTCTTGCTCATACAAATTTCGGCACGCAGGTTTCTGAATCTTCCCTTTTCGCATGCATTTTCAAAATTTCCGGGTATTTGTTCTTTGCCCTGTCATCCTTCATCATGCAATATGCCAGACTTTGCTTGGCTCCACTTGTAGCTGTGATTCGACTGTATTCTTGAATGCTTCTTGCGGCATCCAGTAATAGACCAAAAGAGCCAAGGGCTTCCCTCTGCCCAAGCTCAGATTGTCAAAACGAGAAGGGCGAAACAGACCAAGTCCAGTGTGGAGAATAAGTTATCAAGTGCGGCAGAAAACGGGAAGAATCTCCCGTCTTTCAACGGGGATCGATCAGTTACCGTGGCGAAACTGTAAGCTTTACAGGCGATCGGCCTGTCAACCGGCCGATTGGGAACTCAAGCAACTGTCCACCTAATTGGAACCTGTTAGTTCTTGAAATGACTTGATGACTTCCCTCCCCATTCTCTCTTCCTAATTGTCTGGTGAAACAGTCACGACAAACAATCACGTGATAAATTGAGCAACAGATGGGTTTCCTACTCGAACAGTTTGACCCAAATCCGACTCCTAAAGATTCATGACAGTGAAGAAGGAAAGTGAAGGGCACCAAGATTTCAAATTTTACTTTAGAAGTCTAAAAGGGAGAAGAGAAACAAGTTCCCTCTTGCCTGCCGTCATCAGACGGCCAGAAAAAAAAAAGAAGAGAGAGAGAGAGAGAGAGAGACTTGCAGAGGTATTGTCCAGAAAATGAAAAAAAAAATCTCAATAGTACTTGTGAAGTTGGAATTATTCTAATCTTTAATTTATTTTTATCAGTGATATTAATTTAATTTTTTATTTTCTTGTTGATAAATAAATTTAAATTTTCCGTTTAATCCAACCTATATGAGTTTTTGGTTTGGCTAAGTTAGCCACATAAGCCTACCTAGAAGAGAAAAAAAACACAACAATCTCATGTCCTCTTCTTCCTCTCTCCCCCCATGTCTTCCTGGTACCCTCTCTCTCCCTCTCTCTCTCTCTCTCTCTCTGCCCTTTTCCCTAATGAGAGTCAGAGATACTTTCTCAGCACAGCACAGCCGCTCTCTCTCTCTCTCTCTGATGCCTGACTTTTCCATTAAAGTAAAAGGAAGGGTCCTTGTCGTCACTCTATGGGCTGCTACTAACTCTACTTCTTTCATTCATTCTCTCGTTTATGCAACCCCCCCCCTATAATTCAAAAGCCCTTATTTTTTCCCTTCTTCTCCGCTCTGCCTGCTTCTCCTGCATTTTGTTTGCAAAAGAAACCCTAGATTTGCTGCAACCTAGGGTTTTGTTCCCCTCTCACCTCTTGTTCTTTCTCGGAGCTCAAGGGCTCGGCCTCCTCTTGCTCACGTCTTTACCGTTGATCGTTCTCTTTTTGGGTGGAATTTGTTTTTAACATTTTAGATATGCTTGCTCTCTTTATGTTCCGGGTTTCAGTTGAATAATGCCGACGCCACCCATTTAGAGGATCTCCAATGTCTTGCTTTAGCTGTTTTGAAGATTCATCGCTGGAAAAAAGAATGTATTTTGCCTTTTAATAACTTTGCTTCCCCACTCAGTTTCATTTCGTTCTTGTGGGGGTTTGTCCTTTTTTGTGGTTTCGTGAGATTCCGTTCCTGAAGGATGAGATCTTTTGCTTGATACATTGTGTGCTTCTGCTTAGCTCAACTAGTTTATTTGTTTTCCCTGAAACCCCTGCGCTGTGATCTCCTCCTTACCTTGTAGTTTTAGCTGGTGAATTTGTCTTCTTTAGCTTCAAGCCAAAGATTTAGATCATAAGCTTTTAGGTTCCCGACTTTGTAAATGCATGGATGGAAGAGAAGCCATGGCAATATCTGGTGGTTCAGCTCAGTATTTCATACACAAAGCCGGGCTAGGGTCTACATCTGTACCGCCACCTGGTGGGATAAATGCACCACAGCCTCCTTTTAGGACACTGGCGAACACTCACCATCATCATGTTCAGGCTGCAGCAGCAGCGGCTGCCGCCGCCGCCGCCGCTCAGTCGAGTAACCGTACAACCTTGGCTGAGGAGGCGTTCGGACCACCACCACCGCATGGCAGTTTCAGCCGTGGGAGCATTTCTGTAGGTGCATCTTCTGTAGGCCCGCCCTCTGGTGAACAGCCCCCAAAGAAGAAGAGGGGGAGGCCCAGGAAGTACAGACCCGAAGGCAAGGTGGCTCTGGGCCTTCTACCCATGTCGGGAACAGCTCCTGGTTCAACCCCAGGTTCGGTGACGCCACTTCCAAAAAAGCCCCGAGGGCGCCCACCAGGTTCAGGGAGGAAACAACGATTAGCAGCTGTTGGTGAGTCTTCTTTAGTTATGTCAGTGAGCTTTTGGTACCATGTCTATTGTTGCAAGATGAATTTCATCAATCTACAGGAGGACTGGGACAAGTCTTTGATTATGATAGATATAAGCAATTTATTAGTGATGCTCTGAGTCAGCCAATATATATTGGATTAATAGAAATAGTAATGGAATCGCCCGCAGCCTGGCTCGATTTGGTCAGAGTAGCTGCCACAGGGATCTTTTGTATAGACCCAGTTAATACTTCATATATATAATTACTTTAAATTTACCCAGCAAATATATATATATATATATTATAGTGATGCTCTGAGTTTCATTGTGCCTAGAGATTTTTGTGCAGCAGTGCTTCATTATTGTGTCATTGACTTTGATTAGTAAGTTAACCTGTCTGGGTTGAGAGTGACTGATTTCTTCATGACATGACTGGTAGTCTAACTGTGATGGATTTAGATGATATTACTCTCCATTTTTCTGGACAACATGGAATGGGGGAACTGAACGGCTGAAAGATGGATAAGGGATGTACTTTTTTTGGTATAATCTGGATTATTCTTGGGATCTCTACATGCTTTTTGCCATGGTCGATTTTACATCATGATTATGAAACTCCTTGTATATCTCAATGACCTCCTTTTATATGCTCTTTCTGCACCTTCTTTGTCCTGTTAATGAAGTCTACTTATTTTTGGCTCCAATAAAAGAAAAGGTTTGATAGTGATGGTAAGAATAGAAAAAACAAAGATCATGACTTCTTTAGGCTAAGTTTTGTTGTTATATTGCCTCTGCGTTGCTGAGCTTATGGCTTAGTAACTTAAAGTACTTCAGCATTACACATGCAACAGATATAGAGTATATGGTTTTAGTGCCTCAGTTAATATTTCCATTTCAGTGTTGTAAAGTCTGGGACCACAGTGAATATATTGATCTGAAATTTTCTGGTCAGGTGAATGGATGAACAGTTCAGCAGGACTTGCTTTTGCACCACATGTGATTAGAGTAGGAGCTGGGGAGGTATGCTCTCTCTTTCACTTCGGAGAAAAAATGCATTCTGGGGAAGTCATAGACAATTATTGCCAATTTTAAAGATTCAGAAAAATTGTGCCTTGTCACTCTGAAGCAAATCAGGACTTTTAGTTGCTGTTATACCTTCCCAAATTGTTTTTCCCCTGAAAATTTACGTATGCACTTCTCATGTTTAAAACATTTCTTTCTTGTTCTTGAATAATGTTCTGTCAAGAAAAATGTGAGAATCTTTTAATTGGATCATATGATCTTCTGTGAAAGGAACCTTTTCCTTGAATAAGGGAGCTCTTATCTTATAATACAGGATGTTGCAGCAAAGATTTTGTCTTTCTCTCAGCAGAGGCCAAGAGCTGTCTGCATATTGTCAGGCTGTGGGACAGTTTCATTGGTTACTCTTAGGCAACCTGCATCTCCTAGTGGCACTGTCACATATGAGGTTGGAGCAGTCTGATGTGTTTAAACTTTTTCTGTTGTCTTTTCTGCATCTATTATTCGAAGGAAATCTATTTAGTATTTACTGCTGCATTCTTCATTAGCTCATTGATTGAGGCAATGTTTGTTATCTCCTTTTTGTGATAAGTTCCTGCTTTGAGTAACATTACATTTTCCACGAATTCACTGTCATCTGATGGTGGGATTTGACGGTATAAAGTTGTTAAAAGGACAAGAAACAAATCTAAATTCTAATACTTAGCAAGCTACTTTTATTAATATTCTATTGTGGTTGTCTTATAACATACGAAGGGAACTTACTTGGTTGGATTAGCTTACATAGGGGCGGTTCGAGATATTATGCTTATCGGGTTCATACTTGGTCGCTGAAGAAGGTGGGCCCTGTAACAGAAATGGAGGTATAAGTGTTTCACTCTTGAGTCCCGATGGTCATGTTATTGGTGGTAGTGTTGGGATGCTTATTGCAGCAGGTCCTGTTCAGGTATTTCCTTGAGGCCTTTTTCTTCTGCTACTTTCATAATTAGTGGATTCCCTTGTTTGGTCAATCACAAGGCTGAAATAGCAGCTTATGATCTCTGTATTGGTAAAACAACTCTCATATATTGTGATTAGTTCTTATAGATGCATGTGATGCTTCTTGTTGGTTGTCATTGCTCTATAATTGATACTGGGAACATCTGGATGTCCTTGTAGTGTTGTTTAGGTTGTACTATTGTGAAGGACTGGCGGTACAATGAGTCAAGCTAGGAAGCTGAGACAGTTGGGCTTGACACAGCTAAAATAATTGGGCTTGGAATCCAGCTCAAAAACTTGTTTGGATATTCTCTTCCACGCTGGAGCTAAACTTAAAGTCATGCATGGATATTTTTTGCTGACTTGTTAATGAGACTAAGCTCAATAAAGTTCTAATCTTGCTGGACTGGGTCTGAATCATATGAAGCAACAGCAAAAAGTGTGGGGATTCTTGTTCAGATAAACTGAAAATGGAAAAGAGCATATATAGCTGCTTGGGAGGATGATGGTTCAATTGCACTCTAGTAGTAGTTGATCACTGGAGCCCTTGTAGCTTGTCTCAGCTACTAACCCTGCTTCTGTATCCTATTTACACAACTGGATGCTCAGTGTAAGTTTGTTGCTTTTAACAGGTGGTTGCCTGCAGCTTTGTATATGGAAGCGCTAAGGCAAAAGAAAAACAGATCGTGGCTGCAGATCCCAAAATCAAGGAAGACAGCTCCAAATCCCAGTCTGGGGACAGATCTTTTGCTCTGGGTGGTGGGCACAGCCAGAACTTTGCTTCATCTGCTATTGGCGTTTGGCAGAACTCGCAACCCACCATGGATCTGAAACATCTCCACACCGGAATTGACTTGACACGAGGCTGACAACCTGGGCCCTGCGAGTTTTGTATATATTTTGCTACTAGTGGTGTTGTATATTTCAAATGAGTGAGATTAGTAGCAGAAGATTGGTTCAGTTAACCTCTCAATTTGTTCTTGGGATTGTTGGTTCGGCATAACTTGCTGGAATAACTGCTGGTCTCCTATTTATTGATGTTATGTGGGGAAGGTACTCTGAGGGACTTGTTTTTAATAGGTTTTCTGTAACTGTCAGCCTAGCCGATTCTGTGCCAAAACATGTCATTTTCAGTGTTTTCGCCTTTTTGGGTCAAATATTTATTAAGAGGTTTAGCCATGATAGTAACATCTCATTTTGTTGATGCTTTTTTAAAAATTGTGCTTATAAAAAATGGTATCCTAAACTTGACTCCTGAACTGCCTGATTAACTGCTGCAATCGGCCCCAGAGAAAATAGAGAGCACTGTTTCAAGCAAGGTGATTTCTACAAGTTGGACATGCGAAGGATTTATTGCACATGGTATAAATTGTATCACTTTCAATCTGCAGAATCGTTTGAAATCTGCCGTTCAAGAATTCACGCCCGAGGAAATTGTTGTGAACGCAGACGCTTCAATCAAAGGTTCATGTAACGTCATATTTGATCTTTGCAGACAGGCGGAGATACGGTAATAATAGAGAAGTTCCACAGTTTCACAGCATATGCTATTGAACAAAATTACCGAGAACCCATAACACAAGGAGTTTTGCTACCAAAAATTGTGATAACTACACATTCATAAATTCATAATACACCGTAGTCGAGTCTGACCTGCACACGACTGCTTCAAGCCCGAGCAATCTTCATCCTCATTAAGTTTCCAAGAGCTCCTTTATATCCCGCTGCAAGTTCATGGAGAGCTTAGTAATCTTGGTAATTTACACATCACACAGTTAAAAGTATCATCTTACCTCAACTGTAAGAGCAGAAGTTGTGGGATAGTACCGATGCACAATCATCCCACTCTTGTCAACTAGGAACTTGACAAAGTTCCACTGGATGTCATCTCCAAAGATTCCCCATTTGCCAGACTTCAAGAAAGTATACAGTGGGGCCGCATTTTCCCCATTAACTTCAATCTGAAAAATGGATGCAGAAAAGATAATGAAATGGGAGTCCTGTCTCACCCAGTCTCATACGCGATCACTCAAACAGAGCAAGCAATTCTATTAGTATATGGGTATGGTCCTAAACTAACAACTTTAGATCAATGTTGTTCGCATGATAGACTTAGAGGTGCTATGCCTTCAATCCTGATGCAACTCTGTCAATGTATGTGGCACCGTATTGGGTGGGAGAATCATGACTTCTATTGAAACTTCCACGAATAAATTATTTATTTTATCATCTTATGAGAGATAGGGCTATGAAAGATGCGGCATCATATCAACATGAAAATCTTCATCATACTTGAAATTTATGTAACCTCAGATTTACATCTCTCTATAGACATACGATAAGACCCTCCTTAAAGAGAGATTTGACTGCTACCGACCTTGCCAAGGATGGGAAATTCTGATTTGAAGCGAGTACAGACAAAATCTGAGATTTCTGCATTAGTTCCTGGTTCCTCGTCACCAAATTGATTGCAGGGAAATGCCAATATCTCCAAGCCTGCATCAAACTCATGATACTGCATAAGAGCTAACTGACTGCCTTCCTAAAACGTTATAACACTCATTTTGTTTAACCAAAGAGACATCTCTTGAAAGGATCAAAGCATATTGCCTGGTTTTTTAATGATTTGAACCTTTGTTTTGCTAACACAAGCTTGGAATCTTGGACCTTGGAAAGGAAAAAGTTACTGTTCATGAAAAGCTAGCTAATAGCACAAACCACCTGAAGTCGAATACAACTAACCTTGACCCTTGTACTTCTCATACAAATAATTCAGCTCTGTATAGTTTGAATTGGTCATTCCACTGAAAGAATTAAAACAGAAGGTCATGTCAGTTGAATGTATTCCTCAGACAGAACCGAGATTGGAACTGTTATTTTGCCACCTGAAAAACTAGTGTGAGTGTCTAAAAGCTAGGCAAAAACCTAAGTACGAAATGGTAGGTGCATACCATTTTGAAGCGACATTCACAATGAGCAGGATCTTCCCCTTATAAATATTGAGACTCACATCTTTCCCGTCAGCATCCTGAAAATGTTGTCAAGAACATGCATAGAATTCTTGCACAAACGAAAAAGGAATAAATTGCTTTTCATAGGATAAAGCCAGCTAATTCCTTTGCTAAGACAAGGCAAAACTGTAAACAGAGATCCACCTCAACCAATTCTCGATCACCCATTCTCAAAAGCTTCTCCACTTAACTCTCTGGATAAGCAAATATATCTCTTCTTTTAATAAGCTACCACGGGCTAGGGCACCTATTGAGAAATTCCTAGAAAAATGATAGTATCCAGAAAGAGTAGAGGTGATTTTCTAGGCTGTGAAACCCGAGATTGAAATTCAGGTTTCCATTACTAGGGCTCGTTAAAAAAATATAAAAAAACAAATCCAAACTAGTTCCCGTCACCAAAAAGCTCATTTTGGAGTAATCCCTCTTAACTACCAAGCTGCTAACAGCCCATCTGAGAGGGCTCATCTCAAAAACTAATCTTTCTAAAGCAGCATATTCTGTGTTCGTCGGGATTGCGGTAAAGCTCTCGACTTTAGCCGCTAACAGATTGATCGCAAACTTAAACCACCTCCCAGAGAAGCAGTCGCAGCAGAACTTTGAATCATAGAGTTACATGGAGCAGGAAATGACGCGTACAGACGGGGAAGCATCACAAACCCACAAAGAGAAATTCATCAGCAACATTGAAGACAGTCAGAAAACCATGTCCCGGAAAGGACCAAGCTCACCTTCACAGTTAAGTCGTAAATTGATCGCGGGTCCTGCATGCTTTGACTTGCCATTGAGAAACTCTCGCAGTGCTTTTGACTTTCGGTTTCTGAAGCTTCGAGAGATTCTCTTGCGGTGCAGAGAGGAATAAATTCACCAAGAACAAGTACAGGGCGAGAGACCCAATCGGGTTGAACTAAAATGCCCGACCCATAAACTGATCAAATCGGCCTGGGTAAGCGAACTTCTCTCTTCGGATACGGGCGAAACTCGTGGACCCAGCACAGAGGGCATGGAATCAATAGACATGGATGTACTAAGCCCTTTTTTTTGGACTGTGATTTATTAATCCTGTTTTTTCCCACTAAAATCCATAATAATCTAGAATTTCGGAATGGATGGCAAAATCAGGAGTAGCTGCAGTCTGCAACTGGGAAATCGAATTTTGCAAGGAGATCGGAGGGAAAGCAGCAAACCAGAGTCTGAGATCCGGACAGATCTGAATTGCCGTCTCATGTGCTTCATTTCAAAATTGACAAACTAGGACAGTTTTAACTTTTAGTGGGTGTTAGCTGTTGGATAGAATGAATTCTTAAATCAAAACTAAATGAATTAATAGGATAAAATTGGAACAGTACTATCGCAACATATGAATGTTTATTAAACACATTGGGAATTATTTCCTAGCACGATATAGTTTATGTGGATAACAAAAAACACTGTGGTATATGCTGCATGCACTCGATTATCAGAAGGTGCTATTCGGTTTGACAACTCTCAAGGCCATACTCACTATTTCACGCCCCTAAAACAGCTAAATCCTGTGTCTGGTGCCGGTTTTTCTCGTTTCGGTCGTTCGTTCATCGGTTCAAGCCACGCCCAGCAGCTGCTTTATGTTCTTCTGCAACCACACGAGAGCAGAACAGGCTATCAGGGTAAGCGAACCTGTAATACAAGGTGAACATTGGAAGAGACACGACAAGTTTTACCTCGATACTGAGCGGCGTAGTGGCAGGTGAGAAACGCTCGACGACGTTCCCCTCCCTATCGACGAGGAACTTGGTGAAGTTCCATTTAATGCTTTCCCTGAATAGCCTGCTTTTGCTCGACTTCAGGGACTTGTACAGCGGAGCCTGCTTCTCCCCGTTCACATCAATCTGATCATAACACGGAGGGAAAACCAGATGACAGAATAAGAACACGTCTCCTGTAGGAATTCTCGGGTGCTGCCGAAGAATGGACAAGATTGCAGGAAGATCATTTGAGTACCGGCCTTGGCAAAGATGGGATATTCTGCTTTAAACCGGCTGCAGGCCAACTCTTGGATCTCCTCATTTGTCCCGGGCTCCTGGGCTCCGAATTGGTTGCATGGAAACGCCAGAATTTCCAACCCTGTATCGATATATGTATGACAATCAACTAGTGAAAGTAATATACATATTCTATGAGCTATCAAGGATCCAAGACATCTTTGTTATCAACATTGAAGACATGGAAGGATAGAAGATTATGATTACCCAACCTTTGTCCCGATATTTCTCGTACAGCTGAGCCATTTCACTGTAGTTTGAATCGGTATAGCCACTGAAATGTTGGATAAATATCAGTCAGTAAGTTGCGAATAGCATTACAAATATCAGAAAGACATAGAACAAGGATGTAGCGACTCGGAAACCCACCCAGGCTATCAAATAGATGTCTTAATTTCTTATAAACCACGAAAGCATTACGTGAACCAGTGCTAGAGGGAGAGGCAATGGAGTTTTTTCAAACTGGAATTGGTTCTGGAGCTGCCGAACCTTTTACATCGACTGGTCAGCTGTGTCCAGTTCTGACAGTATGGTTTCTTGCCTGCAGGGTTCTCCTGACTCCAAGTTCGATTCGGTTTTGCACCAAGGGGGAACCATTGCCATAGAAGTACGGAATACAGAACTTTCTTTAGCAAATGGAAATGCTAAATCAGATTGACATGAATCTCACACAAGATGGATAACACCAGTCAAAGACCAGCATGATTTGTATCAATCTGGGCTGGTGCAATATTTCAGCAAACGTTCATACACGAGAACACGGATTGCAGACCTCTTCATAGGAAAGCATGGTACCCAACAACCTAATCAACTTGGCAAGAAAACAAGGTGAAGACATGAGACTTACCACTGAGATGCAACATTGACGATCAACAGAACCTTCCCCTTGTACTGACTGAGGTCGACATCGTTTCTTTTGGAATCCTGTAGTTCCATCAGCACATACGAAACAGATGCTCATAAGATTATTTACTTTCAAAAACAACGAGGGAACATGCAGTATAACAACGTGTTGGAGCTGACCTTGACAGTGAATTCGTGCACACTTTTCGTGGATTGGGCCCCCATCGTATGATCCCTGATGATTTCTCGAACCGTGCAGAGAGGAATTTTATGCAGAGGTGACGACGAGGCAAATGAGGAAAATGATGCTTGCTTGGGATCAAATGAGCAAGAAACTTTGTTGAGGGAGAGCTGCACCGACGGGATGAGCGGTTATATAGCTCGGACGAATCGGCTGACTCCTTGCGTTCTTGCTGAGAAATTGACGCGCGGAAGGTTCCTCACCGCTCGCAAGTTTGACCAAGGGAGCCATCCCACACATCCCGTTCCCCATCACCAATTTTAGTACTCGTGATGTTTAAGGTTAATGAAGAACTTTTTTAATAAATTGGTGATTATAAGGATGATTACTTTAAAAAAATGATATCACTGCACGTATGAGTGGGAATTTAACCTTTTTTATTGGGCAGGTAACCTCAGCTGTTCAGGATTATAATGGTACCTAGTCGTCAAACAAAGTTAAGACAAATTTGTCACACGACCCAGTTCAGATAAACCCATCCGTCGATGGGTTTGATTCACAGCATACTGTCGGTTCTTGCAGGCAGGCGGCGGAAGAAGTTGATAGGCGCGGAGGGAAGCCGGTGCCGGAACCTAGGGTGCCTCATCAAGTAAAACCCTGATAGACCCGCGACCACCTGGATCGGTGTCACGTAGAGCACCAGAGCAGCTGCGAGGCAGAATGTTATGAAGATCGCTGTGGCCCGTGGGTCCCGCCAGCTCAGCAGTGCCTGCACCCGCTCCCCCTGGGTCGCCACGTCGCCGACCACGGTCTGTATCCGGCCCGCGATGCTCCTCAGCCTGTCGTACCTCATCCGCACGATATCGGGGCTCTTGCTGGTGGGGAATGTGTCGAACTCTTCATCCAGTTCATCGGGGTGGATCCCTTCGGCCTGAGAGATCCTCGTGTTCATGTGGGGAGGGTACCGGGGCCGGTAACGGAAGTTCCACACTCCGATGAGGAACATGTAGAGGAACCCTGTGGGAAGTATCAGCTCCGGGAAGCAGACGAGCATGAGGAAGAGGACATGGACGAGCATGGTCGTGATCGGATTCCTCCACATGCAGATGTCCCCAAACCATTTCCCGACTGCAAAGAGACCCGAGAAAACGGACATGAGGCGGCAGAAGTTCGCCTTGCTCTTCCGCATGCTCCAGAGGTGGGAGTCCACATCCGACATGTACTCGACCACCTCCCTCCGTAATGGCGGCTCTGCACGCCCCAGCCGGGCTGCCACTATTGTCACTGCCTGGTGGCGGAGCATGTCGAGCTGCATCACATTGAAGGGTCGGATATAGTGCATCTTCGGCAGCAACGGCCGGGAGTAGATGTAGAGCATGTTTGCGAAGCAAGTGCAAGAGAAACGAATTGCCAGGTGGAGCTCTCCCATCTTCTTAACTCCGGAGGGATGCAGGACCAGCAATGGGTAGGAATGTGTATAGACTCGACTGGTCTCGAGGGTTGAAATTCGGATCCTAACCTGAATGCAGCAAAGACCAGATATCAGAGGACTTTTGATGTTTCGTGACATATCTGAATATTCAAGAATGGAGCACCTGGAAATACTATCATCTGGACTCAACATTGCCATTGTTTTAAGATGATTCTCACTGGGCAGGCTGTCTATAAAGTATGAGCTTTGCCATAACATCGAAACAAAACAAGCTCCATTTGGGGATAGGAGGACTCGGACAAGGTCGATTCCTCTAACAACTAAGCCACTGGACGGAATGAAAAGGGAATCCTTTTGATTCAGATTCATTTCACTTCAAAATTCTCAACTCGTTACCTTTCCAATCTTCAAATCTTTTTTCCCGTTGGATCCCTTTTCTCCGAGCTGGCTGTTGTCGAAGACGCCCACAGTCAGCACTGTAGCAGTGTCAAAGACCTCCCAAGTATACTGTTCATTGAACTTAGGACACGGGTTGTCCACGATTGTCCTCGTGCGAACCCACTTATGGCCATACTTGGCGACACAGTATGTGTCCGAAGTCCCCCTTCCATCCCGATTCTTCATTGGGTGGAGGCCCGTCGCATTCAGAATCCCTAGCTCCAACACCCCAACCGAGGGCTTCCACAGCTGCTTTGCAGTCGGGCGGAGGTCGCTGCTGTAGTGGGTTGATTCATCAAGGACGTGGTACCCTCCATCAAGGCAGACTCGGAGATGGATCCTGCTCGAGAACTTTTCCTTCTTCAGCTGGTCCACATCCACTGCCACGGGCTTCTCGAGGTTGAACCACCGGGAGTGCACAACTCGATCATCTGCCCGCTTCTCCACCTTGCTCAGAGGAATAATCACTCTCCCGATGATCTCATCTTTACCTTGACCCACACGATCTTCTACTGACATTATAAGGTGATCTTCGAAAGGTTCAGCAGTGACAAACAAAAGATCCTCGTTCCACATTGGGTTCAGTGTACGCGCCTGAACCGTCCTTGTCTTCATGACCTGCACATTGAGAAACAGTTAGTAATTTCAGAAACACATTACTAGTGTCGTTTGAGGAATGAAAACGCCTCCCTCCACTTGCTTAAGATTATCCGATTTGCATTACATTACCTGGTTCCCTATCTGGGCCTTAACATAAACATCAGGGAACCGATTCTTCTCAGTTGGAACTAAGTCCTGTGCCTCCACGACATTAACCCGAACATACCACAACCTCGGGGCATGGTAAACCTTTGACCTTATCAGAGTGGAGGCAGCTGGGGTGCTCTCTATTGGTGTGGCAGCATCAGAGTGCCATGCATCAGAAAATGCCTCGTCAGCCTGAGTCCCAATCCATACTGCAAGCATCAGCTCCCCCTTGATTTTCTCTCCCTTCTTGTCCTCGAGGCGGTACCATTCGGGTGCCAGTGGACTCTCAGGTGGGACACGGAGCGGGACATCATTGATATCGAACCTCACAATGCCAACAAAGTCATCCTTCAATATCAGATTCTTGTCCTTGACAAGGACCTCCAGGACAGATGCCTGCATCCGTTCCCTCGAGAAGGCAAAGACTTGGTTCCAATCTGGGTCCTGCTTCTTCTCGAAGTGCTTCGTTATTCCTTTGTAGTTGCCAACCTTAGCCTCCACAAAAGGATCAAGGCTCCCTGTCGCATCCATGGAGGGAAGCTCCCGAGCTTTAACAACCCGAACATATAGGAAATGCATCTGTTCAACGAGGTCATAAGTGGAGGCTTTCTTGTCCCCACGAATCACCCGACCTCCCACGACCCGTCCTCCACCTAGGAAAGGGCTCGTCTCCTTCAGTGCATAGTCGACAGGCTGTGCTGATGAGGCAGGGTACATTCGGACTATCTTCGGAGGGTGAGGATCCGGCTTCACAGGATCAACCCCGATCCCCTTCGGCCCAAAGTCCCGTTCTGGGACATGATCTCTGTGAGGGATTGCTGGTCCAGGAGGAGGAAGATTGGGGCTAGGGTTATGGTTGTTTGGATTCGGGAGATGGTGGAACGTGTGCCGGGCCTCGATTTTTTCCTTAATGACAGGAGTTGGACTAGAGGCATTGATCTTCGGGTCATCTGTGATGTAGACTTTGAGCCCGAGCTCTCCTCTCACATTAGAGAAAATTGTCCGCTTCTCCAAGGGGTAGTTCAACACGAGAGCATCCGAGTATGGGACGAATGAAGTCCCGGTGAGGCTAACCTTCCCAAGGAAGCCGTCTCTGGAGTCAGCTGATCTTACATAAACTTCAAGGGTGAGTTTATGGAGGTTGGTTGGATCAGAGATGTTGAAGTAGAAGGTCTCATTCCAGACAGGATTGAGGTCCTTCTGCTTGACTGTGGTTCGGAACCTTTGACCATCGAAAGAGAGCTCGATGAAGGAACTAGATGAGCCTTGTCCGTCCTTGGGCAGGAGATTGTGGGCCCCGACTACCTCCACTCCAAGCTTAAGGTTGCTCATCTTCACAGGAATAGCAGTTCAACTTCACCTGCAAAGCATTAAAAAAGAAAGTAATCCAATAACCTGATGAGAAGATTAACCTGAAAATGTATCTACTGAACGCACAGCACAGAGCATTGTAACAGTCGTGAAATCTTGAGAAGACTTTGAAAATGATGTTTGAAGTGGAGATTCAAGAGTACCCACCTGAAGATGCAAGGATGCAAGGTTTGAGATCTCGAGAGGCTAGTAAAGGTTAGCAATTTTAGCTAATAATCTGATTAACAATGAAATGGATCAGTTCTAGAGATCAAACCATGAATTAAAGTATGGAGGCAAACCAACACAGCTTTCAAAACCATCACAATGTCGTTCATGAACGAGGATTTAAAAATTGATCGCCACCCAAGAATTTTGCCACACAATAGAGGACAAGAACATGGAGATTAGCAAACACCGTGTACCAAGGCTGTATCGATTATGGTTTTGAGCGTTTTCAGCGATCGGAGTCAAAGGAAGTATACAACATGGACATTGCGATGGGCCCATAGGATCTCCTCCCCGGCTCCTCCACCCCCCCTCTCTCTCTCTCTCTCTCCCCCTTAGTTTATTCAAAAGACAACATTTTTAGGCTCCATGATGAACTCATTATGGGAAATAATTTAGCAGTTCAAGCTGATGAGACAAGAAGTGAGCTTGGCTTAGCTGCATTGTCGAAGTGTTCTAATTTCTATTTTCACCAGTGTCTTCCATGTTCTCACATTCCTCTTCTTTTCATCCTCGTCGGGCGTGACCGAAAAAAGGAGAGCTCAAAGCTTGAAGCGGTGAAAGTGAAGCTTTAAACAAGTCAACAACTCTATAGATTTCTAAAGTCTTCTAAAGAATGAAAAAAAGAGAGAGATAATCAGCGAAAAGCATAAATTAATTAATAAAAAGATTATGGGTGCACTGAGGTTTAAGTCATAGATCCTTAAAGCCCGGATAGGACACATGAGCCAAGGAGACATATATGAAGAATATCATAACACAATACACAGAGACCTGGTTTTACGTTCGTGAAATATAAATTAGCAATAGCATATCATTGCGATGAATACAGAGTTAAAAGAAGACGAAGAACAAGAAGATGAAAATATAGGCCTTAAGTTTTTCGGGATTTTAAGTATAAAAAACGGCAGCAGAGACCAGAGAGTCTGGTCTAGGAGTGAAGAAAATTATACTCTGGCCAACGGAAGTTCATGCAACAGATCATCACAATGAAAGATGCTGAACCGAGATTTCGTAGAGTGGAGTCGATGGTTAGGAAGAAAAAAGCTGACATTTAGACATCTTTAATGAAATGCAGGGGCAGCACCAGACCAGGAATAGCTCGCTAGCAGCAATGAAGCTTGACATGAAAACAGAGATCAGGGCAGTTAGCAACAAGAACTCGCCGCCTGTAGCTGGTTCTCTCAGATTTCAGCCACTACAGAGAGAGAGAGAGAGAGAGGGCACTCGGAAAGAGGAGGGAAATGGAGTCAGGAGAGAGATGATGGTCATAGAGAGAGATAGAGAGATAGAGAGAGCGAGGGTGAGAGGCAGAGGACGCAGAAATAGAGCCCCGAGGGCGGAGCAGGGACGCTCTCGAGCTCAGGAGAGTTCGTTCTTCTCAAGTTTTGACTCGTTTCATCTAGCGGATACCGTAGAGTTGGAATCATAGTTTTTAAAATCGGACCGGGTCGGGAATCGGTGTAGGCATGGGTTCATGGATCGGACCGGGGGTTTAATAGGTTGAACCGTATGTTTAAAAAATAATATTAATAATATAATATTACTAATAAATTTACATAATATCATAATTTGAATATAATTTATAACAAAAATTATTAATATAACCATTATATTAAACAAAAGTTTAATATAAAATATAAATATAAGTTTAGTAAAATAAAATAGGTACATTACAATATGTTTTTGTTTTTGTTTTAATTTTAAGTCGGCCGGTTTTTTCATGGGTTCAATTAGGTTCACTGGTCGGACCGGAAACCGGCCGGTTCAATCGGATTTTTTCTCTTTTAATGTGCAATTGGGTTTTTTGAAGGAACCGGACCGGGGTGAGTGGCCGGTTCCCGGTTGAACCGGTCGAACCGGCCGGCCCGGTCCGGTTTTTAAAACTATGGTTGGAATTTCTCTTCCCTCGCGAGGAGGAGGAGGATTTCCCTGCTTCCGGTGCTCGGTGCGCCAGAGGAGCCTAATATTCGGTTAGTGTTGCGCCTTCTTCTGGGCCCATATGCACCGGGAGTAGTGATACTAAGGTCGGAGGACGGAGAAAATGGAAAACAGCCACCGCCGTTCGTATCTTCCATTTTGGAAAACTCTCTCTGTGGGCCTGGGAACGCTGCATAAAAAAGAAAAAAAATTCAAAAACAAAAACTTAAAATAGAAATCGAAAATGCAGGTCCCTCCCCTTTCTTTAGAAGGTATCTTTGTGAAGCAGTGGTATCATATGCAATTCTTATATAATGAATCCATCCAATAACATTAAGCCAAATGTCAAAATCTTTGTATCCATTGAATGCAACCTTGAAGGCCATGGTTTTAATATCATCTGCCAAAAAAATTAAGAATAAAAATAAAAGGACCTTCGAAGGGTCGATGCATTTTGTTTCGATCCAAGTGCGTGCATGTTGACTTGTCCGTGAGACACGGACAGCTTCATACGACTCCCCCTATCAGCGGTCCATTAGGTGAGCGCGGCACACATGTTTGGCACAGGTCCCTCGAAACAAAAACTAACGTGTATCATCAATATAATTTGATTGAAATAATTCAACATCTTTCACATTTAAATAAGATTTTGGGTTCAAATTTTAAAAATAAAAATAAAAAACAAAAAGGCATTGCATGCCGGTCATACTATGGTGCTATATTTATATGTTAGGAAACCAGTGAGTCATAGAAGGTAGATGAGGTCCAGTTTCCCGCACAGGTTAGGTTCGAATTAATTATCAGGCATGTAGACTGAGCTAGGGAAATCCTCCAAAACCTTGCTGTAAATGCAGTGCTATCAAATTTTATTTATTTATTTATAAGTTATCATTTGTTTCACACAAATTTTCTTTTATATATATATATTTAAAGTATAGTTATAATTTTTTTTTCTAAATCTTAATTTAGGCACAAACATCGTGAGGCTTTTTCAATTGGTATCCTTATTGGGACTTCAGCGTTTTAACTTTTAGTAAACTAATTTAATTTATATTTAAATTAATTAAAATAAATTGAATTCTCGAATGTTAAGTTGTTTAAAAAAAGGAAAAAAACACACCGGCCCAGCCCCATGCGACGTAGACGTGTACCTAGTAGTATATAATCGCTCAACATAAAACAGAAATTGAAAATGTTTTCCATTGCCGAAGCCCCAACGCACGTGCACCACTACGGGAACTTAACGCTATCGTTCTCGATTATCAGATTCCACGTGAGACTCGGCAGGATCTGACATATTTGAGATTGGACGGATCCTCAATAAATGGGGCCTAATTAATCTCACCTAGTTTTTCACTTCGAAGGCCCGGCAAAGTAATAAATGAGTTGGCTCATTGTCGGTGGGTAGCCTATTCAAAATATAATTAGTTGATGTAGTTTTAATTTTTAATTAAGATTTTTTAAGTGAAAATTTATTAGATTCCTTAATAATATTTTATCAATATAAAAATAATTAAATTTCAATCATATAAATAAAAAAGTATTCATGACCTCTTGAATAAGGAATATTCACTGTAGAACGTGTTTGGGGCTAGGGTTAGGGTCTTCGACGAGTTACTGTGGAGTTACAGACGATGATGATGGCCTGAGGTTGAGGCTTATGGAAGCATGGGAGGAAGTTTGGCGGGCGCATTAAAAGGTGAACGTAAGCGCGGGCTTTAAATTTACGGTGCAGGGAGGGTGGACGTAGGAGAGTTTATAGGTCATGGTCGGGTCGGTTCATTGATTTCCAAACGCAGAAAAATATTTAGTATGCTCTGCTGTCTGCAGTTTCTGCACGATGAATCAATCAATCAATGGAAGTGACAGGTCCAACCCCCATTCCTTGGGGGAGTTTCGCGGCACTCGGAAGCGAGAGCACGTGCAGTTTTGTTCGTGAACTGCCTGCCCTGTATTGGAGAATTTCCAAACCCTCTTGCCTTGTCCATGGTATCGCTCCAACATCGCAGTGTGCTGATTATCGACCTCCCGACTTCTTCGGGGATCTACAACGAAAGATTCTCAAAATTCCAAGTACCGTCAGTGCTCAAAATGTTTTCCAGTTTTTAATTATGAATCGGAGAGAGACAGTGGGCCATAGATAATGTCACGCAGTGGTGAGTCCCCCGCCCAAATTGTCGTGCCAAGAGTCGATAGTTCTTCCATTCACCACAACCCCATTGCTCGCCCTTCTACACGCAGCTCGGCTCCAGCTCGGATGGCAAAATTGTTCGGTGTGGATCCTCTATGGTCTACGCTCGACTGTCGCTCACATATAGTCCTTAATAAGCCGTGCGCATGTTCTACTGTCCTCCCCCACTCTCCATGCTAAGTTCCCCGACAAAGCTGGATTTCTCCCTCTTGAACTCACAGCTCCTAATCCTCCCTCCTCTTCCGATAACAAGATCGTTTCCCAGCCTGCAAGATGGATGGATACTCTCACCACATGCAGAGCAGTACATGTTTCGTACTGATAAATGTTTTTAATGATATTATGCCGTGGTGAAAATATCAGTGCAATTATGATAATTGATCCGTTCAGAATTCTCATTCCAAAATCCCATGTCTCCCATTGCACTGTACCCTACCAAACATGCCATTAACGTGCAGAGCAACCCCAAGATGTTGGATCATGTTTGAATTCCGTTATCGGGCTCACCACGTGATGGCCCAACCCATCACGGTGAAGTCTATATTCCACTAATTGTGGGGTAGTGTTACGGCCATGAGCTATGAGTTGGAACAATGCGTACTGCAAGTTGTACCTCGTGACTGCGGGAGCGCATACGTGCTTATGCGGGGCACATGGAGAAAAAGTTTGTGGTCAAGAGGCTAAGCTGGGCAGGAGACTTGCTTGAGCAACCGAGCGAAGTGGTGCGGAGCGAGGACTTGGTGGACTGAAGGCAAGTGTCGTGACCTTGGGGTCGATGCTGGTCGACCAATGCAAGGTGGATGATCGCTAGACAGCCTAGGAACGCTAAGGCATGAGTGGAGAGTGATCGAGAGGCGCTTGATCACTTCATGCTAGGGACGATCGAAGGAGCCATGTGTTGCTGGTCGGTGACAGTGCACGGTGGACGAGTGGAGATGCAGACACGCAAGTGAAGTCTTGATCATGCAGGACCCGATGATCGAGTGCGTGGAGCACGACTACTCACAGAAGGTGCACGGGATGCTATGGAGCGCAAGATTGGTGCTCACGGGATAAGGATTGCTGACACCAACATGGAAAGGTTCGATTGTTTCCATATGAGGAGTAGCTGGTGATCAATTAGGAACCAAGTGGGGCACAGGTGTCCAAGTGCGTCCGAGAAGCTGCCCAGGTGCGGCCGAGAAGCTGTCCAGGTGCAGCCAAGAGCTGTCCAGGTGGGACGAACATGGTCAAGATAGAAGATCATGTGATAGCAAACAATCCGGGAAAGTTTATCAGGGATATGGCAATCAGTTTGTTATGGAAACAATCCTAGAGGGATTGGAAACCCGATGGAGTGAATCAAGGGATTCGAATATATCAGTTGCCATATTGGGTTTGCTAGGCTCCTCTATATGAAGGGGGCGTCAATCTCATTCTCAACACAACCGAGAGGCACAGCCCAAGAGAGGGAGAAACCACAAAGGTCTCAAGACGTCTCAGAGAAGAGAGTCAAGGAGAGCAGTTAGAGAAAGCTGGGAAACACGAGGGAGAGCGAGAGAGGCAAAGCATAGAGTTGCTACTGCAAGTTGTAACTCAGCAGTGAGTGGGGAGTGAGTCCCGTCTACCCTTGTAACGCCGAAGTGTGTTGGGTTAGGGTGTGTCGAGTGAGGAGTGTAAACGGTATGAAAGTCGTGAGGCATATACTCGACAAGCTGAGTGAGTTTGCTCTTGTAAAGGGTTTTTCATACTTGTACAATTATAAATACAAGTGGAGTTTTCCCTTTGTATATTGTTTTCTCTTTGTATATTGCTCGTGTTCGTTTCCTTGTAGTGTAGTCATGTGCCAGATGACATCAAATCTCGGTTGCGAGTGGGGGCTGGTTGGCAGGCGAAGCTGTCAACACCTAGCGGGATGCGGAAAATTTGTGGTCTGCATCGGGCTCGTGACAGGTAGCATCTTGTAGCGTTAAATGCTCTGTTGCCTGTAATTGTGAGAAGAGTTCTCATGCAATTTCATGTAGTAGTAGCAGTAATAATACGATATTTTTTTTAAAGTAAAATTTTATATTTAATATTGTAAGCAAAAAATAGATACAGTACGAATAGATTGAATTCCAATTTTTAACAGTTTTGTATGTTCTGTGCGATTCTGAGAGGTGATGCAAACTAAATAATAATAATAATAATTAATGAAGGACTAACTAAAAAATATTTTATATTATCGTTAAAGACGGTCAACCAGCGGGAGCTAACTGAAACGGTGCGTTTTAGGGCCTCCACTCATTACTTCTGCCGAGGTGTCCGGACTCTATTGCTGATTGTTATCATAATCGTCTGCGTCATCGGTTTACCAAGCGCTGACACTCCACTAGCTCCAGTTCTGCCAGAAAGATAGGAGGGATGAAGCTGAAAGTATATGCGGATCGGATGTCGCAGCCCTCTCGGGCAGTCATCATCTTCTGCAAGTAATCGATTGACCGCCTCCCTTGATTTCCGATCGCTATTCTCTTTCCTTCACGCCCACACGGCTTAACTTCGGCAATTTGTTCGCATTCTGATGTGGTTCCGATTCTTTTCCTATTCCAGGGTCAACGGGATCGACTTCGAGGAGGTTAGAGTGGACCTGTCAAAGCGGCAGCATTTATCTCCGGAATTCAAAGGTGTGTAGTCTGTTCCTCGTATCCTCAGCTTCATCTGTAACATCCATCAGCGGAACTTAGGAGGGTTCATAGAAAATCTCCTAAATAGTGTTTTTTAGCTGATCGATGTAATTAGCTTATCTGTGGGGAGAGAGAGAGAGAGAAAGAGAGAGAGAGACAACTTAGTGAGTGCTGTTGGCTGCTATTGTAATTTTTGTTTCAGAGATTAATCCGCTGGCAAAAGTTCCTGCTATTGTAGATGGAAGATTCAAGCTGTCTGAGAGGTATTCAAGCTTTTACTTCTACTTGATCAATCTTGTCTACCTCTTTATCTAATTCGAAAGATGTCCATATTGCTCCAGATAAAGAGGAATTATCTGCTCTGGTCTAGCTTGGATATATTTCCATAAAAATATGCTGAAAGTCTTCATTTTTTTACACTCTTCAGCATGGCAGTTCGAAATTACCTGCCCATGTTCTGAACCTTATCTATTTTTTCATGAATTACTTTGTAAGGTCATGAATTAGACTCTTGTTTGGAATATTATACTTCACTCAATATATTCGACTTGCCTTGCATCATATGACGTAGAAAGGAGAGGAACACTACTTTTGGATGCATCTGCGCAATTTGTCTTTGAGAGAAGCTTGTGCCTTTTCTATTGCAATCATTGAGCAACCTCTAGGATAGGTTTCTGCATGATCCCCTCTTATTTTATATTGCTTGAAACATAAAATTCGTTGAGAAACTACAAAATTCTCACAGACAATTAATTGTTGATCTACTTTTCTGTGTGCAGTCATGCAATTCTCGTTTACCTCGCCTGTGCATTTCCTGGAGTTCCAGATCACTGGTGTGTGCTGCATTACTTTTGTGAAAAGAGTTATTCAAGTATTGCCAGCTATTAATTTTTGTTATTGCTTTATCATCTTATCTTCATTGAAGGTACCCAGCAGATCTTTTCAGGAGAGCTAAGATTCAGTCAGTGTTGGATTGGCATCACTCCAATCTACGGCAAGGGGCAGGTAAAATACAGTCTACCCTGTCAATTTTTTTCCCTACGTAAAGTACAATGAACTTCTGTTATTCATGGAAACAAATAGTATTACAGTAAAAAATTCATGGAATTTGCTCTCATAATAATGTGTTTGAAACCTATGTACCTTATTTCTAATTTTAATCTACCAGATACCTTAAAAATTTTTACTTGTGCATTTCTTCTGTCAGTTGGTTATGTGCTGAATTCCACATTGGCCCCTGCCCTTGGTCTTCCGCTGAATCCAGAAGCAGCAGCTGAAGCTGAGAAAGTTCTCTCCTCATCCTTGAGAAAAATTGAGTCTGTATGGCTAAAAGGAAAAGGTCGCTTCTTATTGGGTGGCTTTCAGCCTTCAATAGCAGATCTCAGCTTAGTGTGTGAAATCATGCAACTGGAGGTAACCTTTTACATTCTACTAATCTCTTTCTGAAGTGTGTGTGTGTGTGTGAGAGAGAGAGAGAGAGAGATAATGGGGGAAGCCAGCTCCATTTAAAACTCGTACTTTTCTGGTTACTGAGTCTCTCTCTCTACTTCTGGTCACCATTGTATTGTTCAGGGGATCCTAATAATGAACTGGCTTGAGATGATATTCCCATGGATCTCTTCCATTGTCTCACTTAAATAGACAAGTTCTTCGCTATGAAAGAGTCGTGATTGCTTGATGAAGAACTTGGCTACACAAATCTTATCTTGTTGAGCAGGTCCTGGATGAGAAGGACCGCGATAGAATTCTTGGTCCACACAAGAAAGTACGGGAATGGATTGAAAGTACAAGAAATGCAACTCAACCTCACTTTGATGAGGTGAACAAGATCCTCATGAAAGTCAAGATGATGCTCCGAGCTCGGCGCTCTGCAAGCGGGAAAGCACCATTGGTTTCAAAAATGTGAAAAGAAAAGGGGAACTTGTTCCTAGTTCTCTGTTGTAACATTCTCTACAAGAGTTTAGATACTTTTCCGGGGAAAATCTCAGATCTATGTTGCTAGTTACGGAAATAAAATTTCACTGCATATACTGCTTGTAAATTGACTTGTCAGAAGCTATGCTATGCCATGCTGAGACATCTTTACTAATGTTTGTACACAACCCGAGCGTCAAAGGTAAGTAGTTGCTATAATAACCTGTGGATAGGAGAAGAACTTGGAGTTGTCATGACTGCCATCTGCCATGTTACAGCTTCGCGATGACAAATTGTTAGTTTCCTTCTCAGTATACTCGCGATGATCAAATTACAATGCAAAATGATGCAGTTAATAACACCACACCTCCCTAAGACACACACACACAAAATTTTAAATTATGATCAATTTTGTAATACATTCATTTAGTCAAATGATATATTCACCAATCACAAAATCTTAAATTTCGTTCTAGAATTAAAAATAAAAGGAAATCTCAGCGCAGATGTAATGGATCGGGCTGGCATGACCAAGTTGCTTATGATTTTATTCGAGTAATTTTTCTGTCTTTGTTCTTGCTCGCCGCAAGGGACGGTCCTTTGTATGGTGTATTGTAGTGTAGAGCAGAAGATGCCCCGTACCGAAAGATAATCTTGCCGAGCGCCTCGCGAATGCAGCATCTCACGTAATGAACGAGTGGAGAATCTGCCAGAAACCGGACGGCAGCGAGTTTGTTTGACCTATTCGGGAGAATTTTTCTGGAGAAATCACTCCTCCATAGCCTGACACTGTAAGTTCTTGAAATCCCAGCTAGATTCTTGTTCAATAGACGAACTACCGAAGCTTCCGCGAGAACTAAAAGTATGCGCTTATTAATGGCCCTACTGGGTCGGTGCCTTTTGTGGAAATTCTGCGACAATATCAGGCTGAGTGGGCATGTTAAGTTGTTCTTCAGTTTGAGCTGGGTATTGAACTTGACTGGTGATTGTTGCATGCCCCTTTGGAAGCCCAAAAAGAAAAAAAGTTTCCATTTAGTTGACCTGAGCATATCAGGAATCCTCACTTTGGAAAATGGTTGAAGTTATGAAGAATAGAGCTTGGAACTCTATTTGGATTAGGCAAAGAAAAGTGAAAGAATACTTCTATTTGGATCAGTATGGCAACTTTTTGTCCAAGTACGTTCAGTTCTGCATAAAAGTCTTTCATTTCTGGGTCTATTTATATCCCTTCACTTTCTGTGATTAGCAGCAGAAGACCCTGACAATTTTTCCATGATGGAGGAAAAGAGTGCCGCTCAAAAAGAGAAGTATGCAGCTGACATTTCCTCTATTAGGGAGGCACATTCTCGGATCAGTCCTTTCATACACAAAACTCCAGTTATGTGTTCGGAATCTATCAATGCAATTGCCGGAAGAAGGCTGTTCTTCAAGTGTGAGTGCTTTCAGAAAGGGTGAGAACTGTTCTGTGGTCTCATGCTGTATATGCTAATCCGTTATTCTTTCAAATATAGCTCAAATTCCCTGTTGTTCAACTTGTTAAACTGTGAAAATTCATTCTAGAGGCTTAACGTTTCAGTGAAGTTGTCAGTTAGAGTGGTGTTAAGTGGTTGATTTTGGTGTTGAAACCCAATAATTCACAACTGTGAGTTTATGATTCCATGTGTTTCTAATCACTGCTGTTCCAGGTTTTGTCTATTGCTGAACATAGAAAATGGATCACTTTACAACTACTTTCTTGGCTTTTCTGTCTCCTTTCTCTCTGATATTGGATTTTTTACCCGACAGAGGAGCATTCAAATTCAGAGGAGCCTGCAATGCCATTTTTTCACTTGACAATGCTCAAGCAGCAAAAGGAGTTGTTACACACAGCAGGTTGAAATCAAAGCTTGTCTATCTTTAGTTTCCGAACTTATCCGATTTATTTGATTTCATCTAATTCTCTTGTTATCCTCTGAGAATCAGTGGAAATCACGCTGCAGCTTTGTCCTTGGCTTCAAAGATACGAGGGATTCCAGCATATATAGTCATACCAAGAAATGCTCCAAAATGCAAAGTGGAGAATGTTGTTCGTTATGGTGGTAAAGTTATATGGAGTGAGGTCACAATGCAGTCGAGGGAAACCATTGCAAACAAAGTGTTGGAAGAAACTGGGGCTGTCCTTATACATCCTTTTAATGATGCACGTATAATAAGGTATTGGCTTGTATTTTTGTATTTATCTGGCTTATGAATTTTGATATGTTAACTAACAATTAACACATAATCTGCCAAGACAAGACAGCTTAATCTTGTAGAGGAGCAGGCAAGAGATTCTTCAAAATTTCACATGATACCAGAGCTACAATGCATATATCCGTACTTGATTTATTGTGCCTTTCTTATAATGGATGATAATTGGTGAGTGGCTCTTAATGATTTCTTATATCCTGACATTCTTCGAAAATGGAGTAGCATACGATGATGCCATTGGCAATGTTTATGAGAAATGGATTTGTGAAAATGGTTGATCATTAAAACTGCCTCTAGATATCATAATTAAGCAATCTCTAGTACTGTAGACTTCATCAACTCAGCATTCAAATTTCAATCTGCAATTTGAACTTTTTTTTTGGGGAGGAGTTACTGAATTCCACAGAACTAGAAATGCAACAGCATGGGTGTCTACTTTAAGCAACTCGATGTCTGCAGTGGACAGGGTACCATATCATTGGAGCTTCTGGAGCAGGCCTCAGAAATTGACACCATTGTAGTTCCCATAAGCGGTAAGATTCATAGGATTTTATTAAAATAATAATAAGAAATAATAAATAATTATAAAATAAAAATAAAACTTGCAGGTGGTGGACTCATATCAGGAGTGGCATTGGCTGCAAAATCCATCAATCCCGCAATTCGAGTTGTAGCAGCTGAGCCCAGGGGAGCTAATGATGCTGCTCAGTCAAAAGCTGCTGGTCATATAATCACTTTGCCCGAGACCAAGACAATTGCTGATGGCCTTCGAGCTTTTCTTGGAGATCTCACATGGTAAATGGAGTTTGCTTTTCCACATGACAAGAACTATAGGATGTGGCAAGTGATACCTCATCCGTTAGTCTGAATAAGAGCGAAAATATTGCATTTTTCATTTTTCCCCTTTCAGTTGAATTCACGGATGACATGTTGTATGATTGACTAACCTTAGGGATGGATATTCATGGCTCTATACTGTATTGCTGCAGGCCAGTTGTTCGAGACTTAGTTGATGACATCGTAGTCGTAGATGACTTTGAGATAATAGAAGCCATGAAGCTCTGCTACGAAATCCTCAAGGTGGCAGTTGAGCCAAGCGGAGCAATTGGCCTCGCCGCTGTTTTGTCAGAAAGTTTCCGAGCAAATCCTCCCTGGGATTCTTGTAAGAACGTAGGAATTATCCTCTCGGGAGGAAATCTTGATTTAGGAGCACTCTGGAACTCTTATGGCAAGTGTTAGCTGAAAGTAGTTCTTGCTCCCTCCCCTCAGGAATTGTCTCCTCGGTTTGTCTTGGATAATTCAAAGAAGAGGGTGGCATCTTACCCTCGTTTACACACCTAAAACATGTTCCGTCATCATCGTTCTGCGCCAACTCTCTCTTTAACATTTAGCTCTGTCACTGCAGAAATTACAACGGTTGTGTTTGATTTTGCGGGGAGTATGTATGCAGTGCTCTCAGAAATTGTTCTAATGCTCGTGTTCTACTGTAAAATCTTGAAAAACAGACAGCAGTGATAAATTGGGCTTCTTTTTACGAGTGGTAAATGGCACTTTCGCATGATTTGTAGTTGAATCCGTCTCACAGAGAAATACAATGTCATCTTTCTCATTTTCTCCCTTTCTGGAGGATTAAAGGATGGAACATCTGATCTGGATTCCAAAATCAAACAGACTACTATCGCAAAATTTGCTTCAAGCCTCCAACTACACCCAAGGCCGATTTCTTCCCTATGCATGGTTCACAATGTTATGAGTCAGGAAGTTCCCTGAACACACATCGATATGAATTTGCTCGAATTCGTGAACTTTGAGTTGCAAGGTGTCCATGACGCCACACCCAGCATGGGATCAGGAAGCTTCACGGGCTGAGGCCTGTGGTCGTAAATCACAAAAGCAATTGCCATCAGTCGATCTCTCTGACCCGATTATCGTGATAGAAACATCTGGTAGAATACGAGAAAATGTAGCGTGAAGAAGAAGCACGCTGCGCGTTGATGTCGCAGCGCATAGCTGCAACATTTCGCAGTCCGCGTTCTTCTCTTCACGTTTCAAGTCATTTCAGTGTAAAGATTGAGATCCCCATGTCACCCCTGAGTTTTGAGCCCAGTCGAGCCCTTGTGTAATTGATCTGGAGTCCGTCATTCGATTGATCCTGGATGCACCAGTAGATAGATAATACACACAGCAGAGGACGAGGCGAAAATCGTAATGCATCCTTGATCTAGTTCACCGACAAGATCCTTCATTGAAAGAGGTGCAGAATGAACAGGCTTTCGAGGGTTTCATGGATTTGTCTCGCAGAATCGAGAACTAGATTTTAGCAGTAATTATGATCTGATAATAGCAAGAAAACAAGTCACAACAAAGGTTTCATCTCTTCACTTTTTGTGGAATTTCAGAGCAACACTAAATCATCGTTCCAAATCCAATAAATGGTGTATACGACAGGGAGCAGGCTGTCAAGGCCCACCGACCCCTTCACCAGCATGCAAATCATTTACATCAGATGGAAAGAAAACCGACTGCGGCCATACAACACCATCAAGAAATTACTCCTTTTCCTTAGATTTACAGTGTGTTAGCTTCGAATTAGGATGAGAGAGCGAGCTCGGCCCATGCTAGCGACGAGGACTTGAGCTCCGCCGATATTGAGGTGTCGATTCTGCTCTCTAGCATAGAGGTTAGTTCGTTCATTGAGGGCCTTTTGGTCGGATCAGGGTTGAGGCAGAGGGTCACAACCTCACAAATTACTTGTAGGTCCTCATAGCTGAAGTGCTTCAGCTCCGGGTCCACCACGTAAGACATCACTTCTGGCAGTTCGAGATAATCCCTAGCCTGCATAGCACACCAGCAAGATTATTTCACAGTTTCGAACTCAACTTTTCGTACTTGTTGCCTTTTTCTTTCTGTCAAAAATTGTGGAAAACATGCTCAGAAGCCTTTGCTGCTTGCAATCTCCCAATAAAGAGAAGTGGAACCACATTAAAATGCTTTCTTTTTGTGTATTACATTCAACTGCAATGGTATGAAGGAATGTGGCAGAACATAACGAGAGGTTTTTGTTCTAAAAGATTTGCAGTTCCAAAAAAAAAAAAAGCTATGAAAAGCAGGAAAAAGATATGCATCAGTTTGAGTTCAGAGATGTTTCATGATCCGATAGATCTTTTGAAATTCAGGGCAGTTCTCCTTCGTTTTCTTCTTTCAGGAAAATATGGGAAATTGAAAACATAACTCTGTTTTATCCAGCATCAAACATAAAGGACAACGAACTTCCAGGACAATTTCCTAAAGATTTCCCTGCCAAATCCACCAACAGAATCGAAGCTGTGAAATCCTCTGAAAATGAGAAGACAGAGAACAGGGAAGTTCCTTTCAGAGGGCCCCTTACCCAGTTTACTAAGTGGCCTTTGTCCTTGCAATATGGAGGTCTTCCACTAACAATCTCAAGTAGAAGTACCCCAAATGCATAAATGTTGCCTTTAACATCCTCATGTCGCTGCTCAATAGAATTTCCAAGAGCACAAACAGCTCCCTGACTGCCAATAGATCCTGAATGCTTCTCTGATCTAGCAAGAATAGTTTTCCAACTTTCAAAATCAACCAGCTGCATTTCAACACCATGAAAAATCTCCATTAGGAACAGAACAGCAAGCAACTCGGGGATCTAGGACATGTCAGACAGTAAAATGTCTCTTAGTTTCCTCGTGTTCTTCAATGTCAAACATGTCCTTTAAGTGTGATCTAACATGCTTGTGTTCTTATATTGCCCAATTTTTCCCCTCAAGAACATATCAAGGAAACTGGTAAATTCTCCATTAAAAACCAACCTGCCTTATAATACTAGACAGAAGCAAAAAGGGGTTTAAAACTGGCAGACCTTTGGGAAAAAATCTTCCGTGAGATAGACAGCACTAGAATTCAACTCAGATATGGTAAAAGGAGGTTCCAGCTCTGTATGAAGGTACTTGAGCCCATGAGCAATGCCTAAGACAATTTTCATGCGCCGCGTCCATGATAACTGGGACCCCTCTCCATCTACAATCACATAAAGGTCTCAACATTTTGCATATAGGGAACAAGTTTAATGTGCTCAATATCAAGCAAAGGCATGTCAACTTACAGTGAAGGTGTTCATACAGAGTCCCATTTGATGCATACTCGAAAACGAGCATTCGAGTAAATGGAGTGCTCTCACTGCAGTAGCCCAGTAATTTCCCAGTATTTTCGTGGTTTATTCTAGCTAAATCCGCCACCTGGACATAAAACAGATTTCTCTCTGTTAGATCTTATTTCTTCTTGAATATTTTGTGAAGCTTCATTAGATCTTCAACACACTTCATGCCCGAAGTTTTGATTAAGTAATATTTGATACTAACCTCTCTCTGGTAATACAGCTCGAGATAGCCTGTCCAGTGCTCTTCCTTTATGCAGAGCGAGATCACAGCAATCTCAGGCCCGCCTTTAATTGTTCCCTTATAGACCAAACTATCGGGGGAGGAGCCAATGATATTACTGAAGTCTTCACATGCTACTTCAAGTTCCTGTCTGCTGAACTTCATCACATCCTTTAACATCTCTGAGTCTGTATTAAACCAGTGCAGACAATCTTTTAAGTCTCAGAAGGATACATTGTTAACAGAAATATCTTTAGTATGAATTCCCAACCTATGAAAAATGCTGTCTGTTCTTTCTCACTTGCTGATTTCTTCCAAGGTATGATGATGGACGACTTGGTCTTGCACCTATGAAGAGCAGTGATGATTGCTATGAAAAATAGGAAACCCACCATTATTCCTGTCACAATCTCCAGAGCTAACAACCAAGTAGGTTTTGATGTTTTTCGATGTTTGGACCCATCTCCAGAAGATCGGTGTTTCTGTGTTGGAGGAACTGAATCGCCTTTTGGGGATGCTGGAGAAGTCACACCTGCATGTAATCATTTTAAAATCATCACCTAAAGTTCTAACCAATTCAAGGATTCATTTCATAAAATCCATTGAAGAAAATAGATGCATCCACTTTGTTATTCCCAGATCTGGGATGTAATTACAAGCTTCTGCATTTGAAGATAAATAAAGATTTACTTGGACTTACCACATTGTGCAGCAGGGCGTTGTTTGACATCTTTACTTTGGAGGCAGTTCCCCCGAAAGCTCACGCTGTGGGAAATTACATAGATTGACAAACGTATGTAAGTGACAGAGGTAATTCTACGAAAAATAGTTTCCAGAAAGATTCCTTTATATTAGTAAGTCTCTCTCTAAGTATTATCATGAATTTATCTTTGTTATCCTTCATTTCAGAGTTCTTCAAGAAATAAAAGCAAGAAAAAGAGGTAGAAAAATTCACCTAGGAAGATGTCCTAAGCACTTGGGAATGCTCCCAGTGAAGAAATTATATGAGAAATCAGCCACCTTCAACTGAGACAAGCGACATATGCCACTGGAATTTGCAGCTGAGGCATACCTGAAGCAAAATATGCACAATAAGGGAGAGGCATGATAATCTAGTGAGCATTCCAATGTAATAGGTGAAAGAAACTCAATAAAGAGACAGATAGTAACAACAATTATACATTTCTCTTCTTCATAAAAGAACATACAGAGAAAGAGCCGGGCAATGGCAATGCATCTGATATAATGATCAAGGGTAAGAGATTCCTACTAACATTTTGTGCATACTAGATGTGAAATTGGAATCGCTCTCAGCAGGAACAGTTCCCTGAAGCTTATTCCTGTCAAGCCAAAGTTCCTCCAGATACTTCAAGTTCCCAAGCTCTGGGGGAAGCCTACCAGTAAGGCCATTGGACTCTAGGTTTCTGGTAATAATGGCCGGAAAAAAATATAAAAAGTTAAATGAAAATTGAAGCGACTCAAATTCACAGGACCAAGGATATGAGATTCCACATACATTTTCGAAATGTTCGTTAGATTTCCAATCTCAGGAGGAATATGACCTGATAGTTGATTCATCCCCAAATCCAATATCTTGAGGTTCTTCAACATTCCCAGCTCCTTGGGAATCACCCCTATTAGGGTATTGTCATGCAAAATTCTGCAGAGCATTAGTACAGTGAAAGTAAGATCTATTAGAAAGAAGCAAATTCCCATTGAAGAGAAGTTCACAGCATGTTTTCTTCAAATAGCATACAATTCCTGCAGGTAGGTGAGTAGGCCCAGTTCAGGTGCGAGAAATCCCTTTAAAGATGAACTTGAAATGTTTCTGCAAAATCATAATAACAACATCAATTTCCATAACTCAAAACTCACAAACTGGTGAATAGTTGTCTAGTAATCATGCCTTACATCTTCAAGACATGGTCCCGAGCTGCTGAGCACGAAATCCCAGACCAGTCACAAGGATCTGCATCTAGGGAGTTCCAATTAGATAATACCATATTTGGGTCCTCAAAGATGGCTTCCTTAAATGTAGTGACTGCCCAAGCTGCAGAAGATCCGTATAGTTGTTCAGCACATAAAATCAAGAAGAAATAGCAAGAATTGGACCAAAAACATAACCCAAAAAGAGTTGATTCATTTCCTAGGTGACTTCAGTACTAACAATGGTCACATTACAGATCGATTGCTCCCACCACAGATGATGGGAAAGGGAAATAGAGATGAAATCGGACTTGCAATCGCATGAACCTTTCAGAAGCAGAGAGGTCAATGAGGCCAATTTGGCCAAAGAGAAATCCCCCCAGTTCTGATTTGACTAAAGCAAAAGAAATGACTGTTTGGAATCCTTAGATGTTTTGCATAGAATTGTATGAAAACTGCTCAAGTAAAATGAATGTTAATAAGCATTTTCCGCAATAGAGACAGAGAATCTAAAATAGTCGCGGTACGCAGACCATCCCATTGAGCTGAAGTAGAATCCTGGAATTATTTGATCCGCAATCAAAAACAGTCAAGAGGGACTGAAAACAAGCAAGATCTATTCAAGAAACCAACGGCATGAAAAAGGAAGGACACTCACCTTCATATGTTGCAAACGCAAAGGAATGGCAATTCACAAATAGAACCCCAAGAAAGGCCAAAAGAAGTTGAACTGAACAGGACAATTTCATCCTCTTGCTGGGGCCAAATCTCTGTGCCTAAAAACACTCACTTTCAAGCAACTCCTGAAAGGCTGAAGCTCACCCAACTAACACTGAACCGAGGAAAAGGAAAATTCTACAGATTTGGTAAGATGTGCTAATGGAGAGGACCCAGCTAAACCAGCTTAAAGGTCCTACTACGGTAGACAGAAGAAAGACGGCTGGAGAAAAGAAAATGGGGGATCTTCTCGAGTACAAGAACCGGTGGCAAGCATCAGAAAAGATGCTCTTGGTGTAGAGCTTAAATCCAGGATCTGGCAACCACCCGTGAAAGCAAAATACCAGGGAACGAAATGTGCAGTGAGTTGAGGCGCTTAGAGATGATGCGGGGGGGCGCCCCGCAGAGATAGGAAAGAGGAAAGGAAGATACACGGGGAGACTTGCATTCAAAGAGAGGTCATGTTTACTGGTAAAGAAGATGGAAGAAGCAGAGGCACGGAGAGGGGGAAATACAGCAACAAATGCGAGACAGTGAGGGAGATGGAAAAAGAGATTTCTCTGACCGTCAACTTCAACTTCTTTTCTTTTCTTTTTTCTTTATTTTATTATATTATAAAATATGAAAAGCTTTACAATTTTTAATTCTCGAGCACCCATTTAAAATTGGAATAAGAGAAAAATAAGTAACAAAGAAAACATGGAAAATACACCCATTAAAAATTAAATTTAAACCCTATCAAATTTAGAGTCTGTGTGTTATGTTTTTTTATTATTAGTTTGAGGATAAATGAATTTTTTTATTATATAGGAGATTTATGTATTTATGATAGGATAATAATTGAATTTATAACTTATTAATTATTATAGTGAAACGACTTACCTTTTTTACTATAAGCAGTTGCTTACTGTAGAGGTTAGTCATTGTTGTGGGTGTTTTGCTATCAATGATTACGTTAAATATTATCTAGTGGTGCAAATAAATAACTTAAATATCGTGTTAAATACCATAAATAACCTAATTATCGTGATATTTTGGCCATCATCTCTCCCGCGTTCATCTTCAATTTTAAATTAATGAGAAATAAAAAGTATAATATCCAAATTATAGGTTTATAATTTTGTTTAATATAATAAAAATTTATTAATTATTAAATCAAGAGCACTATTATTACTATATGAAGCCTCATTTCTCTACAGTACTATAATCAATCAATAGGTTTAAGTTTGATTTTTATTAATGGAATTAAGTTAGAGGAGTGAAAGGAAATTATTGAATTGTTTTGGGTTGAAGTTAAGAAATTAGCAGAATTCCTCCCCAACTGCCATAAATATTATGGCTCTTTTTTCAACTAAACCCTAAATTTTAGGGTGAGTTATAATTCGGACCCCGTACTCTTGATTTCTGCGGTTAACGTGCTCATCTTTTTTTTCTCCGAACGATTGGGGTTTCCAGTCACAATGCCTCTCTCGGCAAGAAAAGATGATCCAGAAACAACGTAAGTGAAACATAACCCCTACGAGCTTTGCGGGTAATGCCTTGTCCTGAAACTCTGGGAACCCCTAAAAATCATATACAATGACGCAGTGAACTGGCAGTCCCATATCAAGCCATGTCCATCATGCCCCGTTCGTCGAGCTCAACTTCGAGAATTTGAATTATTAAGTCATCCGCCATGACTGATTCATCTCTAATGCGCAATCCCACACTGATTGTAATATCCTCATTAACACGCTGTTAGAAACCAAGCAAAAAAGTGCCATTGACAGTGATACTATAGTTCCATCTGATTGGCTTCGTATTCCCCACACGTCGTCCCCTTGCTAAACTAGTCAATTCGCATCCAAGAGGGGCCGAAAAGAAATTTGAAATTTAAAATTCCAAACTCTGCGCCGCTCCAAGTGGATAATACATGGGGAACAAAATCCCAAAGTAGCTGACAGATTTAGTGGACATTTTGCTGACTAATTATTATTATTATTATTATTTTAAAAACTTTTGACGTTCTATATCGGCGTCTCCATAAGACAAGACATGCGGAAAAAATCCAAAAATGATTATAGCATCCATGTTATAATTCCACGAATTGGAGCGTAGAAAAAATTTTAAAAAACAATTTTTTTAAAGACATAATATGGGCACTCTAAATATTTTTAATATTTAATATTAGTTAAGATCTCAATTAAAATATTGTGAATAAAAAAATTTATTATATGAAAACCTTGCTTAGATCTACCTTAAATTGAATTAGTGTGATAATAATAACTTTAAGGTACTGGTTATTTATAAAAAATAATACTAATACAAATTATTCAAACGCCTGACCACTTAGAGAATGATGTAAAAATTCAAGAAGAAGGTTAAGAAAAAAGAAAAAGCTACTACGCCATTTTCTGAAAACCACACTCAGGTTAGTGAAAATTAGGGGGTCCCCGGAAATTGCGCCCGTTATCGTGTTCGCACTCTCGGCGCATGATAGTGTTCGCTCCCGCGAGGATGCCTAAACATGCGCCCGCGAATCAGGGCCTCCTCGCCGCTTCCTCTCCCGTCAAAATATCACGACAAGGATTATTGATGATAATCAATCACGGGATAGAACACTCTGACACTCTCCATGTGTGTGTGTGTATATATATATATATATATATATAAGAGAGGTAATAATTGTTAATTATAATTCTGCACCCCACTATAATGAATTCTTCCTTGGTGGTTCTGGACACAAAATAATTACATGTCCCATATTAATTTCCATAAAAAAAAAAATTTAAATTTAGGAAAGGTGAGAATGAAAAATAAAATAAATAAAAGTAATATTGTTGTCTTGAATCATGTTCCTCTCACATGTGGAGGGATCTGAACGTCAAATCGATTGCATTGAAGGGTATCAGAGCGCTTGATCACCAGGTTAAATTCCCTCGAAATTGTGTCCTTTTTTTTTTCATTTTTCATTTTTGTGCATAGACCATCTTTATTCGTCGATAGACCATATACATAGCCCACTCCCAGTGCCTGTTTCGACACAATCTACGCGATGCCGATGACAACATAACGGAAATTACTAACATCGGAAAATCCTACGTCATTGCCAGACATGTCTGTATGTATCAACCTCGAAGGACGCATGGCATGTTATTTTTTGTTGTACACCCAACAAGCCAGAAAAAAAAATACGTCGAACGTTGAAATCACACTGAATTACGAACGGACGGAGTCAGTTGTCCTAATTTATTATTTTTTTTTAAGGAAATGCTCATTTGGCTGTGTGTTCTCATGACATATACGATTAAGCATATTGCGATTATAGTCTGTGAGCACTATGATGTGACGGAGGTGATTAGAATTAAGAAAATGGTCTATTTGTAGACGGATCTGACCTAAACTAAGTTGTTAGGATGGATCTACAGATATTTTTCTAACGTACAGAAATGAAGAAATAATGTTCATGATTGACGGGAGAGATTGACGTCGGAGCTTTTTTTAGGTGGACTTGTGAATACTATAGTATTTATTTTTAATGATTTAATGATTTGCCCTATTTGGTTTGTCACAACACAAAGGAGGTGGCAGGACATGACATTTAATTTAATTTCGTATATTATAATTATAATATTTTTTTAGAAAAAGAGCATGAAGTGGTCCATGCATACTTACTGTGCTTCCAAGCGAGAGAGAGAGAGAGAGAGCCGCCCACTACCATAGGCTAGAGTATATTTTAAGGGAGTGGTGGACATTTACGTGTTATATAAAATGTAAAAGGCAAATAGAATAACTAATTGCTCTAATAATCTCTTCCACTAACTACGAGAACACTTAATTACAGTATCAGTCCTTAGTCTTTGTTTAATAGGTAAATGATTTAATTCTTATGAATATAATTCTATTTACTTTTCAATTTCTCATCTCTTCGTAAATTATATATATATTTTTCATAATATAATTATTATATATAAAAATCGACTATCTTCGTAAATTATATATATTTTTTATAATATAATTATTATATATAAAAATTAGGATATTTTATATTCAACATTTATTTCCTCCATCATGGGTCGCAAGTAGGCCATTGTGTGATCAAACAGAGAATGGAAAAGGGAATTTTCCGGAATTGGATTAGACCTCAGACACAACTGATGGCTTCTACGGGACATGGCAGCATGCCTTTCCTTTTACTCTAGTAGAAGTGGTTGAGCTGTCTCACTGGAGGCACCGTCAGCAAGCATTACAAATCATGCAATGAAAAAGACAATCTGGGCGCATTAGGTCCACAATTGCTCTTGGAACTCAAATTATGCGTTCGAGGATAGAAGACACAGCAGAAGGGAACTGTTGGGGGGGGGGGGGTGGTGCAGTAACAACAGGTTTTCGTGGGTCGATCGTCGCTGACTCACTGACGCTAGTAGACGCCCGCAGCACCATTTGTGTCCGTCCCCTGTGCTCCTTCCTATCAGATCTTTAGGGGCCTCCGGCTTCCCCATGGATAATCGAATTCGGAGACACAGCATACGGTCTGCTGTTGCTTCATGGAGAAGCCTTCGAAAGTAATCTTGGATAACATATACTTGTGTGCGCGCGCGCGCGTGTCTTGTTGCTTCCCACCATTCGATGTTCCTTTTTCTTTCCCTCGTGCCTTTAATGATCCTTTTTTTCTGGCGGGTCCTTGAAATTCAGATTTAATTGGCTTCCGTCCACAGTTGCCATCAACATCTTTTGCCTCCTGAGAAATTAAATAAATAAATGAGAGTACTTTTTTCTGAGTTTTTAGTTAGGGGAATTAATTAATTCATCTGACCTTTAGATTTAGTATAGTTATAGCTGCACTTGTCAACTTGACCAGCTCACAGTACACATGATATATACATTATATCATACACCATCGGTAGGTAGTAGTCAAATAACATTTTCGCTGCTAGTGTTCCCAGATTCTATAAGCACTTGTTATCACTATATCTTAAGCGGATATTTGGATACCGGTTACAAAACCAATTAAATATGCGATTATGTTCAATCGCTTTGATCCATCTGAAATGAATGCTTGATCCCCAACGAAGTGGCTTCTCCTCGAACCAAGAGTGGGACTAACTATCAAGTGTCCATCGAGATAAGGTCGGTCGCGAATGCTGAGGATTTTTGTGCGGAAGAAGGAAGATTAGGAATCGGAGGGAAATGGCAGTCTTCTGTTTTCATGCAAGCTTTTAGCTTTAGCTTTATTGGTGTTAGATAATGTGTCACCCTCACACATCATGGTGGATTAATGAGGAAGAAATTCAACCGAAGTCGGTCCAATTCGAATGCATGTTTGAATTTTTGGAAGGGTAAGAATTAGCTTTAATTAGCTCCTGATCTCTCTCAGTTGGTGGAGTCCAAAAGGTACCTCCTCCTCCTCCTCCTCCTCCTCCTCTGCGTATAATCCTTCGTTGGATCATTTAGGTGTGTCTTGGCACGTGTGTTTAATGGATTCGAGATGAATAATCTTCGCAGCCATTCACCATCACGACAGCCCAGATCAACTGCTCCGATCACTATCAACATCGTAGCAATAAAAGTATGTTTTGGTAACTACAGGTTTAATAGTTATCTGTCAATATCATCCAACAAATTATAATGGAGAAAAATCGGTTTCATCGATCGTCCAACCTGTCATCTGCATATGTCGTGTCATGGAGGACTTAGACTTCAAGTCCAATACTTTGATCATCCTAGCGAACTTCCAACTGCATACGTTATACTGATCAATATCGATTGATCGATGGCCATGTTGACTAATCACCTTCACTGCTGAATTGGCACTCGTGGGACGAATTAACGACGGATAGTAAGGGGTCCATAAGCGCCACATGGTGAACCAAATTGGGTTCATTTAAGTCTAGTCGGCACCAATGCATTACCGTGATGGAAATGGCAAGTACCAAGCTGAATAGAGACTATTCATCAGAGTTTTGTCACACACCAACAGCAGATCCCCATCTCAACGAGTTTGCCAAAATGAATCCAGTGTTGGTTGCGAAATCGCTTCCTGAAGAATGAAGCAAAACATATCCTCCAAATTGTACGATGTTTCTTCTGACATACCATGCCGGGTTGCCATCACTATTTATCTATCATTGACGGGATACCCTGTATCCGAAAACTACCTTCTTTTTCCCATTTTGTAGTGTGCACAGCTACGGGCCTTTGGAATCGAAATCGTGATGCATGATAATGAATGAGCACTGTGTAGCTTACCTTTCATTTTTTTTTCGGGCATTGATCATACGTACAGCTTCATACCAGTACATCAAATACGTGACAAATTAACAAACGATGTTTGATGTTGAATGGAGATGTCAAGAGCCAGACATGCTGGATTCAGATGTACGACCTTCTCTTCACAGATAAAACGAGAGAGAAGCATGAGTTAATGATGCTTTTATTGAAGATCGTACGACAGACAACAGCCATGAAGGATCCAATAACATAAGAGTAGCTCTTGTTTTGGTGGATCTATTAAATGCTTGGCATGTTCTTGAAGAAGAAAGCGTGGTAAAAAGTTCATATTCTAGATTGGCAAGAATTTATTCGAAGTAGTGGGTGACACTTTTCGGGATTGCCCTCCCTTAAAGGGGTATGAATGTGTAGTGAAGGTTACGATTCATACACGCGAATTAATTCTTGAATTCATTGATTCTTTTTCAGGATTCCTTCCCAGTATCCATTTTCCCATCTCTCGACCCTCCTCCTGGCACTGATACTTTTCCTCCACAGGGAGTCAAACACTTTGGGTTCAAATGGCGGAGGCAGACTACACGGCCCGATTGCAGATGGGCCCTTCACCAGAGACTCCATCATGAATTCCCTCTGAGGACCATCCGAAGCGGAGCAGCCCAGTGCCTCAGAACAGATCTCCACTGCTCCTGGGGGCACTCTGGGCACGAACTTCATGAGCTTGGAGTACTCCTTCAGCAGATGGAACATGTAATCGTAGACGTAGTCCATCTTCACTTGCTCCTGTATGAAGGTCGCTGCAGCCCTTCCCATGGCCTCTGCCTGCATATAGCGATGAACTGTGATTACAAAATCTGCACAAAAATGTAATATAAGTCCGTGGTTTAGTTTCCGATCAGCAAAACTTGGTTCTATGTGGTTCACCAGAATCAAGGGTGACCAATGATGGCAGATTTCGGGGTTCACGTTGTAGAAGTATCTGAACATGACATAGCGAGCGGAAAAATGACCTCACGCTCGTGGGTGTTGCCCCATTCGACGGCGAACTTGATGGACCTACATTTGTCGTTCTCTTTTTATGGGCCAGTAATGGTGCAAGGGTTCTAGGCTTCTGGTGAAGAAGTCGTGAAAGTGTGGCTTCACGAGCAGTGTCATGGAGTTACAAGCCAGAATGTACTTCTCGCTCACCGACCAGGCATAGCCTTCGATGTAAATCTTGTATCTGGGTGATATCAAGGCGTAGAAAAGACCATAGTCAGTACAATTGCCGGATTACATGTATGGAGCATTTGACGTGAGGGGGTACACAGAACTTCACCTGTAAGTGCACTGATCCGCAAGGCCGGAGTGCTTGTATCCCAGTTGAGATTCCTTTATCCAGTCCTGCACAGACGATTTGATGTGATATGAATCAAGTTATGAACATCTGGCCGGACCTACGGGCCACTTAGCCAGACTTAATATATCTTTGGTCTTCAATCATCTGCAGAATCAGGATAGGTCAGAATGAAATATATTGCTCGATTACTTGAATGAATAGCCGAGCATTCCAGTCATGGGATTCGGATACGTTGCACCTGAGGAGGTCTCTCCTGGTTTCTGCTACATAAGGGTTCCCCTTCCAATACGCAAAAGGCTGTCTTTCAGGCCATTTGGTCCGATAATTGCCTTCTTTCAACTCTTTTAGCAGCGTCTCCCATGGCCTTATATTAATCTCAGCCCTGCAATGCTCAACTCCGTTTACAACCTTCTCTCGGTGGCTACATACGTTTTAAGTATCATTGGTATATTTTATATCAGCTGTCAGCTGAGGATCAATCCATCACTGATTCACTAAAATTTACAGGGTAGCATTTATCAGATAACATTTCACGCCTGAAGAGCTTCGAAAGAGATGTGGTCTTGTTGCATGTGTGAAATCGTGTCACAGGATGCCACAATGCACATTCATACTCAATTATTATGCTCACAGAAGACAATATATGTGAGGCCTACACGCATGCGGGCTGTCCTGTGATGTTCACAAAATGCAATTGGATCTTTCTTCTATCAGAAACTAGATTACGGTCTAAGTAACAAAGAGATCAGTAAAAGACAATTATAAGCAAGAAAGTCGTAATGGCATTACCAGCCCCAGAAGGACCAATCAGGAAACACGATGTCCATCGTCCACCTGTCCCTGCAGTACCGGAAGAGTGGCGGTGGGCTCGTGCCGTTGGTTCCCCTGTGGTCCCTCGACCGGATCACAGGCCGGTCGTTGCAGTCGAACATGAGCTCCAGGTCCGGGATCCCACCTGGATACCTCCTGAGAAGCTGCAAGATCCCCCATATGGTGAACAAGTCTCTTGTCTGTATGGACTCCTTGTACTTCTCTACGTAGACCCTGCCACTGATGATCACCAGCCGGAAGTGGGCGGTTGGTCGGGCTCTCTCCACCATGTCCCTCTCAATCCCCGAATCCCTCCATGGTTTGAGGTCCTCATGGATCCACCGGAAGTAGTCCGGGCATGCACCTGGTCCCGGTAACTGGCTGAGAAGCTGATCGTGCTTCGGCTCAAACGTTGTTGGGTAGTAGCCTTTTGGACAGGTGATAGCGGTTCCGTTCCCGCCGCTGCTGCAGCTGATAGGGAATTTGAGTCTCGGTTGTTCGATGTTCTGTGGGTACTTTTCGGAGACGATCACTGTCCGGTTCGTTGGATTAATTCCTTGAGAATTCGACTGCACAAAAGTAAAAAACGAACAAGAGAACTTATCCGTGATCCTTTTCCATGGAGATTGCCTAACTTTCCAACGGAATTTCTTATGATTTTAAGCTGAGGAAACTTACCGAATGAACAGCTACGGCCCGCTTCACCTTGCTGACATTGTTCAGAGTAGGGAAGAAGGCGACGAAGACAAAGGCTGAGAAGAGGAAGAGGAGAGTTGGGACGGTGGCTGTGGCTCCCAGTCCCTTTCTGACGGCGAGCGGCGGAGGCCGCCACCAAGTGGCAGTCCCAAGGAGGCCGAAACGCCGCAGTGCTGGGGCGCACAACCGGAGTGGTTGCATGGTATCGGCTCTACTGCAATATATAACGTTTGGGCTCGTTCAGTCGACACTCACCCACGTCACAGCTCGAAGCCGCTCCGGTTGTCCGTACGCATGAGCTCGAGTTGGGGGGGACACGAGACGGGTCCAGATCTCTCCATTTATTTTTATGCCTCTTTTACTTCGCCGAAACACTGAAAACCAAAGCACAGATCGAACGACTTCGCTGTCCCTCCGTCAGCGGCAGATGATACGGTTTTCTTTTCTCAATTTACTGGTGGCAAATTAGGCAAGTTAAGCCTCCAAGAGATGAAAGGGAAATGAGACAAATGTCATATATATATATATATATATTCAATACAATGAGATTAAATAAAAGGTATTTTATATAGTAAAATATAAATAATATTATAAACATAAAAATTGAGATAATAGACGATAATATTTAATTTTCTTATAAAAATGAATAATAATATTATACCTATATAATTTCATGTTTGTAACTAATCGAGGCTTCAATTTGCACTTAGCCTGTGGTTTACGTCAACCGCGACCTTGACCTTGACGTAAATGTCCACACGCCAATATCTAGAACACCAATTGATTGCGTGAAATATTGTATGTTATGATCAAAGCTTTTTGTGACCCGAATTCTATCTTTTTTTCATGTATGGTCAAAGGACGGGTGCATGTTGATTCACCGTTTCTCTATCTAACGTGACACGTGCTGCCCTATGTTCACCATAACTTCTCCTTATATTCGAAGTCATTTTTCGAGGGGCTTCGATCTAGTGGAAGGACTGTTTGTGCCGATGTGGACCATGTCGTCGGGCGTTTCCCGCTATAACCGGAATGACAGGTGAGGCTACATAAATGATTCCTCGGGGATGGTCCACAGGAAAAAGGCTGGTCCCTCCCCACGGAAGATGCTAGGTGTCATGAGGCCAATGCGGACCACAAATTTTTTCGCGTCCTGCTAGGCGTCGACACTCTGTTTGTTGACCAGCCACACACACACTGTGCGTACCGTTGAGGCCGAACGATCACCGAACCGAAGAAGCAACACCAAGGAACACAAGAACACAATTGGGAAAATGTAACTCGTATTCACAGATATTACAAGTACACGAAAACCCAATCCCATATTAGAACACTTACACGCAATCTTACGAGCCTATGCCTCGCAGTCTCTTACTGCTTGCACTCCCTACCCGTCTTGTGTCTTCTCTAAAGAACACCAGACTGCTTCCCGACTCGACTTCCACTCCCTGGGAATCTCGGGCTCTCTGTGTCTCTCAACTGATCTGGTTGCTCCTTTTTTGGTCGTCCTCCTCTGGTGTCTCGGATTCTGGTGTCTCTGCAGAATGAGACTAACCCCCTCTATATAGCCGAGCAAATCTGATATGGCAACTGATGGATTTGAATCCCTTGATTCTCTTCCTCATATTTCGATCCATTCAATCTCGGCTGTTGATCTGCAATCTCCAAGATTGTTCCCATAACGGATGGATTTGCCATATCCCGAGAGGATCTTTCCCGGATTTGCTTGGATTGGCTCGGCGCTAGCTTAGCCTCGTCGTCCTGATCCATCCTCCTCTAGAGTCCAAGTCCATGATCTTCTCCTAGGATCACGATCGTCTAATTGCTACGTCCAACGGTGCTCGAGCCTGGTCAAGGACTTAGCCGATCCCCACAAATAGTCAACTCCCTCGCCGCTAAGTGCTGAGCCTCCCTTAGCGTCTACCAGGCCCGTTGAGTCATGCACACTCCTAGAGTGCCTTTGCGCAATTGTATCAGGTTCCCCGAACCTCCTAGAGCATTGCACCGTGCCTTGCTCGTGAGCATCCTCACTACCCACCCGCGCATTCGCCTACTTGTGCATTATGGCACTTCCTGGCCACAATCCGGTTCCTTAGCACACTGCTGAGCCTTTGATTGACCATCCCCTTCACTAGTGCCTTCGTGCACGCTTGTGTGACCATCTCCATACTTGCCCGTTCGTGGACTTGCAATTCATCACAACACCTCGCACCTGACTACCCGCGCATCTTCGCGTGCATGCTATGCGCTACCACTACCCTGAGGTACGGCCTGTGGTACACATTCCCCGAGGTTGGAGCTTAGGGGTCTAACACTAGGACAGTGCTGGCGTAGAACATGATAATTCTATCAGAGGAGGAAATAGGATGGTTCTTGAAAATTTTTAACCGTTCTTTTTTAATTTTGGGTAAAATAAGATTTCGTAAATAAAGAAACTTAGAAATTATAAAAAAGTTTTATTTTTAGTGAACCAATACTATTTAAGTTATGATCAATCAAATGCATTGAATTTCTAGATTTAGGACATAGACAAGGCATTTTCAATTCTTTCTTGTCATTGTAAAAAAATGTGGCAGTAAAAACATTCCGATCACCCGCTAAACCGCATTCGGATTTTCATACTCAACCACAAAAACGGGTTCAATGAAGTGAATAAACTGCACCCAACACTACCATTGGCAGTGATCAAAGATAGATCAAGTGAAGTCTAATATGCCGCTCTTGACCGGGACCCAAATCTGAAGGAGCATACATACTTCATACAAAATAAACGTAAGCAAGGATTCAAATATTGAATGTTGGATCTACCAATCTGCATGATATTCGTGCCCCTAGACCCTTGAGAAGAAAACAAAATTTGAATTCTGCACATTGAGTTGGATGGTTAGGGCGGCCGTCATGGAGAAAACGCAAAGACGAAACCACCGATTGCAAAATTGGGGGGCAAAGGTCAATTGGGCGTAAAATTACGTCTAATTTCAAAAATAGTTCTTTTTTTTTTTCCTTTCTATTTCACCGCACGAGTTCTATTATATTTGCAGGTTAATCCTTATAATCATTCCAAATGACATCGATGTAGAGTGATCTACGATAATATTCAAGAGCACTCTGCTAAATTTGAGTATTATTAGGGTTCTTAAGCACATTTTTTTCAGGAGGATCACCTTGCCATCTTTGACAGTATTCATAAGGTCGAGTGAGGTGCAACCCTAATTGGTATATAACACATGGGACGATTTCCAACGGAGACTGATTAAATGGTAATCCATCGGAGAGCAAAAACTGGCATGATATCCGCGATACTACTAATAAACGATTTGTCTCGCCTTGACCTTCTATCTTGGAATACGACTTGATTGGATTTCTCGCAGTGGAGCCCCCCGAGCATTGCTGGTAGTTTCTATCCACCGCATTGTCACTATTTCTTCAGCAATTTCTGCAAAAATAGAAATTAAAAAAAAAAAAGAGAAAGAGGAGAGGAAAAAAAATCTAGAAACATTTTTTTTCATGCAACATCCAGTATCTGAAATTTTGGTGGGACCTGACGATCGTAGATTTGAGCAATTAGCTGAGGAATAAAACTTCATCGATGAGATTCCAAGGTTTTATTGAACAAGGCATGGAAATGAAGTTCCGGAAAAGGGTTTGTGATTGAAGAATTGCCCCCTATTTAATTGGGCGGGGGCCACTGGCCAACAAATGCGTTGACTATCGAATGCACTGATGGACCCGGTAAACCGTCATACACATAATATATCATCTGGATGTCAGCACACTATAGATATGAACAAATCCTGATAGTTTCTGTCGCCCCATTCGGCTGTTCATCGTCGAGTTCGAATGGCACAGGTAAAGCTAGCTACGACATAATCATGTCATTCGTCTTATCTTTATGTATCTCCAGTTTGTCCGTCATGCATGATTTCGGTTGTTAATCTGCAGAAGGTGGTACTGAGGCTCGTGACCATGAACGATGACAAGACAAAGCAGAAGGCCATGGAGGCCGTCGCTGACATTTATGGTCATAGCCATTAATTAGTTCTCCAAGATCTCAGACCCTTAGAGAGACATAGAATTATTTACATCTTGATGCATGTTTTGTTGTTCAAGAACAGGAGTGGACTCCATCGCAGCGGATCTGAAGGAGCAGAAGGTGACAGTGATCGGGGACATGGACACAGTTGCAGTGGCCAGGAAGTTGAAGAAGATCGGGCAGGTGGATATCGTTTCGGTTGGCCCTGCAAAAGAAGAGAAGAAAGGGGAGAAGAAGGATGACGGTAAGAAAGAAGAGAAGAAATAACGAGTCCCCCGGCCGGCGCCCTTCCCTTCTCTCTTCGAGTTAGGTGATTACTATTTTCGCTTATTATAATCAATGGAACATACTCAGTGTGCTCGGTTGGAGACTTATCTCCCCTATGCAGTTTGCAGATGCTCGAAATCCACTGAAAAAGGTGGAAACATATCCGTGTTCACTTGTGTGTGTCAGTATTGCTTTAACTTGAGATCTTGTTTTTACTTATGGCATACCGAGTGAAGAAAAATGGGGATGTTTTCGTGTCGAATAAGGTTACACTCTTGACAGATTAGGGTTTCCTGCTCGGCTCTGGTTTTGTACGAGAGCACGGAAGTGAGATGGAACGAGAGTAGTCTCATACGAGCAAGGGGCAACGTTTTGCTCCCCATTTTTCCTACTTTCCAATTATTATTCTTTAGTTTGGCCATCTTTTCAATTGACAAAATTATTTGTCAATAAGATACACCCAGAAATTGATCCATCCCCTTCAATTTGCAATCGTGTATACCAATCTGCCACGGCACCCAATTTTGTATCTTACGCACCATCACTTTATATATATATATATATTTTTTGTTCTCATGATCGTGGACCAGTGAAAAATTTGAACGTATGAGATGATGCATAGCACGCGCGAATATCGCTTGTCCTTCTAGAAGGATAAGCAGTTGACCGAGATTTTACAATTAAAATACGCGACTTCGGCCTGCGCACGACTAAAGCCTTTCACACTTGGATGTCCTTCATCAGCACGAAGCTTCATGGCTCACGAAAATGGCTAGTAAATTTGCAAGGGGTCACATAAGAATTGTAGTTAATTATAACATTACAGACACAGGCCGAGATCCTCCTCCTCCTCCTCCTCCTCCTATTTAAACACACAGAAAGTTCCAGACCCCGAAATCCTTGAAAACCCGATATTTGTTTCTTCATCTTGATTGTGATTTCCAATGCTCATCTATCTCGGAAATGGTTGCTTTCAGTGATTTCCCCTTTTCCCCTTCGAATCAAACAGGTTCAAAGGGAGAAATCCTTCATGATATCATTCATGAACATGAAGTTGGTTAATTCGGGAAATGCAAGTTCAAATTCGCGTAAAGAGAGGACTTGGTTCCACGTCATGGAAGATTGCAGCAATCTCAAGAGAAGTTTGTTCTGTAAAGCAGCTGTTTTCTGTGGTTGAAACCCAGGGACGCTGCTAAATAACAGATTTTCACCATTAAGTCGGAATTCGGCATCAACTGAGCTCTAGAGCAAGTAATTCAGTGGCATAAACAAGGTCTCAGATTATAATATCCCGGATAATCTTCATATCATGATAGTAAGTTTTCATTATTTTACAATAATTCATGACATTAACGCATCTCCGTGTCCTGTTTTCATCCGGGATTTTCATGTGAACAGAAAGCAGACAACTTCAGGTGCCAATTGGGAGATGATGTTTTGGCTCTGTTGACTCTGGGGATTGAGCCTCATGTGGACCATTCCCTCATTGTGGCTCTCGTGGCAGCTTATGCATTGACCTGCAACAGAACTTGACAAACTCTTGTTGGACCAGAGAGATTTCCCAACTTAATCAAGGGAAAGAGGAACGCAAGCCAGTTTAGGAACAAATGAACTACTGGCCAAGAAACTGCATAAGATGATCCTGATGAGCAATCACGGAGTTTCTCTTATTTTTGTCAGATTGACAGTCAGAGTGAGACTATGATATTTTTGTGTAATATCCGTGGATAATAAGATTTTTTGACATATCATGAATCAGGGAAATGAGAATTGGAAAACTTTATGCTGCAATAATAACGACCTGATGAATATCTGAATCCAGAAAGCACTTCTTTGATAGCTTCATGGTATTTTCACTGAGCCATTGGGTTACAGAGAAGGCAGAGGTAGCAAGATTCTGTGCAAAAAAAAATCCACCAGAGAGATAAAATAGTATAGTACTTATGATAAAATTCACATGGAGTAGATACGGTTTCACCCAGAAAGCCTATGCAAAATAGTAATGTAGAATGCCTAAACACGGGTCGGAAAGAACGAACAAATATAACATTTGTAGCTAATAGCACTCTTATTCGACCTGATGGCGGTGTCCTTGTGGGGAAATGTACAGCATTTACGTATTCCTATATCCAAAAGGGCAAAAAGAATAATTAGAAAATCCAGTTCTCATTTCTTCCTGGCATTCTTCAAGTATCGAACAGTCATGACCAGCTTCTGCCTCTCTCCTTCCACTTCGGCAAACCTTAGGCTCAATTCAGAGTATTTCTCCTGCATTTCTTTCAGTTCGATTTCCATCAACTCGTTCCTCGCTTCCAGTAAAGTGGATTCGGCTGAGAGATCCTCGGGCATGCTTTGCCTGGTATTTGCAGACGTAGAAGTTAATGCGTGGAAACAGTAAATAGTTGAGAGATCCCTCAATTGTCATTCAACTTCGGTCTTACCTGCTGTCTCCTGCGTTTTTTATTTCATAAGGCTGAACACTTGCTGGATTAAATCCTTCAGAATTATTAGCAACCTGCATTTGAAGATTGGAACCGGAAAAAAAATGCAAGTATATTAGTTGAAGAAAATCATAAAAAAATTGTGACTGATGCTCATGAAGGCACATAGATTTTAGAACTTGCAATTACCTTTCGAGATAGGCTCTTGCTAAAACTTGAGCTATGGAGGTCAAGCTCTTCCATACGGCCTTCCAACCTCTTGATTTCAGTTGTGAAGTATTTTTCCTTCTCTAAGAACGAATTTTCCAAGCGTTCTAACTCAATTTCCTTTTCATTTATTTGACCCTGGCAAACAAAAACCCAGTTGTCAAAAGACAGACCTGAATCAAGTTTAAAGAGCTTAAAAGATCAGCAAGAAAATGAGAAGCAAAGAAATCATACCTCGAGAGATGCTATTTTTTCTTGGATATTTGCAATGTCCTTGTCACTGGATGCAACAAGAGAATATTTACTGTCCTGCAAATTGCTCTCCTTGAGTCTCTTCTCGAAAATCAGGAGTGCGCCTTCCCGCTTCCTCAACTCTTCCTTCACCTCCAAAATCTCTTCTCTCAACCTTTCCTTCTCAGACTCATTTTCAAGTATAGAGCCCCTTAAGTTGTCACACTGAACCTTCAGAGTTTCCAACTCCAACTCTAAATCCCGAACCTTTACGTCCTTTTCCTCCAACTCCTGCTTCAGCAAATCTATGGAAGCAACCAGGTTGTTTCTCTCAGCATTCTCTTTATCTACTGCCAGCTCAGCCACTCCTGCTCGTGCAGAAAGTACAGTATTCTCTGTACTCAGCCTTGTGATCTCAGCTTCAAGGTGCTTTGATTTCTCAAGGAATTCATGAGAAAGTTCCTTAAGTTTGGCTTCATTTTCAAATTTCATCAACTGCAGCTTATCATTAGCTTTCTGCAACTCAGCGGCTTCTCGCACTGCCTTGATAGCCACTCTTTCATTTGATTCGAATGTTGAAGCCATTTGTAGAGAGAGCTTCCTGAACTCCTCCTGAAGCCTATCAGCGGTGTCAAAATTCTTCCACTTCATTTTCTGAAGGGCCTCCTCTGCAGAAATTGCTCTCTTTTCCTGCTCAACTTTAGCATGAGTTACAACTGCCAAGTTATTTTCAAATTCTTGTATACGATTGTCCAATTCCTCCTCCAAATCTTTTACTCGAGTCTCAAGCTCAGTTGTAGTGGCCAAAGAATTGCAGAATTCCTCAGACCTCTTCCTAAGATCAGTTTCTAATCCTTCAATCTTGTTGTTGAGCTCCCTTATAGTGGCCAAAGAATCGGAGAATTCATTAGACCTCTTGCTAAGTTCAGTCTCTAATCTCTCAATCTTGCTCTCAAGCTCACTTAAAGCGACCAAAGAATCTGATAATTCCTCCACTCTCTTCTTAAGTTCATTCTCTGATCTCTCAACCTTGGTCTCGAGCTTCTTGTTGGTTGCCAAAGAATTGGAGAATTCTTCTGATTTCATCTGAAGTTCAATCTCCAATCTGTCAACATTACTCTCAAGCTCACCTATAGTTGCCAAAGAATCAGAGAATTCCTCCGATCTCCTTAGGACTTCACTCTCCAAGTTCTTGATCTTGCTCTCAAGCTTGCTTGCAGTGGCCAAAGAATCAGAGAGCTCCCCTGATCTCATAAGAAGCTCTTTGTCCAATCTCTTGATCTTGCTCTCAAGCTCACTTATAGTGGCCAAAGAATCGACAAATTTCTCCGATTTCATCTGAAGTTCACTCTCCAATCTCTCAATCTTGCTCTCATACTCTTTCTCATTCCCAAGAGCACAGCATTCATACTGTAGTTTTAGCTGTTCTTGGAGCTGACTCTGCTCCCATTTGTATGAGACCTCATGATGCTTCTGCTTCAAAATCTCATAGTCTAGAGCAAGCTGCTCCATCTGAATCTCTAGCTCGTCTTTATCTCTCTGATATATCTCAACTTCTCCATTAAGGTCCAATATCTTCTGCTCAAGAAGATAAGTCTCCTTGACATCTTTCTGCCCCTTCACAATTGCCTCCAGTGCCTTCTGCGCTTCATCCTCCTCATCAGATATTCCTAATTTTCCCCCAAGATGAAAAGTTTCCTTGCTCTTCTGATCCAACATCTCTTCAAGGTCTTTCACAGCAAGAATCAGCTCAGCGTTTGATTCCCGTGTCTTCTGGAGCTGCAACCTGAGGTCAGAATTGAGGTTTTTCTCGTAGTTCAGTTCTTGTCTGAGTTCTTCAAGTAGTTCCTGTAAATCTCCGCCATCATATGGCAACCTGCTCTTCTTCTCCTTCGTGGCCTTGAACTGTTCACTTATAGCCCTGAGCTTATCATTTTCATTCTCTAACGAGTCCCTCTCCTCCTTCAGGTTAACAACTTCTCTAGAGAGCTCATGGCTCCGCTTACTCTCTTTTATGATCTGCTTTCGCAGAGTCTGCAATTCTAACTCCGACAGATTCAGCTGTCTTGCCAAGGAAGACAACTCGGACCTCAGCTTGTCAAGCTCAGAACCGGGTCCTACCTCCTCAGACATTTCACTATCCTGATTAGAACCATGTGACCACTGCCACTGCGATTTGGGGGTCTCTCCGTATAGCACTAATGCTCCCTCCGATATCGGCTCATGAGGAAGGGTTACCAAGCTCAGAGGTGAGAGGAAGCCATTGGGATCTCTTTGAATTATATTGTTGCTTCTCATTGTATTCTCTCGCGGTGTGTTTATTGCAGAACCGCTCTCTGAACTAGTCGTAAGGTCGGACCCACTAGATGCGCTAAAATTATCATTTGCTACCCCATTGCGCATAGTCCGATTAAGTGGCGGCACATCCTACATTTGGAAACATATCAACACATAATGAGAAAACTTGCCTCTCAAATTATTAACTAACTCGAGTGTCATATCTTTGTTATGTTAGATGGACGAGAACTCACTTCAGTAGAAGTGCCGTTGATGCTTTCTTCTTTGTCGCTGTTGTTAAACCGGGTCCTCAGGCTCCTGTCCTGAACGTTAATTTTTGCACCTTCAGTCTCTTCATACTCTCTACAAATAATATCGAAGAGGTAAATATTCACCTTTCGGAATCAGAACCTTCAAACAAAAAATGATGAGTGGATGGATGATTTAACCAGGGTAACCCGAGTTCACCTCTGATCAACAGTATCCTGCAGCCTCTGAATCAAGACCTATAAACATAAAATGAAAAAGGAGGAAATGAAGTCCAGTTTTGCGGACTGAGGAGATTCAAGTCCCTTGAGAAAATAACAACGGAATTCACATGAGAGAGAGCTGACGTTTAATGATGCTTTGGCGTTCGAGCTCTTTATGAGGAGGGAGACGGAGGATGCCCTGGTTGCTTCAGCATAAGCCGCAAAATCAAGCGAGACCTCGCCGACAGTACCGGACTTCCCAGGTCCCTGCTGTCATTCCACATCTGAGCGAAACTAGCCATGCTAAGAAAAATCACGGCAACATAAATTCCCGGATAAACTAATTCTCATACCATGGACAAGATAAAATGGTACATCGTTTCATGAATTTTCCCTGTTTTTGGGTCTCGGGTGAACTTCACGGTTTCATGGACTGGAGTATCCCATCTGCATCCTCCATCTCTGATGACAGCCTTCCCTAATCTCGCCGTCGGTTTTCCAGTATCACCTGGAACTACAGATACCATCAGAGCATCGGCTCCTAACCCTGAAACCTGAAATTTTATTCAACAAGTAAAAATGAACCTCGTATCCCTCTTTCCTGCACAGAGACGAATGGCGCTCATTGGAGAAAAATTAAGAACACCATAAAGCGCGAAGTATTAAAATATCGATTTTCAGCAACAGAGTTTCAGTCCATTATCAGGGCACTGCATTACTGAATCCCAGTTCCCATAACAGTGACATATGAACACTGAGGAAACGGGATTTGCTCTCTGCTCAATTTGGGCACCCACACAGCGATGCTTCAACATTGGATTCTTAAAAGTCGAAACTTCAACTTTTATCCTTGTGGTGAAGTTTCTTTCTTGGCAGACAAACAGGAACTCACTTGAGCCCCAAGTCCGAGATTCGACCCAGAAGTAGAAAATTTTCCACAAAACAGCGGGTTAGAGGATCAAGGAAGCTTCACATTGACAGACCCATCTTTGAGAAAAAAATTCAAGAATGGCTCAGCAGAGGAAGCTGGATTTCCTCTGTACCTGGGTCGCGTGAAACTGCAGCTTGAAGACGGCCTTGATCTTGCCCCTGTCGCTCCTCCATCTCACCGGCCGGAACATCCTGCCCGGGAGTACTCCGGCGAGTATCAATGAGAAATCATCGTAGTCAGTGATCACATGGACCCAGTGACCGTTACACAGTGACTTGAGCTAGCTCATCGCACAGATCAGTCAGACAGATGGAGACGCGGAGAGAGAGAGAGAGAGAGAGAGTCGGATGGATGAATGGGAGTGAATGTGAATCTGAGCAGTGGATCTGATGGGTGCAGTTCTCTCCCTTACCTGTTAAGAATGGTCTGTTGTTGTGTGTTATGGCTTCTGTAACAGCTCCTGCTCCGGAAGTGACACCTTCTGTACTTAACCTATCTCTCTCTAATTCATTTTTTTGTCTCTTCTTTCTCCCCCAACACCCCTCTCTCTCTCTCTCTCTACATATATATCGATTAGTTTTTTCTTTTTCAACCCTGTCCGGAAACACATTTAAAAATGTAATGAGTAAATTAATTTAATTTAATGAAAAATAAAATTCTTGAATGGTAAACTTTCTTCTTCATTTACAATATATAAATTAAAGGAAAGAAATGCCAATCCACGAATCATGATCAAAAAACTCAGAAAGACTTTTCATTCATTGGGACAAGTTCATAACATGGAGCAGAAGAAGCTTCTGTCTGAAAAAATCAATAAAAAATTTTAGTTCCATAGAATTACTAAAATAAACCACGGGAATGGCAAAAACAAATGCTCGATCAGTTGAGTCAAGAAATATTTTATATTTTTTCTGATAAATAGTTTTTTATTTTTAATGGGGCAAAGAGTGGTTAAATACTGTAATTAGGGTATCTAATTTTGATCGGCCGCCTCGGCGTCGGTAGGGTAGAGCGTGGGTGGGGTATACTCAATTACGTGACTCGGTGTGTTAATGTCCGCTCTTAATAAGCTAGAATGTAGGCTGTTGACTTGACTAAGTAACGGACTATATGGCTGACGCATAAAAAATTAGTGTTTGTGGAATCGGAAGGACTGAATCTGAGGATTCAGAACCAGGGAAATCCGGAAAAATGATTTCCATGCTATGTGAAGACGTGTATATAATAGAGATATATTAATTTATAAGAAAATTATATATTAATTTAAATTTTTTATAAAAATAAATTTAACCCTTGTAAAAAATTTAATAACTATGACCTATGGCATGTTTTCCTCAATTAATGGGAGCCGAAAAAGTGATCCTATTATAGAAATTTAGAACATGTACAGTAAGGGGTGGAGATGCTCTCAGCTGAAATTGAAATAATAGAAAATTTAATTTAGATTAACCGCCGATATAATTATATATTCAGTACAATTTTCACTAGTGTCGCATCTCCAATTCCTTTTTTTCACCCTCCTTTTATTCAATAAATTTTATTATAATATCTATTTATTCTTATATTCTTTTTATTATTTTCTAATTTTAAAGAAAAAAATATATATATATAGTGACCCCCAAAGTCAAATCTCTCAAGTCTCAACATCAAGCAGTCAATGGATTTGCTCTAATTCGAAGGTTTCTCACGTGTCATCCAGCTGCACTACATCGGAATTCATTCCTCTGTAAAGAAAATAGCCACTTGTGTCGTGCACTTCTAGCCCCTAGTTCCCGAAGCTAGGAGGTCCATGAAACTTTCCCCTTTTTCTTCGCTCTTTTTTATTTTTATTTTTTAAAATTATTGTTCTCATTTTTCTCTTATATAAATTCAGTTAGGGCTCGCACAAGTAGTAAAAATTGAAAAAAAAATTAAAGCATATCGGACAACACTAAGATTTAATATAGTAATATTTACTTTTAACTTAAGATAATAAATTTTAATTTTAATTTTTATTAGTTGCAATTTTCTCTGCCCTTTTTTAATTCTTATTGACAAATTATTCTAACAACTATGGAGAAAAAAATTATAGTATAGTATTTAGCTCGTTTATGTTACTATTATAAAAAGAGAAAGAAAAAGGAGTATGATGTATTAGTAATATTTTTAATTTAATAATTAAAAAATTATATATTAAATTTTTATTATAAAATTTATTGCGTTGGTTTATTATCTTTATATTTCTTTTTAGATTAATTAATATGTTATGTAAATGAAAATAGAAGAAAATGTAAAAACATGTCATTTTTGTATGTGCAAAGAGAATATCAACAGAACTTTGTTGTTTTATATTTGGTTGCTTGTATAGTAGGTAAGCTGCTTGATTCGATTTGTCATTGGTACCAGCCCACTATGCCACCCACAGCCTCTCTTCTTTTTTTTTTTTTTTTTCTTTTTTGGCTCGTTTCTCTGCTAAGCTAAAGGACACTAACATATACATACCCAGATGTGTATCGGAAGACGGGTACAGAGCAACCGAGTAGGATGTTTTCAATTTCTCAATGTCGATGGGGGTGTGTCTAGCTAGGGGTTTCAGTATCATATGTTAGAAACTGGTCTGAAGTGAAAGGATTGGCACAACTCGGGCACGAATTACCCTATTAGAGATGAAATTCTGCATGTGGATCAGCTTCTAGTCGGGATTAATTAGGAAAAGTTCTCGTCTCTGTACAGAAGGGTACTCATGAACCAGAACCACACGCCCTCAGAGGGACCGGTCGAATTCACCCGTATTCCATGTATGTATTTACCTGGGCCACTTCTTGGATTCCAGATTCAACTATCTTAGGCTTGTTTGTACTCATTTTTTTAGGGTACATTAATTTCGTAACGTAGTGAGACCCCACCTGGGAAATTTGATGTATTTCATGCATTTTACTAGATCCAAATCGTACAATAGATACCCACCGTGGGCGTGTTAGAGTGGTTTGACACTCATCATTTCAATGGGAGGACTTGAGTTCAAGTCCCACCTGCGGCGGGGAGCTCTTGACCCTCTAAATGGGCCGATTCGGGACGATTCGGATTAGTCAGCTGGACAAAATCCAATTGAATACTGAATATTTATAAAAAAAAAAAACATCGTGTCATAGATTGATTGAATTCATTTTACTGGGACGTGAGACTGCTCGGCTCAGGAGTCCATCCGCTCAGCTGGTCTGTCTTGATTTGTACATGACGTATTTCTTGATTTTAGATGGAATACTCCCACCCTATAATACAAACTTGGCTCCGTTTACCCCGCCTGTTTTTTTTGGTCGAGCCGGTGGAATTCCATGTCGGGCCACTAACGAAAATGAATGGCCGAGAAATGAGCCATAGGGAGAAGAGCCAATTCAGCGCGTCAAATCCCAACTGTTAGTTTGACCGATTGACAAAAATTAATTAGGCCAAAATAATTAATTAGACCCCTTAATTAAGTAATTATGTTACCGTGTTATTGACCCATTGAGAACGAACGACACATCAACCGCAAAAACCCCTTCTGACCAACCTCTTCAATCGAGTAACCTTCTGTTTCTACACTCTTCACATGTGTAAACACAAAGTATATATCCATAATGAAAGATGGATAGAACCTATCAAAAAGGACTAATAATAAGTAATCCAGTGAAGATTGAACGAGCTGTCTTGTATAATCGGTACATATTTGTTATCTTTGTCCTTCAATCCTTCTCCTAGGGTTAAAAATCTCCTTCATACTACAAAATTAATATATACATATTTATACAACTTCGTCGAGCCCAAAGTAGAGAGCCCCATCACATTCGGGTTCGGACCCACCGACAGGACCCGTTTATATAATGCAAACCAATTTGCACCGCATATGGACAACCACCGAAGGAGGTCTCTGGCACCTTCCCTTTTTTTTTTTTTAGAGAAATTATTCGAAACGTCCTTTTTAAAAAAGTTTCCCCTTATATATAAAGTAAATTACAGTATTTTGTCGGGGGTACAGGGGCCAATGTCTGCTCCTACGTTCCCTCAGATTTGATCACCAAAAACCGATGAATTCAACAAATTCACTATTACCTAAATGTCCAAAATAATCAAGCCGATTGACATTAACCTAATTTGGTTCAACAAACTATATATGTCGGGACGGCACAATTGACTACAAATAACCTATCAACAATCAGATTCCCTTTTGCATCGGCTAATGATATTTCATTAGACTAAAATATTTACTATAATATGTTACGTGATGATGTAACTTGATTGTGGGGATGGGCGTTTTGATTCCACCCAAAGACAGTATTCTCTTAATGTACAATGTGGACTGACTAATAGTTCTACAATGTGTACCGAATAATATCCGGTTCCTAACAGAATCATCGGGAGCAAAAATTGGACTTATAGATTGTGCGATATCGGCAGGGAAGGACGTGTCCCCTCAAGTTGTTGTGACCAATTTGCTCCGAAATTTGAATTCAAATGGTAGGTTGCTTCATTTATTACCCGACCCGAGTCACAGACATACAACCACAACATTTATTACAAAGAGAAAGAACAAAACAGTTTATCGATATATATATATATATATTGCAATGTACAATACTTAGAAATTTAATAGGTTTTAATTAATTAATTTATTTATGGTCTGGATTTATTTATTGTTAAAGACAGCCCCTTGGCTTGCTTGGCTTTGAAGACGCTCATGTGCTTGAGGGGGCACACCAAGGAGTTTCAGTCCCGTGCTCAACCGCAACTCAGCTTCACCATAAATTAATGCACCAAAAATTAAAAAAAAAATTAATAAATTTGTGCCCACTCACAGGAAATTAAAACCAGGCAAGCCCGTAATTTCCAACTATCGGTACTGGATTCTCTTTTAGATGACGGTTGAATTAATTTAATATTGGAAAGTATTTACAGTTCTAATAAATGGTCACTTACAATCCATTTGTCTAATTAATTATTAAGAAAAAAATAAATGAAAATTTGGGGAATATATTACAAGTTTATTGTAATATTTAATGTAATATGTAATGTATTTATAGCCGACAGCCTCTTATGAATATAAGAGTACAATGATTTGCTGTAGTATATGACATTGAGGGTTGTATTAACCGGATTGTTGTAGTATACCATGTCACCTTCATCTTACTTTCACTTGTCAAATCAATAAGATGGATTGAGACACAGCTGTAAAGAAAGGGGTCACTGCGGTTGACATTTAAATTACATTACTGAGCTCCATCAGGGCAACTGCCGAAGCCAACTGCCCCCAAAAGGAGGAGGATGAGGTGAGACAGCGACAGGTGCGGGAGAGGGGTCCGCATGAGCCCAGACCTACTCTGGCTTGAGGGACACAAAAGATAGATTTTTCACCATCGGCTAGGTAGATTATTGAGGTGTCCCCTTCAAAGCAACTCCTCACCTTGAAAGGGAGCAAGACACGTGCTCCTTTGGGTTGTCGAGGCGGAGGATAATTCATTCACCCACCATATCCAACAGTTTGATCGAGAAATATTATCCATTTTGGCAGCGATGAACATGAATTTTATTTTCTAAAAGACACATCCTAGGGAGAAGATGCTCTTGGAGAAACCCACTTTTTTTTTCCGACATGGGAATGTAAAAATGGTGCCCCATAATTATTAGCCTTATTCATATTTTACTTTTAATAAAAATTTAAACTAATAAAAAGATTTATCATAATAAATTTAAAATTTATGATATGAAAAAACTCGATCAAAATATATACCTTACCTTTGGTGCCACCGTCAAGGTTTAGCTCTATGAAAGGCAAGATCCCATGCCATTAGTCCCCATTTGTGGATCTCAGATCCGTAGGGGTGATTGACCTCATCAAGTTGGACCCCCCATGCACAAATAAGTATATCCCAACTCACTATGAAACATTAAATCAAAAGAGAAGCAAGATCGGGACACCTAACAATCAAAGAGAGGTCATGGTTCGGCCAAACAAGGCTCGTGTTGGTGATCGTGTCAAACTCATAGGATTGCCCAATTGGTCTGTGTATATTGTTGGCCAAGTGGTGGTGATAAAAGCTCGTGGGGGCGCTCCTCTCCGGTCAACCTCAAGAGCCCACCATCAATGAGGATTAATGGCGGCCTCTCTTTCCTCGTGGAAACCGGAGAGAGAGACCCCCTTTTGATATCTTCTTCTCACTATGATCTAAAAAAGCTTGCTACTTACCTTGTATTGACGCATAACAAGCCCAAATATGCTACTTTGTTTGCTTTTTACCTTTTCTTGTTATAACTGAGGCAGTTGAATCCAAGACAATGAAAAAAAGAGAGAATTTTATTTTTTAAGTTAATTAATATATTTTAAATATGAATTAATTAAATACATTTTATTTTGAGATATAATTTGTGGGGGTGGGGAAATGAGGCTATTATTATTACTCATTTCAATAGAGATCATCTTTAGCTTTTTTCCCATGACAGAGAGCACTGAAAAGAAACCATACTCCCCTCTTGTTGTCATGATTTCCCACTTTAGAAACTTTTGGTTGCACAAAATAAGTGAAGCCCACATTCACGAAATGCTTACTTGATTGATGAGAGCATTTATCCATCAAAAAAGGAATTAGAGGATTTACCTTTTCTAGGTTACTATAAATATCATGATTATCATTAGGCCATGATGTCCTTAACCTAATGTGGAAGTTGTTGCTCAATTGTATCTGGTTTTGGCTTAATTCACTTCTATCATGCACGTGCATGCAATTTTTTTTTCTTTTGGGATTATGTATCATGGTAACAGGATCGCACGCAGTCGATGGCAAATTAAGATCAATTTGGGCTTCCTTCTTTTTTTTTTTTCTAATTGTACTCAAGCGTGAATGAGATGGTCAGAGGATTTGCTTCCTTCCTTTAATCAGCAGGCTTTCTTCACATGACGATGATTCCCTGAGAAGTCTCTCAAATTCTCAACTTGTGCTTTTATGCTTCTCTGCAGCTGCTGGATGTAAAGATGATGAGAGAGAGCCATTTAATACGTCACTGATCACACATTGAATATGTGAAGATGCCCCGGCACAGGCGGCACTGTTTTCAGTATGCTCACGGAAAAAGAAAAGAAAAGAAAAGAAAAGGCTGAGAAAGGAGAGACCAGAATGATGAGACGGCAACATGAAGACCCGCAGAACACACATGAGAGACAGCAGAAAGTGCCTGCTCAAGCCATGGGTACTGGTGTAGACCCAACCCCGAATGCAACCTTGATCAATTGAACCTTCTTCACACGCCACAATCCATCGATCAGTTTCACGCAATTAGCTCCGTCCTCGTGCAATCCAATGTTCGTGCAGTAGTGTACATTAATCGTAGCGTGACGTATGTTGATATGTCATGTTTTATCAAGCAAGGAACAACATAGGAGGAGAATCAGAACAGGGAAAAGATCTGCCACCTCAGAGTGTCTAGGGAAAGAAAAGGAAGAAAGAAGATCACGTGTCAGACAGCCAAAAAGGGTCTAGGACACGCGTGATAATAGGCATACACACTTCTCGCGCCTTGCTTAATTGTTCGATCGACTTCTTCGAGAAAAAGGCTTTGCCTTTGGATGGGTTATAGTTCAGTCGTCAAGTTGGTTGCTTAAAGTCTCCTTCAAAGACAGCGACAAAATGACCATGCTTATGCACCAAATATGCGCCCTCTGTCGACATCATCAAAGGTTAAGGAGGTGGGATAAGGGAAACGAATACTTCGTCCTTAAAAAGCTCATGTTCTCGGGCACGTGTACCGTGACGTTGCAGCACTCATATCCCGCGATTCCCAACTTCTTCTGAGGGGAACTAAGCTTATTTGAGCCCTGCAAATTACTTTCTGAGCTTAAGCTAGGATAACCCTCATGGTTTAGAGACATATTAACAGTGTGGGCTTGAAGCAAGAGCTTGTGAGTAGCAGCATTGGGCCAAGGCCGAAGCAATCATGAATCAACCCTTACCCACTTCAAGTGTGGGAGTTCCATCTGTTATTGTCAACTTCTGATCTCACTACCATCCATCCGAGAGTTAACTTTCGTGCCGACCTTCGTTGGGTTAATTGGATATTAATTAAAAAAATGTTAATTCGAATATTTGGAAGTGATCAGCTGGACCTGAGCACAGGTATGCATAGTTTGACCTAGGCATGTAGCGATGTATCCGGTTAGAAGAGACTGAATCGAGTTTTCACGATCTTATATTCTTTCTCTCTCGATTGCATCTGACAAGCGGGGATAAGCAGGGGGTCTGGACACAAGATTAATTAGAAAGGGCTACTTCGTGTCAACTCGATACCTGCAATATAAGCCAGTCCACCTAAATCAGCTATCAAGAATCTCTCTCTCTCTCTCTCTCTCGGAGTCATACAACAACATGATTGCAGCACGACTGTTGCCCTAATCCTGTCATTTATAATTAAATTAAGAAAGTTTCTCCTGTAATATGAACTCAAATATACACCATCGACATTCCAGCCAAAAAAGCATACACACTATCAGTCATTAACTAGCTGGAGTTTCATCAAGCCGGCCACCATCATCGGATCACGCAGGCCGCCCAACTACGACTCTACTCATCAATATATATATATATATATATTATCTAGTATTTATAAATACAACCAATTCTGATAAAATTTATATTTAAATTATGTTAATTTATTATATTATAAATTTTTTCTATTAATAAAATTTAAAATAAAAAGGATTACTTAATTATGTCATGTTGATTCATCATCTATATTTAAATACATTGGTAGCATGTGCTTCCTATGAATAAAACCCTAAGATTCCCTCTAGTTCCCTCACATAATATCCCTGACGTTCCGTAATTTCCCATCTCCTCTCCCTCCAGAAGAAATAGAAAGAGCATATCAAAGTAACGTACGACCGCGATGTTCCATTTACAATCACCAAAAACTTCACGTACGTTGCACAACTGACTGAATCGACAGATCACCCCCGAGGCAGGCGGGGGCGTACTCGGGACTACTGTGTGGTGGTGTATCGAGGAAGGCCGGCCCTCACTCTCTGCCGTTGGATTAAGAGGATGATGAAGCGCCGGAGCAGCAGTAGAGGTGAGGAAGTGAAGATGATTAGCTGGGAGGCCCCCATCGTGTCCTCAAAGGCGTGCGAGCTGTTCATTGAGGAGCTGACGAGGAGAGCTTGGATGGTGACCGTTCAGGGGAAGCGGAGGACCCTCCACAAGGACGATGTTGCTTCCGCTGTCGTGGTCACTGATTTGTTCAACTTGGTCGGTAGATCCGATCGAGCTGGCACAGCTTGTGGCAAAGGTGATGGAGGGAACGATAACGACCTTTGTTGCGTGTGATGATCAGATGCTGAAGATGGCGAACAGGACCACGAGACTTTGATATCAAGAAATCGATTGTATCTTGTGGAGGATAAAATCATCTATCAAATTGATGTAATATCACAATCGCATATTATAGGGAAATGATAGAGTTGAGAGGTGATCAATGTCATACATTACTATAATCTTTGTGTAAACATAGATAAAATAGTTTAGAATTCACAAATCTCTAGTAGTAATTGATGGTTAGCTTAGGTGATCGGGTATGAAAGTAGATAGATCACATTACATCAAGAACCGTAGTAGTTGATGAAAAGATGTACGTGGGCCGCATCTCGTGGGTCAAGGGCGGCCCATTTTCAGCCGTGGGCTGACAAAGAAGAGACTGAGACTTCAAGTTTTGCCGGCACAGTGAAAACATTGGTAACATGTTTTTACCCTCGATAATATCAATGAGACAAAACCTCTTTGATTACATGATATCGCAGTTCCACTCTTTGGCTATTTACGACTTTGGGTTCAACTCTAGCTCACTTCGATGAATAATGAAGACGTTTTATGTCCATTAAAGCGATTCAATACAGTAATACTTGCCGAAAGTTATACGCTTGTTTGCTGCCAAGGCTTTCTGCTCCTATTCTTATGTCTGCTAGTCCATGCTTTAGAAGAGGAGATCTAATAGTAAGAAACCATAGACGATCAGCGGAATTATCACGAATGCTGTAACAAAAGACCTATCAGGTAGATGCTGATAAAGGGCTTTGGATAGCGAATAAATTGAATGCGTTTGTAAACATTGCGATAATCTAGAACCGTACAGCTCGGATCTTTCATTACAGGGTGACTGCTGGCAAAGCCATGTCCTCCCCTATCGATGCTCTTAGACAGTTCAAATCTTAAAGGGGGACTTGGTCCACATCTAGGTCTCAACGATAAGTCTGGAATTTCCTCTTTTTATGGGACGGATTAGTACACATGTTCCATGACAAAATTCACGGTGGGTTGCCCCTTTACCACCAATTCGAGCAGCCGTTTCTGCACCCTTAAATTTGCCATTTTGACAGATCTACAAAAGAGTTGGAGCCCAACAACAGCTCATTAAATTGAAACAACACCCTCAGAGATCTCGTACTTGCATCAAGGAAAGATCCAGGGTGGGGTTCATAACCGAAACAGGCCTCTGGACTTTATTTGAAGGAAAGAGGAGGAAAGCGAGATCATTTCCGTCCGTAAAGGAGAGGTGAGGAATTGATAGAGGAAGATAAGCAGACATGCCATTCGGGAGCACGGAGAAATGCAAAGCTTGTGAGAAGACTGTTTATATCGCAGAGTTGGTTTCCGCTGATGGAGTTCCCTATCACAAGACCTGCTTCCGGTGCAGCCATTGCAATGGCCTCCTTGCGGTACGTTTCTCTCTTTAACAGGCTTTCCTCGTCTCGTCTGGTTTTCCATGAGAAACTGCTTAATGGAATTCTTCTCCTTTAGTTTGTTCACAAAATAAGAATGATACTCGTCTTTTTGGAAACACAATCTTGTTCCACTTATGGAACAGTTTCCCATTTTAGGAATTCACCAGCTTCGATCGAATATTTCATGTGTCGATCTCTGAAAATCGTATCTACAGATAAGCAGCTATTCTAAATTGGATGGGGCCTTGTACTGCAAGCCTCACTTTGGGCAGCTCGTTAGGGAGAGGGGTGTAACCAGCACAGGTAGGTTTCTTTTTGTCACTTCCTTTTTCACAAACTTCATAACCTATGCGACTAAAACTCCGAGGTTCAGCCTGATATGCTCTTGATATTCTCTTATCAGCTGCAAGATCTTCCAACAGACCAAACGGGCTGGTAACTAGATTCTGCCTCCTCCAGAATCGACATTTCTGGTTTGTATTTTGATAGAAATGTAATGGATAGTCATGGACTCGATGGACATTATTGTGTCTCATTTGCAGACTAGAGCCCCCAGCAAGCTTTCCCACTTATTTTCCGGGACACAAGACAAATGCGCCCTCTGCAACAAGACAGCATACCCACTGGAAAAGGTCCACATACATCTTTGCTTAACGGTTCTTTTCACGCAAAACCTATTTCGGCCGGTTAGGGTCTTGACATAGCGTGATAACAAAAGACCATTGTTGGTCTGCAGTTGACTGTGGAGGGAGCATCGTATCATAAGTCGTGCTTCAGGTGCTCCCATGGGGGCTGCTTCCTGACTCCATCATCCTACGCCGCTCTGGATGGCATTCTGTACTGCAAGCCCCACTTCGCACAGCTCTTCAAGGAGAAGGGAAGCTATAACCACCTCATCAAGTCTGCCTCCATGAAGAAGACTGCAGCAGCAGCAACAATCACCGGCCCCACTCCTGAGCCCCAACTTAAGATGGAGCAGGATCCTCAATGACGATATATTATTGGCTGGTTCTCTAGCCCCATTCTGATCTGCTCTGTTTGTGGATCGACAAACTTGTTCTGGCTTTCTAGCTGGGACTTGTTCAGACTTCCAGTTCACAATGCAGAATGACACGTGCTCTTCGGTTCAGTTCCACATCTTTCCGCCAAATTCACTACGTAGGTCAACGAAACATCTAAACATCTATTGTGTTGATTAACCTGGGAACCCAATAATTCAAGGTTAATCTATATATTGAAGATAATAAATAAATAAATAAATCGGATCCACGTATCCCTAAGCTAATACGGATAGTTCCATAATTAATGTCGGACAGGGCATGCCTTGTTCTGCGACGTTGTCATCGTTTGCTTTTGTACCAAGGCTGCTGTGATCGGCCTTCAAAAGCAAAATCTGACCAATATTTTTCTTTGTCAGCAAGCGGGCACTTGCTGCGTTGTTTAATGCATTACGTGAACTTCTCTCTAACTCCAGTGGAAGGTGTAGATGTAGAAAAGCCGTCCAATCTCAAATTATTTTTTTAATGTATTGATTAAACTTAAGTGATTGTTCTTTAATAATTAGCTCTTCAAACAAGACGAAAACTAAGTTGACAGATAATATAATAGTTGACGTGAACATGTCAGTTTAGGTCAGCTGCCCACCTCCTCGCTGCCTAGCTGTTGCCATTGGACAAATATATATATATATTTATATATTTATCCTCTACGGCTGCGTTTGGTCGTGACTGGCCACATGAGCCGATCGAGCTACAAGTGCGCTTGATTTTACAGTTTGTTGCTCGATTTGAGTTAATTGCACTGCTTAAACTAAGAAATATGGAAAGAACGTTCGCGTTCACAGAGTCAAAAACTTCATCTCGCCCACAGACACAGAGAGAGAGAGAGAGAGAGAGAGAGAGAGAGAGATGAGGGCCCAGAGATTTGTTAAAACTTTTGGGGGATAAGTTTCAGTTGAAGAAGAAACAAATAAGAGAGCAGTTGGAGAGAGATGATAATGACATGGTGAGAGCTTACCTCTCTGGGATTATCAATGGCGGGCGTCTCCCCTGGCTATTTGGCTCATCAGCAGCTCCCAACCCCTTCTCCCTTCTCCTTCTCCATCGCCTCCCCAAGGTGGAGCACAAGACCTCCAATCCACCTCTGTGCTCTGGTCCTCCGGTTCGTTACACTCGTCCTCTCGTTCGTCTCTGCCCTGTCACTCGCAAACCCTCCAAAGAGCAAAGGCCAGGGAAGTTCGAGCTTCAACGAGTCCCCACAGTTAACGTAAGCCAGTTTCTTGGTTCTGGAAATCTCTTTCCTATAGAGAATTAGGGAAAGAAGTTTGCGATTTCACTTTGCAAGCCACCTAGCAAAGCGTGTCTCAAGACAGTTCATATATTTCCCTCGTTTAAAAATTTTTCAATATGAACAGTCAGTTAACCGAACTCTTCTTTTTCTGCTTGTTTTTGGAAGTCAACTGGCAGAGGATGATGTTTCGACCATGAGAATCTTTTGACAAGCTGCTTCTTCTTCGTCTTTTAGGTATTGCTTCATAGTCAGCATCATGGCTTTCGTTTACTCAGCTTTTCAGCTCTTCAAAGGTGTCTGCGACATTTCCTACAGAGGCATTCTGATCTCAGACAAGATCTCCGACTACCTTAGCTTCATTCTCGACCAGGCAAATGACATAACCTCAACAAGTTTCAACTTCACATGTACTTTGATAGGTGATATTATTCTCAGGAATGACCACTGTTTGTTTTTAAAAATAAAAATGCAGATGGTGGCTTACCTTCTCATATCAAGTTCTTCGGTAGGGATAGAAGCGATTCGACGGGCTGAGAGAGCATCACCTCTTTGGAAAGCTGCAATCATATCTGTTAGCATGTCTTTTGCTATTTTCTTAGCAGTCGCAACCTGTGCCCTGATTACAGGCTACACTCTCTGTAAAAGAATTACATGGTGATCTCCTCGTACTAAATCCTTGTCTGGCTCCTCAAGCAAAATCTTGCAGGTGGACATAGATATCGTGAAAATGATGAAAAGGCTGTTTTATGTCGAATATCAAATTAGAAAGTGAAGATCGTGACATGAAATAGAGAAAAAGTAGAATCGATCATCAATAGATGTCTCATCTCATGATTTGCTTACGTTTGGGTGTATCTCATAGCAGACCAGACTATTTATTGATCAGAATGAGAATACACTACACTTGAGTTCAAAGATGGATGTAATTATCACTCAAGATGCTGACATAAACCTAAACAATAACACATTAAAATTGGCATACCTTTGAAGGTGCCTAGTTGATCTGTTTCACCCTCATATGTAAGTTACGCCAAAAAGGCAGAAAATATATCACCTTATAACATCTAAGTATGTCCTTCCTCACCTCTAACAACAAGCTTTCCTTCCACCAAATCGCAAGCAGGGATTACAACCCCAAGCTTCTTCTGCAGTTTCTTCACAACAAACACTTCAGGCTCTTCACATAACGAGACCACAATCCCCTTCCTCCCAAGCCTGCCGGTTCGACCAGCCCGATGAGCATAATGAACCGAGTCAGTCGGCAAGTCCAAATTAACCACAAGGTCGCATTCTGCCACATCTAAGCCCCTGGCAGAGAGCTCATTTGTCACAAGGACTCGAACTTCTCCAGTCTTGAACTTCTTCAGGGCTGTAGACCTTGCAAGCTTCCCCAGGTCTCCATGAAGCTCCAAAGCCCTGATTCCCCGGGCCTCAAGCTTAAAAACGGCATCTTTTAGCTGTTTGGTGTTGTTCATGAAGGCAATGACAGACTTGGCATCAAGAGCATGGATGCATCTTCTTAATGTGTCAACTTTGTGTTGAAGCTTAGAGATGCAATAGTAGTGTTCCAGAGATGGAGGAAGACTCACTGCTGGGGCCTCGTCCTGGGAGCTTGGGGATTTGCCCGAATGAACAGTGGGGTTTGATACATTACTAGGCCCAGAAGGAGTTGCGGCTTCAAGCGGGATGATCTTCTGAGCCTGGACTAGAAGTGGGTTGTTGCCCCAGCTCCGTGCAGCCCTTATCACCGAGAAAGGGACAGTGGCAGAGACCATTATAGTCCGACGCTCAGCCCGCCTCTCAAGTGGACCTTTTAGTCCCCCTCGAGCATCCTGGCTAGGGCCTGATCTCCTTCCCACATGCTCCAGTATCCTATGCATATCTTCGCGGAAGTTGAATGAGAGAAGCTCATCAACCTCATCTAAGACCAGGAAACGACAATTGTGAGTGTGGAGCTTCCCTGCTGCACTGATCTCAGCAATCCGTCCTGGCGTCCCCACCACAATGGATGGTTTATTTTTCTTAAGGGACTCCTCTTGCCTTGAGCGATTCGCTCCACCCACAAGTTGCTGGACTGCTCTCTTTTCTGCTGGGCCCAGCAGCTTTTCCACTTCTCTCACAATCTGCATCCCCAGCTCCCTGGAGGGGGCTACAATAACTGCTTCAATTTCTGTCTTCTTCCCTGGTTCATCACCATTTTCAAGAGACTTCCTCCTCAAAGGTCCCACAACAGATAGTATCGGCAGGAGATAAGCAAGTGTCTTTCCTGATCCTGTGTAAGACTGTATAACAACATCATGGTTCTCAAGGATGGTGGGAATTGCAGCAGATTGAACATCAGTTGGAACGTTGAAGCCTTCAAGCTCCAATCGCTGTAAAAGCAAAGGGGGCAGCCCAAGCTCTGAGAATGATTGGGCTGCAAATGGAGCTGTTTCCAGTTCAAGTGATCTTTTTGTCGCAACAGCCTTGCTTTTACCGCTTCTTAATGGCTTCACTTCCCCTATGGATGTTTTTATAGGTGAAATATCCTGCTTAGATTTTTGTCTGTTCCTGCTAGTGTTTTCAAGCTCGCTTTTGAAACCAAGGCTTGTAAGAGAGAGGGGCCCATCGCTGGAAGCAACACGACTCAGTAAAACTGCACTTCTGTTGAAAAATGCTATCCTTGAGAGAAAGGGCGTCCTTTGGAAAGGCAATGATGGGAGCAGTAACCGAGTAGAGACTAGTGCAGACATCTAGGTAAACGCAAAGAAAAGAAGGAACCGCTTGTTCTGCTGATGCTCTCAGAACAAGTAAAGCCTCTTCACCCTACACTGTCATTCTGAAGGCAAGAAGCAAAAGTCCACAAATGAGTTTTGAAGCCAATACAAACTTTGCACCCATATCAGAAAATAGATTTGTATCGTGAAAGGAAATGCAAGTGCTAATCTACAATAGAAAGAAGATGAACTGAGATGACAACGAAGCTGCTGACAGATACACATAATGCACGCGTACTCTCAAGGATGCCTGTAAATCACATAGAAGTTGAGACAACAAATAGAGGCTTGCAGTTACTGCCCTCATCATGAAGAAACTCTTAAGAGTAACGGCAGCAAACTGTACCCCTAAACCAGCCAAAGAGTAAACTAACATTGAATTTCAAAGGCATTGAACTAAATATTGCTGCTTGGAGAGCCTCAAACTATTCTCAACTAAGTAGGGATTGGACGGTTCCCTCGTTTCTTTCCCTCAAAAATTACTCTTCTGGACATTCTGTCGAGCAGGTGAGCGCCATGACCGTAGTGCTACCACTGAACTAACAACCACCAAGGGATAACCTTTAAACAACTTTTGGCACCAAACTAATGACCCTTTGCAGATATACTAAAGTTCCTCATAATTCACAGACTGCCGGTGGGCTTTCAAGCAAATGAGGACTCACCAAATGTATCAGGAAACATCGGAACCCTCTAATGCAGGACAACGAAGCTACAGTCATTCCATCACGATTTTGACAAGACTCAGAGTTCAAAATCATTCTTTGCCGAAACAGCAAGAGGGATACAAACCCAGAATTCTCTGCTTTTTGTTCTCCTTTGAAGATGTCACTCAGTCCAGGGTAGTCATTTGCGCCAGCTCCTCCGCCCCGTGGGAGAAAGAAGGAGAAAATAATAACAACGAAAAAACATGGGAGAAACTGCATCACAAGAACGGTGTCGTTTTTCTTCTCGCAAAGCAAACGGCGTGGTTGGATTGTCGACGGCTCAATTCAAGCGAATCTCACCATGAGATAATTACGCATCGGGCCCCGAACTATGGGTGTTTTTTCGGATAAGGGTATGTAGAAAATATGCAAAATTGCATTTTTTCCCCTTTCCTAATCTATTCTATTGTTATCACTTGTTCTATCAGATCCCTTATCTTTTTCTCCCCTTCTTATTCTAAGCGATGAGATTCATATGATGTCCAAAAGCATCCTTTTCCCCGGAGATGCATATTTCAAACGACAAATTCATGTAAATAATGCTCGAAGTAGACCAAATATTTTGATAATACATTTTCATATTATATACTCTAAATTTATCACGGTGAGTCAGTTAATATTTTTAGCAACAAGTTAACTTGTGGCCATTCTTCACGTGGATGATTGTAGGGATTGGCACTATTCACAGCCCCACATGGAAAGTAAGTGAGGTTTTTAAGGTCTTCTCAGTATCCCTCAATTTCAAATGATATCTTTCTAGATAACAAAACCCCGTACAAGTTGCATCCAAAATAGATTATATTATGGTTCGACACCATTATGCCACCAACTGTAATTCCTGCCTATGAAGATTGTCCTAAGAGCAAATTAGTCCAGTATTACCTTATGGTGGTGGACATGATGCAATTACCCTAAATGGATATATATATATATATATCTGTGTGTGTATGTGTGGATTATTAGGAAAAAAATTTAGTAGTTATGCCACAAGATATCATTTTATTAGATATTGTCAAATCTATCATTAATATTTAACCGACGTATTATCCATTTTACACATTAAAATATGTGATATTCAATGCACTCGTTAAATTAATAAAGTATTTTTATGGTTTAACAATTGCATCATCCAATAACTTAAAATTTGACATAATAATCAATGTCATCATTAATTATAAAATATATATATATATATATTCACGTAACAGTTTGTGAAATTTTTATTGACTTACAATGGGCTTCCCTGAAGTTGGGGATTGACCTCTTCATATGGATTTTGAGTCACTTGACCTAAATACATCCAGTCATTAGGTCTCCCCATTAATGTCAGCTGGCACTGTTGATTGATTGAACAACCAACAAGATCACATGGATAAGGCTGCTTTCCAACAAGAAACTTGTGGGCAGTTAAAAAGGCACAACCCAATTCCTCATGGTGTTGGAGGAAGCTCTGAATGCATAGAGAGCTACTACGACCACATTATATAAGCTGGCTAATAGGGGGATGGGACAAAAATCTCATTTTGGCACGACAACTGGACGTCATTAGGCCCACAATCAGCCTATCGTATGCATGGATAAGGCTGTTTTTTTCCAACTACGAAGACGCAGGGGAATGTCGCGACAGTATTACATGGAGGAGAATGGAAGTGGCCCGGGAGCCCGGACCCTCAAGCAGCTCATTTGACGCATCCTATCAGCAACAACGTGATATTGCATTCCCTCGACACTCCTCTATGGTCAAACGAGGTTGCTTTTACGGCCCCCTGTTTATGGCAACAACTTAGAGCTAAAAGGCCCAAAGCTCCACGGAGTGATCTGATATATGGTTTTCAAGGGCAAATATTGCCCGTGTTTCTTCCTTCGTCTCATGGATATGGCAATACTTGACAAGCTGCCGGCGAAAAGCAAAGCTCAGTAGTGGAAAAGCTCCTCTTGTGAGTTTTATAAGGAGGAGGGAGGGGGCAGAAATCGCATTTTCCATCTCCTGCAAGACTACGAAGCTGATCTGGGGAAATGTACTTCTGAGGCTGAACATTGATAAGCCAGTTGGTGATGGGGAGGAAGAATTGCAGCGCGCTATTTTGAGCTGGAAAGGGAGGAGGAAACTTGATTCAGTTATCTGCAAGCTAGCTTGGGACTGCTTTATAGGGAGAGAGGGACGGAACAAGAGGGCAGGGCGTAGTGAAGGCCGCGCCGCGGTGAAGGTTGAACGGCCCTGCCGCCCGACGCGTCTGGCCGAGCGACCGCTTCTCTTTTATAGGCATGCAGCAGAATCACAGCCAGGGAGAATTTTTGAGATGGTAACATATATCCCTCTTCCTCCGTTATCTTATGCCAAGCTAATAACATGAGACTGACAGACATGACATACAGTCAGGGAACTTCGGAACTTGTGAATAACCTCCGCATCTCACATTGTACCCGAAATGTTGACTGACCCGACTTTCGACGGTCAGTCATCCTAGTCAAAAGAATTTTTTGTCCGTTGCAAGAAGCCCTAAGCCACCATCAACAAGACCTCTGTTCCCATTTATTTTTCATTTTGATATTCGATTTGCAGTCAATGCCGTCGATCCAACTTCTTACTTTATTCATGCTCTTGTCGCTAATTCGTCAATTTTAAAGATTTATGATTAATTTAATTTTTTTTCTCCTACGCGCTACAGTGCAGATTTTCCTCATCCTTTTTGTGCTGAATTAAAAAAAAAAACCATACGTACACAAAAGATGAGATGTAGGAACAGAATATGACCCTAACCCAATTTACATGTTGGCGGTGACCCAGCCATGTTACTATCAATAGAGGACTAGTGAAACGGTGAAAAATCACCAGTGACGTGAATACTTCTTGCGTCGCTCTCCGGGGGCCACAGAGCCACAATAAGCCCGCCTGCTTCCTCGAGATGACCCTGACCATGCCCAATAGAATAAAATGAAGCTACGTAATCATCCATATAAAAGTCACATTCGGACTCTGAACGTGTATGGGACGAGCCACATGTGTTGACCCAACACATAGAATACTCAACCAACCAACCCTACCAAATCTTGAAACTGTCTGGGGAGTCGCCTCCCCCATGAGGTCTGGGTGAACTCGGCTATTGTAACATGACACTACACAATAACAAAATAAGCTTCCTGGGAGAAAATTTGGAAAAAAAACACACCCAATGGTGTTGCTAAGTGGGATATATGACGAAACGACAGAACTCATCAATATCTTCAGATATATAGTGCAAGAGACTTCCAATTCATCTACCAGCCCCTAAAATTCAGCAACTAAAATCTGTGTATAGGTTAGGTCAGATAGTGCAGGGCACTAATACCAACATATAGAAGACAGAAACGAAGAAAGAAATATAACATTAAATCAACAAAGGTGTTTATCTTATAGATATTAATATCTTTCGGAGCTCCTAAAGTTGGTCGAATATGAATACTATAAGGAGAAATGTGCCCGCAGCCAGAAAAAGCAGAGTTTGAAGGCCCAATCAATGCACAACATCAGTTGATAACAATATATGTTGTCAAAAAGCAAAAAAGCGACTTGCAGTCAGTAGTTTATAAGCCAGAGACTCATCCGAGAATCGTGACATATACAAGAAGCATCTAGGGTAATATAAACTACATATAGCAGCATATAAGTGATTGAGCAAGGGTAACAAGGCTGTTGACATAATATACATACCTCTCAGGGACCAGAAAAAGAAAACGACAATGTGGTGATTCCTTGTGAGGCTCCTAAACGTCTTCCTGCCCATGGCTGGTGGTCTTGAGGATGTTATACTTGCAGAGAGGACAGGTGGCATTCATGTGGAGCCACTTGTCTACACATTTGCAGTGAAAATGATGGCGACAAGGGAGTTCCCTCAGCTCAATTCCATCTTCGTACGGGGAAAGGCATATGCAGCACTCCTGCAATAACCATGGTCTTAACGTAGAGCCAATATATTCATCAGAAATAAAGCTAAAAATAATTTAGTTGCTGAGAGAAGAAAAAATGAAGTGCATTATGAAGAATAACTGGAGACAGAAAACTGAATAAACTAACTGTATTTTGAAGCCTCTTAACAAGGGAGAGATAAAGTAAGGAGAGGAAAGTTGAGGGCAGTCACAGTTTGGAAGATTTTGTGGGGTCTATAGAAAAATAATGATGTTAAAGGAGGCCCAGCTCGAAGGGTTTGACGTTCTGCATGTTGGAGGAATTTGGACAGAGGTTGCATTGGAAGGATTTGGAGGGGAAGAGAACTTGTAGAGAAGAATGATTATTCCTGTATATATGATAAGAGTATTTGAGCAAAAGGACTGTATTATCCAATAAGATTCTTCTTAAAGTAATTATTTCCAAGCAATAGATACCATTCTGCATTCTTCCTCTCCTCGAGCTCTCCTAACTTACATCCCTTTCCTCTCCCTAGCATCTCAAAACAGAGTGCAGATGAACAATTCCGAACAAAGGGATGTCCTCTTCCACCATCCAAACAAATTGAAAATATACAATCAATTGACCAAGAATATTAGAACCAATAAAAGCTTCACAAGTGGCCAAAAGAAAATAAGGATATTTTTTTGGTCTGAGTTGTCCCATATTTCTTTCATTTGATAAACTTTTCTATAAATTATTCATTGAAATTCTTCTGATCAAAGGCAAACGATTTTGGCCAACAAGAAATGTAGTTCACAGTTCAGCAAATTGTATTTTGAAAGTCCCATAGAGTTGACTGCACAAACACCAGAGGGTGATCATCACCATCGGCCAACGGATGGCTATTCTTGTACACAGCTATTGTCAGCTCCCAAATGCTTTGGTAGCAATAGCTGCAGAAACCAACTTGGGCTGGTGCAATCAGCACAGACCAGCAATGGTCTTGGCAAGCTGAACTAGCCTGAGTTCACAACTTTCTAGCCAGCACCAACATATGGGGCAGCAGAAGCCATGGTAGCCTATGAATTTGTGAATATCACCATTTTTTCCATTTTGTCCAAAAAAATCGAAAGTATATTTAGGTTACTCCAACCACTCGGAAAAACAAGAAATTTAACTATTTTTCCCTTAAAAAAACTTCCTCTTCCCTCATTAAGCAGAAGTGGAAGCTTGCTAGTCTACTCAATATCTCCCCAAACATTAAGTTTTCTAGGGAAAAAAACTGGACCTTAAATTAGAGGGGAGAAGGGATTAGATTACGCACTGCATCCTGATGTGACAAGTAGCGCTCACTGGGTGTATCTTTGTTGCCACACTCCCTCATAATCCCGCTATGAGATCTCTGTAGATCAGAAGTATCCTTCTCACTGTTGCCAGAACTTTGGAATTTGAACTTTGGAAGCTGATCTATGTCCTCTTTGGATGCTCCTTCCTGCACCAACACACAGCCAACGAGGGCATTACCATGTTAGACCACGCAAAATTACTCACCGAGCATATAGCATGACTCCACATTCTTGAAGTTCTCCCTCCAGTGGAACTGTGACAAACTTCCAGGAACCTTGTTGATGCCTTGTGATGAATTTAGATGATACTCTCTCACAAAAAGATGCAGCACCCTTTCAATCTTATACCCATATTTGGCTGCCCTGGAGCCATATCATTTCTGAGTGACACAACATCTGAAAGGCCACTTCATGAACTAAACTGAGAAGCTTTCTCTACACTCATTACTCTACCTAATGCTCAAGCAGTAATCTTTAAGCTCCAAACTTGAAGACCACTCCATATTAGGTTACAGGAGAAAACATTTTTTATGCAACGATGGATGGACTGGCTTACCTTTTTCCACTTTACATGCACAATAAAGTCAGGTTACTTCCAAAGTTTTGAAACTTTGACTATAGTGAAAGCATTCTCAAATGCACCTAACAGATCCAACATCGATCAGGAAATCTTAAGTAACCCATTTTCATGCTTTCCCTTTTAACAAAAGGAATATAAGAACTAACCATTAACTTGTGGAAATAGCTATCTTAGAGATGAGATACAATTCATGATTCCTTTGAAATCAGTAGCAAGACATCAAACACCAGTGGAGGTAGTTCAAAAGAGATACCTGGTCCGTCACAGCATACAAAATGGCAATGATACAAGGAAGGCAGCAGCACACAGCAATGCCAATGATGCAAGCCAAAGCAACACAAAAGACAACAAAGAACACATCGAATCCCAAGAAGATTATGCAAAGCCTGTGAATTGAAGCATTTTGATGCATAAGATTTCTTTTGTTTGTTACAATAACTTTGTTCTTTGAGCATTGCTAGCATCAGGACAAACCAGTAAAGCTGAGGAGAGTCGTGAGACAAAGCTTGGCCACCTGCAGACACCCAGTAGAAGCCTATGATCCACCAAATGAATGAAAACATTGTATTTGCTGACTCCAGATGCTTTGCCACACTGCTGAAATGATAACAACAGATATTGGACACAAGAATATTTTTTTCACCTGATAGATAATCTATTCTACAAAGACCAATAATCTTAAAAAAGGCAATGCTTTTAAACGAGGGCAAATCAGGAAACATATTTCAGTTAGTATCAAGCGTTGCATTCTAGAGATAATTATGAACACTATTGCAGATACTCTAATGCTGGGTATCAGGAAAATTTACGGATTTTACAAAAGATAAAACCAGATAGATCTCAAACCATAAAAAAAAAGATCTAGAACCAACAAATGATTCAAAATGGTTCACCTGGTGCCTTCCTCGTTCAGCTGTGCCAGAGACATGTACTCCCCGGAATCACCTTGGGAGCTAGAATTTTGCTCATCAGACGACGGCTCAGTCCCCAGCAAGTTAGGGCGCCTTCTTTGCTGTCTCATTCGCTGCTGCCGTTTCCTGTACTCGGTCAAAACACAGATCATGTGAAGCACACACTGCAACGCGTAGCCCACGATCCAAGTCCTCAGAGGCATCGACGGCTTCTCCTCCCGGCTCAGCACCAAGACCGAGGAGGCAATCGCGACAAAAGCGAAGTTCCAGAGGACATCGAGGACCACCACGGGCCTCGAGTAGGCCCAGTCGCTCTGCCGTTCCTCGAGTTGCTCCGCAGCGGTCTCGCGGACGAGCATCGATGGCTCGCGAATCACACCATGGCCGCTGGCTCGCCGTAGAAAGCGAGCCGCTTCGCGGAGGCTCTGGCCTCGGCGGATGCTCGAATTCGGTTCCCCCGGCGTCCGGGAGCCGGAAAGGAGCGGATTCTGGTCGACCGCAGTGACGTCGTCCGAGGATTGGGGCGAGGACATATTCGAGGACTAGAGATTAAGCTTGTGAGACTCGTTCGATTCGATCGGATGAGGCTGGGGAGCGCTGAGCTGCCGAGCTCAACAGGGGTTTCAATCCATGGGGAAATGCATAGTCGTTGGACGAACGTCAATGTCAATGGAATGATTAGGGAAAGATTAGCGGAAATGACGAGATTAATTAGCGATTTGATTGACAGTGGGAACTGGAAGTGGGAACTAAGGGTGGGAAAGGAGGAGGAGGAGCGTAATGCGAAGATGCGGCAAGTTCTTTCCTTTTTTTGTTTCCTCGAAAGATTCGGAAAATTCACGGCTGAGAAAACGAATTAAAAAATTTTCATGATGTTTTATAATAATTTTTTTCTTTTCTATATTTCATATTTCCTATATCAAATTATTATTTACATATTTTAGAATAAGATTGATATCTATAGATAAAATAAGAAAATCATACATCTTATTTAGTTTTGATTCTAAATGGTTTTCTGGAGTGAATAAATTCATGAAAACCCTGATAGCAGTTAGCCTACCGACCGAAAAGTGTGGTTTAATAGATTATAAATCTATTACCGTACAGTATGATGAGTCTAAATTCCAAATTCGAATTATTTCTCGTAATTAATTGGTCAGCTCATCTTGGTGCACTCACTCTACATGGGCCGACTATCCAATCATAAGTTCCTAGGCCCAGGCTCAGGCCCACTTAACTTAACGAAACAAATTACCAGAAACGATGTCGTCTGATGCCAGTAGTACTGTAGTTCCGGTCGATGGGCCTCGGTTTAAAGTTGAGGTCAGGAGGTAGGGCTTCCTTTCCTAGGACTCAAGGAGACGAGGAGGAAGAGAAGCAGCTGCGCCGCCGCAAGCATCAGCAGCGATGGTCCTCAAGTAAGCCTCTGCTTCCACTCTGACTGAACGTTTAATTGATTAGGCTGTAATTATGTTTTTCTACCGTCAACCTAATGGTGCAAGCAAATTCTCAATTTCCTTCAGTAGGCCCTTAGGCATCATCGAAGTTCCTAGAGGTTCTTCATTTTAAAGTTTTAAACAATGGTGGAATTTACTCCTCGGATGTTCGGTGATCTTCTCTGAGCCTGAGGATTTCATATGTGCTGTCATAGCGATGAAAAAGAAAGCCTTTACTAGGCCTTTGAGAAGTCAACTGATGAAGGCATAGCAAGTCTCCATTTTTTGAATTTGTTCGACTCGTATTGTAGCTCCAATGCAGTTGTTAAGGCTGTTAGATCTGATTATTGGGGCTCTGTCCGTTTTCCTTTTTTCGATGTTACTCGGAACAGAAGAGATCTGAAGAGGTGCTTTGGAATCGAAACCTCCTGTAGATTCTAAAAAGCTGCATTCTTTATTCTCAATTCAACTGGGAATTGAAATAAAAGTGTTGGTGTATTTCGCAGCCCTGCAGAGGGGAATAGTTAAAAGTTTGTTGAAAAAAAAAATGTGAAAATGGGAACCATTTTTACTGGTTTGTATTTAGTACTATGCGATAGTGGAGTTGGTTTTAATTAGAATATGGCGTTTTAACCATAATAAAATGGTTTCAGGACTGAGCTTTGCCGCTTCAGCGGTGCCAAAATATACCCGGGCAAAGGCATCAGATTTGTGCGATCCGACTCCCAGGTAGGGTGTTTTTGCTGTTTGCAGGAGGGTTCTATTGAATCATGTAGCTTCCTGATCTCAGTGTAGCATATTGTTCTTGTGTCTATTAGGTTTTCCTCTTTGCTAACTCGAAATGCAAGAGGTACTTCCACAACCGCCTTAAGCCCTCCAAGCTTACTTGGACGGCAATGTATAGGAAACAACACAAGAAGGTAAACATCTCAATTTGACAAACTCCCATTTTGGTTTCAAAGTTAAAGTTTAACGTGAAATTCTTCAAATGGGGGTTTCTTTTTAACTGATGCAATGATGGCCACTTTTATGTTCATGCTTAGGACATCGCTGCTGAGTCTGTGAAGAAGAAGAGGCGTGCCACCAAGAAGCCTTATTCAAGGTCTATAGTTGGTGCCACGCTGGAAGTGATTCAGAAGAGGAGGACTGAGAAGCCAGAAGTCCGAGATGCAGCTCGTGAGGCGGCTCTTCGGTAGGTTACTTTAAAATTTTAACTCTGCAGTTATAATATGGTTGTTCCATCTAATGACTGATTTCTTGTTTGCACATGAATTGACGATTTGCAGGGAAATCAAGGAGAGGATCAAGAAGACAAAGGATGAAAAGAAGGCGAAGAAGGCAGAGACGATGGCCAAGGCCCAGAAGACACAGACTAAGGGGAATGTGCCCAAGGGTGCTGCACCAAAGGGCCCCAAACTAGGAGGTGGTGGTGGGAAGCGATGAAATCTTCTCCCAACTTCCCCTTTTCTTTTAATGGATTTATGTATGGAGATTTTGTTTTCAAGTCTAATATTCTCTTCAGCCGAAACTGGCAGGAAATGCCATTACATCTTCAGGATTTTATTCCTATTTCAATTTAAAGTGGAGAATTACTTTGCCAAGTTTATGCTTTCAGTAGATTTTTACTCGATTGAATAAGCTGCTATTCTTGAGTTTAATGCTACCTGATAGAGTCAAGGAAAATCACTTATTGGAAGATGACATAGGCTAGGGGAAAGAATTAGTCCTAATCTTTCAATAGATCTCTATTGACTTTTTGGCACCATTTGTCTAAATGGGTTGCTGGTGATGTAAGATGCGTATGACTTTGTACAAGTTATTAGTTTGAGTTGGACCTAAATCACACAGGAAGAAGACTATCCTAATTTATCCCATCGAGCACATACTGTGACGTACCTTTGAGATGTATCTTTAGTAACTAGTTGGTTTTCTTCTCGGGGATGATGTGATCATTTAATTTCTCGTTAGTTTGTGTTATTCGGAGGAAACTAGCAGCTGAGCTCTTAGTTTTTATTATCAAACAACTTGCTTGTCGTCATGGGTTGGTTCATTTCGTATATGCTTATGCATGGCTGGTTTCTTGGTTTAGATCTAGTCAAAGCACACGGTTTTCTTGTTCTTAAAGTCGATAGACTGTTTTCGACAGATCTGCTAGTCAAACATGTGTAGTTGTTTAAACATAGTTGAGAAGGAAAGATTGGGGTACTTGCAGTGTCGGAAGCATGATTCGGATGAACACCGTCTTTCATTTATCTATGTAATGAATCGTTTTGTATTGGAGCTCTCGTCTGCTTCCCCATGTTCGTCTGTGGAGGAGCAGTTAAACCGGTTCCATTTTTCTTCTGATCCATCGATGATTTCGTGCCAATTAACAAATAAATATATCAGAACCCCAGCAAGTTAGATTTGACATGTAGGACCATGGGAGCAGTCACTAGGAAATTTCTGTATAACGTGAAGTATCCTACTCATAGACGTTGGGTCGAGTGGTCGTCCTTTACCTGGTCAAGTCATTCCATGGATTGGAAAAACAAAATAATTTAATTTATTTGCAAAATTTTTTAGTGTGTTATTGTAATCGGTCAACCTCAACCCCGTTCAGTAAGTCCGGTGGACATCTTGTTCACTTTTCCTCCTCTTGAACTGCAACTGGTCCCTCTCTCTTTCCCCATCTCTGCACTTCTACTCCCTTTGATTTCAATGCTGACGGCCCAACTTCGCAACCGGTAGACTTATTCAAGAAGAAGAAGAAGAAGAAGAAGAAGAAGGGTAAGTAAAACCAAAAATGTCGAACCATGATCCCGAGGCCAAAGTACCGCCGCCGCCGCCTCCTCCTCCTCCTGCAGCTCAGATCAACAGCCCACCATATCCGCATGTCTATCCAAACTATCCTTACTACTACAAGGAAACCATAGAAAAGCGATGGACAGCGTGGTTGGTCCCGATGCTTGCGCTGGCAGAGATCATCTTCTTTGTCATCGTCATGTTTGTAAACAACTGCCCCGATAACTACGAGCGAGACTCCCTATTTGGGGTGAGGCGGCGCTGCACGGCAAGGTTTCTGGGACGGCTTTCTTTTCAGCCGTGGAAGGAGAACCGCCTCTTCGGCCCCTCGACTTCCACGTAAATTCTTAATTTCTTCTGTCTTTCTATACACCTCCATGATACAGTTTTGTTGTGTTCTCAAGCTGATGTGCTGTTTGTGAATCCAAAATCTCTTGAATTCCGCAAGAACATGATTAGAGATTGGTTGAGAAATTCTTTACGTTTCAATTTTTCAATGAAATCTTTTTCTTCTTACCTTTGCACTTGTTTGCAGTGTCGATGATTGTTCCTCCTTCCATTAATCGTATCGATTGACCATTTCTTTTCTCCGAATATATCCTCGTGATATTTTTCAGTAGTTTTGAACTAAGAACAAGATTTATGGAAGCCGTTTACACGCTTCTGTCATTGATCAAACTTCTCATTCCACTTTGTGTATGGTTTTGGAAAATACGCGAAATTCTCTTACATTTTTTTTTTCCAGAAATTGAGAGTGAATGAAGAAAAAGAATCTTCAAGTGAACTACTCTGGAGAGATTGGATTCTTCTTTCTTTCTAAGAGAAAAATGGAAAGCTTTCCAAAGTTGTTCCATGTTGGGTGTTTGCAGGTTGTTTAAGGTCGGGGCTCTGCACTGGGGGAGAGTAGTACATGGCGGACAAGGTTGGAGACTGGTTTCTGCTATTTGGCTGCACGCTGGTCTCATTCACCTGATTGTCAACCTGTTGAGCATCATCTTCGTTGGCATTCGTCTCGAACAGCAATTTGGTTTTCGTACGTCTTCTGCTTATTCTTTTATGTTAAATTTCGTTTCTTATATCTCTATTCTGTTCTTCGTGATTCTTTTCCGGCTGACTGACAGCCCTCGGCAATAGAATGCCATTGGTGACGCCTTATTAAGAGATCATCAAGGGAAAATATGTTGTCTTGATGCTGGAAAAGTTCATTACAACCAAATGCTTGTTACAGAAGAACCTTAATTGAGATAATGCACTGAGCAGTTTTTTTTTTTTTTAGATAATACATTGAACCTGACAATTAGTCTCTCTCTCTGTCTCTCTCTCGGCGCATTTCTTCTTAACCATGCAGTCAGAGTGGGGATAATCTATGTCCTATCGGGATTCGGAGGCTGCATTCTTGCTTGCATTTTCCTTCTGTGGGGTGATGTAACTGTAGGTGCCTCGGCTCCTCTGTTTGGCTTTCTTGGGGCTATGCTGGCTGAGCTCCTCATTAACTGCAGCATCTACACCAACAAGGTAACTGCTTTGATCCTCGCCTGAATTAGAAAACTAAACTTTCTGAATGTTCAATACTGTTCCGGCTATAGCTCACAGGTGAAATCTGAAGAACACCCAAACTTCTCCCTATAATGCAGATAGCTGCCGTCTTCACACTGATAATTGTCGAGGCAATAAATGCCGCCCTCGGGATCCTACCTCGTGTGGGCAACTTCGCCAATATTGGAGGTTTCGCAACGGGGTTTCTACTTGGCTTCATTCTGCTCATTCGGCCCCAACACGGGTGGGATGGGGGGAACGACCAAAGGGGCCAAACCGTCCACAATCGTATAAAGTCCAAGCACAAGCCCCACCAGTACATTCTGTGGCTGCTGGCACTCATTTTACTGATAGTCGGGTTAGTCTCTAATCATAATCTGAAGCGAAATCCGTTAGCCATTTGAATGTTCAATCAGATTTATACTATTTCCATCACTTAAACATTAATCACAGGCTTACGGTCGGATTGGTGATGCTGTTCAAAGGGAAGAACGGGAACGACCACTGCAGCTGGTGCCATTATTTGAACTGTGTACCTACTTCCAAATGGAGCTGTGATGCTTGAGAATAAGATGAGTTAATTATACACTTTATATAGCTTCTTTTTTTATTGTTTTTTCTTGTTGGGTATCTCCTTTTTTGTTGTATATTCATCTTTCTGTATCCTTAGGTTTGATGTGATTATTGCTTGTTTAGACGGGGATTGATAGTTGATAATAAATAATATCTCAACACGTTGCTTGACTGATCGACTTTATGTTCTTTTCATGTTCCGAAGGTCTCAACATGACATCCCCTGCTTAGTCAAAATTCTTGTAGAAGTTTTATGTAACGAGGGGCAGTGTGGTTTGGTACAAGATTCTCCCTTTTTCCTGATTCGGGAATAGATTTGAAACAAAAACCTAGTAGTGCCAAGCCATTAAGCCACAACTGAATAGTCGGTTTGGCTGATTCATGTATTCGATTCCCATAGGTTTTCTAGTTCAATTTCCATGGCTGCAGGCACACCTCCAATTGGTATAATTGACATCATTTTCACCATGTTAAACATCATCTCAAGCAAGGGAGGCATCACACAAGCATCAGAGAAGAAGGCTCGCTCATAGAGAACAGGGAAATATGGATCAGGGACCCGATTACTTATTAGTCTACTACCGTCTTCACCAGGGCCACAAAGGTCGATTCAAGCACAGGGATGGAAACAGTTCAGGTTTTGTGGCCTTGGATGGGATAGAAGGTGATAATCTTGACAACCACGGGCGGAGAAGAGCCAGATGGTCTTCAAAAGGACCCTTGAAACTTATTAGACAGTTGACAAAGAGGGACCAGATTTGAAGGCATCTATATCGGGCTCGAACATTCCATCATCTATTGCCCTCCCTCATTCCAATTTCGAGCTATTTTTCCAGATGCTTTGCTCCTTTCTGGCGAAAAAAATAAGTATTGTATTACGTATGCTACGAATCGGTTGGATTACAGTCATTTGCCTCGGAATTTCCTCTTCCAACCCCGATAATGTGTTGGGACAAGTAAATCAAACACGATTACGTTCGTCCCGGGTCCAAAATTGTTCAGAGCAACTCCTAAACAAACTAGTTGCTTCTTCAAAGCTCAGTTTCGTCGGCGAGACATGTTGCCTCCCTTCAGCGTACAACTTTATCACTCACCCGAACGTAAAAACCGTCAGGAAACTGTAGACCTGGCGTTCGTGCAGTGCTACCTCCTCGAACGACTTCCCACCTGAGAAGTTCATCTCAAAGGTTAATCCTTCTATCTGGTTATCCATCTCTCTCTCAAGCTTCACAAAAGTTCGGTTCTGTTTACCTGTACTCGGTCACGAGGCAATGAAGAAAAACAGCCATCTGCACCTTGGTGAAGTCGGTTCCTACGCAGAATCTCATCCCTCCACCAAAAGCCATGAACTGCTTAGTCGCACCATTGACTTCAATTCCCTGTATACAGTATTTCAAACACTTGCGTGATGAGTAAGATACCGGGAAGTAAATATATTTCCTTGGCAGCAAACCACTAGCGAGGAGAATCGAGGGAGTCAGCATTTGCAGGGGGAGTCGGTATACCTCCCATCTGGATGGATTGAATGAGAGTGGATTCTCGTATATTGCTGGATTCAAGTGTACAGCGGGTGGACATACCATTACTCCCCAACCTTCAGGTATGGTATATCCTAAAAAATATATATATAGCATTGACAACGAAGTTGAGAAAATCCGAATCACTTCATCCTGGTATCATAAAACACGACAGGAATGTAATGCTTCTTCAACATACCCTTGAATTGGATGTCCCGTAAAGCTTTTCTGAAGATTCCGGGTACTATGTTTGCAAGTCTAACTGTTTCGTTTATGAACTGCAAGTATCATAATTTGTAGGTTAGAAACAGAACTACCATATAGAAGAGTCAGAGGCTAACAAACGCTCACCTGAAAGGTATATTTCATAGATTTGTACTCTCTCCATGTGATTCCGGAATCAGCTTCCTTCCTTTGTCTTACTATAGCCTCATGTTCTTCCTGGAAGAATCTGATGTCATGTTCCACCAAGAATTTGAACCTAATGAGTTAAAGAGACCAATTTTGAGGAGGTGCAGCTTAACGAACCGTCAGTCGCTGGAGCACCATTGGATGGTCCGACAGAAACTTCATTGCCAAAGTTAGAGCCAGGGAGGTTGTCTCATAACTTGCAAAGAGCAACACGAACATCAAGTCTAGAGCAATCGACTCTGTGAGAATAGTTCCTTCTTTCTTAAGTTCTTCGAGGACATAGTCAAAGAAGTCACTCTGCTGTTTCCTTGGATTCATTCTCCGTTCTTGCAGCAACTTCTTCAGCATCCTCATTGCATTTTTCCTTCCCTGCCATAGTTGTACAGTACAACGGTGTAAAGAAAACTGAAGTTAGAAGTTCTCGGACTATGAATTCTAAAATTCAAAAAGTTGGTCGTTGGCTTCAAATTGTTTACTTACCTGTAGGCATTTGTGATAGGCCGTTCCCGGGATGTCTAGTGGGAAGGAGATTAATCCCTGTATGAAGGCAACAAAGTTGGCCCTCAGATCCTCCTGGGACTTGTCGGGATCGTAACTGAGCAGCTTCCTTGCTGTCAGATCGAATATCATCTGCAAAGTGCCAAGAATCTGTTAGTTGGTGTCCTGATGATTCGAGCAACTCTAAGACAAAAAACGGACAGTCCAGAAATTGGATAATCACATTTGCTGTTTCATCCTTCACTTCGATCATCTCTCGCCACGACCACTGCCTCAACTTTTTAAGCGCGGTGTTCTCCACCTCAGGCAGCATCTTCTGGAGGCTCACTGGCCCGAAGAGATTGAGCACCATGTGCTTGAGGTACTTGTACATGAACCCGTGCAACGAGCCAACATTCTGCCGCCCGAAGATCTCTGTAAAGGTGTCGGGGTACCAGCTCTGGAATGAGTGGCCCTCCTGTTGGAACACGAAGTAGTTGAGGTCAGGGTCTGTCGACACGATCACCGGCCGGCCTACCAAGCTCGTCCTGAATACCGGCCCATATCTAGAAACACAAAAAGCATAAAGTCATTGTCTCCAGGAGAGCGGAAATGCATAATAATACAACAATAATCATTATAAAAAGATGTCATCTCTGCTACCTCTTTACCCTCTCCTTCACGAAGGGCGAAACGTCGTGGGTAGTGTTTGGGGCGAAGAACTGAAGTGTCTCACCGAGGAGGGGCAAGCCCATCGAGCCTGGAGGAAGCTTCCCATTGCATCTTGGATTCCTCCAGTTGTAGACCCAACGAAGGAAGCTGATAACAACAAGGGACACAATGCAGATAGTCCACATTTTAGCTGCTATAGATAGATATATTCAAATGATCTCTCTCCCTCTCTCTCTCTCTCTCTCTCTCTCTCTCTCTCTCTCTCTCTGTCGGAAATGGAAGAGGGTCAGCTTGGAATTTGCCAGAAATGAGGGGGTGTGGAAATGAGAGGAGGAAGATGAAGAAGTTTGCTGGCTTGCATGTGAGCTAACATGGAGGAGATCTTATATAAAGGGGAGCTTGAACGGAAGCTGGAAACTTGATAGTTAATTAAAGTACTAATCATCGTAATGATAATAATAATAAATTTCCTTCTTGTATATTTGAAGTTCGTCGCTCAAAAAGCTGTACAACTAGCTGGAGACAGAAGTACTTAATGTATTTAACCCTTTCTAATAAGAGCAATTATGAATAATTTATTTTAACTTTTTTTTGGTAAAATAAATAACATTATTCAAGTAGATAAAACACGTACATAGTGTATGTCATCATTGCAAATATATATTTGCAGGACAACTTACTTAAATATCCATAAATTCAAAGGAATATTAGAAATTACGAAAAGGACAATATATACTTAACAAAGACAATTCATTATCCCCTACTCTTCGACGTAAAAATAATCGTAATCATGGTCATGAAGCTCCAATTAGGATGCTCCCTGCCTTCCCGGTCTCGATCATTTTTAAACAAATTTTCCACTTTGTTTGTGGGTTGGAACAACGTTGATGGACAGTAGTCTGTCGCATAATTAAGTTGCCATCATAAAAGCACGAGGGATCGTCCCATAGACCTGAGAAGGCAGAAGTTCTCAGCCGAAATCAGTGGTACTCAATTGCCTTGCCAGATTAGCGACACACGCAACCCCCTACGTCGGACACGAGTGAGTATACACGTCGTCCGTCTCTCTCGATAACACCTTATATGCCACGTACAGTCATGAGCTATCTAAGTTTGCGTGTATACAGATGTGGAAGGGGCAACTCTTTCTCTCCGTTTTTTTTTTTTGGTTTATTTTATTTACATACAAACAAAAGAAAATATGTATATTCTAACGATGTCAAGTGGAATTTCACTCTCGCCAACGCTCATGAGGAATTTCTTTTCAGGGTATCTGCATACATTGCTAAATCCCCAGAATATATGATGACGTCCCGCGAGTGATTTGGCCCAATATGATAATATAGCATCGATTTTCTATCCACCGACTCATACTACCTAAAATACATAAATCAATGGATACCCATTAATCTAGTCAAATAAAATTATTATAATTATGAATTTTATATAATCCAAATTTAAAATCTTAATTATGATTAAGATGTATCTAATAATCTAAACTGAAAATTTTATATAATCTAAATTTAAAATATTATCCACCATAAAAATGCATTTAATAATCTCAACTGAATTGTTGCGTCTATGTATTCCGAACTTACAAATCTCCTTTTTAGATACCGATCTGTTAGACTCTTTTTTCTTTTGGGGGGTTGGGTCGTCATTCAATATCATATCTCAATTTAATTCCAAAATTCTGAAAGTAATAATTCTGATTCTCAATACCCTTTTTGTTTTTTTTTTTATTCTTCCCATTCACATTTATAATAATATTAATTCCTGTGTCCTCTTGTTCCCAGGCGAAAGGACTTTGTGTGATTTAAGAAGCATAGAGCCACGGACTCTCAATCACTTAGAGCCCCAATTTCGCAGCCGAGCAGCACGGCAAATAACAAGGACGGTGTAGGGTGATAGAATATAGATTATCAATAGGCTCTCCTCATTTTAAGCCTTTTTATAATAATAAGATAAGAATATCACTCTCAATTTAAAATTAAAAAAATTCTTAATTCAATTACTATTATATACTAAGATTTTTATGACATTTTATTCCGGTCTTTCTCCCTCCTCCTTTTTCAGGTATCAGTAAGAAAACAAAAATAGTTGGAACCATGTAATTACTCCTGTGTGTCCTCTCAAGACCGGACAATTCTTCTCATAAACAGATATCGAAAGAAGTATCCGTGGACTGGAATGTGGGTCTCCTTGTCTCGTTATTGGACGTCTCTCATGTTGAACTAGTAACCTAGTCTAGGGACCTTGTCTGTGTGGCAAGTATGTGTTCTTTAGGGTTCATGTCTCATAAATCCTAGCAGGGGTGTCGTAGCCTCTGGGGACATTGGGACGGTGTCGGCGATGATGAACAATCCGCAACTATTTCCATGGAATCCAGCTCTACCGAGAGTGATGAGGTTTGGTCTCCTAAGTAGAGATAGAGAAAGTATGAATTTTAAGCGTGGAAACTGCTGGTGTTTGGGTGTATCCTGGATGTTATGGTGAGAGAAAGTGTAGAGATAACATCTCAAGGAGAGATTAATGTCAAATGAAAAATGAGTTGATTTGGTGAAATGGGGCGAGTTTTACATGCTGACAAGTTTTTCATCCGTTGATGATGGCGTGACGTAATTAGTTCTGAGGTTGATGTTCGGTGACTAGAATGTTGAATTAGCTTAACGGGCACGAATCATTTCCGACAGTGATCACTTTCTTTGGGACGGAGTTTATTCGCCTCCCTGTGCCGACTGCAGCCGTTATTATGCTGGTTATCCATGTCCAAATGCTGGTTATTCATATTACGTTGTTTGTTGGTCTCTTGTCCATATAAATTCTACAAGATCTTGGCAGCGGTCGTCGCAAAATCCTGTCATGCCACGGTAAGTTTGAAGTTTGACCACATCCTTTTTTTAGGCTGGAGAGCCACACCGAGGCCATTCTCAGCCTCCCATGGCTTCAAACCAGCCCCCGATCAGCCGCCCCTCGACGCGCGTTCCAGACAATAGCTGTGGGGGTCTCCCCGAGGCAGCACCAGCACCTTCAGTCGTCGTAATATAAGAACCGCATCGAGGTTAAGAGAATTGTCCTCCTACGGGGAGTCGGTGCGGTGCACATCAGAGTCGGGTGCCGTTCCGTGGGGAGAGGAGAGAGGGTTGATAGTATACGGCAACATGCCGCTGTTTTTTGGCCCATGGATTTCTACATACAATTTGGAAGGAAAACTCTGTCGCCATTCACGGAAGTCTAGTGGATGCAACGAATTTATATTGCTCAATATCTACTTAGATGTTTTTGGTGGGCAAACTTTGCCGGTTCAAACCGTCCAGGTGGATGCTGTTATATGTCATTACATGGTCCATGCTCCATCTAGTTTAATCCTTCGAAATCTCAAAACGCAAAACGCAAGTAATGAATAATGGAGACTTGACAGAAGAGAGCACACATGATCCGATCATCCAAAGGCAAAGGAGGCGGCTCGATTGTATTCTCATACGATATACTGTTTATCTATTCAATATTTTCACCCCCATACACCTATCGAAATTCTCAATTACATACGCAACTCCGCCCCCCTCTACCTATAATATCCCTATCCTATCTCCTCTTCTTCTTCTTCTTCTTTTGGTTATAGTATACTAAAGAATAACAAGGTATGCTATGTATCATGGAGGCCCGGTCAGGTTGGCTATTGGGGTCAACGAATTTATTTTCTCTAGGCCCCGAAATTGTGGTTTTAATTTGGGGTGCCAAAAGTCCCGTGTCTGCAAAAGGGAAGAACCACAAAATCATGGGGTCCCACGTGCCTCGATTGCCTGCCTGCAAGAAGCTCTTAGCAATGAACACGGCAATCGTTCCACTAAATCCTGGACGGATGAATAATTAGGGCACTGATTCAAGTTTTCCTTTTCCTGTGATGATCTCTTATAAGCGGACGGGTGGAAGAGATCATAAATCTAATTAGATCTCGTAGTTGGGCAGAAAAATAGTAGAAAAAAAGGATTGATAAAGAAATATAACTAACAAGAATTAAATTTATAAATACTTCTCTATAAGTGAAGGTCAATTTATTCTATCATAATTGAAAATTTAAATTGTGATTGGCTAACGTGGTCTAGTGCCCCCACACAAATCGAGTCGTCACAGTCCTACTATACATTAATATTATTTCATGCAATTGTTACCAAGAAGACAGCTTCGCCCCATAAAGGGGAACTAAAATTTTGGTGTATTTATTATCCAAACAATCTCATGCAATAACATCATTGTATATTGTACGCAAAATTGTACATCCACGTAATCTCTATCTATCCAGTCATTCACAATTTTATACATTGTACTTACAGCTCTATTAAAAACTATTGCGATTTAAATTCAAAAGGTTATAATCAATATTGCAGCACTCTCATTAAAAAAAATAAATATTGTAATAGCTTGTTAAAAAAAATTGCAACTTCAACGATATTATAGTAACTAATCAATAAAGATTGTCCTACTGTACGGCCACTCTCTCGTCCATATGAAATCGGGAAATAAGGTGGGAAATCAAAGTTGCAAGCTGGTGATTTTCACCCTCCGGTCGTATTGAGGGGGGAAAAATAGAATGATTCCCGAGAGGAAAATGCTCCCCCTGCTGTTGTGGTGGACGACAGGGAGCCCATCATTCAGAAAGGGGGACAACTTTACATTTCATCGCATCCCCCACCCCGACGAGCCATGCTTTGACTCCTTTTTTGACCTAGCTATGGGGGTATATCAGATGGAGATCTAAATAAATCACTTAACAGCATTGGTACAGTGATTATATCCTTAATCTAAATATAAGGAGCTTTAATCATAGTCTACTCCCATTAATAAGATTTTTTTTGTGATCTTCATCATTTTATCTTCTTATTTAATCTCAGGCCTGCAAATATCTCTGTTAATGAAGAAAAACGAACAAATTTGACCTATTATTATTCTTGCCATATTATTGACGTTACATAACCAGGACGTAATGGAAACCCTTTTGTTTTGTTTTCTTTTTCTTTTTCTTTTTCTTTTTGGGATACTTAGGGCACTGCAGAAACTGTTATGGCAGCCCAAACACTTCACAATGTAAAGGACAAAGAATGCTGGGAAGAGGTGGGATTAAAGAACACTAGGACCACAGAATTTTCCCACATATGAGAAAAGAAAAGAAAAGACAGGAATTTTGGCACTTTGGGCTATCTTCTTGTTCATTGGTTGGCCTGGATTTTTGTTTGCCGTGCTGTTGCAAAGAAGTGAAATTGCAAGCTGGTGACGGTCAGCCACCACCTGCAGTCGAGATAAACCGAATTCAATTGAAAGCTGAGTGGCATTCCCAACGTTATACTGAGAAAGCCGACCATGGCTGAAGAGGAATTGAGGATGGTGTTGAAGACAGGCCTTGCAGGTTGAGAACCAAGCAGAACGTTATTGTTGAGTATCAGAAAATGAGCCGAGGAGGTATAGAGACATGGTTTTGGTTAGAAAACCCCAACCGACGAATGCTATCAATAGCTAAAAAAAAAAAAAAAAACCAGCAGAGCTGGCTAGTCAAGATGTCAAGATTAATGTGGAAGAGGAATATGGGAAGAGGTTTGCTTAATAAATTTACACAGATAGAGAGCTTGAAGCTACGAGTGTTAAGCGCGCTGACATAGAATAGAAATCCTCAGTTACCAGACGTCAATGGGGCGTCAATATAATGTCTGCAGAATGCCTAATCATATCCCCTCATTTTTGCCCTCCACAGAGAGGGGAACAAGCGACTGCATCGGTCTCCCAATCTTCGTACTTCCGCCCTTCCGGCCCAGGGAATCCAGCAAACTCCGGGCCATTTCATATCGAATATGCAGTCAATTGTGTTCTTTCTGTGGAATTCGTTCACTCAAAGTCCAAAGCAATCTATCTCTTCCCGGACTGCATCCTATCTACATCGGGCCGAACGAATTCGTGGAAGTTACTTCCCACAGCCTTAATATAAAGTTCTCCATACTCCTTTGCTATGTGGGCCGGTGCGAAATTGCTTCTCTTAGACTAGTGGCTTGCTGGGTGCTTTCAATGATTGTCTCATGAATGGGTCAAATAAATAATGGACCCTATGAATTGGGTGTTAACTGATCAAATGGGTCAAATAAACACCCAACAAAGCATGCAATGATTCTGATCTTCAAATTCAATAAACCCATATCCTATTTGTCTAATTCTTTACCTCAATATCTCTGGACTCTTTTGAAAAACATAGGTGTAAATAAGTAACAGATATATCTTCCACGGCTGAGTTTGTTCGGGATTGATTGCATAGCCATTGGAGCTTTAGTTGAGATCCGAGTTCTTAAATTTTGCACTATTTTGATTGTGTTGCTACCTACGGTCGAGTCAAGGCACATATACAGATTTTGGAAAAGTGGAATGGAATTTACTTGTGGAAAAAAACAAGGATAAAGCACAGGAAAAAAAAAAGCAACAGCTGTCCCCTTTAGATAGGTTCACAACCATATCCGTACACCAACTCCCTTCCCACAACGGTCATATTCCCCCCGACCGCCTCCAACGGTAACCTGGATTCCCTTCTGCAACCGCCCGATCGCGATCCAACGGATATCCTTCTCCAGCCCACGTCCCCATTTCTCCCACTGCTCAGGGAAAATCACCTTCCCTGCGCAACAGAACCAAACCCCAGCAAAGGGCAGTCAATTAGTGTGAGTGGTTAAATTTAGGAGATCGCCATGCCCAATATATAAAAACACTGTGCTTCCTTGTCTTATGGTTCTTTTGGGTACAGAGGAACGAGTCTCATGAGTGATTAGGGTAGAGGGTTTGGATTTCTTTTCTACATTTTCTCAGAGTTTTCTTGGATTTTGACTGATTTTGGGGGCTCTGTGGTAGAATGGAGACACTCCTGTTCTGGGAAGCTGATGTGGGTCTCCAGTTTATTGAAGATTCGACATTTCATGGCGGGAGCTCCACCATGAAGGAGACTCACAGGCTTTCACGATGAGCCCCTCTTCTTGAAATCCACGGAATCCGATGATAGTTCTCTGGTAGGTTTTGCTTCTTCTTGTTGCTGTTAGTTCTGTTAATTTCTCAGACAATTCTTTCATTCTTTCTTGTATTTAGTTTTCCCTTTTATCTGGGCATTCTTGAATTTGATCATATAGCACACATTACACACAAAAGTTACATATTTTCCTCTAAAGCTCATCGGATTCCTTTTCTGCTCTGTTTTGAAATTCACACACAGTCACTCACATACACTGTCTCTCTTAGTACACACATGCAATTTGCTTAGGTAAGGAAGAAAGAAACAGAAAATACATTGCAGTTAGTTTTTGCTTGAGGAGCTTTCCTTTGTCAAGAGAGACAGTTAGGAAAAATGTTTTGGAGAATATAGAAGGTGGGTGAATTTAAGATAAAGTTTGCAGAAAAACATAAAAATTGATCCGAGGAAGGGAGTAGAGGATGTTGGCGGGGTGTTCTAGTTCCACCCTGCCGTCACCAAGGCATAGATTGAGGACCGAATCACCTGCAAAGTTCCAAGCCTGTCATTTTCAGCTGCCCACTTCAATGAACACACAGAGGTTGGACTTACCATGTAGCAACTTATCGAGAAAGGACTCGAACTCTACGAGGTCGCAGCCCATTAGGCCAGTCGGGGTCGCAATATCTGTGGAGCAGCCAGTTGATGTGAAGAAGACTGCAAGCTGTTCTCTCAGGCAGCACACTAGGCTGCCGCCGCTGGCCATAGCCGCCCCAGCAGCGGCTGCAGGAACAGCTACGAGTGCGCTAGTGGAGGCAAGGAAGGGTGTTGATTTCTGGGAGAGGGGAGGGAAGACGAAGAGTCTGAAGAGGTTCGCAGAGGAGGAAGATGAGTCATGCGCCACCAGGGCGAAGAGAAAGAGGGGTGGTGAGCTTGTGGAGGACGATTGTGGAGGAGGAGATGGGCTGAGCCTTGCTCAACTGGGCGGTGCAGGTGGAGGAAGCTTGTGGTTTCAGCCGAGCTTCACTGCCACACCCCCCGTCCCATTCTCGATCACGTGCTCAGGGGAAGAAAACGATAGAGTATGCTTCATTCCCCGTGAAGTCGTCTTGCCCACCCTGCCCATTTCGAATACTCCCTGGGTGGACTCTGTTGTGACTGAGATCACCGATCTCGGGGAGAAGGATGTGGAGACAACTAGCCACAGGTCCTCGTACATGCCAACTAAGGAAGTCTCTAGGGGATCAAGCACTTCATCGGAGAGTCACCATAGTCTCACGCTTCGCTTGAACGAGAGTGCCACCTCTAAACACGAAGTGGGTAACGGGTCTTCTAGGACAGCATACCCCTTCGGGCGAGCCTGTGAGGAGGAGAATCAGGGAGAACACATAGGTATAGAGTTCGAGCTCGTGAACTTGCTTACTGCTTGTGTCGAAGCCATTGGGTTGAAGAACATCCCCGCTATCAACCACTTTATTGCCAAGCTAGGCGATCTTGCATCCCCGCAGGGACCCACCATTAGCCGGCTCATGGCTTACTACACCGAAGCCTTTGCCTTGAGAGTCACTAAGCTCTGGCCCCATATTTTCCATATTACAATGCCCCGGGAGCTCAATTGGGCAGTGGATGACGACAGCTCTGGGACAGCCTTAAGGATCCTGAACCAGGTTAGCCCTATCCCCAAGTTTGTCCACTTCACGTCCAACGAGATCCTCCTGCGGGCTTTTGAGGGGAAGGACAGGGTCCATATCATCGACTTCGACATCAAGCAAGGGCTCCAGTGGCCAGGACTGTTCCAGAGCTTGGCCTCTCGGGCTAATCCCCCAAGCCACGTGAGGATTACTGGGATTGGGGACTCGAAGCAGGATCTTATAGAGACCGGAGAGAGGCTCTCTTCATTTGCCAAGGCACTCAACCTTCCCTTCGAGTTCCATCTAGTAGTGGACCGACTTGAAGACGTGAGACTGTGGATGCTCCACGTTAAGGAAGGTGAAAGCGTCGCCGTGAACTGCATATTCCAGCTACACAAGATACTCTACGATCCAAGTGGAGGGGTGATCCGTGACTTTCTGGGGCTTGTCCAGAGTACCAACCCGGCAGTACTGGTGATGGCAGAGCAGGAAGCAAACAATAATGTTCGTTCGCTGGAAGCGAGAGTAGTGAACTCACTCAGATACTACTCAGCTGTCTTCGATTCACTGGATTCCAGTCTTCCAGTGGAGAGCACCGAGAGGGTCAAGATCGAGGAGATGTTTGCTCGGGAGATCAGGAACATAGTTGCGTGCGAGGGGAGTGACAGATTCGAGAGGCACGTGTCATTTGAGACCTGGAAGAAGCTGATGGAGGATCAGGGAGGGTTCCGGAGCTTCGGGATCACTGAGAGGGAGAAGCTTCAGGGGCAGATGATCCTAAGGATGTACGGCAAATATGAGGACTTTCGGGTAGGACAAGTGCAAGGGGAGGAAAGCGCAGGTCTCACTCTCAGCTGGCGGCATCAACCTCTTTACACGGTCTCAGCATGGGCTCCAGTCGATCATGCAGGCAGCTCTTCGCCCTCATCTCGGCCAAGATAAACAAGTTTTCATCCTTTGCACACATCACGTAGGTTATGGAAATTCTTTGTAGTTTAAGGAAACGATGTTGTCATTCTTTCATTATTTACGTAAGCAAGAGATAGGATTCATTCGTCATACACAATAGGGTCAAGGAGGAAGTTCAATTGCTTTGCTTACTATTCATTCTTTTGATTCTTTGAATGATCACATTGTTTTTCAGTCCTGGTATCGTTCTTGCGTTTCCTTGTATCTGTCTGTTGAAATAAATCAGTCTGGTTTCTTACGGTCTTGTTCTCTGTCTCTGTTAGCTACAATCATCGCCTTTGTTCTCACAATCTTCACGATCTTCAAGTCTTAAGGCAATTACGTTTCTTGAACCTCTCTGCTCTGGTCTTCTTACATACGCTACTAAGCACTAACATGGGTCGGTTGACCCAAACATTCTTGGGTCTCACAAGTGTCACGGCCCGGAGTATTATGTGCTTCTCTCCATTTTGAAATGCCATTTCCTTTCAATCAATCACCTTCTTTTAATTGGGATGACTATTCTGTCGACGTGGTTAATTGAGCCAACTTGTTAATTATAAACACATACTAATTCAATCAAACCGAAGGGGATGCTGGGTATCAATTAGGGCCCTGATTGTGGGGCCTACATTCAAGACATTTGAGCACATATCAGTGGGGCCATATGGCGGCTTGTCCTAGGGTTGGTTTTCCATAGTAATGGTCAGGTCAACAGCAATTTCAAGAATGGCTGCTCCGTATAACGAATACTATTATGGTGACAAAAACGGTACCATTGATCAAAATCCAAAGTGTTGCTGTAGATGTTGGAAGTGCAGCTCCTCTGTCTCTACAGCTCAAGAATGATGATCCCAGAGGGAATTCCATTTTGGAGGACATGTCACTAGATGAAGATGACAACTGCCCGGTCTATGTGCTCGCAGATGATGCTTCTTGGACCCGTTCTTCTTCTAGTATGGCAGGGGTCGCGGTGAAGAAAGGAGAGGTCAGAGCTGCACGGTGAAAGACCTGTAAGGCCCTCTCCCCAGCAAAGGCCGAAGCTCTTGCACGGCTTAATGGGAGCCAAGACTGCAAAGGAAAGAGAATGGTCTGGAGTCATTCTTGCTACTGATGCTCGTGACATTGTCTCAGCGGCAAATAATCAGAATCTTTCGCCCTGGGACTGCAGATCAATTCTGGCTGATTTCGCCTTGGTTGCGGGGCTCTTTGAATAGTTGGAAGTGTAGATGGGCTCCAGAACAGTGTGGCTCATAAATCAGTGTATTTTAGCATAACAGTCTAGGCGGTGATGCTCCCGGTATTTCAGAGGGGTCGTCTGCTCTTTAACTCTCTATCATTTTGAATTTGATGCATCCATTCATCATTGATCAAAAACAGACAAACGGTGGTTACTTCATGTGAAAAGAACGTGATGGGCAAAATGAAAAGTGACTTCTTCAAACTCTGGCAACCGCAAAAATAATTATAATAATCCGATTCGTAGGCGCTAGGCGATTATAGCAAGGCATCGCAGGTCTTGAACAACGACCCCAAATTGTCATCTTGGTCAAATTCGATGGCACGTAGTCTCACGGGATCAAATACATCTAGAATTAAGACGATATTTTTTTATGATTTATAAGAAAATATTGACTAATTATAACATACCGTTATATGCTATAGAATCTTAGTAGGAGACTTAAAATTTACTGGTACTAGAAAAAAAAAAAGATTATAAAAAGTTTGAAATTTATCCAAGAAAAATAGGGGACCGAAACTAAATCGTACGTGGGTAAAAATAGGGGAAATAGAAAACCATACGTCGGCACTTGCGTGTCAATTTTTACTCCAAGCCAGGCTCATCCGATGTGGCTATCAGCGGGGCCCACATGCCGCTTGTTTAACCACGTCACCGTCTCATTCTCCCTCCTCACTGTCCACCTGTCTCGATCGAGCTCGCTCTCTCTCTCTCTCTCTCCCCTATCGCTCTCCTCCATCTGTCCCTCTGAACGTGCAGACGGATCGAAACGAAAATCATGATGAAATAACTTCTCCTTATCGCCTGTGGGCTACCGAAATAATTCTCCGCATTCCGCGTACGAATCCGCGTACGAAGGCAGCCACCTCATGCACGTTTTATCCCCCACGCTCCCGCCGCCTTTGTTTTCAACATCGTTCTTCTTTCTTCCTCTGTAAAAGTTGAGTTCCAATGGGCGCTTGCTGCTCCAGGAGAGCACACAGTCCTCCTCCGAACACCAGCCTGGGGGACCTGCCGGAGAGCTGCGTGGCCGCGATTCTCACCCACTTGGATCCTCCCGACATCTGCCGCCTGGCGAGGCTGAACAGGGCTTTCCGTGACGCTTCGCGGGTCGGTTTAGTCTGGGAGCCGAAGTTGCCGGACAACTACGAGGTCCTCGTCGGTGAATTGCTCGGTCAGTCCTCGGGAAGTTTGGGGAAGAGGGACATCTTTGCCGGGCTCTGTCGAGCTAAGACGCTCAGTAATGGCACCAAGGTGTTAATTCTGTTAAAAAAAAAATCCCAACTTTCTGTTTGGGTAGTCGCTTCGATTTTATCCACTCTTCCCGGTTAGTTTCTTGGAAATCAGGATATTATTTTCTGAAAATTAGCTATTCATCATTGTGAGGCCAAGCAGAGTTCCAATTTTCTTGTTTCCTGCTGCACTAATCATCATAGGATAACAGATTATAGTCCATATTCCTTTCAATGGTTTGACTTTTCTGGTGAGCTGATAGCAAGAAGAAGCTCCTTCGTCACTTGCCCCAATTTTGCCACACCTATGCTGAAGGAACTGTTAATGATGGACATGTCTTTCGCTTTTATGTAGAGAGTTTGGTTGGATAAAACCACGAGCCGCATTTGTTTGGAGATTTCTGCAAAAGCTCTTGCTATTACTGGAATGGATGATCCAAGATACTGGAATCACATCCCAACTTCAGAATCGAGGTGAGTAATACATCTGTTGTGTGTTACTGCTGGATTTTCTGGAGACAAGACAGCATTTCGCATTTGTTGTTCTTGGGAGAATTTCTCACTCAAATCTTCAAAAGTCCAGGTTTTCAGTATGTGTTCTTGTGAGTTTCTACTATATAATACCTGCCTACATTTCTTCCAAGATTTCCATTCAAGAAAAGAATTAATTCATAAATCTGTGTCATAGTAGATCTCAGGGCATCTTTATTTTTGAGAACTCTTGAATCATTTTTTCAGAGAGTAGTTGTTTGCACTTATGTCATAACCTTCTCCGCACCTTAATAAACATTAGGATCTAATTCAACAGCGAGTGAAAATTTCGCCGGCATATAATTGTACTTTGTGGATTTTGTGATCTTCTTTTGCTCGGAAATGGAACTGATTATATCCTCTCAGTCTTTACAGCTTTAGTTTAGACATAAATCCACCCTGCATGTTGGGTAGTTTCCCGACAAGAGCAACGTACAATAACATAATTCCTAATGATTTTTCAACTCAGTTCTGCAAGAATGGAAATTATCCAATAAAACATTGCAACGATGGTGCTATATATTCAGATTATCAGCTTTTAAAAGGACAATCTCTACTTGATTCTTGAAGACGGTCGTGAACTTTTCTGATTTTAGATCCCAAATGACATCTTAGTTTGAGATCCCTCCAGCATGTGTCGGAATGGAAGTCATCACAGATCTTGATCAACTTCTTATTCAAATAAATAGCAGCTGATTTTCTATCTCTCTGCCGCAGATTCCAGAGTGTTGCATATCTCCAGCAGACATGGTGGTTCGAGGTTGAGGGAGAGGTTGACTTCCCTTTTCCACCAGGAACATACAGCTTATTCTTCAGGCTTCAGTTAGGGCGACCCGCAAAGCGGTTCGGCCGTAGGGTCTGCAACCCTGAGCACATCCATGGTTGGGACATAAAGCCGGTTCAATTCCAGGTTCGTACCTCAGATGGTCAGTCAGCGGCATCCAAGTGCTTCTTGACCGAACCAGGGAAGTGGGTGAATTACCACATGGGGGACGTTGACGTCAGGAGAACTGAGACCAGTTTTAAGGTTAGGTTCTCGATGAAGCAGGTTGATTGTACACACACAAAAGGAGGTGTGTGTGTAGACTCTTTACTGGTTTATCCTGTCGGGTTCAAAGAGAGGTTGAGGCATTTTTCAAGCTGAATCTAACCTTCCAATAGCTGTGAATCAAAGATGTCCCTTTCTGGTCCATCTGCATTCTGCAAAAGCCATGGCTTCGTTTGCTATCCAATGACTGCTGGAGTGAACAGAGCTAATCAACGTAATGGATGGCTCAAACGACACTCCCGTTTAATTTTTTGTCAGCGAAGCAAAACTCACTGGAAACTTCGTCCAAATGTAATTGACCGCTGTTAATTAACAATGATTAATCGTATCTCTCCATACAGGATCCACCTTCTTAACATGTCGTTAGACACACTTTACATGACAGGCGTGACCCGCACGAACTGAAACGGACAACTGACACCGGAAATTCTAGCCCAACACAGCAACAAACGCTAAATGTACGGTGCAAAGCCACTGAACGTCTTCAATTCTATTCCTCTTCATTGCCAGTTCAACCAATGGGTCGTATACCAATGATCTTCCGCCTTCTTCTTCATCCTCTTCTCGATAATTCAAGTAACATGTTCGTAAAAATTGCCTTGCAAGACTCCAGATCCCTCTTTCTTTCCTGTTTTTGTGGCATTGGATGCTCCTGCTGTTGAAGATAAGTTATCTGATGTTTTTTCTCGTATCTTTCCCCCACCACAATCACTTGCTACTGTATATCGGGAAAAAAGGGACCCAAATTGGAAACAAGCCAAGGGCAACTATATATTAGATGTGACTTAATCATGGATGAGCATTATTGGCAACATTCAATCAAAATTTATTCAAGTGAGAATGATAAATTGGTTTTTAAGTTTAATTTTAGTATTCATTAATGAATAACGGATAATCGCACAAGATATGATTGTGATCGGTTGGAGACAAGACATGCCAACTTTTCCATGTGATTCTTTCTCCTTTCCTTTCCCTTTTTTTTTGGGGGGGGGGGGGGGGGGTCGGTATTTAGCATGCAAAGGTTGGCCATGGCACGCTTCTCTCCATCTCCACAGCCAGCGCTTTCCAGTTGGGAGACACAAAATCAACTGCTATCAACAACTCCTTTTCATCTCTTTTCCTTTTCTCCACCTTTTTGTATCACTTGCACAGGTATTTCCCTGCATATAGGAACCAAAAGGCAGCTCATGATGATCCGCTGGTGAATACACCGATGTTCAACAGTTACCATTGCGTCGCGTTCCATTAGTTATTGGTGGTAGCATGAGTGAAAGAGATGGAATGAACATTTTCTTGGAGTTGCTGCAGCTGTATTTTCCATGGCTTCTTACATGATAGTCCATTTCTTAATGTCCATTAGATTGAATCAACTGACACAGGATTGATTTTAGACAAGTGAACTTCGCTTTCATAATTCATAGAAGAAATTTCCTGCTTGGTTGCCATCATATTGACATATTGCAGTTGGTAAATTGCTAATTCCTTCATATCCAAGTTCAACGGAGAAGACTGACTTGCTCTGACAACTGGGGGTTTTCCTGATTCCGTCGAGCATAACATCATCATTTCTCGAAAACAAAGACTTGAGGAAGCTTTCTTGTACTTTTTCTATTCTCCTACATCACATTTCATTTCAGTGCTTCCTGAAGTTATGTTCTGTATACAATGAAGTTCCGTTTTGTCCACAAGAAAGCTTCAGCGATGGAGAAAGCCAGATTCATCTCTTAACTTCACAGTTTATGTAATTTTGCATGACTCTGAAAGGAAGAAAACGTTTGTAGAGATTGGATTTTCGTGTTTCAGGGGACTTGAAGAAGCTTTTGCGTAGAACTCTGAACTTCACTCCGAGGGTCAGAAGCTCATATATAGGAACAGAGAGAGTCTCTCAAGAACACTCCTGGACACTGCAGGAGAAAAAATTGATCAGACAGTCATTCTTGCCGAGGATGTTCTGAGACGAGAGAGGCAATGCCTCAAGGATTGAGAAAGCTAAGAGATCATTAGACATGAAACCACCTCCCAATTCGATAAACTTACTTAGAAGGCAAAGCTCTGACCCCTCATACCCTGGTGCCATGGTTCCCGACTTCTATGACAACTCGTTGTTTAGTGCTATCTTTCCATCGATCACACAGTTATGGGGATTAAAATGGACTGCTTCCAAAGGCAGAAAGATTGTCGTAACAGAAACAAATTTCCTGTCATAAGTTATGACGGTACAGTTAGTCAAGTTGCAGGGAAATACAATCCAGGAAGAGCTGAATCTGCAGAGGAGAATGCAGGCAACAGTTCAAAATTCTTATAATGCTTTCACGATGAGTCCAAAGTTGCAACTTTCGAATTGAAGCAAAGTCCCTCATTGCATTTGATACCAAACCGGCAAGGAATTGCAATTATGTGATGCCCTGTTTGGGTATGAATTGGGATCGAAATAGATAAAATCGTAAACTCTTCTTCTCTGTGCCGCAATGAAGTCAGTCTGAATCCTATATTCAGTTCTCATTTATGACTCCATGTGCACCTTTATATTCACTTCTTCCCTTGTTCATTCTTAGTTCATTGTCGTTTTATAACCGAACAGTTCCTTTTTTTTTTCCCTCAATCTGCAGCATGTATCATCTTCTTCAATATCATCCATCGACTTGAAAATATATCTATATATATATATGCACTATAAAGTTCACTCGATTCTTATGTTTCAAACATCTTAATACAACTTGTCGCGGTAGAAGGGCAAAGATGGCTCCCTTTTTTCCCTTTGGCCTGTCGCCCACTTTATAGCTCACAGAAACCAAGTGGAAATAATCCATGGCGTCAACTCTTAGCTACATGCATCTGCTGATTTTTCAAGTTTGGCTTGCAATTAAATCACCCGAAGTAAATTGGCACAACAGTCACATCATTTGATCAGAACACGATCTACTACCCATGTATATTTAGATAAAGATACGAAGAATCTCAATCAGCGGCTACCCTTGATCCACTCTATATATATGTAGCGCACTCAATGTATATTGAACTTTTGAAGGCTGAAACAATTCAGTTGATGAAGCCTCCATATATAGTATCCTTGGCCACAAAAAACTCCTGCATTACACAACTTCATTATCATGGTATGCCCTTTCGACTGCCCCGGAATTCTTGTGGCTGATCAAGGCAGCTCCTGTCAGCTCCTTAGCCCTGTCAGCCTCGTGTGCCCAGTCGGTCCGAGCCACGATGTTTAGCATGGTCATTGCACAAGAGCATTGAGCAGCCAGTAGACCCAGCCACAGCCCCTTGAAGTCCAGTCCACCGAAGAACCCTAGCCACACTGCCACGGGCATCCCCACTGCATAGAAGCATCCCAAGTTTATGTTTGCCCCGAGCCTTGGCCTTGCTGTTCCTCGGAGGATGCCGCAACCGGTTGTCTGAGGGCAATTCCCCAGTTCACAGAGGCCGATGATGGGCAGCACCGAGGCTGTCAGCGAAATAATCTCTGGCTCATCCGTGAACATCGTGGCCCACACCTTCCTCACGGACAATGCAAAGAATAGGGCCGAAAGGCCGAGCAAGGAGCTGCCCAGTAGGCCTACAGCTGCCGAAAGCCTGGCCTCCTGGGGCTGACTGGCGCCCAGCTCGTTCCCGACTCGTGTGGACACCCCAATACTCAGCGAGGATGGGAAGATGTAGATAAGAGCAGTGGTCTGTATGAGAATGCCCATGGAGGCAACGGTGGCTTGCGGGTTTAGCAGCCATCCGCACAACAGGATCATTATCTCGTACCACCACCACTCGAGGCACACAGAGATGCAGCTTGGAATCGCCAGTTCCACGAGTGACCTGAATCCCTGAAAGCACTCCAGCGAGACAGAGCACCATGTTTTCTTGTACATGCCTGAGATTACAATATAACATATCAATGACGCCAAGAGGTTGACGTTGGTCCAGACCGCACCCAGCGCAACACCTCCTATCCCAAAACCGAGCACGTTGACTAGAAGGTAGTTGATAGGGATATGCAGCAGGACAGACAAACCCGCGCAATACGTTAAAGGAAGCGTGATACGTTGCGAGCGGAGATAGATACGTATTGGGTGGAGGAGCGATTGGGAAAATAAGTCAGGAAGAGAAAGGAGGATGAAGGACTGGGCCTCGGACGCTATATCTGGGTCCTGCCTGAAAAAGAGCAAAATTCTCTTCATATTGAGCCATAGAAGTGAGATGGGGATGGAGGTCACTAGGAGCAAGAGGACAGTCCGCTGCAATGCGAGACCGAGGAGCTTGAAACGCTGTGCCCCGAAAGCCTGGCCGCAGATGGGCTCCATGCCCATGGCAAGGCCCGAGAGGACAGAGTAACCGGTGATGTTGGCAAAGCCGAGTGCGAGGGAGCCTCCAGCCAGAGCTAGTTCCCCGAGCTGGCCGAGGAAGAGCATGGAGATGACCGAACGGGAGTAGAGGAGGAGGCCAGTGAGGACCATGGGGAGGGATATCGACACTATCGACCGGGCCTCGGCAAGGGCAAGCGACATGTGGGTTTTCTTCGGGTTCTGTTGCCGCTGTAACGACGATGGTGAATTTATCGTTGTTGGCTCTCTGGGGATCAAGGGGGTTAACATGTCAGGAGGGTTGTTCTTGTCGGGCATCGTTTGGTCTGGTAGGGAAGGAAGCGACGGGGAAAAATTGTACGTTAGTGTCTGAGTGAGAGGGGGAAGCGAAGATCGGTTTGTTGGAGAAATGAAGAGTCGGATGAACATTTATAGGGCAAAGTACTGGCTGGCAGTGGGGCTCTTTAATTGATGGGTCCGGTTGCTTGGCGCAAGTGGACTCCGACTCCCTTCTCCTCTTTACCTGTCGATATCCTTCAGTCCAATGATCCAGCGGCCTAACCGAGAAACCACCGGTCGCCTGTTCACTCGAGAATTTCCCTGTATCAGAACCGGTACGACACCGGGTGACAGGAAAGAGATGGATTTATATGGTTTGACTGGCGGAGCTTCTCGGACAGATGAAGGAGGACTTGTAGAATCTGTACGAGAAAATGATCCTTCTATAGTCCGTCTTCTTATGATCGAGCATGTCACAAATTCGGGGGGCCTTCCCACGGTGGCAGCTTGCTTCTTTTGCGTATGAGATGTACGTGGAGCGGTGGAGGAAACAGATGACAGTGCAAATTTATGGCAAGCTTTTATTGTTTTGGTTTCCTTAGTTACATCGGCTCATTTAGGAAATGGAGGCGTTTTCTGTGTGGCCAAACCCTAGAACTCAATTACAATTCAGGGAAGGTGGGGAGGATGTTATTATGAGGGGACTCGACAAACGTTCCAGGAATATTCAAATTAATAAACTGTGCTCGACATCTGAATGGCTGAAACGATGCGCACCATAAATATCATATTATTTTTCGGAAATTGCTTGAAAAATTATGGTAATTTTTTGTTTACTCTAAATATAGTTACCTTCAATATTTGTCTAACTGTATATAATATTTGCATTTTTTTACAAAAAAAAAATTACAAATACTTATGGCATTAATTTTTTTCCATTAATCACTGACCCATCACGTCCATATCTAAGTTTATGATGAATATCACGTACTACCATATCCATATCGACGATTAACATAAAAAGATTAATATTATTAGTACTCGTAATATTTTATGAACTAATTATTAAATATTACATATAAATAAGTAAATATAAAAAAAAAAAACCATACATATTCTTAAAGATTTTAGGGGAAAAAAAGAAGTCATAATTTCCTCCTCTTCTTATTTGACTGATTGGATGGCAGAATTGCAAGATGTGCAGTTACATGACATCTTTCTTTCTTTCTCTTCTTCTTTTTTGTTGGCATAGCAATGTTCATCTAAACTGGGAAGAGCAACCTTTTTATGTTAATCCTGAACAGAGTCTTAAGTAATTAGGGGCGATGTCATTTGAACAACCATCCTACCCCGTGTCCGAGATTTATGTCATGGTCCCCATGTTAACTTTCACATCGCATATGACCATGCAAACAAAAATAGGTAACTGGGGCTGAAAACCTCGGATACATTGAATAAGAGCTGGTCATGCTATTACTCTCATAATAATGCTCGAGAAAATAATATGTAAAGCGATCCCTCATCTCAAAATGAGGAATGTACAAAAATAGGAAAATAACTCTCATCTACTTGTCTAAATTATCCGTGAAGCTGACTAAATTTACCTATATTGCAAGGGCCTAGATGGAAATCTGCTTGTTCCAAAATGGAGGGTGGAGACCCCGAACCCTCATCTCGACCCGACCAAGTGGGTTGGTGAAAAACGGATGCAATATTCATTAGAGATAGTTTATGATTTTTCATGGATAAAATGGCAACCATCCATCAAAGTGATTTGGTCGTCACGATATTATAGTGCATTGCTGTTCAAATGTGATGTTAAAATATAGGAGGAAATTTTATAGGCATAACAGCTCGTTGACGGCATTGCAATTAGTGCCGTACTCACTTTCAGCTGACGACCAAGAAATAGTTATATCTCTTCACCTCTAAGGGCGGTGGGGGAGGATACGAAGCAGGGTATAGTGACTTCACCGGCCATGACGTTTCAAGGTCAATGGAAGACAACTGTACGTGCAGCACAGTGTTTCTGTACAGAGATCATAGACTCAGCCAGCCAGTCAAAGGAGACGGAATACTATTCGGCCTGTGGATGAACTCCACCTCCGTATATATCGAGCAACCCGACACTCCTGCTTCTCTGAGGATCTATTTCGATCGATGAACTGTAAGCGCCGCATGACGGGGCACGTAACAGCTTGGTTGGGGTCATCATGGCATGCGAATAGACGAACGTGGGCAGCCAGACGAGACGTACAACTCTTTTTCCCCTGAACCAAGCAATCCACAAAACAGGGGTAGCTGCCGGATTTGTCGAAAACCCACGACAAGTAATATAATCAAATATGCCCGAACAATCAACCAACACAGTTCGCTCGAAAACAACATACATTGTGTGGCTAATTGAAGATCGGAGGCTGAAGATATCCCCCCCCCCCACCTTTTTTTTTTTTTAATTATTGAGAGGCTGACAGTGAAATGTACAAAAGGTCGTTCCCGAGCCGTCAGTAAATCCTACGACAAAGGCTACCGTACATAATCCCTAGGTTCTTTAACCTATTCCCGGGTACGATGGTACGCCTTTGTATGGATAAGTAGGAGCTCCGATTTAACGGCGTCTCTGATGAACACGTAATTAGCTTTAATTATAAAAGACTCGGCATTTAGTGAATAGAAAATTGGGATTAACCGGGCACTGTTCTTGCTTGTTGCCACTACTAACTGGTGATTGGGGTCCGCGTATAGGTGGGGACAGGGCAGTAGACCTTTTTGAAAAGATCGTAGGTACTAGGTGGTCCCAACGTCCCGATGGCTTTTGGACGGTCGGAATGGGTGCTCGTTGTGGTCCGGCAACAGCGCATCTCGCATGAGTATGTATGTGCTCATTCTCTGCAATCTCCTGTCATTCCTATTTAAATTAACATTAATCGGAAACCACGCATACACGGCGAATGAACACCGACTCACCGTTTGACTAGGCTACACTCCTATGAGGGAGTCCGTTCATCGTCCCCTCTCTCCCTTTCATATTGAACTTCCTTTCTTCCTTGGAAAGGCAGATATAGAGTTCGGGCTCATTATTGGGATCGGATCACACGGGCAACGGAGATCGAGCAGAAGAGCAAAAATTTGCGAATCCCTACTTTTGTGGCCACACAGGTCCCAACTATGTCTTCAGTGCTGAATGACAATGGCAAGTGTGCTAACGGGGGGATAACTCAAAAAAATGCTTACAACCTAATGCCCAAATCGTGTAAGCCAAACGAGAGGTCCCACAAATCCGAAAGAGATGAACATTCGCACCCACAATACAACCCATATGCGGTTGAATGTATCCGTGATAATATTTCGTCACCATCTAAAATATTTAAGTCGTAATATTTTTATGGTATAATTTTTTTCTTTCAAAATGTAGAGATAAAAATAAAATAAAGAAAATTTTGCATTTTCTGTCATGACATACGTACTGCAAAATTCCTCATAGTGTGACACATGAAAGAATTAGTGAAAATTGCCACAAAATTTTCAAAAATTCTCCCAAAATGTCAGAACCCTTATACCGTCATTTTTTTTTCCATTAAACCCTAGTATAGCATGCTGACAGAAATGCCATGTCAGCATTAAACAATAACACAAGTGTCCCCGTGGCATAAAAATAACACATCACCATTTAATGGAAAAAATTGACCAAGTGAGGATAGATGAAATTTTGCAGGAAAAGTCCTAAAAAATTCGTGCCAATTTTTGCTATCTGTCTAGTTTATGAAATTGTAATGAATTCTGATCACATATCAAGCCATCCTCCTAAAATGTAGGAAACAAGATCGAACAGTATACACCTTTAAATATCAATAGATGCATGCCCATAATTAATTGACTTGTAAATTTCCAAGTGGATGCCTAGGAATAAAGTCGATGCCCAACATGCATAAACATCTTGCCCAACTTGCATTTGTCCTTAGCGATTGCAACTCACGATCCATAATATGATCATGAGAAATCGAGATAAAATACATGGTTCGGTTTTGTTGGGTCTTGAATTGTACGCCAAGTGAGTGAGCGAGTGAGTAATATATTCGTAATAAAAAAAAGCCGTTTTCCAGTGAAAAGAACACATAACACATGATAACATTAACACCAACATAAATAAAGATATTACGAATAAATTCGATTTCTCTTCAGTAAAATTATCCGTACTCTTCTACTCCTTTTTCATTCACCCCCTTTTGAATGTTACCTGTACCTTTTTCTCACATGGAAAAAGGACTCGTGTTCCCATTCTTTTCATATTTTGTGAGTTCCAAAATAGAAAGTGCTGTGGCAAGAGCTTGAGGCCGGCATTACTATATATGTATTTCTTTTACACAAAAGGAAAAGAGAGAGAGGGGGGGGAGAGAGAGAGAGAGAAGCAAGTCGAAAGATAATGAAATTAAATAAGCAAACCAATTAATTAGAACAAGAACGGACCGTGACATAGCAAACAGTAGGAATGTTTGTTCTATACGAAATGGGGAATCGAAGCAAATATTATCACATGTAAGTATCCTGTTCAACGCCCTCAACTGGGTAATATACAATAATCGACAATGGTATGAGATACTCATAAAGGGAAAACAAAGATAATCCCATGGTACCATGATCGCTTTATCCCGCGTGGTACACAAAACTTACTATTTTTTTTAATTACCCCATGAACACACATGCATGAACTTGCGAAAGTTGGGATTTGAATTTACATTAAACTTGTGCTCGATCGGTTTTGTACGACATGATCTTACCGGAAAATCGTCTCGGTATCCTGTCGAGGATTCGGACAATAATTGGCCTGTCCGAGGCCACTAGCTCTTTCGAGTGCAATTTGGAGGATGAATTAATAAAAGTACCATTAACCACTGATTTTGTTGTCTAGTAAAAAAGGATTGGCACGTTGCCATCAAAAGTCCCGTTTTTTCTGTGACTTTTTTTATTTTGTCCTTCCCTTTCTTATAATAGCCCACTATGCTGAACGAGAGATAAGAATTTTAGGTTAGAGAATCTCGAATCTTGTAGAGTCGGGGGGCTCCATATGAAGAGATTTGCGCTTTGGACCAGAAGATCCAGCACTTGAAGATTGAAATGACCAGATGGAAAACGACTTATCTCGTCCGGATGGTTTAGTGGACAGTTGTTCACTTAGATGGCTGAGATTTCAAAAGTTACATATATATATATATATATCAACTCATACCGTCTTCTGTTAAAGGAACAAAAATGGAGATCAAGAACATAGGATATAGATTCGATTTTCTTCAGTGGACTCCTTATATTTCTTCCACTCTCCCTCTTCGTTGTGTCTCTTCAAAACTTGTGCACCTCTCTTTTTTAGTTGAAAAATACCCGTTATCTTTTAAGAAATATGAGAGGTTTTTTTCGGCCCCTTATGCCAGTCGAGTTAGGCAATAATATCAATTGAACATAGCATACTGCGTCTACGTGTGCATGTGAGTTGAAGCCAATCTGAGGTTTTTTTTTTTCTTTTGAGGGAATTAGGTTTCTTGAGAAAAAGTCAAACTTGTCTTCCTCGTGCCGTTTTTGTGTGTTGTGTGTGTGTGTTGTTTAATTTTTTTCAAAATTTATTTGGATCAATATATTAGCTTCGAACTCGTAGACTTTCTGAAAAGATTTGATCGCAACCGAAATGATAAAAATGGAAACTATTATCGATATTCTCTCTATAAATTTAAATAAAAAAATTATATCCTACTACTTGATCAAGCCAGTGTCGGTCAAACCCGGGATTCAGGTCTCACCACTGACTGGTAGATCATGGATCATAAAGCAGGTTCAGTTGCTATAATTGAATAATTGATCGTTGATGGTCTTTCGGGCATTTGATTCCCTGATTCTCTCTTTGGTAATAATTTCACGGGAGTCTTCTCCATACAATATCAAAATTGAGTCACGATCTTCCAGTTTACAAGATAGGTCCGTGTGTAAGGTTAATAAGGAGTAAGATATGAAAAAAAATTAAATAAGATAAAAAAATCTGGAAGTTAATTCAATAATAATTTAATTTGGGACACCTTATCTTGAGTCGGCAAATTGTGTCGTTACTCATGCCTTGCTCCTCTATGCTGTTAATCTTTATGATTTTATTAAAAGAAAGGATTCAGAATTCATTCATCTTAAAGTTTTAAACTCAACCGTGAGTAAAGCAATTTTACGATTCGAAGAGTTCTACTCTTTAACGCACTATGTAAACTCAATCAATGAAAACTAATCTAACTCCTGAATGTCAAAGTGCATAATCGAGCTAGAGAGCTAGGCCGAAGAAGTGCGTTTGTGTCCTCGGTCAACGAAACGCGTAGAGATCAAAATGGAAAGCGTAGTGAAGACTCCACACCCTAGGACTAAGACGTTATTTGCAGAATCAGTTAAACCCCCCTGCATTGCCATTTAGATTTTTTTTTTTATAATATCACACAGCATTTACAAGTAAGCCGAAATGTAACTCGAGACTAATATGCGATCGGATCGAGAATTCCTTTCAACTTTTTCAATCTGAAATTCGATCATTAGATCACTAATTTAGAGGTCTAGTAAGTGAATTACTAGTTCAACTCCAAGATAGTTATTATTATTTAGAATCAACCAATGCAATTAATTTTAGAACATAAAATAAATAACACTTAAAAAAAACATGTTTTTCAGATTTTTTTTTCTCCTATTTACTGTTGGGATGAGTTTGATGAATTGCTCATCACTAACTTGGGAATGTCCAAAGCTAATGGGTTGGTAGGATAGATTCAAAGTGGATTCCATTGGTTGAGAATACAAGTTGACATGATTCCTATGGACATAACTAACTTTTTGATCATGAGATTGTATTAGTTCAGATAAACGCATAAAATATTACCGTCTTAATTCTATGATCGAGGAATTATTAATATTTAAATATTACCGATCGTCTACCTTTCCGATGCCCTTTTACTTCGTATTCCCCAATTTGCCTTTAGGCGCATGAGTACCTCCAACAGTTTAAAAAGAATTACATAAGATTACGTTGGATGCAGCAGCCCACATTGAACCAAGCATGCAGTAATCAAACCGACCACGCAAGCAAGGCGTCACCCTGCATTGATCGAGGAGACCACGCAATGTGAATGCCACAGATCATACGAAGTGGGAACCCGGAACGCGTATACGACCCGCACATCAGTTTCTAGTTTCTAGAAACATGACCGAAACCCGATCCTCTTTCACACGGTGTCAACATTCCACGGCTACGATTGTGCAATACTTTCTAGAAGCCTAGCTAACTAATGACGATGGATGCGGCAACCATGATAATAATGACCCCGATTAAGACACCATTGGTCGACAAATCCGCAATATCTAGCGGAGGAATTTGTTCCCGACCCAAAGAGGAGAGTCGTCCAATAAATTCGAACGTATGGAGACCGTTATCGTACATCAGGTTCTTTTCGGGCTTTCGCTGTTTGAAGCTGATATTTTAGACTGACAAAATCACTGTGAGTGACATTGCCTGAGCTCTGAATTGGTCATAAGACTGGAAAGTTGGGATGCCCGGCTTAGTCCCACTTTCAGTCAGGTAGACAGGACAGCGCCCTCCCAAGGACAAAAGCAGCACGATATGAAACGACAAAATGATTTTGTAAAATTTATTCGAATCATTTCTCAAACTGTATTATAATATTTTATAAAGGTAAAAAAAACAAGATTCAATTTCTAAAACACTATTTATATAATATAACAACTATTTTTTTATATCACATACACTTTAGAGAAAAAAAAAAGATAGAGAAAAAGTGAATCAAGTATTTCTCTTTCACTTCTCTATTTAATATATATATATGATCAAATATTATATATTAATTTTTTTCTCTTTTTTACTAAGATTTAATCTATTTTTGTTAAATAATTTCATTTCCTCCAATTAAATATCCTCACACTCACTTTCCTATTAAAGTTTCATCTTTATTGAAAGAGATCATGAATTTACCATCACCAATAACATTATCCCAAATACACAACTAATAAATTATACATTCAATCTTTCTTATTGGTAAATTTTTCACTTTTTATTATCTTATTTCTCTCGTGTGATTTCGTATCTATTTTTATAATAAAAAATATTTTATTTTTGTGAGCCGGTTGCCCCAATTGTTTTCTTGTTTTAATAGTTATAGGAAAAAGAAGAAGAAGAAGAAACCCTATCGTCACGGCACCGTCGTATCAACTCACGCAGCCAGAACCCTCCAATGAATTTTTCGGGGTGGAAGAAAACTCCACGAACCTCAGATAAACAAATCGAAAATTTTAAATTATTAGCAGAAGAATTCAATCAACTCTAGTAAAAGTCATCTTAGGATAGTCGACGTTGACTTAACGGGGGGGACAAAATTTTCATAAATACCAATTTTTCTCCGTTCAAAATGCTGTTAGCCAATCAGGGGTGCCGTTAATTAAGATAGTTTTGACAGCAGTCGATCCACACACTCACGAGGGAAAATAACATTACTTTCGTAGAAATACTCCAGAGAGGGATCCGGTTTTAAACGGGGCCAAAAAGTACGACCGATCGGGCCGAACTTATCGATCGATGGACTTGTAGGGTGTTTAACCGGACCGCCGGGGCAAGTTCGAACTATGGAGAGAACATTTCTTGGGTGTACCGAGGAAGTCCACTCCTGACACAAGAAAGGGGGACTCAACCGACTCGGCCCGAAGCCGATGATGAAGAGGCGGGCAATGCAAAATATTGGGCCTCACTAGGAAATATTTAAAAGGTGAAGTAATAATTGATGATGAGCCCACGAATTTATTTACCAGAAAAGGCCCATATCTGTTGGACTTCAATTCAATACAGCGCAGCATGGACCGTTATCCTCTTGCACATCTTTTAAATGAATAAACTTATCTTATAAATAAATACGGCATTTGATCTCGGATTTGAGTGCTGCGAGTGGAAAAAAATTAATAGTATCACGACATACTAGCCCCAGCTCAAAACTAGATCAATTGAGACTCATCAAATTTAAAAACACCACAACTTCATGAACTGCCCATAAGTCGTACGCACGCCGTATCTAAGTAAGAATTGGGTCGACCATTCATATTACATATTACTAATATCCTTGTATCTAATTCTTATTGATGGAAACTTATATACTCTTTTTTTCTCTCCCTATCTTGTGCTCTTGTAATTAAAAAAAAACATAAATTGGATAAAAAGATGAATGTAAGGGCACCTTTTGTAGCACTATGTTGTCTGGACCAACATCTCGAGAGTGACAGCTCGTTGATAAACTAATAACATGTAGTAAGTTAGATATAGAGTTCGAAACTCTAAATGATCGATATCTGGAATTTAATTTGTGGGCTCTATACTGTAAAATATATTGTTCAGTAGACTAATCAGTTGTTATAATGCACGACACTACTTATATTTAAAAAAAAGTTGTCAGAACAAACCAAAGGAGGTCAGCCAACTGCAGCCATGCTTAATTATCATTATTATTTTTTACTATATTGTTGTCTCAATATATATGAATCAATCTTGGCTTATTTTGTTTAATAATTCATAATAATCATGTAATCTCACCCAAAAAAGTATAATTAAAAATAATCACCCCCTACAAGGAGTACTTAAACATGTATACTAAAGAAAATTTTTTTCCCACTGATATATGCCATTGGTCCCTATCCTAATTCTCCTTCCATAATGATCAGATTCTTCCATTATTATATATAATCATTAGGTTACACTGTCCGATCATCATCAGATAACCAGTATAAATAATCAAATCTCGAGTTCATTAATCATTTACGTTAAACAGCGTCATTTTTTAAAGTAATAATAATAATAATAATAATCGGGCACATGCATGAACAGTTCCCCCATCCTTCCCCTTATACAAATTCTTGTACGATTCCGCTCATTTACTGTAATGTGGTTCATACGACGGGTTAAGATTACCGGAGAATTTCTGGGTTTTCACATTCGACTGACTGCACATAGAGTGGCTCACGTTGTCTGTCGAATTAATTAACGGGTAAAAAGGGTTCATTTCCTAATGATGGAAATCAATTATGGTGTCTATGCAACAGATTCTATAAATATATAGCATTCGTCAACTTGGACGAGTGAGGGTCATTAAATAATCTATTCAAGAAGGAATATATGTTTGTTGACCGGTGACCAATGCAACGCATCTTCTTCTTTTTTTTTTGTTTTTTTTTCTCTCCTATACGTCTATCTATACGAACAAAACATTCGTACGTTTTAAAAATTCAAATAAACTGAAAACAGAAAACCGAATGGTGAATCTCTCACCTTGCAAGATAAATATATGAATACCACAACTTGGTTGTGTCCATATGTGTATATATATCTAAAACATATGACATTTACAAATTTTAATAATTTATGGGTGATTTAAGTTGAAATAAGATTCTTTCAATTTTATAAATTTTTTATTTATAAAATTTCAACACATAACGGTATATGTGAGGGGAAGTCCGGCAGGATCATACCTCGGCTTGCATTTAATTTTGAGCTAGGTGATGGCTAACTAAACAGGCTTTGGATCCGATATCGACGGCCAACAAACTCCGCAAGAAACAGCCCTCAACTTTTTAACCGGCCTACTTGCCCAGGAGAACAACCCTAATCTAAAATTTTGAGGAGACCAACATGAGGAAATTGTATAAAGCCCATTCGAATGTTGGAGTCATATGCGCGGTACGATCGATCACTGCAAAGACGATCAAGTCTGCTTGTAGTATCCGTTCTCATTAGTATGAAACGGTTGAGAGGTGTACAAGAATTTGAAAAAAAAAAAAAAAAACAACCCCAATCACTATTCGAGCTTGGATGAGCAGTGACAAGTTATCGAACCCCTCCGACAGACACGGTGTAAAAGGGCCGACAAATATGTAAGACTTCAATCTTCAGTCACCAAACGCCGACATCCATCACATGCTGTATCCTTTAGCTGAGATTAATGAATGGAATATTAATTTTTGAGCTGAATAATATGTATGCGTACGTATATGTATAGGTGTATAGTTGGGGGATGAGATGAGGGATGGGGATGCAGGGAGGAAGGTGGACATGTCGATGGGTGGGGAAGGGCCACGGCGGCAGGGAAGCCGGTAATGGTTGCACGGGAGATTACAGCTAATCACCAGCTCTCGTTGCTATACAATATATTTACGCTAATCCGTGTTTCTCTCGCTGTCACTCTCAATTTACATCTGCGTACAACCCTGTTTGTTAATCGACTGGAAGATACATATTTTTCTTGGTCGAACGATGTATTCGACCGCGAATTCCCCACGCTTTTAAAAGTTACCTTTTTGACGATTGGGTCTTTCTCTATCTCTCTCTTTAAATCAAAATTCAGACCCCTACCCATATATATTGTGTCCCGGGCCCCTTTCTCTATCATCTCCCCTCGCCCGCTCTCTCCCTCGACTTTATATGACCACAAATCCACTTGAATCTTTATATGTCGGACCCTCAATCTTCTCCCAGTGAGGCCCATGTGGACCAACAACAACCTTCTCAGCCGCCACAGTCACCGCCTCGACCCGGCCACCCTCCTCCAACCGCTCCTCTTCCTCGTCCACCACCGCCTTTAGACCTGCAGCAACCCCCTCATTCCATCGCCGTCGCCGAGACCCCTTCTCCCACGGCGTCAGGCGGAGGGCGGAATCCTTCTCCTAGACCGCGCCAGATGTCTCCTAGAACAGGACCCGGCGTTGGTAGCCCCACCGGGAGACACCCGACTTTCCGGGGAATTAGGTGCCGGAGCGGAAAGTGGGTATCGGAGATCCGGGAGCCCCGCAAGACCACACGCATATGGCTTGGTACTTTCCCAACTGCGGAGATGGCAGCCGCGGCTTATGATGTGGCTGCTCTGGCCCTGAAGGGCGCAGATGCGATCCTCAACTTCCCCCATTCAGTCAAGTCGTACCCAATCCCGGCTTCCACCTCTCCAGCCGACGTACGGAGAGCCGCTGCCGAGGCTGCTGCCTCGAGGAAATCTGAAGCTGGGGACGACAGTGACTCTCCAACAGAATCAGGCGGTCAGACGAGCATTAATGAGGTAGCGAATATAGTTCAAGAGCCAACGCCGAGGGACCAAGAGTTCGTCGACGAGGAGGCCTTGTTCGATATGCCAAACTTGCTGGTGGACATGGCGGAAGGCATGATGGTTTCACCGCCGAGGATGAATTCTCCCCCGTCGGACGACTCACCGGACGACTCCAATCTCGAACCTCTCTGGAGTTACTGATGGGAATGCCGCGCGTATGTATACATACATCGTGGGATACAGTAGTCACCGGAATTTTAATTTTATCATATGGCTGTATAAACACGAAACTGAAAAACCGGAAGAGGATAAAAACGAAGAAAGAAATGTGCCTTGGTCAAGGTAAAGAACACATGCATTTTCACAACCGGGTGTAGAAAATTATTCTTGATATTTATTATATATATACGCCCACCTTTGAGATTACAAACATGTTTCCTCCGTATAATCAATCGTAACGTCAGCCCAAGAGAGCAAAATTCTCGATAACACAAGCAATCTGAACATGATCGTCAGACCTATGGTTTAGGTGGAAAAGAAGCTGAATTTAGAAATAATCTATTTGTGATTGTGGAATAGCTCTTCTTTTTTCTTTTCTTTTTTTTTTCTAGGAGCTAGTGAAAGAATGGAAGCTCTTAGCTTGGACTACAGCCATAAATCTACATATGATGCGAGAGTTTCATGTTATGTTTTTTCAACGATGTTGTCGTGCTCGGTCTTCTGCTTGTACCATCCCTGGTGTGGAATGGCAGAACGATTGCTCTCAGTATGTGTATTCAGTTCTATACAATCCTGAGTGCTGCCCATGCGTGTAAGTTTTCATCTTTTCTGAACCTTGTGATTTACTTGTTGTAAGCAAATTTGCCCAAATTTTCTGGCTGATTATTAGTCGGGAATTTAAAGTAATGTCAATCTCATGACGCACCCGAGCGGGGATTATAAGTTAATTACACCCCAAAGCCTCGCTGAAATTTAAAAAAGAAAAAAGAAAAGAACTTGTTGTGTATCCTGTAATTTTGAGAGAGATATATTATGGATGTATCTGTGCAAATATATTTGTTAAGTGTCTCACAAGGGAAAGGAAGAAGTGCATGCACGTTGGCTCTTCGGTTGAATTCGGTTTAACACATGTGATCGACAACCATCAAGGGATACTTACGTTATCTCTCTTTCTTATCTTGTCGATTGCTTTTTTTTTTCTCTCTTTTTAATTTTTGCCTTGATTGTTGTAGAGATTTTTTGTCAAGAGACAGCATAATCATCTATTAACAAAAGGGACGCATAGTTAAAAAGGTAGATAGGGAATACCAACAACGTGGTTGGTTCTAGTACCTCTCCCCCCACTCTTTCTCTAAATTAATATCGGGTTTGAATTTTATAAATAAAAAAAATTTACAATTGAAAGTGTTTTCACTTATTCATAAGTTGATTAAACTTGACTTAGGATTAACTCAAACTGATTGTGGTTTTATGATTAATTGAAACTAATTGAATTTTAACACATCAAGTGATATGAATCGAGAAAAGGAAAGACAGGGAAATATTGGGAAATGATTCGAATGTCAGGAAGGGGCCACAATCGAGCAATGAGATTTTTGAGACTTTCCGCAATTTGAGATTATGATGGGGTCAAAGCTCCTGAGGGACCCCCCAGAAGTCTACTAAGGCACGTATAATTTCATCTAAGGGGGGCCTTGATTGGGTTTTATTATGGCCGGCCGGTTTTATAGATTTCAAATGAAGCCCTGATTAATGATTAGAGGATTCCACCTTTTGTCCAAGCTTGGGGGCAAAATCATCTCAGACCATCCTCTCAATTAACTTTCTAGCTTACGGTCGGTTTGAGCAGTCACTTTCGAGTAGGATTGGTGTAAACAGTTGCACGATACGAAAGTGACCATCACGAAGAGAGGAAAAAACCAAAAAGAAGAATCGTAAACCCCCAATCTAAAAGGTGAAATTTCCGTATAGAAGGCATATGGGACCGAACTGCGCTGTGTGGGCGTAGACGAGGCGGTTCTTGGCCCCCTCTGGTAGCCGCCCTGGCATCATCTATGGCCCCCCAGACTGTTGGCTGAGGAGGAAGGCTTCTTCATCTCCATTATCACTTTCATCATTCCCTTCTGCAAAGTCAATATCTTTATTGTCTTAGTGATTTTTCTGTTGGGCAGTCCCTCAATGTACTTGATCACTTACAGAACTTAAGCATCGCATAACCTTCTGAATGGTAGGTACACAAATTTCCAATTAGACATGCGAGAGATATCGAGCTCATCACGTTGCTCGAGATATAAGAATGATCAATGCTTGTCTTGGTTGGTCCTTGATGCATCTTTCTAATGGGTTGTTAAACTCATCCTTTAAAGACAGAGAGAAATCATCTCATCAGAGGCCAAAAGGAGCTTAGCTTTACGGGATTTAAAAGCATATATTCATCAAAAAAAAATTTCAATGAATAAGAGGATCTGATACAATTGATATCGTTTCCAATTGATAAGTGCATGGGGCTTCACCTACTTCTTTACTCCTCCTTTCGCGTAATCTCTATTTAAAAAAAAAAATTAAATCGAATCCTCCGACATTTTAAGAAGGGAAAAAAATGAATCTCGACATGCTTGAGTAGGGTCCTCCATACATGGAAATGTGCACAGCAGCACTCAAAAGGTGGATTTCGATTTTGGTTCTGCGGTGTCAAAATGTTGACTCTCTAAATATTGGCTTATTGCTTCATGTATGTGTATGTATATCCCTACAAATTGAAACGGTCGTGACTCAGAGTCTACTCATTAATTAAAAGGTTTATTAAAAAAAAAAGGAAGAAAAGGAGGAGGAGAAAGTAAACCGCTTACCAATAATTAGTTTATAATATAGATAAATGAGTAAAAAAATTAATTGAATTTGACAAGCACATTTGGGCATCCTCAGTCGGCCGAACATGAATTATTATAAATAAGGACTATAAGAGTAGAGGAGGTTCAATGTAATTAATATTACTCTTGAAATTTGGTATTTGATTCTTATTCTTTATTTTATATAGATATTTGTTTTTCTCTTTATCCAGATTAGTACATCTTTTACCGTCAGGACAATATTGCTCATGTACACGTCTAGTTTTGGAAGATTGATATAGGGGTGTGTGTTTCTAATTTTATTTTGCATTCCCGAGCATTATTTCCACGTCAGTAATCTCAAGGGTGAGATCGTGGTTGGAAGGTATGGCTATGAACCGAGATGAATTAAGTAGAGCAACTATACAAAATAGTTGCATTTTGAAGCCTGGAATTGACCGAGATCCTGACAATGAAGTCAATATGATGGTCCTCAAAACCCATCGGCTTATAACTTTCCAAACTCCTTTCTTCCCCCCCCCCCCCCCTCTCTCTCTCTCTCCTACCACATGCATCTCACTTCTAGCTGAAAAATTAGAATTAACCGAGTGAAAATCCCATAAATTTTCAATTATTCTTGATACAGATAATTCCTTTATCTAGATGTCGTCTCGACATTTTATTTGTGTAGAGGTTATGGGATGACACTGCCTGCTTCCATCCCCCCCACCACATAGATGTTTTCGTATCCTAATCGCCCGTGTCGTTAAGTCGATGCTGTGCATTTTATCGTGCCGGTGGTCATTTACTCTGATTTGTTTATTGGGACAGTGATTCCCGGTGTCTCCAAGGAATACATGTATGTGTCGACAAATTCAAAATTGGTTGGTAGCACATCGAGTATCTCTCCTTACTAAAAATGGGGATTTCTTTAATAAACAATTATTTTTAGTCACCCACATATAAATTAAATTATCCTCTTGTGGGAAGTGGAGAAGACCTAAGATATATATCTACATATATATATGTATATAGATATAGATTATGGCTCCCTCCCAATTCCCAAAATCATCACCATATATAGCATAATCTAATTTTCACTAGTGAATCTCACGGTACCCATAATAAATTATTCTTTTATTTTTCTAGGACAATAGAGGAATTCTTGTAACATAAAATCCGCCCTTATTTGGTATTTTCCTTCCCCTATTTTGCGCTTTTGAGCTTCCTTTGCCTCCAGCGTTCTTCTTCCAAGATGGCCTGCATGATTACGCCCATTTCAGCGAAGGACTCTTCCACATTCGACGCAGGCTGCCCAGAAGTCTTACCTGTAACAAGCACAACTACTTGGCACATTGTCACACTAATCAGTTAACTACAGAACTTAAATCATTTCAAATCTGTCTCGCCACTTTTTTTTATTCATAAAGGGTAAGACTTTATATATATGTATGTATGTATAAAATCTTGTGAAACAATATCACGGATTTGGAGTCCTGCAACACTGGCTCCCAACTTCAGGTTCTGCCCATTACCTCGCCAACCATGGACTCTTCGTCTCATCAGCCACATATCCTACCACACAGTTACCCGTCGCTTCCCTATCGAGTTTACTGTTTACCCATCCACCCTGTCCCTTTTTCTCCTATCCGGGTCAATGGGTCATGCGCTTATCGGTCTGTCACTCACCCCTTACAACTACTACTATATATAAAGAATATCCCGTGAATAAATAGGTGCCAAGATCTTTGTTTACCTAACAAAATTCAACATCCATCTCTTTAAATTAAAATAATATCATTATATTATATCCATTCTTTTTACTAAATCCTTTTTTATAAGAACACTCTCCTTATATATATATATATATATATATTAAGGTAGGTAATTAATAACTGAAAAAAAGAACATTTTATCATAATACCATCATTTGCTTAATCAATAATTTTTATTATACAACTTTATATATCCCTTAATTCTCTTTTCCTTGCACTCCTTTTTAACTTATATTATGTAAAAAAAATAAAGGGCATGTCGGCCAAATCTTTAGCAGTAGCTCAGTCAAACATGAACAGCGCGACTCAGTGGTGTTTGATTTTCTTGGAAGATGATGAGAGCGCGATGATCACAGATAGATACTCTTGCCCATCAATCAGAGAGTATACGTACGACACAGAGACACAATGTAGGCCCGGCAAAACCATGTCACAACGTCTTTTCAATCTCCTCCGAGGTGTCCCCATTTCAGATTCACGGCCGACTTGGTGACCCCACTGATGACGCTCAACTGTGCCTCCTCCGCATTCTCCACCTTGATCACCTCCGTCCGCCCTCCGCTCCCAACGCGAGTACACGCAGTGGGGTGGGGTGGGGTGGGGATCCTTTCTCCTTGTCCAAAGTAGAATCGGATCTACTGCTTACGCATTTTGATCACAAATATGTTGCTCTCCACCCACGGGTGATCACGGAACTACAAAAGAAATTAAAACCGCACATGACTATCAGTTTTATGCCCATGTTGCTCCATGTATCGACCGAATAAGAACTGGGATTGGGATATATCTCTACGAACAGCAATAAAAGGTTCCTTAATCTACATGTTGGACTTACGAGTAGGAATCCATCCGTTTGTAAATATAAGCTATGTGGGCATGAGTACTTTAGTTAAGCAAAATCAAAAGAGAGGAGGAAATTGATGAGAGTGAATTTGATTTTTTTTTTCTCATTAAGTCCTAAGCTCAAATGATGTAAATAAAAATTAATGTTGAGGGTAGAACATGAATCAATTAGTGTCTATTAGATTTTTATATGTTGGATTATGAAAAAGAAAATTGAAAAATAAGACAAGAACGACGACATGAGTGTGAAGCGTGTGCCTTGGAATTTTACCCCTCTCTCCCGTCGGCCTCAATCCTCTTTCGTTTGGAGAGATGTTGGAGCCGTGCCATCAAGTATGCCTCGTCGTTGTTTTCCATTGATTTTAATTTAATAAATTTGGGCATATGCAGTGCACCCGTATTCCATTAATTTTAATTACGGAATAACTTGTGATTTTCATCAAATGAATTCGACAGTAATGTGAAACCGCGTGGGTGTGTGAGACAGGCTGTGTGGCTGCCGGTGCCGTTTTCTCAAGCCCAATATCAAGAAGTCAGCCCACAGGGAAAGGGTCTCTTAACTTTGTGACTAAGAAACAATGGATTAACCGACAGTATCCACAGATAGTCACACGCGCAGGCGCCACGCGACAGACACAATCGCGGCGGCCCATTCAAAGCCCACAGCTTCGCTCGACTAAGTAAGTAATTGGGATACGCTGGAGACGCACCTGGCGCCAGTTTCCCGCTTAATCAATTTAAAATTAACTCCTATGATCTGATATTTCTTTCGATTGAGCAAGGTATCGGCTTTGGGTCCTTGAAATTGACAATTTTCATGTTGGGAGAAAGTTTGAGTATGCATCGATCAGAGACATATTAAATTTTTGAATATCGAGTGATGCATGTTTGGAAAGTGAATTAGACATTACTCATCCATGGTTTACTCACTCACCCCTTCTTGCATTCACTTAAATCTCATTCATGTTATTCTCGAATGGGGAAGTCCCCGCGACCCGACTCTTATTTATAGAATGTTGGCTACAACATTATTTTTCTTTCTTTTCTATTTCCTACGGTCTTCTTCTCCATCGCCGGAGAAGATTCTGTCAGCGTTGTTGGGGGGAAAAGACGAGAGAGGGGGTGGGCACGAGGAGGCTGATAAACGTCGTTTTCCGAACTTCTAGTGTCCAACGAAAGACGCTGTCTCCCATTCCGGCTAAGGAAGTGTGAATGGGGAAAAAAAGAAAAGGAAAGAAAAAAGAAACTTATAAATAATTTATTTATTTAGAAAAAGGTGAAGAGGAGAAGGTAACGAGGACAGAACACAGCGACTACACGGGGAATCCCAATCCTTGGCTTTGGATTGGGAACCACACTGCACTCACTTGGCGCCGATTTTTTCCAGCCCCTTTGTAGTTTAATATAGTCTGTGCGCAATTTGTTTTATTGGAGCACCTCACAGGATGAGATTTCATCGTCCTCCATCAACACGAATTTGACGAATTTAACCAAATCCATCGTGGATCATCTATGATCTTCTGTCCAGCAGAAAAGGGTCTCGCATCCAACTGTAGACGCCGCTGCACTGATTGGTTATTTGCTAATTATTCGCTAAAATTATCTTGCCGAGTCATTATGGCTCGGGAGACCGCAATTGAGCCGACTTAATTAATATTAGTTGCCGTGACTAATTCCCACTCAGTCGCCAGGACGGCCCTGACGTCATCGCCGCAGTGGGTCTGACTCTGACAGAGTCCGAGGAATCTGATGAGGGGGAGGGGGATCTTCAGCGAGGAAATAGCCGCACGTGTTTGAGTCTTCAGCATTTTAGGAGGAAGCCTTGCAGTACTCCAACAAGCACGTGGTAAACACCACGGATTACTTAACAAAGCAGACTATTGAAATTTAAAAAACACAGACACACACACACAAAGCTGAGCTACGCTGGCACTCCACCCAGTGCTCCGCGGCCCAGCTCTGTATTATTAATATTTCATGGGAACGTATCATGCTATGATAAATGTGTATAAATGTACATAAATTATTGAAATATTTACGGTATTCTTTTTATTAATTGAAGTTACTTTACCTATGATTTTTGAAAGTAATAGTATAAGGTGGGACCATCTAGGAATTTCTTTTCGTAGAGCTCGGGTGGGACACGGGGACCCGGTGGCTCAAGCATATTATAATCCCCGCTGGGCCGCTTATGTCAATCCCGTGGGCTCCAGCCTGGAAGCCGTGTCTAATTCGCATGCACGTGTCGAATTCTCCTACACATAAAACTATATATGCATTTCTTCCTGCTGGTTCCAGAGGACAGACCAAATCGACACAAAACACTGAAACATTCCCCCCTAACCCCCTAGATTCGGTCGACGGGTGTCAAACGAAACTCAGATATCAACTGGCCAAAATCAAACTTAGGAAAGTTTTACCCTAGCCATCGTCGATGGACTTCTTCAGCCACTGCTCCGACCCGAACTCCTACGGTTCGGGGTACAATCCGTCAATGCCAGAGTCGTCCTCGTTCTCTGACTCATGCGTGCCCCGCCGGGCCCACTCGGAGGAGGAGGTGCTACTTGCATCGAGCCACCCAAAGAAACGTGCAGGTACATTCGCAAATTAGGCAGCAACTTAGGTTTTACATCAATTAATAAATTACTTTTTAAAAATTTTATATAATATTTATCAAAATTGCCCGTCCAACCCATGCTAATTGCTCCAGTCCTAAAATTTTAACTGGGATCTCAATCCCAAAGTTGGGAACATAAACACTTTTTCTCTTCTTTTTTTTTTAATATTATCAATTATTATAATCTCTACTTCTTTTTTCTAATTGAAACTTGCTTTTAATATTCCATTGCAACCAATTATTAATTATAATATTCATAAAATAAAATCATTACTTGTGATAATTAATTGATTGATAACTTGGTAAAGCTAATGCTTCTTTTCTTGATTGGTGATTTAGGGCGAGTGGTATTCAAGGAGACGAGGCACCCGGTGTACAGAGGGGTGAGGCGTCGGAACAACAATAAGTGGGTCTGCGAGCTCCGCGAGCCCGCCAGGCAGTCCCGCATCTGGCTCGGCACCTACGACACCGCTGAGATGGCTGCCCGTGCCCATGACGTCGCCGCCCTCGCTCTCCGCGGGCGCTCAGCCTGCCTCAACTTCGCCGACTCAGCCTGGCGGCTCCCCGTCCCAGCCTCCACGGACCCTGCTGACATCCGCCGCGCTGCTGTTGAGGCTGCTAACGCTTTCCGCCCCAGCGAACTCGAGGCGGGCGACGGCGGTGTGGGCGAGGAGGAGGAGCAGCAGCAGCAGATGGCGACACTCGCTGGTCAAGCTTGCACAGATGGTGGCGATGCAATGTCCAGCAGCTTTGCTGCGGGTGATGGAACCTTCGACGCAGAAACGTGGCTCGACGGGCCGATCCTCTCCCCACCCCACGGTGCAGGTGCCCATTTTGGCTGGGAGGAGGCCGAACCCGAGGGCGAGGTGTCACTGTGGAGCTTTTCCACTTGAGATCCATGTCCGAAAGATATTGTCTCGGTACAGCCAATAAAAAATCCATTTCTCTTCCTCGACCCATTACAGTCAAGTCGAGTCGAGTCCCCGAAACTGGAACCTACACGAGATGGAAGATATGTGTGTGCTTGTGTTGCTTACTTTTTGCCAGATGTCGAAAGTGGGGTGTTTGGCGAGCTACTGTTATCATTGTAAACTGGACCCCGTTTTAATGTGATGGCAAATTACATTATTATCAGATGACTTTTAGGATTAAAGCAATGGGCGGATCCACGACCACCTGGCAATTCGGGCTGCTCGACAAATTCCGGCCATACTAGTTTCACCCATCATCTCCGGTGGTCCGAAAAATTTCATGTGGGGTATAAATTTTTCGTGCTTTAGGTCACTTATCCATACCTAACTAATATAAATAATTATTTTAAAAATTAAATTTTAAATAATTATATATAAATATTTTTTTATAATATAATTAACATAATAACCTAAATTTTTTATTAATTTGAAATAAATATTTGAAAAATAGTAAAATAATAATATTAGTATATAATTAATCAATTTTTTTAAAAATCGAGTAATTTTTATTTTATTATAAAAATTATTTTTATACTTTTAGATAATCACTTTTTATTTTTATACTATATCAGCACGACCCGATATTTGAGACAGTCTGAAAATCTTAGCTCATACACGATTTTTTCTGTGCTATGCTTTTGGACCGTGCCAAAATCTTGGGAGTTCTAGATCTACAATGGGAAATGTGATTTTATAGAGCAATAGCAAGTGACGAGGCATTTTTTAATGTGTGTAAGTGATATAATTTGTATCCACTCTACTATACACACACACACACACTCGAGAGGTGGACGGCACTTTTGATCTTATTCTCGTTTCCTCGATATGTTGACATTTTTTGCTAACTGTTTTCATATTTTCCGAAAAGCTCATAGATCGTAGAAAATTTTTGCTAATAAAGTATGAGTAATGACATTCATACTTAAAAACACATACATTGATTGAAGTTTTTTTTATTAAATCTGGATAACATGACTAATAAAAGTATGAATGGCTAAATTATTAGACCAAATAAGAATGCACGTAATGAGATAAAAATTTGAAAGAATCCTATTACGAGAATAATATTATAGATCATAAAATAAAAATGCTATCGTTCATCATTACCCCTTTTAAAAAAATCGAAAAATTGAATTGAATTTACCAACAAATTTATCACCGACATCGATATTGGCAATGGTTTTGTCGTCTCCAAATCGTGCTTTCTCCCTTGTCTAGCTCCAGAACACAGTTATCACTTGAGGATGCATTGTCATTTTTTTCCCCTTGTAGACGTGAAATAAGTCAAAAAATCAATCAGAGCAGAGAAGGGAACTTCTTAATTTGAGAGCGAAGTTCCAGAGCCTCACCGATAGTCTCCTCTGCTTCTTCTTGGTGTTGTTCGGAAGGTGTAATATTGAATCTGCATAGCGGAATGAATGAATGAGTAAACGTAGAGTTCAAAGTTGCATGTCTTGCGAGGAACGATCTAAATTAAACTGTGAGGAGGGCAGCTTGCTGCTCTGTCGGTGTCGGCCAATGTCGGCAATCCTCGGAATAAAGAACAGCATAAGCAACAAACATGACGAAACCTTCCAGTAGTATCTCAAGCCTATACTTCTCAATCCAGACAAAACTGATGCGAGTAGAAGCGGCGCACTACCATGTCGTCGAGAGTCCTGTGTTTCTGGCCATTTGCCCTATTCATTGGAGTGTGGAGAATTCCTTCTGGTCCGGAAGGAATTGTTTGACTACGACAGGAAAGAAGTCATGGAATGGATTTGGGTACGGGAAAATGGGGGAGGAGATGATGACAATCTAATCCTTCTAAGTATAATACAAGGAGAATTCCGAAAAGGACAATAATGGAAAAAAAAAAAGAGACTAAAACTGCTATTGATAGTAGTAGAAACATTCAAATCTAATTGGCATGTTAAGCAGATTTTGTACATTCATCAGAGCAATCGCTTCCAATAATTATTCTCACCGCTAAGTGAAGCCCGAGGGGGGGAAAATAAGGTAGCTGGTATGAAGTTGCCATATCTAAAAAATACATATACATACATATATATGTACGTACTTAAAATGAAATTAATTGTTCGCTTTGGGACATCTCATGCCTGGTGCGACCATTATTGATTCTAGTGGGCCCCGAGCTGTCGGATCTTGAGTGTTTGAGAGTCGGGCAGATAGAGGAAAAAGTCAGAGAAAGGCAGCGGCTGGTCCAATCAAAGTAAATCCGCTGGCCGAACGGCCCCTTAACTCCCCGTCCCAACCGTGGGGAGTCACCTGACGGACAAGGCATCCATTCCGTGTCCGCGTCCGCCTTATCCTCTCAGAAACCAAAACATATAAAAACCTCTGCCCTATTGTCAGTCTCCCTCACACTCATCAGAGCTCAAACCTTCCCCACCAACACCCCAATTCCTCGGGAACCCGACATCAATTAGATAACTACTCCATCACCTCCCATGGACAGGTTGACTGGAATTGAATCGGGATCGGGGCTCGAGGAGAGGTACCTGCTGGCCTCGGCGCACCCGAAGAAGCGTGCAGGAAGGAGGAAGTTCAAGGAGACCCGCCACCCCGTGTACCGCGGTGTGAGGCGGCGGGCCGGCGGCAAGTGGGTGTGCGAGCTTCGGAATGGGAAGTCCCGCCTATGGCTCGGAACCTACCCGATCCCCGAGATGGCCGCCCGGGCCCACGATGTTGCTGCCCTCACCCTGAGAGGCCAGTCCGCCTGTCTCAACTTCGCTGACTCCGCGTGGCGACTCCCCGTCCCGACTTCGGCCTCAGATGCTGACATAAGGGAAGCGGCCGTGGCAGCTGCGGAGGCGTTCCGGCCGTCCTGTGGGGAGGAGTCTTCCTCGCTTCCAATCAGCAGGGAGTACGAGGAGGCGGTGTCGGACGCAGAGTCGAGCAGCGGTGGCGGCGATTTGAAAGCCGAGGAAGATAGGAGTTCAAGGGACGAGGAGCAAGTAGGAGAAGACGGAGGGGCGGGATGCAATTACTACTACATGGATGAGGAGGCTATCTTTGACATGCCGGGGCTGCTGGTGGACATGGCTGAGGGGCTGATGGTGGCGCCGCCGCCGGTTGTGCTGGGAGAGGGCTGGGACGGTGAGTCATTGTGTGGTCCAGATGTTTCAATTTGGAATTACTCCACCTGGTAGGATCGATGACTAGTGTAGCCCACTCCTAAATTGTGTATGCAATCCCATGTTTAGATGGTCGGCAAAAACCTGTCTGCTTAAGTTCTTGAGTACAAAATTGAATAGGTCTCGAACCGAGATTCACCGATCAGCCCCTCAGCTCGAGTAATTTGGATCGCTCAATTGACCTTGTCGTTCCCATCCAAGTGGATCGCATCGTGCACAGGACGTCAATCGAGAGTCGAGTGAGGGACGTTGCTTATGTGGCCTCAATGTTGCCGAGCAGCAGAAAGCCCACCCAATCGTAAGAATCAGAGACTGAAATTGTCAAGGGGAAATTCTCGGTCCGACACATTTCGCTTAATCCTATGTACTATTCTCCCAATAAACATTTCATCCGATGAGCTTGTTCTCTGGTATAACGCTATAGACGAGGAAATGAGTGTGCAAAACACCAAGGTTTTCGCACTGACATGCAGTGCCAGCAGGGAAAAAAAAAATCTTCCAAATGAGAAAAATCTGAACCAACTGCACGTTTTCGGCTTTCCCGGTGTAGACGCCGGCGGCCTTCATGCCCAGTCAGACGGGCAATTTCTATGATACACACTAGACCTGGCAAATTTCCGCCCGGCACGATAGCCCGGCACGGGCCCGGCACGATAACACCGTGCTGGGCCAGTGCTTATCGTGCCGTGCCGGCACGGCCCGATATTTATATTGGGCGTACTGGGCCCGATGATCCCCGGGCCGTGCCGGCACGATAGCCCGATTAGGGATTTTTTTAAAAAAATTAATAAATTATTAGATAATATTGAAGGATAAAAAAATTTTATTTGTGATATCACTTGTAGTTGTAAATAAATCACGATTAAATGAGATTTTATCGGGCTATCGGGCCGTGCCAGGGCCGCCCCTGTCTTATCGGGCCGTGCCGGCACGGCCCGAAAAGACCGGGCCGGCACGATTTGCCACCCATAATACACACGCCTTTAAATTGCATATTCATGGAATGGAATGAGAGACCCTATCTCACGGCTAATCATGGTAGTAATTAGAATGCTATAGATAGGTAATTACGTACTAATCATCCTTGTAATTATCACACGCATTGCCAACTATGTTAGTCCATATATATATATATATGTACAATGAAGATCACAAAATGGCCGGCCGGCCAGTTCGACATCTTCGGCATCCTCTTCGTTGGATATTCTTAGCCTCTTAGTTTATACATGAATTTCTTTTAATGATTCCGGTTATTTTAAAATCCAATTTAAGACGACTAAAAAATTAATCTTAAATAAGCGGACATGAAAAGCTTGTTTAGTCACGGCTTTCACGGTAAGATCAGAACTCTGTATTATATACTAAAGGTCATGTACAAGGCCACATTTGATTTGCTGGCCTCAGTGTGACATTTGCTCAATCAGACGGCATTGACCAACTCATTGAAAGTTGTCTTCATCAAATTTATTATAATTTTTGTCTGTTTTATCGGCATATTTTTATTAAACAAGGTTGTACTGATCGATCACATCCCGCAATCTCTACAAGCAAATATATATATATATATCTAGATTATATAAGTCTGGTAATACATCAGAATACCTTAATCAATAAAATTTTAGAATATTATATAATTGAGCCGAAAAATTATTATTAATTGTACTTTGTAGTAACCTCCAAGATTTAAGACTTAAGAGTTGTTATTAAACTCTGGCCAATTTATCAATACCTTTTTTCAAACGGCCACGTTCAGATAAATAAAATTTATTTATGTATAAGATTATTATAGTAAAAAGATATTCCATAAAAAAATATCTGAAGGAGGACCAGACACTGATTTTTCCAATATCGAGGTTGACATCGGACTTCATTATAAGCATAGGTAAATCGGTCAAGGCAGTGGGTGCATGGTTGATCCAATCCAATGGGTCACTTAATTGCGAAAAGGGAGCCGACAGAAGGCAAGGCAACGAGTCCCGAAGCCGTGGGACCCGATGTTGTCATCAAGCCGCGCCGAATCCCCGACCGACCCGAGTCCATATCGAATGATCCATTTATCCCCACTCCATTCCTCTCTTTGTTCTCCACAAGTTTTTCCTTATCGTCAGCAGCGTCTTCCGAGCTCGCGAGTTCTTCAAAACGGGGAGTTGGACCGGGGTGCCACGATACCGCCGAGGGAGAACTGATCGTTTCTTTGTTCCCGACAAATTAAAATAAGAATTAAAGAAAGAGTCTGATTTGCAAAATAAATGACATATTATCTTTGACATCAAATCTGAGTATAATATCACAAGATTGACATTTCTTTATGGGGTATTCCGTGACCTCGCCGGAGCACAATAGGAAGCGCGCCAATCTTTATTTTTTCTGTAGTGCCTGATCTTCGTCCTCGCTCAGTCTTTCGGTTTCTCTGGCAAAAAACCTCTGCCATAACCTGTAAGGCTGTTACCCCAAAAAAACCCCCTTGCCCAGGAGAAGAAGAAGTCTCTCTCTCTCTCTCTCTCTCTTTCTGGAGGACCCCTTTGATGCCTTTCGCGTTCATGAAAAAATCGACCATTTTTGTTCTTTGGTTTATTGTATAGTTCCACTGCGACGAAATCTTTCAGCTCTGCGAGTTCTGAAGGGGCCATGAAGTGCTAGAGCAAGCAAGGCCTGATTCTCAAGACAGTCCCTTTCTGGTTGGTCTTTCTGCTATATTGGTGTCAGTTCTCTCCCTGCTGTCGCTTCTGCTGAGTCGGAGAATAGGGGACCGGGCAGAGAAGGACCAATTGACTAGACAAAGACATGAAGAACGAGGAGCAGTCGAGATCTTTGTTTGGGATTTCGCTCTCCGACCGCCCTCGGTGGCAGCGGTTCCTCATCTGCTCCTCCGGGTTCTTCTTCGGCTACCTCGTCAATGGCATCTGTGAGGTCCGTCAGTGATCTTCTCTTTGTTTTCGTTTGAATGACTGTTCCTCTCATGGCCGCAATAACTGATCATTTTTATTAGTCATATATTGTCAGTAAATTCTGATATCTCTTATCTTTGCGGACGGATCAAATGGCTAGGATCAAGATTCTGAATGAGGAGGATGATGTCTAAGCGGATAGGTCTAGGAATAGGATAACTAATATGGTCAACCTATAAAGATTCTTTATAATATGCTGAAAGTACCCCGGGGATTCACACCATCAGTCTGGGCCAATTCGGTAGTGAGGCAGCACAGATCCTAAATTCCTTGGAGTCTTTTCGCTGTTTTGCCAGGGTCCGTCCTCACAGTTTTTTTTTCCTTTTGGCACCTTGGATCATTGGAATGGCTGTTTTAGCCTCTACTGCTCAAAAAGTTGTTCCCCAGTTCTGTCTTCTCAGCAGGTCATGGGTCAAAATTCTTGTCTAAGCCAGAGTTACCAAGCCGAAACTCAAGGAGCAGGATTAGCTCAGCGCTTGGTCCGGATTCAAGTGCTCCTACTTGGATCATAAGTTCTTGTGCTGTTGGTTAATTGTTGTCTATTTATCCACGTCATTCCCCATTCTTTTATCCTTGCGCACTTTTGAATTTCTTATAATTCGTGTGAACATTGGAATTGTCATTTTCTGTTTGAACCTTTACTTATGATTTCCTTTTCGTGGTGCAGGAGTACGTCTATAACCGGCTTCAATTCAGGTACTTTGATCTATTTCATATCTGGATCTGACTTCATTATGTTTCTCTCACTAGTATTTATATATGTAGTGGGTCTTTTATAATCTATCTGATTTTGGATTCTTCCCTTTGTCTTTACAGCTACGGATGGTATTTCACATTTGTGCAAGGATTTGTGTACCTGATGCTCATCTACTTACAGGGTTTCACCACCAAGAAAATGGTGAATCCATGGAAAACTTATGTGAAACTTTCTGCAGTTCTTATGGGCTCCAGTGGATTAACAAAGGGATCTCTCGCTTTCCTCAATTACCCAGCCCAAATCATGTTTAAATCCACTAAGGTAATTCCACCTTGTTCTTTGCAACTTCGTTAATCCTATAAACATTTCTGATGTTTATTCAGGATGCGTAGGCCCGTCCTCTGCACATTGTTTTCTGCTATCTGAAGAATGGGAAAGGAAATTATGTGTTCCATTCTGGAAATATTTTCAGGTTTTGCCGGTCATGGTGATGGGGGCCTTCATCCCTGGCCTTAGAAGGAAGTATCCAGCTCAAGAGTACATCTCTGCTCTGCTCCTTGTGGCTGGTCTAATACTCTTCACATTGGCTGATGCTCAGACCTCTCCCAACTTTAGCTTGATTGGTGTTCTGATGATCACTGCTGCTCTGATCTTTGACTCGTTTCTCGGGAATTTGCAAGAAGCTATCTTTACTGTAAATCCCGGCACCACACAGGTAATCATTGTCCCATTTCACAGAGTCCTCTTATCCCATTTCGCTTGGTGTACTGATTATAATTGAATATTTTATTTCCCTGCAGATGGAAATGCTATTCTGCTCGACCTTAGTTGGGTTGCCTTTTCTGATTCCTCCAATGTTACTGACTGGGGAGCTGTTTAAGGCCTGGAGTTCTTGTTCTCAGGTAACAAAAAACTCCTCCGTTTCCTCTTTCTCATGACAATCGCTTTAATCTCCTCGTGATTCTTCTACCTTTTCGTTTGACAAAAGAATTTTGCACATGCAATTCAAGCAATTCTCTTTCAACTAACCAAGTTATCAAGAAAAGACAATGTGGCCTCGACGCCCTTCCAACCAAGCAGCTGGCTTACTCAATGGAATATTCTATTTAACCTCTCTTTCAGAATACATCCCCTAACTCTAAAGAGAGATCTTAACTTAGAACGGAAGATTTAGGTCGTTAAGTAAGACTGAAAAAAAATGGTTTATTCCCAGCAAGTCATTTGAATAGAATATCATGCAATGATTGCTCAAACTCTTTGAATGAGATCTGTCAAAATAGAGACCTTGACCCGTCGCATGATAGATCAAAGAATGTAGAGCAAGAAAAGTGGGCATTGCCGAGTCTCTGTTGTTCTTGAAGATACCTTTGCTTTTTTCCCTTAATAAAAATAAAGTGTCTATTTTACACTGTTTTCTGTGATGTGGCCTGCCTTCTGGATTATGGTTCAATACATTTTTTTCTTCCGCTTCCGACTGAAGAAGTTCTCCTATCTCCGCTGAACCAAAGATGGTGAGAAGTGCTTCAGCATCATGTTGTTTATAATTTACGTTGTTCGCTTGCAGCACCCATATGTGTACGGAGTACTAGTTTTCGAGGCGATGGCCACATTCATCGGGCAGGTGTCCGTTTTATCCCTCATCGCCCTCTTCGGAGCCGCGACCACTGCGATGGTAAGAGCTCCCGAAACAACAATTTCCGAGCAAGAACAACTCCGCATCAATGAAACTGAATGTCGTCCGGGTATTGTTCGTCGATTGATTTAGGTGACGACCGCAAGAAAAGCAGTGACCCTGTTGCTGTCGTACATGATATTCACGAAGCCGCTGACCGAGCAACACGGCACGGGTCTTCTGCTCATCGGAATGGGAATCGTGCTGAAGATGGTGCCTGAGTACAAGCCGCCGACACCGAGGAGTCGTCCGGCTGTCCACGGTGGAGGATCCACGCTTGATAGAGGAGAGAGCCATCTTACGGGGAAAGGAGAATCTGGCGAAGAAGAAACAAGGCCTCTCGTATAAACTTAGTTGCTCAGAGGATGGATGACTCTTTTTTTTTTCAATTTTTTAATGGAAATTGGATGTATTTTAGTATTTGTATTTTTTTCCCCTTTGACGGTAATGGAGAGAATCGGTCAGCATAGACGATTGATAGAGGAAATTTTAATTGGTTCTTAGTTAATAAAAGGGAGGATTCTTTTCTAATTTTTGTATTGTACCGATAATTTTTTTGTATGATATAATGATTTGATTTGATATGAGATGAAGTTGAATGATTTGGTTGTGCTATAATGAATTCATATGATTTAATATGAATTAAATATTTTAAACATATATTGATCATATTATTTAATTTAATTTATTTAATGACGTATGTTAAACTTTATTTCTTATATTTAATTGTGATAATATTATTACTATAATTATATTATAAATATTTTAATTATATTATTATATTAAACAGGTTAATTATCTATTTCTAAAATTGGCATGATTAAATATGAGATAGCATAAGTACAAGCTGAGTTATAATATTGCCTAGATGTACGTGCGAGACTATCTTAAAATCCTTTGGCGATGAAATTTATTAAACCTTACAAAATTGTGGTGATGAACCATGTTAGCCAAGTCAGCGTTTGTAGTCCAACGGTTAGGATAATTGCCTTCCAAGCAATAGACCCGGGTTCGACTCCCGGCAAACGCATTTGTTAAATTAGCATTTTAAGTGCCATTACCCTTTTCCCCGCTATTTGTTTTTCCTAATCCAGTTTTCCGAGTTAAAGGGACATTCTCATGTTGTTCAAAATTTTCCCCAAGATAATGAAAAGATCATGAGAAGGATTATCAAATTGAACATAGTCATCTTGTCTATTATAACCACCATCAGTTCTATCCATTATTACAACACCGATACCAAGAAACTGTAACTCATTCAAAGGTAGACATATAATTGCACGCACTTGTGAGAATTGTTGGCAGGCTAGCTTCTCAGCTTCTGGTCAAAAGCCTTGTTTTTCTAGGAGTTTGCATCTGTCATTGTTCCAAGTCAACTAAGTATCACTTGGTTGTCTTCCTTTTGATGCTCTGCAACTGAATTTCGAATCAGACAACTAAAGAACAGAGCCCCCCCTCATGGGATCCTTCGCATGGACAAGACTCAAAAACTCTTCAGGATGACCAAGACAGATCATAACGGGCCAACGAAGAACGTGAAAATGGAGGTTTCTGGGATCTATCCCATTGTAGCCAGAGAGGGGTTGGATGAGTCAATAAGATGGAAAATATGAAACATTATCTTTCTTCCTCGGTCCACAAGTCAGTAACTCGCTGGTGTCAGACAACAACACCTGACCGGTTGACGACCAGCTAATAGATTCCCTTTATAATTTCCACACTCGTTCTGTCAGAAATCAACCTAGCTTTTTGGCACCTTCCTTCAGTATCTCACAATCACCCCAAACCGCAAAGCTTGACAAATCAAAATAATCCTAAGCACTAAGCTCCCACTCCCCGTGTACGTATACAAAAAATTTTGCGTTACTGCTGTCAACTTAGCAAGAAAATCTGTCTCTGGTACACTAGAGTTCCAAGAATTAACCCACACTCCTAGACCTAGCAGACAAGAGATAGTCTCAAGGACGGGGCAGTTGGGATGTGCGTGCATGATGCCCAACGAATAAAAGACTCAGCAGTTGGGCTAGAAAAAGAACCTATACCCACTTCCAGCATTTCATGACCCATATTCTGTCGAAGTTGAGATCCTTGAAAGACTTGCTCGAAGCCCTCCATCCATGAGTGACTTACAAAGAAAGATAACCTTGTAAATGATAAACACGGAGAAAAGGTATTAGCAGAATGCCCAGCCTCCCTCAAACTTCAACATGAAGTTAGGCACTTCTATGAATGTCATGGTACGATATATGTATCTTTCTACTCCTCATTCTCTTTTGATTTGGAAAGGTGCATACTGCTTATGTTACAAACTACAAATATGAATGCCAAGTTAAGCAATGATGCCTGTAGGTATGAGATCCTCCTCACACAAAACCTCTGCAGCTATGAGCCTCTTCGAAGGATCCAACTGCAGCATTACAGCAATCAATTCATTGGCTGAAGAAGAAACATTGTCCCGGTGACTAGAAGGAAACCGAAGATTTGCAGCCCTAATAGATTCAAATATTTTCAATTTTGTATTCCCCAAGAAGGGAGGCAATCCGCTGAGTAGAATGTGAAGAGAATCACTCTGGCACTCCAGAGATCGGCAGCTTGATTGTGTCCTCCGACAAGAACCTCTGGGCCTCTATAAAAAGGTCTCCCGACAGTTCCATGCAAATACTGCCATGTCGTAGAACTTCCCAAGCTGATTATATGGCGGGGAGCATAACCATCAAATCATTAGAGCTAATCCAGGACTCATGAAGATTTTCTCAAAGCCAGGGGATCCATGTGAGTCAAGAAAACGTCATGAAGACCATGTGAGTGTCCAAACTGTGTTAAATGATGGCACAAATGAGCTGTACCTTACTGCAGATTTAGAAGCAGTCTGACACAACTAGACTAAGAATGATCATCCACAAAGTAGTTCATTTATCATCAGAAATTGAGGACGGAGACGTAGAAAGCCCAACCGGGTTTTACATAGGTTGCCAGACCAAAGTCCGCCAGCCTGATTGATGATTCTCGTGATGTTGAAACCTACAGCATGTTCTCGGGCTTCAGATCCCTGTGAATTACCCCGTTATCATGACAATGCTTGACGACTTCCATCACATGCCTAAAGAGGAAACGAGCCTCTGCCTTAGAGAACCTCCCATGTTTCTCGAGGCGGTGAAAAAGTTCTCCCCCCTCATGCACAACTCCAACAACAAGTGCACATAAACTTCTTCCTCGTAAACTGCCCTGAGGTTCAGGATGTTCGGGTGGCCCGACAAGTTGGTCATGATGTCAATCTCGAACGTCACACACTATGAATTCTCTGCTGTAGCTAGCCTATCCTTAACGACAGATTTCCAGGCGAGGACCTCCCCATTGAGTTTATCTGTGCACGCCCTAATGATTCCAATCTGTCTCAATCCCAATTGCTCTTCTAGAACAGAGCGATCTTTCGGTTATATATATATATACACTCATTTATCAGCATGTAAGTATCTAAATTGGATATCTAATGTTCGGTATGAAAAGTTGCTACTAATTCTTCTCACAAATAGAATCGCAGCCTCTCACATTCTACCACCGAAGAAATCAGAAGGACATTAAATCCGATGTATAGATGCCACCAACTTCATCCCCGAGGCCATGTTTTAATTGCACGTTTGAATTATTAATGAATAATAATCTTTTAACATCATTACACGTATCTATTTTCTCCATTTCTCTACGTTATTTGTCACTTTCGATAGGAACAGTAACGGTTAGATTGTATCTTCGGACTCTTAAGGATGTCTGTCTAACCTGACCTGAGATTTTAGGCAAGCGTGCTTGTCATGCCCTCTCGGTCGAGTATTCTTCTAATGGAAAACGTTTTCAAACACGGAGACTGTTGGGCCCATTATTTCCCAGTTTTTATTGTTATTGTTATTGATGGTCACTGTGATTCTGCTCTGCCTCACTTTAGAGAGTTGAAATTTCATGTTCAAATGTGACTCAATGGGAGTCGTTTTCAGTAAACGGCTGGTGTCACACTATGAGAACGACTAGACCAGACCGGCTGCTCTTAGCCGCATGCGTGCGATCACTCTCTCTCTCTCTTTTTTAAATTAAAACGTGAGAAAGTATTCACTGAGGCAGTCGGTCAAAGGAGACCTTTAGAAGCAAGCAATTGTGCACTTGTTGTCATCTATTTTGCACCATCATGCAATTATATTTTTAATTATCATTGTACGATAATTCATGCTCATTTATGAAAATTAATTATTTCAAGTTGAAAATGATATTAACTGTACCAATTACACAAAGAGATAATAGGAAGGTAAATGAATTCTAGATGTAGAAATAAAAAACAGACAAGATGATGCTTAATGACGTGTCTAATTATAAATATATGTAAAATAACGATAGAAAAAAGAGTACGTGCAATAGTTAATTTGTCACTTGGGTTAGATTTTGTATTAATTCTTTAATTAAAATTATGAATACAAATAAGGGTAAAAATCTCAAATCATCCCAATTTGCAATAATAATACACTCAGAGTGGTTAATTAGATTGCTCTAATCTGATTTGTTTAAATTATGGCACTTCTAATGAGTAATTAATGCTCATGTGCCTGTCACTACACTTTTACGGTGAGTGATAGTGAGATTTTTTGTTGACAATCTTATTTTTTGCCATAATGTAAATATTTTCTTTTCACCTGCACATGCAAAACGCACATTAAAACTAATTTATGAACGGACCGAAATTTTTATCAAAATTCTTGTTGACCCTCATAATCTCAAATTCGACATAAATAATTACTCTTAATGATTTTATTAATATTTTCTTAACATGTGAGGGTGAAGTGGATTAAGGATTTTATTACAAATAAGGGCTGAGTTCAGAGGGGAACCTGTTGCACTGAGGAGGTTACGGCGGCAGCCAGTCGGATCTTCTGCTCTCTATCCGTCTCCTTCAAGAGGAGAATTACGGCACTCCACCGCACAGCTCAATTCATCGTCTCGTCCGGGGACCACTTCCTTGTCGGGCTCAGTTGCCATATTTGATTCCTCCGCTGTGCTCCCCTCTATTGGCTCCCAGACCAATTATCATGCCTTATTCGTCTTCTTCGAGCAATCCGCTCTCTGTGTGAACCGAGCTCCACCTCCTCTTCTCCCTCCTTCACCGAGGCAGCTCTCTGTAATTCTCTGACATTTTTAAGCCCTCCAGAGCTGATTTTTTTCAACCGGTGCTTCCAGGACCGTTCTCCGTTTGATGTTTTCTGCTTTTGCTGTTGGTGGTAGAGCGCGCCCTGTGGCTACTCGTTCTCTGTTCGTTGATGATCATCTAATTTTGAGCTGAGGCCGGCTTCGTTGTACACTACCGAGAATCGTGACAGGCGCTGCAGTTGCACCAAGCTCACCCCGGTAATGCGCCTTCTTTTCGCAACTCTCCTCAAAAATATCATCTCTCTTCTTTCGCGTCAGGAGATGCGTCGTTCAATGTCGTCTCTCCACAGGCGCCTGAACGGAGTAGCCGCCTCAAAGGAGGCCTTGTTTCCGTTCATCTCCTGTTTTGTTGAATTGCTCCATTGAAGGCTTTGTGTTTATGCGTATTAATGAATGGCTTACAAGTAAGTACTCGGTCGCTGCGGTGCCAGCGTTCCTGTCGGGATTGGATTTTTCTAGTATCATTTTATTAATCTGTGGGGACAATGGATCTAGACCTGGATAGACCATGTGTATGGACTCTTCGATTATATGCCTAAAATAAGCTCAAATTGCAATATTTTATACCTCACTCTTGCTTCTGGGTCTGAACAGCTGGAAACATAGTTATATTGTGTGAGACCATGCTGACTGGGTTGCTGTGCTGAAATACTTTTGGATAATCTTCTTACAACTCTAGATGCAGCAGACTGAACTAATTATTTATCGTAGACTCACACTGGTCTCTTGCCTTTTCAAATCCAGTAAGTCGCTATCAGATTGAAACGTCTCTAACTGGTTTCGAACATCAGTTGTGGGCCCAAATTTCAATTCTTAAATGGAATTGGAACCTAGTATGATGGGAAACATTTGCAAGATATTCTTAAAGCTGTTTGTGTTGGCCCTGGCTCTGTCAGTATCTTCACTTTTCTTTCCTCTTGATGATCCCTTTTTGCTGCACTTTTTTATAGGTAAAGATGGTCGCTTTTGGGAAAAAGTTGAAGGAAAGGCAAATCCAGGAGTGGCAAGGGTATGTCCAATGTGTAATGTGTATCATGAATGGCAATCGACTTTCATAACTTAACAAAGTAGATGTTAAAAGTTTTTTTCCTGAAATTTAAAGATCATGCACTTGTATGCAACCCAAAACTTTTTGACATATGCAGATATTACATCAACTATAAACTGATGAAAAAGAAAGTAAGACAGTATGCTCAGCAAATTGAAGTTGGCGCACAAGATCGTCAGCATGTTCTAAAGGATTTCTCTAGAATGCTGGATAACCAGGTACGTGAAGTACTACAGCAGATAGTATTAGATGCTTTTGTTCTTGGAAATTCATGAAGTGCTACAGTGGGGCTTTGATTTTCTTCACTTTGATGTCTTCCCTACATGCATGCATCTGATAAGCTTTTACCTTGTGACTCTGCGTTGGATTTGAATTGGCATGTACTCCTGCATTGGCGTCTACTCCTTTAATTTGAGTTGAACTCATTAAGATATAGCATTTATGAATCAATTTCATTTTTACAGATTGAAAAGATTGTCCTTTTTCTGCTAGAGCAACAAGGTGTGCTTGCAAGCAGAATAAGTAAGCTCGGGGACTGGCAAGAGGCTCTTCAGGAGCAGCCAGATATATCCCAGATATCTGAACTGAGAGAAGCTTACAGAGCAGTGGGACAAGATCTTTTAAAGATTCTTTATTTTGTCGAGATAAATGCTATCGGTCTCAGGAAGATTTTGAAGAAGTTTGATAAACGTTTTCGCTATAGGTTCACAGACTACTATGTCAAAACTCGTGCAAATCACCCATATTCTCAGCTCCAGCAAGTCTTTAAGCATGTGGTAATATTTAAAATCGTTGCCCCTAATTTTTCTTTCACCACAACCAAGTTTCATTTCCACTGATTCTTTAACTTGGGGTTTTTAAAGAGTGATAGCTAATAGCTGGAAACTTAATTGGTATCACATCCTGGAGCTCTTCTAACTGGTTGCTGAACTTACAGGGATTAGGGGCTGTGGTTGGAGCCATTTCGCGAAACCTTGGGGAACTTCAAGACCGCCGAGGAAGCTATTTATCAATATATGATCAGCCTTCATTGCCTCTTCAGGTTGATATCCATCAGCTGTACAAATGTTGTAGTTGCTTTTATTTTCTTATCACATTATACCTCTGATAGAGGTCTCCAATGGCTGAATGATGGGTATGGTTTCTAATTACTTTAATATTATCATGCATCCTAATGGGATTACAGGATCCTATGATTGATTCAGTAAAAGCAGCCGTGGACCGGTTAACGCATTCAACAAACTTCCTAAATTTTTTGGCTCAACATGCACTTATTATGCAAGAAGAGCTCCCTGCCCCTGTGGAGGAAGAAGCCGAGGATCAGAAGTATCATTTCATGTCACTGTTGTTGAACTTGGCAAACACATTTCTCTATATGGTCAATACATATATCATTGTCCCCACAGCAGATGACTATGCAATGAGTCTTGGAGCTGCAGCAACAGTTTGTGGTGTTATTATTGGATCAATGGCTGTTGCTCAGATATTCTCATCAGTGTACTTTAGTGCATGGTCAAATAAATCATACTTCAGGCCTCTGATATTCAGCAGCATTGTTCTTCTTGTGGGAAATGCTATGTATGCATTGGCTTATGATCTTGATTCAATAGCGGTTCTTCTCATTGGCCGCCTTTTCTGTGGGTAGGTGATCTCATTAAATAACAACCTGCACAAGTATATTATGCTCAACTTTGAGGATCTGAATTTAAGTTCTTGCAGCCATTCCTTCTGATATTTACAATTTAATAGGCTGTAACCAATGTGGAATGTAATGTGGATAATTTATTTGTTCAGTAGAAGCTAATTGTACATTCTCTCTTCTAACAAGGAATAGCTCGCATGTTATTTGTCAGTGTCGCCAACTCCCCAAGAAAGTTTGGATGACACATCCAGTATGTATGGGGCAATCTGGATGCTTGACTTATTCAAGCCCTAATATTTTCCTAGTTATTTGTGTCTTTTGCAATACATGTATGAAAAGCAGTTTACTTGTTAGTAATGAATGATCTGACTAACAATAGCACTTGTTCTCTGCCATTACAGGCTAGGTTCTGCAAGAGCTGTGAACCGGCGGTACATCAGCGACTGTGTACCCCTGAAGATTCGAATGCAGGCATCAGCAGGTTTTGTTAGTGCTAGTGCTCTTGGAATGGCTTGTGGTCCAGCTCTTTCTGGGTTACTTCAATCTAATTTCAAAATATACAAGCTTACTTTCAATCAAGATACTTTACCCGGTTGGGTCATGACACTGGCATGGTTAATTTACTTGGTGTGGCTGTGGATCTCATTCAAAGAACCAGTTTTTGAGGTAGAAGCAAACAATACAACTAAGGAATCTAATGCTTCTGGTGGGTTTCACTTTTCACTGGCATTTCCTGGACGGGAATTTTTTTTATAAAGATATGCCATAGTTGCATTTTATTCCAATACTTTCATGTAACTGACCACCATGCTCTCTCTGATAATGAACTGTTTGATAACCTGAGCTCCTCGTGGGGGCCTTTGGTATTTTTTTAGCGGTCATCTTAGTTGCTTGACTTTTCCAATCATTGTTCCCTCGTTGAAAATCTTTAAGTTATGGACTTTTGACTATTGCAGGAACAGCTAACGACACACTTGAGAATGGTGTTAAACAGCCATTGCTCATCAGCTCTCACAGTTCGCATGAAATGGATGGCAATGATGATGGGGATCAAGATGAAGAATTTGATGGAAGTGACGAAGCGCCTGAGAAGTCAAGAAAACCAGCCACATCGCTTGCTTCAGCATATAGATTATTAACACCTTCCGTGAAGGCAAGCAATTTAATTGGATTTCAATTTTCAAGTTCCTAAATATAAACCAAAAAATGGCTGGACATAATCAAGAAGTGGATCTTTTTCAGTATATTAATCTTTTCTCATTGGCCAGTTGACCTTATCAAATCATGTAGGCTAAAGAATCTTATCAAATTCTAGAATTGGAAACTGTATACCTCCAAATTATTGGCTTTTAACTCATTTGATCTCAATACAAAACAAGGATGTTTTTTTGACATATTCTTAACTTCACACGGAAACAAATTTATTGACTCCGGTACCTCAATCAGGTTCAACTGCTTATATATTTCATGCTCAAGTATGCAATGGAGATTCTACTGTCAGAATCCAGTGTCATCACAACATATTACTTTAAATGGTCCACAAGCGCAGTGGCTATTTTCCTTTTCTGCATTGGCCTGACAGTCCTTCCGGTAAATATTATCGTGGGAAGCTACATCAGCAACATGTTTGAAGACAGGTGAAATCAAAACCTTAATCTTTTACATTGGAGCTAATTTACGTCAGCTTATTCTGGTAGTGTTCTCATTTGCTTCCACTGATGTGGTTACAGGCAAATTTTACTGGCATCTGAAATCATGGTCTGTGTGGGGATTCTTCTCAGCTTCCACATCGTAATCCGATATACCATTCCTCAGTATGTTATCTCGGGCCTCATCATGTTTGTCTCTGCTGAGGTGCTGGAAGGTAATGTTTTCTCTCAAGTCCAGTTTCCTCCTCTTGTTTGTAATGATAACTGCAGCAACAGAATCCATCAGGCCTATCCGCTTCCCAGCTTTTCCAGGAATGCTTGGGATGAAACTTTACGAGGCGTTTTGTGATCCAACATCCTGCTGATATGATCCGACAGCATTATCATTTTCTCTAGTTTGTCCTGTTTATTTAAAAATGGAACTCTCTCAATCTACTTGCCTTACCGATTGACGACAAAAACACGGACGACGTTAATGCTGCTCCTCGATGCTGAATTTTATTACTGATGTACAGGAATTGACTGCACAAGGTTCTTAATGTTCGATGCACGAGTTTGCTGATCATGCGCACGATCTTTTCTTCCAGGTGTCAACCTGTCATTGCTCTCACGGGTCATGTCGTCTCGCCTTTCCCGGGGAACCTACAACGGAGGACTACTGTCGACGGAAGCTGGCACCATTGCTCGGGTGATAGCAGATGGGACGATAACTCTAGCGGGCTATCTCGGGGATAGGTGGCTCTTGAACGCCACCCTGCTCCCTTCTCTGTGCATCTGCGTAGCATCGATCATCGCCACCATCTATACTTACAACTCCCTCTATTAACTCCTTCCCGCTCTCTCTACATTCTATGGGATTAGTTGTCGATTCTTTGGGGACCGTAATTTCTGGAATTCAATTAGTGGATCCGATTGAATTAATAAGATTGTCCCGCAACAGACGGAAATCCATGTTTAATGTTCTGATTGCCATTCCCCAATCCTGTCGTGGTAAGAGCACGACATTTACAGGCATTCCCTCGAAGAGATCTCGAGTTCAAATTTACCAGGAATTTATGATCTCTACTTGGCTGATGGCTATGATCCAATCCATGCAGGGACATGGAATCGTACGCAAGCTGTGCCTTCAGAAATAATCGAATAGATTTAACACCCGATCTTAACAGTAAATTGATGGAAGAGCTACTAGGCGATGAAAGTTTTTGGTCGGAGAAAAATAAAAATGACGTCATAATTTCGATTCACCGACCTCCCCGCAATCAGAGATCAATAGTAAATCATGTTCTCTCTCTCTCTCTCTCTCTCTGGCTCAGGAATCATGTCTTGAGTCGGTTTTGGAAGATCATGATTGACGGGGCGCAGAAGGCGGGGGGAGGGGCGGGGGTGTGGAGATAACATCAACTTTAGAGGAGAATAAGAATGTTAATTTTGGGAGGAAGAAAAAAAAGGGCGGGGGAGAATTAATTAATGTTGTCCATCTCCGGCAAGCAACGGCAACTTCCCTGATCAGTCCAGGTATAATTTTCTGAAGATTTGGAATTAACTGGAATGAATGTCAGGCGAGAGATCCAGGATCTCTCCGTCACGTGGCCTCGATCTCACATGTTGAAAAGTAAACACAAACGTTGTTAAAAATTCTCGGGCCTGGTTCTTATTTCCATGTGCGCCATCCAATACTAAGATGTATAATGGATTACGAATAGAATAAATTCATATTCGCGTGTAATCGGTCTATCAATGTACCGACTCTGACGGAGTTGTTTCCTCACAGAAAAATACAAGGACGGTAATCGGCGGTTATCCGCGCACACATTTTCCATCCCGCCAAATTTGACATTTTGAATAGTGTATTACGTCTCCGTTAATTAATGGTCCTTTCTTTTTCTCTATCATTCGGTGAAATGGTCAAAATGATCTCCAGTTCAATTTCGGCAGGCTGTGCTATCGTGCGGTGCTGTGCGTTTCCACTTCATTAACATCATTGAGTAAAAGGTTAGGTCGTTTATTTAAGGTGATAAACCACACCCACACCCCCACCTCCACCCAACTCTGGGTTGACCGTTCTTGGCCGGAAAACATAGGACAGCTGTCGACCCGTCATTCTCTGAAACTCGGACTCTGACCCGCCTTGAGAGAACATTTCGATATCCTTCTCCTCGATGCATGTCCCTAATTATTCTCGAGCGGCATGGGATATAGTATGAATTCCAAGAAGAGAACAACACAGAATGCCAATTTTTTTTCCCCCTTAGGTTGATGGAGCCGCATGTCTGATATATATATAAAAAAAAAAAAAACAAACCCTTTTTACATCATGCGAATTCCAAGTCTTGTACCGAGGAAAAGTCAAATCGGGTTAAAATAATAATAATAATAAAGGAAGTCAATACGAACCAAAGACCATTAGTCGGAATACCCTCGTGGAAAAATGCTGTGAAACGACTTTGTTTTCTCGACACAGAGTTCAATTGGAGAACTCCTACTTACTGGAGAGTCATCGCTACTTTTCAGCAATTTACAGGTGGAATGGTTTGTTATTTGAAAAGTCTCATCTGTTCGGCAACCTCAGGATTGGATGGTGCCGTGGGTGGGGGCTCCCTCCTCCCTACTTGCTTTGTATGGGGAATGTGGGTACTTTTCCTCTGCGTATCATCAGTACGTGGAAGTGTGATGATGGACTCTGATCATCTTCGGGTATGAGGATGGGGTCGAGTCCGGTGCATGCGTATCCACCAACCCAACCCTACCGCAGGCGGTTGACTTAAATGAAGGCGGCTCCGTTTGACTGCACTTGAGATTTCAGTATTGGACCACTTAAATTTAACCAAAAAAAAGGAAAGAAAAACTGCATTCTAACCATAGTTTTTAAGTATGGACCGGATCGAGAACCGATTCAGGTATAAGTTTATCGATCGAACCGTATATTTAATAAATAATTATAATAATATATGATTAATTATTATAAGTTAAAATATAATACACTCCACATAAATTTATAATTTCAAATTTTAAAATATTTATCGTAATATTTAAATTTAACAAAAAATATAAATTCAAGTTTAATAAAAATAAAATGAAATATTATTGTTCTTTCTTTTAAATAGATGCTAGGGTTCATGATATTTTTTTCTTTTTAAAATAAATTTTAATTTATCCGATTTAATTACCGATTTAGTTGAATTTAGCGATCGAACAAAAAACTGGCTAATTTAGATGGATTTGCCGGATTTATAGTGTATTTAGGTTAATTAAGTAAATCAAATCAGGTGGCTACTCAGTTCGTAGTTGAACTAGTCTGATAAGCTAATTCGGTCTGATTTTAAAAATTATAATTCTACGGATGAACATATAATATCTGCATACATACATCACTAGACATTTTCGATCTCTGAACTGTCCCGGTGTGCAAGCATTAATACTCCTTTATTTTCCCTATTTCTTTCTCTCATTTCTAAAAAATTTGAGTGTACCCACTTAACCTTGATGGCCATAAATAAAGAAGTCAAATTTGGTTGTCCAGCAGACGATAAAAGTGTGTTGACTTGAGGGGTTGTGATTCGGTCGGATCGGAATCCCCAAACGGACAACGCTCTCCTCGCTGTCTCAAGCCTCAACCATCTTGACGGCGAGAGATGGCGAATGGTACGAATCAACGGCCCAGAATTGACGTGACGGAGCACATTCTGACCTCAGTAGCTAAAGCTAATAATAATTAATTGAATACGTTATTTTATTAGATTTTTAAAAAATTTAAAAATGTACAAGAGGATGATTGTCTTCCTGTGTACGGGTCGGCAATCCCCAGCCGGGCGGGCACCGGGCAGGTGATTACGGCTCTCCCTCGCCGTCCGGAGATCCGTGCTGACGCCATTAAAATCTCCTGCATGTTGCTGGTTCTCCTACAGATTCGTAATATATAATGTTTTTTTAAGGATTTATGTATTTTATTTTTATATTTATTACCGAGCAAATATGTGTTTATATCTATACTTTGTAGCAGCCCTCCTTGCACAAACGAGAGCAATCGTGACCTCAATTTTAATCATTAGACCTTATTTTTCATTCTTATAAAATTTCAACTGACTTTAACTTCGACTAGCACTCAATTTCGTTTGGTGAAAACTTAATGACCTGGTCTATAGATGGATTTGACCTTATCGAGTATTTATAGATTTTTTTTATTTACAAAATTTGGATAAAAAATTATATTAAGTAATAAATGGTATTGAGAAATATGAGCCAATTTGAATTGGCCGGTTATTTAGGGGTTTTTTTTCCCTATTTTTAGTAAAAACATTTTTCATGTGCCTTAAATCTAAGGTGGCTAAGTACCCACGACGACGAAGAATAATCAAAAGAAGGCGCATTACGTAGTTACCGTATGCTCAAATACTTTATAATTAAATTTCCCTTCTGATGAACTATATTTCTTAATAAATTTGATATTTTAAATCCCAATTAGTCATAATTTATTTGAAATTTCAAATAACTAATAGTGCGCATATTCATCCTAATTACTCCGGTAATCCCTACAAAAAGTGGACGTTTTGCCCACAAATATGTAGCTCAAAATTTGATAGGACATATATAGCCTATTGGGAAGGGAAGTGAATAACTGAGGGAGGCCCCAAGCACAATTGGCAATATTAAAAATATTTATTTTTAATGGATATGGATCTATAGATGCTTTTTTCTTAAAAATAATTTATTATATTCAAGTTCTTTTTTAAATATAGAGAATTCATCATTAGAAAATGAAAATTATATAATATGTTTTTTTATAATTGACTACATAATTGATTGATTCTGCACTGTGGTGCAAGTCGTGTAGTACGTGGAACAGAATAACAGAGAAAAAGAAAGTGGGGGCAAGATGGGGAAATCCAACACACGCGACCTGCGTGCCTATATTGGTCAAGCTGCTGGGGCCTCCAAAACAGATGCGGGTCCCTGTCTGTCAGTGTCCCTGGACCCAAGTACCCCGCTTCACGGCACACGTGCTGGCAATCTCGTAATTAGTGCGACTGTGAGGGGCAACCTTGCCATCCTCTAGCCTGGAAGTATGGTCAAAATATATAGTATTTTCTGAACGACAACATATAGATATATATTATAAACTTTTAATAATAATAATAATAATAATAATTCAAAATTCACCATCTTCCGATTTTGTGATGTGTTTTTAGGGTTCGGATTTTGACACGTAATTATGTCAAAACATCTGATGCAACTCCCTGCACTTCAATCTTGTTAGGACACCGATTTCTTAATCTGGGTATGTGATATGAAAGTTACCATAAACGAAATTACAAAAAAAAAAAGTAAATCTGTATTAATTATCTGGATATTATTATTATTATTAAAATATTTTATGGCTATTTTCTGAAAATTTTTTCGTATATATATACCGTCACTGGATTCTAACATTGGAGCATCACCCCCGTCAAATATTCATTCCTCCGGTGGTCGCTTGTTTCCCGTGAGCTCTCTCTTCTCTCTGCCTCTCCGTCTTCTCCGAGAAGAGGAATCGTTCCCGCGTCTACGGACTCTCGTTGGCTTTCTGCTTTTGCCGTACGTAGATTTGATTGAGCAGAGGAAAATGGCGAAGAACGTGGGAATTCTCGGCATGGACATCTACTTCCCTCCCACCTGCGTCCAACAGGTCTCTCTCTCTCGCTCTCTCTCTCTCTCTCTCTCTCTCCCCCCCTCCCCACATCCCTCTCTTCCTGCCGTAAAATTTTCACGGAGTTTCTCTCTGTGATTCTCGATCTCAGGTGACTGTCGATTTGCTTAGTAGTCCGAATTTCTTCATGCATTCGATTTTTACAGTTTCAGCTGAAAGTATTCTCTAGATTTTTTCCCCCTCCATTGTTTAGCTTCACCAATCTCTTGTTGTCAAAAGGAGAGCTCAATGGGAGAAGTTTTCCATTAAAAATCTGTGCAGCGTATCGAGCGCTGATGTTCTTTTTGGCTGTGGCAAGATCCATGAGATCGAACAGTTGTCTCTATGATGTTTAGGAATTCAGATCAATGTGGTAGAATTTTCTCCAAATTGGTTTCATTTTGTTTTAGCGTATGTTTTAGAATCTACGGCGTCGGCCCTGTTCTTGAGTTGATTTTGAAAACTTGACGACTCGTGGCCTCCTGGGCCCCGCCCAAATCGGCATTTTTTGTGGTGTGCGAAAGCTGCAGATTTCTTGTCTGACTATCCGGTTCGGGCTCGGATCTTAGTAGCATGAATCCAAAATCGTTTCAGGATTATGATAGATGGATTAAGACGGAACGTGTCCCTTTATCAGGGATCAGTTTCATGATGTCGACTGGTTCTTCTATTTTTTTGGTTTTTATTTTCCAAGGAATTGCTTTACGCATGCGTTTTCACTGCATTTTCGATGTAGGGAGGGGATCGCGTCTGCTAAATTCTTTAGTTCTTCATACGACATGAGTAGCTTGACGCAACTACCTTTTAAGAGACAAGGAGATGGCTATACGTTGCTTTTGAGTGGGGGGGAAACAATTTTCCATTATTTGCCCTTTTTTTTGGATATTTTTCCTTCGCCCCTAAATGATTCTTGTCGAATGCCTGTAATGCCTATAATTTCTGACAGCTCCAGCTCTGAGAAGTGAATAACAGAATGGCTCTGCAACTAATTGATTTTTCATCGGCTAATTAATAAAAATTTCCCTTCACAGAAGCTTAATATAGTCCGTCTTTGTGCATTTATAGGAAGCACTTGAAGCTCATGATGGTGCGAGCAAAGGAAAATACACGATTGGGCTCGGGCAAGATTGCATGGCATTCTGCACGGAGGTTGAAGATGTCATCTCGATGAGGTTATGTTAGTTTTCATGCTTGAATTTGTCGTTGTTGCTTGTGTAATCATCATTTCACGCTCTTACCTTTTCCATCACTTAAAATTTTTTTATACCATTACATCTTGCCGCCTCCTACCACATCTTCTTCCTTTCAATTATAGTAATTGTAATACACCCATTTTCCATCCATGAAAAAACTAGGAGGCCTTCTCCATATATCCTATGCCATCGTTGGGAGAAATAACTTATATTGGGTTCCATTTATGCAGTCTTTCCTGTTTCTTGCTCTGAATTTAGTATATGCTTGCAGTCTGACAGTTGTCGCATCCCTCCTCGAGAAGTATAAAATCGATCCGAAACAGATTGGGCGATTGGAAGTCGGCAGTGAGACTGTTATTGACAAGAGCAAATCTATCAAGACTTTCCTCATGCAAATCTTTGAGGTATGATAGTTAGCATATTTGTTTGGCGACTTTGCCCATATAAAGCACCGTCTACATGGCAAAATATGATTCTATATTTGGCTTTGGAAGAGAACACAACAGAAAATATCAATTTTCACAGTCTTACTGTAAAGGACTTCCTTTTCAAATCAGAGTATATCTGGAGTAAAAATACCTTATTTATGTAAGCAGGCATCTGGCAATACTGACATTGAAGGTGTTGACTCAACCAATGCATGCTATGGGGGGACGGCAGCTTTATTCAACTGCGTTAATTGGGTGGAGAGCGCTTCATGGGATGGCCGCTATGGACTTGTTGTCTGTACTGACAGTGCGGTATGATAATTTCTTTTCCGCAAGGAAAATCCAAGACTTCAATGTGGATGTATTCAATTTCTTATTGACGGAATTCGTTAGAACTTTGGGTTAAATTTGGATATATTAAGATTGACTCATACATTAGATAAGTTTATCACCAAATTTGAATTTTATGTTTCCCTATTTCAGGTATACGCTGAAGGACCAGCTCGGCCTACTGGAGGTGCAGCCGCCATTGCCTTGCTTATTGGGCCTGATGCTCCTATTGCATTTGAAAGCAAATTAAGAGGAAGCCACATGGCTCATGCCTATGATTTTTACAAGCCAAACCTAGCTAGTGAATATCCAGTAATTCTCTTTAGTCCTTTTTAAAACTTGCAAGTCGTTATTTTTATTTTCCCTTAGTCTCTGTTGAGACTTGCAATTAGTTATTAGTTCTATCCCTTTCTTTGGCATGTAGCTGCATTGACTCATTTTGTCGCATATCCATATGCTTGATATCAAGTTCAAAGGGATAAATGACAGTTCCTGGGTTTTACATATTTTACTGCATAGCGGTCCTTGATTATAATCATTTCAAGCTGATGTACTTGTACATCTGAATAAATGAGAGGATGAAACCTCAATCGGTCACTGATTTTTATAGAAGCTGTAGTGCTCAGAAGAAGATAAAAGAAGTGTATGGGGACTGAGTGATCTTTATCTCCTGTTAAGTAGTGTGTTTGTCATTGGTTAAATGGGCGAACTTCTGAATTCCCTTGTAAAATATTCGTTTTACTGGCTCAGTAATCTGAAGTTTTCCGGAACATATTTTTCCATTCCATGCTGGTTATATTCTTTGATAAACTGCAAGCTGCTCACACACTAGGTTTTCAAATATTTTTGTAGGTTGTTGATGGAAAGCTATCTCAAACATGTTATCTAATGGCTCTAGACTCTTGTTACAAGTACTTTTGCCACAAGTGAGTGCAACAGTTGTTGGAGAAAAATAATAAAAATCTTTGTCTAATGCGTTTCAGCAATAACGTACACCATCATACTCTACATTCCACAGGTTTGAGAAGCTTGAGGGCAAGCAATTTTCTGTTAATGATGCTGAGTACTTTGTTTTTCACTCTCCTTACAATAAGGTCTGAATCGTACACTTATCAGCTAATAATATATATTTGAATAATCTGAGTTGGGTTTTTCAGTCATCTGATTCTACCTATTCAATGTATGCAGCTTGTACAGAAAAGCTTTGCCAGATTGATGTTCAATGACTTTGTTAGGAGTGCCAGGTTTTCATCTTACTTCTTCGTGCATTGAACGAAGCGACAGATAACAAACTTATTTTCCTTCTGATGACTTATGGAATCTTTCCTCCTTTTGCAGCTCCGTGGATGAGGCTGCAAAAGAAAAATTGGCTCCTTTTGCAGCCTTGACTGGTGACGAGAGTTACCAGAGCCGTGATCTGGAGAAGGTGTTTCATCTAATATGTATACTATTCATTCAGTTCTAGATGGGGATGGTAATGCTGAGGATGAACTAATTTCAATTCGCAGGCATCTCAACAAATAGCTAAGCCACTGTATGATATAAAGGTTCAACCCACTACTCTGATTCCAAAGCAAGTTGGAAACATGTATACTGCATCCTTATACGCCGCATTTGCTTCACTCATTCACAACAAACACACCACACTGGTGAGTTTTGCTCCTGTGTGATCCTTCTGTTGCCGCTTGGTGCTCTTAGAGTATCCAGTAGTTTCTTGGCTCATTCTCGTACATTTTAATTTTTGGCATTATTTGTCCACTCTCTAAAACACCTTCACTTTTTGCAAAAACCCTTCATAGAATGACAAGCGGGTGATATTATTCTCATATGGAAGTGGTTTAACTGCCACGATGTTCTCGCTCAGACTCCGTGACGGGAAACAACCCTTTAGCTTATCAAACATTGCAAATATTATGAACATTGAGGGGAAGTTGAAATCGAGGCATGAGGTACATTATCTTGGACTCCTCTTATGTATCTTTTTCATTTTGGTTGGTAACTTTTTCGGCGCATGGCTCTTGAACACTGATATTAGCTTCGTATATCTCAGTTAGTATGAGTGTCTTCAACAAGCTTTACATAAGTGGCAGCACTGACCTGAGCGAGTATTGGTGACTTGATGAATATTAAAATATAAGGGCATGTCAGACGCGTCTCAGGCTGCTCCTTGAAAACTTGACTGGGGCATGCGATGATTTGACAGATGAAGAGATTAAGTTAAATAAATATATATATGTATATAATGAATGTGAAGATTGGACCCTAAAGGCATTGCTTGATCCTGTTAATGTTCCAGCTATTATAACGCTTGTCATCTCCCAACAGATCATACCCGAGAAATTCGTCGAAACGCTGAAGGTGATGGAGCACAGGTACGGGGCCAAGGACTTCGCAACGAGCAAGGACTGCAGCCTCCTCGCTCCAGGCACTTACTACCTGACCGAGGTCGACACCATGTACCGGAGATTTTACTCAAAGAAGGCCGAGGAAGCTCCCTGCGAGAACGGAGTGGTGGCAAACGGCCACTGAGAGGAAGTCCGGACTTGTGGCTGCGGCCGCTCAAGAAGAGTTCCCTTCCGTCCGTCTAATCGCTTTGTAGTCGGTAGCGCAGCGCATAGTATGTGTTCAACAAAGTGTCCTCTTCCATCTCCCATCTTTACCTTCCTCTCTCCGACAAATTTCAATAAGAATTCCCAATCATGCGTTCCGGAAAGTACGTGTTCAGGCCCCTGGATTACTGACCGTGGGAGATCCTCCTTACACACTTCCCATTCGATTGAGCGGTTAAAGGGTCTTGAGGCGGCTGGTCTGATGCGCTCAAGAGGGGGAGATTCTCTGGGTGGTCCTACTGAAGTAATTACAAGTCCTGGGCTCGGGATTTGCGAAATATGATAGATGCCTGTGATGCATATCCGAACCGTACGATCTGACCCATGCCGCCCATCAGATCGTTTGTTCTACGCGTAACAATCAGTAATCGCACCGTTTAATGCACTGGCATCCACTGGTGGTTGGCAGCTGGCCGCGATACAGGATGTCAATGTGCCCAACCATGCCTAGTTGGGAGTTGTGGGAATTCCTGCACTATGACTCGTTCGTTACTCATATCCCTCGTCAACGGGGAACGAGCTATAGATGATGCCGCTCTTCATGTGAGCATATAATTTCCCATCGAACTCTCTATTATAAACTCAATCTAGAATTTCATACCCGTTCCCATGTGCATTACCTTGGTCTTTAGAAATTCATTGGGTTTTAATTAGTTAAGACTAAAATTACTAATTTTTTTTAAAAAAATTGTTAGAACCTAAGCCCAAAATCCTTCCAGAATCTTGTATTTTAGGCTTGGGTAGCACAATTTTTTTTATTATATAGAAAAAGGGAAAAGGAAAAATATAAATGGAACTGATAATGAACAAACAGTACGTACTTTCCTCACTATATGAAAGCAATTCCTCGTCAGTTTGCCTGAACCGAGAAGGAAGCCGAGCTTCAACCGTTCCTTTCAGAACTTAATTGCTTCTAGAGACTGTACCCGAAAATGTAACCTAAGTAATTATGGGAACCGCATCACTCGTCAATCCATTTGCGTCCATAAAAGTAAAGTAAAAAAAAAAAGGGGGGGGAGGAAGTTGGGTCAACAGAGCTACTTAATTGAACCCGACATCACCTAAGGGTATATCAGCAGGCCAGAAAGAGAACCGAAATCGATGAGTTGTTGAGTTATATATCGTCAAGCTGGATGTCAATATTCTTCTTCTTCTTCTTCTTCTTTCTCGGCCTGCCTCTTCTAGCTTTCCTTCGAGTTGTTGTTAATAATATGGTAGGCACTGATGAGGGTGACGGGATCCGTTCTCGCCTACCTCTTGCGCTTGGACTTCAAGGATGTGGCCGAGTGAGACGAGGAGTTGTTGTGCCAATTGCGCTTCCTCTGGTTGATGAACCAGTTGTTGATTTGCTTCAGCTGCAGCCCCGTCTCCTCCACCAGCTTCGCCTTGTCATCTTCCTGCATGCATAATTTCCCAGTGCAGTCTTGACACAATCACATAACCAAGATATATATATAGCAGTCACCCCTTCAGTATGCATGTTCAGTTCACTCATCATATACATACATCCATCCTCACACATGTCACATGATCATTAATTAGTTTACCATCCTCAATCAAGTCAACAAAGAGATGTCCACTGTGTCCCTTCGTGCTTCCATTTAACCGGATTTCATGCAGCAACTTATATTCCCCTAGCCTCGTTAATGATTCATGTCCCCACGTCAAATGGAATCGGCCCTGTAGAATGGGATGGAGAGTCCATACTCGAAGCATTTCAAATTTAGACCAGACTAACAGCGTCCGGATTTCGTTCGGGATCATCTCCCAGCTAAATCCGAAACCAGTAACCAGGTTGAGTTAATTAGCTCATAATATAATTCGGTCCCTTCCGGAACGATATTCTTACAGTAGGGTAGGGCCATTTGGAGTGTTGCTCCCACCAATTCTTGAGCACCGAGGTGGTGTCGCCGGGCAACTTTCCTGCCCTCCTCTTCCTCAGTATCTCTTCCCTCACATCCTCAATCCTCGACCTGAATCCCTGCCGTATATCCACACACATACAATAGATATACATCAAACGTAAGCAACTTTCGTTGTATTGCCTTTGTGTAGTTGTTTTTGCTCGAGCTTTCAGATGGACTAGCAGCATGTGCTATATAGATACTTATCCACATGAAGTACGATCAAATATGTGTACACCTGCTTGAGCTCGATTTTCAACTCCTGACGAACCCTTTCCATCAGCGTCCTCTCGGATTCGGTGGGAAGGAGGGGACCGAAACCCATCATGTCATGGCCCTCGGCTCCTGACTGATCCATCATCGAGAAGTCCATGTGAAGGTCATCCTCATCGTCCGACATTGTTGCCCCCGTCCCTTCACCCAGAGTTGCTCCTACACATAGCGACCGCACACACGTTTAGTAGAATGTGTGTGTGTGTGTGTGTGTACAACCACAATGTCTATAACTGATGAATACAAGAAGCTTCCTCACATGAGCTATGTCATGCGTAACAAGCAAGAACCTACTACTAATCACATGCTCACACCTGCATCCGGCGAATAAGCACATAATGTTTCTTTAAGGGGCCGGGAAATAGCACACCGCCTCAACAGCAAGTTGACTGGCTAGCTAGTTAACTAAGTACACAAAAAGATGGGTGAACCAAGGAACAAGAAATCTTATTCATATGAACACGGTACCAACAACCATACATTGCTGTCGTTAAGGCTTGATTCCCAAGTCATAAGGTCGAGGATATGAACATGTACCAACTTGTTCAATTATTAGCAAACGGCTAATTTATAAAATAAAAAATAAATAAATTGAAAAAGAAAATTCACAGAAAGCAAAGGTGATCGTGCCCCTCCACCGCCGAACCATGTCACCAACTCCTAATTCACCAACTATTACATTATCTCCATTGAGATCTCATAAAAAGAACAAATGCACGTTTGATTCTATACTGGACCCTAGAAATTTATTTAGCTGGTCCCCTACTCTACTCTACTCCTACTCCTACTCTACTCTAATGCTGGTTCCTTCCCTGACATTGTCCAAACTAAACTAAATGCCGCTGCTTTTTGTTGGTTGGCTATGTCTATGAGCTCGCAATTTAGATACATGCATTAAATTTATTTCATGGTCTTTTCTTTTCTTTTCTTTTCATTTTAAATTTCTCTGAATAATGAGGAAATCATCTCTCTGAATAACCTAGCTAATCAGTTTGCTCATCATGTCACTACCATTAAAGCTGAATATTTGCAGCTACCCAGATGAAATATATCGAAAGTCGGACCACTTCTTCTTCTTCTTCTTCTTCTTTTTGTGTCGATTTTCCTGTTTCAGTCTTCGATCCAATGAAGATGGGGCGGGCCATGTAGCATATGACACGAACAATATATGTATATATGGGGGAGAGATGGGTTGATTACCGGTGAGAGCTTGGAGGGTATTTTCGATTTCGCGGCAGGCCATGACGGCTTCCACAGCATGTACCCTCACATGCTGCTGTAGCTGCTCCTTGAACGAGCACAACACTATCAAATACTGTGCCTGCATCAACACACACACACATATATATGTATATATAACATTTGATTAGAGCTTCGAAGAATTAATCACATAATTTAACCAAAATAATTTTTTTAAAATAAAAGCAAGGTAGTATTGGGTTGACGCTTATAGCATTCACACCCTAATATTAAACAATTCAAAAATTTTAATTATTTTAGTTCAAAGAAGAGATAAAACATATCATATGTTAGATGAGCTTAGAGGAGAAAAAGGTCGTGGACACGATGCGTTGGAAGAATCTCTCCATGGAATTCACTCAAGGACAATCAAAATTTCGATTAATTTGTTAGTAAATATTGAATATAGGTTTGCCTTGATCATCAGCTAGAATATTGATCGTTACGTTAGTTGTGATCTCCGTTACCAAGAAATTGTCGAGCTCTTGGCGCTCGTGTGGGGGAAGCGACTGCTGCTGCTGGGCGGCGGCGTAGGAGCGGAGGAGGTTGTGGGACTGGGCGAGCTGAGCGTCGATGAGTGGGAGCTGGTCGATCGGTGTGGCGACGCGGAGGCAAGCGACGTGGGCCGACAGCAGCTGCTCGCACAGCGGGTGCGCGGCTATCTCCGCCTTAAGCTGCCTCTGCTGGTCGCCTGGGACCGGGCCCTCGCCGCCCAGAACGCCGATTCCCCCTCCGCCGCCCATCACGGACAGCTGGTTCTGCTCCTGCATTACCCTTCGATGGCGGCTCGGGTGTCCGTACAAAGATGGCGCTGGAAAAAGGTACAGAGAAGTGAAAATTTGAAGACAAGGGGAGCTGTGCTGGGACGACCACTTGTGGACCGCGGAGAGCTCTGCCCGATGATAGAGAAGAAGAAGAAGAAAGGGATCAGAGAGGTTATTTGTCGCCGGGAGAGAGAGAGAGAGAGAGAGAGGGAGGGAGGGAGGGAGGGAGAGGGAGGATGAGATGATTTTGGGATCTGAAAAAGAGAAACTTTCTGAATCGTTTTACGATGAAATGAGCAGAATTTGCTGCCACAGTGATAGAAGAGATACAACAAGCAAACGAGATTAGAAACAAACAAATGAAGCAGAGAGAGAGAGAGAGAGAGAGAGAGAGAGAGAGAGGGGCTATGAAGGGAACCGTCGATGATTGGTCGATGCATTCGCCCATCCTCGCCCCTTTTATCTTCCTAAATAATAATATCCTACAATATTTTTATAAAAAAATTATACATTTGAGCACTGAACTTCTTGAATTTAAAAATTCTTATTATCTTATTAACATTAATTAAATCGACACTTATTACTGGCGAATCGAAATAGTTAGTGTAATCAACTCACATCGTAGCATCATTAGACTGACCCACAAAATAAATTAAATTAAATTACGTGCGAGACACTTTATTATTGATAATTTTTTAATAAAAATAAATAATAAACGTGGAAAATCAGGATGGAGATAATCTTGAATAAGTTTTATTTAAAATAAGAGAATTTGGATTAGGTAAATGCAGTAATGAGAAGAGTAAACGCACCCCCCCCCTCTCTGTCTCTCTATTATTAGTCCATCTAAATTAGTTAAAGTGGGTCCACATTCCTTCTGATGGCGAGTACGTTGCTTTTTTTCTCACTCTCACAGCCTTATTTTCTCGCTCATTTTTTTGAAAAAACAATTAACGTGCGGAATAGGCGATCAAGTGAACAGTTGGGATTTTCTCGACTGCAATTTGCAGTTCTTTTGCCCATTTCTCTTTATATACATACATATATATATATCGTATACACGTGGTTTCGCGTTCGCCATTGAAGGTTAAGCTGAACGCTGGCACACGCTGCAGAGAAGAAGGAAGAAAAAAAAGGGCGGGAAGAACGGAAGATCGGCTGAAACTTCAACGCCCTTCATAATCCTGGCTCGGACGGGGAGAACGGAGATGACCTACTATAACAACCATGGCGTCTCGCAAGTGACCGCCGCGCTCCCTTTCTTCAGTGCGAATCGAGACCGATCTTTAAAAGCCAACGTCATCCGACTAACGAAACCCAATTCCGCGCCTCCGCTCTCACCCGATTCTTCGCCGTCCCCGGAGGGGGTATGTAAACTCTTGCCTTTTGCGCCTCGAACGTTATTTGTTCATTACCGGAAGAAGCTCTCCTGTCACCTGTGTCCTGTTTTTCCGTACAACGCGCTGATTCCTCTCTCTCTCTCTCCGTGTCGGCATTTTTCAACGAAAATCATATGGAATTCGTCCGAGCCTACAAGAGAGAGAATAGATATTACATGAGCCCCACGACTTTACGCCCCCACCAATCAGAGGAAAATTGAACCGCCCAATCAGAGGAATTCTTCTTCTTCTTCTTCGACTTTGTTAAGTTTTCTCCTTTTTCGATTATTAATTAGTTGCAGATAAATGATGATGATAAATAAAAGATCCACGGCAGGGGTTGAACTGTCACTGTTCCGCCTCCTTTGCCTTTTGCCGGTTTTGCTTTTCTTCCCCTTTCTTTTCCCCTTTTCCAGGCAAAGATAATTATATTAGTTTTATATATTTATTTTCCATTTTCCGTGGATGTAAAAGAAGATTAATAATGATTTCTATATCAATTGAAATAACCCATGATGAGCCACAATCCATGTGTTAAGGTCTAAAATGTGATGTATTGTAATCTCATGCCGACTCCATATCAATAATTGCAGAATTTCATCATTGTGAAATCTTCCTCTTTTCTTCTTTCCCTAAATTTTAACATTTCCTGCAATCTACGAATGATTCAACCAAACCCCAGCTATCTGGAGAATATTGCTCATCCACGGTGTGTTATGCGTACTGCTTAACCGAGTGGTTGATCCGACGTTACAGGTGAACGAGGGATGCTGAGGGATACGGACTTGTGTTGCGTTTGTGCCGTCTGCTAGGGAGGGAGACTGGTGACTCCGTACCAACTCAGCGTGTTGGTGAGCGGAAGCGGCAAGCAACCTACAGGGTTGTTGGGGGCCACCACACAAACAGATGCGGAGCTGGGGGAAGCTGCATTCTTTTGACTTTTTTCGTGTCCCGTGATGGCTTCGTATCAACCGTTCGATCTGTCACCGTCCGCTTTCAAGTATCAACCTGATGCCCGACCACTAAACCACGGGAGGTTGAGGTACTCAGTCGGCACAGGCTACGCTGTCCATCGACCGGCTTTACTTGGAGGCACGGTAAGATTTAGACCCGCTGAAGACAAATCAAAGCCAAGTTGGGTGAGTTGGTACCCGACTCGGATTAGTCCCGGCCGGTCAACAAACTTGGGAGTTGGGGACACCTCATTGTCCCTACAGAGGACCATTCACTCGATTTCTCAACCCCCCCTTCCAAACACCCCGGGGATTACGGCACGGTCACATATGTGACCCGGACGGTTGGGGGTTGAATGTGTAGATCAGATCAAGCAAGGTCACAGTATACAACAGGTCGACCCACGGGGAGGAACAAACAATAATGTTAGGTGGGTTACTACACGTAAGGGTCACTGGAGTCGGACTCAAGCAAGACCGAGGGTAATGAGTTAATGGGAGGGAATTGAGGTGATGTGTGTTTGCTTTTTGTTCACTTATGTACGGACAAATGGTTTGCTTAGGCACGAAATTAAACGGCGGACCGAACTGAATAAGATGCACATTTTCTTTATATGTGTGCGTGGCTTTCTAGAAACCGGTCATTATACCGACATTTTTAGATCAAGACGCATATGGTTGTGCTAAAGGGGCATGTCTACCGCATGTGTTCCGAGTCTGCTCTCGATACATGTCATATCGAATAGACATATTTTAGTTTAAATACTTCATTTATGTTTGAAAAATTATTATTATTATTATTATTTAGAAAAAATAAGAGGGAAGACAGAATTGTGTGAGCTATGGGCTGTCTAAGCCGGATTAATTGACTAGTTCTCAACTAAAAAATAATTTTAATTTTAATAGAAATTTAAATTATATATATATATATATATATGAAGGGAACAAGAAAGAAGAAATAAGGGCATAGATAGAGACAGTTGTGGGGTCACCATCACAGCTGTGGCCTTTGTCGCCTTCTCAGTCCTAGGACTGCGACCTACGTTAGGAGTGGTCCCCACTCCACACACACACACATATGTATTCGAATACATATTATTATATATATATTACGATTAAATTAATTTGATAGTCCAGGAATAGTAGTGACCACGATTCTATGATCTATACAAGCCATGGATGCGTTGTTGTGATTAGTTTGTAAATCCAGTGTTGTGACCGATTTGCCCCCCACACTAGGTGAATTTTCAACGTTAGTTGGTGCAGACAGATAAGCTACGGCCCTGCTGGTCGTGGGTTACTCTACTCTACTCTACTCTCGTCTGCCGAAGTTCAGGTGACAGGAGATTCACTGAGAGGCAGCCAACAAACCACCTAGAGCTTGACACGTTGCATCGCATTTTTTGAGAAGGGGGCGTGGCGGAGGACTCCAAAATATCCAAGTATTTTTTTTTAATGAAAAGTGAAAACTTGCCATATAATAAGCGACTATAGCGGGATCATAATTCATTGGCCTCACCACAAAGCCTGCTACCACCAATTAACTATTGAGTTATCAACGAACATGGCTTGAACAAGGAGTCCAGTCCATGCCCAGGGACGACGGTGGTGTCGGAGGATTGTCATGTCATGCCTGCGAACAATTTCATGAAATAATAATGGGCCACGTAACTTACCAGGGGAATCCGAGTCAAGGAGGAGACTCTGGAACTTGCGACCCGAAGAGGTCTGTCCACCGCTCTCTGTTTGAGTGCTACTAGAACAAAACCGAGATGTACTGAGTCCGATCACACGTACCTTGATGAAGGCAGGAGAATCCACATGGTCCCTTGATTTGTGAATCTACAAGAGCATACTTCGAGCTGAATAAGATATTGCCTTCCGGTTATCCGTTCATCGGATCCCGTCCAAGAATGGTAAAGAAGTTTCATCATTGATGTGGAAAGGCCTGCTTCTTTTGATCAGTGTGCTGCTGATCAATTAGCAAGAATGAAGAAACTAATTATACGGTAACAAGAAAAGGAACAAAAATAGAAAAAAGAATGCTGATGTCGATTATTTGATATACACTGAGGACAACATCGAAACAATATAAGAACACATGATTGGATAGAAGACACGGAAATGACAAGATCGACTTGCGTCGCCTACAAAGCACACGCAGACAGCACGCAGGAGTGAGTCTTCACATAATACTGCACTTGTCCTTTGATTTTGCATCGGGCCGATTGGAAGATGAGGCGTATCTGGCATTGTCCCTTGGCACCTATAAAATGGTAACCGGGAGAAAATTTTGCAGACCGTTAACATCACACAAAATTAATCACAGAGAACAGTCCGTCAATAGTCTACCAGAACTTGACGCATCGACGTTTTCAGTCACAGATTTGTCATCAGCATCCTTTCATGGAAGCAGCTTTCAGATGGTCTAAAATTGACTCGGATAAAAGCACTTCTACAGGATTCCACCTTCATTCTATTTAGAACCATGATCTAATCCCTCACGGATTAGCTCCAAGCAATCAGAATTCACTGTTCAGCTATTCGGTTTTAGGTCTTAATAATCTAAATCAGGGGAGAATGAATGATACAGGATCCGGTCTGCAGCTCAAGGACCCACACGAAGGTCAACTGAGACCAAACTAAGCTCCCGACATACAACAAGTACCAGTCCTACAAGCGGGATCCAAACCAGAAATCAGTTTTTAGTTTCTATGTCGTGGTCAGGAACCTCAAAAGTAGAGAATCATCCTCTTCCTACACCTAGAAGGATGGTTCGACCTCCCAGAGAAATCAAGGTTTAATGGTCTAAATGTGCTGAGGTCACAAATTTAGGCTACTGGAGATGTCCATCGAAAAGTGGACGATGCTGTAGTCATCAATAGGCACTAACTGCATAAGCTTGCCTTGAGAAAATAGATCAACAATTCCTACATGAGATATATTGCATCCTTTTGACATTAAAGGTGGAACAGAAACAGGGGATCTGATGGAATGGAACTCGCAACATCGAGCCAAGACCATCTTTATTTCCCTGGGACCCTGACCAAATCAGCTGATTCAATGGGTTGAACTGTGAAACAAAAGCCTATTGAGTGAGAGATCTCAGACAACTGGAACAAGCTAAAGCCTGAGAAGAACCCAGTGAACTGGTTCTTGATAATTCCTGATACGTGAAGCATTGTCAAATTAGGAGGTAGCTCGACTTATAGAGATTGTAAACATGCTGCTTTGAAAATCAATGACAGTAACTTGTTTGGCAAGAACAAACATAAGGCTTATGATTTCCCCCAAACCGCTTCAGTCAGAGTTCCAGTCAACATTCAAAGAGCAGATAGTTGTGGCCTAAATCAAAGCTGATAGAATCTCCATAGTCATTTATCCAATTTTACTTGACACAAACTCTCCCCAAGCACATCATTTCCATCTCTATCTCATGAAGAGTTGATTGGTATTTCTTATATTAACTATCATTCTTTTTATGTAAACTAGAAATCATCCTCAGAACAAAATTGTATGCCTAATAGAAAAGTGAAAAGTCACTGGACCTGTGACAGACCAACGTCACTAACATGAAAAGAAACTAAAACATGTTAGCTCCACACAACAAACAATAGCATCCATAGCACATGAATACATTCAGTCGTACAGTTTTAAATTAATAAAAAAGGAAAGGTATAGTGGCTACACGGTACCTGGGGGCCTGTAACATGCCTTGGGCTGCCAGTGGATGTTTGTTGTAAGCCATGATGCTGCTGTTGCTCTTGCTGCTCAAACTCTTGCTGTTGCAATGCTATAGCCAGTTGCAGATCTGAACTGCTGCAGAGAAATGTTGCTAAATAAAAGGGTATGTAAAGGCAAAAGAAAAAAAATATATCAAAGTGACAGGAATGGGATTCTCCCTTCCTTTCTACCGAACCCAAACAAGACTAACACTTCAAAACATCTATCTATCTATCTATCTATATATATATATATATATATATAAAGGAAATTCTCAACATTCCCTTATGGCAGTAACTACAGAACTTATCTAACATACCCTATAAATAGCAATCCATCATGCACTTACTAAAATGCCCAACCCTCACTTTCAGATTTTTTTCTCTATCTTCATATCATTAGGGTAAAAAATGATTATAGCACTCATGTGTTCATAAGCAATGGAAATACATGGTATGGAGAGGTGTGAGGCCTAGATGAGCCTAAGTTAAAAAGGGCGGAACATATAGCATTATAATTGATCGATATGAAAGAGACAGCTATAAGAGAGGAGAATTACTTGACAGAGCCAGCTTGTGTTGCAGTGTCAATTCTTGCAAGATAATCCTGAAACACAGGAATTCTGACTATTTCCATTGCTTATGAAATGTCAAGCGGATATGAGAAGAAGATAGAAAACATACTGTAATGAAAGCCACAGCATTATGCTCATCCCACACATTATTCAATTGATTTTCCGCATTAAACTCCTTGAAGTTCCCATTCATGAACAAGGTATCTCCATTGACCTAACACTCAAATCAATATCAAATTCAATAATGAGCACAAAGCAACTATCACTAATGTAGTCCATCATTTGATTGCACATCCTCTAGTAGCTTTCTGAAACATTATGCTTGTATCATGCATTGCTCAAGGATATTCTAGCATGAAACTTTAGAAAATTAGTTCCAGCAATGATAGGAAATTTCACACTGAAAAAGAGGAGCAGAACTTATTTGATCATATCTATATTAAGTAGCATTTGATACTGGTTAAAAGTAAGATGCTCACTTCCCACTAAATGAATATTCATTGTTCAACAAATAGATGATAGGGTAAATTATAGGTTCTTCTATACTCTCAGTCCATTTAAAGCTGAATAAAATTGTGTATACCTTGTTTAGTTTTTCCCACACCAAGTTTGGCTGGTTAAGATAGCCCTGGTCTGCAGCTAGAAGATACAGTTCACCTTCGTACTGCAAAAACATCAGATTTCAGATAAGATGTGCACCAACTTAATTGAATATGTATATTCAGACTGACCTTAAACATGGTACTGAAGTGATTGTTCCGAAAGAACACACAGAGCTCACGTTCTTTTAGACCATCTTGTAGGCAAAAAAGACTGTAAAAAGCATCAACTAACTTCATAGAGAAAACCAATCATTTTTTGCTGGAAACTGACCCCAAAAAAAAAAGCGTCCATTGTTAAACTTAAAACATACCCAAAGAAGGTCAATTGACTAGCATTAATCTTCAAGAAATTCCGAACCAATTCTCCTAATAAAGATTTGAAGACAGAACAATGTTGTCAAAAACCAGTCACAGAAAAGGGAATAGAGTATATACACTAAAAACTGCTTACCTTGGGGTGGAGTAAATTCAGTCTTAGACCCAACTCCATGAGCATTAGCACTTTTGTCAGCTTGCCTTGCAAGAATGACTTCACCCTCATACACAGGCTCTCGATCTTCGAATTGCTTCTGGCGAGAACCCAATATGCATTCTTCTCCTTCATATATGGGTTCATCATCATCAATACTTGGCATAAAAGCACCAGTTTCATCTAGGTGCTGGAAACTGCTGCTGGAAGCATCTGAACTGGCACAGGGTGCAGCGCTTGAAAATACAGCAGTACCTCCACTTTGATCTTTTGCTTCTTCAACAGTGTGAGCTGGATATGGCAGTAAATTCTTAATTTCCTCACATTCTCTTAATGCATCTTTCAGGATTTCATCAGTGGAGTCATCCTGTTTGGCAACAAGAGATGCATCTTGAACGTGAATTAATGCGTCAACCTTTTTGGTGTTAACTGCAGCATCACCAAAAATATCTTTATCTGACTTCTCTAGCTTAGGCTGATTAGAATGATCTCTCAAATTGGTGCTTGGAAAGGAAGACAGTGCTCCTTCCATAGGGGATCCAGAAACAACACCTTTTCTTTCATTCAATGTAGTACAGGAAATTGGTTCTGATGCCTCCACCTTATAATTGTTGGATCCAAGAGCACTTTGATTCTCTAATGTATTAATTGTATGAACATAAGCATTGTTCACTCTGTACTTAGTTTCTACAGAACTGACAGACTCATCACCTCCATCAAGACCAACAGCAGCAGATGTTCCTACAGGATTTGGCACTTCAGCCTCTGACAATTTTAAGACCCTCAACAGCTCCGCTTCTTCCTCAAGGTCCCCTTTTCTGATGATATGACAATCAGCAACTGGATGTGTAGGATCATCAAATGATCTAGCTCTTGAAAGGTAAGGAGAAGGCACTCCTAAGGTCGCTGTAGTTGCAGCAGCAAAATCTATGCGATCATCTTCAGTGGAATTACTCTTACGCTCAATCGTAAGAGTTGGTGTTTCCAATGCAACAAGCTCCCCCATGAGAGCATCATAGGACTTGTATGCAATTGCTTTAGCAGTATCATAATCCTAGGGTGGAAAAACATAAGAAAAGAGATCCAAGTCAGAGGGTGACGCCAACAAAAAAAAAAATACTGCATCCCAACTGGAAACAATGAACTTAAACTTTAGAATCGAGGGCCGTGATTCTGTCTGTTCTCCAGGATTGAAATCTATTATGGTATAAACATAGTGACAACAACAAAAGACAAGCCAAAGACAAATAACACGTTATGAAATAGTGGAAGAGAATTCGCATTGAAGATTTGATGCTTCAAACGAGCATACCTGGGGATCAACTATCCAACCATGATACAGAGGAATATCGAGTAGATCAAAAATTACACATTCTGGAGTGAATTCAAAGTCATCTATCCTGTAATTAATACATGTATATACTCAATACCAAAGAACAAAAGAAACAAATCAATAGAACAACAAATTCTGAAATAGATGTAGAAGCCAACCTCCTGAATTTTATATTTACATCAATGCCAGTTGCAAGTCTTGGCAGCAGATCAATCGCATCAGCAATATTTTGTTGCTGATTTTCAAGGTACCCTGCATCTTTATTCTGCAATGAGAAATTATTATCACAAGCAAGTAGAAATTCTCTCCATTAAGAAGTTAAGAAAACATTCATACATTGACATTACTATTCATATCAATTAGTCTTTCAGCAACCAGTGAAAGCAGCTTCTCCTGAGAAACTTCCGTAGTATCTGGACTCAAATTCAAGTTGTTCCTTAATAGAAGAACATTACCTATAAAGATGCCAGACAAACATTAATTATTCACCGGTTGAACAAGACCAAATAGAACAGGGGAAAAAACATCACGAAGGAAAAAGAATATATACATTCCACGCTTGGTAAATGACAAGAAACCAGCAGAACAAGTAAGCAAACTAATAACAAGTCATTCAAAACATATTCAGTGAGGTAGAATTATAATTTTGAGGAATATTAGACAAGACCACACATTGAAATCAATCTAGATATTATCCAAAAATAAAAATAAAAAACTATCTAGACAATATGCTTCTAAAATAATTAATGGAATTTTCTACTCGAGTTAGAAAATCTCCAATGCAATCATTTACAGTTTTCACAAAATTAAACTGATTGATATTTCCATATAAGAAGCACAACCTAGCTTAGTTGATATATTACTAACCAAAATATAAGGAATATTAAAATGAAAAGCACATCAGTGGCGTCCTCGTATGTACTAGCTATAATACGATAAGTCTAACAGGATCACTGCCGTCACAAGAAGGCATCAGCCAGCGGCTAGAGAATCAACAAAAACGACACTTTGACAAGTCTTGAAAAGCGTCGATGAAGCACACGATGCCATGAGCGGAAGGGAAGCTGTCGCTCCAGCTTCAATATGATTGGCAAATCCTCAGAGCTCGATGAAGCTCATAATTCATAGACAACAGGTGAGATGAAGGGTTAGCCCTAAAAGGAGGGGGAGGGGGGGAGGGAGGGAGGGATTACATATGGCAAGGAGACGGCAGGGGCCATTGTCGTTCTGGAGAATGATAGGAGTTGTGCGGCCAAGGAACTTAATGTGTTTCGTCTTGTGAACGCATTCCTTCTCCTTCGCAGTCGATGCTTGGTGGAACTGCTGCTGCTCGTCCCGCAGCTGCTCCTCCATTGATGGAGGAGAGGGGGAGGAAGCAGAGGCTTCCATGGCGATTGGAGGAGCTGAGATTGTATGCTACACCGTCAGCAACTGTAGCACAAAATCAACTCGATTGTTCAGCACGTCAGCCAACGGAGGTGGAAAAATGGCAGAGGAAGCTGACGAAAGAGAGGAGAGTTTACGAGATAGCGCGACGATGCATTTGTCTATCAGACAACGGCTAGGGGAGAATGATGAAGTCGGCCACCCCACCCCCAACACCACCACGCCAAAAAAAAAAAAGGGAAAAAAGAAAATTAGAAATTGAAAGAGTTTTATTTAATTTTTTAATTCCATTTTCATTTTTACTTTAAAAATGTGTAATCTTCCTTCGGTTGACGACCAAAGCAAAGTCACCTTCAATATGATTGAAGTTGTGGGAAGGAATAATTTAGGGTTGAATTAGTGATTTTTTTACTAAATCTTTAAATTGGTGATTTAATAATTGAATCATAGGTTTAGAGGGTTGACAAGAATTTTTTCAGGGATCTCAGCCTGACCGTATATTAGTTTCGAAGTGCATTTTGATTGATCCGAAAATATGTGTAATGCAAATAAAAAAAAAGAAGCTGTGGGAAGGAATTCACACCTTGCAGCGTTTAGATTAAGGGTGTTCCGAAGTTGACGGAGGCCTACTAATTAAATAGCAAGGCACCGTTAATTCATACTTTAATTCCTCCAATAATGATCATCCAAGATGCTTTATTTACAATTAATTAAAATTTTCAATCAAACCGACCTTTCTGGCTGATATTATTATATAATAAATCAATTCCCACAACCACTCCTCCACCCTAATATATATATATATATATATATTATATTATATCTTGAAGAGTGAGCGACAAGTATGTGGGTTAGTTATTGATCTTCATTGTCCAATTAAAAGTCTACAGAGACAACAAACGCAAACTAACAATCCATTGACCATATATACAGCTTGGCATTGAAAAATTACATGGATTTATCACTCAAAAATACTAATTTAGTTTATTATTTGAATTAGTAAGCCTTATATTATATATATATGTCGAAGATATTCTCTAGGACAATCGATTGTGTAGCAGCTGACAAAGTTATGTAAGCTCCATTCGAAAAACATCTCCGACCATTGGTTGTTGGTCAATGTATATTGGATTCCCGTTAGAGATGTATTATCTGTACGTATTCTTTCTTTCTATATTTTTAGGGAGGAGGGTAATAAGGTCAAACGTGAACCCCGTGAGTTCGAGGTTGGGCTGAGAAATGGGCCTTTATGGGCCTAAGTAAGTGGGCCCAAATCGGAATTGACCCGGCCCATTATAGAGAGAAGAAGAGACGTTGATGTGCTGGAGAGATGAGAAAGGAGAAGCACGACTGAGCCCATCCAATCCAATGGGGTTTCCTTCCCTTTCCCGTCCCCCATATTTCTGATAACGGAGGGTTCTTCTTCCTCTCTTACAGGCCCTCGGAGCACAGGCAACTACCGCAAATTCGGGAGACCCTCCGGCAAATTGCATCCTGTCACGTACGGATACTTTCTTACTTGGTAAAACCATCAGACGGACCATAAATTCTGGGCTGACGATGATAATAAGAGTGGCCGATGTAGCAAGCAGCCACGACATCTGACTCACGATTACCGGTGAGTTAATGATTTTCCCTTAAACGACTAACAATAAAGGGGGGCAAAAATCGATGAGTGATGCAACTAGTAATAATTTATGATAGTTATTCTCGTCACTAGCACCTATTCGGCAGTGGGTTGATGAAAATTAATTGGCATGTACGGTGACAGTGATTATTAATAATTTGCTCCACCACATGAAACATGCACACGCATGCACAGAGAGAGCGAGAGAGAGAGAGATGAAGAGAGCAAGTTGCTGCTGCTATAGTAATGCTACGGGTGCATCATCCCATGGAATATTGATGGACCACCAAAAAGCAGTACGAGTGCTTTTGTTGCAAAAGCGTTTAACTAAGTATTATTCTCTTTTCAGAACTGCGGCATCATAGAGAACATACATACATACTTATACTTGTGTTTGTGTATATATATATATATATATAAGCATGTGTAGATATGTGGATGCCTATATGAAGATATGCCGTGGAAGATGAACATGCCGTCAAGAGCTCGTTGGAAAGTCAAAGATCAAGTGTCCCGTACGTAACGTCGATGGCATAGCATGTAAGACATTCGATCCGGCAGTCACCGTCAGACCCAAGAGGTTCAGCAAAGTTGGGATGTTTCTCGATTTCTCGCTGTCAGATCTTCTCTCTCACCTGCACATTTGTACATGAAAGGTCACTTCCGAGTAGGAGAATCCTACTAAGAGCTGTCGCATCCACCCCTCAAATTGGGTATATATATATATATATACAACTCACAGGAAAGGTGTTCGATCAAGGTCGGAAAACAATATTCTAACACATGAGAGAGCTGCAACCTCCATGTAAGTCGTAAAGTCTATCTGATACGGTTATTTCTGGTCTTGGCCCCGCCGGTCCGCATTATTGTTGAAGGGGCGCTAGAAGGAATATTAATGAATGCTTGATCACCTCGTTAACGGGGTCTACCGCGCAGCTGCTAATTAAGTTGGAGCTGGCCAGTCCAGGAGTGATCACATCAGGTGCTACATGATCAGTAGAAGGATTGTGTGAGCTGGGTGCACCCTTGACAAACTCCGTCTAAGGCCCATACACACCCGGAGCACACAAGCGTCCCTGCAGATCTAATGATACCTCTGCTCGCTGTTGTTATCGATGGTGCGTTCAGCTTTTGCCCTATTCCATTTTACGGCAAGCAATGGATCGATCCACTAGCGGCCATCTCAACTGTGCTTTCCCTTGCCCAGATGTTCGCCTTTCTAAGTCAAGTAATGGTGACCCACCGAAGACTGGAGCGTCGTAACATGTTGACGAAGACCTCCGAACTTAGGCTCTGATCAGTAGAGCCGACAGCCTCGCCTCTCCCCAGAACAAGAATAACCCTGCTTTCAGGCCGATTGATCTCTACAACCGGATTAGCCGGTCTTGTCAAATCTTGTCACCTCACAAACTCGACGCATCGTTGAGACCATTCATTATTACCTCACAAGTTCATGAACGGAAAAGTTTAACCATAGGTAGGAAAAAAATCCAGTTTTTAATACGGATAAATTTGAATACATGTAATACATATTAAAAGAACAAAATTGATATATGTCTTGATTGTAAAAATTCATGCATCATGTTATCTCTCGATATCTAGCGTGAGAAACCATAATGCCCCTGCTAATTTGTACTCATTCCACAATCTTATGAGGGGCTCTAGGAAGAATTATTCTTGGACCAGAGTCTCACGAGACGCCTGTGGGTAATTAATTACCTGTTATCATCACTTGAAGCCCATCGACAAATAATCACTGTCATGAATAACATATGGATACACACGCATCTCAATATTTTTTTTGCCTGTGTTTCATTGACATCCAGCGGTCCAACAGCTCATAACTTATCCGGATTCGATACCAAGTAGCTAGCAAATACCTTGATACTATACTTGTATGTTACTGCACCGTAAAGGAGCTCTTCATTGTATTACTGCGAGAGGAACAAGAAAGCTACATGGATGGATGCGGGATCTGAATCGAGGAAGGAGGCCCTCCGTGGAAGATTGAAACATGATCAACTACAAGGTTTTCCTTCCTTTTTCATTTTTTTCATGAGCGTCAAACTCATTCAATTTCCAGTACGATATCAGTATCGGACGCTCTCAATAACAAATCTCCTGTAACGGAGAGATTTCATCTGTGAGGAATAGGAAATGACTAACCAACCCCAACAAATTCATGTTGGCTGTTAACTACGGTCAATTCCTGGTTAACGCCTGTCCGCAGAAAGAAAAGAGAGTGGAAAGGGCGGGAAAAGATAAATTTTCAAAATAGTCCTCAAATTTGGTATGACATGCATTATGACGGAAATCTGACATTGCAATTTTTGTAGCTTAACATCATCTAATTCTTATCCAAAAGACACTATTTCATCACTCCTTTTTAGTAAAAAATAATGTCGTTTATGTGACGATTAGACGATGTTAAACAATGTAGATCACCAAGTCAGATTTCATTTAGGATTCATATCACACCATTGATGGGAGGACGATTTTGATGGGTATTTGAAAAATATCGGATCGAAATGGTGGCTATATTAATTGAAGGACTAAATTGGTGGCTGGTAAAAAGTTAGAGGATCATTTTAACAGTTTTCAAACTACAATGGGCTTCACATGTCATGTCACCGCGAGTTGGCGAGACGCCATTGGTCAGTTGCCCACAATGTGTACGGACGGGGGCAGAGGTGTCCTCTGACAGATCGTACGGACGGACGGGAATATATATATATGTGTGTGTGTATATATTGTGAGAGTAAAGAACGGAAAAGAGAGGGGAAAAGGGAAAAGGAAAGAGAGGAGCGAGGCGCAGCATAGCATAGCAGTGGGGAGGGGTTGCTCCGAAATCAGCGTGCAACTCGGCCGGGGAGCTGTCCGGGACTGACTGGCAACCGACAGCCCTGTTCGCAAATCCACCCCCTCACATGGCCATGTGCTTCCTCCAATGGTTACCGGCTCCCAGAAGCTGTCGGTCCCCGCACCGCCACGCGTCCGCCTCGTAGCCCAGATTCCGCGTGCCTCCCCCTCCCCCCTCGTGTCTTCTCTTCACCCGGGGTGAGCGCTCGGACTTAAAACCAGTCCCATTAATCGTATTTAATTAGGAGCCACTTTTAGCAATTAATTACTTGATCAATCTTTTTCCTTTTCCCCTAATCTTGCTTCTTCCTCCTTCGTCTATAAGTATTATTATTAAGGGTCGCGGATGCTCGCCATCCACGATCGACATCGCGGGACTGGGGGGGGGGGGGGGGCGACACCGACGTCAATCCCGGCTCCTGGTCTATTTTCGGCCCGAGGAAAAAAATTAAAGGAGGACCAATTAAGGTTGCTGCCTTCAATAATTCTGCCTAATCACACGGCTCCCTCCACAAGATAATGTCCACGATTGACACATATTCCCTGCTTTTTCCCCCCCCACCATATTTCCTTTTTATGAGAGCTGCTTGTTTTTTCTGCTCAGGAGCTTACTAAAAGAAGAAAGAGTGATTATTCTCTCTCTCCTTTTCCCCCTCCCATTATTCGTAGACATTAAATATTTTATTATTTTAAATAAAACATTGTACTAGGAGGGGATATTTGGTGAGTGTGTCGTCCATTATCATCAATAAATAATATCTAATTAAAATAAATGACATTTAATTTTATAAGAGCGGGATAGCTCCAATTTTCTTCTTTAAATCATATTTAATTGGATCACATCAATTTACGGTGAATTATTGATACTTGTACAAAATATATATATATGTATAGGGGTGTGCGATGCCCATATGGACCCTATGCCCTAGAAAACAAATATTGGTTTATAGGCAAAGATAAAGCTGCAGGGAAGTGGGGGAAATCAAAAGAATATGGTAATAATCAAATCAATGTTGTGCTTGCTCTCTCCGCCGGAGTCTGTCTAGGGTTTCCAGGATTCCCCCAACTTACTCGAGAATTTCTCAGATTTGGCCGCTCCGAAATTCTTTCTCCAGAAGTCTCCTCCCCGCGCTCACATACAGTCTCCCTTTTTTTTTGGGGCATTTTCCAATTCCGACAAGATCTCTCATATTCCCTTTCTATTATTGGAAACCTTTTACTTGGGGCGGAATTATGCATATTTGGCCTTTCTTGTGATAAATTCTCGCGGCTCTCTCTGAGTCAGTCTCAGCGCTTCTCCTTCCCGCTTTCCTCCCTTTCCAATCTTGGTAATTTAACCATCACGAGGTTTCTGGGGTCTTTGAATACATGAGGATATGAAGCCCTTTTAGATTCTAACTTCCGGGTCACTGACTGTTCTCGCAAAATCTGCTGGATTATTGCCTGTATTACTGATCTTTGCGTTGGGTGCAGGTATCATCAGTTTTTTTACACAATGGTGAGAGGGAAGACCCAGATGCGGAGGATAGAGAACGATACGAGCAGGCAGGTGACGTTCTCCAAGCGGAGGAACGGACTCCTCAAGAAGGCCTTCGAGCTGTCGGTCCTCTGTGACGCGGAGGTCGCACTCATCATCTTCTCCTCGAGAGGAAAGCTCTACGAGTTTTCTAGCGCAGGGTAAGGTTTTTTTATCATCACTAAAATATCATCTTGTAAATGCAAGGGCCTTCTTTTTCGTCCCGATCTAGAGTAATCCAAGCAAATCGACTAGAAAGGTTTTCTGCCAAAAGATCGAGTGGTGAAAAATCATGAACTATCAGTTATACAACGAAGAGATTGAGCAGTCCCTTTCTATTTGACATTTTTCATCGGGCTCCGTATTGTTTGCTAGTTGCTAGGGAGAGACTGTTCAGTCATTGTACTGACTTTTCTTCAGCAATCAGCATATGATCCACATGAACATTCGGTATCATTACACCCTATGTACCTTAGCTGAACAGCTGGAGATTTGGATTTTGGATGCATTTGAGTTATAGATACAGATCCCCTAGTTTCGGTTTTTCTGGGTCGTCTATTATATGCATATTTATTGATCATGAATCAAGTAGAACTTTATACATGCACTATAGTTTTAACTGAAAGTGTAGATCTATAACAATGTTTGAAGTCATAAACACTATGCTGTCACCGATGCAAAATGGAATCTCGTTCAGTACTTTTTAACTTGAGGGATGTCCTCTCGAAGAAGATGCAGCTTTCTGTTTTTCCATGAATTAAAGTACAAATAATTAGGCTACTTAAACATCTTTTAGTTGTATGCTTTTATTTATTAATCTCCATTAGACGGATGGAGATTTATCTTTTGTACTAGACATGTCAAAAATTATGAGACATACATTTTTGCGTTGTTTTTAGCGTTAGCTATAATGTGCTTGATTTGGGACCACACAGAGCTATTTACTAGGCTTTTGTTACACAAGGACTCCTTAATTTAATGTTTGATGATTACTTTTGCTTGGGCTTGGAGCATGATATGGATCTAGAAATTCAGTCCAAGAGGATGAAAATAAAGTCAAAGGAAGAACGGAGAAGGTTCGCTCCTGAGTTGGGAAAGGGGATGATCTTCATCGTGCCTATAAATCCATCCATGATTTTAATCTAGCGTCTATTAGAGAGACATGTATCTTCCCATTGAGCTCTAATCAAAACAGTCGTTTTTTTTTTTGCAACCAGCTTCATTAGCTTTAAAATTTTGAAGAATAACAACTGTACATCATGTAGATTGTAGGGGTATATAGCAGAATTGAAGTTTCAAATTCTCCTGTCTGTTATTCCATGTGCATGTGTCCACCTCAAGGGTTTTGGATTCCATTTTGATCTTTACAATATGAATTTGCATGCAGTCCATATATTTCAACAACTCATAGTGGGGGTGTACATGTAGCTGGTATTGATCTCTTTCCACAAAGGTTGATGGTATCTGACCGGTTGAGCTTCAAACTATTAGTACGAGCTTGTTATAAGGAAAAAAATTAAAAAATAGGAAAGGAGAGGAATTAGGGGCATCAAACATGAATAAGTTGAAGTGATACGACACTTTTTTTCACTTAACTGATAAACTTGCAACTAACTGATAACTGATTTGTAAGTGCTTCATTAATCATGCGTTACTGGATGAGTACTGACAAGTCAAAATATGTATTTACTTACTAAGTAAACCTTGAGCTAGTTCGTATAACTTGAATTAGGCATAAAACAAGGTTCACACTATAAAAACGTTTCTTTCATCCAGTGTGGTAAAAAAAAGAGGCCACAATCAGGTAGGAATTAATTTACTGTCAGAAGAGAGTCCATGTCGATCCGAATGATTTTATGAGCACAGAAATTTAGATTTTGTCGGATGGGTAAGGTGTATGGTTCATTATAAAAACCAATATGGTGATTTGAAGGACCTACTGGCCTGATCTTGGTTTTCATGTCTGAAGTGCAACCTTTACCATATGGCGTTTCCTGTACTTTTGTGGGGAAATTTGTTCACATGCAATGGAGATCAAGATTTCAATCTCAACAGTCTCTATTACTGGTCGTAGTAAAAAGCTTAAAATCAGGTCACCTTCCAACAGGTTGAAGAGTTTGTAGTTCATTACAGGATTTGCATTTATATAGCAAACGGTGTATATTTGATCCATAGTTCATGTGGTTAAAGGATGTGTTGGCCTAGTTCATATGGTCTTCAACTTTGTGTGCACTTCCGAAGTAGAATCTAGATAGATTTGTAGATAGTTGTGTATTTTAGAGTAACACGTTGTCTTTGAATACCACTAACCGTTTCTAATTGGATTAACTGATCAACTGGACATCAAACTCTTGGAATGTTTTAGCTTGACTGAGACTATAGAACGCTATATGAAGAGATCTAAGGAACTTGGAGCCAATAGCTTATCTTCAGAAGATAACTTGCAGGTAAGAATATCCTATTTTCTATATCTTCTTATATACTGAGATCATCTACATTGTATATATGTAGCACCTACTAAAGGTTTCGATTCAAAGGCCATATTGGAGTAGTATATCCTTCTGTACAGCATGAGCTAAGCTGAGTTGGTTTGATAAAACAATTGATGAACTGAATTTAAATAAGCTGGAAAGCTGATTATCTAGAGGTTCTTCTTTTGTATGACATTGAATTCTCTACGATCAAGGTTGTGATGAAGTAAATAACATAAAATCTCTGTATCAAAATTTTAGTCTGCAGTAGAAGCTTTTTGAAGATCATTAGTTATCATTAACACAAGCTAGTTTTTATTTCAAGATTCAGAATGAATGAAAACACTCAAACAGATGAGTAATTTGCTTGTGCTTTTTGGCATACTATATTTTTGTTGAAATATATTTGAATATAAATGAGAACTAGGTCTCGATTTTTGTGTACAAATTGTATCATATGTACTTCTAGGTTAAACTGTGCCACCAACATTAGTAAGTTGATGTTTGCCTGGAGGAATCATATAGCAGTTTCTCACTAGAGCCACCAAAGCGAGTCTGAACATATGATTTTGCATGGATTTGCAGCATACGAGCAGAAAGACTTCTGACATGGAGAAGAAAATTGAGCTCCTTGAAGCTTCTAAAAGGTTTGAGTGAGAGACACCTTTTGCTGTACTTCTTTATCTCTAGACATATATATACATTATTCATTTCGTGTAAAATTTTGCAGAAGATTACTGGGGGTTGGTCTTGAGTCGTGTTCTATTGAGGAGCTACAGCAGGTTGAAAACCAGCTTGAGAAAAGCTTGAGCAAGATCAGGGCAAGAAAGGTGAAATCGCAATGCAATTTACATAAGTACATATTTCAATCATACTCCCAGGAATCTTTTCATCTTTTTCGAAGAACATACAGGATCTGCATTGATATTGGTTAACTCTCGTGGGCTAGCAATAATCATATCGAACTAGCTAGAATTCAAGAATCCCAACTTCTATGTGACCTGGACAAGAAGCAGCTGTAGTCTAGTTTGATTCTTAGCCTAGAGACCAAACCTGGTATTGTCCTAGCACAATTATCAAAATGCCTAATTTGCTGGTCGAAATTATGAAAAAATCCAGCATGGTAATCACACGGTTGCAGCAGCTCATAACGGCTTTTATATAGACAAAATCTATGATAAAAGTAGAGTATTTTGCAGTAATTTGTTTTCACGGTGAACAGTTTCACATGGCATAAAGGTTCCTATGAATCGAATCAAGCCTAAATGAAACAAGACGACGTTTTGCAAATCTTTGTTTTGCTCTTATATATGCTACATATTGCTTGTACTATGTGCAGAATCAATTACTGAAGGAGAAAATTGAGCTCCTAAAAGCAGAGGTAAGTAACTCTCACATTTCTACATATGAACTTCACTGTGCTGTCTGCAACCATAAACTTTACAAATCATCATTGATATGGTAACTCAATTAACAAGTTCACGTGACTACAACAGGAGAAAAAACTTCTAGAAGATAACAGGAAGTTGCACGAAAAGGTAATTCATACATACATGTTCTAATCTTTCTTCCAGACAGGTTCTATTTAATTTGGTGCCTCTCATTCTTAACAATATTTTGTGGAATTAGTATCCATAAAATAATTTTGGATTCCATATCTTCTGAAAATCAAAAAGCTGGATGCTGTTGGATCCTACTAATTTCATGGAAGTTGCCATTTTTCAAACAATTCTATTTCATATGGATGATCAAAAGAAGACAAGAAAGCAGAACAATATATCAGCACAACATTCAAATGTTGCAGAACTATTTTCATCTATAATGTGCCAATTGGGTGTAATTATTCTTCACTTTACAAACATGAAAATGAAAAAAATCCTTTCAAATATAAAATTCAAAAAGTAATTTATTTGAGTAAGGAGACATGCATTTTTATTTGGGTTTCAGTACCTCTAGGGCTGGTTCGATGATGAGCTCTCGACTTCTCTCTCTCTTTAAATATCCACATGTCTGCACCAAGTTACAGAGGGTCCCGTCCAATCCCTTCTGGTCCTTCTGTAGCCCTTGGGTCTTGTCTGTGTAGTCTTCTCGATTATGCTCTCCTCGTTCTCTCTCTCTTTCTTTTAAATCAAAATGCTCTCATTGGTCAGTTAGTTAATATACCGACTGATCAAGAGAAAAAAAAAAAAAGGCCAAGTAGTGGAACTGCAATTTAATTCCTTCTGTCAGGAGCAAAAGTGTACTCAAGGTTCATTTCCTTTTGAATTGAAGCTTGAGAGGACCGGGTCACAGCCAACACCATTGCAGCCTTCTCCAAACTGGCCCCAGGAAGTACTGCTGTTTTGTGCAGGGCGTATGGACGTTGAGACGGATTTGTTCATCGGACCCCCTCAAGAAGGTCGACATCCATGAAATCGATAACCTGAAAATATTACTTTTCCATATGTACTTACTGTGTTTCCATTGGAAAAAGAAAAAAAAAAAAAAAAAGAACTCTGCATCCACTGTTACAGTAGTAGAATTTCGGGACCGGGTGATTGATCTTGCCTTTTGAATAAAGCATATAAATACGGGGCACTTGGGTGTGTGCGGGACTCTATACGCCCATTGAGTAGTCAAGTCGTTCGCCCTGGTCCCATCAGTGGAGACACGTCCAGTGAGCATGTGGGAGAGTCTCCATAAATGTGTGCACTATGTACTTTATCATCTGTAAGGCATATTACTACTGACAGAATCTTAAACACAAATGCAGCAACAGTGTTCTGTTTCCTTGCATGTAAGGATGATATGGGCCTAAATCTATCCCCCTTTCGCCTCAAGAGATAACTGGATGACCGTTTTCATAACAGGTCTAGACTCTGAATCAGCCTAATTATGTTCGTTGTTCACCAGGGGCTTGAAAGGGTCATCATCAATTTATGTAGTTCATTGCGATAATGGTAAATAAATTAACCTATTAGAATTATGTATAAGCTAATGGGGATAATGTCTTCAATCATTACAGTTGATGCCCACTTGATACTGACAAAGTATGTAGAATAATAGATGAGAAGGCGTCAGGTTGTGTTTAACATATATAATGTATTTTTAAGTTTGAAATTTGTTAATCTGGCCTGATTAGGCCGATCCATGGAAGAATCGGGGTGGATTTAATCTATAGCAAGCGATCGCGTGGTCGTGGTCTAATGAATGTGCCTTGAGAGGTTCTTGAAGGTCAACGAACTTTTGAGTGCTGGACATGTCAAGGAAAAAGGAAAAATCTCAGGAAACTCTCCACCAGGGCTTCGCTGGTGTGGCGCTGTCTACGCTCGGAGACAGATCTTCACCTGGAGTTCAGTTTTTACCCTCTTGTTCCGTTTTGAAACTTCTTTCCATGAAACAGTTGCTCTTGGTCTCCATATATCTTGTTTTTGCTGCTTAATGCTCGTAAGAAAATTGGCGAAGAAACAAGCGGAACTTGCCAGGCATAACTCCAAAGATCGCTGCAGTACACTTGCACCATTTTCGGATCAACTATAGGAGTTGCCGTATACTTTCTATATAAGATCGTGGAATAGCACGTCAACCAATAGATGCTCGATTTAGACCATTTGGTGATCCATAAATTCTTGAACCTTTGATTCCTAGGTCACGTGCTCAGATTTTTAGGTGAAATCTGCTATCCGTAGTAGAATATATTGGAAACAACAACAAAGAGTTCTTGATAAGTGAAGGGCTTTCAGGTTAAAGCCCGATTGCTCCCACAAGACGGGTAATATAGAAGGAATAGTGAAAGAAAAAGTGGAAGTCCATAAGGAATATGCTTCAGTGGAAATTCACGTTGGCTTGGTAAGTTAAACCGGCGTTCCAATAAGAAGGTGCAACATTGTAGGCCACGATGGTCTGCCTGGTTGCAAGGGAAGTGATCTTGAAGGAGAGGGCTTGACCTCGTAACATGGAAAATGCTTGGTAGGAAGCTCCCCAGTTGTGGCTCATGCTTATCCAATTCGTCTTGCTCCCCTTCACCCACATGGCCCCGATGTCTCCAGCACCACCTATGTTCATCACGTACACCAGGAGCCAGTAACCATTCCCCTCGAACTGGAACCGGATTCCACCCTTCCTCACACATGGCACCCTGCAATTTTTCAGAGCAGTAGTTAATGGGGCTCAAGTTGTACAAATAGATATAAGATGCCAAGGACTTCAGCAGATTGTTGTCTGTCCAGGAAGATACGTTCACTTGCAGTGCGTGAGTCATGAATTTGGACAAAGTCACCAGTTTGAGCTTTGTATCTGTTGGGTTGCTTCTGCTTGAAGATGTTTCAACCTCGAAATGGAGAAAAGCAATAGCCCTTTGTCTCACCTTCTGTACATGACAGGGACGATCCCTGCCTTCCACTGAGCAATCTTCATGAACGCAGGCTTGGACATATCGAAATGGACTCGTGGAGGATTGCACCAGCCGCCATTGTTGGAGTCCTGGGACCAGTTAGGAGGGCACAGATTGGTGGCAGTGACCGTTGTGAACGGGCTCCCTTCGTAGCACCAGGGTGACTGCACACATTTTATCTGATAACATTGTCCACACCCGAACCCGTTGTTGAACAGGGTTGAGCTAAGCGCTGCAGTGTCTATTCCGTAGCTGTTCTGGAACAGGTTGCCATAGCCACATGCTCCTCCTACAAGATCCAAATGACAAAATTATCGTTTTGAATTAATCTTGGACGTAGAAAGTTCGAGTGGAGCAATACAATTTAAGCTTTTCCCGTGACAGTATCGATGACATACCCATGGTTTCTGAGGCGGTCTCATCACCATAAAAGGTGGCATGGGCTGTGTACCAAGGGCTCGGTTTAAACGGCGTCAGCAAACTAGAATAACTGGCACCTACCACTGACTGGACAGCCACGGTCCATAGAGAAACCGTCAACAGGAAGTTGAATCTTCTTGAAATTAAGATAGAAGCCATGCCTGGGAGCTCTAATCTTGGGGCAGCCCTTCCCTCAAATCAATGGCTTTTGTGGGCAGTGTGTACACGCATCATATCCACATGTCCTCTGGTACTTATAGTTAGGAGCACAGACGTTTGATTCTCAAATTCGTGACCCCCACGAAGATATAGTTCGCTATCCTTGTACAAGTCAACTGGACACTTTCACGGGTGTATAAAGAATAAGGGAAGCACACAGTGTATACAAATGAGGAGAGCATGTTTGTGCAGTTGAGAAATTTGGATAAATGGGAATTGCAAACGTGAGACCCGCAATGTGCAAATATCCTTTGCTCTTTCCCTTTTAGCGTACCCCCCAAGGCGTGCGGGCAGGTTCTGTTTGCGGAGAAATTAGAGTAGATAATAAAAAAAAAATGATTCTGATAAGATTTTATCTGCAGGATTGGAAGATTTTATGTACGCAGGCTTCTCGTCAACCACAACGTTTGAACTCTCCTCTCATAAGTCACAGGCCTGTACTGCACTGCACTTTCGAGGCTCATATTAAGCAAGCCTGAGTATCGATATTAACATGGGAGTTGCAGTAGTGGTCCTGCCGTGTGCGCTTAATGACAAAATTGAACTTTCTCCTCCATATTTACCAGGATGATCCTCCCCTTCTTCATATAGGACATCTTGCATCCTAACTATGAACTGACTACAGTCCTTCAAGAGGCAAATAATGCAAGTTCTGCTCTGATTGTTTCGCTAAATACCTTTCAATCAAGCTTTAGCTTCCTTTAGGTAACATAGTGGACCCCCGACTTTGAGTCCTAGATTGCGACTCTGTTGCACCGCTGAATCAAAAGAACAACAATAATGGAGCACAGAAATGGGCTACTTGAGCCTGCCAAAACAGCTTCTGCGAACTCGGTTTGAACACTGAAGGTTGCTGGTCTTCCCACCAGTGGAGATCGACGAGATGGCGCAAAAGGAGGTGTTCTCAGTCCCACAGCGATGTTAAGAATTTGACAATTCTTTGATATCCTGAAGCTGTATGAGTCTACACGAGCATCACATCGCTCGGACTGGAGCCAGATGAATGTTCAAAGCCATCTTCTGTAACAGCAACTCGAACTATAAAACAGCGATGAAGTGAGTTACCACCGAAAGGTGTTGTGCTCAGGAATGACATAGATCAAGAATTAGAAAAATAAAATGGCAACAATAAGGAAATTGGAGCCGGATGCTAAAATGGGACTTGATTGATGTTGAGACGTCGGGAAGGTTTAGGGGAAAACATGAGTTACTGTTTTCGGCCAGAGACCTATGACAGTGGCCGGTACATTCAACAAGAACATCTCGAAGCAGTGCACAGACATGTTGCTGCAAATCTTCCTACTCCGGAGACTGCAGTTTGGGCCCTTGGCCACAGAGAAAACAACAGGGGATTTAACTACAGAAAAAGGCTTGACCTGCAACACATTCCATAGAACGTATACCTTTTTTGTAAACTCGAGTTTCCAATCAAATATGCTCCCAAGTTTCTGCCACTGAAACACTTGAATCATTAAGTCGATGATCTGAGAGTTGGTGACTACCGCTATTTTTGTGCAGATGAGGGTGACGACCATGTGATACGGGCTCCATCCAATACAGCAACATCATTAATCGAGGCCTGTGGACATCCTCCATGTGACTGGGGCGAAGGGATTCTATGATCAGAGGCCGATGACCGCTAACCTGTGATTAATCCCAGCTCATACCGATCATCCCGATTGCAACTTCATAGAAAAATGCATCCAAGTAAGCCGTTTCCCTTCTTAGATAAACGCCAATTATCCTTGGTCATTTATCACTAAGCTCCTTGTCGACTAAAGTCAAGTTGGTCAACTCTTAGCAGCTCCTCCGCTCGGTTTTTTCTTCGCCACATCCTTTTCTCTATAGTCCATGTCACCACTCTGTTGACCACTGCTCCAAGGACCACAACAGCGAGTCACCAAGCATGGATTTGGCTGCGATACCTTTAGTTGTAGTCAGTCAAACGGGAGAACATAATTCAAAAGGACTATTCTATTAGGTAATTGATTTTCAATTCAGCGGTGAAACTCCGCACCAACGACTACTGGGGTAGCGTTGATCTTCGAGAACAAAGAGGACTACATATACGTGATTAGTGAGACAAACATTTAAAAGTATTAGTTTCGGTGAACAAAATTGAATATGGGATATTATTTTCCCCAAAAAAACACTAAATTCCCCTACCTCATACTAATAATTTATTCACACTTCGTAAATAAGCAGAATTACACAATTTTATAGAGTCGCCATGAATTTCCCACATTTAATTATGACTTGATGAATTCCTAGCTCCTGAGATTCATCTATTCAAGTGGAAATAAGCCTGGTTTCTTGCTTTTCCGCCCCCAGTTTCGGCAATATTGTCTTAAGCAGAAGGACATTGGCATCTTTCGCTTGGTGCTTGGATTCTGCTCTTCCTCTTTCTTGTCCCCATAGATCTAGAGATGGTCGGGATAATCGAGAGTAAATGATAATGTAAAATATATTACTGACAAGAACTGAATCCTTAAATTTTAATTCAATACTGATGATGATTCCGTTCCGTCGGAACTCCCTTATTTGTATTCAACTTTCATATATATATATATATATATCTCCTAACTTTTGACAGCCTCCTGTCTCGCACTCTCTTCTGACCGAGGGTTGGCAAAAACACGAGCCACCAACCACAGCTGCGACCTCTCCTCCTTCCCCCACGGCACGGCGCCTCCAGCTAATAGTTGGGCGAGAAAGGTGGAGTGCTTCTAGAATCCCGGGTCTCGCGGTACCGTCGCATTCGATCTCCACAGACAGTAATAATACACCAGGGCGGGCGAACCAGATCGAACGATACGGTAGAGCTCTTCGTCAGATTTCATTATCGGGATTAATGAAAATATGCATGGGCCGTCTCGTTGAAAGGAGGTATATTTACATCATGTAAAATTGGATGATAAGATGAATACTTTGTGTTGTCCATTTATTTCTGTAAAAAAAAAAAGAGTCAATAGTATAGGATACGCTAGTAAATTCATAAAAAAGGAATAAAATTTATTTTATCTAAAATCTTAAATTAACCTTGCATAATTCTTTTATACTATATGAATTTTCTTTTAACAGTCTAATATGATATAATATTATATATAACACATATATATGTATTATCAATAACAAAGTTGTATCACGACAACCACACTATACTCAATTATTTATTTATTCACTTATTTCATCTTTTAAATGCTTTTTTTTTTATGCAAGAGCATATACATATGGATTTCTTTTTTCTGATAATAAAGGAATCTTAGTCACCCATTGGACAAGAAGTTTTGGGATCATGGATAGATTGGTCAAGGACTCCGAATGCGATCCTCCCCTTGCGTCTCAGTGTCTTCGGCTGAGTTACACCTCGTTGAATATACGTGGGGCCCGGTAACATGGGATTATGACCGTCTGATTATGACCCTTCAACTTATACCACTTTTGATGAGATATCTACATATATAGCTATTAAAGGTACTATAGCGACAGACGGGAAGAACGCAGAGTATTGCATCTTCGGCCTGATTTAGGCAACGAGATGGTCCAAGCAACTGGTTAGGTGAGATGTTACTGCTTATGATTAAGAAATCTTAAATTTCCATTCTTTCCGATAGAATTCACTGTTCAATTTTTCCCTCTACCGTTGGATCCTCTTTACCCGGTACAATTTCTTCGGCAATCTTACCTCTTCACATAATTCAATAAAGTGTGAATTAAATGGATGTTTATTATATCTTAAAATTCTCATTGTATCGACGTCTCACTTTCCCACCGTTAAGATTACATATGGAGGAGGTTGAGGTCTTCTCCGAAACGGCACAAAGTCCTCCATCAATCCTGTAGATAGATTTCCCGTTTCCGGTTGGCGTCAAGGTTCACAGGGTTTACCTTGTAATTGACCCCACACATCAATTGGCCCACAGATTCCCTCGGTTCCTTTTTACTTTTCCGATCTCGGCCACTGAAACCGTCACATTATTATCGACAAATGTGTTTTGAAGAGAGTGGGTAGCACAATTTGCCATGTCATGCTCTGCACACCGATCGAAGCCCGGCCATAAATGTCAACATAACGATAACAGTAATGAATGGTCCCCCTGAGATTTTGACCTAATGGGTAGCTGCAAACCCGCATGCACGGCACTTACCTATGTGTTGGTAGATGGCTCTACCCCATAGTGACCCTATAATAACAGTCGTTATTAGAAGCTGTGGGAAGCTTCCATGTGCTTACCGACCTTCTGATGAGATGCCAAATGCCTCCTTTCTGCCTCTGCCCTTCTTCTTCTTCTTTCAAGTTGACGAGCCATTTAAAAATGAAGTAATATTAGATAGTTGTCTCTCATTAACTTCCATAAACTGTGCCCCCACTACATTTACAAGTAAAATCCAAGATGGAAAAAATATACATTTTTTTGAGCCCATTAGTTAGTTGAGTATCACTCTGGATGAGTGAAAATCATATAAGACTTTTTGATGGCGAAATTCATGCATGTCTTCTTATCCACCAAGAACATGTGCACTGACTGTGTCAGAGGGGAACGATGACTGTCGTGGTCCAGGCCAAATAGGGCTCTAAAATTTTTCATTCTGTAGAATTGCTAATTTGTTAATCAGAACACTCCTGAACGGTAAGTCATTTATTATTATTATTATTATATAACAGAAATCCAAGCTAAACTGTCTCAGTCAGTCAAGAATTGCAAGTTACGGCGTAGATGGCCCGCGGTGATGATCGGAGTTCTTGAGTAGATGGGGAGGTACAACGTCGATCTCTCTCATGAGAAGAAATTAAATCAGAGTCTTTAGTAATCTGTCTTGCGTCATCTCCTATTTTTAACTGTTATTATTATGACTAGCTAGAGGTTTGTGGGGGGTAGGGGGGGATGTTGAGTCCCGAAAACGCCCCACTCGTGCTGAAACCTTCCAGTCAGCCCCTTTGCCATGACTTGGACCTCTCGGAACCTTTGAGAAGCTCATACAATTCGTCTGGTGGCAGGATGATCTCTCACGTGCTCGACTTACCCCTCTCCGTATGTAGCTCATTGCACCGTCAAAAGCCCCATCGCCTTTGGATCATCAGCTCGGTATGATCCTATAAAAGCCCTTGGAGACACTACCCGTCGCTCAGACATTGCCTCACACACTTGGTAATAGTTTCACATCTTGTGTGGTTAGCTTTTGGGTTATTGAGAAGATAAGAGAAGATGGTGGCCACAGTGGCGTCGAGGGTGGAGAGCCTGGCGAGCAGCGGGATCCAGTCGATCCCGAAAGAGTACGTGAGGCCGCAGGAGGAGCTCACGAGCATTGGGAATGTCTTCGAGGAGGAGAAGAAGGACGAGGGCCCCCAGGTCCCAACCATTGACCTTAGGGATATCGAGTCCAAGGACAAGGTCGTCCGTGAGAAGTGCTGGGCTGAGCTCAAGAAGGCTGCCACCGAGTGGGGAGTCATGCACCTCGTGAACCATGGCATCCCTGATGAGCTCATCGAGCGGGTCAAGATAGCCGGGGAGGAGTTCTTCAACCTCCCAATTGAGGAGAAGGAGAAGTATGCGAACGACCAGGCCTCGGGGAAGATCCAAGGGTACGGGAGCAAGCTCGCAAACAATGCCAGCGGGCAGCTCGAGTGGGAGGACTACTTCTTCCACCTCGTGTTCCCGGAGGACAAACGAGACATGTCGATCTGGCCCAAGACCCCGAGTGACTACAAGTAAGTCATCTCGATCAGTTTTCGCTGAGAAGTGGAACCTGCGACTTGCACGTCTTGCTTTATACACTATTATAAGTTAATTTGGTCATCCCGTGCAGGGCTGTGACCGAGGAGTACGCAAGGCTGCTACGGTCCCTGGCGACGAGGGTGCTCTCTGCGCTCTCGCTCGGCCTGGGCCTAGAGGAAGGCCAGTTGGAGGAGGAGGTCGGTGGGCTCGAGGAGATGTTGCTGCAGATGAAGATCAACTACTACCCGAAGTGCCCGCAACCCGAGCTGGCCCTTGGCGTGGAGGCCCACACCGACATCAGCGCCCTCACCTTCATCCTCCACAACATGGTCCCGGGCCTGCAGCTCTTCTACGAGGGCAAGTGGGTGACTGCTAAATGCGTCCCAAACTCGATCATCATGCACATCGGGGACACCATTGAGATCCTCAGCAATGGCAAGTACAAGAGCATCCTCCACCGCGGGCTGGTGAACAAGGAGAAGGTGAGGATCTCTTGGGCGGTCTTCTGCGAGCCGCCCAGGGAGAAGATCATACTGAGGCCGCTGTCCGAGCTCGTCACTGAGGCAGAGCCGGCACTGTTCCCGCCCCGCACCTTCGCCCAGCACATAGAGCACAAGCTCTTCAGGAAGAATAACCCAGAGGAAAAGTCCAAATAAGCTTGGTCCTTCTCTGAGTGTTATTGTCTTGTGAACTATGGCATCATGGTCTTGTTTCTATTTGATGCGTCGTGTTGATGTTGTTCGAGCTACTCGTGTCCGTTCCTTGCATGCCAATAAGATCTGTAAGACTTTCTTGTTTCCTCTTCTTATTCTTCTTTGATTGTCCCAGGGATAAACGCATGCAGTTCAAGCATTAATTCGACTCCAGTTCTGAAATCTGCAGTTCTTCTCTGCTGCTCTCGAGGCTTTTTAAGTCCTCATGCCACTGTTCTTTTCCATGTATGGCGTCGTGCCCTGTCGCAATGTTTGTACTTGCTACATAGTATCTTTTCCAATGCATCCATTTTTTTTTTTAATTTTCAATTTTAATGCGAACATAATTTCATGCTTACATTTCAATCCCCGTGGGCCTCTGGAACGATTTCTCTAGAGATTTTTTGAAAATTATTTTATTGTTTTACTTATTTTTGTAAACTTGTTTTTTGGAACTTATTTTTATTTTTATTTTAAATATATTTCGTAAATTCTTATTTGATTATTATATCCTTATTTTCAATGTGTTTCTCTTCTTTTTTTTTTTTTAAATTGATCTAATTTTTTAGATTTTATTGACGTAGATATCAAAACATTTTATGAAGACCGGCCACCGCTTAACCAAAGACGAGACGGCGATTTCGACCGCCTCCGCATCGAAATCATCCGCCGCCTCAAGGGTAATGCGGAGCCGCCACTTACCTCCATCTCCCCTCTCTCTACTTACGGCTTCGTTGCTCGGTTGTCATACGAGATGACCTAAAATCAAAGCTGGGCCAGCCTTTTAGTTTGCTCTCGAGAGTTCTCTGTTGCCGAAATCGCCTCGCCTCCTATGTTAAGTTGAATTAGGCGGAAAGAACTTCGTAGGGGCTTGCTGGTGAGTGTTGCGGTCCGTGTAATTTACATTGTGTTGTGTATATTGCATTTTTAATATGGAAAAGGGACGGTTTCAGACTTCTCTTAGAAATTAGACCACCTTGCTCTGTTGATATTCTTGCCAATCATCGCTTGCGGCTCTGATGGTTAGGATGCTGCTAATGGTGCAACTTGTCTTAGCAAATCAGTGAACTTGTTTCTAACATTCACTGTTAATGATTCACATGCCTTTCAGTGCGTCTCTGAGTCTCGACTTAATGACACTACCAGGAAAATGGCTTCAATCTAACTTGTCTAATTTTCATCATGATGCTGTTCGTGGAGATGCGGTGTTGGTAGGTGAAAGGATGCTTGCTTGCTGGGTAATGCTAATCTGGGCTATTTTGTGCGGGAAGAACTTCCGGACAAGGTTATGTCCTCATGAAAGAGCATTCTCTGAAGAGTTGAAGAATAATTAGGAATCAATAGATGATATTTTCACCTCATATAATGCTGGTATGGGTAAAGACCCTGGATCTGATATGCCGATGGGACGAGAAAGCTCTCAGTTAGCAGTGATGAAGACCCCCTTTACCCCCAGCTTTTGGATAATATTCTTTCAATCGTTGTGTCAGGCAGAAGCTGTGCAGTGGAATTCTTTTCACCAAGTTGTTGCTGAAATGTACCTTTCTACTGTAACTTACAGTGACTAAAGCGATCAGAATTCGAGCTACGTTCATGTATCTTTGATTCTTTATGTGGGTGATTTCCTATTGTTTTTTTTCCTGCCATGGACAAAACCATCTCTCACCAGAAAATGTTTTGTATCAGAATTGAATAAAATCTACCTTTTGTCACACCTTTCTTGCTCTGTATGAGACTTAGGTCTGTTTGGTATTTCTTTTTCTGTTTATTTATGCATTTGTTTATCTGACATGAACAACTGCAATCTAAGATGAGACCCAGGTAAGTCATAACAATGATTGTATATTATCTTCTCTGAGATGTCTATATATGCAAGTGCAGGTCAGCAGAATTAGAAGTATGCTGAAGTTGAGGTCCGTACTAACCTCTTTCTCAGCCCATGGCCTAGGTTTGTAGGACTTATGAGAAAAGTTGCTTGATTTTGATTATATCCTTCAGATTTTATTTAAGCACAGCAATATATACATATCTGCAGAATACCTATCCACTCATCTTCAAACAGGGGTTGATCATCCAGAAAGATGCACCGATTGATGCTCTTCCAGCCCAGCTGCTGTTAATGTTTTGAGGGATTGTTCACCCATGCTTGTTTCTTAGATGTATATCTTAAAGAATATTGCTGCATGCAAGTCTGGTAGGGAAAGTTCATTCTTTCTTCTGAAGAGTCTTCTTTCTTAGATGTAGATCTTAAAGTATGTTGCTGCTCAGATCCAGTCATATCTAAGTTTTCATAATGATCACCTAATCAGTAAGTTATATCTAGCATAAATCGCAGAGGCTGGCCAAAAGTTTGATGAGTTTTACGATATGTTAATGGTCAGTGAAACTATGTAAGTAAATGAATTGTCTGCATGTTTTGATTGTTATTTTTCAATAAGATTTGATTGTTATTTTTAGCGTATTAGGTTGTTATGCCACTCTTACTTGCCTTTTATGGCCTTTTGTATTTCATAAGCTCCTTCTTAGGAAATTAGGATTTTTAACTCTGTAATTTTAAGAGTATCCGGAGGTTGATGTATGATTTTCTTACGCTAACATGGAAGGTTACAACTTCCAAATAATTGTTTCCATAAATTTAGCTTGATCTCTTGTCCAAATTTGGGGATATCAAGTTTCGTTTCTTAACTAAAACATTCGGTAGTAGGAAACTGTGACAATACAACCATGCAGCCAATGTCTTGGCCTGTTTGCATAAAGAGAAATTTGTCACTTGAACATGACAGAAATTGGATTCTGACAGAGTATTTACCTGATACCCATTTCAAGTACCTGTGGGTGTATTCACCTGACTTATAAGCAGAGCCATAGCGGATGAATCCCACCAAGTATGTTATTTTCTGGTTCAGTTCTGAGAAGTGAAGCGTACTGGGCTTGCCAGTCACATATGTTCCAGGTGGTGGAACAACCATGACAACATAAGACGAGTTTGCCTTGCCAACATATGTCACGGTTCTGGTAAATGTCTGGAGGTCCCAAGGTGAGTGCAAAGGATGGGTAGTTGAGTTGTCCTTCAGGTATGCTTGCCACTTGGGAACATTTAACTGGTTTATGTGCAACGACTCCAACTGCCTCATTGCTGTAGCCAAGACCACAGAGGTAAGGTATGTAATCATCAGGGATAAATATCGTAAATCAATCCAGGGTTGGCCTTGTTAGGCTTTACATGTCCTGCACTGATTGCGAAAATATCTCCAGGAAGGGATCTCCAACCATATGTTTTTTATCAGCAGTGATCATGATAGCTGATTTGAGTCCAGCAGGTGACCACTCAGGGTGAGCACTTCTGTTAAGAGCTGCGATTCCACTGAGGACAGGACATTGATGTTCCTGAAATTATATTGAAAGTGGACTTGGATGCTGTGTTGCTGTCCAATGGGAACGGCCATGCTGCCAGGATGTCCACCCCTGGCCCAATTATGTCAGGCTTCAGGATTCCTGGACTTGCCTTGTTAGGCCCATGGGAAGAGAAAGAGGTAACAGCTGGAGCCAATGGGTTCCCAATTACTGTTCCCTTGAACACAATCCTTGTAGTTGGATTTGTTGTTGAGTTGATATACGCTTTGATCTTCTGGCCTGCATGGAAGATTACATGTGTTGCTAGAAGTACATGGGCATCAACCGAGGTACTGAAGCCGTCAGACTCTTGGTTAGCAAGAATTATGACAGTACAGCCGGCATCTTTCACTTCATGGCCCTTGACAATTCTTGCAATGCCGCTGCCTCAGTCACATAAGACAACCTTCCCTTTCATGTCCATGTCTTTCAGGGAACCTGTAGCACGGAGTGCAGATTCTTGTTACTCATTCATTCCCGCATGCATGGGAGGCAATAATTTTGGTGAGATGCAAGGCTGGGATAATGACTCTCCATCAAATTCCATTCGGTTCCCAAGCCTAGCTGTGGCAATGATATTCCTGTCAAGGGTGTTGCCTCGGCAGTGAGGATCCATGGGACCTTCATTGGATGAGGTGGCGTTGAAGGGACCGGAGGGACCGGAGTTCTCCGCTGCTCAGCTGACAAATATCCCCTTCTGAATTGCTGCAAATGAGCCAACTGCAATTGTGTCATTGAAGAATGGAGTTGAGTCACTGCTGATGGACACCGAGAGCACATCAACTCCATCTGCAACAGCAGCATCAAGGCCTGCTAATATATCAGCATCAGCACAATCTTCTCAAAAGCAGACTTTCTAGATTGCAAGGTGGGCCACAGGAGCCATCCCAACAGCTGTACCCTTAGCACTACCTAGTTCTTCTGCCTGCATCACAAAGCTACCTGCTGCAGTGCTTGCTGTATGTGTCCCATGACTATCTTCATCAATTGGTGGTTCAGCAGTTGCTTCCTTCCCATTAAGGGCCATGGCCACAATATTCAAAGATCTTGCACCAATCAAGTTATTGTTGCATTGTGAGGCTGTGAACTGACACTGGCCTTTCCGCTTGGCAGGAGGGGCCATACTGTCATCCTGAAATGTAGGGTTGTTGGGTAGGACTCCTGTGTCTAGCACCTCGACTATCATTCCCTTCCCTAAGTTTGAACTCTTTCACAGGCCCACTTGCTGATACAAACCCAGGAAACTCGGGGTGTGCATAGCCTGGAGCTTATGCTCTCTTTGTGGACAGGCCCACATGAATTTTCTTTGCTTTTGTGGTACTTACTTCCTCGGGGGTCAGTCTCACTGTGAAACCACCCATCACATGGTTGGAGTAGAGCATTCACTGTTGTGGCCCATTTTTGCCCTCCTTGTCAGCAGTACTAGTGGGCAGAAAGGACTGGTTCCATGTTTGCAAGTTGTAGTCTTTGGAGAAAACTCTTCCATCAGGGAGGAAAGAGGAGGTTTCACTAGCACAAGAAATACTGGAAGAGACAAAGAAGAGGGTTCACTAGCACCAGAAATACCGGAAGAGACACTGAAGAGTACAAGGATGAGGAAGAGGATGGAATTGAGGCCATGCTCCTCAAAGAAACATGGGCCCTCATTGAGCTAGAGTAATTAGAAGGATGGCTTTTAACTCTTCAGTTTTAAAGTGACTGAGTGCTTTAATCTTACTTTAAAGGTTTGATGGAGAGAGATGAGGCGGGCTTTTTGATACTATTTCTAATAATGGTTAAATTGCTCAAGGTGGTCCGGCCAATGAGATAATTGTTTTTTGTGCTACTCCCTACTGCTTGGTGTTATCTGACTGTGGCTGTTCCAATTGGATCATTATGGGTCCACCCATACCAATGAATTATTCAACTGATGCTCTATTTCTGTTAAATATTTTGAATTTTTCATGCGTTGGTGCGCTCTTTGCACTGTCTTGATATGGTTGTCTAGCTTGCAATTTGCTGTGAAAGCCCTTCCCACTGGATCAGACTCGCTCCAACCTTTCCGGTTGCTAGCTCAGGTTCTTGGGGGACAAGAATTAAAGAACAGAGTACATGGAATCTCTCAAGCTCGACCTCGTGGGGGACCGGATATTGCATCCCTCAAGAAATCATATTGCTCAACTCGGAGTAGCTTTGAAAATGTAATCTTCCATTGTGAATAATCTCAAAGAAAATTCTAAGATATTGTTGGAAGCTCGATATCTGCTTTCGTGGCTCTCAACATTGGTAACCACAAAGCTTGGTGTTCTAGCCTAAAAGGAAATCCAGTTGAGTTCGGGTAACATCCGTGAGAGCTGATTGGGACAAGTGCTTCCGATTTAGTCGAGCCAGAGAAATCTGATTATTTCAAGAGCAGTAATGCAATGTTTGCCCACTTTTAAACTGCAATCTACTGGAGCTTACTTGAATAACTGATGCAGATAGAGGATCTGGCTTTCTGCAACATTTCATAGTCTTGAAAGGATATATTTAAGTCCGATTAATCCATGTTCTTCCCCAGAGTATCTTAATGCATCGACTTTAGTGTAGTTTGTAGATTTGAGTGGAGGCCATGGATTTGGAATTAACATGATGAACCCCCTGCGGCTCCACTCAGAATTTTTAAGTTTGCTCATAACTAAACCACTGCAAGCTCATGGTGACGCCTAAATAATTGGTTTCGAGTAAAAAAATTTGAACATAGGTATCCCATGGTGCACGTTTTGTTATCTTTGTTTTCATATATCTTAGTGAATTGGTCTAGTGTTGGCAATCGTCGATTTTTCTGCAGAATACGAAGCTAACCTACAGTGGAATTTAGGAGGACTCTGAGTGGAACTCTTTCGATCATTATATGGAGGATTCGCAGTATGATTCTTATCTCATGCCATTTTACTTTCCTCTTCCTTCGAGCTCCTCTAGATCCGCGTGCATTTTTGTGATCAGAATGAGAAAAAAGAAACAGCATTTTCAAAGATCAAGAAAATTGCAGCAGATATGTCAGAAATCAGAGAAAGTAGTTGAAGAAATTAGAGCAAATGAAATCCGTACACTCCTCAAATTGTCAGTAACAAACAAGCACTGTCATATGAAGATTTGAATCACTAGGATATAGAAGTATGAAAACAGAGGAACAGAAAATTCCTGACTCGAAATTCAATTATTCAAAACATTGAAACATGAAAAGAGAAAATATCACAGAGCTTCCATATCCTTCCTCCCCCTCTGGTTGCCAAGCTTGTATGTCCTTTGAGTGCAATGTGCACTGACCCAGGATGAAACGCTTCCTCTCTCATACAAATATCATGGCGATCGGGCTCCTGACAGAATACCGATCCGACATCCACGTGAGGGACCCCTGCAAGAATGCCTTCCCCCTGCTACTGTTCGCACTTCTGCTGAATGTCACGGTGTACGTGGCCGACTGATTTATCTCCGAGAAAGTAAGCATGCTCGGACTCACAGTGACATCAACACCGTCTGGCACATTGATCTTGCACGTGTAAGACCCGGTGGTACCCACATTCATCACTGTTCTAGTGTACTTCTGTGGGCTGGAACCAAGAACTATACTGAAGGAAGGATAGTTTAGTTGTGCCTGGGGTATGCTTGTGATTGATGAGCATGCGACTTTTCTTTGTGTTATGATTACTATCTCTCTATCTGTGTAGCCCAATCCACATAAATAAGGAATATAGTCCTTGGGGCTGAGATCGTAAATGAGCCCAGGGTCAGTTGCTTTAGATGGGCTCACGTGGCCGGCACCCGTGGCAAAAATGTCTGCCGGAAGAAGGTTTTCATCGACAATGGGCTTCCCGGCAAGGTTCAAGTTGTAGGCCGTCGTCATGATCGCCGACTTAATAGCTGCAGGGGACCAGCTGGGGTGAGCGCTCTTAAGCAGAGCTGCTATCCCGCTAAGGTGAGGGCAAGACATTGAGGTTCCGGATATGATGTTGAAATTTACAGCCGTTTTCGTGTTGTTCTCCGGAGGAAATGGCCATGCTGCGAGGATGCTGACACCGGGGCCAATGATGTCGGGCTTCAGGATCCCCGGGCTTTCGAAGTTTGGGCCCCGAGAAGAGAAGGAAGTCACTGCTGGGGCCGAAGAATCCCCAATAATGGTTCCGTTGAACAAGATTGCGGCCATCGGAGTCGACGTGGAGTTAATGTAAGCTTTGATCTTCAATCCCGCAGCGTAACTAACATGGGTTGCTGGAAGGACGTGGGCATCTGCTAACGTGCTGTAGCCGTTGAGCTCATCGTTCATGAGGATCATTGCAGCACCGCCTGCATCCTTCACTTCTTGCCCTTTTGCGATCCTTCCTATTCCACCACCCCTCTCGCAAAGAACCGCTTTGCCCTTGACATCGGAGTTTCTCAGGGATCCAGCTGCACAGAGTGCCGAGGAGGAGTTCCCATCCGCACCGGCATAAACCAGGGGCAGAAGCGTCGAGGGGAAGTCCTTTGGTTGGAACAAGGACTCTCCGTCATACTCAGCCCCGTTCCCGAGCTTTGCTGTGGCCTTGATGGTCCTGTCGATAGTGCTTGCACCAACGGTCAAAATCCATGGAGCCTCGTTCGATAGGGTAGTGTTAAGGGGACCATCGTTCCCCGCTGAGCAGCTGACAAAGATACCCTTCTCCATTGCCGCAAAAGCTCCAAGTGCAATAGGGTCGTCAAAGAATGGAGCCGAGCCACCACCAAGGGACAACGACAGGACATCAACTCCATCTGCAATGGCCGTATCCATTGCTGCTAATATGTCGCTCTCCGCACATCCTGCCTTAGAACACACCTTGTATATCGCCAAGTGGGCAAGCGGTGCCATTCCCGATGCCGTGCCTCTAGCCATCCCAAGAGCGTTTGCACCTGGCACGAAGTTACCTGCCGCCGAGCTCGAAGTGTGGGTCCCATGCCCTTCCTCATCAAACGGTGGCGGAACCGTGCCAGCCCTACTGGCTGAGTCGGCAAAATTCCTTGCACCAATGAGTTTGTTGTTGCACTCCGTAGTGTTGAACTCGCACGTGCCCTTCCAATTCGCTGGAGGAGGCATCATCCCTTCATCCGAGAATGAAGGGTGGTCAGGATCAAGTCCTGTGTCAAGGACACCGATGATGATTCCCTTTCCAAGGTTCGAATTCTTCCATAGCCCCTCCTGCTGCTGCTGGAGCCCCAGGAATGCGGGGGTGTGAGTCGTGTGCAAGGACAGCATCTTCTCACGCTTTGCGTACATGACTCCCTCCGCTGATTCCAGTGCCTTGGCCTCCTCAGCAGTCAGCCGGGCAGCAAAGCCCGTAAACACATTCCGGTAGGAATAGACCATTTTGGCCTGTTGGCCCGAGCTGGACAAGGACACGGGCAAGAACGACTGGTACCAGGAATCAAGATCCTCGTGCTGAGCAAATGCCCTGCCCATAGGCTTCTCCACATAGACAATGTAAGTGGACACAGCGTTCTGCTCGTCCTCAAGAATCACAGATGTGACTTTCCCTTCGGCAAGAACCCGAGAAAACCCGAGCCCAAGTATCAAACTGACAAGGAAGAACACCGTGGTAGGAGGATTCTTTACCCTATTTTCTCCCATCTTAGCACAAAAGATAATCAGAGCTCAGCGATATTATAATACACTCTGACAACGTATACTTATATAGACTGTATTTAAGGCTTAACTATTAGGATCGAAGACAACAAAGGGAGCTCAGATCAATCAGAGGGCCGGCTCTTTTTCGGAATTGGTGATGAAGAGAGTCTAGAAGAATATTGGAGGCAATCTCGAAGGACGGTTTTTATCAGGACCTGTTTGATAATATTTGCCAAAATGGTGCGCTGGCGGTGCTCACAAGACCGAAATATAGCCTCTGGGACTCGGTAAATTCCACTAAATTTGTGCAGAAACAAACTCTGATGGGAAGAAAACAGATTTTGTTTATATTGACTGATCTGAACCGAAGATCTCGATTGATTTTCAATCACCCCAGGCTAGAGAGATCAGGATTCGCGATCATTTGTTTATTACTCGAACGAAATACTTTAATTGGTCATCATGAAGAGTGCTTTCTTGTTTGAGTTCAGGAGTTGAAAAGGTCCCGATTTTGAACTTTTTCTTGCAGAAACAATCCACAAAGCCGGGTCGCTTGTACACTTCATCATTCTGTGCATCCGTTGCTGTCATCTTTGCTTGCAAACTACTGATACAAAGCCTGTTCCTTTCCACGACAAAATCGTATGGAAGAAATTCGGCTCTGAGAGCCTTGCAATCCATAAAAATTCACGACCTTGAGATGGTTCATGGAAGGGATCGACATATACATATAAACACTCAGGCAGATGTATTATATCTACACACACATATAATCTTAAAGGCTAAAGTACAATCATATTGATAAAAAAAGGTGATGAAAATAGAAATATTAAAAAATAAATATTGTTTTCAGTATAAAATAAAGAATAAAGTGTTCCGCGCATACCATTTTAAATAACTCAAGATAAAATTAATTCTATAAATAGTTAATAAGTAAAAACAAAATTTCCCCCTTTTTCTAAACCTGTCCAAACTGAATTTGTTGGTGTGAAGGTGAGAGCCGGCTTGTTTAATTCATTAGTTGTTTTGCTTGTTTTTTAAGGGCATCAGATCACATCAGACATTGATGTTTGTTTTATGATTTTCTTCTCTCTTTTTTTCCCCTTTATTTACAATCTCTGACTGTTTGTTTTTCTAAATTCTTTAGTCTAATTATGTCTGATTTGGTATTTTCTATAATTTAATATTTACTTTTTTTTCCAAAACTCGAATCAGCAACATGTATTTTTGTTTTATAAGTTTCCTTATTTTAGTAACAACGAATGGCTGTCGTTCCCACCCCCCCCCTTTTCTAAAGTATTTCCACTCTAATTTAGTTGGCACGAAAGTAAAAGCTGGATTATTTGTTAAATTTAGCTTTTGATTATTTCTTTAAGACGTCATTTATTATCATCCAATGGTAAGGGGTAGTTAGATTTAAGACACCATCTGTCTAGCGTAAATGAATTTCGTCTTTAGATCTCAAATTCGATGACGGGGACAAAAATTCAATCCTCTAGGTCGCCAGCATCCTCGGAGCAACCTTGATGGGGATGGGGATGGATCATAGACGGAGAAGTAAAGAAAGTTATTCACCCTTTTTAGGGAATGCAAATTACTAAAAAAGGACAACAAATAAATATAAATGAACATGCAGGATGAAAATTTTGATCCGATTTAACTTCATTCTTGTGTGTTGGAGGTAAACACTCGAGCTCACGAGTCACATGGCCGCTTTCAATTGAATGTCACGGCAATTGGGCTTCTGGCGAAATGTCGACCTGAAACCCAGACCAGGGATCCTTGCGAGTACTGGTTCACATCGCTCGAGCCCGCTTTCTTGCTAAATGTCACGGTGTATGTAGCCGTTTGGTTTTTCCCCGAGAATGTGATTGCACTCGGGCTCACGGTGACGTCGACTCCGGCTGGTGCGTTGATCCTGCATTCATACGATGCGCTAGACCGCCCCACGTTGGTCACCGTCCTCGTATAACTTTGCGGGCTAAGCCCAAAAACTATACTAAAGGAAGGATAGTTCAGCTGCGCCTCGGGTATGCTCCCTATTCTTGAGCAGTTAACATTTGTTTGTGTTATGAGCGAAACATCTCGATCCTTGTATCCCAATCCGCACAAATAGGGAACGTAGTCGTCTGGCATGGTATCATAAACGAGGCCTGGGCGGTTTGCTCTTGCTGGGCAAACGTGGCCCGCACCGATAGCGAAGTAGTCGGCATGGCGTAGCTGTTCATCCAGGATGGGCTTCTTGTCATGGGTTAGGATATCGGCAGTTGTCATGATTGCAGATTTGATCGCAGCAGGAGACCAGTTAGGATGTGAGCTTATGAGCAGGGCTGCCATGCCGCTCAGGTGGGGGCAAGACATGGAGGTACCGGATATCATGTTGAAATTGACTTTTGAGTGAGTCTTGTTGTCCAGAGGAACTGGCCATGCTGCTAGGATGCTCACTCCGGGGCCGATAATATCGGGTTTCATGATCCCGGGGCTCAATACGCTTGGGCCCCTTGATGAGAAGGAGGCTACTGCAGGAGCAGAAGAGTTCCCGATGGCTGTTCCCTCGAATAGAATCGTGGCTGTTGGGTTTGATGTCGAGTTAATGTAGGCTTTGATCTTTAAACCTGCGTCGTAGCTTACATGGGAAGCCGGAAGAACATGGGAATCAGCAAGGATGCTGTAGGCGTCCAGCCCGTCGTTCGATATGATCATTGCAGCGCCGCCAGCATCCTTCACTTCTCGCCCCTTGTCGACCCTCCCAATATTGCCACCTCTCTCACAAAGGACTACCTTTCCTTTCACGTCAGCATTTGCCAATGATCCAGGGGCACAAAATACCGAGGAAGAGTTCCCGATTGCACCAGCATAAACCAGTGGGAGCATGCCCGAGTGAAAGTGATGCGGCTGCAAGAGAGACTCACCATCGTATTCAGCCCCATCCCCAAGCCGGACAATGGCCCTTATGGTCCGGTCCACAGTGCTCGCCCCAACGGTTAGAATCCAAGGAGCCTCATTTGACAGTGTCTTACCGATTGGACCATCATTCCCAGCCGAGCAGCTTACAAAGATTCCCTTCTGGATTGCTGTAAATGCTCCCAAAGCAACAGAGCTCTCGTAGAATGATCGATCAAATCCACCCAGAGATAGAGAAAGAATATCAACACCATCAGAAATAGCAGCATCGAGTGCTGCAAATATGGAGCTCTCCGGACATCCTCGCTCACCGCAGACCTTATAAATCGCCAAATGGGCTAGTGGTGCCATACCAGCAGCCGTCCCCTCAGCCATCCCAAGGGCATTGGCACCCTTCACGAAGTTCCCAGCTGCCGTGCTAGCCGTGTGAGTTCCATGCCCTTCTTCATCAAATGGCGGTGGTATGGCACCGTTAGATGTGTAGATAAAATTTCTTGCACCAATGACCTTGTTATTGCAACGCGTTCCATTGAAATCGCACCTGCCCTTCCATTTCGCAGGAGGAGGGGGCAATCCTTCGTCAGAGAAGGAAGGGTGGTCGGGATTAATTCCCGTATCCAGAACTCCTACGATCACACCCTTACCGTGATTTCCATCTCTGATCAGCCTTTTGTTTTGGTTCAGGCCGAGGAAGTCAGGTGTGTGGGTCGTGTGCAAGGGTAGAATCTTCTCCTTCTTGGCATATAAAACTCCATTCGTCAATTCTAGGGCTTTAACCTCATTGGGGGTCAGCCTCACAGCAAAGCCGGTGATTACATTCTTGTAGGAAAAGACTATGCGGTTCTGTGATTGGCCTGAGCTTGCCAGTGATAAGGGCAAGAGTGACTGGTACCATGACTCAAGATCATCTCCTATGGAAGCAAGCTTACCTGTTGGCTTTTGAACATGGATAATATAAGTGGACAGGCCATCCGCCTCGCCAACATCCTGCTGTTCAAGTTTTGCTGCAACACATGAGAATCCAAGGGCAAATAATAGGCTAAGGAAGGAAAGCACCCTTGTGGTTGGCAAACTCATAGACTTCTCTTCCATTAAGGTTGTATTTGGGATTCTCTGCCACCGTCATGCTCATATATATGTTGCAGTGATTAAGGAAGGATGTCTAGAAGATTGGAGATGGACTAATTTAGGCAGGTTTTTGGTTTGGAAATGATGGAGGAGAGAAATTGGAAGGTTGGGAGAGCTTTTCTGAGGCCGTTTTTTGTTGCTATTCTATCTGACATTTTTTGTCAAAATGGGTGTCCCCCAGACGCCATTAACTAAATTTAGCCTCAGGCCCTCAGGGCCTTTGAAACAGACTCCAGGTTGTTTCAGAAATATCTTTTGGAGCTAGAAACATTAGTTTCTTGGAAACACCACGAACATCAGTTTCTCGGTAACAGACTTCATGCCTTTTCTGGTAATTGCAGAAACATCGTCCTTCGCTACCCACAATTTGCTTCCTGACTTCAATCAGAAATGTTCTGTTTTGAAGCTGGGAAAATCGGGACACCAAATCTATTACTGGACCGTGTGGATAAGACCAGCTATGTTCTTTCCGGACTGCTGACAGACAATAAGATCTTGCAAGGTTTCTATGTACTTTGCACATCCTTTATAGGTTTCTCCTTGCTGCAAAAGTACTGAGAACATTCATATTCGATATAAAATTTAGGACTTGTTTGCAGTACATTGAGCAATAATTTGAGACCAATAAATGCGTGCTTCTCAAGTCACCTAGATTACGAAGAAACAGCTGCACTTCATTTAATGGGTATCGATGGAAATTATATACTTGAGGAGCATCGACATTTCTTTAGTTAAGCAACCTGAACCAATTAGATCTTCCTCCTTATCAACAAATCATTCAGAAAGTCAAACAAATAACGAAAGCGAACGAGAAGAAAATAAGGGAAGTAAGAAATCAAGAGGGAATGACATTTCCACTTCTCAGTTTTCAGAGCAGGATCCAACATTTTTGCCGCCATAGACGATTCTTGCAACCTTTGCTCTTATCTTCCTCTTCCACTCTTAATTCTTTTCCATGCTGAAGACCCAAAAATTTACAGTCTCAAAAAGGTCCCTGGGCCAATATACATAATTTCTACCTCGTCAATGTGCAAGGAAGCTTCCACATCCCAGCGGGTGCTTGATGGAGCCCACCTTCTCTTTGCTTTGGATTGGTGAAGCAGAAATTGAGGGTCGCTGATCTGATTGGCAGTCGCTAATTTTATACCAAACAGAAGATAAGTTGGAGGTGGGCATTGGAGCTATGGTTATAGTGAGAAGCGCCGGTGTAGGCGAGGACTACAAGAAGTTCTGTATGTATGGGACCATCATATGGGAATCTAGCATCAGTAATCGTCACCGCTAAGGTTTGATTCAGTTAGCCCTAACAAAAGTAGCAGAACTTAATGTGCATTCTCAGATAAACGTAATCGGAATGTGCTTGAAATCTTTGGGCAGCGCTATGTACTGATATCAAAAGTAGTATTTATTGTCTATCTTTCATGACATCGGGATCTCAAGGGTGGAGATTGCTTGTACAGGCCCTTCCAGATCAAAATGATGTTCCGAGAGCACAAGACTGTTTCCACATGATCCGGGAGATTTCACTGCAAACGTCGCCGAGGTAATCAATGAAGTTGCCACAGGATATATTTGAGTTCATCGTAGGATGAAAGACGCAAAGAGTACGTAATCGATGTACCAAGAAAAAAAAATCATATAAACAAACAGGCGAATTTTGAATCGTTGATGATGTGTTTCTGGTGAGAGTGACTCGCACGTGTCGCCGACATCATATTCTCTCTCTCTCTCTCTCTCCCTAAGGGGCTGTGCTTGTGCCAGCCCTTATCATGCTGGGCCGGTACTGGCACGATTTGTCACCTCTAATCTGTCCGAGCTCGATCTGCTTCCTTTTAGTGATAGTGCACGGACCTCCTTTCGGGGATCTCCATGTTCCCTTGATCTATTCAATGCTTCTGCCTTCGTATTTGACCTAGAGATAAAAGACAGAAAAAAAAATGTATTTGTAGGCATGGAAATTTAATTCAAAATCAAGAATGAACAAATTGTCGGAAGACCTGTGAGGCAAATTAATAATCGGACCTAAACAAGCGATATTTCAAATTAGTGAGCTGTTTGTCTATGTATGATTCTCGTTCAGCAACCAGAGTGAATACATGCTAATTACCAAAGAAAGAAAGTTCTCAGGGTAGCAGCGAGGGAAGGAGGGAAGAAGCTATAGAAAGATGGACTTTTTGCTCCTGATTTTGGGCCTCTACCTTTCCTGGAGGCTGCTCCGAGCCTTCTTATCCATGGCATACAGAGGCAAATCGGGCCCAGCGGGTAAGCTACCACCAGGACCAAGACCACTCCCGGTGATCGGGAGCCTCCTTCAGCTCAGGTCACGGCCACACAAGTCCTTAACCAAGCTTACCAGGCTCCATGGCCCAGTCATGAGCCTGAAGGTAGGATGTGTCACCAACGTGCTTGTCTCCTCCGCTCCGGTAGCACGGGAGATCCTCCAGACCCATGATGACTCCTTTTCCGACCACATGGCCCCTGACGCTGTCACGGCTTTACGTGAGGATGAGCTCGGGCTGCCTTGGATCCCTGTCTTTCCGCTCTGGAGGAACCTTCGCCACATTTGCAGCGTGCACCTTTTCGCACGCACGACCCCCGACTCAAACCGGCACATTTGCTGCCAGAAAATCCTGGTGGGTGCATAAGGAAAACTTATAATAAAATATGAAACAAGAAACGCACAAACTGTGTGGTTCGAGAGCATGCCTTAGTATTTCATGCTCTGTCCTCCTTATAAGAAACTGATATGTTTGGCATCATCAGGAACTCCTGGCTCATGTGAGCAAGTGTAGTAAGATGGAAGTCCCGTGGACATCGGTGAGGCAGCATTAGCGACGATGCTAAACCTGCTGGGGAACGCGATTCTCTCCGTGGACTTCGTGCATGCCACCTCAGAGTCCGCCAAGGAGTTCGAGCGGACGGTGTGGCACATCATGGTGGAGGCAGGGAAGCCCAACGTACGTAGTGGATTACTTGCCAGCTCAAGAGTATAGACCCCCAGGGTTCGAGGGTGAGGATGACAGGCCATTTCAAGCTGATGTTCAATCTTTTCGATAGGATCATCAGCAAGAGGTTGCAGGTCAGAGCGGCCTTCGGTTCCTCGAGGAAGAACGGCATGTTGAATATTCTTGTAGATCTTGCCGAGGATAAGGAGGAGAACATGGAGCTGTTTCCAACTAAGCACCTGTTCCTGGTCAGTCTAATTTCTGAGAAACTTTTTCCTTTACATTAATGAATGAATTTGACGTGTAAAATTTACTCCAGAAAATGACACGTATACATGCTTGATGATTTAAAGATTCAGAGAAATTTTCTCTAAAAAAATTCCTAAAATTATATATATATATATATATATGTACCGTTAACTCAATAATTTTTTAGTTAAGGAACATTTTCTGTAATACACAATGAATATTTAGTCATTGGCAATATTTATCCGTGTAAAGATAGAAGAACTAAATAAATGTGTCTTATAAGAAATTGGACTTGTATATTCTTAAAATTTTAATTTAATAAATGGTTAGTATGATAATTTTTTTGATTTTTTATTCTTGTGAGTTGAGAACCTGTCTATACGTCCTTTATAAGTTTCTTTTTAATTAATTTCTGAATGGTGTCCAGGACCGGTTTGTTGCGGGGACTGAGACCACTTCAAGCACAGTGGAGTGGGCGATAGCGGAGCTGCTCCGCAATCCTGAGAAGCTAATGAAAGCACAGGCCGAGTTACAACAGGTGATCGGTAGGGCCAAAGTCGTAGATGAATCTGATATTGCTCGATTGCCCTACTTGCAGGTGACGATGAAGGAGATCACTTTCCGGTTGCATCTCGCGGCTCTGCTGCTGCTCCCCCGCAGGGCCGGAGGGACCATGGAGGTCGGTGGATACACCACTCCTGAGGACGCATAAATCTTGGTGAATATCTGGGCCACAGGGTGTAGATCCGGCTATGTGGGAGAACCCGGACGAGTTTATTCCAGAAAGGTTATCGGGCTCACACATCGATGTCAAGTGACAAAACTTGGAGCTCCTGCTGTTCGGCGGAGGCCGGTGGATATGCCCATTGCATCTGACGCTCGGTCCACTCATCAACTCTTTCACTTGTAAGCCCGAGGAAGGCGTTTCTCCGGCAACCATGGATATGGAAGTCAAGCCCGGGATTACCTTAACTGAGAAAGGCACAACCTCTCCGAGCTGTCCGATTACCAAGAAATAATCACCAGGATGAGAACCTTATGCTTAGTCCGAGCTCACGGACCTTTCGGCTTTCGCTAAAAGTGAAGAATACAATGAGATTGCAGATGTTGTTAAGTCATATGCACGACACTTCAATCCCAGCCGCCTCCTCTCTCGTCCTCTTAACTGATTTCCGTTTTCATGTTTATCTCTTCATAACTTTTATTTAGAAGAAAATGTCAAATTGGATTTTCGGTGGAACTGTGGGCGGCAGGATCGAAAGTTCCGAGATAAGAATGAATCAACAAAAATAGCTAAACAACCAACCGGTTAGGGAAATTCTATGTCCTTTTTCCTTTATTAAAGATCTTGAATTTAAGTTTTACGAATCGAGATGAAATTTTAGTTAAATTCCTTGCCAAAAAGGCAACACCTCTAAGCCTGATCTCCATCAATATTTAAGCACACTTTCTTTCGTGAGATTGTCAATTAAACTGCAGTTTGTTACATTCTCATCATCATCGTGCACTGCACGTTTGAGGAGAACCCGACTGCCAGTTAGCCTCATACGCCTTGCTCAACTTGCTCTAGATACTCCATGGCGGTCCCCTACCAGACGTATGGTTACTTATGGGCACTCCAGTATCATCTCTGGATTCGGTCCCCCACAAATTAAGACGTGGTTGGGATATTTTTGTACGAATCTGTATGAGCCACGTTACATCATGTGGTCGTGGTTGTTACTTGATATAAGATTATTACATTGGCGGGCGCTGAAGGAAATGAATCAAATCCATTTCTTTCCGCTCCTATATGTAAAATATGCATAGAAAGTGTGGGTGAATCTTTGTTATAGCGAATAGAAAACGGGTGAATTGGCAATTTCTGTTGTAATATCTTGAGAACCGTCGCAGGTTTGTATATGTCATATATCCGCTGTAGGCTCTAGACCGAAAGCTTGACCGAAGATTCAGTTTATAAAGAATGTATCATTCCAATTGATGTGTGGTTAGATGGTCGTGCCCCAAACGGATGGCGACAGCCAAATTGCACATGTATTTGTCGCCATCAGACATTCAATATATTTCGCCGTTAAGTTTACATGTCTTCCAGGATAGGGTAGTCGTATGTATAGAGATCTTCCAAAAAAAATCGAGATAGTCAGACTTGACCATAAGATATGGCAGCCAAATTGCTTCCACAGAATGTTCGAGCAAATATACACCTGGCTGGAGAGGAGGAAAGGAGAGAGGGATAAGGAAGAAGCGACATAGAGATAGTATGGACTTTCTGTTCTTGATTTTGGGTCTCTGGCTTTCCTGGGGGCTGCTCCGAGCCTTGGCATACGTAGCACTTAACATCGGTAAATCGAGTTCAGTGGGGAAGCTACCTCCAGGACCAAGACCACTGCCAGTGATTGGGAACCTCCTCGAGCTTGGGCCCCTGCCCCACAGATCACTGACCAAGCTTGCCAGGGTCCATGGCCCGATCATGAGCCTGAAGCTAGGCTGTATAACCACTGTGGTCGTCTCCTCAGCCCCTTTAGCACGAGTAATCCTCCAGACCCATGATGACTCCTTCTCCAACCGCATGATCCCTGACACCCTCACGCCCTTCCTCCATGATGAGCTTGGGTTGCCCTGGGTCCCTATCTCTCCGCTCTGGAGGAAGCTCCGCCGCATCAGCAACGTGCACTCGTTTGCTCACAAGACCCTCGACTCAAATCGATATCTCCGCTGCCAGAAAATCCAGGTTTAGTAAGGGAAAACTGACGATCCCACACGAGCTGAGGATGTCTCGCTCTTACTATTTTAAGCTCCGTCTATCATCTTCTTAAGAAAAATCAATATCTTTGGCATCAGGAACTCCTGGATCACGTCGGCATGTGCAGCAAGACGGGAAGCCCCGTGGACATCGGTGAGGCAGCATTCACAACTACGCTCAACCTGCTGGGGAACACGATCCTTACAATGGACTTGGCAGATGCCACCTCAGAGACTGCCAAGGAGTTCAAGGAGATAATATGGCAGATCATGGTGGAGGCAGGGAAGCCAAACCTAGCGGACTACTTCCCGGTGCTCAAGAGGGTAGACCCACTGGGTGCGAAGCGGAGGATGACTGACTATTTTCGGCAAATGTTCGATGTTTTTGATAAGATCATCAGTGAGAGGCTGCAGGTCAGAGCGGTCTATGGCTCCGAAAGGAAGAATGGCATGTTGGATATTCTCCTAGACCTTGCTGAGGATAAGGAGGAGGACATGGATGTGTTTCTAATAAAGCATCTCTTCCTGGTGAGTTTAAATTTCAATGGAAGCTTTTCAAATAGTAAGTGTGTTGAGTTGAGTTAATTAGTTTCGTTAATTGCCATCTGTTATGATTGTTTGACATCGATCACGGAAAAGAAAATATTGATATAACAGTGAGTGCACGTTACATAGAATTGTGAATCAATAATTCATATTATTGGTTTTGTGTGCTCTGGACAAATCTACCCTATTGATTATCTTCCAGATCAGTAACATATCAAGAACGAGGTATACAATTAAGCAATTTCACTCCTGTATGATATGCGTAGATAGATGATCAGGACTGCCAAAGTCATTTTTAATTTTGTGTAGTCTTATTACAAATATATATATATATATATATACATATACACACATATATTCATCTAACTCGTTTGCCTGGACCCTGGAAATATGGGAGAGTCAGTTGCCTTGCTCAGTTATTGCATATGTCACGTTATGTTATGTTGGGGTTATATATATATATATATATAAACTTTTTGGGTTTATAAAACTTTATAGTTTCAAGGATAAAATGATTGAGAAATGGAGAGTACAAAAAATTTTACTAATGAAAAGACATTTTAATTTTAATAATTTCATATTAATATCAATAGTGTTGTCCCATACCTTTTTGTCTGACTTTTATTATAATGATTGCGGATTTATGATAGGTTATTGACAAATCCATCTCTGTGTCATTCATGGGTTATTCCATGTCTCTCAATGATGTCTAGGACCTGTTTGCTGCGGGAACTGATACAACTTCAAGCACGTTGGAGTGGGCGATGGCGGAGCTGCTTTGCAATCCCGAGAAGCTAATGAAAGCGCAAGCTGAGCTCGAAAAGGTGATCGGCAGGGGTAAAATGGTGGAGGAATCTGATATTGCTCGGTTGCCATACCTACAGGCAACGGTGAAGGAGACCTTCCGGATGCACCCGGCAGTCCCGCTGCTTCTCCCTCGCAGGGCCGGAGCAAGCGTGGAGGTCGGTGGCTGCACCATTCCGGAGGGCGCACAAGTCCTGGTGAACGTCTGGGCCATCGGTAGAGACCGGGACGTGTGGAAGAACCCGGAGGAGGTTATTCCAGAGAGGTTCTTGGGATCGGACATCGATGTCAAGGGGCAGGACTTTGAGATCTTGCCGTTCGGCGGAGGCCAGAGAATATGCCCGGGCCTTCCACTGGCCATAAGAATGCTGCACCTGATGCTCGGTTCACTCCTTAACTCCTTCGATTGGGAGCTCGAAGATGGGGTTACTCCGGCGACCATGGACATGGGGAGACATGTTCGGGATCACCTTAAAAAAGGCACAACCTCTCCGAGCAAGTTCAAGGAAACCTTGACTGCCAGTTGCTCTTGTATGCCTTGCTCAACTTACTCGGGTGTACTCCATGGTGGCGGTCTCCTACCAAATATATGGTCACTTTCGGGCACTCTAATATCCTTCTTGAATTCGGCCCTCCGTGAATTCGCATGTGATTGAGATATTTCTTTTACAATTCTGCATGTGCCACATTATACGACTGGCATGAAAGAAATGAAACAAATCAGTAAGAGAGTACTAGCTAATTATATCTTATCGCTATCTTTGGGTGCTTATAGGCTTAGGCCATGTCCGTCCTAAACCTGATAAAATCTAGCCCGACACGAACTTAATACGATAACATCATGTCTAGGCCGGGACTTATCGTGCTGGAAGCTTAACCACGGCCCGATAATTTTATTGGACGTGTTGGGTCCAATAATCCCTGAATAATGCCGGTACGTTAGCCCCATTAAGAAAATTAAAAAAAAAAACCTAACCTAACAGAGTCATAGACTGTCAACACGATTGGAGAGGAATAGGGCTAATTTCACCTTCTTTCTGACACAAGAGTGGCTGCAGTTCGTTCCTCTCCCCTGGTCCGAGTCTTGGCCAGGACGATCAGAAGAGGCAGCTGCTATAAACTCCTCTTTGGGACTGCGCTGACGAGTTTTGGCCCAAAGGAAGCTGAGAGATTGCAAGGGGAAGAGCCGAGCTGCAAAGGGATTTCATCTCCCAGTATTTAATGCCGCGACTCTGTTGGGCTGAAAGGGAGAGAGGCGCATGAAAGGAAGTTGCTTTGAATCCTTGCCTGGGAACGATTCCTGTCTCTTGCGCCGCCCAAGGTCAAAGTTTCCTCTTTTGCTTTGACTGCTCCTCCCACCTTTATCTCTCTTTCTGTATATGTATCTTTAGCTGCTCCCCCAAGGGGATTCCCAAGTCGTTCTTCATCAGCCTTTCCAAGCCCCTGTTCGATTCCCTTCTCCTTAACCTTGTTGTTCGACCTGTCGCTGATTGGTTCCGATCTGATCTGTGGTTAGTTCTAGGATCTCAAGGTTTCTGGTTGTTGAAAGGGAAGAGCCAACCTGTAAAGCACCTTGCTATTATAAAGGGCAGGGGAGATTATTGTGATATCAACCCGGGCCGGATTGGCCCAGTCTTAGAGTACTGTACTGGTACGGCCCTATACCTGAAGGGTTACGCTTGTGCCAGCCCTTATTGTGCCCTTCCACTTATTGTGCTGGGCTGGACCGGCACGATTTGCCACCTCTAGTCCGTCTGAGCTCCATCCGCTACTTTTTAGTGTGATAGTACACGGATCTCCATTGGGGGATCTCCATGTCCCCTTGATCTATTCAATGCTTCTGCCTTCGTATTTGACCTAGAGATAAAAGACAGAAAAAAAAATGTATTTGTAGGCATGGAAATTTAATTCCAAATCAAGAATGAATAAATTGTCGGAAGACCTGTGAGGCAAATTAATAATGGGACCTAAACAAGAGATATTTCAAATTAGTGAGCTGTTTTTCTATATATAATTCTCGTTCAGCAACCAGAGTGAATACATGCTAATTACCAAGGAAAGAAAGTTCTCAGGGTAGCAGAGAGGGAAGGAGGGAAGAAGCTATAGAAAGATGGACTTTTTGCTCCTGATTTTGGGCCTCTACCTTTCCTGGAGGCTGCTCCGAGCCTTCTTATCCATGGCATACAGAGGCAAATCGGGCCCAGCGGGTAAGCTACCACCAGGACCAAGACCACTCCCGGTGATCGGGAGCCTCCTTCAGCTCAGGTCACAGCCACACAAGTCCTTAACCAAGCTTACCAGGCTCCATGGCCCAATCATGAGCCTGAAGGTAGGATGTGTCACCAACGTGCTTGTCTCCTCCGCTCCGGTAGCACGGGAGATCCTCCAGACCCATGATGACTCCTTTTCCGACCACATGGCCCCTGACGCTGTCACGGCTTTACGTCAGGATGAGCTCGGGCTGCCTTGGATCCCTGTCTCTCCGCTCTGGAGGAACCTTCGCCACATTTGCAGCGTGCACCTTTTCGCACGCACGACCCCCGACTCAAACCGGCACATTTGCTGCCAGAAAATCCTGGTGGGTGCATGAGGAAAACTTATAATAAAATATGAAACAAGAAACGCATAAACTGTGTGGTTCGAGAACATCCCTTAGTATTTCATGCTCTGTCCTCCTTATAAGAAACCGATATGTTTGGCATCATCAGGAACTCCTGGCTCACGTCAGCAAGTGTCATAAGACACGCTCAACCTGCCGGGTAACCCGGTTCTCTCCATGGACTTCGCGGATGCCACCTCCGAGTCGGCCAAGGAGTTCAAGCAGACAGTGTGGCAGGTCATGGTGGAGGCAGGGAAGCCAAACGTAGTGGATTACTTCCCGGTGCTCAAGGGAATAGACCCTCAGGGTTCGAGGTGGAGGATGACAGGCCATTTCAAGCTGATGTTCGATCTTTTCGATAGGATCATCAGCAAGAGGTTGCAGGTCAGAGCAGTAGATCTTCGGTTCCCCAAGAAATGACATGTTGAATATCCTCATAGACCTTGCTGAGGGTAAGGAGGAGAACATGGACCTGTTTCTAATTAAGCACCTGCTCCTCGTCACTATTGAACGGATTCGATTTGCAAAACTCACTTAGAAAATGACACGAATACACGTTTGATGATTTAAAGATCTTACAAATTTAAAAAATTCTAAAATTATATATATTATAATCTCAATAATTTTTAATTAACAAAATTTTATGTAATACACAATAAATATTTAATTCTAATTATATAATTCACTTCGAAGGTTTATTTAGTTCTTCTATCTTTACACTGATAAATATTGCTAATATGACTTACAAGAAATTAGACCTGTATCTTATTATTAAAAGTTTAATTTAATAAATTGTAAGTCTGATAATTTTCTTTGATTTTTTATTCCCGTGAGTTGAGAACCTGTCTATATGTCCTTCATAAGTTTCTTTTTAACTAATTTCTTAATGATGTCCGGGACCTGTTGGCTGCGGGGACTGATACCACTTCAAGCACAATGGCGTGGGCGATGGCGGAGCTGCTCCGCAATCGTGAGAAGCTAATGAAAGCACGGGGCGAGTTAGAACAGGTGATAGGGGCAAAGTCGTAGATGAATCTGATATTGCTCGATTGCCCTACTCGCAGGTGACAGTGAAGGAGATCACTGTCCAGTTGCGTCTGGCGGCTCTGCTGCTGCTCCCCTGCTGGGCCGAAGGGACCGTGGAGGTCTGTGGATACACCATTCCTGAGGACGCACAAATCTTGGTTAATATCTGGGCCTTCTTATACATGGCAAACAGAGGTAAACGGGGTCTGGTGGTGAAGCTGCCACCAGGACCGAGACCACCCCACTGGTCGGGAACATCCTAGAACTCGTGTCCCAGCAGTACAGGTCCCTAACCAAGCTTCGATCATGTGCCTGAAGCTGGGTCACATCACCATCCTGGTCGTCTCCTCGCCTGCGATGGCACAACAGATCCTCCAGACCCAACGTCTCCATCTCCAATGGCATGATCCCCGATACCCTCAAAGCCTTCTCCCAGCATGAGCTCGGTCTATTCTGGTCCCCAGCCTCACTGTTCTGGAGGAACCTTCGCCAGAATAGTAACATGCACCTGTTTGGGCAGAAGATCCTTGACTTGAACGAACATGTTCGCTGCCTGAAACTTCAGGTGCGAAGAGGTAACCGTGAGCTGCTGCAGAGTCCACGAAATTTCAGTAGTTTTTCAAGATTTGCTACCTTCCTCTTTTGGTACATGAAAATGACTCATTTGGCACCAGGAACTGCTGGCATTTGGTGCTAAGCACAGTGAGACAGAAAATGCGGTGGACATTGGCAAGGCGGGACTCCCGACTACTTTCAACCTGCTTAGCAACACGTAGTTGCCCATGGACCCAGTGGATCCAGCCTTGGAGTTCTGGCAAGGACTTCAAGAAGATATTGTGGCAGATCATGGTGGAGATAGAGAAGCCAAACCTAGCGGACTACTTCCCGATCCTCAGGAGGATAGATCTGCAGGGTGCAAGATGGAGGATCACTGTCTGTTTCAGGCGGTTGCTAGATGTTTTTGACAGGATCCTCCCTAAGAGGCTGCAGGACCGGGAAAGTATCGGGAAGAATGATAGATATACTGGATACTCTTCTTGAGCTTGCTGAAGACAAAAAGGAGGGCATAGATCTGTTTCGAATCAAACACCTGTTCGTGGTCAGTCTGAATTCCTGCCTTCATTTTCCCTTTCGTCGTGAAACAACTTAGGAGAAAACCATCTGCTGAAAATCGGAAACAATAAAGAAGTACAACGATATCATTGTTCAACAGTAATTTAGACAAAAGACTGTATCTTACGTAGGTTTAATGTACAGAAATTGCTGCATATTCCGTCTTACTAATTCTCTATCTCTATATCTTGTTTATATGAACCTGTCTGTGGACCAAATACCGGAAGATCGTTCGCTATGACTGGGTTGCATAATGTATTATTACTGCTGGAACATGGATCACATAATCAGAACCATGTTTTCTCTAATTTCCCGATGATGTTCAGGGCCTGATTGCTGCTAAGACCGGCACCACTTCTAGCACGTTGGAATGGGCAATGGCCAAGCTACTTCACATTCCCGAGAAGCATTTGAAAGCCAGGCCGAGCCTGATGGAGGTGATTGGCAGGGGTAACACTGTCAAGGAATCCGACATTGCTTATTACCATACTTGCAAGCAACATTGAGAGACCTTCCAGATGTCGCCCTGCTGCCGGTCCACCATGGGGCAGCTACTGTGGAGGTCGATGGCTACACCATCCCGGAGGACGCACAGATACTGGTGAAAGTCTGGGGCATAAGCAGAGACTCCGCTACGTTGGAGAACAAGGACGAGCTCATTCCAGAGAGGTCACTGGGGTCGGACATCGATGTCAAGGGACAGAACTTCAAGCTCCTGCCGTTTGGCAGAGGCCGGAGAATGTGCCCGGGCCTACCACTGGCCTTAAGAATGTAGCACTTAATGCTTGCTTCGCTCATCGACTCCTTCGATTGGGAGCTCAGAGAAGGGGTTTCTGCGGCCACCATGGACATGGGCGATACCTTCGGGATCACGTTAAAAAAGGCACGACCTCTACGAGCTGTGCCTTTACCGAGAAGTAATCTCTAGAATGAGAAATCTGGTGCATGGCCCTGAGCCAACCCATCTTTAAAATGGCAAATGAGCCATTGTTGCCATATACATCCGACAGACAATGCAGTTGGCCCGACCGTACATAACAATTTGCCATAAGAGATAGCTCGTACTGTCTTCTCTTATGCTAATAGGGTATTCTACATTTATCAAGTTAATCTCATAAGTTGATGCTAAGCAGGTCTACATTTGCCAGTGTGGAATGGACTGGTTGCAACATTTCAATATATTATCTCTTCCAACATGTTTTAAATTTAAAATTAAGTATTATGAATTAAAAAAAAGTATATCATAAGAGTTTCATTTTTTAATGTACTTATCATATTCGAATACAAATTAGTTATGACATTTTAAAATTCGAGTTTTATTTAGGTGAAAAAAACATCAAATTAATCAATGATAGTTAACCGATGGATTTTTCGGGCCAGGTGGATGGTACCAAATGAATGTGAGTTAGCCCAATGGGGCCTCGAAGCGCGTCTTCTGAAAACGAAGGCCTACCTGTCTAATTTCAATTGCGCCCACATAACTAATCCGCAGTTCCTAACTTCATGTCTATCAAGAAGCGAACGGAATGACCGACTTTCTTGCTCATCGTGCCAGACAGATGACCCTCGCATAGATCTTAAGATTACGTGTCTCTACGGCCCTTCTGGTTGGTTGGTCGGTTGCCGCTAGAATTGCCTTGAATCCCTCTGGCGGATGCTCGAGAGGCTGCTGGGTTCATCGAAAGAAAACAGAGGCCGTCGTAGGATATCTAGAGATGACAGTTGTGCTGCCGACGATGTAGGACAGACAGCTGGGCATGGACGCTGGATTTTCATCTCTGAGGGGAACGGTCCCCCAATCCAATCCCATCTTACAGTGTGAATAAATGTTAATTTTTTAGGGGAAAAAATATTTTGCACATGATCTTCTCTGGGAGTGTCTATTCCCGCGACTGTATTACGATGGATCAACGAAAGGCGTTTTAAATTATTCAAAATAAATATCAACTTGGTCAAATCTCAAAATATTTTTAAAAACAATTTAGATAACTATCCGATCTATTATTCTCTTTGCATTTTAACACTGGACTTTTTGAAGGTGTACGTCAGTATGATCTCAAAGTTCGACTTTTATTTTAATATATATTTTTTCATTACCATGTAACCTATAAATTAGGACACGATGAAATTGAGATTACATTATTATCTTAGATGGATCCACAAAATATTTTTTTACAAATAATAGTAAATAATAAAGTAAGTTCATATCACGTGAAATGATACTTTAGTGGAGCATTTATTTATATAGGCACACGAATTTTAGGGTTTTTTTTATTTTAGTATCAATTTTTTAGTTAATTTAAAAATACATAAATTTTAAATATTATACAGTATAACGTTACGTAATAAGTGGCAAACGGTGATGAAATGAAATTCAGCAATTCGGTCATAATACCAAATGACTAGGTTACCATTAAATTTAAAATTTTAAAAATAACATGCGGCAATTTAATAAATTTCTCATCTAATTTTTTCCTCAAACCCAATCCCTAATCTTTACCTCCTCCTTCAATGGCCACCAACGCTGCCGTCCTCCTCCTCCGCCTACTCATCCCTCCTCCGTGGCCACCTCTTCCTCCTCATCCTCCTCCTCCCTATCAGGGCATCAAAATTTTGATTGAGGATGAGGAGGGAAGAGAAAGAGCTTCCTAGAGGTGGTGGCGATAGGATAGGAGGAGGAATCGGGCGGTGGTGGCTGAATAGGGAGGAGAAAGAGGAGGATAAGATGGCCATAGAGAAGAGATAAGGAGGCAGAGGAGGAGGAAGGCGGTGGTGGCGGCTAGAGGAGGTGAAAATTAGGGTTAAAGCTGGAGGAAGAAGAATATTATATTACATGGATCGACGGGAACCATTAAAGGTTTTCGATGATGGAATAATTATTTATTTATTTTCCCATCGCATCGCATGGGTATTATATTATTGTTTACCAATTAAAGTTAATACCAGAATAAGTAATTAATTAATCGACTTCCCATCCCATCGCACCGGTATTATATTATTGTTTGCCAATTAAAATTAATAAAGGGAAAATTGAATTTAATAAAGGTAAGTCTGACTCCACTCAGAGGGCAGCTACATTATCTATGTATAGTTGTCCGCAGGGCAAACAGAGTGAGCAGCACAAGCCCGGAGCTAGGTTACGCTGAGACCTAGAGTTATGGCCTTTCTCCTCTTGATTCTGGGCCTCTTACTTTCCTGGGGGCTGCTCCGAGCCATATTATACAAGTCGACCACTGCAGGGAAGCTACCACCAGGACCGCGACCACTCCCGGTGATCGGGAGCCTCCTCGAGCTCGGGTCCCTGCCCCACAGGTCTCTAACCAAGCTTGCCAGGGTCCATGGCCCGATCATGAGACTGAAGCTAGGCTGTATGACCACTGTGGTCGTCTCCTCAGCCCCTTTAGCACGAGTAATCCTCCAGACCCATGATGACTCCTTCTCCAACCGCATGATCCCTGACACCCTCACGCCCTTCCTCCATGATGAGCTTGGGTTGCCCTGGGTCCCTATCTCTCCGCTCTGGAGGAACCTCCGCCGCATCAGCAACCTGCGCTTGTTCGCTCGCAAGACCCTCGATTCAAATCAATATCTCCGCCGCCAGAAAATCCAGGTTTAGAAAGGGAAAACTGACGATCCCAAACGAGCTGAGGATGTCTCGCTCCTAGTATTTTGAGCTCCGTCCATCATCTTCTTAAGAAATTTGACATATTTGGCATCAGGAACTCCTGGATCACGTCGGCAAGTGCAGCAAGACTGGAAGCCCCGTGGACATCGGTCAGGCAGCGTTCAAGACTACACTCAACCTGCTGGGGAACACGATCTTTACGATGGACTTGGCGGATGCCACCTCGGAGACTGCCAAGGAGTTCAGGGAGCTAATATGGCAGATCATGGTGGAGGCAGGGAAGCCAAACATAGCGGACTACTTCCCAGTGCTCAAGAGGGTAGACCCGCTGGGTGCGAAGCGGAGGATGACTGACTATTTTCGGCGGATGTTCGATGTTTTCGATAAGATCATTAGTGAGAGGCTGCAGGGCAGAGGGGTCTCTGGCTCCGAAAGGAAGAATGACATGTTGGATATTCTCCTAGACCTTGCTGAGGATAAGGAGGAGGACATGGATGTGTTTCTAATAAAGCATCTCTTCCTGGTGAGTTGAAATTTCCATGGATGCTTTTCAAATAGTATGTGTGTTGAGTTGAGTTAATTAGTTTCGTTAATTGCCTTCTGTTATGATTGTTTGACATCGATCACAGAAAAGAAAATATCAATATAACAACGAGTGCACGTTACATAGAATTGTGAATCAATAATCCCTATTATTGGTTTTGTGTGCTCTGGACAAATCTACCCGGCTGACTATCTCCCAGATCAGTAAACATATCGAGGACAGGTACACAATTAAGGCAATTTCATACCTCTATGATATACGTAGATAGATGGTCACGGACGGCTAAAGTCACTTTTAATTTTGTGTAGTCTTATTACAAATATGTATATATATAAACATATATTCATCTAACTCGTTTGTCGTGACCCTGGAAATATGGGAGAGTGAGTTGCCTTGCTCAGTTATTGCATGTCACGTTATGTTATGTGGGGTTTATATATATATATATATATAAACTTTTCTGTTTCTAAAACTTTATAGTTTAAAGGGTAACAAGATTTGGGAAATGGAGAATAATAATGAAAATAAATTTAAATTTTAATAATTTCATATTAATATGAATAGTGTTGTACCAGACCTTTTTTGTCTGACTTTTATTATAATGATTGCGGAGGCTTGAATTTTATGAAAGGGTTATTTGTTTTTGGGCCAATTTTATGATAGGTTATTGACAAATCAATCACTGCGTCATTCATGGGTCGTTCCATGTCTCACAATCATAGTTTTTAAAACCACACCGGTCAGAAATCGGTGTAGGTATGGGTTCATAGATCGGACCGGGAGTTTAATGGGTTGACCGCATATTTAATAAATAATATTAATAATATAATATTACTAATAAATTTACATAATATCATAATTTGAATATAATTTATAACAAAAATCATTAATATAACCATTATATTAAACAAAAGTTTAATATAAAATATAAATATAAGTTTAGTAAAATAAAATAGGTACATTACAATAGGTTTTTGTTTTTTGTTTTTTGTTTTTAATTTTAAGTCGGCCGGTTTTCTCATGGGTTCAATTGGGTTCACCGGTCGGACCGAAAACCGGCCGGTTCAATCAGATTTTTTCTCTTTTAATGTGCAATTGGATTTTTTGAAGGAACCAGACTGGGTGAGTGGCCGGTTCCCGGTCCAGCCGGTCGAACCGGCCGGCCCGGCCCGGTTTTTAAAACTATGCTCTCAATTATGTCTAGGACCTGTTTGCTGCGGGAACTGATACAACTTCAAGCACGTTGGAGTGGGCGATGGCGGAGCTGCTTTGCAATCCCGAGGAGCTAGTGAAAGCGCAAGCTGAGCTCGAAAAGGTGATCGGCAGGGGTAAAATGGTGGAGGAATCTGATATTGCTCGGTTGCCATACCTACAGGCAACGGTGAAGGAGGCCTTCCGGATGCACCCGGCAGTCCCGCTGCTTCTCCCTCGCAGGGCCGGAGCAAGCGTGGAGGTCGGTGGCTACACCATTCCGGAGGGCGCACAAATCCTGGTGAACGTCTGGGCCATAGGCAGAGACCCGGACGTGTGGAAGAACCCGGAGGAATTTATTCCAGAGAGGTTCTTGAGATCGGACATCGATGTCAAGGGGCAGGACTTTGAGATCTTGCCGTTCGGCGGAGGCCGGAGAATATGCCCGGGCCTTCCACTGGCCATAAGAATGCTGCAACTGATGCTCGGTTCACTCCTTAACTCCTTCGATTGGAAGCTCGAAGATGGGGTTTCTCCGGCGACCGTGGACATGGGAGACATGTTCGGGATCACCTTAAAAAAGGCACAACCTCTACGGGCTGTCCCTTTACCTGGGAAAACTCTCTAGATCGACAAAAATGTTAGATAGATTCTCGATCGACATGTTATGTTGTTGAAGATGCAGGGACACGGCAGCTTGTCCAGCTATAAAGGTATGTCATGTGTATTATCTATCACGTCAAATAATGAATGCATGAGTGACCACAGTTCTGCAGCTTGCAATATTATATGTCGGGTTTTCTCCACACGTCCCCACTTCACTGAACCATTCGTGACTTGAAATCGAGATTGGATTTCATGGCCTCAGAAGCTGAGCTGACATATATTTATAAGCATAAATTCATATCCTGTGAAACTAGGTCAACAACCCATTGTAGGTATGATAGAGTGGTTCGACACTTATCATCATAATAGAAGGACTCGAGTTCGAGTTTCACCTGTGGCATGAAACTCTTAACCTCTTAAATAAACTGATCCGATATGATCCAAATTAGTCAACTAGAAAAAATTTAATTAGATACTCACGATTTATATGAAAAAAACTAGGTGATTTTGCCCCAGGGGATCGGACAGTAACTACACCCTGCGCGTGTTTCAACCCAATTAATATGAGTATAAATAAATAAGTGCCCCCAAAAAAAAGTACTGAAAATAATTATTATTACATCTGTTCACTTTCTTAGTCGCGTTCACTCCCATGTGATGGAGTAGATGTATGGAGCCAAATTTCCTTTGGGTGCATTAAATGCTGGACTGGGAGATATCTCACAACTTGAGAAGAAAATCCAAAACAGGAAAGCCAAAGGTACGGAGATTTGCGAGGAAAAAGTTTAGATACCATATAATAAATAAAATTATATAACACATAATTATGTAGATTTAATTTAAATTATAATTAATTTATATAAATAGTTAAAATATAATTAATTTTATCTAATTAAATATATTTAAATACATTTTTTAATATACTAATTTATTTCACTAATTTAAATATGTATGTTATTAATTTAAAATATTATTTATTATATAATTATTAAACATATTAATATACTTGAACACGATTTGTTTATATATATTAAACATGCAGATTGCATGGTAATTATTTTAAACATGATATCGACATGGTACGGCAATTGCGGCGGTGGATTAGGATAACTTGGGGATTGAATAATTATTACTTTATTATATCTTCAAATAGGTGATTCAATAATTGAATTACAAGTTAAGAAGATTATCAAAAATTTTTTCAAAAATTCCTGCCCGCCCACAAATTAGTATTAAGATGTGATTTGGCTGACTCGGGAATATTACACGGTACAATCCAAAAAAAAAATCAACGCAAGTGGCCAACTCGCATTTCTCCTCCCAAAAGCAAAAAGCTTTTTCTTTTATATGAGTAATATATTCAAAAATTATATTAATCAACTTATTCATTAAATAATATATTATAGTTATCTATAATTAATCTTTAAATAAAAAATATTCAAAAATTTCATATTTCAAAACCTTAACTCACAATATCTTATCATTATCGGCGCATGAGTTTGTTGAATCCGTGGCCGGCTGCCTTTTTTTTTTAACTTTACGCGCATCGAGTCCGCCTCACCAGAAAAGGGGATGGGAAGACAAAATCAGACATGGCAGGCTGCAAATGATGATTGAAAGCTGTCCCTCACATCTGCACCGTACGATCGTGTCTCTCAGGGGATGGTTTTTATAAAAGAGTTTTAAGGGGATGGAAATTCAAACTAGTAGCGATTAAAAGGAGAGGGGCGGGGGCGGGGGGGGGGTGATGGATTAAGAGAACAATATAATATAATTTAATTTAGTAAAAATAAACAAAACAAAATAAAATTTACTTAATGATGTAGTGGGACATCCCCGCAGCCCCCTTAAACTCATCCATGACGCAATTAATGCAAAATCTCATTTGCTTTGTCCAAGTTCTTCGTGCTTGATTGGGTGGAATGAACCTAAGGAATTCTTGGCTTTATTGTTTTTGGCAGGATGCAATGTGTTCTACGCATGTCACAATCACGAGTTTGAGTATGTGCCTTACACTGCGATCTACCATGTCTCTACACGTGTGTACAGTTATCTTTGCTTGATCTTGTGGGTAATAATTGACAATAAGCGATCTAAATGCGCTGCTCACTCGTGTCTTTTATGACAGATTTGAGATATTCGGTAGGATGCTTCAAGAAATTAGAACAATCAAGGCATGACTCCCATCATCTTCCTATCAACTCTTTTGTTTTCTTTCTTTTTTGTTCTTATCTGTTCGGCTGTCGACGGACCTGAAGAGGAACAATCTCTGCGTGCCGTATGATTAAAGTAGTGGATTATAAATGAGAGGTGGGAAAATTTGGCATAGCTCGGGTACCGTATGGTAAAAAAAAATCGTGTCTAAACCAGTGTTTTCACTCTGCATCATATATTGGGTCATGCTAGTATGACACGAAAATAAATCGTGATGTGCCGGTCCAAAAATACGAAAAGAAATTAAATTTTAATTAATTATATTCTAATAATTATTTTATTATTTTATTCAAATTAATATATTTTTTAGTTTAATAAGTAAATTATATCATAAAATATTATTTTAAAATTTAAATTATTAAAATTTAGTTTTACCATGCGGCATGATCCGAATTTAACCGTCTACTATAAATAAAAAAAAGTGACATATTACCTTTGATAAGTGATGTGGACACCGGTACAATCGGCTTGGTGACACCGACCAAAACCCTAACCCACAACCAACCCTCCCTCCCCCCGATCGACTTAATACCCGAACTGAGAGCTCCCATAGACTAACTTACTAATATCGAGTGGTGAATTTCCGGACCCACTTGATGTTTCGGACTATTGTCGATTACACTGTGAAGTTATGATTCATTTAGTTCAATTTCATGTTTGCAATAAATCTCACATTAAGATATTATAACTCATGGCATAAAATTCCGATTTTACATAGAAAATCCGAATCTCTGTTGGAACCAAATGCCCCACAAAGAAAATGACGGTTGGGCCTGGGCGTTTGAGCGTGGCTTAGCGGCCGAGCCGGTGTTCCAACAAGTTGTTGGTCCTGCTCTTGGGCTTCCGGCTGAAGTACGTACTTATACGACGATGTTCGATGTTCGTTTTTCCGGTTATTTCTAGTTCTCCGATGTATTTCAGCATTACATCGTCTGCTGCATTTATATCAAAAATTTATGAAATGGTAACTCAAACGAAGCCGATGTATCGTTATATTAGGTATGATCATGGGCCAATGTTAACATTATACAGGAAGATCTCAGTGGTGGATTCAGGACCCAATTACCCGAGCCCGCCGAGAAGGCTCGTGCAGATTAACGTTGCGGGCTGTGAACCGATCAGGTCGAGTTGGCCTCATTCGCAAGTGAACTGTTGTAGATCAGGGTTGATGAGGACAACAGTGCAATTTTGTTGGAACTGATTGCGGGTCACGGCCTGCTTGCTTCCATGCATGGCCAATTGGACCACCCTTGTCACCTGAGGTCCAAACATATCCAAGCAACCAAAACGAGGGAGATCAAAGACAGGGACCAAACAAACAAACAAACAAACAAAAAATCAGTTTTTTTTCATAATACCAACATTTGGACTGAACTCTGCGTGCCATTTAAAAGTTCTAGATTTCACTTAAAAATCTTCTCTAAACTCAACAAAATTCGATTTTTTATTTTCTATCTTTTAATTTCAAAAGAGGCTTTCGCTTTTGACTTATGTCGTTTCAGTGGCTGCTATATTTTATGGCTGGACGGAGTAAAATCCGCTCATTTGCCAACTCACGTTGGGGCCTTTAATCCAATCCACTTATTGGTAAATAACTACATAACCCCCGAAAATCCTATAAAATGGTTATTATCGCAAGATGGGAAAATTAAAGGAAAAAATTCATCTCTCAAAATTAATAAAACTAAAGTGGGAAAGGTTTTTGATAAATTTGATATTATTATCAATTATTTAGGATTAATATATTTTAAATTCAATTATTATTTAGAATATTTTATATATCCATCCATTACTCTTCTATTTTCTATTCTAAGTTTTAGGGATTATTTTATATTGAATTTAAAAAAAATCTTAAACATGAGATCCCAAACATGGAAACAGAAAGGGTCCTCCAAAATTAGAAATTTATTTATTTATTTATTTATTTATTCTTGGGCTGGCAAATGGTATAACACCAGCTCTTCCTGTTGTATGGGACAGCCATGAAATTACCATAAAATCCCCGGGAATTACCGGGAAGCTTATAAATAAATAAATATATATATACTCACATGTATAACATGCGCCTGATGCGGACGCTCCTCCACGACACGCTAAGCCCGGTTCGACGAAGATCTTCTCATGGTTGGACGAATTCGGGGTTCTCAAATCTGACGATCATGATCCCATCCACATCACAAATCTAATATTTGTCCGTCCGATCAGATCCGCGTCCCCATTGAGCAGCGATTACCTACTTCCTGCTCAGTGCATCAACGTACGGCGTCGCAAGTTGGATGGGATTGGTGGAAGCTGGGTTCTGAGTATGTGCGGTGGAAGCAACAGATAATTTCCTCACCCTTACTCCTTTGCCTCATCGATCAGCTTATTCAAGAACCTCTCTCTACCCTCTCTTTCTCTCTCTCTCCTCGCCTCCTCCTCCTCGTCTTCCTCCTTCCGTCTCAGATCTAAAGAAAACACAGGCAGACTCGCGCAGCCACGGGCTGTCCCTCTCTCTCTTGAGGTTTTCAAGAGAGAAAGCGGGTGGCATTGCCATGGTAGAGGGCCAGACATGGACGACGCGTCGGATGAGCAACCCCCGGCTCGAGACCACCGCCGTCGACATCCCCTCCACGCCTCCTGGAGACGCCCGGGTACCTGCAGCCGCCGCCGCATCCGCCTCCTCTCCGGCCGCCTTGACGGCGCTGATCATTGCGTCCTGGTACCTCTCGAACATTGGCGTCCTGCTCCTGAACAAGTACCTCCTTAGCTACTACGGTTTCCGGTACCCGATCTTCCTGACGATGCTCCACATGATCTCCTGTGCCATCTACAGCTACCTCACCATCCACGGCCTCGAGCTCGTGCCACGTCAGTACATCCTCTCCCGCCGGCAGTTCCTTAAGATCCTTGCCCTCAGCGCCATCTTCTGCTTCTCCGTTGTTTGCGGCAACACCTCCCTGAGGTACATTCCCGTCTCCTTCAATCAGGCCATCGGCGCTACCACCCCCTTCTTCACCGCCATCTTCGCCTTCCTCATAACCTTCAAGCGTGAGACCGCTGAGGTCTATCTCGCCCTCCTCCCTGTTGTATTTGGCATTGTCCTCGCTAGCAACAGCGAGCCCCTGTTCCACCTTTTTGGATTCCTAGTCTGCGTCGGGTCCACTGCTGGCCGTGCCCTCAAGTCCGTCGTCCAAGGATTACTGCTGACCTCTGAGGCCGAGAAGCTGCACTCTATGAATCTGCTTCTCTATATGGCTCCGTTGGCGGCTCTGATTCTTCTCCCTGTGACCCTCTACGTTGAGGGCAATGTGGCAGCGGTCACGGTCGAGAAGGCGAGAGCAGGACCTTTCATCATATTCCTCCTGCTCGGCAATGCGACTATAGCGTACTTAGTAAATTTGACAAACTTCTTGGTGACCAAGCACACGAGCGCCCTGACCCTGCAGGTCCTTGGGAATGCCAAGGCCGCAGTGGCAGCAGTCGTGTCCGTCCTTATATTCAGGAACCCCGTCACATTGATGGGGATGACCGGATTCGCGGTTACGATCATGGGCGTTGTTCTATACAGTGAGGCAAAGAAGAGATCTAAAGTCGCAGCACGGTGATTGGTGGCAGTCAATTCAATTCTGACTCAAATACAGTGAGGGATCAACGTCTCGGTCCCTCACTAGCTTGCTTGAGTTTTGGTTGATTGGTTGAAGATCATCTTCCCGGCGAAGGAATTGGGAAGAAGGGAACAGATTGATGAGATCGAATTGTATAGGGACATTTACGAGAGGAAAAAGAAAAAAAGGGATCTGCTTTTTCATTGTCGTTGATTGTTGATTGTTGATTGTTGATTGGGGTTGGGGATAGGATAAGAGAATAAAGTTGCTCTCTTTCGGTATTGCCCCCTCCCTATTTTAGGTTTATTTAATACATCGCGGAATTTCTGGTGGGAGGAAACAATTCTTCCCCACATTCAATTCTTGAGTAGCATCCTTTCTATTCTCACTTTGTTCAATTGTTTGTCAAAAACTATATGATTGAGAAGGACTCTTAACACTTCATCGGGGAAAAATCCGTTGCTTTTTTGGCTAAGATGATAGTCAGTTCAGGTTAAATTGGTTTAATAGCTGTCTATTGGATGGTGTAAAAGGGAGGATCCAACTTTCTGAAGTTCGGAGACTGCTTGGTTCAAAGTTAAGATGTGGGGACTGGAGCTGCAACTGTGATCGGATCAGAGTTCTCACCCCTGTCAGCCCCTGATTATATTTGTTCATTCAGTTTGCTGATTCAAACTCTGGCGCTTCTCATTTAGCTTACACATTTACAGACTAGAGATTGGCTGCAAAATCAGTCGGTACTGCATGTAGACTTGGACAGTTACTAGTGCTGTGGAGATTGATAAGAGCTGTCGTAGTCCCAATGTTCTTGAATTTGTGGCAACTGAGATGAAAACCATCAATATCACATAAAGACATACCCGATTTAGGAAGAGCACTCCCATGAGCAGTTTATTGGGTTTCCACCTGCACGGGGATTTAACCCCTATATTTTACACACCGACACACTTGGAACTTATATTTTCTGTGTTGATCTCATCTTTTGGGCACTGAAATCGGATCCTTAGCAGTTAGCATGATAGAAGAGTGCTCCTTCCAGTGCGAACCTACAGTCTCTTTTGGTTGGGAACATGATTTGCTTAGCTGAGTGAATTTAATTTCTAGCATCTGCTACGTATAACATCTCTTGTCTGGTGGGGTCATTAATTGGAACAGACTCTGCATTTGCCCTTTGGGGTGTTCCAGTCTTTCCAGGCTGTCATGACTTATTGCCATCGAAGACAAGGACCATTGCCTTATCATTAACATAATCCTGTCTCCTGCTGATTTATTAATTGGCCTACTGGGGGCTCATTATTTTTATTTGGACGAATAATTTCTTCCGTCTAACTGATCTCTGCCCGAAATTGATGCTGTTTGGTTTTCTATGCTGTCGGTAGCAGCAAGTTTTGACCGTTTTGACTCTCCTAACTTGCTCTATTTTCCCATAAATATATATATACACACACATATATATATAATGATCTGTTTCCATTCCATGGGTTTCTTATTCTAAGCTGCTCTTCTGCATGGAGGATCTGGAATCTGTTCTGGTCGCAGAGGATCTTGTGGAGAGCACAGGTTAGATCTGACCCAATCTAACAGTCGACTAATCCTTCCAATTTCTGAAATGCAAATTGCATGCTTCGAGTTGAAACTTCCATAGGTTAGTCGGGGCTTTGCTCTGTTAGGGGTAAAGGATCTGATGGACTTGACCTATATATATTTCCATAAGTTCGAGCAGACTGCATTTTGACTTCTACCAGAGGGGAGTGAAGAGATCGTGAGAGTTCCACTATCAAGAGTTGGGCCATGGACACAGTCAATGGCAATATTACATCAACAACTGATAAATCTTTGCAGTGAAGTGGAGAACTACATTTACTTGTGAGGTCTTGCTGGAATGGGATCCAATTAAGCTCATCTTTCAATTTCCAAGGGCCCAGCATGCCCATATGCCTGACTAACAAGCCCGAAAGGAAATTGCAGAGCTCGGTCCATTTGACAGATTCTCGTGCTTCTGGTTCATGAGTTTTCAGCTATAGCATAAATGACTGGTGCGATAGTGAACCGGTTCGACCCTAATAGACTAATCAAAGCTCAACCGACTTCTATATAGCTGATGATAGTAAATTTGAAAAATGCTTCACAGCTGCTGTTGTATCTAACTGAATCTTCAAACAACATCGGGAATCTCGTGGCATGCTTATTTCTGAGGAATCGGTTTTCACTCTTCTCCACCACTTCCTCAGGAAACTGTGTATGTATTAACTCGTAATGATGAAGGTTGGTGAGGAGAAATTGAAAATATCATTTTAATTAAAAAAATTATACTAACTATTCAGACCATTAATGTCTATTAATTTCTTAAATGCAACTTAATTAGTATTCGTCAAATTGTGTTTTGAGGTTTTCTTTTTGATAAGTGATCATGGTGTGAGGTAGGATGATAATATATATATATATATATCTCTTCCTTTTCTGCGTTCAATTTTCAGCAGGAAAAGTGTAAAATTGATTTGAGTAACTTATTAAATTCAAAAATTTTCTTGCATTACCTAAATACATGGTAAAAATGATAAAATAAAAGGGTAGAAAAGGAAATTATTAATGGAAAAGTGTTATTAAGAAAAACCTTATCCAATCAATTTATAAATCTGAATGACGAAGATAATTTTCCTATATAGAAAACGTAAAATTCTCTGCAATTGCATTCCCTTCCCCTAAGCCATTCTGCATTGCAGGGGACAGGAAGGGAACAGAAGGTTTGCTATTTTTGGCCCTTATGGTTGCGCTTCTTAGTTGGATAACCTATGAATTGTTTGACGATAACTTAAAGTAAAAGAACAAAAAAAAAAAAAACTTATGTCAGGACCCCGTGGGAGACTTTCGTTCACCATCTCATCCTCAGCCTCGAATTCTGTCCTTTGGGACGAGGAAGGATCGTCCCAGAAACAGGAAGCCTCTTTTTCCTGTACCATCAATCCTCTGCTCGGTGGTAGATTTCTCGGCTCGTCTCTCGTGGTAGAGAAGGCGTTAAAATGGAATCGGCAGGAATTCCTGAAGAATTCCCTCCAGGTATGCGAGAATCCATTCTTTCAAGGAAACCGTTTTGTGTTGGCTGACGAGAATGGAAGAAAACAATTGAATTTCAGACAAAAAAACTAGGACTAAGGTTTGGGTTTTGCTTATGTGAAAACATGGAGGGATGAAGTCAAACCAACCATGACAGGAAAAGGAGAACCAATAGGCCCCCCCTTTTTTTCCCTCTCTTGGACCCCGTGAGCAAAGCTGAAAGCAAATTGCACTTTGCATGATTTGGGAGGGCAATATGACCATCTTCTTGATACGTAGCCGCCACCCAGATTAATTGGCCCTAAGCCACAAGATCTTCTTCTTCTTCTTGGTCCTTTATATTGAGCTGTCTCCCTGATCATCACGGGAACTGCCCCTTCCTAAAGTTGCCAACTTTCCTGAGAAGCCCACCAACCATACAGCTCCTCTACCACCTCAATAGAGCGACTTATACTGACAATTTCGCCAGGCTCTCGTGACTCAGTTGATCGCTACATCTGCATCCATACATGCTGCTCGGTATTTAGCGGCCGTATGTGCAAGTCTGCAAGCTGAGGTTTTCCTAAATTTCTTGTGTTCGGCTTTACCAGTGGCAAAAATGGACAACCGTTCACCTTCTCCGAGTAAGCCAGGGAACCATTTTGTCGACATCCATGAGGTCCTGCCTGAGGAAATGGAGCTCGGGGCGATGAAGAGACCAGCCAATAAGCCGCCTGAAAAGAAGGTCAACAGGTCGATAAGGCTCCGGGAGGGGAGGCAGAGGCAGCAGAGGAGCTTCAGCAGGCAGGTCTCCCTTGAGACTGGTTTCTCGGTTCTGAACAGGGAATCCAGAGGCGAAGACAATGAGAGGAAGGTTCTGTCGAGAAGTGGCCTCAGCTTCGGAGGGTTTGAAGCAGCCAATCAAGTTGCTGGTGAGGAGGGGAGAGTGAAGGGAGACTTCAGCATCTTCAGGACAAAGTCCACTCTGAGCAAGCAGAACTCTATGATACCTCTGAGGAAGGAGAGGGAGAATAATCAGGACAATCATCAGAGGAATAATGAGAGCACCGCCGGCATGGAAGAGTCCGTAAATAGAAGTGTTCCAGCAGGAAGGTACTTTGCTGCTCTAAGAGGCCCCGAATTAGACGAAGTCAAGGTAATATAATCATCATTTTGTGTTTACACTGGTTTAGATAACGATTTTAGCGCGGTTGTAATCAAAATCCATCAACAAACTCATCAAAACGATAAATGATGACTTTAGATCCTTCCAAGAGCGCAAGCTATTGATAAATTCGATCACTTGGCAGGACTTCCGTTTAGTCATTGTCCGTCTTTATTCGACGGCATTTATGGCATTACATTGTGGTTGATATAATGATCTTCAAACGGGTTAAGGCATTTGAGGTAATGATTCAGATTTTGCAGCATATTGCTCTTAGATACAATCTTACACGTGCAGGACTACGAAGACATCCTTCTCCCAAAGGACAAAACCTGGCCGTTCCTCCTCCGGTTCCCCATCGGATGCTTTGGCATCTGCCTTGGCCTCAGCAGCCAGGCCGTCCTCTGGCGGTCTCTCGCCACGAGCCCCGCCACCCAGTTCCTCCACGTCACCCATTACATCAATCTCGCCCTCTGGCTCCTGGCCCTGGCCGTCCTCCTCTTCGTCTCGATCACTTACTTCCTCAAGTGCATATTCTACTTCGAGGCTGTCCGAAGGGAGTGGTTCCACCCCGTGAGGATCAACTTCTTCTTCGCCCCATGGGTCGTCTGCATGTTCCTGGCGATCGGGGCCCCACACTGCCTTGCCCCGGGGCCCCCGCACCCTGCTATCTGGTGCACCCTGATGGCACCATACTTCTTCCTGGAGCTCAAGATCTACGGGCAGTGGCTCTCGGGAGGGAAGCGGCGACTCTGCAAGGTGGCCAATCCTTCCTCCCACCTTTCAGTGGTCGGGAACTTTGTCGGTGCAATCCTAGCGGCCAAGGTGGGCTGGAATGAGGCCGCCAAGTTCTTCTGGGCGGTTGGGTTCGCGCACTACCTCGTCTTGTTTGTGACCTTGTACCAGAGGTTGCCGACAAGCGAGGCCCTGCCCAAGGAACTCCATCCCGTGTACTCCATGTTCATTGCTGCCCCTTCTGCTGCAAGTGTCGCCTGGGAAGCCATCTATGGGCAGTTCGACGGATTATCAAGGACTTGCTACTTTATCGCACTCTTCCTCTATGTGTCTCTCGTCGTCCGCATCAACTTCTTCACCGGGTTCAGGTAATCCAAGTCCTCTTGCATGTTTACCCTTAATTAGGAATTTTTGGTTTACTAAAGAAGTTCCCCCCAAGTGAGCAAATTGATCAGCAAAGGTCATCCATAGATGCTCATGGGTTGAATTTTGAACCCAAAAATGTACGGCAGAGCAAAAAATTGAATGTTGAGAGTGGGATTCGAACCCACGCCCTTTCGGACCAGAACCTTAATCTGGCGCCTTAGACCAACTCGGCCATCTCAACAATGACATAAGAAAGTTTCTTCTTTTTTTAGATTCTCTGTAGCATGGTGGTCCTACACCTTCCCCATGACGACCGTGTCGGTCGCAACCATTAAGTACGCTGAGCACCAGCATTCGCTCGTAAGCAAAGGCCTTGTGCTGGCTCTCTCGTTCATGTCTTCGACCATGGTAGCTATTCTCTGCATCTCCACTCTCCTCCATGCCTTCGTCTGGTGCACCCTTTTCCCAAACGACCTTGCCATCGCCATCAAGAAGAAGCGGCAGGGCAGAGAGAAGAAGCCCAGGTTTGCTGCCAATAAGGGCTATGACCTCCGGCGGTGGACGAAGCAGAGCCCCCTCTCCTTCGTCTCCGGCATGACGAAGCAGAACTTGGGATCCCGGACTCCGACCCTGGATCAAGAGAAGAGAAGCGATGGCGAGGAGTGAAAACTTACCTTCCATGGCTGTGTTTGGTACGAGAGGACGTGGAGAGTGGAATGAAAAGGAATGGAATGGAATAACAAGACATGCCAAAAGAGCTGCATTATTCATGTCTCCCTCGCCTAAGGTAACAATAATATACGTTGCCAGCCATCTCCCCTATCGAAGGAATACCTACTTACGAGGAGCCAAATCTTGTCAACGAGGCCAAGAACATGCTCTTGTCGAGAAATGATCGGTGAGCATCTTTCTGTGTAAAGCAGGTTCTGGGCTCATTGTTGAACAAATTGGTTTTGTTTGGGGAAGTGGATATAGAGGTTTTGAAGACAACGGGCCTGTAGCATACTTCTTAGCCGCAGAAAAGCTGCAGATAACATTGACCGGCGTATATGCAATAAAAGCTTTTCTTTTTCTGTGATCGATGACTATCGATGCAATCGAGCTATTTCTGTAACAGAATGGGCAACATGTGATATTTGAATTTCAGAGTGTCTGGGACAGTGATATAAGGTGGGAGTGTCCGAATTCTTGAAAGACTTCTGATTTTTTAGTGTCAAAATTAAGGTAGAGCTCAGCTGACTCTGCGGAGTTGTGGGGCTCGATTTGGTCTATCAGATCCACCAACATTTGGTTGGTAAAAACTTGACCCGAGTTCGGGCCATCTGCCGAATTGGGCCACCCACAAAAGAACCGTTCATCGGCTTGACTGGGATAGTTGGATGCACTCGACTTAGCCTGCGTGCTACAGGACATCCCATTCCCAGGACCACCAGAATGCTAGGTGGATCCAAGTTACGTACAAAATCATACGAGCTTACCCATAGGCACGAGTTGTTGCTCGGGTTTAAATGACGTGACGTCTTCATAGGAACTGATGAAAGACAAGGCAGAGAGAGATTCTCGAGTTGAGATTGCTTGGATATGTGGAGCCAAATTCGAATCAATGATATGGCTTCGGATCCAATGAGCAGCTCCAAGCTTGTCTGTTTCGCCAAAGAAGAGAAGTGACCCACACAAACTATAACATGTCGTATGGCCTCATCTTCCTCATCTCTCAGCAAGCAATCAGTCAAACGCTGCTTTTGGGCCTCAAATGTTCACATCCCAAATGTCTTTATAATCATATGCATATTTCCCTCTCCTCTTCAATAGGAGTATCAGTATTTTTTGTGTTGAATATGAAACAGTCAAAATTAATAATATTTATGCCATCGAAAATAGGTTTACTATGACTGGAGTTGGTAACTCATTCAATAATAAAATTTGACTCAAACCCGCGATGTGATTTGGTAAGAATCACGGGGGCAATAGAGTAAATTCGTCCCTTCACATATTCTGTCTTCTCTGCAGACAGGGAACGGCGCGAATAATGTCTCAAAGCCTCAACAAATCAAGCAGAACGAGATATTTAAAAAAAGCCGGAAAATCTGGCAGCCTCGAGAGTCGAGAGGTCGCCACTCTCGCTCCAACCAGCCCAAGACACCAACTTTCCCTCCTCGTGTACTCCGACCGGCACCCAATATCCATCAGCCGTATCTACTCGTCTCACCTGGAGGACGTCAGTGGATTGAGGTGATGTTCATTCGTCCAAGAAAATGACACGGACCCTGTTTTACGGGGCCCAGCAACTCGATCCAGACGAAGATTCCAGCGCGGCCGCGACCACCACCTGCGGGGGCAGCAGCGGCGGCTGGGGAACCGCCATGAGGGTGATAGTACCGTTGCAGGGCGTGGTCCAAGGCAGGGGAGGCCTTGTCTTGGGGTCTGTCATACCCTGCGCTCTCTGCTACTTCCTCCAGCTGTACCTGAAGCGGCACCACTCCCGCACGCCGCCGCCGTCTCCATCTTCCTCATCGGAGCAACTTGCAGAGGTCTCCACCAAAGACCTACAGCGGTCTCACTCCCGGGCGAACCTGTTGCCGCGCGGCTCGGGCGGGCTCGCCCACGTGTCGAGTCGGGCTGGTTCGGTCATCAAGGGTGAGGACTCGCCTTACTTTGTCGGGCTGAGGCGGGTAGAAGATGATCCGTACGACGAAGTTGCCAACCCCGATGGCATCATTCAGCTGGGATTGGCTGAAAACCAGGTTGATACTTCTTATGTCTCGGTCTTGACCTTGTTTTCTTCCTTTTTTTTTCTATTACCTTGATAATTAATGTTAATTCTAAGATATTATTGCCTACAATTACGGTTGATGGGCGTAATCAGAATAATTAAAGATGATTGTGGATCAGTAATTGTGATGTGCTGAGTGATCGAATCTCATGTTCTTGTTGGATGCAGTTGTGCTTGGATTTGGTTTGGAAATGGGTAGTGGTGAACGGGAAAGAGGCCATACTGGCTAATGAGTCGAGTGTTAGTCGGTTGGCAGCATACAATCCTCTCGATGGATTGATGGATTTGAAAATGGTAATTTTTGCTGCCTATAGATATACCCGATCTTCTCATATATTCTGCTTCCTTCAAAATAGTTATTTCAGTTAATCTCCATATTATGACTGTCCTCCTGGAAGTTTCCTAATGAACTTTGATTGAACCGGAGGCTAGATCAGCTAAAATTCCCATATTTTAGAAATATAAACAAAATTTACGCTGGCAAGATTGGCTACATTTTCCAGGGCCTTGTCCTATATTGACCATGATAACGTCCTCGAGCATTAATTGTTTGGGTAGGAATGTATCTATCGCATTCAGCGAAAATGGTGGAAAAAATGGAGAACATATCAATCATAGATATCTTCTTATTTGCTCTTTAATATGTATGTATGTAGCAGTCTCGTCCACTTAATAAGATCAATTTCTTGCAGGCAGTGGCAGATTTCATGTCCCAAGTAACCAAAAGGGCTGTTTCCTTTGAACCATCTCAATTAGTACTGACAACTAATTCAACTGCTGCAATTGAGACACTCAGCTTCTGCATAGCTGATGCAGGAAATGCGCTCCTTGTGCCTACACCTTATTATCCCAGGTAATAAAATTTGGTTAAGGGAAAAAAGTCCAAAAGAGCTTACTCCAGTGAAAGCAATAATTACTGTTAGATTACATCCAGGATAACAGAAACTTGAATCTAAATGCAGCTTTGACAGAGACATGAAGTGGCGAAGTGGAGTTGAGATCATACCTGTCCCATGTCGAAGCACTGATAACTTCACCCTAAGTATAAATGCTCTTGATCAGGCCTTTCATCAAGCAAAGAAACGTGGTGTAAAGGTCTGTGGTGTCATTATCTCGAACCCATCAAATCCAGTGGGGACTTCTGCTCAATCGGGAAACTCTCAGTAGCCTCCTCGCCTTTGTAACTGAGAAGAACATCCATCTAGTGTGCAATGAGATCTTTGCAGGATCCACTCATGGGATTGAGGAGTTTGTGAGCGTGGCAGAGATTCTGGATTCTGTGGACTGCAACCGAACCAGAGTTCACATAGTATACGGCTTGTCCAGGGACCTCTGCCTGGTGGGCTTTAATGTTGGAGTTATTTACTCCTCAAACAACAGTGTTCTTGCTGTGGCTAAAAAGCTCTCTAGGTTCTCTTCAATCTCGACTCCTACCCAGCGATTGTTGATCTCCATGCTCTCAGATGCTAGATTCACTCAGGATTTCATTTATGTAAATCGAGAGAGGCTCCAGAAAATATATGCAGAATTCGTTGCAGGGTTGAAGAAATTGGGTATTGATTGTATGAAAAGCAGCGGAGGGTTTTGCTGCTGGGCTGATATGAGTGGGTTGATCCAATCATACAGTAAGAAGGGTGAAATCGAACTCTGGGACAAGTTATTGAACATAGGTAAGATCAATGTAATGCCAGGGTCTTGGTGTCAGTGTATCGAGCCTGGATGGTTCCGATTTTGTTTCGCCTCATTGTCTAAGAATGATGTACCTGTAGTAATGGAGCGGATTAGAAAAGTTTCTAAAACGTGTAAATCTCGTGTTTGAAACAATATTGATTTTTAGTCCAATTCCATATAGAATTTAGATTGCCCTTTTAGATTATTTTCTGGCTGGAGAAGTTGTAGCTCTGGTGTGGAGGTTCAACAACATGCAGAGATGCTCTGGCCGGGCTATTGAATCGGTTCAACAACCTGCAGTTGTCCAAGCAAGGCCTGGGGGATAATTGCAGCAGAATGGAAGGTCAATGTTCTTCAAGGTTGTTTTCCTGGGGCATATTTGCGGAATGAAGTTTCTGTATATGACTGACCGTCTATGGTAGCGGCCATGATTAATCAACTCCCCTTTTGCTGCATCTGCGCAACACAGCCAACCAGACATCTAATGACTATCTGTTTGAACCTTCTAATTGGATAATCACTCAGAAACGATTTGGCTCCTCATCTTCTCTGTGCTCTTCTGGTTCTTTAAGCTCATATGGTTCCGGCTCTTCTGGACTCAAGACCAGTACTGCCTCGGGCAAGCTCGTCTCCTTGTTGGGTTCTCTGATGTGCAGACCAAGTCCAAGTACATCAACCGAATCAGCTCGTTCTCCTTGAATCCTCTCACTTCTGGTTGAGGCAATCCGAAGCATTTCCACTGTCTAATACCATCTTCAGCACGGTGCGCATCATAGCCCAATGTCCAGGAGAACCAATAATTTCCAAGGACCGAGAATGCACAGCTCGGACAGGCAACAATCTGCTGTTGGACTTGATGTTAAAGTCCAGGAATTGATGGCCTAAAATCGTGAATCACCTAGGCTCTCCTCAGGCAACAGTAGGCCTAGAAAACCAATACAACTCATCAGTCCCACCACGATAGCACGTGCCTCCTGTTTATGAAGCATTTTACGAAGTACCGCACAAGTTTCCGGTTGGGAACGAACTCTGTCGAGATTAACTGTATTGACGAGGACCACTGGACCAGTAGTATCCCTACACTTGGACTGCCTTCGGGTGTTAAGAGGTTTCTGAGACATCCGCTCTTCTACTCAAACTTCATCCTATTCCTCGATCCTCCCAATTCAAAGAGCATTCTACCCCACTCGTCGCTCTCGAATTAATAAATCTATAGGTTCAAGATGATTGTGTGCCTATTTGCTGGTTATAAGGGTAGATAGGAGCCACCGTTTCACCGTGCTCTTTCTCCCTTCCTGCACATACTTATTTACCTCCCACTTTTCGTTTGTTGTCGTCTTTCACAGGGAATCCCTTCCCCCTTCTTCATCGGCCTCGTTGGTATAACTGGGACGGTATCAATGATTTTCTAATGGTATATCTCAATATTTTGCCGAAAGGGGACTTGTTTCCCATCTCCTATAATTGTTCACCTGTCAACTAGGAATCCACCAGCATCCCATCCTTCCATGAAATGAGATAAAATAATGCTGAGTTAGCAGTTCCTACCTCTGAGCATCTAACACCATTCAAGAGGACCAATATGGACAAGAGAGATACAAAGAGGAACGGTGATGTCTGTAAGAGAATGATCTACAAGAGAACAAGTAATTCCATTTCTATTTACTTACAAGAATTTGCAGACAATTCAATTCGTCCATCCCAAGCAGGCTTTTTGACCGTATACAAGAGAATCAATTGCCAGAGGCCCAGAAGGCACGTAAGTTAAGAAATCATACCCCACCTATAGTGCATCAAATGTGATGCATCTAATACATGATTCAGAGTAACATATCTGGACCAGAAGGATGTGCCTATCATTAGATTAATGATTGTGCCATCGGGTTAGAATGTTATTAACATTCAGCTCTCAAAATACCACCCTCTCCACACTTAGCACTGCCATAGATGAAGCTGCTTAATAAATGAAACTTCATCCCAACCACAACGCTTGTTGCAACAAGATGAAGCAACCATGGAACCATCGAGAAGCTCACTCAAGCAGTGGTTCCTCCTCACTCCTCAGTGTCTTGAGCTGCCTCTTTGCATAGATGGTGAATATAATTGTAGTGGCAATAGTTGCTAAGAAACCAACAACATTGAAGATGATTTGAGGGGCCGATAGGGACTGCCGATCATAGGAAGCATCTGCCAGAGTTTTTATGAAAATGCCACTGCAAAATAAGAAAACAAAACAGAGATCAGTATCAAAACATGAAACACAGAATGATAGCAAAATTTTGGAAAAGTCAAGCGTCCCCATTTTTTTGGGTGAAAATCGGTGCTAAGCCCTAACAAGCGTCCCCTTTTCTTATTGGCAGGAAATTACCAATTTTAATCTCAGAAGAGCTCCTTGTTTACAAATTGCGACATAACATTTCCTCATTTGCAAGTAAAGCTTGACAATTGTGAACTGAAATTGGAATAAACACAAGTGGGCAGACTAAATTGAACCGAGCAAAGACCTCCACTCAGATACATGTCATTCACTGCTTTCCATAAACTTTAACCCATAAATATCTATATAAACTTTGGTATGGTCTGAAAGGAAATACAAATAAATAACATCAGGGACAAGAGGCATGTCTGGCATCCAGAACATAATTACACTTAACCAGCACCAATAAAACAGAGTAAACCAGTAATCTATGAGGTGTTGTGAGAGAGAGAGAGCTTACGTATACATTGCAACAAATATTTCAGGTATCACCCCGATCAACGACCCAGAGATGTATGGAAAATACTTGACGTTTGTTGCCACAGCACAATAATTATATAAGATATAAGGGAAGGGAGATATCCTAATCAAAGTCACTGCTCGAAGTTGGTGAAACCAGTTCCCTGCTCCGGCTGATCTTATCAATGAAGCTTTTTTTGGGTATTTCTCCAACCACCCCTGCATCAGAACAAAGTGTCATTCAACTAAAACGGGTGAATCCTCACAAGAATCTAGGCTAGATAGAAAAGATTCATAATAAAAGATTGTTGGAAACCTGAATTTTGCGATGAAATCGAGACCCAATGAAGTAAGGAAGAGATACACCAATGGCTACTCCAGGAATAATAAGCAGTAAGCCATAACCATATCCAAAGGTCATTCCAGCAACCCACATAGAAGGAGTGGATGGTAAGAGAATAGTGGGAAATAGTGCAACTGTAATAAAGATGATAACTGCAAGGATGGGATGACTAAATGTTGTTGTCTCCCAATTTATGATTGGTATGATTTCCTGCAAAATGTGACAGAACTCATCGAAACATGACCCAGAAAAACATGTCTAACTCCCAAACAATACCATATCATTGTCAATTACAATAAGTCAAAGCTCTACCATAAAGTATAAATGACCAAAACCATCTGTCAAAAGAGAAAAAAAGGGACCAAAACCAGCATAAGGGAATATGAAGAAGAACAAAGTATTTTATTTGCATGATAATCATCTTAACTTCTCGTCTGTTAGTGAATAATGGATTCATGAATATCATTTACTGATGAAGTTCATAATATATTAACTGGCATTATCACAAGATGCGTATAACAGTGATGAACCAGAACTACAAGATGAATGGCGCAATATAACAACACAACAACAGAAAACTGAAATCACAACAGGGAATCTCAGCCTGAAACCGAACTATAAGTAGCAGATGAGATATTCTACATAAGTGTTCACTAAAAAAAGGGCCGTCAAACAAAAACATCTACAAGAATTTGTATGTAATACCCAGAATCTATAGGAACAGTTTAAAGTAAACAATCCGTCAAGCAAAAACATCTACAAGAATTTGTACGTAATACCCAGAATCTATCGGAACAGTTTAAAGTAAACAATCGACCCTATTCAAGTTTAATTCAGGAGAGTGAAACAAAAGGCAAACTAATATTGAAAGAAATCAAGAACAACAAACACATGATATAGTTGTGGAATCATAAGAGGTACCTAGCCCCTGGCACACATTACAGAATCTCCCCCAATACAATACTCTCATCTATCCGTTAAGAGCAAAGGTAACCTTAAATGTTCAAATCAGCATCAAGTCACAATCAGCAACACCAATAATCTGTGCGTACACTGGGCGTTAATCTATCAGTAAAGTCCCGATGAAGGAAGAGAAGAAAGCGCCAATTACCGACCTTGTCCACGAAAAAGGGCCATACCCATTTAAGGCAAACCCCAGCTAATATGCCCAGACAAGAGAACAGTAGGGCCAACTTAACCCAACACCACACGTAACCTCTCCATTTCCTCCTAGGAGACGGGGGCGAGTCGTCCGGCTCGCACTCCGCCGAACTCCGTTCCCCCAAATTCAGATAAACCCGCTTCACGCCGTGGTCGTCCTCCCTCAGTCTCGGCTTCAGCTCCGGTACCACCTCGTCCTCCTCATAATAAGTCATCGAAGATCACGAATTGCAAGCACTATAGGGTTCCCGTTATGCCCCGCTTGCTAATGCCGGGAGAGCTCCGAGTAACAGAATCGGAGAGAGGGACAGCGAACGGTCCCTCGAAGATTCCGATCCTATTGCGGAGAGCAGACTGATAGATGACAGGGTTTAATCACAGAACGAGAGAGAAGGTGAAGCCAACAAGCTAAAGGCGGCCATTGATTAAACTCAAAATCGGACGGGAAGGTAAATAATTTAGTAGTTTTTGGAACTTTTTATTTGGACAGAGTGTGATACTACGAGGTTGCCCCCTTGTATAGGCGAATCGAATCGCGACGCGTGGCGATGGCACGAGGGTTGCTTTGAGCGATGGGTAGAGGACCTTCCCGTCGCCGGGTTTTGTTTGTTGTGACCTCACTCACAGTCACGGCGATTCGCCGTTTCCCGTCGTCTGCTTATTCCGTGTTTCCGTTAGCGTTTCATCTGGCTTGCACTGCATGACCATTCTTTTTTTTTTTTTAACAACGATAATTACGCTGTATATCTAATGTAATAATAAAGTTAATAAAGAAAAATGCTAAATTTCCAACCTATTACTATGTTAAGTTTAATATTAATGAAAAAATTATTCATATCCAGTCGGATCATTCCACTGTATCTGGTTAATCGATTGCACTACACTTTTATCTAATTGGACCACTTGATTGCGCTTGGTCAGTTGGCTGTATTGCAACCGACAATCAATGAGCCAGCCAACCCCGCGACCATAATAGTGAATCCCTCCTTTAGTCAGACTAATGCATCGGCCCTCAACACGCAAGAGTCGCGTGGACGGACAAGCTCCCCAGATCACTATAACTATTCTATTTGCCGAAGGAGAAAGTAAATCCCTGAACACATTCTCAAAAATACATACGATTCTCTCTTATAATTATCTCTTCCCATGATCTACTAATTTAAGTATTGAATGATTATTTTAAGTAAATACCACCTCATTTGACTTGTTTGCATGTTTGTTTATCGTATTTAAAGTTCATAGGAGGAGTTGACCTCCTAAAATGATTGGATATAGTCAGTCTGTCATCAGGTCAAGAGGAACCATTCCCGTAGCCAGAACTGCAACAAGTACCACATTTATTAGCTATATCCTGTTGGCAACGTGCTAAAATGAGAGGAGAACGTGGTGGATGGCACTCTTAATGAGCTGAATGTTATCCACCTCGATAACTCGAACTAATCTGTCTAATACCTTGTTATGTGACTGCCCGGAAATTCCTGGAAGTCTCTCGTAATTTATACGTGGTCCTCTGTTCTCTACCAATCAATCCAACGTTCCCAGAGTCCAACATGATATCTCCTTCTACTACTAATCTCATCACTCAGTCAGTGATAGAAGAAGATCATTACCCAACTTATGTATTCTCTACTTAAAAATTCTATAAGGATAATGCAATCAGATCTATATATATATATATACATACATACATAAAGATTAAAGATTTCGTACTTCTTGGTCATGCCGGTCAGGTTTGATAGTAATTTCAGGCCTGTCTGACCGGCCATTTCAGGCCCATTAGATTATCAAGCCGGGCAGCAAAACTCGGAGTTCTTGTCTTGTCGGGCCGACCCAGTGCATTAGCTATACATTCTACTGAGCTACATCAACATCTACACGAGCAAATACTATCCAATTCCAGCACGGGAACTGAAAAGGCTTTTAATAAATATGTAAAATCAACCCATAGCGATGCTTCGATTAAAATATCGTTTCGTTCCTATCCCACGCTGTGTCCGGTGTCCGGTGCTAGTGGTGCCAGGCAGCTGAATGCCCGCAACACGGCGGCTCCAACCAGACAGACATCCTTATCCGAAGTGACGGAGCCTCCTGGGCCCATGGACCGGGTCCGAACCTACCTGAAGTCCCGCACCGCTCCATCATGGCCGTCGATGTACCCACGTCTTCAATCTCAACCGTACGTTGAGCATCGGGATCGCGGATGAGCGTGGGAAAGGTTGCCAAAAGATGGAACGGTCCAGCTGCTAGTGCTGCATTAGCAATTGCCAGCTCAACGTGGTCTACCGCGCACCCAATTAATATATATATATATATTTCTCTAATATATAAATTTTTTCGGCAATATTTTTCCTTCTTTCAATAGTGACTGTCGAGAGGACAACGAGATATTTCTTTTTGCTGAATAAAGAGAAGCATAGAAGAAAATGGAAATACTCAGGAAAAGAATAAGGAAGAGGCTGAAGCAGCCCAAGTTGCAGTAATTGAGTTTGACATTCTCTTCCTAATTTTTTTTTTTTAGTATCATAAATTCATAATATGTAAAATGAAAATATCGTGACAGACAGATACAATAAAATGCAGATATAGGCCACTGTTTTGGATGCATTGATGAGATACTTGTGTTTTTCTTTTAATATCTTTGTTACAATTAACTTCATTGTGTATAATCTAAAAATTGACATCTCCCCACACACACACATATATATATGTATATGTATATATCGGTTTTAGTGGTTTAATATCTTTTATCATTAAATAATTTTTTTGATTATGTCATTAAATGAAAATTTAGATTTGAGTATTAGTTAAAGTATTACTCACTTAAACCGATCGTCTCTGCTCAAATTATCCCAAACATGTGACCGTGTATACAAAAAATAAATGCTATCATAGGATTAAATGGGACTACATGTCATCATCGAGATAAGATAGAATTCTAGAACTGAATCAAATGCCATCATCTATGTTCTATCATGTGCTTGGAATGGACAATGAATGCGAATTCATCCATGTATATTAGACCTGTAAGAAAATGTCCTAATATGGGCCCGGCAATAAAAATTATTCTTAAATTGAGATTTTTGAATCGATTAAAATAACAAGTCATGCTAAGTTAAAATATAAAAATAATATTTATAAAATATATATATATAAATTTTAACAAATCATATTTATCATGTGCATCACTATTATATGGCAAAAACAACATGAGATTTAATTTTTTTATACGTTAGCCATAATTAGATAAAGGAGAAAATAGAGTAAAGAAACACAATAAATATTGATGGGATTTTGGGAATGTCCCTTGATGATACTTAGACCCGGTTCACTAAGCCATAACCGAGAACGCAGGCCCAATCCTCGTGCACCGGGAGCATAAACAACGCTGCCATGCCGATTGACAGTCTGACATCTGCTGACGAATTCATGACAAGCAACCTACTGATTTTAGTTGAACCGGGCGCACGATAAGCCCGATCTACAACTGGGACGTGACGGAGCCGTGTTAATGAAGGGACGACTGGAGGGCAGGCCGGCAGGCCGTAGTAAAATCCCGCTTTGCCCGAAAGCGACCTCTTAGTTTTCATAATTCAGCTGCTAAAATCCCCTCTCTGCCCCCTGCGCTGTGCCGACATTGCACCAAGTGGATGGACCATTCACCGTCAGATGCTGGGGCCATCCCTCCACGTCAGACTATTATTCCAATCTGACCGCTGTCATTGCAGTCTCACTAAAACTTCTGTGCCGCGTCGCACGAGAGCTCGTGAAAACAGAGGTGCCCGTGGGAAATCGAGGAATCTGGGGGTGCCGGTGGCCTCTGCTCTGAATTCTGCTTCACCAAATAACTAAAATAAAATATAAAATATAAAATGATAATAATAAAGCGTAAATATAATCATCATCATCATCGTCAAAAATCAAAAACGCTTTCTCTAGTCCCTATATATACGACCCGATTCTTTTTCCATCGGTAGTTTTCCGATCACAAAAAGGATCGTCCATTTGGGGCGTTACATGGTAGCAGAGAGACGAAGTCGATTCCTTTCACCGCCGACCCATCGTTGATTGATCCAACACAGCAGTACAGAGAGGAAGCAGGGCTTCACAGCTCCGATCATCGGATAAAAGATCAGGTGTGAAGCAAATCTCGCAGGCCCTTCTTTACCCTTTTCTCTGATATTCAACACTTCCTGTCTTGTCGATTTCCGGTGGGATAACCAATTGAGGATTTCTTCTCCTTTCTTTGTTTCTGGTCGCGGATACTTGTCGTCAGCTGGAAATCGAGGGAAGAAAAAACAAATCATGCTCGTTATGATTAGAAATTCTTGCTAGCAATATCCTCCCGAAAATGTTCCATTTTCTATGATCCATCTTCTGATTTTTTCTCTGTTTGATTATCATGAATGCTGAAGAAAATTCCTTAACGCGATTTACTTGATTTTATTAAACAAAAGATTCGAGGGGTTTAAGGAAATCAAGGAGGTCGCTGGCTCTAGCACTGCATCTCAAATTACCAGGACCAAAAATCATTGCGATTCTTCAACATGACCTTCGATTGGTTTCTGAAATCATCAATTCTTTTACCTTGTATCCTGCAAACTTCTATGCACGAGAATCATCTGGAGATGATGTTCGATGAAAATGATCATGCCGTCTTTGAAAAGGGCATACAAATTATCCGCACTTTCTCCCGTGCGCGTCATACATGTGTTTGATAAGGGTATCTTGTTCCTGTTTCAGTGCTAAGAATTGTGGGTCAGTAGGCTGGTAACTTGGTTTATGTTCAATGGCCTTCGTAGAAACGTCTTTTCCTGCCAGATGAATCGGACTCGCGGTTTCCATAATGCTAAGCCAGCCCGTCAAGTACCTTTCAGTGTCAATGTTTTTCCTTTAATTTTCAATCCTTAGACCGAATTTCTTCCATCCCTCTTAGTTAGGCGAATTCACTTCACCACTTCCCCCACGACTCTCTGGGGGCAAAATATGTCTGAAAGGCAACCTGGTCGATCACGTAATGATGTTTTTCTTGCCTTGTTGACATGACCTGCTATGGAAGGACCAGGAGAGCTCTTGGTCTTCTGTCAAATATCTGAATATTTTTGTTGATTTGTAATTCTTACAGGAGAAATAGTCGAATCAAGAGAGGAACTATTGGTATGGGTTCCGAGCAGAACGAGGGGACGAGCATGCCCTGCTCAAAGCCGAAGCTCTGTGCCAACAACTGCGGATTCTGGGGCAACCCTGCTACCATGAATCTCTGCTCCAAATGCTACAAGGATATCCGGCTCAGGGACGAGCAAGCTGCCACCGCCGCCATCAAGATCTCCCTCAGTGCTAATCCGGCTACCGCCTCACCAGAGGACAAGACCGATAGCTCCTCATCCAGCGCGGCTGACCCAACCCCCGAAGCAGCTGCTGTAGCAGCGGAGGTCGTCACAGACCCGGAAGGGTCTGTCTCTGAGCAGCCAAAGCCGAAGGTGGCCAACCGGTGCGGTCGTTGCAACAAGAAGGTGGGTCTGATGGGCTTCAAGTGCAGGTGTGGCAAGTCGTTCTGCGGGGCCCACAGATACCCAGAGAGCCACAACTGCACGTTCGACTACAAGGGAGCGGGCAGGGACGCTATAGCCAAGGCCAACCCGGTGGTTAAAGCCGACAAGCTGGAGCGGTTTTGATGCCCATTTCGAATCTTTTGATCGTCAGTGGGCCCTACCATCTGTTTGGTGTCCCCTTCTTCTGTTCCCTTGGTGTTCGGTTTAGTGGAGCGGAAGTGGGTGGGCCGGTGAGGTTTCTTCGAGGTGATAATATTGGGAGGAGTAAAAAAACAAAATTGGAGGGGGCTAAATAAGAAAGGAAAAAGAAGAAGAACCCTTGGAGCTATCCGTGTTGTGGTTGCAATTCCATTCTCTTCCTCCCCTTCGTTCTATAGAATGTCATGTTTTGCCTGCCCATATGGAAACTGTTCGCTTTGACTTGCCCTGTGTTCGACAATGTCGTATTCTTTGGCCGGCATAACAAAGAAGTTTGATGTTTAGTTGTGAAAATGGACTCATGACTCCCCTTTAACAAGATCACGAGATCCACTTGTCTTTGGACTCTTGCGATTCCATGAGTTGTTATCATTGAATCACAGGGTCACCCGATGCCAGTCGGAGTGCATATCCACATCAAATCATCAGCATTTCTCGATATGATTATTCCCGATAGATAGATGATCAATATAGTCAGTCGGCCGAACTACTGAATGAAGTGGATTTCAATATAAAATCAAGTATTGCTTGTAATATGAGCCGCATGGCTCCTCACTAATTATCTGTGCCCTCTTTAGCTAATCCCAGATCAAGTCTCCACCAAACACAGTCGGAAGCCGTTAAGAATGTTACCCTTTTACCCATCAGCTGCGGATCGGAGCAGTCCGTCAGGGGAATTTATGCGTGGCTGCCGGGAAATCTGGATAGGACCTACTACGAGAAGGGATATGTCCGTCCGTGGTTTCAAACTCGGGAAAATCATGCTTGATCGAGCACGATCACCATATCCAAAAGGACCACATTAGATCACCTAGATTCACATGTTGCCACTTGCATAGAAATTCGTCTAAATTCTATGTCACCATATCTATTAGACCCTTTTGTTTGATAGTTCATTCATGCATCTCTACCTCGAAATTCTTCCACCACGCCTCAGATCCCCATCTAGTAGAAATTTTGGGCTAGCTACTGATAGATCCAGTCGGATAATGGGCCCTTTTTCAACCGAATCAGGGAGTTGATCGACTGTTTGCTGAAACAATTCTGCCATTATTCACTCAAAGGGGCCCAACAGTTTAGGGTTTACTTATGGATTTGCGTCGCAATCTTAAACCGAGCTCATTTTGGGTGCTTATGTGAATTCGTTATGATGAATCGATATTGGCCTAATATGATAAATGAATGATAGATATATCGTAACTTTCTGTTTTGTTTTGGTGTCCTACGCTTAAAGGAGCAATTACCCTAATCATCAGCGGGATTCACAAGGAAGACGGCCAGCAAGTTTTACACAAAATGTTGGAACGGCCTCAGCCATAACGGCGAATTCACAAGCCACCAAATCAGGATTTGAACTAGCATGGGACCATGGATTTTGTAGGCTTAATATGGAGTGGACTTGGAGGCTGCTTTTTGCTCTATAGCCTTCGCATCCTATGGATTCAGAATGGGATGGAGCCACCCACTGTCAAAGATATCCGAATGATCTTACTATGCAGTTAGATGACATTGGTAAAATGCACCCATCTAAAGGGAATTCCTACGTGGATTATACATTTTATTTTCCACTAAGGTCTCACAGATTGATCTCTTTCCCTCCGGTCTCGACTTATTTGTTATGTGCATGGGTCGCACTTTCATGTTAACTGACCAGTCTTGACACACACGTAGTTCAAGGTTTTAAATTAGACCAATATGGAAAACATCTCGTGATCAGGTCAAATCAAATAGGAGATTGGAGACTGACTTAGTCTTTCACGCACTTTTTTTTTTCTCAAAATTTCCTCTTATTTTCTTATATATTTTCTTATATATGATAATTCTTTATTTTTATTTGCCTCGAGAACGTGCAAAATTGTTCAGGAGCAGTGCACGTGTAGAGCAATTAACTAAATTATGTATATTTCCATGTCTCTTTCCACTTCATCGGTTGTCTTTCCACGGAAACCCTAGCTGTTGTCTTAATCTGCTCAAAAGCAAGAGCAAACCCACAAACCTCTATGTTCCCTCTCATAAATACAACTTTGTCACCCCCAACATTGATGAAAACAACCTAGCCTTGATCTTCCCACAATGTTAATATAGACAACATAGAACCTGGCTAGTTTATGTGCAAAACCAAAATTAGTCCTTTACCATGCATGTCAAGCTACCGGGTTTTTTTTGTCATGTCTAGCTTCGCCGTAACTTACAAGTGAGAGGGGGGATTATCTCTCTCTCTCTTTCTCTTAGAGGAGATGCCAGCTTGTGTATGAAAAGCTTGACCTCTCTTACGGCATCAGCTAAAATTTTTATAATAGACAGTTTACTCACAAGCGTTACAGTTCTGTCTTGATTAATTTTAAGTTCACGGGTTCTACACCACCTCAATTGAAAGCCTTATCTTACAAGGCAATTATAGCTGACCTATATACGCTGTGACAGTTCATCCTAGCAAAATTTGAAAGTGAACTCATCTGATGGGGAATGTGAATTGAATTTGTGTTGTGTGTGAGCACAAGGTATCTACTTTGTGAGCTGAGAAGAACAATGGTTCTAGCTTCTCCAACTCGGTGTCAGATTGAAATTGACAAAAATAAAGAACTGTGGACTTTGAAGGGCTTAAACATCCATCGAATAAGAAAGTCTAATTAGAAATGGAGGGAATGCCAGTACGAGTACAAGCAAGATTTAAAACAAAAAAAAAAAAACAAAGCGATAACCTGAACCCGGCAGGTTTCTTTGAGAAAAGGGATCGAAACAGGCAGGTATGCTTCTGTGAGAACAAGCTCGTCAAGAATTTACAAAAGGGGTCTTTCAATGAGAACATACGAACCATATCTCCATTAGACTAAATTTGGAAAGAGACCTAGAAAGCATAAGGTCAATCTAACCCAACTCCACTTATCCCTAGCAAGCTAAAAATGATGTCAGATTAAGTGATCTCATGTGCGATGAAAGGAATCTTGTTGTTGTTGTTCTTCTCCTTCTTCCTTTTTTTTTTTTTCCTGATAATTGTGAGATGAAAGGAATCAGAAGAGAGAGGAGTGGTCGCATATCAAAAGAAATTTCAGATATCCAGTCAGTATGGCGGTCGTCCACCCGGCCAGTAGGCATCGGACGGCAATTGTATGGAGTTGAGGAGATTTGGGGGCAATCCATTAAGCAGAGCCGCATTTTGTTGATCTCCCAACAGCTGCTGATGCAACGGCACCTGTGGAGGCTGTTGCGGTGGTTGCTCTCCTCCTCCTCCTCCTCTTCCATCTGGAGGCCCTAGTTTTCCCCCTTGGATCGGCATCCCGGTCTCCCCTTCCTCCTCCTCCAGTGGGAGCCTCTCGTATGCTGCGTTGCTGAAGGAGGCTGCCATGATTGCCACGGGGCCCGAGGCCATCAGAGTCCCCACTATGCTCCCGCCGACCACCTGACCCTGGCTGCCTGCCAAGTATATGGACAAAGACGAGGCAGCTGGTGGGGCTGGTGGCGGCAGGAAAGATCCCGCCAGGGAAAGAATCTCGAACCGTCCCTGCAGAGTGACGATCGAGCCCGGGGAGGCAGGCTGGCGAAAGGTCACGTTGGTGACTGTGCCAGTCCCACTAAGTATGCAGATGCCTCGCTGGCGCAGGCGCGCGAAGGCCGCCACGCTCTCCACGATGTCGGATCCATCCGCCACCTCCATGATGTGGCTCCGCAGGGCATTGGCACTGTCACGGGTGATTATGATTGGGGGCTTGGGTTTGTTCTTCGAGCCAGCGGGGCGGCCCCTCTGCCTCTTCACGATTTCTCCCTCCGCTCCTCCTCCTCCTCCTCCATGTCCAGGGTCATTCACGAGATCCTGGTCATTGTACCCCTTTCCGCCATCACCACTACCGCCTTTCCCACTGCTGTCGCTCGTCTCATCGCGGTCTCTCTTCTGGCCAGTGCTGACGCTACTAGCAAGGTTGCGATCATCCTCGGGGTTGTGCCGCAGATTGAGGCCGAACTGTGGCTGGAGTAGCTGAAAGTCCCTCGCGTGGAAAGGAGGCGGCAGAGAGCGGCCACCATGAGCCGGAACTGGATCCATCTTTACCCTCTCTTTCCTCTTTTCCCCACCTAAAGAGATCTATAAGCAATCCCCACCAATAAATATTCGTTTCTGTGAAGGATGTAATGTTCAGCGTTGTCAAAGAAAGCGGACTCCACATTGAAAAATACTATTAAAAAATTATATGGAGTATAAGAAATTTAATTCATCGCCTTATTCACTTGGGTAGATATATTTTATATTTATATTTAATATATATTCATTATTTATAAAATAATTTATAAATTTAGAGGTTGATAATAGACAATATCCATCGCCTAAGTTCCATGATCAACTACAAAATTTAACAATAGTTAAAAAGAAATCCAAGTCATACAGGGGTTTCTTTTTCTTTCTAGCTCTCTTTCTGCAAAGGAAGCTCCTTTCCACCCCCCACAAAAAGAGAAGAAGAAGAAGAAGAAGAGAAGAAAGGAGAAAGGCGATGCATGATGGTGTTGTGAGAAGTTTGGTCTTGTTGTCGACAAAATGGAATCTGAGAGCTGAACTTTATCTGTACTCATAATAAGCTTAGCTTAGACGGAGACTCCAAGCCGCAGAAGAGCACTAACAGTTGGAGGGAGAAGGACGGGAGAGAGAGAGAGACAGAGGAAGGAGATTATTAGTGCTTGAAGAATCGTGAAGGATGAAAATTTTAATGTCATTTAGGGTTAGATGAACGAAAAGAAAACAGCGATGGTGAGACAGGGTTTGTTGAGGAACGCAGGAGAGTGTACAAGACTCGGCGGCTTCAGGCTTCCTTAGCTTTGAGAAGTGAATGGGCGGTGGGTGAGGAGGGGCCTCTCTGTCCCTTTCTCACTCTCAGTCCTTCCGGCTCTCCCTCCTCTCTTCGTCAAGGCAATCAAGCAATAAAAAAAAAAATGTGTGTATATTCACATATACAATATTCTTTTAGAATATTATGCATTTAGAAGAAGATAGAAGAGATTAAATGGAAATAAATTACATATGAACAATTATAGATGAAAATTAAATCTAAAATTTATTGGTACATTATAACCAAAATGAAATTATATATATCTTTTTCCTAGTTTTAGTTAATGTTGCCTCGCGTTATATAATGACCAAGCTTTCTAGCATGTCTATGCCCAAGGGTTTGTCATCCCCATGATTACAATTGGATCCTCGAGATCCAACTACTGCATGTGGGTGGCTACGACAAAAGTTCAAAATGGTCAAATTAGGGATATATACACATATAGATTCGAGCACTTGCCACCTAATAATTATTTTATTTTATGATCAACTACCCAATTAGATTATTTTGTTCTCTACATGTATTACCATCGAAACATCTACACATTCATGAAAAGACGTATAAATAATTAAGGCAAATATAAGAAGGTGAAAAAAAAAAAAAGAACAGTTATTGCCTGACTCGGGACCGTAAGGTTCATGAGCAAACCTCTGCGCATAACTCTCATCCTTATTTTCAGGCAACAAGTTACAAGGCAATCTCAAGGTATCCATGTCCATCTTCAAATGCCACGCCTAGGTTCTGTAGTTACCGTGCACTTCCCTAAACCCTGCCCCATTCACATTCAAGGAAGTTCGATATCCCAATCTTATTAGACAACTAAACCTTATTCAAATTTATACAAATCTATCTGTAAAAAAACCCAATCAAAGTTCAAGTTTCTGACTTTTTTTTTGGATAATCACAAAAAATTATCGATTTAGTACATACTTGAAATTTAGAATAAAACAATGCACTCACCAAATCTATCCCTGGGTAGTTTTCTTAAAAAAAATATATCATATCAAATCTACGATATTTCTTCAATCCTAACGTATAGCTTACAGCATGACCGCAAACATCACCCAGCAAGATCCGTAGTAAGCTTGCAATTAGGGCTTGTGACTGTATCCAACCAAAAATCTTAAGTCAATAAGCTATGCTCATCCTATCATATTCCCACAAATAAAAATTAGTCCTTCTTATCATCCTCTCTTAAGTGCAATATGAATGTGAATGGGACGAAATGTGAACATAAAAATACATGGGGAACAAGACACACACACACACAAAGATGTACAACTTTACCACCAGTAAGATTGCGTCTAGTATCCCGATACTGGGGCTTACCTGGTCTTATAACATGAAAAGCTTATACAGCAGGTACATAAGAGATTTTAGATAATACCAAATTCAAAAGATTAAATTTATAACAGGGTGGTGTATAACATTTTCTAGTTGGGGATATTCTTATTCATACTTTGATGTAAAATTAATTCGTCTTTATCAATATCTACATAATTATGGGTGTTTTCGATTAATTAAAAAAACGCACGATCCCAATAATAAGCGCATGTGGAACTAAAATTAGGTATCTCCCTACGTCAGTATGCGTGTATCTTGACCCGGATTGCACAATTGCGATTGGAAAGGCCAAGCGTCCAAACCTAAAAAAAGAAGACAGAGAAAATGCAAAGGCGAATACAAGGGGTCGAAATATCTATTAAGACAAAGAGCGGTCATTGTCGATTTTCAATTATGACAAATGGGCTCCATGCCCCAATAAGGCAGCTGTGTCGTGCAAAATTTGAAGTTATCCCTCCATAATTCTCATTTTCCCCTGATAATCAGAGTGGGGTTGGATCAGCATAATTAATGGTCCACATGTCATGGGGGGTCATGACACGTGTCCGCACCACTTCATTATGGGTATCAACTGTTGAGTATTTGGCACTGCAGAGTTACTGGAACACTTAGATATGCAGAAAAATGGAATAAAGGAATCTAAAAATTTTCACAATCAAACTCAAAAATTTTCTCGGTTTCGCATAAATAATGATGCGTTTATATTAGACCCGGGTCTCTCATTATTAGGGTCTTGGAAGACATCCCTTAAAATTAAGAACATCTTAAACTTGTGAGGATGGGAGGGAGAGATCGGCCAAGGAGGAGACAGGTGGGGACACAAACGCTCACGTACAAGAGAGTAGCTAGGGGAGAGCACGAGACAGACAGCCAGGCAGGCAGGCAGACAGGAGAGATGTGATGCGGGCTTTGCTGACTCTTAATTTGGTAGGATTACCGGGAAGCATGAAAGCATGAGCCCCTCAAGTGACTCCCCTATTTCCCCAAAGATGCCGGTCATACACCTTGTACCGGGAAAGAGAGTTCAGTGAGTAATTTCACTTACTATTCTTGGTTTAAATTAAGAGATTTTGATCCAATTCTCATTAATAGAATACAATATCCTTTTTATTGGGCTTTACACGTACACCCATGAAACTACTTTCCGGAACATGAAGATGCCCTTTGTCGGCTCCTCAAGTCTACCCTTACAGCTGTCTTTCTCGGTCTAGCTGCAGCCGGCCACTCTCTCGTGTTGGTGCCCCTCCTCCTACACCTTTTTCTTTCTCGAAACAGAGATATCATACTTGGCTTAGAGAGAGAGAGAGAGAGAGAGAGAGAGAGAGAGAGAGAGAGAGAGAGGGAGGGAGGGAGGGAGATCATTCTGGAATCCCCGTCTAGGATCCAAATCTTATTTGAGGACCAGAGGGTCCGTGTAGTTGTTGAGGGTCCCTGGAAAGTATTTTCTGAGAGACGCGTTTGGGCTAAAGGTAGGCGATGAGCTGACCCTGAAGGGCGTCAGACTTCCAACCCTTCAAAACTCGGAGGACTGAGGCTTGGCACCGGAAGGTGGAATCACAAGGCATTCGAGGCTCCTTATAAACTTTTTGCTCGAAACTTTTATGATAGGAAAATTTTAACTTATGCATATCTCGGGAGATGGTCATAGTATATAATCTAGACCAGATATGTCCTTCAAAGCACTATAATGTAACTTACGATGTTTATTGTGCGAAGTCATCATCTTGTTCGTACTGCCGATACGGTTTATACTCGCTTTGATGAAAGCTTCCTTTCATTGTTTTTTTCTTGATACAATTATATCACGTGGGCTGGAATGTGATCGAGCCCTTTATCGCCAGCCCAAGAAAGGCCCGAAATTCCCTTTTTATTGCTCTGAAGTGAGGTCTCTTTTTCGTCAATCAGCACATAGATATAGCCAAGTGTTTATACAGAGTGGGTTAAATGATTCAAGAAACTATCGTCCAAAACAAAAATGGAAGAACGTCGATATTGTAAAAAAAAACCCGGAATAACAACTTAACAAGAAAGCAAGTGCAGTAATAAAAGGATAAAGCTGACACTACGAGCAGCCAAGCAATGAAACCCGCAAGACTCCATTAACACCCGATTTTGCTGGGCAGTTCACGAACGTATTAGACTCCCTGAGAGTGTGCTTGGGTCGATTTTGAGCAGAGTGAAGGGAGGATAGACGGGTATCTGTGGATAAGTTCAATATCTCCAGGTCAGGCCAGCTAATTACTTTGTGATCCATGAAATTGCATTGATGGAGTCAGACACTCTACTATTTTTAGGGACTAACCTAACAGTGAAGGATTTGATGAAGAAATTCTAAGAGCTCTCCTTATGGCCAGCAGTTCCTACTTGATCAGTCTCTGTGACTCCCGACTAGGAAGAGAAGACGCAGATATATAATTAGCCATTACAATCTCGACGAACATCCCAGACACAAGAGCAACCGGGTTTGCTAAGAGAAGATCCGTCACCATTAATTCCAATCAGGCCTATGTGCATAGGATGTACCGGCAAAGGTGCATCAGGGGGTATCCTCCTGGTGTAAGTTCGATCATGTTCAGATTCCTTCTGAGGTGCGTTATGAGTCCATAGCAGAATTAAGGACAACCCTACTGCATAGGACTGGTCCTAGGTTGAGGGAAATGACATTCGGAGTACATATGATTCTGACCATTGCTATATTTGTACATAGCGTATGCAATGTTATAATCCTATTATGATTATCCAATGAAATAATAAGAGGCGGATTGAATTCAGTATGAATTTGTTCTTTAATCTTATTCCGTTTTTCAAGTACCAATATTGGAGAAAATTAAATCATTTCTAAAAAAAAACAATTCTAATTCATTTATTCACCATCAGATAAAAGAATAGTCCTGAGCCAAATGAATTCACTCATCATGATAGACGAATAAGCGATCGAAGAATTATCTTTTAAGGGCTGAGGACCATCAAGAATTGCTAATCCATAAGAAAATGATCACTAAAAGGGGATAATCATTAGTGACTAGACAAAGAGAAGAGGTACACCTGTGATCTCACTAATTGAAAGTTTTCACCATTTTCCAAAAGCACTTTCTATAATTGTCCACTTTTTCTGGTTCTTTGGCCGGTTAGGTAACATTTTGTCCATTTTTTTTTAAAAGCTTGCACAGAAAATTACCAGTGTAAGCTTCGTATGGTCCCAAGATAGATAGATTAGTTATCTATTGCTTGCCGTATCGAATTTATTGCATACTACCACTTCACTTATCATTTATATCTCATATAAATAATAAATATAAGTTAGTTGAGATAATTTAACATTTCTTTCTTTTAAATAAGTCTTAAATTTGAGTATTGTAAATGAAAATAATTTATATTATGGATACAAGTTGTTTTATGGCAATATATATATATATATATACATCACAATCATCCACCATGCCACTTGCCTCAACACACGACAATCCTTCTCTTATCGCTTCGTTTTAAAAATATAGATATAGACGGGCGGAGTGCGGCTCCTCCTTTCATGTGTGTTGGGTGAGGATCGGTCAAGGGCTCGCATTCATTATACATCAATCATTGCACACTCACTGTGCTCATCTTCAGTTTCAGGAGTTCCACAGAAAGCAATCTCGTTATAAATATGTTACTACTCATTATCTGTATCAAATGATCACCATCTTAGTCGTAAAAACAATATGGCGAGACCGGCTTTCTTATGCAGAAGCCCAATGATTTGGTCATGTTTTTGGCGGGGATTATCATCTGTTTCTCCCCAAACTGACGCATGAACCCTCGCAGCAGGCAATGCTGAAGCTAAGAAGATAGAACTGGGCGGTCGGAATTTTACTGAACTCGGATATTTTATATTTTATGTGGGAAAATATGGCTCGACTTTGCAATCGGTGGGGGTGCATCAATCTCCGTATTGTTAAAGCAGAATTGGAACGGAAATTTGAGAAACAAAAGAAGGCAAGCAAAGAAAGTTGGAGAGGGAAAAGGCGAATAGATCTCTCTTCCTTTTTTTGTTTTCCAAACAAAGCTTGGAATTGACTTGTCTACTGGAGTGTATTGGTGCGGCTTGATTTTGCCCAAAGTAGTGTGTCCATGGAAATTACTGTTCAGCTTCTTCGACCATGACCAAAGGTTGTTCCTGCGGGGGGAAAAGAGAAGAAGTGAAAACTACTCGATGGCAATAGAGAGAGAGGGAGAGAGAGAGAGATCATACGTACGTATGCTGGCTAGAATTACTAAGACAATGAAATGTCCAACAGCCATTGAAATTGTTCAGACACGTAATATAACAATTCATAGCTAGTGACAATGTGCTAGATGTTTATCGCGTAAAAAGGGGTTAAATGTCAATCAAAATTTCATTGAACGAATTATAAAATTTATTAAATATCCTTTTAGAAACAAATAATACAGTAATTCCTTGTCGGCTACATAAACCGGATGTCTCGTATTTTGGGACCCACTGAGACCAATCCACGGACAGATCAATTAGAATTATTTATTGGACTATCGGGTAGCTTCTGACCGTTTCGACATCCATACGGATATGGCCATGTAATTTACCATCAAAGTTCGTGATGTGATCGGCTGGAAAATCAAAAGATACTTGGAGATTAACACTATGTTATCTTGAACTTTATACTCCAATTCTGGACGTTAAATTATAAAATTCATTAACACGCTCCTTTACCTTCAACCTTTTTCCTTTACTAAACCCTCGATTCTCGCTTTCTATGATCAGAAAAAGAATAGATCAAAAGAAAAAGGGAATCGGTGTTGTCCGTGGGATCCATTATCAGCAACTAGCTCCTTATAGTTCACTGTGGGCAAGTTAAAGCCGCACTATGAGGGAGATAAGTTATTCGACGTTATAATATTCTTGAGTCCTTTATATGAATCATCAGTACATTCCTGTCCATTTAGAAGTAGAACAGTCTCTCATTCCTCACAATCGACTGAGATTTTATATTCCCCATGTTCTTTCTCAGCATCGATCCTTGTACTGTCTTCTTAGATATCTTGTCAGCGTGTCGACTCCATTTAACCCGAATCCACTGCCCCGTATCAATATCTTGGCATGTTTCTTGTTCAGATTTTCGGCTCAAGGATTAACTCGATGTGGTATAGTAGTCTCTCATGATTGGAGAGAGCCATGAAAAGAGGCTGCCCATCTTAGTGGGATCTTCATGCTGATAAACATAATAGAGGAGTAGAAAAAGGGGTGTGGTGCACTTACTATTATTCTTGATTTGGGATTAAACTGACTCCTATTCTTAGGAATGAATTATATATATATATATGTATATATATAGTATACAGTTGTTCGACCCCACCAGCGGAATCATTCCAGAAACATAATCGATGTCCTAAGATATAGAAACAGTTAAAGAGCACTAAACGATGATGCATTCCAATACGGATCTGCTTGATCCTGTTGGTCGAGTGAACCTCCCAAGTCGCTCTTTACAAATCCTTCCCAGTCCCAAATTCAAACAACATGCAAGATGGCATGAGATGATCAATTAGACGGCACTCCATTTATTAAGGCATGTACGCTAAGTCCTTGTTTTTTTTTTTTTTCAAATCGAAAAGGAGTTTGCGGGTCTAAAAATTGCATAAAGAAGAGTAAAGGGATATGACTGACCTACTGCAACTAGTGATAATTCCATTCAGAATACGTAAGTTTCAGACCAAAATTGATATCATCAAATTGCATTTTTTTTTTTCCTTTGGTAAGTTACTCTTATGGGTAGGATTAGTTTAGAAAATGGCGTGAAAATTCAAGTGTGTGTGCGTCTCTCTCTCTCTCTCTCTCTATATATATATGCAACGGAAAAGGTTGCCCGTGATAAATTACCAGGGCCAACTTTTGCTGTGGTAAATTTTTTGCAACTTATGTCGCAAATATTGAAATTCAGATGGAATTTCCAGACCTCGTAAGTGGGAACAAAGCACCTTCTAGGTAAGAAAGAGCACTGGTGAATTGATTAATCCATTTTGTATTTATTTATTGTGAACCCACAAATCCCCTCGGCAAGATAAGTTGAAAGCAGGCCAGAAAGATGAAAGATGCAATAGTTCACAAACCACACTGAAAGAAAATGTTTTTTAGGGCGAACGTGATGGCTTACGAAGGACATTCGTCGAAACTCCCTAGAGTTATTGTTTTCCCTTATGCTCTGAGGTCTCTGTGGAAGAAGATACACACAACTCTGTGGTTATTGACTGGGTTAAGGCAATCGAAGATGCAGTCGGGCGGTGCTTGGGCGGGGCTGCTGAATAGTATGCAAACAGCTCATCCGCCCGAAGCCCCGCTAAGCCGAACTCCGTGGAGTGGAGGGACAGTACAAGCTGGACACTGACAGATCGGCACGTGGAAATCCGGGCAATGCCGGAGCAGGAGGATTGATCCGTGATATGCACCAAATTTAGATTTTGGGTTTTCAAAGATACTTGGGAGAGACCACGAGCTCTATAGCTGAGATTTGGGGCGACCCGAGATGGGTTACCATTAGCAAAATATTGAAGTTGAATTGGATGCCAAGATTGCATCTGGTCTCATTTGGGGATCGTCCGATGACAATAGACTAAATGGACTCGTTTGTCTGTGACGGCATGAATTTGATCTGTGAATTCCAAAACTCGGAGGCGAGGCATGTATTTCGGGAAGGCAATGCTGTGGCTGGCGTGCTGGCGCAATTAGGAAGGGATTCGGCAGAGGAGTTTGCAACTTTTGTATCACCCCCACGTGAGGTGCGAGATCGATAAGCTCTGTGCAGGCAGGTTGTCAGGAGTATCTATCTACTCCACGTTTAGTTGAGATCGCACGCAGTAGTTTAGCTTAGCTGCAGAATTGATGAAAATAGGATTTCGCCCATTTCTACAAAAAAAAAACATATTTTAATGAGGGCTTTACGTTGTGGAAGGAAAAGCCTACATATGTGCATATCTATACACATTGCTGAAAAAAATAGGCCCACAGTTATGGTGGCAAAATCTTTTGGTCCAAGTTCGTATAAGTTAATCGAAATAATTTAACATTTCTTCTTTTCAAATAAAGTATCGGATTTGAATATAATGAATGAAAATAATTTATATTGAAAAAACTCTATTCCCTTAGCAAGTCGATACAAGTTGAGCTAGATTAATCATGTTTCAATAACTCATAAACATAAGTTACTGTCTGAAATGTACCTAACTTGAAAAAGGTTCTTTGAGGACCACGGCATCTCAATAGAATCAAAATCCTCCATCCGACGCAAAGAAGTGGCCGATGTGGACTGTTAGAGAGCTCTCGAATTCGTATGTCATTAAAAAGCTACATGAACTGTGAATTATGCTCTTTCTTTGATCTGACAAAAGAAGAATTGGCGCAGTGGCCAACACGAAGAGAAGCCACGTTCCCGTTTCCACGTCTGTTCATATTTTTCAAAAGAACAGCCGCCGGAATCATTAAAAGCATTTAGACTAACTAACGATCCTTGAAATATGCACGATCTGTTAACTGTAAATTCTCTATGGGTACCGAGAGTTCTCGACTCAGTGGAGCGAATAAGATTGAGATACGTAGAGGGATCTGATCATGCCTTGCACTCTCATCCCGCACTACATTTACGCTCAAACTGATGCCAGCAACCAACATATCTTTCTTTCCTACTAAATTAAATTGCCCGTTACAAAAAGCCATGCTCTGCGTCCTCCTTCCAGTTCTATACAGAAACACGACACACACCCTCGCACAACTCGTGCACTCGTCCCTCCCCTGTTTCGTCTCACAGTCTGAAAGGAAACGACCATAATGCCGCTGCCAACGTCACGGACACCGGAAACCGACCATCAACCGAACAAATGGCCCTCTGACTTAGTTCAGATCGTAGTGTCGGAGCTAAAGCTGCAGCGTGGAGTAGCAGTGCCGCTCGTGGTTATGAATCTGACCTGGTTCGTGAAACTGGCCATCACAACCGCGTTCCTGGGGCGGCTTGGGAAGCTCCAGCTGGCCGGAGGGACCCTTGGTTTCACCTTCGCTAATGTCACCGGCTTCTCTGTCCTGAACGGCCTCTGCGGGGCCATGGAGCCCATCTGCGGCCAGGCCTTTGGGGCCCAGAACTTCAAGCTCCTCCGCAAGACCCTCCTTATGGCCATCTTGCTTCTGCTCACAGCCTCGGTCCCGATATGCATCCTATGGCTTTACGTCGATAAGATTTTGATCAGCTTTGGGCAGCAGAAGGAGATTTCGATCGTCGCCAGGAGATACCTCTTCTATCTCCTCCCGGACCTGGCGGTCACATCCTTCCTCTGCCCACTCAAGGCCTACTTGAGCTCCCAGGGGATCACTGTCCCGACGATGCTCGCCACGGGCCTAGCCCTGGCCTTTCACGTGCCCGTGAACATCCTTCTGGTTAACTCAAGGGGCCTTGAAGGCGTCTCCATGGCCGTCTGGGTGACTGACCTTATCGTTGCGATCCTGCTGGGTCTCTACGTGGCCATAGTCGAGAAGAGGAGGAAGGAAGTGGGGGCATGGTGGTGCGCCTGGAACCACTGGCACTGGGGGATCCAGGACTGGGCCCGACTGTTGCAGCTCAGTGGGCCCTGCTGCCTCACCACCTGCCTCGAATGGTGGTGCTACGAGATCCTTGTCCTCCTCACAGGCCATCTCGGAGACGCTGAGCGGGCCGTTGGAGTGCTAGCGATCGTGCTCAACTTCGACTACCTCCTCTACTCCGTCATGCTCTCCCTCTCGACGTGCGCCTCCATCCGCGTCTCCAATTCCCTCGGAGCCAACCAGGCCCGTGAAGCTCACCGGTCCGCAAACGTCTCCTTGGGCCTGAGCATCCTCTCGGGCCTCGTCGGGGCCTCGATCATGGTCTCAGCCCGTGGGCTGTGGGGCCCCCTGTTCAGCCACGACAAGGGGACCATCGACTGCGTTAAGAAGATGCTGCTGCTTATGGCCATAGTGGAGGCGGTCAACTTCCCGCTGGCGGTCTGCGGGGGGATCGTTCGAGGCACCGCCAGGCCGTGGCTCGCCATGTACGCAAACCTTGGTGGGTTCTACCTCGTGGCATTGCCTCTCGGGGTCCTGCTCGCTTTCAGGGCTAGGCTGGGGCTTAGTGGTCTGCTGGTGGGCTTCTTGATCGGGATGTCTGCGTGTTTAGGACTGCTGTGGGTGTTCGTCGCCAGGGTCAATTGGGATAAGGAAGCTGAAAAGGCACGAGCTCTTGCCTCGAGCGAGCACGCCAAGAGTGCTGATATCGACGATAACGATCATCGGAAAATTGAGGCAGGGACGTGATTTACCGACCCGGTCATTCCTGTCACTCTGCTCCTTGTCCCCGGAAATTACTATATGACTTCATGATAACATGTCTGCATTTTCGTGAACATACGACAGTCTCCACGTTCTTCTCGATATTAACTGATGAGATTTCCTCGAATTTCCGAGCAAACTATCTTACAGTATGGCGACCTGAGAAATGTCGATCAAATATAGCACGATGAGCCACGTGGCCGATCCCGTGGTTTCCTATGTTCTAGCTGGCGTGATGATTAGTTTCGAGCCCGCAGAAGCAGAAATCAGAATTTAAATGGCCCATATGACATGGTAATAGAATCCAAGGGGGTCCATGGCCATGGATAGACGGCTTGCGTTGAATGAATGTATTGGACCTCGGCCCTAATCAAATGAGTAGCCCATTTTATCGAGGAAGCACAAGCGTGAGCCTTTTACCCTCCACTATGAATCCATCGGCTTGTTCCGATCGAGGGTCTCCGAGGGGAACTTTCGTGCATGTCGAAAAGGTTATTTAAATGAGATACATTTGAACTGTGACAGAGCCTTCTTTAATGTGCCATTGACCGTGTAAGAAATTCGGCGATGCTTCCGAGTCATGAGATTCTAGACGAAAAGGAATCTCGGTTGTCTCCCTGGAAATGGAAGCCGTGGCCATTAGCCAGACACAAACATTAAATGCACGACAACTCAGACTACAAACAAGAAAAAAGTTTGAATCTTTGCTCTACAGATCTCTTACCTTCAATTCCTCAGCCTTCATATACTCCAAAATATGATCACGTCAGTCGGCCCCTTCTCTCTATCTTCTTCGAAGATTTTTCCGTTCAAATTTTCCAATCGACAGCACCCTCACACCACATGCGCCCAAACAAGGGAATTTCGACTCACCCAGAATAGGCAGACAGCAAGCGTGCAGCAGATTGATCCTGCGTCGGGCGATTCTCTGCCTCGCGCATTTATACTGGGCGCAGAGGAGTACATGGGTCGGTTTTTCACAGATCAGACTGAGAAACAACATATTTAAACTCAGTGGATTAATTGAAGACGGAAAGTGTCGTCTCATTTCTCACCTCCCCATGTGCGAATGCCGCAGAGGCATGCGGCTGCTAATATAGTTAATATGTCTATGGGCTACCGCCCCTACACAGACCCTTCTCCCACAACCATCGGGCCTAATCAGTCGGCCACATGTTCGCAGTTCTCAGTCCTAGGTATTCTACGTATGTTTCATCAGGAAATTATGGTCTCTTGGACAATGGTCCGTCTGACTCCCCAATTTACCGAGGAGTAAACTGCTCTACGTCAAATTGTGATTATTACCTTAACCTAAATTAGTTAAAGAGAGCTTCACACCTTTTTCTTTCTCTTTAAAATATTAAAAAATTATGTTCATTTAATAATCAATTGATTCAATTTTAAATTATTCATTAATAAAAAAAGCATATAGACATTTTTGGTAAATAAAATATCATTTAAATTTTCTTTTTTGGTTAATAGAATTTTATTTTAATTAGTTATAAATGTTTTTGATTGGATGCTTGCGTGTAATTAAGATAGAAGATCCTTCTTGCCGAGCTATGCTGAACTATCCGATGGAGAGAGCTTAATGCATAGTGCTATTACTCTAAAATTGATATTAAAAAATTTTGAGTTCAATTATTATTAGTAGAACTCTCCTACTCTCTATTGTCATATTTTTTTTCCCTTTTAAATCCACGATCATTTTAATAATCAAAGCCCTCCAACGCATATCAACTCTCGAACAAGTGTAGATTTGACCGAGACAAAAACAAGCGGGAGGAAATTCTATAATTTTTATTAAATATATGGTCTCTGAATTTCGTATAAAATATACCATTATATCAACTTTCCTGTACACCTTTTGACTTCCCTTACAAGCTGCAGCAGTTGAACATAATATCGATTGCATGACATCCATCCTTTTCGCAGTTGAAATTAGGGCACCATGTGTCATAAATTTCTACTTCTACGCATATGATATGGTTAATGTTCCCTATTTTCTTTCGTTCCCCGCGGCCCCGACATAAGCCTACATAGGCTAGTGTCTGTATTTTATTGAGGAGGAGCCGAAAGGACCTAACTAGAAGAAAATGAACCCCTTTTCCTTAATCATCAGAAAAGAAAAACACGTGTTTGATTAGTCAGTCGATGGATTTTATAGGCTTATCACATCGGATAAGTGCGCTTACTCTTCCAATTACGTACTTGCCAAAACCACGCCACCCCCCAACAAAATATAAAGTCTGTCCACATTGTCGAATTCACAAAATGTACAAAAATGTCGGGAAATTTTTGAAACTTCAATGTGCAGTGAGGGAGGCAGTGACAGCAGCAAGGGATATACTCGTATCTGTCAGTGTCACGAGGGCCACTATCAGTACGATATCTTTTTTCTAGATTATATATTGGGAAATTTTTTTTTTTTTATAAAAATTATTTCAATGATAGATGAACACCAACTTGTCCGATACACAAGTGCCTGTCTTGTATCGTATGAATCATGGCTCTTTTAGACTATTCAAAATAGATATTTCATTCTATCTTATGTGATATTTGAGAGAGTAATAAGTATGGAGCAATTGAAATTCCAACTTATGCATAAATGATGTGTCGTTGCCATCTCTTTGGCATAATTATCCACTGAGTGACCAGGGGTATAGATGTCATTCTACGTAGATCGCGATTGGTAATTACCGGTCGCAACTCCCCCACACTTGACCATGGAGAATGACTGAAGACCAAAAATCTTGCTCGGTCAAATTTTCCTTCAACACAGCAATTTTATTTATTATTATTTTTTGTGTAGTATATAATACTTAAAATTCTAATAAATTGATAGTATTTTATTAATTTATTTTATTTATAATATTTAAATTTAAGATTTTATTCTGAAAAAAAAAAGATGAAATCACTGACCTTGCAAGGCAAGGCAAAGCAAGTGCAAGCAAAAAGCGGTCCGGTTTGGTTAGCTTTGCTTTTACTTCACGTTGACACACGGCTTTCTAATGGCAGGCAAGAAATTCAAATGCGGCCGGCGGTTCCTCTTTGAATTGCGGTGGCACGCGGGGAGCGCGGCCGTCTACCACTGACTGGTCCACTGGCTCGGCCATCGCCGAGTGGTCCTAATCCTAATATCTCCATTCGACTCCATTTTTTCACTGCCCACCAGGCATAGGAGGGATCTTTTTTCTCCTAATATAAAATATTCGTAAAAGCCCGGTACCTTCTTTAGCTAATTAAAATGATAGTGAATGGGATTCACTTTCACATTCTTTTATGTATTTTGAACGCCCCTATAAATGACGAAGTCATCGGGTAGTTGGGATAATGATTTGATCAAAAGCGTGTGAAAAAAGATTTACCTATGATAGATAGTCATGTTCATGTTCTATTAATTACTAGTCGATGATGATAATATAATTGCTTAATATGCCTAATTTTACTTATAATACACCTTTTAACCATTACCTTTCTTTTGAAACTCATAAGTCGTGTGTGATAGACTTGCTAAAGATTTTTATGGTAAAAAACTATTAATTAGTTGAGATTGTCGTTTCAAAAACACATCAAAATATCTTCTCCCCACTAACACTCTTGGGGAAAGCCTACAAGAACTCTCCCGCCAAGAGCTCCCCTCTCTACTTCTTCTCAGGATAAATTTGGCGCCAGAATGTCTCGAGAGAGGAAGGGGGGAAAAGTCAAAAGAGAAACAGGCCGTTTTTACTACCGATCAAAATGCAAATATTGGAAAAAGAACCGATTTTTTTTTAAAAAAAAAAGGGAGGAAGAAGAAGAAAAAGAAGAAGAAGAAGATACCTTTGGGGACCCAGTGACAGCCTCATCCGTTAGCCGGTGCAGCGTGTCACCGACAGTTTGATGAGAGAGCCGTCCCTAAATTAATCGTCCTCGCTGGATCCTCTTACCAGGGGGTCCTTTCCTTTGTCGATGACCGCAGGAACTGGCGGGAACTCACCGCTTTCCCGCCAAACCGTTTGAACTGTCAGCGGCGCAGTCGCCCCGCTGTTGGCCGAGGATCTGTTTATCCGCGTGTGGCTGCTTACATCATGAAAGTCCTTTTTTTTTAATGTAATTTTAAGGATACATCATGGAAGGTGAAAGCAGAGAGCTTGTTTCCTGTTCGGTTTGCATTTGTTAAATATGTTATGAGTACTTGTTTTGACTTCTCAAGTTGATGGTAATAATACCAAACTTTCTTATAAGCTCACAATATTTTCTTTATTTAATCGATGTGAAATCGTATATCTTAACACCTATTATCATGTGACAATATAATCTACTTTATCACATGTCATTAAATACCTACCCTTAATAACTATTTACGAGCCGGGTATTCTTCTTTCAGTCTCGGACGAGGAGGAAAATTGGCCACAAGTCGAATAATTTTCTTCCGTACGTGAGCTTATATCAACTGACCACGAACCAAACTTCTTAACTCAAGTCGAGCGAGTTGTGAGCATACTGGTTATGATACCATGTTAAATATGTTGTGAGCCCATAAGAGATCGGACCCGTTTCCACTTAAAAGCTTAAACTGATGAGTGGTAGTACCAAATATCCTTATAAGTCCACAACGTTTTCTCAATTTAATTGATGTGAAATCATATATGACAACAGTATTATTAGCGCATTGTTTATATTTGATATCTTATGCTTATTCGATGAGACGAGATTCTTACTTGAATCTGTCTCTACCATAGAAACGAAGTTACTGGTCGAATCAGTGTGTGTCGAGATATTAAGATTCCTTTTTCCTTTGGTGAGCTGGAGGTGGCATGAGCTTTTCTAGTGTGTCATGGAAGTGGAGTTGGCCCCTTTCAGGATCTATATGGAGCCATTCTCCACGAATACTGGAGGGAAGAATATGCTTAAATTCTCAACCGTGTGGCGGGACAAATAAATGGATTCCTTCATCACCTACATCTCATATTTCTCATCATTACTAATATATATATATATATATATATATAAAATGAGCCAACCATCACATGATAGAATGCCGAAAGAATCCAGCCGAATTTACAAATATACCCATGCAGTGAGGGGGTTCGCCTGAGGACAAATACGGAACAAAGTTCATTATAAGTTATGAGCCGGTGCCGATATCGGAGCTTGGGCCGGATATTACAAGAAAATCATATGTTTGTTTATTTATACTGCTAATATTTGATAATATAATAACTAATTAATTTATTAAGTAGTATATTATATAATATAAGATTTTTCATTAATTCTTTACAAGAATTTCAAATCATAAATTAAATTTATTACATATTTTTAATTTACTAGCAAAATAAGGGGTAACTGATCCAGTCTTGGATAGAGGAAAAACCTGAATGAACGGATTATAACTAACTAAAAAGTTTTAATTTTAATTAAAAAAATCATTTACGGATGCACTATTTTACAAATGAATTTGGAGAAATTTCACCGTCAAGTGAATGGAGTTCAATAATTTATAATTTTTTGAAAATTTCTAATTTTTGATTAAAAAATATGTAACTATTTTAAAAAATTATAACGGCAATTCAAGGCAGCGTGCTGTCATCACGTGCGTACGTCATGATTCGTATCAGCGAATGACAGCTTAGCATCAAAGGCAGCTATATCTGTGCCAGGGGGCTGCCAGCCGACACGTGGGTTTGCCCCTCCCGTTGGATTATGAATCTTTCCAAATCCCTCATGGAGTGGAAGGCACGCAAAGCACCCTCTGGACGAGACACGTGTCGTCCCCGTTGGACCTTAACCACCAATCGGAATGATCAACTGGCACGTGCTGTGGTTAACAGTTGACTTCAACGCTTTAGCAAAATCTTTTACTTAATTAATTATTCTAATGTTCATATGTGACACTCGTTAATCAATAAATACTTTTTAATAGGACGAAATTTCTTTTTTAAAAAATAAATTTTGCAATTTTCGAATCTTATATTTTGTCAGTGTTTGATTTTGATTTTTTATCATCTTCACAGAAATTGTGATTTAGCTCCCTTGTTCTTCCTCTGTCATTGAGGCACATTTTTTCCTTTTATATTTTTATTTGGTTTTTTAAAATTTTAAAAAATGACAAAAATGAGCAAATTTTTAACAAAGAAAATTGACGTTTGAGCAATTTTTAGTGGGAAAATATTGACTTGGCAAGAAAATGAACCAACTGGAAAAAAGGTTGGGATAAAATCCAGGAGGACGACGAAAATAGACAAGAGATGGAAGGTTGAGATTCTGAGAACCAGAAACCCACTTTCCCGTTTACAGAATTACGACTGGTGATTTTTTATTTTCATTTTCTTAAAATCTAAGCTTAATAAAATGTTATTTAATTTCAGATAAAAAATACATAATAATTATTTAATTATAACCATAAATCGGTCGGCCCGGTTGCCAGGATTGCGCTATCCAGCCGGGACGGGTCCCGCTAATCCGCGGCATGAAGGCGCGTATTTTAATTTATTTTTTTATATAACCGGCAAAGAGAAAAGTAGAAAAACACCAATTCAATAACAAGATTAAATTAATAAAAAAATAGAATATATAAGGAGACTCTGAAATTCAATTAAAGGCGTGCTTTGCGCTGAGGGAGACGAGGAGGAGGAAGAAGCGAGAAGAAAACTTGTGAAGCCTCTGTACTTGTGGAGAGAACGAGAGAGGTCAAGAAAGAGAGCTTCAGGGGGACGTTATTTCGGAGCAGAGAGGGACAGAGGTAGACATGGAGTTTCCGGCTTGTTCTGATGAGTACGAGAAGCTTGTGTTCCGGCTGAACACTCCGAGGTCTGAGATTGACAGCTCCTCTTCCTCCTCCACTGCTGTTTAGTCATCTGTATTTTGTTTGTTTTGCAACCTTTTCCCCTCTCTCGCATATGCAGACTCTGTTCTGGAGACTTTTCCTCTTAAATCTTTGCTTATCATGCGTGAATTTTATGAATCTCTATCATCACCCGCTTTTTTTTGCCTTATCTCTGCATAATCTTCTGAAATTTGGGTTTAGAAGGAGTTTCTAGGAATAATTTTGGTTGATTTCGTTTGTTCCATTTTCTGTCTCATCTTCTACCGTGTTTCCTTGAAAAAGGTCGTACAAATCCCAGAAAATCATTTGAACGATTGAGAAAATCTAGTTTTCCCGGAAGATCATGTCTTCTTCCACGAAAATTTCCTGCAACTCTCATCCTTTTGGGGCTTGATAATTTGGAAAAAGCCCCAAAAGAGGAATTTGCCTCTCTGAAACTGACCGTACGCTCTTTTCACTCGCAGGGTCATCATCGACAACGGTGTTTCCTCCACTGCCACTATCGTGAAGGTACCGCTACCGACGAAAAGTCGCCCTATTCGCCAACAAAATTTTCAAAACTTACGTCCGAAATCCTCAATTTTCTCGAGTTTTTCGTCCATTTGGATGGCTCAAAGTTTGACTCGGTCCTTCTACACGTTTTTCTTTTTCTATCTTTTCTGAAGGTTGACAGTGCGAGGAGACACGGTATCCTCCTAGAAGCGGTGCAGGTCCTCGCAGATCTGAATCTCTCCATAAAGAAGGCTTACATCTCCTCTGATGGCAAATGGTTCATGGACGGTGAGCTTTTTAATTTCTTCCTTTTTATGTTTTTTTAAAAGTGAATAGTAAAATTTGTCGCTAATTTAATTAATCTCGATTGATTCTCTTATTCTCTTTTTTCTGGGGTTTTCCATTTTTGATGCTTGAAACCGTATGTTCGTGAGCCACCTTTCATAAATTCGACTGTGTTTAGAAATTTCTCTGACCCTTCTTTCCTCGGATCTTCTTGCTACAACAGTTTTTCATGTGACTGATCAACTGGGTAACAAGTTGACAGACGAGAATATCATTCGCTACATCGAACAGGTAAGTCATGGATTTCTCTGTGAGTTGTGATTACTATCACTTCGAAAATTTTGTCACAAACAGCGTGAATCATAACGCTCACAACTCAAATAAATTAGACCAATTGATGATTTTGCCTGTCAACAGTCCCTTGGTACTATTCACTATGGGAGGAGCTACTTTTCCAATGGTCTTACGGCCCTCGAGTTAACGGGAACCGATCGCGTCGGCCTCTTGTCAGAGGTTTTTGCTGTTTTGGCCAACTTGCAGTGCAATGTGGTGGAGGCCAAGGTGTGGACCCATAATGGGAGGATTGCATCCCTTATCTACGTAAAGGATTGTCACTCAGGTTCCCCTATTGAGGACTCAAAGCATATAAATAGGATTGAAGCACAGTTAAGAAACGTTCTCAAAGGCGATAATGATATCAAGAGTGCGAGGACATCAGTATCTTTTTCTGTTACACACTCTGAGAGGAGACTGCATCAGATGATGTTCGCTGACAGGGACTATGAGAAGAAGCCAATCCATCAGCTTACTTCTGATTCTTCTCCGACTGTAACCGTTCAAAATTGGGTAGATAGGGGATACTCGGATGTCAATGTTCAGTGTAAGGACAGGACGAAGCTTCTGTTCGATGTTGTCTGCACGTTGACGGACATGGAGTATGTCGTATTTCATGGGACAATTAAAACAGCAGCTGATAGGGCTTCTATGGTAAGTGATAAAATTCACTGTGAAAGACAATATGTGATTGAAATTCCTGCTGTAGAGAGTTTAGTGAGATTAGTTTCTTTGCTCTTGTTTCAGGAATTCTACGTTAAGCACAGAGATGGAACACCAATTAGCTCCGAAGCCGAGAGACAGCGTGTGATTCTATGCCTGCAAGCTGCAGTGGAAAGAAGAGCTTCAAAGGTACAGTTCATATTTATGGCTTGCTTATTGATCCTTTTGATTAGAGACTACAAGTCATGCTAACTATCGAGAGTGTTGTCTTAATTTTGCAGGGTGTGAGGTTAGAATTATGCACAACGGATAGGATGGGTCTTCTAGCAGATGTCACAAGAACGTTCAGGGAGAATGGTCTAAATGTCACGAGGGCAGAGATATCAACCACAGTGGACACAGCTCTCAACGTTTTCTATGTTACTGATGCGATCGGGAATCAGGCGGACCCGAAGCTCATTGAGGGAGTGAGACACAGGATTGGGTTGAGCAACCTCCAAGTCAAGGAACTGCCACCACTATATCACCAAAAGCCAGAGAGCGAGGATGAGGAAGCTGTCGGGGTTGCTGGGACATTTCTCCTGTCGATTGGGAGCCTTGTGAGGAGGAACTTGTACAACTTGGGACTCATAAGATCCTGTTCCTAAGATAACAAGAGGCAAGGACAAAGGAGGAAGCACTCGGGCAGCAGATATGCCCTGTGACATGGTGGCGGCGAATTCTTTTATTCAAGCTTGGGGACGATGTACATACTCAACTGGAAGGGGAGACAGATGAATTCCGAACTGGCGATCGGTCTTCAAACTGTGAAACTGTTTGGCGGTATGTGTGAATGGGGCGTAGGACGGTGGGGATTTGGTGGATAGCAGTTGTGAGAGGGGAGTTGGGTTGGTACGGGGTGGATGGAGACACCTTTTGTTGGGTCCCATCCATTGCCCGCTCTCCCCCATTTGAAATTCGAAGGTTTTAATGGCCAGATTTAGAATCCTGATGGAGCTGCGATAGAGTCAGTCATTGTATAAAAACGTCCTTTACTTATCTATCGCAGCTAGAAGAAACGAAGAAGACGACCAGGTAGGCTAGAGAATATGGAAGAAGGGGGATTTCTTGATGTTCTTCGATAGTTCTGTATATATGACCACTCAGTGATTGGTTCACAAAGCTAGAAGTTCGACCTGATCCTTACAATATGCGATCTTACATCTGAAGACTCGGACCGACTCATTGTACATAGATCGAGTAGGATTTCTTCTCTTCACTAAGCGGATTACGGGTGTTGTGCCGGGGATGATTGATGTTAAGCGATGATTGCCTGCAGCTTGGGAAAGGCGTCGGGGTTGGGCCGACGAGGACCTTGACTCTAGTGCTTTTCTATTCAAAATTCCAGGGTAAGAGTGAATGTGCCAGAATGTGGTCCAAGGGAAAGGCACTTAAATAATGGAGGGAAGAAATTGTGGGCAAACGTAATTGACAAGTCTTCCGCCTTAATAAAATTCACGTATCTATCCTTGTACCATGTTAAAAGCTATATTACACACAAACGTCTCTGTCCGTCTAAAAGTCTTGAAGTAATTAATGATAGCCCTCAATTGTCTCATATTTACTTAATTTCTCATAAATAAATTTTATTATATAATATTTCTAAGTAAGTTAAAACGTATTTTAAAAATAACCTGTAATTAAATTAAGACCCGAAAGAATTTAGTTTTTAGGTTATATATTTGAAAATTTAATAAGAAAGTCAATGGTTTAATCAAAATTAATATTTCTTAAAAATACTCACGCCATGTATGATTGTTCTTTTTTTGACATCTATCTTTACCATCCGGCAAGCAATTCGCACATTTCCAACACATAAATAAAAAAATTAAGAAATTAAAGGTTTAATTTCCTCTCACAAGCTCATCCATACACTTGTTCACATATAAATTACCCAGATTCCATAAATTTACTAACGTGTTCACAAATTTGGAGAAAATGAACCCTTTCTCATTAAAAATGGAATATATATATATATGTATATATACACACACATATATCGTGGCCCATCTGAGGTCATTCAAATTGGGGGACGTAGAGGGGTAGTTGATTGTTCAATGGTCTAGTAAAAGCTGACCGGTTCAATCTCGTGAAGCCGAAGGATACCATTATTATGACTTCCTTCACAAGTTCGAACTTGCCTATAGTAATGTGAACGCGTTTTTATGTTCATACACGCACCATCACACCACGTCTCACGCCCTAGCCTCATAAATCGATGTCCTATCTCCCGACCGATTCAAACTACATGCATATCATGGAAAGTCACCGATGACCCCAACGCGTCCCGGCTCTCAAAAGGAACCAATGGCATTGATACCCCGTCCCGTCTCTACCGGTCATAAATTAGGGCAGCAAAATGGACCGCTGGTACCCAAAAGCCGACTTATGGTACAGATGTGCCGGAAACTTCAACTTCTAGATCCAGTCCCCATTTGGATGTACGTAAGGTGTGCCAATTTTGCTTAGCAGTCAATAAATGAATTATTAATGGAAGGTCACAGATGGACACTTCCCGTTGGAGCCCATAACTGTCTCAATTAAGCATTTGAACGCGATCAAAGACGACACGTTCGAAGACGAAAGGAAGACTCGGTCATCATGTATGTGCCTTTTAATTAACTTAGTTTGGTTTCGCCTCCCCTCGACTTGTCTTCTTTTTTTAATCTTGTCTTTTCATTTGAAATTTTGGAAGGCTAACTTTTGTGTTTTTGTGATTTAATTTTCCCCCCTAAATTAAATGAATATATATTACAATTTTGTATTCTATAGAAATAATTTGCTACCTGAAGGAGTTGACCAATTTGCTAGCAATCTATTCGTTCGCTGGGTGTTGGGCGAGCACATACGTAAGGTTTGGTTAACAACCGAGAGTCTTGACTTGGAAGGAGGGCTGAAAGTGAAGGTGACATTTTTGCATGGACTCTTAACCATAGTTCTTCCTAAATAGATTTCCCGAATGGACTGCTAATCTGGTGGCTCTCGAAGGTTTCAGCACATCCTGTTGCGTGGGCTGGAACATTCAAAGACGACGGAATCAGCTGATCGATCGGATAACAGTTTGGTTTTATTGATGACGTCGAGAATCACGTTCGCACGGGTCTTCGGAGCAACACAAGTTTTACTGTGACAATTGAATTGTGAATCGACTTGCCGATGGTTGGCGTATCCTGGCCGGAATATTCAAAGCGTGGGACTCGGCGCCCGGGCAGCTGCTGGTTTTCGGCCCGGCAGTCACGCCGGTCCAAGCGGCCCGTTGCCGGTCTGAGCTGGCCACATGCGGGAAGAAACGAATGAGGAAACCGAGGCCAGTCACGTGGACCGGAGCCCGTCCATCTGATCGGCTCGGCTTTCCATGTGGTGACTTTTTCTCTTGTTTTCTGACCGGCCTCTCGTATTCCGCTGTGAAGCAGCACATGGGAGGAGGTATTACTGTAATACGATTTTAATTGGTTGGTCGGTTGGCTGGCTTGGCTCCGGGAAAGCAAGTCTTCTGCTGACTTTTTTGTCCTGTTGTCATCTGATTCCGCGGTCGGGCTCTCGCCTAATTTCTTTGTGGAATGTGGCTGGCAGGCCCCACATCTACCAATCCTCTCTGTAGGTATAGTCGGTCTATGCCAGTCTATGCCAGAGATTTTATAAGTAGTAGCAGCACAAGAAAAAACGCTGAATTGGAGTGTGTTCGATGCCTCTTAATATCGAACTAAAAAGGATCGATAAATATATACGAATAAACGATCATCAAGAAATTTAGGTGATTATTGATCTCCAATCTTAATCTATCTCAAATAAGGGTCTTAAAAGTTGTACGTTCACGGCCCCTTTCAATTATGGGGAGCCAATTTCTGTTTAACGTGATTGAATGTCACAGTCTTCGTTGATTATTCAAACACACATTCCCTTCTTTTTCATTTTGTCTTCCCTTTCGGCAATTGCATTTATTCCACCGAAGGCAAGACTTAGGCGCAGATGTCAACCACGAGATTCGAGTACGAGAATCAGAATCCACTTTCAGCACACATTTAGTCCTCTTCCCCCCTGTGCACAACCTCTAGAAGCAAGGCATATATAATCATACCCAGAGAAGAAGCAGATAAATAATGTGATAATATGATTATTCTCCTTCTATTGATTCCGACTTACGAAAATCATATGATCTCTCGAAGGGGTCCATCCCCACAACCACATATTATCAGATGTTGGCGTCGTTTCACTCTCATAATTTTTATGTTAGATTATAAAGGAAGTCTATATGTTTGTATAAGGGCATCAATAAAACGGAGAGATAATTACAAGATACATGGAATATCATAATTAATAATTAGATTTAATTAGAACTTTTACCTCTTGGATTTGGTAGAACACGAACTTTTTTGAGTGTAAAGTATCGGAAATTTCCACATATAGCTCTACGTTTTTAGGTAATTGCCATGCAATGTCCGTTGGGACGACGAGACAAGAGCGAGTCGGCCGAATTTTGTCGAGTGCCCTGTAAATTAAAGCAAGATACCATCTCCCTTTTGCGCCGTTGGCCCTTCAGCATTTTATAGAGAAACAACTGTAAATCTAAATCCATAATTAGAAGAGCAAGCATTAATGTCTATCTAACAATCTCGTTTTCTTGTGGTCAATTTATTAGATATATAGTTGCCATATTCCCTACGCAAAGGGGTACACCAAGAAGGATCCAGCCCACATACTGCCAACCCACTAAGCTGAGATTTGCATCGGAACAATTTGCATGAATTCAATCTGTCATTCTGTATGTTCCTTTCGAGCTCTACCCACCAGGGGGAATAGTACGAATAATAGGCTGTTATGGATATGCGCTACTATGCAACATGATATTGGTAACTAAAAGCAAATCGGTATCTATGATTCCCCAATGGTTATGGGTCAGAGGGATTGAATCACACAGAACAAGTGTTTGTATAAGTATGATGTTACTCTGATCTGATGTTAAACAGATGGTTTCAGGGCTGGTTGATTTGACTTCAGGAAAAGTCCGACCCCTCCAGTTTATGCGATAATCATATATAGCTCAAATTGAACTCTTTCATGCTGGAAAGCCATCCGGATTATGATGCCTAGTGCCACTTGATACGGGTCATTCACCACTTTCGGATTCCACAGGAAATTATTTAGAATCTCTGGGCTGTCATGCCTGTCAAGCTCTTTTCTTCCCCCCGTCCTAACTGATGGTTCTTTGTTCTTTGCTTAATATATATGGTGTTCACACATCTTTTGCATCCACTCCCTTCCACAGCAAATGGATGTGGAACGTACTCAAAAGACATATTCGCTTAGAGCCTTATGATGGAAGTGTCCTTTTCATTCTCTCTACCCCCGACATCATCGAAGGATGCGGCCGAAATGGCAAGGTGACGATACATTCTCTTGCCCTGAGTTCGAGCCTCCTTCATGATGTATAAATTGGTCCCTTCTATCTGTGGCCTCCACGGAGCTAGCCCTTGTAACATCCGGAAATTACTGATACTCAAGCTCACTGCTCTCTCGTGATGCAAGGGTTACTAGTTCAATTGTCGCTCGGCCATTGTTTCACCATGCATATATAAGAAATATAATGAATTCATGAGGGTTTGCCACTTGCAGTTCTTGGACCCCGGCCGCCCTCCATGGTAACAGGCCTTGTGTGCCCATATGAATTCACAATGAAGGAGTCATTAGTCCGGCTACATCGCTGATCGGGAATATTCCTCAGCCACCATGATAATATAAATACCTTCACTGGTTAGCATCTTTCAATCATCGTGGTCCTTCCATATTAGTAAAGCATTCTCAGCCGCCATTACATTGCAAAAGGACTAGAAGAAAGGATATATTCGGCTTTTCTTATATTTTTCAAACTTTAGAATTCCTCTCCATATATTTCTTCAACATCAGGTGAATTAGCATTTGATGCGATCTTTATTATTCCCTTCTTCTTCTTCTTACCTCTTGTATGTCCCTGGACTTCTCTTGTAATCGAACCATGACATATGCTTTGATGAAATTGACAGGACCAGTGGTAATTAATATGGGTATATCAAATTTGGATACCCTTGAAAAAATGAAAGTGATGCATACACACATATGATTCATTCATTGATCAATTATTGTAGATATATAATTAATGCAAATGGCGTTCGCTGTTCGCTTTCTGATATTGAGTCAAGAAGCCCCGTAAGTAAGTGCCATTGTATAAACAATTTAGGAAACCAGATTGAAAATTGAGTCCAGCTCCATACGGAGAGGGATCTGTGTTGATGTCCGTTCCCCGACCTGGGAAGTATATCTATCAGCAGAACGCTCCACTTCCCCCACCTTCTAACTATTATTGGCTGTCCAGTAGCATCTAACAGACGAAGATGATCAGTTCAGCATAAGTGTGATAGGCCTGTTGCAACCGATCTTATGAAAACTATGTGCCTCCAAAAAAACGAACCTATAACAATAATCTGCATTGTGACATGTAGTTTGTTATCTTCTAGTCATATGGGTCCAAAACCAAAAGCTGTGCTCGTTAAGGATGGATCTGAAAGGGGTCAAAAAAAGTGGAATTTTTATGGACTGTGATCACCTCGGCTTATGGGTAAGGAAGGAGGCTGATGGGTCTGGTAGGCCCGCAAAGGATAGGAGACCGGGGAACAGAAGGGAAAGGAACATCAAATTGATAAGACCAACTCAAATTTAGAGTCTTTTAATATGATATTAAGGACGACACAATTACACCACCATCTGTCCGACTCGGGCGGCCCAAAATATGGAAGAACGTGAGGATTATTGGTGTCCGATTGACAATACTAGGCGTGAGCTAATAATAGCCTGGGCTCAACCTTCAATGGCGGCCATGCATGGCCGGCCAGTAGGAAGACTCACAGTTTACAACTAGGAGCAGAGCAGGGCCCATGAAGCTATCTCGGCCTTATGCTTCATCTGGGAAAATTATATATGATTGTTGGGCGTCGCACCTAATAAACTCATTCCATGGGACAATGATCCATATGCTATGCAAACATTATACTATATAAGAAACACCTCATTCACAATATATCTGCTATATCTTTGGACGTCGATATAGGGAAGAGACCGTGGTCCCATCGTTTTTTTTTTTTATTTATTAAGCCGGTCCTAAAAATTATCTTTTTACACGCCATTGGTCCGCATGGTGACTAGCCGTGGGTCAGGTCGGGCGATGATAAGCGTACAACGAGCACACATATAGAATGGCCATAGATGGGCTAGCTAGTACGACCAATAGGAGGTCAAATAGTGTCTGACCTCATTTTTAACTTATAAAAATCAAAATGGTAACGAGGGGAAAGGCGATAATATCCTATAAATCAACAAAATATCATCTTAAATCAAATTGCTCTATGAGATTTATGCTTTGATTTTTTTTAATATTATTCACCTAATTATCACAGTATAATTCACATTTTCAATATAATAGAACTAATTAGAATTTCTATATGCTCAACATTTTTTCAATTTAGAAAATCTAATAATATTAATATGATTATCAACAGTTAATCTTACTAATTGAGTCATTATCCTCATCATGACATGAGAGAATGGCATGTTGACGCAGATGGGGCAATTAAAAAGTCAATAATCTCGATTCTCGAGTGGATGACTGTTTTATTTTATTTTAATTTATTTTGAATCTAAAATTTTAATTGGAGCACAAAATTTAAGTTAGGTCCAACGACCGACCGGAGGGAAAAAAATATGTTTCAAAAAATATTTTATTTATCAAATGATGAAAATAGAGAAATAAAATAATATAAACAACACAAAACAAGTCAGTGGAAGCTAATGGTGCCCATCGGATTTATCTTACTTAAATAAAAATTAAGCCAATTAATTAATAAATGGGGTTCGTTCGTTCTTATCTTTTTCTTTACTTTATTCGCCTCATAATATATATATATATATATGTAATGCCCCATTTCCGAAAATTTGAATCTCTCTCTCTCTCTCTGTATCTGTTTTTATTTTTATTTGGTCAAAGTTTGTGGTTTTTACTGCAAATATTATAACACGTACGTGTATGTATCTGTGTGCGTATGTAATATTTTATTCAGCTGTTTGCATATTATTTTATTTATTATTTTGAATTGGCTGGTGTGAGAAGCAACAAGGTAATTTTAGCAGGGATTTATTTAAGTACAATTTTAAATACAATTAATTTTGATACATATTTTGTGGTATTATATGATATGCTAGAACACTGAGAAGCTGCATTCTTCTGCATGATTGATATATAGGAATTTGGAAAATGTTCTGCCCTCGTCTCGTGCGTGTAGACACATGTTCACATGATTCCTATCCAACAAAAAAAATAAAATAAAATAAAAACATGTCCACATGATAAATTAAAGTTATTAATTTAAATTCTAATGTTCCTCTCTATCTTTTCACAGTTGTAAGGCACTTTCTCAGAATAATCAACCCAACTCTCTCTCTCTCTCTCTCTAGCTGTATTCATTGCATTACACCCTTTTAAAAAATTTTCCTCAATATATATCTCTTTTTTAATTAATTTTTGAATTTTTCCTCCATTATATAGATATACGAGGTAACTTTTTTTTTCATCTCAGTTTTCCCAAAACTCGTGCGCTAAGTAAATTCAATAAACACTGAAACTATAAGGTTTAAGCTTGATTCAATGATATTATTTTTTTTGTATTATATAAGAAATTTATAGATTTAATTATTGTTATTTACGCTTTATACACACTTTGCTATCATTTTTTATCCCTTTTAAATTACTAGTTTTTCTTTCTGTTAGGAAGAAAAAACAATTTAACAAAAAATAAATATAAGTTAAACTCAAGTGAAATGCTTGACAAGTTTGTTATGTAAAATTTATTTAAATAATAAAAAATGTATTTTTTTAGAAGTTTTTACAAATCTTTAAGAATCCTTGGAAATTTAAACCTACATATATGCTATCATTCATGTAAGACTCACCCATAATTAACTCTTTAACTTCACATTTAATGAGACATGTAAATTTTATTTTATTTTATTTTATTCTTGGGGTGAGCACAGGATATATGCAGCTCTATCATTACAACACTGTACCGCGCAAGGACGAGGGCAATGGAGTTTTACATGTTTACGGGTCTTGCTTTGCTTTTCCCCCACCATCAAGATAAAAGAAGATTAATATTTTTCTTGTCTATGTCTAATTTAACAGATCATTGGGTTACTTTTAGAAACATAATATATATATATATGTGTGTGTATATACATATATATATTTGTCTCCCTGAAGTTTATGAGTAGTTGTCATTGTTTGTTTTATTTGGGTGATGCTTATAGGAGCCCCCAATAAGAAGTTGATGCTTGCTTTTGTTGCTTGGCTGACCTTTTCCTCTTCCTTTTCCTGGTAATTCCTTCTCCTCACGGCATTCTCCATATCTATGTCCCGTAAAGACCCACTTCAACATTTTGGTGAATTTACTGATTTATATTTATATTGTTAATCAAGTCTACCTGCTCCCCCTTTCTAGAAAATAAAATAAAACATATATTTTTTTAAAAAATCCAGTACCCTCCTCAATTTTTTGTGTTTTCTTTATTATTTAATCACATATTAAAAAGAAAAGAAAAGAAAAGAAAATATGACAATGAATTATCATTGGAATCTTTGAAATTTGTAGCTCAATATCACATATTTATTCATTGCAAGGCGGATGATAAGATAAGGTTAGAAAAAATATATAATATATCCAGAAATTATTATATTCTTATTATTTCCCACGGCAGGACATTTAATAGTTTTTTTTGTATTTCTGATTAATTATATCTCCCAATTTGTGAATTTTTTTCTCATTACTTGATATATTTTTTTAATCTTGATCCAGACAGCATCAGGAAAGTTAGGAAGCAAAACCCTGCATACTGCAAGAGGGAAGAAAAAAAAAAGAGCCACCTTTTTTTATTTAAATCCTTGCAAATTTTCTCATTTATTGAAAATCTCGGGGCCAAAAAATCAATTCATCCTTCAACTCGACCTCCTGTTCATCTCTTTTTTCCAAAATACTGATCTTCCTTTATCTTTTCTAATTTTTCCTGCAAAAATAAGCTCTACTCCTTTGTAATCACTGTATTTTTGCAGTAGAAATCTCTCTATCAAGAGATCTTAATCAAGCTTTCACTGTTTCCAGGGCTCTAGTATAGCCCCTTTTTTTCCACTGGTCCTTCGTTCCTGTGTTTTGTGCTTTTTTAAAATAAATTTTATGGTGGATTTTATCATTTCAAAATTTTGATTGTTCTTCAGGTTTTTCAGTTGTTCATGGAAATGTGTTTTTTTTTTAAAGATGTATAGGCCAATAAGGTTTTGATTTTTATTAAGATTTTTTTACTATGGAGGGAAGAGATGGAGTTGTGGGTGGTAGTGGCGGAGTTACAGTGGTGGGATCAGACGTTCCATCAGACTACCATGTAGCACCGAGATCCGAGAACCCGTCCCAGACGCCTGGATCGGGTCCTTCTCCGGCGTCGGGGCAACCGGTGGGAGCGGGTCCGGCGGTGGCCGGGTTGCGGGTGCAAAAGAAGAGGGGGCGGCCGAGGAAGTACAGTCCCGATGGCTCTGTCCCTGCGGCACTTTCCCCGAGGCCGATATCCTCGGCGGCCCCGCCACGGGTGATCGACTTCTCGGCTCAGAAGCGGGGGAAGGTGAAGACTGCCGGATCGCTGAGCAAGCCCAAGTTTGGGGTGGAAAACTTAGGTAATCACAGGAGCCTATGTGTCTTTTCCTCTTTCAAGGAGAAAGATTTGGGCGCCTTTTCTTTCCTTTGCTCGAAGTTGTGAGCTTGTGCTATGTCATAAAGTGATCCTTTCCTGAGACCGCCATTGACTGAGTTTTGGTTGATTACCGGTCAACAGTTTGACAGTTTAGTTGGGTATTATAAGTCGGTGTCAGTTGTGTTCTTTGCTTCTGAGAATCGCTAGATGACAATCTAGTTTTGTAGCTGGGAAAATGGACTATCTTCTGATCAAGCAATGGATCTATTTTAATGGTGGTCTCAGGTGTCCGGTGGTTAGATGTGGGACCTCTGATCTGATCTCCATGTGGAGATCTTTTGCATGTAATGCTTGTTGAGGGTTCTGAAAGAGCTGTGGCTGTCATATATTCGGTTGGTCTTGGGATAAGGGAATCTTCTCAGTTGTTTGGCTCTTCGTGCCTTTTTTGGAGGAAAATATTGGAAGATGCAGATTCTGTAAATGCTCATGAAAAGCTTAGAATTTGATATTTGTGTTAGGTAGCTTCTCTATCCAATCTTGTTTGTGGGGTTTTTGTCTGCAGAAGAACATTGGAACTTGGGGTCTAAAGGTTTCTTGGAGCTAAATATACAATATGTATTTATGATAATTCTTCTTTCAAGTGGGGCTGGCGAAGCATCAAAAGCTGCTTCATATGTCTGTTTTTTTTACTTCCATCTTCCATCTGTTTGTTGATAAATTGTGACAGATTTAGGTATTATTTGAGAATGCTGTTTAGTTACCTTTTTTTATCGAAGCTGTTTTGTTAGCTCCCTTATGCAATCTCTTTTTGCTTATTGACCTTCCTTTTCAACGATCACCTTATTTGCTCTTGGTTGATTTAGGGTACCGCGTCCATTTGCTCCAACTGTTACCTGAACTGTTATTTTTTTCCTTATTTGCTCTTGATGTATTGCTTATAGGTGTTCGTTAGATATTGTTTAAATATCTATTGTTATTTAATTATGTCTCCATAAATCTCTATTTGAAAATAATGGGCACTTTTTATTCTTCCGATCTTAGAGATGTTATTCTTTGTGATAGGTGAATGGGGCTCATGCTGGGCAAATTTCACTCCTCATATCATCACAGTTAATGCTGGTGAGGTAAGCGATCGAATCAACAGATTCCTCACATTATGCTATATAGGAATGACTTTCTACCCTATCCAAAATGAGGAGCCAATCCAGTTTTTCTGATATATAAATGTCTGCAAGAAGCTATGTCAAAAGCCAACCACTTCCATTTTCTCCAATACTTACCCGTTAGTTTGCACTTTCAAAACGCATTTATTGTTACGCTTAATAGTTTAAAAGTTGAAGATTTATTTCTTGTTCTTGGTCTAGGATCTTTTGATGAAGATCATGTCATTTTCCCAGCAAGGACCCCAAGCTATATGTATTCTCTCTGCGAACGGTGTCATATCAAGTGTTACGCTTCGTCAGCTTGACTCCTCTGGGGGCACATTGACCTACGAGGTACTACTGCAAATTTCAGAATCCACATATTTTTATGTCATCCTTTTTTCATGTGGCACCCCCGCCCTCAGTCGGTCAAGTGATCAATGGGGCGAATGAGGTTGTGGCGGCATGTCTCAGACTCCGCCAGATGGCTTGTTGCAGTTGGGTTTTGCCTCCCATAAGAGGTTTACTGAATGATGTCCAGACTTCACCTGGATGGCTGGATACATGAGTTTATAGGTTATTCATGAGCCTGTCTGGACCTAAGAAGCCCCAAGTCAACAGCAAGCAAAAATAAATAAATAAAGAGAAGATTGAGTAATTACAGGTATTCTTCTTGCAATCATTTGCATTTTGTTGGAACAGGGCCGCTTTGAGATATTGTCCCTGTGTGGGTCATTCATGCCCAATGAGATCGGAGGGACATGGAGCAGATCAGGTGGGATGAGTGTTTCTCTGGGGAGCCCTGATGGACGCGTTTTTGGTGGAGCAGTTGTTGGCGTATTGGTTGCAGCAAGTCCTGTGCAGGTACGAGGTTTCTTGAGTTTTTACGTGCATTCTGCTTAAGTAGACATGGTATGCAGCTTAAAAGGACATGTTTGCTCCCCAAAAAAAAAAAAAACAAGGTTGTAGCTAACTATGTATTCGAGGATATACAGTTTGAGAGGAGTTATCACTTGGGAAGTTCTCTGGGTACTCTTTTCATTCTTTCGTATATGTATCAAAATATATTTCCACCTTTCATTGACTTGATTATCAAACTGCTAAGACGTGATTGTCTCAGGAAACTTCAGTTTACTTCTCAGTTTAGTTAGTCAACAAGAAAAAGGACTTGATGGAAAAACTTGGTTTAGTTGTGGAGGAATGTTTCAATTTTTTTTTCCTTCGTGAAAATGCACTTACAAAATCAATGATCTGTCGACTTTGTGTGTTACGTTCCACCGTCAGGTTGTGGTGGGCCGTTTTTATGCCGGGAACGAGCATGAGCATAAGAAGAAACCACAACATGACCTCATTTCGGCTGCCATGCCTACTGCTGCTGTCCCGATTTCAACTGCCAATCTTAATGGGAACATCTCGGCCTCGCCATCTCATCTGGGGGACAACTGGTCTTCCCTGCCTTTGGACTCGAGAAACAAGCCCGATGACATGAACGTGCCGGTCAATGGAAACAACTAACATCTATGATGACTTACCCAGTCCCATCCCATCCCATCCCGTGTTTCCTTGTCTTGTTGTCTCTGATATTATTAATAAGCTACCCTTGTAGGATCATCCTTTTAGTAGTCATAGTTGCATGTGAAGATGTAGGGTAAACTTGTATGTGCCGATGCTAGTCGTGTTCCCATAGGATTGCTGCTGCTGCTATTGTTGCTGTGACGCATAATGTCTTCGTCCTTTGTCATCTATTGTGCACTTTCAGAATCAACTTTCACTATACTTGTTGCCCTTTTGCTTCAGTCTTCAGTTTCATTGAACATCATTTGCATTGCATTGTAAAAGGTGATCGTAGGGCCCAGTGCGGTCATTGTTACAGACAACAGAGGTCTGTTACTGTTGAAATAGTCCTAATTTCTTTCTTTCTTTCTTCTTTTCTTTTAAATTTAAAAAAAAAATCTATGTAAACCTAATTGACACAAGAGTTGAGGTAAAAGGTGATCGTAGGGCCCAGTGCGGTCATTGTTACAGACCACAGAGGTCTATTACTGTTGAAATAGTCCTAATTTCTTTCTTTCTTTCTTTTAAATTAAAAAAAAATCTATGTAAACCTAATTGACACAAGAGTTGAGGTTATTTATATACTTAGGTTGGGCTCCATGAGTAAGAAAGGCAGTTTGCATGAATAAATATTATCTGAATATTTTTACGGGCAGTCTCACTAAGTATACGTATATGAAGAATTTTACTTTAACTCTATAATGCTGCACAGATGTTTTTCTCTTTCTTATGGTGATGTGAAGACCATCTGTCGGTACGGTTCATCTCGGGCCACACTGACATCCCAACCCCACATTAGTCTAAACTAGAAATGTTAAACGGGCTGGGATGGTCCGGAATTGGACCGTCCAAATCTGGAACCGGCCTAGACTGCTATTTACCTGGCCCGTAACCATTTTTAGTGGGTTTGGGGCAGTTATGGGCATGTTCCAAAAGATGGACTCGTTGAACCATAATTGGTTCGAACCGTTACCCTGTTGAATTGGCTTAGAACTATTTAGAACCGGCTTGGAATAGTTGAAAATTGGCATAGATCACCAAAAATCCTGCAAATCAACGGTCGGATTTTGTTGGATCAATTTAAAATTTTTAAAAAAAATTAAAAAGATGGACGGTTCATGGGCCGGTTCGGCCCGTCTATAAACGGTTTTGTGTCGGTTCATATTTGCTTGAATCATAACCCGTAACCGGACCGGCCCATTAAGTAAATGGGCCGAACCATAACTGGGTCAAACCGCTCCATACCCGTTTTGAATCGGTCTAGACTTCACTTTTAACAACACTAATCTAAACCTTAACCAGCAGAATATTCTCTGATTCCGTTACCTTTGAAATTTTTTATTAATCCAGATTATAAAAAAAAACAACGGATTTTGTGTTTCTTTTTTATCAAATGAAATCACGAGTTTTCGTGTGGTAAAAGGGAAAAATTAAAAAGCGATAATTGAATCCCATGGTGAATCAGTCAATCTGTTTTAATTTGTTGAATTTCTCTAAGACTCTCTCAGGTATCTCAAATCCAAAGAGAGACTATGGATACAGTAGAGTAGAGGAAACAATCATAAGAAATTATATAGTAATGCAAGTCTCTTTTTCCTATGTATTTATTTATTTATTCATTCATCGATCCATCCAATGATTATCACATAAACGATTAGCTTGTCATCCTCATCAACTAGGAATGTGTCTCTCAGGTGAGAGGAGGCCAATTCTAGAACGTGAGGTAAATTTCGTGGAACGACGGTACAGACCAAGAAAGTATCAGAAAAACCTTCCATGAAATTCCCACCTTGACCCCCTCCAGACAATATTTACGTATGCTCTATCGTATCCACGTATACGATAGGCGGCGAGTGAGTTTCCGAGTAGCCTGTGCTTTGAAGGTTGCGTCACTTCCAAACGGCGGCGTTCTATCCCGCTCACATACTTGAACGATCCCAGGCGGGACACTCCAAATCAACATTCCAAGAAATCTCACCTTCCTTGTTCCTTAATAAAACCCCCCGGCAAGAAGAACGTGCTAACCCTCGTACCGACGCTATCTATATAAGACCGAACCATCTTGTCATCAACTGACATCCAAGTCAAGAACTAAGCCTGTAACAAGCAACAACCCCGTCTCACGTCTTTCCTAATTTCTGGGCATGAAGCTCGTGTTGGTTCCCGTTCTTTCGTTTTTCATAGCGATATCGGTCGCTTTCCTTCTTGTAGGCTTGAGGTCAGCATCGGACCGTCGGAGTTTTCCCGACTCTTCACTGTTCAGTCCTCTCTCCGTGTTTTTGGTTTTCAACGTGATTGTTGTCGCAGTCCTCCTGGCGAGCCATATGCCGGGTGCTTATGAAGGTGGCCTTTTCGTCCTCCCTTTGGATGAGGAGGAGGGCTGTTGTGTGGTGATTCAGGTAAGTACAAACCCCGAAGTGATGGTGATGGTGATGGCTATGGTTGCGGTGGTGCTGATCGAGATATCGATTCTGATGGCAATAATGAGGACGGCAATGACAGTGGAAGCAAGGACAACACTGGATGGGAAGATGAAGAGGAGCAAGAAGGCGATGACAATTTAGAGAAACGGATTGAAGATTTCATCGATAAGGTCGTCAAGGGATGGCGGGAAGAAATGATGAAGGAGCATTCGACCCAACTTTGATCTTATCCTAAGGTTTTCGTATCGTGTAAACGAATGAGATTCAGTACATTAGCCTTTCGTCCAATTACTATTCATAAATATAACAGAACCGTTTTTTCCTCCCCTTACCGGACCAATTTGTCAGAGAAGTGCAAATGATTCTAAAGAAGAGAGACTGAAGCATCATCTTCTCGTGGTGCATCGGCCTTGGCATGCGGGGGCCTCAAGATAGGATCGATCAGCCTGTATACAAGGGCTTCCTGAGCGAACTTGGGTCCTTGTAAATCAACATGAACATCATGAAGGAAATGCCTTCACGTGCATTTGACTTCAACAATCAGACCGCAATCTCATCATGTTGAATATATATCACACAATCGAGTACAAGTACTTTCGTGCGTGCCCTCTCAACAGGCTGACCTGGTTTCATTGGCAATTCATTGAAAAGGCGTAGTTTATTATTCTTAGAAGCTCGAATGTCATCGGCCTGCGATAACAGATGCAGGATTTGATCACCAGAAATAGAACAGACTCATCAAGGGGGAATTGATCACATGGTGTTGGGCTCAAGACCTGACCACAGGCCGAACCAGAGGGGGAATGCAAAGCTACCCTTCAAGGCGGCATTTTAAATCGTTAAACCTATACTAGACACTGTAAAATAAGATAATAAAGTTAATGTGCAATTGATATCAGGCTTTAATGAGCTCAGGTTGATCCATAAAACAAAGGATATACGACAAACAGGCACAGCAGAAAGTTCCGTTGCGATATTCGAAAGTGAATTTGCATGGTAAAGGACAAATTTCGATAACTACTCCATTATAACTCGGGATAGCGCCGTTTCCGGTCATCAATGAAGAATTTACGAATGAAATATTGGCAACTATGCTGTATCCGGATAGCATCCAGAGTCCAGAGTAATTGCTAATTCTGGAGAATTAAAATTTTCTACACGAAATTGCTCTGCTGACAATCGATCAAGTGGGCTTTTCACAAGAGTTATGCTCCCTGGACTCCGCGATGGCACCCTTGATCATATCAGCTACATGGGGCTGCACAAAGAGGAAAGTGATGTCGAGAACACCTTTTTTTTTTCTTCTGTGAAGCGAGCAAGGAAGCATTCAGGTTGAAGGTGAACTGGCTATGGGAATGTCACTGCAAAGCAGAGGAGAATGTTTCGTCATCACTAAGAACAAAGTAACATTATTGATAGCCAGTTATGAGTGAGGTGATGGCAACAATTGGATGTACTGATCGCAAAATCTTAACAAGAGATTTCAGTAGGAAATTGAAGTGAGGAAGCTCATCAATCAGACCACCTGAAAAGGCACAACTTCGATATGGGGGTTCAAGAATTAAAACTACTTACTATAACATGAAAGAGATACTAACATCACCACATGAAAGGTAAACATCAAAGCCACTGATGAAGTTCCTCAAAGCAGAGAGAATGGGAATTCATACTTTCTCTGAAGGGTAGAAGTTCAGAGGGGCAAGCGAGTCAGTGAGTTACAAAAACCGGGCCTCGGAAGTAGCGATGGGCTCAATAGGCCCTGAGAAATTTATTTTGTAGGCCCCGCCCAATGAATTCCCTAATGGCCCCACTCCCGTTCTCTTCAACTTTCGGTGCAACCAGGAAGTGTCAAGCCCCACTTTGAGGCAAATGGTCTGGTTCAGAGTTCATGGTGACCCCAGTTCATTTCACTGGCCGCTGTTGCTAATGTTCTCAGGCGAGCATCAGATGAGTCAAGTGCTCTGCTATTGTGCTGAACTCCTTGGAGAGTTTCGATTTTTCTGGAACTTGAATTATTCGTTCAAATTAATTGTATGAACTCATTGTCACAGTATCTGGAAACCTGTTCTCAAATATAATTATGTTTTGAAATGAAATACGAGTTTCATTCTCAGGGGCCAATGTTTAATTCATCAGGTCAAGTAAGGAAATCGGGAAATCATTCCATGAGAAATCGGGGAACTGTATACGGTGAAGATTTTTACAAGCGAGTAGTTCAGGAGCGCAACTGGTCTCAGGAGCGTCCGTTCCAAGAACCTTGACTAGATCAGTTACCCCACGGCCTCTGCAGCATTACTCGTCAGCAGAAAAGTAAGTCTGCTTCAACCAGCAATGTCATCGGGTACTTTACTGTACTATATGTGACTTGGATAACATAACCGTTTGATAAATAACTCTATTCATCCATATGTTACCATTACTTCGATATTTAAAACTACAATACGTCTAGGCATTAATGATCAATGGCAGTATAGTTTCAGGGCCATTGAAGAGAGAAGAATGACAATGGGCAATGAAGCAACCTTCTCCCCTTGGAGTAACAATCCGAACAGGAAGACCCCAAGATCTTCACACACTTCACTGGAGCTCTTTGCTACCTATCCCGTGCTGAAATATAAAGCATCGTATGAGAGCAGTTGTTTCGATCTAGGGCGGCTGTTAATGCTATACAGAGAGTAACCAGTGAGCCCAAATCACTCATGATCATCTTCATCCAAAGCAGTCATAATCAACCTACAAGAGAAAACCCAGGATTACATTTTTGCCATTTTGGCAACCTGAACATTTGAAACAAAACATAATGAATGGAGCTGGTGACTACCAAAATATGGTGAGAAAGAGCAGGATGACAAGGTAGGCTAGTTTGAATAGCCTTTGTTTCTTTTCCCATTTGATCATGTTGTATATCTCAGTCACATCAACAAGATGTTGCCTTCGCATGTACCTATGATTAGGCACAGAAATCAAAGCCACTTAGATAATTAAAAGTGCAGTATCATGATATCAAAGGATGAAACGTCCATCAAGAGGAAACCAGCATTGAGGAATTTGAAATATGGCCAAATGCAAATTTAGTCCAGATAAAAAGAATCTCACAAACACGTTTACATGGGAAGGTTATGTCTGAAACACATTACTGAACCCAGGCCATTAAAATCAAGATGCTTTATTATAAACAGAATCAGCTATGCAAGTCAAAGATAAAACTAGAAGAAATATTCCTGTAATAGTTTCATACCCATCTAAAGTTAGAGAAACCATTTCAGACATGATATTCCACCATTTCTTGCACCCATAAATTCTATTCCTAACTGCGTAGATATAATCAAATCAATGCCAGATCCAATGGTGTAGCCTAATAATCTGGAAGGCGACAGTTAACTTGATGCAAGGAGACTTACAGATTCACGTTGTAGTAGAGGTACGGAACAGACAAGAGGGACATGACCCAGTGCCCCGTCACTAAGTAGAAGAAGCACAACACGCCTTGTACAATGAACTCCGGCATTATGACTCTGTTTATGCGTGACGAGGAATCATAAGGGTTGATATAGTCAAACTCCAGGTCAGCCAAACACATGAGCTGCAAGAAACCTTCAATGGCTAAATTGTTCCTCTCACCAAACCCAGATGTTCAAGAAATCATTGCGCGGGCTGCAGACTTACCCCGTATAACAACACAAGGCTAACTGAGGATCAAATGAACAGAGTCCTAGAAGCACTCATGAATCTTAAAAGATGCAACAAATTTGTGAAGAGGGCTGCTCTGCTCGATTTGGACATATGCAAAAATTGCAGACCCAGTCAAACAGCCAGCAGGATTCTTGCTCTGCGATAGAACTGCTAATTATCTTAACGCCTAATAGCACTAAACATAATGTCCCATCTTCAAATTATCCACAGTGACCTCCTGAGCTTTGAATGCCCACCCATCACAAAGAAAAACTTGGAAGGAAAAAAAAAATCAAACTTCAGGGTCCATCACTGGGTCTGAGCTTCAACATCAAATACAATGCATGCGATAAATATAAAATCTCGTGCTTCCAATCGCGAATTAGAAGGTAGGGACCGAAAACTAGGGTTTGAGGGTTTGACCTGCCAGACGACAATCACGAGAAGAGCCACGATGAAGAAGAAAGAGACAAGCCACGCGTAGAGACCCCCCATGCTTCCGCTTCCTTCTCGGAGTCTATGGCGTCCCTTCTTCCCACAAACTCGGCCTGTGCTTTGAATGACTCAGACCAGTAGTACTTCGACGCAGTGGGTAAGTCAAACGGAGAGGAAGAGAGAGAGAGGAGGAAGGCTCAGAAGAGCAAAACTAAATAAAGTGAGATTTCTATGCGCTGTGTGCACTGTGTTCACACTCTTCACTGGTTAATTATTGCACTCTCTCTCTCCCTCTCTTAATTTAATTTATTTATATTTTACATTTTTTTAAAACTTAATTAAAATTTTTTATATAAAAGAAAGTATCACATCCTGACGGGCTGAGCGATATTGTCGTCGTGATCTTTTTTGATTTTATAGGATGTGGGGTCGGAGACATCTTGGCCCCGGCAATGTCCTAAGAAAAATGTGGAGTCCTATATTACATAAGTATTGATTAATTTGAAATTGTACTAATGATTTTTTTATTATACTTCCAAATAAGTGATTAATGATCGAATTAGAAATTTGGAGAGTTAATAAGAATTTTTCCGGGATCCTGACCTGATTCAAATTATTCTTGAGATATGTTTCAACTAATTCAGAGATATTGTGTGTGATGTAAAAAAAAAAATTTAAAACATTGAACTTGTAAAGGAACCTATAGAATTAATTATACTTTGTCAAAGAAATAAGAAGGGTGTAATTTTTTTTAATTCTAATGGCATAAAAGTTATAATATATATTTTTTAAAATATAAATTGTGATAATATTATCATGACGACATTAATGTTAGTTGTGCCATGGATAATATTATCGGCCACCCTCTATTACCCTCTGAATTTGCCTCTGCCAAGTCTCAAGGACATTTCCAGGCTTAAAAACTGCCTCTGCTGCTCAGTTTCTAAGGGGATGGGCCTTCACTTCAACGACAGATGATGAGATCAGGGATCAGGGAAGGGGAAGACGAGAGGAAAATTCAAATTGGCTTCGTACAAATTAAAAATTTCTGCAGTCATTGAATACAAAATTTCATCTTGCCTTTACTTCAAACTTTTTCCAAACGTTTTATACTATTTATGTAATTAGTCGTACCGTTATTATGGTATTATCACACGCTTAATTAATGGAGGATTTGTGTATAATGTTTTATATTTGTTTCTTTTCCGAAATTTTTTTTGTACCATTTGTGCAATTAAACCGAAATCCCATGAAGCAATAGCCAATATTAAAATAGGGCTCTCTTATACATGTTCAAATTTTCATGCAACATGTAACCAGAATCAATATAGGCGACATGTTGCCAGATCTGAATCCGCTTCTGTAACTACTCGATCAGTCTCTGTGTATCGCTCTCTGACATTCATGAACGGTACGAGAAGACTACACCACTCCTAAACGAAAATAATTTATTCGCGTAGTCGACAGTCATCATCGGCAAAGGTTTAGAGCAGCTTTTAAAAAGGCTCTGTTGCTCCTTCCGTCATGGCCGTTCTGTTCGGATCACAGGCAGACCAGCGTCCTCCAGAACTTGCACGTTCTTCTTACAAGCTTGCAGATTCTTTTAGCGATCAAGGACGGAAATAAGAGCAGAAGATTCGCCTTGGGTGGACGATGAGAGCTCCGTCTCGATGATGACTCAGATTGTGCATCCAAAACAAGAGAACCGGATGCTCTGTTCCCCGTGGCCCATGTGCGCAAATAGAAGTTCCTGCTACCGAGGTCCCCCATAAGTTGGGATTTGTCCAAACCTGTTCAACGATGAGATCAGAGCAATATATCAGGACGGGTTTAGTGATCACGCAACGTTGCCCGCTTAAGCGTAGTTCCAGCAGATTCATCTCATCAATGCGAATAAGGTCTGCTCTCCAGCTAATGTGCACTGGCCCGATACTTCTCTCGGAACTCATAATGAATGCATCAGAGAACTCAGGAAGCCTGGAGCTGGTAAATAGATGCACCTTGACTTTGTTTAACAGCTCAAAGCACAGCACAAATTCCTCAGACAAGAAAATATGAAACTGATGCAGCACGAATTGAAATTGTTTCACTTACTTTGGAGGCTGAAGTAGGAGTAATGCAACTCGAAAACAGATGAGGAATCCCGGTCCAGCTTGGGAGCCCGACTTTCAGCATTGTACTTGTCGACCACAAGCTTTATGGTCTCCTCCACACTGGAGCTAAGTTTGGCCACAACCTTCACAGGCCCCGGACTTCCTTCGACCGTAACATTGACCAAGATTTTCGTGTCCTTCTTGTGCACCTAGGCCCGAATATTTATACTTTTTAGGTCCAATGACATATATATATATATATATATATATACTTAGGTACCGATTTTTCTCTAGCTGCCCTAGTTTTGATGTTCTTTAAAGGACGGATGAAACTCAGAAACTCCAGTTAGCTCGCCAGAACAATATCACTGCAGTTTGATATCCGAAATCGTCTATACAGCAAACAGCTTCCCGATATCACGCTATAGAGAAAAGAACCCGGACTCCGACTGTTCACATGATCGGTTAAGAAATGTACAGGTCATATAGTGCCCGCTAATTTGTCCAAGCTGATATGTCATCGGGACATTGTGATCTCTAACGAGGAAAACAGAAGCTTCAGAACATTGCTGGGGAATTTTGGCAGCATTCACAGCTTCTATCACTAGACAATCAGACTCATCAGATTAGAAATGTTCCCTCAAACTGGAAGAGAAATTATCCCTTTACCTCGGAGCCGAACCTTGGAGAGCTCTCAAGCAGAGAAATAGTGGGTGCGAAGATGTTGGTGCAGGTCTGGGGTCTGATCAGAGTTCCGTGGTCTGAGCCTGAATCCTCCGGGTCCACAACGCCATGGTGAAGCTCGTGTTCCCGGAAACCTGGCAACTCGGGCTCCGTCGACCATCTCTTCAGCATCTCAATACCTACCTCTGGGTGCCTCCATGATGACGATGATGGCGACAACTGGCCGGTAGATGGCAGAGGCGACCGACGGCGGTGGCTCTGCGTCTTCGAGCTGCCAGTGATGGAAGCCCGGCGGAGGCGACGATGGGACCTCTCAGGCATGAAATAGTGGCCTAGGACTGCTCAGCGGAAATGATTTCGGCGAAGATCCTTAGGTCTTGGCTGGAAGAAAGTGACGAATTATTGAAGAGACAAGCTTTAAATGGAAACTTGGGATTGGGACTTCACGTCTGCAAGGAATCCAGAGCAGAGAGAGATGGAGGAGGAAGAAGCAAGGGAGAGCTCTGAGTAGTTCTCATGGGCACGAGGAAGAACCCGGAGCATGTAATTGCATGAATTAAAAGAGAGTGGGGGCCAATTCTGATGCCGATGGGCTGATATGCACCGGGTGGATATCACTGTAGCCACTCTGGGAAGTTGACCGGTAGTTACTACCTGTTTGCTTAGGATAAGGGGTTTTTTTTTCTTTCTTATTTTTAACCGATAAGAGACATCTCAAGACCCGATCGTGAGTTTTGAAGTGACAGAGAGGAAAGATAGAAAGGGGATGCGAAATTTTTCATTGAGAGTCGAAGTAATGGCCAATTGATGCCATCGTTATCTTAAAAAACTATTTTTTTCTTTCACAACTCGGAAGAATGCAAAAAAAAAAAAAATCAAAGAATCAAATTAAATTATGAATTAAACTAAATCAAACTCAAAAATCCATTTGAGACAAATCACATATTATATGGTATATTTTTTAAGGTGAAGCGATATAATTAATGATAAGTTTAGACAATTTGGTAAATTAACTAGCCACTTTTCAAAATTTATTTAAAAGATGGTAAATACATTAAAAATAAAAGATAAATTCATTAAAGATGTTTCTAAAAAATATTTAAAATATTTTAGATTTATGTTTTTTTACCATGTTGGACCTATTCTCTAACAATTCATTCTAAATTTTATCCTAAATATATTCACTAATCTTAATTTATATATTTACTTGTTTTGAATTAAAAATTCTATAATTTTTATGCTCTTCTTTTTGTTATTTTTACATGTTTTTCAATTTATTAAAGTTGCGATCCAGGTTTTCTTTAGTTTTAGTTCGGTTTGTATTCAATGTGATATCTTTTACTATTTTTAAGAAAAAAATATTCGAACTGATTAATTAAATCATAAAATCAATTCAAAATAATTCGATTAGACGGTTGTGTAATAGTTGTGATTTTGGATATATTATTTGAGCTTAAAGGAAACACCTACCAATTCTGCAAGATTCGTTCAGCAAGCTAAATCATGAGCATCCATAATAAATTGGTATTAAAAAGTTTATGATACTTTTTATTGATTCAAACATGAACGAATTCAACCTCATAAGAATTCCAGGTCGGGAGTGGGGGCACGCACAAAATCTTCTACGGATTTAAACGATTTGCTTCGCATTCGGACCTCCGAACCGCTATTCTAATGATTTGAATCACGTGGCTTCCGTTTAGGACCACTCTGTAAATTAAGGCTCTCGAGGACGTCGGTGACCAGGCGACGACATAAATGGGCTGTGGTAGGTGACTCTGAATGATGACTCGGCCATATTAAATACCGTACGTCAGGATGAGCACTAGTTTTCTACTGTCACTGCCATCCCCCGATGGCCTACTGCTTGGGTCATTTGCAAGTAGGGCTGACGAAAACATAGGATATGAGGCAGTTCTCGGCCCACTCCACACGAGGCTCTCTAAATCTGTACAGGACAAGAGAAAGAAATATCAGTGATCCAATCTTTATTCCAAATGCACGTCCGTTCCTATTCTGTTTAAACTGCACGGGGGGGCCTCAGTGTCACGGGTTCTTGATGTATCTGTGCATGGCAAGGCGAGCCCCAGGACGAACGACCATCCATTCTAAGCCCTCCGAGCACAGTGTTACGATCCTCTGTTTTAACAGTGCCCAGACCTGATGACCGAGTGGTTCTTCCTCCTCCTCCCGGGTGACTACCATATAATGCTCCGATGAAGGCGGTGGATCTTGGTGGTGCAACGTGGTCTCTGGATCTTGCGATCAAGCTTCTCGCAGTCCCTCGTAGTCGTGGGACGCCAAAGCCTAAACGAAGATTGGGCTCTCTCTCTCTCTCTCTCTCTCTCACAGTCTGCGGGCCTATTTGGACTGAGATTGGACCCGGCAAAGGCCTCCTCTTCGACTTCCTACTGTTTTGTTTTCCTTCCTTAAGTAGAAAATTTGCAAGTGCTTAGCAGAAAGTGGAGCAGAAATGAATTAAAAGGATATAGAAAGTTAGTATTCTTCTGCAAGAGAAAGGTACACAGCAAATCCCCCGATCACTTATCTGGATTGGAGATCAAGTTTCAACCCACTAAACCCATATTTCTACTGGGAGAGATAGATTGAAAACAGTTGACTCATCAATAATTCAATTCAGCAACCCCCACCATTATTCAATATATACCCTCGTGCCCCCAGCATGCACGTGACCCAGGTGGCATGCCATGCGAATATAAACCTCGGAATATCCAACATATGCATCATTTTTATATTTGGGTTTCTTGCAAGTTCTAAATTAATGGTTGGGTCTGTCGGTCCATGCCTCTGAGGGTATCTACAATTGTTCATCAAGAAGACGCTCACGTGCTGTCCGGCTTGTGCCATGAACGACAAATCTTTTTGTTAAATGAGAAAGTGGCATTAAAAAAAACACTATCACGTAATACAATAAAAAAAAATAACATACAGTCCGGATAAAATCCAAATAATATAAAAAATAATAATACGGTGACCACTCCCACTGATGAATGACGGAGCCACGGCCCACGGGAGGCCGAGGGTGCTGGCGGGTGGAGCACTGGAGGCAGAGAAGAAGATTCCTCGCTGCTCGTCGTCGTCTTGTCGGCTTCGTAGGATCGAGGGGAGATGGCAGCGCCGTGGGTCCCACTGTTTTGAAAGTTCCCGCATAATTTTACAACCGTCGGCCCCTTCCAGCGCATCATCTCACTCGCCCATGGGTTGCTCCCCGCGATTTTAGCTCCTCTCTCTCTCCTCCCCACTCTCCTCTCCTCTCCTCCCCTCTCCTCTCCTCTCCGTCTCCTTTTTCCCCCCTCTCTCTTTCTCCTCTCTGTGTTTCTCACTTGGGTTCCGGCGAGGCGACCGCAATGCTGCCCTACGGCTCTATCGAGGAGGCGGAGTCCGCCCTCGGACGCGGCCTCACCTACGCCGAGACCCTCTGGTTCAAGTACTCCGCCACCAAGTCCGACTACTTCCTCTACTGCCACAACGTCCTCTTCCTCTTCCTCATCTTCTCCCTCGTCCCCCTCCCCCTGGTCCTCATGGAGCTCTCCCGATCCGCCGGCCTCCACCGGTACAAGATTCAGCCTCGGGTCTGCCTCTCGTTTTGGGAGATGTTACGTTGCTACAAGGATGTGATGTGGATGTTCTTCTTCGTCGTGGGGCCCCTTCAGCTCGTCTCCTATCCCTCCGTCAAGGTACCCCGAATCTGTCGGTGTGAACGGATTCTGCCCCGAATTTGGATTCAGGGTTTGGAATACGCATATTTATTGTCACCGTGAATTTCCCCGTACATCTGAAATGAACCTCATTTTTCCTGGCTTTGCCAAGTTAAAAATGAAAATTTTGGATTCAATTTCAGTTGCCGAAATCATGACGAGCTTTTTGGGACATCGTCCATCCAATTCTGTCGCCGTGTGGTTTGTCATGACTCATGGCTGATTACGACTGACGAATCCTTGCTTTGCTTTTTCATATATGTTTTCCATGTTACGATTGCAATTTGATTCCTCTTTTATGCTCCAGATGGTTGGAATCCGGACGGGTCTGCCTTTACCGTCAGGGTGGGAGATCTTTCTGCAGTTATTGGTGTACTTCGTGATTGAGGACTATACCAACTACTGGATCCACAGATTGCTGCACTATGAGTGGGGTTACCAGAAGATCCACTGCATTCATCACGAGTACACCGCCCCTATCGGCTTTGCAGCACCTTATGCACACTGGGCCGAGGTTTTGATTCTAGGGATCCCATCTTTCCTTGGGCCAGCAATTGTTCCTGGGCACATGATTACCCTTTGGCTATGGATCGCTTTGCGTCAGATTGAGGCCATTGAGACTCACAGCGGGTAGGCATGCTCTTTGTTTTCTTTGTCCTTTTCATCTTATGTGGCACTGATATGTTCTTTCAGCAGAATGTGATGAAATGACACTAGCTTTAGGATTGATTTGCTTCTTCCCCTGCACTGTGCCTGATATTTTCAGAATCTACAATAGTGGATCTCCTTTTCATGATGGAAAAGTGTGATCAACATAGCCTCTTTTCTTTTTCCACCTTTTCCTAATCTTCTCTCTGGGCCTGCTCTCAAGAATGTTCCTGTAGCTGTGAAAGAGAGCATTTCCCAGACCACTTAGGTATATGTCATTAGACGGGATTTGCCACTGCTATGGTAAAGATCCTAAAAATCTTCTCTCTGCACATGTTTTTACTCCACTCAGTTGCGACTCCGGGCATATTCTTGGATTTTAGCTGTAGTGAAAGTAGATTTTCTTCTTTTTTATGAATGAAGGAGCAAGGATTCTTTGGTATGGGATATCCGGTTTCCAAGCATGCCTTTTTGCAGCGATAAGTGGTGTATGCTGGCTTAAATGTTTTGGAGCAAAGGTTATTGTAGATGACAGGAGAGAAGCTATTTCAGATTCTCCTTAATAGCTGAACCAAGTCTGGACAATGACAAGGAAATAGGACTTTAGATGGTCTTATTAAACGATCATTTGATGTGCAAGGGAAATTTGTCTTTTCTTTTGTTGTTGTTTACTGAGCTGGTGTCAGTTTTGACTATGAATATAGTGGTAATGAGAGGCAGATGAAAGACTCAGAGGATGATAAGCCTGAGCACACTTTTGGTTTGTCAGAGCTTCAATGTCAAGGGGAAATAATTATTTCCTCATATATTTTTGTAATTTATATAATCAATCAGTGTCATATGGACTCAAAGAGTGTGTCTCGTTTCCTATAACACAGGTATGACTTACCCTGGAGTCCCACAAAGTACATTCCGTTTTATGGCGGTGCTGACCATCATGATTATCACCATTATGTTGGAGGGCAAAGCCACAGCAATTTTGCTTCAGTTTTCACCTACTGTGACTTCTTATATGGAACTGACAAAGTAAGCCTTTATACCATGCATTTTAATTTCATATTCTCGGGTAAGTGGATTTGCTGATCACTTGGTTGGTTTTGCCAGGGTTACCGTTATCATAAAAAACTACTTGCAAAGGTACATTGCAATAATTTGTCCTTATCATGCTTATTTTCTGAATCTTTTTGCTGCCACAGGCAATTATAAACATTATGACTACAGGATTTCCCTTTTTGCTTCCACTAGCTAGAGGTCATGTGTCCAAACAGTTTTAGTGGTCAGTTCCTTAAGTGTTTCTTCTCTTGAATAATAAACTATGTTCAAATGATGCAGATGAAGGAAGAAGAATCGAAGAAAACGCAATGAGTGACTGAAAGCGCTGTCCATCTAGTCAGGATAAGCAGTGATGAACATTTAGGCCTTCTTCAGGACAATAATTCCATGGATTTCACATGGGCCTATTCCTCACATGTGATTCCAGGTCGGCAGCATCTCAAATCTTAATATATTAAAGCAGAATTAGTTTGATGAAGATTGAGCCCCGGCCTTTTCCTCAAAATGTGAATTTTTTAAGAGCTTGGCGGGGAGATGTTGATGGGGATGGCAAGTTTGTGTCTTGAGACTCTTAAAATGGACCTGTGCCATAAATTGGGATCTTTGAGTCTATATTATCCAAACGCCCTCTTTCTGTTTCAGTGACATAATTATGTAGATTCCAGTGATCATATAAAAGCCTTTACTGGGATAGCACCGTGTGATATCAAGTATGAAACCTTATTTCTCGTGAGAGTAGGTAAAGCACTAACACGGATACATGTATTTACCAAAAAGAGAGCAAAGCAAATGCCTGTCATTGTATCTCTGTGTTGCCTGGACAGTTTTCAGCCATGGATCTTCTGCAACTATCCTAGAAACAGGAGGATAGGGAAAGAACGGTGAAAGAAGACATGGGAGGTGGATTTGCTCGCTTGTACGTGGTGGAGAATGAATTAAGAGTAGTTTGTAATCAATAAAAAGCGTTTGGTATAAGTAATATCACTCTGATTTTATTATCTAGAGGATCTAATTCCTCCTTTTCCCTTTTGATAATAATCATATACCTCACTTGTAAGTTTATAACCAAAACAGAAAGGGATCTACTAAGCTAATTATCTATGTGGTGGAAGATTTTCTGCTATCAGATCCTTTTGCATATACATATACAGAGAGAGAGAGAAGGTTGGTTACTCTGGTCCACCATAGTTCAACCGACAAAGGTAGGAATGTCAAGAAGGAGAATTCCCAGTTAATTTTGAAGATATATGCATGTGATTGGGGATACTGTAGTTTCTTTTTTAGCTTAAAATTTATGAAAAAGCTGTACGTTTTGAGCAATGTCCGTCTAGCTCAGTCGGTAGAGAGCAAGGCTCTTGACCTTGTGGCCGTAGGTTGGAGCCCCACAGTGGGCTTTTTGTGATTTTTGGGCCCAAATCCAAAATTAAAGAAAAAAACTATAATACTATTATCATTTTCTTACGTTATACATTAAAAATATTTTTATGAGGATTGCTATTTGCCTAAGCAAATGTCAGATTTTAATCAAGATCGCCACTTGACATTCCTGCATCTTTCGGATTTCCACGTCTGTTTAAACGGCCCGTGTACCCTAGTCTAACAACGAGATAATCCAAAACAGATTCAGACAAAAAAACAACGAGGAAATAAAGAAAATTGACAAACATTCATCTGTCACTCTTTATCCATCAATTTGTGAGGTGTTAAACTACACCCTCGATGTTAATAAAAGAAAGAAAGAAAGAAAGAAAGAAAGAGGGATGGAGAGAAGTTTTCTCCATAATCTCATCACACTGGTAATGTCACGTCTCTATACCAATTTCTTGCAGCGGAGTTTCAATTCATACAGGGATATGTACAAGAAAGATTGCCAATTTCTTAAGACATGGAGTGCTGTATCAGTTTTCCAGCTAGCTGGCAAGCTTAAAGGCATCAATGAACAGACCATAAGTGAAACCCATCTTGAAGTTGTTGAGGAGAGCAATAGGGAAAGTCACCTTCGGCCTGCTGTAGTAAAACCTGGTTACGTACTCTGTCAGCAGAAGGCAGAGCAGCGCAGCGATCACGTCGTTCACTCCGAGTGCTCCGAACGACAAGGAGATCGTCTGCGCCACGTAGAAGCCGCCCAGCAAGGAGATCCCCCCGAATAGAGCCCTCCTGAACGGGCTCCTGAAATAGCTCCTCGAGATCTCGGGCACGACCCTGATGATGTCGATCAGCCTGCGTGGCGCTTCATTATCCTGCGCGGCCCGGACTCTGATACCCCGCAACCGCAAAGGCGACGTCGGCGTCGGAACAAGCGTCCCGAATCTTCCACTCGGGAAGGAAGCCCGAAGAGCGAGGCCGGAAGCAACAAGAGCGAGGGAGGTCATAGTAGACGAATGTGCCATTGGAGATGCGGACTGAGGGCGATGACTGTAATTGGGTCCGGGAATCTGGAAATTAAGGAACTCAAGATGAGAATCGCCCCCTCTTCCGCGGGGAATTCAACAGCGGCTTAAGGAATCGAGAAGCTCCGTCGGCAATCAAAGGCCGCCGGGAATGTTGACTGGATGGGCGGAAGAGTGGATCATCAGCCGTCGCCAAGCGGAGCACAGCCAGCAAATGAGGAACTAGCAACATGACGAGACGAGATACGAGATGGGGAGAGGAAAGCGAGGGAGAGCCACTGAAAAGAAATGGGCCGGGCCCAACACAAATGCAATTGGGCTTTGTAGCCATCAAGAGAAATTTTTCTTGAATAAATTATACAGTTACTACAAAACGTTTTATGATATAATATTTTAATATAAGATTTTTAAAAAGTAATTTGATAATATATTTTCTTTCAAATATACTATAATTTAGTATATTTCACCCATTTTCAATAAATGCTGTTAATTTTTTATTACGTAAACAATTTACGTAAAACTTTTTCATAACATGACTTCACATTTAGATTGAGTAAATTCCCATGTGTCGCAATAGTAAGATTCACTGCTCTCTTTTTTCCATTTCTCTTCTCTATTATTCTCTTTCTCACTCTCAATGTACTATTCCCCCTCTCTCATCTCCCTCTCTTGGAAGATAATTACCTATTTTTGAACCTAGATTTAATTAAGATTTATCATTTACCATTTATGAATTTTAATAACTTTTAATTTTTTTAGACTTTCTTTTATTTATTTATTTATTCTTTTTTATAAACTAATAATAATATAACATGACAGTCTAATATATTAAAGGGCAGTAGACACCAAATCCAATCTAAAGATTGATCTCAAAAAAGTTTTTGTAATAAAAAATTAAGTCAAATGAAGTTAGAAATCGGTGATGAGAGAGAGAGAATAGATGAGAAGAAAAAGGAAAGAAAGAGTAGTGGTTCCGTAATTTTGCTAGGCAAGAATACACTCAATCAAAAATGAAGTTATGAAAAAGTTTCACGTAACTCATCTATATTATCAAAAGTTGATAGTATTAGTTAAAAATTAATAAAATATAATAAAGTATAACATATTTGAAAGAAAATATATTATAAAATTATATTTTAAAAATTTTATATGAAAGTATTATATAAGTAAAATATTGTATAATTTAACTCATAAATATGATATAAAATGTTTCTAAAAGTTAAAAAAACAGTGGTTCAAAACTTATCATGTATCAAAAAATGGTTTGTGATTGTCAAAAGTGGTTTATGGCCTGTAATCTTGTCAGATTTCGTGATCGTGAATGGACAATACTGATTTTCTTAATTACGGCACCTCACATGGACAATGATATCCTGACCCTATATGTCGGGGGCAACAATGCGATCAAATTGAGATTTATAAGGAAAAATCGTTCTCGCTTCAAATTCCCTATTAATCGAGGAGTAATTAATTCTAATTGCGGTTTCGGTAATCCTTATTTTAGTGCTTTAATTCTTCATTTTCACCCCAACAAAGGTTATTGAAAAAAAAAATTATTCCACTTTGCTCTAGTTTTAATATTTCCTTTTCAAATTTCAATAATTAATGATAAGTTTGATAGAAAACATATTATCTAAAATTTATTTGGGAGTGTGGATTTTTCCCTCCTTTTACATCATAATTTCCAATTAGGTACTGCTCTAATCAGGGTATAAGATTATACATATATATAGGTATATATATTGAGGAGGAACATATTCTCGGCATATTTTAAACGGAGTTTATTTATCTATTCTGTCCTCTACATGATAAGCAATTATAACAAAACATATTTTAAGTATCATTAATTAAAATATAATTATAATTGCTATACACAAAATAAATTTTATTCAAATTTAGAAATCATGGAAAGAAAATTCAATTATAAAAAATATATTAACTTTATCTTACAAATCTAAAAATTTTAAAGTAGCATAAATTCTAAACTTACATAATCTAAAAAATATCTTAAAAAATTAAAAGCCTAAAAAATAAAGCCTAAAAAATTTGAATCCTAAAAATTTTTAAAATTCTAAATCCTAAGAATAAATCTTGATAAAGATCCTTAAAAATGAATAAAAAAATATATGAAAAACTAATTTTAAAATATTCTATAATTAAGAATTTAAGGTATCCAAATTTCTTTTTTTTAAATAAATCACTAATGGCATTTTTTTTTTGTATTTGATAATGACGAATTAATAAACGTGGATTGTTTCCTAAATTAATTGAAAGATATATTGAACGCTCTAAAAATTCAAATTAATATATTTAATGATCATTTAATCAAACATAGAAACTTTTCTTTTTGGTCGTATGTCCTAACGGTACAAAACCGAAAAATGCTTTTAAATATGGCTATATAGGGATTGTCTATTACGTACTTTAAGGGCACGTGGTAAGTAATTATAATTATATATATTAGTTATCATTAATTAAATAAATATTTATAGTCACGGTACAAAAAATAAATTTGTATTCCAATTTAGAAATAAATTAACTTCCCACAAGTAGTAAAAAAATCTAATTATAAAAATATGTTAATATTATCCTTCCAAATCCAAAAAAAATCAAGCCTAAATAATTTTGAACTATAAAAACTCAAAAAATCCTAGATCATGAAAAAAATTAAGTCCTACAAATTTAACTAACCCAAAAAATACCCACAAAATATTTTTAAAAAATGAGAATCATTTAAACTTTTTTATAATTAAACATTCGAAATATCTAAATTTCCTTTTACAATAAATTAATCAATGCCAACTTTTTTTTTGTATTTAGTAGGAAAGAATTAATCAATGGTAAATTGTTTCTAAAATTAATTAAATGGTATGTTAGACATCAAAAAAATTGATATTGGTGTGTTTATTGACGATAACTTTATATATAGAAACAATTACTGTCATTAATGTCTGGATTTAAAAAAAACATTGAACGAACAAGAAATCTCGTGAGCTGCTCGAAACGTATGTACGTGCCATCAGCATGACTACTAATATAATTAGCGTTTTTATTTCGAATGGAAACAGCTCTTCACTGGACCACTATATATATATAACAAAAATAGATTTTCATACAAGAAAAAAAAATTAGAGATTTATTTTCTCACACTCATAATCAAAATACACTCATATAATAAGATCGATAAATAAAAATATTTTTCATTAGCGGAGTGATTATGATAAAAAAAAACAATTAGGCATTAATGCCCCCAACGAGGTCGAACTGTCGAATTATTAAGCCTTCACTAAATCCGTGTAGTAGAACTAAATAAGAGATTAATGCACGTGTCTCAAATAAATGCATAAATAATAACTAAAATAGACGGAAAATTTACCGGGAATTTTTACGATTTTATCCTCATGAAATTTGGTCGGAAATCTACCAAATTTGTAAAAGGAAGGCCAAGAAATGCCTTAAGTTTCACACACCAACCTATATATATATATATATATATATATACACTCCATGTTGCTCCAAGCAGTGTCGAATTAATGAAGTAAGCATGACTAATGGTTTATCTTCCATGGACCATCTAACGGAGCGACACAGCCGCTCAACTACCATTCTCCTTCTTGTCATGGTCCACTGTTCTATCTTCTTCGAACCGGCCCGTGCAGCCCTCGGCATCAACTACGGGCAGCTCGGGAGTGGCCTGCCACCGCCCGAGCAGGCAGTCCTGCTGGTTCGGTCCATTGGCGCGACGAGGGTGAAGATCTTTGATGCGAACCCGACCATCCTCCGCATGTTTGCCAACACCGGCATCGAGCTCACCGTGATGGTGAAGAACGAGGAGATATCGGCCGTCCTCAACCTTGACCGAGCCCTCGCGTGGGTGAAATCGAACGTGGTGCCCTACCTTCCCCGGACGAACATCACCACGATTGCCATTGGCAATGAGGTGCTGTCGCAGAAGGACGCCTCGCTGACGGAGAACCTCTTCCCCGCGATGCAAACCATGTACGCGGCGCTATCCGAGCTCGGTTTGCATAAGCGGATATTCGTCACGACGCCGCACGCGTATGATGTTTTGGGGCAGTCGTATCCCCCATCCGCCGGGGCCTTCAGGCAAGACTTGCAGCAGATCATCGGGAAGATGCTGGACTTCCACGACACCACCGGCTCGCCGTTCTGGATCAACGCTTACCCGTACTTCGTCTACAAGAGTCTCCCGGACAAGGTCGACATCAACCACGCAACGTTCAGGCAGAACCCAGGGATCGACGACCCCGCCATGAAGCTTCACTACGATAACCTGCTGTTCGCTCAGTTGGATGCAGTGCATGCTGCGATTGCTTCTCTCGGATATCCGCCGATACCCGTGCACGTTGCCGAGACTGGGTGGCCATCTCAAGGCGGTGCTGGCGAGATCGGGTCATCTCTCGAGTATGCGTCTAGCTTCAACGGTAACCTGAAGAGGCTGATCGACCAGGGCAAGACCACGCCATTGAGGCCCAACTCGGAGCTCGTTGCCTACATCTTCGCGCTGTTCAATGAGAACATGAAGCCGGGCCCTACCATCGAGAGGAATTTCGGGCTATTCTTTCCCAATGGGACCGCAGTTTATCCGCTCACACCGAGCTGAATCAAACCACGTGGCGGTTAATTAGCCGGGCAGTATGAACAGTTGTAGCCGCCGCCCCATGGCTCCGAGTTGGATAATGTTTTTAGCCTCCTGTGGCAATCAGATTGACCCATTTGTTTATGCGTGCGCTTAGTTATGTGTTTAACTGAATTCCATATGGCGTTTGGCACAACGGCCGATCACAGGCTGCCAGTTCCAGGTTTCTGCTTTTACAAATTTGTCGCCAAGCACTCCCAATTACAAGAATATATATTATGCCATGGTTAAATTACATAATATATATTAATGTGTATATCTGTCAAAATTGACGTGGTCTGGGATTTTTTGATTGTCCCAAATATCCGGCTATGGTATTGCATGAAAATAAATTGCACAGCTCGAAAAAAGTGCCCATCCGGAAAATAAAAATAATTTTTACAATAGAAAAAGAAAATCATGAGAAATTTGAAATTTTGATAATTTAACATTTATATTTGAGTAATTATTTTAATATTTTCTTTAAATTAATATAAAATTTAAATTAATTAGTAAATCATCTAATATAAAATTTTATTTTAGAATATAAAATTATTTAATTTTACTTTAAAAAAATTATTTGTGCTGGGCCAAGATTTACGGACTTACTGATATGGTGAGTTGTACCGGCATGGCCAAAAAAATAGATTATATCATGTCAACATAACCCGAATTAATAAGTATATTAAATATTGAATAATTGTCTAATAAAAATTGATGAATAGTAATTTTTAAATTATTAAAAATAAAAATATATCAAATAAACTTTAAAAGTTTTAATGAATCACAAAATTGTAATTATTAGATAAAAATAAAATAATAATATGTTAACGGGTTGTAACATTGTATACTTTCTCCTCGGCTACACTTGATTTTGCTTGGAAATTTTTGGGAATTTATACAAGAGCGATTAAAAAGAAATTATTTGACGAGGAAATTGATTTAATAATATTTTCCTTGATATTTATCCAAAAAAAAATTATTATCCACGACTTGAAAGGAAGGAGGGAATAAACGAGTTTCATCACATCACTATACAATACCGGATCGTATTTAAAAATAACTCCCGTGGAAAAAAATGATTTAAGGTCATGTTAACTAAGTCGTGAATATATTATGTATATATATATATAGTATTTGATATGGTAAGACTTATCTAATCAATCAGATAATATATTATATAACATAAAATTAATTAATTAAATATCAGATAAAATGTCTAAAACTTTTAAAATTTAAACATAATTTATTACTTATTATTAATTTATCAATATTTTTACCGTGCATCCGTCAATATGCCATACGTGTGTATTCCCCGATAAGACATTAATGCATGAGTAGACAAGACAGAGTACCGCAAGAGCTCGTCTGACTGGAAACAAAAAAGACCGAGAAACAAGAAAATGACAAGCCCTTACCTTGACCCTCGGGTCGCCTATCAATTAACTATGTAAATCGCCGAAAAAACGTTCTGACACTTCAAGTCAGGTCTGGGGGTGCCCATATTCCTCGTGATTTCTCTTCCCATTACCGCCTAATTGGTAATGCACGAAACACATGAACATACAAGATCACGAACAAAGATCTGTTTTACAAATTCAAATCTCAACGATTTCCCACTTTTTTAATGGTAAAAGAATAGGAGAGTGAAGCTAATTGATTGGTATTCCATTAGACAAGTAGTGGAGCTAACACCGTTGAATTTTTGGGAGGGATTAACCATTTTCTGTGGTTTTGAATAACAAAGCATGCATCTTAAGAGAAAGCAAACCATAATTAATTTGAAAAGCATAATCGTACATAATACGATTAGAAAAAAAAACCTCTAATTTGATTCCATTCTATCCATGGGCACTAGAGACAAGACATCGGTCTCGACAGACAACCTTGCACTTGATTATGCTGCCCGGAATATAGAAGCCGGGCGCAACCATGAACCAGACCATGGCAGTACCCGTTGTTGCCTGACCTCTCATATCGTTTCGTCCTAGGTCTTCCATGTAAACTGGATCGAACCTCGCTCCCTTATCGACCCTGAATATTGGCAAGCCCGGATGGGCCGAGTTGGCCAGAAGATGCACGAGCCACACGCTCTTCGATGCCCCAAAGAACGCCTTCAGGAGCTGCTCGGGCCATGTGTGGCTCCAGCCCAGCCTGCCCACAATCTCAGTCATCTTCCGATCACAGTATTTGCTGAAACCCTCACTGAAGTTCCTCGTACCCCTATCTAACACGCCTTGCCAGGTCATCCCCTTGAGAGCCTGATAGGAGGCGAGATTTGCCTCGCAGAGCTCTGTAGGGTTCAATATCGGGCTCGTGGCATTCTTGTGAAATCCTATGGATTCGAAATCTTCGAAAAAGATGTTGTTTAGGAAGGCGCCAAGGTAAAGGATTAATCTCGTTGGATTAGTCGAAGGAGAGACCTCTATCTCATAAGGCCGAAAAAGCCCAGAGATTTTTTCGTAGACCTTGGGATCGGTGGAGTGGAGCTCTAACACAAACAACCGGCTCAAGGTGCGGAGGCGTTTCAGCGCTTTCGACAGTGCAACCGAGAACCACTCGAGAATTTTGTCATCGGTGCTAATGACCAGACTGTTGATCATTCTGCCTGGGCTCGTGGCTGACTGAAAGGGCAAATCGGTTGACGATCTGCAGCCCTCCTCGATGCTGGACTTCAGGCCATGGCAATAGACCTCGAGCCGGCTTAACTTCTTCTCAAGCTCCACCATGGAGTACTTCAGATTCGACACCTCCAGGAGGGCTCCATCTCTCTCCCTCGTGGTCTCGATCAGCTTGCAGGTGAGCTCCCCAAGTGCCACCTTCCAGTAATCGTCCTCCACTACCCGACTTTTCCGACGCCCCGCCACTAACGGGCTCCTCCTCGACAAGGACGAAGCAATTGTCTTGAATATGCCGTTGGGGCTAGGAATCGAGATGGGCGCCCGCTTGTTGGATCCCCGACCATCGTACTCCACAGGAACCACGGAGATCTTGCTCTCATGTCCGTACTGGGGCCGGCAACCATCACATGAGACCGATACGACCGCGCCCTTTCTTCTCGCTGGCTGTTCCTGACTGGCGTCCCTCTCCTCAGGCCCGTCGGTGGTCGGCGTCGAAGCATGTGCTCCATGCCCGATACCGTTGTTGGCTTTCCTACCACAATATTCTTCTACCTGTAAAGCATAAGGAGTTGGTTCCATCCGCTTTACTGCAGCCAGCAAGAGTGTTTGTGACATTGACATGCATGGGGACTTACGTTAGTGAGGGAACGGTGGGATCGGAGAGGTGAAGATCTGGGAGACATTCTCTTGCTCAGCTTTTGGGAGGTCAGTTTCTTTCTCTTGAGCTGAACGTCGGTATGGAATTTGAGAGTTATATGGGCATATGTAGTATTTGTCTGGCCCTTCTTCGAGTCCTCGTCATCTTGTAATTATGGTCTTCTGACATTCAGGCGGAAGGCGGTCAGCATCTTGGCCCCTCACAAGCTTATGGAATTCTCTCAATCTCTCTCTCTCTCTGGTAAAGATGGAAGACTGCTCAGACATTTATGAGGCTGCTGCCACACTATCATTTTTTTTATAAACTAAATAGTATCGAGCAGAATTAATATAATTTGAGCTGGAATAAAAAATTTATTTATAAGATTTAAATTTAAAAATTAATGTAATAAAAGAAATATTTATGCATTTATTCTTCATATATATATGTTTATCATATTTCCGAGTTCCCTTTCTATCAGATCTTATTCTAAGAATTTAGGCCAGGCACCTCAGGATGATGTCGTTCTGGAGAAAGGGCACGAAGCCATCAAGACTGTGACGTGGGAGTCGAGTTCCCGACCTCGATCTCCTGTATCGACGGTTGCCCTACTAATTCACTCCACTCCACTCCACTACGGCCTACCTTTCGTTGATTTGTTACATGATTGACTTGTTGGAAACGTCCAGCTAAGAGAATTAATGCATTTATTGAAGACACATGATGGAGAAGTGCCCGTGTCCGTTTCTCAAGCCATTTGTTATTGCCTCCCCCGGAGGGCACGCTTCTCGTCCACACGAGCCCGTGCCAGAGGATTGGGTCGAAGGATGAGTAGCAGCATGCCATGTCGGGGGGGCTCCAAGATTCCGTCTTATTTGCACGTGAGATCGTGTCTGTTAATACACTCCAAAATTGCCCGAGTGATGATTTTTCATGTAGTGATAGAACACCAAGAAAGATTAATTGAAGTATCCGTAATCTAATCATGATCGAATTTTGGGTCTCCTTTGAACTTTGAAGTGCTGGTGAGAGCATATTTGGGTTGAATTTTTTTTATTTATACAATGTAATATTTTCATCTACTCTCATAACATTAGATTCGATCATTAAATCATCCATTTGGGCGTCTAGTGAGAGAACCATTAGTTCAATTCCAAGTTGATGCATATTTGAGTTGGATTATAGTATAGAATACAAGTCATTCTGCAAGACAATTTTTATATGTTGCATTGTGTACTACATACTGGGATAAAAATTCGATTCCAACATCGGATTTCGGTTGAACTTGTGAACCTGTATTTTATCCGGTTCATTGCGAACCCTGTGGCTCGGTGTGTAATGAAAAGCTAGAAAGTTCGGGTCAACAGGTCCGATCGGCTGGCTCGGCTTAAACCGGTTAGACACCCCTGAGCCTGGCCGTGATCTATGACATCCTCGTCTCGCAGCTCGCGGCTCGCGGCTCGCAGCTACACTCCATAGAATGAGCTGATCGGGCATTTCGTCGAACGCCTTCCGGTCGTATCATTACAGCCACAATCTCCTTCCACCTTTCTCCACCGGCTTCCTTGTACGTATCACCACTCAGCAACGCGTGTCGCCTCGCGATGCTTCCACCGCACCTTCTCTGATCTTTCAACTTTTCCGATAAGCCCGCCGGAATTCATTTTTCCTCATCATCCAGATTATCGGTGAAGAAGAAGAATGCACCGCATCAAGCGTTCTCTGCTGTTTCCTAGGTTCTGTCCCTCCTGTAACATCCCCCGTCGGTACAACCATGACAGCAGCCTCAATGAGGTCGACTCCATGGCCTCCCGCCTCCGCTCCAGATCCGTTATCCGGTTGAGTGGTCCCGACACGCTGAAATTCCTTCAAGGCCTGCTGACGAATGACGTGCGGCGTCTCGGGGTAACGGTGGGCGAGGCCGAGAGGACCTCCAATGTGCCCACACCTAATGTGTCCTTTGGTACTGCACCTCCCATGTATGCCGCCCTGCTGACCCCCCAGGGGAGGTTCGTGTACGATTTCTTCCTGTACAGGCCGTCGAGGCCCGGGGAGAGGCTTGATCCGACCGGGTCCGCATCCGGGTCGGTTCCCGATGGGGAATTCGAGCTGTTCGCTGATGTTGACTCTCAGGTCCTGGATGACATCCTCCAGATGTTGAAGCGGTGAGCTCTAAACTGAAGCCATTTGCAATTTTTAACTTTTTCCTTCAGGGTATGCTCTTCTCAGGTTCATGTTTTGTCTGTCTTCTATTCTTCAGTTAGTTTGAAATTGAGAATTGAGATTAAAAAAAAAAAATCACGTTTTGCTATGTGAAATTCCTTCATGATAGGTGGAGCTGTACGAATGACGTAGAAGGGATGGAATCAGTTGGTGTATATGTATATACTCATATCTACGTATTCGATAACGAGGTCCTATGCACCTGAGCTGAATTGAGATCACTGATGAGTTTATAACTAATTTTTGCTGTTTCCTTGAGTAAATTTTACGCCAGTAAGCTTCTTTGAGTTATATTCCTTCTTCCTAAGTTTTTTTTTTGGCGGACATTCTTGATTTTTATGTATTCGAGAATAATTGAGCTGCATAACCTTTTGGATATTGTGCGAGTTGAAAGCCTCTGTGGATGCAGCAGTCACTAGTTGGATCGTCACCACAAGCTTTTCATACTGTAGGATTCCAATTTATGTAGTTTTGGGGTTCATAAGATCCATGCTGGTAATTGTATTGAAGATACTAATTGTAGAACAGGAAAGAATTGCAGAAAGACTGCCGGAGGTGATTAGTGGAGAAATGTATCTCCAGCTTCCTGGAGGCAGATCTTCCTCTTAGAATATTGTTGTGGGACCAATACGATCTGTCATGGAATGAGTGCATATGCTGTTCCTTGTTGGGCAAATTTTCTTTGTTGTGGGTCTGCACATTTGAGTACTTAAGCGTGGAGTTGTATCTTAGAATCGTATCTCTTCACAGATACCGCTTAAGGTCTAAGGTGGATATTGAGAATGTCGCTGAGGACTTCTCTTGCTGGCAGCGATATGGCAGTTACCTCTCCTCGAAGTCTGCTTCCGGAGAAGAACCCGAAGGTGCTGGCATTGGCTGGGGAAGTGGGACTGACCTCGCTGCTACATCATCTTCACAAGGCAATGAACATGGATGGCAGTGGTTTAAAGATCCTCGGTTGGAGAGTCTTGGATATAGGGGAATATTTCCATTGAGAACTGAGCGTGAGTTTTCTCTCAGGAATTACTGTCCAAATAAAAACTGTAGATTCTCCCTCAAATTATTCAGGTTCTTTCTTGCACGTTTTTTGTTGCAGCACCCCTGGCTGAGGCTGACAAAGAGACTGATGAAGAGAACTACCTTCTCTGGAGGTTAGAGAAGGGTGTAGCAGAAGGATCCACAGAAATCCCGAAAGGTAGATCCTTCTTTATCCCTTATTTTAGTTCTCTTGAGGTTGTTTTATATTCCTGGAAACTTACTGAGCTCCTTCCATCAATGGTCTGCCTTTTGTTCTATGTTGATCTTCCAAGTGGAAACACATTATCTTAGAAAGTTATTACATGATATCAGCTTTTTTCTGGCCTTCCACTCTTAACTTTATAGGTGAAGCAATTCCACTTGAATACAATCTAGAGGGTCTCAATGCTATTAGCTTTGACAAGGGCTGCTATGTCGGCCAGGAGCTAATAGCACGGACCCACAACAGAGGGGTCATCAGAAAGCGCTTGCTTCCTTTAAAATTTCTTAGTAATGCTGGAAAAGGTAAATATTCTCCATTTTTTATCTGAGCATATTGCCCTTTCTGACAGATATCTCACTAATTAGTTTGTTCTTTATGTATGATTCGATGTTTGAGCTATGAGCTGGCATATTAATTCTTATTTGTGCATGTTGTGCATAACTTGTTCTGCTGCAGAAGAGGACCAGAAAGTGGTTCCAGGCTCAGAAGTTCTGAATGCTGAGACCGGCAAGAAAATCGGGACTGTCACAACTGCCCTTGCTTGTCGAGGGCTTGGGCTACTGAGGCTAGAGGAAGCTCTAAAGCAGCCCAATGCACTTTCCATTCAAGGCCAGGAGGATGTGAAGGTCGAGGCAATTAAACCTGACTGGTGGCCTCTCAAATGGTTTCAGGAGAATCAACAGCAAAGTGCCGTGGCATAATCAGGATGCCTTGCCATTTTAAGTCTGCAAGGAGAAGATTGAGGTCCATGAAACTACCTGTGAGAGAATCATGATGTCGGAGGTAAACTTACTGCATACTGAGAAGGGGCGTTAACGTCTACAAGAATAAGAAATTCTGGTAACAAAAACCACCGTGAAAGACCAGAATTTGCATGGTGTGTTGTATTTTCTCTGCTTCGGAAGTCCATGTAGAGTTATGTACATTAGCACCGACTTTTTGAGGGTTCCAGATTCATAACTTAGGTATTTGTCTTATTGAATAAGATTGTCCGATTTGCTTTTCTCTCCGCTTTGGCTGCAAGCACGAGAATTCGTTTCTCCTTGTTGGGCTTGCTCTTCCAATCTAAATTTGAATTCTGATTTCTTATTAAATGCATAGTCATGTTCTGGCCCAAAATTTTGGGAAGCCCAGAGATGTCAACTCCCTTCCCTTCGCTTCCCTTCACTCTCTAGGTTGGTTGGATTGAGGGTCATCCTGAATACCACTCTGCAATCACTTATGTGTAGAAGAGGATTCTGTGGAGCATTTACCGTATGATACATATGACATTTAAAGTATGGCATATGCAGAAGCAGGAGATCTGCTGCATAGTCCGGCTGCATCTTATGAGAAAAGGACGCCCCAGCCACTGCAGAAACTGGAAAGAAGCATGGAGGCACATGACACAAAGGAAAAAAAAGGGACAATGCTGAAACCAGTACTAAGCAGACAGAATCAATCAAGATAGCCCCCTTGAGAAATGGCAGTGTCGTGACGAAGGTTAGGTAACAAATCAACTGCGTTAGCTTAGATTCATAGTTCTATGAGGATGATCATAAGGTAACCAAGTGAGTGGAGTCTCGAAAGCTAGAACAGCCATTTAGAGATAGGGGTACAGGTACTAACACACTTGATTCTTTGATGAAATGCACTCTAGTACGCTCAAATGAGCTTACGCTATGGCTCAGCAAGTGCCCAATGTTCAAACTAAGGGAAACAAATTGGCCGATAATTACGGCCATTTTTCCCCGAGAGGTGAAAGGGAAGACGAGCAGGCAGTGATGGGAAATAAATGATTGATGGACGCGTTTTGTAGTTACGCAAACCAAACGACACCGTATGACAGACGAAAACGATTCTTCAAAACTGGGCCCGCTATTTCCTCCGTCTCCGGAGGCTCTCCTTGACTCGAAACATTAGAAAGGAAAATAAAAAATAGGGACGGGCATATACAAGACCCGAAAAATCATCAGCTTTCGTTCTCTACAGCCGTCGCCGCCACTATCGCCACCTCTGCTGCGCTCGGTGAGAGAAGCAAGTAGCCTTAGAAACCCGAAAAGAGAGAGGAATGGGCAAGGATCTGAGCAGCGACCAAATCTCCTCCATGAAGGAGGCATTCACCCTTTTCGACACCGACGGCGACGGCCGGATCGCTCCCTCGGAGCTCGGCATCCTCATGCGCTCCCTCGGCGGCAACCCCACCCAGGCCCAGCTCAAGTCCATAGTCGCCGAGGAGAACCTCACCACCCCATTCGATTTACCCCGTTTCCTCGACCTTATGTCCAAGCACCTCAAGGCCGAACCTTTCGACCGCCAGCTTCGTGACGCCTTCAAGGTCCTCGACAAGGATTCCACCGGTTTCGTCTCCGTTGCCGATCTCCGTCACATCCTCACCTCCATCGGTGAGAAGCTCGAGCCCGCCGAGTTCGATGAGTGGATCCGTGAGGTGGACGTCGGCTCCGATGGCAGGATCCGCTATGAGGACTTCATCACCAGAATGGTCGCCAAGTAAAGCCTTGACCGCCCCAATTCCTTGCGGTAGCTGCCTTCCCTGTTAGAGCCATTTTCTTCTTACCCTTCTGTTTGAAGGTGTCCTCTGATTTTACATTGGGACTTCGGGTTTTTGATTTCAAGCTAATCCAATGTCATATGTGGCTTCTTTTTTAAACTTCAAATTGTTCAATTAATGCTACTTTGTTTACCCTCCTGTTAATTTGATTTGTTTCCTGCTGATGACGTGTGGTCTCTGTTCTGTGCATACTAATGTTCCTTGTCTTGGTAGAAAAGAAGGTTGTGTAAATCTGTAGACAAGCTGGTCTGTACACAACATACTTCATCTCTTGATGCTGTTCTGTATTGCTTGAGCTTTAGTGATTTGTTCTTTCTATTATGTGGATGTTTGATTAGAATTTTAAATTTCACATGGACTTGATTGCATGTCCAAGCCTTTAAGGTGATAGCCGGTGGAATCGTCTTAATATTTTGATATGAGATTTCAATTTTCAATAACTGCTTTAACGTGGCAACTATGGTTGTACTTGCCATGTGCCCTTGAACTCCTGCCTCTAACAAGTAACCTTGAGTTGGGATTTGTCTTCCGTGCTCGGGTAAGGCGGGGAACAAGTCACAAGGTAGGCTTTCTCTCTAATAGTGGCCCTACTAACAGTGAGTTCAAAACTGGGGCCTGCCAAGATTTGAGTCTACATGGCAAGCTACTCTGATGCCATGTTAAATTTCCTCCGAGCTTGGGCCTATGTAGAACTTAAAAGTTAACCTGATTGGAGATGCAATCCCAATCTTTTTTATTTCCAAGGTTGTCTTATCAATTTCCGGAAGTGTCTCCACTAGAAATCTCAGCTGTTGATTTTTGTCTTGGAAAATGTCACATGGTGCTGAGCTTATCATATTCAGTGGGAAAGTTATAAAGAATTAGGCACTTAACAAGGAAGGCTTTTCCCCACTTCATATTTTATTGGGATATGTGACTGGATGTCAGCTCTTGTTTGAGTGTGGTTGGGTTTATCTTCTCTAAATTACAGCAGGTAATGAAATTTGGTCAGTAGTGAATGTGCGTCAGATAATTAGAATCATAGTAATGGTCCATAATATGTTCTGATATTTGAAGAATTCTAATGGACTTGTTTCAGTTTGATTTTAACTGTGTAAGTTGATCTATTTAGGTTAAATTTAAGAGCTTCGATTGTGGAAATGATGAACAAGCCTTAGCTTCTGTAGGAAACTGATGTTACCTTATTTTGAGTATGTGATTGAGGAATGGTTTTATATGTGGTGTCTGACATGTATAAGGTGAAGGCTTCAGTTTTCCTTTTCAATTTTTCAGTCATGAAGTTGTAGGTCATGGTAGATCTTGTCTCTTAATGTGTTCAAGCTCGCATAGTAGAAAGGGGTTTTGGTTGATGCATATCTTGAATTGGATCTGTGGGCTAGGGTTGCTCTTTTTGTTTTGTTTTTTTACAGTCAAGGGGCTATGGTTGCTCCTGATGAAATTAGAATGGCAAATTATTGTGAACTAGAAGTAGAACATGAAACTGTATGAGCTATGAATGAAAGCCTTCAGAGGCTTTGATTTAGGCAGAAATCATAAAGTTGACAAACTCGGTATGGTGGATATGTAGCTTAGTGCAGCCATAAAATCCTCAGTTATAACAAAACTTTCCATAACATATAACCAATTTGAGTTCAAAGTGTCCTTCCTAACTCTTGGAGGTTTTGTTGCTACTAACACGGACTGGAGTAACTTTGTCATCCTTTTTCTTCTTGTCATAATGTGTATTGTCTAATATGTCAGTGATGGACCTCAAGATGAGTGGTGTGAGGCAGATATCTTATTATTCTTCATATTTGAACTGTGAACATCCTCAAGGTAGTGGGTGCAGATTTCTTTATTGAAATGATAAGGGGGTCTTGACATGTTAAGTTAGTGAAGCTGTGTCTGAGGACTATGTTAGAGACAGGAATGACATCAAGGGGAATAATTCTTGTCTGAAATTGTCTAGTTATGATACAGCTGGCCCTGAATGTCTTACTCATTTGATGGCAGCATCTGAGACATGATGATTTTCTGCATTAGTAGAGGTTTTCTTGGGGATTTTCTAGTTCAGGTCGTGATATATTCTTTGAAATCTGAGTCCTTTTGCTGCCCTTGTGCCTGTCGTATTGTTGCCGTGCCTGGTTCTCAGTAGTAACACGGTATTTGAGAACCACGACAAGATCCTCAACCTGTCTCCACTTCATTGCAGTTGCTGCTTTCTCATGGGAAGAAGAACCATAATTACCAATAGACCGAGTTTGCACTCCATCTAGCATTGGTTTTGTTTTGGACTCACCAGATGTCTGTTTGGTTCTTGCCACGAAGCGCTTGGGTTCAAACATTTATGCTACTGGTAAAGTCTATCCGCTGGAAGTATGGTTTGTGTCACAGGGGTCGGAACTCACCCGAATTTTTCCGTTCCTGCGATGGTGCTGAGCAGTGTCCCGTGCACTCTCAGCCAACCTGAAGCACACACACACAGCGAAATAGCTTGGCGAGGTTTAGCAATCAAGGATCAAGATCGAACAATGCAAGGTAAGGGAAATCTCACTTGTATTCACAAACACGAATTACAAGAACACACAAAACTCTTACACGACCTTGCAAGGCCACGTCCAAGTATATGCCTCGTACTCCAGCACTTGCACTCCTCACTTGGACGGGTGAACTTCACTCCGGGAGTTCACACTCAGCGTCGGGGGACTGGTCACACTGTTGCCGGGACTTCCTTGCTCGACTATCGGTGATAGAGTGTTCTCTCTAACTCTCTCCAGTTGCTCTCCCCTTCTGCCCTTCGACCTTGGGACCTGGGGGCTATTTATACTTGCAGGTGGGGGAATCCTCATCCCTAGTTTCTAGGGAACACCTCAGCTTCCATAACCACCCTTATCCCTTATTCCTAGGGATAAGATCGACTGCCAGCACAGTCCTCGGTCAGCACCTTGACCGAGACTCCATCGTTCCACGACCGGAGTATATCGGGCCTGACTGAGTGCCACCCGCACTCAGTTCGGTCATGGGCACCGCGCCCTTGCCTTGGATCAATTGTATGGAACATTAGCGTCACTCGCCCCCGAGCAACTTCCCTAGCGAGTCTTCGGGAGAACCCGCATGCCCGTTGCTTGCCAGCTCGCCTTTGAACGGGTCTTTCGGGAGGTTGGGGCGTCCAGCCCACTTGCCCTTGACCGGGTCTTGCGGGAGTGCTCAGGCCCGCACGGCCCGCCACCTGTCTTCCGCCTTACTCGCCCAAGAACAAGTCTTCCGGGCGGTTAGGGCGGCCAGCTCACTCCTTGACCGAGTCCTTAGGGAAGTGGGGAAGTCCAGCTCGCCTTCCCACTTAGCTTGGCCCTCGCCCTATATATATCCCATTGATCCTTTGGCATTCCTTCCCTCGATCCTTTCCCGGGCTGCCATGCTATCGAGGGTCCGCTTGGCAGCCATTTCCGTGTCCGAGCATTAAGGGGCTGACAAACCTCCCCCACTTGAGGAAGCCGACGCCCTCGTCGGAATAGAGTGGAGGTACTCTTGGATCTTGTCCTCGAACTGCCAGAGTGTAGCCTCCTTTTCCCAACTCGCTTCCGACATTGGCAACCCTTTCCATAGAACCAGGTACTCCGTTCTCCGGTTCTTCTTGCTGTAACCCAACACCCGTCGGTCCAGCACACGGTCAACCTCCCTCTCCAATTCCGTGCGTACATTCAATGGCGCACGTCTTGCCCTAACGCGGTCCGTATCCGCATCCTCATGGTAGGGCTTTAGGAAGCTGACATGGAAAGTCGGATGAATCTTCATCCTCTCGGGTAGTGCTAAGCGATAAGCCACGGCTCCGACTTGCTTCACCACCTCGAATGGCCCATCATACCGCTGAATGAGGCCCTTGTGCCATCTCTTGCTCGTCACTTTCTTCCATATTTGGGGTGTCAATTTCAGCATGACCTTGTCACCGACCTGAAATTCTAGCGGTCGACGCCCCTGGTCCGCATATTTCTTCATGCGGCGGACAGCTTTGGCAAGGCTGTCCTGTGCTTCCTCGAGCATTTCCTGCTTATTCCGGGCAAAACGGTATGCAGCAGGACATGGCCCTTCCTTCTTTTGAAGGGCCACTTCGGAAGGGGTCAATGGTTGATAGCCCAAAGCGAGCTCAAACGGGCTGAACCCAGTGGCTGAGGAACGGTGCAAGTTGTAACAAAACTGCGCCGTGTCCAATAGTTCCAGCCAATTCCGTTGACTGGCCGTGACATAGTGTCGTAGGTACTCTTCCAGCAGCTAGTTCATCCTCTCCGTTTGTCCATTCGTCTGCGGGTGGTTGGCTGTTGAGAACTTTAGCTCCGTCCCCATCATATTGAAGAGATGGGTCCAGAATCTCCCGGTGAACCGTGCGTCTCGATCATTCACAATGTCCGTCGGGATCCCAAACAGCTTGACCAAGTGGCGGTAGAACTCTTTCGCCGTCGTTTCCGCAGAGCAATTCTTTGGAGTAGGCCTGAAGATCCCATACTTCGAGAACCTATCTACCACAACCATAACTCCATCAAAACCCTTAACCTCAGGGAAGCCACTGATGAAGTCCATAGAAACCGATACCCAAGGTTTCTCTGGAATAGGCAAAGGCTGCAACAAGCCCGCCTCAATGCGCCGTTCCACCTTGTCTTGTTGACAAATAAGACAAGTCTTGACGTAAAGCTCAACGTCGTTCTCCATCTTTGGCCAGAAGTAGAAGCGTGCCAACAACGCCAGCATCCTTTCCCGTCCGAGATGCCCAGCCCATTGCGCATCATGATGTTCGCGCAATAGCTGCGTCCTCAGCCCTCCGCCGGGGACAAATACGCGACCACCCTTCGCGTAAAGCAAGCCATCTTCAAGTCAGTACCTCCGCACGGTACCATCTTGAACCTGTGCAACCAACTTTTGGTATACCCGATCCTCCTTCGCCTGATCCTTCAGTTTGCCTACGAAGGTGGACTCCAATCGGGTAAGCGCAGCAATCGTCTCTACTGCCTTCCTGCTCAAAGCGTCGGCAACTTGGTTGTGGCGCCCCGGCCTATGCTCCCACTCGAAGTCATACTCGGCCAGGAACTCTTGCCACCGGGCCTGCCTTGGGGACAACTTCTTCTGCGTCTTGAAGAAAGTGTTTGCAACATTATCCGTCTTGATCACAAAAGAGGTGCCGAGTAAGTATACCTGCCATGCCCGTAGGCAATGCACAACCGCCAACATTTCCTTCTCGTGCGCGGAGTAGCGTTGCTCAGCCGGCTTCAATTTCCAGCTCTCGAATGCTACCGGGTGCCCATCTTGCACCAACACTCCGCCTGCAGCACGATCCGAAGCATCCGTATGGACTTCGAACGCCCTATCGAAGTCCGGCAGCTTCAGCACAGGTTCGGCCACAATCCGGGACTTGACCTTCTCAAAGGCGTTTGCGCATGCCGCATCCCAAGTCCACGGTTTGCCCTTCTGCAGTAGATCGGTGAGAGGGGATACCAACTTCGAGTATCCCTTAATGAACTTGCGGTAGTAGTTTGCCAACCCTAGGAAACTCCGCAATTCGCCCACCTTGTTGGGAGCCACCCACTCCCTAATGGCTTGCACCTTTCGGGGATCCATCTTCACCGTGCCCCCGCCAATCACGTGTCCAAGGAAGTTGATTTCCTTGGTGCAGAACTCGCACTTCTCCTTCTTTACGTATAGCCGGTGTTCCCTTAGCCGCTGGAACACAAAACGTAAATGCCCAAGATGGTCCTCTAGGGACCGACTATAGATGACAATGTCATCGAGATACACCACCACAAACTTGTCTATTACATCATGAAAAACATCATTCATAAGATTACAAAATGTGGCTGGTGCATTGGTTAAGCCAAATGGCATCACCATAAACTCGTATGACCCATACCGAGTCACCATGGTCGTCTTTGGCGTGTCGCCCTCCGCTATGCGAACTTGCCAATATCCCGATCTCAGGTCCAGTTTGGTGAAGAACTCGGCTCCACTTAGCCGATCGAACAAGTCTGCTATCAATGGCACGGGGTACTTGTTCTTCACAGTGATCTTGTTCAGCCCGCGGTAGTCCACACACAACCGCATCGTACCGTCCTGCTTCTCTTGGAACAGCACCGGCGCTCCAAAGGGCGCCTTTGAAGGTTGAACTTTCCCCGATTCCAGTAGGTCCTGGAGTTGTTTCCGTAACTCCTCCAGTTCCTTAGGCGACATCCGATAAGGAGCTTTCGCTGGTGGCCTTGTTCCCGGAATCAACTCGATCTTGTGATCTACCGCCCGCCTTGGCGGTAAGCCCTTGGGCAGCTCCTCAGGCATAATGTCACAAAAGTCGCCTAGAATACCTTGCACCACGTCAGGAACGTCCGCGTTCGTGCCTTGCTCAGGCACTGACTCATGGATCGCTGCAAGGTATGTTGGCTGGCCCCTCTTCCAACCTTTGGCTATTTGCATAGCCGAGACCCTCTCGGTCTTTATGTCCTCCGCATGGTTGAGGCCCTTAAATCCCCGAACAAAGCAAGGCTTCCTCGGGTCTGAAATGAACAAACCAGACACATGTGGCATGACTGAAACACAAGCTTTCACAAGAAAGTTGTTACCGAGTATTATGTCAAAATCGTCCATTGGGATGACCATGACATCAATGGCCCCTGACCAATCACCAATCTGCACCGGCACGCCTTTGGCCATTCCAAGTATCGGCCTGCTTTGAGAGTTGACGGCTTTGATGCGACTGGCCTGCTTCTGGATCCGCAATCCGTAAGCTTGCACAATACGATCCGACACGAAGTTGTGCGTTGCGCCAGTGTCCACCATTGCCTCCACTTCCTTGGTGTTCAGGGTCATCGGTATATACATCAGTCCCTGCTCCTGCGCCTTTCTTCCCGATCGAATGGCACCGCGAACTTGGAGAGGTGCCACTCTAGTTTGCTCGTCATCGGAGTCGGAGTCGGTCCTATTCACCAAGGCCGACAACTTCTCCCTCTTCGGGCAATCTCGAACACGATGGGGGCCGTTGCAGATGAAGCACCCCGGGTGGGTCTTGGGGTCTTTAAGGAACGAACCTTCCGTCGCCTTCCCCTTCCCCTTGTCTCCTTTAGATGTTTTCCCCTTGTCGGCTTTGCTAGCCCCCTTGCTAGGCTTGGCCGCCTTGTCCTTCACCTTCTCGGCCTGCTTCCCCTTCGGGTCGCTCTTTGATATACGGATGTCCACCAACGCATCCGCCTTCGCCATTACGGTCTGGAGGTCTTGGACTCCTTGCCTTCGCAGCTCAAGTTGAGCCCACGATTGAAGACCCCGCATAAAGTTGAACAATTTGTCCAACTCGGACATCTCTGTGACATCAAGCAATAAGGAACTAAATTCCTTCACATAGTCACGTACCGTACTTGTCTGCCTCAAGTTGCACAATGCATCCCGAGCAGCCCACGAAGTGTTCATGGGAAGGAACTGCTCCTTGAGTTCCTTCTTCAGTACCGGCCAATCTCTGATGCGTGGCCGCCCGCCGGTAGCAGCGTCCTGCTCTCGGGTTCGCCACCAGAGCTTTGCATCGCCCGCCAAGTACATGACCGCCATTGAGACTTGTTCCCCCTCTGGAACTCTTCCTGCCTCAAAGTAATGCTCGATATCCCACAAGAAATTTTCGAGTTCCTTGGAACTCCTAGCGCCTGTAAAGGCTTTGGGTTCAGGTATCTTTACCTTCGCCCGAGATCCCTCTGCTTCGGCTACTCCAGCAGCCAGCGCACGTCGGAGGACGCTCACCTCCTCCTTCAACCGAACAACATCTGGAACTAGCACTGCCAGAACATCAGCCACAGTTCCGTTGGCTCCAGACGTGTTGCCGAGGGACATTTCCAAAGCCGTGACTCGATCTCTTAGTGCATCCATCTGGGACATCCACAAGTCACCGGTTGCTTGCTATTCCAATCCTCGCACACCGCTTGAACGCGGCTCTGATACCAGCTGTCACAGGGGTCGGAACTCACCCGAAATTTTCCGTTCCTGCGATGGTGCTGAGCAGTGTCCCGTGCACTCTTAGCCAACCCGAAGCACACACACACAGCGAAATAGCTTGGCGAGGTTTAGCAATAAGGATCAAGATCGAACAATGCAAGGTAAGGGAAATCTCACTTGTATTCACAAACACGAATTACAAGAACACACAAAACCCTTACACGACCTTGCACGGCCACGTCCAAGTATATGCCTCGTACTCCAGCACTTGCACTCCTCACTTGGACGGGTGAACTTCACTCCGGGAGTTCACACTCAGCGTCGGGGGACTGGTCACACTGTTGCCGGGACTTCCTTGCTCGACTATCGGTGATAGAGTGTTCTCTCTAACTCTCTCCAGTTGCTCTCCCCTTCTGCCCTTCAACCTTGGGACCCGGGGGCTATTTATACTTGCAGGTGGGGGAATCCTCATCCCTAGTTTCTAGGGAACACCTCAGCTTCCATAACCACCCTTATCCCTTATTCCTAGGGATAAGATCGACTGCCAGCACAGTCCTCGGTCAGCACCTTGACCGAGACTCCATCGTTCCACGACCGGAGTATATCGGGCCTGACTGAGTGCCACCCGCACTCAGTTCGGTCATGGGCACCGCGCCCTTGCCTTGGATCAATTGTATGGAACATTAGCGTCACTCGCCCCCGAGCGACTTCCCTAGCGAGTCTTCGGGAGAACCCGCATGCCCGTTGCTTGCCAGCTCGCCTTTGAACGGGTCTTTCGGGAGGTTGGGGCGTCCAGCCCACTTGCCCTTGACCGGGTCTTGCGGGAGTGCTCAGGCCCGCACGGCCCGCCACCTGTCTTCCGCCTTACTCGCCCAAGAACAAGTCTTCCGGGCGGTTAGGGCGGCCAGCTCACTCCTTGACCGAGTCCTTAGGGAAGTGGGGAAGTCCAGCTCGCCTTCCCACTTAGCTTGGCCCTCGCCCTATATATATCCCATTGATCCTTTGGCATTCCTTCCCTCGATCCTTTCCCGGGCTGCCATGCTATCGAGGGCCCGCTTGGCAGCCATTTCCGTGTCCGAGCATTAAGGGGCTGACAGTTTGCCAGTTACGTCGCACTTTGGACAACTTGGATGTGGCTGTATGAGTTACCCGGTTAAACTTCTATTCGCAAGGTACATAGTCCCTGTGCATTGAGAATTCTTACTGCGATGATTACCATGAGACCAAATTCTACAAGGGGCAGAATATTTTTGTCTATCCTAGTTTGACATTGATTTTCTGTCATCTGAGTGGTTCTGTGAGCAACGGCAACATATGGTCGAAGAGAACAACGCCAGTTGCAGCGAATCTCCAACTGTACAGGAGCCATGTTTCTAATAAGGAAAAGTTCTTCATTGATCATATATTACCACATGACATGAGTGGAATACCAGTGGGATTGGAACAAATGAGCAAATCTGTGTTAATTGCCTTTGTGATTTAAGATGTTCTCATTAGATAGACATTTATTGAAACTCGTAAAGTTTAAATGGAAAATCAATCAATTTGTTGTACGTGTAGATCTTCCTTCTTGATATTCTTTGATGAAATGAAAAAAAGAAGATGAAGCCCTAGAGCCAGCTGAAAGTTGATGCGACGAGTTTGTGCATCTTATTTGGCAGTCCATGAGGTGATGTTCAATTTCTTCGTTGTACGTAATAGCTCTTGATCAAGCCACTCGTATATGCGTCCTTGCATACACTGGATGAGTTTGTGGACCCCGACAAATCTGTGGCTGGAGAAGCCTCGTCAAGGTCTCAAATGGGCCGGCCCATGGATGCAACGACGTCGTCCCACCGCTTCGGACCGTCCTCCCTATAAACCTAATCTTCGTCACTAGGGTTTCTCTTCTGATCCTGAGGACAGCGAGCACTTGAAGCCATAAATCCGCCGGCGCCTCAGTGATTTTCGCGGCAGACCATTAGAAGCGTTCCAGCATGGGCCGGATGCACAGCCGCGGGTCCGTTCTTCTTATTCTTCCTCCTCCTCCTCCTCCTGTCTATCTCCATGAGCGTGTACGTAAGTTGTGTCCCTGTTAAACAGCGACTGATTGATTGCACGTCTTACTCACAGCAAGGGCATATCGGCCTCCGCATTGCCCTACAAGAGAACGCCACCGAGCTGGCTCAAGATCTCTAGCCAAGATGTGAGTGTCTCGATAAGTTGAACCCTTTTGCACTGAAAAGACCATTGATTGTGTCCGTTTCTTCTTGGCTGCCTTGATTCGCGTCCCTCTGTTGATTCAGGTGGATGAGAATATCTGCAAGTTTGCGAAGAAGGGTATGACGCCATCTCAGATCGGTGTCATTCTTCGTGACTCTCATGGCATTGCTCAGGTCAAGAGCGTCACCGGAAGCAAAATTCTCCGTATCCTCAAGGCTCATGGTATCTTTGTAAAGTAGTATGGGCATATTATATTCGTGGAAGTGCGAGCTTATGGAATCTGTTGAGTGACTTTGAGACGTCATTATTGGCTTCAGGGCTTGCCCCGGAGATTCCTGAGGATCTGTACCACTTGATCAAAAAGGCGGTCTCTATTCGCAAGCACCTTGAGAGAAACAGGAAGGACAAGGATTCCAAGTTCAGGCTAATTCTGGTGGAGAGCAGAATTCACCGGCTTGCCCGCTACTACAAGAAGACTAAGAAGCTCCCCCCTGTCTGGAAATAGTGAGTTCTTTGCCTTACTATAATGTAATATCTGCATTTCATTTGGCCAGTCATGCATAAATATAGATGTGGAATTTAAACGCTATTGTGATTTGTATCTGGCAAATTGGATTTGGCATGGTCACCTAGATTACAGGCTCTGATTTGGCGATGAATGCGCTGCACTTGCTTGTTGATTGAAGAATTGCATTTTTTTGTTTTATTTATCTTTCTCATGCTGTTGGGCATGCAGAGGCGAGACATTGATCTATAAATGTTCAGTGAAACTGAGAAATGAAATTATATGTGAATGAGGATTTCTTTATGTGCCCTCTGTTATAAAGAGGTAGCACTTTCAAAAAATCTGACTTTGTTGAGGTGCTGTTTGAACAAATACCAGTCTTGCAGTTTAGCTAACGAGTCATTAAGTTGTGCAAGTATGTAAAAGCATGCTATTAAGTACGCTCTTTCCCTCCGCATAGACATATTTGAAATTGTATTATGGAGCTTTTGTAGGTTCCTATCATGCTAGACTGGTTTAGCTTCGCTGGTAGCTTGTTCTGGGTGGGAATGGTTCGAGTTCATAATTGCTTCAACCTTGTTACTGATCAGGGTTTCAGGTGGAAATGTACAACCCTTTCCAGTCATCTGGAATTGATGCATGTGGAATAATATGGGTTACCCACCTAAATGATGAAGCCTGATCAAATATTTATCTTTGTGCTTCAACCCTTAGATCAGAGCCTTAGATGCAACAGTGCAATATTTTCCATTCAACTGGAATCGATGCATGTGGGCTTATATGGGCTACCCATATGGATGACGAAGCCAAATCAACTACTTATTTTTGCCACTAGGATTGCACAGGAAGCTTCTTTCATGCTTCACGTCTTGGTTAAGAAAAGAGGGAAAGAGAAGTTATGTAGGCCATGTGTTAGTTAATAATGCAAGTGTCTTTTCAAGATTCCTTCTCCCTAATATTTTGAGTTGTCTGTCCCATCTCCTTAGTGGTGGTGCTCATGTATATGTTTAATAGTGCAAAGCAAACGAAAGAGTAGACTAGCTGTGTCATTGATGCCCTTCAAGTCTTGCTAGAAGGGTTTGACCATCTGGAAGCTGGTTTTCTATGCAACTCACTTTTATAATTCCTTTGCTGATGTGGACCCTAACGGCACCAATCTGTCCATGTTAGTGTCTCAGCTCATCTCCAAAATGCTTTAGCCGTTAGATGCCACTGATCCTTGACCTTTTCCACTTCCTTTGTTTCAGTGAATCGACCACGGCTAGCACTCTTGTTGCTTGATGGAAGCATAGGCTCTGCAGAATCTTGAAGATTGCTTATTGAGGATCCGGTTTCGTGCAGCCTATCCTGTTGTTACAAAAGACGCAAGTGGTAATAGTTTTGGAACTTTTTGTAGCCAGATGAGGATTGTTGATGATGTTACGTTCAAGCCAGGGTTGACAACAATGACATTTCTTTCATCATTTGCGGATCAATGTCTATGAAGATGAAAACAAGTCCCCTGATTTTTCCGAAGTCCAGGATTGGGTTTCTTTGGTCCAATGTGATCATCATCCGGAGAGGCAGACCATGGTATATGTTTATTTCCATGGTTAATCAGATAAGCTTAAAGCCACAATACATTACGCTCCGGTGGATTTCTCATGTCAGGTCGAAATGAAGGATTTATCATAGGAACTTTGAAATTTCAGATGTCAGAAACCATGAGCCCGAAGTGTCTTATCGTGATCTAACTATATCAGAATTTATCACTAATTTGAGTTCTTCTCTCGTTAATATCTCAAAATGAGTAATTCAATAATTAAATTATAAGTTAAGAGGATCGACGAAAATTTTTTTAGGATTCTGTTTTGGTATGGTTCGTCTGATCTAGAAATATTGCTTGGTGAACAAAAAAAGCTGCCGTTAGTATCGCATATCTGTCGGTGCCGCCAGTGGCACCGGGGACAAGAGAAAATGCTAAGAATATACTATACTAGTGGAAATAATTATATATATATGGCACCGGGGACAAGAGAAAATGCTAAGAATATACTATACTAGTGGAAATAATTATATATATATATAATTTGATGCGACAGAATTGAATTGCCTAATACGCTTAAGCTTAAGCTTTATTCTTTCAAATTTTCAAATACATACATACAATCTATTTAGTCTAATTTTCTTTCAGGCAAAATTTTGAGCGTGAGTTTTCACTGTTTTAATGATTTTTTGTATTATAAATTTATTTATTAGTTTTACTAATTCTCAAATTTGTAGTTTTTGTTCTCATTTTTTGCTGCAATTATCATCGATAAAATAACTGGAAAAATAATGAAAATCTTCTAGAATAAACCGAAATTTCCCACGTACCCTCCCCTCGGATCCGAATATCGTCGCCCGCGGCCCATTGGAAAGGTCAAAGTTAAAAAGCAAACTCTCACCGAGTAACCAAATTGGTCTTATTTTATTAAAAAAAAATGGCTGCCTTCTCTTCATTTCGCCTCTTCTCCTTCCGTCCCTTTCCACTCAATGTCTGCTCTTCTTTCCTCTCTGGTATCATCTCTCCCCGTCTCTCTCTCTCAGATCTGACCAATTTCCCTCGACGAGGCCATAAGCCCACCACTGAGATCTGACCAATTTCTTCCTTCCTTCAAGAGCGGATCTCCGTCAATGTCGCAACTGAACCCACCCTCCACACCGGGGAAGCTGAAGCCGGACAAGTACTTTCCTTACAGCCACCGCCTCCGTCCCCACCGGGTCACCCTCTTCTCCACTTTGCTCTTGGCTCTGGTCCTCGTCTTTTTCTACATCTCCTACTCCCCATCCTCTCCTTCCTCCTCCCTTCCCCGGCGGTCACTCTGGGGCGGACCCAGGTGGGAGAGCCGGGTCCGTTCCTCGGCCAAGGTCCGACCAGGCGGCCGCTTAACCGTCCTCGTCACCGGCGCCGCTGGTTTTGTCGGCACCCACGTTTCCCTCGCCCTGAAACGCCGCGGGGATGGAGTAATCGGCATTGACAACTTCAATGACTACTACGATACCAAGCTTAAGCGAGACCGCAGATCCCTGCTTGAAAAATCGGGAATCTTTGTAATTGAGGGAGACATTAACGACAGGGAACTTTTGGAGAAGTTATTCGATGTGGTTCCCTTCACTCATGTAATGCACCTTGCTGCTCAGGCTGGTGTCCGTTATGCGATGAAGAACCCGAGTTCCTACGTCCACAGCAACATTGCTGGCTTCGTGAACTTGCTTGAGGTGTGCAAGTCCGCCAACCCGCAGCCTTCAATTGTTTGGGCATCATCGAGCTCGGTCTACGGGCTCAACTCAAAGGTCCCTTTCTCGGAGAAGGATCGCACTGATCGTCCTGCTAGTCTGTATGCTGCCACGAAGAAGGCAGGCGAGGAGATTGCCCATACTTACAATCACATCTACGGGCTATCCCTTACTGGCCTACGGTTCTTTACGGTCTATGGCCCATGGGGTAGGCCTGATATGGCCTATTTCTTCTTCACCAAGTATATCCTGAGCGGAAAGCAGATCGAGATCTTTGAGGGTCTGAATCACAGCTCTGTGGCAAGGGACTTTACCTACATTGATGACATTGTGCAGGGCTGTTTGGGGGCTCTGGACACAGCAAAGAAGAGCACGGGCAGTGGTGGGAAGAAAAGGGGCCCTGCTCAGCTTCGGGTATTCAATCTGGGGAACACTTCTCCTGTTCCTGTGACGAGGCTTGTCAGTATACTGGAGAAGCTGTTGAAGGTTAAGGCAAAGAAGAAGTTGATGCCGATCCCCAGAAACGGGGACGTGATGTTCACTCATGCAAAGATAAGCTCCGCCCAGAGGGAGCTCGGGTATAAGCCCACCACCGATCTGGAGACAGGGCTGAAGAAGTTTGTGCAATGGTATCTGAAATACTATTCTAGCTCAGCAAAGAGGAGTTCTTGGTGATAACTTTATATTTTCTTTAAATGTTGCAATTCTTCTTCGTATAGGTATTTGTTTCAGTAATCTTATATATCTATTATTCTTCATTGATCTTCATCAATTTGCTGTGATTAATTGTACTGCTATAGACAATTACTTGAACAAGATGGACGGTATCCATGGTCTTGTGTTACATTTTCATTGAAGGTCATTGTTTGCAGTAACGTGTGGTACAACAAAAAATAAGTATCGGACTCTCAGTTTTTGACTTAGACTTTCATGTTTTGCTATGCTTGAACCGGTTGTGTGCTCTCCGATTTGTGGATGTGTTGATGGAAGTGTGCATGAATTACTTTGAAAACTCAAAGCAGCATCCCTGAAATGGTCCAACTTCCTATTTCATACAATTTATCCTAACATTTGGCGTGATATGGCAAAGTTCGTGAAGTTTCGCATCTGGTATTAATGTTGCTTTTCAAGCTATCATGCTCTTACCCTATAGGAGTTTTGCCTGTTTCTTCAAGCTAGTGAACTATGCAGCAACGTTGTTTTAACTTGGGCACCTGGCTATACACTGTTATTTAGCTGTTCGGTGTTAAAATATTTTCCGATAGCTTGATGGGTAGATAGACGTGTTGTGTCTACTTATTCTGCTAAATCAAGGTCTACTTGCAAGTTGATTATCCAAAGCAGAGATCTGTGATTCTGTGCTCAATGTAAGAGACCGATGCTAGGCTTCTGGGACTGGAGTTATTCCTTTCTGAAAACCCATCTGACAAAGCAGAAGCACTGTAAAACCCATATCATCCTTTTGAGTAGAGATGTTAAACGGGCCGGGCTGGCCTGTAACCGGACCGAAACTGGACTGTCCAAACTCGGAACTGGCCTGGACTGCTCCTAACCTGGCATGTAATCTCTCTTATTGGTTGATGGGCGGTTATGAGCCATGTCAGAAATATAGGTCCGTTGAACCGTAACTCGCATGGACCATTACCCTACTAAATCGGCCAAAAATTGTTTAGAAACATGCTTAGAACTGTAACTGGCTTGGTCGATCAAAATCATGCAAATTAACGGTTAGATTTTGTCAAGTTAATTTAAAATTAAAAAAAATTAAAAAGATGGATGGTTCACGGGTTAAATCGGCCCATTTTATAAATAGTTCCGGGCTGATTTATATTTGCATGATCGTGACCCGTAACTGGACTGGCCCGTTAAGTAAACGGGCCAAACCGTAACCTGGTTAAATGGTTCTAGGCTCGTTTTGAACTGGCATGGACCGCACTTTTAACAACACTACTTTTGAGCATGGATAGCAAAGTATGTCATTGTAGGTAGAGATGTTAAATGGTTCGGACTGGCCCGAAACCGGACTGCCCAAACCTGTAACCGGCCCGGACCGCCCGTAACCCGAAACATAACCTCTCTTATGGGTTGAGGGGTGGTTACGAGTTGGGTCAGAAATATAGGCACATTGAATTGTAACCGGCACGGACTATTATCCTACTGAATCGGCTCGAAACCGTGAACCAATGCCATTTGCCTACCAAGTGTCGTGATCTCCTTCAATTTGCTAAAAAATCAACGGCCACAAATGGTCGAGCATTTAACTATTGATTGCAATGGCAAATTAACGACTCACAGTGACAAACCAATCAAATCATTGTTTACATTAATAACTTCATTAATCAAATTACTCTTCAATATTCACATTAATCCAATCAAATTTCTGTACACTATTAAATAATTTGATTTTAAAAAAAAGGAGAAAATGCACTGCTTATGAGTTGAACCGGCCTAAACTACGGACCAGCTGTCTTATACATGGGTTCGGGCCGGTTCATTCTATAATAAATCGTGAACTGTGAACCGGCACGGATAGTTAAGCATAACGGGCCGACCTGTAACCGTGGCAAATGGTTCCGGACCCGTTTTGAACCGGCCTGGAATTGTAACAACTCTAATTGCAGGTTTCTAATTGGGTTTGCTCACGCTGTCAAGCTCTTGCAGACGCTTGAAGTCAGGGGAATGACCCATTAACTTCGAGATCGATGCGGCATGAGTTCATGATGTAAACTCCGTAGATAGGTTCTACGCCAATGGAATGTAGTCGGCTTGTAGTTTTTTGAAGGCGAACGAGGATGCAACAGTTACTGCTTTGACTGGACATTTGAACTCGAAATGTGCTGCTCTGGAGATGCTGATAAACAAGTGACTTTCAGGACCAATAGCCCTTCAAAATGGGTTCCAATTCAAGTTCCAGTCGCTCGGCTTATAATTCTCTAGTATCTTAGGCATCGGTTTCAGGTCGGGCAGTCTCAATATTACTGTCTTCTAATCCTAACAAGGTACGCAAGCAAATGTATTTTAGGTGGACAAGACATTCTATGAGAGAATTAAATTTAATGGTAACACAGTGAAACTCATCTTGATTCTATATTTCTATCTTCCTTCTATAGCCTCTTTTTATTTGCCAATAAAGAAGATTCATATTTCCTGAAGACGGAGAATGTCAATGCAGTCGAAGATGACCCGCCGGATTTTAGCGCTGACAGGCAGTTAAACAGAGTACTACGTCAGTTGGCCGTTACCGCCAAACGCAGCACAGCCACGTCACGTGCTGTCCGCCTCGTCTTTCTCCTTTCATCATTTTCCGTTAAGAAAGAAAGGAGACAGTTCGTGGGGAAAAATCGGTTTGCCCGGAGAAAAAACCTACCGAATTCCATCGATCAATCAAGCAAACAAATAATCGGGCTTAGAAGCCATTCCCCATGTCGATTGTTCGATCGGAAGATCGGAGATGGCGGGACTGTGATGTATGGGCGGCTTTTCTAGGGATTGAGCGATGAAAGGCGTCTTCTCGGCGCCCGGAGATTGTGTCTACTTCAAGTCTCAGGTCCCTCTTCACAAGATCCCTGTTAGTCTTTCTTCCCCGGACCTTCATCTATCTCAAGTCTTCAATTGTCAATTTTGATGTAAATTCGTTGAGTCGATGCTCCATTTTGTCGAGTCGACTGGAGTTTGTCCGCCGGATTGATGTGTTAGTTACATTCGGCCGTTGCGTTTTTATTTATTTATTTATTTATTTGGATTATGGAGTTCTTCCTGAGCTCGCAATGCTTCTTTTCCCACTTTATTTTTTTGGTTCTGTTGCTAGTTCCTCTCCTCGTTTATGCTTTTCTCGTCTGCTCAGAAGGTGCTGGATTTGGAGTGATTTTTGTACTGAAAAGACCGAGGTTAGCACTCCCCCTCCCCCTCATTCTTGTCTCTCTTGGGTGAACTAGGTTCAGCTTTTAGCTTACACTATTAGTTTTCTGTATGCTTGTTCTACTTGATTACTGGTATTGTTCTAATCCTGGTGGAACTGTTTCTCTTGGCTATTGGTTTCTGCTTATCGTGAATTACTGCACATCTGGTTGACTTTATTGATTATTTTTAATCTCAATACACACTCTCATCATCTTTATTGCCGTTGTTCTAGAAGCGCAGCTTCTGACCATTTTGCAGCAATTGTTTTGATATGTCAGCCAAATTGTTTTTCAAATTGGTCGTCCTCGTCATTCTCATGGGCCTTACTAAGTACTCAAAGTCAAAATCCACTGAGACTTATTAAGAATTGCTTGCTTCACTCCGTAGGACTTGTATCATGTTGCAACTCCAAAGCGAACTAGAAGAACTCCAATTGTCTTGTTTGGAAAGTCACTTGCGTGTGTGTGTTGAATCTCCAGATCATCTCTTCCTATAGATTTGAGAAACGTTATTGAGGATAATAAAGAACATATGCCATGAAGCATTTATTATGACTACTTGTTCACAATGTTGAATTAACCTAGAATGGGTGATAGTCCTGGCTGTGTTTTTATCATCACTTCGCATTTGGTTTTTCGCTTTTGCAGATTGGAACAAAACAATGGAGGTACTACAACTTTGGTCCAAAAGCGGTGCCGCCACTCATTTGTCTTCCTGGGACTGCAGGAACGGCGGATGTCTATTACAAACAGATCATGTCATTGTCAATGAAGGTAACTGCTTTTGCATTTTGGACAATTTTCCCCATCAGACTGATTGCAAAGTATAACCTACACTTTGATATGTTAGATCTATGAAAATACCTAGCGTCTTTTCTTTAAGGGGTCTGACCACATGATCCTAATATGACAATTTCAGGGTGACAGGGTGATCTCTATTGACATTCCTCATGCACGGAATCATCATGAGTGGGTCCAAGCATTCAAAAAATCCTTTGATGCTATTGACGTTCATCATGTGAGTGCTATACCTTCTACTGGGTTATCTTTCTCAAATAGTATGTTGATTTTGCATCTTTTTTTTGCTACATCTTAGTGTTGGCTGCTCCCTGACTGCTAATCTGATGTGTGAGTTTGGGGCCTGGTGTTTGATATTTTTCTTTGGAGGAATCCTCTATAGTTTTTGGATCTAATCTTATGTTTCTTTTGGTGCCAATCATCATTGTATATGTCGTAAATTTGTCCTATCAACAATCTGTCAGCAAGATGATCATAGTTTACCTTCTCATCGATGTATCATCTATTTGTGCATGATTGATACATCTCTGTGGCACATCGCTGGGGGGCTTTCTAGCTCAACTTTTTGCCCAGCAATGTCCCAGGCAGGTTAGATCACTGATATTATCTAATTCATTTTTGGAAACACAAAGTTTCGCAGCTGCAATTCCTTAGGCTCCCATGTATGTTTCCACGTATCTATTTAATGTTATTTTTGGAATTTATCATGGTTTGAATTATGGTATCTGTTTTTTTACCTGTTTAGGCTGTGCAAGACTCATATCCACACATTGACCATCTGTTATGTTGCCGTGCAGTGTTAGTTGGACTCCCTCTTTTCTATTGAAACGCTATGTGTTGACAGGAATCCGTGATGGTCCTCATGAACCATTTATTGCTGATTCTGTTGACTTTGTTGTAGCTCAGGTGAAGACTCACTAGATGATTGTCTATAGCATCCATATACAATTTCTTATGAAATCCGCTGAATATTTCAGTAGGATTTCGTGAAATTAATCTCGAGACTAAATATTGTTGTCATAAAGTAGATTACCCTAATCTTTCCCTCATGTTGTGATCCTGACAGGTTGAGACTCTATCTAGGGAAGATCTGGCCTGAATTTGACAGTTGATGCTGCTTCAATTGGACAACTTCTACTGTCAGATTCATTCATCACTATTACGGATGTATGTTTCATGTATCCTTTTTAGGTACCTGAAGCAGATAGATGTAAGTATTGGTGCCTGTCTCTTGCGTACTTTGTATCTCTGTTTTTTTTTTTTTTTCTGTTCTTATAGAACTTTGTTTAAGTTCTGATCTTGAGAATACTACACAAAGATTGCATGGACACAGTTCGATTTAGTTTAGACGCTTTATGCATGATTCAGTACTTCTATTGTTATACTTCTATTTCACTTCTCATGATTTTATTCCTTTATTCTGAAGACGAATGATTACTGTGTGATTCCTCAATACCTCAAGGATCAGCTGGGCGAAAGATACTCTGGAGCAAGACAAGCACACCTGAAAACAAGAGGAGACTTTCCATTCCTTTCACGCCCAGATGAAGTTAATCTCCATCTTCAGGTGCATGATCTAGATCATAAATCCTTTTTGTCCTACTTTGAACATTTTAGTTCTTATGTTTTCTTTTTTCATTTATGGGACAGCTACACCTCAGGTGGGTTGGGGTGGAGGCCCGACCTGAACTGGTCCAAGGCACAAAGGTTGAAACAGCTGAGAGCCCTAGCAATATCCAACATGAATCCACTGAAGATCCTGCAAAGGATGATCAGAGGAGTCTAGTTGGAGCAACCAAGATCAGTGGGGAAATCTTGGTGAGTGTAGGGAATAAAAGTGATGTCAGGGAAGATATGGATGAGCTGTTTGGGATGACGGGAATAGGTCTCTTGTTCCAGATGTAGGAATAACTGAAACCTCTCACTCAGAAGATAAGCGGGTTGATCATAATCAAGAGCATGAACAGGCTGAACCTGAGTTGCTAGGCATGCTGTAGGAGATCCTGCTTCCTCCTATTGCCTTTGGGTATATTCTTGCCTAGACATAGAAAGGTTCGTCCCGGTTGGGTCAATCGCAGCCACGATTGTTATTGGTCCCTCGTTATTGTGGTTGAATCAGTATGGTTCAACCATTGTGAGCTATCCAGGAATCCCTCTAAGAATGTCTTGGCAAGAAGTCCCCCCTGCCTTCAAGACACTGGCCTTTGGTTCGATCTGGAAACATTACGGCTTTTCGGATTGTGAACTGTTGGGAGGGAATTGACAATCAGAGAATTATTCCGAAGTCTCAGGGACTGTGGTGCCTACTGGTTGAAAATTTTTTTTCCCTTGAATACGATGCGGTCGGGTCTTTCGCGTTGTCTTTGGCATCTATCGGCAGCTGCCAGCTGTACCCTTCGTGACAAGGTTTCTCTGGGTCAGTTAGAATGAAACGTGCGAGAAATTTGTCGTTTCGGTTAGTCAAGGAAAGATTCATGTACATAGCCCTTTTCTTATTTGTACTATTCATTCATTTATTTAGTTTGAAACAGGTACTGCTATACTTACCGTGACATGCGTAAAGGGTCATGATCGAGAGAGCCAAATCAAGTTGCTGCAAAGGGTGGGTGTTTAGAATTGTAATTCAAATTAGAAAGTAAAAATTTTTTCTAGAAAATTAGAAATACGAGAGATTGAATCCAAAAATAGTCCAGTGATCTCATATGAATTGGATGGAAAAGATCTGCAAACGCTACTCCGAATCAATATCGCCTACATGATTAAGTGCTGATTAGCTGTCTTAACATTGGTTAGTATTATACTTGCAAGACTGTTGAAAAGAAAATAATTACTGACAATATTTGTCGAACAATAGGTGGAATCCAATCGAGGCAAGCAATTAATTAGAGAGTGATGGCGACGGAATCTTCCTTGACCTTCTCATTGACAGGCAACCAATCCATGTTGGTATAAAATCTCATAGGAGAAAAGGTTTTGAGTTATCGGTCTTCCGCAATCACGGGTTCAATTCATTAAGAAGAAAAAGGAGCAGTCTTGAAGGAAGTGGAGCGTTTCTTGTTCCAATTGGCTTGTGACATCAACATCATCATCACCACCACCACCATGGAAGGCTTCCCCACGTAGAGGCACATTCTTCATTTTATAATTGCTTGTTAGTGTGGAAGATCAGCGCTTTTGACATGGCAGCCACTTCTAATTAAGGACCAGCTGCATCAGGGAGGGCTACCGGATCAGGATCGACACAAATAAACGCCAGGGCTGGATGCGCTTGGAATAGACCCGTACCGGGAAAACGTAAGGAATATTCCACGATGCTGATTACTAAGTTACCAGGGGAGGTCATCCGCCAGCTCGAGTGATTTCAGCCCACCAGATGAGGTCTAGAGGTCTACGCTGGGCCGGGAGATCTAAGACAAACGGGAAAGGAGTCAGATCAGTGGTGACGGCCCGGTTTATCGGAGAGCGGTTCACAGTACCCAGCACGCACTGCGAGAGCTTTCAATTGTCGTCATCTTCCCCATAATATACGCAGAATTTCGGGGTGTTTTTTTTTTTCTACACCAGTAACAATATTATCAATGGATGCTCCACACAGGAGAAGCTGGGTCATGCGGCTCGTATCGAGACCGTGCAATTGATATCCAAGAATCTTCTATTGAGAGCCCAAGCCCAGCGTATGGGGAACTGGAGGAGAAATTCATACGAAACTGCTCTTCAGTCTATGCAATTGAATATAAACAAACCATTAACTAGCGACTGTTGATAGGCTCAATAACTTTAGAAATTTTCTTAATAATTACTTACGAACCAACTCATCTCATCGGCTAGTGACTAAATGGAAGTCCTTTTCATCTTGTCTATTATTTTCTTGACAAGCTACTATACACACACACACACATGAATTTGCATTGTTGCGTAATGGGTTTTAACAACTTCATGGGATTAAAATCTTATACTTTCCCTCTCTCTCTCTCTCTCTTTTCATCTTTAATTTTCATATTCACACTATCCAGTTCACGAATTTACAAAGAAAAAAGGGAAAGAAAAATCATCCCAATGGAAGTAGAGCTCACAGATGAACACGCTTAAATCAGGATCTATTCTACAAAATTGGGGGTCAGCTGTCTAGGGTTTTACTTGTTGCTGTGCATGCATTATTATTAGTTGTTGAGCTACGAATTGCGAAACTCGATTATTTTGCTGTCTCCCCGTCGCACATCATGTACCAGTGCAGCTAACAGGAAATTATTGACGTTGAATGTTCGATGCGTGCTGCAAGTCGTGTCCAGGTAGCAGCACAAGGAAAAATTTGTCCAATTCCGTCTTGAAAAATCCACTCCCCCTCCTCGTCGTCCTCGTCCTCATCCTCATCCTCTGAGGCCCGCTTGAGCCTTCAAAGGTCTCTGTCCAGAAGTCCACAAATTCACCGTACATATGGCCCACCCAGAAAGCATGATCAGAAAAGGGTGGTTAAAATGCTGATAATCTTCGTAGAGATTTATATAGAATCTGTATCCATCGTTCTCGATTTACACCATGAATTAATTACCCATCAAATTGCTGGTTAATCCAATTGCTGAATCGTAAAAGTGTCGTGGAAAAAGGCTGTTTGACCAACGCTCGATGTTTTTACCTGCGGCAGTGTCTGAGCACGCAGGGAAAGTTCACGGGGAAGCTGACGACGGTAGCTACCTCCACCTGTCCTTGTCTATATGGCACGACATACTGCTGCTGACATCCTCAGTTGCAAAGCGCACACAAAAATGACGTTCACGCGATGGACACATTACCAAGTAAAATAGACCAACGATAAATAAATAAAATTAAGCCATCACATGATGGCGTTGTCATGTTACTGTATGCCTTGACAGAGTGCTTTTTTTTTTTTTTGATAATCTAGGATCGAGAATAAGGACCTTGACTTGACTGTGAACTTATGATATCATTTGATCTATATAGTTTTGTATGTTTTATTTTCAGCGTAGAAAAAAATATATGTACATATTGATAAATGGGCCGGATCAATATAATTGAGCCGAAAGTATTTAGTTTCGCCATAAAAGGGGCATGTGACTCGGCAGCCAAAGGCCCGAACAGTGCATCACCGTTGGTTTTTATTTATTTATTTATTTATTATTTATGGGGGCTCAGGAGAGTAAATTACCAATTTATGCAAGTTCCGTCAGCAATTCCCAGACGGAGGTTCACACTTGGAAGTGCACGCAAAGTTGTTTTATCCCGTGGATTTATTTCGAGGAATACAAACCTAGTTATAGAAAAATATATTAATGTTATCTATTTTCAGTAAAAAAAATAAAAAATTAAAATAAACACGTATATTAAATTCTCAATATTCTAATAAATCTTAGAAATATAAAATTCTTTTAAAAAATTGAACCTAAAAGTTTTTTAAAAAACTTTAAAAATTTTAAAATTCTTAAGATATTCATATATTTCCAAAAAGAACCAACCACAAAATATAATAATAAAAAAAATTAATTTAATGTTTTTATATCTAAGAATTTAAGGGTATCTATCTGGAGTTCATTTTTTTAATAAATTAGTAATGGTTAATTTTTGTATTTAGAAGAAAGAATTGATTTGATGTAATTTTTTTAAAAAATAAAAAGTATATTATGCGCTTAAAAATTTTAAATTAGTGCTAATTTATTGCCTATAAGGGCACAAGAGGGAAAAGATAATAAAAAAATCAAAAACATTTTCTAACCCAATATGTCGCTATATGTCTACGCTCGGCTCAGCTCAGGCTCCGCATTCGATAGAGAGAAAAATTGAGGGGCCATGGACGGGAGGAGATTCTTCCGCTTCTCGTTGATCCTACTCAGCATAGCTCTGGTCCTGCTCTTCACTTGGGCCAACCTCCCCCACGCGCCGCCCGAGCCGGTAGAGCTCCTTGACTGCACCACCGATGCCTCCTGGTGCTCGTCCTCCACCTCTCGGCCACGGAAGCAGCCGCCCCGCCCCGTGATCACCAACCCCCGCCCTGACAAACCTGCGGTCCGCTCCCATGCGTCGGACGCACCCCACCACCCCCTCGACCCCCTTACAGTGCACGAAATCAACCGAGTCCGCGCCCTCATCCTTGCCCATAAGCTCTTCGTCCACAGCTCCGCCCCCTTCGCGCTCCACTCCATCTCCCTCGAGGAGCCCCACAAGGCCCTCGTCGTCGGCTGGCGAAAGGGGGACCCACTGCCTCCACGGAGGGCCTCCGTCGTGGCCCGTGTCGGGGGGCGGCCCCGAGTGCTGACTGTAGACATCGGCAGCGGAACCATCGAGGAGGTGGGCGAGGTTCCAGCCTCTGGGTACCCGACGATGACGATCGAGGACATGACATCTGCGACGTGGGTGCCGTTCTCCGACGCAAAGTTCAACAGTACGGTGGAGGGCCGGGGGGTGAAGCTGAGCGACGTGGCCTGCCTGCCGTTGTCGACGGGGTGGTTCGGGGCGGCAGAGGAGGGGAGGCGGCTGATAAAGGTACAGTGCTTCTCCATGGAGGGGACGGCGAACTTCTACATGCGGCCGATTGAAGGGCTGACGGTGCTTGTCGACTTGGACTCGAAGAGCGTGGTCGACATGGTCGACAAAGGCCCCGACATCCCCATCCCCAAGGCCGCCAACACTGATTACCGCTTCTCACAGGTTTGTACCTGTACGCCTGAGCCATGTCGCAAAAAAAAAAACATTTCCAATTATATTTCGTATGTTTTTAGCCAAAATGATAGTAGCTATTGAATTGGATGTATTTCTAGAAATGATTTTGTTCCTTTTTTCATTTTTAAATCACATGATATGGGGAAGTTCTGGTCAACATGCAATGAATATTCTGGATTCCTTTCGATTTCCCCTCTTTACTCTGGTTGCCTTTTTGATGACTAGTCGAATGCTTTTGTGATTGTCACCAGGTCGATGTTCATCAGCAGATGAATCTGATCAATCCAATATCGATAGAGCAACCCAAGGGCCCGAGCTTCGTGGTCGAGCATGGTCACACCGTCAAGTGGGCCAACTGGGAGTTCCACTTGAAGCCAGACTCGAGGGCCGGAGTGGTGGTCTCGCAGGCCAAGGTGAGGGACTCGGAGACCGGGGAGATGAGGCCGGTGATGTACAAGGGTTTCACGTCGGAGCTGTTCGTGCCATACATGGACCCGACCGATGCTTGGTACTTCAAGACCTACATGGACGCCGGGGAGTACGGGTTCGGCCTCCAGGCCATGACCCTCGACCCCCTCAACGACTGCCCTCGCAACGCCTACTTCATGGATGGCGTGTTCGCTGCCGCAGATGGGACACCGTATGTCCGGTCGAACATGATTTGCATCTACGAGAGTTATGCGGGGGATATCGGGTGGCGACACATGGAGAGCCCGATCACTGGAATGGAGGTGAGACTTGGATTAGGAAACTTTTACCAAGAATAATATTTTATTTTAAATACCAATTTTTTCTTCCTAAAATTGCCTTCGATGATACTAAAGTGGTTTATTTTTTTGGGCAGATAAGGGAAGTGAGGCCAAAAGTGACGTTGGTGGTTAGAATGGCAGCATCGGTCGCCAACTATGATTACATTGTGGACTGGGAGTTCCAAACAGATGGGCTCATCAGAGTCAAGGTTCTTGACAATTTTGCCCTTCTCATTTTTCTTCATTTAAAAAAAAAGTATCCGGATATTCTTTCAACCATAGTACTTTAATAGACAAACTAAACTGATCTATTATTGCCCTGCTATGCCGAAAAATCAAATTGCTGATGGTTAGGTTGGGCTCAGTGGAATCTTGATGATAAAGGGCACCCCCTACTCCAACTTGAATGACGTGCCGGGCCAAGAGGACCTCTACGGCACGATCCTGTCGGAGAACGTGATCGGTGTCATCCACGACCACTTCGTCACATTCTACCTGGATATGGACATAGATGGGTCTGACAACTCCTTCGTGAAGGTCGACATCAAGAAGGAGCAGACATCTCCCATGGAATCGCCCCGCCGGAGCTACCTCAAGGCCATTAGGAACGTGGCCAAGACCGAGAAGGAGGCCCAGGTGAAGCTCAAGCTCTATGATCCATCGGAGTTCCATGTGATCAACCCAAACAAGAAGACTCGTGTAGGGAACCCTGTAGGTTACAAGGTAGTGCCAGCCGGAACCGCCGCCAGCCTGCTCGACCTCAATGACCCGCCTCAGAAGAGGGGAGCGTTTACGAATAACCAGATCTGGGTCACTCCATACAACCGCAGCGAGCAGTGGGCAGGCGGGCTTTTCGTGTACCAGAGCCAGGGCGAGGACACACTAGCTATGTGGTCTGAGAGGTGAGCTTCCCGGCCCCCCCTTCCGCCACCCTCGGTTTGTTGCCTTACAACTTAGGTTGCTTGTCTGTGTTATCCATTTAATTGATGTATATTGCTGCTATTTTGTTTATATACTCTCAGGGATCGACCGATTGAGAACAAGGATATTGTGGTGTGGTACACCTTGGGCTTCCACCACATACCATGCCAAGAGGACTTCCCGATCATGCCGACAGTGTCATCGAGCTTTGACCTGAAGCCAGTGAATTTCTTCGAGAGCAATCCCATCCTGCGAGTCCCGCCAAACTTTGAGAAGGATTTGCCTGTCTGCAAACCCGCTGCATCAGCCTGAGGACTCTATCCACTCAGATTTAGGATCTACATAAGACGCGTCTGTAACGTGCAAACTAGGACCGCTGTTCCGTGCTCATACCTCAAGGAATGCTAAATAAAGTTTTTTTTTTTTGAATTTTGTCACTAGACATGAAGCAGTATCGATCAAGGGTTGCCGATGAACCCTTGATCGAGGCCCCGATGTTAGAATTTTCCCGTAACTCGAGGCATTTCTTAGGGGCTGCAAGAGATGAAAAATAGGCCCCTGCGACAGATGACAGCAATGTGAACCTTTTTGTGATGGATTCATTGACAAAGATGAAAGCATAGAAAACACGACAGGCCCAGAGTTCGATTAGTGTCACTTATCTGACATGGGTTTTCTCGCGATTATTTATTTGACATGCCTAATACTTATGATGATGTGTGCCTTCAGAACTTCTATCTGACGCGGAGAGTTCTAAGTGGGGCACTTCATGCATATAGCTCTGCTCTGGACAACCTTGGCCTGGGGATAGCTACCAATGGCTTCATTTTCCTGCAGACTATCCCGAACGTATCTGAAAACTCGAGTTCCTTGCCGTCTGGTAACTCCCACTTGAAGGAGTGCAACAGGGATGCTAATATGTACTTAAGCATCTTCTCAGCTAATGGAAGTCCGGCACAGATCCTTCTACCAGAACCAAAAGGAAGATACACAAAGTTGTTGCCGGAATAATCAAACTTGCCTGAACTCTCCAGGAACCTCTCCGGTCTAAACTCCAATGGATACTCCCAAAGCTGCGGGTCTCTATGAATTGCCCAAACATTTACAAACACCTTGGTATCCTTTGGAATCATGTACCTGTTAACGAATAACTAACTATATTACGATGCTTTCATCTAAAAAGTCTAATATGGTGCCGTCTCTGCATACGGCATATGGCCCATTTAGCAGTCCAACGTCATCATCGAAAGAGTTTAACATTTTAGAAACAAAAATTACCCGAAAAGGACTAGGAACAAAATTGCAGAATCTATGAACCATGCGGCAGAGCATCCATCACAGCCAGTCCTGGCAACCCAATAGCCGATGGCAACAGGATCACAGACCATCCATCATTGTTGCAAGTGCGAATGCTCAAAACTGCTAACCATTGGGACCTAGGTTTCCAATTTCTTTCAATTTCTTTTAGATTTTTTTTATCTTCCCGAAGATTGTTAAGATATTTATTCTATTGAAGTGACATCCAGATGGAGTTCATCCTAAATTTATGCAACAATTACTAGGTGATGCTTGGAGTTTTCGTGGTACCTGCCAACAACGACTGATTGGCTTGGGCGTCTAGGCAATAATAAGGGTGCAGCTGGGTACAGGCGAAGCGTCTCCTTAATGACAGCATCAAGGTACTTGAACTTGGGCAAATGAAACTCCTCAACTATGCTGTTTATTCCGACGACTTCTGTCAATTCAGCCCTTACCTTCTTCAACACATCTCGATGTCGCAGAAGCTCAGCCATCACCCATTCCACCATTGTTGATGTTGTATCAGTTCCGCCCAAAATGATATCCTGTAAGAGTCTCATTCAAAGTTTCATATTAGAGCCCATTAATTGTTGTAAGTGCGTGTTTGTGTGGATATAAAATAAGACCCCTGGTGATTTTTGTGATGTTACTAATCAAGTCCATGTATTCAAGTGCTTTCAATGTCTATTTATCTAAATTGTATTCGAGCTTAACCTTATTGTGAAGCATATGAGATCTTCATCATCACTAAGTGCAGGATGAATGGCGCCAGCTAGCAGAGGCACTTTTTCCCCTCTACTCGCAAGCCTTATATAGGAACTTCGTATATTTTCTCAACTTTTTGTTTCTAACTCCACGAACTCAAATCCCCTTTTGTTCCATTGAGGACTTGTATCTGTCCCTAGCTAGGTGGCCAGGAGAGCTCCCCATGAACCTCCTTTTTACGAACTAACCAGAGCAAATAATATTTACCTGTCTATCTTTGTCTACTGTAGTTTCAGTTTCTGTCATTGCCTTAATGTTTAAAAGAAACGTGACAACTGACTTACAGTTAGAACAGCCTTCAGCTCTCGATTCTCAGTGGCAGACAAAGCATTGTCCTCCTTCTCTTCCATCTGAAGATCCAAGAAAAGCTGCACGATGTCCCTTGTCTTTCGATCATGTCCTGTTTCCTTTTCTTTGTCGACACCCTCATGGACTTTTCCTTCAGTTGCATGGCTAATGACGATACTTAGAAAATCCTCGAGCCAAATGTTGAGCCTTTTGGCCTGTCTCCTGACTCTCTGGACATCAAAGCATGCGAGTGCTGGGAAGATGTCTGAAATGTTTAGTTTTGCTAGAATCACCATGATATCCCCCACCACCTTCCGAAGCTCCAACCTAAGGCCCTTTGCTTTTTCGCCTTCTAGCGTGTGGTCCCACAGCATTTCCATTATCGTGTTGGTCACAAGTAGATGTACCAGTTCCCCAATATCTACGGGCAACCCTGCCATCTCATACAAACTCCCAATACACTTCCTCACTTCTAGTCTTCTCAGACAGTAACTGGAATCGAGACTCGAGTTGCTCATCATCTCCCGCACAAAGAGTTTCCGCATCTTTCTCCAGTGGGTCCCATAGTCAGCAAATGCGATGTCTTTCCCATCGTACAGTAAAGTAGATGCAGCATTAGTCATGTCGCGGTTAGCAAAAACTGTGTCCTGATCGCGGCTGATTTCTTTTGCCAGCGATGGTGAGGTAATTACCATGCATAACTTGTTCCCGAGCCAGAGCTTGTAGATGGAACCATAAGACTCGGCTAACTTTGCAAATTGCCGATGAAGGTCAGTCCCAAGGAAAGGAAGGTACCCCAGGAAAGGTAAGCCCCTCGGTCCAGGTGGCAGTGGGGGGTGACCAGTTCCATACCTCCTCAGCATAGCGCAGAAGCACAAAAGCAAAATTATGATGAGGAGAACTGCCAAAGCTGCTCCATTGAACATGTTAGTTTCCATTATGGAAGACATTTGAAATTACAGGACTTGCAGGCTGTGATTTGCTGACTCTTGGATGGCTGAGATCAAGAGGCGAGTGAGATCTTCTTATAGAAGATGGAGATATATGTGATAAGGGAGGTAAACAAGCAATGGGCTGAAAGCATGACAGCTTCTGCATTATGCTATGCGGCAGGTCAGAGAAGCACCGATCGACTGCTGCTGACTCATGACCAATTTTTTGTCTAGGTGGCTGCAAATAGAGGAAAGAAACAAAATACCAAAAGAAGAGAACAAAAACAACCGATATAGTTCAAAAGTTCCAAAAAGGTCACATTCATGACATCGATGCAGGTTTTTGAAACTCAATAACTTTGTGGTCAAGTAATTTCGGTAATCGAGTTCTTGTTCCTGCTAGGAAGAATGAATCAGTCACTTGGTGGCTGTCCTCGGATGGACATGAACAAAACATACGAAGGAACTGCTGAATTCATGTGGATTTCTTATTTTTCCATGGGCAACATCCACAGGTATGTGTTGATCTCTATCTATTATTTTGAAGACGATTCTGGAAGAGCGAACAGATTTATTCAATCACTTATCTCAAGAGACATGGTCTTTGTAAAGATCTTGATTCATCGATTGCAAACACTTATCCAATTACCAATCGTCCATAGAGCAGGAGCAGACAACCTAGGACACAGTTCCAGTAGCCAGGGACAGACTCAGGAGGCCCATAAAGACCCTACTGCCGCTCATTCAAATCCTGCGACTTACCTGGCAATAGCAGCGAGCACCGCATTCTTCCTAGGACAATCCTAAGGCTCCAGACACATTTACAAGTGGACCCAGAATTTCTTGGCTGTCCTGAAGCTGCTGATGAGGAAGTTCTTGCAGGGGTAATGGGGAATCGGCAGAGAAGGACCGGGTTTAGAAGGAGGAATCCTCTGCTGCTAAGTCTAAAAAACACACGCAAAAAAGGAAAAGAAACCCATTTCCACAAAAAATTCTAATGGTTCTGGCCTTTTCGAATAGTTTTTCCAAGCCTCAATTCCAATATAATAATACTATCGAAGAGTTCTTGAAATTGAAGATAACCCGAAACTGAGCTCCAATTCGATTAGAGAATTTATAGCAACAAAACAAAAAGTCGCCAAAATCAAAGTAGTACGTGCAGAGGTCCAAGTCCGAGGAGATAGGCTCGACTTGAAAGTGGTGGACGATGGGAAGGACGCGATTTCAGGACGGATGGTTATGGATAGCAGCAAACACCAAACAGAGAAGTCTGTCCGAGGGAAGAGGCTGGTGATCAAACAGAGGGAGGGAGTGAGAGTATATTATATATGAGATATGGCGATGAGTAGATGTTGAGTCCGTGTTAAAGCAATGTTATGGGGAGGTTCCAATTTTATCGATCAATCCAATGCCTGCACGCATACACGTTACCAAGCACATGATCTGACCTTGAAAATATTTCCTGTATCCCGTACGTAGTAAGATGAAGGGGTATCTACTCAATATCAAGTCATAAACATACCTAATCAATAATGTTCACTTCACATTCATTTCTCTCGGCATTGAAAGCGTTGACCGTGGAAACTCTTAAGCGACAGATTAGGTTCCGCATCCTTTGAGTCTAGGATTGTCCTACCTTATGATCCAATTACGAACCCAGAGATAATCTTTTAGGGCACAAGATCAGAATATTCCTGTGTAAAGCATACGAGACGCAGAAATGAAATTATGGCATGTGCAGGGAAAAGTGGATCTCCCTTTTATTTTTCAAGATACATTCATATTAATGGACAAATATGTGTTGTTATGATTCAATTATGTTATGCTGAGATCCCATGAGGATCTATTATGATATATTACTTTCCCTATTCGGTTGTATTAGTTCCCTATAGATAGGATTTCATTCCCTCACTAACTATCGAGTGAGTGGTCCTCATTTCTCTTATTCGCATATAAACAATAAAATGTTACATAAGGCTCTCGACAGTGAATTTATGAGGAAAGATGTGAACACCGCATACAAAACATGCTTATTTTCCACTAGTTCAGACGATACATGGGAATGTGTTTGAGATGGCTCATCCCGAGCATCTCTTATTGTAGAATATTATCGATCTTAACCCTTTCAGGCGCTGCATGTCTCCGCTAAAGATCTAACAGGCACGTGGGGAACTTCACTGATACAGCTCTATTTTAGACAGCCTAGGCCTGGGGATAGCGACCAATGGATTCATTTTCTTGGTAACAAGACCGAACTTGTCCGAAAACTCGATTTCTGTGCCTTCGGTTAACTCCCACTCAAACGAGTGCAAAAAGGACGCAACTGTGTACTTGAGCATCTTGTTAGCTAATGGAAGCCCGGCGCAGATCCTTCGACCAGAGCCAAAGGGAAGATATGTGAAATTGTTGCCGGAGTAATCAATCTTGCCCACATCTTCGAGGAATCTCTCTGGCTTGAAATCCAATGGATTGTTCCATAGTGCAGGATCTCTCTGAATCGCCCAAATATTCACGAACACCCTGGCACCCTTCGGGATTGTGTACCTGTAGATAAGTGCATGTTATCATATTTGACTTTCGAACGATTACACTTGCTAGGATAATTATTTTGATATTTTTCGAGTACCCGCCGATGGTAACAGACTGATTGGGCGATCGACGCATCAGCAAGGTAAAAGCCGGGTGCAGACGAAATGTCTCCTGAATCACAGCATCGAGGTATGTTAACTTAGGCAAGTGGAACTCTTGGACTAGGTTGTTCAGCCCAACAACTTCCGTCAATTCCTCCATTATTTTCTCTAACACTGGCTTACGGTGCAACACTGCGGCCATCACCCATTCCACCATCGTTGCTGTAGTATCAGTGCCGCCCACCACGACATCCTGTATAATCTCAGCCATGAATTCTTGTGGAATAAAGAAGATTCAATTCTTTAAGATATATGTTTTCGGATTCTGCTTGAGATTGTTTGTCATTGTTCAGTACCGAGGAAAAAAATTACAACTTACGTTCAGCATGCCTTGGAGTTCCTCTTTCTTAGTAATCGATGTCGGGCCATTTTCTTCTCCCTCCATTTGAAGTTCTAACAAGATCTGCAAGAAATCCTTCCTCTTACCACCATCTCCAGCTCCATCTTCTTTCTCGATAACCTTGATGGCGTTTCCTTCAATGGCACCAGGGATGAGAGAGTCAATGAAATTCTCCAACCAACGAGCAAGCGCTTTGGCCTTTCTCTCCACTCCCTGGAGATCAAACCTCGCAAGCACAGGGACAAGGTCCGAGATGTTGGCTTCCCCAAGAAGCACCATGAGCTCTTCCACTGTCCTCCGGAACTCCAATTTAAGCCTCTCCCTTTTCTCCCCCTTCAAGGTGTTGCCACATAGCATGGCCATTACTACATCGACCGAAAGGAATTGAGACTGCTGACCGATGTCTACCGGGGAGCCAGCCTGATTGTATAGACTGATAATGCTCTTCTTCATTTCCTCTTTCCTTAGACCGGAACAGGCATCAAGGCTTGAGCTGCTCATCATCTCCCGCACGAACACTTTCCGCATCTTCCGCCAGTAAGGCCCGTGATCGGCGAATGCGATGTCTCTCCTGCCGTGTGATATGGTGGACGCGGCCACGGTCACTCCCCGGTTAGCGAACACAGCGTCGTGATCGCGACTGATTTCTTTCATCAGAGATGGTGAGCCAATGACCACCCAAAGCTGGTTCCCAAGCCAGATCTTGTATATGGGTCCGTAAGTCCTTGCCAACTCTGCAAACTCCCGGTGGAAGTTCTTTCCAAGGAACGGGAGGTAGCCGAGGAAGGGCACGCCTCTTGGTCCTGGCGGCAGCGGGGGGTCGACAGCATTCCTCCACCTTTTCAGGACTGCGAGAAAACCCAAGACAAGAAATAACGCAGTCAGCAGAAGTGCTGAATCTAATGCCCCGTTAGGTGCGTGAGTATCCATTGAATTATTGGGATGGAATGTTTCTGGAGTAGCTTGTTATTTAGAAGATGGGGAGCCACGAGTATGGAGGGAAGTTGTGATTATATATTGTTGTGGGAGGTGGAAATTAAATGGTTAATTGTGATGAAAATTCGGTTACATGGAAACACGATTATTTGTCTTTAATATTTTCCTTATATTATATTTAAATTTATTTATGATATTAGAGTAGGATGATCATGAAAAGTCTATTGCGCATAATATACTAACAAGTGGTATGATCAAGTAAATTGATGATGCGGCAACTAGAGAACCAATTTGTTTCTTCCGATATCGGAAGTCAAAGAAGAGAATATTCAAGCTGATTTATTAGACCTCTAAAGGCAATAAATATAAATTTAATATTAATTTTTGGACCATTGAAATAAAAAATACTTAAGTCGGTGTTTTTTTAATTATTTTCGGATCAGGAAGTTATACTACTGTCATTAACTTTGATAAGATGCTAACAAATGGAATTTGCTGTAATATTACTGCTTTCGGAATAATTACTTAAAGGTTATAGGTTCGATTTTTTTCTCAAGATTTTATATATCCCTTTATTCTTCACTTCTTCCATCGTATTCTAAATCCATTAGCCCCTTGTATACTCAAAAAAAAAAAACTTTGATCGGATATTTAAAATCAACGTGGCATTTCATCGTACAATATAAGCATTTCATCTGCCATGTGTTTATGATATTATTTTCTCCAAAATAGGAGAAATAATATTGCAACATAAAATTTATATCAATGAATTATAAAAGTTATATATTATAATTTTCTAATATCATATATATATATATATATGTAAATATAAAATATTGCACATGTTTATTTCTATATTTAATTAAAAAAAGGTAAATCTCTTATGAAATTAACCATAATAATATATTTTTTCTATTAGATTTGACAATATTGACCCAACTTTTCTCCGCATTCCGACTTCCCAATGGATGTCTTCACTTTTCTCCGCATTCACTGTTCACTTCGGTTGGGATCTCTAAGACCGATTGGGTTCTACGTCCCAATTAATCAAAATGGGCGGCTCTTTTGGCATTTACAGATCGAGATCTTTCATTGGACTAGTCGAAAGAAATACCCCCACCATGTCACAAGATTAGAAGCTTCGCGTGTGTGTATGTCAGTTTCGACAAGAATGCTCGGGGGCGGCAGAACTTCTTTTTTGTTTTGTTTTTTTGGTAGGAGGGGGCGGCAGAACTTCAAGATAAGGGCCATTTGCGGGGGTGGGGGAGGGCGGCCTACCCCAAAATGCTCTGCATCGACCATCTAATTCCTAGCACGTGAATCATGTTTTCAAATTTTAAATATACATATAGAACTAGCGATGGCGGATGAAACTTCTCTTGTAATTTCCTTGCAATTAGGATGGAATTTTCGTATAGTAGCTTGTGCTGCATACCATTATTGTATTTACTAAAAATAATTACGACAGCAAGAAAAATTAATAGAATCGACCGTCTAAAAAGAAATATATTGACAGCAGCCTCCGTAGGGCATCATCTAAAAACAAATCGAAAGAAGGCAACGGTCAAAGTAAGAAATTGGAGGGAAGAAAATAATACAGAACGGCAGGGAAATTAAAGCCCAGCCTAGAAAGTCCTAACTTTCAGTTGAGCTGGTGTCTATTCAGTAATCATTTTTCAATATATGTATATACATATAATATGCGTGTGTGGTGATAGGTTGTGCATGGAAATATTCAACTTCCACAAATTCTCTATGATACTGTTCTATCCTCACTTCTTTATATCCTCTTTCATTATTTTACTTAATTTCCGTTGTCTTGGGTTTCAGTTTAGGTGAGGAAATATCGTGGTTGTGACCATGATTCTCTTCATAGAAATTGTGACTTAGGAATTTTATATTTCCACTGCAATTGCATTGCATCTTTACGGGAAAGTATCTATTCTCGATAAATGAATTTTCAAACAAAAAAAAAGTTTCTTATTGGCGCATCATCCGCTATTCCATTGACAAAATCTTCCTATTCCTTTAACTTATGATCTCAAAAGATTTCAACCAATTCCATTCTCAGTGATTGTGATTGAATCGCTGCATTCCTTTTCATCAAGTTCATAATTTTCAATTTTAGTGTGTGGATGATCTTCACCACAGCATCTTCGTTTTTTGAAGATGGGGAGCTCGTAGTTGGTGGGATTGAGACTGTCTATTCAATGAATGGATACCCGGATACATGGGGATGGGCTTGAGGGTGCAATTCATGATACTGTTAAAATATAACTGACGACATGAAACATAAAAATAAGTTGAAAGTCTAGCAAGAGAAATGTGGCAATGAAGGGCAAAAAATTATTAATAATCTCAAAGAATTTTGCGCGCCCTCGCTTCAATGTACAAATGCGATCTCTATAGGAAATAGTCAGCAGATGTAGATCGCTTTCGTGCCATACTTTAGGTTGCCGTAGTTATGGTGAGTTGATGACCATGCACGGATAACTTTGGTCCCAAGCCAGAGCATGTCAGCTCTTGTATCGATTGTCTGATGTTCAAGAAAATGGCTCCACGGTAGCAGTCCTACCGAATCATAGGCCAAAATATCTTCATTCGCAGGGTCCCTCGACTTGTGGGATCCAAGGTGGAGGAGGAACTCATAAACTTGTGGGATCCAATCATGGACAGCATCGAGATATGGGGCTTTTCTTATTTTAGCCTCCCCCATTACTGTCGTTCATGTTCAAAAATGTTTCTAGATTTGAGAAATGTAGGTTACATTGTGACAGTCATATCTTTAATCTGAGGTAATGAATGGTGGGTCTAGGAGAAACTAGGACAACCTATGCTCCCCGATTTCACATGAATATCTACCTTCGCATCACTTCCCTGTGCATTCGAAGTTGAAACGTTCGACTTGTGGAACTGATTCATGAGAAATCATAAAATTTTATATACAACTTTTTATTTTACAGTAAATTCATGAAGAAAAAGATGTGAACTTAACACAGAATTGGGATGGAATTTTCCTGGAGGAGCTTGTTATTTAGAAGACGAGGAGCCCTGAGTAAGGGAGACTATGATTATGAAAGATCTGTTTTGAAGATGATGGACGAGAGAAGAAACGTGACTCCAGGATGGTCACAATAGCAGCCAAGACCAATGAGAGCAAGTTGTGGGAGGATAGAGGCGGCTAGTTTGTCTATGATTAAGACCGTGGAGAAATTTGGGTTTATTTCTTATTTTCTTCAACAACACCCGCGCGCCCCCCCCCCCCCCCCCCCCCCCCCCCAACCCGCCAAGAGTTTCCTTTTTTTTTTTTTGTACCATCCGTTAGAGATTTTCACAATGTGAATGGGATAGATGAGTCTAACTAATATATATTTTTGTTTGTATATGGAGTTAATGACTTGGACTTAAATAAATTATGATTGAGCCCATGACATCGGATCTAAATAAATAAAATCGGATTAAGTAGATAATATATTATTCATAAAAAATTAACTAATTAAATAAATTTAGTTGAATATGACTGAAAATTGATGATATGATCAAATTTAATATGATTTGTTACGTTATCAAAATCTTATCAAATTTGATACGATCTCCAAATCTAATCGCATTGTAATTTGGCCGAATCTCCGAGGGTTGCCGAAATCTAGAATAATTCTCCATGCACCTATATAAAATAGGAGTTGTTGCTCCCTTTCAAATCATTAATTAAAAAAAAAGAACTGGTTTCGAAACAAACATCAAAATCCTCAACCTCCTTTTTCAAGCATCTTATTTTTTATTTTGATTTATGGTAAACCGTTATATTTTCTTTTGTTATTTAGTTTCTCGTTTGTTTGTTCCATAAGTGTATTTATCTTTTTCTTCTTTTATTTATGTTACTTAGCTTTCTAATAAAATAAAAAACGTATAATCTTTATTGTTGTATTGGTTCCGTTGTATTTTTTGGATCACTATTTACCATCTAGGACGGTCCGGTTGAGAGGATGGGCATAGCGTTGTGGTCTACCTCTGGCTTCCTCTTCACATTGTACGCGGTATGGTGCATGTCACAGACAACCTATGCGGGGCACAAATTTTTCCATGTCCCGCTGGTGTCGACACTCCGCTTGCCAACTAGCCACATAGCACACGTACCATTGAGGTCGTTCGATCACAGAACTGCAAAAGCAACATAGAGGAACACAAGAGCACAATTGGGAAAAACGTAACTTGTATTCACATATATCACAAGTACACGAAAATTCAACCCAAATCAAAACACTTACACGCAGTCATACGAGTATATGCTTCACAGTCTTTCACTGCTTGCACTCCTCACTCGTCTCATGCCTCCTCTCAAGAACATCAAACTGCTTGCTTTGACTTGACTTCCACTCTCTTGGAGTCTCTGGTTCTCTGTGTCTCTCCTCTGAAAATTCTTGGTTGTCTCTGAGAATGAGACTGACCCCGTTTATATAGAGGAGCCTGACAAACCCAATATGGCAACTAATATATTTGAATCCCTTAATTCTCTCCATCATATCTCATTCTCTGTGAGCCCACGGGCTCGGGCCCGAGGAGAGCCCGCCCAATTAGCTGGCCCATCAGCCCGTTCACTTCTCTTTCCCCTCCCCTCCCCCTTGCGTCGTCTTCATTTCAGCTTTCCCCCCCCCCTGCTGCCGAGAGAGAGAAGAGAGAAATTAGGGTTTTGCTAGGGTTCGATTTCCTCCGACCCGTCCCCGTTTCCATTCCATCCGCCATTGCAGGAGGCAATCGAGCCTAGAGGAGAGGGCCTTCTGCGGACAAGCCTCGGTTTCTAGACTCCACTGCCCTATTGTCGACTTCGGGTATTGAGGTAAGGCTCTCGGATACCCGAACCCTCCTTAGGTTATTGCTGATTTGGTGTCCGGAAATCATTATGGTTGAGATCTGTGTGTTATTGCTGCTGCTGCTGGGAGTTCGAGTCTCGATAACTGTTAGGGTTGAGTTGTTGCCAGCAGAGAAGCGTAGTGTGTGTGCTGCTAGTGTGGTCGTTCGGTTCTGCTGAAGGGTTTTCTGTTCCTCTGTGTGGCCGGGAATAACCACTGGTGAAGAGAAAAAGGAATAACAGCAGTGAGGGATGCTGAGGAGGGACTCATCTCTTTAGATCAGTCGGTGGAATAGCCCTAAACCCTCTCAAATCCTTAGAAGTTTTCCTTAACTCGCTAGAATACCTTTTGACCTGAATATGGTGGGTGAAGATAGATTACTGACGTGGTCGTATATATTGATCTCCTTGTGAGTGATATGATAGGTGCTGAAGAGAACCGGGATCAACACCTAGAGGACCCTGCTTTGTGATTTGGTCGACTAAGGGGTTGTGAGTACATTCTTCCATTTTGGAATGATCTGTTCGTGTTTTGGTTTATAGCATATATGATCGAGAATTTAGTAGCTGTGAGATAGCTATGTGATACCGGTAGTGGACATGCATTCATTCATTCATTGTGCATCTTGCTTGTGCTTGTGTATAACCATGGTGACCGCTAAGCCGGCGGAATAGAAATGGGCCTTACTGATCTGCCGCGGGTTCCCGGCGGGATATAAGCATGGGACATGAGTGACACTGGCTCTGTGACCCCAGTGGAAAATGTGAGTTGACTCCCCACGGACCCTGTCATGAAAAACAAAGACCAGAGAGGAGAGGAAAGAAAAAGAGAAAGACTTGAGGATGACGGGTCCACTCTTACCGCCAGAGGTTAATAGGCGGCCCCCGCGTGCGTGCGAAGGGAAGGGGCACGGGAAGTAGAATGCTAAGAAATGATTGAGGTGCGGGGTCGCGGTACTGTTTTGGGGAGAGCTGGAGTAACGGTACCGCCATAACTCTGTCGCAGAGGAAATGCGACCCCATGGTTATTGTTTGACATGCTTGTTACATGCATTGCATTAGGTGGGTCGTGTGAAGTTGGCCAAGTTGCCAACGACCCCATGTCCATAGTAGATAAATCGTATGAGTTGATACGGTCGTGTAAGGATATAGGTGAGCCACATGTTATTCCACTATGGAATTTTGTATTCACTGAGTTGCAGCTCACACTCTCTGCAAATTGTTTTTCTACAGATAGGGAGGACACTCAGCCGTGTGGAGCCGCCCAAATAGACCCGGGGATCAACTAGGATAAGTTTATTTTGATAGGGTATGTATAGAAGTTCTGTATAGTGTGATTTCATATCACGACCTGAATATCTGGCGGTTGAAAACTGTTGTTTTGGAAATGGTTGTGGATGGATGTGGCTGGATATGGCGTGTTGAGCTGAGTTATAACAGGTTTTGCATTTCTGGTTAGTCCTAAATACAGGGGAAACTCTGCCGGATTTTCGGGTCGTGACAAGTTTTGGTATCAGAGCTTAGGTTATGAGATTCTGTAGACTCTAAATAGCTGGTTGATCCCCACATGACTTTTAGGATAGGTTAGAAATCCCACGGCTGAGTTATTACTAACTACTTAGTGATTTATATGCCTAAGTTGCTCATGTTGATAGGATACAATTAGATATGAGGCCCAGACGCACCCGTCGTGTACCACGAAGGTATCAGACTGAAAATGTAGTTGGTCAGGAGACACCTTAGGCCCCAGATGAAGGGCAACATTCTCATACAATTCCTCAGGAAATTCCTAGAGAGCATGCTGAGAGGGACACCTATGTCCGAGATACTCTAGATGCAGTGGCACGCATGATGGAACAACAGACTCGGCTTATGGAGCAACAGGCAATTCTGGTGCAGCAACAGATGACAACACAAGCTCACTCTACAGAGCAGCAACACCGTGTGCCATATGAAGCCTTTAAGAAGTTGGGACCCCCATCATTCTCAGGGACTGTGGACCCTATAGAGGCAGAGAACTGGGTTGCTGATATGGAGAAGATCTTTTCGGTGATGGATGTCACAGACACGCAGCAAGTTGTCCTGGCCACCTTCATGCTGACAGGGGATACTCGATACTGGTGGGAGGCCACTCACAGGCGACTTGACCCATCTCCAACAACTGAATTTACTTGGTCCCAGTTCACACAAGTGTTCTTCGACAAGTACTTCCCAATCTCATACCGACGGGCAAAGGAGAGGGAATTTTTGAGTCTGAAGCAAGAAGACCTGTCCGTTGCTGAGTATGAGATGAGATTCACTTCCTTGTCGCGGTTTGCTTCAACCTTGGTCAACGATGAAGTCTCAAGATGCAACCGTTTTCTGGAAGGACTGAACACTGATTTGAGATCTCGACTTTCCATCCTTGAACTTTCAAGATTTTCTGAGCTGTACAACAAGGCTCTCATAGCTGAACAAGGCTTGCAGGATGAGGCTATGGAAAGGGGACAGCACAAGAAGACCCGATATGCTTCTAGTCCGGAAGGATCTTCCAGGACGTCCAAGAGGGGTGGACTTGCTTCCAGTTCGGCTAAGGGAAAGTCTGTCTATCAGTCAAGTTCAACATCAACCGACCGTCCCAGGACAGTTCCTTGCCGGGAATGTGGTCAACCACACATGGGTGAATGCCGAGCGGGATCCATGGGGTGCTTCCATTGTGGCCAAGTGGGTCACATGAAGAGAAATTGTCCCTTGCTAAGTGCGAGAGAAGTGACCTGCTACCGTTGTGGATTGAAGGGGCATGTGCAACGGCAGTGCAGGCAAGGAGACTCGTCGGTTGGGAGCATCACTAGAGGGAGTGGGATTCGAGGGAGACCCTTTGGGAGTAGAGGACGAGGACCGGCCAGTGGGACCAGAAGTTTCCAGGGTCGAGGAACTGAATCGGGTGCAAGCATAGCTGGTCAGCCCAACCCTCGCGTGAGACAGACCGACGGACCTATGACCCAAGGGAGGGTCTTCACCTTAACGAGACGGGATGCCAATGCCACTCCTGCGGTAGTAACAGGTACTTTAACCTTGTTTGATAGACTAGCACAAGTGCTTATAGATCCAGGATCTACTCATTCATTCATATCAATAATATACGCTAGCCATGCTACGGTGCCCCAAGAATTTTTAGCTCACCCAATGTCCATAGCCATACCTACGGGGGAGAGTGTCGCAGTCTATACCGTATATAGAGGGTGCCTTATACAGTTGGGAGATAGAGAGATGATAGCTGACTTGATACCCATGGGTATTCAAGATTTTGATGTGATACTGGGTATGGATTGGCTTTCCTCTTATTATGCCACAGTCGATTGCCATAGGAAGGAAGTGATATTTAGAATACCGGACGAGCCTGAGTTTAAATGGTGCGGGGACCAGAAGAGTGTTCCATTCAGTCTTATATCATACCTTAAGGCCTCCAAACTGTTGATGAAGGGATGCGAAGGGTATATGGCCTATGTGGTAGCCACCAGGGTAGAGTCCCCAAGTGTCAATGAAGTTCCAGTGGTTTGCGAATTCCAAGATGTTTTTCCAGGAGATCTGCCCGGGTTGCCACCAGACAGGGAGATTGAGTTTACTATAGAGTTGGAACCTGGCACCGCGCCGATCTCTATTCCACCCTATCGTATGGCTCCACTAGAGCTCAGGGAATTGAAGGACCAGTTACAAGAACTCCTGGAGAAGGGATTCATCAGGCCTAGCGTATCACCTTGGGGTGCTCCAGTGTTATTTGTGAAGAAGAAGGATGGTACTCTACGATTGTGTGTGGACTATCGACAGCTGAATCGGGCCACAGTGCGCAACAAGTATCCATTACCTCGAATAGATGATTTGTTTGACCAGCTCCAGGGTGCTAGTGTATTTTCAAAGATTGACCTCCGTTCAGGATATCATCAGCTGAAGATAAGAGAGTCAGACGTGTTGAAGACTGCTTTCCGCACTCGGTATGGACATTATGAGTTCCTTGTGATGCCTTTTGGATTAACAAACGCCCCTGCAGTCTTTATGGATTTAATGAACCGAGTATTTCAGCCTTATCTTGACAAGTTTGTGGTAGTCTTTATTGATGATATCCTGGTATATTCGAGGGACAGGGGCGAGCATGAACAGCATTTGAGGGTAGTATTGCAGATATTGAGGGAGAAGCAACTCTATGCAAAGTTTAGCAAATGTCGGTTTTGGTTAGACCAAGTGGAATTCCTTGGACATGTGATCACAAGTGAGGGTGTGTCAGTAGACCGGTCGAAGATTGAAGCTGTTCTAAACTGGGAACAACCGAAGAATCCAACAGAAGTACGAAGTTTCTTGGGCTTAGCAGGTTATTATCGAAGGTTCGTTGCAGAGTTTTCTCTCATTGCCGCACCTCTAACCAAGCTGACACGGAAGAACCAGAAGTTTGAATGGACAGACGCTTGTGAACAGAGCTTCCAGGAGTTGAAACACAGATTGACTACGGCCCCAATCCTTGTCATTCCCTCCCCAAATGAAGGGTTCGTGATTTACAGTGATGCATCTCACCAGGGGTTAGGCTGCGTGTTAATGCAACAAGGTAAGGTGGTAGCCTATGCTTCTCGTCAACTCCGCACTCATGAGAAAAACTATCCTACCCATGACTTAGAGTTAGTTGCAGTGGTATTTGCCTTGAAGTTATGGAGACACTACTTGTATGGGGTGAAGTGCGAGATTTACACGGATCACAAGAGTTTGAAGTACCTATTCTCACAGAAGGAGTTAAATCTGAGACAAAGGCGATGGTTAGAGTTGATCAATGATTATGATTGTACGATCCATTATCATCCAGGGAAGGCGAATGTAGTGGCAGATGCTTTGAGTCGAAAGTCCTCCTCGGCCCCAGCAAGTCTTTACAGTATTCAAGATACATTGTTCAATGAGTTGAGGTCCATGAGAGCCAACCTACAGGTAACCACTACTGGATCGTTAATGTCAATGTATGAGGTGAAACCAATTCTTGTGGACCAGATTCGAGATGCCCAACAAGTGGATTCGTTCTTGACAACGGTGAGACAGGAAGTGATGGAAGGGAAGAGAGCTGAGTTTGAGGTGAACAAGGATGGCATAGTGATGTTTAAGAACCGAACCTGCATTCCAGACAGTGATGAGCTCAAGAAGGAGATTCTCACGGAGGCGCATAACTCGCCCTATGCCATGCATCCAGGCAGCACAAAAATGTATCACGGCTTGAAGGGAAACTACTGGTGGAATGGTATGAAGAAAGATGTAGCTGAATTTGTGGCCAAATGCCTAACTTGCCAACAGGTGAAAGCCGAGCATCAACGTCCCTCAGGTTTACTACAGCCGTTGCCCATTCCTGAGTGGAAATGGGAAAAGATTACCATGGATTTCGTGTCTGGACTTCCTCGAACTCAGAAGGGGTATGACTCTATTTGGGTGATAGTGGATAGGTTGACAAAGTCTGCCCATTTCTTACCAGCAAAGTCCACATTTGGAGCGGATAGGTTGGCAAGGTTGTTCATTGACGAGATCGTGAGGTTACACGGAGTCCCGGTATCTATTGTGTCAGATAGAGGTTCATACTTTACCTCGAAATATTGGGACAGTTTTATGAGGACAATGGGTGTGAGATTGAATTTTTCTACTGCATTTCACCCAGAGACTGATGGACAATCAGAACGGACCATACAAACACTAGAGGACATGTTGAGGGCTTGCGTTATAGACTTTTCAGGCAGCTGGGATGAACACTTACCACTCATAGAGTTTGCCTACAACAATAGTTATCACTCCAGTATTGGAATGGCACCGTATGAATCACTGTATGGAAGGGCCTGTCGAACTCCGGTGTGCTGGAACGAGGTTGGGGAACGAAAATTGATTGGGCCAGAGATTGTGGATGTGACCACGGACAAGGTGAAGGTTATAAGGGAAAGATTAAAGACCGCCCAAGATCGACAGAAGAACTATGCTGACAAGCGCAGAAAGGATTTAGAATTCCAAGTAGGTGATTTTGTTTTCTTGAAGATATCTCCTTGGAAAGGTATCATGCGATTTGGTAGGAAAGGCAAGCTCAGCCCCAGGTACATTGGACCATATGAGATCCTAGAGCGGGTGGGCAAGGTGGCATACCGATTGGCACTACCTCCGGACCTATCTCGCATACACAATGTGTTCCATGTCTCCATGCTGCGCAAGTATGTTCATGATCCTACCCATGTCCTTACTTATCAACCAGTGGGGTTGGATGAACATTTGAAGTATGAGGAAGAACCGGTGGAAATCTTAGATCGGAAGGAACAGGTTTTAAGGACCAAACGAATACCGGTAGTAAAGGTCCGGTGGAGGAGTCAGTCAAGGGAAACAGCAACTTGGGAGCCGGAGGAAGCCGTGAGGAGCAACTATCCCGACCTTTTCCCTGGCATAGGTGACTGAATTTCGGGGACGAAATTCTGAATTAGTGGGGAGGAATTGTGAGCCCACGGGCTCGGGCCCGAGGAGAGCCCGCCCAATTAGCTGGCCCATCAGCCCGTTCACTTCTCTTTCCCCTCCCCTCCCCCTTGCGTCGTCTTCATTTCAGCTTCCCCCCCCCCCTGCTGCCGAGAGAGAGAAGAGAGAAATTAGGGTTTTGCTAGGGTTCGATTTCCTCCGACCCGTCCCCGTTTCCATTCCATCCGCCATTGCAGGAGGCAATCGAGCCTAGAGGAGAGGGCCTTCTGCGGACAAGCCTCGGTTTCTAGACTCCACTGCCCTATTGTCGACTTCGGGTATTGAGGTAAGGCTCTCGGATACCCGAACCCTCCTTAGGTTATTGCTGATTTGGTGTCCGGAAATCATTATGGTTGAGATCTGTGTGTTATTGCTGCTGCTGCTGGGAGTTCGAGTCTCGATAACTGTTAGGGTTGAGTTGTTGCCAGCAGAGAAGCGTAGTGTGTGTGCTGCTAGTGTGGTCGTTCGGTTCTGCTGAAGGGTTTTCTGTTCCTCTGTGTGGCCGGGAATAACCACTGGTGAAGAGAAAAAGGAATAACAGCAGTGAGGGATGCTGAGGAGGGACTCATCTCTTTAGATCAGTCGGTGGAATAGCCCTAAACCCTCTCAAATCCTTAGAAGTTTTCCTTAACTCGCTAGAATACCTTTTGACCTGAATATGGTGGGTGAAGATAGATTACTGACGTGGTCGTATATATTGATCTCCTTGTGAGTGATATGATAGGTGCTGAAGAGAACCGGGATCAACACCTAGAGGACCCTGCTTTGTGATTTGGTCGACTAAGGGGTTGTGAGTACATTCTTCCATTTTGGAATGATCTGTTCGTGTTTTGGTTTATAGCATATATGATCGAGAATTTAGTAGCTGTGAGATAGCTATGTGATACCGGTAGTGGACATGCATTCATTCATTCATTGTGCATCTTGCTTGTGCTTGTGTATAACCATGGTGACCGCTAAGCCGGCGGAATAGAAATGGGCCTTACTGATCTGCCGCGGGTTCCCGGCGGGATATAAGCATGGGACATGAGTGACACTGGCTCTGTGACCCCAGTGGAAAATGTGAGTTGACTCCCCACGGACCCTGTCATGAAAAACAAAGACCAGAGAGGAGAGGAAAGAAAAAGAGAAAGACTTGAGGATGACGGGTCCACTCTTACCGCCAGAGGTTAATAGGCGGCCCCCGCGTGCGTGCGAAGGGAAGGGGCACGGGAAGTAGAATGCTAAGAAATGATTGAGGTGCGGGGTCGCGGTACTGTTTTGGGGAGAGCTGGAGTAACGGTACCGCCATAACTCTGTCGCAGAGGAAATGCGACCCCATGGTTATTGTTTGACATGCTTGTTACATGCATTGCATTAGGTGGGTCGTGTGAAGTTGGCCAAGTTGCCAACGACCCCATGTCCATAGTAGATAAATCGTATGAGTTGATACGGTCGTGTAAGGATATAGGTGAGCCACATGTTATTCCACTATGGAATTTTGTATTCACTGAGTTGCAGCTCACACTCTCTGCAAATTGTTTTTCTACAGATAGGGAGGACACTCAGCCGTGTGGAGCCGCCCAAATAGACCCGGGGATCAACTAGGATAAGTTTATTTTGATAGGATATGTATAGAAGTTCTGTATAGTGTGATTTCATATCACGACCTGAATATCTGGCGGTTGAAAACTGTTGTTTTGGAAATGGTTGTGGATGGATGTGGCTGGATATGGCGTGTTGAGCTGAGTTATAACAGGTTTTGCATTTCTGGTTAGTCCTAAATACAGGGGAAACTCTGCCGGATTTTCGGGTCGTGACACTCATCTCATGCCTCCTCTCAAGAACATCAAACTGCTTGCTTTGACTTGACTTCCACTCTCTTGGAGTCTCTGGTTCTCTGTGTCTCTCCTCTGAAAATTCTTGGTTGTCTCTAAGAATGAGACTGACCTCGTTTATATAGAGGAGCCTGACAAACCCAATATGGCAACTAATATATTTGAATCCCTTAATTCTCTCCATCATATCTCAATCTATCCAATCTTGATTATCGATCTGCAATCTTCAAAATTGTTTCCATAATAGATTGATTTGCCATATCCTGGGAGAATCTTTCCCTGATTGTCTACTTGACCAGGTACGAAGATTTGGCACTGACTCAGCATCGTCGATCCGATCCACTCTCCTCCAAGGCCCACGTCCATGATCGCCTCCCACGATCACAACCGTCTGATCGGGATTGCTGCATCCAACAGTGCTCGAGCATGGTCAATGACTTATTCAATCTTCACAAGTAGTCAACTCACCAGCTGCTAAGTGTTGAGGAATCCCGTAGTGTTTGCCATGTCTATCAGGTAGCACGCACTCCTGGAGTACCTTTGCTCGGTCACATCTTGTTCACTGAACATCCTTGAGTGTTGCATCGTACCTTGCTCGTAGACATTATCACCACCCATACATGCATTTGCCTACTTGTGAATAGTGACACTCCATGGCTACAGTTTGATCCCTCAGCACATTGCTTAGCCTTGATCGATCGGTCCCCTTCACTGGTGCCTCTGCGCACACTTGCGTGACTATCTCGATACTTGCCCGCTCATGGACTTGCAATTTATCCCAACACCTCGCATATGACTACCCGTGCATCCTCGCGTGCATCCTATGCGCTACCACTACCTCAAGGTACGGCTTGTGGTACGCATTCTCCGGGGTTAGAGCTCAAGGGTCTAACAATGTACCTCTGGCTTCCTCTCCATATTGTGCCAAGAGGGTCTTCCAAATTATTCAAGCTGTCAACTTGGAGGATCCGCAAAAAATTAAAGAACTATGGCATGTGCCACTCATGTCGCAGATGGTATTAGAAGATGAAGCTTTCAACAGTCGATTCATGAAGAAAAATATGCAAAACTATCAATGCATGGAACATGCCCATTTTCCAATATTTATGATGATATTAACTGCTAGATGGTTCTTCTCGAGGGGTTGATATTGTCCAACACAAGCGATACTACGATATTTCACTCCGTACAGCTCTGGTTTAGACAACCTTGGCCTGGGTGTAGCAACCAATGGCTTCATTTTCCTAGGAGCCACACCGAACTTGTCCGAAAGCTCGAGCTCTGTGCCCTCTGGCAACTCCCACGCAAAGGAGTGCAACAAGGAAGCCAGTATGTACTTAAGCATCTTCTCGACTAATGGAAGCCCGGGGCAGATCCTTCTACCAGAACCAAAAGGAAGATACATCAAGTTGTTGCCGGAATAATCAAACTTGTCCAAATTATCCAGGAACCTTTCTGGCTTAAAATCCAAAGGATCTTCCCACACTCGAGGGTCCCTTTGAATTGCCCACATATTCACAAACACCTTGGTGCCCTTCGGGATCGTGTACCTGCCAACAAGTATACATTTATCTATTTGCAATTAAAAATTCTTAAACTAGTGGAATAGTTATCCGATATTCACAATACTCGCCGACAGTAACAGATTGGCTCGGGCATCGAGGCACTAGCAAGGGCAAAGCTGGGTGCAAATGAAATGTCTCCTGAATGACAGCATCAAGGTATGTTTACTTGGGCAAGTGGGACTCTTCTACTAGGCTGTTCAATCCGACAACTTCTGTCAACTCCTCCATCACTTTTACCAGCACGGGTTTATGCTGAAAGAGTATCGCCATCACCCATTCCACCATTGTCGATGTTGTATCAGTCCCACCCACCATGATATCCTGTATAACATCACTCACAAATTCTAGTTAGAGTTTACAACCCACTCGAGTATTTTCGTATTAAATAAATTTATCATCACACGGAAAGATTTGTAATAGTTTTCACCGACAATTCCGCGATGACGATTAACTAACCAGGTTCTCATGTTTAATGAAAAGCGTACGTGCAAAGCACGTGTTACGGTGCCCATGGTGAGGAAGCATCAACTAAAATTTTGCCCTTAACATAGTACAGGTTCATAAAAAAAGCCAAAAATATCCAATTCTAAATCTACAAGTTTTCAGCTTTTGCTTCAAGTGTTTGTAATGTCGCTTTTCAGCTCTAAAAAAAGTGTTCGTAATCTTTCAAGTGCTCTTCTAAGGAAAAATTGCAACTTACAATCAGAAGGCCTTTGAGTTCTTGACTCTTGGTCGCTGATGTCAGAATATTCTCTTCTCCCTCCATCTGAAGATCTAAGAAGATCTGCAAGATATCCTTCTTTTTACCATCTTCTCCAGCTTCGTCTTCTTTGAGGATTCCCATGTTGGCGATTCTTTCGGGAGCATGAGCAATGACAGAATCAAGGAAACTGTCCATCCGCCGAAATATCTTCTTGGCCTGCCTCTCCACTCCCTGGACATCAAACCTTGCGAGCACTGGGAAAAGGTCTGAAATGTTTGCTTTGCCAAGTAGCACCATCAGCTCTGTTACAGCCTTCCGGAACTCCAAGTTAAGGCTCTCCCTATTTTCCCCTTTAACAGTTTGGCCACAAAGCATCACCATTATTACATTGATCAGAATGAAAGGGGACAATTGCCCGATGTCTACAGGGTATCCCGCCGAACTGTATAAACTACTGATGCTCTTCTTCACCTCCTCTCTCCTTTGGCTGTAACAGGCATCAAGGCTTGTGCTGCTCATCGTCTCCCGCACAAACACTCTTCGCATCTTCCTCCCGTAGGGCCCATACGCAGCGAACGCGATGTCTTTTCCACGATATGACAAGGTGAGTGCTGCAATGGTTGCATCCCGATTAGCAAACACCATGTCATGGTCGCGACTGATTTCTTTCACCAGGGATGGCCAGGAAAGGACCACCCCGAGCTTGTTCCCGAGCCAGAGCTTGTATATGGGCCCATAAGACTTGGACAGCTCTGCAAACTCCTGATGAAGGTGCTTTCCGAGGAATGGGAGGTAGCCAAGGAAGCGCATGCCTCTTGGCCCTGGCGGCAGCGGAGGGTTGACAGCATTCCTCCACCTTTTCAGAACTGCAAGAAAACCCAAGACAAGAAATAACACAGTGAGCGGGACTGATAAATTAGATGCGCCGTTAGAAAGCTTATCTTCCATGCGTCCTGATCGCGGCTGATTTCTTTCGCCGGTGTTGGTGAGGTAATTACCATGCATAACTTGTTCCCAAGCCAGAGCTTGTAGATGGAACCATAAGACTCGGCTAACTTTGCAAATTCCCGATGAAAGTCAGTCCCAAGGAAAGGAAGGTACCCCAGGAAAGGTAAGCCCGTCGGTTCATGTCACGACCTGAAAATTTGATAGAATTTTTCTTATAACTTGAATATTCTATAATAAAAATTACAACCATGTTTCTTTAAAATAATAAAATTAATATCAAACTTTACAAAATTTTTTCAGTTTGTGATGTAATCAACAAATTTTCATTAAATTAAACCAAATTAGAAAAAATGAAATCCAACTATCATCCTTCTGTTGATACCTGCTATATAAAAAAAAAACTACCTTGCTCATTTTGCGTGTCCTTTCGTGCTTCAAACTTATCTGGAAAAATATGTACAAAAGATGTGAACTGCATCTCAATGAGTACAAAATTCCAAAGTAGAATAATAGTTTAACATATTATACCATTTACCTAATATGCATTATTAATCTTATATAATAACATACCTCACTTGATAAAATAATATAAACAACTTTTTAATTTATATTTTCTTACCTCAAATACTTACATATGCAACAATTTCATATCCAAGTCTCACCTATTACTACCAATTTCATTGTATATATATATATTTGCATTATTATACCAATATACATAACATCCACTAATACTGCCGATACAAATATTATTCATATATATATATATATGCATTGTCTATTTCTATAACAACATACATAAATATCCAACAAATAAGCTACCTATAATGCATGAAAACCATTAAGCACAAACAATAGCCATGGGGTCACATTACCTCTGCGACAGAGTTATGACGGTACTAATACTCCTCTCTCCCCAAACGGTACCGTGATCCTACACCTCAATCAATCTCATAATATTCTCCTTCCCGTGCCCTGCACCTTCTCATGTAATCGCGGGGGCCACCTATTTATCCTCTAGCGGTAAGAGTGGACCCATCACTCTTAAGTCTCTCTCTTTTTCTTACCTCTCATCTCTGGTCTTTATTTTTCCGACCGGGTCTTGAAAAGGGGTCATCTCACATATCCCGCTGGGGTAACAGAGCCAGCGTCACTCATGTCGCATGTTTATATCCCGCCGGGAACCCACGGTAAATCAATTAGGCCCATTTCTATCCCACCGGCTTAGCGGTCACCATGATATAACCAAACACAAACAATAATGCAGGAATGCTGGTTGAATGATGCAATATTACAAATAATACCAATTCATGAACACATATGTGTGTGTATATATATATATATATATATATACAATACCGCTTTATAATTAAATATTCATAAATATGATATAATATCGCATTTTACATACGAAGTGAGAATCACATCCATACCCCATAATAATCATGTGCATATATATATATATATATATGAATATATAATATCCTCCAATCTACGAGAAATTAACATATTAGCTAATCCAATAACTTATCCCTTAATACTTTGCTTTAATTAATTTATTTTTCAAACAATAGAGTGCATTTATCTATTCGCATCATTTTACAATGAAAAATAGTACTCACCACACCCCGATAAATCATTTACCGAGCATAGCCTTCAAATGATTTTCCATAGCCTCCTCAGTTCCTGTCATATAATTAATCGAGTAAAATACATACGACAATGTACACCAAAGTCTCATATTCCCTATTCTTCAATGCTGTTAATGTGCAAATATCCTTTTAATTCCTCAATTACACCATCCGTGTTAATCCAACTTATTTTCCTAAGCTACTTCTTTAGCTCTGCAATATTCCAAAATTTAGCACCTTCAAGATAAAACTTCCAATCGTTCATATTCCTTAACTCAAAACAAGTAATCAACTTAACTGTTTCTAATTCATTATAATTATCAACTAATCAGCACCATTAAGAGTCAATTCAATCAAGATGCATGATATATGTAATATACCTGATCAATTAATACAAGACATGCGAAAGAAATAACTCTAGTTGATGTGATCGATATACCTAAATCCTCCTCCCAATATTTTCTCCATTTCCTTGCTTAGCACCTCCTGTTCACCTAGTTTCTTACTCCTTTCGCTCTCCCTGTTTGACCGCAACTCTCCCCTTGTAAGCCACTGAACTCAACTCCTTCCCTCCCATCCATTCATGCCTTCCAAGAAATTTTCTTTTCCTTTTTGTCCTTTCTCCCAAGATCTCTCTCTCTCGATCGGTGGCCGTCCTTCCTTTCTCTCTGTTTTTTTTTTCTTTCCTCATCTTGTCCCGTCTCTCAGCCTTCCCTTTTTCCTTCTCTACTTGCCATCTCTTCTCCAGGTTTCATCTTCTATTTGCCACACAGCTCTCCTCTGTTTATCTTCCTCCCTTTGGTCCTCACCGTCACTCGATTTCTTCCTCTGAGAACACCTATCTTCCATTTATCTTCCTCACTTGGAGCCCCACTGTCAGCCTCTTTCCTTCTCCGTTACGTCTCTCTCTCTCATTGCCTCCGTCAACAACACGGTAGAAAGTTTTTTTTTTGACCAAATATATATATATATTTATGAGTGGATTTACTCGTGGGGTTTCCAGGCGGTGGATTTTGTTTTTTGAGCTAGGCTTTGATGAGCTATAGGTTAGGTTTATTGATAAAATTTTAATGATCTTACAGTCCAGGTGGCATTGGGGGGTGACCAGTTCCATACCTCCTCAGCATAGCGCAGAAGCACAAAAGCAAAATTATGATGAGGAGAACTGCCAAAGCTGCTCCATTGAACAAGTTAATTTCCATTATGGAAGACATTTGAAATTACAGGACTTGCAGGGTGTGATTTGCTGACTCTTGGATGACTGAGATCAAGAGGCGAGTGAGATCTTCTTATAGAAGATGGAGATATATGTGATAAGGGAAGGAACCAAGCGATGAGTTGAAAGCATGACAGCTTCTGCATTATGCTATGCGGCAGGTCAGAGAAGCACCGATCGACTGCTGCTGACTCATGACCAATTTTGTGTCTATGTGGCTGCAAATAGAGGAAAGAAACAAAATAACAAAAAGAAGAGAACAAAAACAACCGATATAGTTCAAGAAGTTCCAAGAAGGTCACGTTCATGACAGTGATGCATGTTCTTGAAACTCAATAACTTCGTGGTTGAGTAATTTCGGTAATCGAGTTCTTGTTCCTGCTAGGAAGAATGAATCAGTCACTTGGTGGCTGTCTTCGGATGGACATGAACAAAACATACGAAGGGACTGCTGAACTCATGCGCATTTCTTATTTTTCCCTGGACAATCCTAAGGCTCCAGACACATTTACAAGTGGTCCCAGAATTTCCTGGCTGTCCTGAAGCAGCTGATTAGGAAGTTCTTGCAGGGGGAATGGGGAATCGGCAGAGAAGGACCGGGTTTAGAAGGAGGAATCCTCTGCTGCTAAGTCTAAAAAACACACGCAAAAAAGGGAAAGAAACCCATTTCCACAAAAAATTCTAATGGTTCTGGCCTTTTCGAATAGTTTTTCCAAGCCTTAATTCCAATATAATAATACTATCGAAGAGTTCTTGAAATTGAAGATAACCCGAAACTGAGCTCCAATTCGATTAGAGAATTTATAGCAACAAAACAAAAAGTCGCCAAAATCAAAGTATTACGTGCAGAGGTCCAAGTCCGAGGAGATAGGCTCGACTTGAAAGTGGTGGACGATGGGAAGGACGCGATTTCAGGACGGATGGTTATGGATAGCAGCAAACACCAAACAGAGAATGCTGTCCGAGGGAAGAGGCCGGTGATCAAACAGAGGGAGGGAGTGAGAGTATATTATATATTAGATATGGTTATGAATAGATGTTGAGTCCATGTTAAAGCAATATTACGGGGAAGTTCCAATTTTATTAATCAATCCAATGCCTGCACGTATACACGTTACCAAGCACATGATCTGACCTTGAAAATATTTCCTGTATCCCGTACGTGAGATCAAGGGGGTATCTACTCAATATCAAGTCATAACCATATATAATCCATAATACGGATTTTCATAGTTATCTTCACTTCACATTCACTTCTCTCGGCATTGAAAGCGTCGACCGTGGAAACTCTTAAGCGACAGATTAGGTTCCGCATCCTTTGAGTCTAGGACTGTCCTACCTGATGATCCATTACGAACCCAGAGATAATCTTTTAGGGCACAAGATCAGAACATTCCTGTGTAAAGCATACGAGACGCAAAAATGAAATTATGGCGGCATGTGCAGGGAAAAGTGGATTTCCCTTCTATTTTTCAAGATACATTCATATTAATGGACAAATATATGTTGTTATGATTCAATTATGTTATGTTGAGATCCTATGAGGATCTATTATGATATATTACTTTCCCTGTTGTATTAGTTCCCTATAGATAAGATTTCATAAGGCTTTCGACAGTGAATTTATGAGGAAAGATGTGAACACCGCATACAAAACATGCTTATTTTCCACTAGTTCAGACGATACATGGGAATGTGTTTGAGATGGCTCATCCCGAGGATCTCTTATTGTAGAATATTATCGATCTTAACCCTTTCAGGCACTGCATGTCTCCGCTAAAGATCTAACAGGCACGTGGGGAACTTCACTCATACAGCTCTATTTTAGACAGCCTAGGCCTGGGAATAGCGACCAATGGATTCATTTTCTTGGTAACAAGACCGAACTTGTCCGAAAACTCAATTTCTGCGCCTTCGGTTAACTCCCACTCAAACGAGTGCAAAAAGGACGCAACTGTGTACTTGAGCATCTTGTTAGCTAATGGAAGCCCGGCGCAGATCCTTCGACCAGAGCCAAAGGGAAGATATGTGAAATTGTTGCCGGAGTAATCAATCTTGCCCACATCGTCCAGGAATCTCTCTGGCTTGAAATCGAAAGGATTGTTCCATAGTGCAGGATCTCTTTGAATCGCCCAAATATTCACGAACACCCTGGCACCCTTCGGGATTGTGTACCTGTAGATAAGTGCATGTTATCATATTTGACCTTCGAACGATTACACTTGCTAGGATGATTATTTTGATATTTTTCAAGTACCCGCCGACGGTAACAGATTGACTGGGCGATCGACGCATCAGCAAGGTAACAGCCGGGTGCAGACGAAATGTCTCCTGAATCACAGCATCGAGGTATGTTAACTTAGGCAAGTGGAACTCTTCGACTAGGTTGTTCAGCCCAACAACTTCCGTCAATTCCTCCATTATCTTCTCTAACACTGGCTTACGGTGCAACACTGCGGCCATCACCCATTCCACCATCGTTGATGTAGTATCAGTGCCGCCCACCACGACATCCTGTATAATCTCATCCATGAATTCTTGTGAAATAAAGAAGATTCAATTCTTTAAGATATATGTTTTCGGATTCTGTTTCAGATTGTTTGTCATTGTTCAGTACTGAGGAAAAAAAATTACAACTTACGTTCAGCATGCCTTGGAGTTCCTCTTTCTTAGTAATCGATGTCGGGCCATTTTCTTCTCCCTCCATTTGAAGTTCTAACAAGATCTGCAAGAAATCCTTCCTCTTACCACCATCTCCAGCTCCATCTTCTTTCTCGATAACCTTGATGGCGTTTCCTTCAATGGCACCAGGGATGAGAGAGTCAATGAAATTCTCCAACCAACGGGCAAGCGCTTTGGCCTTTCTCTCCACTCCCTGGAGATCAAACCTCGCAAGCACAGGGACAAGGTCCGAGATGTTGGCTTCCCCAAGAAGCACCATGATCTCTTCCACTGTCCTCCGGAACTCCAATTTAAGCCTCTCCCTTTTCTCCCCCTTCAAGGTGTTGCCACATAGCATGGCCATTACTACATCGACCGAAAGGAATTGAGACTGCTGACCGATGTCTACCGGGGAGCCAGCCTGATTGTATAGACTGATAATGCTCTTCTTCATTTCCTCTTTCCTTAGACCGGAACAGGCATCAAGGCTTGAGCTGCTCATCATCTCCCGCACGAACACTTTCCGCATCTTCCGCCAGTAAGGCCCGTGATCGGCGAATGCGATGTCTCTCCTGCCGTGTGATATGGTGGACGCGGCCACGGTCACTCCCCGGTTAGCGAACACAGCGTCGTGATCGCGACTGATTTCTTTCATCAGAGATGGTGAGCCAATGACCACCCAAAGCTGGTTCCCAAGCCAGATCTTGTATATGGGTCCGTAAGTCCTTGCCAACTCTGCAAACTCCCGGTGGAAGTTCTTTCCAAGGAACGGGAGGTAGCCGAGGAAGGGCACGCCTCTTGGTCCTGGCGGCAGCGGAGGGTCGACATCATTCCTCCACCTTTTCAGGACTGCGAGAAAACCCAAGACAAGAAATAACGCAGTCAGCAGAAGTGCTGAATCTAATGCCCCGTTAGGTGCGTGAGTATCCATTGAATTATTGGGATGGAATGTTTCTGGAGTAGCTTGTTATTTAGAAGATGGGGAGCCACGAGTATGGAGGGAAGTTGTGATTATATATTGTTGTGGGAGGTGGAAATTAAATGGTTAACTGTGATGAAAATTCCGTTACATGGAAACAGATTATTTGTCTCTAATATTTTCCTTATATTATATTTAAATTTCTTTATGGTATTAGAGCGGGATGATCATGAAAAGTTCATTGCAGATAATATAATAACAAGTGGTATGATCAAGTAAATTAATGATGTGGCAACTAAAGAACCAATTTATTCCTTTCGACATCAGAAGTCAAGTAATAAATATAAAATTAATATTGATTTTTGGAGCATTAAAATAAAAAAAATACTCAAGTTAATTTTTTTTATTATTGTCGAATCAAAAAATTATACTACTATTATCAACTTTGATTAGATACTAAGAAATAGAGTTTGGTGTAATAGTACTGCTCTCGACTTAATAACCTAAATGTTATAAATTGATTATTATCTTAAGATTTTATGTATCTTTTTATTCTTTACTTCCTCCATCGTATTCTAAATCCATTAGCCTCTTATGTAATTAAAAAAAAACTTTGATATGAGATTTCATGATATAATATAAGCATTTCATTTGCCATATGTTTGTGATATTATTTTCTCCAAAATATGAGAAATAATATTGCAATATAAAAATTATATCAATGAATTATACAAGTTATATATTATAATTATATATATAATATTATACATGTTTACTTCTATATTTAATTAAAAAATGCATATTACAAGTAGATAATAAATCTCTTATATTGTTTAATAAGTTAACCATAATAATAAATTTTTTACTTAAAAAGATTTGACAATATTGACACAACTTTTCTGTGCATTCCGACTTCCCAGTGGATACCTTCACTTTTCTCTGCATTCACTGTTCACTTTGATTGGGATCTCCAAGACCGATTGGGTTCTACGTCCCAATTAATCAAAATGGGCGGCTCTTTTGGCATTCACAGATCGAGATTTTTCATTGGACTAGTCGAAAGAAATGCCCCCGCCATGTCACAAGATTAGAAGCTTCCCGTGTGTGTACGTCAGTTTCGACGTGAATGCTCGGGGGCGGCAGAACTTGTTTTTTTTTTTTTCTTTGGTAGGAGGGGGCGGCAGAACTTCAAGATAAGGACCATTTGCGGGGGTGGGGGAGGGCGGCCTACTCCAAAATGCTCTGCATCGACCGTCTAATTCCTAGCACGTGAATCATGTTTTCAAATTTAAATATACATATAGAACTAGTGATAGCGGATGAAACTTCTCTTGTAATTTCCTTGGAATTAGGATGGAATTTTCGTATAGCAACTTGTGCTGCATACGATTATTGTATTTACTAAAAATAATTATGACAGCAAGAAAAATTAATAGAATCGGCCGTCTAAAAAGAAATATATTGAAAGCAGCCTCCGTTGCGCATCATCTAAAAATAAATCGAAAAAGGTAACGGTCAAAGTAAGAAATTGGAGGGAAGAAAATATAGAACGGCAGGAAAATTAAAGCTCAGATTAGAAAGTCCTAACTTTCAGTTGAACTTATGTCTATTCAGTAATCATTTTTCAATATATGTATATGCATATAATACGCGTGTGTGGTGATAGGTTGTGCATGGAAATATTCAACTTCCACAAATTCTCTATTATACTATTCTATTCTTACATCTTTCAATTCTCTTTCATTATTTTACTTCATTTCCGTTGTCTTGGGTTTCAGTTTAGGTGAGGATATATGGTGTTTGTGGCCATGATTCTCTTCATGGAAATTGTGACTTAGGATTTTTATATTTCCACTGCAATTGCATTGCAGCTTTGCGGGAAAGTATCTATTCTTGATAAATAATTTTTTTTAAAAAAAGTTTCTTGTTAACGTATCATCCGCTATTCCATTGGCAAAATCTTCCAATTCATTTAACTTATGATTTAAACCAATTCCATTCTCAGTGATTGTGATTGAATCACTGCATTCCTTTTCATCAAGTTCATAATTTTCAAATTTAGTGTGTGGATGATCTTCACCACAGCATCTTCGTTTTTTGAAGATGAGGAGCTCGTAGTTGGTGAGATTGAGACTGTCTATTCAATGAATGGATACCCGGATACATGGGTATGGGCTTGAGGGTGCAATTCATGATACTGTCAAAACTAGCTGACGACATGAAACAGAAAAATAAGTTGAAAATCTAGCAAGAGAAAGGTGGCAATGAAGGGCAAAAAATTATTAATATCAAAGAATTTTCGCCCTCGCTTCAATGAACAAATGTGATCTCTATAGGAAATAGTCAGCAGATGCAGATCGCTTTCATTCCATACTTTAGGGTTGCGGTAGTTATGGTGAGTTGATGACCATGCACGGATAACTTTGGTCCCATGCCAGAGCATGTCTGCTCTTCTATATTGTCTTATATGACAGGTTAGGTGAGTACAGATTGACTGTTGTTGTGTGCCCTGAGCGTAAGGTTGCTGCAAATAGAAGAAAAAAGGGGGGAAACGAAAACAAGAAACTCCAGAAAGGTCACGCTGGCGAAAGTGTTGCGAGTTTTGGAACTTAAATAACTCGGGGGGATGCCTGCATAACACTGAGTTTGCAAGCGGAGTTCCCATTCTGGCCCGGGAGGATGAATCGATCACTTCACGGGGCTGGCTGTCATTGTATGAACAGAAGAAAACCAAGCAAAGACAGCAGAACTTACGTACATTTTGTATGTTTCCTAGAATTTGATATGGGCAACATCCCATCGAGTAACTACTCCTTCCTCATTGAATTATGTGATGATCTCTACGTCAGTCAATCCTCTCAAGAGACAAGATCTATATAAAATTCTTACATCATCCATACATACACTTATCCAATTACTGACCGTCCATAGAGCTGGATTATACAACATTGGACAGTTCCAATAACCCGAATATATTATAGATCAAGGAGGCCCCGAAATGATCCCCGAGATACCATTGCTCCTCTTGATCCAGGTCGTGGAGTTGCCAATGAGGAAGAGGATGTTTTTGCAGGAGGAATGGGGAACCAGCAGGGGAAGGGCCGGGTAAAGGAGGAGAAACTCCTGCATGATAACATAAGGTTACGGTGTTTGCTACTGGATCCAAGCTTGAGCTCTTGCTGGACTTCACTGAGATATATTGGGCTTTTTCATGTCAGCCACTCTACTGTTTTTGTTCATGTCCACAAACGTGATTAAACAGGGCCGGGTATGGGTGTGGGCTGTGAATTGGTTCTCTTAACACTCATAGCTTTCATTGGAATAAGTATAATGAGGAAACAGACGAAAGGGGCAAATTTTGGGAATAACGGAAATTTGAACTTTTGACTGTTATATATATATATATATAATATTATTCTACCTGTTGGTATTCATATCTTCCATAACAACTTGGAGCATGAATCCGGACAAATTTAGAGTCAGAGATGGAAAATGTAATGAAATGAATCTAACATTCCACTTAAGAAACATATAACTTGAATCCTAGGAATATGATTGCATTGAAATCATGTTAGATTGTCTTATTATAATAGGAGGAGAGAATGGTTCATATACTTTTATTAAATATTACGCTCCAAAAATCTATTGTTAAAGTACACTGAAAAAACAGAATGCATTTCCTAAAGATATTTCCTTATCAGTTCTTGTATTTTTAGTCCGTGAGCCCATGGATTTGGGGCCCACGTAGAGCCCAATCATTAAGTTAGGCCCATCTAATTTTATTCTTTTTCTTTTCTTTCTTTTTCTCTCCCCCATCTTGCTGCGGTGAAGAACTGTGTAATAGTGCTGCTAGGGTTTCTAGCTCTCCCATCTTCGTCTCCGCTTCACCTGCCTGTAGCGGGAGCCATTTGAGCCCTAGAGGAGGGGACCATCTGCGAATTAAAAACCCAATTTCCAGGCTCCACTATCTTACTATTGATTGCAGACGTTTGTGATGAGGATCTTGCTTACTCAGGTCACTCCTTAGGTCGCTTGTTGATTAGTTTATCTAGGAACCGTTGTGGCTGCAAATGCGAAGATTTTTTTTTTGGTATTTCCAGGAATTATCTTGAAGCTGAGCGGTACTCATGTCATTTATTGGACTACTGATCTTGTGATTCCTAGCATATTGTCTGATTTTCAGAATGGAGCTTTTCCTTTGCAATTGTCGGTTTGCTTCCTTTGTGTTTGATTGTAGAAGTCCAAACAATTGGAACTTGAAAAGAGGGAAGTTATAGGTATAGGATGGTGCGATGAAAGGTATAAGAGTATGAGAATTTAAAATTTTGGAGGAAATCAATTAAGTTGATTTGTTCATTATAATCACCTCGTCAATCTATAAAAAGATATTTTTCTTTGAATAGTAGAAATATTGAAAATTTTATGATATATATATGTATATTGATTTTATTGTGAATGAAATGATAGGTACCAAGGAGACCTAGGATAAACACCTAGAGGATCCTGCTTTGTGATCGGTCGATTCAAGGGTTGTGAGTACATCTTTCTATTGTGAAATATTATGTCTATGATTAGTAATTAATAAATGTCAATTATGAAATAATTGCTTGTTATATCTAAGTAACTGTCGTTTCTAATGAGTACAAATATTTTGAATAAGTGATGAAGAGAATAGAAAAAGGATAAGTAATAGTAGTAGTCGGACATGCATACATATATATATGATCTGCATTATTGTCTGTGTTTGTACATAATCATGGTGACCTCTAAGCCGATGAAATAGAAATGGGCTTTACTGATTTACCATGGGTTCCTGGTGAGATATAAATATGGGACATCAGTGATGTTGGCTTTGTGACCCTAGCGGAAATATGTGAGGTGACTTTCATTTTTGGATCTAGTCGGAAAAAAAAAAAAAAAACAAAGACGAGAGAGGAGAGGTAAGAAAAAGAGAGAGACTTGAGAGCGAAGGGTCCACTCTTACCGTCGGAGGATAATAGGCGGCCCCCGTGATTACATGCGAAGGGAAGGGCACGGGAAGGAAAACATTATGATATTGATTGAGGTGCGGGGTCACGGTACCGTTTGGGGAGACAGGAGTTTCAGTATCACTATAACTCTGTCGCAGAGGTAGTGAGACCCCATGGTTATTTTTTAATATGAATGTTTTCCTGCATTACACTATGTAGGTCATATGAAGCTAGTTAGGTTGCTAATAATCATCTATCCTGAGTATTTGACTAACTAGTATAATGGATACAATTATGTAAGAACCTATACTTAAACAAATATTATTTCACTTTGAAAATATGTATTCACTAAGTTGTAGCTCATACACCTTCACAATTATTTTTGCAGATAAGGAAGATATTCAGCCGAGCGAAACAGCCAAAATTTGATTCGGGGATCAACTAGGACAAATAGCTAATAGGGTATGTATCGAATAGTGTACTGTTCTATATATAATGTCATGATCCGAAATGTTTGATAATAACTATGGGTTGAGACGTGTGTTGCTGTGTGATGGTGAGAAGCCAATAGATTGTGGGAAACTGTTACTGGATATGTTAATTATAATACTATATAACATGTTTGGAAATTTTAGTTTTTGTGAAAATAAGGGAAACTTTGCTGAAATTTCAGGTCATGACACACATGGTTGAGCATTAGATTTCAGCGTTCTATTGTTTGCCTGGATGATTTGATTAATAGAACCAAATAGCCACTAGTGACAAAAGAAAAATCCGATGTGCAAATTCAACCGAGACATTGAATTCGACCGATTGTCTGATATTCAGGATAATGGCTTCATGATAGCGGTCCTACCGAATCATAGGTCAAAATATCTTCTTTGGCAGGGTCCCGCAACTTGACCAAGTAGGAGGAACTCATAAACTATGGGATTTAATGTAACGACTCGAAATTTTAACAGAATTTTTCCTTATTTTTATAAAAATCGTAACACAAGCATGTTATAAAATAATATAACCAACATATCCAAAAGCAACCTCCACAACCTAGCAGATTTTTCATCAACACACAACAACGTATATCTCAAACCGTAGTTGTTTCCAAAACATTTCAAGTTGTAATTTCATATATAGAACTACACTCAAATTCTACACATATCCTATCTACGGTTTACCCTAGTTGATCCCCAAATCAAAACGTCCAATGAAATTGGGGGAAAAAATCTCGATCTCAATGAATTGTGCATCACGACAGCTTCGATCGGTTCAGAAGGCATGTCCAAATGTCATCCAGAAGAAAAAGGCATTTGCTTCTGGCCAAATGTAACAAACGACTGTGCGGCACCGGTCTTTCCTTCCAAATCTGATGTTACATTGCATTGATTATCGTGGTCCTGACTCCAGAAAGACCTGCACCTACGACCCTTTTTCGCATGTTCGCTCTTTAATTAAGCCTGTGATCGAATTCCATTTTTTGCTAGTTTAACATTCAGAAAAACATGACTTTCAAGGATTTAGTTCAATCAGTATGAATCCTTCTATCGCCAATTATTGATGCGAAAAGCCTTTCACCTTTCAGCTCTTTTCAATTTATGAAGGGTACTATGGATTCATAACTTCAATCGATCCTTCAACCTACAGGCAAGAATTCTGTAAGATTCACCCTTGATTCATCCATGATCCACATATCCTGTTCTCTGGACTACTCGTAAAGGACGGGATTGGACAGCCTCGGGGTCGGGATGGCAGTGAGAGGAACTCTCTTCTTCAGGACAATACCGAACTGCTCGGAGAGATCCATCTTCTCCCCCTCGGGCAGCTTCCAATCGAAGGAATGGAAGAGGGTCGCGAGGGAGTACAGCACCATCCTCTCCGCCATCGCTATTCCAGCGCATATCCTCCTCCCAGATCCGAACGGGAAGTAATTGAAGTCGTTCCCGCTGTAGTCCCCAGGGCTCTTCCCGCCCAGGAACCTCTCGGGGTCGAACTCGGTCGGGTTCTCCCACAGAGACGGGTCGCGGTGGATGGCCCACACGTTGATGAAGACCCGGGAGCCCTTCGGGACTGCGAACCCACCAATGGTGGACTCCTTGCTGGGGCAATGGGGGACTAGCAGAGGAAGAGCCGCGTGGAGGCGGAGGGACTCCTTCATGACAGCTTGAAGGTAGGGGAGCTTGCCGATGTGGGACTCCTCGACGATGTCATCCTTGCCGACCACAGAGTCGAGCTCCTGCTGCACTGTTACCAGGACTTGCGGCTTGTTCATTACCTCAGCCATGGCGAACTCCACCGAGTTGGAGGACGTGTCTGTGCCGCCCACCACCATATCCTGCGTTGACGTTGGTGAAGGAGGAGGGAAAGACCGTTAATAGTTCAAAGTTGCGGGCAAAATCCTTAGTGAAAGATAAGCTGAGGGGAGGCAGGTAGGGTGACGCACAGTCGCCTGTCATATTTGAAAAGTGAGATCTTCACTGGTCATAGTCGGTGCCTGTGATCACATATCATCGCAACTTATGCCTCACTTTGCTTCTCTTTAAACAGAGAGGGGAGCAAGATCGGGGCATGGTTGCCAGGCAGGTGGAGGTTTACAAACTACGACAACAGTTGATGGCAATCTCTCTGAGGTGGTGGTAATTATACTGCCGTGATAATATATATAAAAATAAAAATAAATGCTGTGCCACATGAATATCTAATATTTCCATGAAAATAGCGTCATGAAGGTTCCTTCGCGACCCTCCCATTAATTCTACATGAAGGGACTCGGGCCAGATTCTTCAGTGTTTAAAAGGGACAAGAAAGACAAAAATGTTGATATCGAATAGTTCATGTACCACCACCAGTAGATTCCATGCTTTGGCAAATGATAGAAACCTCATGCCAGTAGTTTATTTCAATTTAATCAGTTAAGATTCAAGATTAAGAGCAATAAGAGGCGGACTGCCTAATCGTGAAATATTTCGATTTAATTTGTTACTGTACTAATGGCAAATGACAGGAGATGACGCAGGATTCGCACCATTAGGAGGGCTTTGAGCCCAGCCATAGTCAGCGGCGGACTGGCATCCTCCTCATCCTTCACCCTCAGCAGAAACTCCAAGAAGTCCTTGTCGCTTCTTGCCCCAAACTCCTTCTCCGTTCTCAGCCGCTGATCGATCATCTCCTCGAAGATCCCATCAAGCCGCTTTGCAAGCCCATTCATCTGCTTCTCGATCCCTTGCAGGTCGAACCGTGCCAAGCCTGGGAAGAAATCCGACACGTTCGGCTTCCCCAAGAGGGCTACTAAATCCGAGACCAGCTTCCTGATTTCTGTACCGAGCCTGGGCCGAGCCCCGCCCTGCACGGTCCCTCCCCACATCATGCCTGTAATCACGTTGAGGGCCGTGAGGAATATCTGCTCTCCCACATTCACAGGCGATCCCGCCTGCTCGTACAAGTACTTCACTGTCCCGCGGACCTCTCGCCTCCGGAGACCGTAGACGGAGTCGAGGGTCGCGTTGCTGAGCATCTTGAGCACGCACACCTTCCGGAGCATCCTCCACTCGGGACCGTACGGGGCCCACACGATGTCCATTCCACCATAGGTGGCAACCCTAGCGGCCGCAGGCACATCCCGGTTCGCGAAGGTGGTATCCTGTTCCTTAAGGACCTCACGGGCCGCGGAGGGAGAGCTCACGACGATCCCGGCCTTGTTTCCCAGCATGATTTTCATGACAGGTCCGTAACGGCGCGCCAGGTCGGCGAAGTAGGTGTGGAGCTCGGGGTCCAAGAAGGGCAGGCTCCCGACAATGGGAAGGCCGGCGGGGCCCGGCGGGCTTCCCTTTGGAGCTTTGAAGCAGAGGATCCATAGGCACCAGGCAAGGGCGAGGACCGTCGACAGAACCAAGACCAGGAGGGAGACATCGTCTGTTGCAGCGTCGAAGATGGAAGTGAGTAGGGAAGAGAGGGACATTATTGCGGGAAGCAGAAGAAAGACAGGGGGAGAGTCAGAGGGAGGCCAGTAGATTGGGATAAATCTCGATGAGGAAAGGGATCTGATGACCGGCTCATCGGTGTGATTTTGTGGGCGTGTCACGACAAATGGCCGACCGTCTTTGAGGAGGTTTTCATAGCTGACTGTTTTGGGGTCCCATTTTTGGGGCCGGCAATTAGCGACAAGTTGCAAAGCCCCCCTGGACGAAGTTGTCAAATGAACTGTGTTAAAAGGAGCCGAAGATTTCATATTCAAGCGGGCATACGGAAGGGGACCGGCTTTCTGTGGCAGGCGAGGTCGACAGGAACTGTAGCCGAGAAGTCTCAGTCTTTGGATTTCCGGTATCCCCATTTACTCCATGTGCACTTTGGGCCTACAAATCCCTTCTTTTAACTAAAGGAGGCAAAACGGTTAATCATAGTTGTCTTTCTGATTTTCGGAGTAGTAGTTGTCCTTTGCAGCTTTCAGCATGTGAGTAGGAAACATTACATCCTTATAGAAGTCCGGTTGCAATTGACTCCATACAGAATAGCATCAATCAGTGGGAATTAATGCTAAAAGATAATTTTATTAAAAATGGATTGAGTAGTTTTGTTTCGAATATGATTGACCCATTAATTAGAAGATAGAACTCTTATAATTCATGACAGTATTAGGTGAAGAGCCACTTCATCCTACGGATATTCCAGGATGAATGAATTTTAGATTGGAAAGTTCAAGTCCACTTCCATTCACGCACACTCGTTTTTCTTTTATTATTAGTATAGAGTTTCCCCTTATTTTCGTAAAAATTAAAATTTCTAAACATGTTGAATAACATTATAATTAACATACTAATAATAGTTTTTTGTAATCTATCACTATCTTATCATCACACAACAACACATACGTCTCAACCTATAGTTAACTGTCAAATGTTCTGAGTCATAACATTATATATATAATTGTACACTATTCGACATATTCCCTATTAACTATTCGTCCTAGTTGATTTCCGAATCAAAATTTGGTTATCCCGCTTAGCTAAGTGTCTTCCTTATTTGAAATTTTTTTTTTTTGTAGAGAAGTGTGAACTGCAACTCAATGAATACAGATTTCCAAAATGAAATAACATTAATTTAAATATAGGTTTTTACATAATTTTATCCACTATATTAGTTAGTCAAATAACTAGGATAGGTAGTTATTAGCAACCTAACTAACTCTAAACGATTTATATAATGCAATATATGTAAACATTTATATCAAACAATAACCATGGGGTCGTACTACCTTTACGACAGAGTTATGACGCTACCGATACTCCTCTCTTCCCAAACGATACTGTGACCCTGCACCTCAATCAATCTCATAATATTCTTCTTCTCATACCCTTCATCTTTGCACGAAATCGCAGGGTCACCTATTATCTTTCGGTGGTAGGAGTGGACCCATCGCTCTCAAATCCATCTATTTTTCTTACCTTTCATCTCTAGTCTTTGTTTTTCTGACTGAGTCCTGAAATGGGCTCACCTCACATATTCCACTGGAGTTACAAAACCAACGTCGCTCATGTCCCATATTTATATCCCATCGAAAATTCATGGGAAATCAATAAAGTCCATTTCTATTTCGCCGGCTTAACGATCATCATAATTATGTACAAATAAAATCAGTATTGCAAAACATATATGTATGCATGTCTGACTACTATTACCATTTATCATTTTCCTATTCTCTTTGTCACTTATTCATAATATACTTACTCGCTAGAATGACAGTTAGCTAGATATAACAAATAATTATTTCATAATTGATATTTACCAATTATTAATCATAGATATAACATTTCACAATAGAAAAGTATACTCGCAACCCTTGAATCGACCAATTATGAAGCGGGATCTTTGAGGTGGGTATCATGGGTCTCTCCGATACCTATTATTTGATTCATAGAAAAATTAATACATATCATATACTAACTTATACTTCAACGACAGAAGAACCTTATCACTAAAATAAAGAATTCTTACCCCACATAAACCCATATTTGTGACTAACTTCCATAGATATATATATATGTGTGTGTGTGTTTATATAAGGCTTAAAAGTTTCTAACCTAATTATTTATATATATATTATATTATATTATTTTTTAAACTTTATTTTATTATAAACTTGAGAGAAGAGAAAGGGAAGCATTTGTCAGCGTGCGAAGTCCAACCAAGCAAAGTTTTTTTTTTCCACGGCCAAGGAGCTTCCTAGCTTGGGTTCCATCGGGTTTCCTGCTCATCTCAACCCATCACCATGTATTGAAAGAAACCTCCCCTATGATTCAAATCTAACGATTCCATCCACACCCTTGATTGAAAATAATAAATATGCTCAAGTTCAAATCGAAAAGACACAATAAATTTAATTTTAATTACTATAAATTCACAAAATATAAGCTGAAACATGTTCCCTTTTAACTTCATCTTATTTTCTTTATATCTGTCTGTTAACTCTCCCCTTGCAAGGGGGTACGAAGGGTGGAGCGGTGGTTACATGGAAATTAAATTGGGTGGTTAGGGGTGGTGTGGGAGAAAGACGATGGTGATGAGTGGCTAATAGACAGATTTAAAGGTAATGAAAGAAAAAGAAATAAGTTTATGGCTTTGATGGCTTAAAGACCATTTTTTTTCATGACTTACAATAAAATATCCTGCGCATGGATACCTTCTGCCCTTTCTCACCTCAGGAAGTATTTAAAATATATATTTTACGTGGCATCTGGAATACCAGAAAATTGATATCACCACTTGTTGCAGTCTCTCCGTCTCCAGCGATGGCGACGATATGGCTGGATGAAGACATCTAGACCGGTTGGGACCATTTCCAAGTGATTACTTCTTGGCTATAAGTCCCCTTGTGTGTGTGTGTGTGTATATATATATATATTCATGTTGGCAAAAAATTGCCACCATTTGTTCGGGATTCAATCACCGCCGAGGTCAGTTCGACTGTAGTATCTACGTCAAATTCTAGAGCATTCATGGCAATTGCCTTCACAGGGCCAACTTCTTTTATTTTCCTCGGTGATGCCAAGGAAAGGGACCACGATCGGTTTGGACCACATTCATACGTTGAAGATTCTCTCTCCAGTTACATGTTTTAAGATTTGCTTTAGGTGTTTGTAAAGTTTCATAACTCTTCCTAGGAAATATGACAAATTCACGGATAGAATGCCTTCGGTTTCTTGATTCTTGGTGGTTGATGTCGGGCTATTCTCTTCTTCCTCTATTTGAAGATTTATCAAGATCTGCAAGAGATGCTTCTTTTTCCCACCATCTCTCGCTTCATCTTCCTTGCGGTTAGGTTTGTCGGTGTTTCCTCTAGTGGCACCAGAGGTTGCAGAGTCACGGAAATTGTCTCTCCGCTGAGTTGTCCTCTTGGCCTCCCTCTCCACTCCCTGGACATCGAACGTTGCGAGCACTGGGAAAAGGTCTGAAATGTTTGCTTTTCCAAGTGGCAACATCATCTCTGCTGCTGCCTTCCGGCACTCCAAGCTAAGGGTCTCCCTATTCTCCCCCTTCACATTATGGCCCCAGAGCAATGCCATTATTACATCGATCAGAAGTAAAAGAGACAGTTGACCGACGTCTACAAGGGAGCCGGCCGTATTGTATGAACTATTAATGCACTTTTTCCACTTCCTCTCTCCTTGGACAATCTCCCGCACGAACGCTTTCCGCATCTTCCTCCAGTAAGGCCCGTAATCCATGAATGTGATGTCTTTCCTGCAGCGTGATAGGGTCGACAAAGTGATGGTCTCACCCCGAGTAGCGAGTAGCGACCACAGCATCATGATAGCAGATGGCGTGGTAAGGACCGCCCATAAATTGTTCCCAAGCCAGAGCTTGTATGTGTGTCCGTAAGCCTTCTCCAACTCTGCGAACTCTCGATGAAGGTGCTTCCCAGGCAAAGGGAGGTAGCCATGGAACGGCATGCCTCTTGGTCCTGGTGGAAGTGGAGGGTTAGCAGCATTCATCCTCCTATTTAGGACAGCAAGAAGACCTAAAACAATGATTAACAGAGTCAGCAGCACCGCTGGATGAAAGGCCCCATTAGGCACACTAGTATCCATGGAATTGGGATGGAATTTTCCCGGTGTAGCTTGTTATTTAGAAGATGATGAGCTCTGAGTAAGGGAGTCCGTGATTATGTGTGAGCCCACGGGCTTGGGCCCGAGGAGAGCCCGCCCAAATTAGCTTGGCCCATCAGCCCGCCCATTTTTCCCTTTCCCCCTTCGTCATCTTCATTTTTCAGTTTCTTTTCCCCCCTGCCGAGCGTGAGAGAGAAGAGGAATTAGGGTTTCGCTAGGGTTCCGATCCGTCCCCGTTTCCATTCCATCCGCCATTGCAGGAGGCAATCGAGCCTAGAGGAGAGGGCCTTCTGCGGACAAGCCTCGGTTTCTAGACTCCACTGCCCTATTGTCGACTTCGGGTATTGAGGTAAGGCTCTCGGATACCCGAACCCTCCTTAGGTTATTGCTGATTTGGTGTCCGGAAATCATTATGGCTGAGATCTGTGTGTTATTGCTGCTGGGAGTTCGAGTCTCGATAACTGTTAGGGTTGAGTTGTTGCCAGCAGAGAAGCGTAGTGTGTGTGCTGCTAGTGTGGTCGTTCGGTTCTGCTGAAGGGTTTTCTGTTCCTCTGTGTGGCCGGGAATAACCACTGGTGAAGAGAAAAAGGAATAACAACAGTGAGGGATGCTGAGGAGGGACGCATCTCTTTAGATCAGTCGGTGGAACAGCCCTAAACCCTCTCAAATCCTTAGAAGTTTTCCTTAACTCGCTAGAATACCTTTTGACCTGAATATGGTGGGTGAAGATAGATTACTGACGTGGTCGTATATATTGATCTCCTTGTGAGTGATATGATAGGTGCTGAGGAGAACCGGGATCAACACCTTGAGGACCCTGCTTCGTGAATTTGATCGACTAAGAGGGTTGTGAGTACATTCTTCCATTTTGGAATGATCTGTTCGTGTTTTGGTTTATAGCAGTTATGATCGAGAATTGAGTAGCTGGTAGATATCTGTGTGATACTGGTAGTGGGCATGCATTCATTCATTCATTGTGCATATTGCTTGTGATTGTGTATAACCATGGTGACCGCTAAGCCGGCAGAATAGAAATGGGCCTTACTGATCTGCCGCGGGTTCCCGGCGGGATATAAGCATGGGACATGAGTGACACTGGCTCTGTGACCCCAGTGGAAAATGTGAGTTGACTCCCCACGGACCCTGTCAAGAAAAACAAAGACCAGAGATGAGAGGAAAGAAAAAGAGAAGGACTTGAGGATGACGGGTCCACTCTTACCGCCAGAGGTTAATAGGCGGCCCCCGCGTGTGTGCGAAGGGAAGGGGCACGGGAAGTAGAATGCTAGGAAATGATTGAGGTGCGGGGTCGCGGTACTGTTTTGAGGAGAGCTGGAGTAACGGTACCGCCATAACTCTGTCGCAGAGGTAATGCGACCCCATGGTTATTGTTTGACATGCTTGTTACATGCATTGCATTAGGTGGGTCGTGTGAAGTTGGCCAAGTTGCCAACGACCCCATGTCCATAGTAGCTAAATCGTATGAGTCGATACGGTCGTGTAAGGATATAGGTGAGCCACATGTTATTCCACTATGGAATTTTGTATTCACTGAGTTGCAGCTCACACTCTCTGCAAATTGTTTTTCTACAGATAGGGAGGACACTCAGCCGTGTGGAGCCGCCCAAATAGACCCGGGGATCAACTAGGATAAGTTTATTTGATAGGGCATGTATAGAAGTTCTGTATAGTGTGATCTCATATCACGACCTGAATATCTGGTGGTTGAAAACTGTTGTTGGGAAATGGTCGTGGATAGCTGTGGTTGGATTTGGGGTGTTGAACTAATTTATAATAGGTTTTGCATTTTCTGGTTAGTCCTAAGTACAGGGGAAACTCTGCCGGATTTTCGGGTCGTGACATTATGAAAGATCTGTTTTGAAGACGATGGACGAGAGAAGAAACATGATTTCAGGATGGTTATAATAGCAGCCAAGACCAATAAGAGTAGGTTGTGGGAGGATAGAGGCGGTTATCGGGGTATACTAGGAAACAAAGAGACGGAAGTGAGTGCGAGAGTATGAGACATTAGGACTTGTTCTTTTGTAGTTTGTCTATGATTAAGACAGTGGAGAAAATTGGGTTTATTTCTTATTTTCTTCAACACCCCCACCCACCTAGAGTCTCCTTTTTTTCTGTGCCATCTGTTAGAAATTTCGGTAATGTGGATGAGAAATTGTTTCTCATAAATAAAATTGACTCGTATATATTTATTTGTATAATTCATGAAGTTAATGTTTGGGTTTAAATTCATTATGCTTGCGTTCATGAGATCGGATATGAATAAATAAAATAACATCAAATAGATAATATAAAATTTATCAAAAAATTATCCAATTAAATAAATACAACTAGATATAATTAAAAATTACTAATATAATCAAATTTAATCTGATTTGATATAATCTCAAAGTTTAATTGAATTTTAATCAAGTTAAATCTCTCAAGATTACCAAAATCTAGAATAATTCACCACACACCTCTATAAATAGGAGGTGGTGCTCCCTCTCATATCATTAAAAAAGAAAAAAATTGGTTTTGAAACCATCATCAAAATGATTTAATTTCTCATTTGTTATATAAATGAATTTATCTCCTTCTTCTTTTATTTCGGTCACTTAGCTTTCTAATGAAATAAGAAAGGTATCATTTTTATTGTTCAATCGGCCTCCGTTGCATCTTTAGGAGACTATTTACTATTTCTAACAACACCATCTAGACCGTCCGATTGAGAGGAAGGGCATAGCGGTGTGGCTGTCACAGGGGTCGGAACTCACCCGAATTTTTCCGTTCCTGCGATGGTGCTGAGCAGTGTCCCGTGCACTCTCAGCCAACCCGAAGCACACACACGCAGCGAAATAGCTTGGCGAGGTTTAGCAATCAAGGATCAAGATCGAACAATGCAAGGTAAGGGAAATCTCACTTGTATTCACAAACACGAATTACAAGAACACACAAAACCCTTACACGACCTTGCACGGCCACGTCCAAGTATATGCCTCGTACTCCAGCACTTGCACTCCTCACTTGGACGGGTGAACTTCACTCCGGGAGTTCACACTCAGCGTCGGGGGACTGGTCACACTGTTGCCGGGACTTCCTTGCTCGACTATCGGTGATAGAGTGTTCTCTCTAACTCTCTCCAGTTGCTCCCCCCTTCTGCCTTCCTCGACCTTAGGACCCGGGGGCTATTTATACTTGCAGGTGGGGAATCCTCATCCCTAGTTTCTAAGGGACACCTCAGCTTCCATAACCACCCTTATCCCTTATTCCTAGGGATAAGATCGACTGCCAGCACAGTCCTCGGTCAGCACCTTGACCGAGACTCCATCGTTCCACGACCGGAGTATATCGGGCCTGACTGAGTGCCACCCGCACTCAGTTCGGTCATGGGCACCGCGCCCTTGCCTTGGATCAATTGCATGGAACATTAGCGTCGCTCGCCCCCGAGCGACTTCCCTAGCGAGTCTTCGGGAGAACCCGCATGCCCGTTGCTTGCCAGTTCGCCTTTGAACGGGTCTTTCGGGAGGTTGGGGCGTCCAGCCCACTTGGCCTTGACCGGGTCTTGCGGGAGTGCTCAGGCCCGCACGGCCCGCCACCTGTCGTCCGCCTTCCTCGCCCGAGAACAAGTCTTCCGGGCGGTTAGGGCGTCCAGCTCACTCCTGACCGAGTCTTTAGGGAAGTGGGGAAGTCCAGCTCGCCTTCCCACTTAGCTTGGCCCTCGCCCTATATATATCCCATTGATCCTTTGGCATTCCTTCCCTCGATCCTTTCCCGGGCTGCCATGCTATCGAGGGTCCGCTTGGCAGCCATTTCCGTGTCCGAGCATTAAGGGGCTGACAAACCTCCCCCACTTGAGGAAGCCGACGCCCTCGTCGGAATAGAGTGGAGGTACTCCTAGATCTTGTCCTCGAACTGCCAGAGTGTAGCCTCCTTTTCCCAACTCGCTTCCGACATTGGCAACCCTTTCCATAGAACCAGGTACTCCGTTCTCTGGTTCTTCTTGCTGTAACCCAACACCCGTCGATCCAGCACACGGTCAACCTCCCTCTCCAATTCCGTGCGTACATTCAATGGCGCACGTCTTGCCCTAACGCGGTCCGCATCCGCATCCTCATGGTAGGGCTTTAGGAAGCTGACATGGAAAGTCGGATGAATCTTCATCCTCTCGGGTAGTGCTAAGCGATAAGCCACTGCTCCAACTCGCTTCACCACCTCGAATGGCCCATCATACCGCTGAATGAGGCCCTTGTGCCATCTCTTGCTCGTCACTTTCTTCCATATTTGGGGCGTCAATTTCAGCATGACCTTGTCACCGACCTGAAATTCTAGCGATCGACGCCCCTGGTCCGCATATTTCTTCATGCGGCGGACAGCTTTGGCAAGGCTGTCCTGTGCTTCCTCGAGCATTTCCTGCTTATTCCGGGCAAAACGGTATGCAGCAGGACATGGCCCTTCCTTCTTTTGTAGGGCCACTTCGGAAGGGGTCAATGGTTGATAGCCCAAAGCGAGCTCAAACGGACTGAACCCAGTGGCTGAGGAACGGTGCAAGTTATAACAAAACTGCGCCGTGTCCAACAGTTCCAGCCAATTCCGCTGACTGGCCGTGACATAGTGTCGTAGGTGCTCTTCCAGCAGCTGGTTCATCCTCTCCGTTTGGCCGTCCGTCTGCGGGTGGTTTGCTGTTGAGAACTTTAGTTCTGTCCCCATCATATTGAAGAGATGGGTCCAAAACCTCCCGGTGAACCGTGCGTCTCGATCACTCACAATGTCCGTCGGGATCCCAAACAGCTTGACCAAGTGGCGGTAGAACTCTTCCGCCGCCGTTTCCGCAGAGCAATTCTTTGGGGTAGGCCTGAAGATCCCATACTTCGAGAACCTATCTACCACAACCATAACTCCATCAAAACCCTTAACCTCAGGGAAGCCACTGATGAAGTCCATAGAAACCGATACCCAAGGTTTCTCTGGAATAGGCAAAGGCTGCAACAAGCCCGCCTCAATGCGCCGTTCCGCCTTGTCTTGTTGACAAATAAGACAAGTCTTGACGTAAAGGTCAACGTCGTTCTCCATCTTCGGCCAGAAGTAGGAGCGTGCCAACAGCGCCAGCATCCTTTCCCGTCCGGGATGCCCAGCCCATTGCGCATCATGATGTTCGCGCAATAGCTGCATCTTCAGCCCTCCGCCGGGGACAAATACGCGACCACCCTTCGCGTAAAGCAAGCCATCTTCAAGCCAGTACCTCCGCACGGTACCATCTTGAACCTGCGCAACCAACTTTTGGTATACCCGATCCTCCTTCGCCTGATCCTTCAGTTTGCCTACGAAGGTGGACTCCAATTGGGTAAGCGCAGCAATCGTCTCTACTGCCTTCCTGCTCAAAGCGTCGGCAACTTGGTTGTGGCGCCCCGGCCTATGCTCCCACTCGAAGTCATACTCGGCCAGGAACTCTTGCCACCGGGCCTGCCTTGGGGACAACTTCTTCTGCGTCTTGAAGAAAGTGTTTGCAACATTATCCGTCTTGATCACAAAAGAGGTGCCGAGTAAGTATACCCGCCATGCCCGTAGGCAATGCACAACCGCCAACATTTCCTTCTCGTGCGCGGAGTAGCGTTGCTCAGCCGGCTTCAATTTCCAGCTCTCGAATGCTACCGGGTGCCCATCTTGCACCAACACTCCGCCTGCAGCACGATCCGAAGCATCCGTATGGACTTCGAACGCCCTATCGAAGTCCGGCAGCTTCAACACAGGTTCGGCCACAATCCGGGACTTGACCTTCTCAAAGGCGTCTGCGCATGCCGCATCCCAAGTCCACGGTTTGCCCTTTTGCAGTAGATCGGTGAGAGGGGATACCAACTTCGAGTATCCCTTAATGAACTTGCGGTAGTAGTTTGCCAACCCTAGGAAACTCCGCAATTCGCCCACCTTGTTGGGAGCCACCCACTCCCTAATGGCCTGCACCTTTCGGGGATCCATGTTCACCGTGCCCCCGCCAATCACGTGTCCAAGGAAGTTGATTTCCTTGGTGCAGAACTCGCACTTCTCCTTCTTTACGTATAGCCGGTGTTCCCTTAGCCGCTGGAACACAAAACGTAAATGCCCAAGATGGTCCTCTAGGGAACGACTATAGATGACAATGTCATCGAGATACACAACCACAAACTTGTCTATAACATCATGAAACACATCATTCATGAGATTGCAAAATGTGGCTGGTGCATTGGTTAAGCCAAATGGCATCACCATAAACTCGTATGACCCATACCGAGTCACCATGGTCGTCTTTGGCGTGTCGCCCTCCGCTATGCGAACTTGCCAATATCCCGATCTCAGGTCCAATTTGGTGAAGAACTCGGCTCCACTTAGCCGATCGAACAAGTCTGCTATCAATGGCACGGGGTACTTGTTCTTCACAGTGATCTTGTTCAGCCCGCGGTAGTCCACACACAACCGCATCGTGCCGTCCTGCTTCTCTTGGAACAGCACCGGTGCTCCAAAGGGCGCCTTTGAAGGTTGAACTTTCCCCGATTCCAGTAGGTCCTGGAGTTGTTTCCGTAACTCCTCCAGTTCTTTAGGCGACATCCGGTAAGGAGCTTTCGCTGGTGGCCTTGTTCCCGAAATCAACTCGATCTTGTGATCTACCGCCCGCCTTGGCGGTAAGCCCTTGGGCAGCTCCTCAGGCATAACGTCACAAAAGTCGCCTAGAATACCTTGCACCACGTCAAGAACGTCCGCGTTCGTGCCTTGCTCGGGCTCTGACTCATGGATCGCTGCAAGGTATGTTGGCTGGCCCCTCTTCCAACCTTTGGCTATTTGCATAGCCGAGACCCTCTCGGTCTTTATGTCCTCCGCATGGTTGAGGCCCTTAAATCCCCGAACAAAGCAAGGCTTCCTCGGGTCTGAAATGAACAAACCAGACACATGTGGCATGACTGAAACACAAGCTTTCACAAGAAAGTTGTTACCGAGTATTATGTCAAAATCGTCCATTGGGATGACCATGACATCAATGGCCCCTGACCAATCACCAATCTGCACCGGCACGCCTTTGGCCATTCCAAGTACCGGCCTGCTTTGAGAGTTGACGGCTTTGATGCGACTGGCCTGCTTCTGGATCCGCAATCCGTAAGCTTGCACAACACGATCCGACACGAAGTTGTGCGTTGCGCCAGTGTCCACCATTGCCTCCACTTCCTTGGTGTTCAGGGTCATCGGTATATACATCAGTCCCTGCTCCTGCGCCTTTCTTCCCGATCGAATGGCACCGAGAACTTGGAGAGGTGCCACTCTAGTTTGCTCGTCATCGGAGTCGGAGTCGGTCCTATTCACCAAGGCCGACAACTTCTCCCTCTTCGGGCAATCTCGAGCACGATGGGGGCCGTTACAGATGAAGCACCCGGGGTGGGTCTTGGGGTCCTTAAGAGACGAACCTTCCGTCACCTTCCCCTTCCCCTTGTCTCCTTTAGACATTTTCCCCTTGTCGGCTTTGCTAGCACCCTTGCTAGGCTTGGCCGCCTTGTCCTTCACCTTCTCGGCCTGCTTCCCCTTCGGGTCGCTCTTTGATATACGGATGTCCACCAACGCATCCGCCTTCGCCATTGCGGTCTGGAGGTCTTGGACTCCTTGCCTTCGCAGCTCAAGTTGAGCCCACGATTGAAGACCCCGCATAAAGTTGAACAATTTGTCCAACTCGGACATCTCTGTGACATCAAGCAATAAGGAACTAAATTCCTTCACATAGTCACGTACCGTACTTGTCTGCCTCAAGTTGCACAATGCATCCCGAGCAGCCCACGAAGTGTTCGTGGGAAGGAACTGCTCCTTGAGTTCCTTCTTCAGTACCGGCCAATCTCTGATGCGTGGCCGCCCGCCGGTAGCAGCGTCCTGCTCTCGGGTTCGCCACCAGAGCTTTGCATCGCCCGCCAAGTACATGACCGCCATTGAGACTTGTTCCCCCTCTGGAACTTTTCCTGCCTCAAAGTAATGCTCGATATCCCACAAGAAATTTTCGAGTTCCTTGGAACTCCTAGCGCCTGTAAAGGCTTTGGGTTCAGGTATCTTTACCTTCGCCCGAGATCCCTCTGCTTCGGCTACTCCAGCAGCCAGCGCACGTCGGAGGACGCTCACCTCCTCCTTCAACCGAACAACATCTGGAACTAGCGCTGCCAGAACATCAGCCACAGTTCCGTTGGCTCCAGACGTGTTGCCGAGGGACATTTCCAAAGCCGTGATTCGATCTCTTAACGCATCCATACGGGACATCCACAAGTCACCGCTCGCTTGCTATTCCAATCCTCGCACACCGCTTGAACGCGGCTCTGATACCAGCTGTCACAGGGGTCGGAACTCACCCGAATTTTTCCGTTCCTGCGATGGTGCTGAGCAGTGTCCCGTGCACTCTCAGCCAACCCGAAGCACACACACACGCAGCGAAATAGCTTGGCGAGGTTTAGCAATCAAGGATCAAGATCGAACAATGCAAGGTAAGGGAAATCTCACTTGTATTCACAAACACGAATTACAAGAACACACAAAACCCTTACACGACCTTGCACGGCCACGTCCAAGTATATGCCTCGTACTCCAGCACTTGCACTCCTCACTTGGACGGGTGAACTTCACTCCGGGAGTTCACACTCAGCGTCGGGGGACTGGTCACACTGTTGCCGGGACTTCCTTGCTCGACTATCGGTGATAGAGTGTTCTCTCTAACTCTCTCCAGTTGCTCTCCCCTTCTGCCTTCCTCGACCTTAGGACCCGGGGGCTATTTATACTTGCAGGTGGGGAATCCTCATCCCTAGTTTCTAGGGGACACCTCAGCTTCCATAACCACCCTTATCCCTTATTCCTAGGGATAAGATCGACTGCCAGCACAGTCCTCGGTCAGCACCTTGACCGAGACTCCATCGTTCCACGACCGGAGTATATCGGGCCTGACTGAGTGCCACCCGCACTCAGTTCGGTCATGGGCACCACGCCCTTGCCTTGGATCAATTGCATGGAACATTAGCGTCGCTCGCCCCCGAGCGACTTCCCTAGCGAGTCTTCGGGAGAACCCGCATGCCCGTTGCTTGCCAGTTCGCCTTTGAACGGGTCTTTCGGGAGGTTGGGGCGTCCAGCCCACTTGGCCTTGACCGGGTCTTGCGGGAGTGCTCAGGCCCGCACGGCCCGCCACCTGTCGTCCGCCTTCCTCGCCCGAGAACAAGTCTTCCGGGCGGTTAGGGCGTCCAGCTCACTCCTGACCGAGTCTTTAGGGAAGTGGGGAAGTCCAGCTCGCCTTCCCACTTAGCTTGGCCCTCGCCCTATATATATCCCATTGATCCTTTGGCATTCCTTCCCTCGATCCTTTCCCGGGCTGCCATGCTATCGAGGGTCCGCTTGGCAGCCATTTCCGTGTCCGAGCATTAAGGGGCTGACAGTATACCTCTGGCTTCCTCTTCATACTGTGCGCGGTATGGTATACCTCTGGCTTCCTTTTCACACTGTGCCAAGACGATCTTTCAAATTATTCAAGCTGTCAACTCAGAGGATTTGCAAAATTTTAAAGAACTATGTGCCACTCATGTCGTAGAAAGCATTGAAAGATGAAGCTTTCAACAGTCGATTCATGAAGAAAGATATGAAAAACTAGCAATGCATGGAACACGGCCACCATTTCTGATGATAATAATCACGAGATAGTTCTTCTCGAGGGGCTGTTATTGTTCAACATAAGCGATACTGCGCTACTTCACTCCGTACAGCTCTGGTTTAGACAGCCTTGGCCTGGGTATAGCAACCAATGGCTTCATTTTCTTAACAACCACGCCGAACTTGTCCGAAAGCTCGAGCTCTGTGCCCTCTGGCAACTCCCACTCAAAGGAGTGCAAGAAGGAAGCCAGTATGTACTTGAGCATCTTCTCGGCTAATGGAAGCCCGGGGCAGATCCTTCTACCAGAACCAAAAGGAAGATACATGAAGTTGTTGCCGGAATAATCAAACTTGTCCAGATTATCCAGGAACCTTTCTGGTTTAAAATCCAAAGGATCTTCCCACACTCGAGGGTCCCTTTGAATTGCCCACATATTCACAAACACCTTGGCGCCCTTCGGGATCGTGTACCTGCCAACAAGTATACATTTATCTGTTTGCAGTTAAAAATTCTTAAACTTGTGGAGCAGTTATCCGATATTCATAGTACCCGCCGACAGTAACAGATTGGCTCGGGCATCGGGGCACCAGCAAGGGCAAAGCTGGATGCAAACGAAATGTCTCATGAATGACAGCATCAAGGTATGTTAACTTGGGCAAGTGGGACTCTTCGACTAGGCTGTTCAATCCGACAACTTCTGTCAACTCCTCCATCACTTTTACTAGCATGGGTTTATGCTGAAAGAGTATGGCCATCACCCATTCCACCATCGTCGATGTTGTGTCAGTCCCACCCACCATGATATCCTGTATAATGTCACTCACGAATTCTAGTTAGAGTTCACAACCTACATGAGTATTTTCGCACTAAATAAATTTATCATAGCATGGAAAGATTTGTAATAATTTTTACTGACAATTCTGTGATGATGATTCACTAATAAGGTTCTTATGTTTAATGAAAAGTGTACGTGCAAAGCACGTGTTACGGTGCCCATGGTGAGGAAGCATCAACTAAAATTTTGCCCTTAACATAGTACAGGTTCATTAAAAAAGCAAAAAATATCCAATTCTAAATCTACAAGTTTTCAGCTTTTGCTTCCAAGTGTTTGTAATGTCACTTTTCATCTCTAAAAAAAAGTATTCGTAATCTTTCCAGTCCTCTTCTAAGGAAAAATTGCAACTTACAGTCAGAAGGCCTTTGAGTTCTTGACTCTTGGTCGCCGATGTCAGAATATTCTCTTCTCCCTCCATCTGAGGACCCAAGAAGATCTGCACGATATCCTTCTTTTTACCATCTTCTCCTGCTTCGTCTTCTTTGGGGATTCCCTCGTTGGCGTCCCTTTCAATAGCATGAGCAATGACAGAATCAAGGAAGCTGTCCATCCGCTGAATTATCTTCTTGGCCTGCCTCTCCACTCCCTGGACATCAAACCTCGCAAGCACTGGGAAAAGGTCTGAAATGTTTGCTTTTCCAAGTAGCACCATCTGCTCTGTTACTGCCTTCCGGAACTCCAAGTTAAGGCTCTCCCTGTTTTCCCCTTTAACTGTTTGGCCCCAAAGCATCGCCATTATTACATTGATCAGAAGGAAAAGGGACAATTGCCCGATGTCTACGGGGGAGCCCACCGAACTGTATAAACTAATGATGCTCTTCTTCACTTCCTCTCTCCTGAGGCTGTAACAGGCATCAAGGCTTGTGCTGCTCATCATCTCCCGCACGAACACTTTCCGCATCTTCCTCCAGTAAGGCCCGTAGTCAGCGAATGCAATGTCTTTTCCACCATATGAGAAGGTCAGTGCTGCAATGGTTGCATCCCGATTAGCAAACACCATGTCGTGGTCGCGACTGATTTCTTTCACCAGGGATGGCCAGGAAAGGACCACCCAGAGCTTGTTCCCGAGCCAGAGCTTGTATATGGGTCCATAAGTCTTGGACAGCTCTGCAAACTCCCGGTGAAGGTGCTTTCCGAGGAATGGGAGGTAGCCAAGGAAGGGCACGCCCCTTGGCCCTGGCGGCAGCGGAGGGTCGACAGCATTCCTCCACCTTTTTAGGACTGCAAGGAAACCCAAGAGAAGAAATAACACAGTGAGCGGGACTGATAAATTAGATGCGCCGTTAGAAAGCTTATCTTCCATGGAGCTTGGACGGAATTTCCCCGACGCAGCTTGTTTTTTAGCAGATGAGAAGCTTGGAGTAAGGGAGATGGAGATCACTAGAGTGAAGAAAATTTCTACAAGTGGAAACAATAATTCGCTTGGGCCATGGCGACACTCTTATGTATGCCAAGGTATGGCCAGGGTAATGGCCTTGATGCATCAATTTTTTGTGGTTGCAGATGTCTGTGCCACTCCTTACCTCACCCATCAACCGGACAAAAGAAGGTGAAAGATTGTACCTTTCGCATGCGTCATTGCGTTCACATTAATGCCCAGCTATCAATGAATTACAAATTATTGAAAAAAAAAGTGACCAGGGAAGGGGGGAAAAATCTCGACCTCAATGAATTGTGCATCACGACAGCTTCGATCGGTTCAGAAGGCATGTCCAAATGTCATCCAGAAGAAAAAGGCATTTGCTTCTGGCCAAATGTAACAAACGACTGTGCGGCACCGGTCTTTCCTTCCAAATCTGATGTTACATTGCATTGATTATCGTGGTCCTGACTCCAGAAAGACCTGCACCTACGACCCTTTTTCGCATGTTCGCTCTTTAATTAAGCCTGTGATCGAATTCCATTTTTTGCTAGTTTAACATTCAGAAAAACATGACTTTCAAGGATTTAGTTCAATCAGTATGAATCCTTCTATCGCCAATTATTGATGCGAAAAGCCTTTCACCTTTCAGCTCTTTTCAATTTATGAAGGGTACTATGGATTCATAACTTCAATCGATCCTTCAACCTACAGGCAAGAATTCTGTAAGATTCACCCTTGATTCATCCATGATCCACATATCCTGTTCTCTGGACTACTCGTAAAGGACGGGATTGGACAGCCTCGGGGTCGGGATGGCAGTGAGAGGAACTCTCTTCTTCAGGACAATACCGAACTGCTCGGAGAGATCCATCTTCTCCCCCTCGGGCAGCTTCCAATCGAAGGAATGGAAGAGGGTCGCGAGGGAGTACAGCACCATCCTCTCCGCCATCGCTATTCCAGCGCATATCCTCCTCCCAGATCCGAACGGGAAGTAATTGAAGTCGTTCCCGCTGCAGTCCCCAGGGCTCTTCCCGCCCAGGAACCTCTCGGGGTCGAACTCGGTCGGGTTTCTCCCACAGAGACGGGTCGCGGTGGATGGCCCACACGTTGATGAAGACCCGGGAGCCCTTCGGGACTGCGAACCCACCAATGGTGGACTCCTTGCTGGGGCAATGGGGGACTAGCAGAGGAAGAGCCGCGTGGAGGCGGAGGGACTCCTTCATGACAGCTTGAAGGTAGGGGAGCTTGCCGATGTGGGACTCCTCGACGATGTCATCCTTGCCGACCACAGAGTCGAGCTCCTGCTGCACTGTTGCCAGGACTTGCGGCTTGTTCATTACCTCAGCCATGGCGAACTCCACCGAGTTGGAGGACGTGTCTGTGCCGCCCACCACCATATCCTGCGTTGACGTTGGTGAAGGAGGAGGGAAAGACCGTTAATAGTTCAAAGTTGCGGGCAAAATCCTTAGTGAAAGATAACCTGAGGGGAGGCAGGTAGGGTGACGCACAGTCGCTTGTCATATTTGAAAAGTGAGATCTTCACTGGTCATAGTCGGTGCCTGTGATCACATATCATCGCAACTTATGCCTCACTTTGCTTCTCTTTAAACAGAGAGGGGAGCAAGATCGGGGCATGGTTGCCAGGCAGGTGGAGGTTTACAAACTACGACAACAGTTGATGGCAATCTCTCTGAGGTGGTGGTAATTATACTGCCGTGAAAATATATATAAAAATAAAAATAAATGCTGTGCCACATGAATATCTAATATTTCCATGAAAATAGTGTCATGAAGGTTCCTTCGCGACCCTCCCATTAATTCCACATGAAGGGACTCGGGGCCAGATTCTTCAGTGTTTAAAAGGGACAAGAAAGACAAAAATGTTGATATCGAATAGTTCATGTACCACCACCAGTAGATTCCATGCTTTGGCAAATGATAGAAACCTCATGCCAGTAGTTTATTTCAATTTAATCAGTTAAGATTCAAGATTAAGAGCAATAAGAGGCGGACTGCCTAATCGTGAAATATTTCGATTTAATTTGTTACTGTACTAATGGCAAATGACAGGAGATGACGCAGGATTCGCACCATTAGGAGGGCTTTGAGCCCAGCCATAGTCAGCGGCGGACTGGCATCCTCCTCATCCTTCACCCTCAGCAGAAACTCCAAGAAGTCCTTGTCGCTTCTTGCCCCAAACTCCTTCTCCGTTCTCAGCCGCTGATCGATCATCTCCTCGAAGATCCCATCAAGCCGCTTTGCAAGCCCATTCATCTGCTTCTCGATCCCTTGCAGGTCGAACCGTGCCAAGCCTGGGAAGAAATCCGACACGTTCGGCTTCCCCAAGAGGGCTACTAAATCCGAGACCAGCTTCCTGATTTCTGTACCGAGCCTGGGCCGAGCCCCGCCCTGCACGGTCCCTCCCCACATCATGCCTGTAATCACGTTGAGGGCCGTGAGGAATATCTGCTCTCCCACATTCACAGGCGATCCCGCCTGCTCGTACAAGTACTTCACTGTCCCGCGGACCTCTCGCCTCCGGAGACCGTAGACGGAGTCGAGGGTCGCGTTGCTGAGCATCTTGAGCACGCACACCTTCCGGAGCATCCTCCACTCGGGACCGTACGGGGCCCACACGATGTCCATTCCACCATAGGTGGCAACCCTAGCGGCCGCAGGCACATCCCGGTTCGCGAAGGTGGTATCCTGTTCCTTAAGGACCTCACGGGCCGCGGAGGGAGAGCTCACGACGATCCCGGCCTTGTTTCCCAGCATGATTTTCATGACAGGTCCGTAACGGCGCGCCAGGTCGGCGAAGTAGGTGTGGAGCTCGGGGTCCAAGAAGGGCAGGCTCCCGACAATGGGAAGGCCGGCGGGGCCCGGCGGGCTTCCCTTTGGAGCTTTGAAGCAGAGGATCCATAGGCACCAGGCAAGGGCGAGGACCGTCGACAGAACCAAGACCAGGAGGGAGACATCGTCTGTTGCAGCGTCGAAGATGGAAGTGAGTAGGGAAGAGAGGGACATTATTGCGGGAAGCAGAAGAAAGACAGGGGGAGAGTCAGAGGGAGGCCAGTAGATTGGGATAAATCTCGATGAGGAAAGGGATCTGATGACCGGCTCATCGGTGTGATTTTGTGGGCGTGTCACGACAAATGGCCGACCGTCTTTGAGGAGGTTTTCATAGCTGACTGTTTTGGGGTCCCATTTTTGGGGCCGGCAATTAGCGACAAGTTGCAAAGCCCCCCTGGACGAAGTTGTCAAATGAACTGTGTTAAAAGGAGCCGAAGATTTCATATTCAAGCGGGCATACGGAAGGGGACCGGCTTTCTGTGGCAGGCGAGGTCGACAGGAACTGTAGCCGAGAAGTCTCAGTCTTTGGATTTCCGGTATCCCCATTTACTCCATGTGCACTTTGGGCCTACAAATCCCTTCTTTTAACTAAAGGAGGCAAAACGGTTAATCATAGTTGTCTTTCTGATTTTCGGAGTAGTAGTTGTCCTTTGCAGCTTTCAGCATGTGAGTAGGAAACATTACATCCTTATAGAAGTCCGGTTGCAATTGACTCCATACAGAATAGCATCAATCAGTGGGAATTAATGCTAAAAGATAATTTTATTAAAAATGGATTGAGTAGTTTTGTTTCGAATATGATTGACCCATTAATTAGAAGATAGAACTCTTATAATTCATGACAGTATTAGGTGAAGAGCCACTTCATCCTACGGATATTCCAGGATGAATGAATTTTAGATTGGAAAGTTCAAGTCCACTTCCATTCACGCACACTCGTTTTTCTTTTATTATTAGTATAGAGTTTCCCCTTATTTTCGTAAAAATTAAAATTTCTAAACATGTTGAATAACATTATAATTAACATACTAATAATAGTTTTTTTGTAATCTATCACTATCTTATCATCACACAACAACACATACGTCTCAACCTATAGTTAACTGTCAAATGTTCTGAGTCATAACATTATATATATAATTGTACACTATTCGACATATTCCCTATTAACTATTCGTCCTAGTTGATTTCCGAATCAAAATTTGGTTATCCCGCTTAGCTAAGTGTCTTCCTTATTTGAAATTTTTTTTTTTTGTAGAGAAGTGTGAACTGCAACTCAATGAATACAGATTTCCAAAATGAAATAACATTAATTTAAATATAGGTTTTTACATAATTTTATCCACTATATTAGTTAGTCAAATAACTAGGATAGGTAGTTATTAGCAACCTAACTAACTCTAAACGATTTATATAATGCAATATATGTAAACATTTATATCAAACAATAACCATGGGGTCGTACTACCTTTACGACAGAGTTATGACGCTACCGATACTCCTCTCTTCCCAAACGATACTGTGACCCTGCACCTCAATCAATCTCATAATATTCTTCTTCTCATACCCTTCATCTTGCACGAAATCGCAGGGTCACCTATTATCTTTCGGTGGTAGGAGTGGACCCATCGCTCTCAAATCCATCTATTTTTCTTACCTTTCATCTCTAGTCTTTGTTTTTCTGACTGAGTCCTGAAATGGGCTCACCTCACATATTCCACTGGAGTTACAAAACCAACGTCGCTCATGTCCCATATTTATATCCCATCGAAAATTCATGGGAAATCAATAAAGTCCATTTCTATTTCGCCGGCTTAACGATCATCATAATTATGTACAAATAAAATCAGTATTGCAAAACATATATGTATGCATGTCTGACTACTATTACCATTTATCATTTTCCTATTCTCTTTGTCACTTATTCATAATATACTTACTCGCTAGAATGACAGTTAGCTAGATATAACAAATAATTATTTCATAATTGATATTTACCAATTATTAATCATAGATATAACATTTCACAATAGAAAAGTATACTCGCAACCCTTGAATCGACCAATTATGAAGCGGGATCTTTGAGGTGGGTATCATGGGTCTCTCCGATACCTATTATTTGATTCATAGAAAAATTAATACATATCATATACTAACTTATACTTCAACGACAGAAGAACCTTATCACTAAAATAAAGAATTCTTACCCCACATAAACCCATATTTGTGACTAACTTCCATAGATATATATATATGTGTGTGTGTGTTTATATAAGGCTTAAAAGTTTCTAACCTAATTATTTATATATATATTATATTATATTATTTTTTAAACTTTATTTTATTATAAACTTGAGAGAAGAGAAAGGGAAGCATTTGTCAGCGTGCGAAGTCCAACCAAGCAAAGTTTTTTTTTTCCACGGCCAAGGAGCTTCCTAGCTTGGGTTCCATCGGGTTTCCTGCTCATCTCAACCCATCACCATGTATTGAAAGAAACCTCCCCTATGATTCAAATCTAACGATTCCATCCACACCCTTGATTGAAAATAATAAATATGCTCAAGTTCAAATCGAAAAGACACAATAAATTTAATTTTAATTACTATAAATTCACAAAATATAAGCTGAAACATGTTCCCTTTTAACTTCATCTTATTTTCTTTATATCTGTCTGTTAACTCTCCCCTTGCAAGGGGGTACGAAGGGTGGAGCGGTGGTTACATGGAAATTAAATTGGGTGGTTAGGGGTGGTGTGGGAGAAAGACGATGGTGATGAGTGGCTAATAGACAGATTTAAAGGTAATGAAAGAAAAAGAAATAAGTTTATGGCTTTGATGGCTTAAAGACCATTTTTTTTCATGACTTACAATAAAATATCCTGCGCATGGATACCTTCTGCCCTTTCTCACCTCAGGAAGTATTTAAAATATATATTTTACGTGGCATCTGGAATACCAGAAAATTGATATCACCACTTGTTGCAGTCTCTCCGTCTCCAGCGATGGCGACGATATGGCTGGATGAAGACATCTAGACCGGTTGGGACCATTTCCAAGTGATTACTTCTTGGCTATAAGTCCCCTTGTGTGTGTGTGTGTGTGTATATATATATATATTCATGTTGGCAAAAAATTGCCACCATTTGTTCGGGATTCAATCACCGCCGAGGTCAGTTCGACTGTAGTATCTACGTCAAATTCTAGAGCATTCATGGCAATTGCCTTCACAGGGCCAACTTCTTTTATTTTCCTCGGTGATGCCAAGGAAAGGGACCACGATCGGTTTGGACCACATTCATACGTTGAAGATTCTCTCTCCAGTTACATGTTTTAAGATTTGCTTTAGGTGTTTGTAAAGTTTCATAACTCTTCCTAGGAAATATGACAAATTCACGGATAGAATGCCTTCGGTTTCTTGATTCTTGGTGGTTGATGTCGGGCTATTCTCTTCTTCCTCTATTTGAAGATTTATCAAGATCTGCAAGAGATGCTTCTTTTTCCCACCATCTCTCGCTTCATCTTCCTTGCGGTTAGGTTTGTCGGTGTTTCCTCTAGTGGCACCAGAGGTTGCAGAGTCACGGAAATTGTCTCTCCGCTGAGTTGTCCTCTTGGCCTCCCTCTCCACTCCCTGGACATCGAACGTTGCGAGCACTGGGAAAAGGTCTGAAATGTTTGCTTTTCCAAGTGGCAACATCATCTCTGCTGCTGCCTTCCGGCACTCCAAGCTAAGGGTCTCCCTATTCTCCCCCTTCACATTATGGCCCCAGAGCAATGCCATTATTACATCGATCAGAAGTAAAAGAGACAGTTGACCGACGTCTACAAGGGAGCCGGCCGTATTGTATGAACTATTAATGCACTTTTTCCACTTCCTCTCTCCTTGGACAATCTCCCGCACGAACGCTTTCCGCATCTTCCTCCAGTAAGGCCCGTAATCCATGAATGTGATGTCTTTCCTGCAGCGTGATAGGGTCGACAAAGTGATGGTCTCACCCCGAGTAGCGAGTAGCGACCACAGCATCATGATAGCAGATGGCGTGGTAAGGACCGCCCATAAATTGTTCCCAAGCCAGAGCTTGTATGTGTGTCCGTAAGCCTTCTCCAACTCTGCGAACTCTCGATGAAGGTGCTTCCCAGGCAAAGGGAGGTAGCCATGGAACGGCATGCCTCTTGGTCCTGGTGGAAGTGGAGGGTTAGCAGCATTCATCCTCCTATTTAGGACAGCAAGAAGACCTAAAACAATGATTAACAGAGTCAGCAGCACCGCTGGATGAAAGGCCCCATTAGGCACACTAGTATCCATGGAATTGGGATGGAATTTTCCCGGTGTAGCTTGTTATTTAGAAGATGATGAGCTCTGAGTAAGGGAGTCCGTGATTATGTGTGAGCCCACGGGCTTGGGCCCGAGGAGAGCCCGCCCAAATTAGCTTGGCCCATCAGCCCGCCCATTTTTCCCTTTCCCCCTTCGTCATCTTCATTTTTCAGTTTCTTTTCCCCCCTGCCGAGCGTGAGAGAGAAGAGGAATTAGGGTTTCGCTAGGGTTCCGATCCGTCCCCGTTTCCATTCCATCCGCCATTGCAGGAGGCAATCGAGCCTAGAGGAGAGGGCCTTCTGCGGACAAGCCTCGGTTTCTAGACTCCACTGCCCTATTGTCGACTTCGGGTATTGAGGTAAGGCTCTCGGATACCCGAACCCTCCTTAGGTTATTGCTGATTTGGTGTCCGGAAATCATTATGGCTGAGATCTGTGTGTTATTGCTGCTGGGAGTTCGAGTCTCGATAACTGTTAGGGTTGAGTTGTTGCCAGCAGAGAAGCGTAGTGTGTGTGCTGCTAGTGTGGTCGTTCGGTTCTGCTGAAGGGTTTTCTGTTCCTCTGTGTGGCCGGGAATAACCACTGGTGAAGAGAAAAAGGAATAACAACAGTGAGGGATGCTGAGGAGGGACGCATCTCTTTAGATCAGTCGGTGGAACAGCCCTAAACCCTCTCAAATCCTTAGAAGTTTTCCTTAACTCGCTAGAATACCTTTTGACCTGAATATGGTGGGTGAAGATAGATTACTGACGTGGTCGTATATATTGATCTCCTTGTGAGTGATATGATAGGTGCTGAGGAGAACCGGGATCAACACCTTGAGGACCCTGCTTCGTGAATTTGATCGACTAAGAGGGTTGTGAGTACATTCTTCCATTTTGGAATGATCTGTTCGTGTTTTGGTTTATAGCAGTTATGATCGAGAATTGAGTAGCTGGTAGATATCTGTGTGATACTGGTAGTGGGCATGCATTCATTCATTCATTGTGCATATTGCTTGTGATTGTGTATAACCATGGTGACCGCTAAGCCGGCAGAATAGAAATGGGCCTTACTGATCTGCCGCGGGTTCCCGGCGGGATATAAGCATGGGACATGAGTGACACTGGCTCTGTGACCCCAGTGGAAAATGTGAGTTGACTCCCCACGGACCCTGTCAAGAAAAACAAAGACCAGAGATGAGAGGAAAGAAAAAGAGAAGGACTTGAGGATGACGGGTCCACTCTTACCGCCAGAGGTTAATAGGCGGCCCCCGCGTGTGTGCGAAGGGAAGGGGCACGGGAAGTAGAATGCTAGGAAATGATTGAGGTGCGGGGTCGCGGTACTGTTTTGAGGAGAGCTGGAGTAACGGTACCGCCATAACTCTGTCGCAGAGGTAATGCGACCCCATGGTTATTGTTTGACATGCTTGTTACATGCATTGCATTAGGTGGGTCGTGTGAAGTTGGCCAAGTTGCCAACGACCCCATGTCCATAGTAGCTAAATCGTATGAGTCGATACGGTCGTGTAAGGATATAGGTGAGCCACATGTTATTCCACTATGGAATTTTGTATTCACTGAGTTGCAGCTCACACTCTCTGCAAATTGTTTTTCTACAGATAGGGAGGACACTCAGCCGTGTGGAGCCGCCCAAATAGACCCGGGGATCAACTAGGATAAGTTTATTTGATAGGGCATGTATAGAAGTTCTGTATAGTGTGATCTCATATCACGACCTGAATATCTGGTGGTTGAAAACTGTTGTTGGGAAATGGTCGTGGATAGCTGTGGTTGGATTTGGGGTGTTGAACTAATTTATAATAGGTTTTGCATTTTCTGGTTAGTCCTAAGTACAGGGGAAACTCTGCCGGATTTTCGGGTCGTGACATTATGAAAGATCTGTTTTGAAGACGATGGACGAGAGAAGAAACATGATTTCAGGATGGTTATAATAGCAGCCAAGACCAATAAGAGTAGGTTGTGGGAGGATAGAGGCGGTTATCGGGGTATACTAGGAAACAAAGAGACGGAAGTGAGTGCGAGAGTATGAGACATTAGGACTTGTTCTTTTGTAGTTTGTCTATGATTAAGACAGTGGAGAAAATTGGGTTTATTTCTTATTTTCTTCAACACCCCCACCCACCTAGAGTCTCCTTTTTTTCTGTGCCATCTGTTAGAAATTTCGGTAATGTGGATGAGAAATTGTTTCTCATAAATAAAATTGACTCGTATATATTTATTTGTATAATTCATGAAGTTAATGTTTGGGTTTAAATTCATTATGCTTGCGTTCATGAGATCGGATATGAATAAATAAAATAACATCAAATAGATAATATAAAATTTATCAAAAAATTATCCAATTAAATAAATACAACTAGATATAATTAAAAATTACTAATATAATCAAATTTAATCTGATTTGATATAATCTCAAAGTTTAATTGAATTTTAATCAAGTTAAATCTCTCAAGATTACCAAAATCTAGAATAATTCACCACACACCTCTATAAATAGGAGGTGGTGCTCCCTCTCATATCATTAAAAAAGAAAAAAAATTGGTTTTGAAACCATCATCAAAATGATTTAATTTCTCATTTGTTATATAAATGAATTTATCTCCTTCTTCTTTTATTTCGGTCACTTAGCTTTCTAATGAAATAAGAAAGGTATCATTTTTATTGTTCAATCGGCCTCCGTTGCATCTTTAGGAGACTATTTACTATTTCTAACAACACCATCTAGACCGTCCGATTGAGAGGAAGGGCATAGCGGTGTGGCTGTCACAGGGGTCGGAACTCACCCGAATTTTTCCGTTCCTGCGATGGTGCTGAGCAGTGTCCCGTGCACTCTCAGCCAACCCGAAGCACACACACGCAGCGAAATAGCTTGGCGAGGTTTAGCAATCAAGGATCAAGATCGAACAATGCAAGGTAAGGGAAATCTCACTTGTATTCACAAACACGAATTACAAGAACACACAAAACCCTTACACGACCTTGCACGGCCACGTCCAAGTATATGCCTCGTACTCCAGCACTTGCACTCCTCACTTGGACGGGTGAACTTCACTCCGGGAGTTCACACTCAGCGTCGGGGGACTGGTCACACTGTTGCCGGGACTTCCTTGCTCGACTATCGGTGATAGAGTGTTCTCTCTAACTCTCTCCAGTTGCTCCCCCCTTCTGCCTTCCTCGACCTTAGGACCCGGGGGCTATTTATACTTGCAGGTGGGGAATCCTCATCCCTAGTTTCTAAGGGACACCTCAGCTTCCATAACCACCCTTATCCCTTATTCCTAGGGATAAGATCGACTGCCAGCACAGTCCTCGGTCAGCACCTTGACCGAGACTCCATCGTTCCACGACCGGAGTATATCGGGCCTGACTGAGTGCCACCCGCACTCAGTTCGGTCATGGGCACCGCGCCCTTGCCTTGGATCAATTGCATGGAACATTAGCGTCGCTCGCCCCCGAGCGACTTCCCTAGCGAGTCTTCGGGAGAACCCGCATGCCCGTTGCTTGCCAGTTCGCCTTTGAACGGGTCTTTCGGGAGGTTGGGGCGTCCAGCCCACTTGGCCTTGACCGGGTCTTGCGGGAGTGCTCAGGCCCGCACGGCCCGCCACCTGTCGTCCGCCTTCCTCGCCCGAGAACAAGTCTTCCGGGCGGTTAGGGCGTCCAGCTCACTCCTGACCGAGTCTTTAGGGAAGTGGGGAAGTCCAGCTCGCCTTCCCACTTAGCTTGGCCCTCGCCCTATATATATCCCATTGATCCTTTGGCATTCCTTCCCTCGATCCTTTCCCGGGCTGCCATGCTATCGAGGGTCCGCTTGGCAGCCATTTCCGTGTCCGAGCATTAAGGGGCTGACAAACCTCCCCCACTTGAGGAAGCCGACGCCCTCGTCGGAATAGAGTGGAGGTACTCCTAGATCTTGTCCTCGAACTGCCAGAGTGTAGCCTCCTTTTCCCAACTCGCTTCCGACATTGGCAACCCTTTCCATAGAACCAGGTACTCCGTTCTCTGGTTCTTCTTGCTGTAACCCAACACCCGTCGATCCAGCACACGGTCAACCTCCCTCTCCAATTCCGTGCGTACATTCAATGGCGCACGTCTTGCCCTAACGCGGTCCGCATCCGCATCCTCATGGTAGGGCTTTAGGAAGCTGACATGGAAAGTCGGATGAATCTTCATCCTCTCGGGTAGTGCTAAGCGATAAGCCACTGCTCCAACTCGCTTCACCACCTCGAATGGCCCATCATACCGCTGAATGAGGCCCTTGTGCCATCTCTTGCTCGTCACTTTCTTCCATATTTGGGGCGTCAATTTCAGCATGACCTTGTCACCGACCTGAAATTCTAGCGATCGACGCCCCTGGTCCGCATATTTCTTCATGCGGCGGACAGCTTTGGCAAGGCTGTCCTGTGCTTCCTCGAGCATTTCCTGCTTATTCCGGGCAAAACGGTATGCAGCAGGACATGGCCCTTCCTTCTTTTGTAGGGCCACTTCGGAAGGGGTCAATGGTTGATAGCCCAAAGCGAGCTCAAACGGACTGAACCCAGTGGCTGAGGAACGGTGCAAGTTATAACAAAACTGCGCCGTGTCCAACAGTTCCAGCCAATTCCGCTGACTGGCCGTGACATAGTGTCGTAGGTGCTCTTCCAGCAGCTGGTTCATCCTCTCCGTTTGGCCGTCCGTCTGCGGGTGGTTTGCTGTTGAGAACTTTAGTTCTGTCCCCATCATATTGAAGAGATGGGTCCAAAACCTCCCGGTGAACCGTGCGTCTCGATCACTCACAATGTCCGTCGGGATCCCAAACAGCTTGACCAAGTGGCGGTAGAACTCTTCCGCCGCCGTTTCCGCAGAGCAATTCTTTGGGGTAGGCCTGAAGATCCCATACTTCGAGAACCTATCTACCACAACCATAACTCCATCAAAACCCTTAACCTCAGGGAAGCCACTGATGAAGTCCATAGAAACCGATACCCAAGGTTTCTCTGGAATAGGCAAAGGCTGCAACAAGCCCGCCTCAATGCGCCGTTCCGCCTTGTCTTGTTGACAAATAAGACAAGTCTTGACGTAAAGGTCAACGTCGTTCTCCATCTTCGGCCAGAAGTAGGAGCGTGCCAACAGCGCCAGCATCCTTTCCCGTCCGGGATGCCCAGCCCATTGCGCATCATGATGTTCGCGCAATAGCTGCATCTTCAGCCCTCCGCCGGGGACAAATACGCGACCACCCTTCGCGTAAAGCAAGCCATCTTCAAGCCAGTACCTCCGCACGGTACCATCTTGAACCTGCGCAACCAACTTTTGGTATACCCGATCCTCCTTCGCCTGATCCTTCAGTTTGCCTACGAAGGTGGACTCCAATTGGGTAAGCGCAGCAATCGTCTCTACTGCCTTCCTGCTCAAAGCGTCGGCAACTTGGTTGTGGCGCCCCGGCCTATGCTCCCACTCGAAGTCATACTCGGCCAGGAACTCTTGCCACCGGGCCTGCCTTGGGGACAACTTCTTCTGCGTCTTGAAGAAAGTGTTTGCAACATTATCCGTCTTGATCACAAAAGAGGTGCCGAGTAAGTATACCCGCCATGCCCGTAGGCAATGCACAACCGCCAACATTTCCTTCTCGTGCGCGGAGTAGCGTTGCTCAGCCGGCTTCAATTTCCAGCTCTCGAATGCTACCGGGTGCCCATCTTGCACCAACACTCCGCCTGCAGCACGATCCGAAGCATCCGTATGGACTTCGAACGCCCTATCGAAGTCCGGCAGCTTCAACACAGGTTCGGCCACAATCCGGGACTTGACCTTCTCAAAGGCGTCTGCGCATGCCGCATCCCAAGTCCACGGTTTGCCCTTTTGCAGTAGATCGGTGAGAGGGGATACCAACTTCGAGTATCCCTTAATGAACTTGCGGTAGTAGTTTGCCAACCCTAGGAAACTCCGCAATTCGCCCACCTTGTTGGGAGCCACCCACTCCCTAATGGCCTGCACCTTTCGGGGATCCATGTTCACCGTGCCCCCGCCAATCACGTGTCCAAGGAAGTTGATTTCCTTGGTGCAGAACTCGCACTTCTCCTTCTTTACGTATAGCCGGTGTTCCCTTAGCCGCTGGAACACAAAACGTAAATGCCCAAGATGGTCCTCTAGGGAACGACTATAGATGACAATGTCATCGAGATACACAACCACAAACTTGTCTATAACATCATGAAACACATCATTCATGAGATTGCAAAATGTGGCTGGTGCATTGGTTAAGCCAAATGGCATCACCATAAACTCGTATGACCCATACCGAGTCACCATGGTCGTCTTTGGCGTGTCGCCCTCCGCTATGCGAACTTGCCAATATCCCGATCTCAGGTCCAATTTGGTGAAGAACTCGGCTCCACTTAGCCGATCGAACAAGTCTGCTATCAATGGCACGGGGTACTTGTTCTTCACAGTGATCTTGTTCAGCCCGCGGTAGTCCACACACAACCGCATCGTGCCGTCCTGCTTCTCTTGGAACAGCACCGGTGCTCCAAAGGGCGCCTTTGAAGGTTGAACTTTCCCCGATTCCAGTAGGTCCTGGAGTTGTTTCCGTAACTCCTCCAGTTCTTTAGGCGACATCCGGTAAGGAGCTTTCGCTGGTGGCCTTGTTCCCGGAAATCAACTCGATCTTGTGATCTACCGCCCGCCTTGGCGGTAAGCCCTTGGGCAGCTCCTCAGGCATAACGTCACAAAAGTCGCCTAGAATACCTTGCACCACGTCAAGAACGTCCGCGTTCGTGCCTTGCTCGGGCTCTGACTCATGGATCGCTGCAAGGTATGTTGGCTGGCCCCTCTTCCAACCTTTGGCTATTTGCATAGCCGAGACCCTCTCGGTCTTTATGTCCTCCGCATGGTTGAGGCCCTTAAATCCCCGAACAAAGCAAGGCTTCCTCGGGTCTGAAATGAACAAACCAGACACATGTGGCATGACTGAAACACAAGCTTTCACAAGAAAGTTGTTACCGAGTATTATGTCAAAATCGTCCATTGGGATGACCATGACATCAATGGCCCCTGACCAATCACCAATCTGCACCGGCACGCCTTTGGCCATTCCAAGTACCGGCCTGCTTTGAGAGTTGACGGCTTTGATGCGACTGGCCTGCTTCTGGATCCGCAATCCGTAAGCTTGCACAACACGATCCGACACGAAGTTGTGCGTTGCGCCAGTGTCCACCATTGCCTCCACTTCCTTGGTGTTCAGGGTCATCGGTATATACATCAGTCCCTGCTCCTGCGCCTTTCTTCCCGATCGAATGGCACCGAGAACTTGGAGAGGTGCCACTCTAGTTTGCTCGTCATCGGAGTCGGAGTCGGTCCTATTCACCAAGGCCGACAACTTCTCCCTCTTCGGGCAATCTCGAGCACGATGGGGGCCGTTACAGATGAAGCACCCGGGGTGGGTCTTGGGGTCCTTAAGAGACGAACCTTCCGTCACCTTCCCCTTCCCCTTGTCTCCTTTAGACATTTTCCCCTTGTCGGCTTTGCTAGCACCCTTGCTAGGCTTGGCCGCCTTGTCCTTCACCTTCTCGGCCTGCTTCCCCTTCGGGTCGCTCTTTGATATACGGATGTCCACCAACGCATCCGCCTTCGCCATTGCGGTCTGGAGGTCTTGGACTCCTTGCCTTCGCAGCTCAAGTTGAGCCCACGATTGAAGACCCCGCATAAAGTTGAACAATTTGTCCAACTCGGACATCTCTGTGACATCAAGCAATAAGGAACTAAATTCCTTCACATAGTCACGTACCGTACTTGTCTGCCTCAAGTTGCACAATGCATCCCGAGCAGCCCACGAAGTGTTCGTGGGAAGGAACTGCTCCTTGAGTTCCTTCTTCAGTACCGGCCAATCTCTGATGCGTGGCCGCCCGCCGGTAGCAGCGTCCTGCTCTCGGGTTCGCCACCAGAGCTTTGCATCGCCCGCCAAGTACATGACCGCCATTGAGACTTGTTCCCCCTCTGGAACTTTTCCTGCCTCAAAGTAATGCTCGATATCCCACAAGAAATTTTCGAGTTCCTTGGAACTCCTAGCGCCTGTAAAGGCTTTGGGTTCAGGTATCTTTACCTTCGCCCGAGATCCCTCTGCTTCGGCTACTCCAGCAGCCAGCGCACGTCGGAGGACGCTCACCTCCTCCTTCAACCGAACAACATCTGGAACTAGCGCTGCCAGAACATCAGCCACAGTTCCGTTGGCTCCAGACGTGTTGCCGAGGGACATTTCCAAAGCCGTGATTCGATCTCTTAACGCATCCATACGGGACATCCACAAGTCACCGCTCGCTTGCTATTCCAATCCTCGCACACCGCTTGAACGCGGCTCTGATACCAGCTGTCACAGGGGTCGGAACTCACCCGAATTTTTCCGTTCCTGCGATGGTGCTGAGCAGTGTCCCGTGCACTCTCAGCCAACCCGAAGCACACACACGCAGCGAAATAGCTTGGCGAGGTTTAGCAATCAAGGATCAAGATCGAACAATGCAAGGTAAGGGAAATCTCACTTGTATTCACAAACACGAATTACAAGAACACACAAAACCCTTACACGACCTTGCACGGCCACGTCCAAGTATATGCCTCGTACTCCAGCACTTGCACTCCTCACTTGGACGGGTGAACTTCACTCCGGGAGTTCACACTCAGCGTCGGGGGACTGGTCACACTGTTGCCGGGACTTCCTTGCTCGACTATCGGTGATAGAGTGTTCTCTCTAACTCTCTCCAGTTGCTCTCCCCTTCTGCCTTCCTCGACCTTAGGACCCGGGGGCTATTTATACTTGCAGGTGGGGAATCCTCATCCCTAGTTTCTAGGGGACACCTCAGCTTCCATAACCACCCTTATCCCTTATTCCTAGGGATAAGATCGACTGCCAGCACAGTCCTCGGTCAGCACCTTGACCGAGACTCCATCGTTCCACGACCGGAGTATATCGGGCCTGACTGAGTGCCACCCGCACTCAGTTCGGTCATGGGCACCACGCCCTTGCCTTGGATCAATTGCATGGAACATTAGCGTCGCTCGCCCCCGAGCGACTTCCCTAGCGAGTCTTCGGGAGAACCCGCATGCCCGTTGCTTGCCAGTTCGCCTTTGAACGGGTCTTTCGGGAGGTTGGGGCGTCCAGCCCACTTGGCCTTGACCGGGTCTTGCGGGAGTGCTCAGGCCCGCACGGCCCGCCACCTGTCGTCCGCCTTCCTCGCCCGAGAACAAGTCTTCCGGGCGGTTAGGGCGTCCAGCTCACTCCTGACCGAGTCTTTAGGGAAGTGGGGAAGTCCAGCTCGCCTTCCCACTTAGCTTGGCCCTCGCCCTATATATATCCCATTGATCCTTTGGCATTCCTTCCCTCGATCCTTTCCCGGGCTGCCATGCTATCGAGGGTCCGCTTGGCAGCCATTTCCGTGTCCGAGCATTAAGGGGCTGACAGTATACCTCTGGCTTCCTCTTCATACTGTGCGCGGTATGGTATACCTCTGGCTTCCTTTTCACACTGTGCCAAGACGATCTTTCAAATTATTCAAGCTGTCAACTCAGAGGATTTGCAAAATTTTAAAGAACTATGTGCCACTCATGTCGTAGAAAGCATTGAAAGATGAAGCTTTCAACAGTCGATTCATGAAGAAAGATATGAAAAACTAGCAATGCATGGAACACGGCCACCATTTCTGATGATAATAATCACGAGATAGTTCTTCTCGAGGGGCTGTTATTGTTCAACATAAGCGATACTGCGCTACTTCACTCCGTACAGCTCTGGTTTAGACAGCCTTGGCCTGGGTATAGCAACCAATGGCTTCATTTTCTTAACAACCACGCCGAACTTGTCCGAAAGCTCGAGCTCTGTGCCCTCTGGCAACTCCCACTCAAAGGAGTGCAAGAAGGAAGCCAGTATGTACTTGAGCATCTTCTCGGCTAATGGAAGCCCGGGGCAGATCCTTCTACCAGAACCAAAAGGAAGATACATGAAGTTGTTGCCGGAATAATCAAACTTGTCCAGATTATCCAGGAACCTTTCTGGTTTAAAATCCAAAGGATCTTCCCACACTCGAGGGTCCCTTTGAATTGCCCACATATTCACAAACACCTTGGCGCCCTTCGGGATCGTGTACCTGCCAACAAGTATACATTTATCTGTTTGCAGTTAAAAATTCTTAAACTTGTGGAGCAGTTATCCGATATTCATAGTACCCGCCGACAGTAACAGATTGGCTCGGGCATCGGGGCACCAGCAAGGGCAAAGCTGGATGCAAACGAAATGTCTCATGAATGACAGCATCAAGGTATGTTAACTTGGGCAAGTGGGACTCTTCGACTAGGCTGTTCAATCCGACAACTTCTGTCAACTCCTCCATCACTTTTACTAGCATGGGTTTATGCTGAAAGAGTATGGCCATCACCCATTCCACCATCGTCGATGTTGTGTCAGTCCCACCCACCATGATATCCTGTATAATGTCACTCACGAATTCTAGTTAGAGTTCACAACCTACATGAGTATTTTCGCACTAAATAAATTTATCATAGCATGGAAAGATTTGTAATAATTTTTACTGACAATTCTGTGATGATGATTCACTAATAAGGTTCTTATGTTTAATGAAAAGTGTACGTGCAAAGCACGTGTTACGGTGCCCATGGTGAGGAAGCATCAACTAAAATTTTGCCCTTAACATAGTACAGGTTCATTAAAAAAGCAAAAAATATCCAATTCTAAATCTACAAGTTTTCAGCTTTTGCTTCCAAGTGTTTGTAATGTCACTTTTCATCTCTAAAAAAAAGTATTCGTAATCTTTCCAGTCCTCTTCTAAGGAAAAATTGCAACTTACAGTCAGAAGGCCTTTGAGTTCTTGACTCTTGGTCGCCGATGTCAGAATATTCTCTTCTCCCTCCATCTGAGGACCCAAGAAGATCTGCACGATATCCTTCTTTTTACCATCTTCTCCTGCTTCGTCTTCTTTGGGGATTCCCTCGTTGGCGTCCCTTTCAATAGCATGAGCAATGACAGAATCAAGGAAGCTGTCCATCCGCTGAATTATCTTCTTGGCCTGCCTCTCCACTCCCTGGACATCAAACCTCGCAAGCACTGGGAAAAGGTCTGAAATGTTTGCTTTTCCAAGTAGCACCATCTGCTCTGTTACTGCCTTCCGGAACTCCAAGTTAAGGCTCTCCCTGTTTTCCCCTTTAACTGTTTGGCCCCAAAGCATCGCCATTATTACATTGATCAGAAGGAAAAGGGACAATTGCCCGATGTCTACGGGGGAGCCCACCGAACTGTATAAACTAATGATGCTCTTCTTCACTTCCTCTCTCCTGAGGCTGTAACAGGCATCAAGGCTTGTGCTGCTCATCATCTCCCGCACGAACACTTTCCGCATCTTCCTCCAGTAAGGCCCGTAGTCAGCGAATGCAATGTCTTTTCCACCATATGAGAAGGTCAGTGCTGCAATGGTTGCATCCCGATTAGCAAACACCATGTCGTGGTCGCGACTGATTTCTTTCACCAGGGATGGCCAGGAAAGGACCACCCAGAGCTTGTTCCCGAGCCAGAGCTTGTATATGGGTCCATAAGTCTTGGACAGCTCTGCAAACTCCCGGTGAAGGTGCTTTCCGAGGAATGGGAGGTAGCCAAGGAAGGGCACGCCCCTTGGCCCTGGCGGCAGCGGAGGGTCGACAGCATTCCTCCACCTTTTTAGGACTGCAAGGAAACCCAAGAGAAGAAATAACACAGTGAGCGGGACTGATAAATTAGATGCGCCGTTAGAAAGCTTATCTTCCATGGAGCTTGGACGGAATTTCCCCGACGCAGCTTGTTTTTTTAGCAGATGAGAAGCTTGGAGTAAGGGAGATGGAGATCACTAGAGTGAAGAAAATTTCTACAAGTGGAAACAATAATTCGCTTGGGCCATGGCGACACTCTTATGTATGCCAAGGTATGGCCAGGGTAATGGCCTTGATGCATCAATTTTTTGTGGTTGCAGATGTCTGTGCCACTCCTTACCTCACCCATCAACCGGACAAAAGAAGGTGAAAGATTGTACCTTTCGCATGCGTCATTGCGTTCACATTAATGCCCAGCTATCAATGAATTACAAATTATTGAAAAAAAAAGTGACCAGGGAAGGGGGGAAAAATCTCGATCTCAATGAATTGTGCATCACGACAGCTTCGATCGGTTCAGAAGGCATGTCCAAATGTCATCCAGAAGAAAAAGGCATTTGCTTCTGGCCAAATGTAACAAACGACTGTGCGGCACCGGTCTTTCCTTCCAAATCTGATGTTACATTGCATTGATTATCGTGGTCCTGACTCCAGAAAGACCTGCACCTACGACCCTTTTTCGCATGTTCGCTCTTTAATTAAGCCTGTGATCGAATTCCATTTTTTGCTAGTTTAACATTCAGAAAAACATGACTTTCAAGGATTTAGTTCAATCAGTATGAATCCTTCTATCGCCAATTATTGATGCGAAAAGCCTTTCACCTTTCAGCTCTTTTCAATTTATGAAGGGTACTATGGATTCATAACTTCAATCGATCCTTCAACCTACAGGCAAGAATTCTGTAAGATTCACCCTTGATTCATCCATGATCCACATATCCTGTTCTCTGGACTACTCGTAAAGGACGGGATTGGACAGCCTCGGGGTCGGGATGGCAGTGAGAGGAACTCTCTTCTTCAGGACAATACCGAACTGCTCGGAGAGATCCATCTTCTCCCCCTCGGGCAGCTTCCAATCGAAGGAATGGAAGAGGGTCGCGAGGGAGTACAGCACCATCCTCTCCGCCATCGCTATTCCAGCGCATATCCTCCTCCCAGATCCGAACGGGAAGTAATTGAAGTCGTTCCCGCTGCAGTCCCCAGGGCTCTTCCCGCCCAGGAACCTCTCGGGGTCGAACTCGGTCGGGTTCTCCCACAGAGACGGGTCGCGGTGGATGGCCCACACGTTGATGAAGACCCGGGAGCCCTTCGGGACTGCGAACCCACCAATGGTGGACTCCTTGCTGGGGCAATGGGGGACTAGCAGAGGAAGAGCCGCGTGGAGGCGGAGGGACTCCTTCATGACAGCTTGAAGGTAGGGGAGCTTGCCGATGTGGGACTCCTCGACGATGTCATCCTTGCCGACCACAGAGTCGAGCTCCTGCTGCACTGTTGCCAGGACTTGCGGCTTGTTCATTACCTCAGCCATGGCGAACTCCACCGAGTTGGAGGACGTGTCTGTGCCGCCCACCACCATATCCTGCGTTGACGTTGGTGAAGGAGGAGGGAAAGACCGTTAATAGTTCAAAGTTGCGGGCAAAATCCTTAGTGAAAGATAAACTGAGGGGAGGCAGGTAGGGTGACGCACAGTCGCTTGTCATATTTGAAAAGTGAGATCTTCACTGGTCATAGTCGGTGCCTGTGATCACATATCATCGCAACTTATGCCTCACTTTGCTTCTCTTTAAACAGAGAGGGGAGCAAGATCGGGGCATGGTTGCCAGGCAGGTGGAGGTTTACAAACTACGACAACAGTTGATGGCAATCTCTCTGAGGTGGTGGTAATTATACTGCCGTGAAAATATATATAAAAATAAAAATAAATGCTGTGCCACATGAATATCTAATATTTCCATGAAAATAGTGTCATGAAGGTTCCTTCGCGACCCTCCCATTAATTCCACATGAAGGGACTCGGGGCCAGATTCTTCAGTGTTTAAAAGGGACAAGAAAGACAAAATTGTTGATATCGAATAGTTCATGTACCACCACCAGTAGATTCCATGCTTTGGTAAATGATAGAAACCTCATGCCAGTAGTTTATTTCAATTTAATCAGTTAAGATTCAAGATTAAGAGCAATAAGAGGCGGACTGCCTAATCGTGAAATATTTCGATTTAATTTGTTACTGTACTAATGGCAAATGACAGAAGAGATGACGCAGGATTCGCACCATTAGGAGGGCTTTGAGCCCAGCCATAGTCAGCGGCGGATTGGCATCCTCCTCATCCTTCACCCTCAGCAGAAACTCCAAGAAGTCCTTGTCGCTTCTTGCCCCAAACTCCTTCTCCGTTCTCAGCCGCTGATCGATCATCTCCTCGAAGATCCCATCAAGCCGCTTTGCAAGCCCATTCATCTGCTTCTCGATCCCTTGAAGGTCGAACCGTGCCAAGCCTGGGAAGAAATCCGACACGTTCGGCTTCCCCAAGAGGGCTACTACATCCGAGACCAGCTTCCTGAATTCTGTACCGAGCCTGGCCCGAGCCTGGCCCTGCACGGTCCCTCCCCACATCATGCCTGTAATCACGTTGAGGACCGTGAGGAATATCTGCTCTCCCACATTCACAGGCGATCCCGCCTGCTCGTACAAGTACTTCACTGTCCCGCGGACCTCTCGCCTCCGGAGACCGTATACGGAGTCGAGGGTCGCGTTGCTGAGCATCTTGAGCACGCACACCTTCCGGAGCATCCTCCACTCGGGACCGTAAGAGGCCCACGCGATGTCCATCCCACCATAGGTGGCAACCCTAGCGGCCGCAGGCACATCCCGGTTCGCGAAGGTGGTATCCTGTTCCTTGAGGACCTCACGGGCCGCGGAGGGAGAGCTCACGACAATCCCGGCCTTGTTTCCCAGCATGATTTTCATGACAGGTCCGTAACGGCGCGCCAGGTCGGCGAAGTAGGTGTGGAGCTCGGGGTCCAAGAAGGGCAGGCTCCCGACAATAGGAAGGCCGGCGGGGCCCGGCGGGCTTCCCTTTGGAGCTTTGAAGCAGAGGATCCACAGGCACCAGGCAAGGGCGAAGACCGTCGACAGAAGCAAGACCAGGAGGGAGACGTCGTCTGTTGCAGCGTCGAAGATAGAAGTGAGTTGGAAAGAGAGAGACATTATTACGGGAAGCCGGAGAAAGATCGGGTGAGAGTCAGAGGGAGGCCAGTAGCTTGTGATAAATCTCGATGAGGAAAGGGCTCTGACGACCGGCTCATTGGTGAACTTTTGTGGGCGTGTCACGACAAATGGCCGACCGTCTTTGTGGAGCCTTCCATGGCTGAAGGATATTCTGACTGTTTTGGGATCCCCCCTTTTTGTGGCCAATAATTAGCAACAAGTTGCAGAGCCTTCCTAGACAAAGCTGTGAAATGAAATGTGTTAAAAAGGAGACCAAGATTTGATATTCAGTCGGGCATACGGGAGGGGATTGGCTTCCTGTGGCAGGCGAGATCGATACGAATTATAGCCGAGAAGTCTTAGTCATTGGATTTCCGGTATCCCCATTTACTCCATGTGCACCCTTGGCCTACAAATCCCTTCTTTTACCTAGATGAAGAAACACAGTCGACCACAATGTTTTTTTTTTTTTCTGATTTTCGGGATTGTAGTTGTCTTTTGCAGGTTTCATTCAGCATGTGAGTAGGAGACATTACATCATTATAGGAGTCCGACTGCCACGGATTCTATACAAAATAGCATCAATCAGTGAAAATTAATGCTAAAAGATAATTTTATTTAAAATGAATATGAGTAATTCAGATTTGAATATCATTAGCCCATTAATTAGGAGATATAACCCTTATAATTCATGAGATTATTGGGGGAAGAGCCACTTCATCCTACGGATATCTTGGGCATGGATACACTCCTGTACTTTCTAGCCGCAGGAAGTTTTTAAATATATATATTTTACATGGTACCTCGGATACGAGAAAATTGATGTCACCACTTGCTGCAGTCTCCCCGTCTCCAGCGATGGCGACGATATGGCTGGATGAAGACATCTAGGCCAGTTGGGACCATTTCCCAAGTCACTACTTCTTGGCTATAAGTCCCCTTGTGTGTGTGTATGTATATGTATATATATATATATTCATGTTGGCAAAAATTTCCCACCATATGTTCGGGATCGAATCACCGCCGAGGTCAGTTCGACCGTACTACGTCAAATTCTAGAGCATTCATGGCAATTGCCTTCACGGGGCCAACTTCTTTTATTTTCCTCGGTGATGCCAAGAGAAGGGACCACGATCGGTTTGAAAACAAGACACACACACAGCAATATGGACCACATTCATACGCTGAAGAAAAGAAATGATATTCTATATACTCCTTGAGTATTCGGCACATGTTCGTGATAACTAGAATCGTGGAAGAATTTCTCGTACTCCAAGGGAAAAGAGAGTTCAATTTCGGCAATAATTAATAACTAAGGATGTGCCGATTTTTTTGATCACCTTTTGATGAAGAAAAATTATTGAAAAGTTGAATATTGTGAATTTTAGCGATCCACGAGAGAGGCACCCATTAACATTCAATGTGACATTATTCACTTTGTGAAATAATGGTATTCGCTCAGTGGTTTATCAATCAATTCAGTAGCATAGATATTATTATAAAATGGACATGGTTGGAGCGTGTTGGGACAAGTTTTGCATTTTCCAGAATTTTCGACGATGTTAAAGCGTCGGTACGCATTTCATAATATTGGGCCTTATATTTTATGGGCTTTAGATTGGGTCAGCCCTTAAACTTAATGGGTAGAAATAATGGGCTATAGTGGCCCGGCCTGGCACGATATTTGATGTGTGTGTGTGTATATATGTGTATATATATATATGTTTTTTCATGTCATACGATAGGGCATGGCCTAGATACGATCTTTATGTTGTCGAGCCGAGCTGCTAATCAAGGCTTCCCCTAGAGTTGTTGGCACTTGCATGTCGGTGTCATAGTGAATCACCGATGATTCTATCTCATGGGAGCTATCAAATCCACGACCACGATAATATGTAAGACGATAATTCATGTAAATGGAAATCCCTCACCAATTCAACCTCAGTTCCATTTTCTCGAGCTAAATTGGTTCTAGAATTACTTGCAATTTGGGGCATACGTGTCATGAGCCAGAATCTCCGTCATTGAAATTTGGGCATTATGTCTCCAAAGTAGCAAGACAAGACAAGATAAATAACTATTAAAGAGGTGTTCATCCCTGAGCTATAGAGCTGGTTTAGCAAAAAGGGCAATAATCATCTAATTACTGAGGTTTTATGATATCTACTTCTTGAAATTATTCTAATATTTTCACTTCATTTATTTCTTACATCTAGTTAAGTTCTTTTATATCCATAAATTAGCATATATTTTATGTAATATCTTGAACTACTCAATATAATAAAATATATAATTTTAATCTATGACCGACCACATTCATATATCTTGATATCCCTATTCTCCTCTTATTAATTTATTTGAATCTCTTCGTGGTCGATCGTGGTTTATTTTGGTAGTACGCTGCTGCCATCAAAGTATTTAGAATACATGTACAGATCACGTGATTTATTATTATTATTACTAATATGTCTATAATGGGATAACATAAATAGAAAAAAATAAATAGATATGGGAAATCTCACGATAAAAATTAAATTTACAACGTATTGGTTGTTAAGTCAATACCGATCTCATTATACTAAACTCCTTTTTATCATTAAAAAAAATATGATATGCCTTTAAGAAAAGAAAAGAAGAGCGGAGTGCAATTTTTCAAGGGATAAAAAGAGGCTCCTTTTTTGCTTATTGCTATGGAAGTTGATGGTGGACTGTCGCTTGACAAGTTAAATCAAGAAATAATGGAAAAGTCATCATTTTAAGACGACCATTTTAATAGTGGGTTGATGTTGATCATCATGGAAAGGACTAGAAAATCATATATATTTGTTATATCTTATAGGAAATATGACAATTAGAATAAAAATCGTTATCAATAAATTAGATTAGCTAATATATTTAAGATTTTATAATATCTACCCGATATTATCATAATATTTTCAATTTATTTATTTCCTCCATTAGTCAATTCTCTCTTACCCATAAATTGAGTCATTTTTTATGTAATCTCTTGAACTGTTCAGTATAGTAAAATACGTGACTTTAATCTACGGCGGCCGACCACATTAATCTCTCCCGATATCTTGTTCTCCTCATGTTATTTCATTATAAATTTTATCCGAAAAAAGAGATTAAACTAAGGAGATTTTAAGTAAAACTAAGATCTTAGAGATAATAAAAATCATAAAATTCAAAATTGAATATGTAAAATTTGAAAAACAAAATAAATCATGCTTGGAAAAGTAATTAAATTCAAAGAGTAGGTAGGCCGAAACAAAATATAAATCATGTTTGACGAACTAAAACGTTAAGCAGGGAGGAAGAAAAGATCCCCCAACAGAAATAATAATAAGAAGAAGAAGAAGAAGAAGGAAACGTGTCTTCCAAGTTTTTTTTATATCGATGGTCTCAACACCGTAATAATCAACTAATTTACCGAACGATATATTGTACAGTATGTAATCCGCCAATTAAATTTTAGATATTGACTTTCGAAAATTTTGAATCATAAACTTAATATACTACGTATTATCAATTTATTAGCATGGACACTACGCATTTTCCAGCTTATTATTAGAAAGCAACCTACTCGAGAAGGATTTTAATTCACGTGCCTCACATAATTCTCCAACCCGAGGCCAATTCAAACAATTCGAGTCACCAACTATGCTTTTGCCAGAGCCACAAGCAGGTGGTGGAGCCACGGATTATGGAAATTTGTTTAAATAGGACAAATTTTAAACGGGAAAAATTTTTAAATAATGGATTTAAGGTAAGAAAGATGATAATTTGACAAAGAAAATAGTTAAAATCAAATAAATTTATATAATATTTAATAAAGTTTCTTAAAATTCAATGAGAATAATCACCCTCAGACACTTCTTAAATCCATTCCGCCGTCTTACTGCACCTTTCATGGTAACATGTCTTAGTTTCCATCACTTTTGAGTATTTCTAAAATTAATAATCCCAGAAATTAATGAAGATTCTTATATAATATATTATTTGATAAATTAATTAATTATTATGATATTAAATAATATATATATATATATACACACAAAACTTTGATGACTACGGATTTTTTCACCTTCATAAGTTCAAGAAAAGGTTTAAAAAATTAATATAATAAATATCACTGTATTATGCTGCTCTTTTTTTTTTATCTGTTTTTATATTTGGGCTCATGATGTCTATGTGGTCTATAAAATGAGCCCAAATCCTTCTGACTGAATGCTGCCTGCCGAAGATCAATCGTTCTCTTTTAAGTTTCTTGACCCACAAAATGTCTCCCGTCGCCTTCCAATCCGGCACCTCTGCTATCATCAGTGAACTCTCGGCCTTGCTTGGAAGAATCAGCACGAACCCTCGAAAGGATGATCACCTCTCTCCCTTGTTCCTCGCGCTCTCAGCACTCTTCGCTGTGATCTGCTGGACATGGTTAGTTCCTTACCTCAAAACCCGGAAAGGAAGAACTCCGCCGGGTCCGATGGGCCTCCCGGTCATCGGGAACCTCCCGTTCATAGACCCACAGCTGCACACATACTTCGCAGGCCTGGCCCAAACCTATGGCCCTGTCGTGAAGCTCAAGCTTGGGAGCAAGGTCGGGTTCGTCATCTCCTCCCCGACCAGTGCCCGCCAAGTGCTCAAGGACCACGACACAACATTTGCGAACCGTGATGTCCATTCGGGGGCCATGGTAGTTACCTACGGCGGCTTAGACATCGTGTCGGCCCCGTACGGGCCAACGTGGAGGACACTGAGAAGGGTCTGCGTCCTCAAGATGCTGAGCCGGCCAACCCTAGACTCCGTCTATGGGCTCCGCCGGAGAGAGGTTCGGGAGACCATCACACACTTGCACCAGCGTTCCGGTTCGCCAGTGAACGTGGGAGATCAGATGTTCCTCACGGTGTACAACGTGATCACGAGCATGCTATGGGGCAGGACTGTGCAGGGGGACGATCGGGCAAGACTGGGTGCGGAGTTAAAGAGTGCAGTAGCAGAGCTGACCGAGCTAGTGGCGAGACCCAACATATCCGACTTCTATCCAGCCCTGGCGCGGTTCGACCTGCAAGGGATACAGAAGCGCATGAAGCATCTCGCCGGGCAATTTCATCAGATTTTTGAAGCCATCATAAGCCAAAGGCTGAGGATCGAGAAGGAGAGCGTCCGGACCACCAGGACCCAAGGCGGCCAGAAGGAGAAGGATTTTTTGCAGTTTTTGCTGGAGCTCAAAGATGAGGAGGATTCCAAGACTCCCCTGACATTTGTTGGGATCAAAGCTTTGCTCTTTGTACGTATTCATCTGCCGCATGTTGTTTTGTTTGATATATGCACATGCACACACATATATATTATATGATATGTATACTAAAGAATACACCTCGGATGTGATGTAATCTGTCTCTGTTTTCCCACTTGATCACACAGAACATGATTGTGAATGGGACCGAGACGTCCTCTAACACGGTCGAATTTATCATGGCCGAGCTGCTGAACAAGCCACACATCGCCTGCAAGGCCCAGGAAGAGCTTGACACGGTGGTCGGGAAAGACAACACGGTGGAGGAGTGGCACATCAGCAAGCTCCCGTACCTCCAAGCCATAGTGAAAGAGTCACTCCGCCTCCACCCGCCAGCGCCGCTGCTGGTTCCGCGCTGCCCCAGCGAAGATTCCACCATCGGTGGGTTCAGAATCCCCAGGGGCTCCCGGGTCTACATCAACATCTGGGCCATCCACCGGGACCCGACCCTGTGGGAGAACCCAACCGATTTTTATCCAGAGAGGTTCGTAAACCGGGAGATGGACTACAACGGGACGGATTTCAGTTACCTCCCATTCGGGTCTGGGAAGAGGATGTGCGCTGGGATGGCGATGGCCGAGAGGATGGTGATGTATTTGCTCGCGACGCTGCTGCATTCCTTCGACTGGGAGCTGCCCGAGGGCGAGGAGTTGGACCTGTCGGAGAAGTTCGGGATTGTGATGAAGAAGAAGGTGCCGCTGATCGCGATCCCCACCACGAGGTTGTCCGACCCGACTCTTTACAAGTAAGCAGAAGGCTGCATCGGGACGGGTCTTGGTGATCGATTTTCTAGAACTGCAAGTGTCTTGCATTGGCCCAGGCACCATTATCCACAAGAACATATATAATTAAGAGTCAGCTCCTGTTGCAGATTAGACAGTACGATGATGATCGCGGTTGTTTCTGTTTTCTTTCCCGTATATATATATATACACACACACACACAAAAGTAATTCACTTCCACGGTTTACCGTAACAAATTTGTAATACTCCTAGTTTGCAAAAATGAAGGATGCCATCAACGCCTTGATGGTATGTTCGGCCATTCATGGATGCAGATATGTTGCAACTTTTTTTTTTTTCAAATAATTCATTATTCAGTTGAAAATGTAATTAACAAAACATTAGGTTACTAAATATGATTTGAAAAAAATAGAAAAAGGACATACGAACACTTCGAGCCCTCAGTATATATCAATTTTATTTTTACCACTTGTTTTGTTTTTTCATTTTACCATCAATATTCACATTTTTCCCGCTTTAGTCTTAAAGTCATATTTTCCGTTAATTTTTTTTATTCGTCCACAATATATTTTTAAATTTAAATAAATTCAGAGCTTTTTTAAAAAAGAAAAGCTTTATAAAAATTAAAATAAAAAACAAAGGGAGAGATTGCGTGGGAGGAGGAAGATAACGGGAATTGAGGGGACGGTCATGGCCTGTCGCCACCACCCCCTCTATCATCATGGCTGGCCGGCCGGCCCAAGTAGTGGAACCTTTAAGACATTTTCTGACAGTGACATGAGAGCAGCCCCTGTCAGAGGACTTAACATCCGATTTGGACTTCCAAGGGCAACTTTTTCTGATTGGGAGGATCAAGCATCAAACATTGCACGTAAGCAATGACACATTTTGCTCGACACTTTCCCTCGTCCTGCAGATTAGAGAGAGAGAGAGAGAGAGAGAGAGAGAGGGAGGGAGGGACTACAGAATAAAACAAAAACTATTTATGGTCTTGACCAACTGTGGTCGACGGGTTCATTTCATCAACTGAGCAAAAAATCAGGTGCAACAACCCCACAGGTCATGGACCTGGTTTTGTAAGTACAGCTACAAACTTACAATGGACACCGTTGCCGATTATTGGCTCGCTCAGAAAACAAAACTCTCTTCATTCAGATAAACAGCTAGAATCGTGAAAGGGGCCCAAAGAAATGGTAGAAATTCACTTATCTGCGGACCTGACTTGCTGTCTCGCCCTACGAGCACAGTCCGCGAAATCCCTAACTAGATGGGCGCATTTCAGAGGATCCTTCAGATGCTCCTTGTAGCATTCTAAGCATGCGTTGTTTTCGGCCGAACAGGGCATAGGCTTCTGGTAAGGAAGCTTGAACTCCTTGTCTCGCAGATCCTTGGCTCTCTGAGTAATCTCCTGAACGGTGCTCTCTTCCTGCTTCCGCAGCTTCTCGACAACACCTTCGCTCTCTCTTAGAAGAGATCGAATTGATTCTAATTCTGCACTCAAAGATAATGCCGGAGCAGTTGCCGGGAGGAATAGGGGAGGCTGGAGCGGCCACCCAGCGGGAGGTCCCTTGAGTGCTTCTTCTAGACTATCAGATGTTGGCTTCCGCTCGACCTTGGGTGGGGACTTTTGAGTCTCTTTTGGTACCTTTGGTTTAATTTTTCTTGGTTTCTTCTTCAACTTATCACTACTGTCAAGCAGCTGATCGACGAGGCCATTACTGATTTGAACAGTAAAATCACCCATGGCACGGCTAGACTGAAGTAAAGTACCTGAGAATACCAGGGAAGTCAACAGTATCAATTTAAGAAATGAAGCATCCGTGTCGCTCTGGAAATGTAGGTCGACACCTCATTGCTGCTTGCTGTGAAACTGGGAAATGATGCAATTGAAGAATAAAGAAACTCCTACTCAAGTTACAGTTAGGGCTGATATTCAAGATTAGTCCAAGTGATTTCATCTCAATCAATAACTTACAGGCGAGAAAGGATAGGAACCTACTTCCACAGTCCCACTCGAATATAAATGTGCTAGAGAGAGTAGTTTCTGGCATTTTTGAAAGGGGGGAAATACATTGATCTTTAAATCAATGAATCAATGCCCACTGTATTCAGTTAGATCCAGGCGGCAGAGAATCATCATAAAAAAAGAAACCAGAATGGCCCGCTTTCTCTGTTCCCATACCCTCCATGAAAATCCCAACTTCTACAATCAAACAGCAGAAGTTGGATCAGAGCAATCAAAGCAGTCAATCCAGACGAACACCGCGCTTGCCATAGGTTAAGAGAAGATACAACATTAACAGGTAAATGAAGAAATGCCGACTTTCAGTAAACGAAATTCTTTGAGCAAGAAATTGATCCAACCGGAAAATGTAAAGTAAACGATTCCACGTCCGCCCAAGCGCCAACAAGATGCAGACGATAAAAAGCGGTACAGCCCTTACTTAGATTGTAACGGCATAAACTACTTCTCTCTGGATGGAGCATCAGGCAACGATCCGAAAATTTATCCAGATCTTTGATTTGATCAGGTGAGAATTCTACGAATTACAGAACCCTAGATGAAAATGATCACCTCTTTCTTTCACTCCAGCAGAGCACGACACCGTTCCCCAAGGGACGGGAGGTCAGAGATCACTGGGACAGAGAAGAGCCGTAAGGAGTCGAGATTCGCGATCGGCAGGCACACCGAGCAGCACTACCGTTCGAGCAGAAGAGGGAAAACTTGGGGAGAACGAGAAGTGAGGCAGAGAAGGAGAGGGCCGGCGAAAGGGAATGAGCGGGCCTACGAAATGTTGAAGAATGATGAGAAGAAGATCGGCTTAAGCCCATAACAACAGCAGTGAATGGGCCTTCGGAAGGTAAACCAAAAAACTTAACTGATGGGCCAGCAGATCATTGTGAACAACGGCCCATTAAAATATATACGTGCAGATTACGTCAATTACTGTCTTGCCCTCGGCGAGTGTGCGTCTGTATTAGAACCTCGAGTGGCGGCATATTGCTCAGTGGCCCATGGAGTAAGTAGATGGAACATCCACATCCAAGTGGTCTCCTTCCTAGGCATAATTCACATAAATTTCATTTTAAAATTGCTTTTTTAATTAATTAATTATTAATATTTTTCGGGTGAAAGTTATGGCACAGCTTAAATTCACTGCACATGAGGATGACATTTTCTTTGGTCTTTCTATAATATTTTTTTTCCATATAATTAACACGTTATTCCAGAATTAATTCACGAGAGTGATGTCAAATGTGCTTCAATAGAAAATTATTTTTTAAAAAGAAAATAAAAAGGTAATGTAACATAAGCATACGAAGAAAACTTCCATAGTGATACCCATTTAAAATGCCACATATGATATAATTATATCAGTCGATTCAATGGAGAATTTCATATCTTATATTCAACCCAACTTGTATCAAAAATTATATTAGGCGTATGTCATGCACCAAGTTTTCATGAGCAATTTCCAAGGAAATGTCAATGATATTTAGTTAAAATAAATAAATTCAACATATGTTTGGGATCACGTACTGTAAGCTCTACATTTATCTACCCGATGATTTAACACTTAAATTAAATAATTTGTAATTGACAATAAATATTAAATATCTATCACTTCATGGTGACCACTCAACTATATTTAAATCTCATAATCGTGTTGTATTATATTTTTCAATATTATATGGTACACAATAACTACGAGTTACTCAGATAACATCACAATAATTACGTGAGTACCATGTTATGTCTATGTATAGTTAGTAAGGCACATGTAGTAGCTCCATTCACTTTCAATCCCCTTTGAAGCCGACGATCACGAAAATTCAAACATAGGGTTCATGGAATTGCATGTCATTCAAGCTTTATCAACATCAAGACCAAATCAAATTGAATTCTGGTTTGAACTTAGAGAGTCTGGTTATCGAGTAGCATTCATTCATCAACATATAGAATTTGATCGCCCACATTCGTCGAATACTAGGAACGGGTTATCTCATATCCTCAAGGAAAGGAAACACTTCAACAAATCCAAACATTATAAAATAAAATACCATATCTTGAGTGAGAGGGTTTATTCATATGATTTTACTTCCTCTTTTTTTTTTTTACAGTAAAGTTTGTGATTTATGAAATGACAAAATTTATGATTGTAAGGGTGAATCTCAATCAGTTCAAGTTTATCATCCTTTTAGAAATTGAAAATATTCAAAAGGACTCTCAATAATTGTACGAATTGTTTTCCTTAAAAGTGTAATTTAAAAATTAATATGCTTATCAATATAAGCTGATTGAGAAAGTTTAATATATTTTTTTCTTAAATAAGATATTGTTTCGAATGTTATGAATAAAAAGAATTTATATTAAGTAGATATATCTTTTAAATTGACCGATTCAACTCGAATTTAAATTAGTCAAAATCTAATAGATATCTAAATACTATATGGTTTCGACCCAAAAAAGATTTCGACATGCTTAGTTAAGATGGTCTGTCACTTTTTATCCTTGAGGTCTCTGTTTATAGTCATATTGGTGGTGAAAATTCACAATTTGAAAAAAAAAAGACTGTTTAGCAGACAAACTCCACTTTTAAGTTAAACTAATCAATATTAATGGATTTCTGGGTATTATGAGAAATGCACACGGTAAAAAACGAAAAGAAAAGAAAGGCAATTTAGATTAATTAGTTCCTCCTGGGACAATGATTTATATAAAATGACATGTGTGTGTATATATATATATATATAATTGCAATAGGCAGGAAATTTCCTGTAAATGTTGAAAACTTGATGATCGACTTCTTAAAATATTAAGCAACTTATGAAGAGTGATATATATATATATATATATATATAAGATCAACACGGGCTCACTAATTATAATAGATTTAATTAACTTCTTAATTATAGTCACAATTACATGACAAGGACATATGCAGCAATGGCATCACAATTACAGAATCCTTTTCCATTCATTTAAGAAGCCGTTTTAGATCGATCTCTCTCCCTCCCTCTCTCTCTCTCTCTCTGTCACCATTGAATCAAGAGTAGATCCACTCCTATTTGGCTTCATGGATGCTATGCTTCGACATTCTATTTACAATACGTGCATACATAAAGACTCCGAAGATTCTGTGCACATAATTAGAACGATCGAACCAAACCAACTTGTTGGTACCAGGTGGACAGGCGTGCTCGACAAGGGAACTTGCGGTTTTCATTTTGGTTCGAGCCAATTATGATTGATCTGCGGCTATAGACAGGACTTCGGGGGGATACTTCCTACTGCTTGTTGCCAATCTCTAAGGTTGACGATTCGACTGTTTTCACGTCCGTGCTACTGAAGCAATCGAGACCAAAGTCGTGGACCCCGAAATCTTCGCAATCCAATAGCCATGGGCAGTTCTCTTCCCAACTAGACGGAAACACTGTGTCGTTACCGAGGAAATTGTTCGTCATACCACCCGGTACCTGAAAGTTCCATGAAACATCGACCGTCGGATTAGCTTCCTCCAACCACAAGCTGTCCATCAAGAACTCATCCCGACCGCAGACACCGCTATCCAGCAGGTGAAAGGTCGATTCATCTGTGCTCGAACAGTTCACAGTCGGCGATCTGGATGAGTTATGATCGGATTTGGTATTCATGGAACCATTGCTTTCGTTTTTACTGCAAGAAGTGTGATCATCAGCTGGAGTTTTCTTCTTATCAGTTAGTGAAGCCGAAGATCGATCTTCATCCTGCAGGGGTTTGCTGATGATAGGCTCGTGAGTAACGGGATCGATACCCATCTTCATGAGCTTTTTCTTAATATGCGTGTTCCAGTGATTCTTTATCTCATTGTCCGTTCTTCCGGGCAACCTTGCTGCAATCTTGGACCACCTGATAGCAAAGATGACAATAAATGTTCAAGAGGTTAGGGAGATTTTGATAGCGATTTCAGATGACGAATTTCATAAAGTATACGTTTTAGCAAACGTCCGATTTGACGTGGATTGCTGGCATCCGAAGATGCATACTTTGAAAGTAATGTTCATGAGTGCGAAGATACTTCGAAGAGAACATAAATATGGAATGCTACATTGAGAGTCTATAAGCCCATGACACCATGTGGTCTCGCCGGAAACAGATGTGCCGATGAAGTTACTTTTTTCGGGTTCTTCCATCATCTCTCTCCTAAACTTTTCACTTACAGGAACGGGGATTATGGTGAATTTATGGTAAGGATCAATCAGTGTAAACCTGTTGCCAAGACGAGCATGGAGGTCGATCACGAGCTGCTCCTCAGCGTCAGATAGGAGTCCCCTCTTGAGGTCAGGGCGGAGGTAGTTGGTCCAGCGGAGGCGGCAGCTCTTCCCGCAGCGGCGGAGGCCAGCGAGCTTGGGGACGGCCCGCCAGCAGCAGTGGCCGTTGGTGAGGATGAAGTTGATGAGCTTCTTGTCTTCCTCGGCAGTCCACGGCCCTTTCTTCACCCCAAGTTTGTCGCAGCAAGGCTGCCTACCCATCACCTACCACCTAAGTCCTGTGGTTTACAGCTGATCCCACCAAATTATGATTCTTTCAAATTACAAGTCTTTTCCTGGTCTTCACCAAACACCTGTCCCCCTATATATATACTGTCCCCTCAAAAGCTTCCCAAGTTTTTCACACCGTTCCCAAGTTTGAATCCCATCTTGCTCTCGCATCAAAGTATCTGTTGGTGGCACGTTTTTTGAGCTTAGGTCTTGAAAGGCACCGGCTTCTCATAATATATATTAGATTTTTCGATGGTGTTATGCTAACATGATCAGTACTGAGTGTGAGTTGTTCAGTTCATCCACTCATTAAATACGGTTTAAATTTATCGTAACCGTCAAATTTTAAAATGACAATCCAAGCACGGCATGATGACATATGTTGATGAAAGTGAGCCTTGCTTGCTTCTGTTAACCCTATAGTTTCCTCATCGCCCGACTCGGTCGAGCTCTAATGAACTCTTTGGTGTCCGCATATACAATTGTTGATCGCGACACTGTATACTTACGGTAAAACCTGAAGGCGAGAAATAAGCTCACAGTTTAACTGTAATAGGTCATGTCTACGGGATTAATATTTCTTCATCAGGCTTACCTCCAAGGCTTCTTCTTTTTTCTTTGGGGGGGTTCTTTTCTTCTGCCATGATTGTGTATAGGACCTAAAGATGTACCAAAATCAAGTCGGGGGGTGAAAGGGACATCGGAACTAATAGTTTGGGAGGCCTGCTTTCGGGGGTGTTGACAGGGCACAAAGAAATGGTGAAAGTGAACCATGGGAGGGACCATAGAGTTGGTGGCATGTAAGTAAGAAAATGGAAATTTGGTTTTTCCCTCCATCTCCCAAACCCATACTTAAAACGCAATCTTACTCAACCGTTGCATCACCCATTTCGTCATCCCCAAGTTTACGTGACCCCATTCCCCCGGCTCTGTATATGGTCGCTTAGACTTCTTCGGTAAAATGAGTGTATTGAAAAATTATATTAAAAGTCAATGTGTCAAAATTGAATTTAAGACATATGTAAGTTTGAGTTGAGGGTAGATGATATTTGTGCCGTACAGGGATCGAGTTAAGTTACGTGCATCTAAGAGCGAAGCAATTGTGCCCAACCGAGATTTTCCAAGTGATTTGATCATCGAAAAAATGAAACTATAGTATATACATCATGCTCCCCCATGAGAAATTACACATTGCCCTCACTAGTTTATATTCAAACTAGTGAATATATTAAAAGGTTATCTGCATGTAGAATTTTACATTTCAGTCATTAAACGATGATTCAATATGCATTGTGAGTTATATTAATGTATATATTAGATTAAGAATCGTTTGACTAAACTCTTAAATGGTTTATCAGCCATGGAGGCGTCCACTTACACGACCCCTAGATTCTTCCATTGATGAAACGCGTGTACCCGAGGACGAGGTGAGCGTGATCGCTTGGAAACGGAACAAGAGAACAAAACCTGCTTTTAATTTTCAGCCGCCCTATGTTCCCCGATTTCCACGAGATTAACGCGACTTATATTCGATCCAATTTTCATCGATCGAACTTTTTATATCATGTTATTCTCATCTAGTAATTTTAGACTCTTGGATCTCCACAGCTCATTGCGTAGTGACTAAATATTGGATAAGCATAATTGATTTAAGTATAAATAAGTCGGGCTATGCTGGAGGAGTATTTTTTTGACAAAAAGGTGTTTGCGGATCAGTTCATTGAAGCGTACTTGCACTACTTCACAACGTAGATAATAATACAATAAGATAGTTAAATCGGCTTGATTTAATTCTATTTATGAGTATTTAGTATTATCTTATATTTAAATCTTATAAATAAAAAAAAGTAAGTAAATTAGAGAATCCTATGGAAAAGGTGGAATCACTCGAGGGGATATATATTGATATATGTGTGTGTGTATATATATATATGTATATAATAACACAGTACACTATTGTCTATGGAGAGGTTGAAAATCCAATCTATTGGGTCTTTGACTTAGGGGGGTCTCCGGTCGTCTTCGGAGAGCATAGTCCTTAAACGTGGGACCCTTTTCAGCAATCTGTCTTCTTGCTTTGGTTGCTCATCTTGGCACTTCATTATTGTGCCCACCACAAACACATGATTCTCATCGGAGACAGACACGCGGAGACTGCTCCGTCCACCAACCTCGAAGTGTCGGACAAGAACCGGGTAACGTTGCACGATGTGCCGTGTCCGTGTCCGACTGAATCATTTGAAACCCTAACTCAATACATCGAACCAAGCCATCAATCGACGAAACTGTTTTCAGAAAGCTTGCGGACCCTGCAAGAAAAATTTAATGCTGGCTTTTCCTCCAGCCAGGTGGGCCAGGCAAACAAATCTGTGGAGAGAGAGCGAGCAATCAAGCTCGGAACCACGAGGTCGCCCGATTCGTTTCACTATCCGGTGACTTGGTATGGATATCTACCGACTACGTCTATCCACAGGACATGTATTTATACACGTTTGTGTATATAAAAGCAATTATTTTCACGAGGAATTCGCTCGGAAAAATCATGGCTTAATTTGACGTTTTCTGTTCGTCACGAGACGGTGGCATTGCTTCTAAGGCTTGACCTGTCTTTTGCTATTTCCGAAGAAGATTGGTGATGATAGGTCAGTACATATAATTTTATTATAATCTCGGGTCGTCCTCAGCATACGGCAGTTGTGATTATTTAAACTAATTATGTTTATTTTCTTTTTTGGAGCAGATTAGCATAGTTTTAAAAACCGGACCGGGCCGACCGGTTCAACCGGTTCAACCGGGAACCGGCCACTCACCCGGTCCGGTTCCTTCCAAAAATCCAATTGCACATTAAAAGAGAAAAAATCCGATTGAACCGGCCGGTTCCCGGTCCGACCGGTGAATCCAATTGAACCCATGAGAAAACCGGCTAACTTAAAATTAAAACAAAAACAAAAACCTATTGTAATGTACCTATTTTATTTTACTAAACTTATATTTACATTTTATATTAAACTTTTGTTTAATATAATGGTTATAGTAATGATTTTTGTTATAAATTATATTCAAATTATGATATTATGTAAATTTATTAGTAATATTATTTATTAAACATGCGGTTCAACCCATTGAACCCCCGGTCCGACTCATGAACCCATACCTACACCGGTTCCCGGCCCGGTCCGGTTTTAAAAACTATGCAAATATTATTTAGAATTTCACGCTATTATTGGTCATTGTTCCCCACAGTGCTACTCCCATCGAACTCCCCAATTACTTATCGCCACAGGCTCCTTTGCCTCCATCAAATGTGAAACCGAGAATCATACTTGACACAAAAGGCCATCGATGGGCTCAGAGTAATAAGCCAGAGATTGTACTACTCGTGTCGCTCAATTTTGTACTTCTTCAACCCGTGATTATTATTATTATCATTAAGGATGTCCATTCTTTCTGGTTAAAATAGTACCAGAAGAGAGAGAATAAAAAGAACAAGAATTGACTTACTACTTCAATGATGCCAGCGTTTACATTTGACTCCACGGAAGAATGAATAGGACTCCGGCTGACGAAATTATTTGATTAATTGCTATCAATTGCGTAATTGCCGAGTCATAAGATCGTCATTATAATTGACCCTGTGGAAAGGCTTCTATTAGACCTTCAGACGTAGAATCGAAGGTTTTTGAGGACCATCTGAGAGTTGGCTTCCGCTGCGCCATTCACTAATCAAAGATACTGAGAGACCTGACCTGCGAGAATTTTTTTTTTTTTTGGGTCCATGAGCGTATCGTGCTCCTACGCACATCGTGGTATGTCATGGTGGAAATCCACGGAGATTATCGTACCAAATCTATAACCGTCGACTTGGAGGAAAGCAGAAGTAGACATGGCCGCAGACTGACCGAGTAGAAGGCGGTAGAATGACAAAAGCCCAGTGTAGGTAATGGAATCTTGGGCATAAAAATAGTAACCTATGAAGAATGAGCTCAAAACTTACCAAAGTTTAAATTATTAAGCAGACGCGCTACAGAGTTGGAAACGCCAGCGAAGACGTTCATGACAGTGATCAAATTTACGGTCAAAGATAAAAGCACACAGGCAGCTTAAGAACTCGTCAGTTATCCCGTAGATAAAAACAATCACGAGGTGAGCCACGAGCCTGTCATGTCATAGGAGTAGACGCTGAATGAAGTTTCACAGGTACAGAGAGGGGGAAAGCAGCACACAGCTAAAAGCTCTATAGTCGTCCCAACCAACAGACTAGTTTGATATTATGCATTTGAGGGTAGATGTCACCGGCTATCTCATTGAGGGCCCGCGAAGTTGCTCATCATCTTGGCAATTACAGGAGCTACCTTAGGATTTGCTTGATGCTTGGCCAGGTTAGCAGGGTTCTTCATTACTGCAAACCAGTAATTTGAGAAACAAAAACAGCGGTCATGACATCCACTATGAATAAGGCACAAGTGACTGGCAAAGGCGTATCTATAGAATGTGGACATGTATGACGCATGTGAAATAGTATGACAGTAATCTCACAAGCTGGAGCAGAAAAATGTTTTTACTAGTATACTGTTTAACAAATCCCAAGTCCAAATAAATATATTTTTGGTCTAATTAGTAATCTCATCAAATGGAGCTAAGAACAAGCTAATATTATGTTCAATAAAGCTGAAGTACAAGTTAAACTTTTTCAATTCTATGGAATGAAAAGTTTAATACCCACAATCTCTTCCCTTCCTCCAAGTGCCCAACTGCTACACAAAATACTAACATGGCACTAGTATGATTCCCACATTATAGGTTATAGATTTTGTTCACATTAATTGGGTCATCAAGAAAACCATAAAGTAATAATCATAGGTACAGGGCAACCCTGAAAAAATGAAACAGCTGGGAGCAATGTGAACGAAAGAAAAAAACAGGGACGTGACATAGATTACCATCTTGTAGAGCAGCCATGATCTCTGGGTCTTTGAAAGCAGCCATCAGATCAGGATCCTGTTCCAGGTCAACAGATGCATGTCAGCCGAAACATCTGATCCTGGTTCAGATACTAATCGAATGTAGATAAGAAGAGAATATCTGCTTCTTATTATATTCATATTTCATAAGTGGAAAAGTCAGCCGCAAATATGAACAGTAACATCTGTAATCAACTTCTCTTTTAAAGGCTCATTAAAAAAAACTTTCCTTTCAAAGGACCCTAGATCAGTTGAACAAAATTCATTAGTCGCAATAAGTTTAAATATCAGCAAACCTACATTCAAGATTTTACTAAAATCAACATTCCCAGGCATCCCTCCAGGCATGCTCCCTGGAAAACCTCCAGGCATTCCCCCAGGAAAGCCTCCAGGCATCCCACCTGGGAAACCACCGGGCATCCCACCTGGGAACCCACCGGGCATCCCACCTGGGAACCCACCGGGCATTCCACTTGGCTTTCCACTGGAAGAAGACTGTTCTTGTTTTTTGGCTTTCTCATATGCAGCCTAAAGGACAGCATAAGAAAGCATTAGACCTCAGGCTGGACAAGCAATCCCATTATCCAACTGAACGGAACTAACACTGGTCCATCTACCTGGGCTTCAGCTCGCCGGCGCAGCCTGTCCCGCTCAAGTCTCCTTTCTTCTCTCTCTTTGCGCAGCCTATCATACTTCCTATGGTGCTCCTCAATTCTATGAGCATTAGGTTCAACCTGATGAATTCAAACAATTTATGGAATTAAATGGAGAGTGCAACAGAAATGCAGATCATCATTCCACAGAAGGTATTGGTTAAATAAACTAAACCACATGAAATTCTCACAATGTTATAGTACCATAAATTCACAAGAAATCATTCGAGATACCAGTATTTCAGTTCATTTTTTCTTAGAAAATAGAGCAGTATGGGTGATAACATTAATGAACAATTTATGGTTTAAGTGATACCAACACAAAACAGCAGCTAGTATGACAATCTAGCATGGTTTCAACAAACATCAGACAATCAAAGCAATGGTTACTAGCATGCTTTTTAGTCTAATAAAAGAGCCAGTTAGCTAACTCTAATCAAAAGGTCCAATAGCTAAAGGCATCAAAGAAAAATATTTACTTGACATGACATATGCACCGCAGATCTAGCCACTTTCTCACATCTCAACTATAATTATACAATCTCTTTGCATCAGACAGGAAAACGTGCATTTAGAACAACATTTGTAATGAGGAAAGACCATGTAAATTGTGGAAAACCAGAATGATGTATACAATATTCTGTGAGGTAGGAACTGAAAATCAAGAGAAAGACCTTCTTGAGCACATTACGTATTTCTTCATCATAATCTAATTTTGATGCTAAATGCAGATCCTTTGCAGCCTCTTCCCATTGACCAAGCATTGCTTGAGCCATGCCCCGAGATTTGTAACCTTTGGCAGAGTCTGGATTAATCTGGTTGAACAATGAATAAATTATTCAAAAGGACATCCTCGGTTGCCAGAAAAGAAAATTTACATGATCCCATCATGTAGCCAACCATACGATTATTATTTGGACCATTTCTCGATTTGGGCAATTATACAATTACTATTACACTTTGAACAAAGAACCACATACATTGTAGTTTCGTATAGCTATATTTAAGTGTTCATAACACTGGCAGGAATTGGAGTGCAAATCAAGACTATACACTCACAGCTTTGACACAAGTTAATAACAGCATAACACTAGTTATTCAATACTACAATATTCCTGAAGCAAACTGTCAACAAGCATATCACATATTTAAGGGTAAGAAGTATATAAATGGTTATCCGAATATCATAACAAGATTTATGAGAATAACCTCCAGAGCAGCATCAGCATCCCTTATAGCCGCATTTGGCTTCTTCATCTTAATATACACACTAGCTGCAAATTATCATAATGAATACATCAACACATGATAAAGTGACTGAAAAAATAACAACACCTCAGACAAAGAGCACATGAAAGGTAATATATAGCCAAATTCTTACCTCTAGTTGCATACATGATTGCAGAGGTTGGATTCAATGCAATAGCCTCTGTAAGGTGCTCAATTGCCCTCTCCAAGTTACCTGCCAATTGAAACCATTAAATTGAAAAGCCAGATGAACCCATACACAAAATAAAGCCTATGCCTAGTGCAGTCACGACAACAGTATACATTGTTTATGTACCTTCAGAAATGGCTTCCAGGGCTTGTGCTTTCGCTGCTTGAGATGCATCACGGTTCTCCTCAGTAACCTCGGCAGATGGATCTCCCATCTGACAGTATCACATAATCAAATTCATTCAATTGACAGTGTGCATAAGAATATGGCAGGAAAGATAAAAGGAGCAATCTGGAAGTGCACTAAGAGGAAAAAGAAGAGGGAAACCTTTTGTGGAGGATCATTATCAGGCTCAACAGTCTCGCCTTCAATCTCAATGTCTGATTCAATTATCTCATCCTCCTCCTCTTCTTCTACTTTTGGACCTGCTGCTTCAGTGTCAGCCATATCCTCATCATTCTCCTCCACCACATGTCCCTTCTACATTTGCGATGTTCCATTTTACCAGTAAAGCATGTTCATACTAAACTTAAGTAGGCAAAACTAAAATCGTAAGAGCAAATAAATAAGAAATAGTCCTGCAAAATAAAAGCTCCTTTGATCTCATGAGATTAGACTGAAACGCTCAGTTTGGTGCAGAATTCTCAGAATCGAATCAATTGTAGATGAAATATTAAAAAACCACGAAGCAAAACACCAAGGTACCATCGATAAGTTTATTGTGGCAAAAAATTGATCAAATTTAGCCTAAGGTACAATCCATGAGCTTATTGTGGTAAAATACTGGATCAGATTAAGCAGAACAGAGAGCTGGAAAAACTGAGAAATTATACAGATTTGCACCACTAGATATAAGAACAAGGCGCGTCACCTACCGATTTGGAGCCACCTTGCCCGAAAGCCGGTGGAGGGAGCTTTGCTCCGAGGCTGAGCAGAATCACATCAGCGAACGAGATTCAACGAAACAAGACAGAAGCAAAAGCCATTCAAAACCAACAAAGTTATCTCGATGAATTGACCTCTCTAGGTAGTCACGGAAGAAGGAGAGAGAAGGATCGGCGAGGACGGAGGGATTGGACTTGCACATGTCGACGAAATGCTTCAGCTGGCTCACCTTAGCCGAATCCATGATTCTGGTCGCCGCCGTGAGCTTGCTCTCAAGGACACCGAAATTGAGGAGTTCTAAGATCGCAGTGATAGACTTTGCCTGATGGATCAGAGAGAGCAGCAGTGCAACGAGAAGAGCGGAGACTCTCTTGCTCTCTCCGGAGAAGCACGACTAAAGCTAAGGTCCTTCTAGTAGCTTCTCCCGGCTCGGAGACACGCCACCGGTTCCCTGTCCACGTCAGCCTTCTCTCACCCTACGTAAAAGCACATAGTTATCTTCGTATACGGAGACGGTGGATTCGGTACCCGTCGTCAGGCTTTTAACCCGAAATCATATCTCGTGTCGGATACAATTTCAGTCTTTCTTGTTGGATTCGCTTTTGGATTTGGATACCGAGAAGCTCCTATGCATACGAGATTTTAAGAATGCCTCGAAAATTATATATATATATATATGCATGTATATATATATATATATGTAGCAAATGAGAGTTCGAGCCAAAGGTAGGCAGCTCCTCTCCCTCTAGGATCGTCAAAATCCATGAAGTTCTTGGTAGAACGATGGGCAAAAAAGAAAAAATGGAAAAAAAAAAAAGAGGACAACGAAAGAGAAATACCGTTGGATAATCCCCCACTCGAATGAATGGGGCCCTTACAAGGCTCAATGCATGAGGTTGCAATTTCAGATGGACGTGGCAAATTCGGTGCCTAAGTCGATTTACTGGACTACGAATTATGGTTTTCTTTTTTCAGAAAATAAGAAAAGCATTCCCCCACTTTTTTTTCTTTTTCAAGAGTCTTATTCATATGAGTTGTATGAGGAGAAAATATTGTATATATATATATATAAAATCTGACAACTCCAATAGTAATATAAATTAGCACTTTTAAGTAATGAAGATGTGATATTATAGTTATTTTTGGTAATAAATAATCTCCACATAATTATTTAGCTAATTAGCTTTTTAGGTCATAAAAAAGGCATCGTTTTAAATTCTTAAAACATATATTTCAGTTATTTTTGGGACACTATACTTTGTCTGTTTGAATTTTCGGATGGGCTCTGTCATACATATCATATCCAGTTCGAGGATTATTCGGGGCCTTGGTGGACTGGAGATTATATTTCAGGACACGGGTACTTACATCTCATATCAATCGGAGCACATGTAAAGGGAAAACATTTTGGGGGCATATTTAGGTAATTTAATTTGCTCTGGAGCCCCAAATTGGTAATTGCAGACCCTAAATTTTTTCGGACCACACAATAAAGGGAAAAAATAATTTAAATTAGAAAATGAAGCGATAAAACTCCTCCAGAATCCGAGCCGTGTAACTTGAGGTCCAAACCCAGCTGATCTTGAGAGGGCAGACCGGGAGAGCTCAAGGACGGAGCAGGGCGCTCGAAAAACTGAGTGCAGCAGGTGAAGTAATGGCGGCAGAGTCGGTGAGAATGGCGGGCTCGCCCGCTCTCTGCAGTCTCAGCGGTTCTCAGAGGAGGCCCTTCCTCCTTTCCCGTAGCTCTGGAGTCCTGGGTCTCCTCCCCCGGGCGGCTGCGGCCGCTTCGGTCTCCTCCTCGGCTTCTCGGTTCTTGGGAGCTGCGAGAATTAGCTCAAAATCAGTCAAGCTCTCGACTTTGCAGAAACGGGGCGGGAGGAACTTCTCCGTCTTCGCCATGGCCGGTGAAGGTCCGTCAGTTTAACTCTCTCTCCGGTAACTCAGTTTTGTAGCTGAGTGATTGATTGAATAATGATTTCGCGGTAAACTGTGTACTACAATTGGATGTTTCTTTTTTACGAATTCTCGTGTTTCACGGGCTTGGATATTTGGTCTTATCTTCATCAGTTGTTGGAGTTGTTTGTTGCGGAGGTTTTCTTACTGGGTGATTGCTAGCAAAGTAAACGACTTCGGCGATTCTAATCAGTATGGTTCCTTCTATTTATTTGCTTTGAAGGCTTGTGGAATTGGGCATGGCTTCTAACATTTGCTAAGAACTTCAACTTGTAGATATATCATTCTTCCTTTCATGAACTCGATTATTTGTGGTGTCGTTTTGAGCTTAGGGAACATGTAAAATACGTTAAAGAACAGAGATACCGGAATTAAGGTGATTTACAATGTTCCCTAATAATAAAGTGGGGGATATTGGTGTGGCTGCCTAGAAATGGTACTTAATCTGCTCGTGAGTTTGAGATGTTCAATACAGCTAACGGATATCGGTTTACTTTCAACTTTGTTACCAGTTCTACCCGAAAAGGTGAGACCTTTTTTCATTTTTATGGGAACTCAGTCCGGTTTGATAAGCTCACTGCTCAGGTCCAATTCTTTTTTTCGCCAGATGGAAAGCGCACTGTCCCACTGAAGGACTACCGGAACATTGGGATTATGGCCCACATAGATGCTGGAAAAACAACCACCACAGAGCGAATCCTCTACTACACAGGCCGGAATTACAAGATTGGGGAAGTCCATGAGGGAACAGCCACGATGGACTGGATGGAGCAGGAGCAAGAGCGAGGGATCACTATAACTTCAGCCGCAACAACTACATTCTGGAACAAGCACCGCATCAACATTATTGATACCCCTGGCCATGTGGACTTTACGCTCGAGGTCGAGCGTGCTCTGCGGGTGCTTGATGGTGCGATTTGCCTTTTTGATAGTGTTGCTGGAGTTGAACCTCAGTCAGAGACGGTGTGGAGGCAGGCTGATAAGTATGGGGTTCCACGTATCTGCTTTGTGAACAAGATGGACCGGCTTGGGGCGAATTTCTTTCGTACTAGGGACATGATTGTGACCAACTTGGGTGCAAAGCCCCTTGTGATTCAGCTACCCATTGGTGCAGAGGATAATTTCCAAGGGGTTATTGACTTGGTCAGGATGAAGGCAATTCTCTGGACGGGCGAACAGTTGGGGGCAAAGTTTGTGTATGAAGAAATTCCTGCAGACCTTCAGGAGATTGCTCAGGATTATCGATCACAGATGATTGAGACAATTGTGGAGCTGGATGATGAGGCAATGGAGAACTACCTGGAAGGAGTTGAGCCTGACGAGGAGACAATTAAGAAGTTAATCAGGAAAGGAACTATCTCGGCTAGTTTTGTTCCAGTGTTATGTGGGTCTGCCTTCAAGAACAAAGGGGTCCAGCCTCTGCTTGATGCGGTCGTGGACTACCTCCCTTCGCCTCTTGATTTGCCACCTATGAAAGGTACTGATCCTGAGAATCCTGAAGTGATGATTGAACGGGCAGCTAGTGATGGGGAGCCTTTTTCTGGGCTGGCATTCAAGATCATGAGCGACCCATTTGTGGGGTCCCTCACATTTGTGAGAGTCTATGCTGGGAAGCTGTCAGCAGGATCCTATGTCCTGAATGCAAATAAGGGCAAGAAGGAGAGAATTGGACGCCTTCTTGAGATGCATGCAAATAGTAGAGAGGATGTGAAGGTTGCTTTGGCAGGTGACATTGTGGCCCTTGCAGGCCTCAAAGATACAATCACTGGGGAGACTTTGTGTGATTCTGATAGTCCCATTCTTCTCGAGCGAATGGACTTCCCAGATCCTGTGATCAAGGTGGCAATTGAACCCAAGACAAAGGCTGATGTTGATAAGATGGCTGCTGGTCTAATCAAGCTCGCTCAGGAAGATCCCTCGTTCCATTTTGCACGTGATGACGAGATCAATCAGACGGTGATTGAAGGGATGGGAGAGTTGCATCTTGAGATTATTGTGGACCGCCTGAAGAGAGAATTTAAGGTTTGTTTCTCATTCTGGGATTATTTGATAGTGTCGGTAGTTCCAGACTAATGCTGCTTGTCTGGGGACAGCTTGCTTTTCGTTATCCTTTCTTGTGAAATCAAAATTCAAGGTGACGAATGTTTCATTTAATTTCAAAGATGTATTTTGATGGAATGTCTTGGGAGAAACTGGGGAAAAAAACGCTATTTAGGAGCATCTCCATATGAAAGAGCATAAAAGTAAAACTGTTAATGGAACCAAGAAATAGGTTTCTTGTTTGAGATAAGTTTCACGTGTGACCTAAAACCAATCACTCCAATCATTCTAACTATCAATATATTGCAAGTACAGGTTGAAGCTAATGTGGGGGCCCCACAAGTGAACTACCGAGAGAGCATCTCAAAGGTGTCTGAGGTGAAGTACATTCACAAGAAGCAGTCGGGTGGCCAAGGGCAGTTTGCTGATATCACTGTTCGGTTTGAGCCCCTTGAACCTGGCAGTGGGTACGAGTTCAAGAGTGAGATCAAGGGAGGGGCCATCCCAAGGGAGTACATCCCTGGAGTCATGAAGGGGCTTGAGGAGTGCATGTGCAATGGAGTCCTTGCAGGATTCCCTGTGGTTGATGTTCGGGCAGTTCTAGTGGACGGGTCCTACCATGATGTTGACTCAAGCGTCTTGGCTTTCCAGTTGGCTGCCAGAGGAGCCTTCAGGGATGGCGTGAGGAAGGCAGGTCCAAGGATGCTTGAACCGATAATGAAGGTTGAGGTGCTCACACCTGAGGAGCACTTGGGAGATGTTATTGGGGATCTAAATTCAAGGAGAGGGCAGATCAACAGCTTTGGGGACAAACCTGGTGGCCTCAAGGTACACGTTCTCCTACCCAGACCAATGTTTTGTTTGTTTGCGGAAAACTGGTCCTGTGTTCTTTGTAATGTGCTGTTACACAAGTGGCAGAAAGTTGGAACTGCACTCCAAATTTGAAGAAAAGTGCAGTACCGATAACTACTGAAATAAAACTAGAAACAGAACCAGATACCTGATTGATCAATGCAATGCAGGAGTTATTTATGTCATGGCTCTTTCTACTCATTTTTATCATGTAACTGCAGGTTGTAGATGCCTTGGTTCCCCTGGCAGAGATGTTTCAGTACGTCAGCACACTTCGGGGGATGACAAAAGGCCGAGCATCCTACACAATGCATTTAGCCAAGTTCGATGTCGTCCCCCAGCACATCCAGAACCAGCTTGCCTCGAAGGAGGAGGAAGTTGCTGCCTGATTTCATCAACTGCTCCTGCACAGAAATAAATTTTTGTTTACTTTTGCGTGCTGAATATGTAGCGATAGAAGGAGAACATGAACATTGTTGGGTGGGGGTGGAGATGGGGGAGATGACCGATGAGATCAATGTTATTTTGCACAGAGATCGTGTAGTTGTTGAATAGTAAAATCAAATGTTTTTCTCAAAGATGAAACTTTCTATTCCTTCCATTTGGTTGCGAGGCTTTCATTATAAGGGAACAAACTAGCAATTACCTGAATGTGCCCGAATTGCATGTCAGCCGATCGGGACTTGAGGAGTTAGGCTTGGCTACATGCTGGATGAAATACCGTGACAGCAACCAGGCAAGAAGCCTAGACTAGAACTGTATGTGGAAAGAAGAGGACTGACTGAACGGGCTCGAGCCATAGATAGCACAGCCCTGCTCGGGGATCAAAAACTGCAGCGCGCGCAGCTCATCCACATGCGGTATGAAATATCAGCATTTGACAATGAAATTAACGATTTGTCTCGATTACAAAATAAATTTTTGAATAATTTGGCTCGCTCTGTCGCTAGAAATAGAAATAGAATGATCCTATTCCTATCCTATACCTCAGATCTCATCTGAGGAGAGGTTATAGAGCAGAAAGCGGCAGAACTTTTCAGAACCCAAAACCTCGCTTTCCGGAACTCTCTTGTCTTTGGCTTCCGCTTGAAATATTATGTTCTCTCGTAGCACTGTATGTAATACAATCTTCCATTGCCGGGATTTCTCTCCATCCGTCTGATGGCGGACGAGGCCAAAGCCAGGGGTAACGCCGCCTTTTCCGCCGTCAACTTCGGGTCAGCCGTCCTTCACTTTTCCGACGCCATCGCCGTTGCCCCTACCAACCACGTACTCTACTCCAACCGTTCCGCCGCGTATGCCTCCCTCTCGCGCTACTTCGAGGCTCTGGATGACGCCAAAAAGACCGTCGAGCTCAAGCCCGACTGGTCCAAGGGCTACAGCCGCCTGGGCGCTGCCCATCTCGGCCTCGGCCACACCGATGACGCTATTTCCGCATACACGAAAGGCCTCGAGATAGACCCCAACAACGAGGGTCTCAAGTCCGGCCTCGCTGACGCCCAGGCTGCTGCATCCTCGAGACGAGCCGCCCCGAATCCTTTCGGAGATGTATTTCATGGGCCGGAGATGTGGGCTAAGCTGACTGCTGAACCGTCGACCAGAGACTTTATGAAGCAGCCGGACTTTGTGAGGGTGATGCAGGACATTCAGAAGAATCCCAGCAGCCTGAATTTGTACTTGAAGGATCAGAGGGTGATGCAGGCGCTTGGGGTTTTGCTGAACGTGAAGCTCCATGCGCCCCATCCGGAGGATGGGGACATGCCCAAGGCTGAGTCTGCAGCACCTCCCCCGCCACCGGAGAAGAAGCCCGACTCTCAGGCTCAGCCTGAATCAGTGCCAGAGCCCATGGAAATACCAGATGAAGAGAAAGAAGCCAAGGAGCGGAAGGCTCAGGCTCTTAAGGAGAAAGAAGCGGGCAATGCAGCTTATAAGAAGGAAGATTTCGAGACTGCTATTCTTCATTACACGAAAGCCATTGAGCTCAATGACGAAGATATCTCGTTTTTGACAAACAGAGCTGCCGTGTATTTAGAATTGGGAAAGGTGACTTCTTTTCTCACTCAGATTTATGCTCTGACATCTAATATCGACCCTTAGCTCGGGTTAAGTTCTAAATTGTGGTTGTTTGGTTTATCCTTCATTTTTAACGGGTTCCTGGCTCTTGGATCCTGTTATTTATGTGCTATTTATGACTGATAGAGAAAACAGTGAATGTGGTGGCTTAAACGAGTGAACTTGCCTGGACAATATACATTAGTATGTGATTTTGTAGTAATCATAGTCCATTTATATGCTATGTCATTGGATGCCCTTGAAGATAGGGCTTTTAATCAGCGGGTAGCCAGGACCAGCTTAGTTGAGTCTAAGGATGGTTCTTGTTTTGCATTGTGATTGTTGGCTTGTTAAATTAATTTCATGGGCCAAGCATAATAAATGGATGGAGGGAAGATACTAAATGTGATAGTTTTTTTCCAGGTTGTTTCTAGGAATTTGTCAGCTGTGTGTATGTTATTAGGTTAGGGCCTTAGGCTGCTGGTTTGTGTATGTGGGAGTAATGTTGGTTTAGGTTGTTGATTTGAGATGGCTGAATTCCATTTGCTTGAGGATTTGCAAATCTGATGGACCTCACTGAATTACCTTGTGTTTCCATATTTCAGTATGAGGAGTGTATTAAAGATTGTGACAAGGCGGTCGAAAGGGGAAGAGAGATTAGATCAGACTTCAAGGTGATAGCTAGAGCTTTAACCAGGAAGGGGACTGCCTTGGTGAAAATGGCAATGTCCTCAAAGGATTTTGAACCTGCTATTGAGATATTCCAGAAAGCTCTCACAGAGCACCGCGACCCGGACACCTTGAAGAAACTTATTGATGCTGAGAAGGCAAAGAAAGAACTGGAGCAACAAGAATATTTTGACCCCAAAATAGCTGATGAGGAGCGTGAGAAAGGTATCTTGGAGATCCTGTGTCTATCTTCATCCTTCCTGTAGAATAAAAGTATATTGATGTATGAAATTAATCTTGCTTGGGAGACCATCTTTGGTATAATTCCTAGCTGCATCCTCTTCTTCTGTGCAGGTAATGAATGCTTCAAGCAGCAGAAGTATCCTGAAGCTGTCAAGCATTACACTGAATCCTTGACAAGGAATCTAAAAGATCCAAAGGTAACATCTTTGGCCTCTTTGATTTTTGGTATAATGGTTTGCCTAACTTCTCCCTTTCTTTTTATTGGTTCAACATCACCATTGTTTGCTCGTTGCTTTTCAGGCATACAGTAACAGGGCAGCGTGCTACACAAAACTTGGTGCCCTGCCTGAGGGTCTGAAGGATGCAGAGAAGTGCATTGAGCTTGATCCCACCTTCTCGAAGGGTTATACAAGAAAAGGTGCCATTCAATTCTTCATGAAGGAATATGATAAGGCTCTGGAGACATACCAAGAAGGCCTGAAACATGACCCCAACAATCAGGAATTGCTTGATGGGGTGAGAAGGTATAAATTCCAACAATTTGCCTACTTCTACGCCTTGTGATGTTTTGTAGGCACTGCCATGATGGTGTTTTGCTCCCTATGTGCAGATGTGTAGAACAGATGAACAAGGCTAATCGTGGGGATTTGACCCCGGAAGAGTTGAAGGAGAGACAGGTGCGGGCATATTGAAATCTAGAGTTGGTGACCCATAATCTCTATTTGTAGCTGTTAAAGAAAAAGAACTACAAATTAGAAAACCAGAATGTAGTTGATAGCCTAGCTAGTTGAACTGAGACCAGGTTCTGGTAGTGCTAATCCTTACGTGTCAAGCTGGGCAGATCTCTGGTAAACTGGTCTACCTGTGCAGGTCTTTGGCATCATGACAAGATATTGATGCCCAGACATGTGTCGTAGACTACTGTAGCTCTTTGTGAAGGAAATCTTAAATTTCACATTATGGTCGTTATCAGTCAGCAACTTTGGTGGAAGTGCCACTTCTTGTCTCCTAATATTACACTGACCTGATTGACCATGCACTTCTTGATGTTTGGTGATAGTAGGATGGATTACTGAGTGTTTTATGGATTCATTGCAGGCAAAGGCGATGCAGGACCCGGAGATCCAAAACATTCTCACTGACCCAGTCATGAGACAGGTAACGGAAGAAAGATATTTTTCACGAAGTGTAAGTTGGTGTCATGTCGAGTCCTCTTTGGGACTGAGAAGACTAATTGGCTCGGCTTTGTCCATGTTAGGTCTTGATCGACTTCCAGGAGAACCCCAAGGCTGCACAGGATCACATGAAGAACCCAATGGTGATGAACAAGATCCAAAAGTTGGTCAGCCCTGGAATCGTCCAGATCACAGATAAATTACAGCTCAACTCTCCTTTCCCTCCTGTCAAGTCTGTACGCGAATGCTGTGAATTCGAATATGACCCAACCAGACTAGTTTCTGCGAAACTAAATTTGAAACTTCATCTCGTTGAGTTCATTTTGATGAGATTACACTGCTTTCTCTCCGTCCAAGTTCTCTCAGACTAGTCATGAATGCTGCGCGTAATTCCTTTCACTAGATTGGCGAGTGCGATGTTCTCAGACGAGTACTTAACCAGAAGTGAAGAGCATTGATAGAATTTCTCCCTGATGTTGTTGGAGTAATGAGAACTTATTATAACCATATTAACTGGTTTTAACTGATTTTATAAGTTTATCAGAGCCGGTTTAATCTTAGCAAAAAGGAAATCGAGCTCCGGACTTTTATTTAAAGCTGATCGTAACCCTATTTAAAGTAGTATTATTTGAACTCGGACGACTGCTGCAAGCACCTCCCCTGGAACGCCCTGCTCGCTATGATAGGACCCCAGCAGCCTGTGGGCCACGCTGTCGGTGGTGGACCATGCGTGTCGCTGCCTTCTTTTGCATGTAACCTTGGAAGCTCCACCTAGTTACCCTTCCTCTTCATGACATAAATTTGCCCATCTTCCCCTCGAAAACTGCCCACGGTCCACCGTCCTCTTTCCTTATCACTTCTCCAGTGCCACATTATATCGAAAGCACTCCATGCACTTCAGCTTATATCCATGTTCTGTCCTAACTCTACCATGAGGGTCTGGTGTCTGACCCTCGTCCTGTGTGGACTGTTTCTGGGAGATGTACGGTGTGCTCGAGCGACTGCCCGGTCTAGGGACTGGGGGGAGCCGGAAATTCTGATGCCAACGGAGAGGGAGGGTGCAGGAGAAGGTGGCAGCGACAGCGAACAGGAACCTGGCACGCAGTGGGCGGTCCTCGTGGCTGGTTCTTCTGGCTACTCAAACTACAGGCACCAGGTAATTTAATTAATGGGCCGTGAGTTTCAGTCCATCAACTAACTATTCAAGTATATGGTTCTGACAGATTTCAACATTCGAGAGCCTTCGACCACGAAGTACCTCTGGATGGGCAATTCTTGATATGCAATATCGGGTAATTTGCTTTGCATGTGGACATTATATGATATAGGATGGGTTGTGTGTGCAGGCTGATGTGTGCCATGCGTACCAGATACTGAAAAAGGGTGGGCTCAAGGAAGAGAACATAGTGGTGTTCATGTACGATGACATCGCCATGCATGAGCTGAATCCTCGGCGTGGGACCATAATCAACCATCCGCAAGGCGAAGATGTTTATACTGGTGTACCCAAGGTATGTTGTGCTCATCCATTCAGGTCGAACCTCAGCATACGCAAATGTTTAGCAAATGAATGATGGGTTGAGTCCCCTCCTGACATTGGGAATAATGAAAGGTGTTCATTCCCAGAGTCCCGTTGGGTTGATTGAAGGGAAATCTTTGCGGACTGGACATTGTTTGTAGTAGAGTCGATGAGGCTGTAGTCATCAGAAAGTGGATAGCTGGGGAAATCCACAACAATTCAACACGTAGGATGCGGCAAGATCATATAGCTTCGATAATAAAATCTGTTGAACGTTGAATTTCGTGGCCGAACACTAACTATTATGGGTTTCAGGATTACACTGGCAAGGATGTTACAGCTGAGAACCTGTATGCGGTGCTTCTTGGGGACAAGAGTGCGGTGAAGGGTGGAAGTGGAAAGGTCATTAACAGCACGGCTGGAGATAGGATCTTTGTTTACTACTCCGATCACGGGGGACCTGGAGTTCTTGGTGAGCTTGCAGTTCTGACTGAGTGCTCTATTTTCCAAACAGAGCAATATGATGTTGTTTCGAGAACTTCCCACTTGAATGTCTGTTATTATCATTCCTCAGGGATGCCCAACTTGCCATTTCTCTATGCCGGGGATCTCATCGAAGTTCTGAAGAAGAAGCATACTGTGGGAAGCTATAAAGAGATGGTAACAAGAGCTTATACTTGAGTCAAGATGAGAATTTAAATGACCACTAAAACTGGAGTTTGATTGCTTACCAGTATAGGTAATCTTCGGCTGATAATACAGGTGATCTATGTGGAATCATGTGAGAGTGGGAGCATGTTCGAGGGTATAATGCCAGAGGATCTGAATATCTATGTGACCACGGCATCAAACACGCAGGAGAGCAGCTTCGGGACCTACTGTCCTGGCATGGACCCTTCCCCGCCTCCAGAGTACATCACTTGCTTGGGAGACCTGTATAGCGTTGCTTGGATGGAAGACAGGTAACTCAGAGCAGCTCTTTATCTTGATGAGTCAATGCAGTCAGAGCCACTGGAAGAAGTTAGAGGAGGCATTAGATATAGGAGCTATAGGCTCTCCGCTGCGTGTATCCTTGGAAATTATAACAGCTGATATGAAAGGCTTAAACTTGTCAGATTACATAGTAGGCCGTACTTTATTTCTTGGCTGACGATAATGCAGCTGCAATATTTTTTTACACGATGTGCTTTGCTTTCCGCCTGCAGCGAGAGTCACAATCTCAAGGAAGAAACAGTGAAGCAACAATACAAAGAGGTAAGTACAGATTTCGGTTTGGTGATAACATAAAAAATGTATTTACTGAAAGTATCAGGATAGTTTCAAGAGCAACTCTGACAGGTGAAACTGCGGACTTCTAACTTCAACACCTACAATGCGGGATCCCACGTGATGCAATATGGAAACAAGAGCATCAAACAGGAGAAGCTCTACCTCTACCAAGGTTTCGATCCTGCAAGCATCAAGCTCCCACCGAACAAAATCGACTTTGACGCCCCCCTTGGAGTTGTCAATCAGAGGGACTCAGAGCTCCACTCCCTTTGGCAAATGGTGGGTCCTAGTGTCTCTCTCTTTGTATTGCTTTTCGCTCATCAAAGAAGCTTTGTGTAAAGTAATACTTTGTAATGATATAGTAGTATACTTATTACTTACCCATCCAACTGCTGACTTTTTCTCCAGTACAAGAGATCAGGAGAGTTGGAGAAGAGTAGGGAGATCCTCAGGGAGATATCAAACATCATGAAGCATCGGATTCATCTGGACAGCAGCATTGAGATGATCGGGATGCTCCTCTTCGGACCTGGAAAAGGCCCAGCTGTTCTAGGTGAGATCAGAGTCTCTGGCTTGCCCCTGGTTGACGATTGGAAATGCCTCAAGTCCATGGTAACCACACTCTCTTACCCCGACTCAACATACTACCCCCAATGCCCCAAAACTTTGATATGGCACAAATCACTCTTAAGAAACAAGCCATTTGGAATGGTATATTATGCAGGTCCGACTGTTTGAGTCGCACTGTGGATCCCTGACTCAGTACGGGATGAAGCACATGAGGGCATTCGCGAATATATGCAACAGAGGCGTCTCTGAGGCCTCGATGGAGGAGGCCTGTCTGGCCGCCTGCTATGGAAGTGAAGCAGGCCACTGGCACCCAGCGAACATCGGGTACAGTGCCTGATTGTCGTCCGTAATGCATGGAGATGGCAACGAATATCTACGGAAGTAGAGGGAAAGTGTTCCCGACAAACTCTTCTATTTTCAAGTACAATGTTTCAGTAAACGATGGGCATGCCTTCGGTGCTGTGTACTCTTTCATGTTTCTTCTGAGATGGTATGGTGTTGTAGATGTCTGGGACAGCATGGGTATGGTTGTCCTCTCCAAATTCAAATCTCACGCTCGCGAACGAGCTGGAATCATGTAACGTTGAGGAAGGCAGTTGATAAGGAAAACAAAATGACCCAAAGACGCCGATGCCAAAAGGGTATGTGAAATACGGCAGATATTGACCGAGTACAGTACGGTTTCTAGACAGGCAAGAAGGTCCAAGTAGTCAATTGAGCCACCTCACACTTATCTGAATGATACTATTGAAATATGATTAAGCTGGGTGACATCATCCAATATACTGCATTAGATTATCCACAAATGCTTTCTAGATCAGCCCTCTGCCTTCACATACTTGTATAAATAGATGCCAGTAGTAACCCACAAATCGATTTGCAGCATTCAGAATTCCTTACTCGTCGCTGGGGAAGAAAATGTCCACAATGACATTTTGATATGGGAGAGTCTTATCCTGGTGAACAACTGGACAAAATGATTTGATGGGCGTGTCTTAGTAGACTGGTGGGATTAGTAACTTTGATGGCGGCTTTGAAATCGACAGTAGAGCTTATCTTTAATTAAATTCGTTGTGATTGAAAATGCCGGCCAATCCATGCGGGACGACTCGAGGAGCTCCTTTAGCCACTGCCAAGTGAGAAAGCTACGTCCGTTGATTTTTCCACGTTACCCAAAAGTAGAAGACCTCTGGCTCTTCTTTATATTTATTTCATGTTTGTCACACCAGATCGCTTTCTCAGAAGAAGAAGAAGAAGAACAATTTTGTGTAATGATTTGAATAGAAATTTCAGTTAATAATTCTAATTTATCATTCTCAAAAAAGTTGTATTTATTTGAATTTAATTCTTTATTATAAAATTTTTTATATCAATTTATTTCCTTATTACTTCTACCTATTTTAGATTAGTAATCAAAGAGATCAATGAGTCAAGAGAATGAAGGAAATAATAGGATGTGGAAATCTTATCAACGATAAATATCCAAAAGAGTATCACTATGCGAATGGAGTTGAATCACACAATAGAACTTGGAGGAAACTAAGTGGGCCGATAACAAAAAAATGAAAAGGCAAGATAATATTACGGGTAAGTAATTAGTTAATTACACATGTTGTCGTTTGTGACAAAAATATCATCAGGCACGACGAATTTCCGCCCATCCTCCGACCAAAACCGATGCGGTTAGGCGCCTGGTCCCGTGGGCCATGTATGCGCCAATCATTCACTTGGATGAGCAGCAACGGTCGCCGACTTCAACTGACCTCTATCAGTGATCTCGCCATCACCAATTCACCTGGCCGCCATGGGCGATCCTCATCTGGATCCTCTCGAACTCTGAGATCCCACAAGGCAGCGTGATCCCGCCCGGATGATCGTACCCGTGAACCTTCTCGGCCTCCCTCAGGAGCTCCCCGAAGAGCGGGTGATTGAAGTATATCACCGGCACCATCACCCTGCGAGTGTCATCCCCTGACAGACCCACATACACTGCAAGGTGTCCCTTCGGGACGTCGTTCTGGATCGGCTTTTCCTGGCCCACCCGGACATATCGATGGCCTGTCGAGCGGAAGCTGCACAGTCTCTTGGCTCCGCAGGAGATGTACTTGCCGAGCCTGAAGATCCTAGAACCCGAGCGAGCGATGCGCTGGCGAGAACGATCCCGGTTCCTCCGCAGTCGGGCCATCCACTTGAAGACCTTCACTAGCTTCCTCCTAATTATGATTCCTCTCTTCCTAATGTTCATCATTTGCCTTAGCTAAAACAAAGCTCCGCCCTTTGGTGTATGATTAGATTTGGCTTCCTTTTACTATTGATGGAAGAAATCGGAGGACTGATCGATGGAGATCAAGGTATCTCTTCGGAGATGGACGACAAAACCGGGATGACGATTTAGAGAGCTAGATGATCAGCGAATCGGGAGCGCAGGGTTGGACGGTTCTAGGGTCGGAGAGGCCATCCGAGGAAAATGAAGAGATTCATATGCAGAGACGTGGAAATTCCAAAGGGGAAAAAGTAGAGAGTGACGCGAGACGCGAGCCGCGAGGGAGAGTCAGAGAAAGGATAGTGAACTAAACAGCAAAAACGTGAGAGAGAACAAATAGAGGCGGAGAGCTCCGGCGAGCACTAGCCAACATAATACCAAAAGGGTCGGACTCGTTGTTTTTCGTGCTCCCTTTAAAATTATGTGTCTCCTTTTTTATAATCGTTAAAATGGTAAATTTATGATTAAAAAGGGCAATTGGAGGATTGAATTGTCGTTGCATGTGCAGTAGGGACACGATCGGTTACTTCTCTGTTGGGCGAGACCTATCCTGAGCTTAAACCAATCGTGCTCGGTGAATTTTAAGATATCATGTTTGCACTGAAAATTTTCTAGGACATGGGTGTTTTAGGATCTCTAAAAGCCCTTTTTGTCCCTAAGATATTCAGAAGCCTCTAACCGAGACTTGGACACCTTAAACCTCAGGTCTTTAAATCAATGAACATCCTAGACGGGTGTTGCATATGACATTAAGTCCACTGACACCTAGTTGTCCCAAATGAAAGCGTAGGGCTTTCCATAAGAATCCAGGGCCATTGATCTCCACCCCTCCCGAAGAGCAGATCCTCGGTGCTGGGTGACCTACCTGGACCCTCCAGGACAATACCGAAATCGGGACCCGATGATTTTCTGTATGAGTGTGAGCCCACGGGCTCGGGCCCGAGGAGAGCCCGCCCAATTAGCTGGCCCATCAGCCCGTTCACTTCTCTTTCCCCTCCCCTCCCCCTTGCGTCGTCTTCATTTCAGCTTCCCCCCCCTGCGGCCGAGAGAGAGAAGAGAGAAATTAGGGTTTTGCTAGGGTTCGATTTCCTCCGATCCGTCCCCGTTTCCATTCCATCCGCCATTGCAGGAGGCAATCAAGCCTAGAGGAGAGGGCCTTCTGCGGACAAGCCTCGGTTTCTAGACTCCATTGCTCTACGAACGACTTCGGGCGTTGAGGTGAGAATCTCGGAGACCCAAAACCCTCCTTAGGTTATTGCTGATTTGGTGTCCGGGAATCGCTATGGCTGAGATCTAGGTGTTATTGCTGCTGGGAGTTACGTTTTTATAACTGTTAGGGTTCGAGTTGAGGCCGGCTGAGAAGTGCAGTGTGTGCTGCTAGTGTGGTCGTTCGGTTCTGCTGAAGGGTTTTCTGTTCCTCTGTGTGGCCGGGAGTAACTGCTGGCGAAGAGAAAAAGGGATAACAGCAGTGAGGGATGCCGAGGAGGGACTCATCTCTTTAGATCAGTCGGTGGAACAGCCCTAAACCCTCTCAAATCCTTAGAAGTTTCCCTTAACTCGCTAGAATACCTTTTGACCTGAATATGGTGGGTGAAGATAGATTACTGACGTGGTTGTATATATTGATCTCCTTGTGGGTGATATGATAGGTGCTGAAGAGAACCGGGATCAACACCTAGAGGACCCTGCTTTGTGATTTGGTCGACTAAGGGGTTGTGAGTACATTCTTCCATTTTGGAATGATCTGTTCGTGTTTTGGTTTATAGCAATTATGATCGAGAATTGAGTAGCTGGTAGATATCTGCGTGATACCGGTAGTGGGCATGCATTCATTCATTCATCTTGCATATTGCTTGTGCTTGTGTATAACCATGGTGACCGCTAAGCCGGCGGAATAGAAATGGGCCTTACTGATCTGCCGCGGGTTCCCGGCGGGATATAAGCATGGGACATGAGTGACACTGGCTCTGTGACCCCAGTGGAAAATGTGAGTTGACTCCCCACGGACCCTGTCAAGAAAAACAAAGACCAGAGAGGAGAGGAAAGAAAAAGAGAAAGACTTGAGGATGACGGGTCCACTCTTACCGCCAGAGGTTAATAGGCGGCCCCCGCGTGCGTGCGAAGGGAAGGGGCACGGGAAGTAGAATGCTAGGAAATGATTGAGGTGCGGGGTCGCGGTACTGTTTTGGGGAGAGCTGGAGTAACGGTACCGCCATAACTCTGTCGCAGAGGTAATGCGACCCCATGGTTATTGTTTGACATGCTTGTTACATGCATTGCATTAGGTGGGTCGTGTGAAGTTGGCCAAGTTGCCAACGACCCCATGTCCATAGTAGATAAATCGTATGAGTTGATACGGTCGTGTAAGGATATAGGTGAGCCACTTGTTATTCCACTATGGAATTTTGTATTCACTGAGTTGCAGCTCACACTCTCTGCAAATTGTTTTTCTACAGATAGGGAGGATACTCAGCCGTGTGGAGCCGCCCAAATAGACCCGGGGATCAACTAGGATAAGTTTATTTGATAGGGTATGTATAGAAGTTCTGTATAGCGTGATTTCATATCACGACCTGAATATCTGGTGGTTGGAAAACTGTTGTTTTGGAATTGGTTGTGGATGGATGTGTCTGGGTTTGGCGGGTTGAGCTGAGTTATAACAGGTTTTGCGTTTCTGGTTAGTCCTAATTACAGGGGAAACTCTGCCGGATTTTCAGGTCGTGACAAATTTTTGGTATCAGAGCTTAGGTTATGAGATTTTGTAGACTCTAAATAGCTGGTTGATCCCCACATGACTTTTAGGATAGGTTAGAAATCCCACGGCTGAGTTATTACTAACTACTTAGTGATTTATATGCCTAAGTTGCTCATGTTGATAGGATACAATTAGATATGAGGCCCAGACGCACCCGTCGTGTGCCACGAAGGTATCAGACTGAAAATGTAGTTGGTCAGGAGACACCTCAGGCCCCAGATGAAGGGCAACATTCTCACACAATCCCTCAGGAAATTCCTAGAGAGCATGCTGAGAGGGACACCTATGTCCGAGACACTCTAGATACAGTTGCACGCATGATGGAACAACAGACACGGCTTATGGAGCAACAGGCAATTCTGGTGCAGCAACAGATTACGATACAAGCTCACTCTACCGAGCAGCAGCACCGCGTGCCATATGAAGCCTTTAAGAAGTTGGGACCTCCATCCTTCTCAGGGACTGTGGACCCTATAGAGGCAGAGAACTGGGTCGCTGACATGGAGAAGATCTTTTCAGTGATGGATGTCACCGACACACAACAAGTTATCCTTGCCACCTTCATGCTGACAGGGGATGCTCGATACTGGTGGGAGGCCACTCACAGGCGACTTGACCCATCTCCAACAACTGAGGTTTCTTGGTCCCAGTTCACACAAGTGTTCTTCGACAAGTATTTCCCAATCTCATACCGACGGGCAAAGGAGAGGGAATTTTTGAGTCTGAAACAGGGAGACATGTCCGTTGCTGAGTATGAGATGAGGTTCACTTCCTTGTCGCGGTTTGCTTCAACATTGGTCAACGATGAAGTCTCTAGATGCAACCGTTTCCTGGAAGGATTGAACACTGATTTGAGATCTCGACTTTCCATCCTTGAACTCTCAAGATTCTCCGAGCTGTACAACAAGGCTCTTATCGCTGAACAAGGCTTGCAAGATGAGGCTATGGAAAGGGGGCAGCACAAGAAGACCCGATATGCTCCTAGTCCGGAAGGATCTTCCAGGACATCCAAGAGAGGTGGATCTACTTCAAGTTCGGCTAAGGGCAAGTCTGTCTATCAATCAAGTTCAACATCAACCGACCGTCCCAGGACAGTTCCTTGCCGGGAATGTGGTCAACCACACATGGGTGAATGCCGAGCGGGATCCATGGGGTGCTTCCATTGTGGCCAAGTGGGTCACATGAAGAGAAATTGTCCCTTGCTAAGTGCGAGAGAAGTGACCTGCTACCGTTGTGGATTGAAGGGGCATGTGCAACGGCAGTGCAGGCAAGGAGACTCGTCGGTTGGGAGCATCACTAGAGGGAGTGGGATTCGAGGGAGACCCTTTGTGGGTAGAGGACGAGGACCGGCCAGTGGGACCAGAAGTTTCCAGGGTCGAGGAACTGAATCGGGTGCAAGCATAGCTGGTCAGCCCAACCCTCGCGTGAGACAGACTGACGGACCTATGACACAAGGGAGAGTCTTCACCTTAACGAGACGGGATGCCAATGCCACTCCTGCAGTAGTAACAGGTACTTTAACCTTGTTTGATAGACCAGCACAAGTGCTTATAGATCCAGGGTCTACTCATTCCTTCATATCATTTACATATGCTAGACATGCTACCATGCCTCAAGGATCATTAGTTCACCCAATGTCCATAGCAATACCTACGGGGGAGAGTGTCGCAGTCTATACCGTATATAGAGGGTGCCTTATACAGTTGGGAGATAGAGAGATGATAGCTGACTTGATACCCATGGGTATTCAAGATTTTGATGTGATACTAGGTATGGACTGGCTTTCCTCTTATTTTGCCACAGTCGATTGCCATAGGAAGGAAGTGATATTTAGAATACCGGACGAGCCTGAGTTTAAATGGTGCGGGGACCAGAAGAGTGTTCCATTCAGTTTTATATCATACCTTAAGGCCTCCAAACTGTTGAGGAAGGGATGCGAAGGGTATATGGCCTATGTGGTAGCCACCAGGGTAGAGTCCCCAAGTGTCAATGAAGTTCCAGTGGTTTGCGAATTCCAAGATGTCTTTCCAGGAGATCTGCCCGGGTTGCCACCAGACAGGGAGATTGAGTTTACTATAGAGTTGGAACCTGGCACCGCGCCGATCTCTATTGCACCTTATCGTATGGCTCCACTAGAGCTCAGGGAATTGAAGGATCAGTTACAAGAACTCCTGGAGAAGGGATTCATCAGGCCTAGTGTATCACCTTGGGGTGCTCCAGTGTTATTTGTGAAGAAGAAGGATGGTACTCTACGATTGTGTGTGGACTATCGACAGCTGAATCGGGCCACAGTGCGCAACAAGTATCCATTACCTCGAATAGATGATTTGTTTGATCAGCTCCAGGGCGCTAGTGTGTTTTCAAAGATTGATCTTCGTTCAGGGTATCATCAGCTGAAGATAAGGGAGTCAGACGTGTTGAAGACTGCTTTCCGCACTCGGTATGGACACTATGAGTTCCTTGTCATGCCTTTTGGATTAACAAACGCCCCTGCAGTCTTTATGGATTTAATGAACCGGGTATTTCAGCCTTATCTTGACAAGTTTGTGGTAGTCTTTATTGATGATATCCTGGTATATTCGAGGGACAGGGGCGAGCATGAACAGCATTTGAGGGTAGTATTGCAGATATTGAGGGAGAAGCAACTCTATGCAAAGTTTAGCAAATGTCGGTTTTGGTTAGACCGAGTGGAATTTCTTGGACATGTTATCACAGGTGAAGGTGTATCAGTAGACCAGTCGAAGATTGAGGCTATTTTAAGCTGGGAGCAACCGAAGAATGCAACAGAGGTACGAAGTTTCTTGGGCTTAGCAGGTTATTATCGAAGGTTTGTCGCAGAGTTTTCTCTCATTGCCGCACCTCTAACCAAGCTGACACGGAAGAACCAGAAGTTTGAATGGACAGACACTTGTGAACAGAGCTTCCAAGAGTTGAAACACCGATTAACTACTGCCCCAGTCCTTGTCATCCCCTCCCCAAATGAAGGGTTCGTGATTTACAGTGATGCATCTCACCAGGGGTTAGGCTACGTGTTAATGCAACAGGGCAAGGTGGTGGCGTATGCTTCTCGTCAACTCCGCACTCATGAGAGAAACTATCCCACACATGACTTAGAGTTAGCTGCGGTGGTATTTGCCTTGAAGTTATGGAGACACTACTTGTATGGAGTGAAGTGCGAAATCTACACAGACCACAAGAGTTTAAAGTACCTATTCTCACAGAAGGAGCTCAATCTGAGACAAAGGCGATGGTTAGAGTTGATCAAGGATTATGATTGTACGATCCATTATCATCCAGGGAAGGCGAATGTAGTGGCAGATGCTTTGAGTCGGAAGTCCTCCTCAGCCCCAGCAAGTCTTTACAGTATTCAAGATACATTGTTCAATGAATTGAGGTCCATGAGAGCCAACCTGCAGGTAACCACTACTGGATCGTTAATGGCAATGTATGAGGTGAAACCAATTCTTGTGGACCAGATTCGAGATGCCCAACAAGTGGATTCGTTCTTGACAACGGTGAGACAGGAAGTGATGGAAGGGAAGAGAGCTGAGTTTGAGGTGAACAAGGATGGCATAGTGATGTTTAAGAACCGAACCTGCATTCCAGACAGTGATGAGCTCAAGAAGGAGATTCTCACGGAGGCGCATAACTCACCCTATGCCATGCATCCAGGCAGCACAAAAATGTATCACGGCTTGAAGGGAAACTACTGGTGGAATGGTATGAAGAAAGATGTAGCTGAATTTGTGGCCAAATGCCTAACTTGCCAACAGGTGAAAGCCGAGCATCAACGTCCCTCAGGTTTACTACAGCCGTTGCCCATTCCTGAGTGGAAATGGGAAAAGATTACCATGGATTTCGTGTCTGGACTTCCTCGAACTCAGAAGGGGTATGATTCTATTTGGGTGATAGTGGATAGGTTGACAAAGTCTGCCCATTTCTTACCTGCAAGGTCCACATTTGGAGCGGAAAGGTTGGCAAAGTTGTTCATTGACGAGATCGTGAGGCTGCACGGAGTCCCGGTATCCATTGTATCAGATAGAGGTTCTTACTTCACATCCAAATATTGGGACAGTTTCATGAGGACAATGGGTGTGAGATTGAATTTTTCGACTGCATTTCACCCAGAGACTGATGGACAATCAGAACGGACCATACAGACACTAGAGGACATGTTGAGGGCTTGCGTTATAGACTTTTCAGGTAGCTGGGATGAACACTTACCACTCATAGAGTTTGCCTACAACAATAGTTATCACTCCAGTATTGGAATGACACCGTATGAATCACTGTATGGAAGGGCCTGTCGAACTCCGGTGTGCTGGAATGAGGTTGGGGAACGAAAATTGATTGGGCCAGAGATTGTGGATGTGACCACGGACAAGGTGAAGGTTATAAGGGAAAGATTAAAGACTGCCCAAGATCGACAAAAGAACTATGCCGACAAGCGCAGAAAGGATTTAGAATTCCAAGTAGGTGATTTTGTTTTCTTGAAGATATCTCCTTGGAAAGGTATCATGCGATTTGGTAGGAAAGGCAAGCTCAGCCCCAGGTACATTGGACCATATGAGATCCTAGAGCGAGTGGGCAAGGTGGCATACCGATTGGCACTACCTCCGGACCTATCTCGCATACACAATGTGTTCCATGTCTCCATGCTGCGCAAGTATGTTCACGATCCTTCCCATGTCCTTACTTATCAACCAGTGGGATTGGATGAGCAACTGAAGTATGAGGAAGAACCGGTGGAGATTTTGGATCAAAAGGAACAAGTCCTACGGACCAGACGAGTACCGGTAGTGAAGGTCCGGTGGAGGAGTCAGTCAAGGGAAACAGCAACTTGGGAGCCGGAGGAAGCCATGAGGAGCAACTATCCCGACCTTTTCCCTGGCATAGGTGACTGAATTTCGGGGACGAAATTCTGAATTAGTGGGGAGGAATTGTGAGCCCACGGGCTCGGGCCCGAGGAGAGCCCGCCCAATTAGCTGGCCCATCAGCCCGTTCACTTCTCTTTCCCCTCCCCTCCCCCTTGCGTCGTCTTCATTTCAGCTTTCCCCCCCCCTGCGGCCGAGAGAGAGAAGAGAGAAATTAGGGTTTTGCTAGGGTTCGATTTCCTCCGATCCGTCCCCGTTTCCATTCCATCCGCCATTGCAGGAGGCAATCAAGCCTAGAGGAGAGGGCCTTCTGCGAACAAGCCTCGGTTTCTAGACTCCATTGCTCTACGAACGACTTCGGGCGTTGAGGTGAGAATCTCGGAGACCCAAAACCCTCCTTAGGTTATTGCTGATTTGGTGTCCGGGAATCGCTATGGCTGAGATCTAGGTGTTATTGCTGCTGGGAGTTACGTTTTTATAACTGTTAGGGTTCGAGTTGAGGCCGGCTGAGAAGTGCAGTGTGTGCTGCTAGTGTGGTCGTTCGGTTCTGCTGAAGGGTTTTCTGTTCCTCTGTGTGGCCGGGAGTAACTGCTGGCGAAGAGAAAAAGGGATAACAGCAGTGAGGGATGCCGAGGAGGGACTCATCTCTTTAGATCAGTCGGTGGAACAGCCCTAAACCCTCTCAAATCCTTAGAAGTTTCCCTTAACTCGCTAGAATACCTTTTGACCTGAATATGGTGGGTGAAGATAGATTACTGACGTGGTTGTATATATTGATCTCCTTGTGGGTGATATGATAGGTGCTGAAGAGAACCGGGATCAACACCTAGAGGACCCTGCTTTGTGATTTGGTCGACTAAGGGGTTGTGAGTACATTCTTCCATTTTGGAATGATCTGTTCGTGTTTTGGTTTATAGCAATTATGATCGAGAATTGAGTAGCTGGTAGATATCTGCGTGATACCGGTAGTGGGCATGCATTCATTCATTCATCTTGCATATTGCTTGTGCTTGTGTATAACCATGGTGACCGCTAAGCCGGCGGAATAGAAATGGGCCTTACTGATCTGCCGCGGGTTCCCGGCGGGATATAAGCATGGGACATGAGTGACACTGGCTCTGTGACCCCAGTGGAAAATGTGAGTTGACTCCCCACGGACCCTGTCAAGAAAAAACAAAGACCAGAGAGGAGAGGAAAGAAAAAGAGAAAGACTTGAGGATGACGGGTCCACTCTTACCGCCAGAGGTTAATAGGCGGCCCCCGCGTGCGTGCGAAGGGAAGGGGCACGGGAAGTAGAATGCTAGGAAATGATTGAGGTGCGGGGTCGCGGTACTGTTTTGGGGAGAGCTGGAGTAACGGTACCGCCATAACTCTGTCGCAGAGGTAATGCGACCCCATGGTTATTGTTTGACATGCTTGTTACATGCATTGCATTAGGTGGGTCGTGTGAAGTTGGCCAAGTTGCCAACGACCCCATGTCCATAGTAGATAAATCGTATGAGTTGATACGGTCGTGTAAGGATATAGGTGAGCCACTTGTTATTCCACTATGGAATTTTGTATTCACTGAGTTGCAGCTCACACTCTCTGCAAATTGTTTTTCTACAGATAGGGAGGATACTCAGCCGTGTGGAGCCGCCCAAATAGACCCGGGGATCAACTAGGATAAGTTTATTTGATAGGGTATGTATAGAAGTTCTGTATAGCGTGATTTCATATCACGACCTGAATATCTGGTGGTTGGAAAACTGTTGTTTTGGAATTGGTTGTGGATGGATGTGTCTGGGTTTGGCGGGTTGAGCTGAGTTATAACAGGTTTTGCGTTTCTGGTTAGTCCTAATTACAGGGGAAACTCTGCCGGATTTTCGGGTCATGACAATGAGAGTCTCAAATCAGACCTGGCTCTTTCAACTTGGGTACTAGAAGGCACCCGCCTTTTTCTTGAGTAATGAAACCTTATCTCATTTCCACGTGAGATCTCTGGTTCGTGAGCTTTGATGGTGACGCCTTCCGATCCGACCCACTAGCTCTCGAATTAAAATTATGTATAAGTGAAAGGCTGTCGTCGGGTTGGTGTCATCACGTAATTTTTCCCGCAATTAGTTGCCAGGACGTCCGAAATTTCAGGGGAACAGATTTAATTACATGCTTATTATACTGGTAAATTCTGACATACGCGAGCAGTATAATAATTATTGATCTGTGGCGTCACTCAATTAAACAACAGATTATGAGGTGGAAGATCAATATCATATGGTAGAAAATGTCGTATGTAGACAAAGCTTGCATCATCCAACCGTGTTCAAGATAGTACCATAATCAAAAGAGTATCATATAGTTAGAGGGTTATCATGATTTAAACATAAATTCGTCAGAGCATATCATGCTGAGATACAATATAGATGGATTTAGAATCCACAGATTACAATTAATTTACCGTGTACTGTGCTTAGCCCCGTGTCTACATTGTCGGGAAGCCCGAGAAAGAATTTTCCATTCGAGGCCCATCACTGCCATCAGAGATTGGGGCTAGCTAGAACGAGAGAGAAAGAGGTTGTCGGGCCGAACGTGAAGTAAGAAGAAATCAGGGGGCTGGATTCCAGAGCTATAATATAATCATGAAGAGATATGAAACCGAAGCCTACATTCCCTCGGAAAGACGATGACTTAGGGTACGAAATTGTCGACATGGAACTTTATGGGTTAAGAGAGCACAGCACGTCCACAATTCAATGCTTGCCCCGTATGCCTAATTGGACCACCATCTGGATCCCGTCTCATGGATTTCTAAGTAGTGCTCAAGAAGGTTACAAGCCCTGAACTAGCAGCTAGATCTTTACTACTTTTTTGTGAATATTTGTGATGTAAAAGGCTAGTAACTGCCACATTAGCAGTCAAATTGCATACGGAAACCTTGCTACCGTCACACCAGCAATGGTTAATGGTTCTCCAAGAGACTTCTCTCGATATAAATGTCTCTTTTCCACTTCGGTAGCATCTCTAGATTCATTAGCTAAATCAAATATGTAATACTGAGCCAAAAAAAATCTATCTAACGAACAACAATGGAAAAAAAAAAAAAAGGGGTGAAGAATAGCTGTAATCTCCACCTACTATCAGACTATACCGTATAAAACGTTAATACCATATGCTCTAATAAAATCAAGGCACTTATGATAATATACCCAAAATCGATTGTCATGTCTATCCATTATTGGATGGAAAGGGAAAATACATGCTTAAAAAGAAGACATACTGAACAAAGTAATAAAGCGGTAAAATTTTTCTGAGTGGATTATTATTAAAAAAAGATAAAGTTGAGGCAAGTAATCATCCATAATTGCACTCTAATACTCTCCCTGATTTGTTCCCACTTCTTTGTCTTATAATTACTATCATAATTAGGATTATTACAGTGAATGAGACATATAAACCGAATCATAATCATGCTACTTGTTGCCATTGACATAATTATTCCGCTCTTTTGCTCTTGTATCACTTAAAACCACTCCATCACCATGAAAAGACACGAACCTTCGCAACCAAAGAGAGAAAAAATAAGAGGAATTTAAAATCACGGGGGAGGGAGGAGGAATGTTTAATTATTTGACATCACACGCCTTTAAGGTTTGAGTGGACAGAACAGCTAGGAGGAGGGGGTGGGGGAGGGGCATCTCTTCTACTGTGTGCATGTGTTTTTGTGCCCGAAAAGACAGGGGAGTTGACCGGCATGCCTGGAAAGTCCAACGTCAACTCTCTTTGGTCCCCCCACAATCTCTATCTAGTACTTTGGTAATCTTAAAATATGGAATTAGGCATGCCCTCGTCTTGCAGTACCCATGAATTATCCAGCATTTAGCTGCAACTGATCTCCGAAATCTTCAGTTCATTCAATTGATCCTAAATTGTGAAGTTTTTTTTTTCTGTCTTTCAAGGAATCCACAATAAGTGCACTTTTTTTTTCCTGCATAATTTTGCCTGCAAACGCGTACATTATGCCTCGTCTTAGTGTAGATAGCTTCATGATTGTTTTGGTTAGTAATGGGCACTAGCTCATTGCACTTATTTTGATGAATAATTACCGCGACATTTATGGAATTAATTATTTGACTTACAGTAGAGGCAATGCCATGGCCCCCTAAGACAGAGCTCTTTTTTTTTTTGCATCTAATTAAGAGATTATATAATAGGCTTTTAAATGTAAATAATAGAATTTGAATTTTTTTGGGTCCTTTTTTACTTATATACAAATATCTGATGATAGTTAATTCTAAAAAAAGATTAAATGAGTATATTAGATATTTATGATTAATAACACCATACGAATATGCAGTATAATTTAGATATTAGATAGGTTCTTTCATTAATTTTTTGAAATTGGCATAGAGATCAAAAATATATATAATTTAGTATAAAGGTATTGATACGCAGTTATAATTTATTTTTTCCTTTAATTACTTCTCAGTACATGGTGATCTGATGGGACTATCAGTGTAAGCGCTAGCAACATCGAATGACGTGTTGAAGTAATGGAGAACGAGATTTTTAAAGTGTGTTTTTTAGGTGTAAAGATAAGACAATCACGTGCTGAAAATGGTGCGATTAGCAATGATCGTCGTTGGGTGGGGTTCGATTCGAATGAATTCCAGCTTGTTCTCTGAATGCCTGTCCGCCGCGTGCGTGTCTACGCGCATGTACTTGTCCCGATTAATTCCCCATCTGCGACAATCAGTGAAGACGTTCGACCCTGTGATCGATGGACATGAGCAGTCAATCGCACTTCGACATACCTATCTTCCCATCACATCTTGCTCCATCGAACATAAATACGTCAAACCCTCTGAGACCATCAAATCAAATGTAATAATACTATTATCAATATCGAACCATACGCTCAGGGGAAGAATCGAACCCACAATCCCGTAAATTATTCATGAGTTGTACATATGCTATGTACGCTTGAGATATCCTTGTGAATGAATGATAAATTTGTAATTAACAATTATTCAAATCAAATAACTTTTTTTTCTTATCTAAACTAGTATTCAGATTCTAATGGGCCTTGATTAATATATAGTGAAGTCAAATCCTTCTATTAAATGATAAAACCGATCTCCCGATATAATTCCTCTCAATTCTCGAACCATATTCCGTGTTTAAAGAGAAGAGAGACTAAATCTCATTAACCATATTATCTTAGTCAAATCCAACAACTTAGAAGAGGTACCGAGCAGGTTGTGTAATCGTATTCTTTTCTAGCAACAACTCTACTCAAATAGGGCAATAATCACTCATCCATGCAGCACACAACCTGATGAGCTAATCATCATATGAAGGTTATGTGAAGGCATATATGCGCGCACACACATACACACAAAACATACTTTTTATTCTCCGAGTGAGAGCAAATCATGATGTAGATAGGCAACAGATCCATCCAACTAAATAATGCACCCCAAAAATAGTTACATATAATCTACACAAGCGGGGCGAGAATGACGAATTTTGACGGTGAAAGAAATGTGTTAAGATTATTGGAGGGGAAATTGTATACATATAGATATTTTTTCGTATTTACATATATTTTTGTAAAGAGAGAATGTACTATGATTTTTCGAGTACTAAAGGAAACGTGGAAGTTCAAGGAAGAAGAGAATAACGAAATTAGCGACAATTTAAGAAATAATTTTTGGTACAATCATACCATTTCCTATCTATTTTTTGTAATTAAAAAAGTGATATAATTATGTTATTATATATATATATATATGGAGTAAATAAAGCAATTGTTCGGGGTCATGGGAGGGAGATAGCCTGGAAGCGCAAGGAAGAAGAAAGAAAATTGGCGGTAAGTCAAATATAGGATTCAAAACTTTCGAAAATCAATATATGAGATTTACTTGGCGGAATTTAGGATGTATAATATACCGTCCCGGTAGATTAATCGGTTACTACCGTATCATACACTACTAATATAAAAAAAATAAGAAAGAAAATTGAAAATAAACAAACTTTATTATAATAATAATATTTTCATAATTAAAGGATTTTAAATCCGGTTTTTATTAACTATATTTTTTATATTTGGACTTACGTGGCCCATAACCAATATATGTATATTGTATGCATACATAATCTCTTATAAAAAGACAAAACGATTCCTAGGCTACCACGACTTCATGAAACAAATTAATAATTATTTTTTTCTCATAACATAGGAGACTCAAAAGCTTACAATAGGATAATAGAAATAAGGAAAGAATAAAGGGGTACGGAGAATTACACTATGAGAATTAAGTTTATAATATCTTAATTATTAGACTGACCTCATTTTTAAATTAATAACTCTTAATTACATTATATTCTCATATTTAACGACTTACCGAATTTAATCCCAAAAAGCTTTGATAGTCCACCAACAACACTTTTTGCTGGAAGACTTTGCATCACATTCACAGACGCTCATACAACCTCATTTATAACGAATATATGCGTCTTAATGGCGCAGGGTGAGCAATCAAGATTTCTAACTTGTACCAATCAAGAGATAGTGTTGATCATATATAATATAGTTATATTCGGGTAGGATTTCAAAACGTATGGCCTACTTCGTACTGATATTGCCCTAACTTTACTCCATATACCCTTTTGCAGGTATATATATATATATATATGTAGCCCGTACCTTTCTAGGGATGACTTGCTAGAAAATTAAAAATCCGCTTATATAAACTATAATCGGATGTTTTACAGTTAATTTGGGTAATATTCAAACATTGACGTAATGTTAAGTCAAACTACATTTGGACTAATTTCTAGCAGGAACACTTTAACTTGGATGAGAATCCGTTGAGGGTAGGGTTTCTATCATACAGGATTAGCATTCATCTAGGAATCTAAGTTTGATCCCTTTATGAAAATCAGAAGTCGACGCATCTCCTGAATATCAATGTCTAGTTAAACTTCACGGTAAACTCGGAGATCGGTAGTGTTATAGAGCTCATTGTCAAATCCTATGCGTGCCTCTAAACATTTAGGACGAACCGTGAGTTATTATCTAAGATCAGTAAGGCCAATCGACCACACATTATTTGACACATAATCATTTTTTTTTCATATTCAAATGAAAACTCATAAGTTTAAGGAGGAGTAAAAGGAAGATGAGAATGAGTCATAAATTTTTACGAATTAGGTAAAATTCAAGATCTTTTAATTAATACTATTGTAACAAATCTCATTTGTTCACTCATTATCAAATTTTGGGTATGAGATCTTTACAATGAATATTAGCAAATTAATACATATTAAGCAAAAAGGAGAGAAAAAGAGAGAGCAAATGAATAGATGCCGCTGTACATAGCATATGAATTTGAGAAATCTTCTCTTTCTTTTTTTGCTCAGTGATCTTTGAGATAAGTAAGAATCAATATTCCATCCAACTCATCCATCCATGGTAGCTTCAAATGTAGCTTAGCCAACTTGGTCTAGTTCCATTAACATGGTTAACTCCCATTTACTTTCTGACTACAAAAAAAAATACAAGTCTAAGAAAAAGGAGAAAAAGAGAACAAATATGCATAAATTCATCAATAAAAATTGAATTCAAACCTAAATCAACTATAGATATATATATATATATAATCACAATGAACCCCACTTTCGATTTACTTCAATTTCCAAATGGAGAGAAGAGAGAGGCGATACGGAGAGAAACATCATCGGGAAGAGACAGAAGTCATATATGCACATGCCTTTCCATATTTCATTGGAGCATATCCTTGTGGAAGTTTGCACTTTGGTCCCATAACGCACCGCATACTCTCTCTCTCTCTCTCTCTTCCTTTCCCTAGTAAACGTGGGGAACCGAGTTAATAATGGTTCTATTTCAGCAATCATTTGACAAGGTCCCGCCCACTGGCTTGGGTTTCAATATACATACGCATACATCAATACTGAAACCCTAACTATTTTGTTTCCCATTTACAGGTATGTGTTACCCATGTTCTATGTACAATTACAATAGGTACATGTAAATGATCCAAAAGAACATAGAGACGAATGAGGAATAATTACTATTTGCGAGAATTGATCCATAATTCTTAATTTTGTATATCGAAAGTGATGTAAACGAATTAAAAACCCGAGTAATGTATGGGTTCCCCTCTGCACTTGTGCCAGTCCCCAGAGCAATTAATGCACTTATTCATGAGCAACCCAAAAGTGGCATATATTACTTCGAGTTCAGGCACTACCTTCTTCTCCTTTGTTCTCCATGGCCATGGCTTGCCACCCTGCATATTTATGGCGTCGATCTAGCTTGGTGAGAAATATTGCTACATATCGAGAATCTATTTCTTAAAAAATTACTTTGCATTACAAATATAAGACAATACAAATCTAAAAAATTCATGCAAATTTATACTCGCGAATTACATGTTTTTTTATTCGCATTGTATGACAGGAGTTGGTGTATACTTTTCATGTTGAAAAAGAGCTCCCCGTTTAACTCTCTAGGCCAATGATGAAATTACCATGAGATTAACAGTCATCTAAGCACAAATAAGTCCGATGGCCAGGTCAGCAATGTGGGACCAGTAGATGATACCTGGATAACGTACGAGACTTTTGCTTCACTTCTATACTTGTTTCCCACAAAAAAAAATGCATTTAATAATAAAAATTTATATGAGCAATTTTAACATCACATGTTTGAAAAACGTGATCGAGTACAGTAATATTTATCTCTATATGAGATAAAAAAAAGTTTGCATGTTCAATGAGGTATCCCCTTATTACGGTCTTTTTCTTTCTATTATTCAATTTTTATGTTCATAATCTCCTATTTAATCTAACAAAAAAAAGAATTTAATACTAATAAATACGATTAGTTTTTACGCTTTTTTGCTCCAGCCTTCACTCTTAAGGCCCCACCAAGCCGGGCGACGAACCGGCCCGAAACCCCGGAAATTTTCAGACTACAAAAGTTGTTGCGGGTTTTAACTCATCCGCACGCACACACAAAGCACCTAAACAGATTATGACGTGCGTCTCCCCCACAGGCCAAAGGACCAGCCCGTGTTCTAGTGCTTCCGCGGGAAAGTAATCAATGATAAGTCCCCTTACTTTATCAGATATTGCATTCTAGCCCCTGTGTTACTCTCCGTCGATGCATTCCCAATACGTACACTCTAGACATCGGCACGATCCCTACCCTTCCCAAATCCATATTTTGGATTGGATTTTGGCAAAGTGTTGAGATCATCGATATGTTTGATGTGTCATGTTGGTAATACTAAATACTAATATGAAATTCTAGTTATAAGTAATTTTTTTTTTTGAATTGGTGCCATTCTTTTAATGGGCTGTATGTTTGTAGTTCCAAGAAAGTATATGTTCCGTTTAGACATGTCCCGATGACTAATACATTGTAGGGAGCGATATCGGCCAGAACAATCGACATGGACTAGACTGAGATAAGATGCAAAGAACGGGGAATAATTACGATACTTTACGGATCGATCTTCAGTGGGCTCAAGACGGGGATAACGGAGTGGGCCCCCGAGCGCCCAGATGGTGAGCTTAATGATCGCTGGCTCGCCCATGCCGGACCATCAGCCGCCACGTACAGGGAGACCGCCCCTTAATAATTCGGCCTGGGACCCACTCTCCACCACCAGGGGCTCCCCTCAAACGGAGCCAGCCGGTCCACTGCTCGGCTAGCCGAGCCGATTAGGGGGAAAAACAATTTGGAGAGATGTCGCTGTCAGATTGCTCTAGTCGGTTCGTGGGCCCCGCTTCGATGGACTTTATTGGAAATAATATGTTATTTTATTTTTTAAAAGAATGTATCGATTGTACCGATGGGATTAAAAAATTGACAAGAAAAGTACATGAAATTGCAGACCGACCAACCAGAGGCCGCGTGCTGCTACTGCTGGTGAGGGCTTGAGAAGGAATGTCATTAACATACTGACTTTGAGAAGTTTCAAAGAAACCTAAAAATTGTACTGCAAATGTCATATTTTAGCTCATCTTCTCTGATCCTTTCATTCTTATTTAAGCTTCAAACAGTTTCTAGATCAGTCCCTGTGTTTAACATGTCATGTATGGTCACCACATGTAACTTCATCTTGAAAAACGTGAATCGATTCATAAATGATATGATATTTTCGATTCATCTAAGAATTCGTTGCAAGAAGGACATTTTCCATGTGTTATAGCAATAATTTGTTTTCCACTTTTTTTTCCTAAAGAAATTTGACAGAAACTTGGTTTTTTTTTCTTTTTTGTACATATACTTTTTAGGACAGCCGATAATAGCTTGTTATAAAGGGATGCAATGGTCCACACGGCTATGTTAATGTATCGGGACGCGGAAATTTCAATTGGGAAAGGTATGGCAATGGCCATTTTACAAGGAAAGCCCTTTTTCTCCTCCTATTTCGAGGAATTCGACAGGATATAGTTGTACCACATCTATAGCCAAATCTATGCACCTCTCCAGATTAGTCACTTCCATAGTCTAATTAGAAAATCATAGATTCACAAGCATCCGATCGTTAAATGTGTTAGCGTGAACACTCAACATCCTCCACATATGATATCTCTGTGGGTGTGTGTGTGTTTGCGCGGTGGGTCTTTCGTTACATATGTCCCCGAAAAGCAAAGAGGCTCAGCTGATGATACTTAGGAAACCTTGATGTCGCATGATTAAGTTGATGAAGGAGCATAGTTAATCAAAAGATGACAATTGGTAGGCTTTTTTCCTTGGATGATCGATGAAGAGGTTAATTAGTATATGATATCATTGGGTATTATCAATATTATCCTGTACGCCACGCGCTGTGTAATACGGGATTGATCGATGATGAACAGGGCGATGTGGAAGGGGTCGTCCCTCAGCTTTATGGCTGTAGAAGAATGTTTTGTTTCTCCTTTCACTCCACCAAACAAAATAGAGAATACATCATCAGCCCCTGATCTCTCCATTGGCGTATTGCTCATTATTAATGTCAGCATTGGTCCTTTTTATGTTTGTGTGTATGATTTTTTATTACTATTTTACTTTATTTTTTTTGCATATCACATGTTATTTTAAAAAATATTCAAGTTGATTTAATTAGTTAGAAAGTAAAATCATTTCAATTATAAAGATGATGAATCAATATAATAATTGGGTTAGATGTGTGGATGTTGTTTTTTTCTTTTTTGTAAAGAGGCACTTTTCGGTCGTGTGAAGGCTGAGTAGTCTTGAAGAAGCTCACCTCATATCATCAATGCTCACATCACACACACTCTCTCTCTCTCTCTTCCGGGAGACAGCAAAAGGCTAAATAAAGACATTCCCTCTTCTGTCTTCTCTATTCTCTTCCGCAGGGTCTCCATCAGTTGCTGGTGGCCTGAAATCCCTCTCTCATGAGAGATCACTGTATTCATCTATCCTCGCCCTCTTTTATTCATTTAGCATAGCTTTTACAGCAATCAAGCAATCTGCAGAAGGTAAGGAGAGGGAGAAAGAGAGACGATGATCGATGAGGAGGGCGAGTGATGAATTGTTAGCCAGCTAGGGCATAGCATGTACGTGAGCTTGTGCGAGAACTTACTCTCTCTGTGCGTGTCTCGCTCTCCTTATATATAATCTCCTTCTTCCTTCAGTTATTTCCCGTTCCTCAAACCTTTGCATTTGCTCCAGGCCCTTCCCTCCTATCTCCTCTCTCTTCCTTCCCATTTCGTTGCTCCTCGGGATCTGATCTCTCGACCAGACAAGAACATACAGGACGGTGCTTCTTTTCTGTGGGTCGAGTTCAATTCCCGAGGAGAAAATACCCTTCCTAGTTTTTCACTGTCTGTCTATTGTCTCTCTGTCTGCTTCAGCCTCAGAAAAGGCGTTGCCGGAGAGTGACCGAGGAGCACCCAGCAGCTACCTCGAGCTTCAACACGTTGCTTCATTCCGCCGGATCCGTACGTGAAGGCGAGACCAGTTTTTGGGTTGTTTCTGCATCATCGGTACATTGTGAGCCCCTCTATCCTTATTCTACACTCATTCTTCTTAGTCTTCTCTCCTTCTCCTTCTTCCGGACCATCTCGGCTGCTATGGCTTCTTGCCGAGGCAAATCTTTCCGAGTCACTAGCGGAACACTGTCAGCATGAAATTAAATTGGATCCTTGCTAGCTTCACTCGGATGGAAGCTATATATAGCCTTTTTCAGATTTGACAAAGAAAATACTAAAATGGAGAGATGATCCATGTATTCATGATGAAATCTCAAGAAATATATACTACATCAAGCTAATTAATAATTAATGATCTGCTACCTTTCAAGTACTGGATAAGTTGAATTTGGTTTGCTCTTTCATGCGCGTTGACTCTAATAATTCAGGATGATTAAGCTTGCTGATTATATAGTTTTCCGCCTTGTTCTTGCATTTTACCCTAAGAAATGACATAATCATTAGTAATTACTTCAAATGCATCATCATGTATTAATTAGTGTACTTGCCATCATATGCTCTCTTTTTTTTCCATTTTATTTCCATTTTCCACTTTGAACTGGTTCATCACATCAAGATTTTGATGTTCTCTCGTCCCCTTTTCTCGGCTTTTTTTTTCTCTTTATATCAGGAATGCATTGTTAGGTTTAAATTTTTCGAGCAAAACCATGGGAAAAACTGAGGCATATATTTCAAATGGATTGTTACTCGTTGCCTGTGATGTTGCAAGAATTACTTATGCTCGTACTATCATTAATTGTTAGTCAACATGAACTAATATGAGAGAATGAACTTTTTTTTTCTTTCTCATGAAATAAGGTAGATTACTTGTGTTTATAGCTTTACGAGTTTGCTTTTAAAATGTAATTATAATTTTTTTTCACTATTTTTTTCCTTTGCCAAGAGCAAGCGTGGTCATTGATATTATCCGATTCACCTATAGCTATCATACATACGCCTACTTTATTGAGTGGAGAAGCACTTTCCAGGGGACTGTTTCATCTGAATTAGCGTACCTTTGGGCAAACAGGCGCCTAGGTTTTTGTCCAGTTTACAGATCCACTCACTAATTAATCTCGTATGAATATTCGCATCATCAGGAACAATACCGATGGTAGAGATTTATTACACTTAAGTTCAGCTTAATTTATGTAAACCCACGACGAGGTGATTGACTTTCTGCGTTTTGCCTGTATATGTAGGTTTTCTGTTTGTCGTTTTGATGTCAATTATGCTGTAAGTATTCCACATTAATGAAATTCTCGTTTACTTATCCAAAAAATAGAAAAACCTTCTGCATTTTGCTTGTACTATGGAGGTCTTGTGCTTATCGTTTCGAGTACGGTGTCACTCACCTTGATTTTTTTATCAAGCATGTGATTCTAGAAATTATAGATGCATGGACATGGTTTTGAATATCAATTTTGGAACATATTTGCAGTGTGCTAACTAAATGTATAACTTCAAACTTGGCACACACATTGAGTAATATTTACGAACACTCTCCCTCATAATAATTATTTATTCGTTCATTTTTGCATGTCTCCACGATGCAACGATTAATCGGGAGAGCCTGTTACTATGTTACTGGTCATATCCGTGTCTCTCATTAATTTTTTGTTACACCCCGTGCTAACGGGTGTGTCTTGCATTTTGAGAACATATACATGATGCGCATCATGCTATCGAAAAGCTTAGCAGACACATATCACATCGAAATCCTTTATGAACCTTCTCTTTTTTATTATTATTTTTGCTTTATTGATGGACTTTACATCCTGTTCATAGTATCGTTTTTACAAGACAAATATGTGTAGATATATCAACCAAACATAAACAGGGAGGCATGCATGATCATTCGACAAAACACTCTGTGCATGCCGGCATTCCCGCTCTATTTATACATGAACCCCATTGCATGTTACGTGCCACGATTACATTGCATGTAATGGAGAAAATGAACTCGATGTACACCTACAGTGACAAACCATAGAGAAAGGAGAGCATTGTTTTGTGGTATTATCTCACCGATGTTTTGATTATCATTAATAAGGGTTTTTGTGTGTCTCATCATTTCCCATCCTTCTGAAGACCGGAAAAAAGTCACGAGCTATAGTTATCTAAGGAAGCGGTCAGATTGACCTTGTTAATGTTACCGTCTTTTCCTCTGCCAACTTACGAAATCATTTTTGTATACGAGGGAGTCTTGCGGATAAGTCAATTTACTTGCCAGTCATTCATCAGAAATCAACGTTGTCATAGATCTTTTTGTTATATAGCGGAGATAATTTTTCTTAGACGTGACTTGACAGGACCTTACTGTGATATCAGGGGATATGAATTCCTTTTCACATGTTCCTCCGGGCTTCCGGTTCCATCCAACAGACGAAGAACTCGTTGACTACTACCTGAGGAAGAAGGTTGCCTCCAAGCGGATTGATTTGGATGTTATCAGAGACGTTGATCTCTATAAAATTGAGCCATGGGATCTGCAAGGTACAAAATTAATAAGAAGAAACAGTGATAATGTAGGCAGCTAATAGTGTTATAATCATCCAGTGAATTTTCAATTAATCAGGTACTTTTCTAATTTGGACAGAGTTGTGCAAAATAGGGACCGAAGAGCAAAATGAGTGGTACTTTTTCAGCCACAAAGATAAGAAATATCCAACAGGAACTCGAACTAATAGAGCCACAAAAGCTGGATTTTGGAAGGCTACTGGAAGGGACAAGGCTATTTACTCCAAGAACAGTCTAATTGGCATGAGAAAAACGTTGGTCTTTTACAAAGGACGAGCCCCAAATGGACAGAAGTCAGACTGGATCATGCATGAGTATCGGCTGGAGACGAATGAAAATGGACCCCCTCAGGCAAGAAGCGTCTTTTGCATATATCTTTTTCTTATACATTCATTGAATCCTTTAATAAGCAAGGATCTGGTGACATTCATTGAATCGTTTAATAATACATTCTGGTAGTATTGTTGCACCATAACATCCTCCTTTTAATTAGGTCTGAAAGTAATCCTAATATTCTTCAATCAGGAGGAAGGATGGGTTGTTTGTCGAGTTTTCAAGAAGCGAATGACGGCCATCAGAAAAATGGGAGAGTATGATTCTCCATGTTGGTATGACGATCAGGTCTCATTTATGCCAGAAGCTGATTACCCAAGGCAAGTTTCACAACCATATGGCTCATCGTACCATCAGCAATACCAGTGCAAGCAAGAATTTGAGCTTCCGTACAGTAACATGCCACATCATGAAGCCTTGTTCCTCCAGCTACCTCAACTTGAGAGCCCTAATTCGGTAGTTCCCTATGTCTATGAAAGAAACAGCAATAATGCAGGGAGCAATTTTCAGACTTCGAACCTTATGGAAGACCAGGAGCATATGCAACAAATGCAGCATCAGAATATGAACGCGTCAGTTCATGGAAATTCAAGGGAGCAGGCACAAGATCAAGTGACTGACTGGCGGGTCCTGGATAAATTTGTTGCATCTCAGTTGAGCCATGATAATGCCGGTAACCCGAAGGACATCACTTACTCCAGTCCAACAACTTACCATTTGGGCAACCAAATGAATAGCGTGGACTCTAAGAAGCTGGGGGTTCCTCAGGACTTCATCGTGGTGCCCAACTCCACTTGCCAAATCGAGCTATGGAAATGAAGGAGAATCCGAGTTTGAGGTAGAGAAACCCTATATTGATCATAGAACACATCGACAAGCCAGTCAAAGGGAAGTGAACCTGGATCCGTGTTGTTGTGTACATAATAAACTAAAATGGTATTGCCTTAGCTCAAGGGCTAGATCTATAATATGACTATAAATATGATAAGCGTTAGTAAATGTATCTAGGTGGACTGTATCTGTCATCGAGTGATATTGGGAATGACTCGGTGCAATAGATCTAATTTGAACTTTTCTTTCTAAGAAAAAGCAATTATGCATGGAAGGTTAATCAGATATGGGGGTTCCTTTGCTCTCTCGATCTTGCTAACAGTTTTCTTATGATAGTAATGGATTCTGGCTATACTTTGGTGTCTTTGTGAATCACTGTCTTAGACACACTCTAACCACATGTGATAAGCTTTCCCTTTTATGTACCTTTCTTTTTTGGGGGTAATCATTTAATGTATTTCCGTTGTTAATCCACTACATGGCTATAGTCACTTGTGTAAACAAATTAGTGGGAAACCTTAATTCAAAACAAAATTTTCCTTTTTCTTTTTTTCTTTTTCATTTTACAATTGATGCGAACATAGATATATGCTTATTTGGGTTAGAGAGGATGTCTAAGAATAAAAGAGATACGAGGAAGTCAAGAACAAAAAGACACAAACACATTACCAATAAAAATCACGCTTCAAATCCATTAATTCCAAAGTAAGAATATTGTCATTATATTAAAATCCATTTCTATTTCCTCTTTAATATTAAAATGGAATCCGTTGTCGTGTTGATATTTTTTTTCTTTTTGGGGGTCGGAAGCGTTTGTTATTACCATGCTCCTAGGCAAGCCACTATATAAAAGCCAAGAGAAACATATGATCATTCATTATAAATATAACGTGGACATGATAGCACGCACGATTCAACTTGAAAGAGCTTGAAAAGGGGAGAATACGTTTTGTAAATGTTAAGATAGTATGCAGAAAGTATTTACAGTTAGACCCTAACCCATGTTACAGGTTTGGTGTTGTCAACCGCAACGAGCTATTTCACTCTCCGAAGAATATTGACGATGAACATTGGAGAATTTTAGTTCGTGTCATTCAATTATAACTTTGCATCAAATGTTCAGAATTTGCATCTACTCAAAAGCTGTAGTTTTGGCTTTCACTTGAATAAAAATTTGACCGTTGGAGATATCAAAAGAAAACGGGTGAAGTTCAATATCCGGTTTAACTGATAGCCCAAAACAACAATCTAAAAGACCGATAAAATATTGATATTCCCTCGTAATTCCAGACAAAAGACACTCGGCATTGTGAGGCGACAAGGCAGCGCTTAGACCTTCATCACATAATGCTATATGACTGCGCTGATCGGAAAAAATGTTATTTAACATTAGTTAATCTCATTGCAATTGGTTCATGCGAGTAAGGCAAAGAAAAGAGCTTACCGCAAAGAGAAAACCATGAAACAAACGGAGGGTGAGAAGGACACGTGAAGCAGCTGTAACTGAAATGAAAGAAGAGACAGCACAGATCCTCAGGCGACCTTCGGCTGAAATGAGATCCTACATACATACATACATACATACATATATATATCATTGAGCTTCGACAGACCTAGTTCGTAGTCTGGTTTCCACACAGACCATCCCAGGAAGCGAAGTTCAAGGTCTCCTGGCTATAAATGGTTGAGAGAACAGGGAAGAAAAGATGTACATACATATATATATATATATGAGCAGATATATTATTATGATGTTGTGTTTGAGAGTGAAATGTAATTGACCAAGAGGCACAAAATCTTGACTTTGGAGAATTTGGTTCAAAGTCAAGCATGAGAATCACTTTAAAAGCAAATGAGAGACACAATCATTGGGCGTGCTCTCATTCACATGCCGAGAAGAAGAGGAAAACACAGTAAAATGTTTGTCTATATGTCAGCATTTCTCTTTGTACGACTGACCAAAGTTTGACCATCGAGCTTATCCTCTCTTATCCATAAGGTTTTTGAACACACACATAAAATTTTGACTACATAGTTTATTTCAGTACAAAATATCTATTTTCCAAATTTTCAATTATAAAGTTTTTATATCTACAAGATTTGAATACTAAAAACTTTGCTCGAGAGGCAAGTCTCATTGGTAAGTGTTGCAAGATCACTTAGATCAAGACCTATCTGCATGGGATGGTGAAGGAAGGATCACAATTGGTAGAAAAATACCTACAATTAATGTTTTGTTTCTGAAAAGAGAAAAACAAAATAAATGAACCGAATTATCTCAACTAATATATGTTGATATATTTTACTATGATTAGTGATTATCAATTACTGATATCATATTTGTACGCGCTTATGTGTATTTTTAAATGTAACATTGAGAAGTTTGTAGTTATTTCCCTACCAAGTTTCAAGCAGTTAATTTGAACTGTATTATAAAACAAATGGATGACACATCACGTTTAAATGGAATCATAAAGGGTCGGAACATACCCAACCAAATCTCAAAACATAGGAGACTGACTGCTCACCCATGAGAGCTTCACTCGTAGAGGAAATCGTAATCCACGACATTGACTATTGATTCAACAAGTTATATTCGTCTGATCATCTCCCTTCATCTTGCCCAACACCACTATGTGGATATCCGTATTATTGGGGCTTATTTATGTCGTTTGAAGGTTAGGATATATTATGCTGATCATGGGGCAAATGAGAGACAAAGCCATGTGAAGCATCATCATATCCATTCGAAACCACCAGGGCTTGGAGCAGACGGACGTTGTACGTACACTTGTACTTGTTTGTCCGTCTTAGTATTTATTGATCATGTCTCTTATACGTGTATATATACACCTCCTTCATTCGTTGTACAAGTGCACCTGAAGAAAAGTGTGCAACCCATTCATTCAGTTTCGATACGTGAAAATTAATTTTCTTATTCAATCCGTTTTTACCTATAGGAAAGAGCTGGGGACTATTGGACTTCCAAATACAGTAAGTATCCCAATTGATTACATTGAAAGTCTAATAGTCAAACTCGGGATCTTATTTTAAAATAAAGATGTTGAACGATATGAACAAAAAACACGCCGAGTTTCGATTCAATCTCATTTGAGTCAGAAAAGAAGAATCCAAAGTGAGCTTGATTATAATGAGCTGCTGAAGATCTGGATGTAAATATCAAGGCCAAACTCATGAGTTTTAGACCGTCGCCAAACATGGAAAACTAATGCTATGTGACAGCCTTGGAGGGCACATTTTGATTGGAAATTATGTAGAGTTACATCCACAAAGGAGACATCCAATTCTTTTTGTGTTAATTGATGATTGATGAATGCTTCAGCTTGTACAATGTTTAGATGATATATATGTTGTTGGATTTCTGGGTCCACTAAAAGTTTGAAGAAAAGTAAAGCCCAAGCAATAGCATATTGGTAGAGGAGAGGTCCCATACTTAACTTAGGATATGCTCTTCCTCCATTGTTTTTGAAGCTCCACATCCAATGAGATTCCTCAACTTGCAGAAAAAGCCCCTCTGCTGCTCTTCCCTTCTGAACTATTGCTCAAAGTTTATTTATACTCGAGAAAGTCGAGACAGTGCGGGCCTGATCTCCCTCTCCCGAGATCAGGAGATTAAATGATTTTCATGATTATGACTTTTTTTATAACTATTTATTCCATTTTCTGCTGTCTAGTTGGGTGGATTAACCTTCTTTATGATTGAAAACAACGATTTAGTTTTGGGGAAAGAATCAAGTCCAGAACTTCTTAGCTTCATGCCTCCACAAAAATACCCTCATTAACTACCCAGGATTCTTCAAGGATTCCAACAAATTTCCCCATATTCTGAAAATATTTTCTATGAAAGTTGCCTTCATGTGTTTCTCCAAATATTAGCATGAGTACCCTCACGAATGCTTTGAATAAAAAAATGCGGTACTAGTACTGTTTTCCAACACAGCTGGTGTAATGGGTGAATTTTCTCAGAAATCGTAACTCAAACCAGAAACAATCCAGAGTCTCGTGAAATCCAAACATGGCTTCACCACACCAAATATCTGAAACCCGAATCAGGAACTTAGAGTAATGTAAAAGATATGACGGAAATTGTCCGATAACACGTCATTTCTCAAGGAGTTCAGCTCTTCCACTCTGTTCTCAGGGATGTATGCTGCCATCAGTTTACCCAAGTTCTATAAAAACAGGCGCCCTCTGGAGATTCCTCTCCTATGTACAAAGTTAGAGTTGAGTTCTTGTAGCTTTCCTTGCACAGCTTTGGTCCCTTAATTTGCATCACAGAGGCCGGTGCTGGCATCACAGTACCCATCCCGGTCAAGCAGTTTCTGAGGCGGTGCACTGATGAGTGGAGATGAAGGAGAGCCATAGGCATTCCTTCGGCTATTTCCACATCCTAAGCTCTTTCTTGTGCTCACTCCCGTGATGGGATTCGTGCCATTTGCATATTTGCAAAGAGCCTATATATCAAGGAGACCCATAAAACCGAATCTTTTAGTTTTATAATAGTGTGTTCTAGACTGTCCTCCCAAACTTTCCCTCCGATATCCTCGACGCAAACACACTATCAGACGAGCAAAATAGTAGCATTGTTGTGTGGAGCTGTCAGATGAGTGTTACCTGCTTCTGTGGAAGGTCTAATACCGCATCACTGAAGTCGGCGCCTTCAATGGTGGCCCCACCAAGATCGCTACGGGTGAGTACTGATCTCACCAGGATTGCATTTGTGAGATTGGCCTCGTTGAGGACCTGTTTAGTAAAAGAGCAAACCGATTAAAACTTCAAGCGTCATTGATAATGGCATGCAGATATATTAGGCAAGTTAATTTTGCCCTTAAGCAAGCGTTTTACTATTGGCTTCATTTGTGTCAATCTTAACGTCGTTTTCACCATGACCATCTATTCTGTCTTTTTTTTTTTCTTTTAATTGGGTAACGCATAGCATTAGAAGATGGTGATGCAATTTTACCATTCGATCCATCAATGTGTCACTCAAATCCGCACCTGAAAAGTTGGAAACAAACGCTTTGTCATGTTAAAAGAAAAACACGGCAGTTATGCAGCATCGATTCCCATAATAAACCTTATCCTGGTCTTAGCATATAAACTTTCTGTTATTTATTGGTCAGATCAAATAGAGGGCTATGATCTACACGCAGTCAAGACAAGAAGAATTCACAGCTCCTACAGAACGAAAATACCAGTGAAGTTAGCCCTGTAAGCTACAGCCTTCTCGAGGTAAGCACCATTAAATGTCGAGCCACTGAAGTCAGAATCCCTCATATCAGCAGCCGTGAAATTGGCTCTTCTGTACCAGTCAGTGAAATCCATGTCAAGGACACTAAACTCCTAAATTCAAAATGTCTATTTTGAGGCTAAGCTCTCGAAGCTACAACCTTAAATTTTCATTCACATGAACTGCTTTCCTGCAGAAGACAAATGGTAAATTCCAACTCAGATTCAATTTGGGTTAATGTAATATGAAAAAATGGAAAAACTGAAGGACGGGACATTACAGAATAAATAAAGGACCTGAGATCTGCAGAACCATATTGTGCGGCGGACCCAATTCCAAACTCACCACGCATCTCAGCTTCATACTTGTTGAGATCAGCATTTGCAGGAAAGGAGGAGCTGAAGCTAATGACTGCTGCTGCCAAGCCAGTAGACACCAGCATCCGCCAATTCTTTGAATCTGCTTAGACAACGACAAGACAACCATGAATATGATGACACAATGCCTGTTTTCCAAATTACTAGAGCTCCACTGGGAATGGTATGATAATTGTAAGCCTCGTGTAGTGTGAGATTCCATCAAGAGAAGGGGTAATAAACCATTCCTATGCAGCAGGTAGAAATTTAATCAATTAGAAGTATCAGTAGCAATCCTGGAAATAGATAAACGAGCTGCTCGGGTAATTATTTGAGGGCAGATGTTATTTTATGCAGCTGCTTTACATGTCACAGTGATCATATTCTGCAGAAACAACTTCGTTTAGGTCTGAAATCCTTAGTTCAGTCCAGTCATCCTGCAGGTTGATCATTGCATGTATGACAGCATTAGTTTTAGTCTAGATACCACTACAAAGGTTGTTTACCGGGACAGTTTTTTCCCTGGGTGCAAGGTATCCAGCTGCAGTCTAGGCAATACAATCATGGGATTAAAAGTGAATTTCACTTCTATTTATTTTAATATAAAATTGCAGATCGTTTTCAATCTCCCCCTCAAAACCTCAACAAATTTATGCTTAGGAAATCCAGCCTCATTCAAGAGCTGATTTCAAACTTTATTCAGTCCTAGTAATTTTGCTTGGTTCCTCAAGAAGCCAACGGTCTGGCCCATTTCCTAGAGGGGGGCACCATGTGTTCTCGATATTGTTCCCCATTCCCTATCTTCTCACTCTTCATCCGACATTCAAGACTGACAGTTGCTTTCGGTTGCAAGGGAGGTTCCTTTTTTAATGAAAGGATGCGGGATGAACAGTAAGGGGACACATAATGTCCAATAGATAGGAATGGAGCCAACAAAACTACTGATTATGGTCGAGAGTGGTAGATTGCATTAAATCTCCTTTCTTCATGACATGAACTGTTTGTATCAGACAGATTTCATCTTTTTCAAGCAAACAAGCCGATAAAGGGATCGGTATGACATACCGCGAGACCTTTCTGACGAGGAATCTAGATGGCAGGTGATGTGGGTGGCCTTGGGAGAGAGACTCGGAACCTTCTGAGGTTGACAAGAAACGGCCATGGATTTGAGGGACAGAGTGGCGATGGAAGTTAGAGACGCCATAGCTGAGGATCGAGGCAAGAGTCTGAAGCAGAGAACGGCAGGGGAAGGAATAGGACTGGGGGAAAGCCAGAGGATGTGGTGGCTCGGTCGGATCGGGAAGGAGATATTAAACTGAAAGTGCACTGCCTATAGTAGATTTATGGTTGTGGTTTATCCACATCCTTCCATGGAAGAGGATTGGTCGGGATGAGAACACTTGTTCTAACGCCGTTCCTTGGATAGACATAAAACAGGAGCATCTTGCCAGTGACCCGTATTTAGTTTTTTCTTATTTTCAATTTCAATGTAAGTTTGTAGTAGGGAACTGCTGCTGCCGAAGTGAACTTATCTATCTTGGCTCTGTTTCTTTTCCCTTCTTTTTTGACTACAGGTCCCATGGAGTGCTAATTCGGGTTATCTGCTCATTCTTTTCCCCGTAAATATGGACATGTCGATTTCGAGTCATTGCTGTGATGTCCCATTCAAGGAAAGACCAAGAATTTGGTCCCATGGACAAAATCCAAGTGAAGGTAAATGGAAGCTGAAATTTTTTACTCAAAAAAGGTAAAAGAGGGGGATTTTAGAATATTGAATACAGGTAAGAACACTGATAGAGTTTATGCAAAATTGTCAAGAGACTTTCCCGAATCAAAAGCAGCGAAGCAAGAACTCCTCTATAGCTCCACCTCCGAATTCAAAAACCATTGATCATGTTAGGAATGGATCAATGGGCAATGTTTTGAGAAGCTCTGCTATCAAACTGGATTTGTTGTGTATACAAGTCTCAAAGTATTGGGATAAATCATTGAACCAACGATTACTGTTTCGTCATTGTAGAGAAGGAACCCACAGGCATGAAGATCTCAGCAATCAATTACAAGCACCTTGGTTCTTGCTCTTCTGACTCTGATAAAAATATTCATACACCTATCAAGTTTGATGATGCTGATCTCTCTCAGCATGAATTTATCCATGTTTGAATATACGATTGACTATAATGCACTTCTCAGATACAACTGTGAAAAGAAGAGTACTATAACACAGTGGCCATTAGCTTTCAGTGTGAAAGAAGCGTACTATAGCACATGCTGCAGATATGAAAAGAATGAGAGATCTCAATAAATTAATGAAACAAGGAACTCATTGTGGTGGTAACGTCTACAAGATCCACTGTTGGTGAAAGAAAAGAATGCCGTGATCAATATCATGGAAAACCTCATATGGACAAGAATTGGAATTGCACAACTAAAAACACTCGTTTGGACACACATCAGGATGGAAAAACAGTCACGCTTTAGCGGAGGAAATTGGGAATGAGAACACACAACATCATTAGCAAGGTGATACCAGAGATCATTTGATTGCTTCTGAGTGCAAGCGCTGAAGATATGTCTTGAGGCCTGTTATAAAGGGAAAGTAGCTTATTAGTAATTCTTTAAAAACTCAACAAACGGAACCAGAGAGAAATTTCCAGGATGCATACTTCTGCAAATGTTTAAGTTCGCCACAGAAGAGAGCGTTGTCAGGAATTGGAAGCTCGGTTTTGTTGGTAGCCTCAGGATTAACAATCCTGACATAGGTTTCTTGTCCAAGGTACCAGGAATCAAGATTTTCAGTCCTGAGGTTCCAAACACCGACATTGTCCAGAGAAACCAGAATTGCTGTCCAAGCTCCAGGATAGACCTGAAAATGAGACCAAGGCAGAATTGTCGGAAGTAATTAGGTTCACACTCCTTTTGAAAAATTAATAGGAAAAGGATAAAAGTGTTGTTTTCTGATTAAAGTATGGAAAGGTGAAATTGCTTTATGAAGGTTGTTGAATAAACACAAATGACAGAGGATTTTCAGTGTTAGCCAAATTATTGCAGAAAGGATAATACCTGCACTGTGGTGCGGGCAATCCCATCCCACTTATTGTACGTGCCTCTGCTGTTTTCAGTCCATTCACCGTAATCCATCCTGCAAAGTACAAATAAAGCCTGGCCATGAAAATGAGTAAAGGCATATAGAGAAACTTGAATAAGATGCTTCTTAAATTAAAGATCCTCATATAGAAAACAGTTGCTTGCCGTCTAAGCAATAAGAACAGAACTGCAGGAATTCCAACAGTAAATTATAATATTTGTACCCGACAACAAAGAAAGCATAGCCGCTCATATGGTAGGACTGCATTTTCGTGTCATTGTTCTGTAAAATCACTTCCATGAATCCTCTGAATGTTCCATTGATGACAGATGTCTCCATTTTAGGTGAGCCTGTCAGTGGTTTACTCGGGAAATTGAGCTTGTATATTCCCTTCAGTTTATACTGGTCCGCAAGCCTAATGGGAGTCATAGGATTGACAAAGGAGATGCCACTGAGAGTAGTTCTCCGCTTCCCATTGATTGTCACAGGTGGTGTATTTCGCAGGACATACAATTCAGTAACGTTAATTGACCCATACCGGAAAGAACCCTGTGGGTTTGGACGGGCTCCACTTGCAGTAACATTCCACCTGATCAATGGTGTGGAAGGGGAAAAAATAAAATCAGAACTAGAAACCAGAGAATAAACATACATTAGAGAAGCTATTATTGCATATTGAGACTTTCTTGATGCAAGAAAAAATTGTTTATTAGGAAAACACGTGAATGGTTTAAGAGGCTTTACATTTTCACAAGAACAGATTAAAGTAGTAATTAAGAAGCCAAAAATTTTTCCCAATTTTCCGTAAGTTATTTATTTCAAAGGAAATAAGGAAAAATTTTAATGTGCTCACTTTAAATAGTCACAACATGAACTACAGAAAATTTACAGCCTCTAGTACGAAGGTAAGCTGTTCTCACTTAATACAAGTTCAACACCCTCGGCTTCACATTGCAGAACCACTAAGTGCAATGACTTCTATTTTGGAGCGGGGGAAATATAAAAGGAAAAGCCAACCTAAATGCTAATCAGAATAGAAGAGCAAAAACGAATATTTATCTCAAGGAAGAATTAAAGGAAGAAAGGCCATAGCTCAGATGCTGATTTCAGATGAACCTGATTGATCTAGCTTGGTTCATGGAGAAGGTTTTGTCGAACTCATCGTCGGGGGCATCTGGAAGCGGGCCTGAGGCCTTCCCTTTTGAGTTTGTATAGTGCAAGATCCCGACTCCAGTAACTTTCTGCCAGAGTGATTTGTTCTCAAACCTTGCATCAGCTACAATGTAATAATCAGAGCTGGCGTTCTGATCCATGGTCACGAGGAAAGAATAAGACTGGCCCGCATGAATGTCCAAACTTGTGTAGTTCTGCTGAACTGTGTACGAACCCTCAGTCTCTGCCAAAAGGAGGTTGTGATTCTGAATCCTGAAATTCAAGCTTGTTGATATCCCAACATTATGAACGCGAATGCGATAAGTTTTTCCTGCCAGAAATATCAGCATAAGCTCAGTAATAAGGCGACAGCTGTCATATCGCACTCGTAGAAGATGAGCTTGAAACCGAGAATATCAGCCCTGTTTTCCACTTTTCTGATAGACAACTGAAAATTTATGAGAGGCAATATTGACTTTTCACAAAATAAAGCACAAATTTTGGAAACTCAATTTTCAAAGAAAATGAGAGTCTCACCTGGGTGGACTGTAACGGCTTCATAGTCAATCCCATCAGGGACAAGAGTGGTATTATATCGGTAAGGTCCTTTTCCATTGATAAGAACCCCATCTGGTATCCCGAGATCTTTCCCGCCATTGAGGGACTTCCTCAAATCCTGCAAGAAATGGAAGAGACATAAGCATCACGTACGCAATCTTCAATCTCTCCATTTGCAAAGATGTTTGGATCTCATATACTGACCGTGTGATTCCTAACATACCAATCACCAATCAGAATCACCATATCACCATCTGGAGTCGGAAAAGGAATTGGAATTATGGGCCTGTTGTTGATAATGAATCCTCCGTAGCCACCAGCAGCTCTCTGGAAATTGATGGAAGGGAAATAGAAGAAACTCCCAATTTGGTCCTTCACCTGAAACTGGTACGTCCAATTCCATTTTGGAGGGACGGGGCAGTTGGTGCCAAGAACTCCATCTTGCCATGAGCTTCGACGCTGCTGAACACCCGACCTATTCCAGGCCATTGTCAGCTCTCACGTTAAATTTTCTTTTTAAAAGGATAAGTAAGATCTACAATTTACTAAGGAGTACTACTTCAGAAACAATGAATATTACCAGTGCATAAGAAGACTCTCATCCAACTTGTTGTGGACATTGACAACAACATTGTTGTTTGTGGTCACATTGATGGGAGGACCCGGAAACCTGCCATTGATAGCAATAACCTGCAAAATAAGCGTGGTATATCCAGGGAACGCTTGACTTTGAGATTGTAAAATACATGTCAAACTTTATACCAAGTATTCCTCTGGATACAGAAAGAGGGACAATACCAAGCACTAGCATTTCACAGCATCGGCATGAAATAGAAGATACAACAATGCATCAACAAATAGGGACTGCGAGAGTTCGAATCATGAAACCCATATTTTAACTCAATCAACAGCAACGTATATTCAATGATGAGAATACTAAAGCTAACTACAATACCAAACCTCGAAAGGCAATGGATATCTTAAATTTAACTAATTTATAATTCTTCAGAGCCACGTTAAATTTTCTATGTTTATATCCTCAGTCTATCTGTTCCGCTACGATAATCCAATAACTGTACTAAATTAGAGAGTCAACCGATAAATATAATAATAAGAACCTTGAGGGGGCCAAGAAGTGGGAATCCAAAATCTTCAAAATGGTAGGAAGACTTACAGAAAAAAAGAATTTTTTTGATAGGAAGAGCTCAACTTAAAGCATGACGAACTTGCCTATCAGTTAGACATTTGAGACTAGGCATGTTTATTTTGGAAATTAGCAAAAAAGAAAAAACACCTGACATTTCTGAGCTTTGAGAAATACTAAACAGGAGAGAAGAGGCCAGTAAAAAACTACTGGCAGTGACGGTAGAGAGAGAGAGATCTCGAAGCAGACCTGCTGAGGAACACCCAGAGGAGAAGCGGTGATGTAGGAGACCTTGAAATCGTAGAACACGAAAGGATCATCAGCACAACAGAAGCCGAGGAGCAGCCCAGCGTGGATAAGGAAAACGGCACATAACCGACTCGGAGCCATTTTGTGAGACGAGAGGGAGAGAGACCCAGAACCAGAAAACAAGCAAATCAACCCCTTCGCCGAGCCTGTTTTATTTTTCCTTTTTGCTTCTCCCAGGGCCAATTCCCTCGCACTACACTATCAGGAGGGTGGAAATGGAGCTGAGCTGCTGAGTTGTTGAGGTGAATAGGAGCCTCTTCCTTTTTCACAATCCTTTACCGTGGAGGGAGAGTGAGGACTGAGGTGGGCCGAGCAAAATAACAATAAAGAAAACAAAAGAAAATGGGAAGAAAACAGAGAGGTCAGCGTGCAGGAAAGAGAGGACTTCGGCTCGAGAGAGGTCTGATCCAATCTATTTTTGTCGGCCACCGGTCATCAGTCATGAGAGAGGCGGAGATGGACAGAGAGGAGAGAGAAACGCAGTAGAGACTAGAGAGTCGAGAGTAGAGAGAGAGTGTGAGTCAAACAGCTAACGGCCAGTTTTCTTTCTGGCCTATGTATTTCCTTTCATGCATATATCTTCTCATAATGTCGGGCAGCAGCCCACGAAATGCATGGCCCACCGTCTGCGATTGGACCACCGAAAGAGTGGATTTCCCCGTCGAGGACAGACACATTACCCAATGTTGCCCAGCTAGAGATGCCCTACCAATTCAATTGGCAACAGTTTCTACATTACGTTGCCTAATTTTTTTATGGTCTCGTAGAACTGATTAAACAAGCCGCCTTCCTGCTTCAAGATGCACAAGGGCTCTGTCTGATCGCCCAACTGCCCTTTGAAATCCCTATCTGTTTAAGAATCTTCAAGGAGGATACCCGTGGTCGGCTGTCAGAGAGCTTCCCTGTTTGCTCTGTTCCGGTAGCTAGCCAGAGATTCTTCATCGTTGGTAAGCGAAGGATATGCCTCGACGATCATGAGAAACAGCTAATGGAAAAATCTAAATCGCGAATATGGAAAAAAATCTAAATCGCTAAAGGAATCCCTCGCGAATATGAAATCTAAAACTTCACAACTTGATTGCTAAAATCTCTTGACTTAAAAATGTGTAGCCCTCTTAAAATAGAATTAATATGCATGTAGTTATTAAACTGTATTAACTATGGAGGGGAAATCCAAGATTTTGTATATTAACTGATGATTTGATATATTAATATGATCCAAGGCGAAACCATGGCATTTCCATCTACTTCCCAAGTTTATTATTTTTGGTTAAAATATTTATTGTAACGTAGACATAATTCATCATGTTGTAATATGTAATCATCCAATCAAGTGTCCCATAAGTGACAATATAGGGAGAATGCACCTCGGAGACACCTACCCAGTGGCTTGAAAGTTCACTCTTTTATCAACCGTTTCGAATTTTGAAATTTGAAAGGTGCTCGCCAGGCTGAAAGTAGGGAATTGTGGAGGGGAAAGCGATTGCTTTTTCGGCAGTTTTCTGTAATCGGGTCCGTGCCATTGGGGCCGCTTCGCAAAGTTACACATAGCTAGGGCTCAAATTCAAATTGCATTTTACTGATACTATGCCATTCTCAGATCACATATTGAATTTTTTTTTTTTAATATGATTGTATAATTGACAGTTACTTCCCCTTATAGTCTTATTAATAACAACTAAAATATGCTTCGCTAGGACTCGGGAGGCGGAGCTTAAACCATCGGACGACTCCACCGGCCTCAGTCTCATGGTTTTTCCATTATATAGCGGGGAAACACCGACAAGGAAATAAACACACCAAAAGAAATGTGAGAGGAAAGGGACAAGCAGATTGACTTGACTGGGTACTAAACTGTCTCGGCCCCATCATGGCGAACTCATCAAGACAGGGCTCTGTTACGTTACGTGTCTGGGTCATTGCGTCTCCTTCCAACTGGCAAGGGACCTCAGGAATTCCATCACCTGCAATTACAAACATTGAGTGAAGCAAATTCCACGGACACGAGACCATTGCTCGGCCAAAGGGCTGATGAAATCTGCAGAAAACTACAGGTTATATGAGCCGAGGACATGTTTGCTGCACCTCCGATGGTTCCCTCAAAGAGTAAAAGGCCCGTGTCTCTTTTGGGACCGAAGACACTAGAATTCCAAAGCCGATGTTGCTCGTCCGCAGCACCTGACATAACCCATCAATTTGGAAAATCATCAGTCAAGTGCCAGCCGCAACCCGAGGCAAGTAAAGAGTTGAACTCATCGTTGTTACCCTGAATGCATCTTCATCGGTCTTGTCATCCCCTATGTATATTGCTAGCACATCATTGCAGCTACTCAGCCCTGCAACAGCAGTAAGAGGGTAACCGTGATCCAAGGGGAGAACCAACCAGACTGAGTGGCTTCCAGTGAATTGGAAATAGAAATATGATGGACAGATCCAAGTAAGAGAGCGAGGAGACGTGCAATACCGAGGGAATCAAGAAGGAATTCTACAGCTTTACCCTTGTCCCAGTCAATTAATGGGCGGACCTCTAAAACCTGAGAGGACATTCATCAAGAGCGACCCAAGGAAATTGATGTCAGAATCTCAACAAAAAAAATGAAAATTGTACATAAAGTTGGTATAAAAAGTGAAATTGCCGTTTTGCAACAGCGCAAACGTTGCTGTGGATTGATTGTTGAGCCTATAACTGTACCTTCCGCCCATGAGTCAATCGCAAACGAGGATAGCCTTTTAAAACATCATGGACACACTGAGCAATAACAGGCCAATTCTGCAAAAACCCAGAATAGTTCCATCCTATTAATAACTTCGGGGTTCATGCTATCGACCAAGAAAGTAATTTTTTTTCTGACCTTCTTTTCCACATTCCGATAATGTACAGAGGCGCAAAATTTATGGTTTTCGACTTTTGCACCTCTAATACCCTTCGTAGACTCGACAAGGGCTCTAAAAACCTGAACACACATATGGATCAGATTCCACCACGCTGTTTAGAAATGTACATATTGTTTTGAGCAAAAAAAAAAAGGAAATGTAGATATTGTACACAAACATGGCTGGGGAAGAAAACAAATCTTACCTCGTCAATCACCGGTAGAAATTCTCTAGCAGGTTGGAATAGGTTCACCACCTTTCCCTACGATAGGAAAGAACAACAATCATGAGATTATTCCCGGCTAAAACGAGCTCAAGAGAAAAAAAAGGATCATGAACACATATAATTACCTGTTGGTCAGTTGATTCAACACAGTTCAGACGTTCATCAGACCCACTGTTGCAAATAGGAGCCATGATGTCCATTCCATGACTACCGGCATAATAAAGTTCAGTTAGTCCTACCAAGTCATAGACCTGAAAAGTAGAGAGAAATCAGGCATTTCCAGTAAAATTTCATGGGTAAAACTATGCTCAGGGGAGCTCAAACCAAGAGATCCTGCTCGTACCTTGTCACGACTTCTTCCGCTAATAATTGCAGTGGGAAAATATCGAGCCACATTCTTGACAGCAGAGCGCATCTGAAAATTTATGATCGGCTCAGCATAATCACCATACAAAGCAACTAAAATCATCTTTGCACTGGAAATCTCCTTACATCATCAGACATAAGAGCTAAATCTGGATGGTCTACTATTGGAGAAAGGGTTCCATCATAGTCGAGAAATATCGCTATCCTCTTCCCATTAGCAAGGTTTATAATATGCTCAAAGGATTTGAGCGCCGATGGATACTTAAGCTACATGATTACAATAAAGAATGACTTTAGTCAAGCAAGTGAAAAAATCCAGCAAATTTGTCATATGGATCATCTGAAGTAAAAAAAACAAAGTTACCATCCATGACATATGGGCAGAATCAAAATCCTCTGAATTAATATCCTTGGCCAGCCTCTTACGAGGGGGAGAAGATGCTTTCATGGCATCAAGCCAACCATTAGATCGAACATCATCAAATTTCCCAGGCTTCCTTCTTGGGATTGTTATATACTTGCTCGGAGAAGAAGACGTGCCCTGCTGTGGATAAGGCAACAAGCTACTGTGGACTCCAAATCTAGAGTTACTGACCGGTGCAGGATCAATGAGAACGGGAGACGCGTGACTAGGTGTTATCTCCATCGAGTCCAGATATGGTACTGGAAGTGTATATTATGTGATATAAAACCAAAGGTATGGTCGCTGCCACCACTTGCAAATGTAATACTTCACAAGTCAACCTTTCGACTTTGTTTCTTTTACCCCACCCTTTTGTCTCTAAATAACCAACTCTTCAAAGCTTGCTTGTCAATGCTATTGGGCGAGCAGTCCATTAACTGTAGCTTTCTTGTGAGCTGGTTATAACAAGAGACCGTCAACACTCACAGCATGATCATAAAGGGAGAAAAACAGAGTAAGCTGCACAAGTATATTTCCCACCTTCTCTCATCTATTCTCAGGTGCGACACCAAATATTCCAGCAAAAGAAGGGTGCGACACAAAATACACCACAGCCGATTAATCGAGCTTCTGGTAAGGTGAATCCTGCAATGGAACCCCCCATAGAATCAGATCCTCAGAAGGTACGCTCTTTATCAAAGTAATCAAGCCACTATACTGTATATAAAATGCAGTGTTGCAAACTGAGGACCTAGACAGAAATTCAGCCGTACCATCAGCATCACAGATCTACTTTTCTCGGTTCCTTTGATAAGCAGCGTCGTAAATCTACTAACGCATGAGACATGAGACGCGTGAACAGTACGTGACAAAATGTAGGAAAATAACAAATCTTTTGCTGATCCGAAAAGACATTACAACTGCCAAACGACCATCAAACCCCACATATTAATTTAATATAAAAAAAGATAAATCAATCTCGACCATCCAACTAAGCACTACCAATAGTTATTTGTATCGTTAAAGGGTGAAGATCTATGTCCTCTTATGTATGTGCATCCATCTTTAAAAACTGGATTATTAACTTTGTATTATCTAAAAACCAAAAAATAAAATCAAAGTTATAAATTACCGCACTTAATCAATCAATAATATCCACACTAAAAAAATATAACTAAAAGATGCTGACTTTTCCCCCATTCATGAGTCGGTCGACCTCCTTTTCCTTCAATAATATTAACGTGCAGGTAACATCGGGGAACTTTATTGAGACACGTTTCGAAACTTCAACATCTTTCTCCAAGTTTGCAGCAACAGGACAACCTAGAAAATTTGCAAATTGACCAACTAAAAATACACAGGGTTGTCACATCGCCATCATTTTCAAAAAGTACATGGCCCTAAACAATGAATCAACCCTACGTGTGTTTACTGAGGAAAAAAAGTTTTATTAAAAAGAATTCAAAGTCGTCGAAATCAATAGAGCGCTTAACCAGTCTCTCATTTGCCTTGTCGCGAAGAGCAAGTCAGACAAAATCTTGCCCATCAGAAAACCGAAACTCCAATCTTTCTAGGAAGGAGGAGGAGGAGGAGGAGGATACAGCATGTGTTTGTATGAGAACTGAGTCTGATAGAAGAATCGGAAAATACACTTGATTATATTCGCGGGAGGTGTTAAATAATCAGGGGAAGAAGCGATGTGCGCAGACGGAATCAATCCTGAAGTTCACGATTTAACGCTAAACGACAACGCTACACCTCGGAGGCGTCAAGCTCAAGCACCGAGTACCTGAATCACGATGAGCCACGAGGAAGCGACGATCTCGGAGACAGACACGAATTTCACAACAGCATGGCCTGAGGAACGGATCCCCTGATCAGATTCCTGTGATTGAAGAGAAGCCTCAGCCAACAAAAATGTTAGCCACAGGCGGAGCTGGCGACTAGCAATGGAATCGGCGACGTGATTGAAGAACGAGAGCGAAAGAGAAATTAAGGGACGTGAAAAGCGGGACTGGAACAGAGAGAGAGCGAGAGAGCGAGAGAGGGAGAGAGGGAGAAGGAGGGAATGCAAAAGGGCCTGCTTGGATTTATGGAGCTTTTTAGGTTTTCTTTTCTTTTTTTAATTAATATAATCTGATGATGGCCGTGAACGAGACGTGCTTCACAAGGCAACCGATCCCTGAGATTCGTTGAAATATGAAAACAGACACATTCAAAATCAAGGATTTATTGTCGAATTACAATTTTTTAAAACTTTTTTTATATAAATAAAGAGTCTTGTTTTAGTTGATGGACAAAATTGTCCCTGATTTAATTAATGGAGAACGTGTCCATCGCGTCCTCCTCAGCGTCACCACATGTCACATTTTGTGTCCTTATCAAACTGGTCCTTAGATTAATATTGTAGAGTGATTCATTATAATAATAATCTTTTAATTGTATTATAATATTAGAGCACATTCAACGTGCACATCATGCATACACACAATCCTCACCCCCCCTCCCCCCAATTTAACTATATGCAGGGTGGAATTTATGAAAATGAATAAATCATATTATTATTTGTTAAATTTAATTAATTATATATATACATGGTTATGGCAATTTGAAACTACATATGTATATTTCATGAAAGATATGAAATATATACGTATCACTGTCGGTCAGATTACCATACCAGTCCTCAGGTGAGGATGGCGACACCCGGGAACCTACCTCTCTCCCACTGTCGATCAACGGGACCCGGGAGGACGTGAGGAATTCTTCCTCTTTTTTTTTATTTCATGTAAAAATCAAAATTCAACCTAGAAAAATTGTAAATTCTAATATTAGGGAGTTATTAAATTATAATTAATCTTGTTAGACTCAAGTTAGTTTGTTATGAATAAAATTATTTCAATATGAATAATTTTTATTCATATGTCTTAAATTCAAGAATTTATTTGAGATAAAAGAATATTAAATTATATTAATTAATTTATATTGGTCTAACATGATTAATTAGGTAAACATAAAAGATTTTATGGTATATAAATTTAAGATATTATCTAATAAAAAAAAAAGAAATATCAAAATATTAGGGAAGCGGGAGTCACGTACGAGGATGCGCGCGTTGTGAAAGCGGTTCTTTTTACCCATTCTACGGCTACAAAGTACAAACTCCAAATAGCCGCACGAATCTCGTGCCTGCAGTCACGTGTGGCTCCCGCCATGAGCTGGCAACTCTCCGAGTCTCGACCGTCAGTCATAGATTGTCCCTTATTTTTCCAAGAGTTTCTTAAAGAAGAAAATAAATAACTAAATATGTCCGCCCGACAAAAAAACAAAAAACAAAAACATATATGCATTTCCCTTCTCTTTTTGTTATCATTTTATTTATGAAAATTTTGAATATGTCATTTTTTTATCTTGATAGGAAAAAGAAATTATTAAAGAAATCATTCTCACATTTTCAAAAAGGGGTGAAACGATTTAGTTCTAAACTATTACATTTTTAGTACTTTTGTTATATTTTTGTATCATTTTTATTCTAACCATTTAACTTTTTTGTTACTCTAGTCTTCACGTTAAATTTTATGTTTTCGAAATGCATTTTTTATTTTAAAAAATTATTTTTCATTTTCAAATAACTTTGAAAATACCAAAAGAAAAATAGAAGAATGAATGACGAAGAAGCACCAGAGGAGCAACGGTCGACTCGGTGGTGGCCGACGACTCCGATGAAGGGATTTTGACCATCGGTCATGGTGCCACCATCCCTCGATTTTCATCCCATTCCCGATCAGCAATTCTATAAGTCTTGGATTTTATCGATTTAGGAAACTTATAAGCTAACTTTTTTTTTCTTATTGATAGTAAGCTGATGATTATGGTATGACATAGCATAAATCATAGACGCTTTGCCGTGTTCACGGGGGGAACAGTGGAGAAAACACTGCATTTTAAAATCGTAGTTATTGGAGATTCTTCATTCCTTGAACAAATGATAAAGATTCTTCTAACTGGTAGTGGATTCTTCTGCCAACGTGCCCCTTGAATTAAACAAACTGAAAATGGAAGACAGTCAATTAATTAAAGTGTGATTAGGAGTTAATAATCGACAACTATGGGCTTAGGATGAGGTAGAAGCTCATTTACACGAGTATCAGTGAAGTAAGCCTCGTGTAGGACACCACTGCAGGTTCTTAAAACAAAACTATTACCTAATTAACGAGAGAACGGGTTTAAATGGTTCAATATCATGTATTCTCAAGTAAGATCTCGAATTCAAGTTTCGTGAATAGGAAATATACCAATTCAATAGAATTTTAGCCACAAACGACCAACATATTTATGGACCGGTTCGTGTCCACGAGACTTTCGATTCCCAGGTGGTACAAACACGAATGTCAGAGGTGCTTTATGGTAAGGATTCTTGAAGAAATAAACTAAAGAGCACATGTGATCCCTAATTAGGGAAATTAACATCCTGGGGATTGCATAATTAATGCTGTGGTGGATGTATAATTTCATCAGGTATCGATCTCAGATTTGAAATTCCATATGGTACAGCCGCATGCATGCATGAACTACAAGTCAAACCTATTCCCTCCGAGGTTTATTGGAGACTAATAATAGTCCACAATAATTCGCAGTATATGCAATCCGATAGTACGTGCCTTAGTGTTGTTTATACGATATTATTGCCAATACATATATATCATCTAAGCCCGTAGTTAATTGACCCATGCACATCCAAGTATTTACAGTAATTTCTCACGTATCTTACCATTATTCTAAACCTCTTCTTACTTCCCGCATGGAGAATGAATTAAAAAAAAGAAAAAAAAAGGATTGAAAAATAATCAAATTCATGATTTTTTTTAATCTTAATTTAAGGACTTCAATATACCAAATCCCTTTTTCTTCACTTTATTTTCCTTTCTAATTTTGGAAAAATCAAATCCTACACTGTGCAATTATTGTAGCCTAATAGAGTCATAGAAAGAGACATGAAAGGTGGTGGGTAAAGTGGGGACTTGTCGAGCACATGATCGAGCCATGTCACATTGCATTTAGGCCAGATACATCAAAGGGAACAAAATAATACTGTGCTCAATAATTTCACACACACACACACACAATATATATATATATGCATATACACACACACACATGAAAACGGGGCAACGACATACTTCAATTTCCAATTCAATTGCTGCCAAACAAAAATGGCAGCCAGGCGCCAGCTAGTGACTATCGATTTGACAATTAGGGTTTGTTAAGGTGTCAACCAACCCAAACTTCTATCTTGTAGACTATAATCAATTTCCCTGATTGAGGCTTAAACCCATGAGATTATGACACCCACTATTTGATTAGTTTGCAAACGTGGAATCAGAAAGAAAAATATTCAAAACTTCTATCATCGGGATGATTGGTGCATGAGCACTTGCTTGAGGGTGCTGGGGTCCCGATTCGACAAATGGACCAACATATATTTCCAGATGGACGGTCATGATATCACGTATAACATATGTGCTGGGAAGCCATCAACATCTCCCTCCCATAATTTCGTGGCTTTCGTGTCGGTGTCAGTACCGATCCCATCAAATTTTCTTGTTTCATGAGACAACATTAAATTAAGAATATCATATGCCATAATATTTATTATTTATAATTTAGTCGCTTCCCTTTGGATTTAATCAGTGATATCCAATCAAGGGCGAAAAGGAAGAAGTACTCGGTGGCTTTATTAGGGTGATTCCTAAGCATTTACCCTATCGCTAATCTCATAAAAAGGGTTTCAAATGAATGGATCATGCACTGTTCATGGAGCACTCATAAACTGTAACGACTCTTAGCAGATTATGAATACAATTTTAGATATCTTCTTGATCAAGGAAAAAAGTATTAAATGACATCAATTATGGATCTTGGTGCCTGGTATGTAGGATCATCTCGACCTCTCTGTTTACAACTTTCTATTGCCGGTCCAAAAGTTGCAAGCTTTCCGTTTCTATGGAACTTACGAATTCACAGCCTCATGTCAAAAGGGGAAAATTGCAAGTTGTTCTTGATGCGACAGATGCAATAATTTTCGATCGTGTGTCTACCCCTGTATTTGATATTTGAAAATTAAATATATTTTTAATTAATTTATTATTTAAAAACTAAAAAAATTGTCCAATTCCCATTATAATTAACCTGAGTAATATAGGAAAATAACTTATTAAAAAAAGTAAAAATGGAAAATTAAGAAAATATAGGTTCTGATATAACCACCTAATTCGACATCGATCGATTATAAAATAAAAACCATGCCTCTTATGTACAAATAACCAAATCTATTCGATGATATATATGTTAATGACAAAAAAAATAAATCTCAAACAATATTATAAAATTAATCATGCAGGTCGATGATTGATGCTCGGGACAGGGGGGAAAAGACACCAGTGAAAGGGTACAAAACTACTGCATGCTTAATTTTAAAATTCACCTCCATCAATTAAGGGTTGAAATCTATGGCTCTTGAGCTTGATTGATTCAAGGAATGCAAGAAAAGACACGACGATCAAAACATTATATAGGTACATAATACACCCATACTTTTAAATAACTTATTCACTTCAAATACATTAAGTAAATTATATTATTTAATGAATCAATCCAACTTAAATCTAAAGTAGTCAGCATGCATTGAATTTTTAAATTTCGGGTGGTGTGTGCCGACGGAAATATACAGCTTGAGAGACATTTTTCATAATCGAGGAAGCATAGAATTCGATATAGTCAAGTCATCTTACTAGTAGTTTATCGTTAATTAGAAAAATGTACTCATTTTCTATCCTTTCAAGGGTGCATTATTTGACCCAAAAAGTAAATAATAATAATAATAATAACTAGGCCTATCTCAACGGGAGATAGGTGGGGGAAAGGTATTAGTGCCTGGCATTGTTTTAAGCTTAATTCTTTTTATAATCCTTTAATTTCCTCTTTTATTTGATTTTCTTTAAAATCGTAAATGTTGTCTACAACGAGAAAACATGAAGGTATGCAATATTATTTGGCAAATCCGACTTATTAAAAAAGTTAATTTAAAGCGTAAAGTGATTTTTTTATATATAATATAATACCTAAAAATTTAATAAAATTTAATAAGTATGTATAAATCTCTCAAATAGTAAAAAAATAACTTCCTTTTTTTACAATTATAAATTCTTTTATAAGACTTAAAATTATAATGATACATGAAAAATCAAATGTTGTTATCTATTTCATTTCGGATTCTGATGACAATGATTTTCAAACCCATACGATCCGCGAGGCCGTCTTATCTTTCCTATAGTTTCCAAGGATAAGAAAGCAAAGGAGAAGGGTAAAAAATATTAAAATAAATAAAATAAAATAAGATACTTTTGGAGTAACAAAAGTCAAAAGCAGCCATCCCTGATGCACGAGGCTATTTCGTGTCCAGACCGATGACGACAAGACACGTTGGACCTATTCTCAGTGTACTCTTCCCAGCCTCTGCCCGCACTTCCTTGACGGCTTCCAGAAAGAATCAAGATCGTATCACATTTGCATCTGTTGCACGAGAAATTATTCTTCGGTTAGTTTTATCGTTACATTTTCTAACATCTGCCCTAATTAATCCCATTGATTGGATTAGATAATTGGGTGTATTTTTCTCTAAGTGATGCAGATGCAACATTTTGACTGCCCGGCCATCAGTTTTAAGTTACTGGGAGGCCGGGGCCGCTGCCGACCTAACGGCTTCGTGGGACCATGCTCCTGGGGACCCACAATCGGCCGACCACGAGGAAAAGGTTGCCGGCTGACGCACGAACTACGGTGAGAAACAGGTAGCTGAGGTGGAACTGACACAGTGTCGGGACACTGACGAGGATATGACTAGGACTCATCAAGTTCGCAGTGCACACCGATCGTCCAGCTCGAAGAAGAAGAAGAAGAATGCGGGCGGAGAGGAAACCCAGCAGCGCAGCGAAGCTGCCTGATGCTTTTCGGTGAAAGGTCTCAAGGAGGACAACGGTGCGAGCAATGAATGCTTAGTGCTTAGTAGGAGAACTAATAGGGTCTTTTTTTTTTTTTTCCCTTTGGGGTTGTAAATGATAACATCTTTATATATGAATCTTATCTGATATATCGTTGTTCTATTATGATTTTTTGTTCTCCATATCTCTTATACTTTTTCTTAAAATAACATAGGAATCAGCAAACCTGCTGCTTGGTAGTGTATATGGCACTGCTGGAACAATCTATTTATTTGCCATTTTTACCATCTTCACTTGTCAGTCAGCTACTGTGTAAGATAACGAACGGACACACCATGTTAATCTTAGTTTTAATGATATGTTAGCCTTATTCGCATTTAATTAATATCGATAATATATATACACCACATTCTGCACGATCAACTCGGCAATTCCTTGTCGCTTATATGAAGCTTAACTAGGTTATACATGCCCCCACTTGCAACCGAATTCGCATTTGTTGCATACAGCCATGCTCGTGCATTCCAAGTTAGACAAGTTGGTAGGTACAGAGAATAAGAGAAAACAGCTAGTGGAAGGCATTTTGATATTAATATTATTGGGTAATTGCAAGAATTAATCTCACTAAATATGTTTAATTAGAGAGGATTTCATCTGTTTCTAACATCAGGGCTTTTACTATGTTCCTACGTCTCCCGTATACCTACGCAGCGAAATGATGACATTGAGAATTTTGTATTTACGATATTCCATTTTTTATATTTCTTAGGTGATTCAATCGCTATGAGTCTGACATTCAATCGGCCACGCACCACCTGCTCCAAAATTACTCGTTCACTCTCTCACTAAACCCTGGATTTGTCCCTGACAGATCATAACCTACGCAGAGTGAAGGCGATGGAGAGGGCAAGTGGGAATAAATTTATACATTCCTCAGACGTCGATCTGATGCAAGAACGCAGGCAGGAACCTGTAGACGCGTACTAGCGCTTAGCTTTCAATCCATTAGATAATCGTTTGTTGTGGATAAGGAGGAAGATACCATAATATATATATATATATATATATGACAAAATATCAGGTTTATAGAAAAGAAATTAAAGATAAAAATGGCCATTAATTCATACATGTATATATTTCATCCATAACAACGGGAGTTTTTTTCTTTCCGATATCTAAATACCCCTGATTATAGTTCATGCTTAAGTGTGCATGCCTCACTGATGATTATGCATTTAACGAGCATTTATTTATCTAGAGAGAATATCATGCTTAGATTAGTTTTTACTCGCTAATATATATATATATTTATATATTGTATATGAACTGAGGAAAATTGTTCACCAAAAACATTTGACTCACTGTTCTTCATTTTCAAGACCTTCTGTGCGCATTTGCAGCTTTTTTTTTGTTTTTGTTTTTGTTTAATTACATATATATATTTTATATAGTAATGCTATCAATCGATTAATTTACCAGACAATATATTGTACCATCTGAAACCAGTTAATTAAATTTAAGATATCGACAATCGAAAATTTTGAATTCTAAACCTGACTTACTACACATTATCAGTTTATTAATAGACGGTTACCCTCGAAATTATATATATCTTACTTATTAAATAAGAAAGCTGCACTAAATCTATTAAAATAGAGGATTAATTAGGTCGAACATGCAGAAAGATGAACACTTCCCCAGCAAAACCCCCATATATTAATTTATCGTACGAACAACATAAGTCAAATGAAATTTTTTTTTTCATTTATAACAGAAAATGATCCGTCTCTATCAAAGTATGATAAAATTAAAGAGTATAAATTTAATTCAGTACGAATCAAATCCAAAATTTTCAGATTCTAAGTTAAAGGTAGATATGTATCACGGTGTTGAATCTTTTTTTTTTCAAGGTGGAATGATTTTTTAAATAAATATTTAGAATAGATGCGGTAGATACAATTGTGTTCTTGATTAACAATTCTTTTATCAGCTACGCTTGACATTATATATATTTTTGGTACTTTGTGCTGACAGACAGATTACTATAATTTAATTATTAATCTATATTATCAAGAGTACCAACCCAAATAAAGATAAACACACACATTGCAGAGGAAATGTTCCCCTAATTTTCCAATTTAAATCGTGAGTCAAATAATTTTCCGTACAAATAGATTTTATCGTGTTTTTTTTTTCCTATTCCAGTTTATTCCAAATGGGAATTCTTCTTGATCATATCGGGTTAACCGTCAATAGAGTCCTTGTATGCATTTCGAGATTCTAGCTTGCAATTGCACATTGACGGCCAACGCGTTGGTTATCGATACCCTTTAGGTCATCGAGCTAGTCTTGAGACCAACTGCTCTACATCGACTGCCACTTCCATGGATACCAGGTATCGACAAAATGAGGTGCCACGGATCTGGGAGCACCCATCGGTTCAAGCCAGGTCCCTGAAGTCGTCTTCTCAGTGCTTCTTCCAACAGCTTCTTCGAGGAACGAGGAGAAACGGTTGGATTTCGGTGGGAAATGGTGTACAAGGAACGTCCAATTATGTCGATTGATTGATAGGTGGGGAAAATGGGAGGCCGATTTGGGCCATCTGATCTGGGCCGGGCGGCCAGTGGAAAGTACTCTGTCGGCCTCCAGGGTTCTCGATATCTTATGATGAACAGTGAGACTAACCCCATCGACCTGGCAAACAACACCATATCCCAAGAATCCAGGGTTGACGCCTCTTCGTGCTACAAACCCAAAACTGTAATGTCTCCGATATCACATAACTGTAACACGAATTAATTTGTAAGAGTTCCCATGAATGCTCCGTCACCCTAGAGTTTTATTAGCTCGGACCTTGATCGGGAAGGTGATGGGTCAGCCTTAGGGCCCCATTGTCATTCCCCATCCAACAAGAGTTATAAGTTAGCCCGAGGTCTGACGTCTCCCGCTCGCTCGCTCGCTCTCTCGTTGTCTCCTGGTGAAGGAAAGATCCAGCTGTGTAAAACTGAAAGTATATATTATCAGCTGGAAGAAGAGCTCCACAACCTGTAAAATACAGAAATTAAGGAAAACTAAACCGACCAAGCATCAGTCAAAATGGACAAGATGATAATGACAGCATAACATCCGATCCTGCCAGACCTTGGAACTGTTCTTTTATGTCTGTCCCACAGGATAAGGAACCTTTTTGTGCATATTTGGACCCGACGGCAAGTCTTGAGCAGCAATTGGCCATAACCAGAGTTGCTTGCTGGTAGAGTGGAGCTCGGATATCTTCAAAGAACAGGAACGATTCCATGAATTTTCCTCTTAGAAGGGTATTGTTTCTTTTTTTTAGTGAAGATAATTTCTTCTAAGAGGAAATTATAATATAGTTTTCAAACTACAGTTGTTATAATGACTTATAAATTGATCCATAAATTGTCAGATTTGTTATAGTGGATTGTGTAATTACGGGCTTATGATATGTTACAGCCCATGACAGGCAGATTGTTGGACTCTTATGGGACTGGATGCATAGTTTAGTTTATCTTATCGGAAGCTGCAGCATATGCAATGGAATGATCCGACATTAGTCAATTCTTTGATCGGCAGACCAAGCATGATCCAACGTAATGGCACAAATCGTTTAAAAAATGATCAAACCATCTCTTGATGAGATCATGACATATCACCAGAGACATAGAGGGAGGGAGAGCCATGCTTTGGATCTAAATGACTTTCATATCCAATTTCATATAATTAGAAACGGCGTTATGAGAGATGGATTCGGAACTTCTATTCAAGTGGGCAAAACTTAATATAAGAGTATGTTGTTTAATTCAATAGATCTAGATAACTTAGTAAAATATAAATAAATTTAAGTAAAATTTACATAATATTTTATAAGTTTTTTCGAATTTAAGTGGACGCCCCTTCTATATATATGTCCTTAGTTTTCACATGGGAATTGAAGTGGAACATAAAACATCGATATTATCGGTAGATGTTATTCTATGCCTCTTTACTTTAAACAAAATTCAAAGATAATTCAAATGCATATAAAAAGAATGCAGAATATAATATTCTAAAATATTTTTCTAAAACAAGGGGGAGCAAGTAAGTTGTGAGAATCAAATTTATGGTTGGACATCTTTTTAGTCGGGTCAAATGGATATAGTTTATACTAAGAAAGTAAGTTATAATAATTGAGATAATTTAATATGTCTTCTCTTCACACAAGAAATCGAGTTTGGATCAAATGATTAGGAAAAAAAATCATGATCAAAAGCAGCAATTTGTACTCAAAAGGGTGAGCTGGGTCCAGTGACAAAAACCGATCCAAAATTGTATCATCCACTGTTTGTCAAGATGAGTCATTTATTGTTCGTCCTACTGACTCAAGGTTCCATTTGTTTGGGAGAAGAAAGGGGCTTTAACGCATCAGAGTTGATTAAATTCATTCATGAACCCTCTTTAAGTGCATTGAAGCTGCCCAACAACTCAAATCTCTGTTCATCCTCCTAAACGATTGATATAGAGAAGAAGACATTCATATGTTTATCAGTCAACATCCGATTAATTTTTCTCCCAACGGTCAACTGTATAATAAATCCAAAAAATTAAAAATCACGCCAAAGTTAGCAAGGAAAAGGGACTATATCGTGCATCGGCCTCACTAAAAAAAATAAAAAAGGAAAATAACAGAAAATCAAAATAAAATGTCAATGCTTTTTTATTTTTTTACAATTTGTAGATAATGAGGAAGCAGGGCAGTATGGCGCGAGCATCGTACACCAGCAGCTCCCCGTTCTCACCACCAACCGAGTCGAACCCGACCCGATTCTCCCGAAACGGGTCTATCGCCGCTCTCTTTGCCACCCGGCCCGCTATGACCCGGCAGACCAGCATCGCTCTCCTGCCCCTGCCGCCTCCCGCGCTCTCGTGCGCCGTCGCGATCCCCGAGAACGTGCAGACAGCCGCCACCTTGTGCCACTGCAAGCTTCCCCAAACGCCTCTGTAGTCATTAGCCCCGGAGCCGCAACCAAGGGGCATTGGCCCCACGCACTGGAACCGCATCATCTCGTTCCCGTCCGCGGTGCACCGGGCGTCCTCCTCCAACGCGCCGGACTTGACCGCCTCGCGGTACTCCTCGAACCGGGCTGTGGCCCGCGGCCCGTTCTGGACCTTGAATATCATCTCCACCCTGCCGGGGAATGGCTTTGGGCCCCAGCTCGAGTGGAAGATGATCTCTACCACTCTGCGGGATGTGTGCCCCTCAGGCAGCTCGCTGAGAGCCGGGTAGACGAGACCGGCCGGTGTACGGACGGGAAGGGGCGCCGCCGGGGGACCCATGTCCGTCGTCTTTGTGGACTTCCTCCCGGGCGTGCAACCTGGCGGAGGTGGTGGCCCTTGGCAGGATTTGGGCTTCCGAGGCCTCTGCCTGGCGCTCCCGACGACGTCCTTGAGGGCTCGAGAGCCGCTCCTGCAGCTGGAGGAAGCGGGCAGGCCCGACCGCCTCAGGCTCCGGTCGTGGACGTCCTCGAAGGCTCTTGATCTGCACTGCAGCGACTTGACCCAGCCGTGAGCCATCAAATTAAAGCGGGTCGTCTTCGGGCACCGACCTCGTTGAGCTTCTCCGATAAAGCACTCTCCGTCTCTCTCACTCTCTCTACTGTTACTTCTCTCTTCGGTCTCTCATGCCTCTGCGAGCAGGAGGAAGCCGGAAAACGGAGAGAATAGGACATGGGCGCGATATTAAATGAAATGAAATGTGGGCCGTAGCCTGTAGCCTGCGTAAAATGCAAAATGACGAAACTACCCTCCTTAGCTGCCCGCGTGTACTCAGCTCCTTCCATCGTTGGAGAGGAGTAAACGGTGAAAACATCACCGCATGCCCAGGGGGAGAAGAAGAAGAAAAAAAAATCTACAAGAGAAAAAACACGAACCAAATTTTTTTAAAAATAGGGAATAAAATAATTTAACTTAAGATTGATAAAAATCGAAAATTATACATCATAATTTACAATTTTCAGGGGGTTAATTGATCTCTCCACGCCAGCTTGGAGCTCGGTTCACACTCCATTTTAAGATATTCAAATACCCACAATCATGAAACTTATGAGTTGGAGATAACAGAACTTAAAATAATCATATATTCATTAACACATTAGCAGAGTAATTAATTAAAACAAAGTGGTTTACGATAACCTAGTTTTCAAAAGGTTGACCGTAGACCCTCACGTCAGTAACAACTTGAATGATACATACATATACATATTTATATTTACTGTCCGATTTCGGGCTCTGCCAAAGACTATAATGGCAGACGCCGCGCTGGGTTGTGAATTTTATGAATGTGTTTTTTTTTTTTTGTCTTCTTCTCTGCATACAGCTGGTCGAAGTTCCTGACCTACTACAACACTCTCCTGTCTTTGTGTACACACATGACAAATGGTCACGAATGTGTTGTTTGTGTGTCTGTTTTGTTTTGTTTTGTTGCTGCTGTTCTTTTTCGGTAGGAAGCACTCAAAGTTAAATAACATGGGAGTGGAAGCATGCACTTTTAGATCTTAAATTAACTGATCCGTCCGTAAGAGCCGCACTCTGTATCGATTCCTCTTGTTATGCTCGCTCTGTTCATTGGATCTGTCCTCCTAAATATCGATTCCGTCCTCCTACATATCAACTTTTATCGTACCGATTCATACTGTGCCATCATCACTTTCATCATTGTATAAAAAAAAAAGAAATATTGATTTAGTCACATTTCCTCATAACTAGTATTCCGGTATCAAGTCGATAGTGGATACTTGAATTCAAGACACAATGATTTCATGTTATGTGATGAATTTTGATGAAATTTGTTTCAAATTTTGACAATAAAATAATCAGCCATATATGTGTGTGTGTGCATGGATTTCACGTTGGCGTGTGCCATCAATTCGTGATGGATCATCAGACGTCTTCCTGAGCAAGTTGAGCCTGAAATTGAATGTGGGGTTGCTTTCAGCCTCTCAAGATTGAGCCGAAGACAGGAAAAGCTTTCATAATTTTCATAAATTTTCCGACACGAAAGTTGGGTAAGCATCTGAGAACACACTGTCACGTCATTTTCTAATAAACGCCTCTCTGCTCTCTCCCTCTCCCCCACACTTGTGCCCATCTAACCATTACCGAAATCAGTGGCGGATTTGCTGCGACAAGCACTTCTCTCAGTCCGAAATTATGAGTTTTTTTTTTTTAAAATCCTGTCGTCAAAGGTGCATGGGAAACACTCGTCTATATTATGTATTATTTCGATTCCTTGAATGTAAATTAAGCCAGGAGAATGATAAAGTAACGGGGGATGGAGGGATCATGAGGAGGAGGAATCTATTATGGAAGTTTGAGCGTGTGAATGGAAGAAACAAGAACAGAAGGAGAATGGAAACTCTAGCACAGTGGAAAGATTCTCTGTGTATATATATATAATTTTGAAATTGGAATCCAAACAACTCAAAAGCATGTGCATATAATATAATATATATGCAACCTCATTCGCTTGCCTCGGGATAATGGCTTGTTATTGTGGCGAGAGAAGAGACAACATTGAAATGTGCAGATATATCATACTATAAGATTGCATGACAATCTAGGACACTGCACCCAATCCTGTTCAAAAACTTAGAGACTACGTAGTTGATGCGGAGACTTCCATGTATTTTTAAAAAAAATAAAAAGAAAGGTTTTCCCCTTCAAATTTAAGAATTTGAATGAATGCCACCGTAGATCCACAGTTAGTCCTCTTGCAGGAGTCGAATCCCTTTCTAACTTGCAGATCGGTGATAGAGTGAAGAAACACGTACGTACTTCGCGCAGCTCGCCCGAAGACAATGCATCCTCTTTCTCATTCTCGTTTTCACTTGTAGATCCTATAACCGAACTAATTACATTAGAAAGTTAAAAGAATCTAAAAACAAAAGGGGAGAGGAAAAGGAGTCCATGGAATGGATTGGTAAAAGAAGTGGTGGAATTTCGCCAGCCTTTTATCGGCCACTCACGGCCCCATGCCCGAAGGAATTCTCCACTGTGTGTGCGTGCGCGCGCGCGCTCGCAAAACAAAAAACAATACCAAATACCATAAGGGAGAGATAGGAGAGCTCGGGGAAGCGGGCAGGCAGAGATCTTGCCGGCGTGCTCAGCTCTCTTTGCATTATGCCTCTTTCGCTGCCTTTCATGTAATGTCCCGAACTTCATCGTACTCCCCCACATTCGCAATGTTTTTGCTCTCCACTTGCTGCCATTGTTGTGTACCCAAAGCTTTTTCTTTCTTCCAGCGACATTACCTCCATCTAGAAGTTCAATGGGTCGATTTGAACATAGTTGGCTCATTTAAATGGTAAAATTTTCGTAAAAATAGATTTGACTTCATTCATGATATCCAAATTCTAAATAGATGTATACATATCTTGTTTCTCAACTTATTAGTTGATGTTCTCATGTTACCTCGTTCAAGCGACTATGGCTCCAATATGATTTTCGTTTTTTTGCCCCACCCTTTGTCCGTCTTCTTAAGGGTTTTAGTGAATCCATGGGGATCGAACTACAGGCGTTCAAAAAGCTGTACAATTCACTGTGTTCTGTCAGTTGCTGCAAAGGGGAAGAATTCTGAATCCCTGAGAATGATCCGACGTCGTTTCTTTCTGTCCCACACTCAAAAGCGAGTCCATCTCACGATCCAACTGCCATTCTCTCTGCATGCACCCTTTTGACTACTCTGCTTTTCAGAGTAACAACTAGACCGCATTGGGTATTACCGATAAAAAGGTAAAAGAAAACATATCATCGGATTAGAATCAGGATACTTCAACGTTTGGTCGTCGTGACAGTGGGTCGGGACACTTTGGGGAATTTATTTTAGGTTAGGGAGCGAAAAAGATTCACTGTTTCTGCCCATGTGACATAATGAAGCATTTATCTGCAGAATATCAATGATTTGACCAAATAAGTCATCGATTGAATTGAATACCCAGTACGGACGAACGAAATAAATTCAATTCCAAGTTAAATGCTCAATCAATCCCCTCTCCCATGAGGCTAAACCCCATAAATGTTTAAATTAATAGTGGATAGAAAAAAAATATATATATATATAATTTCTAAAAACTTAACTAAATTAATTTGATTCCAAATGATACTCAAATTTACAATTTTATTTTGATAAAAGTACTTGGAATCATTCCAAACCGATTCTCTCAGATTGATTACATCTATTTGGGCTTCTTGCCCTCCATTTGGAATAATGCCATGAATAAAGACTTGCTTCATCGTTCAGTGTCGAGTCTGCCAGTCGATCAAGCAAGTGATAGAAAAGGGCTTGAAGCTATTCAAACCCTTTCTGCTCGGGAACGAACTGTGAGGAACTATCATGCCCCGATGATGTGCAGTGATCCTGGACCTCTGGGTAAACTCCGATCGACATGGCAGCGATTCGAGGCAGACTAATTTGCGATGACCTCGGAGTTGAGGAATGACATAGGAGGACAGAAAAATGCTGTCTTCGACGATGGATCGGCCCAAAAGGGCAATGGGCCATGTTTCAGCCCACCCCTGCCCTCTCTACAGCAACTATTCCTTACTCAGCGGGCCACCCCTCCAGGGGTTTGCTTCGTGGCGGCGCTTGCTCTGCATGGAAACTCGAAACTTAAGGGAGTTTGCTTGTGTTCCCTATCGTATCAGTTCAATATTTTAGGACGTCTCGCTCTGAGATCTATGCGAAGTTGAACTATGAGTTAACTTGAGGATTACTTCTCCTGGAGAGCCGAAAATGAACAAGCTTTTGTTTGTAGGATCTGATTCAAGGAGTTTTAGTTCATCTGCGTAGTGTAACTCTAGCACACCATGGGCTAGGAACCTCTTCCGTACTGGGAAGACATTACTGAGTACTAATAAACCGGTCTTTGCTATTGAATCCCGGAAGTGTGAGAGTTTTAACTGAATGGGCCTTCGTATATGATCCTCGGACGCGAAAGATCAGGCAGTGCCAGTAAACTTTGAATGAAATCTTGCAGGGTCCAGATAGAGCTCACCAGATAAATCCTATTTCAGAGATCTCATTGCAGCACTGATTCTCCTCAATCCTTCTTTTATAAATGCTCTGGCAAATAAAATTTATCTTTTGATGCCGAGTATTATTTGAAATGCTGGAGTCGGAGTTTGAAATGATCATCTTTGACTTATGCTTAAGTTTGATAAATTTTGTTTTGGGGAGATATTATATTCCACCTAAGAATTGTGAAACAGAGAACGTTTACCTTATCATTATCAACACGGTATGATCATGTGCCAGATGTCGCCATCACTACTTATTGGGGATAAGGGGATAAGCTTTATCAGTTAGGAGCATGATTGGTTGATTGTTTGCTTTTCAATTTTCAACCAACATTCTGGAATTAATTGATTAATGCCAATGAGCTCTATCTATCATGCCGGTGGATGGTGACAGGAAATGTGAAACATACGAAGATACAAATGGTCGTAAGTCACTTCTCCTTTTTAAGTCTTTTTGTGGGAGAGGATCATGCAGTCTATGGACACCATTATTGCCTTATCATCACCTTTTCTGGGAAAATATCCTGTTCATTAATGCTGATGGGATATCAAAGTATGCATCTTTCCAGAAAAGTCCAGTTTAATATGCGAAAGCATGATCCCCATCTCTTTTCCTTATCAAATTCGAATCCGGGTGCTCAGGAACTGTCCCTTTTCTTGCTTTATTTATTTCGTTACCTTCAGGACAACCAAGTATACGTAGATCTTAGAGTGGCTTGAAACTAGATGAACTTGCATATAGCGACCCCTCAAAGTTTTCATTTTGTCAATACCTTCTCCATCTTACTTCTCATTTTCCCTAAGATTTGAAGTGGAGAATTATGATGACGTTCACAGGAGAACATACAACTACAAGCTAAACTCCATCTTACTTCTCATTTTCCCTAAGATTTGAAGTGGAGAATTATGATGACGTTCACAGGAGAACATACAACTACAAGCTAAACTCCATCCCGTGTCTTGTGAAAAGTGTTTCGACATGAAAATCAGCCGAATTGATTGGTTCCTTATCTGTTCACCCCTTTCAGAGGACAATTTCCTACAGTTGCTCATGTTGATAAGATGATGCTTTGTGACTTTGTATTTGTTTCGATATTTGTTTTGAAAGTTGCAGATTTCGCTATCCTAAAGCTGAAGATGGTCCTTGTCACTGTTATCAGTCAAGTGAAGCCACCTTGTTGATAAGCTGGACCGCTATGCATGGGGCCTGCTCATGAAGGTTTAAATGTTGCCACATGTTCAATTGATAATATGATTTAACCTTCGTGATTTTGTTAGTGCTATGAAGATTTTGGGATGTGAAGCTTTTAAAATGAGGTGGGACACCCACACACGCAGATTTAGCTTTCCAGTCTCTTCTTTAGTTGGTCTTTTGTTTTTCAGCCCCAAAAGACTGGCTTTTGTTCATTTCTTGCATTAAAAAAGCAATGAGAGAGAGTATAAAGTACAGTAGGTCTAGTCCCCAATCCAAACAAGCAATGATTCAACTGTTTTAGGTGTTGAGCATGTGCTTTTGTATTCTAACAAGAAATGTCTTTGAGTCCCTTATGTTTGTCGAATCCAGCAGAGAAGAAGTGCAGAAGAGTTTGGATTGCCCCATTCTTTCGCCATTCCCTTTTGGGCAGGGTAAGTTCATATGCTTGCAGATGAGGATTTCATCTGTTTTATGCTTCTGTTCATACTTATTTACATGTTTGGCTTTTCTGGGTAGACCAAAAAGCCACCTGTAATTGTACCAAATCTGAATAAGAGCCGTAACGGGTTATGTCCAAGATGTGAGGATCCTTACAAAGGCAGCTGTGAATTCAATGTATATATGGCTTTGGCTTTAGCATGTGTCTCTAATTGGTGTATACACTGGTCGCTTGAGTGAAAGTGGAAACAAAGATAATCATGTACTGACGCTATTCTGTTTCATGCCAATGGTCCACCTTTCCCAATAAAATGCAAAAGGGGCTTCAGCACTGTTCGCTCCCTTTAGCAGAGTTCTTCGCGAGATGATCATTCCTAGCTAGTTACGCCCCGAATTATGCGGTTCGATTGTTTGGCGTAAATTGTTTTTTTTTAGTAAAATGGTATTTCCTGTTCATTGATGTTAGTTCCATCGAAGAAATTTGTTTCCGATGACAAAATGATTTCAAACGGCGAGGGAATGACCAGTCAAAGCCTGTGACATGTCACATGATTATAAGGAGACAAGCTTAGTCAAAGCCGCTTTGACCGGGCCACCGCTGGCTAGCCGGTACAGTTCTCATGACTCCACATCTGACCAGAGCTTGCTGTGCTATGATTTAATAACTCTCGGCTGTGAGCATTGCCGGCTCTACGGGTTGTGGCTCTGCCAGCGTTGTGAAGCTAAATTCATCTTTTCTTCCGTCTCATGCAGGTTTCATGGGTGACTGACTCATGGCTCGGCTCATTCCCAGCGATAAATGAAAGATTCTGTTTTTAAGGGTACCAACACTATTCTCATGAGGTATAGTGGGCTACTTGGCTCGGCCTAGAAGAATCTGTCTGGACGTCTGAAACGGGAAGTGAATCTGGCCGCATTCCGGGACAGAGGTGTCGTAGGGCCGCTGATTCCAATCAACTTCTTTCCTAGGCCTGAGTGGAAGGTGTTAAGAGCCAAGGAAAAAAGTTCATAGGTTGCCAAGATTTTCAAACCAACCCCACCAACGACTGAGTATTCATATCTATCCATTGATAGCAACAGAACATAAAACCTGGGCAGATTTGGCTTCTGTCATAAAAGGGGCACTGACATTGTCTGTGAAATTCAAAAGGATGAATAGGGTTGGCTGGCATGAGAACTTCCTCCAACAGAGAAAATATGTTATTATAAAAATCTTATCTCAGTAATTTAGTTTCAACTATTGGACTTCTGATATCACATCGGAACTAAAAAAAACTGCAGTCTGAAACAGGCAATGAAGACAATCTGCATGGTCACATGTGAATGAACCCTGAAGAAGAGAATAAATAAATAAATATATTATACACATATATTGCAGGCAGTGCCCAGTGCCAAAACTATCGGCTCCGCCTCTCGCATGAGCTGTCGATTCCATACTGCTCCGGTGTCGTCCATTTTCCGGGTTCATCTCGTCCCTACTCGATCGGTGCAACTCAAGATTTTATGGCAAAGGAGATCTGCGGGACTATGATGACGGGATGCGGTTTCCAGAAATTACTCAAAAGCTGTTTGCGTTGGATGTAAAACCGTCCTTTTGTATCATAACGGTCCATAATTTTTTATAATTATGGTAAACATGGAGAAATTAATTAATTAAATCAAAGATAAAGAGTTGTTTTTTTTGTAATGTCAGACATTTATTTTTTTTAATGGTAGGCGAGATAATTTGATTTTTTTTTACTTTAATAAGACTCTAAATTTAAAATTTATAAATTGTGTAAAATTTATGACTGTGGTAAGTTTATGAGTTAATGGATAAGTGTGATTCCAGCATGAATGACTAAGGATTATGAAAGTTTATCTTCCCTGTTTGGGATAGAGATAATCATTGTATCTTGTTGGAAAAATCTAAAAGTTAAAAAAAAAAAAAAAAGTTAAACGTGGATAATTGCTTTTTACCTCTGTTTGGGGGGACCCATCTTGGACCAACCGAGGGCCATGATTGAAGGACAAAATAATTCACCAGCTGGAGGGGCCTCCGTCTCATCACACGGCCTAAGCAGCAGCTGGTCAATGCCATTAAGCAATACGCGATGATGAAAAGTGCCCACGAAATCTCTCGTTAGTCGTAACACAATCTTATAGCATGATCGATATCTCGAGTCGCGGCGGACGTCACGGTCAGGCAGGGGGTCCCCGATGTGACCGCTACCGTATCCTCGGACGGTGGAACGGATCTCAGTCTGTCGCGAATCAAATGGCACATCACCACGAGCGTGGCAGATAGGTGCAGTAAAAAGGGCGTGTGACAAATCGGTAACTTTCGCCCGTGTACATATTGATTCAACGGATGAATCAGATCAGGGGTCCTGTTGGTTAGACGCCATCAACGATTTACGCACCCAAGTTGTTGGGTTCCAGCCTGACTCGGTATCGAGGTCTCTCCATCGGGTTTCGACTGAGGGAGAGGGGAATGATGATGATGATGATGTGCTAGCTAGGTAGGTAGGTAGCTAGCTAGCTAGGTTTGGAAAAAAATCGATCAAGGGAAGAGCACATGTTGTGCTGGCGAAGCACAAACTATGACATGATGGGATGTGGAATTTGAAGCGATTGCGGGGTGTTGATTGTGTAGGGTGGTGGTACATGGCGGTTTTGTTGCTTCATTGATACATGCATTATTATGTCACGGTCCCCCGGCAAGCATCTAGAGGATCACATTCCAAGGTTTTCCAGGCCAGCTCTTTCCCTAATTGACAAGTTATACGTATTGTTCTGTTCGTTGAAATTCAGGAGATAACTCTCCAAATGCGTATCTATACATAGCAGTCAGCGTCGGTTGGTATGTACTCTATATAAAATAATAATAATAGACTGAGCCTATAGAAATCGATGACATTGGGAAGTAGTGGCAACGTGGACCGCGACATGGACGTGGAGGAACACTAGGTGATCGACTGGGGCCAATCTCCCATGTAATGCTCCAATGAGCTGGTTCCCTACTTATTGGACGCTTCTGTTGGTCCGATGGCCGAGCGCGTTCTCCTCTTCGTGCCATCCCATTTAAATTTCGACAGGGGGGAAGATACTGTTTCCTCGTCACGTCGTGCTCGGTCCCTCCCTGTGTGGCACGGGCTGGTGACTCGCCCGCATTTCCCGACCACACCCTCCATATCCTCCACGTGCCGAGTCCTGGTACGTTCCGTTCGAATACGCGGCGGTGATATGGCCTGTTGGTTTACACCTGTGGAGGAATATCACTGCCAGCTAGCCCCAACAAGTAACAGTGAGGCAGCTGTGCCTGTTAAATAGTTCCGGTGATCATTGCCCACAAATTCCGCAGGATTCGCTGAAATGGTGAAGACCCATAATTCAAACCCTCTCTCCCTCCCTCCCTCCCTCCCTCTGCTTTGCTCTCCGTTCCATTTTATGGGAATCCGACAAAGCCTCCAGGCTTAGTCTCGATCGAGATTGTGCTTCTCGTGTTCGGACTACGAGTCACGATACATGAAACGTGTAATGTATGTGTGCTCATGAGGCCTACGAATCCGAGAAAGTTATTTGTTATTTTTAATTGTGACATGACCGCACTGTCGGTGCTTCCACACATGTTACGGCCTGTCCTGCTTTGGCCTTCTTCTTCTTCTTCTTCGTTCTTTTTTTTCTTCCATCGAAATTAAATTATAAAATAATTTATATTAACACAAAAGTATACCATTTAAACACTTCTCTATATTCCTTTTAATTCTATGCCGTTGATTATCATCATCATCATATTTAGGATCATGTGGGGGGGCATGCATGTTATGTCTTGCATCCACTCTACGACTACGACAGATGTGTCTGATCTCTAACCTCAGTCGGCTCCTTATTCCCTGAGACAGTGGAGAGCAAGCTGAATTTCTTGCTGCTCGATGGCAACGTGAAGTTGAACATTCATTGCAATTAATTAATTCAGGAAACTATACCCATCACGTGAATCCATGACCATGCCGTGTGGATTCCCACCACAAGGATGCGCCCTCCTCCTCCAACAATGATCCCCCAAAAAAGGTCGAGCTCTCCCCTTCACTCATATTTTCATCCACGACAGGAACTGCCCGTGTAGTGTGTTGAAAGGGAGAGACGTAACTCGCAGACCTATGGACAGGTGATGGACGACCACCGATAACGTAACTCCACATTAATAATTCGATACCCGAAAGTTTAAACATAAACCATTCATCAAGAATGAGGACATCCATGAATTCTCGATACACTCATGAGGCCCCCCCATCTTCTTTTCGACTTCCATTAAGGCCTGAACTGATATATATATATATATATGGATATGGAGAAGTGGTTTTCATACAAAATGGATCGGTCTTTCACGTGTCCCATACCGATACCCTCTTTATTTCAACTCTTCTTAAATTATCTGACCCAATGGTAGTGATAGGAAGGGACCTGACTTTTAATAATTTCGACAAGTAGTAATGTGAGCTTAAAGAGGTGGTGGGGTCAAATTGGCACATACATATTGTATGTGCATGTTAGACTTCTAATATGTATATATTATCATATGATATGCATATAGAAATTCTTGCTTGAAATCTATACAAAATAATTAAAAAATAATCAAATGAGGACACATGGAGCAGGAGATGACTCAGATAGTTTATGTCTCGCAAAGACCTGACATTTCCTAATATATCTAGGAGTTAGCATTGCTGGTCTGATCAGATCTGCTTCCCCCACTCTCTCTAGAGTGAACTCCTCTGCATGCCTCCTCTGTCCTACGTGTATACCTATGGAAGTCTGATAAATTCAATATTATTTGATATTTGAGTTCTATTATGTTCTAATCTGATTATTTTAGGAAGAGTTAGTCATGGATATTTACAAAAAAAAAACGTTATGAGTATTGTCTTTTACTTGATCCGATGGAATGAACATTCCCTTTAAAAAAAACGGAATATGCTTACTTGGATTAAGATATTGACGTGGATTACGCACGGCTGCCACATCACTGACCGGAGCGGACAGTGACTTCGTCGGTGCCGTGTCATCATTAGCTAACGACCCACTATGTCTAAGTCAAAAAACACTTCTTCGTTTTCAAATAGAAAGAAGGAGGCGGCCTTCGTGTCCACGTGTACATTTTTTTTCCATAAACCACTGCTATGCAGAGATTATTGAATGATTCAGCTTAAGTACGGTCAATTTATCATGGAGTAAAACTCTCAAAACCTAAACTTTTTAATTAATTAAAATCTAACTTGAGAAAAAACAATCATCTATCTTATTTTAATTGGGTACTTTTTTTTTCCTATATAAAAATCAATAATTCATTAATAAATTATTTAAGCCAGTACACCTGGCAAAAAAAAGGGAAAAAAAGAAAGCCACACACATAATAGGAGTAATCAATTAATTAAAATAATATTTTTTTTTATTTGTATCATATAACATTCTCAGGTCAACCGAAACATACATTGATACTAGTCTAGAGTCGAGCCGAGATCCTCAGAAAAATTTTTATTAACTCTTCTAACATAATATTCAACTTTTAAATTACCCATCTTTTAACATTTAATTATAAAAACAACTTAAATTCGGTGGGATTGAGTAATTAATCCGTCAGGAGCAGTAAAATCATCACACAGTATTCCTCCTCTCTTCCTTTTTCAAGTTACTAGAGCCTCGTGTCCATGACCGAAATATTAAAATAAGTACATTTAATTTCTCGAAATTTAAAAATTTTCAAGAATTAAAAAGAAAAACCTCGAAAAGACAAAACAACCAAAAAGGACAGTGAAAAGAAAGAAAAGAAAATGGGAGAACACTCAGATGGGGTTGAGACTTGAGATCAGCTAATGTGCTGAAATTATTCCCGTTGTCCCGATTGTTGGTAGCATATGTCAGCCATTTGGCCGCACCGTCGTCGGCTGTCTAGCCTGGTCGAGCTGTGCAGTCGGAGTCAGAGCTCAATTTGTTTCACAGCTCAAGGGCTCAATCGACCGGACTACTGAATTGATACTTACGAGTTACATAATTGCCGTACTAGTTGATAAATCAGGAGTGCGAAAATGACCAAGTACCCGAGTTAATCGCTTGGTTTTACACTCGATGACTCCCATATAAGTCGGGTTCTTCCCCTGCATCCATGAGACTATGAGCCATAAGTTGAATGATATGGAAGATAAAAATGAAGCTTGTAATGGATGATACTATAAATTCTATAGATATAGATCAACATCTAAGTAAATTATTATGTTTAAATTACAATAATAATAAAAATTTATGATTTGAAGAATTTTACTGTTAAATTAAATATATAGTTTGATTTAATTTTAAATATTAAGTTCGAACTAAGCATCCCCTTTTAACTTTAAAATATTCAAACAATATATAAAATTTATTCTTATAATTCAATCGACCCATTATCCATCTGTATAAAATAAAATAACTTATCAATATAATTTTTATTCAAAAAGTATTTTATTTTATACTTAGTCGTCATTTAGAAAGATGATTCAATGTGGTGCGGTTAATCACGCTTAATCGAACCAACCATATCAAGTAATTAATCAATTCAAACGATTAAATTATTTCTATTGATCCATTAGGTTCTTTAACCCTTTGTTTTCTTAATTTTTGCATCAAATTTATAAAAAAATTGCTTTCAATTTCCCCGACTTAGGACATCGCATTGTCGCTTGCTTGCTCTCTGGTTCTCCCTTCCTTCACGTAGAATACAATGCTTTTACACTTCCCCCAACCTTAAGCTCAAATCTCCATGACAATCACATTCTTCTTTCTCTCCCAAAAGTGCCCCCTCTTCTGCCTCTCTATTCATTCACGTTCTTATGTCTCTCTCGTGTGGCAAGGATATGCCCTTTAATTTTAACCATTTCTCTTCAATAGAATAGCTGGGGTTAGGTTAACTATTACTTGGGTGGAAATGAAACAAAATTAAATTCTACCTTTTTAATCAAGATTTTTTTTTCTCGCAAGCATGATCAAGGAATAGGAAGTTGCTTTGTAAGAACAAAGGGGGAGGGAAATCATCGCTTGAATGATCAACTTATACTACTTTTTTGGCACCCAAAAAGTAAAAAGAAAAAAAAAGAAGAAATAAAGTTTATTAGATGATGAGAGGGAAAAAAAAAAGGAATAACAAGGAAAATTTAAAATATTTTTTACCCTAATAAATTACCATTTTCATTATAAAACTTCTAATAATATACTCTGTAGTGGGGTATGTTCATTGTGCACGTTGAATTCCAAGACAACAATGTAAGTAAGCTAAGCTAAGCTATTCGCGTGATGGATGGAGGGACAGAGAACTTAGAGATGCGTGACCAAAAAATAAAAAAGCACACTAACCAGAGTTCCCAGGCGCACCTAAGCAATATTTACATTTACAAATCCGACCATCCTAGTTAGTGTTCAGAAGTACTACGCGGTGCCGGGATTCTCGACGTAGCACGAGGTGCACCGTGTGCGTAGATATCTAGGCGCTGACGTCGCAGCTAACATATATAGGTACATGTACACACCCATGCGCCGACACGTATGATCACGAAAGAGGAGCCCAGTAGGCTCTGAATGGCACCCCCATTAGGGCGAGGATGGATTTCCCTCGGTTGGACGAATCTTCAATAATAAGTCAGTATGACCTCTCGATCATCTGCGAATGATGGGGATTGGTGGCGGCGTTTGCCATCCACTATGACCGAAGCCATTACATTTTCTAGATCCAGAATCCATTAGGTAAGACTTTTTTGGCACTCTTGCAGCTATTGCACTGATTTACGATAATGGTGCCGTTAATGGAATTCATTATTATAATATATACACCATTCACTAGCTACTCGAGCTTTTTCCTGTGTTTTTCACGCGTGACTAAATCCATCTACTCGGACATGATCGAAGCAATTAAATCATCGGGTGTTACTCGCTGAATACTCATTACCTTTGCTTGACTTCAACTTGAAGTTACCCCCTCCAAGTGCAATTAATTCTATGACCGTGGGACTCCCTGCCGAGGACCCAAGCGAAAACGAACTTTTGGGGCTTAGGTCGCTTCATAAAACAGCAAAAGAAGGTGTACTCAATTGAAAATCACATGTTTCAGTTGTCCACTCACACGCACACGCACACACACTCAATAAATAAATATACATTATGGGTGATAAATGACTAAAATAAAAGCATTTATTATAAAATATTGTAAGTGGATTTTAATCCAAAATCGAAGGCATAATTTGAATTAGTGTCGCGCGGAATCGAAAGCTGAAAAAAAATTAAAAAAAAAACTATTTTTGGCATAATTTTTAAAACTGGACTGGAACCGGTATAAGTATGTGTTAATGGATTTATGAGTCGGACCGAATATTTAATGGATTGAATTGTATATTTAATAAATAATATTAATAATATAATATTATTAATAAATTTACATAATATCATAATTTTAATATAATTTATAATAAAATTATTAATATAACAATTATATTAAATAAAAATTTTAATATAAAATATAAATATAAATATACTAAAATAAAATAGGTACATTACAGTAAATTTTTATTTTTTTTTTAATTTTAAGTTGATCAATTTTTTTATCGGTTCAATTGAGTGTATTGGTTACACTAGAAACTGGTTGGTTCAATTGGAATTTACCTCTTTGAATATGCAATTAGATCTTTTATAGAAACCGAACCGGGTGAGTGACCGATTCTCAGTTGAATTGGATGAGTTAGCCAATCCGGTCCGATTTTTAAAACTATGGTTTTGGGTTTATAAAATTCCCTTTCTATTGGGTATTGGATTGACCCACCCTAAGAAAATGATAAAAGCACATTTATGCGCGAGCATTTATGGCGGACACGTGAAATCCATAACCGAGCAAAAAAGAAGAGAAGAAAAAAAATTATGAAAGGCATGGCCGGTTACACGTTCAGACATTGCAAGAGTATCATTCTTTCGATTTTTGATCTATTTCTGCAAATCTCGTCGCGTTCGGTGGATGTGGACACACAAGTCTAGCACGATAATAAGTATGTAGCCTTTTGTTGCTTTAGCATGTGCTGCAAGCTATAGCACTTGGTTTTGTGGCTGGATTTCCCAAACTAGGAATGGTATATAACTCATTACTTATCTTAAGCAGGGAAATTACTCCAACCAGTTAGGACTTATAATTAGTAATACAAGTTAAAGAAAAAGAATCCAATTCTTCCCATTTTACTTTTTGTACGGTACAGTGATCCGGCAGTGAAATTTTCGTTATTTATAAGGTAATTCTGTATTTTATTAATCTTCCGCTTAACAAATGTAATAGAAAATTCTCTTAATCACCTCTTCCAACTTCGCTACTCGCTCTCTCTCTCTCTCTCTCTCTTTCTCATTTTCAGAGCTCCACAGGATTTACTGCAGACTCTCTCTCTCTCTCTCTCTCTCCTTCTATCTGTAACGCATACAAACAGAAGCGACACTAGAGACTAGAGAGGGAGGCGATATATAGCGGTGGGCTCTAATTTCCCCATGAATGTCCTCCTAACACGCGAATCGCTTCGATTGCTTCGCTCCGCCCTCGGCTCCCTTAGCTAGCCTCCGGGCTCTCCGTCAATGGTTGAAGTTGGCCGTTCCATTGCCGGTGAGTAGGTTTCACCGGAGAAACGCGCCGATCAGTCGACTCCCCCCAACTGCCGGTCGTCACGTTCACAATGCGAGTTAGGGAAATGCACCCGCTCTGCTGCATCTCGCTGGAGAGCCACGGCCTCGGCGACGCCTCTCCGGAGGCTTCTAACCCTCTCTCCCGAGCCCGGAGCATGCCGGTTGGATCGATGGATTTCTCCTCCGGATCTGACGACAATGCCGGCCATCCTCCTGCTGGATCTGAGTCCGCCGTAGCCGGCGTCCTCTATAAGTGGACGAATTACAGTAAGGGGTGGAGATCGAGGTGGTTCCTCCTGCGCAACGGCGTGCTCATGTATTACAAAATCCGGCGATCGGATCGCCTGAATCTGCTGCCGCCTAACGACGACGTCAGGTTGATCGGAGATATCTCCAACAGGGAGTTCTCGAAGATGGACGGCGAGAGCTGCTCGAGGAAGCACCCTAAGACAGTTGGCGTCGTGCAGCATAAGGTAATTATGCCCACTTGATTGGAGAAAAACCCAACGCTAATTAATCCTCCAAACTTTTTCCTCGTAAGGCGAACAATTTGTTCAACCCTTCGCCTACAAGTTTTGCAGACACATTTCAGCAGAGTATTTTGCCACTGTAAGCATCCCTTAACTGCATGTTAACTCTCACAAAAAAACACGTAATCAGAATCAGATTCCGTAATCTGAAAGCATACCATCGGTAACTTGCTGTTCTAGTCAATGCCAGCAAATTTGACTCCACCATTTGACCGGTGAACGATCTGAATGAAGTAAATAAACCGCGTGTGATCTGTTAGATGTCAGTTGGCGAAAATCGAGGCAAATAGTGGCACTGTTGAGTGACGGTCTGCGATTACTCTCCCCATTCGTCGGTAGACCAAAAAGGTTTCTTGTAGAGGCAACACTTGGATTTTGAGTACGTCCCCTACCCTTTCTTTTACCAAATTCTTCAGTAAAATCTGAAACCCTCTTCCCAGATGCTGACCCGAGAAAGCAATTGCATCGATATCCGAGCGTAATGGGATATGGACCGTTGGGTCGTTCGCGATGTTGCTATGTTCAATAACTTGTAACCTTTTGTAAAGACCGAACATTTTTCTTCTTCTCCCTCAGTTTCTGCAACTTGATTTTAGCACTCTTGTTTTTCTCCCTTTTTAAGGCCTTCACAACGATCCTTTCCTTATAATTTACCGAAAAGACTACAATTTTTTACAGTTTGATTTCTGAGTGGGTCGCATCAGCAGGTGTACAGGAAGTATTTATAGGGGGTCGTAGGCCCAGTCCTCAGGCCTGGGGTCACTCTATCTGCCGCTTACAATTTGGATCAGAGGTTTTCTTTTCTCTTCATTTTTTCCCTCGGCCCGTCTCTAATTCTCATGTTACATCGCTTTTCTGATAAGCTCACTATCCTTCGATCACATGCAAATACAAACACCGAGTCTCCGACAATCGCTCTGCCCTTTCACTGCTTTTACAATCTAGAGAAACTGGAGACGGGAGTATCTGCAACTTTATTTGAAAGGGTCTTTCGTCTTTTGGGCCTGCGTTTTTCCTTCCACTTTCTTTCTACGGCTTCTGCGGTGGTTAACCGGTAACATCATGCGGCGAATTTAACTGGTAACTTGAAGTTTTCTTTTATCAGTTAAATACTAAATGCTTGTCAATATTGGGTATAGTATGATTTTTTTTTCAAAATATAAATATGCCTAAACATATTCGATATATGGGCAGGATACTAGTAGTTGGGGACTCTGCCCCCCAGGATTTTAGAGCTCATTTTTCGCTGCACGGGTATTTAGTTTTAGGAAGCAACTGAGAGGACTAAACTTGAGAGGAAGCGGAATATTCTTTCTTGTCTGTGCCATCACTATGGTGGATCTGTATGCTTTCCTAATCCTTCCACTTCTTCTTTTGCTGTCTGTTATCTCATTTTCGATAATTTTTCTGCCTGAGATCTTGAGCACATTTGAAGTTATTAAACTGGTTTGCTTCTAGTCGTACACAAATTGTTGTTTGGTGACCAGAAACCTGATAGTCGACCCCCCCTTATAGTTATTAGGTCCTCATATGCTACCTTCTTCATGCTAATGCTTGTGCAAAACATCTCATCTTCTGAAATCTTTGAATATGCTGTCTGAAGTTGTATATGCTCTTTCTACTTGTTATTTGTTTATTTTCTATTTTTCCTGGCAGTTGCTGGTAAAGCTTCTAGTCAATCAATTCATGTATCGAGATCTAATGATTATACAGTCTGGATATTTGCCACTGCATTGTCATGTCTCCTGCAATGTCATCCAGATAAACGTTGACCACGACGCGTCATTTTTACAGATCTCATCATTTCGGGAGAGCAAGTCCGATGACAGGCGGTTTTACATTTTCACTGCAAGAAAAACCCTTCATTTAAGAACTGATTCGAAGAGGGACAGGGTGGCTTGGATACAAGCTCTAGTCTCTACCAGCAGTCTATTTCTTTCAAGGTCGCTGGGTGATGCTTTCTCTTGTATACCGCCGAAGGTATCGATATCAACTGAGAAACTTAAAAAGCGGTTGGCTCAAGAAGGAGTTGGTGAAAATGCTGTGAAGGATTGCGAATATATCATGCTTTCTGAGTTTTCTGAAATTCAAGGACAACTCAAACTGCTTTGTGAAGAACGATCCAATCTGCTCGACACTTTGAGACAGCTCGTGGTATGTAGTCAATACTGTAAAAACTTTGCAATATGATATGCGGTCACTCTCAATTTCCAGTTATATGGTCAACATCTACGACTTTATTGTAGGGTAGATGGGTGCGATGTTTTTGTCATCTTATCATCGAAACTATTACACCCACAATACCTCTCATCCATTTTGACAGAATTAGCAGACAGTCATAAGGTAATCTGACAGGTTTAAACCATGAATCTTCACCATTTTTGTGGTGTGCAGTCAACTAACCTTGAAGCTGAAGCCCCCGGAGTTCATGATGGCGATCACTACTTGTTGATGAAACATGGATTTACTGGAACTGGCCATGAAAAGTATTGTGGTATTTCTCACTTATGGTCCCCCTATGTCAAATCTATACTCACTCTAATCATTCTGTTCAAAGTCTGATTGAACATACTTCCCAGTCAAGAAAAGTTGTTCATGTCATTTCATGATGCTGGTAAATATGGTGTCTTAGACGTTGCTCAACCTACTTTGTATGCTTTTCAGAATGCAGCACCACCGAGTCGTCAGATGACATAGAGAAGCAGCAACCCGATGAAGTTTCAGATGAAGATGAAACATACTTCTTTGAAGCAAAAGAGCATTTTGCTGATCCCTCTTTTAATTGTGGGGATGTAATGGGAAATGACAATGATGCAAATGAGCAGAATGCTATATTTATTCAGCACGATAGTGCAGAGAAGATGGACAATTTTAAAGGAATTTGTGATACAGGGAATCCGGCATTTGAGAGACGGAAAAAGCTTCCCAACCCAGTCGAGAAAGAGAAAGGGGTCAGCTTATGGTCTATGATCAAGGACAACGTGGGGAAAGACCTGACACGAGTTTGTCTCCCTGTTTACTTCAACGAGCCCCTTTCATCCCTTCAGAAATGTTTTGAAGATCTTGAGTATTCGCATCTTCTAGATCAAGCATATGAAGATGGGAAATCGGTAAGATTTATGTAAACTCACAGTTTAAACATAACTTTCCCTGCACAACACTATGTACAGCTAAATGGAGCTTATATTCTTATGTGTTTTGGCAGTCGGTTACAATTTTTCTCTTTTCTGTCTTACATAATGAAAGAAGATCCTGTTTTCTGGTTTTTTCAGTTCCATATCCTACTTCTGGAAAGTGTCTTTGGCGTGCTCGTCTTGTACATTATGAATGCTTACCTTCATCTGATGAAATGAGTTTTCCTTTCTCTCCAAATTGCAACTTTTCTGCAACTCTTATGCCTAAGGAGCTGTCTGAAGATATAGTTGATCCTTTTTTAGGGCAACAGTCTCCTCAGAGCTCTGAAAGTTGCTGCCTTTGCTGTTTCTGGTTACGCATCTTCAAAAGGTCGACATTGCAAGCCCTTCAATCCTTTGCTTGGGGAAACTTATGAGGCTGACTTTCCTGAGAAAGGAGTTCGATTCTTTTCTGAAAAGGTCAGTGCTTGAACAATGATGATGTACGAAAGGAATGCACCTAACTGGATAAAAGAGAATTATCTGGAAATCCTGAATGATGTGATATATCAGTTATACTGGACCACGATGACGTCAAGACACAAGCTGAATTTATATAGCCCTCAGGTTGTAGATATTTTTTCTCACTGGGCTAGAATTAGGTTCCAGATGTTTTCATCTTCCAAGATTTTCAAAATGTTAAGTCTAGTTTTGGAAACTAACTCTGGATATCTTGATGATGAAGGTTAGCCACCACCCTACAGTTATTGCTTGTCACTGTGAAGGCAGAGGATGGAAATTCTGGGCAGACAGCAACTTGCGGACAAAATTCTGGGGACAGTCTATCCAACTCAACCCTGTGGGTGACTTGACCCTTGAGTTTGACGATGGTGAGATCTTCCAATGGAGTAAGGTATCTACCAGCAAGTGGACTGGGAATGGTGATGCTTTGACATTTTTCACTTACTTGACAGGAGGAATGTGTATTTCCTTAGGTTACGACTACTATTTACAATCTCATTCTCGGAAAAGTATACTGTGATCATCATGGAACAATGCATATACGTGGTAACTGTCAATATTCATGCAAGATCAAGTTCAAAGAGCCATCTCTTCTTGAGCGAAATCCTCACCAGGTTAGTGAGATTTGCATATGAATGAGATTCAGGCTTTCTTCCAAATTCCCTGAACCACTAAGTTCAATCTTGTGCTTTCATACTTACAACGTTATGTTTTGTATTTTATCAATCTCAAATTGCAGGGGTAATATCAATTCTGACATGTAATTCCATGCAACATTTTAGGTTCATGGATTTGTTGAAGATTCTACAGGCAGGAAATTAGCGACCTTGTTCGGGAAGTGGGATGAGTCCTTGTACTACGTGGATGGTGAGGTGAATAGCAGGCCCAAGGATTTAAGTTCCTCATCTAACGATGCATATTTATTATGGAAAAGCAACAAGCCTCCTCCTAATCTCACTCGGTACAACTTGACTTCGTTTGCGATTACACTAAATGAGTTGACTCCAGGACTGGAGGTAAAGAAGATGAATATTGTCAGTGTGCTCATTTCAGTTTCCAATTTCTTATATATTCCTTTCTTATTATTCTATATTCTTTTGTCTGATTTGGGGTGTTTGATGATGGATTAAGGAGAAACTTCCCCCTACAGACTCTCGACTCAGACCAGATCAAAGGCACCTAGAGAACGGAGAATATGAAAAGGCAAATGCTGAGAAACAGCGGTTGGAGAAGAGGCAGAGAATGGTATGATTGATCCATATCTTATTTTCAGTATTGAATATACAGTTGGAAAATAAATGAGATCTTCACTTTATCCTCTGGGATCCATGCGTCGGGAATGATATAAGGTCGTTCATTTTTAAATTCTCTTTCTATATGAAGAATGGTGGTTGGTTCATCTTGCTTTGCTCTTATTGTGTTGCAGTCAAGGAAATTACAAGAGAGTGGGTGGAAACCCAGATGGTTCCAACAGGATAGTGAAAATGGACCTTTCCGGTACATTGGTGGCTACTGGGAAGCACGTGAACAGAAAAATTGGCGTGGGTGCCCTGACATTTTCGGGGAATTTGCCGTAGATATTTCCGACACAACCGAAGGCTCTTGATAATTTAGGTAATGCATCCTCCTATTAATTATCTCCACAATTTCAGTGCATAATTTGTAACTCATGTTCTAGTCCTAGGAGATAAAAGTGCGCAGGTGAATCAATGATTTCCTTGTATCTTCCTTCCAAATAATAAATGATTGGGCTGCCTACTTTGAGGAAAGTGGTAGAATCACAGAACGTTTGCTTGTAATGATCTGCTCTATTCAAGATTGCAGTCAGTTCCTCAAGATTGCTGCGTACATTGCCCTTTTTCTTAGAAAACTCTCTGCTATGAAACCGGATCAGTGGTTAAAGTACCGAAGGTTTTTTTTTTTTTGGGTGCTGGGTGGTCGATTTCCTTGTGTTACTTTGACCTGAATCTGACTCCTTTCCTTGGGCTAATGATGCAGGTAAGTTCTAAGGATGCTGCTCGCAATCATATGGTGCTGGCCAGCAGATAAGGTCGCTTTCTTGAATTATCCATGGGCGGTTGCTTCTGAGTCGATTCTAGAGGCGGCATTCAACTATGAAAGAACTTATCTCTGTAAGCTAGCGGGTGGATTCAAAGTTCGATCTCTCTCTCCCAAGAGCAGGTGGTTGTGTAATTTAGTTAAGTCTCCCCTGCTCCCATCCTTCATATTTTCAGCCCCACCCCACCTCCCCCCCCCCCTCCAGCAAAGGAACTGCCCTAGTGGCTCACTCTTTCACTGTTTACTTCTGTGTCTTCTCCTCACTTTATAAATAAAAAGGATAAAAAGAAGAAAAAAAAAGAGAGTAAAGAAATAAAGATGAAGAGACAAGGGCTATAAGCCTAGGCCTGATGAGCACAATCTCTGGGACCTCCCCGATAAATGAACCATTTAAAATGTTGGATTGAGCCCATGAGCGTCAAAAACCAGGGAGATCAATGTCTCTGCTCCCCGAACAGCCGAGGTCCTGCGGATCTCTGTATCATACATAGTCATCTTGGACTCTTAACTCATGGCACGCCTAACATGATGGCTGGACCCAGAGACACAGGCCCGAGATTGGCACGAAGACCAGGCCGAGGAAGGAGCTACGGGGGGGCCTGGATGCCCCCACTTACTTCAGCGCACACGCCTCTGTGCCAGCTATTTTTTTGACTCTAATCTCTTTCATAACTCTACTCCTAAACCGAGCTGCTGACAAAGAGCCACAACACATCCACAGAAGGCCAAGTTTCTCGGCATATGAACCATTTAACTTGAATCCCCTTAGGCTCTGTTCCACTCTGTTCATTCCGCTCCCTCTGTATTCCATTCAAATCTACCCAACACGTCTTGTATGTAACCGGTAGAGCCTCTTTTTTGTTTTTTTTTTCTTCTTATTTTCCCTTGCACAGGTGAAATGATGTGAAATAGAGGGTTACGTGTTGTATGCTCGAAAAATAGTTCGTCAAATATGCAGCAGTTTACATGCCTACCGAAATTTACGCAAGATGTGTCGCACGACACTGTTGATTCACATGTTGAGTCACTCCCCTACGTTCCTAGCTAGGCTCTCTTTCGTCGAGATTTAGATCGAAGGTTGCTTCCTAACCTATATTCTTCTTCCCACAGAAAACACACCTTTTTTTTAGAAGAAATAACGAGAATTATTCTTGACCTCAAGTTAAAAAAGTAAATGAATAAATTCACTTAACTACACCTCCTTTCTCTCTTTTACTCATCGACACTGTCATCCTAGGCCCCGCGTGCATGCTGGACGGCCTTGTCGTCGGTGCTGTCCTTCCCTTTCAATGTAATAATTTGATAGCTTGCAACTTGCGCCATTGAAACAGGTTGCCGGGCACCAAGATGTGATCTTGTCCTGTGAAGGAGAACCACAAGAGCCCCACTTGTACATCTTCTGTTTTTTACTGATAAAAAAAAATTATGTAAAGGGTGCAACATCCACCACAGGAAAGAAAGAAAGAAAGAAAGAAAGAAAAGAATCAGGTGGGGATTACCTATTACTTAATTTAGTTGGATTCACGGGTCGCTTCAGGATCAGGCAGCCCACTGAAAATACCTTGGACCCATGCAAGTAAAAAAATGTTTGGGTTACGTGCAAAATTTGGCTCATTCATCTATATCTAAACCTGTGTACCAAAGTATGTCAGGGTCGATGTAAGCTGCTGCTGTTCAGTGTATGGGAACGCGTTATATATTTCTATACGAATATGGAATCTCTTATGCTGTATATATATAATGAGTTCGGACTTCATACGGCTGGAAAGGAATCTCCCTTACAAGGCGCTGATCAAGCAAGCAGCTACTACATGGAATAGCGGACAAACACAGCATATATAGTAACTGCAATCTTAAATATTCATATGATTATATGGATCATAGTGTGTCCATTCAAATTGGTAAAACGAACTTACAGGTTGATATAGGCCGCACTTGGACAGTGAGTGTAGTCCATTAACAATACGAGGGGAGAGCCAGGTCTGTCGACCACATCTCAAGTTGGGCGGGTTCGGCATTTAGTTGAGTCGATCGATTCAGTGATTATACTAATTACAGATCTGTCACCTTATAATCTGAAGACATGTCCCAATAGGTGCAAGAATAATAATACATTCGATGCCTTCACCTCAGTGTGATAGGTAGTACCATTTACTGTATTCGTTCAGTACTCACATATCTTTAAATAACTTATTCTAATTTTTTATTTCTCATATTATAAGGAGGAATAAAGGATAAGACAAAAATGGATAAAAAGAAACAATAAGAAAATCCTAATTTTATGAACCTTATCGCACATTAGGCTAATATCGTTTGATATCTCTGTATATATCTATACACACATTTCCATGGTTTGATGTAGAACAATATATATTCACCAAACTTTACTCGCACGGGGCACCTTGTTAGCGATTACGATGCGATAAAGAAGACTTGCAATGGTGCTTACCTTGAATAGTGAAAATTTAGATATCAAACACTTGGAAAGTACACATTACACAATGGTGAGGTCAAAGGAAAAATCACTAGCATAGGAATGAATCCCAACAGACTTTGGAACCGAAAACTGCCTGGAAAATCACAGGACAAACAAGAGTTATTTCTGCTAAGAACAAGCTAGCTGATGCTGCACGAACAACTAACGAGGAAACAATGGCGGCTGTGTTTGTTAAAACCCTAAGCACATTGGAAGTCAGAGGGGAGCTTCTTGCCGCAGGTGTTGAGGAGCAAGCTCAGGGAGATGGGGATGTTAAGGTTAATCCCCAGAATGTTGGCCTTGATTGCAGTGCAGAGGCACAAGGCAACTTCGAGATCCAAGAGCCCTTCAAGGAGGGAGCAGCAAGGCAAGTCAGGTGGGCTCCCGATGACTGCATTGACGGGTCCATTGAGGACATTGGCGCACACACCAAGCTTGAGGGCGTCCCTAGGGCAGCTTGCCTTCGGTGCTGGTTTGTGGTGCGGTTTGTGATGAGGGCAGTAGTTGCAGCCGCTGGCTAGGGCAAAGAAGAGGAGGTTGAGAGTGAGGAACAGTGCCATTGAAGACGTCTTGGATGGTGAAGACTCCATTCGTGGTTTTCTCCAAGTCTCTCTCACACAACACAAAGTTGAGGATGACGATGGTAGTGTGGGTGAAGACGATAGTGAGGGCGGGAGGAGTTATTTATAGGGTTTATCCTGTATGGAATGCTGAGACAAAGATGCTTACTTGTGAGGCTTTGTGAGGAATGGACGTACGGTCACATTATTTTATTCCCCAAATAATATTTCAGCAGCAGCCTAAACAATTTAATTAATGATTTCACATCTCTCATTCTTAAAGGAAAATCTTGATTTAAATCCAGTAAATCGGATAAATTTATAACTAGAAAATTTTTGTATTTTTATCACCCAAGTCAAAGCCCTATACCGGGTAAGTCCAATGAACTTCCAGACATAAGATTTATAAAAATATTTTTTTTAACAGTTAAAACATTTATTCTTGAGATAAATATATTTTCGTTCTTTTAAATATACTCCTCATTCTTATGTTTATGTATTAATTAAGGTTGAGACGCCCATTATACAACAGACTTAGCAATATAATCTTGAAAGCATAGTATTGTAATATGATACCTAGAATTTTAATGAGTTGTGACGGGATTTACTTAGAGAAAACAATTATCGAACTAAGTGAATTAAGTAAAAAAAGGTTGCAAGTATTGATTATAATCTAATTCAATGGGGCTGCTGCTGAAATCATGGTTATTGAGACTTAAAATTATGCTCCAACACCAAGTGAAATTCTAGATCGAGCCTCATCAACTGCTCTCCTATGTCCAAGGTTTATGTTACTGGATCCAAGACTCGGATGGACAATAGTCCCGAAAAACTTGGCCGCATCATGGAGTCCGCAGGTGGCAGACGATCTCACCACAGGTCTCAGCCACCAGTTTGGGATACGTGGCTGGGGAATATTGGTTAGTTGGCCACCGAAGTGCAGGTGGTGAGATGAAGTTCGTGAGATCGTGTCGTATAGAATTTCCTACACCCGACGAATGGGAGCAATCATTCTCTGTCATGCTCCGATGTTTATCATTATTATATTAATCTCTGCAGGCGTCTGGGATCACAAGACCGACCAATCAACCATGCGTTAGGCACTCCCGTGAGTCCTTTTTTTTTTTTTTTTAAATTTTGCAGAGAGGCAGCAGCACGTTAGAGCCTTGAGATTGATCGACCTTAGCTGGCAAGCACACACTTCAGCACCAGTCTCTACGGCTTCTCCCCGCGGTCCAAATTTTACCCATATATAATAAACTGAATATCTGGCACTATTAGAACCGGCTAAATGACACACTGGAAAAAAATGTAAAGAAAACCTTAGGATTATGGGCAATCACATGGGTCTCACTGCCCGTAAATCTCTGGTCTTCTTGAAGCTTATTACAATATTTAATGTGGAATTACAATGAAAATTTTACCTTTTTTACATTTAAATCATATATATTTTAAAATGATTGTTTTCAGTCTTATATATTTGATTTTATAATATACTTAAGTTATAATTCTAACGGTTCGCTGATGCGACATTTAATGGCATCACGTGTTATGATATTTTGGTATAATTTTCACCGCATCATCACATCACGTCAACCGAATCTTACCGTGACTGCATGCCATGTTAGCAATTTATCGGCACGTCGTTATGTCATATCAGCAAATAACTGCTGCATTAGTGCACCGTTAGAATTATGACTCAAGTATATTACAGAATCAAACATATATGATTTAAAAGCATTATTATAAAATATATAAGATTTCAACTATAATTCTTCCAAATATTTAATGTGGTATATATCATATGGTCTGGTCAGAATCTTTGATTTCATTCACGAGCTATAAAAAAAAAAGAAGACTAATTCCGGATCTTAAAAATATAAATACAAGTGATTTGACTGCATATAACTACTTATAAAATTATTAGGTTTCTTGATGGACACTGGACATGAAACTGGAATTATATAAGTCCACTATAATATCTAAGAACAACCATCCACATACATGGCCTGAAGTCGCCATCTGCGATTGATTCCCCTGCTCGCCTTCGGGTGTATTCTGCCGCTGCATACGCTTAATTCTGAGATCCAGAACTTCAAATTTTGACATTATTAATAAAAACGAAACTGTACATAGGCTTGGTTTGTTTTTCCCCTGCAGCTGACAGAATTTTACTTTCCAACTTTGCATGATCCCTCTATTTATATGAACATATATATATATATATGTGCGTGCATACTATTCACCATTCACAAATTCACCGAGTTTGGATTTGTATAAATAAGAGAAGGAAGCAGAGGGCAGTAGAGATATACATTGGTGACACCGGGAATGGCCCGTGAGCAGCTGACGGTCATTATGAGCTAATTATGTATCATTATCATCTTAATAGTAATATGTTAAAACCAGCTGCAATGGGCGTTAAAGGAAATAGTCAAAAGCCAAAATACTAACAATAATATAGTGATTAAATAATCAGTTCAAAAGACCCAGTCAACTAATCCACGAAGAAAAAAAAAGACCTAAATGAACCGCCAACAAACCCATAATTTCTTCCCCCATAGTTATAATGATTTCGATTGAAATAATTACATTCCATTTGCCCGGCTCCCCACGGTGTGATATCACATAAAACTTAAAAATGTTCGATGACATTTCTAACGTAATTGACGTGGAGGGATTTACCGATACTCAGAGGCCTTCGAGTTGATCCCATTAGATATGTTAATTGGGCATGTTCGCCCAAAACTGGCACATCAAACCGATAACTAGCCTAAACCGCCCCCAAATAGGCCCGTAATTGCTCTTATTGAGTTGATGAGCAGTTATGAGTTGAGTTCTAGAAATAAGTCCCTTGAATCAAAACCGACCAAACACATTTTTCTAATGAGCTGGCCCAGAACTATTACCAACTCAAAACTGTTGCAAAACCAGCTGAACTGCCAAAAACTCTGCAAATTACTAGTTAAATTTTGTTTGTTCAATTCAAAAAAATTTAAAAAGATGAATAGTTCATGATTCTAATTGTGAACCAACCTGTCTAAGAACAGTTTTGTGTTAGTTCATGTTTTTTAAACTTTGTCCAGTAACTGAACCGGCTCGTATGCTTAATGAATTGAACTATAACCGTATCATATGGTTTTAGATCCATTTTAAACCGGTCAGAACCACTAATTTAACATGTCTAGATCCCGTTGAAGAGTTCTTGGTTCTGCCCGTGACACTTTCTTCCACGGGGAAACTTCCATCTGCAACCTGCCAACTCTCCATTTTTTTTCTTTCTTTTTTGCCATATCGTAAAATGTTTTTTTTTAATATTTATGATCGAAACCATGATAAACAAACGAAATGTTTAATTAAAAAAGAAAGAATAAAAGGATAAAGTTAGATTCATTAATTAATAATCAGAATTAATTCACCAAACTCCCATTTTCCAGAAAAAAAAGTATTTACTTAAATAAGTCTTATCGTGGACTTGTCGACCATATCCTAATATGTCAGCAAGGAGAACGACCAGCTTCAATTGGAAGCTGACCGCTCATGCACGCAAAGGCAAATGAAGAAGGGCTGGTAGAAGTTCAACTCATCATGATGTGAACCGTCGATTACCCATTATTCAGGTACTTGGAATAGCTTCTGCTACCAAGTGCTAACTATATATGTGAATGATCAATCTAAACTCCCCCGCTGTCAGTGGTAGTGTCCAAATCTGTCAGGTCCTGAGAAGAATTACTGCCAGAAACCGATAAGTTGCCGTAGCAGCAGCTTCGTCCAGAAAATATATCGTACCACATAGGGTTATAAACAGATGATATATGTCCAATCAGCTGCTTGGTTAGATAACGTCTAAATGAAGGCCTGCCGAGAATGCAAGTTTAGGCTTGAGATTTTGAATGGAAATGATGAATCACAGAAGTTTCAGGTTGAAGGTTGGTGCTCTAATAGATTCATCGTTTGCAACAATATTTTAGTCTCGACATGTTCAATTTTCATTCAGCATCCGACTAACGCATGTGTAGATTACAATGACTAAAACTAGTTGGTGGTGTAAACTGCTACTATCATTATTTTCTACTCGATTTTCCAGTCGTGATTAGCTTGATTGATTGCCCAGTAAATTTTCATATGCTTTTGAATGACTGCTTTCAAACACGACGGATCACAAGTCTCTCTTCCTTGAGGGCATAAACAATCACACGGTAAACATCCTTTCCCAAGCTCGAGCTTTCTTCTAATCGCAACTTCCATACATGGCCCGATTAATAATACCACAAAAAATCTAAGGTGGCAACTAATTCAATATAAGACGTTAATATTGTTAGATAAGGAAAATAATCTACATCATCTGATATTCCTACCACGTAATTGCTTTTGAGGCGGCTAGTTACGTGGAACTAAGGGGGTAAAATACAGCTCTACATATTCGCCATACGTGCACTCCCGATATGTTACAGGAGGTTGGAGTCATTTTGAACGTCCTCGAATGCAGGTCTCTTGCTAATTTCTTATGTTTGATTAATTGGTTTATATCAAATTCATGAATTTGAAGGTTAAGCCTGGCTCCCACAATGATAGCCATTCTCAACACAAACTACCATCATGTTGTATGTGATAGCATTGCAACGAAGCTAGCGGATGTGAATCTAAAAATCAATCGGTTCCACGAAAGAGAAATTAAGAAACTAATTGTAAAATATCCACCATCACAATAATCCAAGAAGAGGGCTGTCAAGAACCCCAACAACACAGTCGCTTGTTCTGCTAGCTAAAATCCGGAGGCCACATATGGGTCTTCATACGTACTATAATATTATCTTCTATTATGATTATGTGTTAATTTTATTGTCAATAGAACAATTTCCCACCCCTTTGAACCCTATAAATTCCCTGCTTCCCCTCCAACTCTCTTCATCCCGCAACAAATAGTTCCCAGCTGATTAGGGTTTGTTCGTGAGAGAAGAGCTCAGTTGCTAAGAATGTCTGCGAGGAGCACTGCAATGCTCGCCCTCTTCCTCTCACTCAACCTCCTCCTCTTTTCCCTGTCCAGTGCATGGACCCCGCCCAAGCCTACCGCGAGCCCATCAGGCACTTGCCCTAGGGATGCCTTAAAACTGGGCATCTGCGCGGACTTGCTCAGTGGCCTCCTCAATGTCACAATCGGGACCCCTCCCAAGGAGCCTTGCTGCACTCTCATTGATGGGCTTGTTGACCTAGAGGCAGCCGTCTGCCTCTGCACCGCGATCAAGGCGAACGTCCTCGGGATCCATCTTGACGTGCCGCTCTCTCTCAGCCTGCTCCTCAACGTCTGCGGAAAGAAGGTCCCCAAGGGTTTCCAATGTGCTTAAGCATGCCGTTACGTGAGCACTAAAGCTGAAGTATTTACCTTTTCTGTTTTCCTGAATCTTTACGATGTGTGGGGCTTTGAGGATGTGAACTATGGTGTGTCTCTAGTGTGGAGTGAGCTTAAGTCGGTTTTTCCAAGTTAACAGTGCTGTGTGTGGAGTTCTGCTGGCTATAGTCTATTGGGTAAGTTAATAAAAAAATCTTAAGGGATTTATGTATTAGATATTAATGTCATCCTTGAGCCTTCGGCAGCTGAAATTGGATCAACATGCATACGCATAATATACACGTATGCTGCTGCATACTCCAAAACAGATATCGGTGTCAAATAAACCGGCGGCTCTTACCTCCCTGATAGCCAACTTTGTGAAAACAGAAACTATATGATCGCTTCTCATTCAAATATTTGCAGGCACGTAAAATTCATGGGTGCATGAATATTGATTTCATTTCTTTATCAAATGATTCTGATGAGATGAATATTGCTTATCCGGATAAGAGGTCGATGAACTTCCAGTGGCAGCAGTGACAAAATCATGACTCACGATACGATTAATAGCTAGTTAGACCTCTTGCTCCATCCATTCTTGAGGTTTCTCTTTACTGGAAGTCATTCGAAATGCTGCCGCGATGAGGACCACTGTAGTTGTAGAGAAAGCAATGTCCTGAACATTTGCAATTGAAAGAACTCTGCTCCGATCATAAATATACTTATATACACACACACATATATGTATTGTGATAACGAAGGTCCTTAAACCTAGTAGCAGAGAAAATGGGATGGGTAGGGCCTGAAAGGTGAAAAAGGGGCTCTCAGATGGATGTGACTTCACCGTACAATGTTTTTGATGATTCCGTAGTTGAATATTCAATACTTTTAAAAAAAAAAATATTTATTGTTGTTATTAAATTTTCACTATATTTATAATACATGAGATAAACTTATAAAAAATTGGACTAATTTTTCTTATATGATTATCACAATGTCTTATGATACCCATATATACCCATATATGATGCCACATTTGTTATTAAATTTGTCTGCATATATATAGCTAATATACCCCGTTTCCAAAAGCAGATACCTTTTGCTGATTCTGAAGATCCTCAAATGACTTTATTGTATGAATCTCGAACGCGTTGAATTGGTCCCATCCAGCAACCAAAAACAATTCGGTCCGCCCGTGAATTGGTTTTGGCGCAATCCAGATGGCCTCTCTGTCCGCATGTGAACCCCCCCGCTTCACTTGACTGAGAGAGTCTCTTGGAATTGTCCTGTTTACATGCCTCACGCAGCCATAAGAGAATAGAAAATACCCAGACAATCTTCCCTGCCTGTGTCGTTTTGGGGCTTTTGATATATTTGCCTAACGCCTCATGTAAAGATATCGATCCCCGGAGAGAGAGAGCCGTGGATCTCATAACGTAAGATCCGATGGCAAAAACAGAGGGTGGTATAGTCACCTAATTAGCCCAATTATCAACCAGCATTTGTCCTCCCCTTTTGAAATATTCTCTTTTCTCGGCGTACATATATGACAGTTGAAAACTATTATGCCTGATTTATTCAGGTTTGGATAGGACTTACCAATTAATGGATAAAATCTCACCATTTAACTTCTAAGCATATCTATCACTTTGTTGTCATTCGTGTTTGCCAAGCGTGCAAGTAGGACTTGCAGTCACACAAGAATCCAATGAAAACAAAATCTCACGCGTTGTACCATTCAAAGAAGTCATTTTATCGTACAATTCTTTAGGACATTCATATATATATGTGTGTGTGTGTGTGTGTAACATTGTCAATGCTCACAAACACATAGACGATGCATGATCGCTGAAGGATTCGCAAGCAGCCTTGCCTTCCAACAGTATTCTTTTCCTTCTTTTTTCATGACAAACATCAACCCAATACCAAGGCCCGACTTAACACACTTGAATAAGAGTTCACTTTGAAAAATCAAACGTAGAAGTATAAACACGTGAAGTAAAGCAAGCAGTTTTGCTAGATGGTATCAGGGTCCAATTAGGCGCACTGGAACCCGGACGGGACCTTCTTGCCGCAGTAGTTGAGCAGAAGGCTCAAGGAGACGGGAACGTTCAAGTGGATGCCCAAAACGTTGGCCTTGATGGCTGTGCAGAGGCATACGGCAGCCTCGAGGTCAACCAGTCCCTCAATGAGGCTGCAGCAGGGAGTCTTGGGCGGGGTCCCAACGACGAGGTGAAGCAGGCCCTTGAGCACATCAGCGCACACGCCGAGCTTGAGGGTGTCTTTGGGGCAGGTGGCCTTGGGTGGGTTCGGCTTCGGAGTGGGCGGCTTTGGCTTTCGCTTTCGCTTTGAGGAAGGCGGCGGAGGGCAGGGCACGTAGGTAGAGCTGACTAGGGTGAAGAAGAGAAGGTTTACGAGGACGAGGAGGAGAGCTTTTGAGGCCATCTTGAGCTCGGCGCCCTTTTGAATGAGAGACTATATGAGAGATTTGAAGGGAGACGTGCGAACGGTTATGGAGGGAGACTGGATATTTATAGGTAAAGATAGAGTGGGTTTGTCGGAGGGCCATTCTAATCAAACTCGTGGTACGGTTTTGGCATTTCTAACCACTTCTTATATTTACAAGTAAGGTTTTGTATTTAAAATCCATAAATGAAAAAAAAATTACATCCAAAATATTATCTTTTAATATATCGATATAAATTAAATGTGAATTAATTAATATTTATTAAAATTTTGGATAAAAATATAGTGGGAGGGTGCAATAATTGATGCAATGACTATTGATAAATGGTAATGCGTGTTCCTCGAAAAGGGTTAGATTATTGAGGTTAACGTTTTACGCACGGCGAATGATGTCGGGCACAGAATGACGGGACCAAAAACTGTTACTTCACACGCCCAAATGAAGGAGCCATGATCAAGGAATATGCAGCTCGAATTCTTCGAATTCTCGGCGGCTAGTCGACAGGATCGAGTTCGGGTCCTTGCTCAGTCGGAAGTTTATATGCAGGACAGCGTGTTCTTGGTAGAACAAAAGTACGGTCACCGCCACCGGGGGTTGCTGTCTTGGATGGACGTGTGATATATGCAGGAGAAGTGACTGTTTAAAATGAGCATAGAATTTCCTGATTCTATGAACTTCGAGCAGTAACATACATATTCCTGTCAAGGACATCTCCATCCCTCCCTTAAAATTCCTCCAACTAGGCATATAGAATAAGTAAGATTTGAATGAATCTGACGATGATTTAAATCTTAAAATTGTAGGAGCCAGCTGGTGGGACAATATAGGCACATTATTATATATGAAAAATCAAGCGCAAATTGCAGTGCAATATGGGGGCTGATGAGCCGTAGAGATCGTGGATTTTTTTGTAGTCTTGTGCGATGTTTAGTTCTCAATCTCACGAATTGAACAGTCCCCCCCCCCCTCCCTCTTGCTCTTCAGAGGAACCCTGTCCTCTTTCGAGTGGCCAGCGAAGATTTCAAGCCCGACATTCTCCTTAATATCTGCAAATTGGAGATTTTCGTACCCAGTGACCTCAAAAAGTGGAGGGGAAGAAGAAAGACCTTCCTGGCTTAATCCTTTGGGTCTTCTGAGTTTGGACGTAATTTATATAATATTTGTTTTTCCGCAATGGAGATGTACAAGTCTAGAAGGCATTAATTAACAAAAGTTTATCGGTAAAAATTAATAATATAATCTCTTAATTCAAAAATTATAAAAAGATACTATGGCATATTAATTTATCCAAATAATTTATCTAATTCGTAGAAAATCTCAAATCAGCGAGGAACAATTAGTGTGGCTAAAATCTAGTACTCGACATGAGGGATGGGAATCCTCGCAGGTGGTTGGTTCTACTTCTGTAGATATTATAAGTGGGATCTTAGCCCTTAGCTGCGGTGCGAGAAGTAGTAGTACTACGCAGAGAGAGTCGATGGACAAAACGCTACGCTAGGAGCGAATCCATATCGGCAGCCGTCAGGTTCCCGCCCAGCCCAGCCCAGCCCAGCCCAGATGCTACGCTGAGAGCGTTGACTCGTTCCGCCCACATGTGAGGCCGACGTGCATTTATACCGATGATAAGGCAAGGGTAAACTGGCAGGGCTTAAGAGGAAGAGGACAGTATCTTGTGAGGGGACCGAATTCGGTAAGTTCAATGTCGATTTCGGCCTCAAACTCTTGCGGAAAAGGATTTTAAAGCAGCCAGAAAAGTCCGACAAGATAATCCCAAGCATTCGTAATTCACATCTAATAAATTTCTTATTATCAAGTATAAAACCTAATATTATAAATATAATTGTTAAAAATAATAAAGAGAGAAATCTTAGAATAATCTTAAAATCTTAGCATATAAAATTTTGAATAAATAGGTACTAGGACCTTCTCTCTCTCTCTTTTTTAAAGAGTTTCAGGTTTTTAGGATATATGGGTCTTAAATTTTCCTTTTAGAATCCCTGGAGTTATTCAGGGTTGTGTTAGTGACTTTGAGGGTTCTTTTTTTCTTTTTTTTTTGGGGATTTTTTGAGCTTTTGAATTTTTAGAAGTTTTTTTTTTCATAATTGAATTTTACATGTTTATTTGGGTTGCACGACTAAAGAACTGAATCGAACCATGAACTAAACCGAATCGAATCCAAAACATTGATTTGGATAGACCAATTATTATATAATACAATTTTTTAAAATCACCCGTCCAACCATATTTTTTAGAAATATCTAAAATATTTTTGATATATTAAAAATAAAATATAAATATATTAGAAATTTTGTTAACTAAGTTATTTTACTATTATATAGTATATTTTCTATCACTTTATTTTAAATAAGTCAATCAATTTTAATCATATATATTTAATTTATTTTTAATTAAAAAATTTATGATTTTAACATTTTTACTTTTGTTTTTTTATTTTTTTTTTATTTTCTTGCATTTCGATATTATTTTTAGATGGTTTTAGTTTGGTTTATATTTAATTTGTTAATATTTCCTTGTATTTCAATGTTATTTTTATATATTTTTTGGCCATATAGTTATCGTTTGTTATTAAGATGTCTATAGAATTTTTTTCCAAAAAACTCTCTAATTATTAATGTGTATTTCTTATTATATAATTTTAAGGTCAGATATATATTATTCTATGCGGCGCGTTGGACTTCTTAGCTAATCGCTTCCCGTGAACTTGTGTCCGGATTTATTTGTTTGTTTGTTGAAATGAAGGGACAGAGGGATCCCTCAAGCAGGAAGATAGTCAGTCAGCCATTCAGCCGCAAACGCCGGGACAGACAACTGTCTCGGCGATTGACTGCAGAGGTATTATTATAATCTACCGCTGTGAAATGAGATCATGACGAGGCTCATGTGATGGGCTTCGACCTCCATCACATCTATAGTACAATGTCATTGATGAAATTTCGTGGATTTATGTTACATCTACACTTATTTTTCTTAAATAGTGTTTCTATTGCAAGAACTGGTATGTCACACTTATAACAGTGGCAGGATGCGCAGATTGATGACTAGTGGCTTGAGCACTATGTTGTCTTTTGAAAGTTCATGCACTAGGCATCCCCCAGTCGAAATGAACTGTGCACAGAGCATCGAAATGTGCTAGCAATGCTTTGACTTTGAATTCTTTCTCTTATATACATTGTGTCTCAACTTGCATATAGATTGCAGCCGAGTACTGTCAGGTTAAGTCATCTTGATTTTATTTATGGAAAAACCCCTTAAATTAAATCCTAAGAAAAGAAGAAGAAGAAGATTACGCGCTGTCGGGGGGAGCGAAAGTCAGGCTATGGGAGATTCCTTTTATGGGAAAAGCGAAACTAACGCGACTTCTGGCAAACAAATGAGATTAAAGATTGAAGTTTTTCATGTTCTCTACCACAAGCTTTGAAGAGACGGTGTGGTGAAAAACACACAATACATGTTGAAAACATTTCACGAATCTCAACTTCCCACTACATTCGTCCATTGCCATTGTCAACACCGAGCTTGACAGACAATTCGACATTACACGGTGAACGCTTAATCATAGCTGAAGGTGTAGAGAAAAAGGGAAGTTAAGGACATGACTTTCCTCACAGGAGACAATCAATCTCTCAAATTAATTGCTCATGCACATTGTCCTGTTACAATGGTCTTTATTCCGTCACGTCCTTGCTGAGTGTACTAAGAGTGAGATATCCTCTCTATGCACACTTGAAGCCATAAGGCATCTGCTTCCCACAATACTTCAGGAGTAAACTGAGGGACACTGGAACGTTGAGGTTGATCCCGAGAACGCTCGCTTTGATGGCAGTGCACAGGCAGGCGGCAGCCTCAAGATCCGCCAGTCCTGACAGCAGGCTGCAGCATGGAGTCTTAGGAGGTGTCCCCACGACCAAGTGGACCAAACCACTGAGCACGTTTGCACATACCCCTAACTTAAGGGCATCCCTCGGGCAAGCAGGCACCGCAGGCTGAGAGTGGCCAGGGACTCTCGGAATCTTGGGCGGAAAACGTACATGGGAGGAGGGGACGTGGGTTGAGCTGGCTAGAGAGAAGAAGAGGAGGTTGAGGGAGAGGAGGAATGCAGTCGATCCTAGGGACTTAGGAGCCATGGCTTAAACTTCGCTATGAAGTTCAAGGCCTTTGGTGGGTTTAGCAGAAGTGGGAGTGACGAAGAAGATGGAGGACAGGGGCTTTATACTGGAGGAAATAATGAAGTTTTCTTTTCCACACATTTTGAAATTTTTTTAATTTTTTAAAGTTACAAAAAGGCTCACGAAAATGAATAAAAAATAGAGAATAATATATATATAATATAATTTACTAATAAAAAATGAATATAAATTCATTATTCTCATTAGAGTTATATTATTTTACCGATCACCCTTTCTTGGGTTTTTACCTCCTTTCCATGAAATGAAATGATTCTTGAAGGAGCAGAGTTGGGAAAATAGATTGGAGTAAACAGTGAAACCCATCCTGGCAATGGCAAATGGGCAAATACTGGGGATGTGGTGAAGCTATCCCCAATGATTGACCTTCCATCTGCCTTTCAAACAAGCAACAGCACAATCAATTATTATGTCATCACTGAGGAATATATCATATGAACCATCAAAGACTGCACAGCATCCTCAGATCTTGCTTGGTGGATCCACATGGGCAATCACCAATCCGTGATCGACGACAGGTGGTTTGCAGCCCAATGGTCCACCTCTCTCATGAACAACAGGACCAGCCGATTAATGGCAGGAAATAACGCGTCCTAGGACAGGGTACAGAGATGATGCCGAAGGCTGATTTAAAATGACAAGTGCAACAGAGATGATCAGACCTAGCAATTAAAAAATGAAGTACATTAGCAGACAAATTGGCTATGACCCACGCGTTTTTGCTACTTGGGGCGACAGATGAATGAGACACCAAGTCTTTAGTTCTGTCCCCTATTCTTTCATCACTCCCATTTCCTAGCCAGGGGTGGTAGGTATCCGAAGGCATTTCTGCTAATGAAAACAACCATGCAGCAATAATGACCTTATTGCGAGACATTCCAAATTCCTTTGAATATATCACGAGACTGTGGTTATGAGAATCTGTAATGGTGTAGGTCAAAACACAATCAGATTTTTTTTTTTTTTCTGAAAGGTTTCACGGCGACATTAAGTACCTATAAGGTATGAAAGTGAAGGTAAGTTGTCACCTTAGATGTGCATATTGATTTCCAGAAAGAAGTATATGGTGCACCAGAGTGATGAGCAGTGTTAAAGTCGTTGGATGGTCCGGCATCAAGACCCTTCTTTGCCAACTACCAGGGAGTCCAACGCTCCGTCCCTCCACCTCACCTCCATTAAGTGTTCTTCGCTAAGTGTCCAACCAGGCGTGGGGATAAGCCCGAGGGGAAAGGTCAACTCGAGGAGGGAGCCAGGGCTTCGCTGCCCATGCTATCAACTAGCAACTTAGTGTGACACCAGAAAATCTAGTGCTGGCATAGGAGACGAAGCTGAATTGCCCGAAAGAAATTTTTTACAATTAAGCGCCAAAATGTCAACAAATCCGACCAATGGAAAATGGAGTTCCACCATCCTAAGCCGCCTCATCCTTGATGTGGAAGCTAAATTCTCCAAATCTAAAGCATGAATACTATATGTGTGGTTGTAAAAAACAAGCACCATTTTGAGATTGAGAGAGAGAAGGGCTGCTAACAGCTTTTTTTCTGGGATAGTTCTGACCGAGGAGGAGTCTTGTAGAGCAACGGAATCGGAGCGAGAAAGCAATGGCAGATGAAAAGGTAACCTTGTTAACTACACTGCTAAATCCCCCTGCCATCTTCTCCTCTCCCTCTCCGCCCCGTTCTTGCTGTTGCCCGTTGCATCGAGCAGGAGGGAGGAGAACCGCGGACCTGGTCATGGTGGGCCGTCAATGTCATTTTACGATCCAGGCAGAATGTACGGGCCTGAATCTGTCCAGGCCAGCCCAATGACGTCACAAAGGGAAAGCCCAATATGAGGGCCATTATTTGAAGTATGAAAGCCCAATTGAGCTTCTGTAGCCCGAAATTCTACAGCCCTCGGGCCTCCGACCTGGCCCATGCATGGCTCACCTCTTCTTCTCTATGTACGATGACTCATGCACGATCACCAGTGTTTTCGACGACTATGTCGGAAGATTTCAGCAACTCGCAGACACATTGAACTTAAGCCCACATTTTGTTCCCCGGCCACAATGAACAGTTATAGACTTGGAAGAAGGATACAAATGGACACGGTCAATCCCGTTAATAAGGGTTGAGCCCGAAAACCATCGGTTACAGACGAAACAAAAACAAGCCAATCTCAATTGCATACTGCAGAGCACATTTTTCCATCGGAAGCTCTGTATATGTTAGAAATTGCAACACAATGAATAAATTTTAAATACACGCATCAGTCAATTGAGAATGAAATAGGAATTTTAACGATCCAAGCCAATCAACGAATAATGCAGATCGAGATTCTTAGGTTAATCGTCATGTCACTCAAAGGCTCAGTCAATAAGCCTATGAGGAAGTTCTCATAAATTTCTCAAGCAATGGAGTTCCATTATGATGACTCTTTAAATGCCCAATTGAGCCTGAACCTGCGAGATGGTCTCAGCCGAGGCCTTGAGCCGCTCCGCCTCCTCATCCGTCATGCACACATCGATCACCCCGACAACTCCGCCGCGGCCCAGCTGAGCTGGCAGGCTGAGGAAGACGTCCTCGCCCTCGATCCCGTAGAAACCCCTCGTGAGGACCGACACTGGGTGGACCCTCCTCTGGTCCCGAATAATGCACCAGGCAAGGCTGGCCACTGAGTAGCCGATGGCCCAGGAAGTGTAGCCCTTGAGGCTGATCACCTCGTACGCGCTCCCCACCACTGCCTCGTGGATGCTCTCCAGCGGCTGTTTCTCGAACCGGATGGGGTGCTTCTCGAGGAAGCTGAGGATCGGGAACCCCCCCCCCCGACACTTATGCTCGACCATAGCGCCACCGAGCTGTCCCCGTGCTCGCCCACAATGTAACCCTACGAACAAATGTCACAAATGTCAGAAGTAATTTTTTTTCTTAAACTTGATTCATGTTTCACGTTAAGACTTAAGATGATGTTATATATAGACAACTGGATATTCTAGTGAATGCCATGTTCTACTAAATTTAAAACCCTCATTCAAATCAAAGTTATCATAATTAGTTAAGGGATGATGGCTATCACCTGTTTTAACTTGAATATGAATTAGTCAAGTCAATATAAATTATAAATATCAGATGTTGTATTAAAAAAAAAAAGCTGATCTCATCTTAGTAATTATATACCATTTTTAACATCCAGTCCATATGTATATATGAAATGTTGAACTGTTCTCTAACCCCTTTTTCGGTCTCGTGACTGTTCATTGTGCGGAAATGTGGACGTGCCAAAATCATTTTATACTGAGTCAATTCGATGGTTTCATGCCTTCAACTTCCTCTCTCCGCTTTACAACACGAAGTTCTTCAATTTTTAACTTGTATACTATATTTCCTTACCTGCACGTCCTGAGCATTGACATCCAGATGATCCGCGAGCAAGAACCGGAACCTCGACGTGTCCAGGTTCGTGCCTGATCCAATGACCCGATTTGGAGGGAACCCCGACAACTTCCACGCCACATAGGTCAGCACATCCACTGGGTTGGGCACAATCAGTAGAACTGAATCCGGGGAAAACTTTGCCAGCAGCGGGATGATGCCCCGGAAGAGGGTCACATTACGCTGCACCAGGCTTAGCCTAGATTCCCCTCGGATCTGACGGGCACCAGCAGTGACAATGCAGAGGTCCGATCCCTTTGTCATGGAGTAGTCGGTGGAGGCGAGGATCTGGACCCGGGGGAGGAAGGCAGCGGCATGCTGCAGGTCTAGCATCTCGCCCCGGAGCTTGTCGGGCTTGGCGTCCACGAGGGCTATGTCATCCACCAGGTCCTGGGTCAGGATTGTCTGGGCTATGGCCATCCCGACGTTGCCGGCCCCGATGATGGATACTTTAGAGTGGCGGCTGGTGAGGGGTGGTGGAGCCGAGCGCTGGATGGGCTTGAAGAAGGCTTGAGCGAGATCGAGGCCTCCCGCGCCCAAGGATGGGTTCGAGTTGCTCTTCTGCATGGTGATCGTCGAGAGAGAGAGATTCGAAGCGGTCGATCTCGGATGACCGTGAGCGGTATGCGTAGAAGTGATCGATGTGATGGTGATGGTACTTTGCTAGATAGGGTGGAGAGGGGAGGGAGAATGTCTCGTCTTTGAGAGGGGCAAAATAGGCCAAAGGTTGGGACACGCTCGGAGCAGCGGGAAGGATGTCAGGGTTCAACGGTCAATGTTTTCTCGGAGGGACGGTTTCTGTTGACGAGGCACATTGAAAACTGACTCGTGGCAGTAGAGTTTGAAGGCCACGCGCCCTTTGGTTCTCAATTTTCTTGCCTTGTTACTCCGAGAAAATTAAAAAAAAGCGAACCTCTAACTTGGTGAAATTGAGCTTTTCTTCAATTAATATATTTTTCCCATGAAACATTTCTATAATAAAGCTATAAAAAAATATTTCTTCATTTAATTAATTACAAGTATATGAGGACTCGAGTATACATGAAATTTTAGCAAAAATTCCCTAAAAGATTTATCGTTAGTATGAAATATAATTACAGTATTTAAGTATGCAGTAGAAGCTCAAAATACAAGATAGTTATAATGGGAATGAAATTATAAAACTGTTGTTTTCCTAATTTTTTTAAGAGAATACAGAAAATAAGGCAAAGGCACCCTCTGGGAGCGCGTGGTTTAACCAGCCGTCACATCGGAAGAATACAAGGAAGCACGACCGCACGTGCAGCGCGCTTCTGTGTACCGCTCGAGGTCACCGTTGGTCATGGGTCCAAGACCAAGAGCCGGAAGGCGGAGGGAGGACGATTCCGAAGTCAACTCATCGTGTGGAAGGTGAGCGCGTTCCACTGTACACTACGGTGCGGCGTCTAGCATAATATAATATGATCGGCTAGGCAAAACAATCACCTGACGAGGGTTGCTTGTTGGGGCGCACCGTGGGACGCCACTCCTTGGGAGACGGAATCCGCAATCGTACGTTCCTCAATCCGATTCCGGGGGCTGCCACGCCCGAGGGATCGTCCTGTGGATCGTTTCTCCACGTCATCCGTTGATGAGGTAAATAAGTAATTAACATATTGATTGCGCCCGCAGCCCCCTCAAAAAAAAAAAAGTAACTAATATATAATGTGTTTGATTTTTAATTTAATTCGACGTGAGGGGTTGAGAGAGAGTTTCATGGGTTGTTTAAATTCGGTGGTGGAGGGTCTTTGTAGTGGTATGTGTTCATGGAACGTGCCCACACCACAGCTGTTTTAAGCTAACTCTTACACACACATATATATATATATATATAATATGATAATTTAACTCTTACTTTTATAGGTTTCGAAGTTTCTGTTTTTTTGGGGTGGGGAATTTAAGCTGTTGGACCAAATCGGATAAAGCCCATCAACTTGGATTTTGCTCCCATTAAGGAGAACAGCCGGCTGTGCTTTTAGTCTTTAGTTTATTCCATGGGTCGGATAATCGGATGTGCACTTAATGATTAAAAATACCCAGCACTTGGGCTGGTGCTTCTCTGGTTAAAAGATCGATCACATTCCTCTTTTTATCCGTTCACGAGCACGTGAGTTTGATTATAGGATATGAAAAACATCTGTACTTCATACATGAATTTACCTTGACAGGCCTGTGAGATGTTTTGACTAATTCTAAGTGGATACAATATGTGAATTTTGACTGTCACTTTTCTCATCTTCACCATTTATTATGATAACTATTAAGTTATTCGATATCCAAAAGCTTAAACTTCTCTTCAGTCGCTTGAAGACGATTCTTTAAGCCCCAAATTCAAACGTTAAAGAACGATTGCTAAAGGTCCTTTAAGAGATCCACACCCAAGACTTCTCTCTTCCCCAATTTTCTCCTAGGCAACATATGCATTGGAGGTACTTCTCTCAGCTCTTGGCTTCAAATAACACCCACTTTCCCGCAGACCAAAGCAAAATGTTGCAACCCGGGAAACCGATGGCTGTCATAGTGTCCTCCGACAATGTGGCCAGCCTAGCCAAAGGATGCAACAGGAAACTAGAAGATGACATGATCATGACCAGGGAATGGAAGCGCTTAGATTAGACTTGTTCTTGGAGATTATATACAGCCTGTACGTGATATGATCATCCGAGCCCCCACAGACAAGCATCATGATTAGGAATGTAGATAAAAACGAGAGACTGAAATACTAAGAGAGGACAAAGTTTGACGGGAAAGAACTTTCAGCAACGCTTGTGAAGTGATCCATCGATCCAACGCCATTAACACCCGAATGTGTTCTCTCCACTGTAAGTGACGTAAAGAAACCCATCTTCGTCCTTCTTCTCTTCGTATATTGCAGACATGATTGCACCTGCAAAAGACAATGAGCATCATGATATCGTCAAATGGCTCCTGTTGAGCCTCAATAGGTGAGAAGACAACTGGTGCAGATATAAATAAAACTCAGAGAGATCAAATTTTCGGAATCTATAGGAGGAAAGGAGAGGAAGACACACTGGAGAGACATCTCAAGGAAAGGTCTGATTACAATCAAGTCCCAAATCATTTCACCCATTAACGGGCCCTTCTTATGTACCACCACACCCTTTATCTGGCTTTTTCTTATTGATTAACTATCTTTCAGAACTTATGCCTCATCCAAGAGGCTCCAAGTGCTAGAAAGCCGTCCATTTGAATTTGCAAAGTGGCGTCTACCTGTTGGTGGGAGAACATTGTCCACGAAAATGAAGATGGCCTTTTCTGCACTGAGTTTGATCCTTTTGCGAATGACATATACAAATTGTCCTACAGTAAGGTCAGCAGGGACAAGGTACCTGAAAATTATTCCGTCCAGCAAGATTTCTGGGTGAAATAACAATTACCCAAACCAAAACAACACTGTGTATCAAGTTAGCAAGCACAAATTAGGATTCAACGATGTAGTAAGTTGATAAGTGAATTTGAATGAGTAGGCCCAAGAATTCAGCTAGTGTGGACTGACAATGAACTCTTTTCCATTTTTCAATTCGTACAGACTGCAGAGTGTGTGTATATATATATATATATATATATATTATATGCGCACATTTTTTCAAGCTTTTAAGTAACATTGCTTTTATAAGACTGTTCTACATAATATATACGTTGGAAGCAAAGACAAGTAAAGGAATAGATGGCCATGTGAAGAAATTTGACGAAGAGATAAGCAAAAGCAATCTCACTTCTTCTTGTCAATGTTTGGGATATCACTTCTCTCAGCTTTCTCCACAATTACCTTAATATTGCATCACCAAAAACAGGTTGGTAAGCAAAGCAACCCACATGAATATGGCAACTTTAGCTCATAAAAATGTTCAAAGCTCATACAAGAAGGCCAATTAAAATTTCAGAAAAATCCACACTAAAGAAATCCTGAGCGGTAACACTGATCAAGCTTTTGAACTAGAACATCAAGGTTTAAAAATAAAACAGAAAATGTGAGAAATATTTTAAACCTGCAGATAATCGTTTCTTATATACACCACTTGTGTAGGCTTTCTTTAAGCATTTCTGCTGTTAAATGATTACCAAAATTGGCCGGTAAGACACGATAGTAAACATAAATAAAAAAGCAAATGAGTCCCAGCAATGAAGCAGTATCACACGTATTCACCACCCCATGACTTCTTGGCGCCAATTTGCAGGGCTTAAGGACTATAAATTGCTAAAATGTTTTCAGGGAAGCCAAATTAGAATGAAACATAGTATCCACAACAACTTATTCTTTGTGGAACAAATTAGCTTCAAGACAAATAGATCAGAAGAACATATGAAAGAAAAGAGGGCTCGTCCTCACAGGAATCCTCTCTGGGTACTTCTCTCTGATCCTCGCAGCTTCTGCCCTTCTTTTCTCTGTGCATATGCATAAGGCACAGTCATCAGGCAAAGACAACCACCATCAAACTCAAAATCATCATTTAACAAAACAGGGAAGTTCAGTAATGCAACAGAGAACATACCAAGATCATGCTCCTGCTTGAAATAACTCTTTGCCATTCCACCTGATATTTCAAGAAAACTAATGAAAGCTTGAGCTTTTACCGAAGAAAAATGCCAATCAAATAGCCCTTCTGCTTATCGCTAGACGAACAATGAAAAAGTATTGTGTGAGAGGATATAATTCACGTCAACTTTTACAGGCATGTCACCCAATTCCTTGCCATGTGCCATGGAAGTCAGGTTCACATCAGCTCTTTAATCCAAAAGGACTTGATGAAAAAGAACACTCAGAACGATTGAAGATTTCTCGCTAAAAGGACATTAAACACATCAAACAGAAAATGTCAATTAAAAAATGGCATATCCACCAAGAAAAAATCTTATTACCGACATCGAGTTCAGTTGTTTATATATAATCAAGGGATGGTCTCGGCTGGGACAGCTATTTTAGGATTTTCTATTCAATCTAAAGTAGAAATTAGAGAATACAAGCGAAAACTCAGACAAACCCTATATCTGCAGATTTCAAAACCAGCTCCTGCCAGGTCAATAACACTCACAACAGTAAAATTGCGCAAAAGTTTCAAACTTTTTCGTAGTGAGCACACGTAATCCAAGGGAAGGTAAAACAACAAGGCGACCCAAGACGAATCCGATCGGATTGACTGATCGATCGGAAATGATCGCCAAGATAAGATCGAAAGGCCGGATTAAGTCAGCTGTAGAGCACAGATATCAAACCTCGATATGACCCAGAAGAGAAGAGGAGAGAGAAATAGCTTTGTGAGAGAGAAGCAACACCCTTGATCCTCGCGGGTTAGGCTGAAGAAGATAACGGCGATTACGCGGCAGCCCCCTTTACATTGGCTTGCAGTTTCAACTGCCGGCGTTTATCTCTTTTCCTTTTCATTATTACTTTTTGCCAAAATATATATATTTTTAATTATTGTCCCACCGAAAACAGAAAAAGGAACAGTTATTTCTAATATGCAATTTCCCCTCGTAACAAATATTTTTTCCAATTTGATCCCTGAATTTCACTTGTTAATTCAAGTTTACCCGGTACTGGGTTAGAGTTTCCCCCCTTTTCCTCACGCTTACTTATATCGTATGATTAATTTCTTGAGGATCGTCAGGCATTTAGTAAAGCTCATGGGTGAACTCGAAGAAACCAAAACTACGGGTCACCATCAGAGATATTGAGTGCATTTAGGGGGGTCCGAATTGCTAAAGAAAAGGCGTCTCAGATGTCCAATGCTAATACGGCTTCGTGGCCTCGATCCGGGTCGGCCTCGGACCTGCTGATATAGTGAGAAGCAACATCTTTGAGACCGTTACATGGGAGGTGATAAGAACTGCTCAGCGAGCTTCAACGGTTGCGATTGAAGATTGATTTTGATCATGAGATTGCAAGGGATTTGATCCGTGCAAAGCCAAGACATCTGGCAACGTACGACAGATTATTTTATTATTTTCCCTTGTTCCCTGTTCTAGCGCCTTCCGCTAACTTCCATGAGGAAGCTACGTGTGGTGTCGGCTGTGGTTCAATTATTATGTTTAATAATTGTTTTTTTTTCCATTTATGAACAAGGAAAATAACTGCTTCTTCTCCCGTGCAGCGTTAACGATCCGCAATTGATACTAAACAGGTGAATCGCCCCGTACGTATACATGTTCTCATATCATCTTAACCCGTTGGGCAAGATAGCGATGCACCCATTTGCCACAGATTGTCGAATTTCACTCATGAGTAAGAGCAATCACACTTCGCCCGATGAAGATCACGGTTGAAGTTACAAAAGTTCGGGATGATACCTACCCTTAGTGGGCTTGGTAATTTATTCTGATAAGCTGAAGAAAAGGGCATCAAGTCACTCTAAAAGATCACAGAAGATTGCTAAGATGTTCGCAGTAACAAGAGTTGGAGATGTTCACCTTCACTCGATGTTGACCTGGAAGACATCCTTCCTCTCCTCCTCCTTCGCCTTAGGGACCACCACCCTGAGCACTCCGTTCTTCATCTCCGCCTTGATCTCCCCGAGCTTGTACAGGTTCTGCGGCAGGTCCAGCCTGCTCGAGTACCTTCTCCTGCTCTCCTCGTCCTCCGACTCCTCCTCGCCCTCGCCTTTGATGATGAGAGTGTTCTGCTCTACTGACACCTTCACATCCTCCTTCCCCAGCCCGGGCATGTCCATCCGCAGGAACAATGCGTCGTTGTCCTCCTTCACATCCCACGACCTCCTTGATCCCCCTCCAACCGAGCGAGAGCTGAGGAACGGGTTCTCCATAAATTGGTCCATCATGTTCAGTACTTGGCTCAGGCTCCTGGTCGGAGAGAAGGGATCAAAGACATCTGCAGCCGAGCCAAAACCCAAAATTAGACCCAGAGGGTCGACCGAAGAAACAGTGAAATGACTAATCTGATCTATCCACAATCATAAATCTAATCATAACTCGTAAGCAAGCTCCTGATGCAATCAATGGACAAGAGCTTCCACACCAAACAGTTCGCAATTCACTGGAAGAAGGACATGGAACTTCTGAAACAACTACCTGAGAAGAAGCTGGGCTCCCGGCGACGGGAAACAGTGCGATCAGGAAGGCGGTCGACATCGATATTGCGGTCATACTCTTCCTCAGAACTCTTCATCTGAGCATTGGTATTGAAGGAGCGCGCGGCAGACGGAGCAACGGCAGCTGAGCGGACGGGACTGTTGACCCGAGAGACGAGAGAAGCTGCCATTCGACGGAGAGCGACCGAGGACGCCATCGATGAGAGGAGCTTCGCTTCACAAGTTCAACGAATACTTCTAAGAAGATTTCACGCAGAGGGTGATGTCTGCTTGGATCAATAAATAAGAGGCGGCCATGCTTGGGGAAGGGGGAAAGCTGAGAAGATAAGCGAATATGGAGAATTGTCCAGAAGATAATCGAAAGTTCCAGAAACCGAACCTGAAGGAGAAAAAAAGAATCAGCAGTAATTTTCCTTTTATCTTTAATTTTGTATTTATCACACCACAAAAAGACAAAAGACGGTTTGACCGCTGCCCGGAAGATTCCAGCAGGAGACAACGATGATCAAGAAAGAATACTGGATTCGAGAACCCGTTGGAAACAGCCAAAATTCAAACAATCGTACTGAGCTGGTTCGGTAGTTAGAGTGTTCCATTTTCATTAGAAGTCTAATCTCAAGTATGTGCCGTGCCTGTACCACTATACCGGCCGGTCAGGTGCAGGAAAAGGGGGATGGAGATGGAAGTGACAACGCAGTGAAATACTGAAAGAAAATCACTTGAAAGTGAATCTAGCTAGCACATTATGACAGACTGGTAAGCAAGCCCAGGAGCTGTCGCTTGGTTCAACCGGTGATTAAGGAAACGTAGGCTGTGCAAGAAGCCCCGTGTCCTCTGGGTACCCCATCGTCAGGTTAAGGTTCTGTACAGCCTGCCCTGATGCTCCCTTGACAAGCTTGTCAATCTGTCCAGAGAAATTACATATAAGTGCACATGGAAGGAGCGAAGTCGATCAAATCTGAATGGAAGTTAATGTGCAAAAGTTAAATACTACTGATATCATTATGGCTCTTCCAGGATTTCGATCGGCAAAGACATCAACATGGCAAGAGTTAGACCCCCGAACAAGTCGAGTGCGAGGAGTTCCTCCCTTCTTTAAAACCAGTAAAGAGGAATTTCACAATGTGAAAAGGGGAAAAACATGCGGATCTATAAACATTACCATTGGCATCAAATGCGGGGTAAAGCTGACAGTAACTTTTGATTGTGCAATATCTGATAGCCCCTGCTCAATCTCTGGAGCTGGAGACCACAAAAGAGGGTAAAGTCCCGGTTACTGACTCGTCTATTCATCTAAGAAAAATGGGATTAGAAGACCTAGACTTTACATAACCAACCAAAGTTATCTCACAGTCATTATCGACTCTAAGTACAAGAAATGAAGTTATTTTCATATTTCCAGGATAGAATGGTTAGCTGAATTCTGTATCAGTGAAATGAGTGCTTATTCATCATGCGAAGAAATTGGATTGAAGGATTTTGAAGAATTTCCAAGAGAACAGTGCTAGAATAGGCATTTCCTGCGCTTGTAATTGAATTCCAAAGTGCATAGCTGAATTTAATTTGCATAGTCAGCCATATTTGTGGTTACTCTTCCGATAGGTTAGAAAGCCTATAGAGTCAGCGCACCTACAGGTGAAAAGAAACGATGAGAAATGCATTGAATCTACATCATCGCGATGGGTCCATTGAAAAATCACCACAGGGCCAAACATACACAAGCCAGTTAGTGGATAAGTTTATGGGCCGGCACTAAATAGCCAAGAGAAAGAAATATATGAAGGCTGTGGCTTGTATAGAGCAATACGACCAAGAACCGACCATGATGATGTTTTGTAATGCCATATGCATGTATGCCTTCTGTCGCTTCAGTAGATGAACTGGCCTCCTTTGGACTACGCCCTGCATATTAGTCCAGAAACAAGTTAGCCTCCTTTGGAATATGCCCTCATTATGAACCTTTAATGATATAAATGAATATGAGAACCAAAAATTGTGACAGAGTCAATTTGTTCACTACATAACAAGTGGATGTGTGCTTTTTTTTCTTGGTTGGTGAGGATGTGTGAGAGACTGAGAGAGAGAGGAAGAGGGGATGAGAGACAGAGAGATGTTTCACACGACGACAAACCTGCACCACTGATGCCAGATTTTGAGTCAATAATGATATCTGAGCATGTTGTCAGATTGGCCTGTGAAGGAGATGACACGTACATAAATCTGGATGCACCAATTAGTCACAAAATGAATTATTTTATGTAGTAAGTCCAATTTAATTCAAACCCTCTGCTCCCAACCTCTCTTCACTACTGTACTGAAGAAGCATCGTTATATTTGTTGTAAACCTAATTGACTACTTTCCACTGCATTAATCGATCATAGGACAATGCACACCTATAAAGTAGCATGTAGTATCAATCCTTGTGTTTTTATACATCCAGAGACTGAAAAACCTAAAACCTATCATCAACATATGAAATTTCTCTGTCTGGGCATCCAGTAGAGGCACAAAAAAAGAAACTGCCTGACAAGTAAAATAACATGCACAAATTTGTCCTGATGCTTCAACAAGATGATGACTGCAGATGAATCTTAAACATCCAAAATAGATGAAGCTGAGTAAAAGTGAACCTTTAATAAGGGAATGAGAGGAAGCTGAATGGACGTTGGATAACAACCAGGATTAGCAGCAAGACGCGCATCTCGTATTTCATCCCTCCAAATCTCTGTCAAACAGTACACAGCTTTCTATGTCAAAGTAAGCATATATTTAAGATAAAGAGAAATACATCGAAAGAAAGAAAATATTAAATATTTCAAATTCACTCAGTTAGATATAGATGCCCCACCAAGAGATGCTGCTTATCATGAAATAGAAAGGATAACAGGGTATATAGTACCAGTAGTGAACATGCTTGAACAAACAAGCATGAACATAATCAAACAAGAGTAGGGATCTAAAGATTTCACATTTGTTAGATGAATATGATAAAAAGTAAACCAAATGCATTCACCCAAAACACAACACACAGCTCTTAATGTCCGACTTGACAAAAATTGGGAACATCAGAGATGAAACAGCATCGTACCTGCAATTCTGGTGCTCTATGTGGCTGACCATACCTTCTTCATATTCTGAAATGTCTCGTAACTGACAATCCTGGAAGCTCAAGATAACTTACAATCTCAGACGGTCAAATGAATGCAGGCAGACAAACATAAAAAATAGTAAAATGAGCGAATATTATCTGGAAAAGCATAGTTTAGGGTCATACTGCAGAAAGGTCGACAATCCTCTAACTATTGGGAAGACTTCTCATGATATCTTGTAAATATTTATCGATGGGACGAACCGTCACTTTAGAAGATCACACGCTGCACGAGAAACACTCAAATATATTGGATGATAAAGCTGACCTGTGTTGTCCCATGTGGCAATCAGCAAAAGACAGCATCCACATCATCAAAATTTGCATCCTTGATCGCAGCCATATCTGGTAAATCCTAGAAACGAGCACATAAGTCAATAACCAAAAAATATACTGCACATTTATCTGTGTTTATATATGCATCCATCTGTCCGATGGGTCTAGTTACTCTCAGTTCTACTTATAGATAGTAATGAATCGAGGTAAATTGATGCTCCATTCAGATAAGAAACCAAACAGACAAAGCCGATTTCATTTCACTCCCCGCCATCAGGAATAAATGTTGTCAAAGTCATGGAGCTTGTGACCTATCTAGCGGTTGGCCAAAAAAATTACCGAACATGGGATATTTTGTATAAAACTGGCATTGGAACTTGTCCGCCAACAAATTAAGAATGCAAAGAAGCTAATGAAAAGAGTATAAGAAATCCACAAATCAAATATGCAAAATTTCCGTCTTATTAATGTACCAGTATGTAGACAAACAAGTTTTCTACCTAATAATGTCAGTAGAACATATTACACTACTAATTTCATCAGTAACAACATAAGCATGCATTAAAATCTAAAATGTTGTGCATAAGAAACTTCAGAAGCACGAGTACGCAATTATACATGTCTCACATCTTACTTGGGTGACTAGTTGAGGGAACACCGATCCTATTGATTGACCAGCTTTCCTATCTGCCATCATTACAGTAATACGAAACTGACGATGGCTTGCTAGGAGCCTGATAATCTGCAGCAAGATATCACGTCAAGTGTAAGAGAAATATATAATTTAAAGAGTCCTAAAGCTACAGGTAAGACCTATTGTCAAATCAAACATTGACGGCACCTCTCCCAGGAGGAATGTTGAATCCCAACTACATATTTCGTATTCTTACAACTAGGAATGTCAAGTAAATAGTTTACTTTCCCACTTATGAGACAATATCTATGAAAACTGGTAGTGTTCAGTGACTGCAACTTAGAGTGTTTGAGTGTAAATTGTTTTTTTTTTTTGCAGAGATGCATGAGCATGTGCATAACCTCCGAACCGGTGTAACCACTAGCTCCAAGAACAGCAACACTGACATCCTTAAGGGCCTTATCCTTCGAAGCCTGCAATGTCTGTGGTGATGACGCTACCATAGCTCTCGGGCAGTGCTTCTTTCCCTGCCAATTCTTGGGCTTTGCGAAATTGGCATCCTGATAGCCAGACAAATATAACTAGATCAATCCAAGAAATTCGAAGGTCCACAATTCATCCAAGTCCTCGAATTGGTCTTGGAGCTAGTGGTCAGTAATTCATCAGGAAAATACGCAAGAAAGCTCAAAGGGCATCCAATTAAAAACCTTGCAAAAGCATCCCGCATCCAAACGAACCGTGCCCAAGGCTGCTGCCGCCATTTCTCTACTTACTCAACCAGAACCAGCCAACACAGAGAAGGAAGACTGCTGAAATTAGCACGTGGATGGACGGATTGAGGGGCTGATCCCCACTGAGATGCCGGAGCATCGGAGCTCTTCATAACCCCTTGAGCAGAATCGAAATGTAACTTTTATACCCGATCAGACTAACTAGAAATCTCCGAGCTGGAAGCCTCGTATGGCCTACTCCAATTGCGCGTGAAATGCATTAAGGCTTCTATGATCTTATTCCCCACTGCGACTTAAAAAAGGGGAATCGGCCTATTTGAACCAGGGATACAAGAAATTTCGGCAGCTTTTCCTATTATGGATTTGATAGAACACTAAAGCAATAACATTGCATATAGGATGGTTGGATCGCAACATTGTAAGGATAATTCAGTTTCCAAATACAAACACACAAAAATAAGGAACAGAATTGACCGAATTGTGGGCATAAGGCAAAAGTTGTAATGGATTGAATTAGGAGAAGAATTTCCAAGTAAAAGGATGAGCATATATTAACAATTTGGATATGTAAATGCTCGGACACCGATATCGCCTTAAGACGATTACTTGGCTCGAAGATGCCTCCTGTGAACAGAAAGATCTGATGTACCTTACGACCATCATACCTATGTTGCATTAGTTCCAGGAAAAATTTTTCCACCTGCACGTAGAGAAGGGAGCTGTAAGCACACCTCTAGCTGTGACCCAGAGCTGTGTCCCGTGTGCCTTTAATGTCCGGCAACAGAAGGATTCCTCCAGCTTAAGTCACAGGCCAGACTTGAAGAATCACCGCGTACATAGAGTCATCAATGTATATCCCAGAACGGAAGTCTCCAGAGCCGAATTTAATCTAAAGCATCAAAAGGGAACATTCCCCAAGTTTGTGACAGAGAGAGAATCTGAACATGACAGTCATCACCGTCCGAAATTCAAGCATTCACATCTGCCATAGCAACTAAATAATGTGCAACTCTTGATTGATCTTTTCTGATCACCCGAAAGCAAACATAACAAAGAAGCTCCACTGATTAACCCTATCTATGGGTCACGTCTTCTTCATGAAGAAACCCAAAAGTATGCCAAGGATGCCAACAATGACTACGAACACAAGTGACAGACCACCTCGTTTCTGGTTCACTCCACGCCTCAGCAACTCCTACATGTCATGAGTTTTATGTCAAAAGCAAAGCTACCAGTGAAGCACAGAATACAGACGGAGATAAAACAGTGATATATATATATATATATACAAAGTTCATTTCCAAGTATAGATATAGAGCAAAAAGGCAGATACAGAACGTATATGAATTCAACATTTTCTCTCTGGGCATTCTCTACCAACACGCCCAAGTATGTGCACAGAAGAAAAACAAAGAAACAGACTGCATAACCAGTAAGACTGAATCACAATCTTACCACTTCCTGACACAGCTTGTTAGTTTGTTGGATTGCACTGTTTTTCTCCTTCATCAACTTTACTATGAGAGCCCTTGTCTGTAAAACTCAGATTCAAACTCATAAATAGTAAGCTGGCAATGTTTGTTTATTGGGGATTCATGGATGTTACCATCTTAAGGCAAGTAGCAGACATAGATAATGAACATTATGCAAACAAACTAAGCTGCCGTGTCCTCTGAGAAATAATTTGAAGAAAGAGAGAAGCATATACGGATATCAAAGAGAGAGTAACGAAAGATGGAAATCTGTATATCCGGAACATCCTCATAAATGAAGTTTCTCATTTTTTATATATATTCTGTCAAGGGGCAGTGCCCTCTGATCTAGATCCGCATCTGACGAAATTCAAAGGATTCTGATATATTCTTTGGGTCCATCTTCTCCATCAGAATAAAGCAGCTTTCTTTCTTTTTTTCTTTTCACTAGAAGATGATATAAATGTAAAAGGCATAGATGAGGAACACTTATACCTCTGGAGATTCTTCTTGGGACTCCAGGAGTGACCGTTGAACCTGTTATTGCCCACAATCATATTAAACATTTGATTCTAGATTTCTATACATAAATGAGCCTATCCAACACTGCTGTCTGATTATAAAAATGGACCTTACAAGTACTAAATTGGGTACCTCGAGATCATTGGCACTACCATTCTCTGACATGGAATCCCTCAGAGGCGAACCCTCTTCTGATCCTTCCTGAACAGGAGAAGGGGGTCGAGGTGGTGAGACATAGACAACTCGCAGCCTGCACTCGTCAACCACATTTCCAGCCTCCTTATTGAACTGGACCAACAAAGTTACTAAGTTATCCCAAGGATATGGCATCCAGTTCAACAAATTGCATGAATAATCCAATGCTTGCTATAAAAAAAGGAAAGTAAGTGCTCAAAATATGTATAAGAAAAGAAGAAGAAAGAAATGACAGATGTTTCAAAAAAGGTTTAAATACTAATTAAGCAAAAACCAATATATAAATATTAAGTGGTTTCAACCCATTTAAGGATCATGTGATTGATAGGTAAATTAGCAACCTAGATTCCTCTCCTGCACATCTCTCTCTTCGGCCTTTCCCCAATTCTTCATCTCAGCTATCATTTAATATTCAATATATTGTGTTTAGACAGACAGGCCATCATGTAGATACCATTTCTGCAGCTATGTCCTTTGCAGTTATGCCATCATTTGCTTTTACACTCTGGAGGAGAAACTTGTCCTTGCACTGCATATCGGGAGGGGCTTCTTTTTGTGCTTGCATTGTAACTAGATCATGATAACAAGAATAAAAACATCAGTAAATTAGAACGATGAATTAAAATGGGCCAGAGAAACTATGCAATCATACCATTGCTGCAACTACTAAATATTTATATTCAGCAAAAAAGGGAAGTAAAAATGGGTACCAACAACGTCACAAGTTGACCGTGGCAGGACAAGTCCCGTGTTTGGACGAACGCAATATTTCTTTGGGTTGGTTGTTTTTACCTGAAAAGATCAAATGCTTCAATGAGCAGAACATGCGATGGCAAGTACAAACCTGAATTTTTTTAATCTATTCTCCATGAGCAGGATAATATTAAAAACTATGGGGCGTGAACACACCCCACCACCACCACCACCACCACCAACCCCCCCACCCAGCCCCCCAAAAAAATAGTTATGCGCTGCCTTACAGAAAGCAAGGCCCCGTTTGGCATTTTAAGTTTTCTCCATTCATCTGCGAAAAAGGCCCCCATAACATTTCTGCTTTCTGGCAAATATTATTGGAATCCAATCCAAACCCAATTCTTTCATGTTACCCTCGTACCCTCGTCAAGAAATAACATGGCACAACCGGAGACATGGTCCAATACCAAATGGCACCTAAAGTTTACTATTTTTACCACATCTTCGATGCAGGTAAAAGGCATCTTTACGTTGGAAAATAGACAATATTTGGGCAATGAGCGAAAACTCACACAAAGGGGCGTGTTACCAGTAACTGAAAATTAAACAATTGCTACCTTAAAAGCTACATAGTGGTTGGTCTTATTGGACAATCGAAGCGCGCAAGAGATCAGCTTCTTCAGCTCAACTAGTAGAAGACCCAGAAACAGAAAGGAACAGTCAGGAGCAGGAGCAATTAGAGGGATAGGGAACCCAAAGAAAAGAAACGAGGATTGGAATGAAACCCACATGGAAATTTGAGCTCCAGAGGCTCGATGTCGAGCAGCTCCCCCGTGCTCATCTCCGAGTAGTCCCTTCAATCAAAGAAGTGAGTGAGAAATCGGAGACGACAGGAGGAGCAGACAATACGTGTAGGCTTGAAGGAGATTGGATCTTTAAGCGACGAGATCGAAGAGTTCGGGGGGTTGATTGGGTTCGAGAAGGCGGAGAAAGAGATCGGGACTATGTCGATTGATGTTGCTTTCTTTTTCTGGTTCTTTTTATCCAAACAGAGCCAGTTCTCGAGGTACATTTGATGCAGTAGAGATGCCATGAATATGGATTAAAAAATTCATACGAATCCATATACATTTATCATCTCCTCTTTAGACTATACTTAATTCAATCCAAAATTAATTAATTTATTTAAATTTTCTTTAAATATCGAATAACCTTAGTAATTTATATCAGGGTGAGAGTAATCCAATCCATGCAAATGGGATAGATGGGTCTGAATCAACTACCCAAACTTCAACTCGCTAATGATGGATGAATATTAGATTGAAAATCTAATGAGGGAAAGAAATTCGAAATCCATTCCATTCATTAAAAGAAAAAAAAAATTGCAACTGGAATAAGGGTCATCCCACATTTTGTTCATCCACTTCCATACGACTACCTGTTCAGTCAATGGCGAAGGAGAGGGCTTGCTTGTAAGCACAGCCAACGGTGAAGCCAACTGATCAACTATTCCAGAGGATGCGGCTAATAACAGAAGAGTCCTGGCAAACTGCAGCAATGCGGGGCTTCACAGGGCCAACTGCCGGATCAAATTTTGACTTTCAGCCTCAGAGGCCAGAAAGTGATCCAGCGAGTGATAGGAAGGGGTCGAGGAGGACCTGAGACAGAGGTCGAGCTCAGCTTGAATTCCCAAACGGAGCAGTGAATTTGTGCAGGCCGGAAGGGCTTTGTCAACAAAAGTGATTGCGAGCAAGACAAAGATAGTCACAGATAAGAGCACCCAAACGCTGTAAACACGTTCTTTGACATCCTGTTAGACGAGAGTGAGATGTGCGGAGCCAGGATCGGCGACGGGGTTTCTCGGCACATTTGCAGCTGGACCCATATCGATGTCGACTGGACATTCATCGACCCTCAGAGCAAATTACAGGCAAAGGCGCACTGCAGTACATAGATGTAATTCATCATCCTTACGAGCATCACCACATAAAGAATCGGTCCAAGGAAATAAATGGGCAAGCGAAAGCGCTTAAGGGGAGCACGCCTGAAGCAATTTGCTAGAAATGTATAATCTAAAGCCATTCGTGGAGATCATTAGATCTCCATGTTATCATCAGATACAGAGCTGCTATTCCGCATCGTCTCCATCACCTTTCGCAACACGACCTGCTGCTCTAGCTTGGACCGGCCACACATGGGGTCTTCCAATGTAATTAGGTTCGACGATCAATCTTCTAGCTTGAACAATACTGCACACAGTTCCTTCATGATTCCTTCGTTATCTTTTTCCCCCAAACCATGCAAGCGAAGAATGTGCTTTGCTTCTTCCTTGAAGGGTTATCTAGTTTTAGAAAATAAATAAATTGATATAAAAAAATTAATATCAATTTATGTAAAAAAAAAATATAAATGTATCTTTTATTAATTTAATTTGTCAAAATAATGTTAAATGCCATTAGTACTAATTGTGTTGACTATACAAAAGTTTTGAAAATATTTTAAATTAATACTAAGAGAAGGATTTGTGCCAATCCGAGTAAAAGGGTTTAAATTTACCACCTACTCCCTCAACTCAAATTCCGAGCGGACGCACATTCGCTTGGATGGCGAGCGGTGAAGCTAGAGAGGGGAAAGGACGAGAGAATAAGTTCAACTTAGAGAGATTCTCTAGTGATGTTGTACTTGGAGAGAGAAAAAATGGACTGATGTAAGTTAATAAATATTGTTATGTGCTTAATTTTTCTTAAATAAGATATTAAATATTAATATTATATTAAAACCAACCAACTCGTTGGATGTTTTTGTGTCAAATCATGCGCACGACGGAAGCAACATCTATAAAATGTTGGGATACACATTTAAGGCAGCAAAAGCACGCCCTTTTATATAAGCTTTATTATTATTATTCATTGATATTAGTGGTATCTGATACTATAATAACTTACTAATCTGCTTGATTGTATTTTATACAACTGGACCCGCTAATTAAATTTCAGATACTAACTATCGAAAATTTCAAATATTGGATATGATTTACTGTGTATTGTCAACTTACTAATAAATTATTACTCTCGAGTGTCTTTTATATAAGCTTTTTTTTTATATCGGTGGTGTCTGATATTGTAACAACTGATTAATCCACGAGATGGTGTATTATACAGTTTAAAACTTATTAATTATAAATCTTAGGATATTCAAACTTGAACCTTATATAAGCTTTAAGCAAATGGTGAAGTTACATAGCTAATTTTTATGCACTCGAACACTGAGTTCGCATGTACAAATACGAACGCGGAGCCCATTTGCACTCCAGATTTTGCAGCATAAAGAATGATAAGGAGATTATCAGAATTATCTACATAAAAATTTCCACGATTTGTCTTAAATCCCAAATCCAAAAAAAAAGGGAAAAACGAATAACCCAATTGCAACAAAAATTGGAGTAGAAATGCAAATAATTTCAATTATTTCCTCGTATGGTTGCCTCTGTCGGAACTTCCCATTAACATGTAATATTTCCGCACGTGCAGCCTCAGTTTTGACCTTCAAAACCTCGGACGGTGGAAAAAAAAGTCAACACCGGTGCCGCTCCCTCATCGCCGTTTAAGGCTGTCCCAGAGGGAAGAACAGTTTCTCCTCGCGAACCCAATCCGTTTCTTCTCCAGGTCATAGACCACCTCAAAGCCCTGCTGCTGGTAGTTCCCGAGGGTCGCCCACGGCCCGCCCTCCAGGTCAGCCTCGTCTCCGCCGTTCATCACCATCAAGCAGCCCACGACCCTCCGCCTCCTGGCGCCGCCGCTCTCATCCATGAATTCGTAGAAGTAGTTCGTTCGGGGCAGTAGCACCTGCACCGCACTAATATTGCCACAATACCCCGTGAAATGCAATGTCAGCGTTGGCACGTTCGATTTCTCCACCATGTTGTCGATGTAATAACACGGGCTCAGGCCCGTCTGGGCCTCGATTTCCTTGGCCCTCTTGTGGAGCCGCCCGAGTTGGCAGTCAAATTCGGCCACCACCGAGTTGTACAGAGCAGCTGGCAGCATGGTGAAGGTAGTCCCCGAGTCCACCACCATCCCTCCGTTCCCCTTCCCACCAATTTCCTTCAAGAATCTCGGCGCCGGAATATTGTTCTTGCCCACTGAGATTCCTTCAAGCCCGACAGAGTACAAGTAAGGGTGTCTACTGTTGTCGAGCATCGGAGTGAACACGAACTCACCGCCGTCTCCCCTGCCTGGGCCCGAGCTCTTCTGTCTGGACTCGGATTGGCCTAGGATGAGCGGGCTGGGCTGGTTTATCCGGTCTGCGTTGAAAGAGTGCGAGACTAGACAGTATGAGAACTGGCTGCCCAGCTGCGGGGTGGAGAGCTTTGAGAGCTGGGCAGGCAAGGAAAGTACTCCACGGCCGAAACCAGCCACACCGACGGGCTCACCGAGGGCAAAGTGGGCGCATCCGAAGGTGAAGTTTGGGAGGACGAGCGGGGGAGAGGACATCGGGATGGAGACTGTGTGGCGGCGGAGGCGGGCGGTGAAGCTGCCATCACCGTAAGCGTAGTAGAAGGACGGGCAGGGGAAGGAGGCGCAGTCAGAGGTCTCAATGAGTTCCAAAGGGCAGTGAGCAACCGCGCAGAGGTCGGAAGAGGAGAGCGATGCAGAAGAGTGGGCGGCCGAGCAGAAGGAGGACTGGCAGGAGACTATGGACGTGGAGGAAGAGAATTTGATGGTGGCGGGTTGCGGCTTTGGCTTGCCGTCGCAGAGGATGCAGGTGAAGGGTAAGCAGGGGAACCACACGAGGTCGCTGCCAGTGTCCATGTACAGGGAGATGGGCTGGGGAGGGCGGGAGGCTATGGTGAGGGAGATGGTGTAGTCGCTGCCCGGTGAGAGAGGGAGGGAGACCTGCCCCTGGGCTGCGGAGGAGGAGAGGTGGTGGTGTCGGTGGTAGCGGAGGAAGCGGGTGGCGGAGCGGGCAGAGGTCGACTTCAAGAGATGTTGGGTGAAGTTGAATCGAGCTCCGGCGAGTGAGTGTCTCACGGGGAGGAATAGCTCATCCGCATGTGAAGCAGGGAAGCATGTAAAGAGGAGGATGAGCACGAGAGGGGAGGCCATGAACTGTGACTGCGACTCCTTCTCTTTCTTCCTTTCCCTTCCATTGTATTCTCTCCGAAGTTTTATGTTCATGATTTGAAGTTTATGTCGATGGTGGTTGTGTGTTTGTTGAAGAAGAAGAAGAAGAAGAAGAAGAAGACCACGAAGAAGAAGAAAGGAAGCTTGTGGTGCTTTGAGGTGTGGTGGAAGCAGCCGCAGCCTTAAGTACCAGAGGAAGGGACCGAGGGAGGGGTATCAAATCTTAAGTACTCCATCCTAAGCAACTAATCTCTTCTTAATCAATTTTTAAATTTCCCGATCTTTTCGAAACTGGTCAACTTCCCTGTGATCGGGAAAAAAATTTCAGTTTTTTTTTTGTTAACTATAAATTAGAAAAGGTTTATCAAACAGATATCTAATGACAAATGGTAAGAAAGGAGAGAGGAGCAGTGCGGGGGTAATTATATATATTTTTTATTCACGCAATGTCTATCCGTAGGACACGTGGCACATCTGACCAATGAACCTGCAGCATTAAGTCGAGCAGTCAGCCTAGCCGGATGGATGGTTGACCTGCGAGTAGTAATTGGAGGCAGCGGCATAATTAACTCCACTCCACCGGCGGGTTGACTTGATTCTTGAAGGCTTCGCTCGCCCCCGCCCACTCCGAGGCTTCGCCCGGGGAAAGTAAAAACGCAGCGAGGGAGAGGCTCGCCTGCAATTGATTGTATGGATGACTCCACCAACCTTAGCAAGGGATGATTTCGTGAAACTCAACTCGTCCGGAATGGACTTTGAAATTGTCTGTTGAATACATGATACAGTTTTTTTTTCAATTATAATACATTTTACTATTTTTGGAACCAATTTCCATGCTTTTTTTAAAAAAATCCATATGAGGTGCAAGTTTTATGAATGAGTTAAATATAGGTAATTCACTAATTGATTCTAACAGAATTTAGGAGACCCGTGATGGGAGTGTCGTGCTTGGGCAAGGTATGCTCTTTGTAATGCTTTGTATGGTCAGCAGAAAGCACCAAATCTAATGAAATTTTCGGACCGTACCCCCCATAAATCCAACGGGCCCCCCCTTGGCAGACACATCTCCCCACCCTAGCAGCTTGCTCGTGTGGTCCTCATTGTCGTCGCTTCCTAGGACTCCGCCGAGCTCGGTGTATGATCCCGCAAGATATCCTCATTCACGTGATTAATGAAACAGACCATAATTAATGGTTAAAATATAAGTCTAGGTCCTGCAGACAATACTCACGGACATCAAAATGGTGGGGGTACTATGCTGATGAGCTTTCAGGGCAAAACTCGTGCTCCAAATTCACATGCATCACTTGAAGATGATTGAAATCGGTCACTTTAAAACATATTATATGGTGACATGTTGTCGTTCACTATCGAACGAGTTTGATTATCAACATCAATCGGCTCTTCACTTTACTTCTTTCAAATGTAAAAGTTCATAGGATATTAACCTTCACAACAATAATTATAATGAATCTTTACTATTTGTACATCAATTTAACTTATACTTACATTAATTGAGACCCTTAAGGGTTTTCTTGATATTGAGTAATGTATATTTAAAAAAATAAATTATAAGGTAAAAAATATATATTATTAATTTAATAAAAAATTACAAATTTAATTTTTATTATAAAAATTTATATACTTATTTATCTCTTTCTCAACCTGTGAAGTTTCACATGATTATCACAGGAGCTCCGAATACCGAGCAAAAGCCTGCATGCAACAGCTTTCTCGGTCTTGTACTCATGGATCCGACTATTTCCCCCTAATCCCCTTTCCGACTCGAATTCAAGTACATAAATGGAAAAAAAATATTATATTAAAAAAATTTTGTTATTTAAGTAAACTTTATTTAATTTAAATTTAAATTAATTAATTACAATATTTATAAATTAAATTTATGATATCTTAACTCGATAATGACTGCATCGACTACTTTCATTCTGTGACCTTTTACATGGAGATCGAGACATACCGCAGCGTGGGACTTGGCCGAAGCCAGTTTGTTGTACCGTGGACCGGCTCTAGTAGCAAGAACTGAAGTTATCAAACGACAAGCATATCGTGATGATAGATAGAGGTGCGGATAGCTTCACTTAGCGCCCATGTCTTCAACCACCGTAATCTATAATTATCGAGTCATAGACCCCGAAATGAATGCTGCAGTAAGTCGATTCGCGTTCCGGATGGTTTCAGTCTGTATCGTCGATCTTCAGTCTGTAAGTCTACTTTTTATTTTTCCAGACGACTCTTACGTGTGTTAAGCGACCGTGATGGGCCTGGCCGCACTTTTTATAGCGGGCCTGATGACATAATAAGGAAAACCAGGAGAATATATTTAAAAAATAAATAAAATTTCTACCGTATCGTCCTTTTTTGGCCGGGCGATCGGCGACCGGCCACCACCTCGGCCGCTAAATCCCTGGTCGAGACTAAATAGGGCAGGGCGGCTGAGTCCTCAAACCTCCCGACCAGCTCCAACATGATGTCCCGCTTCCCATGGCATTTCCCCTAGTCTCCAAGTGCTTTGCTTCCCTCCTCCTGTCTACCAACACTCGCCTCCGAACCGCAGCCGCCATGAGCTTCTCCTCGGCTCAGCGTGTCTTTCAGCTGAAGTACGAACCTCTAACCGGCAACTCCGAGTGGGTCGTCATCGAAGAAGAGGACGACGGTGGAGCAGCGGCTCCACAGGACTTCCAGAAGTCGCTCCTCGCCACGACGTCCTACCTCGACATGCTCAACGACTCTCACCGAAACAAATGCTTCCGCGAAGCCATTGATAAGACCGTCACTCAGCCCTGTCACGTTCTCGACATCGGGTGAGTGCACTCTGCAAATCAGGCGTTAACGCAATCTACAGCTGACTTACCTTTGAACTCTGTTTTTTGTTCTTTGTTCTTTGTTTTTGTTTTTTTGCTACTGATACTGTTGACATATTAAATCGAGCTCAACTGGCGATCGGTACGTCAAGCTGTTGTTAGTGGCTCCAAAGCCTGTGATACATTTATCTCCAAGTGAGGATTAGGATTAATGGCATGCGGTTGTATTTTCATGCCACTGTGATCTGACGACTGACATAGGAGTCATCTTGCGTCACGGAAGCAAGATCTAGTGCAATGATCCTAAGTTTATGCGCTCTGTCAATGTTGATCCTGTTAATACTCTTGAGCACATTTCAGACTTCATGAACAGAGGAACAATTACTGATGGATTCTTCATCTTATATCCGCTGATTTGATCGGAACAAGTTCTTGGAAATTCATCGGAGTGTGAATGTTTGAAAAACTTTGTATGCATATATTAGCTTGATTTTGATGAGATTTTGCCTCCTAATAGTTTGGTACTTGTTGTAAAGAAGAATAGGATCTGTTCAATTGGATGAGAATCAAAACCATTTTAAACAGATTAAATCACAGTGAGAAGAAAGAAAATGAAGATAGTAATCTGACTCCTTGTTCAGTTTGTTATAAGTGCTGGTTGAACTTTTGGAGGAGACTCCGGTCTTTTTGGTGCCAAATATTCACATTTCTAAAAAACTTGCTAGACATGAACTGCAGTGCTGGAACTGGCTTGTTGTCGATGATGGCTGCCCGAGCAATGATCTCAAATGATTTGCCTGCTCGTAGTTCCAAGGGAATGGTAACAGCATGTGAATCATACCTCCCAATGGTGAAGTTGATGAGGAAGGTTCTACATATTAATGGCATTGGAAGGAATATAAGTATAATCAGCAAGAGATCTGATGAAGTCCGTGTTGATGTCGATATTGGATCTCGTGCAGATGTTCTTGTGAGCATCCATACTTCATGCTTTCATTTCCTTAATCTTTGCCATACATCCCTGCACCATGTAAGATGTCCTTGAAAAACCATAGACGATTGATTGGGGACATTGTTTAAAGATCCAGTTTCCATGTACAACATTTCATGCATGTTGAGGTCATGTGAAACTGAAACCATGATAAGAAACAGAAGAACAACGACTTCAATGTTAATATGTCTATTGCCATGTACTTGTAATCAAATATCCAGTTCCCATTGGCATTCTCAACAGACAAAAGAAGCTATTGCCTTTTCTGTTTAAATTGCATTAATATGTAAATTCTCAGCGACTTCAATTTGTTGCTTCTAATTAATGAGTTTCCCTAGTTGTAAGTGCAGGTCAGTGAGATACTTGATTCTGAATTATTAGGTGAAGGGCTTATACCAACCTTACAGCATGCGCATGACATGCTTTTGGTGGAAAATCCACAGACAGTGCCATACCAAGCAACCATTTATGGTCAGGTGCATGAGCAGGATTTTCTGTATGTCTTCATGGTTCTTATTGATCATTTCTACCTGCTGATTCTAAGTTTTGTTTTGCAATACCAATGTTGCTACCCTGCTCCCCATTTTATCACAACACTTAAGTCAGTATTCCTGCTGATTATGTCCAGAGACATATTGTAGAGATTTTGTTGTTGTCCCCTGGATCAATAGTTAGAAGACACTTCTCGTTGCATCTTCTAGCAAGTCAAATTTCCAGATTAAATAATGAATTTCTCTGCATTCCACCTCCTACAACTATGCGGGGCACAAATCCTCCTCCTATGTTGTTTTACTATTGGATGGTGAAAATACTAGACAAAGGTATTTTATAAAGATGCAAGGAAGAATTGATTTTGCTAGTTTGATTTCCACTATGGCAGCTGGTTGAATGCAAATTTCTACAGAAGCTGCATGACTTATATAGTTATGAAAAGGAAACTTCTGATGGTATCCATCTGGTACCAGCTGGGATGGAGACAATCCTTAGAGTGACTAGGCAGCAATATCCCATGCATTGTGATGCAATTGCTCAAGAGATGAAGCTGGTATGGCTTTTACCTTTCCTCAGAAGTTTCCTTTGGAAAATAATGTTTTCACACTGTCACTCAATTTAGACTTCATTCAGCTCTCAGAACCGTTCAGAATTTTTGAATTCGACTTCTGGAGAAAGCCAGAGAGTTCCAGGGAAATGGCACTTCGCATAAAGGCAACGCATGATGGTCAAGCCCATGCTTTAGTTTCATGGTAATTTTTTGACTGAGCACATTTTCTTTTATCATGTCTTGCCCTTCTCTTATGGATTTTTCTTGTAAGCTCTGACATTCAGGTGGGTGGTTCAGCTGGACCGTGAAGGATCAATTTTTTATACTACTGCTCCTGGATGGATTTCTTCACAAGATAAGTTAAGTGAGTTGCAATACTCTCTGCTATGACACTTTAAAGGAATCCATTTTACTTGAGTAAAATTATTGATGGTTGGGGTGCATAATTATTTCTTCTGTATGCTACTCTGCACTATTCTATGATGGATGTACATGGAAGTATAAACTGATTACTGTGCATGTAATATGAAAGCGAATATATTGAACAGGTGCAATAAGGAGTCTAAAACTGATTACTCTCTGCTATGACACTTTAAAGGAATCCATTTTACTTGAGTAAAATTATTGATGGTTGGGGTGCATAATTATTTCTTCTGTATGCTACTCTGCACTATTCTATGATGGATGTACATGGAAGTATAAACTGATTACTGTGCATGTAATATGAAAGCGAATATATTGAACAGGTGCAATAAGGAGTCTAAAATTGAAGATTTAATTCATTCTACCTTTCTTAAAAATTAAACTGGATACTATAAAAAAGATTCTTCATTGATCTAGTCTTTCATCCCTATGATATTTGGATCCTTAACAGATGCTAGAAGTTGGTGTGACCACTGGAAACAGTGTGTTTGGCTCATCCCTGGAAGAGGGTTGCCTGTGTCCAAGGAGAAAGATGTTTCCATACTTGCTATTCACAGTGAGACTGCCATTTCTTACTTGCTGGAACATGATTGCCAGTATGCTGCAGGAGATTTTCATATTGCACTATCTCCAGAGAGAATAGCCATCTATGGAGACTGTGAATGGAGGCGTTCCATGCTAAAAGCCATGCAGAATGCAGTACGATTCCTCTGAAGTTTTTTTCTTTTTTCAGAGACTAGGATATTTCTTTCCATTTGTTTGTTTTGCTTTATTAGTCTGATCATGTGTTTTGACTGGTTTTGATTATCCTAGTTTCTGGCAACATTGCTTACCATGATTTTAATGGATTTTCTGCAGTTCCAGAGAAGAGTGCCCTCTTTATGCGTTGTGGCTGATGATAGCATTTTCTTAACGCTTTTGGTAGCCCATCTTTCACAAGAATCACGTGTAATGGCATTTTATCCTGGTCTGCGTGATAAAGGTGCTAGGTATTTGCAAGCTGTTGCTGGTGCAAATGGATTTACGATGGATCGTGTAGAAGTACTTGAGAGGAGGTCGATGGGCTTGAGCATGCACGAGACTCACCAGAAAGAGGTAGGTACCATGTCTAGCTTGTACATTAGGTCTGAAATAAACTGTTTTGTTTCAGGAACCAGAAGGCAGGGCTACTATAGCAAGAATGCCTTTAAATTGAAGTGTACTCTATCTAGTTGTTCTTCATTCAGCTGGGTCTGGGGTAGACACCATTGAATAGATTTTCTATTTTATATTCGATTTCACTTGAATATAAGAAATTATAGATATGTTAAAATAATAAGCATACCTATTACCTATTATGCTCTGATTTCCAGGTGGATCTACTAATTGCAGAACCATTTTACCTTGGAAATGATGGCATACTTCCGTGGCAGAACCTTCGCTTTTGGTGTGTAGTATGATTTCAGTTTTCATCTCTTTGAAAGAAATGATGCTACTCTCTAAGTACTTGATTAGCTGCTTCTATACCACTTAATATGTGATCGTGAAGATAAAGAAAGCTCTCAAACCATAATCCTCTTTCACTACTCCTATAGAGTGCAGAGAGATGCACACAACTTACTGAATCTGTTGAGTGATTGCAGAAAAGACCATATATTTGATGAAGGTTGCCATTTTTGTCCTGCAAGGAAAAAAAATCCTTCATCATAATTCTTCCCATTTCTTGAAATTGCAACTGTCAATATGCATTTTGCGATAAGTGAAGCAAGTCATACAAGAGATAAATCATATGGGGGTTAACTTGGAATTTCTTTCGACCAGTGAGACCTTATTACTTCATCATCGGTAAAGCATTATTCTCTAGTGGTCTCTATTTGAAGAAATACAGCCAAAATAATATCCTTGTTGGGAAAATTTCCCATTATTTATATATACATATGTACATTCTTCTTGCATGGTGTCTTTGTGTAAGGTGAAAAGATATACCTCATTTTGCTTATTTACTTTAGGAAGGAAAGGACTAAGCTTGCTTCTGTACTTTCCAAAGATGCCCTGGTGATGCCTTGCAAGGGGATATTGAAAATCTGTGCCATGTCTCTCCCAGTCAGTTTTGCTCTCCTTTTTTCCTTTAAATGAAATTTAGTTCTAGTGTTGATTTATTTCTTTAGATGAGATTCTTGAGTTTTTCTTGTTAGCAGCTAGTGGTTGAAACCTTTGCAGGATCTTTGGAACAGCCGCCGTTCTTTGGATAATATTGAAGGTTTCGATCATTCTGTTGTAAATACCACTTTAGGTGCCTGTAGTGATGCAGCTGAAAGTAGCCCCTGTCTTGCTTACTCTGTCTGGCAGTGTGGGGAGGTTAAGGTGAAAATGCTACATAAATCTCTTGCAGATAACGAAAATTGATGTGAGAATGGAAATGATATTACCTTATTGACACCAAATAAACTGTCTCTTCAGGAACTCAGCAAGACACTTGCAGTCATGGAATTCAATTTCTCAAGGGAAATTCATTCATGTTATGGAAAGACTGAGGTTAGTGCCTTGCCATTGCTGGGTTGAGCATTCATGTTACTTTTTCTGATCTTTCAGTCAAGCTCGAATAGGTAAACTCTTTGTTAATTCCAGCTATTTTCAATTCCAATTTCTCAGCAAACGCGCGAAATTATATCCTATTGCTTGCAGACATATAGTGACTATTGTTGGTCCTAGATAATGCGTCTCATGTCCATGAACTGGCAATTGAGATTATTGTGTTCTACTCTTGACAATTGTAGCATGGAGATTATTTATGCAATCCCTTATATTGTATTTATTTATCCACCTCACTCCCCTTATTTGCAATTGATACTTCATGCAATTCGAAGCTTCTAATAGATAAACCCCATGACAGTAATCAGAAAAGATGACAACTGCCACAGCAGGTGGTGGAGCATAATGAGCTAGACAGTGACCATGATGATACTAGGAGTTAGAGCTGACATCTTCCTTGTAATGATAACATGTGTTGTACAGAATTAATATTTGGTAGCTAAGAATCTTTATCGCAGGTCGAACTCAATGAACATGGAACTTGCCATGGGTTGGTTTTGTGGATAGATTGGGTGATGGACGAGAAAGATTCCATCATAATATCAACTGGACCAGGTACGGCATACCAAATATGCAAGCTAAACAACACGTACAATCAACTTTGTCTTGACACCTTATTGTGGAACAAAACTGCAGCCACTCATTTTATACTTCTTATGAATAAAAACAGTACCTCACTGTAGAGTTTATCCTCAGGCATATATATGCTGGACCAGACTAGCGAGGATCCTAAAAGTTTATTTTGTTACTTCCAGGAACAAGATATTGGAAACAGGGTGTGAAGCTGCTGCCAAAGCCTGTGGCAGTTGAAAAGCACGGATCAAGAATTACAGATAGAACCTGTTCACTAGTAGTTGAAACATCATTTGATCCGACAAACGGTCAGCTCTCAATCGAGCACAGCTTATCATAGAGGGAGGTCAGCATGATCCAGTACCACCCTTTAATTCCCACCCCCCCCTTCTTCCTTTTGGTGCTTTGCACTATTAACCACTGGTATTGTCACACTCGCCGTGAGAATTAGCTGTTTTCTTTCCTAAGACGTTATTTAGTTTGAAGTTTTCGTGGGACACTTTTGTGGGGGTCATGAGAGGACATCTATGCAATTATTCGACGACTTCAAGGATTGTTGAGGTTGTTGGTTGAGCCTGAATGATCAAAGTCGTCAAGCACTTTAGTTGTCCCGAGTGGTGGAAATATGTACCGTTTAAGGTGAGTCAAGACAGCATCCAATGATCGAAAGTAAAAAGTGACACGGCATGGCCTATAATGAGCCGTGCTGAAGGAGCAATGAAGGAAAAAATTATGCCGTCAAAATCTATCCCCTTTTTTTGGCTTGCCCTCCGCTTCTTGTTCTTCTGACTTGACAACATGCCTACCTCTCTTGTCGGGTTCGTTTACAGTGTCTAAGTTGTGAGGAGAGTCTAGTGTCTTAAAGGCCTGTGCAATTGATTAGGTGCACCACACAACCTGTCAGGATAGGGTGTAGAATTTCTGTGTGGTGTGGAAGGAAGTTTCTATCCTTGATAATATTCCATTCTCTTGACTGGGGCCATGGCCTCATTTAATGGACTCGAAAATTCGAGGTATCGCAACAGGTTGATTGGACATTATAAAGATCTGTTTAGAACATTTGAATGGTGCCAAAAGCGTAGCAGAAAATGAATAAGTAAATGGAAATAATTAATCACTAATTAGTGGCCCCGGTGATGTGACGTCAATGTTGAATGCCCAGCGAAATTCTCTCGCAGCACGCACCTCTGAAAGTGATGCAAAACCACCATTTTCTCCGTGTTCGACCCACGGCGTCCCATGGGCGGGCCGGGTCGTGCCCGAGGTAGTTACTTGACGGGCCGGCCCATGAACCTCTGTGGGTGACGGTTAGTTGTACTCGTGGGTCAGAATTGTGCGAGATGTTTTTCATCAATATTTATGTCGCATTCCTCGGAGGCTTGATAATAAAAATGGGATGATGTGAGCCCACGGGCTTGGGCCCGAGGAGAGCCCGCCCATTTAGCTGGCCCATCTGTCCCCCGGCCCTATTTTTTTTCCTCCTTCCTTCTTCTTTCCTCCCTCACTTCGCGTTTTTCCCCTCCCGACTTTTCCCCCCTGCCGCGAGAGAAGAGAGAAATTACGGTTTTGCTAGGGTTTCGGTTTCCTCCGATTCGTCCCCATTCCATCCGCCATCGCAGGAGGCAATCGAGCCTAGAGGAGAGGACCTTCGGTGGACAAGAATTTGGTACTAGACTCTACTGTCCTGCTGTCGACTTCGGGCGTCGAGGTGCTGAAGAGAACCAGGATCAACACCTAGAGGACCCTACCTTGTGAATTGGTCGACTAAGGGGTTGTGAGTACATTATTCCATTGTGGAATGATCTGTTCGTGTCTTGGTTTATAGCAGTTATGATCGAGAAATGAGTAGCTAGTAGATATTTGTGTGATACCGGTAGTGGGCATGCATTCATTCATTCATTTTGCATATTGCTTGTGCTTGTGTATAACCATGGTGACCGCTAAGCCGGCGGAATAGAAATGGGCCTTACTGATCTGCCGCGGGTTCCCGGCGGGATATAAGCATGGGACATGAGTGACACTGGCTCTGTGACCCCAGTGGAATATGTGAGTTGACTCCCCTCGGACCCTGTCGGGAAAAACAAAGACCAGAGAGGAGAGGTAAGAAAAAAGAGAAAGACTTGAGAGGGTGACGGGTCCACTCTTATCGCCAGAGGTTAATAGGCGGCCCCGGCGTGCGTGCGAAGGGAAGGGGCACGGGAAGTAGAATGCTAGGAACTGATTGATGTGCGGGGTCGCGGTACTGTTTTGGGGAGAGGAGTAGTAACGGTACCGCCATAACTCTGTCGCAGAGGTAATGCGACCCCATGGTTATTGTTTGACATGCTTGTTAGCTTGTTACATGCATTGCATTGGGAGGGTTGTGTGAAGTTGGCCAAGTTGCCAACAACCCCATGTCCATGGTAGATAAAATTGTATAATTTGATACAGTCGTGTAAGGATGTAGGTGAGCCATATGTTATTCCACTATGGAATTTTGTATTCACTGAATTGCAGCTCACACTCTCTGCAAAATTTTTCTACAGATAGAGGAGACACTCAGCCGTGTGGAGCCGCCCAAATAGACCCGGGGATCAACTAGGATAAGTGTATTTGATAGGGTATGTATAGAAGTCCTGTATAGTGTGATCACATATCACGACCTGAATATCTGGTGGTTGAAAACTGTTGTTTGGGAAATGGTCGTGGATGGGTGTGGCTGGATTTGGCGTGTTGAACTGATTTATAGCAGGTTTTGCATTTTCTGGTTAGTCCTAAGTACAGGGGAAACTCTGCCGGATTTTCGGGTCGTGACAAGTTTGGTATCAGAGCATAGGTTATGAGATTCTGTAGACTCTAAATAGCTGGTTGATCCCCACATGACTTTTAGGATAGGTTAGGAATCCCACGGCTGAGTTATTACTAACTACTTAGTGATTTATATGCTTAAGCTGCTCATGTTGATAGGGTACAAATTAGATATGAGGTCCAGACGCACCCGTCGTGTGCCACGAAGGTATCAAACTGAGAATGTAGTTGGTCAGGAGACACCTCAGGCCCCAGATGAAGGGCAACATTCTCACACAATTCCTCGAGAAACTCCAAGAGGGCATGCTGAGAGAGACACCCACATCCGAGATACTCTAGATACAGTTGCACGCATGATGGAACAACAGACACGGCTTATGGAGCAACAAGCGATTCTGGTTCAGCAACAAATGACAGCACAAGCTCACTCTACAGAGCAGCAGCACCGTGTACCCTATGAAGCTTTTAAGAAGTTGGGACCTGCATCCTTCTCGGGGACCGTGGACCCTATAGAGGCAGAGAACTGGGTTGCTGATATGGAGAAGATCTTTTCTGTGATGGATGTCACCGACACACAACAAATTATTCTTGCCACCTTCATGCTGACAGGGGATGCTCGATACTGGTGGGAGGCCACTCAAAGACGACTTGACCCAGCTCCGACAGCTGATGTTACTTGGCCCCAGTTCACACAAGTGTTTTTCGACAAGTACTTCCCAATCTCATATCGACGGGCAAAGGAGAGGGAATTTCTGAGTCTGAAGCAAGGAGACACGTCCGTTGCTGAGTATGAGATGAGGTTCACTTCCTTGTCACGGTTTGCTTCAACCTTGGTCAACGATGAAGTCTCTAGATGCAACTGTTTTCTGGAAGGACTGAACACTGATTTGAGATCTTGACTCTCCATCCTTGAACTCTCAAGATTTTCTGAGCTGTACAACAAGGCTCTCATAGCTGAACAAGGCTTGCAGGATGAGGCTATGGAAAGGGGGCAGCACAAGAAGACCCGATATGCTTCTAGTCCGGAAGGATCTTCCAGGACATCCAAGAGAGGTGGATTTACTTCAAGTTCGGCTAAGGGCAAATCCGTTTATTCATCAGGTTCAGCATCAACTGACACTCCCAGGACAGTGCCTTGTCGGGAATGTGGTCGACCACACACGGGTGAATGCCAAGCGAGATCCATGGGGTGCTTCCATTGCGGTCAAGTGGGTCACATAAGGAGAAACTGTCCCTTGCTAAGTGCAAAAGAAGTGACTTGCTACCGCTGTGGATTGAAGGGGCATGTGCAACGGCAGTGCAAGCAAGGAGACTCGTCGGTTGGGAGCATCACTAGAGGGAGTGGGATTCGAGGGAGACAATTCATGAACCGAGGGCGAGGACCGACCAGTGGAGCTAGAAGTTACCAGAGTCGAGGAACTGAATCGGGTGCAAGCATAGCCGGTCAGCCCAATTCTCAAATGAGGCAGGCAGATAGACCTATGACACAAGGGAGGGTGTTCACCTTAACGAGACGGGATGCCAATGCCACTCCTGCGGTGGTAACAGGTACTTTAACCTTGTTTGATAGACCAGCACAAGTGCTAATAGATCCAGGGTCTACTCATTCCTTTATATCATTAACATATGCTAGACATGCTATTGTGCCTCAAGAATCATTAGTTCACCCAATGTCCATAGCCATACCTACGGGGGAGAGTGTCGCAGTCTATACCGTATATAGAGGGTGCCTTATACAGTTGGGGGATAGAGAGATGATAGCTGACTTGATACCTATGGGTATTCAAGATTTTGATGTGATATTAGGTATGGATTGGCTTTCCTCTTATTTTGCCACAGTCGATTGCCATAGGAAGGAAGTGATATTTAGAATACCGGATGAGCCTGAGTTTAAATGGTGCGGGGATCAAAAGAGTGTTCCATTTAGCTTCATATCATATCTTAAGGCCTCCAAACTGTTGAGGAAGGGATGCGAAGGGTATATAGCACATGTTGTGGCCAAAAGGGTAGAGTCCCCAAGTATCAATGAAGTTCCAGTGGTTTGCGAATTCCAAGATGTTTTTCCAGAAGATTTACCCGGATTGCCACCAGACAGAGAGATTGAGTTTACTGTGGAATTGGAACCTGGCATCGCACCGATCTCCGCTGCACCCTATTGTATGGCTCCACTAGAGCTCAGGGAATTGAAGGATCAGTTACAAGAACTCCTGGAGAAGGGATTCATCAGGCCTAGTGTATCACCTTGGGGTGCTCCAGTGCTATTTGTGAAGAAGAAAGATGGTACCTTACGATTGTGTGTGGACTATCGACAGCTGAATCGGGCCACAGTACGCAACAAGTATCCATTACCTCGAATAGATGATTTGTTTGACCAGCTCCAGGGTGCTGGTGTGTTTTCAAAGATTGATCTTTGTTCAGGGTATCATCAGCTGAAGATAAGGGAGTCAGACGTGTTGAAGACTGCTTTCCGCACTCGGTATGGACATTATGAGTTCCTTGTCATGCCTTTTGGATTAACAAACGCCCCTGCAGTCTTTATGGATTTGATGAACAGGGTATTTCAACCTTATCTTGACAAGTTTGTGGTAGTTTTTATCGATGATATCCTAGTATATTCGAGGGATAGGAGCGAGCATGAACAACATTTAAGGGTAATATTGCAGACATTGAGGGAGAAGCAACTTTACGCAAAGTTCAGCAAATGTTGGTTTTGGTTAGACCAAGTAGAATTCCTTGGACATGTGATCACAGGTGAAGGTGTGTCAGTAGACCAGTCGAAGATTGAAGCTATTTTAAGCTGGGAACAACCGAAGAATGCAACAGAAGTACGAAGTTTCTTGGGCTTAGCGGGTTATTATCGGAGATTTGTTGCAGAATTTTCTCTCATTGCCGCATCTCTAACCAAGCTGACACGGAAGAACCAGAAGTTTGAATGGACAGACGCTTGTGAACAGAGCTTCCAGGAGTTGAAATGCCGATTGACTACTGCCCCAGTCCTTATCATTCCCTCCCCAAATGAAGGGTTCGTGATTTACAGCGATGCATCTCACAAGGGGTTAGGCTGCGTGTTAATGCAACAGGGCAAGGTGGTGGCGTATGCTTCTCGTCAACTCCGCACTCATGAGAAAAACTATCCTACCCATGACTTAGAGTTAGCTGCGGTGGTATTTGCTTTGAAGTTATGGAGACACTACTTGTATGGAGTGAAGTGCGAAATCTACACGGATCACAAGAGTTTGAAGTACCTATTCTCGCAGAAAGAGCTTAATCTGAGACAGAGGTGATGGTTAGAGTTGATCAAGGACTATGATTGTATGATCCATTATCATCCAGGGAAGGCGAATGTAGTGGCAGATGCTTTGAGTCGAAAGTCCTCCTTGGCCCCAGCAGGTCTTTACAGTATTCAAGACACATTGTTCAATGAGTTGAGGTCCATGAGAGCCAACCTGCAGGTAACCACTACTGGATCCTTAATGGCAATGTATGAAGTGAAACCAGTTCTTATGGATCAGATTCGAGGTGCCCAGCAAGTGGATTCATTCCTAATAACAGTGAGACAGGAAGTGATGAAAGGAAAAAGAGCTGATTTTGAGGTGAACAAGAATGGCATAGTGATGTTTAAGAACCGAACTTGCATTCCAGACAACGATGAACTTAAGAAGAAAATTCTCTCGGAGACTCATAACTCACCTTATACCATGCATCCAGGCAGTACGAAGATGTATCACGGCTTGAAGGAGAATTTTTGGTGGAATGGTATGAAGAAAGATGCAGCTGAATTTGTGGCTAAATGCCTCACTTGCCAACAGGTGAAAGCCGAGCACCAACGTCCCTCAGGTTTATTGCAGCCGTTGCCCATTCCTGAGTGGAAATGGGAAAAGATTACCATGGACTTCGTGTCTGGACTTCCTCGAATTCAGAAAGGGTATGATTCTATTTGGGTGATAGTGGATAGGTTGACAAAGTCTGCCCATTTCTTACCTGCAAAGTCCACATTTGGAGCGGATAGGTTGGCAAGATTGTTTATTAACGAAATCGTCAGGTTGCACGGAGTCCCGGTATCCATTGTATCAGATAGAGGTTCCTACTTCACATCCAAATATTGGGACAGTTTCATGAGGACAATGGGTGTGAGATTGAATTTTTCTACTGCATTTCACCCAGAGACTGATGGACAATCAGAACGGACCATACAGACACTAGAGGACATGTTGAGGGCTTGCGTTATAGACTTTTCAGGTAGCTGGGATGAACACTTACCTCTCATAGAGTTTGCCTACAACAATAGTTATCACTCCAGTATTGGTATGGCACCGTATGAATCACTGTATGGAAGGACCTGTCGAACTCCTGTGTGCTGGAATGAGGTCGGAGAACGAAAATTGATTGGGCCAGAGATTGTGGATGCGACCACGGACAAGGTGAAGGTTATAAGGGAAAGATTAAAAACCGCCCAAGATCGACAGAAGAATTATGCAGACAAGCGGAGAAAGGATTTAGAATTTCAAGTTGGTGAGTTTGTTTTCTTGAAGGTATCTCCCTGGAAGGGCATCATGAGGTTTGGTAGGAAAGGCAAGCTTAGCCCCAGATACATCGGACCATATGAGATCCTAGAGCGGGTGGGCACGGTGGCATACCAATTGGCACTACCTCCGGACCTATCTCGCATATACAATGTGTTCCATATCTCCATGTTGCGCAAGTATGTTTACGATCCTTCCCATGTCCTTACTTATCAACCAGTGAGGTTGGACGAGCATCTGACATATGAGGAAGAACCTGTGGAGATCTTGGATCGAAAGGAAAAGTTCTACGGACCAAACGAGTACCGGTAGTGAAAGTCCGGTGGAGGAGTCAGACAAAGGAAACAGCAACTTGGGAGCCTGAGGAAGCTATGAGGAGTAACTATCCCTACCTTTTCCCTGGCACAGGTAGCTGAATTTCGGGGACGAAATTCTGAATTAGTGGGGAGGAATTGTGAGCCCACGGGCTTGGGCCCGAGGAGAGCCTGCCCATTTAGCTGGCCCATCTGTCCCCCGGCCCTATTTTTTTTCCTCCTTCCTTCTTCTTTCCTCCCTCACTTCGCGTTTTTCCCCTCCCGACTTTTCCCCCCTGCCGCGAGAGAAGAGAGAAATTACGGTTTTGCTAGGGTTTCGGTTTCCTCCGATTCGTCCCCATTCCATCCGCCATCGCAAGAGGCAATCGAGCCTAGAGGAGAGGACCTTCGGTGGACAAGAATTTGGTACTAGACTCTACTGTCCTGCTGTCGACTTTGGGCGTCGAGGTGCTGAAGAGAACCAGGATCAACACCTAGAGGACCCTACCTTGTGAATTGGTCGACTAAGGGGTTGTGAGTACATTCTTCCATTGTGGAATGATCTGTTCGTGTCTTGGTTTATAGCAGTTATGATCGAGAAATGAGTAGCTGGTAGATATATGTGTGATACCGGTAGTGGGCATGCATTCATTCATTCATTTTGCATATTGCTTGTGCTTGTGTATAACCATGGTGACCGCTAAGCCGGCGGAATAGAAATGGGCCTTACTGATCTGCCGCGGGTTCCCGGCGGGATATAAGCATGGGACATGAGTGACACTGGCTCTGTGACCCCAGTGGAATATGTGAGTTGACTCCCCTCGGACCCTGTCGGGAAAAACAAAGACCAGAGAGGAGAGGTAAGAAAAAAGAGAAAGACTTGAGGGCGACGGGTCCACTCTTACCGCCAGAGGTTAATAGGCGGCCCTCGCGTGCGTGCGAAGGGAAGGGGCACGGGAAGTAGAATGCTAGGAACTGATTGAGGTGCGGGGTCGCGGTACTGTTTTGGGGAGAGGAGTAGTAACGGTACCGCCATAAACTCTGTCGCAGAGGTAATGTGACCCCATGGTTATTGTTTGACATGCTTGTTACATGCATTGCATTGGGAGGGTCGTGTGAAGTTGGCCAAGTTGCCAATGACCCCATGTCCATGGTAGATAAATTGTATAATTTGATACAGTCGTGTAAGGATGTAGGTGAGCCATATGTTATTCCACTATGGAATTTTGTATTCACTGAGTTGCAGCTCACACTCTGCAAAATTTTTCTACAAATAGAGGAGACACTCAGCCGTGTGGAGCCGCCCAAATAGACCCGGGGATCAACTAGGATAAGTGTATTTGATAGGGTATGTATAGAAGTCCTGTATAGTGTGATCACATATCACGACCTGAATATCTGGTGGTTGAAAACTGTTGTTTGGGAAATGGTCGTGGATGGGTGTGGCTGGATTTGGCGTATTGAACTGATTTATAGCAGGTTTTGCATTTTCTGATTAGTCCTAAGCACAGGGGAAATTCTGCCGGATTTTCGGGTCGTGACAGATGAGCGCATGTATGAGATCGTGCACAGCTGAGACCCGGAGATCGGTTCAATCTCGAGTGATCTCCTCGATCATCGCCGTCGTTTCCTGTTTCGTTGTCTTCACTGGTCTCTTAACCCTTCTGGAGTTTTGTTCCAAAGATGTCACTGGTTATTATGCTACAGGCGCCTCTCTCTCTCTCGGCCCCTGACACTGGCGCACGCGTCGATTGCTCTAATGACTGACTAGAGATCGACTGCATCGTGGGTCCATCGAAAGCTTTCCCTCTCATCGCGGGGAGAAGTCGCAAATCAGCCTACTTCATTCAGCCTCACTCCTTCGGTTGAGTGTCAGTTGCGTGCTGTCAATGCACTCTTTAATATCACTGGTGGGTCCATCCTCCCACTCAACATGAGTCGTGGAATTCCAAAGTATTCCTTAGGGGAGGATATAATTCCCCTAAATCGAGGTACTGAACAACATTCGGAGCTATTTATGGCACCGACTTTTGTTGATTAAAATTTAATTAATACTTCCTCATACTATATAACAAAATGATATCACTGAAATTTTATTTCATAAATTATTATTATGTTGGGTTGCTTGTCGAATTGGATGATTGTAACAGGGAAGCAGTGTCGGCTTAAAGGTGTTCAAGTATCGTGTCGAAACGACAATGATGGAAAGAGAGAAACAATGAAGTGTGACAAGGGAAGCATGGCCTTGAAGAGCTGAGAGTGGAAGAGAAGATGCCCCCGTGCATAACTGTGGACGACGGAAATCGATCTTATAATCTCGTACGGTGTTATAGTATAGTCGCTCCATTAAATCCATCACCTTTTATACTCGATCCAATTCGTTGTCCCAAAACATGCTCATCTTAATCACGGGAAACATCTGCTCAAGATTATGTAAAGGTGATTGAAATGAGATATATAATGCATATTCGATTGGTCACATTTAGTTTGTCAGCTTGATGGACTGGACCTGTCACTGAGAATGCAGGACGCTAACTCTTATCGTCTGTGTGGGACACGATTAAGAAACAGTGGCGCAGCGGATAAATGACCAAGTCCAACCCGGTAGTTCACAGCATGCCAGATTCCCTTAGTGGTTGCTATTATCGAACTTCGATCGACTTGAAGTGCGTTTCTTCAGCCTGAGCATGTTGGACCAGTAATTGCTCAGACCATCATCATCATCCACTCAGGGAAAGGGACCGGTTTGTGCAGCCAGCATAGCATACGGATGAGTTCATGGAAAGTTGATGAGCTCCATAGACAATTAGTAACCCATCGTCCCCTGGACCCGTTCTTGTCCACCGACTGGAGGACTTGAGACTGTTGGGAGGTCGTTTTGGTAAATTCGTAATGTGGCCAATGCTCGGTCGGCCTTTAATAATGTCTGGAAAGACGGCTGTGATACAGAACCGGAGGAGGAAACAAAACTGCTAATTTTGATTCAATTTCGATTTTTTTTTTCTCACGACGAGGAGAAAAAAAAATTGCGGACGGAATTTAGCCTTGCCATTGGCGACGCCTCTGCTTTTCTTCTTCCTGATCGTTGCCATCAGAGCTCCGCACTCGCAGAGAGGACCGAGAATGACAGGGTTTTGCTCTGCCCCGTAGTGGAAGTTCAGAGGCCGAAGCATTTGGGTGATTGCGGGATATTTATCGAAGCCTGTGCTGTGCGGTGCCTGCTATAGAGTGGTTGAGCGGAAATGGTGGGGCTGCCGGTGGTGGCATTGGCGAAGCTCAACCTGATGCTTCTGAGCTCCCGAAGCACGATGGCACCCGTGCTGGCCTTCTTCCTGGCGCCCTTCCTCCTCAAGCTCTCCTTCGGCTACGTTCGCCTCGTCAGGGGCACTTACTCCGATTTCATCTTCGCCGTTCGACTCTTCGTCTTCCAGCTCGGCCGGATCGTCGCCCGCGCCGACCGCGCCGTCTCTGGCGAAGGGGGCAGCCGCTGGGGGAGAGCATTCCGGTTTGTAACCCGGAGGATCAGAGAAGCCAGCAGGTCCCGCGGCCCTGCCATAGACGTCGAGGACAGTCTTCACACTCTCTCCATGCTCGCGCTGTGACGTTGGCCCCTCCCATAACCTCTCGACCAAGGTCATGAAAAGAGAACCCATTTTTCATTTTTTCCCCCTTTTCTCCATCAGCAAAAGTTTTTTCCCTCCAGTTTGTGGGCAGTGATAGATTGACAAAAGGAGTTTTTTTTTTGGAAAAAATTTTTGTTTTCAATTTCCGAAAATTTCTATTTCCATAGTTCATATGGTTCAAATTCAATCACGATTCACCATGAGTTATTGGCCTTTTGGTCGAGGTTGGCTCCGAACTTAATCTATTGATCTCAGTTTAATGATGTCGTAGTTACTAATCATTGCTTAGTTGCTTGTAATCCATGCTAGCCTGATGAAATAATCGCCCTGAAATTTGCTCAAAGATTATGGTCCAACATGTATATGACATCCCCTTCCTACTGGGTTTCTCAGTTTTAGTCTGATGATGTCCAGTGAAAAATTTTGTGTGAATGAACCTTCTCCAGAGGATAATACTATATTATTTTATCTGATAAACCGTATTTTTATCATCTTCTTGTCTATGGGAGGACGATGTACTGAGCTCCGTTAGTTGAATCTCTGGTTATGTCTGTTGACTATGGCCTCGGGTTGTAAATTCGGAGCCGTCTCCTGCCACACTTCCTTCGATTCTCGTGTCATTCGGAATTCTTGTGAGAGACATGATGAGTGACAGAGTTGGGGCTTTCTGCGTGTATCTTGTTCGGCACTGCACTGAGAGTTTGCTGTTGTTCATTGTGTTGTTTCTCAGGGAGGCCATCTTCTGAAACTGCTTAAAAGTCCAGAGTGGGTGGAGTCAGTTCGTTTATGATTTTCTGAGGTTGTTGCTCCGAGGAGCCGATGACTGCTCGATGGAGATAGCTAGCTGTTCATAGCACCGGCCGGGTTGGAACCCCACGCAGTAAGAAGGGGAAGCTGAGGAAGGGAATGGTAGGTGTTGAACTGATGATGAGTTCAGTGTTTCTTTCTCTCCTTTCTTGTTCCCCCGACTTCAAGCTCAATAATAATAATAATAAAAGGTAGTAGGAGCATTTTTTGATTCGAGTTCGTTTCGCCATGGCGATTCCTGCGGTCTTTCACGTCACGCTCGATGACTGTCGTTGAATTTCTGTGGGAAGAGAAGGGTCCCCCGCGGCCGAAAATTAAAAATATGTACCCGTTAACTATTTTAAAATCCATTTACCTATTTTTTTTTTCTGGTACCACAGATGACTGATACAGGATTGCCGACGAAGACAGCCAAAAATGTCAATGTCTGATCTCGGGACCAGCACCTTGCTTCCGCGTTCAATAGTGGTGTCGTCCCGTACTCGAAAGGAATGGCTACGTGGAATCTCCCGACCGTGAATTTTCTATGGTTATAAAAATTGGATCGGATGAAAATAATAGATGAAAGGGAAGCCGAACTGATCCGATCCGAAACATGCTGTAACTGAAAAAATGACAATAAGAGAACGAGAGCAGAGGTCTCATGGTGGTTGGAACATGGAAGGGAGTGCAGCCACTTTCCCGTAAGTAAAAGGTAAAAGGGAGGTCGATCGAGTCGGTGGCTTGACACCGGCCAGCATCACCTTGAATTGAGGATCACTCGAGTGCCGCTCATCCGGTTCAAGAGATTCTGCCTCCGCTCATCAGGACGGTCGATGATTTCCGAGTGAGTGGGAAATCGAGACGTCGAGAACATTAAAGAGAGAGAGAGAGAGAGAGAGAGAGAGAGAGAGAGAGAGAGGGATTTCCATTTCATCAAGTTGTAGGAGCTTATTTATTCCGCGTGGGCCCAAAACCCAGTCGGGCGGATTGAGACCGGAGATGAATGGTGAGAGCCATCTACGTAGTCGCCGCATAGACGCGGTAGTGGGCGCCATATTTTGCCGATTCACCCACGTGTCTGTCAAGTTCCACAAGGCGTCAAGTCGAGTGGGGGGAAGCAATTTGTCCTTGATCTTGGTTGGCCTCGGCACTAGTAGAAGAGCCATCCACACCTAACAAAACGAGTGTCCTTTATGTCGTTTGCATATAGCAAGCATTATCATCCTCCTCGCAAGGATTGAAACTATCTGGTGCTCGACTGCGGGACCCGTCCTCTCCAGATTCTTACTTGGATAATGATTAAGGGTGTGTTTTACTATAATTTACAAGATTCAAATCTCTCAATTTTAATCTCCTTCCATTGCTATACTGCGCAGAGGCACTTTGAACACGGAACACGTAACGGATGTGCAAGATCGGCTTGCCGAAGGTTAGTCTGGGAAAGGCCTCAAATGGCATAGCTTGACAGCATAATGTCGGTCCCATCAGCATTTTATGTGTTTTTGCCGCCTGCCGGAGGCACAAGGGATGGGGGCGGTAAGGTGCTCTAGTGAATGTCCTTCTCACGAGAAAGGATGACAGGATCAGATAAATTATCGGCCAGCAGGAATTGGTGAGCGTTCACTTTCCAGTAGTATTTAGTATTGCTATTTCCGGCAGTCAAAGCCAGAATCTCTCTCTAGACTACCTCTTCTCTCTCTCTCTCTCCCCCTCCTATGCATGGCTGCCCGAAGATATATAGAGTGTCTATTTTGGTCAAGAGGACTTTTCGGTTTGTGGTTGATTGATGATTGGTTCCGTTACAGGTCGCGCCTCCTCTTCATTTTTCAGGTGTTCTCTGCTAGTGTAGTGGGGGTCGTTTTTCAGGCGTTGGAAGCAGATAATAAGGGATGATGCCAGATAGGAAGCAACAGCCGTAGCGTTTCGCCAGAACAAGATCATCTCGCCTTAGGATATTACACAGGGAAGAGGGAGAAAATGTGGCTACAAAAGGGTCACAGTCACCCAGAGAAGAAGGGTTCGAGCAATGGGCTAGTTGCAGTGGCCATAGACAAGGACAAAGGAAGCCAATACGCTCTCAAATGGGCCACCGAGCACCTCCTCTCCCGCGGCAAAACTGTCATCCTCATCCATGTCAACCCAAGTACTCCTCCACGATCACACCAAACACTTCTTCTTCTTCTTTTGAAAAAGCTCTTACAACCCCAGTTTACCTTGTGGGTTTGTGTATATGTAATACCTGGGATGTGGTTCAGAGAGAATCTTCTTTTGGGTGCAGTTGATGATCATCATCATCACCACTCGGATGCCGACAGCGTACCGACATCCCCTTACAGGCAACAGCTCGAGAAGATAACCCGGGATCTTTTCCTCAGCTTCCACTGCTACTGCACTCGAAAGGATGTAAGTTTCTTACACAAATTATTAAATGAAACAATTATTTGCCTGCATTCAGCACAGCAAGTGCAAGTTATAATATGAATCCTCCAGTTGCAGATGGGATCCTGCCTCCTGATCTATCCTTTGTGTTGATGCTTACAAATCTCTTTTCCTGTGGTTTCCCCCTTGTGGCATTAGATTCATTGCTACGATGTGATCCTTGAGGATATTGACGTGGTGAAAGCAATGACCGAGTATGTTTCCTCTTCTGGAATCGAAAACTTGGTCCTCGGTGCCTCATCTCGCCATGGCTTCATCAGGTATGTATTTTCCTTATTGGACGTTGAGATTGTGGCCTCATTTTAGCCAGTTGCACAAAAGTTAGTTCCTTTCCCCTCACTGAGCAGAAAGCCTGTCATCAATGGGAAAACAAAGGAACAAGGGTACGGGACACAGAAAATTTATGTTCTATTCGCTTGAGCAATCTGCATAGAATCCTTGTTACCATAATGGAGAATTGTAAGCTCGAAATAATAGACCCCATGTAAGTGCCGCAGTTGGGTACCTTGCTTGTAGCAAGCATGGAGGACTAAAAAATTAGTAGTTAGAATGCTTCTCCTCCAACTGGAAAGCCTACTAACGATCATATTCCTATCAATGGCAGATTCAAGACATCATCAATCCCGTCGAGTGTGTCGAAGGGGGCACCTGATTTCTGCACTGTGTACACCATCTCCAAAGGAAAGATCTCCTCCATGAGACATGCCTCTCGGCCAGCTCCCTATACATCCCCATTGCTAGAGCAGATACAACGCCTAAATAAGGAGCACACCGAATCTGCAGAAATAAAATCGATAAATAGTTTGAGAGGTTCGCCTGGTCTGCTACATTCCCCACTCTTCTTTTCCCAGCTGTACTTAATGACTCTTACAGTTATCATCTATTTATTATTGCAGCAGAGACTCCCATGAAAGCTCACGCTGTACATGACGACTCCTTCCGGTGAGTTCTTTATTTTGCTGAAACCAAACACAAGGCCCCACAGATAGATATATTCATTAATTCATTAATATAAGAATCAATAGAGAATGTTTCAACTATTTATAAGTATCTGCACAATGGAACAGGTCACCATTTGGTAGGGGAAGGTATCCATGTGGAGGAGGGGACACGACTGATTCAGAGACTGACATATCATTTGTAAGCTCAGGGAGGCCCAGCTCCGATCGCTCCTCCTCCTTCTTGTACGATGTTATGGATGATGTAAGTCATCCAGCGAGGCTCTCGACCAGCTCAGAAGGCTTGGGATCAAAGTTCAGTGACCACAGCTCTCTTCACGAACTTTCATCCTTTTCACACGACAGTTCTGCAACATGCGATTCACATTCATCACATCACCTGGTATAAAGAATGGACCCATTAAGTTTTCCCATTTTCTCTCCATAGCCTGTTGAGAACAAGGAATCTGCCCCTAAAATATGATCACTTTCATACAGTAGAAACCGTCAGATTCCATATGGGAGACAAGGCGAGAACTACTATGTTTTTTTTTCTTTTTCTAAGTACTAGTTCCTTGGACCGCACTATATGGAGATCTTTCTCGTTGACCTGGCACTGAGTGGAAATTGAAATTTTGACACGTACAGGATGAAGTGGAAGCAGAAATGAGGAGGCTAAAGCTAGAGCTGAAGCAGACAATGGACATGTATAACACAGCCTGCAAGGAAGCACTCACAGCGAAACAGAAGGTCACTTGAAATTAGACCCACATCTGTTTTTGTCACTGGGATATCGCCAATTATTTACATGCTATAAAGTTGAAACGCTGCAAGTGCAGGCAATGGAGCTACACCGCTGGAGACTTGACGAAGAAAGGAAGTTGGAAGAGGCACGACTAGCTCGGGAAGTTGCACTCTCGATTGCAGAGAAAGAGAGAGTCAAGTGCAGGGCTGCAATCGAACAAGCTGAGAAGGCTCAGAGGATTGCAGAACTGGAGGCGCAGAGGAGGATCAACATGGAGATGAGAGCCCGAAGAGAAGCAGATGAGATGAGAAAAGCTTTGGGTGGAATGCACATGGAAGATGCGAGGTACAGGAAATACACCATTGAAGAGATCGAGGCAGCAACTGAATGCTTCTCTGAGTCTCGCAAGATTGGAGAAGGCGGTTATGGTCCTGTTTTCAAGTGCTACCTAGATCACACGCCAGTAGCAATCAAAGTCTTGCGCCCTGATGCAGCTCAGGGAAGATCACAATTCCGGCAAGAGGTACGTCCTACTGCTACTTGGGTAAGCATTATTCCGACGGCTTGTCATATATGCAATGGAACATCGCAGGTTGAAGTTCTGAGTTGCATAAGGCATCCCAACATGGTGCTGCTCTTGGGAGCTTGCCCCGAGTATGGATGTCTGGTTTACGAGTACATGGCTAATGGGAGCTTGGAAGACCGTCTATTGAGGAGAGGGAACACTCCAGCTCTCACTTGGCAGCACCGCTTCCGGATTGCTGCTGAGATTGCCACAGGGCTGCTGTTCCTCCACCAGACAAAGCCTGAGCCCATAGTACACCGTGACCTCAAACCAGGAAATGTGCTGCTGGATCACAACTTTGTCAGCAAGATCAGCGACGTGGGACTGGCGAGGCTGGTCCCTGCGGTGGCAGAGAACATGACACAGTACCGTATGACCTCGACGGCAGGAACTTTCTGCTACATTGACCCCGAGTATCAGCAGACTGGGATGTTGGGTGTGAAGTCGGATGTGTACTCCCTGGGGATTGTGCTCCTGCAACTGATAACGGCAAGGCCGCCGATGGGCATTGCCCACCTGATTGCCGACTCCATAGAGAAGGGCAACTTGGCAGAGGTTTTGGATCCATCCGTGCTGGATTGGCCAGTGCAGGAAGCCATGGACCTCGCAATGATTGGTGTCCTGTGTTCCGAGATGAGAAGGAAGGACCGGCCCGATCTCAGTAAGGTTGTGCTGCCAAAACTTCTCAAATTGAAGGAATTTGCCGACGAGAAATCCCCAGCTACCATCTGGCATTGCAGCAGCGGTGGCCCATCCCCAGTCCACACGCACGTGCCTCAGGTGAATACGCTGTGCTCTCCCTTCTTTCATATATATGCATTTCATGACTAGTTTGGAACATATTAAAGTTTTACTGGCAACTCTTTATGTGGGTCGATGTAATTGCAGGAAGTACTGAGTGATCTGTCGATTGGGCACTCGCAAGGTTCTGAGATGCATTCAGAGGCATCATCAGTCACAGGGACGATCTCATGATCATCACAGAACTGGGAACATGCCTCATACCCCCGATCTCCATTTTTCATGTTTTTTTGGGTTGCAGATGTGTGTGTGTGTGTGTGTGCGCACCATGAAGCCTCTAATGTTTCCAACTTAATCCTAGTTTGACTATAGGGTGAGTATTTAGCAGATCTTACTTCCTGCCCAATTGGAGCAGATGGACTGAATCCATTTCTCCAAAAGACTGTACAATTTTTGTGTCAACTAACAAAACGATTCGATGTACATATCCGAGAACCAAATTACTAGATAAGTTTATTGGAAACCACAGTATAGGATATTTATTTCAATCCCTTTGCTTGACTATGATTTAGGATATGAAGCTCGCTAATTTCTGATGAACATTCGATACAAACAGCTCAATCTGTGCATCTCATTTAGAAGAACAAGCTTCAGTTGTGGCCGAGATCAACTGGTCTTTGCTTGTTTCTGCATTGCACATGTTGGCTATCACCCGTGTGTACTTCCTCCCATACTGAGACAAGGCCCCGCAGTGCTCTTCGTAGGTCGTCAGCTGCATCCACATGATTAGATTTCCGTCACAATCATCACATTATATTCTTCCAAACAGAGTACAGAGATGCACGCGTGCATGTATATGTATGCCATACATATTTCGATCACAGTCATCAAATCAATCATTTAACTTATTAGCAAAAGTATAGTGCAGATTCAGTCACCATTGTCTTGAAGCACTCCCAATCATCAACAAGAGGCTGCCCTTCGGGACGGACAATGTTCGATCTCACCAACCCATTCTCTTGGCCAAACAATAGCCCTGAAATCTGCTCCATCTTACGATCCACTTGCTTCCTGTCGAGCAATTCATTCTGAAACCTCTTCTGCGCTTCCATCTTCTCAACAGAGCCGTCCGGCGCTCTTTGGACCTGAAATTGGATATATATATATGTATGTATATAAGATTAGATCATATCTACCAGGTAAAAATTCAAAGTATCCGATGTAATTAGAAATTACTAATAAATATTGAAGGGGGTTCGAATTCAGTGATTGAATTAAGCATAGGAACCTTGTGGCTCAGGTAAGCAAGTTTGACATCGCGTTGGCTAACCAATCCTCCCAACGAAGGATAGGTGGGCTTCGAGTGACCAGGTGAATCAGCGCTAAGATCGGGATAGTTAGGACCCATGAAAAGGGACCGGAACTCCTTGCTGAGACTCATATCCCCATATTGCATAACATGAGATTTATTGGTCCTCTTCTTAACCTGTGGTGCCACGTATATCCATGTAGAAGCTTACAGTCAATAAGAGCTAACTTGCAAAAAAGATCAGAATATGCAATTTTTTTTTTTTGGTGAGGAGAAGGAGAAGTTTAAGGAGGTGGGAATCGAATCTAAGATCTCTAAACCTCGGGTAGAGCATGTTGATATACATGCAGTACAAGGATACTAGAAGGGCATCAGTAAATACTCTTTGGTATTGTTGCTCTAGAGTCTCCTCGCGTGGATTATGCATGTCACTGACAATAAAAAGAACAAAATTTAGAAATTCATTAGTTTACTAGCTAGTGCATGATTTACATCCCTAGTTATGTCTACTAATAATTAATTAATCATAGTTTCGCTAGTAAGCATTTGTGTCAATGTCGTCACTTTTTCCCGTGTAGTTTTCTTCTATGGCTCCTTACCAAATTCGAGAAACCTACCTATATTATCTCTATATGTATGTACATAATATAAGCATGGATGAAATGTATATATAAACCTGTCCTCCAGCCAAGCGACACTGTACAGATCACCCAAACACGTGCCGTAATAGTCAGGGGAGCCAGGCGTAGCAGTGACATTGCGCTTCCCAGAATCGGCAGGGCAGTAACAGCCCCAGCTATTCTCGTCGGGCTTCGACGCCGTTGTGGCGTACACGTCCACATCATCCGGCAGCAACCCACTGAGCATGCTCCCGGACTCGCACGCTTCTATGTAAATCACCATCTTCTTATACCCCTTGGCCTTGTGCTTCTTCTTCAGTACCTCTATGAGATCTTCCGCGTACACAAGATCGCCGACCGGCATTGCTGTACAGACGCATACGACAAATCAGGATCAGTTCTTTGCCATACGATTCATCCAGTCAATTCGGTTAACTGCAAAATATATATATATGTGTGCATGTATATATACTGAGGATGCCCGGGCCGCCGTGGTCCGCGTAGTAAAAGAAGACGTGGTCGTCCGGACCGCTGCTCAGCACCTTGCCCGAACCCCCGCTGAGGTTGCTCTGGTCACCCAGGAGAACCGCGTACAGGTTATTCACATTGGTATGGTTTCCCGTATAATCCTGCGTGGTTTTAATTACAATTTCAACATCATCATGAAACTAAACCTCACACACAATGATACAGTAGCTATACAGCCAGTCTGTTGACGAAGTCGTACCTTTGGCACTCCAGGGTACACGTTCGGACCGTACGGCTTGTTCACGATGAAACCCGGAGTCGGGTTGTCTTTGTTATATGCTATATCGTCGTACATGAAAACAATGATGTTCTCGTCCTTAAGGCCACCTTGCTTCAGTATTTCGTATGCATGACAAACATCTGCCTGCAGAAACCACAGAAACAATTCACATACACTCAAGAAATAATAAGTCTTGCTTTGGTTTCTCAATCGGCCCCAGAATTGCATTCTTTCTACGCTGTATATATATCATACTATGGTCACCTGGTGCCTGTAGTTATAGTATCCATTCGATCCTGCGACAAGAACCGCCCACCTCGTTCCGCTGACATCTGCATCAAACTGGGAGTTCGATAAATACTCCTCGATGGGCCTCTTGCTCTGAACCGAACCAGTTGTTGCAAGCAGCAACAACCGCAGTAGTAAAGCTCCATAAACACAACCTATCTTCATCATTTGCAGAGTGATTACTGAGAGGATGCTACAGGCCTATATGTGAGTAATTTTGGTGATTCGTGATGGTTTGTTATATAGCCATGTTAAGCGGGTGCTGGGGCGACTACTTTTTGGGTGTCTGACTCCCATTGATTAATTATCCACAGTGGTCTAAAGCGCGTATTAATTGTTTGCTTTACAATTGAGATAACCCTCGACCGAGAGGGACGGTAGAAAGTTGAGGGGTGACGTGGGGGAGAGGGTTACGTTCATTTATGTGAACAAGGAATGGTCAATAAATAGAGAGTAGAGAAATCGGGGTCAACGGGGGGATTTGCACCAAAATAGTCTCCATAATAAATAAACCCACCACAGATAGAAGAGGGGGAAATGATCGGCAACTCACTCATTCTGCTTAAATTAGAACACATTGCTCAATGGACTTCACTTATTTCCTGTTTGCACTGGTTCGATTACGTATGTTCTCGTCCTCTTCGTGGTGCAGGACGCGCACGCTGATCTGGTTTTTCATGTTTCTATGTGAATTCACTAAAATATGTGCTTGCACGTGAACTTACCCGAATTTATGTATTCACCAGGCGTTTGCATGTTTTGGATGAATGGACTCTCCTCTCCTCCTCGAAGAACAGAGACACATCTTTGATGTCCCATCCCCTTGACTTGATTCATTCGAGAACCACTGCCGGTCATCGTCCAGGTGGAACTGATGCATCTTATCGTATGAATTAAAGGATGTCACTTGCAAATGAGAATTCGCCCCGTTACTGGACGACAAGGGCAAATTAACATCCGGAAACGAATATTCGATTGATGGGACGGGACGTGAATCTAAATCTATTTATAAGATCTGGATTATTTTAACCGATCCGTGTGTGTGCTGATCCAGGCGTCCTTGTTGTCAGAAGAATCTGTTATTTCTTAAATGTTGATGATGCGGATGCCTCCGATAAAAGGCAGTGAGAATGTCTTAATTGCCGTATCGATCTTCTAGAGGCACACACGCAACTCGCTGAGCAGAAAAATGCAGAGAGCCTGACGTCCCAGAAACAGACGTGCATGAGAGGAGGGCTCCAGCTAGAGGAAATAACGAAAAGAAGTCCTGATCACGGTACCTTTCAATCATACTCTATCCCTCTCTTCATCTTGTTTAGTTTAAGCTCGATTAATTGGATGGAAAAGCGACCGTAATGTGTTCACACACAACACGGCTCGGTCGTGTGAGCCACAGCTTTGGTATCCATATCATAAGAAAGCTCGAGCTAGTCTCTCTCTCTTCCCCAAGACACCACAGAACAAGTTAAAAGACGATGGTTACGATACGGTGGTTAAGATCCCTCTTACAAACGTTCGAGAGCCCCCGGACCGGGCGATCCGGAGGTGATATACCCCCATGTGTTTTTGCAATACAACTGGTGAATCTTGCTGTTCCTTTCGTAAGAGAGAGTTTTCAAAGACGAGAAAGCAGACTGAATGGGAAAAAAATGGAACATTCATTTTAGTGGATTCCAAGGTGATTTGATTTCCTCTTTCCAGGCTGTGTTTTTCCACGGGTTGGAGAGCGACATGCGGCGTGGTCACTCTGAGGGATGCCATGTTCATATTGAGAAATAAAAGAAAAAGGGTATGAAGGAGATGATAATTTCAAGGTAGGACCTCAATAAGAAGACGGGGTATGATTGATGAGAGTGAATCTTTATCCGACAGGGATTGCAATGCTTCAAGCTTCTGATCAATTGTGAACACAGGCAGCAGATTGTGTCTCTTGACTCTCATCTGCCTGACATTCTGTTTCATCTATAGTGTGGGAGACTCGAAGTCTTTAATCGAATCCTTATTGGGAATTGCGAGGTGATCCGAGGTGCTTCTCTGGGCAACGGAGGGGGATCATTGATCATCATCATAACAGGTAAGCGAGCAGAGACCTTCCCTCCATGTCTCTATCCACCGGACAGTTCTGCGAGACATCAGCTCCCGAAAGAGAAATTTAATTGTTGGCTTCACAGTCCACAGAGTCGACGCAAGATGGACAAAAGAGCCTTCAGAGCCGTTTAGACCACGTATTGGAAAGGCTCACTGTGAGACAGTGACAACAATCAACGGCAATGAAAAAGAGCACGAGTAGACTGAATCGAGAAACTCACTTCTCCCGGCGAGGTGGGGTGGGATAGTTCTCGAGAGTAATGCGTTCCGGTCAACAAAGTTGTGTGACGAAATGGACAGAGGAACTTTCAAAGTCGTTTCGACGCGTCAGAAGTCTTCCGCGAAAGTGTTAATTGAACAGCGGAAATTAAGAGTGTGAATAGACGTCGATCGAATATCTGTTTTCCCACCCCAACTTCCACGATATGGGTTGTTCACTAGTTCACCAAAAAAAAAAAAACTCAATTGGTCATTAAAAAAAATATAAAGTATAACTTCACTAGAACGAATGTGAGTCAATAATTACAGTAGATTGCTGGGTCACTTATGGGTGCGATGATATTAGAAATGACATGTGAATATGAGTACAAAATTTTTTAAGAATAACGATTAAGCTTAATATGTTCTTATCTTAAGAATGATTCCTACGACTAATAATGATGATTCTTAGATGTTTTCTACCATCCAGTTCGAGGAAAATGAACTAATGATTCCCTAATAAGTAAAAACAACCTATTCACTTGGTACAGTCTCTGAAAATTCAAAATCTTCGTTGACAAACCCGCATAGTCTAGGGATCTGGTGCGAGGCGGCTGAGTGTTCAAACAAATGAACAACTCGAGGAAGCCGGCGAGCTAGCTTGACGATCGGCAGCCAACTGAGCACACATGCTTCGTTCTTTTATAGACGTGCTGTGTGTCTCCCTCCACCTGCCACCCTCAAGGCAAAAGGCCTGCAACAGAGACTACCGGTAAGGATATAGCTGAGGGACAGTTTCTATAATCTAGCTGGGAAGAGACTTCGCAAAGAATGTGAATTCACCTCAAGGACGAGTACACGTTTACCCAAGGACTAAAAGTAGAGGTGTTAAACGGGCTGGTTTGGCCTGGAACCGGTTTGTCAAAACCCATAATTGTCTCGTGATTGTTCTTATTGGGTCGAGAGACAGTTACGGATCAAGTCCAAGAAAATAAGGCATGTTGAACTAGAACTAGACTGGCACATTTTCTAGTTGAACTGGCATAGAACCGACCCAAAATCATTTGGGGACCAGTGGGAATTGTAATCGACCTGAAAGTGTTGCAAAACCGGCTCAAACTACCAAACATTTTGCAAATCAATGGTTAGAATTTGTTGATTCAATTTAAAAAATAAAAAATATTCATTTTAAATAATTTAGAAAAAAAAATAAAAAAAAGGATGAACGGTTCATGGTTTAAACTGGCCCACGTAGAAACAGTTCCTGTCCAGTTCATGTTTTCCTGAATTATGACATGTAACATGACTAGCTTGCTATGCTTAACGGATCAAACCGTAATTGAACCAAACGGTTTCAAGTCCATTTTGAACCGACTTGAACTGTCCATTTAATATCTCTAACTAGAAGTATGCCATCAAGTCTTTTTTTTTTTTTTTTTGCAGTGAGAAAGTGAAATTAGTAATTAAGTATTCCTACTAAATATAGAGCAATTCATTATGGATGGCCCCTTTCATTTGTCATATGCCCTCTCGAAGAATATCCTCCAAATGAGACAATCAATACATGCATTAAGTGGTGTAATGGTTTTACAGATCCTCCAGATGATATTGGGCTTAATTTAATTAAAATGGGCCTGGACCCACTCTCTTTTAAAAAGTGAAATTTATTCTGAAAAACATGCGGCCCAAGAGAAGACCCGTATGGCAGTGGACCGGGCAGGCCCATTTGTTTTAGGCCCAATATGATGGCCCATTCCACATAATCTGATTCGACCCGATCGAGAACGGACGCGGGTAACCCGTCCGACAAGAGGCATGACTCGACCCGCGTCCCCATCTCTTTTCAACAGACAAAACCCAGCACGAAATTAGGGCTGGAAAAACGCCCTGATCCCGAAGACGTCCTCCCAACCAACCGGCAACTGGATTGACTGAGGGTGGCGTTGCGTGACGCAAACGCGGGAGGGGAGGGCTTGTGTGTTGAGACGTTGGAACTGTCCTTCGAGGCTCCTGTGTCAACTGAAGAGGCGAGAGTTCATCTGTGCTCATGCTGCTGACAGATGCAGCTGACGCCAGTATCGGAGGTTCCCATTCTTTTTCTGAGCCCTGAGTGAGTGTGGTTGCCGATTTATATGTCGGACTAGACTGGGGTTGTCTGATTCCATCGTCCTTCAGGTATGCGACCATTCACGCTTCTCCTTTTCTAAGCTTATGCCACTGTTGGTCCATAACCTCTCTTCTTGGGAAAATCTGGGAATCAAAGAAATTTCATCCAGGCTTCAGATGCAATTACAACTAACTGAAGCACCATCTCTGTACTGACAGATATCAGAATGGAATTAAGCTGGAACTGATCATAGACAAGCCGCTGCTCATAATCGGGGTTGGATGCAACACCCAATTTTCCATCTTTTGTAGGAATGGTTGGATTCGAAGCAGGGACTGAATCTTCTGCATAACCGAGTAACTCATGATTGGAGAAGTGGAATTGTGATTTTTCCTGCGAAGGTAATAGTTACTGCCCTTAACTTGATAGTAGTGGTTGGAAGAGGCGAAGGTAGTGTCAGTTGAGAAGAAGAGGATCCCATATATGAGAGAGAGAGGGAGAGAGAGACGGAGGGAGTTGGCTGACAAAGTTGACATAGAGTTGTAAACTGTCAAGGAAGGAAAACTTTTGATGAGTGGTATAGTCTCAATTTCTGATATATGGCTCTATATTAATATTGAGATATCTGCAAAGAGAGATTGAGGGTGAAAACACCACTACAGATTACCATGTAGTATTTATCTCTACTTGGTGATAAATAAAGCACTCATCCTTTCTTTGATCTCTACGATGGACTTTCTAGAGACCCCGACCAATCCTCACATGAATTACTAAAGATCCAATAATTCCAATATTGGTTTCTTCGTAGATTACAATTGGGCAAATGTGTCCATGGTGACTAGGATGGATATCTCCTACCCGAAAACTAGCAAATTGACCTGTTAATCCTCCAAGGTGCAGATAACTCGTTTTTCTACCATGAGCTGTTTGTGTTAATGGATTTTTTCAATCTGAACTTGAGATAATGAGTGTAATCCAATAACCTGTGCTTATGCTCCATGCTCTTTAGAAATATTTACCATCAAAAGAAGGAAAAGTAGTCTTTGTCTACATATATGTGTTCAGAAAGAACAAATGTATTGAATGTTTTTTCGATTCTCTCAAAATGCAATCCATTCCGGACATTTATGCCATGGTTCCTTAAGTCAACAGGGTACAAAGATATAATTTTGATATGGATACTTTTTCAGACCTGTTGGCAATACAAGGCAGCAGTTGAAGTAGTGCGTCTATTTATACTGATATGAGTAAACTAGTGTTTTTTTTTGGGATCAGAGATATGAGTAAACTAGTTATGGTTACATATACAAATACAATCATATATCCATTACTCTAAATCTGGATAGTGATTGATCCTGCCTAACTGTCTTGGCTCTCAATGTGCTGCCTCGGTTCTTGGTTTGAATGATCTTATTCTTTCATATCTTGGCTATGAGGAACCTCAGGTTTTGTAACTTTAATTTGTGACTCCGTTGAGCTTTCCTTGACCACTCAATTCATAGATACCGCATTACCAAGCAAGCTGTTTTTAGCACATCCTAATGTCTGTGTATTAATTCATTGCCTCTGGAATCTTAGGTCTAATGCTTCTGGGTTGTCTGGTCCCAAGGTACTTAAGCTCCCCTGCTTTGCAGGAATTTGAAGAAAGAGGACAAGAAGAAGAAGCATTATCTGCTTTGGTGTTTCTATCATATGATGGAGTCTTGCAACTGCTTTGAGCCACATTGGTCAGCTGATGAATTGTTAATGAAATATCAGTACATCTCGGATTTCTTCATTGCTCTTGCCTACTTTTCAATCCCATTGGAGCTAATCTACTTTGTGAAGAAATCTGCTGTGTTTCCATATAGATGGGTTCTTGTTCAATTTGGGGCTTTCATAGTCTTATGTGGGGCGACTCATCTTATCAGCTTGTGGACTTTCAGTATACACTCAAGAACTGTTGAAGTTGTTATGACCATTGCTAAAGTTTTAACTGCAGTGGTGTCCTGTGCTACTGCACTCATGCTTGTGCATATAATCCCTGATTTGCTCAGTGTCAAAACCAGGGAGTTATTCCTGAAGAATAAAGCTGCTGAGCTTGACCGAGAAATGGGCCTCATTCGTACACAGGAAGAAACTGGTAGGCATGTTAGGATGTTGACTCATGAAATAAGAAGTACCTTAGATAGACATACCATATTAAAAACTACTCTGGTGGAACTGGGAAGAACGCTGGCACTAGAAGAGTGTGCATTGTGGATGCCTACCCGGACAGGGCTGGAGCTTCAGCTGTCGTACACTCTTCATCAGCAGAATCCTGTTGGATACACTGTACCCATCCATCTCCCTGTAATCAATCAGGTATTTGGCATCAATCATGCTGTGAAGATATCCCCAAATTCTCCAGTTGCAAGGATTCGACCTCTTGCAGGCAAGTACATTCCTGGGGAGGTTGTCGCTGTTCGTGTGCCTCTCTTGCATCTCTCGAATTTCCAGATCAATGATTGGCCAGAACTTTCTACAAAACGTTATGCTTTAATGGTGCTGATGCTCCCTTCAGATAGTGCTAGGCAGTGGCACGTCCATGAATTGGAGCTTGTTGAAGTCGTTGCTGATCAGGCATGAAACTTTCTGCTGTCCTTTCACACCTGTTAGTTCTCTTGTTTGATTTGGAAAATGAAAACTGAAAATGTTCAATTGCTCTGTAGACTGTGTCATGTGCCTTTACTATTAAGTGAACGTTTTAGTACCACAAAGTGATGCTGTTGTCCCCCTCCCTGAGTGAAGAATGTGTAGCTCTAGGTGATGTTTTGTGATATAGCATGCAATTTGGCATTATTTTTCAAGTTGACTAATTGATTGAGAGTGTATATTTACAACTTCATATTGTTGGCACAGGTTGCAGTGGCTCTTTCTCATGCAGCAATATTAGAAGAGTCAATGAGGGCAAGGGATCTTTTGATGGAACAAAATGTTGCACTTGATCTAGCCAGGAGAGAAGCTGAGACAGCAATACGTGCTCGCAATGATTTTTTGGCAGTTATGAACCATGAGATGAGAACTCCCATGCATGCAATTATTGCTCTCTCTTCCCTTCTTCAGGAGACTGAGCTCACACCTGAGCAACGATTAATGGTTGAAACAATAATGAAGAGCAGTAATCTTTTGGCTACTCTTATAAATGACGTATTAGATCTTTCAAGGCTTGAAGATGGCAGCCTCCAGCTTGATGATGAAACTTTCAATCTTCACACTCTTTTCAGAGAGGTGAGGTGAAAAAAACATTTCATCATATCATGAAAACCTTCAGATCTCTTCTTAGCATGTGCATTTAGTGTGCCTTTCTCAGTTTGTGTTGCATTTTGGTTCTTTGCTAAAAATGTCTTTAATTTGCAGGTTGTTAGTCTGATCAAACCTGTTGCATCTGTCAAGAAGTTGCTTCTCACACTAAATTTAGCCCCAGATTTGCCTGAATATGCTGTTGGTGATGAAAAACGTCTCATGCAAGTTATACTAAATATTGTTGGTAATGCTGTGAAGTTCTCGAAGGATGGCACTATCTCGATAACAGCTTTTGTTGCTAAAGCAGAATATCTGAGAGATGCCAAAGCACCTGAGTTTTTCCCTGTGCCCAGTGATACGCACTTTTACATGCATGTGCAGGTGTTATTTCTTCTTTAACTTTGCTTGTTGTATTAGTTGTTCTTGATGCTGTTTCATTCTGGTTTCAATCATCAATTTTCTCTCATCAGGTGAAAGATTTGGGATCAGGTATTAGCCCTCAAGATCTTCCCAAGTTATTCACTAGATTTGCTCAGAATCAAGCAAAGTCAGCATCTAGGAATTCCTGTGGAAGCGGGCTTGGTCTTGCCATTTGTAAGAGGTATGGCATCCATCATTGACATTAATTACTTAGCTTGAGCATGAATTTTATCTATAACTCTTTAACGTTTCCATTTTTGTAATTGAAATGGAATGAACTTATTTTGTTTCTGCAATTGTGTTGGCTAGGTTTGTAAATCTGATGGGTGGGCATATTTGGATTGAAAGTGAAGGTCTCGGTAAAGGATGCAGTGCAACTTTCATAGTAAAACTAGGAATTCCTGAGCAACTGAAGGGATCAAAGCTCCTTGTGATGCCAAAAAAGTATGGCAATCATGTCTGCACCAATTTCTTTGGGCTCAAAGTACTTGTCATGGATGAGAACAGGTTAGTGATAGATTCCTTTTCAGATTCAATCCATTGAAACACCCTTCCATGTTGTTTAAAAGGCACCAAGAGATGCCATGTTAGTAAGTAGTCTATGAACAGCTCAAAACTAAGATATTGCAGAATGTGATGTTTGGCAGTTTCTTGATGATGATGATTGTGAAACTTGTATTGTTAAATATGCAGTGTTAGCAGGGCGGTGACAAGGGGACTACTCTTGCATCTTGGATGTGATGTGACAACAGTTAGGTCGAGCAGTGAATGCTTGCATGCTGTCTCTCAGGAGCATAGGTTGGTTTTAATGGATGTTTATGTGCCTGGCATAGATGGCTATGAAGTCGCGGTCCAAATACAGGAGAAGTTTGCGAAGCGACATGAGAGGCCACTCATAGTCGCACTCACCGGACGTGCAGATAAGGTAACCAAAGAGAACTGCACGAGAGCGGGGATGGACGGGTTGATCCTAAAGCCGGTATCACTTGATAAAATGAGAAGCGCCCTGTCAGAGCTATTGGAGCACCGGCTTCTGTTTGAGGCTATCTGAGGGACGTGCTGTGTGCACCTCCAGGATCGACCTACGAAGAACATAATATAAGGGTTTGTTATTCCTGTGAATATATTATATACTTCAACAAAAGCATCGCGGAGGAATGATGGGTGCGATAACTACTTCAAGCTAGCGGGTTGTATGTCCACTTCCGGATCTGTGTTTGTGCAATGAAATCTGGCACTGTGACTTGTTGATTTATGCGACTTATGACGTGGAATGAAATCGTGTACAAAGACTGCGGCGTTGATGATCATGATCTTGCTCTTCCAGGATGGGCCAATGACGGTGTTCATGTCGACTCGTAGTTGATTCATAATACAACGATAGAAATGGAAAACAGGCAAGGATCTGGTTTCGGATGATAGTAATAGCGAGGCAGTAAGGCGGCAACTGAGCTGGTCATTAGCTGCTCGAGTCCGAAGTGACGCTAACGAATGAGGATGGGACCGGATGAAATATGGGTAAAGTGGCCGTGGGAGGGGAGGGGATGGGGACTGTTGTGTTCTTTTCTTTGTCGTGTCTTGACTCTTGACCTTGTCTGCCATCCTGTCTTGCATGTGGTCCTTGCTCTACTTTTTCCCTTTTTTTTTCTTATGTATCAGCATGAGCTCCCGACCAATTTTCTTGGGATATTATTACGGGAGGAGGAGATGTATGTATATCGTCCTCGATTTTATTAAATCCTTTTAAATATTCGAAAATGGTTTATTAAATGACAGTATCAGAAAGGTTGAGATTCTTTTTGCCAAAAAAAACAAGAGGTGCAAATGGGATTTTTTTTTTTTATAAACCGCTGGTATCCAGTTGGATTTTATTCAGCTGACTAATCCGGATCGCTTCGGGTCGGTCCATTTAAGGGGTTAAGAGCTCCCCGCCGCAGGTGGGACTCAAACTCGAATCCTCCCGTTGGGATGATGAGTGTCAAACCACTCGATCACGCCCACGGTGATTGTACAAATGGGAGTTACCATAGGGGGAGAGAGGGAGATTTGGCAAACTCTTGTCCTCTATCTGTCTATCTATCTATCTCCCTATATGTATAATCCGTCTCTGCCGTTTCATTCATCGGATGGTACCTGAGAAGGCCAGCAAAAGTGTCTGCCCATACTCTCTTGAGGGGGGCACTCCCTGCACTTTCAAATCTATTTCCATCGCCTGCCAATCGGTCGTTCTCCCAACATTATGAAAATGTGCCCGAAGGCCCCTTCCCAGGCACGCCTCTCTCTCTCTCTCTCTCTCTCTCTCTCTCTCTCTCTCTCTCTCTCTCTCTCGCGCGCGCGCGCTGTGTCGATCTTAAATCCCTTTGTCTTCTTTCTACGTCCCGTCCCTCTTTTAATAAATATATAGTCTACTGAGTAGTGCTGGGTGAGAGTGCGTCTTTGTGTTCTTGATTTCGAAGCTCTCTAGGAGGAAAGGACGCCCGCACTCTCTTTTGAGTTTTAAGTTGGGGTTTTGGTTCTCTTTTTTACTGATAACTAGAGTCGGGGGAAAAACATGGCTTCGGAATCACAGTCGCAGAAGAAGGGCCTCCTCGGCGCTATTGGGGGCCTTGGAGACTTTTCTGGGTTGCTGCTGATACCTCCCAAGGAGAGGATTGATCTTGACAAGGAGCCCCCTTCCTGGGAGCATCGGTTTCAAGTTCCCGATTTTTGGCTCGTCCTCAGGGTGAGCATTCCAGATCCCTCTTTCTGTCTCGCTTACATTAATGTCCGGAATTGAATGGTGTCCCCTTTGCTTTTCAAATTCATTGAGCTGAAAAGCGTCTGCTTGTTGGATATTCGTGTTCGCTGCTTTGATGTCCCGACCGCTTTCACGCTAATCAAATTCACCCATGACAAGTCGCATCTATCTTGTTCTTCTCCTCTACTTCTGAAATTATTTTTTGGATTAGAGCAAGTCGGTGACTAGCCAATGGTATAAAAGGAATTGTCTTTATTTTGTCTGTTGCAATAGAAAGATTGGCCCATGCACCCTCCCGTACCATTGGGATGAGAAGCTAGAACTATGTTCGGTCATTGACACCGGAGCTCTGCCTGCTACCTGCTTAATTTTTCGTAAAACTTCTGCTGGAGTTCTTTTGCCTCTGGAATTTTCTTGAGACTACATAAATAATATGTTCAGTTGTCAAGACAGGGCGTCAGAAAGCATAGTTCCCTGGAAATTTTCTGTCCAAACTCGAATGGATCGGCATTGTTTATCACTCCTTAAGTGCTGTTCTGTGTGGAAACTGTGATGGCTTTCTCTTCATTTTGATTGAATAAACGAGAATGATTTAAAGCTCAAGTTTTCGATCTTCACTTTTGTCTTAAATCGTATCACTTTGGCCTGTGAGAAACTGAAGTATCTTTCGAGCACACATCTGCCATGTAAATTATCTGTTAAACAATACTTTGGGCAGGCTCTATAATAGGTCTCAAGATCAAGTTAAACAATCTACAAGAAAGTAAATTTTCTGTTTCTCATGCAAAACAGGATTTCTTTAGGACAAGGGAAGTCGGTGAGTTTGCCAGTGGCGCTTTGGCAGGTGCTATGACAAAAGCTGTTCTTGCTCCTTTGGAGACAATCAGGTTCAGTTGGTCTTACAGTTGGTTTTCATAAATTCGATTCCACTGATGCTCTCTTTTTCTGACCTATTATGCCACATTTGCTGCCTGTGGCTAATCTCTTCTGACTACATGGGTATTGAGTGCATGGAGCAAGACTAGGTTGCAAAAATGCTACCTTTTGGATTCTCAAGTCTTGAGAAGACTAGCCGGGACTTTATCATATCAACATTTTACCCTGGAACACATCAAGTCTAATTCCAGTCATTGTGTTGCTGTGCAGGACAAGGATGGTGGTAGGTGTAGGATCGAAAAGCATCACCGGTAGTTTCTTTGAGGTAATTGAGCGGCAGGGCGTACCTGGGTTGTGGGCTGGTAACACAATCAATATGCTCCGTATAATCCCCACACAAGCAATTGAGCTTGGAACATTTGAGTGTGTCAAGCGAGCAGTGACATCTGCTCAAGAAAAATGGGAAGAGAGCGAGGGCCTGGAATTGAGAATTGGGAGTCTAACGTTGAATCTGTCTCTTTCATGGGTCTCCCCAGTTGCTGTTGCTGGTGCTGCTGCTGGGATCACCAGCACCCTTGCATGCCATCCACTTGAGGTTTTAAAGGTAATATAGTCGAAGGAAACTAGTCCATCCTATCTGAGTTGAGAAGCAGGAAGCTCTGAGCTGTTTTAATTTTTACGTAGTTTTAAACCACATTAAGGTGTGCTTCCTGAGCTTGCCTTTCCGTTTTGGCGGCAGGTGCTGGAACTACCTGGTGGCTGGTGATTTTACAACTAATTCTTGTGAATGAAAAATCTGCAGGATCGATTGACTGTAAGCCCTGACATCTACCCAAGTCTTAGGGTGGCTGTGGGAAAGATCTTCCAGGATGGAGGGGTCGGTGCATTTTATGCCGGCATATTTCCCACGCTGATCGGCATGCTTCCATACAGTACAAGCTATTACTTCATTTATGAGACGGCAAAGAAATCATACTGTTCGGCCAAGAATAAGAAATCCTTGAATCGCCCGGAGATGCTTCTTATTGGGGCTCTAGCTGGTGAGGAACTTTGCACCATATTTAATCTATCTCTTCCCATGAACTGGTGTCATGCATTGATGAGGGGAAGACGCAATTAGTTTAAACCACAAACTTTTTGAACCCACTTAGGGAGAGTGATGCTTGAGACGATTACTTGGGACTTTGTCCTGTCACAGGTTTTACAGCAAGCACGATAAGCTTTCCCTTGGAAGTGGCGAGGAAGAGGCTAATGGTGGGGGCTCTTAGAGGGGAGTGCCCACCCCACATGGCAGCAGCGTTGGCTGAGGTGGTGCGGGAGCAGGGCTTGATGGGGCTGTACAGGGGATGGGGTGCGAGTTGCTTGAAAGTCATGCCTTCTTCTGGTATCACCTGGATGTTCTATGAAGCTTGGAAGGACATCTTGCTGGCTGACCACCGTCCCTTGCAATAGCTGACAAAGTTGCCTACATTTTTAGCTTTCGATCTAGATTTTCTCATTCACTGACACAGAGCTAAGCGAATCCCACCAGCATTTGCTGTTTCTAGTGATTGGTTGGGGAAGGAGACGCAAGGGAGGAGGGACAGGTATTTCTCAGTCTGCTCGTGCCAAGCAAGCAAATGAGGAAAGTGGATTCTTCCGTACACCTCCCATCCCCTGATTTGTCTTTTGTTCTTCCCCACATTCACTGGTGGCTTCTTATGTGCCAACACAGAGAGCTTTTGTCATCATCGATCTCTTGAAAGTATGAGCAAGGCCACGACAGGGTCAACATTGGTGATCTGTAACTGGCGCTGCAGCATGATTGATTAACAGTGCGCTGTCTGCCAACTCAAAGCAAAAGATACTAGTGAACATGCAAGCAAGAAACCACTTCTCTGTCCTATGTCCTTTCTGTTGAAAAGTATCTTCGTGCACTCAAAAGAATTGTCTGGCTCTGCCAAATTGAAAACAATCCAATTCGCTTATCCCAAAAAAAAAAAAGAGCTTATCGAAGAAAGAAAACAATCTGATTCTACTAATGTACAAAAGTGCAACGGCTCCAGTCCAAAAAGGCTGTCGTTTTGTCAGGCTACAGGTTCTCTTGCTCGGCAGCTGTGTTAACCCTGCACAACCGCAAAATGCTGCTGTTGCTTGATTGAAAGTTCTCGACCAGCATGTAGAGGCAGAACAAGCACAAACCTGTCACAGGCGAGAGAAAAAACAACCAAGTTTATCATGGATCTGTAAAAGACCTTTATTGACACTACAACAATAAGCAGTAAACTGATCCTAGCATGCTAATGACCGAAACCTTCACAGCAGACACCCATGCCTTCAGAAACAGTCTTGTCATACTACAGAAGACGATTATTGAACTTCCAAACATTTTTTTGCCCATGATAGCAAACATTGCAAACCATATTAATAGCATCTCTCGGACTGGTATCCACTAAATAGGAGTTTGGACGCTTTCAGGAAGTACATGGGAGATCCAATGCCTAATGTTGCGCCAAATGGAAACCTTAACAAGGTACAGGCCATCATAATCTGGAGATGAAAGATGTGTAAAATACAGGTTAAATGGAATGGAACACTAACAGAGTATTACCCGCATATGCAACCGTAACACCTGACAGCAATCTCCCTACCGCTGATAGTATGTAGAGGCAAACGACCACCTGAAAAAAAAAATGAAAATGTAGGCGTAACAGTCTGTCCCCAAATGGGAAAGGAGAACCTAGTAAATTATTCTAGTAAGCTTGCGAGCTGCAGGTAATTATTGCTCCCGAAATTCAATCAAGAAGCAGGATACATGTGACAGAGACAAGTTTACGAGTATCTAAAGCGAATTTTAGATCCTCTAGGGTGTTGTGGCTAGAGGGAATAGCTGAACAAGCATCTAACAGGAAGACGGAAACATTTTAGCACAAGAAACGGAGACAGTGTTTATCAGCATTTGACTGGAAAAAGACGCAGAGTAAGTAAAATCTATTAAAGAAGAAAACTTCCTGTGCTGATGAACTTCTCGCAACAATAAGGGAAAGTAATTGTGAAGCGGATGCTGTCCACGAAATGAACAGAGCAACTACGAATTGCAAAAACGTAAGACGTTTTCGAAAGGTGAAATTCACGGCCAAATCTGATCCCTGGGATGGAATGCTTGCTTTAGTTTGCAGAGGAGCACCTTGAGAAACAATCTCTTGTCATGGCCAGTGGCAGCAACCCTCAGAACGGACTCGGCAGCTCCAATTGTATTAGCCAGGCAGGCTGCTATGCTATTGGCGGAGTCCTGAGAAATTTGCCACTCCAGCGGATCCACCGGAACCCTAGATCCAATAAAAAGTCCGCTTAGGAGAAGAAAAGGTGATTCCGTATCGATCAAAGAATTAACCGAGCAAGAATAATTACGAGATGTTCAATTGGCGGAAGAGGAGGCCGAGAATGGCGAGGGAGCAGAGGAGAACGATAAGGACGTCGGAGAGGAGGGAGAGGAGGCTGGAATTGCGGAAGGCGCAGTGGTAATAGACGAGGCTCCCACATGTGATCACTATCCCCGATTTCCCTACCTCATTCCTCATTCTTCTTCTTCTTCTTCTTTTCCTCCTCCTCGTATTCTTCTTGTTCTCATCACCTTCCTCGATCTCTCCCCTTCTTCGTCTTCGTCGTCGTCGGCGGCGGCGTCCTCTTCCTCATCTAATCTTAATCAGAGGATAAAAGTAAAGCCGGTCAATCAACCTCCATTTTTATTCAACTTCCCCGCTCAGGCCCGGTCAAAGTCTCTCCTTCCTCCTCCTTCCTTTTTTCGATTATACTGAATGTATATATAGATATATATATGTACATACATAAATATAACCAACAAATACTATAAACAACACAGCAAACTCGGCCGACCGTAATATTAGCCCACTGAACTGGGCCGTAATGTAAACAAGGCCCAAACAGGGAAGACCTGCTAAAGTGCGCCCCCGAGGGCAAACTGAATAGGCAAAACCCGCGGCAACCTTGTCGGTAGAGATGTTAAACGGTCCGGACTGGCCCGGAACCGGACCGGACCTCCTTTAACCCGACCCGTAATAGCTATTATTAGGTTGAAGAGCGGTTATGAGTCAGGTAAAACAATATAGGCCCACTGAATCGTAACCGACACGGACCGTTACCCTATTGAATTGACTCGGAACTATTAAGAAATCGACTTGGAACCGTTACGAAACCGGACTGCACAAGCTCGAACCATGAACCAATGCCCTCCGCTTGTCTACTGTTGCAATCTCCTTCAATTCACTGCAAAATCAACAGTCACAAATGACTGAGCATTTGACAGTTGATTGCAATGACAAATTAATGACTCATATTGATATGTGTTCACATCAATATAATTAAATCACTATGCACTATTAAGTAATTTGTAATTAAAAAAAAAAAGAGAAAATACACTATTCATGGGTTGAACTGGCCAGAATCGTGACCGACCCGCTTATACACAATTTCAGGCCGATTCATTCCATAATGAACCGTGAATCATAACCGGTCCAAACTGTTAAGCATAACGGGCCAACCTGTAATCGTGGCAAACGATTCTAGACCAGCTTTGAACTAGCCCGGACCCTTATTTTAACAACTCTACTTGTCATAGTGGAAACCATAGTCAGCAGCTTAATTGAGATTACATAATATTTTCTTGTTAATTTAGTACATTTAGAATTTAGTTAGTTTTAATTAGATTTTCTAATATGTTTTTATATTAGTCGTCGTTGACCTCTTACTCCTAGTGACATTGTGAACCTAATGAATTCACAACGGATGACTAATTATTTAATTTACTGTGTCGCATGAAGACCCAATGAGATGGGACTATGATGGCGTAAATAACACGATAAATGAAGTATAAACGACCCAAGTCAATCCTTAAATCGGCTTGCTCTAGGAGCGTTTCTATATCCAATTCTTGTGCCCGTCGGATCTTCAGACACGCTCTCCTCCGGGAAGCTTCAACTTGAAGTCCATGCAGTGCAATGTTATGATGTTGTTCCTTTGCCTTCCACACGAAGAGGATGCTAGTCTAGTTTCTAAGAGGATAATCGTTGTTGATCGGAATCAGAGGAGACCCTGCAATTAAATGCAGGTTGTTTACAGTTATCTCCTGCGGCTGAGGTGGAGGACCTTCTTGAGAAGGCCGTCGCGCCCAGGGAATGGATTGTAGACATCTTCTCCCACGGTCCAGCTCGACGAATCTGACCCGGAGTCTGATGATGTCTCTTCCTCTTCTCCTCCTCCTCCTCTTCTTCCTCTCGCACGGGCATTGGCATCTCTGTCGCGCTTCTTCACCACCTCGCCAGTAACTTCGGTCCGATATGGCTCTCCATAATTGTATCTGTCCGATCTTTTCAGCCTCAGCCTCTCTCTCCTCTCCCTCCTCCTCTTCTCGTCCTCTGGCAAGGCTAGCCCCCTTTTGACCCCGAATCCATGCCCTCTCCCCGCCTCATCCAGATCCTTATCGTCTTGTCGGTCGCTCGGAGTCGTGGGAAGCCTTCTGGGTATCCGCCCACCTTTAGATGTCCCAAGGAGCTCGAAATTCACCCTGCTCCAGCCCGCCTTATCCTGGTTGTCCCACCCGAACCTCTCGCTGATTTCCAGCAGCTCAGAGACTGCACTCTCTGTCCTCGACGACGTGGCCACCCTGTTCCCATTGAGCACCCCCTCCGCAAACTCCCACTCGATCCGATCCCTGTATATCGGGTCTTCAAGTACCTCGTCTGCGCGTTCAGACCACCAGTTTTGTCCTATTTGTCTCATTAATTATTATATAATAAAGCAAGACCCACCAGAAATCATCCATCGATCGTAATCTTCAAGGCCAGACGGACGGAACAAACAAGGGGAATGAATGGATGAGTGAGAATGAGACTCACCTGCAAACTTGGACCACTCCTCAAAGTCGCGGGCTCGAAGTTTCTTAGATATCCACCGGAGGTACCTCGAAGGTAGGGTCCCCAGCATCTTGCCTCTGTACTTGCCAAACTCTATGACTCTGTCGCGAGCTGGGATGCTGGCCGCAATGTAAGGTTTATCCGTAGAATGCGTATGAGCTCCCAACCTCATGGTCAGATTGGATGTAAATTTAGGGGTTACCGAAACTGACAAGGAAGAGGGAAGAGGAAGGTAGTCGAGGCCTAAGTTTAGGGGTCGGCCGCAGCGACCGCGGCAGCTAATGAGGTGGAGATCTGAAAGGCTAATGGCGGGAAAATTGGAGAGAATCATGGGGTCGGTGTGGCGTGTGAGGGGAGGAGGCGGTGGTTGACTACCAGAGCGTAGAGCGGAGCCGGAGGAGGTGAGATAGCATAGATATTAGATAGAAAGAGCTCGGCGGCGGCACGAAGGGATGGACGGTCCTAGTAAAATTACAAAAGGGCCCCTTCCCCCTTATTATGCCCCGTTCTACGAACAGTTCATCTCCAGCTCAATCCCAAATTAAATAAAGCGGGTAAAAAAATTCAGTCCACTATAGCAATTAGCAAAATGATGGGTCTTCACAGGTACGATAATGCATAATTTGTTAATTAATCCGCATAGCTATTCCCGATAAATATGACGAATCACTATCGATTAGTCTCGATAATGAACGGTATATATTCCATGAAAGCACCTCGCTTCAAGTGGCCCTCCATTGTCCAGAACCGAGAAAGCTCGTCGTATTAGTGTCTAATTAATGACAATTAGACATGCAGCCAATGTGAACAGCCCACAGAATGATAGTTATTAAGATATAATGATGTATGTATAATTAATTACAATTAAGTAGCATAGCTACAAAAGTTAACCAACATTGGCTGCATCCTCAACTGCCTGTCATGCATGCACGTAATCTGTAATTACTCCCTTGTTGCCTCATCGATTGATCTTCTTGAATATCTTCACACCATAAATAAGTTTGCTGGTTAGAGAGGCTAGCCAGTCATCGCGTTGAATATTCTTCTTGATTTCATCCCAGAAATTAGATTACGTGCTAGCTAGAGAGCAATCGATCTTCACAAGTCTTGGTCGCCTCCTCGGGGTGGAAAAAAAGAGGGGGGAAAATGGGTGCATCTCGATTAATATCATCATCATCATGTGTTACTTTTTTTAGCGCAATTATCTTAGTAGGTGATTTGGTTGCCACAATGGCTCTGTCATTTCTGGTGGCGAGTGACGATGGCTACCGTAACCAGGGATGGGACTACGCTCGTGCAACCTTCTATGGCGATATACACGGCAACGAAACCATGCGTAAGTGTGTGTGTGCGTGTGTATATGATTAGCTATTTTTTTGGTGTTATCTATAACGGCAATACGATGGCAGAGGGAGCTTGTGGCTATGGTGACCTATTCAAAGAAGGCTTCGGGCTCGAGACAACGGCCCTGAGCGCCGCCCTCTTTAAGAATGGGGCCACGTGCGGCGCTTGTTTTCAGCTAATGTGCGTCCACTCGCCATGGTGCTTGCCCGGCGCCCCCGTCATCCGCGTCACCGCCACCAACTTCTGCCCGCCGAACTACAGCAAGACTCACGACATCTGGTGCAACCCTCCACAGAAGCACTTCGATCTCACGTTGCCAATGTTCCTCAAGCTCGCCCAGTACAAGGCCGGCATTGTGCCGGTGGTTTACCGGAGGGTATACTGCAGCAAGCGAGGGGGCATCAAGTTCGAGCTCCAGGGGAACCTGAACTGGCTGCTGGTGTTGGTGTACAACGTCGGGGGTGACGGGGTGGTGGTCGACGTGAAGATAAAGGGCTCAGGCAGCTCGAGTGGCAACTGGATACAGATGGTGAGGAACTGGGGCCAGAACTGGCAGACCGGTGTGAGCCTGCTGGGTCAAGGGCTATCGTTTCAAGTGTGTACTGGTGATGGCAGGGTGGTCGAGTCCGAGAATGTTGTCCCGTCTAACTGGCGATTTGGACAAACCTATGAGGGTAAAAATTTCCATTAATATTTTGTTAAGTCAAAGGGAGGGACTAACTAAGCAGCAAGAACTTAGCAGCCTTTGTCAATCGGGACCATGAAGCTAGCCGACTTCCAACGGGTTGGATTTGACATGCCACCCTTGACCTTCTCCTTTGAATAGCGGAAATCAAAGCAATATATATGTATACACACTGAATTCATGAGAGCCTAAACCCCTCGATTGCCCTTGGCAAATTAGGAACTCAACTAATGACATCATTAATCTATAACAATAACAACAAAATTATAAGTTTAATAGTAAAAAGCTAACGTACCACATATTATACATGAATAGTATGCATATCTTTTTGACAACACTGTAGATAACAAATTGACAACTGGAACTCCACCACCGGTGTACTTGCTGTACCGTTGTGTGCATACGGAATATTCTTTATTATAATCATGTCATCGCACCGCACCGCTCATCCTTAACATGGTAAGGATATGTGTGTATACCTTAAGATCCTTCGGAATGCAGGATGAGCGCAAGTGCCCCCAAAAGTGGTAGACCCTGAAGGCCTTCTTCTGTTTCTTTTGTTTGGCTTGCATTTAGAATTCTTTTAAGACTTCTTCTCTGCTTCAAATAACATGCCAGCAAACGGATAATCTTGTATTTTCCATCCAAGAACACGGAGAAAGTTGTCCATGGTCAGCTCAGAAGTATGTTCACCATCATCATCCCTTCGTAGACCAAGCAATCTCCTCATTTTTAGTACAAACATGATCCATCACCAACCCAGCTCCTGAGAAACTATGGTATAAAACACAATACAGCAACTACATTCTCTCAAGACGCTGCATCTTTACAACTGGGAAAGTGGTAACTCCACAAGAAAGAGCTCCCCATCGAATCTCAGCACAGAAGCTGCAGCAGCCTGTAGCCGTCCATCCACCATCCCCCCAAACACGTACAGATACCTTCCCAGATGATCTGTGCATGCCCGATGGAAGGATCTACAGTTTGGCTTATATCCATTTGAATTTAGCCTTTTCCAACAATTTGACAGAAGACCTTTGGTGTTGGTGTCGTTTTTATTCCCTTGCATTGCCCATGACCTAATTTCTTTAGTATCCAACACCCAAAAGTCACCTTTACGATGCCTAAGTGAATCCTCACCCCCATATATTAATAGCCAACCCCCCAGCATGAGTGTGGCAGAGTGACCAACACGAGGAAGAGAAACTCCTTCTGGGATATCACGTATTTCATAAAACAGCTGCACCCACTTTGTGTTACTTCCGGAAATATCCAAAAGCCAGACATCATTGAGCACTTCGTAACCCTTATCTCTCCCTCCAAATAGTACCATCTGAGTTCCCCCAATACAAGTCAAAGAATGGCCCGAGCAAGCTGGAGGACAAGGCTGAGAAATGATCTCATGCCACATCCCGAAACAAAAATTCTCGGACAGTTCTAGAACCCAAGTGTCACCCAACCGTAAGCCATCTAGCTGTATTCCCCCGTGGATAACAATCCTCCTGCTATCAACACAACAAGCTGCATGAGCCCCTCGGGCAGGTGGGAGAGTTGACCCCACGTCTAGTAACCTCCACATTAAACTGAAGCCTAAGGTCTCATGAAAGGCCACTTGGCCAACCCAGGTATCATTTTGACGATTTCCGTGGTCGTCAATTCCACCAAACAGGATAAGGTAATCACCTACTGCAACACATGTGTGCCCGAATCTCCCGCTTGGGAATCCTGAATTCACCTTCTTCCAAATCAGCTTTCCCCTAAAGTCGTCTCTACCAATGTATGCCACCCATTGGTCATCGAGATGTCGCCCTGAAAAAAAAGAACCAAAATGATTCGATAACAACAGCACCGTGAAAAAGTGGTGTGATATGTTATAAAATAACCCGACATGGAACAGGCCATATGATGTGAGTTCTTTTGAGTGTTGAATGCTCTCAATCAGATAATTGACTGATCTCTATGTTCAAATACTCATCAAGTTCAGCTTAGCCGAGTTTTTTACACTTTGACATTCTTTTTTCCATCATTGCTCTTTGCTCTGTGAGATCATCGTGAAATCCAATATAGCTATGAAATGGCAATAAAACAAATACATATTTTGTCGTGGTTTCATTGAAAGTAAGTAGACCACCTAAACCACAACTACAGTAGAAGCTTAGCCCAGGTTGTACTCTCAAACTGAAGATCCCATTGCAAGCTCAATGGGAGATCTGCGCCCTCATTCTAAAGATGACTCACTTGGAATCTTGATAGAGTTAATAGATCTGCCTTTAGTTTCATTGCAAACTCACCACATAAATAGCAGTGTGGCATGACACGGAAAAAGGACTCAGATGTAGCTTGCCACAATTTACCAGCACACAAATTGCTACAAACATGATGAGAGCAGAACTCAAAAAGGGAAAAAATAGGAATAACCTGACTCTCGTTGCCCTCGGATTATAAATTATCAGGAACCAACGAACTATAGAACGAAGTGGACAATATATCTTGGTTTACAGGAGTAAAGGGGCGGGGTCAATTGTTACCTCCCTCACAGCCACCGCCAAACAATACTAAGCAATCGGAGACAAAGTTGAGAGAGTGAGACGCCCGGGGGCTGGGGCATGGGAGGGCCGCTTCTTCTTCAACCAGGAGGGCCAACAGATTGTGGCAAGTGACAGAGTCCAGTCGAGAGACTTGCCGGTAAATGTTCATCCAACTCCAATTCAACTTGTTATCAGCTCCCTGGCCACGGGGAACGAGATAGGAAGATCTGAGGGCATCGACAGTGGTGGGACCCCACTCTCTCCTACATATGGACTCCCAGAGGGAGTCGGAGCATGACAAGGATCTGAATTTCTTGCAGGTGGAGGAGAAAGAAAGGATGGATTTGATGGGCAGGAGGAGCAAGGTTGTGAAGAGATGATCTTGCGCCAATCTGCTTATTGATGGGGATCCATCGCTGGAAGGACTACTACTGCCAGCCGTACTGCTCTCAGTCTCTGCCATAGATTTATATAATACAAGGATGAAAAATTAAAAAGATAAAGAGGAAGAGAGGGAGTTGACAGTATACAAACGGAACTGCAATCGGATGTCACGAGAGAGAGAGAGAGAGAGAGAGAGAGAGAGAGAGAGGGAAGGGAGCAGCGTAGTGTTTCAATTGCAATCAACTGCGTTCCTCCCGGTCATGCTATGCTCTCTGGGTCTGGTGGGGGTCTGCGTCAAGAAGAGGAGAGTTACTGGACCATGCTACGCTGTGCACTAAATGATTGTTACCTTTTTTTTTTTTTTCTCATTTTGCCTAATTATTGGTTAATAATTTGACAAGGGAAGGGAAGGTTTAACTTATAAGGGCACTTCATTCCATGCAAGGACAAGACAAAACATCATAATCCAGATGGGGTGTGGGTGGGGTGGTGTTAGACCCCTGAGCTCAAGCCCCGGAGGATGCGCACCACAGACCGTGCCTGGAGGTAGTGGTGGCGCATAAGCCTGCACGCAAGGATGCGCGGGCAACCAAGTGCTTGGTGTTGAGAGAATTGCAAGTCCTTGACCAGGCGAGCACTGCTGGACATGCAATCAGGCGACCGTGATCTTAGGAGAAGAGGTCATGGACGTGCATCCTAGAGGGGGATGAACCTGGACGACGAGGCTAAGCTGGCGCCAAGTCAATCCAGGGAAATCCGGGAAGATCCTCCCGGGATATGGCAGGCAATCTGTCATGGAGGCAATCTTGAAGAATCGCAGGAGATTCAACAGGTCAAGATAGGATGGAGAGAATCAAGGGATCCTCCCATCTGTTGCCAGGGAAGATTTGCTCGGCTCCCCTATATAAAGGGGTCGGCCTCATTCAGGAAAAGGGGACCAGAAGAGGCGAGAGACACCAGACTCCAAGCAGAGGCGAGGAGAGCACCAGGAACGACCAGATCAGTCGAGGAACACGACGAGCCCGAGATTCCAAGGGAGTGGAAGTCGAGCAGGGCAGCAACCCGGTGTTCTTGAGGGAAGGCACGAGACAAGCAAGGAGTGCAAGCAGTAGGAGACTGTGGGGCATAGGCTTGTGAGGTTGCATGTAAGTGTTCTGATCTGGGATTGGGTTTTTCGTGTACTTGTAATAGATGTGAATACGAGTTGCGTTTCCCAATTGTGTTCTTGTGTCACTCGGTGTTGCTTCTTTGGTTCCCTGATCGGTTTGGCCTCGACGGTACGCGCGGTGTGTGTGGCTGGTCGACAAACGGTGTGTCGACGCCTAGCGGGGTGCGAAAATTTGTGTTCCGCATCGGCCCCGTGACAGGTGGGGGGCTCCCCCTCTGTTCCGTTCTTGTCTCTCTATGTGAAATCAATGTATGTAATCATGGCTATGGAGCTCAGCTCCATGTTTCCATTCCACCCAGTGCTCACTCAGTCCTCTATCCATCCCATGCACAAACACGTATACGTCTATGAAAATGCATGTATGTACTTTACATGCCACATCATTTCACTCTCAAACAAGAGAGGAGGCAACAATATTTGGGTAAAAACAAAAATGCTTTGCAGGATGAATTAAGATATACAGATACTAATAGCCACTTCACTTAAGTTTCTTTCTCTGTTAATATTTTCTCTTTCCCAGTCTGCCCCCACTCCCAGGCTAAGCCGCAGCCGCTGAGTCGAGGAGGAGAAACTGGGCAGCTTTGTCAAGCAGAGTCCGCTGCTTGATCATCATCAATCATGACATAAAACAAGTCCTACCATCATCTTGGATGGGACATCAATAGAATATCCTTAAAATACAAAACAAATGTAACACAAAAATGCAAACTAAAAACTTGACAAAGTGAAAGAAGGGTGACAAGATCTTGCGGCAGCTCATACCTCATCTTCCTACATCATCGTAATCATAGTCATACAATTGATCAGTAAAGCCAGAGAAACAATGGCCCTGAAAATCCCACTCTGTTATTCCCTAAGTTATTTGCTCTTTAGAAAAAAATGTGATTCTAAAACTTTTTATACACTTTGCTCATAAGACATATATTTGTATCATGGCATTGCTAAACACACAAGGAGTCATAACTGAAAGAAATAAGGAAAATCCATGACTGAAGGAACCAACTCCCTATCTATCATGCCATAATGACTCGCTCTGGTGTCATCTGTCAGCGGGGGGAACCAGGAGAACTCATAGGCAACAGGATAATGTTAAAGGAGGCTCCAAAAATTCCACCACAGATTTGGAACTCAAGCTTTTACTAATTAACTTTGAGACCGCCCATTTAGCTTCTTCTAATGTTTCATCCGAATGTCCTTCATCAAAAGGTATCCTTCGAATATTAAACTGCAGGAATTAATTTAAAAAGGAAGAGTTAACGTATATTAGAGTAGTGCAGATTAAGAAAGACCTTCATGTCATCATCAAACATTTTACCTGTGCACCCCAGCAGACCCGAATATCAGTTCCCCTGCTATCTATTGATATAAAAGCAGCATCATCCACCTCACCTTCTATAGACAGAAGCTCTTTCAGGGCCTTCAAAAACATAGCATGGAGCTCCTGCTGAGATAAAGTGTATGATCATCCCCTCATCAAAGATGCATTCACATAGTTGCTCTCGATTATCACAAAAAAATTAATATAAATTGAGATGATCAATCCACGGAAAGGGATATGCCCCATAAATCAACTTAATTAAATCCAACATAATTTCAACCTACTTAAATTCATTAAGCAAGCACAAATTTGATTTCAAATCAAAAGAAACATCAATTAATAGTAATAATAATAAACCTTCAAATTTTGCTCACCACCATCAATTGCAATTTTATCAGGTTCTAGGGCTTCGTACCTTTGACATCAATCCAAGCAACAGTCCCAAAGCCTCCAATGAAGTACATGTCACTAGGAAAAACAAGCACACTAGTTGTTATAAGAACTTTTCTGATGGCAACACTGGTATTTGGAAAAGCCACCATAACTCATTCTGCTTGTGCATGTGAACATATATGTACATTAACCTATTGTACAGCAATCAGATTTGTGAAAATAAGAAAGCAATCTCCCATTTTCATGGAAATTCTCGTACACTTTTGCGTTTCATCACCCTGGTGCATTATTAGAATGGAAGCTTCTCATTTAACATACAAAACAAAAGAAAAGTGAGCAATAGAATTCTAGCTCATCTACTCAAAGGATAATGATAGTATACTTGTCACTTGAGAATTCTCACTTTTCTTTATGTTAGAATTTCTCATTTTAATTTTTAAATAGAGTGCCATTGGGGTCTTCCTTCAGCTAGGCATGCTCGAACACCTTGATTACTACTGTAGAATGACTTCCAATTGAGCAAAACAGCTGTGTCTACTGACTGCTCAACCATCTCGGTCATGCACAAGTGAGGGGGGACTATTTATCCATTAATGACAAGGGATATGGACATGGGAAGAGGGAACAGTGGAAGAATGAACATGGGACCAATAAAGATGGCCCTAGAGAGATCAGGAAGAAAGTGGAAATTTGAGAAGAACAAATTCAATGAGGAAAAGGAGAGGGAATGGGAGGATAGTAGTTATATATGCATAGCAATTGATAGTTTAACTTTTCTTGGAATGCAAGGGGGTATTTTTGTTGTTGTTTATTGGCGGCTTCACCTGTTGGGTCAGTACACATTCAAGTACATACATCAAAGTTAATACTAGCACCTCAGCCAAAATATCCCCAGCCAAGCTATCAGTCAACATGAAAGACAGGAGTCCTCAGGGGTTTCCTATGAATACAAGCTAGAGTTCTAGTCAAAGAGAGCCTCGGTGATAAGTCATTCCAGATGATGTAGCTTTCATGATCAATGTCCCACACAGCACATAAGACTAATAACTACCTGAACTGGGTTGGGAATGGTACACTTTAATATTGTACTTCACTCGAACAAAATTTGTTTCATTAAATTGCAAGCGCTGATAACCTTATATTCATCATTCTGAAGTAATAGAGGTTCCCCCACCGCTGTGAAGGCCCTTGTTGATGTTTTGATATATCTTGCTTATGAGCCCATTCTTGGCAAATAGAAAGTAGAGTAAACTTAAGAGAAACTGCACAAAAAAACTGCAACAGATTGTACAACCAAAAGAATATTAACCAAAAGAAAATGCATTTGAAATTTTGTTGTCCTCAGAACGAAAGGAAGATACATTTGAGTATATGAAAAAGAAATTGAAAAAGATACTCTACTGAGCCAAGGACCATATTGATAATTATAGATGCTCAGTTATGTATAGGAGACGAGGAAATTACCTGTTGGGATTCTCGGAGAAAGTAAACATAACCAAAAATCGTCACCCTTGCATTTGATAGACCACTCCATTCTGGTATGTGTCAATTCTAGAAGTCATAACCCAAAAAGAGAACACAAGGAATGGGAGAAACTAGGTATATATGATCAAATAAAAGAGAAAGTTACACTATATAAGAGCATAGTTACCTACACAACTAGGGTATATCTTTGGTCAGCCAACAAATTTCTCGTGTGAATTGCCAAAGGTGAAAAGAAAATATAGGATCTAGAGATAATAATAAAAAAAACACAGTCAAATACTACTGTCCTGATGATGGACAATAAATTGCAGATTATAAAACATAATGCAAGTTAAAGCTTCCTGCAGATATATTATGTATATATCTCTACAAAGCTTCAAGACATAAATTACTAGACACGATTGCCTATTAGATGCATAATGCCATTTCTATTGAGAATTAACACAAATCTTGCATCATTCTTCAAAGGCCCAAAGAATCAGGTGCAAAATTGACCAGAGAGCCAAAAGGGCACCCCTCTCAGCGATGGTGCAGGCTTGAAATTACAGCGCACAGATGAGCAAATCCGGCCTAGTTATCAAGGAAAAAAAAGTGGTCAACTATAGAACATTTCAGTAACAAAAATGGAAGACATAGGTCCTCACTGGATTCAAAGTGTATGCCTTCTCAAGAAAATCAACAGTTTTTACCTGTTCCATTAGATTACGGACAGCCATAGCTGGCGGAGGTAGACCATGAGCTGAGGTCACACTCTGGACTCCACCTGAAATTCGTGTCCTGAAGAGCCCAGCCCTCACTCCACCAGCTGTTCCACATCCATCTGGTACTGAACGAGACCTTTCCCAAGCTAACCTATCACGGGAAGTCCTGGCAATTTTCTGCTGATGGTCTAAGTCATCCTTTGGAGCAAGAACACCACTTTGGTTGGGGTTTAAAGTGGTTTGAAGTACCCTTCAGTGTGCGAGAAATGGCATCACAACTAAGCTGATGCATCGATTTGATACATCTAGTAAGAATCTCTCACCAGCAAATGAGAACTAATACTTTCATCATAACGGGCAGAAATTTTCTGAAACTTCAGCTTTCATTTAAATGGCTTTCATCTAAAAGTCTGTGATCCCTGATTGTTCCCGCTTCTCTTGTTGATGCTGGGGTAAGTTATGGGGGAAAATGCATTTTCTTTCTTCGGCCCTTTCAAAAGGTGTAGTGTTAAAGTTGTCATTTTTGGCACTCAACTGTGAATGCCTCAACATCACAAACCGAAAGGCACAATTTTGTAGATGAAAAAAATCCGGTGAAGGTTTTCATTTTAAATGCAGCCAATTGTATGAACCACCGAACAACGCACAGATATTTGAACTCAACAAGTTCAGAACTTGGTGAATAGGTAACTTATTATTGATCAAATTACGGGGAAATATAGCTAATTACACTTGGTCATCGAAAAAGAGGAGTTGATACAAGTGAATTATTCAACGGCTTAGGCATTTTCACTGTTAACGGAGCCTTTCAAGATACTACCCTAGGATCAGTGTACATTCGCCCCGAATAATAATTGATTGCAAAGCAGCAAGTCAAATCTAGTCGTGCTAGCACAAGCAGTGTGTACTGTGTGGGCCTAAAGACCTGAGAAAAGGAAAGCAAATCTTCACCAAACCCATAAGGACTATTGTGAGTGGACGGCCTCTCATCCTCTTTCCCACCTCCTGTCTCAGGGCCCTTCAGCGCGAGAATACGGAGGCGAATAGTGGGGGAGGTTTTCATCACTCCGGGAGAAGACAAGTGCTGGTGATTTGACGCGCTTATGGAATGCATCGGGGCTAAAGAGAGCTGGCCTCGTTTCGTGAAGGTTGGACAGGAAGGCGGAGCTGGACAAGGCCTCCATGGTTGAAAGGAGACGAAGTAAGACGTTGAAATGGCTCTTACTATCAGCGGCTTCGGCCTCGGAACAGAAAGCAGTACCCACTATCCACTGGAAGTAGAATAAGCTGCAGCATTCAAGACGAGCCAAGTGAGAGAGGGTTTTAAGGGTTTACCGCGAGAGAGAGAGAGAGGTGTGGGGGTCAAGTTGTATACGGCAGCATGGCGGAGGGACAGGGTAAAAAATGAAAAAATCGTCTGTAAACCCATGGCCATGGATTTGGTAATTGTAGAAGTTTAAAGTTGTAGCCTTGTCGGAGGTCGGCTATCCATTTCCATATCAACATGATGTTTGGATTACAGAAGAAAAAGTTGCAAACTTGATACCTGAAAGAACAACAGCAGTGACATTCATCCCGCCTTTATGTCCACAGAGGCTCCTCCATAGATTTTGTCCATGGAAACCTGCTCAATCTGTCGTTGTTCGCCTCTCGATTTTGACTGCAACTTGTAACAATTACATATCTGGCTATAACTTTGATTAATATGCCCAGATGAGACAAAAGGAGGGTACTTCTTAAAGCAGACTGCCCCCCAAATCAATCTCAAGGCAACTTGAAATTTTTGGTCTTTGATATGAAGAATCAACAAGTACACAACAGTTTCATTTTTAATCGAACAACAGGTTGCACACTCCACAGCACATCAAATATATTCAACTCGAGGGAGAGAGACAGAGAGTGTGCTGATGATTTCAGGCTTCTCTACTTCCACTTGCCATTGATCAAGGTGAATGAGAATCAAGAAACCAGATCTATACGTCTCCACGATTTCTCTGGCCTTTGATTCAGCAAAAGCACAAGCGGGCCAGATGGTCTTCTTCCAGACATATGAGGGCAGATAGTCTGTTGCAGCTGTGGGGCGACTTTCTATTATGGCTGGGACCAGTATATGGGTCCTTCCATAAGCAATTCTCTTGCCGGCAACACTAGGGTAGAAGAGGCCAGAGATGGACGGGATGAGAACGTCACTCTCTGAGCATATGTAATAGTCAATGACCTTCTCAAACTCTGAACCTTCTGAGTTGAGCAACTTTCCCTTCTCATCTGCCGGCCTTACTCTTTCCTGCAAAATTTTTACAAATTTAGGGATGTTTTCACTTCTCAGGCGGTCACTGCATGATTGGGCATATAAAATTTTCAGTTAGAGATTTCAACTGAATCGACAAAGATGAATTATGAACTAATGAAGTCAAGGAACTCTCAAGGCTTTGACAAAAAAGACATGAAAAATGATCATGGACAACTGGAAAAATAAAACTGATTTCAGTTACGTAACACTAAGGAAAATGAGAACTTCTCTGCATCCATATGCTAGTTGAAAAGGAGAAGTTTCAATCTGAGAGTGAGTTTTAACTGAAAAATTAACGTAGGAATGCTTTAAGGCGTACGTAACTTGTTTTATCAGACAAATCCCAGCAATTGCAGGGAGAGGAAGGAAAAATCTGACCTTGGTGTAAGCTTGAGGGAAGACCTTTAAAGTATTTAGGCTGCTATCCCACCTTGACTGGGTCGAGTTGATAGTGGTATCGTTTTGTAACCCAATCTTCTGCAGAAACTCTGCACTGTTATGATGCCATCTGTTAGCCCCTTGATGCTCGGACACGAACATGGCTGTCAGGCGGACCCTCGATGGCATGACAGCTAGGGAAAGGATCGAGGGAAGAATGCCAAATGATCAGTGGGATATATATAGGGCAAGGGCCAGGCTATGCGGGAAGGAGCACTTCCACAAGACTCGGTCAAGGGAAGGTGAGCTAGACTTCCCAACCTCCCGAAAGACTCGGTCAGGGAAGTGAGCTGGACGCCCTAACCACCCGGAAGACTTGCTCCCGGGCGAGTAAGGCGGACGCCAGGTGGCGGGTAGTGCGGGCCTGAGCACTCCTGCAAGACCCGGTCAAGGGCAAGTGGGCTGGACGCCCTAACCTCCCGAAAGACCCGTTCAAGGCAAGCTGGCAAGCAACGGGCGCGCGGGTTCTCCCGAAGACTCGCTAGGGAAGTCGCTCACGGTCGAGCGACGCTAATGTTCCATGCAACTGATCTAAGGCAAGGGCGCAGTGCCCACGACCGAACTAAGTGCGAGTGGCACTTAGGCAGACCCGGTATACTTCAGTCGTGGAACGATGGAGTCTCAGTCAAGGTGCTTACCGAGAACTGTGCTGGCAAGCAGTCAACCTTATCCAACTGCTATCCCTAAGAATAAGGGATAAGAGTGGTTATGGACGCTGAGGTGTCCCCTGGAAACCAGGGACAGCGGTTGCCACCTGTAAGGATAAATAGCCCCCGGGTCTCAAGGTCGAGGGAGCAACTGGAGAGAGTCGAAAGGAAACACTCCATCACAGAAGGTCGAGCAAAGGAAGCCCCGACAACAGTGTGACCAGTTCTCCCAAAGCCAAGCGTGAACTCATGGAGCGAAGTTCACCCGTCCAAGTGAGGAGTGCAAGTGCCGGAGCCACGGGGCATATACTTGGGCGTGACCGTGCATGGTCGTGTAAGGGTTTTGCGTGTTCTTGTAATTCGAGTTTGTGAATACAAGTGAGATTTCCCTTACCTTGCATTGCTTGATCCCAATCCTTGATTGCTAAACCTCACCAAGCTATTTTGCTGTGCGTGTTTGGGTTGGTTGAGAGTGTACGGGACACTGCTCAACACCATCGCAGGAATGGAAAAATTTGGATGAGTTCCGACCCCTATGACACCATCCATGTTCGGAAGGTTTGCCGTCATCATAACGAGCATCATCTGTCGCCGCTGGGAGTATTCCCTTGAACAGAATGTTAAATAAAACAGTAATTTTTCTTCATATCAAGATATTGAACAATATCAGAAAGTGAGCCATATGCCTCATATAATCTCCTGAGGTAACGAAACCTTGGCATTTCTGTAAATCTAAGGTCACATCCCCCGCCCATAAATAAATAAACAAAAAGACTTCAAATCTCTCGTTTGTTGTCTCCTGTCAAAGCTGACCGGTGCTTTTCATATTTTCCGAAGAAAAAGGACACCTTTTGCATTATCACTCCCTTTCTATGTTTTGAGCGCAAAACTCGCTTCAAGTTTGCCTTGTCTGATCTGTTAAAGGCATCGAAATAAGATTCAGTGAGCTATTGAAGTGAGTTATATAAGGAGACAATACGACTGGGAATTCGAGGAGGAAAGTAAGATTTGAAATGTTTACTGATCCAATGAAAGAATTCGCAAGTTGCAGCAGGGGGCCAAAGTAGCAATAGAAACCCAAATGGGTAAATTTTAAGTAAGAACAGGAAAACTTGGCGAGGAGAGTTTGCATAGGCTTACATCATGGACTGAATCAAAATGCTCTCTCTTGATCAAATTACCAAGCATCACAAACATGTGATAGTCAACACACCAGTAACCACTTGTCTCAAATCCACGCCCATCTCCTCCAGTGACTTTTTCCAAGTTTAAGCAGACTCTTGGAGAGAGCACTGGGGTGGAGCGGGCCCATGACTGGGTTAGACAGATGAGGCGTCAGCTAGAAAGCAGTTGAAACTATAAACGGGGAGGCAGACTGTCACAGGGGTCGGAACTCACCCGAATTTTTCCGTTCCTGCGATGGTGCTGAGCAGTGTCCCGTGCACTCTCAGCCAACCCGAAGCACACACACGCAGCGAAATAGCTTGGCGAGGTTTAGCAATCAGGGATCAAGATCGAACAATGCAAGGTAAGGGAAATCTCACTTGTATTCACAAACACGAATTACAAGAACACACAAAACCCTTACACGACCTTGCACGGCCACGTCCAAGTATATGCCTCGTACTCCAGCACTTGCACTCCTCACTTGGACGGGTGAACTTCACTCCGGGAGTTCACACTCAGCGTCGGGGGACTGGTCACACTGTTGCCGGGACTTCCTTGCTCGACTATCGGTGATAGAGTGTTCTCTCTAACTCTCTCCAGTTGCTCTCCCCTTCTGCCTTCTCGACCTTAGGACCCGGGGGCTATTTATACTTGCAGGTGGGGGAATCCTCATCCCTAGTTTCTAGGGAACACCTCAGCTTCCATAACCACCCTTATCCCTTATTCCTAGGGATAAGATCGACTGCCAGCACAGTCCTCAGTCAGTACCTTGACCGAGACTCCATCGTTCCACGACCGGAGTATATCGGGCCTGACTGAGTGCCACCCGCACTCAGTTCGGTCATGGGCACCGCGCCCTTGCCTTGGATCAATTGCATGGAACATTAGCGTCGCTCGCCCCCGAGCGACTTCCCTAGCGAGTCTTCGGGAGAACCCGCATGCCCGTTGCTTGCCAGCTTGCCTTTGAACGGGTCTTTCGGGAGGTTGGGGCGTCCAGCCCACTTGGCCTTGACCGGGTCTTGCGGGAGTGCTCAGGCCCGCACGGCCCGCCACCTGTCGTCCGCCTTCCTCGCCCAAGAACAAGTCTTCCGGGCGGTTAGGGCGGCCAGCTCACTCCCTGACCGAGTCTTTAGGGAAGTGGGGAAGTCCAGCTCGCCTTCCCACTTAGCTTGGCCCTCGCCCTATATATATCCCATTGATCCTTTGGCATTCCTTCCCTCGATCCTTTCCCGGGCTGCCATGCTATCAAGGGTCCGCCTGGCAGCCATTTCCGTGTCCGAGCATTAAGGGGCTGACAAACCTCCCCCACTTGAGGAAGCCGACGCCCTCGTCGGAATAGAGTGGAGGTACTCATGGATCTTGTCCTCGAGCTGCCAGAGTGTAGCCTCCTTTTCCCAACTCGCTTCCGACATTGGCAACCCTTTCCATAGAACCAGGTACTCCGTTCTCCGGTTCTTCTTGCTGTAACCCAACACCCGTCGGTCCAGCACACGGTCAACCTCCCTCTCCAATTCCGTGCGTACATTCAATGGTGCACGTCTTGCCCTAACGCGGTCCGTATCCGCATCCTCATGGTAGGGCTTTAGGAAGCTGACATGGAAAGTCGAATGAATCTTCATCCTCTCGGGTAGTGCTAAGCGATAAGCCACTGCTCCAACTCGCTTCACCACCTCGAATGGCCCATCATACCGCTGAATGAGGCCCTTGTGCCATCTCTTGCTCGTCACTTTCTTCCATATTTGGGGCGTCAATTTCAGCATGACCTTATCACCGACCTGAAATTCTAGCGGTCGATGCCCCTGGTCCGCATATTTCTTCATGCAGCGGACAGCTTTGGCAAGGCTGTCTTGTGCTTCCTCGAGCATTTCCTGCTTATTCCAGGCAAAACGGTATGTAGCAGGACATGGCCCTTCCTTCTTTTGTAGGGCCACTTCGGAGGGGGTCAATGGTTGATAGCCCAAAGCGAGCTCAAACGGACTGAACCCAGTGGCTGAGGAACGGTGCAAGTTGTAACAAAACTGCGCCGTGTCCAACAGTTCCAGCCAATTCCGCTGACTGGCCGTGACATAGTGTCGTAGGTACTCTTCCAGCAGCTGGTTCATCCTCTCCGTTTGTCCATCCGTCTGCGGGTGGTTGGCTGTTGAGAACTTTAGCTCCGTCCCCATCATATTGAAGAGATGGGTCCAGAATCTCCCGGTGAACCGTGCGTCTCGATCACTCACAATGTCCGTCGGGATCCCAAACAGCTTGACCAAGTGGCGGTAGAACTCTTCCGCCGCCGTTTCCGCAGAGCAACTCTTTGGGGTAGGCCTGAAGATCCCATACTTCGAGAACCTATCTACCACAACCATAACTCCATCAAAACCCTTAACCTCAGGGAAGCCACTGATGAAGTCCATAGAAACCGATACCCAAGGTTTCTCTGGAATAGGCAAAGGCTGCAACAAGCCCGCCTCAATGCGCCGTTCCGCCTTGTCTTGTTGACAAATAAGACAAGTCTTGACGTAAAGCTCAACGTCGTTCTCCATCTTCGGCCAGAAGTAGGAGCGTGCCAACAGCGCCAGCATCCTTTCCCGTCCGGGATGCCCAGCCCATTGCGCATCATGATGTTCGCGCAATAGCTGTGTCCTCAGCCCTCCGCCGGGGACAAATACGCGACCACCCTTCGCGTAAAGCAAGCCATCTTCAAGCCAATACCTCCGCACGGTACCATCTTGAACCTGCGCAACCAACTTTTGGTATACCCGATCCTCCTTCGCCTGATCCTTCAGTTTGCCTACGAAGGTGGACTCCAATTGGGTAAGCGCAGCAATCGTCTCTACTGCCTTCCTGCTCAAAGCGTCGGCAACTTGGTTGTGGCGCCCTGGCCTATGCTCTCACTCGAAGTCATACTCGGCCAGGAACTCTTGCCACCGGGCCTGCCTTGGGGACAACTTCTTCTGCGTCTTGAAGAAAGTGTTTGCAACATTATCCGTCTTGATCACAAAAGAGGTGCCGAGTAAGTATACCCGCCATGCCCGTAGGCAATGCACAACTGCCAACATTTCCTTTTCATGCGCGGAGTAGCGCTGCTCAACCGGCTTCAATTTCCAGCTCTCGAATGCTACCGGGTGCCCATCTTGCACCAACACTCCGCCTGCAGCACGATCCGAAGCATCCGTATGGACTTCGAACGCCCTATCGAAGTCCGGCAGCTTCAGCACAGGTTCGGCCACAATCCGAGACTTGACCTTCTCAAAGGCGTCTGCGCATGCCGCATCCCAAGTCCACGGTTTGCCCTTCTGCAGTAGATCGGTGAGAGGGGATACCAACTTCGAGTATCCCTTAATGAACTTGCGGTAGTAGTTTGCCAACCCTAGGAAACTCCGCAATTCGCCCACCTTGTTGGGAGCCACCCACTCCCTAAGGGCTTGCACCTTTCGGGATCCATCTTCACTGTGCCCCCGCCAATCACGTGTCCAAGGAAGTTGATTTCCTTGGTGCAGAACTCGCACTTCTCCTTCTTTACGTATAGCCGGTGTTCCCTTAGCCGCTGGAACACAAAACGTAAATGCCCAAGATGGTCCTCTAGGGAACGACTATAGATGACAATGTCATCGAGATACACAACCACAAACTTGTCTATAACATCATGAAACACATCATTCATGAGATTGCAAAATGTGGCTGGTGCATTGGTTAAGCCAAATGGCATCACCATAAACTCGTATGACCCATACCGAGTCACTATGGTCGTCTTTGGCGTGTCGCCCTCCGCTATGCGAACTTGCCAATATCCCGATCTCAGGTCCAATTTGGTGAAGAACTCGGCTCCACTTAGCCGATCGAACAAGTCTGCTATCAATGGCACGGGGTACTTGTTCTTCACAGTGATCTTGTTCAGCCCGCGGTAGTCCACACACAACCGCATCGTGCCGTCCTGCTTCTCTTGGAATAGCACCGGCGCTCCAAACGGCGCCTTCGAAGGTTGAACTTTCCCCGATTCCAGTAGGTCCTGGAGTTGTTTCCGTAACTCCTCCAGTTCCTTAGGCGACATCCGGTAAGGAGCTTTCGCTGGTGGCCTTGTTCCCGGAATCAACTCGATCTTGTGATCTACCACCCGCCTTGGCGGTAAGCCCTTGGGCAGCTCCTCAGGCATAACGTCACAAAAGTCGCCTAGAATACCTTGCACCACGTCAGGAACGTCCGCGTTCGTGCCTTGCTCGGGCTCTGACTCATGGATCGCTGCAAGGTATGTTGGCTGGCCCCTCTTCCAGCCTTTGGCTATTTGCATAGCCGAGACCCTCTCGGTCTTTATGTCCTCCGCATGGTTGAGGCCCTTAAATCCCCGAACAAAGCAAGGCTTCCTCGGGTCTGAAATGAACAAACCGGACACATGTGGCATGACTGAAACACAAGCTTTCACAAGAAAGTTGTTACCGAGTATTATGTCAAAATCGTCCATCGGGATGACCATGACATCAATGGCCCCTGACCAGTCACCAATCTGCACCGGCACGCCTTTGGCCATTCCAAGTACCGGCTTGCTTTGAGAGTTGACGGCTTTGATGCGACTGGCCTGCTTCTGGATCCGCAATCCGTAAGCTTGCACAACACGATCCGACACGAAGTTGTGCGTTGCGCCAGTGTCCACCATTGCCTCCACTTCCTTGGTGTTCAGGGTCATCGGTATATACATCAGTCCCTGCTCCTGCGCCTTTCTTCCCGATCGAATGGCACCGAGAACTTGGAGAGGTGCCACTCTAGTTTGCTCGTCATCGGAGTCGGAGTCGGTCCTATTCACCAAGGCCGACAACTTCTCCCTCTTCGGGCAATCTCGAGCACGATGGGGGCCGTTGCAGATGAAGCACCCCGGGTGGGTCTTGGGGTCTTTAAGGAACGAACCTTCCGTCGCCTTCCCCTTCCCCTTGTCTCCTTTAGACGTTCTCCCCTTGTCGGCTTTGCTAGCACCCTTGCTAGGCTTGGCCGTCTTGTCCTTCACCTTCTCGGCCTGCTTCCCCTTCGGGTCACTCTTTGATATACGGATGTCCACCAACGCATCCGCCTTCGCCATTGCGGTCTGGAGGTCTTGGACTCCTTGCCTTCGCAGCTCAAGTTGAGCCCACGATTGAAGACCCCGCATAAAGTTGAACAATTTGTCCAACTCGGACATTTCTGTGACATCAAGCAATAAGGAACTAAATTCCTTCACATAGTCACGTACCGTACTTGTCTGCCTCAAGTTGCACAATGCATCCCGAGCAGCCCACGAAGTGTTCGTGGGAAGGAACTGCTCCTTGAGTTCCTTCTTCAGTACCGGCCAATCTCTGATGCGTGGCCGCCCGCCGGTAGCAGCGTCCTGCTCTCGGGTTCGCCACCAGAGCTTTGCATCGCCCGCCAACTACATGACCGCCATTGAGACTTGTTCCCCCTCTGGAACTTTTCCTGCCTCAAAGTAATGCTCGATATCCCACAAGAAATTTTCGAGTTCCTTGGAACTCCTAGCGCCTGTAAAGGCTTTGGGTTCAGGTATCTTTACCTTCGCCCGAGATCCCTCTGCTTCGGCTACTCCAGCAGCCAGCGCACGTCGGAGGACGCTCACCTCCTCCTTCAACCGAACAACATCTAGAACTAGCGCTGCCAGAACATCAGCCACAGTTCCGTTGGCTCCAGACGTGTTGCCGAGGGACATTTCCAAAGCCGTGATTCGATCCCTTAGTGCATCCATCCGGGACATCCACAAGTCACCGGTTGCTTGCTATTCCAATCCTCGCACCCCGCTTGAACGCGGCTCTGATACCAGCTGTCACAGGGGTCGGAACTCACCCAAATTTTTCCGTTCCTGCGATGGTGCTGAGCAGTGTCCCGTGCACTCTCAGCCAACCCGAAGCACACACACGCAGCGAAATAGCTTGGCGAGGTTTAGCAATCAGGGATCAAGATCGAACAATGCAAGGTAAGGGAAATCTCACTTGTATTCACAAACACGAATTACAAGAACACACAAAACCCTTACACGACCTTGCACGGCCACGTCCAAGTATATGCCTCGTATTCCAGCACTTGCACTCCTCACTTGGACGGGTGAACTTCACTCCGGGAGTTCACACTCAGCATCGGGGGACTGGTCACACTGTTGCCGGGACTTCCTTGCTCGACTATCGGTGATAAAGTGTTCTCTCTAACTCTCTCCAGTTGCTCTCCCCTTCTGCCTTCTCGACCTTAGGACCCGGGGGCTATTTATACTTGCAGGTGGGGGAATCCTCATCCCTAGTTTCTAGGGAACACCTCAGCTTCCATAACCACCCTTATCCCTTATTCCTAGGGATAAGATCGACTGCCAGCACAGTCATCGGTCAGCACCTTGACCGAGACTCCATCGTTCCACGACCGGAGTATATCGGGCCTGACTGAGTGCCACCCGCACTCAGTTCGGTCATGGGCACCGCGCCCTTGCCTTGGATCAATTGCATGGAACATTAGCGTCGCTCGCCCCGAGCGACTTCCCTAGCGAGTCTTCGGGAGAACCCGCATGCCCATTGCTTGCCAGCTCGCCTTTGAACGGGTCTTTCGGGAGGTTGGGGCGTCCAGCCCACTTGGCCTTGACCGGGTCTTGCGGGAGTGCTCAGGCCCGCACGGCCCGCCACCTGTCGTCCGCCTTCCTCGCCCAAGAACAAGTCTTCCGGGCGGTTAGGGCGGCCAGCTCACTCCCTGACCGAGTCTTTAGGGAAGTGGGGAAGTCCAGCTCGCCTTCCCACTTAGCTTGGCCCTCGCCCTATATATATTCCATTGATCCTTTGGCATTCCTTCCCTCGATCCTTTCCCGGGCTGCCATGCTATCGAGGGTCCGCCTGGCAGCCATTTCCGTGTCCGAGCATTAAGGGGCTGACACAAACCCTCATCTAAGTACGGAAGCAAAATCATGAATAAAAATAAAAGAAAAGTAGGAAAAGTGAGGGCCATCGGAATTTCCAAAAGTTTAATTTTGTGTAGACGATTGAGGGGAGGGAGACCAGCCTACACCGAAGTTGGGGGCCCCTGGGCCTTGGACGTAGACTACTAAGGGTTGGATGTGATGTCAGCTTGTAAATCAATCATATAATAGGAAGCTAGACCTACTTTAATACATAGATCGCGACCAGAGGGGGGAGGAATACAGGAACAAGACAGATCAACGGATCAGCATCTGGTAGAGCATCAGTCACCAGCACCCGCTGACCCGATTCGACCCCCTCCTCAAGACCGCCGGAGAGCATCATCAGCATCATCGGCCCAGCTGCTACGGATGTGACCTCCCCATCGAGGACGACGATGGCCCATTCTACGGTTGCAAAGACTGCGACGCCTTCCTCCACAAGTCCTGCCTGGAGCTGCCCTTAGAGTGTCAGAGCCCCTGCCATCCTCCCCATCCTCTCACCCTCCAGTTCTCGGACCGGCAGCACTTTTGCTTAGTCTGTTGTCCTCCCATCCAGGGTTTTGCGTACGGGTGCTCCGTCTGCAACTTCTACGTGGATGTCCGCTGCCATTCCTTCGCATCTTCTCCTGAGATCGCTGCCAGGAAGCTCGAGGATGGGGGTCACCTCTTCTTCCTACGGGATACCGAGCCCCGGACCCAGTATCCCTGCGATGCATGCGGGCAGTTTGACTTCGATACCCACCTCTTCAAATGCATGATACCATCCTGCCCTCGATTGTTCCACTTCCGGTGTGCTCCTTTTTCTCTGCCAGAGACCGCCAAGCATGACTGGCACGTTCACCCGCTCACTTTGACCGACAAGTACGGGGAAGAAGGCTTGGAGGAGTACTACTGCGACGCTTGCGAGAAGGAGAGGTATCTCAACCACCCGGTGTATGCCTGCAGAGAGTGCGGATTTGCTGCTCATATTAGTTGTGCCATCTTCGATGTAATTCCCGTGCTACCGAAATCTCATCCGTGGATAATCTACTTATTCAACAGCGTTAATTACATCAATCGGTTTTTTCTTTTCTTGGTTCCTTTCTGCTATCGAATTCTAAAGTATGATTCTTTTCAAAGAGTAACTCGAGTGCTTATTTGTTGTTTGTGCATTTCAGGTACTTCCCTCCATAATAGCAGAGTATGAGAAAGGATCAAACGGAGAGCAGTATCTAGACATGATGTCACGCTGGGGAATCTGAACGCGAAGATACAGGAAATACTTTGGGAGGAGGATATGCTGAAGCATGAGTTGAACCAATTAACTGAAAAGATTGAAAAGCTGGATGCAGTTCGTGCGCAGTATCTAGCATCCAGAACCAGTCAGCTAACCATAACAAAGGAGCTGGAAAGGGGCTGCTGCTCCAGCACTTAAAGCATGGCGTAGCCCCTCCCCCAGGACAGGAGGCTGGCTTTAGTGTTGGTCTTCTATCTTGGGAATGTCATGCATGTAAATTTCTTTTGCAAACCTGAAGTCTCCAACTAGGAGAATGAAATTGCTGTTAACTGTGCTGAACTAAAGTTAGTCTGTTCCAATCATCAGGCATGTTATCTTTGCTCATATTTGGTGTACCATTCACATCCCAATGGTATCGATTTGGTTTTGGTTTTCAAATGCCTTCTGTTTTGATGGAAACATTCTTCTGACTGTTGCTCTCCTCCCATATATGCATGCATTTGGAGAAGCAGTCTATCACGAGCTGTTCATCAAAATTTTTCCGAAGAAAAGGATCCATACTTCGCACTTCACTATCATAGCCTGTTAAGTTTTGATACCATCCATATACAAGCAAAGCTCAAATGCATATACTGAATAGAATTGTAATGTGTGTAATCACAAAATCTGGAAACAAAAGCTGATTACATACAAGAAATCCAAAAAATTCCTATGCTTGCAGCAATAAACTGGATTGCTTCCAATCCCTTCCCCTCTCGCAAGCATCACATGGAGAATAGTCAACTCTCAACAGTCTCAATTAATGTGAATTATTGTTGAACTTCTCTTGAAGCAGTAGTTTGTTCTACCTATAGATACCGTACACAAGGATTGGATGAATGTATAGATAAGAATAATGTCTGACGACAGATGTGGGTCATCCTCATAATCATTTAGGAAGCACTCACGACTCAAAGAAGATATAGCCGCTTAAATGAAGCTCGTGACTTGACAATCACAAAACTCAGTGCAAGAGAGTAGAAGCAGACCTTATGACAGTTAATGGATTACTCACAGCTCAACAACCATAGTGGTAACAGATGAAGCTCGTGACGAAAGATGAGTGGAGCTCAATATGCAAGATTTATAATGCCTGTACCTTGAAGATTACTGGGGCACAATGTGCTCAGTAATTATGACTATCTGCATGCATATTCTATGCAAACTCGAGTCTATGCAAAATATCAACCAAAATGGAACATGTAATAAGCCAAATGAGACGGATCTATTATTCCTATCTGATCCCATACGAAGTCGAACATGTTGGAAGTTGGAAGATGCAGGAGGGGAGCAAATAAATATTAGGGAGTCAGCATGTGCAAGGGCGAGAGCAAGTATTCTTTCTCAAAGAGTTGACATAAAACAGACATCCATACCACATCAAACTGCAAGTCTTAACTGCATCAGTAGACATAAATTACTATGGAAAAATTCCCTGGTCTACTTCAAACTCAATCATCTCCAAATTTGCAGTCTCCTTTCAAATGGGCATGATACTGTATGTTGTTTTCACATGCACCATGTTCCTTCTCTCATTTTACAGTTTGACAATCAGTCTCTATTCTTACAGTTCAACGATTACGGGAAGTCAAAGACGACATCTAGCCGACCACTCTTTTATCATCTACATTGGAGATTCTAAAATAATTCAACCTTGCAGAAAAATAAATTTCTCCCTTTCAGAAAACAGAGCTCTTATTGTTGAGATATATATATATATATATATATATTTTTTTTTTTTCTTCACACTGGAAATCTATTCTCTTTGACACAACTTGGGATCATGATCTAGAACTTCCTTGAGCCATATGCCCAAAGAGAGATTGATCGGACACGATGGAGACCCAACACTGCATCTACGAGCACACGTTGACCCAGTATGATCTGGATAAGGAGAGTCTCACCTGCCATTCAAGTATTGTTTCTCAAGTACTTGACATAGAAACGGCCATTCAAGGATGTTAGCAACTCCTTTATTACTTCCAACTGAAAGTCTAACTGAATCATTAGGAAAAACGAATTGCTATAGAAAAATCTGCAGGTCTACTTCAAACTCAAGTCAACTTCAAGTTATATACGGCAGGGCTCAGATCAAGCATATTATTCTAAGATATACTAACATACAGCGGATTACTTAAAATGGAAAAAAAAAACAAAAGATGTCAGGGCAAGAAACTATTGATTGTTTTCACGTGCTCCATGTTCCATGTTCGACAATTATGGAGAAGTCAAAGACGACATCCAGCCAACCACTCTGTTATCGTTTACGTTGGAAATTCCAAAATAATTCGACCTTGCAGAAAAATAGAAAACAAGAGCTCTACTTCTTGATATAGGCAGTTGTCTTCCTACTGGAAGCCTAATCTCTTCTAAGCAACTAGGGAGCACGATTTACAAACTTCTCTGCAGAGTCTGCCCAAACAGAAATTGATGGGAGAGGATGGAGTTCCAACACTGTATCCACGAGCACCCGTTGACCCAGTACGATCTGGATAAGGAGAGACTCACCTGCCGCAATTGTAACAACCCCTTCAAGCTTCCTGAATATTATTGCCAAGAATGCCAGTACTGGCTCGCAGTTTACTGCCCAGGATGTGGAGGAGAGATCGGAGGCAAAACTTGGGTTTGCAAAGAATGCTCCTTCTCCGTCCACAAATCTTGTGCTGATAAATGGACACAGCAGATAAAGCATCCCTTTCATCCGCTCCACCCTCTAAACCTTTACTACAGGAGCACCAATTTAGAGTACATACAAAAATACACATGCAGCGCTTGCCAGAAAACCACTAGGTGCTTTGCATACCACTGTCCGGAATGCTCTTTTGGCCTCTGCCTGGAGTGTGTTTCCATGAATCCCACCATCAAGATAGAAGATGGAAACCACATCCTCTATCTTTACGAGAACACCACCTTTAAACGGCGCTGCAGCATCTGCAATGAGAAAGATCGTGACACTTTCATCTTTACCTGCATGGTTCCTCATTGTGGTTATGCTGTACATGTCCATTGCACTCCACTTTCTTTTCCTGAGACTGTGAAGCATCCGTATCACTACCACAAGCTTGTTCTCGTTAAGTCGAAGGTTGAAGGGGATGAGAATGCTGTGTCCGATGAAGATGATTCTCAGTCTGAAGAAGATGATTCTCGTGAGTACTATTGTGATGCTTGTGAGTTGAGAAGGAATACAAAGAATCCAGTTTAATACTGTGAGGAGTGCGAGTTTTCTGCTCATGTTGGTTGCGGCATCGCAGAGGTACAACTTTCAGTAACCATGATTCTTCCTCCTGACTCTTTTTGAAAATTATGGTGCTTAATTGATTGAATACTGCAATCGGGTATTCCTCTATCCAACTAGGTTTCCCAAAATTCTTTGAGGTGCTCTGTCTCCTTCTTCACCACATTGATCGCACATTTTTCCGAATCAACACACTAAGAAAGCACCAATAAGCAATGACAAATCCCAGAAAATACATGAAGCAAGAAGCATGGCCATAATCGTGTACTAGTCATATCTTTTTCAGTGTAGTTTTTGAATGTATTTATGCGGGGCAAGAATGTTTGTGTCAAATTATATTAGCAATGAGGTTCCTTCCTCCGTTCATTTTTTCCTTTTAACAGCTGATTAGAAGTGAACATGTTCGGATCAATCAAGAGAATCAATACTAACCCAAATATCTCGTGAATACTAGATCCTGTTCTTTCTGTGCTTTGAAAGTGTCATGCTGGCAGGAATTCTGGTTCTGATATCTATTTGAATGCAACCAGATGTTGCCTTCTCTAGTTGCTGAATACGAGAGCCATTTGAAATCCGAAGGTGACATTTCAGACCCTTACCTAGAAAAGATAGACACCGAGCTCATAAAGCTGCGGAAGCAGGTGGAGGAGGTAAGAGCAAAACTGGAGGCCCTATCACCGAAGCTGAAGGAACTTGAGGATGAGCGCTCTCAGTATATCGCATCTGCCGTACCGAGCATGGAGAAGCCACCCACCGCCCGCCTGAATCTCCGCTCCCTGTCGTTGATTTTTCTTTTTCCCCATTTTGGTCTATGCGCAGATCATGAAAAGGAAAGGAATAGAGAGAATCATAGAATCGTTTCCCGTCTGAACTGGGGCAGGTGGAAATCGGTTTTCGGACTCATATAGCACGCACGGAGCACTGACTCTGCAGTCCGCGGTTGCTATCTGGATGGTTCACTGTAAATTCTCTCTGGATCAGTCCGATGCGGTTCTTTGCCTTTGTCTACTTAGTGTAACATAGTTCACCGACAAAATAAGAAGCTAAACTCGAGAGTATCTCAAGATCCCAGCCCGACAATAATAGAGGTCATACGAGATTTCCTAGAATAATGTCCAGTGACAGAAACCAGTGCTTTGTTCCAACAATCAGACCATGTACAGAGTTCCAGCTCTCTCACGGCAGCCCAAATGAACCTCTAATCGGCCCTTGCTCATACGATGGAAGAGATGGAATTCTGCCCCCACCAAAAAGAAACATTTCATCCTGCCTCGCTGAATTTGGGATTGGCAGGCTAGAATATGTACAAATCCAATTTCCAAAAGGACGAGTCTAATCAAAGTTCAAATCATAAATTGTGGCAGACAGTCAAGAAGTGGTCACTGCCCGACAAATTATACACCATCCATGATTGCCGTCTAATGAGGATAGAGCATCTTATCTGCTACAGGAAAAGCGCCAACAATTCCATGCCCTTTTATTTTCTCTGTTACTTTGACGATCCGATCTTTCAGTGGGTCACGAGATGCAGCCTAATGATCCAGGATGCCATCAGGCGACATGTACCAGGAAGATGGTTCACCATAATAGACTGAACTGGCAATGCCGCAAGGCTGCATGCCCTACAACTAAACTCTGTTGTACAAGCTTCTAGGATTGGATAGCCCTTGTCAGTAGATGCTGAAGTGGACCACACTAATTACGCTCCACGTAAAACTAATTAGAGATATACTTGCCCAAGTGGACCACACTAAATTTTCATTTAAAGAAAATGCCGCCCAAGCTGCATTACCATGAAGTTCCTTAACAGTGATGCGACCCAACTTACACTCCTTAAAAGAAGCAAAAAGAGCTAAGCAGCCTTAAAAGGCACCAAAGAAAGCTAATGCATCACTCAATTCGACCGGAAAGAAAAGCCTGAACTGACAGTAACATGTCATGATTTAACACAAAGTAAAAGGGCCCAGAGAAAAGGAAAATTATATGGTCCTTACAACATTAAAAGAAAAACAAGCCCCAACTCCTGCTTTGGTTCTCAAAAGATTGGGCCACAGCATTAAGTTAACCCGACCAATAGTAAACAAGTGGGCTCAGAAGACCATTTCCTAGGGACCTATACAGTACTTGATAATGTGTCATGATATCCCCCTGGATGGAATCACAATAAAATTAAATATTTACAGGAGCAATTGAAACAGATCACTACCACCACCGTAATCATAATTTTAAGGTTTCATTGCCTCTTCCTGTTTTTTGCCTCTCTTCCCTTGTTCTTATCTCAGATATTAGATTGGGAAGTTAATCTCAGATGGTTATGTTCACCTTCATAAGTGACCGTGAGCATTGAAGGCTCTTCCATGCACCTCTCAACATGCTTCCTCGCTGGACATCCTCTCATGCTGCTACATTTGTAGTATCCCCTGCATCAAGTAGTTTAAAGAAAATACTATAACCAAGCTTTCACAGTGTGAAAACTGCTGTCTGTCACACTGTGATGGAGATAATTAGGGCAAGTCTGGCATAAACCTTAACATAGAATCTTACCAAATATAAAAGTCTAGAGCATTTTTGTAAAATGCATGAAAAAAAAAAGGTTACTTATGCCTGAGCATCCTGTTCTTTGACTTTAGCTTTTTCTCCTTTCATATGCCAAAAAAGTATGGATTGATGAAAAAGAATCCAATATTTAATACAGGATAGAATAGGATAAAATCAGTCCATAATAGCAACAGAAGCAAATTCTAAAGCGGACATTGTCGAGGCATAGCTGGTTGGCACCAAACTACAGCCTCCAAAGAATAGTTCAATCTTTATAGTTGATGTACAAATCAAAACTAACACTAGTTCATTTATCAGTAGCATATGATGCAGACTGCATCTGGTATGAAAGAACAGCAAGAATATGATGATCTCTCCTTTTGAAATTTCAGCTTATCAATATGCGGGCACTTAATGAAATTGTCCAACTTGCAAGAACCGGGTAAATCAAATGCCACCTTAAAGTTTTGAAACGACAGTGCACAAGAATTCAACCAAAAAACTAGGTCTCCAGCAGGAGCTTGCATAAATAGCCTTAGCAGAAAGCAGCAACATTAAATACCTGGGGTAAGGAGAGCCCTTGATGGGCTTCTGCCCATACTTCCTCCATGAATAATCATCTGAAGGAATATCAGCGAGCTTGCTACTAATAGCAGGTACTTTAATTGATGTCTTCACTCTATGTTTCCTGTCATAAAGCATGAAGCCAGCTCAAGGACAGTCAAATTAAACCATTTTATGCACAGCATTAATGAAACAAACCCAACCTTTTCTTGGAGCAGTGACACCTACTGCTGCTGCTGCACTTGAAACTCCCATCCTCTCCCCTGCCCGAACACTTCCTCTTATGCTGAGAATTCTGATCGGACGTCCGTATAGCCCCAATCAAATTGAAAGCACTCGCATCAATATCGGCGACACTTCCATCTACACTTAGGGAAGAGATGAAGGATCTGTTTGAGGACATGGTGGGAGTACAGCTAGAGCTATCAAAGTTTAAGCTTATCCCGCTGTTACTATTTCTTAACATCTGCTGAAGCTTTTGCTGCTGAAGGAGTTGGAGGTGTGCTGATGCGGTGGGTCCTTGCTGCAGCTGAGCCAGCTGGAGAGGGCTTTTCCCACTTGTGGAGCTCAACTCAAGAGCTGGGAAGATCGAACTTTTGGGGTGTAAATAGAGTTCTTGGAATGATTTTTCGGTAAAATTTGAAGAAGACAAGAAATGGAGATTCTTCACTGGATAGTTAGCGGTAGTAATGGGGCTCTCTAAAAGGATGCTTTGCGGCAAAGGGACATGTTGAAGACTCTCCAACTTCCTAATTCTAGGGTGACCCAGGCGTTTGTTGAGAAGGGAGATCACTCTCTTGAACTGAAACACTCCTTCTCCAGTTTCCATAGTTAGGTCTCTCCAGTGAGACTGGTCTTGGGACTGAGAAAGGAGGCTCAGCACTCTGTGGCAGCTGCGCACAGCTGCCTTGTTTGCTTCTTCAACCTCCTCCATGTTAGGCGCAACCTCCCAAAACAAGGGAAAGAGGAGAAGCCCTAACACCTCAAACCCAGTAGTTCCTCGAGAAAACACATCGTCAAGTTCCTCACAGCTCTAGAACTGGGTCGGCGATCTTCAAGACTACAAGCAAAAAGAACCCATAAGCTCAAGATTCCAGTTCCCGATCGAACTCTACCTAGGAACACAAGCAAGAGCCCGTATAAGAAATTTTTTCTGGAGATAAAAGAGAGACCCATATAAAGCCCGAAAGGCCAACAAGAAGTTCACTTACCTAGCCACTACCATAGAGACTGATCGAAGCATTCGAAGAGTAGAGAAAAATGAAAAAGGAATCAAGAGCGCAGCAAAAACCTAGATTCCCTGACGGGCATAATTTGGGGGAGAGCTGAGGGAGGGGGGTGTGGAAGAGAAGACCTTTTTCTCCCTCCCGTTGGTCGGATTCACACGCTCTATGTAGGCCACATAAGAATACAAAGTTCTCTCACTCCGTCTTTTCCAATAATTTTCAATTAAAATTTCCTTTTTTTTCAAAGACAGAGTAAAAGTGAAATTTTATTTTTTTACTCAATTAGACGAGAAGAGATGAATAGATGAATGTAATAGTTTAACTAATGGTCACAGGATTTAACGAAAGGGGAATCCCATGGTTGCTTCTGTTCGGTTTCTGGATTGGACCACAGCCAGATCGGAACTCAGCTTAAACGTGGATTGGGTATTAGCCGTAAAGGAAAGCTCGAAGCTGTGGGGGTCATATGATTGAAAGGGGATCAGGAATATAGATAGTTGTGGCCACGGATGCCATTATCAAACCCGGTCCCGTCTCTGGACGAGAGGAAAAGAAAAAAAAAAAAAAAAAAAAAGAGCTTCCAATCGTCTCTGACTGAATGGGTTTAGTTTTGAAAATCTCTCGACTCAGATAAATGATATGAGACCGTGGCCTCTAATGTCAATGATAGATATGTAGGCGGGGCCCACTATCTCCCCCCAACTCTTCCTATTATTTTATTTTATTTTTTAAATTCCACGACCAATATTAATCCATCCAAATAACAAGAAAGTTAACTAGATAAAAGTAAAATTATTTCGTGTTCCTATTTATTTTTTGTTATTCATTTTTTTGTTTGTGTTGAGATATATGATTATATATCTATTAAGTAAAGAAAAGTTAAATTTTTATAAAAAAAATTGAGTACTATTACTCATTAATTTAAAATTTTGTACGATAACTATTTCAATCCCTCCTACACCTACTATCAAATTCATTGTATTAAATTTTATAAATAAAAATAAGTGTAATTAATAAAATTTTATCTATTTTATAACTGTTCTTACTGTAACCTAAATTAATCATAATTAATTAACACCCATAAAACTCGTGAAAATTAGAGGAGCACACAAGGAAAAAATTTGGCCATATGCGACCCTGTAACGGATCTCCTCTCTCGACTTTTTCCGCCAGAAAAAGAAAAAAACAGGAGGAAAAAAGGGGGAAAAAGAAAAGAAAAGGCGAAGCCACTAACAAAAGGCAATGGGAAAAGGGAGGGGGTGAAAAGGACAATATCAGAACCTAGTGGTAATAGGGTAAATGCCATCCTGATTACCCCTCTGAAGTTTGAACAGCCACCGCACTCGAATTCACCACCGTTCGGTACACGAGAATTGGTTCGGATTTGAAAATCGGAAGGGTCATTTTGCCATTTATTTTATTATTTGCGTTTGATTGCACCCAAAAGGAATCGGAATGATCATTTTAATTCCTCTGTATATTTTACTGATTTTACTATTATATATATGTTTTTTTTAAAAAGAAAGAAAATAAAAATTTTATAAAAATTAATTATCGAAGTTTCTAATTTATTTAAAATGATTTTACATAAAAATAATAAAGTAGTAAAAATGAACTGAAAATAGTTATAAAGTCATAAAGCTATTATAAATTCCAAAAGATTCAACAAAAAGTATGATAATTTTGTAGGAAAATATTGTAGAATACTTAAATAATTACAATTTTTAATTACAAGATCATAGAAGATTTTAAAAGTATAATTTGAATAATAAAAAATTAATATAAAAATAAGAAAATAAGGATATTATATATATCTTAAAGTATTACGAAAACTTTAATGGATTACAGATAATAGTATAATTAGTGAGATGGCTTTTTCCATCAAAATTCATTCCGCCAATTTAAAGATGGTATAAATGAAAAAAAAATGATAATGATCGTTTTTCCACGTTGCATGGTATTCTATTCCTGGGTTGCAGACCTTCGGAGCTCGAAATCGTGATCTCATCCATTTATGGCGGATGCTCGGCTGACAAGGAAGCCCAGAAGCCAGATGGGCTCAAAGCCCTCCACTTAGTCACAAGACGTCAGCTTGCCTTGCCTAGCCATCCATGTATGAATGCAGTACCACATTACTCGTGTTCATTTTGCTCCTGAGAAAACTTACTGGAATTCCATGTGTATCTGTATATCTATCCGTGTATCTTTGGAATCGACTAACCAACCGGGGAACTTTCATTTGGTATTTTCTTGCCACGAAAGCACTCCCTTCCATCTCTCATCACCGAATCCAAACTCGAATACAATTACCAGTATACATACGTAGATTACCCACTATGTATATGTGTTGCATGCGACGAAACCAACTAGATGCATGTGTAGCTGCAATCAATCTAGAAGAAACATTCTTTGCTAGGCGATAGTTCACCCTCTTGAGAAGATACCTATCTCAAAACATCATCTATTATTCCAAGCGGGAGACTTGCGGACTTGACTTTTATGAGTCGTCGGACGGAATAAGAGAAAAGTTGAGCCGTCCAGAAACGGTCAGAGATGACATGAAGCATGTAGGAAGGACAGATTTTCGACATGTCACCCATTTCTGTGTCCGAAATTTCAATGGGCCTAGCTTGAAAGTCACCTTCTCAATGAGTTCTCCTCTCTCTCTCTCTCTCTGTCTCTGTCTCTTTGTAATATAAATCTCGCATGATTTCCGACCCATAAGGCTCCTTACATCCCAAGAATTATCTGAACAACTTGGAACGGTGGAGAAGATCGGCTGAGGATGCATTCATCGGGGTCCCCTCTGTTCTGTGTTCTCCTGCTGGTTCTATGTGCTGCTCTATCTAACGGCCGGAATGGAACCGGAGACGTTGATGTTGGAGTTGTTCTTGACTTCGACTCGTACGTGGGGAAGATGAGCAAGACTAGCGTTGAATTGGCGGTTGAGGATTTCTACAGAGCACACCAAAACTATACGACAAGGTTGGTGCTTCACTTCCGAGATTCCAGGAATAATGCTGTGGAGGCTGCCTCTGCAGGTGAGTCATGTGTTCTTCCTTCCTTCCTTCGATTTTGTGTACTTTCCTCAGAAGATGTGGAGGATTAGTCCTTTTCGTTTATCTGAGAATTGAACTGTTCGAGCCTAGAGAAAACGTTTGGCAACTGTTTATTCTGTTCAGTTGATTTAGAAAGATAGAAAATTTATAGCAAGGAAACAGTCAGTTCAACGAAGAACATTTTCCGGAAATTAACATCATTCATCTTGGACCTTTTTCTATGTTGTCTGTGCAGCCATAGAACTGCTAAAGAATGACAGGATTAAAGCAATCCTGGGACCACAAAAATCGAGGCAGGCAGATTTCATATCCGAAATCGGGAGCAAGACCCAGGTCCCTGTAATATCATTCACGGCCACAGGACCTTTAGTTTCACACATCGAAACACCCTACTTCATTCGAACAGCTCAACCAGACACCTATCAGCTGCAGGCAATTGCCTCCACTGTGAAGTCCTTCAATTGGCATCAAATAGTACCCATCTATGAAGAGACCAATTATGGAAGTGGATTTGTAACTTACCTTTCTGACGCCTTGCAAAAGGTTGGCACGAGGGTGACATACCAGTGCGGGATCTCTCCCTCAGCAACTGACGAGCAGATCCTTAGGAAGCTCTCTAAATTGATGACAATGCAGACTCGGGTTTTTGTGGTGCATATGCTCCCTTCTCTCGCTTCCCGAGTTTTCCTGAAAGCAAATGAAGGTGGTATGATGAGCAAGGGATACGCATGGATCATCACGGAAGGAATCACAAGCCTCTTGGAGACTATGAACTCTTCGGTGATTGATTCCATGCAAGGAGTGATAGGATTCAAGCCATATTTTGACAATTCTAGAGAGTTGGGGCAGTTCACTGAGAGATGGAAGCAAAAGTTTTCTCAGGAGAATCCCGGCATCAACCAGATTCAGTTAACTGCTTTTGGCTTGTGGGCATACGACAGTATTTATGCACTAGCACAGGCCGTGGAAAGTGTTAATGGTATAGCAGATTCAGAATTTACGAAATCAAATGTGAATGGCAATCTTACTGATGACCTTGCATCAATTGGGATCTTTCAGTTAGGACCCAAACTGCTTCAGTCAATCCTGAAGACAAATTTTATAGGGTTGAGCGGACAATTTCACCTCGAAAACGGGCAGCTTCCTGTTTCTTCCTTTCAGATAGTTAACATGGTAGGGAATAAATCAAACGAAATCGGGTGTTGGACACAAAATGGTGGCATAATGAAGGAACTCAATCCCGATTGTCAGAATTCAGATGACAATGGTTTTAGAAGAGTTGTATGGCCAGGGAGATCAACCGAGACACCAAAGGGCTGGGAGATTCCGTCAAAAGGGAATAAGTTAAAGGTTGGAGTGCCGGTCAAGAGTGGGTTTCACCAGTTCATGGATGTGAAGAGAGATCCCTTCACGAATGCTTCCATTGTTACGGGTTACTGCAGTGATGTCTTCAGAGCAGTAATGGAGGCCCTGCCCTTCAGGGTCCTATTTGAGTATGTCCCATTCGAGACCTATGAAGGAAGCGGTAAGAGTAAAGGCAGTTACGATGACCTCATCGATGCACTCCATAGAGGGGTAAATAACGGTCCCATTGCTTCATGGAAAACCTTTAATTTTGGGGAAAATCTTAATTCATCATTTTGTCAATCGTTTTCAGGAATATGATGCAGCGGTCGGAGACATTGCTATCCTGGAGAATCGATCCAACTATGTAGACTTTACACTGCCTTATACCGAATCAGGTATGTCGATAATTGTCCCTGTCAAAGATGATAGCAGGAAAAATGCATGGATCTTCACAAAGCCTCTGAAGACAGAGCTCTGGATAACTATGGGGGCCTCCTTCTTGTACACGGGAATCGTTATCTGGATTCTTGAGCACCGTGTTAACACAGAGTTTCGGGGTCCCCCCAGGAAGCAGGTTGGGATGATATTCTGGTTCTCCTTCTCGACCCTGGTGTTTGCACACAGTAAGTTATCTCGAGAGGTTTGATGTGGTACACTGAGAAAAATCGGATGAACTAAAGGATGTCGTTTCAAAAGCTGATTTGCTTTCATTTCAAACAAAAAATCTGCAGGGGAAAAGGTGATGAGCTACCTCACAAGATTTATCCTGACAGTATGGGTCTTTGTGGTCCTCGTGTTGAGCTCCAGCTACACAGCAAGTTTAACATCACTCCTCGCAGTGCAGCAGCTCCAACCCACGGCCACTGGCATTAATGATCTCATCAAGAGAGGCGGTTCCATTGGGTGCCAAGAGGGTTCCTTCACCTGCGTGCTTCTGGGGGAATACGTTGGCAAATCAAGGCTCCAAGTCTTGAGGACTTCCCAGGATTACACCAAGGCGCTATCTAATGGATCAGTGTCCGCTATACTGGATGAGCTCCCTTATCTTAGGCTGGTTCTATCGATGAACTGTTCCAACTCCAAGTTCAAGATGGTTGGCCCAACCAATAGAACCGCTGGTCTTGGATTTGTAAGTTCTCCGTCTTTCTCTAATATAGTGTCTCATTTAGCATGGGCCCCACTGAGGAATCTCATTTGAATTCAACCGGTGTTGTTCATCAACCCAGGCATTTCCCAAGGGCTCCCCGCTGGTTCCTGAGGTCTCAAGGGCAATCCTGAAGGTGACCGAGTCGGGGATAATGGACAACATCAGTAAACTGTGGTTCGGGAACAACTCAGGATGCTCCGGACGAGAGGAGACAAACCTTGTGTCGAGTAGCCTGAGTGTAGAAAGTTTTAAAGGCCTCTTCTTCGTGGCCTGGATCTCATCAACCACTGCCCTCGCTATTTTCTTGGTGCAGTTCTTGTACGAGAACGGAGAAATCTTAACCTCTAGAGCCCCATTGTCGCAGAAACTTGCAGCCATAGCCACGACCTTTTATAAGGAGAAGGAAGGTGCAGAGAACGCCAGGACGAAGGAGAAAGAGCAGCGAGAAATTGAGACGAGGGACTTCAATGATGTCCCTCAAGGTTTTATATATGACATTTCTAGTCTGAGCCCTGGAAACATCAGACTCGCCCGGCATGAAGAAGGTGCTTCTTCACTGGATGATGGTCCTTCTTCCACAGAACCCGGGACTCCTTGCCATGATGTTGCTCCTACAAGAGCTTCCGAAGATGGACAGTAACTCAAGTCCACTCCTTTTGGAGACGGTAGGAGACAGTATCATCGGATCAACAGTGGACAGTCGTTCACTTTTTTTTCCCCGTATATCCTAACTAATGCGTATTCAGTTCATCAGCAAAAAAACTGAAGTTGCTTGCATATGTATCAGTGAATTCAGCATGGAATCAGATAAGACTACTGAGGATTCTTTTGATCTTGATTACTACGATGATCTGAACAATTGAGTTCACCCTCGCATAGTTCTCATCGCCATTACTGCTTTTTTGTTTTTCTTCATATCTCTCTGCCACAACATTCCAGAAAAGATCTATCTCTTTTTCCAAGCATTTCCTGTTGTAGATTATTTCATTGTTTATGATCACAGATCAGTCAGAGATGAGAGAACCCCAACAAAGGAATAGATGACATGATTTTCCTCATTTTATTATCTACTAATTTCATGTCAAATCCATCACGCATTTTCCTAGACCTAAATCACAAGTTGATATTTTTATGGGTTTTTTTGTCTGAATTTAGGTATTTTTAATTTTTTTTATAGTTTGAAAGTCAGAAAAATGCTTCTAGATATTTATTTATTTTTCCCTGCTAGTGAAAGAGCCAAAAGGTGCAGCATGGGCGAACACCAACTTCACTTTCAAAAAGGATAAGGGATTTTATGGATATTTTCTTCTCTATCCACCTTGCCTTTACTCCCATCCTTTCATGGCGGATAGTGCAAGAACTCCATTCTTTTTCTCCACCCTTTTTCACTTCCTGCACCCACGAATCACATTCTACTTCCTTCTTGGAAAACCAGTGATTCCTTCTCATTTGGCACCGCTTCTCTCTGCCCTATTTCTTTAGTGGGCGCCCATTACTATATCTCTATCCTCTCTGTGGCCTCTTTGCCTTCTTTCTCGTTTCTTTCTCTGGCGAAATGGCTGTCACAGTGGCCTCCGCTAGCTTTTCTCTTCAGCTGAAAGCAATTGAGAAGTGCAGAGCTTTTGAAAGTTCGACATCAAGATTAGCTCTTGCTGCTGGATTTGGCCCCTTTAAGTCTAGCACAGTGTCCTTCGGTCCGGGGAGGTACGCTAACAATTGCTGCTCACTGTCTTGGTTCTTGGAAGCACCAATTTATTATGGTATTGTTGAGCTGCTTTTGTCACATCAGTGGATAATTTTTTCTTATCTGAGAAATTCGTTTGAGCTCTATTAGTTTCTGAATTGATCTCACTGATTGAAACGCCTTCACAACTCAGCTTTCTGATCCAAGTTCCTGTCTTATAGAATCTCAATTTGGTGGATGTGTCTGCATGTGTAGCTCAGTCTGAGTAAAAGTAAATTTTGACCTTCCTTGCATCTGGAAAATAGTATTACACTATCTACAATTTTGAGTTTTTTTTTTGGGTAAGTCGAAATTTTGGTTTTCCAGCTTACTATCTGCCAAAATGAACTCACACGGATCAATAGTTTATAACCAATCAAACATACTCACAGTGCTAACAGTGCATAGTAACACAACGGCTCATTGTCTATGGAATCGTGTGCTTGTCCCATCTTTTGATACTTGTACAACGTAAAAGAGAACCGCTTTCATCTACCTCCCTGATTCATGAGCTGGAGCATTGATGCGATTACCATATGTTTTCAAATTGGTTTTTGACTTTTTTCCTTAAATAGAAATACCTTCTCGAGTATTTAGGCACTGTGTAGCCTTTTTAATTATATCTGGTTTGTCTTAGATTGTCATCTTCACGAACAACTCTTGTTACACGCGCATCATCTGCTACGGCCTTGGAGGTATAGTGGCCTTATTATTCCATTGGTAGATAAAATTCTTTGTGGAGATCTAAATTCTATATTGGTAATATAATTATGGCAAAGCAGGATGGGAGCCCAAGTGAGGCCGATGAAGTTCCAACTCCCAAAGTCATAATAGACCAGGACTCTGATCCTAATGCAACTATTGTGGAGATTACCTTTGGTGATCGTCTTGGAGCTCTCCTCGATACTGTATGGCCTGATCGACATAATGCTTTATTAATCTAAATAATTGAAGCTTTTCCCTTTTCAACAAGTAATAGTTTCTGATTGGTAAATTTCCCTTTTGAGATACAGATGAATGCGCTGAAAAACCTTGGTCTGAATGTTGTAAAGGCAAACGTGTTCTTGGATTCTTCTGGAAAACACAACACCTTTTCAATCACTAAAGCGTAAGTTACTAGTGATGGTAATTATTCTATTAATTGGATCTTGTTCTTGGCTCAAGATAATTTCAAGCATGAAAGTTGAAGCTTCAGGAACTAGTATTTGTTGCACTTGGCTGCTCTTGTTACCAATGAATAACAAAGCCATGAAATTATTTCTTAAATTCCTATAATTTGTGGAAGTTTATGGAGAAAAGGACATTTTAAATGGTTGTATAGGTTGCAGTGATGCACCCATCATATTGAAGTTAATTAAAAATGAACTGAGTGGTTTTAATTTGATAAATTTTACTGGCCTTTGGTTGATGCGGATAAGCATTCTATATTACCTGTTGCCTATATCATGTTCATCTTGGATATTTTTTACAGTGATACTGGTAGAAAAGTTGAGGAGCCAGAGCTCCTTGAGGCTATCCGTTTGACAATTATAAATAATCTGCTCCAGTATCACCCGGTATTAATTCTTTCTCTGTGTGCTCCTTTACATTCTCAATAATTGGATCCCAGATTTTTTGTTCTGTGATACTACTGCTATGAGTTCTGTGCATCACTTCTTTAGTGATGACATTTTTTCTTTCTGGCATGATTTGGATTGGTGGTCCAGGAATCAAGTGCTCAGTTGGCAATGGGAATAGCCTTTGGACCTGTACCACCAACACAGCAGGCAAGATAAGATGTTTGTCTTTCTCCTTTTCTGATGGGAAAAAATTGCACAACAATACTCTGCCACCCTTTAGGGGGATCCATGTACTTCTTACTCCTCTCTCTTTAGGTTTGACATTTGAATCTGTCGATCTCTCCAAAAGATTATTTGTATTCTTTCTTCCCGACCTATATGGCTCTCTGGTTGCAGTTATTTTATTAAGGTTGTATCCCTAAAGCTACGGCTTGAAAGCCGTGTTAGCGCTTGTAGTTTTATCGCTTGAACTGAACTATGAAATGAAAGAGTTTCACGGGAATTGTCTTGATCATCCCAAACTCGCCCATCCTTTTGGGCACAGGGATGTGAGAACCAATCACTATGATCTTTGAACCCCTCCTTAGTCCCTGTTGCTTGCAAATAACAATTTCTCAAATAGCAGTTACCCTTTTGCTCGTTACACAGGTTGATGTTGACATAGCAACACATATAACTGTTTCTGATGATAGCCCTGAGCGAAGGTAATGGAGGATATGAACTCTTCTAGCTAATTGCAGAACCAACTTTTCAGCTGAAAAACTGACCCCTTTTGCATTCTTACTTCTATTTGCTTTTCTTGCAATTATAGTTTGCTCTATGTGGAGACAGCTGATCGTCCAGGACTTCTGGTCGACCTTGTGAAGATCATAACTGAGATAAATATTTCTGTAGAGTCAGGAGAGTTTGACACTGAGGTTGTTCTTCCTTCCTTCTTTTTATTCATTCCAATTTCAATTTAAAAATAGCAGGAAAAAGTAAAAGAAAATTTATTTAAGCTTCTGTTTTCTGTTTCTACGTGTAGGGTTTGCTGGCAAAGGCAAAGTTTCATGTCAGTTACAAGGGAAAGGCGATTATCAAGCCCCTTCAACAGGTATATATCTCAAGCCTCCTTGGTGACTTCTGTTTTGGAAATGTTTTAGAAGATGAATTTTACCCTAATACACAATGATGTTTCCCAAAACTGTTATAGATCAAAATGCAATCAGGCAAGTGCTTGATTCTGTGTAGCATCAACTGCTGTTAGCTTGGATTCATTGCTTCATTGGGCTTGCTCCACTTTCCTATCTCAATTCTTTCATTCATCTAAGTCTTTTCCTACCTGATAGGTTCTTGCAAACAGTTTGCGGTACTCTTTGAGGCGTCCAACAACAGAGGAGGCGAGTTTTTGAGCCAACATGCTTGAAATGTGGACCATGTGGATTCTGCAGAACCCACAAGACATCTTTCAAGAATTTTAGTCATCAGGATTAATCCACTCCCCCAGGAGAAGGATATCCGCGGCTGAGAATTGAAAATACTAGTGATCAAAAGTAAAACAATAAGACCCGTGTCATTAGGTTTGTGATATTTTGAAACCTTCCTTCTGCTCTATTGATACCACAGTTACTTGGGAAGCTCTGTTTGCTTGCTTGATTTCTTGTGGCAAAATGGGAAACCAAGTTCATCTCACCATGCTGACTCTCTGGTGAAGGACCGAGAAGTCTGGCAAATCTCCCGGTCACTGATCTCATATACGGAGTGATTCGGGCAAATAAATCTACCTTGACATTGAATTACATTAAAAAAAAAAATGTAAACAGGACTGAATTGTTACGCTTGGTAATGGGAGGTCAACATCTTAGCCAGTCATTTGGCACAATCTAATCTTATGTAAGCAGGTGATGAGTACGATACAGTACATGCAAGCAAGGACCCCATCCCTCTTTTTTCTCCTTATCGGATTGGAATCCGCTGCTTCAACTCTCACATTGAACGGTAGAAGTCACTTGTTGATCGATTCATTTCCCCAGTAGTTGATGTGACACTAGAACGAAAAACAATATTGAAGAGGAGTTCTCGGGTTCAGTTATTGAGTAGCATTATGACAATACATCACCTTACTCATCCCCACTACGGTTGCCCGATTTTTAAATTGGTGTTGTTGGGGATCGGATATTGGAGCACGAACATGGATTCTCTTCTAGAGTTTTGATGCCGCTCGTTGGGGGGAAAAAAACTCGGATAGTCAAGCACCAATATGATAAGCTAAAAGTCAGCCTCCCACTGTGAATGCCTGTGGGAATTTCATTGACCAAATTGAGGGAATCGATTCCCCACTGAGAAAAACATGGAGTTTCAACATTGTAATAGTTTAACGGTAATACAAATTTTAGATCAGAAATAATTCATCACATAAAAGAGCAAAATATTTTAAATTAGACAAAAAATTATATAAAGGTATGCGCAGAAATTTAGTTGAGAGGGTAGTTGGATGAGCATCATATCTAAATGTAGTCTTATGTGAAAAATGTGATCCCCTGTCTAATTCAATACTCATCCAATTCACCCGCATATTTTAATTGATTTAGTCAATAGCTCAAGTCATATCTGGATCAAGAAATCGATCAAGGTATGCATTGAATATTGAATGCTGAATGGGTGGTGGGTATCATCTGATTTTAAGTATGAAAGTGACATAGGACGACCAAAGCAGTAGTCAGGAGTTCTCTTATGGTCTCACTGGCCTGTCTGTCCTTCATTTGAGTGCGGAAAAAAACAAGGTGGCGGGGGAGGGTGTGTCATGGTTTTTGGGATTAGATGGATAGACAGATGAAAAGGAATGATCGAGTAGCTGCTAGTGGTTGCTTGCTGAATGCGTTGAGAGAAGGAACAGAGTATGTGGCAATTAGACATTACATGCAGGGAAGGTCACCGAGCAAGCAGAGGAGCGAAGGAGATGATCTAACTCAACACATGTGAATAGGAAGAAGACTAGTGCAGTGCAGAGTGTGCGGTAAAAGGACAAAGTTGATGTATATGACGACGGAGTGGTGGCAGCAGCTTCTGTTTCCGGTCCGAAGGGCTTGGCTGGCTCTCTCTTCCCGTCTTCTCAGGTCTCGCTCCCGGAAAGAGGGTACACTTCTTCTGCTCTCTCTCTCTCTCTCTCGGAGAGACTATTTTTCTTCTTTTTTCCTTTTTATCAGTGCCATTTTCCACTGAGATTCATCTGGTTTTCTGAGGTCTGACTTAGATTAGTTGTCACGACTCAAAAATTCGGCAGAGTTTCCCCTGTATTTTGAACTAACCAGAAATGTAAAACATGCTATATAACAGCTCAACACGCAAAATTCAGCCACATCCAATCCACAACCAAGTCCCAAACCACCGTTATCAACCACAAAATATTCAGGCCGTGACATAAGATCACAACTATACAGGACTTCTATACCTACCCTATCAAAATAAACTTATCCTAGTTGATCCCCGAATCTACTTGGGCGGCTCCACACGGCTGAGTGTCTCCTCTATCCGTGGAAAACAATTTGCAGAGAGTGTGAGCTGCAACTCAGTGAATACAAAATTCCAGAGTGGAATAACATATGGCTCACATATATGTTCTTACATGACTATATCAACTTACACAATTTATCTACCATGGACATGGGGTCGTTGGCACCTTGGCCAACTTCACACGACCCACCTAATGCAATGCATGTAACAAGCATGTCAAACAATAACCATGGGGTCGCACTACCTCTGCGACAGAGTTATGACGGTACCGATACTCCTCCTCTCCCCAAACGGTACCGTGACCCCGCACCTCAGTCAATTTCATATAATTCTCCTTCCCATGCCCTTCCCTTCGCACGCACGCGGGGGCCGCCTATTAACCTCTTGCGGTAAGAGTGGACCCGTCGCCCTCAAGTCTCTCTCTTTTTCTTACCTCTCCTCTCTGGTCTTTGTTTTTCCCGACAGGGTCCGTGGGGAGTCAACTCACATATTCCACTGAGGTCATAGAGCCAGTGTCACTCATGTCCCATGCTTATATCCCGCCGGGAACCCGCGGTAGATCAGTAAGGCCCATTTCTATTCCGCTGGCTTAGCGGTCACCATGGTTATACACAAGCACAAGCAATATGCAAAAATGAATGAATGAATACATGTCCATTACCGGTATCACACAGATATCTACCAGCTACTCATTTTTCGATCATAACTGCTATAAACCAAAACACGAACAGATCATTTCACAATGGAAGAATGTACTCACAACCCCCTTAGTCGATCAAATTCACAAAGCAGGGTCCTCTAAGCTGTCACGACCCGAAAATTCGACAGAGTTTCCCCTGTATTTTGAACTAACCAGAAATGCAAAACCTGCTATATAACAGCTCAACACGCAAAATTCAGCCACACCCAATCCACAACCAATTCCCAAACCACCGTTATCAACCACAAAATATTCAGGCCGTGACATAAGATCACAACTATACAGGACTTCTATACCTACCCTATCAAAATAAACTTATCCTAGTTGATCCCCGAATCTATTTGGACGGCTCCACACGGCTGAGTGTCTCCTCTATCTGTAGAAAACAATTTGCAGAGAGTGTGAGCTGCAACTCAGTGAATACAAAATTCCAGAGTGGAATAACATATGGCTCACATATATGTCCTTACACGACTGTATCAACTTACATAATTTATCTACCATGGACATGGGGTCGTTGGCACCTTGGCCAACTTCACACGACCCACCTAATGCAATGCATGTAACAAGCATGTCAAACAATAACCATGGGGTCGCACTACCTCTGCGACAGAGTTATGACGGTACCGATACTCCTCCTCTCCCCAAACGGTACCGTGACCCCGCACCTCAATCAATCTCATATAATTCTCCTTTCTGTGCCCTTCCCTTCGCACGCACGCGGGGGCCGCCTATTAACCTCTGGCGGTAAGAGTGGACCCGTCGCCCTCAAGTCTTTCTCTTTTTCTTACCTCTCCTCTCTGGTTTTTGTTTTTCCCGACAGGGTCCGAGGGGAGTCAACTCACATATTCTACTGGGGTCACAGAGCCAGTGTCACTCATGTCCCATGCTTATATCCCGCCAGGAACCTGCGGCAGATCAGTAAGGCCCATTTCTATTCCGCCGGCTTAGCGGTCACCATGGTTATACACAAGCACAAGCAATATGCAAAATGAATGAATGAATGCATGCCCACTACCGGTATCACACAGATATCTACCAGCTACTCACTTCTCGATCATAACTGCTATAAACCAAAACACGAACAGATCATTCCACAATGGAAGAATGTACTCACAACCCCCTTAGTCGATCAAATTCACAAAGTAGGGTCCTCTAAGCGTTGATTCCGGTTCTCCTCAGCACCTATCATATCACCCACAATGAGGTCAATGTACACACTTATACACAAATGTATCAGTAAATTACCCACCTATCATATTCACAGAAAATATCTTCTTGTGAGTTAAGGATCATTTCTAGGGTTTTGAGAGGGTATAAGGCTGTTCTACCGACTGATCTAAAGAGAAGGGTTACTCCGTTTCGTCTCATCCAGTGGTGATTTCCTTCTCCCCTCACCAGCGGCTACTCCCAGCAACATAGGAAAACTGCGAACCCTTCAGCCGAAACGAAACAACCACACTGGCAGCACACACACTACACTTCTCAGCTAGCTTCAACTCGAACCCTAACAGCTATAGAAACTCAAACTTCTGGCAATAACACATAGATTTCAGCCATAGCGATTCCCAGACAGCAACTTAGCAACAACCTAAGGAGGGTTCGAGTAACCGAGATTCTCACCTCAACGCCCGAAGTCGACAGTAGGGCAGTGGAGTCTAGAAACCAAGTCTTGTCCGCAGAAGGTCCTCTCCTCTAAGCTCAATCGCCTCCTACGATGGTGGATGGAACGGAAACGAGGATGGGAAATCGGAACCCTAGCGAAACCCTAATTTCTCTCTTCTCTCGCGGCAGGGGGAAAATCGGGGGGGGGGGGGGAACGCGAAGTGAGGGAGGAAAGAAGAAGGAAGGAGGAAAAATAGGGCCAGCTAAATGGGCGGGCTCTCCTCGGGCCCAAGCCCGTGGGCTCACATAAGCGTTGATCCCAGTTCTCCTCAGCACCTATCATATCACCCACAATGAGGTCAATGTATACACTTATACACAAATGTATCAGTAAATTACCCACCTATCATATTCACAGAAAATATCTTCTTGTGAGTTAAGGATCGTTTCTAGGGTTTTGAGAGGGTATAAGGCTGTTCTACCGACTGATCTAAAGAGAAGGGTTACTCCGTTTCGTCTCATCCAGTGGTGATTTCCTTCTCCCCTCACTAGCGTCTACTCCCAGCAATACAGGAAAACTGCGAACCCTTCAGCCGAAACGAAACAACCACACTGGCAGCACACACACTACACTTCTCAGCTAGCTTCAACTCGAACCCTAACAGCTATAGAAACTCAAACTTCCGGCAATAACACATAGATTTCAGCCATAGCGATTCCCAGACAGCAACTTAGCAACAACCTAAGGAGGGTTTGAGTAACCGAGATTCTCACCTCAACGCCCGAAGTCGACAGTAGGGCAGTGGAGTCTAGAAACCAAGTCTTGTCCGCAGAAGGTCCTCTCCTCTAAGCTCAATCGCCTCCTACGATGGCGGGTGGAACGGAAACGAGGACGGGAAATCGGAACCCTAGCGAAACCCTAATTTCTCTCTTCTCTCACGGCAGGGGGAAAATCTGGGGGGGGGGGGGGGGGGACGCGAAGTGAGGGAGGAAAGAAGAAGGAAGGAGGAAAAATAGGGCCGGGGGACAGATGGGCCAACTAAATGGGCGGGCTCTCCTCGGGCCCAAGCCCGTGGGCTCACATTAGTTCACTTCCATCGTCCTTGAATGTTCATCATCTGCTTCACTTTGTATTTCCTTATTATTTGAATGGAGCTATGGTTTCCATACTATTCTCAGATGAAGCTGATAAACAAAAGCTTAACTGTGAATTTCAGGTGGCGGGCTTCTGAAGCTGAGGGATGACGTCAAGACGTGCGGGTACGAGGATGTGCAGGTGATGTGGGAATTGCTCAGGATGTCCGAGTCCGAGCAGAAGTTCACTTCTCACCTATCCCAGCATAAGAGCCAAACTTTCTGGAGAGTTTTCTCCTGGACATCTAACAGCAGCCACACTACATCATCAATATTGGCATCAGTACCAGCAGATCACGCTTGAAGAAACTACCAGAACTTGAAAAAACTGTGATCCATTTATGTGTATCTATGCAATTATACATGACCAGTCAGCGACCAAAACTTCTGACTGATCAAAGTACCAGCTTCGCAGAGGGATGCAACTGTGCAGAGATCCGAGGATTGTCATACAAAATGTAAATTGTTTCTATCTGCCAATATGCTCTGATGGCTGAGCATACGAGTGCATTTACAACAAATGGATTTGTGTCATAAGCCCAGAATCAAGTATGCATGATCATTTTTAAGAGTACTTTGGATTTCTATAGATTTTTCATGGTTAAGTCTGCAGAGTATGATACTTTTTTGCTATTGAATCTGATTCTCAGCTAAAAATCAGTGCAATTGACGAGGTACGGAGAATAATTAACTGAAGTGCATACCCTCAGAGTCCAACAAATTTACAATTCCAAGCAAAAATCGCGGTTATATATCCAAGCACAGCTATTGATTTAGAACTACTGCATACATACAAAAGAAATCATCAGAAACGCTGTCTCTTTCTCTGATGTACATATATATATATATATGTGTGTGTGTGTGTGTGTGTGTGTGTCTGTTTGTGTCCATGAGCAGGCAGAAACCTATGAACTTTCACCCGTCCTTTGTTGTCCTACCCGATTATTGAAGCCATGGACCAAACTATTGCTCCAAATCCTGAGTTGAGGTAGCCATCCGGTCTGGTATGGACACCGGAAGATTTCCCTCCCGGTGCATCAGCTGCTGGAGCATCTGCAGCTGGCCCCAAAGGAGAAGACGCTGCCGGAGTACCAGCGGCTGGGCTATCAGCCCTTGGAAAATTGGCATTTGATGGAGAGTCAGCGGCAGAATCAGATGGTGCAGTGGCATCATTCGGTGAACTTGCATTGTCGGTGGGTGGTGAGGCTGAGCTGCTGCTATTAGATGGGGCTGGGGCTGGGGCAGTGGCGCTTGACTTAGCCAGGGAAGCAGCCTGGCTAGAAGCCGGGGCGTCTGGCAGGGACTTAGCTCGGGTGGTGGGGCTTGACTTGGGTGTGGAACCAGCGGGGCTGGAAGTTGGGGTGCCCTGTGGGGGCTTGGCAGGGGTAGATGCTGGTGAGGATGGCGAGCCTGTAGAGTTTGAGCTCGAGTTACTACCCGAGCCATGGCCACCTACATTTGGGGGCACTATTGCACTACTCACCTGCAAGACCGATATATTATATGGTTGAGAAGCGATGGACTTCACCAGATTCGAACCGAGGCTGGAGCTGGGGATGGCCGACCCAAAAACGACTCCATTGCTCGTTCTGGTCACATTCAGGAACCCCTGTTTCCCATTAGCCTGGCCGCTGGCCTGGAAAAGGGTGGTGAGGACATCGGACTTATTAGGCAGCTGTTGGAGTTTCTGGACATCGTAGTAATCAAGCACGACGTGGAGGCTCAACACCTCGTTCAACATGCCTCCCGGGACACCTGACATGCCGCTATTATCCACTGCAAGGACGGTGATCGTCTGCCGGGAGTTGATGGTGCCAGCCAACCCCGTCTGGGTCAGCCCGTCGTTGAAGGTGCTGAAGTCAGAGTACTGGCTGAGGATCTTGGTTATGTTGAAGGCGTTTGACGAAGCTGCGGAGAAGAGAAAGAAGAGAAGCAACTTTACGAATTGAGACCAGAGGAGCATGAAGGATAACATGCTGTAACGCGAGCTGGGATCGATGATGAGAAAGTGGTGATCGATGGTAGGGAGCTAACAATTAAACAGACAGGAGGTGTGGTCAGGACCTTTTATGTGAGTGGGCAACTCATAAATTCAAAGCCTGCAGAGCGTGTCTCTGATCTTCAGCCGAAAGAGGAGGGAGGCTCTTGACTTGTCTGGATAAGAAATGCGTCTGGAGAATCATGGTGGAGGTTGACTCGTTTCCCGGGTCGTCTTTGCCATTTTGGGCTGCAGTCTAAGAATAGGTGTGATCGGTTTCTCTGGTCTTCCCTGTGCTCACCAATGCTACCTCCGATCACTGGTCATTAACCTTTCAGCGCAATTCCTCGCTTGCTGGGTGGATTCATAGGTCAGGATGATAATCGGGAAGCACACGTCCTAATTAGTAATGAACTATCTTCTCATCAAAGAGAGAGAGAGAGATTGAGAGAAGAAATCCAACATGGCAAGGGGAAAGACGCTACAGTAAGGATTATTCTAAGGTGAAGAACTATTGCAAACCTCAGAGGATCAAGTACTGTTCGGTTGGATTTTAAACAGCCGACAATATGCTATTAACATCATAGATTACAACACTTAATTGTAAAGTTCACTATAATCCATGACACAGGTTAATTTTACGATGCGATTAACAGAGGATTTATGTTTAATCTAACGTAATCCTAATCTAGTATTCATCGAAACAAACGCGATCGACCGTTAGTGCGCATATAGCAATCTTCACCGATGGCAAGAGGGGAAAGGAAGCAGTCACGTGCATTGCGCGTGCTAAAAACACCCACCTAAGCATCCTCTTCTTTTCCTCAGTAGGCGAGAGACAATCCCTAAGCATCCTGCGTCTGTGCTTTTGCATCCTTAGCAAGCAAAGTACCAGGCGCGCATATCCCTCGTCCTCTCCGTGGTTTCCTCTTCGGCGACCGATAGTTGCTAGGGTTTTCTGCTGTACCAATATTCAGTTTGAATCAGGGCCGACATATTATCAATCTTCTCTCTTTCTTTGAGCTAATTTGCCGCAATGAAGTTGACGGTGAAGACGCTCAAAGGGAGTCACTTTGAGATAAGTGTTCTTCCAACAGACACCGTGAGTACTTCCTCTCCCAAATCCATTCATAAAAACTCGATTTGAGCTACTTTTCTTGTGTCCTAGACACCGAGGGAGATTCTTTCGGGACTATATCTCTCCTGGAATTTGTAATTGAGGAACATTATGTAATATATCTGGTTAATGAGACACCTTGATATTGTTGAATTGTAAATGCGCGTTGTAGACCAAAAATAAAATGCCACATTGAAGATGTTTTGCCTGAATCCTGTCGATTTCGATGAGCTTTGTTTTTTGTCTGCTCAAGCTATATTTGCCGGTGCATTAAAAAAAACACTACATTTTTGCTTGTTATTGAAAAATCTAAATCTAAAAGGAAATTTGGATTCTAGAGAAGTTGATGGTTTTAAAAGGAATTGACAAATTCTCTGGTCCCGTACTGTAACCATCTGGGTCTTTGCGTTCGTTCTTGTGTATGGTCTTGCTTCTTGAAGACCCTATGAAGTTCCATGCGTTGTGAATTTCAGTGTTTGATGTCTTGCAGTGTGATTTGATTTTAGTTCTATTGTGAAGCCCCAAAGGTGTTTAACTAATATTGGACGATTTTTTTCGGTGATCTTATATTGAGTCATGTTTGCTTTAAGGTTATGGTTGTTAAGAAGAATATTGAAGATGTACAAGGAAAAGACAATTATCCCTGTGGGCAGCAATTATTGATTCACAATGGGAAGGTTTTGAAGGAGGAGACCACTTTAGCAGAAAACAAGGTTTCTGAAGATGGTTTCCTTGTGGTGATGCTCAGCAAGAGCAAAACTTCAAGCTATGCTGGGATTTCAACTACATCTTCTCAAGCTACTTCTACAACACAACTGGTCCCTCCATCAACTTCTAATCGTTCAGCTGCTGTTGAGGTTTCATCTCAAGCTCCACCTTCCATGAGGAGCCCTCTATCTGCTTCAGATGGAGCAACTGCTAATGCAAGTACCAATTCTTATAATCAAGCAGCTTCACACTTAGTCGCTGGAAACAATCTTGAGGAAAGCATCCAACAGATCATGAATGTTGGTGGTGGTATGTGGGACAGAGACACAGTTACACGGGCACTTCGAGCAGCCTATAACAATCCAGAGAGAGCCATTGATTACTTGTATTCTGTATGTCTTGAATGTAACATCAATGCAATATTTTGTGTGTGTGGGGATTGGAGTTAACACTGTTCTATCTCCAGGATATTCCAGAGACGGCCGAAATTACTGTTCCTGTGGCTCATCTTCCAACCAGCCAGGCAAATGAAGCAGCTTTAGCTGCAGCTGCTGCTGTACCCACTTCTGGGGCACCCAATACTTCTCCCTTGAACTTGTTTCCCCAGGTAGAATTTCTCACATGGGATGAACCCATGTTCTGCTTGGTTGTTCTGTTTTTAAGTTGCCAGAGTCCCTGTAGGAAACTCTTTCTGGGTCTGCTGGCGGTGGACTTGGATCGCTTGATTTCCTGAGAAACAATCAACAGGTACATGCATCTTTATTCATTGTTCAGCTCTTCTACAGTGAATATGCTTCCTATTCTGGTTCAGATGAGTGGTACTGAGTATAAGCAATTTGTAGAGGATGAAGATTTCCTTCATTTGGCGCTCTAAACTGGAATTTGGCAAAAACGCTGTCTGCAAGATAACTTTCATTCTTCCAGGATGAAAAGGAGATTAGTAAAATGACACTTTATGTCAATTAAATTATTTCTAATTATCTATCCTATTTCGTATCAGTTCCAAGTGTTGCGATCTATGGTACAAGAAAACCCACAGATTCTACAGGTACGAATCAAATATTTACTTTTTGACTCTTAAATATTAATGTGGAGCTCAATATTAGTATTTTGAACATTGGGATTAAATATTAATATTATTCTGGTTTTGTAGCCTATGCTGCAGGAGCTCGGGAAACAAAATCCTCAGCTCTTAGGACTGATCCAGGAGCACCAACCAGAGTTTCTTCAGTTGATAAATGAACCTCTGGAAGGGTCTGAAGGGTGATTAATCTCTTAGCGATCTGTTAATTTGGCAGAATTCTTACACTTATGTGGCTTCTTCCAGTTTATTTGCATTGGATCTAAAGCCATTTACATTAAATTAATATGATTCCAAGAACTAGATGTTGGGCTAAGACAAAACTGCTAGCATCTTTGTGTAATATACTTAGTCTATCACTGAAATAACTAATGGAACTTCCACTTTCTCCCAGTGATATGTTTGATCAGGCAGGTCAAGATATGCCCCATGCTATCAATGTAACACCAGCAGAGCAGGAAGTCATTGCACGGGTAAATATTGCTCTCCTTCAGGTTCAGTAGGCCTACAATTTTGTAATGCTGATCCAACCTTCTTGCTATCCGTAGCTGGAAGCGATGGGATTCGATAGAGCTCTTGTGATTGAGGCATTTTTGGCTTGTGATCGGGATGAGGAATTGGCAGCCAATTATTTACTGGAGCATGCCAATGATGTTGAGGATTGAGTTGGGGATTTTAACTCAGGAATTAGATTTTAACTAATCCATTGAGATGATTTCTTTTCTTCCATCTCTACTTTGCTGCTGTGTTGACCCTGTTGAGGTTCCAATAGTTTGTCTTCCTATGATGCTTCTTCTACTTCCCTAGTGGAAGGTGTGACTCGGGTAAATTATTATTTTTGTTAGTCTTTTCCGTGTTGCCCATGGGAGAAACTTGTTGGTCTCATCTGACTTGCATATGATCAAGCATGGGAAGTTTAATGAATCATCAAGGTAAATATGAGGTTGCATATCCGAGGTTGCAATCATATGTAAAGTGGACCTGCCTAGCATGTTCATCTCGGTGCCTCAAGATGAGCATCTTTGCTTTTTGCAGTACGAATCTCAAAATCTCCCAGAAAGCCACGTTTGGTCGGGGTGTAAGCTTGTCGCAATCACTGATCAGAAAAAAAAAAAAAAAGAAGTCCAAATTGATCTCTCTCATTATGGTCTTCCTCGTATTACGTTGGTGCGACGACATCTACGTGTCCTGTCCTTTACGCCCTGTGTTCAATTCGTTAAGGGGTCATCCGGAGTCCATGTCCATGGAAGCTAGCCAACCATGCTGTGCGTGAACACTAGCAGGTAGGAAATACACAACAGAGAGTTAGCCGAGGAATCGTACGCGTGAACAGTGAAAGGAAAGACAATCCAACGACTTTATGTGCCATTTTGCACAGAGCTTGTTCCTTGATGCGGTTTGTCTCGTCACTCGGTTAACAAATAAGAGAGAGAATAAGGTACAATTAAAAGACAAAGCGAATAAGAATTCTTGGTTTCGCTGATCTGTACAGCAGCAATTGAGTTTGCCAATCGGAAGAAGCTGAGCAAGACTGATGGCGGAAGCGGAAGCGGCACACTCGGGTGAAGAGAAGCTCGATGTCCTCACCAGGACCGGCGAGAAAACGGGCGTTTCGAAGCCCAGGTAGTAAGCTCTTTCTTCTCTCTCAATCTTCCGTAAAGCTGGCGACTTTCCTCAACATCTTCGTCCAGTTCACCGTGGGAATCTTGCTGGGGCTCGCTCTATTAGGTCTCTCTGCAGGAAGGCAGCAGCTTTCTCTGCAATTTAGGTTTAGAAGTCTGTTCTCGTAAGTCAGTAGCTTCCGGAGAGATGCATATAGAGAAAGGAAGGGGACACAAAAGTAAGAGGTGGCTGTGAGAATCTTTGTTTTTAAGATCTGTGTATTGTTTTCAGTTTTTCTCTTCCAGTGTCTTATGCCTGTCCTTGAGTCTTTTTATCTTATACCAGTTCTTTTCCGCCTGGCGTTTCATCTCATCCCAGTTGAATACCGATGAAAGCAGGCTATTGTGAAGTTCCATATAAGATAAGCAATACATTTTGACCTCTGAAACCCGACAGGATTCTTGATGGAAACTCTATGCTGCTTAATTGCAGGGGAGCTGTTCACCATGATGGAGATTATCACAGGGCAGTACACGTATGGATTTATGCTGAGTGCACACAGGAGTTGCTGCTTCAGAAGCGAGCTGATTGCAAGGATTCGTGGCCTGGGCAGTGGGATATTTCGAGTGCTGGTCATATTTCTGCTGGCGACACCTCTCTTATATCAGCGCAGTAAATTTTTTCAACTCTCTAGAAACTTTCTCAGATACTTTGATGAGTCATCTGTGGTTTTCTTTTAATCATTTTGACATTATGAAACTTATCGCAAATTTGAGGTTGTCTTCTTAAAATAAGTTTCACACTCTCTGTGGATATTCTTGCACTCAAGGGAGATTTCACTGACGAGCAATCACTTTCATGGGGTCAAACCTAATAAGTTCTGGTCGCATTCAGGAGAGAACTTCAGGAAGAGCTTGGTATACTGCTCCCAAAGGATGCGTTTGAGATGATATTTATTTTTCTCCAAGAGTGGTTAGTTATTTTCCTTTGGATGGTCTCTTTCAGATCACATAGCACAGTCAATCCCAGTCCATAGCCATCTAACTTTCATCAACATCTGTTTTGGCGATTTTTTTTTATCTTTTTCTCAAGGCAGTTGATGCTAATAAGCTGATTTTTTGTTCATTGATTTGAAGCACAGTACCATAAATAATGGCACATACATCAATAATGAATTCAATGATGTATATCTGGTCACTACCCTTGATCCAATTCCCCTAGAGGCCTTCACACTTCAGGTGAGAGGTTGAGGCTTAGTCTGGCCTTCTAATATTCAGTTCAAGCCCCTTTTTATTTTTAAGTTCATGAAATATTGTTTCGTAGTTATGTCATGATTACACAAGTACAACTTCATCTTCTGTCTTTGCCAAGATTCCTGAAAATTGCCTTCTACCACTTCTCTGTAGGAAAGTGAAGTGTCTGCTGTAAAGTATCTACACTATGATCAATATAGAAACTTTCTTGCGAAAGAAGATCCTGACTATGTTCCATATGATGTTGATGGACAGTATGGACGGCTCTTCAATATAATTGAACAGAGGTATATTTTCAACCCTTTTCCCTTTAAGGAACCGGTTCCCATCTGTTGAAGAAATTATTTGCTGAATAGCCATGTTGCTTTTTAGCGAAGATACGCTGCTTCTGCTCATTCAACATGTTTTTCTGCAGACAATTATCTATCACTACTGTTAAAAAAAATTATCTATTGATCATTAGATAACTAAAGTTATTTTCTTTGTTGCAGTCTCTCTAACACGTCTTTTTAAATATAAATGTGGCACAGGTACAAGGAGAGCACTATGGCACGCAGTTTCGCCCTACAGAAACAGATTCAACGTTATGCTTCTGTCACCCTTAATCCAGAGGTTGAGGAATCATTGGAAAGAATACATTAATGGCTCTTTTATTTGTGCAGGAGAAGAAAGTCAATGCTTCCTTATTACTAGATATTATTTTTCTTAGCAGTTGACTGGGCTTTCAGATGGGGACAGGAAAGCTCTGTTTCTGCTTATTAAGGCTGCAAAGGTTATGGATGAGATCTTTTACCAGCAGGTCTATCCTAGATAAATTATTTTATGTAATGACTGAAAAGATCAGCCCCTTTTTCTCTGAGTTCTACACTCCATTCATTTTATGTACCATGTTTAGGTGTGGTACAGCAACCCAGCTCTAAGAGATTGGTTGAAAGATCATGCTGCAACTTCAGAGTTGGACCAACTAAAATGGGTCTACTATTCAATTAACAAGAGTCCTTGGTAAGTGTACCTTTTTAACATCCAGTTCGAGGAAAGAGTTCAGTGTAAGAATTAATTACAATTCCAAGTTATAACATCTTTTTGGGATATGTTCCAAGTCATAACATAGGAATGCTGTATTTATCCACAAAAAGTTCAAGCTATTATAGCCCTATCTACTTAGCCTGACTCAATATTTGTTACAGGTCCTGTCTTGATGAAAATGAGGCATTTTTGACAACTGCTGATTCCGCTGTTAAGTTGCTTTCACAATGCTCCAGGCCAGTCTCTGGGTGGAAGGGTCTTGAATATAAAGCCGCATTCCCTAAACTGAAACCTCCTGGTGCAAATTTCTATCCTCCTGATATGGACAAAATGGTACATGTTTTATCTATTATGCTATATTGTCTGTGCACGACATGCTCCTGCGAAGGAATGACTTAACCTTTTCTATTTGTACTAGGAATTTGATCTATGGAAGCGTGGCTTACCAAAGGATCAACAGGAAGAAGTGACGGGGTTTTTCAATGTTATTAAGAGGCAGAGTGACCCAAGCTTTGAAGCTTCCTTGTCTAATGCTGCAATTGAGAATCATGGTAACAAAAATGTGGTGAGGTCAGTTGGTGACCTATACCGTGTCCCCTACTGTCAAGAATATCAATCATCTCTCACCAAAGCGGCTGAGCTGTTGCATGAAGCTGGAAATCTGACCAACTCAGCTAGGTATTATGTTTATTCAATTTTTGCTAGTTGTAGCTCAAAACTTTTTATTTGTCTGAATAAATCTTGCAAGTCTTCTTTCCTGTTCCTGTAGCTTGAAGAAGCTGCTTCATGGCAAGGCCAGAGCTTTCTTGTCGAATGACTATTACGAATCTGACATAGCTTGGATGGAGTTGGTTAGTCATGTATTCAGTCTTCCTGTTTGTGGTGATTGCATGAAGCTCATATCATGCTAGACTGAAACTTAATTATGATTATTTAACAAATGTTAGCTTGTACACATGCTGGCAAGGTCATATTTCCTTACTGGTCAATTGCGAGGGATGTCCTGATCAAGCTACTAATCTTCTTTATATTTTCTCCTTTGTTGGGTACAGGACTCCAAATTGGATGTAACTATTGGCCCTTATGAGACTTATGAAGATGCTCTATTTAGCTACAAGGTATTACTCACGCAAAATTTTCCTTATGTTTTGGAAATGCTTGTGGAATACATTCTCTGCCTAGTTGATGGAAGTATTTGTTGATGAAGCTTGTCGATTTGGTTAGTCATCCCACTGAGAATGCTTAGGGTTCTTTAGGTATTGTCCAAGGTATTTTTTTGTCATTTGACCTAGCAAATGATATTATGGCTGGGTTATAAGTCAATTGATGATATACCAGACCTTTTATTTGTGAAGCACATTCCAGTGGCTGTAGATGTTGTGTGCAGACAGTGAGTATGTAGCTTGTTTTATCTGTGTCCTGTAGCATATATTGCTCAGCAGTTGCTCTTTTCCTAGGCTACATTTGAAGCCTTTATCGGGATTCGTGATGACAAGGCGACTGCTGAATTGAAACTCTTTGGTGATAATCTGCAGGTTCATTTCTCAAATTATTTACGATTTTATCATTGCAGTGACTGTCTAATCTTCATTGAGAATATGCTCTCTTTAATTGCCCTTGTTCTAGGTACTGGAACAAAATCTCCCATTGGACAGTATTTACAAATCAAAAGATGTTAGTGCTGCGCCAATTCGAGTTATTAACCTTGTCTTCAATGCAGGGGTAAGTTTCCAAAGTATTAGGGAGATATTGAATTTCGTGGTCAGACATTTTGCATCCAACTCTAGCCACTAGCTATTTCAATGTCTACCCATCTGCACTGAATTGACTAGAGCAGATGTAATGGTAGTTCCTGATTTAGTTTCTATGTTGGTCTTCATTTAATTTTAGCATTATCATTGTATCTCCTTCCATAGTTTAGATTTCGAACGAGAAAAATTGTTCCCTTTCATTAAACATTTTCTCAATTATATAATCTCAAACATATTTATTGAGTGTTGATGTGTTCATTTTTTCCTGACAGGATGTGAAGGGTCCTCAAACTGTTGCTTTCAACTTGCCAAATGATGAGCGTATTGTGAAAGATCGAGGAACATCAATGGTCATGCTTAAGAATGTTTCAGAGGCAAAGTACGCCCTATGACTCTGTTCCTTCATGATCATCCTTTTAGAAGCTGCACCAATAGATTTCTCTACTAAAAATTTTTCCCCATTTAACTAGGTTCAAGCGTATTCTCCAGCCTATAGCCGATGCATGTGTTTCAAAAGAGCAAAGAGAGCTTGTAGATTTTGAATCATTTTTCACTCACACAATTTGCCATGAATGCTGCCATGGGATTGGCCCACACACTATAACGCTCCCAAATGGTCAAACTTCTACAGTGAGGAAGGTCCGCTTTGCCTTTTTGCGGATGATGATCAAGTGCTTAACTAATCATTTTAAGTGGTCAATTAATGAAAATATTTCTATGCTGCTAATGAAAATATTTTGGTTACAGGAGCTTCAAGAGCTCCATTCATCTTTAGAAGAAGCAAAAGCTGATATAGTTGGCCTTTGGGCTCTGAGATTCTTGATCACCCAGGTGATTATTAACATAGTTAAAGGGGGAAGAAAAAGTCTAGTATGCTTTATTTTGAAGGGGAAAATTCCAAATATTGATTTGGCAACTGTTAATTTTTGTTCTCTGTTAACACCAGGGCTTACTTCCGAGTGACTTATTCAACTCCATGTATGTGTCCTTCCTAGCGGGATGCTTCCGCTCTGTACGATTTGGTCTTGAGGAGGCCCATGGGTGAGCTACATGATTTACCCTGTTCTGGAATAACAATCGGTATAAGTCAGCTAGTACTAACTCAACTATGGTGCCTGTTGCACAAACAGTAAGGGTCAAGCTCTGCAGTTCAACTGGTTGTTTGAGAAAGGAGCATTCATTCAGCATTCTGATGGAAGATTCTCAGTTGATTTCTTGAAGGTACTGCCATCCCCCATTCTTTTAGTTTTTATGGATCAATAGAGAAAACATGAAATTTTTTTTTAATGTTCTAATTTCTTTTTTGTACAGGTAGAAGGTGCAGTCGAGAGCTTGAGCAGGGAGATACTCACCGTACAGGCAAGAGGTGATAAAGCTGCTGCAAGATCACTGCTCAAGCAGTACAGCAAGATGACTCCGCCGCTGAGGGCTGCTCTGCACAAATTAGAAAGCATGCAGGTAGAGCTCCTTCTCCAACTTAGAATTTCTTTTTGGGGAAAATAGAGCATTAGTTACTTGGTATCCAATTACCAGAGTTTGCAAGCAGGATGAACTTTTGTTGCTAACATCAAAAAGCAAGTAGGCCTTGGAAAATACTGGAGAACCACTGGCGTTGCTGCATGAAGCACCTGACTGGGTTAAAGAAGCATCGCCTTTTTTGTTTCCTCCCTTGTTTTTGATCCATCAGGACAGTATATGATTGCCTGGGCTATAGTTTACAGGAGGAGGGCCTGAACTGATTCATGAGTTGCAGAAATTTGCTGTTTCCTGCGCTAAACGTCCCTTCTCCTCAGGTACCGGTGGATATCTCACCTATATTCCCAGTGGCTAGAGATGTAATGCTGGAGTAGAAGAAGAAGAAGAGACAAAATACGAGGAGGTTCGGAAGCATGCCACTGGCTGTTTCCTTTTTCGAGAATCTACCAAAATATATGGGTGCTCCGTTTCACAATAAGGTTGGGTTATATTTGTTCCAGTTACATGATACCTTATGATCAGTCACATGGATGGATTATACAGCCGGCATTTTTGCCTTGTACCGATGTAATAAATTCAAGATGTTTGGCGCTAGCCATGCCAATGAAGATGGGGTGCTTGACTTATGATGGGCTTCGCCTGCCTCTCAGACTTTTCGCTCGCTCTCTCTCTCTCTCTCTCTCTCTCTCTCTATATATATATATATATGTTTAAAAGAGTGTTTTACCAATTTTCAATTAATGGAAGCTTCCAAGATTAGTTAACCCAACTCTTTTAGTGAATCTAACTAGAGATGTTAAAATGGGTCATTTGGGTTGGTTTAAAGTGGGTCTAAAATTGTTTAGGGTACTTATGAGTTAAAATTTAGGTATATATAAATTACCTAAATTAGTCTGGAAGTATTTATAAGCATGCTAGTTTAATCTATTACCTGTTTATTTTTTTTATTATTTTAATTATTTAGAATAAATATAGTTTTTTATGTTTTTAAAAATTTTTAATTGATTCAATGAAATCTTACGGCTGGTTTGTAGGGTTTTTGATGGTTTGAGTCGGTCTGGGCCCGTTTTATAATGTTTTGGGTTGATTCAACGATCCTATTTTTTGGATTCAATTTGGAACTACCCCTCAATCCATTTAGAGTAATTATAGACCGGTGTGGGGCGATTCAAGTTGGTTGCAGGTTTTGACAGACTGGTTCTGAGTCAAATTGGCCCATTCAACATCTTCAATCTTAATGGTAGAATTGTTGGACAGTTGACAGTTTATAACTGATAATGTAAATCGATAAGGAATCCAATGACTCATATTAAGGATTGTAAAATTTTTCCCTCTTGTAAACGGACCTGTAAAAATAAGATATGTTCATCCGTGAAATGCTAGGTCTATTGAACGACGTCATTCTTCTAAGGGGTCGTCAAGGTCTCACTTTGAAGGTGGCGGCCAACGCTGGTCAAACACTTGCGTCCTCCCTGACGTCTCTCCGTTTTCCCGTGGGTCAAAAGTGGGTCCAGGAAGTGTGCACCGGAAGGCATTAATTGCGCCGTAGAATTGGCGATCAGAAGAACTTGGGATCTGAAGCCCCCGGTGGTGGGGGGAGGTGCGCTTCATGATCTGGGGTGCTTCCTTTTTTTTTTTCCTCTCGATTCATCGAACAATCTGAGAGAGACTGAAGGGGAAATAAGATGGATATACAAGAACAAGGACGAGAGCAGACCCTCCAGCATCAGAGACACAAGAACCCGAAGGGAGGTTTCTTGAACTCAGTATCTACGCCTATGCACTGGTTCAGGAAGCTCCAGTCGGAGCTCCATTGGAGCTTTCTGGTAGCGGTGTTGATTGTCTATGGAATCAATCAGGGCCTGGGAATGGGGCTCAGTAGGGTTACTGTGCAGTATTACATGAAGGATGACCAGAAATTGGAGCCGTCGGAGGCTCAGTTTTATTTTGGGATCATTCAGATTCCTTGGATTGTCAAGCCCTTGTGGGGTCTCCTCACTGACACCATTTCCATTTGTGGGTTTCGTAGGAGGCCCTATTTTCTCCTGTCAGGTGAGAATTGCAGCACTCGCTTGTCCCTCGCTAAAGTTTCAAGATTTTCTGGCTTTGAGATTGCAATGTCATCTTCTTCCCCCACTCAATCTTTGGGGAGATAGTGGCTTGTTATATGCCATTTTCTTGTCCATTTTTCTTCCATGATGGATAATCTTGGAGCAAGAAAATCTATGCGAGACAGAGTCAAAGACTACAAACTATACACGTTCTATTCTGGTTAAATTAGACATAATTAAGAATTTTTTTAAAGTTCTGTCAGCAGCTTTTCTAATATTAGTGCAATGACGATGATAAGAATGTCACAGAGAGAATGATTAGTTAGATGGTAAGAAAGGCTTAGGTATTCCCAATAACATAAGAATTATACCTTTTTTTTTCTGGTCTATCTACTTGACAATTACTTCTTGTATGTAATGTTCTAAACCAGTCAAGATCCCTAGATGGATATATAAATTTTGTTGGAACCGTGATAAATAGATTACTGTGCAGCATCTCGTTTAAACGACTTATCATTTGTATGACTTGAACTCTAAAGTGCACAATTAAGTGAAATATAGTGCAATGCTTGAGTCCTCAATCTCTTGATTTCAGGTTCCCTGACCATAGTTTCAATGCTTTTACTCTCACTCCGTGAGGATGTTCCTCTTGCCTCTGCCCTATCCTCTCTCATAACAGCAAGTGTTGGAGTAGCAATAGCAGATGTAACAGTTGATGCTTGTGTAACAGAGAACAGCATAGCTCATCCTTCCCTCACTGGATATATGCAGAGCTTGTGTTGGTTTAGCTCCTCTATTGGAGCACTTGTAGGATTTTCACTCAGTGGCTTTCTCATTCACCTACTGGGGCCCAGGGTAGTCCATTCTTGTTCTGGCTTAGATCTACAGTCACATGGAAAACAACTTTACCCAATTGCTGAAAGGAAATATTCTTGAGTTCATTATTTCATTTCAATGCGACTCATTGATGAGGATCTTTCATGGCAGGGTGTCTTTGGAATACTCTGTATTCCTGCAGTTCTCATTATTTTGACTGGAATACTGCTGAGAGAATCCCGTGCACACAACTTTGTTCATCGACGGGTAAGCACAATCTCCTGCTCAACTTTGCCAGATATAGCCTTTTGGGCACTTAAGACCATGTTCTGCGGTACCTCAGAGAGAGTTTTCACATAACAACTGCAATGTTTTTTGACTTTCTTAAGCATGAACCTCCGACTAATAACCATTTGAAGCAGGTTGATGAGAAGTTCCTTGATGCTGCTAAGTTAACATGGATGACACTTAAACACCAGGAAGTGTGGAGGCCCTGTCTATACATGTTCATGTCACTTGCTCTAGGTCTAAATATTCGTGAAGGAATGTTTTATTGGTTCACTGATGCTGAGGATGGCCCAAAGTTCTCCCAGGTTTGTTTGCTATTTCCCTTCATATACTCATACAAACCCTGGCAACAAATATAAATTTCTGAATGTTTTAGTCAATTGCAGGAGATTGTTGGCTCCATATTTTCCTTTGGCGCAATTGGTTCCCTTCTCGGAGTCCTTGTCTATCAAAATTTCTTGAAAAGTCACCCCTTGCGCATCACGCTTCTTTGGGCTCAGTTGCTCTTTGGTATATCAGGACTGTTGGATTTGGTTCTAGTTCTGCGGTTAAATTTGAAATTCAATGTGCCCGACTATCTATTTGTTGTGATGGATGATATCTTTTCAATATTTATTATTCGAATCAAGTGGATGCCGCTTCTTGTCCTTAGCTCCAAGCTCTGCCCCTCTGGTATAGAGGGCACCTTTTTTGCTCTGCTGATGTCAATTGATCACTTGGGCCTGCTCTCTTCATCCTGGACTGGAGGGATATTACTCCATATGTTGAAAGTAACTCGGATGCAATTTGACAATCTTTGGATGGCCATTTTGATTAGGAGCTTGTTCAGAGTTGCTCCAGTAGGACTTCTGTTTTTGATTCCTGGAAGTGATCCAAGCATGGCTGTTCTTCCAAGTGAACTGTTGAAGGCCAAAAAGGACAATGATGTGCGTGAACCTGAAACTCTTGAAATGGCTCCCCTCATAAATGGCGCTTGACTTGGATGAATATGTGCTTGATGTGAAGTCTTTTTCAGAACACAGAAGAATCAGCCCAGGGGATTTGAGAAGGGAAATAGCTTAATTCGTCCAAAGGAAAAAGCTTAATGGTAAGAGCTCAGTTCTATGTAAGGTTAGCAGCAGTGAACCTTTACTTATATACACACAAACATACACATTTTGGTGACTTGACCAACCTCCTAACATTTCCTTCATACTGAATGTTGAAAGTAGTGCAGATGGAAATAATTTAGCTTTGCCTGGAATTACTTGATAGCAAAAATAGGGATAGATGCTGGGAAAATGGCTTCATTTCCATGCTATTAGGTAAAATCACTAAAGCAAGAGTTATGCCACAACTTATCCTACTGGATCTTACAGGTAGGCATGATGGTCCTTAAGATGTTTCGTTGTATTTGTAAGATGTTTTTTTTTCAAAGAAGCTTTGACTGCTTTTAGTCAATGCAGTTCGGTTTGCATTAGCCGCATTTATTTCTGGGATTCGTTGGGTGGTAAGAGATTCGACTGCAGCTAAAACATGTGGCTGAAATGTCAAGGAGACTTAGCATATGCGTAGTGCTTACTTCCAGCGATTTAAGATCCTGATGTCTTTATTCTTGCTGTTTCTGGTGTCAACTCAGTGTTGGTGTCTTGACTACTTTCTAATTGTGTAGATAGATTTTTTGAACACCCACCAAAGAGTTGTTGATACTTTGGCCCTTGCAATCAGAAAAGTTCAAGTGCTTTAGAGTACACCGCAGTTTCAAATTCTTCTCATCTGGTACTCCTAAAAGAAATAGAATTGATATCATACTGAAGGGGTTATGACCACACCCAGCACAAACTTTTGTCTCATGCTCGGTCACTGAAATCCGAGGTTGGAACTGAGATTTTTTACCCTTGTTTGAATAAAGAGGTAAGGTGAAGGAAGGAAGGAAGGAAGGGTGAATGAAACTGTTGCCAACTTTTTTCTTCCAAAGGGGAAATTGGATGAGGGCCTTATTATTTCATTTCCCCATATATATGTATATGTATATGTACACCAAAATAATAATAATAATAATTGGAAAGTGATATGTGGAAATTCTTCATCCATTGGATACTCCATTCACCAGCTTGCACTCGCTAACATCAGCTGATTCTCTCAATCTAGAGATTAATGATTTACTCCAACTATAATTAGGAAGAAATATCAAGAAACGCACAGACAGATAGATATGCGACATTAAATGATAAAGTCAAGAGGATATACATGTCATAATTAGTAACAGTATGGACAAAAGATTGGACTGAACTTGAATATAGATATTATGCTTCTGACGTCTCCTCCTTCTCCACCTTGTTTTCTTCCCCTTCTTTGGACTATGTATGTTTGTATGTATGTATGTGCATGTGTGGATGTGAATGTATACACACACACACACACACACGATTGAGAGGATAACCATCTGATCTTTGCCCATCAATAATTTTAAGCACAAGTTGAGAAACATAATTCCTTCCTTGCAGCAAGCTGTCTAGGGCTAGTCCGACTTTAATTAATTAAGCCTCGTCAATTCGAAGGTATTTGATATCTATATCTGATGATCCAATACTTATTTCCCATAGGTGTCGTATAACATTTTAAGAATTTGATAAATCGTGATTAAACCAGTTTAGATGGGATTTGGTTAATGAGGGTAAATCTCAACTTTGATGAATTCAATCCATGTTTGGTATTGGGTACGTGGCATCTTGAATTCTGCCGCATGCCCATCACTTGATTTTCAAACTAGTAGAAAATATCCGGCAATTTGCCACGTTGGCTAATAATATCGGTATCGGTCACAATATATGTATATATACACACACACATACGTATGTCAAGGCCGGCTCGTGTCGAATTCAGTCCTCGGCCAACATGTAATCTGAATTAATCAACACCCAGCCAAACCAACCATGGCATATTCAATGCGTTTTATTTTATTTTGTAAGGCAGTTTTTGAATTTGTTATCTAATTAAAAATATCTGAATATAATAATGCTTTAATAAGTAAATAAATAAATAAATAAAGATCTGGAATCTGGGTACTACGTCCCTCCAGTTTTGACCATTATAATTAATTAAAATATGGTAAGATCCATAATTTTTAAAATCGGTGTAAGTATAAGTTTATGGGTCAAATCAGAGTTTAATATATTGAACTATATATTTAATAAATAATATTATTAATAATTTATATAATATCATAATTTAAATATAATTTATAAAAAAATTATTAATATGTCAATTATATTAAACAAAAGTTTAATATAAAATATAAATATAAGTATACATTATAATATATTTTTATTTTTTTAATTTTAAGTCAGTCAGTTTTCTTACCAGTTCAATTGGGTTCACTAATCGGACCAGAAACCAGTCGATTCAACTGGAGTTGATCTCATTGAAAGTGTAATTGGGTCTTTTATAGGAATTAGACCGAATGAGTGGTCGGTTCTTGATTGAACCAATTGAACCGGCTAGCCCAATTCGATTTTTAAAACTATGGTAAGATGAACATGTCAATTGTAATGTCCGTAAGATTACTAAGAGTATTTAGTGATCTTATTCGATATATTTATATCATAACCTCGAAGGGCTATATTTACATTGAAAATTGTTTCGTTGTTGATATATAGATAGCTACGATTAAAAATGAGAATCTCCAAGGGGTGGGTTGGGGCTTGAATTCGACAAAGAGGGAGGTATAATATGGGTGTTGTCTGTCCAAGTTTAAAATGGATACGATATTGTTTGACTCGGTTATGATCCGGTTTTTAATTTTAATGGGCCGGTCTAATTACGTGACATGGCCCAAGGAATCGTGAACTTGCCCGAAACTAGGTCTAAGTGGACTAGGATCGAATCATAATATGCAACCTTTTTCTCTTTTATAATTTTTTTAAAAATTATTTAAAATGAAAAAATTAAATTAAACTTATATTTTTATATTATACTTATACATACATACAAACAATAAATTTACTATTTATTTTATTTATATAAATAAAATATTATATTTTTTGACCAAGTATTAAAAATTTTATTAAAATAAATATATACGTCGATTTATAATATTGTTGCATTAATGATCAAAATTTGACCGATAGTTTTTGGTAGTCTAAGCCGATTTACGACAGTTTGAGTTGGAATTCAAAAGGTTCCAACCCAATCCAATGACAACACATGTCTGGCCAATTTTGATTCAATGAACCTATCTCTTGGGCTCAGCTTGTAACCACTTTTTAGTCAAATAAGACCGGTTATATGTCAATTTTGGGACGGTCTAAATTAGTTCCGGGCCAAACCACCTTATTTAACATTTCTAACAACGACAAACCGATGATTAGAACAACTGAAAAAAATCATAGAATTCCATTTCCATGCAGTTGCCCAATAGAGGGTGGGGGAGAAAAATGGGTTGAATCAGTGGTGGGAAATGGGAATGGTTGAATTGAATGAATGGCAGCCTAGCTGGTGATTGATCAATTTAAAGAGTTGAAACTGGTAAAAAAAAAGAAGAAGAAAGCCTTCAAATCTGAATTTACGTATTCGGTCAGATAAGGTGTCTCTCTCACTCTCTCATTCGATCGGTTTCAACTTTTTCCCTCTTCCGTCCTACAAATGATAAGTGTATGATATGCGACATCTGCTCCTACCCCCGTGTGTCTGTTCTCAACAAACAATCACTCCATCTATCCCCCAAAATCAGAGAAGAGAGGGCAAATCTAGGAAACAGCATATAGAATCCGATTCCCACAAAAAAAGGGTGTTCTCTTTAGTTCTTTCCAATCGTTTAATACCGTAAAAGAGCCTCCTTTTTTCTTTTGGATAATCGAAAAGAACAACACCTTGAAGGAGGTTTCTGGGTTCTTGGAAGTTTTTGAATCTTTCTTGGGTTGTCTGTTAGACGGGGCAATGGCAAGTGCTTGTGGGCTGATAGGGAGAAACGGGTCTTCTTCCTCCTCGTGGGTTCAGCTCCGGGACAGGAACATGAGGAAGAACAGGCCTGGTGACAGAAACAGAGTCAAGGTCTCCTGTTCTCTGTTTTCTTCACCGGTGATGGATCCTTACAAGACGCTGAGGATTCAACCCGGCGCTTCCGAGTCCGAGGTCAAGAAGGCCTTCAGACAGCTTGCCCTCCAGGTTAGCATTTCTTCTCCTCCCTCTATTTCTATTGCCACTTCGTTGAGATGGTAAGTTAAAGGCCTGTGTGGTCTTCAGCTTTAGGCAGAAAATCTGATCGGAAGAGATTAAGATTGAGCTAAGAAATGGCTGTGGAGAGTGGAGACTGTTTATCTATTGCTCTGAAGCCACTGCCGGTTTTTATTTCAATAGGGAACGATTGCCCAGGAAATTTTTTCCATTTCTTACGTTAGGGGTTCAGAGATCGGTAGTCTTTGCTGATCAGTTCGGTTTGTGCATGCCCGTGATTTTCAGTATCATCCAGATGTGTGCAGAGGAAGCAATTGCGGAACCCAGTTTCATCTGATCAATGAGGCATACGATGTAAGTGACTGGATCGACTCGTTTGGTTTTCTTCCAAGTCGTGAGGAATTCAATCAGAAAAATCTTTCTTGATATCTGCTGGGTTTTGGTGTTTGATGCATGGACATGTCATGAATCTGGATCTTTTTTTATGTGTGACTACGCACCATCAATTCCAGACCTATATATCAGTCCACTGGACGAGACTCTAGCAAAGGATTCACTTTATTTCCGGCAGATTGTAGATCATCTTCTGATGAAATGGAAGTGGGTCAGGGGCCAAGGATTTCTTGTACCCACTGAGGAGGGATGTCTTTGATTTGAGGGGAGAAGACACCAACAAAAATTTTGGGAAATTTCTTGTCCGCTGTAGTCTGACGTCGAAAGCACTAGATTCCTTTTTTTTTAATGATTTTTTTGCCGAGTTATTTGGACCTTTTCCTCGCCGAGTTGAGCCAAAAGAAGTAATTTATACATCCCGAAAGGTCCACTCGAGCACTCCCACCAGTTGATTTCATATTCCGTATGGTGACAATCAGAATAACACATCCTCGGTGACGGTGGGTTTGCAGATCGTGATGAGTAACCTGAGAGGACAAACGGATGATGGTGCTCCCTCCCCACAGCCGAGCGGATCGTATTGCGACCAGGGGATCGATGAGCCGTGCAGGGGGATGAACGATCCCGATTGGGACATGTGGGAGGAGTGGATGGACTGGGAAGGAGCGGGGATACGCGACTACTCATCGCACATCAACCCGTACATATGATGTTCCTGCCTTTTTCCCATTCACATGTAAGAGTAAGGAACTTGTCGATTGTAATTACTTGTCGTCGGGGTACCCACGTTCCTCATTCTCACGTTCGACCAAACTGGTCGATTCAGTGTACGTGTGTATAGACATTATAATCGAGGGGGTGGGCAATAAAGGTCTGTAAGTGCATAAATGTCTGTACACAGATAGTTAATGACTGCAATATGAATATATATTATGAAGGTGTGGTTTGGTCGACAGTCATCTCACCATCTGTGGCATGGGAACTGTAACAACTTTAAAAGGGAGCCGACATCCTCATCCTCCTCAATTTGCCCATCTCCACGTTTCCTCGTGGAAGTTATCCTTTGTCCTTTTTCGTGTGAAGGACGACATTGATCCTATTGATATTATTTTTTTTCTTTTTCGCCTTCTTGTAATTGAGTGAGTCGAATCCTTCCAATTTCCAAATGCAACTCACCCTGGTGCTGGTGGGCGTGGGGGAGTGGGGAGGGAGGGTGTTGACATTTCAGCCGTTGGATCGCTGCTCTGCACTCCGATCCAATGGCAAAAAGTTTCGAGGAAGATTCCAACCCTCCGTCTGTTAGCACCGCGGAACTTCACCTTCGTTACATTACAACCCCACCGGCACAGTAGTACATTTTTGTCTCCGGGGGACGGCGACGGTTCTTACTCCGATCGCTCTCAGCGGAGGTTCTCGACTCGAATTCTGGGCCATGTTCCTTATCCTTACAAGATTGAATCTTGATTCGTCTGGATTCCTATAGTTCGCCGAATCGCCGACTGATTGATCGGATCATCGTCGAACGTGGGGGTTCGACAGCTCTGTCCGGCTTGCTTCTTTGGCGGCAATATAGATTTCTTCTCTACATCCGGGAGTAAGTCTCTGCCGACGGTGCTGGCCTGTTCTTGCAGCTCAAAGAATTTCATCGACAAAATTTTGGTTCTTGAATCGAATGGAATTTCACGAATTGAAGCTTCTCCATTTCAACATAGTTTCCTCTCTGTTTATCCGGTACATCTGATTTCCTTTAGCCTCTGAAAATCGAATTGTATCACCAATTACTAGGTTAAGCCTTTAAATGGCTCGGAAAGTGTTTTAAAATGACTCGAGAACTGTTTGTTTCAAACAATAAATAGCCAATAAACCATTCACTCCCCTTGGGATGATTCGGAATTAAAATATATAAAAAAAAAACTCCTTTTGAGCTGCCCTTCCTCTTTCACATGGTGGTGAAATACTGCTCTTCGTGGTTTTGCATTTGTATCTCCTTGATAATTAGCCAACCCCTGGTTGTGGGTGAAATTTCGTCTGATGTTAAGGATGGAAGTCTGGAGAAATGGCATTCGAGAGCTTGGGAAAATGTTTCGAACTTCCATTCGTACAGTTTTATGAATCAATCCTAGCTAATAATTCAGTTTCTGCAACTCTGCGGTACGCTGTGTATTACAGATGATATTTTTAGGTAACGCAGCCAGGCTCCTTTTATCTTCAGTCTCACATCTCATTTATTCTGTTATCACGTTCTTTGTCACAATTCATAGCTGGATACTCACACTAGTGTCCGTTTTATGTTGTTTATGATGTAATGTGTTGCATATCTAGCAGGGTTGAATCTGAGCGATGGCAGACCTAAATGAGCGTCTCCTGCCCCCGAAACCTGCATCAGCCCTTAACCTCAGGGAGTCATCCACTCGAGGCCGGCCACCTTTTCAAGGAGTAGATGTACTTGGCCTGAAGAAGAGGGGCCAGGGCCTCCGATCTTGGATCCGAGTGGACACCTCTGGGAACTATGAGGTGATCGAGGTGGACAAATTCACGATGATGCGCCGGTGCGATCTCCCTGCTCGAGACCTACGCTTGCTTGATCCTCTCTTTGTGTATCCTTCTACCATTCTCGGAAGAGAGAAGGCTATTGTTGTTAATTTGGAGCAGATTAGATGCATAATCACAGCAGACGAGGTCCTTCTTTTGAATTCCCTTGATAGCTATGTCTTGCAATATGTTGTGGAGCTTCAGCGTCGGTTGACCACAGCTGGTGTTGGAGAGGTGTGGAAATCTGAGCATACTGACTCGAGCCAAAGGCGAGGAAGCAGAAGCTTTGACAATGTTTTTGGAAGTACATCCCCTGATTATTTGCCATTTGAGTTTCGAGCATTAGAAGTTGCTCTAGAAGCTGCTTGCACTTTCCTTGACTCTCAGGTTTGTAAAGCCAAAGCAGATTTGGATCATAATCATTTCTGCCATTTATGCCATTATTTTGAGAATTTTGTGAAAATTGTATGCTGTATCTACTGAAGAGGAAGCAGGTTTACTTTTTCAGTTCATTAATGAGGTGGGAGCATTGGGATCATTTAATAGCATGACAGTTTGAGTCACCGATTCCTTGTTAGCGATTGTAAATTTTTTTGCCAAGTGAATGAATCTGAAAAATGTTTGTCTTTGCGGTGATTCCTGAAGCTGTTTTGATCTAATAATTGATGTTCTGTTTCACAATTTCTTTAAAGGCTGCAGAACTTGAAATTGAAGCTTATCCACTTCTAGATGAGCTCACATCAAAGATCAGTACTCTGAATCTGGAGCGAGTGCGTAGATTGAAAAGCCGGCTTGTTGTGCTAACTCGGAGAGTGCAGAAGGTACCATTCAATGGATATCATTATTTGGCTTGAATTCCACTTTATATAATTTTTATTTCATTCTAAATCTCTTCTTTAATATGTAATTTATAGGTCAGGGATGAGATAGAGCAGCTCATGGATGATGATGGGGACATGGCAGAGATGTATCTCACTGAAAAAAAGCAAAGAATGGAAACGTCATTTTATGGTGATCAGTCTGTGATGGGGTTTAGATCAAATGATGGTACATTATCGATCTCAGCACCTGTTTCTCCAGTTTCTTCTCCCCATGAGAGTCGGAAACTTGAGAAGAGCCTGAGCATTGCAAGGAGCAGGCATGAGAGCATGAGGAGCTCAGAAAGTGCAACAGAGAGCATTGAAGAGCTTGAGATGTTGCTGGAAGCTTACTTCGTAGTCATAGATAGCACTCTTAACAAGCTGACTTCTGTATGCTCGACACTTTGTTTCTCTCTAGTTAATCCTTGTCACTTTTGTCTGGAGAAAAATGGATAACATATTAACCTTTTCGATTGGTTCTTGTCTCAGTTGAAGGAGTACATTGATGACACAGAAGATTTCATTAATATTCAGCTGGTATTTGCTGATCTCCCTTTCTCACATTCCATACTCACTTGAGGAACCATTTCCAGAATTTTTGCTGGAGGAGAAAAAATTGAGCCTTCTAATCGTTCTCCCTTTTTTGTCATCTGGGTTATCTTCTGCTTAGGATACTAAAATCTGAAACTTTCACAGGATAATGTTCGAAACCAGCTTATCCAATTCGAGCTGCTACTGACGACTGCTACTTTCGTGGTTGCAATCTTCGGTGTAGTTGCAGGAATCTTTGGGATGAACTTCACAATCCCATTGTTCGACGATACGGAGGCCTTTAAATGGGTTCTTGTAGTTACAGGAGTTAGCGGACTAGCCATATTTTGTGCATTTGTTTGGTTCTTCAAGTACCGAAGACTCATGCCTCTGTAGATATTCTCAGTGATTGGGGAGATTTTGTTATCTGCTTGGTCTTCATTCTCGATAGCTGAATCGAGATTGTAGCTGAAATCGGGAAGTTGGGAACATTCAAGCTGATGGCTTAGTTTAGATGATCATTCTTTGGAATCCCATTTCTCTACTATATGCAAGTCAGATTCTCCAAATGTATTATTTTCCAGAAATTTACTTTGCTCCATTCATTTTGTGTATATACTAAACGAGGGGAGCAACAACTTTTATTACTTCTATGAACTGCGAGAGTGCTGTCTCAATAAAATTTTAATGATATGCAAGCTCGAATTAGATGTATATTTTGCTGTTCCACAAGGTCTGTGAGGACTTTGGAATGCATATTATAGTGATCAAGCTCCCCGCATCATTGCATTTGCTACGGAGCTGAGCTGTCTCCACCCGAGAACAATTTGATTCAAGAAAAAATATATATATATATATAATTCGGCAAGATTTATGTTGTAAATTTGCAGCATAGATTTTCAAAGCTCTTCCGTGTGCAGCAGTTGAACCGGAAAGAGATAATCAAATCATTGGGAGAATGACATAAGCCATGAATCCCACCGACCAATACTACGAAATCAAGGGCACAGCTGAACTTGCTAGGAAGGATAAGGAACTCATCTCAGCTCATGCTTTGTTTTGTTCTACTCACAGCAATCTGAACAAAATTACTGCCATCAAATGTATGCGAAGGCGGTCACTCTAGCTAACAATGTCTCCAGATCATTGCCATGTCAAAGATGAGAGATCCGATCCAAGTGCTTCATAAACCTTTTTCTACGTGATCTCGATGGAGCTGGTGCTTCAAACTCTTGAGGCACCGAGATCAACCAGTTAGAGCTAATTTTGTGCAGAGACCGTAACTTTTCAGGAGTCTCATTGCCCTTCTACACAGCAGAAGCGAGCAGCAAATCAACAGCATGTTCCAGAACCATATATGAAGCCCTCAGAACCTCTGATGAATAAAACGTCGATTTAAAAGCCAACACTGAAACGCCGATTCAAGGAAATGTGACTGGAGCCTTCTCAGCTTTGGATTTAGGGGTCACATCGAGGAATATATGCGTGCCATAAGAGCCGGCTTTTCCCCAGAGATAAAGAAGCACGAAATATACCAGATTCTAAATCCATGCCTCGTTTCCTCCTAACCTAACACTGGCAAAGCCAGAGGCAAGGGCTGTGTATACAGCAGAAGGCATTCATCTTCTGCAGGTAACATGGTGACGTTCGAGATGAAAATGCTGAAAGTAACCAAAGCTAGCCGGCGTGGTCTGACTGCCCAGTGTGTTGGTGTCAAGTAATGTGATCGGAATCAACAAGCAAGTCGTTCTGAATATTACTAGGAGACTAGAAGCGACGTGAACTAGTTTCCATCTATTGGGGGCTTGCATGAAAGTTGGAAACTCTCGTTCGTGCGACAAAGAAACAGGAGACCCACAAACTTAAAGTGACAGCGAAATGTCCTTTTGTCGACTGTCATTCTCTAATCAGTCAATTGTCGAGGTTGCCAAACGTATCGATAAATTTAACTCTTTAATGGTTAATGCACTATACTCTGATTAAATGTGATGGGAAAAGTCAAGGTTACTTCCAAGAAATATCTATGAGAGGATAAACTTCGACACAACGTTCAGCCATCTGCTGATCAATTTCTAAGTATCTTCCAGAGCTCTGATTAAGAGAGAGAGAGAGAGACCAGAAATTTACATGACGTTGCCCTTCTCCAAGAAGAAGAAGAAGTAGTAGAATTTCAATTACATATTCAGGCTAGAGATGACGATCGTCGATCATAATGTGCCTTTTTTATACACAAAAGGAAAAGTTGGGATATTCTAAGGTCGCCAGACCAATAACGACAGGGGGGGGTTGTCTCTGCAGTTGGCTGTTGGCCACCGTAGGCCTGAGAAAGTTAGCAGTTGGATGTAAACATACTGATATTTTTTTTCTTCAAATTTAAACCTACTTGACTGTAAACTAAATTAGTTAAATACCATCATCATAAAAGAAAAATTCGATCGCGAGGAATACAACCAGATAGATATCATTTGAATTTGGATGTTTTTCTGCTAACTGCTGCAGTTTGAAGAGCAAAGAGCAACCTCCCGTCCTCCCGAGCACCAGTTTAAGTAAGCGTGGACTGGACTGCGGGGTGGAGAGAGAGAGAGAGAGAGGAGGGCCGATGAAGGGGTGAAAATCTGGGCGGACCTGGAGGTTTAGTATGAATTGAGTGACCCAATCACAAGTTGCCGAATTTTTTTCCAAATTTTTTTGTATTTATTCTGACTATTTAATTAGCAGATATTTCTGCGTGCGTTGCTTGCAGCTCAGACCCATAGACTAGAAAGAAAGGATACCGTGTTCACCAATCGCTACCCGACAGCACCCACTCTCCCCGCCTTATTTCTATCTATTTCCATCTCTGCCTCTTCCCGGTTCACCAATTTCCGCCATTAAAGTCTCCCCTCAAATTTCTTTGCATGTGAAGATGAGAACCTTTTCCCATTCTTTAATTCTCCCTCAATCCCCATAAATGAAATGAGCTTTTTCGGGTGCCTCATTTTCCCACTCTGACTCCCACTAAAAAGGGGGAAAAAAAGGGAGCCCTTTCGTACTATCTTCTACTGGGCGGCCCACTTTTTAGATCCTTCTTCAAGTGAAACACACACCCAGATGGCTGATTCGGTAAAGCAACAGAATGCGCAACTGAGCGCTCCAAGAAATGTTCTCTTTGGCAAGTACGAGATGGGGAGGTTTCTGGGGCAGGGGACCTTCGCCAAGGTCTACCATGGAAAGAACCTCGAGACCCAGGAGGGCGTCGCCATCAAAGTCATCAACAAGGACCATGTCAAGAAGGAAGGCCTGATGGAGCAAATCAAGCGGGAGATCTCAGTGATGCGCCTCGTGAGGCATCCCAACGTCGTGGAGCTCAAAGAAGTCATGGCCACGAAAGGTAAAATCTTCTTTGTCATGGAGTACGTCAGGGGCGGGGAGTTGTTTGCTAAGGTAGCGAAGGGGAAACTTAAGGAGGATGCTGCTAGGAAGTACTTTCAGCAATTAGTCAGCGCCGTTGACTTTTGCCACAGCAGGGGAGTTTCCCATAGAGACTTGAAACCCGAAAACTTGTTGTTAGATGAGAATGAGGACCTTAAAGTATCAGACTTTGGGCTTTCCGCCTTACCCGAGCAGCTTAGGAATGACGGGTTGCTGCACACTCAGTGTGGGACCCCCGCCTATGTTGCGCCTGAGGTGCTGAGGAAGAAAGGTTACGATGGGGCAAAGGCCGATATCTGGTCCTGCGGGGTGATCCTCTACGTTCTTCTTGCTGGGTACCTGCCGTTTCAAGAGGAGAATTTGCTGAAGATGTATAGGAAGGTGTTCAAGGCCGAGTTCGAGTTTCCCCAGTGGATCTCCACCGACGCCAAGCGGCTGATCTCCAAGCTCCTTGTGGCAGACCCTGAGAGGCGAATCAAGATCCCTGCAATTATGCGGACCCCATGGTTCCAGAAAGGTTTCAAGAAGCCTGTTGCATTCTCGATTGAAGAGAAGGCAGTCGAGGAATTTAAGGAGCAAGGGGAGAGCTTCAGTGGGGAGCTGGAGCTCGTGAGGTCAAACTCGAAGCCGCGATTTTATAACGCGTTTGAGTTCATATCTTCGATGTCTTCGGGGTTTGACCTCTCAAGCCTGTTTGAGAGCACGAGGAAGTCAGGGTCCATGTTCACCACCAAGTGCTCAGCTTCAGCTATTGTTGGGAAGCTTGAGGCAGTAGCAAGGAAGCTCAACTTTGGGGTGCTGAGCGTGAAGGACTACAAGGTGAAGCTGCAGGGGAGATCGGAGGGGAGGAAGGGGAAGTTGGCGGTGACTGTAGAGGTCTTCGAGGTGGCGCCGGAGGTCGTGGTGGTGGAGTTCTCCAAATCTTCAGGCGACACTCTTGAGTACAAGAAGTTCTGCGAGGATGATGTGAGGCCTGCTCTTAAAGACATCGTCTGGTGCTGGCAGGGCGAAGATTCTCAATGAAAAAGGGAACATCTAATAGAGAATGTCCTTGTCAATGGATACTGATACTGGAATATAACCCTATGCGCATTTTGGTTGAAAGCCGTGTGATTTCAAGTGGCTTCGCTATCTGTATTAGCCTTGATTCTGGATTCTGGTTGAATTCCATGATGTGGGTATTTACTTGTCAATGTAAATATTAGCTGCTGTGTGGTGCCGACCGGCCGGTGGGACCTGACCTAGACCGGAGTGTATATAAAGAAGATTTTGGGAACTGGATTAGATAGTATTGAAAGTTACAATGTCCAGTTATTGTCTCTATCTCTCTGTACCTTACGGGCATTGGAAAGTTGAGGAACGCCACTTCACTTCTCCTTGTTTCATGCCTGGGACCTTATTTGTGTTCTGTGGTAATGGTACACGGTCTGCCTCCTTTGGAGCTGAGAGGGGCATCTTCGAAAAGTGATCTGCAGCGCCAACACAAGTTTCTCTTCTTGTCCAAGAAATTACGAGATGGAAAATATGGCAGATTCAACGAATGTACAGGACCGTCGGCGCAACTTGGAAGACTTTTTGGGGGCGACAACAGTATTAAGCTTAGCCTGGAATTCCGACTGCTGTTGTTCTACAGGTCTCCTGCATCTGGAAATCGGCAGGATGAGACTGTGACGCACAAGCATCGCTCCCCTCGGCCTTAGACTCAGAGAATCCAGCCCGATTCTCATCGGTAAGGTCCTTATGCTCCTTGATTCATCTCTTCCTCCTAACAGTTCTTGGATCCATGAGTTATTTGGAAATCTGTGTGCCGTTCAGTACGATGAACTACAGCCCTCTCCTTCCCCCTTCGTTACATAATCCTGAAACAGACGGCCGATAGAATAGTGGCTGAGGATTTTTTTTTTATGTAATTGGAAGAAAAAAAATCTTCCTCCACCAGCATGATTTAAAATAATTACTACAACACTTCGGCATAGAATAATATCATTGACGCAATGTTCTTGACAAATCACTCACACCTTACCCAGCCAACTAGCACCTCAATTTGATATAGGAAAGCTCAACAAATTTGATAAGTTTAAGTTTATGTTAGACCGATTTAGTAATAGCAAAATTTTCGTAATTATAATTCTCATATACCAAGAAAAAAAAAGTTTTACTTTTGAAATATTATTTAATGGGAAAAGGGGTTTAAATAATATAATGGCAAGGGGACTCTTAGTTCTTCCTCTTGCAAAAATAAATAAATAAATAATTGAGAGGTTGTTCATTATGGTGCGGTGCATTCAGGAGTCGTTTTCCATGGTAGCTGCCATCACCCAATGGACTTTACTTCTGTTTGCCATTTGTCTGGACATGATTCGTCGGCATGACATTAGGTGAGTGGTTCCACTACTTTTCTAAGCCGGGTGATGCATCTCTCTTGTAAGGAGGAATTAAGGTTGAGCATAAGAAAATAAATGGTTCGGTTGCATACACGGGAAACAGAGCCAACAAAATACACAGTGGTCGAGCCGAGAGCTTACACCACCGATTCCATTCCACTGAGTCCCCACTTTTATCCACAAGTATACGAATTGGGCATAATGGGGGCAGCTTCAATAAAATTCGATGCCCATGATTGAATGTGATGTGGGCTCGAGATTTTCCACAGCAAGTTGATCAAATTGGGGGGGTTAGTAGGATTTGAAACTTGTGGGTATCGTCATTGTCAATGTCATATATATATATATATTCTATTTGGGTGTTCAAAAGTTAAAAAGAGGGGAGAACAAGAAAGAGTGAGAAAAGGAGGTTTGAATTGTAGTTACGTTTCATTTTCTGTGCAGCTTCATGTCACTTAGAAGTTAGAAGAACTCTTTATCCATGGTGTGTGGTGGGGTCTCTGTGGATAGAACGAATCGACCCACTGGCACCGCCACGCACACACAAAAAAAATGGGAAATTAATTTCAACCCCTCAATTTGGTCCAATTCTTTAAATACGGCAAAGTAAGGAAGAAAGAAAAAAAAAAAGAAGAAGAAGAAGAAGGGTATTCTAATGGCCATTACATCGATGAGGGCGTCAGTTGAATCTCAAAGCAACAAACGTTGCTTCCCCCACACAACTGCCAGCCATCACTTATGGAAGTAAGTGTTCACCGGTGAATGGCCGATAAATAAGGCAAAAATCTTGTCTGCATAGGATGATTTTTCGACTTCTCATTGACATTTACTATTCCAATGTTGTTTGCCTTGATTTTCATTTCTATGCATATCTAAATTTGGTTTTGCCTTCTGGTTACAAACTCATTTTTGCTGAATTTTATTCAGGAAGTTACTTCTCCTTCGTTCCGTTCGCTTCCTCCGGTCGCAGTGCTGCTGTACCATGCTTTTCTGACACCACTGATTGATGGTGACATGTGAAATCTCCATTGGAGAGAGCATTCTCGCACTTTATCAATGGATTCCATGTTCATTGGCCGTTGCTACTTTAGAATGCACTCGGACCAGCAGGACAAGATCGGCAGTATGAATCGATGGATGACAGTTGAACCTTCCGGCTGTTGGGCTAATTAGACAGTCTGATTGATGACCCATCATCCAATGAATTACCACCATGTGTCTGTTCTGAAGGTAACCTTTATGAGATTCTCCCAAGTGATTATAACAAAATAAGGCAAAATATAGCAATACATCGAGTCTCAAGGATACCCTTTTATCGAGATCTGATGTGGGGACTGGAAAAGGAGCTTTTTCTGCAGATCCAGCACCACTTGGAATGAAATCGGCCGTAAACTCCTCCATCGGCCCTTCAATTATGAGGACCCTCCTGATCCTGACATTGTATTATTTCAGACATATCCATATGTAATAAATTATCTGCCTGCCTCGTGGCCGTGGCCCACTGGTTTGTTCTAGGTTCTCGATCAATGAACCACCATATGCATGCAGTATTCCGCATCGTTACGTGCTTTTCTTTGGCCCACCCACCATGGGGCCTACGATTAAGTGACATCCGCACGACGTCAGGGGGTCAACGTATTTCTGTTAATGATTAGCGTGCATAAGATGCATTGGATGTATAGTAATCCTCCTAATTCTGAGTAGGATTTCTCGTAGGGTTCATCTGGCTAGAGCAATCGATGATAATAGCGAGATGACCCGTAACGATGGACTCCATAAAAGTAATGATAGTGATGGGGGTGCCCATCTTTTCTTCGATAGAACTTTCAATACCTTCTTTAGAGAGATGAAGACGTGTGAGCATGTAAGGATAAGGCCGACGACCTCGTAACCATCAAATTTCCCTCCCAAGAAGAAGACGTCTAATTAAGCCAGACCCTGTGCTTTTCGAAGGTGGTGGATAACCAACCAGTACTGATGTTTATTGTCAGATCGGACATAAGTCTCGAATTTGTAATGGTGGCCGGAGAGGGTTATCAAGCATGAGGAACGTTGTTGGCGTTAGAGGATATATAACTCCAGGGAGAGTAGTTAGGTTCGAAGATGTTCCTACAGAGAATACACTGAACATATATGATTCATTCAAGTTTTGCGGGTCAATCTTCTGGACCTCCCGCAAGCCCACAATTTTTCTTTTGGTGGATTCGATGATTTCTGGCACTGACTTCGCTTAACTGTTAGGGATATGAATGGGCAAAAAGACCATGAGAATCTTGGTAGAAGTGGACGTCGATTTCCTGCCCAACTTAAAGCTTTTTGTTATGGAATTTAAACCAGTCTGGCCCTCATTTCCAACTCTCTATCCACTAGGAATGGGAACAACTCTCTGCTTATTATCATGGGATTCACATATCAAGGATCGGTTATGTATAGAATTCAAAGACACACACCTTCAATCTCGCTCTTTTAAGTGAAACTGCTTGGGTGAACGTATGAAAATACAGAGAATGTCTTTCTGTGACTGATGGTGATTCCCTTATTGACAGAAAAAGGTCCTCGGGCTTCATCAGGATGGAGCAGTTGTAATTGATTGGAGTCCAAGGTTGCTTCTCAAGGCACGATCTATTTCTGCGGGTGCTCTCCAAGGAAAGTCCCACCGTCTGTTCGTGGCATGAAGGTCACCCACTTTCCCACCATATTCAGTTCTTCACTTTCGATTTCCTCGATGTTTTTAAACGGGAAGTATGGTTTTTGTTTCCAGAAAATACATTAACAAGCAGCAGTCATGGAGTACATCTAACAGGAGGCTTGCAGATCTGATATGGTACAGAGTGCCTTTGCTCTGACGATGGCTATCTAATTAATGTATCAGTCATTTCCTGAAGTGGTAGGTAGGTACCGTTTGCCACTCTTCCAATAAGAACACGATAGATCTCAACTATACTGATAGTTTTGCAACGTATTTTGCAGCTAGATCAGCTTTTGTCTTCCATGTTTCCTTGTCCTCCCATTGAATCATGGAAACATTTCCAAGACATTGCTTCTTTCTTGCTTCAATTTGTTTGCTTGACAGATAAGGAGTCAAAACTAAGATCCAGTTGCTGCTGAAGCTAAGGTAAGTTGATCGACAAAGTCAAATCTTAACCTTACGCCTATCTTTCTCCATATCAATTCTTGGCTGCAGTGTCTCAAGTCACATTCTCCACCAACTCTCCTACCTCCGATCTCGCGATAAGTCAAAATTCTCCTCCCTAGATATGGTTGGTCCGAGAACTTCCTGATGTTTATTGTATAAAAGTCTCGGACCACACAGAGCCATGATCACCTAACAAATACCTAACACCTGCAAGTCTTACACATCTGTTCATTAAAAGTAGAAGAAGATGACGAAGAATAACTTACATATGCGTTGATTTTTCTCCGGAGAGGATGCCCTCCCAACAGCGTCTCCAGAATTACAGAAATCAAGTGCATTTATCTGTCATTTCATCCTCTCGTGCTCAGGGGTGCAAACTCAAGATTCAGTTACAGTCATCAAGTGGAAAAGAAAAAAAATGTACTAGCAAGCAGACATATGATTCCAAGATGCGACGTCATCATGCCTGAATGTGAGTAGAATCTTCCCGTTGATTGGGGACAGGAAGGTGACCCCTCTCCTGCAGGCTCTTCACCGTATCGTACAGGCACTGCTTCACGGGAGTGAACACTAGGCCCAGGTCCTTGAGCTTCTGGTTCGAAAACATATATGGCTTTGCCCTCGGATTCACTTCATCCGAGCACCTGCAAATGACAACTCTCCCACCATTAGTTTTCCGTCTACATGACATGCATATGCACCCAATCAAACCCGACTTGTCTTAGACCTTAGTTCAGCAATTACTCTCATATGTCTGATAATATGCTCAACTCAATAATCTCTCCTTTTACTTTGTCTTTCCTTTTTCCCAAATCAGAAGGATATGAAAAACGAGCATGAATTTCATTTTATTTTTTCCCCACTTCAGGCTCTGCACAATCATACGCATACGACGATGTCAACAACGCAATAGCAGAGGCCATTATTATATCTTAAATATAAGTGGAGTGGGTAGGTGAAGACCCCATTTTTAAGCAAAGGTTGGTGTTAGTGGGCACCCTCTTGCTCCACACACTTTCCCTTGTCCCCAGTCCTAATTCATCAAAATCATGGGTTGAACACAGACAACATCATCATCGACTTAATACAAGGAACTTTAAATTTGATTTATCGCCAGTGCAATCTCCCTCTCTACCTCTTATCCTTTTCTAGACTTATCAACCTCCTGGTAGTTCATTTTTTTCCAATTTCAGATATGGATGGAGAAATACAGATCCATCAACTAATTAATCTGTCTATTTTCTCTGGGAGCAAATAGCAGCCCGTCTTTGTTTTCACAACTAAATACTGACATCGACATTATTGTTGACAAGCAGAAGTCAAAGTGAGACCAGAAAAAATGTCCTCAGATCAACACACACATTTATCACAAGTGTTCTAAAAGGTTTTCGAGAAATTTTTTGTCACATTTTGATCTTCTCATCCAAATAAACGTTTCTGTATAAGGAGATGAGCGGCTAAAATCAGAGAGATTGCATTAAATGGGCAAACACATCATATAAAGCGAATGATAATAATAATATGCAGCGAGCATTCATATCCATTCAGTGAATGGGAGAAAATGAAGTGAATGGAGCTGTAAACGGGCTTTCATTTAGTCAATCATTCTTGGAGCAAGGTGAAGCTGGCTTACTTGGTAGGGATTGGATATTCCGGGAAGAACTTGGCCAGGATCTCAACCACTTCGCCACGGTGGAGGACGCTCTCAGCACACAGGTAACGGCCCGAAGCTGAAGGATTCTCAAACACAAGGATGTGGGCCAGAGCCACATCTTGCACATGCACGTAGGCTTGCACCGAGTTGGCGTAGGTCTTGGCGGAGCCGGTCAGGTACTTGAGGATGTGTATGATGCTGGCATTGACCGTCGGTTGAAGCAAGGGACCGAGGACTAAGACTGGGTTAACCACCACGAGATCGATCCCCTTCTCCTTAGCCACCTCCCAAGCAGCTTGCTCTGCCACCGCTTTCCCGTAGCAGTACCAGTTCTACAAATTGAATTGCCTCATCAAAATCAGATCGATGACTAGAATTTCATGCTTCTCGGGGACAACTATTGTTTTCTCTGAGGCGTAGTGTTTCTCATGAGTTGTCGCATTTGGACACTGGGAAAAAAAAAACCGATATTACCCACCCTAGTATTCTTGCAGAACTCGAGGTCACTCCAGCAAGACTCATCCACCACGACATCAGGGCCCCTGTTGGGGTCCATGTAGACCGCCCCGATAGATGAAGTGAAGACCACGCGGCGGACTTTGGCCTCTGCTGCTGCGACGATCACGTTCTTGGTCCCGTTGACGGCGGGCTCCACCATTTGCTCCTAAAACGAAGAAAGAGAAGTAACTAAACTTAAGAAATGAATGGAGATTGCCTTGTTGCTCGTTTGCTCTATCAACGGATAGAGTCATTAAATTCCTACTTTTACTAGGAAAGGAATCAATAAAATAAAGCTGTATGCTTGTTCTGGTGAGGACGGACATCACCATTTGTGATACAGCGTAAAAGGTAGAGAGTATAATCAATAATGCCATTCAAGCTGGAACCTTTCCCTCGTGGACATTTAATACTACTATATTCATCAAGGTCGTCATTGTCATTAATTATGTAAATTCGAACATATTTCACAGAGGTTCCACAGAAGAGAGCCAACTTAATTTGGGTCGGCCATTGCTACATATATCAAACGCAGAAAAGGTATAACAAATAAGTTTTGATCTATTCATGGTTTACGTCTGATGCACCCTTTTTCAATAAAATTCTTGGAACGCTGAATCATCCACCAAAATGGCATATCCAATTTCCATAAGATGAATGTGATTATCATCAATTCTTTTTCTCCTCACCGGGTCATCAGTGACGGGAGAGGCAGTGTGGAAGACGCCATCACAGCCGTTAATGGCTTCTCTCAAGCTCTCAAAATCGAGCAAGTCAGCTCTGTACAGTCTCAGCCTCTCCGCCGCCCCTTCAAGTTGTCTCAGATGAGCATTTTTTGGGTCATCTGGACAAACAAACCCCTCATGTAAATGATTCATTCTATTAATACCGTAGATTAAAACGAATCAAATCCAACCTGACAATGGGCTCACGGCGACTCAGTCAGAGCCCATGGAGGCGCATCTGTGAGTCAGTATTTCAAAAAGTTTCATTCTTTTCAGACAGAAAAGGGCCGAGCCAACCCCCAGTGAAATAGTGAAGCATAAATACTTCCGGGACTGACAGCGGTCTATGAGAATGAGTGGAGGGGTAGCAGGATGGCTTACCGGGGTTTCGCACGGTTCCTCTGACGGAGTATCCCCGTTCGAGGAGGAGCTTGACGATCCAGGAAGCGATGAAGCCTCCGGCACCGGTGACGCAAACAGCTTGGCCGGAGCCCACTGAGCCCTCGACCGGCATCATCCGATCTCCAGCTATGACCAGTCTTCTTCTACTTCCTTCCTCCTTGGAGAGAGGAAATCAGTGGCAATGTTAGAAGAAGAGAGAGGAAGGCGTATTTTTATAGTAGCTCCCGGGCTTCACCTACCGCGGCCACCGGACACGACAGCAACTTTCTGACCGACCCTGCATCATGGAATCAACCATCACGGAATCTAATAAATATATAATACATACACGTACACCTCTGTGTCGGTCATCGCGCCCTGCGTCCTCTGTACCCTGGAAGGTATCTTCATTCGTACTTGTATTTATCATTACCACCATATTACCCTCCCGTCCATACATTCTTTCGACCTTCTCTATTTGAATCGCTGGGGTTGTCGGAACAGATAGCGCTAATCTGGCCTGAATGATATGTTAGCATATGTTTGATTTCTAGATATCTGTAAAAACTATGTGATCATCCATGTTCTCTTTCATATCTTGATAGGTATCAAGCAAGATATATAGATTGTTGCAAAAGCAGTAAGATCTTACACGAAATCTTACCTCCGATTTTGCGTATGTATCAAAATTTGACTCCATGGGTGTGGTTTTTGTTCATCTGCAATGGATGGTTGGGTATATGGTGGAAAGAGGAAAGTGATGCGCACGATCTCAACGTGGCCATCCCATTTTCTTTTGTTGGCCGTGCAGAAAGCTCTCTTGTCGGCTTCTGGACAGGGGGCAAAAAATAAATTTGAAAAAAATGAGGGGGGGGGGTGGGGAAGAATAAATTCCGGAAGTCAGGGGGGAATTCAGAGTTTAGACGTCACCAATACGTATTTTTGACGGGAGAACTCCTTTCACTTTGCAAAAATGGATTCCCTGTTTCTCCATTCACCATGGAAACAAGTTTCCAAGTTTTTCCTGATTTCGAGCCGGACTGGACCCTTATTTAAGGAGACAAATCTCTTACCTTCTTCGTATCAGTAGTGTAGTATTTAATCAGAGATACGATGAAGATCTTATGGGGCTATCATGAATGACACCAAGGACATGAAAATACCACAGTATGCTTCTCCTTTTGGCTCAATGCTCTCATGCTCAATATCCTAATCTCAGGTTACCCCACCCTTCTCCTCCTCTATGCTTCTCCTTTTGGCACCTTAGAGAAATACTACAGTATCATTCTCAGACAACTGTTTCTCAGTCCAATTTCCTTCCCTCCAAAAAGAGGAAAAGTCATATTAGGCAGCCTTCCAATTCTCACATTCTAATATCTGGATGAGATAATAAGGCAAAGAACTTGTGAAAAGTTTCTTTAACTTCAATAGAATACTATATAGAGCACGTGTTGCATCATGAAATTCCAACATGAGGATCCAATTCAATTCTCCACTGCAACTCGCACTTTGGAAGCAAGTTCTCCCCTAGTCATATGTTTGAATCATACATGTCACATGCAAAACTCGAACCAGCATTAACTTCAAAAACGGGGTTGAACGCCTAAATATATTCCAGCTGGACTCTCAGTCTGTGCTAGTTCATCTTGTCAATCAGTTTGTTGATGAGATCTTCTCGATTACCCGTCTCTCCCCCGTCTTTGAATAGCCGTTTAGTCTTCTGCAGGCCTCCTTCAGGCTTGTTGAGAGTGAAGGGCCATAGAAAACTGGTAACCTCCTTAAAATGAGGACCCATATTGGCAATCTCATGAACAATATCTTCCATGCACAAGATGCCACACTTCCCCAGTTCCTGCAAGGCATAATTAAAGTAAAGAAAACCTAAATTTACTTTTCAAAAATCAAAATTTCTCCTCCTCCTCCTCCTTCTATTCGTTTGTTCTTCTCCATCTCTAAATTAACTTCTCCATGTGAGATAATTGGAAATATGTATCCAAACCCAAATTAGAGGATTTTTTTTAATTAAAGTTGAAAGATCAAGAAGCATGTTTACTAATACAAAGGCAACTTCCATGTTCATGTCATTGATTATGGAAGTGGGAATTTTCCTTGTTTGTTCTGTGACTGAGGCTTGCAATATTATATCCATAATTATATAATTTTGTAAGCGTAAAATGTATATCATAGTAAACTGCTTAACTGTAATTTGCTCTACAAACTTACCATTACTAATGAATTATTAATCTGAATCAAGATACGAATAAATAATTCTATTAGAAAAATGAAACGTGATTAGCATCATTTAATCCCGCAAACCCAAGATTAAGGTGTATCATAGAACAAGGCCATCCATTTGGAGTACCGTGTCATCCACTTCTTCACTTAAATGGTTAAAAAGTGCGTTTTGAAATTCCACTAGAATTTGATAAGTGTATACGGAAGTTCTCTTACAAAATTCAATCCGTTTCTAGTTAGTTAAACATGATTTTTACAATTCTTTGTTTCCCATGACAAGAAAATTTCTTAAGACATGGAAAATTTCTGATAAGAAAGCATGGCTTTCCCTGTTCAATTGTTGTGCTAGGAGGACTTAAAACTCTAAGCAAAGATAAACTAGTAAAGTTTCATAAATTGAAAACCTGTTCAAGAATGTTGTTGTTGGTCAATGGAACTCTCTGCTTATCGATCCTTGCATAGCCCTTTTTGTAGACCAGCTCCTTCACATTCTTGAGATTTGGGTACCTTCAGAGAATGCTGTATGTGGTAAGTTACCAAAGAAATTGCTTGACGGCAAAGAGATAGTATCATTAAGTTTTACATGAGCATTGAGATGAAAGTTGCGCAACAGATATCCAACTGCATAGATCAGGCCGATGAACAAGAATAAGCTGGCCTACCCATAAGTAACGTAGGGCTCCACCTTCTGCAGCATGTCCATGACTGCCTCATTTGCTCTGATGAAAATGCCATCGAAGATTCTCCTAAGTCTCAGTTTTCGTAGAATCTTTCTAGTCGCAGGATGCATGTCATTCCTCCTAGAAAGAGACAGAACACTCAGAATTGCTTGTGAAGAATGAAATATGAACCAAGTAAGGCACTTCAAGGAACAAGCAACCTACCCTTGGATGCGGACAACAAAGACCAGCTTTGACTTCAATTCCACTTGAGCGGGTCTATGCCTCTTTGTCCTCTGCTTCATTTTTATGAGATCAAGCTCCTAAAAAGACAAAATAAAACCATTTCACAGTAAGTTCCTGACGTTTCTCCTCCTAGGATACATGAGATAACAATCAGAATCAGTTTACATGAGTAGCGAAAAGTGAATTTAACCGAGAAAACTTTAGTGTCACCGGAAGAAGTAATCCTTCCCCTCGGATAAGATAAATACATAGTACACATAGGATCAATGAACAACAGAGGTCCCCTTAGAAGCTCGTGTGTGATCAAAAGAGCGTGCAATATAATATTAAACTCGGGATAATAGCAACGCCAATACGTATCTATAAACGGGGGCACACGAGCAACTGGTGTAACCACTAATTTCTATCGTAAACTATAGAAGGTTCTTGCAAGTCAGCACCTTGTCCCTGTACTCTTTGATGAACTGCTCCGGCAACTTGAAGTCGTTCCCTTGAGACTGCTTAGCCCGCTTCTGCCTGAGCTCTAATTGCGCCTTCCTCTTAAGCGCCCATTCCTCGTTGCTCTTCCTCTTCTTCAGTATCGTCTCCGGTATGTAAGCGACCTGCTTGGCCTCCTCATCCGCCATCAGCGGCTCTGAATCTGCGTTGCTAACTTGCACACAACTCACACCACACAAAAGCGTGTTCAGCGTTCTTCTTGAGCGAAGAGATCGAAGAATCTTATTGCCCGAGCAGGGAAGAGTTCATGTGGAGGGAGGAAATACGGGGAGAGCAGCAGACCGAGCCAGGCGTTCACAACTGCAGAGGCTAGGCAGCTAGGGTTGCAACGTGACGGCTCTCTTTCCCTGTCTATCAAAGGTCAGCAATGTGTACAAGGGCCTATGTGACTGGGCCATTGTAAAAGTGGACATGGCCGGTCCATGAAATGAGGCCTCCACAAGCCCAGGAGATATCGAGAGACGGCCGCGTCCGGCCCTCAAGACCGTGGGATTGCCTTATTGCTGGTCAACTTTCCGATTCCGAAGCAAGATCAAGATGATATGCCTCGGGAGATTGGGAATCTAAAGTTTCGGACATTGGACAGTCCTTGTCACTCTCCTGAGGCTGTTGGCGCCTAATTGCCGTTGAGATCTGGGCGGCCTGTCTTCGTCGGTCTCCAAACATTACCGGACTGTTTTCTTCCTCACCTAACGATTGCTTTGAACGGAGCGCAGCGGATCGGAGACTTGGAGGATTCGTCTCTTCACCCGAACAGGTTCCATCTCCTGTTCAGATCTCCGCCCTAATCCTGCTCCATCTGCCGCACGTCCGAGCTGCCGATCCATGGACGTGCCGATCTCATGGGACGCCCTGCGCAAACAGGTCCCACGCCTTCGCCTTCTCCTTGATTGTTACTCGATTTATAGGGAACTTTACCCTTGGATTTCGCTCTTAATAGCTTTCGATCCAGTTTTGTTTTGGAAGTATCATGGATCAGTGCAGGATCGGATAGATGATCTCTTTGCTTCTTGAATTACTTTAGTCGACTAGTTGGGGTTAGCTTGAGAATTTGTTCCGTCAATGGGATCTTTTTATTAATGGCATATGTTTATATATGTGATGGTTGAATGAGCATGTACAATACTATCAAGCGTAGGTTCTCGACGCTGAATTGGCTGATTGAATTTGCATTGAATTGGATTACGGGATGCATCACCGTACCTTATTTTTTTTCCTGAAAATTTGTTGAGAAGTATTTAAATGGTAAAATTTTCTTCTGCGGCTGCCCTCCAATGTAATACGAATAGCAAGCCATAAAAGGTGAGCATGCTTGCGATGCAGCATTTTTTACCCATATAGTCGTGCATTCAGCTGAACTCTATGAATTGTGGAGCTGCAGTTCCTTTTTCCTGACACGGTCCTTTGTTCACAGGCACGGAAACTGGAAGCGCAGTTGGATGAGAAGATGAATTCCTTCCGAAAGCTGGTTTCTTCAAAGGGTTCTTCTAAATTTGATGCCTCAGAAAACGATCTAGAATCTGGCATTGATGGACTGCTGAAACAACTCGAACAAGTTAATTTACAGATGCAAGCATGGGTGTCATCAGGAGGAACAGATATGGTATCTCATACCTTGACACGGCATCAAGAAATCCTAAGAGATCTTACACAGGTGGTGGCTACTCAATAATGTGTATAGACATACTTTGGTTAATTAATTCATGCATGTGAGGGCTTATACTTCGACATAATTCCTAGATGCTGAAACAATCAATACTTTGCCCAGGTTTTCGGCTTGAATTTAATTCAGGTCCTCTTTAAATTTAGGGTCTATTGTTGTTAGTAAAATATCTCCAATATTCTGCTTCAATTTGCTGTTGCATGTTTTTCTTCTGGATGGGGCATATTGAATCATGAAATGATGTTCCGTGCATGAAATTCAGGAGTTTTATCGACTTTGTTCCAGCCTTAGAGCTAAGCGAGAACATGCTTCTCTCCTTGAGGATTTCCGTGAGTATGACCGGACTAGATTAGATCTGGAAGAAGGTGGTGATTCTCCGGAACATGCTCTTCTCCGTGAACATGCTTCCGTTAGCAGAAGCACAGGGCAGGTATGCAGCTTGCATTTACATTTGCGAAGCTAAGTTTTTTCTGATGTATTTACTTCTATTCAATAGAAGTTTTATGTAACTGGTCAACTTTATTTTTATCCTTAAATGTTTGTTGGAACTTGTGTGGTGATAGATGTGGAATCTATCTAGCAATGAGATTTAAATCATCTAACAATGTTTAATCAATCAAAGCGAAAAAAATATATATATTTGAAAGATTGTGCTATGGTGGCCCTTGAGGGAAATGTGTGAAGGAGTCAGGTATTTAAGGAAATTATATGTGACCTATATCACGTTCTCTCTGATTGTTAGTATCTTGTTTCATCTTCTTGTTTTGAATCGTTTACCTTGAAATTTCTTCTTTTCATTGGATCAGCTTGGTTAACTAATCAGTGGCACTGCAGATGGATTCTGTTGTTTCTCAAGCGCAAGCAACCCTTGGTGCACTTGTGTTGCAACGGTCAACTTTTGGGGGCATCGATTTGAAGCTCAGCAATGTTAACAGCCGCCTCCCAACAGTAAGTGCTCATTTGCTTGAATGGAGCATAAGCAATGAGCTGAGAAATAAAATGATGATTTGCAATGTGGACCATAGAAAAAATGTGGGGTCATGAAGTTTCATTTCTTGATAAATTTGCTATGACCTTGTTAAGGTTAAAAAGGGAAATTGAAGGGTTCATATTTGTGTTTCATGTGGAAAAAGTAAGTTCTGATGTGGTTGTGCTCTTTACGTGTCAAAAATTGAACTATTTTAAAGTTGCTTGTGGTATGAACTACATTGACGCTCTGGTACAGGTAAGTAATATTCTCACTGCGATAAAGAGGAGGAAGTCCATGGACACCATCATACTTTCTCTCGTTGCCTCTGTATGCACTTTCCTCATTTTCATTTACTGGTTGACCAAGTAAGGATCTCAGCGCTTTAGCATTCGTTCCCTGATGGGCCTTCTGCTGGCAAATTTTGTTGTCACTGTATTGTATTTAGCACACCATTGCGCTGAATTAAAAATTTTGAAGCTTTGTTGTTCTCTATCTTCTCTGTGTACTTGTTCCTCTTTTCTACATATACATACATACATATATATATATATATCTCTGTTTTAGTAGTTGGAATACTGCTTGAAAGTTGTAATTTAGACTTCCTATTAATGGAAATAGTTTTGGTTTACTTATTTCGTGCTGTTCCTTGCTTTTGCCCTGGACTTCTCAAGTCATGACACAGCCATTTGAATTGGGCAGGACTTGATTTGACCATAAAGGTGAAGGCAAACCTTATGCCAACTGCCATATCGCAAAAATTACGAAGAGACGATTGATAGAAAATGGAGATGAGATTTCCTTTCATTAAAGATTAATGAGAGTAGTGAGTAAAGAGTAAACTACTCCCATCTAATTTTCACTACATACCCACTGCTCAGACGTTTTGCATCAGACATCATAAAATATAAGTGCAATGCTTCTAAAGAAAATGCCATGTAAATCATCAATTTATGAGTGACAATCGCTTGGTAGTTTTAACAAGTTATCTATTATCATGTTGCAGTGTAGCAGAAGCCTTTTAGGCACCGAGCACACGACAATAATAACATATGGCCTTTTCAGATAACTAGTACTATCACATGTTATGAGTTCTATGCAACTGATCCCCACAAATTCTTGAAGAAAAATTCTTCAAATGAATGACAACAGTCCACTACGGATCAATAAATATGGCCATTTTCATTTCAACAGCATAAGGAATCAACTGGCACGCCTGTAGAACATGAAGCCAAGACTTGTTTGCACAATCAGTTGTAAAATTTGCATATGGTCGAACTCCATGGAATGAAAAACTAGGCAACACATACAGCTGCATTCTTGATCTGAAGCTTGTCATTATGGTGGAACTCCATTTACCTCTTTGAATCACGAGATTGATCTCAATTTTGGATCTTGGGCTTACTGATCCTTTTGGGAAGAAGCAGGAACCTGCTTCGAACTACTTTTTCCCTCCTTGATTATGGGCGACCTCACTGCAGAAATCCCAGGTTCCAATCCTTTGCTGGAAGGCCCATGCTCAGGTGATTTTTGAACTTCTCTACTAGTATAAGTGTCCAACTTTCCATGAGAGACGGCAGAAGATTTTCCCTTCGCCTCAGCAGCTACTTCTCTTATGGTTTCTTCCAGTTTGTCCAATCTCTCTTTTACTTCCTCAATCTCTCTTTTGGTGCCTGCTTCTTCCTGTTCAGCAGCAGCTTCCAGTTCCATTTCTTTTGCCTTCTCTTCTTCTTGTTGCTTCTTTTTCTCCTCCTGTTCCTGATGTACAAACGTATACGACAATCATGTCGCATCGACATTTGAAACACTGCAGGCAAGAAGGTCTTGTGTATGGTCTATGGGCATAAGATTTATTGTACAGTCAGAAGCAAACTAACTTCTTCAATTAGGATAGAAAATCTAAGAGGGAGAAGCTCAGGTAGATAATTGAATGTCCACGAGCTGATGATATATTTGGGGATGTCATGAGTTGATCGATTCTTTTCAGGAATGCAAGGAAGAATGAATTACCGCAAAAGGAGAGAGCGTGACTTACAGCTTCCATTTTCCTCATTTCGTAGCGAGCATACTGAGCCACCAGGTAAACAGCTGTTACGGTAACCATTTTCTCTTAGAAAGCAGCCGAAAAAGGAACAATAAGTAAAATTATAAAATTTGTCAAAGTGTAGCGGAAAATCGGACTACCCAGAGATGGCATGCAGGCAAAAAAGAACTGTACCAGATGGAAGTCGAATCTGAAAAGGTCAGAAGACTGATTAAGAATGTGTACCAATGGCTGTCGGATCAAATTGTGAAGAAATACATGTCTTGGAAGTTAAGATTCAATCAACTGTATCAGAGTGCGGGGATGCTAATTAATGAAAGCATCGAAAGAAGAACATTTATGGAGGTGTAAGAAGACACATCCAAGAAGATACAGAGCTGGTACAATCACTGCTCTCGGGCTGAACTAATAATTAGCAAAAAACCTCTGTACGGGCTAAAGAACACGCACCCGAATCTTTTCTTCTTGGCGGGCTTGGCGAATAGAATGTTAGCAGCTGTGGTGAAATCAAGATTGTGGAGCTTCTGATAGGTCTCGTTGTAACTGCTCAAACTTGAACCGTTCTCGTTCTCGCCACCATTTTCAGAATCGCTAGTGGAATTCCCCGTTTTACGGCCATGGTTCCTCTTAGAGCAATAGTGTGATCCCACTCCTGTTGCTGGATATTGCTTCAAGAAACGAGCCCAACCTCTCTGGGCGCAGAGCATTGCTTTCGCCTGGCGATCAATGATTATTCATGCTGCATCAAAAAAACTCTTTGTCGACTGGAGAAACCCTAATCAGGTGGCTGGCGAGGAAGACGGAGCTCGGAAAACTAGGAGGAGGACTAGCCTTTTTACTTTATAATTTGACCCCTCAAAATGTTTTCTTTATCACCGACTCCTCAAAGTTTACAAATTCTCCGTAAGGAGTCTAATTATGACTAGACGACTACCAACTGTAGCATGATGCCCAATGGGCTCCATAGGCCCAAAGCCTCGGCGCTTGAAGATTGAAGCCTGAAGCAGCCTCTTCTTGATCTTGGCTTGGCGCAATTGTCATTTTCCTTCCAATTATCTCCCATTAATAATCACTCTCTTGACGCAGGAACCGACGGGATCCAGCTTCATATTGAAGCTACGCGCCTGCCTGAGACTGAGAGGCTCTTCTATATAAAGTTGTCGCCGTCCGGGAGTCCTTTGCTGCTTTTCGCGTACCAATCCGTTTCACAGCTTAATAGTAGTGTTTCTCCCTCTCCTGCATTTTCAACTTCCTCTCCTCGTCGTTGCCATTCTCGGGTGGAGATGTCGGCGTTTGGAGCTGCTTCGACGGCCGCTCACAATCCTAACAAGTCTATTGAGGTAATAGGCTTGTTTCATTTCGGCTTTTTAATGTCAGCTGCACTGCCTTCTGGGAAGTCTGACTTCTCTGTTGACAGAATGTATATAGAGTTGGCTCGCCTGAAGTTGCTTATTGATGATACTGCTAAATCATTCTTGGTTCAAAGATATCTGACTGTCCTCTAGAAACCTGAGTTTGACGTTAGTCGTTGAAAATTTGTTTTGTGAAAGAATGGCGATACGCCCGTTTCTTATTCTGTTCTGCGTACGTAGTTTTGTCACTCTTGGCAACTATGTATTCCCATTCATTCACATTCTCTATTTTTTAGGTTAAACTCAATTTCATTTGCTTTCATCAACTATAATCACTTGAGGGCCTGTATATGAAATTTGCTAACTTAATCTACACGATATACTTGGGTAATAGGTGACTCAACCTCCCAGTGATTCCACCTCAAGCCTCAGTTTCAGTCCAAAGGCCAACTTTCTTGTTGCTACTTCATGGGATAATCAGGTTCATTAACCTTTATTTCTTCCCAGCAGAATGATAAATTGCATGTGAATTTGTTCCTCAGTCTAATGATGTACTGATCCCACAGGTAAGGTTCTGGGAACTAATGAAAAGTGGGGCCACTGTAAATAGTGTGCCTAAAGCATCAATTTCTCATGACCAACCGGTAATTCTCTATCTTTTAGTTATTGATGGACTGACCGATTTCTATATATGAACTCATAGAGATTTTTGGTGCTTCTGAAAAGGTATTGTGCTCAGCTTGGAAGGACGATGGAACCACTGTCTTCTCTGGTGGCTGTGATAAGCAAGTGAAGATGTGGCCATTGTTGTCCGGTGGTCAACCAGTGACAGTAGCCATGCATGATGCACCAATTAAGGAGGTTACTTGGATCCCTGAGATGAATGTATTAGTCACTGGAAGCTGGGATAAGTCATTGAAGTAAATTTTCTCATTTTTCCCTATAAGAATGATCCTCGTGTATATTCCATTACAAATCTGAGCGGTTAATTTTCTTACTCCACAAGCTAAGCCTTGACTAAACTTTGGAAATCTCTCTTTTTGTGATTCATTAAAAAAAAAGGTCAGATCAGTTGAATGCTACTTGCACATTCAAACAATTGAGATTTCATATTTTTCATCTTTTTGCCTCCTTGGGGCTGATGTTGAAGACTTGATACTAGATCAGAGCCTTCTAAGTTTTTTCTCTATATGGTCATCTCTTTGCTTGTTTTGCTATCCATTTGCATGTAATTCATTTCAGAGAAGATTTCATCTTCAATGAGTCTATGATGTCAGCTTTCATTGTTACTTGTACTCATAATGTTACTCAGGTATTGGGATTTAAGGCAGTCCGCACCAGTTCATACTCAACAACTTCCAGAGCGCTGCTACTCATTCTCAGTCAAACATCCCTTGATGGTTGTTGGAACTGCAGATAGAAATCTTATTGTGTATAATTTGCAAAATCCTCAGGTCGGATGTTCTGCTTGTCATCATTAATTTAGAATTTGTATTTGAATTCTTTGAACTTAGCTGCCAAGCGAAATTTGATTCATTGATGTACTTATTAAATTGGTTGCCTCCAGTAGATATGAGATACATGCCTCTGATCTTGTACTTTGATTGTTCGGTTAACCGGTCCTGATTCCATTTATCTTGATATTATTCTCTGATGTGTGGATTGCAAGGAAATCTGCCCAGTAGCATACTGATTTTTCTGTTACTGCTATTCAGATATCAGCAAGCTCAGTGATTAGACTCATCTCTATTCTTCTTAGGTTTCGTATATTCAACTTTGTTCCAGGTCTTTATGCTTATGTCCTGCTATGTTAACAGAATGAGTTCAAGAGGATTACTTCTCCGCTCAAGTACCAGACGAGATGTGTTACAGCATTTCCTGATCAGCAAGGTTTTCTGGTACCTTCTTGCTTCAATATGCAAGTTTTCATCTTATCCTAAAGTATCATAGTGTGCTTCCCAATGCATAGTGTGCCTTTACTTCTATTGTCCAATCTGCCATATTCTTTATGAGAGACTCAGCCCATGAGAAGCTTCATTACTCATGAAGAAAACTAAGTCTGAGCCTCTTCACAGAACCCATTTTCATTGCAGCACATCATTAGAAGAGGTTTTAGAAAGTCAAGCTGTTGCCATTGCTTAGTGCAGTGTTCTTACTATTCAACTAATCAACAGGGTTCCAATTGTTCATTTTTAGACTGATCATCTTTCTTGTAGTTAATATATTACCATTTTCAGTTTTTTTTTTCTTTTAAAGTTCCATGATCCTGTGTTTGTCCATGGTAGGTTGGATCAATTGAAGGGCGAGTTGGTGTTCATCACTTGGATGATTCCCAGCAAAGCAAAAACTTCACGTTTAAGTGTCATCGAGAGAATAACGAGATATACTCTGTCAATGCGATAAATTTTCATCCTGTAAGTCGCATCTCTGCACCATTCTGCAATTAAGTTTTATTAACAGCTTTGTTCACCAATACTTGTTATAGATTATGCCTAGAACATCTTGCAAGTGACTGCGCATTTTGCTTCTCTTTATTCTTTGATCACAATCTTTTGTATCCACAGAGCTGTGGTGCAAATTTTGAATTTTAAGTTGTAAAAAATATCCACCATTTTCTCTTGTTTCAGGTGTATCACACATTTGCAACAGCAGGATCGGATGGTGCTTTCAATTTTTGGGACAAAGATAGCAAACAGAGACTAAAGGTCTCTTTCTCCCCATAAACTTAATGCACATAGAAATAGCTCTTGATTGACATTTTCCAATTAGATTTCGTTTTTGCTTCTCCACCACTGGTTATTTGGTGAAAAAATCTATTGATGGATGGAATCCAGTAATTTTGTGCTCTGGTTCATTATTAGAATCCTTTCTTTTTCCCCGTAGGAACAACCATATCATGGATTTAACTATGGTTTTTGGTCAGTAGTTATGGCGTCATGAGCCATTCATGTTTCATGGAAGTATTCGTCAGTACTGATTCATTTCCTTTCTTGAAAACCAGGCCATGTCAAAATGCGGCCAACCGATAACTTGCAGTGCCTTCAATAATGATGGCTCTATATATGCTTACTCTGTAAGTCTAATTAGAAATTGGTGATTTCTTTATTTTTTCACTCTCCTTTGATGATTAGATAAAGACAGAACACACATACAGAAGTAAACAGGAAAGCTTATGTGTCAGGTCCTGTTGCTAAGTAATATTGATGACTGAAGAGATAGATTCCTTGATTTATTCTAGTTAGTTTATAATTGTGGTGAGTGTTTTATTGAAGAACAAGATCAATTTTCATTTTAGGTATGTTATGACTGGAGCAAGGGAGCAGAAAATCACAATCCAGCTACAGCCAAGGCCTATATTTTCCTGCACCTACCGCAGGTATGTTTGTTTTAATCGTTTCTTTGCAGTTAATCATTCAACTTTCTTTTTATGGGAACATGCAATCATGTTTTTGTTTCCTGGGGTGCAGGAAAGTGATGTAAAAGGCAGGCCGAGGAATGGAACTAGTAACAGAAAGTAAGCGGAGACTCATCTAAAGGTCCAAGAAAATTTAAAACAAGCAGGGGCTTCTGGTGCAGAAGTCGCTGGCAGTTTTTCATTCATCATTTTCCTCCCTTTGCTGTTTGATTCTGATCTGATCTGGGGATTGTTAGCATGGATAGGAGCAAGAAAGTCACATTGTAGGATTCATTGGTCCCCCTTCCTGACAGAGTTATGTCATACTCATGTTCGCCAACTTATTCAAGTTTTTTTACGCATGTCTGGATTTTGCTTAGTTGCGTTTGATATGAAGGAATGGAGGAGAATGGAATGGAATGACTTTTATTGAATCTCCCTTCTGTTACTTTGTCAGATGAAGCGTCTTCTCCAAATGATTGAAGGGTTGTTTCTACAATGTGAAATCATTAAAATGCCCACTGATCCCTCACAGTTGATGGGGGAGGTGCTGCTCCTGGTCAATGGGGCCCTAAAGATGCAAATCTACCACATTTTATGCTGCTTTGCTGACACCCAATTGTAAATTCTTTCCTCTATTTCTGCTCGCCTCCTCCATTTGCTCGCAATCACAATGTGCCCAAATGCCTCTCTTTCACCTGGCAAGTGTTGCTTGGTCGTTCCATGATTCCCCGCTCCACGTTGTCCCCCTCGGCTCTCCACAGGCCACACCGACTCACAGCAGTCCACGTGGACACACTTCTAGTGAGATGGCAACCTGCGATTGGACAGCGGGCCCAATGACCCCCCCAAACCCCCCCGAAGGACCGGGGCACAACCGGAAGGGAGGGGGAGTGGAGGGGACCGCGGGACTCCCGCTTGTTCGCTCTACCGCGTGGCTTACTATAAAACAGGACTATTCAAAGTTCGTTACAAGGAGGAAGGAGTAATCATTCGTAGCGAGAGAGAGAGAGAGAGAGGTGACAAGTGACGAGCTCAGGGTTTGTTATTAGAGAGGAAAGACAGAGCCAGTGGCCGCTGGAGAGAGGGGATAGAGCGAAAGAGAGTGACGATGAGGACAAAGTCTTACCACTTCCCTGTGGATTTGAGCTTTTGAGCATTCTGTTTGAAGAGGCGAATGAAAGATTTCCTCTGTCCTCACGAGATGAGCTGAATGAGACGTAGCTTCCGTGTGACATTCTGTTTTGAATTTTGCTCGCCTCGCTCGCCGACGCAAATATGGCTGACAGCGCCATCAGCTTGGAGGATATTACAAAAGAGAGTGTCGATTTGGTAAGCTTTCATCTCTCGTCTCTGAAGTGTGATCGTCCTATAGCTACTGTGGATACATGATCGATGTTCTTCACGTCTCCGAATCCACGAAATCTGCTGAGTGAATTGGACTCAGCAGCACGAACGCGCAGTACGGAGGCATCGGGGTGCATGTATATTATTAGCTACGATCAACGATCTATGATCTCATATTGATGGTCTGTCATCTTCAATTCTATGTATATATCAGCTCTGCTTGGTGAACAGAAGTTCTTTCCTTTACAAATGCTTCATATTTAAGAAACTAGAAAGTAGAAGTGCCGGCATATCCGTAACTTTCTGTATGCACTACTGATGATGCGATATTCTTGCGACTAAATTTTTTGCATTCAGTACGCACTTTCATGCACCGTTCTTTAACCTTTTTTGGGCCAAGCATTTAAGGTTCTTTAACTAATTTTTAAGTTTTACATGTATTACCCATCAAGAAAAAAACTTTTATCTGTATTAGTCTACACTAGTAGCATGATTTAAGAGGTGCAGCAGGAAAGTATTGTATAGTGTCGTCTAATGCCTAAACATCCTATTTTAGACCATGACAGACTTAAATTGACAGATTAACGATGGGATTTATCCAATCCTTTTGCAGGAGAACATACCAGTGGATGAAGTGTTTGAACAACTAAAATGTACCAGAGAGGGTTTGACCGAGGATGAAGGAAAGAGGAGGCTGGAAGTATTTGGACCCAATCAGCTGGAAGAGAAGAAGGCATTTCATTATTCAATAGCCAAAATTTTCTTTCATTTCAACATGTGATTAAAAAGAAAGAAAGAAAAACAAAGTAATGAATCAAGATGATTTTATGGAACAGGAAAACAAGTTCCTGAAATTCCTTGGATTCATGTGGAACCCACTTTCCTGGGTTATGGAGATTGCAGCTCTCATGGCTATTGTCATGGCCAATGGAGGGGTAAATTTTTTATTTCTCCCTCATTCTACATACCTTTTGGCATATTTCCAGCAACCCTATTGAGGAAAAATCAGCAATATTCTTGCATGAATTGTTTATGATCTAATAATGCAGGGTGAACCACCAGACTGGCAAGACTTTGTAGGTATAGTAGCACTACTGCTAATCAATTCTACTATTAGTTTTGTTGAGGAGAACAATGCCGGCAATGCGGCAGCAGCACTTATGGCAGGTCTCGCTCCTAAGACAAAGGTACCTTGAGTTGTTTAGATGATTATGACAAGGTCGAGCTGAAGATGTATGTAAGAAAAGAGTTTGACTGGCTCTCTATGGTGCCCATTTTAATGAAGGTTTTAAGAGATGGAAGATGGTCTGAGCAAGAAGCTGCAATATTGGTCCCTGGAGATGTGATCAGTGTCAAGCTAGGAGATATTATCCCAGCAGACGCTCGGCTTTTGGAGGGAGACCCCCTTAAGATTGATCAGTCAGCTCTTACAGGTGAATCTCTGCCTGTGACAAAGAACCCTGGAGATGAGATATTTTCTGGGTCTACTTGCAAGCAAGGAGAGATTGAAGCTGTTGTAATTGCTACGGGGGTTCATACATTCTTCGGTAAGGCAGCTCATCTTGTTGACAGCACTAACCAAGTAGGGCACTTCCAAAAGGTACATGCTCTCAAAATGGACAAATTCCAAGTGTTACCTACATTTTCAATGCTTATTGAAATTTGAAGATTGCATCAGGTATTGACTGCAATTGGGAATTTCTGTATTTGCTCCATTGCCACCGGCATGATTGTGGAGATCATAGTCATGTATGCGGTACAGCATCGCAAATACAGGGATGGAATTAACAATCTATTGGTGCTCCTTATCGGTGGTATTCCCATTGCCATGCCAACTGTCTTATCAGTGACGATGGCTATTGGCTCTCATAAGCTGTCTCAGCAAGGTGCCATCACTAAGCGGATGACGGCAATTGAAGAGATGGCTGGAATGGACGTGCTCTGCAGTGATAAGACCGGGACTCTCACTCTTAACAAGCTCACAGTAGACAAGAACCTGGTTGAGGCAAGAGATGTTACTAACATTTGTCTATATATGGCAGATACAGGATTCTTTAAAATCTAATGACCAAGATAATTTGGACATCTATCAGATTTTTGCAAAGGATGTGGACAAGGATACTGTTGTTTTGCTTGGAGCCAGGGCATCTAGGGTTGAGAACCAGGACGCAATCGATGCTTGTATTATTGGAATGTTGGGTGACCCAAAGGAGGTTATATTCTTCTACTATTGTGTGAACTGATTGCATAGTAGATAAAATGTGGACACGAGTAGCAGTATCTAATAAAGTAGCAGCTCCTATGCTTTAATTTATATTTTACACCCAAAGATAGAAAGCGAGGAATCATAAATATTACATGTAGCAGATTATGTGAAGTTTGAGATTAGGCAGCAGGAATTCGTAAAATGTTATCCAAAGATTATAGGTGTTATTTCTGCATAACAGTTGTGCAAAATGTGTATCATTATATCTTCTGCAATCCTGTGGAGTAATTGGACAGTAAATAAAAGGTAGACAATGGAGTACTGGTATCTAGTAAATTAGAGGTGCATATGCTTTAATTTATATTTAAGCTCCAGAGCTAGAAATGAGAAATCATAAATATTACAGGCAGCTGATTATGTGAAGTTTGAGGCTTGGCAGTAGGAATTTGTAAAAGTTATCCAAAGACTGCACAGGTCTTAATGCTGCTTGATATTTATGCAAAATAGGCACCATAAATTCTTCCAGCCACAATTGACAGAGTTTGCCAATAATTATTTACTTTTGATTCGTTAAGACCAACTTGTAAGCCCGCTCTTTCATTGCAAAGTTCTATTTACATTGCAGGCCAGAGCTGGCATAACTGAGGTGCATTTTTTTCCCTTCAACCCTGTCGATAAGCGAACAGCCATAACATACACTGACTCAGATGGTGACTGGCACCGAGTTAGCAAAGGGGCACCGGAGCAAGTAAAATTCTCCTTGCCTAGACCTGTCTTTTTCCCTCTTCATATTTGTGGATTTTCCCCTTATTATTTTCTTTGGTTTAAAATCCTGCCAGATTGTTGATCTCTGCAAACTTCGAGAGGATGTCAAGAAGAAAGTTCATGCCATTATAGATAAGTTTGCAGAGCGTGGCCTTCGCTCCTTAGCTGTTGCCAGACAGGTGACATTCTCCTGTAAAATGATTTAGTTTGTTCATGTGGCACTGGATGATTAAACCTAGTCCAGCGATAACACTTCTTGCTTCCAGACTGTGCCTGAAAAATCCAAAGATAGTGAAGGAGGACCATGGCAATTCGTGGGCCTCTTACCGCTTTTTGATCCTCCGAGGCATGACAGTGCAGATACTATCAAACAGGCCCTCAATCTTGGTGTAAACGTTAAGATGATTACTGGTGATCAGCTGGCTATAGGTAAAGAGACGGGTCGAAGGTTGGGCATGGGAACTAATATGTACCCTTCTTCTAGCCTCCTTGGACAGCACAAGGATAAATCCATTGCAACTCTCCCTGTCGATGACCTTATTGAGAAGGCTGACGGTTTTGCTGGTGTCTTTCCTGGTATAAATATTTTCTGTTGGGAGGATTTTCCGTTTTACTACTGTTTGTGAGTTGGTGATAAGTTACTAAATTGTGGCACAAAATTTGTAGAGCACAAGTATGAGATTGTGAAGAGGCTGCAAGACAGGAAGCACATATGTGGGATGACAGGAGATGGTGTGAATGATGCTCCGGCTCTGAAGAAGGCTGATATTGGAATTGCTGTAGCTGATGCAACAGATGCTGCCCGAGGTGCATCTGACATAGTCCTGACAGAGCCGGGGCTGAGTGTGATCATAAGTGCAGTCCTAACAAGCCGAGCTATCTTCCAGCGAATGAAAAACTACACCATCTATGCTGTTTCCATCACAATCCGAATTGTGCTTGGGTTCCTGTTACTTGCTCTCATCTGGAAGTACGATTTTTCACCTTTTATGGTCCTAATCATTGCCGTACTCAATGATGGAACCATCATGACTATATCAAAAGACCGTGTGAAGCCATCTCCTGTACCAGATTCATGGAAGCTTAAGGAGATATTTGCCACTGGAATTGTATTGGGAACCTACTTGGCAGTCATGACCGTGGTTTTCTTCTGGGCTGCTCATAAAACTAACTTCTTCTCGGTAATGACGTGTAATGGAACCGAAAAATAATTTCTCGAGACCTTGAACAAGACACAATTTTTGTATCCTCTGCATCATATAGTTGCAAGTCTAACCACTGGTATTTCTCAGGATAAATTTGGTGTGAGGTCAATCAGGAACAACAGAGATGAACTCACGGCAGCTGTCTACCTCCAAGTCAGTATCGTGAGTCAGGCACTCATCTTTGTTACTCGTTCCCGGAGCTGGTCGTACGTTGAGCGCCCTGGTCTCTTGCTTGTGACAGCCTTTGTTGTTGCCCAGCTGGTATGGGGAAAATGTTGCTCCGAGTCTAATACTACCGATTTATTGTTTCGTACCTTTTGTTGGCTGAGAAATACATGGATAGTATACAAGGACAAGCTGTTAATTGGGCTTACATATCAATTCATTCAGATTGCTACTATCCTTGCTGTCTACGCTAATTGGGGATTCGCGAAGATTCATGGGATTGGCTGGGGATGGGCTGGAGTTGTATGGCTCTATAGCATCATCTTTTACATCCCTCTTGATATTCTCAAGTTCTTTATCCGCTACTCATTGAGCGGGAGGGCCTGGGATAATCTTCTGCAGAGTAAGGTAGCAATTTGATACCTTAAACTAGCCCTAATTTTACGCAAAATGATTTCTGGAACATTTCTGAGAGCGCTTGCTATCAGTCTCTCCAGCAATTCTGTTGTTCCTCATCATGCCAAACCTCTTCCATTTTCTAGACTGCTTTCACGACAAAGAAGGATTATGGAAAGGGGGAGAGAGAGGCTCGATGGGCTCGGGATCAGCGGACCCTCCATGGTCTCCAGCCACCTGACACTGCGGATTTGTTCAATGACAAAAACAACTACCGGGAATTGTCCGAAATCGCAGAACAGGCTAAGAGACGTGCAGAGATTGCCAGGTAATGATTTAGAAAAGACCTGCAGCCCGGCTTGCACGAATGTTATCAGTCCAATCCGTCTCCTTGTTATTTGTCATCTTCGAATTCTGCACTCCTTGCAGGTTGAGAGAGATCCATACACTGAAGGGGCACGTCGAGTCGGTCGTTAAGCTCAAGGGGCTCGACATCGAGACCATTCAACAGCACTACACCGTCTGAGTGGTGGGTATCTGGTCTTCGGCACTGGGCCGTTCAGTGACTCAAAATTTTAAACTGAGAAAATTGGCGGTAGACTCAAAGAATGCAGCAACGGAAGCTGCTGCGTTGTCATTTAGTTCTCCTTCGGTAGTAGATATGATGCAGAGTGGGAATAGCCTGACCAGTTAATTTGGAGGAAGCAAACCATTACTGAGCGAGCTTGGAGTTTCTTTCCGCTATGGACTAATTGAAGTGTAATGGGTTTTTTTTCTTCTTCAATGATGCTCTCGTTTCCTTCTCCCTCGAGCAGAATTTTTCTATGAGGAATCATTTGTATACATGAGACTCAAGTACAGTTTCACAATTATTCACATCTTGGATAATTTTTCCGTAAAATAGGAAAAAAAAAAAAACGTGCGTTAAAAGTTGAATGTCTCAGGTCAGCTATGATTTACAGGATTGCCACGATGAGGGTACAGGACAGCCTCTCGCCAAGTACAAGAGAGAGAGATTTTGAGATGAATCCATGCAGTGCCTGCATGCATGCCTGCAACTTAACTCCGCCGTCTCGGAGCCAACGATGAATTTAAAGAGCCGCGTCACGGCGTGGACTTCTAAGATGTAGCAGCAGCATTTAGGAGATGTTGCAGGGGGGGCTGGGGTGGCGGGGCGCTACTCCCAACACCACCATTACAGGCAGCATCCATATCTATTTAGACCTGGCAAAATTCGGCACGGCCCGATAGTCCGGCACGATAACCCCCGTGCTGGGCCAGTGCTTATCGTGCCGGCACGGCCCGATAATTTTTGTGCGTGCTGGGTCCGATGATCCCCGGGCCGTGTCGGCACGATAGCCCGATTAGGGATTTTTTAAAAAAAATTAATAAATTATTAGATAATATTGAATGATAAAAAAAAATTCATTTGTGAGTTTAGGGTTTTTTACTTGTAGTTGCAAATAAATCACGATCAAACAAGATTTATCGGGCTATCGGGCCGTGTCAGGACCGCCCTGTCTTATCGGGCCGTGCAGGCTCGGCACGATTTGCCACCCATATATCTATTGCTTCCTTCGCGTTCATCTTTCCCCGTAATAAATACTCCATCACCATGGAGGAGAGATGGAGAGATGGATGATGGCACGTAAAACAATGGATAGTAGTTGACTTGACCGCAAAGAATATATGGACAAGCAAAGAGGCACGAAATGAAACTGAGATAACAGGGATCATTTAGCGACGCCGATGGAGCCCCACCTCTTGATCAGAGCAGTCCTCCTGGCCTCGCTCTTAGTCCTCTTAACCGCTGTTTCGAGCTCCGCTGAGCCCACTGCGGTCACCAGCGGTGGAGAAGCAGAAGCCGAATCCGACAGCAAGAGAAGCCGCTTGGGCAGCGGAGCTGGACGAGGGTCCAGAGTTGGTCGGAGCAGAAGCAGAGGAGGCCGCACGAGCCCGCCGAGAACCGGAGCCGGCCCAGGAATCTACTGCGACCCTCTGTATGACTTCCTCTTCGATTCCTGCGGCGAGTGGCCTTTTCCCACCTCACCCGACTCCCCCGACAACCCGTTCGCCTCGGCGCCTCGGCGCAGGCGTAGGCCGAGGCCGTTCCCGCCGCCAAGCCCGCCGCTTATCCTCTCGCCTCCTACAATTCCAGTTCCACCGCCACTGGTCCCCTCTCCTGCGCCGCCGGTGGCCTCACCCCCCCTGCTGCCGCCCCCACCGGACGCTTCATCTCCACCACCTACTACCCCATCACCGTCTCCACCGTCTTTTCCACCTCCGCTTGTGGCATCACCACCGCCACCCTTCCCCAGCTCACCAGACTTCCCTTCCCCGCCATTCCCGTTCATATTCCCACCACCACTGGTCCCATCTCCACCACCACCAGTAATTTTCCCTTGGCTGACGCCACCTGAATCCTCTGACGAGTCACCGCCATTCATCCCAGTATTCCCCCCACCTCTCTTCCCTTTCCCGGAGCCGCCGGCACTCTTTCTCCCGCCGCCACTAGTACCCTTGTTCTCGCCGCCGCCAGCACTCGGGACACCGATTTTCCCTCTCTTCCCTCCCGAAGAACCGATAAACGATCAGCCGCCAAGCTTCACTCTACCACAACCGCCGCCTCTCTTTCCCAGCATCCCGGGCACCCCTGCAGAGCCAGTTCCATTGTGGTTACCACCGCCAGCTGCCGACATGGAAAGTCCACCAATTTCCTTCTTGCCCGATCCATTTGGCCAGCTCCTTCCGCCGCCATGGTTCGATTCTCCACCGTCAGAGAAATGAGAGATTTAGAATTTCCGCTTATGGAATCATAAGAGTCCTGGTCCTGGATATCTGCATGCACCTGATGGTGCTGGAGTGTTGTGGCGGCATGTGCACATATCCATCCACAATACGCAAATCACTCGAGCTTGTCTTAATAAAGTCTACTTTTTTTTATCACATCTCAGTGAATTTTGATCGATCAGAAACTAGTGGGTTGCTCCGGCATGCATTCCTATGGTTCGGTAAGTCATTGAGTTTATATTCCATCGAGAGGATTTCTTCTTTGGGTGCCCTGCCCCGTACTCGGGGTACTGTCAAATTCCTGTCCTGCTTTACCAGATTACAGTACAGAAAAGACCGGGAATGAATCCAAGGTTGAAGAATTCTTCTTGTTTCGTGTAAGATGGAAGCTTCACTGGGACTGGGACTGGGACTGTCTTATCTATTAATGCCGGACAGAAGCCGCCCTCGTCGGCGGCCGCAGTCGCCTAGGATGTAATGAAATGGGATACCATAACATAGTTTTAGGTGCCTAAAGTAAACAGAACACTACTTCCTCTTTCAGTTGTCTTCTTGTTCTCGCTCATGTTCCACTCCCCCGAACGAAAAGAACCAATGGGTACCACGAATCCATTATTAGCCTGCATTTTTGGGCCCAGAATCCCTTCTTCTTTTCCCTTCGATTTCAATGCGTGCTCCACTCCTCCAAATATGCTTCATACTTAAATTTGTTCTTCAGCTCGCAGATTTCTTATGTATATATACAGAGAAGAATGAGTTGAATAGGAAGTTATTCTTTATGCCTTAGGTAGACAATTTAAGATAGGGAGGGAATTTTAAAAAAAAAAAGGAAAAGGAAAAACAGAACCTTTGGGCCCGCAACTTGTCTTATCGGGCTTTGGGCCCATATTTCAGCCCATGACGATTCCTTGCCTCTTATTTTTCTTTCCTCTCAATGGCTGAAAATAGAGATGCTCATGGTTCAGTTGGCGAACCAAGTGAACTGAATCTCTATTAACCACTAAAATAGTTCAGTTCAATTTAGGCACTATATCTTAAATCATGACCATTATACATTGATCAAAACGAATTATTTTGAATTGATTCCATGATTCGGTTAATCTATTCGAATTACTTTTCTTTAAAAAATAAAATTTTAATAAATTGAATATAAACCAAATTATAACCAATAAAAAATATTAAAATTATATAAATTTAATTAAAGATAAATTAAAAGTGAGAATATATTGTGATATTAATTAATAAAAAAAATATGATATATAAAATAAAAGAATATATATCTATTTTTTAATTTTGTAAAATATTTTTAATATATTTATATTTTAAATATTTGTTAAAAATAATTAATTAAAAAATTTAAATTTAGTAATTAAACACATAATTTTCCGTAAAAATTATACTATATAAAAAAAAACTAAATCACTTCAAAACAGTGTTTTTAAGGTTAATTTCGAGTCACCGCTCAATTCATTCCCTCGATTCTGCTTGTGCATTCCCCCTACCTACGTGAAAGGGTGAAGCCTTCGCTCCTCCTCTCTCTTATTATTATCATTATTATTATTATTATTATTTTGTCGAATACCCAACCATCAGTTAGGGCACAGATTTTCATCCTTCGGGAGCCCGGCTACTGGATTCCATTATTCGCGAGGGAAATTCCCCCTCACGGTAGACGATCTCTTCGCGCGCGAAAGTGCTGTGGGTTGTGGGCTGCCATGGATGCTGAGAGGCTCGACTCGAGGACTGAGCGGAGCCGAGTGATGGAAATGGAAGGCGATTTCGAGGAGAACGGGGATGAGAGGTCCAAGGAGTCGATCAGGCATCGCAGCCGAAGAGATGAGAAGGATCATCGGAGTAAGGAGCGGGACAGGGAGGTGAAGGATGAAAAGGTTTCGAGTAGAGATAGGAGGAAGGAGGAGAGAGACGAGCGGGATAAGGACAGGAGGAAGGATTACAGAGAGGAACGGGATAAGCATCGGGATAAAGAGCGGGAGCGGGAGCGGGAGCGGGAGAGGGAGCGGGATAGAGATCGAAAGGACCGAGCCAAGGAGAGGGACCGAGAGATTGACAAGGAAAATGATCACCGGGCCCGTGATAAGGAGAGGGGGAAGGAGGACAGGAGTAAAGAAAAGGGTGGGAGGGAGAAGGAGAGGGACAGAGTGAAAGAGAAGGAAAGAGAGAAGTATAGGGAGAAGGAGCGGGACAGAGAGGTAGAGAGGGAGAGTGGCAGGGAGAGAGTCAGCAAGAAAGATGATGAAGTGGATCATCATCAGCGTCAGAAGGTTGATGGGTTGAAGCTGGACAGCGAGCGAGATAGCACAGTGGGTGGGCGTAATGAGCAGAAATCCGAGATTGTCTCTGATGGAGCAAGAATATCTTCTACTGAGCTGGAGGAGCGCATCGCAAAGTAAGTGATTGTGTTCAAGCTTGCTCTCCTCCAATAAATTCTGAGCTACTCGTCTTAGTAATGCGGAGTTTGTCTATCTGTTTGCTTTACGTTCACGTGTGATCACTTGTTGCAAACAAACTGTATCGTATTAAACGTATGTCTAGCATGGCTAGGGGTTTATCTGAGTGGGTCTGAAGAGCTATGATGTGCGTCATCCATTTTGTGCATATATTTGTGAAATTGCAATATGCAATCTCTTGCTTTCGAAGCAGACCTAGTACCACGTTATTTGATGTGATTCATAACATGTCACTTGATATTGCATCTCTTTCCTCTCAGGGCAAAAGAAGAAAGGGCAAGAAAAAAATCAGAAGGTGTTTCTGAGGTAATGGACTGGGTTAACAGGAGCCGGAAGCTTGAGGATGAAAGGAATGCTGAAAGAGAGAAGGCTGCGCAGCTTGCAAGAATTTTGGAGGAGCAGGTTAGATTGTTTTCTCTATTCTCTTTAATATTATTCTCTATTCGACCTTCTTGTTAGAAAATTCGACTACACACTAAATCAAAATGGGAAGACGAGAAAACGTCAGTGACTAGTCCCCAGCCATTTCTGTCGGTACAGTTGTCCCCATAGAATTTCCTCCAGTAGAGTTGGCCACCTCGACAGGTGGGTGATGTAATAGTACAAAATCCTCAACCTTATCTCTGTCTAATCTATCTAATATGTCTGCTGTCCAAGTTTGCCTTGTGTCACTACTCAAAGTGTACTATGTATCACTGAAGAACCTTCATTTGAGAATTGACAGGACAATATTGATGGAGACGACAGTGGAAATGAGGAGGAAGCTCGCGAGACATCTCGTATGTTTTCCAGACCTCTAGGAACTGTCCATTAAAGTGATTTGCCATTCATTTATATAGTTAAATGAATCAATTTACCTTTTAAGAATACATCATCGCGAAATATCTAACGGAAATGGCAACTAGAATTATTAGTTACAGATCATTATGTTTTTACCTCAATATTTACACTTTTTGACAGATCATTTGGCGGGTGTGAAAATACTTCATGGCCTTGATAAGGTCATTGAAGGCGGTGCAGTTGTTTTAACACTGAAAGATCAAAATATACTTGCAGATGGGGATGTCAATGAGGGTGAGTATCTTCTGGATAATATTTTCTACTTCCAGAGCACTTCAGCTAGTTCTGTGTTCATGGTTTTGAGGTTTTCCTGTTTTGAAACTGATTTACAGGGCTTGATATGCTGGAGAATGTTGAAATTGGAGAGCAGAAACAGAGGGATGAGGCTTATAAAGCTTCCAAGAAAAAAACAGGTGTCTATGATGACAAGTAAGATGGTTGATAGTCTGTCTTGGGAATTCAGTCTTACAGGAACATAATACATGATTTTGTTGCTATGCAATGTAATGCATGGTTTGAAAGCTAATATTTGGTCATAATGATTTACAGATACAATGATGATCCCACTTCAGAGAAGAAAATACTTCCACAGTATGATGATCCTGTTACGGATGAGGTAAACCTTTGGTTAAACAAATCTCCCTTGGTAAAAATGAATGTGTTTAGCTAGTTATAGTTTATTGATTATTTTTCAGGGGATAAGTCTTGATGCAAGGGGACGCTTGACAGTGGAAGCTCAGAAGAAACTGGCGGAGGTGACTGCTTTTTGTATATCGTGTGATTTAGTATTGTGTAATAGACAACCCTTATTTGATTCTTCTTTCATTCGAGATTTCAGCTCAGGAGAAAGCTGGATGGTGCTTCGACAAGTAGCCACTTTGAAGACCTCACTTCAGCTTCAAGGCTATCATTGGATTACTACACCCAAGAAGAGATGGTACAGTTCAAAAAACCCAAGAAAAGGAAGTCATTAAGGAAGAAAGAGAAGCTGGATTTAGATGCCCTTGAAGCAGAAGCGATCTCTACTGGGTTGGGTGCTGGAGATCTCGGATCCCGTAATGATGCGAGGAGGCAGGCTACCAGAGAAGAGCAAGAGAAATCAGAGGCTGAAAGGAGAAATAATGCATATCAAGCGGCTTATGCTAAAGCAGAGGAGGCATCTAAACTATTGCGGCTGGAGCAAACTCTTCCTGTCAAAATGGAGGATGAAGAAAATGTAATTTTTGATGATGATGAAGATTTTTATACGTCTTTGGAAAGAGCAAGGAAATTAGCTTTGAAGAGGCAAAAAGAGGAGGAAGTTTCTGGCCCCAAAGCAGTTGCACTCCTTGCTACGAGTACTCCCAGCACCCAAACTTCTGGAGATCAAAATCAACCTGCAGGAGAAGTGCAGGAGAACAAAGTTGTCATTACTGAGATGGAAGAGTTTGTTTGGGGTCTTCAGCTTGATGAAGGTTCGCAATTAATAATAATACGTTCATGATGTTTCTCATGCATGTTTTCTTTCCCCCTAAAAAAATGGCTTTTATGTAATTTAGTTTCTCAAAGTCTTCATTAGCTCATATTTTCTTTTCTTCTTCTCACTCCTACTGGCCTATATATATGCTTCACCAGAATCTCGTAAGCCTGATGGTGAAGATGTGTTCATGGAGGAAGATGAAGCACCAGTTGCATCAGATAATGAACAGAAGGATGAGGCTGGTGGACAGACAGGACCAGGACCAGGACCAGGACCTGATGTAACTATGAATGATGATATCCCTCTCAATGAGGACAAGGAAGAAATAAGTCCTGATGAAACAATTCATGAAGCTGCTGTAGGAAAAGGCTTGTCTGGTGCACTAAAGCTGTTGAAGGATCGGGGGACTCTCAAAGAAACTGTTGAGTGGGGTGGTCGAAACATGGACAAGAAAAAGAGCAAGCTTGTGGGCATCGCAGATGAGGAAGGACCTAAAGAGATCCGAATTGAGAGAAGAGATGAATTTGGCCGTATGGTGAGTTATTTCAAACTCTGAGCTTTATAATCTAATTGTTCTGTATTAGGTGGAATGTCTTCTCCTTGCATTTTACAAGTTTCGAACTCTGAAGGTGATGGAATGATTTCTTCTTTCATTTTACGCAAAAAAGCATATTTTTGAGCGCTAGTCAGTTCCTTGTTTCCAAATTATAGAATATGTTTTTCTTTTGCTGCATGAGTGGTTGTCTTGGTTTTTAAGTTCACATGGTCAGCATCAGTACATTGTCTTGCTTAGACCATCATATAAAAATGAATATATACCTTTAGGATGCCGATGAAGAATTAGTGAGTTGTTATCTGACTATGCACCTCACCATGCTTACATCCCAAATGGCGAGACTATCTAATTACACAAGCTTCTCTTATTTGTATCAGCTGACCCCTAAAGAAGCATTCCGTCTGCTGTCGCATAAGTTCCATGGCAAAGGGCCTGGGAAGAAGAAGCAAGAGAAACGTATGAAGCAATACCAGGAAGAGTTGAAATTGAAGCAGATGAAAAATGCAGACACTCCATCTCTGTCTGCAGAGAGAATGCGTGAAGCTCAGGCTCAAATGAACACTCCTTATCTTGTGCTCAGTGGTCATGTGAAGCCTGGGTGAGCCACTTAACTATGCTTTTAGTTATTAATCTAAATTCTGTGCTGTATCGTGTTAACCTGAACTTACTAACTATTAGTAGTGCAATCTGAACTGCTTTTCACGCATTGCACCTCTTATTTGATGTGTATTGCAGTCAAAACAGTGATCCTAGAAGTGCTTTTGCCACAATCGAAAAAGGTACGGGGAGCTTGACACCCATGCTTGGTGATAGAAAGGTCAGCATCTTCTCTTTTTTTGCGACTTTGATCTCTTTCATTGAGCTGATATAGATTGAGTCACTGTCAATTAGCTTATGACTCTAAAAATCGAGATTGAAAGCCCTAGCCCATTCTCCTCTGCCTAACGTAATCTCTTTATATATTGTCTAATCTCAATAGGTTGAGCATTTCCTGGGGATCAAGCGCAAGCCTGATTCTGAGAACATGGGACCGTCGAAGAAGCCTAGGACATGAAGGCTTTGCAAGACTGATTTTCCGGTCAGCTATGTGTGGAGATTGTCACTGCTCGTAGATAGTGGGCTTCTCATCTCAATGGCTGCAGCAGTTTGAAGGAGGGACCATTTCGAAATGTGTGAGGGAGATCGAGATGTGAACTGTAAGTCGCTTCAATGCTTTTGGAGGGAGGGAAAGGGCGAGTCTTCTGAAGGACAAACTTGGTGTCTCTGCTCCTTTATATTTCAGACATCATGCACAAGTACTAGTATTCCCCGTCGTCTTTTTGGATATTAGTTAAGTGGAACTTTTTGGCTTCACTAAATTTAGAAATCAATTACAAATTACAAGGGATCTATGTATGATCTGGCAATCATCTGGTAACCTGTTGGCTCTCATAATTTACATGCATTACTATTATAGCTGCCTTCTCCACCATTTCCTCCTGATGCTGGCTGCACTGGAAGTGCTATTCCAAGGCTGGGAGAGCCTCGAGCCGGGAAGATCGTGATGAATGAATTGAATACGTATGATGATCAAGCTGAATATCGTTAGTAAAAGACGATCGGTCGTAGGCATTACGTTAGAAGGGAGAGTTTATTTATCGTACGTACTCTCATGGTGGATGACAGTACAGTACTGTACTGTACGGTACTGTATGTGTACGTTCGTCGCAACTGTTTGAATTAGGAAATCGAGGTCATTTGAATCCTGTGTGCGCCAAGCCGAATCTTCCCTAGTCTATGCCCTCTTGAGTTGAGGTATTATTTTGTTTTATTTCCCTTTATTTATTTATTCCTCTCCATATACATACGAACCGAAAACAAATCAATGCCCGGAGCCACGTGGCGCGCATGAGGCTCGTTTCTTCGAGCATTGCCATGTGCGCACGACCACGGGAAAATTCCAATCAACCACAAAAACGGCGGGTCGTCCATGCGAATGTTCCATGGGCCGTTGCACTAACCGGAGAAGCGACTTTGTGGTCTCCCACAAAGACCCTACTTGTGGGTGCATTATTCATGGTACGTACGTCGCAATCAAATAATTAGAAGAATTAGGCGAAATTTGGGGGGGGGGGTCAAATATTGATTACGAGTAACATGTGAGGCCCATGATTGACGTATTCTTCTTTTCTTTTAATATTATATTACACGATTTAATAAGTAATTGGAATCGGATCGGATGGGCCTTGATGGAGTGGATACGAGGAAGCGAGGAATTTTGCCCAAAAGCCGAGGGCAGTTTGGCCATGACACAGATGCGGCAAGAGGTGAAGAGAAAACGACAAGAAAAAGAGGAAGGCAAGGTTATGTACGTAATTTAGCACCCGAGAAGCTAGCTCGTCGACTCAATGCGTGGCAGCCTCTGCCAGAATTTTCCTGACAAATCACTCCCCACCCCCACCCGAGAGCAGTTTCCTTATCTAAACCCATAAAATAATTTAGCAATCAAATTTACGTGGCGGGCAAAAATTAAAAAAAAAAAAACAAATTAGTTGTTAGGATGCCCACCTCCACTCTGTAGCGCGTGGGATCACCACCGAATTTTCAGCAATTCGTTACCATATTCTCCTGGTATTAATCCCCTTAAAAATGCTAACAATATTTTCACGACTCAATCGAATCTATCGAGCACATCCGACTCTCCCCTCGTCAGATAAATACCAAAGAATCTCACTACTCTACTATCGATGTGCTTCGAGGAAGGTAAACCAAAAGGGATCACAAAAAAGATTAATGAACATTTGCATGTGCATGACCAAGCCACACTATTTAAGCTCCATATGATGGGTGACTTTGACTAATGTCATTTTGTCTTTTAATATTCATACGAAGGAAAAAAAAAAGAGAGAAAACTCGGAATAACGAAACAGCGCCAGTATAATGCAGAAAAAGAATAAATGGGAACTTGTAATCTAAATCGTCAGATGCGATGAATCACCTTCTTTCTCCTCCTTCCGAGGGCGCGTGACTGTCGCCCCGTAGCTCCACGTCACTCCCTGGGCCAATAAAATTACGGCTATACCACCACGTAACCTCTGGCTCTACCTATATAACTCCCCCACGGAAACTAGCTATGTTTGACGCCATCGAACCCCGCCCCCACCGCCCCACCCCGGTTTTGAGAAATCGGCGGTTCTGAGCGGAAGTACGGCCAATTCAATTCATTGTCTGCCTTCAGACTCGCTCTCACGCACACACACACACTCTCTCTCTCTCTCTCTCTCTACCTCTGTCAGGGTTTTTGCATAGTCACTCTCTCTCTCTCTCTCTCTCTCTCTCTCCCTGTGCACAGTTGCGACCATGGCTTCTACTTCGTCGAGGACCAAATCTAGGGGTCACGGCGTCTCCAGTTTCCACGAACGCTCGCCGTCGATGGCCTCGGCCTCTTCCTCTTTCGCTTCCTCGACTTCGAGCTTCTCCAGCCGATCGGCCACCTTTTGTACACGCGCCACCTCTCCCCCGCGCGTGAGAATGTACGGCCAGGCTAATCGGTCCTCCCCGTCCGTCAGGTTCTCGATCGATCGTCCCACGTCTCCCGGGCGCTCCATCTCCATGATAAAGCAGGGCGGCCGCGGTGGCCGGCCCGTGTCGAGTCAGAAGAAGGTGTGTATGTGCTCGCCGACGACGCACCCCGGCTCGTTCAGGTGCTCGCTCCACAAGAGTCCTAGTGGCAGTCCACTTGCCGGAGGCAGCCAGTCGGCGTCGTACAGTTCCAGTCGGAGTCTGAATTTTCGGAGATCGGCTATGACGAATTCGCTGGTGAGGATCTGCGGAGTGGAAGGAGAATTGGTGAAACGAGCCCTGTCGACGCTGATCAGGCCGTCCTCGCATCAGCTCAGGCGCAGAGAGGATTTCCAACCGAGGCCGAGCCGGCTGTCAATCATGTCAAAAGCAGAGGATCTCTGAAGCTGTCCTTGGCCCAGGCCGCGGTGACGGTCCTGTTTTATACCTTTGGCGGCACTCGTGATGAATCGGCGGGAATTTTTGTGAGTAGTACTGAGCCACTACTGGATACTTTTTGACACTAAGGCTTTCGGGGTCCTAAAATCTGAGTCACGAAGCTACGGAAGAACTTGCCAGAAGTCGAATTCCCTGTAAATAGATTAGAGATTAACCAATTAGTTGGGGAATTGAGAGAATCGCTCCTCCTTTGCCACCCTTATTCTTACTCTTTGTTCCTTGTGGCAATTTGATCAACGATGCTATTAGCGTCGAGATCAGAATCATCAGCATGCATCACATATATTAACTGTTTGCTGCTGTGAACATGAATCTGCCCCGTCAGTTTGTTATATTGAATTTCTTCGGATCTTCAAGTTTTTATACTGTTCGTGAAATTTCCAGAGATAAAAAGGGGGATCTGATCTTGGACTGTCCTTGTGGTGCCGCTGTCTTCTTGTTCGTCGGGTGCAGAGAGCAATCTTGATTTAATCTTATGTCATTTAAATTGTGAATCTTTGCTCTCTTCAGAGGGGGCGCCACAGGAGTAGGTGGTGCTTTATCTATCCGGTTAATGTTGCTCATCTCTGCTTTATCTTATCCACATGCTTTGCTGATTGAATGGGACATTTTAAGTTGAGTCTATTGATTGTTTAGGTAATTTAGACAAGACTGGTACGGGAGGAAGATGCCGATACTATTTGACCGACCCTTCTGATCAGACTCTGTGCTGTTATTTTTGTGTTTCGCTCAATTCTGATGAGAAGTCTATCGTTTTCCCCTTTAGGCCTGACCTGCCCACGACATTGCCCTTAGAATTTCCTGCCGTTTTGACTTCAGAGGGTATCGTCTCCTAGATGTTGAGCGTTCCGCGCTTTTCCCAGCCCAGCCCACAGCCTCCAGCCTCTTCAGTCTTGGATACCTACATGCGCTTTAGCCTGACACAAATGTAGGCACACATACGAACGTACATAGCAAGTTACCTTTGGATCCTTATTAGCTCAAATAGAGAAAGCCATTCGATTTCCCATTTGTTGTTGTTTCTGGTGTCCGAAAATCCTACCAGGCTCTTCGTGCCTCGTTACCGAATGGGCCGCAGTCAGTGTAAGGTCGCGGGTATCTGTAACATCTAGAGGACCTCTTTTTTCCGCAACTGAGGATTGGATCCCTAGTTTTAAATCAGAAATTATGTTTCCTGCCCGGACCCCCTCTTGACCCTGTAACCTGCTTTTTGACCCTTGCGTCCGAAGTTCTCCCTCCCTTCCATTTTCTCCCCGTACGAACATGCATTCCCTTCTTTCCCTCTTTCCTATCCCTCTTTTTGAAAGTCTTTGTATCTTGTCATGGAAGAAGCTGGACTGTCCTTGCTTTTTTCGCTTTCCCAAAAGTAAAAGGGCAAAAAAATGTCTTAGATAGGTAGATAGATAGATTGATAAGGAAAACAAGTTGCTGGACTTGAGCCGAAGGGCGTCTATTTATAATAGTGTTTGGTTGGGCTGGTCCATCATTTGCCGATTGACAGTAATAACTCAATGGGAAAATGACAAAGAAGATTTCTTCCCTTTCCCTTTCCCTTTCCCTTTCCCTTTGCTCGTCTCATGAGTGGGAACAGGAATGAGAAGAGGAATTTGAACTCCATGGAGACACTTTACCAACCCCAACTCGCTCCATGTTAACATCTAGGTGTCGAAGACCCGACCGTATTATTCCAGTCGTGTGATATAATGTATCTGTTACATAAAGGGCTTGTATATATATATATATATATATTATATAAAACACTCCAATCTCTCCAGTATGAAAGCGTAAACATATAGTCCAGATTAAAAAAAAAATCCATGAAGGGCAACTCCAAATTGCCCTCGCCGTGTCCTTTTCCCGGCCAAAAGTAGGGATGGCATACAGAGCCGAGAGAGAGAGAGAGGGAGAGACTTTCAAAGACAACGATGTCATTACTGCTACATGTGAAGAACCCCAATTCACAATCAATTTCTCCTAGCTAAAGAGCTGCTCATACATATATGTATGCATGTGAATTGCACGTGAACATGTTTGTCTAATTTCGCTAGCTTAAGATTAGGATACGTGATCTAAATATTATGTAGTTGTACGGTGAAAGAGAGTGAAAACTTACATGTTAGTGATGATCGATCAGGTGGGCTTGAGATCCTGGAACAGAGAATCCCACCTGACCTTATCGACGCCAGGTGACCAGTACCCTTCTTCCGCGTCGTCCTGCTTCTTCCCCCTTAACGTCGTCGCATAGACCACCGGGCTCTCACAGACGCTGCCCATCCGATCCCTCGCCGGAGTGGAGCTCCCATCGGTCAGCAACAAACGCCCCATCACCGCTCCCCCAGCTTGCCCACTATTCCCATTAGGAGTAGTGGTGGCCACCGATGCAGTCTTCTTCTTCCGCTTCAGTGGCGTACTGGAATACCCGTTAGTGGGCCTACCATAGTTATCCTTATCCACGAGCACAATGGCCGACGAGGGCCCCTCCTCGCTGTGGACGACCCAGCTCTTGATGTACCTCTCGACCCGTCTCTTGGTGCTCTTGATCGCTACAAGCAGCCGGGGGAGCAGCACATCGGGTCTTTGTGCCCAGCTCCGGTGGATCTGATGATGGCTCCGTTGCTTACGGGCGAGCTTGAGGATCTCGAGCCGATGCTTGGCCACAGAGATGCCCATGCTCTGGAGGAACTCGTGGTCGAAGTAGGGGATATCATCGTCCTCGAGCTCATTCCGGGTGAAGGCCAGCCCATACTCGTAGACTAGCGCCGGGTTGAGCCCGGTCTTGGAGAGCCACTTGAACCAGTCCATCGTGCATATAGCCTGCGACTCTGTGAGTACGCGTGTGAGTGCGGGGTTTCACGGTTCACTATGCAAGTGTCGATCCTTGTGATGTCGCGAACGGAATTGCGTATATGAACCACTGTGTGTGGAAAGTAGGGTATGATAATGACAAGAAGGAAACTAATGATCTTGAAGATATTGGGCGGAAAGCACCGGCCGGTGATCTTTTGACCGGAGGGAAGGTTAATTACTCTTTTATATATATATATATATATATATGCAATCTGTTCCACTTCCACGCACCATTAATATATATATGTATGTATATTTACGTTTTATGTGAGAGATAAAATAGTCCAAAATTCTAGTTATTTTAAAAATCTATTAATTAATTTTACAAAATTAAAAGTAGTCAAATAAGTTATATATATTTGTCTCAATTACATATTAAAGCCTATTTGATCACTGAACTTAACAGAAATGCCCTCAAATAAAAACTTGACGTGGTGTGACATTAATTAGAAGCTAAAAAGTAACTAGAATTTCAAGCATGGTTAGAAATGATTTTTGCGAAATGGCCTCATTGTTATCATCATATCATCACGCTCCCGTACACGTCAAATAAAAATTTTATTCAACTTAGTAAGTGGCAATATCATGGAAGACAAAGATAATAGTGTTAAGTGCACATTTTCATTAAGTGAAATAACGAAACATTCTTTAATGTATAACGAAGATAAATATAGATAATTTATCCGAACACTTTAAATTTTGTAAATTTTACTTACGTAGTATAAGAACTTACTGCATTCAATAGACAGAGGGGGTGGATTGGGCCCAGCACGTTCATGATTGCATGTGAACTTGGGTTCGGCCCATTTCAGAAAGTGGGCCCAGCAAGTCCCTAACTGTTTGCTCCTCACCCTTTTAAGTTCACCCAAATTCAATTTCATCAAAATAAAAAATAAAAAACCCCCTTTTGAGTCTTGATTACGTGCACCTATATGGTATATTTCTTAATCTATGCCATACTCTGATATTCAACGTCGAACTTGCCATTTGCATCTCCATGCTGTGTTGCACTGGGAATGTTCCCTCACGATCAACCAGGGCGAAATGTCTCCTCCGTTTCATCACAAGATCAACTCCGATTCAGGTCTGACCCGTTTATTTACTCGAGCGGACGTCCAGAAAGGCCCAACGAGGGGAAATTATGGTTCATTCATCGGACCATACGGGGGAAAAAATCGTACATCGTCTCTGTGGACAGGGCGTGGCTTCACGGGAAATGGTGTACGAGGTTCAGGCGAAAGGCTCTACGAGTCTACGACGAGAACAGGACCACGTACTGACGGGCCTCACCGTCCTAGGGTACGTGGGCCCCAGCCGTGCTAGTCTGTCGCCGTCATGTCTTCAACTACACAGTACGAACACGTTCGGATACATGGCATGTGTTCGTTGGCTCTCGGATCCCTCCCATCACGCCGTGGAATGAGAGCGTCGGTGATACAAAAGATTGGGCCCCACGGCATCCCAGAGAACCGTTCCTTTCCCACCAAATTTATGATCAAATAATTTGGTACTGTCTAATAATAAAATTATTATAAATTTAATGTTAATTATAAGATTTCTGTATTCTCCTTCACTTTTATTATCTCATTATAGGTATATGAGTTTAATATATAATTAAAAAAATAATATATTTTTTACAAAAAAAAAGATCAGGTGTCGAATTGTATTGTACAGGAGGAGGCCATACTATAATTGGATTATATATCGCCAAGTTGGGGCTTGGATCCTTCCAAAGTGACAACCACAAAAGACATGGCCCATTGTCCCTTGCATTTTTTTTATAAACTACTGGTATCTAGCTGACTAATCCATATCGTTCCGGATCGGTCCATTTAAGGGGTGAAGAACTCCCCGTCACAGGTGAGACTTGAACTCGAGTCCTCTCATTGGGATGATAAGTGCCGAATCACTCTACTACACTCATGGTGAGTCATTGTCCCTTGCATATTATACATACATACATACACACATATATATGTTATTGATCATCGATGGCATGTGACATATTTCCCATATATGAATTGACACCATATACACGTGCACGGCACACCCCCTACAAATAATTCCCCCATTAATTTATCTATCAACAAAGCCGTAGAGTAGAGTGCATGCATGACTCTCAATAATTAATTTACAATCTCGATTCAAGAGATTAAAATATATACACACAACCTTTTCATGAGACGAAAAATTTGAATGAATTAATTAGCTCTTTCCTTGTTCCAAGTGTAGATTGTTGTCGTCAAACGACACCATTAAGGAAAAATGCGGCATCGATCATTGACACACGTGGGCCTCTCAGAAGATCGCATAAAAAAACAAAAAAGCAGGCCATCGTTCAGTGGCAGGAAGCGTAATTGTGTCCCGCTGGCAGGGGCTAATACTTCCGGGAATCCTAGAAAGCTCGCCCTTTTCTTGGGGGATATGAGAGGAAAGTAATCCGGTGGTGCTGCTGCACCTGTACTCTTCCCCTCCTGTGGTCTGCAGGAAGGCGTCTCAAGACGTGGCACAATCTCATTGGTCAGAGAACTCGCAAAGCACCTGATTTTTTCTTGGGGCTCTACTGTGGGCCTGAGTTGAAGAGATAAGCTCTCTTGAGCTTTGAGATTCTGCGCCGATGGAATTTAGCCGGCTTACGTGGTACCCACCGACTTCAACCCCCTACTTATTACAATAGTCAACCTCCTTGTAGCACACAGCTTATCGGAGAGATGATAGGCCCGTACATAAGCGGCTGGACTTATCACTCGCTTTATCTCCAACCTCTTCCCCTATAAATTTCTCCACTTTCCTGCAAGTTCAATGCAGTGAATATATTTTTTCCAGAGGGAGAGTCGCGGGAAGGGAGAGAGAGAGAGAGAGAGAGCGCGCGCGAGCCCTTCCATGTTTCTTCTTGTGGGAACAGCTGGCCGATCTCGCCGATTATAGTTTTGGAGGTGAGCTTTTGTTCCAGACGACCTCCTCTGCTACCAATTTGACACCTGTTCTTGTTGCTTCTGCTTATCCTTATTGCTTCCTGCTTTTTGGTCTTCCTACAGCATTTTGTTTCGTCTTTTTCTCCCTTTTCACTCACAATTCTTGGATAGTTGAAAGTTGCTCTATCTTTCCTGTCCCTGGTGATTAGAAAATTTGGAGCCTAAACCCCCGTTGATCTTTCCTATTGCTTCATGCCTAACTCACTAGTTCAGGAAGTTAGGTCTCTAATGTTGATTCAAATGTCCCAGTTCGTCTGCTATTTCTAGTAAAAATTGTGCATGAGAACAATTAAGAGCAGGAACTTCCTTTCATGCTACCTGGAATGGTTGAATTCGAACTGATTGTAGATCTAGAGCATTGTAGGTGGAGATCCAGAACGATGGCTTATGTGACGTCTCTCCGTAGGGACCTGGTGTTCTTAATCTTGCAGTTTCTTGATGAAGAGAAGTTCAGAGATACTGCTCACAAGTGGGTTTTCAGAATCCTATCCCTTTGTTTCCATTGCTTCTTGGGTAAATTGCACCAGTGAATCTGCTTCTTTTAAACGATGTTAAATGGATGCCCCTGCACAACGGGGATAATTCCAGTTGGCCCTTGACTCTGGTCAGGGCAAATACTGTATTGTCTTTTTTTTTTTTTTTGTGGGGCAGTCTGATCTAATCGTAATTTTAACCCAATGCTGGAGTGGCATTCCATTTTGGTAAAAAGTGTGGCAGGTCATAGTGGTTTACCTTAGATAAGCTGTGTTGCATGATAACGATGTTGTGCTATTGGTGCTTTGTGACTGTTTGGACCATTGAACAGGCTTGAACAAGAATCTGGGTTCTTCTTCAACATGAGTTATCTCGAGGATGAGGTGCAAAAAGGAAACTGGGATGAGGTGGAGACATACCTTTCTAGGTTCACAAAAGTGGATGATAACAGTTACTCCATGAAAATCTTCTTTGAGATAAGGAAGCAGAAGTATTTTGAGGCATTGGATAAGTAAGCTTTCTTATGCCTTTGACTAATATTATAATCTCAATGTTTCCATGCCATGATTGTCTTTGTCAAGATTCATGTAATGGCAAGCTGTTTGGAGCATTTCATAGGCATGATCAAGCAAAAGCCGTTGATATATTGATAAAGGATTTGAAGGTGTTTGCCGCATTTAATGCGGGTATCTTCAGGGAACTCACTCAGCTGCTGCCTCTGGAGAATTTTAGGTATTAATTTTTTGAAATACTTAATCTACCTGGTCCACAGCAAGGTAATGAATCTGTAAATGAACTATATGTTTATTCAGGGAGAATGAGCAACTGTCCAGGTATGGAGACACAAAATCCGCTAGACTTATTATGCTGGGCGAGCTCAAGAAGCTCATTCAAGCGAATCCTTTGTTTCGTGATAAACTGCAGTTCCCTAGCCTTATGAACTCAAGGCTAAGGACTCTCATTAATCATAGGTACTTCCTGATGGTTTTCACGTCCATTTAAAAGGATGCGCCCTTGAAACTTGCACCCACTGAAAATGTTTTCACTGTTCAAGGACAAGGAACTCATGTTCTTCTATTCAGTTTAAATTGGCAGCATCATAAATGTCAAAATCCAAGGCCGAATCCTGAGATCAAAACTTTGTTTGTGGACCACATGTGTGTTCAACCCAGTGGTGCTGGGGCCCCATCCCCTGCAAATAACCCCCTGCTAGGTTCCTTCCCTACAGCTGGTGCATTTCCTCTGGGTGTTCAAGGGGTGGGTTTATCAAGCTAAAGAAGAAATGTAGCTTAGAAGCACCTTTGCTTATTGCAACTTATATAGTATTTTATGTATTATGTTTTACGATGATTGTTTTCAGCCTTTCCAAGCAGCGGTGCCAGCAGTTTGTTCACCCCTCACTTGGATGTCTAATGCCCCTCCCGTGGCTCATCCAGCAGTGCCAGGCAGAGCAGCTATTGGTCTCAGTGCTCCTCCCATCCCTGGTATAATACTTGCATACAATTCTGTGTTTTCTTATTTTGATAAATAATTCCATGTTTTCATATGTCACAGAATTTGGCTTTCTGTAGAAAATGAATTAAGAAATGCTGTGGTCCGGTCAATCTACAGCTTTCTCAGCTTCTCCCTAGAACTACATGCTGTGCTTGTGTTCTTCCATGATGCTGACTGCAGAATTTACTTGTTAGAAATGATGGCCTTTTCATTTCCTTTGGTAGCCGCTTTGCAGCATCCGAATGCTCCTTCTCCTGTGGCGGACTCAGAACATGCTTCTAAGAGAATGAAGCCCATGAGAATCACCAATGAGGTTTGAAACTCAAGCAGAAATTCATGGGATCCTCAATCCACTAAATTGTTTTCTTGTTTAAATTAAATGTTATTTCTTCATAATCTGTAGGCAAATCTACCAGTGAACATGCCACCAGTGACATTTCCCAGCCATAGTCACCTTCCAGCTTCTAATGCTCCTGATGACCTACCCAAGAATGTTGCACGAACTCTGAGTCAAGGATCGTCTCCAATGAGCATGGACTTTCATCCCATACAACAGAGTCTACTCTTAGGTGTGTGTCATTTCCCTGGAAAAATTCAGGTTTCTAATTCATCCACATCTATTCTCTTCTTCGCTGTGGATGTGTTACAAGTGTAAGACTTGATCTAAGTGTTAAAACGTTATAGCAAGAACGGATCAAGAGTGACAGAGAGAGAGTGGAGAGATATCAACTATGAAAACTTGGTTAGTGCTAATCGTTTTTTCCTTCACATGTTTAATTAGTTGGTACCAATGTGGGTGAAATTGCATTATGGGAAGTTGGTTCTAGGGAGCGACTCATTTTAAGGAACTTCGAAGTCTGGGGTCCTCATGTATGTTCGACTTATCTACAGGTTAGTCATCTTCTGCTTATTTTAACTGATTTATTATTATATTGATTTTCTACCTCTCTAGTCATTTTTAAATGCATTTTATTTTTGTGGAATTTAGGCAGCACTGTTTAAAGAACCCAGGATTTCTGTGAATCGCATTATTTGGAGTCCTGATGGTACACTGTTCGGTAAGTCCACATCATAAGAATCCTTATCAGCTTCTGTGGAAAAATAAGATCACATCCCTCTGTTTTGGCTGATCCTAGGAGTTGCATACTCGATGCACATAGTGCAGATATATTCATATTACGGTGGAGGCGATCTGCGGCAACACCTCGAGGCATGGGATATAGTCTTTTTTTTTAGTAAAATTATTTTTTCTTTTACAATCTTAAAAAGTGACTTTTTTTTTCATTTTTTGTCATAGATGGATGCTCACAATGGTGGAGTAAATGATCTCTCATTCTCCCAACTCAAACAGCTTTGTGTGATTACTTGTGGGGATGACAAGACCATCAAGGTTTTGCTATAAATTACATTATAGATTCGCTAAACTAAGGAATAGCAGTTTATGTAGTTATTATTGTGCTGGCTCTCAAAACATAGGTTTGGGATGCCACAACTGGTGCAAAAAAGTACACATTTGAAGGCCATGAGGCTCCTGTGTACTCGATATGCTCTCACTATAAGGAAAACATTCAGGTAATGTTATGTAATCTAAGAGTGTATTTTATTAGTTCCAACAGTTGCACATTTTAGTGTTTACTGTGTTTTAATTTACCTCCAGTTCATCTTTTCGACGGCACTGGATGGAAAGATAAAGGCATGGCTCTATGATAATATGGGATCTCGAGTCAATTATGATGCACCTGGTCAATGGTGTACGACTATGGCTTACAGTGCTGATGGTACTAGGTGAGAGTTGCTTGAACATGGTATCCAGCCTACACCTGCACTGGATAGATTCTAGATCAATCCTCCTGCAGTAGATTATCGAGAACTACTCAGCGCCTTTAGCAATCAATGATTACTGAGTGACCAAAAAATTATTTACCAGGTCCATATGAAATTCGGCAGTTCTAAGAACTTATGTTTATTGTGCTTAGAGTTAAAATAGTTGGGTCTTCTCACTCTTCACTATTCTATCCACATATCTATAGCAAAATTCCAGAACAAACTTGACATTCCTGAAAACATTTCTCTTATGTACTAATTTTGTGATCTTTTGGGGAACTGGGGGTAATTTCCATGGAACGGACTGGTGTACAATTTGTTGTTTCTGAATGCTGCAGGCTCTTCTCATGTGGGACAAGCAAGGATGGCGAGTCATTTCTCGTAGAGTGGAATGCAAGTGTTGGAGTGGTGGAGAGGACCTATCAAGGATTATGGAAGCATTCTTTGGGCGTGGTCCAGTTTGATACGACAAAGAGCCGATATCTGGCTGCTGGAGATGAATTCTGTATTAAATTCTGGGATATGGACAACACTCAGATTTTGACAATGGTTGATGCTGAAGGGTGCCTGCCAGTAAGCTTCTTGGTCACCTCAGGAAAATTTGAACTTGATAAGGCTTTTTGTCAAATTTATTGCATTGGCCTGTTTCCTTCCATGTAGGCCACTCCAAGAATCCGATTCAACAAGGATGGAACTCTTTTAGCTGCTTCGGCCATAGACAATACGATAAAGATTTTAGCAAATTCTGATGGTTTTAGGATGCTAAGAACATTTGAGAACCTTCCTTTTGAGGCATCAAGAACATCAGAACTGTTGGCAAAGGTTAGTTTTTATTGGACGATTATATGTCACTGGGAATGTGACCTGTATCTTACCTAAAAGTGCACTTCCTTAATGAAATATAACACTATTACTTTTGTGCAGCCCATGATTAGTTGTATCACTTCTGTAACAGTTGGTGCTTCAGCTGCCAGCATGAGACGCACAGACATAGCTGCTTCAGCACTTGCTATTTCAGAAATGGTTAGTCAGAGATTTTCTATTTCAGTTGACTTTGTAATTATTATTACTGGTACTTGGTAGCCAATTGCGGATTACTGTTCCAGATAAGGGATGCTCGGAGTTCAGGAGATGTGAAACAAAAAATTGCTGAGGACAACAATGATAAGTCAAAAACTTGGAAATTAACTGAGATCAATGAACCGTCTCATTGCCGTTCTTTGAGGCTCCCTGAAAACTTGAACTTGAGAGGGACTAAGGTATAACTTTGTAACCTAACATTTCTTTCTCAAAAAAGAATCTCGAATATTCTTTATGGGTTGATAATATCCCAGCATTTTCAGTTGATCTTGGTAGATTAATATTTTCTTTTAAACCATTTAATTTTTCGGATAAAAGCTGCTCATGACTGGGCTTACTGCACAAAGGGGGATTATCTCTGGAATCATTTGTTGGGCTTACAAAAATGTATAAGTAAATTATGGAGCCTCCTCAGACATGAATGGAGCCAGCCCAACTGAATTCCTGGAACTATACGAGCACTCCAAGGTGGATTCCTGATTTTGTACTTGATTCATCACAGATATCTAGGTTAATCTATACAAACTCAGGAAGGGCTATTCTGGCCTTAGCATCCAATGCTACTCATCTGTTGTGGAAGTGGCATAACAATGACATAAATTTTACTGGCAAGGTGATGGTTAAGTGGCAATTTTTTTTATGCTTCTTTCCTTTCCTGCCAAACTCCGGTTATGAAGATTTTCACTTAGTTTTTTTCCTTATTTGCAGGCAACTGCCAGTGTGCCACCTCAACTGTGGCAGCCTACAAATGCTACCATGATGATTAATGATATAGCTGATATTAACCAAGATGAGGCTGTTCCCTGTTTTGCTCTATCCAACAATGATTCTTATGTGATGTCAGCTTCAGGTGGAAGGATATCGCTGTTCAATATGGTGACTTTTAAGGTAACAGTCAATAGAAGCTGTTTCTTCTGTCTTCAAAGCAGTACCTTCTTTCCATCAAAATTTTCTGCTTACAATAGAGGTCCTTGGGCCTAAGGGGATAAAGAGAGGGGAGATAAAAGGGCTCAAAAAGGTGCACTAAAAATGACATATTCTAGGACATCTTAGTCCCGGGCAGGAGTGAGTAATATTGCATCCTGCTCCCTTTCTCTTCAGTCTATTTTTCTTCATTCTGTAGAAGCCTGACCAAATCTCCTTATCTCTCTACAGATTCTTTGGTTCTTATATTCGAAGTCAAATCTTATTTTTGGTTATACTTATTATATGATTTTAGAGGAGGAATTTGAGATTGCTAGTGGAAGAGCATATCCATTTGTTTAACCTGTGTGAAAAGCTAACTCAAAAGCATTTGGTATCTGAAATTGGCAGACAATGACAACATTCACATCCCCACCACCAGCAGCGACATTCATTGCCTTCAATCCTGAGGATAACAATATCATTGCGATTGGGATGGATGATTCTACGATTCAAATTTATAATGTTCGTGTGGACGAGGTCAAACACAAGCTTAGAGGTCACTCTAAAAGAATTACTGGCCTTTCCTTCTCTAACGTGCTGAAAGTTCTAGTTTCCTCTGGAGCAGATGCCCAGGTAGGCTGAATTAGAACTTTGGAACAGTACAAAAGCATTCTAGATGAAGAATTTCCTCATGATTCCAGTTTATATGGTCGTACTTGATTCTGATGATGCATTTAATGCATCTCTCAACTTCCTTTTTTTGCCCCTGAAGATATGTGTTTGGAGCTCTGAAGGATGGGAAAAGAAGATGAACACATTCTTGCCGATCCCAGTGGAGCAGACACAAGTTGCACAGTCAGGGACAAGAGTACAATTTCATCAGGACCAGATACACTTTCTAGCTGTGAACGAGATGCAGCTCGCAATATATGAAACAACAAAACTTGAGTGCATGAAGCAGGTATGACCCTATGATCTCTAAAACCTTAACACTTATGGAATGTTTTCTGAACTGTGTTGCAATTGCATGTAATGTTCCTATCGCTACAAAACATTTAGAGAAGTAGTTCTCTCTCTCTTTTCTTTTAGTTAGTACAGATGTATCTTTGTTCATATTTTCTTGTACTAGGCTGCCCAGGATGGTATCTCAAGAAAGATGGTTTATTATTTTATTGACTATCTGGTTTCCACGAGGCAAACATCCAACCTGAAAGAGGTTGGCCTATTTTGAAAATGAATTTCTTCAGATACTGCAGAGATAGAATGGTAAATGATGTAAGCATGTAGTTGTAGTTGCAATAACCAGTAAACATATAATAAGCAACATCATCACCAGAATTTCCTTTATTGAAATTCTTTCTAAGGCTAGTTCGGATCTTACAACTCTGTTTTGTTTTCTGTTTTTCCTACCAGTGGGCTCCTCGTAAATCTACAGCCACAATAATTCACGCGGCTTTTTCATGTGATAGCCAGCTTGTCTATGCAAGTTTCACTGATGCAAGTATCTGTGTGTTCAGTGTTTCAAACCTTAGACCCTGCTGCCGCATCACCCCAGCTTCTTATCTTCCTCCCAGTGTTAGGTAATATCTGAAAATCTTCTAATTCCTGAGATACTGTTTGCTAACCGATATTCTCGTTTCTTTGCAAACATCCTTGATGGCTTCTGGAGTGTAAGTTCACAATTGAGTTAAGCCAGCATGCTGAATTATTTTCCTTCTCTAGTTAATGATCACTTTGCTTAAATGAATTGTCTTCTTAATGAGTCATGATTTTATTGCTGACAGTTTCTATCTCACTGTCTTCTTCTCGAGTCTTTGTGAGACAGAAGAAAGCTGTATTTAGCATTAGGTTATAAAAGAAATTTTATTTTTTTCTTTTCTTTATTTGCTAAAGGCCAGTCATTTGCCTTGTGCTATCCAGCAATTCTGGTGTGCATCCACTGGTCATTGCAGCACACCCACAAGAGCCAAATCAGTTTGCAGTGGGACTTTCAAACGGAGAAGTTCATGTTTTTGAGCCTCTTGAATCTGAAGCTAAATGGTGTGACCCACAAATTTTCGAAAATGAATCACCCAATGGCAGGCCGGCTGCTTCTTCAGCTAGGCCTCCGGACTCTGATCAGGGACAAAGATGATTCAATTGCTGCTATGTCAAAACCTGGTCAGTACAATTAACTCATGACTAGCAGAGAACCTTCTTCTACGGCAGCATAAACTGCAAATGTCTTTTCTCTACTAGGTTTTGTCCTGCATGACGAGGAGCATTTTGAGATATAAAGATGGTTCGATCCAACACAATGATCAACTTGAAAGGAGGCTCATTCGACATTGGTGGTGGGTTTGAATGGCACTGGAAATTCTTTTTGACTGTAAATGCAAAGAAATAAACATTCTTCTGTCATCTTTGTACATACGTCTCTGTCGACAGTTGACACTGTTTAGTTAGATCGAATTTCAACCTTCGTGCTGTTATCCAATGGAGGACTCATCTGACCATATTGCCTCGATTAGCAGAAGCTCCTTTTTCTCTCTCACTGCTTTCTTCTCGTCTGGAAACTGCAACCAGTCCCATCTTCTCTTGTCCCACACAGATGATCGTCAAGCCAGTTTCCTCTCGGCCGAGCTTCAGGTCTAAGGGAAAGATTTTTCCTATCGTTCAGGCGGTCAGACTGAGGATGTCCATCTGTACAAAACATAATAGCTTCCATGTGCCCCGTCATAGAATCTGGTCGATCTTCTCTTTCTCCAGTCATTGTTCAACCTCTCATAGCAAAACCACCAGTGTGACTCCGAGCAGGTCCGTCCACCCACTCAGGCAGGTAGTTGACGGCCCAATAAGGTCACCAGTTAACCTCGCCCTCGTGATGAGGTTCTTGTGACCACCCCCACTTCAATTTGATGCCCATTTCCACCCTTTTAATCATTATTCGTTTTAGAAATTAAAAACAATACTTAAGTTAGAAATTGGAATAGATTCATGAGTGGTAACTAAGAGAGGAACAAATATGGAGAAAAAAAAAAGAAAGAAGAGAGAACTACGATGCTGAAAGATGAGCTGAAGGCATGATTATCTTATTATATACATGGAGAAACCTTGACCAGGAGCCGGTGGCAATAGAAAGTATTGTTTTAATAATCATCACTGGACAAATCCCACAAAACACCCACTTGGACGATGCCCAATATTCGCACACAAACTACTGATAAAGAAGCACCCAGAGCTTAAAGAAAGCTAATTTACATTTTTCTTCTGCACCAAAAAAAAAAAAACACGTTTTCTCACAGAAGAGAGAGCTTCACTTAATGTCTTCATCTGCACAGGGCCTTATTTTTCAAACTGCCCCACTACCCCCAACCCCAAATACTTACACTTCACCCATTTCCCTTCCGCCGACAGGACAGTACTTACAATGTTGCTCCTCGATAGATTGTAGCAAATCTTCAAGGAAAGAAGCAACTACTTGGGTCGGACGGTCACTAGGTTCGGGAGTTCAGTCGACTGAAGCTTCCTGATGTCGTTGGCCATAACCTTGCAGGACTCCAGAGTGAGCTGCTTCAAATTCTTCAGCAGCTTCAGGTGCTGCAGACCTGAGCTGGTAATGCGGGAGTTCGATACATTCAAAGACACTAGACCTGTCAGTCCTGCATTTCAGAAAAGCATTTCATGCGATCAGGGACAAACCTAAGTAGAGACTTGAGAGAGAGAGAGAGAGAGAGAGGCAATTCCCTGAATTTAGTGTAAACAAATTGTACGTGCCTGAAATCAACTCCAATGTCTTGTCAGTCAAATTGCAATTCTGCGATAAATTCAACCGTCTGAGGGTCGTGAGATCCTTAATATTCTTCACTCCAGCATCAGTGAGCCCTCCGCCGCATATCTCGAGAGATCTTAGATTCTTGAAATCTGAACAGGTAAGCAAATTATGCTCTTTGAAATTGCAGCATCCTCAAAAAAAATAAAAGGAAATAAAGTATCTCATTCTTACATCGAAGGTATACAGTTCCAGAATCTGTGATGCGAGCTCCAAAAAGATCCAAATGAGTCAAACCAGTCAGACCTGCATCAGTTAATTAAGCAAGATAAACTACTCAAACATTTGAGAGCAAACATGATTTAGGAATATAGAGCAATAACCCCAAGGTGATTTTCATAGCACCATTACAAATATCACATATATTTTTTATTACTTGCCTGTAAGAGCTGCAAGTCCAGAATCTGTCACGTGGTGAACATCAAGATTGAGAGATTTAAGAGAAGAAAGTCTAGACAACTTTCTTAAACCTACATCTGTCACCACTGTGAAGGACAGGTTAATGCTCTCCAGATTAGCGAGCCCTAGAAAAGACAGATTCACACATGATATCAAAATTAACCAATAAACTCATTCTATTAACTTCTGAAAACATCAACTATCTGTTGAAGGTCATTTTACATTTCACAAGTTCCGTGAAGTAACAGTCCTCACCAGATAGATGGTGAAGGCCATTGCTTCCAACTTTTGTATCAGATAATTCCAAATATTTCAATTGTCGAAGACCTAAACACCCACAAATACGACAAATCATCAGCATTTAGGTCCCATATAAGTTGAGTCTCTCAAAGGGTTGAAAATATGTTAAACTGAAGGCCTGTGAAGGGATAGTAGGCTCCCAGATGAATGTCTCACAGCAGGTTGACCAAGAACATGCCATTTATAAATAAAGTCTAAATTATGCTCTGTGAATAGAGTTCAGACACAGGCAAATATGCAAGCCACACAAGAAAGCTGCCTAAGAGTATACAATTCCAATCAATATGATGCACATAGTGAAAAACTTACCTCAGTTTTTTGATGGAGTTATTGCAAGGAAAATTAGAAATTTAAGGATGCTATTAAATAAAGAACACTAAATAACCTGTCAACTTGGCCATTCCCCCATCTCCTATCCTGCAAGAATCCAAGTTCAAGCTCTCCAAATTTGTTAACCCTGTTAAGTAAAAGATAATGTCAGACAACTAACACAGGACTGTTATGTACAATAGATGGATAAGCAAAGAGTCGTAAGAGCTTCAAGAACACATTATATATCCAGACACAAAGTTTCATAGGTCACAGAAAAGGACCCTCAACAACTGAGGATAAGTTGGGATAATCTAGGGACAAACTGCAGAAGGTTTCCAATAGTCAAGTAAGATCTTCTACCAATGTTAGAAGTTCGAAAAGCAAAGCAGGTTGATGTTTACCCAAACATTGGGAAAACAGAAAGAAACAGTAAGGAATCAAGGGTCCACAACTTTGCTGAAGAGATGAACAATAGAATACCACTCAGGTGTGATAGACAGGCATCTGTTATGTCATTGAAGCCCAAGTTCAACACCTTCAGTCTCCTGAGCTCTAAGAAAAAAAAAATTGTAGTACAATCAGCTAACAGGAAGCAAACAGATATTTGCAAGAGACTCCTTCATATCAATAACTAAGACACCACTTACTGGAAAACTTCTCACTTCCCTCATCAGTTAGACGACATCTACTGAGGTTCAAATACAAGAGAGCAGGAATAGCTGCGAAAATGGCGGAGGTCATAACCAGCCAAAAATAGACAACAGAATTTAGACACGGGTAAAAATGTTACTCCGAAATACATCTCTACTCTTATAGAGGACAATAGTAAATAAATATGAAAGGAAAGCCTATTTAGGCATCAACAAGTGACTAACACAAACCTGCAACATGGTCCAGGCAAGCTGTAGTCACAGGGCAACTTTCCAAGTTCAATAAAGAGAGCTTTTCCAGACCTAAAACCACCAAAATAACTCCCAAATGAGAGTTGCAAAGACACGGAAACTCATCAATCTAACTCCATTTAGGGAATTCTAGAATGACTAGAAAAGAATAGCTAAAAGAGGCAGCTAAATAGAACAGCCCGCACAATGCACAACATTGAAATGATTCAAGGAGCACATAATTTGACCTTTACAATTGGAATGTGCAGTTTGGAAAAATGCATTTGATCAGGTAAGCAGAGATTCTCATTGACATTATACAAGGAACATAATTGAAACATCATGCGACTTTATCTACATCATATTTCTTCAGAAAATCATATATCTAATTTTCTTTTTTGGGTATTGTGAAAACACCATCACAATCTATATACATGACAGTTCTCTTCAAAATTAGTGATTACTTACATTTGTCTGCAATATAACATCTGAATGCTTGTACTGTGTATCATATGATGAAAAGTACCTTCGAGATAAGCGATCCCAGAATCAGTGACCTTACTGCAAGAAATTTCCAACTCTTTCAAGTTCCTAAGCCCTGAAACACAAACCCACTTTTCATAACTAAATATCATAATTAGTTAAAGCATGTTCTTTATTATTAACTACTGTTCCTCATCTTCACATCGGTGTTTTGGGAAAAAAAAAAACTCCAAATAGCAATAATATCAAGAAGTTCAATCTAGTTTAATACCAAACATCTCAATCCCAAGGATTTTCGAGCCAAAATCTATGGCTGATAAAAGAAAAATAACATCAGAAAACAAATGAAGCAACCCTATGCAGTACAAGGCACTCCCAGGTAGTGTAGCTGGTACAGTTAAAACAGAAGAAATCAACTGGTTGAATATTTCACACTGAGCCCACTACATGAATACAAGTGGAACACCATTCATCGGCACAATTTAGTCGTGGGAACATATTACGAGATCTTCCCAGCAAGGCAAGGGGAGCAAGTTGGGAAGGGCGAGCAAGCAGAAAAGGATGATATGTAATGCATGAAAATCAAATGAAAAAGCACTTGCAGTCATGGTGATGTGAATCAAATCCAAAGTGCCAAGTGCATGATTAAGAATGAGCTTTGGAACTTCAAACCTGACTACGGAGGGCTGAAAAATAAACTGCATATCTACTTATCAATGAGAAGTCTCAGTATATCTATCGAGGCTTCCAAATCTGGCATGATCATTTTTATTGATCAGATCAGAAGATAATACATTCATCTTTGCGATAATGATTGCATGCAATCTGTCACTCAGGACATATATTACTCAGAGATCGAGAGCCCTGGCAATAAGAACATACCAGAGAGAGGCTTTAGATCTGAATCTGTTATTGAATTGCAGCATTTGATATTAAGGGACTCTAAATTTGACAGACCTGCAACAGAAATTTTTTTGGTAAAAAATAAAAAAACATGCTGTAGATCCATCCATACCACAGAATCAATGAATTGACTCTGCTCCATATTTCTTAGAAGAGTGAGGAAACAGATAGAACCTCAGCAAATAGCAAACAAACTGTATAGATAAGAGAAAATTTTCTACAGCGGTAATACAACAAAGTCCATACCTTCCAGATAAACGATCCCATTGTGGATTTTCGGACACCTCTCCAAATCCAACTTCACCAAATTAACCAAGCCAGTCATGGCTCTCATTCCTCGCACACTAATAGCATTGTTTCTCCTAAAGCTCAAGCTTGTCAATTTTGAGAGACCTGCAAAAGAGAATGCAATTCAGATATTTCAGAGTGGAGATGCCTCAGCAGCATAATATCTAATACACTGATAAGACATGAGCCATGTTGCATGCTTAATGAAAGAAGCATCATTAAAAGTAATCCGATTAAGATTAGAACAAATAAATCCACCCTTAGATGCCTCTAAAAACCTGCTGTGACAGCTTCTCCACATGAAAATGGTCAATAGATATAAGAATAGCAGCTAGACTGGCTAGCAGATCCTACCACTTAGATGCTCAAGACCATGATCAGTAATCTGCTCGCAGAAGTTGAAGTTCAGAGCTTGGATGTTCTCGCAATCTTTCAAATAAGTGAGACCCCAGTCAGTCACTTCAGATCCAGACAGATCTACAGAGAGCAAAGATGACCCCTGTGAAGATATTACATCCAACCAACTGTCATTCACCCCAGGGTACTCACCCAAGTAAAGATCCTGCAAATACAGCATAGATATATTACAATGAAACTATTACAACTCAAAAGCATCTGAGCAGAGATGCAAAATCAGGTTCAGGGTCTGCTATCCTCGTGTCTAGAGTTGTTACCTGGAGAGCACAGTCACGAAAGGCTTCAAGATTAACACTGGTCAAGCACTGGGAGTTCACCACGTCATTGAATATCAGTTGACTTATATCCCTTGGCAGCCTGGAGAAGGAGCTATATTTTTCAATGTCCTAAAGCAAGACAACAATGAAACAGGGAGGAGAGTAAGGTAACGAAAGCAGGATCTTATACCTACCAAGGAGAGACAATATTCATATTAAATAAGGTGACCAAATGAGAAGTACCTCTCTTATTTTTTGAATGCACAAGTCCATAAGGGATGGGCATTTCCCTCCTCCCTGCTGGACATCAATGGCAGATCGAGAAAATGAAGTTCGGAACCACTTTGAACTCCGACTCTTTGAATATCTTGCAGAAACCCCTCTCTGCAGAGTATCTTCATCATCATGTTGCTCCCTCTTCCTAGAACATGCGCCCCCCATTTAGCAGAAGTTCTTGCAATCAGTGCAGACAGCCACAAAGAGCACTCAGACGCCAAACTTTAAATACAATTTGCTTTTCCTGTGACAGTGAATAGAATCATAGGACGCAAAGTCAAACCCAAGTGATCAGCTTCAAGAGGAAATAAAACGGAATGAATCTGGGGAAGCTCTACGAACTGGCCGCTTACTGGCCAAGATATAAGCAAACTTCTCATATATTTTTTATCGACAAGGTTACTGTTGCAATTGTTTTGCGAAAGAGAGAGCTGTGTCATCCATACAATGAACGAGGCTTCGTAATCTAAATCAACAAGATGAAGGAACTAACGGGAGCGCAAGTGTCAATTCTAACAAAAGATCAAAGAAACAGGACCACCTTCATATCGAGTTTTAGCGAAATTTAAGAGGAAAAGAAGCCTCTATCAGTCAAAGAAATACAAGAAAGAAACCACCTTCTTGTCCCCATAGCTCTTCTAGGGAAGGAAATAATTTCACACATCGAGGCCACCGTGAAGGGGCGGAAAAGGACTACTTTCCCCGGAAACAAAAACAAAGGCCATAACAAATATTTCTGAATCTATATCTCATCATTATCAACACCCTCATGCTAGATTCCGACACGAACCGGAAGGGTATAGAGACAGAAGCAGACTACCCAGAGAGGCTTTCTTGTAGAGCGTAAGAGAATCACGGCCATCGAAGGAACTAGAGGGCGAGCTACTAATGACTATACGTGTTCAGCATGGAAACCAACCTGGATCCAACCTACCTTTAGCTGCCACGTGTGGTTCGGAGGCGGACAAAGCTGAGGTACGGAGCAGGGAGACTCGGGAAATAAGATGAGGGAGGGGTGGAAAAACAGAGGAGGCCACATTTGGTCGTTCAATTTACCCTTCTGTTGATGGTGAATGCCTCGCCTGCAGCGTCACCCTCAATCGGAGTTTTGCAGCTCCATCGAACAGTGGAGTGGAGGCCATCGGCAGAGTCTCCGTCGCTCATTTCACTCTCCTTTTATCTTCGATTTTCTTTTCTGAACTTCTAGAAAACTTGGAATGATGACGCCCACACAGGCGGCTGTCACCATCCCGACGAGATCGATCCACCACCGGCCCCCCCTTCCATCTCACTCTGTTTCAAGTGTCGCTTTATCTTTGTCGAAGAATTCTTCTAATGGAAAATCATGGAGGGAAGGACTACACTACCATGGACGCGTAACACTGACGACAATTCCCGACGCAAAAACATGCTCACGACCACCGCCAGAAAAGCATCATCACAAAGTTAGATAGAGACCGAGTTGCACTTTCAATTTCTCCAAAGTCCAAAGTGAATGAAAAGGTCTGATTTATAGTCACGAGGTAACTTTAGTGATTAAAACAATCCTCACGGCTGATAATTTACTAGTAAATTAATGATATATAATAGGTCATGATCAGAATTTAAATCTCTTAAAAATTGGTATCTAATATTTAATTAATAAATTTTAGACTATATAATAATATATTATGATACTAAATATTACCGATATAAAAAAAAAGAAAGTACTAAGAGAGAGCTCAAATGATGTTATTATTATTATCATTTCCTAGTTAATTTTATGGAAGTCTGGTTTTCGGGCATCAGTGAGACAGATGAATGAGTTGAGGCGGTACATTTGAAATGAGAGAAAATATAGGGTGTATGCTGGAGATCTTGCTAAATCGAAGGGCCTAAAAAAAGAGGAGGATAGAAGGGTAGGGATAGCATAAGATGTCGGCGTGGGGGGGGGGAATGGAGTGGGCCCCACTTGGGTGCCACCAACCTATGTCCAATCCAAACTGGGGGGTTGCTGCTGGGGCCCACTGGTTTCGTCCTTAGGCAGATTGCACACGCAACCTCTTTAAAAAAATTATAATCATGGTTGAATCAATTTAATCAGTACATTTGTTTCTGAATAAGATAAGCTAAATAAAATCACTAATGGGCTGGGCCTATTCATGGGCCGGGCCTGCATTATAACTAGGCCGACGTTTTGGTAGTTTAAGAAGAATAAATAAATACTTGGGCTGGGTTACTTATTACCATTGTCGGTCCGGCCTTCCTAGTCGGCGGGTTACCGATAGATATACAAATGCCTAGTGCTCAACTCTTCCTCAGTTCCTCCTCCTCTGGGTCGGGTACTGCTCATATCGCATGATCGGGTTCGGTGCATTTTGGGCTGTGTTGTATTTCTTGATCGTTGGACAGCGGTCACTGCTCGTGTCTTACCGCGCCAATCCGCCTCCGTCTCTGCCTTGGCACTTGGGTACATATTCCTCATATCCTAGATTTTCCATTTCTCCGCCGAAAGAGAACACTGCCGGCACTCTCAATGGCGGAATCGTGTTTTTTTAAGCCTAGGGCATGGAATAAGTGATTACTCTCAACTCTGGAATGGGCATGGAATGCATGATTTGTTGTCGAGGTGAGATTCTTGTCTAGTACTACTTGGCTTATTAGTCGGAGTTTTCAGCTTTTGACTGCATCTCTCGTTGATATGCTGAGGTTCCTGTCGTCTAAACGGTTTAGTTGTGTCTAGGATGTCTGTGGCTGCTACCACTGCAGGAGATTTCGGTATGGAGGAAGATGGTGATTACGTGGAATATGTTCCAGTCGCAAAGTGACGGGCTCTCGAAGCTCAGAAGATCCTACAGAAGAAGGGCAAATCCTCTGCCACCTTAGAAGAAGAAGAATTCGACAAGGTGAAGCAAGCAGAAGTGAAACCCAGCCTCCTTGTTAAAGCTTCCCAGCTCAAGCGTGAGCAGCCCGAGATCAGCCCCACCGAGCAGATGGTCCAGCAAGAGAAGGAAATGATTGAGCATTTATCGGATCAAAAGACCCTTATGTCTGTCCGCGAGTTGGCAAAGGGGATCACTTATACTGAGCCTCTGTTGACCGGGTGGAAGCCGCCTTTGAGTATCAGACGAATGTAAAAAAAAGAGTGTGATATGATTAGGAAGCAGTGGCACATAATTGTTCATGGGGATGACATCCCTCCCCCAATAAAAAATTTCAAGGATATGAGATTCCCAGAGCCCTTTTGAGGAAACTAAAGGAAAAGGGGATTGTGCAACCGACCCCAATTCAGGTCCAGGGCCTCCCTGTCGTCTTATCTGGCAGGGATATGATTGGGATTGCGTTTACTGGATCTGGCAAGACCCTTGTTTTCGTGCTCCCAATGATTATGATTGCATTGCAGGAGGAAATGATGATGCCCATTGTACCTGGAGAGGGACGCTTTGGATTGATAGTTTGCCCATCAAGGGAGCTTGCTCGGCAGACTTATGAGGTTGTGGAACAGTTCCTGATTCCAATGAGGGAGCATGCATATCCTGAATTGAGGCCTTTGCTGTGTATTGTGGAGTTGATATGCGGTCCCAGGTGGAGGTGGTTAGGAGAGGAGTTCACATTGTTGTTGCCACCCCCGGGGGGTTGAAGGATATGCTTGCAAAGAAAAGGATGAATCTTGATAATTGCAGGTAATCCTTAACTCCACCTTATCTGTGGACCTCTTGGTGTTTGTGCCTTGTATACAACTAAATATTCTCTTCCTATTTTTTTGTGTTTTGACGTTCTATTATGTGGCCCCATAGGCTTGTTTATAATTCACCTCTTGGAAGGCTTCTTCACGGTTACAGATTTCATTGCCCTCTAGTAATATTGGCACGATCTTGTGCAAGTGCTACTTATTTGGTTGTTTGGACACTTCTCTACGCACTTCTATGAGATGATGTAATACTAATGCTCATTGCTGCATTTCTATCTACTGATATTCCTCGAGATACATTCTATCATTTGTAGCTGTCCTTTTTTTTTTTTTTTACGGTAAACCAGTAAAATGTCTTATCTTTCCTTATCTTGAACAAAAACAAGTGTACCGTGAAAGTTCATGTTTTCTGTTTCTAGATGCTGATTCTCTTTATTGCTCGGCTCAGGTATCTTTGCTTGGATTAGGCTGACAGACTTGTGGATCTAGGATTTGAGGATGACATAAGAGAAGTATTTGATCACTTCAAAGCTCAAAGGCAAACTCTTCTTTTCTCAGCCACCATGCCTACTAAGATCCAGAATTTTGCTCGAAGTGCCTTTGTGGGAAGGGCAGGAGCAGCAAATCTAGACATTATTCAGGAGGTCGAGTATGTGAAACAAGAGGCTAAAATCGTCTATCTCCTTGGATGTTTGCAGAAGACCCCTCCTCCTGTTCTAATATTCTGTGAGAACAAGGCGGGTGTGGATGATATTCACGAGTATCTCCTCTTGAAAGGGGTGGAAGCAGTGGCCATTCATGGAGGGAAAGATCAGGAAGAGAGAGAGTATGCCATCGCCTCTTTTAAAGCGGGCAAAAAGGATGTCTTGGTTGCCACAGATGTTGCCTCGAAGGGTCTGGACTTTCCAGATATTCAACAGGTGATCAACTATGACATGCCTGCAGAAATTGAAAATTACGTCCATAGGGTTGGGAGAACAGGAAGGTGTGGGAAGAAGGGAATTGCTACCACTTTTATAAACAAGAATCAGAGCGAGACGAACACTCTTGGATTTGAAGCACCTATTGCAGGAAGCCAAGCAGTGGATCCCTCCAGTTTTAGTGGAGCTTAATGATCCACTAGAGGACGTAGAGGCAATTGCTAGTGCAAGTGGAGTGAAAGGGTGTGCTTACTGTGGTGGTTTGGGTCATAGAATTCGTGATTGCCCCAAGTTAGAGCATCAGAAAAGTATGCAGATCGCTAGCTCGAGGCGGGATTACTTTGGATCTGGAGGTTGTAGAGGAGAAATATGAGCTGAATGAGTGACTGTGGTTATCGGTTAATAATTAAGGAACAGTTATAGTAATAATCAATATAGATTAGCTGTCTGTCATTTCAAGTGCATTTTTCTCAAGATTGATGTGTACGACTGGTTTAGTCTTAGAAACACACCTTTCATGGACAGAGTATCAGTGGAAAAGGAGGAACTTAAGAACTGAATCTAATCCTCGCCATAAAATTCTTCAATCCCGAGTGGAAGTGAAAAAGAAATCGACCAGAAATTGGTCCATAGTGATAGAAAAAAAAAAAGGGGCACACTTTCCCTAAGTTCACATAAACACAATTTCGCAGCTCTTTACAGTACCAAGAAATCAACAGCTCTTTCTCTCAGGTTCTATATTACGAGTCGCCACCTCCGAACATTCCCATCATGTCCTTGGAAGAACCCATCTGCTTCATCAAGTTTTGTAATCCACCCATTCCACCAATCTGTTTGAGCATCTGCGGAGGGAGGATTCGGCTCATGTGCTGTGCGTTCATGTTCCGAGACCGCATGTTCATATCGCCCCGAGTTGGAATCTTAAGGCCCTTCATCTTGCTCCAGATCTTGGCAAGCCTCTTGTACTCTTCTAACATCTCCATTACCTCTCGAACATGCCGACCGGACCCTCTTGCTATTCTCATCACCCTTGACTCGTTCATTAACTTGGGGTTTGTACTGTCTAGCTCTGTAATATAGAGGAACAACTGTAAGTGCTAAAACATCAAACCGAATGCGCAATATTCACCAGCCTTAGATTTTAAACCATATGAAATCCCTCCAGGTCTATCTGCTTCTCAGGACTTAATTTTCAGAGAGATGATTCTAAATGATGATCCTATCAACCTGCATGTGAGCGGTATAACCAATTTAGAAGCACACACTCTCCACTAGTCTAATCTTTTATTGAGATGTACAGTGGTTTATCAAAGCCCAACACAAAGGAGCGAGATGTATAGTAACAAGGGTGGAATAAAGGACTTGCCTTCATTTGTCATTGAGTCCATCATAGTCATATAACGCTTGATTTTTGCCTGGCTTTCTTTCTCCCTACCCTTTGGCATCAATTCTGCACTAAATCCTGGAAGCATGGAAAAGACCTAGATAAAAATGCCCACAAAGAACAGTTAGCACAAGGTAAATTGCCATGGAATAAAGGAATAAGAAATACTGTGCGGATGCTTATGCAAAATAACTTCTTTTTTTTATTTTTTTGCCATCTTATGCACAATGACTGCAGATGTCCTTGCAACTGAAAACCAATGAACTTCAACAAAGTGGAATATATTAGCAACCTGGCCAATTGGACCCATTTTAAGTATGTTCTGAAATTGCTCATACATAATCCTCAGCGTAAAGTTCCCTTCTGAAAGTTTTTGCAGAAGCTCTGGCTGTTGATCCATGGGAACTACTTCATGAATTTTGTCCATGAATCCGGTCCAGTCACCCATACCTAAAAGGACAGGGAAGTGTTTCCTCATAAGCCATAACTAGCTAAACCACACACATGAATACAAAACAGAACAAGCAAAACAGGTAAATGAAGGCGGTGAATCTGGAGCATTGGTCTAGAGAAATGGAGAGAATACCTAAAAGACGGCTGACAAAAGGTTTAACATCAAAGACTTCAAACTCATCCATATGCTCGCCAGTACCTATAAAGATGACTGGACTTTTTGTCGCTGCAACACTGAGAATCAGGAGAAGACAATGCAATAAGAGCCAGAATGCATACACTGCTGGACAATTAACATTATGTCAATGACACTTACGCACTAAGAGCACCACCTCCCTTCGCATGCCCATCCATTTTAGTTACAATAACAGCTCCAACAGGAACACTCTGCTTGAATGCTTGCGCTTGATCAAATGCAGCTTGCCCAATACTACTATCCATAACAAATATAACAAGATCTGGTCTCTGGAAAAGGAAAGCCACAAGCAAATTAAACTCAGCAATTAGCATTATACTAGGAGCTAAGTAAATGATGTAATACAAATATGGTACCGTTGCTTCGGAAACTTGCCGCATTTCTTCAAAAAGGGCAGCTTCCTGTTTGTGACGCCCGCTAGTATCCACAATAATGAGGTCGCAATTTTCCTTCTTGAATGTCTCCACGCCTTCCACAGCAATTTTTACAGGATCTGACTCCGTGTAACTGTCAATTCAATACATAATCAACATCAAATGGGCGAAGGAAAATGATTCTGCTCTTGAACGTTACTACTCTGAAGCCAAGGTGTCCAATGCATTACCTTCCATAAAATGGAATTTTAGCTTTGGTTGCATTCTGCTTTAACTGATCAAAAGCTCCAGCTCTGAAAGTATCAGCACATACAAGGGCTGGCTTCCAACCTTTCTTCTGATGATAATAGGCATACTTGGTACATGTCGTAGTCTTACCAGACCCTGATATTTTTACAAACAGATGCATACTAGCATGATGTCAAACAACAGCAGAAACAGCTTCTATAAAAGGGGGCCGCATAAAGTTTATTTAAAAAAAAAAAAGATTCAAGGAGCAAGAAGTTTAGCACACAAGATATAGTATCTTAAATAAAAAAGCCCAAACAGGAAAAATTCAAAGGTTGCAACTTTCTTTGTACCTTGTAAACCAACAAACATGACGATGCTAGGTTTTCCCTTTTTCGGAGTAAAAGAAGGCTTTCCAGGATCCAACATCTTGCAAAGCTCATTGAATATAGCCTATCACAAAATAATAACTTCTAATAAGACCACTAAACATTACCCAACTAAAGTAGAGCAAGCGGAGAAGCAGTAGAAGTAGAGCAATATGCAACGTATATTTTCGATATCGCTGATGGACTGTGGGCGAAAAAAAGAAAGGAAAAGGAAAAAACCTCTTAGAACGACTCTTTGAGGCATGCATTTTATTTGTTACTGTTTCCCGGTGCTCTCAAGACACTTACACAAAAAGCACAAGGATTTAATGACAACAACAGATCGATTTAGAAATTTAACCAATCTCAACTGCCCGAGGCGTCGCACAAGCACTCGACCAGCTCGAGACATGCCATCGACATCACAAGAATTACGCACTGAAATTCAGCAATCAAGCAACTGAAAACTAGATACAGAAATCGTACTTGCTGGATAATCTTGCGCTTGTTGTGGCCGGCAGCTAGATCCTCCAGATTGACGATGGCCTTGATGTTCTTCTGCATGTCACGGACAAGCTGGAACTGCACATCGGCGCTGAGTAGTGCGCGAGTGATCTCGTTCAGGCACTCGTTAAGGACCTTCTCGTCAATGATCGTGGCATTGCTCATGTGCTGTATAGCCCGGGAAATTCTCCCTCCTAACTCCGCCAACACCATTGTCGCTGATCCAAGGGGAGGACGGCCGTCTAGGGCTAGGGTTAGAGATTCAGAGATTGGGGGTTAGGGTTTGGATATCTTGCAGATCGAGATATCCCCGATATTCAGCAGGAAAGGGACGGACAGAACAGGTATACTATACACCGAGAGAGAAGTTCTTTCTCTTGCAGAACCCGAAGAATGGCAAGTTTGCAATTCCGTCTCCCATTAAAAAAGAAGAATAATAAAAGATAAAGCCAATAGATTTTTAAAAAAAAATTATTAGTACATATTTAACGGATTATATATTTACTTAAAGGAATAAAAGAAATAAGTGTAATTATCCTAACTAATTTCTTTGAAATTATAATTTATAGATAAAATCAACTTCAATGTTCATGTTTAAATCGATTTGTTATTATTATCATTATTATTATTTCTCAGTAGCGATATTATATTGAACACTTAAATGACTCTTTAAGTTTAGATCGAGAGATTTCACACTCAAATTTTACCATGGATCATAGAATATCAAATCCATCAAAATTAGTTTAACTTATCTAAAAGATCATAGGGACAATTAGGCAAGCATTATGTAATTATAATTGTAAATGATCGAATTTTGATATGATACTATCACCATTAGTGCGTGCCCAAGAAATTTTAAGTGTTACAATCGATCCATCATGTATCCTTTGTCATTTAGATCATGTGTTGTGAGTGCATTTATCCACCCTCAAGTCTTGCACCGATCAAAGGATTATGATTTTTATTATAGATATATGGAATCATATAATAAAACTTGTTGAGATTCGACATCCACGCGCAAAGGTAAGCTTTGCGAGGTAGGTCTCCATCTTGAAGCCAACACCGAACTCACGATGAAAGGAAGGTACGGATATCTTCACTGGGACTCGACCCCTCGTGGCTCAGGCCCTTCGAGCTCCCCCTGCACACCGTGCAAGAGCAGCTTTGCACAGATTGGACCGAGAATATCATGAAGCCCCCACGCTGAACAGATGCGAGAAGCTACCATGCCATATCCACCGAGCATGTTGCATGCAAGTTGAAGGAGAGGAAAAGGGATTGGAAAGAGAGCCATCACAGTCACATCCACTTATCCACCTCCTTTTCCAATTTGGAGGCATCATTGATTACACCCCTGCGACTGGCTAGGCTTGATCATCACATCACAGTGAAGTAATAGCAACCGACAGTCTCGACCAATCTCAGACATCGAACAATACTGGATATATAATTGTCACTTCAAAGGATAATATAATGGAACCATAAATTGGCTGGTCATTACATATCAAGGATGATATGCTAGCAACATTACTGCATCTGTAAACAGCTGATAACAGTTTCATGTCATCCACTCGAGCACTTACCATTCTCTACCCATAAGGAACATGTGTCCCCTTATTCTATCTGAAGTAAACAAAGGCGAGCAATGTCTATCTAAACCATAACCCTGAAAAGTAAACAGCAGGTTGATAAGGTATGGAGGCCGACAAGGCCAATACGTAAGAGGTTCTCTTTGCCAGAGCACCCCAGGCCTTCATATTTCCTTACTTCTCCTAAGGCAGAGAGAGGAACCATGGGAGAGAGTAATCTATTTAGCATCAGTAGAATCTCCACGCAAACATTCACCGAATCACACAATTAGAAAACATCAGGATTGAAACGCCCAGGGATGGAGCTGCTTTGCTGAGCCTGTTTTAGATGCATTGTCAAAGCATAGTTGTTGACCTGAAGGTTAAACAGAAAACAGAATGATGATCCGCCTCATAACAAGCAGACAATTTTTATTGTTTAAATAATCAGTTTGTCATTTCATCCAAGTTATTTATCCAGACAGTTCTTGAGCAGCAAGCCAAAGTGGAAAAAAGTTCTCTTACATACCTCAAGCATGCTCAGCTGCTCCTGATACTGAGAGACAAGCTGCCTCAGCTGCTGCAATTCCTCATTCTTATCCTCAAACTCTTTATGGCGCTCATGTTGAATAGCAACAGCCCTTTTGAGAATGGTGTTTTCTCGTAGCAGTGCCTCAATTTGCTGCTTCAGCATGATGATTTCCTGATAGATGGAAGAACAGTGTACAGTTAGATTCCAATGCAAGTTACCGCAGAATTGTGGTGGATAGCTAGTGACAATCAACAATGATAAATTAGCTATAAAACCATTTCAGCACATGATCAAAGAATCATTATCTCAACAATCGAAAGTAGAGCAGGCCTAGATGGGATAGGAAGCCTTGCACAGGCATCATTTGCGCACCTTTTGGGAATTCTCTGCTGCCTGTGCACCAGCTCTACCACCAACAGACTGCTTGAAGACCTCAAGAGCTCTTGCAGCACGTGCTCTAGCATCATCGAGGCTAGTAGCACTCATCATCTCCTTCACAAATAATTCCACCCATTCAGGACCATCAGCAGGAAAATTTTGAGGAGCAGATGAATCTTCTGAAGCTGAGACACTTCCAATAGCGGCCTCTGAAACTGCCAGAACATGTTAAAGAGACAATAAGTGTCTTGCACCAATTGCAATAAAATGGCCCTCACTCAATGAGGATGGCACTATCTTCTAAGACTACAAGGGGAGCAATCAATTCGTAAATACCTTGTTCAATATGAGAAACAGATTGGTCAGCAAGGCCAAGGTTCTCCTCTGTGGATCCTAGACACAGCTCGTGCAGGCTCTTGATTGCAGCATCTATGTCATTCCCACAGGCTTCCAATGCTCTCTCAAGAACCTGAGAGACTTGTAGACAACATCAGAAGGGATACATATAACTTATATTTGATACAGTCAATGGGACCCATCATTCTTTTCTCTATTTGCTGTAAAATTGGTATTGCGACCTCAACAAGGTGAATAAAAAATGGTCAGAATCATGCTCAAAGTATAACCTTGCACATTAACTGACACGTAATATCTTAGCACGGGTTTCTCAGCCCGTGATTTATCTCACGGACTCAAATGTCCCAAGAGAGAAGAAAAACTCAGATGAATTGAAGATCGATCATCCATATCATACTAAGTGGGCAGCAGATTCTGGTTTCAGTCTGTAAGACCCTTCACATGCTTTAACTCCATTAACAGTTCCCCATTTATATCTTTTAGTTCGTCCCAACAAACCAATTGGAGGGGTAAAAAAGAGAAAAAGAAAAAGAGCAAGAAGTTGCATCCGTTCAACTAGCATTCAGCTGAAAATTTTAACGCGGGGCCAAAACAGGAGATTCCACTCCTGTAGCTCAAACCCCAGAAGCAAAGGAAACATAGCATCTCGATCGATCGATCGATCAATCGGTCCATACAATAGATGGAAGAATTGACAACGATAGAGAGAGGTTGGGGGGCTCACCTGGGCATCCATATGAGGGAAAAGAGCAGAGAGACTGTCGAGAAGAGACGGGGCCGGAAACACCCCCGGGGCAGCAGAACCGGGGGGCGGGGAGCAACGCCGGAGCTTCTTGGTGATGGGAATAGGGGAAGCAGTAGAGGGATGTTCTTCGAAATGGGATCTCTTGCTACCACAGACAACAGCAGACATGATTCAAAACCCAAGCCCCGTCGCAGCGGGTTCCCGATTTAGATCGCTCCCCCTTCTCTCCCCTTGTCTCTCCTCTTCTTCCTGTACAACTCAAAAAAATTCCTATCAATCGGAAAGTCCAGATAGACACCAGCGATGCCCACAGAGAAATTACAGGCGGAGGATGAGATGAAGGGTATTTCACTTGGGATTCGATCGAATCGTGATCAGATTCGGATTTCTTCGAGGACAAGCCTAGGGTTTGCTTCGTTCTCCCGATTTTAGTTTCTTCCTCTCCTCACCCTACCTTATAAGGTCCGCTTTTTTATTTATTCTTCTAAATAAATACGTTATTCCTTCGATAAAAATAAATAATAAATAAATAAAATACCTTATGTCTGAACGGCAAGGTGACGCAAGGAAATCCCTCCGTGTTTTTGTCGTATCGTATAATTATAAATGCCGATTAAAAATTAAAAATATTGAATGAGTTGGAAAAAATTAATGTAATTAATTATAATATTATTTTCTTTATTTATGGTAATTATAATTCTATAATTAATTATAAAGAACAAAGTGTCCATATTTGGATAGCCACAATTTCCTTAAAACTAATCCGGTCTCCTCTCCCGTGCATCCTCTACCGAGTCAGTGTGGACATTAGTCTTCCAAGACATAATAGCAACGAAATTGTTTGTTGGCTTTCAGAAAGTCTTGCAAAGATTTATGCAGTTAAAGCAAACGGTTCAATTTATAGGAGACGTAGGAGATCGTGTCAAATTGCCCATGGGTGTTGGTATTTGGTTATATTAGGAAAATGCAATACAATTTAAGAACCGTTTGAATGTATGTCATTTTCTTCGTAGCATTTCGCAATTATAATGCTCAAATCTACTGATGGTTAAGAACTCGAGTTACGTTTGCGTCTAGTGGTTTCTTTAAATGTGTCTTGATTGATTCCTTGGTGAGTACTAATTCCGTCCAGCTAAGAAATAGAGAAGCCTAGCTAACATCTGCGGTCATGATCAGCGTCTGCATCCCGTGAGCCTACTACCAATCCAACATTGTGTTCCGCTCCCCGGCTCTCGAGCTCTTGAAGAGAGCTCACCGCGAGCATCACGGGCCCCTTCTCGGGCTGGCTCCGGGTGCAAATCAGGGCCCCGAGCACAGCCCTCTCCAGCTCCAGCAGAAGGATTCCAGAAGATGTGGACACCAGAGCTCCCTGGTGTCCTCCCTTGCCAGGTATTGCAAACTCTGGGGCTAGAGGAAGTCCCATCATCTGCGCACGTTATCGGGCAAAGATAGATGGATTGCCACCGAATTCGAAATACTATCGACTGCTATTGCTGGCGCTGGATTTAACAATGACTCACTGACAACATCAATTCCTTATTTGGTGCAGATGTTTAAGCCGTTTCCAATCAGCGAAGATCCCCTCCGTTGTGTCGACACCTCTCAACCCAGTGAGTGGGTTGGAAGGGATGGCAGCTTCCGAGTTTATGGCCCTGAGTTCAATACGAAACTCTTTTATGCTTTGCACATTAGAGCAGACGTCCCCACCACGGCAGGGCTGATATGATCAATCAGTACACAGCTCAAGTTGTACAGCCCACGCCATGTGATGGGTCATGGGGTAGTGGGCCATAATACATCCAGTATCTACGCTACTGGGTACCGATCAGGTCAAAAGTAGTCGATTCTTGGCATCAGGCGAATCTGACCTCCCCCATCAACCTTTAAGAAGATGATATCAATCGAACCCCTAAGGTCGGACTCGAACATGAAGCCACCCACCCCTCTCCTTTCTGGCTCATTCCGTACTTGGCCTTGGTTCATAATGTTTGCCCCCGTCGAAGCGAAGCACCAAAAACGGTTACAGTTGACTAAATATCGGATACACTGTGACGCGGTACAGTTAATTTCCCCGTGAATGCGTGTCCGCTAGACCTGGCAAAATTCGGCACGGCCCGATATCCCGGCACGGGCCCGACACGATAACACCGTGCTGGGCCAGTGCTTATCGTGCCGTGCCGGCACGGCCCGATAATTTATTGGGCGTGCTGGGCCCGATGGTCCCCGGGCCGTGCCGGCACGATAGCCCGATTAGGGATTTTTTAAAAAAATTAATAAATTATTAGATATTATTGAAGGATAAAAAAATTTTATTTGCGAGCTCACTTGTAGTTGCAAATAAATCACGATCAAACGAGATTTATCAGGCTATCGTGCCGTGTCAGGGCCGCCCTGTCTTATCGGGCCGTGCCGGCACGGCACGATATCTTAAAGGGCCGTGCTTGGACCAGCCTTATCGTGCCTTCCCATTATCGTGCCGTGCCGGCCCGGCACGATAAGACCGGGCCGGCACGATTTGCCACCCATAGTGTCCGCTACAGGAAAATTGCACAGTCAAAGTCAACCAAATAACTGAAGACTCGAAGAAGATTGTTTTCTTTTTTATTTTTTTTCTCGACCTAAATTGCAAATTCCCAGTATTTACAGCCACAGTCAACGCGACCAGATTTTTACTTCGAAGGAGAACGGCAAGCACCACAAAAGAGAAAAAGGGTTTCCTGTGCTTGACTTTTTTTCTTTTTCCTTTTTTTTTGTGCGTGGGGTGGACAGGTCGTTCGTCGAAATCACCAGAGACTTAACCCCCACCAAGAAGATGAAGAAACGACAGAAAATGGGAGGACAAACACAAAAGCCGTTCAGCTCGGTTGATTTACACCGGAATGCGACGGTTGAAATCCATTGCGGTGGAGGGAACTCACTCGGGCCGTCGGGCGGATTCAGTAGGAGCACTCCATCCTCTGAGCTCGATCCCTGAGCATTGCGCTGTAGAGGGCCACACGGTTCGCGGGCATCCCTGGCCCGGTAGGAGAAGTATCGCACTCCCTGCAGCGCTTCTCCGTTGAGTTCCTCTGCTGCTGCTTCCTCCGCAACTCTTGCCCGTTCCATTTCGGCTCCTTCACGCCCTCTGCGAATTTCACTCTCTTCTTCTGCTGCCCCGATTTCTTCCCATCTGCGGTTCAGTTATGCAGACCGGTGTCAGCTTTTCTGTTTTGTTGAGTTAAACAAACAGCCAAGCAACCGTTCGGAGACAGAGATGGATTCCGGGGAAGAAAAAAAAAACAACAATTACAGATAAAAGATCCACGCTCTGAATGGAAAAGTCAAATTCGCGGGCATGATGCAGCCGACCAAGGAAATTTCCGAGAAGCATTCCCAATTCAGGCCTGATCGTCTGACTTTGAATCGGTAACCTTCAACGGATTTTGCTCGGTTCATGAGGTACCTGAGCATAAGCAAGCGCGCAGAGACCGCTTCGGGGGATCAGATTTATGCCGAGAGAAGGCGAGGAAGAGGACCGTGCTTGAGACCACCATAGTTGTTGTGGCTAAGACCAAGCTCTGTGAGACCAGCATAGAAGGAGACACGGAAGACTGGAGATCCCGAATGAGAAGCCGAACCTTTGACACAGAGTCGCGCAGCTTTGGTCTTATTTGGGGACAATGTATCTAACATATATATATATATATAGACACACACATACACACGCGTGTTTGCGCGATTAAACGGAGAGAAAAGTCGGACAATCACCTTCTAAATTTCTTCAAGAAAACCCGTTTTTAATTATTCTTCAAATAACTTTAAAATCACAAAGAAATTAATTTAGATTTTTAAAATAAACTCCTCACACATACGTAATGTCATTTCCTTTTTTTCAAGATTTTATAGCTTGAATTAATTTCAGTTGTGCTTGTAATTTACTGCTGCGTGTATTATGACACGACGACGCATCAATGGATCGGCATGAACATGTGACGAAAAGAAGACAGGATGGATCGAACATCGATGCATGTGACTGACCGCTTTCGCGATTTACTGGGTTTAAAAAAAGATTGTGTTTGTGATAATAAATAAGATTCATGCACATAAAATAAATTATATTTTCTTTGATGTTCATCATCAGCTCGGTGGATTTTGTCTCGTGGGCGTTAGCCCACCAGCATCAACTGCTCTCGACGTTCTAGAACATGTATATCCCAGCGCAATCGTGGTGTCGTAGTCAATTTGCCGCCCATATCTTTCCTTCTCTCTCTCGCTCTCTCTTTTTTTTTTCTTCCCTTTTCTACTCCTCCCAATAAGAAAATGATTTTGATTTTATAATGGAGTGAGGGAAAAAATAGGCTCTCTAATTAGGATATTTTTTCATTAATAAACTTTTAAGTTGATATTTTACTTGAAAAATAGACATCAATAATGCTTCAATTCGAAAACATGACACTGTAATATTTAAACATTATACAAAATTATTATCCTACAGTTTCACTCTCACTTGCCCCGCTCTCCTTAGGGCAATATAAAAAATGAGATTCAACGGGTTTAATGGTGAGGTCCGTCGATGCAATTGGAGGATTTCATGCCTCGCAATATAAAGTAATTATAGAGAATTATATGTGGTTTAATAACTTGTTTTGCCCAAGAAAAAAATAATTATCGGCTATTATTTTATATTTAAATAATATAAAAAATATGATCAAATTATCAAATTCCTTGGAATTAAAACCAATTACGACAACCCAAACACATCCGAACTGAAAACAGGATAATTTTCATCAGCCTTCCCCTTATCAAGATCGAGTTCAGAAGCGGAGGATGGAGACAAGTAATAGAAGGAAAAGGAATGGAGTGAAGATCAGGAGAAGCTCACGGGCATTCGCCACGTGTCGGGCATAATTTTCCACATGTTACTTTACCCTTTCCTTTTTTATAAATCAGTAATAATCCCTTTTTTTAATGATTATCTGTTCGACCAAGAATAGGAAAGATACCCCTCTGTCCTGCTACAGCGGAACACCTGTCGAGCAGTGAACTTCATCGTCACAACAAATCAAAATCGTGGGATGGGATGTGATGCTCGACGACCACCGCCCTGACAGAGGACAGTGCCATTCTTATCATCTCAGTCGGTGTAGCTGTGCTCAATAAATAATTATTAAAATATATTAAACGAGCACAGTAAATTTATTTAGATCAGTCAGTGACTTGTATTGACGAAGAAGTGCCACTTGGGCCAGAAAAAAAAGGCAATAACGTCGTGTATTCTCCATCTGAATTGAAAGTTATCAGCCAATTTGTCCCGAGCCCAGCACTGTACGTATGGGCTGCATCTTGGTTAAGTGTGGACACTTCTTCGGCCCATCAATCACCAAAGATTAAAAAAATGGCGGATGTCTTCTTCTTCTTCTTCTTCTTCTTCCTCCATGAAATATCCATCAATTTCATATAGGGAAGAATGGCTTCAACCCATTCTTCAATTATGCACTAATAAGAAGGGAATCTTTTTTTTTTTTTACCAGAGAGAGAGAGAGAGAAATCTTTTTAAAGGCAGGCAGGGAGCCAGTGATTAAGCCATTTCCATAATCACATAGATCGAGTAATTAATTAATTAACACTGCTTGTTAATTGCATTGGGACTGCCCTTTGTGACAGGAAGGATCACCGAGGTCAGTCCATTCATCGTACAGTTGAAATTAAGAGGCGTCCACATCTCTTCCGGCAATTTCCCTCATTCTTTGCTGGCCCTTTTGATTTTTTTTCTCTGTTGGAATTTGGACCATTCACACACAGAGATATATATATATATATATACATACATAGCACAAGGCCTAAGCTTATACGATGTTACGTCTCCGACAAGATAGTCCCAAAAAAAAAACCCTTAACGGGAGTTGGTTGTATAAGATCTAGCATGGTTTGGCGTTGGGATGGAACCCTAATCATGACAGATAATCTATCCAAGAGACTTGTTTATGAGTTATTTAGGATGTAACCGGGGAAGTTTTCTCCCTGCAGATATGCAGTCGACGATACGACAGTGCAGTAAATACAATGAAAACGTCTATCTAAGCTTAGTGGATGCATGTATACAATATCTTCACCCTTGAATTTACACGAGCATCATAGAACTTTGATCCCAGATAAAGTTAGTTTTCTCCGTTTCAATCTCTAATGGCTTTAATCTGGATGGGCTTCAATAATATGTGCGATCAGAGTTTTTCAGCAAGGTTCAAAATCAAGTTATGCGATGATGCAATTTGCGATTTCATAGTTGGTACGTTAGTAGAAACAGTTGCGTCGCAGTGCAATAACTCTGTGTCCGTATGTTGATTTCACTTTCAGATCAAAGCAAGGTTCAGACATATGTACATACGGATTGATGTCAGACAACTTTCAGTACAAAAGGTAAAAACAGTATCTGTTAGAAAGTGTTTGGAATGTACTACTTTTGACAAAATTGGTCGTCGTCCTCGGCAACTCCTTGCTCCTTTGGTCAACGCCTTTCCACCTAAACTGAATTAATTGCAGAAAGCAGACAGTTACCTGCTAAAAGTTCATGAAGGGCTACCTTCCGTTGCAGCGGGTGGGGGAAAGAAACGTTTAGATATACGTAAAACCGTAAAAGCTGCTACGTATTAGGTGCATTCTGTCAGAGAGATGTCATCATATCGTCCTCGTCGGACCTTTCCTTACTACTGTGAGCTGCAACTCAGATTAGAGAGAGAGAGTGAGATTTATAGGAATACAGTATCTTTTCGTGCAAGATGGGGGTATAACTGCTACAAGATTTCCCGAAAAAAATGACTGAAATTTTATGTAGTGTGATCAGGCTTGGTTACATTAATTACTGTGGATCAAGAGAGAAGAAGAAGGGTGAGAATGCTATCTCTCTTTTTTTGATCATTTTTCTTTTGTCTGATCAGTAGTGAGAAAGCTATCTCAAAAGTTGCAGTACTTTCTTTGCCGTAGCTTGAACCCCTGCCAGCAGAGGAGGGTTAAGTGAATTCACCGACAAGAGCCATCTCCACGAGCTGTCATCTAATAACTTGCTGTACTCTACGTAAGGCCTCCTTTTCATTTTCGTTTCTTATTTTTTAAATTAAACTCTCTGAGAAAGAGAAATTGAATTGAGGGTGAATTACGGATGCAGCGCCGGCCGTAGGATTGTCATCGATCTCTGCCTCTATATAGTTTTACGTTTACCTGTCAACAGTTCTACCCGTCTTCCCCACACGCAGGGAGAGAGATTATAATTTCAATCTCCATCCGTGCCTTTTTGTGCTTCTCTCCGACAAGAGTGTCAGAGAGCAGAAGAAGGCCACCGAACGATGGTACAGTCGAAGAAGTTCAGAGGTGTCCGCCAACGTTCTTGGGGCTCTTGGGTTGCTGAGATTCGCCATCCTTTGCTGTATTTTATCATTTTCTCCCCTGCTCCTTCCCTTACAATAAATAAAAAGAGAGTTTTTTTTTTCCTTTCATTTTCATTTGAGCTTTCAAGCACCCTTCCCTTCTTGCAATAATCTTCGCCATCAGATCTCTCATAATTGATAGCTCCACGTTGATCCTTAGTGTTCGTCTGGTCATCTGTTGCAGGAAGCGGAGGGTTTGGCTGGGAACATTTGAGACCCCGCAGGAGGCGGCCAGGGCCTACGACGAGGCGGCTGTCCTCATGAGCGGCCGGAACGCAAAGACTAACTTTCCAGTGAGCCCATCTCCGGGCTCCCAATCCCAGCTTGGGGGATTAACTTCAGGTTTAAACAACCCTTTGGCAGCTAGCCCTCTGAGTGCAATCCTGAGCGCGAAGCTCAGGAAGTGCTGCAAGGCCCATCCCCTTCCTGACTTGCCTGAGGCTGGACACCGAGAGCTCCCACATAGGGGTGTGGCAGAAGCGCGCCGGCTCTGGCCACGGCTCGGACTCGAACTGGATAATGACCGTGGAGCTCGGGAACAGTGAGAAGAGTGCAATCGGCGCGTCAACCTCGAGTCCTGAATCGGGTGCTGATGTCCAAGAGGTATGGGATCCGACAGAAACGATTGGCGACGATGGCGGTGAAGACAGGCTGACGGAAGAGGACAGAATCGCACTTCAGATGATTGAGGAGCTTCTGAACCGCAACTAACGCTGGCCCGGAAAGACTACTCCAAGAGCAGATCACCACAAATCAATCCATTTAAACTTTGAACTACCCCCTGCAGCCGGTTGGATGTTATTAAGACGGGCCAGATCCATCGTTTTTCCTTTAATGATCACGGAATCCCCGCAACCATGGGAAGCGAATTATCTTCAACTGTCCATGGGTGCGAACATGGGAGAGAGGCAATTAAAGTTCTTCTACGTGGTTGGGTTGAAGTCTCTATCAAGTACCTTCAATGTCTAGCATCTCCGACCTCCACATTGTAGGTATATCGTGCGTGTCGTTATATGGTGTGAGCCCTCGCATTCATTTGTCTCGATGCATGGTGATCATCAGCGTATATGTGTATACGTATCTCAAGTAGTTCTATAGGCATGCGGTGTTTTCTTCTTCTTCTTTTTTTTTTTTTTTTGTCTTGTAAGGGTAATCATCAAATGCACACAACGTACGTACTAGTATTTGTCCCATTAGCTTGAATAAATTTGAAAGTGTGCTGTGATCTTCTCCCTAATGTACGCACGGCTTCACTATCTACATAAATGCATTGTAAGTCGTTCGTGTAGGTGCATACTCGGTAATTTGGCTTCCTCGATTGTGGTGACGATGTGATAGCCTTCAATTACCATTATCATGAGGGCTGCCCTGCGAGCCAATTCCCATTAATGGAAAGAACTGCGATCCTATCAACATGTGGCTCGGTGAGGATTGATTGATGTAATTAGAACCAAAATATAAATGTGTACGGAGGCTAGATGGAATTTGACAATGGGATTACAGTGCTATAATTGTCGAGCCGACCCACTTAGTTAGAACGGTAATCATAAATTGATGTATGGCACACTATGCAATGTAGGTAACCTGTGAGTTTGTCGATGATGGAGAACCGTGACCATTTGTCGATCAGATTGTACGATATCTCCATCACGACATTTAAATGGATCAGAAAACGCAGCTAGTGTTGGTACAATTATGCCGGCACGACAATAGAGACATATCAAATCACAGAAAGGAGAAATCACCGATCCACACCACTTGCAACGAAGGGGTCGGGCCGATCCTTACGTTTTAATGGCGCCTCCGACATATACATGTATACTATTACACACACACACATACATAAGTGACTCATTTTTACCAATGAATCTACGTACGACAGCCGTCTTTGGGATTATCGAATCAACATTCCAATGGACAATAGAAGACTCCGATTCCTTCAGAGTGGTATACATGCCATTCTTCAATTGCCAGCGATACATAAAACTCTCTTTGAATGGGGGGAGGGTTTATACCTTTCGATTAAGGATCGACGACGAATGTCTTGATCTCGTAATTCGCATAAAATTATGTCCAAAAGTCTTCCCGAATTCTACACAGATCACAACACAACCTAAGTACACGTATATGGGACAACTGTGACTGATGCCGCGGGAACGTATGATTATATATGCGTGACGGGAGAAGTAGGAACTAATGGGACGTTATATAATGGATTCATCATACTCGAGTTTAGATCGATCGATATATAAATGCCGATTAACTTGCATAATCGGCAAGAAAATACCCTTTTAATATGATTGATGTGAACGTAGGGTGAGGATAATATGCCTAAGACTTCATGGTTTTAATTGTACACACATAGGGTGGGTGGGAGGGTGTGCGTGTGTGTGTTTATTTATATGATATGTGATCCCCGAGTAGGTTGATTTTATCTTCTCATATATAATAATAATAATAAAAAACCTCTCAAAATTAATAAAGGCTGCGTAAATTAGGTGAGTAAAGGCTAGGGGGGTCTCTTTTATACGAGAACTGAAAATTTAAGATGCCCGCTGGTCCCCGCATGCACGGTCGGGCCCTTGGCACGTGTCTGTGTCGATAATATGTCTAGATTACACCCGTTTGATGTCTTTTGTTTTTAAGTTAAGTTGTCGGATTTAAGTTTTGCGAATTATGAAAATTAGTGATGTCGGACAGATGAAACCGAATTATTAGGCTTTTCGGAGGGAACTCTTTATCGGCTTCTACCACTCTTTCGTGGTCCGACCAGTTGAAAAATTCCAGTTAATCCGCGTACCAGCATCTATGAATAATATATACCCTCTTTTTTACGTAAATCCGATGCAAGACTAGACCGATACACGACCAGATGTCACAATGTTTCAGCTTGCCGTTTGGTCCATGAAAAATGTACATGGAGCTGCTTGGACACAATCAAAACATTTTGGCGTCGAATTGAGAGATAGGGAGAAGCACGGGGCAAATTTGGAATACCCTTATCTGGACAATATCGGATCGGAACTGTGTGTATGGGTGGAGGCGATCGGAAAACGGCATCGGCGACGGGAGAGAGAGGACAAGCGAAGGCAGATCATGATGATCCACGGAGTATTATTTGCTAGTTCCGTCGGGGACAACCTCAGTCGAATGATGGGCCTTACCGCGATCACCCGTGGGCCCGTTGTCGGCTCATTTGCCGCTTTTGCTTTATGGTCCTTAATTCTACTTTGCTGGCTTAATTTTTAGTTTATTCAATGTGCTTTGTGGGTATCTTTTGGTGGAGATTTCTTCGCTGGGGACTCAACCTGTCCGTGGTTTCGGTTGTTCTTTTCGTAAGATCTGCCTGGAATTTTAGTCCGACCTGCCGGTTATCTCCTCTCGATATGAATTGAATTGACTTTATTTCAGCAGAGGGGCTGCTTCACGTGTAGAAGTTTGTTTTGTGGGAAATTTTATGGTTTGTGGAAGTCATAAGCAACTGTTGAGTTGAATCTTAGATCCTAATGCTCGGCATGATTTATTGTTTGTTATATTTATTATCTGAATAGATATGCTAAGAAATTTTGCGGGGTGATGTGTCCCCAATTCTCATAGCGGCTGTTTCTTTGTTCCTGGTACTTGTCTGTTCTTCTTCCTCATCAGCTGGTTCACAAGGTTCCTACGGGCTTGCATGTGTACATTTACTACATTTCACGGCCTTCAGAATGTCATCCTTGGAAATGCTGCGGAGATCTGAATCCTAAAGATCTGCCTACGAATCTTCTGAAAATGACCCAAAAAGAGTCACAGTAAGTAATAAACTCCTGAAGGTTATTCTAGAGCATCTGATCGTAGACATTCGATGCCGCTGTTTTCTCAGTCAGAGAGATCGGGAAAGTGCATAGGATTAGGCAGGAGTTTCACCAGAGTCACAGTTTGGGCTGGCTTGTCAAACAAATCCCAAACTGGTCAGTTTCGAACCCTTCAACGTACGGTAGGAAGGACGCGTTTGATGTGGAGACATGGAAGGGATCATGAAATCACCACTGTTTCTCGATGGATTTTCAGTTTAGTTCCAAACTCACATTTGGTCGATCACCTTGAGCAAAGAAAGGAGGGCCCAGGTCTCCCATCAAGAGCAGAACCTGGACAGGAATCGCCCGTGACATCAAGAAACAGAGGGATTGAGATCGACAGAACCGGAAACAGGGGAATCTCGGGCAGGTAACTGCCGCACTTGCTGCTCGCTTTGTACCGTCTGAGGGGTGGGTGGGAGATGGAGAAGATGACGCGTGTCCGACCGTACGAGAATAAACATGGACACCGGTGTTTCTTGGATGCTCCCTAATTAATATGCCCATCTGTAATGTTTGCCTCCATTAATAAAATGGAAAATTCCACCCACCACGACTTATCGCCATAGAAAGTTGGGCAAAAGAAATTGCTCGAAGATCTCATCTGAGAACTGTCATTTAAACCATATAAGCCATATAAATTGTCATAATTATCATTAACTGCACTGTTTATATATATATATATAGGTGTAGCAATATTCAAGATTTTTTTGGGCATTTTTAAGTGGTGAAGAGCGAGTGAACAGCCCCGTTCACGGAATGGAAGCAGGTGGCGGCTTCTCGCACCTTTTTTCCTTTTCAATTATGTAAAGTTGAATGAGTTTAATACAGAAGGTCAATGGGCATAAAAGAGACCCGGGGATAGCAATCTAATGGGAGATCGACGTAGTTGACGCCGAAGAGTCATCGACGGGGAAAAGAAGATGATCAAAGCTCCGGTTTTGCTGCTCTGTCTTGTCGCTCTCTGTGTCTTCGCTCATTCAAGGCCGATCGGTCCTGCGGAGTCAGATCCCCATGTCAACAGATCTTTCAAGCCCAACTCCACTCAGGTACGGGGAGGGAGGGAGGGAGGGAGATGGACGAGTAGGGAGATTTCTTCTCAAAATCAGTCCTTTCAGACACGCAAAGGATTTAAGTCAATTTGTTTTCTCGAAAACAGTTTTGTTTGGTCGGAGTGTCAGGCAAATAACCATGTCTTACCGGAGGATTTTTCCGTCTTGTCAAGACGCGCTGCCAAGAATCTTGCTCTCGACACAACAAAGTGAAAATGTTTCGGGTTATTGGAGTAGATTTTCAGCTGTCTTTGGGTCTTTTTCGCAGTAGAATGCTTCAGAGAGCCGATATTCATGTCAATGGGGGGTTAATGTTTTTAATGCAGAATGTGGGAAGCTGCTCCTATACAGTGACTATAAAGACAAGCTGCTCTTCGATTTCTTACACACGGGATCAGATCAGCCTTGCTTTTGGTGATGCATATGGAAATCAGGTACATCATAGACGAATTACAATCGATTTATGAGGCGGAAAAAGAAGGGCACCAAATTGCATAAAAGAGAACTGAAGTGTTTACTCCTTTGATGGGAATTGCAACCTTGGACAACAGATGGATGAGCCACCTGTGAAAACGAAAAAAGGAAAAAACGAAATCTTCCATTGCTAACATAAGTTATATGCAGAGAAAAGAAGTTCTTGATTGAATTATGCATTGTAAATCAACTGTATTAAGCGGATTGTTGTTCTATGCATGTTTTTCAAATGTGGTGAAGCCACTGTGCTTCCAGTCGTTAACTTCCCCAGACTCGGAATTTCAGCAAGCGAATTCTTGAATCTATAAATTTCGCATGGCATGAGTATATATGTTTTTTACATGCTGCACCTTGTCTGCAGCCAATAAAATGCATCCCGTTCTTCACTAAGCCTGTCTGTTTTCATTTCTGATGGATAATGCAAACCATATGTTATCCAAGTTTCCAATTTCATAAAAAGTTTAGAAAGTTTTCAAGGGAACAGTTTCTGGGGAAGAACTGCAGAAAATGTTAGAGCAGTTTAGTTTTCTCTTCTGCATCGAAGAAGTTTTCTTAATCCACAAGAGCCAAAAACTGAGAGTATGTTGTGTCGCTGGAAAAAGGAATGAGAGAAGTTTTGAGAGAGTGAGAAGGCCCATGAACGAGATACTTGCATTGATATTCATGCAGCAAGATTAGGAATTGTGCTCGTTCAAGTGGTGGATTGTGGGTTTGGCTATGAGCTACTGAATAGAAGTAGGCAGTTTTTTCTTTTCCTTCTTCACTTCATCCTAGCTGATTGTGCGGTACCTAAAGTCTTCTGTCCTACATTAGTTCACTGTTTCACAGATAAAAACTCTTCCTGTAAAGAAGATTTGCTTTGGGCGTAGGTATATGCACCAAGGATAGATGATCCCTCTACCCGGACTTTTGAGAGGTGCTCCACGGATACCTTCCAAATATCTGGGCCATGTACGTATCAAGTCTGCTATGTGTACCTCTACCGGAGTGGATATGATGGGTGGAAACCTGAGACAGTCACTATATATGGTTACTACACAAAGGCCATCACCTTCTACTACAACACCTTCGTCCCCAATGGTGTCTGGTTCGGTTTCAATCACTGCGGGACCCTGTTGGCATCAACTTCCTCATCTTCCTCCTCCTCCTCCTCCTCATCATCATCATCAGCAGCGGCATAGATGAAAAGAACTCGCTTTGTGCGATTATGTTTCTTATGTTCCTTTTGTGGCGAAATGAGGCTCTGTAGCTTCTCCGTTTTGGGCTTCTAAACCTTGGAACGATTCTGGGTGAGGGTTCTCCGTTGAAAAAATAAACTATAAATTCAGAAACTTGCTGTGTGTTGTCCCCCCGGACTATTCAGACATATTTCCCGACTATTTAGCCCTTAAGGCTAAAAGCAACTATTCAGGTCAGTTTTTGATATATTCTGATAAACTTGCCCGTGAAACTGAGTTCTATCCCAGTCATCGGTGAATTTCACGGTCCCATCAAAGATTGAATGCCCTCCCCCTTTTGATGACCGGCCTTAAAATTTCGGTTCTTGCAGTAGTCCGACTCCGTGATAAGAAGTTCGTGGCGCAAAGTCCACTGTGAGTTTCTGATCCAGTAATTATCCCGAGAACCTGAAATGCTGCAGAACGGACACCCTTTTATCAATAAACGGCGCTCGGGCTAAGGGCTAATGAGCAATTTTACACGCGGGCGTGCGCATATGTATGTACGGTGTCCCTATGTTACAGCGGGAAGGTTACCGAACTTAACTAACCATCCCACCCTTAGAAAAGAGGCTCATTCTTCACCGTCCAACTCTTTTCTCCTCCCTCTGTCTCTCTGCCTCTCGCCTTTGCGCTTCCAAAGGGGAGGCTTGGGTCTACCGCGAGTACCCTTTTCCCTCTCTCTCTCTCTCTCTCTCTCTCTCGCCAACAAATGGGAACGAAGAGTGATCCTGACCTGGAGAAGGGGCCGCAGTCGCAACGCCCCTCTTCCTCCCCCTCCCCTGGCCCCCACAAACACCGAGACCCTTTGCCAGTTCATATTCCACCTCCTGCAGCCCCAGAGCAGTGGCTCGCATGGCTGATCCCCCTAATATTTTTGGCCAACATTGCGGTCTTCGTCTACACCATGTACGTCAACGATTGCCCCTCCAGGGAAGGCAAAAGCTGCATCCTCTCCTCCCTCCTTGGCCGCTTCTCCTTCGAGCCATTCAAGTCTAACCCCATGCTTGGCCCTTCAATCTCCACGTAAGCAAGAGAGCAATTGTTGATCAATCCCCAGATCCTCCCTCTCTCTGTCTCTCGTAGCTTTAATTTTATTTGGAGCAAACACTTCTTTTGACAGGCTGGAGCAGTTAGGGGGCCTTGAGAGGAAACTGGTGGTGGACGACGGGGAAGCATGGCGGCTCGTCTCTTGCATATGGCTCCATGCAGGAGCCCTGCACTTGGCCGCCAACATGTTGAGCCTCATTGTTGTAGCGATCAGTCTCGAGCAAGAATTTGGATTTCGTAAGAGATGAAATTTCTCAAGAGTAAAAGTCTGTTACCCTTCCTTCGATATATTGCTGGTCATGTCATAACTGACTGCGGGTGTCCGGATTAACTTTTGCAGTGAAGATTGGAGTTCTATACGTGTTTTCTGGGATCGGGGGAAGTTTATTGTCTACTCTTTCAACCGATGGTGATGCAAAGATATCTGTAGGGGCATCTGGTGCTCTGTTCGGCCTGCTGGGCGCAATGCTTTCCGAGCTCATCACAAATTGGACTATTTATGCGAACAAGGTCAGCTTCTTCTCTTATCCATTCCACGAGTTTAACTCTGCAAGCAATGAATAGGTAGTCTGAAGATGTGATGGTGCGATAGTAGGTCATAGGCTGTTATAGAAGGGCTGATTTAGGAGTGCTATAACAATGGAAAGAGCACCAGCAGAGAGCTAGGAAATTGACCGACATGATATTTACTTGTCAAGAGGACTAACATGATACTTGCCATGAGGCTTTTTCCAGTGTAGAGCGCTCACTACTCTGGTGATCATGGTTGCCTTGAACATGGCAATCGGATTGCTGATACCTCACCTAGACAACTCAGCCCACATTGGGGGACTCATCGCCGGATTCCTTCTGGGGTTTGTACTCCTAATCCGTCCCCAGTATGGGTATGTGAGCAAGAGATATATTCCGGCAGGATACGACATAAAGCGGAAGAAATCTAAGTACAAGACTTATCAGTATTTCTTATGGGTCGCAGCATTACTCCTACTAGTTGCTGGGTAAGCTGAAACAGTGGAATCTTCTGCGTCTTCGTACAGGATTGAGATCTTCATTAATCTCATCGTTGGTTTAAATTATTTTCGGACGAGCTGCAGATTTGCGACGGGCTTCGCCAAGGTGTTTAACGGTCAGGTGATCAAGAAGATTGCATTCTAGAGGAACCAACCTGCTCTCCTCTCTTTGATAGCCTTTTCTAAGAGAAGTAGCAGGTACCCCTTGATCGTTGGAAATGGAAGTTGTACTATTTAATCATTCCCAGAACCATGAAAAGAACAACACCTTCTTCCTCTTGTCAAAGTAAGGATCCTCTAAGCAGAAACACCTACCTGTCTCGAGTATTGTGGTAACACTGATTAATAATATACCAAAAAATCAATTACTTATGTGATGCTGATTTGAGAAAATAAGAATCTGCTATATCACTCGATCAGAATGAGTGTCTTTCCATGTTTAAAAGATCAAACAAATTGTTTTCCTAGTCTCTGATCAAGAGAAAAATGAACATGGATTGAAAGTTATGTGTTGATCCAAATTGCAGGTGGAAAGCATGGAACCCTCTAACTCCTCAGTTTAGCTGAAGCCGGAACAGAATTTAAAGGAAATGGCGTGGAGTTGATGATCGTATAATGTAATAATCTACACTATTGACTCTAAGTTGAAGTGCTCATAGCTTCCAGTTTCTGGATGGAGAGAGTTGGATGCGGTGGCCATAATCGGAAGTATGGAGGAAGAAGGGCAAACTGACCATATTATAACTCTAATTAATTACAGTAATAATTTGAACTGAAAACTCAATGATTTCGGAGCAATATTATGGTTTTAACTGTGTTATCCTGTTCATCTTCTTTCTTTCTTTTGGAATGAATTTCTTGTCCAGAATCCCTTCTCTCTGGGATGGTCAGTTGATCTACGATTCCATGCGGAGTCAGCAAGATGGCATGCTTACGCTCTGCTAGTCATCTCTTGGGCTCCACTGTGGCAGTTTCCTAAGTAGAGGGATCTCCCAGAGACTATTAAGAACACAGGGAACGAATTGGTAAAGGGAACGTATAATGTACATCACGACTTACAAAACCGAAGATAGGCGGAAAAATTGGAATGAGAAGGTTAAGGACTGATTCAGTCCCATTTCATTACAATCATAATTGCCAAATGTAACCTACAAGGTCTTAAACGTGTGCATTCTGTCTATCATTTCACTAATATAATAAGTGTCGAGTTTGAGTAATTTAAATAAATTCCTGGTTAACTTAGCAAAATCTCTACTGGTACTTCTAGGAATAAGATGGAGATGTGCCTTCAAAGAAGAATTTTTTTTACCCTTAGAAAGCTCAAATAGTGCACGTGCTCTTTTTTTATTTTTTTATTTTTTATTAATTTATATTTAAATCGAGTAAATACATTTAAATAATAATTTTTTTTCAACATGCTTCTGAGTTGAATTTGAGAACCTAATTAAATCAAGCATACTATCTTTATAATTTTTCCAATTACGATATTTGAAAGACAATTATTATGTGATTTCTGACGGGTCCACGGTAGCTTACGGTGCACCTCAAGGTCCGCTCGGCTTAACCTAAACCCCTTCAAACCCCTTTGTTAGGTGGCAAACCGCCCACAGCTCTGTCTCTCTATCAGATCCACCGCAGTCCGCGGCGGCGGAAGTCAATCCCCTCTTCTCTTCTCTTATTTCTTCTGTTCACTGCCAGTATCAGGGTTCCGTCCCATTCTTCACCAATCAACAATCAACAGTCAACCGCGTTCGCTCTCCTCTAATCCTTCAACTTCAGCGTCTTCCTCAGTGGAGTCCGCTCCTTCTACATTCATCATCCCCATCTGCCCCCACACCCATGTTCTACCATTTTGGGATGCTCAAATTGAATTCTTGGATTCTACTGGAAAATGCTAGGGTTGCTGGGCAGCTGTCGGACGTAAAAGATAGGGCTTCTTTGGGTATCTGATGAAGTCCGTTGAGGTTTCATTACTTTAGCTATTTGGATTTCTCGGTCCGGTATTTCTTTTTATGGGTATTGAAGAATTCGTAGGAATATCCCCGAAGTTGTCCGCTTTGCTTCATGGGTGTGTTAATGTCTCGGTCTGAGGAACATGCTTTCTCTGCGACCAGTCCGCAGAATATGTCACTCTGCCGCTGCCGCAATTTCTTCCATGAACTCTACTGTTGTTTGTAGCCCTGTTCAGAACCCGAAACCCATTGAAAAGCCTGCCCTTATCAAGCTTAAATCTGAGCGAGACCCAGATAAGTTATTCCACCTCTTCAAGGCCAATGCACACAACCGTTTGGTTGTGGAGAACCGGTTTGCATTCGAGGACACTGTTTCTCGGCTTGCTGGTGCTGGCCGATTCGATTACATTGAGGAACTGCTTGAGCAACAGAAAACCCTACCGCAAGGCCGCCGAGAAGGGTTTGTCATCAGGATCATAATGCTATATGGAAAGGCCGGGATGGTCAGACAGGCTGTTGACACCTTCAGTAATATGCATCTCTTTGGGTGTAAGAGGACTGTGAAATCTTTCAATGCCACGCTAGAGGTCTTGACCCAATGCCGGGATTTAGGGGCCATTGAGTCGTTCTTCCTTGAAATGCCTTTGAAGTTTCATGTTGAGCTCGATGTGATTTCTTTGAACATTGTTATTAAAGCACTTTGTGAGATGTGTGTGCTGGATAGGGCTTATCTTATCATGGTGGAGATGGACAGGGTGGGTATAAGACCTGATGTTGTTACTTACACCACTCTTATGTCTGCATTTTATAAGAGTAACCGGTGGGAAGTGGGCAATGGGTTGTGGAATCTAATGGTGCTTAAGGGCTGTTCACCAAGTTTGGCAACATTCAATGTTAGGTTTCAGTATTTGGTTAACAGGCATAGAGCATGGGAGGCTTATCGTTTATTGGCATTGATGAAAAAGATCGGGATGAAGCCTGATGAGGTTACTTACAATTTGGTCATTAAAGGTTTCTGCCTTACTGGAGATCTTGAAATGGCCAAGAGGGTTTACTTTGCTCTTCATGGGAATGGGTGTGAGCCAAATGTGAAGATTTATCAAACAATGATTCATTATCTTTGCAAGGGAGGTGAATTTGGATTGGCGTATACAATGTGTAAAGACTCAATGCAGAAAAATTGGTTTCCAAATGTAGAGACTATTAGTGCACTTCTCAAGGGGCTGAAGAAGAATGGGCAGATTGGCAGAGCCAAAGCAATTGTAAAATTGGCCCAGGAAAGGGTTCCACACTTGTCTTGTTGTCAAATGAATGCTTTCAAATCCATAGTTTCCAACTGAAGTTTCAGATGGGCATAGAAATTTGATGCATTTCCAATTCATTCATATGTCTCCAGTGGGTATATATCAGACCAATACGACAAATATACAAGGAGCATTCTCTTTTACTGGTCTTTATTCTTGAATCAACTATGTCATGATGGGAAGAGGCTATGGGCAGATGATGAATATGCAACTTCTTGTAAGCCCCCTTCATCTCTCTCCCCAGTATCCACAAGCATTGGTAAACACGCACACATGGGCTCTTAGATCTATGATAGAGTGTGTTCTATTGTTTGAAACTTCTGATGCAGAGTCCCAATGCAATTTTTTGGTTAATACTAATGGGTAAAAGTATCATCGCATTATAAGAAGATAAGAGTATCATCATATGATGCAAGTCTTTCTATTCCATTGTGCAGTCTTGCCTGAAATTCATATCATGAAGTGGATCCCTATTATTTGCTACCAACATAATGGAACCATTTTTTGGGAATGGAAATGCCTTTAATTTTTATGTTGTTTAGGTCTAAAGAAGTCATGCTTGCATCTGTTTATGGATCACTTTCGTTAGTCACATGAGACTGGTGAATGTTTGATTGACATTGTTGAGGTTATGTCTCTAATTTTTTATGCAATGGATGTTGTGTGTCCTCAGATTCGCTTCATAGACCGGTAATGCTGAGAAACAACAAAATGTTATGAAGCTGAACCATATGGCAGAATTCGGCCAGAAAAAAAAATGAAAAAGAAAAAGAAACCATATGGTATACAGCAGAAGCAGCAAGGTACGTCTGTCCTGGTTCAGTCATGTTATGTAAGTTTCTAAAGAGAGGAGATTCTGGTCCCAGGGCTATTACTTTGGAGTTATTTATCATGCTAATTTTACTGATCCGTTGTGGCTGGTGCAGATTTGATGATTGATGCGCTTCTTCCAAGTACAAATTCACATTTGAAATTGGATCAACTTCTGACTTATCTGCTGCTGTGCCTTTGATGTCAAATTGAAGATAGAGGATGCAAATTACAGGAGCACTTTTTACTTCCATTGGTTGTTCATTTACACAAGGATGGGCCTAGTTTTGTCGATCTTTTAGGATTATCAGCCCAAAGTACAAAGATCCATTATTCTGTCGGGAAAAAAAGAATCTTCGGTGACGAGGTTTCTCATGAATAAATGTTCTTATGTGCCCCTTTTACCTTTCACGAAACAGCTGCAATTTGAGCTGTTGGGCAGTTTTGTCTCAATAATGACAATCATAGGTGCTTTTGACCCAATCACAGAAGATTGTTCCAGTGGGTTATCTGTTTGATTACGAATATCTCGAAGTTCATGCACCCACCCACCGTGTAAAACCTGAAGCCTTGATGCACTTCAGAAAAAGATATGTAGCTCATTTCGCCAATTTGTTTCCTGGGGGAAAATACAGTATGATTTTAGGGTAGGAGAAGATTCACAAATTTTAGGCAGCCGTTGCCACCTTCAGCCTACACCGCGGTCCCCCACCGACCCTCGCCATCAGTTGTTGCTTGTTTGTTTCAAAACCCAAGTCCAAATGGCCCAAATTTGAGATTCGGGATTCGAGCAGTAGTCTCTAAAGATAGCCATTCGACTCCCACTCTCTTCTTCTCGTGCCCAAAAGCCGTAGTTTCCTCATTGAACGGCCCTCCTAAATAAAAAACAATCCAAAACCCATCTTTTTTCCTCAAACCCCACCTCGGACGATCAACCAAAATGATGATTGAAATCGTCAAAACCCAAAATGCCGAATTCCGAAGCCATTTTGTCCAGGACGAGGATTATGGCTTCTGGCATCATTGGAGGGAAGAGAGAGTCAGGATGATAAGACATTTTATGGGTATTGGATGCGCTAGTAAGATAAATATGTGATTTTTGTTATGACGTGTCAACACAAAACCCCTCTCCCTCATCTTCCATTTTCCCCACTTCCTGCCATACAAGATCTCTTTCAATGATTTATTGTCCGACTTCTAAGCGTATACACTAGCAGCCCGAGGAAGAGCTTGTCCTAGTATGTACTTCCCCAAGCTGGACGTGGAGGAGAAGGACAAAAGTCAAAAGCGAAGTTCGAAGTTATTTTCGATTTGTCCGTAAAGACACCATTTTCAAAGTGTTGGGCTCTCTTATTTTTAATGGAAATTCTACATCAGATTGAAAATGACAGTGACGAAATGTATATGGATGGCTAGTCTAAGCTGTACTGAGGAAGAGAACTCCATCTTTGCAACTTGCGGAGAAGATGAAAATGATGGCATCATCACTGAGAGAAATCGGCATGCGCTGCAATTAATTGTATCACGAACAAGCTGACGGCAGCAGGGGAAAGACAAACCAATAAATATGTGTTTGTTTGTCTGCTCGTGCGTACGTTTAACACATGAATTCTTAGAGCAACATGTCCATGCCCTCTGAGTTTTGGTGCAACTGCAGCCCAATGAGTGCAATGCTAACCCTTGATTGTAGAGCAAATAGACCAATTTTCGAGCTATCGCCGTATAAATATTGCCAACCAAATCATAGATAAAACCAACCCATTGTATGCTCAAACAACCATCACCAGAAGACAGCACAAATAAAAACATCGAATGAATCATAATGTACAAGCTACATGGACAGCTAATCAATGCCATTTGGTGTACGGGATCCCTTCGGGTCCACAATTTCAAGAAAATTGCTGGAAGGAAACTCTATTAATTTTTTTCCCTTTTTTAAAATAGTTTTTAGATGTTTATGACCAAACCCAAATTATGAATGCCAGTCTGCAGAAAACTGCGGTTTTTGCTGAGCCCATGTAGTATGCAATGGGACGTGGAGTCTACGTGTCCTGCCACTGTACAGTTCACTTTGGAAATAGATTAAGTGAGCGTGTAGTACAGGCGATTTTTGCATGTTCTGAAAAGACAGATTCTTACATGCCTCGTGCAATCTGACCGACGAAGAGTATCGCCCTGAAAAAGCTTGCTATTCCAAGTGGAAGAAAGGGAGGTGATTTGGGGGGGGCGGCGGAGGCTTTGTCTAAGTGCACCAGTCGTCGCCGTTGTAGGTGAAACCTACCAGCAACCCGCCATCCAGCCATCGCTGAGCAGTTGGGTGGCCTCCATCCAGCCCATCGCTATCCCTCAGTCACCTAGGTGATTCGTTTATTTCCCTAAAATAAATTATATAATTAAAAAAATGAAATTAAAGGATTAGTTATCATATTTTCTAAAATTAGAAGTATCAGAAAGTTCAAAAATTTTTGAATGTGCGTATGTCCTTTGAGGGATTTACCCTCAGTATCTTCTCTGCCGTTCAGCTATGAAAGAAGGAAGAAGAACAAGTAAAAGGGGTCACGGGCCTTTATAAAAAGGCCACGCAACATCTTCGTCTCCTCGGACTTCTCTCGTACTTATCCAAAGTCACCCTTGATGGTTTGATCCATCATCATCCATTCTGTATCCGTCTCTCCCTTCGGTCATCTGCTTCTCTTCGTGGTTCTTGATTCGATCGAATTTTACTCGTGATACGACGCCTCAGTCGGGTTCGTTGTTTAGCTTCCTGGGGAAACATGAAGGAAAATTTGCAGAACCCGCTGCACCTCAAGTCACTGAACCACATTTCTCTCGTCTGTAGATCAGTGGAAGAGTCCATTGATTTCTACCAGAACGTTCTTGGATTCATCCCCATCAGGAGGCCCGGCTCCTTTGATTTTGATGGCGCATGGTAATCACTTACCTCTAACCTTGAGATTCAGCTAGTATTGTTAAGTCCGTGTTGTTTTACTTTGTTGTCGGTGTACCGTGATCGTGTGTTGGTGGGTGTTTTGATGATCAACTAACTAGGCTCTTCGGGCACGGAATTGGGATCCATTTATTGCAATCAGATGACCCAGAGAACATGGAGAAGAAGAGCGAAATCAATCCGAAGGACAATCACATCTCTTTCCAGGTATAGTTCCATCTCATTTCTCATCATTAGCTCGTGCACCAATTCATAATTCATCTAGTTGATTCCTCGGCAGTTCCTGCTATTGCACTGGGTAGAATGATTCTCTAGATAATGACCTCTTTCTGCTCCTCTGTTTGAGCATATTGCAGTGCGAGAGCATGGGTACGGTAGAGAAGAAGCTGAGGGAGATGGAGATCAAGCACATACGGGCAAAGGTGGTGGAAGGTGGGATTGAGGTCGATCAGCTCTTCTTTCATGACCCAGATGGTTTCATGATCGAGATCTGCAACTGCGATAGCCTCCCTGTGATCCCACTGGCTGGCGAGATCGCCCGATCGTGCTCGTTGGTCAACCTCCGCGTGCTCCAGACCCAGATCAAACAGGTTGCCCAGCAGTAATGCGGAGAAAGGAAGAGCGAGCCCAGCGGTCCCGGGATAACAGGCATTTCATTCACTCGTTGTCATGTTCGACATCTAATCACAATTTAAAAAGGAACGTAAGCCCTGTATTTCTACTTAGTATTAAATAAAACAATGGGCCAAAGCTCGGGGAGTAGGTCGTATCAGGTGTTGTGTCGGTCTTGTGTGAGACATGAACGACGTTTACCGGCGTCCACAGTGTTCCAGAGGTATCAGTTAAGTGCCGGATAGTACTGTATATGTTTTCCTGTTTCTCCTTCTTTCCTCCCCGTCCCGTCGCTCTGCAAAACACATTCCCTGTCAATTCTCAGGTTCAACAACAGAATCTTGGGAATAGAATTGCTCATTCTTTCCCATCGTTATTGAATCTCCTTTGTTTCGAAATCTGGAACCAAGCTATGAAGCATGGTGATGTTACATATATACGTACATACAGCTATACAGAGAGAGATTACAACGGTTGCATTATAGAAGCGGTATCATGTTTGATCTTCTCAATCAAGAATATACTGCCCAAGTGGGTTCTAGGAGAAAAATGACATGCCGATCTTATTAGATGTAACGCCCAGAATCAGCTACTATGTACATCTTTGATGACAAATATATAGAAATATCTTGGAGACTAGGCCTCATTTCCGCCTTAACGAAGTGAAAAAGTGGTAGACCTAGTATCTATTTTCTGACCGATGAAGCTATTATCATCATCGTCTGAGAAGCAAGGAAGGGGATAAACCAGACTTCCGCTAGAGCCATAAGCTTGCCAACAGACGGATCTTGTTGACCATCCATCGAGGGACACGAGCTCTATATCTTCCAAATATAAGCCTTCGCATGGAGACTCATCGCTGCAAGCAAATATTATTGCTGCCTCAGTAGCAGATGTCCCCTTTATGTGCATGAATGCTATATTTTTCACTTTCACTGAATTGGTCTGCATCAGGAAAACCTTGACAAATATTATAATCTTTCTGAAACACGAAAGTAACGGCCAGAAAATCTTTTGAAACCAAACAGCTCTGTATGTTCATTTTTCTAATAAAGCACAGATACAGGACACAAGGGTCTCTGTCAGAACAGAAGGATGGTGATGCAATTTGTGGAATGGAATAGAATTATTACGAGTGGAATGGTACAAATTCATGTGGTGATTCCTATCAGTGGCTTCTTTCCATCTCACCGAACAAAACCAGATGGATATTTATACGTACCTGATTTGGACAAGGGAGAAAAGAATCACAATAGTATTGGTTGATAATAATGGGATTTGATACATTCTCCATCACCATGTTCTTGAAGATGATATCAGAGGCATAGCCACCACCACCCTATTACAATAATCGAAAGAGCAAAAAGAGGATAAGTCGACTTGATGCTTCAAGAGTGATTAGATGATTCACAGTTGCAAAAGAATAAGCAAGAAATTCTTCACCTGCCATGTCTTGATCCTGACACCATTGGTGGTATTGGACAGGATAGCTCCATCTACAGTCACATTGCGAATATCTGACCATGACTTCCACTTTCCCAAGCTACCAATACTAGTCAAGCAAGACCACAATTTATTGATTTTAACATGCCAGATGATATTTTGAAACTCAAAATCAACTGGAGAAGGTAGTGAGCTATACCTGATACCATGCCCAGGACCACAGATGATATTTCTGATTGTGACCCGTGAAGAGTTGCTGACAATAGATATACAATCATCTCCTGATAAAGACACAGTGCTACATTCATCAGAAAACAGCATTTGGCTTTTATGAATATCGAATTAACTTCACCTAGATGGAGGAGATCTAGCTAGGGCCACAAATTTGCAGTAAGTTAGAGAAAGAGGTTGCCTGTTCTAATCATGGTATCTTCAACCATAATGGAACGGGAAGCACTGATATGCACTCCATCAGTGTTGGGACTAACTTCTGGAGCTATAACTCTAAGATTGGATGCTTTGACCCGAAGACAATTTGTGAATGCAACATGCATACGTTGACTATTGATAATTGTCAGGTTCTGGATCCGCAAATTCTTGCATCGGTGGAGAGTAATAGCCTGAAGGGGGAAACAGTTAAATACTCTGAGACCACCAGAGATCATGCTAAAGTGAAATTTCCAGTTCTGACACTAAAGAAACAGACTTAAGGTAATTTATGAAAACTGACTGCTCAGCTCGTGAATGAATCAGCACTAACCGTTGGAGCGGGCTGACATGGCTGCATTAAGAACATTAACAACTGACTTGTTAGAGACAACTAGTTAAGAGGGAAAGCTACATGAAAAGATCTGACTTGCACTTGATATTTAAAAACGATTCCAATTTTCTGTTCTCATGGTGGCAAACATATTCATAATTGCCTTTTCTTTTTCCAGTTTCTTTTCAAGAGAATGTATGCATATGAATAATATTTTGGACTGCAGTAAGACACATTCTCTCGTTATGCTTCCTACAAAGAGTAGGCCTCACATTGGTTGAGTTTATCTTGCAAGATTGCGCCCACCATTTATGTCCCATTCCATTGACTATGCCTCCGCCTTCTACAGTAAGGTGGTTTATGCCATGGAAGTAGAGCCATTTATGGGGATTCAACCCATCCCATAGTTCGGGATCTTCTGGAGCAACAATGCTACCTGAAATCTGTGAAAACAAATTCATTCATTAAATGTAACAGTAAGGTAACTCTGATATACAGGCAGGGAATTTGCTGCAGGTAAATATTTATATATTTATTTGATACCCAAAAGTACCTGTAAAGTGATCTTTGATCGACAGGGTCCTGCAAGATCAATGGGACTGAGCAAGTAAGTCTTGCCAGCTGGAATTATGATCCGAGATGGCGCCTTTAAAGAGCAAGCCATCTTCCACACCGTCTTAAAAGCCTGAAAGCACGGAAATGCATTATTCAAAGACTATCTTCCTTAATAGTATCGCCAGTTAGGCACTTGAATTCATCATCACTGCAAACTGGAAATGTTAAAAACACCGAAACTCTGAAAGCTCGAACAATAAATAGGCCTCCTTGAAATCCCTGAAATATTTGTCAAATCACATTTACTCAAAAGTAACAGACACTGAAAATTTAAGCCAACATTTAGCAAGACCTCTATGTCTGTTTGTCCAGAAAATATTAAACACCACGATATGCTTAGAAATAGTTAGCACTAAAGATGATACCAAAACATGTGTCACAAGTCACGAAGTTTAGCTGAGCACAGCTGATTTCCCTGAGAGAATGTGATGAATTCTGCTGCGGTGGTCATCAGAGTTAGAATTTCATGCTAAATTCGCTAATTGTTTGGCGAAACAGCTAGATTTGCTGATGATAACTCACTTCTCCACAAGAACTACTCATTATTCAAGGAAACAAAAGCTAATTGCATAAACTGTTCCACATTCTGCTAATAGATTCAAATCTGATTGAGCAAGAAAGGGTTATTAGAACATTACATTGGTGTCATCACAGGAACCATCACCCTTAGCTCCATGGTGGTCGACGATGAATGCCCTTTTGGACACGTGTCTGTTCCGGGTTGGCAGGGAATGCTGGAGCTGAATCAAGGGGTCGAATTTCCGTGCTCGAGCGATCCGTGGGGATGAAGACAAGAGAACGAGAGTGCAGAAAAGGAAGCGTAATCTCGCGGAGTGAGGGAGAGAAGAACTCCGGCTTCTCATGTTATGACACCGAGACAGAGACTGAGAAACGAAGCAAGGAATGAAGGCGCCGAAGCATTTGACGAGGTGGGATTTCATCAGAGGGATCAGCTTAAGAGATCTGATGGAAATGCAATGGTTAACCCGTTGCCGACAACCTTACAGAACAGAAAGAAGAACGGTCTGGAGATAGAGATACAGGCGCTGGGGGAAAGAGCTCTTTAAGGATTCTCCACCACAAACCGCCAAAACAAATAGGGAAAAACCAAGAACCGGATCCATGTGGCATTAAATTGCAGATGCTTATGAATGATATTATGTCAAGAATTTTGTCCTTATAAAAGGAGATGAGGCATGAACTTTAAAATGTCAGGAAATTTCTCCATGTATCTCAGGAAACTTCTCACTAACGTTTCTTACTCTCTGTGCGTCTCCGGAAATTTCTTATCTTGATTCCAAAATGTACACAACCTTGACAACCGATGCTGATCATTCATGCATTGCATATAACCTCCGCCTGACTACCTCCTCCCATAAGCGGGAAGATCCAGGTTGGATCCCCATTTATCTGAAAACAAGGTGCCTCGTCTACCCCATGCCAGCTTTGAGCGATGTTCTGCCTATTGAGCTTCACGTCGTATGTATAAATCCCCGTGACTTGCACCGATGAGAAAAGGGAACATGTACTCCATTTTTCATTCCAATACTCGGACAAGAGGAGGAGGAGATGGCTACAGTTTGGCAAATGTTCGGCGGTCCTTTTCTTAGGAAGGAACTGACCATCACATTTCCCTGTCCCTTTGTGATGTTCAAATAACTTCAGGAAAATAGATAAGGCCAGGCAAGAACTCTAGCGACGAAGTCAGCTTCTAAACTGCTGAAAGAAGACAAATGTTAAGGATTCGATACGTTCAAACAACCATAGGAAACTCAAATCCTCCCAAAAGCTGCCACTTTGTTGAATCTTGGCTCGGTTCTTCAGCGCTCGGTGGAGGAGATGGAGACTGGATACAGCATTTGATACCAGAAGCAGAAGAAGCTGTTAGCTAGTTACATCGAGTCGACTGTTGAGTAGTGGGAAGGCATAGGTTTGGCTGGTCCGGGCGAGAATGGCGAGAAAAGTAACATGTGAGAGTAGACCGCCATGTTTTCGATGAAATTTCTGAGAGAAGATCTGCTGTCTTCTTCTGCGACCTTTTTTGTCGTTGCTATCCGGATAAGAGAGGTAAGTTCTTCAGTTCGGTCACAGGACGGTCTCTGACTTCGACTTAGAAGAGAGAGCCCGGGGGGTCCGTGTCGTAAGTTGTCTCCTCCGTTATGGGCCGCACGGCCCAGACAATCGGACTTCATGCCTAATTCTGGGCCTAAATTTGGCCCATTGTTGCGTAGCAAAATACACAAGGCAGAAACAACGTTTGGATTTTACTTGTTTAGAGCTACGAAGAGATAATGTCATTATTGTTCAGTTAAAGAAAAATGTACGAAAAAATGGGGGAAGATGAAGTTTTTTTTTCTCTAGGAATTAAAAAAAAGGACCATTTAACTATCAGCATGATCATATACAGATAGATGAACAGATCACAGGACAAAGTTTCGACGCTCCAATTCAGTAGATTCTTTGCTGAGCTACGTAAGGAGAAAGTGCCTGAAAAGGACTTCGTCTGGAATTAGCATCAAGGCGTTTCGAGAATTCACAATCCCAGCAATTCATGCGCTTATATGATCGATCGATTTGTCCTTAAATCAGCCATCTTCGAATACGGCAACCTCTGGCACCCCAAATGGCATAAAGTTGAATGCAAATGTACAGGTCGACTCTACTCTTTGACTAAATATGGGTGCATGGGTGACACACCACTCAGAAAAAGCAGAATGAGGAACGAAGAATATCTGCAGGGACACAGTTAAAGGCAGGTGCTGCCTTAAAAGGGATTCCAAAAGGAACCCCTCTTCAAATTTTTAACCCCAAAGTTAGATATTCGCCTAGTATGTTTATCGAATTTGGGGTGATGTGGGTTGAGTCATCATGCATGCATGCATCCATGTCTGATAAATAGTTGCTTTTTGTGGCACCCAATGGCGACTGCAGCTTTACAAAAGCTTCTGATGAAACTAAAGATGAGAGATCTGGTCAATGAGGGGAATCCTATGAGAATATATGACTGGCTGACTGATGACTGGCATGCTTTTCATTTTCTTGGAATTTGTATTCATTGGACGGGGACTCACTTCCCATGCAGCATCATCCTCTATTCACTTTGTTTGATTGAAGTCAGTGCATTTTTGTCCACGGATAATGGATTTCACATGTTTATAATCCTCAGAAAATGATATCCTCCTGCTTAACAGACGGCCTTGAAAACTGTTCTAATACTTTCTAGCTGTTTGTGTTAAAGAATGTAAGAACATAAGATAATGACAAGATAACTATCATATCCATTAAATCTAAGAAACGCAGGCACAGAGAACATTGAAAGAAGCGATAGTTGGGAGCAGGGGAGACGGGGAAACCAATACGCTATTAATTAATGACTTATGGGGAAACCTAGCTGGAACAAATGATGGTACGACATTGCCCTACTTGTGACAATTGAGTTTCCCTCCAAAAACCCAAAAAATACAAATAAAAATAAAAATTGAAAGAGAAAAAAGAAAGCATCATAGATAGCTAGGGGGCATGTTTCATCCTCTCTGATACCTCCTTGCTTCACGTCCCCGTCGTCGTCCAACAGAATCTGTGGCATCATTTTCAAAAGACCAAAAAGAAAAAAAAGAAAAGACAGAGGGTTTAATTGATTTTGAGAACGCGTGTAGTCTGAGAGTCTATACACCATCAGAATTGGTGTGAAATAAATGCTGTTCTATGGCATCGTGTAGGCCTAAGTGGAAAAAGAAGAAGTATCCAAAAACAGAGATTGGACTAATCGATCGGTGTTTGTTACCCAAAATTGAGAAGCTCGTGAGATGGATTGCATGTTGCATGGCACAGATTAATAAGGTCGGGCGGTAGAATCCCTGGGCGCGCTGCACCTGAAGCACTCCATCCTGCTAGCAAAGTTGTGCTCATTGCAACCCAGCCTGCACGAAGATTGATATCCCCAGATCATCAGTTGTTTGTCATCACCTTTCATCAATTATCACCCTCGGAAAATGTGAACCTCTACGCAGCTAGTTCCCTATCTCACCGTTTTTGTATCTTATCATGGACTGTAACATCATGTCCGAGGTGTAGTGCGGGTGTATACATGTATATACCATAAGGAACTGAGTTCAAGTTCCCCGGAATTCAAGAATGAAACTGATAGTTGAATTAACCTCGGATGAAACCCTACTTTAGAAAGAACCCGGCCCGAGTAGTCTAAATCTCGAGGGGGGATCCTCCTTCAAATGGCTTAACCGGTTAAAAATGACCTACCAGCTAGCCAGAAAATTAAAAGCGCGATATTATGATATAACAGCTTCAGAAAAGGAGGAGGAGAGAGCTTTGCTGCGTTAGAAGTACTTCATTAGAGGCAATCAAATTAAATGTGGGGGGGAAAACAAACGCTTTTTGCTCTTAACCTGCCACAGATCCAATCCCCGGATTTCCAGCCGGAACGGCCCCCGCTGCTGCCAAAGCCAAATCCCCTCGAGCGAGGCAGGTCGCAGTCGAACCCTCCGCCGGTGAGATGATCGTCCTTGAAAGCGCCGCACTTGAAGCAGCTCGAGCGGCTGGCAAAGTTGTGGGTCCCACAGTTCCCAGCTGCACAGTACCAGTCCCCCGGACGGACATCGGAGCCGGTGGAAAACCCGAACGAGGAGCCATTCCCCCTGGCGCCGCTGAAACTCCCAAGCTCTCCAGCGCCAATCCTGGAGTCCCCGCAGCGCTGGCAGCTGTCACGCCTCTGGAAGTTGAGGTGGTGGCACGACCTGCAGTTCCAGTCTCCGGGCCTGTTCATTCTCTCTGTCTGCATCGAAACGACGCGGGAGAAACCATGGACGTTAAATCTGAAATTTTAATTAACAAGGCTTAATAATTACATCCGGGGACTCAGAAGACTAACCACGAGAAACTGTGATAAGAATATCAAAGAACTTGACAAATCCTGTCGACAAGTGCAGAAGCGATCAGTGAACGACGAAGGGAACGACCAATGCTGGAAGTATCCTGCGAATTGCGATGAAGTTGGGCTGCTTAAATACATCCATGGAGTGGAGACAAAAGCATGCAGGATATCATTCAAGAAAACCAAAAAGAAATAAAAGAAAGAGGCCATTGCATCAACTTTATTTTGCTTTTCCTTCCTGCTCTCTTCACAGAACAAACCCTTATTGATAACTGCAAAAGGATAAACCAAGAAAAGAGAATGACAAATTCCAACATCTTTTAATCAAATAAATGTGATTTCAGGTTGAATTTTCATTGATTAAAAAAAGACTTAAGAGAATTAGAAAAAAAAAAAGAAGAAAGATTAAGCTAATTGACATTGATACGAAAGGAAAAGACTTTAGCTCTTGAAATTCGATGAATTCCCTTCTGCGTCGAAGGCGACACGACTGTCGTCCCTTTCATGCACGAAGTTTTACTGGGACATACGTGATGGCTTTTGCACTTGCAACATTACACGTGGATTGTCGTTTAGTGCATGCAGGAGATCTCTGTTCTTAACCCTTTTTGGTGTTCCAATTTGGCATATGAACGTACGTAGCATTCCTCCTCCTCCTCCTCTTCTCTGTAGACAATAATATACTCAGCTCCAATTTATCATGAATGTCGGAGACATACACATAGCTTCAAGGGTTGCAAGGCATGCTCCTATGTATCCTTGCCTCTTGTGTGTCATGCATGTTCGTATATCGGTTTGGTTCCATACGCTCTTTCTTGTATTTTAATGTGTTCGATATTATTATCCATAATATATATATATATATATACACACACATGTATATATGTTAGTATTATTATGTCCTATAATTAGACACGCCACTAGGCTAGGAGCATCTAAATTATAATATGTATGGACGTATATATTGAGACGTCCCCCTGATGATTATGGATCCCGATTACATTTTGTCACCTCAAAAACTTATCCTTAAATACAGAATAAATTAGTATATGTGATGACGGTCCAGATCAAGACTTAAATAATAATGATAATAATGTAGAGAAACCTTAGGACGTTTGACAATTGAAATCGATTGATTAATCAATTGGTCAGTAGTAGGTGGGGGTCCTTCTGAGTAGGCAGGATTCCCCAGTGACCCACATGGCGCACAGAAGTGGTAACAGAATTTCTTCTCTTCCCCAGCTTTTTATTGAATATTCCAAACATCAGAGACTGTTTTTGGGTCCGCCGAATTATCGAATCATACGATACGCATCACTCTGAGCTGCATGCCTCTGATCTCTTTGAGTTTTGGTTAACTCTGCTCCTGCAGATTCAGTTCAGAAGAGGTTGAGTTGAGTGTGTACCTCATGAACCCCAAAACCCGAATCCGAACTGGCAGAACAAATTTCCATCTTTCTGCCAGTTCGCTGGAAAATAATGTCTATTATTCTCGGATTGTGATTGAGAAAAAGGAAGGACATCCAAACAAATTTGTTCAGAGAAATGAAAGCCTAAAGGGGATCGCAAATGGCAAGAGTTTCAATAAAGATGAGGTGACAGGCAAAGGGGCAGCCTCAGCAGAGGGGAAGCAGCAGCGGAATGGAATTTTTCGAGGTTTTTATTTTGACCAAATACCCTTTTTCTTCTTCTTTGTCTCCCTCTCTCTCAACTCCTCTTTATTCTCCCACTCTCTACGACTATTCCAGTCTTGCTCTCTCTAAGTCACAGCAAATTAACACAGTTGCTTTTCCCTCTGTGTGTGTGTGTGTGTGTCCTCCATTCTCTTGGAGGACGTTAAAGTGGGAGGGGAGAGAGAAGAAAAGAAGTGTCGAACTGTAAAGAGAGGGAGCCAGGAGGAATGAAGAAGCTGTAGCAGCATCAACAGCAGCAAAGCAAAGCAAACAGAAGTGGGCTGCTTATCTTTGCTTTTCCATCCATTCCCATGCAAAAAAATGATTTTATGCAAAATCGAGTTTGACCACATTTTTTTTTTCTGCTTTTATTCACCCACCACTTTGTCCCCTAATTGCATCGATCACCATGTATTTGTTATCGCCTGAGAGTTCGATTTTTAACAGCACAGAGCGGATAGTTAAACAGTGAGCTTCACAGGATCCGGTAATACACATCCTTCTCCAATCCTAAAACCTCAAAAATCAACAACGGTACCTAATGAGCAAAAGATAGAATCTTGAGAACGTGCCCAGTCGACACCTAAATGTTACAGATGCGACCTCAGATGTCTCTGAGGAGGAGGAGGCCCATGACCTCTTCGGTCTGAAGCTGATCACACTTCCTCTGACATTTTCACCACCTGTCAGAGACATTTGAAAGCTCTCTTGCTCAGTTTTCTGCTCATGTGTTCTTCTTTACAGGTCCGGAAAAAGATTCCGGAGGGCACTAAAGAGCCAAAATTTCCGTCCAAGTTCGTCTCGTGGAGGAGTTCTTCGACCCGAGTGTCGTCCTCCCTGTGGGTGCGTGTACGTTCCCATGTTGTGCTCCCGAAGATCCAGCCTTTCCGATGATAGGATTAAGCCCGAATCAAGATCATTAATTATTGGGCCGCATTGCTGCAATATTTGGGCCCCGGCCTTGTGATGGACCTAAAGCTAGTTCAGGCCCATATTTCCTATCAACTAAGACAGGCCCGTGAAGTAAGGTGGGCTCGACCCACTACAATAGAGCTATCCTCCTCGGCCGGCTACTCGACACGTTGCTCAGGCCTGTCGGACACGTGTCTGGGGTCCTCGTTTCTTTATAATTTGCCCAATTCGGTGACTCGTGCTGCAGTGTCTTAACAAAGTTGCACGTCGAAGGTCATCATCCTTGACAAGGTTTGAATATCTTTCCACGGTCGGATCAAAATCACTCGTACGCGGAAGAAAGATGGCGTCCCACGACCGGAGTTACAGAGCCGGCGAAGCCCACGGCCGCCTGGAGGTGTAAACTTCTTTCGCTTGTTTCTTTTATACACAATAAACATGGTACATACTATGTTCGTTCTGCATAACCGAGTGAAATTTTTATAAAAAAAATAAAAATAAAATCTCGAAGATGATTTACGTACGAGCCGTTGTAAGCTATCATTGATTGTCACACATCTGTTCACGAACTTCCCAGCTTTATGGAGTGATGGATCATGTTTTGGCCATCTGGGCATCTTGTAGGAGAGGAAAAACCAGATGGTGGGCGGCGTGGAGGACAGAGCTGAAGCTGCCAAGGAGAAGACCCACGAGACAGCGCGGTCCGCTAAGCAGAAGGCACTAGAAGCGGCCCATAACATGAAGGACAAGACGAAGGATACAAGCGAACGGTCTGGGAGCTGTATCTCGGAAAAGGCTGGAGCTGCCAGGCAGAAGGCTTACGAGACCGCCGAAGCGGCCAGGGGGAAGGCGGTGAAGCACGCACACATTCGGGATGGCTAATGAGGAGGAGGACGATCCCATTTACCGGGATAGGGCCTAAAAAAATTTGAACTTTGTGCTGTTGTCGTTTGTTGACTTTTGCCGGTTTTCAGTCTTTAATTTGGATGTTTGGTCTCTTCCTCTTTATGAATGGACTGAATCGATGACAACACTCGTGGTTGTACCCCCCAAAAGTATCATAATTTTCGTAGTAGACTAGTTGGAGATGATCGGATCACAAAATAATTACCTTCCATTTTTAGCTTCAACACAGCAAAGCTACAATAATTCTGATCCCATAAAGAATGCCAAGCTGTTGCCGCTGTAAATAAAATTTTAGTAACCTGCACCCAATACTCCACATCGGTTGCAACCGAGTTTTGGGCCATGAAGTTTAAGTCTCGGATTAACCTAGGAAATGGAATTTCAAAAATTAATTCTTAAGATTGACTGGAAGGTTAAGCTCCAATCTGTATGGGTATGGTATATTGTCTTAGGTTGACACTAAGGGATTCCATTACACATTCAACTGACTTTTTTGGATTAAAATTAATTGGTAACCTCAACAAACGAAAATACCTATATAAATTGACTTGCGAAAGAGATAATTCAGATTTTTATCAATCAGATGCTTAGCCTTCAGAGCTATAGTCTTTGTTATTTGGGTGGTTTCTCGCCCCGATTTCTTATCCCAAAAATAAGAAAAGAAAAACTTCAAGCAAGGAGGAATAATAAGAGGCTGACAGCCATAGCCTTACTATAGGCAAGAAGAACATAAATAGGATACAATTACCTACCTATACTAATATACCCTCACCATCTCTCATCACACCATACACCTGAAATGCAATCCAAACTCGGTTCTATTGATCTGTCGACTCCCTTTATTTCTTTCCCTCCAAAGCTTCGGTTAGAACCAAAAATAAATGCAAAATTATGATCGGGATCCATCGAGCCCAAGCCTTGCAGAGACCCAGCTGCACACATCACTCATCTCCCTTGGGACAGTAAAATGGCCGAGCCTGCGGGTCAAATATATCATAAAGCAGTTCGTGAATACTAGAGCTAATAGAATTGAGAGCCTCATAGGTCCGAGATGATGTAATGGCAAATCCATTGCATACCCATCGAAGGATGTGAATGCCACATGTTGGAATCCAGCTGAACTTAGATAACGGGATGACTTCTCGCCATAGCTGTAAGGGACCACATCATCACCTGAAAATGGGATCGTGATCTTATGAGCAATCCTGATATTTATTCATCAGACATCTCACATTTTCCTCCTCGAATCATGCCTTTAACAATGAAGAGGAACTGAACAGGAATGTTGATAAACCTAAGAGGAAGCTCGGTGCTGATTCCTATGTCACTTTTCTTAAGGATATGGAAATTAAATAGAGAAAAGCTCGAGCCAGCCAAGCTTATGCACTAGCCTCTTTTCAATCTTCTTGCGAGCAAGAACATGATGTCTTAGGAAACTGTAAATACGGACCATCCTTGAAATGAATACTAATGTAAACACGTACGTTTGTAAGAATATTGACATAGACAGGTAACGGAACTAATACTCACAGTTTCCATGACAAAGCAAAATGGGCAAAGAAGAAGCACGCCTTGGAGCTTCATTTGATCCCTGTATCTTGCTCCGCAAGCTCCTGCACATGTTTATGTATATATTAAGCCTAATACAATTTGTATATGGTAGGGGATGAGATGGTGGAGTAGAAAGGGAGGGGAAAAAATGCTTTGGAGAAATCACCTTGCACCAGGGAGCCATCCACTTAGACCAATGACTGCTCTCAGGTTTATTGTGTAAGGATTTCCATTTCTGTATTTACCAAGAGCAAAACAAGTTGCAGAATAAATAGCTGTTGCAGCACCCATGCTGAAGCCTCCAATCCCAAGTTTAACTGTAAAAGAATACCTAAATCATGAAACTGCATGCATTGAATGAAAATACACAATAAGGAAGCTAAACCAGATCAATTGTTCCACACACACACACACATATATATTTGGGTTCTAAATCTAAGGTACCATCAGCTGGTTCTGTTGACAAGAGATTTGCAATATGAGCTGCTGAAGCATCTAAGCCCTCCCAATCATCAGTCCCTTCTTCAGAAATTTCTCTGACATCAAACCCTGGAACCAAATTTTGTATGAGCACAAAATATTCATCTTGTGATAACAGACCAATTAAGAGAGGTAGAATGGCAGTCTTTACATGCAGTGCATGGGAATCCACCAAGTAATGCCACGGGACGGGTAGGAGCTGTTGGGCATATCCACTTGATCTAAAACAACAATTTTTTTATCCAAACACTTAAATTGCAAGACAAAGTTAAAAGAAAGATGGAAAAGGCAAATCTTTGTTCATCAAAACTAAAAGTGAAGAAATAGGTATGAGTGCTTACATTTGGAAGAGGAAGGGATTCCAAGAGCTGAGATGCGCTGCCAAGGACAATGGTGCAGAAATATAAGACAGCAGGTTAGTCTCATCTTTATAAATGGCAAGTATATACTGCAGAAGGTAGGGGAAAAAAACAAAGAAAGAAAATACACTTTGTGATGTGGAGGATGATTTCTTGAGTAGTGATACTCCCTTTTAAGGCAAAACTCAGAACAAATTAAATTAAAATTCAACCTCCATAAGAATTTCAGTACTAACTAATTACTTGGTTGTGAACAGTAATGGTGCACACCTATCTGAAAGTGAGAATTTCGGTGGCTCTGTATTAAAGATAAACTCTGCAGAGATTGTCCATTCAAAGCATCTCTGTATTAAAGATGAATTCTGCAGAGACTGTTCATTCAAAGTAGATAAAGTATTCTCCGCATCATAGTTTCAATGACATCACTATCTCAAGAGAGAAAAAAGGCCGTGTTTGGTAAGTAGGAAATAAAGGGAATAGAAAGCAATAAATTTGATAGAACAAAATGCATTTGCATTTGAAGAAACTTGGTGTTTCTTGTGTTTGTCCTGAAATGATGAAAGAATGCTACTAAGAGAGGCGGTGGAATGAATTCTTGAACATTTTTTTAGGGCTGTGTAAACAAAAAAATGAGTAGAATGGAAGGATAAAAAAACCCACTATATTCCATTCATGTGCACCAAACATGACAAAAGTAAATAAGTGGTCCCTCATTCATCTGTGAGCCATAGGCTGCTCATTGAATCAAGCTTACAGCTTCAAATAAGACAAGACAAAGAAAGCAAATAAATTCCTTCTCAAAAACATTGCCGTTTCCCTTTTAAAAGAAATTTGATCAGTAGATTGATAGTCTTGAAATCGTGAAGCTCAAACTATATGGACCACACTAGCATGCAGGGTTAAAAGAACATGACAAGAATATTGATATCCATACATCATCCTTTCTCTCCTTCTCTATCTAAACAAAAAGTACACCATTCTAATACAGTTTTCAAAATCAAATATATGTTAGAAAAGCAAGCACTTTACTTTTGGTGGTTGGAAAGCCCAATTTAGATCAGGTGGTGAAAATTTGGTGGCCAAGCAGAAGATGGAACACAACAAATTGACTACAGGAAGATAACAGGTACTATTTAACTAGGTAACAGGACATACTCAATAAACCTGACAATCAGATGTTATTCTTGAAGAAATGATAGACACAAGTGTTACAGTCATGTGATGACCCACAGCCATTATAGATCATAGCAACGGTGTCCAGTAAAAACATTTCTTCACTTCTAGGATAGCTTGAATTAAAATGCAAAGTGTGGCTTCAACAAATGTGAAAAGGAGAAGATACCTTGAGCCATTGTCACCAAGACCATGAAGCCAAACAATAGTGGCCTGATGTTTTCCTTTTGGCCTCACGACATATGTTCTCCCAAACTCAAAGTTCCTTCTGGCAGTTCCACTACCTGAATTGGTTAGGAGCATAAGTCTTGCTTATAGAAAACTCCAACTAAAAATAGTTTCAGAATCCCAAAATCCGTCTCATATCAAGAGCCATGGCTAACTCATGAGGAAGCTACTGATTTTCATTTTGTCTCGAGTTATCCGCAATGATGGGACTTGTCAGAGCTAAAAGATCACCAAACCAGAAAATGCAAATTGAATAAAAGGGTGACAAAGGAGGAACTAGTGCAGAACAGGTGAAACTCATTCAAACATTTGAAAACATGAAAGGAAATAGAAGCAGTGGAGGAATAAACGCCTCGCTCGAGTGAGAGAAAACAAACCAGAGCTGGTAGCGCGCTGCTGATGTTGATTGCTCATCCTCGTCTTTTGGGGGCTCTCAGGATGTGCAGCAAGAAGTGCTCTTGCGGCAATCTGATGAAGTGAGGAACTGCAATGAACAAATCAAAGCATGGAACTTCTATTTATAACCAAGTGAGAAAACATGGAAGTGCAACGGGGAAAAGAAAAGGAAAATATTTAATGTTGCCTAGTATCTGCAACAGCTCAGCTACACATTGCAACTCAAACAACCTAGACAGAAACTCCTTAAAGATGAAAAAAGCATCCATCGAAAGCAAAAAAATAAAAGACAAAAAGAGAGGATTGAAAAAGAACGATATCTTTTGAGCAAGAGAGAATCAAAGTCACCTCCGCACAGCGAGCCCGCTACAATGTTTGCAAGAAGAGACAGAGAATCAATGCCCCTGAGGAAAAAAAACTAGAATCGAAAAGCGAAAGGGGGGGAAGAAAAACAAGAACAAGGACTCAAGAATATTACTCTAAAATAAGAACAAGAGAATAAACCCAATTTCGCTAAAAGGGCAAAACATCTCCTTTCCCTAATCATTAGTTTATGAATATAGCAGGTGATAGAGAGATACCCATAAGCGAGAAGTTGGAGCTCAAGCCTCCAATACCACCGAGCTTCCAGAATCCAACTGGACAGGAAAGTCACACCACGAAAGGAGAAAGTAAAAAAAAAAAAAACACACACACACAAGATAAGAACTTTTATGAGACCCAACAATTACTAGAATCTTGACGGAAGGTTTCGTGTTCCGTCTTCTTTGCCTGTTCAACAATTCTCTGTTTCCATACATTTGTTATTTCTGTATAACATAGCAGTATAAGTATGCTTTCGAGTTACCAACCTGGAAAGGGCAAAAGGCCTTCGATCCTTTTTACTGTTCCCATTTGTACTCTTATGCTTTTCTTTCTTGCCGTGGTTTGGCTGCCTGAAAAGCCCTTGTGATGACTGACGAGAGGCGGACTTATGAATCAACATATTCTAAATCCAAATTTTACAAACGTGTTATTACGTGCTTTTATTCCTTTTTTTTCCCTATTTTATTCTAGGCACACGGTCTGGTCTCTTTCAATAATAACATGGGGAAAATTTTTAGGTTGATTGAAGCATAAACATCTTGCAATTGCTAAATATATTTTATTTTGCCTTTCTAATATCATATTGCAGCATTAGTTGATGTGTAGTAGGGAATTTATGCTCCCTTTCTCAGGGAAAGTCAAAGGCCACGCTCTTTTTTTTTTTTTTTGTTTAGTCAACCTATCTTTACCCTACCCCACAAGCAGAGAGGGCATCGAATGCTAATTGAGAAGGCTTGGATGGCTCATCATACAATTATCACAACATATGCCGCACCACCACGAGAACATGATTGACAATATGTCATGCTCCATTTGTGTGAGGCCACAAGCTGTACACATTCATCCGTATTCCATGGAATACATTGCTTGTCGCACTTCATATCAAACAAATACAGACCCAATTGGAATGCGCACATTACAGCAAATCAGAACTGGGGAGAAAAAAAAAAGAGAAAAAGAAAAGGCATCTGACCATATTAACAGTGTAGACATTGAAATTGACAGTCGATGCTCTCTGGCGGACTCACCGATTTAGCTTTTGTCGCAGGATGGATGATGCCAAAAGGAGGGGGACTTCTAGGCTGGAGAATATGAGATTTCCCCACCACCCCCACATAGAATGTCAAGGGATGAAATGATGGGTGTGGGATTAAGGGGTCAACCATTTGATGTTTTATTGCTCCGAGAATGTGAATAAGTTTTGCAGAGCAAGTTGACATATTAACCAATAAGGATTGGGTTATTGCATGGGGGGAATGTTCGAGGTTGAGAATAAATTTAGTGATAAGACACTTAAATATTGAATCTCCGCTTAGAAAACACCATAACAAACGCCAATAAAATCTTGGAAATCTACACCATTTCTCTCTAATGCTTAGCTGAAGTTCTTGATCTAGAAGGAGAGTTTGCTACAATGATTTCCAACCTTTCATCTGTTCGTGTTTGCACCAGTGTTTCCTAATACGTGTAACGGGGGAGACCGCTTGAGAAGCTGCCCGACCCCAACTTGTCCAGTGCATTTCACGCGGGAGCTTGTGACATAGATGCACGGGCGATGCCAGGGTTGGTTCCCAGCTGCACTCTCGTCCCTTTTCACACTGTCTGAAAGAGGGTGCTGTGCTGATTTGGTTCTTCCCCACCACAACCACGAGCACGATCCGTGATGGGAAGGCGGCCTTTGAATCAATTCCATTTTGATTCTCTTCACGTTTCTTTCTCTCATCCCATCGGGTCCGGGTCCTGGTCCTTTCTTGCTTCGTAGCGTGCATCAATAATATCCCTTTCACAACAGCTTTTAGGCGTTACCAGCTATACGGGTTTAGTATCTGACTCAGATACATGAGTTCACGGTAGTGTATGAGAAGCACGGAGACGATATAAATTGCCAAGAATCTTTATCTTTTCCAGATCCCAAGCCCACCTCTCTCTATCTGAAAACGACTTGGACGACGGGCGTTTCTTTTAGGCAAAACAAAAGTCTTCCTCTGCACTTAGCCCACTAGTAAAGCACCCACGCGGTGCGGTGCAAGATTGCACTATCGCCTAGTAGATGATCGTAGACTCTGGCGAATATGATAGGCTGCCAAGCTGTGGTGTTCACCTCAAGTTTCGGTCATGCAAAGTGTACATCTGGCTCTTCTGTAAACAGGGAAGACAATATAAGGAAACGTCCCCTCCTAGGAAAAAAAAAGAAAGAAGAAGAAATGTTACACAACATTGTTGTTTTCAGGTGGAAATATAAGGCGTGCCGGACTCACAGGAAGGCTGCTTTCGTGCATGAAAGCAGAAATTAATGTAGCCAAATATTTTACCAGGTAATTTCCATAAAAACAGAATATTTTAGAGCAGAATCCAAAATTTCGTTCCAATCAGGCCTTTCTATGGAAATGGTTTCCTAAAGAAAAAGAAGGAAATAGATTGTTCTTCTCCCATCAGAGATTCTGGGGATTTATTCCAGAGGCAAAACTTTCACTAGGTTTCTTGACAGAAATTCTCAGTTTTGTTCAATCTGGCTATTAAGCAACAGGTGTCGAAATGGTGGTGATGGAGATAGCATATACGCCGAACACAAGATAGAAAACCAAAAACGCAAGAAATTGCTTTCATACCTCAGGTCGTTGGCAAAAAATTCACTTTTCAGTAAGGACTCACCAGGTAGCTCCAATTATTCAGCGATTTGTTGAGTGAGCAGGGGTAAAACCTTACAAGATTACAGCCAGAAAAATTATGAGCTCAGTGCTTTAAATACCACAGGTAAGACACTGACCAAAATCTTGCCAAGAAATGGCTATGAGGACTGACGGTACGGTAGAAACAAACAGAAGAAAAGAGATCCACAGTTCTTATGCAGCAGAGCATCCACAAAAGGAAAAAACTTTCTCAGCTTCTCCCCAGTTTTTTTCCCCCTGTTCCAGAAGGAAATCTGAAATCAGAATCAGTGATGATCCTCATCGTCCTCATGTTCATCAGGTGCTCCTCCAGGACCCACAACTTCAGGCTGTACATCACAGATGATGACATGACAATATTTTTGACATGATAAAAGAATTTGGATACTCTTGCTTCACAGCTTCAGAGATTTAGAAGATAAGCAAGAACTGGAAAATCAGGGAGAATAGGCTCCAAGTCACAGCCACAGATTAAAGTCGACAATGCAGAATTCGATGAGATCATGAAAATTGCATGTTCATGTCCTTGTTTAAAATGCATCCACAAGGCTCCCAATAGTCAAAATTTGTGAAGTGGACTAACAATATGTGTCACCTAATGATACATAGAGCAAAAATTACTTCCATGGAGGACCTGTTAGCTGTTTAATAATAGCTACCCACCCTCATGATATAAGTAGTGGATAAAGAAATAAGTATCCATAGTTTCTCTCAATTCTAAGATGGAACTCAATTGAGAATGTTTTTAGTTGTATTATTGCACACAGGCCTATGGGCCTGTGGCACATCAATAAATGTGATGCCATAAAGAATACTAGTTAGCAGGTCAATGAGTTTATCCACCAGAATTTTCTGTATGTAATAGTTCCGTTTTGTCAGGACCACAAAAATGGACGAATGTCTTACCCAAGCATATTGATATGCACCATTCATATTAATAGTTATACAAGTTAAAAATGGAAATGTTAGAATTTTGAGTTCCCCTACTCACAATGAAGTATTGCAATGCGAACATGCTGGACATTCATGAAGCTTGCCCTTCTCCAACCAAAACCAGACGACATCATGCTCAGCCTCGTCAAGGAGGAAGTCAAGAAAAAGAAACCAATGAATCTTTCCAAACGTTAAAACAAATGAAGATTCATCAACATTTTAACCTGACTGTTGAATCTTCTCCACATGCTCAAACAATGAAGAGCCTGTGGATCCAGTGAAAGAAACTGAACTAAGATAATGACCTACTGCCTTCACCACCAGGGCAACCCACTATTCTTTTTTCATAATAGGACCTGAAGACTGCAGGAGCTTCCTGCTGATTATAAAATGTTGACTTAGGTGACAGAGCTACCTCCGCACTTTAAATTTCAGGAATTTATTAAAATATTATTGGATAGAACTACATCTCAACCAGGAAAGAGACAGTATAGTGCTGCCTTACCCTACTCTAGATTGAGTAAAGATCTATGGGCATTTAGAGCTCAAACGTACTGATGACAACATCGAACACTAATCTCAGTACCAAATGGACCTACAAAATAGTTTATAGTGAGAAGCTTCTTTCCTTGCAATCCGACAGATCACATTGTCTGGGAGTTATGAAAACCAGAAACATAAACAAAATAAACAATGTGTACCTTCCTCCGTCTGGCAATAGAGCTAAGATGATCATAATTAACAGAAAAAAGATGTCTCGGTATTCACCTCCGCATGTAAGTGTGGACGCAATGATATGTATATATGCAAAGATAAATTTTCCGAGAAGACATGCAACAAAGCAGCTGCAATTCTAGAAAAACACCGGAATTGCAGCTAAAATGGCGGTCGGTAAACAGAAAGCGGCAAGTGAAGAAAGAGAAACGGGCGATCATAAGAAAATGCATGCGAAACTCTCACCCGTGTATGTCATATAACAGCCAGATAGGTACGAAATGAAACGAAATTGGCTTCCGTATTCAATATCGCAGCTCAATGGAAACCACAACATCTGGAAGATCTGCAGAGCGGACATGGATGAGCGTTTATGCCCGTGAAGAAAGTAGAGGGGCACCTGATTCGACGCTGAAGTTGCAATGAGCTAACAGAGAGGCGGCAGCAGGGGAAGCAGAGGCCAGAGACCAGTTAGTGACGAATCAAGAGGTGGAGGCAGAAAATCGGAGGGAGGCAAATGATGCGGCACCGACGGCCAGGTTTCTGAGGTATGAGGATGCGATTTTCCTCCACATGGCTATGGCCTCTGCGATTGAGTGAGGAGTGCGACCTCTGGTCAACCCCTGAGGAAGCGTGCACGACGATGGATCGCCGCTACAGTCAGTAACAGCTCCAGGAGCCCGCGGGCTTCGTTCGGTGACTGGCCTTTCGCGCGTGGGAGTCTGCTGCTCACGTGCAAAAATCATGTTCAGCCTGCGGATGTGGATATTCTCATGTTACCCTACGGGAGTAGGAGCCAATGGGAGAAATTGGAACGAAGAAATAAATTATTAATCCATTTTTAATTATGAAAATTATTCAAATCCAGGCCGATCTATATCGACTACTTTTACAGGAGCATTTGTCACGCGACGTCATGGCATTTTACCTTCCATTCATAATCTCGATACTTACAGTTGGAGATCACCGCATTCTTCCACATTGAATTCTAACCCATGACGCATAGGTAATGGCAAGGCTTGCCCGAAACATCTAGCTGCCAAGGGTCAAGTATATTCTCTCATGCATATTGTCACGAGGCAATGCCAAATCGATTCCCTGTTGTCAGAACTAGAAGCACGATTTTGTTGGATTAGTTCCACTTCGATTATCTTCTCCCTTAACTTAATTTGATCCCTTTTCCTTGTCTAATTTGATTCACAAAATCACAAAATCCCACCAGGGTCAGGCAAGTAGACATGCGATACAGAGAATTTGAACTCAGAACGATCACAACTTATCATAAAGTGTTAAAACAGCCATAAGATATGAGATATACTTTTATCTTCGGAGGATCGATTCGTTCAGAAGACCAACCTTTCATTAAGTTCTTTCACGGAATTTTCAGCTGTATTCAAGCTTGCTGGTGGAATAGAGGGTTGTCCAAAGTCCAGCGAATAAGAAATGAGGTAGAAAACTCAAAAAGCAAATTGGCACTGTGATACCTCAGGAGACCGGCACCAGAAAAGATTTACTTTCCAGTAAAGAATGAAGAATCATATGTTTGCCTCCAATTATTTGGCAACTCAGGAGGGCCACAATATAACAAGATTCAAAAGCTCCGAGATTTATGAACTCGGTGCTCAAATACTACATGAAAATGTGCTGACCAAAATGTGGCGAAGAAAACGGCCGTGAAAACAAACGTACAGGTGAAACAGACAGAAGGAAAGAAGCTGAGAGTTCTTACTCAGAAAGGGTACACAGAGAAACTCTCTCACCATCTTCCTAGTTTTATTCCAGAAGGAAAATCTGAAAGCAGAATCAGTGATGATCTTCATCATCCCCATGCCCATCGGGTGGTCCTCCTGGACCCATGACTTCAAGCTGTGAATCACAGATGGTGACATGAGAACATTTTTGAAATGATGTGGAAAAAGCAGCCATATACTTATGTGATGCAGCTCCAAAGGATTCAAAGAAAAACAAGATTTGCAGAACCCAGGAAAATATTGTCCAAGGGCACATCCAAAGTGTACATGCATAGGCCATAGAGTTGAATGAAATTGTGCAATCATTTGATCATATCCTTGGGCAAAATGCATCCAGAAGGTTACCACAATCATATGGTTATGTAAATCAATTCATGAAGTGGACTACTAGTAATATTTGTGGAACATATGTTTCATTTAATTCTAACATGGAACTGAATAACTTGAAAAAAAATAACCACAAGAAGACGAGAAAGGAAAGTTTATTAGTGCATCATATCCAATATGCTATCGGCCTTGGTTTGATGCCATGGTGGATACCAGTTGGTAGGTCCAAAGAGTTTATCCACCAGAATTTTCTGTATGTCCATATAGTTTCATTTTTGTCTGGAGTATAAAAGTAGATAAATATTCTGTAGTGTCAATATTTACATGCTCTAATTGTATTACTTATACAAAGACAAGGAAACTTTAAAAGTTACATTTTGGAACTTCCCACTTACAACAAAGTACTGCGAGCAGACTGGACATTCATGAGGCTTGCCCTTCTCCAACCAAAACCAGACAACATCATGCTCATCCTCTTCATGGGGGAAATAAATAAAAAGAAAAATCAGTTGATCTTTTGCATAGATATAAATGAGTGAGGTTTCATCAACATAACCTTTGCTACATCTTCACATGCTCAAGCAATGCATGAGCTGGTTTTCCTGTGAGAGAAACAGGACTAAGATAGTGACCTACCGCCGTCACCACCGGGGCAACCCACTATTCTCTTGTCATAATAGGACTTGACGACTGCTGGAGCTTCCTACAAAACAGGGTCAAGGACTTAGGTGAAACAGCTACTCCAAGATACGAATGTAAAGGAATTTTCTATTAAACTATTATTGGCTACTACTGAATCTCAAGTGTAAGAAATAACACTAAGTTCTGTTTGTCCTACTATAGTGATTTTCTGGCACTAACTTAAAATTACTGATGACAACATTGTCTACTAACCTTTGTACCAAATGGACCGACAGGGTAGTTTACATCAAGAAGCTCCCTTCCCTGCAATATGAGAAAACTCATTTTATTGGAACATAATCCAACTTCCAGGTGTAATTTACATTGTAGGACTAAAAATAAGACAGTGAAGATATGTGAGTATGCAATAACCATTCAAATAAAAACTGAAAATAAGAGGGTAGAGAATAACCTCAAGCTCAGCTTCTAGCTCCTCTCGCTCATGGCCAGTCGCAATAGGCATCACATCTTCAACCTTCTTCTTTAATGCAGTTGCTGCCTCACGAACATAAAAAACACTTACATGGCAATCATCATCAAGTAGAAAAGATAAACATAAACATAAACAAAAGGATAATCTATATATCCTCTGCCTGGCAATAAAGCTAAGATAATGATATTCAGTTTCAACCCAAAAAAGGAAATTAAAAAAAAGTGGACGAACAGAGTGAGATATACGCATTAAGAGAATCCAGAAGAAGTAGAAGAGCTAACGATATGGTGATAGGTAAAGAGAAAAGCAGCAACTGAAGGAAGAGAAGCGCGAGATGACGAGACATTTCGATAAGAAGATGCATCGAGATCTCGCTTCCTCGATCTCATCTATGTCACACGTAACAAGGAAATATGCATGAAACGTAATGAAATTGGCATTCGCATTTGACACAGAGCTGAATAGGAACCTTAACATTCAGAGAATCTGATTCCGGACCTCCGTAAGAATTTACGAGCGCAAAGAGAGTAGAGAAGCACCCGATTCGGAGCTGAAGGCACGATGAGCAAACAGAGAGCCGGCGGCAGGGGAAGAAGAGGCGAGAGAGCGGTTGGTGACGAACCGAGAGGCGGAGGCGGCAGATCGGCGGGAGAACGATGATGCGGCGCCGGCGGATAAGGTCTTGAGGTGTGAGGATGCGAGTCTTCTCCACATGGTGGCGGCCTCTGCGAAAGAGGAGTGTGATCTCAGGTCAACCTCGCGATACGCTTGTATACGGTGACTCTGGCAGTTCAAAGAGGGAGGAGAAGCCTGCGAGATGATGGATCGCTGCTACAGCTCAGGATCCTGCGGGAATCGCCCGAGGACAAAAGAATTGACTAATTCGCACGTGTAAACTCATTGCGCGTGCACGTATATCGACAAATTTCAAGCCTGCTCACTGGCCCGCTGGCCTGGATTGTGTTACTCGCGCGGTCCAAGTTGTTCTGGGCCGGAAAGGTATGCTCGACCCAATGGCTCTGCGATCCCCGTGCAACTTTGGAATAAGAAAGTAAATTTGGGAAGACCAGAGGGGCAGAAGAGGAATAAAGGGTAAGTAATAGTCGGTCTATCGGGAAAAGCATCGTCGACTCGACTCCACCATCGAGTTCCAGATCGAGAATTCGGAGTCTTATCCTGCGTTCGACTCAGCCATCCTTCCCGGAGCTGAGCGTCCTTCGCTTCTATATTACCCTATCTTCTCCCTGTCTCTTGCTGAGGAAAGTGGAAGTTTTCTTGCTTGTGGGAGTTTGACTGTGATTTGAATCGAAAATGTCGGGGAAAGGAGCCAAAGGGCTGATAATGGGGAAATCCGCTAACAAGGACAAGGAAAAGAAGAAGCCTGTCTCGCGCTCCTCTCGTGCCGGTCTCCAGGTTCGTTCTCCTGCTTCCGTCTGTTTCACGGCTCTGTAGATGATCTCTTTATACGCGCGTGGGGAAACAGTGTGGAAGTGAAGATGGCGGGGTTCATCTTCTGTTTGCAGGCGTATTAAGATTGCTGAAATTCAAATAAAGTAATGTTATTCTAAGATTTATGATGATGGTGCCTTTGATTTTAGCTGATTTTTTTGTCGTGCTTGGATGCTTCGGAGACATCGTTGAATACATGTTATCCATCGCTTAGAGTTATTACCGGAACCCATTGTAAAGAGGAAGAATTTCGACTGCTGATGCTTGAGATGGCTATGTAGACCTTGTGCCGTGTCTAGTTCTCTGCAAGTCAAGGTGCGTACTTGGTTACCGTGAAGGCCGGTGTGTTCAGTGTCACAGGCTTTTACATTTGATTACGTCATGTCAAATCGTATTTACTCGAACCCTTTTGTCAAAGTCAGGGTGTCTCTGTTTCTGTTTGTCGCCATTGGAGCCAAGGTGTTACCAAAGTAGCATGAATTGGCACCAGCTGTGCGTAAGTTTATATAACACCACAGACAATGACTGGCAGTGATGAGGCTTGACCATCATAGTTAAGTGCATAAGCTTTTTTGCATGCAATTATCAAGTTGATGTCTGTTTGTTACCCTATGGAGATCTATGGGCTGCTTGGCAAGATGAGGTACATTTTGCATGATAAAAATGAGTCTGATAGTCACTGTTTGCTTTAGTAATTGGAATGTTGACAGTGGAAGTAGCGCAAGCGCAAAAGCTTCTTATAACCATGCCATGGGTATTCTTTTTCTCATCTGAGTGCTTGCTGTGGCAGTTTCCAGTAGGTCGTGTCCACCGTCAGCTGAAATCAAGGGTCGCTGCTAACGGAAGGGTTGGAGCAACAGCAGCTGTTTATACCGCAGCTATTCTGGAGTACCTGACTGCCGAGGTTCTTGAACTTGCAGGCAATGCCAGCAAGGATCTGAAAGTCAAACGTATCACACCGAGGCATTTACAGCTTGCGATTCGGGGAGATGAGGAGCTGGACACTCTGATCAAAGGGACCATCGCCGGTGGAGGAGTCATCCCGCACATTCACAAGTCGCTGATCAACAAGTCCTCCAAAGAGTAGTCTCTAAACCACTTTTGATGTCACGATGTGATGATCTCAATTGCCGATGGAATGTTGATGGATCATTGTTCAGATAGATACGAGGACGGCTGTCTGTCCTCGCGTAGTGAGTCTCTGAACTGCGCTTCCTTGTAGTGAGTCGTAGTTGTCTCTTCTTGGCAGTCTGGTCTCCCAGACTGTGGGGTCGAACAATCATTAATCTAGTAGGATGTAGCGGGGTCCGAAATTCTTGTTTTCCTCATGATTTGGCTTTTGAGTTCCCTGACACACGTTTCGAGCTTCTTGCTATGTTGTGGCTTTCCGAAGAAGGTTCTCATGGCTTGTTCGAAGGTCAGAGGAGCAACACTGCCCAGCCAATGCCCAACGGGGCTCTAACCTTGTGGGCTCGTGAGATTCTCTGCGTGGCTACCTTGCCCTTGATGACCGATAACTGATCAACTGCAGTGATTGAGCACTTTCATGAGACAAGCGATCCAGATACTCTACTCAGGTTCTGTGTAACCGATTCAATACCACATCGATGTGGAGTTTTACTCGAGCAGGAGCAGGATTCCGTGAATTGCCAGCCTATCAGCAACATCCAGCAATGAAAATTCAACTGATCCTACCGGGAGCAGGTAAGGAGAGGTGCTTTTTTGACGAAAGGTTTGAGCTTTTCCACGCACAACACTATCCACTGAAGCTAACGCGTGGTTCTGGCATTGACAAATGTTAGCGACATGGATCAAAGCATGAAAAGAAGAGCATGCCAGAAAAGAAACGCAAAAATGTGCCTTATCATATGTCATCAGATGGCCTCCTTCGCCTGGAGAAAGGGGGACCCATTAGGTTCCTGCATAAGTTGGGCGACCCACTACCCGTATGCTGATAAATCTACACTTGGTTTCCAACCGAAGAAGCTGAAGCCTGTCCGGGACACAAACAAGAACATTCAAGAAATCTTGGCCTGTTCACAAAAAGATTGAGACCGATCTTCCATGTAACCATCAGATGTTGATCCTTAGCTGCTTCTTGAGTTCCAACACCTCGTCCCCCTGTATCTGATCGATCGAGAAGGACAGAAGCAGAGACATCGGAAGCAAATTTACTCTCGGGTACTAACATGATTCATGAAGGGAAAATTGAGCAATTCAAATGAGGATCTCATTTATCAGGGAGATCTATGGATAGCACTGATAAAAGTAGGACATATTCTCTCTCATTTATTATTAACAAGCCTTAAGAGCAATCTTATGAATAGATTTTCATAAGACACAATCCTTCAAAAATCTTGAAATTCTCCGACCCGGATTGTACGAGTTCTCATGGTAAAAAAAAAAAAAATCAGTTTTCCTTGTCCCAAAAATCAAAGAGATTAAGAGATGTTATAAATGGGCTTTCTTATTTTATGATTATAACAATTTAAATCTATTTATGCTTTTTGATAAATAATCCTCTATGTACTAATAATACAGAGTTCGTTGGACATATTTTTGTCAAATTTTGCTTTTCATAGTTCATTGTGGGATTATCTAAAAGTATAATATATTTTTATTCTAGCATGTTTAAATATAAAAAATCTAGTTGTGTGCATGTATATATACACACACACACACACACACTGTAATTGTAATTAATAATCTCTGCTCTCCAAGAAGGCATCCAGATAGTTTTTATAACCACATGTCTACTATACAATATTAAGTCTCCATTACGTATATCTATTTATCACTTTTTATATAAATATATCTATTGTAAGTTTGAAATATTCATTATAAATTTCCATGTAAAATATTACTGTACTAAGATCAACTTAATTACACAAGCTTCTCCTATATGCATTAGAAAACATATTTTATTCAGAATAATTACTTTTATTTAAAATTACAAAACAACCTATATTATATTCCTTATTTTTTACACTCAAATACTACGTATTTTAATATGTCTCCTTTGGTCATATACATTTGGTTTCACAACATATTTGATTCATAATTTTAACGACTCGCCGAGGTGTAACTTAGCATTGCTACGTGATGGTTATATGCATACGTGACAATTTTAATGCTGACATGGCATAACATGGTATTCACTCTTTTACCGCATCAGCATGGCACACCAGCCAATTTTTGTCACGTCAACATGACATGTTAGTAAGTTGTTGCCACATCATTATGATGCACCAACAAGTAACAGTCACGTCAGCGAGCCGTTAAAATTAGAACACAGATATGTTACAGAACCAATATATGAGGCTGAAATAGTAATTTTGAAATATATATGATTCAATTGTAAAAAATAATAAACATATATGATTTCTACTATAATAAAATAATCAAACCTTTCTCATGAATAATTTTCTGTCATGCTTTACAGTAGACTATCCTGAAAGGCTGGTACAGCAATAGCCTGATTGATATACCATGACCAAACTCTTTTTGCGGAGTTAATTGTTCATGTTACCTCATGCAGTTGCTTCCACCATCTCTCGGACTTCTCCTGCAGGAGACGCCACTCCATGGCCATACTATGCTCAACAGTATTTTCCTGGGAACAATGTGCGGTGGCCACTGCACTTCTCTTTAGATAGAGAACAACAAAAGAGTCAGGCAAACATGGGATATATTTGTTAAGAATAAGCCACAAAAGATAAAGAAAAGATAAATTCACGAAATATATGAGAACATTGTACGGCTGATGAATCACCATATCTTCTGTTAGCCTTTTCGGCCTGATTTTGTAGTGCCCAGTGAATAGCTTTGATTCCGCTTGTTTCCTAACAGTTCCGGCAGAGCCAACAACAGGTCTGCATGTCCAATAAAATTTGAGCAAAATAATATTCATATTCAATGCTTCGTTCAATCTTAAGATTTCTAGTGATATGATTGGAGGATAGAAATATGTGAAAACGGATACAAGTTTGGGTACCTTTTATCAGTTAACATGAGGCAGCCACGACTCAACTTATCTATCACAGTATTGGCTGCATCCTTCGACTTAAAAATGACAAAAGCTTTACCTACATGATTTTAATTATAATCATAATGTATCCTTAAAGCGTGGCCCAAAATTTAGCTGGAATAGGAAACTGAGCTAAAGCAAGATCTACCGTATAGATGGCAAGAAAAAGGAGTTTGCTCTATCATTTTCGCATGGACTCTTTCATTGAAAGCAGAGAGGACAATTTCCTGAAAATTGGAGGGAAATTTGAGCAGGGTAGGAAATTTAACATAAAGACTGAACATTATTTAGAGAGAGAAGAGGAAGATACTTTGCTTTCTCATAGATTGTATAAAAAGTTCAATCTGCTCCTTGAAATAGCATCTTCAACAGTTTTCTTAAAATGAAAAATTTCCAGGGCATGATAAATTACCTGCAACAGCTCTATTATTGAAAGGCATACAATTGTATAGGTAGCAATTGGTTTGAAAAGACAAGCTCTATTACTATACTGAAAAGACGAAGCACAAGAAGAAGAGTCCAATTACTTTTCCTCTTCTGCAGCATTTTCACAGTTATCGATCTAATAGCAAGTTTAATAGTCTAACCAAATCAGAAGAGAAAACTGTCCCCTGGTCAAGTGAGATATCCTTTAAAAGCAAGGAGGTCGATGTATACCTCTACTTCAGAGGACGAATAGGTGGGTTCCAGGTTTTCCAATAAGACCAGGGTGCCCCATTCCTGAGCTTTTTGTAGTCTTTCCTCCCAAGGCTTTAAGAATAAAACATCAAGGAGGACAACGATCAGAATCAAGTACCATTGACTCGTAACCTCTATCACTTGGTGCATTATTTATAAGCCAAGAGAAGAAACAAGAACGCTTAGAAGCTTGCCATCAGCAAAAGCAAGGGAAGAAGCTTGAGCTCATCTTTCTGAGGTAGGTTTTTACCTAATGCACTGAGGGTAACTGGACAGAGAGACTTATAAATTCCTCAGAATAAGAAATTTGAAACTTTTATGCATAGTGATAGGATCATTTGGATAATTAGATCTAAATTAGTCTCCCTGCCCAAAATTCAGAGTAACCTGGTTACACATTCTTTACCTAATGTTCTCTGTCTTCATGACGCTTTGTAAATTTTATTGTAAATATTCAAGCGAATCAATGGGATTTACAGAATTAACCCCAAAAAAATGCTTTGAACCTGCAATATTTTTTCCTAAGATGAAAAAGGAAGATTTCCTATGGAGCCTTGACGTCTGAACAGGCACTAAATTTCAGACAAGAAGAAGATTGGTTAGAATAACACGGTGAATATACTCACAGTAACAATTTTCTTGAACCAACTCCTCCTTTCCTGCAAAGAAGAGCTCCACTTCAGAACTTCGACCAGGGTTTCTATGCATCTCAGCCAGCTAAGTTCATTCAGCACAAATTTGAACACAGAGGAACTCGAGTATTTTATGTGATTCAAAGCAGGAAGTTCATGATTCCATCCATAGTAAAAGAGGCAGTTCACTCAAAATGAGCCCTAAATACTTACTGTTTCATTGTCCCTTTTTGTTGCCTGAGCCTGTTCCACATGAGAAGAAGCTTCATTTGAATTCTTGCCCATATCCTTCGACAGATTTAAGTGAGGAGACTCCTGTAGCACTTCAACGCTTTGCTGGGTCGCTGCAGTCTTGAGCTCCTCTGAGAAGTGTTTATTTTTTACTGGCTTCAGTTTGGGTGAGTCTGAAGGTGAGAAGTTCTCTGAAAATTTCCGTTTAGCCTTTCGTTTAAATAATCCAGATGGTATTCTTTCCTGCATTCTATCCACTGAGATAGTTTTGGGCTTTGCTGCCAGATTCACATTTGCTGAACAACTTACTTTGGTCAGGGTCGCTAAGCCAACCTGAGGCTCTGTATGAGATAAGTAAGTCCATTCTTACGTTATTAGATGACAAAAATAATTAATAAATAATAAACCATGCTTCCGCTATTTACTCACAGAGCAGATAGTTATTGTAATAGTAAAATATCATGCAGTATTAGAGAGATGGTTTGAAAGGCTGCACGCACGTGTGCCTCCCATTAAATTAAATCCATGCGATGAGCCATAAGAAATATTTCAGTAGACATGTCAGGGAGTATCAAGTAACAAATAACAGTGCTATTATCTGACAATATAACTTTAAGCTTACATTAGGCAAGCATGGAACTCACTCTTTGTCATTGAATCATTTTTTCCATATCTCCGGTCATTTCTTACAACATCAACCACTATATCTAGTCTTTGCTTGGGCAGCAAATTTGAATTTCCGGTTGGGTAACTCGAGTGTGGTTTTTGAGTAGGTGAGAGTCTTAGATCTTCATCCTTCCTTTTGTTGAAAAAGTTCTCCACTGCAGCAGAATACTTTCATTAATAATGTAAACCCAGATCTTAATTAACCTCACAATTCATAAAAGAAGAAATACCCATAAGGTAATGAAATCAGTGGCTAACGGAGATAGCCATAAGCAGAAAACAGCACTTGTGCAAAGTGCTTACCTCTAATCCCATGAATTTGATCAGGAAATTTCCCAGAAATTTTTAACTTTCCAACATCAAATGTACAAGAAAAGATGTAATCAGCACTTCTCAGTTCATCTTTCGATGGAGGAGGATTTCTTTGGTCCTTCGAAATGCAGACAACAGTGCATTTCCCTAGAACTGCTTCCTGAAACAGCATGCGCGCACAAAGACAGAGTGAGAGCATTAGTGCAAGCATCTACAGTAATCCATGAACTTGACATGTGTCAATGAGAAAGAAAATACAAATGACTTTGCTTATACATAATTACCAGAAAGTTTGTGTTTGAAAGGCCTTCACCATCACCAGAAGCTAAAAATATCTCATTCCATCGAGGCTTGTAATCTCTCAGATGGTTTCGGATTTCAGATGGCCGAAAGAACCACACAACCTTCACTTGTTTCCCAGCATCAGCTGTGCCAATAATTTTGACGATTTTGCCTATATATGTTTCAATTTCTCCATCTCGGTAAAAGATAATGCAGTCATGGAGATTATACTCCACCCCATCGTATGTAACAGATTCATAAGACTGGACATCCCCATTTCCATTATCATTCTGGTATACCTCTAGGAGCATTTTCACTGTGTAACTATATTCAGCAGTTTTAAATCTAGGAACCTGCAGTTGCAAGATAATTATGTTTTAGGTCATGTCGTGCAGCATCAGCATAAGAAGTATCCAAAGAGGAAAAAGCCAAAGGTGGCATTTTAGCAAGTAGGCCACTAGCACTTAGTTCATACAGAAGGCAGCCTAGTTTATATTTAGAACCAAAAGGAACAAAAGGGAGGTTAATTTTAAAGCACAAATTCAAGATTTCATTAGAAACTAAAAGAAAAATAATTATTCAAAGTTTGTTAGTATGATTAGCTCCAAATCCAATGGACGATAAAGGTCAAATACTCTGCAGAATATAGACTCTCTCATTCACAAGTGCAGAAGCAGGACCAACAGGTATTTGGCCACATAATGCCACTATGTGTTTTGCAGCTGCTAATATCGAAATTTCGGCTCTAAACCACTTTTTTAGATCCTGTGTCTTCTGTAGTAATGCTAATACTTGAAGCCCTTGCATGTTTTATATAAGGTTGCCATATGGACTGACACAGAGCAAGAGGCAGACTCTAGTAGCAAATTTTAAGAAGATCAAGCCTATGATCTTGCCATTCACTTGGCTAGCCAAAGAAAGGAAGCACAGTGGGGAAATTTTCTTGTCCAGGAACATGTTGGACCCATGAGCGTCCTCGTTACCTGAAAGGGGCAATACAACCTACCAACACAGTATAGCAGAGCAGCGTATAGAAGAATACCATCAAAGCATTTAAAGAGGGTGCAGATTGGAGAATAACTTCCAAGGTAACGGAGATCAAATAGTAACCTAGCCCATTTCAAGGATCAAACCCCTAATTCTGACTTTGACTTTATATCATATCCCCTTAAAAAAAAGAGAGATAAATAATATAAAACGCCCAATCGACAAAACAAACCGACCACCGTATCAGCGTATCCAGCATCGAAGAAACGTTGATATTAAGACCTCAGAGAACTACCATAACCCTAGAACAGAGTACACTCGGACAGCTATATTTTTCCTATAAAAATAATCTCTCGAAAAACCAAAATCAAATGATTAAAAAAAACGCAATATCCTTCAACTGGCGTTGGACAACACGAAAAGATGCCCACGAATGCATCTTCATGATATACGAAGCTATTAGAAGAAAGTTTGCACCTTGAAGCAGAAAAGGCGGAAAAAAAAAGGGGGATTCACGGCATGGAAGGGGTAACATGCATGCAATGCCGACCAAAGAAGACCGAAATCTGCAGGCGAAGCGAAAGAGAGAGCTCGAAGGAGCTCACCTCAGTGGGAAGAGTTGACGAAAGAATTTTAGCAGAGAACACACACAAAAAAAAAAAAGAGGGACTTCACAACTGCAGCTTGCGGTGAACACTGGAATCATAGGCAGCGAGGAGACGAGGAGAGGCCGTACGCGCTCTTTCCACAAATACGAACCGTCAGGTCCATAATCCTGGACACGTCAGCAACGGACCCGATTCATTCTTTTTAATGCTAATAAAGGGCAATATGTATATATATGTATATATATATATATATATTAATCAGCAACCGATCGAGTACATCGTCCACCAGACATTACATTAGCTCTTTGATGTCAATCCCGAGAATAACCTAGCACCTCTGGTCCCATAAATTAGTCTTTCCCATGTCATCGACATTAATTAAAATAGAAAATTAATCTCAATATAACACGCGCATTCTTACTTGGATCAATTTTGGAGGACACGATGCTGTGCTGAGTTACGTAAATCAGAAGCTGATGGAAGAAGATATGGACGGACATGACCCGCATGCTTCTCCATTCCTTGGACCTCCAAACTGCAGAGAAATCGCTGTGTGAGGCCACTGGAGAGAAGTAGCCCCCCTCCCTCACCCGAAACCATCACTGGCTGTAGCTATACGACGCATCCAACAGGTGAATTCTCGGATAATGAATTCCATTTATGGATCAACCTCTCAGTCAAGTTACGGCTCTTCCAGTAGTGCGTTTAGTAGTGCAGATGGGCCCGTGGGTTCCCCAAGCAGCATTCTCCGGGCACCCGATTTAGCAAAGTGAGGGCCAGTTGGTTTGGCAATTCAGGAAGGGGGTCAAGGAAGCTAGTGAGTTCCTCTCCACTGGTAAAAGAGTTTCTCGACAATTTGGAGTTGAAAGGGACTGCGTCACCAAAGTTGAAAGTGAATCAAAATGATAAGTCTGGTGAAGGCTGAGGGAGGCGATGATGGTGAATTCTTGAACTCCCACGATGGGTCTCGGGGAAGAAAGAATCCTCCTGAACGAGAGGATTGAGGCGTAGAGGAGGAGAGAAGCAGCAAACAAGCTGCCATCTTTGCGGAACCAGTTGTCCAATCAGGGATATGTTTGATATCGTTCTTCTTTCTGTTCAAGAACGGAGGGAAAGGACCAAGTGGCGTTTCGTGGAGAGGCATTGAAAAATGAGAATAACCCAGGCATGCTTCACACAGGACAACCTAAAGTGTTCAATGGAGGAAGAGGGAGAGGGAAGAAGCAGACGGTTGACCTTAGAACTCTCTTGATTAATTATGCTCGGGCAGTTGCTACTGATGATCAAACAAGCACGGGCCAGATCCTGAAGCAGATTAGGCGTCACGCATCTCCCTTCGGGGTTGGGAAACAGAAGTTGGCTCACTGCCTCGCTGATAGACTCGAAGCTCGCTCGGCTGGGACCGGAAGTCAGATCTACAAAGGCCTCATCAGCAAGCGGGCTTCCTCCGCCGATATCTTGAAAGCCTATCGTCTCTTCCTCGCCGCCTGCCCATTCAGGAAAACATGGAACTTTGTATCAGACAAGACTATTATGGATGCAACGTCGGACTCCATGAGGATTCATATAATCGATTCTGGGATCCTCTACGGGATCCAGTAGCCAGCGCTGATACAGCGGCTGGCAATGAGACCTGGCAGGCCCCTGAGGATTCGAATCACTGGGATCGAATTCCCTCAGCCTGGGCTCAGGCCCGTGCAGAGGGTTGAGGAGACAGGTCATCGACTCATGGCTTATGCAGAGAAGTTCGGTGTCCCATTTGAGTACAATGCGGTAGCGGAGAAGTGGGAATTGATACCGGTGGAAGAGCTGAAAATCGACAGGGATGAGTTTCTTGTCGTCAATTGTTTGTACAGGTCAAAGAACTTGCTTGATGAGACTGTGGCAGTGGACAGTCCGAGAAAGATGGTCTTTGACTTGATCAGGAACATCACCACCCTGATATATTCGTCCACAGGATCGTAACAGATCCTACAATGCTCCCTTCTCGGTGACACGATTCCGGGAGGCTCTGTTCCATTTCTTGGCCTCCTTCGATATGTCAAAGACCCTCGTTCATGGAGGAAGCCAGGAGAGAAAGCTGCTCAAGAAAGAGATCTTCGAGAGGAAGGCTCTGAACGTGACAGCCTGCGAGGGCTGGGAGCAGGTGGAGAGGCCCGAGACTTTCGAGCAGTAGCAGGTCCGAGACATGCGGGTTGGCCTCATTCAGGTGCTGTTCAATAGGTATAGTGCAGAGGGCGAGGGACTGGTCGAGGCTGATCTACCACAAGGACTTCCTGATCGATGAGGATAGCTACCGGTTGCTAAAACGCTGGAAGGGTCGCATCATTTACGCCCCATCCCGCTGGAAACCCGCATAGCGAGAATCCAAGGCCATTCCTTCGAATTTGTTATCAGGACACCAGTGCTATTCTTGAACAAATTCCGGCACTTCTCTTGCTTGTTTTGTTCTTTCAGCATCATCCTTGTATTCGAGAAAACCTTGGATCTCATTTTAGCAAACATTGGTGCAGATAATAGAGGTTGAGAAGGTGCCTGGTATTGCAGGAATTTGGAAAACATGTGAAGAAGCAAAGTGCGTAGAAGAGAAGCTGATTGCTGGGAGTCGCGTCCTGACTATCTTCTCCAACCAAACTACAAATATACGAACCAGACAAGGAAGATTAAACGCGATGTAGTCATTTGCAGCCTGTTCTCTCATATACCATCAATAAGCCGTTTGGATGTAGGTATTAGAATAATACTGCTCAAGAGCATTGCCAAATTGTGCTCGGGCTGTAGTTTACCCCTAAATACATACTGTATGTAAATCATCTGATTAGATTTCATTAGATCAGGGCCGATCGTCTAGGCACCCCACGAAAATCAAAAGCTGGTGGTGACCTGAGAGAATAGAGCCTTGAAATCGCTTGTAGGTATCCCCGTCCCTTCAGGTTTTGAGGCCAAATCGAAGGCCTTGCATTTGGTCTCCTCAAACAGCAATGCCTTTCACAGAGAACAAATCCACATTTAGTACATAAGTGAAACGCAGGATAACAAGGAAGTTCAGACTGGTCTTGAGCTTTGAGGCTGAAAGTAAAACAGACACCTGAACACAAACTTCAGCTACATCAGCCCGAGGAATGGATCGTGTTTCTGTCTGAAGAAGCTCATCATCCTTTCCAACAATTAATTCATGGAGACTGCCTTCTTTATCGAGCAAGCCTCCGGGCCTGTGTCATCAAGAAGCGGTCATTCCAAGGTAACTGATAAGAGTATCACACCAGAAAGCACAGAATTCAGAAGTAATTACAACAAAACAGTAAGTTAATATAAAATTCAGAAGTAAAAATATTCGACAATTTGAACACTGTGATCAATTAAGAAGCTGAAATGCAGCTGAACCTTATAATTGTGTAAGGAACGCCAGAGTCAGCCAGGTAATGCTCAGCCTTCCTCTTCCACACCTACAAAATTGCACGTGAAAATAGGACTGAAAATCTTACTTCATAGGTTATGAAGAGATGAAAAACTAGAAGAAACAAGTTCCTACATTTCAGTTCAATATTTTGAAGTCGAAAATTCAGCCCCAAGATTGAAATCAACAGAGCCTCGGCTGGAAAATATCATTTAATATAATCCATAATGTTAAAGAACTACTAACCAATATTTTTCCATTGCCTAAGCTGTTTAAAGGGTGATTAGGATTTGTTCCACCCATAGAACCAACCAGCACAATCTGCTTCACTCCTGCTGCTTTAGCTGCATAACATTGTCTGAGTAGTGTCAAAGAAACCACCCTTCTGCATCACAGTAACACTGGCAGATTATACAAATGAACATAGAGCAACCTGCATCAATTTGATTTTTCTGTCCGATCCAGTCAACCTAAAGAAAAAACAGAATCTCGTCAGAGCAAGTACAAAGCACAAGGCAAGTCCTAGCATATTACTTACTGCTAGCAGAAAGCATAGCAGTCACCTGCTCAGGATATGCTCCATCTTCAAAATAAAACTCAGGCCTTCCACCTTGAGTCGGATCAAACCCAGGCTTCATCTTTGGAACAGCACTTGTGAGGATGATGAGTGCATCAATGCACTCAAATGCAGGAACAATAGAACCTGCATCTCTTATGTCCCCCACATAAACATTGGCAGCTCCCCCGATTTTCTCCTTGCTCTCTTCAGTTCTCACCAGACCTCTTGCAACAAATTGATCTGACCTTTCCTTCAATTTCTTGAAAACAATCTGACCTGCCAATGTTTCGTGATGATTATGTTACTCAGCATGCAATGAAAAATCTATAACTCCATCCAGTAAATAAAGAGAAAACTCTGTTGATCTCGAAATCAAGAGATGAGAATACTAGAGCTACTTGTATCAGATACTCTCAGTTGTGTTTCTACACACTTCAACAGCTGGATCTGTAATTGTCCATCCACATCATGGGTTAGTCGCACCACCCTCATTTAAACGAATTTCCTAATATCCATCTACTCTTATCAACAAATCCGGCTCAAACCAGTCTTCGGTTACCAGTGGCATCTGAAACTATAGCTACGACCCATGAACAGGATTCAGCTTGCAGCATGAGATAAAAAGTTTGATCCTGCCCGTTTCAAGCGCTCCTATAATCCTCCTAAGTCTTAACCGCAGCCACTAGCACTGATTCGACATCCTCAACAGCTAATAGATCCAATAAAAATGTCTGATCCAACAACATATCACTATGAGATCACATTCTACTTCGAAAAAAAACTACAAAATGATAATCGCAAAAAAATTACTTTAAGAAGCAAATTTCCTTTCGATTTCAGGATAGTTTGCTTGTGATTGACTCACGTGTCTCTTTTCCGTAGGACAAGCGGTAAATATCTTTTTCCTCCAATTCCGCAGTTCAACATTCTCTACTCTTCAGTAGCTAAACACCATCATAGCGGAAAAAGATAAATAGCAATTCTTTATCCAAAAAAGAGTCCGAATTGCAAAACCAGGCATCCAGAACCGACTAAAATCATTAAAAAAAAAGTGGTTGGCTCGAAGAAGCTACGGACCTGTTCTACCACCGGCTCCAGTGACAAGGACCGTGGGAGAAGCCATGTCGATCACGGATTGCAGAGACAGCTCCGGCGACCTCTCAGAGAGAACTATTCTTCGACTGGGGAGCGGAAGTTTGGGAGATTCTCGAGATCACCTCACCGACAGTCACAAATTATGACATCGACACGGCGACTGAGAATTTCGCTGACGACGTTAGGTACCGGTTGAGACGAAAGATGGAGACACGTGTCTCCAGCTCTCAGAAGAAAGTCCATAGCTGATCCGAGCGTACGTAAGCCCCACAGAACCTTATCAAGACCTTCCGAGTGTGGGACCCACCAGATTCAGTCAAGGAGTACGCACACCCGGAGCATTTCAGATCTTCCGTAAATCCTCCACGGGCCTATTCCGTAGAGGCAAGATGGGCCTCTGCTTAATAAGGAAAAGGCCTCGAATAATTGGCCCATTATCCCAAAAAAGCCCAGTATTCTGCCTTCAGGGCTTCTGCTTCACAGCCGGCCCAGTGAAATTTCCAAGGGCAAGCTCGGATTGGGGGCAAAGTGGTCCGGAACAGAATCAACGCCGTCATGAATAGTGTTGCCTGAATAATCCTTAAAAAAACCACTCATGCTTCGTATAATTGACATTGGGCAACCGAAATTATTACAGTTCATGCCACCGTGATGAGTAATAGTGTATCGTTTCCCTTGAAGGGGGAGCTTGGAATGAATATTCTTGTATACTTTCCGCCGTGATATTAAAGATCCAATCATTTGACCAAGTTGCCGTGGTACCATGAGGCTATTACCGGTATTATGCATATATCCCACGTTGCCGGCACGGCCTTCCCAAACCTATTAAAATTTACACGTTGTGGCCCATTGATTTGAGCGCCCGAGCATTATTATATTATTAATCATCATATTTATTGATAATGATAAGCATAATTAGATTACAATAAAGCATTCACAATCATCTAAGCAACAAGGGGGACTGTACGATGGGAGTGGAACATGCAGGGTGGGAACTCTAATCATAGCATTAGTAGCCCCTTCTGGCCGTTGACGGCAGCCGTTGATTGATTCATGGATTGGGAATATCTGCTGAATCTATGATAGTTACTCTCAAGGATGGGACATCATCTTCTGTCGATACCATGCGGGATGGCATATTTTGGCCTTATTATTGTTTTGTTTACTTCTTTTTGTTCCTTGGTCTGATTTTTTTTTTTTTTTTTTTTTTTTATGATTAGGCTGTCACGGAAGTCTCAACAGCGACCACCTCCGAGATGCCGACTTCTGACTTCATCTCAGAGGCCTCCCACAGCTGCGGGATTGCTTCCCGCAGGTTATGAATGCTCTCCAGTGCGTAATCTGCCCCTTTGACCCTTTGAGAAGTCCCCACCTGCGTGGTATACAGCAAGGATCAGTTTTCAGTTTTACGGCAACCCACCCCATGGCATAGTCGAGTGCATATGCTCCATAAGTCTTGGGCAGCAGTACCCGCTGGTTGATCAACTTACCAGCACGGTATGAAGCCCAAGCCTTTTCCCTGCCTGTACATTGCGAACGCTATCCTCGAAGAAAAGCTGGGATTTGCAGGAAAACTAAAAGAGGTAAGCGTATTTGAAAGGATCATTTTAATCATTCGTATTGGATGCTTCGAATGGGCAAGAGGAAGGTGTCTCACCGTTCTCTGAGGGCTGAGACTGGCAATCTCTAGAGCCCGCTCTATAGCGTGCTCAGATGGTTTGCACACAATCGGTGTCTTTGGCAGCTCGGATCCGGGATCAGGGTGTGAGAAATGGCTGATGATGTCAAAAATCCCCAACTTGTTTCTGCTAGTTGCAGCCAGAGCCGAGTTCTCCTGTGAGCCGATGAAATCAGCATCGTCCTCATCGTCAGATGCAGTGTCCTTGTGAATCGGGTTCAGTGTCTCGAAGCATATGATCCCTTCAAAACAGTCCTCTAGCCCGAGCCTGCTCAGTGCCTTAACGGCATGAATCTTGTCCGCATTAGTAAAGATCTGTATTTCCCCCACACACAAAAGAAGAAAGGTCAGAATCAGCCACCGTGTTATCACTACAAAATCCGGCGATTTCAACCCAGACGATGAGAAGATCATCACTCACGATTTTGCGATAAGGCAGGCTCATCAGAATGCTCCTTAGCACCGGATCAGGCCTTATATTCTCGTACGGAAGTCTCCCATGCACAAAGCTGTGGTACTCGTCGTAATCGAAATCATACCCGATGGCCTAAAAACAAGTCAGACTGAGTGCTTTCTTCTCCCAAAAGGGGGAAAAAGAAAAAGAAGAATTCACCGACTAATGAGAAAGAAACTGCTTACACGAAGACCAGCCATGGTAGTGCCATAGTTCTTGTAAAGAAGATTGCACAGCGCATCTACTTTGCTGGGATCAATCCTGAGCTCTTCAACCAAATAATCTGTAAAGGGAGCACCATTCTGTTTAATAATTCGAAACTTCGAAATATTTACTCACATCCAGATAACAACAGAAAGGAGGAGAGACGGGCTAAGGAAGAAACCTCCAATATTCTTCCGGCATTCCTTGGCGATACCCAAGCTGAGGGGGTAAAGAGTGTCATCGAGATCTGCGGACGGATAGGTAATCAGTAAATTTCTTTCAATATCAGTTCAGTAAATGCCAGGCCTCGCCTCCGGTCTTCCCCACTTACCAAACAGGAGGCAATCATATTTCGGCCTCTGAGAGTGCCTGTAAATGTCTTCCATAGCGCTCACTCAGACGCCCTTCAGTAAGAACCCGGAAGAATCTACGAATTTGAGCTCGAATCTTTGACCTGTGGAAACCAAGCTTTTCTGGTTTATACACGGAAGCAAATGCAACGAGAAAGGATCGAGTTTGACGTTGTCAGCACATTCATTGAATGGAAAATTTCGAGATAGATATTAGCCACCCAAAAAGAAAAGGACAGCAACAGAGGCCACGAAAGGAACAGAAACTCCGTCCTTAAGAACCTCGAGAACCGAAAGGGCTAAGCTTCAAAGCAGAGGCTTTGCACCATCAACAACTCCAGGGAAAACAAGACAGAGAAAAACAGAGCATAGAAAAACAAAGGGATGAATATAGGTGTAAAGGAATGCGCTTTACCGGAAAAAAAGGGGGGGCAATGCAGGTGAAGAGAGCGAAGCAGAAACGAAGAGAAGGGATTGCAGAGGGAGGTTGATACAGAGACAAAGGGGGGCAACAGTAACTCGGATGGTTAAGAGAGTGGAGGAGGCAGAACGCGAAGCGAGTGAGAGCGAGGAGGAAGAAGAGAAGGCAGTGGGGGGCTTTAAATAGGCTCGAACTGATTTCTTTTTTTTTTTTTTGTCTTAAAATATTATTTTATCATATATCAATAAATTTCTGGGCTCAATGATAGTGTCTTATTAATTATTTAATGTGGGCACGTTTGATTTTCTCACTTTTTTTTTAATTGGTCGGCGAGTAAAAAAATTAAAATAAAAAAAAATAAAAAAGAACTAAGGTTATTTTATGGAGGGGATGGCAGAGTTGCCGTGTTCGCCTTTCGACATCAGGCTGTACTCCATGGACTTCTCTCGAGAGATCTCCATACCATCATACGGAGATCTAATTTTACACGTTTAGCATGCATGCCACACTTGGCTAGAGGCTTAATATGCATATCGAAACTGGGTCCCTTCCTCTGATGGTATGAGATCGCGTCTGATATCGGGTGCATTTTTGGCTAAATGTGACTAATCGATGGTTTTATTCGGGTAAGTGAAATTAATTACGGTTACTTAACTGACAACCTAGTCCTTCCCGATGTTTGTGGTTAATGATTCTCGAGGATGATGCTCTGTTAATTCGAACCTGATGCCATCATCATCTTTGTATTTTGAAGGTAAAACATATGATAAGATCCCACTCTCAGCAATAATAGCTGAGGAAATCTGAATATAGTTACATTTTTCTTTAGGATCCATCAACTCATTTTAATGTTTTTACTATACTGTTGCACTGTATCAATATATTATATGATATAATCGTTGCATAAAATATATATTGGGAATATTGGTGGCTCCAATAATTGAGGAGGCACCTCATTATTGATTCTATTATAATCATACATATCATTAACATAATCGAAAGATAATATCATGATGGGCATTTCTTGATCAAAGCACGCATTAGCAACATCATACCATCGATAAATCCAACATATCAAACTTGAAGATCCCGGGTGAAACTGAGAGCTCCTGGAATTGGCGCAAAATTATTGAGCCTCGGGGGAGTGCAAGGCCTCTGCTACACCACGAGATCGGGTCGGACTCAACGGTCCCTCTGGTGGCACGATCAACGGCTACGGGTCGATCTTTTGTCCTCCCCTCCCTTTGCTGGAATGGACAGAGTGGCTTCCCAACCATCCCATGTCATCTGCGATGTAAGATTGTTTAAGATTTTTCACGACAAGGAGAGCCGGACGGCAGATCTGAGCTGGGAAGCATAATTAATTGGGCACTCATGCCACAAAGTTACTGAAGAACAAGGCTGCCTGCCTCAGCTCCCAAAGCTCCCGCATTAAGGACCCTTTACGAAGATGGGCAGAGGATTTTCCCGACCGCAAATTATTAAACATATCTTTGACAAAAACCTTCGATCCGAGTCATTGAGTCCCTAGACAAGACATATATGGAGACAACCAAGGGGGGATGGATTACTCTCGGCGAAGTTTGTTCGATAACCGCTGATCAGGACCGTAAGTTGCTAAGGTAATAATAAACTAGATCCAAATCCTGCATTACCCCCAGAAATGAAATTTACGTGCCCCACTTTCGTGGAAGTTATTATAGGAACGCCCGATTTCAGTGATCGATTCATGCACCCATTGTTTAATTAGACAATTACTTCAAACGCTCAAATTTGCCCTTAGAAATATGTGGGGTTTGGGGTGGGGGGGGGTGTTTTCAAGAGTTGCGTGATTGACAAGAACATCTTGGTGGGTTTTGTCAAGCTCTGAAAAAGAGCCATTTCTGTCCCTCTCTTCCTCAATTATTTCCGGCCTTCCGCCTTCACCTACCCCGAAGAAGTCCGTACGTGGGAACATATCGAGTTGGCATCACACTTACGACTTCTGTTGTCACGCAGATTATTATAAAAACTGAACCATTTGTTTATTATATGCATGTGTATTTAAGTTAATATAAAGACCATCGAGTGGCGTCGGTTGGTTGACTGAGGGAGCTGCCGGAAAGCTACATCAACGGCCATGCATGGGGCAAGGCACAAATATCTGCCATTGTTTTTACACTCGTCTGTTAGTTTCTGTGAGAAGTGCTGTGTCCACGATCGGCCCGCCCCATCGGTACGCGCTTCTCTCTCTGGGCTGAGCGGCCTCCTAATTCGTACACGAGTAACTGATCCCTTCGAGGACCCGAGACGGAGGCATCCATATATGAACGCAATTACAAGGGAAAGATCTGCATCTTATCGCTTCTTCGGATGCTGCCAACCGTTTATTTGTATGCGAGTGATATGCATTAACTATACGTGCACGTGCAACTTGCAGTGATAGGATCACCATGGACCGACCCATGTCGATCCATTCACCTTGCACGGAACTGCAAAGGAGACCTGAGACCTGGGTGACGACGGTACTAAAGTATCTCGTCTCTGGGGCTGAAAATTGCCTCTCCCAGCAGCCTCCAATCTCGGTACAATCTCATCTTTTGCGTTATGTTCATGACCTTACGTAGAATTCCATATGGAAATTTCACAGCTTATGCTTGCTTGCGGATTCAACGTACATTTGCCTTGTGAACAGAACCATTATTGATCAATATAGCGAAGTGTCGATTTCCCTCACCTTTTTACCGCACTTGCCTCACATGAAGCATATGCTGTCAGAGCAGTTTGGCTTTGTTTCCAATGATGGACGATGTATAGCTGTAATTCATTTTCAATTGTTATATCTATATCTATATCTATATCTATATGCATGTCGTCTAGCTACAATGCACATATATATATATATATATATGTTTAGCTTTCAGCAGGTACGTAATTTTAATCTGTGGTTTAATATGTTAATGATAAAAAGAAGTTCAAATCAAACTCATCCACCGGTGCCGGTAATCAAATGATGAGACCCTCCATTTTTTTAAGAAGGTAAATCAGCCATTAAACTATAATTAATTTAGATTAGAACCATATCAATTTACTAAAAAGGTAAAATTTTTCCAATATAAAATATTACTTAACATATATATATCAAATTATCTAGTTCTTTATTTTTTTATTGGGTAAATAGAATGACTTTAGGAGGACACAAGGAATCGAAAATAGGAGGTTAGGAGAAATTTTTTACCGTGGAAAATTGAACTCAAATCAATTATATTCTTTTAATTTCTTTTAAAGTTACTGTATTCAAAAGTTAATGGACCGCAAGTAATCCAACTTAAAACCGGGTCGGCCTACTTAGGGTGGGAACTCTTTCAACATAAATTCTTTCTATTCGTAACACTTAAATCCGATGACTTGCTTAAGAAGATGAGATGTCGAACCATCTCGATCCACTCACGTTGACATATTCTTTTAATTTTCAGTTAAGAATGATATGAATGGAATGGGATGAACCCAGTTTTTTGAGACACTCCAATTGCGGATAAGGACTGCCACAATTGGAAGGAAGCACGGGAATGGATTTGCTTTAATAATTGAGGTATTATGGACTGTGCTTTGTTGGAGTAGAGGGTAACACGATAATTTCCCTCCTTTTGGTGCCGCAAAATTTAAAACTAAAAAAAAAAGAAAAAAAGAGGGTGGATGGGTGGGGGGATAAAAATGCATCTGCTAATGCTCTCGTACCCAACAATCTAACTAAGCCATTCACAGGGCATCGTTATCCATACATAGTGGTGCATTAGAGTTCGACTAAAGCCACGGTCCAAATCCAAAACCCTAATAGAGCTGAAAAAGCACCCCACCACCCCCCACAAAGAATGATTGGGGATGAATTATTGTGAGAGAGAGAGAGAGAGAGAGAGGACGTTCTTGGTCTCTAGCTAAGGTAGCTATAAAATATTGGCTTTCCAACGAGGAGGGCATTAGCACTTAGCAATACGTTCGGATTCACTAACCTTTTGTCCAAAGGGAAGCAGCATAAAGCTTTACATCACAAAGCCTTTGATAAGGCTCGAGCCATACGCATCTCCATGTAAGACATCCGATAAGAACGCCTGGTAAAATAATAAATACTCGAGGAGTATCAAGCGTGCAAGCGACTTGGTCGTTCACAGCCCATCGTACCATCAACACACGGGCATATGTTGCCAAACTGGCATGTCCTAAAAAACTCAGGCCAAGTTGACGGGCTCAGAAGGGATGATGATTCAAATCCGAGGTGACTAAAGTGCACATGTGGTGTCGTCCTCCGTTTTTCTTTTTCTTTTTTCGGTCCTGCTGGTGATATCCCATCAAACGGGCCGGTCTCATCTAACTGAGATACCTCCGGGGCACAAAACTGATCCCATTCCACGTCTCAAGAGGCTGAGCAAGTCCATCCATCGCACGTCGCTATAGACCATGTTAAATGAGTGTGGTGAGGTGCTGACAGGTGGGTGGATCGCACATGCTGCAGAAGATCGCCGATGTGACCCTCGTGGTCTCGATTAAGCCCCAGCAATAGACCGGCCTAGCATTGCATGCCGCGCTGGCGAGGGGACCCATTTGGTGCACAGAGCGAAGGCTCCTATATATAAACATTTAAATCCTGGGGCCGACACCGCAAAATTCAGAATGGTGCAGTGGTGGATGCCCTACCAAACGATGAGCACTCCAAAACCCTAAGAAATATCCCAAGAGCTCGAAATTCACTGAATAGATCATCAGATCTGATGCTTTGCCGAGGCGCTTTGCACGGTCCTCATACAGCTCGGCATTATCGTCATCGCTAGAGTCGACTTCGTACCGCCCAAATTAACTGCCACCGTCCATACGATTTGAATTTTTTTTGTTTTTGTTTTTTTTTTGCTGGGTCTGCCCTATCTTCTCTCGGGAAACAAATGTGGTCGGGGAGTAGGACGCTAAAAATATTTTAAAATCATCCTTTCAAAGCATTATAATGCGAGTAGCCTTTGGCAATCCAGCCACTATAGATCCCTTGATGTCGATTCGTCCAACATAACCAATTGCAATTATTAACTATTAATTTGTCTCGTCGGCATGTCATTACAAAGACACTGCCGGAATACGACCCGTAATTCGCTATGTAATTATGCTCTGACACGTTCGTCTTAGTCGTGGTCTCTGGGAGGAGACAATAGAATACTAATTCCCGATAATGCTCAGATTACCTAAAAAATTCACTCGCATAGTCTGTGCCCGTCGATAAAATTACATATGCAAAATGCTGGACGGTTTGAATGCCTACATCGAGCAGCAGGATCCATCTGCAGAACCCTCTCTGGGCTTTACCATATTTGGGCTTCTCATGGGCTCTCTGACGGGCCGGTGGATGTAAGATTTACTGGGTCTCAGCAGCTGCTGTGTATAATACTGCTCTAGCTCTTGAGCTTCGCATGCAGATTCTGACGCATGTGAAGGACCTTTCCCCATGTATGGATTCACATGACGACCGCATCAAACAGACTGTACACTCGGAGCAACCATTTGTAAGCATATGTCTTTAGCTCTGTCGCTTCAAAAGTGTAACTCACCGGTCTCTGTCGATCCTCCAATCAACTTACGGGAATTCGCAACCAATTAGCGACCTCTCCCTTCCCCTAAAAAATCCAACCATGGCGATTCTTGGAAGAAGGGAGGGAGACAGAGAGACTCGGTTGGGCAATCAAAGTCGTATTACCAGAAGAGAAAGAACAATATGGATTGCCACAGTTGGGGCTTCCCCATCTCAGTAACCTTATTAGTTTCCTGTTTAGTCAAAGACCAATGACAAAACTTGATAAATAGGTCTAATAATTGCATAATTAGCTCCAACAACAAACAGATAAGAAAATAAAAAGGGCAAAGAAGAAGAAGAAGAAGGTATAGGTTTAGTTAGCAACTCTTGAAGGCTTTTGACTCAATCATTGCGTCGACATATTTTGGCTATTAGGAACTATTTCTTCCCCATTCCCTAACAATTTGCTGGCTGCACGTATGATATAACGGCGGCCATGGGCTTGGTCCCTTCCCTTCCTTTGTTGAATGATAAGATCACCCAACCGAATCAATAATTTGGCAAGATGACGAAAGAAAATTGAATTCCACAAATTCCCATAACATGATTTTGTCGACGTCCCTTTCTCTTCTGTTTATACCATTCCCAACATGCATGATGCATGCCTCCTCCGGCGCCGCAAGAGGCTACGTCTAGTTGACGATCGTGTGTGGCCCAGAGACATGCATTGCTGGTGCAAAAATATCATCCCCGGAAGGGGGAGGGCAAAATGGTGTTTAAAGGCCGTCGATGCGATTAGTCGCAATCGTGGGGGATCATCCTCCTTTTTTCCTGAACTGCTAGTGCACATATGTCCATCAATAAAGAGTGGAGAATTGAGGATCCGAGGGATAGTAGTTTGTGCAAACTGCGACCTATTTTGCCTTTCATGAAAGATCTATTATAAACTCATGAAAAACACACTTGGACTCATCCATTATAATTATTCGAGAATCTGTATAAGATGCCGATAGTTTCACAGGGGTCACCGAAGTAGTAAATCATACTTGTATTACAAAAGCATTTCATATCTGCAGATTAAGTGGTGAAAAAGAAATAAACCCAAGGTTTGCTGGTCGGTACGGAAGTTCGAATCCTTTTTGGGTGGTTGTGGAACAGGCATAAACGGCCTGCTTGCTTGGATCGATGTCGAGAAGGATGGTTGGGCAGGAATTAGAGTTGAGAAGAGCTTTTCGGTCACACCCACATTAGTACGAGGTTAATTGAAAAAGCTTCACCGGTGGCATGAACTATATTGATCCATGGGACATTGCAGAAGGAGAGCAGATGGGATGTCCTTCTCTTCCAGCGAGATGGCGAAAGTGAGCTTCAACAACTGAAGCTACAACCAAAACTCTGCAAACGTCGCATACACAGCTTAATTTCAACACCTAATGGTAATTATTCAGAACTGATTTCTAATTTACCATTACATATAACCCTCGACATCAGCTACAGGGTGTTCCATTTTGCTTCTCTTTTATTCCTTCAGAATTACGGAATCATGCCTACCGCTATTCACCACAAGAAACTTTCACATTTAACTGCATAGTGTTTTTATCTCTCTACGGCGGTTGATCCTCTCTTATAAGGCACACTCTTGAGGTTTGTAAGCTAGCAATGATTTAGGTCTTAGCAAGTGATGATATAATATACTAGCTATATATTCCCCAAGCTTGTTGGATATCATGGATGTCACAAATATATGTATATATCAAGTACGGAGACCAGTAGGGGAGCTGACTAGCTAAGAGTGGGGACAAGAACACGAACTGGTTTCCTTTCAGAGATAACATAAAATATAGTTGGTTCCCTTTGACAACAAGTAATGTGCCGTTCAAAAATTGTCTTTATTTCTTAACATCCAAGACAAGATGGAAAACTTGGGAGAAGGGCTTAGCTTAGCAATAGAGGAATTTAAGTGGGAAGGGCCTGTCTTCTGAGTACGGGAAAATTGGAGACAGGGACAATATTTCTCGAACTCAAATGATAAACATTCACATGGCAGACTCATCCTTCGAGCTGTGTGACCCGAAATAATTAAGCTTGACTTTCCATGCCTAGGAAAATATATAGTTCTACCCTTTTTCGACATCAATGCCGGCTGATCTGCATGTCAGTCCTTGATCGACATCCTGGAACTCTATAGTCCATCGAGGTGGGAGAATCAAAATCTAATGGACGGATGCCTGCAAAGAAGAGGCCCGTTGCACGGTATGAAGTAGAGGGAGTGTTATTCAGTAAATCGAAGTCTTTACCAAGATGGGGGGGAGAATAAAAAAGACAAGGATCTAATCAAACTTATATTATTTACTTGGTAAGCACGCTAAAGTTCAGCTCGACCAACAGCAAATCGAAACAGGGACGAGGTGGCGACAAATCCCCTCTTCGACAGTGAACATGAACCAATCCGAATCCTCTCTGCACCGTCCTCAGTTTAACCCACTTCCTTGATAAGTTAATCCCTCGGCCTCGAGGAGATTCATATACACGCCTCCACCACTACCTAATCCCCCTCTCTATATATTTGACCCCGTCCTGCGTCCAATTGCTGCACCCATCACTCGCACAAATATACTGTAAATCTCGAAACAACAAAGATCATCTGATGGGAGCATCCCTGCAATCGCTTCTCCTAGTCATCTTTTGTGCATTGCTGTTGTCTCTCCCTGTCGGGCTCGCAGCTGCCAAGACAAGACGCTACACTTTCAACGTACGTCAACCAGTTTTTTCTGTTTCGAGGTTTTCCTGCTTGGCTCGATTTGTTAACTAGACTTTGTTGCCCTTGTGGATGTCTGTGTTATGGTCATTAGATTGGTTACCACAATGTGACCAGAGTTTGCCACACGAGGGCAATCGTGAGCGTGAACAAGCAGTTCCCGGGGCCCCCGCTGGTGGCAAGGGAAGGTGATCGAGTCCTCGTGAAAGTTGTCAATCACATCTCGAACAATATCACCATTCACTGGTAAGTAATCTTGTGAAACCCCGGCCGGCTCATGTTGTGGCATAAGTTAGTTGATCGACATGGGAACTAATTAACGCTGCCGGAGAGAACAGGCATGGAGTTCGGCAGCTGAGGAGCGGGTGGGCAGATGGCCCCGCTTACATTACCCAGTGTCCGATACAGACCGGCCAGTCCTACGTTTACAACTTCACCATCGTTGGACAACGAGGGACTCTGCTGTGGCACGCTCACAACTCGTGGATGAGATCGACCATCTACGGCCCCATCATCATCCTCCCAAGGAAGAACGAATCCTACCCGTTCAAGAAGCCCTACAAGGAAGTCCCCATCCTATTCGGTCGGTATACATACATACGTACATAGAAATGTGCGAGGCTTAAATCCGATGTCATGAGCTGATCTCGGGCTGGTTGTGGCCTGCAGGAGAGTGGTTTAACGTAGACCCAGAGGCGGTCATAAGCCAGGCTCTTCGGACCGGCGCAGGCCCTAACGTTTCGGATGCCTATACTATCAATGGCCTTCCCGGACCCCTGTATAATTGCTCCTCTCAAGGTACGTTTATACACGTACACTACTTACTATATTTTTCATAGAACATAATAAATTACGAGCCATAACGATTAAAATATTATTCGTTGGATGGCCGTACGTGGACGTGCACTTAACCTTCTATCATGAGATGATGGAGTTTAATGACAAAGATATAATTGACAAACAAGACACTGGCTTGCTTAAAGAATGTCCATGTTGTGGGTTGGACGAACTGTCGCCGTCAAAATTGACCATTATGGTATGAATTAAACGACCTCGGGAGACTTCCGAATTTAAAGATTTAATTTAATGCCTCCCGGAAATAAACTCAGCGATACCAAATCCTTGGGCAAAATTATACCATGCATTTTTCAAGAAAATATATATCCGAGGCATTTTATGCCGCGATCTTAATTAATTATTGTACATTTATGTGTACGTCGACTTGGTCAGATACATTCAGGCTGAAGGTGAAACCGGGGAAGACGTATCTCCTTCGACTGATCAATGCTGCACTCAACGACGAGCTCTTCTTCAGCATCGCCAACCACAGCCTCACCGTGGTTGAAGGTGATGCCTCGTACACCAAGCCGTTCAAAGCCGATTGGGTTCTGATCACCCCCGGCCAGACCATGAACGTCCTTCTGCATGCCAAGCCGCATTTCCCGAATGCGACCTTCCTCATGGAAGCGAGGCCCTATTTCACCGGCCAGGGCACCTTCGATAACTCCACCACTGCTGGAATCCTCGAGTACTACGAGCACCCATCGAAGCACCATTCATCTAATACGAAGCTCCCCATGTTAAAACCGTATCTGCCTCCAATCAATGGCAGTACCGCCTTCGTGACCAACTTCACGATGAAGTTTCGGAGCTTGGCCAGTGCTAAGGTCCCAGCGGCCGTACCGCACAAGGTGGACAGGAAATTCTTCTTCACCATGGGCCTCGGGACCAGACCGTGCCCGAAGAACACCACTTGCCAGGGGCCCAACGGCACCAAGTTTACTGCCTCAGTAAATAATGTGTCCTTCACGTTGCCATCCACGGCGATGTTGCAAGCTTACTTCTCCGGTCAGTCCAATGGGGTGTTCACCACGGATTTTCCGGCGAACCCTCCAATGCCGTTCAACTACACGGGGACACCACCGAACAACACAATGGTTCTCAATGCCACGAAAACCATGGTTCTGCGGTACAACACCAGCGTGGAGCTGGTGATGCAGGACACGAGCATTCTGGGCGCAGAGAGCCACCCGCTCCACCTGCACGGCTTCAATTTCTACGTGGTTGGACAGGGTTTCGGGAACTACGACCCCAACAAGGACCCGTTGAAGTTCAATCTGATCGACCCGGTGGAGAGGAACACGTTCGGTGTGCCGGCAGGAGGCTGGGTGGCGGTCCGGTTCCTGGCGGACAACCCGGGGGTGTGGTTCATGCACTGCCACCTGGACGTGCACACGAGCTGGGGCCTTGGGATGGCCTGGATGGTGCTCGATGGGCCGCAACCCAACCAGAAGCTGCCACCGCCACCGTCGGATCTGCCCAAGTGTTGACCTTGACTTCGACGACCATGAAATGAACTATCTGGAGCACAGCCAGTCCTTTTCGAGCGTCCTTATGCTGTTTTGTGTCTTAATTTTTTAACTTAAAAATTATTTCTTGCCTGGATAAGTTGTCCGTGCGCTGTCTTCTTTGTTGCTTGAGAGAGGGACAGAGAGAGAGAGCAGACAGCTGGGCAGTGAACATCGTACGGGCTTATGATCATGTGATTTACCATTTTGCTTATGCTGGTCCTCAACTACCAAGCATGTTCGTTCCAACACACCAAGTTTCCATTTCATGATCATTTCGCTTCTAATCAAAGTTGGTCCAGTTTCAATGCTGATTCTGATTTACTACTCAAACAGGAGGCCCCACTTTGATTGCATGGTTGTAACTATTCCCTAATCCCGGGAATAGATCATGGTTTGGACACCCATCGATTAAGCTCCACAGAAGTATTCGGGGTCACAAAGATCTTGTTAATGCACCCACAAGCAGGTTTCGAATAATGAAGGCCCGTACAACAGCAGCGACCAAAGATGAACCCATCTGAAGAATGTGCTGTAGGAAAAAGGGAAGAGTTAAAAAGAAAAGACACAAATGGTGAATCAGAGAGGCAACTTCTCATTACTTGATCCACTTTACAGGAAGTTATTCAATACATAGCATCCTTTGATATCATGGAAGGGTACGTCTCAAATGAGCGATGAAGCTAATTTATGTACAGTTTGCAGATCATTAGCTCTGCTTACAACATGAGCATGGAGAAATGCTGCTCGAATTCCTTGTCAATGGTCGGCTTCCTTGTAGTAGGTTGCCCATCTGCATTCGAGTACCATATACAAAGGATGCAGGTGAACAAAAAGTTCATCAAATCTCCGACAGATGCTACTCAGGCTCCACCCAAGGAAGAAATTTAGTTAGTGTATAGTACCTCTCTCAATGTTCCATCTTCCAGAGGAAAGCACAGAGCTCTTTGAATTCATGCCATTGGAGTAGATCACATTTCCGGTCCTGTTATCTCCAGAATGTTCCATCAAATCACTACCATTATAGTCTGTATGGGCCCCAAACTCAAGGAGCTGCTCTTCCAGAATCTGCCGAAGATTGATCAGGCCATCACTGTATGGAGAACTGATGTCCTCCTCATCCCTAATCTCCATTTCCTGCACCTCATTACCATCTGAGGAATATGTTTGATTTGCCGAGGAGTTGCTCCCCCAGATAACATCCGAGGTGGATGGTGTTGTTTCTAACTCAGTTGACAAAGATATGATCGAGGTGGACTCCTCCATGAGGCTGTTGCTCCCTTCAGCAGGCTCAGGTTGAAAGCTAGTATCCCCGTCTTTTGCCTTGGCCATCATGTTTGGTTGGAGATGTCCTGATTCGGGATAGCCTTCTAGGGTAGAGGATGGAGTGGCGCCTCGACTTAAGCACATGTGCTTAGGTACAGGTAGGCTGAAGAGGTCGGACTGCAATTTCCTTTTCTTGGTCAGGTCGAGTGCACTGCCGTGGAGCATCTCAATGACATCCAAGCTGTAAAAAAGAGCCAAATACAGTATATGAAAAGGAAATGCAATAGCTGCTTCTAAGGAATTGCTTCTTGGACAATTCTGTTAAGGTCATAAGTTGATTTGTCACTTGTTTGATCTTCACCTCCTCCTCCTCCTTTTACTACCATTGCCTATTCAATTTTCTCAATGATGACGTGCTTAAGTTTTAAGACACAAAAGCAGTTCCGGACACGACTGCAATTCATAAACACTTCACGACCTAATCCCACTTGTAAGCTAAGGGGACAGCATATGACTCCTCTTCATCTGCTAGACGATAAGATCCCCAATTAGTTAAATTAATGAAAGATGTCTGCAACTCTCAACCTACTAAGACATTAAATTCAGGATCCAACAGGAGGCCGAGCCGAGCAGAACACATCCCAGACAATTCTCTTCGTTCCACTCTACCAGAAAATGATGAAAAAGAAACTGGAAGATGCAAGGCAACAAATGATCTGCATCAATATCCCACTTAAACTTGCTTTCAGTGATCAATTGCTAACAATTCCACAGGTATTAATTGCCTGTCTACCAAATACTTCAGTCAGAACTTGCGTCTTTCTTCAACCATAAGATCTCCCTCACCGTTATGCAAGCAGCGAGTTAAAACAGTGAAAAGGAGCTGCGAGTGCATGCGATCTATCAAACGGCGATGATGAGAAGCACACAGAAACTCAAAAGGCAACCTACAAAACGGACCTGTCGGTGTTAGATGGGCTGTCGCTATCTTCTTCCATGTGAAGCAGAGTGAAAGGGCAAAACCCAGAGGGAGAACTCGACCGGGAAGGACGAAGAAGCAGGAAAAACAACTGAACTGGAGGACATCCGAGGACGGACCTCTATCTGCAATTCACAAACGCACCTTTTTGGAAGACAGCAAGGCGCAACCGCAGCGCGTGCACGACACTAACGGAGCCATAATCTCTCCTCTGGCGTAAAAGTTGAATCCGGGGGGACGAGTGTTTTAAGCAGACCTGCAAAAAAGGCGCGTGGAAAGTTCACCCAAGTGGACGCCCTTGCTTTGCCCACGTGAGATGGCCGGAGGACCGACGCTTCGGGCAGGCGCTCCAGGGGTAAATTCAGTGACCTGCATAAATTGGCGGCGGACATCGTGGGCCGATGGAGGCCCAAAATATGGCCTGCCTCGGCCCAGAATAAGTCCAAGCCCTACCATAGCCCTGTGGGAACGGAAGGAGTTAAGAGATTCTCCCGCTTCCTTGATGCCCCCAATATTTTGTACAATCTCCTGCCTTCGCCTCCAAAAACTCTCTTTACACACACTCACTGAGATGAAAATTAATAACAATATGTTTCACTTTGCCCAAGTAGACCGAGAGAAAAAAATCTTAAATAAGGGAAAACACATGTAGACAACATTCATAAACATTCACAAAACTTACATGGAACCTCATGGTAAATATTCAAGCGAAATGCATGACCACAACTTGAACATGATGCTCTGCAATGCACCTCTCTACTATATCAGCAGCATACATCGGGAGAGTCAATTTCGACACAGTAGCTAGAACGAATTACATTCATGATACATGACGAATATCCACTTTAACTGAGAAATTTCATGTGCGAGATCTTCATCATGAGTCTGTCATGCGTGCCCATTTATTGCAGTTCGTATGAGGAAAAGCTGAAGCCAGATCTTCCCTCGTTAGTGGATTTCAGTTCAAGCTTCTGAAATGGGCTGCAGTGAAGATCAATGGTTGTTAATCGTAAGCAAATAGCAAGGTCGAAATAGAGGGAAAAGAGGGATAAGTACCTGCTACTGGGGTCATAGTAGAACCCGTTGATGGATCCATCACTACAGGAGAAGCATACATAGTAAAATCCTGCGATAGTTAACCCACAGTCCGTCCCAACATTCACAAAGTACAGTTCTTTCCATCTCTGCCCGACCAAAAAGCATCATCTTAAGGCCTTTACAATTACAAGTTGCCACTTCACAAACCCAGAAAATCTTCAACTCCACTTACCATAAATATGTAAGGATAATTGCTCAGGTCCAAAGATTTGCCACCATCAGCCTCCACTTGGCTCTGAAAGAAATACTGTAAGCCATGAGAAAACCCCGCACTGTATGTGGGAAGAAAACCAAACTCCAACCTGAAGTGGTGAAAAGGATGGGAACTTGCTCCAGTGTCTTATATCATCCTCCGGCCTATAAAAGAACTAGTCAATTTAGATACTAAAAGGCCGTGCAGTTCTGCAAGTTACTTGCCAAAGGAGGATAGTGAAGATGGTTAAGGTGAGAGTAAGAAAACATACGTTGCCTCCCATTTACCAGTGAAAAACGTGTAGTTCTTGGTGTCAACTATCTCCCCTTCCCAGAAGGTTATTACCTGAAACATATCAAAGATATTATATGAGCTTTTCCCGCAAAACAAAGACAACAAATAAGTAAAGATTTCTTGATTTCCCACAGTTTATTGCACTGACACAATAACAAAGAATACAATCTTTATCATAAGATGCCATTTGCTAGAGTAGCCTTCAAAAAATTATGGCATGAACTTGAATGATGGTCAAATCACATACAAGAAACAGATTTCAAGAACAAGCAGAACGGAGACCACACATCGTCACAGTTCATTATTTTATCCTATCAAAATCAGTATTTTATAAATTGAATCAATATACAATCACATAACTACATCCATACAACAAGCAATGCTACACACACTGCCTGTTGGTGATTTGTTTAAATATAAAGTAGCTTACTGGAGTATCAGCCATTGGAACATTAAGAGCTTCCATGGTGCCACACAGATAACCATGATCAAGGTCACATCCTTGAATGCGGACATTGACCCTCCATGCCTCATCCTTCTGCAGACTGGACACATTCTGAGTGCCAGAGAAGGCCTGCAACAATCCTCCAAAGTATAGTTAATCAGCTTCCAGCTTAGCCCCCTAAGCCATACCAAGCTAACTCAAGTAGCTCCGTAACCATCATAAGATATAGAGCCAATCAGAATGAAAAACCTTATAGATTTTTAACAGTTGAGACAGTTGATATGCAGGATTTCTCTTTTCAATAGTTATTTGAAGGGACTATGTCGATTGACAGAGATTAATCATTCTAGAGTTGTTGTGATACTTATAAAGAATTCTTCATTAGATACCATTCATCCATTCAACTGGAAATAATGAGAAGAAACTCGCCCACAGAAGCATTTTTCAGCAATTGTCTTTTTCTACTTACGGTGATAACCCGTTTACAGTAGCCCAACCTAGCTAAATTTAACAAAAGTTAGAGTGCTAGAGTCAAGCTCATATTAAAGATTGATCAACAGTATAATAAATTAACATTGACAAGAAGTTCTATAGAACAAACAACTAGTCTCCGAGTTCCATGGTTACATATGAAGGGGAACTAGTACTTTTGAGAATTTAAACATGGTAGCATATTAAAGAAGGAAGAATTCACCTGTCCAACGCTCAAAAGCGAGCATTGCTGGGGACACGTGCTTCCGGAATTGCCACCTAAAAATTTAAGCATGTTCCATTGATTTATGAACTGAAGATAAAACCTCAAACGAGTCTCTGGAAAGCAGCAGTTTTACAAACAAAAGGGCTTTGAATTTTTTCCAGACACAAGACAGACAGCAAACAGACATCCAACGAGGGTGCTTCAAGCAAGACCTGATTAGGATTGAAGCAACAGCATGGAAGAATCTAAAACACAGGAAACTGCTCGCCAGTCTTTCACCATTCACGTTGCGAGTAGAAACCTTTTTTTTTTAGTATTATAATACGTGCTTTCTACTCTCACGGGGACCCTACGCAGTGTAGATTGCAAATTTCTTGCAAAAGTCAAAACACAAACAAATACCGGCATGGCGACGATTTGGAGGAGACTCGAACGACTAAGAAGGGACGGAGCGAGAGAGAGGAAAAAGGTACCGGAAACTTGAGAAGGTGCAGAACTCTCCACAACCCTCACTGGCATCCTCACTTTTGGTAGATCGATCAAATTACAGAATCCGCCTATTTCTTCGTCTTCTCCTAGTTCTTCGTCTATGGAAGTACACAGCATTCGCCTTTTCCCCATCTTCATCTAGGAAAACAGAAAATTGTCCCGACGGGGACTAATTTCCGGCCCATCTGCAATTTGAGAGGGCCTTGGACGAAAAAAGGCCAGGCCCGTTGACTTTGATGTTCCTGAAGACGTTGCCCGTCTGTTATCGAAACTTACCCTAGTAAATTACAGATTATATGTTTCCTCCTATGTCATCGGTAACATCGTATATTCATTCGCACAAGTGACTGAGCGATCCGAGCATGGCTGAATACGAGAATATCGAATGAAGTGAACATCATTTACGTCAAAATGAAGGGATGATGGGCGGCCAAGAAATTCTTCTAAAGGAAACAAGCTTACAGCGTGAGGACAAAGACCCTGATGGAATCAGAAGGCAAAGAAGCCGTCTGGCTGACAGAGACAACCCATTCACATAAAAATTTTGGTCTATCCATCCTCATACATAAGAATTGCACACTTGGCATAGTGATATGCCCTGTTAACCATGGCTGAAGAGGAAAAGCGGGCAAACCCACTCCAAGGCCAAGAACACCAATCCATTGATCCATCGGTACCCCCCCACCCACCCTGCCGAGTAAGTCATTCGAGTTCCCTGTTCGATTCTTCTCTGCCAAGCGACACTTATTTTGGACGGTAAGGCTCTCTTGTTATAATAACATGGATATATCCTATGTCCCTCTGATGATTCACCTTGTGTCGACTGTAAACATGTGATCAACACAGGAATTTTACGGTACATGTTTGATGCCAGCAGCTCTGATCAGGAGATGGTTTCAGGATTACGGGGAGGCTTACAGGGAAGCAACTCCATGGTGAAGGAGTCGTGTCCTGAGCTGGTTGGTCTAATGGCAGATGAAGCCAAGAAAAAGATCAAGGAAGAGAAACCCAGGGTCGTAGTCCAGTCGATTGAACCAGGTTGCTTGGTGACAATGGATTTCAACACGGGTCGAGTTCGCCTTTAGGTAGATTCTTCTGGGAAAGTGGAGAGACCCCCGAGAATCGGCCGATGGCCATATATATCTCATTCCCAGCACCTGGCTTCTATAATATTTCCGGCATGAACACATATCTCCATGCTTTCCGATTACTTTCTTTTGCAAAGCAAAACTGCCTGTACATTTTACAAACATTCAACCCCCAAACATCTGGAATGAAACAAGGAATTTCTCTGACACTGGAAATTTCATTCACGGAGCAATCAAGAAATAATCAAGTAAATGAAAGAATCCCATCGATGGAAGTCGAATGGGACAGAAAGGAGGCAAGTGGAAACCTCATTCTGGACACACCGACACTAAATAGAGCGGCCAGCATTGCCATTTGGAAGGGGCGGAGGAGAAGTTGAGAGTGACATACAACTGGTGTCAAACCGCCTCCGACCTGTGAATGAGGATGAGCTCATCTTGTCGAAGGAGGACGAGGCAAAGGACCCAAGAAAATCGTCAAATTCTATGCGACCCCTCTCGTCATCGAGATCCTCCTGGGCCCTTGCGCTCTCGGGCACCTCGGCCTCCCCATCCAAGTACCTCATCACCAGCCTCATACTAGGCCTCTGATCAGACTTGCTATCCGAGCACAGTAACCCCAACTTCAATATCATTAGCACCTCATTCTCGTCAAACTCTCCATTCAACTTTGAGTCCACCACATGGAGAACTCTTCCCTCTCGGTATCTCTCCCACACCCAATCCACCAGGACCAGCTCCTCAGCCGGGGCCTTGGGCTCAATTGGCCTCCTCCCACATGCAACCTCCAGCAAAAATGCACCGAACGCATAAAACATCCGAGAGTGCATCAGCCTTTCCCGTCCTGGAGAGTTCTGGGGCTAAGTAGCCCAGTGTGCCCACAACTCTAGTTGTGCTCGGGTTTGAACCATGATCATACAGCCTCGCCAGCCCAAAGTCCCCGAGCCTGCCATTCATTTCTGCATCAAGCAATATGTTGCTTGCCTTGACATCCCTGTGGATCACTATCTGTTCATATCCCTCGTGCAAGTAGAGGAGGGCCGATGCAACTCCTTTTATGATGTGAAACCTCTGGGGCCAACTGAGGGTCATCTTCGGCCCATCAAACAGGAATTTGTCTAAACTTCCATTGGGCATGAACTCATAAACAAGCAACAGATCGCCTCTTCTTCGACACCATCCTAGTAATTGGACCAAGTTCCGGTGGCGGAGACGGCCGATGGTGGAAATCTCTGACACGAATTCGCGCAACCCTTGCTTTGATTCATGGGAGATTCGCTTCACTGCAACCTGAGCTCTAGAGTTTGGTAGAGTCCCTCTATGGACTTGACCGAATCCACCTGCACCAAGCAGCTCCTTGCCCGTAAACCCGTTGGTCGCTCGCTTGAGTTCCCGGTAGGAGAACCTGTGAGGCCCAGTATCCAGCTCCCAGTCCTCAATTGGGTCGGCATTCCTGACCCTCCTGACAAGATAAAATACTGAACCTGTTGCAAAAATCAGAACCAACACTGCCGAGACAGAAACTCCAATGGCAAGAACTGCTCGATGGTCCTTCTTGGGGCCTGGTAATGAGGGCAGAGAGGAGAGCTCTAGAGCTTTGCCATCCGCTTCTCCGATGCTAAGGCTCCAACCTAACACGTAATGCGAACTTGCAAGCAAGCCCGTGGAAGCGGAGAATCCTACGTACATATATTCATCCAATACCGGCGATAGATCTACCTTAAATGACAGGATGGGCTTCGTGGGCTTTGAAGAGTTGGGCGACACCGTGACGTTAACAATCGTGCTGCCTGAGTCGTAATCGATCCACGCAAAAATGGGCTTCCCGCTCTTCAGATTCAGATCTACCTTCCCTGAACCATCATCAACGTAGTAGGCAGCGGGAGCGGAGTCATTAGAGACCAAGCTGTTGATATCAATCCCTATGTGGTTATCATTAATGTCACCGAACTCAAAGTCCTGGACGGTGTCGAACTCTACTGCAAAGAGGTGGTTGGAGAAGTTGCCCATGTCAGAGGAGTCGAGGAGGCCGAGATACTGGCTTGGGAGGGCGTCAGGGTCCGGGGAGGGGGAGAGTGCGAAGGCGAGGCCGTGGCCGCCAAGCTTCGCGTATTCAGGGACGATCGAGAAGACGAAGGAGGTGGAGAAAGAGAGGGCGGAGCCGTTGTGGGAGGTCTTGAGGCGGAGAGGTGAGGAGTAAAAGGCGTGGCCAAGGAGGCGGTTGGTGTGGTTGGTGAGCTGGAGGAGGCCATCGGTGGGCTGAATCTTGGCGATTCCGGCAAGGGAGATGTTAGCTGCGGAGTTCTTGAATCCCGGGAAGTAGAGGTCACCACCGACGGTGTCGGCTCCCTGCTGCTGTTGCTGCTGCTGCTGGGAATAGGCAAGCGGAAGGAAGACGAGGACAGAGAAGAGCAGAGGAGGTAGAGCAAGAAAGGCCATTTTACTGTTGTAGGACAGACAGGAGGAAGAGAAGAAGACGAAGAATCAGCTGAACAGTTTCAGGAAGGTCATATAAGGGAAAGATTTGTGAAGCAGCTGCCTCTCCTTCTCTGGGTTTCCGTGTGCGAATCTGGTGATGGCTTTGTGGGCAGCTCCGTGGAGTGCACTGCAGAGAGGAAGAGAGAGAGAGAGAGAGAGAGAGAGAGTAGAAAGTGAACAGAGCAATTGAAAGGCGTGGTTTTTTTTAGTATTAATTTATTCTCTATAAGTCTGCTTTTTATCACAAAAACAAAAAAAAAAAGAGTTATGTCGTCTTAATTTCTTATCCCAATTCTGCTTTCTGAATGGAATTTAGATTTGAGAGATTAGATTTGGATTCCTGCCGTGCCGTCTGAAGTGTCCAACGAGTCGTAGATTTGGACATATCTACCGGAGGGCACAGCCGGACTGTCGGATTTGTTAGTTAATTGCACACTTGCCCCCCACCACCCCAAAATTTCAGCTCTGCCTCAATTGGTTCCTCAATTTTCTCGTTTGACTCATGTTACCCTGCTGAAATCGCATTACTAAAGGAAAGTCTTCATCTTAAGGCGCATTTATATCAGTCTAAAACCACTTACTTAGACATAGTATATTTTGACTGATTTGATGCCTTAAATTACTCATTAAAAAAAAGAATTCGATGTCTTATATTATATCATTCAACATGAATATCTCAATTCTACTAAATTATATAAGAAAAATAATTTCTCTATCAAAAATTAAATGTGTAATTACTCTTGAAGTCATCATGTTTACATATATATATATATATATATATATGCCAAGATTTCCTCGTTACACTGTCGATATAGGAACTAGATCATTACGAACTCCCCATCTTAGGCCAGGTCTGAATATTCACGTTCTCTGTTGTTTTCATGGTGGAGTTTAGCAATCTTCACTGATTCTGGTTAATGGATATGCTCAATAAACTATCCACAATCTCTCGTGGTTGTCGGCAGCCGTGGTACCGTTCGAAACACGGTTGGGTCCATCACCCAAAATGCTAACTCGAGCTACTCTTAGGACTATCATGTCTTACATATATATATATGTATATATACTCAAGATCCCGTCATTACATAGCTGGTGTGGGATCGGGTCTGTAATTGCAAGATTGTAAGGATCGGTCCTTGCCCGTTACCTTATGTTTTAGGAGTCGACATCCCATTCCCTTGCTGTTGTCGTCGTTGACCGTACTGAAAGTTTATGGGGGCGGAGGAGAGAAAAGGAGCCAAAGTTGAAATTAATTCCTGGATTCAATTGCATTGAATGAAGCGCACACGGTCAGCAGCCATTGGATGGTCCTCATCGGCAAAAGCTACCACTAAACGGACTTGCCATGATGCTTCCTTCCCTTCCCTTCCCCTCCCTTCCCCCCCAGCAGCGGACGGTCGCCAGCTTGGAGCACTCGAGAAGACCGCCTGCTCTTCTTCTTCAGTTCAATTAACTCCGAATACAATATTATCCATCAGCAGTAAAAAAAGAAGAAGTAGTAATAGTCACGTGATATTTAATATCTTACCCGCAGAGGTATGACTGTATTATTCTATCTCTTCACCCAACTGTTCAAAATTTTCCCATATTGCCTCAGCATCAGAAGTTTAAAAGGGAATATTTCACTTATAACTAAGGTCTTATAATCGTTGATCCTATCGACTTGTGCTTTTGTGATAGATATGATGAGGTCGTATTGGTAATGTATACTGGTTGAAAAAATAAGTTTGACGGACCGATGGGTATTAGGTGCGTTTGGTCTGATAATGATGACCCCCTCCCCGGCCAAGACGACCCGAGGAGTCTGAGCTAAATTGAGTGTCCCTTTTGCTTTTCTACATGTTGTTATAATTCTCTCAACTGGGCCACACCAACCAAACCCCACCCAACCCCCTTTTTTTTCTTAATAACATAACAAATGGAAATTAATATATAGATGCGTATGGATAATGACAGCGGAAGCGTAGAGGAGGCTGAAGCAATGAGATGAGCATCAAATTCTAATGGGTTGGTCAAATCAATTGGACCACCTTGAACGAGCATTCTGTCCATTATGCGCGCACATGGAAAGTATCTTGCTTATATTCCGGGTGTTGGATTCTTCTAGGTAGGGAAATTGCACTTATCTAGTCAAAACACCTGATTGCGTCTGATTAGCTAGTTACGCTCCGTTTCTATCCAATTGGACCGTCTAATGATGCTTGGTCGACTAGCTGCGTTCCCCTCCTATCCAGTCGGCCAACCCGACTACCATGCAAGCAAAACCGCATTGGCGGATAGGCACCTCAGGCTACCATAAACACCCTGCACCACGGAGGGAGATGTAAGTTTTTCTAAACACTCCCGAAAACTACTCATTTGACTTGACTCTCTCACTCAATCTTCTCTTTTTACGGTTCACTAACTTAAGCATAAAAGGGGCATTACAGGTGAACATCACTCGGATTCTGCTTGCTTGTAGGTCTCTTCTCAACATCTCACGCTCATCGAGATAGCATACCACTCAAGAAGATCGGGTTCACTTCGTCCCCCCAATCACGTGGGTGGATCTTCTCCAGCGACAAGAACCGCATCGCTTCTAAATTTTTTTCAAGTAAACGGGAGTGAGAGCTGGGGGCACTGGCAACTGGCAAGTGCGCATGGTGGCCAATATTAGGTCTCCAGCTCAAACGAGATACCCAATATTGAATGCTTGGGTGAAGCTTGCTCTGGATTACACTATGAGCGTTAGGGATGGACTATGTAGGGGAATCGGGCAGGCAGCAGAGGCCAAGCAGGACTAATGAATACGCAGCTGAGCATGCGGTGAAGTAATTGATCTTTGATGGGCCTAGCCGTCGCAGAGCGTTTTGGTCCGGCCCAGGGACAATTTTAATGAGCTGCCGAATCAACTGAAAAAAAATCTGAGAGGTCGAGAGCCACAAGTCATCTAACTCAATTTCATTCACGTCTTGAAACATAACAAAATTATATGACTATTTCATCTTTCTCTTGGCCCAGTATGGCGGCCACCGTGAGGTCTGGATAAATAGGTTCAATTAAATACGACGTCATATCATGTTTCCAAGGTTAATCCAAGCTTCATCGGTTCTTATCATAATACCAATATGTTTGGGTATGCATGAACACGAGATTTAATGGAATGGAATGGAATAAAATAACAATCTTACTCTTTCATTTATATTTTTATATGATTTTATTGATGGGTCGATTATATTAAAAATCTTATATCTTATTTTGTCGAGCTGATCGTTTTCGTAATAATTAATTAACTTGTCCCGTACCAAGCCAGGGATGATCTAGAACATGCTATCCTGGGCTTAATTATTTATTCGAGTCAAGTATCGTTAGTCTTGTTCATCGATAAGCTTTTTGGGGACAGTAGGATGACATGGGACAAATACACGTAATAAATTATATCTTTCAAAAAGCAATGATTCATGCCTCGCACCATTACATGTCCGGAGTAACTTTTGCAAAGGTGGAATCCTTAGTTGATTCACCAAAAGTGAGGCCTGAATTAATTCACTCAAACCCTAATTGTAAAAAAAAATTAATTAAATTTGATCAAACTAATAAAATCATATCGATTCAATCCAACCCCCATGAAGAAAGAAAGTATGATTGCAAAACTACATGATAACTCGGTCCGAATCAATTTATCTTCCCTCCTGTTCCCTCTTTGTCCTGTTCTATGACATGTACCTAAGTATGCAGCTTAGTCCCACCAGCACCTCCACGATGGCCGCCTCCGTCTTCTCCAAATCTGAGTAGTGCAGTGTCTGGATTAGCAACAGCGTCGGCTTTGAGTCGAACTTTTGTTTCTCCAGGTTCCGCTCCGACTGCCACCTCACCGTATCGTGGGCTACCGGAGCCAGCCACTTCATCATTGCCGTGAGCGCATCCCTCCACCCTTCTGCTAGCTCAGTCCGGCTCTCCTCCCCATCACCGCCACTATAATCCTCTTGATCCATGATATTGCTCTTCCTCAGCTTTGACCTCACCTTCATCCTCAGCCTCGTTGGTAGCATCTCGTACATGAAGCTCCTAGCATCCTTCCCGATTCTTGCAGGCGAGTTCAAGAATTTCTCCGCCAGAATTATCACGTTAGCATACAACGGAGCCAGCCCTGAGCCCCCCACTGTCGACTCCGAGGCCGAGTTGAACACTCTTATTGTGCGGTTCCTCATCCTCTCACCCCGACCGGGCCCTGAGGGGACACACGTACCTTCGGGAAAAAATAGGTTCATTTTCAACTGCCGGCTGTAGAACTTCGCCAACTCCGATCTGTTCTCACTCTTCGGGATTGGGCTTGAGTTGACGGGTGCCCGTTTCTCCGCAGGTCCGATGGTCTCTGGGTGGACCCGTACGTGTCTAGCCTGCTGGCTCAGCTTGTGAGGCGGCACATTCTTCGATATACTCGGCAGATCTGGTATATAGGATCCAAATACGATGCATATTCGCATGAACAAAACGCAAGCAATTCTTGCCATCAGGCCGACGCATTTATCCATCGTCTGGCTCCAAAGGGATGCTTCCTTGTAGCGGTGCACTTGTTTCCGCTGGAAGGCGATCTTGCTCTCAAAGAGGTCAAAGTTAGTCTTTTGAAGGGACGATTGGTTTTTCTTCCACTGCTGGAGCTTCCTGTCCGACGTCTCCAATTCTGCAAGTGTCTCCAGGGCTGAGTACAGGCTAGCGGTCGCGGACGTGAGCTTCTGCATCTTCTCAATGATCCTATCAGTATGCCGGGAGGCAAACTTGAGCCGTCCGATATCTATCAACCCTAGCTTTAGATCAGCATACACAAGGTCAAACCTATTTAACCCTATATCGGAGCACTTGCGCCCCAGGACAGAGATGGTATTGACAGCACTGTCGAGGGCTTCGAGCCTCTCGGCACATGCAAGGCTGAGAAGGTAGGCCTCTTCTGGGGAGTTCAAGTAGGCCACACCTTCTGATCTGATCCCTTTCCGGAGATTATCGATCTCGTCATCGGTGAGGGACTTGTAGAGGGAGATGAGGCGGGACATTGTCTTGGCGGTGTCAAAGGCGAGGATCCCGAGGGTGGGGGGAGGAGGAGGAGAAGATTTGTCGTGGAAGCGGAAGAGGCGAGAGGCGGTGATGGAGGTGACGGCCGAGAGGCGAGACATGGTTGAACAAACCATGGCCTCTCGATAGAAATTGGCAATTTTTTCTTTTGAAAAAAAGAGAGGCTTTCCTGCTTTGTTATGATGTCTGTGAGGTGTTCTTTTTAGGAATTTAGGGCTTAAGAGAGGCTGAGATGAGAGAGGGAGAGAGATTCCGGGGATATATGAAGGGTGAGAATTGGAAGGAGACGTATTTGTAGGGTTGTCAAAGGCGGACGCGTTTTTCAGTATGCACAAAGTTGTCTCTGTGTCTGACTCCCCAGTCTCCACCCCCCCCCAACAGCTCTCGATGAAAACGAGGATCGTCAATGTGAACGTACACACGGAAGCGTTTTCCGATTAATCATCGAAGTCGATCGGCCCTGGAAGAGACCATGAAGTCTCTGATTTTCATTTTTTCCCCCCCGGAAATATTGAGGGCAAAAAAGGAATTATAATTACCAAATTTAATACAAATATATGATGCACGTATAATATTAAATCAATCAACGGAATGGGTCATTAATTTACTTACATACACTGATGAAGTGTATTCATATATCAAGATCAAGTATCAACAACCCCAAGTAGTTAATGATTGTTAAACCACTCTAATATATCGGAACCGTACCAGGCCATGAGATCATGAATGAATCATCGGCTAGTCGCAATGGTTTCCTTACGGTACGCAACCAGCGGATCATCCCAGATGACTAATGCTCAGTGATGTATAGGGAATGAAGTTAACCCAAATTAAGTACACATGGCAACGGCAACCCTTATCGCTCTACCAGTCAATAATTATAGGGTAAATTTTTAAAATGGTAACTGTGTATTGAAGAAAAAAAATGAAAAGGGAAAATAGGAAGCTTCATCGATGATCAATGGGAGTTCCTTCTCAGAGCTCTCTTCTTCTCCGCCCCCCACCCCCCCTCACAGTCCCACAATCAATTATTGGTATGGTCTAAGTTTAATGATCTCGACTTGACCCCATCTGTTTCCTTGTGGTTGCACTAACATGATTCTTTCCCTGGAAGTTGATATCACTACATATCCTCCTTCTATTCAATTAATTTATCTCTCACTTTTAAATTAAATCTTACCCTCAAATATCGTACACAATAAAATTCATAATTTTCAGTCAATCAAATTTATAATTGAATAGATTTAGAATTTATTAATATTAATATCATGAGTATCTCACCATTCACAGTTTAAAAATAAATAGCGTCATGTAAAAGTGGAGAAGGGTCCAAGCACATAGTCAAATCTAATCCAAGTCATCACTCTCCGCTATTGTCATAAATTTGTCCGTTTCTCTGACTAAAGCTTTCCTGGGAGATGATGACCAAGTCAACAAGAACGACGACGACGACGATAATAATAATACTAGACATGGCGTGACGAAATTTAGCCCTGCTATTGAAAATCTAACTCCAGTTTCACACGAAGATTTCAATTCCTTCAATGACACTCCTATATATGTATATATTAATTTATACAGGTAAGTCTGACAGTGCAATCTATAATAAGTGAGAACAGACAATTTATATTGTGTCAAGAGGGTACAGAGAAAGGAGAATTCCTGGGACCGCTGAGTGGGAGGCAATCGCCTGGTCACTGTCAATCATCGGCTATGGTGGGACGAGTCAAGAAGGAAGAGGACGAGGCACCGGTCTCCCAGTTCACACTCACTGACGCGCTTTGAGGCAGGGCCCTCGGCGTTCCCCCGCAGGATCTCTGTCATCGACATCGGCCCCGCTTTCGAGTTACCCTTTGAACGGCTGCTTTTGGGAAATGAGCAAAAAGAAGAAGAAAAGATTGGCGCATGGTAAGCGAGATCTCTCTTTTTCTCGTAGTGGAGGGCATCGTCTGTCGAGATCGACTTTTACAATTATGATGTTCCTCAAGAATTATAAGATGTGTTTGTATTCCCGATCTTTGCTCGGTCGTGTTCGGAAATCCAGCGGTAAAATCAAGCTTTGAATTTGATCCGGTATGTAAATTCATAGATCTTATCTGTTTTTATTGGGAGTAAAGAAAATTTTTCCAAGAAAAATTTGATAAATGATATTCGGTATACACGCATCATCTTTAACCTACTTAAATATATAGATATATATATATGTATGGTCCTTATTATGGGACGGAGAGATCATACGTTTTATAATTTATTATTATTTTTATATATCCCATTCTTCTTCTCTCTTAACCACATAATATCTCGGTAAAATTATTGTGTAAATTTTATATATTTGTGACTTTTTTTAATTGATTTCTATATTTTTTAAAATAATTTTTAATTATATATATTTGAATTTATAATATAGTTAAAATTTAATTTTAATTACTCAATATGATATTTAATGGCGGTACATGACATGATACATCGGTAAAATTTCTACCACGTCGGTAATTTATTACCATATCATTACGTTACGTGAATAGATAACCGGTATATCAACACATTATTTGAATTAGAATTCAATTATATTATAAAATAAAAATATATATAATTAAAAGTATATTTTTTAAATATATAAAATTTAAGTATAAAAAAAAATATATTTCTAGGGGTTGTTTATGCATATATTCTCAAATTTTCACAGCAAATATGTATATTCGGATCAATGTGAAATTTAAAATTCTAGATTTGTTTCTTCTAAAAGAGAAATGAAGGAACTATTCATAAAAATTATTTTGTAGATGAAATAAATTCATAATTAAAAAAAAATTATTTGATTATATATGTTTATACCATTGATTTTTACTGGAGCTTGTCCGAATATTATATATTCCATGGTGAAGAAATAAAAAGAAAGAGACGTGATGGAAGCGTAGGGCAGCTGTGACTGTCAACTGCCGTCCGTCGTAGACAAGAATCAGTGCCGCGTTCAGAGGTTGGGTTGGGTTGGGTTCCTCGAAAGACGATCACAGGCCACGAGACTCGGTGGAGAAGGGAAATCCAGCGGAAAGCCAGCCGTGCATGCTGCTCATCTCCGACATATTCTCAAATTTCCACGGCAAATATGCATATTCAAATCAATGTGAAATTTAAATTTCCAGATTCGGTTCTTCTAAGGAAGAAATGAAGGAGATTGTTCATAAAAATTATCTCGTAAATAAAATAAATTTATAATTAAAAGAATTTTTTTATTTGATTATGTATATTTACACCATTGATATTTACTGGAGCTTGTCCGAGTATTATATAGTCCATGGTCATTCTCTGTGGCTGTATTTGTTTTTTCTTTTCTTTTTTACCCTTCTTGCCAGCTCTATGTGGCTATGATATTGGTTGCCATTTGACCTGCGGTTGTCATGCCATAATTCGTTTTGCCAAATAATAATAATAGTAATAATAATATGTGGGAGATGGGCAGCATGCACGGCTGGCTTTCCGCTGGATTTCCCTTCTCCACCGGGTCTCGTGGGCTGCGGTCGTCTTTCGAGGAACCCAACCCAACCCAACCTCTGAACGCGGCACCGATTCTTGTCTACGATGGACGGCAGTTGACAGTCACAGCTGCCCTACTACTTCCATCACTTCTCTTTCTTTTTTATTTCTACACCATCAAATATCCATGAATTCTATGGTTTTTAAATATGATTTTTTGTCCCCATTCTACACCGTTAAGATTATAGGGAAAAATATGATTAATTACTATATTTGATCCAATCAACATTAATGAGTTAATCTTAATTTTCATGATACCAATATGTCCTTTATTTTACTAAATATAAAAATTAACATATTCATTTAAATTTAGGGTTTTATAAATTATATATGGGGTTTTTTAGAATTCGTGATTTTGCAAAGTTCAAGATTTTTAGGATGGATTCATTGGTTTTTAGGTTTTCTAGAATTTTTAAAATGGTAAGAATTTCGAATTTTTTTACTTTTTTAAAATTTTGGAATCCTTACAATTTTATAATTGAAACTTTTTAAAATTATCTAATCCATATCGGTTACACTTCGTGAACATGGATGAATGCATTCATATATGTGGACTCGTAAATCGAACTAGTTTGACCATCACGTGGTTTCTAATCAATCTTATTTTCCCGGCGATGCGGTCGGACAGGATTGATGCTCGCAACAGAGCAAATCAAAAGGTTGAAAATTTCCTCAGTGGAAGAGAATTCTTTCTCCATATTAACTTCTTCCACAAGTCGGGATTGAATCCAGAAACCGAAATGTTGAACCATTCAACGCCCGGAGGGCGGCAACACGCTGGTTTATCCCCCGCGCCCCTTTCTCCCTCTCTGTCTCCCAGGTCAACGTGCTTCCCTGTATCTGGTCAACGACGTCTGAACCCTGCTCGATGTCATTATACCTACACGCCCCCACCTGAGAAGTGAACCCGGCGCCGCTGGCATGTTCTTGGAGGGCATCTCGTCGAGCCTGCGCCATACCAACCCCGAATGTGATGTCAGCTTTTAGCTGCACAACTCACAGTAGTGGCGGAGCTTGTCCCGGGTAGTCCTGGTGGATCCTCCGGTGAGGCCGAAAAGGAATTGGAGTATGTGTCGGTGGATATGGTGCATCTCCATGATCTCCGCTTCTTTGGACCGGGGTTCAAGAAGTAATTATTCATTGGTGGTGGGAAGCACCAGACGTACTCTATTCACTTGCATGCATGGAGACTACGTACGTACGTACTATCATGGAGTCATCCCTACATTATACTCTACACCGGTCAATTGATCGTTATTCCCCGGACAAATTCTCTAAACCCCGACGCCTGAGCCGAGAAAGAATCAATACGAACAAAATCACTAGACTTCGCGTCGCCACAATACTAGCTAGCTAGCTAATGCTCTCTCGCATTAGCCGAGATAATCGTGTAAGTATACCGTCGATTTTGATCATATACAGAGGATGTCTTGACACGTAAAAGATGATGTTGAGACGGCAAGACAACCTGTGTCGGACTTCTTTTTTTCTTTTAGACTTTTTGGAAGAAGAACACCATATTATGTCTGAAACACTGCGTGTTGACCGACCTATGTGGAAAGCATCCATTTTTTTGACCTGTCACAGATGAAGCCGCCAAGTATCCGACCAAAGCACATTTCGGTCTTGGACGAAATTCAGGCCCTAATTGTGTGGCTAATCTAGCCCGTCCAAGGCGCACCATTTACATGGGCCTCAAACTCAAAGCAAGGTTTTTGTCGAAGATTTATGGGCGCATTCACATTATATTTATTCTATACGTATTTCCCACCCCCAGCCGTAAATTAAAGGAATTTGTGGATTTTAGAGGAAAGTGGATTAAAAGGGCATATTAATATTTTTTTTATATATTATAATAGAATTAAAGACTTAGTTTCAATTAAGAGATGCTGTTATTGTATTAAAATATCATTTTCCTTTATTCAACAAGTGAAAACTAAATCTAAGTTTTTTTTTACACCTTATTATTTTCTTTGCTATTATATATATATATATATATGTGTGTGTGTGTGTGTCATGGCGCACTCCATAACATAGTCTTAAAAACCGGATTGGGCCAACCAGTTTGACTGGTTCAACTAGGAACTGGCCACTCACCTGACCCAGTTCCTAGAAGAAATCTAATTACACATTCAAAGAGGTCAATTTTGATTAAACTGACCGGTTTTCGATCCAACCAATGAACCCAATTGAATCAGTGAAAAAACCGGCCGACTTAATTTTTTTTTTAAAATAAAAACATATTATAATGTACCTATTTTATTTTACTAAACTTATATTTATATTTTATATTAAAATTTTGTTTAATATAATGGTTATATTAATGATTTTTTGTTATAATTCATATTCAAATTATGATATTATGTAAATTTATTAGTGATATTATATTATGAATATTATTTATTAAATATGCGGTTCAACTCATTAAACTCCGGTTCGACTCATGAACTCATACCTTCACCAGTTCCTAGTTCAGTCCGGTTTTAAAAACTATGCTCCATAAGGGTATATATGTAGTTTACCATGACCAGGTCTTAACCTTGTGCACTAGTAACTTTTAGAAATTGTATCTTACACGAGGAAAAATAAAAAATAAAAAAGTACGTCTCCAACAAAGAATTAATGCTTGATAAAATATTGCCAATAATTAGCCAATTAACGAGATCGATAGGCTGGTTCTTTAGTTGCTTATTTATGTGCATGTATTTATGTACCTAACCGTTGATGGGCACGGACCTAGATGATACTACTCAGGTAATATGCACGACCGTCTTCTTTTAATTAATTTAGATATCCTAATAAACGAAATTAGAGGGAAAAAAAGATTAGTTCATCTACTTAAGGGGAACGTGAATTAAGGCGCAACGGTAATTCCAATATTGACTTGTCGTGCTCTTCGGATAACTTATTTTCTCCAACCTTCTATTTGGTCAAAGTGGGCGACCAAGCCGGCCCTGTTAATAATCCATACCACATTAACTGCCGGTCAAGTTCCTCCGATGAACTTGCAAGGATTTGAAGAAGTGATGTTCTTTCGTCAAATCCATAATATATATTACGACTGACATTCGTGTATATCACCAACCCGTTCCAATCTCCATTTTTTTCATTACCAAGACGACACTGGGTGTGGGTTTCATCTGCTCCCCTCCATTTGATTTAGTTACGGGAAATATGAACGAAAGGGAGTCTGTCTTGCACAGTGCCATCCCTTGTTTTTATTATATGTGCGGAATCTCAAGAATCAGTTTTATAATTTGTTCTTCGGCGCTACCCCTAATATCTGTTGTCTTCCGTAGATAAAGTCAAGCTTGCGCGCTTTTGAGGAGGATATTCTCAGCGGCTTAAAGTGATCAAAACGTATTCACGTCATGTCATGCTCCACTGGTACGAGATGGACAGGTTGCTGATCATGAATGGGAAGGGGGTACACAAATTGTTGTGGATGCTGTCTCGAAGGAGAACAGTAGTTGCTGGGCTGGTATACTGCTACGGATTTGAATGCCACTATCCTCTCATGGTTTTTGAGAAATGGGAAGGGACATACGAGAAGTCCGACTCTACAAGCTACGGCGAAAGCTGTTTTGTTAGCTGTTCCCATCGCTAGTTGACAGGGATGGAAGAATCCTGTTATTTTGGGACCCACAGGAACATCCAAGGAAAATTAGGCCCATGATTTCTGATATTAGATGCCTTTTTATCTGCTATTAGGTGTAGAGGAACCACACCAATCCATCCCGAACTTGGTGGTTAAACTCTGATGCAGTGACTATACAGTAGGGGGAGGGGGGTCCTGCAGAAAAGTAGCTCGACGCCAGGATGATAAAAAGCTTAACACCTCTCATTCTTATTACTACTTTTTTCATATTTACCTTATTGATGATTTTAGAATTGGAGCTTACGAGCCAACTGCCCCCCCTTATACGCAACCATTTCCTCAGGCTCTCATATATCCGTAGTTGGGATTCGTTGTCTCTTCGTGGTCATAACAATTACTTCAAGCAGTGGAAATAACAAAAGATGTGCTCCAAGTCCTTGGGCTGTTGAAAAGAATCCAACCACATTGGAATGGATGGTACAAAGTCCTCCAGCTTGAATGTCTGTACTTGGAAATCAGGTCTCCATCTTAGTTCATGGGACAGGAATAGTCCTTTAGGAGCAGAAATTATACAATGGGATTTCACACCTGGCAAATCTTTCACTCTACCTCCTCTTATTAAGACAATAGAATGTTCCTGCAAATTATGACCTTCACCTGGAAGGTAAAGGGCTTCTCAGAAAAGGTTGGAAGGAGGCATTTGAAAGGCCGACCACTATATCATAGGCCTTTAGTTGTAGTAGGGTGCAAAACTCCAGGGCTCATGACTTGTGCCAATTAGAGATTTTCTCAGATACTGGCTGGCAATCCAATCAGTTCTTTTGATTCTTAATGAACCATTTACTTATAGAAAGTCAACCCTGATCTTCTCTTTATGCTTCCAAGTAAAAGATTTCGCATCATTACATATCCCATTGGCAATGCCGCGTTTAATTTTTCTATTGACATCTCCATTTCCGGATTTCAAAACGATGAAAGCAAGCAGCAAGCCAGTCTGACAATGGATGTTATGCTAGAAATTTAAGCAAAAGAAACCAGTGTTATTTACATATGTAAGTTCAAACGCATGAAATTCTCTGGCCTGCTAGCCGGCCATGCCCTGCATTATGCCTCGGAGCTCGGCATGTGAGCTCAGGTTGTAATGAAACATTAATGTATCGGGCAGCAGTTTGCTTGATCAGTTTAATGAAGTGGAACAACCCTTACCGATCGGAGAAAGGAGACCCTGGAAACGTCTATGAGGTCCTGGAAACTCTCTATGCCACCGCCTACAGTTCGATTGACATATATTATTAATTCACACGTGTGTGAATAATAACTAAGATACCAAGTCAAATCAAGAGATCTTTTCTTCAGCACGCACTGCCTGATCGCTGCAGTGGCTCATGGCCTAACTCCTAAGCGTAGCTCAAGATCCAACTCCAAAGGGAACGAACGCCCATGATTCAGCTCATCAATTTTCTTCTCCTCGAGCAACATGTCCGGTGAACCTCCTTGCTTCTCCTCCCTGTTTGTCAACGGGGAAGATGCGACCGACAACTTCCACTGCTCCATGGGACCATCTTCCCTGGATACTGTCACGCATGGTCTCTTAGGGCTAGAAGCTTTTTCCTGGCGACCAGTTTCCGCATGTTGATGAATATGATGACCATCATCGCCATGAACAGGGTCGTTCTTTTTTGGAACATCATCAAGTGATGATTCATCATCCAAGGATTGCATCACAAGCTTGGCTCGATCTTTCCTGTGAATATTCATGTGTCCTCCAAGAGCCTGGGCGTTTAAGAAACCCCTGCTGCAGAAGCTGCAGGAATACGTCTTCTTCAAGGGAGTCTCCGCACTTTGCTCGGTCTTTTCCTTGATCGAAGAACTGATCTGCTCCATCAAATATCTGTCTAGCTACTCCTGTGCAGGAGAATTTAGCTTAGCTTGTTAATGTCGGGGAGAGAGAGAGAGAGAGGCGGGGTGGGTCAACGATACTTGTTCGGCAGTTTCTGAACGTAATTTTATAAGGGTTCAGTAAATTCGGTTCGGGGCGGGGCAGGTACTCCTGTCAATTTTAGATAGTATTAGGAGTTCAGATCTTCATTTCTGCTGATTACTTTTCCTTATTGTACACCCATTTGAGGTTTGAAACATGGTCCTAGCTAATATACTGTGGACCGACCCACCTCTGGTCATAACTAGATCAATATCAATCAGTAACTAATAATAATAATAACCCAAAAATTTGATGGATCCAGTAGAACCGCATATCAACGAAGTTCTCTGGGGCCTGCAGGGTTGACATCGACACGTTGGAGCGGTCGTGCCGTATAATTTGTGCTATAAACAGTTTAATATTGCTGCTGTTTTATCAGAAGATAAGCCAATTAATGACTGACATTCAATTCAAACTACATTGTTTGGTTTGACGGCTGTTTATCGAGCATCTAACCTTCCGAACAGGAGGCAGAATCTTTTCGAAGCAATTAGACCAGCTAATTTGCACTATAAAATGGAATAAGATCAATGCCTCCAAATGCTTCTGTTGGGTCGGCTGCAACGGATAATAAAAGAAATAGGTGTCTGACAGTCTTATTTCGGGTCGTGAAATGTATGTACATTGCATTTATGCTTCTCTTGTTATATATATATATAATTACATACTTATATCATGCTGCATGCACGAAATTAACTGATAATCTAAATCTAAACTACAAAGCCAAGAAAGGGGAAAAAAAAAACAAAACCCTATAAAATTGAAAGCTTATATGATAATATTTTATTGGGATACATACATATATATATATTTCCTGTTAAAGAAAACCGGTATGTATGTATCGACATGTAAAACAGCTAAGCTATCAAAATCAATTTGGTTTTCACCAAGATAATTTTAAATCTCACCCCTTTTATTATTTATACTTTTGATCAGCGTAAAGTGTTGAATCTGTGTGCTTCTATATATATAACAGAAATGGAACAATCAAGAAGAGAAGATTAATGTATGTTCAAGCACCAATAATAATAATATAAAAAAATTACGGTCATACTTATCTACATATATGATCTCACTAATGACACCGACACTTGAACAGGTTCACGTAAACTCTCTCATCTATGTAACATCGAAAATGACCATAGCGATTAATTAAGTTACTTTATGCAAATATATAATCCTAAGGTTCTACACACACACACACACACACACACATATATATCTAATTACCCCTCATCTTTATGACCTCTATAATTTTAAATGTCGTTCTCCCATATGTATGAAATTATTTTCCTTGACCTTTTCTTGTGGCAACTCAGTCATAGCAGCCGAGACCCTAAATATTATGGAATTCTAAGCGATTACAATGTAAACTTAAAGGAAAGGATACGGTTCTCAACCGGCCAGCGGCGGGGGCTATCCCCGTCAAAACTAGGGTTGCGCATAGAGAATCGGAGAACCTAATCGAACTGTGAACCAAACCAAAAAAACCGGTTCGGAATGAACAAATTCTCTTATAGTACAGTTTTTTAAGGTGAAGTAATATGGTTAGTTATTAAATTCAAACGATTTGAATTGTCAAACCATATTTAAATAAATATTTAAGATATTGTAAATATAATAAAAATAATATATAAATATATTAGAAATATTTTTAAAAATTAAAAATAGTTAGATATAGACTATTTTACTATTGTATAGCATATTTTCTACCGTTTTATATTAAATTTCATTCTAAATAGGCCCACTAATATTAATCTTGTATGTTTAATTTATTTTTAATTGAAAATTTTATAATTTTAATATGTTTTGTTATTTTTCATTTTATTGTGTTTCGATGGTGTTTTTATTTAGTTTTAGTTCGATTTATACTCAATTTGTTTATTTTTATTTATTTTTTATAAAAGGTAATTTGAATAAATTAATCGAACCATAGAACCAATTCAAAATAATTTGATTCAATGGCTTATGTAATGATTATGGTTTGGGGGTATAGTGACCGAATAAACTGAACTATTTTAACTATTCGGCAAGATTCCTGAGCTGAACCATGAGCATCCCTAGTTAAAAGGCTCCGATGTCTAACTACCCGCTAGGAGAAAGAAAAAGGCCGATAAATCGAGATATGAAAAAACCAAGCCAAGACCAACCGAAAAAAGTCAGTTTTTTAGGTCTTTATGTAAAATTTGGGTGGTTTTTTAGGTGGAGAAAAATCAACTGGCATAGTTGGCCACTGACCTGAAGGAACCGGCGGTTAATTATGAAAAAAAAAAATTTTAGGGCAATCTTGAACTTGATGAAGATCAAGTGCCGACAAGACAAAAGCTATATGTATCGGAAAGAGTTTCATCATCTTGGTGGTCATTTAGATAAACTAAAGCCAATTGTTCTCTGAGCTAGGAGGGTTCCACGTGGACGATGAAGGCTCTTATCCTCCACCGTTCCCTTAGGCCTATATACCACTCGTTCAACTGTGGCCATGGGAATAGTTGTTTTCTTAATTCTGCTCACACACACGTAGGCTTGAATGAAGACCTGTAATCGACACGGACAGTCTAATGGCCGGATCGCTACTTGGGCTGGAACCTATCAATTGTGAATAGTAAATAAGAACGGGCTCCTTATGCGTGTCACTGAAATATATTACTATTATTTGCAGAGCGTGGGCCCTGCACTAGTCCGTCGAATGACCATAATGAAGATGAATTGGAATGAGATGAACGGTTGTAACATCTATCTCTCTCTGTCCATTAGGATATTAGTAGGGATTGATTTCATTCAGTTATTATATAAGGGATATGTGGGGGGTGATCTGAATTGCCTCTGTGAATGTGGAACTCTATCCCGTGCAAATATTATAACTCTTTTTAGTTGTCACTACTGCAGTTACATATAAAACTACTAACACCTACAGAACCAGCCAAATTACTGGGATTATTCCTCTCCATGGGAATCACCCCAATTTAAATTCCTCTCACCTCTTCAATGGAATTGCAAGGTGCCCTTTTGTAATAATAGAAAATCCGATGAGAATAACTTCCCAATTCTGTCGGCTCAGATTTCCGCAGTTAATTAATTTACCGCTTCAAGGAGAACATCAAAACGACAAACCTAAGCCCATGTGCCCCCTTCTGCCACTGATCTCTCCCTCTGATAAAAAAAAACTAGCTACCATTCAGCAATTTAGAATCGCATACGCAGGCCAGAGCTAGATGATAGTAGTAATCCATACATGCATCCTCTATAAGTATTCAATCGATTGTTGCGATTACTTACGACAAGAAAGAGGACAGACATATTTCGACTAGTTCCAACTTTAAACAACAATGATTAATGTTTATGTACATATATCTATATATATATAGAGAGAGAGAGAATAAAAAAGAAAAGGGGAGAGTCTTATGCTCACCTACTCTGCACATCTGGTGCTCGCACATTAACTAGAATTCTTTTCAGCTCATTTACATTGCTAGATTTGTATGTGTTCCTGGAGATATATAGTGTTAGGGTTTTCGTTTTCGTAGATGGATGTACATGTGTAGCTAACGGACTTAATAACACTTAATTTATAAGTCGTACTTATAGTGTATAATGCTTTAAATAAGGGTAATCATTATAACGAATGAGTCATAATTAAACGTGTAAAGGTGGGAGGCGATCCACAAAGAAACAAAAGTTATGCCTCAGAGTCGTGATGCGGTTATATTCTATTTGTGGATATACATAAACAAGGGGTACGATCTACTCATTGATCAACACTGTTCAATACTTAATTCCGATTGATTACTAGGGTTGTTGGCAACTTTTGGAAGGACCTATGGAGGAAGAAAGAGAGAGGGGAACGGTAAAGCTAAGAGAAGTGATGCATGCATGTTGGATTCTTGTGCACAGCAACTGAAGATATCTCTCTGTGATATGTGTGTGGTCAAAGGACATATGTGAGTGTGTATACATGAGAACGTACAGGGAAAAAGGGAATCGATGTTGGGATGTTATCTGAGTCCATTTGGCTTTGGAAAGATCCCATTTTTCTGACTGTGGTTGTTTGTTTGTGCTCTAGCTGCTGCTCCTGCTGCCGCTGTGTTGTCCAGTGTCGTGTCTCTCTGCGCCAGAGGAAATTGTCAGTCAGTGAGGCACTGACTGGGAAACAGTGCAAACTCTCCACTCGAACATATTCTTGTATGTGCTTTGCTCATTCAATTCACTCTGTATCTGCCATTAACTATACCAACCATAAGAGTGAAAAATTGACAGGTGCATGATATGAGATTCTATCTTTTCATGCATGCACACGCAAATAAAGGGTCAGCCAGGGTCCCTATTTCACCTTAATTTAAGCTTTTACTGCCCATTTTTCTTGATCAACATACGTATCTGGTCTAATGTAGTCGATCCAGTGCTGAGGCTGAGCAAGTTGGCCTAGTGACCTTAAGGGGACAGGACAGGAGAGGCCAGGGCCGAGTTCCTTGTTCAAGTCCCACTGCAATCGCATGGAAAGTAAAGCCCTTGAGCCAGTTGTACGGGATGCGTCTCTGGGTTTATCTGCTGCGTGTCTTTGCAGGGTAATCACGATGCATGTGAGGATTTGTCGAACGATATCTGGAATCTCATGTCAATGGAAAAGGAAGCTGATCAACACATTTGGGAGGATTAATTACAACATCCACCTGGCGCTCAGCGACATCATGTGAGGATTCCTTAACTGTTTGTGACAATTGTGCCTGATCTCAAGTCTACGGAGACTAATCATATGATGGCCCCAACTCCGTCGAGTCTCTCATGTGTATAGCAGCATGCTGAAGACTTGCACCTACTCTCTGTCCCTGACAAAATTTCTAAGCTTTGGGGCGGAGAAGCATAGAAGCCATCGCCATGTAATTTGTGAATGAAGGACCGATATTAGAGAAATTAGCTGGTCCATGACATGCTAATTTCTTCCGTGTGCACTAATATTTAGAAATATAATGGATCATGATTAATTTAGTAGGTTCGAATAAAGTTGGTTCACAGGGTAAAATTTTACCACATGTTTTTTTATTTATTTGGAGCACTTAAATTCAATACTTTATATTTTTAAAGAATCAAATTATCTCAACCATCCACCATATATTAACATGCCAATTTAGTAACTTGTGAAGCCCAAGGCTTAAGGCACATGAATCACAGTGTACGTATGAGCTTTGCTCTTGATATTTCCTGTGTGTGGAATCAAAGGGAATGACGACACATTGCTTATATACTTCAGAGATCTTGGTCGCTAAGTTCTTGTCCAATGACAAATTACGTAGAGGAAATTGAAGATGAACCTATAATGTTCAGAACTGCCGAGGTAGCGTTGGGACTATTAATGCAGGAGAACATGAAATTTAGTACTAATACTCCAAAGATGCCAAAACATATGCGGGGGGGACAACTAGATAAAGGACTCGTAGAACGGTATAAGCAAGGCTGTTGTTTGTATACATAAGGAGAAAAATACAGTCGATTTACATGGACGGTCGATTTGTCTAATTAAGTGTGAGAAGATTAAACCTTGTCGTGTGATTTCTATTGTTATGGCACCCCATAAATCCGCTCAATTTCATACTGATCAAACACCATGACAGCCCTTCAGTTGAAAGGGGTCGAAAAGAAGAACAAGGGCGGAAGGAAGAATCAAACAAGAAGGACACAGCTGATCCATGTGGCAGATTAATAAAGAAAAACCGTTCAAGCAACTTCAGCTTTGCAGCTTGACCTTGGGCCATCCACCGAGCCGCAGCTCGAGATCCAGGTCCTCTCCTGGGTAGGAGCTTAATGCACATGCCTCTTTCTGATGACAACGATCGCTGTCAACAGTGAGATTTTTCACGGAAAAAGGTAACAACGATGATTCATCTTTCCTCCTCCTCTTGCAACTTTGAGACTCCTCCACATCGTCGGATGGATCTGGTCGTGTTCGGATAACCACATTCAGGCCGACAGATAAATCATTTTTGCCTGGATCCTCTTTGATATCACCATCCGGTCGTTTGGTACTTCCCGAATTCTTCTCTCCAATTAAAGGATACATGATATGCCGATCTCGGCTACCAACTTCATCTGGCCAAGACTGTGGTGAATGAATAGGGGACTTGGTGCTATTTTCATTCAATATGAAGGGAGAATAAGAAGGGAATGTTAAGATTCTCGGGTTGCAGCTACGTTCACTAGGTGGGGCTGAAACCCTAGATGCTGAGCTCGGTGACACATACGGAAAGAGATTAGAATTAGGGTCAGGTTTGTGAGAAGGGGAAGTATTGTAAGCTTGAGAAGAATATGACAAACCTAGAGGAGCAGAGGAACCTTGGAGGTGACTTGGTTGGTCCTGATACTCGTGAGAACTGAGGATCTCACTGCCTAACTGCTTCAACCTGGCTCGATCCCTCCGGTGCACGTTCATGTGACCACCCAGGGCCTGGGCAGATCGGAACTCTCTTCTGCAGAAGCTACAAGAGTAAGATCTCGGAGGCCATATGCAGCCTCCGAGAGGCCCAGAAGCATCCTCTGCAAATGCTCGTTCTTCCCATGAATCATCATATGAAGAAAGATTCTTGCCCAGCTTCAGATGAGGGCTGAGGTTGTGCCTCCTCTTGCTCCACATCAAGAATTGTGCTTGATCCATGAATGGTGTAGAACTGATCTCCCTTGTTTGAAGAAGAGATAAACCAGAGGGAGCTAATTATAATTAAGTGCAAGCATCAAACTCTTAAATAATCTGTATCCATGTATGAAGCCTCAGTACATATGAAAGCCTGTAGTGTCATGGAATCAATGAAAGAGGAAATGAGAGAGAGAGAGAGAGAGAGAGAGAGAGAGAGGGCACATCTTGCATAAGACCAGCATGGTTGCTTGGAAGGTGAACTGATAATCTCTGTCTCATTTAGGCCTCTCCAATTAAAATATTCTATTCAATGACGACCGAGGAAATCCCAGCGGTCAAATCTTTGATCATTTCTTTTAACATTATCATTTATCACATGATACAGCAGTCAAGTTAGTTCTTTCAAATGTGGCTGATTCAAATGCTAAACGACCGGCGTGACCCAAGAATTAAGTGCCTTTTAATAATTGTCTGGTAAATTCCAGAGGGAGAAACTGATCATTGATAGTGTCCAAAAAGTGCCTGCTTCTGCTTGTGAAGGAGAACAGCAAAAATTAGGTTTACACATATAGCTCAAGATCTTGAAAGTGGGGCGAGAGGACCCTGACATTATATGAGTAGGTTTTTTAGTGATCGTATGAATGCAGACAAAGTTATCGTCTGTGAAATGTCATCTGACTGCAGTTTTGCTCCTTAAAAGTATCTTTGTTGAAGGGTGGCGTTCAATCATAAGTACAAGACACAAACCCCAGTAGAGTTCACATGGACTTCTCAGAGATCAGGCCTATAAAAGCTGTCTTGTTTGTATACATATGCATATACAGTTACTGTGCTTGTTTGTTTTCTTATATATCTGAGAGGTTTAAAACCTCTAAATAAGTGACGGAGTCGTTCACGGGTCAAGAAACCAGATACAGAGCTGGTCCAATTATTGGTAGCTGTAGAGTTTGAATCCATCTGAAACTAACATTTGGAGATAATTCACTGCAGTGATACTGAAGAGAATGTTGATGAGACGCAGCCATATATAAGTCCCCTCACTCGCTGTTATCTGCAAGCATTAACTTGTTCCTTGACCACTGTAACCTGAAACACGACCAAGTGCACTTCTACAGTAACAGACTAAAAGATTCACAAAAGTTTTCTTTTTAATTGTGCATCATATATTGTCCAAGAATCTAATAGATATTAACCAATTCATATTCAAAATAACGTACCCATGAAAGTATAAAATTATTATATAAATTTAAAAATTTTCCTATTTACTTAGACTCGAACATGAAACTTATTAATATTAAATTACCTCAATACATTAACACGTATTGACACAAAATGTGCCTTTTGGTCTCAGTAGATTCGTCTATACTAATGATACAAGGGAAAAAATAATCGGCTAACTGAAGAAGTGCATTGCTTACAATCGATGTACGAGCCAAACGGATCAAGGAAGTGGGTCGTATAGAAGCCAACAAATGAAACAAACAGATAAGCCTAGACTATGTAAAGGCTGTTTTTTGGAATGTTGTTCTTGCATTATTTCGACATTCCTTCTAGCCAGTCTTGGCGTTCGTTAACGCCACATAGAAAGAGAAGTCAACGTACGAGTCTTCTGAGGACTTTATGAACTATACAATTAACCCAAAAAAAAAAAAGACTTATAAATCATACGTAATGTAGTATGCGCTTATCCAGGTAAAGTGATCCCGATGTCTAAGTTGAAAGGCCCTCATGTTACGTGCGAAATCTGACCACTGTAATGTTGATCAAGGTCGAGGCTATTGGTTGAACATGTTTCTGATTCCAGACAGCTCCTGTGATACTCCTCAACAATTTCGAATCCTCAGGTTCAACTCGTTGTTGGGACAATTGATTCTGGAATCCGCACTCTATAGCATGCATATTTTGAACGTGTAAGTTGAATCAGAATATAGCCCGGGATGGGATCACTACTGGCTGCAACTGAATTAATTAGGGACCCAGCTTGGACTGACATTGAGCAATGAACCATCTTTTCTGCGCTGGAGAATCGTGGAAATGGACACAGGACAAGGTTGCTCACGGCTTCCCGTAAATTGGCGGCAAATTAATTTGAATTCTGCCCCTCTGGCTGGTGGACCGGAGAATCTTCCAAATCCCACATGCTTCCGTCTTGAATGGCCTTAATTTGAGCGGTCAGTGATGCTGATCAAAGCTCTGTCCGCTTCTACATAAAATATAACATTCACTCGTCTAATTGACGACATTCTGTCCCGTCGATCAGATATAAGGAGGAGGAGAAGGGGGAGAGAGTCAGAGTTTTCGGTGTCAATTGCAAGCAAAGACTGGCCCATTTGACCACCGGGACTCCGGCTATTTCCCGGGGAATAACTATGCATTCCCGAATTAATTAATATGCAGGAGGGGACAAGGGAAGTATCTCCGGTGCCCAGCCGGAGCAGGGACAATTCCGATAGCTTTCTGGGTTCCATAAAACTAATGGACAAGTTCAGTGCATCCTGATCAACATTCAAAATTTCGAACAAATATCATAGTTTCACGCTCCGTTGTATTGACCCTCAATCAGTTCACTACCTGGTGTAAAAATGTGTGCACTAACGTGAAGGCCAAATATGGGTTCATGCTACGTGGTAAGGATTGGGATTCAAGATCAGAGTACACGGAATCTCGCCATGTTATATGGCTGATTTCGATTGCTAGATCAATGGTGTGTGGGATATATACGGCGGGAAGACAAACATATTTAGGATATTCTCTTCATATGATCACTATCGAAAATTTTTAGTTTCTTAATTCTCAATTCTTAATAAATAGATTTGGGAAGAAAGCAACAATCATAAATCATCGATCATTTTCCCCTTCCTTTCACACGCGAACCTACTCAGGTCGTGCGTCACGATCTAATACATGTTGGTCATCCCGAAGTGAGTTGGACATCTTTTTCTCTAAGAAGAGACGAGATGTCATTATTCTGAAACGTAATACTCGTACCCATAATTTTATCTAGAGATTTTTAATTATTTCGATTAAATTATATATCAATGAATGGAACAGCATTCACTGACTAGATCTCAATTATTTCATTCTGTTTCTCAGAAAGATGCTGACGAATAGTGACTATCAATTAAAATAATAATGAAACCTGGCTTAAAAAAAAGAGAGAAAAATTGTAAAGGGTACGGGGGACGCGCGAACAGTATTGGTTGTGAACTGACACTTTGCGACTAATATAATAGTGTCGGGCGGAGATTCGTATAATCCAATGTCACAGATGGTAACAGTGACTTATGCGTATAAAGCATTGCTATAGGGACGGCAATGGGAGCAGGACGGGGCGGGTACCTGGATATCCAGATCCGCACCCAACCCAAGCCCCCGACCTGTCATGATCGAGATGATTAAGAAATAATTAAAATAATTTTAATTTTAGTGTAAAATATAATCTAAATCTAACTACTTATAACAACTATAGCTTTTAAATTCGGATCAGACTGAAAATCGGTCAAAGCATAGATTTATGGGTAAAATCAGGAATTCAATGGATTAAATCGCATATTTAATAAATAATATTAATATTCATATAATATATAATGATTTTTAAGAAAAATCTTCATTTTAACCATTATTTTAACCATAAATTCAACATATAAAATATAAGTATAAGTGTAGTAAAATGAAATAAGTAAATTATAATATATTTTTATATTTTTAATTTTAAGTTAACTATTTTTTTATCGACTCAATTAGATTTGCTAATCCAATCAAAAATCGACTAGTTCAATTAGAATTGACTGTATTTACGATGCAATTTAGTCAATTCTGGAAATTAGACAAGGTGAGTGGTTGATTCTCGTTCAAACCAATTGTGGAAGTGCTCTCGGTTATGAATTAATACACAATAGCTTGTTTGATATTTATAAGTGAATTTGTTTTCTTTCTCTTATTAGGATACTATTACCAGTCATGAATTTATTCTTATTATGTTGTCTATAACCTTCGAGATTTCTGAGAATTTACTATGCTTTTCTTTGTCACTTGAATAGACTATGTATGTGTCTTTGTTTTTTGAGCCATTTATTTATTGAATTTATGAAATCAATGAATTACCAATTCATCTTCAATCAAAAGGAGACTCGTCGGTAAGGTCACTATCGCCCATAACAAGTGGATATATATATATATATATATATAGGACAAATCTACGTTACAACTAGACTTTTATAATATATATATATATATATATATGTCACAATATATCATAGCATAATTTGTCTAGAAGGGTAGAATTCATTCAAGTATACGATCTTCTTTATTATATAACTTATGAACATCAAGTGGACCGTAAATGGATCGTCGGATTCATTGAGAATAATCAATATATGATTTAATTAATTGGGCAAAGCGGCCATAATACGGTTCTCATGGGTATTACGGTTTTGTTTATCAGAAGGAAGGCCTTCCAGCAACTCATCTCTCAAAACGCGCGGACCCTTCCCCTGAAACGACAATTAATCGACAGTTTTCATCGTTTCCACATGGTTGCTGCTGCTGCTGCTGCATGTTTTTGGTTCCTTGTTTTCTGATCTTAAGTATAGGACATTATATATACACTCGTGTCGTATGCAAGCTTACCTGTATACAGAAGCAAGATTGCTTGTGGCAGATTCTTCGACGATTGATTTCCTAGGGGCCAACCAAAATTTAAAAATGTATATATGCGGCTACCGTTGGATCGAGTATGCTCTCCCTAGGGGGTGGGGGTGGGAAATGGCGAAAGATCAACAGAAGAGCCAGCCGTTAACAATGCACACACTTCCACTTAAATTTTAAATTACAGCAAAATCGCCCTCGGACTCGGTAATAACAAGTCTTGAATTTGATTCTCTTCAACCCTAATGCATGGACCTGACCTGAATATGATGACTTTGAATCAACATGAAACAGAGAATTAACGTTCATGGAGAAAGCTATGTCAAGAACGACAACAAACTCCTCCTCTCCTTGTGGCATATGATGAAGCTAAAAACTTAGCATACTCTCTCTTAATGCGAGATTCTATGCTCCATAGCCTTAGGTAGCCTAATAATTACAATCCCTCTACGCAGAAAGATCTGGAAAACATCACAAGGGATTTAACGTGCGGCTTACGCGGTTCTTGATATGGGCTTCCCTCTCTGCTGCAGAACCTGCATCAGCGGCCAGAATATCTCCATTCTATGGAAGCCCTTCGATGCCTGCAGCAAGGAAAACCGATTCAAAAGGTTAATTAAACCCCGTACGGTTCATAGTTAATTAATGCTTTGCCATGCTATGATGTGGAGGATTTTTCCGAGAATCTATAGTGGTACCTCAACAACGAAGCGGGCCCAGGTAGTACCAGAACGGGTCTCTGTCATGCCCTCTAGGATCGTTAGTTCTAAGCGCCTAATCACCTGTGCGATCTCCAAAAATAGAGCAGGATCGTCGCACGTCATCTGCATCCGGAGTTTTCCCTATATTAGACTTGGGAACGTTTGGTGAAACTGAAATCAGGATGGCCCAGCTATGTCTTTTTTCTTTTTTTCTGAGTGAAAATGGTTTAGGAGATAGCAAGAGACCTCGATCAGCATTTGTCCTGGGTGTTCAAGATCTTCCACAACTATGGGGAAAACTTGGAACTCGCTTCCAAGATCAAAAGCCCAGCCCCTTCTTTTCTCGCAATCTTCTTCATTTATCCCAAAGGAATCCCAAATCTTTGGCCTACTTCCCTGCACAGAACGCCACCAGTTAATCATATAATATCATAAATTCGGTCTACTTTACTGCACAAGAGTTTTCAGGGACGACCCTCATTATTCGTTATATTATTCACAAGTTGAATGATTGATATATGTATAGAAGCAGACCTTTAGTGGCACACATTTTCTCAACTTCTCAGCCTGATTGGTTACGCTTCTCAAGAAAAGCATGTGCTTCACCGTCCGATCTAGAAGAGTGTCAATGCTACACTGAAATCATACCATTTTGAAACCGTCAATCAATAACAGCAATAGGTTTAATTTACCCAAGCAATGCATAGTGCCTCACAGAAGGCAAGGAAGACCAACCTTGGAGCCGTCTGGGACAAGTTCTCGGAGTTCCTTTACCCTGTCCTGAATCAACTGCCTATCCCTCGGTCTTGACCTCTGACTATCTCCGGATCTGCACTTTCTCTTGTTTCCACTCAGCTGACGCTTCTGACCATCTCTAGGCTGTTTCTTGTCAGTTAAATAGCTAACCGTGCTGTTTGAAGGAGGCAGATTTGAATACATGCTAAAAGAGTTTCCATTCCCTGTGGCAAATGCTGCTTTAATATTGCTCCCTAGAACTGAATTATCACCTCCTTCAATGGGAATTTCCACAGTTTTATTCAGAGATTTAGAGGAAGGAATAGGATCACATTGGACTATTAGGGATTCGGACGATGGAAGTATCTCTGAACTGTTTGGTGAAGACCCATTGATACCATCACAGACGTTTGCAATTACAGCTTCTAAGAGATCTTCGTTTTTAACCTTGGCAACGCATTTCCCCTGAGCAGATGGCTCCATGCCGTTAGGAAAGTCTTGGGAATATAATGGTGGAGCTTCGTATCTTGGTAACTCGCTTGACTGGCTCTGGAAAGAAGGACCAAGTGCCTCAGGGAGGTCACAATCCATTGGAATGCCAAACATACTACTCAGGTTTTCACACCATGTATGCTCAACATCCTCTTCCTTGTCTCCATAGGTTTCTGTGATAATATTACTGGTGACATAAGAATCAACTACTGTATCGGAAATCTCTGTTAAGTCTGCTCCAAGACATGGGATGGAGAATTGCTCTGTATGCCCCATCTCCCACTGGCTCAATTTGAAAGGTTCCTTTAAGGGAATCAATAATCCAGAAAGACCTATTGCTGAACGAGTCAGATCCTTATTCTCCTCTAAATCTTCAATAAGCTCCTCAAGAGAACTGAATATCGAGGTATTGCTTTCATTCGTTTCCGTACTACCCTCCAGCAAAAAGTCACCTAGCAGCTCGGCTACCTTGGCATTAGTGAATGATGATGGCTCATCCATGTCATCCAAGGATGGAGATGAGCGAAGTGGACTATCTTCCTCCAGCATGGCAGGTCTGCCAAATCCAGAAAGAACTTGATGTGCAATGAATCTCTCTTTGATACGGTCAACAGACACTGTATCTTCGGCAACCTGACAGTTAGCCCCACTGAGACATTAGGAGTCATGAAGACTGGAATATATGCATGATGACAAAAAGGCACATGTAACTTCACCTCTTCAGAGGAACCGAGTTGCAAAACCCCATCAGGATGCACAGACACCAAAAGGATGGTCTGCAAGGATTACGTACATCGTGAGAAAGTTTACTAAAGCTAACAAAGTTGCTTCTCCATAAGACTTTTCCATGAAATTTACTCAGCGTGAGTTGTTGCTCATCAGAGCTGCGTGTTTGCTAGCAAATCCGGTGTCTAACGGAAAAAAGTATACAGAACCTTTTATCAAATAACCCATTACGACTGTGTTTTTTAAGTATACTGAGGAAGATGGAATGAGGAAAACTGTTACCTTGACACCGGCCAGTAAATGAGGCAGCCATTCTTCTGGAAACTGCAATACGTTTAGAGATATAATGTTATAATCTGTTTGTTTTTCACGGTAAATATGAAATCCCATTCGATCAAAAGAATTTATGTGAGGTCCTATTCACAAAAGTTACATAAACTCAGAACAATAAGGATTGGTCTATAGAGGCAGCTAACATAGGTAATGAAGCTGCTCTCAGCTTTCGTAAGCTTAGAACCAAGGACACACAATTACAGATTCTGGCATGCCTCTCTCTCCACATGGTATAAATGAAGCAGGTGAAAGCAATCTTGCAAATAGTGGATGGGGCAACGTTATAATCTGTTGCACTGAAGAGCGAGAAGAAGTTCTGTTCTTAAGAAACTTACTTCTATGGGTTTGTCATATTCGATCAGACTAGCTGCAATGTCTTCAGACGAAATCCAGTAGTAGTCATATGTGCATGCAACTTTGCCGACCAGCCTAATAGATCATAGATGTAAAGCAGCTGTCATTGCAGCAAAGACATATTTTGCCAACTCATAAACGAAGATACCCCAAGGACACAAGCTAGCTCATACGCAACCAAATTAGATGCATGCTAAGCAGTGGATTTTTTTTTTTTTTGAATAATAATACGGCTTCAGGTGCACATTGTTTACGTGTGAGGATTATGGGGGCCTTCCTTCTGGTAAAGGAACAGACACGATGGATATCTGAGAGAGAGCAATAACATTGTAAAAGCTGATGAAACTGCTTCCGCCCAAAAGGATTCGTTGGCAGAATGCTAAGCTGACAGTAAATCACAGTCAAAAAGCGCCAAATAAACTCATGGAGATGGACAAGTTAGTTGTATACCCTTCTCCCAGCATGTGCTGCTGACACGACATATCAGCCATCAGAAGTTCAATTGGATGTTGGCTTGCAGTTCTGTAAGTTAGGCCAGTTTCATTGTCGAAGAAGGATATCTCATTTGATCCATCAAAATATAACGTATCTGGTGAATTTTCTGAGGGTGTTCTCGGCTTTGGCTGGCTACAGTAGCCGTCTTCCCATGACAAAATCCTGACATTACATTCAGCCCATGTAAGAAATAGATGTAACAGAGAAGTTATTCAAAGCTGATGGCTCTGCTTTCATTGGAGAACAGTATCAGAGAAGGAATTTTAGGATATGCTTGATTTGTGAGTTCCAGCTAGTCTATCAGTAATTCTATCGTTGCCTTTAGAGCTGAAGAGGCGAGACGACAAATTCTTCAACAACAATTGTGAGTAAGTTTTAGACAGCTGCCAGCGAGATTCAAATAATAAAGGCCTTTCTTTCATTTCAATGGTATGAAAAGAAATTTCTGAACGGTGTGCAGATTGTTTCTGTATTAGAGAGACCCGATCCTGCCGCCTGATGATTCATCGGTCACTCATGATTTTCTGGGATTCGATCAGGACCTCTTATGGAAGGAGCCAGATCATAGCATTAGGTAGGTGATAGAGTACTTTGAACGATTAACTCCTAATGACTAGAATCTTATATCAAGCATGGATGTCTTTGCCACGTCCTGATTTCAAATACTTCCTGAAGTTTGACTCATCTTGATTATACATACACGGGAAATTTTCGAATCTTTCTATCATTATCTCCCAATTCAGCTGTCTATACTTTTCATGCTAACTACTTTAAATTCCACAATCAGTATACAGTTTAATTGCCTGAGAATGACTGACTCAAAGAAATGCAGTTGAGAAATGTTCATGAAAACCGAAGAAACAAAAATCGAACCAAGGCAGCGTTAAAATCTTACGCAGGGATTTGATGCTTCAGCTTCCAAAAGATTGCATAGTCCCAGCAAGAACTGTCGCAGAGGCCCCTCAGAAACTGTCTCAGGGTGATAGTTTCCATGCAGCTATGATGAACTTAGATTTGAACAAGAAATTCCAAACAAAAACAAACAGATGTCCTCGCCGACGAAATCACGGGAGAAAAAGGAGCTGTTTAGCTCCCAGCGTAGGAACTCCGACCAGCTTGTTTCTTGCGGAGTCCTGCTCTCCGCTTCACCATAGGCGGCCCCAGCAACCCGAGCCGCAGAAGCCGCATCTTGACAAGCTCGAGAGCAAGAGTTCCAATAAGCAATTGAATTAATCCACGCGTGAAGTCACTAAATGAGGTAGACACAAGAAACGCTAAACTTTCCGGGAGTTTCTATTGAAGATTCATCGAGGCAAAAAGGAGTTTAATCCATGCATATGAAGGCTAGACCGTAGTTTCTCTCCCTAGTTGTTCCTGGCGGACAAACACAGCATAACCGGAGAAAACAGAAGAAATCAGACCGGAAATAGAGTCCACCGCTGAACGAAGGCATCACAATTGGGGAGGCCTTTCATGTTTGAATTCCATGGACTCCACAGTTTTCCGCGGCAGGGTATCGACAGAAACAGGTATAAGAATTAGAAACAGAGTGGCATGTGGAAGTTTTTGCCTTCTCTTTCTCTCCAGTGGAGGCCAGTACAAGCGCTGGAACCTGACATTTATAGACACCCACTACCTGTTACTGGAGACTTCATTTTCCTGAAGAAATAGTAGTAATAGTAGTGGTGCGGAGGGATTAATTCTATAGCCGTAATCACTATAATACATCGAGATTAATTTATAAAAACTCGTATTTAATATCTTAATTGAAGCAATTAGCACCGTCCAAGTATCGAACCAAGCCACGTTGGCCTGAAGGGATTGAGATGGAACTCCGAAGGCGACAACTTCATGGACGGCCGGCAACGCAACCCAAAAATGATGAAAAAGTCTTTACTCATCACTTTCAGAAAATGGTAATAAATAATGAACGTTCTCTGTATTATATAAGCTGTGCTGAGGTCAGTCACAGCGAATCAACTTGCTACAGCCATGTATTCATCGAAATTGACCGAATAATATTCAATATTTTGCTGAGTCATTGACATGGTTTAGTTAGTCGTGTCTGATGGACGATGATGTTGTCCAGATGCAATGAAACTGCCCTCCATGTACACCCAGCTGGGCGTTTAAAATGTATCCTGTGGGACATTAATCTAATACGTTTCCAACTTTACGCGGCAAGCAGGAGGCGCGCACTCAGCTTCGAAACCCTAATTCACGCTCTTAACTGAAGCCCTAGCGTCTACGGTTTCATTTTTTCAGGGCCATGGATCATGGTTAATCCGGGAAGGGTTTTTCAACATCTTGTGAGTGTCTTGTTTGATATCGACAAGAGTGATTTACTTAAGTTCCTGCGCATACGTACGTAGGCAGCTGCCGTGTTTAATTGAACATCTGCTAAAAGAAGGTTTCGGCCGGAGATTCATCTCAATATGATCGGCCCCGACTCTAAGATCAAACTCGAGCGAGTTGAACATTCATCGTGGCGGAGAATAACATGGATCCGTGATTTTTTTTTCTCGTCAACTCGCATTTTTATATGGGTTTTGATTGAGATATCCATTAATCAACCCTGCATGACAACTCTCTCTCTCTCTCTCTCTCTCTCTTTATATATATATATATATATAATGATGTGCATTCACGATCGGATCGCAACATCTGAGTATAATAATGATGATGATACTGAGAACACGAAACTTTGCCGTTCAATTGTTGGGTTAGCAAATGAGGACTGCAATAGGTAATATTTTACTGGAACATTGCCATAGATATTAATTCAGTGCGTATTTAGCACAGCTAGCACCCAGATACTACTAGCTTAGAGAAATACATACATATAAGAAGGATAATAAGATATGCTATTGATTTATATACATATGTGTGTGTGTACAGCTAGCTATACACAGTCCAGGTTGTCTATGTACGTGGATGATCGTTGGTGCATTATATGAAGTCCAACTCTACAGATGGGCCCGGCCCATTAAGCCCAAGTTTATGACATGAGCCCACTACGTAATAATACTGTGCGGGAGCCCCCTTCCTTCTTCTGTACGCCCAGTTTCGAATTTGAGCTGAGCCAGGATTGTCTACCACACGTGTGTCGCCATGTATACAGGGACTACTGCCAAGCGCGAATCGAATGCTTCCCATTTATATCCCATGCATTGACCGTGAAATCCGATTAACCAGAGTAAACGAGGGGATGCACCACTTCGAATCAATCGCTGCGGCTGTACCTCTACATGGAAGACTTAGCTAGCTTGAGACTAGAGATGTTAATCGGGCCGGTTTGGCCAGAAACCAACCCATCAAAACCTGTAACAGGCTCCTACGGTCCCAAACCAGCTTGTAACTACTTTTATTGAGTTGATGGGTTATTCTCGGTCGAGTCCAAGAAATAGATCAGTTGAATTAGAATTAACATAGCATTTTTTTTTGTTGAAACAGCTCAAAAACGTAACCGGCCTAGAACAATTGCAAAATTGAACCAGACCTACACGGACCGCTAGAACTTTATAAATTAACAGGTAGATTTTATTGAATCAATTAAAAAATAAAAATATAAAAACATATTCATTTTAAATAATTTGAAAAAAAAAAAAGATGAACGGTTCATCAGTCAAACCGCTCCGCTTATGAATGGTTACCGAGCAGTACATATATGCTTGAACTATAACCCATAACCGAACCATCCGCTTATTTAACAGGTCAAACCGTAGCCAGATCAAATTGTTCTAGGTCAATTTTGAACTGTTTTAACATCTCCACTCGAGACTGACCGGTCCTATTGCATGTCACAATATATCGGGACTAGCTATCATTGTCTTCACTCTTAGACCAGATTAGACGGATTTAATTACTGAAAACAATGGATTAACAAACAAATTGGATTATATTTAGCAGAAAAAGAAGCATTGAAGTTGCTATCAGGTAATTTCGACTGGCTAAGTGATGTTTGAACCCTTCGAATTATAGCAGAAGGGATTCGACGATGTCACGTAGCTCGTTCTCACCAAGTTGCGGAATTTCTGTGTCTGTCCTCGCTTTATCCTGTTGGTTGGATCGATATGATCATCTATGCAAGGATATGCGGTTTTGCGATGCTGGCACGAGTCTTATAACCAGGAAGGCATTTGAAAGCTGCACTAAGGTGCCATTTAATTACTTGGTTTTCTTGAGCTTGAATCTTATACTGGATTAATTAAGTTCTCCCCTCGACTAAGGGCCACCTCAGGTCGATTAACAATAGGCGCACGCGGTTTCCTGCCATTAGCTTGCTCCGGGGAAGAATGATCGGATTGAGGGTTCCATTTACGACTTTGACCCAGAGAAAACTCCTCCATCGTGTACGCATTGCAGGGGGAAATGGGCGCAAGTGCTGAAATGATGCCTGCCTTGACCTCTTCTGCCATGAAAACTCCTGGGAGTTGGTACAAGGATGAAGCGTGCAAGACTGTAATTTAACAATTTCCATGTCAACTGCCACGGGAAAGCAACTGCAACATTTGTAATTGTTACTGACAGCAGTCGTCCGTATCAGTTTTCGACTTTCTTCAACGTATACAATTTGGAATTTATCCACATAAAATACAACTTAGTTGAGGTTGTTCCTAATCCAAAGCTCGACGTTTCATGAAGATCGATGCCTTTATGTTCTCAGCTTGGCCAATCTAAGGATTATGAGCATGCGATGTTCAGCTTCACGACAACAACCGAATTTCTGTTCCTTTTTCGTCACCACTTGATTTTAGCGTTGGTAACTCTCACGAGTACTTCAGAAGGACCGAGAGGGAGTACAGAGATGCAGTTGTTGATGATGGCCTAATTTACGGTTTAATTTGTTGGGACATTTGCTGAACGAACTGGGGCAAATGATTATAATTGGAAAAAAAAGAAAAAGAAAAAGAAACATTCGGATGTAATCATCGTGGGAATTAATATTTCTGGTGTGGAGAAGAATAAGATTGGAAATCGTACTCCTGGAACATTATTAATAGTTAAAACCTCAGTCGAGGAAATGTAATGAATAGCAATATGGCATGTCCTCTATATTCCTTGCTCTCAGACAACCTTTGATCGAACCTCGATAAAATATATGTATCCGATGACACCAACAAAGGAAGAGACATGATTGTATAGGTAAACAAGATCAAGAAAGAAATGCACCCAAAGAGAGAGATTAGAACCGACCATTCTTATTACTAAAGCCATATAAAATTATCAACAAACCTTGTATACACACACACATTAAAGTGCACTTATTGATGTCCCTTTCTTTGTGGATGAACATGAATGTCTAGGATATTGATGAGATTGGGCGAGCAGCTTAGACATAGCTTTCAGCAACTGACTAAGTGGACTAAGTCTTGCCGAAATTAAGTTAGATAAATTAGTGATATTGACTTCAAAAAAAGAAACGAAAGAAAGAGAGAAACCTTCAATTCTGAATTGATGGATGGATGCTTACCAGTTCTCCCTCACGATCTTTCTAGGGAAAAAAGTGCTAAAATATCATCCAGTTACTGTTTACCATATCATCACAACCCCCCTACTATATAATACGCCAATCTTCTTCCTCCTCCTCACCTTCCCCTTCCAAACCGTGAGAACGAGTCTCAGTCTCCTTCTCTTGAGAATTAAACCAGGAGGAGGGACATGACCAGAGGGGGCATGGAGGGTCTGATTCCTTTTGTTTACAAGGCAATCGTGCAATACAGGAAGGGGAGTAGGGGTCCCATATTGAGTGCGTGGTTCCCAGAGTCGCTCTCGCCTTCATACGTGAGGCTCCCTGGAGATTCCGGCCGGTTCCAGGCATCCGACCTCCAGTTCTTTCACCCCGACTTCCGTAGTCTCCCCATGAATTCATCGACATCACCTTCCAGCACTCAGCCCAGGTGATTGCATCGTCCCGAGTCCACTCCCCTCTCTCACGACTGATTACTCAACGAGCAGCTCCATGATACAAAGCCATAAAGTGACGGTGTGGAATTGTATGTACTCTAGAACAAGTCTGTGAAAAGCGTCTTCGCGTATACTTCCGCGACTCTTCTCTCCTTTGAATAGTAAGTGCATGAAAAGCCGTAGGGGGTCCCATGCTTGATGCTTTAAGCGTGCGTCTTATGCTATGTATTGATCCGGAAACTGTGAAGTCACTGAAAATCCGGCATCGATTAGAATATATATGGTACGGTATTGTCGGCCTGGATGAATTTATGTTCCTGAGCTTTAGTTCTTTGCTGAGAAATCAATTTTATAACAATAAAGCCCCTGAGATCTGTCTTTTGCTGCCGTTTTGCTTCCGGTACGTTCAACTTGGTTGTGAAAAATGATAGTTACTGGGTATGTCTAGTAACAAAGATTAACATTTTTGGTTGATATAATTTATCCTCTTCTTCGACGAGAGGGAAGGTAGCCTTGAAATCAATCATGTTTAACAAACAGTTCTTCTGTTCTTTTTTAAAACGACAAGTTTTGTTCTTTTCTAAAAGAGAGAGAGAAAATTGGGAGGCCATTTCGGCAATCGAGATATGAATTCGGAGTAGTCGGAGGACCGGCAAGTTAATGGCCAAGACCTCCCTAAACTCGTGATATCCACATATTCGGTCAATCATCATTAATAGCCTGTAGGAGCTGGTCAAGTGCCATAAGAGTTGTCCTAGTCTTCTCATCTTTGGATCGACTTTCACGTGATTGACTTACCGAAGCCGTTCAGAACATTAGCCGAAGACCTCCCAAGTTCAATTTACTTCCCAGCTCCAGGAGGAGCAGAACAACCCCTGGATGGATCTAAATAAGAGGATACAAACCCAACTGCCCTAGTGTCATTTAGGAACCCAATGGACAACATCAAGAAGGTACTTGACAGAGTTCGGATGCTGTGCCAGGTGAACCACCATCGCCTGTGAGACTGTTGGATTGGTGTGTGCATCTCGAGCAATCTCTCCTGGCGCATTAAGTATTCTCGAACAAAAAACTCTTGTTTGCCCACGAACCAACGCTGACTCCTCTCCCCTGGTTTTCACTGACTTACGATAGCATATCAAACGGCGGAGGGTTAACACCTACCTCCACTCTTCTGCCATTCAACCAATCTGCCGCAGGGAGGTAAAATCAAGCAATGTTCTGCTGGACCAGAAGCATGTCGGTGAAGTCCCCGATCCTGGCCTCTCCTGGCTTGCAGTGACTGATCAAATTCATATCACGCCGTGCGCTCATGGAACAGGAACGTGGGGTTACTTGGACCTGAGTACTACCAGTTAACCAACAGGATTAACGTGTGTGTTTTCAGAATCGCTATCTTGAAGCCGGTGACCTCTACTTCAACCGTGAAGATCACAAGGTTCAACCTGGCAGTCCATATCCAGAGAGCCTGCGGGATAGGTTGACTGAGGCAGCTGATCCTGCGGTCTAACAGGGGATGCAATTGTTGGCTCATATTGCATTGGCATGTTTAATGAGCAGAGGCAAAATAACCCTTACGAAAGAGGAAGTGACCGAGGAGCTTCAATAAACTATAGGCATACTAGAAGGTTAAAGCTCATAAAGTTGAGGCTTTCAGATTATGTAATCCCCACCAACTGTAAAATGGATTCAGGATTTCACAGTTTGAAACATCGGATGAAAGAAGAAGATTTTGCTGTTGAGTTTCGACTATACTCAGAGTTCTGGTTCATGAAAGCGGGAACACAGGTGCAGTAAAAAATGGGTGGTTGAGTACATCAGTGAGTGCATTATCATACTCAGTGAAATGAACAATCCAAATTCAAGCCACGCATTTACAACGGAGAAGGCCAAAATTTTGAATTTGACAATGCATCTTGTTGATGGACATCTGGTGGTAGAAAGGGAAAAAGGAAAAAAGAAAACCCGAGACATCAGTATTCTAGCAACATAGACTTCAACGCAATGAAAGAATTTGCGGAAATTGGCCAAAAACTATAGGCATTTGACAGATGAGTTCATTGAGCCACATGCAATGCAATAAGATGAACAGGAATTTACACGTTAAACAGAGGGAATTGTTTCTCCGGAAGGCCACAGAGTGGCAGGTCACTTAAAGTTGACTATGCTGAAGCAAGGATCCAGAACATAACATGGGATGATGTGGCAATAAGGGACCATGTAATGAAGGCCAACCCTACGGAAACCTGGAAACTTCTGCATGGAGAAATCATTGGTCCCTTGCAAAAGTCCATGTCTCGGGCGTACAGCACAACGATTCCGGCTGATGCACACGAAGCAGCAAGTGATAATGTAGCAGTGACCTGCAGGTGATGAAGTCTTAGGTTAATTCTTTGACATCCTATCAGAATTAGAGGAAGCAGTTATGGGAACACTGACTGATGAAATTGATCCTAGAAATTGTTTTGAATTATCAAAAACCAGCTATAGGAATTATCCATTTATGGAGGCAACCCAACAATAACCGTATTTGACAAGAAATAATGATCTCACAATATCAAGTTCAATTAATCCAAAGTTGGGATTTTTCTCAACATCTTCTAATCAGGAAATTTTGCAATTTCAGGGCAGAATATAGGCAGTTCTCTATCATCTGAATATCGGCTGATTGTCTGGCAGGTAAAGGAAGACAATCATTTTCAGCTTGGTCGAGCAAGCTGTAACAAGTGAACAAAGACATTGACAAACTAAATTATATATGTCTCGTTAAAAATGAAGATAGATCACAGAATTCCCAGTATCACTTCCCTCCAATCAACTTCAGAGTAATGCTCATGCATCACCACGTAAAAACCAAAAATAAAGCAGAAGATATGAGGGTCCAGAAGTATACCCAGTCACCAACAACAAAAAGGCTCACTATGACCGGGTTTTGAAGATCTCTCTTTTTTCTCAAAGCATAGATGTCAAGGCATGCAAGTCCAAAGCTCCACAACACTTGAAGACCCATTGATGCTATTAAGTAGCTGTAAGAGGAAGAGTTACCATTGAGAAGCAAAAATAGGAACCACTATAAAAAGATGAAATACGAAATTGTAGCAGAAAAAAAAAATTCCATGCCTAAGAGGAGCATAAAATTCTAGCAGCAGCTACAAGCTCATAATACAGAAGAAATGCAGAAATTGCAACTAATGCACCAACAGTTGATTCATCTGTAACAGTGAATTCTATCCCCCATTTTTTGGACCGGTAGAGTGATGTCTACCAGACAGACACTATGCCAAGAAATGGAAATAATCCTCTCAATATTATTGAGAATCTTATTCACTTCTAAAATGGTTTCAAATGATATGTGGTATGTTGCCCAAATACAAGCACCATCGTGTCATGAGGCATTTGTGGAATTAGCAGTATTTGTTCTTTGAAACTAACAGAAATTCACTCCCCAGAGAAGATGGGACACAGCTAGAAAAATCATTTTACAATAATAAAAGATAACAAGAAGTTGCCAGAAGAAATACTGAATCCTTGTGACACAAATCCAAATTGGGCTATTGAATCCGCCACCCTCCCCTTCAGTTTCCATTTTGGGACATTCCATTGAACTCGGGAATCTACCTAAAACGATTCATATAAAGACCCTCCTTGTCCCCATTTATGTCTTGAAAAAGACAGAACTTGAACCAATTTGCCAATCAGCTCGAAAGTGCTAATCATACTATAGCAGAGCGGAGAGCATCGGTTACCCTCAAATCAAGTAGGAAACTCTATCCAATCACCAGAAACCTCAGAATACTCGACAGAGATTAACATAAAACTGAGAATATGAAAGAAACAGATCGCTACCAGAAAGCAGTGAAGATAGAAAACCCTTGTGCGGTGACCATGACACCGATCGAAGCAGCAGCACAAACCGATTGCCCAACCCTCAACAGAAGCCCGCTCACGGTCCCGGGGCCCCCAATAAACTCCTTCATCTTCTCTCCCTCCGAGGGTCCCCTCTATTTTTTTTTTTTCTTCTACAGCAAAACAAGGACCCGGAATCAGTGCAATGAAAACGAAGCGCGCCCTACCCCTAGCAATGTCATCCGATAACCGCCTCCCGTCCCTGGAATCCCTTCTCCGTACGCATCATCAACTGGATTGGGCTTCAGGAGAAGCGTGAGTGGAAGATCTGCGGAGGAGCAGCGACTGGGATTCAGCAGCTACGATTTCTTCACCTCACATTACTTCCGAGAAGGATCACAATCCCACCAAATCATTGGCTGAAAAATCAACCCTACGAAATCTATAGCTGAACCAGAAAAATAATTAGACACAGCATTAATTTTAAATTGAAATCTACTCAAGAAAATATAAATAAGAATAAATCGCCTTCAATTTTCGTAGCCGCCGCAATATAGATTTATTTAATTGAGAAAATTTAATATTTTTTATTTATTATTGGTTGGATTATTGACGGAGAATAATAATTCATAGGTTGAACAATTACACGTGCTGACTTCTGGTATCTCTCTCGATCTCCGTCTCCATAAGTGATAATTATATATACGTTTCTGTTACATTAGAAGCTCTCTCTTTGACATTTTCGAAGACTTCTTCCACAACGCTGTATCTGCTACAGGGGACAATAAACTAGTAACCGAATTATAGTGAATAATTAAATCACTACTAATCACACAAGCAATTATCGCAATTACTGTTAATTGCTGTTCCTTACGCAAAGTAATTCTAGAATTTATCGCTCAGATGTGAATCGAGGGTGGTGCCGCACATCACGTATACAGGTGCGCGATTGGCATTTTGTTAATTAGGGTTTTTACTTGACGAGAAAGATGACTGATTGTTGCGGTTATGATATCGAAATGTCCTTACCCGTGATGGTTGTTGGATCGGAGCTGTTGTCAGGCTTGCACTGTCTCGCCTGTGACCGGCCTTATCTCCATCTTTGATTATGGGACCAACTTGTCTCCCAACAACACGATGAAGGCCACAGAAATTTCAGAATTCATGTGGCTGCATGGCCACTGTTCATGGAAAAGTAAAACTTTACTCCCTTGTGGAATCCACTCTTGATTTTACCTTAAATGCGTTGTTCTTAACCGAGAAGTAGAGATGTTAAGCATGCCGGGTTGGTCGGACCGACTCACCAAGACCCGTAACCGGTCCAAATCGCCTCAAAGTTTCTCATAACTTCTCTTATTAGAAAGAGGGGCAGTTTTAAGCAAATATAAGAAATATGCTTGTTAAACTACAACCAGTCTGACACATTTTTTTATTAAACTAACTTGTCAAAATCCAGCAAATCAACAGCCATATTTTGTTGTATCAACTTAAAATTTTAAAAATATATATTTATGTTAAATAATTAAAAAGAAAAGGATAAATGGTTCATGGGTCAAACCCATTTAAACCGTGAACTTACCCGCTTATAAATAATTCTATGCCGGTTCATATATGCCTAAATTATGACACATAACCGAATCGACCCTTTAAGCAATCCAGCCGAACTTTAACTTGGTCAAACGGTTCTACGCCCGTTTTAACATTTCTACCATGAAGCACGTATTTCAGTGCAAACTTTGATTCACATGGGGTTGGGTCCGAGAGACATAACCCTTTTGCAGTTTTGATGCGCTATAGCATGTTGATATTTTCTTCAAGCTACAAAAATACACCTTAATTTAATCGAGATATAAAATAAAAGAGAATAAAGTGGTATATCAAGTCTTAAAAAAGAAATTAAATTTAAAATATTTTGAATTTTAAATTAAGAATAATATTATGCTAAAAATAATACATTAACTCGTCGGCGTGTCTTCATAGGGTGATAACAGTGGCATGACTTGGCCTGACAGGATCCTATGCATCCGAACCCATCAATCAAGAGCTATGCGTTTTCCCATTATTGTCAGCAAATGAATGGGAGATATTTTGCTCGCCCTTTGATTGGCCTTCATCTGTAGCCCCACCACGTTAACGTCTGCCCATTTTGGCCTTTTTTGCCGCAGAAGCCAACATCTTCGGCCACTCGACGTCCTTTCGTCTACTTGCTTTTGCTGCAGGTTAGCTGGGTGCTCATATGGACGGACCATGAGAAACACATGTACTGTGGGCCAGGGCCTCCGGCAACTCTGGCTCCAGCTACGGTTGCAGCTCACCTCGGTAGTGAAAGAGTCTAGGGAGGGACTGTTTCATGCTCTTAGATTCTATCCTCCAACAACGCCTATAAGACGTTATTTGATAACTAGTTATGCTGCTGCTCTTATCCAAGCTTTGGACCCAAAAAAAATGTCATAACAAATTTTTTCCATCTGCCAGAGGCTCCTGATATACTGATAAGAAGTTAGCTCGAGCAGCCAGCCAGCCAGCCAGCCACTTGGACGAGCTCCCGCTGAAAATGTCCGAGGAAAACAAGAATAGACCCGAGGAGAGTTGCCGGCCACATGGACACTTTTCAGGAAGGGAACCTCGGCCCACCATTAAATTATCGAACACAGACGTCCAAAAAATTCACGATCCACTTTTGCACGTACAAAGATTAGGATCAACCGGAAACATGATCCCCTTCTATGTTCTTCTTCTTCCACCTCTCTCTCTCTCTCTCACTCTCTCTCTCACACACACACACGGACAGCATAGTGTAAATATCCATAGAATTAAACAGTCTAGAGGAAGTTATCAACCACACATCACACTTCAGGATTTTCTTCTATAAAAGCAGGTTATTCCGTCGAATTTTAGTGCCTGACCAACATAGCATCCCTTCTCAACAAGCTTCTCCTTGCCACGTTCTTGTGCATTTGTTATTTGCTGATCTACATCGTCGATCTGTTTGTCTGTATATCCTTCAGCAAGTTTCCCGATCAGGAAGGACATCCAGAGCAACTGCAGGGTCAGGGATGGCAAGCACAATCAGGTTCTTTGAGTTGAACACCGGAGCAAAGATTCCGTCGGTTGGACTCGGGACGTGGCAGTCGGATCCTGGCCTTGTTGGCAAAGCTGTTACCACTGCTGTTAAGGTCCTGTGTCCTTCTCCCTGGCAACATCTCTCAGTTCAAAGCTAGCAAGCATTTTTTTTTCCGTGAATTTGTTAGCTGTAAATGGATTTCCCTCTAGTCTCCTCTCTTTACGGATTTTTTTCCCCTGAAAAAACGTAATATTAGAATCTATAGAAGTCAAGCTGGTCTGCCTCACCTCAGCAATCGTCGTAATCCTTGTCGTCGAAACTTGAAAGTCTAGTTTCAGTAATCCAATATATTAACTTAGTGCATACACACATACATATGATAGAGCAGTTCACCAATTAGTTGTCCATTGCCAACTAAGGAATGGAGGATGATCGGGCTTCTACTTTCTGACTCTTCAATCTCTATTTGTGTGACGATGGGAAGTGATGCATCAAATGTATACTGAATTGAGGGCGTTATTTAATACAATTAAGAAACTATGTTGTATCTTTAATTACAGCAAATAGAGAAGTTGAGGGATTGCAGTAGTATAATATCGATCCTTCAATTCGTCCAAAGAAATGAAAAACAGAGTTGTCCGCAGTCTGAACTCTGAAGTTAGACTAGAGTGCTGCTGGAACTTCGAGTTATCAGATGATTGTCCTAAAACTATACATCCACATGGCTTTGCTATGCAGATCGGTTACCGCCACATTGATTGTGCCCAAGTATATGACAATGAGGCAGAGGTATCACACCCCCCCCACCCCCCCCCCCACTTAAACTTTGAAGTCTTACTGTGCTCAACATGCATCCAAGCCCAAGAAAAAGTATACTGCGTTGATCTTATTTGACGTGCACATATTCCCCTCTGCTAGATTGGATCGGCTTTTAAGACACTGTTTGATGAAGGCGTGGTCAAGCGTGAGGAATTATTCATCACCTCCAAACTCTGGTAAATCTGCTATGCTGCCGTTCTGAGAACTCTTCTTAACATGAGGGAAGCTTTATTTAGTTCTCGTTTGGTGTCATGAAGTGTAACAGTCCCTTGTTAACAATTCTTTTAGGTGCACGGACCATGACCCAGAGGATGTACCGAAGGCCCTTGAAAGAACCTTGCGGGACTTGCAGATTGATTATGTGGATCTATACCTTGTACGAATACATTCCGTTATTCTGGGCATATGTTTCTGGGCGCTAGTAGAACTGATAAGAGGCTGCTTGGACCTCGTCTTTCGCTAAACTTTGCTACATGTTTTGAAGATACATTGGCCGTTCGCAATGAAGAAAGGATCAGTGGGATATTCGCCCGAAAATGTCAGGAAAAGCGACATTCCAAGCACATGGAAGGCAATGGAAGCGCTCCGCGACTCAGGCAAGGCACGTGCCATAGGAGTCAGTAACTTCTCCACCAAGAAATTGGCCGATCTCCTGGAGATTGCCCGCATCACTCCAGCAGTCGATCAGGTGGAGTGCCACCCTTCATGGCGGCAGACCAAGCTCCACGAGTTCTGCAAGTCGAAAGGGATTCATCTAACTGTGAGTGCCTACCACAATTTGCTTGGCGGATCATTCAGGATAGGTCAAACACTAGTGACATTGCTTTTTGTCTAATTGGATTCTTGCAATATTTTTCAGGGCTATTCACCACTCGGGTCGCCAGGCTCGACATTCCTCAAGAGTGAGGTCCTCAAGCACCCGATCCTAAACATGGTGGCCGAGAAGTTGGGGAAGAGTCCAGCACAAGTTGCGATAAGGTGGGGCCTTCAGATGGGGCACAGCCTGCTCCCAAAGAGTACCAACGAGGAGAGGATAAAGGCAAATTTTGAAGTATTCGATTGGTCGATCCCCGACGACCTGTTCTCAGAGTTCTCCAAAATCGAGCAGGTAGTATTTGCAGACATATACAACAAGAAAAGATGTTGATGGTCCATGTCATAAACACTTTTGCAGTTTTAATTTCGCTGCATTATCTTTGACAACCGCAGGCAAGGCTCCTAAGAGGAAATGCATTTGTCCATGAGACTCTCAGTCCAATAAAGACAGTGGAGGAACTCTGGGATGGCGAGCTCTAGACAACGGATCTCCATGAGAAGTGGGTCGAGGAATAACTTCGTGAGGACTTATGTAATGTTGAACAACACGTGTTGAGTCGATGTTTCTGCTTGAGTCCTATAAATAAAGCTGTGCTTTCCTCTAATTTCTCGCTGCCGAGTGAAAGGGCCCATTTTGAGTGCAAACTTAATATCCATATTCATTCAAGTGTTGCAACGGATAGACATGGTCGATGTTGCTCGCAGAATGCCATCATTATAGAATTACTATTAACAAACAGACTTCGCCAAGTAGCCTCCAAATTCTACTAATTATCAGAGATCCATTTTATTGATTAAAAAACAAACAAAAAAAATCAGAGATCCATTTTCTCTGTCAATTGACGTCGCTGTCACACAAATTTACTGTTGCGACGGAGGCAATAGAATATTGTGGATGGCAGTGCACTTATTTGTTTGATACAAGGGAAACAGCTACCGAGACCAATTCTTTATCCCGATAATGCATTTCTTCAATAGAAATCCAACCCTCCAAAGAGCACATTGGAGATCGCTGCTTTCGTCAGCCATTCTACTACCACATACATCATCCTGCGCCTGTGAATATGATTCCCTCTGTCTATAGTTCCCGGATTCGGGAAAGGGCCGGAACCAGCAGCGATATACGCGGTGGTATACTGTGGATTATAATAGTTGTAAGGATTCATCGGATGGTAACCAGCACCGACATGGGTCATATACGGGGGATTATAATGGTGATAAGGAGTCATCGGATGGTAAGTAGATGGGGCTGGTCGGAGATTCAATGGCGGATTTGGTCCTTCACGGGACGATGACGTGGGATGTTGGCACGAGACAAGGAGGCAGGGGAAGTGGATGTCGACTTGACACAGGTTGCACCTGTATCGGCACCCTGTGCAGGTTCCACGACAAACCAAGCACCTGCCGTCGGAGCCGGAGGGCAGCACCTGGAGGGCGAGCGGGTGCTGCGGGTGCATGGCGTGGTTCACCTGCTCGGGCAGCCTGGTGCAGCCAGGGTGGACATCGAACTCGCACGCCTCGCACCGGTAGAAGAGTCCCTCTACCTCTCCGCTGCAGACATTGCAGATGCGCACGACCTGCCGTTCTCCTCGGGGCTTGCGGACCACGAGGCTGAGCCGGTGCACGGGGTGCAGGAAGGAGGACAGGGTCTTGGGGCAGGTGGCGCAGTGCTGGTGTAGGTTGAACTCGCACCTCCCGCACCGGAAACGCTTCCCGGTCCCGATCATCACGCAGCCATCGCACAGGAACTCCGTGGGGCTCTCGAACTCCTCGAGCGGATGCTCCAGGTGCATGAAGTGATTGATGGTGCTTCTGGGGGACATCTCTGGAGACGAGATTATGACTGAAGATGAATATTTTTGAGAAGCACCGTGTGACTTTATGCTCGAACATAGAAAGTTTATATACTACACTATAATATAATATAATATTAACTGAAGAAGACTTAGAGCTTTTATTTTACAGTTGACTTGGTGCTGACTGAGTACTTCGTGGAGCTGTAACCGCTGACCAGGGGCGGTGTGGGGTCCACACTACGCGCCTGGTCCCTTCGCGGAGCTGTAACCGCTGACCAGGGCGGTGTGGGGTCCGCACGACGCGCCTGGTCCCCCCCCCCCCCGGCCACGATGATCAACCCTGTCCTGTGACAGATGCCGGTCAATTCAATCCGGCCCGTCACCCCGCGTGTGCCAGGCTGTCGGGCTCGTTTTAACTCAGATTATTATTAAAAAAACTGATTAAAATTATGCTGAATATAATTAGTCCAAGATATAATCTAAATTTGGAATTCATAATAACATGTTAAAAAATCACGATAATTAAAATCCACACAATTGTAATCAAATAAAACAAATTTCATTCAATTCGTTACAAATAAAATGAAAGAAAATATTTAAAATATATAAATTTCATAATGTATGCTAAAGCATATCGAAACGGGTCAGATCGGGTTAAATGACATGCCCAGATCCATTCTATCCCTTTACACAAGTCAAGTTAAGACACATCAACACAGCAAATCGAGTTTGACCCACCTCAAAGTGAGTCATGCCGTATTGGGTCCTAGATGTCGGGTCACAATTGTCACCCATACACGGGTAGAATTTGGGGCTGCTGGAAAAATATATAAATAAAATTTTCAAATATGATTATTATTTTACTTAACTATCTTATTTTATTTCTTTGAAACTGTTTTTTTCAAAACTTTTTCCTTAATTTCACGCTATTGGGATATAGTTTCTAGATATGTCCATAGAAGGCTCCCATTATCACATAATTACTATTAACAATAGAATTTGCCAAATTTTTTCTTTCCCATTGTCCTATAACGAAAAATATATCAATCAGATAAAATGATTAAGAAAAATACTATAATAATAATTAAATTTATAATTTTTTAATTATTATATCATAAAATAAAATATTATTTGAAGACAATTTTTTACCTCGTCGGGCTGCCATTTACGTGTTGTATTAATAGTTAGAAAAATAAATTCAACAAAAAATACTTCAAAAACTTAAAAAAACCCTCAATTGTTGAACCCATTTATCTACATGAATTATGAAATTATCATAACTTTAAAAACCGGATCAGGCGGGTCGATTCGACTGGTTTAACAGAGAACTGGCCACTCATTCGGTTCAGTTCCTATAAAAAATCCAATTGTATTTTCAATAATATCAACTTTGGTTGAACTGGTTAATTTTCGGTCCGACTAGTGAACCCAATTATACTTATGAAAAAACCGGCCGACTTAAAATTAAAAAAATAAAAACATATTTTATTTTACTATATTTATATTTATATTTATATTTAACATAATGATTATATTAATTATATTTGTTATAAATTATATTCAAATTATGATATTATGATATTATGTAAATTTATTAGTAATATTATTTATCAAATATGCAGTTTAATACATTAAACCTTCGATCCAACTCATGAACTCATACCTACACCGGTTTTAAGTCTGGTCCGATTTTAAAAACTATGGAAATTATATTATACGATGCTCATCGTCCTCGTGCAGGGCTCGAAATAGAAGCCCACTGTCAATGAAATGTACATAAAGAAGATGATTAGGCGGAGCCCATAGTTGAATGCCCAAGCAACCCAGCAAGAAAGCAAAAGCCCATGAAGATCGAATCTTCACCAAAAAACCTGGAGGGGTGAAAGAAGACGACCGAAAAATCGAACCAAGGCCGGCCTGAAAAGGTTGGTTTTTTAGGCACTGACATAAAATTTGGGCGGCCTTTTTAGGTAGTGAAAATCACCCGACACGAGAAAACCGACGGCTCCTGATACCAACCCGAGTTTTAGAATTATATTGAATTATGTGGTTTACTAATTTTAATCATGTATTTAATATTGATTTTTATGATTCATCTTCCTAACTATATATTTAATATTACCATACATTAATTTTATGTTATACAATTTAGGATAATTTACTTTGTCTAAAATTAATTTTGTTTTTTTTTTTTAATTATTTCTATATAATAATTTCTAATTGTAATTTTATATTAAATCTGAAAAAAAATTTAAAAAATCTAAACCAATAAGGAGTAATTTTTTATTATTCTAAATAGTTTTAGTGTAATTTTTTTTAAAAAATAAAATCGAGCAAAAATATTCAAACCGGACAAATTGGTATAAAAAAAAACCGCCCGCCGAACCATTTTCACCCCCCACCAAAACCCAATCTTTCGGCAATGAGCATCCGCTGAGATTCCTCCCTCCGTCCCTCGGTCCTCTTCCTCTTCTTTTCTTCTTCATATTCTGGAATCGGATTCATGGCTTCTCCTTGCAGAAGCTTTACTGTCAGAGGCCGCTTCTCCTGCTCCTCCTCCTCTCCCGCCTCGTCGCGTCCAGCCTCCTCTTGTTGTCTAAAGCCTTCTCCTTCTCGCTTGTCTATTAATTCCTCTCCTCCCTCCTCTTCAAAGGTAAGGCCCCCTTTTCTGTCTGTCTGTCTCTCTCTCTCTCTCTCTCTCTCTCCCCCAACAATCGTTGCTCATGATTGCGCAAGTGAGATGCTTCATTGCATTCCCAATGATATCGATTGAATTGAACAGCTGGTGCCTCTAATCTTTCTCTTGTACCAGTAACTACCACGGCAAGCTGTTTAATGTGACATTCCCCCTGTCACGCTCCTCTATCTCGATTAGGAAAGTCGGTTAGTTGTTTTTTTTCCTTTCCTTTTGACAGATCTCGCTTTCCAGTAGTCGACGCCGGATGTATTGTACCGTGAACGCTCACATGGCCAGTGAACCCAAGTCCATTTCGGAGGACAGAATGTTGGTCAGTTACTACGCCTCTCTCTTCCTCATTCATGTGTGGAGATTTTACGCTTTATGCTGGTTCTCATCTTTTGATTGCTGTATCCGCTTTCAGGTCTTTGTACCTCCGCATCCATTGATCAAGCATTGGGTTTCAGTTCTAAGGAATGAACAAACTCCTTGCCCCATTTTCAGTGAGCACTTCCCTTTCTTACCTTCCCCCTTTCCCTCTCCCTTACAATCTCTTGGCATCATTTTTACGGTCAGGTTCAGCGATCTCATTTTCGAAGTGGACTTTCTTGTATCTTCTTATTTGACTGCTATTGTCTATAGGAAATGCAATGGCAGAGTTGGGAAGACTGCTGATGTATGAAGCTTCAAGAGATTGGTTGGTGAGTGTAGTTGCCTGCGGTTTGTTTTTGTTTTTTGTTTTTAGCTCTTAAGAAATATCTTTCATATTCGTCATTTCTCTTGCTGAATCCGGTATCCCTTTTCACGCTGAACTTCTAACTTTTTCATTAGGTTCTGTTTTTCTCTCTATAGGGTCAAGCGAGAAGTATCTCATATTGCCCTTTTGAAGCAATTTCTGCGAATCTATTTTTACTTACTTTGACACTCTACTTTTTCACTTTGCTACTAGCCTACCATAACTGGTGAGATTCAGTCACCGATGGGCATTGCGTCAGTTGAATTTATTGATCCCAGGGAACCTGTGGTGGTTAGTAATTATCTGCTTGTGATTTCTGCCCTTTCTTTCTCTTGATATGTAGAAGTGTTGTTGATTGTTTACTTGATCAATCCATTTCCTGCTGCAACATCAGCCTGTAATAAGTACCAAGGGTAGGATTCTTTCACTTCCAAGCATATTCACTTCTTTGTGAACTAATGTTTTCTATTCTCCTCGTTTTGCAGGTTGTTCCAATCTTAAGAGCTGGTCTTGCCCTTGTTGAACATGCATCATCAATCTTACCTGCAATGAAGACATACCACTTAGGTAGGGAAAGTTCAAATCTTTTTGTGTAGGGAGCACAATATTTTGTGAGTCATTGAGATATCTCGGGGCTCTCCCTAAACTTTTGACAAAAAGGTTTGGGAGCAAGAGCTACATTACAAAACAATGCTTCCAAAATGCAGCCTTTTGACTGAGGGAATATTCTTGTTTATAACTATGACTATGCATATATTCTCTACTGCTAATTATTTTGGCCTGTCCCACTCTAGTTTAATGAAATGTGTTATTTTCTATATTCTTATTTCATTTGCAATTACTAATTTAGGAATAAGCAGAGATGAGGAGACGCTTCAGCCAACCGTATACTTGAACAAGTAAGAGTTCAGTTACTTGTAAATAGCTTGAAAGTTGATGTTGGAAAGAAAATGATTCATTTATTGAGTGGTTGATTAGTTGCCCTTTTTTGTTGCATGATCATTTGTACTTCTATTTTCTTGAGATGTTCCTACTATGAAATGCTTAGTCCATGCACTTTATCTTCTACATGCAGGTTACCTGACCATTTGCCAGAAAATTCTAGAGTATTTGTGGTTGATCCTATGCTGGCAACGGGTTAGTGGTTGGAGCTCCTCACTTTTATCTCCAGGGTTATAGAAAGCTGTTTATCTTGCTAAATCATCTGGTCATTTTTCAATTGACCCGTTTTATCTACCATAACCTGAACACATCTCCCATTTCTTTTTGAAATTTATGACGATCTTCATTTATTTTATTTAGAAGAAGAAACTTGGCTTGATTCAAAATGACTCATTCTTGTTGACAAATGTTCTTGTGTTACATGCAGGAGGAACAATAGTGGCTGCTCTTAATCTTGTAAAGGAACGTGGGATCAGCAGCAAGCAAATCAAAGTGGTGAGTATTGTAACAAATGACTTAAAAACTGGATGCCAAAAACCTTGTCAATAGGAATCCTATACTGTTAGCATAGGTAGAAGAAACATGAAAGGGTGTTACCCGACTCAGGGCCTTATTACAGTTGAGAGGCTATTGGTCGGTTTCATCCAGCAAAAGTTTAAAAACTGAAAAAAAGGCTCAGTTGGTTTCTGGAACACTTTGTTCAATTTGGATGAAATCACCTTAGTGCTGGTTATACCAGATTATGTCGGGTGGTGTAGCATGTTTAATAGTACTATGCTAGGAGTGACCTTCCCATGTATGTAGAACACAGAAGTTTTGACATTTTCTGGCTCACTTACGTCCCTATCTCCTTCTAACATCCTGACGAACTCCTTTTATAGAGAATGTTTAAGAAACCTCTTTCTTGCAGATATCAGCTGTTGCTGCTCCCCCGGCTCTCCAGAAACTCAGCGAGAACTTCTCAGGGTAATTATTCCATCAAAATAAATACAATAAGCAAAAGGATCAGTAAATGAAAAATGATTCAATAACATATGTGAAGCTCAGTGTTGCTAAACAAATATTTCCCTCGCGCAGACTGCATGTGTATACAGGGATAATTGACCCAACTGTCAATGACAAAGGGTAAGTGGGGATCATCCTACGTTTATAGTTTTCATAGCAGTTTCTGTTATTCGTACCCATAAGACATACATTATGGTGCAGGTTCATTATTCCCGGGCTTGGTGATGCTGGAGATCGCAGCTTTGGGACCTGATATGCTGCGTGTAATCCAGCTTTATCTTGTGCAATTTTGGCATATTGGTCCTTATTACTGATGAGAGAATTTGTTGTTATCGCATTAATGAGCAATTGCATTCTTTTTTATGACGGTCTCAGCTCTTGTGAGCAAATTATGAATCTGGAAAACTGAGCCATTCTGATGTTGGACATCGAGTTTTATATAGATTGTGATATGTTTAATGAACTATTTATTGTCGAACAATTTGACATTGGATATTCTAAAAGTGAGAGTCCGAGGATTCCACTTTCTTCGACCAGAAGTTTGTGTGTGACTCTTCTGCGTTTGTAATCCTGCACATGGTAAAAAAATAATAATAATAGTGGGGTGTCGAAGTCGGAGGGTGGTTCAAAAATCGGCTCCAATTTAACCTCTCACCCGGTCTGCTCTGAAGCTGCCAACAAAGCCCGGTTTTGACCGGCTCAGGCCTGAAGTGAGGCGACCCAAACTCATTTCTGACACGTGTCACCAACCCCACTTGCCTATCTCGTCTGCCCTTTGACAGATCATCCTTTCCCCCACTACACAACGGCTATATTTGCTTCTTCCCGCGTTTCCTACACCCATCGCTCTCCTCTACCAAGCCTCCACTAACCAAATCGAGAGAATATATTTCATCCTCTTCCCCTCGATTCCTAGAAGACGAAGAATCCCTCTGCCACCGCCCTTGTTCCTTCCGTCTGCGGCCCTTCAAGACCTCGAATCACTCCCCGGAAAATCGACCAATTTCTCAGAAACCCGATCAAGAGCCCAGCCCTGCCGATGACCAAGATTAACGCCCTCTGCCGCTTTATTCTCCCCTGCTACTCCACCGCCTCCTCTTCCCTCACCAGCCACTCCTCCACCTCCGCTACCATCACCTCCTCCAACAACCGCATTAGCCCCTCGCTGAGAGACCCCCAGCCTAAGACCAACCAAGAAGCGGGCCCAAGACGAGAGCAAGACGCCGAGATGGAGACCAATAGCATCTCGTCCCCACTCGCCCAGTCGGTGGCCCCCCGCGGCCGTCCAAGACCATCGTGATCGGCACGATCTTTGGGCCCCGCCGTGGCCACGTGTGGTTCTGCATCCAGCACGACCGCCTCTCCACCAAGCCCTCCCTCCTCCTCGAGCTCTCCATCCCTACCCACCAGCTCGTCAAAGAGATGCAGTCGAGCGAGCTCGTCAGGATCGCCCTGGAGTGCTCCTCTTCTGCTTACTCCTGCCCTATCCGATCAGTCCCCATGTGGGCCCTCTCATGCAACGGGAAGAAGCTTGGGTTCGCCGTCAGGAGGAAGTCAAACGATCAGAGTCGTTCCATCCTAAAGGCTATGAAATCGATGACAGTTGGAGCTGGGGTCATACCACCCGGTTTAGGAGTGGGACCAGGGCAATTGTCGGAGGAGATCATGTACATGCGGGCCAACTACGAGCACATTGTCGGAAGCGCCGACTCCGAGTCCTTCCACCTCATTAACCCAGATCAGTGCCCCGGTCAGGAACTCAGTGTCTTCTTACTTCGCTCCTAGTAACTACGAGGAAGTTCTTGACCTTTCTTTCTTCTGATTCATCTTACCAAAATCGAAGTTTTCTTGGCTTCTCCTGGGGTGGCTTCTTGGGAAAATTGATGCCTTGTAATCTTATTTGAACTTCTTGGATCCATCTTTGGCAGTGATTAGTATACAGAGCGAAGGTTAGAATGCTAGATTAGGCAATTTCTTTCACTGGACAAAGTTTCAGAGAGCTTTTATGTAGGTTTCTTTTTCTTTCATTTTTCGCATCGATCAGTCTTCAGTGAGAACTGACATAGCCAAGTCACATAACCGATGTTAAAAGCAATAAAACGTTCGAATTTCCTTAGCTGCATTCTCATTTCCGAAATCTTTCCTTATGCTTTTCAAATGGGATATTCTGTTATGACTGTTACTTCAGAAATCAGGGGAAACAACAAAAGGAAAGGTAAGGAAATGGACAAGCGGGAACTGAACTTCCCACCCCTCCTCTTCCATTTCCCCAACTTCCATAACTTCTCTCCCCTTTAACATTCCAAGTTCTATATCAGAGACATTAGCTATAATTTTTTGTGAGGTTGAAGCCAACCTGCCTCTTCGATGGACGAAATTGCAGGAATCTATTATTGCTTTAATGGGTACTTCAAACTTCTGCTCGTACTTCAAATTTCACTTTCTTTGGGAAAGTTAAAAAATGATGGGTTAATAAGACAGGTGACGGGTTGCTTGGGGACCCACCAGTTCAAATTTCACTTTCTTTGGGAAAGTAAAAAAATGATGGGTTAAGAAGAAGTGTGATGGGTTGCTTGGGGACCCACCAGTTGAGGTTGACTCGAGCTGGCTAAAACTTAGACGCCGGAGGTGGCATAATGATGGTGATGGTCGCCTTGGGGCTCCTGGTAGACTTGCAATGAGTCAAGCCCAAGCTTGGTTGCCTGAAATTGCCCCCCATGTCTAAGTCAGTGAGAGTGCAAGGAGAGAAGGGTATGAGAGTTGAGAAAAGTTTAAGTGTGAGTAATGAGTTTATAGTATGATTTACTTGGATTTTAAGATAGATATTTATAAATAAGAGTCGATATAATCATGACATGATATTGTATGGTCTGACATGATGATATATGGATATCCTACTATATGTATAGTGATATGACTTGTCCAAGATATCTCTGGTAGCATGTGAAGGGACTGGACTGAGTCAGATGGCTTTACAGTTAAGGCCAACTTCTAAGATCTCAGAGGGAGCCGACATAGTGGTCACCTAATAGAACGTGTAGAAACAAACCATGGCCGACTTGGCGGTTGTCCCAAAGGGGCGACTCAGTGAAGGCCCTTAGTGAGTCTGTCTTGGTTGTTGTCCGGGGAGGATGGCTTGCAGGACCCGATCTGGAAGTCAAGCAGTTACCTGAGTCGGGTACCAAGTCCATATCAACATGGATGTAGTCTTTCAAGCATAGTTTTAAAAATCAGACCAGGCCGACCGGTTCGACTGGGAACCGGCACTCACCCGGTCTGGTTCCTTCAAAAAATCCAATTGCACATTAAAAGAGAAAAAATCCGATTGAACCGGCCGGTTCCCGGTCCGATCGGTGAACCCAATTGAACCCATGAGAAAACCGGCCGACTTAAAATTAAAAAAAAAATAAAAACCTATTGTAATGTACCTATTTTATTTTATTAAACTTATATTTACATTTTATATTAAACTTTTGTTTAATATAATGGTCATAGTTTTTAAAACCGGACCAGACCGGGAACCGGTGTAGGCATGGGTTCATGGGTCGGACCGGAGGTTCAATGGGTTGAACCGCATGTTTAATAAATAATATTAATAATATAATATTACTAATAAATTTACATAATATCATAATTTGAATATAATTTATAACAAAAATCATTAATATAATCATTATATTAAACAAAAGTTTAATATAAAATGTAAATATAAGTTTGGTAAAATAAAATAGGTACATTACAATAGGTTTTTGTTTTTTTTTTTAATTTTAAGTCGGCCGGTTTTTTCATGGGTTCAATTGGGTTCACCGGTCGGACCGGGAACCGCCCGGTTCAATCGGATTTTTTCTCTATTAATGTGCAATTGGATTTTTTGAAGGAACCGGACCGGGTGAGTGGCCGGTTCCCGGTCGAACCGGTCGAACCGGCTGGCCCGGTCCGGTTTTTAAAACTATGATAATCGTTATATTAATGATTTTTGTTATAAATTATATTCAAATTATGATATTATGTAAATTTATTGTTAATATTATTTATTAAACATGCGGTTCAACCCATTGAACCCCCGGTCCGACCCATGAACCCATGCCTACACCGGTTCCCGGCCCGGTCCGGTTTTAAAAACTATGCTTTCAAGACTTCCTGCCCCATTAGCTACCCTAAATTAAACTTGGAGGGATACATGCCCAAAGCCATAAGATAACTTCTTCGTGTTCTCGTAGTAATCCCATGCTCTCTTTTTCATTCTTTGTTTTATAGTAACCAAACATATTCCTTATTTGATTGATCTGTCTCAAAACTAAATTATAATTTCTGTTTTTGATGTCTTACGGAATGAACCCAAGCAACAGTAACAGTTAAGAACGGATATACAAGGGATAAATCAAATAATGCATCCATCTACACATTATAAGTTTGCCCCATCAAGGATCCTTCTTTTGCCCCTTCAAAAGAAAAGGCTGGCCTTTGCAGCTAAATATGTCCAACGTGATAGGAGGAATCTACAGAGAATACAACTTACAACCAACCCTGTGAATGATGTGTTCCTCCAGTACCAATCAGAAGGCAGCAAAAATGAACATAAACTGGTATGTGTTTTCCCGATTCTATGCCCACGGGCAATAAAAAAATAACTGGAGTGCATCTCCTCCATCATTACTTGTATCTACATCCTATCTCAAACAATCCGTCGTTTATTTTCCCTTCCCCTTTAAGCCTAACGGCCTACAGAGTTTGATTGGAAATGTTATCAGCACTGTCAGCTAAGAATCAGATTGGAAATGTTATCAGCACTGGCAGCTAAGAATCTGTGTAAATACGGGACAGAAGCATCTTCAGTGCCTCGTTAGTCATGAATAAGATCCCAACACTGGGAACCACCTTGGAGTACTCAGGAAGTATCCCTCTATACAAGCCTTGTAAGCCTTCTGCTTGGATAATGTGCCTCAATGTCCCAAACAGGCCGGTGTTGTAAACACGAGCTCGGCCACCTGCCCCTTCCAACTGCATTCTTCGCCTCACGAGATCAATAGGGAAAATGGCTATACCATTGGAGGCAGAAAAATAAAAATTTCCAAGGAACAGTGAGATATGGTAAAAAAATGGAAATTGAGACAGTAAAGAAGCAGGAAAATTGACTTCGACGGGAAAAACATCAATGACTTACCAGTTGAAGATGCAATGCCTGAGAGACTGCCGCAGATGAGACTTGCCATGACAGCTGAGTCATTTGGCCTAGCAATGATGCAAATATGACAAGATATGGAGTGAATAAATCCTTCCTGCTCAACCAATACAGTACAGTACTTATAGGAGAAATCAGTATAGATGCTTCTACCTCTGGGACAGCCAAAAAGACCTCAAGCTCTCATGAACAGAGAAACTGATTGCCAGGGTGGGACCCACTCCCTGCATGAAAGGAAACAGCACAGTAGAAATAACATCCAGATCACACTACAGATTTGTAGACTGTCAAAGTGATGACATACCATCAGTGTTGCTCCAAGTCCTTTATACAAGCCTAAAAGGCCCTCCTCTTTACAAATGGTATGAAAAGCGTGGAAAAGTCCTTTATAATATACTACCTTTCTCTGCAAAACCCACCCAGGAAAGCAGTCATTAAGGGTTCACTGCTTCGTCTAAATAACTTTCTAAATTGTCATATGGTTGTTTCATCCAGAATTCCCATTTGTTTCATTTACATCGATCTTCCTCAATTTTCAGTTACTTTCCAAAAAGATGTGCATGATCACCTGTGCAGCAAGGCGGGTCCGGACAAGATCTAGAGGATAAGCGGCGGAGGCTGCTGTTAATCCAGCCAAACCACCACCTACAAAATGCACTAAGTAGTTTGAGCTTGCATTCCCCTGTTGATTGTTTCCGACCATCGAATGCAAGAACTGAAAATTTCACATGGATCATTAGTAAGATGGTCCTGTCAGTAAGATAGTACTGGGAGAGTATGCATAAGATAACTAACCCTTTTGTAACGTTCATAAGCGTAAAAGCTGACAGCCGAATAAGGCAGTCGATGGGCAATCATGACCAAATTGCCTTTCCAAAACGCTTTGAACCCCTCCTCATTAACAATGCGTGAAGCCTCGTGCCATATGCTGGCCTTTTTAAGAGCTGATACATCGGTGTGCATTCCTTGGACCTGGAGAGATTGGATGACAGACAGAGCAAAGTTTGAATATAAGAACAAAAGTAGCGAAAGCAAATGGGTTTCCGTTATTTGGATGTTTGGATAAGCTAGGGGAGTTGCTGGGATTGGGAATGCAACCATCGACAAGTGGGTTTTTGGTGAGGTTGCAAATCACTGACAGGTGGCAATGCCTAATCAAGTTGATATGAGTTGCCGCTGGATTGGTTAAACAGATATATATGACATACATATTTTACAATGAAACTCTTGAAAAAGATGGCGATGACACAAAATTGACACACACTGAAGTACAGAAAGTGTCATGCCAACATGGTCTTTTTGCCACCACTCCAACTCTGCAACTATCAAACCCAAAACGTGGAATGCCTACGTCCTACATCAAGTTCATGAAAAACTCCGAGGCAGAGCCCTTCAGCTGAGTCTAAGCTTTCAGAGACCGTTGAGTATTGCATTTGACCAAATACAGCCACCTTATAACCACGAAAATAAATCCTTCCCTCCCCTCCCAACTTAACTTCTACGCGAAACACCCTTAAACGGGAAAGTTCATAAAACCCAATGCGAGCACCGGGACGTTCGCAAAATCAGAACTTTCCACCATACAATTTAGCAGAGAAACAAGAAACTAATATTCAGAATCCAACGTGGACCTGAAACAGGATAGTGAGGCGAGCAAGAGGAGCGGTGCAGGTCTTGCTGAAAGCTCCGGCGATACCGCCTGCCAGAAGCTCCTCCACCGTCCCAATCTGCGACTGCCGTTGAGACAGAACAGCCGGCGGCTGCATTTTGTGATGCTGCAAGGACTTGCAATGCCCAATATCCACCACCTCCCCATGGATAGAGGAGTTCGCGACCCCCACAGTAGCCTCCACATTCATGGGTACACTCTACAGTCCTTCCCCTCTCTTCTCTCTCTCCCTCTCGCACAAGCACACAGAGGGAGCACTTGGGTCTGAAAGAAATTGACCTTAGATGATGTTATGTCATCGGTGAGTGGAGTCGAGAACACAGAATTGGGGAAACCAGGAACGGGTCACTCGATTCGATTAAACTAAAAACTTGGAAGGGGGAAGAGGGAGAGAATAAGACTACTCCAGGCCAAGCCTGGAGACAGGAGGAAAAGGGAAGACGCGGACACCCTGACGTTGGAGCGATCGGTTTGATCAAATGCTGGGACATCACCTAATCAAATCAATCTACATCAAATATATGAATCACGATGGATTTATTTGCAACTAAATCCGTTCTAACTTGTAAATGAAGGATACTAATCTAAAATGTGTTAGGCGTATCTTTTCCTTCCCGCTGTCGTCCCAGAGGGTTCAGACCACGTACTCTGGAAGCATTAGAAAATTACCAACTTGTGAATTAAAGATCCATTCTTTGCCTTTCCTTGAGATGACAGTATCCGGCCGAATTTTACGCACATGATGAATATTCACGGGAAGATGCTCCTTTCAGGCTGCCAAAGTTTGACAATTAACTTTGGCTTCACATCAGTTTAGCCACGAAGGATTCTAGAGTCTCGTTTTAGTCACTCGACACGAGAAACGGAGAATCGTAAAGCCACCGCAATTACATGTACGACTGACATTATCCCTGTCAACATCCTTTCGAATTTATGCTTTACAGCTACCAGACGATCAGAGAGAGAGAGAGAGAGAGAGGAAATTTCAACAAATGACGGCACAAAGTCTATTGCTATGTCGCCGACCGGAACTGTTTTTGGCTCGACAGCAATGAAAAACTGACAATTTGTAATCACACGTGATAGTCATGGAGCTATTGTCCGTCCATGTTAATGGCTGCTGTTACACACACACACACACACACACACACATATATATATACACGCACACATGCATAAAAGGAGGATTTGAATGCTTACACTTTACTTCCCAGCCGAAGCACGGAGGCCCACTGAAGACCCAAGAAGAATGAATTCTTGGGCATCTGATGGACCTTCAATCTCCGCTGGTGGGCCTGTGGACCCTTTTCACTTTGATTTTCAACCTCAAGTTGAGAACATCTTGGACTACTGTCCTGCTCGACTAGATGAGCACAATCTTGCGACATATAGAGAACGTGGGAGGACCAATCGATGCCCGCTTGCGTATCCACCTTCAACGGTAGAATTTTACCGTGATAATTTACGGTACGATGGAGTCGTAATTGCATTGACACATCGATCCACATGTGTTGATTGCGAGTAATAAGAGTGCCTTCCAAGTGCAGTCTAACTGGGATTTGTACATCTGCATAATTTTCCGTCCATAACTTCGGGGAAAAAAATGCCGTTGATATAATTCGCATTATCCAAACCGATGTAATTTATTGTTTCCATAGAAATCTATATTTTTAATAGTAATTGTTTCTGTTCTTTTACCCTTTAAAGTAGACTTATCAATTCAAGTTGGCATGACAAATTCAAGTCATATGATACGATACAAATCGACATGATCTACTATCTTTGCCCAAAAATCTTGACCTAGATACGAATATTTCTTGTTTCAAGTAGCTAGGCCATCTTTTTGCTGAACACACACGATGTATTGAACTCATAATTCATTATATGCTTTTTATGAATATCAACTAAGTATGGTAAGTAAATTGCTCCCGGTGGCTCAATCATTGATAACAAGAGTCATTCATTATTGTTCACTAATAATAGTGGAATTACTAGCGCTAATAATTATTTCTAAAATGATTTTAAATAATTTTTTATAATATAATTGATTATTAATCTAAAAATTATATTAATTTAAATAAAATATTAAAAAATTATTAAAATATAAATATACGCATATACTTCACTAAAAAATTTTAATAATTTTATTTTTATTATAAAATTATTACCATACCTTTTGATAAATACAATTTTTTTGTAGTAATATCCCGATATCTTATACAGTCTAAAAATATCAGTCATATAAAGTTTTTTTATTCCGTACTGCAAAATTTTGACACCTTTACTTAGATCAAGCTCTACCTATTAAGGCTATCCGAAAGAGACTAACCAATCTAACATTACAACGATGATACTGACCAATCATGACCCGATTGTACCTTCAACAAACTTTCACCAACATGTGGATTTTTACCGCTCCACATCACGAACATAGGCAACAGTCTTAGGATAAGATCGTATTTGCGATTTCAGCCGATGAAGACCGCGAAAGGGACGTGCCGAAAGGACAAGAAAGGGACGTGATCAGCATAATCCAAGATTCATCATTCATGGCCGATGGAGGGTGGTGGTGTGGGGTGGGGGAAGAATAGAAATAATGCCCCACGCATCATTATTGATTTCCCCACCCTCCCTATTCTTCTACACAGATAAGCGATTTCCGACCGTTCGAGAGGCCAAGAATGTGACCTGGAAGTCACCTAGCTAACTATATAAATTCATATATGTATATATATATATATTTTTTGGAATGTTATCATTGGCACCTCGTTAATTATTTTGAATAACGCAGAAGGCAACGTTTTGGCTTGTGGCCGTGAGGATAATTCGGTGCGAGCAATTATATTACCCCACGACTCTTAACTCATGGCCGGTAATTTGTGACACGATACTTAAACGAGTTTGAGTTAAATCACAGTAAACTTATGTAACTCGAAAAAGGATACGATTACATCAGCTTGATTAAATATACTTACATGTAGTTGAAACATGCAAATATATTCAACTCATGTACGTGTATGTATTTGTTATCCTACTTCATCGTATGAATGCATTAAATTTTATTTATTATATTTTATCATAAAAATCTAATTATTGTAATCATAATCTAAATATTTTAATCAAATCTTTTATTGATGTAAAATTAAATGTATTATGTGTATATTATGTAATTGATATATTTAAACATATTTTAGTTATGCAGTTCATGTATATATTAAATATTTTTTTACCATGAACTATTTAAAAATTACATATTTAAACATAATGCGGTACAAATTACCAGATTTACACCACTCAAAGGGACCGTAGATTCGTACGAAAGAAAAAATTACTGTTAATTAGAAAGATGGAGAATTAGTAGTCAAAACTGGTAAAAATTGAGTTTTGATAGAGTATTATTACTATTTGCTCCTGGGTTCGTTTTCTAACAGATGACTGCTTTCATTTTGTCTCCATTCGTTCCAAGGGGAACACGAGCAGTCCGGTTCAGTAGTAGACACGCGTCGGTTCGTGGACCCCACAAATCGTCATACTTTGTCTCTTCTCACAGGACACGTCAGCCACGTTCCCAGCGCCATTCATGCCTACGTGTCAATGTCACCAGTCCCACACCCGCCACTTCACTTCCCGTTGGGATCCCAAACTCCTGCCGTCACTCGTCAATTACACAAGGGGATGATGAGACAAGTCGTGCAACCAACGGTCCTGATCTATCGTCCTTGCTCCAGTCGTTTGACTCTTCTTAAAATTCCACCTATCTCCATGGGCCCACCCGCTACTCTATCTCTTTGCCTTTTGGGCTTTATCATCCCCCATCCCGTCTCGGGACTCTCTACTGTGAATCTCACCGATCACTTTCAATGGCTTCCAAGCTGCCTCTCTTCCTCTTCGTCTTCCTCTCATCAATGACTTTCGGGAGCTTCCCCAGCTCTGTACTTGCATCTCTCCCTGGCTCCTGGGAGCTTCTGGTCCCTAATGCCGGAATCGCCTCCATGCACACCGCCGTCACCCGCTTCAACACCGTCGTCCTCCTCGATCGCACAAACATCGGCCCTTCTCGGAAGCTGCTCCCCAAGGGCCGCTGCCGCCACGACCCTAACGACCCCATCCTCAAGCGAGACTGCTACGCCCACTCCGCCGTCCTCGACCTCTCAACCAACGCGATCCGCCCCCTCATGATCCTCACCGACACGTGGTGCTCCTCCGGGCAATTCCTCCCCGACGGCTCCCTCCTGCAGACAGGCGGCAGCCAAGATGGTTTCCGTAAGTTCCGCAAACTCGACCCCTGCGGCCCTGCCGGGTCCTGCGACTGGACGGAGCTCGACCACGTGGAGCTCTCCAACGGCCGGTGGTACGCCACGAACCAGATCTTGCCCGACGGCTCCGTCATCATCGTGGGCGGCAGAGGTGCCAACACCGTGGAGTTTTTCCCTCCTAAAGGGGGAGCCGTCCCCTTCCCGTTTATCGCTGCAGCTGAGGACACCCAGATGGACAATCTGTACCCCTACGTCCACCTCCTCCCCGACGGCAGTCTCTTCATCTTCGCCAACGACAAGGCTGTGTCGTACGACTACAAGGCCCACAAGGTGGTGAGGAACTACCCACCTCTGGAAGGGGGCCCCCGGAATTACCCGTCCGCAGGATCCTCCGCCATGATGGCCCTCGCCGCCGATTACTCGGAAGCAGTGATTGTGGTCTGTGGAGGAGCCCAGTACGGTGCATTCATTGACCGGAGCACCGATAGCCCAGCCCACGGGAGCTGCGGGAGGATTGTGGCGACCTCAGCCAACCCAAGCTGGGAGATGGAAGACATGCCATTCGGGCGGATCATGGGTGATATGGTAATGCTACCCACCGGAGACATAATCATCATTAACGGCGCAGAGGCAGGGACCCAGGGATTTGAGATGGCTTCGAGCCCGTGCCTCTATCCAGTTCTCTACCGCCCAGACCAACCTCTCGGCTTAAGGTTCATGACCCTGAGCCCAGGCACCGTGCCCCGGTTGTACCACTCCACCGCGAACCTCCTTCCAGACGGACGGATTTTGCTTGCCGGCAGCAACCCCCATTACTTCTACAAGTTCAACGCTGAGTTCCCGACCGAGCTGAGGATCGAGGCCTTCTCACCTGAGTACCTGTCCTCGGATCGGGCCAATATCCGGCCAGTCTTGGAAGAGGCTCCTGAAACCGTGCGCTACGGGCAGGCTTTCAACGTGTACATGTCGGTCACATTGCCCGTGGTGGGAATTGTGGAGGTGAACCTCAACAGTGCGCCCTTTGCCACGCACTCATTTTCTCAGGGGCAACGCCTGGTCAAGCTGGCTGTAACGGCTCCGGTCTTGGACGAGAACGGCCGTTACAGGATCACGTGTACGGCGCCGCCTACTCCAGTGGTGGCGCCGCCTAGTTACTACATGGCATTTGCGGTAAATCAAGGCGTGCCGAGCATAGCCCGGTGGATACAGCTGACGGCGTAATCCAGTGTTTAATCTCCATACCAAGCACACATACATATATATATAGATATTATATACAATGGCAAAGTTTTATTTTTCTTAAACTGGCATATATTTCAAGTTGGTATTATTATGATTGTGTGAAGGTGAAGCAACAGAAGTGGATACAATGATTGAAGACGAAAGGCAAAGAGAAAAGGGCCTTTGGTTCATTGATTGTATAGGGAATTCGACAAGTAATCAAATTGCAAATATCCGTTGCTTTTTCGTTCCTTCACTTTTAGTTGCTTGCTTTACATTCATTTTCCATTGCAGTTCAAGCCAGCCCTCTGGCTGTAGACTTACTAAAATTATCAGGCCCAACCAAGACCATCAATTATTATGCAACTGTTTGGTTGCTTCGATCAATCACTGGCCGTCCTACTAATGGGGTAGAAAAAGGACAGGATGAGGATTCGATGGTGGTTCGAGCTTTGTAAATACCCCTGGTGGGGTGAGATCCCTTTGCCTTTTAGTGGGTCAGCTCAAACTGAAGATTAGTTCAACGTGAACACTGATTGATCGGATCCGATAGACTGTCAAATATCAAATGGTCCAATGTCAAGGAAAAGCAAACAATTCCCCTGAATCATAGCCTCCTTTTCAGCCTTTTTAAAGACCATTTAGTCTGTAAAGACTCTTTAATGGAGCGTTAATACCTTTCTTGTCACGTAAAGTGGAAATCCAGCGACGGCATTGTTCCAGCCGTTTCTTCTTTCTGAGGGACAACAGAATCGGAATTTATTCCTGCGACAGAGCAAGCCGCGGGGGTAGGTAACTTCCTCTATCTCTGTCTCATTGAAGATGAAGATTGAGGCTTTCGATGAAGGGTAATGGGCCTCTAATCTCACAATGGATAGATATACTTTTTGTCTGTGGACTCAACTGGGGCCCAAATCCAGAAACATTGAATAGTAGATTTACCGAAACATCCCCCTTCTCAATTAGCACCATTGGTCCAATAGTAGAATAGTGTTAGACCCTTGAGCTCTAGCCCCGGAGAATGCGTACCACAGGCCGTACCTCGGGGTAGTGGTAGCGCATAGCATGCACGCGAGGATGCGCGGGCAGTCATGTGCGAGGTGTTGGGATGAATTGCAGGTCCATGAGCGGGCGAGTATGGAGATGGTCACACAAGCGTGCGCGGAGGCACCGGTGAAGGGGACGATCAATCAAGGCTCGGCAGAGTGCCGAGGGATCAGATGATGGCCATGAAGTGTCGCTATTCACAAGTAGGCGAATGCGCGTGTGGGTGGTGAGGAAGTCCACGAGCCAGGCAGGATGCAACGCTCAAGGATGCTCGGTGAACAAGATGTGACCGAGCAACGGCACTCTAGGAGTGCGCACTACTCGATAGGCACGACAGACGCTAAGGCTGGTAAGTCGACTACTTGTGGAGATTGGTTAAGTCCTTGACCATGCTCGAGCACCGTTGGATGCAGCAATCCCGATCGGACGGCTGTGATCGTAGGAGGCGATCATGGACGTGGGCCCCGGAGGAGAGTGGATAGGATCGACGATGATGAGTCAGCGCCTCGTCATCAAGATCGGGTCAAACAGACAATCCAGGAAAGATTCTCCTGGGATATGGCAAATCAATCTGTTATGAAAACAATCTTGGAGATTGCAGATCAACGGCCGAGATTGAACAAATCGAGATCTGATGGAGAGAATCAAGGGATTCATATATATCAGTTGCCATATCTAATCTGCTAGGCTCCTCTATATAAAGGGGGTCAGTCTCATTCTCAGAGAAGGCAAGGAACAAGAATCCAAGAGTTCTCAGAGGAGAGACACAGAAAGCCAGAGACTCCAAGTGAGTGGAAGTCAAGTCAGAGCAAGCAATCCGGTGTTCTTGAGAGAAGGCACAAGACGGGTAGAGAGTGCAAGCAATGAGAGACTGCGAGGCATATACTCGTGGGATTGCGTGTAAGTGTTCTGATCTGGGTTGGGTTTTTCGTGTACTTGTAATACATGTGAATATGAGTTGCGTTTTCCCAATTGTGTTCTTGGATTCCCTTGTGTTGCTTTTGCGGTTCTACGATCGAACAACCCCGACGGTACATGCGGTGTGTGTGTGGCTAGTCAGCATCCAAAGTGTTGACGCCTAGCGGGGTGCGGAAAAATTTGTGACCCGCATCGGCCCCGTGACAGTTGGTATCAGAGCAAGGTTCTGCCCGTGACCAGTCGGAGTACCCGTGTGAGTGGTGTTGCGTTCGGGTGGAGGAGCCCCTTTGTCAAAGACCACGCGTACCCTACAATCAGCAACCGTGTGGACCAGAGCGATGGAAGCGTTGCGGAGCGATTGGCGGCACTGGAAGGCCGCATTGCAGAGCTCAATGATCGAGCAGACCCGACCACTATGCTGGAACCCCGCGTTGTTTCTTTGGAGGACAACGTCGGCGAAGGCAACGATCTTGGAGGAATCGTGACTGATCTGCTGAAGGCGATCAGGCTTGATGTGGCGACCCTGAAGGATGATGTGGTCCTGATCAAGCGGCAACTAGTGTCCCAAGCGGGGCCATCGAATGAGCCTCGTGGGAAGATGAAGGTCCTGGAGCCAAAGGCGTTTGAAGGAACGAGGAGTTCCAAGGATCTAGAGAACTTCATATGGGATATAGAGAACTACTTCGCTGCTGCGAGGATCCCCGACGCCGAGAAGGTAATGATCACCACCATGTATCTTGCTAAGGATGCGAAGCTATGGTGGAGGACCCGGGTCCAGGACGATATCAGTGTAGGCAGACCCCGGATTGAGACCTGAGAGGCACTGAAGAAGGAGCTGAAAGAGCAGTTCCTGCCGAGCAACACAGCATGGCTTGCTCGGGATGCGTTGGCCAAGCTGAGGCACAGTGGACCAGTGCGGGACTACGTGAAGGAGTTCAGCGCACTGATGCTGGACGTGACGGACAAGCTGTGCACGTTCCTGAAGGGGTTGCAACCTTGGGCTCAACTTGAGCTAAGGAGGCAAGGGGTAAGAGACCTCCCTTCTGCCCTAGTTACGGCAGACGCACTGCTGGACTTACAGATTGCTCGTGCCGAGGAGGGGAGCAAGAAGGCCCAGCACACGGACAAGGACAAGAAGTCCAAGTCCTACTTGGCAGGGAAGTCAGGGAAGGGCAAGGAGAAGCAGCTGACCCGACCAGACAAAGGGAAGGCGAAGGTGATCGAGGGAGCCAACGGAAGGAAGGATCCTCGGACGCACCCAGGCTGCTTCATATGTAACGGACCCCATAGGGCAAAGGAGTGCCCAAAGCGGGAGGGGAAGGCTATTGCCCTACGGTCGGATGACTCCGACGAGGACCAAGTGCAGCGTGTTGCCCCACTGCAGGCCCTCGGCGCTATGCGGAGTGAGCGCCCTAAGGTACGCCACAGTTTGTTATTCGTGGATGTGACCTTGAATGGTAGACGGATGTCAGCCTTGGTGGATACTAACGCCACCAACACCTTCGTATCAAATCGGATGATACGAACCTTGGAGTTGCGGGTGGAGCGCTCTCATAGCCGTTTGAAGGCAGTGAACTCCAAGAGCCAACCGATGGGCGGGTTGGCAAGGGAGGTGCCCATCAAGATAGATGCTTGGGAGGGTACGATCAACCTGATGGTGGTTCCTTTGGATGACTACGACCTCATCCTTGGGAATAGCTTCTTTGCAGATGCATCAATCACCATCATGCCTCATGTGGGAGGCATTGTCATTGGAGATCCACGACGACCCTGTTTTGTGCAAGGATACCAAGGCCTTGCACACTCCGAGGAGGTAGCCACGGAGAAGGTATCTGCAATGCAATTGGCACGAGGAATGAAGAAGGGGTATCCCACTTACCTTGCAGCTGTTAGGGAAGTGGAAGTGCCGGAGACGGAGGCGGGCCCTAAGATTCCACACGAGGTAGTGGAAGTGCTCAAGCAATTCCAGGATGTGATGCCGGAGGAGTTGCCAGGAGGGCTATCGCCGCGCCAAGCGGTAGATCACAAGATAGAACTACTGCCAGGCACCGTTCCCCCAGCCAAAGCCCCGTACCGGATGTCCCCGAAGGAGCTAGTAGAGCTACGAAGCCAGCTGACCGAGTTGCTGGATAGTGGAAAGATCCATCCCTCCAAAGCCCCTTATGGAGCCCCAGTGTTATTCCAGGAGAAGCAGGATGGCTCTCTCCGACTGTGTGTCGACTACCGTGAATTGAACAAGGTCACGATAAAGAACAAGTACCTGGTGCCCTTGATTGCAGACCTGTTTGTTCGCCTAGGTGAGGCGAGGGTCTTCTCCAAGCTGGACTTGCATTCAGGATATTGGCAAGTCCGCATCGCCAAAGGAGACGAGTCCAAGACCACAATGGTAACTCGTTATGGATCCTTTGAATTCCTGGTAATGCCATTCGGTTTAACCAATGCTCCTGCCACATTCTGCAACTTGATGAATGATGTGTTTCACGACATGCTGGATCAGTTTGTGGTCGTCTATTTGGACGACATTGTCGTGTATAGCAGTGACTTGGCACAACATGTGCAGCACTTGCAGGCTATTTTTGAGCGGCTTAGGCAACACTCCCTATATGTCAAGAGGGAGAAGTGCGAGTTTGGCATGCAGGAGATCCGATTTCTGGTCCATGTGATTGGCCAGGGACGGGTGCGGATGGACCCCAAGAAGGTGCAGGCAATCCAGGATTGGCCTCCACCAAAGTCGGTGTCCGAGTTGCGGAGTTTCTTGGGATTGGCCAACTACTACCGCAAGTTTATCAAGGGGTACTCAAAGAAGGTGAGTCCCTTGACTGATTTGCTGAGGAAAGAGCAGAAGTGGACATGGGACGAGGATTGTGATGCGGCGTTCTCCAAGGTGAAGACCGCCATTGTAACGGAGTCCGTGCTCAAGCTCCCGGACTTTGAGAAGCCATTTGAGGTGCATACAGATGCCTCAGATCATGCTGTAGGAGGAGTTCTCGTGCAAGACGGACATCCCGTGGCGTTTGAGAATTGGAAGTTGAAGCCTGCTGAACAGCGCTACTCAGCACACGAGAAGGAGATGCTGGCTGTAGTGCATTGCTTGAGGGTGTGGCGAGTGTACCTGCTGGGAACCACATTCGTGGTCAAGACGGACAACGTCGCCAATACATTCTTCAAGTCACAACCGAAGTTGTCATCAAGGCAAGCACGGTGGCAAGAGTTCCTAGCGGAGTATGACTTCGAGTGGGAACACCGACCAAGGAGGCACAACCTAATGGCGGATGCCCTCAGTCGGAAGGCTTCGGACCAGGTGGCGGCTTTAACTCAAGTTACCTCCGACTTCCTCCAGGAAGTCAAGATTGCTACACTAGGGGACAAGACCTATCAACTCCTAGTGGAGCAAGTCAAGGAAGGGACGGTGAGGCGGTATTGGCTGGAAGATGGGTTGCTTTATGGCAAAGGTGGCCATTTGCTTGTCCCTAGCGGAGAGGGATTGTGCTACCAGCTGATGAAGGAGAGTCACGACAGTCCTTGGGCTGGACATCCAGGCCGTGAGCGGACGCTAGCCCTGTTATCAAGGTCCTATGTGTGGCCAAAGATGGCCGACGACGTGGAGTTATACGTTAAGACTTGTCTCGTTTGTCAACAAGACAAGGTGGAGAGGCGAGCAAAAGCCGGTCTCCTACAACCCTTGGCGGTGCCAGAGAAGCCTTGGGTATCCGTTTCCATGGACTTTGTGTCCGGATTTCCAGAGGTGAAGGGTTATACGGCGGTGATGGTAGTCGTGGACCGATTCTCCAAGTACGCGATTTTCACCCCCGTGACCAAGAATTGCACAGCCGAGGCAGCGGCTGAGGAGTTCTATTACTCCGTGGTGAAGCTCTTTGGAGTGCCAACGGAGATAGTGAGTGACCGAGACGCTCGGTTCACAGGCAACTTTTGGACGTGTTTGTTCGGACTGCTAGGATCCGAACTGAAGTTCTCGACGGCCAATCACCCCCAGACGGACGACCAGACAGAATGAGTGAATGTGCTGCTGGAGGAGTACTTGAGGCACTATGTCTCAGCGAGTCAACGGAATTGGTTAGATTTGCTTGACTCTGCTCAGTTGTCTTACAACTTGAACCGCTCCTCTGCAACAGGTCATAGTCCATTTGAGTTAGCAATGGGCTACCAACCGCTAACGCCGCAGGAGGTGGCGTTGCAGCGCAAGGAAGGGCCGTGCCCGGCCGCATATCGATTCGCACGCAACAAGCAGGAGATGCTTGAAGAGGCGAGAGATAGCCTCGCCAAAGCTGCCAGGCGAATGAAGAAGTATGCGGACAGGAACCGAAGGCCACTGGAGTTCTAGGTGGGGGACTTAGTGATGTTGAAGCTCACCCCACAGATCTGGAAGAAGATCACGAGCAAGCGCTGGCATAAGGGCTTGTTCCAGCGGTATGACGGACCCTTTGAAGTGATCAAGAGAGTCGGGCCAGTAGCCTATCGGCTAGCACTACTAGAGAGGATGAAGGTGCACCCGACATTGCACGTCAGTTTCCTTAAGCCTTACCATCGGGACGAGGAGCATCCGGAGCGCAACAAGGTGAAGCGCGCCCCTCTCACCGTGAGGAAGGAACTCGACAAGGAGGTGGAAGATATACTTGATCACCGAGTGCTGGGTTACAGCAAGATGAACCGGAGGACAGAGTACTTGGTCAAGTGGAAGGACCTACCCCAGTCAGAGGCGACTTGGGAGAAGGATGTTACACTATGGCAGTACGAAGACCTCATCCGGCGGTACCGAGAGTCTCATTCGACGAGGGCGTCGAATCCCTTGGGTGAGGGAGGTTTGTTAGACCCTTGAGCTTTAGCCCCGGAGAATGCGTATCACAGGCCGTACCTCGGGGTAGTGGTAGCGCATAGCATGCACGCGAGGATGCGCGGGCAGTCATGTGCGAGGTGTTGGGATGAATTGCAGGTCCATGAGCGGGCGAGTATGGAGATGGTCACACAAGCGTGTGCGGAGGCACCGGTGAAGGGGACGATCAATCAAGGCTCGACAGAGTGCCGAGGGATCAGATGATGGCCATGGAGTGTCGCTATTCACAAGTAGGCGAATGCGCGTGTGGGTGGTGAGGAAGTCCACGAGCCAGGCAGGATGCAACGCTCAAGGATGCTCGGTGAACAAGATGTGACCGAGCAACGGCACTCTAGGAGTGCGCACTACTCGATAGGTACGGCATACGCTAAGGCTGGTAAGTCGACTACTTGTGGAGATTGGTTAAGTCCTTGACCATGCTCGAGCACCGTTGGATGCAGCAATCCCGATCGGACGGCTGTGATCGTAGGAGGCGATCATGGACGTGGGACCCGGAGGAGAGTGGATAGGATCGACGATGATGAGTCAGCGCCTCGTCATCAGGATCGGGTCAAACAGACAATCTAGGAAAGATTCTCCTGGGATATGGCAAATCAATTTGTTATGAAAACAATCTTGGATATTGCAGATCAACGGCCGAGATTGAACAGATCGAGATCTGATTGAGAGAATTAAGGGATTCATATATATCAGTTGCCATATCTAGTCTGCTAGACTCCTCTATATAAAGGGGGTCAGTCTCATTCTCAGAGAAGGCAAGGAACAAGAATCCAAGAGTTCTCAGAGGAGAGACAGAAAGCTAGAGACTCCAAGTGAGTGGAAGTCAAGTCAGGGCAAGCAATCCGGTGTTCTTGAGAGAAGGCACAAAACGGGTGGAGAGTGTAAGCAGTGAGAGACTGTGAGGCATATACTCGTGGGATTGCGTGTAAGTGTTCTGATCTGGGTTGGGTTTTTCGTGTACCTGTAATACATGTGAATACGAGTTGCGTTTTCCCAATTGTATTCTTGGATTCCCTTGTGTTGCTTTTGCGGTTCTACGATCGAACAACCCCGACGGTACGTGCGATGTGTGTGTGGCTGGTCAGCATCCGAACTGTTGACGCCTAGCGGGGTACGGAAAAATTTGTGACCCGCATCGACCCGTGACAAATAGTACCCTGCCACTTAACACTAATCAATAAATGGAAACTCCACACGTTCCAGAGGACAACGTAAGTCAGCGGCGGCGCTGTCATTTCTCGTGGGGGGATCGGTGGCACGTGCCAATGAACAGAAAATCCCTCATTGCCACCCACCGTAGGGTTGACCGCCCCGCCCCCCTCTCCTTAGCTGGAACAGCATCTCCAGCATGCAAGCAATCGACTGCGTTAATAATCTGACTATAGTGTGTCTGTTTTTTTTCCCCCAATCCTCCACCCAATATTGATAATATTAATAAATTCTAAATAATTCAAATCAATCTTGAAATACATAAATTTATTTAATTATTCATTTTCCCTATTAATAATACTCAAATTAATATCTCATTATTTAAGTTGAAGAGATATTAGAATCATTGCCATTATTTGTGCATTTATTTTAAGGTTATAAGATAATGAGAGACAAAGAACTGACAAGCAAACTCCCATTCCATTTAATTCGGTGGAATCTTATCACATAAAACTCCACGGACTGGTCACTCCGAGGTGTCCCTCAGCCACCCTTGCCCCCTTCATCAGAGGCAACTTCTGATTCCTCTGCTATTCTATGAAGTTCTTCTGCCATTGAAGAATTCTGTATGCTAGAAATTTACTCCAGGCTATTAATTTTTTCCAAGGACTCCACTCCACTCCACGTCCATGAACACAGATCCAAAGATGCGTATGCCTAAAGTAATTAACGATCTTTGATGATTCTACGCATTCCCGAGGAGAAAAGTGGACTGAACCAAGCCGGGATTTGATTAGGAAGTCTCCTGACGAGAAGTCATGACATACTGTTCGACTCCCCAAATCCAACATGTTGAGATAAGATCGAACGAGAATGGTACGTACATCTGTAGCTCTACAGCTCCTATTTACAAACGAAGAACACCATGTCGAAAGCTATCTCATGAATGTCATTGATTACATCTCTAGTGGACTCTACAATTAAGTCTACGATAAATTTCGGGTTGATGAACTTTTTCTATTTGTGGATCCTATAATCAATAATAGGGGCCTTGTTCTCGGTACAAGCAAGACCAAACCGAGGCCTGGTACCTACGATTGTAATGGAACACCCATGTCAGACTCTAGAGGATTTGCCATACTTAACCATCGACCAAACGAATCTCCAGACATGGTGATCGTCAACCAACCCAACACCCGCGACAGGAAATCAAGAAATTAAAGATTTGTCCGTTGCAATTGCACATTGCTGCAAATACAAAATGGCTCAATTATAAACCGAGAGAGATGATGGGTTCTGCCTCCCAATCCGATGCAGAGTTCATAGCAATCCCAAGGTATCGAAGACTACGCCCGTGCATCATCATAAGAAGAAGCCGGAGATGTACGGCAGAAACAACGGACTCAAACAAACATGTAATCATATACATCCTACAAATTCGATACGAATCAAACGGATAATTTGTATATGCCATATTGAGGACGCCATCGCAAAAGCAAATCAGAAGCTTCTCAACATCTTCCGCGCACAAAGAGCCAAAGGAGGTTATACCAGTCTGCCATTAATGAAATCTTTTCCCACCATTCTCTATCCATTCAACTCCATGGATTACCAATTTATAAGTAAACGAATGTGGATCTTGCTCCCTCGATAGTGCAATGAGATGCGTTTCCAGTTACTTAAATGCTCCCACGTGTACCTTCCTCAATTTCTCCCCTACAACAGACAGTCCCAATTAAAAAGCAAAAAAAATCAACCAGCATCAATTAATTGAATTATTTAAAAATTCATAATTTGAAAGGAGATGGTGTTTAAAAAATTGACTATGTTTAAATTTGAGTTAATTAGAGTTCATTATAGATAGAAAAAATGGAAACTCGAAAGCAAAGGGGAAAAAGAAAAACCTTAAGAGATCCAAATAATGGGAAGGAAATTTCCATCCGACGCCCACACGGGCGTTGTTGATTGGAGATCACCATATATTTATACGTCCCAGAAGTCACCATCAAACTCAGTACCGGTAGTCTCCATCGCACATCCATTTGGCACAGAGAAGCCTCGCTAGATTAAGAGGCTCTCTCCTGATCGATCATAATGGCCAAATCCGCTCTTCTTTTCTTGGTCTTAGTTCATGTTTTTGTGGTTCTAGCAATGGCAAGTGAGATGTCGCCTTCCCCGAGCCCATCTACGGTTGACAAATCTTCGCCTTTGAACCGGAAGCTCGTCCTCCACGGACAGCAGGTAGAGGATGGGGCCCACAATGTATGGGATCCAAGCCCGTCCCCATCACCTCACCGTGAACGTGGCGATTACTTGACTGGTGAGGGCAGGTCTGATCATACTTCCGGCGAGCCAACCTCCATCGAGCTGATGACGAATGGGGATGTGCTCAATTTACGGACTAAGGAGCTTCACTTGAAGAAGCAGCACAACTCGGAGGATAAGTCGGTGGCAGGCGGCGCTGTTATCCTTGGCACCCTTGCCATGGTCTTCCTGGTGGCGATTTTCTGTTACATCAGGGCAACAGGAAGGCAGAAGCAAGACCCGATGTCAACAGCAGCCTGAAAATGGACTACTATTTTTCATCTATCCGCGATTCATGTGTGCATATGAAGATTTGGAGACATAACCAGTGATCAAACTTTCCAATACTGTAAACAAAATCGTCGAAAATAGAAACATTTTTTCCCTTTTTTTAAATAAAACACTACGGCTTCTGAAATGCCAGTGTACACCTCGACCTGATGCTCACTTCCACTCCCCTGAGCTGAGGATGGTCATACTGGAAATGCTAGGGAAATGTGATGGAAAGGGTATTATTCGTTCATCTCTTTAGTTGCGATCTTGTACCTGAATCATATGCTCCACCTGTCGCTCACCAAAGATCGCTGTATCATTTTATGATCGGCATACGAACACACCAAGCTTGCATTTTCATTATTCCTAGGAGACTAATTTGCAGAGGAGTCTCCCACGCCCTGCGATGAACTACTTCTATAACTTAATCTATAGTATAAATGCAAGTTGACTTAATGTTAGTCGCCAAATACATCACAGTCAAGTACCTTTCTTCCCACGCCAAAATTTGTCTTCAAATTCGAGCCCGTGAAGGAATCAAATGAAAAAAAAAAAAAAAGAGGGTAGAATGTGGAAGGATATGAATTTTGCTAGTTGTAATAACCAAAAATATCTAGGTACTGGTGGAGCTTAGCTGGGACAGTGGTTATGGGATGGTGAGGGCGTTGAACCCCACTAATGTTAAATCACAATGTTCCTGTTAAAACAAGGGTTTGAGTCGTCATTATAGAAGTTAAAATCGCTTGATCTTGATCATACAAAATTAGGACCTATAACTTAATATAATCAATACAATAAGCTTTTAGTTTCGGTGATAGCATGAGACAGTGGAATCTAGTTGGTAATATAGCGAACGCCATGTGCTATGAAGTTTCTTGATGATTTCGGTGAATTAACTATCTTCGTTCTTTGAACTCTCTCTCGGCAGGACATATTTTAAAAACAATTTCCGAAGTTGACTGTGCGCCCACTGGCAATTGAATGTCGACTTCTCATTTTGGCCGCCGGAACGAGGCTTTGGTGGTCACCGCGCAACAGGCGTGGTGGGTGATCAGCTCGGATGATATTCCATGTTCTTATATGAGAAGGTAGAGCGGTCATGGATCAACCGGTCTTGTTCGACTGCAATCGGGCCCGATTCACGTCTGCCCATGAACAGTAGCATACGGATTACAAAACAAGTCCCCCCGATGAAGTGTCTGTAGCTCTCATACGCTCTACATGTGCCACCTTGGATACCGATTTACCAAAGAAATGGATCAGCAGTCGTGCTCGAGGGGGCACTTATAGAGCTAATAAATTTAATTGGGGGAGCTCGAGAAGAAACTGACATGAACGGACGAGCTCAAGCCTTACAGATTGGTTTCCCAGACTTCAAGTCTTAAAAGAATTATAAAATCGCCTATTACACGAAGACTTTTCAGACACCGAAGTGACAAGTCATACTTGACTTGATGACCTTGCGATTATTATGGAGCTTTTCTCCGACCGCTTTTAACCAGTCAAAGATAAAGTAGGAAAGCACAGGGCCAGCTGATGTGTTTGTCGTTTTGGGGAGACGGGAAGAGCATCTTCGATCCCGTGACAACTCCGGCTAAATCTCGCCTCACCTGCCAATCGCACCAAGGAAAATACAGTTCCGGATATGAAACGGTCCAGTGTACCTCCTTATCGCTTGATGAGATTGTATAACAGAACCCGATTTCCATCCAACCGCCCATCGAACTTTGTCTTCAGCTTGGCCTGAGCAGGATAATGAATGCAATCCATTTATAACTGGTTGAATGTGTCAAATGGTCACCCAAGTTACGGCCCGAAACTTCAGATGATGCATCCATGGTGATTTTTATAGTAGAATTTTTAACTGAGAGAGGAGGTGAAAAAAAAAAACTCAGAAAGTGGAGGGGGGATCAGCGAAACAGAAGAAGAAGAAGCTTCCAGCAAATTTCCGTGTTAGAGGCTTCAAGCCCCCCGACCATGAGGTAGAGAAATGAGGGGAAAGCGTGTGACACGAGTTCCACTGGTTTTTGTCCTGTTTTCTTTCTAAGCCCTACTGTCACGATAAATAATAATAAAGTACCGACAATATGTATATATATATATATATATTAATAAAAAATTTGTTAGAAGTTTTAAGTTTAATTTTTATGCGTAAAAGTGTTATTATTTATAATCGTATAAATACAAGCACATAAGTTGCAGCAATAATGAGAAGAAGAAGCCAGTCGCCATATGGGTTTCTTCAGATCTCCTCTCCTCCCACCGTGGCTTCTCTTACTACTGATTGCCACGGCATCAGAAGAAGGAGCGGTTGCCGAAGCAGCGAGACCACTTTCGAGCTTTCCATGGTCGTCCTCCCAGCAGAGTAAGCACTTGCAATCGACTCGTTTCATTCTAATAAATTATGTCCTTTCAGCCGGTAGAATCACTCCAAGGGTTGTGACAAACTTTGTTTCCAGGATACTCGAAGATTCTCGCAACGCTGGGTATCGTCTGTAAGTGCTGCGACGGGGGCGAATGCACGAGTACATGGAAGGGGTCCTGCTCTCAGCTCCAGTGCCTGCCGTGGAAGCTGGGTTGAGTTCTTCAACACCTGTAACTACTGTAGAGGCTTTCATTTGACTCCAATTCCATCCTCCCCTTTCCCTTGAAGCACTGATGTACATAATCCGTCTTGAGTATAAGTGAACTCAGTCGTAAAGAAGTCCAACTGAGTCTGCACGAGATTGGATCCGTGTAAAACAGCGCGATTTCTTCCGAATTCAACACACATCTTGCAATTTAACGTCTTACGCTCACCGTTAGGGCCATATGTCCAGCAATAATGACATGGGAACATACGATTTCGCCTGGCAAGATGAATGAAGCTTTGGGCTGTCCGCAGTAGCAGAGGCAAGCTTTGATGAGGCTGCAGAGCGAGGAGGATAATAGCAACGTCAAAACGTCGTGTAATTGTCAACAATTCTAACAAATAGCATAAACGAGGACAATCTGATAAAATCCCCCCCCCCCCCCTTATCTGCGAACTCCTGGACTCTTCCTAGAACGAACTTATCGTCATCAGAAAGTTATTATTCACAGGTACATAGAATTTTTTTTTCACGGTTATGTCACTATTCGCGTTTCTTGAATAAGGGTCTTGGTAACTATGAGCATTATCAATTGTAAAATGGACATGTCTTCTGAAAACCATTAGCGGAGATGTCAGACAGAGTGATTTCAGCTGATGATGACGAGTAGATGGGAACACTTTTGGTGGGTTTATGTATTGAAATGGAGGGAAAAAAAAAAAAGCTCAACATAATCTTAATAAATCTTGAAGTGAATTTTAAAATAAATTATAAATAACGTAATTTTCTGTATTATTTTATATTATCTTTTTAATATTCTCTTTCTTGGGCCTGTGTGCTTTTTTGGGGGAAATTTCAGGCGCAAAAGGGCGAAGTGGATTAAAAGGAATCGTGAAGAACAGTTTTGGGCCTTAACTTTGAAATATTATATAATTTAGGGGAGGAAGAGGTAAACTTTTTGGGTTATCTTGATGGGCGGGCCCCAGCTTCTAGAAGTTGGATGGAAAAGTCAAAAGAGACGGGAACCAAATGGTCCGTGTTGACTGGCAAGTGAGGCTTTCGTCGGCATTACTCTCCCAACATGTCATCGATTTATCTCTGTAACTGTACACATATATCAGAACGGCCCACTTGATGATCTCCAGAAACCATAGCACCGAGGTCGAGTAACGTCCTTTTAGGCCGGCCGCTACTTGTCAAACCTTATTTTCCATTTCAGAAAATAGATAATAATGACCAATTGCTTATTGGGGGACTTGTCTTAGCCCTATGTTAAATCAAACTTTTCAATAAGAGAGTTTACTATTAAAATTATTTCATATAAAGTGAATTAGAAAAAAAATAATATTATCATAATAATAATTTTTAAAAAAATATTTACATACAATTATCATAATGCCCTTTTATTAGTAAGATTCCAATTTGAAGAGAGATGGAATTCTAAAATTTCTCTAAGTATCCGATTGTAGAACTTGTTCTCTAATACTGTCTCTAGGGATCCCCTAACTCTGAATTTGAAAAGAAGATATTATGAAAAAAAAAGAGTATCCTCCACTTACTAAGTAAGTAATTAATTAATTAATTAAATGATATTATGAATGTTTCCCTCATTATCTTTGGTATCATGATCACATTTTGTCTAATCACACAGACTCATTGGTATAGCTGTCAGTCTCATCTAGACAATCATTCTCTAAAATAGTCACTAGCTAAACCCAAAATTCACCATCATCACTAATATAATCCAAATATTTTGCTAACAAACTTAGTCAATAGTATCGCGATATTTCAATAATATAGTAGACATATAGGCTCTAAAATTGAACTCATAAAATCATCCCATTTCACATCAATTTCTATAAATTCAATCAATTTTTATAGTTAAATTCACCATTCAAATAATTTCACAAATAAATTATCTCTCAATTGCAAATCATCTTCACAATATAAAATTTTTCAATACTTGATCCTCATTTAGAAATCATAAAATCTATTTTATGCTCAAGAATCAATAAATATTCAAATTTCACAAATTATTTTCATGATATATAACAAATAATGTGTTTTCATATTTTTTGTAATTAATAGATGTGAGTCCAAGTCATTTACCCCAACTACCTTAAGAGATCAGCTCAAGATCAAAGTTTCAAATTTGAAGAAAAATCTATATTACAATATAATATCAAACACTAACTAATAAAGAATGATACTCATTCAAATATGCTAGTCAGAAAGGTTCCTAACACACAATAAATCAATTTGCCAATTAAAATCATAACTGGAACTAATAATTAGATTATTTTTCTTAAAATATACACTTTTACCACTTTGAAACATTACTTTTAACGATAATTCTTAAAATAGATAAATCGGAATAGAATTAGTTTCAATTTCCAAAAACACTCGTAAAATCAAGTATTTCGAAAAAATCTAAAAAGATTACAAAAAATAATAATTTTAATTACGAGTTTAATGTCACAAAAATATGAGTTTGGAGCTAGCCAAATAGGCCCCCAAAACTACTAATGCATTTGGAATTGTGCAATCTTGAACGTTCAATGAATCAACTTCGAGGAGTCGGTACTCACTCGTATGGCAACCAAACTTAGAGTTCTTCGTGTTTATGAGATCCTTGCGTTATGTATGTACGACAATCGCTTACTGAGCCATTCCTCGTCTCTAGGTGCCTAGGTATCCACTAATAATAGTGGACCCCTTAATGGTTCTAACCAGGGAGCATGAAGATCCCAAAAACGTCGAGGGTTCAAATCCCCCTCTCTCCCCCTTTCCTCAATGTATTTGTTATCATATTATTCTTGATCAATAATTTCAATTTTTGGGAAGTATCATGATCATCCAATGATAATGGTTTTAATTTTTCGAATGAACGATTTGAAGACCTATTGATTCTAACAATTGATAGCAGAGTTTGATCATTCGAACCTTTCAAGTGGAAGATTCATTAAATTGAGAAATGTTGCCTTGACATCACGTGATGTGTTTCCAATGCCAGTAGAAGTAACCCATCGATTTTTTAGCAAAGTGTGGAATGTATCGGTAAATATTTAATGTGATTGTATATTATCTAATGCCTTTCAAATAGTGGATTCTAGCCAATTGGAGGGATGTTCTAATCAATCCATCATATATATCATCAACTATATCCAAGCATATCCGAAAGGATTGGAAATTAGTAAGAAAATTGTGTTCAAAATTAACCATTCACCATTTTGTAGTCTATGACAGATTTAACTAATTCTAGAGGCCAACTTCGGGAAGTCGTTTGTTTGCCTACATAGCTTCAAATTCAATGTTCTTCGTATCCTTGAAGACTTGTGTTATGAAATTTAATTTAGAAAAATGGCAATTAAAATATCAGGACATGGTAACACAAGCACTTAAACATAGAGAGATTATTTCAAAATTTTTATTTAAAAATAACATATTAGAACAGTTTTCAAAACTCCTAAATACAATATTTTACAAACTACTCAACAAAATCAAGTTTCATAAAATCTGGGTTCTCTATGAAAAGAAGAATCTATCAATATAATTGTTTCAATAGAAATCAAGAATTATTTATATTGCTACAATGGAATTATTAAATACTCTTTAACATTTTCTAATAAAGTTAATATTATTAAGTTAGAATATTACTTTGTCTCAATATCAAAATAAACTCATAGAGCACCACAAAAAATAGACAAAGAAGAAAACTTACGACTTAAAGTTGTAATACAGTAAAGGAAAATTAGCATAAACAAAAAAAAATGAAGTCGAAGCATGTGACAATCACAGTATTCTTAAGACAAATTCGACCCCTCTTGGGTGTGCTGAAATGATGTGATCAATTGTCTCCAAGGAGACAATGACAATGTGAGCCAAGAATAGTATTAGACCTTGAGTTCAAAGGCAAACCAATAGATAAAAGAATACTAGATAGTAAAACTATGTTCCAAAAATAGAGAAGAAGAATGATACAAAGACTCTAATTTTATTGAGCAATATGCTCAATATAAGAAGAAGGCAAGGGACAACCCATAGCACTCCAACAGGTTGAAAATATCCTTTAACTACCAGATTAATTGGCGATAAATATCATTAATGGACAAATCACCGTTAATCTATCCATTAATAACCAATTTCTCATTAATTCGAGCATTAAGAGTGCTTAAACTGTAAAGGAATCCGTAGAGTCATTCTTGACTTGATGAAAAAAATACATTCATATATAGGTAAAATTCAACCTCGCATGAGACCCCTCTTTTCGGGATGTTATTCGTCTATGTAGGTCACCCGTGTACATGAGTTCAATTGTTTGGACCACCGATCACACCCCCACCACGCAGGCGTGCTAGACAAGCATACATCATATAATATATTTATATATTACTCAATGAACACATCTTTACATATAAAGATGTTTAAACTATCTTCTCTAATCAATATGATATTTAACTTTTCTTATATTTTTCACGAACTTCCATGAATCAAATTTAAACCCATTTTCTAGATGGATTTTGTTAACATGATTTCCTTCAAATTATATGCTATTTTTCCAAGAATAATAGCCAACTGAAGAGGGATAAAATCACTGACCCAGACAATGACCCACAACTAAAGTGTGGCGAATCTAAGCTTGATTTTGGCATTGACAATTCCTCCCACTTCCGCACTCTCTCCTCCTTGGCGTCCCATAGGATCCTTGCTTTGTAATTCAATTGGTTGATATATATATACATATATATATATATAATATTTTTCAATGGGATTGTTGCTATAAAATATTTAATAATATTCGTTAAGATATCAAGATTTGTTGTTATTAAATCCTATCTTGATATCTTATGATATTAAAAGATGATTTGTTTGTTCCCAAAATTTTAAATTATATTTTCATATATCTCTATATTTTATTTCATCATGATCTTTATTTCCCCTCTCTCTTTTTTCTAACGTTTAGTGATAAAACAAGGGGTAAGAGTTTGATTAAGCAATTTAGTCCATTCCTTTAATGCTTATTATTAGTAATTAGTCCCCATAAATCTTACCTTATATTAAATATAAGTAATTATAATATTATAATTTAGTCCTTAAGTTTGGAGCTATCCATTACACTGGTCGATATTGGCGGCCCCTTTCTACTTCAACGGGGGATCGCGATTACCCTTTTGTAGTGCAAGAACGATGGACTATGAGTCATTCTTTAATAAGAAAACTGTCATATTAACCTAGCTCTTATACCAGCTTTTCATAGATAAAGAAGAGATACACATCTTATTAAAGAACATTCATTAGCAAATCTGAGAAGCTCTACTTGTTAATGATAGATATCAAATTATAAAAAAAAAACTAAAATATACTAAACAAGATAAACATGAAATTTTATAAAAAAAAATTAAACAGATAACTGAATGTTTCTATAAAAAATATTTGTCAAAAAAATATAAGTATAGACCGACAACTGTGTCAATGATTAGATAGAGACGTGAATCAGCAGAACCCGTGAATGATGATGATGACTTTCTTTTGATCTCTTGGGTGAATCATGATTGACTAGGACTAAGGAGCCCCGATCTGCCCAGGTTCTTTTCTGCACTAGCTCTAAGAATAATATATACAAGCTGAAAACATCACAAAGCACCACTTTTTTTATTGGTATATGAACTTAATATCCAAAGAGATAATAAATAATTAGTAATCGAATGTTCAAATAAATACACCTGCCTCAAGTCTTAAACCTTATATTAAGGAAAAGAAGAAGAAGAAGTAGTAGTAGAGATGGCCCCAACATCCATGTTAGCATCACTAGCACCACTTGAGCTAGTAACCTTATCTAAGCACCCGTGATGGGACCTCTGCAACGTTAAACGGTGTCAATTGTTCCATCTAAAAAGGTCAAGAGCTGAGGCTAGCCTTTTGAGGGGTTAAAAGGGCCACAAGCTAGCCCTTCACGAAAAGGGATTTCCAGTTTCCTAAATCCCTGGCTGTTGTAACTGAGATGAGTGTGAGTGGACGTCATCGGTGAAGAGAATTGAGAAGGTTGTATGTAGGTCGTCATCGTCTTCCTGTGCTGTGTAGAAAGGCTAACTGGGGCTTCCTGCCCCGGCAGAAGACATCGGAGTCGCCTATACACACGCCTTTTGGACGGAAAATTCAGCGTGCAGATTGATGGGTGAACTCATAGTCTATCGACATCCTAGCTAGGGGGGACAGACCACATGGCTAGGAGTTGGAAACAGGTATGGAGCACGCGGCGACCCTCAGTGGCAAAAAGGAAAAAGGAGAATGACTAGACTGATATCTTCCATTTTGTACGACTGGGGACCCCGCCATCATCATCACCTCACTTCCATCTAGTGGTCATCAGCTCGATAGAATTCCATAATCGCCAATGGAGGTGCTCGGTGGACCATTCTGTCTATTTGCCCCACGTTCATTGCCACCACCCCTTCACTAAAGAACTCTTATCACATCTAGCTGATCTTTCTTGTTCTGTTCTGTTCTTTTTGCAAATCGTATCGGAGATTAGAATCATATCACTCTTGACCCATCCAATCACCTTAGGACTTATGTATTAGTGTGGCCTTTGATCTTATCCGATATTAGAGATTAGATTATACTAGAGGATGTATTAAAGCCGAGTGCTGAACTTCATCCAAGAGAAACCCCCCTTTTTCTTTTGTTATAATATTGGAGGAACAGCCCACATAGTTGATCCCAATCTCGACTTTGAAGAATTTATTTGATACATACTGATCTAGTTAAATAAAAACAATTGAGTTACAAAATCATTTTTAAAACTATAATTCACCCTTTTATGGGGGCAAAAAAAAACCATAATCATTGATCACCCTCTTAATTTAACCCTAACCTCCTCACTCCACTACCCTCCTTGCCCCTAACTCTCTCATGTTCTCATTCTCTCCCCCTGCCCAACATCGGTCATGGCATCTCTATCTTTCTGACTTTGTTCATAATTAACAAGAATCACTGATACTAACAAAGAACATTAACGTTCCGAACAAAAGTAATGTATAATATTATCTAAAAGTAAGGATAAGGATTAAGCCCCCTTCCTTATAATTAATTGGAACTGCACTGGTTTTCTTTTTCCCCTACGGAGTATTACAGTCTCTCATCTTTTCTACTTTCCAGGCTTCTCATATCGTAATAATGGAAGAGCGATAAAGATTCCCCTCCAGTTCATCGCATTGGGATCACTTAATAATGATTACGGAGTGCTAACTCGTATTACATACGATAATTATCATCCAAATGAAATTTATTGGAGACATTAATCTGAGCACGACTAAAATAATTAAATAATTTCATGTAGAAATAATATATCAATGGAGATTAAAATTTTTTAATTTGTTTGTATAAATTGATATATTTTCTATATTATGATAGATAATTTAAGTGTAAAAAAATAAAAATTATATATAATATACATTTAGTTATAATTTTTAAGTAATCATCATAATTCTAAAAGTAATTTTAATTTTTATCATCATAAAATTTATATTTTATTAACGACATTTTGTGAAGTACAAAATTAATCAATTCTTGACCTAAAAAAATATAGATATAGATAAATAATTAATTTTTTTCTATATCGATAGTATTCAGTACCGTAACAATCGACTAATCTATTAAATAATATATTATATAATTTAAAATTCATCAACTAAAATTTAAATATAATTAATAAATTTAAAATTTGTAAATAATTTAGTACATGTTGTTAGATAAATAATTGATGCTTTGATAACTTACCCCATTAAAAAAAGAAAGAAATCAGAAGACAAGGTAATTAATCTCTGCCGTCATATACATATATATATACACGTCTACACGGTCTTGTTCATATATATATGTATGTGTGTATGTATGCATGTATACTGTTTTTGTCCGTCTCCTCCCGTCTGATTTACACACGTGAGCAGAGACAGGAGCGGCAGTCACAACCAACCCCCCACCCCCACAACCCAATGTGGACATGTAGATTTGATCGATGCTAGAAATTTCAAAGGAAGCTAACCGACACCCACCGTCGCGGCGATGATTTCAACCCCTTTTTTTTCTGTATAGAGCGATCGTACAACCGTCCGAATCCGGTTTCTCACAAAATTAAAATTGTCTTGACGAACACGTACACTTCGCGGTGACAAATTTAGGAGCAATTAAAATTTCATAAAAAAAAGGCTGTTTTTTTTTTGTTTTTTGGCCAATAAATTGTCGACTTACTAATGCCAATATTTCCAAACGAAACCAGGGAATTTTCTATTCTTGCTAAAGTGAGATTTTTCCAGATTCAGAAGGGATTTCACATGCCGATTTCATTCCTAAATCAATGTCATTTGCCCTTCTTTTTAATAAATAAATAAATAAATTTTTATTTCTTTTGTTTTGACGGCGGTTGTCGTCTGGACTTTTGAGCGTGCAGTATATATTGCTGTCTTCTTTGTACGCTCCGCTTGCAAACTGCTAGAGGAGAACAGCACCTCAACCTGTCCGAGGATCTGACAGTAGAGGAAATGGCTTCTTACTCATCTTCTTCTTTTTCGTCTTCGTCGTCTTCTCGTTCTTCGACTTCCTTCGCGTCCGAGCTCTTCGGCTCCAAGCAGATGGCCCCTCCTTCCTCCTCTTCTGAGAACGCCTTTTCTTCCATCTTCCCGCCTCCTTCCGTGGTAATAATTTCTAACGATCCCGTTGATGGAATTACATGGGCATCATGCCCGAAATCAAATCCACTGGTCGGTAAAGTAGGGTCTCACAACATCCTGTGTCTGGAACCGGCTTTGGCAGATTAATCGATTCGAGTTAAAACTTGCACCTCCTTTTGCAGCAGCTTTCTCCATGACATCGTCTCTGGTTGCCTTCATTGCTTGAAATCTTGATCAGGTCCGAACAGGGGAATTTCCTAATTTTGAAGTGAACCAGAAGAGGCATTACACTGCAGAGCGAGGCTGGAACATCAAGCGTGGAAGTACAGGTTGACATAACAATCATCCTTGCTATTTGATAGATCAGTGCGTCTTTTTTCGATATTTCCGTGGAGAATACACCTCTTACATGGACAATGAGGCATCACTCTCCCTCTTTCTCGACTTTCCGACAAGTTCTGCTCTTCATGCATGTCAAGAAAAGGCTTTAAACTGCTTAATGGATGTTCTTGTCGTTGTGCCATGCTAGAAATTGGAAAAACAGTCTCATTATCACCGAACTCACTGCAAGCGTCCATGCTCTCAAATTACTGTGTCAAGAATATGATGAATTTAATTTGCTCGTTAAAAAATGCTCTTCTGCAGAGGATGACTTGAAGGGCGATAAAAGTGAGACCCGGGGCGAACAAAAGGATGCAAGTTACATTTACCAGGAGCAGAATTTACAGCCTGTCCATCTAAGCTCGTCGATCTTCTATGGCGGCCGAGAAATTTATTCCCACCCGACAGATAACCATGACTCCCCGTCGACCCCTACTCCAGTGAGTAAATACCACCCTCGATCTGTTATCAAAATCATCATTAAATCACCTGCCACACAATAGAATGGACATCAAGAACATGTTTGCCTTTTCCTCAGTTAGAGAATGGTAAAAGAGAAGATGACTCGGAAAGCGCTTCCAGAGGGGACTGGTGGCAAGGTATCAGACTCGTAACTCTCAATCGTTCCCAGCAGCTAACCAGGCATAGAAGTAAAATGGTACTGACATTTGATCCTCCAAATATGATATCTGCAGGGTCTTTGTACTACTGAATGATCACTAGATGCAGCATATCTGTTGCTGAGGAACTCGTCGGGCAGACAGTCCACATCGCTGATGGATAATGATCTGAGATTTTGCACATAGTTATCTATTCAGTCACTTCCTATTTCTTGTTTTTCTCCGGACGTCTGTGCCTAACAAGAAATGCTTCCCCCGGGTTGCCTCGATAATTGCATATAACTCTAGGCAGTTTCTCTCTTATTGCATGGTAGTATGTTCATCAGCAGATGACATGAAAGAAGTTTCAATCATTTGACTAACCAGCGCTTCATAAATATAAATTCCTAAGAGCTGAATCGAGCATTCGGCATAAGCAGTGATGCAGAAGGCACAGGAACTTGAAGAAAGACTTCCATAATTCTCTTGCATGTCTAAGCCAAGTATGCGACTCTTGATCATAAGGCACTAAAACCTCAAAATAGCAAGATTGGGCAGTTTTAGTAAAGGATGCTTTGCGAGAGATATGCAGCCATCGGTTTTTGCTGTACTTTCCGATGTATATAACACAGTAAAAAGCAGAGAGCTATGAAGTATTTGGCCTGCAGACTGGAAGACTGTTTTCTAGATACCGTCAGGAACTGAACCTGTCTCCTTCAAGATTTTCTGTGGTATAAAAACATCTGGGTATTGCTCCTAACGAGCCATGGAGTGACATTATCCAGAGGATTTTACTAATGATTTCTCACCATGAGATATAGCCGTTCTAACGGTTTCATATTAATTTGACAGTCGCATGGCATATTTCAAGAGCCATAAACGGTAACTCTCCTGTATGAAGTATGTCCCAGAATCTTCCAATACTCACATTTGATAAATGTTGCTGAATGTTGCAAATCAAATCAAGTACTATATATTCCAGGCTTGAATTTGGCATAGTCTTTGAGATGACAAGAGTGTCCAGAAAGAGCTAATAATTAATTCAACATAGAGAAACGTTCACACAAAACTATAGGATCATCACTGGCTAGAAAACCTCTGCCACACGCATAATATTAGAGCTGGAAGGAAGTTTGGAAGACTATCACTTTTGAGGAAGGTTGTGATGAATATTCATCCCTTCTCCTTAGCGGCTGCTGCTGGTGCTGAAGCTTGGATCTTTGACGATGGTGACGGGGCAAGTTGCATGATTCATCACGTAATTTGTCACACTCCCTAGTATTATCCTGCCAACACGACCACACATATTTGTTTTGATTATTCCGGACTCCAGAGAAAATAAATTGTTGAACAAAGTGCTGAAGACTGGAATGTAAGTTAAAGTGCACAAGGGATCATGCCTTTGAATTGTACTGAGTCCTCTGCTTCCCATGACGAGGGAGTCCAACTTCAGATCTTCAGTTGACTGAACGAGCTTCTCTCTTGCATCCCCCCAATACAGTTTCGTCACAACCTTCATCTGTAAGAATCACAAAATCTTACATTACTTTTGACTCTTTGTAAGCCCGACAAGACCATGGATTTACTATGAAGGTTGTCTTCTTGCAAAAAACAGGACAGGCACCTCTTTCTGTCTAGAGGCAGTATCGAGCATGTCGAGAACTTCCATATCCGTCTCCGCATCATACTTCTTCATTGCCTCGGGCTCCCGATACTCTGACAGGGGGATCAGCGCTGGCGAAAGAAATGAACGGCAAATAGGAAAGAAGGAACGACATCAGCCATCATAAGCTTTATCAGGCGACTTTCGAGCGAGTTAACGGAAACACAAGTACTTACGAGAGCCTGTTTTAGACCAGAGGAGATTGCGGGACTCATCGAGGGAGCTCGGCCTGACATGTATGATGTGGACGGAGTCGCCCTTGCCGACCAGGTTGTCTATGGCCCACTGGAGGGCACATTTGCTGCTCTTGGAGAAGTCCATCGCCACACCGATCTTCCTATCACCTGCCATTTGCTCGATCTCCGTCTTCCCTTAGGAATCCCGTATGAGATGCTCTGGAGAAAGCCTGAGGATCTGATCCTTCTTCTGTTCTGGAGTGTGAGCAAGTTTTGTGCTCGGAGATGAAGCTAACTGGGTGGACTATCTGAAGCAATTTCTGGCTACACATATATAGAGAGAGAGAGAGATAAGGCTACCAGACGCAATGCGACGATGGTTGCGTTTACTTACTGACAAGAATTTCGCTTTACTGCTCGTTCAAGTGTCCCTTTAACCCTTCTCTTAGGGTTGACAAAATGTGCGTCATCCACGCGACTTCACCTCAGCCGAAAACCCTCTCCCTATGGATTGCTTTTTCTTGTGATCATTAATCATTTGCTTGCACTGAAGGACCACAAAACTAGAAACTAAGAAAAAAACCCAATTAAGAGGACCGAGAATTTCAGTTTTGAAGGTTTGTTTTGATTAGTAAACATGATGAACCTCTACACCGTTGTTAGGCCTGAAGCAGCCATAATTGGAACGAAATTCATATGGGCTTCGTGAGTAAGACTGAAGGGGAAGAAAAGAAAAAGGATCTGCTGGCACAAGTTGACCCCGACCCTATATATGTCAGGATCAAATTTATTGAGGCAATGGATGGGTGCCCTTAACGAGTGGAGACGGTGCCGCCGCATATTCAATTTATGAAGTCGATACTTATCTGGAGCTTCAGATAAAGCAGAGAAGAGAAGACGGATATTGAAAGTGCAAGACTAAGCAAAGGAGCATAGTAAAATGGACTTTGTATATATTAACGGGAAATTTCCATAATTAAAAAATGAGATCAAATAATGCATCTCCTCACACATGGTGGCACCTAATAATAATGAGGTAGAATTCTCATCTGTGTATATTAACACAGGGGTAGGTGTTACCTACTTCATCCTCTTCGTTCGCAAGGCGATAAGGTGCCGTACGGTCCTCAGAAATGTCTTGATGAATGATGAATCCTAGACTCGAGAGTACTCCTGGAAATTGAGCTCCGACTTGCCACCCACAGTTCTTGATCAGTTCGCAGTTGCACCATCTTGTAACATGAGAACCAAGTTTCGAGAACTGTCAATCTAAGTCGCGAAGATCTCGATCTTTTTCACCCCCTACTTTTCCGGGTCCCTCATTTTCATCGCCCTTTTACATGAGGGGACTACTGAGATGGATGAGATTGAGAACAGATGCTTTAGCTCGCTGGAAATTGTCTAGTTGGGCCTTTTGATGCAAGTAAGCACAGCAACATAGCTGTCCCATAACACAGTGCCATGACAGACCCATGTCCATGGGCCTCAATGTTCCGTTTCTCATCCCTTTTGGGGCCAGCAGTAATGTTCGTTTCTTCCAGAAACACCATTACTGATTGGATTCAACTTTCAGGTATGATCGACTCGGGCTCCATCCAGGTTTATGGCCGGACTTTTCGATTACATAGTTCTCTATCGACAAGATTTCAACAGCCATAGATTTCTCCACCAGCATCGTATCATTTTTTGTTCTTTTTTTGTGACCAATCATTGGTTAGGTCAGAACAACAACATGACATCCCCGACAAAACACGAGCGATCTCAGGTCATATGGGACGATGGTATGAAAGCAAGAGTCCATGCATCCTCGCTTTAAAAAAAAAAAAAGAGAGGGGAAGGAGGGAAGATGCTTTGGACAGTGGAACAGTACCAGCACTTTTCATTATATTACTTAAAATCTCCAAATGGGAAAGCTAGTTAATGAGCACCTCGGGGACAGAATTTATTAACAATTCTTGATTATCAAAAAAGAAAATTCTTTTTCTTGGTGGGGGTTTAGATCATGAAAAACTGGAAGTGCCAGGTTGGAAAGTGGGAAGCGGTGCGTGCCTGCAACAGCAGCAGTCAAAGGACGATGGGGCGGCAGATTTTAAGGAAGATGACAGCTCAGCCGGTCTGCTCCGTTCTGGCGCCGGTCAAAAAAGAGCATTGACTGCCAGCTGTTCATTCCCCACTCCCCCCCCCCCCCTCTCTCTTCCCTGTCAATGTAGTGTAATGTGTAATGGAGAATCCAATGGGCACAGACGATGCCGGGAGAGTTTCTATCTCAGTGTGTTAAATAATATATTTCAGTTTAAAATATAAGAAATACCAAAATTGAAAAAATAAAAAAAATATATATATAAAATAAAAATCGAGACAAAGGGAGGAGGACACGACATCATGGGGTCTTGTGCGTCCAAAGCGGAAGTCCCATCCCTACCCCTACCCACTTTGTACGGTTGTCGCCCCCCGCAAATCAGGCTGACGACTTCCTCAGATAAAATCTTCTCCGCCAAGGCTCGGAAAATGTATATAACACATTATCAACCCTCCTAAAATAAATTACACAATAATTCATTTTAATTTTAATTTTTAAGAAAAACATATCCGTAAGATTTGTTTTGATGAAATCACACAAACAGCCACTGGAAATAGCGGTCGGTCCATCTGAATTAAACAATCCACTATTCAACTTATATAAATGAATTCATTCACTTATACCATAGGCCTCATGAATCCAAAAAATCCTTTTTTCCTAATCTAACCCAGAAGGAGGGAGGTATAAATGACCATTGATAATACGGATACTGTCTGCTTGTGGGTAGTGAACGAATGACTCGTCAAATAATTACGTCATATAATAGATCGATTTTATCACGTGACTTATAAACGTGTAATAAATGAAGCAGATCTCATCCACAATCCACAGTCCGCACCCTTTCTCCACAAGACTCAAACTCAACTATTTAGAAGGCATGTGAACCCATCGGATAAGTGGATCTAGTGGATGTCACCTCTCCGCGTAGTCATATAATTTCTATTCTCGGTCAGCCCAAAAGCAATTTAATAAAAAAAGAATAAAATAATGTATAAAATTTCACTAATTAAAAATTTTGAACATAATTTAATTTTAATTGGAAAGTGTCGTGACTGAAATTCCCTTTTTATATGTTAGTTAACTTCCTATCGAAGTCGGTGACTCATCACCATCCGATTCAACCACCTCAACAGCCAATCATATGACAGAGAGAACGGGACGATAGTGGAATCAGACTAAGCACACGTGAAAGTCGGCGCGGAGAACGTAGTGTGAACTACGATCTCCCCTCTTACTTTCGGTCGGGAAGGAGATGGGGTCTTTCGGCCACGCAACGTCGGACGGGCTGATTCATTCGAGCATCTAATCACTGGCCAATGAAAAAAAAAATTTTGGGTTCATTTTACATCATATAATGCGATGCGATGCAATATTTAAACTAAATTACAATGAGTTATTAAATGCGTGTTAACTAGTTATTAATTTTCATAATTGTTATTAAATACTGCAATTTTATTGATATTATGTGACTGCCTTATTTGTGAACTTTTGTTAATTTCCCCTTTTGGCCATAGTTTTAAAAACCGGACCGGGCCGGCCGGTTCGACCGGTTCAACCGGGAACCGGCCACTCACCCGGTCCGGTTCCTTCAAAAAAATCCAATTGCACATTAAAAGAGAAAAAATCCGATTGAACCGGCCGGTTCCCGGTCCGACCGGTGAACCCAATTGAACCCATGAGAAAACCGGCGACTTAAAATTAAAAAAAAACACAAAAACCTATTGTAATGTACCTATTTTATTTTACTAAACTTATATTTACATTTTATATTAGACTTTTGTTTAATATAATGGTTATATTAATGATTTTTGTTATAAATTATATTCAAATTATGATATTATGTAAATTTATTAGTAATATTATATTATTAATATTATTTATTAAACATGCGGTTCAATCCATTGAACTCCCGATCCGACCCTTGAACCCATACCTACACCGATTCCCGACCGGTCCGATTTTAAAAACTATGCTTTTGGCTGTCCTGCGCCGGCTGTTTGGGGTGGGAAGTGGAAAAGCGCACGCCGTAAAACGAGGCAAAGCATCTGATCTATTTGCCGAGAGGAGAAGTTAACGCCTGCCGTTACAAACAAACGGAAAAGAAAGGATTAAAATCGATAATAAATAATCAAATAAAACTAAAAAAAGAAAAATATGAAAAAGAAAACTTTGACCAGGTCACAGAAGGTACAGTTTTTTGTAATTTAGGTGGAAAGCGTGACGCATATGCGCCACGTGGAGCCTACGAGGGCGGGACAAAGGCTCGGTCGGTTGACGATGCCCCAACCGCTCAACGAATGTGGGACGAGTGTGGTCCCCGTCCCGCGCACCCCACGCTGCCCCCACGGCCCATCGTGTGAGAGTGGGAGCGGCCGCGGGCCGCCGGCTGAAAGACCGCTCTACCCCTCAACACCCCGTATTTTTAGGCGAACAGCTGGCCGCAAGAGATAGGCGCGTGCCCTCAGTGTCCTCGCCGGCGCGTCATTAATCATTCCCTCCCGCTCCTACAAATATAGTCTCTGTCTTGCATTCAAACGTCGCCGAAAGATTTCATTTGCTCTTCCTCTCTCTCTCTCTCCCCGTGTAACCCTGTTCGTACGCTGTACTGCTCTGTTCGGCTCTGTTTCAGTTATGGCGGATGAGAGCATAGAGGATGGCGAGTTCTGGCTCCCTCCCCAGTTTCTCGAAGAGGGCCTCGGCTGGGAAGACTCCGACTCGTCTGACCTCTGCTCGCAGGTGGAGTCCATGGCGGGCTCCGGCGAAGATTGGAGCGACGAGGAAGACTGCCTTGCCGATTTTAGGATGAAGATGGCTCTGTCTTCAGTCGAAGATGATTGCCAAAAGCTCGACTACGAGAAGTACAAAGTACGATGGCCTTTTTTATCTCTTCTATTATATCATAAAGAATACGTATTTATTGTGATTCTAATTTGGGGATGTCGTGTGTTTAGGGCTTGTTCGGTTCTTGTTCACCGAAATCGACCCTCCGTGGAGTCGGCGGTAGCTGTGGCCACAGGCAGAGATTGCCTCCGGCCACCATGCATGTGCTCTGCGAGGACGGTGGTAAAGTCGCCCCCCTGAGAATGAGCGAGCAAGTGCAACACTGTGGACCCAGCCGGCTGACGGCTAAATCCGATGCATATTTCTTTCCCAACCAGTCGATTTCTCAGCGGCAGTTGCAGGCTGTCCAAGTAAGCTCTTCTTCTGGAAACATCTGAAGTTGTTGTTCTATGTGCTTAGTGACAAAGTAACTGCTATTAGTGAATTAGACAAGACCGTGAACCTCTAATTTTTGTCGTTTTCATGTGACAGTTGCAGAGGATGAGACAGCAGCAAATGTTTTGGGGGCAATGCCAGGTGGCTCATCGTGGCCCTCTCGGCCTCCACTGGCCTCCACTGCAACAGGGACATCAAAAAACCAATCATTTCGCTCACCAAATAGGGAGGACCGGAACAATGAGGGCGGTACTTACTAGACCTCTGGGTACTCGACCATGCACTGGCACCGGAGTTTTCTTGCCCCGTCAAGTGGGCTCTCAACTAGAATCCAGAAAGAAACAAAGCTTGGCACCAGCATCTTCCCCAGTTTTAATTCCTGCCAAAGTGGTGCAAGCTCTGAACATGAGCTATGAGAGCATGGGTTCTCAACCTCAGCAGCAGCTTAGGTCTTGCTCAAGCGGACGTTTTACTTCTAAAAGTGGTAATGCCTCTACTGCTGTTACACTTCCTAGCAGCATTAATTGCAGAGCACGAACATTGGATCTTACGTTTGATTTGTTGGTGATGTTCGGCAGATGGAGCATGGAGATCTTCGAGGAAAGGTTTTGCTGATGCACGGCCCGGTGTGAACCATGACATTCAGCTGCCAAAGGAGTGGACTTACTGAAACTGTCTGATGAGAAGATTGGTTTTGGCGTCCGAACTAGGAAGTGTAGTGCTAGCCTTTTAGGTTCATAGCATATATCTATAGGACAAAAAGATGCGAAAGGCTGGGGTAGAAGGGCTCTTTTGTTAGCGGTTAGGGTTAGGGAAGAACAGTGATATTGGATTCACTGCGCTGGAAGTTTCTGTTGTCTTTTGGGTAATAAAAAAAGCATGACTATGAAAACTACGGAGTTTCTCTTCCATGGAGGAAGGGGACAGGGGCAAGTGGGCTGTTCCAATATTTTGCAAGCTTCAGCCTTCTTCTCTGAAAATAATTCACAAATAGGTCTTATATTATGCATCTTCTAAAGTCTGTCTCCTCCTCTGAATGGATCTAAGCAGAAGAAAAAGAAAGGGGCAACTGAATGCCTATTTAAATAAGGCATTGCTGTGGTAAGAATTGGGAGCAATTAACCCGCTGCACTGTCTCAATCTGGCAGCTGGTCTTAAAAGCAGTGTATGATAGGGTGCCAATTAACATTTGAATCAGAACTCCCCGTAGATGTAAATCCTCCCTATAAATGGATGGGGGCATATATTGAAGCTAGAAACTGCTGTTCTGTGCTCCCATAGCATGCGGTTAGCAGCTACGTTTCAAACCAGAGATTCGGATGCGGAGCAAAGACGGAACTGGCTGAGAAGCAGGGCTTTGATTTATAGCGCATCAACGAGTCCCCATTCGATCAATGACGTATCTCTTTTACATCCATTAACAGGTCCTAAAAGAGGGAGAGGGATGGAAAGGAATCATCCAAGGGAAAACCATGTGATGGGAAAGCTTGCTAGCACTCGGTCTTAGATTTGGAGTTCTTGCCAAAGAAGTACATGACTGTGATCGAAAAGTTCTTATCTTTGAGGGCGTGTGGAGTTACGGGATATCAGCAAGGACCGGAGAACCATACCATCTTATTCCTGCTGATCGGCCCAGTTCCAGTGAGCTGGACATGCCGGAGTATTGTCGGAACGATCATCCCCCATGTGGCTCTGGCGTGAAAACATTCATCATCACACAAATGTCCATGTTACAGCCCTTGATTTTGGCTGCTCACACTAAACATTCGATTCTTTTAATCTTGCCCGTGAAAGGTTACGTGAGATCGGAAGCGACCTGTCTGATTCTCCATTGTCATCTGCGGAGGATAGTTTCTGTCTGATGAGGGTGCATTTCGAGAGTGGCGCTTGTGCATTTCCTCCAGGGCCAGGCAGTCGAGATTGTCTCGCAGGGCATTGCGAGCAGGCCGTAAGATGACGTTCTCGATATGAGGCAAATCCAAAGGATGGGCCGGGCCGTAACAAGGCCAGGCTCAGTATCTGCCCAAGGCCCACTAGTGTGCCGATTTCAAAACTATGAACCAGTCCTGAAATCACCGTTGTTACACGCGCAAATCTTGCAGAACTTATAAGGCCCACATCGACACCTTCCCACGACAAAGCACCGATGCACCACACGGCACACATGCGTACTTTTAGTGAGAGTGAGAGAAGGGACCGTCACCTTTCAAAATAGTATAATGACAAGCAATGATTCTGTGAGAGCTAGCTGGTGCTTTTTCTTATGCACAGCGGCGAGCGTCCACACGGATAGCGGCCAGTTTGAATGTCGCCCGTGCGTCTCTACTCCTTTTTGTACAGTGATGGATTTACAAAGATATGGGACATAAAGACATCGCAAGGACAACAATTTGAATGCGGGGGGCTCTTCTTCCCCATATCTCCCCTACACAGGGGCGCTGTGGAGCATCCGGCATGGGCCCTCGTGATATTTGCCGAGTGCGATACAGAATATCGATCACTGTCGCATCTTAATGTTTGACCTTTAGCTTCCTCGATTACGTCCGAATATGGGGTTAAAAACTTTTAGATAGGTTATGGGTTTAGCTTATCGGTATGAGCAGGATGGGGATTGGATGGGTAAAATGCGGTCTAGAAACATTTTGAGCTGCCAGCAAATGGAATCGTACCACAGTACGAGCATGGTCTTTCTCTGATTCGATCTCTGTCTGGATCGGGATCGACAGAATGTGTAGAATCAAAGGGCAGTCGATGAGCCAAAGAGGACAGGAGAGCACATGGGACTGGGGACTGTCGGTGTAACTTTCATGTGGGAATTGTACAATGGCTTGTCGTCCAGAGAAGGGATTTTTGTCCCAAGTTCATTTAACAGACGATGAACGAGATCCCGTATGACCAAATTGTTGCTTGAGCTCTTAGTACGGAGAGCTTTTCTGTACTCACCGTCACATGCATGCCCCCGACCATCTCCTCAGAGTGCGCTCATACCCACACGTTATATCTGCGCATAAGAGAATTTGTATTATTATCCAATACTTAAAACTAGTATATTACTTACAGCCGATTGCTAGATTACGTAGTTAAATTAATTTCAAGTCTGCCCACTTGCTTTTGATTGCTCGGAATCTCCACCCCCGCCCTTTTTTTTCCGGTGGGAGAAGAACGTAGATGGAGAGAGAGTTCCCTCTTGTGAAATTTCATCGCATTAATTTGTTGCAATGTGAAGCTCTAGGCATATGCGCACACACGCTCACTTGTATCAGTCGAGTTTGCCTTCCTGCGTGGAGTCAGTACAATTGCATGCATGTTACATATCAACTGCAACACGTATAACACGTGCGTTATATATTCTTCGTCAATTTATATCCAAAGGATCACTAAATGGGTCCATAAGGAGTAAATCAACTTGAATCATGAATCTTGTTCGTGTACAAGATTTAAATCATCAGTTATCACTTGTGGTTTCTCCATCAAGCATCGATCGATCGTCCATCAGGATGCGGTTGAGGTGGTTCACCGGCTCATACTCTTTCTGACCGAGATGTTTAGGTTCGAGCCACCGATGGGGTGATTAGGTAGGCATCAGTCAAGTAGGGTTTCACAATATCGGAAGCCGTACAGTCTGGGACATTCAAGACATTGCATCAATCGCCATCCATATACTAAATTTTCAGCCTTTTTGCCAAGGCATTCTCTCTCGAGGTGGAGCGAAAACATATAGAAATAAATTCGGCTTTGTCCACGCTCGAAACTGATATTGGATTACAAGGTGGTGCCTTGAATATACATACATACATACATACATACATACGCACGTCCCCGCTGTAAGGTCCTCGCCGGCGAGACAGCCAGACAGGGGCCCCGTGTGCCGGGCTGAGGGCCCTGTGTGCCGGGCCTCTCAGCCCAGCCACACACACACACACAAACACACCCTCTTTTTTTCTTTTTTATGGTGGCCGGGGCTGCGGTCTTGCAATTGGACATGCGATGCCACGAGTTCGTTAGTTTGCGTGTTAAATTGCACGACATATGTGTAGTCTTTCTGAATTAAAAAAGCGACAATCAGGAGAAGAAAAATGAAGGGAAAGCAAAGGGGGAGGTGGGGAAACGAGAGATCTAATGATGAACCCACCGGTTAGCAACACCGAGAAAGGAATATCATATGAATTATGGCGGGATTAGTGCCATTAAAAGGCGGACAAAGAAAAGATGAGATGTCTGGTGAGAGTAATGATGCCAAGGGACAGGGAGATGCGAGGACGGATGCAGACGGTCGAATGCCGGCCGACTAAACAAGTCAAGATGTTCCGGCATCTCCTCCTCTTAACTAAGGTCCCGGGCTCGAATGTTGCAAGTGGGAGCAAGTTTATATCCGGGGAGCCTCGCCCCTCGGTGGGCCGATCCACTGAACTTGCAGACTTCACTTAAATTTGTCTATACTCTTACTAAAACAGCCAAGTCAGCTCATTGTCTATCTCACCTGTCTTCGTTTCGAACTCTTTATCTACTTTCTTTTTTTTTTTTTTTTACGGTAAGAAACATTTCAGATAGAATTTGACATCTCGTCGATCGCAAAAAGATTGTCGAAACGATATCGTTAAGTGAAGTAATATCCTCTTTTTCTTTTTTCTTTTTTGATTTTTTTCCCCCTGAGAAAAGAGCTATAATGGCACCGTGGTTTAGACGATACCTCTGACTCAGTGACCTGTGCTGGGTTAACGCTGGGACCCCAAATTAACCAATTGAACGGATTTTTTAGAGGAAGAAGAAGGAGGAGGAGAGAGAGAGATGAAAGAATAAAAGTGCGAGAAAGCATCATCGTCAGTAATCATCATCAAAGCCATAATTGAGGCAGGCATGTCAAATTGTCAATGGGAGGGGTGGAGGGGAGCGCCGTGGCACGAAATGAGTGCATCTTTTTGCCTTTCTTTCCCCCGGCCCTTCCCCTTGTGAAAAAAAAAGGAGGGGGGTGGGTCCCCCTTGACCCCCTGGTTGGGTGGTAGCCATAATTGACTCCACCTCACTCACTCGCCCACATGACATTCTCCCCCCCCCCCTCCTATCCCCTCCGTAGTATCGACGCGTCTTCGAGGAACAAAATTATAATGGATTTTGATGTTAAGTCCAAGTGTTCAAGTTGGTATTAAGACACTGCCCATAAATATGAATTAATCCCGTCCATTTTGACTACACCCGACAATCCGTATCGTTTCGTGTCACAAGCGCATCGACCCGTACACACAACCCATTTATGAAAAGGGTGAGACACAAGCAGCTTAAATTGTGGGCCTGACCCGATCCGACCCGTTTGACCCGTAAACTTAAATGTGTATAAATGTGTCATTTGTACAACACGTGAGTAACACAACATACACGCGTTCAGACACGCTTAGTTAAACGGATTTAATCATGTCTTATCGGGTCACACGGGTTCAACCCGCATTAACACGTTTAAAAGGGTTGTACATGTTCAACCCATCTAAGTACGAAACATGTTTTATGCTCGACTCGTGTCCCACAAGTAGATAAAAAGTTCAACCCATCTAAATACTAAAACATGTTTGCACCCGACACCCGACAATCTGCATCGTGTCTACATGAGCTAATGTCATAAACACATCAACATCAATCTATACACAACCCATTTATTAAAAGGTAATAAACGTGAATAACTGGAATACATTTGTTTAAAAGGTTCATATAAATCTAATCCATCTAGATAATTCGGACTCATCTAACACAGTACATGATCGGGTTATCCTTTCGTACTTAAAAAAAAAAATACTCGGCCTAACTTTGATTGGGAACTCTATCCCGTTATAGATTCTCTCTCTCTTTTTTTTTCCCCAAAATATACATCCATCTTAGTTGACTTCAGTTAATGCTTTTGGGTGCAGGAACATTTGACTTGAATTTTACATATGTCGAATCGAGCAACGCGCTTATATGTAATGTTATCCACTATGCGAGAAAAGCTCTCCAACTTTGAGCAAAGTTGGTTTATTCATAGATAAAATTTTCTAATAATTAATTTTATCAACTTATAAAATTTGAATATACGATTTTATTTAAGAGAAATTGGTGCAAAATCACACCCGACTAACCGATACCGTTAGAAATCACCCTTATTATGTCAAATATGAGAACCGTAATGGGCAAAACAAATTTTCAAATTTGAATTTAAAAAAGAAAATGCACTTCCTAAGATTCGAACGTATGAGTGATGGCAATGGGTCATCTGCACACCAAAGATAGGAAGTGGGAAATTTTATAATTCCATCTCAGCGTTGGTACGTTTGGATTGAGAGGTTTGGATGGACACAGAAAGGGACGGGTTCGGAGAGATTATCGATATTTGCATTAGGAAGGTTGCGGAGGGATTTGGAGGATATGAGTGATTTAATAATTTTATAATCCAATTTAATTGAAAGAGAATTTACATGCAGTACGGGATGGTATATTATATAGGTTGAAACTTGCTTATTAAGCTCCAGATACTGACTCTTAGAGGTTTCGAATTATGGACCTGACCTATTACGTCTTGTCGGTTTACCAGCAGACTGTCAGCTTTGAAAATGCACTAACGGTTACTTACCTAAACCAAAAACAAACAAGTAGTGAGTAAAGGTCAGAGGGTCATTTATTTATCGGCCTAATTTTGCTTGGCATTAACAGGAAAGATAGGATTACTTCTGGATGCTCAAATTTGTCCACCCAATATGATATATATATCTCTTGGCTGAAACGGTGTGATTTTTTAGCTCGCTGATCTCCTCTATCATATCAGATGTACCCCGGCTTGCACTTCACATCGAGCCTCTCTGGTGAACTCGCTCTTCATCCGAACTCACTCGCTGGTAAGAGGCAACCGAGACCTCATTTTTCACCACGATGTACAAGTCTGTCAAGCCGAAATCGGATGGAGAAGTTGTGCAATCACCTTGCGGCACGACGATAGTCCCTCAGGGGAAAAAAATACAATTGGGCAATTGAATCGAAGGGCAAGAAATTCAACCATTATTCCAAATACTCCTTCTCTCTATCTGTCACAGGGCCAATGCAGACCACAAATTTTTCCGCGTCCCGCTAGGTGCCGACACTCTGCTTGCCGACCAGCCACACACCGCGTGTACCGTCGAGGCTGAACGATCACAGAACCGAAGAAGCGACACCAAGGAATGCAAGAACACAATTTGGAAAACGTAACTCGTATTCACATATATTACAAGTACACGAAAAACCCAATCCCAGATCATAACACTTACACACAGTCTCACGAGCCTATGCCTCGTAGTCTCTTACTGCTTGCATTCCCTACTCGTCTTGTGTCTTCTCTCAAGAACACCGAACTGCTGCCCAACTCGACTTTCTCTCCCTTGGAATCTCAGGCACTCTGTGTCTCTCAATTGATCTGGTCGCTCATGGTTCTCTCCTCATCTCTGTTTGGTGTCTGGTGTTTGGTTTCTTGGTTGCCTCTACAGAATGAGACTGACCCTCTTTATATAGAAGAGCCGAGCAAATCTGATATGACAACTGATATATTTGAATCCCTTGATTCACTCTATCAGGTTTCCAATCTGTCCAATCCCTCTATGATTGTTTCCATAACAGACTGATTGCCATATTCCATGAGAATCTTTCTTGGATTGCTTGCTTGGATTGACTTGGTGCCAGCTTAGCCTTGTCGACCTGATCCATCCTCCTCTGGGGTCCACGTCCATGATCACCTCCTAGGATCACGGTCGTCTGAACGGGATTGCTGCATCCAACGGTGCTCAAGTCTGGTCAAGGACTTAGCCGATCTCTACAAGTAGTCAACTCCCTAGCCGCTAAGTGTTGAGCCTCCCTTAGCGTCTGTCGGGCCTGTTGAATCGTGCGCACTCATAGAGTGCCTTTGTGCGGTTGTATCAGGTTCACCGAACCTCCTTGAGCGTTGCACCGTGCCTTGCTCATGAGCATCCTCACTGTCCACCCGTGCATTCGCCTACTTGTGCATTGTGACACTTCTTGGCCACAGTCTGATCCCTCAGCACCCTACCGAGCCTTGATCGGTTATTCCCTTCACTGGTGCCTTTGTGCACGCTTATGTGACCATCTCCATACTTACTCATTTGTAAACTTGCAATTCATCGCAACAACTCGCACCTGACTGCCCACACATCATCGCGTGTAGGTTATGCGCTACCACTACCCTGAAGTACGATTTATAATACATGTTCTCCGGAACTAGAGTTTAAGGGTCTAACACGGTCCCTCTAGACCCCCTCTCTCCCATCGTATTTTATTACTTTTTAGTTATAATAAATGTATTTATTCATATATTGGGGGTGGGGACGGGGTGAGGCCGACGTGACCGTGTCACAGACTTCATGTGTGAGTGAGTCTGTGTGTGTTTGTGCGTCTCTCTCTCTCTCTCTCTCTCTCTCTCCATATCTCTCTCAACCGCTGCGATTTCCTTGCTAATCCTGCATTGGTCACCGACGATGGGAGCTCGTTGCTGCAAATTCTCTCTATGCTGGTTCCACTCTCGCCTCAAGTCCTCTGTCCTCGAGTCCTCCGATTTCGGTAATCTCCTCCACACCCCACCCACCCACCCTCCCTCCCTCTCTCTGCGTCTCTGATCTTGTGCGTTGCTTTGCAGTTGCGTAGCATAGGCATGATTGAGCATTCTGATTTTTGTGTTTTTTTGTGCAGATGGTGAAAAGGGCGAGGGGAAGCAGTGGCCGACCTTCATGGAGTTCAGCTTCGAGCAGCTCAAGTCCGCCACCTCTGGCTTCTCTCCTGACAACATCGTCTCCGAGCATGGCCTCAAAGCACCCAACGTCGTCTACAAAGGCCAACTCGACAACGGACGTCGGATCGCCGTCAAGCGCTTCAACCGCCTGGCCTGGCCTGATTCTCGCCAATTTCTCGTCCGTACTCTCTCTCTCTCTCTCTCTCTCTCTCTCTCCCAGTTGAGCTTCGCTTCCTTGCCCAAGCTTGAGTTGCTGGTATTTCGACCTGGGTCCCTGCTAACTTGATAGAGGGTTCAATGTCACTGATTACAGGATGAAGCGAGATCCGTGGGAAGTCTTAGGAGCGAGCGGTTGGCAAATCTCATCGGGTGTTGTTGCGAAGGGGAGGAAAGATTGCTAGTAGCTGAGTTCATGCCCAACGATACCCTCGCGAAGCATCTCTTTCATTGTGAGCTTTGGATTTCTCTATTTTAGTTGCCATTCTATTTCAATTAAGCTGTGAGAATTGACAAGCTAAAGCTATTGCCTCCTTTTATAAGGTAACGAGCTTAGCTTAAAATCAGCAGAAGAAGAAGGTGAAGAGTGATCCCATCGTTTCCAAACATAGTGATAAATTAGGATATTGACTGGAGACCTTTCCACTCACATGCTTTTATGCCCATGAAGAATCTGATCTTCCAGAGATCTTCAGAAAAAATTTCAAGCTAGCGTTGTTCTATCCAGTGACTTATACATCTTCTGCGATATCACAACCATATCTACTGATTATTATGTTTCAGGGGAGAATCAGCCAATGAAATGGGCTATGCGGTTGAGAGTGGCCTTTTATTTGGCACAAGCGCTGGATTATTGTAGCAGCAAAGGTCGAGCACTGTATCACGATCTTAATCCTTACAGGGTATTGTTTGATCAGGTAAGGTCTTCTGCTTGTTCTTGACTTCTTTGTTGCCCTGTTCCCTAGTGCACGCTGATAAAACTTCATGCGCTCTGGCCTTGATTGACAGGATGGAAATCCTCACTTGTCTTCGTTCGGTCTCATGAAAAATAGCAGAGATGGCAAGAGTTACAGCACCAACTTAGCTTTCACCCCTCCAGAGTACCTAAGGACAGGTACTCATTGGCGATGCTTGGAAGTTATATCTGCACTTTATTCACTCACTTGTTATGATGGTGAAAACTACGGGATTAATATTTCTACGTAGTGCTAGCAAGAGCACCTGTTGTTCTGGAAGGTGGAGTCTTAACAGATGATAATTTATATTGCAGGAAGAGTCACTCCAGAAAGTGTAGTTTATAGTTTTGGGACCATGCTGCTTGATCTTCTAAGCGGCAAGCATATTCCTCCAAGCCATGTATGTGACCGTAATGCTGCCTCTGGAAACTTGTTGGCTGATCTATATATTGTCGTATGATGCATCTTCAAGATTTAACTGGAAACTATGTATTATGGCACATTCCACCGAAGGCAGCTTTTGCCTGTATCTTGGTGAATATCTATTTTATAGTTATATATTGTGTCTGAATTGCCAAATTAATGGTCTCCAATGGCAAGCCAGTGAAACTAGGTGCACTATGATATCGTAGTTTTCAAGCACCCATTTTGACATTTTAATGTTATTGTAATTGCAGGCTCTTGATCTCATTCGTGGAAAGAATTTTCTTAAGCTGATGGATTCTGCTTTGGAGGGCCATTTTTCAAATGATGATGGAACTGAGCTAGTTCGACTGGCTTCCCGATGTTTGCAGTATGAACCTCGTGAGAGGCCACATGCAAAATCTCTTGTCACATCTCTCATGCCACTTCAAAAAGAAACAGATGTATGCACTATAATGATAGACATGCCAATGCCATAAAAAGAGTAGATTGATTTTTTTCGGGTCGGTTTTCTCATTGTCATATTACTACTCCCTTTGTTCAGCTGGTCTAATTTTTCTTATCACATATCTCGACCAGGTTCCATCTTATGTGCTTATGGGTATCCAGTTTGAAACTGTATCACCAACACCACCACTTTCACTGACCCCCTTCGGCGAAGCTTGTATGAGAATGGATCTTACTGCCATTCATGAAATATTAGAGAAGATTGGATACAAGGATGATGAGGGGATTGCTAACGAGGTTTACTACTGCATATTTTCATGAAATGTTTTCACTTCAATTTACGTGTACCGAGGTTTCTAGGTTGGCCAACCGAGGTTTACTACTGCATATTTTTATGAAATGTTTTCACTTCAATTTACGTGTACCGAGGTTTCTAGGTTGGCCAACCGAGCATAATGCTGACTACATGATGGGAAAAGCAGTTGACGTTCTGTGGGATAAACCCACTTTTTTATATATATAATTTGCCCACTTAAATTGATATAGGCAGAAGTCTTATGTTAATGATCTTGTTCTGTGATATGAATCTACTAATTTATTAAATTTCCCCAGCTCTTTTTGGGATAGACACATTCTCTTCTTCATTAATTTCTTTCAATTCTAATATCAAGTTTGGAATAACTTTTCAGCTATCCTTCCAAATGTGGACCAACCAAATGCAGGAGACTTTGAATTCCAAGAAGCATGGTGATACTGCTTTTCGGGCAAAGGATTTTGGAACTGCAATTGATTGCTACACACAGGTGATAATTCTGGAATTCAATATCAGAAATGTAGCCCATAGAATTTTGATGGCCTATTGAGAATCATTCTTCTGGTAGCTTACTGTCTCTAGAGGTTTGATGGGGCCAAGTAGCATAGGTTGATCAATATTTAGAGAAAAAGGATCGAGCAAAGGATTATAATAAAAGTAACTAAATGCAGAGAATTATCTGGCAAATACCTCGAAAAACATGAATTGGAAAATCAGCTGCCTCACTGAACAGTTGTAGCTCACTCTTGTGAAGATGTTTGTCCCTGTAGGGATGTTCTATGTATCTTCTCTAGCAATTCAGATATACTTTGACCAGGCGAGCGAGCATTTTCTAATTTCTTATTTTTCTATGCTGTAGTTCATCGACTGTGGGACCATGGTATCACCTACTGTGTATGCGAGGCGGTGCCTATCATACATGATGAGTGAAATGCCACAAGAAGCTCTCGGGGATGCAATGCAAGCTCTTGTGATCTCTCCTGAATGGCCTACCGCACTGTACCTCCAGGCGACCTGCTTGTTGAGCCTTGGGATGGAAAATGAAGCTCAAGATTCACTGAAAGACGGTACGAGCTTAGAAATAAAAAGGAACAAGAACTGAGGAAGTGTATAGTTTTCTTCTTCTTCTTCTTCTTCTTCTTCTTCTTCTTCTTTTTCATCTTTTCATTTCTTCTTCTCTCCTCTTCCGGGGCTGCCTATTCTGTGCTCTTTATGATCGCGTATTTTATTTACCATCTGCCCAATGTCCATTTGGAAATGCTTGTGACATTAGTGGGGTTCTCTAATATGATTTGATTGTTTTAATGTGTTGCATCTTTCCTTTCCCTAATCCATTGACATGTGTGCCTGAGGGTTTTGTTCTTTTTAACTAATATTCAAATGTTGATCCGAAGATAGGGGAAGTAAGTGACAACTCCAAGCTTGCAACACCTAACAGCGGGATGGGCTTGGCATAGCTTTGAGAGCCTTGACCCTGTCCCGAGATAATAAACTGCAATTGTACTATGGGGCAGAATCGACTTGCTCTCTCTTGTGGAAGTTCATACTCTTTTGTCTAGTTTGCCAAGAACGGGATTTGAAAGTCTCGAGATTCAATATCTGAAAAGAAATTATATAATATACTGTATAATATATTAATTACCTATTATGATACTATAAAAAAAAAAAAATTTAGGCTCTCTTTGGATGCGATGTTTGCCATTTGTCGAATATTAGCAGGAGGCCATACCCAGCAGAAAGCTGACAGGGCAGCCATAAGTGCATCTGTGGAGCACACTAGTCACGAGGCTCCTATAAATGGTGCAGCACGCAGCCTTTCTTCTTTGTACTGATTCATTGATGCCCTAAAATCCGCATCATCCGACAGTCCTTATAGCCGACGGGTCCACACCAATTTAAGTCTGACAGTTATAATTGATCTTCTTGCCTTGAATTTCTCGTGCAAATTTTGTACTAACTAGCTCCTGAAGACAAAATCCATCGGCCGCAGTTGCCGAGTTCAGTCGGTCCCGTCAAAGTTGAACGGTCTCAGTTGGCCCTGTTTAAACAGATGGCATAGCCCAAGACGGATCATTAACCAACACAGAACTTTCATCCATCGAGACAACACCACTACTCAACTTAGAAATCCTCAGAAACAACATACATACATACATATATATATATGTATGACCATGAGGAAAATGTAAACTGCCATCTTTTACCCGAGCAGAGGAGTCGGTTAAAATCGTATAAATGGCTAATGAAGCAACCCCCCACTACCCAAGCATCTGAAACATGGCGACACGTTTCACAATTTGTCCTCTCAGTATACATTTCTTGATCTCTACCACAAGCACCGAGTTAATTCTCATTCTCAAGACTTATTTCTCTCGGCGAGAACGACTTACGAGGATGGAACATTGAAGTGAAAGAGCCATGATATTACGAATGCGAATATCATACACGCGAGCAAGAAGTTGAGGAATCGGTGGCCCTGCCAAAAGGGTTGGGTGTCTGACTGGGCTGCAGGAGCTGGGATGGCGGACACGACCGTGGCAGTCTCTGCTTCGTTAGGCTGCTCCGTTGTTTCCACTTCATTTGTCACCGCCACGTTCTGTGCAATGGAATGACAAATTTCACAGGTCCTACGAGAAAGATGTAGATCACGGTGAGATAATCTGAAATTTATCGCAGAAAGAATCTAGAGAGAGTGACAGTGACCAAGCTTGTCAGAGTAGCCTATGGTGGCAACTCTTGTTTATGTTTTCCATGATATTTGCATACATTAATTATGAGAGAGAGAGAGAGAGAGAGATTTGCAGATGTGGGGACTTCTCTTTACCCAAAATGTTCTAATCGACGGAGTCATGAATCACATCTTGTATGAGGTTTCAGTGCTCAGACAACTGAAATATGGAGAAGGCACATGGAAATTAAATGGCAAATACGTCGTTACTACTGAAGCAAAATCTTCGTAAAGATTCTGAAACCAAGAAGACCTGGACGAAGACCACAGCAGACATATAGCGACAACCAGATACAGCACAGCATTAATTTTGACTAAACTATCATGCAAATCTAGAAAAAGAGCTTCAGAACATCTATCATCATACTTATAATCCAAGAAAAAGAACGAGCTTCTACGTTCATGGCACAGCTGAAGTAGACAAAGATCCTCTCTAGGTAAGAAGAGAAGAGCACTTATAACTAATTAACGAACTAGAAGCATAATTGTTACAGACTTATAGACACCAAGACACAACATAATATGCATAACATTCAGTGGATGTACTATTTGGTGTCCTTATCGAAGAAGATGCCACTAGAGGCAAGAAAATATTGTGAAATCTGCGAGGCTCCAACTGTAGAGGCCGACTAGAAAAAAGGCCGGAAGGATTTTGAGTCAAACCTTACTTTCTCAGAAAAAGAAGAGAATCCCTGTGGAATCTGCAATAGGGGTTGCAGAGATTCCTCAATACTGAACTGGCACACACCAACAAGAAACTGTTAGGTGTACTTACATTGCATAGACGGGTAAGGGGGGAGTCAGTGCTTTCGGCTATCTCTTTACCTTTCGCTTTGTCCACTTTAATCTTTATTTAGCCAAATTCTTTCTTTTGGTAATTCATTTTACAAGCTGAATTTGTGGATGATATGCCATATCATAAGCAGACTCCATGGGCAGCCAAAATCAACGTAATTGCTTGCAGCAATAGTTGACTAAAAATATGAACCTTGACAAGAGCACTTGCCCATCACTTTGGTAGGAATAACCAATTCCCAAAACAGACACCCCAGATCAACACATTCTGCTGTCAGAAGACTTGTAATAGGTGAAGGAAATTCCATGATTCTGAGTCGACAAGTAAGCTGATGCAGAATTCACACAGGACGACCCGATTTTCCAATGAAGAAAACATACAATGCGAAATTATGATTTGAAGCAGTCAGAACTATCACATTATCAGCATGCAATCCCCGAGTATTGAGGAATTTCCAGTCAGATGAGCAATTACCGGATGAATCGCGAGGAAAGAACGAACAAATCAACGAACAATAGAAGCAACCGACAACCCAATCATCATCAATTCAGGGGGGTAAAAAGAGAAGTAAAGGTAAAGCATTTAAAGATCGGGCCTTTACGGGACTCACTTGTTGCCTTTGATGTTAAACCAGGTCTCTGCGCAGTTCCTGTGTGCAGCCCCCAAATCGTCCTTGCAAGAGCAACCCAACTCGATGGGAGTGCCCGACTCGTAACAGTTGCTCTCCAGTCCCAAGTGGCAGATTCTGCAGTCCCTCTCCCTCGCCACCTTCGACAACTGGACCTTCACTTCCGGCACCCCCGCCTCGAACTCCGCCGAGCCCTCCGACCCTGCGGAGGAGGCCCTGCTGGAACCCGAGTTGTCCAAGATCTCTATGTCCAGCACGCACGAGAAGCTGTGCTCGTCGTAGGACCCACCTGCTGTGGAGTAGAACTGGGAGTAACAGGACGCACCCTCCTCGGCGTCAGAGAAGCAGAGGCTCCCATCTTCCTCGTCGCCTGAGCTGACGTCACTCCCGGCATGTGAGCTCCCACGTCGCCCCTGCTCCAAAGTGGCACGGGGCATTGCCGGTTGCTGGAGGCACCGCAGGCGCAGATGAACTTAAGTAGTGGATCAGGAGGCTGAAAGCTTGAAGCTCTAAAGGGATTTTGGTGAAATTGGAGGGTTTTAAAGGATGGGTTGGGGGTAACGGGTTAGGTGTTGCTTAAGCCTCAACTCCATTGCAGAAGATTTCCTTGGAGCAGAGATCCCCATGAGACGCCAAGAAAGGTCGAGCCTTTTAAGTAAAAAGTTTCAGATTTCACCTAATGCAGTTAACTCAACAACGGCCTTTGAAGCATGCCCACTTGTTGAACACACAGGAGACCATGAAATGGAACTGAAAAACAAAACAACAGGAAAGTGGGAAGGAAGGAGAAGACGGAAGATGGAAAAAGAAAACACGCTGGCAAAGAACGGAAAACATGCAGAGCGGTCACATTAACAGATTTCAATTTCATTGATGAAATTATATATAAGTATTTAATATAATAATATTATTTTAATTTAATAATTAAGATATTATAATTTTAATTTTAATTTTAAAATTCTCAATATTCTTTTACATCACTATTGTATGAAATTCTATTTTTATAAGTTACTTGTATATATGAAATTTTTTATTAATAATAAATAATTAAATAAAACAAAATTAAAAGCATCGCATTAGTTTTGTCCTTTTCCGCTCTCTTTAATTATCCCTCGTTTTTCTTTCTTTTTCATTCAACATATAATGATTATTATTAGAATAATAATGTCTGGATTAAATAAAGACTCACTTTTCATTTTTTTTATACAGGCTGATTGACACGACGGGGAGGAGGCCGGGATTCTGCTGATGCGTAAAGGACAAAAAGGTAATTGGACCTGTCTGCCCCCTTAATTTAATGCCTGCGCGTCAATGATAAACAAACCAAGTGAGATCAGATTGTTAACAACTAAATTTCCCATTTAGGCATGAGATTATTGCGCCGGGTTGACTAGCCATTGACAGCCCACATTGAAGCTCTGCCATTGCTGCAGTTTATTATTATTATTATTATTATTTGTATTCTAATATATATATATATATAATTGTAATCTCGAGGACGCCATGTCATTCATGAAACGTGGCATGACGAGGACGGACGAATTTAGGATTTTGACGAAATGAATTAACAAGATACTTAGAGAATAGACCTTTATAGAAAATAAGAGGAGAGGCAAATAATGATAATTCTATTAAGAATATACATTTTTCGACAGTGTATATATATAATATATAATAGTTTTAAAAACTGAATTGAATTGACCGGTTTGGTTAGTTTAACTGGAAACTATCCACTCATTCGGTCTGATTCCTATAAAAATTCCAATTACACTTTCAAAAAGATCAACTTTGATTGAATCGATCGGTTCTCGGTCAAATCGGTAAATCCGATTGAACCGATAAAAAATCGACTGACTTAAAATTAAAAAAAAATAAAAATATATTAGAATATACATATTTTATTTTACTAAACTTATATTTATATTTTATGTTAAAATTTTGTTTAATATAATGATTATATTAATAATTTTTGTTATAAATTATATTCAAATTATAATATTATATAATTTTATTGATAATATTATTTTATTAATATTATTTATTAAATATATAATTCAACCTATTGAACCCGGTCCGACCCATGAACCCATGCCTATACTGGTTCCTGATTCGGTTCGGTTTTAAAAATTATGATATATATATATATAATGGAAATGTGCAATTTTCAAATTCTAATATAAAATTATCGAGTTTCTATGATGCCACAGGGTACCCTTGAAATTAGCAAGGTATCCTCAAATAAGTCGGTATTGGTTTGTGCTCGAACTTGAATTCTAAATATGTGATATGAAAAAATTACATTGCAACACAGCAATGACATATTACTGATAATAAATTATTATTTTGACACTTTTCAACGTTTCCATTTCCTTTTTTTTCTCAAATAATTGAGTAATGTGATTGCACTATCACTAAGTTTCTGAATTATATCTACCAAGAAATAAGATAAATGGTCGAATTATGGGTAGACGAACCAAGACAAACTCGAGCTTGAAACAGATCTATGGAAAATTAAACAATAAGGATAAACTTGTTAGCGAGATTGGAGGGATGAAGATGGATCGGGCTGGCAGCATCGTATATCATCAGCAGCAGCAGCGTGTTCCGATCAATCAGGGACGATGGCATCTTGAGCTCTGCCCCTTAGAGCCCTACGGTTAGGCGAAACACAAACTTTAAGACGTAGGATTTAGAAGCCAAAGTGTGTTAAGAACCACGCACTCGTCGTCGATCCTGACAAGGAAAAAGGAAAAAACCTGCACGCACGAACACGAAATGAAGATACTGCTGCACAGAGGTATCACCGGGTCGAGTCACACTACTTGCTGCCTCTTATTACATGGGGAGATAATCGACCAGAAGGGGAAAAAAAAGGTGAAAAGTTCTATTGTTGACGACCAAGATCTGTCACTTTCCCAAAAATGTATGTATCATTAAGCAATCTACGCAAGAACTGGTTCTCGAATAGAGAGAGCTATGAACATCTGTCATCTGGATTACAAAGAGAAAATTCAGTTTCGTCGTGTAAGACAGAAAGGACATTTAACGCAAAATCTATGAGGCTGACTGTGTAAGATGAGATCTTCGCACACATTCATGGAAGGGAGTAGGATAGACAGTGTTTTGTTTTGACAATCACTTTCCCCTTCTAGGAAGATCACAGGGGAAATGAGAGATTTTTTGAGGCGTACGTACAGTTTCCAGAGCGGCAAATGCAGCTTGATCTACGTTGGACGTCTGATTGCATAGAAAATCCAGCTGTCTCTCGTATCTGCTCAACAAAATGGTCACCACGTCATGACGAACAATGTCACAACTGTAAATGCAGAGACTCTGTTTCAAACCAATGAAGAATCGTTTGCTAATTCCTTTACACCTAAGGTCATGAACGGTACGGACGAATGAAAGCGCACAATAGTTCAATCCTATGCACCGTGGTCGCATTATACGTTATGGGCTCATATTCCAATCCTCACTTGACAAGAGAGCAGTGTGACAAGATTATGTTGTTCACTCGTATTGATAAATATTAAGAGACCTTCTACGATAAGCAGGGAGAGCACAGTATTTACGTCCGCTTTTGCTGGAGGAGATGCATCGCTCGAGCCTTAATGGATTCGCGGGCGGTCCCGGGTGGAGTTCTCTTCATCTGTTCCCTGTATCTTATGAGTTCGGCATTGAGCGTTCTGATCCTCTCTTCCACTCTCTCCACAATTTTAGTAGCCTTAATCTGCACGGTCAAGTAAAGTGACCTCAGTTGCATATTATGTCCAAAACGCGCAGAATTCACAAACAATGTGGAACTTCACAGCCATCTCATCCATGTTTAATGAACTTCACAACCATTTTTCAAGATACTATAATAGAATTATGTCGATGTAGACCCAGAAACACCAGTATCTGTTGACAAACACGGGCACCCATGAGAGAGACAGAGACAGAGACAGAGAGAGAGAGAGAGACCGGACTGGAGATATCATGGATTGAAGGAAGGGGATCCTCCTCCTCCTCCTCGTCCTTCTCCTTCTTCTTCTTTAAGCCAAAAACTCTCCTTAACATCTTTTCTTCTTCTTCTTCTTCTTTTAAGTGCTGCTTGAGAACAAGCGTCAACGAGACAGAGACGAAGGTGCAGAGGCTTTCAAAGAGACCTGCACTTAATATTTATTGTGCTTTCCCAGTTTCCTTCTTTGCTCGGTTAATATTTTTCGGGAAAAAGGAAACACTTTGATTTGTTGCCCTCGCTGTTGTTAGATAGATATATATCCCCCGGTGATTATTATAGCTATAATAATAATTATTATTATTATTATATATATACATACAAAAGCATCTACTCAATATGCTTAAGATCTTATGAGACTATAATAATATCTCCGGAACATATTACACTGTTTATGAGAAAGACCGAGGATTTAGGTTCTTGATGAAGGAAGAGACTTTGACAAAGTCACACTTGAATAGAAGGGGAGATGAATCGAAGTTATGAGAAGTGAATATAAAAAATAATCTTATTAACAAGACACGCTTTACTATTGACTCACTCAAAATGCAAAGTATCGAAGAGAATAAAGTAGCCTCCCATAATCCGAATAAAGCTTTTAGAGTAACTTTGCAACAGCTACCACTTAAGAGTTACCAGATGAACAATGTCAAAACGGCAATGTATAGTAAAGAGCCACTGATTTTATCAGTGTGCCTTCTATCGGCGAGGGAGCGTCCATCAAGTTTCTAGGACCCAGCATTCAGAAAAAGGTGGGCACATGGAAGCAGCTTCATATATGCTAAAGCATGCATCTTTCTATGTAATTATTAAACTAAATCTGTTGACGATCTGAACACCAACCACTCCATCCCGAATACTATAAGTGCTCCTCCACAACATCAATCAGGGATGGGAGATTAAGCTTGAGGTTACCATGCATACATAGATATATGAGCTTGAACTTCTCACTTACCTCTTACAAGACATCCTAATCACTATCCAGAATTATGATCCTATTGCCTAAACTGAAGAGCTCTATCAGCAGGTAGTAGAACTAGCAAGCCGTCCTTTAGGTTGACAGTGCATCTGTCATTGTTACAATCGATATGCCCCTTCCTTCCTTGAAACGCAACGAATCATTCATCCTGCTTTCCTCGTGATGCCCCAGTTGAACTCTGAATGTGTTAGGCACCCTCCCAGCAGTATTACACATCCCTCTAACACTCCCATTCTCCAATCCACTTTTGAGCCATGCAATGTTACTTATATCTGTGGCGATAGCCGACAATTCATAACTAGGAAAAGGTGGAGGCTCTGAATAGTCCACAAAATCTGGCCCCAAAAGTGAAGTCTCAGCATCCAGTCTTGTAGTACTGCCAGTATTGCAACAACCATAACCACAATGGTGAGGCAGCATCCTCCCCCCGTACACCCTTTCGAGCAATTTACAGGAGCCAGAATCTGGTCTCGTCATCATCTGACCAAGCACTGGAATCGTTCCATGAGATGACGCTGCTGGTTCAGGGCCATCTGAAATGTTGTAGACACTAAATGCACTAACACAGGCCACAGGTCGGAAAAGTGTAGGATGTTCTCTGACTTCACAATTGAACTGCTCCTTGAGTATTGCCTTATCTTCAATGTGCTCAGTTTTGCTCTCAATAGAGCTAACATCTTTTCCTTCCAAGGATTTGAACGAATTCACATCTCCACGTGAAAGAGTTTCTTCAGAGGAGGCTTTCATTTTGTCCAAGCTTGAATCATTAATTGTCTTAACAGCATCCAAATTAAGCCGGACAAGTTCCATGCTCTGGCGCCTGAGGGTGGAATTCCAGTGATTCTTAATCGCATTGTCTGTTCGCCCAGGCAGAAGCCTAGCAATCAATGCCCATTTGTTCCCATGAATGGCATGAGCTGCAATTATGACACGGTCCTCATCATCTGCAACAATGGAGTTTCTTTAGACTTTTGTATGGAGAAAAAAATGGGGAAAAAAAGATGTCTTCCAGCAGTACCAACAATATGTCTCACTGGCACCTATTAGCAATCTTATTTATCGTACATTTACTGCATTGGTGATGCCACGGAAAATTTAAGTCTAATTATAGGCATACTTGTGTAGTTACTTTGGTATAGGAATCTAAAGTCAAGTGAATTATCAGGGAAGGCACACCCAACTGACAGCGCAGAAAATGAAAAGAAACAGACGTCAATTTTTGTTTCTGCAAGGCTAAAAAAGTAGGCAACATATTTGAGGTGTCAGCAAGGTAACTTATTTCTAAATAGTGTGACTTATAGTAGAGAAACAAAGCACAACAACATATTCAACGACAAAAGGAGACAACTTTATCTCATCAGTAAATCAAGACAACATTCAATTGCCATTTTTGTGAAAAAGATAATACAGTGCAAAACGTCAAACTCGATTTACATAAAGTAGTTGGATGCTGCAATCGAAGGGAAAGATAATTGTGTCATCCATCAACCATAGCCGCAACCTATCATCTTTTCCTCACATTTAGCCTAGTTATAGGAAGCATCACATAAATTATCAGGTTAACCTTCAAACTAAAGGTGGCACGACTTTGCTGAAGTTCTAAATCCACTCCACACTGATAACAGTAGCAGCCCAAATTCCCAGGACGATCATGATCTGATAGACCACTACCACATACAATGTGAAAGGACCGTTTGAGCTTCGACTTGAAGCGACACTTGCGCCAAGAAGCTCGATCCTCTAATACAGACTATTCCAAGTCCTAACCATGTCAAATGCCTTTCTTCCAAACACTTTGCTCAAAGAAGCTATCGTGATTCATCTATTTCATCCCGCGCCACAATTCGTCCGAAATCGCTCCACCCCAGAGCAGGAAAAAAAATTGAAATTTCGAAATGCAAATCAACCTAGGAAGCTATAACTGGAGGATCAACGGGAAAAATAGCTCCTTTGTCGTATATCTAACGAGAGATCACCGGTAAAAGGTTTGCGCTTGACGGCGGGGTCGAGCTGGTTGCACCAGCGGAGGCGGCAGGACTTGCCGGATCGGCCGGAGATTTCCTGGGCGATCAAACTCCAGTTCCTGGGTCCGAATTTGCTGACGAGCTGACTCAGAATAGCATCCTCCTCAAGAGACCACGGACCCTTCACTCTGTCCCTCACAGACTTACCTCCACCGCTGCCGATGCCACCACTCCCGTCCCCGCCCGGCTCTGCACCGGCCTCATCGCCGCCGCCGGGGTCAGCGCCGGAGGGCCCGGCGATGGAACCGTCGGCCTCAGGTACAATCTTATCGTCCGTCTGCATTTGGGTCGCAGACAGAGAGAGAGAGAGGGAAAATGGAGGGATTCGCAGGTTGCTTGGAACCGACCTACCCTCCATGACTGATCAGACAGACTCGATCCCTGGAACCGCAAAGAGCATACGTCAGTCCAACAGACTAGACAGAGACAGCTCAGTAGTCTTTTTATGGGGCAGTTGTTTTTTCTCCATTTCCCTTTTACCCAAAACTTTCTTATTCCACCGTAAGTTGGATTCAAATATATAATAAAAAGATAAATAGAACCCATTCCTCTTCTATTCATGGCACAACAAATTAAGAGGTAGATCAAATGGGACATCGATTTCACGTCAGTGAAACATAACAAGAATCTACAGACGTCCTTTTTACGTATACATATATATATATATATGACATTCATCGGATGAGACACAAGAGGTAAATTACTGTACGAATTACGTGTCAATGTAACTGAACAAAAGACTGGTACATTTCTGGGTGAGGAAAAAAAATGTTCACATCGTAAGCCACGGTGTGGCTGGCATATGGGAATCAATGTGGGCCAGTGCATATGAGGACTAAGAGTTTGGGCCCAAGACAAATTTAGAGGCCCAACTTTGGATTGGTCTATTTGCTGACGCGAAAGAGGGAGATGATGGATGAATAGTCTTGCCCCGAGTCAGGTCCGTGATTTCCCAAGATCAAGCAAGAATCGGTCGAGAGATCCCGCCTCCACGAGAAGCCAGAGCCTGTCACATTTAATCAAAATCCGATCCTGACTGGCTTACACAACCTGTCCTCGGTAACACTTCTAACTTCCAAGGCATTAATTAATTCCGCTTTCAACCTAACTCCTGCTTGGCTCGTGGTTTTACATTCCTAGTTAAATTGCGAGAATCTAAAAAATTCTAAAGAGAAGTCAAGGACAAAAAGGGGAAAGGAATATAATCATACGTGTTATATTTCTGATGAAGATTTCAGTTTGAAGATGTCAAAGTTAGGGCACGCTCAGTTCCGATGCCGTATCCCATTCGTCGTTTGAGGTGGTCAAATATTTCAGGGCTTTCGATGTCTTCTTGATCGGGATGGAACATGTTACTGTTTTATTCATATGCATAACTATCAAGAAATAAATAGGCTCGAGATTGGAGAAATATATATATATATATATATAGAGAGAGAGAGAGAGAGAGAGAGACAATCTCGTGTGTATTATTCGTTCATGAAAATTAAAGGAATACTACAATATAATAGGATTACACTGCCGCATCCATTTCACGCATTAAGACATGCATATATACGCTCTACGGTATATCAGACAAAATGATCAAATTGTTCCCCCTCTCATGTTTCCTGTATCCTTCTGTTCCGTCATGTTTCGATCCACGACACTCAATTTATTGACCAAGAAGACGAAAGATTGCAACCACTAAGCTGTTGTCAATAAGTTGGCAACGGTGCCGTACATATTTTACATGGGAGCGGGTGAAGGAGAGGCAGCCTCCGGGGATGCTGATGTTGAGGGTCCAGGGGACACAGAACCCGAGACGGTACCGGAGCTGAGCAGCTCGATCATGGCACGGTGAGGGTTCGTGCGCTGTGCTTCACAAAGATCCGGCAAAAACACTCCTGCGGACATATATATATAGATCAAGTAACCATACGTCAGAATTTGAATTTATTCTATCATTCCAGATCGAGAAGGTAAGTTGATATTCATTCACATGCGATGGATAGCTCTAATGCCAGACCGAATTTAACATCGAAACATTGATTCGACCGCGATGGTAAACTACATCAGGAACGGAAGTGTATAATATGCTGTCCGAATGAATAGTTTTTGCCCAGAAAGATTAGCGTGGATTATTAATATTGTTACTTACCTTCACCGGCAGCGAGATTGAAGTAAAGGTCGACGATGTTGGGGCAGCTCCGGTAGCACTTGCTAGAGCAGAGCTTGGCAGTGAACTGAGGCTCGAGGAGGGCGTCCGAGGAGATCCCCACCGAGTGTCGGTCGACCCCGCAAGCCTTCACGCACTCGTCGCTCTCGATGTGTCCGGCCATCCTCTCCACCACGACCTCCGACGTCCTGCACTGGTATTCCACCGCACCTTCGCCATACTGCTGGCACGTCTCAAGCAGGCACCGCTTCCCCGACGACGCGATAGCGAATGCGCAGAGATCCGTCGGCAGGTTCTCGCATATGATCTCAGCTGCAGACGCCACAATATACCGTCATTTCAATACGGAGTATCGAGCACAGACACCATCTTATACATCAGGGAAGGCCATCACGATTAATCGAATATCGGTATGTTACCTAGGGCTGCATGGAGGAAGAGAGAGGAGAGGAAGAGGACCAGCGGGAGCTTGCTTGAGAGAGTCGCCATGGCTATGGAGCTCTGAAACGGTCGAAACCTCTCCTTGATCTGGGTTCCCTTTTAGTAGGTTATCGATGTTGCGTTGGTGGGGAGTTTGATCTCTTCGAGAGGTCGAGAGCACTTGGCGGAGAATTTGCTTCGTATTCTTTCCGACACATTGAACTATATATTGCCGTGTACACACAGAGAGAGAGAGAGAGAGAGAGAGAGAGGCTCATGGGTGTGGGGCCTCTTCGGTCCAGTCTGGTCTTCTCTTTAGGTTTCCAATCACTCGCCAACCGAACGCGTCTTTGATTCATTCCTACGCCATTCCAAATTCGGAACCCGGTGGGAAGCTCAGCAGAACTATCCATCTTGGTTTCAAGGGACACCCATGAATGTCGAGGATGAGGTTTGGAAAAATGGGAGAATTAAGGAATTTAGGGTTGTGATAATAAAAATCAAATTCATCATCAATAATTAATCACAATATGACCCGATCATAATTGACGCTAGCAAGCTTCTTCATGTCCTTCCAAGTAGTCTTCAAGGAAATTACTCATGGATACTGCTCAGATGTTAGTCTATGTGATGCAACTGAGGATACGCATGCGCAGCTGTCAGTTCATAAATCTATGCCGAAGCCTTTTTTGCCGCCGTCGAAGACACGGTCTGTACGACTTCTTTGAGCTCTGTGACGTGACAGTCATCGCAATCAAAACTGTCACATAGGATGTGAGAACCTACCCTAATGACTTGGAAATCAATCACAATTACTGGGTCAACCTAACAATTCTTGCCACTTCATTTATTTGTTCACAGATTCGATGATGCCGGTCAACCGTACGTACGTATGCGATGCAATTGAGACCACTCCAAACCTAGCTCACGATTAATTCAAAGCGTAGGTAGAACCTGAGCTGGAGTCTCTCTCTCCTACGTCAGTTTTACAAGCTCTCGTCATGGCGGGCACATACGGCGGTTAAACCCTCAGAGCTACAGTGGAGACGTGAGGGAAGGAGGTGTGGACCTACACCCGAGGACTTGGAAAATTATCGAGTCAACCCGATAACGCCCGCCGTCCATTTTTTTCATTGCTGTTTAGTGGTTGAAAGTCAATGCCGATTAATTGTAAGGCGGCTTGATACGAGTCTATATGCGTGTGCTGCTCATCAGCTCGCTCATGCGGGAAGTCGGACTTACCTCGGGGCCCCACTCGAGTGCAGCAGGAAAAAATTACGGGTCTAGTAAACATAGAAAGAGACCAAGTATAGGAGAGAAACTTTACAAATAAATCATTCTTTATTGCATTTGACTAAATCAAAATTAATTTAAATTATGTCCCATTAACACGGTTGAATACACGCGCTACGAAAATGAACGGTGTACAAATGTAAGGCGGCCAAGGGGTGAGAGAAAAAGTCCAAGAAAACCCATCCAATACGGCTTTTAAAAATCGGTTCTTTAGCATTTTATATAAAAAAAAGATTGGATGATTTTCTAGACGAAGAAAAGCTACCCGGTTGAAGTCGGGTTCCGACCAAGAAAACCGGTTGGGCCAGAGACCGACATGAATTTTAGAATTATATTTAATCGTGTAGTTTACTAATTATAATTATCTATTTAATACAGACTTTCACAACTTATTTCCCTAATTATATATTTAATATTATCCTCGATTAATAGTCAATTATGTAATTTAAAAGAATTTACTGTCGCTTATTGTATCATTGTCCAAAATCAATTTTATTAATTAACTATTTCTATATAATAATGATATAGTTATAATTTTATATTAAAAAGTTGGGATCAAAAAAATCCAAACCGATAATTTTTCATTATTCTAAATAATTTTAATATGATTTTTTTTTGCTCTCGAAGAATCTAAACGGAAATGTCCGACCCAACAATTTAATGAAAGGAACATCTAGTCTGAACAATCTCCCCTCCTAAACGCGTCAACTCCTCAGATGCACGTCAAGCACTAAAGAATGTTCAGATGGGGGGTAATAATTAATAAAATTTTCATTACCAACTTGGCTTGGATTAGTTGTTCTTTCGCTAAATTCTTAAATAAATAATTCAAGGATTAAATTTCAAGTTGAGAGGGTGAACGGAAATTTTTTCAGGAATCCCAGCCTAATTACAGATTAGTTTTGATGTGTACTTTAACTAACTCGAAATACTAGGTGATGTAAATAAAATAAAATGAATTTACCTTTCACTGAAAAAATATAATAAAATTTCCAATCTGACAGGCCGGACACGGCAAGGCCAGTCAATTAATTGATCTAGACAGCGACGTGCGACAATTATGCGCGATGCGTGGTCTGAGTCTTGCTGCTGGGTCGTTCTTGCCGCACGGGGCGGCTTCTATTTGTAAACTAAGACACGACATGGTCCGCTAATCAATGGCATCTAGATTGTTTTTGTCATTCTCTCTCTCTCTCTCTTTTTGGTATGACTCTTATAATTTACCTTGACTTAACATGAATTAGTATGATGGTACATAACTTGTACCCAATTCGAATTTACCCGTACTTGGTGTCCGTTTGTTACATCTCGACAGTGAAATTTAAATGGGAGTCAGGGTGGCAGAAGCATCAGGAGAAAAAGGGGTGCCCCGCAGAAGGGTAGTCGAAACTAGAGTGAAAGGAAGAACGGGGAGCGTTTTGATCGATTTTGAACTACGTGGGAAGAAAATGTAATTTTCTCGAAATATGGGGTGCTATCTGCTATTAAAGGGGAAATAGAAGGTCCAGTCTCCAGAGGCCGGCTGTAAATGGCTCGACACACTGGGATGTACCTGGGCTCTAGGCCTTGAGGGCCGAACGCAGTGCGTCCAGCCCATCTTCTGCGATTCAATTAGTGAAGATGAGAAAGGCTTTTAAACACATAATTGTTGAAAGCATTTTGCGCGCGATGAATTAATCAAAATAATACAGAAAAGTGAAACTCGGTTAGACAGTGGATCGTAAAGGATACGTCACAGCGTTGTCACTTGCGGGCGATCCGAGACGTTAAATGCCGGCGGGACCAGCAAACACGAAAAAACAGGGAGGTCGGTAAACTCTGCAGGACGAATCAGAGTCACACACGTGTCGCCCAAAGATAAGCTCACCATTTTTCAGGAGCTGAATCTCTCTCTCTCTCTCTCTCTCTCTCTGTGTGTGCATATGCGAAAGGCAGCGACTGGGAGTGCGGAGGGAGGGGGATAGAGGCAGAGAGATGGATGATTCATCTGTTTGCATCTGTGACAAGCTCCACTTCTCAACTCCCCTTCTCAAATGCTCTCAGCTCCCGCCTCTGTCCGCCCAGTTCCTCCATCCTCCTCCACCTGCACCAAGGTTGGCAGCGGCAGCGACACCGCTGGACCGTACTCTAGCATCATCAACCTCGCTGGCGGGCAGGGCACCATCAACGTCCAGGGCGTGTACCAGAAGAAGCTCGACGTGGTCTCCAACTAGGTCCTTCCAGGAACACTATAATATAATCTCAAATGCGAGATCTAACATTGACTACTGCCCGTTTACAAGATACGGTGATGATCAAGCATAAAAGTTGAGCAACCGACTCTGTTACTACCGCTGGTTAATAATTTTAACATGAGACTGAGGAATGTGGTTTCGACAATGAGTATATTTAGGTGATAATAAATGCTGATCGATCAATCCTTTAACATGAGACACCTAATCTTTTAGTGAATGAATGCATGTGGTTAGGTGTTCTGCAACTGCTTGAGGTCGACTGGCCGTACCGATTCATTTCTTGTCGCAAATATTCACTTTTAGCATACCATACCTCCATGGATTGGCGTAATTTCTCTACCGCGTGTACATTCCCATTCTCAGAGGAAGAAGATGTGCCCGTAGCTGTAGAGGAAACCTACTCGGGTAACTACATTGTTGTGTTCGACCCTGTTGATGGATCTGCCAACATCGATACTTCACTGACCACTGGCTCCATCTTTGGCATTTATGGCCCCGATGAACAGTGCCTGGTCGACCTCGACGGTGACTCCACGGTAATCAATTCTACAGAGAAGATTTAAATAATACCCCGACTCAATACAGCTCCTTTAACGCAATTCAGCTTTGCTATTTCTTGTAAAAAAATCGCATCGATTTTCTCCATTACAAAACTTGACTGAGAAAACATTTAATTTTGGCTTAATCCGGAAGTTGTGAAATAAAACAGCTTGATCAAGCAAGGGAGAAGTGCGTAATAAGTGTGTGCCAGCCTGGAAACAACCTCCTAGCTGCAGGGTATTGCCTGTACTCGAGCTCGGTGGTCTTCACACTCTCCATAGGCAGGGGAGTGTATGCATTTACATTAGATCCTGCATATGGAGAATTCGTTCTAACACATGAGGATATCAAGATCCCAATGACGGGAAAAATCTATTCGTTCAATGAAGGAAATTATGACTTATGGGACGATAAGCTGAAGGGGTAACTTGCTCATCCAAGGCAACCTGGGCCGGATGGAAAGCCCTACTCGGTGCGTTACATAGGTTGTCTTGTGGGCAAGATCCAAAGGATGTTGCTAGTAGGTGGAATATATGGGAATCCACAGAACAAGAAGAGCAAGAATGGGAACACTTGAGGCTACTGTATGAATGTGCTCCGATGAGCTATCTTGTGGAGCAAGCCGGGGAAAGGCAAACGACGGTAAGAAGAGAATACTAGACATAAAACCCGAGCAGGTTAGCATCTTATTTATGACCTGGAGTTTTTTTTTTTTTTGGGTCTCCCACAGCTAAACTGTTGTGATTGACCAAATTCCATTCCATTCCTGGGCAGGTTCACCAGAGAACGCCAATATTTATAGGAAGTCCAGATGAAGTGGACAAGCTGCAATAGTACTTGGGTTGAGCATGGCTTCTCAAAATTTATTTCCTGCAATATCTTCATGAATTCAGCGATAATGCTGACAGGAGATTGGTTCTTAGCCCATCTGCTAGAGGGATCTCTATCAGGATGAAGGGAAAGCCGACTGGTGAAATTTGCAGGTTGATGGAAGAAGACTGCAAAATGTACATAAATCACAATGGGAAAATCAAATGCATAAGCTAGTTATTTTCATTGCTCTGGATGCAACTCAATGTTTGAAATGATCGTCCAACACTATCTCACAATACAATTCCCAAATTTTCACATCCTATTAAGTGGATGCAGTCTTTCCAATGAGAAAAGGAAAAACTACAGAAGTGACTTGGTATTTAACAAGCTTAAGAAAGTCTGGAGGTCTCGTGCTGTACCTGAAAGTGGCCTCTTAATCAGGTTTGCTCACTGGCAGTTCGATTTTGCGATGGGTTCTTGGGCTTGAATTAGTTGATGGCACACAACACCAGAGAGTTAGTTATAAGCGTTCATGGTTTCCACATACCCTGCAAAAGGGTGTGAATCCTCCATCTCTCTTGCTCCAGTCAGATCCTGTCCTGATGCACCATCACCATGTGCTCCTTCACACTTCTGTACTCGTTAAGCAATAAGCATGTCTCAAGAACTGTTTTGTGAAGAGACATTGGCAGAGCGAAGCTCATAGTTATGAGTGAAGACCTGAAAAAATGAGGGAAGAAAGCTATAGTGAACCCTCTAGCAACTGAAATCCAACCAACAGAAGAAAGAACATTGTCATATCCCTTAGAAGAGGCAGATATCAACTATTAATTCCATGAAGGACCTCCAGAGAAGTTACAAACTCATATATCATACCAGAACTTGTCTCCTGAGTCATATCATATGAGCAAATTTCTTTATGCGGTCCAAAGCACCAACTGGCAAATTTCATAAAAAAATTCACCAGTAATCTCCACATGAACACTGTCCCCCCTTGAAATGGTGAAACCGGTTCACATCTCTGACAATTATAACCCGGTTCTCGACCTTTGAGATGAGCTTGACAGCAGAGTGGCAATCATCGCACATCCTAAGATTCTTAAAAACCCGTAATGGTGCTTGCCCAGGCATCTTCAAGAGTCCATAAGCTATAGCCAGCTTCTCACTGTGATAGCTCAAATGGTCCTCTTTCTGCTCATCTTCCACATCATGAAATGCCATGGCAATATCAGGTACATAACCCAATTTCTTTATCTTACTCAACAACTCACTAACTTTCTCTGCGATCTTAAAGTGATCTGGATGCATACTATCATCTGAGACGAAAACATGGGTTATGTTCTCTATATCAATCCAGCTAACCCCAGGCTCTTTCTTGATACTCTGATCTCTCATCATCTTCCGGATGTCGGCAACTTGGTCCCACCTCTTTTCCTTGGCATACATATTAGACATGAGTACATAAGTCCCCACATCATTTGGGTCCATCTCAAGGACAACTTTCGCAATTTGCTTTCCAAGGTCATATTTCTTGTGGTTATGACAAGCACTGAGCAAAGTGCGCCAAGCAACAATGTCCCATTTGACTGGTGTTGACCTCATATAGTTCTCAGCATCTTCTAATAAACCGGCTTTACTGAACATTCCAATCACACAGGTGTAGTGCTCAATTCCAGGTTCAATTGCATATTGTGCCATTAAGTGGTTAAGAATGTACAGCCCTTCCTGGACCAGGCCCAAATGGCCGCAAGCAGAGAGAACTCCCACAAATGTTACATAATTTGGGATCTCTCCTGAGGCCAACATTTCTTGAAAGGTTCTCAGTGCTTCATTCCCAAGCCCATGGTGGGAGTAGCCACATATCATTGAGTTCCACGTCACAAAATTCCGAGCTTCTGCATTCCAAAAAGCTCTTTCAGAAGCTTCAATGTCTCCACTCTTTGAGTACATATACAGAAGAGCGTTTGCCACATCAATATGGTCCTTGAAACCCAGCTTGTGGAGCATCGCATGTAGAATACCTCCAGTCCTTAAAGCAGATAAACCTGCACAAGAGTTTAACAATACTGCAAAAGTGAACTCATTCGGTTGAATATCTTCATCTCTCATTCTTGGGAAAAGATTCAGAGCCTCTTCCATGCACCCATTCTGAACGTGAACAGCCATGATTGACGTCCAAGTCACCACATTACCAGAGGGCAACCGATCAAAGACTCTAATTGCATAATTAACCTTGCCACATTTCCCATACATGTCAACAAGTGCACTGCAGAGAAAGACATCATAATCGACAGAGTAAGCCTTCAACAGCCGACAATGAAGCAGAGTACCAAGTATCAAGTCCTTAGTTGACGCACAGAGGCCAAACACCGAAGAAAATGTAAAACCATCCCAAGAGAAGGTGGGCTTGTTCACCATATCAGTGAAAACTTCTATTGCTTCAGAGAAATATCCATTTTCTAAGAGCCCATTTAAGAGGGAGTTATATGTAAAAATATCACGAACGGGCAACGAGGTCCAAACTCTTATTCCTGCCTCCACGTTGGAACAACTCAAGTAAAAATTAATGAGTGAGTTCTGGACATATTGATGAAGCTCCAGCCCAGACTTCACCACATAGCCGTGAGATTGCTCGCCTTCTCTGGCTCTTGCACTGTCGAAACAAGAAGCAACAACTGTAGCTAGTACGTACTCGTTTGGAAGTAAATTGTCTGAAGACAGCATGGATTTGAACAGCCCTAGGACTTCCAACGGGAGCCCTTTGTGCAAGTAACCGGCCATCAGGGCACTCCAAGACACGACGTTTCTCTCGGGCATACTGTCGAACAGAGCGCGTGCAGGACGCATTTGTCCACATTTCGAATAAAAATTGATGAGAGAGTTGGTGTGGATAACATCACTTTGAAGACCTTTGTCGGATATGATCAACCGGGCATGGACCGCTCTTCCCAGATTGAATTTCTTTGTATCGGCTGAGATTTTTAGGAGCTTACCGGGGCGTTCGAGGATGGAGGGAACGTCAGCTCTTCGGGACAGTAAAAGTCGCGAACTTGACGGGTGCATTAGCGTAACGCCCCTTTGCAAGTTTCCTTCACGAGTTAATCCGTCTCTGCCAGGATTGCACTGTTCAAACTCGAGGCACTATCGGATACCTATTTACCTTGTGGACTGCTCCATTACCTGAAACCTGATTCCGTGATCGTCCAATCTGATGACGAAATTCATCTCAGACTACTTTCATCGGTAAATATTCTCGCTCTTTTGAAGGGCGACGCTTGATGGATTATCATTTTACTCTATAGAGAAAGAGAAGCAGCGTATGGTTTCTTTACGGCAGCTCGAGGACCAGTATACATAATCATTTCCCGCCACTTCTTCATGCAAGCAACCTTGGCTCTGAATCTGACTTCTTTCCCGAGCCCCGATTCTTAATTCCCTGTGAAGAAAGAACCCTCTCAATTATTAAGAAAGACGCAAGAAACTTTCCCCCTTCATGCTCCTAATTCTTGCCGATTTGATCTTTCACTGAACAATCAATTTTCCTCATATCACTAACTTTAATGAAGGTTCCACCTTGCAACCCACTCCACACTCTCTCTCCTTTGTCAGCTTCGATGAGCACTGCTGCGAAAGTCGAAAGGGAAAAATAGAGAACGGTTCGGCAATTTTTTTTTTTTTTAGTTAATAGAAGTGCATTAGCTGGTGTACTGTGGGAGAGTTCGTGCAAGAACAAGGTCCACAAATATCACGAACACTTTACCGCCACTCATTCGCTGCTCGTCTCTTGTCTTACTTCATCCCCGCTCCCAAGCATCCGTTTTTCTCACAAGAACGCAGTGTATCTCCAGGTACATTGTTTCACCCATTCAGTCCACTGCGTACCTCCGCGACTCCTCAACCATGGGCATGATCCTTGGGAAGATCACGGTCGAGACCCCTAAGTACCAGCTCCTCCAGGCCACAGCTGATTATGAGATCCGCCTCTATGGGCCCTCGGTCGTGGCTGAAGTTACATATGACCCTGCACAGTTCAGGGGAAATAAGGATGGTGGCTTTATTTTGCTGGCTAATTACATTGGCGCCCTAGGGAACCCCCAGAACACCAAGCCTGAGAAGATTGCCATGACAGCCCCGGTAATCACCAAATCACCATCAAGCCCGGGTGACGAGATTGAGATGACAGCCCCAGTGTTGACAAAGGAGGGCGAGAGCAATACGGTGACAATGAAGTTCATACTTCCAAGCAAGTACACGAGCGCCGAGGGGACCCCTAAGCCGTTGGATGAGAGGGTGGTGATCAGGGAGGAAGCAGAGAGGAAGTTCGGGGTCGTGAAGTTCAGTGGAACCACCTCTGAGAAGGTTGTGAAGGAGAAGGTGAAGAAGCTCCGGGAGAGCCTTAAGAGAGATGGGTATAGGGTGAGTGGTGATTACTTGCTCGCAAGGTATAATGACCCGAGGACCCTGCCACCATTCAGGACTAACGAAGTCATGATTCCGATCGAGTGATGTCTCTGATCTTCCTGAAGGAGGAGGTTGGCTATGTTGCTAAATTTACCGTGTAATAGTGTCCATTATCTGAGTTTTCCTGTTGACAAAGTAGTTGGAGAGATTGATGCATTTTGTTCTGCGCATTCAAGTAAACGCTCAACTGTGTGGCGATGATTGTAGTGTCTTCTTCAGATGAACTCTGCGCCGAAGGTAGAGTGCTCACTGCTCGCCAGTATCTCTCGTAACTTCACCAACAATCAATGTTTCATGATAGTTCGAAATGGTGACGATGATAAAGAGACATCGGCCCTGGATATGTGAATTTCATAGAAATCTCATGGAAGAGAATCTCTTCCTCTATAATTTGGTGTTCCAATGGTTTAAAGAAAAACACTGGCTTGTTCATAAAATTTGATTTGTTAAATGCTTGTTTGGGCCAAGGGACTGATCTGCTTCGTCCATGACTTACCATCTAGCAAGGGCCAACTTTTGAAACACGGTAAAATGTGGATTGTCATCTATTGCCTCAGCCGGCATTGTCAACTGTTGGCCGATTTGGATCACATGGTGCAGTTTTGGCCATGTGGCTGCTATGAAGGAGACCAGCCAGGGATGAGAGGTATCCGCCAGCCGATCGGTAGGGGGGGCATGCTGCGCTAATTCCCACTACAAGTGATTCAAAAAGAACTGATACAAGATCAAACACCAGAGATAGATTACATTTAAGTCATCATATGATGAAAACTGATACATGAATTCAAGGTAGTATAGTTGATCGGAGTTTCTGAATCAAAAGTCGTTGCCTCAGCGGATTTCCGCAGTACAAAAGGATCAATTTTTATTGCGAACTTTGGAAAAATTTGAAGACGACAAAAGCACTGTATTGTTTTTTCTTTTTCAATTTCTTTATTCTATACAATATGTGCTCAAATTGTCACTCATCGAGTGGTCGCCAAACCAATGTTGAATTTTCTGTCTTTTTACAAGTAATCCATCAACGAAAAAGAATTACAAAGAATAAAGGAATTACTGTAAAACCAATCTCCTAACTTCTGTAGGGGCAAATCTCACTGTACCGGTGTATCTGTTTATCAATTCGCTGCTCTATACAAAGCTAAAAATCTGACCCACCTCTTCCCCTTCCTCCACCTCAACTTCTCTTCTAAGTTCCAATCCCAGCGGTAACCCAAAATGTGTAATTTCCACATATAAACCGCCCCATAAACCTCGGAGCTTCTCAGTCTTCTTTACATCTCCCAAACCTGTTGTCTTCCAAGCCAAAAGAACAAACCTGAGATCATCTTTTGCACTGATAGTTTCGAGGCCAGAGAACTCTTTTGGTCTGAGCAGAATAGATAAGGTTTTCCCGTTGCATATATAAAGCAGCAGGATACCAGGAATCGCCAAATTAATTTAACTCAACAGCTTGAATCCTATCTCTGCAACTTCGCTGTTTTCCGCCTGTCATCAGACTTTTGGGTAATGATTTGCTCGTGCTCCTTGTTACACATACAGCCCGGAAGAGGATTTGCATAGAAGTTCTCCTCGAGCCTCGGAGATTCACCTTTTTTTCTAAGGTAGGGAGCTCCGAGCCTGTTCAAGTGTAGCCTCTTCACCTCGGAAGAGAAATCATTCCACATCAAATCACCTCCATCCAACCGATCAATAAGTTTCACATAATTTTTCCTGGCGAATGCAATATACAGTGAGATATCATTGGACAGTTGTTGAAGTCCACAAACTCATCTTATAGTTTGAATGTTGGGGAAAACAATTATTTGATCGCTCCAGTGAAACACTGAAATTTTGAACCTTATCTATTTCCCCATTTTTAAGAATTAGAGAACTCTCACAACACACAGAAAACGATGACCGTCACCCAAAACAAATCGATAGTCAAATTGCATACCTGTCCGGGTTGATAGTCTTCCGAAATCCTTCAAACCTCCGATGCCCCTGTACAGCCTTAGCCATATTGCCATCATATGTGTAGACAAAGACGTCACTCTCAAGTGCCACAATATAGTCCAATGCAGCCAGGCGGTTCTGATACAACTTGAAAGGCTCCAACTCTTCCTCAGTTGCAAGGGTGGAATGAGTGAAAACATTAGGATATTCTGAGCGAAATGAGTCCATGCTGCTAGACCCATATATTTCCCCGGCAACTATATATATGGTAGTAGTTGAAGGGTATCCCATGGCTTTCAGGAACAGGGCTGCCTCTCTAGGAGACATCGGGCAGCCTCCCTGGATTCGTCTCATTTTGCCGTCGATTTCCTTTTCCTTCCAGTGTTTGACATTATGCCGCATGGTATGAAGCTCTTCAGCCTCTTCTCTAGTTAGGTTGTGGCTACAACCAGTGAAGGCTAGCATGTCTTTCTCATATCTATAAAGTTGAAAAAATCTATTAAGCAATGACCTTCTCAAAAAGCCCAAGCTCATTGCAAAATTCATCAAAACAATGAGCCAATGATTCTCATAAGGGTATAAAGAGAACATCTAGAATAAGGAGTTAGAATGACTTGGGACCTGAACTTGTGCACTGACTCAATGAAGATTGATAATTTAACAGCATATGCTCAAAGAAGTTCGCCTAATGAATGCATGATATACTTTTATTTTTTAGAGTTAAACACAAGTCTAACATATCTTAAATGGTAAATAATAATTCAGGTACCTTGAATGATGAAACATAGACATAGAATGGACTATAAGATGGTACCTTAAGTGCAGGGCAATATAATGCTCAGTTTTGTTTAGCAGTCTATCAACCAGCGTCTTGCCAAGCTGCTCGATCTCCTTGGTGTACTTGAGAGCTTCATAGTTGGCACGACAACGGAGCTTTTGGATGGAAGGTGGGAGGTGATTGTTGGCGAGCCTTGAATCACTGTGGGTGAACTGTATCACTTTATGCCGCTTCAGCACTGCAAGCATTTCCCCTCGATAATAACTAGCCTGCAAAGAGTAGCCAAATAACCCAAGATGTAAATCCGATAATGGAAATGCAAATCTTCTAGTAGGCCAAATCAAGATCATAAACGTGTGACTGAAGAAACCATAGTTTTGACTAATTTGGATGTACAGATTTTAGCGGAGCACACCTTTGACCACGAGACAGGGGCCTTCACGAGGGGTGTCTTCTTCACATATTTCAGCGGTAGTGATTCAACTATCTCTATATCATCCTTCAGAACTTCTATGAAGTGCTTCCAATCAAATATATCCTTAAAATCACTGCAAGATATTAGACAACGCCTTTAAATGCTACAACACAAAGACCACCTGAAGTTCATATTGGTCAGATGAACAGCTATGATTATACCTTGGGTCCTTCCAAAATGACTCATGATCAAGGGAAGGAAGAACCAGCGAAGCATTCATAATCTTTGCAATAGCGACCATATCACAAATCTGAGAACAGATGATAAGCAGATGTTGTTGGACCATGAGATTAGTTTAAGAGAAAGGAGCTAACTGTCACCTTAAATAGCAAAATGGATCGTAAAGAAGAGCTTACTCCTGTTCTCATTTGATTCAATCCTCCATTAGCATGTACTAAGAGATAACCATTCGTTCCTGAACCAGTCCCTGGAAGAAGATTCATAAGCACTTAAGTTCGGGTACGGCTCTATTGGCATTGCAAGACAAATTTAATCTGAAAAATTTTAAGGTAGTGACAGACTTATTCGATTCTTGGGCCGGGCAATGCATTGATGGTAGTTCACGCTGTTTGGTTTCATCCATATCTCTGGGCTCTGCAGGAAATTGGAATCAAACAGCATGGGTTCAGACTAGACTGCAAGACCGATGAAATGACTTCGAAAGCAATGACAGGCGGCAAAATTCGACAGCCAGCCGTTAAATAGGTGCAGAAATGATTAAAAAGAAGAAAGAAACTGCAGTACAACGACTCGCATGAGAGGAGGAGCAAAAAATGTTCTGAATACAGAGCTAGAATTAATTCACCATAATTGATATCAAGATTGAACAAAATAAGAATAATAAAGCAGATCTTGTAAAGAGAAAAAAGAAAAACTGATTACGACACCCAAAGTAATAGTAATAGAGACTAATCGGAATTAGATTATGTTGAGTTTCAATTGCAGGCGAACACGGAAAAGTCGGTGCTGCATATGCTATTCAAGTCAAACAAGATCTGAAAGACTAATACTTTTAACAATTCTGAGATCCTAATAGACGGAAAAGAAGTTTTTTTTAAAAGAAAAAGGACAGAAGCGAACACAGATTAAAAATTCTGAATGCTCCTAAGCAAACGAAAGGGAAAGTTTTATAAAAAGGTTACTTTTGATCCATTGATTTACCCGAAAAGCAAAGTTCAATGCCCAGAAAATGTTGAAAGAGAAAACTTCCAGACGGCTGTAGACAAACTTACGGACAACTTTTCGACTACGGGTTTGGGCATGTGGGCCTCCTCGTTCTCGGTCACGGCCCTCTGCGCTTGCGCCCAATCGTCCTTGAAGGTATGCAGTCTCAGCAAGCCGTTTTCCACGCGACGGCGATGCACGTGAACGTAGCTGCTCAGGAAAGATAGTTTCACGAACAGCGAGAGGACCACCAGAGCAATCAGCAGAACGAGGATTTTGCGTCCCACGTTCCGGCGCGACCTCATGCCCTCCGCAGCCCCGACAGACCAGAACAACATGTCCTCGATCCTGTGGAGCACTGGCTCCGGCACGGCCATGAGGAACTTCCTGCGGAGGACCGCTGCCTGGTACCTGACGGGCTGGTAGTGGTGGTGGTGGAGGTGGATGTGGTTGTGGTGATGAACGGCGATGGTGACGTTGTCCTCCTCGTCCGACAATCGCTCGGCCAGGTCAGAGGGGTCGGCCACCCGCCGCCGGGTGGCAGTGGTCCCTACAGCGTGCCGGGGGCTACCGTTGGATGACGAGGTCGTCAGGCCAACAGACGACGACATGGTCTGTAGCGCAGAGAGAAGAATCAAACAATCTCCTCCCCCTTCCTTTTTCTTGCCTTCCTTCAGGAGACGAGAAGGGCAAGAGGAACGCGAGAGAAAAGGGACACAGGAAGAGGGAAGAGGGAAGAGGAACTATTGTTACGCCAAAGATGAGTCCTCAATGTTAGGCGAGGCAATGAGATTCGTCAATGGAGGATGAATGATCTCCTCCTCCCCGCCCTCTCTCTCTCTCTCTCTCCTCTCTCAGTTCATAGAGCAGAATAATTTCAGAGTATATATAGGATGGTTTTATTTATTTATTTATTATTTTCCAATACGAAAAAGAAGGAATTTATGAGCTCTTAAAAAGTATTGAATGGACGGATTTGCTCCGTTAGGATTCGATGGAATTAATCTGACGATTGATTCTGATTGACCTACCATACTGCTGTAAAAATAAATTTACCTGACCAACAGATATTGGTTCACATACTTGAAGTTGTTGTTACTTTTTAAATATAATAAATCTAAAAATATATGGAAATTTTATGATAAAAATCTACCATAACATAATTAAATTTATTTCTCGAAATCTGCTGATTTTGTGTCTCAACCAAAATAATCAAACTGATTGCCCACCATACATGTGTGTATATATATATGGTGATTCCTTACCATCAATATAGATTAACTGGACAAATCATGTCTTACACACACACATATATATATTTGAGCTTTATGGAAATTCGATTGGTGACTCCTCTAGGCTTTCATGTGTGTGTATATATATATATGGTGATTCCCTACCATCAATATAGATGAACTGGACAAATCATGTCTTACACACACATATATATATTTGAGCTTTATGGAAATTCGATTGGTGACTCCTCTAGGCTCTCATGTGTGTGTATATATGTATGGTGATTCCCTACCATCAATATAGATAAACTGGACAAATCATGTCTTACACACACACACACATATATATATTTGAGCTTTATGGAAATTCGATTGGTGACTCCTCTAGGCTCTCATGGTGACGGGGCAATTGCCCTCTAATTTACTTTTGCCGCTGCTGCATATAATGCGACTAAACTAGTGTTTTACGAGGTTAGATGTCCTTGTCCATATCAACCCATGATTCTCTAGATCCAGTGAAAGAGTCGGTATCATCTATATATATATATATATATATAAAACCAAAAAATGCTCATTATTATTATTATTATTATTATATATTTTTGCAAACAACTAAATCCCGAGGCAAGACGTGCTGCTGCTCTGTGGAATCCGTTAAGAATAATCAACACGGCCAAGAGACTATCGGACTTACCGTAGCAATGGTAGGTGGTAGATGGACGTCTCTGCACACTAATTGCCAAAGTAGACTCCTTCTTCCGGCTGCGTAATTTGCCGGTCAAACTTGCCCTTGGAAATTTGCATGGACCTCTCCATGTAATATATATATATATATGTATGTATGTATATATCTGTATGGGTGTAGAGCAAGGACACGTGTTGATCAACGATAATTAATGTTAATTTAAATAATGAGCGGAAAAAAATTTCGCACGGTACAAACAGAAAACAGCGAATAATATCAATTAGGTGCAATTGAAAATATATTAATACATATTATATTATATTTTCCACTTGCATATTTTCTTCAGTTATTGGCAGATAATAGATAAGTTCGTTAACTGTGATTCTCAGTTCTTCAATACGTAAGTCTATAATTTATCTTACGCCACCGTTATTTAACGGCAAAGTCACAAGTACGACGACTAAGTGCACTTTACTTCCAAGACTAGCTGATTACATGCAAAGTACGAAGCAAGTCCATTGATTCAGCAGCCGCCTCTTCTCACTTTCAAAGGGACTGAATCCCATCAGATAATTAATTAATTCTCCGTAAATTCTCTTTAATTAATTGATTAATTAATTAATGATTAATTTGATTGATTCAGTTTCACCCGCACAATTAGCTCAGCTCGCAGCCTCGGACCGTGTGCCTTTCACTGCACCTATGCCACTCCCCCCCGGGGGAACTCAAGGGCAATGCACGCGTCAGTTAAGTTAATACATGCACGAACGTTGATAATGGAACGGGAAATCTCCAACATAGGAAGACGAAACGAAATGCATAGAGAAAGTTCAAAGTATTTTGTATTATTGGGTTACCTGATAAATATAACCATATGTTTCTCTATGGAATGAAATTGCCATCAAATGCAAAATTTTCAATTTTTTGACCTTTTGACCGTCGGAGACCCCCTTCAACTAATTTTAGAAACAATCTCCATTCAATTAATTCTTTATTATCTAATACAAGAGTTATCATTATTAATTTATCAAAAACTTTTAGATTTTTTTTATATCGGTAGTGTATAATGCTGTAACAACCGACTAATCCATCGGACGGTGTGGAGCTCGATAATTAAATCTCAAATATTGATTCTCGAGAATTTCGAACCGTATAGCGATCTACTAAATGTTGTCATCATACCATTAAATTTAGATATTTTAATGTTTTGATGATAGAAAGGTTAAAGTAATTAGTTTTTATATTTTTGTGGCAATGCTTTTATGAATCTTTCAGAGTTTAAAATTTTTCGAGTTTTTAAAATTCTAAAAATTTAGGGTTTTTTATAATTTTAAATTTAATTTTAGAATATTAAAATTTAGTAGAATTCATGTTATTTTAGATTTTTCATATTCGAAAAGATCATGCTAATACATTTTTTATAGTTATATTCTTTTTACCATTTGTATAAAGATAGCTTATTTCTAAATTAGAATGAAATGGTTATTTTTGTTATCATGATCATAATATATTTTAATTAATGGAAATTGAAATATATATGTATATATAGAAAGTTATAATTACTTATTATGTACCATTGGATACGGAATAGCCAATCCAACCAACATATCTCTTCTACCTAAAATAGGTAAAATTCTTTACCAAAGAAAAGGAAAAGATAAAATTGGTACAAATTCTAGGATACATTTTGACAAATAAATTAATAATAATATCATCCAAATTAGTATCGGAACATCTTAATTTGCATCATCGTAAAATTTTCTACTTTCTTTTATAACTATTTTCTTCTAATTTTATGTATATTTTATATTAAAAGAAGGAATTATTTTTGTACTCCAAAAATTATTCCAATGAGAAACTAGTATGATCCACTTCTTGAATAATTTATCAACTAAAATTAATGCGAGTTAAATACATGAATTTAACTATGCATCGGAGTTTTTCTTCATGATAAGTGTGCTACATAGCTTTAAAACCAAACCAGGGCAGCCGGTTTGGTTGATTCAATCAAGAAATAGTCACTCATCCAATCTTATTCTTATAAAAGATTAAATTGCACTTTTAATGAGGTCATATCTAATTGAAACAGTCAATTTTCGATATAATATGTGAACATAATTGAACTAGTAAAAAAATTAATCGACTTAAAATAAAAAATAAAAATATTATAATATACATATTTTATTTTATTTTATATAATTATTATATTACATAAATTTATTAAATAATATTATATTATTAATAATATTTTTTAAATATCCATCCAACTTATTAAATTCTAATTTAATTTATACTTATACTAATTTTTTATCCGACTTTAAAAATGATGGTCGCTATCCTCCAACATTAATTGGGAACGTTCCTCGATCTTCCCGTTTGATGAAGCAGAAACATCGGCCCCCGTCGACCCAACTCCCAATGACTCTTTCTGTTGGAACTGCCGCCACGTGCCCCCCCCGCGACATCCTCTCTCTTTTGAAAGTCAGCGATCGGACACGCGTCAACATATTATAGGTAGACGCGAGATCACCGCCAATCATTCGTCGGCCGGCTGATGAATCACCTTTCGCCAACTCCTTTCCGTCGCTTGCGGTCCGAGCCGTTGGATCCCAAGATTCCCTGCTTCGCTCATAACCCTGAACCCGTGGGGGGGCACTAAGATCGTACGGTGCTCGTGATCCCCAGATACGCTGTCAATCGTGCCGTGCGAGACTTTAACGGTACGGATGGGGAGGGGGACCTATTTAAGCTGCGTGGGGGCAGGCAGCTTATCTCGCCACAACGGGCGGTGGCGGTGCCAATCACAACGCGGAGATTGTGCGCCCCATTTGTCAAGTTGGCACTCCTTGCACTTTCCAGCTCCCTATCTTTGCCTTTTCCTTTCCTTCTAATTAAGTTGGGATTTCCCCCACACCCCCCTAATTTTAACAGTAAAATATATATGTATATATAGATCTATATATGTTGGCTGGATTTTCTTATTCAAGTTTCCTTTACAAAGAAAAGGGTGGATCCAGGAACGCTGACAGTTTAGATGGACCGTGTTCGTGTATGGTGGAGATGCAGGTCCAATTATAGCAGGGATTGTTATATAAAGTGGGTTCTGTCTCCCCCTACAGCATTGGTACTCATTATTGATTGAATTCATCTCTATCAGTAGGTTGCCATTGAATGTCACATGGCACCCTCTCAGTTTTTAAAAAAGTATAAACTCATTCATGTGATGTAGAGTAAGTAGTATATTATACCAAACTCCTCCGGATGGTAATGTTCATTTTGTGTCAACAAACTGGTATTTGTAAAACAGTAAATCACAATCAATTTAAATTCAAATCGAATCAAACTATCAATGGATAAAATTGTTTTAATTCACACATAAAATTTGAAATAATAGTATTATCTAAGAGGATTAAATTAGCTATATTACCTGAATCAACCTCGGCCCGTTGAAAATAATGTTTCTTCAATAATGTTTAATATACATCCCATCATCCTACCTAAAAGGGTCCTCTCTCTCTCTTAATTAACTTTTATGTGTTTGAACCTCAAGTTCTCTTTTTTTTTGGGTGGGGGGAAAGAACCACAAAGCTTTTTTGTAATTTTCTTTTCTTTTCTTTTTTCCTCTTTTTTTTTTTTTTTTTTGGGGAGTGGGTGGCGTGGGGGGTGTGATTGTGATGAGAACCCTTTTCCATTAACTAGTTAGGAAGAAGTTTAAGAGAAGACGCGGAAGCACAAATTTGCCTGCCGTGGTCAATCAAACGACAAAGCGAAGAAGTTATTTTTTGGGGCCCACACGCAAATCTTCAGATCCAATGAAATACTAAATTGACCGGTTGGTTTGTTGGTTGATTGATTGATTGAGCTTCTGACAAAAAAAAAACGTGTGCGAAACACTGAAAAAAAACGTGTGCGGCGGTGGGGGGGTGGGGTGCGCTCACTCCACTCGCCTTGACTCGGCGCGGTCATGGGTCAAATCCCAACGTCTAGTTCAAATTGGACTTTGGGCAAGTTCGTTCTCTTCTCAATCTCAAGCGAGGACAAAGCTCATACTTCTCATGGAGAATAAAAGGAATTTGTGAGTAAATGATGACCCCTACCTGGTCTTAATCCCCGTCAATATTCCCAGTTTGATGCTGTCAACCATAAAATTTCGATCCCGACGGGCGTTCTGGGAAATGGAATTAGCCCGCTTGAAAAGTTCGATCAAAGCATGTATACCTCGAAGAGAATGCTGATAGCCTCGACGCGTTAGAATTTGACGCTTTTGAAAAGTTCGAAATTTGAATTAGCGGGGCAGACTGTTCCACAGCGTGGAAGCGAAATCAGTAAGATGTATCTAGAAACTTGAGTGCAGCAGTTCTGCTGTTATCCAAGAACCAAAGTACAGGGCCTACTACAGGCAGTGAGCTAAAATGCTACGACAACGAGAAAGCCCAATGCATAAGCTAAACACAGGCCCCGTTAGATGGAAGAGCTCCATCCGTCTCTACCTGCGTCTCGTTTCTCCGTTGACCCGCAGGATGGGAGACTGATTTCTGTATATGTCGTCAGGAAGATGCAATTCTCTTGGCACCCCCACTAGCCCCTGGACCTCAAGTATCTCAGCCGTGCCCCGGATTCGCAGTGATCTCTAGCAGCTTCAAGCAACCTCTTGAAGATCAAGGCGGCCAGGTTGAGCTAGCACGACCCGAGGCCTAGCGTAGGATTGAGATGACTGAGGCCCGGCCCGGTTAATCTGTGGGCTTACTCTAGTGGAGGCTGCGCCAACAGAAAATGTAAGCAAGATCGCATCGCGATCTGTAGTTGTAGAAAATTTTGAAATGCAAGGATATTCTGTTGATCCAAAACTTCTGATTTAAGTCACAGATGACAAGTGAGAACCAACAACACAGAATCCAGATGAAAATTGAAGGCTTGAAAAGCTTATTTACGGATACAGAATTCTGAGCACTACATGGACTCCTTACATATATAAAGAAACTGGAAAATCCTCATGACCACATAAAAGAAAACTCTTCAGATCCAAAGAAGACCAAAACCCCGACAAGCTTGTGAGTATTCAATCCACAATAGCCTTATTTTGAGCAGAATCCAAACAAAACAAACAACCAAGAGCAGGAAAATGGAGGACGAAAATGATACAAAGTCTAAGCTCACAACTTCAGCCACTCCAAGCAAGGACAGAGACCCCAGCAGAACCGAGAAGGATAGTAGTCCTTAAGATAAACCTCCCTGCTGTACCCGATGATGTAGAAGCTGAAGGAATGGTTGCGGTGACTCATGGTGATACGGGTCACAGGCACAACCGAAATGGTATGCCTCTCGCAGATGACCCTTGCTGTGGGTGGGACCTGGGCCCGCTCCGAGATTACTTCAGAAGAAAACTTGTTCAGGAAGTAGGAGTCTGCAAAGAAGGCAGGGGAGCACTGGTATGCCTGAGTGTTGCATAGCTGCACACCTTTTGCTTGGTGGAAGACCTCATCGGGAACAGATGCAGCCCCGCTTGTTGCACTCACTTTTCGAGTTGAGAGCGTCTTCCTGCAATATTTTCATGTGCCATTCCCAGTCAATATGGAGATTAACGATCACAAATAATGTCTAAACCAATCTAAAATGAAAATTTTGGACCTGGTCTTGGTTAGGAAGTAGTGTTGTTCATAGCAAATTTACATGAAACTTATGGGCCTCTTTGCTAGGATTACTAGGGGATAGAATAGTATAAGATGCTGATCAAATAACACTGCCAAATTGCTATCATTTTATTATTTGATTGTAAATGAACAGGCCATTAGTACTGCAAAAGCATATGTACCATTTAACAACAGCAATGCTTCGTGAGAGAAGAGATCCGCTTCCATGACATGTTTCACACTTGATCAGCCCACGAGACCCACAAGTTTCACATGGTATCTTCCCTTTACCTTTGCACTTCACACATCTGTAGAAGCATACAATATTATCCAGATGAAATGAGATGGACCACAATGTTGGACCTCATAGCATCACAAAACTTTTCTCATGTAGCTGAACAAAGCTATTTAGTGAAGAAGTCAGACATCAGCAGAATGTAGGCATGGAAATAATTCAAGCTTACATTGTGTCAGATCCATCTCTATGAGCAATCAGACCCCTCCCGTGACAAGCAGGACACTCTTTCATCTGATTCCCCTTATAATATCCAGGTTCTTGATCCACATTACAAGTGGGACAGACACGATCCCCTCGTCCAGCACATCCTGCAAAGTTTGTTTCAAGTGTTTCATCAACTTCGATTTCTATATTTCAGGTGTGCATTTTCTTATTTAAGTATAAATGACAAGCTCCACCTGAACATTTTTCAATTGTCTCAGAATGTGGGACAGTTGCCCTAGCCTCCTTGTTTGTCACAAACAAGACAGGAAACTCAGACCTCAGATCCAATTCCCATATTCCAAGCTCTGGACCCTTGTCCTTTCCATCAATATCACTGCCAATATAGGCCTCGGTCTCTCTTATAACCTCCCTTTCCTCTATGAAGGTATCTAATGTACCAACATAGACATTGCAGTCTTCAATGGCACGAATCCTCCATGTACGAGCTGGACGGCTTCCCCAGCAGCAACGATGGCCCACGTGATCAATGAGCAGCTCTCGAATCTCCACCTCATCTAACACTTGCCTTAAAATACCCAACAGATAAACCATCAAGATTCTCGTTCTATATTTTTTGAAAAAAAAAGGATATGCAATGCAAAATTTTAGCTCATAACATGCTCAAAAAGCCTCTGACAAGTTGCATACCTCTGAAATTCACCCACAGGTCCACCATGCTCTCCTCCATATCCACCTTGGTAGACTAAAGCTTGCTCTGAAATGCATGATCATAACAAATCCTCAGAGGATAACTAAGAGAATGCAAATACAAAAGTACAATCCTACATCTGCTCAATCAAACACTTACCTAATGTCACCATCCCTCATTGCGACTATCCTAGTTACCATGAAAATCCGTCTCCCATAAAATGGATCACAATTGATATTTGCAGCTAATCCGATGGAAAACTCAGCAATACATAAAATTGGAAATGACTCTCATCAATATAAAATCAGCATAAAAGTCAAAGCAGCAACATTTCTTGGGGATCGTTGGCTCAATTACCGTTAGGGTCGGGCTCAGGCGAGCTGAGGAGGGGAGCGTGGAGAGAAGGCGGGTAACGATCGGAGAAGGCCGCGGCAGATCGAATCTCTTCGACGCTCACCTCAGTTCCGACCGAAGAAGCAGTGGGGATGATAGAGTTGCTCCTCCCGACGTACTGGTACGGGCTCAGCCTGTCGCTCTCTTTGTCCCCAAGCTGGCTTCTTTTCACTTTGGGCAGTGATCACAGTTCAAGATAAGAAAACCAATCAAAGAAAGAAGGTGCAGTAGATGAAGCAGCTACTGGTACAGGGAGAGAGAGGTTTTTACCGGATGAGAGCAGAGGTCCCTCCATGGTTCGAGCCTGAGGGTGCTGGAACGTGGTAGGGGTAGAAATGGGGACAGGCGGAGAGCTTGTAGGAATGGGGGTTATAAATGATTGGAGATATTCTTAGCTGGTAAGGAAGAAGCGAGAAATGAATTTGAATGACAATGGCGAAGCCGTCTTCATCAGAGTACCCTGCATCTGGGTCCACGACTCCTTGTTTTTCCGTGGGATCCGATCAATTCTACGTCCAAGGGAAGCAAAAGAGACCGAACGGAACAAGAACGGGAGAGTGGGGGAGGCTTGGACCAAATTTTTGGGCCACGGCCCACGTAAAAGGCTGTCTTTGGAGGCCCGGCCCTTTCTTGTGTTGCCTATTCTTCTCTCTAAAACCTAATTATCAAAATTTTGTGAAATTCGTGCCTCATGATTCCGATGCTCATTGGTCTGCTCGCGGGGCTGACCCTTCTCTTCCTGCTGAAAATCCAGACGATATTCTGATCGGCGGAGCTGCTTCGTCCGCTATTTTATTGCCGCGGTAGAAGAAGTGGCAGAGTTGAGAGTTTTCAATTTACGGTATCGCAGATTTCTCGCCTCCTCGGGAACTTCTCGGGTACACCCACGTCTCAGCAGGACGAGGTGGAGTGAACTTTTCACAATTTGAACATTCGACCGTCACTTCGGCTTGCTTCACAAATGTGAAGAACACAGGGAGGATCTCTGGCTGTTTCCCGCTTAAGGAGAAGATGCTTCAGATTAGGCTGAAGCGAGACCCGTCCTCGGAAGCCGTTGTGGGCGGAAAGCCTCTACCAACGGATAGGGTGACTGTTGCATGCCCCGACCACCTCGTGCTCGCCAATCTCCCCGTGGCCAAGGTTCTTGGGGCGGCGGCCTCCAACTCTGTTGTCAAGGTTGTGGGTCGCAAGTCCCGTAGGCAGCTAGGCGAGCGCGTCCACTTTTGTGTCAAATGCGACTTCCCCATTGCTATCTATGGAAGGCTGGTTAGTAGCTCCCCATGCTTCATGATAGATTAGTTGTTGCTTCATGTTGAGTATATCAAGGGATAGTGTTGGAGTACATTGCCTGAGTAGTGTCAAACGAGAGTTGTTTGATTGCATCGTGGATTGAGAAGGTAATTTGTGGTGTTGCTCAGCTAGTGGGTATCTCATGTGCAAGCGATATGTGTTGCTCCAAGTGCAGCTGGGTGGGGAAGACATGCTCTGTATGTGCTTGTTCATGGGTTTCATGATTTCATCAATGGAACTCATAGTTTTCAGCTTGATAAACAAATGCAGAAGATCGAACTTCTGGAGTCTCGGTTTTCTAAATGCTCTTTTCTATCTGGCATCTCTTATGATTGGGTCCTGCAAAGTGAATAAATTTCTGTTCTCTAGATCACTATAAACCCCATATCCTTGGGGGAGTATCTGTTCTTTTTCATACCTCCTGCTTGCACTCGTTATAAGATCCTCTTGTGTGCTAGTATTTGCCTTATCTTTTGAGGATGTGGTTTGACATTAAGGGTTTCATGCCTTGCAGAGTCCCTGCGAGCATGTATTCTGTCTGGATTGTGCTAGGAGCGACTCCATCTGTTACATGTAAGGAAGAATCTATGTTTTTCCCATCATTCCCTTTTGTATTGGTAGTGAATTTTTGAGCTTTGAGTGGATACTTGTTAATTGTCCTATCATTATCTTGTCAACTCTTACTTATGGCGTCATTCTCACTTCAATGCGACACAGATGTGATGAGCGCATACAAAAGATTCAGACTATCAAAATGATGGAGGGTATCTTCATCTGTGCTGCTCCCCACTGTCTCAAGTCTTTCATGAAGAAGAGCGAATTTGAAGACCATATCCATGAGAGTCATTACGATCTTCTTAACCCAAACGCTGAAAAAGAAGAAGGTAATGAATCTGAGGCAAGAAACCTGAAACAGCATACTGCTACAGAATCCACTGCCAGGGGTCCTCCAAGGCAGGCCTTCTCTCCTGGACCTTTTCAGCTTCATGACCATGGAGACAAGGCCCATAACCTACAGTCTCTGGAGCAGCCACCTACGAGATCTCCATTACAGCGGAAAAAGGCATTATATTATGGACAAATGAACAATCCCTCACAATCCCAAGCTGACAATCGGCATCCTCCTAGTCATCACAGCCTGCGGCAAGAACAAGGCCAGTTTCATGAAAAACCACAAGGAATTTCTTCTAATGTTCCTTTTCATGAGTATCCACCTTTGAACCCAATCCCAAAACCCAATTTCATGATGCCATTGTCTTCAACTCCCATGCTAAATCCTGTGCCTCCATTTGGTTTTCCCATTTACCAACCCGAGGGAGGACCTCAGGTCTTCTCCAGTGGTCCGTACAATGTGATGCGACAGGATTCAGCCCCTGAAGCGGGAGCTGAACAGGGATCATCGTTTGGTTTCCCACCGAGTGGAATGAACTTTGCAGCGGGTTATCCAACACCCTGGAATGCAGAAATGGGCGGATCACATTTTAACGCCCAGGGATCAATTCAAGGATTGGGAGATAATTATCAAAACCAGGGTGATCTAATGCAAAACCCTCCTGGTGCATTGCCTTTAAATCCTTTGCTGCCGCCACCTAATATGCCAAACAGTGGGTCTGCTGAGTAAATGATGGTTAGGGAATATTTGCACCAGAGCCCTTGCCATTTTCTCGTCCTCAGCCATCTCAAATCGCAACAGGCCCACAGCCTCATTTGCCTCAAAACAAATGATGGAAGTTCTATTATGGTTATGTGCAAGGATTTTGGGTGGCAACATGGTAATCATGACGGCTTTGGGAGCCTCCACGACTAGAGACGAAGATGGAGTATATATTCTTCGGCTCTCCTTCAATACTATGGACTTAAGTTTGTTCGTTGATCAGCACCAGTTCTCATCACTGGGATATCGGATTTCTGAAAAAGTTTGGGATTGCATATAATCCTGATTTCCCTGTAGAGTGTAATACATCAGATCTGATCACGAGGATTAGAACCAATACTGCGTATTGCGTAATTGCAGTAGCCTCATTTTCTATATGCAATATAAAAATTTGGCAAGCTCCGATCTGTCAGTTTGTGTATCGTCATTGGTATTGTGGTACTGTTTTTAGTCGTCTTGGTCTACAATGGAATTATCAAGCACACAATTATGGCGTTTCATGTTAAGATCGAGTGCCAGAGGCTTCTTGAATAAATACCCATGGGAAAACTTCTGCTATAAACTCTTCCTCCGGCAGCCATAAAATGCTCCAAAATCCGGATAATTAAGACATGGTATGGGTGACTTAGCTTCTGTACCAGGGCAATCTTACATGTTGACAAAAAATTTATGGAAAAAAGGAAGGGTACCACATCGTCTCATTGAGAACATTGTGCACGTGGTGGCCCTCCGAAAGGGCCAACACCAACACGAGAACCGCCATTGAAGAAGCTTGCTAAAAGTGGAATATGCAAAAGGGTTTCTGATGGGAGAGTGGGATATGAATGGCAAAGGGCGACATGGAATCAGATGAGCTTCCCCTTCTCCAGAATCCACTTGTGAAGTCTGCTAAAGCGCCGCTCGTCTAATTTGGCATACAACTGCTGAAGGTTAGAGTACCCCATCATAACATACTTGTCAACATGCTCTTCATACTTTTCGTACAAGGCTGGTATGGTGAGGACGAGAAAGAGGGCTGACATTTCAAGAAATCGAGGTGTTATCATTATGATTCATATGAGGAGGCAATCTTTTACCTGAAAATAAGGAAAGACTTACTCGTATATCCCAGCGTGAGGAAATCGGTCAAGCCACCAAGAATAGATATCAACAGAAGCCATCCCGCTACTCTGACAAACATCATTGAGTCTTTGCCCAGGGCTATATTCTGGAAGGCCAAGAGCAGAGCATTTATATGAGTTCGTGCAAGAGCTGCCAGATAATTTGCTGCATCTTCTGAGAGATGTAACTCAGGAAGTGGTGGAGCAGGTCTGTTCTCGAATAGTCAGAAAGTCGAAGTGAGCAACCACAATCAAGAATAAACGAGTACAGTTACTTTGATTTGAAACAGGAGTTCTAGTTGGAGGGAATATTAAATTGCAAATTCAAAGAACTGCCACCATCCATTGGCATATATGAAAATCTTGCGGAGAAACTGAAGCAAATTACTGAGCTTTGAAATGAGACTGTAACATTTTGGAAGAAGCAGGTAGGATAATCACTCTCGAGATGCCAGACGAATAAGAGCTATCTTCTATGAGTGTTACAGAAATCTAAGAAACGGAAATTCCCATAAACCTTTCAAGATAGAGCTGTGCAATCTCAAAGTATTAAAATCCAACAGAGCAAGGATGGCAGGGGAAAAAAGTTGCTTTCCATAGATTTCACAATCATCATCTCCTAGATGGGAAAATGGCATGTTAGGAGTAAGGAATTGGGTGGTAAATACCTATTGAGAAGAGCTGCAGATTTAGCCCAGAGAAAGAGGATCGTCGTGAGTAGTAGCAGGACGCTGGAGACAAGTGACAGCAGTGTATAACCGGATCTTTCAAACACCACCCAAGCAGCAAAAGTTATCACCAGTATCCCCGGTGTCACAGTCTTCCTTCTCCATAGAATGACATCTGCAGCTGTTTTAAGCATAAAACAGACATGAATTCCACTATGACCAGGCCGATTGGCATTGATCCAGAAGCAAGATTGAATCTGAACAATACCTCCCAAGAGCCAAATTGCAGGTTAAAAAAAAGATCTGATCTTTATCAAAACCCAAGAAAGACCCAGTAACTCTCCGATTCATCGGTCGCAACCACAAGGACAAATCGTTAAAGCAACGAGCGATATTAACTGCATTTAATAGAAATCACCGCGGCAAACCGACAAATCTAAGAATCAAACTCACCGAGGCCGCCTCCAAGAATCTGATGAACAGTTCTATGCCTGTTGAACTGCTGATTGGATGAGCCCATGGTGGAAGAACCCTCAGAGGACCTTTTGATCAAGAGAAAGTAAAAGAACAGCTAGATGTGGAACTGGTTTAAAGGATGAGAAACGAAGCCAATACCATGCACTGGGCTGCTTATATCAGAAATTTCTTACCTCTTTTTCTGAAAGTATTCCATTAGAAAAATCAGAGGATGACTGTTGAAAGTTTCAGCTAAGTGGGTCTTCGTATTTCCAGCTTAAAAGTGTCATACCACTCATTGACATCATCTTTCGTTCCCCCGCCATCTCTCTCTTTCACAGTAACACAAGAAAAAGGTGTCAGTGCCAAATGTAGCAACGAACACGTAGACCGAGAGATGAGAGTGCGTAGAATAGAAGACGTTGCTCCATTTTTGCGTTCTCTCGCGTTCATTTTCCTAGAACTTCCTGATGTCATCTATGTGACATTGAGGAAGAAGATTAAAACGATTGGTCGATCGTGTTCCATCGCGCATGTGATGAAGACCTCTGTAGAAGGAACCTCAAAATGTTCCAGGGATACTCTTCAAGCACATTAGAATCTGCAGAAGATGTATAAATCTCGACAATTCTCACACGTGTGATCATCATGATAGAATTTTTATCTCACGAATTACTCCAATTGTTTTTTTCTGATTACCACAAATTTCCGAAAAAAATGGAGTACGCCTGAACCGAGTTACTATAGGGTTGATGAACTACAATAGAAATTGAAAATCTGCTGTATTTATTTTGAGCATGATTCTATCCCATAAGCCGTAATTCAACTCCTCAAAGTCAACACCATGTGTAGCATCCATAGTTTTCGGGCCAAAACCAAAGTAACATTCTTTCCGAGGTCATTTTTTCTCTTCGTTGTTTGGGCTTTCATCCTGGCTGCTCGCACCCTCAGCACTGGGCTTGCTTGGGGCGGCATCCATCAAGCTGGCAGCAATTGCAGCCTTCAGATCTGCCTCTTCACTTTCATTAACCATTTGATCTGTCTGATCAATCCTTCGAGCTGGATCCCTTGTTTCATCGCAAGACTTGGATATTCTCTCCGCATCCTCAGGAGAAAGCCACTGTCCATAACTGCTGGGAGCTTCTGCAGATGATATTGGATATTCTTTCGGGAAGTTTCCCCGCACTATGAAGATGCTCCATCCAAAACCTTTTAGGGAGTCGAGGTAGGCTGAGAGATAGAACCTGGAGAGGTGCTGCGGAGCTGCATAGAGGCTGTCGAAATTATACCACTCACCGTTGACCTTCCGAATACAGAACCAGTGGTCCTGCAAGTGGCAGATGAATGCATTCTCACGCTCAGGGTCAAAGTGAGCTGGCTCTGCTGCCGGGGAGCTTAGGGGAATGACCTGCAGATCCCAAACCTGTAAAGCCTTCTCCAAGACCTGCAGTAAGAGAATTTTTAAACACATTTTCTAGTCGGTCAATACAAGGTAACCTTCAGATTATTAAACGACAGCAGTTGCCTTGAAAATAAACAGGGGCATCTCAGCCTTAGAATGCAATTTGAAGATTTCAGCTTAAAAGCAAAGAGCATTCTGCAGTTTGATGCTCACCATAATCAGCCTGTGTAAAAGATTTATGCACGTTCCATAGCCTTCACCATTCACAAAACACTCATGAACAGGAACTATGAGAAAACCTATGACTAGCAAATGTGGTATTATCGACATTTACCGCAGATTTATGACTACTCACATTGCAGGCTACACCAAGACATAATTTTTTTTCATGGTAACATAATGTATTCAGAGAGTATAGATAGTTGTGGCTTCAACAGCAACATTTACTCATGTAATACCCATTAAGAGCAGGACCTTTCAATCATCAAGGTTCATTAAAGTCATCGTTTGCATTGTTTTCAACAAGCAGTTAACAGTTTAACGTTAGTGTTTATTTGTACCGGTGACAACCAGCAGTTGGGGTCACATCTTAATATTTTCTCCACGTCCATGGTAGATGATAGAATAGAAATAACAATTTACACTGCAGAAATGAATAGGTGGAAGGCAGTATGAACTGTGACCTGGTACATGCTGCATATGCACACAATGAGGAATCTAGGCTCGAAAAGTTTCAGATGTCATCAAAGAGAGAGAAATGAGACGACAATATGACAGGGAGTCCCTTTGCTTCAAACTAAACCCATGGATCCCTGGCGGTGTAACATACCCAGAGAAGTGTATATGGCTCCAGCAAAAGATCACGACTATCAATAATCAAGTAGAGAGCTAACCTAGGTTGCCCATTTGCTTTACCGGGTATTTCCCCAAGAACTAAAGCCTAACATATTTTGCAAGACTAGACTGTCAAATGAATAACTTTTTGTATGAAGTATATAGAATTGCAAATACTAGATAAGAGCAACTCGTGAGGAATGAATCTTAACAGCAATCCACACACCTGGAGTTGATTTGCACCTAAGAGCCGCATGAAAAAAAATGGAAACCAGAAATTGAATCACGACCATTCATATTTCAGGGGAGGCCATTGGATTTGAAATTACTTAAGAGTATCAGCCTGAGAGCATGGAGACGGACAAGAACACCTAAACAAGTAACGGCAAGAATTGATCTATTGGGGCTTCACGCGTCAAGGAAAATGGCGTTGAGCGGAGAATATCGACCTGGATACTGAAATCGCCATCGAGGGAGACATTGTGGGACTCCTGGGAGAGGAAGTCCCCACCAGCAGTGACGGAGACTCCACCCCCAACTCTTCCGCCGCCATCAATTCCTTCCATCATCATCTGACTCTCCCGGCGATCGAGATCAGATGCGAGGGCAGCCAAATCGATCTCGGAGAAGAAAGGACCCTGCAGGACGGTGTTGACGCAGTGGACGGCGCAGAGCTTCGACTCCTGCACCTCGTGGTACAGCATACCTCCATTGCTCGCTCCCTCCATCTCCGGTTGAATCCCCGATCGTCCCGTCGCACCGAAATCCGAGGCTGCGAAATCACGAGGGATAAACCCTAGAAGAACCTTTATCGTCCCTCCTCCTCCTCCTCCTTCAGTTCTAATCGTACCCTGTCGGAAAGAAAGTACCGGGGTGGTTCCTTCGTATTGGGGTGGAATATGTGAACTGGAATTCGTATTCTGATTCTCTCTGATGCCGAATAGGAATAGGAATAGGAATGGGAATGGGAACAGATATTCCGACAAGTTTTTCACTCCCTCCGTTCTGCTGGAACCAGACAGTACAGTCTACAGTGTTTTTCCTAAGATAGTTTGTACAAAACCTTTCATAAAAAATTCTTGTTTTAAATTAAATGGTTTTTATAACAGGAATATATATTTATTTACATTCATCTCATGCTTGCTTGCTTTCGGTCCAGCCGGGTCAAGAACTCGGATATATCCACATAATGCTTGATAGAGTTGCTTTCTATTATAAAATTAGTTTAGACATCCAAGTCATATGTCCAATAACAACTTGGTTAAATCTCTACAACAAGTCACATTGTTTCTGTAGACAAGTACATTTTTTGTACTGCTTAAAAACATTTTGGTATGTGAATGGTTCGAAATCGAAATCAAATGGTGCAGTATGGTCTACTACTTTCATGGTCCCGAATTCAATGAAATTTACCACATATTCAAAAATATGAACGGGCATGAAGTGAATCGGCTTGGAGAATTTTATGGATCGATCCAAAGTCAAAATATAACAAGCAATTGGTACAGTCTATAGAGCGACTAGATAGAATTAATCTATATGTCCGATCAGTACGAGAATGGGATCGTCGTGGCTTTTCTTCCTCTCGGGTGGGCCTCCCCAAATTTCTCTAGGAAGTGTTGATGGTTCGCACGTGCGCGGGGCATCGGGTTAGCGCACGTGTAGAGGAAGAAACCGAGCCCGTCCCACGACAACGTCATCGCGGCCCAGCTCCCAGGTAATTGGGGCAGCTCGTGGCCTCGAGCCACCCGTCCCTTGGGATCCTGTGCCTTCTCTCCGACCTCTTCAGCCCCACCAGCACCAGATCCGACCGCACGTTAATCACCATCCAGCCAGCGAACACCGCCGCCCCTGCCAGGAATCGCCACCAGAACCCCCGGTCCCCGTCGTAGTCCCTGTAGTTGGAAACGGATCGGGACTGGACGTACGCGTTGAGGAGGTTGAAGGCGAAGGCCATGGAAGCGATGGAGGCGGGGAAGGCGTTGGAGGCGCCACGGCTGATTCGGAAGGGGTAGACGACGGTGCGGTGGAAGTAGTGGAGGAGGAATGGGAATCGGAATGCAACGGTGCGGGGGTGGAAGGAGTGACGGCCGAGGGGGAAGTGCATGAGAGTGAGCCAGAGGGTGGGGCTCTCCATGAGGAGCCAGGCGAGGGAGGGCGGGATGTTGGGGCCCGACCCTGAGCGGTGGTGCTCGCCGTATGTGGCCTGGATGAAGCGGAGGAAGATGAAGGTGGGCGGCCCGATAAGGTAGAGTGGGAGGAGGCCGTAGTGAAAGAGCGTCTGATCTGACTACGATGAGAGCGCCGCCATAATTTGGAGGCTCGTCGGGAGGAGAGACGAGGAGAGATTCTCTGCTGGTTGCTCGCGAACAGACGCTGAACTGGAGGAGTTCACGGTGAAAAGGAATCTTTTATGATTTCTGTTTCCATTTTTTTCTCACCAGAATCTCCAAAAAAATCACTTGGAATTTCATTAAAATATTTCGAAAAGAAAATAAAATACTACTCAAGCATTTTTCCTTTCCTTTCTCTCCATCCTATGCAAGGATCTGCACAATTTCAAGACTTGGCTAAACAATGTCAGGCGGGCAGCCCACGTTAAAGCTTTGTCTAAACTCCAAGCTGATACACCACCAAGGCATTGTAGCCCAGTAGTTGGGTCTCTGAGTGTATATGACAGCAAAGATGTTCAAGGTGCTGACTGTAAATAACACTGAAGGTCTTGAAGCCGGGGCAGATCAATATCTTGAGCTGTTTAGAGAAAATGGCGAACTACCTGATGAGCACGGTTGTGACTATGATGACTATGTTGATGGATCCTTGTGATGGGATGAGGAATTGATTGTGGCCCAGCACGAGAAATCAGAGGACTGTGTCAATATTGTTGCCCATGTTTTATGCACTCCTGTTAGTTTACACATTACTGGTTCATGCTAATTGAATCAAGGTTCTCTACGTGTTCTAAATACCCCTGTCATTGAATAGATAGTTCCAGAGCCCTCTTAAGCACAGAACCTGCTTTCAGTAACAATTGATCAACATGGCCAGAAAATTACAATTGATCAACAATGGCGATGCCTTTGATACTCCTGGCCCTTTGTTCACTGAACATTAGATAATGCGGACATAATGACAGCACCGTGCCCTTCTCTTTATTGGTAGAGATGATTGCTCTGGAACTGTACTTGATCAGATGAAAGTGGGTAGAATTTGCCTGTTGTTACAGGATGAGTACTGTTGTCTATATACTCTGGGCAGACCAGTCTATCCGCTGTTCCTTGTCTTATGCAATCCCAGAAATGTATAATTGATAGGATTTACTTCCATCTTTTTTATTCCAAATACTACTAAAAACATTTTTCCTATGAGTTTTGCTGTTATCAAATGCAGAAAACCTTATTAGCTCCTGGATATCACCGAGGAGAGCGGAGAATAGTAACTTGTGATGATGAAATGATGACGGCTCTGTACCGTGATCCTGACAGATGCCAGAAAGTTCACGCACTTGGTTCGCTGAATTTGGGGGGGACAGGAGGAGAAGCTCTTCAGGACGACATCAGACTGCTAATACCACCAGGTTGATATAGTTCAACACTTGCAACCATAATCATCAGCTGTAACAAGTTGGCAGTATGCAGGTAGAGTTCAGAGTCAATGTTACTCGTTCTCTTTTATTAAGCAATGGAAAAGCTCAACCGGAAGGTACAGCATTTCCATCCCCTCGCAGGTACACAGTTCGAATGTCATAAAACTCATCCGAACTCACTTGGGGACTTGAGAACATCCATACAGTATGTATTGGCCTTTCAAGCCAATCAGACACGAAAGAGCTCGACACTGAGAATATTGCTGTAAGTCATCAGCGTTGAACAGACATATTTTCCTTGTCTATTGTACAAAACATTCAAGCGCATAATTTTCATTCCATCCTAGAGAGCTCTTCTGATCTGAAGCATGATTCGTAGGACTCAAAATGCATCTCAGAATTAAGTTCTGACAACGCTACAGTCATCATAGTTTTCTCGCTATGGCATCCTCCGTTTATTCAATTTCTTTTATCTCAAAATCTGTACTCGTTGCCCTGGGCTCATACATAGACTCCAAAATCAGTTCTAATTATATATCAGCTTTAAGCACACGGACTGCTCGAATCTTAATCCCTCTGCTGTATTTTCACTGAAAATTTTGATTTCACGAAGCCAGTGCCACTGAAAGATTACTGCAAACGTAGCCTGCCCGATAGAACTCACTAGCAATCAAATGGATGAATCTTCCAACAATACTTCACAAATATGTGTAACACCGTATAAAGCTGCACTAGTAAAATTAACTTGAGTATCGGTATGCGCCACACGAATTGGTTCCCAAGTAAAGCAGCACGACAGAAGCAGATAAGCACCTTCAGATCAATATATTTAAAGCCAATAATCTCCTTAGTTCCGATTTAAAGAACAACCAAGCAAGAGAAGCTTCTTACATCCGGTTAATTATCCCTAGGAGGTCTGCAGCACGGGCCTCTTCCCGAGCCTCTTGATCTCCCTATCCATATTCCCGGTGAGCATCAACGAGAACATCTTGTAATCGCACAGGAGCGACCAGATCGGGTGCCCGAACGTCGCGGGGACGTTCCCCTCGACGAAGAAGTGGCTGTACCAGGCACAGCCGTAACCCGAGACGGGCACGAAGATCAAGAACCACCAGTTGAAGAACAGGGAGTAGACCAAGAACAGGATGCTCAGCAGGGTGCCCCCGAAATGCCACCTCCTCGTGGCCGGTTTCGAGTGCTGCGACATGTAAAAGGACCAGAACTCATCGAGGCTCCTGAAATTCATCTTTCGACCCAGCAATACCCGATCAGGACAAAGGAGTGGAATTTGCAACCTGCTGTCGAAATTGGCTTGTGGGTATTGTTTGGATTCGTAGAGAGAGCATCAACCAGAGATTCTCCTTTCGGGTTTTGACTCCTGAAGAGAAAAACAGGTGGGATCTTTGGGGATGTTAGCAGTCTCCACTGTAGCCGTGAGCTTGATTGCGATGAAAGGATTTGGTAGGAAAGGAGTCTTCCAACTGACTGTTCTCTGTGAATAAAACAAAATAAAAATAAAAATAAATCGCTTTGGATCGAGATGAGACCGTCAGGGAGAGAAGATGAAGATCCATCCAGCAATGGCCAATCAATTTCTTCGGTCGGATTTATTTATGGGGCAAGCTCCACAAACGACAGCTATGATTTTTTATTTAGGACACTGATATTCTCCTTTTCTGAGCACGATGGCAAAACTTAAATTTCTCCATTACGATGTGATTAGGTTTACCAAAATTGTCTGGGCGACCAAATTACAGGATACACCAGACCACTAAAGTTATCTTTGATGCTCTTAAATCAAAGCTAAAACTGACTGAAATGAGTATTCTTATCTTCAATCCATGTTTTAAAATTGGCTGTATACCTTTTAAAACTAATTGCATGCATCATGTTTGACAGACCTTTTCATTTCCATCTGGGTAAAATTGAGTTTTCTATTAAGAGAGAGAGAGGAAATACTCACTTGCTGGTATCTTTAATATGAACACTAATTTTCTACATGTATTGTTTACATTTTATTCTATAAATCTTATTTGCTTCCGTTTCCCTTTGTTACGCGGTATTGTGCTTTTGACTTAAAACTAACAATCGGCCTAAAAGTATCTGACTTTTGGTTTCAACATAGCATATCAATTCATGCAAGTAGGAAAAATCAATATGTGCACTTCATCAAGAAATCATACTGCAACAACTTCCACTCGTTGGCAGCTCATAATGGAAAAGAATTTGTATTAACTCAGGGCACGAGCTGATGTACATAACGGTGCATTATAGATGAATCGGGAAGTTTGGGCCTTGATGAATGCAAAACAACTTCATTGACCTTTTTGTTTTTATCAGGAGGTTGTTCATTAGCTACAATGTGATTACGTAGTTCAAAATGGGTCCCCATCCCTGACTAAGACAGGGGAGTAGGAAGGTGATAAGAATAGGCCCATTGAGCTATGTTATGGGCTCTGTTTTTGGGGACATAAATTGCAGGCCATGAAGCAAAAGAAAGAAGCAAAGTTTTGAGCCTTAAGGATGTAGTTTATTCCACTAGATGTTTCGGGTGGCATAGCGTCACCTGTGATCCAAAGCTCTGTCGAAGGAGCAATAAGAGTGAAGCGCGGGAAAATAGGATCAGTTCCTGGGATCAATGTGAAGACGATGAAACTTTCTATGGCTCGGTCCATGATATCACGTCAGTGCCATCAAGTGCAGATTGAATGTGGCAAGTGGGGTTGGGGAAAGAGCCGAAGTCCCATTCCACCTGCGCAGAACTTGGACAAAATGACTAGTTTAAGGAACGCTCTGGGAATTCATCTGCAGCTCATAAGAAGGCCATTATTTCATACGGAGTGGTATCCCTTGCTGCCTAAATCCATCCGGTTGAGGATCTCTGATGTAATTTCTGGATGAACCTGGAAGTTTGTCCCTTGAATCAATTTTTATTTTCTGCTGCACCTCTTTATGGCCTGTGAGGTTTCAGCTGCTGTATTAAATACGCAGTGGTTATTATTAACAGAGCAGAAAATTGTCGTAATATCTTCTTGCTGGTAGGGAGAAGGGAATCATCGGCAAGTAGAAGATATTCTTCTCGCTCTGCTGTTCAAAGAGACTATACTGGAGATTGGAAGAAGCTCATCGAAGGATCACAAGAACATTTGCAGCAGAGGCCCATTCACGAGATGCCACCATTAGGCCCATATCTTCTGCCACATTGTGATGCCAAGAAGAAATAGATAGCAATGGTCTCACAGCACCTGAAGAAAAGAAGAAAAACCTTTCATGTGCGTATACTTTGTAATAAGAAATAAAGAGAGAGAGAGAGAGCATGGCAAAAGGTGGTTTGATATAGTACTGATATTCTTGATATGATATCAAAAAATAGTGGACTCGATCTTTATTAATGATATTCCCCGGCGGTGTTGTTGAAGCTAAGACCATCTTTTGCCTTTACCAACATCCCCCTTCACCTCAACTTTGAAATCCTAATATCTCTGCACAAGAATGATGATTTTCATGCAATTAAATTCCCCAGAAATCCCTCTTTTTTGTGGGGGTTAATCTCTAGACATGTCAGCGCAAGCAGTCTGCAATGCAGACTGTCTCAAAGCATGTGCTGTTGTACTGTATAAATTTGATGGATAGGGGGCAAGGGCAAGGAAAGGATGGATAAAGAAAGATCTTGCCAGGGATTTCTCTTTCAAATCCCTAAGAAAGTGAGCCCTGAAAGTGAACTCCTTGTATTGTTCTTTGTCTTGCCTTCTTAACATGCCAAACTCTACATTCTTCTTGGGATTCCCCTGCGCTCCATATATCGTGCTGTCACATATACATATATATATATATATATACACACACACACATGTACATGAAGATCATGAGATCATTATTATCGTTTATGATAAATAAAGAAATGAGCGTGGAGTTACAATGGCTATGCACCACATAGACTCAATCTTAGTGCGGAACCCTAGTTTATCCTCCTCACCTGTGATGAATGTGTTTCGGGCTCAAACTCCGACAGCATTAATTTGATCAAATTCCAAAAGGGGTAAATAGACGTTTAAGGACTACTCTAAGGCATGAAGGAAATTTCTCATGAATTACTAGTCCATCTCTCTCTCTCTCTTTTTAATCTGAACATTAATATCGTGGGGGTAGTAGCAACTACGAATGGACAAGGGTGTCGTCGTGTAAGTACTCGTGTGTAGTCTACACATACCCTCTTTGAAAAATATAATCGATATGAGAACTATCATACCCATTTTACACGAACTAGATTTTCTGATGGCCAACAGCTCAGACATTTAGACATGATGGAATGGTAATATCCCTCGCTCATGGCCGCCTTGCTCATATCCATGCACACTTGCACTTTCTGTGCATGTGCTTGTGTTGTGTGGGGCGATAAAGGGCTCAATTAGATTGTCCTCCTGCACTGTTTCTCCTAGGGTAATGATGGGTTTTGCATCTTTATTTTCACTTTTTCTTGAAGATTGACACATGCATCGCTTTATGTTTTCCCCCACTTTCCATTTTACAAATGTTAGTCGGTCTCAGCTAATTCCCATTTGACAGGTGGATCATTTGGGATAAAACTAGATGGTCGATTAACTAGTGAATTTCTTATGAATATAAATTTTCTCTATTCTCACAACACTCGAATATAAAATTTCATTTTAGAAAAATTCATGCAATTATCACCCCTCATATGTCTTAACTCTACGTCTCTCCGTCAGCTTGGTACCGTTTAAGGAGGTCTCGAGTTTGAGACCTCACGTACGCAGACATCCCCTTAGGAGCCTCACCCATCATGTCAGACGTGCGACCTGGGGGACCAACGGATTAGTCAAATATGGTTGACTGAAAGATGTTATCTCACCGCTGATGAGGCCTGCTTAGATACCGTGGCCAGCAACAAAAAAAAAACTCTATGTCTCTCTGTCGTTGGTAATATCATGAGTACCTTAAAAAAGGTTTACTCGCTACCCCTCGTAAAAGCCCTTTTAAATGTTGTATTACCTATCATAGTAGAGAGATTTCGTATACCAATATAAGTTGATTGAGATGATTTGACGTCTTTTTTTATTATAGAAAATCTCGGATTCGAATATTATAAATAGAAATAATTTATATTTGGAATGCTCTGTTACTCAGTGAGCCGACTCGACTCGAATTAAATAGTCATCTATGGGTTCGGTGCAAAAATTCTTATGGGTTAAATTAATCATATCCCAATGGCTATAAGGAAAAGGGGGGGCTGTGGGATTTCCTTCTATAGTCAAGCCTCTCAACTTTCGCGCATGATCCAACTGACAGTATCGAATGTCAAGATTAGTGTACGTTTAGAAATTAATGATGGAGATGATTAGGAACGAATAATGATGATATGTGGGTAATAGTAAGACAACATTATTAATTGACATAATAATGGCTTCCGCGAAATCTGTGGAATCTTTGGTTGCGCATGTTTCGATCGCTCTCCCCTCCCATAATCTTATCGCCATTATAGCTTGCCAGTTGCCAGCTAGCTGTTAATTTTGCCTTTTGGTGCACCGCTTCACAGCAATAGGAAGATGAATGTAAGGGAGGAGAAAAGAATGTGATTTGATATAGTGATATTATTAGTATTTTTGATTTAATGATTAATGTGTTGTATGTTTGATTTTTATTGTAAAATTTTTTAGATAATTTTTTATTTCTCCTTTCTCTTATTCATTTTTTTATTTATAAATATCATATGTAATCGGAAAAAATATTAGAATATCTAAATTAATTTAAATTTGACCTCTAAATTCTAAATATTTTAAATTAATAAAATCTGAATGCAAGAAAATTACATGCCTGAACGAACTTATATATATATATGTATATGTGTGTGTGTGTGTTTGAATATATGTATGAATTTGCACCGCTTTTAATTAATCTCCTCTCACACTTTTTTGTCACTGCAGATTAATTATTCTCCACGATCTTCCTCATAATTCAATGATGGCGAGTTTGATTCCCCCTCCCTCCCTCAGACTCAGAGTCCCTTCCTGCCTAATTGATAGCTTTATCTTCTCACTTAACAAAAGAAAAAGAAAGAAAGAAAGAAAGAAAGCTTTATCTCCTAATCTTTTTGACCATTTTGATTTTTTTTATTAAGATAAAAACAAGATAACAAGAAGAGGGTATACGGTGGAACCGCATATCATTATCGTCCCAGCGTGACTCATGGTTGATATAATTTGGTACGATTCTCGTTAATGGAATTTTCATATCCCTGTGTTTTGATGCTATTCCGATTCCCTCGTGTACTCGAGCCAAAAAAAAAATCAATGGGTGACAATTAATTGAAATTGGCAGGGTGAGAAGAGAGTCTACGATCCCCAGCGTGTACGCTCATGAATTATTTTGCATTATTGGTATCATTATGTACCGAATAATATGACCATTATATTCCCTGACAGAGACTGGAAAAAGGAAAAGGGGAATTGCTGCCGCTGCTGCTGCTGCTGCCGCGTTTTATGACTTTCAATGAGAAGGAAGGAAGGTGATAGGGAATTAGAGGAGGAGGATGAAGAAGAGCTTGGGAGGAACGAGGAGCACAGGAAAGCTCCCTCTCCTCACTGCACAAAGCTTCATGGAAACAAGGATTCTTCGCTTTTTTTTTCAAGTTTCGAAGATCAAGGACCTAAAAATTCATGAAACGCAGCCCCAGAATCCCAAAAAGGGTCTGTTGGTGATTCCCGGCGCTTGCATGAAAACTGCAGGATATGGCAATACTATACTGTGCAGCAGATTTTTATCTCGTCATGAACAACGCGTCATAGCTTCCAAGTAAATTCTTCATCCTAATTCCCACAAAATTGAAATGGAGTCAGAGAGAGGAAAAAAAGAAAAAAGGGCTCGCTATTGTCCTGAATAAGAACACAAAAGTCTCGCGATTTTAATATGTTTTTTTCCATTTCTTAGATTTGGTAATTGTATCTTCGAATGATTTGATTGACGAATTCATTGTATCATTTTAGTAAGATCCGCTAGTTCATGAACTGAGCAAATCATATACCATAATTTCTTCCTCTTTTCGGTGGGGAAAAATTAAAAAAAATGAAACCTTATTTGGGGACATAAAAAAATGGCCATATGGGATAGTCGATTTTTTTTTCCTAAATAGTAATGACTATAGTTTTTAAAATTAGATTAGATTAGCTAGTTGGATCAATTCGACCGGGAATAGGTAACCGCTTTGTTCGGTCTACTTAATTAATTCAAATATGCGTTAATTTTGGTCAAATCCACTTAAACCGGCTAATTTTTCGTTCGACTATTAGACCTAATTCAATCAACGATCGAATTGAATGAATTAAAAATTATTTTAAAAAAATCTTATCCACCCGACATCAATTTTAAAAAAGTATTGATATTTTATTTTATTTTTATTAGATTTAAATTTATTTTTTTTTATTAAATTTAGATATTATTGTTGATATTTTAAATTTTAAAATTACAAATTATCATTGAATATAGATATTTTAACTTATAGTCATTAATTTTATATTATTATTATCATTATTTATTAAATATACAATTTAATTCATGAATCCATATATCTATATTTATTAAATAAAACTATTATAACATCCCATTAAGTGGGAGAGGGTCGATTTCGCTAGAAAACATGCGAGGAAATTAAATTCACTTTGCTCGTGCCCAATAATTGGGTCCTCGCGCTATGGGAGGAGGACACTGCGGTGCCCCTAATTAATGAGAGGAATTCAATGGGAAAAATAATAAAAATAAAAACATAAATACATAAGTGGGTCTGTTTGTTTGTTTTTTTAAAATTTATTTCCTCCCTTTCTCGTGACTCAGCGGTGGGCTTCCTCATTATTATCCACACGCTCACTCTCAACCTCAACCCCTCATCAGAGTATCGACCCTCACTCCATCCCCTTGCGAAATTTTATTCACTTAACCTCACTGACGGCGGAGACCCGAATGGGACACGCCCTTCCGGTTCATAGCTTTACATGTGTGCGCCCATGTGAATGTTTCTGAATGGTCGTCGCAATCGGGCAAGCAAAATCTACTTCTTATTTCTAGACAAATGATCTGGATTGACGGCCGACACGTTGCTCTCTCTCTTTTTTATTTTTTCCCCATTATTATGGATATTCTAATTGTCTGTAGGGTGTAGGGTCTACGTCCATCTAATGTACATGACATGCTGTAGGGTGCACTGATTCGACGTTCTCTTTTTATCTTGACGGGTTCACATTGTCATTTCGAACGGAGGAGTGCGTCCATACCATTATTGGATCCAAACGATTCATAGCCGACCAGGTAAACCGAAGCGAGGAAAAGGGAAGCGAAGACAAAAAGAAACGAGGGGCAAAACAGGAAAAAGAGGAAAAGGAATTCTGTAAAGAAAAAAAAAAGAGAGAAGAATACAAAAGGAGAAGAAAGAAAGGGAAACGGGAGAGAAGATAATGAATGATGTACGAGTTGGTTGTGATAATTTTAAACGTGTTATATTTAATTTTTTATAAAATAAAAAAATTTGTCTTGATATATTTTTTATTTTTTTAGGGATTGATTTGATTCGAAGTAAGTTAATTAAAATTTAATAATTTTTTAAATATTAGGTGAGGTATGATAAAAGGGGAGGCGGGGGGAGGGAGAGAGGAGTCCATGTGATGTTTTGATGTTGTGATGGCGTGATTTACTTTTGCTTTTCCTCCTCCTCCTCCCTTCCTTTTTTGTTTTTCCACATTTTTCCCTGCTCTTTTATTTCCCCATTCCCTCTCGACAGGAATCTTTGAAAATCCAAAGCAATTCCACCCACAAGATCAAAGGACAGATAATTTTTTTTAAAAAAATAATTGTTATATATTTATTATATCAGATAAAGAATGAAAATTAAATATGCAAATGGTAAAAGTTGCTTCCTTTCATAAAATTGGAGGAAATTATTAATTATTTAATATTAAATAAAAATCCGAATTTAAATATGGTAAAACAATGGGAAAAACTTGCATGCAAGCGTCAGAGGGTGTGGGACCACACCAAAAGACTACTGTGCAAATTCTCCACAAAGATTAATTAATTAGGTATTAGAGCAAAAATAACAAACTAGTTAAGAGAATGAGAAAATAAATGGAGAATTAATTAAGTGTCTAAATTATTTTCCCGTTGTTTATAGTATCATTAATTTTTCGCACCCTCTCTCACTGTCCGTTGGAGCCAAACAGTTTGCTCTCTTGTTCCCTTCTTCTTCGTGTTCTTCGCTCTCACCTCTCACATCGAGATGAGGTGAGCTGAGGTGAGCTGACCAGAGCTCTTTCTTGAGTTTCTTCCTTGACTGCTTCAGCTCACATCGCATTTTCTCTCTAATATGAGCAGAAGAGTGGGGATCGTTGAGCAGAGCTGCCGGGTATGAATCCCACGACTGAACCTCCAATCCCTCAGCTTCAGCCACCGCAGCCGCCCCAGCCCCATCGTCCCTCCACGTCCTGTGACCGCCATCCCGATGAACACTTCACCGGCTTTTTGCCCCTCTTGCCTCTGTGAGCGCCTCATTGTCCTAGAATCTTCCTCCAACGGTGCCTCCTCCTCCTCCCGCAAGCCCTCCGCTGCCGCCGCCGCCATCAAGGCCATTTTCAAGCCATCCGCTGCCGCAGCTGGCCCTTCCTCCTCCTCCTCGTCGTTCCTCTCCGAGCTCCGTCGTACTAAATCCTTCTCCGCCTCGAAGAACGAGGGTTTCTTTTCCGGCATTTACGAGCCTCAGAGGAAATCCTGCGACGTCAGGGCCCGGAACACCCTCTGGAACCTCTTTACGCTGGACGACGAGACCAAAGCCGACGAGGTTGAGTCGCGAAATTTTGCCTCCTCAAGCATCCAGCCCCGCCATGTGCTCGAGTCTAAGGAAGAGGATACAGAAACTGGGACGCGGAAGCCTGATATTGGTGAGGTATCTGGAGAAGAGAGAGACGAAATCCGGGAATTTGAAGAAGCAAGAAAGTCCGACGTAGTGGAAGACAGAGTCCCAGAGATAGTTGAAGAAGAAGAAGAAGAAGAAGAAGGACAGGAACCCCCGGAGCTCGTAGCAGAGGATCTCAGGACAATGAAGGACCATATAGATCTCGACTCTAGCCCTAAGAAACCATCGTCGGGCAGGGACTTCAAGGACATTGCTGGTAGCTTCTGGTCTGCCGCCTCAGTGTTCAGCAAGAAGCTGCAGAAATGGCGGAAGAAGCAGAAACTGAAGAAGCAGCGGGAGGCAGGCGGTGGTGGCTATTCTGCCACTCTCCCTGTTGAGAAGCCCATTGGCCGCCAGTTCCGGGAGACCCAATCTGAGATCGCTGACTATGGGTTTGGTCGGAGATCCTGTGATACCGATCCAAGGTTCTCCCTCGATGCAGGTCGGATCTCATTCGAAGATCCAAGGTACTCCTTTGATGAGCCGAGAGCATCATGGGACGGGTACCTGGTTGGCCGTTCGTTCCCGCCAGTCAGAATGGGTCCCACAATGGTATCAGTGGTTTGAGGATTCTCCACCCGTCCACCATGTCGTACGGAGTGACACTCAAATTCCAGTGGAAGAGCCACCCTTGAACCCAATTAATGAGGGGGGTAATGGGGTCCCAGGGGGTTCTGCCCAGACCCGTGACTACTACCTGGACTCATCCTCCAGGCGTAGGAAGAGCCTTGATCGCTCAAGCTCAATCAGGAAGACTGCAGCAGCAGTTGTAGCAGAGATGGACGAGTTGAAATCTGCCAAGAATGCGAAAGTTTCCCCTGTCACGATGGACTATTTCCAGGGGAACAAGTTGACTGTCGGGGAGAGGGAAATCAGGGACTTAAGGGACTCGAACTCAAATTCTCTCGGAGACGATTGCTCTGATATGTTTGAGATTGGATTTACGGACAGTGCCTCAGTGATTGGGAACAGCGATCAGAAGGGGCCAAAGAAGTCGAGCAGATGGAAGGCTTGGAGCATTTGGGGGTTTATCCATAGAAAGGGAGGGAACAAGGATGAGAGCGACGACCAGTATAGCAGCAGAGGAAATGGGGTTGAGAGGTCTCTCTCGGAGTCCTGGCAAGACCGCAATGGGGACCCAAGATTGACCTTCAATCGGAAGGTCTTGCGGAGCAATAGCAGTGTGAGCTCAAGGAACTCCTACAGCCTCGGGGGATCCTTTGGGCAGAAGAACGGGAACCTGAACCGGATTGAGATGAACAGGCATGGGAAGAAGAGGTGGGACGATTTTTTCCTGGATCGGAACCGCAGCGCAAGATATTCACCAAAGAATGTTGATAACGGGCTGCTGAGGTTCTACTTGACCCCAATGAGGGGAAGCCGGAGAGGTGGAGGAGGTGGCAGGATTGGGGTGGGGCCTGGGAAAGGTCGGGCTGGTCCTACTCAATACATCGCTCATAGCGTGCTGAGACTCTAGTGAATCAAAGGAAGACAAGAATGTGATCACCTTTGGTTCAGTTTAATGTTGGTAAATTTTGGCTTGAATCTGTTATGTAAAACCTACGTTTCTATGTTATTGTGTGATCCCCTCAATGGTCCGTCGGTTGGTTTTTGGATAAAAAGAGAGACCAGATCCTTCAATTTGTACTGTTGGTTCACTACTTGCAATCTTCTTCGTTTACACCAATAACAGTATTTCTTGTTTTTCTCTTGGCTCTTGCTCGCTCAACAGAATGATTTCTCATGTGAGAGAGAAATGGAATGAAGTGGAATTTTTGGCCTTCATTTAGTTACCAGAAAAAGGGCTGAGCATGGAGAAAGAATGGGGTTTTCACACACTGAGATGTCTGTGCTTCTTTCGGCACAGAGTGTTGCCTTTTTTCTTTTTAATCCATAAAGACTGAATTTTTGTTTGTCATCTTATGTTGTTTTTTGATTTCGTGATCGAGTGCTCGGAACTCACTCTTGACTATTCTGTCTTTCGGCAGCAAGATAGTGACAATGCCAATCTCCTGTCTCTTCTTTTTTTCCAACGGGAAACAAAAAAACAAACGGCATGTCGTTTTCTTTTTCCCTTCAATTCCATCGGTGAGAGCAGAACGAAGCTGTGCGCATGGCAATGGCAGCATGAACTGCAGCTCAGATTTTGTCGCGCTAGATTCTTTCTGCCAAGACAGAACAAGAGGCTTCTCCTCTTCTTTGCTTCATACTTCAAATCAGAGTTCCAATTCCCTGCATCTCATGTCAATCGATCTTCAAGGTGCTTCCAACGGCTATCTCAACGTCCAGCATACATGTGCCGTCGCACTTCATGAATCTACCATCAACTTCCGCTAATCTTCCAAAGAGAAATCGTAGCACGATTGGATCACGGGCAAGTCACCTTAGAAAATGAGGCGATGGATGCAAAGTTCCATGACCATCAAACTGCCCATCGGGTATGCTGGGTTGGAGTATATGATTCGATGCCTCAGGGGCCCCCACGCGACCTAATAAAGTATTGCTTTTGGAGGAAGCAACTGTCGGCGGCCCATAACTCTGGGGCCCAACAACTTGGGCCGCACTGAGGCCCATGAAGCCTTCGATTAGATGATCGATCATCTACTTCATCTCCCATCGCCGTGTTGCCACACGGCCGCGGCGCCTTTCTCAGTTCTCGTCGTCTTGCACTTCGATGGCCGCTCACGCCATTAGCACCTCTTCTCCTCTACGAATTTCCACTCCCCTTCGCTCAGTCGCCTTCCACTCTCACCGAGCGCCTAATGTCTCATTCTGCTCCCATCTCAGACCTTCCTTCCCCTTCCCCACCCTTTTCCTCAAACCCCTCCGCACCTCCAGATTTCGGCCCCCGACGACCCTCTCCGCTGCTCTGAAAAGCTTGCCCGAGACGGAGATGGTCGCCGTTCCAACCGATCCAAAAGAGGTTCCAACCAAGTTCCCTCCTCTTTCCGGCGTCTATGCCGTCTACGACAGCAATAATGACCTCCAGTTCATCGGCATATCCAGGAACATTGCCGCGAGCATCGCCGGTCACCGGAATTCTCTTTCGGATCTATGCTGTTCCGTCAAGGTAGGTACTTCATCTGCTCGGCTTTATTTTGACTCAGAATTTGTAAGTATAGCTCGTAGTAGCTTTTGCTAGGAGTTCCATGATTATAGTCATGGTCAGAGGGCTCTTTTAATTTGGTGGATAATGTTGGGAGGATCTGATCTGACCACTCTTAATAATCTAAAGTGTTGTGTGGTCAGAGTTTCCGTAGTAGATTCTCAATTTTCTTGTTGGAAGTATTCAAATTTGCTTGTCGGCATACTGGTCTGAGCTGCCATAGATGAGATCAATCAAAAGAGAAACGTAGTATTTTTGTTTTGTCAATGTCATTTGCCCGGCATAGACTTTGATTCATACGTTCCAGATCCAGAGGAAAGAATAATCGCCGATGAAATGCATTCAGTTTTACATGGCCTTACTGGGGTTTGCTCCTCCTATGTTTGTCCTATAGGTTGGGGTGATAGAAGAACCGGATCGAGCTGCTCTGACGCAGGCGTGGAAGTCGTGGATGGAAGAACACATAAGAACAACCGGGAGTGTCCCTCCGGGCAACGAGACGGGTAATTCCACATGGGTCCCTGCCCGCCAGCAAGCCCGTCGCGAAAAGCCCGACCTCCGCCTGACACCGGGCCGGCACGTCCAACTGACAGTCCCACTAGAGGATCTCATCAACAGGCTAGTGAAGGAGAACAAGGTGGTGGCCTTCATTAAGGGATCGAGGAGTGCCCCGCTCTGTGGGTTCTCCCAGCGTGTAGTTGGGATTCTGGAGAGTGAAGGGATCGACTACGAGAGCGTCGACGTGCTCGACGAGGAGTATAATTACGGCCTGAGGGAGACGCTGAAGAGGTATAGCAACTGGCCCACATTCCCACAAATCTTCGTGAACGGTGAGCTCGTTGGTGGGTGTGATATATTGACTTCCATGTATGAGAAAGGAGAGCTTGCTGATCTGCTCAAGAAATGACTGCATTTTCTATGATACGTGCTTTTATCCGTGTGGTCGTTGGTTCAAGTGGAACATAGGCCTTGTCTTTGGTGGACTTTTCATTATTCATTTTCTAAGAGCATGGAATTCTCTACCCACGCATTCCGTTGCATTTGAATTACATGGGGCAGCGCAACAGAGCGAAAGAAAGAGAGAGCTCAAGTTTTACCATTACGTGAGAGCTCACCAACCCCCGGTCCAATTTACCGGCTTTTTACGGGTTCGCAGAGAGGCCGACCCATGAGAAACATAGTCCGAACGTCGTACAGTATCTGGTCGAGCTTCCACTGGTATACCTGAAAAGAGATGCTGACCCTCTTGCTCTCCACCGGAGACATGCCAAAGATGCCCGTTGAAATTCCAATAGGCTGAGAAGCAACCACGACTCAGAGGAACCGGGAGGACCTGCTGCAGGACAAAGTAATTGGAGCTGACCCGATCGCCCCTGGAGAACGAAGAGAAGGAACTGTAAATCGCCTATTAATTCAAGAACATATCCCATTCTACCATAATTTTAAACGACATTTCTCTGTCTTACCAAGATAAACATCGATTTTTCTGGATGCGAGTATATTTTATTCGATTGAAATCCCTTCATTTTCATCACAATGATTCTTGCTCGCCAAACTTAGAAACGTGTACCAAATAATAAAAAAACATGCCATGTGAGCTAGCTAATCAAACAGATCCGTGTCTGCCAAGGAACCTTAAAATAGTACCGACAAGAAGTTAGGCTGATAAGACGAGACATCTATACTAAGTATACGATCATGTGAATTCATAAAACAGCGGCAACTCTCACTGATGAAACCACAGAAATCATACGGCACTGAAGAATTAAAGTTAGGGGACATACGGTTATTCCATTAAAAAACAATGAATACGCATCTTCTGGCCAAGAGACCAGATTTTGCTCATGTTATAGGGACTTGTGGTGTCACCTTCAATACGGAGTAAGAGTCGTTTTGATTCTCATCATGCTCTTTTAGAGTTACATGCCTCCATTGCAATGAAAAATGCAAAGAAACACGGAGAGGATTGCACGTACGTATACTACACGTTGTCTCCGCCTGATCTGAGCTTGTTGAGGAGGGCCGTGATGAGATTGTCTCTCTTCTCAGCCCTAGCATCCTCCTTGATCCTCCTCTGCTCCTCCCTCTCCCTCCACCACCGATCCATCATGACCCTGTCTTTCTCAAGCGCCTCCATCTTCTGCCTCCACTCCATCTCCTTCGTCCTCCGCTCTTTCTCCCTCGCCTCGTACGCCTCCCTCCACTGTATCTCCATTTTCACCTGTTGCTTCATGAAGCCCTTCACCAGTTTCACCAAGTCACTGCTGCTGTGATTGCCAGCCGTAGAGGGGGCACCCGTGTCACTCGTCTTTGCCTTCTCCTTCTCCTTCTCCTTCTTCTTCCTCCTCCTCCTCCTCCTCCTCCAGGAGCTCCCAGCCTTCTGTTCATCCTCGCTATCCTCATTCTCGTCTTCTTCATCCCACGACAGCTGAGATGCCTTCTTTTTCGAGCTGCTTGCTCCTCCCTCCGCGTCAGCCCACAGCATCCTTTTCATCCTTGCAGCAAAGATCGCCTGCATCTCACTGTAGAAAGGGAACTGTTGCCTCGTAACTTCTGCGTCCATCGTCTCACAACCCTAGAACATCAGAAGTACTAAGTTAACCAACATTATTTCATGCGGTTCTTATCAAATTCTCTACCGGTGATCCTGTAATTAACTAAAATCTACGCTATCATTAATCAGTATATCTTTCATAGGACATCCTACTAAAGATTATTGTTACTCACTGCATCATGCGTGAACGAGTACCCCAAAAAAAAGAGAGATTAAGATAAGCAAGGCGATCAAGGGTTTGATTGACGTAAGCACCATCCAACAATCAGAGAGGTTAGATCAAACATCGAAGGAGGGTTCCAGCGCCATATATAATACTAAATGGACCTTCGTACCTTATATCGAGTGACCAGATTCTTCCATTTGGATTTGCACTGCTCGACGCTCCGGTTGTGTCCCATCTCCTTCATCCTGTTGGAGACGACCTCCCAGAGGAGCTTGTTGCGCTTGGTCTCCATGAAGCTCTGGTCGAGCTCGGCCCTTATCATCAGGAAATCTTTCGTCTCGTGCACGCTCCATTGCGGTAAACGATCCCCGGGCGACTCCGCGCCGATGCTCACGTGCGACTGCTGCTGTTGAGGATGGCGATTAATAAGGTGATGACCATCTCGACCCTCCGTCATCGAGATGTGTTTATATATGCGCGTGTTGTCTATTATGTATGAAGTTACAAGAAACTTGCTCGGGAATGATCGATGAGATGGTTGAATAGGAGCGAGCAAGATGGGAAGGGAGAGGATGGGATATACTTGGGGTGCAGTGTGTGAATGGGTATGAAAGGGTGTGAAATATCGTCAAAGACAGTGAACAGAAGAAGGAGACGAAGACGGAGCAGAAAGAGAAAAGGGAATTAGGGATGTCCCATTTCTTCTACCCGAAAGCTTCACCCACAGATATGGTGTCAAATCAAGGTTTTTTAGTATTTCAACGTCATATGTGTTCAGTGAAAATTTGTTAATGTTCCTCTTTCTCACTGTAAATACGAAGATAAGATGATTTAAATGAGTAATTAATTATATGGGCAACTGATTAGTCAGTCACTCGTACCCTACAACCTCTTCCGCGTTACATGCTGAGATAACATCACCGACTTCCATATGGTGCGTGCGTGTGTGTGTGTGTGTATGCATCTTCATTTTTTGTCTGTGACTCACTCGGTTCAATCATATTTCTCCCTCAGGCAGCAGCCTGTTTTACGTCTCCTACACCTCACTACGCGCAAACTCTCTCTCCCATGGATGATCCAGGTGCATGCACCCATATCGGATCTCGATGGGAGGTCGGCTAAGCGATTTGGTCCATGGACCCGGGGCAACCAATCAGTAGGCCTCACGCTCGTCACGCTCGTCATGCTTACGAGGGAGATTTCCAAAGGCGTTATTCTTTTGAGCGCTCGGGGTAGGCCCGTCGATGTTTTGATCTCCCACGCGGAGTGCTGTCCCTACTAACGCGTGTAGGCCAACCACCGGAGTCCACGTGGAAGGCCCCCGCACCCCACACCCCACCAGCCCCCGAGATTTAGCCGACAGGCTACGATCATGATCTCCGGTCCCCACGAGTCCTGCGTTTCACACTAGCCTGGCTCCCGCTCCTCTCATTTCCTGTCTCCCCCTAGCTGTCCCGCCCGCTGAGTGCACGATACGTCCCAATCCTCGCCATATTCACGGGCGCATCCTACTGAAGATTTCTTGCCATGAGTTTTGCAAGACCAAGTCGAAAAATGGAACTGATGAGTGCTACTCGGGCCTAATACTGAACCGGTGCCTGAATCAAGATCACCGAAGGAGACTCTCTATGAAAGCATCTTAGAGTAGGAGGTAACGGGAATGAAACGAAAATGGAAATTGAAATGTAATGGAATGCAATAATGATTACCATTCCCGAGTTTGGTTTCGCCCTTGAAATCAACGGGATGGAATGGAATCGGATGTAAAATTCATTTTACTAATTATACAATTGATGATTAGATAATATTGAATCTATATGATACTTACAAGATTGTCGTGAGAAAAAAAAACAGATATAATTATCAATATTTTCCTTTATTATATTTTATAATATATTTTATTCTCGATCGTATATATTTTTTTATCAAATAATCATTTTAACATAAAAAAATGAATAATCAAATATAAAAATATAGGAAAGAAAAAGGGAAATGGCCGACAAAAGAAAAGTTCAACTAAAAGCCGGAATGCCTATTCCACACGTGAGAAGTTGTAATGGATTTGTAAGAGAGGGATGAATGGTCATTCTATTAGAACAACGATTCCGATCGTTTTGCGTGGAGCCGAACTTAGGAAGAAGAACGGTGGCAGTAATGGTGATTTCGATTTCGATTGAATTCCATTCTAGTCTACCAAACATGCCCCTAGAGAATTGCAAATTCGAACCAACCGGATCTTAATAATAGCTATCCCTATAGGGCCGAGCCAATAGCAATGTTAAATATTCGACAATAAACTTTTACTAATAAGTCCTGAATTAATTCAATCACTCGTAATATAATTTGAGGATGTGATGTGCATAATGTATGATTGGTGCCAAAAAAAATAGCCATGACCGTTGATGTGGGGGTAACTTATACATGAGATTTCCCCTGCACTGTATTGGTTTTTCTCAGCAATCATCATCACATCCTGCTAACTTGATCAATTGAAGCTAAACTATTCCGCAAGATAAAATTTTTAAGTACTAATGTAATATTTAATAATTTCAATTTTATGCTTGCTAAGATAAAGTGAGAAATACTGCAACTGAGGGGGTTGCTTGCCATAATTTAAAGACTAAGAAACAAATGTTTAGTCATGAAATTAGGGGTCACTTGCGAAGGAATTAAGAATTAGGGAGTCAGTGCACATTGGCATAAAGTTAAGGGTACCGTTTTGCAATTATCCCAGAAACCCGAGTCCCAGCCCCAACCTTTCCCACTATCGACGCTCCTCCGTTAAATTCAAAAACCCTCCGTAAGCCGACAAAAATACCGAAATCAAAGAATATTTGCCTAAAACAACTAATTTCTAAAAAAATCATTAATTGGGTATAAAATCATATTTTTCTTCTTTTTTTTTCTCTGCTACGTAGTCTCTGCTATCTGCTACACTCTAGTCTAGTCTATACACTCCAGTCGTACTCTACTAGTTGCGGAGCATCTGAAATGCTTCCGTACAGCTCGCTGCCTTCAATCTCGCAGACATGGTCCCATTTCTCTCGCTCTAGTTCTTCGAGCTGAGCTTGCTGAATTTGAAACCTTAGCTTAGGTTTCATGGGCCCTCCCTACCGAGATCTGTGCTGAGCAGAATGTGTGCTTGGGGGGAGGGCGGCAGCAGGAGGGCCGGCATTCTCCTCGGTAAATGGGGAATTGCTGCAGATCTCCTGCGGCCGTTGCCCGAGAGGACGTAAAATCGAGCTTCCCCGGCCACGAACAAGGCCAGGCGTGATTCCAACGCTGGGAAGAAGGCACCAATCACCATCCTCACCGGCATCCCCAAACAGAACATCGAGGACCGTTACCTGATAGACCGGGAGCTTGGGCGAGGCGAGTTCTGCATTGAACGGGCGGGACTCGAGGGAGCTGCTTGCCTGCAAGAGTATCTCGAAGCGGAAGCTGAGGACAGCGGTCGACGTAGACGATGTGAGGCGTGAGGTGGCAATTATGAAGCACCTGCCTCTGGACTCGAGCATCGTTTGCCTGAAGGCGGCCTGCGAGGACGATAATGCAGTTCACTTGGCGATGGAACTGTGCGAAGGAGGAGAGCTGTTCGATCGGATTGTTGCCAGAGGGCATTATACGGAGAGAGCTGCTGCTGCCGTGACCCGGACGATTTTGGAGGTGGTGCAGCTCTCTCATAACCATGGGGTCATTCATAGAGATTTGAAGCCTGAGAATTTCCTGTTTGCGAATAAGAAGTAGAATTCGCCTCTTAAAGCTATTGATTTTGGATTGTCCATATTCTTCAAGCCAGGTGAGATTCTTACATTCCCATCCAGCTGGAGCATGATATAAGTAACTAAAGCTTTGAGTTAACAATAGCAAGTTTTCATACTTGCACGTCATAAGTGGATAAGTAGTGTGGTGGGCAATTTAGAGTGTTCAAGTAATTGCTGAAGTAGAGTTGATGGAACAGCCTTCCGCACTTTGAGAAATAACAATTGTCAATTCGGTGGGCTTCTAGGCCGGATATGCCTATGATATGCCGTCCAGTTTGCTTTAATATAGCCGTTTCATGTTTGTCTGAGTTCAGCCATGTTGTCTTACTGTTTGGTCTTTCCTATGCATAGTATGTTTTCGCTGTATGTAGGACAGGGAAAATCCTTCCTAGGCTAGGTCTGAGAATTTTCTTGATGAGTTTCACTGCACTAATTCATTGTAGGTCCTATGGGCAGAGCAGTGCTGGCTACGGTAATTTAATGGTTATGGACTATTCATTCAAATTATTAATAAAACTAAATGGGGCAAGAATGTCTTTTCAACAGGGCAAATAATGGAAGAACATCTGCTAACCAGTTCTAAGTATTTTCTCCAGTGATCTTGAAGAATTTCATGTCCCTGTGGTTCGTAAAAACATAATTATGTACACTTCCATTGCTGCATTTGCACTGTAAGACTGGGAGGTGCCTCCAACTGGGGGATAACAACCGGTTTAGGGTTAGAAGTATTGAGCTCTTCTCAGGAGTTGCTCCAATTAGGTCATATTTGGTCTAATAGAATGAGATATACTGGATCACTACCTTTGTCTTTGACTTGAATCATTCGTTTTAGTTTATTATGGCTCTGCATATCCGCCAACTAAACTGTCATATTGTAAATACGTTCAAGATAACAAGACTGCTACATAGGTTATTTTCTACCCGGCTGTAATTACTAAATTGTATCTGAAGTGTGTACAGTGGTTATGTGGTGAAGAGTTTGATTCATCTTGTTATTAAATTTGGTATGGTTAACAGATTGCTGAGGTCATTTAAATGAAACAATTTGGATTTGGCATTTTCAATAGTCATCTATACTTGAGTGTCTTTGTATGTATCTATTAATGTGTTATGCTTTCAAGAACATAAGCCGCATAGGCTACTGCTAAGTTATATAGTTTGGTCCAAGCTTGTATTTGATCTTTGATGTCTATGAAACATTCAAGGTTCATTGAACTGGTGAAATTTCTCAAATATTCCATATCTAGGGGAGAAATTCTCAGAAATTGTTGGAAGTCCGTATTACATGGCTCCGGAGGTGCTCAAACGGAACTACAGGCCAGAGATTGATATATGGAGTGCTGGTGTTATACTCTATATCTTGTTATGTGGGGTAACCCCAGTTTGGGCTGGTAATGTTCTTTCCTGTATATTCTATCTTTAATCATATTCTTAGGCAGTCCAAATCAGCTGTGCTTATGATAATTCATCCAAGATTTGATTTCTTTATTTTTTGATGTTAAGCTTGCATCTCTCTCTCTCCCCTCTCCCTCTCACTCAACTTATGATGATTAGTTCAATTTTAATAATTGTTTGTGCCTTTTTTTTCCATTTTACTAAAAATTTTGCAATTACTTAATGTTGTGCATCTGATGCAGAATCTGAACAAGGTGTCGCACAGGCAATCCTCTGTGGAATAATAGATTTTAAGCGTGATCCTTGGCCACATGTCTCAGAGAGTGCCAAAAGTTTGGTTAGGCAAATGTTGGAACCAGATCCAAAGCTTCGACTAACTGCGAAGCAAGTGCTCGGTATATTATTATGTTCAAAATGTTGTTGGTCTAGATACACAAATATTAGGTCTTGCTCTCCCTCAAATAATTTTATGCTTTTGGCTATCCGATTCCTAGTTCCCTCTTAAGAGTAATTTCAGAAGAAATCTGCCTAACAATATGTAGATTAAGAAACAAGGACTAGGAATATTAACATTTCTCCGTGATACTTAACTGTATACTTAACTGCAAGTTCAAAATAGTCTGCTGACATCACTTTCAGAAATAGTCTACCATGTGTTTCTGCTTATAAATTGGCAAAGGAACGAGTGTGCTTTTGATGGATTTTTAAGAGATATGATTGTACTGTATTCTATGCAATAAATGTTTGTCTACAGCTTATATAATTACTTGAAGCTTTATGCTAAATCAACCTAGTAAGGTTCTTAATCTCTTTTTGTTCCACTGCAGAATACTTGATTACCTTAGGCATGAGTTCTTTTTTTAATTTTTTTTCCCTATAGAGCATCCTTGGCTCCAAAATGCAAAGAAAGCTGCAAATGCTCCTCTTGGAGATGTAGTCAAATCATGACTTAAGCAGTTTTCGATGATGAACAGATTCAGGAGAAAGGCTGTGAGGGTAGGTTGAATTACCTTGGCTATATCAACCGTTAACATTTCCTCCGGCTTCCTTTATAATGATAAGCATTGAGCTGTACAATAGGTAATTGCTGATTTCTTGTCCATTGAAGAAGTGGAAGAAATAAAGGAATTGTTCAAGAAAATGGACGCGGACAGTGATGGCATTGTGTCCATTGAAGAACTGAAAGCTGGCCTGAAGAATTTTGGTTCTCACCTTGCTGATACTGAGGTTCAGATGCTTATAGAAGCAGTAAGTATACCTATCCTACTTTATCAGTTATCATAAATGCTTCCAGTACTGGGAAAACGGTTATCTCGGTGGTAAAAATTTATCTGGCTTAGCCCTTTGAAATTGAAGAAAAAAAAAAGGATTTCACTATCCGAAGCATTAACAGAGGGGCAAATGCTTACTTTGCACATGCCAGGAATCCTATGAAAGGAGAGTACGCGAGAGAGCAAAAAGACTTTTTATTCAATTTCTGAACAGATCCTTCTCTAATTTCTTGTTTTCTTCAGGAAACAAAATGTGTTTAAATTTTCTTTTCCCTTGGTTATGCAAAATTTACTGCTTGGAGAAAATCATGGAACTATTCAGTAATCGAACATAGTAATGCAATTTCTGTACATGATTTTCTTTATTTTTTTTCTTTTGCATCTCATTCTGCTTAGGGACCTGGTGTATAACATAGTAATGCAGTATTCAGTGAATCGAACTAACTACTTGCATGGCGCAATAGGTAGATACAAATGGAAAAGGATCATTGGACTATGGAGAATTTGTTGCAATCTCCCTCCACCTTCAGAGGATGGCCAATGATGAGCATCTCCGTAAGGCCTTCTCCTTCTTCGACAAGGATGGTAATGGTTATATCGAGCCCGACGAGCTAAGAGTATCTTTAATGGAAGATGGAACAGATGGTTGTAGCGATGTAGCCAATGACATCTTCCAAGAAGTGGATACTGACAAGGTTAAGGCCACTATCCTGAAATCAAAGCTATTTTAGTTAATTCTAAATTTCTGATGTTGTTGCACGGACCGTTCAGGATGGGAGAATTAGCTATGATGAATTTGTGGCCATGATGAAGACTGGAACAGACTGGAGAAAGGCTTCCCGTCATTATTCGAGAGGGAGATTCAACAGCCTGAGCATGCAGCTGATGAAGGATGGCTCTCTTAAATTGGGAAACGTGTAGCATCATTACGTCCAGAAGAACTTGGTGTTCAAATGCAACCATATGAGAACTGGATCAAACTCAATTTTGGATGCGTCTAACATGAGAAATCTGATTGCTCAGACACCAGGGCCTCATCTGTTTAGCAGTTGTCGAGGATCTGCATGCTGAAGTTGCCTAGCAGGAGTTCATCCATTGGTGCACGGAGCTTTGGCCATCCCCCCAAAGGCAAGTGTAGTTCCTAGAATCCATCCTCATTGCAGTCGTCCTCTAGGGTTCGCAAGGTGATCTAGTCTAGTTTTTGTCGAGAGGAGAACATCAACTAAGCTAGTAGCCAGAGTTTCCCCCTCCTAAGTCTGTCCGTCTTGAAAGCTTTTGTCGAGCTGTTAAGGCGTGGACATATTGTTTAATTCTCGACCTCGGAAAGCTTGAAAACTCATTAATCATTATATTGATGTTGATATCGAGTGCACGCTTCAAATTTCTCATATGAATCTGCAGTTTGTTCTTTCGATTATCAAAGCCTCCATGAATTTGCTTAGCAGCAATTGGACGGGAATTTCAGGAAGAGTCCTGAGTGGAGGCAGAGATTTTGGTTGAAGATTGCAAAAGCAAGGAGACAGGACTCCACGATTGACAATTACAGAAACAAAGATCTCACCTTTGTTGAGAGTAAGACCTTCCAAGATTGCCATTTAGTTTAACCTTCCAATGAAAATTAACAAGGAGGAAAGATAAAAAATAAAAAGACAGCTTTTAAGAGCTTCAAGCCTTCCAACTTGAATGACAACACAGCAAAGAAAGTGGATCAGCCACAACCATATCCAAAAGCATCAGACTGAACAATTCTGAACAAATCCATCGTTGAAGTACTCATACGCATATTTCTTTTCCTAGAATGTACCAGTAAGAGAGAATGAAAATAGAAACGACAGAACGAGGTCTTACACTGGTACTCATATAAGGAGGATGTGGTGGTCGATGGCTGAAGCATCTGTCTTTCTACGAAGATGTTAACAATCTCTTGATCCCGGTCTTCTGCTCTGAAGTAAGCCTTGAGGGAAACTTGATGTTGAACTTGATCCTCAAGTTCCCCTTCTTGGATGGTTCCCTGGGAATGGGCATTCCTTCCCCCCTAATGACTTCCTCGTAGGTGGGGGAGATGATGGAGTTGATCGGAGCAGTTAGATCTCGCCCATCAAGAGTTGTCAGCTGCATTGTGTACCCTGTCAGGGCTTCCACGAGAGAGATCTTCTGAGTGACAATGAGATCGTTGCCATCCCTCTTGAAGATGCCATGAGGCTTCTCATCAATGATGAAAACAAGATCTGAAGGAATGATTCCCCGCTGCTCATTTCCCTTCTCAGGGAATGTGATCTTTGTTCCTTTCTTCCAGCCTGGTCTGATCTCGATTGCTAGAATTTCCTCAACTGTGCTAGGTCTCCTACATATTCAAATGGCACAAGATGGAAAAGCATATTACAAAAATACACCTAATTTAGACAACATCAAGCACATGTGAATTCTTTCCACTTCATGTATTTCAGTACATCTACTTCAAACATAATCTATCAATTGCTTCAAGAGATTTCAGGAATTGAACATAAGCACTGCTATTCCTTGAGCTTTTATGAAAACACACATTAGGTAAAGAATAAAATCCACTTTACATGAATTTGAAGCAGATAAGGGCTATCCAAGGCATATTCAAATGAGATTGATAACAATTCACACAAAAGATTAAGACTGGACATCAAAATTAGAGAGCCTTTTTGTTACTTCCTAATGGAATTCATCATAGACCGCATTTGCTTGTCAAACAATTGGTTCATACAAGGTCAACTGAAAATCATAGAATTGTCACTATCTGAGTTAGAATGCCTCAAGCAACGTCTAGGCTGAGCAGCAGCTGATGTTTCTTTCAGTATCCAAGTTGGAGCCGCAAGAAACATCCCAACAGCAGCTGCTGTTCTGAGTTCAGTAGGTGGCCACTCTGTCTAACAGTTTCAAAATGATTTAAATACACAATGTCAACATCTACTAACTGGGAAAGGGTTGCCACAGATGCCAAGTGTATCCAATTGGACTACCTAGGTAAGGCACCAGCTAGAGGCTTCATACTATAAGTACCCTAAAATCTCACAGTTATTTCTCCAAGAGGGTCAAGCCAGAGACATAATTCCTGCCGGCAACTCAGTTCTTTGACACTGAAAAAAACATACAATGCAGGCTTTTGTCACCTCAATCAAATCTGCATAGCAAATATAAGAGAAAACAATAATAATTCTAAAAAGATGTAAAATTCAACCTATTTCGTAGTAAGATTTAGTCAGAAAACAGCTCAACTTCAACAAGTATATGAAGAAACTTTATGATGAATTGTCCCTGAAAGAGAAGCTTCTAAGTGCATCAATTTTCAAGTTGACACAGGTCGAAGTGTTGAACAATCATACAGAATTTCACTTGATTACTTATAAGTGAATACATCCATTTGGATGCAAGTAGGCATACTCACTGAAAACAGACATCAGAACTGAGTTAGTAACTGCACACAACTCTATATGCAGAGCAACATCAGTTAGACAAGAGCAATACATCTATCACTGTGATGTCAGTTACTGTACACAACTCGACCGGCACATTGTAAATTCATTTTAACAAACATGTTACTGAATAACAGTTATGAGAATCAATTAAGTGCTAAATGTGCAACAATGAATGAATGGCACAAGAGAGGGTACAAGGAAAGTTTGCAGCCAAAAGATCTTTAACCAAGAGCTATAATGAAAGCAAGAAAATGATAAAAGACGCACTAGATCTGCAATACAGACTCATGAGAGAAACGGACAAGACACCCTAAGGAGAGCATGCTGAACTAGTAGCCATATATGTATCACCTATTTATCAAAAGATCCGGAACGTAAAGCTGCAGAATACAAAGCTAAAATTTTACGCAGCTCAATGCAGCTAATATGAGGAAAACATTAAGTGAACACGCTGTTTCAGATTATTATAGAAACCCAAAACAAGGCACATAATGAACTCCTTTTTTTCCCCCTGCTGGATAGGCATATTATGAGCTCAACCGTCCACTTTGCTGCCATCTATATTCCTAATACATTTAAGTCTTTTTTGAGATATGACATGAACGGCCATTGAAAATTTCACCAAGACGGTCCACATGAAGAGATGTGAGCTAAGAGGTAGCCTACCCAGAAGAATCAATAACATCCCTTGAGATCTTCATTTTCTTGGTAGTCCCTTTATACAAATCTTCCAAGCTGCAGGGCAGAGTTCGCTCGATGGGTGGGGCCTTCCGAGGAACTGATGCAGACCCATCTCCCGCTCCTCCACGAAACGAGGCAAAGATATCCTCCCCAAACATGCCCCTCGGGAATCCCGAGGCACCTGCCCTGGACCCGCCCCCAATGTCTCCAAACGGACTCGAGAAACCAAAGAACTCCGAGAATATGTCATCGGCACTCCTCGGGTTGAACCGGAACTCAGGCCCGCCGGAGAACCCGCCTGATCCCGGCGGGGGCACTTGACCCTTCAGGCCCTCCTCCCCGTATTGGTCATAAATAGCCCTCTTTTGGGAATCGCTCAGAACCTGAAAAAAAAAAAAAAAGATGGATTGTCACAAATACTCTTAACTTTCCTCATCGACAAGCACCAATTTCACGCATTAACCAGCTTTACATCGTAGGCTTCAGAGATTTGCTTGAATTTAGCCTCCGCGTCCTTCTTATTGTTGGGGTTCTTGTCGGGGTGCCACTTCATGGCGAGTTTGCGGTAGGCTTTCTTCAAGTCATCATCTTTGGCGTTGCGATCCACCTGAAGGATCTTGTAGTAGTCCACTCCCATGGCTCAAACTCTCTCCTTTCCTCTCACTCTCACCGTCGGTCGAACTCGAAGTACAGTGGACAGATGCGAAGCGGTTGAACGCTGCCGGAATCTGCAGCAATGCGGAGGAGGACGAGAAGCTGAGAGGCCAGGGACGAGCCCGCCTTCGTCTTCAATCCCGACCTGACTTCTTAATTGAGCCGGAATCTGAATTGGAAATCAGAAAAGGGGCCTGGACCCAAATTCCACCGGGCCGCTCTTCAGATCTGCTCATGACCATGCAAAAGCCTGAGAATGGCCTCTAGGAACCGGCTGAAACCAACTTAATCATGGCTGCAGCTTCTGAAAATTCTTGAAAATTAAATCCCCCCAAAAAAGGGGACATAATTATTGAAATTTGCGTCGAAAATAAACATTCCAGATACCATAAGGAGGTTATTCCTTACTTATCATATATATATATATATATATATACACACACACATATACACAAGGAGTTTTCATTGTTAATTATTTATTAAAAAAATTTCTGCCTTGTATAAATAAATCTTAAATAACCCCCATCACATAAATATCATGATACCTTGTCATTGACTCACTAATGAAATTGCTTTTAATTGGTGATAGATATGCTAATTATTTGGGTTACTAATATGCTCGATTTTTTTTTGATTGTTTGATTGACCACACCTATTGTAGAGATTGTAGAGGTGCATCATCGAGTAATTTCTTGCTAATATGGTATGGTCAAATCAATTTAACATTGATGACACTTAGTATCTTATATTCAAATATTACGTATTAAGAAAAATCATACCGATAAGAATTTTAATTATTAATGAATATTCTTGGAATATATTAAAATTTTGGAGGTGTATAATTAATTTTTTTTATAAATAATAAATAAAATAAAAAGGAGGTCGCTTTTGGTCCCGTGGAAGAGGCGGAACAGAGCAAAAATGCTTGTCCCTCTCTTCTTCATTTTCTCAATAATCATCGGATTTCTTCTTCCTCCATTCTTTGGTAGGAACCGTGATATTCTATCCTTCTGTCCTCTTCGACTTTTGTCTCGACAAGAAACAAGAGACCCCTGCAAGATACGAACAAAGTCCCTTTCTTAGCAGAGGCAGAAGGCTCGAATCCAGTTGAATTCCATTATTAACCCATCCAAACCTCGAAGACCCGTCTCCTCCATCTTCCTCCACAAGCCCGTCATATTCTCTCTTTTATCCCTTTAACTCTGTTACTGTTTGCTGACCCCACCCATGCCGCAGCAGCATCTGGAGCGCGCGGATGTGTACGTGCCCCGGCCTCTGCAGGCTTGGAGAGCTCTCATGAACTGGCTCGCCTTGTTCTTCCAGATCTTCCTTCAGATCCTGCGGGGTACGCCGTCCCTCGCGCAGGTTCTGTCGTACGTCGGTCTCAGGCATTCGTTTCTCTCTTCTGCATCTTCCTCACCTTCTCCTCCTCCTCCTCCTCCGACGGCGTCGGGTGTTTCATTCAAGCCCCTGCCTGTAGTCGAGATCCCCCTTCAGGACGCCTTCCCTCCCCACGGCATCAGCTCCTCCGACAGTGACGTCAGCGTCGAAGACGAGCTCAGCTTGGACAAGCTCACGGTAATGGAACCATGACTTTCCCGGTTGCCTCTTCGCTGACTTTCACTACTCGTGCGATTTGCGTTTACTTTCCTAGGGAAGCTTGATTCTTTTTGTATTATTGATGAACGATCGAGCGGGTTGAAGTTCATTCGTACTTGTATTTGGGTATTGGGTTTACGGAGTTCACAACTTTGACGTGCTCTAATTAGATTTGTGAGGCTCTTCTATGTCATCGGTCAGTTATTTGATTGGAATTGTTTTGAGTTGCCCGACCTGCTAGTACTAGCTGATCTAAAACCTGAAATTTTGGCTAAAATGTGCTCTCTTTTATTTCCCCCCTTTTCCTCATGGCATGGATAACTTGAGTTGGCTTGGTGGAGGTAAAGAATCAAATGTGATATTGTGCACACTATGTGCAGGTTGTTCTAGACTTGGATGAGACTCTAGTATGTACATACGATTCAACTAGCTTGCCTGAGATTGTCCAAACTCAAGCAATAGAAGCTGGGCTCAACTGGTTTGAGCTGGAATGTGTATCTTCTGATAAGGTCTCTCTTTATTCCTCTCTGTTATGTCTGTATTTCAGCGTGCAATTGCTGTTATGTTGCTGCCTTGGGAGAAGGGACCTGAGATCAGTTCACTTGCCTGACTTAACTTTGTCTCTTTTTTCTTTTAATTTATATGATGTTTTATAATCTGAAGGATTGCAATGGAAAACCTAATGTCAACTACGTGACGGTTTTTGAGCGTCCTGGTCTGCAAGAATTTCTGAAAGAGGTTCACAAGTTTGCAAATCTCATCCTCTTTACTGCTGGTCTTGAAGGTTCAATTTTCATTCGCCTTTTCATATTCCCTGCTATTCTTTTCCTGTATATCCTTTTGCCTTATACAATCCTGGATTTTTCACAGATTATGCAAGGCCACTTGTCGACAGGATAGACAAGGAAAAACTTATAACTCAGCGTCTTTATCGCCCTTCTACAGTTAGTACGTGAGTATTGATCTATTTCACAAGGGCTTTTCTTTAATAGTTGATTAGGCATCTGTAGATACGGCACTTGATCCCACTGTTAGTTTGAAATAATACTGTAATAGATGAGCAAAATCTCTAGAAGCACCAATCTGCTGAGAGGCTTTTTACATTTTTTTCTTTTGGCTATCTAAATGAGTTATCCACTAAGGTCCGAGTGAGAGAAACTGAGGGATTGATTTTAGCCATGGAACCAGAATTGGACAGATTGAAAAGGAAAAACGAGCTTCGGAGACTTTCTGTTTCTTTTGGAATAGTCCTTTTTTTCTTTTTTGGCTTGAATCTTCTTTTGGAATAGTTAGTTACTCCTTAGGGTCGCAGAAAATGATGGAAAGTTTTAATAAGAAATAGTTGCAGAAGGCACTCCAGTTGGTTACCTAAGCCTTTAACTTTTGTTCCAACAATGTTTATATAGGAACTTCTATGACCGGATCATTCTGTAGGTGTTGCATATGAAGTTGTTGGGTACAATATTTTGCAAATCAGTCTGTTACATCTTTAGCTTTGTGTTGGAATAACAGTGAATACAGAGAGCATGTGAAGGATCTGTCTGGTCTAGCGAAAGATCTTTCTCGTATCGTTCTTGTGGACAACAACCCATTTAGTTTCTTGCTGCAGCCATTGAATGGTATACCATGCATCCCATTTTCTGCAGCGCAGCCCTGCGATGATCAGGTCAGTAACTTCATTCCAAAATGGAGTTGTCGATAATTTCTTTTAATAGAAATATCTGATTTCTCCTCCTAATATGCCTGTGTACTTTGCCTATTTCGCATATAATAAAGCTTTTGGAGGTGCTTCTTCCTCTCCTGAAGCATCTTTCTCAGCAAAAAGATGTGAGGCCGGTATTGTATGAGAAGTTCCACATGCCCGAATGGTTTCAGATGCATGGAATTCCTAGTTCCGCTATCCCACTATCAATGTGTGAGGAAAAGTGAGGATAGTTGACTGACACATCAGCTGTTTTATTCTTCCCAAGATAAGGCTAACCCTTCCAGTAAGTGTCTGTACAATGTGAAGATGCAGTTTGCTAAAATCTTGGCATTTGTCTGAATCGGTAGAAGGTGGAAGTTGTTTTGATAATCGATTACTTCATCGGGATCCGTCAGAGATGGTCAATATTCTTTTAATGCAACTTATAGTTGTATTAGGATTGATTTGTCTGGGGATTTCACCAGGTTCTAGCGAGTTGGCTTCAAGCATTGGGATTATTCTAGGAAGAAGGTTGGATAGGTTTCATAACATGTAATTATTAGCCTGTAGTGTCATAACGTCAGGAATCTTCTGTAACTTTATAATCAATCAGATCAGTGTTCACTGTCATGTGGAGTTCTAAACAATGTAGCAGTTGCCGCAGCTAATTAAATTAGTCTTCTCCACTCCATGAGGCATGTCACTAGCTCGCACCACAGTTGGGGGCTTCCTCCGGAAATGAACAGCTTGTCTTTCTTAGCCATTGTTCTTGAGCAGGCTTAATGCGCTCATTCCAGAAGAAGGCAACCATGCCGAAGAGGAAGCTCCTTCCCAGAGGGGGCTATGCTAATGGAGCTCAGTCAACTTCTTCTCTTCTCCAAAGTTCGACTAGTTCCCAACTGTGCTAGCTTTATGCTGTTCAATGTTACGCCGGTGGATGGGCATTTCTTTTGCATTAAAGACTTGTTTTCTCTTATCGTACAGAGCAGCACTTATCATCTACTCCATCTGTGTTGTTAGTCACAGATGCTGTTGATGTGCCGGTTATCTTTGACGATCAGAAATCGTAAAGGGCTGTTAATTTTCAGTACGAGTCTCATTTGATTTGTTGTTGGGCAGTGTGACGTGAGGATCACCAGTGCGATTTGCCAGGATCAGGCTGGGTCAGGAGGATGATCAGATCGATAGAAGAAGACATTGGTTCCTTAAGGCTAATCTAAATCATGGCCTCAATATGTTATGTTTCCAGGGGAATTTCCAACACCGAAACAGCCCAATTTATGAAACTCAAATTTGAGGCCCTGAGTACTTTCTCTCTTGATGATGACGGTATCTAGTGTATAGGATAAGGCAAAGTTGGATTTTGAAATTCTTTTCGGTTAAGAGCATTATTATTATTATTATTATTAGCTAATGTCAGTTCTGTCCTGTTCTGGCCAACAGTCAAGGATCCCATCTGCTTGTTCACTCTGCATGTGCTGACAAGAAGTCTTTTACACTTTTTCCCTGCTTTTCCTGATACGACCCTTCCTTTAGTTAATATTTCAACTGTAACCAATCCATGGCCATGTGCCTTCTTCTCCCTCTCGTCTGCTTTGATTTCACGAGTCAGATTCCCAGCCTGTTACGATCAACATGTGTGCATCTTATGATTTATTTTTGGTAGGTCCGATGCCAAAACCAGACCATGTGGTGCTTCGACCACAATACTAAAAGTTGCAAAAATAACATCTTCAAGCCCAAAATGGGAAATTTAACATGTCAATTAATTAATATTCAAATAAAATTGCACTATTTCAAAGCAAAAAAGATTATAATTATTTTTGCTTAAACATTCGAAAAGAGGATCCAGCTATTTTCATGATGGTTATATTTCATGAAACATGTCGGAACTTGGCAAAGATTCGATTTCAAAGGTTTTTCCTTTATCCCCCTCGCAAATGACGAGGTGGTGGTATTCTTGTAATTAGCTTACAGACCGTGATGGCTATTTAGGTATGGAATTCAGGCCGCCCATTCAAAAATCAAAATCCACTGGGTTCGTCTCTTTCGAATTCAAGGCCCCTGGAGCTCCTTCAGAAAACTTCCAAGCCGAGGCTTCGTTTTCAAAACATCCATCAAACAGAGCAACGAATATTAAAGTAATACACGACAAAGCTCCATAGCTCCAGGCGTCCTTCCAAACCCCCTGGTTTCATCAATCTCGCCAATTCTTCGGAGCTCAACATTGTCCAGCTTCTGATAAGCTTGGTAATGTTGCTACTCTTAAATCATTCTTGCTTCATTTCTCGCTTCTTCTAGATCCATCAAGTAGACAGAGAAGATTTAGATGGATTCGGAAAGTTGGTAACGGATTTCGGATGATTTAAATTTTGGGTTGTTGATTCGGTGTTTTTCTAGCTTTGGAGGATTTAAATTTTGGGCCGTCGATTTGGTGCTTTTTTCCCCCTTTTATGTTGGTTTTGTAGGTGGGTAGTCGCCGAGGGTGACGGAAGAGCGAGACTGAAGATGGTGATGAAGGAGGTAGATGATCAGTTGACTGTGTTCCTCGAGATGCAGAGACGCGAGCAGGAGATCGAGAGGGGTAGAATTCACCTTCTCCCAGATTCCGATAAAGTCGATGCTCTTTCAGGTGCGGTTAGCTCCAATTTATGGATCGGGGTTTTATGAAAGATGTGAATTGATCTAATGTGGATTTTTCTGTTTGATATTGTCTATGCATTTAAAGTGAAGCTCAAAGTTGTTTGCACTCTGGTCTTTTGTTCGGTACAGGATTTAATCCTCTGAGCTCGCCTATGCTAAAGACGTTGTCTATGGACCGCAAGATGGGGGCGGACGAATTCTTGAACTTGGGAAACGAAAAGAATGATCTCCTATGGTAATGTCCGTGTCTATTAGCTGAGGATTCGATTATCATTTCATGGGTCTTAGACAAAAAGGGACTTCATTTGTTCGAACAGACTTCACAGATACCTCAGAAGCCTGGTGATGGGAATTTAGCTCGTCCTTCACATAGATGAATTGGTGGAGAGATCTCCTCCCTGATTGAGTAGTAACTAGTCCAAACGTCTCGTATGCTTTCACACAGTTCAGTTCTCTCTAGATAGAAATCCCAGTTGCTGCTAATATTTGGTACATTCATCTTTGTTTGGCAACAAAAAAGTTTATGGGTTGGAAAAGATATTGAACTGGGTCTAATTTTGGTCGTCATTCATGGGGTTTTCTTTATTGTGCCCAGGCTCCTTTCACCGCCTGGAACCCCCATTCTTACTTCCTTGAGGACGGAAGTGCACGACCGATCAACTTCGCAGATCCTGAACTCCTCAGTTCACCCCACTGCGCTAACATCCTCAGTACGAAGCTACTTGTTTCTTCTTTCTTTCTTTCTTTTCCCCCTTTTTCTCAGTTTCACATGGATGTTAAGATTAGAATGGCGTCCTGACTAACACATAACATGATTTTTCCCATATTTTGTGCCCTCAAAAAGCAGGCCGAAAACGTTCAACTCAACCCTGTATTCAAGAAACCAACTGAACCTGAGCATTCAAGTTTACCTTGCGAGCCCAAGTCCTCTTCTAACATCAACAAAAAGTCATCCTCATTAGGCTCACGTACGTCCACTAACCGTAGAGCGGCAACCCCTACTGGAAGGCCCATGGTCCCTGCAGCAAACAAGCCCTCGAGGTCATCTACGCCTTCAAGAGTTTCAACTCGGTCCTCTTCAACTAAGCCCGTCGGCCTCTCCGCTACTAGATCTTCCACCCCTACTCGGTTCACTGCACGCTCCTCCACACCTACACCTACCCCCCGCTCCTCCTCACCAGTTCCCAAGTCGACATTAAAACAATCGGTTCCAAATATTCAACCATCGACCCAATCAAATACGAGCAGTGAGGGAGCTCCAAAAGGTCAAGCTCGATCTTCTTCTGCTCCTAGGTCTCGTGTTATTACGTCAAGGACTGCTGTGCCTCGAAATGTCACACCTCCAACTCTGGATCCACCGAGGAAACCTTCTGCAGAGTCCAGCCCCTCCACTGGCAACAAGAATCCAAAGTCATGTGTAACTAGAAGGCCCATTTCTGCCTCGAGGATTAGACCAAGTGCCTCCACTGTTAAGTCTTTTCCTCCTATTAAGAGTCATAGATCCTCCAATGAAAGTGATGAAGTGAACCCAGTAATGATGGGGACAAAGATGGTGGAGAGGATTGTAAACATGAGAAAGCTGGCACCACCAAAGCAAGATGCCCAACTTGGGGCCCAGGAAAACCTATCTGCAAAATATTCCTCATCCTTGGAGAGTTCAGGTTTCGGAAGATCTTTGTCAAAGAAATCTTTAGATATGGCCATGAGACACATGGTGAGCAAGGAGCTTTATGAACCTTCTCTTAACAGATAACTTTATATTGAAAAGAAAAAAAAGAAAGTAGTTGCTGTAATCGGGAGTCTTCTTTTGATGCTTTGCTTCTGTACAGGACATTACAGGAAGCACTGCAGGTACAATAAGTAGGGCGAGATCTGGACGCACAAAGAGTAAGAACGCAGGTGCTTCGTGCTCTGCTCTCAACATAAGCAGCAATGGAAGCTCTGATGTAACAAGTGTGAACAGCAACTCCACAAGCATAGATGGCAGTGAAACTGAGGACAATGTTCTTGGGGCCGTGAAAGTTTCTCCTGCAATGGTGCAAGGTAGGTGATCTTCGTGTCCTATCTTCAACTTTCACCGGCTTGATGAATCTGTTCTAGGTAGACTGTATCATCAGAGAAGCCTGATAGGTCTGGTAGCTCGAGTACGAAGATGGTCCATCCCTAAGTGATTGTCATATTTTAGTGAACTAATGACAGCCTGTTACAATTACCTGAGTTCTCTACATGCATTATTACAGAGTTTGTAACAGTGAGTAGTTTAAGTGAAACTGATGATTTAAGGATCTAAATTCAGAAGTATTGGGCTGACACATTTGTTCCAACTATGAATGAGACTCAGTGGTTCTACAAAAAAACTCAGCGTCGTTAATATCTGGATCAGTCTCATTGGAATTGAATACGACCCTATATCAGTACCAGATGTCGTCTCACGACCACCGTGCATGTTTTTCCTCTCTTGAATGTCGGTTAATTGAGGTCTTTCTTGGTTTGGAAATAGTTGGTGCTATGTATCTGTGGAAGTCTTGTTGAGAAATTTACATGGCTCTGACTCTACGGATGCCATTCTCCTCTCTCTCTCTCTCTGTTTTCTTTTCCCTTCTTTATTGGGAATCTTAGTGATAGGTATTAGATAGATTTATGTAGATCGAGACGCTAAGTAAGGCCTTTCTTGACCCGTGAATCTCTCGCTTTTTTGGTTTGACACATATTCAAGTAAGTTGCTTGTCAATTTGAAGGATTAGTGGCTTTAACACGTATTGTAAAAAGTTCAAAATTGATTCGGGCAAGAAATTGAACAGGACAGGAAGTGGGAGATGCTCTTCTACAATCGAAATTTTGGTGCAGTCAGAAACGTGTGGGGGATGACAACTGTATGTCGTATGCGAAAGTACTAATCATTGACAGCAAAAAAACAATAGGATGCCCAAGGGACAACCCTACAAGAGGAATGGATCCACGCCCACGCCCTCGGAGGGGAAGCTGCTCCATGCAATCGAGTCCAAAGATGGGAATGGTTTTTTTTTTTTTCATTTTTAATCAGAAGTGGGCCTTAAAATTGATAAATATTACCCAGAAATAAGATTTAATTTCAGTATAAAATCATGAAAAGCCGTGGAACTGTAAGGGCGTCGGGCCCCAACCACCTCCGACCACAAGAACAAGAATTCAAGTATTCGGGTGGTTGCATGTACAAGATACAAGCATGAAGAAATTGACTCACGGAAAAATGACAATACTCCAATGTATTCTTCTCCTGTGCATATTGCGGTTTCCCCTCTCAGAATCTGATCTGATTGAGGAGAGTTGACCAAGAATAAAATGGTCTCATTGGTGGAGTGGTTGTAGCACTTGCTTTCTCGAATCACTTGCAGAAATAGGGTGTGGAAGAAGAAATGTTCACACCGGACCTGTAAATGGATCAAAATTCAGCTGCAGAGCATCTTTGCCCGGAATGATGCTCACATTGATATATATATATATATATAGACCATGTCAAATAATGTAGTTATAGATGTTAAATGGGTGATCCAAGTCGGTTTAAAACATGCATGGAATGTTTTAGCCCGGTTACATAATGGGTCAGTTTGGTAATAAATCACATGATATCACGAACTGTCCTTAACCTTACCTAAGTAGGCCGGTTCATGATTTGAGTTAGTTTAAACCATGAATTACGGTACTTTCCTTTTTTAATTTTTAAAAGTTTTTAAATTGAACCGATAAAAAATTTACTATTGATTATAGATTTTTTACGGTTTGGACCAGCTCAACACAAAAATGAGCTATGTCAGTTTCCGGTTTAATGGGCCTACTCATTGGATTTTACTTGTAATTACCCTTCAACCTAACATGAACAATTACATACCAGTTTGGAAGCCATACAGGCTAACTTGACCCATTTAACATATATAGTCCTATCAACCAACTAATTAATCAGATATTATATTATATAATTTAGAACTCCCCATTAACCACCAAATACTACCCTTAAAATTTTGGAACTTGTAACTTACTAACTTGCATATTGTCAGTTCAGTACAGGACTGGCTCCTCATAGGCATGTTGATGTTGAACTCTTTATTGGCAGCCACGCAGCTGTGGGCTTAATTAATCGTGTCAATCGTTTAAGCTGACGGAGCTAATGTGGTTTAGAAATTCCAATTGTTCCCAGGATGCAATGCGTATAATCGTAATTTATTTGGTATTGCGACAATTTTGATTGATTTATATATTTTAAATAATTTTTTTCGCAAATTTTATTGACAGGAAAATTTTGATATATAATAATATGATGGGAAATATTTTTTTAATTAATATAAGAAATATTGGAACAGCGTAATTGCAAGTCTTTCCTGTCGTGGGGGTTGAACAGAAGGCGAGCAGGAATGGCGACCAACGCTTAGTCTTAAGAAAATGCGGTACTTGTACTACCACCGTCTACTGTGTCTCAACAACGGCGATCAATAATTCAATCTCCAGGGCGAGTCAACCGTTTCTCCCTTCTCCTCTTTCTTCTTCCGCTGTTTCTCTACTCCTATTTGTCAAAATGATCTTTGCCAAGAAAGATCTAGTCTCTGTTCTCACCACCAATTACTTCTATGGCCACGAAAGAGAAAAACCAGTCAGCATCAAAGGAAGGTCCTTTTATTATTTTCCTTCTCCTTTTTTGAAAGGTGATGTTTAGTCCTCTCTCCCTCTCAGTCTCTCTGTAATTAGTTTACCAAATTATTGAAGAAAAGTTTTCCTTGCCCTGTTCCCTCCACACCACTTCCTAGTTCGGACATTTCCCATCTGGCCATTTTCTACCAATCAGTGGAAAGAAAAATAATTTAATATAGATCTTGTTTTCCATTTCTTTGCTGAGTCCCCTTCTTATTGAACTATTATAGTCTCCGCAACCGCAAACCACCGTTTAGGGCCGTTTTTTAGCCTAGTTTTCAACCAAGGGCCTCCTTCTTCTTATTCAGTTTGTTGGTGGGTAAGCTGGTTTCATCAAATTCTGAAGTTTCTTTCGGTTAGTTTCTTTCTTGGGTGTTGATTGATTGATAATTTCGGAATTATGTCTAGTGTGGAAAGTAGATGAGGAGGGTCAAGGTGGAGCGATGAGCTGTGGATGTTTTGGTGGGTTTCCATGGTGCAGAGAGAAGGATGATGCTGCTCAAGCTCATGGCAATGGTAATTATGATTTAGTTTACTTGCTGGATGTTTTCTATATCCGAACTCTAATATAGTATCCAGTTTCTGAATTGCAGAATCAGCATTTTTTTTAAAATTTCAATTCTTTGGATAATAGAATTAGTAATTTTATTTTGACATTCATGATCTTCTTTGCAATTTTTATGGCTATTCTTGCAGTGGGGTCTGATGTAATTAATTCCATGTAGAGCATCAGATTAGCTGCAGTTGGCCTTTTGACTGAGGTAGAATTTTTTATGCATGTGAATTTCTAGCTCCTCAGAGGATGCTATATTTCCGGTTTAAAAGCTAAACGCTGAGGAAGTGAACCTTACAATGACTGAATTTAGCTGCGCCTGTTGAGTTTTAGGATAACTTGAGCCGAAGTAGTTGATGCTGCTAAATTAGTGGTTAGAACATGTTAGGGAATCCTTGAAGCCTCATTCACCTGATTAATAGTTAAATTCTTATAGAAGTTATCCTACTTTGCATACAGTGACTGCCCCCAACAATGTAAGGCTCTTTAGCTACAATTCCTTGCGATCAGCAACAGGGAACTTCCATCCATCGAGCAATATAGGTGGAGGTGGCTATGGAGTTGTTTACAAGGTGAAAGAGAATTGAAATTTCTCTGCATAGGGTAGCTCATGCCTCATGTGAAGACTATTTTGAGACAAAATAGCTTCTTGTCCTTTCTTTGTAATTGTAGGGCATGCTTAAAGATGGGACTCAAGTTGCTATCAAGTGCCTATCAGTGAATTCCAAGCAAGGAACGAACGAGTTCTTGACTGAGATCAATATGATCTCAAATATACATCATCCAAACCTTGTTCAGCTCCTTGGTTGCTGTGTGGAGGGAAATAACCGTATCTTGGTCTATGAGTTTCTCGAGAACAACAGCCTTGCAAGCATTTTACTTGGTAAATAATTTGGACTGGAACTGGAGTAGCTTCTCTCAAAGCTGGGGATAAGAGTACAAATTGGGAGAGTATCATTATTTATTTGCAGCTATGTCGGTTCTTTTTGCACAGGTTCGAAGAGTAAGCACGTCCTCTTGGATTGGCCTAGAAGAGCTGGCATTTGTGTGGGGACAGCGCTGGGCCTCACATTCCTTCATGAAGAAGCCGAGCCAAGAATTGTTCACAGGGATATCAAAGCCAGCAACATACTTCTTGATGAGAACTTTAACCCTAAAATTGGTGATTTTGGGCTTGCGAAACTATTCCCGGACAATGTGACTCACCTTAGCACTCGAGTGGCTGGAACAGTGTAAGAATAGACATTAATTGACCGAACTTCTTTCATAAATCTCTAGTTCACTTAAATTTTAAGTACCTTAGTGGAAGGGGCACTAGTAAAAACTTATGTAACATAACATGTCTATTAGCAACTGTGCTATTGAATGTGGTTTAGAATTCACTGCTCTTTTCAGATACATGGTGTCTATTACTGCATGGACACTGTCAAAGAATCCCGGTATTCCATTTTAGATCCTGTAGTCCACTTTTGGCTGAACTGGCTAGGCCAGATAATATCCAATAATTCTTGCTCCACGATAGACACCTGAGAAAATCTGCATCTGCAACCACGGCATCAATGTGAGAGAGGTCGTCTTTGACATTACGTGCAAGATTTCATTTTCAATGATTATGACTCTGATTTCTTGCAGAGGGTATCTTGCACCAGAATATGCACTCCTAGGGCAGCTCACAATGAAGGCAGACGTGTACAGCTTCGGAATTCTTATTCTTGAAATAATTAGCGGCAAAAGCAGCAGCAAAGCTGCATTTGGAGAGGACCTGATGGTTTTGATTGAATGGGTATTTATTTTTCTGAAGTTTGTCCTGTTTCAGTTCATCTTTCTATCAGAGTCGTCCAACCATCTGATGATGAATAACAATTTGCCATGCAGGCATGGAAGTTGAGAGAGGAGGGGAGACTTTTGGAGATTGTGGACTCGGAGCTTTCTGATTACCCGGAAGGTGAAGTGTTGCGTTTCATAATAGTCGGGCTTTTCTGCACCCAAGCGGCCTCTAGTCAGAGGCCCACGATGAAGCAAGTGGTGGAGATGCTAACTAAGGAGGTTCACCTCAACCAGAAGGCACTTACTGAGCCCGGAGTGTACCGTGCTCACCCACCTCGGCAGCTCGGCTTTGGTGCATTTTCTGAGGCATCATCCTCGCAAACCATAAAAGGGAAGGACTCGGTTAACCCAAATGTGACTGCAACTCATAGCGGCTTTGATGGTGTATCAGAGGTACTTCCGAGGTGATAGTGTATGGGTGTAGATAGTCTGGGAGAATAGATATTTACGAGGGCATAGTTAAGGGCTTCATGGCTTATAATCTCTCCATAGGTTTTATTTCCTGGCTGTGTCCATTGGCAGCCCCAAGCTTAGTTCATATTGCATAGCTGGAGGAGGAGGCATTATCATTTTTAACTGTCAAAAACAGAGAAAAGCTTGTTGTTCAGCTTGGACGGTTTGTTGCTATATTTAGTCGCTAAAGTAGGAGGTTTGTTGTTCTTTTTAACTGTCAAAATAATGTTAGTTTAGTCGCTAAATTTATGGAATCAGGAGCAAACTTTATCAAACTGTTTTTGCTCGAAATTTTCAGCCATGTGAGCTTCAGCCGCCTAAATTCTAGGGGGCGGATCGTGAGCGTATTCGTTCGAGTGCTCTGATTGTTGGAGGGCTTTGGCCTTGCTTTCATCACTCTGATTGCTTTCATCGAATCGACATACGATGAGCAAGTTTGAACTTTAATTGTTATTCTAGTTGATTATGTGTTTTTCTTGTGCTTATTGCGAATGGTTTCATTAGCTGGTCTCTGGTGCGATCCGAGTTCCACGCCGTGTTTGTCTTGGACTTCCTTAAAGAGGCAAATCCTTGAAGTGCAAGGGAAAATATTGTCACTTAGTAGGGAGCTATTGGGCTTTCATAGTGGGAGCCCAACATCCTATTGAAGCCCATTTACGGCCCATGCATTGCATTTTCATTGGGCTTTAGAATTTTCGGCCCAATTCCGATCGAAGCTCTGAGCTTTTGATATGTCCGTCTTCGTCGATCTGCACAGGTGAGGTGAAACGAGTCGTGTGTGTGTGAGAGGGAGAGAGAGATGGAGCGCGGGAGATCCAGTACAAAAAGGATTGTCGGAGCTCGTCTTCACCACGGTCCAAACAATATGATCTCTGGATTTTGTGGCTTTCGGATTAGATCCTTCTTCTACGGTATGCTTCTAGTCTCTCCCGATTTCACTGTTCCTAACGTCGGAGTTTTTCGGCGGTTGAGAATCTGCCGCGGTTCATTTGGTTGGAGCTTTGGCTTAGCGTCTAATTCATATTCTGCTCTTTGGTTACTAGAATTGCATCGACCACGGGGTTTCTGGTTAGGACTCTGATTTTTGTGGTGGCTGGGATCATCGCTTCCCTTTGCACCAGAATTTTCTGCAGTAGAGGACCGTCTACGAACTTGTACTATTCTCTCGCTTTCGTTTGATTGCCTTCCTTCTCTGTCTTTTCGATTTGACCATATCAAGATGTTGCTTGACATTTGTATGGGAATGTTTCAGCGTTATGAGGACATTCTACTGGATAGGGTTCATAATCTGCTCAATCTCTCCTGTTGATTTGTAGGCAGTGTTCTGACCACTGGTGACATTGAGTTGATGGGAATTTCTTTCTGTGTTGAAATTCACCACGGTGAATATGCTGTTTGATTTCACGTTTAGTTGACTGCCAAACGTACAGAGTAAACTTAAATTGGTGAAGAAGTAGAGTAATTGAATTAAAGTGTTGCCCAACCTATGAAAAATATCGATAGTTCAAGTTGATTTTCAAGTTTTATGTGTTTAATATGTGCTAATAAAGAGTGTCTGGAATGATTAGTTGCAATGTCAATACAGCTCACTGTTCACCAGTTTCCTCTAATTTGCTTAAGCTAATGAGAATCCCCAGATTGTTTCTTTTATATGTATTTTGTGAAGCTCATTAGTGGGAATATGGTCTTTTTTTGTGCTTCAGTTGATTACCTGGTTCAAAGGCCTAATACTGGTATATAATAACATTCCCATATTGAACTAGAAGCAAATTTATCATTGTGCCATTTTTTGTAGTCTTTGTGTAGTCTTGTGACTTATGCATATCTTTCTTGAAGCAAAGTCACTTGTCTTTTCATGGATCTGAATAAGGCCCTTGATCTCAAGCTTAAGTTACTTAATTGCTACCTCAGTAAATCTACCTTTCCTGAATAGAAGAATTCAAGGACTTTGTGTTGTACACGTTTCTGAAACTTGAGGAAATTTAATTAATATATCATGCTTAAGTTTGTGGTCTTAACAAAATTTGATACCAACATTATCATCTCTTCTTTAAGAATGTGTATTTGAGAGATGCTTCTCACTTCCCAAATGGACCCTTCTATTTTTGCCATAGTTGATTGTGAATTTCTCTCCATATTAAAAATCTTGACTATCAAAAGTCAATCAATCGTTTGGAATTTGCTTTCTTGTTTCAAATGTGAAAATTATGCTTTGCGATGTCTTCTTTTGGAACTACTTTTGTTTTATTTGAGAATTGATGCATATTCAGTATGTAAGAAGATGCATTTTGTCATGGCATGGCTCCTAGGTCATATTATATGTAGTGTTTTTGAAAACTTCTTTTGCTTTACATGATATATCGATTTTATAATTGATGAAGCATTTATGTATCAAAATACATCCGGCAGCACTTCTATACAGACCTTGCAAATCATTCTTTCCTATTGTATTCTCTTGTTTTTCGTGGGCAATGGTTATGCAGGTTGGTCATTACTGCAACAGTCTGTTGATGGATGATGTAAGTTCCAATTCATCTGTTCTTATGGTTATGTGAAGTCCAACATAGTGATTTCCCAACATCTAGTTGCATCTTTTTGGCATTTGGTAACAATTAAAGATTTTTCTTCACGTATTCTCTTATTTGAATATTGTGAACTCATCAAGGCTCTCATGTGTCAACTAATGTTAATTTCATGTTTTTGTAATCTATCTACTGATAAACATTCTGTTGAGTATGGTGGAGTAGTGTTGAAATTCCTCTCCTTATCTCATAGGCTTTCCTGGAAACTCCACAAGCGTAGTTGTATGCAATGTCGAGTGGCCTTTAAAGTGAATACTTCGGAAGGGTAGAAACAATTATTTGCAGTACATTTTGGTGGTGTGGTGTTCATTCTCATGAAAATTGTAATTCTTCTTCATGACTATCTAGGCCATGGAGAGATCTAGTGAGTACTTAAATTTTTACTAATTGCTAAAAACAGTCCTCTGTATCCTGAATCTTTCATTCACAGCACGAGTCTTAGTTTTTGCAAACATGAATTTGCTCTATTGAGTGATTACATTGTTATTTCGACTGTACATTGCTAATGTACATTTTCTAATGGTAGATGCATGATTTATTATCATCAATTCGTCAGTAAATGGTTTCTGTTGAGTTTATGAGACTAGTTTAATGTAATTACATTTTTTGGAAAATTGAATATGGTGATTTGTCATATACTACTGCTCACCAAATATGCTCACTACGTCTTCACTTGTTTTGCTAGGTGGGCGATTTTGTATCTCGCACAAATGAACCTACTGATAGTTCCGATTCTAAGTTAAGGGAAGTGAAGTTTGTAATTGAGATGCGTGTTAATACTTTAAAGGTAAATTAAGATGGTGGATTAAAATTTGGCTGCTCAAGAATAGCCGCGTCTATCTATTTAGTAATCTCCATATGTAAATCATGGCATGAGATCTTTGATGTGCTTCACTGGTTCCGGTGATCTGCACGATTTGATCATTCCATCAGCTCCTTGATTGTTTCAGTACCTCCTTTTATTCACTATAATCACTCTGTAACAAGTGTGCTTTATATTTTATTTTATATTTTTGCTTTGGCGGAGTATGTTTTAGTTATATGGCAGAACATTGTGGGGGTGAGCTGAGACTTTACGGGGGTATAAAGGGTAATTATGCGTGAGATGGTGACTAGTATTCGGTTATCATAGTAATCGGGCTTCGGTTCTCTTTTCAATATTTGTTCCGCCACATGTCAAAATTTTGCGGCACAGAAGGCCTATGTAAGACCAGAAGACAAAGGCCAGTAAGGGTAGTCAGGCGCGGCTACACGGATTATTCTGTCGGCTAGGTCCCAGACCGTGAACCCACGTAAGCTCGCAACATGCACGCTGAATATGGGCCAAACATGAGCCTGAAAGTCCGTTAGCTCATGGGCCTTAAAGGGGGCCAGGCCATAGCGTGAGATGGATCTCATCAGATGGTTCATATCAGAGGTCTAGGCCTGGGGTGTGATGGATGGGCCAGAATCGAACCAAAATTTGGACCTGAATATGGGCCAAGCAAGGGCCTGAATAGGTCAGCTCATGGGCCATAAATAGACTAGGCCACTCCCTTAAAATGGATCTCACAACCGGCCTAAAGCTGGACTGTATCATGATCCTAGTGTAATTCTATGGGCTGGAAAGTGGGCCAGGGTTGGGCCACACTGTGGGCCTACATGTGGGCCAGCGTATATACCCGAAATGGGCCAATCCGTGGGCCTATGGCAGGCTTGGACCTAAAATGGGCCTCCAGATTGACCTGCAATGGGCCATAACTTGCTACAAATGGCCCCAATTGGCCAGAGATGGGCCACACGTGGGCCAGACTTTGACCCGGATCAAGTTTGAAGGGATATTGGACCTGATGATGGGCTTGACTATGCATCTAATCGCAGGCCTGAATCATGGTCCCATCTTCGGCCTCGACCCTCATATTGGACCGTTTTGGACCAACGTGGGCCCAAAGTAAGGGCCATATTATGGGCCGAAACTTCCATAAGTAATAGAACCTCCGTTCAGGGAAGTGCTGGGCTTAGGTTCGCCAATTTAGTTGAGCCCGCGAGAGCATCCCTTAAGTATACTACCCAGGACCCTATTTTCCCAACCTTTTTTTTTTTTGGAAATGTGGGTCTTTGCTTCTTAGCTAAATCCTAGTAAAGGGACTCATTTTCCTCCAGAGCAAAATGCGCAATTCAAACACTCACAATCTCTGGAGCCCTGAGTAATCATCTTAGGTTTTGCGCTTGCAGATTGATTACACTTTCCCAGTATCAGGTAGCTATGAACAAAGAAGATTTTTCAACATAAAATAAGGAACAAACAATATTTAGGCTCCATGGAAACAGACCAATGCCTTTCTTCTTCGAGCAATCTGCATATACATCAACAAGCTAGGGTTTGGGGGCAAATGGAAGCATGCTTTCATTTAAAACTTCATGGAGAAAAGCGATCAACTGATCCAACTGCCACCTCCTCATCCCAGCATGTCCTCGATTGCCAATTGCCAATTGCCAAGACATGGGTCGCATACCAAAACTCGACCTCTCACTTGCATCTAAAACGCATTTAATTTCCCCATTGATCCACCTGCATTGAGTTCACAAAATAGCTACCAATGTTTTCTATGACCAGATTTTTTGGTATGGACTGCTACTGTACGTTTTTAGACATTGCTCTCTCTTTATCTTGAAAACGGAAGAGAGATTATAAGTGAAGGTTGAAGACGCATAGCTAAAAAAATTCCCAAGTTGACAAGATAAATAAGCGGACTCAACAGTAAGAGTTTGACTATTCAAACCCGATAAACTTTTCCACAAAAAGACGCTAACTTCAAATTCCACAAATATTTCCATGTAAATTGTCTAAAAGATCAAGAACTGTGTTTATCAGCCTATTGAGAGAGTGTAGTATCCCCAAGCATGCCAAGTGAAAGTATCCACATGCATACAAACAAGCATAGCCATCCAGTGCTCATGAACTAGTGAAAATATATAACTTAAAAGGCAAACACGATGCATACATCTATCACTCCAAAGGAGCAATCTTGTTGATCTTCTAGATAGAACAAATAGGAGAAAAGAAAGTGATAATTTCTTATGCTTATACTAGATGTAAACTAGGGGGACTAATCTTTCAAATAGATATCCATCCACCCAAAAACCAAACGGCTCAGCATAAATGCACACCAAACAATTTTACTCACCACCAGAGTCATTCAGTTAATTGTCATTTTCATTTAGATTTTACTCCGTGGGATTTCTTTTGAAAGCTGCATTTCTGGCTTAGGAAGTTTCAAAAATGCCTCAAGACTTGGTAGGATCAGGTTCCACAACTATCAAACTAAAAAACAAGTCATAAATTTAATTATTAAAAACCTGTATTATGGAAGAGATCAAACTTCCAAGATCAACATAATAAACAAGCCCATGAGCACAGAAATTAAAATAAATAAGATGAGAGCACATCCCATACAGAAATTTAGTACAGGAAAAGTTTATGTTTGAAACACAGAAGCTTTCCCACATAAGAACCTATAGGTTCTTGATTACAAAAGTTATTTTCCATAACTATGCAAAGATAATCTCAGATACAGCACTGTTGTCATGAGGTATATTGAAATAACTAGAGCATGCTCAAATCTGCGAAAGTAATCATGAACCGTGGAAGCGATCTCCCACAGGCACAGCAAGAATGACTCACAAGAACTTAGTTTGAATACTTTCTTTAGCTTATCATTAATAAAAAACCTTAGCATTATTTCAAGCAGGAATTATCAGAGAGCAAAATTATGCATGAACATTTACATGTTGAACCGTGAGCATTGCATGAAAAATTTACTCATAACTAATGATATATTACGCCATTGAAGTTCGTGTCCTTTTCACAAATGTAGAACAGATCCTTTTGCCCAGCAGCATTTTTTAAATGGCAGTGGGTCTCCAGTGGTGCAGTGATATTTCTGCTATGCAAAATATAATCCACAAAATATAATAGATCCCACTAGCAAAACTTATAAACCCCATATCTGGGATTAAACTACCCAAAATGAAAATGGCAGACCTTATTGCAAAAGTAGTTACCCCCACATTTCCTGATTCAAAGGCATTATCCAGATCTTCATAGTCTGCAAATTTCGCCTTGAGTAAGTGCATCATTTGATGGCCTCCGACGTCATAAAACAGGAAATTCAGAACAGTGTCTCAACTCCAAATCTGACGCTTTTCAATCACTACAACTCCTTTCAGAGAAGCTAATGCAATCCAATTCAATGATTCTTTAAAAGGAAAAAAAAATCCTTCATGTCCTCCGAGAGTTGAACTCTAACTCTAATTCTTTCCATGTGGCGAACATACAGCGTTTCTACTTTCTACCCAGACTTTGCAGCCACAGTCCAGAGATTCCGCAACTTTTTAAATTCTAGCTACTTGTTTATCACGTAAGATTTGCTAAAACTTTAGAGTTACCTGCATAATTCTGCCAATTCGGAACTCGAAATAAGATGCAAGAGCCGCGGCGACATCGAAAGATAAGGTATTAACGTCGATGCTGTGAGCGATAACTTCAATGGCCTCATTCCGTACATTACCCATAGCTCGGCAACTCTTTGCTAAAGTTTCACAAGACAAGCTCTCGCATTGGAGATCTCTGCCCATCGATTCTTCAAACACATAAGAGCTCTATCAGGAACCCTAAATCGCACGCCGACCAGCGTCACCATCCAACAATAGTACCGACCTTGGCGCGTACTTCAGAAGAGAGACTACGAGCGGAGGCCGAGAGAACGCGTGAAAATCGAATCTCCAAGCCACCACAACTGCATCGACGGAGAATTGGCACCGTGTAAGAGGTCGCGCCACGGCTGCTCTGCCGCTCTCTTCAGGTAGTTTGACTAAGCGGATTGACGGGTAGAAGGAAAAGAAGAGGGCGCCCGCGGTCTCAAGCCTATCGGCTGAGCTCTTTATGGGCCGAAATGGGCCGATTGGGCCTTTCCCCATGCATTATGAGCCTATGAAATGACAGGCCCCATAAAGATACTTGAGACTTGATTGGATTCGTACAACGTCATATATCCATCGGCCGAATGCCACCAAACATTCTTTTTGCTCACAGGAGCCGAAGGAGGGACCAAAACAAACCGTGGGGTCACAAGCAGAGAAGGCTTGTTCTTTGTCTTGCATTTATTGGTCAGAAATGACAGTTCTCCCTGCAATATTGAGAAATGCTCCGGGACCACGGAAGCTCGAGACGGCTAAAAGAAATGGAATCATGGAGCTTAATGTCGATGCAAACAGGAAAATCTAATCAAACCGGTCCGAAGCACCATGCACAACCCTGTAAGAAAGCCAAAGCAAAATGGATACAAGTAGTTGCCTTTCTATACAAAAAAAGCGAAGAGCCAGAAGAAGTACTAGCAATCATACTCATGGATTTCCTGAGATTCTAAGATGTCATCTGACTACCCTAAGACTCTCGATGAAGCCTCTACACCATGGCTGTAGCTCAAGCCAGTGGAGCCACCGAGGGTGCAGAAGCAGCAGCTTTTGTGAGAGTTGCGGTTGGGGCCACACTGGCAGGAGGAGCACCGTTGGAAGCTTTCAAGTCTTCTTTGGCTTCTGGTGCCTCTGGGGACTTGGGTTTCATGTGGGGAGGAGTGTTGTGCTTAAGCTTGAGGAGGATCTGACGCATCCTGGAGAGATCAGTAGGCTTCCCAGGTTTGGGCCCCTGTATCACAACAACGGAAGGATTCTTCTCCTTCTTTCCCCGTTTCTCTATGGTTGGAACCTCGTTGGGTATGAGTTCCGCAATCGCCTTCCAGTAGTTCTTCTCGGCTTCAGCATGGAACTTCTCTCGGCTAGTAAGGTACAGCTGGATCCATCAAATACTTTTTATTAGCTATGTGAACTGCAAAAGGGATTCAAATAAGAAGCTTTCTGCAGTAATTTCATAGAGGGTCACCTGCACTCTCTTTTTAACTATAACTCAAGCTAATTAACAAGTGAAATTCAATCTCAATTTGTGCATCCGAATGTATGATAACAAGCTAAGTCGCAATGGCTTGAAAACTAAGTGGAAGTTCCCTCATAAGGCAACGATATTAAAGCATGATTGCAAGATAATTGATCAAACTCATGGAATCCCTTATGTAGGAATGTACCAATAACCAGCATGAGCAAACAAGATCAACTCAAAAACGTATATAAAATGAAAATTTTCATTTGATGCAATAGACGATAGACCTTCTCCTTCTCTCTGTTAGAAGCCTTGTTGTTCTCGACGGCCAAGCTGCGCTTCCTGTAAAACTCGATCTTGTAATCTTCTGCTTCCTGGATTATCTGATGCAGCATCTCCTTCTCCTTCTTCTCTTTCTCCTCCAGCCTGATCGCATTGAGCCTGCACAGATACTCGACTTCAGCCTATCGGATATCAGAAGTAACATGCAATCGGTCTTAGGGAAATCCAAATTCAGTATATCTCATCCAGCTGAAGAGCACCTATCGACGAGCCCATAGAGCACACCAATCAGTAGAGCAAGTCAACCTACTAGCAAACACCACAATTCGGCTCACCTCCGCCACTCTCTAAGAGCAAACCCTTCCTCCGGCTGCATATCCATCGCAGGGGGCAGGATCGGACCATCAGCTACACCGATACCTCCGCTGAACTCGGTGCCGTTCTGCTCCGGGGAGAATTCACCGGCCCCGACGTCCGCATGGGGAATCGAAGAATTATGAGCCGTATGGGATCCGAATACGTCCTCCGATGATCCGTAGGCCGGTGACGAGTCAGCGCGGAAGGAATAGGGGTCAAACCGCTGGGAGGCGAGGCGTGGGTCGTACCCGTCGTCGTCGAACGACCGGGTCGGCTCTCCGGGGCTGAGGTCGTCGCCGACGAACGCCGCCATCAATCCAATCGGGCTCTCTCTCTCTCTCTCTCTCTAAAGAGCGAAGGTCCCGGAGACCGTCTCACGCATCTCGCGTCCTCGTGTGCCTGACGAATCGACCCAGTGATCGAATCTGATTTCCTCCCTTGGGGCCGCGCGTATGGTAACACGTGGCAATATTCCAACGCCTGATCAGACAGGACGATCGTATTAACTGCGTGCAAAGGGAGTCAACGCCATCAAAAATGGTGGACCCGGCAACCGGTCGTAGCTGAACACAGCTTCTTCTAGACATGCGTCATGCCTGCCAGAATAGTGATTAGTAAGACTCTAGAGTGTAGGCGCCCTGTTGCTTTCTACTCCCTTATCTCCTTCCTCGAAAACTCGTAAATGTTGATTTTTATATATATATATATATATATATATCGATCATTGAATCTTAATTTATAAATTATGAAGAAAAATTGGTTACGTGGTACAGCTTCGAGTGTGGTCCTTCATGTTTTTGCCATGTGATCCCTCAACTGTGGATTGCATGCTAGAAATCGTTCATTACTGAGTCTCTAAAAATGTAAAAAAAAAAAATTTATCATTAATCATACATAATCATTAGTAGTTGGCCCTTTATAACTCACGTCAATCTCAATTATTGAACTCACGCTTGCATTGCCGTGCGGCAGCGGTAGATTACATGGAGGGGAAAACTGACAAAATGGATATGTTTAATCTGGAAGTAATTGAATTTACCCTCCCAATCACCAACCAAGTTCGTCTCCGTGGATGTAAGCCGAACCTCACACCCCCTCCAAAGGTGCTCGATCCCGAATCGTTGCCCGATCGAGTCCTAGGTAAAGCAGTTGTTCGTTCCTGGTTTTTCCCGGACAACATTTCGACACGAGGATGTCAGGTGTGTGGGTCATGTATGTGAAGGAAAACTGAACGTGGTGATGGTGGGGGCCGGAATAAACATTAAAGCGTCCACTTGGTTCTCTCGACAGATCACGTCTGAGCAATCCTATGCATAATCCAGCAAAAATAAAAAGAAAAAAAAATCGGCGGCGCCTGAATCGAACAGGGACAAGAGAACAGGAATCTGCCGAGAGATAAAAGTGGCCCATGTTTGTTAATCATCGGAGCATCTCCATGAACAGGCACAAGCATCCATCAAACTACACTCACCGTGTTTACTCGGACATGGCTCAGCACCACTTTTTCTTTAAATGTGATGGCATGTTGAGATGCTACATTGGACGTTAAAAACCGTATAGACACTGTTTTTTTTTTGTCTTTATTGAAGAATTATGAACAGCCAGTAGCAGTTCTCCCATGGGTAACAGTGCAATCATCATTTAGAAAGGAAATAGGTAAAACAAACCATCAGCGTACGCAAATAATTGCAATATGCAATACTGCTTTTTTAGTATTTGCACACACGCGCAGACACATGCAGACACACTCATCTTACTTCACAATGAATTATCATTTGAGCAAAAAGACGAATGTTGTAAATTCTTCCTTGATTATTATACTTGTGCCGTCCCCTGGGATAGTCGTTCACCTTGGTCTGACCTCCATGATCGTTCCCCTTCCCTCCCTTTCATCTCCTGAGCTCGATCCCCGCGACAGCTGTAGGTCTCCCCCACGAACACAGCCCTGAATATTCATAATTTCCCCGAGATATGTTCAGTCAGCGTGTCCTCCTCAGAGCCAAGAAGCCCCTCCTCTTACTCATCGCGTCGGTAGGCCTCCTCTTCATTCTCTACTCTGACTGGGCTCTTCCTAATGATTCTCTGCGGTCTCTGGGCTTCGCCGAGGAAGTTCTCGAGGAAGGACCAATGGTAGGACCAAATTTGGGACGCCTGTGGCTCCGTTCAGTCCAAGAAACCCGCGCTCTTGAAGAGCTAGACAGCCCTGAGAAGCTCAGCCCTCTGGTCCCACCAGTCAATGTCACCGAAGAAGAACGGATCGCTTGGTTTCAGCAAAAGCTGCCAAAGTTCGACATATTCAAGAATGACAATCTGACGAGTCAGTTTCATGCCAGAGTGAGGTACTTCCTCGACTCTGACTGTGACATCCACTTCTTCATGACGTGGATTTTGCCCGCTACACTGTTTGGGAGAAGAGAGTTACTGGCACTGGGATGCCTCTTCAGAGCACATCCAAACGGATGCTTGGTGATCTTGTCGAGAACGCTGGACTCGAGGAGAGGGCTCGTGATCCTTGAACCAATACTCAGTCGTGACTTCAAATTGCTTGCAGTCACTCCGAACTTGGATTTCTTAGTGGCCAAAACGCCAGCTGAGTCTTGGTATAATGAGATCAAGTCGGGGAACAAAGACCCTGGGGAGATCCCACTAGCTCAGAACCTCTCGAACCTGATTAGACTAGCAATCCTGTACAAATACGGAGGCGTGTACATAGACACGGACTTCATAGTTCTCCAGGAACTCACTAGGCTGAGGAACTCGATTGGCGCTCAGAGCATCGACCCCACATCTGGGGTTTGGACAAGAATCAATAACGCGGTCATGGTTTTTGACCGCAAACACCCGCTTCTCTTCAAGTTCATGGAGGAATTTGCGCTCACCTTCGATGGAAACAAATGGGGCCACAACGGGCCTTACCTGGCCTCAAGAGTGGTCCGCAGACTACAGCGTAGAAAGGGCTATAACTTCACCGTCCTACCACAGCTGGCCTTTTACCCAGTAGACTGGACCAAGATTGGAGGGTTGTTCAAGAAGCCAGAAAACAGAGATGAGGGAAGATGGGTAGAAGGAAAGCTGCTTCAGTTGAGTGAGGATACTTACGGAGTGCATCTGTGGAATAAACAGAGCAGAGAAATGAAGATTGAAGAAGGTAGCGTAATGGGGAGGCTGATTTCGAATAATTGTCTTATCTGCAGAGAGGCACAATAGCACTCAAGATCCCAGAAAGGAACAAGCTTGTGCAATGTTCTCACCCCAATGTGTATAAGTGTTGCATTTGATTTGAGGTTTCATTTCAGTGTCATGAGAAACAAAGCAAGAACATTTCTGAGTGATTCTTAATGGATTTTGTTCTCCCCAAAATTCCACAGATCATTTAATTCCCCTAATCCAGTAACATCCCATAACCACTAAACCCAAAACTGCCACTAAGACACTATCGTTCATAGTCCAAAAGAGCTTCTCTCATTGAATTTCCAGTACAATTTTACATAGTTAGATGCGAAAACAGATGATATTGAACTTCTGCAGAGATTACAAGCTCAGACAGCTAAACCCTAAAATTTACAATCACACCAATTCAACCCTAAACATAGCTGGTCATGCTAAAAACCCAGAGCGTACAGAGCTCAACCACCGAAGCCGTAGAGGGTCCTACCCTGCCGCTTGAGGGCATAGACGACGTCCATGGCGGTCACGGTCTTCCGGCGAGCATGCTCGGTATACGTCACGGCGTCACGGATCACGTTCTCGAGGAAGATCTTCAAGACTCCGCGGGTCTCCTCGTAGATCAGGCCGCTGATACGCTTGACGCCCCCACGACGGGCCAGCCGGCGGATTGCAGGCTTGGTAATTCCCTGAATATTGTCCCGGAGGACCTTCCTGTGCCGCTTCGCCCCGCCCTTTCCCAACCCCTTGCCGCCCTTACCGCGCCCAGACATCCCTCGAATTACCGAAGATAACAATTCGGAGGATTTTGTATTCTTCCGACCGGCAGCACTGTACGATTGAAACACGAGGAGGAGACGGGGTTTTTATAGGTAGCAGTCAGGCATGTATTCATTGCATTTTTGGGTCAGCAAAGAAGTGCTGATGACCGTTGGATGAGTAAGTAATCAACGGATGTATGAGGCAATCCGTGGCTTACATTTCCTTATAGTATTGACCGTAGATCAGGTGCAATCGACCGTTATAAGAGCTAGATATTGTGGCGCCTCTTGGACAAATGACATGTCATTTCTTGGTTTTATAATGATACTGAAATGGCCAGTTGAACCGGACGGTTCACTAATTCAATTAGATCAAACCGAACTTTTAGGAAATGTTTTTCAGTTAGATATAAATTATAGGCATTATTTATTCATTGTAGTCTTTTAATTTGGAAAATTAAGAAATTTAAGAAGTTAAAAATATTGCAAAAAGCCTTTATAGAGGGTAAAAAAAAAAATCAAACATTTTTACCACATTAGACATGTACACCGGTGGCAAAGCTTGCGACGGTGACCCCTTTTACCACACATAATCTGGGATGAAATCAAAATGAACATAATCAACATCTCTTCTTGATTATGTTGTTTGTATCTCCTTTGGGGGAGCATTTCGAGGACCTTATATTACATCTATCTACTCCGCACGGCAATGAAGCCGTTTACGGCACATCAGCATATCTTCGTGCTGTTATCAACATCTCCGAGGTTGTTCCCGAGCTTCATCCGGACGAGACAATAATTCGGTGCTTCATATGTCCGTTGATATTTGTGATGATAATCATACCGTTTGCTATGGAAGAAGGCTACCAGATTCAGACAGGACGATTCTTGGATAATCCTCGGTATCTTAGCAAGGATGTGGATCGGATCGGAAACATGACCAGTTTGTCCAATTCATCTAAGTATCTTAGCGACTGAAGAAAATTCCATCAAAATTTGCAGGTCATGTCCAATTAAAGCACTCATAAATCCTCATTTCATTAGTGGCCTTCTGGGTCATTATTTGTCAGGTAATAAATCTTCGATTTGAGCCAAAAATAATGGTGCTTTCATACCTACGAGATGGACCGGACTGATAATCACTCCCTTTAAATATCTGAAATAATTCTCTACTTAAAGAAAGAAATCGACCAGACCCATAGAGAGGTCCATGCATCGATCCATAATGTCATGCACAAAGTTGAAGACTTTACATAGGGCTGAGCCAAGCAGAGCACTTCACACAAATATCTTCCTCTCCTGTAAGGAGTTCAGTGTGAAGAATCTGCAGATCATCGCAAGATGTATCTAAGCCAGAAACTCTCCAACTCACCGACTGTGATGAGGATAAGAAAGTTCTTGCAGAAGTTTATAGACCACCGCTTCCTAAAACGTGCCTTCAAATCGCCCGTGTTGTCCATAGTGACCTTTGCTCTCATATTCTTCTTCGTATGCGCTGACAACCTAGTCTCAAACTTCTCCCTCTCCGCCCCTTCCCTCCACGATGATGAAATTTCGGACATCCCCCTGACCCGAGTAGTCCAAGAATTATCGGGTTCAAATGTCACGAACAACGGTGTCCTTCTGTTGCCTGGTAATTCAGCCCAAGAAGGGATGGAAGAGACCAGCCTCGAGGATCCGAACACGCTTATCCCACCCTTCAATGCCACGAGGGTGGAGAGGCTGGCTTGGTTCCGCGAGAAGCTTCCGGACGTTCAGATATTCAACTCGAACCGCCTCACCGAGCGGTTCCACGGGCGGGTCCTGGAGTTCCTGAACAACAACTGCACCGTCCAGTTCTTCATGATATGGATCTCACCAGCCCGTTCTTTTAGGAACCGGGACTTCCTCGTGATCGATAGCCTTTTCAGCTCGAATCCCAGAGGCTGCCTGTTGATTATATCGAGAACGATGGATACAAGGAGGGGCTACAGGATCCTGAAGCCAATGCTGGACCGGGGCTTCAAAGTCCTGGCGGTGACACCCGATTTGCCCTTTCTAGTAAAGAACACTCCCACGGAAAGTTGGTTCGAGCAAGTAAGAAGTGGGAGGCGGGACCCTGGAGGCTATATAATTCAAAACTTAGAAAATTTGATCAGGCTTGCAGTGTTGTACAAGTATGGCGGGGTCTACTTGGACACAGACTTCATAGTCCTGAAGGACTTCTCAGGACTGAGGAACTCAATTGGTTCCCAGACTCTAGAAGTTGACACCAAGAACTGGCTTAACGGGGCAGCCATGGTATTCGACATTAACCACCCACTGGTGGACATGTTCTTGGAGGAGTTTGCAAAGTCTTACAATGGGAACCGGTGGGGCAACAACGGGCCCCATCTGGTCACCCGTGTGATCCAGCGGACCGAGAGCACACCAGGGTGCAATTTCACAGTTCTGCCGCCTGAAGCATTCTATCCAGTGGACTGGGTGCAGATAAAGCGGCTGTTCAGGAAGCCCGTGACGGAGGGAGACCTGAGGTGGGCCGAGGAGCAGCTGTCTGAGCTCGAGAACGGGAATTCCTACGGGATTCATCTCTGCAGCAAGCACACGAGCGGATTGAAGATCGAAGTGGGCAGTGTCATGGGGAGGCTGATTGAGCAACACTGTGTTGTGTGCGAGAATATGTACACTTGAAATGCCTCGGGAGTAGTTCATAGACACGGGACTCATCTTATGCGCGATTCTGTTATTTCCCACTTCAAAAGCTGTTCCCTAAAGATCAAACTCTATTGTTTTCTGGTTTCTTGAAACTTGTGCAGTTCTTGCATCAACAAAACGATCGTTCCTTCTCTTATGATCGTCTGTCTTTCCGTTTAAGGGTAGCAGGCTGCCACAACTGGTGAATCTCGTAACCTCGTACATGACCATGATTTATACAGGAAAAAATAAACAATTGTCCATCGAAAGGAAATGAAAGTCTGCAATGTAAGCGCACGTTACTGCAGTAGAAGCCTACTACGATCTCAGGAAGTGTGATTGAGAAAATGAGAATCATTCGACCGCAACTTCTTGGTCACCGACAGATTGCTGTTCTCCAAATTTGTTTTACTCCAAGGAAAAGAGGAATATTCTCGACAGATTATCCATCTTTCGTGAAAATTGTCGAGTTCCCTCCTCTCAGCTAAATGGAACTCGAATTTCGAATTAAGGAGCCTGGCTCTACGGGGACAAGATTTGCATGAAAATCCTTTCAGAATCATGAAAGATTAGGGAGAGGGCAACTCTACTTGTACTACCCTACCCTATTCATACATGTCTGGGTAGTACCAGGAATTCAGAACACCCTAGGGAACATTCTCCTGAACACACATTGACCCGAGAAAGCTAATTATAGCAGTCATTGGTCTTGACTGTTGGATTAGTCATTGCCTAGAGAAGCTGAACATCGTCGAGAATGCTCGACGTCTCAGGTGCTTTTCAGCCGAATATCAGTAACTATCCATCGTCGTAATTTAAAATGTCGCTGTTTCAAGCCGCGCAGCTCCCACCCACCTTCCGATTCATCAGAGAAAATGCCTTCACGTATACAAATCTTCGACAGAGAAACCTGTCCTCATTAAGAAAGAGATAAACGAGCGCATTCTCCACCAGTTCTCCATTTGTGGCGCATCAAATTCTTCCATAAATATCCTGCAAAAGGACACATTTCATCGGTTCGTCTGCGATCACTTAATATTGGAGGGAGAGATCCTATCGGTCACCGCTAAAATTAGATGTCAATCCCTTTCGGCAGTGTAATTGGATCAAGATCTATCCTTTCTTCTTCAGGCCCTTCATCAGAAACCCAAACTGGGTCTCATAGTCGTGCTAGGGCCTATTGAGCTTGGATTTAGTGAAATACGTAACTTGATAATCGATCCATGTGGATTTCGTATAGATAACTTGTTCAGCATGACCAGAAATTTGAAGAGAATTCACACCCCTTCTTTTATATATATATATATATATGCGAATTCGCACCAATTTATGTTACTATAAATGCTTCCTTGACCTCCTCACTGGCATCATTTCCATGTAAATTAATTTAACATATTTAGTTTTTTTTTCTAGCAGTCATAATTTAATTAATTTAGTCAGAAAGTGACTATCATAAATTCAGGTTCGAAGAGGGCGCCACAATACGTTTTTTTTCCTTTCATACTCAAATAGAATAAAAATAAAATAAAAAATAATTTATAACTATTATTCTTAATTTAAAATTAAAACATATCAAGTTCAATTATTATTAATAAAACTCTCTCAACCCCTTTATTACTCTGGTCCTGCCATCCTCTTGGGGTCGAAAGAGTCCTTAATTAATATAATTGAAAAAAAAAATCAAACAGCAAAAGGACACCTAAATGCCGGATAGAATGAGAAACATGGCAGACTCAAAGACAATGCACTAAACGAGTTAAAGGAGCGGTCGAAGGTCTTTCCTCAGAGACTGTCTTAGTTAGATCCTATACTATAATATTTGATCTAATTCAGAGTTCAAAAATTAAATATAGGAGCTGATGGTCATGTACAAGTGTGTGTGTGACCGGCAGCTAATCCATGTGCCTCGAGGTTGGTCCATGATCTCCTGCCACAAGATAAGAGAATCTTTGGTGAAGTGTTCATATCTTATATAGTATATGATTGTGTGACACTTAGTAAATATATAATTTTATAAGGGGTACATGTATCCCATATGCTATCGCAGTACTTATCGGATCTCGATTAATTCAAATTTAAAATGAATCGATTAATTCTTCAAATCATAATATTTTTAATTTACAAAATTGGGACCGTGGAGTCCAAAGTTATTTTTTTTTAATTAAGCACAACGCCATATTTTTATCCAATTAGTGGGGGGGAGAGAGAACAAAAAAGAGACTAATTAACACTGTATTAGCCAATGCTTTTAATAGCAAAGGATACTCTTCCACAAGTCACCGATCCAATCCAACACATCTGTACTAATAATCATTGACTAATTTGAAAGGGGCAGAAGAGGGAAATAATGACCAAGATGAGGGAAAATCCAGCACACCATCACATGTAAACGACGCGGGGGAAAAAAAGGGGAAAATAATCAATTAAGAAGGATGCATTAATTTGCTACTTGACTTGCCTCCCCGTTCCCACTGTATGTTACAGGATACTTGGGGGCAGGGTTTCTGATCCTGTTTTTCTCGAGTGCTTTGCTTAGTGAATAGTGTTCAATCTCTCAATCAGTGGGGAGCGGCCGCCGCGGGTGTGGTTGGAGGATTGCACTGGTAGCACTTGGCGAAGAGGCCGAATGTGTCGACTTGCCTCACGAAGTTGGTCATGCTGGCCCAACCCCCGAACCCGAACCCGACCACGAGGACCCACCCAACCACGAACGCGTTCAGCACGTACATCCCGGTCCAGCTTGGCAGGAAGGAGGGCGGCTTCTCTGCCGCATTCTGCAAATTCGAACCACTGGTCTCAGTACTTTGGAAACATAGTCGGAAGGAATAAATAGCAGTAAGCCCCATCTTGTTTAGTACCAAGACAAACTGAATGATTAATGTCAATGTCATGGCCACGAAAGCGTCATTAGCAAGGGGGTCCCAAATCCAAGGGGGGATTGAGACTTAGGATGCCGAAAGGGAAATAAAAAGTTTTTACTTTGGTTAGATCACCAACTAAAGATGACAACTTTTTGAAACTCGGAACCAAAGTTGGGTTTGTGGCAACATCAACAAGGATTTAACCTTAAAGCCTATGATTAGGTCTCTCTCTGGCTAGGTGGCCGAGACTAGGACTTCTGAAACATCACATGCATATGCCTCGCAGACACAGAGAATCACAGTTCGGCAATCTGGCCGAAACTCACTAACTCAGTAAGATCAGGGGGAGGTAGGATGCAAGGAGGGGATGAGTCAACTCGGCCAGCTCATGTGAATGAGACATTGTGCAGACAACGATCCAATCAAATTGCAAGCACATAATAATTAAATGGAAAAGGACACCCCACCCATATCCTTCTCTTCTCAATATTTTCCAAATCCATGCCTTCAATGCTATTTGTACTGTTCTCGTCCCCTCTCACGCCCCCCACCCCACCCCCCCTCTCTCTCTCTCTCTCTCCCCAAAAGTGGTCAGTTGGGACACCAATGTACCACTGCCACTGTGGAAATGAAATGAAATAATCAATGTAGGAATCCGCATGATTTAAGGGTATATCACATGGACTTGGACTGCAACCCACCCCCAGCAGTAAATGACCCAGATGGGCTGAACAGATCGGTTACGGTTTCAGGATATGACCATATTGAAAAAGTAAATTACAAGTAGTGCTACCAATGGATCGGCATAGTTACAGTATCGAGGGAAGTATCATGGCGCTTGTATATGTAACATATACCTGACGAGCTGAAGCCTTTCTGTAGGTGAGCATGTGGGCCAGGGCGGGGATGATGTAGACGGTGAAGCTGACGAGAAGTGCCCCGACTGCAGAGTTGATGGGTCCAAAGAAGGGGAAGATGATGGCCAGGAACCATATGGGTATCACCACCGGCAGCCTTGCCAGTGCCCGCACGCATATGCTCCTCGTATCGTGCATCCCAATCACCTTCTCCCACACGAAGTACAGAGGTGTACACGCAAACCCGAACGTGATGAACTGCATCGACACAGGATAATTTTCAGAGACCCTTGGATTATGAGCCCTTCACTAAGTATCATAAATCTCGACCCAGGAAAAGACTTATTGCATCTTTAACCCAATTTAGGAATCCTAATGTAATTAGGATTATATACTAAACCTGATGAATAAGCATCAAGATGACAGCGGCATCACGCCATCCCGACTTGGGGAGGAGGGAGAAGGCATTAGAGTGGTTGAGGAGCTGGTCTCCGAAAGCCCAATACACGGCGGAGGCCGACGGTATCGTCAGAGTGAACACATAGAGAGTAGCAAGCAGGTAGATGTACTTGAATTTCTGTGGCTTCCACATGGCATGCATTATCTCCCTGTCAAGGTAAGAAATCAGACAGAATTATTTTTCACCCCCCGGCAAAAGTGAGTACCTTTTTCCCCATGAAAATCGTGGATGCGGATAAAAAGGACCAACTGCCAGTCTGTGAAGTTGATTTTGTGTTTGCTATTTCAATCATTAGCCCTCCCTTTGGCCGCTTCCTCTTTACATGAGATGGGAACTTCATCTTAACATCTTTATATATATATATATATAATTCATATGTTTAGGGGGAAATTTAGAGGGAGAGAATGAAAGGCACCGATCGTCAGTGATGCATCCTTTTCCCCAGGAAAAAATAACTTTTTTAATTTGTTACTGTTCATTTCAGTTATATGATACAAATTCAATCTCCCAAACACTTCTTATCATACAATAGGCAATACTCCAGACTTCAGATTACAAAATTCAAACTTCATTACAATTCTTTTCTCATTCGGTGCTTCAGTACTGCCATGTTCAAAGTTCTAATTTCGGGACCATTAACTAGTTACGGTGCATGTGTTTCGTGGGAGTCAGGGTGGTTGGATAAAAATTGGAGGACAAAACGTCTTTTCCACCCATTTCGTTGACTGAATACACGTATATGGTTAGTATATCTTGTGTTTATCGAAACCCAAGGAGGAGACGGCAAAAGCTGCAAAGAGATGCCGCGTAGAAGTAATTGAAAAGGGTAGAGAGAGAGAGAAAGAAAAGGACTTTGGACAGGGGGAGCTTACACAGTAACAGCATGGCCACCGAAGGTGTAGAGAATGTTGGTGGCGCCGGTGAAGTACAGCACTAACTTATTTGGTCCCGTGTGCGTTACTCCCTCCACCTGCAACCGCAACCTCCACCTCAATGATAGTTTCCCGGGTTCACATTCCATTTCTGCAGACTCGAAGAGAAAAAGGCAAGAGTAAGAGCTCGGATGTACCTGGCCGTGGACGGCAGCGGCTATGGTGAGGTACCAGGCAGTGTAGGTTGTCATGCCTAAGCCGAGGAAGGACCAGATCCGGTAGTTGTGGAATGAGGGTATGAAGACGGTGGTCGCGCAGCATGCTCCAAATATGTACGTCCATGTCCTCTTGTCCAAACGGTCATTGATGTAGTATATGTTACTGAAAACAGGACATTGTTACTTTAGCTAACAAAATCAGACAATAGAAGAGTGCGACGAGGCTACTCAGTACTCAGAAAGAAAGGAAGTCGTGATGATCTTTCATGGACAGTTGAAAATGGAAACAAGAAGAAGAAACCTGGCGCAGGCGATGAGCTGAATGACAGATCCGAAGAGGAGGAAGGTGCAGTTGAAGGCAAGTCCCATAGCCTTCCAGTAAGGCCCCAGCAGCCCATCCAGAACTTCGAACCACTGGATGAATTACTCAATATTACATTAATCAAGTAAAAAACCGTACATAGAAACTGTAGCTCGAGATCGGGAATTAATGGTGGAGGGCTGGGATTAAATCCCTCAACTCTATCAGCTTTTACCTGAATGACATGGTTCTTGAAGCTGACGTTCTCCTTCTCCTTGCGGGTCCGGTACTCGATGTACAGGACGCTGATGAGATAAGCCGTCCAACTCCCCATTATCCCATAGAAGACCTGCAGCAGAATCCCCGACAGCATCCCAAGTTGCGAGAACGAGTAGGGCAGTGTCAGCAGTACTTGCGCTACCTGCGAAGGAAAATGGATTCATTATTAGTATATTCGGAGAGAGGAGGATGAGCGGAAGCAAGAGAAGAAGAAGAAGCGAGAGGTTCTCATTTAGGGGAGGACGGATGTAATTTATTTGTTACTTGGTTGGAAGCGCAGCTGAACCAGGCGTCCCAAGCCGAACCACCATGCCAAAGGAGGCTCTTCACGCTGAAGACGCCGCCGGCGGAGTCCTCCCCATTCTCCTCTTCCTTCACATCATGCTCTGTTTCGATCAGATTCGAGGGCACTATGGCTTCCTCTGCTTGCTTCTGAGGCAACATTCCCGCCGTTCTTCCTTGTTGCTCTTTTTTCGCTGTCTCGTGAAGGAATAAGTTGTGCTGCGGAACATATAAAAGGACAATCGATGAGACAAAATAGAAACCCACGAAAGAGAAAAACCCAGATCCAACGACACACAAAGTTCATCCCGGACCACGTTTTCCCCAGAAAGAAACTTAAGAGAGCATGTCGTGAGACAAGACTATTGAGCAAAGCAAAGTAGACCAGTCCTACTGCCACCATTACCTTCCTCGGTTCTATGAAATGTCTCTGTCGAGATGAAGGAACTGCAGATCCGTCCAATGAACTTTCCTTCTACTGATTTGATCAATCCTTGTTCACTTTTCACTTGTTATTAAGAACTGAGAGCTTAAATGCCCGAAATAATTGCTATATCTGCAGAGAGAGCTTGTGATGAAAACTTCCCTCGCGCCCCCAACCCTTTAATGCGTGACGAATCAGCTCTGCTCTGATATGCTCCGCGCCGAAAACCGAATACGGCGATATAGACTCACCGAAACAGAGAACCCAAAAGCGGCAAAGTCTGCGCTTTGGGTCGCAGAAAAGAGTTACAGAGAGAGAGAGAGAGAGAGAGAGAGAGAGAGAGAGAGACTTTTAGCAGCCGTTCATCCAAGAGAGTAGTGAGTGCCGAGTGAGCGAGCTGACTGTGAATATTTATGTGGAACTGAGCAGATTCCTCTCCCCTTCTCTCCCTCCTTGTGCGCAGAGGAAAGGTGAGAGCCTACTTGGAAAGAGAGAGGTCGAAGAGAGGAGATAGAGAGAGGACACGAGTTCTCTGTATTCGATTATTCTCCGGGCCTTCGTTCCGGTGGAAAGAGAGAGAGAGAGAGAGAGAGAGAGAGAGAGAGAGTAAGAGTGAAGCAGAATCACCGTCACTATGGACCAAACCAACACCGTGGCACGTTCCCCTTACAGTCCATGGCAATCAATATATAGACTGCTTCAACGGCTAAGATCAGTCTACATGCAATCGATTGGGGCTAATTAACTGAATCATCAAAAACAGGGGGCCAATCTGTGAAGTGAGCAACAGTGAGGGGTCACTTTTGAAATTAATCGAGTATTCACGTCTTCATAATAAATAAAGGGTCAGAATAGTCAGTCCATGTTAAGGGTGGCAGGGGTTTCTTAATTGTTTACCTCAGACAAACAGCCTGTTTCCCGTTCCCACGTCCATGAAGGGTTTTGTGTCAAAATTCAAGAGAGAGCTCAGATCCAAATCCCAATCGTCAAATATTGCCAGTAATTGTTTTATTTTCCCAATTAATTCCCTCCAGAGAAATTTTATTTCATAAAAATCAGCATTTAAATTAATATTTGTATCTAAAATATTATTTATAATGCATTAAGTCATACCAAACCAACCATAATATAATATATTTATTTACATTAGAAAAATCATCCAGTCCCCCGACCAAAGAGATAGTTGCCACTTTCAACGCTCCCCACTATGTACAAGAGCCGAATTTCTCTCAGAGGCGCGTGTACCCCCCGAAAATTTGAGCGCGCGTGAGTCAAGTATCTCTGAAATTAGTCCCCTCATTTTTTTATTTAATCCTTAGGCCGCTCATATTTGGAGTTAATTTCAATTAAGCCCTTTATCTTTATCTCAACGTACTTCTAGGTGTTTCAGTTTTGGCTGTGATCCCATGCAATAAATATGCATGATTACTCGACCCCTTAAAATGGTTGGTGAGGATGGCTTCACCGAAAGACACAATAGCTATCCGTTGTATTTGAGTACGTTCTCAGTATCAATATCACAATAAGATATTAAAGTACAATACAAAATATAGTAAATGACTACCCCTATTTTCCTTCTTTTAAATTTCACTTGATGATTAGTCACCTGAATTTTTTGACTGACAGTTGACCAGCTTGGATTATGCTATAATAGGCTTCAACGATCCACATCGATTGAAGTTACAGCAAGCAAAGTATACTGGACACTGTAAGATAAGAAACAAGTCCTCCACCAATGACCCTTTTTACCGTTTGCAGGGCGAAGAAATTAAAAAATAAAAAGTTTTGGGGGGAAAAGAGAAATAGAGAGAGAGAGAGAGAGAGAGGAGTGGCAGCGGTCGATTCGGGCCTCGCCGCCTGCCTAGCTTTTGATTGTTAACTGTAGGGCGGAAGTAGCTTGAGCCGCGCCACTCTGTTGGCCCCTCCAACTCCAAAGCCCAAACGGACAGCCTGGGCACGCGCCCAAAGCCGAGCACGCGCGTCATGATCCTCCCACTTCCACGCTGGCTCATGATAAGGACAAGTGGGGCCTCCACATCGGACGGTCCAGATTTGTTTTCCATAGTGATTGGTAGGACCCTGCCTTCGTAACTCTGTCATTATCTTCCTGATTGAAGCCTCTTCCTTTTCCATTAGAGGCAACAAAAATAGTATCAAAGTAGAAACTCAAATAAATAAATAAATAAATAAAATATTTTTGATCCAAAATCAACTCTTCGTTGAGTACAATAAATTTTGAATTTAATTATAAGAAGTGAGCTTTCTCCCACTTTTTTTTGCTTTTTTATTATTTTACACTATTTTATATCTTATTAACCGAAAAAAAAAAGAGTACTTTCATATTCTATACGGAGTTTTTTTTTCCCTGTAGGAGGAAGAAGAAGAAGATTTGGGGGGCTAATTCAACGTACTTAGTGGGTGTTGCAGCTATTTTAGGGCACGACTTTCCATGGCTCCACCAGAGCAAATGAACTTGTTCTAATATTTGTACAGAGATATGCATGAAGAGGGAGGAAAGAGAATGGTGGTAGGGTTCCAACAATTAAACTACTTTTGAATCCTCGCTTTAAGTAGAGAAATCGTGACTTTAGAAGCATCTCTTGTACTGAAAATTGACGTTATGATATATCCACTTCTCATGGATTGCTATTTTGGTATCAAGATTCTTTGCTGAATCAGATTGGCACATACAGAGGACCTATTATTATCCATTTGCTAAGAGCGAATGCTCATTATTTTTCCCTCCACTTGAAATGACTTTCACTAAAGTGACGGTCCGAAGAGCACCATCAAGCACTAAACTCAACCAAATTTAGACGTATCACAGCAAATGTCTTCTTTGTCGCTTCTTGTTGAAGTTAAGAAGAAGAAGAGGAAGTAGCAGAAGCAGCAGCAGCAGCAGCAGCAGAAGAAGAAGAAGGAAGGAAGGAGGTTTCTTGAAGAAGGAGGAGGGTTTGCCATGTTTCCATATCCAGGCACCTTTCGAAAGGGGTTTGTCGGCTCATTCTTCTCGGTCCACTTCCTGGCCCAACACGGCTTTCCACTTACGCCCCTTTTCTCCTCCTCAGTCCTCCCTTCCACAACCTTTTTCCATTTTTCATAGATTTCCTCTTTCGGTAGAAATGAGTTCAAAAGGAAGATGGTCGGATGAAGAGGCGAATGTGAGAACGGTACCGGCTGTCCTACCGACTGTAATGGAATCTGGAAAAGGCCTGTCATCTCTTACCTCTGGGATTCAAAGATTTTAACATTGTTCCGGCTCCATAAAGGGAGAAGTGAATCCCTAGTGCTCAGAAATCGTCGTCGTCGTCGTCGTCTTACCAATGTAACAGTACGAGATTAAGGGTTTGACCGTCTTGTCGCTGTAGATTCAATGCGCCAGCTTCTTCCAACTATTGCATTTGTCTGTTGCCTTAATGTTTCCGCATCTTTTCCAAGCTTTCGTGCGGGTGGGGCACTGGCTGGACATTTTGACCGGGATAAAGTAAGAGGTAACGGGTTGGTTTCGACGAAGGAGAATCTTATTGCCGGTTTTTTTTCCTTTCCTTTTTTGGGTTTTGTCTAACAAAATATTGTCTCTCTTATTTCATGGGGAGTTATAAAATGAATAATTGTATTTGATTTCACTTTTAAAAAAAGTCGCTAGTTATATATATATATATATATTGACACTACGAGGCTGAAAATTGGTTAAGATAAAGTATAACTGTGACTTGATTTATAAGAAATAGATTAGATTTGAACCGTTCGTCAATTATGGGATGATGTGGCTCCTATATGGGCAGCGACGCGTGATTCTAGCATGCACAAGGCACATGCAATATAATTATGTATCTCAAGGACACGTTTTTTTAAAAAAATAATTAATTAAAACTATTAAGGATTATAAATCTTATTTATGGACATAGCCGGTGGAGTGGAATTAATTAACGGTTGTGCCCGGTGGCAATTTGGAAAAAAAGGCCGGTGCAGATATATTTCAATTTTCGATTTTTTTTTGCTAAATAAAGTTCATAGATATTATAATAACTGACCCTATTTGTAATGAAATCACGAATAGATTATACTAAAATAATAATAATAATAATAATGCTGTGAACCGACTAAGGACATCTCATTTGAGGGTTCTAAGAATCTTTTAGGGCACACCCCCGTCTCGAGACGGAAATTGCTTTTCTCATATAAGTTGGAATATTTTTTTATATATTAAAAACACGTTTTTTTGAGTTTTTTTTTGGTTGTGTAAGTTTTTAATATGATGGTTAGGGCACTCGTGATGCCCTACACTTAAGTAATGACTCAAACTTTTTCTTGTCATTGGAGCCTGGAGCACAATTTTTAAAATCAGATCAGATCGGAAACTGGTATAAGCATAGATTTATAAGTTTACGAGGAAAATCAGAGTTTTAATGGGTTGAATAATATATTTAATAAATAATATTGATAATATAATATTATAAACAAATTTACATCATACCAATTTTGAATATAATTTATAATAAAATTATTAGTATAATTATTATATTAAATAAAAATTTAATATAAAATATAAATATAAATTTAGTAAAATAATATATGCACATTATAATAAATTTTTATCTTTTTAATTTTAAATCAGCCAATTTTTTCATCGATCATATCGAAAATTGAATGATTCAACTGAAATTAGCTTTATTAAAAGTGTAATTATATTTTTTTATAAAAAATAAACCGTAATCATTACTTTTATACATAAAAAAATGTCAATAATCCAAAAAAAAGGGAAAATTAATTAGGTTATTCATTTAGCCTAATTGTTAGGACCTCTCACCTGTGCATGCCTTTAATTAATGGGGTGAGAAATTTAAGGATGTCCTTCAGTTTTTTGGGATCCCACATATATTAACAAGGCGTAGGTTTTAGGTGAGGCTACGCTATAGGAAGAATATAGGAGGTTGGGGAGGGTACAATAATTGGTGAGTGTGATATATATATGACCGGACAGATGGAGAGCTTCAAACTCAAGATAAAAGAGAGAGAGGAACCCGATGCCAAAATGCCATGCTATCCTCTTTCACGTTTTAAGTATGGTCCCTCTCTGATTCCTGCGTGATCGTGTTTGTATACATACATATATATATATCATATGGTGGAAGTTATATAAATTTACTATTTTTTATACTTAAAAAATATTTTTTTTTCAATTTTACACATTTAATTTTTAAATATATTTAAATATTAATTTTAATAGTATACTGATATAACAGTTATTTACTAACGTGATATAATAACACATCAATAAATTACTGACATAACATAATAATATCATAAATTACTAACATGACGTGATGATGTGTCGAAAAATATGTCGACGTATCATATCGCATGAGTCGTTAAATGTTACATTAGCGAACAGTTAAAATTAGTATTTAAGTATATTATCCAACTAAATGTATATAAATGAAATAATTATTTTAAAATATATAAAATTTAAATAAAAATAATAAATATATAAAATTTCTACTATAATTATTTCATTTTTACTACGCACATATGTTATCTTACTATCTTAATAATGTTCTTTTACTCCTATGTTAATTTTCGATTCCTTAGTTTCAATTCCTAAAAAATATTTATGTATGCATGTATGTATATATATATATATGTGTGTGTGTGTTATAAATGAGATTAATGCTTTATTATTATTATTATTATTGTAAGCTAGCTAGGGCCCTCAAATTATCATATTTCTGCTACAAATAGGCATATCTTGGGTCGCCCCACCCTATGGCAAAATTTTGCGTCAGTCCTATTCAAATACACAGTTTTATACACAAACAGTTAGCAAAAATATACCATAATTTAATGTACGAACTAAGTGGTATGTTATTATATTGGACGTTATCAACAGCATGCATGAAATCTCTTTCAACTATGAATGAATGTCTCGAATTCAGATGCTCAAAGCCGTATATATTTTGACAATATAGTTACGAGTGTTGATGTAGGAACCCGCGAGCATGGATCAGCCATCCAGCGATCGTGCAATCGATCTTGAGCCCTCTAATGTAACAGCACTAACATGCACAAGATTATTGGTGCTTTTGCATGCTTTTATATATATATAACTTTCGAAACGTACATATTATAGTTAATACAATTAAAATTTTTTGATAAGGTCACTCACAACAATATTTTTTGTATTTGTGGCATATGAAATTGTTCCACCTCTCCATCATTTTAAGACCTTGAATTTAAATTTTACGAATTTATATATATAAAAAAGAAACCATGATAAGTACGGGAAATTCTTTCTAATGATCCGACCCAACTAATAATATCAAGTGTCATAAAACAGGAGAAGAGAAGAAGAAGCTAGCTGTCATGCACGGAGATGTGAGTCCGATATCGACATCATCATAATCGGGCAGATCGTATGGTTGCTACTCCATTTCTATCTAGCTCCCTATCCATTCTGCAATTAGGCTTCCTTTCAAGCATTATATCGGTGCGGCTTCTACCCATCATCACTCCAATGTCGACGTCTAAAGTCTTAAACTATTAATGTACTAGTTGGTCATAAAACCCGAAGAAGGTGACAGCTCGAGAGAGAAGAAAAGGAAAAAAAATATATGTACAGTATTATTATCATATATTCTAAAATCAAGAATTTTCGTACACCACTAACATACATATTCAACTATCTTTTTTGTGATGATCATTTTTGTACTCACAAAATGATAATGAATAGGTCGACGAAATCATAACTAATTGGTCAATAATATTACCCGTAGTTAGCTAGGAGGATGTAGCAAAAGTAACGTAAAGTTACGTCCAATCCCACAGTGGGTGAGGTATGATATCTGAGGTCCCGAAGCTATTGTAAATTGCACATCTGCAGCAACCCCATGTGGAAGGCCTCCATCGAGGCAAGCATTCCCAATGAAATTCATCATACCTTCCCCACTTCTCCTCATCAACAAATTCAACTATTCATATATGTACACATATTCTTCGGCTATGCATCAGCATGACGATTTGCTGTGGTTTCCGTTCTTTTCTTTTTTTTTTCTTCTTTTTTGAGGGGGGTGAGCATCATCCTCTTTGACTATGATTAGACGCCATAGATGAGGGCATATAATTAAAGGAATCGTGATCCACATCTGGAGTGGAATTCAATTTATTCATAAACAAAAGGAAGACAATGATTGCGCGAGATATGTAGGTGGATCATGGAGAGACTTGCAAAGGGCAGAGTCGGGAAGTTTGTGGAAGAAGAACGAATTGGTGACCCGGTGCGCTTGCCCAGACCCTAGAAAAGGTTCCATCTGGTATTATCAGAAGTTATCACCATTTGATGATAGTGGGCCGCTGAGAAAAATAAGGAAGAGTGCGCGATGCTCTTTTTTCTTTTTCTTTTTTAATTCTTTTCCAGATTTTCTAAATCCAACAATATATTATATTTCGTAATATTTAAAAAATATGAAAAAAAGGAGGAAAGTAAAAAATAAATGATATTATTATTATATCCAACATCGAATAATGAAAATTTTTTAATTTAAAATACTTTCTTTAAAATAAGTTTGTATATAGTTGGGTTAGATTCAGCTAAGTTATCCAACTAGCTGGGGACACGCACGCCTTCCGAGCAGAGTATTTACTTCGTTGCTACCAAGAAATAGTTAATCTGAACCAGCGGTAGCGTCGCCTCCACTCCAAGCCGTCCGCGGCGGCTGCGGCGGCGGCGGGGGCCATGTGGCCAGTTTGGGATCCCCAAGGCGGGGTTCCACCGACAGATCCTGTTCTAAGCTCAACCATTTCGAAGCAAATGTTACACCTTTGACCTCACCCAGATTTAAAGTATTAATATTAGTTAGTGTGACATTTTGACTCGTCCCCAAGTTCTATGGCCTGCCCGTTTCCCTACAATCGCTGACCCTTTCAGCGAGTGAAAATTTGCACTCCAAGATAAGAATTTTCTCTCCTGGCCGCAAGATTTTGCTTCTACCTAACTATTCGAGAATATTAATCTTGGTAATATAATTATTTCTTGCATGGTCCATTCCGGACTCTTCTATTTACTAACCTTGCACATGTGCAAATGTTAGGATGGAACATGAATTAGCCAAGTTTAATGTGTTACGGAATATAAGGTAATACATATATATATATGTAAAGATATTATATGTGGTCAAAGCTTTGCCACTTTGCTTGTTCAAGGAGATAGCGTCTAATCGATGCAGTTTGTTCCCCCTCTAAAAGAGAGAGAAGAGGGAGAAACAAGGAGCTGAGCTGAGCTTCAACAGCACACAGGGTGTAATGAGGAGGATTCCCACCGGTTCGTAGAACGTCATCATCAATATTGTTTCGTAGTAATCTCACGAGTCTTCCATATTGGACTTGAAATCATGTTATCTTTGCCTTAACTTTTGTGCGTGGCAGTTCGATCGCTGAGTGATAGTGTGAAATGAGATCATGATGAACTCATTCCCCATTCTCTCTCTCATTTCTTCACGTACTTCTTTTGGGAGGATCCACAGAGTACAATCACATTGAAAACAAACAAGATAAATTACTTCTAATTTAATTAAAATAAGATTTGACATGATAATATCACTAATAATCTATTAAGTCAAATAGTTTAAAAATTGATGTGTCGCATTTTTCATGTGCTTTTTGTTCTTTTTTTTTCCCTCTCCATGTCCTATCCCTTCTAGACCTATCCACGAAGATACTTCTGATTTAATTCATAGTAAACCACCTCATATTAATTTGCAAATTAAATATTTATAACAAGGCATATGTATATAATTATATAAGTGCATGATGAACGGTTTGTTTGTCGATTAATCAAAACCCTACGGACAACAAAAGGGAGCACTGGAAGGGAAACACAGCGAGCAGGCCCTTGTTGCTTGTTCACTAGACATATCTCAGCACACTGTTCCCTCTCGGGCAATAATTAAACTCTGGCACGAACAAGTTCGAGGACGACATAGAGGAAAGAATGGAAGCGTAGGAACAAAAAGAAGTGGGTTCCGATTAATAATAACAGAGCAATAAATTTGTTGGGTGATTATGATTTAGTTTAGTCGCTCCACTGAGTTCTCGGTGACAATTGATTAATCAAGTATATTTCACGTAGAAAAGATAACATATCATTTTAGTGCAATAATTTTATTTTTAATTAAAAAATGAGATTGAATTCGATTTTGATTAGTGAAATTATACCTCCCTTCCCTTTTTTTTCTCCCTTCAACTTGTTTTAAGATTGAAAAAAAAAGGAAAATGAACACGATGAACAAGCTAGCTGTAGAAGGCTGCATGCCCAAGATTAATTTATTCGTGATCAAGATAACGTTGAAATATTATTACATATGTTTAGGAGACACAGAGTAACATTTGGATTGTAGCAGATAGAGATCGGACGCTTAATTAGCTTAGTAGATGCATGAGCATGTGACTTCTGTTCTCATCTCATGGCTTTGAGAAAGCCTTTGCACGAGAATCTCGACTGGCTTAAGTTCAATTTGTATGTCATATAATCAGGTTTACTGCACATTATCAAAATATCATTTCGAATAATTCTTTAACTTCTCGACATGAAAATGAGATCCTTCTTTCAGATCGCAAACCCACAATCCGGTGTGGGTGAGAACAGGTGATCATGGTGTAATTCTAACAATTCTAATGCGTCAGAGTTGCACTTGATAGTCCCGCGCCTTGTTGGCCCATTAATGGGCTGACTATGGAGGGAAGCATTATTAGGAACTGGTATATGCATGCATGCATACATACATATATATATGTGTGTGTGTGTGTTTGCTTGTTCACCCCACTCACATGACGATGATTACACTCTATCAGAAATACTTCCCCACCCCCAAATTGTAAGAAATGCATCGATGGATCGATTACTTAGTCACCCACAAGACCTTGCAAAAAACTGCGTTCTGCAACAATGGAGTCTCTGTTCCTCACCTGTCCTGCTGTGCGCAAAAATAAATGCTCTTCATTTTTCCACTGATAATAAAACTAGTAATAGCAATAATGCTCCCCAAAAAATAAGCCTTTTTTTGTTAGAAAATCGATATATTATCGACTAGTCGTAGCCAAAATAGCTTGAATATCATCACCGACATTCCTCAGGGCAGGTACTCTTCATTGATCATGCAGTACTCCATATAGGGACTCATGAAAATACATATAAATTATATCAAAGTCTCTAAAGACGCAGTATCCTCCCTCGGTATTCAGGAAAAAAAAAAAAGAGAGAGAGAGAAATAAATTCACAACTCTATTGGCTTCTCAAAAGATATGCATTGTGTGGAGCCCTTTGAAGCTCTTGCTCATTGTCTTTTGAGCTCGGAGTCTCTATAAATATGCAGACATTGGAGAACACAAATTGATGTAATGACGAGGGCCCAACCAGCTGTGTTTGTGTGGGATTAATGGAAATTTGAAATCTTTCAGTATAGGTGGGGAAGGAGGATGATGTACCTTGTTTTCAGCTCCCATCAATCAATCATACATCGTCAAATACTTCTCGTCATTTACGAGTCTCCAGTTGTCCATCGCTAGGTGGAAATTATGAAGGGCGCTTTTAATGGTGTGGGTGTGCGGATTCTTGTGGCTGTGAGAAGCCTTGAATTCAACTGGCGTCCATTTTCCACGGGTTAGGGTTTTGAGTTCATATTGTGGGCTAAGATGCGTCCGCTGCCAAAATTTATACACATCTTCATGCCCCTTGTTGATGCTATATATCCTTCGGATTCAAGAAAAAACTTAATACAATACTAAATTCAGTGTTACCATATTGATTGATATGTCACTCTATAGACTATCTAATATGGATAATTCGGAAGGAAAGAGAGTCGGAAGCTAAGGTGGGTTCCACATTTTTACGCAAGGGAGCATCACATCCATGTTGTAGGATCCACTGAGAGATGCTGAGGATAAGGGTCCATTTTTGGAGTTAATGCGTGCAATCCTTACATGACAACTTGACTGAGAGGCTCATCTCCGGCCTGGCTCCCTCCCTTTTCCGTAACGGTTTGGTCCGGCAAAATCATGCGCAGTTTGATCAATTGAACTCTCTTCCTAACCACGATCTCAATCTGTATCTTGCTATCAATCCTATTGTTTGACAATAAAGATGGTAACGTGCATGAATCTTTACACACGATTTTTGTCCAATGAGGCAAGTTATGCATCTGATCACTTTATTTATACATTACATCCTCCAGTTCTGGGTCAAGCAATAAATGTGACATGGGATATGACTAACTGATCATACCCTAAACTGGGTCGAAAATTTGAATCAAATAAATTAAATACAACTCTATGGAAATAAAGGTTGTTTGGTGTAATAATATTATAATTGATTTGAAATTAAGATATTTTAAATTCAATTTTCTTCAATAAGATTTCCCATATCTTTTTATTTCTTTATAGTTTATCCTACAAATTATTTTTTAAAAATAAATAGATCCCTACAAGTACATATCTATCTGTCTGTCTATATATATATATATATAAAACTGTGGAGGTTTAAGAGACAGACATCCCAGAGGGGTCCAACAACGTCTTCTTCACGTGCTGCCTTACCTAGGACATAGACAGCTGCCCAAGGTGTCTCCTTCCCGGCCCCTTTCTCCTCCTCCTCCTCCTCCTCCTCATCTCTCGTACCTCCCCCTTCTTTCACTCGTTGTCACTTCAAGTTTCCTCGACCCCACCATCTCGTACTGGATCTCGATCATCAGACCATTCGAGCTCTCTGATGCGAGCATTCAGATGGCTTGTAATTCCATGGCGCAAGCCTAAAATATCATCCTCATTAGTTCATAGCATGATTTATATGTGTATGCATGCATATATCATGTGCGTTCGTTAGGCTTAATTCTAATGCGACGGAGATTTTTTTTCTCCAAAATTTCTCATAATATTTTTTCTTTTTGGTAATAAAGGAGAGCTTTATTCGATATCACTGAAATGAAGAAATTTTCCCATAATAATAGAATGCTTGCTTCGCAAAATTTCTTGATCGAATAACGCGATCGATTGTTCGTTTTAGCGAGGGGATCATTGGTCTGAATGGGCCGGCCTGATTTAGGCCCATAAATATAATCTCAACAGGCAGCTAGTCCAGCAATCATACCCGGCCGGAATCAACACAGTTAGTAGGGTAGGGTAATCGACCTCTTTATGCAATGCAACTACGGGTGACTGTTCAGATGATTTCCACCTCAACAACTGCAGTTGCACGTATGAGTTGATCGCGTGGGATTCATCGTGGCAGACACCCACAAAAGCCCTACGAAACTCCGATTGAGGATTTTGGGGAACCGAAAGGACAGCAAAGAAATGGAAAAAGGAAGGAGGTTCAGATTCCTACTTTGATTAGGCCAGAATCAGGGAATCTGGGCCCCTTCCTCAACTCTCAGCTGGGTGGGCTGCAACTTGAGAGATTCCTCCACCACTGACCGTTCCCATCTGCTTTGGGGACTTCCTTCGCGTTGTGCGATTAAAGATCCACCAACAGTCGGTATTGGCAGCCCTTTCATTGCTGGGTTAGATTGGGACCGCAGCATAAAGTGAAGATACTCTTCCTTCATCATTTATAGTATCAATCTACTCGAATTGCATTTCAGTCACCAAGTCGCCTGACACCACCAAACTTTAATCCTATACACTATCTCGTTTCTATCACGGTCCATTCGACGTGATTCGTGATGAACCCATGAATGTGGATAACAGTTCCACACGTGTGACTTAGGAATCGATCGATAGCCGATTTTTGCATGATATTTCGGTTCTTATGAAATTGAGGGAAACAATGAAAATACATACCATAGAAATATCGGGAAATTATATTTCGTGGCGGGCTCGGCCCAACATAGAGAGAAGAATTCTCCATAGGCCCAAAGCCCCATGTTGGCCCACAACCCAAGATAGAGACGTTTTCACACGATAACAGTCCAATGGGCATATTAGGGGGCCCTATTTTGCATCGTAACACGAACAACCATTCCCCGCCCTGCACAAAAATGGATCAGATGATCCTCGACCGACGCATTTCGGGTCGGAGGATTGAATTTTAGTTCCGATTTTAGGGCCTAAGCCCAATGCTTGCGGAATAACAGGCTGCTCCGGCTAACAGACGACCGGAAGAAGTGTCTGGTTTCTTCTGCCTTGAATCTGACAGGTACGGAGTTCTTACATTTCACGCATAATTAATCCATTGATTCGCTCAAAGAAATTCGAACATTTAGGTCTCGAATTAGGCCACGCCTCAGTAGATATCGGTCGCAAATTCAATCTGCTGGGAAAATCCGATTCACATGAGAGCCAGTGCCGGAGTGGATCGACGTTTGACTTGCGAACCATAATATCATAGAATTGGACTTGTGAGTAAATGAATCCTCGGGATTAGTACTCGCAAGCAATTTCAAACATCATCACCATGAGAAGATATGCACATCCATCAATATCTTAGTAACGATGGGAAATCCTGGTTAATCAGCGCAGCCGAATCCAAGACCTTATCTATAGAGTACGGAAGAGGCTTCGGCATCAGATGAAAAGAGCATGATTTTTAAAATCGGATCAGACGAGTCTGTTCAACCGGTCTGATAGGGAATCGACCACTCACCGAGTCCAATTTCCAGAAATAACTCAATTGTATTGTAAATATATTTAGCTCCAATTGAACTAGTAGATTCATAATCGAATCTATGAATCCAATTAAATTGGTAAAAAAATTGACTGATTTAAAATTTTAAAATGTAAAATATATTATAATATAATTATATTTATATTTAATATTAAACTTGAGATAGATACAATGAGTATATTAATTATTTTGACTATAAATTATTATTAAATTATAATATTATGTTAAATTATTTATAATATTATTTATTAAATACAGTTCAATCAATTAAATTCTGATTTAACCTATGAACATATACCTTTACCGATTATATATTCGATTTGGTTTTAAAATTTATAAACAAGAGTAATTAGCATGTCTTTTCTTCTCCAAGATCTTTTCATTTTTCCCCTTTTAGTATGATAGGGATATTACGGAATTAAAAAATAAATAAAATACAAAAAGCTTTAATTAGCGGCCAGCTTAATCAGGTGGGATGGAAGATTAAAGCAAGCAGAATACGACGTCACATCATTCATTGGCAGATCAATTCCCGCACCTGCTGCTTTTTTTGTTTTGTTTTGTTTTCTTTTTGTTTTTGGTTAATTAAACTATAAATCACAGCGTGTTTCACATGGAGATTTAAGTTCCGTCGGCGCCTAAGTTTTCTGTGGCTTTAGATTGCTCCTCAAGTCGACGATTTCTTGTCGACGTAAACCAACGAGCAAAGGGTCTGGTTAGATTGTTGAATGTGTCTTCCCATTCTGGAAATGGAAACTTATGCCAGTAATCAAGAGGCCGTTGGAGCTAATTTATTAGCCGGCCCCGTCTATTTCCGTCCGTCGATCTCGGGGAGTATCTCTTTTGACTGTTTTGGGTGTAGACATCTGTCCCGATCCCTATCCTCTGTGTGCTGGACGGAAGAATCGAGTAAGTGGCATCACGAGCTATACGTATCCGTACCATGATCCATGTTTTTGCTGAAGCCTTCAGTTATGGCTGGCCAACGCCCAAGAGATTTCTCGTTCGTTCACTGATTGATGCGCGATCGTTGTTGCCGTAGCCTTTTGACCCTTCGCAATGAGTTTGGCTGGATTAATAGATGCTCGAAACATCATAGATTGGACCGACCGATACATGGTACATATCGACGACCCCGCAAAATGTGGTCACTTGTTAAATTTTGTCGTGCGAAGGAAGCCGGGGAAAAACCTTGTGTTGACACAAGTCACGTAATTATGCCCGCCTTTCGTATGAGCTTAGACACAAGAATGTCAGATCGCCAACGAATTGACCTACTTTAGGATGGGTTGGAGAGAATTAATTAATTAATTATTCGAGAATTGTCACATACGAAATGGAATATCGAGATGAAGTCGATCATGTTTTCTGGAAGTCTCGGTAGATCGATACCGGCAGATTCAGCACGACGGGTGATACCAAATTTTCAAATTAAGGATCAGGAGTGTGGATCCGATTCGACACGAGTTCACTGTGGGAAACCATATTTTCCATGTTATTAAGCACGGCATCACTATTAACACGAGGAATTGTCTGAGATCGTGTCGGACGATGCACGCAGTAAGCAATTAGCAGATATCCATCGTGAAAATGTACGGTTTTATTAATAATCTCGTCGCTGCTGCCATTACTTTTATCACGAAATATATATATATATATGCGTGTGTGAGGGAGAGAGAGAGAGACATACCATTTGTACATATTTTATCTAGAGACAAAAATTAATTATAACCTTCAATTTTGGACCATGAATCACATTTATAACACACGCATTGAAGGAGGCCATCCATATGTAGTTGCCCATAATATTTTTTTATATGGTAAATCTTTATTTGAATGGAAGAGATATTTGATTATTTTGATAAATTTATATTATAACATTTTTTCTTTATAGGAGTCTAAATGAATATTTATAAATCGGTGTTTAAATTAACTTGACACAGTTTAAATACTTTTAATAAAAAAATAGTGAAGCTATTTTTATTGGATGGGTACGCAGCCCTTGTTACAATCAATTCCAACATCTATTCAGTACGGTCATAATAGTAATCATAAGGAGGAGGCCGTCATGAGCAGGAGCCGTGCATGGGCATGGGCATGGGCATGATCATGAGCATCAGCTTGGCTCTAACAACCCAAGTGGTGAGGTTGAAAATTAAGGGAGAAGGCATGTGGCCGGCGCCCGGAAACTAAAAATGTGTGCCAATTGAATGAAAGCGTGTAGCTGTAGGTGCCTCCCCATCGACTCTCAACCACTCAAGAGACGACTCTCCCCCACTCCTCTTCTTCTTCAACCCTTTTAATTATTCTACATTTTTAGTGTATATCTATAAATTTAATAAATTTTAATTAATTCAAATTTGTATAATAAATGTATAAAACTCTTTAAAATATTAATAGGATTTGAATATGAGATATTAATTATTAAAAAAATTATTAAATAATTTATTTGCCTTTATATATACCTCCCCTATGCGTCTCTCAACACAGTACAGAGAGAGTGATCACTTCTTATAATCTCTAGGCCCCAGGAATAAATTTCACCAACGCCCTCCCTCTCTCTCTCTCACTCGACGGCACCCTCGGCTTCTCCAGCCACAGTATACTTTACACGCACGCGAACGCATTGGACGGGTGCGCATTTATCGAATCACAGCTAGCCAGCCAAGATGTTCATGGGGGCTGAGCACCGCCATTTCGAGCAGGTCTCAGTGTGCAGCAGCGACGGGCGGTCGGATCAGGCCGTGGCGGCGGACCTTGACGGCACGCTTCTGGTGTCGCGGAGCTCATTCCCCTACTTCATGCTCGTCGCGCTCGAGGCCGGCAGCTTGATGAGGGCGCTGATCCTACTGGCAGCCGTGCCCTTTGTTTACCTCACGTACTTGTTCGCGTCGGAGACACTGGCGATTAAAGCCCTCGTATTCATCTCGTCTGCTGGGCTCAAGATGAGGGACATCGAGATAGTGTCGAGGTCGGTTTTGCCCAAGTTCTATGCGGAGGACGTCCACCCAGAGACATGGAGGGTGTTCAACTCCTTCGGCAGGAGGTACATCGTCACCGCCAACCCCAGGATCATGGTGGAGCCGTTCGTAAAGACGTTTTTAGGCGCCGACAAGGTGCTCGGGACCGAACTCGAAGTCTCGAAGTCTGGAAGGGCCACTGGGTTTGTCAAGAAACCAGGCATCCTCGTCGGAGAGCACAAGAGGGAAGCCATTATCAAGGAATTCGGCATGGACATGCCAGATGTGGGTCTAGGAGACAGCAAGAGTGACCGCGAATTCATGTCGGTTTGCAAGGTAAATCATCCACCAACCCTAAATTTACCACTCTATTTCATTCATCCTTTGGATTTGCATCTTATGCAGCATCGACCCGAATGATCTATTACAGTTCATAACAATCACCGGGTGCAACTTCACAAGTATTCGCGAATATATATGCTCATACTCTTTCCCAGAAAACATACTAACTACGTGATACAAGTAACTTTTTTTTTTGTCCGTGATTCATCGTTTTCTTTCTTTACCCTAGTATATTATATGTTCCAAAATTCTTTTTTAATTAAATTTATAATATATATATCTGAATATAAATCGAGGATGTAAAGATTGGACCGCCTGAAATTTCCATATATTCGTCAGTTGCCAGTGGATTTTCTGACATTGTTCTTTATATCCTTGAACAAGACCATAAAAGAGAGCGACATCCCTTGTCCTTTATCTGGAACTACTCAAGCACATCCAATTTAATTGGACACCCTTATATATACAATGTCCTAATCGAGATATTTCGTGTCAATTTTATATAAATATGTTATTTTCTAATTTGTTACCTAAAAAATGGTATATGCTTCCACTTGATCCCTATGCTCACATAATTTTACGGGTAATTAGTCTCTCTCTCTTTTGTAAGACTATTTACATTCTGATAGTGTGTTCAATTAATTTTGACGACGCACTTATCACATCTTCTACATGTGCAGGACCGATCTTAATTTACGTGTGATGACTTTGGAACCTCTCGGTTCAAATGATTAATTTTTCATAGACACGTATATATCATGACCTCTATGTGGAACTTAATATCTACGCGCTCTCGAGATCCAAAAAAAAAAAAAAAACAGTTATATTGTCATGCGATGCCTTGTTAGTTCCAACCAACAAATTGGCTGTTCAATTATTGTTCTTCAACTGTGAGGTGGGTTAATTGCATGACCTTATATCATGAAAATTGGCAGGCCTTCCCATCCTTGGTCGGTCTCCCTAAGCAAGAGATAAACCAAACTTGCAGAACATTCTTAACCTATTCAAGAGGAAAATTTCTTTAAAAAACCACTATTTCCACCCGACAAAGAGTAACAATCTAATCGATGTTACGAAAGTACCTAACATGGAAGATTAATGCCAAATCACTCCCAGATTCAAATTACAAGGCGTTGTACGCTATTGTACGCAGAATGTGGGGAGAGAGCTCAAAGTTAATTAATTATCATGTGATTGATTGATTGGATGTTGAAATTTGCAGGAAGCATACAAGGTGCCACGAACAAAGTGCGAGCCGCTGTCAAGGAGCAAGCTCCTGAGCCCCGTCATCTTCCATGAGGGCCGTCTGGTTCAGAGGCCCACCCCTTTGGTGGCTCTCCTCACCTTTCTGTGGCTCCCCATCGGAATCATCCTCTCTATCCTCCGGGTTTACCTCAACATCCCCTTGCCCGAACGCCTCGCCTACTACAACTACAAGCTCCTCGGAATCAAGGTCGTTGTCAAGGGCACCCCGCCGCCACCCCCGAAGAAGGGCCAGCCCGGGGTCCTCTTCGTCTGCAACCACCGGACGGTCCTCGACCCGGTCGTCACGGCCGTCGCTCTGGGCCGGAAGATCAGCTGCGTCACGTACAGCATCAGCAAGTTCACAGAGATCATATCCCCGATCAAGGCCGTCGCCCTCTCGAGGGAGCGGGAGAAGGACGCCGAGAACATCAAGCGCCTCCTTGAGGAGGGCGACCTGGTGATCTGCCCCGAGGGGACGACTAGCCGCGAGCCGTTCCTGCTGAGGTTCAGCGCCCTGTTTGCCGAGCTCACCGACCGGATCGTGCCTGTGGCCATCAACACGAAGCAGACAGTGTTCTACGGCACGACCGTGAGGGGCTTCAAGATGCTCGACCCGTACTTCGTGTTCATGAACCCGATGCCGACCTACGAGATCACGTTCCTGAGTCAGCTGCCGTCGGAGTTCACGTGCTGCGGTGGAGGCAAGTCCGCGATAGAGGTTGCGAATTACATCCAGAAGGTGCTGGCGGGGACTCTGGGGTTCGAGTGCACCGGCCTCACGAGGAAGGACAAGTATGCGATGCTGGCCGGGACCGACGGTCGGGTGCCGTTAAAGAAGGAGAAGGCTTGATTAATATCGACTAAGTGATGCATTAGTCAAAGGAAATGAGTCGTGCCTAATTAATTTGCATATGGAATTTTCATAAGTTGAAAGATTTTATAAAGGAAAAAAAAAACAAATAATCCATATTGCTATTGTGATACGTGGAGTTTGATTGCAGGGTACAGACCCTATTTCTGTATATCATGATTATCATCTATAAGAGTGAGTTTTGATTTTTTGTTTTGAATTTTCCCTTTATTAATTAATTAAGCTAAACAAGAAAGATCATCACCATCGTGTAACTAAAAATTTTGAATAATTTGCAATAGCGTATAGTATGTTAATGCAAAAATATTGTTCTAACCCATCTAGATTCAATACATCTTTTCCTCTTAAAATAATTATTGAATTCCATCATTCTTTTAATGGATTCATCTGATTAAAACCAATTCTGAGTTTGTACATATCCAATTGCACGCACCAAGAAAATGTGGTCCGATTTTCTTCTTGGTTGGGACCACTTTGGCCCGAGATTATACGGCTCAGCCCGTCCCTCTCTCCATTGAATGCTGGGCTACTTTTTTGGGTCTTGCCATCTGGCCGTGGGCCCATCTCCGAAAGCAAGACACCGGAACCCTCGAATTTAATGGAACACGTGTTGCTGCTATGAAACTCGGGGTTGGACGCCCTTTTTCCTCCAAGCATGTGTTCCCCATGTACGTGTAAGAGACAAGACCGGGCCCTGGATGTACAAGTCCTACCTACACAGACAAATCATGTGGCACGTAAAGGATGGATGGACCAAGAGCACTGCCGAGAAGACCTCGATTTGTGACAGAAAATAACACACTTTCGTTTTTTTCTTTTTTTTTCGTGATATGACTAATTAATTTGACAAGACAACTGACTTACAGAGAGAAGATGACTTATGGTTTAAGTAGGTGAAGCCGGGCTCCGATTCATTGCATCATGTAAATAGTATAATGTGGTGGCATCATTGTACAGGATGGCTTCTCCCACTGGTCTGGCTTAGACGTCTCTGCTGTCGGGTCCACTCCTTCCTCAGCCGCCCAGATCTTAAAATGGGCCGGGAGGAACGTAATGGGCCTCTTGGTCTGACCCATTTCTCCCATCCCTTCATTCGATTCTCTCTCGTCGCGTGCTCCTTTTTTCTTTTTTTCCCCCATGACTTTGTCGTGTGCTTTCTCTTTTATCACGTGCGCTTTAATAGATCTATAAAGTACACAAGTTTGGTAGATAGGTAAAATTCATAACTTGAGAAATTTGCCCGTCTATAGGGAATGTGAGCTGAACAATCAAGACATCTTGATGCGATGATTCAAAGTGTGCTATTTATATTAAAAATAAAAAATATATATTAAATGATATGATTATCCAGGTGATGCGGGTGCATCACATTTCGTGTGATATTAATCATCAAGCGGTAAAAGCATATCCTTAGGAATATTTTGATTCTCCAATTTATTTATATTTCTATATCATAGAGTCTGGCTGCCTTCTTTTCTTTCAATTTTGTCTGATCCCAATGTATTGCCCACGTCATCATCTACCTTCCATCATCACAAATCATAACTAAATAATGTCCATTTATTAATCTTAAAATAGTTTTTTATTTCAATTTACGAAATTTTAATACTTAATTTTATTTATTATATCATGCATCAAATTATTTCTATTAATAAATAATTAACTTACTAGCTTAAGAAGAAGCCGATCATTTGCTTAACGCAACGTGTGCACGTGTATATATATATATACACACACACAAACATATGACGAGGGAAAGCTTAATTGGACCGTTGATGATGATGTTACAGTTAGCAGCGGAACTTAATCGCAATGATCTTGTCTTTTTTCATCACGCGATCTTCTCACGCTTACCTTTTCCCCTTAATCCTAAAAACCATAGTAATGCTCAATGGGGATGCTCCTGGTGCCATTAGTTGTCACTAATACGATATTAAGATTTTAAATTAATCAGTGTTAGTAAGAGTCATGGTTCCCTCTTTCTCACACTCAATTGTGAGCTCAAAAATCTCCTCTGATGTTTAAAATTTTAATTTTAATTTTCAGTTGGTGTTATAAAATATTTAAAATTTTAATGGATTTAAAATAATCAAATATTAATGAATATGAACGAATATATATTTAAGTTAAATCAATCTATTATAAGTAATTTTAACAACTCACAAGACCTAAAATCAATTCCGAACGACTCATCTGGGTCCAAATGCATTATTTAACCAAAAAAAGATTGGAGTTTGGAGCCAATTGAGTCAAGTCCATGTCGGTTCACTGACCCACCTTCTCAATCCTATTTTCCCCTTGTCACTCACATGCTCTCCTCTCTCTCTCTCTCTCTCTCAATCTCCCCTGGCTGGGCCTCTCCAAAATGATTCCCACAGAAACTTACATTCTGACAAGATTAAGTCGATTAATTAATCAAGTAACGATTCCGTGCATCTCGGGGATCGGTACCTTACACGCTCATAAAACCCAACAGGCAGAAAGAAAATCTATTCAGGTTAATGTTCAATTTACTAATAAATTAATAATATATAATATATTACGGATGATATTTAAAATTTTTATAAGTTAGTAGTTAAAAATTAATAATAAATTTTATGCTATATAATATGTGTATAGTAAATTATCCGTAAAAAAAAGGCAGAGAGACAAAGGAAAATCCATTCATGAGAGCTCAGACGCAGACGTAGGGGTGTTCTCTTACGTCTTCGTGTGGAATAAGCCTACCTTTTCATCGTCCAACAATCAATCTGCAATTTGGTCAAAGTTGCGCTTGCTTATATAGTTTTTAAAATTGAATGTATGGAATCAATGTCATCATAGATTTTTAGATTTATGGATCAGATTAGAATTTAATAGGTAGAATCGTATATTTAATAAATAATATTAATAATAAATTTATATAATATAATAATTTAAATATAATTTATAATAAAAATTATTAATATAATTATACTTAAAATTAATATAAATATAAATATAGTAAAATAAATATATTATAATATATTTTTACTTTTTAAAAAATATTTAAGTCATCCATTTTTTTATATATTCAAATGAGTTCATTAATTCGATCAAAAATTGATCGATTTAATTGAAACTGATATCATTTAAAGTAAAAATCTAACAAGTGGAACTACCGAGCCAATTTGGATTTTAAAACTATGCATACAAGAGAAAAAGAACATGTTAATGGTTCTGACTCCGAGAGGTTGTTTCAATGTTAACCGATCTATTGGATATCACTAGGGTTTCAACAGTAAACAATCGGGACCTTCTCAGTAACGGTAGGGTTTCACGGACTTAACCGGTGAAACTTTGTGCCAAGCCGATGGTTCTTGTCGTTGTTAACTTGCACAGTCGTTGCCCCGATTGATGGTGGATGACGACGGATAATCCATCAGATTTGTTGGAAGTGAGGACAAGGGGGGAAGGGACCAGTCCGTCTGATTGGGATTACTCCGATGATCGCAGGAGCTGTCAATCATCGCGTGGTTGCGGATTCATCTCGTACGATCCTACCGGAAAACGCCGACACCACACCATAATTTTAACTGTCAATTTATCACAAACAAAGAATTAGACCCTCCAAAATAATAAACTGTCAATCAGTTCATTACTAAAAATTTTATCCGGTTCGCATGCGTGGGAAGGGTCAAGTATGGCACAGTTTCTGCTCTAAAATCCTCGAAAAAGACATGCTTGAATTTCTCCCTTTCTTTCCGCTGTCTTTATTTAACCAAAAAAAATGTTTAGAACCTGAGCTGCTCCGAACGGCAAAGGCCTCAGGCATGGCCTCCTGGGTCGACATGGAAACTCAAGTCCAGCCACGACCGGGAGGGCGTTTTCCGCCTCCTGATCCAACCCACGGCGGCTCGAGAGTGGTGGGGAAGCTATTGCCTCTTGCCTCTTGCCTCTTGCCAACCCGATATGAGTGGGGATCAGGCCAGATAGATCTACAGGGGAACGGTCTATCTGGGCTCTGCAGGTCAAGGGCAAGCTCGTACAGCTCGAAGATACTCTTATCAAATTTAATTATCAAGTCCACCACTGCCACGGCTGCTACCCTTTTTTTTACCAGTAATAATAAATTCTTTACGATAGTCAACTGCCTCATTCACATACAAATATATAAAAGAAAAAAGGACGCTACATTTTTCAAATATTTTCAAAATCATCTTTGCCTTTTTTTCCCCTTCTAGTATGTACAATTCATGTTTTTTTTTTTCTTTAAATTGGTTCAGAGATTGATGGCAGATGGTTTAGCATTTAGCTGACTTAAAATAGCATTTTTAACTAATTCAAATATAAATTAATTATAAATAATTTATATTTAAATGCTTAATATACAAGTTTGGCCTAGTTATAGATATGATATGATGAGGTGAAATTACAAGTAGTTTTTCAAGCACCTCATACGAATATTTGGGGGCAGAAATGGCCCCCACATTAAACAATAATAAGCATATGCTCACAGAGCTTCTCATTTGATACCTTACGGAGCCTTCTCATTGAGGAGAATATCCAATTCTAATGTCCCGTTCGCTCCCCTGAGATTCTTGTTCCGGTTTTTCCTTTTTCTTTTTCTGTCCATTCGAGAAAAATCATTAATTCAATTCAAAATGCCTTCCACAGCTCTCTAAATTCACCTCTCTCGCTCAGCCGTTCTCCCCAATTATATATCCCACCAGCAGTACCATCATGGTCTCCCCTTCTCTCTCTATAAATCCTGTCTCTGCTTCCTCTTCCTGCCCCTGTTCTTGCTCCAGCTTCTTCTCTGCGCCCACTTTAGTTCCCACGGTCTCCTGTGTCTCCTTTCCCAGAAGACCCACCAGCTCTTTGAAGCTAACCGGTACGAGGAGTGAGAGTAGGGGAAGGCAGCTCGCTGTGAAAGCCAAAGACATGACCATTGCAGAGCTCAGAATGGAAGAGGATGAGGAGGAGGAGGAAGAAGAAGAGGGTCCTCCTCTGATGGTCGAATCTGCAAGCGTTTCCCGGCCTCGCCGAATTGCCCTCTTTGTGGAGCCTTCCCCCTTTGCGTCAGTCTCTGCAGCTGCTGAACTAATTAATTATCTGTCTTTGGGCTGTCATTTTGCTTGCTGTGTTCAGAGTTTAGTTTTGGTTCTTGCCTGAGCTTGAATTTCCTCTGATTTGGTCTGACATGCCTGTTTGATGGAATGTCTGTATGGGATCTGTGGAATGCAAACAATGCTAAATTTGTCGCGTACGGGATCAAATCGAGGAAATCGGGATTCGGTCATATTCTAGGATGTGCCTTCGACATTTCTCCAATGTTTGCTGCTGCAAATTGGAATATTGCGTTAAAGCTCAAACTAACGTTTCCCGTTATGTTGTGCTCTAGGAAACGGGGCAGCTGATGTGAAAGTGGCGATTTTTTTTTTTTTTTTGCATTAAATGTGGATGATCTTGACTTAAAGGATCTTTTTTCTAGTGGTACTCATTCTGTTTACTATATGTCCGAATCAACTTTTAACATAATTAATGTTGTGTACTCCTGTTGTGCAGCATTTGTATCGAAGTGTTTGCTCTTCTTCTTCTTGGATCATTTTTCAGAGTCAGATGTTTTACACTATTCTCTTTATTTGTCTTCTATTTTCACAGGTACGTTTCTGGATATAAGAATCGGTTCCAGAACTTCATCAAGTACTTGAGAGAAATGGGGGATGAGGTAAGCCTTTCCGGGGCACCTGTAAGCCAATGTATGCATTCATCCAAGATTTAAGCAGCAAGGTTGTCCACGATTTTGCTTGGTGTGATTATTTGATGGATGGTTATTGCAGGTATTGGTTGTGACAACACATGAAGGGGTACCTGATGAATTCTATGGTGCTAAGTTGATAGGATCACGAAGGTTGTTATGATTCTAATTGGTTTTGTGATGTTAATTTCTCCATGTAATCAATCTTGGTTGTAGGATATATACACTTTTTTCTTTTTCTGCCTCTTAATTATTGGTTTATGCTCTCATTATGTGTGATTCTGCAAAACAAATTAAATCATCAAAATCTTTACCTTATTCATAGTTCTGTTGTATCTCTGCTACAGCTTTCCTTGTCCCTGGTATCAGAAGGTTCCCCTTTCCTTAGCTCTTAGTCCTAGAATAATTTCAGAGGTTGCAAAATTCAAGCCGGACATTATCCATGCATCCTCCCCTGGAATAATGGTAAGTGCTTGAATTTTTGCCACATCTGAAACTTGCTCTGGCTCATCAATTTTGGCTTCATTACTGTAATGATCTCTGGACATGCTCCGCAGACTTAATAACTTTAGGGTTCTCTGACTTTGTGTAGGTTTTTGGTGCCCTTGCTATTGCAAAAATGCTCTGTGTCCCAATTGTAATGTCCTATCATACTCATGTGCCAGTGTAAGTTGAATCCTAGAGCTTGCTGGAATTGGTACATTGATTAATAAATTACCTTCTTGTTCTGCTTCAATTTTGACATTTTTAATCTGTTATCACAGATATATTCCAAGGTACACGTTTAGTTGGCTGGTGAAACCTATGTGGTTGATAATAAGTATGTGAAAGCTCTTCTATCTGCCTTGTTAAATTGATACTGAAGAGTCAGAGTCTGGATTTCTTTACATGTATTTCATTTCTTGGCAGAGTTTCTTCACAGGGCGGCTGATCTGACCCTGGTGCCCTCAACTGCCATAGCGAGGGATCTTCAATCTTACAGAGTGACAGCAGGCAATAACATGTTGCCAAGTGCTCTTATTGTATTTTTATGCAATTGTCTGTTGTCACAGAATTCTTTCCTTGCATATTAGCGATTTTTGGTTTCTCATATTTTAATTGTGCAAGTATTTCATCCAATTAGGAGGCACTGTTATGTTATTTAGATGCTATTTTAATTGTGCCAACTCTGAGTCTCAGAATTGCAAAATAATAATTTGACTGGCTACTTCTGTGTCTTGTTTTCAGCTAATAAGATTCGGCTTTGGAATAAGGGTGTTGATTCTGTGAGCTTCCACCCTCGTTTTCGGTCTCATGAAATGCGATTGAGACTCAGGTGGGAATTTCTTTTAATGGTCTTTTCTTCATTTTACCTTTTTCCTCATTGTCTGATTGCAACAGAAACATGAGCTTCTCTTGCTAACACGCTTTCTTTTGTAATCAGCAATGGTGAGCCTGATAGACCTTTGATAGTTCATGTAGGACGACTTGGAGTTGAGAAGAGCTTGGATTTCCTAAAAAGGTTTGTCAAATCCAAACAAAGCAGACCCTATTAAGCAAACTCTTATGGCTGGCATCTGGCTTTGTCCCTTAAATTTTGATGAAAATAATTGAGTCTTAAGATTCTCTTTCCTTTCAAGCAAACAAAAAGAGGGGATTGATTCTGTTCAGTAATTATCATCTGATTTTTTTCCTCTCAAAATATGGCAGGGTCATGGATAGAATACCTGAAGCACGAATAGCCTTCATTGGAGATGGGCCATATAGGTACCTCTATCCAGCTCCGCTTGCTGACATTTTGTAAATTTTGAAGTCTGAACAACTTTATGTGTACAGAAATAGTTTTATCTTTATTCATCAAAAAAGGAAAATAATTTTATATGATTCATGTAAATAGATGCAATTATCTCTTGAGCATAATACTCTTCCCACTTACTTTGAATTTTAGTGAAACATGCTTTCAATGGAAAGCACATCTTTGAGAAATTACCCATGCCTTGTATTTTATTTGAGCCCATCTTGAGAGACACAACTAGATGCTTATTTTTTTTCTGCTCATCAAGAAAACAAAAAGAAATACTGTCCTGACCGAGCAGATTTTTTTTTTAAGTGAACGGCCCTTCTCTTGACTTAGAAAGACTATAAACGAGGGAATGAGAATCTTTTCATTTGCATTAAATGAAGTAAAACTAGTTTCTTCTTTCTTTGTAGGGAGGAGCTTGAGAGGATGTTCTGTGGAATGCCCGCTGTCTTCACAGGGATGCTTCAGGGCGAGGAGCTCTCTCAAGCATACGCGAGTGGAGATATCTTTGTGATGCCTTCTGAATCCGAGACCTTGGGCCTCGTGGTCCTAGAGGCCATGTCCTCTGGTCTCTCTGTGGTGGCGGCCCGTGCCGGGGGAATTCCTGAGATCATCCCCTCAGATCAGGAGGGTAAAACAGGGTATTTGTTCAGCCCAGGTGACCTTGAGGACTGTCTCAGCAAGTTGGAACCACTGTTGCGGAACCGAGAGTTGAGGGAGAGAATTGGAAAGGCTGCTCGGGAGGAGATGGAGAAGTACGACTGGAGGGCAGCCACTCAGAAGATCAGGAATGAGCAGTACAATGCTGCTATTTGGTTCTGGCGGAAGAAGCGAGCCCAGCTGCTTAGGCCCATCCAATGGCTTGCCAAACGGCTCTTCCCATCTCCGGAAGTGAACTACAGGTGATTCAGTATCATGCCAGCTCGCTTGTAAGGGCGGGCCATTTTAGGTATGAGCTGTTATTATTGTGATGTGATCCTGTGGGGTTATTGCTATTGTGATGATGTGTTTGTTCATTTATTGTACATTTGGGATCAACGATTGTAATGGTCACAGGCGACATTAGGTTTGTCTGCGTACAAATATCATCTTGATGCATTAATGGAAGATTGTTCTCCTGGTCCTGGAAAATCTTGCTTTTTCCCGAAGTTTAGCATACTGTACCTCCTCAGCTTAAAAGATTCAAACTGGAGAATCTCGGGCTCTGAAAAGTGTAAAGCTTGTTTCTGACATCATCTTCGTTCAATTTTACCATATGGGGATTAGAGTTTGCTTTTGCTCCGTGTTCTTTTGTGTGTGCCGGTCAACACGGAACAACTGCAACTCATCCAGCAAAGTGATGGGAACTGTTGCTTCTTTGTATTTGTTGAGTTTCATGTGGATCTTTCACTGAGAAAAGAATGCAGAGGCACGATTCTACAAGACTCGGACACGTCACGTCGATGATTGCTTTGGCTCGACATCTTGTTGTAGACCCAGCTAGAACCCAAGATCCCTACTACCCCTGTATTGCTTCTTTCTATAATCTCTATAACGTGCTTCATCTAATAAAAGAGAAACGTGGGAAATCTGGGTAGCCGCTCTTCTTGATTGTCAGACAGGACATTGTAAAACCATCTCGCATGTAATCATATTGGCGGTCGTAAATGTGATCGACAGGTGTAAATTTAGCCCATGCAAAATCGGATCATCCCATCTGATAGAGAAAGCAGACGATGAACTTTCCAACGGGAGCCTTTGTTGCGATGTAAGAATCCCAATGCAGCCATAAAACTTCTGAACAAGGTCTTGGCTTGGCCTGGCCTGGCTTAGCGTTACGGATAAAGCCTTCCGTCTTTTCATAGGACAATAAAACTTACAAAAATTAGCTCGCACGTTTCGACCAAACAAAAAATTAAAGAGTTCTCATGCCGCAAAGATCAGTTCCCTAAAGATCGCAACCGTACGTTTCGGATACTTTTTTTTTTACCACTTTGACCCGCAGAAGGTCACTCGTGACACACGCTGATCATTTTGACCCTTCGCTTGCTTGATCAGGATGACTTGAACAGACGGTCAAGGGGGGTCACCAATTGCATGAACTCCGCGTCGCTCTCGAGTTCTGCCATCGTACCAGGCGCCAGCACCACCTCGAGATCCACGCTCCCGCCACCTTCTCTCCCAGGAAAGGCCGAGATCTTCCCATCGAACTTGTTGGCCCCGCCGCTCCTTATCGCCAGCGGCTGGCCCCACCCGAAATCGTTATCGTACATCGGGAACCTCGGAGAGCTCCCCATAGTTATCGACGCTCCATCGGCGTTCCCGAGTGGGAACAGCCCAGGCGAGGTCTCCCAGTCTGCTATGCCCTTCCGCACGGTTTCGTCCCCGTGCGCTGCAACGTTCTTGTGCACGAGGCCGGCGGACCAGCTCAGATCTCGAGACAGCAGCTCCCCGGCAGTAGCGGCCGTCGGGATGCTTTGTATCGCGTTCCCGAAGTAGTAGGGGTGGAGCCGCGGCTCCAGCCGGTGGCGGCAGTTCACGGCCAACCGGAAAGTCGTCGTTTTGCTCCCGGGCAATCTCCTCGCGCGTGTCACGCAGCGCCAAAGATGCGCGCAAAGGGACTGAAACGACGAGATCTCTGCTGTTTTGAGCGGCGTTGTCTTGCCATTAGCTGTTTCCCAGTTTTCGTTGGTCCGCTTCCCCGTGATCTCGGTCGTGCCAGTGAAGCTGATGACGGCACGGTTGGCTTTCGACTTCAGCCTCAAGATCGCCTCCTTGCTGAAGTGGAATATCCTCTCCATCAGCTGCTCGTCCCCATTAAAGGTGACCGCGGGGCCACCGGGTGGGAAAGGGAGCACCGCAGGAGAGTCGAATACAGTATCCCGGGAGAAGTCCGCCGAGTGGGAGATCCTCTTAGCGGGACCCCGCCGGACTTGCAGATGTCCGCGAAGGTGTTGAAGAAGTGCCAGAACGAGGTGCCGTCAGTGACGGAGTGGTTGACAGTACAGCCAACAAAGATGCCATCAGCGAGCTCTGTGACCTGGACGGCAGCAAGGGGGTGGGAGTGGCCAGAGTAGCTGACGGTCTTGTCGTAGGCGAAGAAGGATTTGACAAAGTTGGGGACGTAAAGTGGGGAGAGAATGGAGTCCACGGTGATGTGCAGGGCGTGGGCAGCGATGAAGTCGACGCCGGAGTCATTGCAGAGGATGTGGATGTGGCCGAGGGGATCAGTAGAGAGGCGCCCTGCGAGGGCAGGGAAGTGGGAGAGGGCGGAGGAAAGGGAGCGGCGGAGTCGGGTGAGGAGGTGGTCGAAGGGGAGATCAGCTGGGGATGTTAAGAGGACGCCCTTCTGGATGTAGTGGCAGGAGAGCATGGGGATGTCGGAGACAGACAGCTTGAGGGAGGTGATGGCCGATTCCTCCAACGGGTATACGGTGCATTTTGAGGTTATTATGGTGGCAGAAGAAGAAGAAGAAGAAGATGAAGAAGGCATGATTGTTTCTGTGAGTCGAGAGGGGGTGACAACTAATATTCGGCTGGGAGATCGGGAGTGGGAATTAGAGGTGAGGAGTTTGGTAGTTTGGTGTGCTGTTGGGAAGGGCTTTGGCGGGAGGGAATATAGAGCTAGTGTAGCGGGAAGTTTGGGTTCACGCACTTGGATCGTTTCAATGTGTTGGGAGGTGGAAGTGGGACCTGTACACATCACTAGTCACCATGATTTGTATTTCAATGGTCGTGATCTCATCCGATATATACATATATTTATACAGAAATTAAATATTATTATACTTTCTTCTTTGATCGATCTTGGTAAACAAAAATGTACCAACTGTTGGCTGCTGGGGCCAAATTAAAATGACCTTAAATTCAGTTAAACTAATGAATTGGAAGGTTGCTTTTCCCCCACCTTTAATAAACGAAAAGGAGGTAATTTCGAGAACGATGACACCCTCAGCAAATTCCGAGATGAGCTTCGAGCCGATCAAAGGGAAATCTTATCCAGTTACGGCCGATTGATATGAATCGAAAGTTCGATCGAGAAATCAATGAGATATTGCTCTTAAGTAGAAGTAGCCGCTCTCCTACTTCAACACAAAAGAATAGCTGTGGAGGGAGGGCTCATGATTTTGTCATCCGGAAAATAAAAATGTTTTTAATTATGATTATATTAGGGTTACATCCTAATTCTTATTGCTGAGTAGGATACATTTTAATCTGAGCTTAGTTGAGCTAGTTACCAAATATTGATTCCGTTACATAATTCAGTCGATATGTTATTGTTACATATGTCGAGCCATTTCTTAACAATCAGTGCATTAACAATCTACTTCTTACATGTGATGGATATATAATTCGACGGTTATAACTTTGATTTTTAAGTTATCATTTTCTTTTTAAGATGGATCGAACAGGTTACACTCACCCTTTACCTTAAATGTGTGGATGTGTCAAGTCTGTTGCACAAGCCGACACTATCTGTGACTGGACGTGGTGGATCTGGAAACATATACATGTAACTTTTCCACTAAGACCATGACAAATCGGTGCAATGGTAATGGCTAGGGGATCGTCCTCCCATGCATTGGTTAGATTCACCAACTTTAGTGCCTAAGTTCTGGTGCAACGAACCCAAACCAAAATTTTTTCCTCTCGAGCTAAAACTAGGGTTTTGGCCCTAATAAAATGCTATTTCGGCTTTTGAGAAGCCCCAGTAATGAACCCTGACTAAATTCATTTTTGAGTTAATACAGAAATTGGTTGACTATAACCAATTTAAATTTAAGATTAGTCGATCTATTAATTAACAAGACTCTCCCATTGGAGAAGGTGAGGAAACACCAAGAAGTCAATGGAAGGCATGTTCGGTTTGTGTTCAGATAAGGTGTCACAATTTCACAAGCCCAAAGTCCCCACCCCGACCCAACACTGGATCAGAGTTTCTCGTGGGGGCATGCATATGTTCGTGTCGACCGCGACGGAATTCCCAACAATTCAGTGTTTGAATTCAAATATGGGTGCGCTACAAGGTGGCCGGTGGAAGCTGCAGAAAGAAAAATGCACCGAACCCTAGCCATGGAATAGATGTGCAGGTTAAAATGGAGTGTGCGTAGGTAGAGATTGAGTAACTTCGGGAGAGCATTTACGGCATGCATTTAATTGAGTGGCATCTCAATCATCTTGGCCCGCCGATTCATCCCATGAATGTAGTCAATTTTGACGTCCTTGAAATTGAATAAAAAATAATAATAAAATCCACATACGTATTGCAGACAAGATCCACTCCGGAAGAATAAATCAGGAAATAGGACTGAAAATCTCGTGCCCATTACTGCCTTCCCCCAATTTCTTTCCGAGGATTTATCGGCATGGGTTGTACGATTTGGGAGGGTGTGCGTATGTATCCGCATTGTACAAGACACGTGAAGATTAGTATAGGAAAACACCTGCTAATTATCGATGGAGGAGGGATCGGGTCTGGAATAGTATGTAATATTGCATTCGATGTGTGACTAAGATGTCGACGTGAGCGCCCCCCTCTACTCTCCTATTCATCTTTTCCTCCTCCTGATAAGTCAGTGAGCCTCTTCCTTTTTCTTTCTACGTACCTTCGGCTGATTGCAACGTTAGGAGCTGACATCAGAGCGGGGTGTAGAGCGTAAGGTTCCTATAGTATGTGAGAGACGTGAGCCAGAGTTCTTGCGGGTAAGCGAGTACGCGACCATGTGTAGATGTTAGATGCCAAGAAGGAAGAGAGTACGGAGATCAAACCAATGCTCTAATGCTCTAATTAGTAAGCTTTTCAGTTGGACGTCAAGTTGGAGGTGTCGGATGAGGGCTCTTATGCATTTTTCTGATATCAGCAGCCTATATGGTGGTGGGCTGTCCAGAAGGGCTGGATCAGGATAGGGCATTCTTTGGGTTTCAGATGGGCTGGATAACCGGGAACCGAGTGATGAAGCTGAAGCTGAAGCCGAAGCCTTGTGTACATGCATTGCACCATCACATTTCATGCACAAACCTTCACAATCTTTTTGTTTTTTTGTTTTCTAAATTAAAAGAAACCCAAAATTATGACACGGAAGGATCTGATCTGACCGAACATTTTTTATACGACATGATAATCCGACATAACACCATATGGAATTAGAGTACGATAAATGTTTTGATCGAATCATTATTATTATAGTATTAAATATGTTAATTATATATATGTATAATTTATATATTTATACATATTTAATTTGTATGGGTTAAATAGATATATTATACATATACGGATCATTATAAAAAAGATGTGGAGGGAAGTGAAAAACATGTTGAACTGTGACTGGCAAAAAGTTGTGGAGGGAAGGCGTGAAGTGGAATGAATAGCACCATCACCACTCGCCATCCTATGAGAGACGGCATGACCCTCCATTTTGTTTTTTTTTTTCTTTCAATTTCAGTATAATAACATTACTGAACTCGAGATCCATTGATAGATTCCTCAACCTACACAAATGGGATGGTCTGTGCCCGTTCACCCTCATACTAATCCTACCCCCTTACAGAATTGGAGTATACGCAAAGCAACATATGTATGTAATACGTGCATGTCGACCCCATCATTAAGTTCATTAATTATACGAAAATAAAAAAAGGGATTAGAAAGCCATTAATTGGAGGGGGGGTGGGGTGGGCAAGAAATATTAATTTTCCTTTCGGTGGGTCTTGGATCAACCTTCGAGTGATTTAACTAGCATTGAATCCTTCATTCAAAAACAAGAGAGAGAAAGAAAACCTTCGAATGTTTGTGTTTGAGGGGCCGACGCCTGATCTGTCCCACACTTCACCGACCCTCAGCTGCTTTACCCGCTTAATTACTTCGTTTCTCTGTGCTGTCTTCTTCCCTTCTCCTTTAATTAATTTCACACCCCCCCACAACTTGCTGAATTAATTACGGATCACCATCGCGCCTTTCCCTTTTTGCACCCATAAAAAGAAAAAAAAATTTTGTGCACATACGATTCGATGAGGCCGACTCGGCATGATGGATGGATTCAGATACTTAATTTGCCCACAGTTTCTCGGGATGCTTCATTTGCAAGCACAAAGTAGAATGCGTCTTCTACATGCATGCTTTTTCCTCTTCCACGAATGAATTAATTGACAGGAGTTTTGGAGGTCATGATTCTATATTGCAATTAAATGAATCTATCGACGGAGGAGGCTTCGAATAATCTCAAGGGCCCGACTCCCCCGACATTTCCAGCTCAGTGCATCGTTGCACATATAGATTCGGTGGTCTAATTTGCCACGACAGATTTACAGCCACACAACACACAAGCATTCCCTTGCAATATTATTGGTTAAATTTTGTCGTGAGTTGGCATGGGAGAGCACTCCACTGTATCTATATATATATATATATATCCATCCAAAAGTTTAATATAATAGAGGATTTAACACTAAGCTCATTTGTACCTTCGAGGTTTTTTTTTTTATGTTTTTCTTACGTGGGATTCATGTTTCTGTGGCTTCCTCAGGGGCATCGAGGATAATGATACATAGGGTATGCTGGGTACGGTCAAAATATCAAGGACTTTAGTCTGACAATGTTTTATACTATAGTGGGTATGCAAGAAACCAGATTCATATTTACTTAAAGACCTAAATTAACATAGGATGACATTTCATTTACGTCTGTTTTTGTTATATCTAGTAATTAACAACTAGTTACGAGCCATTAATTTCCTTCACAGACAAGTTTGATGCTTCCCCTGACTTTGATAATTGTCCCGACATATATAATGGAAATGTATTTTTTTTTCTTATGTATATTTTTTAGTAGCCGAATTAATTGAAAATGTGCTCTCAAAAGGAGAAGAAAAATTAATTGAAAGAGCCAGTGGCAGAGGCAATGCAAATTGTTCCCACAACTACAAGCGTGACAAGTCAGACATTATTCAGTCGAAATCATGAAAACTATTACCAATTTGATCGAGCACCATTAAGATACGATCAAGGGAATCTATGATTAAAGAGTTGAGTAGTAGCTAGAGGGTCTTCTTTTACATTAATATATATACACACAGATATATATATATGTGTGTATATATATATATATATAAAGCAGGTCAATAATTGCGTTTCCTAATTGCAAGTTGGAAGGAGAAAAGCTGCTCCATTAATTTCAGAGAGAAAAAACAAGAACGCTGTGTGGGGGGTTCGTTTTTTCCTTTGGCATTCATGGGAATAAAAGAGAGTAGGTAGAAGAAGAAACCCTTTTTTTTTTCTCCACCCCACCTTCTCGTATTGCTCAGGTTGGGCTCGTGGAGTTTAGTGTTGCAATGTGAGTGGGGCATGGGACCATACATAATTAGTAAAAGGAGGGAGAAGAAAAATTAATCTCTGCAACGTCCATGGTGGTGGGCACTACCCTATTGCTTGCTCCTCGATTTCTGCAGGCCTACGACAAGAGCTGCTAGGCTCGAACTTGCACCCCTCGGCAGTTCACAAGAAAAAAAAAAAGGAAGATAAAAAAGAAACGTCTGTTCTATTGATTTCAGTCTAGGGCAAAACATACATTGAGCTATTGCCTAGCCACATGAAGTTAATTAAAAAAAAATCATGGAAAGAGTTTGACGCACGGATGATTATATAGCTCTATCTCTTGGTTTGGTCATACATAAATATATATATGTATGTATGTATGTAAGCGCTGAAATCTGAATTCATGTATGCACTGGAAGTAAGTAGGTATAGCTAGGTAAGTGCTGATTATAAAAGAGTGAGAGTTGCTCATTGATGATGTTTCAAAAGCTCGAAATATTCGGTCGGATCATGCCGGTCCAAAACTCGATGCAATCAAGACTGTACGGATCGGGACCACCTGATAAAAATTGCAGGTCACATTAGTCGAAGACCCCCACCCCATAACATGAAGTGCATGCATGAACTGGATCTAGCTAGGCTTGAAAGAGAATCATAGCTACTAACAGCCTATATTAACATAACAGTGAGGATAAGCTTTCATAAGGGGAAGTGGTCCTTCGCAAATACAGATGGTTGGAGACGACAAAATAATTTTAACTCATAAAGAAAGTGGCTTTACGTCCTCTTTTTGGGTCGAATTATTCGTTGCTGGACCAATATTAGAACTAGAATTATAGAAATCCCCTTAACACATTGTTGAACATATTTCAAGGGGCGTCAACAGTTTTTTTTTTAATTTTGGAAAAAGGTGTTAGAAATTTGATTGACTACCAGCTGTTTGTAGTCTCTACAGAACCTTGAACAACTGTATCAGCTTGTCAACTGCCAGAGCTCCTGCTAAGCCTAGATGAGCACAGCTTGTTGTAGAAGGTCTGGCCAGGAAGTAGCAAAACTAGTATACCTTACGTGCTGATGGTTTTTTCGTCGTACAAAGATTTGCTCTTAGTAAGATGAATTATTTTAGATGATTTGGTGCATCCTATTTAAAACTTAAAATTTTTTATGATTGAGTTTTATGAACAGATATAAAATATATAATATGTAATTTTTGCATCCCGGTGCATCGACCCCACTCTAACTCGAATGGTATCGGGTTCATTAATTAATCTTACGTGTATCAGGTATTGGAAAGGGCTTAGTGACTATTAGAATTTACTAGGAAGTAGGTTTAGCTTAGCACACCGCAAATGAATTCTGACATGTAACTAACGAAGCCTGCTGGCGGCGATCTCTCTCATTTGCTCCGGTTTGTGGAAGCCCTCTGGGGAATGATGAGTGCCTTTTCTAGCCATAAAGGCGATGATTGCTTGAGAATACGAAGCATCGACAGGGGATCTTCGAAAGATGCTGTAGTATCAGAGGCACCAATCAGTCACTTAGCATTTTTGTCGTAAATAGATTTCTTTTGTCTCCTCATTCTTCTCTTCGTTTCGATTGGAATGGAATATTGGGAAGAAATTTTTGAGATCTTCACGGAGGAGAAGAATTCCGCAGTCACTTCTGATTGGGGTGTTGTGTGTTACTCGGGCATGCCATCTCCGAACTGTGTGTAATTAATTCATCAGACAGCATTTGTATTTGCACTAGCCCCATATGGTCGAAAGAATCAATGGCCTCACATGGAAAATCGGTTTTCTATCTCCAAGCAAACAAAACCCGGCATCGCCAGCAGAAATGTTTTGGTGCTAGTTCATCTTTTCTCGGTCCTGTTTCCGAATTATTACTGCACTGCTTCAATTGCATTAGATGGAAATGCGGTCGAAACAAAGGCGAGAACCAAATGATGCCAAGAAAGATGAGGTTTTTCCAGTAAATAAGCCCTTTCATTCACCAGATCAGAATCTCAAAAGGAAATCCACTAGCAGTGGACTGTTCCAAGCACTCATGTAACATACTCACGTGATGTGATCCTGACGATACATAAATAATGGACCAAGAAGCTCAGGTAAATACTTCATGCCCATCAATCTCCATTTGCACGTTACCCTCCACTACAGATCAGCACGCTTCAGTTCAGGTGCATCTGGAATACTGGATTACAAACCCCGAACTGAGACCTGAGAAGCGCTCCCCCTAGGAAATTCTGTTCCTGAAACTTATAGCCAAAAGAAGATACACTGTGGAATGGTTCGGTTACGATGTTGGCAACTTCGCTCGGCTGTTGCCACCCCAGCAGCCCTTTCCCCAGTCCTCCCCCCATCTTTTGATGCTCGTACTGATTGTGCGGTTCAGATTTGGCGATGGTGGCAGGTGGATTATCTAGCGAGGAGGTCGCTGGAGAAGGAGAGTTGCTATCAGGGAGATGGCTGGTGGTGATGTCATGGATGCTCGATCGCCTCTTATCCTTCCCTCCGTTGTGCTGCCTGATGAAGTACTTCTGAGCGTGACTTGCCACCTGAGTTGGATTCCGCGTGGTCACGCAGTAGCGGGAGATGTTCCTCCAGTCGCCTTTCCCATACGTCTTCAAACCCTTCAAGAACTGCCTGTTTGATGAATCCCAATTTCATGAAGTGAACCGAAATGAAACTATCACAGCAACAAATAGAAATGCTGCTAAGTAGGGGTAATTAGGTACCCCCATTGCAGTATATCAAAATGTACAGAGTTCCATTGCAGAAATGCAAAAATGATTTTTCACTCATATGTCTATACCTGAAATTCTGAACAGAAGGAATAACAACAACATTCTTGATTTTTTAGAATACAAGACAGGGATAATTCCTTGCAGAGTGGCCACAAAATGTGAGATTTCCAGCAGACACAGTTCATACACTTCACCAATGAAATAAGCGGAGAATTATTAAAGTGATCTGAAGATGATTTGTTCCAAATATATCTATCACCTCTATCAAGAACCACACGAAAAACAAATATGGCTTTATCTCAGCTGCAAGGAGATGAAGAAAGTATACCTGTGCTCTTCTTCAGTCCAAGGTACCCCTTTCCTTCTCTCCTGTTCAGAAGGTCTAGTAGAGGTGCCCCTCTTGCCGCAGGTGCCGTACAAGTTCCCTTCATCACCACCGCTGACCCACTCCAATGTGAAGGAACTGCTCTCATACCCTGGAATCGGGAATAGACCCGCCTCGATATCACTCACATCCTCCTCCAATTCCCTGTAGTGCTTCATCACATCCCCAACCGTCTTCCCGGGGACCATCGCGGCCACCCTGTGCCACTTATCGGGCGTGTCCTTATCGAAGAGGGCCAGCGCCTTCTCGAACTGCTTGTTCTCCTCGGGGGTCCACCTTGTCCCCTTGCTCTCTTGGAAGAGCCAGTTTGAGTACTGGAGGTAAGAAGCTGGTGACAGGACTTCAATTCCCCTGTTCATCTCTGATCGGCTCTCCTATGCCAGTAGAAAGAGATCTTGTCTCTTTTTTTTATGCCAAAAAAATGAAAATTTTGGAGGGCTCTAACTGTCAAGGGGCATGTGAGGGGAGAGGTTAAAATCAAAGATGGGCCTTTTGGGTGGAATTTAAAGGAGCTCTCTTTCCTTCTCCCCTTGTTGTGAGCATAAGTTATGGGGGAACCTCGAAAAGACCAGCTTTCCAAAACCCAAGGAAAATTCCAGAGCAAAAGGGCGAAAAAGTAGAGTGGATTGAGACCTTATATTGGAGGCTTGTTTGAGAATTGGTTTTAAGCCGGAGACTTCCCAATCGGATCCAAAGACAGTGTGACCAATCAATCATACGGAACAAAGGCAGACAAGGGGAAAGCAGGACCCAGATCAGTTCCTTAGATGAAGAGCAGAAATGTCAGGTGAATCTGAGAACTTGGAGTCTCAGAAAAGCTGAAAATCCATCGAGAAGCAAGAATAGACCAGCAGACGGAGAGAGTAGTACCACTGAAAGGTCTGTGGTTATGAAGGGGATGGGGGAAAAAAAGTTTGCTGTGGTTGCTTTCTTGCTTTGCCTCAATAGAACTTGAAAGCAAAAAGCTCAGGGGAGAGCTTCAACACAAATAAACTACTGTTAGAGAGAGAGAGAGAGAGAGAGAGAGAGAGGGATGGATCTATGTATCATTCAATTAATCTATGTAGGCGAGGGGGGACAGTGCATGATGAGGTGAACTGGTCAGGAGAGAGCAGTAACTGGGAAAAGGGGAAAAATGGGTAAACGCATGCCGGGTAGGTACCTCTTATAGATTAGCTAAGTTCGAAATTTTAATCCAATTATGTATCACACATTCCGCACTTAAATCAATTCTCGCCGGAGCACTATTCATTTCCGACGAATCAACGGTACTCACCCTATATTTAATCCGAGTGAAAGGGAGAGGTCAAACTTGTTGAGTTGTGACTGGTTGGGGATGCTGATGTGGGCGCAAAGCCGAGGGAAAACACCCGATTCTCTACTATTATTCTTCCCCTTTTCTTTTTAACGAATGCAAATAATACAATAAGGAAAGAGCTTTTGCTAATGGAGGAGCCGTGAGGTGAGGTGAGGTGGCGGGGGGAGGGGAAGGGATGCCCAATCAAGTGTGACAATTGGGAAAGGGACAAACTGGGATGGGCCTCTCCATTTCTTTACTCGAGTTGCTTTTTTTTTTTTTTTTTTATAAACCGTCGGTATCCAGTTGAATTTTGTTTAGCTGACTAATCCGGATCGTCCCGGATCGGTCCATTTAAGGGGTTAAGAGCTCCCCGCCGCATGTGGGACTCGAATTCGAATCCTCCCATTAGGATGATAAGTGCCGAACCACTCTACTATGCCCACGGTGGATGAGTTGTCTTCCTTCACTTCAAGGTGTACATGGCAAAAACAATGGCATTCACAGGTCTGTTCCGTCCCCTACCACCCCACCACCCCAACACGGTTTAGGTTTAGATCAAATCCTGGTTAGATGTGAAAAGTGCTCCAATTATTATTTTTTTTTTAATTTTACATCGACGGTATCCAATACCGTAACAATTAATCGATTCGTCCGATTGTATATTATACGACATGAGACCCGCCATTGATCCCTGAACACTGACTCTCGAGAGTGAAACTATGCTTATTTTTTTGTTGTTAGTTTACTAGCGAGCTCACCCCCCTTGACGCGAAAAAGTGCTCCAATTAGGTTCCGCATATTTTGCACTAACATCTAATCGAAAACCAACATCGATAATGACTTGCAGGTATTATATTACGCGGCGCTGGTCTAGTCCTTTAGGGAGAACCCGGTGGACTTTCTCTGCACTTTCTGTACGCCAGACACGACCTAAGATTTATGATAGAGTAGACGGACCCTGGCTCATGGGGCGATGCCTGAGAGAGATGGGAGGAGTCCAGGTGAACTGTAGGGAGGCATCGGGTAGGGAAGAGATCGAGCCACTTATTCGACGGAGAAGGAGAGGAAGAGTAAAAACATGTAGTTTGCAGTAGCACTCCCATTGCTTTGATCTCTACACCAACTTAACAAGAACAGAATGGTTCGTCTCGATATATTATGTAATATTTAAAAATTCACTAGATTCTAATCGATTTATATTTAAATTAAATTATTGGCATATTACGAGATAGATCTCTTCCGTAACTCTTCCTAATTCATCAAACTTAATTATGAGATTCATGCTTTGGAAAAAAAAAAAAGAAATGTAGAATTCCACATCTTCTGCACAGTTGGATTAGCCTTTTTTTTTCTTCTTCTTCTTCTTCTTTTTTTCCCTTAAGTGAGATGGGGAATATATGGAGAAGCACACACCCGTACACTGACGTCTTAACAAGAACCGGCACAGCTATAATACGTGAGATGATGAGATGGCCGTTGTGTCGTTTTGGTCAACCCCCTCATAAATAATAACCATATAAATTTTTTAAAAAATAATTAATTTTTTTCTAACATTATGCCTTTTAAATATATATTTTTTGGCTAAAAAATATTTGAAAACCTCATTAGACAACAACCGACAAGGAAAAAAACAGGTCGCTTTCGCAAATTATTGGTCGACCAAAAAACTCATAATATATATTATATAAGATTTTTTTTCTTCCTTTTTTTTTTTCTAAATAACTGTTTCCCAATAATTTGTTGGAAATTGCCAGTCAAAAATAAAATAAAAATTGTTGGTAATTGGTCTCTCTCCCTGTATAGAAAAGGTCCGCGATCGAGGACTCAGGATTTACTACGGGCTAGCTAGCCGTTTATACGACACCGTATGATTCCCAAAATCTCGTTGTTTGCTCGCTCCCCCTCAAAGCGATACGTACGGAGCAAAGTTTGAAATCCAAAATCCCGAGATTTATGATGGAGACTACACTGATTATTATATTATTAACTTGATGATGTAATATTTTATTTTATTTTATAAAACTTTTAGTTATAGTAATTGGGTGCCTCCATTTTAAAGCAAATTATCGAGATTAGATCGTTATTGACGGAGAAAATTCATGAATCTATCATTCGCCTAACTCGGATGTGGATAAATCTTGCTCTCTATTAGATTTCTTGGTGTCATATGACACTGACCGGAAGAGAAGAAATTCGATTAAGAAAGGGCTTGAGGTTGTCATTATATGTAGAAGTACATGCTAGGTGGACAATGAGTTAGGTTTTGGCTTAGGTTAACTTAATTGTAGGATTAAAAAACTGAATAAATTGTCCGTTGACATCATTTTCCATTCAAAAATTAAAATTAAATTAGAGCATGTTGACCACAATTTATTTTAATCGACATTCGACTAGATTGTCTTAATCTTATGTAACCATATAAAATCGAGTCCCTTTCATATCATCGGGAGTGATGTTCGAACACAACAATCTCTGGATGAGTCCCGTGTCTGACTTTGTCTAAGACACACACACACATATAATATACACATAGCAGTTGTCGAGAGGTCTGATTAGGTTCCCTTTATCACATAGAATACGTTGAATCGATTGCATAAACCGGCTCGATCGTTATCGTTCGAATCATGATGAACCGATGACCATCGCAAGCAAAGTAAATATTAATAAATAGCCGACACCTTTAAAACAATTGCGCATCAAACCTCCAATGGAACTTACCACAAGAGCTCTCTTTCTTAAAAAACCATAGGCTCTCTCGGCCGGTGCGGTGAGGCCAAACCTTATCAGCACGGAAATATGTGACTTATGTTTCGTGTTGCCATTATGATAATACTTGTTGACGAGCAGGTGGAGCTTTAGAAAATGTATACTAATCGTGAAATTTTGTTGTCGTGATTTGGAAATGATATGTGGTATCTTCATCCTCAAGCAAGTTAAGCAGGTTGTTTGACGATGGGGACATGCGTTGATGGAGTTACACAAATGTAACTTTTGTTGACTACCAATTTCCAAATTCTTGATTTTCTGGCGGAAGAAATGGATTAATTTTTGCATGGGCTAAGGGAATCGGCGGGGAAAAAAAAACTAAGAATTCAATTCTCCCCTCTTCTTGTGCTTTTGATATGGATCAACAGCTGGGAAGATCACTTGGGGGTGGGAGAAGTGATTCATTCGGGCCTTTTCCGTTGTCCACTAGAAATGCCATCTTCAGTCCCCATGTCGTGTGGATCTCCAGATGACAGTGCATGAACCACACTCCTTCAAATCGAAAATATGATCGAGCACAGTCAGATTCGAGGTCAAATTTCGGGGGAGGAAGAAGATGGAGGATTAGCGTTTATTTTTGCGGGTGTACCTGGGTTGTCGGCTCTGAATCTGATGGCTACCCACCCTCCAGAAGGTACACCGATTGTGTTCCTCTCCACCGGATCGACGAGGTTGAATTTCTTTGGGTCTTTGTTTGGGTTGTAGTTCCCCAGTCCCTTCCCGACAGCAAAGAAGTTGAACCCGTGCAGGTGAAAGGGGTGGTTCTCAGCCGCGATTAGCCCGGTATCTTGTAGCACAAGTTGAACAGTGGAGTTGTAACTCAGCCTGTAGACCTTGGTTGCTCTGGTGGTCTGCAAATTTGACGGGGGACTGCCCGTGTAGTTGAACGAAAACGGTGGGTTTCCAGGGAAATCGGCAGTGAACACTCCGCTGATGTTGAAGAAATGTGCTTGGAGAAGCGCAGTTGTTGGCATCACGAATGTGACGTTATTGATATCAGCAACCACTCTGCTTCCGTTGCCTGCCTTGCAAGTAGGGCAAGGGTTGATCCCCAATCCGACCGTGAAGAACAGGTTATGGTCGACGTTTTTTGGGACCTGGGCTGGGTACTGCTTCGAGTTCAGGCTCCGGAGTGAGTTTATGAAATTGTTGGCCACCGCGGTGGCGTTTCTGGGTGGTGGGATGGTGAGAGCTGTCTGGGCATTGGCCAGGGTGCCTGAGTAGTGCAAGGTGGCGGTGGCGGTCATGTTATCAACTGCGATTGGGGAGTCCATGAACGGAGAGGCAGCCACCAAGTACTTGCCGGAGCTCTGATCGGCTGTGACGAGAACGTTGGTGGTCTGGCCGGGAGCTATGACGATGGTGTCAATCTTGAAGGGCTTCACATAGGAGGCGTCAACTTCCACCACTTTCAACTTGTGCCCCGCGATCTTGAAGAAGAGCTCTTCATTGAGGGCAGTGTTGATGATCCGTAGCATGTACGTCTTCCCGTTCTCAACCGGCAACGTAAATCCTCCTGCGAAATGGATTCCATCCGTATAATTTAAGTAGTCAAATTCTGAGTTCGATATATGCTTACGATCCGTTTGGATGCAATACCTTGGGAAGGGCAGTTGGATACTTGTCCGGGATGGCCGTTGATGGTGTGAGCATCCGAGACATTCGGCGCCAGCCCCGACTTGAGAGCCTCGTTGATCACTGCTTCAGTGTCCGACTTCCACCACTCGGCTTCCAACAAAATTAAATGAGACGTCACAAAAGCGATGATCTTTCTTCTTCAAACGGCACACACACACAAATTAATCCAAAAAGTTCGTGGGCTGAAAAAAAAAAAAAGAAATAGTTACCGAGCACGATAACGACTTCCTTGTGTGGTTTCGGGAATGGATACGTCATGCCAGGCTTGGGCAAGATGACGATCGCACCGTGCACGGTGGCCCTGAGCCACAGGATGTGCGCGTGCCAGAAGAGTGTGCCCTCTGACCGGTGACGGTGAAGTTGTACAGATAGCTCTGCCCAGTCTGGATCGGGCACTGTGTTATGTACGCCGGTCCATCTGCCCAGCCCGTTCGGAGTTGCCTGACTCCATGCCTGCCGGAGAGAGCAACGCAGGCATCGTAGAGATCGAATCTCAGCGTGGACTAGGCTATGGCGTTTAATTTATTGACTGGGCTAATGGGCCTCCAAAGACTGTCCCAGAACTTAATACAGAAAGCCCAAGCGTTCGAACTTTACCAGTGGATGGAGACGTTGTACTTGACACGGTTGACAACCTTGACCTGCACATTGTCGCCTTCCCTGGCGTAGAGTGTTGGCCCCGGGAACCGCCCATTCACGGTGACGATGGGCTTGCTCGAGCACAGCCTCGTCATGTTCTTCATCACCACCTGCTCACGTTTTCCGTTGACGTGGTTCCATCAGTTAACTCGAACAGAGCAGATTACTTTCGAACCAGTGTGATGAGCAAGAGTGAATATATCGACCGGGCTTACATTGAATGTGTATTGCCGAACTTTGCTCTCGACGATGACCGGGGAGACGCATGCCATGATAAGCACCAGAACGAGGACCCGTCTAGACAACTCCATCACGGATCACTCCGTTCTCTTCTCTCTTCCGATCTCTTTCTGGGACTCTTTTCCCCCAAGCTAATCGGTCTGCAGTTAGTTAGTTGCTCTCGCTCAAGCTTGACTGCTGTGTGTTGATGGATGGGAAAATGAAGGCAAGTTTGAAGCTTATATATATATATATATATATATACAGAGTGAGGATATACGTGAAGTGGGTTTGCTGCCAATTGCCATGTCATTTCTGAGCTCACACAGTTTGGTGTCGATTGTTGGGTCTGTGTGAATCTTAAGAAACAAGATTTGTTGGGAAAATTAAGCCTTAACCACACAACTAGAGATTTCATTTTCTTACATGCTACATAAAGGTCATGATTCTGATGAAAGGATTGGATGTCAGTACATTCTGTTAAATTGGGGGTGTAGATTTTATCAACTAACTAATCTAGCATCACTTTCTTAGCCGGCCCATATTTGGAATATTGGGTTAATAGAAATTGACTATCGGGCATAGCTTCATTTCTGATGGTGAGGTTATGGTTTCAACAATAATGATTTGGTCATATGCTGCTGTTCCTCATCCCAAGCTCGCATGCTAAGTTTTGCTGTCGTTGGTGGTGACTTTTTTCGAAAACTGACAGGGACCGTTCTTCCATGCACACTGAATATTAAGGTCAAGTGTCATTGTCGTGAACCGGAGACGCGGCCCAGGCTACCCTGCCATAAAAGGAAAGAGATTTTGTGTGTCTAGGAAGGGGAAGAGATTCGTTCTAGTCGAATTCGGGTCTCGGCTCCGGGCGACTTGCAGCTATTTAAAAACTGTTTCGACGATTACACTTCTATGAAGAGATTTTTACTGGATGACCTTAACATTTGGATTCAGCTGTGTGTTGACGAATGCTGGGACTACATGTACGGTTCGAAAACTTAGTTTATCCAGACAAACCGATTGCCAAACCCTCAGAAAAGGGGAAAACATGCGTACCCTGGGTACAAGCTAGTAGGAGTCACTTACTTATAACCGCACCTGCTCACGACATAGGCCGATAGGATTGGCTCATTTTTCGATCCGGTGCACATAGGATGCCATCCGAAGACATGATTGTTAAGGCCAATATGAAATGTCTATATGTCGCTTCGTGTCTTGTTGTACCGGCAGGCTTGAGCGAGTCCGAGGGAGACATCATGACAATTTTGAAACGCAAAAAGAGCAGTACCAAACTGTGGGTGGCATGCCGTTCTTTTTAAATCCTTTTGTTGCGTCGGTTGTGACTTAAGCCCGCATGCTCTGATAGTATCGTAGTTGCCATATCGAAAAAAATCAAAATTTGATGACTTAGAAGAAGAGTGTAACGGGAAAAGAGTGCTGAGAAGTTTACTTCTACGATGACAAAATCCCTCCCTCGCTCTTCATCATATATCATAGACCTGATCCAATTTTGGGTTTATGCTTTTGCCTCGGGCGGCCGAAGTGCATCCTCTGGCAATTTGCACAGATTAATTCATACCGGAGCAAAGCCTCTGAGACGAGTGAGGAATATTCCACCAGGGCTCGATCAATGCTATTTCTAGATGGATAGCTAGTAGGCTAGAGTCCATGATATACACGAGGTTAGAGTGCAGGTGGCGACCCTTCCTTCACTTGATGTCAAGCTCATCAGGGATGGCGGCCTTGCCCAGATAAACCAGCTGCATCTCCTCTCTCCATATCTACAAGCACAATCAATAGTAGAAGAAGAGTTAAAACAATTACATAATATCAACCCTAGCATACGATAGAGATATAGAAGATGAGGACCATGTCTCTGAATTCCAGCCGAATATGAGGCACATTTGTCCTTTGGATATCGTTACCATCTGGTCGTCTCTTGTAGTACTCTTTCCCAATCCAGTGAGACTGAAAGGAAACAAACAACAATTATGGGAAGTATGCAAAAAGTTATCAGCACAAACACTTCAATAAAGTCCTCTATGAGAATTCTACCTTCAAAGCATGCGAAAAACCAGATTGGAGCACAGAGTTCCGAGCAATTTCACACAGATCGCAAGAACTCAACTTCCACACCTTCAAATGACCAAATTTTTAGTATCAATATGAGCTTGTCAAACTGTCCAATGGCCAGTGGCTGAGCCGAAGGGTATGAAAACTTACAGAAGCTGCTATACTATACTCCTCTACCAGGGGTTCCTTGGTCAAGTGGATCTGGAGTGGATCATCAGTAGAAAGCGAAACATTCAATCCTCGAAGGAAAAACAATGGAAAAGGATTCCTGTGGTAATCTAAGAACAAGGAGTTGTTGCTGAGAGGAGACAAAGCAAGGCCAATCTGTTAAACAAACACAAAAGAAAACCAAATTAGAATCATAGATGATCAAACAGGTCAATTTAACCCGAACAACCATGTCATATAGTAATTGTCACTCACTTGTGCTAGATAATACAGATACTGAAGTACAGGAGATTTTCTGAGATTGATGCCATGTGCAATGTTGTGAGAAGTGAGAAATGTAGCAGCAAGGTGGTCAATGTCTCCAGCCTGAAATGACAGCACATAGTTAAGAGTCTAAGCCAGAAGTGCACCTTACAGAGGTCAGGTGGAGTACCAAGGATTACCTCTCCAGAATGTGGACGGAATCTGATGGTTGTCATACCCTTTGACTCACGAAGCTGAAAAAGAATATGTTGCAGGTCCACACATTAAAAAAAAAGAAGATAATTGAGCAAAATTTCAGTGCTAATGGGAACCACCCAATCATATAAATCTACATCTATACCACCTGACAGTCACCTCCATTAAATAATCAAACTCTCATGAAATTTAGCGATACTTTACAATAAACAGCCATAGATTGAGAAAATCAGATCAGTGTTTATGATCATTTGGATATCCACAATAATTATCTCAAAGGTTGCTATTTAATTTAAGTTTTGAAGTTGTGCAGAAGTTTTTTACTACAGTGGATTCTGGCAATTTGAAAACTAACACAACTGTTGCAATATGGCAACAGCAGACCATGACTGATATGTTGTGACGGGCAACCAATGGCTAAACATGCTAGTGGTGACTGGTAGCAGCAGCAACTATGGTGGTAGTGATTCGTTAAGTGGAGTCAAGAGTCTACTTTCCAGAGAAGTTAATAAACATTTAGAAAAAAATTGTAAAACTCCAGCAACTGTTTTGTTTAAAAAATAACTGAGAACTGTTGGTAAGTGTGTTTGCAAATACCTCCAAGACCCTCCAACACAATATTGAATCCATGAGTGGACCAACTCCAATGATAAGGACTTCAAGTAGGAGAATAATACCAACCTTGTTCAGCGTGTAGAGATTAGCATAACAGTAATACACATAGTATGAAAATGCAGGATTGAAAACGTTGGTCCATTGAGCTGGTGTTGGCATATGTTTGGTTGGGCGTCTCTCTGGCTTGCTTTCATCATCGACCAAATCTAAACCTACCACCTGAAATTCCAAATTGACAAAAAGTGACGAGTTTTGAGCTTAATAGTTCAAGTGGAATGAAAATAGCATATTGTGAAACAATTCCAAGGATAAGGTTGAGAATTGTTCACTTTAGCATTAGGAGAAAAATACACAAAGGTAAAAACTTTGGAAAGCAAGGCTCTTATATAGAAGCATATGGAAAGCGGAATACAACTAACCTGTTTAAGGAAAACATGCAACTGAGGATGTGAATCTGGATCCACTGTCACCTCAAAGAGGGGAATAAAAATGTTATCGAGGATGTTCTGGAAAGATGTAACAATTCCCATTTCTTTGTATACATTGTAGAGCCGTGGAAGCTGGATACAGTAAATAATTGTTAAGAAATAAAACTCGAAAGTTCCAAACATTTCCAATAAATCCTCAATAAGGATGAATATTCCAAAGAGGCATACTCTGACGACATTCTGCAACCATTAAAATGCAAAAACTCTAGAGATATAACAGGTTTAAAAAATCTTAATAGTACCTGAATTAACCAGACAACATTCTCACTGTATAATTCATTGTTCACTATCCAACTAGCCAGTTGGTCCCATTCACTCATCTTTCTACCATAGATAGATATTCTGTATTCAGCCATCTGAAATGATGCCAACAAAAATTAATAATCATGACATAGTCATTCAGAAACAAGCAGAAAGGTTGCCTTAAGCAGAAAACCAAACTCACCTGATATTTACTAGCAGCAAGATCAGAAAAAACTTGCATTGTTAGCTCAGCAAGAAAACGACCTGCTCATCATGAAGCAACCACAAAATCATACCACAAGCATCATAAGGAAAAGCCCCAGAATACTTATGACAGATACACCATTTACAGAACACATGCATTATCAGCTTAAAACATCATGTCTCTTCTAGAGGACATCCTGGGTTGATTCACAGCAAAAACACTATGAATCAGTTCGTTTCTTGAGATTATTCAGATATTTAACTTAATCTATTCAGAGAGAAAGCCTTTAGCAGAGACATAGTTGGGCTTACTCATTAAATAGTTTTCAGAAACTACAAAACGTTACCCTGGATAAGGTTGTCCTGCTTCAGGAAGATCTCCCTTAGCCTACTTTGACCACAAGGATTATACTTGAGATTGAATTTATCGAACCGATGGAAGGTGCTCTTATCAGCATGAACATCCAAAAGATCAACATTTAGGTCATACCTAGTGAAAAATAAATAATGTAAATATTCCCATTCAGACTCAGAATTACCAAATACCAACTAGGATAAGTTATACTACTCCATTAACTGGGAAACAGATATTTGCATTACCCAGTTAAGTCCAAACTCTCAAAAACTTCTTTCAAGGTCAAGTACGTTCCATCACGGAATATTACAACCTGTAATCAGCAGAGCCTTTACTTAGATGAAAAATGAAGGATCAGATAATCCCAAAGAAAAAGACACAAACAAACAGAATAAAAGATTTCTAATGACACCTTGTTTATAGTAAAAAAAGACAACATTCAAAAGGCTTCTGACTTCATGGTCCAGTATCCAGAAAAAAAAAAGTACAGGTTTGAAAAAAAGAAAAAGAAAAATAAATAATAGAAACACCAATCCCTCACCATCATAATTGAGAATCTGGATAAATGTACAGGCTCCTTTAACGTAATACTCACACTCCATCAACAATATTCTGAGATCACATGTATATGCATTTAAAGAATTTCCTCCACTATTGGATGCCCATATTGATTTATCAATATTTTACTTTTCATATTTCTCAGTCCATATTGTGCCTATAATCAGCATTCCATAGTTCCTGTATTCATTTTAACTGAAGAACACAAATACCAGTTAATGGTAAATTTTGTGCAGTGGTAACAAAGGAGCACCAGAATAATAAACAGAAGTTACAAAGCATATAGTTACCTCATCAGGCTCCTTCCTCAGCTTTGACTTTATGAACCGCAAAAGATGCTTATGGTTCATACAGGCAGAGTGGTGAACATGAGTGTCAACCTTCCTGACATTATAAAAGTCACGGTGGGGTGCACTTTTCTGGGCTAAAAATTCCCTATCCGCATTCAGCATCAAATGGAGATTAAATTTCTGCATCATTTGTCAAAGCTACAGGATAATTAGAAGAGAAATGGAGAAAAAGGGTCAAATGCACAAGCACAAGTTAGAACGAGTACTTGCTCCAGAAGAACCAGACGATGATGACACAAAGTTCTGACATTCCCTAATGCTATAACCCGAAGTATGACATGCAAGTCAGTGAAGAAAGTGGTTGCGTCAGCAACAGGAAAAAGCTCCTCCATTGCTGAAAATAAGAAATAAAAAAATAAAAAGTTAGTACTATCGTAAGACAAATTCCATGCAACCGTAAAATAGAAAGTAGCATCAAGGAGAAGTTTTGACCCTCGCATTCTTTATTTGCATAGACATGAATGACTCCATCCCGCATTTCAAAGTAATGCTGCAACAGAAGTTGACAAGTTGGTAAACGGCCAGGAATAGATAAGCTGCACATGATTTCCATAACTTCAATATTATACTCACATCAGATTTTCCCTCTGAAGTGTAGGAAAAAGGATCAGGATTGGGCTTCGGGGTACTAGGATCAGATATAACTTCTTTCTCCCAAGGTGCAACTGTTTCCCTGAATAGATATCTTTTCCGCAATTCAAGGCAGTCTTGAATAAGCAGATAGGACTCAACTTCATCAGATGATGGCACCTCTTCAGGAAAAATAATAATAATAATAAAAATCAGATGGATAGCTTGTATGTAAAATCACTACCTATGCAAAGTTGCAGAAGAGAGCAATTGTCCTTGAAGACAGCCCATGCCACCAAAAGGAATGGCATCTATTTACATGAAGAACACAGGATGGCCTTGATTTTCTTGAATTTTACAGATTGAATTCTTTGGTAAAGAGCACTAAAACAAATGACCACGATGAGCTTCTTTCAGGCAGAATATAAGGTGAAGGCTCAGGTGTACACTAGGCAGGCAATTTATGCCAACAATGAAAAGAAATTTGCTATCTGAAAGCTAACTGAAAGATGTCACAACACAAGTGACCTACCATTTGGATTAATCTTAAGCCGAACAAATGTTTCCTGTTCTGGCTCTTTCCTTAAAATATCAGCAGCAATGGGATCTGGCTGAACAACATGCAGATTCCCAGATACGCTATGAGATTGAATCATGCTAGATGCTGACAAGGCCATCTGGTCTCCATTGGCGTTATGGTTATCAGGCAGCTCCTGATACAGATCTTTTATCTCAGGCCCCAGCACAAGATTTTGAAACAAATCAAGACAATTGAGAAACATGCATTACATAAAAACTAAAGAACTAAACAAGAAGTTTTAGTGATATGCTGCATGAAGAGACCCTATTAGCAGAAAGAAAGATAGCATATGCACAGTATATGATGGACAGCATGCACTCAAAAAAATCAGGCGCTGATATTTGAATGAGAAGTTTATAGGGAACTGACAGCATTCCCATTTGTATGCAGATAACTTGTGTCTAATTTAGTATTGTCGGTCAGATGATCTTCATCATCTGACCCTTCCACACTCTTGAAGGCACTTGTGCCAGCAACAGGTGACTTTGGAGAAGTCGGTCTGATGAGATGCCCAGCTCTCTTTGCACTGGTAGATAGTGAAGCAGATTTCCCTGAAACATAAGGTCATAGCGCATTTATTATCAGAACAGAATAAGGAAACCTACAGAAGGACAAACAGGGAAAATAATTTCGGCATTGATATTAAAGCGTAAGCACATCAAAGGTGCAGGGACACATTCCAGATACTCCGTAGCATGTCTGCCAACTTATGACAAGAAATGCCCTCTTATTTCAAACCGAGGACTATTAAATGCAGTACAGAACCTGGAAAAGGAAAAGGATAGAGCCTGTAATTTGCTTGTTGGTCCAAAAAATCACTATCTTGCATATTTTAATGGATTAAATTTTTGACAAAATTACTGGCACATACAAGCGTCTTCTTCTTCTTTTTTTCCATCCAATATTTTCCTTGAACAAATTTGCCAAGTGATACTACGGGACTTGGCTCTGAAATTGAGAAATGAAGACAGGAACTAGCTTTTAGAGGAAAGAAGGTATCAAGATAAAGAAAGCTTCTGATGCTTAGGAAAATAATGGACACGGGGAGATTCTCCAATCATACATCCTTGCTCATCCAGGTTTGAAATATCCTCTGTACCACACCAACTAATCTTTGAGCCTGCAGAGCAGTATGAACTATCCGTACAAATTATCCCCTTCTGATACGAGAAGGAAGAATTCTTAAAGCACCCTCTCTCTCACCTTCCCTCGGTGACCTATCTATCTGGAGAACCATGGACCCTCTTGAAAACTAAGTCCAGGGTGATTCACTTCACCTTTATGAGCTGACAAAGTCTAAAACTTCATACAACGATTCTTCAGTTTTTCCCAATTTACCAGTTCAGCTAGACAATCATAAAATCGAACTCAGGGGAAGACAAGTGTGCAGTATTTAATTTACAAAGCAGGAAAGACCTACACCCTCGGGTTTACGTTCCATTCAGAGCCGCCTTCTTAACAGCGCCATTTTCAACATCAAACTCCTATCAGAGGTCATCGCTGCCAAGTGAAAATACTCAAGTTTCCATTTGAAAAAAAGACTCACAGAATCCCCATTTCGCACAAATTTTTCAACCGAGTAAAAGTAAAACGGGCAACAAGCATGCTAAACGACTCAAGGAGAAGCAAGAGACCGAGAGGGAGCACGAGAGAGAGGGCCTTGAATCAGTAAATTGATTTTTCTACATAAGAAGTAATTATATGGCTAAAACAATCCGGTAACGGCATCATCCCAGCAAGCAGCAAGAACTGATTGATTGATTCATCGGACATCACTCACTCCGGTGAGAAGTCCGACACGGCCATACCTTCAGGGAGCGTGTGGAGCCTGGGAAGACCAGCCGAAATCAAGGCCACCGGTATCGGGCCGTTGCACCTCTCCTCTACGTCGATTCCGCCGCCAGCAGTGGACATGGCGGTGACGTCGGGAAGGGAGGCAGAGGCGCGGCGGTATCCATTGCCGCGGCGGCGAGCATGAGGACGACGCCTCTTCATGTGCTGGGGGGAGTCCGGGTCGGAGTCGTCGTCTCTCTCGCGATCCCTGTCGACGGTCTTGGCGAACTCCAGGAGCTGATTTAGGGTTTTGCGGTGCATGTAGTAGGCTGAGACGGCAACGAATGAGGCCCCAACAAGCGCCGCCATGGCCAAATGGAGAGTGTAAGTGTCCATTGGGAAGCAATAAGAAAAAATAAAAACCCGAACAAGACGGCAGATGATATATAGAGAGAGAGAGACAGCGACGGAAAGCGATCTGAGCCCTGTCACAGTAGTGAACTAGAGGTCAGTGGGAGAGCAGGGAGTGGCGAGTCGGAGCTCAGAGCTCTGTTTAAATCGAGCCAATGGAGGCTATCAGCTCTTGTTTATAGAGGGCGGGAGGGCTGCGTGGTGGTGGAGCACGGATTCTCTCTCCTCTCTCTTCCGTTCCCTCTCTATCGCTATCAATCCTGCTCCCATTTTCTCTATTTTTACTAATTCCATTATTCTTTTTATTATAATTAATTAATTAATTTTTTTAAAATCTTATCATTATTTATTCAAGTGAGTGCTTTGACGCGGTAGCGTGTGACAGATAAATTTTGAGGGTTTTCTGTTATTCACTCGGCTGTTGCTGCTGCTGTTGCGTGCTTAGCTTAGTCATCTGGCGTAATGCTTATTTTATAAGATACACATGCTGAGACATATTTTTATGTTCAGAAGAAAAAAAATATAAATGTATTTATTAAATAGAATGATAATTAATTACATTTTAATTTATAACTTATAAAGCAATTTCAACGTTCCACTTATTCAAGAACACCTTACTAATGTTGAAATCGATGTATGATATGTTCGTGGTGATAACTGAAATGAAAAATAATGTAAATAAATTGATGTGAAAGAAATTAATCTCGATACGCATTCATCAAATAAAAAGACAAGGAGTCCATTCGAACCAACTAGCAAAATAATGAGTTCACAAATATGTTAGTTCATGTATAACTTTATTATTTTCAAGTTACAAATGAATCCTATAAAATTAAAAATAAATGGAAAAATAAGAGAGTAAAAGGACGTGAAAAATCTCACGATATGGATCAAATACATAATATCTTAATTGTTAAATTAAGGATAATGTTGCTGCTGCACAAAATATGAACCCTTTCACACGTACAATTCCCTTAAAATAATGAGTTCACGGATCTGTCTATGCCTAATTTATTAAGCATAATGAATACACGCATTCTTTATGGTTGTATTTTATAACAATAAATTAAAGTTTTAAAAAAAGAACTTTTATTTCCTTTTATGATTTAAAATAATAATAATAATTTCCCTTTCTTTATCGGATAAAATTTGTCATGGTGTACATATATGAAAAACAGCGGACTTCAAATCAATCAGTCAGCAGTTGCTCGCTCATATATGTCGACTCTCATTCCGTGGAGAAAGTAAATATATATATATATATATATAAGTGAATATGGCTATATTTCATAGGTAGAAATGTAATTGGAATTAGAATTATTATTATTTTTTTATTTTATACTATTTTTAAAATTATTAAAATGAATTTTAATATAAAATTTGTTTTTATTAATTATATCTTCATTCGGAATTCATTAAAAATTTTGTAGCATTTTAAAATATTTATAATATCTATATTTTCTTTTTTATCTTAATTTTAAAATTTTTTATAATTCAATTTATAATTTTAAAATTTTCAGGGATTTTGTAATTATTATTATAAGAATTTTTTGCTGGTTTTTTAAATTCATAAATATTTTAAAACTCTTTTTTAAATATTTTTTTATTATTTTATATAAAATAATTTTGAAAATTTGAGAATTGATTTTTATAATTTTTATTTTATTTTAAAAATAAATATAATGGTGAAATTGATAAACACATGTAAATGAATTATCATTCATTAGTTCAACAAAATGAATGAAATGGGAGGAACGAGGGAGAATCAGAATCGTAATTCCGATTCTTTTTAACATAGCCAAACATAAAGAATAGAATGGGGGATAAAATAACCTTTGAGATTCAGATTCCAATTCTGATTCTATTTTTGCGTACCAAACACAGCCCTAAGAGCAATAATACAAGGAAAGATGTACAGGCATATCAATAGGTAAAATTACAAAAGCCCGTTAGATTTCAAGACACTATGAATTGGTTGGAAATATCCTGAGTATGGCCAAAAAAAGAAAAAAGGAAAAAAAAAAAAAGAGAGAGGAAACGGTCCGTACGATTTACCAGTTCCCGGCAACAGTGTTACGTGCGAGTAACCCGCGCGTAATGAACGCAATCTTATGACAGTGATCGATCAGTAATAACGGCGTGGATTGGGGGAGTGCCCACAATCGTTTGTGACATTCAGTGCATCTTATTAAATAATACATAGGATTAGAGAGACGCGTTGTTGCACACCCGGCAGTTGATGGAGAGAAAATTCATGAATCGAGTCAGCCAGCGTCGGCGAATCGGGCGGGTGACGGTGATGCAAGTCAGCTGATGTGAAAATGGTTATGCTTCAGCGTGTGCGCACTCACCCACCCAGATGCTGGCAATGCTGCAAAAAAAAAAAAAAGAAGGAAATGAGCGGTCTTTCCAATTCCTAGTACCATAGGTAGCTGTCCATCGTGTGTCCACCAACATCAAAATTTTGTTTTATTTTTACGAATGAAAATAAAATATTTAGATAATTTTATTTTATATTAATTAGGCCAGTCACTTAAATATAAATCAATTATAGTTTGACAAATAGTTTACACAATAAAAAAGAACTTGTTGATTTGAGGAAAGGAGAACTGGCATATGTAAATGACCAAGTATTTCAAGATATGAGATTCAATATTTTTTCCATAAAATCATTTATTTCATATGGTATTATTGAAATAAACAAAAATATATGCGTGCATATAATATATATAGAGAGAGAGAGATGTTGGAGAATCATGGCACGTATCAAATGCTTATCTCGAAGTACACATGGTGAGAATCGATTCATGGTTAAGAGAGAGTGGCATAGCATAAGCATCCTTCCCATGCCTGCAAAGACAAATGTGCACTGAGAAATCAATCAAGAGCGGATTGAGATGGAGCAAGGGAATATGTCAAGGCAGAGTGCCCTGACCTTTTTGTGGAGTGGATGGCATTATAAGCCGAAAGGTAGAGATGTTCAATGGGCCGATTTGGCTTGGAACCAGGCAGTCAAACTCATAACCAGCCTAGACCAGCCAAATTTGCACAAAATCAATTTTACTGGGTTAAGGAACGGTTATGGGTCGGGTCCAAGAAATGGGTTTGGTGAATAAGAATTGGTTCAACATGCTTCCTCATTAAACCATGTTGAACTGGCCTAGAACCATTACAAAATTGGTCTTGATTGTCAAAATCTTGCAAATTAAAATTAGATTTTATCGGTTCAATTTAAAATTATAAAAATAAAAAGAAGTTTATTTTAAATAATTTAATAAAATAAAAAAAGATAGACAGTTCAGGATCAAATCAACCCAAATAGTGAATCGATCAACTTATGAACAGTTTCGAATTAGTTCATACATTTCTAAATCGTGATTTATAATTAGATTGACCCATTATTTTTAATAAGTCGAACTGTAATATAATCAAATGAGTTATAGCCATTTTAAACTAGTTCAGCCTACCTGTTTTAATATCTCTACAAAAAGGTACGGGGCCTTGAAGTTGAACATGCGCAGCCGGCAGCCCGCCCTTGATCTCTCCTTGACATGGTGCTGAGTGGGTGGGAAAGGTTGGATTTCTTTTATTTATTTTTAAAAAATGAATCATATGTATAAACGATAGTGTTAGCTGTATAGCAATTAATATTTAATAATTAAAAAATAACTGTTAATATTAATATTACTAGGGATTCCTACGTGGCACGATCCCATGAAAGGCCATTTTCGGCCTTTTATTAGTAATATTAATAAATAACTATTAATATTACTAGGGATCGTTGATCGTCTTTCCATAAAAGCCCATTTTCGGCCCATTTATGAAAAGCCCATTAAAGGCCCATTCACATTTTGTCCGGGAAACAAGGCTGAGACACTTGTCGCTAGTTCTGGGTTGGTTCTCGTCTTGTGGGCCCCGGATGATGTCCCAGATCCGTCGTCACCTCCCACTCAGAGGTGAGTGGCGAGTCCACAGTAGCCAATGGGATCGCTCCATGTCAGCAAATTTCAGTGTCAATGACCACACCGTAAATTATCTCCTCCCCGGGCAAATTTTGTGTAGTAATATGGTATAGCAAGGTAAGAGCTAATCTTTAGGTCTCACGCTCTCCACCATTGTTAGCACTTGCTCTTCATCTACTTCTTCCAGTTCCAGAAGCCTCGAAGGTAAGGTCCCTTACCCAAAAAGAGGAGGAGAAGCAGAAAAAGAAGACGAGGATAAGCTACTGAGCTTCAATGGCCTCCGTACTTAACACCTTGCCTTCCATAAGACTGTCCCGCACCAGCATCATCAGGTCTCGAAGCCAATCGGCTCCGACACCCGTTTCTGTTTCTTTCACGAGTAAGTTAGAGGTTCAGCTTTGAATTTGTCTGTGTTTTCCTTCTAAAGAGTAACACTTGGTCGGGGGGGGGGGTTTACTTCAATGCTCATCGGGTAACTGACAAATGAGAAAATGCCCCCCGCTTTATTCTTGAAGTTTGTAATCTCAATGTATTTCTCTGTCGAAATCTGTTGTTGCATGAAGTGCTAATATGCGTGTTACATATGCGAGCTTAGGACGAAGCCTTACAGTTAGAGCAGCGGAGACGGACACCAACGAAGGTGTTTTAAATCTATCTGTGCTTTGAGTTCACTCATAGCTCGGTTAATTGATGAATCTCATTATGGAATGTGAAAGTGAAGCAGTTCTGGGATCTAGCAGTTTCGAGCATCATATGTCTAAGTTGAGTCCATGAACAGTTCAATCTCAGGCACCTAATAAGGCCCCAGCAAATGGCGGTTCCAGCTTTAACCAGCTTCTCGGAATAAAGGGAGCCTCCCAAGAGACCGTAAGTTTGCATTCAGAAATGCATTACGTATGAGTGAGTCAATTTTGATGAATTATGGTTGAACTTATTATAGCTGAAGTTGAGATGTCCGTTTTTTATTAAAATCTCCGAGCTGATGATCCTTTATGATGCCACTTTTTGCCAGCCATTATAATTTATGAGTTGCATGATTTTCTTTGCCAAAGTTGATGGTACTGTCCTGATCATGCAGAATAAGTGGAAGATTCGCCTTCAATTGATGAAACCTGTGACTTGGCCTCCACTTGTTTGGGGAGTAGTCTGTGGGGCTGCAGCCTCTGGTACGTTTCTCCCATTTAAACAAATTGCAAGGAAAGAAACTTGCAATTTCTGATGAATTTATGGGTTTATCCTGATTGCTATAAAGGAAACTTCCACTGGACTTTGGAGGATGTGGCAAAATCGATTGTTTGCATGATCATGTCCGGCCCTTGTCTCACAGGGTATACACAGGTATTTTCTTGATTTCGGAAGTGCTCTGTAAATGTTGAACAAACATGGATTTGAACTTTTGATGATGCGAGGATCCTGTTTGTGTTCTCTTAGACCATAAATGATTGGTATGACCGGGAGATTGATGCAATAAATGAACCATACCGCCCAATTCCTTCTGGGGCTATATCTGAGAATGAGGTAAGTTATGTGGTCGAAATGTCATGGTTGTGATAAACATCATAAAAATATTATGTTATATATGACTTTCTTTGTATCCCAGGTTATTGTTCAAATATGGGTATTGCTTCTAGCAGGCCTTGGTTTGGCTGGTTTATTAGACGTGTGGGTAGGTAGTTCCTGAAAATTGCTCGAACCCCCTTTTCCTCTGGAAATATGAATTGTTTTTTTAAACTGAATGTCTGTTTCTTTAGGCAGGGCACGACTTCCCTATAGTTTTTTACCTCGCTCTAGGTGGATCTTTGCTATCCTACATATACTCAGCTCCACCGTTAAAGGTCATTCCCTGTATCAGTAATAGTTTGGATGTTTTCTTCGAATTAGAATCTGTACATCTCTTTTTGCCTCATAGGCCAGCTTATTTCTTTTTGCCAGCTCAAGCAAAATGGATGGATAGGAAATTTTGCTCTAGGATCAAGCTACATTAGTTTACCATGGTGGGTGTTACTCTCATTCTGTCTTGTCAATGTCAACCTTTTTAGCTAAATCCGTGTATTTATCCAATGCCGTCTCCTGTTGACATTCAATTTCCCACTTAGCTTATGTTCCTTTTTCCCCTTTTTATTCAGTTTCCCATTTAGTTTATTCTCCATTTTTATGTTTTTATTTGTTATCATAATAGGTGGGCTGGTCAAGCTTTATTTGGGACTCTTACTCCCAATATAATTGTTCTAACTCTTCTCTACAGCATAGCTGGGGTATGGTTTCTTAACGAAGTATTTTGGATTCTGACCATATATTATAGCAGATGTTCCTGTCAGTAATAACATGATGTTTATCTTAATTCAGTTGGGTATTGCCATTGTAAATGATTTTAAAAGCATTGAAGGAGATAGAGCAATGGGACTTCAGGTTCAGTTTCCTCATAATATGTAATTGTTCATTGGCTTAGACTTTACTTGGACATAAATTGGAAAGAACCATTTGTTTTGGCAGTCCCTTCCTGTGGCTTTTGGGGCCGAAACTGCCAAGTGGATCTGTGTTGGTGCCATTGACATAACTCAGATCTCTGTTGCTGGTACGGCCTTTATGTTTGTCCTCACCATTCATTTGTCTAAGTCAATCAGAATAGTATCTTCTATATCTATAATGGTATCTCAGAAATCGAAGTTGATGGCCACTCATGTAAGAATTGAACTATTACAGGTTATCTGCTTGGGGATGGTAAACCATATTATGCTTTGGCACTGCTCGCACTTATAATTCCTCAAGTTGTTTTCCAGGTAAAAAGACCCAAGCGGATCATTGGAAAATTAGGAAATTTGATGCTATCTCCTCTCAGGCCGAGTTCACAATCTAGTGATCTTTTTGCTAAATTCATGCGAATTTATGAATTAATGTGTATCAACAGCCATATGAAGATAGTAATGCTGATATTATTCTTGCAGTTTCAATACTTTCTGAAGGATCCTGTCAAGTATGATGTCAAATATCAGGTGCGTTACAGGCTTGTCTTAATGAATGAAGAACTACTTGGATGGATAAAGCAGATGTTGTGATAGGATGAGATGCTCCACTTCAAAATTTCCCTTTTTCTCACCATCTCAATTTGGGTATGCTTGACACCCTTGGTTGGAGTATTCCAACTTAGACCACGTCCAAAGGAAAGAAAATAATAAACTAATTTAGAGAAGTCAAGACTGGTGTTCAGGGTACCTTCCACAAAAGACTCTTTTGAACTGGTCTATTAGCAACTGCTGATTGTTATTGACCCCGTGGCTCTCAACTGCATCATGTGGAAGATTCACATCTCATGCATATGTTATCTACAGGCCAGTGCCCAACCATTCCTTGTGCTCGGTTTGCTGGTGACTGCCCTGGCAACAAGCCACTAACTACGTGAGTGGACAAGATGAATCCAAGAACAGCCAGCTGAATTGTACAATCCTAAGAAAGCACGAGAGAGAAGACGACCTTGCCTCCCAGGTTCGCCAATTTCTAGCCATCCAACGTTCATGAAAAAAGGTCGGTGAAAGGTAGACCTGGTGGTTTTGTCCTCGTTTTCCTGGTACTTTTTTCCCCTAGAATACGTGGAATTTGAGCTGCCATAGAATAACATTTATTGCTGTTGTTCTCGACTTCTATGCGGCTGTGAACTTGTTCGTTCTGTATGTATGGATTTTGATGGTGGCAATTAACAATTTGTTTCCAATGAAAATGGCACGAATTCCAACATCAACTGTTTTCCTCTGACTTTGCTCCGTACAATCTTGATGTAGGACCTGCGCTTCTTCTTGTTTATGGTGGGGGGGAACGGAGTGGAGTGGGTGAGGGAATGATTCCGGTACGTGCCGTTCCATGTTTTCCTCACAATTTTTCTCCAAGTAAACACCAAAATCAAACAGCCAAAAAAGACAAAAGGGGGAAAAAAAATGAAACTACTATGTTTTTACTAATAGGTTTATCGAGAACGAACTCTTTTTTTTTTTTTTTAATAATCATGCCAACCTGATTCTAGTCCTCTTAAGTTCACTGTGTTTTTTGGTTGGTTCAAGTTTAAACTTCATTTCAGATTTTAATGAAGTAGAAGAAAATGCGCAGAACTTGGTGGGTTTGACTGTTCACTAAAGTGGAACGTGGCCTCGAACTCCCCCAATCGCCCAGTATAAGCGAGTCTTTAACTTTTTTTTTTTTTTTACCACGCAGTACTTTCCAGCTAAGGGAAGTATAGCTTGAGACTAGTTTGCGGTTGGACCAGGATTATCAGGAAAATTTTCATTGATTCTCTTAATATGAAATTCTATCATTGAATCACTCATTTGGGGTCTAGTGAAGGAACCATTAGTTCAATTTCAAATTAGAGATAAGCGAGTTTAACGTTGTTAACCATAGTTTTAAAAACTAGACTAGGCCAGCCAGTTCAACTGGGAATCGGTCATTCACTCGGTCCGGTTCTCATAAATAATTCAATTACACTTTTAAATGAGATTAAATTTAATTGAACCGGTTGATTCTCAGTCGAACTAATAAATCTAATCGAACCGGTGAAAAAATCAATCAACTTAAAAATAAAAATAAAAATATATTATAATATACTTATTTTATTTTACTATACTTATATTTATACTTTATATTAAATTTGAGACTAATATAATGACTATATTAATGATTTTGATTATAAATCATAGGTAAATTATAATATTATATCAATTTATTAGAATATTATTTATTAAACATACGATTCAACTCATTGAACCTCCGGTCCGACCTATGAACTTATGAACCTATACCTTGACTGGTTCCCGGCCCGGTCTGATTTTAAAAACTATACTACTAAAAGCCAACTCATAGTTTTTAAAATTGGAACGGACTAAGAATCGGCGTAAGCATGGGTTCATGGGTTGGACCGATTGTTCAATGAGTTGAACGACATATTTAATAAATAATATAATATTACTAATAAATTTATATAATATCATAATTTAATATGATTTATAATAAAAATGGTTAATGTAACTATTACATTAAATAAAAAATTAATATAAATTTAGTAAATTAAAATAGGTATATTATAATAAGTTTATTTTTTTAATTTTAAATTGAATAATTTTTCTACTGATTCAATTAGATTTGTCAGTTTGATCGAAAACTAATCGGTTCAATCAAAATTAACCTTTTTAAATTTACAATTGAATCTTTTATAAGAACTGGACTAGATAAGCGATTAATTCCTAATTGAACCAATCAAACTGATCAGTCCGATATAATTTTTAAAACTATGAGCCAACTGAGAAAAATGCAGCCCCGTACGGGCGACATTTTGTGTTTTTAAACTTTTGTCCCTCTCTCATTTCATAGCTGTCCATCATCGGCTGCTACCGCCCGCACAATTAGAAAATTATCCCCTCAAACCGCAAAGTGAGATATAAGCAACAAAACCACACCAAGGAACTCATCATAACTTCTTTTTTTTTTTTTTTGTATCATACATTATCTCTATACTAGCTGAAATACACCTCAAGACTAAATTGCGATCATGCCAAAGTTCCTAGGAAAATCTCTATCGACCCTTCCGACCTGAAATTTGATCATTGGATTACCCATTTAAAAATTTAGTGAAAAACTATTAGTCTAACCTCAAGTTAGTAAAAACAAAAAACACACCGGAACTCACTTAAGAGCTTCAGAGTCTCACTATATGCAAAGAAGAGAGAGAGAGAGAGAGAGAGGACCATTTAAATTAACCCCTCGATATCAGTCAGCCTCACCTGAGCATCAACTTAAAATAAAACAATATCATCAAACCAAAAAAGCTGTGTGTACCCGCTTGGCCCCCTCATGAGACGGTTCATCGTACTTTGATTCGCTCAGTGCGTATGAAAAATTGGCAGTCAAAAGGTGACGATCCCCCGACCACGTACACGTATACGGGCAAATGGGGCTAGACAGACAGCTATGAAATGTTTCCTCTTGCAGCTACCGAAGGCCCGGTCATGGGTGTAGTGTAGAACTGAGAGCCAATTCATATCAATCATATAACAGAAATAAAGAATACCAAAGCCGCCAAACTGAATCACCAAGCCTTCAATAGCACCTGAACAAAAGGGAAAAGCAAGCTGTAAGCTGCAATGGAATTAGAAGGAAAAGGTTCAGAACAATAAATAAAGGAGAGGTCAGGACATACTAAACATCAGGATCAAATCGTGTACCCAACTTAACTCGAGAGTGATTCGTCTTTGTAGCCGGGGGTGATGTGTAACCCATATTGATAACCCCAGGTACCATCTTCGGATTCAGATTATTTATCTAGAGTTTCATTGTTTATTTGTCGTCAACCAAAAAAAACCAGTGCTTCTAGACCAAGTCCAGGTTATATCTTCCTAAACTGAAGGTGGAAATGAATTCTTTTAAAAAAAATAAATAAATCGCACTGCAGAGAAATAGAACTAATTGGAAAATGACTTACAATCCTCATTCTGACAGGTGGATGAACAAGATACTCCCGAAGAGTCCAAAAATGTCGGAAGTTTTAATCAGCGCACACATAGGCATGCGATACATCTTATGGCATCTTCAAGGCCTGCTTCAGTTGAGCAAATGCAGAAGGGTGAATTCTACTGATTGCCGAGTTGAAAGATTCTCCGTGGATGCTTGCACAAGTTTGGAGATTCTCTCTCACCAAGGTCTCCAGTGATAACTGCTTGACTGGATCTGAGAACTTCATCTGAGCAATGAAAGGATTCAAAGAGGTAAGGAAAAAGCAAAAATAGTAACAATAATAATAATGATCATTCACGAATACATATACCTGTCTTCTGCGTAACTCCTTGCTTGGAATGACATCACCATGAGCCCTGCTTGAGTCCAGACTATCACTGCTGCATCAAAATATAATCAAACAATGTAAGTGCTACTATAGCTTAAAGACCATTCCCCGACAGCCAATGTAACACTTGTACAAACATGCAGTGCTGCTATAGTCTACCAGACCTGGATTCTTCCTCGTTGAGGTCATTGGTCCCAGCCATTATAACACTTGTACAAACACTGAGGGAAGGTAAACATAAACATTCATCATGTCAAGGGAAAGGAGATGATGTAGGATGTAAATATCAAAAAGATGAGAAACAAATATCTGAGAGAAGGGTTCATTACCTCAAGATTTGATCAAGTAAGTCAAGAACTTGAGGCAGTCTGAGAGTGAGGATTATTGAAAGTGCCAGTCCGTATGTCTTCCTTTGGGTAGAGTTAGCATTGTCCACCTTAGTCCCAAATGAAAAAGATTACCATAATAAATTGAGCAGCTCTTGATAGCACATATATTCTTCTAGAGAAAGTAATGCAGGTTCTGTTCCCTTCTAATAACCAAAAATTGATACTTAAAAAAAGATACTCCTGAAGACAGTGAGACAGAAAATATATTCAACCTTATCAAGCCAAACATCCACCAGGCAGAGAAGCACAGCCTCTTCCACGGGGACCCCAGCATTCTGCAATGTAAGGAGAAGTGATGGATCCGAAGTTAGCTGAGCGAGATAATTGGTATTCATCACCAAAATCCTCGCTAGGATTGCTGCAGAAGATGCTCTCACTGCAGTCTTTGAAGGATCTTGATCATCCCCTCCACTCAAGCAGATGACAATCAGTTTCTAGCGACAATAGGAAAGATTGAATGCATGAAAAATGGTCAGCCCCCGCAACTAGAAGGTTAAGTATGTGAAGAGCTTAAGATGTTTTAACTTATCTCTTGATGCATGGGAAAAGAACCAATACCTGAAGGGTGCTGGTGATCATCGGTGGCACTTCAGCTGGGAAACACTACATATGGAAAAGTAACTTAAGCAAGCAATGAGAATCAATCGTTCACATGTGGAACTAATGAAAGTAACCCTGACATGCTAACTTTACTGCAAGACATCCTGGAGCACCAAATAAGTAAATACATTTAATATAATGAGATTTTCCATACATGTTCAGGTATCTGCACCTATAATTTATCATTATGAGAAAGAACATGTTTGCATTAACACATCAATGTTGGAGCTTCTAAGTGCAGAAAAACCATATGTTCCAATATTCTTGATAAGGCAAGGAAAATTAGATCCATATATGAATTTAAAAAATGAAAATATGTGAAACAGCTGCACAAACTGTACAAAAATAAGATACACTCAGCTGATAGAATATTGAGAAAACTATTTTGTTATAAACATCTGCAAAATTTCATATTGCTACCTGAATCAGAATGTCAATGACAGGGAGAATTGAAAGCAGCCCTCTGTCGTTCACATTGCCGACAACCAGGTCAAGAAGCTTTGCAATGCTGGAAGCATGCATACTTAAAAATTCTGATCCTCCCAAAATTATATAACCCTCAATAATGTTGACAGCAACCTACAAGAAAACTCAGACTATTTAATGTAAAATGCAGGGATGAACTTGCAAATAGAAGTCATACCTTCTGAAGGTTGGCTATTTTAGTATCTAAGGTATGAATGATGGAAATCACGTGAAATTTGCACTATCTTAACCTGCAAATGATCGAAGCTTCTTTCCATTATTTCCAGCAAGCATGGAAAGTATGACAACAGCTGGGGTACCATAGATGGTGCATGAGAAACTGTAGCTTCCCATAGCTGCACATTCATATCAGAGGATATAAACACAAGATCTGAAGTGATAATTTTTCTGCCAATAAATATCAAGTAGGTACAAACCTGCATGCTGTCTTCCAGAAGATTAAGTTCATCTGGGCTATTTATATCAATTCCCTTTTGAAGAATGGGTAGCAAAATGTTGTAGGAGATAGGTGACTGATCACCAAGGGCAATCACAAAGTTCCGCAGAGCAATCAGAAGTTGAATTTGAAGGAGGCTTTCACCAGTGGATTCCTCCCATACCTAGTAATAAAATTTTTACAAGTGAGAAAGGTCAAAGAACTCAACAAACTGACATGGTATAGCATTACCAAGATGAGCAGTATCATCATATCATTATCATCACGACCAAGAAGCACCTACCAAACTGAGAAAATACAACAAATCCCAATATATGACAATCAAAATATTGGTCCAATTTTACCACGGAAAACTCAGGAAAAAATACCCACTTCAGCAAATGCATTGGAAGTTCTATTAAAGATTAAAAGTCCCTTCTATGATTCAATCGCCATAGTTGTCACTAGCTCAGCAACAATCTTCTTATTATAACCAAAATTACAGGTGTCATATCAGAAATCCATAATATATTGTATCAGGCTAAAAATCTAAAGGAGGTTTATTAGGGCTTATATTTGATATAAAATTCTTCACCGATTATATTTGAAGTAACTTCAATGAGATATATTCATCTACCTTTCACTTCTGAATCTCTAACCTATAGATTCAAGGAAAAGCATTTCAAGAAAGTAAACCACCAACAAGAAGCATCTTTGCTCTCATAGGAGCAAGTTTTTCTTTTCTTTTTCTAGTCAACGTAATGTACTTTGAGCTGCAGATGTAAGAAAGACATGAAGGTAACATTTATATGAAACACAGTTATTAAAAGGAAAAAAAGAAACAAAATGTTTACATGAAAAAAAAACCCTGTTTATCACTAGTTTCTTTTAAGTTCAAGACACAATTAATCAAGTTGATGTAATTATTACATCTAGGCAAACTGCTTTTTTTAGTTCCACTGTCCAAGCAATCAATAAAGAATTAACATAAGGAGAAAATAAAGAAACTATACCTTTTTGAAGAATTCAACCAATTGGTTTGCAAATGGAATTACTTCACTCTCATGCCCAACCAGCACAGATATCAAATTTAAAACCTGAACCTGCAACAAATAAAAAAAAAGGAGTTCTGAATTCAGATAATTGCATAGAATGGCTTTATTTTCATATCCTAGATCTACAGAAATTAAATCAAAGAGAGAATGCTTATGATTAAAAAAAAGTTTCAAACATGAGAAAATGAAATTAGATAATTTTAGAGCAAGGCTTGTTTTTGAGAGCATATTCATAATAAAACCTGTACAGAATGCTTCTTAAAACACTAGGAAAGCAGTTTTTTTTTTTGACAAGTAAGAAAGCAGTTATTTGTAAAAGTTGATCCAGCATACACAATGGACACAATTTGACGATTCAAACTCGGCCCCCTGGGAGGAGTTGGGGTTGGGGGTGGGGGGTTGTGGGTGGTGTGGTGGGGGCAGGCTGGGGTGTGGGATGGGCTGGGGTGCGGTGTTTGAAGAACTCTTCTTAATAAAAGAAGAATTTTAGCCCACAAAAGTAGAATAATTAAAAGCAGAAGAAAATACTTTATTGTGCCAAAAACATGGATATGAAAACTGAACCACATAGAAACATTAATCATGAGCACAAGGAAGCATCAGGCAATTGCTAGCGTAATTGTCGACATTGGCATAGTACCTTTGAGTCAAATTCGTGAACGTCTTCAACCAGCTTAAAGCAAAGGTTGAAACAGATTGGAAGAAGATCAGCAAATTCACGTTGCAAGAAGTTTGCATCTTCAACATGCAAACACAGTGACCTACATGCTGCCAACTAACATTGCAGATGCATCATTTCAGTTTGAGAAAGAAAAAACTTTAAAAAGAAACTAGAAATTCAGATGCAACCACATAGGAGGCATGGTAAGAATCACCATACCCTGACAGATAGGTCTTTCTCCTGGAGTAACTTTGTTAAAGCACAATATACTGGTCTTTTGATATCATCTTTGATCTGCCATATGAGGAAGTTCACAATTTATTACTGCATATCGATCTAGAAAGGATATGCTCATCAGCAATAATGCAGCAAACATCAAAAGTAAGAATCACTATCAAAACTGTTATTATTTTTTACTAAAGAAAACAATACCAATCCAAATATAAAAAATATAATCCATAAGAGGAAAACAAAAGAGAAAAAGTACAATCTGCATCACTATAGCTCTTTATCTTTTAAGACGAGAATTACCTCAGATACCCATTGTCCCAATATGAGGGCAACTTTGCGATGAATGATTCGCATATTTGGATGGTCATTAGAGAGCTCAAGAGACAATGCACCATTAAACCTGCAATGCAATGAATTCAGGAAGGAAGTTCTTGATTGATTTTTTTACAGTGAAAACACAAAGATCATTATTATAACAAGGGTCTAACTGGTAAAACACTTGACAAGAAAATATATTGAACACTAAAAGAAAGACAAACAAATAGAAAGACCAAGACTACTCACCAATCTCTAAAGCTCAGGTAATTTGATAATTCATAATAGACATATGCAGCAGCACCATAGGCAGCATCTTTTAGAAGCAAACCAGGGGTGATTTCTGTTACTGATACAGGGCAACCATTCATTGCCTCTCGAAGGATAGAAACTACAACAGGACCTAGCAACTAATAATAATAAGCAAGGTCATGATACACCTTTAATCCCAGGAATGACTGTCACATAAAGTGTTGAAAAGATATAACCCAGTTAGTTATCACCTACTTGGCTATGATTTTCAAATAAAACTATATAGAGAGCTTCAGCACATGGTCGGAGCTTTTCTGTCCACTGAACCATATCCTGTTCGTGATGGAAAGACTCTGGGTTCTGGTACCACTCTTCCAAATCACTTGCTGTTAGGACAAAGTACCTGTTAATACACAACTAGAACAATATTAGCTAAAAGTTTAAATGCCTTCAAAACAGACTTTGTTGAACATACAAACTGACATATAAAATGCCACCAAGGACAAAACTGAAAGACTATTCCATTCTCCAATTATATGAATAGATCTAGATATTACCATCACCATTAAGCACTGCATCTAAAATAACAAGGGGAAGATCCAGGAATATAGGAAAATGAAATGACTTTAAATAGGTAAATCTTACTAACTATTCATAGGTTCTATAAGTCGATCAATTCATTCCATGGTGCCAAAAAACAGTAATTCAAACAATCATTCATCAAGCCTGTTGTTCAATGAAAACTTGGAAATGATACAATTGTTTGATGCAAAAGGAATTGAGCGTGATCCTGTCTATTCCTCATTATATCTTCTTTCAGCAAATATATCAATTTAATGGACTTTTAACTTTTAAAGTAACTGCAGTGAGAGTATGACTGCAGTAACAACAGCTAGAGAGATATCAAGAGAATTGGATGAACAAGGAGAAATATTACCTTCTGATCAAAACATTGCATAATAGCACTATATGTTCACTAGGCATGAGAGAAGCAAGGATGTTGCCAACAGCATTGGAAATATTTTTTTTCAACTGCTCCAGGGAAACTCTAGATTCATCCATTGCTTTGCCAGTGAGAATTGGTTTGTATTCTTTACATTCTAGTATAACTTTCACCATTATCATGCACTGAATCAGGAAATCCTCAAACGACACCATTTCAGATCTGGGATCTGTTATATTACTTAAACAAAACTCCATGACAGGGCGAAGAACACAATTGTCACCAAATGAATAAGGATGCCTTCCTTGAATCGAGACTATCACTTTCATGAGTTTAGTGCACGCCCTCTTCACGAAGTCCCAGAATTTTGGATACCCATTACGAAAAGAAGCATCTGCAAAAGGATATCATAAATAGCATCATCTCATTATTATGCACAAAGAGCTACAGGTATGTCAAAAGATCAAGTGTCTCGTGAACATTAAATAAATAGAGAAAACAATGTCAAGAATCAACATCTTACAGTATGGAAGAAATGACTGAGTGGCAGTCAAGAGAATTGGACAAACTTCTTTAACTGGTTGAACCTCCTAAAACAAAGAGATAACAAGGCTGTAAAAAACTTGAAGCTTATTATCAGTATCTAGATATAACTACGAAATGAACACATTAGAAGCTAATAACATCCACATCTTACTATAAACAAGTGGATAACAAAATACCTGCATGCTCTTTGAATCACTTGGGTACCCAGAGATCACTAGCTGGCGAATAATTTTGAGACAAAGTAACCATCTCTCACAAATTAAATACAGTTCAACCTGCGGTTGCTGAGAATTTGAATCATAATTCTGAATAAGTGTCGCAAAGCCATGTAAAATGGTCGGTACATCACTCTGCCAAAGGTGCCAGCTGTAGTTGAAGAAATGGGAAGATATCTGCACAATCATGTTTTTAAATGAGTTATGACAAACTCATGCCCCTAGATGATGCATTCCAAAGGAAATGTAAGGAATGACATGAATCAACTGGCTAGCAAGATCTTCTAATCTGGAGTCTCAAAATTAGCAAGATAAGCTCTGGTCTTTTGCAGCATAAATGAACAACGGTCAAAGTTTTATGATTTTATCTGCAGTCACAATTTTAAGATGCCAAATCATTAAGCAATTAAAAGGAGCCAGACTTGATTTTCAACTTGATAACCAAGATGACACACACAAGTCCATATCCATGTGATTATGCATATGATTGAGCATATCTTTTAAATAATCCTTTGCATTACATATGCCAGTAAAAGAAGGCCCAAGGCATTCCTCATAGAAGAAGAAACATATAGATTAAAAGAAATAAATGTATCCTATGGATCCAAAAAAGCAATAAGAAATTGGATTAGTATTAGCAATTTCGGCCAATACCTCTGCATAATTCCTCTGATCTGATGTAAGGCGTTTGGTTGACAATTCCTTTAAGGTTCGGAAAAGGATCATAAATATCCTGTGTGAAGTAAGGATATCTGCAGACTGAAGCCGCTCAGCCAAAACTGAAAACAGCTCTGGCCTGAAATGAAACTTGTAAAATGATTAATGAGCACAATCACAAATCATGTACTAGTGAAAGTACATTACATACTTTGCAGCATATGCATCACTAAATCCTAAGGACACCTGGTTCATTAGGATTCAGGATATATAGAATCCAATTATCAGAAGTCACATTTGGTTTGATGCCAAAGGAGGGGCAGGGAATAATTACAAGACAATATGTGCAATATAAGAGAATCCTAATCACTAAAATAGATATGGATGATGAAGCATACCACTCTTTAGGATAATCAAATCGAGCAATTTTTGATATAAGTACTGCCAACATTAGAGCTATCTGCACTAATATAAAGACGTAATAAATAGATAAGTAAACCCAATATTTTTCAATACATAATTAAAACACAATAAAGAAAGCAATGAAGTTTCAGAGATACACTGGAGCAGTTAAACGACAAACAAGGTAATCTATGGCAATAATTTTCAAATTTATCCCTTAAACAAGAAATGAGTACGATAAAAAGAAATGTAGAATTAAAAGTTAAGCAACACGTTTTAATTCACCTGATCATTCTCTTCTCTCAAGTGGGATAGTAACTTCTGCCTCAGATGTATTTTTTCCTCGGTGCTAATACCCCTGAATGAAAAAAAAAGAAGATACTGAAAACTGTGCAATTTTTCAGCAGATGTAGATCAATTAATATAATAACATGCCAAGTCAATCGCAGTAGAACAATATTGATCCCCTTTCAATGGAAAATCAATGATAATTCTGAAGTAGATAACTCCTTCTGGTAGATACTTGATGTTCCACTTTGATGATCTTTTGACCATTTCAGCATTGTATTTATCAGGTACGACAAAGTACAAAACCGAGCATGTTCTGTCAGTCCACACGCCATGGAAGCTCTACCCAGTAAATGTAACATCATGCTCACTTCAAGACATACTAGAAAAATTTTGAGTAACTTACAGAGAATCGCGGCGGGTCCTCCAATACCGACTTATGCTATTCTTAAAATAAACTGAAGCCAATAGACGAACATCCTGTGATGCTAAATCCTTGGACATAATCACTTCCTGCGTACACCATTGTATATAATCATCATACTCAACAACACTAAAAAAGGGAAAACAAAACAATACCCATAACAAGCAGCAGTTGAAAAAAAATATATGAGAAAGCAAAACAGCTGCAGCGGTGACAGTACCATGAGACAAGAACAGAAACCCGGTCTGTTCTCCGACTGACTCAAGGCAGTCTCAGCAGGTTTGCGCACTCGCTCATCGCCACTCATTGAATTGGTAAGCAAACCGTAAATCGCCGGGAGGTCCAAGACGGAGAGCGCCATCTCTAAGCTCCTTCTTCCTCCTCCTCTCCCAGCTCACTGACGGCGCGCGAGGAACTCGTATTCAACGAAAGCTCAAAGATCCAAATCCAAATCGGAGGCTGACATTCAAAGCAGCGTTGATTGAAGAGCCGTTTTCTGAAATCGCAGAAGGGCAGAAGACAGAGCCGCGCTATGCAGAGTTAGCGACATGCGATGATTTTGTCGAATGAAGGGAGCTCGCACCGTTCTCACGAAGTCCATCTCAATTTATAATTATGTGAGGAAATGCAAAAAAGAAAAAAAAAACAAAAGAGGAAAATAATAAATAATTTACATTACGTAGGATTTTGATCTGAGGACAGTAAATAAAACAGCCTTTTATTCTGTAATCCGACATGTCTCATCTTATTCACAGAGATGTGTGAATGCAACCGTTAGTAATAAGGTTTGATATTTTCTAATTATATTTTTGGATTCGATTTTTGTAGTTTGGGAATTTATCCGTTAATAAATTAGAAATATGGATTAATTTAATTTTTGAATATAAATGATATTAAATATGTATAACGTGAGTATTTATGATGATAATAATGGACGGACCTTCGGGAATGTTATTGGGCCGTCAGGTGCAGAAGAAACAGATCCAGCTGCGATGGTTTCCCAGAGATCGACCAGGCCCACCCATCAAATACAAAACTAATACGGACCCGGCTCATGAAAGCCCAGATTGTGGTGCAAGTGCAGCGGATGGAATTCAGCGGTCCCCACGATGAACCTGGAGCAGTGGATCCTCTGTATCAGGTCGTAGGAATAAATCCGACACTCTGAAATCCGATTGGTTGACAGGCGTGGGTCGCCCTCAGGGTGCCACGTCTGCATTGATGACTGAGCCGCGGACCATCTGGACTCTCTCGCCCCGCCTTGCCTCCCGCGAAATATACATACATACATATATATATATATTAAAGGAAACTACTCGAACGAAATTATTCCGTCGCTTCCTTGATATCGTCGCACGGCAAGGCAAGATTTCCAGAGTCCAGACCCTGAGAAGTTCATTGAGGGATTCTGCGAATATGAAGATCCGTCTGACGCTTTCACTTGTCGTCGTTTGTGCTCTTTGTGTCGTGGCCCTCGAAGCCAAAAAACTCGACCCCTACAAGGTAACGCTCAGTTTATCTTGAAACATTCATCTATTGTTACTGATTACTCTCTCCATCGAAGCGTGTAATTAGGTTTAGAGTTCGATGTTGACGACCTCAATGTGTGGTTATGGTTTTGAATTTGTCGTGAATCAAGTAACTTGTCGATGTTTTTGTGAGTTTTGGATTAGAAGTTAACTTTTGTGCCGAGATGGAGATTCTTGGGATGTGTAGCGGTAGCTCTGAATAATAGTAGCATGAATAGCGGGGAACTTAAATTGGCATTGTAGCATTATGTCAGGGCTTATCATTCTGAGAAGCCGAAGATTAATGAGAGCCCATGCTCCATTTTATATGCTAGATATGGGGATCGGTGAGAATGTTCTGTACTTTATATGTTTCAGGTTCTCGGTGTTGACAAAAACGCAAGTCAGCGAGACATTCAGAAGGCTTTCCACAAGTAAGAATTTATCGACTTCTTTTCCTCGTATATAGGAGAAGTTTTATGTAGTTTACAGGCTATTCTTTCATGATGTCCAAGCGAGAGACACTTGCTGAGATTATCAGGGTTTATGCTTGAAAGTATACGTGGAAGCAAGGTTTAAGATTTGAGGTTATGGCAAAACTGTTACTAGTTGATTTTGCTTGCAATTTACTGCTGCACATTGGATATGCCTATTTCACTGTGATGCTTGGGTATAAGTTTATAATGTGATGTTCATATGCCTTCTTCCGATTGCCTAGCAATGTCATATATACTGATTTTGCATGTCTTATCTATCTCAATAGAGTATGAATTTCCAAATGTTTTACCCTTGTTTGATTGCCGTTTGCAGGCTTTCTCTTCAATACCACCCAGACAAGAACAAGAACAAAGGTGCACAGGAGAAATTTTCAGATATCAATAATGGTACTACATGTTGGACATCTTTTAATTTTGGGTTGTTGCATTGTAGTAAGCTGCTGCTGACCGGAATATTTACTTCTACCATTTGTTTCTTCCATTTCAGCATATGAAATCTTATCTGATGAGGAGAAGCGTAAAAACTATGACTTGTATGGAGATGAGAAGGGTAATCCAGGTTTTGATCCTGGCCAGACTGGAGGAGGTGGTGGTGGTTATGCTTACTTTACACATGCTGGGCCAGGGTCTACTTTCAAACCGGGTGACTGGCAGACAATGGGTGGTTCAGGAGGATTCAAGTCATTCTCTTATTCTTTTGGTGGTTCGAACCCTTTTGATTCTTTTGATTTCGGTGATATATTCAGTGGATTTTTTCAAGGCGGACAATCTGCCAGTTTCAAAACCTCGGGTCAATCTGCCGGTTTCAAAAGCTCTGCTGGCTCTCAGTTCAGATCTAGAAGCTCGACTAAGAGCAGCATCCAGATGGTCAGTTCACAGGTCTTTAAAAATGAAATAACCAACCGAGGAATGACCTGGCTTTTGCTATTTAAAACACCTGGATTGAAGGATAATGAGTATTATGAGTCCCTTCTTGATGAGGTTGGCAATTCATTAGAGGGAGTTCTGAAGGTACATTAATATACTGTCAGTGATTTCTGCCTTCTTTTGTGTTGGTGGTCCAACTCTGACAGGAGCTATGTTTTGTGAACATTTTTCTCTGGATAGGTTGGAGTCGTGAATTGTGACAATGAACCTTCTCCTTGTAAAGAACTCGGGACTTACCCCCGTAAATCTCCCAGGTTGTTCGTTTACACATGTAATATAGTGGGGAACAGTGGCTCTATGGTTGAGTACCATGGTGATCTAGTGACAAAAGATCTGAAAGTCTTCTGTCAAGAACATTTGCCTCGGTATTCAAAACGGGCTGACCTGAAGGGGGTAGACTTCTCCCCTGATTATGGCAATGGCTTGCCCTCTGTGCTGCTACTTTCCACCAAGAAAGATACTCCTACCATCTGGCGTGCTCTCAGTGGCTTGTACCACAAGAGGGTCAATTTCTATGATGCACAGGTGAGGCAAAATACCTACATATTATATTATGTTAATAAGTTTATGTTGTCATGGATTAGTTGCAGAATGTTCCATTTCAGTTCAGTTCATAGTACTGTCGAGTTCTCTAATGGAAGGAAGTTGATGCAATCCTATTTCTTCAAGCATGTCTGTTTTTCATATCTTAGAAGTGCAGTGGGATCTCATGCAGGTTCATGATATTTCAGAAATGGCAGTAAAGAAATTGGGCATAAATTCTCTTCCTGCTATTGTTGGTTGGCTGAAAAATGGGGAGAAGCATGTCTTAAGAACTGGAATATCTGTGAAAGATATGAAGTCTACAGTTAGTGACCTTAGTGGCCTGCTGGATGATTTTGAGAAGAAGAACAAGAAAGTGGATTCAAGTAAAGCCAGGAAATCTGAAGCTGATTCAGAACAGATGCCTCTTCTAACAGGGTCCAATTTTGATGCCTTGTGTGGTGAAGATGTTCCTGTATGCATCGTTGGTGCTTTCAGATCTTTGAGGGAGAGGCAAAAGCTGGAGTCTATTCTCTCCAGAGTATGCTTTACTTATCTTCTTGTTGAGTTCTTGATCACTTTGTTAAGCTAAAACCACTTCCTAATGAAATTTGTTCTTTCAGGTCTCCCGGAAGTCCCTCTCAAGGCAACGTGCCTCAGGGAGTTCCATCTCTTATGCACTTCTTGATGCGGGTGAGCATCCAGCTTTCCTGAAAGCATTTGAGAAGTCGGGATTTAAGTCATCTGACAAGCTCTTGGTGGCCTACAAGCCTCGGAAGGGGAAGTTTGCGGCATATGCAGATAAAATAACCGAGGAGTATGTGGAAAGGTTTATCAGCTCCGTTCTAAATGGAGATGTTAAGTTCAGCAGGACGAGGCAGAAGCCAAAGCTCAGATAGGGCAAGAGTAGACAGATATTCGTAGTAACATGTACATACTGGCAACTCATTACCACGAAGTTACATGAAAGTGTACGTTATAGATCGAAAGCCATATGCGGAAGCCTGATTAGCTCGGTTCCATTCGCCAGAGGTTAGGCTTGGGAAAACAATTACAGCATACTTATGATGTAAGGGAGGAGACCGATTATTGCTCGGGGACCTTACGGCATGTAATTTGATCTTTGTAACTTATTGTTTGATCTGGGAATATTGTACATGGGACTCTGTTTTTAGCATATCGAGTCTCCTGGACCCTATTGATTGCGCGGTGGGAGACAGCATGGTAGAATGATTTCACGATCTTTCCCCGTTTACCTATTATGTGATCCCGCCGCTGTGGTGCCACGCGGATGAAACTAAAGGCCCCACCCGTCTGGGTCGCAGCCAAAAGTCAAGAGCGTCGGCCATCGTGCCTGGAGCAATGGCAAATACTGCTGCCACCGGAGCCATGAATAATTAATTATCCCGGTAAGGAATAAACTATCTTATGGGTTTATCACAAGCTTTTAGGGACAAGTAATTTAATTCTTTTCGAGTGGGGGTGGATCAAGAAGGATTGGATATATCACTGTAAGAATTGCAGTCATCGATGGGCGGATCAGATCCAGTCATCTTCGAACACCAGGTGTACACGCACTGGTAAAATAATCATTGTAATGAATGATGACATACGTTTCTACATTGGAGTCAGAATTGGAAGACCAATGACCTCCACCAACATATGATAAACAATGCCCCATTCTTATATGTTGACCACAGCACGGCCATGCAATTGACCAGCTGTTTGCGGAACCGCCGGATTTCTCGACTTTGCCAGGCAGAAAACCCAGCAGACGTCCAAAACCATTTCTGGTTTCCTGGGTGGGCCTGTCAACCCCGTAGCCGGCTCGCAGTTTCTCTTTAATATCAGCCCGTTTACGTATGCAGCCCGGAATGGGAACCCGAGGTCACACTTAAACAACACAAGTCAGTGATCAAGAAAACAAGGGTCCGAAAGGATATACACGCGGTTCGATGAAAACGGCAAAGTGATATTTAATAAAGAATATTTATTTTAAAAGAGAGACATAATCGAGGGAAAAAAAATTTTGTGGTAACTTAGAACAGTAAGTACCCACGTGGGTCCCCCCTTCGTCGAACGGAGCTTACTAGAAAGAAAGAATCCGCCTTTCTTCCTTCACGGAAAACCGCCCACTGGATCTAATCCGACGTCTGCTCTACTCTCCCGCTTGGATCATCTCCGGCCTTATAAATCATCATCCTCCTCCGTCTCTCCTTCCGCCACTCCCGACAACGAACGACGAACCCACTACGTGAAAAAGACAGTACCCGCTTCTCCATTTCCCTCTCTCTCCACTCCCCTCTCTCGATTCTGCTCACTTCCCTCGCGGGATTCCTCCGCAACCCTTCCATGGACACCCACATCGGGTCCCTCGACTCCTGTAAGCCCGTCTGCAACGACGTCGGCGGGCTCCCGAACGGCGCCGCCTCCGTCGTCCATGGCTCGGCCGCCCCTGCTTCCCATATCACCTCCAGCGATTCCACCTTGGGCCGCCACCTCGCCCACCGGCTCGTCCAGATCGGCGTCACCGACGTCTTCTCCGTTCCCGGGGACTTCAACCTCACGCTTCTCGATCATCTCATCGCGGAGCCCGGGCTCAACCTCGTTGGCTGCTGCAACGAGCTCAATGCTGGGTACGCCGCTGATGGCTACGCCCGGTCCCGGGGTGTTGGTGCCTGTGTCGTCACCTTCACCGTCGGCGGCCTCAGCGTCCTGAACGCCATCGCCGGGGCTTACAGCGAGAACCTGCCCGTTATCTGCGTCGTCGGTGGTCCCAACACCAACGACTACGGGACGAACCGGATCCTCCACCACACTATCGGGTTGCCGGATTTTTCCCAGGAGCTGAGGTGCTTCCAGACCATTACCTGCTACCAGGTAATCTACACAGAATATCACTTGCTTCGATCAGATCATATGTTTTATGAAGTGGGTCGTACCCACTTGATTAAAAAATTATGCATCACGACCTCTGTTGATTTGGGCTCATTAAACTGATATCTGAAGCTTCAATCTTCATAATAAATTATTGATTTGACCATATTTATATTTTCTTAATAACGAGGCGTCCTAGGTTCGTTCCATAATAAAGGAATCTATTTTCTTTAATTGATTATTTATATGTTTTCTGTGCTGAAGTGGGGCTACGTTTGTTCATCAAGATTCAGTGATGCAAAGCGTCCTTTTGCCGTTTTAGGCAATCGATCAAAGTGACTTTGTTGATTCTGTGATCTCGCACTTGTTATTTTGCCCTTTTAAAGATCTAATTTTGGCTCCTCTTCCTCCTTCAAAAAATCTGATTTCGGTAGTATTTTTGGTAGGCTGTGGTGAATAACTTGGATGATGCACATGAACTGATAGACACAGCAATCTCAACTGCGCTGAAAGAAAGCAAACCCGTCTACATAAGCATAAGCTGCAATCTGCCTGCAATCCCCCACCCGACTTTCAGTCGCGAACCAGTTCCCTTCTCAATTTCTCCCAGGTAACGTTTCATTCCTGTTAACTGATCCCTTGGCAGTAAACTCTAATCAGATGAATCGGTTTGCTTAGTCTCTAGTTCCTGTGTGCAGGTTGAGTAACAAGCTGGGATTGGAGGCTGCAGTTGAGGCAGCTGCAGAGTTCCTGAATAAAGCTGTAAAGCCTGTAATGATCGGCGGGCCAAAGCTCCGGGCGGCAAAGGCCTGCGGGGCATTTGTTGGGCTTGCTGATGCCTGTGGCTATGCGGTGGCAGTGATGCCCTCTGCTAAAGGACTTGTCCCTGAGCACCATCCCCACTTCATTGGAACGTACTGGGGAGCTGTAAGCACTGCATTCTGTGCGGAGATTGTGGAATCAGCTGATGCATACCTGTTTGCTGGCCCCATCTTCAATGACTACAGCTCAGTTGGGTACTCCCTCCTCCTCAAGAAGGAGAAGGCCATCATTGTTCAGCCTGATCGGGTTGTGATTGGGAATGGACCAGCCTTTGGATGTGTCCTGATGAAGGATTTCCTTGAGGCATTGTCAAAGCGGCTTAAGCTGAACACGACTGCTTATGAAAATTACCACAGGATCTATGTGCCTGAGGGTCGTCCTCTGCAGAGTGCACCCAAGGAGCCCCTGCGGGTGAACATTCTCTTCCAGCACATACAGAAATTGCTTTCAAGTGAGACTGCCGTTATTGCTGAGACAGGGGACTCCTGGTTCAATTGCCAGAAGTTGAAGCTGCCCAAGGGATGCGGGTAAGCAGCGACCCTTTTAGATCCTCAATTATCCTCCCTTCTCTTAATTATCTGGATTTCTGCTGTTCCTATGCATTAATTGTTTGAATCGATTAAGCAGGTATGAGTTCCAGATGCAGTATGGGTCAATTGGTTGGTCTGTAGGTGCAACCCTCGGGTATGCACAGGCCGACAAGGGGAGGCGAGTTATTGCTTGCATTGGAGATGGAAGTTTCCAGGTATATTTATTTCATTTTTCGTATGCTAAATCTTGTTTTGAATATGTTGGTAGTTGTTACTTGTTCTCTAATGGTAGAGTGATCTAGGAGTGCTGCCGGCTGTTTGTTTTACATATCTGGTTTTGATGATTTCTTGCAGGTCACAGCACAGGATGTCTCAACAATGCTGAGATGCGGACAGAAGAGCATCATCTTCCTGATTAACAATGGAGGGTACACAATTGAGGTCGAGATCCACGACGGGCCATACAATGTGATCAAGAACTGGAACTACACGGGCCTTGTGGATGCAATCCACAACGGCGATGGCAAGTGCTGGACCAAGAAGGTAATTTTCCTAGGACTCAGCTCAGTGCAACTTTTCATCATGACGTAGTAGTACATTTCCTAGTAACCGATGGGCAATTTCGTCCCCGTCAGGTGTTCTGCGAGGAGGATCTAGTAGAAGCGATCGAAGCAGCCACAGGGCCGAACAAGGATTGCCTGTGCTTCATCGAGGTGATAGTCCACAAAGATGATACCAGCAAAGAGCTGCTCGAATGGGGCTCCCGGGTCTCTGCAGCGAATAGCCGTCCTCCAAATCCTCAGTAAAAAGCTGTGAGCTAATTTCTGCTTCGCATGCCTTAGGAATAAGCTACTATCTCTAGGTCCGAGAATCTGAGTCAGATTTCTTTTCCCTGTGTCCTGTGCCTCATTTCCTGAGCGGTTGCTGATCCCCTCTGGTGTATTTACCAAAGTAATCGATCCTTTCAGTTCCATGGACGAATGTCTTCAGTTTTTTTTTTTCCCTTTTGTCCACTACAGAGATATTCTAGCAAAGTCACAAAAGGACCGGTGGTTACGGAAATGAATGTGGTAGAGATAGATATCAGTCATTTTCTTCTCAAAGTTGTGAGGCCGTGGATTGTCCACCTTGCCGGGCAGTTGCAGCGCATCCCCGTGTTTCACGGGAAGGCGGGAAGATATTTTCTTCCTCAGTGCGGTATCGCATGATGTCCATGAAGTCATTGACTCATCCTCCAAACAGAAGTATCTTTCTTTAACAAGTTTGAGACTCGAGATTATACTGTGATAATTACCGAACGTGACATAATATGAATGATTGTACGAAAAGTGTGGTACTAGCTTTGATATGTTGGTTGGTTTACTGAGTGGAGGATTTCCAGGACCCCAGACAGGTGAGGGCTATGGGCCGACAGCCTTTCTATCCGGATCCAGGAAATGAACAGATTCCAGAATTTCTACCAGCCTCCGTGTTGTATAAAGGTCAATGTACTCGGAGAAGCCAATAAAAATGGCAAACTATGACCCGATTGGTCTATTATTATCGGTCAGATGCGAATGTTCGAATTTTGCAAGACACTGTTGGTCCTGAGGATTCAGAGAACACGCCGCCCTATGAAGAACTGACAGTGGCGCCGGCTTCATTTTACTCGAAGACATTTAATGGCCAAACACCTCTCTGCATTTTGCTCTGCGTGTGCATCCTTTTGTATCAATAAGATTATATCGCAATGCTCTTGAACACAGGTATAAGTACATTCAAGTTGGCGGAACAGAGTTTGATCAGGAATTTCTGTACCATTCGACTCACTTTCAAGTGGATCCATCCATTATACCCATCCACACCCCCCCCCCAAAAAAAAAACCCGGAGAGAGAGAGAGAAACTACAAAGTATACACATCAAGCCACAGAGGATAATGCAAGTCAGGGGCCTCAAAAGCCAACCACCCAGTTTTGCCTCTTTAGCCATAAAAGCTTCACAAAGAACAGGCAAAAACCCTTATGCAATACGCCCAGCTAGGACTTAGTAGCCACGACACCGCTTCGTCGGAATACTAGGCGACCATTTTGAAGCAAGGCAGCAGGAAAGGCTGCTTTGCAGTTGCTGATATGTGATTTGAGTCGGGGAATGCTAGGATGTGCACTTCTGCACTGGTGGCAACGCAGTTCCATCGACAGCAGGCCCTCATCGCACTTTATTATTGCCTTCCCATTGCTGCTTACCTCCTCGATGACATCAACTGAATCCCGAAAAAATGCAGTGTTGAATGAGTTCCAATGCTTCTTGTTCTTCAAATTGGTGGAGTTGAAGTCTTGGCTAATAACATGAAGGTGCAGCTGCCGCATGGATGGCACCTGCGCAAAAGTTTTCAGAGAAAAATTCTCTAAGATCACATATTTATGAAAACTCTTGATTAAAATCCATCAAATTGACAGTTATTGAACCCATAAACTCATATACTGATTAAACCAAAAACAATCTTTTCAAAGCATAAACAATTAATCATTTAGCATACACAGAGGGGTCTTTATTCCACTCATATTGGTGTACATGCGTAACTCTGCATTGGGCGCTCAAAAAGTTTTAGAGGTTATTGTAATATACCGAGTGATATCCAAGACGAAAAACTAAGGATGCATCATCCTCTTGCAAGAACTTCTCAGCCCACTTCAGACCCATGCCATGCATTCTCCTCAGTAGTTCGAGGTGTTCTTCACGTACATCTGACAGGCAATCAAGGTTTTCAGTACGTGCCAACACAAGGAGGTGTCTGCGTGCCTGTAAAATGATGCAATAGAAGATATAGACATGAACAGTGAAAAATTAAACGGTAATAGAAGCATATGGTAATGATGTTTACCTTGGGGTAACTGTCCTTTATCACAGCAACATCCTCAGTGAGCTCCAAAATATCATCCTTGTGCCTATCGGGGTGCATGGCAATTTGGTAGAGTGCTTGGGCCCATGAACCCCATCCTTTCGTTCCCAACCTTTCACTGCCTTTGATTGCCTCTCCAACTCCAGCATCACCTTGAGAGCATCTGCTCTTTTTGCTGTTTTCTGACAAATATTCACCATCCCTCTTATTCTTCTGATCACAACTCTGCTTACAATTATCAAGATCACAATCACTTCCTTGCAACATCTGAGAAGGTCCCAATTTTTTCTCTTGCATCTTCAGTATAGACATAAAACCCTTGAAAAGTGATGAATAAGCTTGACGAAGGAGCTTGCAGCCCTCATTGTAGTCACCGTCGAGACAGTTTGGTCTTTGAGGGTTCATATTCGGTCCAAGGACATGAATCACATGACTTACACCTTCCCTAACATATAATGGAGAAGTTGAAGGTAGAGGGACAACCACAGCTTCCCCAGGATGGAGCACTTTAGCTCGGGCCTTGGTTGCAGCCTCAAGATCTCCACCTGCAGCATTGAAAATAGCAGCATTCACCCCTCCGCCTCCAGATTTTAGTCTCCTGCATGAGATCATCGGTAAATTTTGATCTCTAGGAAAATATTGAATTGACAACCAAAATTAGGCCAGTTTTGCATTCCAGTAACATGTATAGAAATCATTACACTTACATCAGATAGTTTCAGAAAAATATCAATTTCTGCAGGTTATATAGACCAAAATGTCCCTGTGTACTTACCAGTTAGCAGCATTCGCTATAACACTGCAGCGCAAACCCCCTTTTGTGAAGAGATGGACTATATTCCCTACGTATGTGAAGAACTTGCTAGAGTCAATGTTCTTCCTTGCAGCTTTTTCCTTCACGAGGGACAAAATTTTTGATCCATGACTGAGATCCACTAATACAAATCTGGCATTTCCAAGCTTACTTACAAACTCCTCAACTTTCTCAACAATAATATCAGATGCTTTTTCATGATTGAATTGGAAATCAGCAGTTGAAATAGATGGAAATGCCAGAGTGGGAATATCAGTGCTAGGACCAAAAGCAGTTTCTTTACTTCCTTTTTCCTGCTTCTCAGAAACAGTTTTTAAGCCTAGTTCACTGTCTCGTCCTTTAGGATTGTGATCTTTCTTGTCTGAGCTCTGATGAGATACAGGACTCTGAACCCTATCTTCTTTAGGCACCATGCCAGAAGAAGGGGCATCTACTTTCTTCAGAAACTTCATTATACCGACTTGGACTTTGGCTTCATGGTTCTTCTGCCCGAAACAACCATGTGGAAGATCATCCAAGGGGCCAAGGCCGGTATATGTCTTAACTGCATCTTGAATCTCTACATCATTATGACAGAACATTATACGGGAAAATCCTTCACTCAGTTTAGGTGGATCTTTCTTCTGCAACATTCTATTCACAACAGCCGCAGCCTTTCCACCTTGCAAATTCCCCTCATGCCCAGTTCGTTTTACAGAACGGGAAATACAAAGTTTGGCAGGGAGATCGAGCACCACAGCATGCACATCAACCTGGGAACTTTCAAGCTTCACAAACTCAGCACGTTGTTCCCTGTCTAGATTGCACCGGTCAATGAGAACACTTTTACCATCATCCAGTGCACTGGCTGCACTCTTAAGGCACTGTGCCTTTGTTCCAGATTTTCCATTTCCAATTATGTCCTACAAAGAAGAAGCAAACGGGAAATAGTAAGGATCAGAATCACAGGCTTAGCACTATAACAGACCCAAAAATACGTCAGCCCTGTAATATCATATGGGCAAGCAGGAACAAAAGTAAATGGAGATCCGAAAGCTACAGAAAAAAGAACCAACTTGGTCAGTGATTGGAGGCAGTTCGTTCCATACAGAGAAGAATATCTAGCCAAAGAACCCATAACAATATGGAAAGACACATCAGAGAGAGCCACGCCGCTCAAATGGTTCAATCTGTTTTCTCATTACCAGATAGCTCAACCTATCAAGCAAACAAATAGTTTCAATATCCCGCTGCCCATAATTTTTGTCTTCGCGCTACCATCGTAGACAAGTTACAGCTATCAGTTTAAACCCCAGCATAGCAATTCATCAACCAGCTCATGTGGGTGCGCGAGAACGAGAGAGAGAGAGGTTGAGCTCTAGAGAGAAGACCTGGCATACTCGAACCCAGGGACGATTTGATGCACGCATGACGTTCTCGCAGAAGGTGGACTTGCCGCTGCCAGGGGCACCGACTAGCATCACCAACAGCCTCTTTCCCTTCTGGCCGCCTGCCAAACCGATAGAAATTGTCAGTCTCCGCCACTGGACAAACTCCAGACACATGGACAACTTTCAACTGTTCGAAAATGAGAATCTATAACGAGCACAAAAACAAGCACTTGATGCTGCCGACGCTGCGGAAGCATCGTGCGCATCCATATCCATTCCTGAAATGCCGAGACAGAACGGGGTTGCGATGAAATGGCTTCGGTTCAGAAAAGGGAATCATCTCCCTCTCTCCATCCTCGCGACAGCTGAAGGCTTTTCTATTCCTCTGCTTTCGGCGTTGTGCTTCCAGAACGGCTCATAGCTCACGAGGGCCGAGGCCCAGCAAAGGACTGAGGTGGCCCAACCAATAGCCCATGAGGTGTGGGACATCGGAAAAAAATTGTACGATAACCAAACAAAAGATCTGCTAGATATTTTTGGAAGTACGACAAACCAAGCTAAGGAATCGAATAACACTATTAGGGACTTAATGTAGAGGGTGATTTCATGTAGGGTTCTTGAATTAAAAAGAAAATATTCGAATTTTGGTTCTTATCAGTCCAATTCTCGGTCTTATTTGAACATTATTGTGAGAGAGTTGGATTTTCTGGGTATTTATTTCGCACCTCTAGAGTCACTGTTGAAATTCTATCATGTGCCTAATAGCAACTTTAATTTGCTTGAATCTGTATTCGAGTTTGGTTTTGTTCACGTGCCAGAGGCACCATGTTGTTCGGGGGGGGCCCTCTTGGCACCTTCAATAATGTGTACGCACCACAGGCGAAGTTGCTGTGTACTGTGTGATGGCTCTACCTTCCTTGTCATTGAGCTCCCACGCCAGTCATCCTTGCGCTTGGGCTCCTTGCAAACTTGATAAGCCAGGCCGCCTCATGAACATGCTGCTAGGTAGCACTTCACTGTGCCGCAGTTGCTGCAGACTAGGAGTCAGCTACTCCAAGTTCCTCCTTTTTCAATCCGGTTTTTGCTAGCCCGATCTGTAACATCCTCGTTCAAGGTGCAGGTGATGGATCTGCAACCTGGTAACATTCAAAGAATCTTTTGGATCTTTCGTTATGTATGGTATGGTATAGTATAGTATGGTATTGCTGAGATCAGTCAAAGCACTTCAGTCAATTCAGATAAAAAAGGCAAGAAAGCTACATGGTTATTCATTACTTGCAAGCGTAAATCTGAGTGATACTGAAGAATGTTAAATGTGTAGGGACACCCGGGAAGAGGATTCAATATATCGACCGGAGGCCCACACATTCGCATGATTGTTGTATCTGTTGTACCACATTAGGCTTGTCCATTTATCTTGGAACCATCCTATATCACTGTCAGCTGAATGACAAGACGTCCAAGGAGGCAAGAGGACACCAAACAGCTTGAAAGCAAAACCCCGCGTGACTTATCATCTTACTCGGTTCGACTAAGACTATGTAAAGAATTTTGTTTTTATCGATGAACAAACACTTCACATGATATTTCTTAGTCATTAGTCTCTCTCTTAGTCATTATCGGCTCACTGATTTTGATCCTAGTCTCTTGTCAGCTAAATACAATGTTTAGCTTAGAAGCAAGGCCGAAACAATCATGACCATCAATGGGTTCAGAATCTCATCAGATGTCTGCCTGGTTTGGCATCTTCTTACACAATTATGCAGTAGTTAAGGATGACACCGCATTAACCTTGAACCATATGAGTTGTCTTTCAACATAGGATCTGTGGATGCATCGAAGATTCAAGGGCTGTGGTTCACCTGATCTGAAAATTTACAGCTTATCTGTAATAACTTATCCTATTCTCCTATATAAACACTTTTCCTTCCTTGTTCAAAAGTATCTCAGTTATATGAACCAAAGCTAGCTATGCAGCACTCCATGGCCGGAGTCTCACAGCCATCGCCACTCACGGCTCCAGACTTCAGCCCTCAAAAGGATGGCCCCGACCTCCAACAGTCGAAGGATCCGAACTTTGCATCTGACGGAAAGGTGATGATGCTGGTGTTAATCATATTTTTCACCTCCTTCTTCCTCTTCCTGATAATTTTCATCTACTCGAAGCGCCCAAGTCCCCTCCTTTCCAAGTCCGATTCTGCTCCAGAGCCAGAGCACCACCCGACAGACCACTTCCCTGGTCCCCTTTTCAGCGGCCGCAAAGGTTTACGCCCCAGTTCTGAGCTGCCACAAGAACCAGAGAAATCAGGACGGTGAACTCATCAAACAGTATAGCTCAGCTAGCTATTTACATACTACTGAAATATCCTCTGTACCTGCAATAATGGAGAAACTGGGAAATGGAAGACCAGTATTCTCAGCCATCGATGCCGTCATCATTCGACAGCCAAAATTGCAGATATATATAATTGGGAAATCGGGTAACATTTGATGGCTTTTCATTTACTAATTGTGTATTTGTTCGTGGTCTGCCTCGATATTGGAAACCAACCATGTATTCAGTTCAAAATTTTATATTGGTATGTTTCAAGACAGATATATCAGTAAGTACTTGCAGATGTAAAGACCTGTATATGTCCCTAGCAATCGCGATGGTAGCTCTGTTGAAGCTGGAAGGACCGTTGTAACTTGATGGTGGCAGCAGCATTGGCCTCGCCCTGTGCCGATGGTATGTAAGAGTACAGGCTCAAGCCTTTCTACGGTAGACGCTAGATTGCCTACCCCAATGCCTTCTTGATCCTTCTGGACAAAATTATAGAGCTCATTTGCAGACAAATGCAAGAGACGAATACTCGAGGGAAATTTTTCTCTTAGACGGGCTAGGACACTATGAGCCGAGGCTATCAATGCGATTTCATAACTTCCATCAACATGGTGTATGAACTCAACGAAGAACGAATTCTCTCCCCTTAAAAACTTCCATCAATCACCCTTGTTCGTTGGGGAGTTCATCATATCCTCGATCATTAATCGAGGCAACAAAAACCCATCTGGAGCCAAGGAAGCCTTTGGATCAAGTACTCTGATGCCCATTGAGTCTCCTTCACCATAGACACTGAGATTGTGACTGGTTGGTCGATGATGCCTTCCGCCATCGGAGATCTTACACCATCAATGTCGTGCCCCACTACCCCATGCTGATTATGTCAGGGGGAATCTCTGACAAATTCGTAAGATTCAATATTCTCAAGGATGCCTAAACTAACACCTTAGTGATGAGCCCTAGCGTTACAGTGAATTGCGGGGGAGCAGCCTGAGCTGACATCAGAAGCTGATGTTATTACTCAATGCGAGAGATAAAATCTTATGTTAAGTTGAGGGATCCATTTGGGTAATACTAAACTAGAAGTATGACAATGAGAGGAAACCTAAACTCAGGGATCATTTTCTTTTTCCCAGGCAGAGATCAGTAATATATATATATATGTATATAAATGCAGACTGTCCTGCACAAACATATATAATAAACTTTTTAGGGGACTGCGAGGAAGAAGCGCCCACCGACGTGCCTTGCAAATAGCGCTGCTGCTCCTCCTTGCTCCAGCCATCAAATAAGTAGAACCAATTATCCTCGTAATAATATATATACATTTTTTTGGCTTGAACTCATAATATACATATATATTACTGTTGTGGTATTGCCCTGCATTCATTTATAGTGAATTTAAATTAATTAGTACATATTGAACGAATAAGTTGTTATCGGCAATAATATCTCAATTATAAAATAAACTCGTATGACAATACATAAAATAGAAAGAGATGAAAATTACGACACGAAATCATAAATACAATAAAGAAAATTAATAGAAATGGAAAACCAGTCGAAGTCAAAACCTGTGACAGTCACAGTGTCCTTAAGACAAATTTGACCCGTCATGAGTATGCTGAGATGACTTGGTCGATTGTCTCCCAAGATACAACGACAATATGAGTCGAGGACAGCACCAGACCTTGAGTTCGAAGGCGAACCAATAGATGACAGAATATTAAAACAAAAAACTATGCTTGAAAAATAGAGAATAAGTTCTTTCCTTTTTGTTGGGCAATCTACTCAATATATAAGAAGAAGATAGGGGTAATAACTTAGCATACCAATAGGCATAAATAATCTTTAATTATCGGATTAAGAGTATATTACCATTAATCTGTCCATTGAGAGCTAATACATCATTAATTCGAACATTGATAATGAATTCCAAGAATCATTCATAAATAACTTTTAGTTCTCATATTAAAAGTATATTATCATTAATCTATTTATTAAGGGCTAATTAATCATTAATTAAGAATCATTCATAAATAACTTTTAATTGTCAAATTAAGAGTGTGTTACTATTAATTGGCCATTAATGACAAATTCATCATTTAGAATGATTTAATGAATTCGAATGTTAAGAATGATTCAAAAAATTCAAGTATTAAAAATAATCTAATGAATTCGAATAATTATTATACACGAATAATTTTTTATTTATAATCAAATGTATACTATTAGTCAACATAGCTACAAAACGGGAACAATGACAGAAGTACTAAATGCACAAAATGATAAATGTTAGAGTTTCATGGACAAAGAAGTGATGCATGTTATGGCACATAGCTTGCGAGAGGCGTTCTGTGACTTGATTGATCGATGGTCTGACAACCCAACACGACTCACAGGCCACAACTGTGCCTGTCCTGGAACACATGTAGATCTCCAGCCCAGCTCCTAATTTCCAACAATATTATGTGGATTTACGTATTTAGTTGAATTGAACTATTGAGAATTGAATTTAAAATTTTATTTTAAAATCCTTTTAATCAAATTTTCAGTTTTAATTATTTTATATTTAGACGAGAACAGGAAATTCGCGGTTCCGTTTGCTCCCTCTGTTTTTTTTTTTTTGGTTTTAATAAATAAACAGCAACAAATAAAATCTATTCAAGAGAAACAGAGGAGAGAAGGCAGAGGGAGGAATGACGAGAGTGGGCGTTGAAACGGCCTCATTCTTCTTCTTCTTCTTCTTCTTCCTCTTCTTCCTCGACCTCTGGTTGTTTGGCCTTTACAACGTCAACAGTTCTTTCTCCACAATTCTCTCCTCCTCTCCACAATTCTCTCGCCCTGTCTCAATTCCTTGAAAAAAGAAAAGAAAAAAGGAAGAGAAAAACCATCTATTTCTGGTCCCCGAGCAATCCGCCTGCGATTTCCATCGCCATTTCTGCATCTTTCCGGTGACATTCCCGTCAATCTGAACAGTGGCGGTGTTGCAGGCCCACCAGGGAATTGTTTATGGGTTCATCCTTAATGATGTCTGCTCATTAGATTCTGCACCTATTCATGATCCGGGTTTTGTGTAAAATTCGATTCTTTTGCAAAGACGATGCAACCCAACCTGTTCTCGACGATGCGTAGCTTGAAGATGGTGGACGGATGCAAAGGAACTCAAATCTACGCCCTCAATTCGGAGCCCACCGCCAGCGGCGGCGGCAGCATGGGGGAGAAGCTTTTCCAACACCTCCAGGAGCACCTAAGGGCCAACTCGATCAGATCAAAATCGAGCAGGAACTATGAGCCACCGCCCAACCAAGCCCGTCATTTATTGGCTGAGACTTTGCTCTCGTACGGCCTTCCCGGGACCGATTGCCTTGAGCCCCAGATAGAATGTTGCCTCAAATCCATTGACTTTGTCGACACCCTCGCAGTCGCCTACCGTCAGGTGGAGAGCTGCCCTCCTTATGAAAAATCGGAAGCATATCTCAAGCAATGTGCCTTCTTCATGGGATTTCCAGACCCGAAAATGTTCCGGCGGAGCCTCCAATCTGCTAGACAACATGCGGTCGATGTTCACACGAAGGTCGTGCTCTCGTCATGGTTACGCTTTGAGAGGAGGGAGGATGAGCTCATTGGGACATCATCCATGGATTGCTGTGGCAGAAACATCGAGTGCCCAAGGGCTAATCTAGTGCCTGGTTACAATCCTGAACTGGCCCATGATTCTTGCATGTGCTCTCGACCTCCCAGGGACGACGAGGATGTCTTTATGGATGATGCGGAATGCTCAACGTCGGAAGACGACAGTGACATGTCGTTCTGCATTGGGGACGACGAGGTGAGATGCATGAGGTTTAAAATCGCGTCGCTCTCCAGACCGTTCAAGACGATGCTATACGGGGATTTTAGGGAGTCGAGGAGGGAAAAGATCAACTTCTCGCACAACGGGACCTCAGTGAATGCAATGAAGGCGGCCGAGATATTTAGTCGGATGAGGAGGTTAGCCTCGTTCGATCCTCCAACCGTCCTAGAGCTCCTCTCCTTCGCAAACAAGTTCTGCTGTGAGGAGATGAAGTCCGCTTGTGATTCCTACCTGGCTTCTCTGGTGGACAACCTCGACGATGCTCTGATATTGATTGAATACGGGTTAGAAGAGGCGGCATATCTTCTGGTGGCAGCGTGCTTGCAGGTTATACTGAGGGAGCTGCCCGGCTCGATGCAGAATCCGAATGTGATGAGGTTGTTCTGTAGTCTGGAGGCGAGGGAGAGGCTGGCAGTCGCCGGGCATTCCTCCTTCGCACTGTACTACCTCTTAAGCCATATCGCCATGGAGAACGACATGAAATCTAACATGACTGTCATGCTACTGGAGAGGCTAATCGAGTGTGCAGGCCATCCGTGGCAAAACCAGCTCGCATATCACCTGCTCGGGGTTGTGATGCTGGAGAGGAAGGAGTGTAAAGATGCCCAGAATTGGTTCGAGTCGGCAGTCGAGGCCGGGCATCTCTACTCGCTGGTGGGAGTTGCAAGGGCCAAGTACAAGCGTGGGCACAAGTACTCAGCGTACAAGCTGATGAACTCCCTTGTCTCCGATCACACACCGACGGGGTGGGTGTACCAGGAGAGATCGTTATACTGCATCGGTCATGAGAAGATGATGGATCTAAACATGGCCACTGACTTAGACCCGACACTTTCTTATCCCTACAAGTATCGGGCTGTCCTAATGCTGGAGGAGAATAAGGTCGGGGCTGCCATCTCTGAGATCAACAAGATAATCGGGTTCAAGGTCTCCCCCGATTGCCTTGAGCTGCGTGCCTGGTTCTTGATCGCCCTAGAGGATTACGATGCGGCCCTGAGAGACATCCGGGCGCTCCTGTCCCTGGAGCCGAACTACAAGATGTTCCACGGGAGGCTTCACGGTGATCAATTGGTCGAGCTTCTCCAGCCTCATGCGCAGCCGTGGAGCCAGGCTGACTGCTGGATGCAGCTCTATGACCGGTGGTCGAGTGTCGACGATATCGGTTCACTGGCAGTGGTGCATCACATGCTGGAAAAGGATCCGGGGAAAAGCCTCTTACGATTCAGACAATCGCTCCTGCTCTTACGGCAAGATTGACGGATTCGTCTTCATCTTTCCACTTAATTTTCCAACTTGGGTTCTTGACACAATTATTGTTTCGTTTAGGTTAAACTGTCAGAAGACGGCCATGCATTGCTTACGATTAGCTAGAAACTATTCGAACTTCGAGCACGAGCGGCTCGTGTATGAAGGTTGGATTATGTACGACACCGGACACCGCATCGAAGCTCTGGCTAAGGCTGAGGAGTCGATCTCCATCAAGAGGTCGTTCGAAGCTTACTTCCTCAAGGCATATATCTTGTCGGACTCAACTTCGGATTCGGATTTGGATACATCAGCTTCATGTGTCATCCAACTGCTGGAGGAGGCCCTTAGGTGCCCTTCCGACGGCCTCCGGAAAGGTCAAGTAAGTTACTCCTCAATTATTCGGCCCCGTGGCAGTGTTAATCACCGGAGGGGCTGAACTGAAAAGGGGAACAAACTTTTGGGGAAATTTTGAGATTGACCAAATACGGAGGAGCCATTATACCATATATACCATTCTGTGCAAATTTGCAGGCTCTGAACAATCTCGGGAGCATATACGTGGACTGCGAGAAGCTAGACAAAGCGGCCGATTGCTACATGAATGCTCTCAACATCAAGCACACCAGAGCCCACCAAGGTTTGGCTCGAGTCTACCACCTGAAAAACCGGACCAAGGCCGCCTACGACGAGATGACGAAACTTATCGAGAAGGCTCAGAACAATGCGTCGGCATACGAGAAGCGCTCCGAGTACTGCGACCGTGATATGGCGAAGAATGACCTCAACATCGCATCTCAGTTGGATCCGCTCAGGACCTATCCGTACAGATACAGGGCAGCAGGTAAACAAAATCCGATTCTCACTCAGTTTTATCACTCTCACCATGTCAAGCTAGCAACCTGATCTTACGGCCCTTTTAATCTCTACTGCCAGTTCTGATGGATGACCACAAGGAAGCCGAGGCGATCACCGAGCTGACGAGGGCGATTGCGTTCAAGCCCGATATGCAGTTGCTGCACCTCCGAGCAGCATTCTACGATTCGATGGGCGATCTCGCATCCACCATAAGAGATTGCGAGGCGGTGCTGTGTCTGGAGCCCGAGCATGCCGAGACGCAGGAGCTGCGGAGAAGGTCGCTAGAACGGGTCAAAGAGCAAACGGCAAACGAAGGAAATTCTGGGTGGCATCGCAGCTAAGACCGTGCAAAATATCTCTCGTCTCCCGATTTGCGGTGTGGTGGGTGGCGTCAAATCCCAAGATTTCCCTTTCCTGCCTAACGTATATTGAAGTGGGTCCAGAAAGAGGCGTAATAGGACGACAATTTCGGCCTTGTTCTTTAAGATTTTTGTTGTCTGTAGAGAGTAACATACTTCCGAGAAAATTGGATTTTAAAATTCAGCCCAAAAACCAACCAAAAAAAGAAAAAAAAGGTGAGGATCGGAGGGGAGGTCTGTAAGAGGGAAGAGTCCGAGACATACAGCATGAGAACATGTCTCCTCGGCTTGTATAATCAATGCATATTGTTATACATCTGTCCCATGGCATGGATAGACCCGACTACTGTAACGAACAACAGATCGTGATGAAATAAGGAAAATCGGCATTACTGCAAAATTCCACTCCGTAAAAAATTTGACCACCGTAGTGTATCATACTATAATTAATTTTATGATCAAAGTACTTCAGTCTGTGACTTGATGTAAGACCCTATCGCATATCTGGGTCGTGGTCTAATCACCACCACAAAGAAGCCCGTTAGTCCAAGCAGAGAGAATAAAAAGGCCCAAAGTACCCGAACCCCGGCGAGGTGTCTCGCATGCAAGGGCTCGCACGTGGGAGATTTCAAATTTTAGGGTTTCTCGGGCGGCGACTCCGGGCAGATTGGGCAGGGGGAGGAGCGTGACCGTAGGGCAATAGCAGGTTATTATTTTTTCTTTTTATATCACACCCCTCCCAAGTCTCGACTTGTCCCGTCTCGTCTGGTCTACTCTCCTCCCGCTTCTTTGTTCCCATTCGAAAAATCATTGCCGAGCAAATTTCAGGTATTCTGCAGTGGTTCGGTGTAATCTATCCTTTGGTACACGATCGCAGTATACTTCCTGTAGTTCATCGGTCCGTCCCGTCATTCTCTCTCCTCCTGGTCTTCGCTTTGCCCCGCGTGAGCAGCGAGTCAAGGTCGTGTCAGAGGGGGTGAGCTTTTAGGGCGGGAGGGAGAGAGAGCAGGAAGGAAGAGGAACCTAGCCTGGCGCTTGGAGTGCTCATCGGGAGATCCTACTGCGAGGTACCATTCGATGCCAGTCCATTATCATTTCGCTCTGTTGGTTTAGTGGGTTGATTGTTTTGTTCCATTGAGTGACAATCCCTTTTAGGGTTTATCGTTTGGCCGTTGCTTGAAATAGGAGTTGCGGTTTGATTTGGACTTCGGATGTTGGAACGCCGTCGAAATGGTCGAATCGAGTTATTCTAGGTTCTTGTTTTGAGCATTAAGTGATGCAGTTGGTGGGGTTTACTATGTGTCGAAGCTCGAGTTTTGGTTCCGTTTGTGGAAATTGCCTCTTGTGCCTGCTGTCAGAAGAGAGCGAGTCGATGCTTTGAAGGAGGTTCTTGTAATGCATGCAATGATTCGCTTTCTCATTATCGTGTATATACACAAGAAAACTTGTTTTACCAAATGTGTTTATTAATGTGAAGCATATGATGCAACATAAAAAAGTGTGATACTAACCTGTGGTTGGAAGTAATTGCTTATGTTGGATAATGTCAAGCATCTGTTGCATCTTGCAGTTGTTTTTCTTTACTCTTTTCACCGGAAATTTTCATCAATATCTTCCGATTTAAATAGTTTATAGATGTTTATCTTACAATCTATCGGTACTTTCTTTTGCAGGTTGCAAAACAATGGCTATGGAGATCACACAAATTTTGTTATCTGCTCAATCACCTGATGCAAGAATCAGGACGGAAGCTGAGGCTAATCTTAGGCAGTTCCAAGAGCAAAACCTGCCAGGGTTTCTTCTTTCCTTGTCATTTGAGCTCTCGAACAATGAGAAACCCATTGAATCTCGGCGGTTGGCTGGTATTATTCTTAAAAATTCCTTGGACGCAAAGGATGGTGCGAGGAAAAACTTGCTCATGCAACAGTGGATGGGAATTGAGACTGCCATTAAGTCTCAAATCAAGGGTTTGCTTTTAAGGACACTTGCCTCATCTGCCGCAGAGGCTTGGCATACTTCTGCACAAGTAATTGCCAAAGTTGCTTCTGTTGAGATTCCACAGAAGCAATGGCCTGAACTTATTGGTACATTGCTTAATAATATGACTCAGCGAGATCAGCCTACATCCCTGAAGCAGGCTACACTGGAAACTCTTGGATTTGTATGCGAGGAGATATCGCACCAGGATTTGGAGCAAGATGAAGTAAACACTGTTCTCACTGCAGTGGTCCAAGGTATGAACCTTGCTGAGCATAGCCCTGAAGTTCGACTAGCGGCAACAAATGCATTGTACAATGCTCTGGATTTTGCTCAGACGAACTTTGAAAATGAGATGGAGCGCAACTATATCATGAAGGTGGTGTGTGAAACGGCTATGTCCAAGGAGGTGGAGATTAGGCAAGCAGCTTTTGAGTGTCTTGTTTCCATAGCATCAATGTACTATGAGCTGCTTGAACCTTATATGCAGAGCCTCTTTGAACTGACATCAAATGCTGTGAAGGGGGATGAAGAGGCAGTGGCTCTCCAAGCAATTGAGTTTTGGAGTTCAATTTGTGATGAAGAGATAGAACTTCAAGATTATGAGAGTTCTGAGGTTGGGGAGTCTGGGTCCCCTCATTCACGGTTCATAGAGAAGGCTTTACCAGCATTGGTTCCTATGCTGCTGGAGACACTGTTGAAGCAGGAAGAAGATCAAGATCAGGATGACACCATCTGGAATTTATCTATGGCAGGGGGGACTTGTCTAGGTCTTGTTGCAAGGACTGTTGGAGATGCTGTTCTTCCTCTTGTAATGCCCTTTGTTGAGGAGAACATAAAAAAGCCTGACTGGCATTATCGAGAAGCTGCTACTTATGCATTTGGTTCAGTTCTTGAAGGGCCCTCGGTTGAGAAGCTTTCCCCTCTGGTCAATGGAGGCTTAGATTTTCTCCTTAATCTCATGAAGGATGAAAACAGTCATGTTAGGGATACAACTGCTTGGACTCTTGGCCGTATTTTTGAGTTGCTGGATGTTATATCTTCTGAGAATCTGCAAAAGGTGGTTAGGGTATTGCTGGAGAGCATTAGGGATGCTCCACACATTGCAGAGAAGGTGTGTGGAGCAATTTATTTCCTTGCCCAGGAGTTTGAAGATGCTGGAAGTAATTCTCTTCTCTCACCTTATCTGATGGACATGATCACTTCTCTTCTAGCTACTGCTGACCGCACTGATATTCTCAACTCCAAGTTGAGAACATCTGCTTATGAGACCATAAATGAGGTGGTCAGGTGCTCCAATCTTGCAGAGTCATCACAAATCATTGCCCAGCTACTTCCTGTGATCATGAATAAGTTGCAGCAGACCTTGGAGCTCCAGATTGTATCATCTGATGAGAGGGAAAAGCAGAGTGACCTACAAGCTTCTCTCTGTGGAGTTCTTCAGGTCATCATACAGAAACTTAGCAGTAACGATGAGACAAGACCTGCAATAGTTCGGTTTGCCGATCAGATCATGATGTTGTTCCTTAGTGTCTTTGCTTGCCATAGCTCTACTGTCCATGAGGAAGCAATGCTTGCTGTTGGTGCTCTTGCTTATGCTACTGGTCTGGAATTTTTGAAGTATATGCCCGAGTTTAGCAAGTATTTGCAGATGGGTTTGCAGAATTTTGAGGAGTACCAAGTCTGTTCTATCACAGTGGGGGTTGTTGGAGACATTTGCCGGGCCTTGGATGATAGAGTTTTGCCCTTCTGTGATGGTATCATGGAACTTCTTCTCAAAGATCTCCAGAGCGATGTGCTTCATCGTTCTGTGAAGCCAGCAATATTTTCTTGCTTTGGTGATATTGCACTTGCAATAGGAGAGCAGTTTGAGAAGTATGTCCACCATGTGCTGCCTGTGATGCAACAAGCAGCTGAGGTTTGTGCTCAGATTGACCCCAGCGATGAGGAGCTGATGGAATATGGTTACCAGCTCAAGCGTAGCATTTTCGAGGCCTATTCAGGAATTCTTCAAGGGTTTAAGGATACTAAATCTGAGCTCATGTTGCCGTATGCTTCACATCTCTTGCAGTTTATCGAGCTTGTCTGCAATGATAAGCAGAGGTAATTGCTTGTTCATTCCCTTTTCGTTCTCTTCTGCTTTTGTTTTTATTTCGAGGAGATTTTAGAAGTCCTGCAGTAAGTGAGGTTCCTATTTCTTGGTAAAGTTAGTAGTCTCCCCTGGACCCTGTTGGTGGAGGAGAGGATTTTTCTGAGTTTAGGTTAAGTGGGCTCTAATTTCTAGTTTTATTTGGCAGGGATGAGAGCGTAACGAAGGCAGCAGTTGCTGTGATGGGAGACCTTGCTGATGCTCTTGGCTCGAACATGAAGTTGCTATTCAAAGACCGCGCATTCTACATTGATTTCTTGGGTGAGTGTCTTCAGTCGGACGATGAGCAGCTCAAGGAGACGGCAACTTGGACACAGGGAATGATCGGGCGTGTCATGGTCTCATGAGACGAGGCAAAGTTCCTTGGGTCTCAATGGGTTTGAAGGTTCATTCTTCTTGAATGTACATCATCGTCTGTTTTATGGTAAGGTTTTCTCGGGGAACTTGGAACTAAAAGGAAGCTTTTGCATGCGTCCCTTATTTGTCGGGTTTTCTGGCAATTCTGGTCGGTCATGCTTCGTTTTATCTACTGCTCTAGAGAGGGTGAGGGTTATGAAGAACTGAAGGTGATGATGCGGGTGGGTAGTGGTTTGTCAAGGGGTTAACCCCTTTTGAACTCTGCTTCAATTATTTCGTCCACTGATCGGTGGTCTTGTCCAGTCATTATTTGCTATCCTTGAGCAGCGATTAGTGCGCTTTTGTCCGGTCATTATTGGCTATCCAATTGTTCTTGGAAAGTTAAATGATTATCTAGTTCGAGTAGAATTGGAAATCCAAAGTTACCGGAGAGCTGTTCCATTCATTATGAACTCAGTCGCTAATTTCACGATTAATATTAGTGCTTTATTTCAACACAAGAAAAAAAAGAAAAGCATTGAGAGAACATCGTCTTTTTGAACGGATCCTCGACTGATTGAGTCGAATCGACCCGCCTGAGAGTCACTGTCGGAAGCTGCAGTATTCACGTTCTAAGGGGCTAGTACTCTGGTCGTTTTTGATGGGCGACACCATCTGAGGTCTTCAGCAACCTTGCAACTTTCTCACTTGACATCTCCTCTGCCCTGCTCGCCTCAGTCCTTGGCCCAAGCACACTGGATGCTCCCGATAATATTTTCACCATTAATCACCCCAAGTTATCGCGCTAATCTCGGTCGTCTGATCAAACCATCTCAATGGGCCGATGGGGGGCCCATTAAGCCCATTGACTCGGACCTCGGAGCAATTGGGTCCGCTAAAGTTGTAACTCCGTGGCCCGTTATCTTGGAGCCCATCTCGCCAACTCTGTCTTCTCTGCCCTTTAAGCTAGGGTTTTGCCTCATCATTCCCATCCTCGGGAGAAGCGGAGTGCGGCCGTCGAAGTATCGGATCCATCTCTGGGCTCAACGTTCCTCCAAGATGGTCAGTGCCCATTCCACTCGCATCCGGTTTTATTCGCATCAATTGTTTCTGTCGCTGTTTTGGAACCTTTTTCACTATTTTGGAGACCTGTAGATACAAAACGACACTAGCATGTAGCACATTTGTGATTCTTTATCAACGCATGCTGTATCCTGAGATTCGAGGGGCTCATTTGATCGAATGCATGCCCAGCTGTCACGTTCTCTGCGTCGCAGATCCATAATGTTTGTGGGCACTCCTGAAGGTCTTTCTGTGGTTCCTTTCGGAATTTTAATCTCTAGTTATTATAATCCACTGAGAGGTTTGGTGTCCGTTCTTTATCATCAGTAGTTTGTTGGCCTTTTGCATACTTCACGGTGACAGAGATTAGCTGGAGCCTTGTCAGAGGTGTTCTTTATTTGTGACTGTTGAGAATGTTTAGGTGGCTATGCTGAGGTTTTATGAACTTATCAATATCTGGACCAGAGAGTATGTACCAATTTTAGCTTTTGATCAGTCGTGATGAGCACATTGGTAAAAGTTGCAGTGGTGCTGCGTCAGTAGAGTGGCTTTTATTTTTCTGGGCTTTTGTTTGCCTTTTATATGGCGCCTGCGGTGAAAGTCAAGATCTTATACTTCTGAATTTTCTCCATGATAATGACAGGCTCGAGGATTGAAGAAACACTTGAAGAGGCTCAATGCCCCGAAGCATTGGATGCTTGACAAGCTGGGAGGTGCATTTGTAAGTCATGTCTTCCTGTTGAAGTTCCTCTTCTGCTTCTTGTTTTCCTATTTTGATCTTTCTAGACTTCTGGTTGGTTTGGCAGGCACCTAAGCCATCTTCTGGGCCCCACAAATCAAGGGAGTGCCTGCCGTTGATTCTCATCCTGCGAAACAGGCTGAAGTATGCCCTTACCTACCGTGAGGTCATTGCTATCCTGATGCAACGGCACATTCTTGTTGATGGGAAAGTTAGGACTGATAAGACCTATCCTGCCGGTTTCATGGGTATGTACACTTCACTTTCTGTTTCCAGGCCTTCGTTTTGTTTCACCAATAGGGAGATTTATCAAGTATTTAGACTGCAGCATGTTAGATACAAAATGAAAGTGGCTTCATTTGTATGTTTGATTTGTCAATTCTTTGTTATTGCCCCTATATTTTACCTGTCATTAACCGTGCTATGTCCTTTCAGATGTTGTCTCCATTCCCAAGACGAATGAGAACTTCCGTCTCCTCTATGACACCAAGGGCAGGTTCAGGCTGCACAGCATTAGAGATGATGAGGCCAAAGTTAGCTCATGCTTACTTATGCTAAAAGCATTGTAGCTTTCCAATTCCATTCAATATTAGATTCATGGAATTTTTATCCTCTGCAGTTTAAGCTCTGCAAGGTCCGGTCTGTCCAGTTTGGGCAGAAGGGCATCCCTTACCTCAACACCTATGATGGCCGTACAATCCGATACCCAGACCCATTGATCAAGGCCAATGACACAATCAAGCTCGACCTTGAGTCCAACAAGATCACTGACTTCATAAAGTTTGATGTGGGGAATGTCGTGATGGTGACAGGTGGAAGGAACAGAGGGCGTGTCGGGGTGATCAAGAACAGGGAGAAGCACAAGGGAAGCTTTGAGACCATCCACGTTCAGGATGCTACTGGCCACGAATTTGCCACTCGCCTTGGGAATGTGTTCATCGTCGGCAAAGGCACGAAGCCGTGGGTTTCACTTCCCAAGGGCAAAGGCATCAAGCTCTCGATCATCGAGGAGGCAAGGAAAAGGCTTGCAGCTCAGGCTTCTGCTACTGTTTAGAGTCAACCCCAGTAAGATTTTCTCCTTCACAGGCTCTTTGGTGCTGTTTGTTGAGCTGCAGTAGAGTTTTGGTAGGGAGAAGAATGTTTTTGCACCTGATCGCAACGTGTCATGAGTTAATTTTTATTCCTGGGATATTCCGTGTTTAGGCCTTTGGATCGGATAGTATTGAAACAGGATCGAAGCATATAATGTTTTCATGTCATACTCTTCTTAATCGACCGTAGTTTCACTGTGTTATAAGTGCTCTCATATGCAATTCTTTTCTGATCAACTATCGAGAATGAGGACATTCTTCTTCCTCTTTAAAGAAGGGCCTTACTGCGGACCTCCGAGTGTAGGGGGATCAGGATGGTCTCATTCTGAGCAATGAATTAGAGGTTCAGCTTCATGGACCAGTGTTATGATGATGGGAGTCAGATTCAGGATCTCAAGGTAAGAGTGCTATCACCTTACTACTTCATACACGACCTGAGCTCTCGTGTCCGACAGTAATTTATGACACTTGCAACATCATTCTGTCAAGTTGCTAAGCCACGTGTACGGTAAACACGTACATGATCATGGGGATGACCTGAACAACTTGATACTTTGACACGTGGGCAGACCATTCGTGTATTCTCATCCGAAACGTAAAGAATCAACCGTGGTGAAAGGGTAACCATCTGAGAATATCGCTTTAGTTCATCCAATTCCCGATGGAGAATTGACTAAAGCGAGGTCCGAGCACCTTCGGGTGATGGATGCTCGTGTGCACCGCACGCCCCTTTTGATCGATTCTACCAAAAGTCGAAGGCACTGTCAGATGGGTATATCAGATGGCATTGGTGTTGGTGGATGCTCGAAACGACGGGGCTTGTGCTGTCCTATGCGCACATGTCCATGGTGAGGATATTGTTCTTAGCCCCCCTCCTCTTTTTCATTTTATTCCTCTGGTTTCTTTTAAACCGAAGAAATTGACTAGCAATTTTGACTTTTATTGGGGCGGTAAAATTGACCGCCAAATTGGTGAGAAGGGTAGACTGGGGGAACCGTGATCTTGAATGTCTTTCCAGAGTAGTGGCACTCAGCCCGATCGGGGGAACCCCATCCTCTTGTCCCTTTTCAATTATTTATTTATTTTTATTACATTATATCCAAAATTTTGAGAAATTATTATTAATTGAATAGTTCAGTTTGTTTTTTCTTAATCCTACAGAGACAATATTATCTATACTAAGAAATAATATAAATAAAAGAAATTCCCGACAAAAAATAAAATAAAATAATTGTCGCGTAGGGACAACCCCATCCCCTTCAAATTCGGAAAGGAATTCCACAATCCACAAAGTGATTATTCCCTACACCCCGCCTTCTTAAATATCCAAGCTCTCCTCCTCCGCTTCCACCACCGCCACCCATGGCCACAACCACCACCGAGGCCAGCGCGAACTACCGACCGCCCGACTTTCGTACCGAGATAAGCGTCTACCCGACGACAACCCATGATGGCCTCTTCTTCTGGCAGTTCATGGTGGCGGGCTCCATCGCTGGCTCGGTCGAGCACACGGCCATGTTCCCCATCGACACGCTCAAGACCCGCATGCAGGCTCTTGGTTCAGGCTCCGGTCCGGGCCTCGGCCTCCGGCAATCTCTCTCCTCCATCCTGAAACTCGAGGGCCCCGCCGGGCTGTACCGAGGGATTTGGGCGATGGGCCTCGGGGCGGGCCCAGCGCACGCGGTTTACTTCTCGGTCTATGAGCTGTGCAAGGAGACCCTCACGCAGTCGTACCCTAATAATCCCGTGGCGCACGCGGCGTCGGGGGTCTGCGCGACGGTGGCGAGCGACGCCGTGATAACGCCCATGGACATGGTGAAGCAGAGGCTGCAACTCGAGGGGAGCCCGTACAGGGGGGTCGGTGACTGCATAAGGCGGGTGCTGGTGGAAGAAGGGGCGGCGGCATTCTACCGGTCTTACAGGACGACGGTGGTCATGAATGCGCCATTCACGGCGGTGCACTTTGCGACGTACGAGGCAGCCAAGAGAGCCCTGACGGAGATATCCCCGGAGACTGGCAACGGTGAAGAGGGGTTAGCCGTCCATGCTACAGCTGGTGCTGCTGCCGGGGCCCTGGCGGCTGCAGTCACGACTCCGCTGGATGTTGTCAAGACTCAGCTGCAGTGCCAGGTGAGAAAGCAAGGGAGGCAATAAAAGAAAGTGGTTTTACGAGATCAGTACAATCCCCATATGAAATTCTATCCTAAAAAGCCATTACTTTATTGTATTGTATCTGCTGATCATACTTATCGTGATGCTAATGGTTTCGGCTTGTTTCTGGTTGGACAGGGCGTCTGTGGGTGCGATAGGTTTACGAGCAGCTCGATCAGGAATGTGATTCGAGTCGTGGTGAAGAAAGATGGTTATGGAGGTCTAATGAGAGGCTGGATCCCGAGGATGCTCTTCCATGCGCCGGCAGCTGCCATCTGCTGGTCGACCTACGAAGCAGCAAAGTCTTTCTTCCAGAAGCTCAACAAGACGAAGCACCCAGTTGATTAGGGGGGATCATCCTAGATAGAGCTATAGCCATATGAAACTGTATCTTGTATATACATATTCCTGTCACATCAAGATATTCTGGAATAGGTTAGCTCTTCGTATAGATGGTATGATTGATCAGCTGATGTGGTGTGTGGATTCAAACTTGTCGGTTCATCGTACCGGAAACATCCTATTCAGAAATTGAACAATATATGCTTTATGGGCTCGCATCTCCGTAATCTTGAGCTCTGAGGAGAGAGATTAGAAACCAAGTCTAGTGGGCATGTGACCAGGTGGAATTTACGCATTCATCGGCTTCATAGGGCCGACTGTTGCAGTGGAGAGTCATCATCAACGATTGGTAGTGAATACTGAATAACTAAAGACTACCAAGCACCAGTGGTCTAGTGGTAGAATAGTACCCCGCCACGGTACAGACCCGGGTTCGATTCCCGGCTGGTGCACAGGTCTCCGCCTTTTGCTTTTTTAAGTTTCCATTTCAAGCTCAAATTTGAAGAGGACATTATCAGAAAATTAGAGTGAGAGCGCGTGGAAGACAAGGTAAAACGGTTCATTTTGACCATCGGGAGACATGAGGCAGTCCTATATAACGCAGTAAAGGAGTAAAAAGTGACAGAGACAATGGCCCACAGCTTCTTCAACCAGAGTATCAACTTACGACCGTTATCATAAACACAAGGAAGCAAGCATTCTTTCAACACCTCAGAACTTATCCACAATGACACCATCCCGAAGGATTTCGTACACATCTCTACTCCTGGTCTTCTTCATTCCTGCAGTGAAATGGACCTTCGAGCCTTCGGCTGATATAGCAGCCACCTTCACCCAGATCATCACCTTAGTCTTCATCCCTTCTATATCGACCAGCTTCTGTTTCTCGAGATATCCCGTGACTGTCATGGAAAAACGTAAGACAGAGGAGTCCCTGTATCCCACTTCGCAGACCGATGGAATGAACACTGTCAGCTTCCCTGTTTCTTCATTGAACTCGTAGTTGGTCGCATCACGAGGAAATATCCCCACTGGCAATCCATACTCCTTGAGAAGCTCTGGCAAAGGTTTCTGCATCTTACCTGCAGAACTGGACCCCTTTTTATTCGTATTCCAGATAAGGGTCATAGTAGGAGTTAACACAGTTAGAGGATTTCTGCAAACCTTTCAGTTTGTTGACAAGCCACTTGGCACTTCCGTTGATGCTGCTGGATAACGACTGTTACAAATGAAAAACATGTCAGGACATAAAAAAGAAAGACGTTGCATGGGCAAGGCAATTGTCTGCACCAAGTGGAAAAGGAAAGCAATTTAATCCTCATTGAGACATTTTTGTCATATAAGGCACACATTAACTTGCAACTAAATTAGATGCACCAAAGTGACTTGAATAGACATGAAACAACTGCATCATTTTTAACACGTTGCCGGTGATTTTCTTCATGGGTCACTTCATTGACTACTCGGTCATCCAAAATTAAATATTGAACCAAAGACTGCTGTTTTTTAGGAGAAATTCAACTCACTCAACTCTGTACTTGCTGCACTATGATCTGTATGCAGCATATGCACTTCATCTTAGTGAGAACATAACTTATTTTCACGGGGCGTGACAAGCTACACAATTGACATGCCTCGCAACCAAGTCTTCATCTATCTGTACTGTTACTCAGGAATCAGAATAACAGAAACAACGGGTCAATTACAAGCTTGTAATAGCAAGCCCATTCAATCTAGGACCATTAAAATCAAGTGTATTTGGTACCGATTTGTTTTCCTTTAATAATAACAGCAATCGACTGACTCCACATTCATGAGCAATCAGACAAGCCGGAACTACATTATGATCCAGGAAGATACATAGAAATGACCATAACAATTGCAGCCCTAGTGGCCTTTCATCAGGTATTAGCCATATTTCCATCATGGATGCTAGACCGAGTAAAGAAAAACACCCGGAAAGGCCCACAAGCCTCAACAGAACGTAGAGAACTCCGACCACCTCATGCATTACAAGAGCTCCCAAAGTCAACATTTGGTCAATCGCTGGTCATAGTAAGTCGAGTATTCGCATCCAAGTCGGACAGACTGAATAATTTCCACAAATTCGTCCGCAGATCGACATCAATGAAAGCTAGTAAATGCAACTAGAGGGAGGGAAAGAGGATTACGTTCAAATCATCGCCGATGGAGTCGATCTCCTTGTTGGCTTTCCGGCTGAACCAATACGAGCCTACCTTGTTCAGTATCTGATCCATTTCTCACCGATAATCCCACTGTAAAACCCCAGCTTCAGATACGATTTCTCCTTCAAGATCTCCGCGCCCCGCCAGACGAGCCCGAAGATCCGCGGCAGCCCTACGGTCTCGTGCCTACAGAGACTTGAGGCCGAGGAAACGAGGCAATAGGCAGAGAATTTCTCGAGACCTTTTCCACGTCTGTGTCTGGAAATTTAAAATTTCTCTTCTATTTTAGATTTTCTTAAAAGGGAAAAATGACGGCGGAGCTGTAGGGGCATTTCCAAGATCCGGGTGCATGCACCCTCCTTCTCTGGGGTCATCTCGAGCAACCGGTTTTGCCGTAATTCACCGGCTCACGCATTTCACTGCTCATCTCATTCCATTCTATTCCACATGACAACTTATGCGCCCTAAGAGTAGAAATTGAAGTCGATCTCCAATTTGGGCCGGGCCTTAGCTGACAATATTATGTGGGCCCAATTCTCCTTTTTCTCACCGGGGAATAGAACACATTGTCATGCTCTTCCTCTCCCTCCTCTCTCCCCGCCTCGGTGCCCCATCAATCCTATCGATTATTGATCGCCAGTCATGTGTAGTCTCAGCTCCATATGAGGTCTCACTGCATTCGAACTTGCCGGCTGAAGCTCCTCGTGTAGCAAAATCAAATCACGAAACAAACTGCGGATACTTGTGGAGGCAAAACAAATATCTAAATAAGTGTCGTTAGAAATAGTGGATTGTGATCTTAAAAGTACAACAAAACCATATGAAACGAGCCGATACTTGTGGTGATCATACTATCCTTAAGATTGATTCGATCATTTCAGTGAGTGCTGAGGATACGCGGTGTCGGTCTCCCGAGATTCAACAGTTATAGTACTCGTGGGTTGCACGGACTCCTATCTCTTTGCACGGTAGTTTCTTAAGGATCATGTTCTCTCTAGTCCGTTGTCTTGCAGGGAAATATGCATTTCTTGGAATTCAGAGCCAGAGATTCCGTGGTGGCGACGAATGAAATGCATTGCAGATGAGATCATCACCTGCCCTTCAAGTGGATTAATATATATGTATAATAGGTATATATATATATATATATATATGGGTAATCCCTTGATTCCTCCAAGGGTCAATGCAGGCACAAGAAGATCATCAGCAGGCCACCCCGCTTCAGAAACCTTTACTTCACATGGAGAGCGTAGGGCATATATCCATATGGAGAGACGACAGCTTATATCGCTTTTATATATATATATATATAAGTTTAGCTTCTGCGACGCCCATCGCACATCTACAGGGTCACACGAATACGGAGACTGATTTCTCGAGACTGCTGCCGTGCCGGTTCCGTAACAACAACTACACCATCGAAAACACACGGCGCCAATGTATTCTCTTCTGCATGCGCATCTCTCTCTCTCTCTCTCTCTCACAGTTTTCTTTCTTTCTATATGAACACTACGCGTATGTACGCATATCTGTCGTATGAGTGTTTCAAATACAGATGAAGCTAGAGTATTTTCTGGTTGGCCCTAGTTTTACCTGTCGGTGGGACTATGAACAAGATCGAGAATCGTGCTTTCTTACCACGAAGAGAATTTGTAATCGAGTAAGTATAAAGAAGATAAATAAGAGAACCCTAATTATGATTAGTTCCCAAGAGCATATGAATGCATGTTGTATACACACACGTGTTTCTATGCACAGTATCTATCGGGCATGTAAGTAGAGCGATACGACACGATCAATACATTCTATCTTGCCCGATTGCCCTCGTCGTGTAACTGAAAAAGAGAAGAAGAAGAAAAGGAAATGCAAATTAATTAGAGGAAAGGGGAAAGAGAGAAGGAAAAGGAATCTGCTTGGCACGGCGTGACGACGACCGACTTGGTTTGAAAAACCGGGGTGGGACTAAGCGGCAGCGATGATTTCCCTTGGAATTTTCGAGACGGAAAGTGGACGAGGGAGAGGGAGAATCGCCGCTGTAGAAAAGCCTAACGAAAGTGGACATTCGAAAGTTGATAAGCCTCGCCTCGACGGGACGTGCCTGACGAGCAAACTCAGGTCAGATGGGAAGGAAAGATTTTCATTCAATAATATTCATCATGATTTAATAATTAATAGATCATATATTTAATAATTATTATAAAGTATTTTATTCTCTTTAATTTCATTATTAATCAACTACTTTTTACATACATAAATTTTTTATATAATTAAAAAATAAATAAAAAACACTTAATTCTCATCGCGTCAAGAGTGGGCGCATGCGTAACTATAGCGCGAGAGAGAGAGAGAGAGGTCTTTAGTTCTTGAATATATGAGAGCATGGGTTTGCGCTTTCAATTTTATATTTTAATTATGAGATTATTATGTGCTAAATTATATAAAAAAATTGGAGGGCATATATTAACTAGTCTAGTACGACTCAAATTGGACCTCCTATATGATAAAATTAAACAAATGTCTACAGTAAGAAAACCTAATAATTATAATATTTATTTAGTTATTTATTCCTTCAATTAGATAAAACCTCTAAATCCAACAAATGGATGAGAAATAGTGAAATAAATGAGCACGGGAAATTGTATCATTATAATATAATTTATCACCTCTTAACTATTTGATCGAGAGTAGTGTCACCGTGGAAGATCCCTCTCTCGATTACTTATTTGGTTTATATGGAGAAATGCTAATCAAAGCAGGTTTATTAAGCATTGGGCGAGGCTTAAATGCAACCGTATTGTCCTTCGCCTCGAATGCCTCCTGTCGGGCGTTCAGCAACTTGCACATAGCCCCATTTGCACCGTTCCTCCTAATTTTATTAGACAAGAAAAAAAAATATTCCCACTTGTAATTTTCTGTTCTAAAAATAAAAAGGGCATTTATATAATATATGATATTTGAATTTGCATGAATGAAATTTCCATGCCTTGACTTATTTTCTCACATTTCCTTTTATCACATCCTATATTTGTACTCCGATAAACCATATTATGAAGTTCGAGAATTGAGCTTAACATACATGGATTTACCTTGATATGTAGACTTAGATATGTGTGTATATATATAGTTTTTTGTCGGTAAAATTATCCGTACCTTGATTCATAGACGTATAAGTGGATCTAATTGAATATATAGACTTATTTTATGTGACGTTTATGGTCTCGGGATGAAAAAACAGTCGGTTTCAAGAAACTTGTTTATTCATGGCGGTAACCATGTTTAAAGACTTGGTTAAGATTAATTAATTAATGTAAATATAATAATATATACATATTTTTTGGGGTGGGGGTAAAATATCATTATTTTTTCCATAAAAGCTCAAAACCGAGTGCCGACCACTTGTCTTGTCCCGTTACTTTACATGTAAGAGGTTCTGGTAATTATTTTTCCCAGTCCCAATACATACGAATCGATTGTATAATTAATGTTAGTCACACTTGCTATAAATTTTGTCGACAGCTAGCAACATGGCTGTCACTCGGGCCAACAGTACCATACTCGACCCACTTATCGAGGGTCCATTCGATTGAGCACGAACTTGCCGCCTTAGTTAAAGAGTCTTAAAAAATTCATCCTTGGTTAAGTTGATTATCGAAATATTTTTTATTTAAATAATATTTTATTTAAAACCTTATTAATTAATAATAAAAAGAAAAATAAAGTGAATAAGATAATTTTATTTATCGAAATCAAGGGCATGAAATGAAATTATGAAATTATGTGATGAGAAACCACAGTCTAACCCTGTTTTACCGTCTCATGGAGGGTCAGGATAGGATTGGATTGGACACTAAAGGAGCTGCACACCATCGAATAGTAAACTACCCTAGCAGTCCTACCAGCAACGGCATGAGGGTTCTTATTATCTATGCTTAGGCACGGTTATCCGGTTCAGAATCTTTTTTAATTTATTTATGGAATTTAAATAAAGTAATGATAGACTGCCTTATCCAACCCATGTCAATATGCTTGGCCCGTGTCATTGCACCAACCGCCTTCTCTCGATCAACCCCACTTTTTCGCCCAAGAATTGAAGAAATTTTGCGTCTGTGGAAAATTGCGGTCAAAGGCTCAGAGCACCACACCACCAGACCACCCACCAACAAGGCCAAAACTGAAATGTCATTTTCATTTTCATTTTTTAGGGTGCAAATGGCGGGGGGAGGTGGAAATGTAATCCCACATGCACTCTCTCTCTCTCTCTCTCTCTCTCTCTCCAACAACACAAATAAAAAAAAAAGAACTCTCCACCCACCGCAGAAATAGAAGGAAAAACTACGCACTGGCAGCCAGGCTCCCTCTTGCGTAGTTGGAAAGTGACTAACCTCTCTCTCTACAACTTGAACGCGTACTGTTCAATATAATCTAGTTAATGCTGCTCAACATTTATTATCTTTCTTATTTAAGCATTCGAATTTAAATTATTGGTGAAAAAATATAATTAAAATTTTATTATATTTTAATAAATCGGCATGTCTGGAGTTTGTTTAGTAAAAAGAAGAAAAAAACCCCTTTGGTTGGATGATGAGTGGTACGCCGGAAAAACTATGCTCATATATACCGAACGAGAAACGTCGAACGAAAACCTCCCCGACGCAATCCAAGAGGAACTCAACTCATCTTCAGTAAGAGAGAGGAGACGAGAGGAGAGGGGAGAGAGAGTGAGTGAGAGAGGCAAATCGATACTCCGCCATGCCGTCCAATTCTCCTCAGTCCTCCATCCTCCTCCACCGCATCAACGAAACCCCGGGCGCCTCCCCAGCCGCTGCTCCCACCCTCTACCAGAAGCCGAGCTGCCCGGCCGTTCCCGAGACCGTCTCCTGCCACCACACCTACGCGGTCGGCCCCAACCAGTGCTGCTCTGCCGTCATCCAGCACGTCGACGCTCCTGCCTCCACCATCTGGTCCATCGTCCGCCGCTTCGACAGCCCCCAGGCGTACAAGCACTTCGTCAAAAGCTGCCGCGTCGTCCTCGGCGACGGCGAGGTCGGCACCCTCCGTGAGGTCCACGTCATCTCAGGCCTCCCGGCGGCCAGCAGCATCGAGCGCCTCGAGATCCTCGACGATGAGCACCACGTCATCAGCTTCAGCGTAGTGGGTGGCGACCACCGCCTCGCCAACTACCGCTCCGTTACCACCCTCCACCCCTCCCCTTCAGGGCCCGGCACCGTCGTCGTCGAGTCCTACATTGTCGACATCCCTCCCGGCAACACCAGGGAGGAGACCTGCATCTTTGTCGACACCATCGTCCGGTGCAACCTCCAGAGCCTCGCCCAGATCGCCGAGAACATCTCCCGAAACAATAAGCAACCCAACTCTCAATGATCGATCCGGGTGTCGCCATTGCAGCGACCGAATCGGGCTCGAAGCGGTTCCCAGCCATCGATCGGAAGACATATTTGTTCGTTCAAATCCCCCCGACATCCCCACGTTATCTCGATCTGCTCACTAGTACCGTACCCTCTTTGGCCGCTCGGCGTTCCTTGGTCCACCGGTCGGGATTCCGCAAGGCCAACGTAGCGGTAAGTACCACTCCGTCATGACATCTGAGGAACATCAAGTACGACTCTCTGGGCGAGAAAATCCGAAAGGTTTTTTGGTCCGTCGCATAGTTTGAGCCAAACGCTGTGACGGGTTCTTGTTTCTTCTCCGGCTTGGTCGTCACTGTACATTATTGTCTTGAACTTGTGAATTAGTAGTGTTCATGTATGATAATAGCTAATGATAGATAGGCACATGCAGCCGCATTTTATCAATGAATTATCTTCTTTTAGATTAGTTTGTTCGTTTGATTTTTCACTGTGTATTAGAATGATGCTACCACCACGTGAAAAAAGATAGAAACCGGGGTTTCGCTGCAGCGAAGGGCAAACAACGGACTGGGAGATTTCTGTGGGTGGCCTGTTGATATGTGTCCGACTCAGCCAGGCTTTTGGCCGGATCCACTCGCTTTGAAAGTGAGTACATGTTAATTACCTTAGGCGATCCATCATGAGTTTGATGCATACCATTTGTCGTAGTTAACGTCTAATAAGAATAAAGTAAGCCAGTCATGATTTTCTTATATTCCAAGTTTACCATTGCGAAAAGGACAAGGATTCAACTGCATTCATTAATCTTTTATATTACACCGTCGGGCACATTCATGGAACATGGACATTATGCCAATTTGGCAAAATACTAAGAAACTTCCTTAATATATAGAAGTAACGACACACATAGATATACTAATTAAACATGACTCGGGCTAGTCAGGTGCAACATTTTCGAGATGGACCACGGGGCAGTATATAAATCATATGCGTAGATAAGTATGATTAATCCTTCAAATGTGCGCCCGCCCACCGAAAGCGTACCCGGTAATTGGTCTTCTTAGTGCCACCACATTAATAATCATATTAGAATGGATCGAACGATTCTTTATTCAGCAAATGCTTTGCCGCGCACGACTGCTGTGTGCAACTTATTATTTGTCAGGGGGGGGGGATTTAAAGTCTTCCTCTTTCAAGGCCGTCGAAGAACGCCGCTTGCCGGAATTTGAACACAGAAAACCTCCGGCTGGGGTGAAAGTGAGGGGCGTAAACATGCTTGCAAGTTTCAACTTGCCCCGCGTTTTCTCTCTCTTCTTTGTCCGTCAAACAAATACAACTTGCTCGATCCCCCATCCTGATCCTCTCTCCCCTCACGCCTTTTTTTTTTTAAAAATTCTTTTTTTAATATATATTTTTATAAAAAAATTTCCCCCTCATGATAAATACACCAGATTCATGCGCATGTACGGTTGGTCCGCTCCTGCAAGTTGGTGAACAAGTTGAAGCGGCGGGCGGGCGGGCGGGCGGGGTGGAGATTAGATTGGCGACGCTTTTAATGAGCTGGATGGGTTCTTCCGTGGGCTTGCTTTTCATCTGTCACCGTCTTCAATTCTCTTCGTGACACCCCAAGTCCCTCTCGTGTCCTCCTCTCACCTACTTTCCATGTTGACCTGGTGCCACTTATTGATCTCGTTTTCCGTCCGATCGGGAAGACCGGACGGGGAACCCATTTGGTGCTTCTGATGAACCCTACCTTGTGCAGTATCATACCATTAATCTGGTCAGAGATATTCTTATTTAAAATATAAAAGGTATATGATATAAAATCATATTATTTAATTATCTCAGTTATATATTTTTTAATTTTTTAATATTAGGTCTAAAAAATATTAGACATATTTATTTTTTTTGTTATAACTTATAAATAGATAAATATTTTATGTTATTCAATAATTTAGTAGAACAATAAATGTCTAGTTTCGTGAATTTAGTCATATTACCACTATGTATTCATATTATATCTATACTATTTCCTTTGTGATATTTTAAATTTTTATATAATATTAGAACGGGTTGATCATGAGGAGTTCATTGCGCTGAAGATGCTAACAGAGTGGTACAATCGAGCAAATCGATGATACCGTAATGAATGGAGAAGACTCAAGTTGGTTTATTAGACCTCTAAATGCAAGAAGTCTCAAGTCAGTATTGATTTTTTGACCACCGAAACTAAAGATACTCAGGTCGATTTTCTTGTTATTATCGAACCAAGAAATTACGTTATTATCATCAATTTTGATCGAATGCTCAAAGCTAACATGATGTTTTACTGTGCAAGATAAGCATTTTGCTTTGCTACATGCTCGTATTGAGAGAGAGTGTAAGTGATATTGTCATATCTAAAATAGGGAAAACAATATTATGGTATAAAATCATATCGGTTATGATATTTTAAAATTCCATAGATCTCCATGTTGCTCTTACTAACCAACATCATGGGCTCAAGTAGTTCGGCATTGTTTTCCTCGTAAATAAGAAGATATCGTGGTAGAGTATGGTAAATAGGGTACGATACTGCCGACAGCCGAAGAGGACTGCCGCATTACTGTGGGTTTCAGCTGATCACCTAATCTCTGCCTTGTGGCCTTTTGGGTTTAGATTTGGGCCTTGGACCTATGGGCTCCTTCGTCTTGCTATTGAGCCTTTCTGGCTATTAGGGTTTCGAGCCTCAGTGCTTCTTCTGGGCCTAGCTAGGGCCCTCGTAGTGGCAGGCGTTAGACTAGCATACTCTCATAGTGTACATGCATATGAGAGGGAAGTAAATAGTAAAGACAATTGATGAGGAGGATCAAGCCATGAACTCTTAATTCTACGTGTTGGAGCGGAGGGCATTACGGCATCATCAATCACCTTGTCTTCTGTGCTGCAATCCTGCTGCAAGCTTAACACTGTATCACAGGAGTCAGGAGCTAGAGCTTGTACGATTATTTTTGGCCCATGTTGAAGGGTCAATGCCCACGAAGTGGAAGCTGGCCGACGTACGATTCACCATCCTCCACGATTCGAACGGCATGGAGCCAAGTTGCTGATGTAGGAAACGAGATATTTTCATGGAATCCCAGTGCAACCGTTAGCTCGGCCCGGAGAGGAAACTCCACACTCTCAGAGATTCTGTGGATACGGAGCTCCGAACTTCCTCTCCAATGGCAACTGGCCTCCTCTCTTCACACTGCTTCTCCCCTACCTTTCTCGAGACTAACACACCGCTTAGCAAGCCTCTGAATCGGATTCGCTGTAGAGTCTACTGCTCGATTCCTTCAAAAACTGCGCCTAAATCGTCTCCCCGGAAGGGACGTACGACCTCCCTCTCGTCGCCACAGGAGCCCAAAGCTGCAGCTTCCGCTGAGCATGGAGAGAGACCTGATCCTGGCCGGTCTCCCGGATCCTCCGTTGTTGACCTCATTTCTCTTTTGAGGTAGTTGAATTCTCTCCAATTCAATATTAGTTCTATATTTGATCGACTTTTCTTTGAAGTTGTTATTGAGATGCAATTGTTGATTTCTCAGGGATGGGTTCAAGCTTAACGAGCTTGGGTTGGAGATATTGTCCATTGCATTACCTGCGGCGCTCGCCTTGGCAGCTGACCCTGTCACGTCCTTGGTGGACACTGCCTTTGTTGGTCATATTGGTATTGCTTGTTCTCTTCTTATCATTCAAAGTAGAGAATCTGGGCTTCAGGTTTCAGCGTGCTTTGTTGGTTATCATGATATTATTGTTGCTAGCAAAAGCATGCAAAGTCATCTCTATGACCTAGAACCTCTGGGCCAATGGTTGATGGTTATGTAGCAACTCTTCCACTTCTCTGAATTTATTGCACCCTGCAATCTTGATTTGTTTTTTATCCACATTGCTGAGGTAATTTTGCATATTCAGGATCTGTTGAATTGGCGGCTGTTGGGGTATCAGTTTCCATATTCAATCTGATATCCAAACTTTTCAATGTTCCACTGCTCAACATCACGACTTCATTTGTTGCTGAAGAGCAGGCTACAATGGATAAGAATGGCAATGATTCTAGACAGCTCAGTAAAAATGGTGATTATACATTCTTGCAAGTCATAGTCGTGTCTTTTTTCCAGATTCCCTCTCAATAATTATGCTTTTTTGTGTCTTAATTCTGTTTCACTTGTATGTTCCCCCCATTTCTAAGGCTTTTCCGGTGAGCACCAAACTAAGAGGTTCCTTCCCTCAGTATCAACTTCTCTGGCACTTGCTGCTTGCCTTGGGATTGCAGAAACTGTTGCACTCTTGGCTGGGTCAGGATTCTTGATGGATTTGATGGGTATAAATGTTGTACGTCCAGCTTTCCTGAGTATGATCTTAGTATTGACAGTTCTTTTTCTTTGTGTTTATTTCTGTATAGAGCACTTCGTTAGTTTAGTTTATTGCCAAACACCATTGGCTGTTTTTCCTTGCAAAATTATTCTAGATATGAGTAGGAATATTTGATTTAGAATTAGTTGGCCAAAATAAAATAAAAGAATTAGTTGGAAACTTGGATCATCCTTTTCGTACTTCTCAATATCAAATGAAGATCTTGTCTGGACTGTCTAAATTGAGTTCTCCATTTGTGCTGCAGGATTCACAGATTCGGATTCCCGCTGAACAGTTTTTGACTTATCGAGCCATTGGTGCACCAGCAATAGTAATGGCACTTGCTGCACAAGGCACATTTCGTGGATTTAAGGATACAAAGACACCTTTATATGCAATAGGTACTTCTGTAATTCATTTTTTCCCCCTAATACTGTACCTCTAGTTATAATATTTTTAATGTGAGTGAACACTTTCTCTTTTATTGATCAGTATTTTCAATTTTCATTTGGATATCCATGTTGTTTGTTTGGTCAAGATCTTGTTTAGCTTACTCTTACAGCACCACATATTGCTGACAATTTAGATGGTCAGTTATTCCTAGCATGAGTAAACGCATTCTGCCCTCATGGAATTTCTAACTGATCTATCCTGTCTCCGTTCGCCTCCATTATCAGGTGCTGGCAACTTATTAAATGCAATACTTGATCCAATCCTGATATTTCTGTTTAGCTTTGGCATTGAGGGGGCTGCAATTGCTACAGTGATTTCTGAGTAGGTCATTATGTGGTAAAAAGATTCTCGATTTATTCATGTCCAATGTGATCACACATTTGCCACTTTTTTCTCATCTTTTACAGCACTGAAGCTTACTGTCTATTTCTTTGCCAGATATCTGATAGCACTTATCCTTCTGTGGAAATTGAATGATGAAGTGCTGCTCGTTTCTCCTAACATTGATGGGGGAAGAATTGCCCGCTATCTAAAATCTGGTAAATCTTTTATGAGTAAGATGCCTTTTCGTTCATTTGATGACTAATGTATTTCTTCTCGATATGCTTCCAATATCCCTTCGGGGTCATGAGTCTGGCCAAAACTTTCTTTTCTCCACTACGCTGCTCCGTGTAGAAAGACATTTTCAATCAATCAGTTGCCTACTTTGATTGACATGGTATCAAGCTGCTAATGCTTTACCTTTCAGATTCAGGGAAAATTTTTGTAGTCAGGAGTAAAATTTCTTTTAGTTTTGCTGGCATCAGGTCTTATTGTAGGAGCTCTAGGAGTAGTGTTATTTACTAATCCAATTTTTTCTGCCTTTTCGCTATAACTTTTGTTAGAAGACTTTGTTTTGTACAATTTTTACCTGACATTAAAGTTCATTTTTTAACCATGTATTAATTAGGTGGTCTTCTTATTGGGAGAACTTCAGCTGTTCTGATAACTATGACTTTAGCAACATCTATGGCTGCTAGAGAGGGCCCCATACGTATGGCCGGTTATCAAATTTGCACACAAGTTTGGTTAGCTGTATCCCTGCTCACTGATGCTTTAGCAATTGCTGGTCAGGTACCCTGATTTGATCTTTGCTTTCACTTTCTTGCCTCTGTGTACTTGATTAAAGCATATGTATCATTTCTGAGACCCAGATGATACAGATTTCCTCTGGTCCTGTTCATATGAAATCATGTATCAATATATTTTGATTTATTGCCTTCTCTAGGTTTTCCATTTCACATGTATTTGTATTTCTGCTAGTATGGTCCAATTCCTGTTTCAATCTTTCAACCATCACCTGTCCACTATTTCTCTCACAGGCTCTTCTTGCTCGTGACTATTCCCAAGCAAATTATGAGCAAGCCCGCAAAGTGATTTACATGGTCCTACAGGTTACTTATTCCATTTCCAATGATAGCTTCCCCAAATAATGCATTCCAAGTAATTGTGTTTCCTCCTCAGTATTTCGATTGATTTCTTGTGCAGATTGGTCTGGCAACAGGAGTTTCTCTGGCTGCTATTCTTTTCCTTGGATTTGGAGCATTTTCAAGGTTATTTACTGAGGAATCAGAGGTTCTGGAAATTGCCTGGTCTGGTGTTCTGGTAAGACAGTAGTTTACAAACACTCGTCCATTATTTCTTGTGTCTGGGAAGATTTAGTGAAAAAAATTTCACTGTTAGATCAAGCCAGCATGCTTATGGATAACCTCTGACAGTGAAATAATATGACAATTTGTTGTTGAATCTACTGTTCTATTTGTCTCTTTTGCTTCTCTTGTCAATTAGATGGAAGTAAAACATTTTTATGTTTTTGCTAAATGTTAGAAATCCATTCTTCCGTGCAGTTTGTAGCTGGATCTCAGCCAGTAAATGCTGTGGCATTTGTTGTTGACGGGCTTTATTATGGGGTCTCCGATTTTGGTTATGCTGCTTACTCCATGGTGATGCCTTGCCTCTTCAGATCTATTGTCAATTTATTATATCCTGAAAGCCAACTTTCTGGTCTAACATTTTGTGCTAAATAGGTGTTAGTGGGACTAGTTTCCTCGGCATTCCTAGTCATGGCAGCTCCAAGGTTTGGTCTTGCTGGAGTTTGGACTGGGCTGTTTCTCTTCATGATGCTCCGTGTAGGAGCGGGTGCATGGAGGTGAACTTTCTGTTGTACGGTTTCAAATCTTAGAGAACTGACATTTAAAAAAGGGGAAGAAAAAGATTTGGTGAAACCATACTGAAATATCTTACTATATAGTCCAACTTCTATCTTGAATTATAATACAAGTTCAAGGATTAGCTGCTCAGCAGCTCTCCGATCTGAAAGAACTTTGTTTTCCAGATTATGGACGAAGAGTGGACCGTGGAAAATGATTTGGTCCAAGGCAGAAGGCGATGGCAATATGTCTGATCAAGTGCAGCGAGGATAATCTTCCCTGCTGGAATGTAAAACGAGGACAAAAGGCACGTGAGGCATTCTCTTGAAGGGGTAGAACGATGATTTGGCAGCTGTGTCAGGATGGGCTAAGATTGTGGAGATCTACGAGGCTCGCTGGATTTACCAATGACAGCAAGGAGACCTCCAGAATATAAACCGAAGAATGACTATATATTTGAATGATCAAACCGACCTAAGTGGGTACTTGTGATCATATCTAACGTGAAGGTTCTTCCTACCTTACCAGCTGTCCAGGGATGGTCCATCTTTTAGGATGCCATCTACGGGAAGCTGCTGCGACTCTTCTTGCTGCAATTCCACCTGCTCGATCTGCCATTCACATGCCGGAGGTGTATCTCACCGTTTCTGTGGGTGATATCAATCCTGTATGGGAGGAATATTTATTCAAATCTGCAATTCTTTTTCTTTGGCGTTGCACAGTTGACAAGATGATACTGATTTCATAAGTGCACTGATGCGAATCAGTAAGGAGCAGTTAATCAATACATCATATCATGAAATGACATGTACTTTTACGGCGGATCCGAATCACATGTGCAGGGAATTGGAAACCAGTCAGAGGTAGGCTCTTTATTCGTCCACATTTCGTAACATCGAAACGGAGCAATACAGGGGAGGGCTTGGTATCTAGCGGTACCGGCAAGAGACGATTAATCGGTCGCAAATCAAATTAAATTAGCCGGCAATGTCTTCACTCGGGTCACAACTTCGAGTAGATGCGGTGTGCCGTCGTGTCGAAGACCTTGAGGATAAACCGAGCCGGGGGAACGGACAACTTGTCTTGGAGGATGGCACCTAGAGTGGAGATCAGCTCCTTCTTCACCGCTCGGGTGATGCCTCCCATGGAAATTATCTCCGCATAGACTGCGGGGTCCTTGTTGCCTCCGAATGTAATGGCCAACGAACCCTTCAAGACCACCATTACAAACTGCACAGACATAAATACACTCATGAGAGCATGAACAAGTACAGGAACTCACTCGTTCCACCCAAAAAATTAAAAAAAAAAACTTCCATTTTCCCCATGAAGTAAATAATTAATCTTATAGCATGTGAGAACCCAGCAATAAGAAGGGCGCGTCCAACGACGGCCGGGTCGGGTTTTCATGTAACAATACATTATGGGCATTAGGTCAGATCACCCGGAGGCTTCTCGTCGCCATATTCACCGAGTGTCTCCATGAACTTCACGAGAACTCTTGCTCCTTCACGCGTGCGGAGTAAGAGTTTTTGACGACACCATTTTCCTGTCATTCTAACCTGTTTGCTCGGTGGTCAAACCTTGGTCAGTCAACGGCCTTAATCATTAAGAGTATGCGATTACCAACGGCGGAGATTTGCCCTGTAGTTTTTTAAATGAAAATTTTATATAATAATTCGATAGGTCATCGAAGCAGGACGTTGTACAATATCACAGCCATTATGCATCTCGTGTTGGTGTAACTTTCACTGCACCTTGTCTTTTTCTGCAAAACTGACTAAGGGAAGAAAATGGTACGGGGCCCCGCGAAGAATGCCAACTTGATTAGATGCTTGTCAATCTCCTGATGATGGTTAGCATACGCTAACCAACGAGCCCAAAGTCCCCACCTATTACCCTTGCACTCATCAATCTCCGAGGGGGGACCAGTCTCAATTAATTAGCAAATAGGCCGAGAAAATCAGAAAAAAATTTTTTTTTTCCCCTTTTGTCTCCCGTTGTTACAGTATCGAACCAGCTTCTGATTCTGCTGAGTTCAAAGATTAATAAAGCATGAAAGGCGCACTTCAATTGGATAAGAGGCTGACGACCACAGACCGGAGGGTGAGTTTATCTTGATTTAAGGTTACGTCTCCCTACAGTACATGTATTTGGGTGTGGGTGTGTACGTATATATATATATATTCAAGTCGAGAACGTTAGTAAACGAAGAAGAGAACAAAGAGATGGAGCATATTGTATTGTCTATTGATGGCGAATGAGGACAATGACATGCTTAAAGTTTGGTCTAAATCGATGTTCTTTGAACGAGGGGGGAGTGGTCGTAGTTTGTTTCTGCTGATCTAGAAATTTGCAGAATGATCGATATGCATGATGAATCTCGTGCACGGTGCTGTGCACTGGTGTTTCCTTGGCCTAGAAGTCATCTGCAATGGTCGAACTAGAGAGAGAGAGAGAGAGAGAGAGAGAGCATACCTTTTCGGGCCTGCCGATGATGGAGGAGATGGCTTTGGTGGCTTCCACGAAGATGGGTTCTGTGTCGACTCCGTCGAGGCACACGTTGGTCGAGATGTAGAGGCAAGGCATCTTCCCGCCGATCTCTCCTCGATCGATTTGTCTCTGTAAAGATTCGAGAGCACCAGAGATTTGACCTTTTTTCTCTTGTTTGGGGGATGATTTACAGTTCTATCTGGAAAAGCTGCTGCGCGATGGTCTTGAATGCGAACTTCCGACTGAAAGGGGATGGCTTTCCTATTTGACAACAGCAGTAGAAGGAGGTTCTTTTAATTTTCTGGCTAAACCTTCAACCCCTGATTCCATTTCCTTTCCAACCTTGCCTGCCCTTATATAGTGGAAGATGAAGGCAACTTCCCTCTCGTGAACAGGCAGAAGAGGGGCCCCCGCTGCCATCACCATGATTGCTACCCACATATATGATCAACGCCTCCCCCACCCCCCCAATTTCCCAATTTTATACGGAGTTAAATTAAATATTAAAGTTCATCCTCATAGTACATATACGCATGTCGTATATATATATATATATGTTCTCATATATGTCACATCAAATGTTGGCTTAGTGCATCACGGACGACCACTAGATTGGCTTCATGAGCAATGGGATGTTTAATACGAATATAGAGAGATGAGAGAGTCAAATCAAGAGACGGATGAGGTACGGTACCCGTCCATGGATTATGGACACCGGCGACTGGGAGTGAATTGAATGGCTCCCACGGATCGTGGCGGGGTCACCCCATCTTCAACCATCGAAAGTCGTGCTTGTCATTCAGCATTACATATAAGCCACTTGCAAGTCGCGCAATTCTCGTCCATCCCCAAAATAAAAAAGAAAGAAAGAAAGAATGGTTGCAGCATTCTCATGCTTGAGACCCCATGTGACGATATATAAATGCGTCAACCAGAGGGCTTTAATCGATCGATATCCATTAGCAGGTTCAGACTTCCCAGCTTTTCACCACACATCAACCTTCGAGCTGAACCGAAGCCATGCGCCAAGAACAAAGAAACGGTAGAAACCATAACTAGATGTGTTAGGGACACGTGGAGTGACATTATAAGTAACAACTACTCCACCTTCGTTTTGCTTAATGAATAAATAATAGGTACATATATATATATATGTATGTGTGTGTGTGTGTGTGTTAAACACACATACATACATAACTTTGTATCATAATCGCATCTTAATCATCTCGTAGCCTGTGCCCTAATTTATAACCATTAATAAGCTTGACAGAAAATTCCTCGTCTACTACCGACGGTTTCTAGCCTTGAGAGGACTCAGAAGAGTTAGTTATAGCCAGGAAGGCATTGTCGGATCAATTTCTCCGTGAATTAACCTATGTTTTCAAGTGGGCTGTTTACATCAAATCTTTGAAAAAACAAGATTAATACATTGGAATTAATTCCTACGGTCTTCCGATGATATGTGAACTCAAAGACATGAGACAAGAAAAATTCCTCGTCAGCCCGTCAATGGAAAAGTCGGTGGTAGTCAATATTGGACTTTTCAACGTGAGGTCTTGACCTCACTGCCGGTAAATATTTGAAAATAGGAGATAGCGGTAAGCAAATCGAAAATTTTCACCTCTTGTGGTAACATTCATGTGTTAGACTTTATCAACATGTCAGATAACCATTTGTTGGTTGGAATTCATGGCAGACGTGATCAATTTGGTTCTGGTGATTCCCTCGGGAGAAAATGTTGGACGGAGGAATCCCGCGTTACCGCGTATCTGCCGCCGTCAATCCATCTTTGTTCCCATCGGACGGCAGAGAAGAACATTCGACGAGATGACGGTTGGAGTTTCTCTGAAATCGGTCAACTTTCTTACAGGGGTCTGACCCGACTCTTGAGGGAACACTGTCGGGACGGGGGGAATAACGCAGGGCCAATTCTACACGAATACGCGCGGTCCGATAATTAATGTGAATCCAGGTTGTTGTGGGCCCGGATAATGTTCCAATTGATCATCATCATCATTGTGTTTCAGGAATCATGAAACAGCATGGAAATTGAAATTCGCAAGTTTAGTCTGTTCGTTCTGCATTTATCACTCCCCAATCAAAGCTATGGACATTTGGACGATGTGGCAGAGGGTTGACGTGCGTGCACCTGCAAATGTATGCAGCTCCAACGAGTTCGAACACGGTCGAACCAGCAGCTACACGGTAAAATAATCATTTTTCATCTATATATAAAAACTCGAATTCTATGTGAGGAATTCAACTCGAGAAGTATGGTGACTTCGCTTCCAAGACTGGTGCGACAGAGCAATCAGTGCCCCCCCTGACCGTTGCATGATGGGCCAATTGCCTTACAAAGCACCCACCACACCAACCCCATCGAGTCCTCTCTTCAATACGTCTCTCTTCCTTCTACCATCGAATAAGGCTTACATCCCCATTCACATGGAAGCTGAACTAGGCTAATTTCTAATAGAGATAAGGATGCCGACAGTCAAGCCCCTAATCGGGATAAAGACAACCAAGGAATTGATTATTATTATTATTTTATTATCTTTTCCCATTCGCATTGATCATATGGGTCCTACTAACAAATTTTACATTATACGTAAATGGTGGTGGTGTGGTCTGTCGTCATGTTTTCAATGTGGGAACAGAGGCCTACACTATAAGATGGTGTATACATGGAATTGCACTAATCGGCCCACGCCACTCACAGCGGTAGTGGATGGACTCATATATTACGGGAGACGACTAACACCACCACCACCACCACCACCATCGCCAACACCACCTCTCCACGGGGTTCATTACCGTCTGGCAGTCCATCCATAGTCCCCACACACCATCCATTGCTTTGGCATAGTGGAATGGAGTGGAGTGGAGTGGAGTGGAGCGGCCTCCATTTGTATCATATTCTAGGAGCATATCATTCGTAACTCGACTGCTCTATCTCGAACGTGGAGTGGAGTGCAGTGCTAGTGAGGGGAAACAGGGCGTGGGAATCGGCCGGGAAGGTAAGACCGACTTATGAACCACCATATCAAGTGAACATAACATATTGGAGGAGATTGCAGCATAGTTGTCACCGTAAAATGTCGATCTTGTTTAGTTTCACAGAAGTGTGTGCGGGCGTTCGTTGTCTTTTGCTTAGTATAGCTCGGGATGAAATTATCCGAATACTTCAACATTTTGGCCGGACCATAGCAATGACAACAGTTCGTTGTCTACATTACTTCACATTCACGAATATAACAACTACTAATTAACTCAGATGCGGGGCAATCAACTGCGAGAAACTAAGATCCGACTGGGGTTTCAGAATTTGAATGGTCGATGGACATCTGACGTATAAGGCATCTCTCAGCTGGGCGGGCTAATGCGCTACATACACGGTGCTGGCAACTGATGCATCGTTGGTAGGTAGCATGCCACACAGATGCGATTCCATCGTGTCTAGACAATATCTGGTCTACGTGCACATCCGAATTGGTTTCGATACAATCCGAGAACTGCTGCTGGCTGCTAGTATTGCATCCCTTTAAGATTGTCCTACACATCTTTCTTCTATCTAACGCACACCACGTTTCCCTCGGCGTAAGTCAATGGGCGCCTCATGTGACCGATGGTCGCACGACACCGGGCTCGCGGAAGGTGATTCGGTCAGCTGGGGGCCCGTTTTCAGCGTCCGCACACACTGTATCGGGGCTTGACTATGCCTGGCTAGGAGAGCATTTTTGACGTTTGAAAGGTCTCTCCAACCCGTGGAAATCAAAAGCTGAGCTTGGAGCACAACTCATGTTGGAAGGCACCAATTTTTCCTTGCGTCGACCGTCGAGATTATTAGCAGCAGACAGGCGCACGTACGTCTACTGTTTTGAAAAATGCGGGCGTGAATCAGAGCATGTGTGCATCTGCGACCAATGAATAGTCAAATTCTTGACGCGAAGGATGACATTTGAATCGCAGATTCGACGGGGACTTAAAACGATTTGATATGAACCTTGAAATATAGCCATCCATCTGGGTTCTCCCCAAGACTCCAAATACACACAGACTTCTCCGGGGATAGAGGCTGCAATGCAGGTTCGGCTACGAAAAGCGGTCCCCACGCTCCCGACCGGCGCGTGACATTTCCACTGCCCTGTTATTTACCTTTACTCCAACTTACTTCTCCTCGTTTGTCAAACTGAGCCCGCGGCTACATACATCCCGAAACATTGCCCGTCTCAGTCGCCGGCTCCCCTGCTCTTCTTTTTCACTCTGTCCGTCTGTTCCGCTCTGGCCTGCCCTGTTTCTTGTCGCCGGGACCAGGCACTGAACTGTTCTCTCCTCGTAAGGGGATTGAAAGACACACCCCCGCCCTCGCATTTTCCCTCTTGTGCTGGTGGCGAGCTCCAGCATCGTCAATGGAGTCTCCGCCGCCTCAGTTAGCAGCCGTGGAAGCCGGCTCAGCCTCCCCAAAGCCCCTGAAGAAGGGCTTCGTTACCGCTCTAATGGAAGCCGCGGCCATCTGGACGCCTTCGTTCAAGGAGGACACCTACCACGTCTCCCATCTCAAGGCCTCCGAGAAGAAGGCCCTCCAGGACCTGAGGGACAAGCTTGCCGCTGCCCACTCCTCCTCCGGGGACTTGGACAGCCCCACCATGTGGGGGATACCCTTGCTATCCCCAGGCGACGACAGATCCGACGTCGTCCTCCTGAAGTTCCTGCGAGCCCGCGACTTTCGCGCGGCTGATGCGCATGCGTTGCTGGAGAAATGCCTGGCGTGGAGGCGGGAGTTCGGGGCGGAGGGGGTGGTGGAGGAGGAGCTGGGTTTCAAGGATCTGGAGGGGTTGGTGGCGTACATGTACGGCAGCGACCGCGAGGGGCACCCGGTGTGCTACAACGCATACGGGGTGTTCAAGAACCGGGAGACATACGAGAGCGTGTTCGGGGACGAAGAAAAGTTGCGGAGGTTCCTAAGGTGGAGGGTTCAGGTGCTGGAGAGAGGGATCAAGCTCCTCCACTTCAAGCCCGGCGGCGTCAACTCCATCGTTCAGGTCACCGACCTCAAGGACATGCCCAAGCGTGAGCTACGCGTGGCCTCCAATCATATCCTCTCCCTCTTCCAGGACAACTACCCTGAAATGGTCGCCCGCAAGGTTCCATTTCCCCCCCTGTCGATTCTTTCAACTTTACTATCTTCTTAGTTTTGCCGCTCTTAGCTCCTCTGATTTAGGGGTGGTTCTGTGCTGGTTCTTAGATTTTTATCAACGTGCCATGGTACTTCAGTGTGCTCTACTCCGTGTTCAACCCCTTCCTTACTCAGCGGACCAAGAGCAAGTTCGTTATTTGTAAGGAAGGAAACGTTGCTGAAACTCTGTACAAGTGAGATTCTTCTTCCTTCATCTCCTCCTCCCCCTTCTATGTGCTTACGCGACCGTCAATGTTTCCAGCAATGACAAATTGTATCAAGAACAAGAGAAATCTGTACTTTCCTTGTGCCAGGAAGAGTCCGAAAATGGGTTTTAGTTAAAACTTATACCATTCATTATACAGCAGCAGTATCCTCTTTTCTTGTTTTATCTGTGTAGTTTTTAATACAGACGTCTTGTTTCAGCCGATGAGTTAAAAAGTTTTTTTTTTTCTGGTGCTTTCCTTCTCAGGTTTATAAAACCAGAGGATGTTCCGGTTCAGTACGGCGGACTGAGTCGACCGAGTGACCTGCAGAATGGCCCACCAAAACCGGCCTCCGAGTTCATTGTCAAGGGAGGGGAGAAAGTTAACATCCAAATTGAGGGCATTGAGGTTAGGTTCCCCTCTCTGAGAACCCTGAATCTGTCTCTATTCTTCCTCGTTTCTCTGCCACGAATCCTTGATGGGTGAAGCGTCTGATCATGTTTTCTTGTGTATAATGTATGGATTAATTAGGCTAACGCTACAATAACATGGGACATCGTTGTGGGCGGGTGGGACCTAGAATACAGTGCCGAGTTCATCCCTAACGCGGAGGGCAGCTACACGATTGCCGTGGAGAAGCCGAGGAAGGTCGGCCCCCCAGAAGAGGCCATCCACTACTCATACACTTCCCGGGAGGCAGGAAAATTGGTCCTATCGGTTGATAACTCTCACTCTAGGAGAAAGAAGGTAGCTGCATACCGGTATGTAGTCCGGAGATCAGCCACATTCTAGGTTATGTGCCTAGTTCGGTTTGGGAGAGAGTGAAGAGTCTTCTGTTCTCAGCTCTGGTCTCTGTCCATATGTTTCCTCTTGTGGTGGCTCTCTCCGTGGGCCATATAACATCCTATAGGCTATATGGCCCTTGACACCTTTCTTGTTATTTATAGAGTAATGTATAAGTTTGGGTGCTTCCATGACTCTTAGCAACGCAAAATCCGAGAATATACAAAATCACTACATCCCCCAACAAAATGATTCCATGTAGCACCGGGTGCAAAATCCGGTAACAGTTCTTTTGCATTGTCAAGTGAAGTCTGATGCGAGCTACCTTCGGTCGCCAATCATCCATGGAGACATTTCATGTTTCACAAGGATATAATAATTCGTCCTCTTCAAGTTATTGAAGGGTTTCGCAGGTTAATGTCCCTTTTCTTGGAAGAGGTCTTGGTGAGATCGGTATTGTATGGAAGTCGTCCGGTAGGACATTGTTTGCGGGCATATTAGGTATAGGATGGTGTCAGAGGGTATTCGCTTTCAAGCTTTGCTTTGTGGTCAGAAAATCTCTGAGAGCAGAGATTGATTCAATTTGCTCGTATCAATCTGGAGGAAGAAATTTTTGTAATTATAACTCTTCCAACCCACGTGGTGACTGTGGCAACTGCAAGCGACACAGATGGAAATTATCATGATACGTTATTATAAAAAACTCAAAAGATCGACGCGTAATCAGCCTGTCCCATCTCGTCTAATCATGGTAAAAACCGAAGGTAAATTGTCAGAAGGGAGACCGAGGGGTAGACACCTTATCCCATCAAATTGAAATTGAATTAAAAAAGTTACCATAAAATCGATCGAGAGAGAGAGAGAGAGAGCGAGGGGGGGGGTGGTGGTGGAAGAGATTCTCTCTTGAAAGGGAATAGGTGGAATTATGCTGTCTGTGTTTTTTTTTGTCTTTTTTGCATATCACAGTGTGCTCTATTTACACCTTTCTAAAGGGGAGGAGGCAACGAATGGAGACAGATGTGGACTGGACTCTGTAGCTGTGGACCTTCGGGACATGCTTCATTCCACATCCCTTCTGCATATGATTTACGGGCATGACAAAGGCCAAGTAACAGCTAAGTTGTCCGTGATTCGTTGCCCAACTAGCGAACATGGATGATCTGCCTGAGCCTCATCAGTGCTTTAATCGATCCATATGTCCTATTGTTTTGAAAGTACAAGCCACCAACCTAGTATTATGACGCATCCTCAGCTCACTGACTAGCTCATGTTCCCATTTAGTTCATGGCTGCACGCTTCTTCTTTATTGAAGGGACCCAAGGATCTGTGTGATGAGTTGAGTACATCACGGTGTTAGTATTAATGCCCTAAGTCCAATCGCATATGATGTAATTGGAGTTATTTTATATTCATAAAATATAATTGAGGTATTTTATTCATCATGTGCTGCATATTTTGATGAAACCCATAAATTAGGATAATGGTTTTAGGGTCATGATGAGAATATGCCAGTGAGACCTAAGATCTCGAAAGTCCTAGTCTAAAATTGTTCATAGTTGTAGGATCATTGAGTCGGGGATCGGTGATCCGGTAAAACTAGTACACTCGTTATATGCTCTATGGTCGAGGGTAACTTATCTCACTATTACTTGTGAAGAGTCACTAATATAAGAGTGTAGGTGCTTATTGTAGAACAAGTTCACTGAACTGACTCGCTTGAGGAAAACCTAATGGATACTCGTGTAAATGTCAATAGGTAATTCATAGCACCTTGTAACTGTTAAATTGAGATTTTGGCTTATCCCTTAACGTGACTTTTACAGACACGTGCAGGGTATTCTGGACCCAAAGAGACTCTTATGGAGGTGGTGAGTAATCAATAAGGAATCAGTTACTCTTCATGAGAGGGGAGAATGTCTTATGCGTTCTACTTAGTATTGACTTGGGAAATCTCTGGCCAGAGTAGGATGAAAAATCGGAAAGGAGTTTCCGGTATTTTTCATAATTGAGTCTAATACTTGAGAATAGTAATGCATATGAATAGATATTGGGATTTGACATTACATCTATATCCTAACTTATTCGAGACATTGTATAACCGAAGGATGTAATTGCACGGGAACTAATCATCAAAGGGTGTTCGATCTTTTGATTGATCCTCACCATTCGGGTAGTCATGATACGTTGCTAGACGTCAATCTTGACTTGTGGGTCTAAATGATTAAGGGTTAATTGGCTAATATTATTAAAGAGTTTAATGAGATTAAGTCCACTGCCGACTTGATGTGGAGCCCAATGGGTCACACACAATATATGTAATTTCTCGTAACGAAATTTAAATATGTTAAATTTCGAATTGAATTTTAAAATTTCGTTAGCACGAATTAAGCACATAATGGTCACATGTCTTATTGGATAAGCATATTATGCGATTAAATATTCGATTAGATTTTAGAAATATAATTGATAGATATTCTCACGGTAATATCTGAAAATTTTTTTAAAATCACGAAAGATTTTGAAGATTTATGTGACCAACTCCCTTCGCCCGATATGAGATCTATGAAGAGGTTGATGAGTGGAGTGTGAGAGAAAAAAAATCAATCAACCCTCTTGTGACTGCCGAGAGAAAGAAAAGGAAAAATACACATTCGTGTGGTGACCGTTTGTAAGAATCGTTCTCAATCTCTACGAGGAAACTTAGTGTGGATATCGTGGAGGGTGTGCACGTGCACACCTATTCAAAGGATCAACTCCAAAAGGTTCGTGATTGGTGGATCCGGGTTCGTTCAGACACGACATCAACATCCGGATTTAAACACAAAGACTGAACACGGTTTTTGTTAGGTATATATTCTAAACTTGTTCTAATTAGAATTCTAAATTACTTCAAAGGGATCATTAAGTTTGGGAATAAAATTTTAAAATTTACATTTTCCCTGCGTTATCCATTCCCAATACACGGAGCTTGGGCTCTGGTGGCCCTAAAGTAGCTTGACTTGAATTACATTCCCATAACTTTGTAGTCCAGTCTTAGATATGTGGCTTGGGTCTCGAGCTGCCAGCTGGAGCTTCGACTTTAGATCCGTTTATTCATGTCTAGGGGAGATAGTTATATATGGCCTCCATTTGATCCAATTCGGAGGAAATCGATCAGTGCTGTGACCTATAAAAGCTGTTTCTTCTTTCTTTTGACTAAACGAAAGCGAAGAACTAATAGTCTAGGAGGAAAATCAATAGCAAGAACTGAACCTGCTAGTGCTGGGGCCGCGGGTGAAGTCAATGAGCTTGGCAGCGTTCAAACCGAACAATCAGATGGTGCAGAACTTTGGCTGCTGATCGGTTGTTCTATTCCCACCTTCAGATTGGGTACTTATTTTCCATAGTGAAACTCGAGTTTGAAACTGCTGTATTATAAGCTGATTCTTGGTTTCCTTGCCATGGATTGGCCCAGTGAAGTGTAATTTCTTCTTTTCGACAATCCCTTAAATACAGCTGAAATGAATATTCTCATTATCTAGTGCATTGACAGTGGCCATTAACCTAGTAACATTTACAGGAATCATCATCTGCTTCCTTTGCAATCAGAAGGAAAAAAAAATGAAAAAAGGAAACATTGTGATCCACATGAGGACTCCGGTTTGTTTGTGGCTCATGTTAGTAAGTTCCTAAATCCTGTCCTCTGCTCTGATGAAGCTGGGCAAAGATGTTAACAGGAAACTCCAAAGAGAGAAGAAAAAATGGAGGAAAGAACTAGAATTCTATCCTGTAAATTTCTTGCTGGCTTGAAGAGGAGTGAATGATGACTGGTGACAGAGATCAGTGTCTGAGAACCTAGAGCTGGTTCCTACATCCCTCATTTTCTCCCCATGCCTGTGCTGTTGCACTACCAACACTAAAACCTTCCCCTTGAAATCCTCAGATGCCAGGATATCTGCGATGAATCCTAGTTCGGGAAATTCATTCCATTCCATCAGCTTGGACTTCATGTACCTCCTCCCAACCAGTATCAGGTCGAACGAGTTCTCCATTGACCGTATTACATTGCAGATTCCAACACTGTCTTTCAGGTTCTCCTCCTTGTACATGGTCCTGTTGTTCCCAATTCCGCAAAGCTTGAACTCTTTGATCACTTCCTCATCGAGACTCATCTCATCCTCATCCTCATTCTCTGTGGACACCATGAACCGCACAACTGTCACCTTCACACCCGGTTGCCTGGTGATGCGCATGGCATAGGCCAGGGCTTCACGGTCATCGGGTCCACCAGTGAAGAAGACCCCCACCCGGCAGATTGAGAGAGCTCTTCTGATCACTGAAGTGGCTGCAGCCCCAAAGTTGTGACGGTTGATGAGAATCCCAACCGAGCACGGGGCTTTACTGAGTACCTTCCGATTGACATACCGGAACCTTGGTGAGTCGATTATGTAGCCATCTACGTCCCACCGCCGATGGAAGGGCAACATGATGAATGAGACCCTCCTGTCTAGTGCAAGGGTGCACACGTCGTTGTGCATGGTGGCGAATGGTGCAATAGCCGTGAAAGGTTGGAGGGAGACGACTGACTGATTGCTCCTCTCAAATATCCGGAACGCATTGATTATGCTGTCGAAGCCCAGCAATGAATCCTTCCCGAAGGACTCGTGGGACAAGAGCAGGGGGAAAGCCTGCCCCATGAGCTCCCTGAGGTGGATGAGGTAGATCCCGATGGGGTTGTGCTTTGTTGGGTTCGAGATCCTGAGGAGGTCGATGATCCCCGGGACCTGTTCTTGAGTGTGGACACATGCCAGCAACCGAAGCTCTTCGTTAGGTGGTGCATCCTGTATTGTCCGTCTCTTCCTGGAAATGTACTGAGTCGAGGGATCGTAGAGCATTTGCACCACAGGCGATATGAGGCCTGTTATTATGATTGATGATGCGTTCATCACACTAAAGCAATCAATGTCAATGAACTGCACAGGGCAAAATTTATTTGTCTTTTAGTGATCGGCTCCATGAGTAGCCAGTGCTGGCTGATGAACAATCATATGTATCAAAATTAATAGAGAATTGTGGTACCCCAAGCTGATTGGCACGGCCATAGAACTGAATGTCAAGTACGCCGATGGTGCTAAGGATGAGACCAAGCACAGCAGCATCCTTAAAGACCATGTCGAAGAAGAAAATGCAGGGAAGTACTGCTGCTACGAACTTAGCCACAGCCCCTATAAAGGCCACCAGAACGCAGATTAATGCAGTGCCCGGCACCACACTACTCAGATCTGTCTTCCCTCCACAGGCCAGGAAGTAAAGAGGAAGAAGCACGAGCGAGACAAAGCCATCGAGCTTGTCGGTCAGAGTTGCCGCCAGAATGGACCCTGCCGGCAGGGTCATCCCAAAGAGGATCGGCCCGAAATATGTGTGCTGCCCACAGACTTCGCTGATGAAGGCACACAAGAGGACTAAAATGATAGTGTAGCAAATATAGACTTCCTTGAGCGGTTGCCCTTGAGGGGTTCGCCTTACCATCCAGAACAGGAACGGTCTCATCCCGGCTTTAATTAGGATGGCCTGAGCCACTGCACATGCAGTGAGGATGTAGAATATCCCCCAGTCAGCCCTGGCCAAGTGGAGCTGCCTGATCCCGAAAGAGATGAGCAAGGTGGTGTAGCTCAGGGATCCGCTAATCATAGAGGATGACAGTGCGAGTCGACCAACCTCGGAGTTTAGGAGGTTAAGATCTCCCAGGAAACTAGCAATGCCATGGAAAGTCGTGGTAGCGTGGAGAAGAGCGACCATGGTTAGGGACTCATTGTGGTTGGGTAGGAGAGTGGATTCGAGGACTAGGGATGATAGGACAGTTAAGAGAATTGGGATTATGAAGGTTGATACTCCGATGATCCACGCCTTCTTCCCAGATCTTGAAACCATGGAGATATCCATCTTTACACCTACAAGAAAAAGAAAGAATACGCAGCCAAAGGTCGAGATTGTCTCAAGCTTTTGCAGGCTTTTATATGGGAACACAATGTTCTTCACGGTAGCGGACTGGCTTAGCACTGACGGTCCAACCAATATCCCTCCCTGTCAAAGACAAATAGAACTAACTCATTGCGACTGATCGTAATGAGCTGATTGAAAAATTCTTCTTGAAATTTAGGATGGATAAGTTTATAATTAATTCTTTTGATGATTTCATGTGTCCTTTCTTTGGCAGGAAACGAGGTTTCAATTACCATGACTTGCCCAACAACACCGGATTGAATGAAAGGCTTGAGAATGGCCTTGAATGTGCTTGAGAGGAAGCAAGCCAGGGAGAGTTGCAGGAGGAGGATATGGTCCCCATTGTCGGACTCTTCCCTCTCGCAGATTGCCAATACTTTCCTCGGCGGAAAACCAAATGTGGGCTCGTTGGTTGCATTTATGGGAGTCCACAACGTGACCATTGGCGGCGCATCCATTGCCGGGTAGAAGTGCGCATATTCCATCTTTCAGGACTTTGCGGGCACCTCCCTTGTACTCGAAAACATGAAGTTCTCGCAAATCAAAATTAACCTTAAGAAGGAAGAATGTCGATGAAGTAGGAAAATAATTGAAGTTTTGCTGAAAAGAGGTTAAATGAAAAAGGAGAACGAGAAGGGGATGACCAGTGGAGGTGTACGGTAATTTTCCTTCAGACGTTTTCATTTTTCTTTTTCTGCATTATTAGTTAGTGGACGAGAGAGAAGTGAGCTTTTCTCCACAATGGTTGTCTTCTCCTCTTCCTTGCGCGAGTTTGACGGCTGACCATTTTCCGCAAGAAGTCAAATAAATGTGGATTTGTAGTTGATTCTCCAAACAAAGCAAGCTATTTTTGGGAAAGACATTTTGGTGCCCATGGTATTATTATCGATATAGGATCAAGAGGGACTCTGCGTACCTCCTTTTTTTTCCATCTTCCTCCCATTTTCTTTTAGGCCTATGCCATATTTCTGTCATTCCTTTCATGTCTAGCTTTTGCTGCAAATTAAGCCGATGTTTAGGCTTGCTGGGTTATTTTGTCATAGCTTATATCGATTGCACGTGATTTACAATTTCTTTTTTAGACTTTGATCAAGACTCATTCCATTTCCTCAGAATAGATGAGCTAGTTTGATAATGATGAGGCGGTATTTGGCTATGAATCTTTGACATGCTTGTCATAGAAGAACAACTCCATGCAATATCTTGGAGAACAAAAAATCCAGCGGTAGGTTCTGCGCTTCCTTGCCTTGCTTTTGCCCGTGACTTTAGAACATTCCGAATCATGTTCAGTATAGTTGTGACTCAGCATAAAATCTTGACTGTTATTCCCCAGTCCTGCAGAATATGAGAATGAAGAAGTACGATGCTGCAAGTACCCAGAGAATGTTCCAAAATCATCAATATATTTGAGGAAGTTTACAGTGATTATCAATCAAACTCTCTGTATGTGCTGTTTCAGTGAAACCAAGTCAAACTAATGAAGGGGAAAAGTCATCCTCCTCAAACCCGAAAGTGTGCTGATTGTAACTTAATTACGCTGTGAAAAACACATACTGAGTAACAAGTTTCATGGCCACTTTGCTGGTCATTCACGTCGGAGCGCAACTAATGGTCCTGGTTGACACTTCACCATCTCTTTTAGTCTCTTGCAATATTAAGTTTAATATTTTGATCTCCATGAACTTGAACATTCCTGCGGTGTCTCATATTCCAGGTCTTTAAGGAAGTAGGAAATGAATCACTGGAGGATGGAAATGGAGTGAACTTCATCGGTGTCCTCATGATGTTTGGCTGATTTTCTCCGGCGCAAAATACTGGAAAGTCTAGGAACCTTGAAAAGAGAATTTGGACAAGTCACCGCTTCAAGAATGTTCCATTCTTCACTCGAATCCTTCTTGTTCTTTGTGGTTGCAGGGCCCACATCTGCCTCATGTTTAGCAGGCCCAGGCCAACTTGAAGCTCCTCGTCTAGGTGGACTCTTTGACATGTTGAGCTCAGGCTGGTTCAAAGTTTTAACATCCTTGAAGAACAAGCAAACAACCGTGCAATCGTCCTCGATGCAGCCTGGGTACTTTGTTCTCCATGCCTGAACTGCCTGAGCTACTAACACTTTAGCAGCCTTTGATCTGTTTCTTACAGATGAAACTACTGTAACGACCTCATCATTCGTTAGTACCTCCCATATCTGGAGCAGGAATAAGTCAATATTTTGAAACATTTAGACAAGATTTCAAAAGACTAGCAGTGTAAGTAAAAAAAAAAAAAATTACCCCATCAGTGGCCAACACGACAAATTCGTCACTTGGCATGATCCTTCTGTAGGAAAGATCAGGCAGTGATATAAGACCATGATCTTTTAAGCAGAAATCTCCAAAAGCCCGAGACATAGCTAGTCCTGGGCAGTTCTCATCAGGCATCCATATCCTGATTACTTCAGACTCATGTTCTATTGCAAAAACTCTTCCTTTGCATTTCCTGATCCTTTCAGCCTCACCTATATAAGTTTTTTTAAAGACAGCGAGAAAATATTAGGAAATTGAATTAACAATACTCAGCCAATTCAAACTCGTTTGTGGAAGACCCACTTTGGATATTCGGTTTCAGATCAACTGTGAGTTGGACGGGAACGAGCTGATTCTTCTGTCCTCTTGTGCAGAGGACTGCGCGGGAATCACCTAAGTTTGCCACGATCAAGTGGTTGCCCTGCAAGAATAACAATCGAGGAAAAATTAACAGTTGATTTTGGACATTGTTGTATAAAGTGTATTTAGGAAGTTGATCAATCATCTGAACTCTTCACACCACTCTGACTACGCTCACTGCTGTGGTCCCACTGCAGAAACAGTCGATCGCAGAATCACTGCTGAGCTCATCATCCATTTCCTTGAATGATCTGATGAGACTCGCCTCCCACAATGAGAGGAGCATGGAACTGTCAGTGCTATCCGCATCTGGGCTATTCGTAGAGTTTCTGCTTCTCCCCTCATTATCTTCTTTTTGCACATCTTCAGAGTCATCTTTGTCCGGGAGATCAATGTTGCTCCCTTTAACTTGGAACCATTTGATCGCTGAAGAGAGTTTAAAGGGCAGCTTGTCCCGCACGCAACGTGCCACCTCATGACCGGAGGGACCATGGCCGTCGAAGACGCCACAGAACAGCACATCTTTTTCTCCAGTATAGTCCTATAAACAAAAGTAGGAAGCGAAGGAGCTGACTTCAAATCCCTCGGACACAAAAACTTTACCTATAACTGACTGAAAGGAAGATGACAATAAACAAACAATATAAACAAGAAAAACCTAAAATCAATTGGAAGTAATTTGTAACAACTCAAATACCCATTCCGCCGAAATGAACTTGGCATCAAGTTCAAAGCTCGTTGAATGACAACTTGGATACTGATCACAAATGCTACAGCATAATGACGTCTATCCATAGTAATACAGAGGAGACAAATGCAGGTTTCTCCTGTGACTAAGTTCATATGGAAGCAACTTCAATCTGCCTTATTACAGAGCAGGAGCTGCAGTTCCTGGGACAAAAAACTTAGCTTCGTCATTGCAACATGGGAGGGGAAAGGGCTGGAGGCTTTCATTCAAAAGCTTGTGTGGACTTGTTATATCTATGTAATTTGGAGTGAAAGAAGCTTTAGAGCCTTTGAGAGCTCTCGGTCCTCTGAAAATTCATGCTATGACATTAGCTCTAGGATAAGGAATAGTAATCTTCTCTGTTGGCACTAGCATTGCGAGTTTTTGTAGACATGATCAATGAAATACCGTTGACCTCCCCCCCACCCCCCCAACAAAAAAAAAAGGCAGGCTTCCCATAAAGCATTCGTGCAATATAAGATTCCCTAGAAAAAGATTACAGAACAAAAAAATGGAGCTCGACAAGTATCGTACGTTTGAGACAATGAATTAAAGTACACTGCTGAATTCCAAGAGTTCTACAAACCACACTACTTAGAATCAATCACGTAAGGCTGCAAATGGGTTGAGGATTTAAGTGATCGTGAAGAATACCTCCCAAACGGTCATAGCATCTTGATTGACAACTTTCTTGCCCTGTCTGGAGAACACAGAGACGGAACTCGAAGACCCCCTGAGCCTTATTATGGCCCCACTGTCTCCTTCTCCTAGAACCTCCTCTTCATCAGTCTCCCATCCCTCACGTTCTATATCCTCGAAAGTGACCTCCTCAGTGTTCTTGCTGCAGCATGTTCCCATGGCTGAATTATCTGCTTACCGACAACCTTACACTTCCACGCGACCGAGGAAATAAAGATCTGTTCCTTTCCTTTTCTCTTTCCTCGTGAAAGCGAAAGCAGAAAAGTTTTGATTTTAAGAGTTGTCCAAAAGGAGGTAAGATCAAGGCACCATTTTGAACATACAAAGAGAAAGGGCCCTGCAGTTGGCTCAACAGGACAGAAACCAAGGACTAATCAAAAGACAATCAATCATGAAAATATTCAAATCCCACAACAAGAAAAGATTTATTCTCTTTAAAAGTTGCCTTCTGTTGGGGAGCAAATCACCAAGAGAGACATAAGAGCAAGCATCTGAGATCTTAATTGACAAGAAACAAGAAACATCCGGCCTCCCGGGTCATTTCCCGTAGGGGCCGGTTTTCTGTGTCCCCGTCAGTCTTATCCCGTTGCCTTGTCGAGTCAGAGCCTCAAAGGAGCTCTTCTGGTTCGCCCTCCACACTCGCACACACACTCAGAGAGAGAGAGAGAGAGAGAGAGAGAGAATTATTATTACGGGAATTTTCAGATAATGCCGACGCTGACTGTCTCTGTTAAGGTGAGCAATCATGGCGAGTTAACAACTCATTCCATTGCGTCCTTGTAGAAGAATCAAGTTTAAAAAGGACTTGATATTAACACTGTTATTTGGATGAAATTCTCACTAATTAAACCTTGACATCATATATCTGCTTCATGACAAGAAAAATAAAAACTTATACCCTCCCTCCATTCTTAATAGATAATACTACATGCCAATTCAGTTACGACTCACATATTATTATTAGGTCAAGGGATTACATATATACATATATATATATATAATTACCCAAGATAAAATAATAAAAAAATTAGCAAATGGAGGTATTTATTGAGGGTTTGTTTTTCCTTAAGTCTACACTTAGTAGGGTATTCATATATGCATCCATTTCGTTATCACTTGGATTTCTTACATTTTTACCTTAAAAACTTTCAATTGCCAGCCAAAGAAAGAAAAAGGAAAAAAAAAAAAGAAAAGAAAGGAAAATTACCCCGGATTATGTAATTGACCTTAGATAATTTATACAAATTTAAAAATTTTATGTTGGGTTTAGTCTTGCCAATAATTACTATATATATATATATACACACACGCATCATGATGGGATTTGTGGGAGTAATTGTGCCAATTTTGCACGTGCATGCAAACATAGGCCTAACTTCTGGATAACTACCTTAACTGCCAGTTTCGCGCCGCACCAGTACATTTCCCCTCAACCCTCCTGACAAAGAGACGGACGGATGAGAATGAGCTTTCAGACTGCCCTTCCGTGTGTTGTTCTCTCCTTCTAGCTACTTTCTCCTCCTCTTCACTTCATCCTTCTTCGCGTGAAAGAGATCCATCAAACAGACATCCCCGCATGAAAAAAATACATGTCGAATTATTGTAAGACGGAGGGTTAGACTTCTTTGGAAAGCTTCGTTAGGATATGAAGCAGTCCAAAGTGATCGTGTGGTGAGGCCAACCTCCAGTCATAGTCAAGATGACGACTAAGATGACTACCTCCACTCCGGACACGGGTAGGAGAGTCTTATATGTAACCTTTGCTGGCACAGAGTTCATCTTGTGGGTGACAGTTTTGTCGACATAATCACGGTCTCATAGGTTGTGGCGTACCTTATCGGCGGCATCAAAACGGCAGTTCACATGACCAATGTTAGGATGAGAGACAATGCGGTTAACTTATTTACCGACTGCTTATCTGCATCCATGAGTACGGCCTTCTTTGCCTTATCTTCTCACCGGCTTTGTCACCTCTAATCTCCGAGTACAAACTGTCTACGCAGTCTTATATCTAGAGCAAGACATCCTTCATGTTGTGAATTTCTTCTGAGGTGATTCTGTCGGTGGTGTACTGTTGTTTCCTTTCATTGATTCTGTACCGAGAGAGGATGTCATACTCATATCCATTCAATTCTATGCTTCCATTCGAATCTGGTGATTGATGAGTCTTTTGCTCGATGACTATACGTGCTCTTTCCTCCTGCAGTCGGCTATACTCAAACATCTCGGACTCAGAATGATTCTAGTAAAATGTACGAAAAAGCCAAGCAAATTGAATGGAGAAAACATTTATCTCAACTGCGTACTGTCATTATTCATCTTTACAACTCTAGCACTGCTAAACAAATGAAAAGAATTTGATCTTATTCTAGTTGTTTTGCAGGTGAAAATACGCTAAGATACCATATTTAATTTATGGATCCAGTCCTAGAGTTTGTTTAGGACAAAAAAGAATCATACATCGGGTCATCCCTCGGTTCTTCCTTCGTTCTGGACAATGTACTGTCCCTGCTCAGGGATGGTGTACATCCAAATCCACTCGTTCTCTGATACATATCGTGTGTGAATCCTAGTACTTGATTTGCAGGAGGTCTGGAGTGACTAGCAATAGCCGTGGGCCTTATCGGACCTGAACCAAGCCCTTTGGTCCCGGTAACCCAAGGCCTCTCCAAACACTGACTGCCTCCGCCACCACGGCCCACTGGGACATCGTGGTTGTGCTTCCCCTTGTAAGTCGCAATCACCGCCCGCATGTCATGAGCTGCTCTCTCGACATGTTTTCTCACCGGGCAGCCTGTGTAAGTGCACTTGTAGTAGCTCCTGCAGTAAGCGAGAGTGTAAGGGACAAAGATCGAGACATGATTCTGTTTTCAGATTTGCAAATATCAATTCCAAAGGTCCATTAAATGATCAAATTTCCTAACCTTGGGTTAGGATTTCCTTTCACTACTTTCTGCCCGTATTTTCTCCATCTATACCCATCATCTAGAATGTCAATCTCGCTCAGCGTTTGGATCACAACTCTTGGTTCCTTTACTGTTCTGCTCTCACCACCCGAAACGTCCCTAGTCTCATTTTCTCCCCTCCTGCAAGTCAGAGAATCAAACATGAGAATGATCCTGGTGAAGGGATGCTCATACATTAAACAGGCACTGGTAAATAAGGAACTACTATTATGTGTCTCACCATCTTTTTGCATTGGATTCGCTTTCATTGTCATCTCCACCTGAATTACTTGCCTGCTCAAACTCATCGCCAATTGAGACTGAAGAATCATCCCGCATGGGGACCGACCGATTTGAGAATTCCCAACCTGTTTGTGCGTAGGGTTGGATAGCCTGAGAACTAGTCCTTCTAGTTGGCTGAGGCTTGGCATGGTTATGAGTCCCCTTATACACGATCTCTGTAATCTGCCCATCTTCTAGGGATCTCTCGACCTTCTTCTTGGTTTGACAATTAGGGTAGGTGCATTTGTAGTAACTCCGTGGATTCTCGCTCCCTTTCACTTGCTTCTGCCCGTACTTTCTCCAGTTGTACCCATCATCTAACATCTTGCTCTCTTTTGCGAAGTATGGAGGTTGAGCATCGTAGGCTTGAGACTGGGAAGCAGTAAAGCTCTGGACTGGAGCAAGTTCCACCTTTTCCCCTGTCATCTGCAAAGAGATGTCTGACTTCATTGATGGCTTCGAGGAATCCTCTGGCTCTTCCCTCTTCCATGGATCATTCTGTCGAAGGACAAAGATATCATGGTTCAAGAACAAGATTGAAGTGTGGTTTATGGTGAAAGGAACTCTGCAAGTGACTCGCAGAAGAATGACGAAATCACTAGTGCTGCGAATCGTATCAGAATGAAAGGTTATTTGTGTCTCCTGGCATCAGTTTTCTTGGTCTCGTCTTAGGGTCCCATGACATGGTTTCATCTCATGGCTTAGAAAGCAAGCTATCTACTCGTCAGGATTCTGAAGGTGGGTAGGATGATTAATGCTGGAGAGTTAAAATCACTAGTTTTCTACTTGTTCATTCTCTGGGAAAACATGGGACAAAGTTCTCCTGCTCCGTAGAAAGCGCAGGAGAAGCAGGAATGGGGAATTTGACCTTGACTGGGCTGTCAAGAAGCACGAAAGGCAGATCAGTGGAAGCAATGGTAGTTCAATTGGCCTGGTATGATTATGCATATTTCATTGGGAAGACATGAATTGAACAGATATTTGTTGCGATTCCTCCACAGGTGAAAGTGGTATATTGCATTAAGACGGTAGTTAAGTGCAGGCTTACGGATGTGTGGGAGATGCCGCAATGATGGATGTATTTTGTTCTTTATTCAGTTGTTTCGTTTTCTTTATTCTCGTGTTCAAACCGATGAAGGTGCCTGTGAGCTTCAAGATTGTGTATGGCTGATTAAAGTTTATTAGTAGTGAAGGGCAACCATGATTTAGTCGATTATTTTAGAAAAGTCTGACTGCATATTGAGCAGCCTATGATCGATCGAAATAAAGTAAAAGCAAGCAGCAAAAGAACATGAAATGGGAAATCCATTTATCTATTAGACGGACGTGGAACCTACCACTGGAATCGAGGTTGAGGAAGATTGGAAAATGGAAGAGGATCTCATCATTGGAGGCTCAGCATGCAGCTGAAAGGAGAAATCAGAGCAGTGATAATCTCCTCCTCTTTGAAAGTTGTTGCTGTAATTTGTCCAGTTATCGAGCCCTTCACTGGAGAAAGCTCCAGTAGTAGGAGATGGAACAATCTGTATGAAGCAATCCCGGAGAATCAATAGAAGATAATGCCTGAGAAGACTAAAAGACCCGCAATGGAATTATCTCGAAACGATTTGGCTAGCGCTGCTAGGACTTACACTGGAATTGGAGAAGAGAACAGGGGAATCAAGGAGCTCGGGAAGACCCACGAAGGAGGAAGGGGAGAGGGGAAGTGGAGACAAGGGAAGTGAAGGGGGTGGAATCGACTTGAACTTAGGAAGCTCTTGAGCTCCTCTTCTCTCGCCTTCCTCTGTAACGCTTCTGCTATTGCCGTCCATCGCTCTCTCTCTCTCTCTCTCTCAGTCCAAGGTCGAGAATTAAGTTTGAAACTTCTGCGAAGAGCAAGAATGGGGTTGAAGGAGAGAAAATCCGGGGAAAGAAAAGCAGAGTACTTATACTGGCCGGCGGTCACAGACAGAACGAAGTGATGTCCGGTGAAGAAAAAGGAGCCGGGCGGGCTGCTTCGCAGAAGCAGAGAGGAGAGGAAGATTTTGTTTGACCGTTGAAAAACTATCGGTCAAAATTGGGGACTTGACTGGAAGGGCCATCTGTAAACACGGCGGCCCCCACGTTAACAGGCTGCCAAGTGTGCAGCTGCAGCCTAAATACTTCTACCTTCACTAGAAAGAAAACTCGTAGAGTTTCACTTTTCTAGCATAATCCAATTCAAATATCAAATAATTATAGTAATTGATTAAATAAATATATATATCAAATAGATTATATACCAAATTCACACGTGCCCGAAATTTTTGGTACTGTACTTGTCATGAATCCATTCAAACTTAATGACACGATCATGCGACCAAGAAATTTTCTTCTTTTAGTAGAAGTCCCCCTCATTTCTATTGGATGAGATGGCCATTGTCCTTAACATGCAATTATCAATAATTAAATACACAAATAGAATAATAATAATCTATTGTAATCCATTGTCATTTTGTCCAAATTTCTCATTGCTTCTTGTGTCGAAGATGTCACAGTACTGGGTTATTGTTAGACCCCTAAGCTCAAGCCCCGGAGAATGCGCACCACAGACCGTGCCTGGAGATAGTGGTGGCGCATAAGCCTGCACGCAAAGATGCGCGGGCAGCCAAGTGCATGGTGTTGAGAGAATTGCAAGTCCATGAAGCAAGCAAGCCAGGAGATGGTCACACATGCGTGCATGAAGGCACTTGTGAAGAGGATGGTCGACCAAAGACTTGGCAGTATGCCGAAGGATTAGGTTGTGGCAAGGGAGTGCCACAATGCACAAGTCGGTGAATGCACGGGTGGGCAGTGAGGATGCCCACGAGCAAGGCACGGTGCCAAGCTCTAGGAGGTTCATGGAACCTGATACAATCGTGTAAGGGCACTCTAGGAGTGCGCATACCTCAACAGGCCTGACTGAAGCTAAGGGAGGCTCAGCACTTAGCGGCGAGGGAGTTGACGACTTGTGGGAATCGGCTAAGTCCTTGACCAGGTTCAAGCACTGCTGGACGTGCAATCAGGCGACCGTGATCCTAGGAGGGGGTCAGGGACGTGAACCTTAGAGGGGATGAACCTGGATGACAAGCTCAGCTGGCGCCAAGTCAATCCAGGGAAATCCGGGAAGATCCTCCCGGGATATGGCAGGGCAATCTAGTATGGAAACAATCTTGGAGATTGCAGATCGACAGTCAGGATTGGATGGATCGAGATCAGATGGAGAGGATCAAGGGATTCTCACCTATCGGTAGCCATATCAGATTTGCTCGGCTCCCCTATATAAAGGGGTCGGCCTCATTCAGGAAAAGGGGACCAGAAGAGGCGAGAGACACCAGACTCCAAGCAAAGGCGAGGAGAGAACCAGGAGCGACCAGATCAGTCGAGGAGCACAACGAGCCTGAGATTCCAAGGGAGTGGAAGTCGAGTTGGGCAGCAACCCAGTGTTCTTGAAGGAAGGCACGAGATGAGTAGGGAGTGCAAGTAGTAGGAGACTGTGAGGCATAGGCTCGTGAGGTTGCGTGTAAGTGTTCTGATCTGGGATTTGGTTTTTCGTGTACTTGTAATAGATGTGAATACGAATTGCATTTTCCCAATTGTGTTCTTGTGTCACTCGGTGTTGCTTCTTTGGTTCCTTGATCGTTTGGCCTTGACGGTACGTGCGGTGTGTGTGTGGCTAGTTGACAAATGGTGTGTCGACGCCTAGCCGGGGTGCGGAAAAATTTGTGAGCCGCATCGGCCCCGTGACAGTTATCCTTGTCCTGGTTGTTGCAAGAAGTTGGTGATCTAGCAGTCCACCCCGTGACCCGGGTTCCTCGTTAACATTCATTGAAGGTAAGGACCAGTAAGACAACAATCCATCTCCAACCAAAAAATTAAGATGATAGATAGTAATGTTGCATTAGCCTTTCTCAGCACGTTGAATTACAGCAGTTAAGACTGTGCCACCAACTGTAGTTAACTGTCGCTGTCAAGAGGAGGTCCAACTTCACATTCCAATGTGATGGTAAGAGTACATACTGTCTTGTTCAAACAGAGAAAGTACATCAGTGTACGTACAAGAAGAATCAACAACTCAATCTGCCATGGTGAGTAACATTCTTATTCATGTATTGACTACACAAAGTCATGCGGTTTCTAGATAGGCATGGCGATTAACAGCACGAAGATTCACTACTGAAGAATACTAACTTTTTACTGACAAGTAGAGCCAGGATCCTTCTACAATCTGTCAACATTCGAGATCTCTCTGAGCAACCATTCAATAATTTGCGACTTTTTACTTTCAGAGTAGAGAAAAATGAAATGTCTACATCACAGCCAGTGTCCATCTCAGGATGATCTCGTAGACCATTTGACTAAAACCAACAACTTCTCAACGTGAACAAGGTGTTTGCGAGCACGGTAAGTATGGGAAGTGTATAGAATTGCTGCCAAAGATACCGCAGCATATGACAGCATCGTCAATTTCCAGAAATCCTGAACAAATAATGCCTCTTGTGGTTATTCTAAAGCGGAAGATTCACAAAAGTATGATGAAAGGTATTTCAAGTTATCGGAGACCGTAGTTTATACATAATTGACACTGTTCAGGGGGCGATAGGTAAATGAGGCTGAAACTGTGAGTAGAAAATTCTACCTGGGGATTTGAAATAATTATTCCCATGACGTTGGCCATCAAATCCATAAATGACTGGAGCGAGTTCTGTACTCCCCCCACCGTTCCACGATCAGATACAGCAACAGTATCCTATTCATGAACAATATAACAAATTCAGAACAACTTCTGGACAATGTCGTCCAGTTCTCTTTTTGAGTTGAGCATTGTTAACCTCACCTGCATAAGTTGCATTACTGATAAGTCAAACATCCAAAGCCCTAAACGAGACATTGCTACTCCGCTCATCAGCATATAAGCTGCAACATACTTGTTATGAACCCATATCGAGGCAATGCACAAGCCCAAGAGAGCCCACTGGATCATTTCCAAGCAAGAATCAGGAAGGAAATGTTGGCTGACCAAGTCAAATGAGAAGGAAATTTGTAACATTGAGCTTTTCACTATGCTCTTCGGTAATAATAAGTACCTGAGACCAGATGGACCACAACCCAGTTCGGAGAGTAGAAATATCAGATTGTAAGATTGGGTAAACAAGAGTTGCTGCAATTCCGATTGTTGCGCTAATTCCTCGTGCAATCCCAATAATATATGCCGCTATTCCCTCCCATTTCAGTGTTGCTGTCATCAAAGTTCCAAAGCTGTGTATAGAACGTTGGAAAACTTTCAGTAGTTATAACTTATGACCATGAAATGGACGAAAACTATTATGAGGCAAAAAAATTAGAATGAAGCTGGTGTTTCCACGCATGTCTTGTGAAATAACGCACTGGGTAATTATGATGCCAGGGGACTCTCCAAGGGCCAATCCTAGGTCCATGGGAATGGGATTGTGGTTTTAGCGAGAAGCCAAGAAGTTAAATAGGAGATGTGCTACCATGCGTCAGCTGTCGTCTAAACCACCTACCAGGAGTAGAGGTTCTTACCTCAAAACCGTAAAATACAACAATGCCAGAGCAACACCTGGTAGTACTGTTTCTTGCTCTAGGTATATCCTCCATGAACTGGCAAAAGAGCTCTGTAAAATTTTTTCTAGATTCCTCCTCAGCCAATGGCTATCCTCAGTCATAATACAAATTCCACTGTGACAAATCACCCTTTCTTCAGAGACAGAAACCGCTATTTCCTGATTGCTTGATGGAGTCCCCACCACCCTTTTCTGGTTGCTTTCTCTAAGAGCTGGAATCCCTCTAAATACAGAAACTAGAAGCCAATATTGTAACCAAAGGGATACCATATTCCAACATGCTAGAGTTACTGCAGAAGCTTTCAATGATGCAAAACTGATGATGAAACCTGAGACAACTGGAGCGAAAAGCTTGCAGGTAAGATCAATTCTTCTGATAACTGAATTCATTTGAGTCAATGTTTCGGGAGGATTGCCTTCTGAAATAACCACAACCCTGAAATTTAAAATTCCATCACAAAACTTTATACAAAAGATTCTTTCTTTAACAGAAAAAATGATGTTCAAAGCCTTTATTTGTTTCTGAAAATGGGGAGACACGATTCAGAAGTAAATAATTCCAAGGGAGATAAATGACCAGTCTCGTTCAATGAGGATTGTTCCTGCAAGTGTGGATAGGATGCCAACAGCTCCAGAGAAGTTCACTAGTATGACAAGTGATACAAATGCAGCAAAGTTTTTTGACTTCAAGTCTGAGTGGATGAGCAGTTCTATCACTGTGCCCCCAGCAATCAGAAAGGAGAAGTTTTGGGTCAACAGCCAATACTGAAGAACCTGAAAGATGATTTTACGGTGCAATGGGATGATCATCAAGGCACAACGGCAAGCTTATAATTGACTTATCTACTACGAAAATAAATAGGCCATTAAGTGCTAATTCTGATGATATTTACAGTATAAATTTCAAGAAACCTGTGAAATTCCAAGCTGCAAATGATAGATTGACCATCAGTGAAACATGGTATCAGGGTGATGTCAATTGCTGTAATAGGTTCTGAATCACACCTTGGCATATGCTAACCTATCAATCCAGCTTCCAATAACAGCACCAAATAAAGTAGTAGAGGCCGATTCTACTACACCATAAATAGCGGCGAAAAGCAGAGAGTTTGGCCAAAGACTAATACAGTATAGACCAACAGAGAATTCCCACATCCTGCGAGCAGTGGAAGAGTAAACCAAAAAAATGTTAATTTAACAGTACAAGGATAGCTGGCCAAAAGAAACGTTACAAGGAGACACTATACTCGTTTTATGTAACCAACAGAAATTAATAACAGAAACATTACTTCTCCCAAAAAATTACAGTCACAGTAGCGGTGATTTCAAACACAAAACAGAAAAGCGGGAGTTTAGAAGGAAACCTTACACCCCATCTAGCTAAGAAATGCCCAGTGTAAAGGTATCTGATGAGATGTTTAGGAAGTCGAGAAGCTGTTTCTTGCTCTTGCCGGGAAGTAGGCTCCTCCATTTCCTGCAATTCTCTTTCTGTTTCAGCTTCATTTGCAATCTGTGTCCGTCCCATGCTACAGACATCAGGACCGTGACTAGTTGTATTACTCCCACCAGTTTCTTCATCGTCATGACCGCAATCTACTCTCTCCATCACGCAGAAACAGCGCAGGAACCTGATAGAAAGGAAAACTTTGGCCGATGGAACAGATTTTTACTGATACAAAAAGGATTTCAAAAGTAGAAAATTTGAGATGCAATTCATCCCAAGGTCATCAAATACCCGCAATCCAGTTTGCATCATTTTTTTTCCCTAAATTATAGTCCGTTCATTCAAGCCACCTGGGGGAAAAACCTCTCTTTAACGCCATAAGAACTGCACGTGTACACAAACAGCCGGAAACTAGCAGGAAGTTGAGGGCTTTGTTATTATATTGTTTTGGTCTGGGATTCTCAAAGTGATTATTTTAACGGTATCACGAAATGGACCGAGTCAATCAAACTCTATGTACATAAAAAAGATCTAAAGATACTAAAAGAGATTCAAGGCAAACCAGTAAGGACTTACTCTTCAGTGTCTGCTAGAACTGTCGGACTTTTCCTGCCTGAACTATCGAACTATAGCCGGTTTCTGATGTCGCCGTTTCAATGTACAGGTAAAAGCAACATTACGGATCGGAGTGGGAAAATCACTGCAGAACGATGGCTATCCTCTTATCTTTCTCCTGTTCCTGGAGATCAAAGGAAAAAAGATTTTTCTTTTATTTTTCTGGTGCCATAAACGAAAACATGCCTAGTTTATCGTCGTTATCCATAAAAACTAATTGCCCACTGATTGTGGCAGCAGCTCATGAGTTGACTCATTAATTTGAGAGAGCATTCCACATGTATCTCAGGTTGATCTTATTCACAGCAAAATCTCAATGGGTGTCATGACTTCAGATCAGGACGACAGTGATCGAATCTTCACCGAAGCAATTGTGATACCACGCTGTGGTGGACCTCGTCCGACTTCGATAGCCATTGCGCGACCATTTATATTTAGCTCGTTCAGAAATTAGCGTAAGACAGAAGCAGCTTTATCGAAAGACAGCCACTTTACATAGGATAGGCCCAAGAAAAGGGCAAAATTTCTGCAAATTTTTTCTTTTAAAACCAGAAAATCCCAATTACCCCATTCCTGCACAGTAAAATTAAAAAAAGAAAGAAAGAACAGCCCCTAAAAATCGACACTCCTTAAGATGAGACTGGATCCTCCATAACAAGAAACTGCAGAAGATGTCTTTTCCTTCTCTGTGACCTTAAGAAAATTAAAGTATGCCAGACATCACAATTAAGCAAAGGCTGAAGCTGAACATAGGAGGACTAATAGGATGGCTACAGGTTGGTTCACAGCTGAAGCGACTGGAAGGATATTAGAGCTCCATGCCGGTCCTGCAGAATGCCCATAGCAAGATCGTCAGTAAGCTAAGCAACTTCTCCACCCAGAATGAAAGTAAATGGTCATGCGGAGTCATTTGCAGCCTATAGGTGGTGGTGTAATTTCCAATGATATATATGATATTGTCATGGACGACAGATCATATTTGAAACTAGTTACACAGCCCTTGCCAGCAGCTTGAAGGTAGAAGACACTTGCTACAACTGCATCTATAGTGTTCAATGGTGACTAGAATATAACAGAAATTCTTTAAAAAATAAGCTACTCAACAGATTCTGGGCTACCTTGCTGATCATTTACTTATACCTAATGATAAGCCCGACAAAAAGTGCACTGGTGATTGTTCTTACCAGAATGTAATTATATGAAGAGTGGAACACACACGATTCTCTGTACAATTCATCAACCATCTCTTTTATGATAAATCATTTACATTACAACATGAGAGCTCGCATCTTCCATGAAAATAGTTCTCAACAATATTTTTTTTGGTTTTTTAAAAAAATTTGGACCAGTTCTCAACAATATTATTCTGACATGCATCGGGGTCCATTAATCTAGAATGCAAGTATTAAACACTATTAACCTGATGTACTATCACTAACATTAAATTCTCATGCAAACCAATTTTAGAAGGGTTCAACATAACCATAAGAGAGATTTTCTTTCTTAAAAGAGACTGATACATTATCAATAAGATAAGATTGTCAATAAAGTAGAGGAGATAAAGCTTACCTGATGGAATTACCAAGTGCTACAACGATCATGAATCGCCCTTCAACTCATCCGAATCAGAGTCGCTAGCATTATAACCTAAGAAGATTCAGAAGCACAAAAAATTGGCATACTTTACCAACAATCTCCAATTATATTGCAAATTGGCATGTAAGAACTATGTTGTTGGAGATGGCACAAATTGCAACCTGGACGCTTATCACTAACTTTCCAAACAGAAGGGCGGATCCTCGAAGCTCTTGTCATCCATGCTCTTCCCTGGGGATGAATTGTCCGAATAAATGAAAATTATGAGGGTATCACAAACATAAAAAGCTAAAATCAAGGAAACAAAGCACATGTGGATTTACATACTAATTGCAATAAAAGTAAGTAAGCCATTAACACAAGCATGTGAATAACCCAATTACATATATCAATAACCTCCAAGCCAAAGCATCAACTAAAGAGGTTTTTACCCTTATTTGCCCATACAAGGTTTGCAATTACTCTAAGAACGGAAAATTTATCAGTTACATTGGGCATTCCAAATCATTGATTCACCAAGATGATAACCTCTGCAAACTCGCCGTGAATATCCAATCTGTTTAGCAATTTCAATTGCCTGGCATTCATCCATTTCCTAAGAGCATGTGTATAATTTGACAAAGATCAATATATGATCAAATATACATATCAAAGGTGCCAACTCCTGTCCATCGTCAGGTCTGAAACTACTGCAATTACACCAATCTTCATATTGTTACAGCTCTTCACCAGGTAAACGAGCAACTTAACTTGAAAGCAAGGTCAAATCGTGCTGGTTTAAGTTGGCTTAACTTAATACTTTGACCTGCTGTGAGTAAGTTCATACTCAACTCAAGTACGCTATGGCGCCACCCCTAATCCAATATCACCACTGAACTGAAGGGAAGAAACACCTTACGATAACCTTTCATGACACAGCAGACATCGAAAACCCCCCAAATGAAAGGCTGTATCAGTAAGCACCAGCAAACAGTATGACAAACAGCAAACTATTTAGCCAAGCCTTCACCATCAGAGAGGCGAATTCAAACAACGATACAAGGGAAAGGGCCGTAAACGCAATTTTGAATCCTAGCCTGAGAGAAAAACCAATTAATAGTATAACACTAGGAAAAATTTTCCAAAACCTTCTGGGCGTCTCGGGGAACGCCATAGCCGTTGTGGTACATCTGACCCACCAAGACCTGCATGTTGATATCCCCCGCTTTGGCCTCCTTAAGCGTGTCCTTGAACCACCGCTTCACGCACTCAGACACCACCTCCGAAAGCGGCACCCTGGCATTCCCCTCCTTGTCGGCAGCGGCGCTGCTCTCCATCTGCTTGAACAACGCCTGCCCTCTGCTGCTGCTGCCACTCCTCTGTCCTTTAGGTACAGATAGCGTCGCAACCCTTGTGGGTTTTGCGGGTTTGGCAAATTGTGATGCTGCCACGGCCCCTTTAGCTATCTGACTCAATTTCCTCGGAAGGGATTTTCCCATACAAAGTTGAGAGGAAATTTCTGTACTTTCTCCCAATTTCAATTCAGAGGGCTGCCTGCGTAAACAGGGAAAGGAAAGAAAAAACAATAATTATAAACATTAAATACCATAAAACAAGTGGGATTTTCTTTTCCGCTTTCCCCACCTCGATGATTCGGCAATAAAAATTTGACCTTTAATTAAATGTCCTTCCTTTTCTGCACTGCTGTGACTTACCTTTGGTCCAAGGGAAATCGTTCTTCTTCGGACGGGGATTAAAAGAGACGGAGGTCAAGCTGAGCAAAGCAGAGGGTTCATTATTGGTGGCCCAACAAGAGTGAGAGAATTTTTTTTAAAAAAATTATAATCTAAGGAAAATTAAATGTGTCCTCGGTAAGTTATCATTTTCAGATGCAAGATTCAGATTGTGTAGGTGAAGAGAACTGATTGATAATCAAGGGTGTTTCATCCATGAATATACCCAAACCTAAACTAACTGAGTCGATTGGGATCCTTCCAACAGGTCTCTGCAAGACCAAAAAGGGAATATAACCTTGAAAAGTGTGGATCAACATGGGGGCATTTGGTTTTGGAATTGATGTGTGATCTTCCACGGGGACTGGATTCCGTTGATCCCAGCAAGGCAGTACAATAATTTTGTCTGATTCAACCTAGAAATGGAAAGAAAAAATCGAACAGATGGAAATAATCATTTGACATGCTGCGACATCGGGTCGAATTTACATGGGTGTGCTGATCAAAGAGACGGGGCAAATTTATCAAGGGGTCTAGTGCTACCAAAACCTACAGTTCACAGTGAGTAAACACGTACTCAACAAAGGATCAGTTGGATACATAAAACAAATGCCTATTCCACACAAATATGCATTCGTTGCAAAAGCCAAAAAAGGCTTTAGTGTAAGAATTACGGCGGTTTGGTCTGCAGCGCTTGCACGCCGAGGCCAACGAGTCCGTTCTCCGCTCGTAAAGCTTTTCCATTTAATATGACAGTGGACTTAAGTGTATACAGTGGTCCACAATCTATGAGGTGCACAACTTACAAACAGCTGGACCATTTTTGGCCAAAAAGGGGAGAGAGAAGCTAGACTTGGGATGCTATACAGTAGGTATGGAGGATATAAGGGAAAAGGAATGCATCACATTACAAAATTTTTTCTATTCAACTATAAATTCAATCAGAAGCCCGTAATGTTGGCAGCCGACCAAAGAACCAGGGGTGATGGCAGCAGACTTGCTGCTTTTTTTGAGGGCGTCCGGCTCAACATTCACTCACTCCAACTGTCGGTGTCATCATCTTCATCACTTCCAGCAAATGCCTGTTTCAAGTTTAGATAATGTCATTAATCCATGACTAAAAATTCTTTCCTAGACACATTGGTCCTGTAGGTCCAACAGTGACGAAATATCCTTGCGGACCAACAGAAGGGGACCAGAACATAAACGGCATACCGATCATAGTATCATGGGATTTTCTTTTCCATTTTTTTATAAAATGAACCATTGCAGAGTACACACACAAGGTAAGGAGCATATTTTCATCCGAGACAAACAAATATATATAAGCAGAAAGGATGGAGGGAGGGAGAGAGAGAGAGAGAGAGAGAGACCTGTCGAATTGCATTTGCTTTATCCAGAATAGCAGCAACCTTCAAGTTGGTTTTAGGACCCTGCTGAATGCTTGGTCTAGCAACAGAGGCGGGCTTCAAGTTGAATGACTGAGGGGGACAACAAACACAAGACTTAGCCCCTCACCATTATGATGATGTTAAAAGTAAACAATAAAGAAAGGCAAAGAAATGGATGGCATTTAGATAGATGGATCATAACCTTGGTCCTTATCTGCTCAAGCAGTGAATCTCTTTCTTCTTGCTTTGGTGCAAGCTGAGGCCGTAGTCGTTCAGCAACCTTTTTCAACTGCATATTAAGCCCATATGGCACCAATAAGTACTTCATATAGTAAAAAACTATTGTAAAATAAGTGGCTAAAGAACCAATATGGAAACTCAACACACACACACACACACACAGAACAGAAAATCAGCATTATCACCTTGCTTCTATCATGTGCTGCAACAGCATCAATGAGAGGTTTTGGGGGACGGGGAATATTTCCGATTAAAATTCCACTGGGCTTTCCACCTTCATTGGATTGAGGCAAAGCCCATGGATATGTGGATCCCACCGTTTCTTCCTGGGAATTCAGTGGATCCTCTTGCTCCTGCCTTGTCTTTGTCAGATCAGAACAGTCCTTCTCATCTGCATTTTGAGTATTGTGTTGGCTGTCTTTGACTTCTGTATGAGTCTTTTGCAACAATTGGTCCACAGGATGGGCAAGTTCCCCTGCTGGTGATTCAGGATGTTGTCCTGAATTAGTATCTCCACCAACTGATTGTGGTAGGTGAGGATCATGCATCAATTCTGCATCTGAAGTTAGGGAAAATTGCTCAGGCAGCCTGTGGAATGTGGGTTCTGGCCACACTAAACCCTGTAATGATTTTACATTCATGTCATTGGAGTGGACAACTGAATCACTATTCACAGATTGCATTTGCAAAGCACAAGGATAAGTCTGGGCCGGATTTTCAGTTTCTGGACATGTGGGGGACAAGAAGGGGCTTTGAGTGAGCGGAGTTCCAGCCTCCAATGCAGGAAATCCAATTTCTAGATTTTCTTTAGCTAAGGAGGATTGTAGTGGTGGGAAAAGGCCCTGGCCATTCCCATGATATTTCTTCTCCTGAGTAGAAGGAATATTCGGTGTCCTTCCCATTCTCCATTGAACAGGAGGTAAAGGAGGCATAGGAGGCATCTCAGACATATTAACTTGTCCAACCTCAGAGAGCAATGTAAAGTTATGAAGTCCAGTATTGGATGTTGACCCCTGCAAGGATTCTGTCAATGAGGGTTGTTGGACCAAGAATTCTTCAAGCAGGTTTACAGAATAACCTTCATGTTTCTCTTGGTTCAAGCTGTTCACGGACTGCATTTCTCCATCTTTGCAACCTATTAAATGTGAAGCTCCAGTCATTTCCTGAAACTTGGTACCATTTACTTCATCCTGCATCCCTGAGCCATAATCTAGTGCAGCTTCTGACCTAGGGAGCAAGAAAATTTCCTGATCTAAGATATCCATTGGTTGAAATTCTTTAGCTTGGAGATTCTGGGATCTAAAAATATCATCATCTACATGATGCAAGCCAACAGCAGCCTCATCAACCAGCGATTTTGATAACTCATCTGAAGCTGCTGCAGGACCTTCCAGTAAGCCATTTTGAGATGAGATAACATTTTCCATTCTCGAACGGGCATGGTTGGCATTTACTTGCTCTGAACAAGTTGTAGTTGTTTCGATATCATAAAAAAATCCACTTTCGGTCTGCTTGGACAGAGAGGACCCACTAACACCTACTGCAGTACTGTCACCGCCATGGGCCATGGAATTCCAATCTACAGCAGATACAGAGTCTAAATCTTGACCCACTTCTACTTCATTAACTTTCTCCTTTGCACCTGCTTCTTTCACCCAATTGGGAGACTCTGCCTGATATAAATCCACTTCGTCTTGAGGCACTAGTCCAATGTCAGCAACAGATGCTTCAGAGTTACCAATAGCTCCTGTTTGGACCTCTTGAGTGACTAAGTCATCTAACACAGAATCATCACCACCTGATGGAACAGCAGGGACAGTGACTCCATCCACTGCCTTGAAATTACAAGTGAGGCTGTCGGCATCTTCTCTATCATGAGTGACCTCCTTGCAGCTCCCTTCTTCCTTTTCATTATCCACCTCTTGCAGATTCTCTTCATGTGAAGTCACCTTCTCAGCCTCACCTAGGGATTTCTGTTCCTCAACAAGGACCTGTGGTTCATTTGTGATGGCATTTATGTCTTCCAAATTGACTCTTGTTAACATTAGATCATCTGAGATTGTACCAACAACACTTCCTGCAAAGGGAATATCAGGATGGAAAGGATCTCCCAGTTCTCCTCCACCTGCCTCCTTATTTTGGGTGAGACCATCAATATTTTCACCAACCAGTTTCTGGGAAATTTCTCTCTCTCCTCTTTTATGTTGCAGATCCAAATCTGACGATTTGCCTTCCTTTACAGCTTCATCTAACAATATTTGGTCTGTGACATGGACTTGCTGCTCTTCAACAGAGACAGTTGACATTTCTAAATCATGCATAGGTGCTGGTATAGCATCATCAACTTCATCTCCACCATCAGCAGCCTGTACGCTATCTGAATCTGGTAGAAGTGAAGCAGATGAGAAGGTATTGTTAGCAGATTCATCCTCTCCCAGGTGTGGTGATAATTGATGCCGTTCTTCTAAAGGTAGTCTTGACTGTGGTGAATCCATCCTCAACAAAATTCGGTTGCAACTTTCAGCTACATCCCTAGTATTTGGCACTTCGTTCCTACTTCCACTTCCAGAAATCAGTTCCAAATTATCTGATGAGTGTTCCATAGTCATGGCACAGACATTTAAATGTCCATCCCCCAATTCATCCACAGAAATGCGTCCAGTGGAGACTCTAGCCAGATTATCACCCTCACTCTGGTTTGTCGCATTGTCAGTGGCTGGAGCTGGGGGATCAACAAGATTTTCCCTGGTTTCATCAGAGCCTGATGAACCAGTAGCATGTTTCATATAGTCTGATGATGTCTCATCTTGTTCTGATCCCATACATGACCTTGATCCAGCATTCAGAGGTATACATGTAGATTCTAAGTCTGCAGAAGACAAAGTTTGAGAAACCTCTCTAAAAGCACAAATTTCATCGTCCTCAATGCCTTTTCCAGTAGACAACATATGATCTTTTGACCCCATGCTAAAAGCCTCCTTCTTGAGGGGAAGCTGGTCATCTAGCAGATTTCCAGAGACAGTAACAGTACTTTCAGGCAGTGGTAACACATCTGAAAAGCTATCACTGCCAAACTGAGTACTGTCACCCATTTTGCTCACCCCATCACTAGACAGTAAACTGGAACTTCTCCTAAAGGAGCTGTTCCCATCATTGGAGGCAAAGCTTCCCACTGACTGCGAAACCAAAGTTTCCATTTGAAGCTCCATGTCTTCATTTGCACCAGAATGTATCTCACATTTGGCAAGAGTCATACTATCTATACATCTGCTGTCAGTATCTGTGTCCATTTCTGACTCAGCGGTAGCAAGAGCATCCATGTAATTCTCCACCTCACTGGTCATCTCATCAGACTGATACCCATCCATACTACCTTCTCTATTGCCATCACCATTAACCATTAACTCCTTTTTATCTACATCTGCATGGCAGGTGGAAGGAACTTCATCTGTCTCTCCATAGAAGGTTGGTTCAAAGTCCTCTAAATCATCCATGAATTGCTTTCCTCGAGCATGATGTGATAAAATGTCTCCATCATCTGTTTGCAACACATCTTTCACTGGACTAGTTGTACTTACTCCAACTACTACGATACCTGATTCACTGGTATCATCTCGTGTCCATTTCAGAGACGATGGGACAACAGAAACTTCATGTATTATCTTACTCACGGGTGAGGAAGATTCCACAAACTTCTCCATGTAACTCTTCCCAGTTTTAGAGTCAAATGGAGATCCATTCATTGGCCGTTTCTTTAATTTCACACGTTGCACAGGATTGTTGTAAGCATTCTCAATCCGTTCTTCCATAATTAATTGATGCAGCCTGTAGCATGCAAAATAATTGTCATGTCTGCAGTCACTGTAATCACCTAAAACAATCAAAATAAAGCAGAAAAATTTGCTGGGTCTCACTTGGCATGTGATGCAGGTACACTTTCCGGGGTTTCTCCATTTCTCCAGCATGCCCCTTTTTTCTATTGGACAAGGAAATAATATCATTATCCATGTTGTGAACCAAAATCCAGGGCTAAAAATTTTATCCAGATGAAGAAGTTGAGTGTAGACAAGCTATCATTTACAAATCACACGAGTAATTCAGTTTGGTAGCTCTTATCATATGGTAGTAGTCTAGGGTTATGAAAAGTTCGAACATGAAATGTATATGTTGTGGGAAAAATGAACAATGGACACTGGAAATAATTCCTCAGCCATCTGTAGAGGACCTTTAACTAAAACTAATAATCATGAATGCATGGGATTTGTGCAATTCTGTGAGACAGGCAAGTATATTGATCTTCAAATACAATGTGAAGACTCACAAAGTGTTAGCTACAATAAGAGATTACTCACTCATATTAGGAAATAGTTCTGGATCAAATGAACAGTCCACAGTGATACTCAAACATTAGGTTGCTAATGGTGGATATAACTGGAACTAATTTCCATCGAATATCTTGATCCCAGGGAAACATAAGACTTCCAAAAACATTTGCAAGGACGAATCGCATATAACAGTTGATCATTTATAAGTTTGATTCAATAACTACTGACAGTTAAGATGGAATTCTGTACTGCAGTACCTTTGACCTGCGAACCTTCTTTTCCCTCTGAACCTCCATTGATGGAAGGTGATCTGGCAGTCTTTCCACTTTGAAAAATGATGGATCAGTGTAGCGCTTCAAGCATGCGCCAACTCCTGCTACGTCAAACCTGAAATATTCAAATAAAAGTGTCATAAAATTTTTGCTATTATAAGCATTGCTTTTGCTTCATTTCAAGGATCTCTTCATTGACATGTTCATACTTATCCAGAAGAAATAACCGTGGTGGACCCCGGGATTCTTCATAAGAATCCATTATAAAGTGAGGCAAATCTCCTTGAGCAATCAGGCTCTCTTCCATTTGCAAATGGGGATGCCACTCAACACCTAAAAAAAAATCAAATGAATCAAAATAACTATTTGAACCTTCAACCCTGATCTATAAATTATATCTTTTACACAACAATTGTGGACTAAATCACAGTTAATCATATTAGTCATAGATAAATTGAATAGAAGTCAGAAGTATAACTTTTCACCTTGTTCCTCTTACTTTGAGTAACAATGCTGTTGATATTTGCTTGCATACTCAACAGCCGATTACTTGAACAAACAATGAAGTCAAAGCTAATTTGAAAGTTAGGATAATAACTAACCTGCGTTGGAATAGCATAGTGAATGATTTGTCTGCAACAACAGTGCCTTCTCAATTGGAGGAAATTCTGCTTCTAGCTGTCGAATACGCAATGTGAGACTATGGCCTCTGGCTGCAGTGGCCATTACTTCTTCATGCAATTCATGAAATATCTCAGCAGCAAATCTTTAAAAACAAAGATAAAGAAGAAGACTGATCAGCAAAGCACATGACAGAAGAAAAATTGAAGTCGTTCAAGGCTGCAACAGAGACTAGACAGAACCCACAGCAGAGAGACACTATCTTCAGCATATGCAGCTCTAAAGGAACCATAGCCTATAAATCCATACAAAATGATCCCACAATAATCGATCGTAGCTGGACCAGTCTAACAACTCTTGACAGATCAGGGGTCATATCGCATTCTGAAAATTTGTAGACAACAGATTTCAAAATAGGTAAAGATGGACGGTAAGTCAAGGAAGTTGCAAAAATTACGGGGGCCTGATTCCAAACAATGACAATCTAGCTTATGAATTACTGTCACAACTGTGAATTCTGAAAGTTATATATACATAAGGAGTTAACCATCAAAGTCAAGCTGATCCTCACATCACAATCATATCAAATCAAATTAAGTTCTCCCTCTCCCAAGAAAAAAATTTCCAATGAAAAGCAACCTTGAGTCACAACTCACCAGCACTTCGCGACATGCATAAGAATTCTACTTTCCTAGCAGCTCAAGTAAAACCGCAGCACCAAAAGAAGAACTAGAACCCGGCGGGTTTTTAAAATACTAAATTTAGAGGTGTGATTCCACGGGAAAAAAAAAACAAAGGAAAAAGGCAATTTTACAAGCGGTCAATCAGATAATTGAAGTCAACATTAACAACAAGCACGCCTCACGGTAATTCCTGCTGCGGCACAAAAATACTATTAAAGCGTAGAGAGAGAGGAGGGGAGATGGTGGACTGACTCAGAGAGGTCGCCGAGCTGGCGCAAGAGGCCGACGAGGCCGGCCATGGCAACGCCCTCCAAGAGAGCTTCGGGGTCGTCTTTATCAGCAGATCTGTACACCTCCGGATCGGCCAGGCCGTACTCATTCTTAAGCAGGTACCTTGTCAACGGCATTCTTGCTGCTGCTGGTGTTGCTAATGCTTCCTCCTCCTCCTCCTCCTCCTCCTCCAAATCCTCCTCCTTGTTCTCGCTTCGCAAGAATCTCCCAGAAATTACTAGGAAAAAAATGAAGCAGGGGAATTGGATGGATGGGAGCCGGTGAACTTGTTCAAGCTTGAAGTCTACTTCACCTCCCTCCTTAACTCCTCGACATCTCACAGAGGGTCTTAATTCATCGGTTGGCGCAGTATTGAGAGTTCAGAGGCAATCAATGAACCTGTGTTATATACAAAACAGAAGTCACAGGAAGGCAGGGACACCGGTCACGTTCATAATTCACAGCAATGAGAGAAAGAGGGAGAGAAAATGTATAAATATAGTCGAATTCAATATAAATTTATAAAGGATTAATTTTATTTTTATTTAAAGTGTAGTGTTTTATAATTTTTTTATAAATTTATAATTTTTTTTATTTAATCAGATTATATATTTTAATATCTAATATTACATGATAATGTGATTTATTTTGTCATATACCATTAAATATTCGTTTCCAATAATTATTTACAAACTGAATATTTTTCTTTCAATTTTGGACAAATAGGATAATTGGCCACAAGTTAGATAATTTTTTTTCGTAATCGGGTTTAATATTAACTAATAATGAACTGGACTTCCGATCTTCCGGACTCGGATTGAGAAAGATACAAACATACTTATTTTGATATAATATTAAGTTCATTGTAAGTTAATAAGAAATTAATCTTATTTTTACTTAAAATTTTATCAAATAAATTTTATTTTTTTTATTTAATAAATATAAGAATTTTTTATTTTTTTTATTTAATAAATATAAGAATGTGAGCTATTTCCATCCTTTTCGCCTTTTCAATGAGAAAATGCTGGGTGCAGGGTGAAATCGCTGCTCTGGGTGTATGGTCCCTCGCGGGAAGTGGGGCCCGCAGGTCAGTCCAGGGCGGAAGGAGCATGCTCCCGGTTCCACAGTAGAAGGTAGACCGGATCGTGGAGCCCCTCTCTCTCCTCCCCGTGTACGTGTTGGAAGCCTGCAGCCGTTTTGACCTGTACATTAAATTGCCCAACAGAAAATTGAATAATTAAAATTATATTATGTTATTTCCAATATCTTCCTCGTCCCTGGCTTCTCCAGGGGTAGAGTTGACATATACTTGTGAGGGTTTTTTTAAATATTTTTTTAAAAATGGAGTAATGGTTAATTATGTGACGTGTCGGATATTTAGTATAAGTTCAGGGACGTCCGACACAGCTTATTAAGATTATTTTCTATTTTTATATTAGATTCTCAAGTAATAATAGATATTTCAAATATCAAATGGGTTATAATAATTGGTAAATTTAAAAGGCAGGAAAAATGTTTGAGTAATATATATTTATATTTATATTTAAATCTCCCCAGCGGAATTCTTTTCCCCCACATGCACCCTAGAAGAAAATATCGAGCATCCATTACTTAGAATTAATTCATTCGTGGTTAGATTCCCCTTAATTGTACAATTTTCTCATTTATATAATTCTCTTAATTACCATAATTTTATTTTACATAAGTAGCATCACTTGTATGTAGAATTTTAACGAGTTTGGGTATAGTTAAGGATAAGTGAGTAATGTCCAAGTAACGAAGGGCACTACTCATAAGCACATGTACTACTACTTCAAATTCATGAAGCTCATCTTTTTAGCTAAATTCCTGCTTTTTTTTTTTCTCTTTGGAACCCGTACTTGAAGATTATCAAATATGATCTCGAAAATTCCGAGCTGGATTAGTGATAGGGAAAGCTAGAGGAGAAGATAGATACATTTATTTGTACACATATAATCATGTAAGCTTTGCTTTAAAGTTTCGGGCTGCTCCCCCAAAATGGAGGATTGCTTCCAATGGAGGAGTAGCCATTACACCATAATCCACTCCTAACAACTACCACTCTCTCTCTCTCTCTCTCTCTCTCTCTCTCTCTCTCTCTCTCTCTCTCATTCATTCGACATGGACTATAGATTAGAGTAACGAGGTGTCGACCCAGTGTAATGTCCGATGCGGGAAATTGATTTTCAAGAGGCCAAGAGTCCGTGGTCCACGATAGCTTAAGCAAACACACCCGATGAATTTCTGAAGATCACACCAAACGTAGTAGAGCAACCGTGGAAGATGGATGTATCGCAACGAAGTAGAGGAAGAAAATTACGGACGAGACACATGGACTAGACGACTGCCGGCGCCCTCCAACTGCCACGCGATACAAACTTATGTACGATCCGAGAGGGTTTGCAGATCCAGAGCAGTTAGGTACCTCGTCGGTCTGCAGAATGCCTTTTTACTCTTTTTGTGTGCTGCCTGATCTCTGATGACAAGTCAAGGAGGGTTCGGAAGAATCGTTGAGGATGCATAGGAGGTTGCTCGGCCAGTGCCTGAGATGTGTCAAGGGAAAGCATGTGCATGTCAAGAAGTGACCATAAGCAAATCCTGAGAGGACGAAAGTAAATATGAACCGATTCCTTCGACTCCTTCTCACTCACGAGAGATGGGCTCGAATCTTTGTACTTCTCGGCGGTGATTTCTTGTTTATGTTTTTCGCATTGAAAATGTTCATTTTCTTTGCATGAAAGCCATATCTACTCCATTGAGTTTCGAGTAAATATCACCGCATGCATAAACCGAGAGGAAGAGATGATCATGAGGAGACAAATGGATCAAACAATTCACAGCAATAATCCAACACAGTTCATCATACCTGATGGATCAAAACTGTTGACGGAGTCATTCCGGGCACGGTGTTGACCTCGATGATCAAAACCTGTGAGGGTGCGGTATGGTGAGATAATAAAAGAAGGAAAAGAAAGGAACAGCTTGGCGTGTGGCTCTTCAGACCACCTTTGATCATTTACGCATCCGATCTCAAAGCAAATAACCTCATATGACATCAAATACAAACCGCACAGCAAAAAATCGATGACAACACGGTATTCAACCAAAACATTCATTCTTTAGGAATGTACTCCCTTGGAAGACATTCTTCCCCAAAAAAGGATAGTTTATAGTTAAATCAGACCTTGCAATCTTCTTTGGAAATCAACTTTAAATGATATATGGAGCAATACTCTACCGAGAAAAGAATGATTCAGAGAAGCATGCGCATTATGGGATCAACAAACCTCTCCAGTGTCCACATCCACAAATGCATCAATACGTGAAAATCCTTCCAGCTGTAGGGTGTTAGCTATTAGCTCCATTCGCTGTTTGCATTTCTCTAAGGCCTCCGAGCTGCACCAAAGGGTCCCATCATAAGCAATCATTCAAAATAAATTGAAATTAACTGGACAGAAGCAGAATCATCTTTGAGGAGGAGGTTATGGCAAACCTCATAATGGATGGAGGTGGTGGAGTCAAATTGATGCCTGTTCCACCTGTTAAGCAAGTCATATGTACCTTAGATCACTCACAAGAGGATAATCTTTAGAATGGATTATAAATTTTAGATATAGATAATAGAATTTCTGACAGAAGGCAAAAGTGATTTATAGGATATCAAGATTGGCACAAGCTTAGCTAAGACAATACCTTCCTTATAACAGAATCTCACCTTGGAACTTTTCTTCCAGTGATAAAATATTACCAGATTCCTTGACAGTAACGCTGGGACTCAGTGAACGCATTGATCCACATTTCCCCATTACACCAACTGTAACTTCCACCCACCGACTGGTTCCTTCCCAGAAAAGGCTTGGTGCTTTTTCATCAGGGGATTTGGATGAGAAAATAATCTCATCTGTCTCGATAAATGGCTCAAAGATCAAGAGCTCTGGAGGAGGATTAGGCATCTCTATCATCCCATGAGCCTGTCAATATTCAATGGTCAGTCATTACATGCAAAAGGAACATGCCAGAAGCAGGGTTTTGTCTCAACATCCTTCAAGCAAAATGTATCTTTTTGAGTAAGCATGTGATTTTCTGACAAACCCTAAGTTCTAGTGACTAATATGAATTGTAGGAAAAGATCTCTACCTTCGAAAAACTATTGGGAGGAATTCTCAAAAGTCCCTCTTCCAATGCTTTTATGTACACTATGAGGTCCTCCACAGAGCTGCACATAGCAATACAAAACTAACAGAGTCAAACTCAAGGCTGAGATGTCTACTTATCAAATAATTCTGCTTACCAAAGTCTTGCAACCCCAGTAGAGCATCCATCCCTTGCCGGCTTAATACATAGAGTTTCACGCTGGAGCTTTGAGGTCATATCTTGCCAAATGTCAATTGCTGGCATATGTAGCAACTCCTTTTTCTTCCATACTTCTTTCTTTATTGTAAGAACTCCAAAATCTTCTAGCTGCTCATACATAGAGATCAAAGAGCAGAGTTAAGTAGCTGACACTGGATAGGAAAAGAATTATGTCGAAAAACTCATATCATAATATATCTTAAAAGTATTTCGTACATGGTTAAGAGCAAGAGACGTGGCGACTTTGTCCATGCAAATCCTAGAAGCCGTAACACCAGGACCTTAACATTGGTAAACATTAGGATGTGCAAAAGTAATAGAGACTATAATAATGGAACGCCTTCAGTGTTTCCTGCTTTAGCATGAATGCTTTCACAAACCTGTATGTGGAACTCCCTCAGACATTAGCAGTGACTGTAATGTGCCATCTTCACCAATGCCTCCATGAACTGCAGATAACAACAAAATAAAGGATTACATTACTACCATGTATTGGGCTCTTCAATCTAGATAATAATCAAACAATTGAAATAGATGAAATTCAAGCCACCGGCCATAAAATCCTGGATAAATCAACTACTTCCATTATAATATTCCTGTCAAACTTGTCCATCTTAGAAGCAGGAGTCATATATCTCACATTCAGATTGTAGTCTACCATGTTTGCAGATGTAAAACTTCAAGTGAGAAAGACAAGAAGTTTAGAGGTCACCACAATGCAAATTGTTATGTTGCAAAGAAAAACATATAACAGAAAAGAAAAGAAGAACCTGCAATGAAAACTGTTGCTTCAACTTTCTGGGCCAGAGCAATCCACTCCTTCAAAGAGTATTTCTCAGGTAGTTCATCACCTATATCAAATCCAGTAAACCAACTCTGTTTCTTCAGACCTTCTACAAGATCGCCCATCACTTGGTTTCGTAGTTGGGATGTCAATGCAGCCCGAGTGGGTTCAATAGCCTCAATACATGCATCCAGAACTTCCTCAGTTGTGTGTCTTAGAACAAGAGAGTAACTGCAAGAAAGAGGACCAGCTACGCAATTATAAAAGGGAAAAGCAGTAATTGATAGAAAGAATTTCTGTCCACTGAATATTATGCTGCTTTAGCTGTTGGTTATTCATACAAGCCAAAATCAGAAAACACATTTCCTCTGAGAAACTAAAAGGAATCTGATTTAGTACTTACGGCAATGTCCAAACTACCCAAGAGCTCACATCAGAATCTCTCTCATTTAAAGCTGTGTTTGATGAATGGTCACGTATAGGAGCAAGCAAACAGGGGATTACTTCAAGCTGTTTCAGACACCCAGCTAAGTTAATATGCCTCATAATGCAACTTCAATAGAATTATTTTTAATCAACTACACAAGTCTAATATGTTTAATGTCATTTCATGGTGGTCAATGCTAATATTCAGGGATTTCAGCAGTGTATATTATCAGAGCAATGAAACACAATAATACAATAACCAGTAGGGACAGATGTAGCCAGTCAATAGAACAGTTAACTCCTATAATGTTAGAATAACTATAACAAGATAAAAGGATATTTTCATAAAAGCCTCACATCATCATATGCCTGCAAGTTGAGCCAGACGTTTGTTCCACTCATAAGCGAAACTTGCCGTTCTGATGTGTCACCTCCAAAAATGACAAAGACTTTAGATGGTCCTTCAGCTTTCTTAGAAGCCTCAGCCAGCTCAGAAGCATCGGAACTTCTTCTGGAATGGCCTGATAAATTGATGTTCGATGCCAGGTGCAGAAACCTTAAGCAAGCATGATGAATAATGCTTCGAAGGATGTTTGAGTGAGAAAATCCCACCTGAAAATATGGAACAGGCATGTCAAGGTAAATACTCCTCTTGGGAAGTAAAATGTCGCAGCAAGATTAACTATATCAACCTAACAATGAATTTGTCATGATCTATGTCAAATATTTGATTTACATTTCTGCACTTTCATCTGATATACTTAAGATCTTATAACATCATTTTGCAGTTTCTTATCATTTTAGATCTTGGTCCATATCTCCACACTAGAATACTTGCTTCTCATTTCATTGGGCACGCTTTAGGACTTCATCATTGTTCTAGCCCATGCATTGGGATGGTGCTGGATAACGAGCACTTTTTAAATATTCATTTAATATGACTAAACTTTCAAAATAGTTGGCTGCATAATAGTTATGTTGCACTCCAGTTTTCAGAAAATCCTTAAATTTCTAAGATGACCAGCTTTGCTGCATGTAGAATAACCACGTTCCAGGATTTTTCTTCCTGGTTACAAAGGAGGTCTATGGGCCTATTTTCCAGGATTTTAGGCTTTATATAAAGTGCATTTTTATGTCTCATTTGGACTCCGACAGCATAAGAGCTTGATGGATTAACTAATGCCTGATATTGATAGAAAATGTGCACAAAGAACTATATCTCCTACATCCTAGATGAGCACACAGTAGGAGCAGCAACTGCACAAGCTGAATTGTGACCGTTATACAATCTTGCAGTAAAAGGAGGGGTATACCTTTGAAGCTTGCTGAAAGAGAAAGCTTGTTTGCTCCATTCCACTAATCTGTCTCAGAAATAGAACTCCAAGTGAGGTACAGAAGAAAATTAATTAGTAATACTATGGGTAGGGAATGCCAGTCTTTACCAGATTTATGTCTGTAAAAACTATGGTACCATAGTCAGTTTTCCCAAATTTGTCCTCAGAAGTCATCGCATGAAAAGCAGGAGGCAGAAACCACCCATCAATCCGAGCAAAGTCACGAAGACCCAGTCGTTTGAATAACAGCGATGCTCCTTGACGAATTTTTTCAATTACATCCACTGGAAAACGAGGTGGAGTGTGATAAGCAACCTGCAAACCATCTTTTAAACTTATAGCAACTGAGATGATTAAGTTGAACAAAGGCAACTAATTTTAGTCATCTTATTCAAATCAAATGATCTATAATTCCAACATCCATACAGATATGACACATCCATTTGGGATGATGTTGGTAAATAAATGCAATATCAGATGCTTTACACCATGCAAAATAAAGGCAGGGCAATCCTTTACCTGTTGTGTTGGAAGATATTTTCTACGGTAGTTGAAGATCGCATCCTTCTCCCTCACATCAACTGTACCATGAAATTGGAGTTGCACCTGATTGAGATCATATAATAAGGTCATAGGCGCCATCAGTTAACTTTCAATTGAAGAGTATATACAATGAATTAATATAAGAGAGAACAATTCAAGCAAATTGGTGGAGCAACGGAGACCTAACACACAGCAAATCAAAACCAATGGCATAGAGTACCTCAGTTGGCAACAATGCAACTGGAAGGCTATTGGACCCAGAGCCTACATCAAGGACAATTGCAGTAAATTCATGCCCTCCTTTGAGATACATTTCGATAAGTACCTTATCATCAATTCCCTGTAAAGTATATTGAAGAGCACTGCTATGAGGATAGCAGCAGTGGCTAAAGCATGTGTATATCAGAACTAGAACTGACTACTAAACTTTCTCCATGCTCCCAATTTTGTCAGAATTGAACTCCCAAAAGCCAATAAACTGCAGGATTTTATAAGTTTTTTTTTTAATTTCTACTTCTAACTTCAATCATGACCCATATAAAATCAAAGTTATGCATTAACCTTTTTCCTTTTGAGTGATAAAGATAGAAGAATCCATTAGGAAACACCAAGGAGGGGAAGGAAATACATTTACAAAGAGATATGTAGAAGAACAAGCATTGCCCAGGAGAAAACTCCAATAGATAAAGCAGTTACTAATCAACAACATAACAGAAGTTTCCCGCTAAGTATTCTTGTTCTGCAAAATAATACCACTAGTTTTGAGTTCTGGAAATACCCATAAGTACCTCTAGTATGATCTCTGTTGCTTTTTCAAGGGAATCAGCAACACCATATGCAACTGTTACACCAATACTTGACCCTGCTCTTGCTGGCTTTACCTATAAGAAGATGAAAGAGAAATTCAAGTCAAGCCAACCCTCAAGATAAACAGTAAGCTATGTTGGCATGAGAAGAAAGTCTGCCTCACCACCACTCTTCCTATTTTTGGATCCAAATGATTCTCAAGAAACCAGTTTGCCAGCTCAGATTCATTTACCTCAGATCCCTAAACAAAGAGAAGCTTCAATAAAACTATTGTGACATTTTTAGATATTCAATGTGCAGCTCAATGTTCAAAGAAACAACAAGTACCCCATGAAAAAAAAAGCAAGTTCTGAAGCTGCATGTTATTACATGCGAATCATATGCTAATAGCCAGCTGTCACAAAATGACAGTAGAATAAACTCGTTTTTGGAAAGTTTCTTACTAGATAGTCAATTATGTTCAACATAGGGAGAGGTAGAGAGAGATAGCCACTTATCAACTCTTTTCAACAAGATACCTGAACCAGAAAACTGGGCACTGTAACAAATCCTAGTTTCCTCAGCTCCAAGGAGGCATGATACTGCAAAGTAAGAGAAACAAATAATTATACATTATACATTCTCAAGCCTAGGCTCTATAACAAGGCTCAGAAAAAGCAGAGCCACTTGGTCAAGAGACAAATATCAAAATGGCTCTGCCAAAAACTAAACAGAAGTCAGTTTTACCTTGTCAAATGCCTTGCAACACTCTCTTGATCCAGTACCGACAAATGGAATGCCGTTTTTCTCCAAAAGATCCTGAAAACTCGAGAAAGGTCGGATGCAAAGTAAATATTTTAGAAAAGGCCAGAATATATCATTTACAAAGGCCTTCATGTCAAAGATGGATATAAATGTGCTTGTGGTTGCATTTCTTTGAATTTAATTGTCCCTTCCAGAAGTTGTTGAGAACATATGGGGAGAAATCTCATCAACAAAGAAATAATGCACCTGGATGCCGCCATCTTCCCCAAACTGACCATGAATTACAGGGAATACTATGTCTAAAGAAGCCGTTAGATGGGCTGCAAAGTCAGAGAGTGAATGGAAACTCTGTGCGAGACTGCAATGGCAAAATGCCAGCATCGTTAGTTTCACTAAATAGTGCAAAGTCTACCAGACGTAGTGGCGAGCCTACCTTTCAAGTTTGAAATCAAAATCAGCAGGGGTATTTGAATAAACCTGCAAATGAGTGGTGGAGAGGCATTAGCTCATCAACATTGATTATATCTAAAAACTGTTTCACAATAAAGCTCGTGATAAAATCCATAAGCTTATGAAATCTACCCAATCACTATGTAGCAAGCTAAAAGTATGACAACTCAGATCTGAAAGTTTGATGACCACAACCGAACTACTATTAAGACAGCTATGTAAACCTGAAATGTTTCTCATAATCTACGAAATAGACACAAGGACAAGGCTAAAGTTCAACAGGTTAAGGCCAGGAAACTAAAAGCCTTACAATTATCATGGCATATGTATAAATGGAATGGCAAAAGACGAGACAACATTTTGCCACTAATGAAACAAACAATACATCATCATATCAGCATCAATCTTTCTGAGATAGAAGATCTTTGCAATTTCAATTCAATGGTGATATGGTGGAATTTAATAAATCCACATGGCAGCTCAATGGACAAACCTGAGCTGCAGAAATAGCATGTGCATTGAGATTCCTGTCTATGTAGTAACAGCTGACATGCAAATCATCTCCCTGTTATGAATCAAAATAAGCACATTATTCAGAATTTGTAGAAAGCAAATAGAACAGATATAGTCTGTTCCAAACATAAGATAATATTGCATAAGTGATCGAAATGGAACAATCTGGACACCAGCAGTAATTCCAAATTAGGCTCTTCCAGGTCTAACTAAGGGGCCTACTTTCACAGACTAAACCAACCTCATTTTCTTTCAACTGGCATAACATTTTCTTGCCGCGGAAATATTTTCTTGGTAATGTCTCCCGTTGAATAGATCGTGAGGGAGGAAGGGAGCATCCCATTTAATTACTAAGCAAGATTTAAACTTGTGATTGAGTATCGGGATCCAGAATTATTCACTGATCATATCTAGAAATTTAACATGCAAAGCTTTATAGAGTCTTCATATCAATGGCAGCTAGCAGCATCACCTGTATGTGATCGAGGACCGACCGTGCCGAATTCAGAGATATACCCCGCTCAGCTGACGGACCGCCACATACGAGCCCGATTCTGAGAGGCCGATCTATCTCCTTCTCCGCAGCAATCCGATCATCCGCCACAGCCAGAACCTCAGATGCGGCGCAAGCAACTCTAAGATTACATCCCTTGAACTTCAAACTCCGACTTCCCAAGCAGGATTCCACACTGAGCGAGCTCGGAGAGTTGAGGAACGACCTACGAGCTGCGGAGAGGGCCTTCGCATCGCTTTGAAGGGTGGCGAAGCCGGAACCAAGACCAAACGACGCCATTACCGAGAGAGAGAGAGAGAGAGAGAGGGACAGAATCAGATAAGCGAGAGAGAGGGACAGAATCTGATAAGCAACAGAGAGGGACCAGGCGAGTTGAGCTTCCCTACTGTTGGTGAGGCATTATAGTGAAGGGGAGAGCAGAGTGGAGCTGGCCACTCAGCCATGTCAACGACGGGTCATTCAACTTTCCCAGTGTCTCTTCCCCCGTCCGTCGATGGCCGTCATTTTTTGCCGGAATTTTTTTAATTTGGCCCGTATTTATAGTCCTCGAACGCTTCAAGATTCTTCTATTTTAAAAAACATATATTCAATCTATTAATGCACTGAAAAAATTAACTAAAAAGAAAAAATAAATTAAATTTTAACTATCTTTCCTACTTGTTAACGGACAGGTGTCAGCTGGCTGTTGCTTGAGAGCGGAGACGTGCCGGCGTGCGACGATTCCAATTTTGGACTCCCTGGTCTTGTTTTCTCAATTGACCACGACAACATTGACTAATTAATTATTGCCTCTTGTCATTTGATAATCATAACTCGAGAGGATTGGGAGGTTAGGATTCGTCACTTATCGAATGGGGATCGATTGAATCCACTCAGCATGAAACAGTTCAAGTAGACGGGCTCGTGCTCAGTGACTGTACTATTGGCCCATAAAACATCCTAATTGGGCCTGTGCGGTTCTGTTCTCGAGCTATCTTTCTCGGTATAAATCGAGGGAAATCGAGGGAGAGGGAGACTTCACATGGGAAATCTCGAACGCGTGGCGTAAAACTACATACTCTCCAGCTCCCTCAGTCTAAACATGCAAAACCCCACCGACCAACTAATTCAGTTCTCGATTCTGTCGTTTCATTTATGAGGAGGTCGATTTATGGAAGCTTAGCCTATACTGCAATGAGATGGTCTTATTATGATCATACCCAGTCACGCACATGTGAATACGATCCGTGAAGTCGCAGTTCTAGCTACCATTTCGATAATGAAACAAAGCCGTTACATCGATTGACATAGTTTGCTACAGCAACAAACGTTGTAGTCACTGAAGCTTGGGCGGGGAAGGCAACAAGTTGTGTAGGGCCATGGCATCGATAGCAAGGGAAACCCCCAATTGATCGTATATCTTGGCCTCAATTGAAAAAGGAGGATCTCGTGGATATTTTTGGTGCTCCGTTGTTATTTATATAAAATAAGCAAGGAAAGGTTTCTTTCGCCTTCCTTCTATAATTAATCAGTGATATCATATGTCATTATCAATTCCGACGTGCACCATTTGCCATTCAGAATTACATTGGATTCCGATTGCATCGTGTTTGAGTTGTATCGACCCTATGAAAAGAAAAAACTTTCTTTAACTTTTCAAGAGTAAGGAGTACAAAAGTATATGTGTACTAAATTACTGTATAAATATAGTTTCAAGAAACCCTAACTTGAGAATCATTGCTATGACTTCTCCAAGAGATTGTTGGGCGACTTTATGAGTCATGAAGCTGTGATTGATGTTATTTGTCATACCACAGTTTTCCATTGTGAAAAGCAATTAACACCAGCTTGCCCCATTTGCCATTCGAAATTACAATGGATTTCGATTGCATGATGCTTGAGTTATATCAACTCTCTAGAAGATAAAGTTTTCTTTACTTTTTAGGGGTAAAAAGTATCCATTCATCAGTGTACTAAATTACTGTGTAGATGCAGCCCTAAGATACCCCAACTTAACGGCCACTTCTATGACTTATCTGAGACACTATTGGATGACTTTATAAGTCATGAAACTGTGGTTGATATTATTTATCCTAATACAATTTTCCATTGCAAAAAGTAGTTAACTCCAACAAGCACCACTTGCCATTCAGAATTATATCAGATTCCGATTATACTGTGTTCGAGTTATATCAGCCCTCTAAAAGACAAAATTTTCTTCATTTTTTAAGAGTAAGAAGTACCCAACAATCTGTACGCTAAATTACTGTATAGATGCAGCCTTAAGAAATCCTAACTTGAGGGTCACTGCTATGACTTCTCCAAGAGACTATTGGGTGACTTTATGGGTCATGAAACTGTGGTTGATGTTATTTATCCTAATAGAGTTTTCCATTGCAAAAAGCAGTTAACTCCAGCGTGTGCCATTTGCTATTTAGAATTATATTGGATTTTAATTGCATTGTGTTCGAGTTGTGTCGACCCTCTAAAAGATAAAACTTTCTTCACTTTTTCAAGAATAAGAAGTACCCAACCATCTGTGCACTAAATTACTGTATATATATATATATATATATATATGCAGCCTTAAGAAATCCCAACTTGAGGACCATTGCTATGACTTCTCCGAGAGACTATTGGGCGACTTTATGAATCATGAAACTGTGGTTGACGTTATTTGTCCCAATACACTTTTCCATTGTGAAAAACAGTTAACTTATGGCTTTAACGGAAAAGGACGTGCAAGTTGCTCATCAGGGTGAAAGTTCCATACGGAAAACGACCCCCCATCGATCAGTCCATCCACCTTTCTCCCCATTCCACACCACCCTCACAGCATCGTCTTCACAGATGCCCGGAGCAACAGAACCGAGCTTCCCCTCTCTCGTTACATGCTCTCGGATGTATGGGGGAGTCATATTTGGCCGGAGAAGACCATCGGTTTTCGTTTGACTGAATGATGACCGCCTTGTGCGGTGACGGCATGCATGCTCATCTGTCGATAGCTAGAAAGCACGCACGGATTACTCACACATGCTCTTATCACAAGCATGAGGGGGAAATTAATGAGTCCAAAGGACCATCCGAGAATTTCAGTATGTGTCTCTATATATATATATATATATATATATCGAATGCTTTTAAATTACTCAACGTCTCTTATTATGTTATTTTGGCAAGAGTTTCACATCATTATTATTAAATATGAATCGATTAAGATCAAATAATACGGTATTGGATATATATTAAGCTGCTCATATAAAATTGGCAATTTTTAAATGAATATATGAAGATGCCATGATCGAATGTTACATAAATCACCACCTCATCCAGTTTTTGCGGTGATTAGACAAAACAACATAATTGTAACTTGTGAGTAATCCGAGTAGTCGACCCACTTGAATCGTGCTCTTTGTCTTCCATCATAAGAAAGCCTTATCGAAAGTGCTGCCATAATGACGCACTTACTGCCTCCCTTAAAAATTAATATATATTATTAAAATGTTAATTATACAATCTTATAAATTTAATAGATTTTCTCTTAATTCCATAATCATACTATTCAAAAGATTATTTCTCATTCTTTTCACCGGCTGAGAGGATTTCAAAATCGATCTCCTCTTGCTATATTTAATTAAAAAAATAAGATGAATAAGGGGAATAAAAAATATAAAAGTTTTAACTAATGAGAATTAAATTTAAATTTTTAAATATTGAATTCTCCTTCTCCGGATCAACCCCGTTGTCATCTCTCGGACTTAACCTTGTTTTTTTTTTTTTTCCTTGCCCTTTTACTTTTGGTTCGGTGGTCACGTCATTTGCAACTTGTAAATCGACAGGCCTATAATAATTAAGAAGGATTTTAATTATCAGACAAGACATCCATCACAAATTCTTGCCTGGCAATTTTCTAATCCGCTGCTCTTCCCCACAACCTGTGTGCATCATCGCCCCCTTCGTCCGGCCGAGAGATCCGGTCAATGGATCGAATATATGTCCACTAACAAAAACGTTGAAATGTGAGGTTAATTTAGTCTAATCCTGCGTCTGATCTGATATATGCATCTGCATTTACCCATCATCTTCCCACTAAATGTCACGCCCACATCTCCTTTCCGACACGAAAATGATTCATGATACCGAGATCTCGAACAGTAATTCTGCCGATTTAGAAATTCTCATCCGAGGAAGTAACCGTAGTGGTATTGGTGGCATAAAAGTAAAACCCTAAGTTGCAAGTATGCACGAGAACTTGAATCGATCGAACAAAATATAACCGGGTAACCTTAACCCCGTAACCTGCCGGTGGTCGCACTCCCGCACCAGTGGCCTGAGCCCTTTGCTTCCGGCACGAATCTCGTTCGGGATAGGAAACAAACATCTAATAATTGTCGATCAATTAATATTCTGTAACACAACGGCAGTCAATTTACACGGCCCATTCCTACGTGTGCGCTCTTTCACTCATGTGGACCATATAATCATCGCTGAAGATCAGACAATGCTCTCTATTCATATCCCATAGGCTGCTGAAGATTTCCATGATCCATTTGAATTGAGAGGAGATGGAATATGACTCACTTATTAATGCGGGGTAGGGATTCTTTCCTCATCTCCTCTTTTCGTGGCCGCGCCCACATGGAAATAATTGAAATTCACTCTCATATGTCGATGTTATAATGTACGTACCCAGCTAAAGATAGCTCGACAGACGAATCTTGACGGTCAGCGTTCCAGGCTATCGTGCTGGCCCGAAGAGCCTTTCCTCTTCGCATTGTACCCCGCTTAGTCGTGTTCCTCGGTCCCGTACTTTGTCTCCTTTGTTCGGGTTTTGGATCTTCCCACTCGTTCTCGGATCTTTTCTTCTTGGCCACAATCCAACATCAATCCTCGTTTTCAGGGCAAGAGGAGCATATCTGGCCTTAATAAAGTGGGAAAAGGACTCGGACTCCATTAAAGTATAATAATAGTGGCTCTGGCAAAATCCACAATCACTAACACTAAGATAGCGAGATATTTCTTTATGCACAATTTATTTTATTCATTCATTCATAGATATATATATATTATTATATTATCAATGTATCTATCTCGTCATGATTTCAAAATTGATTCTTTAGAGCATCTCATATGATCGATCAATTGGTTGAAGTGCATTAGGGAGGATAAGACGTTTGCTTAGCTAAGCCCTAAAATAAGATCCTTAAACAACAACTTGGGAGCCTGACGACAGCATACACAATTCATTTCCAATTGAATTTCCGATGGTTCTATACAAGATGCCTTCACTCGAGCGGGACCGGAAGAAAAATACGATGAAGAATGGAATAAAAGCACCACCGGACACTGATATAATTGATGTAAATAATAACAGTCATCAGCTGTGCGACCCTTGATCATGCCTTCCCGTTCTTCTGGTGGCAACGTCGACTTGTCCGACCGTGACATCTATGTATATTTCCGTTGCATGATCTGTGGCGAGCAATTGAGAATATGGACATCTCATGGGATAACAACAGAGATTGTTATCGACCGCCTGAGCTTCAGTCGGATTCGTGTAAGCTTCTCGTCGGCTCCTTTCGCGCAATGTGATGCTCCTTCCCTCCGGCTGTCGATTTCAGCGTGATATCAGAATGGGTCATACATGATTTTATGCCATACAGCCAAGTTCTACATGGGTTACATACATACGTATGCCAAAACTCCAATAAACCCCACAGTTCCCAACGAACGGGTCCACGTTTGCTCACACGTTGATCTGACTGGAATCTAAAACCGGCCCATGCCATGCCCGAAAAAGCATTATGCCTTCTAGAACGAGTAGAATGGAGTCCGACATATGCATGGCCTAACCTTTGACCAAGGTCTGCAGCAGACGCTAAAGCAATCGCGAGATTATAATAATTAGGATGAATTCAACGACCACCCGACTGCGGGACAGCATGCGCATGCAAATCTTGAAAATTTGTCTCGTGATTTAAGAGCCTTATTACGAATAATCCACTCCACGATGCGGAAGAAAATAAATAAATTAGTGAAGCTCCTGAATATTCAACCACTCGAAGCATGGATTGAAAATGAAAATTTTGGAATTCAATTTAAGATTAATAACTTCTTAAATTAATTTTTACCGGTAAAATTTATCACATTTTATAGGCACATAAATGTAAGTTAAATTTATCATTTATTGATTCCTATAAAAATGTTTATGAATTTCGTCTTTATACCCATTTTCCCCATGGAAGAGAGAGAGAGAGAGTAAATTAAGTATGAGAGTACACCATTAATCTCTCCGATCTTCACTCGAAGATTGCCAGCTGAATGGAACGGTCCGGTCCGATGAATTTGACAGCGAGAGGTAGATCAGTTTGTTTCATATGTGATCTCTCTCTCCCTCATCAACCAACAGCAATGAAAATGACAGCCTCCCACAAATTAATAATGAACAACCACCGGATCTGATGGAAGAAAAAAGTCAGAAATTTGATGTATCTTTTATTTTAGTAATGTATCAATTCAAGCTTGGATAAATGGTGAATATTCATAAATGTGAGAATTGACCGTCCTTCTTTTGAACTCGATGTGTTACAGGGATTTTTATTTTTATTTTTTTGTAGTGTTTGTTCACTGTGGATTTTGACTTTTAACTTGGGAGAATGAGGTAGAATTAGAAGTTTTTTGTCCTGAAAATGGAACCTGGGATTTCAGGGTCTCCCCCACCACCCCCATTACTCTGATTCTCTTCCCTGTTTAACCGAAGACAAATCAAAGCCCCATTTACTTTATATCTTGAACAATCTTCTGGCCTGCTGCTCCAACCAAAACTGAACGTCTCATCTGGTAGGCTCAGCGGAGTCTTGTGGGTTATTATCAGTTTAGTGACAAGCTCGGACCCACAATTCCAACAAACCTTGCTTCTTGTTTTCTGCTCAACCTGCCAAAGCACTCACACTTTCAACTTTCCCTCTGGTTATAAGAAGAGGGGGCAAAGAGGTGCAAAACTCACCACTCACTCTCTCTCTCTCTCTCTCTCTCTCTCTCTCTCTCGATATCCCTCTGCCTGAAGATCGATTGGCTGATGACAAAACAGGAAGGTGCCTGATGAGCATGATGGAGAAGCAGGGCACGTGCATTACCGACTCATTGCAACTACTTGTAAAGCAGGGAAGAGGTATCGGTTTGCACGAATTGGCGACAGGGTTCTTCTGTTAGGTTGCATATGAGTGAGTCCTTCATGTGCCCTCCTTCCCCATCTTGACCACCGCGCCTTGATTGTATGAGAACTGCAGCAGTTATATATTAGCCGAAGCTGCCGGTACGAAACACTGTCCCCTATTCATGTTATGAGAGCTTCATGCTCCAGGTAATGACTCTATATTTTGCGTACTTTTCCATACAAACATCCCAACAGAGACGTCAATCCATCAGCGCACAGATGCTGATCAACTCATTCTTCATTTTAATTTTGTTGCCAGAGAATTATCCTTTCCCAATACATTGCTGGTTTAAAATGATCACAGGTTGGCAATAAGAATGTTCTTCAGATATCATGTAATGTTTTGATCACGTTTTGACGATTGATTTTCCCATATTTGTTGAAAGACCGGTGTCGTCGGATGGAATATAATATATTTATTCCTGTGGTTAGATGTGATTACCCCAGCAATTAAGAAGTGATCAAACACAAAGCTTATGGTATCTATGTCTTGCATATTGTCAGTGTCATACCGTCGCATCATTACTAGGAACATGTGAAAAAGAACAGTATCTCTGTTCCATTAATTCCAGTTGGAGGATTAAGAGGAGACTCCATCAGCATCTCGTGTATGAAAGCCTGCTTTACTTCTCCATCAGCATCTTGTGTATGAAAGCCTGCTTTACTTGCCATCAACTTTAGGCGTCTTGTATTTTAATTACTCGTCATCCATCACTAAAGCTGTATCCTGTTGGTTGTTTTGCATGATTGGTAAAGATGAGACCACATCTTGCACATCAAGTAGGCACAAGTGCTAGCTAGCTCAGATGCTAACTGGGTTGCCATTATTTACCACACAAGTCGTTTTCTCAACAACTAAACAGTTACTTTAGGAAAGGGATCCTAGGGATGCGACCCACAATCTTCATCGGGTGCCTCCATGATTTTGTTGAAATTAAAAGCAAACGAAAGGGAGAAAGAGAGCCTGAGTGGTGGGACTAAGAAATCCGGGTTCGATCCTCATCCATTAAACTCCATTTATCTCTCTACTTCCCGCTCGTAGCTCTTTCTTTCCCTTCACCAGCTGAGGAAAGCCAGTTATTTTTCTTAGTGCTGCTTTATTTTCTCACATCTCATCGATTCTTCACATATGGTCCAAAACGATTCAAATAGTTTTGCTCCTCTCCACCTCGTCTGGGACATGATCGATTGAAATTGCGGAAGTTATGGTTGGCAACAGCAGGACAGCAAATCTGCACACAACAGTCTTGCCTGAGCGTTATTCCGCATCAAGCTTGAGAACATATTCTAACGGAACATAACACAGCTGGTCGTGCGTTTTCCATTGAAACGTGTTCCTTGACCCAACACAGCTAGTCTGTGCGTTTTCCATTGACGCGTGTTCCTCACCCTAACCGTAACATCACAATGTAATGCAGCTGCAGGTTTCGTCTGAAGGCGACCATAAAGAGTGGAGCAGGTCAAAATCAGGACAAGGAATTATTTAATTTATTTTTCTGTCTGATTGAGCTTGTAGGAATGATGGCTGATGTTGAGGTAAATGTGGCAGGGAGTTGTGTGGACTCGAATATTCTATCTACATTTAAGGTTAGAATCCCTTGAGGCACGAAACTTCCATGTTCGGAGAAATCACTGTAATGGATGTGAAGGTCTTACGACATCATCTCGTTGATTTTAATAAGAACTCTTTGTGTCAGTCGAAGTATTCTCCGATAAACTAACTTGAGATCCAAAGATATGAAGAATTGCTTCCCAAGCAAGGGCCCCTACAACAAAACCCACGACAATCACTCATCAAGTGACTCGGGTGCGCAGAGACCAAATCCCTCTTGCATAGCTAGCACAAATTATAAGAGTCAAGTGTGTAGCTTGAACCCAACCCAACACTGACCTTCGAAACTGGGTCGATTAGCACAGTAACACGATAAACCTCTAATTTAACATCACAGCATAGGCACAACGGCACTCCATTATCATAATCAAATGGCAGGGCATGGTGTGGTGTCCTCACCCTAGATAGACACCAACAATTCTTGTATTCAACTATTGCCTGTGGGACTCTCCGTAGTCCCTCTATTTCGGGCTTATTCAGGCTACCGGCTTACAGACGTTTTCTTGATGTGTCTGGCAAACTACTTTCTTATGGAACTTTCGAGATAGATTCAATTAATCAATGGTGGGAGGATTTGTGACCTCGTTGGAACTGGGTCAATTGGTATGAACTTAATTGATTTCCCGCGCATGTTCCCCATAATTCCTCGTCTCTTGGCTGTCAGTCCATAGTAGGTTAGCTACAAAAAGACAGGCTCTTGAAGCGGGGCTGCTTGAACAACTCTTCCCTATGAGACTTCTATGGTGGAGGGGGATGAAGATGATCCTAGAAGCAACATCTTCTTGACTTGCAGGGTTGCTAAGCTAGTCTGTCTGGGAGGACATGCATCTGAGGTTGTGGATTTATGGAGCTACTGCCTCATGGGACGATGAAGCACTAAGGCAGAAACTCAGAGTCATTATCAGGAAGCTCTGTTTTGTTCAACTACATAACGTCAGGAAACCTAGCCAATAACAAAGATACGACATATATAAACGATACTGTACGATCAAATTTTATACTTCCTGCAAAAAAAGAAAAAAGAAAAAAGAAGAAGGACGTGATGTCAACTATCCACTTAAAAAGACCATATTCTCGTGCATTCAATGACTGCAAACTATCTTAGACGGCAAGTATTCAGGAGACTAGAGATATAGCAAAGACCCAACACCCAAGTGCACAGAGGCTTCTTCAATCTTCTATCACAGAATACAGGTCCTGGTCTCATCAGATGTCTCCAAAGAGACCATGAAATGCACTTCTTCTTGGCACTTAACACCAAGGAGGATGTCGAAGGAAGGAAACTGGTTTTAAGGCTTCTTCCTCCTCTCTATTTGATGTGGATCCAGTCAGGTAGTTGTTACAATCCGAGTCGTCTTCACGGATCAATGCTTCTAAGCTTAATTCTTGATTAATCATCAGTTTTACACAGCGACCTCTGAGGCCCCTCACACGCTGCAGTAGATGGGCTGCAAGCTCTACAGTTGCGATGAGTGTTTCCAGAAGCACGGTGTGAATTCTGGTCTTTGCATTCCAAATTGATCTTGCACCACCGACTATAGTCTTCCTGTGTTCTTGGAAGTCAGGAGATGAAATGAAGATGACAATAACCTCCTTTAAAGACCAAAGTCGAGACAACCTGACCCCATAAGCCAAAGAAGAAAAAGATCCATGGCCATGTCGATATGTTCAACGGCTGAAATGCACATGAAACCTCTCGACTCGGTTGTCATTTCTAGACACTGATAAAAGATTTTTTTTGGGGGGGGGGGGGGGTGGGGGGTTATTTCTAGACATCTAAAGTAAGTGATGATTAAGTCATCCATTGTTATTCCCTATCACGGTCAAAACTCCTTCTCCATCAGACATTCAAGTGTAGGAGCATAAGACAATTAATTGAAAATTAATATTCCTAATCTGATTGCTTCTCTTCATATATAACTTACGATATATCCTTTAGAGTTTTAATAGGATTACATATATGCCCTCCCCTAAGATAAATGCTGCTTAGGGGGAAAAATGTTGCTAGCAAACGACTCGAGCTGGTGCTTCTCTCCCTTATCAATCGCAGCCAGTCAGCCTTCATCAAAGGGCCGCGAACTGCAGGCAATATTTATTGGCCCATGAACTAGTGCGTGGTTACACGAGGAGCTCTATCTCACCTCGCTGCGCTCTTAAGATTGACCTTAAGAAGGCTTTCGACTCGGTAAGTTGGAGGTATTTGATTAGTTTAATGCTTGCTTTCGGGTTTCCACTCCATTTTGTACTTTGGATTGCAACATGCATCGCTTCTCCATATTTTTCCGTGGTGGTGAATGGTTCTCTGGTGGGTTACTTTCCGGGAGCTAAAGGAGTCCGGCAAGGAGATGCTCTCTCACCCTACTTATTTGTCCTCACCATGGATTTACTTATCTGTGATGCTTGACCGAGCAGCTTAGCGGGGTTGTTTGGGTTGTCATCCTTGCTGTCGTGGCCTCCGTTTCATGCACCTTTGTTTTACGGATGATCTGTTTCTCTTTATGGATGGCTCCCTTTCTTCTTTTGTGTTGTGTCCTTCATGTGTTGGATTAGTTTTATCATAGTTCTTGGCTAAGGCTGAATGTGGAGAAGTTGGAGATGTTTATGGGAGGTCTCGGAGCAGCAGAGCAGGGGGGCGCTGCTTGCTGCTTCAGGATTTCGTAAGGGCATCTTCCCGGTTCGGTATCTAGGCGTGTGCGAGAGTGTGAACTACTGACCGACAAAATTATGTCTAGAATTCGAGGTGGGACTGTCCAGTTTTTTTCTTTTGCAGGGAGGTTACAATTAATATACTCGGTCATGTTTAGCATGATGACTTATTGGTGTGCTCTCTTCATTTTGCCTAGAAGAGTCATTGAAATGGTTCAACGGCTTTCCTTAAGGACAATGATAGTGGAGTTTGGGGGGTGGGGCGCTAAAGTGAAGTGGAGTCATGTGTGTAAGCCACGGCGTGAAGGAGGCTTTGGTGTACGTCATAGAGAGCAGTGGAATAAGGTGGGTATATTTAAAAACATATGGCTTCTTTTCTTAAACTCGGGCTCGTTGTGGGCAGCTTGGGTTCATAAGAATCTCATCCGTGGGCGATGCTTTTCGACACTTAAAAGAGTGCCGGGTGAATATTGCTCCTAGAGTTGGCGTAAGATATTGCAGCTTCATCTGCAATTCCGGCCCATGATTGGCTACCGAATTGGGTACTCTAGCCGGGTTTTCTTTTGCCATGATCCCTGGCTCCCTGTCGGGACGCTAATCGAGTATTTTCACCAAAGCAGAGCAGCGCTTCCAACAATCCCTGAAATGGCTTAAGGTTGGTTGCATTCTACGAAACGGGGTGTGGCCATGTGGGTATGGCCGCGGTGTTCGGGCCTTATTCAACGCCAAGCAATTATGGATATGATTGCTGCTCTAAGATTGGAGGATGCGGACAGCTTGGTTTGGCTTCCTGATCGAATAGGAAGTTTCACTTCAGCTGGTGCCTGGGACTCCATTCCTGAGAAGGGTCAGCGGGTGCCTCGGTATAAGTCGGTGCGGTTTTCGGGGCAGATTCCCCGCGCATCATTTATTGGCTGGCTTGTTTGGCTTAATGAGCTTCCTACCAAGGATCAGCTTATTCCTTGGTTCTCTCTCTCATCTCATTCATGCGAGTTTTGCTCGCTGGTTCAAGAGTCAAGGGACCATCTGTGTTTCACGCGTCTGGTTAGGGATGTGATTTGGGCTGTTTCAGTCTAGTTTCAAGCTGCCTAAAAATGGGCAAGGAATCGTTTGGTCCGTTTACGGCTCGGTCCATTAAGCTTCACTGGTCAGTCAGGTTATCGGCTACGATCCAAAAAATCATGAACCGGCCCAGAATTGGGTCTAAATTAACCGGTTCTCAGTTCAAGCTAGTTTGAGCCGTGAACCGTAACCCTTTTCTTCTTTTATTTAAAATTTTTTTTCAAATTATTTAAAATAAATAAAAATTTTAAATTAACTTATATTTCTATAATGTACTTATAATCTTAAACCATAAATTTATTATCTATTTCATTTACATTAACGAAATATTATACTTTTAAAAAATATTAAAATTTTTTATTACGATAAATGGATGTGTCGATTTAGAAAACTACTCATATGCTAATTATCAAACTTGTAAAATAACTTGTTAGCTAATTGTTGATGTTGTTAATGCTTCCATGTCGAAGATATTCTTATAAAATTAACACAATTACCCTGGGGATTATGTGAGAGAATTCTCGGAGAGATTTGAAAATAAGTCAAAGAGTTGGAGAGGTTTTGAGTGGATTGGAATTGTGAAAGTAATGAAATACTTATAGAATTTGAGGGTTGAAGTGAAAACAGTGGAAATTTTGGGGGCCGAAAAAAATTACTATTGATGGTCAAATTTTGACCCTTGCATCAATTGTCAAAATTTGACCGATCGTTTTTGACCGTCCAAGCATGATTCTAATGGTTTGGATCTGCAAGTTGCTGCGGACGCAATATGCCTTCGTCGTAAATGGCTTGAGCGCAATGGTCGTATATTTCTGTGAGCCCACGGGCTTGGGCCCAAGGAGAGCCCGCCCAATTAGCTTGGCCCATCCACCCCTGTCCTATTTTCTTTTCTTTCTTTTTCTTTCCTTTCTTCCTCCCTTCGTTGTCTTCCTCATCAGTTTTCCCCCGGCCGAGAGGAAGAGAAGAGGAAGATTAGGGCTGGAAGGTTTCAGTTTCCCTATTTTCGTCTCCATCTTCATCTGCATGTTGTGGGAGGCGATTGAGCCCTAGAGGAGAAGATCTTCTGCGAACTAAGACTCGGTTTTTAGGCTCCACTGCCCTACCTTCAACTGCGGACGTTCGAGGTAAGGGTCTCGCCTACTCCGGCCACCCTTTAGGTTGTTATTGAGTTGTTACCTGCAGATCGCTGTGGCTGCAAATAATGTGTAATTGCTGGGCGTTTGAGTTCTTTAGCTGTTCGGACTTGGGTTGCTGTCAGCCGAGAGTGGAGTGTGTGCTGACTTGGGTTGCTGTCAGCCGAGAGTGGAGTGTGCTGCCAGTGCGGCTTGTTTCGTTTCGGCTGAAGGGCTCGCTGTTTTCTTGTGCTGCTGAGAGTAGACGCTGGTGAGGGGAGAAGGAAATCACCACAGGGTGAGATGCAAAGGAGTAACTCTTCTCTTTAGATCAGTCGATGGAATAGCCCTAAGCCCTCTCAAATCCTTAGAAGTTTTTCCTTAACTCACTAGAATACATTTTACTTGAATATGATAGGTGAGGATAATTTACTGATGTGTTTGTGTATATTGACCTCCTTGTGGGTGATATGATAGGTGCTGAAGAGAACCGGGATCAACACCTAGAGGATCCTACCTTGTGAATTGGTCGACAAAGGGGTTGTGAGTACATTCTTCCATTGTGGAATGATCTGTTCGTGTTTTGGTTTATAGCAGTTATGATCGAGAAGTGAGTAGCTGGTAGATATCTGTGTGATACCGGTAGTGGGCATGCATTCATTCATTCATTTTGCATATTGCTTGTGCTTGTGTATAACTATGGTGACCGCTAAGCCGGCGGAATAGAAATGGGCCTTACTGATCTACCGCGGGTTCCCGGCGGGATATAAGCATGGGACATGAGTGACACTGGCTCTGTGACCCCAGTGGAATATGTGAGTTGACTCCCCACGGACCCTGTCGGGAAAAACAAAGACCAGAGAGGAGAGGTAAGAAAGAGAGAGAGACTTGATGGCGACGGGTCCACTCTTACCGCCAGAGGTTAATAGGCGAACCCCGCGTGCGTGCGAAGGGAAGTGCACGGAAAGGAGAATTATATGAGATTGATTGAGGTGCGGGGTCACGGTACCGTTTGGGGAGAGGAGGAGTATCGGTACCGTCCTAACTCTGTCGCAGAGGTAGTGCGACCCCATGGTTATTGTTTGACATGCTTGTTACATGCATTGCATTAGGTGGGTCATGTGAAGTTGGCCAAGGTGCCAACGACCCCATGTCCATGGTAGATAAATTATGTAAGTTGATATAGTCGTGTAAGAACATATATGTGAGCCATATGTTATTCCACTCTGGAATTTTGTATTCACTGAGTTGCAGCTCACACTCTCTGCAAACTGTTTTCTACAGATAGAGGAGACACTCAGTCGTGTGGAGCCGCCCAAGTAGATTCGGGGATCAACTAGGATAAGTTTATTTTGATAGGGTAGGTATAGAAGTCCTGTATAGTTGTGATCTTATGACACGGCCTAAATGTTTTGTGGTTGATAACGGTGGTTTGGGAATTGGTTGTGGATTGAGTGTGGCTAAATTTTGCGTGTTGAGCTGTTATATAGCAGGTTTTACATTTCTGGTTAGTTCAAAATACAGGGGAAACTCTGCCGAATTTTTGGGTTGTGACAATTTCGTACACAAAAACATACAGTAGTTTTAACAGTATAGTTCACAGGATAGTCGACACGGTACTTTTGACGATCACTGACATGCTCGAGGCTCCGATACAAGGTGGGGTCGTTCGTGCTCGCGGGAGCCTTGGGCACTAATGTTTAGCCCTTTGTTTTTCTTTCCTGTGTACACATTTCTTCGAAAGGCAATAAAATTCGCTGATTCTATTTTTTTTCCAGAAAAAGGGGCCATCGACATTAAATAATGAATCTTTAGTCAAGATTATTTACCTCTTGATCATGTATACACAATCCAATTGTTCCTCAGGAGCTTTACTAGCATGCCTTTCCTGTAATTATATGGTATATATTTGGAATAATATCGGATTATTTTTGGTAAATAATATCCATCATTTTTAACTTCACCATTCATAAGCCCATTGCCCCCACCACTACATGAACAGACCCCATCTCGATCCTCTTTCACCATCAATCACAGAAGAGAGTTCCCATCCTTCGTTTCAAACACACAATCTTTATTGATCGTACATCACTGCGAGAGATGGCAAAGCTTGTTTCTCTTGCTGGTTTTTCCTTCATCTTCCTCATTATCTCAGGTACATGCGACATATAATTCTCAATACAGATATATATATATATATACACACACAGCATTGTCATCCCTTTTTTATATATATATCATTAACTCTGTGACTAATAACAATCGTTTATCGATGTTTTCTGCAGCAACCTACGTGATCCCACAAGCCTTTGCGCAGAAGAGATGCTCGGAGACGCTGCACAAGACGGGCTGCAAGCTTTACGACTGCAAGAAGGAGTGCTTCCAAAAGCACGGCGAGAATTCCGGCCTTTGCGTTGCCACCCCAACCGGCAAAGACTATAGTTGCCTTTGTTCTTGGAACTGCTGAGTGTTTTAATAAGCCAATGCCCCTTCAATCATTCTTAGGGCAGGCGAGAGGATTACTGGGAACACAAACAACTCATGGAGAAGAGAATCAATAAATTATTGATGGGTTAAAGGGTGTGTGTGTGTGTTTGTCCCCCCCGTTTGGTTTGATTAGCATGAATTAAATAATTGGCATTGGCGATAATCAAGGGTGCAATTTTCTCATTATAAGATTCAAATTAGCGAACAAATAGCTTGGAGGAATCATAGCTGATGATGTTGAAGCAAATGCGGTAAGAAGACCGTTGTCTCGAATATTCTGTCTACAACAACTAAGGTGAGAATCTCTTGATCTACCGAACTGCATGCCATTTTCCGAGAACTAACTGTGACCGTGACGGATGCGTACGACATCGTCTCATCGACTTTAACAAGAACTCTCAGCTGTCTCAATTGAAGTATTCTCCTATATATAAAGATTTGAGATTCAGTGCTTAAATAGGCAGTTCAGGGTAGTCACGGTTTATGCAAGTTCAAACCTTGAACGGTGTCTTTTTCTCACTATCCTTTTTTTTAAATTTCAAATTTTTTATTACAATGAATAAATATTTCAATTTAAAAAACTATCTATAAGGTGGAGGATTAGAGATTGATTTTCTACCCGCCTCTTTATTAATATAATAATTACAATAAACTTATATTTTTAATCCAACTCATAATCACTCATTAACCCAATAAGAGCGGTTATGACTGGATTAAGTATGATCCAGACCAATTCTGGCCGGCTTGCCCCATTTAACATCTCTATCAAAAGCTATCCTGAGCTGCTTCCAACGCTAGAGCTAGCCCCTGTAAACAAGACCTGTGACCAGCACTTTATGGAGTGATTCGGGCTGGTGTGTAGAGACCAAATCCCCTCTTGCACACCGGGCTATCTTAATTCTGGTTCCAGCGACACTTTCTGGTCCCCACGGGCCAAGACTGGTCTTTCTGCTACTACGCCCTTCCGGGAGACAAGGCCATTGCAGCATTTTAACTCATTTCCTGTAAAGGGATGAATCAGCCTGCGGTCCACTCACTCCATGGACCTGAGAAATGTTACCCCAACCTGGTGGAGGGTAAATTACACAGTTGGTACAAAACGTTTTGTTAATATAACAGTTTAGTACAAAATTTTTAAAATATAATTCCGTGATATATTTTCTTTCAAAAATGCTATACTTTAGTACATTCCATTAGTATTTGACTAACGTCGTCAATTTTTGATGACGTGGACAGTTTACGTCGCGCTATTTGATAACGCAATTTCATATTTGAAATATGTGAATTGTCACGTGGCACATAATAGGACCCACTATCTCTTTTTTCCTTTCTCTCTCTACACCTCTCTCTCTTTCTCTCTCTTGACTCTCTCTCCCTCTCTCTCTCGGCTCTCTCCCCCTCTCTCTCGCTCTACTCTCTCTCTCTCCCTCTCTCTTGCATGCTCTCTCTCTCTCACTCGCACTCTCTCCCCCTCTCTCTCACTCTCTTCCTCTGTCTCTCAATCTAGATTCAATTAAAATTTTTTTACCGTTTAATAATATCTAATTTTTTCTAACTACCTTTTATTTATAATTTTTTTCTTTTTTTTTTTACAAAATGATGATAATATAACATAATAGTATATTAAAGGGTAATAAACACGTAATTCGATCTCAAGATTAATCTTCAAAAAAAATATAATAAAAAAATTAACATAAAAGAAGCTAAAAATTGGTAATAAAATAATAAAATTAGTATTAAATATTTTCTTGATCTCTCTCGCGTTAAAATTTTGTGACAATTAATTGAATGCTCTCACTCTTCTCTACTTATCTAATTTTAATTCCCCCCAAATCGTGAAGCCCCCACATAAAAATGCAAAGCTCTCTTCCCCCTCCCTCATCTCAATGAAAAAGTATACTTTTGTTTGATCCATTAAAAAAAGAAAATTTTAGTTAAAAAAATTGTTGAAAAAGAAGGAGGGAAAAGAGAGCTTTGTATTTTTATGTGAGGGGATTCACGATTAGGGAGGAATTAAAATTAGATTAAAAAAAGAGTGAGAAGATTAATTGTTACAAAATTTTAACGCGATAGTGATTAAGAAAATATTTAGTACTAATTTTACTATATTATTACCAATTTTTAACTTCTTTTGAGTTAATTTTTTTATTATAATTTTTTTAAAAAATCAATCTTGAGATCGAATTACGTGTCCATTACTCTTTATTATACTATTATGTTATATTATCATCATTTTGTAAAAAGAAAAAAGAAAAATCATAAACAAAAGACAATTAGAAAAAATTAGATGTTATTAAATGGTAATTTTTTTTAATTGAATCTAAGTTGAGAGATAGAGGAAGAGAGTGAGAGAGAGAGAGAGAGAGAGAGAGTGTGTGTGCGAGCAAGAGAGAGGGGGAGAGAGCGCGTGCGAGAGAGAGGGAGAGAGAGCCGAGTGAAAGAGAGAGAGAAAGAGAGAGAGTCTGAGAGTGAGAGAGAGGGAGAGAGAGTCAAGCGAGAGAGAGAGGGAGAGAGAGCTGAGTGAGAGAGAGGGAGAGAGAGAGCTGAGCGAGAGAGAAATAGAGAGAGAGCCTAGAGAGAGAGAGAGAGGTGTTGAGAGAGAAATGAGAAAAGAGATAGTGGATTCTACCATGTGTCGCGTGGCAATCCACATATTTCAAACATGAAATTATATTATTAAGGAGCACTATATAAGCTGTATACGTTATCAAAAATTGACGACGTTAGTAAAAAACTAACGAAATGTATTAAAGTGTAGCATATTTGAAATAAAACGTATCAGGAAATTATATTTTAAAAATTATGTACCAAATTAGTAAAATATTTTGCACTAACTGTGTAATTTACCCACCTGGCAGAAGCCATTCATTCCCTCATGCAGGTTGTTTGAGGATCTCAATGTCCTTGGCACAAGTAGTGCAAACTCGCGCCCATCCAGTAGTTCTGGGCAGAGCATGATTGGAGGGAGGTGATGAAGAAAACTGTCGACATGGACATTCAAATCACACGACCAGGATGGTACATATATATGTTCATAGATTGTGAATAGTTGCGTGATACTTCATTTCGTTTCGAAGTTGTTGTTGAAGCCATTATGTTCAGGTGTGCCATTGATTGCTCTAGTCATAGTAGCTATGAACTCTTCTCCCATCTCTCAAACACAAATGAGGATTGGCTAGTTTTTCTCACCAGTCAGTCACAGCTCCTCTGCTCCGCTGAGGATAGCTTTCTCGCCGCAGCTTGTGGTGGAGATTATGAGTGTAAAATGTAAGGAGCCAGCTACTTTAGTGGATCCCATGGCAGTGGCCTTGATCTTCTCTCTCGCATAAAACATAGAAGCGATTTGAAAATTGCCTCTTCTAGATAACGGTTTTCCAGTATTGTATTTGAAGAGCTAATCCTCTCTTAAGTAAGGATATCGAATCCGGATTTCATGAATATATGTATGAACATGGGCTGTTCAGAGGCTCGGCCATGGCGGTCTGGTTTCATCGTGCGGAACTGGGCTGGGATTGGCTAGTAGTTTGACTATACAACTTGATGCATGGGGATTGCTCATTGAAACGTCACTAACTCATCAGCAAACTAACCGATCCCGTAATAACTACAACCACTGACATAAACAATTTTTTTGGGGGCCCACTGCTCCGTTGTGGTCTCTTTATGGAGTTTAGGTTGGTGGGGAAGCTGATATGCCTGGCGACAACCCGTGGACAAAGAGCGAAAGCCTTAATCATGGTGGTCGGCCACGCACGTAGTAGAAACCATAATAAACCTCTTACAACGTAACCTTGATGACGAAGGCTCGACTTACGACTTTCCGATCCTCGCCTTAACAGAAAGCCAGACAGAAGCGCAGATGAAACTTCCCTCTGCATTAGGATTTATGAAGTATTCATATTCAATTCACTTCCCCTCTCTTTCAGTTCGTGCGTCATACCTCTCCTAGGCAAGAAAAAAAATTTCCAGTCGAGTGGTCGGACTGTCTTCCATTCGGTGTGCACGTGAGAGGCATTCGGTCTCGGGATGCAGAAGAAAGGGACACCTACGCACCAACCCATTACCAATAATATCATTGACCCACCCCAACCGCGCTTGAGCTTCATCACCCGACCCTACCCTGAGTTATCAGAAACTTTCCCATTGCTTGCTTGCCAGCAGTAGCCTGCTCAGCCAGTTCGATTGGGTACATTTCTGTGCTAACTCACTTGATCAATCCCACATGGGACAGCCTGTCAGCATTTGCTCCCAACTGATCCCTTTATTAACTTGCTTTGCCTTCACATCCTCCCCTTTTCACCCCAGCTTTCAATGAACATACCTGGCAGATCACAGTTTGGTCGAAACCTGTTCAGAGAAATTGTTCACATCTAGAACATCACGACCCGGCATGTATAGTAGTCTAGCAGGACGATAATTCCATCCTTAAGACTGGATGGCTCTTCTATTGAGCTGCATTTGTCATGCTCAGAGGACATGAGGACATGCCAAGGAAACAGATCCTCTAGATGATATGTCGACGGCATTGGTCGAATCTGATTACAGAGTTGTAATTATTTATAGACCCAGTACTTTCTTGTAGGATTTATATGAAAGATTATAGTCCCGTATATTATATTTATTGTGGACAGTATGAGTGGTCTAGTTCCCCATCAACAGAGAGATTCCCTCATTTGTGATCCCACTTTTCATCATCACTAGGAAACTTGTTTAAGCAGAGCAGAACGAATGCTGCAAAGGGACCTTTTTGGAAGTGGGAGGAGGCGTGGGGACAATCAGACAAATTCCATAGCCCTCCCCACTCACCTCCGTCTCCATCATTCCCTCTTTCTTTCTGCCCGCCAATTTCTGTCCCCGGAAAATCCTCCATGAACAGAAGAACACCAACCACAGCCCAGAAACTCCGAACCCGAGCGCCCAAAATGAAACCTATTAACTCTCACACCAACACATGACTCCCTACTTCCCCATCTTCCTCATCCTAACAGCAGCCCTCCTCCTCTTTATCCATGCTTCCTCCAAGTCTGATGTCCTTGTCGGGTACCGAGTCACGCTGGCCATTCCATCAGACTACACTTCGGGGTTTGATGGGAGGGCTTATTTGATGGAGAATGACCGTACCAAGCCGAGCTTCCGAGCTGCATTAAGCGTCGAAGCAGTTGAGGCAAGAAAGTACTCGTGCTCCTTGGAGGTGTTCATCGGGGACGTTAAGGTGTGGAACTCAGGGCATTATTCGAAATATCTTGTGTCGGACGAATGCATCCTAGAGCTGACAGCTGACGGGGACCTGCAGTTAAAGGGCCCGAATGACGAGGTAGGGTGGCGAACGGGAACTTCAGGGCAGAATGTTGAGGTACACAATTTCTCTGAAATTCTACTGTTCTGTTGCGCCTTTACAAAACATTATCAGGGAAGCAATGGAAGGAACATTATGATCACGCGCATGTTAAAAAGATAAATACCTCATTCTGAGTACCCAAAAAAAAAACCTTAAAATTTGGGAAGTCCGGATTTTGCTGGCTCATTTACCGGATGAGACAGGTAAAATGTTGTGATCCTATGGATGCAGAGGTTGCAGATACTGAGGACAGGAAACTTGGTCCTCGTGGATGCCCAGAACAACATTAAATGGCAGAGCTTCAACTTCCCAACAGATGTAATGCTGTGGGGTCAACGGCTTGACGTAGCGACCCGCTTGACTTCTTTCCCCAGGAATTCAACTTCCTTCTATTCCTTCGAGATTCAGCACAACCGGGTTGCCCTGTTCCTCAATTCTGGTCAATTCAAGTACTCTTACTGGGAATTCGCACCCTCAAAGAACCGGAACATTACGTTCGTCCAGCTAGGCTGGAGAGGGCTCGAGCTGCTCGACGACCACCACAAGAAGATCGCTCAGGTGCTGCCGCCCCAGAGGCCCAAACAAGAGGCTCCCCGGTTCCTGGCACTGAACAATGACACCGGGAACATGGGGCTGTACTACTATTCCCCGGAGGACGCCAGATTCTCGGCAGACTTTCAGGCGCTCAACTCGACTTGCGATCTCCCTTCAGCCTGCCGGCCGTACGGGATCTGCACGTTCTCCAATGACTGCTCCTGTATCCGACTCGGCACCCGGAGCCATAACGGGCAGGGCTCACAATGCGGGAACGGGCTCTTGGACGATCCATGTGACAGGGGAGGCCAGCTCGAGATGGTCGAATTGGATGGGATCAGCAACGTGCTGCAGGGTGTTCCGAAGAGGGTCAACATAAGCAAGGAAGAGTGCAGGAGACAATGCCTGGACGATTGTACCTGTCTGGCAACACTGTATGACCCTAGGAACATCACCGGGGCATCGCAGTGCTATTCTTACGGAATCATGGTGGGGATTAGGCAGGTCGATCGGAGTCAAGGACTGGCTTACATGGTCAAGGTTCCTAAGGGGACCCGGTCTGGCCATGGGAAGTCGAACCCGAAGAGGTGGGTGCTAATCACGGTTGGAGTAGTCGACGGGATCATTATACTCCTGATTCTAGGAGGTATGGTGTATTATCTTATCTTGAAGAGAAGGGAGAGGAACTCTAACATGGGTAACCCTCCTACTGACAACAGATAGAATTCATACAAAGCCATGAAAAGGTTTGTTTCACGACAATGCTGAGATTTTTTTGGATGTTTGGGTTTCACGAGAAGGGTCACCTTTTTTTGCTCACAGAGAGGGTGATTACTTATTCTTTGATCTTTACCATCTGTTCTCACTCCTGAGATTTCCAAGTTTTTGGAATCTAGATCCGTGGCTCCATCGAGTTGATTCTTCCCGGGCCGGCACCGACCGTATGCATTCTCAATTGGCATTTTTTGCCTTCGATATCCGGATTTATGCATTCGTCTACTCTCGAGACACATGATTCAGAAATCATAAGCGTGTGAACGATCTAAGCTGCATCTCTTACGTCGGCTTACCTTGCGGGCTCAACGGGTCTGAGTAAATCTGGTTAATGGGCTCCGTCTAGTGATATGATTAATTCCTTGATATAATACAAATTCGAACTAAATCCGTTCATGAAAATTCTCTCTCTCTCTCTCTCTCCGTACATTGGAACTCAAAATCACACTAAAGAGATCCAGCTAAACCTTGTCGGCGGGAATGGAGAATTTATTGTCATCGAATGCCTGTCGACTTAATTTGTGTGTAAAGGCCCACTGAGCAATCTTGTCCAAGCTGGTGAAAGTATCAGATAATCTAAAAATTGGATGGAAGCCCGCCTAAACTGAAGCCCGGACACATGTTTCAATTAACGGCCCATTTGGTAGGCTTAAGCTCCCATTGATTGCGCTGTCCGATATTTATGGGTACAAATAGATAACAATTGGTAGATGTCCAAGATAAAACTTAGATAATCATCAAGGTAGGTTATTAGGGAACATGAGAAGGATCACCCATTGACCGATTTCTGGGGATGCTTATCTTTTCTCCCAGTTGAGTTGAAAAACGGTAAACTTGTTGAAATTGTAGTAGCATTAATTGATGTTTATCAGGTCGAGATCTTATTTAAAGAGAATAGATAACAAACTATCTGAATCGATTCATATTGAATACAGAATAGAACCTAAAACCTCATTTTACGTATTTCCAAATTCCCTCTTGCTCCAATGCAATATTGAGAGACAGACCCCTCGCTGTCTTGGGGAGGAGGGGACTGTGCATATTCAGCGTACAAGGGCAATAATGCCAGTCTTGGTGGGGGGCACGGGCACCCGGTCAGGCTCTCCTGGTCTATGCAAGTTCAGGGGCCTCTCTCGGTACTGATCTTGATGGTACGATATCCCGCACTCTTCGATCAAGCTGTCCCTCTACGATCACCAAAACTCCCGCTTCTTTTTCCTTTTCCAACACCAAGAAGGGTATCCGACCATGCTCCAGAGAAGGCCCAAACCGTACCACGATATTGTCTCGGAAATCTCGAACTGTGAACACGTAACCCTTTAACGAATAGATCATAGATATATATATATATCCATGTACGGATAGGTATTGAAAATCTCACCCTCCATTATACAAACATATATCCCCAAAGAGGCTATCATACAATTTTGCGGTCGCTTTGCAATTTGTCGGTTCCTATCGTAGAGTCTTGCATCAATCCCAATGAAATATATAATTTCTATCAAAATAACAGCATTACACTATATCATTTTCTCTTGTATTCTTTTCCTTTATCAATATCTCGTGTGTGTGGGTGTGCGCGCGCGCGCGCGTGGGGTTGCGAGTAAAGTGAGATGGAGGGGTTTCTAATCATCTTGCTGTCATTTTCTGCATCTTTTCCCTGTTCAAGCAGAACGAGAGGATCTCCATGTATTAAGGAGGAGATGTGAGGGAAGACATGGACAATTGTTTGAACTTAGCCCGTGAACCCTTCTCCCCTGTTGTCATAAATCACAGATCTCATATATATATATATATATGTCTGTGTGTGTGTATGCGCGCCTATATAAAATACAGGTGTCTCATATCTGTGTGCGTGGCCAGTTACTCCATCAGTTCGCGTCCCATCCATGGTGAACAGGAAAAAGGACCCACCTTCTGATAGCGACCCTTACCCTTTTATGGCTAAGCAATGGAGTGAAGTCTCATCGACGGATCCGCACTGTTCTAGCAATATTCATCGCATAGGATCTTCAGCCGTGGAAGTTAGTCTGCCAGTCACACTTCCCGATTGAATGAGCTGGCCTCGAAGACCATCGATCCTGCTAACCGGGCATCTCTCTCTTATACAACACAGTATTCTCGGACCAATCAAAACGTATATCAAAATTAATATACGATTGAAAATTTTTATTGATTCTCCCAACCTAAAATTTAATTTTTAAATCATCAATTTAAAATTTTAATAAAAATATCACTATTTCAATTTCAAATCAATATATTATCAAGCTCTGACTCCATGGGCATGGAGGAAACTTGATTTCTAAAGCCGAAACTTTTGTTATGGTTGTTGAGGATACAGCGTGGATGGAATCTTTTGATGGACCATCATCGGCTAGGCAGTAGTTGAATTATTATCAAACAAGTCAGCACTCTAGGCCTACGGATGCATCGGAATATATATATATATATATATATAACAAACGCAAATATACAAATATATATATATATAGTTATCATCATTCGACGATACGTGTGCGGTTTGAATCTACTAAAATGGTGTCAAATTCTTAATTTTTTTATTAGATAAGATAATTATGTGTTTAAAATATAATAGTAGAAGTAAAAAAAGGATAAAGGGACACAGATAATCGAACTCATAAACTCTTAATTATTAAATCGAGAGGATGGTATCACTGCACAAATCCAACTTTCCAAAATATTAATCTGCCCAGGAAGAAGAAGGTGGATTTTCGTCAAAGCTAATTTATCTTTATTTCCTTTTTTTAAGGGAAAAAAAACCGTCGGTGGTAAGTTCTTGACGCCAACCATCGATAACTTCCAACGCGAAGTGGAAATTTTTTTTTATTCGAAATAAAACAGAGGACAATGCTATTAAATTATTCATCAATAAAAGACAATGTCATACAAATTGGTCTTTCCTCGAGTAAGGCCAAGCACGTAATGATTGAGCACTTCAATTAATAGAGAAAACGCCCGACGCAGAAATCAACCTTGCCAGAAATATGGGCGTGTAAAAATCCTGATGGCTACGCATTGTTTTCCAAGGTTTCATGCAAATTTCACCAGAAATGAGTGAGTTTACATAACGTAAATGATGAGAATCTAAGATCTAAAGAACTACGATCCAAAACTTGGGCAAGACAGCGGCATTTCGATTATTATAACACGCACGCACGCACGCACCCACCCACCCACTATAGCTGGTTGTGATCTAATAGAGACCACAGCATATGGAAGTCGAAGTCCACAAGATCTCTCGACAGGAGAGTGTGTTGGGAGAATTGGTGCAACATATACCGTGAAAAAGCTAAGGAAAAAGGGGGCATCGAAGTCAGGCTAGTAAGAGTTCACCGGATTGAATTCTTTTTATATCCCAATGTTGAAGCTGGTTTTATTGGGGATGGATCAAATTGAAGAAGATGAAGACGTACGTGTGAAGGGATCGATTATTTATATATAATTGATCATCATGTTTGTGGGGTAAACGCGTTTTCCTTTGTTGGGGTGGGGAGAATCCGCTCGTGAGAGACAATGAGACATCACGTAATCTGGATTCGTACGCATTTCCACACTTTTGTGGCTTATAGAGCATCACCGGATCGAGCATATCTTTTCATTCATATTAATCCCCATAAAAAGTATATATATATATATATATTTTATTATATGAATAGTAAATTCTTTAACTGTAATTCATAATATGTAAAGAGATAATAATGGGTTTTGACTTCGGGGGACAGATCAGTGGAAGAATTTCGAGGGAGTAGGAGGGAGTGAGTGAGTGATCATCAAAGGCAATTTTCTTTTAGCTGTCGATCCCTCCAAATACTTCTCACGGGAATCCCACTCATCGTCTCCCGGCCCACTCTGTGGTGTAACCCCCGGCAAAATGTCCCATTTTCTCGTCCCCATGTGCACTCCCACTCACATATACACATGTCATGTATCCGTGTGTGTATCTGTGCGTGTGTGTGTTTGCCAATTTATTTGCAAAATTTGGACATCCTCGTGCATGCCATATACAGTGTACGACCTCGTGTGATCCATGTTACCCCCCTTTTTTTTTTCCCTTTTACTGCGAGAGATTTCACAAATTTGGGTAGCTAGAACCAACCATACAAAAAGATATGTGTATCAATAAAAAAAAAAAAGCATATGTAAGATTACTTTAGTGAACGGCAGGTAGCTTCCTCATCGGGTACGTCTAGGTGGCTCTTCTGCATACTTGGCCTGTAATGGTAGCCCTATGGTTGGACTTTGAATCAGGTATTTAAATAATTGGATAAATCTTGTCTTTACAGAATGTAAAAGTACAACACATTAAGTAGTTTGATTTTAAGTTTTAAAAAATTGTAATGTAATATTTTATAATTTATTCGCTTAATACAATGTTTAAATTTCAACGTTTTTACGCTATCATGCTAGATAATTACGTAAAGTATTAGTGATCGAAGTTATAACTATAATTTGAGGAAATAAAATACTTTTAAACTTTAAAAAAATCGGATAAGTCGACCAGAGATAACAGCTAGTGTTGAGCGCCACCTAAGTTTTGGTCGTGTCGATGTGCCCTGTGACATGTTTTGCACAATAATAGCTGCGGTGTTGATCATAACATTATTATTTTCTATATTACTTAAGCAAATATGAGCGATAATTGGTCCCATCTTATTGACTTCCCAAAATGCCATTAATAATTATGAATTTAACTGACAAAGGGAGTGAAGTAGGCATCAAACTGTGAAATTACTCTTAAGGTCATAAGCAGCACTTAAGAATAGTTACTGATTATGTGTTTTATTTTTTCTTTTGCTACATTCAAATTATTTTTTTTATAATTCAGAAAATTGATCAGGATTAGATTCCTTCATTTTGTCCAATCCACTCTCGCAAGGAGTTGTGTACGATTAATTAATCATACATAAATCAACATCTCTAATCAATTTTATCGAGATAATGAATGTCGTGTCCGACATGAATAAGCGTCTAATCACTTTGATTTGAAGTTGAAAAGGTACACTTTGCGAGATATACGGCTTGCATCGATAGAAGCCGAATTTCCCCCGGCAACCCTAATTGCAAGCCGGCTTGATTGAACATAGTATGCATATATTTGACTATATGTATTTGTAGCTTTGTAGCTTAGGCACAACATGGTCCCCGCAATAGCCCCGATATTGACAATTGCACGAATTAAAAAGGGAGAAAAAAAATAAAGAAAAATATTATCTACCGATCACTTTGAATTTTGGGACGAGATATGTACTATATGACCAACAAAATGTCCCCATGTTGAATTCACTATTTCTTGCTTAGTGCCGACATAATTATCATAATTGTAACTTTACCTGTATTTTTGTATCGGATTAAGCCCATGTAATGATTGATGGGGGACCACATAATTATAATTGTTTCATATAAATAGGTTAATTAAATGCTTGTACAAGCTTAGTTCAGATACATATATATCTAGCAATATTGGCCGGTCTGCCATTTTTTAAATTATAAATTAAAGATGTGTAGCAATTAAGAAATAAATAAATAAATGCGAGAGATAATATTGATGAAAATTAAATTTAAATAATAATAATAATATAACTGTACTAGATCTTCATGTATATAATTTATTTTCCGGTCCTTTCTTCTTCTTCTTCTTGTTTGCAGACGGGATAAAATGATGCCTGGAGACATCACAAGCGTAAAAGAGCAAATACAACGAATCGAGGTAGTGGGTCGGAAATTATTGTTGGGAGATCTGACACACAGACACACACACATATATATATATGTATATGCATATGCTCCTTACTGATCATTACTGGACCGATCCAGCAAAACACCGACGATCACACAGATTCACAAAGACTTGTCCTTGCCAAACAGGATTCGCCTTGATGTGGTTTTATCTTCCTCCAGGCATTATAGATAAGAAATCATTTCCATAAACTATGCTCACATGATTAGTAGCTAATCCGAATCATCATTTTGTACCAATGTGATATATATATATATATATATAAATGCGCATTTCCTATATTTTTTAGGCGGTCAATATGGACAGAATATCCTTTTTAAAAAATAAGATTCAAACGTACCAAAAAAAGGCCTCTGTTCCTCCTCTTTTCGGCCGATATGCTTCCTTTTATAATAAGGAAAATGAAATTACAAACTCATAACCATTGGAATAAGATGATGTTGATCGAGATATTCAATCTGCCCCAAGTCCCTCAGCTTGATATATACATTCCATAAAATTTGTCTCTTGCTATTCTCGGGCGGGAATTATGATTTATTATTATTATTATTATTATTATTATTAGCTTTGGAGGGTGATGTCCGTGGATACACGGAGGGTAATGTGGTCATTAACTGACAAGTACGCACTGCATATGCATTAAGAAGCAGACAATCTTGTATTATTGGGTTGCACAGGGAGCGCGGTGAGCCCCTCGTGCAAGAAAAACAAACGAACCGACGATCACACTGACTTAGGTTTTGTGAGCCCATTTTCCCTGGCTGCTATTTAAGCAGCAATATCTGCTTAAGCTCCAGGAGATAGAAGGATAGAAAAACCGGAAACTAGAGCGACGGCTGGGAGGAGGAAGAAGAAGAAGAAGACCGAGAATTCCAGAGGTAGACTAACCTATGTCTTCGAGAGATAGAAAGCAAGCAAAGCTGTACGAAAAGCTTCAACAAATCCGTCCTGCCACCAGCTCCAGTTCGGTAATACTTGGTTAATCGCCTTATATTCTCAACATATGTCTAGTTCTTGCGAAGTTTGTCTCTTCTTATAGTTTATGTATTGAGACGACAAACGGAAGATATACACAAGGAAGTGAGGAGCTTCCTCTCTGCTAATCCGCCTCATAGTTTGGTCTTAAACTATATAAGCGAGAACTAGAACTTGATGAGCCCGTCAGCGGAGTACTTCAAGATCCCTAATCACAAATTACATATTAATTAAGTGCTTACTTGAGGGCTTTGACGAGTCCGATAGGGTTAGGAAGAGCTTTAGTTAAGATTTGTTGTCTGTAAATATGAGTTCAAAGTGTTCAAAATCCAAATATCCGTGAGTTTGATAAGTCTTAATGCGGCCGATAATCCTAATAAACACTGCTGCCTCAAACTTGCAGGTTGAGCTCTCTGTAAATCGTTCGGCAGTCATGATCTCATTAAATTAATTAGCGTAATTTGGCAGGTAAATGCAACCTCAATCACAGTAGACACAGCTACAAACATCGAGGAGTTAAGGGAGAGGGTGGGAACACTCGATCAAGAGATCGGTAACTCAGGAACTTCATCTAATCAGAATCTACCGATGGTATCATATATGAAAAATTCCTCCCGCTTGCTAACTGCATCAGTTGGTATAATTTCTTCTGTTAAGTTAATTCTAAATTGATTTCAGGAGGTCGACGTGGAAACTCTAGATGAAGGAGGATTCCGCATAAACGTGCACTCAGAAAGGAATTGTCCGGGATTGCTGGTATCGATACTGGAAGCTTTTGAAAAACTGGGACTTGATGTTTTGGATGCTAGGGCATCTTGTGCAGACAGCTTCCATTTAGAAGCCGTGGGAGGAGAAGTAAGTTGACCCATCTTAAACCTTCTTTCTGATACCCTCATTCTATCTTCTATGTACGGCAGGGACGCTGTCAATGCACGAACAATGTGTAAATTTTCTGTTGTGTGTCAAAAAGTTCGATGTTCCTTACTTGCTATATTCAACATCAGTAGCAGGCATTTTTGTTTTTAGATTCAAAATCAACTCATATTGCACATCTAAACACAGATTGGAGCTCCAGAATCATGGAGTGAAGTTTATCGGAATCTGTTAGTAGATTTTGCTACCAGTAGGTTGAAGCTTACTGATTTAGGGGATATGGTGGGCTACTCAATCACCACACATGTTTGTCAAGGGAAATCCACTAAAAGTTTAGACCTTTTTGAGGGATATGGCAACTTTTTGGTTATGATAGGAGGCCGGTGGGCCTAATAATGCTAGCAACATTAATTCGTGTTTTTCTTCGCTCGTGATTTGAATGTCGACTGTTGAAAACAGGAACTTCTACTGTACAAGCATGTCATACATGTGCAACTGCGTGTAGAAATAACCATCCCACCAGGACACCATATGTTGACAATATGTTGTTAACATAATTCATGGCATTCATGAGTGGCTGGCAAGGTTTGGTGTCGTACAAAATAAAGCAAAGCGCGCTGCCGTGTGTGGACAAGTTAATGTCTGCCATAAGCAAGCATAAAAAAGTGATCTGTAAGATGTGTAAAGTAGTTGTACACACACACACACACACACACACATATGTTATATGCGCGTGAATGTATATTTTAATTCACTGATGGATCTTGTCTTTCCCCTTATCTAGGATCAAGAGAAAGATGGAGTAGAAGCTCAAGTGGTGAAACAAGCGGTCTCCCAAGCCATTAAGAATTGGGGTGAAAGTTAAACCATTATTTACGCACATTTTCGAGGCTCTCATGGCTCCTTCCCCACAAGTTCCCTCTTGTTTGTGGCAAAGATCTCGACATGAAGGGAACCGACCATCTCATTAATCATGTGTAGATATGTTTTTATTCGCCTTTCTACCATAAATCAGAATCGCTTGCTTCATAGATCCTCATCCCGTAGAATTGGAAACGTTAATCAATTTCCGGTTAAAATAAAGGCCGATAAACTTGTAACAAGAGATTTAGAAAAATGGATAAAAAAAAAGCATATGGATAGTCAAACGGGAGAACTAACAATTGAACCTTTTTAATATTGACTAGAAAATAATATTATTGTATTAATATATCTTCATCATTGAAAGTAAAGGGGCTGAGAGCCCATTCCGATGGTCGGATCGGTCGCTCGGTGGGGTTTGGTTTTTGCATAGTTGGAGGCGAAATTTGATTTTACAATTTGCTTTGCTGTGTAATCATATGAGCTTCGTTCAGACACGGAAAAGTGGGTGAGAGAGACGACATTCTCATACAAACCCTTAATGTCGTAAAAATAGACAAAAAGAATTTGTCATCACCGGCCCGGTGAAATGACATTTGATGAGCTCGTAATTCACAAAGTTTGGAATTATATATATTTGAATCAAATCATTGCTTTCGAAAATAAACTCTCGTGACCACTTATCATCTTCCTCCTGCGCATCTGATTGAGTGACCTAGACACACACGAGACTTTCAGATCCCCAAACTTCATATACTCAATGTGGGTGGTACATACTGAATAATTATAGTGAATTTCCAAACTAGTCGTGATCCCGGAGACCATCCAAGGGAGATTGCAGGTGGCATCTGAATTGGTCTCCTTGCCATAAAAAGACAGGCAAGAACAAATCCATCCTTTCTTGCCAGTTTTACTTGAGGAGATTCACTGTTTCCATTGATAGCAGAAGCACGAAGTTGTTGGCACATATATTTTTTTTATTAAGAATGTCTGAGGATAACATGATTGATTCATGAAATGATGTTATTCCTCTATAATTACATACATACATATATATATATATATAAAATTTCCCCCCAACTTGGAGAGCAAATTGCACGCCACTACACAGCACTATATGTGCACAGTATGCTGTGCTCATTAATTACTTATCAATAGTTTTTTTCCCTAACTTAGAAAGACTAATAGAAAAAAAGAAAATAATGGCTAAAGAGATTCAACTGTTAAAAATCGTATTGACAATATCTTTTTAAAAACTTAACGAATGATATAAATGTATCAATGATCAATTAACCTTAAAAGACATGTCTTTCAATATTCCGTTTTGCAACAAGTATAATCATTCTCTTGCATGACTGGACTCGCCCGTCTAACACACTTAGGGCTGCCGGAAATACACACACACACCTATATATATCTTTGATATAAAATATGTATGATATTCAATAGTCGTCTCTTTCTTGGCTGTATCGACAGCAGCATCTGTCACACAAAGAAGATCAAACTATCGCCTCCCCAATTTCTCTTCATGTGATCAATGCTGAGTCGATCAGTATTGAATGATGAATTCGACCGAGAATGCCATATACATAGTTCGAGACAGATCACCGGCAAGAACGGCCTCAACTAGACATCAAGCACTAGCATGTGGTGACATCTGTAATTAAGATTACAAAGCAATGAGCATTTTCGAAAGTCGATCCCGAGCTAAAGATGATAAAATTCATCACTTGTTGCTTCGTCGAGCCCTCGAAAGCAGCGGTCGCAGCTAACCTAAGCCCTGAGGAACCAAACGGGCCGAGAGCATTTTCTTATAATTAATCAAAATGGGTCGAACCCAATCAAATGAGTCCTTGATATGATGCTGGACGGCGCTGTTACAAAACATCGGGCCGACACTGACCAAAAAGAGAAAAACCAAAGCCCAAATCCGACGGAAAGACTAAGTCCAAGGTGGGGGTTTTTCATCGTGTACCAAAATTTCAACGAATCCTCACTATTTAGGCTTGAGCTAGACCAATTCAATCATGGATTTCCTCGAAGAGAGACCTTCACCAAGAAGAACGAGCGTCGAATCACCTTAATCGGTACATGTTGTGAAAGACTGAGAATAAGTTAGTCCCATGTGGTGATCATAATAGTCTGTCGGCTTCCAAGCATTTGAGAGACGAATTGAACAAGCCAAAACCGTAACCAGGACAGACCATGCCAATTTTCCTTTGGTACATAGAAGCACGTATCCGATGTTGACATTTGCAAACAGTCTATTTAAAGCTTAAGATTTCATGCATGAATTTTAAAGATGAAGCATGAATTATTGATCCAATCTCGCCTGTGTGTAAGCTGACTCGGTCCTCCGTGACTCGGACAATTTCAGATTACTCCATTGGCTGAAAAAACAGCTATTGACTATGCATGCGAGAGTTGTTCACCGTAAAATGTGAGACAGCGCCTGCCATATTCGGTCGCACATATTTTATTTTCATTGTTGTCGTCGTCGTTGTTGTTATTTTTCACATGAGGGTTGGCATGTCCAGTCTCGTGAAGATCCAACATTTTAGCAGCTCAGCGAAGATTCAAGAGAACAACATTAATCTTTTTTCTAACGATAATGGCATGATTCGGGCACAGGTAAGATCTAATCCCCAATGAGTTGAACACATCGATCACGTTACCTTAGCTCATCACAAACATGCCCACTTTGAGATCGAAGGATGCCCTGAGGAGTGTCATAATGAAATTAGCTCAGTTTGTTGGAAAAAGTCAAGACCGTAATTTTGTAAAATTTAGGGGAAAAAAAAAAGAAATGAGATTATACATATATAATCTGATGGTCATGGTTGACTATATTATAGGTATATAATATATATGTTCCGGGAACCAATCGTACATGTTACAAATCCAGAGGAAGCTCTGGGCCATTCACTTGCTCCTTGACATTCATAAAAATCATATTTATAAATAAGTTCAAAACTCATTTTTTGATACTCATAAATGCTAAGAATTTTATGAAATGTAAATTAGTATAGTTGATATCACTACTGATAAAGATTAAGAGATTTTATATTTAATTGTGATTCTTCATCTCTCAAGTTTCATTAAAAACATCTTTAATTCTTTTTCTCACAAGTTATTTTGAATTTTTATTGTATTGCTTCGGTTGCTTGGATTATAAGTTAACGTATGTAGTAGTTGGTTGAAATGCAAAAGTAATATAATTAATCCGCGGTTTCTGACTAAACCTTGGACAGATTCAAATTGTTTCTTATGTAAGCGTACTTACCCCCTCAAAATTTTCCTGAGAACAGGTGTATTTTATCGATTGAGACATAGTCTCTCCTTGGCCGAGTCCAACTAATTCCTACATATCGGAAGCCCTCGAGTAATTAAGCCCCATTACATTTGCTATAAATAGATGATTGCTTGATCTTAGACTCCACAGCAAAACCTCAAAGCGATCCATTAGCCCCTAAAAAGAACCTCACACAACCGCTACCCAGCAATCAAAAACACTCCCAGTTTGGTCGGAACACATCGGCTCCTTGGCCGAATCAATGGCTTCGGGTTCACTGAGCATTCTTCTCGCATTTCTCCTCCTCGCTTCTGCAGCCACAACTCTCTCCGCTTCACTCACGTACGATTACTATGAGAAAGTCTGCCCCCGGGCTTTGCCGACAATCAAACGTGTAGTCAAGGCCGCTGTGCAGAAGGAGCGCCGCATGGGTGGCTCTATCCTGCGCTTGCATTTTCATGACTGCTTCGTAAATGTATGGAATCAAGCTAGTCTGCAGGCATCATCTTACTATTCCTAATTCTTTTTGTTTGGTGAGTTTCTCATCTGATTTCAAATGTGTCAGGGCTGTGATGCTTCTGTTCTTTTGGACGAGTCCACCCCCAACAGTGAAAGAAATGCCGGGCCTAATGTGGGATCAGCCAGAGGGTTTGAGGTGATTGACCAAATTAAGTCGGAGGTGGACAAAGCTTGCGGACGCTCTGTGGTCTCTTGTGCAGACATCTTGGCTGTTGCAGCTCGAGATTCTGTTGTCGCGGTAAGAAGTGTGCCTTTCGATTTTAGTATCTACGTGTAAGATATTAATATGCGGATTCTTTCTGTGGAAGATCGTGATCTGAATGACCGTTACGTGAATTTGGATGCAGCTTGGGGGGCCATGGTGGCAGGTCCCTCTCGGCAGAAGGGACTCAACCAAAGCCTATCTAGACATAGCCAACAGAGACATTCCTCGACAAGACATGGACCTCCCTCAACTGATCGACAGCTTCAAAAAGCAAGGCCTCAATGCAAAGGACCTCGTTGCCCTCTCAGGGGGCCACACGCTTGGGTTTGCCCGGTGCAGTGTCTTCAGGGACAGGATCTACAGCGACTCCAACATCGACCGGAAGTTTGCAAACAACCTCAAGAAAGTCTGCCCCCGAGCTACTGGGAATGGTGACTCGAACCTTAGGGGACTAGACCCGACACCAGCCCGTTTCGACACGGCATACTTTGCTAATTTGCTAAGTAACAAGGGCCTCCTGCACTCTGATCAGGCACTGTTTGGTGGTGCCTCGACCGACCAGCTGGTGAAGAGCTACAAGTATAACCCGAAATTGTTCTGGTCGGATTTTGCAAATTCCATGGTGAAGATGGGGAACATAAAACCTTTAACCGGGTATCAGGGAGAGATCCGCTCCAAATGCAGCAGACTGAATTATTAGATCGAGATCATTAATTCAAGATATTCTTTTTCTTATTCAGGAAAATAAAGCTATGCAGTGTGTGCCGTATCGTTAAATGTGTGTTCATCGAGGTAGTGCTCCTCTTGATGTATGTTCATCATAAAGACAACGTTGCATCAATAAAGTTACGAGGAATTCTCTGATACAGTTTATTGGTGGCCATCGAAAGATTTTCTTCTTAGCAGGATATAGACTTCCCTTGACCTGGTCAAAATGGTGTCCCTTCAATCTACCCACTAACGCGAAGTTCTTCGCCTTGATAGACTAATCAAGCAATTGACGTGGGCATTTCCCTTTTTCTTTTACATCTAATTGATCAGTGTAATGGTCAAAGGCAGTCTGCACGAGGCTTCACCAACCTTCGCATATGGTGATTACTTCCTCCAGTCTGCTCGCTCACCGCCTCAGAATTCTAGGATCCACTGTCGAGGTATCTCCTACTACTATGGTGTCTCGAAAACAAAAACAAAAGAGGAAACTTTTGTAAATTGGACAAGTGAGAGATAGAGAAGTTAAATGGGCGGTTCGGGTCGGTTTATAAACGAACTTATAACAATTTAGCTCGGTTATAATTTGATCCGTTAGGTATAATAAGCCGGTCCAGTTACGTACTACAGTTTAAGAAAATATGAATAAATTCAAAATTGTTCATAAATGTGATGGTTTACAGTTCGTGCCTATTTGAACTGTGACCTGTGACCCTTTCATCTTCTTTTTTTTTAATATTAGTTAAAAATGAGAATGCATATTTTAACTTTTTGAGTTGAATCAATAAAATTTGATCATTGATTTGTACGGTTTTTTGCTGTCCATGTCGGTTTTCAAATTATTCCGGTTCGATTTCAGTTCAAGTGACCTATTTCATAAACTTGACCCTTAATTGTTTCTAAATCCAATAAAAGCGATTATAGGCTGATTTGGGGACAGTTATAGACTTTGGCAAACAAATTCAAGTTAAACCAGCTCGTGTAAAAGTCATAAGAAAGGATAGAAAATCAGCAGTCCTTCAATTGGGGTCCGTCTCCCATTCGACCACGTCCCGTACGTACGTCTCTGGATCTTCACATCAAGCGCAGAGAGCGACATGATCGTTCGCACATATCTTCTCATCTTGCCTGGCCCTCGTCCTGGTCACGAGTCAGAAAGTTGTTTGTCTTTTTTTTTTTTCGCGGTTTTTTTTTGGGGGGGTACGGAATAAAAAAGGGGCCAGATTTCCAGACGGATCAATTAGTCGGGCTACTCGTGGTCTCATTGTTCACGTCTCGCTCTGGCTAGCTGAGCGGGGGACTGTGTTGTATGTCACCGATGAGCCAATGAAAGATTTCGATCCACACAGCCTCAATCTCACTACCTCACTGGGATTTTAGGTTCCAATCTCACCAATAGATGTGATTAAAGTTCCCAAATACAGCTCAATCGTGGCTGTGAGAGGCAAATAAATTCCACGGAATCATCTCATGCCTTTTGCAAGGTACTCAACTTATAACTTGCGACATTGGCTACTGGCAAAAAATTACGAGCTCGAAAACATATTTATTTGGTCAGTAAAGTCGTCGGTCTGGGAAAAAAATATCAAAATATTAAAATATTTTTAAGTTAAAAATGATGGGAATTTAGTCCGGACAAGGGAGAAATAGAGAAATATAATGAGTTTTAAAAATAAAATTTTAATGCCACACAAATATTTAAAAATAAGATCGTTATATAATAATTAACTATTTCAATATATGTATATATATTATTGTGTTATTCAGCTAAGATACGAGATAACAAAAAACTAACAGCTTAATTTCAAGATAGTCTTATTAATAGATATTTTTATTTCCTTATTATATAATATATTATCTTCATTAAAAAAAAATTATACCGAAGCGTAGTCGATGGAGAAAGGATGGCCCAACGGACGGCCGACAATTTGAGGTGAGGGGGAATCGGCAGTCCCAAGGCCAGCGTTTTGGTTGTTGGACGTGTTCCTACCTTACTCTTCTTGAAATACAAACACTTCATGAGTTAAATGGGTTCAGACTTCAGACAATCATGTGGGTATCTACACGTGTCGATTGGCTGGCTCGCCGTGGGTCACGAGTGCGAGCGGGGAGTTAGAGATAAGACGACCTCATGAACCAACCAGACACACGGGATACGCCGCGGTTATAGGCTAATCCCTAGGGTTGGTAGTTGTCTTTTTTTTTTGCCATTTTCTATCGTTATTGTCTTATTTGGTTTATATATAGCCTCATCCGTATCCCTCGTGTCAATTGACAGGGACCCATGTGGAAACATGAACCCTCTCTCGTGCAATAATTTCGTCCTCTTCTCTTGGCAAACAGGATGGATACATAACAGGACAGCCAGGCCGCTGGGGCAGCTGGCAATAAATTCTTGACCGGAAAAGAAAGTTGTGTTATCATTTTAGTTTTATTCAAAGAAATTTAACATAATTAATAAATTATAAATCTGTATAACTTTATTCATATCTTTTTCCTATCTTATTATATATTATATACATATTATATAAGTTAAAAAAAATCTTGTTTGTCGTGTCAGTGTTGACTGCACCGCAAGATGGCAGATGATGGGCGCCCACATCAGGACATAAAGATCGCCCCCAACAGTATTTCTGGCGTATAAAGATTCTCACAAGGAAAGATTGATTAGAGCTTTTTGCAAACTCACTACATGAGTCGATCATGATCCTAAACATGGCAATGGGCTGTAACAGATGGGGTTTTTCTTGCCCATAACATATAAGCGATAATAAATTCATATTATTCATATTTCTAGTATATTTTCTTAACACACTTTCTCACACATAAATAACAAGGAAGTGAGACTAAAGTATGGTACATATGTAGATGACCCGATAAGACGGCCGACTCAGGGAAAGAAATTAATATAGCATGGTAATGTCATCTAGATATATATATATATATTAAGATTATGTAATTGTCGTGTGTGAAATTTAAAAAGATATAATTAGAGGCATAGACAGTGACAGGAACATCATAGGAAAGCCACAAGACAAATTGAATAGACTATGGACGGGAAGAGCATAGTGATAGATTCACTGAATGTTCTTGATGAAAAACAAGAGCAGAAATTATATGCGCTTGATAGATGATTAGATTCTCTTCTGACATTTTTTTATGTTTATGTTTGATCAAGCAATTATCAATCATTCTGCGGGAATTGTGAGTTAATGAAGAGCTGCTCAAAAATTGTTATATATAAGAGAAAAAAACGCTTGTTATAAGGTAAATTAAATTCAATATGGCTGAAATCATAAATCGTTTTTACACCAGTGAAATTCATTATATTCTTCTTGTCCCATAGAACTTACTGTCTTTGTATGTGTTATCCACATCAATACGAGGGGTTGTTGATTAACTGAGGTGGAACATAGTTAATCAATTTCTATTATTCCGTGAACCCCATCGACACTGCGGTAATTCAAGCAAGCACGGCACTGTACATATCAACTGACTGAGGACACGGACTTCGGAGACGATTTTCTTCGGTTAAATTACAATGAGTATTGAGCGATGAACATATCGCACAACGGCATCGACATCGGCCACCCACGACTTTAAATTATTTTTCCAGTAGATCCCACATACCTTCAACTTTGTCCTCAGAAGATCAGAATGGAAATCTACATATTATTTGAGAGGACATCTGTGTGTACATCAATCAACAGCATAATCTGTATCTCGTTGGATCCCAGGCCTTCAAGGTGCACAGCTACGCGTTCTGTATATACTGCCGATGAGGCGACGCTGCCAGGCGCTGGCCGATCTCATGGCCCCGAAGCACAGTGTTGAAACGGGCAATCCATCGAGGCTCTGATCCCCATCGTTCAAGCTCCAGTCGGACGAGGACGAAGACCCCCGACTGGAAAGCCTTCGCTGCTCACGAAGCTTTTTCTCTGGCATAGTACTAGTAGTCATCAGAGGGGGAAACACCACTGTATTGTCATAGCCGTGCGGAGTACTCTGACATCCAGCACCTGGCTTGTTCGCGCCGGAGGACTTCTTCCCCCGTGCCTTGAGGAAAAGGATCCGCAAGAGGTTCGACTTCGAGCTCAGTAGCTTCTTGCTTGAGCTTGACGACCTGTTGGTGTAGCTCGACTTGTGGTGGTAGGATGGAGGCGGGGTGAGGGGCGGAACAGTGAGTAATTCATCAAGAGGGTGCTTCGGGGTTCCGGGCCGGGACTCCCAAAAGAAGGGGACGGAGCCGGAGAGGCCGTCGTGGTAGACCCGGAAGGAGGAGGAGTCAGCGGTTTCCTTGGAGAGGAGCTTGGAGAAGAACTTGTCATCCTCTTGCTTGATCAGCTTGAAGGAAGACTTCCGGAGTTGTTCTCTGGTCAACATTTCTCGATTCTTTGGGTTTCGGGTTGAGCTTTAGTTTAGTTCTTGTCGGGAATGGCAGTGGGGGATTTTAGGGATTGGGAAGTGGGAGTGGAATTATGAAGGGCAGAGAGAGAGAGAGAGAGAGAGAGAGAGAGAGTAGGCTCTTTATTGGGTTTTTATAAGAGACGGATTGTTTACTTACGATTCACCGACGACGGAATCATGCATCTGTGTTTACATGGAGGAATGCTTGCATTTGAAACTCCGATGGTTTTCGGGTAATTCATGTTCGAATTGGGGAATTGGGCGGTAGACCGAGGAATTAATCATATATAAAAGAACTAAATTAGTAATTTAATATTGCTTAGAATGGTATCATCAATTTCGACATGTGACCATTAAATTATAGCCATGGCTTTCATAGTGAAATTTAAAAAAAAGGATAAATGATGAACATACATAAGCCTTGTACATAATTAACATTAATTATAATCTTACATGACGCACATGTACATCATATCAAAGAAAATTGGTGTTGGTAGTTTAATAATAACTAATAAATATATATATAATCATTTTAATGCTGCAGATATCCTGTAGAGGAGACAGACATATGGTGTGGGGGTGCAAACAAAGAGAACATTGACGTACGAATTCCGGTAACATTTTGACGACAGTGTGCTCGTCTACATCGTAATAACTCTCGAACGGCCCGGAGTGGTTACATAATAATAAAGGATTTGGCCCCCTCCCAAGGAATGGACCCATCATCAATTACGTACATCCGTGGCGGGTGGACTATCTCGAAATTATAATGAGAGTAGAGAAATATTTATATGATATATGTGTGGGACGACGCGTACAGCTTGAGGTCCTGGGGGGGCTCCATGAGACTTTAATGTACCGGTGCTTGCTTATGGACCACTCCCAATTGTGAATTCGGAGGTGTAATTTGTAGAATACACATGTATGTTGATTGGGTTTAAAAGTAACGAAAATGGTCCATGCATCCATGCCAAAACCTAGTTCTGCTTATATTCAAGCGTGCTGGTAGATCGATGGTTCATTACATACATAATCAATCACCTCATCTTAAGAATCTGCCGACGTACTTTGTTTCTAAACATGGAGGAACGGCATGACATAGGCACGATAATTAATAATCATCGTGCTGAGTTCATGATCAGCTCCGTTTTTCGACCGTCAAACCCTTAATCTAGGGATTTGGTTCCGACGACCGAAAAGGTTGAAGTGCCAAATTCGGAGATATTAGTAGGAGGCTTGTCGCTGTCCCTTGCGCTCGTACACACTTACAAATATTCCGTTTTGTTTTCGGAAAATTACAGGGTCGGGACGTATGAAGCTTGCCCATGGACGCCATCCTCGAAATGCGACACAGTAACACAGACAGCTTCCCAGAGAGATATTACGTGGCGGTGCAAGATCAAAGTCGATGAGAGCCGAACCAAGGGAACCGTACGTACGTGCCAGGTAATGTAAGACGCGGAAATAACAAGAAGTCGGCTTTCTACGGCACAGCGTGCAGAAGTGAGTACAAGGAACTCGGCAGTTCAGATGGATTTTCCATGGCAAAAGACGTGTACATGTGCGCTACTCGATGATAATAGCCACAGCGCGATGGTTCTGTCAGGCCGTGGAATCATGCCTATGATGGCTGACAAGCAGTGATCACTCCAACATTTTATTCACTAATCCTTCTTACATCTTGTGGATCGTGGGTATCTTTTGTAATTCCATATATATATATATGTATGTATGTATATTCCATCCTTGTCGTTTTCTCAGCGTATGAATTTCTGTTACCACGTCTATGTCAGAGAAGTAGATTGCTTAGCATCGCAAGTTTATGCGAAGAGAGGGCTCTTAGTGGAAAACCCACTTGCATGGAAGCCACCCATTGAATGATCAACCATGTAAATGTGCAAGCTATGGCATAGCTCTCAATGGAAAGATCACATTTTTAGCTCATCCGAAACTCTCAGTTCAATTTTACACGGCTAGTCGATAATTATTTATTCGTCGTGCAATTTAATTGTGTGGTTAATCGCATGATTATGATAATCTCTCCTTAGTTAATTAAAAGAACAGGAACGCGATGTATAGACCCTTGGAAATGAGGCCCAAGTCCAACTACGGAAGGAGATATCGGCCCAGCTCAATTTTTGATTATGGGCCCAGCCCGAATGACAAAACTCAGCGGGCCGTTTGGAAAGGGTCGCCTACAGGTGGGGTAGAAAGGAGAAATTCCCTCTTTTTACGCGCCTTGCGCGCGTGGGAAAATTGAAAATCCCCAGTAGCCGTTGATGAATCAGAATGGGATCTGTCTGAAGTGGGACCCACCTCGATGTATCCGGTCTAGCTTTCCGTTGAAGGGCATCAAACTCCGGGCCACGCATGAGCTAGAACTCCGTAATTCCTGGATCCTGGTAAGGGGTAATTTCGGGAACTAAAAATGAAAACCCGAAAGTACCATCAAACGGATAGTAAGCTTTTGACGTAGTTTTTTTGCCCTTTTCTATTCTACTGCCACAGCATTCAGTGCGAGAATAGACAGACAAGCGATCGACAAATTAGCAGAAACAGTTGCCTTGTTTGCTTATTTATTGGTCTTGGGGAGTGAGACACACAATCGTCTGTTTCATCACTGTCATTTTGGGGTTTTGGCGCTCTTGCTCGCTCTTCTTCCATGGTGGAAACCCTAGCCCTCGGTTCTGTTGCGACAATGGGACACGCGAATGGTACGGTCAATGAGGGAGGAGGAGGAGGAGGCAGCTTCAGGGTGGAGATCGACACCTCGGCGCCTTTCGAGTCCGTGAAGGAGGCAGTGAGTCGATTCGGCGGGATCGGTTACTGGAAACCCTCTCATCAGAAGTCACTCGACTCCGAGGTACTTCGGTTTCTTCACCCCCATTGATATTATAGCTTGATTTGGAGTTCCCCTGTTGTTGTGGCTGGATCTAGGATGTGATACTTGGTTACGTTGAACATGAAATTCGTTGATTTTTCAATCTTCAGTGTCGAAAGTGATGTTACTTATGGATGAGCGGAAAATGTTCAGAATCCGCTTTTCATGAGTTATGCTAGCGATTATTGTAGTTCCATCACGTGAAAGCTTCAAACTTTTCGAACAACTGACTCGAATCTTCTGTTGTAATGTAAAATGTCTGTAGGGCGTGGAAGAGGTTGACATAGAGATGCTGGAAGAACAGACAGCTCAGCTGGAGAAAGATCTCATCTTTAAGGAGAGGGAAACGTTAGATGTCCTGAAGGAGCTGGAGTCGACCAAACAAACCGTAGAGGAGCTAAAGATAAGGTTGCAGAATGAAGCTTCTGAGCTTAACAAAGCTATAGAGTCAAATATGATGGGTAGAAATATCAATCCACCTGCCGAGGAGGCTGAAAAGGAGAACCATTTCAGTAATCCAAACGTGGTCTCTGCTCCTCCATGCAAAATCCTGATGGAGCTGAAGCAGGCGAAATTAAACCTTACAAGGACCACAACTGATCTTGCTGATATCCGAGCTTCTGTGGAGTCATTCAACAGGAAGCTTGAGAAGGAGAAAATCTCGCTTGAGAAGACACGTGAGAGGTTGACCCAGAATTCCTCAAAAATATTATCGCTCGAAGAAGAGCTCAGCCAAACGAGACTTAAGCTGCAAATTGTGAAAGATGCGGAAGCTCAGGGCAGGTCTGATGAACCATCAGATCTTACAAGGGAGCTGCACAGACTTAGTTCCGAGGCTGAGCAGTTCAAGAAAGTGGGAGAGACTGCAAGGCTGGAGGTTCAGAAGGCAATCTCTGAGATTGAACAGACTAAGACAAGGATAAAAACAGCTGAGGTCAGGCTTATTGCAGCTAAGAAGATGAAGGAAGCAGCCCGGGCAACTGAGGCCGTGGCACTTGCAGAAATTAAGGCTTTTTCCAACACCAAGAGTGCACATATGCAGAAGCCTGAAGGAGTAACCCTTACTTTTGAAGAGTATTGTGCCCTTGTCAGCAAAGCTCGAGAAGCAGAAGAGAAATCCAACAATAGAGTGATGCAGGCAATGCTCCAAGTTGATGAAGCAAATACTTCGAAAATGGATGTATTAAAGAAGGTGGAGGAAGCTACTGAGGAAGTCAAAACAAGCAAAAAAGAGTTGGAGGAAGCTTTGAATCGAGTTGAGGCTGCCAACAAAGGGAAGATTGCTGTAGAAGAGGCACTCCGGGAATGGAGGTCTGAGAATGGCCGGAAGAGGAGGTCCCTGCATAATTCCACCAAGTTCAAGAACCCTTGCCCATCTCACTACAGGTGGGATTCTCGTAGTGCTGGCCGAGATGTACTGAACCAGCCCAGTGATGGTTCTGCTCCAGTTCTGAAGCAGACCCTTTCAATCGGAGAAATACTAAGCCAGAAACTGCTTCTTGCAGAAGATTTTGAGAGAGGAAAACTGGCAACCAAGGACCCTGTCAAGCGCAGGGTATCATTGGGTCAAATGCTCAGAAAGCAGAATGACGATTTTCCAATAACTCAGAAATCTGAGTGCGATAACAGTCATGATAAGCAGCAGTTGCCTTTGAAGAGAAAGAAGCTTGGACTCGCACGGTTCTCATTGCTGTTGGCTAAGCAAAATAAGAAGAAGAATAAGAAGAGGCCAATATATAATTTGAAATGAAGTCAAGTCAGTTGGCAGTGGAATCTTGCGCTAACTTATGCTTTGAGTTTATTGGTCATTTCACTTGGTAGTTTTCTTATACTGTCTGGCTCCTTGGGCTACGGGAGCCTCTTGATTATATGTTTATGCCTGGTGTGGGTGGTCAGTAACATTATAATGTTGTCGGTGGTTTGAGTTAAAGAAACATAAGGTTGCCCCGGTATTTTGTGTAGGCCTGAATCTTAAAAAAATGCATTAGAGCTTTGTATATGTTCCTCTGGAGATGGGTTTTCTTCATTTCAAGCTCGAGTTACAGCTCAGTATTGGTTAGTGCAGATGCTAAGAGACTTGTTACAGCAAACAATCTCGATCATATTGTTCCTTCCCCGCCTCTGGCAGGGTTGTTACTACTGGTCATATACAGTTTCACTTTTGATTTAACTCAAACGCTTTGTTGTCTTGAACAAGAATCTCAAGATCTACATTATCGATCAATTTTTATCCAAATGAGCTATTGACTCAGAAGAGAAGCCTCATTCAACCAAATTGAATTCAATGACCTTAAATCGGCCATTGATATTATAAGGCTTAGAGGTAGAGCTGTCTTTACATTATCTTTTGTTCAATGACATTTTTTTTTCCTTGCACACACAATTTATAATTACGTGAGATTTCATATTTTCATTCTGGGCGGAGATTACTCGAGTATGGATTTGTATTGGTGATTACCGGAAAAGGAAAAAAATGTTTAGCAAATCAGGCAGAGCAGGGAACATTAGCCCGGTTGCCTCGCCGAGAAGCAAGGAAAAGAAATAAAGGACGGAGAGATTAATAGAATTCTTCGAGGGCTTAGCGCAGTCCGAGTAATCCGATACTCCCTTAGTTATTCGCTGTCGTCTCTCTGTGCTCAGAACTCGTCTTCCCAGGTAATCTCCCTTATTTCCAGCATCTGTTCTTGAATCAAGCTATCCGGGATTACCCGGGTTGTTTCTCTCTTTTTTCTTCGCATCAGATACGAATCGATCGTTGGGTTTACGTGGGGGCGAGTTAGGGGGCGGTGGGGGTTTGTGTTGTTAACAGGTTGGGGCTCGGATGAAGAGGTATTTGGGATCGCTTAAAGTTGACAAAAATATCTTTATTCTATGCTCAATATTAGATCGAAGTTGCAGGGCTTTTGCTTTGAGGGATTCTTCTTTGAATTGGTTTGAGAATGATGAAGTCCGCCTGATCTGACAATGATTTTAATTGAAGTTTCTTCAATCGCCTAGCTTCAGCTCATTCTTTTCTGTTTCAAGACTTGAATCAGAGCAGCTTAGGTGTATTCTTATAGGATAATTGAGCTGCTATTCCCCTCAAGGTTGTTTCTTATTCTTCCGTCAATGCAAAATAGTAGCTTACTTACCTTCTCCAAGTTATGAACTTGAAATTGATCGACAGAAAAGGCTATGAACTTGAAATTCAATAGTGCACTTGAGAATTGGCAATAGAAAAAGAGCATGGACTGAGGATCTAAATTCGCGTGTTTATATAACCTGTGCTTGTTAGACTGTATTAAATTGGGTCTTTCAGGCACCATGGCTATGAGAATTGGCCTTCTGCTCCTCTTCATGTTGTGTACTACCTGGAACTCGGGTGCCAGACAAATCTCGGAAACACACCTGGAAGGTACTTCCCATCAGTCTTAATGCTGGAAATGTTTCTCCAAAATACGACTTTTGGAAACCCACCCAAAGGGCAATTCTTGTCAACTTTAATGATGGAAATGGTTTGTAAAAGTCCAGCTCTTCAGATTTGGTCCTGTTATCTGTAGAACCAAGGAAAGGTTATTTATATATTTGAAATTGAGCTCTGAATTTGGTAGGAGCAACTGCCAAGTAGCTTTGTGGTTAGAAACTACATCTGACATGGTCTAGTGACTATGTTAAGCTTCACGCAGGAACTTGTTTTTTTAATTAGGCTATCTTGCTCTTTTTTTTTTTTGGTTCCCTAAACATTATGAAGTCGTTGATTTCTCAACAAGATCAATTTTTTGATTCCACAAGAGGACTCCAAGTTTATTATGTCTTTGGGTTTAACTCTGTATATGATGGTGGGGGTGCTTCCATATGAGATCCTACATAAGCTTCTCAGCTGATGTTTGTGATGTTTGCGGACTCATGTTTCAGAGGAGGTTTCAAAGAATGAAAAATTGTGCATGCTGTGTGAGGAGTACGCTGCCCAGGCACTTGATTACCTTGGTGATAATAAGACTCAGACTGAGATACTCACTTTACTTCATGAGAGCTGCTCTCGTGTGCCCACTTTTAAGCAGCAGGTTTGTTATATCCGTTCCTTAACACTGATACAGATGCAAAGAATACCTCAATCCCCATCTTCCAATTGTCTAATGTTCCTCCCATCGGCAGTGCAATACTTTGGTGGACTATTATGCTCCATTATTCTTCTCAGAGGTCTCCTCAACTCAACCAGGGGATCTCTGTCAGAAGGTTAATCTCTGCAAACAATTAGCTCTGCTTTCTGTCCAAATTAAAGAAGATAGCTGCCAGCTATGCCACCATGCTGTTTCAGAAGCATTGGATAAGTTAAAGGATCCAGACACTCAGGTCATTGATGTTTTCCATTTTCTTGGCCATGTGGATTTGTAATTGGAGTATTGATATTTGGGTTGCTTTCTCGTTTGAGTTATACCAAGATGTTGAATCTGTTAGTAACCAAATCTTTTCTAGCGATCATATAATGCATTCTGAATAGGCTGGTAATAGTACTATGATTACAGCTCTGAGAAATCTTGCTTCCTTTCTTCCTCTGTGATGATATCAGATGGAGGTAATTGAGGTGCTCATGAATGCCTGCAATTCCGTGGAGAAAAAATATGTGAAAAGGGTGAGAGTTTGTATTTTTTGTTTAAGCCATTAGCTATTGCTTACTTTCTGTGCAAGTCTTCTAACTTTAATGAAGAGGGATTGCTTTATATCTTTCATTGATAAATTGCATTTACGCTCTTTCATTTTTACATTATTTTCATAAATTTAAGATCCCAGCTTTTCAAACTTCATAGAATGCATCAACATTCCGTGAAGAACAAGCGGAGTGTAACTCATCAGAAGTAAAGTTTTAAATGAGCGAAAGTTCGGAACATGATTAGTTGCTTACTTATTGAAGCGAAGTGTAACTCATCAGAAGTAAAGTTTTAACTGACGAAAGTTTGGAACTGGATTAGTCGCTCATTTATTGGTTAGGCCTTCTTATATCTGCTAAAAAGCGTTCTTTTAAAAGCCAGAGCTTTCTCTTGAATCGTTTGTTAAAAACTTAAATTTTCTTTGTCATAATGATTTGATTGTAGTGTAAGAGGATGGTTTTCGAGTATGGGCCGCAAGTTCTAGCGAACGCGGAGCAGTTTCTGGAGACCAAAGATCTGTGCGCAGCTCTCCATGCCTGTAAATCCAACGACATCATAGATGAGGAACCTTCCTCAGAGATTACAATAGGGCTTTCCGAATCTTGAAGCAAGCAAATGTGAAGGTGGGTCACCTAATTGTTGCTTGTCTGCTGTGGCTGTTTCATTTGAGATCTGATGTATATCTACACGATTACGAATGAGTGTGACGTGAAGGAGGAAACAGGATCTGCAACTTCCTATGAAGATTGTTTGGTGTATATTTAGTATTTATTTGGAAGTCTGTTACAATATGGTGATTGCTGGAGTTGCATATACATTGTACCTGCTAAGACTTTCTTCTGGCTGACTCTTGGCTTTTCTGTGATGCGATGATCTTTAGGCATCCAGTCTCGTGTTGATCTTATGATTTCTGCTTAGACCCGGATAAGTGAAGTAGGTGCACTTTGTCAGCCCTTATGAAAATTTTCTGTCACTGATGCTACTGGGTTGATTCATGCACCGATATGCAAATTGAGTGTAGAAGGTCAAATTGAGGTTAGGCGAATGAATTTTTTCTTTTGGGCTCGAAAGGTGAATGAATCTACTTGCAAGGGAGGATCGCAGCCCACGGGCTACCTACCAGGATTGGTTTCTTCCCAGTGGGAAAGTGTATCAATGTTCATGATGCCCCGTCGGTTCACGGGTTGTCTCAATCATCAGTTATGGTATATATTTAAATGGGATTCTCTAAGCAACCATGATTAACAATGATTAATCGAAGTCTGTTCTAACTAAACTCACCTGGATGGGGCTAGATTCATTAAATCTGGCTTTCCCGTGATTATACAGTATTCGCGCGGGGTCACCATGAAAATGGGGTTGCAACTGGGCCGTGGAAAGCCTCAAACGATGGGCCCCTCTCAAAGTGCCATCCCACTGGGAGATCTGATCGATACCTTCATGTTCAAAACAGTGCAATTGCAACTCGGAGGCTACGGGTCTTTTATCGCCTCTACACTATCGGATTCTTATGCAAATTCACAATTTGCATAAAAAAATACAAGGAATTTCATTAATAAAAATTAAATATATAATATCTTAATATTATATCAAAAATAATATTATAATGTTCATCCAATTTATTAAATGATTTTAATAAGAATAAGGTATTCGAGATATACTATTATCATTCGCATATATTATATGATATAACCAACTCTCTGCACCCACCGTGGGCGTGGTAGAACGGTTCGGCACTCATCATCCTAATGGGAGGACTCGAGTTCGAGTCCCACATGCGGCGGGGAGCTCTTGACCCCTTAAATAGGCCGATCTGGGACAATTCGGATTAATCGGCTGGACAAAATTCAACCGAATACCGGCGGTTTATAAAAAAAAACCAACTGCTTGCGCATGGGCCCACAAATGATGACCAATCTTTATTGTATTATTTATTTTATTTTGGGAGTACTAGCCACAAAGAGTTGTGTGTGTGTATGTGTGTGTATATATATATATATATATATATTGGTTTCACACCAACTGTTTTAATTTGGCCTTTCATGTTTGTATTAGTTCAGCTTTGAAGAATTTCTTTTAAAAAAATATATTCAACTTTAAAGTCAATTCTTTCCTCTGCACAAATATGTAAACGGTTGGAAGAGCTCCCGACATCGACATTGGTGGTCTAACTCGATTCGTATTCTTGCTCATTGCCGAAAGTGTCCTTGGAAGGTCACGAAAGATCACCCACGACTTTCAGTTTTTTTTTTTTTTCTGGATTGATTATACCATAGTTTTTAAAACTGGACCGAACTGGGAACCGGTCAAGATATGGATTCATGGGTTTATGGGTCGGACATAGGATTCAATGGGTCGAACTGTATGTTTAATAAATAATATTACCAATAAATCGATATAATATTATAATTTAACTATAATTTATAATAAAAATCATTAATATAGTCATTATATTAGTGCCAAATTAACATAAAATATGAATATAAGTTTAGTAAAATAGAATAAATATATTATAATATGTTATTATTTATTATTTTTTTATTTTAAGTTGATTGATTTTTTCACCGGTTCAATTGAATTCACCAATTCAACTGGAAACCTGCCGGTTCAATCAGATTTGACCTAATTTAAAGTGTAATTGGATTATTTATGAGAACCGGACCTAGTGAGTGGCCGGTTCCCAGTCGAATAGGCCGACCGGCCAGCTCGGTCCGGTTTTAAAACTATAGATTATATATTAAATAAATAGATTTAAAAAATTTTAAAACAACATGAGGGGAGAAATTTGGCTATAATAATTACAAGGGTCAATAAAATTTAAAAACCTCTCAAATTTAATTTATTCAATTAATTAATGGAGGAAATTTTTTTTTACCAATCTGTGTTATAGGAGAAATTGGTCATTTCCATCCATCATGCCTGGTTCGAAGGGCGGTTGACAACCACCCCCGTCCGTACGTTGACCGCAACAACCGACCGTCCTCACACATGGCACTCTCTTACTGGCGAAGCTGCTCGGAAGACCGTTTGTTCTGAATCGACCGTTGGGCTGAGTCGGGGGAGGCGGGCCGCGAAGCTTCCCCCTCCCTTGACAGAATCAACTGTGAAGTGGAAACAATGTTCTCCAAACTCGGCCAAGATGTCGAACCGATCTCCTCGCAGAAGTCTGTAAACCGGTCCGATCAGCCGGATCGCGTTTAAATCGCTGCACTGTATTGTTATTCCTTTTTCCCTCTCCGGTTCTCTGTCTCTCTCATTGTTACATATCGTCATAGGGAGACCGAAGGAGGGAGGAATGCAGGCAGCATAAGTTCTGCACGCGACGTAGGCCATAAATTCCCGTTCCATTATTGACGGAGTCTTGTATCAAAATTCATTCATAAATAATCGATTAACTATTGGTCGGTATCACTATAAATCCAAGGATATCTAGTTATCAACTTATGCTACATATGTAAAATGCACATCGAGTGATTTTAATTTTAATTAATCAATTAATTTAAATATAAATTATTTATAATTTATTTAAAAGCTAAATAATTTCCAACGACCTCGGAGGAAAAATGCATTCCTAGTGAAATTTATAAGTCGCTGGTATCATCTAATTCTTGATGAACAAGTCAAGAGATATATATTTTACCTGTAAAATGTTGGTTACGGAATGACGCAAGATCGTCGCGTCAGGGTCGGTGCCACTAGCGTCAGGTGGCACAAATTGTTAGAAATTAATGATATTATTATTATTATTATTATTAGAACATAGACCCATAGTTTTAAAGACCGGGCCAAGCCGGCCGATTCGACTAATTCAATGGGGAATTGGTCACTCACTGGTTCGGTTCCTATAAAATCCAATTGTACTTCAATTAGGTCAACTTTGGTTAAATTTGCTTATTTCCAGTTTAACCGATAAATCTAATTGAATCAGTGAGAAAACCGGTCAACTTAAAATTAAAAAAATAAAAATTTATTATAATATACATATTTTATTTTACTATATTTATATTTATATTTTATGTTAAATTTTTGTTTGATATAATTGTTATATTAATAAATTTTGTTATAAATTATATTCAAATTGTGTTATTATGTAAATTTATTATTAATATTATTTATTAAATATATGATTTAACTCATTAAACTTTCGGTCTGACCTATGAACCCATGAATTCGTGCCTATACCGGTTTTCGATCCGGTTTTACAAACTATGCATAAACTTCTTCTTCTTCTTTTTTGCCAATAATATCCACGGAATAAAAATAAAAAAATAAAAAGAAAATTGAAAGGAATACGATTGAATATTCCCAATAATTATTGGACAAAAAGGAATATTCCCAACGACTGAATAAATAAATAAATACAATAGTTCAAGGATCAACGGCGGCTTTCCCCGGAGACGCTGATAATAAATAGGTACAGAAGCCTTAAACGCCCCCCAGGTTTTCACATTCCACGGCTCCAATTCGACTTTCGTTCCTCATCAAATCACTGGCAGTTTCCTCTGATTCTCCCTCATAGAACACCCGATTCTTGAAGGTATATCTCCTCTTCCTGTTGACGGCTCCATTGGATGCTTTTGTGCCGCAGCTCTTTTGATTCCTCTTTTTTTTTTTGTGGTAGGTGTAGCTCTTTTGATTCGATTTGATGTATTGTGGTATCCTATGTTCTTATTTTCCTCAATGTGGTGATTGTTGGATGTCAGAGCACTCTGATTTGATGTGGAATCGGTCCCTTAGAGCTTCAAAGCCTGATAAAGTAAATTTGCAAGATTTATGCTGTTTGATATTCAATACTAGCTTATGAGGCTAACTAGTATGATCCTCTGCTTTTTGATCCATATCTCTTATCTCCTAGTTGGCAAAGCTACGGTCTGTGGTATTTAGTTGAATTGAGGCTACTGTCTAGTGTGTGTTATTAGTAGATACATTCACTTTCCAGCCCAAAGGTTTGATAAAAATGATGAGCTTAAATATTTAAATTTCCGCTTAATGTGTATTAGCTCACATCCTTGGATTTGATGGGGGTGAGAACTGGGAAAAGGGATTAACTGGAGGTGCTCTATTACTTCAAATCAGGCATTAGAGGCCATACGAAGTTCTTGAGGTGTTGGTTAACGATTCTAGACTTTGAGTTTATGACTGCTTTTCTAAGTCAAGGTGAATTATTAACTTGGCCAAGGTGTGGTTTGGGATGTGAGCTATATTAGGAGCATGCTTAGAATCTTAGCTCAAGAACACCTACAATTATCCCCTGCAGCTTTACAGTTTCCCATTCTTCTGTTTTCTAATACTACATGTTTACAATGGATTTCCTGAACGTTTTGGTAGATATTAAGATCTTATCTTCAGCTCCTTTCCACTCGTTTACAATTCCCCTTCAGGTTTCTTTTGAGGGAGAGGGAGAGGGAGAGGGAGACTTGTTGTATATTTTCAAAATTCCAGCAAATCCACATAATAATGTCTCTTGTATTTTGTCTGGCGGTATACTCTAATACCCATGATACGCATCTCTTGCATGTTAATTAGTTTCTGCTCGAAAAATGACAGCCTTCTCTTCTTTCTTCTGCATCTTCTCTCATGTCTTCTATTGCACTTGTTGAACCATTAATGGTTTAATTGCTTGTTTCTGTCCTCAGTTAAGTTGTGCACAAGTATTTCGCCTTTGACTAAACTCTATCTTCTTCAGTGTTCTCTAGGATACAACAAAAACCAGGGAATGCGGAAAGATGTGCTTGAAAGTTGAGTACCCTCCTGCTATAGCAGTATCAGATCAAGCTGTGGCTTCGTTTGCGTCACCATTCTTTACTGTTGATGAGACTGGAAAATCAATCCTCATCCCATTCCTGTTCACTGCTCTGATGTCCACCACTGCTGAAAATATGAGACAAAATTTCCTGTTGAAGTTCGATGTTTGTGAAGACGGTTGAGCCTAATCCTATCTAAATTCGTTCCTATCTCTCATAGCTATTGCAGAAGTTACGATTTCTTTAGATCTTTCATAAGTTGAGATGGACCTCAAAGGGAGTGTCCTGATGCACCGCTATGAACTTGGTCAATTATTGGGCCAAGGAACATTTGCGACGGTGTATCATGCAAGGAACCTTAAGACAGGGACAAGTGTTGCAATCAAGGTTATTGACAAGGAGAAGGTCCTAAAAGTAGGTCTCATGGATCAGATCAAGCGGGAGATCTCTGTGATGAGGCTCATCAGACACCCCAACGTGGTCGAGCTCTATGAGGTTATGGCCACAAGGACCAAGATACACTTTGTGATGGAGTATGCAAAGGGTGGTGAGCTCTTTAATAAAGTTGCAAAAGGGAAGTTGAGAGGAGATGTAGCAAGAAAATACTTCCAACAGCTCATCAGTGCTGTGGATTATTGTCACAGTCGGGGGGTCTGTCACCGTGACCTAAAGCCAGAGAACTTGTTGCTCGATGAGAATGGTAATTTGAAGGTGTCCGATTTTGGGTTGAGTGCATTGGCAGAATCAAAACGACAGGATGGGCTTCTCCACACGACTTGCGGCACCCCTGCATATGTGGCGCCTGAGGTGATCAACAGGAAGGGATATGATGGGTCCAAAGCTGATATATGGTCCTGTGGGGTGATTTTGTTTGTACTGTTGGCAGGTTACCTTCCATTTCACGATGCGAATCTGATTGTGATGTATAGAAAGATCGGGAGAGCAGAGTTTAAGTTCCCGCACTGGTTTGCTCCTGAAGTCCGGAGGCTGATCACGAAGTTCTTGGACCCAAACCCAAGTACGAGAATCTCGATTGCTAAGATAATGGAGAGTTCATGGTTCCGAAGGGGGCTGGAATTGAATCTTAGCCCCAAAACTGAGAGAAAAGAACTGCTCCCTCTGGATATGGAATCTATTTTCAGTACCCAAGGGGGTGGAATGGAGCAAAAGCAAGAATTGTCTTCAAGGCCTGTCCACTTGAATGCCTTTGATATCATATCCTACTCTGCAGGCTTTGACTTGTCAGGCTTGTTTGAAACAAACAGCAAGGACCAGAAGAATGAAGTCAGATTCATGTCCAACAAGCCTGCAAATACCATCATCTCAAAGCTGGAGAGTCTTGCAAAGTCTCTGAGGCTGAAGGTGAAGAAGAAGGAAGCTGGGGTAATGAAGCTCGAGGGGTTGAAGGCAGGGAGGAAGGGTGTCTTGGGAATTGAGGCAGAGATCTTCGAGATCACCCCAAGCATCCACCTGGTGGAGATGAAGCCATCTGGAGGAGACACGCTGGAGTACCAGATGGTGTTGAAAGACCTAAGGCCTGCTCTGAAGGACATCGTTTGGACATGGCAAGGCGAGCAGCAGCAGCCACAGCAATATTAACTGGTTATGGGTCCTAATCCGCTACTTTTGCCCATTGCCCTATCTCAGGACCGGCAGTGAAGTGCCATGTTGTGTTTGATTCATGAGCTTATGTTGTTTATCATAGGATTTACCTAATTAATATTGTTAACCGCTGCAAACCGATTGAAGCTATAAAGATTTATTTGGATATGTATTGTATTTGCGACTGCTGATATTGTTTCTCAATCAATTAGACAATCATCTTCGTGATCCTGCCCGCTTAACTCATCTCTTTCAGCTGAGTCTCTCCTATGAATAAGAATGCAATTCACAAGACTTGGTCAAGAGTAAAAAGACAGTTGAGCCGTCTCCTCCAATGTGCCCTCTCTTGAACTTAGGCAAGGGGCCAAGCAAAATGTTCCAAGCGCTGGAATCCTGTCGTTGTCCCATATATATGTATAGTGCTAGAAAATTATCCCACTACGCAAAATTTCAGCAGAAAATCCGTCGTTAAGCTCAAGCCCTCTGCTCAGTTTCTACAACTTCATTAGAAACATTGCAATAATTGGAATTTTGCTGCACATGGACTTGCATGGGATAGCCGACGAGAAACCATCTCTGCTCACCCATCTCAGTTACTACGTCAGTGAGCGTCAATCAGGAAAATGGTTCAAGCTCGCCGAGCAGAAGACGACCTTCACGACCGAACTGCAGGCAGGGACCACCACCTTCCTCACCATGGCCTACATCCTAGCTGTAAATGCAAGCATCCTCACCGACTCAGGCAGCATGTGCACGGTCGCTGACTGCACCTCCTTCTGCTCTGACCCCACCATCCCTTTGACCAGCTGCACGGGCCCCTCTCTGTGGGCCAAACCTCCCGATGAGTCTTGCAAGTTCCCGCCTGTGAACCCGGGCTACGCACACTGCCTCGAGAGGACTCGCAAGGACATGATTATGGCTACCACCGCATCATCTATCATTGGGTGCCTCATTATGGGCCTCTTTGCGAACCTCCCGTTAGGCCTTGCGCCAGGCACGGGCACAAACGCGTACTTCACCTACACCGTGGTCAGGTTCCACGGCTCGGGAAAGGTGACCTACAGCAGCGCCCTGGCCGCAATTTTCATCGGGGGCCTGCTCTTCCTCTTCACTTCGGCAGTCGGGGCTACAGGCAAAGCTCACCAGTCTTGTTCCCGAGCCGGTCCAGGTCTCGTCTTCAGCTGGCATTGGGTTGTTCCTGGCGTTTGTCGGGCTGCAGAAGAACCAGGGCATTGGGCTGATCGGGTTTAGCCTGTCGACTCTCGTTATGCTCGGAGGCTGCCCAAGGTCTTCCCTGGCCAAGGTAGCCCCCATCATCGCTGCCACCAATGGCACTGAGACGGTGATCCAGAGCGGGATCATTTCGGGTAACATTTACTGCTTGAACAACCGCATGGAGATCCCAACGCTCTGCCTTGGGATCATCGGTTTCATAATAATCGCGTACTTCCTAGTGAAGAACATCAAGGGCGCCATGATATACGGCATCATCTTCGTGACAGTCGTTTCATGGTTCCGCAACACCTCGGTCACGGTGTTCCCAGACACAGAACGGGGGAACTTGTCGTACGATTACTTCAAGAAAATCGTGGACGTCCATGGGATCAAGACGACGGCTGGAGCCCTGAGCTTCAAGGAGCTTGGCAAGGGCCACTTCTGGGAAGCCTTGGTAACCTTTCTGTATGTCGACATTCTCGATACAACAGGAACACTTTGCTCCATGGCCTAGTTTGCTGGCTTCACTGACCTGAACGGCGATTTTGAGGGCCAGTACTTTGCATTCATGGCCGATGCCACGTCGATTGTGGTGGGATCCTTACTCGGGACTTCCCCCGTAACCGTGTTTGTGGAATCGTCGACCGGGCTAAGGGAGGGCGGGCGGACGGGGTTGACCGCGTTGACCGTGACGGGGTACTTCCTCCTGTCGTTCTTTTTCACGCCACTGCTGGCCGCCATCCCACCGTGGGCGGTGGGGGCCGCCGTTGATCTTGGCGGGGGTCATGATGATGAGATCGGTGGTGGAGATTGAGTGGGATGATATGAGGCAGGCGATCCCGGCGTTCATCACGATCATCCTCATGCCACTGACATATTCCATAGCCTACGGGTTGGTTGGTGGGATCGGGACTTACATAGCTCTGGACGTTTGGGACTGGGGAAAGGAATTCTTGATCAGTTACGGAATCGGAATAAGAACCAAACACAAGAACGACAGTTGCACTCGCGGGGTTAACGGTCCGGTTGTTGAAGTGTAGAGAAAGATCGGGTGGGTTGGACAAAAACTATGGAATTGCTTCTTTCTTCATTGTGGTATTTATATTATTGACCGAACCTCGAAAATTATTAGTGATAGCTTATCTGTGGAGATCAGCAAGCGATCAGATTCTGATTATCCGCAAACATTTTCTTTAAAAATTCACTCATAATCTACACTCCCTCTATCTAATTGTGCACGTGGAGACAAGAAACTAGTTGGTAAATCAGGAATTGATTAGTTCGAACTGTATTGTCGTACGAACTGCAATTCAGTTGATTAGTGGGAGAGATCATCCAACCGATCGGGCCCTATTCACTAAAGCACGAAAGACTTGGATTCTGGGATCGAGTTTTCGAATATCCCATGCGATAATGTACCATTCTCTCAGCTAACCCCGTAGGTTAGCTTACAAGGCAAGTTTTCAACCATCGGCAATCGGAATGTCACCGCTGAAACTCCTCATTCTAATCATGGATTTTGACGAAAACAGATGATATAGACACGCATACATTTTCTTACTTACCATGTCACGGTACATTCGATGTTTTGCGTAGCCGAAAGTACGTGCAGACAAAAATTTATGGGCATAGCCGGTTCAAGATTTCTGTCCACGTAAACGTGCTAATGTTAAGGAAATAAACTGAATAAAATGCGAACAAATAAGAGTAATTTGTAAGGAGGCTTCAGGGGGGGAAATTAAAGAGAGATCATCGAGAAATTGATTTGGTCCCCGGTGGGGCAAATGGATTATGCAGGCATCGACCACCAAGGTACAGCCTAGGCCTCAGGTCTAGGTTACATCGCAGGGGGGGACCCTAATCTGATCTCCCCTCCTCTTCTTCTTCTTCTTCTTCCACTTCGGGGACCATTTCTCTCAAGACCGAAGGGAACAGTTGTCACCAACTTGGGCTGGTATGGAATATCTTGTATTCATCATATTCAGCTGTTAGGAATAAAAAAAATTGATATTTTGAATAATTTTACCGTTTAATAAATTAATCAAATTTAAACTTGAATTGATTGAGATTGGCGGGCTTCCAACATGTAGATCTGGAATCTCAAGATCTGTGTGTGTCAGGGAGGTTTCAGCTGGTGGTGTGGTAGTATCTTCTCCGGATTTGACATATATATATATATCTATATATCCGTGCATTTTGATTCTCTTACAAATTAAGAGCTCTAGTTCGTCGAAGGGCACAACTGTGTGCTTAAACTTCTAACTAATTAGTTCGATATTCGCAGGCAGGGCTCGGATGGAGCCTTCAAGATAAGATGCATGCCCACGGAGCTCCTGCTCCTTGTAAGATGAAGGGTGTTCTTTACCTGATCGCAGATCTTTTCCACCTTCATGCATGTGCGCATATGAGTCATCACCGGATATACAGTATTATATATGTGTGTATATATGTGAGCGTGTGTACATGCATGTAAATGCAACAATTGTCTATGTACACATATGGATATACGCAAATATGTCTCCCTGTCTATAAATAAACATATACCAAGAACAAGGTACGTTGGACCGGGTGTGAATGTCTGTCATAGCGAGTATAGCAGACAGGACAGGAGGAGTTTGGGTATTACGTTCATTAATTACTTCACCATTCCAAAAAAAAAAGGGAGAAGCTTAAAACCCTTCTTCTCTCTCTGTCTCCCCACCGGCAATATGTCGACATTTCTTCAAGTCCTTATCGAACTCAGGGAGATAGTGATAGATGATGATGATATACATCGACGATAGGCTCTCTTCCTCCTGTCTACATAACGTGGCTACCGTAATAAATACATGAATCTAAAATCGATCGCGTAAGGTCAGCACGTTACCAGGCATCTTATTATGATTGGAGGAGCACAGGCAATCATAGAGAGTCTTATGGGGTCAAATATTGGCAGCCATTCTGTCTTCTCTCGTGGAAAAAAAGTGCAGAAGACGAAGGAGGAATTAACCATAGCATATCTTATTGAGTCGTGTTCGTCTACCACAACATCCGTACCACGTGGTTGAAGCAGGGAATGTACACACCGATACATAAACACCCAGAAACCTCTAATACGACCCTTCGAATGGGACTCAAAATGTTGCCCTATTACAAAAGGCAAAAGGCTCCCACTAGAATGATTAAAAGCTAAATGTGCATACAACTTGTGCACGGAAATACTGAGGGGGTTCGTTTGCTTCCATGGAGAGCACATAATTTGGTCTCCCCCACACACTGGAAATTTCACTTTCCATATAAATTTCCCTTAATATTTCTTGATCTAATTTCGAGATTTTCTTTGGTCGTCCCTGTCCTTGCCGATCTACGTATCAAATGCTTAAACCCACGAAGGGGGTGATATATAATAGTCTTTCTCTCTCTCTCTCTCTCTCTCTTTCTTTCTTTCTTTCTTTCTTTCTTTGTTTCCACGATAGGAAGATGACAGCACTGCTCAACGAAAGCAGAATCAAATCGAGAGCTTCTATGGTTATGGATGGAAGACGGGCATTGCTGTGCTAAACCCATATGATCAAAAAAAAAAAAGTTTAGAATTCTTTCCTCTAATGCAGTGGCTATGGCGGAGAATTGATTGTTGCATTAAAAGAGTGGAAAATTTGAGACTACATTTATTCTTATGGGATCTCCGGTCCCATTTTCATATCTTTCTTATAATATATTTTATTTTTTGTGGTAAAAAAAATTCTAAATAGGATAGATTGATTGGGAATAATATAATATAATATAATATAGAAATAACGAAGGTGGGTCGACTCGCAAGAAGGGACAATGGTGAGGGACTCGACGGCCGATATGGCCCAAACGCATCAGAATGCCCACATGCATTACATTTGCTGATTTTGATTGATTGCTGATTAGGACTATTCAAAATTAAACAAACTAAATAGATTCAGATGGTCTATCCTCACTGATTAGTTACGCATTAAAAATAAACCCTCAAACTTGCCAGCCACTTTATTACTTTCTTTTCCTCCAGGTAATTTTTTTTTCAACATATATGGTATTGAAAATGATACGAAAATCTACCAATAAAAGTCAAATGATGAGTCCGCTATTAATCATTAGTCGAAATGACCATACACGCCATGAAACTTTCTCTTCGCATTTCCTTCAACCTCAATTACATATAAAACATAAGAATGATGGGATGGAATAGAATAGAATAGAATGAATTTTAATAATATCATAAGATAATTAATATGATTATATTTTGTCGTGTGAGTACAAGAGGGGCGATACTTATATAGACTTGAGAGAGCCACGGTGCGTGTAATTCATGTTCATCGACTGAATTTTTTTTTCATGAAATCATTTTCCATTAAATTGAGAAAAATACATTATAATGGAACATCCATGCATCATAACTCTTTAAAAGTACAATGAAAATTAAAATAAATATGAAATATGATTAAAGACCAAATACTCAATATTTGATTCCGTCTGCACGCACCAAAACTCGATAATTTCAAGGATCGAATTTGAGCTGACTTGCCGGCCTTATTTTCCCGGTGAACTGATCCGAGAAAATGATCCGACTGGGCCACACCCCCGCCCCTATCTATCATTATCATGATATCACCATAGACATAATGCTATTATTAACAATATGGTCCCTTTTCCTTTCGGGTAGAAGGTTGATAGTATGGTTCATCTGTTGGGAATATACTTCCTTGAATCATTCATTGTTTAAAGTGTATAGCTCTAATCATTATAAGCATATATATATATATATTTTATGATGGTGGTGGTCTAATGTCCACTCAAAAGATTGGATGGATTCATAGAGGATGTAATGGATCACCTGTATCCATACAACTTATCCGTATCTTCTTCCTAAGTAAAAAGCGTCATCTCCACATACGGCATGGCACGGACGCGAAATCTGACCAGGCGCGAAGGCAACACACACACACACACACACACACACTGTCAGCGCACTTGGGCAGGGGAGATGGGACAGCATGGCGGATATCCAAGGCAACGTACTGGACTACTAGGTCACAATATTAAGTAATTTATACCATTGATGATGAGTTTTGTATTTGGTCGGTTCGAAATTAAACCCGCATCTATCCGAGGATGTAACCCCATCGCTTATATTTCTAAAATTTTCAAAATATTTTCTAATTTGGGTTTAATTTTCCTTAGTAACGTCGGTTTTAGTACAATAAGATCTTGTCCTGACACAATGATTGGCAAGAGGGGAGATCAACCAAATTTCTCTCCCCAATTTGCACCAGCGACCTTCCAGGGGGTCCCAGCTGGTACTGGTGGGCCCTGCAGGACTCCTCCCTCCGTCCCACAGTAGCTTTGCTTAGATAAGTCGTCGCCTCTGTTCTCTTCCCCCCACACTCTGTCCAAACACAAGCAACAGAGCAGAGAGTGAAAGTCCAGCCACCGCTCTCTTCCTCAACTTCTCTCAACCACTGAACAGTCTCGGCTCATCTCTCTTCCTTCTCCCCACCAGCCGAGGCCTGCTAGCTCAAGCATGGGGAATCGATACAGATTCAAGTTATCGGACATGATGCCCAATGCCTGGTTCTACAAGCTCAAAGACATGAACAGAGCATCCACGGCAGCAAGTCACCCGGGCAACGTTGCCAAGAACAACTCCTCCCTCCCTTCCTCCATGAAAACTACATCCCTCCCTCCTGACGTCTGCCCAAGAAAGTCCTACTACTTCCCCCGGGACCTCTCCCCGGTTCTCCCCGAACCGCCGCGTAGGTCGTCCAAGCAGGCTCGGCCGTCGAGGAAGTCGAAGCCCAAGCCAGCCGACCCGTCCCCTCCCATGAAGCAGGTCTCTTTCTCCTCAACCAGCTTGAGCTATCGTGCTTCGACCGACTCGGTCTGGACGAGGACCGAGGATGCTGACTCGCCCGACTCCATCTTCGACAGCAGCTCCCCCGAGCTCAGGCTCGACCGGGTCCTCACTCCCGAATCACTCGGTAGGCGAGGCTCCAGGGTCGATCCTCGCGTAATTGACGATCCAGACATTGTCATCGACATGGACGAGAATTCTTTCATCAGGAAGCCCGAGAGAGCGATGGGGAATCGTAATATCAACTCCGTGCCGAACATCGAGCTGCCACGAATCATAACCAAGCCCAAACACAATTACAGCGCCAATCATGTTGAAATAGAAGAAGAGACCAAGAAATCGGCCAGAAAAGTCAGAGAGAATGGCAGCAGGCAAGTTGCTAGCAGAAGGCGCTCCGTGATGAGCTCCTCGCCGAGGCCTAGGCTCAAGATAAAATCTCCAAGGCTCGCAAGCAAAAGACTGGCTCAGGCAAGGAGAACGAGCACGAGCACTGCCACCTCGGGCTCCCCTTCTGTGGCCAGAAGGAATTTATCAGGCAGCTTGGCGGTCGTGAAGTCGTCCTTCGACCCCCAGAGGGATTTCAGGGAGTCGATGGTGGAGATGATAGTGGAGCACAACATCAAGGCCACCAAGGACCTCGAGGAGCTCCTGGCGTGCTATCTGTCCTTGAACTCAGACGAATATCATGAGCTCATCATCCAGGTTTTCAAGCAAATCTGGTTCGATCTTACCGACATTAACTCACTCAAAGTCTAGTCAGTCGATCAAGGGAAGGTTTTTCGTTGATTCAGTAGTGCCTCCGGTGATCAAGATGCTGACGACCTGTATGTGGGCATTCAGTTTGTCGTCAGAGCAACATTACCCTGTAGTCTTGTTAGTGCTTTGATTATTGTCCAGAGCAAAAAGGAGAACATATATATAGCAGTACGCTTTTCTTACTTAATATTGAGGTCGTCCATGTATGTCTACTACGAACTCTGAAAATTTATACGGACAAGTCTTACTATTTAGTGAGCTCGGTCAGCGACATCCATTTGTAGGGCGACACGAGAAGCCCCATCACCATTTCACAGATACGGCATGGATATTGAATGAGCGAAATGAAGAAGAGCAATAATTTGATTTCTTCATGAAAATGCACATAGTACTGGACAAGAACACAACAACTTCCATTTTTGCTATATATAATAATATTGGGAATAGGAGACACAAGTTTGAATTCCTAAGCTATATATAAATAATCAACTCCCGATTAAAATCTCTCATCTCCCCCCTTTTTCCTTTTCCTTTTCCCTGTTAGACTCGTCGAGCTCTTTTTTTCACGGCAAATGATATTATACTCTATTGGCTTACCGTATCTTCACGATATCGACCACTGTGATTATTGTAATTGGAGATTGGTGACAAACGGGGTGGAGCAATCTAGCTAGTCGTGTGATGTTATCACTTGGTGAAAACAACTGCGGGCAAACTAGAATAGATACTCGGGGGGCCCAAACATCCAAAAGATGGGATTTGGTGGTTAATCAATCGGGGGTGCAATCCATGTATGTATAGATGATGATGATGATGATGATGACCTTTCAGAGAGGTTAAATGAGGGAAATCATTTTGATGGGTAGGTTGGGATTTTCGACTTTACCGCCATAAGTAGTTGAGTGCTATAATTACTTAAATCTCATGCAAAGAAAAATAGAAGGAAGAATGGATCAAAATTTCGGACAACTTGCCATGACAAGGACGCCCGACCCCACTTCACATTTCCACCCCCCCACTGTCCTGTCACTCGGGCATGCATAATCCATCTACTGTCGATTAATAATTGAAATCATTGTAGATTAAACCACGCATACTTTTTTCAGGTGAAAATTCAGACGTGGAAGCCAGTAGTTGGACGAGTTTTATATTTTTTCCCCTCTAATAAAATCTCATAAATGATAAAATATATTGGCACTCCGGAGATGATCTTACATGCCCTCAGACTTTGGTCCATGAAGCCTTGTAATCCTGCAAGCAAACTGCCGAGCAAGAGCTTGAGTTTCTAGTTTGGTGAATGAAAGTGGCATGATCACAGGCAGATCTGTCTCAGCAACTCCAGCAAAATTTTTTAACCGCTGGCGGAAGTGAATGAAACAGCGGGGCAACAGTTGATATGATTGAAATAACCTAGAGGGTTGCTTCTACGAAGGGATTAACCACTGCGTGCCTAAAGATGGAACTACGTACATACAGATGAGCTCTTCCCAGGCTGTGCTGCAAATGCAGATGGAATCTCAGCGCCTTTTCCGTGATCCTATAGATATAATCAAAGCGCACGGTTCCGACGAAAATGAGGAGAGTGCAGTGCACTCTGTCTACTTGTAGATCTTGTGCTCCGCGCCCGGATATCTCAATTGTCTGATTAGGATTATAGCACAAAATTTGTAACGTACGTATGCGTAATTTGTTCAGCACCTCGTCCTTTGATCACAGTTTCATGCCTAGCCCACTGCTGGAGACCTTAGGGTTCTTTACTCCCTTACATTAACTTATGTGGGGGGGAATATAGTGTATAAACTATGCATTTGTTGTTAGCATTGTCCACGGTGAAGGATATGGGAATCTATGCATTGACTTTGGCCTTGGATTCTCTAAAAATCAATTGTTTGAATTTTGTCGTAACAAGACAACATACATATATGTATGTGTGTGTGAGAACTTAAATATATTATAAGAGACTCCATGCAAGCGTCGGTAAGAAGTTAAGAGCGAACCCTAACCACCAACGTGCTGTAGTGGCGGTGGGGACGATACCAACAGTGACCTAGCTAACTAGCTAAATTATTATAAAGAACAATATCATAAAATACAAATACGTATACAGTTCATATTAAAACCATACAAGAAGAAATGAGAATTATGAAATGAATTTACCCTATTTCCGCTGCCTTTTCATGATTCACCCGTTCAATTGCTTATTTATTTTAGGTAACGTTTGCGATGTCCTCTGTCTTTCTGAAGGGTCGTGTCTATTAATAATTTAGGACCATCAACTGTGTACACACATGTATGCATATATATATGTATATTATAAGATTGCTACATATTTTATGGTGAATTAATCGGTTATTATTATAGTAAATACTATTGATAGGAGAAAAAAATTGTGAAAAAAATAACTAGGATCATGTAGGTGGCTGGGGATGCCCTTCCAAACAAACATGAAAAAATCTGCGGTCCAATAACAATTTTGCAATTGTACTGATCATCCTCCGCAGTGCATAGGCCGGGTCTCGACCCGCTTTCTCGTTTGAAAATGAGACCACTTCAGGTATATGATCGACCCATAAAAGGGATGTATGAATTATCGTCGGTGCATGAGAGGCTCATACAGCTAGGAGATTAGGAACATTTATTCGACCGGCGTTCGTGGTCGATGGGGACTGTTATGGCCGTGGGCATTGCTCTATGTTCTGTCGGCGGGCAGCCGCGACCAACCAGAGATCTCATTCACTCAAACAAACATCTTCTGGTCCGAGGCATTAGTCCGCAGATTCTGGGTCTCGCTGCTTCCCACTTTTTTTTTTTTTTTAATTTAATCCTGTTGTATCTGATTTTTCATCTTTCCCAGTTCACATAAATTCATAATTAAAACTGTAATAAATTCCAACCTCTTTTTAACTTTGATCTGAATCGGCAACTCAATACACTGCGGTGCTTCTTGTGGTCGCTGAGAACAGCGATTACTGCAATCTCGGTTTTCTAATATTCCCACATCAGTTTAACCCTTTTTATTTTTCCGAACAATGGATTGAAAAGAAGTTCCTTTAATGTGTTAGATACCCACTTTGGTCAGTAGTTCCGATTGATTTAGGTCTCCCCGATACCATAGTCGATCGAGGCCCACTCTGACATCTATTTGCCAATGAAGGGGGGCTTCGGAATTCCAATTCCAAGGTCTGCTCCAATAATTGCCAGAAAATGAAGGGGGAAAAAAAATTGGTGTGTTGACCAACTGACCCCAGTCCTTCCCACGTGTGGTCATATTCAGCATCTACCTCACAATTTTATCTTCTTCTGACACATGTTTTCCCCCTATTTTGCGTTTGGCTCTTCGAATATAATATACATGCATGTTATCTGATGACTCATACCCTATACACACTATTATGAGTTACTTCTTAATTCCTAGTTAGGTCAAAAGCTTGAAATGTGGACTCTGAGATTCATGGTCAGTCAGCACTCAGCCATATGTATCTGGGCTCTTTAAGCTCCCTTGACCAGAAAATTTAGTGCGTTCATACATACTGCTCTTGATTGGAACTGGTTAGCGTACATACTCAATAGTCCACGTCTGTCTGTGCACGGATGGATGTGGGGGAGGGGGAAGATCGATCTCCAGATTTGGTTCGTCTCGATGGCCCACCACCCCCTCGACATTACATCCGCCGAGATAGAGAAGCTAACTATACGCATAGAGATATTAAGACGGAAATAGAAATGGAAGGAGGGAACGTTTTCCTCTCATGTGTAATCTCAGCACGTACAAGAACCGATCCATCTCTATATGATTCGACGGCACTCGTGGCCCTATTATCATCTTTTTGCAAGATTTATTAATGGCAAATTGAATGCTGAGATGACTGCACCGGACACTCTTTCACGACTTTGACAAAATCAAATAATTTTGATAGATTGATGGATAGGTATAGGCGCGGGAGAGGGGCCTGATGGCGTCGGTGCAATAAAAAGATTCTCGTTACACGACAGTGCAACCCTGACTTTGACAATTTCTTTTCACCCACCACTCCAAAATCTTAATTGCTCATATCTTCGACAACTTGCCCCAAATATATATGTAATTGATTAGCCCCCCGTGAGCACCAGGGTCCCAAACCATAATCATGCTTAATAAAGTGAAATTGATGAAACCTAATCAAACTGAAGGTGATGAGTGATGGTTCAATTGATCTAAGCCGTTTTTTGTTCCAAACGAGGCCCATCATCATCAAGCATCGAATGGTCTTATCACCTGGTAAGACAAAAAAGAAGAAAGATTTCCCTTTTTATGCGTCCTGCGTTACCTTGACCAAAATTACTGCAATGAGCTTTGGCAGGACTCATAATACTATATATGGGACAGCAGAGGGCCCTCATCAGGTGTGGCTTCAAATTTATTAGATTAAGAGTGACGTAAGTACTGCTATTATTATTGACTGTAATAATTCTTTTGGAGTGAAGATTGAATGTGATCTTGTTTGTATGTGGTAAGTAAATTTGATCATTTACGGCTAACCAAACATCTCTCAAGGGCCTTCAGCAAGCCCACCAATTGCACGTGGCCCATACCCAATCTGTCGTGTTCAGTGGGGCTCTGTCGAGATTGTGTATCGTGTTCATTGGCCCATAATTGTGTTGGGAAGGTTAATATGTGATGCAGGTTGCAGAGCAATAGCTGTAAAAACGAAATTGTCTGCAACCCAGTTTCCGGACGGATTCCGAGCGTCCAAACTTTGGATCTGTGGCATCTGCGATATTTGTCTCGGCTGCAAAAAGACATCATCGGAGAGTTCGAATCCAAAGATTTGGTGTAGGCCAAGCAGGGGATCCTCCATTCCAAGTGCATTCATTTATGGGCAATGTCATGAGATGTGATAAAAGTAGATAATAGCAAACAGGATCTAATGTCGAGTCAGATCAACTGCATCGTCCTTTTATCCCGGAGAAGAAAGGCCGATTAGCCGGCTCATAAGAATGGACTGCAACATAAAGCGGTCTACCAGTTCGAAGCATTGTGTTCAATAGTAATGGATCTGAAAACCTGCACACCATGTGACTGTTTTATTAACACCAATTACACAAACTCAGTCTCCAAAACCTAACGTCTATAGATCTTAAATATAGCAGCCGGCCTTTTCTTCTTCCTCTTCTTCTCAATTTGGCCAACACATTTCACGCATATCATCGTCGTCGTCGTCGTCATCACAGCAGAGTTTTTCATAGGAAATAGTTCATAGAAGCATCGTTAACACACACCAAAAAGAAAATTATTACATAACAAAGAGAAAACCAATTGAAATGGTTCACCGTTGGAACTGCTGCCTCTCTTTCTCTAGGCTCTTACTTGGTGATTCGCATGGCTCCTGAAACCCGATGTTCTCGACCGCACCAACAGTCTGGAACATCCGCCTGCGGTTGATCTCCTCCACCAGAGACCTGTGCAGGAGCTGGCTCCTAATATCTAACATTGCTCTGATCTGGGACATCTCTCTGAGCCCATTATTTGAGCTTGAATAGCGGGTGCCAGAGTGACCACTGGATGGACCATGGTGCCGATGAGAGTACATTTTTTGCCTGTTCTCTTTGGGACAGAACCGTGTAGAAGCAGCAGCAGCAGCAGCAGAAGTCTGGTGTGATTTCGGATTGCAACGAGCGTGAGAGTCCCGCCTTCTTGGGCTGATGAGCTCACAATCATCGGACTCATTTCCTGAGGAATAGTTGAAATTCGAGTACTTGAAGGAGGCCATGGAGCTTAGAGAAGCTGTCTCATCATTTATGCACATACCTTCTGCAACCAATTTGCAGCAATTCCTTGTTCATTGGCATCTATTTTCATAAAGATAAGGATTCATTTGATGTGTCGCAATGGAACAAAAATGTAGTCTTGTTGTTCTGCTCGTCATCCTTATTGAGAACATGTTTTTTGAGGTGTAAATATTAAAATGGTATAGCGAAGCCATTAGAGTTCAGTTATTGGTCTGATAACATGTCCCGATCATCTTAGCTCGGACAGAAACATACCCTGAAGCCAACTCTGGATGGAGCTGATGTTGATCCCTTCTCTCAGATTGGCGATCCCATGGAATGAACTATGCTCGGCAGAAGCCGGAAGGGAAACCTGGGAGGAAGAATGTAATGAGGAAGCATAAAAAGGATGATGGATCGTGCCTTCTGCTTCTGCTTCTTCTTCGTAGTTAAAGCCCTCCCGGCGATTGTAGCCGTTGAATGGCAAGCTTTGTTTTTTCCATGTTGGGACCAGAGATACTATCTCCTCCTCGATCATCTCAGCAATCTCGATGGGATCCCAATCGGTTATTTCCAATTCCTTTACCATCTCAGTAGCTACCGATATTGACGTGTCATTCACAATGTCGAATGGGAAGAATATATTTCTAGCATGACCTGTGCCAGTAGAAGAGGCGAACAAGTTATAATTATGCTTCTTCCAGAATTACATCCAATCGTAAGGCAGCTTACCATCTCTATCAGAAATCTGTACTTTCAGATAGATTGAATCATCTTCTGAATTCATCGTTCCTGTGATAGTCATGTCTGTATTCCTTCTGAGTTTGTTCTCCACTGGCAGGACATTTGCATCAATGGTTGTCCGCTTAGGAGTTGAACTCGGGCTTGAATTTGTCTGGTTAGGCGCCAATATTTCGCCATCATCAGATGCGAGGAACGGGTCTAACAATAGTTCCCTAGCAGGCAATCTTTTCGAGGCAGTCGCCAAGCATCTGCCAACGAACTCCCGAGCTTCTTCATCTTCAATCCGGTAGAAAGCTTCAGGTAACTTTCCCTGTAGAGAGTAATTCCAAGAATCGAGTCAGCTGCCCCGCAGGTTGAAGCCAGCATCAAATTTCTGGGACAGATCATTTGTGCATGGACAAGTTGAAGAAAGTGCTAGCATCATTGAAGATCCTTGCAATATTGTAAATTGGGATAGAATTATTCTAAACCAATCAAAATCACGGCCATGATTCGATGGCATCAATCCTCCGTGAGTTTATTCGATTTGCTGCCATGACCCTAATTCCTTGAGCTATCAGTGACTGTTTCTTTTCTTACCGAGGTGACTTTCTTGTAAATCTGAGCCGGGTTTGTACACTCGTTATATGGATACTCGGAAGTGAGAATCTCCAAAAGACACATGCCGAACGAGTAGATGTCTACAAGCTCGGTGTACTCCTCTTCGTATAGCTCTGGAGCCATGAACTCCGGTGTACCTGCAATCCCAGAATCATCTGATTTACGTTCCCGACAAGTGTGGCTAAACAGGAACTACTTAAAACCGAAGCACGTGCCTATGACGCTGTGGGCGTGTTTGGAGCTATGGAGGATAGCCGCGAGCCCAAGATCGCCGATCTTGATCTGGCCGAGGTGGCCATTGACGAAGATGTTGTCGCACTTGAGGTCCCTATGGATTACCGGAGGATCATGACTGTGGAGATAAGCGAGGCCCTCGAGGATCTGGCGAGCCCAGTTCTTTGCTGGCCCAATGCTCACTCGTGGGTACTTCCTTCTGTACCTGCACATTATTAACGACAGCTACAATTAACCTGGAATCAAGGCGTTTTGCATTCGGTTTCCATAAGAGGTGTACGGGGCTTAAAGGTTTTACTCGCGAAGGGTGCCGGAGGTGAAGAGTTCGCTGACGAAGTTGAAGGTGCGGTGGTCAGGGTTGACCCAGGAGGAGTGGAACTTCATGATGGATGGGTGGTCGAGGTCCTTGAGGAGGTGGACCTCCGAGTAGAGCCGCTGCAGCTCCACCGGCGAGTGGAACACGTCGTTGAGCTTCACCTGGTTCCACGCCACCTCCATCCCGGTCACCTCATCGAAAGCCTTGTACACCGTCTTCATGGCCCCTTTCCCCAGCACTTCCTTAAACTGCAACCATCACCCATCGCTAGCTTCGTCACACTCGGAGCTTGTCAGTAAATTGCTTCAATTAGAACTTACAGTTAAAGATCACTTAATCGCATCTCAGTCGATGATAGTCACTCCTGAATCAATTATTCCATATCTTCGAAATTTACATTCTGAGTTATTTCATGGAAAAAGACACGTGCATGAGGATGTATTTATGTAATTTTATGAGTTTTTTCTTTTAATGTGTCTCCATAAGCAAATTTAACGAAACTTATGCAATGGGTCAGACGCATAGTAAGAGTCGTGCCAAATATATACCTCACAGACGTGAAGTACATTTTAATCTTAAAAATGGGCCCTTCCACATTTGCAACCTATCATATAATACCTAAAAATTCAATAAATTTCAAAATTTACCAAGAATAGTACCTTTTTAAAAAAATTAAGAATTTTCTTTATAGTCATAATAGTCAAATTTAAAATTTTACTTAGACAAAATGGTATAGTTACTTTCGTATGAATAGCAACACGACTCCGGATAATTTAATTGTGGGGTGGGCCGATGCCATGGGCATGGAAGAAGGTGCGCCATATGACATGACAAGCCTCCCAAAGACTCATGTTATAATTAAAGCCGCCATGTTGTTCTTCTTTCTTTAAAAAAAATTAATTAGAAACCATTAGGGTCCAACAGCCCTCGTGTGATGGTTGACCCAGCAATTTAAAATTAAATTTAATGTTGTTTTGATGGGGTTCTAAGATTAAGAAATCAGAGCTCACTGCCAAAAGCTCTGAAATCATCCGAGGATTCACCTAACATCAATATAATTCATATGGGCACGCCTGCAATAATCTCTAAGGTACTACGGAGTATACACATCTAGTGGCAACGAAAGGGTGGAAATTAAATATTATAGTAGGTGCATCATATATATATATATATATATGTATGTATTTGTTTGTGGAGAATATAGGATTAAAAAATGGTTTCTTCGTTTGGATTCGTTGGATTGATTCAAATCATGTTCATACATACATACATGATTGATTTGATCGTATGAAATTAACATATTCATACACGGGATCGGAGTTATAAGCTATAATTTACAGAAATATGTTTGCATCGGACCCGAGTCATAAGCCAGTATTTGGATGTCTCCTTCAAGGCTTATACCCAGCAATATATAAACCCTAGTCTGCTCTATCAAGCCGTGGTTGGATGAGAACATTAATCACGAGAGGCGGAGGTTATATATGAACATCTCAATTCTGACATGTGTAATATGTGTGAACACGGAGAGAGCACGTATTCAAAGCAGGATGAATATGGTATGAGTCATGTGGACGTAAGAAACTTACCCGGCCATATCGGCCTGATGGATCAGTCTCGGCATATTCCGGGGATGATTTGCCACTCTCTGGGCACCCAGCTCTGGAACGAAGCCTCTGCATGGCTTCCGCGCGCTTATGGGCCCAAACGAGTAGGGTTCTCAAAACGAGCTTATATGTGACTATAGGAGATAGAAGGGAACTTATAGTATGTATGTAGCTAGGATTGGAGTAATAATATATGTAGTGTATATACGGCAGAGGAAGTATAGGCTTGAGAAGAACTTGACTAAGATGAGTTGGGGGAAAGAAGGAGAGCAAATCGACTGCTAGAAGGAGATCCGAGGCTTTCCATCATGATTTTCGTAGGAGAAGACTCTGAACAACAGCCAGGAGAGCCTCGAGTAGTCAACGCTCAGCATGATCCGCCCGGTCATCCTCACAGCAGCGGTCGACCTCGTGTAGCTGTCGTACTGATCCCTGTCGTTCATTTGGTCCCTCAAGGAGAGATGCCAACTACTTAGCTCTCTCTCGATCAAGAGAGAGGGAGACAGAGAGAGAGACAGAGAGGATCACAGTATTCCCCTCCCCGGTCGATCAGGGAATCTCTTGAAAATGGGAGAATTCAAGCTAACCAGAGCGAGAAGATGATGGAATGGGAGACGCGATGAAGCGGGCTGATTCTGAATTTGAAGAACCTGTGGCCTCTCTTTGGCAGTATCATTTGTGGATGGTGTTAGGGCTCAAGATTGTCGAAGAATGAAACAAAATTGGATTCGCCTCTTAAACTAAGAGAGGAAACTGAGGATAAAGAAGACGGGAGGAATCTTCCCTAGGGCTAACTAAAGAAGATGTGATGAGGAGGCTGAGGTTCTCTTTTTCAGTGCTTTGTTTGGAGCCTAGAGATGGAGACAGGGAGAGATCGGAAGAAGACGATGAAGAAGACGATGAAATGGTGGAAATAGCATGAAAACGAGTTGATTCGACACACCTTTTTTATTATAAGTGAATATCCGAATATTGATATCATAAATACAAAAATTAGACGGTCGGTTTGGACCTATCACTGACGGCGTTACCCGACCATAACGTTGAGCGGAATAATACCTTGGAAATCATCGGGTTAACTCCTGGGTATTTCAGAAATTACAAATTACAGTGTTCTGCCTTCTCCGGTAATTAAATTGGTCGATCCACCGCGAGTACGACACGTAAGATCTTCGGATATCTCAATCGGACCGAGACAGATACCGTACCGTAGCTTAATTATACCGAACATGGTGTGTCACGTATTCTGGTTGATGAGTGAATTGCGTAAGATTTTTTTTTTTTTTGCAATTATTGGTGGAAAAAACCACAAGAGGCAAAGTTGTGGGCTCCCTAGTTAATTTATTCACTTGGTTGAGCATTATTTGCATCCAGTTGCATTCACATGACCGTGCACGTCTCTCGAATTTATTTATTTTTTTATGTGGGAAAAGTATAATATTACTTATTAATTAATTAATATTATTAACACGTCATTGAATCTAAAAATGATACGAATTTCAATTTATTCATATTCGAGTCCGATCGTTCCAAAACGTAAATAATTTCCTAAACCTAATTACCTAATTAAGAGGAAAAAACATTTTTACGTGCAAAATGCTTGAAAAATTAGACGAAGAGGCAGAATCGCTCTTCCATTTGTTCAATTTCCCGCTGTGTACGTTAAAAACTAGTGGCGTGTATAACTCGTCCCCAACGGTCCAAATTCTAGCTCGCCGGATGTGAGAACAAGGTGGGCAATTACGTATCTATGCATATACAATGTATATGTAGTAGAGGTGTCATCGTCCAACCGAGAAATAGTCTATAACCTAGTGGCAATCCATATCATGCAGTTTTGACTCGGGGAGAGCTCTTATCCGTAATGATGTGGCAATTACAGAAAAGGCCAAGGAAACAGTCTGACAATGGTGTCATATCATTACTCAAAGAGAGACAGAAGAAAAGACGTGGCTGCCAATCGAATCTCCCGTGTGTACCCGATGACATCCTTAGCCCTGTCATATGCGACTGGCTTCTCTGTTCTCCCGGACTGGGTGTTCCTGTCGAATCGCGGGTTACCCATCAAATCCCAGAGATGACATAAAAGCAGCAAAGCAGAAGGGTCCGACAAGGTGGAGGTCACTGCTGACCATTGTGCTCGACACTGTTAAATCTTCCCTCTCTCTCACTCTCCATGATTTCTGACCATTCTACTGAGTGGGAAGAAAAGCTAACAGACATCATATTTTGTCGGGGGGGTGAAAAACACATCCGTGTTTAAATTTTATGCATCCAATGTGTAGGAAGTTCTTGCATCGCATGAAGACATACATCGGCAACAAAAGCAATTACTTACACGCCAGACTTAAAACAACTCCTTCACCTAATTGATCAGATAAAACAGACTGACCACAATCTAGAGGCTATCCCACAGCCACAGGGCTCTAACCACAACCATCATCCTATACGCCCCAGCAGCAAGCTCCACTAAACTGTATGTTACCAAGGTCTCATCGGGATCTCGAGAGAAGAACTGATAATCACCGATTGTACATAACATCTCCAAGAGGCTAGTATGTTGGTAATTTTCTATCTTTTATGACCTATATCAGAGTCACACGGATGTCTAAAATCACACAGAGCAGGTCATGATCCCTTCCCAGCAGTTTCAGGCAGAGGCGGGAAATCATCATCATTTTTCAAATGATACAACTGTTCCGGCAACCTGCCATATCATTGTCACGATTATATATGCAGCCAGGGTATTTAAATGTAGAAAATATTCATGTGTGTGCGCGTTTGTGTGTATCATGTAACCCAAAAAAAATTATATATCTCATACCTATCTTGACTAAGCCCGTTGGATGGCCTAGGCCTCTGGGTTCCAGAAGCTGAAGGATTTGCATTGGAGCTTCGAGGCCGTGAAGGGCCCCCCAACCACAGACCCTGCCGCAGGGAACCAATCTCAGGAACTTGATCAGATGGAGGCTGATGCATTGATCCATTTGCATTAGCATAAGATTTTCTCCCTGGGGAATCAGAAACATTGAGATCTGAAGGGGGCATATAAGGTCTCCCATGTGCTTCAGGAAGCCTTCTAATTCTCCCAGGAAAGACCAACTCGGCAGGTGTCGAGCCACGGCCATTATCACGAGGGGACTTCACCGACGGTGTTTGCAGCCTTCCCCTCCCCATCGGTGTCCTGGCTCTGTAATGGTTCTGCAAAAAGTGATTTTCACACAGCAATCTGGATCAAATAAAGCCCTTTCAGTTTGTGACCCTTGACCTCAAGCAAAATGAGTTAATGAAATATTTCCCCCATATCATTGCCTTGCATGGCTCCAGGCAAACGGCCTCATATATTCTAAAAGTTTCTAGTCAAGAAATTTCTCATTAACGATAATTTATTTAAATATTTTTCTTTCCATCCTTTTCCTTTATTTTTGTAAATGAGCTAGACATAGAGAAACATTACACCAGACCCATAACAAGCTCTGATGGACCGGGTTGGTGTCTGGGACTCTACACAAAGTCACTGTGGATGGCTAGAACATGTTGAAAGGAGAGAGAGTGGAAAATAGATCCTGAGATGTGATACCACATAGTCCCCTCTTTTAACCGTATATACCAATCAGGACATCCAGTAGTACAAATTTCCTTATCCAAATGGAGCAGAATACATATCCAAACAAAATGCAGGACAATTACCGTGCTTGGGTTTGGGAAATATGTTCCGGTTCCTCTGGTTTTCCACATCTCTTCCACCCCAAACGGAGTAATCTGTATGACTTGATTTGCAGGGTAAAATGGCTGACCAGGGACAAGACCATTGGTGTTAATCTGTGAGGAGGCAGCATGCCTATGCTGGAAGGATCTTCGAACAACATCCCATTGACTCTTCCCTGGCAACTCAGAAACAAAAGGCAGAGAAGTTTGGGGAACCTGAGCAGCAAGTGCATAATTATAACACAACTGTCCATATTGCAGGCTGCTTATGTAGCTTTGATAGTCCCCACTGAGGTCTGATAAAGAGTTTGAAGGTTCAAGAATAAAAGATGAAGCCTGGTTGCTAGGATAAGCACAATAGGCATCTTCGGAATACGAAGATATTGGACTTGATAAGAAAGTACGCTCATGTAGTCCACTAGTCGACTGCTCCTCATACGAATTCTGATTAACATAGGAGCATGTATCAACATGACCCAAGTTCTCTTGAGGCTCTCCACTTGCATCCACATTTCTACTCACTTCGAGTTCGGTGGACGAAGGGGAGAAAAAGAGGTGTGGTGCATGATAAGCTTTTCTCATAGAAGTAGAAGAGCAATCTAAACCATCTAAAGGGAAAGGCTTCAAAGAGCCATTTGACGTTGAGAGATTTCTTGCAGTAGCAAGGTCATCTGCATCACCAGAAAGCCGATTCGAAACAGAAGCTTCATCGGCAGAATTATCTTCCTCTGAGGCTGCTATCTTAGAACTATGAGGTGCTTCACTCCCAACTCTGCCACAAGATTTACCTTCTTTGGATATCATAACCTTGTCAAATGCACCACTCAGTGAGATCTCAGTGTCCCTTGAAACTCCAGAATCTGTCTGATAGTTTCGATGATTTTCTTGATATGTCTCATGAACCAAAAAGAGTGCTTCATTTCCAAAATCATCTTGTCCATGCTGTGGGACAGGCCCTTGAACATCTGGTCTCTGTCCACTAACATGTCTATCCATTGTGTTGGAGAACATTTCATTCAGTATGTAAGTTATACCCTCCTTTGTCTCAGATAGAACTCTTTCAAGTTTTTGGACTCCAAAACCAAAGGCACTCCTTATCCGAAAGTAGTTTCCTACAGCGATAAAAAGAGATTTTCATAGTCTATCATGGACTTGAAATGCTTACTCTGTTCTAAATGTGCACAACTAAAGGGCAATAAATGGAATGATCTTTCTTTAAAAAAACACCTAAAAATCAGTCTGTAAGTAGAGATAGTTAACTTGTCAAACCTAATTGAGAAAATGTATTCGACTTAACTGCAACCAACCCTAAACCATGGCACCACTGTAAGAGAAGAGAAATCAGGGACAAATGGATTCAAGTTAGGATATTAGGGTAAAAATGTTGGACCTTCCCAAACTCAATTATCTCCATAAATATCCAAAGTTTTCATACTTCAATTTGCATGTGCCAGTGCATCAAAATCCTGAGACAGATAATTTATGACTTTGCAGGTATATATATATGCACATGAGCAGTATACATGTGTGCATGCAAACACTGGGAGGGGTAGGTTGCATTCTAACAGAATACAAAAATAAGACGGCTACCTCTGCTTACACTACGGCCAAGGTTATTGTTCTCTTTAAGAGGATCAATGATATTTAGGTGCTTCTTGATAAATGTCCGTTGGGCTGTGGTGCCAAACCCCTTGGTAGGAACAGAAAATCCTTCCAAACATTCCTTGAGGAAGTCATCACTAAATAGATCTCTGTCACTGATATCTGGTGGCTCAACTGCAACAGATACCACAATAGCTATCTCAATGACAATAATATACAAACACTTATCATGCATTGAATTGCAACTTTTGCTGCTTACCAACTATTTCTGGCAATGCTGATATAAGGACAGGACCATTTAGACTGACACAGTACTTTTCCCAGTCAAATTTGCTGTAGAAGTCCAAAAACTTGTAGAAGACCTATCATCAATACAAGATGACAATGAAAGTCAAATTCATGTCATTCCATCCTCATAAAAACTGGGGAGGAAATTAACTCAAGCAAACTCACCGCTAAAGGACCATTTAATGATTTATGGTATAGATGAAAAATACACAATACAAGTGTCTCCAAAGCATATGTGGAAAGCAAGCCATGATGAGCACCAAGTATACGACTCTCATAGTAGCACCATGCCTTGATCAAAAGAATGCTCCGCTTCAAGAGATGATCTTTTCCAATAAGGCGATCTACCTGTCCAGGAAATCCATTTGAAGAAACTTATCCCCAGATATTAAAAGAAAAAATGGATACATTTGAAGAAATGAACATTCCAAATAGTCAAGTCAGATATGATCCTCCATTTGCAGTCAAAACGAACATGAAACAGAGTAAGCAGAAATGAAGCCACAGTATAACAAGGAAATGCATGGATAAGACTGATCAATTCTGGAATAATGTATAAATGCACACATAACTTGCATCTAAATCAAGGTATATACATGAAGACGCACAGTTCACTACATACATCTTCAGGCTTCATGCAAACAGCCTAAACAAAAGACAAGAATATACAATATTAGGAACCCCTTTTGAGAAGCAAAGCAGGCTGCCATGAGCGTACGAATGAGTAAGAGAGAGAAATGGAGATTCTTCAGAAGCAAAAATGAAATTTAAAATTGTACACAAGATAATAGAGACATCCAATGAAGCACGCAGTCTCTGTCACAACATCAACAACTGATAACCATCAACTCCACACACATCAGTCATCACTAAGAAGAGCACATAAAAATTAAGATCAGCTACCTACTTACAGTAGGTGAAGACACGTGTAATTTTCTAGGGAAGATGACTTCAACAAATCAAAAGTTTCATACTGGCAAGTTCTTAATCATAAAACACAGGAATACCTGCTCAAGAAAGCACAAAGTACATAAACCTCCCAGCTGATTGAAAGATATATCAACAACAATATTTTGTATTATGCACTTTACAAGCTTAACCTGAAACCAAGAAAAACAAAAGATGAATCTCACAAAAAAATCTCCAGGTATGTCAAATAGTAGAAAACATTTTGGAAATAAATAGTGGCATTTCATTTTAAAGAAAAAAATGTGCACACTCTCATTCGAACAGACAATAATACACCTTATCATTCTGTATATTCACCAAAATCTGGGAAGAAAATGTTGGCACTAGCGACGAGAAAATGGTGCTCTTGATTATAAGATAGCATGATAAATCAATTCAACAAACAAGACCAACAAAACTGTACTCCAGCTAATACTAACCAAGACAGATAAAAGTTAGAAAGTGCTGCTTTTGCTGGATTGACGAGCAAGACCAGAACTGATACCAAGAAGTTGAGAACGTTACTTCCTGTTTTAATTCATCAACTTTCTCTGGATCATCAAGCTATAACTGTACATCAATTAAACCATGGAACATACCACTCGACTGCAGTGAGAAAACTCCAAAAAATTCAGAAGCATGAAAGCACAATAACCTCTGCGCAAATTAACTGTACATCCTTCACTATAAACTCAGAATTGCCGTTCTGCTCTTCTCTGCAGAGAACAGCAACGACATCATTGGACAGTGCCTCCTCAGCATTTATACCAGCAAAGGCTGTCAAGTCAATGTCCCCATCAGGAAGATAGGTCTTTAGAGGAACTGAACCAAATGGAAATACCTGTAAGAAGCAAGAGTTCAGTTAAAAGATTTTTCTGCCCCAGCTAAAATCCCTAACGTTATAGTTCCCTCCTACACAAAATTCAAATAACATCGATTTGATTCGGTACTGTCCTGCAAATCAGGAGAATTAATCACATACTGCTAGACATGCACAGAAGAATTATTAATAACAATCAAGGGAAAATTAGCAGCCGCACTAAAGCAAATCACGAGGGTTTTAAAAATAAACCTCAAAAAGAACCATTCGAGGTTCTATTAAAATCTGAGAATAAAACAGGCAGATAAAGCAAATATCAATATCGAGCAAAGCTCAAAGTTCGCATGCTTATCCGACTAAATTTCACCTTCGCGGCTGAGCTTTAACAAATTTACAATAAATGAATCATCCACGGGCAAGCAAAACCAACGTCAGCATAACTCCTCAGCTGGAAATAGACTGAAAGATAGTCTTTTTCCTTGTCAATACATCGGATAATGAGATGCATGCATGCTTGGCAGGTGAAATACAGTACCAGCTGAAATTGATCATTTACAGTACAAACTTAACTACCTCGCATCCGAGATCATTCCCCAGGAGCCTCTTCACGTAGTCTATGACGGCTCCCCTCCTCTGCTCGGAGACGGTATTGGGGTGAATCCGAACAATAATCCCCTGCGTCACCTCCTCGGCTATCTGCAGGTCGTCGGCGATGCTCTCCGGCCGAGATGAGGGTGGCGCTGTCCCGTCCAATCCAGCGGCGGTGGCCTCCGAAGGCCAATCCCGGAGATCACCCATGAACGCGCAGGCCGTCACCACCACGGTCCAGCAGATGTGAACCGGCGGGTTGCTTTCACCGCCGCCTCGTGATCGCGGTTGCACGCGCGGACAATCGGCTAAGGTGTCAACTAAAATCGAGAGCGGATGCTATTCCCACAACAATAATCCGAAATCGGATAAACGAAAATTTCAGCCAAAAAGGAGGCGAATTATAAAAGGGTGGAGATATGGAAAAGAAAAGCAAGAAGAATGACGGAGTTCTGTGTCGACTCGATTGATGGACTTCGATCGAGGCTTAGGGGAGGGCGGATGGGACTCTCCGGGTCACCGCGAGCCCGCCAAGACCGATCAGCCGTGTAGTGGGCCGATTCGATGCCTCGGCCCATGTATCTATATTGATCCAAACCCTGAGAGCTAAGGGCCAGTTAACCCCGCCCATGCAGGTCTTCATCTCCAATCGAGAGGCCCACCATTGTTGCGAGGCATCAAAGGTCACGAGATTCCCTGTTCACAGGACTCGGCACCATATCCTTGTTCAAAGGGAAGGGGCACCGAACCAAATTATAGTGCCACCGGTTAAAGTTGAACTCATGATCTCTTGGTCTGGGCATAAATGAACCTTTTTCTTCCTCTCAAATTTTCTCAGCTCCAAGAGCAAGCAAGCAGGGAAAAATGTTGACCCCGACAAGCCCAAAAAGGTCCAAGCAGAGGCAGCTTTCAATTTCCCTGTCCTTGGAGAGCAAGTAATTGACTTTGTTATATAAACAGGAGATCTCAACGTCAAGCCAAGACCTACCATGGCGAAGCATAATCCAGACCTGGTCATGTGCAGGAAGCAGCCCGGGATCAGCATTGGACGGGAAATGCGTACTATGCAACTCCCTAGTTTGTCACTGCACGCCCGTCCAGGTCTGCGATGAGTGCAACTTCGGGTCCACTATGGGCCGCTGTGTGGTCTGTGGAGGGTTGGGGATATCCGAAGCGTACTACTTACTGCAAGGAGTGCACCCAGCTGGAGAAGGATCGGGACGAGTGCCCGAAGATCGTTAACCTGGGAACCGCCAGGACCAATCCCCTCCACGAGCTCAAGAAGTCCGGATTCAAGGAAAGATGAACGATGTGTGTGTCGTGTAATGAGCTACGCTACCCTTTAGGATCTCAGCAACTGGCAAAGAGAACATACGTACGCATGTGTCTCGAGGATAGCAAATTAATTCAACTCAATTAGCTCCCACTGACCCCAAAACGGGGAGTGAGCAAGTCCAATAATCTACAGACTCTACTCCAGTGCCTTGCTAATTTATTCAATCAGCTGAATTCAAAATTTATGATAGATTTTGACTAATTCAAACTCAAAAATAACCATCATTATTTTTATAGGGATAAGATAAATTAAAAAGAGAAAGATAATGTAAAATAAAAGCGTATATTACTCTACTTATCAAAATAGCGTATATAATTCTGATCTCCATACTCGGACTTGTAATCAATTCCAGATCGAGAATAACATCGTTATTATCTATCCTTTTTAATTCAAATTTAGTTGTTATTAGTTTTTTTGGTGATACAATAATTGTGATAATTTTATCTATCCGCTCGGTCTTGAGGCCTCCACTCAACGAGCAAGCACGAGCCGCCCCCCCCCCCCCCCGCCCTCTCTCTCTCTCTCTCTCTCCCCTTTTTTTGCCTTTTCCTCGGAAATTTAAAAGAAAATTAAAAAAATTTAATGAAATCCGACCTAAGGTATTATATATATATATATATATATATGTCCTCGTAAAATCATAAATTAATAATTATGAATGTCTGAAAAGGGTACAAAAATTGTACGCCGACCAAAATAATTATCATGTGCAGTAAGAAAACTAGGAGGACGGTGCTGCACATTCAGAACATCGCATTATTGTCCTGTTGATCGATGAAAAGTAGTGTTTGAGACGATGTGTAGATACCTTTCTTTCTAATTATTTTTATTATATAAATGTAAATGATTATTCAAAACGATTAAGATAATGATAATTGCAATATGGGCATTTTTGTTGCATTTGGTTTTACTATTTTTTTTTAAAAAATAATAATCAGATGGAATCGGAAAATGATGGGAAAATGCATTAATTCACGGGAGGGTGCAATACAGTACATGTCATGTGGTTGTCATTAGGACTGATGCAATTTCCTATGTGAAATGGACGGTCCGAGTTGGTTTAAAATGAGTCTAAAATAATTTAATCCGATTACGGTTCAATCCGTTAATTGTAACGAGCATATTCGATTATAGGCCACGGTTTAGAAAAATATGAATCGATCCGGGACAGTTTCTAAGCGGACCGGTTCATGGTCTTAGCGGTTTGAATTATGAACCGTTCATCTTTTTATATAATTATTTAAAATGAATATTTTTAAAATTTTTAAAATTTTAAATTAAACTAACAAAATTTGACCATTAATTTGTAAGTTTTTAACGGTCCAAATTAGTTTTGTAATAGTTTCATCCAGTTTTAGTTCAATAGGCTTATTTCTTAGTCTTGTCATATGATCGTCTCTCAACTCAATAAGAGTAGTTATTTTCTTTGAATTTTTCCAATCCCATTATTTCTTGAATTTTATTTGTCTTATTTTTTTCTTTCTTAATTTGCTTTTTTTTAGATTTTTATATTTATCTATTATTCTATATATACACTATAAATTAATTTCTTTGGAATCTTATTTCGGTATCTGGCCAAAAAAGATTGACGTTGGTAGCTCCAACCTACAGGCAAAGTATTGATGCACTAAATTTTCTCTCTAAGTATCTAAAATTACATGTTCCTGTGAGGGAACAGGAAGCTTCTTGAGTTAAATAATTATCTCTAGATCAAAGAGTATTCTTCCCTGTAATTAAGACCCTAATCTATAATTAGTTCGTGCTAATTATAGGAAGCGGAAATTCTAGCCCTTTGTTAGCTCTCCCGAGCATAATTTGTTAGCTTTCATAAACATGCATCGCTTGATGATATCTTCTCAAAGTTGAGATCCATTTGAGGAGAAAGAAATTTGATAGAATAGTATAATTCTCGATTTAAGATTCGATTTTCACATGTTGAATTCTTCTGTTCCTTCTTACTCGGAGAGTTTCCATTATAGACGGAAAATATCATGTCTTGTGAGGTTGATATATAAAGCATCAATATTGCAACTGGGTCCCAATAAAGGTGGCTTTGGAGCTTATACATCTTAGTGAGTGTGGAGCATTATAATTAGTCTGCTAAATTAGTGCGTGTGTCCACTGTCTGCTTTATATGATTAATGTTTTGGGCACATAACGCAATTATGCTAATCTGTCTGCCGTTAAGACATCAGTGGAATAGATGAAGGAACTTCTCATCTCTTTCCCTTTTCATGATCAATATGTGGATTTCCATTCAATTTTTTCCCTCCAGAAACCCTTTTTTTAAGGGCAAAAGAGGGAGGAGAAGAAGAACATAAACATCAACTAGTTAATACTCGAATATCCATTCAACTTATCAGAAATTATTAGCATTTTTGAAACTTATTAGGATTCAAATTCAAGTCCATAAAATTAAAACCTATACCTGACCCTTTTTGGGTTTTCAAGTTTAATATCGCTTTCTTGATAAACCAAACCTCATACAGCTAAGGAGTGTGTGCGGAGCAGAGGGGGACATGAGGAATGGCCATTCATCATTTTGTTCATGGGGAATCCATTCATAATTGAACTTCTAAGAACCAATCAGAATCAACCAGGGTGGGGGCATACCATTACATTCGTCCTATGTTGATTCATCTGGGCTTTTCTTTTTTCTTTTTTTATGGTTTCATGTTTTTAATAGTTAACCAAAAGGAAGTTCTTGAAGGGTGGTGAGGAAACCATTTGATCCACAGTTCGCAGACTAAGCATCATCATTTCAGGCCATGGCAAAAAGTCTTTGTAATTATAGTGCTCTCCTTGTCGATTCCTAGGTGGAAAGGATATCTAGAACAATCAACCGATGCAAAGTATTTTCTATATATATATGTATATGTATAAAGTGAAAATTAATTTCTTTGCTTTTTTTTAAATAAAAATTTTAGCTGGCTTATTCCCTGAATCTACCCCTCTAACATAAACGTCCCAACATGTCTAACGTAATCGGGAAGCTCGAATCGCATCGCATATATTCCCAAGAACTTGAGCTTTTGGCAATTCCTCCGTTACGAGTACATCTAATATCTAAAGGAAAGGGTGTATAAAGGAAAAAGACTTGCAATTAATTTTTAAAGCTCACATGCTTACACATGATAATTCTCGTACACATGAGCTACCATTGGACATAAAAAGAGAGTGAAAAGGAAGAAAAGAATCGTGAGTGAGTGATGAGGACGAGAATACATAAATGGGCTGAGAGTTGAGCTGGTCTTTCTGGTTATGGGTTGCTCAGCAGTCAATGGAGGATCCGAAATGGTAATTGCCATGAAAAGGGGGAGTCCGTACAAGATTACAGCTAAGATCTGCAACTTCATATGCCATATACGTTATACAAATACAACTTTTACATAATTCATATATATTTCGGTCGTGAAGCGGGCACTTGGACCAAGAAGATGACAAAATAAAGAGGAAAAACAAGAGAGCCTGCAGAGTTCCACTGAGAGATTCGATATCATGTAATTTAAGTAACGTATCGATAGTTATATATATTATTTCGATGAATTTCTTTCCTTTTAGCGAGAGTTTGTATATGTTCATATTACTATACGTAATGGGTAATGGGGCATTTCAAGGGCCGTTTCATTTTATTGACCGCAAGAAACCATCCAAAGGACAAGATTAGTTAAAAGAAGGGGGAAAGCTAATGTTGGGTAAGAAGAATTAAAGTACAAAACTGTGGAATATGTGCACTAATTTCTATGGCAAAAATTATTTTAAAAAAGGAATATTAAGTTAAAATAGTGTAGGTTAATTTGTTTATTAATCAATGAATAAATAAATGAATGTACTCTTATGTTTCTTTTTTTTATTTGTGAACACATGGCACCACTTTGTGTGATGGGGCTAAGAGTTCATCAATTGGTATAATCAGTGCATTCCCTCTAATAGGAGTTAGGTGGAGAGGAAATTAATTGAACAATATTGCGATTAACAATATAATGTTTGAGGCATTACTTATGAAACTAAGTGATTTTAAACTTGAATTCTATTGACATGAATCACAATGACTCTTAATACACCGTTCGTTCTGTCTTGTTAAACCCATATTACAATCGAATAATTAATTGTAGCCGTAGTATTTTGACTACTTGTCCCCATCGATTAAGCCCCGTTCACATCCTCACTCGACTCATTCCGACGAGCCCCAAAAAACTTAAAGCCGTTTTTTAAGTGTGGAGTCTTAAATTGGGTTTATTTTAGCCAAAGACACATATGAATGCTCGATAATTGGGCATACTAAAGGGAAAACAATCATTCTATTTTGAGCAAGTTGTCTGTCGGGGAATCCAATAATGGAAGGTGTGAATCTTTGATTAACACGCGTAGTCCCCATACGACAGCAACTCGCCCCACGATCAGCAGAAACAATTCGCTGATATAAACATCAAAAATTGCATGTTGGGGATTAAAGGGAGGATCTTCACCAATTAATTAGCTCTCTTAGTCACTTTTAATTATATGCATATATTATATAGAGAGAAGGAGATCTAATGATATTGAGATCTCGATGCATAATTAACAGATACTAGATTTATTTCTCGATAAGAGATCTTCTCGTACCATCTTATTCTATTATCCTTATCATGTATATCCTTTTCTACGCTATTAATACGCATTCATTATAATTGAAAAAAAGATTGCACACGCGCTCACATATATATATATGTATATAAGATTCTATATGTGGTCCGTGCCCCTCTTCAAGTTAGCATCCAATAGATTAAGAACACTGCCATATATATATATATATATATATTGATATCAAATCCAAAGTTACGATTATTCCTATCATTCGAACTACTTAAGCTCAATTATAGAGCTACGCAAGATTTCCATTTCAACTGACCTCGACGGATGCTTTAGTCATATGGGTTTTCAAATGTGCTGGCTGGAACCTTCCACGTCGACTTCCCAGTCCAACACATACAAAGAACCGATAATATATGCAATATTTGAAATGTGGTCGATCCTCGAGATGTGTTTATATATATATGTAATATTTAGGAATGTAGTTATTATATTGTAATTCCTTCCTTGATGGAGATTGAGAAATCTTGAGCCTTCCTTCCTGCGTGTTCTGACGAGTGAACCGGCCAGGGAATTGTTAGTGCTCGTGAATATCCTCGCCGGTGACTAAATTTATCTTGTCAAAAATAGCATCATGCAGAGTCTTGCTTTTATTGGCCATCGAGCGAGATGGCTTGTCCAGGTCCAAATTTGTTTGAGCATGCACATGACTATGCTCTTCATAGCGTGAATTAACTGATTTGAGAAAGTCATGCAGATCAATATTTTCTGTTATCAAACAAGATTTTATCACGTTCAGTCCAAGGAGACTGCAATCCTAATTCTTTCATTCCTGCCTAGGTTTGGGATCGATGGATTCATTAGGAATTCAATCATATCGAAAATACCAGAATATATGTTTCCATGTAATGGGGATGACCACACACACCCCCACAAGGATTGTCTCCATGCAATTCGACAGAATATGCAATCCTCAAACGGGTGCATGAATTTGTCAAGCCCGGCTCCACAGAGCGCACACAACACAGGTCATCATCCTTGCGAAGCCAGGGGAGGAATTTAGTGGCCATTCACCACAAATGTATTTTATATCACTAGTGAATTTTGAGAGACCATAGTTTCTTCCGAAACCCAATACATTGGCGTCAAATCTGTCTTCTTACGAGAAATCGTAAAAGTTTTTAATAGAAAACTCACCAATTTTCGATGACTTTCCAAATTAATATGTCAGAGAGTTCTCGAGATGTGCAGTCACATTAGTTTCTTTTAAGTAGAACAGAATATAAGACAAAGTTGAAACGTAATACTACAAGTCCCATAACACTAGCATTTGTTTTTTACCATGATCCAATAAATCTATGAATATTAGATGATTTATACATATGTTGTATTAAGTTCATATGCCCTTTTTTTTTCCATCTCAATCTAAGTGAATTATGCTCACCTCCCACCACCATATGGTACATCTTATTCATTCTTTTTTTTTTCCCTAGACAGACAAGGTACATTTTGTATATCTATAATTAGTTTTAAAAAGGAAAAAATAATAAACTCCGCCAATTCTCCTTTAATTTAATGTATTTAAATTAAAAAATAAAAATCCGATGTTATTGTCACACATATATATATACTTATTAATATATATATATATACATACACACACCCTTCGGTGCAACTCTTAAACCCGAGAGAGAGCCGGGCTGTAATTAGCTTCGACGAATAAGGACATGTCTTGTGTTGTGGAAGCACTAAGGCGCCCCTTCATCCAATATTATCAGCAACTGGATAATGTCAAAAGCGTTTGTCAGCATAAACTGAATCCATGAATTGAAAGTGATGTGACATTCATTATATATATGTGTGGCATCCCAATACATTCCACTTGTCGGTTTTTTTTAAAAAAAATTATGTGATTGATAATAATTAATCATTATGTAATCTGTGACAATACTTTATGTATCTATATATCTATGTGTGTGTGTGTGTGTAACTTCATGTGGTGGTCCTGTTTGATTCAAATTCAACTGCGGGATCGATTGATCCATCCAAGTGTGAGTTATTTAATCAAAGACAGGAACGGCAAAAGAGACACAATCGATGCAAGTGGAGTCCCATCAAAGGAATTTGAGGACCTAATTTTTCCTTAAGATCAAATATATATATATACTCACATGCTTCACTTAAATAGAAAATTCATATAGCCCACGAATGGGATTAAATCGTTATTAAAACGGCACGTTAACATCATCGTTCTTATCCATCAATAAGAATTCACGTTCAAATTCTATAATTAAAAGCTGTTAGATTTCTCCGATTCACAATAATTTACATAGTTACAATGAATATATTTTAGATAACACAAGGTATGGAAAATGGCAATCTTCATTTTACATTGGTACAACTGATTTTATTTTTCTCTTCTTTTTCGAATAAACATGTTATTTTGATAGTGTCTTTTTTTTTCCAAAGTTGATGTAATTTCATTAATCAAATCAAACTATACATGTGTACATATGTGTCTCTTGAAACAGACTAATACTATATATATGTATATATTTTTCCCCCTTGACTATGCTGTTTATGAGGGTTATATATGATTTTAGGTGCCTCATCGTGTCGAGCTACTACCTGACAATAATTAAATTGTATAAGGGGATAATGTGGTCATCCAGTCATGATTCCTCACAATCATCAAGGGCTGGTGTTTTTTACATCATCCATTACGCAATAAATAAAATTTTATTTTTTTCGGGACATCCCCAAGTTTATTAAATCAAGGCATGTCTGTGCGTGTGGATGGCTTGTGGTCCTGCACTAGAATACGATCACTTCCCCCTGAAATTGTAAAGAAGGAAATAATAATAATAATAATAATAATAATGTGAACTTACCAATATAAGAACAAAAAAGAGAGCATTGAATCTTCAAGCCAGCATGACTGGAAGAGGAACAGGAAAAAATAGATTGATGCAGCTGGTTTCGCATTCGAGTCGGGGATCGGAATGTCTTGTGTGTTCGACTTGTGCCGGTGGAACCCCACATGTGCCTTCATTCTCATGTTCCTCCAACCCCGTTCCTCGGCCAAGCATCTTTTATATGACAAGAGGAATTTTTTTATAAAAAAAATTAAAACGAAAAAAGTAATAATTGCTTGTGTTAATTGTGGGGTCAAACACACAACTTAGCGCAATCGATGAATTCCCTTCCGTTAAAAACTCTTCAAAGAATTACTGGAATTAATAATCCCTTAATGCTCAATATCCTCGTATTCTCATACATGTACATGTATGTATCTTCTATGGGTACATGAAAATTGGTATCTATAATGTAATCACGTAAATGATAATAACATATGGTGGAGTGCCGCTCTTCGGTTCATCGAGTCACCATGTCAATCCCATAGGAGAGAATGATACCTAAGATCGATCGGTACAAGAATGAGCACCTTGTTCTTGTTGTTTTCGGCCAATTTTAGGTAGAGATGCGATGCATGCAGTTTAAGGGCTCCTTGAGTTGGGGTTTCGGACTTCAGTCCCCGTATTTCACTGGATAGAAATCCGATTAATTCCTCCGTTGGAAATATATGCCGCAGATTAATATATTAAATGCACGAATATCTTGGTACCTCTTTCTGGCAGTAATAAAATTCAGTGGGATGAAGCAAAGCAAGAGAGAACTGAGGTGGCCAAAGTACTCTGGAACATTTAAGTATTGCATCAATTGCAGTATATAAATCTCCAAGTCCCTCTTGGGAATGGCAGCTTCCTGCCCCTGCCCCCACCCAAGTTCTCGCTTGTGGTTTCCCCGAGTTTCTGGCTTCCACTTCCCAATGCAACGTTTCTTTCATCTTACAGTTCCCTCTCCGCGCTACACACCTTTCCTTGTGTAGTCGCAAGGACGAGCAGACTGACCTGCATCTACGCCGCCGATAATCGCTTGCTGTTCTCGGCTCCAGGTAATGCTGCAAGTTCTTGTCAACCGGCATGCGTATTTTCGTCGCTTTTTGCAGACTGTGATCCCTTTCATCCGTTTTGCCATGTGCGTTCTGGATCTGTGACAGCGGGCGCGTTTGCATTGGGTCCTTCAATTTATTAAGAAATCGCAAGCTTTTGTCATCACGAGTTTGGTTATGGTAATTATTAGCACCTCTCGGCCCTGAGCAGGATTGGAAACTAGATTTGTCGGGGCTTATCCGAAATTTGAATAGCTGGTAGTGCAAACTGAAGAAAAAGAGATCACCGGGTTTTCATGGACTGATAGGTTTCCCTCCTCCTCCTGTCGTCAGGGAAAACCAGCCTTGCCATTGTTTACTCTCGAGCACCGTCCTCTGATCCTTTGGCGGCTCTTCTTGAGGTCCGTGTCTTTCTTCTGACTGTCCGAAGAGAGGCCAAAGCAAAGAACGAAACTAAGAACATGTGCTCTCAAAGCGAATCTGAAGGCACCAGCAGCGCCGAGCCGTATCTGGGCCCAGAGGAAGTTGGGAAGTGCAGCGACAATGGCGAAGAAGAAGAAGAAGCCGACGACGAGTCCACCATGAGCAGCGGAGACGGCAACAACTTCTTCTTCCAGTTCATCCGGCAACTGCCTATCGTCGGAAACCTCTGCAAACTGCCGCTCGACGAGGTCCCACTTCTCCCCACTTCCTTATTTCAAGTAAACCATTATACGCAGACATTAATACGATGAAGTAGCGCCCTCGGCTTTCTTCAGTTTTCCAAATATTGAATGAATGTAAACTTTAATTCTTCGCAGTTATTATCAAATACTTAAAAAAAAAGATTGTAATCTACACATAGAGGGATCGAAATTCAACTCATTAAAGGGTGACACATGAAACTGACTACAGAGGTGACTTTTTTTTCTTTCACTCTCTTTTTTAAAAATTTTTTGGGGTTGAATAAAGATTCTTTTGCATTCAATGATTCTGCAGTTCATCATGAAATCAAAGAAGATTTTCTTACCCGATTAGAACCATGAGATATGCCCTTTTTAGAGATGTGACAGTGACATATAGCAGAAAGCATCAAAAAGTTCTGCCGATGTGGTGAATTTGGAGAATATATATATATATATATATATATACACAAGAGAATAACTCATATAATTGGTTTGAAGTTTTTTTGCTCTTTTTTTATATTAATTAAAATTATTAAAATTTTTAGATATTACATGATATAAAAAAAATATATTAGAAAATAGGTTGAAGCTGAAGTCAAAGCACTGGGACTGGCTTTCGAGGAATCTCTTCTTAATAAATATTAATCTTTTTTATTAATAACAATTTTAAACTCTCAATTGGTGGTGTGCAATTTACAAGAACCCCTTCCCCCTTTTCTTGCCTAAAAAAGAAAATTAGGGTTTGCTGCCAATTGGAATTCCACGTGGATCCCACACCATTCGTAGAGACAGGACTTCCCCGCCTACTTCACTGTCACATCAACTCTTCTTTTTTTTTTCCTTTTACTCCTAATTTTTTATTATCTTTTTTATTTTATATTAAATTGAGTACGATGATGGATGGACGGATGGATAGTAGGGGGGACAGCTCTCCCCGCTGTGGTCCTACTCTTTCTGATATTCTTTTTTTTTTACAATTATGAATAAAGTTTATGATTTAAAAAAAAGGAAAATGGAGATTCAAAAAAGATGAATAGCTTGGTGAATAATAATCGAATATGATTGATCCTTTTCATAATCTCAATTTAAAAGTGACGTGATTTGATCCAATTAAACTTAACTTCTCTCTGCACATTAAGAGATTTAAGTCTTTTTGGTGCTTGAAATTAGTATTACTTCAACATCACAATTATTTATTTATTTTTCAATATTTTCCACCACTTTTAACCTGTCATTGATAATTTAAGACTTCCAGCCATTCCGTTAATTGAATCGTGTTAATTAATGTTTTCCGGTTCTTTTTTTTCTTTTAGTATTTAATGTTGACTTCGGTTCTTGGAGATATTGGTAATTGTCCTTTACGGGTAAACTGAATAGCTTCATCTTGAAATGTGGATAATCACCAGACTGAATTGCCACAGAGAGAGAGAGAGAGAGAGAGAGATTGAAGTTAGGGCAATGGCCAGCTAGAAAGTTGACACAATCACTTGGTCAACAGTTTGTAAATGGGAGATGTTTAATGCGACATAAAACCTTTGACCTCACCAGTTCCAACTTTGATAAATTAAGGAAAAGATGGATGATCAATATATATGTGTGTGTGTGAATTGAATTCAAGGTACCAAAATTCACACGGAGGTTTAATTGAATTTTTCTATGTTTTAAACTGTGATATTTTAACTGCTTTTTACAGACATGCTTATAATTCCGTCAAGTTTTTAAATTGTTATTGATCCAAAGCCGTGCTCGAGTTACAGTGCGAGGCTCTTCAGCATGACCAACTCCAAAGAGCGTAGATTTTTATTTTAATTTTTTTTAATAAATAAGTAAAATATGATATCTTTCCGTTATAAATAACATCACATAATTATAAGAAAATAAGAGAGACGGGAGAGGTGTGAAAGGGTCCATCAATCAAAGTTGAATTGGCAGATTGGGTTAAAGGTGTCACCGCATTAAACTCGTAATAATGGAAAATATAGCATAAGCTTATACCATTGATCGCTTGCTATGAGAAATGAATAAAATTCCGATGGTACGAACCTTCTTTTCTTTTATCTCCTTTTTTTTCTTTTTTAATTTAAAATGCAAATTTGCACGTGGTGTTCTCTGTAATTTAAATAATATTATTGTCCGTTCTCCTTTTTTTTTTCAATTTTCTTTTTCTTTGCGTAATTTCGATGTACGAGATGTTCCAATCTCGACAACCTTAACACCCCAGGGCCCAGTATGCAGCCCCACTAGGCTGAGTCTTACAACACCGGGCCCACCCCCCCTCAACCCCAACGATTAATTTAAAATAAATTGTTTTATTCAATTTATAACCTTTTTTTTCTCTGTTGAGACAGTAATTTCTTATGCAACATACTTTGGATATTCTCTCAAAGGCCGCAGCCCAAAAAAATGATGTTTTTTAGGTTATATAAGAGATCGATAAGGTTGAAATTTGATATGATAATAGGATAATGAAGGAGGTACGAAAAGTGATAAGATGATAATCGAGTATACGATCTTTTGATTATTAGGTTAATAGTGATATCACTACATCGAATCCCCTTTATCTAAAAAAAATTAATGTTTTAACAGGAATCTTAACTTCGACATGTATTTTTGGCAAGTTTAACATAAGCTTTTTCTGGAGGGTGTCTTTAATAAGAGGATCACACATGCACGCATTGTCTTTCCAATGTTTTTCTTGCTTTTGGTGTGCTTGAGTCATGAAATTCCATGGTACAATGCATAAAGAAAATAATTATAGTACAACTTCATATTTTAGTTGCATCCTATTGTCTAAAACAGAAACTCTCCGAGCTTGAATATCTTAATTTTTTACTAGTTAAATTTATTAAATTTATTTATTTATTTTCTTATATCTATATTTTAAAAAATAGACATTATAATAATATTGCGATGTATAATATTTTTTTGCAGAAAATATTTCTTAGCTTTCCTCCTCTGCTTTTTCTTCCCTCAGTGGACAACTTTCCATTTTGTCTCCTGCTTTCAAAGACCATCCCCAGATCATCTAATTCCCGTTTTCGGCCATAGACGTAGCTTAGGAAGCTTCTGTTTTCTAAAGACGAAGCAATTGATAAACAAATGCAGAAGATCAGTACTTAGGATCGTGTCATGTCATGACCTAAAACCATATCTTCGTTTCAAAGTAATAAATTTAAAAAAAAAGATATTACACCCTTACCTCAGTACCTCACACCCACTATTTTATTCGAACAGCTGTGTGTGTTTCTGTTTTTTTTTTTCTTTTTGGTTCTTGTCGTGTCGTATTTCTGAAAATTAGAGATGATTGTCATGTTTGGCTGCACTCCGGAAGTGGCAGTACCGCAGTCTATGCGATGGCAATCCATCTTGTAGTAACGTAGATTGGCCCACAAAGATTTCGGGTACTGGAACCGATCCCATCTGGAAGGAAACTTCCTTGGCGACCTTATCTCGTAATTTTGACCTAAGCAAGCACTGATTATACTGAATCGGATAAAGAAATGAGTGTCGATAATGATCAACTTTAAAAAAATGAATTGTGAATTAGTTACAGAGACTCATCTTGCAGGTAAGAGAAGAGCTCCAATCACTGGCGAAGATTGCAGGTCCAATAGTGATGACGACGCTCCTCATATTCTCCAGATCAGTGATCTCCATGCTCTTCTTGGGCCACTTGGGCAAGGTGGAGCTCGCTGGGGGCTCGCTGGCCCTCGGCTTCGGCAACATCACCGGCAACTCCATCCTCAAAGGCCTTGCCGTCGGGATGGACCCCATCTGCGGCCAAGCCTTCGGAGCCAGGCGATGGTCCGTCCTGAGCCAGACTTACCAGAAAACCCTCTGCCTCCTCCTCCTCGTCTGCGTCCCCATCTCGATCCTCTGGCTCAACATGGAGCCCATTTTCTCGTGGCTCGGCCAGGACCCCGAGATCACCAACATCGCCAAGGACTACATGGTCTTCTCCATCCCCGAGCTCTTCGCCCAAGCCTGTCTCCACCCGCTGAGGATCTTCCTCCGGACGCAGGGCCTCACCACTCCACTAACCGTAGCATGTGTCTGCGCGGTCATCCTCCACCTACCCATCAATTACATCCTCGTCATCTGCTTCGACTTGAGGGTCAGGGGAGTGGCGCTGGCCTTGGCATGTAACACCATCAACCTGAACCTCGGGCTTTTCCTGTACCTGTTTATATCCAGGACGCCCCTGAAACCCTGGCATGGAGCCAGCCCCTCGTCGATCCTTCAGGGCTGGAGGCCGCTTCTGGACATGGCGGTGCCCAGCTGCGTCTCCGTCTGCCTCGAGTGGTGGTGGTACGAGATCATCCTCTTCCTCTGCGGCCTGCTTAGCTACCCAAAGGCCAGCGTGGCGGCCATGGGGATCTTGATCCAAACCACAGGGCTGCTTTACACATTCCCCTTCTCTCTCAGCACCGGCCTGTCGACCAGGATAGGCCAAGCCCTAGGGGCGGACCTACCATCCCGAGCCCAGCTCATCACCATCATCGGGCTGACGGCCGCCACTGCCTTTGGGCTCTCCGCCGCCGTCCTCATGACGGCCGTGAAGTCCGTCTGGGGCAGAGTCTACACGGAGGAGCCGCAGATCCTCGACCTCGTCTCCTCCACGCTCCCGATCTTGGGCCTCTGCGAGCTGGGAAATTCTCCGCAGACCGCCGCCTGCGGGGTGCTGACGGGGACAGCCCGGCCCAAGGTGGGGGCCCGCATAAACCTATGTTCCTTCTACTTTGTCGGCTTGCCGGTGTCCGTGGTAGCGACCTTCGTATTCGGTCTGGGCTTTCGCGGGCTGTTGTTCGGGCTACTGGCGTCCCAGATGTCATGCGTGTGCATGATGGCTTACACGTTGATTCGGACGGACTGGAGGCGTCAAGCTAAGAGAGCCGAGGAGCTAACTTCGGCTGTTGGAACCAGCAAGCAGCAAACTGACTTAGAAACGGGCTTACTCTCTGATCAGTAATTTTTGTTTTTCTCCTCCGGACTTTTTTCTGACAAAATTAAGGAATTTAACTTCAAGGAAAAGGGTACCCTTCGTAGGGATTGTTGTTTGTCGATAGAAACTACTCCACCGTTTCATATAGCGATGTAGGATTCGTTAGTTCATTCATATTTTTGACCCTTCGGCCTTTTACTAAGGTACAGAGAATTGGGTGAGATTTCATATCTCTCTCTCTCTCTCTTTTCTGGAGTTTGGGTTTCCTCCTTTTGGTTCATTTTCTTGAGATGTTGCATAAACTATACGTACATTATCCTGACTCAATCACGAACAACGCCACCACCACCCTGGAATATCAGAATTTGCCAATTCACGGTGGGAAGTGACTCATTGTGAAGTCACATATAATGTCAGGGGTCCCCCATCTGATGATATACGTAGTTTCTTTCTCTTCGACCATGATGGGCCACTGCCACTCCTACTGTACTTACGTACCTATGGTGAGGCACATGTAGGAGGCCCAGTGTCTGTGTTGAATGAAACCTCGTAAATCCAAGGCGATGAGCAATGTAAGATTGGGCTTTCTGATATGTCGGGTCCCGTCCATTTCCAGTACTTTTTACTGAGTCGCACACAAATCGACAGAGATGTCATTTCCCAGCCCGCCCCCACTCCCCACGTCCGACACCATAATAAAATTCTCACATAATATTTTTACGGCGGCGTTAATTTATTAACTGATCAGCCGCATTATCCGTTTTCTCTGGCGTACATATGCACTGCTGGCCTAGTAGTGGTCGAGCATACTATTAAGTGGGATCTTGGATGTTACTCATTCACATTACCCGAGCGGTTGTCTAAAAATGCAATTGGTGGCACGTACGCCGACGTCTGTAATGCCTCGAATCAAACAGTCGATGTCAATTTTGGCGGGTGCATTGATTGATTGATCGGTGGTGGAGATGATGGCGGAGTTGAATGGGCGCCGCTGATGATTGATGCACATGCAGAGTTCGGCCACCGCATTGATTTCCATCCATCTTCCTGCACAGAGAGAGAACAGGGAACAGCTCTCCCTCGTAATGAACTAACATGAATCCAGTAAACCCTAGAGGACACGCGCCGTGCTCTGAGGTCCCAGAATTCGTCGGTGCTCCTCAGTCAGACCTTGAAGTTGAAATTTGAATCCCCACAGCATTTACAGCCATTCAAATCAGTCATTGTGGACTACTACCTTCCTCATATGAATATATAAATATATATTCGGAGCACGCAATCGAGTTTGTCTTCCTAAAATTGATTTGTGATGTGAAATTCTCTTAGTCACCATCGATCAAAATTTTTTTTGAGAATTTTATTAAATAAATGGATGTGATATCACCTCAATTATTTCACATTTTACCCATTTTAAGTATATGCTACAGGACCTTCGAATGAGAAGGCTTCTGAATCGGCCCAATTGGGTTCAGCCCTAATTGCACCGAAAATCCTGTCACTGTCTAAAATTCAATGCCGAATTCAACCATGGCAGGCAGGCCCGTTGTAGATCTCCGCGGTCTGTTCGTCTTTTTCCTGTTCCCTCGCAAATGGAAGGTCGATCCATCCATTGATGCAGCAGGATCGATTAATTCCGGGTTTTCTGCTCTGTAGATCTTTCAACTGAAAACGAGTTGATGCCTCAAGTGAGTAAACCGTGAAATGATTCAGGACGTGTATCAAAGACACCCTCTTATTGTCCTTGTCCTGCGTTGTCCTGCGTTTTCTAAATTAGAAACCAATGCATTTTCTGTCAATTATAGTATGGTGGTTTGTCTTGTATTTAATTTCTCACCTACACTACTTTTCACTTATTAACTAGCCCTGGTACTGGCCATTTATTACGACGATCAGACTGCTTGCATGCATTGTAATCAGTTGTGCATCTGTCTGATCGTTGGTGGTTGACGGCATTCAACAGTGCTCGTAGATGCGTCCCCTCGAAATTTCAGTAGAAGGCACTCAGACATATTATGTCCAAGAATTTCCATCTAATCCTAACATGGTGTGGATGGACATGTAAACCGTCGAGATTAACATCTTGTGCCACGTTCAAGTTAGCATCTGCACGACCCATTTAATAAATGTGGACTACATAAGTCGTAGACTACTTGGGAGTATGCACAATTATTTTATTTTTATCTGCTTGAACAAATTATTAGGTTTTGCATGTTTCCAATTTCACAGTTACTATTTCAATTTGAATCATGAATAGTGAGCGTGAACGGGGACATTAAATCGCATCCCAACCGCCACCTAACACTATGGACCATGGCCCCATGCCCTATTATTGTCTTCCGCTCATAAAACAAAACCCTAAATGACATATTTTTTGCATTAAAGCACCCCCACACTCTTCAAGGCCTCATCACTACTATAAATAGCTAACATGCCATCGCAATAGCCACACAACCTACCCAGATAAAACACATACCCTTCCACATATAGATCTCACATCGATATCCAAAAGCTAACATGGCGAAGATCAGCTCTGCTCTGGCCGTGATCGCACTCTTGGCCTGCATGGTTATGGCGGCAGAGTCGGCTGTGAACTGCGGGCAGGTTGCCAGCGGCGTCGCCCCGTGTCTCGGTTATCTGAGGAACGTTGCGCCTCTTACACCGACCTGCTGCAGTGGCATTCGAGCCCTCAACGGCGCTGCTAGGACCACCGCTGACCGCCAGACCATCTGCAAGTGCCTGAAGGCGGCGGCCGGCAACATTAGGGGAGTCAGCCTACCCATTGCCAGCGGCCTCCCTGGGAGATGCGGTGTCCGAATCCCTTACAAGATCAGCCCCTCCACTGACTGCAACAGGTAATACGCTTCTTTTAGCGTTCTTGGCTATTGAGGTCCACAGAGCTTGCTGCCTGTTTCTATCTGTAGATCTGGCCCGCATAAGGTCTGGAGCTCGATTTTCACGTTTGATTTTCATTTTGCCGATTGCAGGGTGAGGTAAATGAGCCAGTAAGAAGCAAGAGATCTACTGCCTCAGGGTTATGGTGGCCTTGAGCTAGCTCCAACCTAAGGGAGAACTACATATCATTATCGTCATCATTAAGTACTTATATTTCACTTCCATGGTTGTCATTAGACACCGGCGGCGTCATTTCACTTCCATGTAATAATAAACACTATCCACCCTTTCATATATAATGTTGTGTCCAGTTTCGTAAGATCTATTTCTATTTATTATTATTCCCCGCATTTAATTATCTTCTAGAACTGATAATTGATCAATTTTAATAATATAATATTATGATTAATTCATCGTAAAGTAAGATAATTTTTATCTAGATAATAATTATTGATGCGTCATATCATCGGCATGACCATATGAAATCCTCTATCCTCCTCCTCTTTCTCTCTCTCTCGACACAAACTGAAGTACTGAGAGCACCCTTCTCAACTCGCTCAAATTTGTCTTGATCAGCGGCATCAATCATGTCACAGACAGAACCAAAAATTACAACCTTTATTTAAAAGTTGTGGAAAAAAATTCAAAATAGTGATACAGAGCACTTGTTTTGACAGCTGGGAGGCATAGACGATGGCTGAAACTGATGGGCATTGTCTCCCGCATGATTCGAAACATAGGCTTGTCACCCAAAGTCTCAAACTTTATCATGGCCTCTCCTTTGGTGACATGTGTAGAAACTTAAAAAAAAAAATCCCTTGTCAATGTCGGTAGGACGAGATTATCCGTTCGTTGCATCATGTCAATGATCCAAATAGCTCGAGATCACTGATAGCCCCCACAATGATAGATCACATCCCCCATCGTATTGGCACTCTCACAGAGTAGAATGAAATTTGAAAAGCCATCATCAGAACACACCACCGAAGCTCAAAGGATCGCAACTCAGCTCAATCCATAGATTTCCACCCGCGCACTACCACGAGTTTCAACGGTCATAGTTCTCGAAGCTTTTCTAATTTGATTTACAGCCATCCGAAGGGAACAGATAATTGATCGACGCGAATCCGTAACATCGTAGAACATAATCAAAAGCGTCACCGTCTGCTCTCCCCCCGTCTAGTCGAATCTCTCTCGCTTGTGTCTCCTCCGTAAGAATCTAAACGGAGGAAGAGGGTACGCAGAGGCCAAAAGAAATGGAACGTCCTCTCTCTCAGCCGAAATCTGACCGTGAAGTCTGTCTGGGGGCAGAGTCTACACGGAGGAGCAGCAAGATCATCGACCTCGGTCTCGTCCACGCTCCCCATCTTGGGCCCTTTGTGATGAACTGGGAAACTCTCTCTCGTGCTAACGGGGAAAGCACTGGCCGGAGTGGGAGCCCGGATTCATTACTCCTTGTATAATCCCGGTCTGCCGAAGGCAGTCGACTCGATCGATTGAGCTTGTTATCCACTGTTCAGAAACTGTTTGAGGATTTTGTGGGTTGAATCCCGATTAATTAATTACCACCACCGAGATCTTAAATGCCCCGACCCAAAAAAATCAGACAGAACCCCGGTGACAAAAGTTTTATGGCCGGGTGGTGTAACGGAAAAAAATTTTCGAGCGTGACGGTGAGGATAGGCAATAGGGGAATTATTTTATTTCGTAGCAGGAAAGCCCCATTCCATTAGTCAAAAGTCAGTCCGCTTTATTGCACGAAAAAATTGATTGTCTGTGGCATAATTTTTAAAACCGGACCGGACCGGGAACCGGTGTAGGTATGGATTCATGGGTTGGACCGGGGTTCAATGGATTGAACCGTATGTTTAATAAATAATATTAATAATATAATATTACTAATAAATTTACATAATATCATAATTTGAATATAATTTATAACAAAAATCATTAATATAACCATTATATTAAATAAAAGTTTAGTATAAAATGTAAATATAAGTTTAGTAAAATAAAATAGGTACATTACAATAGGTTTTTATTTTTTTTTTAATTTTAAGTCGGCCGGTTTTCTCATGGGTTCAATTAGGTTCACCGGTCGGACCGGGAACCGGCCGGTTCAATCGGATTGTTTCTCTTTTAATGTGCAATTGGATTTTTTGAATGAACTGGACCGGGTGAGTGGTCGGTTCCTAGTCGAACCGGCCGGCCCGGTCCGGTTTTAAAAACTATGGTCCGTGGAGTGAATAATATTTATTTTTTAAATTTTATTTAAGATGAGATATGTCTAAAAATATATTAATCAAATTAAATTCCCATTTATGTTCTTATATATAACCAGATGTGGGATAAGGAATTCACCACAATGAAGTATTAGTTATAATCAAGTTGGGTTATACCAGTGATTATTTCACTAAACCCCTAAATAAGTGATCTAATGATTAAATTCTAGGTTGAGAGCCTCATAAATTTTGATTTGACCACATAATATCTCAAAGTACATTTTTTCCCCTTTGTTCTCTCTAATTTCATAAATTTGTCTTGGATAGGTATTTAAATTAAACGTCAAAGTTGATGTCTTTATTAAATTTGACATAATTTTTTAATATTATAATCACACATCATTTATCAAATTTAACTCAACGTTCATTTTTTCGTTAAGTCATTTTATCTAGTACTCTGTCACTAGAGTACACATTAGTCCCACACAATTCAATATTAGTCACATGGATAAAATTGACATGTCACATAGGATAAATGGATGAAAAAATAAATTTTGAGTTAAGTTGTCGAAGGGGCAGAGTTTGCGCCTAATTAGAAGACACTAAAAGATTAACTTAAATTTTTAAAAGCTATGGGAGTTTATACTTAATTCAAATGTTAATAATTTCCTTCTTATAGTGAAAAATGGTAATTGAATTATTTCCAGCAGAGTAGACAAAGAAGCAAACATTCCATAAGAGAACTATATATCGTGGATTAATATTGTCATTATTTTTGGTCGATCTCCAGCCAAAGGGATCGGCAAAACAAAATGAGAGCTCTACCTGACTGGCGAAAGGGCGATCTCACGAGCACAAGTGTCTTGTCGCAGACCCCAATTTGTCGTAATTCTACGGATACGTGTACGGACGCACACCAAAGTTTTTCCTTCCCATGCACGTGCCTCACTTCACACTGCAAAAACGAAAGCATAAACAACAAAAAAGAGGTAAATTCAGAGTCATTACGGTCCATATGTATATTATAAATAAATTAAGTTTACGTACACATGCATGGATCTTGCCCCAAGAGAAAATTCACATGCATGGCATACGGTCGAGGAAGAGTAACACTACCCAATATAGGTGAATGGAGCCCGGTGTCGTATTTCTACTTGTATACGACCATCATCATTAAGTCAGTATGGTTCTCTCCGAAAATTTCTTTGAACATGTATATGCCACCAAAAGTGGAGCTGTTGATACGAGGTTAACCGTATTACATAGTTTCACGGGGCAGGCCATTGGTTTTGGAGACAGTAATTATGTATGCCTAATTTCTCGACGGACCTGTCGCAGTTGGTGGAGAGGCTAAGCTTGAAGGGGATGGCGACTCCGCACTTTGCTGGGATGCCGCCGACGACACCGTAGTTGAATGCCAGAGACGCTGGAAGCCGCAGCCTGCAGGCACCTGCGGACAGCCTGGTGGCTGCTGAATTCATGGACTTGATCCCGCCGCAGCATGCCAGTGGCACCGGCCCACCTGCGCTCCTAGCGTACGGGATGCGCGGAGCGATGCTTGCCGCTTCTGCTGAGGGAGCGGCCACAACCGCAACCGCGAGCAAAGCACAGACAAGCTTGAGGATGCCGGGGCCAGCCATGATGCAGTTGACCAAGGAAGCTCAACTAATTAATACTTAATCTCTTGAACTTATGGGAGGATAATCAAGATGGGGGCACTCGATTTATATAGAGCACTCGGTTTAAACACACCAGGAGGACGAATCAGACGCGGACATGTGGCGGCGCATCTTCACATGCATCCACGTGGCGGTCCTTGAAATTCATCCAATGCCCTTCTCGCTCGATTGTGAAGTACATTTTCGCTGTTTCGGAATCCACATTCAATTATTGCCCCCACATTCTGGTGATGGAAGGAAAAAGTTTCCCGTGTCCATCGTCTTCAAAAGTCTAACGCCCCGAAGCATCGAAAGGTGCATTTGCCAGCTTTGTTCTATCTCTTCATAGTCAAAGTATACATACACTGAAATCTTAAAATTTTACTGCCTCCAATGCAACAGTCCATTATAACATACAATGGACCATATTTGAGGTTTGAAATTTTGGGATCAATATCTAAAAATTAATTATATGTTATAATATATTATTTAATAAATTAGTTGATTACTATAATGTTAAATATTATTAATATAAAAAAAAATTATAACATTTTAATAAACTAGACATGCTAATCTCTAGGTTTAATATCTGAAAATTAATTATATATTACAAATGTATTATTTAATAAATTAGTAGTAAAAAAATCATAAAATTTTACTATCCATTGGTTGGGTAGGGCATTATATGTGCACAGTGAGCGTATAGGGCGTCGCTACTGGTTTTTTTTTTCCCCGCACCGTGTCCTTTTATTCCTAGTTATCTATGGTAAGAATATGTTTATTTATTATATTATTGGATTACATTCTAAATTTAAATTATACAATTTTTTTTTACGGATGCTATAATTTAAAATTATTATATATAATAAGTATTTTAAATTTAAACAAATATGTAAAAATGATATTATAATATTTAATATTATATAAAATTATTATATTACAATTTCTCTCCTCTTCCCTCTCCCAATATTCTCCCCACTCTCTCCTTCGGGCAGGGTCAAAGATGAGACTGATGAGGTAAGGATGGGACTAGTCAATGTAAATGAGAATTTTTTTTTTCTGATGCCAAGTGTTTATAGTGAATTGGAGGTAGTTTGGTTCTTTGTTTTTTTAAAAAAAAAATATTATTATAATCCTTATTGTGTATTTAAATTATGTAAAGAATATCATAAAATTGCATAATTTTATGGAATTGAGGCCAATTATAGTAAACCAGACACAATCTAAAATGCAATGAATATCCCATAATCCAAGTTTGAGTGGGTTAGCTCACTCCTGATTGGTCTAAACTAGTTATTGTTTAATATTTCCTCCTGCAAGGTTTAGTTGAAGGACTCGATGCCGTGTCTGCCTTCTCGCTAGCTTCTCCTAAAGCACGCAGTATCTTTGTCCATCTCATATCAGAGCCTTCTGGAAAACGAGAGTTATGGACAGGGGAACTGCATTGAATCTGGATAAGATATTAAAAGAGGATATGGTTCAAGGGAGTCCATAGAATTTTATCTGACTGGAATTAAATTCATAATGCAATAAGTACTCTCTGATTTTAGATGTTACTTCTCGGGGGACGGTGGAGCTGGGTCTGTGCCACCGTAATGCTGCAGCTGTTCCTACGATTCTACCACTCCTGTTCCAGCTCTTCGTATGAATCTACCACTCGTCTCCGGTCATTTACCGTTTGCTGGAAGCATTCATTATACAGATCAACCTCAACGCCAATAGGGGGAGGGAGGATACAGAGGACGTAGCTTATTTTTTTCCATGCAGCACGTTGTCCAAAACCGTCATAAACTCCCTCACTGAATTAGATTCAACTGTGACTGCCTTATTAATGAGTAGAATTACATGTACAATCACGAATCTCAAACACCCCACCACAGAATGAGAATAAATGCGGAATGACGGGGCTGGCCTGGTCCTGAGGCAGGAAGGCATTTAATAAGTGAGATCCAACACTCAACCAATTCGCCGGACCATCATCCCCTGCCCCCACCGGCACATGTCCCAATTACTCAATTAATTTGCTGCCACATGCATACTGTATTCTCGACCGCACACGCCTAGGGTAGCTCTAGCCATTAGCCATATACATACATATCGCAAGCCTGCACCCTGTCGAACATGATTTCCCTTGGATTAAATGCATGCACCCACGTACGTCCCCCTATATTCCTCCCTCTCCTACTATGAACAAACTAAAGTCCATCGGATTCTTCGTGTAACATAGAGCATCGATGTAACTTACACACCGAGGCCACGCTCGGGAAGATAAAGAGCATATCTTTTCCACATTCGAGTCGCAGTGTCATGAAGCGAAGCGATATACTACGGAATGAGAAACCTCGAGAGAAAGACCGGAGGCACCTGTGCCGTGAAAGTCGACGGATTCTGGCATTATATTGCGAGGAGTAACTGGCTAAGTCATGTGGGTGTATGTATATATATATGCCAATCTTTTAGTGACTAATACAAACTATTTTAATCGCAAGACATGCATACACTTGTCACGTTTGGTGAAGGCGCACCTTACTCTAGTTGCCATGGATTTCCTATTTCTGCATATATCTATAACCATCGAGCTGGAAAGGTGAAATTCAGGGGACAAACAATTATGCATGATCGATCTGCCAGCTGGTGGTTAAGCTTGTATATTATCAGTTGGTCGTAAAATATTATAATATACAGGCAAATCATGATCCACAAATTTTTATTCTGAAAAGCTTAAATGGATTCTATTCACTTGCTCAAGGAATGTGTACACCAAGGAGCTAACCGAAACAGCCCTAAACCCCGACGCCTAGAGCTCTCGCAAAGCGAAGATAACCTCAACTCGTGTTGGAGCCACGGCAAAGACAGCAAATGTAATCGAACCGTGTCAACTATCCTGCGAGCTATGCCGTCAGGGCTACTCTGTTTTGTACAGGATATACGACTATGGCGCTCAGGCCATTTGAAATAGACACACGTTGTGTCAAAATTGAAGCCTACAGATCACCACATCAAGACTCTTCCCACGCGTGGATGGCAGCCAGTGGGCTTCACACTCTCAATCCCCAACAGACAGACCGAGATAAACCAACGCAGCCAAGCACCTCCTGCCGAGTTGATCGAGTAACTGAACAAGCAAAGAAGAGGTTGTCCCTCGACTCTAGAGATGTTGAGCAGAATTTGCAGAAATCCGACGAAATCAGATGCCGTCGCATCAGCCGATCCTCAATTAGTGTATAGCTTGTCAAGCCAAACAAGCCAACTGATGACCGATGCTCGAGGGATACGCCCAGGAAACCACACTGATTTACACCAAGGCATAAGCGAAACCCTTCAAATGAACGGAGTCACCGGCACTAGCCTAAGTGAAAGTAACTCGCTCACCAGGAAGCCATACCAGAGTGTCCTTCTCCTCAAGTGAAAGTAAGGCTGCCACCATATTCATGATCCACAGTATTGCTTGTCATGGTCGCAAGTTTTGGGCAGAATTTGCTTAAATAATATATATTATATCATATAGAGTAATTATTATCATTGTGAAATCTCTTGCTAGTAAACTCATACAGAAAATAATAAGACCTCATGGCATGTTCATCTAAAACTGAGCATGGAAGCGAAAACTTATAAGTCGAAGCTAATTATTCAAATCAAGCGCAAATTTTATAATTAATAAATTAAATATAAAAAAATAAAAATTATTTAAAACTATTTCTTCTCATTTAAATTTGAAAGAGAGAGTAAATGATTCATTATATTATCTATGCTAGGGGCATTCGAAATCAATTAGAAGCATCGAATTCCCAATTCAAGCCTGTATCTGGGCGGTAATTAAGTTTACCATTGAATTGGGGACGCATGGCATTTAATTTCTTCGACCTAACGCCTATCGATGAACAGAGTGCAGTAAATTAAGCTCGCCTACTATCATCACGCCAGAGTCCCCAATTTTTGAGGTGGCCATGGCGCCCTTCTTTCCCTATAAATTCCCATTACCGTCGACGGACCTGTCTCCACTACAATCCACCTTCCACATTCAGCAAGCAAAGAAACTCCCAGTCCCAGAATCTTGTTCTAGCTAGGATCACACCCTAAAATGGCTATCCCAGCAATCATACCGAAGCTAGCTTGCCTTGCCCTTGCACTGCTCGTCGTAGCTGCCCCTGAGGGAGTGAAGTCGGCTATCCCCTGCAACCAGGTGGTGAACGACCTGAGTCCCTGCCTGAACTACGTCCTGAACGGAGGCCAGGTTTCGTCGGAGTGCTGCGTCGGCGTCCAGACACTGTACGGGGCAGCCAGGACCACCCAAGACCGCCAGGGAGTTTGCAGCTGCCTCAAGTCAGTCGTTAGTGGCTATCCTATCTCGAACTCAGCTGCTAATAACGCGGCTGCTCTCCCGGCCAGGTGCGGCGTCAACCTGCCCTACAAGATCAGCCCCTCCACCGACTGCAAGAGGTAGCAATAATTCCTTTACATGTATGTGTATATACACTGCTACAACCAGCACTGATGTTTCTGTTCCCTTTTGATGACACAGCGTAAGTTGAAGGTGGCATGGTGGAAACCGTTCCCCCGGTAGTGTAAGCGGCGAATAAATAGTTTGGAATTCCTAAAGCCAAGGTTGATGTCGGGATGCTCGATATTTTATGTATTCGTGATGAACTAGCTGATTCGCGGCCTCTGATCCCCCATGGAGTCAGTCGTATTATCCAGTTACTTGTTTTGTACGAGGAAGCCGCTATGTTTCCGACTCTTTTTCGCATTAGTTATGTCAATGAAGCTGTGTTTGCGTCTAGTTTGTGGTTCGGTTTCTCTCCGATGAGCATCTTCCCCCGTTCGGAATTAACTTTCCCCGTGCTAACAGCCTGTTAATCAACCAAGACCGTCCATCGAGTCATGAGACCGGCGAGAAGTGAAAAGTCATGCACTAACAAAGAAAAAAAAAATTGTCCCTTAATTCCCTGCTGTTGGGCCGGACCACTCAGGTCAGGCTCCCCCTGATTGGGCGGTTGACGCCAGCCCGAGAGGATGTAATAGTGACCCAGTCTCCGATTTGCATTCGGCCGAAAGGGAAATCCATAATTTTAAGATTTTATTCTACAATCGGCCTATCTGGTTATTATCTGGATTTATTAGAGCCCCTCTCGGCTCTCGTTACACGTAGTGCGCATCGAAAAAATTGGAAATTATAAATATCGGGATGATTTCACTACGGTATAACATACGTAATCACAACCATTAATACAAAATGTACACAATAATTTCATAAGGGGTGAAGTCGGGTAAATTTTGAAAATTAATACGTAAAATTATAAATTTTGATAATTTTCTTTTAGTATACCACGAATGTCTAAATTAGACTAGAATAACCGTTGACTTTCATTCCCTGTTCATGTCTACGATGCTCTTTGTTTTGTGTCCATACCGATGATGGAGGAAATGGACCTCCGCTAAAGACCGGTAAAATGTCATATATGCCCCTCATATTTGCCGCTATTCCTTATGTGCCCTTATGTATTCTATGCCCTTGACCCTTCATTTTCACACGCCACACATCAGACACAAGGAATGGTCGGAGGCTACGGTTCATGAGTGGGATTAGTGTTGCTGAATGGGTGGTTTGAGTCGGTTTAAAATCGACATAGAATCATTTAGCTCGGTTATAGTTCGGCCCATTTAGTTAATGTGTTTGTCCAATTACGGGTCTTAGTTCAAGTATATATGAACTACTCCTTAATCGTTCATAAATTGACTGGTCACGATTCGAGTAAGTTTATCTCATAAACTTTCCATTTTTTTTATTTTTTAAAGGAATTTTGTTAAAAAATTTAAATTAATCGAAAAAATAACCGTTAATTTATAAGATTTTGACCATTTTTAAACAATTACAGGTTGATTATGGGTTTAAATGGTCCGGTTTTAAGCTAGTCTGGTCTGTTTAACATCTCTAAATGAGATTATGGCTTGAAATCAGAGTGAGTTGCAGGAATTAAACGAAATTACAATTTGATAAATCAATTTGATCTCTTCCCAGACGATTTGGGATTTGTAGCGAGAAATTGTAGCCCTGGCTTGGTGTAGATCTTCCACTTTCCTCTTACTCTATTCGCTTCACTCTCTCTTGCTATTCCTAATCAAGTGTCGAAGTGGCAACTCCCCGGTGACGATGTTACGATTTCATAAATAAGTTTCACCTTTCCCTTATGATTTTGTGATTTGCTGTGTGTAATTAATTGCAGCTCCTGCTTGTCCTCCTCCTCCTCCTCTTCTTGGTGCCCTAATTTGATGATATCAGTGATAGTTATGCTCTACGTGCAGGAGGGGCATTTTGATAATTTACTTGCAGTTAACTAACGTTATTACTTTTTGTTAACGGATTTGGACAAAAAAAATGTAGGATATGGTAGACGTTGAATAAATGTGAAAATTGACCGTCATTATCGAGAAATTTGAAAGTTGGTGGTAAAATGGTAAAAATCAAAGTGGATGATTTTACACGTCACTTGGATATTTCTGGGACGGGGAAGAGAGAGGAAAAGGAAGGAAGAACAGCAAAGACCTTTCCTCCGGGTCCAGCTGCCGCTACCATTAACAATAGGCAGCGGCGACTGGAGAGCCTGAAGAAGGAAACGCGGTGAGCCCTGAGGTGGCTCTGGGGAAACCGGCGGCAGCTGCAGCAGCAGCAGCTACCCCCAATGGCAGCTGACCACGAGCAGCAGCGCTGGAGAATCAACGTCCATGCGAAGTCCCCGGGCTTCAGTCTCAGGATGACAGCCACGGGAACAACCCCCGCCGCCTCGAAGCCCCACGACTTGACCGCCCTCCTGAGGCTCCGCGGCTTTTTCCTCAAGGTGAGATCAGCCTCGGACCCGAGCAATTCTTGCGGTGGCGGGATCCTCAAATCGATGTTTCGCAGATTCTTCAAGAGGATTCAGCCTCCAACCCTACCCTCTCAGAAAGAGGCTCCTGCTGCCGCGCTACTATCTTCGCTGAGTCGACTGAAGCAACTCGCCCATGAGGTGCAGATCTGTGCTCTGCCCTTGACTTATACCCATATAGTCCTGTTGATTTCTTCTTTCAGTTGGATTGAGTTTTAAATGGCCTTTGCCCGCAGGAGCCGATCGGAATTTGGTCCATCTTCCTCGCAGTCTTCATTCTCGGCGCAGTCGCTGCAATTGCTGTTAAAGGAGCCATCGACGGTGGTATGTTTGTCCCGATGTCGCTCTTTCTGTTAACACCATCAACGTTGTTATTATTCAAGAAGTTCGCAATGGGAAGAAATAAGAACGATCTGCGGCTGACCCTTTCGAACTCGCTGGTGATTCTCATTATTCTGGGATATGTTTTCTGTGGTGCGAGGAAGCATTTCGACTTCTTTGAGAATTACGTCTTGAGATGTCTCTGGAAATCTTTGAAGCTCACTGTTTGATCGAGCCTTGATCTTTGACTGAACGCTTTACATAGCAGCATTGATATCTCTGCAACGATCTGAAACTCACTGTTTATGGATTCACCTGATGAGACAGAAAGGCCTTTCATTTTCCTTTTTCCTATCATCAGTGAATTGATTAGTGAATGCTTTCTTCGATAATCTTAAGATAGCCAGCCCATGAAGTTGCCATTGCACTATTTCAAGTGATTGTTGGATCCACCTTTAAGACCAATTAGTGTTCGGATTTTACAATTCTGTCATGCTTAAGAAAAGATTAAAAAGCACGAACCATATAAAGATAACCCATCATCTATACACGACATGTCCCTCCCAACATTTTGAAGGTTCTGTTACTTAAATTGGCCATGGAAGAATTGCATGAAGGGTCGGGAAGCATCTTAACCGGACAAAACTCGTATTCCGATTGTCTGGAAACAATGGGACTGCAGCCTAATTCTTCTAGCCTGGCGGTGGAGACTGGTGAGTTCCCCGCTGCTGCAGAAGGGCCAGCCGAACTCGGCAATGGCTCTTGGGCTTGGCGGCTACATGAGCCTGGCCGAGGAAGACAACTAATAGTCCCGAGGGCTAGGCCCTTCAGCTACAACTTATGCTCGACTGCAAGCCATTTTACACGCTTTTATGCTAGACCCGACATACGCTTGTTCGGTTTTCCTCCTTGACATTGGCCGACTACAAGCTTAAGGCAGAAACCCATGAGAATTTTCGAATAGGAATATTCAATTGTAACAGGAAATGAACCAATCTTGTTTTCCGACTAGGGTCGGCACCGTTGATATGCAATCCGATGGCGGGAAACTTCTCACGCAGAGATGGCGCGTGGATGCCATGGTGCACATTGGATTTGACCACTAGTTGGGGGCCCCGTGCATCAGATGGATCGGGGCCGTCAATGCCTTCTACAGTCGATGATCGGACGGACGAGGATCAAAGTCAGAGAGATGTATCAAGATTCGTCGCTTTGACCGCGTGGAATCGAAAATAAATTTGGTTTTTCTAACCTTCGACTGGATTTTCCAACTTCAAACGAGACGCCCCTACGTTGAATGTCGCATTGCGGAAGCTGTTAAATGACCACAATGCCCACGCCACGGCCATGTCTGTTCAACGGTTGTGGAATCTGCAATGACCAGATGTAGTCCCCCGACCGATGGCCCACAAAAGTGACAAGAATGAGAACTACATCCTTAAATTTTAAATTTATATCAATAGCAATATTATTATACAAAATTCATTTTTAAGATCTCGATACTCTCAAAATGCACTTGTCTTGGAACTGACATCCTTATAACTCATCAATTCATGTGTTGTTGGTTCTGTTTTTGACAAAGTATAACAATTATTCACTTTCTTTTAGTAGAAAACTATTGTAGTATTATTTCTTGGGTCTCGATGGAGAGGAACAAAAGCACCCAACTCCTAAGGCGCGTTCAAAGTCAAACGGGAGAAAGTCTTCTCTCGTTTGCTGAATAGGAGAAAGTCTTGTCTTTGGAGTCCTGAGGGCAAAACCGTCCTCTAATCCTGTTGTTAGGGAACAGATGGGCGAAGAAAAGGAAGAGAAATGGAGAAATTGTCAGTCGTCTCCGTTCTCTTTTTTCTTTCCATTCAAAGTAAATTGAATTCGCTCCATTTCCTCTCTTGTTATCTCCATTCATTACACGCAGTTTCACTGATCCTTCATCATCCTTTCCCACTTTTGCTTCCTTTAATTGTTATCACCTGAAACCGCAAGCTCCAGGTCTTAGTTTCAGCTCCTCCCAGCTCCAAGAATCGGTAATAGCAGGTTTTGCCTCTGCCCGCTTATCTCGTCCTTTACTCAGAGACCATTTCTCTAGGGATTTTTCTTTATAGAGTCTGTTCTGATTGCATGAGTTAGAAGATTGAGCAACGAGTCTTCTTTTTGTTTAAAGTTGGAATTTTTAGTCTGTAGATCCGCTTGCTTGATGAGCCCAATTGATTGGCTCATGCATGTTGAGCGTTCGGTTGCCATTTCAATCATTTACGTTGGTGAACTCTTGTTTTCAGCATCTAATGGACCAAATTGGATAGGCTTCTTAATTTTTCATTGCTGGCAGCATCCGCCTAACGGGACAGTCCTTATGTTTGTGTGCTCTCTATAGTTTGATGTTTTGAACTTTCAGCCATGTTATCTCTTGAGACTTGTCGAATTCCGGCTATGAACTTGAGATTTTAATATTCTTATTCACTTTTCTTTTGGACAGAGAAAGTAAAAGGACCACTTGTTCAAGGTTTATAAGCTTCAAGAATCAAGACACGATGGGCTGTTTCCCTGTGTTGAAGAGTAAGATGAAACAAACTACTTACTTAAAGCTTAATAATGACCCTAAGGAGCACTTACCTGCTGCTCTACCGGAGCCTCAGCTCCTAACCCGATCACTACTACAATCGGCACCACCAAGTCTCAAGGCGGTCTATAAGGCAAGCAACAATAGGATGCCAGCGCTCTCCCCATCCTCGATCCTTGATGCAGCAGAACAGGATGCCCTATGCTCAGTCAAATTTGATGAGAATGAGGATTCGAGGTACGAGGTTTCCCTCAATGAACAGCAGCAGCAGTCACCCAACCCGCTACCTCTCCCTCTTCCATCTCCTCAGGCACACAGCACTGCGACCCTAAAGCCTGTAGGAAGCTTCATGTCTCTTGCCAGCAGTGGACCTCTGTATACCTCAGGGCCTCTGCCTTTGCCTCCTTGTGAGACGCTTCGGAATTTCTCAAACGATGAAATAGCTGCTGCTTGTCGTAACTCCTCGCCAGAAGGGTGCATCTCTGAAGGCCTTTCCTTTGTGACATATAAGGCTTCTTTCGGGGATTATGCTTCCGGCTTGAAGAAGTTTGACGCGACTGTTACTCGTCTTCAAATATCTCACCAGGTACCATTCACTTAATTTTGTTTGTGATGAGGGCCTATTTTCCTGCATATTAGACTTCATATCCTTCTGCCATATCAAAAACAGATCTAGTTTATTGTAAAAAAGACCTGATTGAAGGTTGGTAACACGCTGGTCATTGTTCCCAAAGCAACTACTATCTTCTTGCGTGACAAAAATGGCCAACTTTTCCTATCCTTTTCCATTTTTTTTTTGGAGGCTTCAGAGAATTAAGGCAGATTTCCATGCTTCTACATGGAGCAACATATACTGCAATCCGCTATTAATAAAATAACTGTTCATGTCCATAGCTGGATTTTTTAGGTCCTACTAGTACTGTTTGACATGAAATAAGTGGTATCTTATTCTCTGAGTTCTGCTTGTATATCAGAGCGTAAAGGAGTTCATTAATGACATGAACACCCTGGCATCATTGCAACATCCAAACCTCTGTAGGCTCCTGGGTTACCATGCACGGGAGGGTTCCGGGCAGAGAGCTTTGGTCTATGAGAGTCTCTCCCATGGAGGCTTGGACCGTCTTCTCTATGGGAGATCTGATGGGCCTCCAATTGATTGGAACACCCGAATAAAGATTGCCTTATGTGCAGCTTGGGGCCTGACTTTCTTGCATGAAGAGGGCCCATTCCAGGTATCAAACCTCATCTAAATTATGCCTTTTTTCCATGTGAGTTCTTTGATTTGAGCAAAAGCCTATTTGGTTATTGAAACTGCTGTTCGTCCGATTGCCAGGCAATGTACAATGAGTTTTCCGCCTCGAACATACAAATTGACAAGGATTTTAGTGCCAAGCTTTCTGGATATGGTTGTGGGGGCCGCGTTCCTGATGCATACATCTCTAATAGCTTCACAGTACGCTCTTCAATTTGCTAAAGCTCTGCCATGTCAATCTCTTGGATATTTCAGGCACTGTTGGTTTTTGAATAACTGATATGTTTTCCTGTGTGAATAGCATCTATTTCTAGCCTTCTCCCTTTATTTTTCTAAGGAAACACAACTTCTAATGATTTCAATGAAAAAAAGAAATGTTACTATGAAAAACTTTGAAGTGCAGTATGACACTTATTTATTACCTTCCTTATTATTGTTTTCTAAAGCAAATGGTAACCGGATATGGTCAGATGCTACACATTGTTATTCAATTTCTTTTTTTATTCTGGGTAATTGGTATTCATTTTTTTTCCCTCTGATTTATTGCACTCCAGGCTTCAGGTAGCCTCTCAGTGGAGACGCTTGAGAGGGGACTGTTTACCCCTAAGAGCAACGTCTGGAGCTTCGGGATCATCCTCCTTGAGCTCCTCACGGGCCGGAAAAATCTCGACAGTCGTCATCCCAAGGAGGAAAGAAACCTGGTCAAGTGGAGCCGACCATTTTTGTCTGATGATTGTCGATTAACCCTCATTATGGATCCACAGCTCAAGGGCCGGTTCCCCGCTAAGGCAGCCCGGGCAGTTGCGGAAGTGGCCAAGAAGTGCCTCCAGAAGGACCCATCTGGGCGGCCCACAATGAGGACCATTGTGAACCACCTTAAGATCATTCAGGACATGAAGTACTCGTGCTGGTTTCCTCTTCAAGAACCAGCAGCCATTGCAGGGAAGCAAATGTCGAGACCTCCAAGCCTCAACGTGCTCATCGCTCCTGCCCCGAGGTTAAATTTCTTGCCTTCGCCACCCACATGGGCCCTGCCATCGATCTCTCCAGAAAAACTTCCTGGGCCCGCCATTACTACGTGTCTTCCTCCCCGTTCGTGCTCCTCATCCCTCTCCAAAGAGGAACTTGACCTTCCAGAGAGGTGTAAGTTATCATCATCCTCGGCCCTCAGGAGGACCAGCATTGAGGGCTTTTGAGATTGTGAACATGTAAGTTCGGGGTTTTCCAGTTCTTCTGGTATACCCCCTTTCCATGTCTCCAATCCTTGGTGGATATTTGTCGCTCGTATAGAGGATCAAGAGGCGGGTTTTGGTTCCACCTTCCACGATTCATCCCCTCAGATGATGACGGTGAATGGGGCCGAGAGTGAGAGTGAATGGTGCTTTTGTAGATATGAGTGCTAATTCCTCATGAGTTGATTCTTTTTCTCCGATTTTATGATCATCATAGAAAGAATGTACATTAATTTGCAGTAGTGTTAGTTGTTTTCTTCTTTCTTCTTGCCTTTTTCCCTTGTTCCCCGCGCGCGCGTGTATGTATATAGTTATATCACTAGTTCGGTATGTAGCAGTGCAGCAATGATAAAGCCTTATCCTCTGTCTGGAAATGATCTTGTTGCCTGTCAATACTCTCTTGACCATACCAAGAACTGGTTTTCCAACGCCGGTTGTCCGTTCAGGTCAACACCAGAAACACCAACAATCAGAAACGAGGTGTCAGTATGCTCAAGAATGAGTAACCTAGGGAAGACAGGTGATAGATTCACAATAGGATGATGATCAATAGCATGAGTGACTGAGTGACTAATCCGATCCATCATTTGAGCTGCTGTCCAAATTTACCAGTCACCGAGCCTTAAATGGAAGCTCGATCCTGGGCCGGAGGAAGTTTAAAGCATTCATGTTACATATTACGGCCCACTAGGCCCACTATGGCTCTCGTTTCTTTGCTGCGTAGGTCCGTCCCTCTCAACGGTTGACATGAAACCGAGACAGAGGGAGACGTTCTGCCACTTGCTTGCGTTTATTCGTCCCTTCGATCGGTTCTCCGCAGCCCTGCAAAATCGAAGCTTCTCATCTCGGTACAGCCTTTTCAACTTGAATCATCCGATCCCGCATCGTCAGCTGCTGGTCTCGATTCAGCTCCCTTCGTATCACGTGGAGGTTATGATGTTTTTTCTTGAATTCCGTGGAACTTCTGCTGAATTTTCCGGAATTTACCGGTGATTCTCGCGGAAGATGAATCTTTCAGAACCTCTGTGGCGTCTTGTAGCTGAAGATTTGATGTTCAACGGTTAAGAGCAGTTAGGATCTTAAAAATAGAAGGCTGAGATTACTGTTGTAATGGGCTGGAATGGATTCATTTCAGTGCTGTTCATGTTCTTGTTGATCGGCGATGTCTCAAGTTTCAGCTTTGATCTGAATGCCCGGAAGTTATTAGCTTCAAACCCTGTCAATGACTCTTCTCCGGCACGGGTAGAATCCTCTCTGGTTGTATCAGCATCTCTATACATGTATCTTCATATTGTTTGAGATATTGAATTTGGGTTATTATTTTTTATATCATAGATTTGAATTTTTAAAAGCAAGGGATTTTGGATTTGCGATGGGGCTGGAGAGATCAGTACCCGCCGAACTTCTTACTAGAGCATTCCTTTAGACAAAAATAAAAATATAAAAGAAAAAAAAACAGCTCACTTCTCAATAGCTACATATGTTGAGATAACATGATCTTTTGTGCTCAGGTATCTCCACTGCCAAATCCTGTTCCGGGTACTGAGAAATTGGGCCCGGGAACCAATGAAAGTGATAAATCAAGTGGCAGTCGCTCCAAGTCAGAGTTAAGTAAGAATACTCCAAATTCAGACACTGCAACTCCTAATAATGTTACAGCACTAAGTCCCTCAACATCAAACCAAACAAGTAATAAAAGTAATAATGAGAAGGACCATAAGAAGAAGTTGAGTCCTCCTCAACAGGAGGAGAATGACAAGAAAGCAGATCCTCCTCCACCAGAGGAGATTGTCAAGAAATCTAGTCCCACTGAAGGAAAGCACATTGACAAGAAAGTGAGCCCTCCACAAGCGAATGAGATTGACAAGAAATCAGGTCCTTCAGCTGGAGTTCTTGAGAATTGTGATGGCAAAGAGAAGAAGTGTCAGATTCTGGACAGATTCACTGGCTGTATTCATAATTTTGAATCTGGTATAACATCCATTACTCGCTTCCTATTGTGTGGGAAATGCTATCACTATACATGTAAATTGCTAATTAGGCAGGCTGCATTGGACCACAATCTAGTCTTGGGTCGAATATGCTGTTCTTAGGGATCAGTTTTAAGCTGCTTTGAGAATCTATATTTAGTAGTTATAGAAATCCTGGTGTAGCTTCTGAGTACTGCTGGATTTATATTTCAGTTTCTCATGACCATGGTTGGCCATGCTTTTTACCCCAAAGACATCCCAGCTCTTTAGACCAGTCAGAGGCTGTCCTATGAACATCAAAGGCGATGGAGGATACCTTCTAAATCTACATGCGATTAGCAATATCCATATAGAATCTGGAACTTGCCTTGATTTGGTTCTTCATTTTTCATGGCTTCCTAACGAAGCTGCCTGCAATTTCACAACTCATCTTAGAAATGTATAGCTTAGCTAAATAGCATAGGGGTAATTCCAACACATGCACGGACACAATTATCTGCTTAAATTCCATGAACAGAAGATCCATGCCATGCGGCTTGTCTGTGAGCACATTATGGTGCTAGAATTATGTTTTTTTAAATTTTGGTCTGGTGGTATTCCCATCTTCTGTATGACAATATATTTCTTTTCCAGTATCTTGCAAAGTACAGTTTGTAATTCATTATTCTCCACTCTGCTGCTATCAGGTTATCCATGGAAATCTCATGATAGGAGCCAGATTTTGGGTGTTCTGCTTTTTGTTCTTTCCATGTATATATCATTGTCTGATATATAAAATTTCCTTTCTTGTGGTGCTGTATCTAAATTCTGAAGTCTTAGAGGAGGCAAATGGTGATTCTTATACTGCAGTTTCTGCCAGTTTTTCACTGCATAATGCATGAATGGCATGAGCAAGTGTTTGATCAGTTATTTATATAGAAGTAACTAATTTGTAAATTCTCATTTAAGTAGATGCCAAGGTACTGGAGATTTTGCTCCAAAATGCTGGAAAAGAGACTTTGGAAGTAAATCTTACTGTGCCAACTTCAGCTACAGATGATAAAAGGGATATTGTCGTATCCCAAGGCCAGGTCATCAAGGTATAGATCGTCTTTTGCTTCTTTGTTATTGTAACCTGATCCTGTATTCTTTCCTTCTGGAACAATGCTCAGATGTTCAGCTAGGATATGCTTGTCTCTTAGTTCGTGGTTTGGAGGCATCTTTAATTTCAGGATGCTATATTATTCCAAATAAAATGTTGGATTGTACTGAGTGACAATCCTAGGATAACATCAATTTCCCTGGCAACCTTCCTGAGCATATTGTTTCTCATGTTCCATAGAAGGTGTACTTGTCCCTTGATTGAGGAGTATGACTATATCATGGCAATTGACGACCCAAACATTAGACTATTTACACTATAATATGCATAAGAGAAAGCTGCTTTGTTAATGATGTAATTTATCTTGTTTTAATGGAAGCATGCTCGAGTTTTCATTCTTCAGTTTCTTCTAAAGTTTTTACCATAATTTTTCTTTATATTCTTCTATGTCATTCTATCACTAAAATTGAATACTTGGAGTGAATAAAAGTTCTTTTAAATTCCTAATTGTCTTTCACTTAGTTCCTAATTGCCCCTCTAAGTTGATTGAGTGCGAACAGAAGTTTAAGAAGGCCTATGCATCAACGGGTCTCAAACTGTGGCATTCACTATTAGATAAAGTGTAATGAACTAGAGAACTCAATGCCATTGACACCATGAATGATGGACGAAAGCTTAATCATTCTATCATTTTTCGCTGAATAGACACTTCATTTTTTAGTCATTTGATCATATGTCCATTTCCTCTCTTTAGAGAAGCTGATCTCAAATTGTTCAACATTTTACTGCTGGAAAACAAGAACTCGATGAATTTCTCCTTCCCCAATCCCAATAATTTTGTCTTCAGGAAGCTCTGCCATGATCCCATGCCTACTATAAAACTTGGAGTGTGTTAGCAAAGGAAACTGCTTTAAGTTACTCCAGAACTATTATGAATGTTGTGGCGAAGACCGTCAAGTTGCAATTTAGAGCCAGGTTATATTTTTCTGGAGTTACTTGTACGCACGAAAGAATGTTCAAACAAAGATAGAACTTCCACTAAAACTGGTTTAATTGCTAGTCTTGGCTTTTTTGCCCTCACAGATCTCGCTAGTAAATCGTAGAGATTAGACTTGGGTTTGTATATATTCTGTGTATTATTACCTTGTTATGAATTATTTTTAAACCAAATATCCATGTTACTCCCTTGCTCTTTAGATTGCCTCACTCAATGCCTTTTCTTTCCCCTTCAGGTCAATATCTCCAACGTCATTGGAAAAGCCCCCAAAATTTTATTAAGTACTGGGAAGAAGTCGTGTGAGATTGATATTGGATCTCCTCTGCCTGAGGGAAACACATTCTCCCATCTCCCCACCACCGAGCAGTTGCTGACACCCGTTAATGGTGCATACTTTGTACTTCTTACGGTGGTGACTTTTGGAGGGGTGTGGGCCTGCTGCAACCTCACAAAGAGAAAACATGGCTCCGTCCCTTATCAAGAGCTTGAAATGGCTACACCAGAAACTGTCTCCAGTGCCTTTGTGGAAACAGTGCAAGGATGGGATCAAGGTTGGGATGATGATTGGGATGAACAGAACTCGGTGAAATCTCCAGTCGTTCGACTTCAGACAGGAAATATCTCTGCCAATGGCCTTACTTCTCGGCCTGCGAACAAGGATGGATGAGAAAACAGTTGGGATGATTAGGAATTCAAGAATGATAGAGAGCAACTGGTGACGATGACTTACAAGGGAAAAAATCCCAAACAAAAAGGAAGGCAGAGTTAGACACCATTGTCACATGCATGGGTTTGAACTCGATGGAAATAGTTGTTACAGAAGTTTTGTTCCTATCGGAATGACGGCAGGCTAAGGTTATGGCTTTGCTGCTGTAACTCTTGTTTTTCTTCCTCCCCACAACACCGCCATCACCACCACAACACCCACCCCCCACAACCCCCACAACAGATTGTACAGTCCATTCCTCACAGCTCTGAACTGGCATTTGGAGATACATGACAAAATCACAGATTCGTGTTTTTCTGGCCAAATCTTTGGTCTAGAAACCTTCTTTGTTGCAAGAGAATGATACTTGGACGGTAACAGGTCACTGGACAGTGCCATCTAACCCAAGAGAAGTTCCATCTGTTTCCGTTTTCTTCTTTTCTTGATTTTGCAGCTCTACTTCCGCTATCTGGAACGTTGATTTCCCTCTTCCAGTCTTGTGTTGGACTCTCTCTCTCTCTTTCTTCACCTTTCGGGCCTGGCCTCTACCTGGAACGTGCATATTTTTACCCTTTTTCAGCACCTTCGTTGGGCTGTCAACAAATCCACAGAGCTGCTGCAGAACCCATATCACGTCGAAACAATTCTGTCATTTCTAGTGGGACGCCCCTGCTTGTAATAGCTTGATGAGTTTATGTGCATGTCAATGAGCTTATTGGGCACTCGCAAAGCTAATAAGCAGAGTAGTGCGTGGGATCTATCATTGTGTCCCTGAAAAAGGGAACCAAACAAAGAACTGATTTTCTTTTTCTTTTTCTTGTAATTTTCCCCTTGCCTTATGCGACCCCGCATTCCAAGATTGCTTTGCCTTTTTTTTTTTTTTACTCCCCTACTTTCATTCATCTCATCTCATGATTCTGTCCCTTTTCCACTTGAGACTTCCTCCACTGCTTTATCGACATGCTATCATGCTCCCCTCCCCCCTCACCTACCCGAAGCATATTCCACTTCCTCGAAGATTTCATCACTGAAAATTTCGACGTGTATGATACCATGCGAAATAAAGGATCGATAAACGTGTAGGAGGGCAGTTTGAGCCGGGTTGACTGTCAAGATAAGATCCCCCTTGAGCCATTCATTCATCTCCTTCTCCGACTGGGCGACAGTTGATTTCAAGGATACCCGGGCTACGAACGTCGGTCGGACAACAGTGATACATGCCCTTTTTATGAAGAAATCGGTAGCCATATGTATGTGTGCTCGAGCAGTGATTTCTCTCTTTACCTCATAAAGAGCAAGTGTGTTGGACAAAGAGTGTTCCTAAAAGGCATGAAAATACATGAAGTTTGGTTTTCTCTCCAAATTATCAACCAAACGTTCAGAAGTGGAAAATGAAAATGATGTTTTGTAACGAAATTCAATAGAATATTATATATATATATATTGTAAAATAATAATTTATCAGAAACTTAAACAGTTATATAATCATTAACTTATAACATATATTATATATACCATGCCAATAACATATAAGAATTTTCACACATTGTGGCCCGAAGTGATTGCTGTGCACTAATGACGACTACTACTACTCCTACTACCCACAGTAAGTAGCCTCCCTTTTCCTTTTCCTCCTTTTGCCTTTTTGTGGGCCTCAATGTGATCCCTCCCTCCTCAATGGTGGCCTACCCCACGCATTACATTCCATTTCCTTTCGACACAGTTTGAAAGATATGGCAAAGAGGCGTAGCCTACACAGTTCCGGGGAAGTAAAAGTACTAACCGGGTCGATTCGGTCGGTCGGTCGGTCGGTGTCGGTATAATCCTGGCTCGATAATATCATCGGGACCTCAAATGTGTTCCGATCTGATCTCGGGATTCTACCGTTTCGATTTTCATTGGGAGGAATAGAGAAGGGGAAATGAAGGAAGAAAGTTGGCGTTCGAGGTGTTTGAGCATGTTATCAATTGGACCCACCACTTTGCTTCAAAGGCAACCCGTAGTTAAAGAAGAAACTGCAAATCTATGCAACTTCGTAATTCGATATCTCGATATCTCTCCATCATAAGTAGCATTAGTAATTAATTAAATTTTCAGAATATTAGACAGCGAGCGAGAGAGAGCAAAATCACATGGATTGGCTTTTTCCTTTCCTCGTTATTTCCTTTTCTTTTGGGAAAGGGAATGAGTGGGTGAATACTATGATTGCGCACATATTTTGGTCGTCGAGCCCTGCCATGATGTCCTCTCAAATCTCGAACTATTCCCCTCCTTCACGCTTCACTCATTAGTCTCACCTCCCACCTTCGGTGCACCTTTCCCCCCTCTCAATGCTTCATTGCCTCACAGAATGATTCTGCAGATTAAAAGGAGAGACAGAAGCATCGACACGATCGAGACTGGACTCAGACGAGACCCCCCCGAGGTAGCGTCGACCCTGGTGGAGCTTGCCCACCCTGTGCTCCGGCGTTACAGTTCATGGCCCGAGCAGACATACCGAAGCGGGAGGGCCCTCTAGAAGGACTCCCGGAAATGGGATCAACCGGTTGAAGATGGCAATATCAGTGAAACACGATCCTCCAATGAGAGCGTCTTACTGCGGATTTAAGAAAACATAAGACATCGTCCCAAATTGTTCACATACCAGTAAGCAATGTTCTCGTATGTAGTAGTTGTGGCCGGTGAAGAGGAATCCAGTGTTACAACTGTGACAAAATAACCAGATACTCCCAAAAAAATAAAAATAAAAAGGACGACAACAAATAAATGAACGACGACGCTACACTAACTCATGCCTCTGGAGAAGGAAAACTAACTGGATTAATCTTCCCCGGGGAAGCAACCGCGACTAATTTCCATAATGTATGCCGGAATTGCAGAGTGTCCCGAGATCACTCGACGTCCTCCTGGCCTTCCGAAGGGCATTCGATCAACTCCAAGATGTTCACGACCTCGCTCATGTCGGGCCTGTTCGAGGGCACCTGCGATGCGCAGATCAGCCCGAGCTTTACCACCGGAATGACCTCCTCCGCCGGAAAATTATCCGTAAGCCTCCCGTCGATACATTCCTCCACCCGACCGTCATCCAGAGCGCTCCTCACCACGTCGCAGAGGACAGCCACGTCGTCCTCCATGTACTCCACGGGCCTCCGCCCAGTCACCACCTCCAGCACCAGAATCCCGTACCCATAAACATCGCACTTCTCGGTGATCTTCACTGTTCGGCATGCGAATTCTGGGGCCATGTACCCGAGGGCACTTTGGATCTTGCTACTCAGGACGCAGCGGTCCAAGGCCGGTAACAGCCTCGCAAGGCCAAAATCCCCCACCCTAGGCTCGCCAGAGGCATCCAATAGGATGTTCGCTGATTTGAGGTTGTAGTGAACCACATTCATCTGGTGCAAGTAAGCTAGCCCCTTGGCCATCCCCAGGATTACGTTGAACCTCTGACGCCACGTGAGACAATTCTCCCTACTGGCGTCATGGATGTGTCTGTATAGGCTCCCGCCGGGGACGTACTCGTATATTAAGAGTTGCACTGATGGCTCCCAATAGTACCCCTCAAGGGATACAATATTTCCATGCCTGATTTTCCCGAGGACCTTCACTTCCCGCTCGAAGTCCTCCTGTGACTTGATCAGACCCGAGCATGTGAGCTTCTTGATAGCTACTGATCGTCCGTCCTGGAGGACTGTCCGGTAGACAACCCCGAATCCACCACGCCCGATCTCGGATTCCTTGTTGAGCAATGCCTGAGCACCGGCAACAAAGTTTGCATCCCCAGAGAACATGACGAGTTTCCCATAGTTGGCCCCCTTGGCAGATGGAGAACAGCTGAAGTCCTCCCCTCCTCCGGAAAATGTGAGCGGTGGATCAGCACGGGACATGGTGGACCTAACATGGATGTTGAGAACTGTCACAGCGACCACCCCGATGGCTATGGAGGCAGCCGCGCCAATTGCAATCAAGGCAGAGATGCTAAGGAGAATCCTCTTATGACGGTGGTCTGGGGATGAGGGAGATCCTCCGCTCGAGTCAGAGGACGAATTAGGATTGAGGACAATTGGCTTCGGGTGGACGCTTGGGCAGGAGTCGTTCATGACGGAACCACACAAGGCAGGGTTCCCCAAGACAGAAGAGGGAGGGATCATGTTGAAGAACCCACCCACCGGCAGCTCGCCCTCAAGGTTGTTATGTGAAATGTTGAAGTAGAGAAGGTGAGAGAGGTTTGCAAGCTCCTTCGGTAGATTCCCTGAGAGGTGGTTCGAGGAGAGGTCAACATACGTGAGACTGGTGAGCTTTGAGAGGACCAGAGGAACAGGGCCTGTGAGGTTGTTGTCTGATAGGATCCTGCAGGATTTTTATGATAAAAAGTCTCAGTCTGGTCTTTAAGCCGAAGAGAACGTACCGTGAGATTACGAATACTTGGGACACTGTTAAGACTATGAATATACTAAATCCTGCTCTCTGAATAGCATCACATTTATTCTGCCTGGAAAATAGATTGGAGGGACATTGAACTTCTTGTTTTATTGGCCATAACTTGTCTTCATCCCAAAATTAACTAAATACAGCAAGTTAGCAGATACAATAGAATAAAGCAAGGCTTGTGTACTGAACTTACAGAGATGTCAGAGAAGAGCAAGTCTCGATCTCAGTTGGAATCTTCCCGCTCAGGAAGTTCTTCTCCAGTCTCAGATCCGCAAGCGAGACTGCCCCACCTATCTCGGGAGGAATCGTTCCATTTAGCTTGTTGTTGCTCAGATCAAGAAACCGAGTTCTATTGAGCTCCCCGATGCTTCTTGGGATGGAACCGGACATAGAGTTTCTGGAAACGTTCAAGGACCGCAAGTTGCTCAGAGTCCCGATGTTCACAGGAAATTCTCCTGCGAATGCATTAGAAGAAACATCCAAAACCTTGAGATTCCCATAGGAGGCTGCTGCTACAGCTGAATCGGGCCTAAAAAGCCGAATGGGGAAATCGCCTGTTAACATATTGTGGCTCACATCCAAGACTGAAAGATCAATGCAATTTGAGATGGACCCTGGCAAGATTCCAGTTAAGTGGTTCATCGAAAGATTCAATTCCCTTAGCCGTGGAAGATTCCCAACCGTTTTGGGGATCCTACCGAAAAATCTGTTCCTCGAAAGATCCAAACTCTCGAGGCTTCTCAACTCTCCCATCCAGCTGGGAACCTCCCCTGTGAGTGAATTCCCACCCAAGCGAATAGAGGTGCATGAGACGAGCCTCCTCATCGACTCAGGAAGGGTTCCCGAGAGGAAGTTACCACTCAAATCAAGCGACTTCAAAACAGAACATCCTCCTACGTCCTTAGGAATCCAACCAGTGAACCGGTTTCCACATAGGTTCACAGTCCTTGCATCGTAAAGATTCTGAATACCTTCAGGGATCGTCCCCTCAAGCATATTGTCCGATAAATCGATATCTTGAAGCCCTCTTGTGTACCATATCCCCAATGGTAGCTCCCCCCAGAGCTGATTCGAGGAGAAGTTGACGTCCACTAGAGTCTGGCAAGAGCTCAGGGAATCAGGAATCCTCCCCGTGAGACTATTCTTGGCGAAGGAGACTGACCTAAGAGACCCACACTGCTGGAACAGTTCCTCTGGGATCGGCCCAGTGAGGTTGTTCTGGCTCAAATTGATAACCTGCAACGTCCCGAGGCGTGAAAGACTGGGGAGAATTGTCCCGCTGAGATTGTTGTTGGACAGAGAAAGGACCTGCAGAGACTGTAGTCTCAAGAGGCCATGGCTTATGTGGCCCGAGAGGGAGAACCCGTCCAGTGCAAGCTCGGTGACTCGGTGAGCCCGGGGGTCGCATTTCACGCCTTCCCAGCTGCAAGGGCTCTCATCGTCCTCGTTCCAGGACACAAGCTTCGCCTCGGGGTCAACTAGCCCGGCCTTGAAGAATATTAGGCCCAGAACGTCGTCGTTGAAGACCGGGTCTACAGAATGTGTCAGGAATGGGGCAAAGATGATAATCAGGAAGACAGTTCTGATGATCATGTTTCTAGTTAAAAATGGTGGGACTTCATACGACGGCTTGAGAAGTTGATCAGCGACAATGGGACCAAAGATCCGACCAGTAGCGAGCTTAAGATCAAAGTTATGATCATACACAAGATCAACTGATCATGAAAGAGTGATTCAAGATAATGTGCTGCGGAAAAAGTAGCAATTAGGGCCGCAAAGCAACCACCTTGCAATTCGAGAAGACAACTTTCCTATTCTGTACAGTGCAGCTCAACCAAAAGAAAGGCGAAACGAAGCTTGCTAATCTAACGCAAACAAAGGTAATCGCTAGATCTCAGATCACGGCAAAAGAGAGACAAGCAGCCCAGTTCAGCTGAAGAAACAGAGGAGTAGCTTCGGGGGGAATTGACAACAGAAGGAAACAGAAAAAGGGAAGAATGAGCAAGAAATGGTTTTTCAAGTGGGTTTAGCAAGAAATGAGCCGATCAGGGCGGCAGCACGGACACAGAGAGAGAGTGCGCATGTTTTTTTTTAAACCCACACTTCTTCTTCTTCTTCTTCTTCTTCTTCTTCTTCACGCTTCTTCTTCTTCACGTAGTTCACTCAACTAGCAAAAGAATATGCATTGGAATGAAGAGGCGAGAGCGAGAGAGAGAGAGAGAGAGGGGACAGTCGGAGTCGGAGAATTTGGTGGGTTCTCTAGTGGTTAATGTTGCCGAAGCGAGAAAAGCTAATTTAAGGCGAACTGGGTTCTCTGCGTGTGCTTCGAGAGAGCGTGAGAGAGAAGATTAAATGATGGCAGGAGTTCATAAAACATAAAACAAAGCAAGAGTAAAGCAGAGCATTTAAGGCTCATTTAACGGCGATGGCGACGCAGACAGATGGAAAGAAGACGACTGCATTTTTTTTTCAAAATCATTTCTTCATTTTTTTTAATAATTAAATTAGTAAATAGGACAAAGCGAACAGGGTGGGGGTTGGGGCGAGGAGGAGGACAGCAGCGTATGATAGCGCAAAGTGGATGTAGGAGAGTGAAACGACAGGGGGCTCACGCGTATTCATAGTTCTCGACGAGGTGAAAAAACGGTCTCCGAGATTTTCTGTTTTGTTTTTCACTCCAAGTTATTGTCGTTTCCATGGATTCCAAAACACAACTGAGATCACACGCTCAGATCAGTCAGATACAAAAAAAAAACCAATTTCTTAATCTTGAATTCTCTGGACTCTGCACTGGTGGGAGGGCCAATTTTTTTTTAAGTAATAGAGAAAATTTATTATTGAAAAAAAATGCACATGGTAATTCAAATCAGGATTAGTACCCATTGAAGAAGCGTGCAGGGAATGTGGGATAGCTTTTAGCTTTTCAGTACTGGTTGCATGCTATTTGAAAGTGTTCGCTTCAACGCAACGATACAGTTCGGATTATTGATTCTCATGCTGGATTTCAACATGCAAATCGAGCATCGAAGTGCGAACCTGGAAGAACAGAGAGTCTACGGAGATGAGATGGGCCATGCCCTAACTCAGTACTCAACCCCGAACTCCATGCCAAAGGGAGACGCTTTCCTCTGGTGAGCCAACTGGGCCTTTGACTTTCAGGTGCAGATCGAATCTGGGATGGAGCAGCAAAATTGACCTCTACTTCTAGAAGGGAAAAAAGAAAACAACAAAGAGGAAAAGGAAATTCGTTGGGAAATTATCTTCTGTTAAGCTCCTTCCGAGTTCTGTCTTTTTTCCATTTTCTAATTCACTGGGAAATTATCTCATGCCATGCCATCGGATGAGTGAGTAGATGGGGAAAGGACCCCCAATCGAAGGGGATTCTCATCCCATCGAACAATATGAAGAACTAACCTTGATCCATATCCATGACAATGATGGTGATGGGGACATAATGCGTATAAGAAGTGAAGACTTTCAACTTCGAGGAGTTCAATTTGTTAATATACTCGAGATGAGTAGCGTGAATGGCGGGTTGACTGACCGACGATGTTTTGGGGGTTTGATCGTAAACGGGAAGCAACAATTAAACAAACATTTGGCTTTCAGTAGTCTGCGCTCTGCAGCTGTTTAATTGAGTAGAAATGAAGGAATGAATTTTTACATCATTAATCTGCTGCAGTTCAAGTTTTTTTTCCCCTACCAATGAAACTCGTGCCCTCATCAATCCCATAAACTGCATTCAACTTATCGCCAATCGAATATCAAACAAGTTCATGATAAGATGTTACCCACAATCAATCAGATCTGCATTCACTATAGCCTGAGTTTTGAGTCAGATTTCTTCCAAGGCAGACGGATCAAGGGAGTCATCCCACTAATGCCCAGCAGAAATGAAAAACGAATGAAATGGAATTCTCGAACAAAAAGGGCCATAAAGTTGTCCCAATCCCATGCCAAAGGAGAATTTTATCGAAGATCTCTCGATCATTCCAAATCAGAAGGGAAACTTTTCCATGTCAATAATGGAAATATTTATGAGCCAATATCCATAAAGAGTCCAATTTTACAGTATAACACTAAAACGCTTTAAAGAACAGAAGCTTTCAGTGGAACCGAATGCTGTATCAAAAGGACCGTGCTCATTGAGGATATCTGAACTTCTCGATCACCTGCATATCACCTAGAACCCCACCGTCTCTCCAAGGCCACCTTCGATTCTTCTCATTATCCACGGAGCAAAGAGAGATTCTCATACTTCTACACGTCTCCATGGGAGGTACGAACATGTACTTCCGCTTGATTATCAAGGGGCATGTATTGTGCCATAATAGCTCGAATCTCCGAATCCATGTATCTCTGCTTTTCCACAAGTTAAGAGAGAGAGAGAGAGAGAATAGATCATTGACTAGTGTTCTGTTCAGACTGGATAACTTGACTTTGCAGATGAAGCAGAAGAGAAGCACAAGTCTGAGGAATGTGATGCAGATTTACCCGAATTCGGTACTTGTAAAGTGCATATCCCCCGAGTCCAGCAGCACCCAAGCCAAGAATGATTATCCAGAAAAAGCTCCAGCTTGAGCTACTCCTGTGTTCTTGACCTGTTCAATTGTAGAAAGATATTTTTATCCAGGGAAATATCATAAGGCAGGAATATATGAAACAATGGACCGAATCCACATGGAGAAATTGAGAGTGTCTACTCACTGATACAAGTGTCATGTTCTTGCAAATACAATAGACCATTGCTGCAACTGCAGTCGTAACTGCCCCATGTATTCCGGCACTTGCACTCTGGGCATTGACAAGCTTTCTTTTCTTCGCACTCATCCACATCTGAGAATATGACAGAGACAAACATAAAAGAACTAAATCAGCAGATGAACTTCAGGAGCAAGCAGCCCATTCAATTCATCAGAAAACTCATACAAATTAACATCTCATGCCCAAGATTGGAAGATAGGAAGAGTGGCCCAATGGTCTACAAAAGCAAGTTGCTTGATGAAAACAATACATTAATTCCAGTCTGTAATTTCATGGCCCAAGAAACTTAGAAGGATGCTTTTTCTTCTACATGGTAAAATTAACAATTTCTTCTACAGACAAATAGTAACTGAAGCAAGTAATACCTTTGCAGGATTTCACTCCATCTCCCACAAACCCAGGAGGACACATGCAACCCTTTGTGTGATCATCCTGCACAAGATACAATCAATACGTTAAATAAAATTTTGAATCAAATCTGATAGTTGAAAGCTACGCGTCAATCAAAAGAGATGAGGCTTAACTTACAATGCAAGCAGAGTATGTTCTGCCATTTTGGGTGTGCTTCCAACAACCTCCATTATTAATCTCACAACGCAAAGCTCCTGAAGCTAGACTCACAGAATAAATTCAACTTAGAAGATATTTCATGCTATACAAATGCTCCGAAAACCAGCAGTATTTCATCAAATCATCAGCAATATTTACCACTACATACAGCATCCTATGCAACAAATAGTTTATTTGACAGTTACATATCAGCAGCTTTAAATGAGTTTCTATCTTGTACCAAAAAGAGCAAGAGACCACCAAGAGAAGTAGATAACAAGGCAATCCTAATTTCAGAGCAGAAGTATTGGTGCAATCACTAGCACTTCTTGCACTAGGCTTTAGCAATTACCAGAAAAGGACAACTTTGACCAAAAGCTTCGCAATATTTTAGTCATATACAGAAATCTATAGATAGAGTTACCTTCACAATGAGTATAACCATCACCAATGAATTTTACCCCCTGCACTATAGGACATTCACATACCCTTCCGCGAAAAGTATCCTGCAGAGGAATGACGATAATATAAGAACTGATGCTGACCTCAAATTAATATTCATTTAAGTTCAATAGCACAGAATGATCATGCATTTAAATATTTACTCTGCAGGCAGTAATATTAGCAGACTTGTCCTGCCAGCAACCACCATTATTCTCCAGGCATTCATTCGTCTCTATATCTGCAAGAATGACTCCATTAGAGGACAAGAGTGACTCCATCTAAGAAATAGTCACTTTTCTACTAGAGGAACCTGATAGTCACTTCTCTACTAGAGAATCTTAGTTTCATATTATAAAAGGGCAAAAGCATGGGTCCCTCAGCCTGAGAAAGAGGAATATGAGAGACAGCTAAAATTGAAACCTGAAGTCAGACAAATGGCAGGCTCAGTTGTCTCCTGGAAACCTGCACAGATGGCTTTGAGGACTGCTCCTTTGTCTAACTTGCCTGAAACAACCGAGACAACATATGAACAAAGAACATTCAACATCAAGCCAAGAAAATCAACATGACCTGCATAATACCTCTATATTGCCTATTGTTGATGACAAGTGTGGGCAAGATAGTTACATCTCCACGAGATCCTTTGCCAATCTAACGTCCAAAAAGAAGCAACAAAATCAGTAGGGAATATCTCATAAAGAATAAGCTTCAAGAAGGAGACAACAACATCAAGCATGACCAATTACGATGAGAGGCAACCTGGGCATCCTGTTCAGCTTTAAGAACTGGGTTATTTGCATCAGCATTAGGATCACCCATACATTCATCTATCTTCTTCAGATCCACACCTTCATTAAAGAGGAAAAAGGAGCGAGCTCAAAAATTGATTGAAAGTTCATTTTTCTGCCATTATAAAACCCTGTGATCCTGTTTTAACAGGAAAAAGATCCTACCAAGAGATTGAATAACTTGATTTGCACATTCTTTAGTATACTTCTTCTCTTTCATTGGGCAGCGGATTGCAAAATCAGTTACGTAATCCCACCAAAGCCATGGTTTCCCACTTTCATAGGCAACTTTGTGGAAGCAAACTTGTCTTAAATTCTGGATCACAACATCCTTTCCGTCGTATCCTTTAGTGAAATCCTGCTCTGGATCAGGAGCACAGTACCTCCCATGGTTGATGCACTGAGACTTGCACTGTTTGCTCAGAATAAAAGCTTCTGGGCAATACCATGTAATATAATGAGGGGTGAACTGAGTGTATCCCTTCTGCTCGAGAATCTGAGCAGCTCCTTTGAAGTTCTTGACAAACTCAATCTGACTCTCACACTTGGGCCCACACTCATCATTGCTGTTAGTCCAGAACTCATACTCAACCCGCTCATCAGGATGAGGGAGAGCTTCGGTCCAATCCAGACTAATAGTCACCATTTCCCCACTGGACAGAGCTTTCTTTATGTTGTCTCCCAAAGTTTTGGTTATGAGGGCTGAAGGGATTGTGATTTTCTGAATGTAATCAGCATCAGCATTTTCTTCCTCGGGAGTGTCCATGGTGATCAATGGTTCGACTCTATTGTCTGAAACAAGGACTGCTGCTGCCCCACCATTCTGAGCATTCCAAGCCTTCAACGTGAAAAAACAATCTATAGAGCAAGAAGAAATTTGAGAAAGGTGAAGTTAATAAATAAACAAAATTTTAATTTTGATTAGCACTAACCACAAGATTAATCTGCTCTCTAACACCAGATCATGAGACATCTTAAATCTTCATTTGAGTTGATGATTTCTATAGGAAGGTTGAGGAAGAATTAAGATAAATATATATTAAAATCCTTCAAAGAGATAGAGAGTAACTATAAGTCCAAAAGTAAGGGCATGAGCTCCACATGTTCAATAACTCAGCATGGTAGATATAACACTGTATGCAAATATTTGGCTTATACTACTCATCATTGTTGTCTGTTTTCATATAATGTTAAAAGCTTTTGAAGTATTTGCAAATCTTTACGTCTAAACAAGCAAGATTCTTATTTATAAGAAACTTTACAAACATTTTACCTATATTTGCTATAGCCAAATATATATTTTTTTCAAGCACAATGGTCTCCACTTTCAACCTCTAATCTAAAAAAAAAATTAGTAGGGTCAAAGCTTACTCATAATCTTAACATTCTTGTAATCTAAGAACAAAGGAATCAATAGCAAAATTCAAACAAGAGCAAGAGAAGAAACAAAGATATTAACAACCTAGCAAAATCCAAGCAAAAACATGAGCAATGGCAAAATCCAAGCTTATGTGTCAACAACAACTTCAAACATGAGCAAGCCCATACATAGAGAGGGAGAGAGAAACAAAGGCAATAACAACCAAACAAAATCCAAGCTCATGTGATCAATAGCAAAATCAAACATGAGCAAGCCCGTGCATAAAGAGAGAAACAAAGGTATTAATTTAACAACCTAGCAAAATCCAAGCATGCAGTATAAAAACAGAAAGTGAAATTCTTTCCAAAGAGCAATGGCGACATGAGAAAGTCCATATCAAGTCAGAAAACGGAAAGAAAAGAACAAACCGAAGCTCAACGACTGCAATTAATGAAGGAGCCGCTAAAACAGGGAAGGCAATCAGATAAATCGGTCAAAGTGGAAAATTAGAACCGACCTCCTCGATCGGCCAGGAGGAACACCGGCAGCCCCCCGGGCTTGGGCTTGAAGGAGACATCAAAGTCCTCGAAGCTCTTGCAGGTCTTCTGGTTGGCCTTGGGATAGATTACAGTACCCACCATAGACCCTCCGTACTGCGGAACACCGAAGTTCCCGATCGCGCTCTCATAGACGCCCTTCAGAGAATTCGGGGTCGTGATCTTCAAGCTGTTCTTCTCCACTACGAATCTGCTCGCACACGGCCGACATAGCAGAAACCAAGCACAAATCAAAAGCCCCAATTTTTCCTTCATTCTTGCTGTTAGGGGCTGACCCAGAAGAGGAATAACTAAGCAAGACGAAGCCGGATGCTGGGTATCACTGCCCGAGCATAACAGCTGCAATTCTCCCCCGAATGTCAACAGGAAGATTGATTGCAAGTGAAGAGCCCGGATCAACAGAGGAGACAAGATGAGGAGGAACGTTTGAATGGAAGATTAACCCGGTGAACCTTTTGAATCTTCGCTTACGTTTACCTGAAAACTGATTTCGTATTCATAGATTTGGATTTGATCTTCCGGGAAGGAAAAACAATTTGATCTACAGTTGATGTCGCCTTTGGAAGGAAGATATGTCGTGCGACAGCGTTTTGGGGCGAGGGGCGGGCGCGCAGGGGAGAGGGTTGGGGAGGTGTGGAAGGGTTTCATAATGGAAAAACTCGCGATATGATTAATTTATCGGGGTCAGGATATCATCTCAGCGGCTAGATAAGGTTGAACTGTTGGTCTGTGGGCCCCAAAGTACGGCTCCGCGAAGTTGCATGAGACCCACGTGTTTTTTTAAACTAATTTCGCTTTACCGGAAGATATAACGTACAGAATAACAGAGAAAGCTTCCCTCTGGATCTACAATTATCTGGGTTGAAATTGAACAATAAGGACCGCAGTGTGAAAGTGGCGAAATTGGGCCTATTGGGGCCCACTGCTGTCTATATATGGGCCAGCCATATGGGCCTATCTGCTGAAGTGGGCTTGTGTTTAATCGAACCCTAATCGCCGCCATTATCTTGAGTTACGTGAGTGTTAGCTGGTTCTCCCAGGGTGGGATAAGAGACCGGCTCTCTCATAATCGGTTGAATGACTACTCGGCTCGCCCTTAGACGTCCAAGCCTTCAACTCGACTAGCCATGTGGTCAATGACGATACCGTTTGCTTAATCTCTTCATCAGAGAAAAGTCCAAATTATATCACACCCTATACGGACCCAAGCATCCGACATCTTTTAATCTGTACCCTTCATGCCCTCACGATCTTCCTTCCATGTACTCAAAACCATCTCATTAACCTAACGTAAGAGGATCGAACCGGAATAATTCCCCCCCGAATGGACTCTCTTATTGCCTGTCAGTGACGTCTGAGGAACCGTAGCCAACCCACCTGGAGTCCTAGGCCCCTGGTTCAACTTAGGAATAAGAGCAGCCCAGTCAATCCGATCTAAAAATGGTGATTCATGCCGGCTCCCGTGTGGAAGGGACAAATTCCTCGTGAAACAGGATAAGAACGTCGCAGGCTATCGTCAGCATCAGGGTTGATGGACCATGATGTCTTCCACGACGTACGAATTACATGTAATTGGATGATGCTACGATCGAATGGGCCGCCAATCAGTGGATCGAAGTAGCTCCGTAAGATCCGGGGTTATCCACAACGCAGTCACGTCCAGTTCCATTAGGCATTTTCTACCACATCCTGATTGGACCTATCAGCTCCAGTCGATTTTGGACTGACGTGAAGTGCAAGTTCTTCATCTCGCACACCCACGCACACATAAACCATTCTAGAATCTCATTGACACTTTCGTCTCTTGTTGGAGCATAGATTGTCATGTCTGGTGGCGGCCCCAAGACCGTCAGCACGTTCATGGACACCACGTTAATCATAAGCTCGATAAAAATATCTCTCACTTTTCTTGGAATTATTGATGTGCAACATTTTAAGATAATATCACAGTTTTTCTTTTTTCTTTTTTTTAACGATCAAGTATCAAAGACCAATCAATCAAGCCATGACTTATGCTTAGATCTCATGTAGGCAGTGACATGCGCTGCCTGACTAGATGTGTGCTGAGCTTCCAATTGACTAACTATAGAGCACCACATGGTGAGATGAGATACCTTAATAATCCATATTTCAATTGTTAAACATATGGAGATTTCGCTTATTAGCCAAAGCAAAGATGGATGAGTATGTCAAGCCTCGACAACATATCACATCAGGAGCAAGGTTTTATTCACCTGACAAGTAACAGCATCAAAGTACATTTACACAGTGAAGCTCTGAGAACAAAGCATCTCTACAGATGATGGTTAAATGAACTACACGACTACCACCACAGCTTCATAGTAGTAGTAGCCACTCGGATTTATAGACCCCGACCTCGTCCATCGCAGGAACCGTATCACAAGCGTGGTCAGGAAAACATATCATCGAAATCAACTTCGTCTAACACCAGGTCGTCTCTAGGTTTCGGTGGGTGACCTCTCGGGGACTGTGGGACACAAAAAGAAGGGAGGGGGGGCTTTATGAGGGAAAGGGGAAATGAAATGGCTGTGGAAATTCCACAGCTCGCGGGTCCCGCGCTCAATCCGCTCCACGCGCGCTGCTGGGAGAGTGCGCCACAAAATGTTCTTATTATCTTAAGAAATTGTTTTTATTTTTCATTGGTTAATTCTAAGGTTATTTTATTGAAATATAAATGTAGGTGATCATCTGAATTTGTGGGCCTCCGGCTATCAAAATATTTCTAGATCTAAGATCAAGCATACTAGATGTGAAGTTGCTATTTCATTTAGCTTGGTACTTGTTAGATGAGTCATTATGCATAATAATCTTACTAAAATCATGATAATGTAATTGATGTTCCTCTAAATGAAAGACGATCTTGTCCCATAAGTTGATTCCTATCAAATACCTATCTACACCCCAATGATTTAGATCACAAATTTCACTTTCATAAAAAAAATTAAGATGATATTTATATTTAACACAGTAATATTTGATATCTATTATTTTATATAAGGATGTGTATAGGGCAAATTTCAAGTTTACAAATCGAGACTAGAAAAATAGGGCGACAAATAATTTTGTATATTAATTCAATGAGGAACAATTTTCAATACAATATCTTGTAAAAAAAAATACAAAAAGGTTTAGATAGTGTGCTCTTGATCGAGGTAAAACCGTTGGAGGGCTTGTAAGCTTGATTTAAATATTGTCCCAAATGAGGGATTCGTAGCCTGTTCTCGACCCTGGAATAGTTGTGGAGTCATTGGTATTTTTGGGCTTGATCTGCTGAATACGCTCATGGATTGAAACAAGGGACGAGACTATGTATTCTTGATCAAGGTGAAGATCGTCAAGGCCTTTGTGCTTGATTTGTTGATTTCGCTACTAGTCTTGAGCAAGAGTTAGAGAAATGTGTTCTCGATTGAGGGGATGATCATCAAGGCCTTTGTGCTTGACTCCTCAAATTCGTTAGAGGTCTCGAATGAGGGTGGGAGCAACATGTTCTTAGTCAAGGGGAAGATCGTCGAGGCCTTTCGACCTTGATCCGCCAAATCTACTAGTTGTCTCAGACGAGAGCTAAAGTAGCATGCTCTTGGTCAATGAGAAGATCATTGGAGCCTTTGGGCTTGATCTATCGATCCACTAGTGATTTTTAACAAGGACTCAAGCAATGCATTCTCAGTCGATGGGAAGATTGTTGGGGGCCTTTAGGCTTGATTCGTTGAACCCCTTATTGGTCTTGAACGAGAACTGAGGCAGTGCATTCTCGATCAAGATGTAATTGTCGAGGCTTGTGGGCCTGATCCAATGACTTCAAAGTGGATTTCTTCCATTATTTGATTGGCAAAGTTTCGCATCTCTCTTATATTCTTCTCCTCTCGTTATTCTCTTGAATGACTATGAGCCCTTTATCTATAGAAAAAAAGGAGATGATGTGTCAACTCCTGTGCTTTAATCTAATTGGTTGCTTAAAATTAATTATGATCATCCATCTTATTAGTAATATATTATTAGTAAAAAATTATTTTTATGTAATATTTTATTAAATAGAAGAGGGTACATTAAGTAATTTTTTTCCTAATTTCTAAATTACACGATCTTTTCATTGATATATTAAGAAATCATAATATTTAGTTTCTTAGAACATTAGTATCATCTTAAATTTAACAATTAATGTTCAAAAAATAGTAAGGTGCTAATTTTTTATTGGCTAAAAGTTTTTTGCATTCCACAGGGTGATCATTGAAGAACTCACTCAAATGTTGGTGGCCACTCGATTGATTCTTCTTGGGACAAAAAATCAAAGTTTATCAGGTAATTAGATAGTTTGCCATAGATTGAAGACAAGAAAGGAACTCCATATGTCATTTATATGTCATTTGCCAGGAAAATTAAGAGTAAAAAATCAGAAAGGAAGGTGTACACACGCGCTAGTGGAACGAGTGGTGGTGAGAGCTTTACTCTCACACGGAGCGAATGATCTCAAGCTCCTATGTCACGATGACTGCGTCACGCTGACACCCCGTGTGGAATCTTCAATTTAATTTTCACACTCTGACAAATCTTTCTTTTTTAATTTAATGATTGAATTTTTTATTTGATGGGAAAAAAAGGTTCCAAGTTGGAACATGTTTCTGTTCTTATCCGAAGGGACAAGGCAGCTTAAATTACGACCATACCCACGTTGGGAATTTTGTCTCCGTTGAGGACATATGCCTATTGGCTACTCTTTCAAGGTCTCCGCTTTATAAATTAATATATTAATTAATTTATATTACATTAAATTTTAGCCTTAGAGCATATTTAATTGGACATAATATAATTCATAATTTTTTTGAAAAAAAATTAAATTCACACTTAATTTTAAAGTATTTAAATAAAAAACATATTACATTTTCGTATTGAATTATATTTACCTCGGTCCCCACCACGTGTCTTTCTTGATAATTGCCTTAACGAGCAAGGTGGAAAAGTTCTTTGACGGATGGCCCACATGCTGGGCATAATTCATTTCTAAGTATTTTTACATTTTTGCCCTAAGTCTCCTCCTTGTCTTTTTCCTGTGAACTTATCAATTTTCTTGGAGCACAGGAGGGTTAGGGTTATGTGGTAAATTCAAAAATTTCCCTATCACATCAAACATTAAAATATTACAATTATACATACTTTTTTTATCATTAACAATATTTATAAAATATAATAATTTTAAAATATAATTCACAAAAACTAAATCCTTCTTCAATCTAACTTTATACAATAATATAACATAATAAAAGTCTCTAATGAATTATTATATTTATCTAAGGTTGATGGTGTCTACACATTGTATCCGATTGATGAAACAACAATAGGCGTGCTGAAACTCAGGGCTACGATCAGAAAATGCACGAAAGAGCTTTGGTTTCATCTGATTGAGTCTCACAACCGTATAACATTTCATGACTGGAGTTTGCTGTTGGCTCGATGTGCCATCGACCATAGAAATGTACATGGTCGTCACATCTTGTCTGATAGCAAATCGTCTGAGACTTAGTCGTTGGAAGCTTGTGATGTCAACATGTACTTGTCAGTCTTCCCTTATCAGAGGAAATCACCACAATTTTCCTTCATTTTTATGGGTGCCGTCGGCTGGTTGACATGGTAAAGGACAGTGGAAACAAAATGGATGGACCATTCAACTTTCCTCCCTCATTTATCCACAGTTGGGGATGGCAATGGGGCGGCCGCCGGGTAAGTATCTAGATGCCTAGACCCGCCACGCACTATTATCCCGACAGCTGTACCATCCTGTGACCCGACTCGCGTGGGTGGGTCGGATCCCACCTGATATGTTATGACCCAAAATTTAAAAAAAAGATTAAAATAATGCTAAATTTAATATAAAATACAATCTAAATCTACATATGCATATAATATGATATAATAAAAAAACAAATATAATTAAAATTCACATGATTGTAATTAAATAAAGGTAATATCATAAAATTTGTTAGAATTAAATTATTATAAATTAAATAATAATTATTTTAAACATATATATTAAAGCGGGTCGAATCAGACCGGGCGTCACAAGCCATTACCAGACCCACCCCGTACCCGGCCCAAAGCAGGTCAGTCTAGGGCGAGTCTTGCATTGCGGGGCACAATTGCCATTCCCAGTAGGGATTGCAATAGGGGCGAGGTGGGGTGGGCATCTGGGTACCAAGACTCATCACGCATCCTGAGCTCGGTGATCCGACCCGCCCGACCTATTATGACCCAAATTGTAAAAAAAGATTAAAATAATGCTAAATATGGTATAAAATACAATATAAATTCACGTGTTTATAATAATATAATTTAATAAAAATATGTATAATTAAAATTCACATAATTGTAATAAAGTAAATTAAATGTCATAAACTTTATTAGAATTAAGTTATTACAGATTAAATTATTATTATTTTAAATATATATTAAAGTGGGCTAAACAGCGCAGGCGTGAGTCACAAGGCATACCCATACCCAGTCCAAAGCGGGTCGGATCTTGTGTGGCGGGGCATAATTGCCATCCCAAGTCCCCATCCACAATTGGCAAGTGGGATGTCGTTTTAATTTTCAACGAAGATCAGACGAGTTAGACTTCGAAGAGTTTGAAGATAGCAACCGACAAGTCCATTAAAGAATGTGTGAAGTAAAAATTGAATTGACAATATTTTTATTATAAATTGATAATAATGTTAATATAATAATATTATTTATGATATGATATCACACACAAATCTTAAACTCCTACCCAAATGGGCATTCACCATATTAATTGCTTGTCCAGCTGACGTAGAAAAGTATTTTTGGTGTGCAAATAAAAAAGAAGTAGTAATTTTGGCGTGCAGGTGGAATTTGATAAGTACTTGCTCGATGAGAATCATGATTTGGTCCCCCCCATGATGGATCCATCATCTTTCTAGCCTATGCTGGATTAGGCAAATGGATGATTAATTATTGGCCCACTTGGAGATTAAGTGAAGCAGTAAATTACCATTAGGACTTCATTAATTGTCTCAAGCACGTGCTGTCTATGTGGATTAACTTGAACCCGATCGTATAGACCCAAAAAAATATATTTTTTAAACAATAATAAGAAAAATTATAAATTTAATTAAGCTGCAAGTATCTGAGTTGAGAGGTCAGGCCCAGGAGAAACCCAACATGGCATCCATGCCGGGTTCTCGTAACGCCAGGCCCAAACACCAAACACACCTTGAATCCACCCCCGTATATATGTCTATATATATATATGTATGTATTTGCACGTGACGTAGGTTCATTGTCCCGTCGATGGAAGTTTCTGAAAATAAGCTCGTGCAGGTGCTCGAAAATGCATATGTAGTCTAGGGGCTGTTTTAGTAAATTAACCTATCCATCTGCAATCTCCAGCCGTCGATTCAATTCCCAATGATCACCTGATTCTGATACCTTAGCCGGTGATCTTGTCCTCGGTCCTTTCCTTCCGCACCCAAACTCTCCCCCCACAGTTCTCGTGGTTCTGTCGATTCCTTCCCCGCCAGAGACCGAAGCGATACCTTTCTCCGGTAACCTTAATCTCGGATCTCCTCTCTCTCTCTCTCTCTCTCTTTCAGTTATTTGGTTGCTTTGTTGCAATTTGATTGCTTGATTGCGTGTTCACCGCTCTGTTGCTTCGGATTTGGTTGGTTTTCAGGTGATCCTGGAGGAAAAAGTGCCGATTTATGGAGCGGGAGCTGGTAGAGCTCTTCGAGGCGGCCAAGAAGGCGGCGGACGCTGCCGTCGCCGATGGAGCGTCCTCCAGATCGCCCGCAGTGTCGCGGTGCGTCGATGCTCTCAAGCAGCTCAAGAGCTTCCCCGTTTCTTATGACGCTCTCGTCGGCACACAGGTTAATTTAAAGTTTATGTTCTTCATTCGATTGCATTTCCTGTAATACGGTTGCCACGACAACCCCTTTGCCGCATTCTTTATGAGGTTCTATACATAAGGATTATTTTGTCTGTTCCTGCAAAATTGGGTATAAAGACTGGGACCTTGAACTACGTTAATTTAGTTAAAAAGGAAGAAAATTATTATAAAGTGAACTACGTAAAAGTTTCTAGCTCATGTTGTACTTGCAATCTTACTGACAGGTGGTTAATCTAAATAGTACTTGAACTGCTACTTTGGGTGCATTTGGCAAATAGAACATACGAAAGTGTTTTTTAATACGCAGTTCGTCTATCTGAGTTACTTTTAAGTGTGATGACCATTTACTCGTGGATATATCTCATTTTGGCCAATTTTGAAAATTTTTTTATCAAGGAAAGCCATTGAATCAGATCCAGAGAATAGGAGAGAGAGAGATATCTTTGATTGATGTTTATGCTTTATGATCATGATAAGACTACGAATTCAGGAGGAAACGACTCCACCAATATGGTATTTCTTGGCGGGTGTGAGGGCGGGGGTGTTTCCCTTACCCTCTGTCTGCCTCCTGCTCTTGCCGTATAAACTTTTGCTAAAGCTATATTTACTATCTGTTTTGAATAACACTTATATAAAATATATAAACTAAAAAGAACCAGAAACAAGGATCAGGGAATGGGGGAGGCAACTATTATCATTGCACATACTTTTGCGGTTCCACAACTTATATTGATGATACGAAGATGAATACTGAAGATAACGGAAGGGGTATCCATCATCCTGGTTGTTGTTTTTACATCTGTTTGGATTCGGGATTCTAAATTCTGGGGTGCAGTTACCTCTTTTTTTGGGGGAAATTTCAGTAAATTATGGCATATTTGCTCATGAATTTGTTGAAAGTTTCTGCAAGAAAACAATACTCTCATACTCTTATTCACTAACTCGGTAATTGTTTTGAGGTCAAACTGTCCTATGAGCTGCTCCCAACCCCTGTCCACTAATTCCTCGTACCAATGTTGTATGGGAAAATACCTTGCAGGTTGGGAAGCAGCTTCGTCAACTGACGAAACATCCCAGTGGGACTATTAAGAGCATGGCTTTGGATGTGCTTGAGATTTGGAAGAAAATAATAATGGATGAAACTACCAAAAAAAAGAAGAATGGCAGCATTGATGGCAAATTGGCAGCTAAAATGGAGAAGGCTGATAATATAAAGGTTGAAAGTAGCCGGAGTTCAGTAATTGTTGAAAAGGTTGCAAAATCTGAAACTGTGGTCGTTGAGAAGATCTACAGAAGCGACAAGCTAAAAGCGAGCGCATCAGGTTCTGAATCTGTCAAAGTTGAGAGGATATCAATGGAGGAGAAACCACCTACAAGTGCCAAGAAGCCATCACAGGCACCTAGTGCTCCTCCAAAGCTTACAACATTGGTCAAATGTAATGATTCTCTACGTGACAAAATCCGGGAACTCCTTTCTGAGGCATTGTCCAAGGTTGCAAGTGAGGCGGATGAGGACATGAGGGATGAAGTAGATGCATGCGATCCGTTTCGGGTTGCGGTTATGGTGGAATCAGTCATGTTTGAGATGATGGGTCGATCCAATGGGACTCAAAAGTTCAAGTACAGGTCCATAATGTTCAACATCAAGGACCCAAACAACGCTGACCTGAGGAGGAGAGTTCTCCTAGGGCAGGTTAAACCCGAAAGGCTCGTCTCCATGACTCCAGAGGAGATGGCTAGCGATGAGAGACGGCGGGAGAACAGTCAGATTAAAGAGAAGGCCTTGTTCGAATGCGAGCGTGGGGGTCCACCAAAGGCAACGACTGATCAGTTCAAGTGCGGCCGTTGTGGGCAGAGGAAGACCACATACTATCAGCTGCAAACTAGGAGTGCGGACGAACCCATGACTACTTTTGTGACATGTGTAAACTGCAATAACCACTGGAAGTTCTGCTAATTTCCCGTAGAAGATAGCATTTTAGAGGGGACCGCGGCATTGCTGATTCTTTCTGGATTTCCATTGATGAGAAAGAGAGTTTCTCTGAAATCTTGGAGACATCTTCCCCTCTATCTATTAGAATCTGTAGCATGATGATAAGCTCTGCTGTCTTATCTGTAATAGGTTTGCAGCGCTTTTTACGTGGCCTAGGGTCTGTTGCTTTAGGTGCTACATGCTTGTATGCAGGCCCAAAGACTAATAGCTTCTTGACAGAGGTTCTTGCATCTCTTTTCCTTAGGGTAGAACTGCGTAAGAGGTTATCGCTTTTCCCCTCTATGGCTCGCTCGTTCCTCTTCTAGTTTAGGCTGCTTCCGGTCTTTGGCACTGAGCGATGGAGCGAGCAGACTCCGAATAACCGCTATATAACATTTTCGTTTTTACCCTTTCAAATGAACCATCTGAAATCGTTCCTCGTAGCCAGTCTGTTGGTTCCTATCAATTCCTTTTGGATCAAATGTGAACAGCTACAACCAATAAATTGTAGCGATGGTAAATGAAAATCAAGGAGATGTTAAATCATAAATAAAGCGAAATCACAGATCAAACATTTCAGGAATCCGGAAATTATCTACCCACATACAGTACAGAGGAACCCAGAAAGCTCCAAGGTCTCAACAACATTCACAGTGGATGCACGAAAACATATGTGCAGAAAACAGAAGTACAACAATCGGAGAGAGGCCGATGCAATCAAGTACGTCAGTTCTAAAATGAAAATTGTGGATGTTTTTTTCCCTTTAACTAGTTATTGCTGCTGCCACTGGCGTGGTACCGAGATTCAAAGAAAAGCCTTACGGTGGAGTAAATCAGCGAAGGTTCAGCCATTGCACCATTCCCATAGTCCCCACAGGCAAGCCTCTTAGAGACAGGTGGGATGAGAGAGATCCCAAGCTCGTCAATCACCATGAGATGTCGTTCTGTGAAGGGATTGGTCCACATGAAAGTGTTCATCGCAGGGGCTATAAAGATTGGTTTGTTGTAGTCCCATGCCCGGACAATACATGTCAGCAAGTTGTCGCAAAGACCACCTGCAATCTAAAGTTTGACAGATATGAAAGTTGTATTGACATACTGGAATTTGCTAAGAAGATACAACAAGAGATGTGATGGATGAAAAAAAAAAAAACAAAAAAAAGGAAGTGGTATCACAACAAATTTAAAATGCCTTCTTCCAAAATATTTGCAAGCAGTCTGCAAAGAATAAATGCAGAAACAACTACAGAAGATATGCATTTAAGTTGGCTTTTCTTCAAGTATAGGTCACACGCTTTTGTCCAAAACACGTCCTTGAAGAGCAAATATCTTTTTTTTTCCAGGAAAAGGAAAGTGCGAACTTTTCTCAACTAAACATAATAACCAGTCAAGCCGCCACAATGAGATGGATTCTGCAAGAGTGAAGCCACTTATACACAACCAAAGTACATACAATCAATAAGCTGGTATAAGAGCGCCAAATCAATTACTGGATTTTTTCTATTCTTTCCATCCTATCATAAAAGAGAAGCTAACAGCTGCATATAAGCAACTCTATAAATAAACTTTTCTCTTATTCTCTCTTAGAAAAACCCTGAGATAAATCCCTATTGTAATATCCTCCCGTAATCAGATCACAGGCTAGGTAGGGCAGGATACTATACCTTGCCCAGTGTATTTGCAGAAAGCGGAGCAATGACCATAATATCAGCCCATCTGCGGAGTTCAATATGAAGAACACTATCGCCTATCCTGTTCCAACTTGACCACTCCTCGTCATCAGTGTAAAGAGGTACATCCTTAGGGAGTGTTGCTCGATCAATGAAATGCAAAGAAGCCTTAGTTGCCACTGCTTTCACTTCTGCCCACTCAGCAAAACAATGACAAAGGTTGCCAAACTTAATTGCGGCAACACTTCCACTAGCAGCAAGCAAGATCCGAGGTTTCCTGAGAGAAAGATCTGCTTGTATTTGCTCCCTCTCCATAGTCTGGGCAGCCATGACCAACTGTTCAGTAGAAACCCGAATTGCACCCATAAATAAGAGATTTTGCATCCTTTAGCCAAAGAGAACAGCTCCATTTTTCAAGAAAATAAGAAATTGGGAACAAGAAATGGATTAGGTTGCATTGGTATGAAAATGGAGAAGCTTTTCCCTATAACCTGGAGTCAAAAGAAAAAAAGGAGGACGGTAACATGATCATACATCTATTTCTTCATTGACACGACACTGCATGGAAAATCAACTGTAGATAGAACTGACTAGGATGTATCACATTATACACATTCGAGCACATTAGCTGCAATTTCCAATACTGATAAACTCCAGTTCTAGGCGGTACAAAAGTTCAACGACCAACGAGTCCCCTCACCACAATTCCACTTGGAGAATCAAAATATCTCGTAAAGTTCGACGCACAAGCATATCGATTCGGCTGGGCATGTCGGAGTCATAGGTGCCCGAACAAAGCATTGAAAAGGAAGGGGGGAGGGGGGGAAGAACAGGGTCCCGGTTCCCAATTTCAAAATGGGAAATCTAGAAGAGAACCGAAAGGGTAAGAACACACAGTAACCTGAAATGCCTCACGGAAAGGGATTTCAAAATCGAAGAGAGGACATCACCTTTGAATGGGAGAGAGCTTCCACCTCAAGCTGACGCGGTCAAGACTAAGCAGGAAAGAGAAACCCTGTGACTGTGATCAAGAAGGAAGAGGAGCGGGGGAGAAGCCGATTTATTTTACTCCTTTTCGTTTTAATTTCTTTTTTTTCCCCCGTTTTGAATAACCGACAGGAAGACAAACGAGAGTGTACTGGGCCCAAGTTTGAGGCCCGGCCCAATTAACGTTTGCATGAAAAGGGCCCAATAGGATCTTGGCTGAGGGAGTCAGTTGCTGTCGCTGCAGACTGCAAGTTTCACAACCAAAATTACATGGCCAAATCATCTGAGAAACCCATTTCTTTTGTACATGAAAAGCATGACCTGTGTCACTATTCACCACCTTGAAACTCCTAGCTAGAATGCCATGTTCGGGTTCCTTATGGTTTGGCTTTACATACTGTGTTGACCATTAAAAACTCATTTCAGGGTTATTGGTTGAAACCTGCAGTCCAAGGTACCATAAAATGCAGCCAGGGTGACCGAGGCACGTTGGTCTATCTCAGAATCCACTAATGAACTCTTATAATCTATCTCCCCTGTGTACAGCTTTTCCTACATGCTATATGCATTGTATATGAGCAGTCCCGTACTTTCCGGGGGTTGATCACATCATAAAACAGTGCATAATAATCAACAATATGATTAATGATGAGAGTTTCTTCGAAGGAAAGACGGGGAAACTACTACTGGAAAGAGCTCAAGACGCTGGAATAGGTCCCTCTAACCCATCTGTCTGCTGAATGCAGCAGCTCCCTTTGGGCTTGAGCTTAGGCGAAGATGCAAGAATTTGCTCGCTGAGTGAATCAACAAAGCATCAAGTTCCTGAAACAGAGGGTTGATGAAGAATCATTGATTGCACAACATAAATAACTATATTCACATGGCATTATTATAGCAATTCGGTAAAAGCAAGACATGATTAGTTCACCGGATGCATCACCATAGTCTATCAGCTCAATGGGCTCAGGTCAAGTGTTCAAGGAATTGCATCGCCACTAGCTAGATGAACAAGTATTCATTCACAAGCTGCGTATTTTCCGTGAATTCACAAGCTGTGTATTTTCAGTGAATTTAGGGCTGCATCCTGGGGCCAAAGGGAGCCCGCATCTTTGCCCTGATAGTAGAAAATCTGCTCTCTTTTCCTCAGATTCCTCCATGGTAGCCATTGAAGTTCCGACCCTACTCTCCACAGCCTGAGAGCTGCACCTTGTCGCACCAAGACAGCTTCTGGAGCCCACAGAAGATCATATCCGCAAACATCAATGGTGCGGGGGTCCCGCTTCCTGCACTAAGGGAAGGCTCTTCTTCATGTCATTGCTAACAGAAGCGGGTCACAAGGAGGGCCCATTAGCGAGCATAAGCAGAGCTTCAGCAGCCCCCAATTCATCAGAGCTAAAGGCAACAGCATTGCCCAGCATCGGATTGACCGAAGATGGCCCTGCAGTGACACTGACAAGGTTCTTGAAGCTGCAGCGATCAGTGTGGCAACGCCCGTGGCCATACACAGCCCTTCGAGACTTGAACATCCTCCCACGTTTGCTGCGGCGGTGGCAGGAGACATCACCAGCATTTGCAGGGATCAAGGGCTTCTTCTTCATCCCATCCTTTGGGATCTTCAGCCTCAAGCTCGAAGCTCTACTGCAACCCACAACGCCGTTGATCAAAGGTGGCCCCACAGTGATCGCAACAGGGTTCTTGCTCCCACGGTCAGTGTGGCTGCGCATGTGGCCATACACGGCCTTGCAGGACCGGAACTCCTTTCTGCACTCGCTACAGCAGTGGATGGAGACATCACCTGCATCTGCAGGGGCTGAGGGCTGCTTCTTCATCACAGCACTTGGGGTCATCAGCTTCAAGCTCGAAGCTTTAGAGTGTCCCACGCTGCCGTTGATCTTCTTCTTCATTCTTGATGGAGCTTGAAGTGAAGCTGATGACGTGGAACGTTGGCAGATGCTCAGGAAATTGTTCTTCCTGCTTCTTGAAAGAGAAATTGCCGGATGATGAAGAAAGAGTTCAGCTATCTCTGTGTTTCGGTCTTGATAGCCAGCTACAGGGTCCTTCAGCGAAGCTTTTGAGGCCAAAGAAGAGGAATTACTTCACTCCCACGCTTCTCGCCTCCATGATAGTTTCCATGTCTCTGTCTCTCAGCTCTAAGGCTTCTCCTTCACAGATAAGGAGGAGGAAGAGGAAGCTGGGGGGAGGGATGATCGCTGGACAAATTGGGATTCTGTTACCAGAATGCGGTATTGAATTCTCGTGAAGATTTACCCGCGAAAATTTTGAAAAGAATGGTGAAGATTACCATCCATAATATTGGGATTAAAAATCCGATCAACCCAGAACAGAAGATCTTCATAAAAGGGCTGGGCGACAGGTGGCCTTCTCCTCAAGCTTATTCTCATTTTCCTACAAAGTTTTCTACGACACATTCCTCCATCCCGGGACTTTTCTCCAAAAAATCCCAAGATCGTAGAATTTCTATTTGTTCAATTCGTTTTTCCGTGCAAATGTCTGTTCGTACTGCGAAATGGTACAGCTGTAGATATAGATCAACTTCTGTTATGATGCACTAAGCAGAATTAAATCCAAGTGGCGCAGGGCTGGTATTAGAGATATTCCACAACAGATAAGGATTGTGGCTGCTAGGGCCTTTGAATCTAGAATACTAAGCCCGTGGAGGAAGCCATCGGGGAATGAAGTTCAGGCGTGCTTATTTTTGAGGCTGTTCTGGATAGACTACGTCCACCTAGCTTGAACGGATAAAGGATTCAGAGGACACCTTATTGACCGGCCTTCACTAAGGTCCCGATAATTAGGCGAGGGTTAGGATTGAGATAGCAGTCAAATTCTCCTGCGGTTTTCTTAGAAGTTCTTCTTACTTGCTTGATATTCTACTTATTCATGAGCATCTATGATGTGTTTTCCACGACACAATGCTCATTTCTTAAGACACAGACAAGTACGGATTAATGGCATGGAATAGCCTATGGCAGATTCAAATTGTGAGAGATACCTCATGATCATAACCCAGAAAGCCTGTAAAAACCATATTACATATGAGTATCAGGTGGCATGCTCTAGATTTACTATTGAGCCAACCTGCGAAGTGATTCTACAGCAAGAACCGTAGATTTTTATTTCAAAAGCAACAACGCATATACATGCACTAGTTTTCATCCCATAATATGGCCTCGTAGTTACATAATTTACCCGCACATATTACATGATTTATCTATGCTTATATGAGTATTAGGTGGTATCATGGCACAAACAGATCCCATCGAAGCAAGGGTGTGAAAGGAACTCACAGTGTGGAATATCCTATGCATCATCAGCAAAGAGAAATGCTTCAAGTGGATTCTTCTTCTTGCAACCCCAATGGCAGTTCCAAGCACATAAGGAATTGAAGATGGCGACCCTCGTTGAGTGCAGTGATATGATATTCGAAGTTGAACGAGACTTGGCAATAACAACGGCGTACCCATCATCCATATAGTCTGTACCATCTGGGAACAGCTGCCAGAGAAGGCTGCCACCTCCACTCCCACCCCTCTTCGTGGAATTGAGAAGGATCTTGTACACAGTTGTGAAGAGAGTGTCCCGGAAGGTTGAGTTGTATCCTGGGTCCTTAGTGGAGACACCAAACTCAGAGAATAAGACGGGCATGTTGAGGTATTTCTCAGCATCTTCAATGTGGGCTTCCATCCATGATTTGATGAAAGGGAGATGCGCATCGGAAATTGCTTGGGAAATCCTTCACCATCAGTCAGTTCATTGGTTTGCTTATGAAAGCATAGGATAGGAAAGAATACAATGCAACTGGTTTAAAAAGCACACGACAAAAACAGAGGCTTTTTTTGTCATCTAAAATATTCAAGTTGTACACCCTACTAGATTAAAAACCACTTGTGTGCAGTCATTGATTGCACAGATCTGCACCAAGCCTCTGCTGTGGAGGATCTCTTTATACAACAAAACAGAGCTATGTAATAACCACAATGGCAGAAAAGCAAGAGGTTTAAGTTCATGACAACTAAAACTTGTTGCAGTTTACCATAATTTCTGACTTTACAGGAAGTCATAAGAGTAGATAACTTCTATATGCTATGGAATGGGTTACTCACCAGGAGTCTGCATAGATGTGAACTGATGCAAAATCAACACCAAGAACCAGATGGTTCCTTATGAAGTCTGTCCCAACTTGTTGGGCATATGTGTTTGGATTGAATTGAACTCTGTTTGGTGTTGAAGGACCATAAAATCCTTCCAAACCAATCTCCACTAAGTGCTTTGGATCAACGCTTTTTACGTAGACTGCCATTTCTTCGATCCATTCCTGGACACAAGGGTGAAACAGTTATAACCAGCCTGCAGAATGTAAAACTGAGATCCATTAAAGTCATAAAAAATCAAACCTGAAGCACATCACCAGAGGGATCTGAGGTGCATCGAGGCTCATTCATTAGTTCCCATGCAAATATGGTAGGGTCTTCCTTATATGTTATATTTGTGATCGTATTGACTCTATTCAGAACCGTCTATTGTAACATTAGCAGATATTAGCATATTGTTCAGACCAAAACCAAGCAGATTTCTACACATAAATAGAACAAATTGATGATGGAGAAAGACTAGCCTTCACATGGGCCTTGTAATAGCTCTTGACAGTTGGATTTGAGAAGAATTCATCATCTGAGGTCAAGTTTAGGCCAGCAGCTTTTCCCCATTTGACATATTGAGGTTTGCCCCCATATGCATCCCAGTTATTGGTCAATGCCAGTATCAGCCTGATCTTGTACTTCTTTGCTTCACTCACCACGAAATCTAAAGCCTGTTTCAGTTTAAGGTCCCCATCCATTTTGAGGTCAGTTTTCTTTCGTGGAAAAAAGCCAGGGAAAAGATATCTTCCGCGAACTCAGTAATCTGAACTAAAAGGACGAAAACCAGTCAAAAAATAATTTCTTAGTAGAGAAAATTGTAACATGAAAATTGCCCTGATAAAAGTTTCCATTAATTGAAATTCTCATTTACCTGGAGAAGGTTAGCAATGAAATAGTCGGTTGTTGGAGAGAACTATGAAGAACTTCTTGAGTTTTGGCTTTCCTCAACAAATATTATAATATAAAATACACATTTCCTGAGACTCTGTTGTTTTTCAACAGGAGAACAACAGAAACGTTTTTGCAACACTAAAGCCAAGTGGAAACAGAAGCCTGAAGAGCCACTAACTTCAGCCTTCTCTGTAAACCCTAACAATGAATATCTGTTGTCTCAGTTTTGGCCAGAGATCAATGATATTATACCAACTTGGTAGCAATCCAATCAACTTTTCAATATTTGACCCCTTGACGGTATCACGAATTTGCAGGTTTTTTTTTCTTTTTTGGGTGTGATTTTGGTTGGGGGGGTTGTGCGTGCGGTGGGTGGTGTGGTGGCAAAGTTGCCCAGAAAAGCAATTAATATCAGTAAAACTTGAGAATCAGGAAACAGCAGCCACCTGAAAGACTTCTTCATCATAAACTGATGGAGACTTTTGAAGAGCTCTCCACTGCCCATCATTGAAGGCCCAAGTCCTGCAGACTGTCAAGCCGACAGAAGAAGCTTGCTGGAACACCTCAGTCACCTTCCCTCTAGTAGATTGATCAGCGGCGAAGACCATCAACCAGTAAGTGTTGAACCCATTGACATAGAAAGGCTTACCATTAACCATGAATTGGTTGCCTTTCTTCTCAATCATTTGCCACTCATCAGCTTCCATGACATTCCAGTTGGAAAATCTGGAACAAAATGAAGGAATATGATATCTCTACAAATGTGCAACATATATTTGTTTATCATGAAAGTGAAAAAACTGCCCCGAAATTATAGCTGACTAAAAAGAGATTAAAATAATAAAAAGATGCAACTTTCCAAGAGGTCCAGCAATACTGCAAACATAGCCTGCAATAGCATGGATAAGTTCAATTTATGAAACAAGTCTTCCAGCGAAGCATTTCAAATAAGGAATGATATTGTGATGTCAACTTCCAACAATGATGTGTAGCTGAACAAGTAGACAAGAAGGTAACCATAATGCAAGTTATTGTAAACATTTTTTCAAGGACAAAGTTACTATATCTAGTAATTCTAGATATACCCTTGGCTCCAGCTAGAGTCAGCAAACTGATTCTCCGGATCCTTCACGACCATCTCCAGTGATCCATCCCCACCAAGATCAAGACCACTTGATTTTTCAATCAAAGCGAAACAAACAAGAATTGAGAATAGAAGGTTACTGAATCCAAATCTCCCAAACACTTTCTCGGAGAATCCCATGTTGTTTGGTCACAAGGGCACAGTATGCATCTTCACTCGAGGACATATTTATATGCAAAAGAAACTCAGTAAAGATTTAATCTTTGAGCAAAGCAATCGGGAATTCAATCAAGAAGAGTGGAGTAGAGGAGATGCCCCCTCGTGGCTTTAAAGTCAAGGTTGTTTTCTATTCTTTGCTCTGATGCAAATGTTTTCCTCCTCCGTCATAGGTCAGTGGATCTAAGAGCTTGAGATGTTAGGTGGGTTGATTTTTTTTTTTTTTTTGGGGGGGGGGGTGGGGGTGGGTGGGGGATAAGCTTCAACAAAGGGTCGTAATCCTTCCCCAACCTCAAGATATACATAGTTCTAGAAAAAACATAGATCCAAAGAGAAAAGTACCAAAATTCAAAACTTGTAAACCGATTCCAAGAATAAACAGCGGGGTTCCACAAGCGAATCAGAGAATGTTTCAGGAGGAGGAGAGGTACCTCTAAGCATGCTATAGCAATGTATCGACCGGAGCATAGGCAGACCCAGATAGAAATGTAAGCTCTGATCGAGCTATTTTCGGGAAGGGGAAAGAGGCAACTCTGTCTCAAGTCGGCTATGGAGCTGAAACGAGTGAAGGGGGATGGCGCCATTTTCGGTTTGTTCCGCCGTTCGTTTGATGGCAAGGTATCGTATGTAGCTGATACCGAGTGAAATCCATAGAGAGCAAAATAATCGATGGAATTCAGCTGGGAAAATTATACCAACGGTACAAAAAAATTGAGGAAGGTGTCTTTTTGATAAAAAAGAAATATTTTTTAACCTAAATTACTACAAAATATTTTTAAATTGTATCTTACAAATACATACCGTCAAACTCTTCCTTACGGTGTTAATAGATGCTTACGTGCTGATGTGGAAAAAGAAGCATGTACCACCCACGTGCATGGAGCAACACGGGCTGTCTTTCTTCTTTGCTGCAGAGCATATTCGGAGAAAGAAAGGGGGAAGCTCACGCATATGGAGGGCACTGGACTGTCTAAAAATCCAAAACACTAGATTTAGGAAAATGAAAAGTCCATCAATTGGAAAGTTGGTAAATGAGGCATTGAAATAGGAAAAGAGGGAGGATTACATGGCCACACAGGCGTCAGTCTCATTCTTTAGTCTTCTGGGAGTAGTTGTAGTACCGGTTAAACATCGTGAAGCTCCACCGAGAATAGTTTGAAACAATCCTCTGCTTGATAAGCCCATCTCACTCCCTCCAACCCCGATTCTCAAAAAGCCCAGAACCAAGGGCAACCACCCAGGTCGTAGATCTCATTAGACGAATTGGGAAGAACAACCGGTCTCTTTCTCTCTGTCTCTGAGTCTTCTTCCTCTGTCCTCTCTCTAAAACTCTCTCCACGTCTTGCAATCTCAATAGCCTTTCTGTGGCTTTCCCTTCTTTCACCAGATAGGAACCCCTCCGTCCCCAATACATTTAGAGAGAGAAAGGGAGGGGAGGGGATACAGACAAGTAGGTAGATAAAGGAGAGGAGAGGGAAAAACAGAGGGCTCCGGCGAAGAAGAGGAAGGAGGAGGGGAATGGGTGCTGTTTAATGCACGTGACTGGCCCATATATATATTTTTCTATGTCAGCTTTTCATTTAGCTGAAAAGAGTCCACGTATGAAATAATATGACACGTGGCATTCCAAATAATAACGCCATAAGGAGAAGTTCGACGGAATGTATCCACAGATACAGTGCATCTTGTACCAAAAAGATACTTTATGCAAATTTTTTGTACCAATAATGTAATTTACCCGAATTAACCAGTCTGTTATTAATTTTTTCATAATTTGATAGTACAAAGTAAAATGATTTACCAGAATATGTCAAGAATCAGATTTTTACCAGGACTAAAGAAACCCTATTGGCCCATTTAAAGGCCCACCGGGTCATGTTTAACGGGTCGGGCAGCTGCACACAGGAAAGCAGCGAAACCCTATATAGTATGTATATCCTGTCGCCTGCGTTTGTCAAGACTATTCCCTGATTACCGTTTGATTTTATCCCCTGGCACCAGCTGTTTCGCAGGCGGCTGCGGCTGCGGCCTCGGCCTCCTCCTTGCAACGATCATCCACTAGCGTAAAACTGGGAATCTCTCTTTCTCTTTCCCCCGCAATTTGATCAGCATCTAATTTGGTAATCAGGTATTCATAGTTTCATCACTTCCATTATCTCATTATAGACTCAATATTTGGCTTGATCATTTGATAATTATAAACTATGAAACTCCGGTAAAACTAAGCTTGACTAGGTTGATGGGGAGAAAGCTTCGTATATGCTTACTTAGCTATATATGTATATATATATATATGCGCTCTGCATGCTGTCGTCGAGGCCAGAGTCAAACTCTCTGTATATTTGAATGTCAAATAGTTTAATATCTTTTATTCAGACTCTGATAACCTTTGAAATTGTGACCCAAAAGTCAGTGATCTGATCATGCATAAGATGGAGAGGACAGGTTTTTGTACGCAATGGTTCCAATTTTAGAATGTAGTACAACTTTGGTAGAGTAATGTTACGTTGAAGTTGCTGTAGTTCTGTCAAAATTTCTTGAACTGCGGCAACACCTTTTTTCTACTCATAAAAGTTCCTGCAGTTCAAGAAATTTCTGTAGAATGTCATCTGACTTGTCAATTACAGCAGCAAGGAATAGTTTTGAGCACAATGAGCACTACCCGAGTTTCGCTCTGCCGGTCAACACTCTACACAGGCCATATCTCTCGGCAATTCAGCCCACAGAGAGAGAGATCACTGAATGTCAAAATCAGAAATGGGAGAGTAACTCACGCATCTCTTAATTTGGAGGTTGAATCACCTAAGTCACTTGAGAAGTCAGCATCCCCTAGTAGCAAGGAAGTCATGGAGGGGGCAGCAGAATTTCTAGTGGGGACATATGCAAGGGCGCCTCTCGTGCTATACAGCGGAAAAGGATGCAAATTGTACGATTTAGAGGGACAAGAATATTTGGACATGACTTCAGGGATTGCGGTCAATGCTCTAGGGCATTCAGATCCTGATCTGGTTAAGGCAATGAAAGATCAGGCAGATACTTTGATTCATGTCAGCAATGTGTACCACTCTGTCCCTCAGGTCGTAGTCATCTCTTTTCTTGTCTTTACATTGCCATTTGTTGTTAATATGTCATTGGTAAGTTTAATGAGTGGGGAAGATATTGATCAATAGTTGATCTATGCAGTTTTGTTGAGTAGGTACACTGTATATATCTTGTTGATATTTCAGAAGTCAGCTTTTGTTTTGTCTAATTAATTTTAAAAAAATGGTCAGGATTTAATAGATTATTCTTACTGCTGTAGGTAGAACTTGCTATGCGTTTGGTGAAGAGTTCCTTTGCTGATCGTGTCTTCTTCTCGAATTCTGGGACAGAAGCAAATGAAGCAGCTATCAAGTTTGCTCGAAAATTTCAGAGATATTCAAACCCAAATGAAAAGGAACCAGCGACGGAGTTTGTAGCCTTCACAAATAGCTTCCATGGGAGGACAATGGGATCAGTTGCTTTAACAAGCAAAGAGCAGTATAGATCTCCTTTTGAGCCTGTGATGCCTGGAGTCACTTTTGTGGAGTATGGAAATATCCAAGCCACAAAGGAAGTAATACAAAGGGGTAAAACTGCAGCTGTTTTTGTGGAGCCACTTCAGGGTGAAGGAGGCATACATAGTGCAACAAAAGAGTTTTTGCAATTTCTTCGTAGTGCCTGTGATGATGCTGGTGCTCTTCTGGTCTTTGATGAGGTAATGAACATAAAATAGCAAAAAAATGAAATATATACTTGATGCATGGAATTCATTCTTGGTTAGTGAGAGCAGATATATATGTTTGCTATAGGTGCATAAGCTGTAACAAGTGGTTCATTTGGCATAATTAATGGAAACAAAAGCAACCCATGAAAATCATGTGTTTCTTTGGGCAAGCGGCTTGATCTGATGATCAGCGTGGGATGGTGGGATTAATGGCCGTTATGGGCTCTATATGTCGAGAGGAAAACAAGAAAATGTATGAACAGAAAGGAATGTAAAAAATGTGTTTGCATAAGCACTGTTGCGTTAATGCCCTGAAATTATTAAGCTTCTAATGATTGTTCTAGAACTTATGGCTTTTTAATAGTTGCAATCTAACCTGTAGGTTCAATGTGGGCTTGGAAGAACTGGTTACCTCTGGGCACATGAGGCCTTTGGTGTTTCCCCCGATATGATGACCCTTGCGAAGCCTCTTGCTGGGGGAATGCCCATTGGAGCTGTTCTGGTGACTGAAAGAGTCTCTTCGGCCATAAACTGTGGAGACCATGGGAGCACATTTGCAGGTGGGCCCCTAGTATGCCAGGTGGCTCTAGTGACCTTAGACAAGATCTCAAATCCTGATTTCCTGAAGAGTGTCCAAACAAAAGGCGATTTCTTCAAGCAGAAACTGGTTGAGAAGCTGGGAAGGAATCCACATGTGAAGGAAGTCCGTGGGATGGGCCTGATAATTGGAATCGAGCTGGATGTACCGGCCTCACCCCTAGTGGATGCGTGTCGAGACTCATGCCTTTTGGTTCTCACCGCAGGGAAAGGTAATGTGGTGAGGCTTGTGCCTCCACTGATTGTGGCTGAGCAGGAACTGGAGTACGCAGCTGAGATTCTTGCAAACTGTCTGCCCATTCTTGACAAGAGCAGCAGCTTGAATTAGCCTTCGAACGTCACAGAATTCAATTAAGTGTGACTAAGACTCAAAAATAGACGCTGCAAGCTTTTTCCCTTTTCAGATCTTTGCAGTGGTCTACTAGTAATATTAAGTTATTCTATGCAAAATGGAACAGTCGACTGAATTGTCTGAGTGCTTCTGCTGTGCTGTTGGGAATATGATTATGTTGTATTGTACGCATTTATGTTGCTGTCTAGGCCAGCGTGCATCCGTGGATCCCTTTCCGTCATGCCGCGATTTATTTTCTGGGGTGATGTTTATGTTGTGGTCTACACAGCTTGCGATTCACTCACTGGGGCGCTCGCCCACATCCACCAAGAGGAACCCTAGAAAAGGGCTCTCTCTGTGGATAAATTTGAGAAAAATGGAGCAGTCATTTTTCTAGGACCACAGTAGGTTGTACTAAAATTTACAAGAACCTGGCAGACGTAGGTATCCATGTCTTGGAGCATAAATAGAGCTTCATTCAGAAGTGCGAAAACATTTTGCATGCTGCAGTCGAACCATCACACCCACATTCTTGACTTAAAATCATCCAACGCAGACACTTAGCAGCCACTGCTAAGTCTCGTAATATCGGAGAAAAATTCAATTTTTAGAAACATTGTTAAGTTCAACGAAACGGTGGAGATGAGGAAGGAAGCCTAGCTTCCACAATCTCGGAGTCTCAGCCGCAACCCGCCTCGATTTCCTCATTTTCTTGGCATCGCTGGCCCGTCAATCGGCATGTTCCGCTTATCTCACATACTGGGATTACTTGATCGGTTATTATAACACAGTTGATCGCATATCTTCTGGAAATTTTTGGCTGCTACCCTTGAGGTTTGATGGACGACCGATGGTGCCGTGGTGTGACAGTGAAGGCTGGAATTTGTCCTCATGATAAACTCAAGAGCTAGCTTGATCATTTGGTCACTATAACACAGTTTATGGGAAGACCATGATCGTTCGTGGTCAGACTCCATTATATGTCGATAACACTGCGGCTCACCTTCACGTGGCATGCAGATGTGTAGATTGTGGTCTGACGACCAGCCACACATCTATGCCACTATGGCGACAGAGATTCCTAGTCCAAAAACGACGGTCATGTGCCCTGCATCCATGCCTGCATATAGTGCACCACTGGGTGTTTACAAAACACCGTAGTATATGGGCCCAGATGCGAGCATCGACTTGAATTACAGTCTGACCTGGATCTTGTCAATGATCAACTGCAGGTTCTCATATACAATTTGGCTGCATTTCCAGAAGCACAAAATAAAACGGAGAATTTTGACATCTTCAACAGACATCCCTTCAAGTTCTCTCAAATCAAGGAATACACTCAAAATCAGTCTGTTTATATACAGAAAACTGGAGCAATCGGAAAATAGGACACCCAAAACAAACAACAATAATTGAGGCTCCGACCTTGGGGCCCCAGTCGGGCTTGGTCCCGACGTTAACTTTGGCATTCAGCCTGGGGCAGTAGATCTAGGATCGCTGTTATCTTCTTATGAAGCTCAGGCTTGTTTGCACCGACAAGCTTGTCCACTTGCTGCCCGTCTCTAAGGAAGAAGAAAGTTGGAGTTGCTTTAATATCCCATGATGTGCTGAATTCCTGCACCAGATACAACAGCATAAATGCAGAAACTTAGATACATTGAGCTATGGATCAAGCCAAAATCGTCCATCCTTGGCAAGAGAATATTTAATTCACATCTGACGCTTGATAATCTAACAAAAGGTGAAAGTTCCAGGAACAATACAAAAAATCAAGAAGTACAGAACAAACGATTAATGCTTTCAAAGACAAAACAAACGATTTCATCACTTACAGTGAGCTCGTCCACGTCCACCAAGAGGAACATTAGAGAAGGGTGTTCCATGGATAAATCAGAGTAGAATGGAGCAATCATTTTACAAGGGCCACACCAAGCTGCACTAAAATTTGCAATAACCTGTCAAACAAATGTATCCAAGTCCACACATTAACAAAGCTTCATTCAGAACCTTCACGATCATTTGACTAGAAAGAAAACTGAAACCCAACGAGTTATAAATTAAAGTCCTAACTTGCTGGAGTTAATTGTTAAAAACGGCTAGGTGGAAACAAAAATTACAATTTTGCCTTCCTTTGCTGCTTCTGCAAGCTTTTGATCCCAACTCTCTTTAGTGTTAATGAGGTGCACGTTTCCACCAGCAAACTCCACATGCGGTTCTGAATCATTTCCTTCTGTTCGATGCTATAAAGAACGAAACAATGATGTAGAGACATGTCAGTTGCACAACTCTGGCGAATATAGAGGTCTTACTTCTTAGTGTAGACACCATACTCATAAAAACAGGTGAAATAAAATATCTTAGACACATTTGGAGCTCTGTTCCACTGTGTTTCCACACCATGTCCAACCTAGAGCCTTGGACATGCTCAGAACCAACACTGATCTTATGGAGAGGCACAAGACTACACCCTCTAAACATATATTTTTAAAGGAGCTTGTTCTTTCAAAAATAAATTGTTTTAAGTCACTATAAGATAAGTTCCTACCTCCAATAATTAGCTCTTCCACTATTCACATCACTCTACATTCCTCAGTCTTACTCTAATCTGTTAATGCATGCGAGCGAATGAGGGAATAGAAATATGAACAAGGAAACATCTTCCCAGATTCCAGCAAGCCATCTATTCCACCGTTTCAACACTTCAAATGCCATCTCCTTAATTAAATGGCAATCAAGAATTTTTGGCATGGCTTACAACCAAGTGAGCAAGGTAAGTAAGATATACTCCAAAATACATGGCACCCACAAATTCATCCTAGAATTCCAAACACGATAAATGAAAAATCCAAATATGTCCCAAACAGTTCTATTTATGATCAACACAGTCAAGCAAAATGGCCATCAAAGATGAGAACAAATAGGGAATGAAAGAAAGTTGCTCCATCCAGTTCGAAAATAAAGTAAGCCAAGAAGCAGATGCAAATGCTAAAAGGGGAAATTTTTGTACCTTAGCTAAGCAATGACCCATAATACCATGCAAGAGTCCAAATTCCTTGTTTTTAAAACAGAAACAAGAAATACCCTGCGAGTGGAAAGCAAAGTAATATTATGCCATGACCAACAGGAGGGAGAAAACCCACAAAGTGAAGAGAAGTCATGAAAGTCACAGAGTTAAGAATTTAAAAAGAACGGAAAAATCAAGGACAAGAACGAACAGCATATTATCTGTAAAAGTAAAACAATTCATATGCAGCATCGGATCCTTCACATTCACATTCTTGATTTGAAATCATCAAGCACCTAGCCGTTCAGTTTCAAGAACAAGTATAACGGTCTGATCACATCCATGGACTATTTATCAACGAAACTTGCAGAGAGGACGGCCAATTGGGAATTTCTCTTACAGAGCCTTATCAATGTTGAAAAAACGTAAAAGCCTATTCAGTTTTTATTATCCGCATTGAATATTCTTCCCCAAAAATACTCATATGCAGCGTACATTGTTGGGATTAACATGAGAGCAGTCTCATCGCCATCGCGGTGGCCGCCGAGGAAATAAGAGCACAAGAGAGCGTCGGAGGGGCGTAGAAACATTCAACATTAGCAATCCGATGGAGAAACTTTTGATCCATACCGTATGAAATCAGACCGCAGATTTCTCCACAAAATTCAGGAGGCGACCTCGAGCTGAACCGAGCCCGAACACCGGCGTAGATAACTGCTGTTATTGCCAAAATCACGCGAGAACCGGTGGAGCACCGACGACAATTACAATTATAGAGTCGCGAACGGAAGCGATGAAGATGAGGGGATTACGTGTCCATCTTTTCCTCCTCCTTTGTGACAAAAATCCGACAGCGAACTCGCCAAGAAAACAGAGAGGAGAGAGAGAGAAAGAGACCAATCAAATGGCTGTAGTTTCGGGGTCTAGCTGGTGTCCGGGTCTACTCCCACGGGATAGTGATTTGACACAAGTGCCCCGGCGAGAAAGTTCGGAGGCCGGCGGCCTCGAAGACTCAGGATCGTCATTTAACAGCCGCCGGCCTTCGCTCTTCCACAACTGAAATTACTGAAATGACCTAGCTCTCGGGGATCTCTGTCGCAGCGGATGCCCCGGGCTTCTCGTCAATTCTGTTGGGCGGGAGCGTGAAGGCGACCCGGAGCTGGGAACTAGTGGCGCCAAGAGAAAGAAACGCGTTTTTCTGGTGCCGACAGTTTGCACGTGGGAAATTGCATACAATTCACGGGCTTTCGCATTGATCATACGTGTGCAAAAGTCTGGTCGACTCTCCCCAATTCAAATTATTAATCATAATTTTTCCTATTCAATGCTGGAATTTAGTAAGGTGTTTATATTAATGTATAGTAAAAAAAAATGGGGAAATTTTACTAATGTGGATTTCCATCCCACAACTTTGATGATGCCTACGATGAATTTACCGAATCCTTGACATCGTATGAACTTGCGCACTACCATGACGATGCCAGCGGCTCTCGACCGAGACATACCCAACAGGGCCTTGGAGTTGCCGCACTCACTGCAAACCCATGACCTGCAAGGGCTGCTATCGATGAGCCATGACCGTCACCGACTATTCTATCACTTTTTAAGGTATAACTTATGCTTGGTAGAGAAAAATGAAGACCTTTTCTGCTAAAGTTGTGACGACTAAGACCTGATCATCGTCGGTACGAGCAGGTCGAGTTCGAGAAAAGTTCCTCTACGACCTCTAGAAAGAAAGTCAACTTTGCAGTCCTTATTTATAATAAAGAAAGGAAAAAGAAAATATATGTGTAATATGCTTATAATAATTTTATTTTTAATTTAAATTTAATAGAGATCTAAATTATATTTTTATCAGTAATTTTTCTACATTATTATCATGAAAAAAAAGCGAAAAACCTTTTAAAAGGGGAAATAATTTCAGTTGTTTAGTTTTGTAATTTGTAGTCGTAATTCGCAAAGAGTTGAAATAAAATTAAAAAAAACACGTCTCGGCACGTGTCCAGTGAGACTCTCTCCCTCCCTCCCTCTCTCTCTCTCGCTCTCTCTCTCTCTCTCTCTCTCTGTGTATGGGAGCGGTGTTACCGGATCGACATTGACGTCTCTCTGGGACGCATCCACATGTGATCTCGACTGCCTTGCAATAGGTTCCTTGCAGGTACCTCTCTCGATCACATTATTCTCGTTTGATTCTCCGTTCAGATCTCCTTTACCTGGGTTAGGTTCTCGTTCAATTCCGGGATGGTGATTGACATGGTGTCGGAAGATGACTCGATGTGGCTTTGCGTCTTCTAAATGCGGTACATAATGTTGATTTGATCTGAAAGATGTGTGATACTCATTGAAGTGTCTCCTTCGTTCTGGCGATGATTAGGCGGGTTTATGTTGTGCTGGGCGGGTTGTTTAATTCTGAGTGAAGCTGTTGTTTGGTACGTGCTCGCACATAGATTATTGTTTTCTCAAATGATCTCTCTTTATTCGTTAGGGTTTGGGTTAGTTTGGATTGCTAATGATGGAGGACGACAAGAAAAAGAAGAGAAACAAGAAGAAGAAGAACAAGCAGAATAATAAAGTTGCCGAAGATACTGCTGTGGCGAGCAATGGTGAGGGAGGGGCTGCTTCTGTGGATCCGCAAAATCATCTGGATAATGGGCAGAATCATCACAGGAGAGCCATTGGTGCAGCAACCAATAATGATGAAGTGAAAGTGAATACGCAACAGTCCAATGGTGCGGAACCTTTGAATGTGAGTTTTTGTGCCTTTTGCTATGTCTGCATCTCCAATAGCTGCGCATATACCGCTTATGTTCTTATGTACTTTCTGTGCAGTCCAATTCTGCTGAAATGGAGAAGCAGCAGAGGTTGCAGATCGAGGTTGATTGATCCCTAATAATTGTCTTTAGCTTCCTTCTGCTGGCTCTCCATTCCTCTGCGCTTGCACTGGAATCATAATGAAATTTCGTGGATTTTCTTGACAATGCAAAACATTCTTGTAGGCTTCCCTCAAAGAGACTATTAGGCACTTAAGGAGTGAACATGATTTGCACTTACAAAAGGAGGTGCAATGATTTGATATCAGTGAACTCAAATAGAATATTCGTGATGATCTTCTGTGAAAGATGTGCTTTCCATGTGCATCACTGCATTGCTGATTGTATACCTTCTGGTCAATGGATATTTTACAGGCTGATCTGAAGATAAGACTTGCACAACTTCAGAGTGAAAAGGAATCCTGGCTGCAGAAGGAGGTATACATTTTTAGAATATGAGATGCTGTTTGAACTTTTAAGATACTCTCTTTTTTTTGGTAAGTATTACTAAGAATCTTTTCAATTGACAATCAACTGTGCAAATTAGCTTATCATTAGAATATGATATTAGCCTCTCTTTTTTTTCGATGAAAATATTAGCCTTTAAAATATGCATACATATTATCATCAGAAACTGTATTCATGTAAATTTTCCAGACTTTATGAGATGGAATTCGGGTTACATGCAGGCACACTTGGAGGGAAAAGTTTCCCTCTTATCAGATGACAAAGCTTCACTGGAATTGAAACAAGTAAGTTTTATTGACTTCTTTCCTGTTCAGGTTTAAATAATGTATCAAGCGGAAAAGGCAAGAGGAATAAATAATCTTGGCTTCTATTCAATAGTCCATGTTTTTCCTTGCAAGATTTTTAACTAGATGGCTTAGGCAGTGCTAAAATCTAAAATATGCACCACAGAAAAGCTTGGATAAAAAAATCATGCAACTTGAAAGAGATTGCAATTCGTGGATTCTGAAGGAGGTGAACTTTCTTTTCCTGTATGCCTTTCTAGCCAATTAATTATGATGAAAGTGTTGTTTTGGCAAAAGATTCTTTCTCTAATACTGGTTAGACTTAATTATTGTGTTCTTGGTTTTGGATCTTTCATAAGTAGTTCTCATTTGGAGCATAAATCTTTTACTGTATGTTTTTAGACTTAGGATTTTCGCTGTAGAATCTATTAAAAACATTGATTTTCGCTCTAGAATAATTTCTCATGGTGCAGGATGTCTAAATATATATTCTTTTTTTCTTGAAAGAGAGCACAAGGGCTTAAATGAAATGAATTTTCAAAATTCTCCTCTCTTTTTATTCACATATCGACGCCCTTTTTACATTTTTCTATGTTGGATTTCCTTTGCATTTCATTTTGAGTATTCCTTTTCATTACTTAAGCTAGAAAAATTCCACCACATGGATATGGCTGGGTGTTACATATGCAATGCGTAGAAAAAATTGTGTTTCAATTTCTAATGATTATCCCTCTTACAGAAATCAAATAAGGAAATGGTTTCTAATATGGAGATGGAATTAGCAAAGCTGCAGCTGCAGGTATGCTCTGCCATTGACTTTTGCTGACTGTCATCACAATCCAGTTATTTGCAATGGTGCAAAACTTGTCCATATGGATGAGCACTTCATGTTCAGCCGAACTTTCACTAGTAAAGCAGCATCTGCTTGTAGTTTATTTGAGATAATCTGCTAATATGCAGCCAATTTTTAGCTATTGATTTATCAACCTTTACTGACCCAATGGGGCTACACCATTTAAGTATCTAGTGGTTGTTTGACTCCTGTACCTTGACTCTCTGTAAAATTATATCCTCTGCTCAGGGTTTAAATGAACAAGAGACTATCTCATGCCATTAACTATTGTATGAGTGTTTAAGCTGAAATTGATGCAGCCATTATATTTTTGTCATTCTTTTTGCATTTCTGTTGTTCAACTGCAGTGCATCGTTTATCCTTTATGCTTCCCCCTCTCCCAGTTTAACTATTCCTACTTCAAGTGATATCTATTATCAGGTCAAAGAACACTGTCTGGGTTTCACTACACTATGCAGTAAATGTGTTTATTCTGATTCAGAAATTAAAAACAAAGCCTGGCAGGTGGAGGGGTTGGAAGAATTCAAGAATGTCTCCATGCAAGAGAATCAAAGACTTACAGATATCATATCTGGGCTACAAGCTCAGATTCAGAGCCTTGAGAGCAGTAATATTTCTATGGCCCATGCTCTAGATGAGCAAAGAAAGGTTCGTTGTTCAATCTGACACATGGATGACTTAAATTGGTACAGGAACTCTAGGCTTGGCATTTAATGTTCCTTTTCGTGATCAATCATCAGTTTTCAGACAAAAATGAGAAGCAATTCATATTGCAGTGGAATCATTTCTCTTTCAAAAAGTATATGGAGGATGATATGGTTCTCAGCTTGAACTTTTTTGATTGTGGACATAAAAATATGGATCTTCTGATGACTCTTTTGATGATACAGCATTCTTCAGAATATGATGTCTTGAACTCTCAGCTGGAGGGAGCATGTGCATTGGTTGAGAAATTGATGACAGAAAATGCAGAGCTTGTTGAGAAGGTAACTCTTTAAGTCTTTCATTATTTCGATGAGACACAGCCTTCACTCATTCTATTTGGTGATCCTTTGTTATGTTGATTTTTCATTTAATCTACGATTCATGTAATTCTTCTCAGGTGAATGAGTTGTATCTTAAGCTTGATAGGCGAAGGGAAACCTCGAGGCACACTTCACCCATCCGGTACGATTCCACTCTCGGAAGAGATGGAAGTACTGCTGTTGCTGATCGCCATTCCATATCCAGTAAGAATTTAATCCTGTTATCTGAGAAAACAGAGGCACCTTCAGAGATTGTCATCACACAAGATGAGCCATCCCCGAGCGATAAGGGGGATGCCAACAGCTCCATTGTCATGTCGAACTTCTTAAGGTCTGATGAGTCTGGAGAAATAGTCCAAATCCCGCTCAATGAGACTGAAGCTCAGACTTCGGAGTTGCAGAGTGGAGGAGCTGAGTATGAAAGCATGGCCGCTGTCCCACTCTCAGATGCCCCATTAATTGGTGCACCCTTCAGGTTCATTTCATTCGTAGCTGGTTATGTCAGTGGTGCGGACTTGGTGGACAAGAATTCAACTTCCTCGAAATGACAGCTCCACTGCTTTCTTGTTTTGTTTCTAGAATTTAGAGAGACATTGAAAGAAAGAACTGGATCATTGAACTGTGGCTTTAATTTGGCCCCTGTCATGTTGTTTTGATGATCGATATCTCGTAGGATTGTAAGTTGCCATTAACAGATGACACCCTGATGAGTTATACACACAAGAACATTCATTTTTATGTTTCATTGACTGATTCATCATTTGTTATTTCCAATCGTAGATGCAGAATCGAAGAACTGTTATGATTATTCAATTGAAATGCAAGTTTGTACAATGAATGAAGACTGAAGAGCCTTATACAATATTTTCTAGCAAGACAATTTCCAACTCCATCAAAGGGTATTTGTTACATTGGCAATTGAAAATGGGAAGAGAATCAACGGGCTCAAATCCGACAGAGAACACAGAAACTGGCAAAGAGAAGCCACACAATCTAATGCTCCAGCTTCTTGTCTGTCAGATACGGATATGTCGGTCTATAGCTTACTTCCAGTGAGAATTCTCCAACCACATGCACGAATTAACACTTGATGTTAAGAATCCTACGATGATGTGGATGGCAAGTTTTCAGCATCAGAGGGCCGGACATCCTCGATCATCCTGACAACTTCTTCCATGGTCGGCCTTGAATCAGGCATCCTTGACACGCACGCTAGAGCTACCTTCAGCATCTCCACCAGCTCCTCCTCGATGTTCTGGTCCTTGAGGAGCTCCTCATCAAACACTTCGGCGGTCCACTCTTCCCGGACAACTGACTGGACCCACCTGGGTAGATCGAACACATCCTCCCTCCGAGGGGACTGGACCGGCGACTTTCCCGTGAGCATCTCCAGGAGGAGTACCCCGAAGCTGTAGACATCAGACTTCTGGCTGGGCTTCTGGGACTTCATGACCTCGGGGGCTCGGTAGCCCGCATGCCTTGGTGAGATCACAAGGGACCGAATCATAGGGCTCAGCCCGAACTCTGAAATGCAACCCTGCTGGTCTTGTGCGAGGAGGACGTTTGAGGATTTGATGTTTCCATGGATGAACTTCCCACCACGGGAAGAGTGGATGTGAGCAACTCCTTTGGCTACTCCAAGACAGATCTTCACCCTTGATCCCCAATCCAGTGGTGCTCCCCGGCTCCCTGTATAACCATTCATCCAAAAAAAAACAACATTCAACTTTGCACTCGGAAATCTGCAACACAGTGGTGACGTGCACAAAAACTGTTTCCTTGACATGAAAACGGGTGAAGAAAAATAACTAACAGACACGTCAGGCGGCATTGAAACAATACGTACAATGCGATATGCAAGTCAATATTATATGAGTCCACAGCGGAACCGTGGAATTTCCAGATAGTCCTAACTTTGGGAGAACGTATTCGGAATTCTCATTTTTTGCCAGAGAAATCGTGTTCATGATGCACGGCCATTTTACAGTTAGCTCTTTCATGTTTCTTTTTTCATTGAACAAAAACCTGACTGCTTTCCTGCAGCTTGGAAATGAATAGCTAATCAAGACATACCGTGCAATAGTGAGGAGAAGCTTCCACCAGCTATGAAATCATAAATGAGTAGCTTCTCATCCTTTGAGTAATAGTATGCACGAAGTGGAGTCACATTTGGATGGTTCCCCACTCTCTGTATAATCTCCATCTGCTGCTCGAACTCTCTTTTCTCTGCCATGATTTCCTTCAGCCTCTTCACGACCACAGTGGTCCCATCTTCCAAGATGGCCTTGTAGGTGGTTCCACAGGTCCCCTTCCCAAGGACTTCTGCTGAAGCTTTGAGCAAATCCTCTAAATCAAAATTATGAGAACAGCCTTCAAAGTAAACTAGCTGGTTCTTCTTGGCTGACTGAACCCCACTTCCAAACTCCTCCGACTTTTCGGCCATTACTGCTTTCCCCTTTGCCGAAGGTCCATCTTCTCGGTCCTTCTTCTTCTTCAGACAACAAAGGACAAGGATCACGAGTAAGAGACATAGAAGTAGGAATCCACCAGCTCCAATGGCGATTATAATCCCAAGACTTAGTTTCCTTTTTGAGTTTTCTCTCGGTTTTGGAGGAACCGGAGAATATGCAGGGGAAGGAGATGGTGAGGGAGAGATTGAAGCACAGCCCCTTAAGGGTGCTCCACAGAGAAGGGTGTTCCCTTCAAAAGAAGAAGGCGGAAACCTCTGGAGCGAAGCTGGGATTGAACCATTTAGGCTGTTGTAGCTCAAGTTTAAATATTTTAACCGAGTGCCATCAAGATAGGGAATGGACCCAGTAAGTGAATTGTTTTGCAGGTACAAAAAAGTGAGATATGTCAAATTTTGAATTGTACGTGGGATTTCTCCGCTGAAAGAATTGTATGCAAGGTCGATTACTGAGAGGTTGGAAGAGAAGTTCGAAGGGATCTTCCCTGAGAAGTTGTTGTTTTGAAGGTAGACATTATGGAGAGAAGGCAGGGAGAGTATATCAGAAGGAAGGTCTCCACTTAGGCGGTTTGATCTGAGGCTCAGGGTTATGAGCCCATCAAGCTTACCAATTGTGTTTGGAGGAATCGAACCAATAAGTCCGATCCCAGGGAGACGTAGAGATATCACGTTGGAGCCCTGAACACCACAGGTGACACCTACCCAAGAAGAGCAAATAGGAGAAGCAGTAGACCAGTTAAGTCTCCTTTTATGAGGAACAGCACGAGCAAAACTTAGGAGGGCTTGTCCATCGGAATTTATGTCAGTTTTTATTTGGGGGAGGAGGATGACTAGGTGGAAGAAGATAAATAATGCTCTGAGAAGAGTAGTCTGTTGCCTCATAGTCGTGTGTTTACAGGAGGGATTCTGACTCATCCATTAAATTGAAGGAGTTCCTGCTCTTCACCTAACAAAACCACGGAAAGAAAAATGTCAGTGATTCCAAAAATTCCAAGTGCCACATTCAGATTCTCTAGAAGATGAGCAATAAACATCTTCTCGGATCAGAATTCTAGATTAATCATCATAGATAACTTATTTCTTCCAGAAATCAAAGCAACAAATGAGCGGATCAACTAATCCAGGATAAAAAAGAACAAGAAGCTGGAAAGCCGTAGGTCTTAATCTTAACTAGACAAAATGTTAAATCAAACATAACCAGTTAAAGTATTTTCTTCATATGAAACTTTGTTGCCTAGCTAGTATATTGGTTCAGTTCCTGTACACACAGGCATACAGGGAAAAAGAGAATAGAGCCTCTTTTCATCTTCTTCTAGTAGATTATCAGTTCAGAGGATACATCATTACTTTGAATTAGTCTCTAAGAAGGTGGGCCTTTTTGGGGCCATGATCATGGCATCCATTTAAAAATTCTCTGAGGTAATGAACATTATCCAAGAGTGAAGTCTCCCAAAAGCATAAAAGAAGAAGCATATTCCCCTTCCATTAAAGTGGAAGTTACATCAAAAACAGAGAAATTTCTGATAATGCCACGTGGTGAATGTGGATTCCTCCTAAGATCCTTTTACTGATTTCTCCTTTCAACAGCCCAAGCCTATATCAGTAGCTCTCCATAGATGAAAATTCAACAAAATAATCGAAAAAGCAGAATAGCAAAAGTTCAAAAAAGAAAGGAAAACTACATGCTGAAGCAAATACGCTTTTCCTTATGTGAAGCCTTTAAAAGCAGTAGCCTTTTGAGCAGCACTACATGGCAGACCTTTTTCAAGACACCAGTAATGAAGATTAAGCACTATAAGATCGTCTTTCTCCAAAGAAAGTTGTTTCATGACAGATTGAACGTTTGTTCTTGTTTGATATTACTGCGCTCAAATCAACTAAAATAAAAACACAGCCATTGGACAGAATCGATTGATCACGGGGAATTAGCCACTCTTCTAAGTTTTGCAGCTGACTACATTGACAAAAGGCGAACAGATCATCCATCAAACAGGAGAGGTAAATTGAAAGCAGGTCAATTTTCTTGATGGTTTATTTCCAATCCAGATCTAAGCAAGCCACTGCAATAGAAAATACTGTAACAACAAAGCGAAGTTTTGAGGAGGGGACGAGCTCCAAATTTCGAGAAGGCAAGTGGGCTGGCTACCTTGTGAATGGACATGAACTTTCTGGATCTAAATCTCAGAAGATCCATTTCAGTAACTTCCAGTGCTTAGCTTTTCCCTTTTCCTCAACTATCTACCTGAAACACACAATAAGAAAGGCACATTTCTCTTAGTTTCAACTTCAATTTCATGAAATGTAGCTCGTACACAGCATGTGGCAGAACATTTCACTACTTTGACCCTCTATAGGCAAGAATGGAAAAAATCCGACAACGTAGTTGAACTAAGATCTCAAGCAAGAACCATGGAACATTTCCCAAAGAATGAAGAACCAGAGCAGCCAGCTCGTTTTAAATTGGATAACAAGTAGATAGCGAAAGGAAAAACCTTCGCTGGGCATGACAGTAGAGGCACTCAGCTGACACTGAACCCCTCAAGACCCAGAGCAAGCAACCAGGCCTCGAGCGTTTTTAAAGAAAATGCGGCAGAGAACGGCTGTGGACTAAGAAAACCCAATTTTTGTTTCTTTTTCTTCCTCGACCCACAACGCAGAACTTCAAGAACACACCAAATTAGACCCTTTTGGGCTTCAGGAATAGTGAGACTGAGAGGGTCCACGAAGCTGCATTAGCTAATACCTCTCCTAATGTGTTGAATTTGAGCCACCCACCATTGATTTCTGAGATTGAGGTTGTCTTCTCCGTTAAGCAAGAGCCGAATGCAGGCCTTTGTTTACTGCGGCCAGCAGAGATCTCTGTGCACCCATAAATTTATCCGCAAGATCCCAAGATGGTGCGCCCCATTTCCTCGTCTCAGTCTCTTGCTTTTGCTCCTCTGCACCCTACAGACTGCCCAGCGTAGTCCTAAGGAGGGAAAAGGAGACGAAAGGACCAATTCCTGCCTTTTCGCTGTAAACGTTAATGTTCGTTATTAATGAGAGGAAACAGAAATCTACAACAATAGCGGAACCGACACGGACTGTCTTTCCCAAAGTTTCAGTCTTGAGCAATAATTTTCAAAATTCTTCATTGAACGAACCTTTACAGCCGATCTGACTTTATTAATTAAAGAAAGGGTTAAATTATAGAATTAGTTGGAACTCCTTTGAAGTCCAGGATAACAATTTTATAAGAGTCCGATGGGAGCTTGGAATTGAATTATATGGCTGTCTTCCTTGGACCATCTTCCTGTCCGCTGCCACGGAGCGAGAGATTCCGCGACACCTTATGTAGTGCTGCTAGCCAGCGAAGAGCTGACACGTCAACCCGTGCCCGACGACTCGGCTGACGTGTCAGGGGTGATGAACTGAGTCCATCCCCTAGTCACGGCTGCAGAGGAATGCGGACGGCGGCCTCTGACTGGGGAGCACGGCGGCCAGTAGACAGAGGCAGGAAAGCGAATGCGGCCATGCAGCTTCGTTTGTGGGGACCCCATGTGACGTGCACTCTCTTCCACTGCTTGTACATGCATCTACAGTTGGACTACCTATATATTACTCGACTTACGTCGTCTCCCCTTCTCTTTATTCTTTTTTTTAATAAATACTTGATATATTCTAACTTGGATAAATCGAAAACTAAACCTAACATCATAATTTAAGTATAATATATACTAAATGTTGTCTCCCTCATTTTCTTATATATATATTTATTTATTTATTTATCTTTCTGCATGCCAATTTTTTTTAATTCTTCTTCTTCTTCTTCAGATTTAGGTACAGTTGGTATCGAAATTTAAACCTGACATTGTCACCACAGCATTCATGCAATATGGGTAACTCCAACTAATCCTGGGCCATTTTCCGATCCCCATAAATTAGAATCCGTGACAGTTTAGGCTCGAGTCGAGTCTGTCTATAAATACCGGTAAAAACTCTTCCCCTCGCAAGTTCGGAGCATTGTTTATAAAAAAGTTAAGAGGTCTCGATCTCGAAACCACTTGGGCTAGTTGTTCGTTTATCATTGTTGTTGATGAGCAACGTCCCTCGAACGACCGTTTGGCCAGCTAATGGGCAACCTCGGTCAGCACCATATTTAACAAATCAGACATCGATTGAAAAATGGCAAGTAGATGAGATGAACACGACATATATATATGGCGTTCAAGCATAATACGTGCCCAAAAAAAAAAGCAGTCTTAGAGTAATTAATCTACTGGAAAAATCATAGCAAATTTAATATGATTCAAGATAAAAAGACCGCCAACTTTAATCATGTGACATTATTGACTCCCATCATTCTACAGATTAATCACGGACCGTTTTTACACGACATATGACAAGGATTACAAATTCCAAATTCATGCGTGAAATGAATAGCCGATGCATAAAAGTGAGCTGTGCATTATCGAAATTAAATGAAGAAAGAAGAAAAAAAGAACTGAGGTGTATTCGATGGACATTTATCATTATTTTCCATGGAAGACACTGCCAGCAGTAACGCATGGAAAAGGTGAAATTGGCTGAATTTATTGAGAAGGTACGCGTACACTCATGAAAATGGGTGACAGGAGGTGGATCCACAATTAATACGGTCCAGGCCCATGACATGATCTGCCGCACCCATTACCCTACATGTCACACGACACGTCAGCAATTTTCACTCCCCACAACTTTAATTTTCCGCGGATGGCACGTGGTGGGCAATAAATACCCTCCTTGAATTTCCTCCAGGGGAAGGTTACCCACGGCGTACCACGAGTTCTAAGTAAAATCTGTCGGCCGAGATCGAGGTCTTCATCGGATCACGTCGATGGAAAAAGTCTCTCGTTCACCATTAAGCACTAGGGTCCGACCACACCCACTGGTAAAAGGGAAACCCAAGATCGTGAACAAGGAAAAGGAAGAGAGAGAGAGAGAGAGAGAGAGGTTATTGGGCCTTTGGGCCGAGTCTTAAAAAAATTCTCGGCCCACGTAGGCCCAGTCAGTTATTCTTATCCGACTTTCGCGAAATGTGAAAAGGACGAATTAATCTAACATTATTGGGCCCCTACCGAGCCCTTGTCGGCGACCGGTCAAATCGGTGTGCTGGTCGATAACAAGTCCGAAGACGAAGGAACAATCATTGTTGATTTTAAATCATAGTTTTTAAAACTAGAAAGCTCAGTGAAAGTGTGGGTTTATGAGTTTATAAGTTGGACTAGGGGTTCAACGGATCAAATCGCATATTACCAATAATTATATATAATCTTATAATTTATAATAAAAATTATTAATACAATTATTATATCAGACAAAAGTTTAAATATAATATAATAAATATATTATAATATATTTTCTTTTTAATTTTAAGTTCACTAATTTTTTCAATGGTTCAATTGGGTTCACCGGTCTGATCGGGAACCCACCTGTCTAATCTGAGTTGACCTCATTTAAAATGCAATTTGGTTTTTTTAAGGAATTGGACTAAGTGAATAGCTGATTTCCGGTTGAACCAATCGAACCGGGCAGCCTGACCTGATTTTTAAAACTATGTTCTAAATCCTAAGGTCAGTTTTACTAGCTTGTTGCGTGTGAGGTGCTTCGGTGCTATGCTGTTGACCTGTTCGTCGCATAGTTCGTCTTTCGTAATAGTCGGCTTTAATCATCCAGAGCAAGGGGGAAAAGTTGGTCTCTATCGAATCTAAGTTTAGGGCGTCTGTGTGTGTGTGTGGTGGTTTTCGATTTTTGAAGAAGATTGAATGTATGCGGCGAAGACATTCGATCATACATCTATCAAATAAAGGGAAAACTATGAACCTGTAAGAAAATTGGGTACTATCACTTATCAGTTCGGACTTTCAGATAAGAATTGACCCGATCCCTTATGAGCTCGTAACGAATTTAATATACCTAATGTGAAAGATGGAAAAATCAGCCACTAAGCTAACAAGTGAGGGCCAATATCGGACTCAAACTCGAATCCTCTCAATTTTAGATTGAAGATAATTTCGCCTTCCTTCTTTCCGTGTCATCAATACTTCACCATTTTCTTAATCTCATTGGGTTAGGTCTAAAAAATACAGTTGGCTTCTGACGTTGCACGTACCGGATAAATCGATTGTGGGATTTAAACCGAACTTGCATATTAGATTCAAAATTAAGACTCGGTGGCGTGCGATTCCACGATGATAAGAGACTTCCTGGAATTGGTACCCCGTCATATCCCAATTACGCGTTGCCACCATCAATTTTAGACTTGCATTGGGCCATTACGATATTAAATGATATGTCAACCAAGGCAATTTTCATATATCTTTCCGTTAATCAAATATTCGGTACAAATATTATAAATAGAGATAATTTATAATTGAGAATTGCTTATCCTTAAACCAAAATCACCCGTGAAGTTAATAGATTTTTTTTAAAAGAAAGAAGCAATTTAGTCCTTAATCATTTAGATTTGGAACATTTAGATTTCAAGAGTCAAAATCACCGTGAGTGAACTTGCAAATTGACCAGGGCCCCTCAGGTTCGTGGCCATTCTTCCCACTGTATTTATTACTTGTTCAATTATTATTCGTCCAATTTTCTTCATCAATACGAGCTCCTCTATTCGACTTCAAGCATTATCAAACCAATACCACACACGACCGGTCGAGTCCGAGGGCAGAGCTCTGTGTGCGTGTGTGCGTATCACGAAGCTGATGATTAGGGTTTCTCCCGATAAAACCAGGTGCTTCTCAGTATCACCCGAGCTCTTGTATATGTGTGTGTGTGTGTGTGTGTGTTAAATAGAGGATGAAACTCCGTTCAATGTTATAATATATGCGTCCGACACTGACGTGACTGACGGAGACCGAGCTTTAAGCCGTGCCTACTCCATATATGCGTATGTCGCCGGCTTTGGGGTGATGGTGTCCGGCACTAAAGAGAAAGTGCTGGGTGTGTGGTTGCCCCATATGCAATCATACATATATATATAGTCTTCAGCTTTGTTATGCCTACATGTGTGTGGGAGATGATCTTATCAGAAGTGTTTATTATATTTACTTCCTCTTGGTCCAAAAATAAAGAGGTGTAAAAGCAGCAAAGTGCTCCACTTTTTGGCAGTAGAAATGCTCTTCCTTTTTTTAGCAATATTAATATTATTCTAGGTGTAGAAGCCTAATTTCACCATTAAAAAAAACCATATAGTTATAATATATATATATATATAATATGTCAATTCATAAGTAGAGCATCGGTACAATGATATATATTATCTTTTTGTTTGTGATTGAGAGTTTTTAGATCTGATTATTATTAATGAAAATTTTTAATGTGGCGTTTCTGTGCTCCCACTTTTGTCCATCCTTTCTGCAATCTATATATGGATTTTAGAAAGAACATCTTAAGTTCAACAGTTGCATGAACTAATCACCACTATCTTAAATATTTTAAGCTGGATAATCCATACATGGTGATTTATATTACGTGCGAACTACTAAACTTGTTCTTCGATCAAGAGGAAGATGTCTAAGTAATGAATCTAACATGTACTAATAGGCCGGAAAGAGAGATGGGTCACCAGAATCAATTGCCTCTTGATTTCAACCTTAGGGTCTTGCTTTTGCTTCCTTCCTGGTTTCAGTCGGGTCGGTGAATTGATTGCGTGGGAACGATCGATTACGAGTGAGACTGTCGAGTCTGCCAATACTAATAATAATGTCTCTTTTGGAGGGGAAAGGGCTCTCAAATTTTCAAAAAGGAGACCACAATTTGGGTGGAGGGGTGAATGTATGCTGTCTCAGTCACTCACGAGCGCCTGGCTCCTTCTTCATCCCACTTCTAGGTGATGCCCACTGAACTCCATCACTGGTTCCTTTTTTTTTTTTTTCTCTTTTGTTCCCTATCATAAAAAAAAGACATAAACCTTAAAAATATGAAAAAAAATACACGAAATTGTAAAAGTTATATGACAAAAATCAAATCGAATTAAAACCTATTAAGACTAATTTGATGTTGCAAATTCTGCTCCTAGCTCCATACATCCCTGCTTTCTATAAACCCTCAAAAGCCACCATCGTCATTGCTGGATATTCTTTCTGCTGGGTCTGATCTCTTCGCCCCTTCTCGTATTATAAATTTGAATCCTAGGATTCCATTTACTTCAGTTCCAAAGCTCTCCCGTTCCCTCCCTCCCTCCTTCCCCCTCTCTGTGCGTCTATGCCTGTGTCTATGTCTGTTTGATTTGAACGTTTCGGAGGTAACCGTCCTCGACGTCATCTTCAGCTTCATCGTCAGCGGTTGCGGTCAATCCCACCATCATCAGATGTTCTGATCTCCATCCTACATACCCAGGTAAGTTTCTGTGTCACATCATCATCGCACATTTCTCGCCTTCAACTGACCGATCCATCGATATGCTGATCGAGTCACCGTGGTCCTCCAAGTTCCGTGATGTACCCCGAAAGATTGTCTTTCTAACGGTCCTAACATTCCTGATTTCCTTTTTTTTCCCGGTGAAAATCCAAAACTTCATATGTTGAGTATCCCTCCTCTTCATTGATTTTGCTTCATAAAATATCGAATAGAACTGGAGGAAGAACGCTTCAAGGAACGTATTCATATGGATCTTCGAGTATATTACTAATCAGATGGTTGCTTAGGGCAATGTCCTAAAGACAATTCCACCACCCTTTTTGCTCAAGTGCACAAAACATTTGCTTACTGCGTGGAAGAAATTTCCGGGAGGAAATGGGGATGGCAAGACAGAGAATATAGAACCACACTAAGCATTTGATACACTAACATTATTTCAATAAGAAAATCAGAAAAAAAAACCTAAAATTCGATTATTCATTATAAGTGAAAAGATTTACTTTCCATTGCAGTGTAAAGCATAAATTGACCGGATGGGGACTGGGCACTCGTTTTGCTTTATTCTATTTTAAGCTTGATTTTCGTTTGCTGAAGAAAGTTGACCGCTTTGAAGAATATCATATAGTTATCTTTCTTCTTTCGGTAATCCGCAAAGAATATACATATACATATATATATGGTTATTTTTTAAAAAAAAAAGAAGAAGATATTCGTCTCTCTAAATTACATAATTTACTCATGCCCATTAGAGAAATATTCAATCCAAGCGATTAATTTTCACCAAATGAAATTGGAGAAGCCAAACAGGGGAATGGAGTTCTTGTTCATCCTGTCTCCTTCCAAGAACGCGCTTCCTCACGCAGCAAAATGTTCCTCAATGGCCTCTGCGGCGCCCACCCATGTCCGGACCCACCTCTCCATCATAATTAAACTCAACACACACCGATACAATTAGTCGAGTCAACAAAAGCAGCACACATACACGCCTAATCGAGCTGATTACGATCTTCGAGCGAGCTCTTTGCTTGTGAATTCATTATTAGATCAGCAACCTTTACTGAATGAAGGATGGAACCTGTGTTGGCTCTGTCACAGAACATTCCCCTTCTCGTGTGTGTCCTTCGAAGAAAGAGACCCTTCAACAACCCAGGAAGCTACTTAGAAAAGAATATAATATATATATATATATACACACACACATGTACGCACAATAATTAGTATGTATACTACAAACAAATGACAGATAGATTGTGATAATAGCCTCCGAAAGAGCCAGCATGAAGCTAAGGGGACAATTCGAAACCCTTCAGAGACGGTATATGAGGATTATTAACGGGTCCCATATTGAATAATGTACCGTCCGATGGATTAGTTGGTTGTTACGGCGCGGCGCGAGACACCATTGATGTCAAAAAAAAAGAAAAAGAAAAGGATAGATTGTGAATATAACGTACAGCTGGGTTGACCACACCAAAGCCAATCATACACCCACTATTAATGCATGTACATGATATCGAATTAAAAACCATTTAAGTTTCAAGTTAATACTAATGTATATTGGCCCACCTTTCCTAGAAACTGGCTTAAGTAAACGTCTCTCCATATAATCTATTACCAATGGACCAATTGAGGGTGGGTCGGTAAACGAGTACTGACTGGGAAATTTCTCACCGTTTTTCAATCCAAGCTATGCCTAAATTGTCTCGAGCAGACACAGAGAAAACGGGTAATTGATCGAGTCTTCCAGTGTGTGTTAGTTCGTGTATATATATATGGCTATGCAATTGCAATCTCTTCCACCAAAGATACACGGATCACAAGCATCGAAATCGGAACATCCATGTTCCTTGTCGTTGGCTGCATTTTCCTCTATCTCTGTGTCTGTCCGATGGGCATGTTTCCGGCAAACAGGCCCTGTGGTCTTCCCATACTCGTAAGCTGAATGCGTCTTTAATTCGTGTACTATTGCGAAATTGGCGTTTAGCAAGCAATTATGGGCCGATGACGATCGGTCAGTAACTCAAATATGGTTGTATTGATACATACAGCATCAAGCCCTTAGGATAACGACAGCGATGGCGAGACGGCTGCAAGAGCTCGTCATCTTCATCTACCTGGCCGTCTTCAGCCTCGCGAAGCCCTTGCCGCCCAGGATCTCGGACTACTGCCTCAGTTGGAGGCTGGCTGTGGAGGCCAACAACGTCCGGGCGTGGCAGACGGTCCCCGCACAGTGTCTGCGCTACGTTGAGACCTACATGATGGGCGGCCAGTACGAGAAGGACCTGGAGCTGATCATGGAGCAGGCACTGAGCTATGCGGAGGACATCGGCGCCGCCGATGACGGGATGGACGCGTGGATCCTCGACATAGACGACACGTGCATCTCCAACGTATTGTACTACAGGGGGAAGAGATACGGGTACGGGATGCGTTGCGCATGACTTGCAGAGACGTAGAACTCACTTGTTCGATGACAATCGGTCTAATTATTAGCATGTCCTGGTGTTTTCGATTCGTTTTATCACATGCGTACGTGCAGATGTGATCCGTTCGATGTGGACGCGTTCGTTGCATGGGCCACGAGGGGGAAGTGCCCAGCGATCCCACCAGTGTTGAGGCTGTTCAGAAAGCTAATTAGCATCGGTTTCAAGGTAATACTGCTAACCGGCAGGGACGAGACCATCGAACGGTGCACCGTCGATAACCTGCGTAGTCAGGGATTCATTGGTTACGAAAGGCTCATCATGAGGTAAAAAATTGAATCCACTCTCCGGTCTCCAATCTTGTTATGTGCTTGCTTGCTATATATCAGCTCATTCTCATTCCTCCGTCCACTAAACTCACTCGTGTTTCATTTGCTATTTTTCTGTTAATTAGGACGGCGGCGAACAAGGGGCAGAGTGCGGCGGCGTATAAGTCGGAGGTGAGGAGGAGGTTGGTGGAGGAAGAAGGATACAGAATCTGGGGGAACGTCGGGGATCAGTGGAGTGACCTCCAGGGCGACTTCACCGGCAACCGCACGTTCAAGCTCCCCAATCCCATGTACTTTGTTCCTTAAAATCAAAATTCCAAAGAGGGAAAAACATCAATATAGACACAAATTTACTTACGACGCACAAGATTTTACATGAAACCTTTGCCGCAGAAATGGGGAATCGAATGCCTTCCAAATCAACTATGTACTATGATCTGTGAACAATTCATTGCAACCACGATGCATCACTCATCGGTGTGTGGAACTATTTGCGTGCAAGTTCATTCCTGGCGATCGGTGTTCAGGAGCAAGAGCTCTCGACCACCGCTAGATGCCTGTGAAACATGACCTGGATAGATTGGAAAAGGGAAAACAGTCAATTCAGTAAAGACCCCATCATAAGTTTTTCGAATCGTGTTAGGAGGCTGCAGGTGTGGCCTTATATGGCACGCTTTGCTTGGACCGGGTTTTGGAGGGATCGATCGTGTGCCTGAGCTCCTCGTGATTCATTCAGTAAACGTCAAGTTAGAGATTGTGAATTGGTAATCAACAAGGCAGCTGGGAGGTATGACCCACTAGTTTACGTTGCTACTGCAGGTAGCTGATGAGTTAAGAGCGCCAATTGGCAGGCTTTGGTATTGAAATTGCAGAGTGTATCGCTGTGCTTTGTTCCGGTTAATCCAAGAATTCAACATAGAGAAGCAACAGAGAGTCAATTCCGAGAACAAGAAGGTTCAGCAGGAGTATCAGCGGAAGGCAGAGCGAGCTAACGTCCGACAGGAAGATTGCCGAAGTAGCAGATCAGAAGAAAACGTCTCCTCTAACTTGAACATCCTGTTGATAAGATAACTTTATCTCTGTCTCCCTCTCTCTCTCTCTCTCTCTCTCTCTCCAATAAATGAACCTTCATCAGAATTGTGATAGCAATATATATATATATATAGATCTTAAGATTCATTATATCATGAATGAAGTTGAAGTCGAGTATCCCCATGATCCCAGCAGGAACTGCGGAATGTCTACTGCTAAGAAATGCAGCCATGACTAGGAAACTGAATGTCTCCGACTCCGAGATTTTCTGCCGGGTTTCTGTCTCCTCCCACCACTCTGTCCACCAAAAATCCCAATCCTCCCGATCCCCCTCGAGATCGAATTCAACAGTGTCTTCCCATTTCCCGCCTTATCCATCATCCCCTGCTTCATGACCATCTGCTCCTTCTCGAGTTCACTCAGCCTCACTCTCATCCTCGAGATCTCGAGCTTGAGCTCTCTGTTCTCCCTCCTTAACAACGCGTAGTTATCCCGAGGAGACATAGCTGCACTTGGGATCCCGCTGCTCATCTTCTGGGAGAAAAACCCATCGCCTGAACTTCCCGAGAGGGCGGTTTTCAGTCGGAGCTGCTCAAAGTAGAGCACTCGCACGGTCATCTGGAGTGGGATCCGGTCGTTTTGGGCAGCATGGTTACATGCTTCTTGAGAGAGCTTCTGGCAGTCTATGAACTTGCAGAGCTTCTTGCACTCATGTTCCGTAAGCATCGGATGTGCCTGAAAATCAGAGAGTTAATAGCATGAACCAAAACGCTAATTCTAGCCCCCCAAGTGTTGAAACCTTACCTTCAGATAAATGTCGATCGCTCGATAAAGTCCATCATCAATAACACGGGCATAGTCCGGTAGAATCTCTATCATAGCACTGAACTTTTGCAAGCTTAAGTAAGGATCTGGGGCGATCTCCGCCAGATATGCATCGATGAGCCGTCCAACCTTGAGCACCGAGCCGTGACCAGGAGAATTCAGCACATCAGATTCGTATCCGCTGTTGGCTCCATTCTCTTCCTCTTCGTCGACACGCTGGAGGAAGTTCACGAGTATCCGATGAACCGTGTCTATATTGAACAAGGAATCTCCGGCTCGAATGGAAGGAATCAACAGGTCGTCCAGTGACACCATTTCAAGCCTAAACGAGATCCTCCTCTCGAGCTCGAACCTGCAAGAAATGTCCGCATTGACCATTATTGCTATCCTCAGCAATCCAAACAAGAAGCTGAGGGGCACTGAGGAGTGCTTCTCCGAGGGAATGAGACTCACAAGCGTTTCAACAACCTTCCTTTGATCTCTCTCTAGGAGACCATGATCAGGCCTCGTCCTAGATAGGCTCCAAATATGACCTTTCCATCCACCCTTAAGGGAGTTTTGTGCGTAATGCATTAGTGACGTAATAATACTATCGGGTCGGATCCCGAGTCCTGCCATTGCTCTAATGACCCTCTGATATGATTCAATCCCCAGACCCAACAAATCTTCAGCCCACCAATCGAGACAACTGCCCTTAACTTCCGATAACTGATCGTCACATTCAAGCCTAGACAAGCCTGAGACCAGCTGTTCTTTGCAAGCATTCATTGCTATAGCATCAACTAATTTCTTGATCATCCCGTTCTCCTCGGTTATGGGACCTAGTGACTCGCACGAAGTTAGGACTTCCACAGACTTCTCAAGACTCTGGCAGACGACCTCATCTAGGAATATCTCTGTTCGGGAAACAAGGTTGTCTTCCCTGTAGTCCTCGGTCATCTCCAGGAATTCTGCGGCGCAGGAGAGGCCTGCTATATTTGTAGTTGTTATCTGGAAGTTTATGCCATAGCAGAACTTCATTGCAAGCTCGAACGTGTGGGGCCCGCCAGGAAAGTCAGGGAGCTCAAGTTTTGAAACTTCAGAGTCCCTATCGAGGCTGGCAATGAGCCTACGGATTCTCCCACTACGAGCCACCAGGGGAAACTGAAACACAAACCAGATTTTTCAGACGGTCCATTACCTTTAAGAGGAAGGAAGTTAAGAGAATGTACCTTGTGCAGCAAGAAAGATTCCCCATGAACAATAATCGTAACGTCACCGGCTACATCAGAGAAGATACTGCATGCAGATAAAATAAAATTTCACGAGGTTATGGAGATTGGCAGTCTCAGTCAGAGGGCAAGCTATTCTCGGAGTCGGCTTGTAAAATATGAAAATCAATAAATCGGGGCAGTTTTCTTTGAGCACAGAGAGCAATCGAACGAATCAAAGCGGCCAAATGATAGATGAAGTTTCTAGGTGCTTGTCAAATGCTACAAGGCAGAAGCTCCTGATGGCATCTTAGTCCAAATCGGAGTTGAGGAACAGCAACAAGTCCCCCTTCTTCACCATCAACAAATTTCTGGCAGAACTTGACAGATCTTTTTAGATACAGAGCCTATTCTTCACGGAAGACAAAGAGAACCAGCTGTAGACAAGTTTTTTCAGTGCCAGCTTATTTTCCCCCTAAACAGAGAGTCCATTTATGAGCGAATACATAATTAGTTTGTTCCTTGTACTGGGAAATGTCCACCGTGTGAGACGACAAGCTGATATATTTGCTCATCATGTAAGAAATGAAGCAGTTGACCAACAAACACAGTTCCAAAGGAATAAACTTTTCTTAGTGAAACGTAAAACAACGATCAGGGATCAACAGAAAATAGGGCCCATGAACAAAAGCAAGGAAAACACTCACTGCTTTGTTCTTCTCACTATGATGACTGAAAAGAAAACGAAAATGAAGAAGCAATGGAAGTGTAAGTGAATGAAATGTGGCCGCAAAACGTGTAACAAAGAAAAGCACATCAGAGGGAGATCCATATGTTTGGCGGAGAGTACCGTGTAGTGAAGGAGCTGTTGTTGCAGAGTCTTGGCGAGCGGTTTGAGGAAGAAAGAGGGTGCTCAGACACCATTCTCCTCGAAGCCCCAATGCAGCAGTGGAGGAGAAGGATTGAATCAATGTGGTCAAAAAGAAAGCATCGGCTCCTGAACTAATAATGCCAATAGAAAGAAGAGAAGGGACTCCCGATATTCCACCCAAGGAGGGAGGGGAAAGAAAAACGAAGGGGGGTGGGGGAAAAAAAAAAAAGCAGACCCATCTCCCACAATGATTCAGAAAAGCAGTCCCACTCCCACCTCTGATTTCATCCCCTGTTCTGTCCCCTTTTGCAGGCACCACAGCTTCCCTTTGCTTTTTCTCTTCATTACTTTGTCATCTTCTGCTTTATTTTTCTGCTATCCCTTAGACGACTAGAGATTATTGAAGCACTAAAAACTAATGATTGTGGTAGTGAAACTCAAAAGCATAGACCGAGTTTTCAGTTCGCACCAGCAGCATGATTTCAATGCACACTTCTCCATAAATGTCCCCCCAAGTACTGTGCGATCACATTCAAAAGGGTGATCGTGTTTGACCCATCTCGGGACTCGCTGCACTTTCAACTTTAAGTAGGAGCTTCAAAGGACACGACGATCTGTAAGGGGATCCCCCTCGTAGATTTAGGGGAAAAAAAGTCGCTAGCCATGTGCATGAAAATTCACTACTCTTCATGGATTTATCCAAAAAAAAAAAGAAGAAGAAGAAGCATAAAGTTAATCATATCTAAAATTACTTAATAAGATTTAATAATTTATATTAATCAAAATGGTTCAAAATTTCCTCTCTCTTCTATCAAGATAATCCATTAACTATTAATTTTTAATTAATTGAATCAATTCAACTAAATTAATCTTACTAGGTACTATTAGACTCATCTAAATAGTTATTAAGACTCAGTTTCTTCTTCTTCTCTTCTTCTTCATATGATAAAGTAGTACTCATGAATTCTTTTGAGACATTCTCCCCCATTTTCACAAACCTTTTGTACAGATCGGAGGGAAGATGCAGATGCTGGGGAGTACCGAAGCAGTCTGCTTGGAAAACTTATCCTATCCCGTTGCGGCACAGTTCTAAACCCCATCCGATAAACCGATACTCCTAATCGAATATTAGATGGGGGTCCGGAACAATGTCCCCCCAACGGGAAGAACCCGAAGGTATACTTCCAGATTGAGAGGGGAGGAGCAATGCGAAAATGACTGGCAAACTTGGATTCCAGAGGCGGACAAGAAAACAGGGACTGTCAGCCGCTTCTAAGCTAGCTAGCTAGCAAGCGACTGTTCGTTCTGCAGTCGGCGTCGAACATTGGATCTCGAGAAAGAAAGAGATATAAGATCACCCAATCGATTTTGTTCTTCCGCAGCACGTCCCAAGTGGACTTCGGGTTGATGTACCGCCCCCTCCTTGACTCGGTCAACTTTGGATAGGCCACCCACGTCACACAAATTATTAGGTAGATAGCAAAATACTATAGAGGGTAGCGAAGTAATAGTTTAAAATTTAAAAGTTGTTATTACGACTCTCTTCTCTCTAATAGAAAAAAAAGGTAAATAGTAAAATGATAACTATGATGCTTACTTTCTTGTGATGAATATTTAGAATTAGAATAAAATGAGAATGGAGTACACGCGCTACTTGCCAATGGAGAGATCAATACGTAACATGAAAAATCAGGGGAAAACAAGGAAATGTCGAGAATTAGCAAAATTTCCTCCGACCGTACGTGGACGTAGCAACTCCTCTGCTTTTTTTTTTTTGGGCAATTGTGAGGATGAGCAAGGGTTATGATATTTATTCCTGAAATTCCGACACAAAAACCTATCGTACAAAGTTTTTAAAATTAGATTAGATCCGTCGGTTTATCTAATTTGACTGGAATCGGATAGGACTGTCAACTAGTTTAATTAATTTAATTAATTTAAATATAATTTAAATTCAATTAAATCCATTTAAACTAGTCTTATTTGACCGTCAAATTTAACTGAACCTACGATTTAGCCAAATGAATTAAAAATTATTTAAAAAAGAAAATCATGCATCCATTTAAAAAAATATTGATATTATATTTTATTTTTGTTAAATTTATATTTATATTTTAACTGAATTTATATATTATGATAAATATTTTCAACTTTATAACTATAAATTTATATTCAATATATCATGTGGATTTTCATTTTTCATTTTTGTTTGTCGGTTTCATTAGAACCATGCAAAACCAATGCCTAACATATGCTCTCTCGTCTCGCACTGGGGAATTTGGAACATGCTAAAGGAAAAAGACTTACGCCTCCTACTAAAGCTTTGCCTTGCCGAAAATATTCATCACAGGTCACTCCTCATCAGACGCATGATAAAGGAGAGGCCACAGGAAGGCCACCATGCGCGGGCCATCGGACGCCACAAGAACCGAATGGGATGCATCCATTGCTGTTCTTTCAATCATCAAGATAGAAAGAATGCATCATCTGACAAAATTCCCCATTGCCCTGCCCAAGTGGTTTTCCATACGTACTGAATGTTTCAGCAAAAACAGAGTCGGATCACTAACATGATTGGATTGAAACAAGAAATTTCTTTTCCAAAGGGAAATTTCCCCATCTGTTCGACGGGTTAACTGCACGAATCGTGGGGTTACCAGCGAGCTTGCAGCACGATCCACGAAGCAATCAGCACCTCATTCACCTTGTTGTTGGCAGACTCTGCTCCATCTCATCCCACTGTACCAGTGGGCATGCCTTGGACTGTTGAGCTGGGAGATGACAGGAACGGAACACCGATCGTGGAAGACTAAACATAGCCAGTTGAAAGTAAAATCAGCAGGGGCATTGGATGACTCATCTCCTTAGGAAACTATTGGCCAGGGAGGAGCAATTCTCCCGAATCTGGCCTTCTGCTCCGGTCAAGACACCAAGGCTAGACATCTTCATCATAGCTCGGGCGAAGTCCATTCTAAATGCTATCCCATCGTCAGAGGAATATGCCCTCACGAACCTTGCAGTCCTCTCATCAGCCATCAACTGCTGATCAGAATGTAGAAGTCCTCTTCCTCTCAGCAAGCTTCGGTAATAGTGAGAGCTGAAGCCTCCTATTGATGATACTGAAGTCAATTGATCCTCCTCACGAGTGAAACCTGAACTTGATTTGACCACTCTTTGTGATTTCATTAACATAGGAGAGCCATCACCACCAGCGGTGCTGTTGTTACTGTCATTGCAGTTCTGTCTCATCTCAGTGAGAAAATCAGCAGCCATGGTCGGGTCTGGCATCCCTGTACTCAAGAAGTTGTGCAAACGACCTTCAATGAATTCGCACCCGATGCTCCCAATGCTGTGTGCTCCTACACATATTAAATATATATATACCAGTTCAAGCTTAACAGAGTCCAAAATTACAATAACCACTTGCTCTAAAAGATTAACCATGCTACGTAGCAGCATGATTTATTATTTATCACTTAATGAAACTTTCAGCCAATTTAATTAGAGAGGAACTTAAAGGCAGGCAAGGAGCCAATTCATACCTAAAAGACTGACAGTATCCCTTTCAGTGAAACCTCTAGGATGAAATAGGCGTAGTATCTGCCTAATATTATCATCTGGTCTAGGAATTTCAGCCATTGCTTCTGCATAGTAGGATTCAGTGCTGTCTCTCCTACCAGTGAAAAGAGGATAGAAAGGGCCACCAGCCTGTGATCTCCAATATATGACCAAATCCATAAGTCAACTGAACAGAAGTATTTGGACATAATTAAATGAAAATGCGGGCTGACACGTGTATATATATGTTATAGAAGCGCAACTTTGATAACCTCAAAACCTTACAAAACTCTCCAAAACAGACTCAAACTAGATCAAACCAAAACTAATTACATCAGATCATTTAAACAGAGCTGATTTGCAACAGAAAAGACTCAGGCTTTAAATCTAAAGTTCCTCAAAGATCCTACAGTAATTTTTGCACTGTCCAACAAAAGTGAGACCACAGTTTATCTGACAACATAAAAGACGGAAGAACATTGGAAAAGGAAAAGTTACAATAAATTTCATGTTTGATACATCATAGATCATTCTGACCATAATGAGCAGTAAACAAGCTAAATCTAAGAATCTCGAGAACCCAAATAAAGTCGATGATAGTGTTTGCTTAAAATTATGTAGTTCTGATCTATGCCAATAGTATATCAATAATTCAACGGGAAGTTTCAACAGAACCCATGATCTATGGACCAACCAAGTGTCAACTTAACAGAATCAATATACCAGAACAATGCCTTCTCTGGTTGCAAGGACAAGAATATCAGCGCAAGATACTACACCAGGGCAATGGCTTTCGATCTCTTCCTTGATCATATCAATTTTTTCAAAACCCTTCAAGGTCCTATTGGGCACTGCATGCTTTTCTGTCGGATGGCTTTGGTTTCCACCATTATCATCGAGAAAAATTGAAGCGTCACAGCCCTGATGTCAAAAAATCTCATGGAATTATGACAATAAACGGATACAAAAGGAAGTATGTGGCTAAAAGAACTTAGGTATCTCAGATGTGCCATGTATAACAAAACAGAGACTCTACTGCTTCAGAACTGCAGCAAACCTGCTTCTGCCAGCTGAACAAGCAATATAACCTTTGAGAGGAAAAGACCCTAGCACAGTAAACACAGTCACTAAAGACGTAGTTTAAGAATTGATGTCGATTCCTCCACTGAGAAATGAGAAACTACATTATCTAGATAAATATATCATCGCGGAACAGCCATGACAAGCTCTCGAAACTCATAAGAGCTGCAGAACACCAAAGAATAAAGCTACTGGAGAGGTTCAGGATTCGCAGCATTTGATGATTATGTAAAAACCACGATCATCAATCAATGAGCCGATGGATAATGTTCACGAGATCGCATGCCAAGACTAAAGGGAAGGTGAAGATCATGGACTGACCTGAATGAAGCAATCATGGAACAAGAGGCGAAGGAGAGCAGCTGAGACCTCGGGTTGCTGGGAGTGAATCCTCGTCATCGATTTTCTCACTATCTCCTCAGCATCAGGGCAAGTGTTGCGATAGAAATCGTATTGAAGATGATCTCCGTTGCTGCTCTGACCGACGGAATCCCTTTGAAGTAGACGAGTGGTGAGAAACTCGAAAGAAGACGAAGCATCAGCCGGAGGAGGAGGAGAGAGCGAGGAAGAATCGTCATCTGTTTCAGTGATGCTAGAACGATTCCAGAGAGACACCAGAAGGGAGATCAAGAGGACCAGAATCATCCATCTGCTCCACAGTTTGGGCATTCCTATCTTCATATTCATTCTTCGGCACATCGATGCAAACATGTGCACGAAGAAGAGGAAGAAACAAAGAAAGAAAGAAGCGGTGGAGGGAGCGCAGGGCGGCAAAGAAGGGAGGGAATGAATTTACATTAATGCCCTTTCAAAGTTTTTACCGTTCAAAGGCAATCCAAGGAAAGGAGGGCAAAAATGGAATGTCGGTTTTTTTGCCAACCTTTTTTTCCCCCATATTCCTTTAAACCATTTTACTTATCCTCTCCTCCCCAATTCATTCCGTCCCTCTCCTCAGCTCGCACAGAGATACGCACGCAGTAGAGAGAGAGTGTGTGTGGGGGAGAGGGGATTGAGGGCAAATGTCTTCTAATCCTTTAGCGATCAATCCTCCTCCTCAAGTTTCTCCTATTTCCTCTCCCTCCCATCCCTCTCGTCTATATGCCCTCCGGTCCCATGCCTGCCCTCCACTCCTCTCCATCACATCCCTCCGACGGCCGCTTCCTTTTGACTCAGTCTGCACCCCTAATCTCAATATTGCTTCCATGTCGACCAGCAGGTTGGAACTTCTCTCTCCTCCTCCTCCGTCTGCCTCCTCTTGTCGCTGTGTCTTCGGTCGAGGAGATGTTAATGGTGCGACTGAGGACGAGGGCGAAGAAGAAGATGAAGATGAAGATGACCCTTCTACTCTGATGCCAGAGAGATGGGATGTTGTAGGTCTAGGCCAAGCCATGGTAAATCCTTTATTTCCTCAATATATATCATGTTGTTTACATCCGCCATGATATCATGTTGAGTGAATATATGTCTTATATTCATATTAGGGAATTTGGTAATTGTTGATGTTTAGTTGGGGAAATGATATTCCCCCATTGATTTTCAATTAATTTGGTCAGTTGTGACGACCACCTACTGACCAGCCTTTCCAATCTATGACTTCCAATTCGATTAATTGGATAATCAAATTGATGTGTTCCGGAGAATGGTATATGCAGTGTTTTGTGATATCCAGCATCCTTTTTGTTTCGCACATTATACATGTAAAATTTCCTTCTTTTCCTTTGTTTATGTCTGATGTCATAAATGTGTTGCAGGTAGATTTTTCTGGCATGGTGGATGATGAGTTCTTAGAGAAATTAGGATTAGACAAGGGCACCAGGAAGGTTGTCAACCATGAGGAGAGGGGAAATGTTTTGCGGGCTATGGATGGCTGTAGTTATAAGGCTGCTGCTGGTGGGTCTCTCTCTAACAGCCTCGTTGCCCTTGCCAGGCTTGGCAGCCGGCCCATAGGAGGTCCTGCTCTTAGTATCGCTATGGCTGGGAGTGTGGGAGGTGATCCTTTGGGTGGATTTTATAGGTGAGGAGCACTACAAACTCTTTTTTCCTTCAGGTCAAGTCTATTATGGCAGGTTGAACTCTCTACTGGACTGGAGGGTACATAATTTGGAAGGATTTGTGGTTGATGAAGTTGCTTATAATCTTTACTTCCTGTCTTTGTAGAGCCAAGTTGCATCGGGCCAATGTCAGTTTTCTATCTGCCCCAGTCAATGATGGGACAACAGGGACAGTTATCGTTCTCACAACTCCTGATGCCCAACGCACCATGCTGTCATACCAGGTACTTAACTAAATTCTGGTGACTGCAAATTCTGGGATGAGCTTTAGAGGTTGCAGTTGGAGGACTTCACGTCATGCCTGATAGAGTTTTGCTGTGAGTTGCATTCGCTGATTTTGAAATGTTACCTCATTGCCACATTTTTTTCATGTTCTCAGGGAACATCTTCCGCTGTTAACTACGATGCAGGCCTAGCCAGCATAGTATCCAAAACGAATGTACTTGTTGTTGAAGGGTATTTGTTTGAGCTTCCTGATACGATTAAAACAATAAAAAAAGCATGTGAAGAAGCACACAGCAATGGTGCTCTGGTTGCCATAACAGCGTCAGATGTCTCATGCATAGAGAAACATTATGATGATTTCTGGTAAGATTTAATCGTGCCTTTTCATATCCAGCATGTCATCTGTCTCACATATTTCTTTTCTTAAACAAATGCATACTGTAAAGAATAGTCAATCTATTGCAGGTTCCTTTGCAGTTTTTCTTCTGATCACTGCATATTTTCTTGTCTATAATTCAAGCAATGTTGATTGTGGCATGAGATCAATAAGCCAATTCCCCGAGCCATGATTTTATGACTTTGACCTCTCCATGTTCTGTCATTTATTCATTCTATGAAACTTGTTCGGTAAGTTGTAGTTTTACAATTTTGATGTCCCTCATTAGGAAGACACCAATTACCGTAAATGGGATCATTTTACGGGCCCGTCTATGTAAATTTGAAGTAGGTGATACCACGGAACGACCTTGAGAATTAGCAAAGGTGGATGGTTCTTATTTGAATTTCTATTGAAGAGTCTCACCCATAATTAGTTCCTGCTACTTCACTGATACGCCAGCACCCAATTTATTTCCAGCAGATTAGGAGTCTGATAAATTATCCAATCTTGTTATAGTGTGAAAGAAGATTCTGTGCAAATTGCCTATGCTTTTATGAGGGAGCAACATTCACTTTTTGCTTCTTATGGTTTTTAGATCAGTATGGTGCTTGCTTCGGCTTTTTCAAGATGACTTACAGCACTCAGCAAATTTTATCTTATTCCTAATTTAACCAAGCAGAAATGGTCATTTGTCATTTGTCATTTGTCATTCCAGCTCTCAGCAAATTCCGCCATATTCTGATACTGATTCCAATTCCTTTTTTCTGGATCCAAACTGAATGGGCCTTGATGGAACCTCAATTTGCCATCTAGATTCTGTTGAAAATCATAAATTTTCCGGCTGACTTGGTTGATCTTCAGCTTCTTCTGTGACTTATGACCTCAACTGATATTGGTTGCTACCATTTTATCAATCATCTACATCTGGAATCTGATATTTTTAGGAGAAGTAGATGCAGGAATTCTGCTCAGGAGGCCCCTAGGTTGCTATCTCTTGGCACTTACTAAGGGATCATGACAGTTACGTTTATTGCTGGATGAATGAATCCTCATATCCATGTAGTTAGACAACAGTTTATGTGTTGCTGTGGATCTCATGATATACACAAAATTTTCTTTCTCAGGGAAGTTATCGGGGAATATGTGGATATTATTTTGGGAAACAGTGATGAAGCCCGAGCTTTGTGCGATTTCTCCTCAAAGGAGAGCCCAGTTGCCGCGACAAGGTACCTAAGCCATTTTGTCCCTCTAATCTCGGTTACTGATGGACCAAGGGGCTCCTACTTTGGGGTCAAGGGAGAAGCAATCTACGTTCCTCCTTCTCCCTGTATACCTGTTGATACTTGTGGAGCTGGAGATGCATATGCATCTGGTGTGTTGTATGGGATTCTGAGGGGTGTCTCGGACTTGAAAGGAATCGGTTCATTAGCTGCTAGGGTTGCAACCACAGTAGTCGGGCAGCAGGGAACTAGGCTTAGGGTTCAAGATGCTATAGATCTAGCGGAATCATTTGCTTACCATCCCAAGAATTGTCCAGCCATTGGTACCGATCAGCTATCCGGGTTGTAATCTTGTGCCTCGGACAATAATTCATTTTCTTATACATTTTTCCACAATGTTCTGTAAGTGACTCCTATCGACCGTCAACTGCATTCATATACTGTACATAATTCCTTGTTCACAGAAGCCTATTGCTTTCACTTAATTTGCGATCTTTATGTTCGACTATGCAGTCAGAAATATCCAATGTGGATCAGGTCAATGAGTTTGTTTCATTACTGAGAAGAGCTATGAGTTTGTATTCCATCCTCGCGCATTGTAGTGTTTCTGTTCTATACTAATATTGAATCGTTTCCCTACTTTTGATCTTAACAGGCGTCTGCAAGTTAGCAGGGTCCTGTTCCTGGTCTTAGTTAGCACCACCATGTGAGGACTTTACTATTACTTTCCCTTTTTTTTTTCCGATGAATATTATAATTATTATCAAAACTTGTTATCGAAGACATAACCTTTCATGCATGCTCTCGCGGATAAGATAGGCACCATCCATGTAAGCGCCTGAACCGCGTGATCCCAGTCCTTAGTTCAGCGCTCTCACACGTTTATCTAATTTCCATGGGAAGCCACCTCGCGAGCAGCAGCACCATCACCGCGTTCGGCTCATGGTCCTTTGCTCTTTCAATGGATGTCTATTAGATGCATATGTAGTGATCCCAGTATAATTATGCGAAATTTTTGGGAAAATCACCTAAAAATTCATGCCAGATTCCCAAATTCCCTACCTTGCGATATAGTTTATTAATCTTCTAAAATATTATGTGGTATGTGATTTTTTTTTCCATTACTTCATGTAGAGTTAGTAGCAGTTGATGGGTTAATGTGACGTAGTTCAGTTTCGTTATGTTATGGAGAAAAATAACATATTACGGAAAAAAAATTACATATCACATGACATTTTAGGTAATTAATGGACCCTTTGACAATATAAAAAACCAAAATTCTGGTGAAGAATTCAAGTGTTTAATATCATCATTGGATGGTGTCACGGTCGCTATCGTTGACCTAGATGTCCTAAAATTGCGGCCACAAAGAAAAAAAAAAAGAAGAAGAGCATAATACATCATAGAGAACTGTACTGTGCGAATATGCTTTAAGTTTGTGTGACTGTGATCTAACAATTTCACCTTGAATCTTAGTGGATGTCTGTCGACAGCAGAAGCAGACATGGGAACAAGTTTCACGGCACGGCAGCTGCTTACTTTACACCGACCCGGATCAGTCTCACGCGTATTGAAAAGGTTAATAATAATTTAAAAAAAAAGGAAGCAGTAACAGGAAACAAGGGAATAACGTCCGAGTTCACATTGATTATCCTGCTGTCAATCTCAGCATGTGTAATTCCACACATATATTAACATGGATATGATAAGATATCTATTAATAAATTCGAGAAAATGTTGGTCAAATTGAGAGTGCAAATCGGCTTCAAGGACAATCCGTGCAAGGCACCTCGCCAGCTGAAGTTACAACTCCTCCGAGCAGCGCAAACCTTGGACAAGTTTGTCATTTCTTTACGTGAACCCACTTGTCCTTACACGTCCGAATAAATGCCCCGAAATCCCACATGTCCCCTCCGTGGACCGACCAAACTCGAGCTTGGATCGCATTGAGACCCTCGATATTGTGTAATCCGTGCCGGAATGGTCATTTCCGATATCAGCATTTCGGTCGAATCATATTACGTATGAAGCTCGTATGTTCCTCCGAGAAACCGTGTGAATTAAGTGGATAGTAGGGGATGCTTCACTCTCCTACCGGAGTTTTCTCGTGTCTCATCCGGTGGCCTTGGTTGCGGTGAGTGATTGTTTCCTTCTAGTTTTATAATATTGTGTGTGTACGGGAAAATGATGACCTGCATCAGTCAGAAAATATTTATCGTTATATTCTTATTTCACAGACAATTATCTTGACAAGAGCGATCGTCAGCATAATGTCGAGATAATGCTGAGAGGAGTTTTATGGATCGAAGATGGATCGCTAGGATTAATCTCCGAGGAAAAGTTGAGACGAGGAAGCTAATGAAGTTTGGGGGTGATTTTTAACATTTGAAGATTAGGGGAGCTGTAGTAGAAAGGACAAAAAAGTTAGTGGCAAAACTGACAACGCCCAAAATGGCTAGGCGCGTGGAGCTGTACGCTTCGTCATCTTCAAAAGAAATTAACTTCTTTTTATATTATAAATATATAAATATATATATATATATTCTAGGAATGGCGGGGAAAAGAAATTGTACTTTCCAACCCTTCTCTTCAGCAGAGAGGAGGACAACAATGGCGACTCAGCCAGAATCAAGCCACCATGTGTACAGGCATATGCCGTGTGTTTTTACATGAATATATGATACAATTTATAAAAAGTAAAATTGCTGAGAAGTTGGAATGAACAAGTCAGAGCTGACGAAATACTGCATACTTGTAATTGATTCTATTATATTGGCTAAAATGGATACACCCACCACGACGACAGGGTTGCACCACTCACAGCATCAGATCGCTTTCACACAGGAAGAAAGAAAAAGTCTGCTTTCTTGTTGGTGCTTCCTTTATAGTGTTTGAGTGCGATGGACCATCGGAAGCCTACCTTCTTGTTGCCCTATCTGACCGGCTGCAACGGGATCTCTGTTTGAGTTCGGAGCTCTGGTTTAGCTCTGTCGGTGTTATTGAATGTTTCACTCGATTTGAGCTGTCAAGTTCGTTTTCAGTATGTTCTCCTCGTCCTCTCCTCTTCGTTTCATCGCATTTCACCGTGAAAATGGAAGTGGGGTTTTTTTTTCCCCCCCTGATATGTTGTAATTGTCTTTGTTGCTTAATTGATATAGCCTGATGTTATAGACTCTTCTTTCTTTCTTGACTCTATTTCAAGTTCATAACTTGTTGGTTCATCGGTGAAATGGAAATTGTAGCTTAATTTTTTTTCTCCTGCCATTGTTTCTACCTGTTTGGTTCATCATAATATAAACCGAAGGACAAATGCTGATAAAAAAATAAAACCGACAGACAAAGCACTTTAGGAGATGATGTAATGCTTCGTTATGTATCTGTTATTCCAGGCTATAAGAATGCTGAAGCTGAGGATATATGGATGCATCTTCTCCATTTCATGTTGTTGTTTGGTGCTCCTCACAGCTGCTCGAGTAACTGATCCATCTGAAGGTGATCTAATCTTTGAACTTCATGCTTTTCCAGAATCCGCCTCATTACCTAGTCCCATCTGCCACTCTCTGTTTCTCCAGCCATTTCATGCCTCATCTAGCTTTATGCTAGTAATACAGGATGATAGGGACCATTAATCTTAAATCAAAGATTCACCGCATCCTTCTACTGGCGATTTTTAAATATGCCAGCAATAAATAACCCCAGCAAAATATTGTTCTATATTGTGGAACGGAATCTAGTGGAAATATACTCCTGTTGGTTCATTATTATTCATAATTATAACAGGCAGTTGATAAGTTTATGATGGTGATGTGCTAAGTTACTTCTAGATTTTGCTGATTAACCCTTTGCTCTGTCTTTTGTTTAGTGGTCAAACTCAATTAATGAATTATCTTACGATACCTCAACAGAAGCTGATGCATATATATTTGATCTATAAAAAAGTGAACATAACAATTCTGAAAGAATATCATGATGCTGCTATGACCATGTTATAATTGTTGTGATCATAATATAATAATGTGTACTGATTAAGCAGGCCATTGACAAATAGGTTTGCATTTGTGCCATGTGCAGTGAGTGCATTGCAGGATGTGAAAAGCACTCTAGAAGATCCTCTGAACCACCTCCAGAATTGGGATGGGGGAGATCCATGCACATCGAACTGGACGGGAGTCCTTTGTTTTGACAAGGTTGACAATGATGGATATCTGCATGTGAGAGAACTGTATGTTCTTTTTGACCCACACCATCCTCATTTTTGCTCGTTCTATTCCTTGAAATTGTACGACTGCAAGCTATTCTCAGTTCTAAATGATGATGTCTATCAGCTAATTTTGTTTTGCGATCTTCACCCAGGCAATTGCTTAATATGAATCTTTCTGGAAATCTAGCTCCTGCTCTGGGAAAACTAACCCATCTTCTGATTCTGTAAGTAGGAAAACATATTACCAAAAAGAAGTATTGAGTTGGCGAACATCTTGCATGTATTGTCTGAGTTTCTTTGACAAGGCTCTTTGGTTACTGCTGACCTGATACATTATTCTGCTTCTTTCATGAAAGGGACTTCATGTGGAATCAATTAACTGGGGACATACCAAAGGAGATTGGGAACATTGCCTCCTTGAAACTATTGTAAGTTGAAATCACATCCTACTCTGAAGTGTCTGTATATAATGCTTGATATTTTGTTTTGCTTTTGGTAGTTTTGTTGAACGGCTTTTATTTGAGTGAAATTTATGAATTTGGGACAGGCTCTTGAATGGTAACCATCTCTCAGGAGCCTTACCCGATGAGCTCGGCTACCTCTCAAATTTGAATAGGCTTCAAGTGGATGAGAATGATATATCAGGTCCAATACCAAAATCATTTGCAAACTTGACGAGTTTGAAACACCTGTAAGTGGATCTTCAAGAAAGTTCTCTGCTTCATTTGGCTGGATTATAGATTCTAATGTTATGCACTGCATGCTTGTTTTCTTTGACTTTTTATAGCCACATGAACAACAACTCGATCAGTGGTCAAATTCCTTCTGAGCTTTCAAACCTGTCCATACTTCTTCACTTGTGAGTTTATATGTATTTTCATTTCTTTGTTTTAGCTTTCTTTAATGAAGATGTGAACTTCGCTGACCCGATGAAGGAACTTTGTGCAGACTTTTGGATAATAATAACCTGTCTGGAAGTCTTCCATCGGAGCTCTCATACTTGCCGAACTTGCGTATCCTGTACATTTCTCGACTGTGCATTTGTTACTTTTGTCACATGACCTATCTTTTAATTCTTGTGTCTTGCATTAAATCATTAGCTATTCCTGCGTATAAAGGATATGCAATGTACTTTCACTGTTCATCCTCATTTTTGTTATCTATCTACATTCTCTCCTTTAAAGGGCATCACATCAGATAGAAGTAGTTGATCTGAGTGGCACTCCAGGTGCATATGTCTGGGGTAAAGGCCCTAAAAACTACAATATAAATGAGAAAAAAGTTAATTTATGCTTTATAATTCTGTTATTAGCTTCTAGAGATGAAATACTTTATGATCATTTCTGTTCTCTTCACTGATTAATTATGTCCCTTTTCAGCCAGCTTGATAATAACAACTTTGACGGTTCTGAGATACCAGCAACTTATGGAAATCTCTCCACATTAGCTAAACTGTAAGTCACTGTTGGTAACAATTTCACCATTTTTTTCCCTAACATACATGGATCTTTAAGGCCTTTCAGTTTCTTTTCTCCTGAAAGATTATCTTGCTTGTCGTCCTAGGCTAGAAACTGATCAGACAACATAAAAGGCACTCTGTCAAATCATGTTACGGATTTGGCTCTTCAAATATTCAGGACTAAGTGCTTCTATGAAATCTCTAAGATTCATATGGTAAATGAAATTGGATATGCCATTTTCAGACACCACCAGTTACAAAGCTATCCAGTTAAGAACATTAAATTGTTTAATTTATTTGAATGGATGGATTCTCACAACACTTTCTTTCTCTTAATATCTTCACTGAAATTCATTATTTTCTTCAAAATGCAAGTTGAATACTTGACCTCAGCTAAAAACTTATGTTTTGGAATGTTGGAAATGCTTTATGGTTATTCATACTGCTAACAGCAGTAACTTCTGAGGAAAATTCTACATAGATCTTCTGAGAAGAATTCTAATACTTTCCTACCTTTGGTGAGGCAGGAGTCTTAGGAATTGCAATTTGGTGGGACAAATACCTGATCTGAGCAGGATACAAAATCTTAGCTATTTGTAAGTTTGGTGGTAGTAGTTATAGTGGACCACATCTTCTGAGCTTATAGTAGGATATGATGTCTTCCCCACCTTCTTCCTTTTCATTTAGCGTTTTGTTTACGGGTTAATCCCACTATACTAGCATCAAACATCTTATCATGTATTTTTACTGCAGAGATCTTAGCAGGAATAGTCTCTCAGGACCGATGCCATCAAATAAGCTTTCTGATAATATGACAACTATGTAAGTGACATGTTCATGTTCTTTTTTTTCACCTTTTATCTTTTAGTCCATTGGACTCATGGTCAACATGTATGTGTTATATATAATAGGAATTAGATCTCTCTAGAAATAGCAAGAACAAAATTTTATGTATTCTGTTGTGGATGCCTTTTACTTGTTTGCAGTGATCTGTCAAACAACCATCTCAATGGATCTATACCATCAAGTTTTTCAGATCTTTCTGCACTCCAAAGATTGTAAGAATGTACCCTCAGTCCTACTAAATTTTGAGTTTCTATATATTGATAATTCCTTTGTACATGTGCCTGTGACAGAAAATAAAGGATGCCTTTTATGCCATTTCAGCATCTCATTGTATGATTGTAATGCCCACATAATATGACATTTATGCCAACATGGCTGACACTTTGTTATTTTACAGGGCTCTTCAGAATAATACACTGACTGGATCTGTCCCTGCAAGCTTGTGGCTGAACAGGACCTTCAGTGCAAGTTCTAAGCTTACAATGTAAGATCACCAAGCATGTTATTGACTGGCTAGCACTCTTATTGATGTGTTTGTCCAAGTATGTTATTCAGCTCAAGCATTTTTGCATTCTCAGTGATCTACAAAACAATTTGCTCTCAACTGTTGCTGGACAACTGAATCCTCCAGGGAATGTCACCCTTAGGTTTGGTCAAATCTCTTCTCTTCAGTCCTTAAACTTGAAATTTGACTAGTGAATTTCATATTGTAATCTTTTGCAATTATTTTGGTGGTGCTGTTATTTTATTTAGTCATCTTGATCTAAAAAGTCAATAGATGTGGCAGCTTTCTATCAATTTGAAGGCATACCATCTATTGATGTGGCAGTTATGGTTCTTAGATTAATGTTGTAATGCTTCTTCAATGTTATAATGTGGCCTTAGGAGCTTGCATGTTTGGGGTTTTAATCTCTGTGAATCACTTTAACTTTGTCTCTCTCTGAGTATTCCATCTTAGAGAAAGTTCAAAGACAATAGAAAGATTCAAAAGTAATGGAAACATAAATTTGACAAATCTGGATAAGATTTTAAGGTGGGATAATTGTCTCAATAATATACTATAAATTTCATTGAAGAAAGTGTCTTGACGAATCACAAGTGTCTGTATAACTCAACTAGCAAGCCTCATCAGGCTTGAACTTCAGCTAACTGATATTTCCAGTTAAGAGCAGTGCAATGCCGTCTTGTTCACATTGATAGCTTTTTTTTTTTGGGGGGGGGGGGGGGGGTGGGGTGTGTGCCGCGGCGGGGGGTTTGATACAACAGTAGAAAAATTTTATTCTTGAGGAATAATGCTAAATACTGAGCCGTTCCACCAATCAAATGGCTTTCACTTGGCAATACTTGATGAGCTGACAAATAAGTAAATGTAGCAGAATAGCCACAGATTTTCACACTGATAAATGCAGCTTACTCCTATTCATTTGTAATCAAGAAATGTTTGCCTGCTCCAAGTATTTCCACTTCCACATACTTATCTTTCTTGCATTTTATGATCAGACTTGCAGGCAATCCTGTTTGCAGCAATGCAAATGTACCAAACATATCTCAGTTCTGCTTATATCTAGATCAAGGGGATGCGCGACTTCGAAATTTGACGAGTTCTTGTCCAGTTGATGCCTGCCCTGCAGATGATAACTATGAATACATTCCATCATCTCCTGTGTCTTGCTATTGTGCTTCACCTCTCAGAATTGGCTATCGGCTAAAGAGCCCCAGCTTTTCATATTTCCCTCCATATGTTCATCTCTTTGAAGATTACATGACCAGATCTCTCAATTTTGATTTGTACCAACTATCTATTGATACATTTTCATGGGAAACCGGAGGACCCCGGCTTAGGATGTATTTGAAGATATTCCCAACAGTGAACAACAATCATTCTCATATGTTTAATGCTACAGAAGTCCAGCGGATAAGAGACATCTTTGCATCTTGGGCTTTTCCCCATACAGACTTGTTTGGACCATATGAGCTCCTCAATTTCACCCTCCAGGGACCTTACTCCAATAGTAATTACCTTGCTTGTTTTTCTCTGCAACATTGAGCTATTTGTCAAACATTTCATACAAAGTGAGCTTCTTCTTATCATTTTTTTCTTCTAAAAGACTCGTTTGGTTCCTTATGGCGCAGTGGTGCTCCCAACACAAAGTTCAACCATCAGCAAGGGAATCATAGTGGCCATTACACTTGCAGCAATTGCCTGTGCAGTGTCAGTCTCTGCTCTAATCTCGTTCCTCATTATCAGAAGAAGAACCTGGAGCCAGAGTTCACTATCAAGGAAACGTCTATGTAAGTTTTCCACCAGCTCTTTGTCCAATTTCAAGATAAAACCGTCTTTGAGCTGCAAGTTATTGTTCTCTCTGCAGCATCGAAAATTTCAATGAAGATTGAAGGTGTGAAAGTATTCACTTTCCGAGAGATGGCATTAGCTACTGACAACTTTAACAGCTCAAGCGAAGTTGGACAAGGAGGCTATGGGAAGGTTTACAAAGGAATTTTATCTGATCACACACTGGTGGCCATAAAACGGGCTGAAGAAGGATCACTGCAGGGCCAAAGAGAATTCTTAACAGAGATAAAATTATTGTCAAGGCTACATCATCGAAACCTAGTGTCCTTGATAGGATACTGTGATGAAGAAGGGGAACAGGTAACTTTCATCACCAGTAGCTATTTTAAGTAATTTTTTATTATGATAAATAAAAAATTCTAGTAGTGAGCACCAAGGAGCTTATGATCATGTAGAAAAGTACAGGATTCTACACAAAGTCATGCACAGGAAGTAGAATCAATCTTGTTGGCAAGACCATGATCCCCCAACACACTCCTGACCCAATCCCTTGCCTGCAAATGGTTGTGACTGAATAAGAAAGCTGTGCTTTTTGGGCTTTCTCCACTATTTACAGGCTTTTAACATGATTCCTTTTGTTAATGTCATGTGGATGGATTTGAATGATTCGATCAATTGAATTGGTTTCTTGTCATTACTTTAACAGCTTATATCCTTGATCACATTTGCAGATGCTGGTGTACGAGTTCATGCCCAATGGCAACTTGCGGGATTGGCTCTCTGGTATGTTACTATGAGTTAGTTCTGCTTGGACCCAAGAACAAATTTATTTTCCATAGGTTAACATTTGACTTCAGCATGCCATAAAATTGTCCTGGGAATGACTGATTGAGAGGGGGGGAATAGTGTGGTATCACCCCAGTGAAACTTTGCCTTTTGGGAGCCATCTGCAGTAGAATCGTTAGACTGACCTCTAGAAGAGTGGAGTTACATGAGAGGTCTAGAAAAAGCTTCCACCAAAATCTCTAATTCTAAGCACATTCAATTTTGTACTTTCTACTGTTGTTCCCTATTATGTCCAAGATTAATATTCAACAATTGACAGGTAGGACTAAGGAGTACCTCAACTTTGGTACAAGGCTAAAAATCGCTTTAGGTGCAGCTAAGGGAATCCTTTATCTCCACACTGAAGCGAATCCTCCAGTTTTCCACCGTGATATTAAAGCCAGCAACATTCTCTTGGACTCCAAGCTCACAGCCAAAGTCGCCGATTTTGGTCTGTCACGGCTTGCGCCAGTCCTAGATGAAGAAGGTGCTGTTCCTCATCATGTTTCAACAATAGTAAAGGGAACGCCGGTAGGTTTAAACGATTTGTTCTGTTGGAGTTCATTTGCAGTGTCAGCGTTCATCCTGCCTCTCCGCAAGACACTTCTCCTTAGTGTTTCCACATTTTGACTTGACTTTGACCATTTCTGCATATGGTTACTTCTGCAGGGCTACCTTGATCCAGAATATTTCTTGACCCACAAGGTCACGGACAAAAGTGATGTCTACAGCCTTGGAGTAGTATTCCTGGAGCTCTCAACTGGAATGCAGCCGATAGCACATGGAAGGAATATTGTCCGCGAGGTACTTTTTTTGCTCTTTTCAGGGTTAATTCTCAAGCATTCCCATCTACAAAGCTACGTGGCATACAGAGCCAATCACATTCTACCACAGCTGCTGCATTTGACAGAAAACTAACTTAAGAGAATCCATGTCACCTCAAACAATCAAGATTGTTGACTGTGCAAAACAATTTAAATAAAAAATCTGTCTCCGGAATTAGAAAATGGAAAATTCATGGTGTCATGTCAGGTAAATATGGCGAATCAGTCGGGAAAGGTGTTCTCGATCATAGACAGCAAGATGGGCTCCTACCCATCAGAATGCATCGAGAGGTTCGTGACTCTAGCCGTCACTTGCTGCGACGACAAGCCCGAGAGGCGTCCGTCGATGCTGGATGTAGTTCGGAAGCTTGAAAGCATCCTCAAGAACATGCCTGAGACTGATGCATTATTCTCCGATACTGCCTCAACGCACTCGGGCCAGTCACATGCCGAATCTTCTTCCTATGTGAGCCGGGAAAGGTACCCCTCTTCTGTGGTCTCGGGGAGCGATCTCGTTAGCGGTGCCATTCCAACGATAACGCCTCGATGATCTGCTGGTCGACTCCTCTTGTTTTTTTCCCCTCCCTCGCAAGCTGAGTAGTGATCTTGTGTAATTATCGTGTTGGTACGCTGCAAGTTTCCCCCTCTAGTTCTCTTTTCTTTTCTTTAACCTGTAAATACAGTTGCCGGATTACTTCTTCTCTTGTATGATTGTCGATCAGACGGTAGCAAAACAAGAAAGAGTTCCCTCGCAAAACTCAGTCGTCAGCAAGAAGTGTTCATGGTTCGGATACATAGATCTAAGGTGGGTAGGTTCGATCTTGACATCCCGAATCAAATTAATTGCCATATGATCCGCGTGGCACTATTTCTTCCTCGTTCTGAGACTAATACTTACAGAAGGCCCATTCTCTTCATAGGATTCCTCGAGAACATGTGACTAACTCAGCATGTGCATACAGGGATATGCCACCACAGAGCTCTCCGAGTCCGAAGCCCCACTTCCCCGTTCGTCTCCTGTCCCTTTGGTAGCTGACAAGAGCTTTCCATATTCCGACACAGCCCCAAAACCCTCTCGATCTCAAAGGGGCCGACGCACCGACCGAGACTCAAGGACGAGGTGCCCACCCTTGCACCGGTCCTGTCACCTTATCAATTATAAAATACACGTCAGACAGGAATCTTCCATCGACTTGTAGCTCCTATGTCCTAGCCATCCGTTCGTCTGTCTGAACCCAGCATCAATCTCATAGCATAATGCCGTTGGATTGCCTCGATTGATTATTCCGATCCCAAATAACAGAACGTTCAAATTTGACCTTCCACTAACTAACTATAAGAGGCCATAGATAAATGTATATTACTCAGTGATGCTAAGTAGTACATGTTACAAGAATAAATCCAACGAATGTTCTTTGATCACATGCAAAACTGACTTGTGCAATTCACACAGGACTACAACAAATGTATCATTTGCTTCCTCCTCTTCTTCTTTCTTTTTTTTTTTTCCTTGTAGTTGTCATTAATCATAGTAAATGGAGGTGAAGAAAATAGACCCAAAAACCCGAGAAGACCGATGGTTCACCATGAAAATTGTTAGCCTATGCGTACAATTACTCATTCAAACCCATCTTAAAGAATAAAATTATGATCGCTCTCCCCTCACTCAGCATCCTCTCTTTGCACGTTTCATCCCAATTGTGTTGAGAGTAGACATGCTTCCTGTCGGCCCAGGACTCCCTTCCCTGAAGCTTGAATTCAGTATTGCCAGTTCTTGCAATTGCCGCCTCTTGATGTAGTCCTGTGACTCGGCCTGCACATGACAAGTTCAGGAGTTAAAAACAAGAACTACGTAAGAATCGTCTCCTGGTCAACAATTCCCTTTCCTGGACACACTTCCATTTTCTCGCACAAATAGGAGAGTTCATGCTTTTATCAGAAGCATGTCATAAGGGGATGCAATCTCACATCTTTCCTCACCTTTTGAGTTTACTGGAAAAAAAAAGAAAACAGGAAACCTTCCCACTTTTCCACGACCAAATAGAAATTGTCTCAGTTTCAAAGAGAAACTCCAATTCTTTGTCCTCATTCAATAAGCAAGCATAATTGCCTTCATGTGTTACAATAATTCAGAGAATGAAATTACGTTTCATGATTTCGTCAGGAAAATAGTTCATATAATTAAAATCCATCACATTATATTTACTACGTTAAGTCTTCATTAATAAATGTGGTTATGCTAACATTATAGGCCTAAATCATTAAAAACCAGTCAACTCTCCATAGATTCATCCCATAGTTGGACAGTATGAAAAGTTGTTTGCAGCAGTTTTCCATAGGGAAATTCAAAGCATCAGGAGAAAATCTCATACCACAGGTTTCAGCCATCCTTCGATTACTTCCTGAGCCTGTCTGAGTCTCTTATCAACAACATGGCCAGGTAACTTAGTCTCGAGTAAAATGTGAAGTGGATCATTCAGGTTCTCATATCCTGGCCTTCCCCTAATCATTTCGTCCTGTGAGTAAAGTTAAATAGAAGAATATAATTAAGAGAGGAAACCAAAAGGAGATATAATGGAAAACATAAACCTAGCAAATTAAACTCTCGGGAATTTATTGCAAATAACTTATGTGATTCTCTTCTCTAGACAGCATGAAAAGAGGATTATAATATAAAAACAATTTATGCAATGCAAGTTGTTAAGTGATATGAGATATCATGCTGCAATCTGTGTAGTCATACACTAAGATCAAGAATTTTCCTACATTATCATGAAGATGAACCAACTGAATATATATGCCTCAATAAGAAATCTGCGAATCTTTCAAGAAAGAGTTCCCATTGATGTTAGCATGCAAATTATCAAGCTATGATGATAGCTATTATATCTATCAGAAGCAAAGGAGGAGCATGTTATACTAATGCCTCATCATAAAGGACAAACGAGCATATGTCTCAGCTCAAATAAAACTAATAAAACACTTCTGTCAAAACAATTTAAAGGCCAAGCCAGTTGAAACACCCAGCACCTCTTGCAGGGGACTGCTCCATCCACTCAACCCTCCAGCCCCCGAAAAGTTTGACCTTATGTTGGGAGATGACATGGGGCTTGGGCTTCCGTTTATTAATCCATCAAATTCTCCAAAACCTTGGTTAGGAATCATCCCAGAAACCCGCAAAATCTCTGAATTCAAATACAAGTTCAAGGTAAGATTTTTTGTAATTGTTTCATGGACAATGACAAAGGATAGTCTGCACAACATTTCAATAGTCTCATTGTTATGAAAAGAGGTTGCTATGTTTCACAAAGAAGCCATGTAAACACAAAAGGAGCATCGAGGGAAAAAAGGATAAAATTACAAACAAAGGGCTTGAACATGGTTGAACAATCATCATCGATGTTACTCACAACCCTTCACGACACGCAACAACATTTGATTAGTAATAAGAAACTAAGGAAAGTGTGAACTGTCCTTCACGTAAAGATGTAATTGCAGCACATTCCGAGATAACTGGTTGCTAGAGATGCAAACACCACCAAAGAAAGATGGTACACGTTTATAGAATTCAATGGATACTTAATTTATCCCAATAGCTTTTATCTAAGAAGCATGAAAACAATGTATACTGAGAATATCAGCAATACATCCATTAAAACTGGTGGAAATTGAAACTCCAGGATTTGAAACCAAGAACCAGCGCTGTTTGAGGTTAGGGAAGGCAAAGAGACAGTAACACGAAAACATCTCAACTTGAATAAATGAACATACCAATTCCAGAAAGTTTGACAAGAAAAGAACGGTTTGTGCTGCCCAGAAAGTATATAGTTTTATATAAAGTAAAAAAGAAAAAAGAAAAACACCTATCTACTCCAGAATAGATCGAAATGGTCATATGCTCGCAATCCCAGCAGTAAAGACCAAAATCAACTGATAAATAGACAGAACAAAGAGCAGCTGTCGTCCACAAATCAGTAAACCACAGATCCAGATATTTCGGATGAAGAAAGAAGTCAACCTTGATTCAACAGGCGGCTGCAGATGGGAAGCACTTGCATGAAAGGCCCGAGCTTCTGATGCTCTAATAGGAGCTCAGCCAAGTACTGACTGGTGCAAAAGAGCACGAAATAACAAAAACCCAGTAGGTTTGAATCAGAAAACCAATCTAATCAAATCGGTAAGATTACTTTGTTCTCTGGCTTGCCAGTAAATCTCCATTGGTTTCCCTCGAACGGATTACCTTTCTACAGCATCTGGGGCGTGTCTGACAATCTGAGGAGAAGCCGCTCTGACGGGCGAGAAGTTGGGATTGTTGTACAAACCTGACATTTGGAGCCAACAGAAGGATGGGTTGGGGAAGAGGGTTTTAGCCGTCTACTGTCGCAGAAGAAGCAAAAGTGGGGAGAGCAGGAAGTGGACGAGGGGAGGGGAAGGCTCTTCAAGGGGAAGACAAAAGAAAGGTCAGGTCTGCAACGAGTAAAAAGTGGGAAATAGTAAAAGAGTCCACAAGTCTCTGAAATTTGCAGACAGCCGCCCCAACCATTTTAACTCTTCAAATGCTTGGGCTGGGCCCGGAATGTTTTGAAATCTGGGTCAGGCCCATATTTTGCAATCAGCCCATTACTCTCTTTTTTTTTTTTACTTTCTATTCTTTTCGGCCTGGGAAATTGGCATCAGCGTCAGCTTGCTGGCGGCCAAGAAGAAGAGGAAGAAGAGGAAGCAGAGGAAGAGAGAAGACATGGCGCTAGTGTGGTTGGAGGCGGCACTTCCTCTGGGGATCATCGCCGGGATGCTCTGCATAATGGGCAATGCCCAGTATTTCATCCACAAGGCCGCACGTGGCCGTGTAATCCCACGCCGTCCCGCCCCACCTTTCTCTCTCTGTCTCTCTCTGGAATGCCCCTTCTTTTTATCTATCTGATGCCCCACCCACCTCTGATTGACTTGGATTGACATGATATGATTGGCACCCTGAGCACATTGGCAATGACGTGTGGGACGTGACCGTGGAGCGCAGGGACAAGAAGCTCGTGGAACTCGCCTCCGCTCTCTCTCCACCTTCCAATTAGATCCCCCTTCCGAGATCTCTCCCAGGCAGTCTTCCTTCTCCTGCGACTCGATTGCCGTTATACATCTCAATTGAGCGGGTTTCATGGAGTTCAAGACTTTGCGATTTAATTTATATTGTTTTCAACCATCTTGCTGCGTCTCTTGTGGACTCACCATGTGATTGACCATGTCGAACACGCCAATTCCCTCGAACTCGTGAGGATTTTTGTTGCATTCTCTATTCTATTCAGGTGCTACCTAGCCTGTATTCTTATCACAGTCCTTGAACCGATGCAGCCCTTTTAGATCTTTCCTGTGTAGTACTGCATCTCCATCTCCGAAGTTTCATTTAATATGAATGCTGAAGCCTGATTACCAAACGACTATGGTAAAAAGCTGCTATCTACTGTTTGTGATCGGCCATCTCTGTCAATGTCAAAAGATCTCACATCTATATCTTTGTTTGCTCGAGTTTGCTTCTGGCCTAATGCATTGGCTATGCAAAGGATGAGATCAGAAGAAGACATATATTTTCGAAATTGATGACAGTAGATAGGATTTCGAATCTTGTGAGGAATATGCTGAGAGCCAAGTAAGGCAGTCCTCTCTTTGTTGTGGATAAGATATGGAGTGGGATAGCTCTAGGCAGATGATTAGCTTACATACATCAATTCTGCAACTTTCAGCCGGCTGTCCGGTTCGGGTTTGCCTTGGAGATCACTGATTTGGTGGTATTGGGTAATTAATTATTCTGTCCTGAGCATTGTCATTATGGGATTAATATTGTCGGCGATGTGAAGAGCTAACAGCACATGTTCCTTGGTTAGGGGAGAACCAGTCAGAGGCTTGTCTCACAAAATGACATTGCAAAGGGCAGCAAGCGTTGAATATATGTGCATAGTGGAAAAGATTGACATTGACATGGAAGAAAAACCCAATCTACCCGACAATGGAAAACGATTGCTTTGAAGATAATGAAATGGCTTAACACTATGTCGTATTGGTAGATCTAACCAGAAGTGTCAATATTTCCGAGTTGTAATATATATATGAACAAGATCAATCAACTAACAAATCACCACTACTATCCTCCTTTGACCAACACCATTAGAGCCAATAAGACTGTCTCGTTTACCGTTAGCTTGGGAAGTTCTCTTACCATCAAGATGAGAGATTTTCGATAGTATGACCAGCTCACACAGCTTGCCGTCATCACATGGACTCGATCCAATCAACTTAGATATCTGCATGATCTATATTGTCACCAAGGATTATCCAGTTGAATCAACAAGTGCACCAATTGTCGTAGGGCTTCTCTCTGTATCCTACCATTCACGAGTAGGAGGCAGATTGAGATAGCCACGGCATAGGATAGGCTATGATACATAGATGTAGTGGGGACGAAAATGATCTACCTTGAACGTAAGGGATGTCTAAATGCAAAAATTACAGAACATTTTTTTTACTGTATATACCTCTATTCAAAGCTAAGGAGCAGTTTACGGTAATCATAGCTTAAGCTACGACACGAAGAATATGACTGAAAACTTATTGAATGAACAGAAACAAATAACTCAAAGCACAGACCCAAATGTATAGGCCAAAGAAAAGCGATTTAGTCAAACTTCTTGTCAAGCCCACTGCTGATCCCCTTTTTCCTATTCAGGAACTAAAAATAATGAATCTTTTGAATGCAACGAGAAAAGGAAGGTTCAGACCTTGGCAGAAGATCCCAATTGCCCTCGCTGATCTTCTTCCTTCTTAGCAGTGGAATCCAAATTGTTGAGGGCATCGATTCTTTGTCGTTCCTCTCTGTCATCCTTGCTTACCACCTGCAACTGTGAAGACCCGCTTGCAGAAACTGGAGGTGTGACCAGTGATGATGGGGACTTCGGGGAAGATGGTGACATGGAGAGAATACTCGAGATGGAATGAATGGGATATGTTTCTGTCACTTCTTCAATGCCCTCATCTAGGTAGAGCACCTCCTGCATCGTGAGTTGGTGGTACTCCACGATTTCCCTCAAGAAGCGGTTTTCACATGCATAAGTTTCACTCTCATGAGGAGTCGAGCCTTCTCAGCAAGAAGCGTTTCAAGTTGAAGGCGTATCTGATAGTGTTTTCCCCCAAAAAACTAAACCATATTAGTGAAAGAACCATGATTTACGAATTGATTTTCTATAAAGAGTTTGATAGAACACTTGGAAGAACTCATGATGCAACCAACAAACCAATGTTATTTTGAAGATAAGGTGCATCCATAAATTTGAGGGGGAAAAAAACAGAGGAATGAGGAAGTACCAACTCGTCATCTGCTGCATTTCCTCCTTTCTCCTTGCCTTCTCTAAGGACTTTATTTTCCTCTTCAAGCTGAGAGCACCGCAACTTAGCAAAAGCCAAATCTGCTTTAACTGTTTTCGGTTCACGCAGAAGTAGTTTGGCCTTAGCAGCTGTAGCCATTGCAACCTGAGAACCAATAAAAGCATCACCCTGATCATGTATTTTAAAAGGTGTGGAATGCCAAAAGACGGCTCACAAAACAGATGAACACTGCATCATATTTACACCATCATCAAATAATAATCTGAAGAGCATAGCAGAAGAATATTTATGTCCCAAAATCTCCTGATAATAATATTGGTAATTTTCTAAAATGCTCCACAAAAATCAAGTCGAAGGACAGGATTATTCACTATAGAGCATCATCCTTACAGTACAGCCACACGAGCAAGCCTATAAAATATTTCTTCGTTCTTTCTATTCATTGGCTTCATTGACAAGTGTCTTAGAGGGTTTTACACAACAAAGTTGCCACCTTATGTCGCAAGATGCCTTGAGTTGATTTTCATGGTTGTTTTGGTTCTGCGGTTCCAGAGGTTGCCAAGAGCCATTCAAAATGGGGTTTTCACTTTGAGCCCCTGAATTCTCTTTTCTTCTGATTTGCAATTTGTGTGTTCCCTGAACGACGTCTTGAGTCTTGTTTTCTACAATTGTACAACCTTCCTGCAGATACAGAATAAGGATATCACAACAAACTTTGATTTCAAGAGGAAAATATTTATGGACTACAACATTAGTGCTGGTTTACTTATGACATTGAAACACTGGCAAATATTTGAGCGCATCAATTGAATTCCACAATTTTGTAGTTTACATTAGCATCAAAACTACAGAGAGAAGCAAGTGAAAACATGCTAAACCCATGCTTAAAGACAGCAATAATAACAACAGTTTGACTGTGGGATTAATATAGGAAATCGGGATCTGAATGAAGAGCTTCTGGGTGTAGTGGCTAGGAATATGTGTTTTACTGAAATTGCAGTGTTCAAGCATGACAATATGGCTAGGACAAGTTTTACTGAGAAAAGGAAGACAACAAATAGAAATTTAATCAGAACGCCTTCTAGCCATACCTCAAAAGCCTTTTCAAAGGTATCTCCTATCTGATTAAGGGAAGACATGATCCAGTCCAATCCCTTCTTGATTGTCTGATTATCCACTCTACGCAAGCTCTATGATAATGGATAAGTTTGCTGAAACAAAGAACAGAAAATGGATAAAATTTCATGGAAAATCATAAATACATATTAAGTGTCCCACCTACCTTTGATATTGATCGTAAAACTTACAGATTATTTTGATTTGTGTCTATCTGCAGCTTAGGATATGAGATTCACCTGTGCATCTTGAGGACTATCATACATCTGCTGCTTCATTTGAATGGGGTTCTCGAACTGTTGAGATGCATTCTCATCTTCAAGAATTGCCTTAGCTTTGCGAGCCAAAACACCCCAAAAACCGGATTTGGACTCACTATTAGCTGATGAATCCCTCCCATATGCAGCTCAGCTCTGCAGTGCAGTCACGAAGACATTTCCATTGAAGAAATAAAAAGGAGCATAAACCCTCTATTAATCAATCTGATCAGTTCTGGCCCAAGAAAAAGTCAATCAATCAATGGATACTTTTCAAGTCTAGATCATGTAAATTCCGGAAATGATGCATTTAATTATATGAAACGAGAGGAATTAGAATTCACATGTATTCTTCTGCTAAATCAAAGGGACTCAAGTAGCTTTACATAATTGGAAGGTCACATTTACGTCTCCAACTGTTTCGCAGATATCCTAATCTTCATGTACAAATCACGTAGTGTCAAGCTAAAACCAAACTAAAGCATGGCCGTGACTGAAGCATGGTTAATTAACCGTCAACTATATACGTGCAGCAGTTGACAAGATCCGGATCATTTATACCTAACAAAAAGAAATCGCCGAGGAGCAGAAGAGAAAGGCGAACCTTAGATCTAAAGGTATTGTCGTCCCTCTCTCTGCCCGAAAAAGCAGAGTCTCCTCCGTAAGGAGACGAGAGCGACGATTCGCGGTGAGCGGCCGAGGCCCTGCTCGCCTGGGCTGCGAGGGACGACGAGGCTGGGGAAGAAGAAATTCGAGGAGGAAAAGTTGTCCTCGTTAGGGGGGCAGTGGATCTCCTCCTTGAAGGTCGGCGATCGCGAAATCCCCTGCCTTCTCCCATACGCCATCGGGGTGGCCGCCTGAAATAAGGAGCAGATGAGATGGTCGAGGACCCGAGGAGCTCAAGGCCCTAACCGTAGCCGGAACCGCCAGGAAAGCCGCCGCGGAGGCCGTTCAGCAACAAGAAATGGTAGTAAATTAATAATTGATAAATGGATGCGAGTGGCGTAAAGCGTATTCACTATTCAGGTCACGTCTCTAGGATTAATTGCACAATGATACATGAAGTTCAGAAAGAAATAAATAGTTGCAGAAAAATTTATTTGTGTTAGTTGATATAAAATAATATAAATACATTATTTATTAATATAAAGTGTCAACGCTTATAGGGTTAATTGTGTCAATGGCATAAAAAATTTTATGATAATTAGTACAAAATATTTTAAACTTATCCTTGTATTACGTCAGTTCAAGCTCATTGTGGATGCACTTTCATTCAATCATTTATCTACGAAGTAAGGGGAGCATGATGATAGAAATAATTTATTTTAAATTTATTTTTAAAGATATAAAAGGTAATACAGCTAATTTTTTTGATATAATTAATAATGATAAATAAATATTATGAGCTGAGCAAAATTATTTTACATTAGAAATAATTTTTGTGTAAGATTAGGCGTTAATATTACTTTTTTTTGTGCTAATAAAATTTTGAATAGTATGGCCCGTCTCTCACACGCTACAAGGAGAAACAGGAGAGATACTTAGCCATACGAACCGACAGGCTGATTGTGGGCCCGACCCGAGGACAGACATCTCCCTTTTTCTTTTATGGTGCTGGCTTCCTTTAGTGGTGAACGCAGTCCGATTCCGTCTTGGTCGCTGGTAGCATCAGAGTCGGCGCTCTGTTGCTGACATCTAGGATTGATCGTTTCCATTCGTCAGCGGCATCGATGAGTCCTTCCGCCGCTCTGAATTGGATGCCCTGCCTCGTGTGATTCCAACTTGCGCTTCTCGTCGTGGTCGAGTTCGAAAGTGACTGGACGGGCCTCGAATTTGGAGTTTCAATCCCTAGAAATCCTCTTTTCTGGTAGCCGTCTTTCTCTGGGGCATCTTGGTTTTGATTGATGTTTTCTTCTCTCATTTTGTGGCCTCCCGTGGAGTTTGGTTCCGCTGGTGGCTTCTCTTTGCTCATCCATGGTTCTGGTTGTGGATAATTGGACATCTCTTTGAGTGTTTTTTCCTCTCTTTTTTTTTGTATGTTCAATCTGAGCGAATTGAGATCGGAAAGGTGCGAGTTTTATTCTTGTTGCGTTGTTCCTGTCCTTTCATTGATGCGTTGCTCGTTTGGCTTGGCCGGTGTCATGAGAGATGTTTGGTCTTTTGGGTCGTATACCCCAGACAGTTGGCAATTTAGCGTATATTGTCCTTTGCGCGTTCAAGGTAGCTCTGAACTGGATTGATTCTGCTGTTACATAAATTAGATTTACGATCTGGGATCATTTGTTTGGTAGATCTGATGATTAGGTCTTTGTTTCGATAGGTCTCCTGTCTTATACACCTCTCTCTGAGCCCCTTTCTCCATTTTTGTGTCCGTCCTTGCAGAACTGAATACTATATCTAAATAGATTTGCAAAAATAAAGGGTTTTGTCTACGGGTGGACTCTACTTGACGTTGCTTCAGTTGGTCATTTAGGAGGCATGTACTTTGACATATCTAGGTGGATTGGATGTTGTAACTTCTTCTTTCTTATAGTATCTCTGTTTCTAAACAATGTGGACCCTCAGTTGTGAGTAGGATTTCTTTGCAAATTGAGCATGGTAATTCATGCTGGAAATGTAAGGATTGATCTTAATTGGCTCTACACTAAGTGATGGATGCGTTTGCAGGCAAAGCTTGATTCTGATACTTCCATGTTTATGTTGGGTCCCAATTTTTCAATCGCATGCTTTTGCTCTCTTCTAGATAGAATTTAATCTAAAAATTTTTTATGCATGACCATCATCCTCACCCTGTTAGTGCATCTTTTTTCTTCATGTGCATTTTCTACATTGGCTCATTGGTAATCAAAATTATATTTTCGGCTGCCCTTTCCTTGCAGTCTCTGGTGGAAGACAACTTGCAAATGTCAGAGGAATCACCTTACTTCTCCGTACAAGGGCATGTTACTGCTGATGGTTCTGAGATTGCTGAGAACTCAGTCCAGCCAACAGCATGTGCCCTTTGCTCTAGAGTTCTTTCACTTGATAGTCCTGTGACTGGTGACAATGATCTATGTGGGGACTGTAAATCTTTGTGCTTAGAGAATCTTGATGATCCAATGCATGATACCCCTCTGAGGAGGACTTCTAGAAGAAGAAGAAGTAGAAGAACCAGCAGACACAGGAGTTTGGAATCAACTGGAGATCTTTTCTCCCAGCGGTTCTCTCAGATGATTAGTCTCATGAGGCAAAACCAAGCCACTTCCTATGAGAATGAAGAGCAGAACATTGATGGTGATACATCCGTCAGGTCATGGCAGCAGAATAGTTCACGCACTACCCCAAGTGGATCTAGAAGGTGGCGTCATCTGCTGTCTGATACTGAAAGTGATGGTTTTGACTATACGGATTCTCTGTATGGTGAGAGTGAATCTAACATCAGTTTCAGTCATTATCATACATATCATGGTGAAAGCGATGCTGTTTCCATTAGTACTGATGGAGGTGAGTCTGTTGCTTCCATAGATCAGCGGAGTTTTCTCAGTACAGATATACTTGCTCGACCGAATCAAGGGAGTGACCTCGATAGTGATACTGACATTGATCCCATGCATGCTGGTTTAAGCCAGTGGGACTTGGATAACCCTGAAGAAAATGGAGAGGGGGAGGAAGATGGAGAAGGTGAATGGGAAGAGACTGATGCTGAAGATAATGTAGTTGAACCTCATGAACGCGGTGGACATCTTGGAATATCTCCAAACTCCTCTGGCCAAATTGACTGGGATGAACTGATTGTCTTACCAGAATTTGAGGGTGTAATTCATTTGAGATTCAGAGGCAGGACCCGTGAAAATTCTCGCGCCTTCATTAGCAACTTGCTTGAGTTGGATCTGCCATCTTATGATGGAAATTCTGATGATTATTTAGATGCTAGAGGATTCGAGGAGCTGCTCGAGCATCTCGCAGAAAACAATACCTCGAGACGAGGAGCCCCTCCTGCATCTGTCTCATACATAAACAGCTTACCTCTTGTCACCATCCGTAAAGAACACATCAAGCAGGACTGCATTTCCTGCGCAATTTGCAAGGACACTCTAACAGTCGGCTCTGAAGCAACACAGCTTCCCTGCTTCCACCACTATCACCCCTCCTGCATATTGCCATGGCTGAGCTCGCGAAATTCCTGCCCGCTGTGTCGATATGAACTTCCTACTGATGATAAGGACTATGAGAAGAGTAAGCAAGAAAGCATTCAAAGGATGCATGACATCGAAGAGAATATTCCGCAGGGTGTGGTGGAGACTGAAGCAATTGAAGAGAATGAACCAAATCCGAGTGATGTGGAACTGACAGAAGTGTCCGTTGGTGGTTCCTCCACCGGTCATGTTCGAGAAGAGGGTGGCAGAGGAAGATGGCTCTACCTTGCTGCAACACCAATTATCGGACTCGTGGGAATGGCCCTCGTGCTGTGGTTGGGCAATCCTCTTATCCATAGGGGACAGGCAGCTAACCATCTTCACATTTTTGAAGCTGGCGGACCTCGCATTAATGTGCATGCTGCTTCTAGCATCCCAAGAGAGAGTCGAAGCAGGAGATGGTGGCCCTTATTTTAGAGCGGCTGAGAAGTCATTTAGTTTACGTGCTCTTCCCCCCTGTCATCTAATCAATAACTTACCGTTGGTGACAGGTTGTGTTTGTGTGCCCAATTTCTGATGTACGTGCTCCGTCAATGAAGCTTGAATTTAGTTAGTTTCCACTGGGATATGACCTGCTTGAAGCATTTCTTTTTTCTTTTCTCTGTGGTCTCATATGATAAAGAAGAGTCTCGTGTGGAGATGAGAATCTGATTTCCATCTACCTCGATGTCAGCTTGGCTGCAAGAATGGTGTTTATGGATGGTCGTCACAACTCCGATATGTAAGATGCTGTCCTTATTGATCATCTCATGGTTGTCCATGTACGCATAGATATCTTCTTGTTCTGGTCTCTGTTGATATTTCTTCTGATTCTTAATGTTCCACTGACTCCCCCACGAACCTCCGGGCAAGAGAATCATGTGATAGGACGTGATCGGGGGTCGGTAACCGTACGGGAGTTGAAAGTTTCATTGGGAGTTTTATTAGTACACATTGGAATTTTCTTGAGCCATGAAGCTGAACTTGAACAAGCTGGGGTCAGGGTTCAAAACTGAAACGACGTGAATGACTTCTTGCAGTCTGCAATGGCAGTCTGTGTTGAGCACTCTCCCTCGTGAGTTCCACTGCTGTCCGTGGAAGTCCCTCGATTGATCGAACTCGGGCGGCTCCGTTGTAACTCGCGATACCCTCCACCATCTTCCATCCCAACCTTCCGGCCATTTTACGGTTGAAGCGTACAGGGTCACCTCTCTCTCTCGATGATTCACCCGGAGTCTTGATCCCACACAAATCTAATTCAAAGGTCTGGAGATCCAATTAGCACAACTGGGCATGCAGATCTTGGCATCAACCTGACAAGAACTAACTCCCCATCGTGAGGGCCCTGTCTGAATGTGTTTGTCGATCTTTATCCTCAGCATGACACACGAGAGCACTACCCCGGCGGCGACATGATTCACGCCGCTTGCGTGGGGCCCTCCACGTTCAGACCTAAAAGAATGCATCCCTTGCTGGAGTCGGAGCCCTCCACGTTCAGATGTTACGGTCTTATTCCTTCTCTGTTCTGCCCCCAACCAAAGCAAGAGATGTATTCTCTTCCCGTATTCGAGGATCTAGCGAACTCCCATGGACCAAAAAAAAGGATACGAGGAAGATGGAAAGCAAAAGGAGATGAAAAATCCTATCCGTGAAAATCGAAATAAATGGTAGAGATGTGAAACGGGCAGGGATGCCTCGTAATCGAACCGAAACTGGACCATCCAAATTCGAAACCAGCTTGTAACAGTTCTTATTGGGTTGGGAGCGGTTACAGTTTAGTTCATAAATATGGACCCGTTGAATCGTAATAAGCTCGGATCATTACTCTACTGAACCGGTACGGAATCGTTGAAAACCTGCTCGGACCGCCAAAAATCTTACAAATCAACGGTCGAATTTTATCATATCAATTTAAAATTCAAAAAAAAATTAAAAAGGTGGACGGTTCACATGCTAAATCAGCCCATTTATAAACTATTTTGAACTGGTTCATATTTGCATGAACTGTGATCCGTAACCGAACCAGATCAAATGGTTTTAAACTGACCCGGAATGCACTTTTAACAACACTAACAAACGGTCTTATTGCTAGGCCACATCTATTTTCTTTATCCGCCCTAATGCCTCAGTTGACCTCAATCAATGGCAATATACATTGTCGGGCGGCTCAGGGTGAGGAAGGGTGACCGGGGTTGGTGAGTTCGGATCCAGACTCGCTGGTTGAACTGGGAACTTTATCGAAGTGGGATGGATCGATGTGAGGTCATGTGTGCACCGGGGGATCTCTCGTGCGCATGTGAAATCGATGAGGAATTATATGTCCGTCTAATCTAAACACAAGGAAGTCAAAAGAAAATTTGAAATTTGTAAAGTCAACGCAAATTTTTCATCACTTCACGAAAGCAGAGCATACATACATGAACCTGATACATGTAAACCATAAGTCCACACAGAACAAATAGGAGGTTTAACGGCGGTCAAGATCTCGCCATGACACCCCGCATCATGTCCTTGAACTCGAAGAAATCGACCCTCCCGTCCCGGTTCCGGTCGACGGACACGATCATCTGTTGAACCCTGGCGATCTCCTTCCCCTCCGGCAGCCCCAGCTTCCCCAGCACCAACTGCAGCTCCCTCGCCGATATGTACCCGTCTCCATCCTCGTCGAACACCTGCAAATATCCACTGACCGCTCTAGGAGGTCTTAACAGACAGGCATGAACTTCGGTTTGATAATCTTACACACCTTGAAAGCTTCGGATAGATCCGACTCGTCCCGGGCGCTGCTGTCAGCCGCGAGCTCCTCGCAGCTCCCGAAGAAGGTTTCGTCGAGCCAACCGTGGAGGGAGACGAAGTCGTCGAAGAGGAGGCCCGAGTTGCCCGGGCGGATGTGGGCTGCGATGGTGGACTCGAGGTCGGAGAGGTCAGCGTCGAGGCCGAGGGCGGACAGGGCCTGGGAGAGCTCGAGGACGGTGATGGTGCCGTCCCCGTTCTTGTCGAAGAGGTCGAAGATCCTCCTGAGGCGGAGGGAGTTGAGGCTCGGGGTGCGCAGCCTGAACGAGGCCGCCGACGCCCTCCTGAGGCGGTGGCCCGAGGGGGCCGAGGAATCCCCGTTGACTGATCCGGAAGCGACGGCCGTGGCAGAGACCTCCATTTGCGTGCTTTTTGGGTTAATGCCGGCCACCAAGCTGCGTCCGAACTAATAAAGAGGGGGCCTTGCGTGCGGGCAAGTAGGAGAGGCGCGTTTGGCGGCTATTCTTTGGAATTATTTTGGCATGACTTTTTCCACGGCATTTCTAGACTGAACGACATTTCCTTTGTCCCTTTTTGACTCGTCAATTGAGATTAGCTTAGGTTTATTGATGTAGTCCGGTACATTTTTTTCATCCAAATATGGAGTTTGAGTTTAATGAATTAAAGGAATTTACGATTGAATAGGTCTTATCCTTGAGTGGAACAAGCTCTGCATATCAGCTATTGATAGCCCGAGAGAGAGAGAGAAAAGAGGGGAAAATTCAGCGTTGAACGTGAAAATGTAGGTGAAGGTGGATACCACGGCGGCTACATGTTGAATGTGACCTTCTCTGCACGACTCGCATGCATTATTAGCTTAAAACATCCGGACCGTGGACTCAAGGGCCCCTTGCTCTCCGTTAAGGAATAAGCGTGCGTTGAAAAGTCCGGTGCAGGAAGGAAACATGGGCGGTCAAGCTGGGACGGAGCATTGTAGCTTGACCGTTTAAGCGACGGTTCCCGTGGAGGAGGCGCCGTTCAAATTGCACCCGAGGGCAGGGCAGGGCAGTGACCGAGTGTCCGATCTCGGGAGTTGAGCTCGACTAACATGCAGCAGACACTCTCTCATAGCTTTCGGCGAGGGAGCTCGTGCGCCCGTTCTATCTAAGAGAGAGAGAGGAGAGAAGTAATAGCACCTCGTTAAGTTCATAGATCATTAGCAAATTCCAAAGTTTCACGTTTCGAATCTTTGGAAGAAATGTCTGGCAACCGTGAAATTAGACAAGGCAGATGACGCCCCCCTCTTGCTTTATATTTTATGGTGCACCGCGGCGACGACCGATCAAGGTTCAGTACGGATGGATCTACTAGGGGTGAAGTTCCTACAAAAGTCTCATATGAACAAGGGGATTCCGACAATCTTGCATCACACGATCATGGACAGTACTGTCCGGTCACAGAGCTAATGACAGTCGGAGAAAAGAGGCCTTTGGGGAAGGGGTTGTAGTCCAGAACCATCTTCAAGGTGGAAGGGTCTATTTGCCACAAGGAGTCAAGCGGGAAAAATTACATAGCAAGGGTAGAATTCCCTAGTTGGGAATATAGGCATCAGCTTGCACAGAAAACAAGCCAAATCTCCCAGAAATGATGGCTGTCGGCCTTAGTTGAAACTGACACTCTGGGTCTCTTAGTATTGAGACTTGTCGAGGCTATCAAAGTAAGGATGGTCGAGCGCTGCCTTGGCCGATATCCTTTCAGCGGGATCGTACTTCAGCATTTTCTGCATCATTAGGAGGAACGTTATGACACGTATGCAGAATAAAACTCGATTAGACCCTGCAATTTTCCTAGTTCGTTTATTTACCAGGTTCAACCAGTGAATATAACCTCCTTCAGCACCTATTCTAACTAAGAAATCTGCGATCTCTAGATTTCTCCAATCTCATATCACAACCAATTAAAGATGGACCGGAGAGGCCGCATCTGACCACAATGGCATAATGGTGATCTCTACTATCTCATGTTATTATTAGAGCGGATATACATCTACAATATAACTGCAATAAGGGTGTTAGATGGTTACTGATAAAAGGTCCACCCCATCAGTCCCAAGGGATGGAACAGCACGAGCCAAGTTCTGAGGTTCCCAGTGCGGATAAATATGCCAATCCCGAAGAGAAGTAACTCCAGGCCACTGCTTCTCAGATGGTGTCCCCAACAACCTTTAAAATGACAAAATCCAATTTAGACAACAAAATCATTAATACGTAAAAACAAGTAGAAAATATGCTACACATTATGCCTTGAACACCAACGGGGGACACATGATTTGAATTCAGAAGCATGATATAACTTTGACAATTTAATCAAACACCGTGAATACAGTCCTGTTGTGAAGTAATTCCATTTAGCATCTGCTAACCTACCAAAGCTAAGCGTTCGCCAGATTGCAAGTAACCACATAAACAATTGTAAAGCAAATGTTGAAGAATTCAGATAGCCAGATTAACCCTGTATGGTCCATAATTCTATGCATGTTAGGACAACAATGCAATCAAGGAAGAGTTCAGATCAAGGCTAAGCATTAAAAACCACTGTAAGAACCTGAATATATGAAGCAGCTGTTGGAACTCAGAATCTCCTGGAAACAGTGCTTGTCTTCTCACCATCTCAGCTGCAATAAGAACGTTAAACTATCATCTATAGATCGATGCAATTTATGATACTAGAGAATCTGCGGTTCACAGGTTGATTTGGTAAAGAAGAATGACATTTTCGCAGAGACGTGATATTTCAGAAACCAAAACCACCCAGAACTGCTAGATCACTGACTAAACAGTCTATGAAGCGCTACGTGTATTACCAAAGATGCACCCAACAGACCACATATCAACGCCAGTGGAATAGTGAGTTGATCCCAACAGCACTTCAGGGGCGCGATACCAAAGAGTGACGATCTGCATCCACGACAATCTTCATCATCATCGTCCGCTATTCATCAGTAAAACTAATTCGACAGAAAAAAAAAAAGAAAACATTAATTAGAAAGCAAAGATCATGATACCTCGTGGGTATAGCTCTTGAGGGGGACAGTGAACGCGCGACCTAATCCTAGATCGGCGATCTTGAGGATCCCCTTCTCCTTGTCCACAAGCAGATTCTGCGGCTTCAGATCACGGTGTAGCACACCGTGGCTGTGACAGTGGGCCACACCCTTACAGAGCTGGTAGAGGAAGCTCTGCACAACGGAGGGAAGGATTGGCCGAGGATTCGTCCCCTTCCGGTGGGAATCAATGAATTTCTTCAGATCCGTGTCGAGGTACTCGAAAACCAGATACAGCATGGGCTTCCCACCGCCTTCTCCATCCTTCTTCTTGTGGCTGCCATCGACGTGCTCGACGCAGAGCAGGCGGACCACGTACAGGGACTGAGACAGCATCTGGAGGAGGGAGACCTCCCGGAGGGCAGTCGGAGGGACGCCCTCCTCGTCCATCTCGAGGCGGGTCTTCTTGAGGGCCACGAGCTGCCCGGTGGCCTTGTCCTTGGCCTTGTACACCTTCCCGTACGTGCCTTCGCCCACCTTTTCCAGCTTCTCGTACTTCTCCATCTCCGACTCTGTGTGTGGCTTCTCCGATCGATCAAACCCGGATTGATGAAGAGGAAAGGCAGAGTTCAAACCCTAGTAGTTATGCTAAGTGTGCTCAGTGTGGAAATAATGGAGACGGTGGCCAGCAGGCGCGCGTGTTGAGCCTACGAGCCGTTTGAATTTTGAACGGCGCCTACCACGCGTCAATTAGAGAGGGAAGTGACAACGGCAGCCCTATTACTTTTCGTTCGATTCCTCCTTTGCCCCTGTTAATAATCATATATTTCGATTTGGCCACTCCGCGTGCTAGATCAACCTCTCCATTAGAGAAATCATGGCCACATACTGCTACATTTCGTAGTTATACAGCTCAATGTACCGAGACTTGGTTGGACTCCAAGAAGCGATCATTTGCTGGCTATTTTGCATCTTAATCAATGAGAAAATAAGGTTCAAGGTGAGGGTGAGCTCCCCACTGAATGGCGAGTGAACCACGCCAGTACACCATTAAAATCACGTCAGTTGTATTTATGTGGACTTATGAGCGAAATATAAAGCATCCTCTTCAGAAAACCAAAGTCCGAGTCGGGAGCTCAATTGTACCAAAGCCGCTACATGTAGTAAAACTATACCTTAACAAACAAACATTCAAACTCCAGAGAAAACCAGGAGATTGAGAACGAAGCAAAATGACATTAGATACCAATCCAAGTCTCTAAATGAAGAAGTTCCACGGATCATCAGAAGCCACCGCAGTTGTGATTAGCATCACCCTTCCCAGGTGAAATGATCCAAAACTTATAGGGTATCTATCGCTCTCCCCTTAGTCTTGTTCCTAATCGACTACTTCAATGAGTGTTGGCTCGTAATCACTAGGAGCCTCAAATCCATGCAGGTTCATGATGGTGGCAGCAACATTTGCAAGCCCGCCATCAGGCACATTGCTGCGGAATCTAGCACCGGGGGAGAGCCCAGGGCCACCAATTGCAATTGGCACCTGCAAAAGAGGCAACTTGGTTATGGATATGATCAGCATAACCACAGAGGAATGGAATGGTATGATACATTAGAATGTCATGGAGGCAGTCCACTCAACCCCAGAATACCAGTAATGGTAATAACAATATAATTATCATCATTATCATGTTATATATGCTTCCACTCAATAATGTTTTCATTCCAAACTAGATGTGCCATAAAGGAATTGAACACACCCTGTGCAACGTTTCTCGTTTGTATGTCTTAGATCCATAGTCATCATTGACAGAAATTCTTTTTTGTTGTGTAAGTTGTTTTCTTCATCAGAAAGGAATTGGACTCACTGGTTGAAGAGTGTGCGATGTGAGAATCTGGATGTTGCCACTCTTATCAAGAAGAGGCTGCCCTGACTTGCTCCTCTTCACCATGTCCTCAGCATTTCCGTGATCAGCCGTGACAACATAAATTCCACCAACTTGCTCTATTGCATCAAAGATCATCTGCAAATCATAATTCACACTCTCTTGTCATTCTAAAGTTTTGCAGTCAATGAGATTATAACTTTTCAACAGTTGAGTAACCTGACTAAAATTTGTCTTGTAAGTATCATGAGAAGCACGTGGCTTTACCTTGACAGCATCATCCGCAGCTTTGCATCCCACAATTGTTGCCTCAATGTCTCCCGTATGCCCCACCATGTCACCATTTGGTAAGTTGACTCTCACCTATTGGATCCATGAAATGCAACACAAAGTCAAAATAATTTCTCAACAGATGCATTGAGCTATTTACAGGCAATCACATGGTAGCTCCATATATTACCTGGTCAAACTTTCCGCTAAGGATGGCTTCGCAGGCTTTCTCAGCAATCTCAATTGCCTTCATCTTTGGTTGGACATTGAATGTAATTCCAACATCACTTGGAATTTCGACGTACTCCTCCAGTTCTGCGTTGAAGCAACCTGAGCGATTCCCATTCCAGAAAAATGTGACATGACCAAACTTGACAGTTTCACTGGACAAAAATGAGAGAATCAACATTAATATACAGATGACAAGTCAAACAAAATCAGTAGCAACTGAACAGCACATTGAAGGGACAGCAGTTTCAGGAAGATCTTATAGCATGATAAGCATCAGGCCTAGGGACCAATGTCACAATAAATGCCTACTCTATATTTCACTTGTGACAAAATAATGGATGTAACGGTCAATCTAGATAGCCAAATGCTCGAGTAAATAGATGTAAACAATTTCATCGCAAAAGAACTCGCATGAAATAACAGTTGGAAATCAGTGGCAAGTGAGAAGAGGAAAAATATCATAGAGCAGACCATCAGTAGGCAACAAGGTATTGTTTTTAGATTGCGACTTACCTGCAAGCATATGTTCTTATACCGTTGTGCACAAGATATTCACCGGATGTTCTGTCTATCTCAGGAGGAGAGACCAAGTAATGGCTCGGTAGCTTCAACTCACCATCATATTGGAGCATGCCAGCGTACCGGATTTTAGGGACTCGCAGCCGATCAAATTTGTCAAAATCAGCATATTCTAGGGACTTGGCAATCATAACCATGCGATCTGCTCGGAAGTTGAAAGTGACAACAGCATCGCCATCAACAATTGGTCCAACAGCCTTGCCATTGTCATCAACAATGACAAAAGGTGGCAGATATTGATCATTGGCACCAGCTTGTCTTAATGTCTTCACAGCTTCAACAGCACTTATAAACTTATGAGGAGCTTCACCAAGAACTTGGGCATCCCAACCCCGTTTAATGACATTCCAATCATTCTGCAGAGAGATCCATCAATACATGAGTGACATCGCAAAAGAAGATCCTGGAAGACTGCTTATTTCAGAAGCTTGGGAATGAACGAATCAAGAAATTTCATACATAATACATATAAATTCAATTTATCAGCAGATATTTATTTTAAACTCTTTATTCTCCATAGAGAGCTTTAATACTGCAAATACTATCCACAGTTCGGCCAAATTGTCATGGACTCACTTCACCAATTGTCCATAGTATAATATTGTCATTGAGGCTCAATCACATACCTCATATCTATCCATGGTTACATACATGCGACCTCCACCAGATGCAATCCGTGCATCAACACCTTTTGCTCGTAACTCTGCAAGGTCCTTCTCAAGGGTTTCCACAAAACCCACACTTGAACCATCCAACACATCACGTCCATCAGTGAGAACATGGACACGGATTCTCTTGGCCCCACGCTCACTAACACCTTTTAGTAGCAACTGCAAAAGGAAGTGAAATCAGCAGCAGCAAGAAAGCAGGTACAGCCCACTGCAGCAAAGCAAAAAACGTTACCTGTAGTTGATCAAGCCTAGAATGGACTCCACCATCACTCAGTAGCCCAATCAAATGAAGAGTGCCAGATGCAAAACATTCCTTAATATAGTTGAAACCTTCTCCATCAAAAATTTTACGAGAAGCAAGAGCAAGGTCGACAAGCTTTGCACTGCAAAAGGATAAAAAGTGCCAGACTGCTAAATTCTTGGAGCTTTTCAGCATGCAGGTGCTACATCATGGCACTGAAATACCACGAAAAAATGCAAGGACCAGGCCTACCCCTGAGCAAAAATACGCCCAGCACCAAGCGCATTATGACCAACCTCACTGTTACCCATGTCATCATCTGAGGGAAGGCCCACGGCAGTTCCGTGAGCTCTCACTAATCTCCACTTCTCAGGTGCACCCTTTGAGTGGGGAAAAAAAATGGCACAACATGGTTATTAGCTCAAGCGACAGTATCAGTAAACAAACTACTGTGTCAACATAAGCAACTACCAATGAATGACCCAGATCAATCTACTTCACCAATAATGCACCAGACACCTTTTCCGAAAACAACATCTGATAGAGTGAAACGGTTGCTTGCACTACTAGAGCAGTCTTAAGCATGAGGAATTTCCAAAGTTACGACTACAATAATTTCTCAGTATAAAGATGCATCCTCATCGTCATTTTCTAAATTATTTTCGATCTCCACATCCTTGCTACTGAAGAACAAACACGTTCATTCATTACCACAAAATTGAAATTAGCTCAGATCAAACACAATCAGCTAGTCAAAACGCACCCGACGATTTATGATATCAAACATCAGATCAGGGACCAATAGTACCTTCTTGAGGGAGTCCATGGTGGGCGTCTCAGCGATGTGGATGCAGTTGTACTGATCGGGCTTGGCCTCGCCCCAGCCATCCAAAACCACCACCGCCACCGTCTTCCCCTTGGGCAGCTTCGGGTGGTCCGCCAACTTCCACGAGAATCCTGAGCTCCCCATCTCTCTCTCCACACTACAGAAATATCGAATCAGTCCAAAATCAAATCTCAGCCGATCAGATCTCAGACCGCTCACTTGGAACCTACCCAGATGAAGAAAACCAAAATGAGCGATGCGTCTTACTGACGGAAGATAAATCAATGAAATTAGCTCGGAGCCTAGAACGACATGCCCGCGTGCGCGCGGTCTGCCGTTGTCTATATGATCGATGGATGCTCCCACAGATTGGTAGGCAAAAGCCGTCGGATTCTCGGGAAAGGCTCTGGCGCCGTTGATTTTAGGGCACGCGCGCGTTGAACGAGGATCGGTGCAGTAACGGCATCTGCACGTGACCGTTCGGATATTCGGATTCTAAGCGGCACCTGCCGTGCTGTGCGACAGCAAACACTCCAGGGGGCGCGTTTGGCTGTCGCTCAGCTACAGCCTAACCAGGGTAGGAGAACTGCCGATGTAGGAGTACACCTACGACTATGACTTGCAGGGATATCGGGCATGGGGCCTCACCTCCTACTTCAGCCAGACAAGGCGTTGCTGACGTGTCAAAGTTAGCTGGCCACAACACGTCGAAGTCCGAAACGGGTGCAGTAAGTTATGGCCGAACATGGGCCCCGCCTCTTCCGGCCCATCTAGATCCTGGGCCTCTGCTCTCCACTGAAAATCAGCCCATTTTCAAATCAGATGTGAATTATTCACGATAAATAAGTAATATTCATCGTCATAGGTCCATGCATCTTAGCGAGCAAATCAACAAATATCTTAGGTCCATTTGTGTGCTCTGCATCGATCGTGTGCATCATCAGCGGTAATGTCGAGTATCCAGCTCATGGTGCAGCAGCAGCATTCATTAGACATGTAGTAGGCAAGCATGCGAATGGCGATCAATAAGGCGGGCAGCCTGTCACCGGCGGTTGATTTTTTTTTCCCCCCCGCATAAATTATCCATGGTCTGTGCTCGTCATCGTTGCTTATTTTGCTGTCACTAGCAATGAGGTACGGTCTAATATTTTTTATTAAAAAACAAAAGTCATTGCACACGCGATAGATCTCCTCTAAAGAGCTGACTTCAAGAAATACATCATATATTATAATGATTTGCTTATATTAATCCTAAGATGGGTAAAAAAAACAACAAATAGCTAAATCGATGTCATTTAGGTTATGATGTAGTTGCTAAGTGCTGATGTTTAGTGTGATAATTGCTGCTTAACTAACTAACCCACCCTAATGATCGTCTTCCTCCGTCACGCTTGGGTGAACAGCTCTCCAGTTGCCATCCATGGCGGTGCCCCCACCAAACCGGGAATCCTCGCTTTCTATCATTATTTTCATGCACGCTTGATTTTATCTATTATGATTTTTTTTTTGGGGTGGTGATCTTCGTTTTTTCTTTTTTTCAAAAAGAAATTAAAAGTATTTTATATAACCATCATAATATATTCACTAATATCTCTAAGGTTTATTACATATTATTTTAAAAAATAAAAATTAATATTAATATTTATTATTTTTTCAATGTATATTACAACATTAGCACGTTATTATATTATATAACGATTGTATAAATATATTATCGTGAAAATCACTACCTCGAAAAGGACAAGAAGGGAAATATCAAAATATAAATAATTGATATCCCCACTGATTGAATTATTATTATTATTTTACAATAATCGATACAAATTTTCTGCATCAATATCATCTCAGCATTCAGTGCACTGTCTTGTCATGGAAATTTGACAAATTCCAAAATTACCCATTTTGGTGCGGTGGAATTTGGATAACCGTGGATGAAGTAAAACGATGAAATAAGAAGCATATGGTGTCCAAAATTTTCTTTCTTTTTTCTTATTTTAAGAATTCGTTTCGGCCTAGGAATTTTCCAAAATTTTACGTTATAAATTAATTTTACCTCATCAAATTACAATTAAATTTAAAATTAAACTTCCGGTACTTACTAATTTATAACCTTATAATTTTTATAATTAGAATTATAATCTTAACAAATTTTCTCAATCAAATAATATTATATATAAACGAATATGGCAATTCTGCCGGAAATTCACTGTCCATTTTACTCCTGGGTTTTTCCCTCTCCAGCAGGGGAATAATACATCTTCACCATCTCCTTCCAACAAGCCGCAAGCTAATAATATAACATTCGAACTTATGTTAATATTTGAATATTAATAGTGAATTTTAAATTATATAATATATTATTATTAAAGTAATCAATTTTTATAATATTAGAAATTATTGATATATATATATATATAACATACTATAAAGGAAAAGGGGGCAGAAAATTAAAATGAGAAACTAGAGAAAAATACGATGGATGACACAATTTATATACATCTCCACTCAATAACCTGATTTTTTATTAAAAAGGAAAAAACCAGGCTCCCCGACAATTTCCCCATTAACAAAAAAGAAAAAAGAAAAATCAAGGTGGTGCAAGATATAAACGTCGTAGAAAATCGGCCGGAGACCGGGACGGAGACGGCCGCCGGGAATCGTCCAACGGCGATCTGTATATATATATATATCTCTACATATACACGCGTCCGCATATATATCACATGATTTACGGCTGATTGATTATTCGTCGCGTGTTGTTAAAGGACTTTGATTGGGTGGCGGGGGGTGATCTAGCTGCCTAGCTCGAGAAGAGTCTGGAAGATCCGAACATCTGGTCAAGCAGGATGACAAGGGCCATCGCCGCTGCCGAGTCGATCATCTCCGGCTGCACTACCAGGTGGAACACGTCGGCACCGACGGACTCCTTCCGTCTGATCTCCGCAGCCATCCGCCGCTTGTCGTCGTAGATTGCGCAGCTCCTCCGTGCATAAGATCCCTCGATCTCGTACGCCAGCTGGCTCCTGCTGCTGCTCCTCCAAGAGAAGGAGGAAGAGGAGGAGGGGGAGGACGGCGACGATGGGGACGACGGGGATCCGGAGCCGCAGCTCACCTGGGCCAGGCACTTGGCGTTGAGGAGGTTCGAATGCTTCCTCGCAGTGAACCGGGGGTTGGCGGTGGTCTCCCCCTCGAAGACTTGCCAGTTGTCTCCCAGGCTCAATCTCTGTTTGCCCACGACGAACGAACAACATCATCTTGAAGGTCATTAAGGTAAATTACGAACAACTCTCGAAAATGTCAATGTTGCCGAAAACGCACGACACGATCGTCTAAGTGAACATCCGATGGAGAATCTGGAAATACCTTTCGCCGGATGGTGAGGAGAGGCTTGCCGGAGGCGTCCATGAGGACTATCTCGCCCCTGTGGCCGGCCACGTAATTGTCGACCCTGAAGACGAGGTTGCCCTTGCAGTCAAACACGGTGAACCCGTTGCAGCTGAGGAGGAGGGACTTCCTCCACACGGTAAGCACCTCGGGAGCCCTGGTCCCGATTCCGGTGGAGGTCTTGGACATGACTGAGGAAGCGGTCGGGGTGGTGAGGGCGAGGGCGGCGTTCGGGTGAACCTTAGTCATTCCGGGGATGCGGTAGGCGAACTGGTCCGGCCTCGACCTAGCAAGCATCTGCTTCACTCTCCGTTGTAGAGTCAGAGACAGAGAGAGAGAGAGAGCGGTTTAGTGTTCATACTTCATAGGACAGCAAGCTGGTGCAAGTTGGATGAACTCAACGCTCCGCCCTATATATATATATATAGCATAAGGTCGGGTTAGAGGGAGGAATATTGTCGCAATTTATAAAAAAATTTAGAATAAATTATATAAAAAAGTATTAAATTTTAAATGTAAATTATTAAGTGGCTAGAGTGATTAAAAGGTGCACTGGACACGGCTGAAAAAATCCAGGCCACACACAGTGCGCCCCCCCCCTCTCTCAGTCACATGACATGGACTCCCCACCTCCAACACGTCTCTCTCTCTCTCTCTCTCTCTTATTGGTCAAAACGAGGGGAGGATTAATTAATCATAGGTTAGATGGATGATGGATCTGCCTCGTCCACCGTGATCATACGACGTTTAAACCGTAACACCCTCCTGCGGGTCACATAATTCATCCTGTTAACATTTCACTCGACATTTAAGGGGATCAAGCACCCGTTAACCTGAGATGATCGATGTGGGATCCATGCCGAGGTTCTTCTTCTCCTCCTCATTTTTTCAGGGTCATGACACTGTACACTCAAATCCCACCGAGATGTCCCTTTCCGTCGCACGCGGCACACATCCCGAATGGAATTCTACCCCGTGAAAATAGCGGAGAACGGTTGCAGGATATAAAAATTCGCATTTTGGACTTACGCACGCGGCTTACATAAATAATGAGCGATGCGATAACCAGTTGTGTCCCCCAAGGGACGAAAGCGACGGGCTGGTGTGCGAAGGCCATGATGCACAATAGCTCGTGGGAATCATTTTTAATAGCAGCGGCAACAACAATGATAAAATAATCCTTATATTTTTTTTAAATTAGATATGTTTCAATTATACGTATCTTTAACTTCGTATCATACGTCAATCGTAATTTTAATGATTTATTGATATAACATTTAACAGTACTGCGTACCGTGATATGTCAATAAAATTTTCCACCACACCAATTGAATTTTACCTCATTGGCACGCCATAATAACAATTTATTGATCATATTACGTTAGCGAATAATTATCACATTTAGGTACTATTAAAATCATAATTTGAATATATTGTAAAATTAAATGCATGAAAATGAAATAGTGGCATGTGACTTTCATTATAATTATCCCATTATAAAAATAAACAATACATTATCACAATACTGAGCGTAGACATGCATATACATATACATACACAAATAGTCTGCCCTATCTTTAGATCTGTATAAGATTATGTTAATGAACAGATATAATTATTAATTACAATGAGAACAGAGAAAATTAAACAAAAAAAATCATAATTAATCTAGTGGCTGAGGACCGATTTGCGGTGGCAAGGAGGACACCTGTCAGATATTCCTACGCTATTTTAGTAATTTTATTGTTCATCGTGTACGTGCCCCCCATCGGTGGGTTGGGGAGCGGGGACGGGACTTGGGAGGCTCCCTCCAGCCGCGACCCCGTCAATCGGCCGTGGCCATTTTCAAAGCGGGAGACCTTGACCAGATCCATCGAAATTAAATTTATCCGTGGATTGCATTTTCATTGGAGTTAAACTAATAGAGAGATTAGGCTAGAAGGGTCCAATTCCGATTTTCTGTTCCGCTCGATTCGACGAGTCCAAAACTGTCACACGATCGGTTCAATAATTCAATAGAAGCCCTGTCCTTTAGCAAGAAAACTCGGCCTATTCTCTTATTTATTCGTCCCCTCTATAGTAAAACCTAAAATTCAAATTATGATTAGTCTATCTTTGACCGCCACAAAAATCATTCTAGATTTCTCTCTCTCTCTCTCTCTCTCTCTTTTTCCTTTACAAAAATAAAATAAAATGGATTAAGAATTGCCGGCCAGAAGACTGATCTAATGGCACGCTGATGCTCCAAGCCGCTGTATATTCATGTGAAAAAAAAATAGCACGCAGGGAACGAATTCACCAAATGATGTTCTGGGACATCAAGTACATCCAGTCGTGTTCGATGAATCCAGATTCTAGTTCGACTAAACTGGTTTTAGAATCATTCAACTCCACCGTGACCCATTTATTAACATACTTAAATGAGTGTTTTTTCCACAATCGCGGTGATTATCAGCATCTAAAATCATGGGCGACAATACAGATTTATGAGCATAGACCGAGTATTGTCATTCTCATGTCGATAATTATTATACCTACAGACACCATTTGAGTCTTAAGGCCAGAACAATATATTATCTCTGTACGGTAACATCGTTATCGTCATCGTCATCATTCTGAACGAGCCGGCTGACATGCTGGGGAGGTCTACAGTTAATATTGCCAAAAGAACAAGTCGGGAATATGATGGTACCTCAATCGAATCAATTCCGATAAAAAGGCTTACTCATCGTCGACGTCGGCGACTAGTGTCCACTCAATCTTCAATGGCTCGCTGATCGGTTTTGTATGGGATGTACCTTTACCGAAGGAGGGTGCTCTGCGGTGACGTGTTTGTCTTTTTTTTTTTTTAACCTTTCTCACTCGTCTTCTCGCCCGAAGAAAGAAAATGCAGAGTTGTCGTGTTGGCCATAGCTTAATAATTGCCTTTTAGATTTCTACGCAAATAAAGGGAGTTTGTCGTCCTCCGACCGGATGTAGTGCTCCGACCTACACAGTTACATAATAGAAGATCTTTTCATCGAGGAAAGTTGCTGTACCACGGATTTTTAATTCCCTCGCCCACTGAGTGTGTAGGGTTATAGCAATGATAAGCAGATCGGAACTCCGAGTAAATTAAATCTGTATCGGAAGAGGTAAAATGCCCGGACTACTCGAGGCCGAACGACTAGGTTCGGTCGCTCAAGCAGAAATCAGTGGAGAGAACAGTAAACCCCCAGAAAAGCTCCCATGGACAGGGAAACCCTAATTAGGGTTACGGCTGAATCTTCCTCACACTCAATAGTCATGAGGACGGTGTTTGGGCGGCTTTGCTAAAATTAGAAAAAATGTAGAGGCATGGGACCCAGAATTGTCGTGACCGAGTGGCCATCCCGAGCGGAGGAGGGTAGGTGAAAGAGCTGTGCATATCACTGGAATCGGTTCGAGGAATTCCCCGTTTTTGATACGCGGTGATTTTATTCGAGAATGACGTGACCCGGCTGCTGCGCACGAGCGGTTTACAGCTGGGGGCTAGCTATGGAGAACGAAATTCGACCCGAATATTTTGCACGTCATATTAATTTCAGGTAGAGGGACACGGGCAAATCCGATACCGAGGATGCGTCCTGCGATACTATTAATCAAATTGTGAAGTCCATGGAGAAGGCACTGCCACAGGGACAAAATTCGAATCGAGGGGGATAGGGAGGAAGGATGGTGGAGGGCACGCGGGCTGCTGTTCTATGAAAGTGACAGGCACCCGGTTTTGGTTGTAGCTGTTAAATCTGCAGTCGGTTTACCAGAAACCGACCCACGTCCAACGTAAAAAGATATGAAGAGGCACTATTAGATTAGGATAGGATATTTTTTAAAAAAGAAGTATGAATATATTCCATAATTTGAGCAGATAAATCAAGATACAATTGGTCTCGAGGAAGGACGATTTCATGCTATACTTATATTGCGAATCTCATATGGACCCATGGCAACCGGCAATTGTAATCGATTGGATATGGGACAGGAAATCCCAAGAAAGAAAAATATAGTGCAGTTCCCGTAAGAGAATTTTTAATAGGGGCCATTGAGAGGGTTGAGATTCCTACACTAGAACAGTCCACGGAGAGACCGAACAGTCGACTGCTTTTTTCTTCTATTATCGTCCATACGTTTTGGCAATATTCTCCATCACTCTATTCCCCCTGAAAACTATAATGCCCATGTCTCTCCCCGGCATCTCTCTCTCTCTGTACTTTCCATTGGCGGAATCGGTAAAGCCCTCCCAACCGAGTAAGGCCGGCTCATCGGATGCTTCCTTAGCTGCCCCACAACATACTACTGATCCCGAGTCGGCCTTAGTCGGCCTGATGCGTAAGAACGTAAATGAAAAGGGCCGGTAATCGCAAAGATTCTAATGAGACTTCCGAATGTTATACGTCAGCATGAGCATCCGGTTGATCACTCTTCCGTGGTTCTGAATTACGGTACTAAACCACCGACTGGAACAGTGCTCGAGGACTAACTGGTCGGCCCCCAGCAATTCGAAAAGTCGAACCTGCGAACCATGTAGAGATAGATTCCAGTTCTAGCTTTGCCCTCCTGACATTGATGAGAGAATCAGCATCTCGAGCTAGCCCCCACTGCAAAAGACACCACTAGGCACTTGAAATCAGTCAACAGAATAGTACAAAGCAAAACAATTAGCACAAATCCTAAACCGCATCCTGTAAAGATGCTTATTTCTATACCTACTTGCAGTAATCTCCAGTTCTTAAGCGAGCAGAATACAGCGCAGAAGCTACAAAATGAGGAAAAAGGAAGGAAAGACGTGAAAGGTGACCAGTTTCATGTGCGATTTTCTAAGGATAGCATGGTACCCAGCAAAACAGAGGGAATAAATGTGTGGAAATGCAGTGCTGCCGAAACATCTTCTCTTTTTCTTTTTGTTTTTTTAACTGGCGGACTCTGTAATACATTAAATAGCGAGAATCCAGACATTGCCATCAAAGAGGAATAAGAATAAGAATAAATGAAAAGCAAGGGAGCTTGTCACCAGACTATCAAAAGGAAGGCAACTCACCCAAGTCACTGTCAGATGTCGACCAGTTTTAGGATAATCACAAATTGCACGACGACTGTGGGCTAAACAAGCTTTGGCTCACTAATGGTTGATTCCGACCTCCAATATCAGGGAAATTATTGCTGAGACAGTCTAGACAGGGCCCCTTTCACACTGAATCAACTCAGAAGTGTTAGATGCTGCACGCCCCATGTTCACCGGGCCGGGATTCACAGCAATCAACTTCAAGAGCAATACATGGTCTGAGGAAACATCAGGAAAGAGAAATTCCTGACCCGCCTGTAAGTGGGGCCTGGACAGCCTTCAGATATTACGGTACGGAAGCCGCCATTGTCAATTCCATCTGCTGACGCAAAGTGAGATGGAAACCTCTCGATTCATGTGCTCATGAAATTGGAAATTAGACTCGGGCACGGATCCAGGAGTGTCAGTCAAGGAGGCGCCTTAGGGCAGCAAAGAAGTTAGAATTGTCGAACGAGGACCGCTCCACTGTGATATAACTAGAAGGATGGTCCATGAGATTCAGGCCATTACGTATCAAACATGATTGTGATAGGCCCAACACTTGATCGGGCAGTGCGAGGCCCCAAGTCAAAGGTTTGCCATGGAAAACTAGGGTTACAGAAGTGCTCCGTATCTTGTCATGTACAATAATACATCCTAATGTAGAACTCAACTGGCCACATTTATTTATTTCACAGGGACAACTCCTCAAGATCGGATTCCACTTTCTCGATGGGAGATAGTCGCCTCGTGGAGGCTAGATATGGCCTTCATTCCAGCTCTCGACAGTGTCCAATAATTTGACATCATAATTTTGAAACGTACGAGTTAGAATAAAATGAAAAGAGGATCGAAAGACTCTTTAAAAAAGAATGGTTTACCTTGTACTTTGTGGCTAATAAACCAAATTTCAGCTTGAAATAATCAGTATAATATGATCAATTGAATAAAATGATGTGAAATGTAAGTTCATTGTGGATTAATGTAACACAAAGAAAATGAGTTTGTGTTACTGTAGCAATGCGCACGTTCTGTTCTAGCTGATCGTTGAATCTGAGTCCAGGATAATCAGAAAGCACCCATCTAGGGAGTGAGTGGGGGATACCAACCGGGCGCTCCAGAATCTGCACTTTTTGCTCACTTTGCTGTGTTATGAGCTAAGAAGTTGTTCGCTCTAGGAATACAGCTGACACTCCAAGCCATAAAATGTGTCACCAAGTCATGAAATGAAGCAGCAATGTCTTCCACGTGCACTCCTTGTGGAGGAGCTCCTCACCAACATCCTGAGCACCTCTGCGTAATCGAAGATGCTCGGTTCCTATGCTCATGACGCTTCGGGCTGCTTCCAGAGTAGCAATAGCTTCACCTCTTTTCAGCTTTTGTGGTTGCATCCTCGAAGGCCCGAGCTCCGGTGAGTTTGCCCTTGGTGTTTGCGCATATAGGCAATCCCAGTGGGAGGGAGGGAGGGGCATGGACGAGGAGGTCCCATGGAAGAGAGACCCTTCCCTTCTGTGATCTGAGCACAGACGCAGGAGACGCTGTTGCAGAAGTAGGAGCAGCCACTGTTTGTGCACATAAAAGTGGAGCAATCACACCTATAATTCGAAATATTCGGTCAATGCATCAGTTTGGTGCACGACGCAATCCTTGCACTTTATTAGTACAGTATGTTTCAAAAGCATTTCTTGCAGGTACATTATGTGAATCCAAGACTGGTACGATTAACTGACGCTGACGTACCATCTTAATTAGGCAATTGTTTCTCTTATATAAATAAATAACGTATGGCCAAAAAGGTTCCCTTTAGAAATGTTCCATAATGAGAATAGATGGGAACGAAATCGATAATTTTTTCTGCCAAGTCTACTGATTTGAACTGTGCATCGCCGGGAAGAGGAAGACGGTGTAATAGGGGGGCGGCGGCGGGCGTTGTGGTGGTGGAGGGAAATGGAAGTTTTCCGAGTCACACGATATTTATGTGAATTTTTTAAATTATATCAGTAGTGTTTACTGGCCACACAATAGAGAAATTGCCACGTGGCATGACCCCCACATGTCAGATTCAACAACACGGTACGCATTTAAAATTAACCGAAGGTGATAAAGCGATTTAGTGATTGATATATTATATTTAATTTTTATTATAAATTTTTTAATCTATTTTCTTTTAAGTTAAAAAATATAACTAATATAATAATGTGAATATTTTAAAATATATTATATCCATATTGGCAAAAAATGTTTTTTTTTTCATTTCGGATCAAACTGAAATATTAGAAAAAAATTTCGCACCATTTTTGTAATTAGCAATGACCACTGCACCGGCATCTCTGTAATTTTTTTTTTCTGATCACTTATAGTGATCAACTCTACAGTAGCAAAATTACCTTCCTTCGGAGAAATAGTGATCATAGCTATCCTGTAAAATGTCCAATCTGCTTAGATTATAGATAATATAATTGTATGATCTAGAGATCTATTCATAAGGTCAAGATGAGAGGCACTCAAATCCAAAATTTTTTTAAGAGATGAGCATCGTCCCCAGCAGAGTTAATCAGCATCTCTGTAATTGTTTATTCTAATCTTGCTCCGTTGTACAGTGAGAGAGTGTCCCTTTGTGTGTGTGTGTGTTATACGGTGGAGAAAAAATAATAAGCGGAGGGACAGAGGAAGGGAAGGGCAATCCGAAGAATGAGACTCTTCCCCTTCTCCTCCATCACTACTAGCTCAGCACTGCGGCAACTCCTGCTTCCTGCTGCTGCTCCTCCTCCTGCTCCTGCTCCTTGCCCTCCTTCCTTCGTTGTTCTGCAGCTTCTTCAGCCGCTACTGCTGAGTAAGAAGACAACGAACAAGAACTGCAACAATGGGGAATTGTGGTACCAAAGAGGAATCCGCTGTTGTGTCGAATGCCCATGCCCAAGGTCAGATCTAGGCCCTCTGCTGCTCATGCTTTTCTTTTCTCCCTTCGATCTTTCCCCCCACTTGTTACTTTCTCTGGTAATGATGGCGAGCATGAGCAATCATGAGATTTGGGCTCTGACCTTTTCGGCTGTTGGAATACTTCACTAATTGCATTGCCTATGTGATGTACATTTGGGGTTCTGAATGGGCTGTCCATTGCTCGTCAAACTTTCTTGTTGAATGAGGTCAAATCCTGCTTCCACCCTCTTTTGGGAATGAAAATGAGGATAGGCCTTATTTTGCTCGAAAGATGAGTTTTGAGTTTGTCAAAATTGTTTCTTTGCCAGTTCAGCTGCACATGCCATCTCAATTGCCTTCGAAGAACCCGACATCTGAGAGAAAACACAGCCACTCGATATCAGATCTGAGCGATTCATCGACCCCTCATAGCTTTGAGGACTTCAGGAAAAACTCTATTTTATACACCAACGTAATTGCCTTCACTCTATACGAGCTGGAAACCATCACTAAGAGTTTCCGCTCTGATTACATCCTCGGAGAGGGCGGATTTGGGACTGTGTACAAAGGTTACATCGATGAGAATGTGAGGGTCGGCCTTAAATCTCTCCCTGTGGCAGTTAAAGTCCTCAACAAGGAGGGCCTTCAGGGCCACCGCGAATGGCTTGTAATTGCTCAACTGACCTATTTATCTTACTTTGGTTTCTTAGCTTATCTTTGTCATGTCCTTACTTTTACAATCCCGTCTTTTGTGTTGTTGTCTGGATTTGCAGACAGAAGTAAACTTCCTCGGACAGCTTAGGCATCCCAACCTGGTGAAACTAATTGGATATTGTTGCGAAGAGGATCATAGGCTACTCGTTTATGAGTTTATGTTCCGAGGAAGCCTTGAGAACCACCTCTTTCGAAGTGCGTAAAAGTCTTTCATTTCTGCTAGTTATCTTCTATTGCTTTTTCCTATGACCCTCTTCCTATCAACTTAATGTTTCCCCAGCACGTGTCAGGGTGCTGAAAGACAGTCTGATAAAGCCTAGCTACTTAAAATGGTTATGTAGTGAATCATGTATAGGATCTATCATCAAAGCTTGCTCCCTCGATAACAATATATTGGTGACTGTGGAACATATAAAGGGCCCAGCTATTTTTATTTTCAATAAATTCTTGAGTACAACACTTTAGGTAGCTGTTTGCTACTCTCTTTTACTCGAAGTTGCATGTGTATGACCTTTAAATTCGTCTGCATCCGAATCAAATTATCCTCCTGACATGAATTCTATGTGATTCAAGATTAAAATAACTATGTTCACAATATCAAAATTATAAAGCATATTAATTTAAAAGTTTATAAGAGATTTTTATTCCCTGATATGAATGTCCTAGTTGGCTAAATATTAAGTTATAGTGTATATGCTTAATTTTGTTACATGTAGATATCTTGCTGCGTGGCTCAAGTTTTTCCTGATCTTTCTTTGTTATCTTCTTTACAACCTAATTTCTACCCTTTTCCTGTCTCTGATCAGAAACTTCTCTGAAGTTTGAGCAGAGCTTGAGCGATATAATCCATTAAAACTACTAGTTTTCCATCTATAACTTGCTCGCTAGTCATTGAAAACTCATTCTCCTTAGTTTATCATCTCAAAACGAAGTTTATTGCTGCATGAACTTGGGTTTAAATTTTGTGATAACTCAATTTACGTTGGCTTTTCTTGAGGCTTGTAGAGGCAAGTGTTTCGCTGTCTTGGTCCACAAGGATGATGATTGCACTTGGAGCTGCCAAGGGACTCGCTTTCCTCCATAATGCTGAGAGGCCTGTTATTTATCGAGACTTCAAAACCTCAAATATTCTGGTGGACTCTGTGAGTTTCTGTGATCTAGCTCTTGAGGCCCCTGCTCAGTATGAAAAGAAGAAACATTGTTGGGATGAATTTGCCATATAAGTTGAGATTATATGACATATTGATTCAATTAATTTAATGTCCTTAACCAGTCCTCCATCAAAAGCATGTACTTGGCTTTCCAAACGGTTCTGTTTAGTCAATATGGGGTGAATTGCCTGTTTGCCTGCAGGATTACACAGCAAAACTTTCAGATTTTGGTCTTGCAAAAGCTGGACCTCAGGGTGATGAGACCCACGTGTCAACACGAGTGATGGGTACTTATGGTTATGCTGCCCCTGAGTATGTAATGACAGGTAACCTTCAGTTATCTCAATGATTATGGCGTTTACTGAATAGCTTAATACAATTTCTGCCAAATTATAGAGTCCAATTTCTGGTGGGAGGTCAAGGCAGTACCTTTATGACCAAGTTTCCAGAGGGGATATGAATTTCTATTGAATTCCTCGGAAGCAGGTCCTGTTGTTGTCTTTCATTTCCTTTGAGAACAGATATTGCTGTCACTATTGGGAAAACTTGGGCTTTGCTGGGATTGATTTAAAGAAAAAAATTTTCTGTTTCAGAAGGAGGAAGCGGTTTTCCAGTTGTTTGGAAGATGTTCTTGAAACTGTTTTTGAAATCAAATCTTTACAGAATCTCTCTCTTTCTGCCTTTTTCTTTGAAAATGAAAAATCTCAAGCTTGCTCTTGATCACCAGCTCCGACACCATTGCCATTGACTACAGTTGGGTACAATTGTCCTGTGGTAATCAAATGCTATCTTCCATTAACCAGTCTCTGGTGGTGGTTACTGTATTTTGGTCCCTGATGACGGTTTGCAAACTATTTGCTATTTGTATCCGCACTGTGTATATTATAACTTGACATGCAGGAATCAATTTATTTTTTATACTCTTTTTTATAAGGTTAATCTGAAGAACAACCTTTTGGAAATACTTCAACAGCCACCCACCACTGTAGGTGTTGGTTCTGGTCCTGTAGTACACGTCTCAGAGACAGGATCATTTGAAATTCTCCAGTTCACCATTTTTTATATGGGTTATTTTGGTTAGTTGTTGTATTCTTATAACAAACTGAGGATGTTATAATCAAGTGCCCGTTGTCTGCAGGTCACTTGACTGCAAGGAGTGATGTGTACAGCTTTGGAGTTGTACTGTTGGAGCTTTTAACTGGTCGCAAGTCTGTGGACAAGACCCGGCCTAACAAGGAGCAGAACTTGGTGGACTGGGCTCGGCCCAAGCTTAACGACAAGAGGAAGCTTCTTCAGATAATCGACCCGAGATTGGAGAATCAGTACCCTGTACGAGCTGCCCAAAAGGCCTGCAGCTTGGCTTACTACTGCCTTAGTCACAACCCGAAAGCAAGGCCCCTGATGAGTGATGTGGTCGAGACCTTGGAGCCTTTACAGGGTGGGACCGATGGTCCAAATGAGATCTCTTCTTCTTCGTCCTCTTTGATCATGACAGGTGGTGGGCCTTTCGCAATGGGTGGGGTACCCGATTACAGGACCCGCCAGAGATTAACGAAAAATGTGGGTCCTGGTCGGATCTGCCGATCACCCAACGCGCACTGCTCCCCTGGTGGGCCTGTGGTCCGTGTTAGATGACAGAACCAGGAGCTAAGTTTGTGTACTATATACTCTCCCTTTAGTGTGCCTCTTTCTTCCCTTAAAAAACCTTCTTCTCCCTCCCCGAAAGTCATAAAGTTGCTCACTTAAAGGTAGGGGTTTGGTTTGATTCGGAATGTTTCTTCTCTAGCCTCTCTCTATCTGACCCTGTTTTTCTCTCTTTCCTTTTCTTCTTCTTTTTTTTTTTTTGAGAAGGGTGAGATCAAGTTCAACCTTTACAAGCCTGTATTAAAATGTTCTCTGTTCCAAGGATGATGCTGTATTAAACGTTGTGCCGATGGTTCTTTTTCTCCTCTCGTCCTCGAGGACTGGTGGAATGCAATGTGCTTTAAACGGAAACAGTAAAATGATTAGAATTGCAACTGCGTGTCTCGGCATCCAGAACTGAGACTGAATGATTTGCATGCGCCATAGCTTTAATCTGCTATAACCACATAATCACCTCAAAGGGAGACTGGAGTTGCCTCTACATGTCCAGCATGGAAAAGATCAAACGCACCAGCAATATAGATTGTGCGAGCATCTGGTCCTGGACTCTGCGGTGACAAAAGAGGTGTAGGAGATGATGGGATCGGGCAAAGAGGTACCTCAACACCGATGAACATGAAAGAAATTTACAAAATATAGTTCTGTAATAAAAAGAGAAATTTCCGGTAGCATGCCACATGGAGGGAAACTTGAAAGAGGCATTAACCTTCCCTTCAGAGAACCGGACAATCCTCCGAGATGTCGGGAGAAAACCTGACATACGAGTTCCACTGTCAGATCCACCATCTTCAAAGTTCTGGCTGTGGCCCATGGCTTAATTTATTAGTCTCTGCAGGGATGAATGGTTCTGATTCTTGTGAGTGCCACTTATGGACCTTTTTCCCTCGGGCAAAGGAGCCCCCGAGCAGGGATGAGGGCTTGGGAGCTCTTCAATGGAGAAGGAGCTGCGAGCGTCCTCTCTCCCATATTGGAGGGCTTTTCGGCTAAATTACACAGTTGAATGCCGGTTGCTCCTCTAACAAATCTTATTAATCATATTTAATATGATACTTAGGCAAACAAAAGTTTACAACAAAGTATAAAAGATTGTAGATTGATACATGAACAAGAGACAAGGTTTTAAGGCTAACAGAACTAAGTATAAGAACAGTATTCATGTGCTCTACTTTGGTTCGATCTTTGCCGAGAGGTTATATCCACTGCTGTAATCAAAAGTATCGCTAAAAGTGCCATGCTCGTTTTCCAGGATGTCGCCGCTGTAAGGGTGCCTCGGAGTGCCCTTGTATGTCCCAAAATCCGTGGCAGAACTGGATGCTGGAGTTGGGTTCAAGTCTACATTGTCGTCTTGTAAGATGGTCTCAATGGCTTTCACCAAAGCATTCATCGTCGGGCGGTCTTTGGACGATTCCTCCACGCACCGCATCGCAAGGTTGAGGAATTTGCTGAAGCCGGCAAGGTACCCGCCCTTTTTGATGGATGGGTCGATTATATTTCCCAGTCCACAGTACTCATCGTCTCTGGTGTCCATTGCCTGTTGAACCTCGCGCACTATGTACTTGTTGTTCTTGATTGGGAGTCTGGAGGTTATCAGTTCGAGCATGACTACTCCAAAGCTGTAAACGTCACTCTTCTCCGTGAGCTGCTGTGTTATGTAGTACTCGGGATCGAGGTAGCCCTGCATCAGGAATAATTTTCACTTGAGAATATAGCAACAAATGGCAGGAAGCCGAAGATGCCACTGGGGCCATCCGGAAGCCGATCAAATCCCATGTGCCTGCTTAACACGATCATTATTTGGGAACTATTCGATATACCAGCTTTGGTTCTGTCAGGAACCCATCCTCGAAATGGAAGGGCAAAAATAAGCTGAGGTTGGGAATTGTAAATACCAGTGTTCCTTTCACTTGAGTAGAAACGTGGCCTTTTTCACTATCTGAGATGAGTTTCGACAGGCCGAAATCGGCAACCTTCGCATTTAAATTCTCATCCAGTAGAATATTTGTGGTCTTGATATCTCGGTGGATTATTGGAGGATTTGCCAGCTCATGGAGATAAGCTATCCCTCTTGCGGAGCCGAGAGCGGCACGGAGTCGCATCTTCCAATTGAGAAATACGCCTGATCTTCCTGCAGGAACATGTTTAAGTAATTCAGGATACAGGTATTTATTGAGGTCTGATCTTTCCAAGAGGTCAGTGGTTCGGCTTAGAGCTTCTACCTGACAGGCTCTCCCTGAGCGTGCCATTAGGCATGAACTCATAAACCAACATCTGTTCTTCCTGTTCAAAGCAAAAGCCAACAAGACCAACAAGATTCTTGTGGTGGACTCGTGACAGAAGCTCGATCTCAGTCTTGAACTCGAGAGCACCCTGTAGTGATCCTTGTTGAGCTCTCTTAATTGCAACCACCTGTCCATCAGGAAGCATTCCCCTGTAGACCTGTACGATCACCAAGATGGAATAAAAAAGATGGGTGATTGTCCGGGAGGATTGTTCAAGTACAGAAGTTTCTGTCAATAGTACCTTTCCATAACCACCCGAACCTATCTCATTACTGTTTGAGAAATGGTTTGTGCATTTCTTGAGTTCATCAAAGGAGAAGAGTCTCGCCCCCTTCAACTGCGGGGCACCCTCTCCATCTTTCCCGCTCAGTGCCCATGAAGCTAGAAGGTCACAGAATAGAGTCACGTACGCTAAGTGCCCTTTAATAACATCTGCTTTTCTAGGTGAAATGAAGAGTTCCCCAGTTACATACCGAAAGGCCAGCTTAATTCGATCGCCCTTTCAGCACGTTTCTTTTGCCGAATCGCGTACATCCCAATCAGGATCAGGCCGAGGAGCAGGAAAGCTGAGGCTACTGCTATCCCTGCTATTGCCCCGTTGCTAAGGAATACTCCATTTTTAGCTGCAAGAGTTTAACTGCATTTTTCAAACAAGAAAACAGGGGGAAAAAAAATAACTGGAGAACTGCAAAGGCAAACTGAACCTGCAGCTCTCTAATTTTTCACTTTTATATTAGAACAGCAATATGGCACTTTATGAGATAATAGTTAAATTACATGGGAAAGGGTAAGGAAACGCATGAAATATGCAGGGACCAAACATGTTGGGTGTCATGAAATTTTGGTTGCTCAGTGTAAAACCGATCGTCTGAATGCTTAAGTGGTTGAAGAACTTTCCGCTTGATGGGAAGAGAGAAAGCTGAACTTTAAGATAGTTGTTCTGATCAAAGTAGGGATTCTGAAGGAATGCTGAATGAGCAGGAAGGCTCAGATTCGAGCATAGATTCCCCTCGAGCTCCTCAAACAACTTCGCATTTGTCAAGTCCCTAAAGGAGGGAGCCATGCAAGTTAATGTCCCCTTATATGGGACCTGGCAATCACAACTTGCAGGACTGAGCATCTGGAGGCCGGAGCAGTTATCTGGGTTTGTCCCACATCTTTCAAGGCTTGTGGAGTAGGGGGTTTGGTTCTTTTGCCGAGGCAGGCAGTAGGTCTCTAAGGTATTCGAGTTACCGTTGCACACAGGATTCCCATATAACCTGGACAGCAATGAAATCAGGAATAAGGTGTATATAGGTCTGTCAAATGTTGAAGCACCATAATCTGAAAGCTTAGGCTATAGTGTCAGATGGATGCTTTGTATCATTATTTACTGTATAACTTCACTATGGAGAAAACTATTTTTGTATCCATGTAAAAAATGGATATTGAGCAGTCTCCTCACATTAACGTGTTTGCATATCCCGAGCCGAAAGTGAGGGATTGGATTTTGTTGTCCTGCAGGTCAATGAGCTGCAGCGTTGAGCTTACTTGGCTGATGTCCAATGTTCCGCCAAAAGTGTTGTTCCTCAGTAACCTGTTAACAAGTTCAAGAAAGTTTGGAGAACTCTGCAGACGCTTTCTGCAGCTAGTAGAGAGAAATTGTTTTTCTTCAAATTTACATACACTTGCTCCAGCTGGGGAAAGCTGAAGAGCTCCTGGGGGAGAGCTCCATGGAGGGATCCGAATTCTATGACCCTGAGCCAAAAGAAAATAGACCATACCGTAAGTCCGAAGTTTTTCAAATTTTCATTTTCTTCACCATTCTTTGGCTACTGGCAAGAGACTTACAGAGTTGTGAGAGATGATATGGTAGAGAACCATTTCGGTGTTTCCGATGCATTAAAAGAGTTATTGCTAAGGTCTCTGCAGAGGAAACCTATCATCTTATTAGGAGACAGGCATAACTAATAACCTTAGTCCATACTGAGCAAAATGATATGGTAGTGAAAACTCTGCTTACACGTAATTGAGAGAGCTCATATTTGTTAAGTCCGGTATCGAGCCATTGAGTTCATTGTTCGCGAAATTCCTGAAGGAAGTGTTTTATCCTCAGTTACCAGTATAAGCAATGAAGAGTAGAGTCTCCTAGGAGTATAAGGATACTGACAGTTCACTGAGCCTCGTAAGATTATTAATATTTGAAGGGACCTCTCCTGAAAGCTTATTTCTATCGAGACGTCTGCAGAGTAGTGAAAATTACGTACATTCAAAAAGACTGAAAAATGTTGCAGCAGAAGTGAAAGAAATTTAAACATGGGTTTTCAGTTTTGCTCACAGTGCCTCGAGAGTCTGAACGAGTCCAATCGAGAAGGGGATCGTTCCATCAAGTTGATTACCATCAAACAAGCTGTTCGCAATGATAACAAGTTCAGAAGAGAAAAGTACTTTATTTGGCCCAAATTTTCAGTTAGATCAAGCTTACACATGGATCAGTGTCATTTCTGAGTTGAAAAGCTTCTCCGGGATCGTACCTCTGAGTTGGTTCTCGTTGAAATGGCTGAAAAAATCGGAACGACAAAAGGATTTAAACGGAATCCACATTTAGTTTGAGAACAATATTCATCGAGAAACGAAAGTGACTTACAAGTGTTTCGTGTTCAATAGGAGGTCCAAGCCTGGGGAATTATCACTCGAAACGGGAAGAGGACCGGACAACTGATTCTCTGAGATGTCAAACCAGTAGAGTTTCGAGAGTTTACCCAAAGAGGGAGGAATTTTACCGGTGAATTTGTTTGAGTTCAGGGCCCTGAGAAGAAGGTTGTGTTATACTGAAATGACTATTAAGCTCTTGCATTCTCAAGTCTTGTTTAGCAAGTCTTACAGGTAAGTCAATTGGGTGAGGTTCCCGAGTTCATCCGGAATATCGCCACTGAGTCCACAACCTGCTAAGATTCTGAAAAATTGCCAGGAAGTGAATATATATACATGTATATGTCAATGGTAAGGATTGAACAAACTCTTGGCACGTAGCTAATGAGTCAAATCGCATTTACAAGATGCTGAGCTTTTGCAGGTTCTCTATTGCCTTTGGGAGGGAACCAGTAAGGTTTTTATTGTAAGATAGATCCCTGCAGAAGAGCAGCAAGAACCAAAAGACTGCAGTAAGCAAAACTATTAATTTCCTTTCAAATTCAAACTTTGGAGGTTGGAAATGTTTTCCCCCTTTTCTTGGTTGGCGAAACAGTTTCTTGAGCAGTGCATTTACTATTATGAGCTAAAACAGCTCGCCAGATAACACCTGGGCAACTTACAGAGATCTGAGTTCACTGAGGCCTCTGATGTCCCCACTTAGCTGACCCTTGATTCCCATTGTTGACAATCTCCTGGAGCAAAATCTTGCCAATATAACTGCCAAGAAACACGGTGAATCTCGAACTGTTGTAAAGGAAGAACTAAGAAGAGAAGCTCACAGAGCTGTGACTCTTGCACCGATGCAGGTGATGCCTTCCCATCCTGAGCCACACGGATCACCCGACTGGCCCCAGCTGGGCGGTGTGTTTTGCCAAGCTGACTTCAGAGACTGGAGCACTGCAGCTGGTCCAATCCAATGTTACAAGCAAAGAGATATGAGGATGCTGTCTCTGATGTCACAGTCACATGCACTACTTGCTACGGACGTGCAAATACTTTGAGATGGATAGAGGTTGGATAATTCATCTTCAGCAAAGAAGCTATACATGCTGCGGCAGTGTGTCTGATCAAAGCAATCTCTTTAGACAACTGATGGACTGGTGAAATCTTGGCAATGGAGCAACGAATCTGACTAAGTGGATCATGGCAGAAATGCCACTTTACCACAATAATCCGTCTGACATTTAAAATCATCTGAAGCTCATAATTACCTTTCATATCATAGAAATTGGGGATTCAAGCGCGATGGTGGTTAAATACAAGGAAGAAAAGCCCTCACTGAGATAAGTATCATGTGAAGGATGCCTGTTTCAGTACTAGCATTGGTTCTGTCTGACCCAGGGATGTTAATTTGTAATCTGCCGGGCAGACAGGGGCTCGATAGTTAGAGTTACTTTAGCCATTAACCGATGATTATTTCTTTCCAATAATAAAGCCACATATTTTTGCACCTATCACATGCTAAATGCTCACGCGTTGAATTGTTCTCACTTTTTCCTTTGTTGGACTGTTCCTTTTTCTATTCTAGGAAGATGTAACAACATCAACAGGCCAACCTATATTTTCCTGACAGCTAGTGATTCAATCTCAAAGAAAAGATAAGAATATCCGCAGCATGAGTTCCCATCATTTTTTCGTTCTAGGACAAGCTCATGACACCCAAACCAGCAGTTCCCTGAAGATGACAGTAATCCATCTATCTCAAAGGGGCAGATAGGAACGGAGATGTGATACAACTTGGGAAAAAAACAGCAAATGAATATACATATAGTTACCATCGTTAGGGTCCGTGTTGCAGCAGATGGAACGAATCCCAAGAACCAGAGGGACCAGAAAGATGATCAACTTCAAGGTTTCTGCCATGGACGACCCGGCAGCCTCTCCCTCTGCAGAAGTCAGAGCTGTATCATCTCCCTGCTCAGCAACCTTGGAAATATGTATGTCCAAAATGCAATATTATCAGGTGAAGATGTCATACATATCTTCTACTGGGACACGGATGCAGACTAACAGATTTTACATGATATTTTTATTCATTTCTCTGACTTGAGATTGTCTTTGTCCTCAAGTCTTCATGGGATTAGGTAGAAGACCAATTAAATAAAAATAGATCCAAACAAGAGTAAAGAAGTATCTTTTGGACCTGTTCTTGTTCTAGAAATCAAAATGAAATCGCTTTCACGATATTGTCAGATCTGTCTTGATAGGTATTGTTCTGATTAATAGTCAGATACTAAATGGTACATCACGTGCTTTTCCTTGTGGCTGTCATAATTTTTACGAGATCTGATCTAGCTGGAACGATACTGTGTTTGTAGTGGCTCGGCCATTTAAGGGCAATTATATGGAAAGAACTTTTATTGATATTGTGGGATGATCACTAGGCAACTCCACACACTGCACGGCGAGCTTGAGGAATTTACTGAAGGCCGCAACGTCTCTGTTTTCCGATTAACTCAGCTAGCACATGATATCCGCTTAGTCCTTCCCGTACTTCAGAAATTGGACCATGCAGACAATGTGTTGGTGGCCCCTCTTAACGGGGAGGCTGGTGGACATCAGTTTTAGCATGCCTACCCAGAAACTGTGACACCACTACTTTCCTCTGTCAGCTGATGTGCCAAGTAGTACTCGAGCTCAAGGTAGCCCTGTACCTTTCCACGTTCAACAGTATCGATCTTCTTGAGATAATGTCAACAGTGAGATGCAAACAAAGCAATTTCAATTTGTAGCAATAAGAACAATCGAAATGGAGAGGAAACATGATGGAAGAGAAGTAACTGAGAAGACTTGCTGTCATCAGCATTCGTGAAACAGCGGGTCACATGAAATCGTCCACAAGACAGTAAATTTCCGCAAGATATGGGATGATTTTACCTTTTGCCTCCTTCAAAGAGGGCCAGTTTCACCTCCCTCCAGCCTCAATAATTGACATTGACCCTCCTGCCATGCGCCCATTACCTTCCACTTGGGCAAGCGAAGAGTAATTAAATAGACCCTGAAAACGACCTTCATTGACCATGTCCTCTCTTTCATTTTCCAGCCTGCTTCCAAAATGTTGAATGATTATTTCTTGAAAAGCGGACAGTACTTGTCGGGTCTGCGCTCGGCCGAACTACAATGTTGAGAAACTTATTGACGATGGTTGTCACAACAAGACCGCTGAAATTGCAGATATTCAGCTCGAGATGGGTTTGTAGACACTTGCACAAGACGAGAGAGGTGGTGAATGGAATGTGATCAAAATATTCGATACATACGCGTAGACAATTGCATAATCCAATAGAATATCGGCAATGAAAACTCATCAAATGATATAGACATATGACTTCTGCTAGGGCTGAATCTCCCGTTCAGGAACGGAAATGATTCCTGCAACTGGACAAACAAGAAAACCTGCAATTTCCATGCATAAGCTTTACTTTACTACACTAGCAGCAAATTACTTCTAGAAATCACAGAGGAAGTTATTCACACAAAAACTACATAGAAAAGAGAACCACCGGACAAACTTCCTGTAAGCATTCTTGCTTTGCCTACTGTACAACTTCTTGGCTCTAAAATAAATCCTAAGACTCAGTAAATCATTTTCTACGGGTCCATAAGGCACTCCTTCATGACGGCACTCTAAGCCAACAATGCTGCCCCTACGGCTGGTCACCCGGTATGCAGAATCACATATCAAAACATCGCACAGCACATCTCTCAGCAGGCAGTGGACAGGCAAGTGAACCAATATGCCTGCTCTTGTCAAGATATGCTGATTCATGCCCTTTATTTTAACGTGGTCATCATGATTCATAGCATCTATGTTTTTTTTCAGATGTGTTTGTCGCATCATTATTGAAAACTCAGATGGACCCAACAGATCATGCTTGAATCTATGAACAATGGTTATCAAATAGCTGGGCCTGTTCAATGTCGGACCAGCTTTCAGGAGGAACTCTAAAGAGAACTGAAGAGTGCGTTTGGTGAGCTTACCTTTGGCCTGGTTGGCAATGCGCTGGGGTAGTCCTTGGAGACGGAATGTATGACTTCTTTGCCAATATCCCGTCCCTTATTCGCTTCAAGAATCCCACCCACCATCACAAGAGGACAATAGTCATTTCCATCTGCAAGAATTATCACCAAAAAGACATACGTCAGACATCAGGTAGACAAAGTATTCTTGTATTATATGATTTCGTCCTAAAAAGACATAATAGATGCACATCAAATTTCTGATAAAAATGGACATTCATCAAATTAATAATTACAGCAGCTTCAGTACTAGTTTAGCATGTACAATTTATCCCATATGCCCACCTTCACCGGATAAACTGAGTCTCTGAACAACTGCTTTCACGCTTTCTGCCAACTCCTCAACAGAATCGAACCATATTTTGTTCGGCACCTCGTCAGCTGCTTCGGCACTTGATACATCAACAGGAACAAGTGCTGCAAAATGGGCCGATGAAGGATCTGCATATGTCCAACTAGACCCCAATGCAAGTAAGGCCCTTTGTCGCTAAATGTCAATACAAACAGAATCACCATTCTAATGAAAAGATTTCCAATTAATTCAAAACAGAACTACAATAATCTGCGAGAATTGCTTTTACAATAGATATTAAATTATTGATCAAGCTAAGATTTGCACAATGGTGCACCTACAAGATACGTCAATAAAGTTTCAACCTAAGCTTGCATGTGAACAACACTTCAATGACAGGTAATAGAACTAACCAGGCATGAAGTTTCCAACAAGTGTTGGGATACCACCTCAACTGAACAATTCAAAGCTAAATATCAAGCATGTTTTGACATATTCAGACTGACAACGTCACTTGTTGCACCACACATTCCTTTCAAAATGCTTAGCAACAATCAAGCACACTTGATCAATTCATCTACAGAAGAAAGACACAAGTTTCTGTAAGATTCTGCTGGAAAGATTTGTTTGGGTACCATGACCATCATAAGCCCTCATAACAGCAGTTAATGCCTGTGCAGCAATTCCATATCCAATGCAATTAAAAAAAAATCATCCCATATATAGGACATCAAAATTACTCTTCTTTTATAGTTGAAATGCACTGAACCAAACTTGAAGGCCTATAAAAAGGTCATTATCACTACATTAAGCCATTTCTATCAGGTTTATTCACGGAGCTTGTTCCCGTTTTCACCGAGCATTAGTTTCGGAACTTCTTTACTGCCTGATTAATTTTATCTGGTTTTTCAATACTTACTCTTACTTTGCTGGATTATTAACAGTGTGCATTCTAGTTAATAGTATCTTCTTTAAGAGTTAAAACCGAGGCAAATTGCCGTTTGTTGTACCTTCCCCAATCACCTAAAGCGGGACCTGTACCAGCTGCTCAAGCTTCTCTTCCGTCTTCTGTAAATCCATAAGCAATAGTCCCCGTGCCAGCAATAAGAACACACCTGTGAAGCTTCCCCAATGTTCCACTCGCCAAAGCTGCCACAGCATCATTTTGGACATATAACATTACATGATTGGGGAAGGTATACCTGCAAAATTAAACAACATTTTTTCATACCATCTATACAAATGTTATAAAGTGAGAAATGTATATCTCATATCAGATGATCAAATGATGTCATTAATAAAGATCTTCCAGAAAATGTTCTTTAATTCTCAAGGAAAAAAAATCAAGGCAAAGCATAATATGAGAATGGCAGATAAATGGGTGAACGAATGATCCGATGTCTGGTAGTAGAATGCTGATCATCTGTCATAGTGTGATACTCGGACAAAGAAACCAGATAAGGTAAACTCTGATCCTCCTATCTATATCCAAACCAATGATTAGAGATTCCTGTCAGCTTCAAGTCAATCCAGATATCATTTACTCCATTCACATTTTAAAGATACGCTTCCACACTGCCTCTCCTCAGTGCCGGGTATTCTCTCTAGGTAGGCAGGTTGGTGCCATTGCATTTTCCTGTATCCCATAGTTACAACCACGACGGAAGTAAAGGACAGAGCCGAAGTACAGAAAAATTTATTCAGCCATTTTTTATGCATGGAACTCCATAATTATCCGTGGCCAAAAGAAAAAAAAATGGAACTACATAACTATCCAATATATTAATCCATGAAAACAAGAAGGAACTTGAGAACTACCCCCGACAATGTTGTGATTAGAGCAGCCAGCGATGGCCCGAGCAAGAACTGGAAGTGGGTTGGGAAGAGGATCGGAGAAGGGGAGCAGAGGGATACAGATGCAGACGGTGGAGGTGGTCCCACCGCCCAGACCTAAAATCAACTCCTTGTCACCATTTCTCACTACCGGCATTTCCTGCGCAAACTCCCATATCTTCCCATTTCTATACCTCTTCATTTCTTCAACTCCCAAACCCAATCAGATTCCTTCAGTAAGATTTGGGTGTTCTTAATGGCTCAAGAAGACCCAACTGCTGTCTGTTTGATCGATGACCCGCCCGCTCCCATTTTGTATTGAGACTTGAGAGAAAAAGTGGAGAAGGCAGTGGAAAGAGACAAAAATGACATTCCAAGAGAAAGCAGAGCCGGGATTGATCATTTTCGTACTGTGGGGATTGTTTGCTATTGCCTATTGAATTAAAAAAGTGAAACGGAGAAGGAAAGAGGAGAACTTGATGACTAGAGAAATAGTAGGCTGAGATTCGGACGGCAGCATCCGCCAAATGCTAATGGCTAAATGAAGAAATCAATTGCAATTTGCAAATCCACTGCTCATACCATATTTAGGAAAATCATGCAGTCCCCTTGAAGAACGGGTCCAGGAGACCATGATAGTGCAGAAATGAAAGTAAGATAGACAAGTCAAGACTGAAGCCTACCGCAGTCTATAATCATCGGTTTATGAACTCAGACGACTGTTGTTCACAATACACTAAGCTTTGCACCATCACTGTATAGTTGGACTGGAGATGATACTTTGTCGGGTGAATGAGATCCTGTGGGAGCATTCTTAAGGTTAGCTTCCTTTCCCCCATTGTCTCAAGTTATTTGATGGGGTCTGCGGTCAAAGAGAGAGACAGGGAAAGAGACATGGGGCCATTTGGCGAGGAAGAACGAGACAGGCAATTTCATTAGGGGACATCTCTATCAACGTTTTCCATCCCAGCTCAACAGTGCCTTCCACTGTCCTTTCCGTCTGACGGCAGAGTTCCTTTCCTTCTGTTTTCTTCTCCGCTGGCTCTTTCTGCTACTTGGTATGCCCATCAATAAATTTAGACAGGAGCAAGCAATTTTCTCTATCATTGTATCTTTCATCAACTTATTTTGGAGAATGTTAGCTCAGGGTTTGCCAAAGCATCAACATTGAGATGCTGAAAGACACCATGAAAAAGGAAAGCAAAAGATATCCTAACATGGATTGATTTCGGTCCTTCTGTATCTAGGTGTAAACCCTCATATTTACGTGGCAATTGGTCCAGGGAAGGCCCGTTGCCTGCCGGTTAAATCACAAAAGCCCGACGTCTTGCTCTTCCGTCCAAGTCGTCTGCCATAGAGAAAGGTTTATCCCTTTGGATCTCCTCCTCTGCTCCTTCTCCAGAACCATTTCCATCACTTCCATAGACCAAGAGAAGATTAAATTTTCAGTTACTGCTAATCGTTTCCGGATTATTATTGGTTGAATTGTCTTGTTACCCAACTGGAAGATCGATGTTTAAATGCAGCGAAGCATCTCCTATCATGTCATAAGAGCACTTCTCTTTCACTGGCGAACAGCATTATCTAGAAGAACTGTGATTGCACGAAACTCGGACATCTGGATCCAGATAAAAGGCTAAACCTAGCGCCAACCTGCCATGATTTCCTTATAGTGGTTTGCACAGCCTTTTCCGCATGCCTGATCAACCAGAACATATATGATAATATCACAAAAGACCGGAGCAAAAGGGCCAAATTCGGGATGACAGCCATGTCAGCCACGTCTCCTTCTCCCTTGCTTTTCATTTGAATCTCATGGTGCTCTAGACCGTCAACTGTTATAAACTCGGACTTGTTTGCAGACCAAAGCCCGACCTCCTTTGACATGATTTTTTAACGAGTATTGCGTGGGTTAGGAGAAATGTGGGCGGCGAAGGAATACGACCGAGACTTGGGGTTAATTTCTCGGGGCGGGTCTATCGTCTCGCCGTGCATCACTGTGAATCGGTGCTTACTCGGCCCGGTTGTGCCCTAGGTTGTAAAAGCGTATGAGATGACGATCGGCTTCCTGATAATTTTCACTTTACGGTGTTTGTGGATTCCACGTCCAGCCGCAGTTTGTGAGCAGGCTGCTGAGCAGATCCCGACGACCATTTCTTTCTTTCCATGCACGTGTGCAAAATAAAAGTCAACAAATGCTGTGGGTGATGTTGAAAACTGGGGAGGCTTACTATGTTGGTCCCGACCATGGCGGACTGATGTAGGGTATCTGTAATCGTGACGAATCAAAAGGCACCAGTCTTCCTATTCAAATTAGCAGAGATTAAGGTGCATTTCTTGACTTTTCATTGTAATTAATGAAGCATGACGCGGATTACATATGTCAATTTAGGTGAGTCCAACATGCGATCTCTCTGATAACTTGAAAATTTCGCCCCAACCCGAACTGAATAGAGAATTGTTTTGAAAAATAAATTTAGTTAATTTAATATTTAAAATAAATTTTTATGTGATATAATTGATTTATTAATATAAATTTTATATTACTTTTAAAAATATTAAAATAACTATTAAAATATAATTATCAGTATATAATTAACCAATATCTTTAAATTTTTCTCACATTTTTCTTTTTTACTATAAATATTATTTTCACAAACAACATAATTTTTTTCAAACTATAAATTTATTTTCATAATATTAATACGGACCAATATTTTGACGAACCAAAAACCCTCCGTCTATTCACGGTTTTTTCGTGGCCGTCACAGGTCTAATGTGGACCCCACAGTTAGGGCTAGATTACTCCCCCTTCCTACCCTCTTTCTCATTATTTTCTTTTGAAAAAAGTATTTTATAAAATAGTTATAACGTACAACTATATCTTTGTTTATTTTAATCTAACAATTATCTTTTCTAGTGTTCATTCAATTTTTTTAATTATTTTGGTAATTAAAAAATTTATTAATTTTTTATTAAATGATCCATTAATATACATAACAATGTGACCACTATATAAATATCTTCTTTTTTATTTGATCATTTCTTTTAAATTTTGATATATTTCATATTAAAAAATTATTACGATTTAATAATTAAAATAATTATATAGTAGTTGCTTATTACTTTCATAAAAATTATTGCTCGAAATATTCAGTTACTAAACCTTAGTTGCTAACGAAGACACCATAAGCCAGATCCCTTTAGCACTTCTTTTTTGCAGATGGAGGAACTGTACCTTCTTTTGACGCTCGATCAATAATATGTTCGATAGTAGACTGGCAATAGATCAAGATGCCAGCTAGACCAGCTTGACAACCAAACAAGTTGATATGATGCAAGGGTAGAAATGAAAGCATACAGGAATCCACTTAAGTTTACCCAAAGATGATCGAATAACAACTCCATAGGATAATACAAACATGATTGACGGTACATACTTCGCCGTCACAATACTACTAAAAGCAAGCAAACATCTCCTTCGACTTGTGGAAATCAAAGGTACAATGATGATCACCACCGAAACAAGGGTCTTGAACTTACTGGTCTATACCAAATTAATCACCCCCCACAATCAAATTAATGCCTTAATCAGATAAATCGGGTTATCTACTCGCTCGCTTAGGAATCTTAATATGGGTGCATATGTATGATGGCAGACTTCCATTAGTCAATGTTTGTGAAGTAAAGACAAGAAGCCTTTACCTAACATCCTGCTTTATGTCCTTCTCAGGATGCTATACTATACTATTATACTATTTACTCACGTTTCTCAATTTCTTCTAGAAGCAAAGGCATCCTCCTCTCAGGTTACCATTCGCCTAACCGTTGGCTCTGAATGGCGTGATAGCACACGTTATGGCCATCCATCACTCGAACCACTATCGGAAAATATAAACAACCACAGCTGAAGAATTTATTGATCTTTGGATGGATTACTCGATCCCCTCTACATCATTGCATGAAAGGAGGCCTCGGAGGGATCTCGGGGGAAGTGCTACCGTGCAGAGAGAGCATACTCGCGTATGCTTGATCTTGAATGTGACCGAGCACCGGCTGCTGATCGGCGTGGTGCTGTAGCGGGTGCAGGCCATGGAACGTTCCCAGAGGACCGACTTGAGCTCGGCCTGCGGGGTCGAGCGCGAAGTTGATGTTGAGTGCGCCGGGCCTAGGGCCGACACCGGCGAGGAAGTGCGCCGCCGGACCTCCCGTGAACTGCTGCACCATGGCCCGGAAGTTCGTGGTGTCGGTGCTCAGCAGGGTGGTTGGGGTGCGGCGTGAGGCCCTGGACCGCCTCCGCTTGGGCTTCGAGACCCTTCCCCCGGGGCTGAGGGTGCCCGCGCCTGAGCTGCTGCTCCCTTGCGCGGTACCAGTGGCGTCAGATGGAACAGCAGTGACGGCTGGGGATCTCGTCCCCTGTGCTTGCTGGAGGTCTGGAACAGCCGGCTGCACAGGGGTCTCGGCTGGTAGGGAAGCCTGACCGGAGAAGCTGATCTGGCGGTAGAACTGAGCCCATTCATTAGGGTGAGACATGGTTTGGGTCATGGTCCCGTGGCCATGTACAAAAACCGAGCTCTTGTCTGTGTATAGAAAGAATAATAGGTAGAGAAGGAAAATAAAGGGAAGGCTGATTGTGGTATTTATGGTGGCGGAGGAAGTTGGTCAAAGTTGGACTCTCTTCTACGGGGGTAGGGAAATCAGGGCCGTCCATCTGACAAGATCCCGAACTGAACGGCAGGTGATTTGTCACGTGGATTTTTTTTTCGGAGGTGGGGGGCAGTGGGAGAGGCATGATTGGGAACACTCGGGGGGATTGGCCTGCTTCGAGGAAGCTGCGCTCTCCTTGAATGCGGTGGCGGCAGCGATTGTATTTCTTTGATTTTTTTTCTTCTAATTATTCAAATTCTAATTATTTCACATTTAAATCATCCAATTTAATCATTTCCCCACCATACCTTTTCATTATTTATATCACTTAAATATAAGATTTACCGCAAATAGAAGTTACAAACTAAAATTTTCTAAGAATCATTTTCATTTTTTAAAAAATTCTAAATTATTAAAAATAAAAAATAAGAGCTATTAGAAAAAGTGATAATTATTGTTCTGTTGATATACACGCAAATTGGGAGTGCAAGGAACTAGCACTACGAATTTGGCATGCTACGAAGAGCTGAAAGTTTTTACTTGATCCAAACAGATAGTTAATGATCTTCTCGAACCCCGAGGTTTTCGGGCAACCCGGTCCAAAAGATCTAGCTAAAGTTCGTCAATTTTACGGGCCTTCGCACCGATTCTTCATCCCGAAACCTGTCGGGCGTCTGAGGTTCACTGTCTTTTTGCATATTCCAGGACTCAACCCCCAACGCTTCGTCCTGGCATCGCTGAAGTATTGCGCCGGCCAAGAATGTGGTCGATCAAGCATGGCATTCAATAGATCTCACCGGAGGAAACTTCAAAAGGATCTAAAACGTTACATAAATGTTGTCGCTTCCTTCACCACACTTTGTACGATATCTCCTAACAGAGAAAGGTGGCACCTTTGGCTAAATATAACTCAATATTATGGAACTTAAGCCTCCTTCAAAGCTTGCCCAGACAGCCGATGTCTTCTCCATGAATCATCACCGCTTTCACCCTCTATAACAAACTTAGATGCGCCGAACAAGTCAGCATAATATCTCATGTGCATAGTGTCCCATCATTGTGTTGTTTAACCACTCTTTATGAGATCCTGGGGTCCTGTTGTTCTGCTCCTCCGACAGTCCCTCCAGCCCAAAATTGAAGCTACCACTTCAGGGATCATCTATAGCACAAGATATTGATACAATTCTCCGCCTGATGCAACCTGAAGTTCATCGAACTACCATGTTCTCTAAATCAAAGTTCTTGTTAAGATTTGCACTCCGGATCAAGCATGCCTCGCTTGATCCTGCAAAATTGATACAAGAAATTAAAAACAGGAGCACCCGTTTAATAAAAAACACAGAGACGGACATATCCACCTAATGTAATGTGTACAGAGACATTAAATACCTGCAAGCTGTGACTGAAATTGTTGGGAGTACGGAAATCGAGCTGACCCTACAGCAACAAAATGAGAATGAATAAGGAGACATTCCCTGCTGTAATTTTATCCTCAACATACGAACATAATCACAACTCCAAAAATATCTCACCAGCCCGTGAATGCCCTGTTGTGTCCCAAAATATCCGTCATGCCCTGGTGCTATAGAATTCAACTGTCCCTGAATGTGTTATCAATGACATGAGATGATTCAAATCCATTATTTTTTTGAATAGACAATTCAAATCCATTATAGCTATTTCTTTTACAAAGCTTTTCAGGTTATCATGACAATTAATACTTACGAGCCCCTGCAAGCTTGTCTGATTAACATAATAGGCATCATGTGGTGGCTCCATTAAGTTCAACTGTACCTGCAAGGCACCGCCAAACGGTAAAGGAAAAGGAAATCCTTCATTGGATTACTTAGTTCAATAACTAGATTGCAGCCTCTATTAAACAACAAAAGAACATCTTCTACTCTTACCAGTCCTTGCACATTTTGTTGAGCACCATAGTATCCACTGAAAGTGATACCTTCGGTGCTGAGATTATCCTGAAGAGTAGGAAGAGGACCAGAAATTATGCTAACAGCTACATATGTAAAACTCTAAACTAGTTTTGCAGGACATTGGTGAGATGATATGCATACCATTGGGTGCAAGCCGTCCTGCGACTCAACCATTAGAATATCGGGCTCCTCCTGCACCTGAAAGGTCCATACCACAGACATTTAACTGAAAAGAAAATCAAGAGACTGGACATGTTTCAATAATCATTAGAACTAACCCTTCTCTTTTTGCTGCTATTCCTCTTTTTACTCATTTTACTAGCAAAGTTTCCCTGATTCTCCAATTCAATCTCACGAAGGCCAATAATTCCATTGCTACATTCTGCAGTGGCACTGCAAGAGTTATTCACATTTACGCAGTTCTTCAAGGCATCAACAAGTGCACGAAAAGCGATTCGATAGGTCTCTTCAGATAAGGAACCCTCTTCACTCAGTTCAATTGCTCGCCTGCATAGATCATTGTATCTTTGGACCCCAGTCTTTATCCTTTCTGTTTCTTCGCCCTCTGCAGGCTGCCCGCTCTTTGCATCTTTCGTCCACCTTTTTAAAATATACTGAGGCGGTATGCTAGAGAAACCACTAATCTGGAGGACAATCATCGAATGTCTACAGAGGAAACCATTGAACTCAAACAAATGACAGGAACAAGAGACCTTCGAGGTCATCTCATTCCAGGTTACCATGAAGCATTCTTCCTTCTCACAATCATCGACTTTAAATGTTATGATTGACCCATCTTGCCGTTCCCGTTTAGGATGACAACCCACAACACCTAAAACTTCTACTTGGAATTTCTTGAAAATTGTATGAGTGTATATAGTTGACATTTGTTTCTCCCAGGGTGAGGGCGATTTCAAGGCGGGCTGCTTCTGCAAAGTATCGAAATCTGCTACAGCTTCCTCCTCATAACGATTCTGTAGAATCAACCTGTATTGTTTCACAAATTCCCTCGCTGTAATTTTCTTCTGAACATACTTGTCAAAGAAAGAATTGATGCTGTCAGGACGCTGGGGTGTGGACATTCCCGCTAGAAAAGTATCTGCGAGAAAGGTTGGTACCCATTGTTTCCTCTCTTCATATAACATTTGAATCCACCCATCATTGTGAAGTCCAAATACTGTGACCATTTTCCACCACCTCATATCAAACTTTTCATCTGTCCACGATTTAAAAATGCACTTCTTGAACTTCCGCAAGAAATTCTCATGGCTTTTGATTACTTCAGTTAGATTCTCATGGACTTTTTCCAATATATGCCAAAGAGGGTAACAATGACAAGAACAGGGAAGGACTTCTTCGACAGCTACCTTCACAAATCTTTCTTGATCAGTGAGTATAACTTTAGGTGCCTTTCCACCCATTGCCCTCAGCCATGTCTTCAATAACCAAACAAAAGTTTGTCTACTCTCATCTGCCACCAATGCGCATCCGAGCAACATAGACTGAGCATGATGATTCACCCCAACAAATAGCACAAGTGGCAACTTCTCATTGCCCTTGATGTAAGAGGTGTCAAGGGATACAACATCACTGAAGCTCGTGTAATCATTCCGACTCTTAGCATCAACCCAGAACAAGTTTCTCAGTCGCTGCTCTTCATTCAAGTCTATCGCATAGAAAAAGCCCGGATTCTCCTTCTTGATACGTTTAAAGTACTCCAGAATTACCTGGCCATCTCCCTCATCCAAACTCAAGTGCCTACCTTTATCAAACTGATATTTGAGGCCATCCTGAACCACTCCTGCATTATGTAATCCAACAGCTTGTCTAGACATCTCCACATACATCTTTCTAGTCCGTTCGCTGACTGCATGCAGAATATCAATGTTATTCTTCTCAGCTAGTTTCACGTTGCGATGGATTCGAAAGTGGTAAGCTAGAGCAGGTAAGAGTTCATGATTGTGATCCTTAATGAATTCGTGTATAATCCACTTCCCATCCTGCCTCCTTTTCACATGCATGCTTGCTTTACAGTCGGTCTTCTTTACTGTGGGACGCCTACTATTCCCGCTTTCCGATTCAGGGGTGATCCCGTATCTAGAACAAGCAAATTTGGCATCTATAAACTCTTTCGATTTCTTTGAGCGCCGACTGTTCTTTATCGAGGTGGTGAATCCCATAGACTTGGCATATTCCTGATAGAATGAGTACGCTGCCTCATGAGATTCGAACTCGATCCCATTTCTTGGCTCAATCTCAACACCTTCTTCAAACCCCACAACAGGCGCTTTGGGAGGATTAGCGGCCCCACCTCTGTGATGCACTTCATTCACGGGATCAACAATACTGTCGCTCATCCCGACTTGCAGAGTATCTCCACCTTCCATCATAGGATCAGTCACAGCGACTGATTGCCCATCAAATGATAAATTAACATTGAGAAAGTGAACCTTCGCCGCAGCATGACTTCACAAAATTCTGCTTCATGCAAATATACTCAAAAATAAATGTCGCTTCCACGATTTCTGTCATAAGTTCTACTGCAGAAATCACAAGATACAGAAAGCAGAAGGGCGAGCTTTTACACATTTCATGCCACAAATAGTGCCGAACGTCTTGACAAAGCCTCGCTTTTGATGCCCAAAATCAGGCTGGAACACTTAGCTTCCGAAACCTGAAATTCAGCGGGCTGAAGGAGAAAGGAAATCAAACCTTGCTAGTCCAAAGTCGAAATTCTGAGTAGACGGGCACCGCTCGAAAGCTTCTGCAGGGAGAAATGTCAGCTCGAGGGAGGAATGAGGACACGGGCGGGGAGGGCTGGTGGGGGAATTTCTCAGTGGACCAGCAAGAAGCGGGGGCTAATATGGTAATTTTACTTTCATGCATCTGGGGATGCCTGACGGCGGCATTAACGGCAGGGAGGAGGCATGACATTATTTGATAGCTGTGGGGTTGAATTGAAATATTAATTTACGTACAAGGTGTGACGGACTTGACGGGGCTGTTTGCTTCTCCGTTGCAAGGTCATTTTTCCAAGGGCCTTAATTACACAAATGGTAAATTTTGAAAAAAAAATAGTTTTTTGAGCTCAATTTCGAAACGTCGCATCCCCTGCCTCCACCCCTGTCAGAGAACGTGTCACGAACTTGTCGAATCCGAGTCATTTGATTGAGTCAATTCTACTCTTTCTGTCGTGCAAAAACTGTGACAGCATCGTCTTCACGGCGTCTAAGGAATTGGCCAGGGAAACTTTTAGCAAACTGTGCACAATATTTGGACCAGAGGTGTGATGGTCAATTGTGGACTCTGGCAAAGATCACGCCCCAGTAGTATTCATCATCGAGAACTTCAGCTCTGACAGCCTAATTTAAGCTCGGGATCGGTTGGTCCTAAAGTAACAGTAGAGACTTCCGTCCCCGGAAATTGAGATCTTAACGAACTGTCGAAAGCGAGCAAACGTACACGAGTTGCAATTGCCATTGGTTAACGATCCAGATCGACAAGCAAACACAGCAAGAACCATGTATCAGAGGGAGAACATGTCAATCGATGAAGTTTATTATTCCACAGGAATCGAATCTGATAACAAACAAATTGCAAAAGCAACGCTAATCGATCCCAAAGGGGAAAAAAAATCTGATAAAGAACAGATATACAAATGCCAATCCAAGGCTGTAAGTGTCCTCAACCTTGAAGCATGAAGAGGCCTTAAAACTAAAAGATAAACACGGAGACCGTAACGAGACTACATGTGGTCTGGCCAAACAAGAACCCTCGCCGTCGGGTCACAGTCACTAGAAGCAAGCATCCAGGACGCAGCAGCAGCACAGAGCGGCACAGCTGCAACAATCATCGAACACATTAGTCGAAGATAGGACCAGATTGAATTTTATATCAAGAGAATAGGGAGAGTTGACCTCTCAAACGGTTCAAATCAAGCTCTAATGAATGTTGCCCACCCGATATGAACCTAGTAACATCGGATTAGAATGCCTGCGATTTTATGTTTGAACTCTTGCTACACCAGATCGAACCAACAAGCAAGCAGATTTCTCATGGCTTGAAACGTATTAGAGCTACCCAGCTACCCAACTACTACTTTCATGGCAGTAAGGCTGGTCATTTCGCGGTATTAGGGAATTCTAACGCCAAATTCTTATAGCTGTAACAGTCCGTGACATAACCACCGGACAGCTCAGAGTCTAGTCGTTTGGAAAGGGGTGTATACTCGAATTATTTGGAGAGCGATGATTAAGTATTGATGTACGTACCATCCCTTCCAGAAGCCGTCGCCCCTGGACTTGGTCTCGACCGGGCCCGTCTGCTGGGGCAGCTGTTGGCCATCTCTTGTGGGGTACCCCGCCGGTGGCGGTGCCACGTAGGGTCCCTGCTGAGCAGCTGCACCCGGTGCAGGGTATGACACTGCATAAATTCATCTCAATCAACCACCAAACATCTATTTGAAGAAACTAACGAGAGAGAGAATCCACAAACTCGATAATTGATCTCGCTGTTAAATCTGCTGAGAAGAAGGTGAGGCAGATGAGTGATTTATCTCACCTGGGGGCTGGTTCTGGTGGTTGTACTGAGACTGGTTCATCTTCAATAACTTGTCGGAGGTGACGACGACACAGATTATGTATGGAGGAGGTGGGTATGGGAGATGAGAATCACAGGGAGAAGAAGATGCAGATGAAGAAGACGATGGGAATGGAATGGCTCTTGGGGGCGGCCACTATATATAGAGAACGGGCACAGAGAGACGGAGGATGCAAGGAAGGAAGGGAGGTTGTCCAAGCAAGGAGGAGGAGGAAAAACAAGAACTTGCTTAGAAGTAGACGGCGTTCACGAAGGCGGCGTCACCGCGTGAGGAAAGCTTCCTTTAGTCTTCTTCCAAGGAAGAAAACAGGCCTAAGGAAAAAGAGGAAATTACGTCGCTGCAATGCCCTTATTTTCAGTGTGAAATTACCTGAAAATGGCAAGAAATAGATCTCGACCGAGAACACAAAATCAAAAGTGAAATTAGGTGGAAAACATGGTTGGTGCAATAGTGTTGATATAATAATAACTAAAAAAATCATAAATTTAATTATTGTTGTCAAACTATTTATGCGGCCCTGCATGTGATGAAAAATAAATAAATTAGATAAAATGCTTAATAAAAAAAAAAGCCGTCTTGCAGGAAGACGCGGCTGTAGGACACGTACGCGGACAGATATAGGACGTGGTTCACCTCAACTCGTCCGCGTCGTCGACGAGCTTTGTTTTTCCTTATTTGTATGGTGTCATTATTATGTCTCGCTATTATGTCTCGCTGCCATACCAGATGGAAAGAGATTTCACATGGGAGAGCATCAGGATCGCCAGATCATCAGGACACGTGGCCATCATCCTTGATCCGAGAAATTCAACGGGATCCGGTCAAAATGGACAACCCTATCGGATAACCTAATTTTGAAATTAATGAAAAGTTATTGGGTATTCTATCTAAATATTTAAATGACTTAATGAAAGCACTCGAACTATCGATTAATTAATTGTTCACCATTTCTAAGCCATCATCTATTTATTGGATTTTTAATTAATTAAAATAGTGTACTGGTTCAATAATTGGGTTTTATTTTGGGATTAATAAGTAATCATATAAGATGCTATCATAAGTTTTAGAAATTAAAAAAATAATAAAAGGGTAAAATATTCGGATATATATCTAGACTTGGACGGATTGGTTGCGTAAGCCTCTAATGGACGGTAGGGTTGCACATAAAAAAAAAAAAGGAGAATTAAGAAGCCACTATGAACTGGATTGATTCAAATTAAAAAAAATTTAGTTGGAGTAAATTAGTTATCATATAATATATTTTTTAAGGTGAAACAGTATAATTAGTTATTAAATTTAAATGATTTGATTAACGGATTCAAATTACATAATCATATTTTTTAAAAATTTTAAAAATTATTAAATATATATTATTTTACTATTATATAGAATATTTTCTATCAAATTATAATAAATTTTATATTAAATAGATTCACTCATCTTAATTTATTTTAATTAAAATTTTATAATTTCATAATTTTTCTTTTTATTGTATTTATTTATTTTTATTTTTTTTATTTTGATATAATTATTATTTAATTTTGATTTGATTTATATTTAATTTATTAATTTTTTAAAAATAATTTAAAATAATTAAATTTAATAAATATATAATAATTATTATTTAAATATAAAATATCCGAAGTAAATCAAACTATTTTATCAATTGATGAGGCAAACCAAATGAACCATAAGCAACCCTAGTGGACGGAATCCGATGCTCTGGAAATTCTGAATAATTTATGCCCAAAAGGGAAGGCAAGCAAGCACGGCAGCTCGAATAAAAAGAAGGGACGACAGTTGGGCCGACAGGAACGCATGGTGGATTGAGCTGCCCAACGTGAGAAATTATGATTAAAAAAATACAAGTTAATTAAAATAATTTTTTATTTTTTAAATAAAATATTATAAAAATTATTTATGTTGAAAAGTCTTTATTGTTAAGTTGATGGATTAATTCGAATTGGATTAATAATTATCAAATTATTTTTGAATATGAATTAGTTTATAAAAAGAGAAGAAATTATGATTGGAAAAACTATTAGCTCTTGTTGAACAACATTATTCAAACGTTGGTGGATTATCCGTCATAGCACCTTTGATTTATAATAAAATATTGTTTATGTTGAATTAAAGTTAAAAGTGCTTACGATAGTTTTTAAAAGTGAATTAGACAAGTTGAACGGATGAATTCAACAAAAAGAAATAGGATGCTTATACCATCCCCAACCGACCTCTAAAGACCGGATGCCCACTTTGGAGCCGAATTGATTGGCTTAGGAAAACTGTGCGATGTTGACAAGAACCATTTGATCCACGTAACTGGTTCAAACGGGTCCAAGTTGTACGAAAGAACAAAAAAGGCAAAATTGTGCAACATTTCGTATTCATATTCACTTTAGATTCGGTAACCTCCCCGTAATTGGGCCATGCGTGACTGGCGACATATGATGATAATTTTTAAGATCGGAAGGTTGAATGTCGATCATGTCTTTTTTTTTCTCTCTTGGAGGAGCAACGCCAGGGCTTGTATGGATGGCATCATGATCTACCTGACGCATGCCTGACGACGTCATACTTACCGTCCATTTCCCTTCGTTCCCAGGTCCCCCTACCTACTGCCATGGTAGCAGCTTCTGGATATCCTCAGCTTGACTAAGCATGGAAAATGAAGGAGAGGCTGAAAGTGGTTGGAGAACAGGGGAGCCGTTTGTTCCAGCAGAACTCCAAGATTACCCAGTTGGGAAAGTGTGGTCGAATCGAGGAAGCAGTCAAGGTTTTCTCTTCTATGGGTCGGAAAAACGCTGTCACTTACAATTCTATGATCTCTGCCTACTCCAAGAACGGCAGAGTTGGCGATGCTAGGAAGCTGTTCGATATAATGCCCCATAGGAACTCGGTTTCTTGGAACACCATGATATCGGGGTACCTCCATAATGACCGGGTAGGGGAAGCCCGACAGCTGTTCGATAGAATGCCCGTCAAGGATGGCTACTCGTGGTCTCTGATGTTGTCCTACTTTACTCGAATCGGGGATCTGAAGAAGGCAATGGAGTTATTCATTTCAGTTCCAGATAAGCGAGACCCGGTTCTATGGAGTGCCATGATAACAGGGTATGCGAAGAAGGGAAGGATTAGTGAAGCCAAAAGATTCTTTGATGAAATGCCGGTCAAGAACTTGGTTTCTTGGAATTCGATGCTTGCTGGTTACACACGGAATGGGATGATGCATTCGGCATCGCACTTCTTTGATGGAATGGTGGAGAGGGATGTGGTTTCATGGAACTTGCTGGTGGATGGGCATGTCCAGTTAGGTGACTTGGACTCTGCCTGGGAGACTTTCAATAGGATACCAAACCCGAATGTGATATCCTATGTCACGATGTTGTGTGGGCTTGTGCGGAATGGTAAGATTTTTTATGCTAGGAGAATTTTTGACCAGATGCCCGTGAAGAATGTGGTTTCATGGAATGCGATGATCGGAGGATATTTCCAGAATGGTCTGATCGATGAGGCAATCAGGCTCTTCCAGGAAATGCCCGAAAGAGACAGTGTCACATGGACTACAGTGATCAATGGTTTTGTTCGGATTGGAAAGCTTGAAGAAGCTAGAGCTTTACTAGATCAGATGCCTTACGAGAGTACTGGGGCTGAGGCGGCATTGATGTCTGGGTACATACAGAAAGAGAGGATGGTTGAAGCTAGTCAAATCTTTGATCGAATTGGAACCTGTGATCTCATTTGTTGCAACACAATGATTGCAGGATATGCCCAAATCGGGAGCATGGAAAAAGCCCTAGATATTTTTAAACAAATGCCAAGGAAAGACTCAGTATCGTGGAATACTATGATTGCCGGATATGCTCAGGCCGGAGAGATGGATAGAGCACTTAAATTATTCAAGGAGATGGGGCAGCATAATTCAGTCTCTTGGAACTCTCTGATAGCGGGCTTGGTTCAAAACAATTTATATTATGATGCTCTTGAGAGTTTTGTGTCAATGGGACAGGAAGAGATTAAGCCTGATCCGTCAACTTTTGCTTGTGGGCTCAGTGCATGTGCAGATATGGTGGCATTGCAAGCAGGAAAGCAACTCCACCAATATGCAGTCAAAATCGGTTATGCAAGTGATTTATTTGTAGGAAATTCATTGATTACAATGTATGCTAAATGCGGTAACATTAGAACTGCTGAAACTGTGTTCAGAGAAATGGATAGAAGAGATATTGTTTCATGGAATTCACTGATCTCAGGATACGCATTGAATGGTTATGGAAGCCACGCTGTGAAGCTCTTTGAGGAGATGATAGGCAAAGGAGTGTGGCCGGATCAGGTGACCCTCCTTGGAGTTTTATCTGCTTGCGGTCATGGTGGGCTGACCGATCCAGGAATAAAACTCTTCAAGTGCCTGACTGAGGAGTACGGTATTGAGCCTTTGCCTGAGCATTATTCCTGTATAGTTGATTTGTTTGCCCGTGCAGGGCGACTGGAAGAGGCATTTGAGATAGCCCAAAAAGCAAAGAGCAAGGAGAATGTTGGGATGTGGGGTTCCCTGCTTGGAGCTTGCCGAGTTCACCAGAACCTCAAGCTCGGTACATCTTCATCTCAAAAGCTACTGGAACTCGAACATCATAAAGCTTCTAATTTTGTTCTCATATCAAATATAAATTCCGAGATGTGCAACTGGAGTGAAGCTGAGAGAGTGAGGGAAGCCATAGGAAAAACTGGAGCAGACAAGGAGAGGGGGTGTAGCTGGATCGAAGTTGGAAATCAGGTGCATGCTTTCCTGTCCAATGATCATCGGGTGCAGCCTAGAAAAAGGGCGATTTGTAACATATTGAAGTCTCTATCTGACCATGGAATCATGTGCTATGGTTAGAACTTCTTCCTCTACCCCTTTCTCTCATGCTACAGTTAGAACTTCTCATCACAGCTATTTCTCTGATTAGGAATATTATTCTACTGGTTACGTTCATATATCAATGTCTAGGGTGTCGATAAAATAAAGATGTGTTACTTGCAAATGGCGATCCTTGGTTTACTTATTGATAATCGGATACATGAGATCTCTCAATAGTTGTCATCTACAGGAATAATCCGCATATTAGCTATCAATATCTCTTTCGCAAGGCATGCTTTACTTGTTTTTAACACGAGGAGGAACAATCCATCCATGGCTACAACCTGTAGACCTCAACAACGCAAACACCCATTGGCATGCCTCGGTGTGATTCCTCGATCCTTTCACTAGAATGGGTGGCATCCTACGCCGACTCAAGGGAGAAACTCAAACTTGGCCTTCACCCATGGATCTGACTGGACTAGGAGCTTCTTAGCTCTTGTCAGCATCAACGTTCATCATCTTAGTTTTTTTTTTATATAAATTTAGAAATGTGAATATACTATACTTGGATTTCGGCGCTAAAATAGTTGTCGACAAATTTATTTATTTAATTTATTATACAATATTTATTTTTTGCCCCAAAAAAAGAGGGGCCACCACAAGGCAACGGGATTGCTTTTCCGCTGATGGGAGACCGCCGATGCTGTTGAGCTTCCAAACCGACTCCACCAGCAAACTACGGTCGACGATGGAAAATCACCGGACAGGCGGAAACTCTGGCGGCTCTGATCCGGTGCTGGCCGAAAGGCCCGTCCGCGTCTATGCCGACGGGATCTACGATCTCTTCCACTTCGGGCACGCTCGCGCTCTTGAACAGGCAAAGAAATCGTCGGTTCCATCTCTCCCTTACACCCCTGTCTATCTTCTTCACGCCTGAAACTCTGCGTTTATTCTCCAAGCTTGAACCTTTTCTTTATTTCGAGCTGATTCCTATTCCAGGCCTCTTTTAATGTGAAGTTTTGAATAACACTTTCCAGAATTTTGCATCCTGCGGGCTCTTGCGTCGTGACTGTTAGTATTAGCTCGTATTCAAGCTCTCAATTATTCTGTTCTTGTGATAAGTGGGCCGAAGATCAGATCAAAAGCAAACTAGTCTCAATTAATTGTCTTGGGATATATGTTATTAGTGGGTGCAGCTATTGATAGCTCTTACGTCTGCTCGATTGTTTAATGGATTGAACTTCTCCCAGTTAGAAGCTGAAGGCTGTGAAATAGCCAGTCCGGTAATTCTATTCTAAGGGCCACCTGAAGTTACTAACAGAAAAAGGAAAAGGAACCCAATTCGGTGCTCATAGCAATAATTTGATTAATTTTATGACTCCCTTATTGTTTTACATAGTTGCTGTCTTCAGTCTTCACTATTTCTGATGGTAGTTAATCTGTGCTGTACCATCGAATGAATATTGGAAATTTGTGGATTCAGGTTCCCCAATACTTATTTATTGGTTGGCTGTTGCAATGATGAAATCACCCACAAGTACAAAGGCAAAACCGTCATGACAGAGGATGAGCGCTATGAATCACTTCGCCATTGCAAGTATGCCTTTTAACTCCTTCTAGTGTGGTTCCATTTTCTTTTCCTTGAAAGTAATATATGTTTTAATATTACTATTCAAAGATTCATCCACACAGTCAGCGTTCGTACCCATATACTGCTTGTGCTGCTGCATGAAAGAGCTAAACTTATAAATCGATGACTTGGATGCAGCTTTAGCAATTATCATTTACCATTTTTCTTATGAATTTTTTTCTTCTTCTTCTTGCACTAGAAATTCCTATTCGTCAGCTCTGTGGATCATTTTTTCTTGCTGACAGGGTCATGTAGTTGTTTTCATTGTCCGATCTCTTTCTTAGGTGGGTGGATGAGGTCATTCCTGATGCCCCTTGGGTCATCAATCAAGAATTTCTTGACAAACAAAAGATTGATTTTGTGGCCCATGACTCTCTTCCGTAAGGATTGCTGATCAGATTACCTCTCTCTCTTGCTTTTGCTCTAAAATTACGTAAAACCTTCTAGCATACTTTTGCAATGATAACATGACCAATTTTCAGACGATCTGGTTGGCTTTAGAAATACGTATGTGGGAAGAAGTTTTTTTTTATTTGTTGATCACATGTTCAGTTGACTGTTTTAATTTTATGGATTACCAGGTATATTGTAACTTGAGTACTTTTGTTATTAATCATTACAGTTATGCTGACGCTAGTGGAGCAGGAAAAGATGTCTACGAATTTGTGAGTCTGAGTTATGGGTCTGCTTTTCTAAGGTTCTTTTCCTCACTCTTTTCTTTAGTTCCTTTTCATCTGAACCAGATAATTTCCAGGTCAAAGCTGTGGGGAAGTTTAAGGAGACAAAGCGTACTGAAGGGATTTCCACATCAGACATTATAATGCGAATTGTCAAGGATTATAATCAATATGTCCTGAGGAACTTGGATCGTGGATATTCGAGGAAAGAACTTGGCGTCAGCTATGTCAAGGCAAGCTTTTGTTAGTCTGAAGTTGAGTTCTCTTATGACTTCTTCTCTATATTTCTCAGAGGGAATAACTTATATTTTATTTTGTGAGACAAACAGGAGAAGCGACTGAGGGTGAACAGAAGGCTGAAGAAACTGCAGGAGAAAGTGAAGGAACAGCAAGAAAGGGTTGGTGAAAGGGTACGTTCACTGTGTTATACTTTACTATGCTTTGGATCTTCATTTAAGTTTGGTTTGGATATTGACTTCACCATGAAGTGCCTGTACTATATGATTATTAGCCTGTACTTGCTCCGAATATGGTGAATTACGCTGATGCTGGATGCTCTCTATTTCTCAAGATTCAAACTGTAGCAAAGACTGCAAGCATGACTCGTAATGAATGGGTCGAGAATGCTGATCGGTGGGTTGCTGGATTTCTCGAGATGTTTGAAGAAGGTTGCCATAAGATGGTAAGCTTTCCCCGTGTTCCATTCCCAACCCCCCCCCCCCCCCCCAAAAAAGAAAACACCTCAGACCCTCTCTCTTCTTGGGCACAAATAGCTTCAATGGAGTCATTTAACTGTTTGGGATTACTATTCACAGGGCACGGCAATCAGAGATCGGATTCAGGAGCACCTGAGGGGCCAACAGGCAAGAGATGGATATCTTCTGTCAAATGGTAAGGGCAGCGGGCTCGATACAGATGAAGAGTACTATGAAGATTACGACGAGTATTTTGACGACGATGATGATGATGAGTATTATGATGAAGAACATGATAATGAGAGACAGGAGGCAGAGCAGAAAAGATAGTCCTCTCTAAGTTGGAAGTTGGTGCGGATTTTGAGTGTGAGTGAGGACAGAGCTTTTGTGGAATTATGCAGATCTGTCGAGTGGGCTGGGAGTGTTTACACAACAGTATCTGCAGAGGAGTCTGCATTGCTTACGGCTTCTGTTTATTTACATGTGGTCGCACCTTTGTTGCTGTATTTTTCCCTGGCTATAGTACGGAAATATTTAATCTCAAACGTAATTTTCTGCGACTTCTGGCACCCTGGTGAGCTTCCCGGTTTCTTGTTCCCTGCCTGGTGTAATGAATGCTAGTCAGGGAACCAAGCCGAGCTTACGTACCAACATGTTCTTGGAGAGAATTCAGGAAATGGACTCTTGTCTGTGTGAGAGATCACCACAGGGTACTGGGACACAATCCATCAGCACACGATGCCATGGCCCGGTCCAGTGACACTCCGCTAGCTGACAGTGGTGCTAGCTACGGTATTTCCCCTTCCAGGGGAGGCTCTTTTAACCGTCGCGTGTTGGATCTTACGGTTTTTTTACTGGCAGTACGACAGTAGAATTACAGGAGCTTCGCATCCATGATCGTCCATCGCTTTTATCTAATTTAAGTGACGTCATCGGACTTGGTGCCTACTCAGGTCGCACTTAATGATTTAATATTATATACGGAAAAACAGAATTTTGTTTCAGATGCTGAGCTGAGCCGAGAGAGCACGTTCCTCACACCGAGAAAGATTGTACGGAGCTACAAAGTCAACCATGGGCCAAGCATAGGTAAAAGCATTCGAGCTTTTAAAAAAAGGGTTTGACGGTGGGGGAAGTCGCCTTCCATTGCAATCTCTAATTAAACGTATGTGGAGAGGATGATTTATGGAGTCATCATCATTCAGAAGTCTCTCTCTCTCTCTCTCTCATCCGCAGAGGGTAGCGGGTAAACCAACCGTCCCGGTGATGTCATCGGTGGTCCTAGGGTCGTAGGCAGTGGCGGCCTGCAGCCTGCGCTGAGCCACGACATCACCTGGAAGTGGGTTCTTCCCCCTCTCCTCGAACCGGTGATTCCTGGGCTGCGGTAATGGCATGTAACTGTCTTCCCATGTTGTTAGAGACATAAATTTGTTTGTGATATAAATTACTTCATTTTGAGAGAATGTGGCAGAATAGGTAATTATATCTAAAATATTCATCGGGAAGAGTTTGATTAAGACCCAATATTTTTTTAGAATAATTTGTTTTGGTTTTCCCAGTTTAGATCTTCCATCCAATCTACCCAGAGACACGACTGTCTTCCTGTTCATCGGAATGAGATACTCATTCTAATGAATTGCACTACTGTCGTCGTTTTGACTTATGCTCGTTTATGTCTTGATGCTGTTCGATTTCCATACACATGATGATACATATACATCAATGTATGTGAATCCTACCGTGCGTCATTCAGAAAAGGGTCGGATCCAAGATGGACTTCGGCGTCATATATATCCAATGGCCATCTACAACTCATTATTCATTAATTTGATTGTTTATCTGGGGTTTGACCTTGAAGCTGCTTTAAGCTCTCTGCATATATATATATATATATATAAAAGCATTTAATGTGATTTTGCCTTCTTTAAATCGATAATTAAGCTTGGGCTATGTCGACATTGTGGCAACACTTTTTCCATTTCAAGGTCAACGCGCCCCTCAAAGTCCCCATACATACTAGAACGCATTTCCAAACACCAGAAAATGATCTTACTCTATAATAATGAAAGATGATATATGATCAACAATGATTGTGGTAAACATTCCGATTATCGGTGCCTTTTGCACATCCATTACGATCTGAAAGGCCTTGAAAGTTCAGCATGTGAATTGAAACAATTTCCTCGATATATAATCCGTATCAATCAATCTGACCATTTATGCACACTATAATACTCTTCTTGAGGATGTCCTGATCATCTTCCACTTAGACAGCCGAAGAAGTAAATTCAGACCGCCTTGTATAAGAACTCTCGACCACCGCCCCACGTACCGTATTCCATGCTCTTCTTCATCCTCTTCGTCCTGATCGGTCCATCGAAGCATGAGGCGTCACCACTGGCACTGGGCCATCCTCAGCCTCTCCCTCTGCCTCCTGATCAACCTGCTGCCGCTGGCCCATGGGGAGTGCACTTGCGATGAGGAGAGCCTCCACCAGGATAAGACTGCCGCCCTCAGGTCAAGGCTTGGGGCGATCGCGTCAATCCTCGTGGCTGGTGCCATCGGCGTCTGCATCCCGATGCTTGGGAAGTCGGTTCTGGCTCTCCGTCCCGACAGGGATGTCTTCTTCGTAGTGAAAGCCTTTGCAGCTGGGGTGATCCTCGCCACGGCGTTCATTCATGTCTTCCCCGAGGCCTACTAACGCCTCACCTCTCCCTGCCTCACCGGCAAAGCCTGGGGGAGCTTCCCCTTTGCGGGTTTCGTGACCATGGTGGCGGTGATTGTAACGCTACAGATCGACATGCTTGTGACATCGTGTTACACAAGGAGGCACTACAACAAGGACAGCCCGAAGGAGGCGGCCAATAACGAGGACCAGGAGGCGGGTGGGGCGGCTCATGCAGATCACCTGCACCTTCACAAGCATGCCAACCATGGACACGCCCACCCAACCAACGCCTCTGCCTCATCCTCCTCGTTGGATCTTCTCCGGCATAGAGTCATCTCACAGGTAATTATGGCTGCTTGTGAAAAGTTAGTTAATTAGGAGTTTTCGTGTGATACGCTTTATATATATATATATATATATATGTACATTCACACGGACCGTGGTGTAAAAAGATAAGTTAACTGATGCGTTGTAAGTCAAGGAGGTTACAGTCAGTGATTTTCGAGTCCATATAAAAAGTTTGACTTTTTTAAAGGTTTGATTCCTTCTCAGTAGTCTGACTTATTAGTTCTTACCATGTAGAATTGGTAAAAACTTGATTCCTGGTGGTGGGCAGGTACTAGAGGTGGGGATAGTGGCACACTCTGTGATAATAGGGATAGCGCTCGGTGCGTCGGAGAGTCCGAAGACCATCAGGCCCCTCCTGGGTGCCCTAACCTTCCACCAGTTCCTCGAGGGCATAGGCCTCGGCTGCTGCATCGCCCAGGCAAAGTTCAAGACCAGCGCAGCCTCAGTTATGGCGCTGTTCTTCTCCCTCACGACTCCGGCCTGGATCGCAATCGGGATCGGCATATCCAACACGTACGACCTCGGCAGGGATCCTCATCTACATGGCGCTGGTGGATCTGTGCGCGGCCGACTTCATGAGCTCGAAGATGCAGAAGAACGGGAGGCTACAGCTGTGGTCCAATGCTTCTCTGCTTCTCGGGGCGGTTTGCCTGTCGGTTCTGGCCAAGTGGGCCTGAAACTCAAATCAGATTCACTGTGTTCGAAAAATCCACGACAGCATTATGTATCGTTTGTACATGATGGATATATATATATATATATCTATTGGTTCAAACTATCCATAAGGACTTTATCGTTGGTGGAAAAGGGTGTACTTATGGCTTTTCTACATGCGGCCCAACATTATGTACATTTACATATCAATGCTTTTAGTTTATGATTCATCCATCGTCTTGTCTTGTATTGTCTCCTGAGTGACGTCATCGGACGTAGTGCTTAAATCAGCCCTCGATGATCCTATTTTGTCTTTACGAGAAGGTACCGTACGGGACTGGAAAGCTAAACATGTTCTGAGATACTTGACCTTTATTTTATATACGGAATCTTCTTAAATTGTGAATTGTAGAATATGACATGGCAAGGCTTAACGGGTCAGCCACCTATTGGGCCGGCCGGGTCGGTACGGCCACGTGTCAAACAAAAAATTATCTTACCGATGGCTTGAATATTAATTCTTTATTTTTTAAAGATATTTAATACAAAAGTAACTATTTTAAACTATATCTAATGCATTATGCCTATATTAATGAGATTTAAAGGGTAAGGACAGAAAAAATATACTAATAATGACTTATCTATTATGATAAAAGTAATTTCATTATATTAAACTTCATTTCTCAAACAGTTGACTTTCAAATCCGTTTTGAGCTGTGCATATATATATATATATATATATAAACACATCAGCATTGGGGGTGACTTACTAAGCAATGTCGACATCGTTGCAACACTTCTCCATTTCAACGGTCAACGACCACTTAGCATTCCCCGAACTACATAACTGCTCTTGACCATCTAACTGCGGAAAGGCCGGCAAAGTTGCGTATCCACTTAATTGCTTAATCATCAACCCTAAGAAAATATACTTGTCCTTCTCATACACTCTTTCTCGAGAATCGCAGCTCCATTGATTATTTCATTAATCACAACATTTTAATTATGTGAGTTTGATAGTGTCGTCTTATCCGATAAATTCTAATAAACAACGTATAGCTGTACCGGGGAATATGTCAGAGTCTCATATGGACCATCGGATCAATGTTGGACCTGTCCTCCGCTGCCGATCCAACGTCTTGGGCGAAGGGGCCTCGAATGGTTCAACATATGAGATTAAAACAATCTCCTCCAATAATCTGCAGTATCATTGAAATCTTCTTGAGGATGTATATGTCGTCATCTTCCCCTCATATACAGACCAGACGAACACTCAACGCTCCTCAGACAGCCATTTATATATATAAGAACTCTCTAACACCGTCGCACGTATATCATATTCAGTTCTCTTCTCCATCCTCTTCTTCCAGATCGGTTCCATCGGTTGATCGAAGCATGAGCATTGCGAGCCATCACCAGGCCATCTTTGGCCTCTCCCTCTGTCTCCTCTACCTGCTGCCGCTGGCCCTTGGGGAGTGCACTTGCGACGAGGAGAGCCTCCACCGGGACAACAGCACCTCCCGCAAGTACAAGATCGGGGCGATCGTGTCAATCCTCGTGGCGGGTGCGGTTGGTGTCTGCATCCCCATGCTCGGGAAGGTGGTCCCCGCGCTCCGTCCTGAAAGGGATGTCTTCTTCATTGTGAAAGCCTTTGCGGCAGGGGTGATCCTCGCCACGGGATTCATTCATGTCTTTCCCGAGGCCTACGAACGCCTCACCTCACCCTGCCTCACAGGCAAGGCGTGGGAGAGCTTCCCCTTCGCAGGCTTCGTGACCATGGTGGCGGCCATCGTGACGCTGCAGATTGACATGTTTGCGACTTCGTATTACACGAGGAGGCACTTGATCAAGGACACCGCCAAGGAGGCCAACAGTGAGGACAAGGAGGCGGCCGGTGGGGCTCACGCAGAGCACCACCACCATCACGCACACGCCCACCCACTGGACACCTCCACCTCCTCATCGGATCTTATCCGGCACAGAGTCATCTCGCAGGTACGTAATTATGGCCCTACTCGTGAAATTAGTGCATTCAAAGATTTCCTCTGACAGGCTTTATATATATATATATTCACACACCGTGGCGTAAATAAAAAGACAAGTAAAATGGTGAATTATAAGTCAAAGCGCTCACAGTCAATGGTGTTTTTCGAGTCCATCTATTAAGTTCTGCTTTTTTTAAAGGTTTGATCCCTTTTCAGTAGTCTGACTAATTAGTTATTAATAACTAGTTAGAATTGGTAAAAACTTGATTCTTGGTGGTGGGCAGGTACTGGAGGTGGGGATAGTGGCACACTCTGTGATAATAGGGATAGCGCTCGGGACGTCGGAGAGTCCAAAAACCATCAGGCCCCTCTTGGGTGCCCTAACCTTCCACCAGTTCTTCGAGGGCTTAGGCCTCGGCGGTTGCATCGCCCAGTCAAAGTTCAAGACCAGCGCAGTGCTAGTTATGGCACTGTTCTTCTCCCTCACGACGCCGGTCGGGATCGCGATCGGGATGGGCATTTCCAACACGTACAACGAGAACAGCTCCACGGCGCTGATCATCCAGGGGATCTTCGACGCGGCCTCAGCCGGGATCCTCATCTACATGGCGCTGGTGGATCTGTGCGCGGCCGACTTCATGAGCCCGAAGATGCAGAGGAGCGGGAGGCTGCAGCTGTGGTCCAATGCTTCCCTCCTACTCGGCGCCGGTTGCATGTCGGTTTTGGCCAAGTGGGCCTGAAAACTCATTAGATTCAGTGTGCTTGAAAAATCCCCGACAACATCATATATCCACTTTTGTACATGATCATTTTCTTGAGAAAAAGAAACGCGCAATGTGAAGTTATGCCTTTTTTTTTCTTTTGGGGTCATGGTTTGTTTTTGAGAATGTCTTCCAAACTTCGTGGATTTTCCATGTATTATCATTTGGTTCACCTTTTCTTTCTATTTTTGGAAAAGTGTGCTGTGTTATTGAATTAATAATAACAAACTACTTTACAAAAAGATCTGCACCGATCGAACTTCAAGCAAAACTGTGTCTGTGAGTCGTGATGATGCAACAAGCCTGCGCAACGAACGGGTTAAGAAACAGACCCTCTGTTGAGCCGCGTGCGGTATGGTCCAAAGTAATTACGCCTCCTGGCATTGTTGGGGGGTGAAATATTTTTGGGTTCCTCTCTTCTCACACCGTACGTGTAGACATTTGGTTCACTTTTGATCTGAATTGTCGTATATTTTATGTCTTAAGCCATGAAATATTATCGTATTATTATATCCATAATCAGGTCGAGTTCACAGGCGTTTGTTTGTGGGTGTGCAATTTCGGATGGTACGTTTCCTCAATCCGACCGAGGGATCCGTCTCCTTGAGAAGAAGGGAGTGGGCCAAGTAAGTGGATAAAAAAGGTTTGGCACGGAAACTGGGGCACATGATTAGGGGTGATTACTTACTATGTACATGTACACATAGACGATAGAACATTCACCAAATAAATTCAATTCAAAATTTCTAAATATGCCTCAAGTGCCTTTTACTTGATCTTGGAAATAATTTACTTCAAATCATTATCTCGTGCCAAATATAAATCTTGCATTTGTTGACATAATTATAAGTAGAGCTGGATTTCTACGTAAATCTTAACGTGAAAGTTAGAAAACTGAGTGATTGGTACTTTAAGATTTAATTTTTAGGATCCTGAGCCTTTTTTAGATTCTTGGAATTTCGTATTTTCATGGGTTTATAATTTTTTTTAATATTTTCAAAATTTTGTAGAGTGTTAAAGAATATTTTAAATTAAATACCCAAAGATTTACGGATCGAATATATTTTCCACAGTTAGATCTTCCTTATCGGTTAATTAGGATAACTAAGGTATACGGTGGTCAATCATTACTACTCATCAGGTGCACCAAGGAGTCCGAATGATCACCACGCTGGAGTAGGTCCAATTCTAAGCCCGAGGATAGATCTTGGTGAGAGTTCCCGCGTTAGACTGCCGATTCCCTTCTACGACACTACAAGACAGACAGATCCAACAGGGAGAGTAATATCTTCACCGAGGAATAGGAGAGATGGCGATCACCCAAACCCTCGACAGTTAATAATTCTCTGTTGAGAACTATGCCGGGTTTCAAGACCGGGGCAAGAAGTGCTCGCTCGCATCCTCTTCTGTTTACGTACACATGCCATCGCATCCTTATTGCGGTATTTGTATATCCTTAGTTTTAGTACGAGAACATATATTTAATCTCGACATGTTGTTTCTGTGGCCTCGGCGTTCAGCCGACGACCAAGCTTCTCGGTCCGGTTACACTCCGCTCACTGACATGGTTATGGACTCCAGATTAATAAGAGAGGTCTTCGAACCGTACTGCGATGAGTGGTGCTCTCGGTAGGATTTCAGTGTTACCTTCTGGTGGGCGGGGAGGGGTGAGGAAAGGGAAGCCATGGGCATCTATATATATGCACTCCGACGTCTTTGGTGGCATCATCGGAGGCGGTGCCTACTCGATTAGCCCCTTAATCGTTCCATTTTTGGATACATAGAGAGTAAAAATGTTCTTAGATGCTGAGCTAAGAAAGCACGTTGCAACCAAAGTAAGTAAAGGAAAGTACCGCACGGGAACTGGGAGAGGTCAACAATTGGACTACGCACGATTTGGAAGTTGCTTTTCCAATTATTAGAACGTGTATAGAATCATAATTCACGAGTCTATTTAATTGTATAGAGGTGAAAGTGAATCCAGACGTGTAAGGACTGTCCCGGTAAGACCGTCTTCGAACGGTGGACCCAGCAGGCAGTGGTAGCCCGGATCGACTCACGGTAATCCAGGATTGGTGCCCTTTTTGTCTCCTTGAACCATCCCTCTTCTCCCTCCTCATTGTCCCTCCTCGAGGAGGGAGTGGCGGGATGATTCCGGCAATGTGGGTGGGTCGGGTCGGGTCGGGCCGGCGCTGCCCACTTCCGCCTCCTTCCTCTCTCAATGATCATGCAACCTGTTCTTCGTGGGGTTAAAGAAAATTTGGATAAATTTACATCTAAGTATGTGAACGAGTAGTGTCGTCAAGGTAACTTTCATCAACAGAAACCAAATTCAGAATCTTGTGAAATCACAAACATTTGTGTCATCTTATACCAAAATCATCTTCGGTTTTGGATTACTTTCTTCCGAACATACATGCTAATAGTGTGCAACTTTCTTTCAATACCTTAGATTGCACCCATTGCGGCACACACTCTCTCTCTCCCCGCTCCTTTTTTTTTTTTTTTTTCCAATGTGCACCACTGGTGATCCAACATTAGGATAGGTCTTTCGTGACCATAAATTTCCTCGAAAAGATCCTATGCAACGGACAGGACAAGACACGGAGCCTGAGGCCATCAGGCGACGGGGCCCCTGCTGCCTTCGGTTTCCACGTTCACACTATGGTCGATATAAAACACTACATGTGAATCGGTACAATGTTTCTCAACGACCCCGGAGCTCGGATCCAATAGAATGCTGCATCACATCTCCCTCTCTCTCTCTCCCCCAGGTTGATTTGTCAATCCGAGGTTTCACTTTTAATCTGTTCCAAGCCGTGTGTACGCATACGAGCATTTAGTGTGAGTTGGTCTTCTGAAGAATCAATAATTACGAGGCTGGGTAAAGCCAAACTATGTCGACATTGTTGCGACACTTCCCCCATTTCCGCTCTTCAAGTACCCATATTAAGACGACTGGCATCCACAATTTCAACCATCCATCACAGAGAATCGCACAATCTTACGGCAGCAATGCAAGACCGTGCTATTTAGATGGTTGACTTATTTGTTATGTTCAGATTTCTTTTTCCACCTGTCCTATTAATTACTGCATATACAACCCTAATAAAAGGCATCTGTTTCCATTAATTACCTCACAATTACCTTCAAATACGTGGTAAACTGTGGGAGGGTTGGTTATGTCCAACACGATAAAATTTGATAAATAATATACGATTTTATAGTCCTGAGTAAATCTGTCATATCAATATTGGGTCTGCCCTCCGATGCCGATCCAACGTCTCAGGGCGAAGGGCATTGAAATGTTCAGATATGGATTGAGACAATTTCCTTAATAACCCATGTTAATTTGGCTATTTACACGCAGTAAATCCTCTTGAGGATGTCCTCATCTTCCCCTCATAGAGACACACGAATCAGTAATTAACTTCGGGTCGCCATTATATAAGAACTCTCTACCACCGTCCCAAGTACTGTATTTCGTGCTCTTCTTCCTGATCGGTTCTCCCTGTCGATCGAAGCATGGGCATCGCACGCCGCCACCACCGGGCAGTCCTCGGCCTCTCCCTCGGCCTCCTCAGCCTGCTGCCGCTGGCCCTCGGGGAGTGCACTTGCGATGAGGAGAGCCTCAACCGGGACAGGAACGCCGCCCTCAGGTACAAGCTGGGGGCGATCGCGTCGATCCTCGTGGCGGGTGCCATCGGTGTCTGCATCCCGATGCTGGGGAAGGTGGTGCCGGCGCTCCGTCCAGACAGGGATGTCTTCTTCGTGGTGAAAGCGTTTGCGGCCGGGGTGATCCTCGCCACGGGGTTCATCCACGTCTTCCCGGACGCGTACGAAAGCCTCACCTCACCCTGCCTCACCGGAAAAGCGTGGAGGGACTTCCCCTTCGCGGGATTCGTGACCATGGTGGCGGCGATCGTGACGCTGCAGATCGACATGTTTGCGACGTCGTATTACACGAGGAGGCACTTCAAGGTGAACAGCCCGATGGAGGCGGCCGCTAACGAAGACAAGGAGGCGGATGGGGTGGTTCATGCAGAGCACCTCCACCTTCACACACATGCCAACCATGGACACGCCCACCCACCGGATGCCTCCGCCTCCGCCTCCTCGTCGGATCTTCTCCGGCACAGAGTCATCTCACAGGTAATCGTATTATCTCTACCTGTGAAATTAACCAATTCAATGTTTTCTGTCTGATTGGCTCTGTTTATTCATTATGGTTCGCCGTTTCTTCCGGGACGTCGTAACAAATTAAGTTTCTTTCATCTACTGAGGTAGGAATCGAAACCTCTGAATTCTTGGCTAAAACCGAGTATCGGGTTGTTTCCGACCCGGCCGCTCGTCGGATCTCTAATTCCCCCGGGTCTAGTAAACACCCCCTCTCAATTAGCGTTGACTTTTACAAGACTTTTTTTTCATCTTGATGACCTCATTTTGGCAAATTCAACAAGAACGGCTATGTTGTAGCTGTTTCTTCCGCCGGAAAAAATGGCCCTTTTTTCATAAAAATAACCTTCTGACTATTATTTAATTGCCCAAGAAAGCAGAATTTCCATTATTATAAAATTTTATTGGTAACTCTCTTCTTTTCCCACATCAAATTCAAATTCAAATATAATATTTAAGTAAAAAAATTAAATTATACGGACACATTGTTATCTTTGGAGACAGATCGAATGGTAAAATGTAACCGGATGCAAAAGTCAAAGGCAGATGCAGCCAAGTCCATCTATTAAAATTTGTTAGGGTTTATTGATTCTTTTTCGGTAGTGCGAGTCCTGGCTTATCGGTACTTCGAATTGGTGGATTTTGATCATTGATGGCAGGTACTAGAGGTGGGGATAGTGGCGCACTCCGTGATAATAGGGATATCGCTCGGGGCGTCGGACAGTCTGAAGACCATTCGGCCGCTCTTCGGCGCCCTAACCTTTCACCAGTTCTTTGAGGGCATGGGTCTCGGCGGATGCATCGCCCAGGCAAAGTTCAGGTCCAGGGCGGTGCTAGTCATGGCGCTGTTCTTCTCCCTCACGACTCCGGTCGGGATCGCGATTGGGATCGGCATAACCAATGTGTACGATGAGAACAGCTCCACGTCGCTGATCGTGCAGGGGATCTTCAACGCGGCCTCGGCGGGGATCCTCATCTACATGGCGCTGGTGGATCTGTGCGCGGCCGACTTCATGAGCCCGAAGATGCAGAAGAGCTGGAGGCTGCAGCTGTGGTCCAATGCTTCCCTCCTCCTCGGGGCGGGTTGTATGTCTGTTTTGGCCAAATGGGCTTGAGACAATCAGCTTCATTGTGTTCGTATATTTATCCGAGATAGCATCACGTACATGAACTTTTTCCTGAGAAGAATGGAGCCATGCCTTTGGAAATTATGGGTTTTCTTTTTGGGTCAGGGTCTATGAGGATGGACGCACTCGGGGGGTTTGCACAGTCTTGATGTACATTCCCTGAAAGCTTAGTGAGTGGTCCTCGGATTAGGACACATGAAGATTGTGCGACCACCCACTTCATCAAGCTGTTGCTTGGATGACTTCGTGTAGGTAGGTCGAGTTCAAATGTGTCGTCGGTGCGATTCAGATATTTCGTGGATCCTACCGTGAGGGTAATAAAATATCACCTCCGGTTAAACAGGCGTCTCCTTGAAAACGAGAGAGTGGGACTGATTAATACAGAAAAAATGTTAGTAGGGAATAAATTATGGGTTTGATTAATTACTCTTGGCTCTTGCTATATATATATATATATATATATAACACTCTCTTTGACCGGGCAGATCACTCATTTAACCAATTTTCAAAAGAATCATTATCATTTTCCTCCCGGTCAACGCTCATTATTTAAAGTTTAATAGATTCGGATTGATTTCAATTTCGAGTTTGATCTGCAGTGTGTCACGAATCCACCGACTGATGGGTTGTGCCACTGCCACAGTGCCAGCATGCACCTCTCCCTGTGTGTCGGTGTGGAACTTTTACTCGATATCACTGTCAATCTCCATTTGGCCCCGCTATCGTTTCTTCGTTGTCGAGAACATGTAGGACACACAACATGTGATTTGGTGCGACCAAAATTTCAAATTCACATGTTCGATTTTTGGGTTCATCAGAGTGAGTATAGAAGCATGAATTTTTACCAGAGTAACTGCACGAGGATTCTTTTCTCGGCATTGAGCCTTTTCCTTTATTTCTTTTTCTTTTTGGGGTCAAAGTGTGTGACAAATGAGGAATTCCGCGCCAGAAGTTCTAATTAAACATGTGCAAAAGATGGCATGTATAGACGTCGTTCAGAGGTCATTTAAAACGGCGGGCAGAACATTGGGCAATGGGACCAGACAACCAGGGAGGATTCTCGATGGAGGAAAAAGGAGTGCATGATGATGATTTTATTATTGTTGTTAGGTTTTACTTTTGAATACGTTTAAGCTATAAGTGAGCAATGAATGTGATCTGGGAAGGGATAGCCTAAATTAGGACATCAAATCAATTGGTAGGCAATAATTCTATGCCGACATATCTCGTACCCTTGTAGAATCCCTTAAAGCAAATTCAAACCTTCCGTCTGAGGCGAACCACTTTCCATAAACGAGCGAATTAAATAGCATCTATACAATTGGCGGGTGCACTCGGCATCTGCATCCCAATGTTCGGAAAAGTGATTCCAGCCATCCTCCAAGACGGGGATGCCTTCATTGTGCTGGAAACGTTCGCTGCCGGAGTTATCCTAGCAACAGGTTTCATCCATGTCTTCCCGGATGCATGTGAGAGCCTCTCCTGGCCCTGCCTCACCGGCAAAGCGTGGGGAAGCTTCCCTTTTGCTGGTTTCGTGAGCATGCTGGCTGCAATCATGACGCTGCAGATCTGCACGTTGGCGACATCACACTACACAAGAAGGCACTCAGAAAAGCTCGGCCAAGTGGAGGCCGGCGATAATGAGGGCGGAGAGGCGGCCAGTGAGGCTCACGTCGAGCACTTCCACCTGCAGACACATGTTGGCCACGGCCATGGTCCGGCCCTGCCGGCCACCACCGCCTCCTCTTCAGAACTTCTCCAGCACAGAGTTATCTGGCAGGTTATAATTAATCATATCCATCATTGTGGGAATATGCTCTTTATAAATTAAAATTTTAAGGTCTGATTCACTTTCATGGATCTGAATAATTACTAGTTAATCGGTCAATTTTGGTTCGTGGTGGGCAGGTGCTGGAGGCCGGGATAGTGGCACACTCGGTGATAATCGGTGTGTGATGCCTCTTGGGGCATCGGAGAGTGCAGGCACTGTAAAGACGCTCCTTGGCGCCCTAACCTTCCACTAGTTCTTCGAGGTTACTACAGGCCTCGGAGGCTGCATTACTCAGGTTCGTACACCTTTTATTTCCTGGGGATTGTTCGGTAATTCAAGCTCGGACTTGATTGTTACACGAGCTTGATATCAATAAATTAAACATCAACTTAATCATAAGGAAAACAAATCTCTAATGCTATGCGGAATAATTCCTAGTAAGGAAAATTAGGGCCTCAGTGATTTATGAAGCTCATAAAATTTGTTCACCATGTCGTTCGTTCACAGGCAAAGTTCAAGTCCAGCGCCGTGGCAATTATGGCACTACTTTTCTCCTTTACCACCCCTTTGGGGGATTGCCGTGGGTATCGGCATATCCCATCCTGTGAGGAGAACAGCCCGACAGCACTGATCGTCCGGGGGATATTTAACGCTGCCTCAGCCAGCATACACTCATCTGTATGGATGGCATTAGTGGATCTGTGGGCCGCAGATTTCGTGAGCTCCAAGATGCAGAAGAACTGGAGGCTGCAGCTGCGGGCCAACCCTTTTCTCCTTCTCGGGGCCGGTTGCATGTCTTTTCTGGCCGAACGGGCATGACGTCAACCAGAAACAATGGAGAAAAGGAAGAGTAGGATGAAGAAGAAAGCTAGAGGCCCATGTATGCTTTGACCCTCTGAGCTCGAGGATCATATGGAGGCATCAACGTCAACGTGTGCGTCTTACAAGAATTTGCGGTCTTCTTGCTAATGTTGGGCCAAGGATGTTCACTTCCTAGGGGAGATTAGTTGCAGATAAATAGTGATGCCTTACTTCTAAGGCAAGCAAAGGAAGGTGCTAAAACGTTTGTTTTCAATTTTCGTTGGGATCTAATGAAACACTAATCACCTCCATCTTATTCCTGTTCTTCACCCCCGCCGCCCCCCCACCCCAGTTCATGGCTGATTGTCGTACACATCCTTAATGAACCGTCCCAGGTTTAAGTGAGACGATCCCCCTTCCATTAAGGCCCTTCTGCTCTTCTCGCTCATCTGCTTCATCTTCTCCTTCTCTTTGCTTTCAATTTCCATTAGACGCCTTATTCCCGTCTCAATCTCCTCAGCCGGGATGATTACCTCGTTCCCAGTCATGTTGTCCCCCCTGTAGTCCATTCGAATCTCGACTGCCAGGCCCAGCTCCTTGACCAGGGCAAACGCATTGAACTGCTGCTCTGCGTACAAGGGCCACACAGCCAAAGGCACCCCGAACCATATGCTCTCCATGATGGAGTTCCATCCGCAGTGTGACACGAATCCTCCCACTGCTGGGTGGGCCAGCACTTGCACCTGTGGAGCCCAACCGATTATCTTGCCCTTCCCAGCTGTGCGGTCCAAGAACCCTTCCGGGAGGACCTCCTCCGGGTTCTCATAACTGCTTGGGATCTCAAACTTAAACTTGCCTACAGGAGGGGGCCAGCGGAGGGACCACAGGAACCGGTGGCCACTCCTCTCGAGTGCAATGGCTATCCGCCTCACCTGATCTTCACAGAAGCTTCCCATGCTCCCGAAACACAAGAACACTACTGATGCTGGCGGTTGATTGTCCAGCCACAAGAGTATATCGCCTGAACCTACATCTTCAACCCTGGGCCTCAGGTTCAGTATTGGCCCCATGGGGTACAGTGGTGGCAGTTTATCATTGAATATGGACTTTATGGCACCAGGCTCGAGCTTCTTGAACGTATTTACCATAATTCCCTTGGTCTCCCTGAACCTCCTGATGAAGTTGAAGAGCAGGGAGGCGGTATCTATATTCAGAAACTCAGAGGGCAAGAACTTGGCAGGAAGTGGTTTTGTAAACCCCTTGTAATCTATAGTCGCATCTGGCTTGATCAGCACACTCAGATCCTGCTGGTGGTCATCCCTAAGGGCTTGGAGATGCAATATGGCGCCAAGAAAGGTTGCACTCGATGTATAGAACATATAGCTAGGGATGCCAAACTCATTTGCCACATCTAACATCGAAATACAGAACATGTCCATTACAAAACCAGCAAGCCGTGGTGTGTCAGATTCGGAACTGCTCTTGGCAAGTCCAAGGATTGCATCTCTTATGTGGGGTTTGAAGCCTTCAATTGAATCAAGGGCATCCACAGTGGCGCTGGAACCTGCACTGACCGGATAATAACATATGTCACAAAATCAATTCAATTTATCCTGATAAGTATATGAAAGCGTGGAACATATCTATCAATGCACACTATTTTCCCTTTGAAGGAAAAGCTAATTTAGATAAATTGCTACCCATTAATCAAACAATAGACACCAGACCACGTTGACAGAAGCAAGGCAGATGAAAATAAGCAAAATATAACTTCTGGTCATTGAAGCAATTCCCATGTTGTGCCTGCTAACTTAACTGCAAAAATTCGGATAAGTTCTAGGTAGAACCTGAAGCCTTCCGTGGCTCTGGCTGAGGCAGCTCAACAAAGCGAATTCTTACAGAGGAAGAAGCTGATGCAGAGTCTATGAGGGCCTTCACAGCGGAGTTATCATATAGCTTCATGACAAGCACTGCCGCTGAGAGCCTTTCATCCCTGTCGACAAGGAGTTTCACGAACTCCACCATAGACATGATGTGCCCCATGAGTGGGCATGGGATGAACACCAGCTCTGCTCTTCCAGCCATAGTGTGCTGCAGCATGAAAGTCGGTTGCCAGGCTGGCCTGTGAAGTTTAGAATCGAAATGTGAGGACTGAGATGGAGAGAAGAGATGAGAGGATAGGGACTGTCTCGGTACTGGCTGATGAAAGTAGAAACAACACATCTTGGTACTGAGTACAGATTGTTTCTTTGGATGGAATTATCTGATTACTCAACCCCAACAAATTACTTGAAACTCAATAATCTATTCTGTGTATTTCTCCGGGTAAAATCTTACTCTGTATTCCATTTTAATTTTTAAAGGCCAAGATGATATCCATCGTTTCAACCTTTCTATTTCATGTCTTTTTTACTGCTTCTGGTTCTTCTGTCTCTTGCAGATAGTAACCTTGATGTTGTTTGTTCATGCTGTGGTTCATTGACTACATAACAATGACGCTGTAATAATCTCTTTCAAGATACACACACACACACACACACACACACACACATATATATATATAAGAACAAAGAGTTAAATTCCATTTTCATGTCCAACTATATAAACTTGCGAGAGCATTAGATACAGCAGTGGTAGATCTGCAATACAAGAAATTTCAAACATACTAGGTACAGTGATCCATGTGATTGATTTGATGGTTTACGAATCCTGCCGAATTTCAGATACTTCCAGGACACGTGCGACAAACTATGTCCCTTCGTTGCAGATATAAAATGACGAGCCAGCTCATGGGTTGGCAGAAATTTGACAGCGAGAGAACAACTAATCAAACATGTCATCAGCTTCCAATTATTTGGAGAGCTTCTCATGGGCCGTTGGATTCCTTCTCTTCTTCTTGAAGTGCTTGGAGGCAGCTTTTAGGACCTTATTCCAACCACAGAAAACCAGAGATACCCACCAATTATTACACGCAATGGATCCAAAATGATGTTCGCATTTCAGCTCTCTGTTTAACTACTAGAACAGCAGGTCAGATCCAAAAGGACGGCAACCAAATTAAGTAATTAATCCAGTACTAAGCACCATAGATTCATGGGGAAAACAGAGGCAGTTTCCAGTTATTTACCTTTGCAGCTAGTGGGACACAAGCAACGCCCTTCAACTGAGTCGGAGAGAAATCAAGCGACTTCGACTTTAATGTCCGGTTCAAATTCTTCTTCGTCTTCTTCATTCGACTGTTCCACGTAACCCGAAGACCAAATTTGAGTGAAGAGGCGGCAATCTTCTTCCTGGTGGTGTGGATCTTGTCCTTGACACTGCACCCATAGGAGAGCTTCTTCGGAGTGACGGTGCCGGCCGAGTCCACAGGGATGTGGGCTCGGGGAATCAGCGGGGACCAGATGGAGCTCTGGGAATAGTCGAAGCCAAAGGTAGAATTGTGGGGGAATTTGCGGATGAGGTCACTCGATATCACGGGCTCCAGGTACTCCACGTCTTCAGCCGTGGTGATAAGCCTCTCGACGTCTCTGTCAGCAGCATCCATGTCTGATTCGGCGTGGCTGGAATAGAGATTTGGAGCCTGAGGGTGAAGGATTTTGGGCAGATGAATGCATAGGTGTATATGAGAAACGAAGAGGGAGTTAAAGGAATTGAATGGGAAAAGTGACCGTTGGAACTTAATAGGCTTTTGGATCCGTGTTAGGTACGACTTCCGGTGTTTAGACAAATTTTGTCTGCCGGCATTCATTCCACTTGTCTTATCTCTCGGCAACATTGAAATTTACAGGTCAAAACTGCCCGTTTGGTTGTCTTGAACACATTGAATTACCGGAGATGGATTCAAATATTGAAATATCTTGATCTTGAACAGAAATTTGATTCCATTTATAAGTATACTGAACTGCCAGTAAGTTCGACAAATGGGTGCGAGAGATCTTCAGAAACGACATTGCCTGCCTGCTTGCTGGGCTCGTTGGAGCAAATGACTGCAATCGTTTGATTTGGAGTTAGGGCCCTCGAGCTTTGGTCCATGTAAGGCTTTGTCCCTCGGGCTTGAGCATCGTTTGAGGCATCAATGCGCGGTGTCCAATCTGAGTTAGCAGTTTCTGTGAACATCTTTGGTTTTGGATGTCCGTCTGATTTGAGTGTAGAGCAAGCAAAAGAAAAGTGCAGAAAAGATTTGTTCTCAATTTCCTCGGCTCTCAAGCAAGCATTTATTCCTACTAAAGACAAGACAAAGTGAGCTCATGAAACGCTAATCACCTTGATCTTACTCCTGCTCCTAAACTATGTTCTTCCCGACAACGACGCTCCAAAGGAAGTACTGAAAAGAATCCTAGCCACTTGCGTCTTGCTGCTTTTGTATCAGCCATCTGATCTCATGGACCCCGCAGCAACCGACCTTGGAACAAGCAGCTTGAGCAATAATCTTCATGCTCTCTTTCTTCACTGCAACTGCGCTCCTTTACTAGCACTACCCCTGTAAGTGAGATATATATAAGCCGCTCCTCTTTCAGAAGACCACAGAGGCGTTGCATAAATTGGCTCAATCACATCTCGGGTGTCTTGGATCTCAATCACTAGGCCAACTTGCCATAATGAAATCCAGAATCAGTTGCAGAAGGTGGAGATTCATCATCTTCGTCATCCTAGTGACAATTCATTTCACAATCTGTGGTATGTGGACATGTTATTATTTTTCCTGCTCATAGTCTTATTTTTGGGTGTGCGACTCGGTTTTTCATTCTTGCCTCTAAAGTCATTTAGTAAATGTCTAGTTTCTCATGCAGATGCAAGGATCTCCATAAACATGTTGAAGAAGATAAACTTAGTACTGCATTCCCAGAATACAGAGCCATATGGTCTAAGGAATCCCGATTCCTCACTCCCTCCATTCGAGTCGATATCACCCCTTCCTCTGCCAGCCCAGACCACCCCAGCCTTCTGCATCTACTTGCCGCCATCCTCTTCAGCACCAGCACCGGTGGTCCACAGCCCACCAGCTGCCCTCCTGGTTCCTCCAAGCAGTCCGAGTCGGCCAAAGTTCCCACATAGCCCGAGTCTGCCCAAGTGCGGTGCAAGCCCCCCGAAGCATGCCCCAAGGCCGCCACTGTACCATCCACCAGTGGTGTTCCCACCGCCATCCACTCCTCCACAGCAACACAAGTCGCCAGTGTATGCAGTGTGGTGCGTGGCGAAACCTTCCGTGCCCGACCCGATAATGAAGGAGGCATTGGACTATGCCTGCGGAGCAGGGGCCAACTGCAAGCCTATACAACCCAGCGAGCCCTGCTATCAGCCTGACACCCTACTGGCCCACGCCTCGTTCGCCTTCAACAGCTACTTCCAGAATAAGAAGATCCTTGGAGGAACTTGCGACTTCGGTGGAGCAGCAATGCTTGTCACAGTCGATCCGAGTGAGTGCGGTTTGACCGCGATGTTTTCAAGTCTTCCTTAACTTCTCATGTGGGTTCATAGCTGATGATGCACTGTCTCCTTCTTTGATGTCCACTGCAGGCTCCAACGGATGCCATTTTGCCTTCGGCTGAGACATGTCCCCGTCAAAAAAGTGTCAGAATCAATGGGCAGGAAGTCAAGCTTTGCATCGAATTGATCCCTACAGATTGCTAGATTATCCTTCCTTCCACTCGTTTTGTTTGTACCGCGAGAGACCGGATAGGCCATAGGTGATATACCAGATACTCAATGTTTGGATTTCCCATTGCAGACGCCTTTGAATAGAAACATCCTACTCGTTTGCACTCAATGCATAATGCAAGAAACGGTCTTTCCTTTCCGAGACAAAGTAAATGGTGAGAAAATAAGCACAGTGCAGCGATAACACATCCAGTATAGAAGTAAAAGATCACAGTTTTGTAATTCATTCCATTGGATGAGATTACATTAATTCGGACTATTATTTTTTAAAAGTAAATACATAAATGTGCGTTAATTCAATGAAGCCTTGTAATAAATTATAAGTGATGGGAATAAAATCTACCGATAAATTGAGAGTCCTAAACTATCTCATGTCTTCTAAAATTTTCTTCATTGATTTTTTTTCCCTCTTCAAAAAGAGGAACGTGAACTCAGACCAATTCCCACCTTATGGGCCGACCCCAAAATTTTGCAATTTCAAAGGAATGGAGGACACAGTCTCGGGCTTGGGAGGGGGGGGGGAATGAGTGGGAAATTCTCACTTTTAGGAGGGAGATATGACCCAATTACCAGAAGGAAAGAACAGAAATGGAGGGAAATGCAATAGGGGTAGAGATCCTGTCTTCCCATATCCCTCGGCTGATGACGACGCTTAGCTTGTCTCCAGTCCAAGAGTTGAATCATGGGAGTTGAGCGCAGCAATTCCATTGCGGCGTTTCATTAGAGGACGGACAGTGGTTCTCGGGACTGCTGCATGAAGCCCAAGTTCTGGCCAAGATCAGAGAGCTTGTCCGTCGGTCAGGTAATGCTTCACGTTTTGCGGTCGAAATTGAATCAAACCCAGAATTTGCCAGAGAAGATTCTGCGGATTGGTCACGGGAAGTGATGAGCTTGCTTTCATCATCCCATCGTTAGGTTTAACTTGCAGTTGTCGGGCGAGGGGAAGAAATGGAGATGGAGCAGCTGCTCAGCATGGGCTTCTCGAACGAGCTAGCGGCCGAGGCCTTGGCCGCTACTGGCGGCAAGTCCACCCTGAAAGCCACCGAGTGGATCCTCACCCACCGCTCCTCCCCTAATCCTAGCCCTAACCCTAACCATAACTCAAACCCTAATCCGAACCCATCTCCCAACCAGCCCAAACTCGACCGGTTCTTCCACTTCCACTCGAAGCCCGCTGTCCCCAAACTCCATAATCAAGAACAAGAGCAGCAGCAACAGCAAGAAGAGCATGAAAAGGAAGTTCTTTTACCGACTCCGCCTCTTTCTAAGCGTCCCCGAACGCTGATTTCCTCACAAAACTCGCAACCCAATTTCCAGATTTTACCTGCGAGGAACGAAGATCGACGGCCCCCTCATAAGCCCTTGTCGGAGCGTATGCGTCCATGCACCATAGACGAGGTTGTGGGGCAGGACCATCTCCTTTCACAGAAGTCCCTACTACGCTCAGCGATTGAGTGCAACCGCCTTCCTTCAATTGTACTGTGGGGTCCGCCAGGCACCGGCAAGACTTCCATAGCGAAGGCCATAGTCAGCTCCTCCTCGCAACGGGCCTCCTACCGGTTTGTCTGCCTCTCTGCTGTCACCTGTGGGGTTAAAGATGTCAGGGATGCAGTGGATGATGCGAGGAAGATGAGGGAGAAAAGCAGTAAGAGGACTGTCCTCTTCATAGATGAGGTTCACAGGTTTAATAAGTCACAGCAGGACTCGTTCTTGCCTGTGATCGAGGATGGGAGTATTGTATTTGTTGGAGCCACAACAGAGAACCCGTCCTTCCATTTGATCACGCCTCTACTTTCTAGGTGTCGGGTACTCACCCTTAATCCATTGAAGCCTGAGCACGTCTCCATACTCCTTAAACGGGCAATTGGTGATTTGGAGAGAGGTTTATTAAGGACAGCTGATGTAAATGTTGAAGTGGATGAGGATGCTATTGAGTTTTTGGCCAATAACTGTGATGGTGATGCTCGGGTGGCTTTGAATGCCCTGGAGATTTCTGCCACAACTGCAGCTGCTCGGGTCGCAAAGAGGCAGCTGGAGATTCCAATTGAGGCATCTGATACTGTTTCTCCAGGTGATGGAGCAACTGTGACAATTGATGATGTGAAGGAGGCGCTTCAGTGCAAGCACATTGCCTATGATAAAGCTGGGGAAGAGCACTATAACTTGATTAGCGCCCTTCACAAATCTATGAGGGGAAATGATCCTGATGCCGCTATTTATTGGCTTGCGAGAATGCTGGAAGGAGGGGAAGAACCACTTTACGTTGCTCGGAGGCTGGTCAGATTTGCAAGTGAGGATGTCGGATTGGCTGACCCTGCTGCCCTGACCCAGGCAGTCTCATGCTATCAAGCTTGCCACTTTATAGGAATGCCTGAGTGCAATGTCATTCTTGCCCAGTGTGTAGCCTACCTTGCTTTGGCTCCGAAATCAATTGCAGTGTATCGGGCAATTGGGACTGCTCAGAAGTTGGTGAGGGAGTCAGTCGGGCAGAATGAGGGTGTCCCTCTTCATCTTAGGAATGCACCTACAAAGCTGATGAAGGAGCTTGGGTATGGAAAAGGGTATATTTACACACCTGATGATCCCCATGCAGCACAGAGTTTTCTGCCTCTGTCGATTCAGGGTTACAAGTTCCTTGACTGGCCAGAGAATAAGGGTAATGGTACAGTTTAATTTCTGCAGAAGTCATATCGTTGCAATTTGTTGGTTAGAGTCATTTTGTATGCTATCTTCGGGTCAGTTAGATGTTTGACTGGAAGGTTCTTTATCGATAGTCATGAGCTCAAAAGAAACAGATAAGCCAGGTCATGCGTCTTTCGCCTGTTTTGGAATTTTGATGACAAAGTATAAAAAGCATGTGCAAGTTCCATTCATCTAGTCTCTATTTTCCCCTCATTGCCATACTTAAACAAGAAAGCATTCCTGTAAAGCATGTGTTAAAACAATTTTTACCCTAACGTATTTGGAAAATGAATTTTGAACGGGAATCAATTAACTTTCATTTTTCCAATTCTAGAACTTCATCCCTTGCCATGTTGTCAGAGCCAACTCAACCTCTCCTATCAAACAAGATTTTTGTTCCAATTGTCAATCGTGATGTCTACTTAAGAATGAGGACCAAGTCAGACATAGTAGCTGCTTTAGAATAAGAACAGGAGATAAGTTTATATGATGATTTGTCTAAAATAAGGAAAGCGATTATGGATATACCAAGACTAACATAATGATTCTTACTGCACAATCTCAAACAACAGGTTCAGTTGTATAGGGTGGGTCCAGAAACCTGTCCTGAAACCCAATTAACGTAGACATAGAAAACAAGCCGATTCAGCAATTATAGAAAAAGTCAGTTTATCGGTAACTGTACATTATAACAGACAATATCAAGGAGAAGAGTTCTCCGCTATGCACAATTTAACCACGTAAAGCAAACAAATCACTCATTCGGCAACCCTCATGCCTGAGAGGTAAACCAAATGGGTATCTGTTTCAATCCCATAACTTTACTGCTGGAAGCTGCTGAACATTCTCTGGCATCCGTGTGACTCAAATGCATACTTCTTGTGAGCTCTCTTTGCATAAACAACATTTGGCTCAATAGAATTAGTTGCAACATCAAGATCCCAGCCTGCAGCTTTCATCATATTGATTAGTGGCTTTGAGAAATCATGAATGGCTCTGGAAGCGGCTTCCACAGCTGAGAGAAAGAGATCAGGAGTTAGATCCACAGGAAAGAACCCATTTTCATGACCCAGAGCATCCGACCCTTTGCCTGACAGGCCCCTGAGCTTGAGATTCTTTTCAAGCTTTTCTTTTTTCAGGTTTGCTTCCTCAATCCACTGCTGCAGCTGGTGAATCTCTGAGTCTTTGTTCTGAATCTCAGACTGGAACTTCTTCACCATGACCTCATATGTTTTCAGCAGCCAAGCGAGAGTCCTGGGGAGAGACACACAATGTCTTTGGATTGTTCTCCCTGTAAGTGTGCTTAAGTTCAGAGAGGTTCTTGAGCTCAGAGACCACGAGCTTGTCAGCTCCTTGGATCTTATCAGGGTCATAAGGAGTGTGAGCAGCCTGGAGCTGGATATAAGCCGCTTTCAAGGAAGATATATTCATGAAGATCTTGGAGATAAGGGATTCGATGGCTTCTGGGGTCTGATTCTTGGCCTCTTTCATGGGTTGAGGGTGGACCTTCTGACTGTTGTTATCTAGGAATTGACTCTCTTTATCTCCAGTGGGTAGCATAGCTACTTCCAGAGAAGCAGTTTGTGCAAGTCTCCGTCAGAGGAAAAATAGTAAAAATCAGTAACTATTACCTTAGGCTTACTAAATATTTTCAAGAATTACATTCTAATGTGAATGAAGTGCAATTTCCATAAACATGAGCTTTCACTTCTTGCAAGTCTACTCGCCAATATAAAGGCATCTTCATAGCATCAAATAACTAAACCAAAGCAAATCATACTAACGAAGAAATTTACTCCCTTTAACCAATGCAAACACATGTTCCACAGTAAGATACAGACACAAGGAGAGAAAGCAAAATGATTGCTTCACCTATCCAGATCTTCACTAGCATATCAACACAAGCTCAACTCTACATTGCATCCCTTCAGGCTTCAAACAAATCAAAGCTAAACTGCCAAAAAAAATTTTCTGTTTCTGTAACGGGAGGAGGGAAATTGCATTTATATAGCTAGAAAATTTGGCTTCAGGATAATGCTGAACTCGGCTCCTAGTCCAAACCTCACCAAGAAACAAAATAACATTTGTGCATTTTAAATGAAAAGGAACATGAAATCATATATGAATAAGCAAAACTATGAACAGCAAATCAAGAATGCACGGACAGCGTCTTGGAAATACAGAATTTCCGCACTGATACGAACATGAACTAACTCTAAAGTATTCGATGCACCATAATTCGCCATCATTGTTTCATCAGATAAGCCGAAGAAACAGAAACATGTTTCAGACAGACCAACTGACAAATTCCACCGACGGCACCGATTTCTGAAGGCAGTACGGCAAATGTGACTGCAAAGATGAATCCATGAAAAAAGAACCTTTCCTTATGCAATCGATGAAAGGTGAAGAGGATAGATGCAGTCTTAGAGCGAGAAAGAGAGTACCGTTCGCCCCCTGCGAGCTCAGAAGAAGACAAGAAACCTTGTCGTGTACTTTATTGTGCCCTAATTTCTGTTTTCCTCTCTTGGATCACATCTACGGGCCGGAGAGAGGCCCATTGGATTCTACCTATCGAATGATTTTTCTTTTTCATTTTTGTTGATTGATGGACGTCAATCGTAAGGTTGGATCTCGAGGAAGGAATACAAGGGAGAGCATAAACCGGAATTCATGGCCGAAGTAGCTGCAGCTGCAGGGTCCACCGCTGGCACCGGCGTCAGAGTGCAGAGTATTTCTCAGTCGGGTCAATCCAGGGTGCCGCCCCAGTACATCCAGCCACTCCAGACCCGGCCCGGCAATCATGCCACCGGCTTCGACAACATCCCCTTGGTCGACCTCTCCGAGTTCGATCCTGCCCACAGGGACAGGGTCCGGGAGGAGGTCGGGTGGGCTTGCAGGGACTGGGGAGCGTTCCACGTCACCAGCCACTGCGTGCCGTCAGGGCTGCTGGACCGGGTGAAGGCCGTCGGCAGGGCCTTCTTTGAGGAGTTCCCGATGGAGGAGAAGCTCAAGTACGCCTGCGACGCGAGCTCGTCGGCCACGGAGGGATACGGGAGCAGGATGCTCGAGAACGATGACGTGGTGCTGGACTGGAGGGATTACTTCGACCACCACTCCCTGCCCCTCAGCCGTCGGAACCCTTCTCGGTGGCCCCACGACCCTCCGGACTACAGGTCTTCAATATTTTTCCTCTTTTGATCTGTTGATCGTACATGTCTTCCTGTTGGAATGTCTGTTAATTATTGCCTAAAAAGAATGAACTTGGCAGGTTAGGTTAGCCCTAATCACAGTGTTAAACAAAAGTTCGATTTTCGAATAGGAAATTATTTCCACATTATTCTGTAATGTTTCTAATCTTCAATGGTGTGAAGGGACGAATATGGAAAGAAAGCATCTTACAGTGGCATAGATACGTATCTGTTGCTCTTCAACCTGTTGTGGGGTTGAGATTAGGGGTTGGGTGGATAATTAGACTGATTGTGCTGAACTGAAAAGATTAGGGGTTGAGATGCATACTTTCTTTGGGACAATGAGAAAGTGTAGTGTTGCAAGCATCAGGATGATGTGTTGGCATCATTATTGGGAAACGGCTTGATAAATCCTGAGCAGCAATCTTGGGAGGTTATATGGTGAAGTTTGTCTGTTGTGCTAGCCCTGTCAATTCAGCAGCTTTAGTGCAACGGCAAGACAAGTGATGAGTTGTGATGAATGTCTTCGTAGGCAAGTGATAGCAGAGTACAGTGACCAGATGAGTTTGCTGGCTCAGAAGCTGTTGGGGATAATCTCGGAGAGTCTAGGACTTGCCACTTCATGCATTGAGGATGCTGTTGGTGAATTCTATCAGAACATTACCATCAGCTTTTACCCTCCCTGCCCCCAACCTGACCTTACTCTGGGTCTTCAAGCACATTCAGACATGGGAGCAGTCACTCTTTTGATACAGGACGAAGTTGGTGGCCTTCAGGTCCTGAAGGACGGGAAATGGATTACAGTACAGCCTGTACCCGATGCAATTGTTGTCATTTTGGCTGACCTAACAGAGGTATTCCTCATATCTTAGAATTGTTGAAATGATGTGAATCCTTATCCACCAACACAAAGGTTGACTTAAAGTTTCGTTCTTTTGGCCTTGGTCTCAGCTATTTTCAGTTGCTAATTCTGAAGTTTCCATGACCCAGTTAATTATGACACTTTGATGCCTGTTATATGTTAACTCAACAATCGTTCTTCTTTTCTACATACTGTTTCCATTCAGTTTGAACATTATTTACCTTCTGGACTACACATTCATGTAAGAACCCTAACTGTTTGTTCTTTCCAACCTGCTTTTACAACAGTTGATGCTTGCTGTGAAATGCGTTTGACCTGCAATATTTATTATGTGTTTACCATTTTACTTGTCCAAGCAATTGTGTTAAGCTTTTGTTGTTTTCTGTGCTAGAATTGGAACTCATTGCTTTGCAATGAGATTTTGTGGAAATAAGCCAAATCTGTAACCAATAAATTGTTGATATCTGGGGCTTTTTTGCAGATCATAACCAATGGAGCATACGGGAGTGCAGAACATCGGGCAATAACAAATGCTGGCAGGGCAAGGCTCTCAGTGGCTACATTCCATGACCCTGCCAAGTCGAAGAAAATATGCCCTGCTTCCGAGCTCACGAGCAGCTCCTCTCCTCCCCGGTATCGTGAAGTTGTTTATGGTGACTATGTTTCTTCATGGTACACAAAGGGCCCTGAGGGAAAACGGAATTTAGACATGCTTCTCATCTAAATATGTTACTTTATCTTGGAGTCTGCCTATCATGCAGGCAATGCTCTCAATTTATTCCTTGCAAGTGAAAACAGTGATGAAAACACGGGAAAGAATAATGTGGTGACAATGCAACATTTTTCAATGCTTTGTTCGTTTGTTCCACCTTTTTGATGACTGCCCGTTATCACTTTGTGGAAGAGTTAAATCCATGCTCTGTTTCAGCGAACAAAGCGAGAAGAAAATTGAAATGCTACAATTTGCGATTTCTCTGCAGATGTCATACAATCTTCCCCCATTGCCTTGAGTTCAAGATACAAAGCTTGACACGGGCTTCCAAGCAAAGTCAGGGCCAACTGTATATGCTATAATCATCCTTCTACTGCTCGTTTCTCTACTTTCATCTGCACCTTTGAAGCCCGTGAGCTTTACCACATGTTCAGCTATCCCCATTTTGATGTGATCATTCCCTTTGCCGACAGTTCCCTACACAGCCACAAAAGTAGCTTTTGGATGAGCTGCGAGTTGGCCGGCTCGGTTCCAAAGCACCTCAGTTAATTTTTTATGCCCTTGAATCGAGTGAACATCTAAGCAATCAATTCCCCTTCATCTCGAGGGACCCAGTCCCACAGGAAGACGCTCGCTTGCATCCAACCCACCTACTTGGTGCCCTCATAGATGAGCTCAAGCCTGTCAAACACCAACTTAACCCTTTGATCCAATACTCCCTCAGTGACTCGTCCAAGAACGGAGAGAACAAAGCTCTATCCTAGATGACACGACAATGAGAGAGCTTTGGTGATTCCTATATTGAAGCCATGGTAACAATACAATCACCAGGAGACAACAGAATAGAGGAAACATGGAATATTAACATCTAAAGAAACTGTGGCATAGTCGAGGAAACAGATCAGATGGGCTTGTAAGTCATTGCCACAAACATGGACAAGCTCTAAAATCAATTTTAGGTCTGGAAGAAACAGATATATCCATAATCTATACAGCTAGATAAATTTACGTGAGGTCAAATGGCAAACTCGCCAGCGATGATCTTACTTGTTCAAGCTTAGAGGAGAGAATCAAGAACCCCCAGAGAGCTACAAAACATCGAGGTACTACAAGTACTGATATATCTTTTCCTCAATTGACAAGAAGTACTATGTTAACGATTTATGAATTACTACATCTCATGTTACAATCCTATGTGGAAGGAGAAAGAAGAAACATCAAAAGCACCTATGCAATCTATGATCATTCCAACAGCTAGTGAAAGATAAGATCCACTTTCCCGTGCTCAATTGCTTCTTTCAGCACACATTTTACGATGAAGAGACTCTCTCCTGCATGAGTCCTTCCCGCTGATCCGAAGACATGCTGTTATCACTTTCAGTTGTGAGAGATAGGGAGATTTCCGCAGCCTTGATTTGCCTCAGTGTCTCCTCGACTTGTGGCATTGTCGGCCGTTGCAGAGGGTCCTGTCCAAGGCAACCGACTGCAAGCTGAGTCACCTGAAATGCATCATCGAGAGGATAGCTTCCCATGTTGGAGTCCATCAAAGTCACCAGGTTGTCTCTGTCCAGGACTCTTGTTATGATCCACTCGATCCTTGAACCATACTCTGGGCTCCACCTATTTCTCCCAAGGGCTAAGCCCGTTAATATCTCCAGCAAAACAACTCCAAAATCATAAACATCTTGCCTCCTTCTATCCACTGCTCCAATTCAACAGAGTAAGTGACTGCCAATTTTCTTAGATGATGAAAACTTGGTATTCAGGCTTGTAGAGGCCAAAGCATAAATACAACATAACATAATCAAACAGAAGTAACAAAACTGAACCAGGAGTTACCAGAACTCGAACCAGAACCAATGTTCTACAAGATTAAATGAAGGTGAAACAGAGATTATTCAAGTATGTTTAACCCAAGAGCAAAAAGTATGGAGCCCAGAATCTGTAACAACAGCTCTGGAATTTCCAACAGCAAAATAATGGAATTATGGATCTCAATAATGAAGTTATTATCAAAAGAGAACCTTTATAGTTTCCTGGGATCACCTGTTGCAGCCTCATCTCCAATTTCTATGCCTATGATGTTCTTGCTCATCCTCCCAGCATTGTCTGATAAGCCGGTAACAAGGAAATTGAATGGAGCAATTTTAACTGCATAAAACTGCAGCCAATCCCATGTAAACAAATGATATTGCCACATGTACGTTGTTGAGAAAAAGGCCTGAGATAACACAAAAGATTGCCTCCTTCTCTCTCATCGAGATGAAATTGTTACCCTATCAAGAAGTACATAAGAGGCCTGAAAGTATTGAAGGAATGTTTGATCCATCAGGTGTAGGTGAGAAAGGCCTTGAGCTGCTTCCAGTGCCATCTGAAGCCTCCTATGCCACGGAAGTGGTGGAAGCATCTTTTTCCTCTTGTCTAGCATATCAGATGGACCTGTGCAATTAATTTCCAACGGATCAGGAAGTCGTGTTTTTTATCACTCTAAGCTGTCAGGAGTCCAAGTCTGTCTTACTCTTGTACAGGACATCTTCCAAGGTAAAGTAATGTCTCGGAGACTCGTACACAAGGAGCAATTTTCTGCCGTTCAAGCAGTATCCTAGTAGTCGGATGAGGTTAGGGTGAGATAGGCGGCCATACAATTCAAACTTTGCCCGCACTATCTAAATCATCATCAAACATTGAAAAGAACAATATCAGTAAACTGTCATACTGCTAAAGATTAAACCCACTGCTTCCAGTTAATTACAATATTCACACTTTGCACCATGAACTCCAGGAAGTACCCCGAGTTCCCCTAGAATCAGCATGCTACCAAATGCAAAATCTACGGTTTGCTTTCAATTAGTATTTGAATCCACTGAAGCCTCAATCTGATCGATGTTATGTGTTAAAACATGAAATCAATTTATACAATTCATAAACTATCCACAAGTTTAATCATTTAGGCTTTGAGGAAGTGTATATACCATCTATTGATTGACATTGGTACCAGAGAATCAATTTGGGTTTTGAGCCTGGATAAAGATACGTCTTCCACCAATTTTGATTATGGTATATGCAGATTATATTGCTATCTGGAAAATATTCATAAACTGTAATACATCTTGACTCACCAAACGCTGTTGCCTGCTTGGCTTCCTCGGGAACTCCATTACCTTGATGGCTGTCTCGACCATGCTGCCAGCCTTAAGCAATCCGCTGTGAACTATGTCCCTACCATCAAAACGGGTCTCACCAAGTGAACATGAAAAATTCTCTGTCATGGCCTTCAATTCAACATATTTGAAGACCCTCAACTGCTCGGAGCTAGGCGTTGAGTTCAGTACTTCAGGGATCACCACAGCACCATCAGAGGTGGTCCTGCTGCTGTAAGAATTAGTGATGGCTGAAGACGCAGTGTCACTGGGGGTGCTACTTACAGTCAGATCAATTCCTGGTGACCGGTGACGATTTCGCAGAGACAACGAGCGTTTATCATAAACGAACTTGTCAATTGTCAAGGAAATGACAAATAGCTAGAAAAACTGCAGATTGATACAGTACCATCACGGAAACTACGACCGAAGCTCGGAGTAGGGAAATTGGGAGAACCCCAACAGATTCCCATAGCGATCTCCTCCGCAGGTTGTCAAGCCACATAATCTGATTCATTGGACTAAGCTATCAAGTTATTACCTTAGATTCACGGTAATAGACTCCCAGCTTTTCTGACTTTCTGCACCTTAGGAAACTTCCTACGTGCTGTATTTAGTCAATCTAGTTGAATTTTTTAATCTTTTTTGTCGTGTTGGCCCGTAACCAACCACCGAGTGGCGGCAATGCCGGCCCCTCACGCATGCACCCGCACGTCTGCTTATACCTCCGTGGAAAACGCAGCCTTTCTATGTCTCAACCGGCTGGTCCACTAAGCCAGTTATGGTTGTACTTGTCAGTTCCGTGGTTCTGTCGAAACATTTCTAGCCCTCGATAGTGGCGGTCTCCCAATTCCAGAGAGGGTAATTTTGGTCGGCATATTATTGGTCGAATCATCTCATTTATAGATCCTCGCACCTTCTATCATAAGTACGTATTGGGTAAGTTTCAGTCCTATCCATAAAATGTTCTCCACGTTCTTCAGATTACCTTGTAAACAGCACGATGATAGATAGACAAAAAATTCTACGATTTCTCTAATTTCATTTTCCCCACAAATCCTTTGGACGTCTCGTTCAAAATATTCAGAACAAACAATCAGTTTCTCGAGTTGAACAGTGTGTTCGTGTTGTGCACAGCCGAGACACACGACATCTCCAGGCATGAGGGCAAGCACGGAAGAAAGAAGAACCGATTATGGAAGCAATCTGATTAGAAACGACTTTCTCCATGCAAATGCCTTTCAATTTCATCCGTGGAGATGGGAGATGATCACAATGTTCTCTTCTGATAACATGTTCGTTCATTGGGTGGTTCAAAGTTCAAGCACTTATTTGGGGTGTCCTCAAGGATAGAACAGAGGTCATTATGATTCAAATATTTTCCCACCTTCTGATTAGCTTCCAATCCATTATTTCACCGTTAAGACCATTGAAAGAAAACATCCCAGGAATTGACTAATGACTAAAACCACCGCCCAATTCTACATAGCCTTCACCACAATAGGGCTCCTAACAGAGCGAGTCTTATCTGACCATGATAATTCCCCGAACAGAAAGTCCTCAGAAGCAATAGTTTTTTGCACCTTGAGGGTAACTCTGAAGGGCCTCTCTTCTCCTATCTCGTGGAACCTCAACTTTCTTGGCTTCACTGAGATGGAGACTCCAGCTGGGCTGATGATATGTGCCCTGTATGTCCCTGGAGGACCCACGTTCTTGACAATTCGAGTCACTGAGACTGATCCTGAAAGCCAGGGGATAGTAATAGCAGGGTAGTTGAAGTCCAGAAGATTAATGCTCTTAGGGCACTTATAGGGCTCACTGGAAAAACGAGAGATCTGTGTCTCATTGTACCCCAAAGTGCAAAGGAAGTTGAGATAATCATTGACCCCCATGTCATAGACAAGGCCCGGCTCCATGGCATTGTTTGGACGCATATGCCCCGCCCCATAGCTGAATGGAGTTGCCTTGTAGGAGGATGAATTTAGGATCACTTCCATGGAATTATCAAGGGGAGTTGCTGCCAGTCAGGAGAAGAAAAGAAAAGCAAGAGAAGGAAATGAGAACTAATTCTGACCCTTGAATCAAAGGAAAAAAAAGAGAGAGAACTAATTCTGACCCAAAAAAAAACCTCCTAGAATAAAAAATTCTACCTACCAGTGGTCATAATCGCTGATCGAATTGCAGCAGGACTCCAACTGGGATAAAGAGTCTTCAGAAGGCCTACAACGCCCGCAACATGAGGACAAGACATTGAAGTGCCAGAGACTGCATTAAATGGGATTCTTCGTTTATCAAATGCTAGATTCGTGGGACCCTGTGCTTCAGTGTAGGCGGCTATGACACTCACTCCAGGCGCAGTGATATCAGGCTGTTTTCACAGGAATATATTAAGCGATCTACTTTGAAAATAATGAAACAGTAATACTTTGTGTAATCACAAGAAAAAATGCTATGCAAGGAATTACAACCTTGAAGATTTCTGGGGTTAAGGTGTTAGGTCCTTTTGACGAGAAAGCAGCCATGACGGGAGCTGGCTTTACTCCAATTTGTGTTGTCACTTGCGTAATCTGAGCCATGGGATACCTATTAAGATCACCAGAGAGCTTGTACTGAAGCATTGTATTACAGAGAATGCTGTAGCTATAGGAAAACACAAATATAACCCTTGATCTAACAAACATTAGAGCTCAGGGATCAGAATGATATATTTACAATCACATGCTTACTTAGTTGAATTGACATAGCTGAAGACTGCAACACCATCAGTGTACTTGATATGTGAAGCAGGAAGCAAGTGGGGATCGGCAATAATTTCATTCCCAGAGGCCATGTTGTTGGCAAGAATCATCCCTACAGCTCCAGCCAAGAGGGCTTGCTCACCTTTGTCAACTCTTGCATTGTCCCCTCGGAGGCAAAGCAATATCTTTCCCTTCACCTTGACAGGATCAAGTGTTCCCGCTTTGCACAGAATCCTGCAATAACCACCATACAGGTCTGAGTTAGTGGTTACTGTCAAGAGAACCGTATGCATTGTTGGGTGCATTCCAGTATAATTGCAGGAAGCATTGATTGTGTTAAAAAAGTTTAGTTTCTCCTTACGCCTGGTCAGCTGATGCATTTTGCGCTCTGGCATCGGCTGCATTGATGAGCTCGTAGAACTTGGTCGGAAGTGACTTCTGAGAGATACTTGCACCCTTCAACATGTAGTAAGATCATGTCAGAATAGAAGTTAACTTCCACTGACCAAGAAAATTTGTCTTAGATGAGCAGGAATAACAGTCACGGCACATTTTACACTAAGCAATGGGAGCATCAAGGAATGAAATAGTCATCTAAAACAGGGAAATTCTGAGCAGCAACTTCAGTCCATTTCTTGTAAGTAAGTTTATAGCAATTGTCTTCAAAAAGCTTCATCATTATCCATGTAATCAATGTACATCTAAAGGCTAAACACTTTCACTTCTGCTTCCCCCAGTAGACAAGAAGACAAAGAAAACATCAATTCCCACAAGAACCTAAAGTCCCTGACCTAAGTCCATTGTCATCAAAAGTCTTAGATTCATCCAAACTTGATCTCCATGTCAACAAGATGTTGAAAATTAGCATCGCATAAATTTTCAAATCCAGCAATTCTAACAGGGTGTTTATGCAGGTTCTCAACCGCGTGGCCTGCCTGCAATCACAAAGATTTCTATAAAGCTAAGGCTTTGAGCTATCTAAGTTAAACCTGTGTGAGTAATATCAGTCCCTGCGACAATATCTACAGCTCAAGACTAAAAGAAAACAAAAAGAACCAACCTTGAACACCTTTCCGTCGGCCGTGATGACATAGCTGGAGAAATCCCGATCCATGGTACTAGCAGCAACGGTGATCAGCCATGGCGAGAGGTTCGAGACTGTGCCATCGGAGGGTCCAGAGTTTCCGGCGGAGCAGACCACCACAATCCCGTGCTTAATCGCATGGAACGAGCCGATGGCGATGCTGTCGTTGAAGTAGGGCGTGGGTTTACCCCCGAGGGAAACCGACAGCAAGTCGACCCCGTCGTGGATCGCGGCGTCGAAGGCAGCCATGATATCAGCATCGAAGCACTCGTTGCCAGCGACAGGAGGCCAGCAGACCTTGTAGGCGGCGACCCTAGCTCTCGGGGATCCGCCCTTGGCGGTTCCCTTGCCGTAGCCGAAGACGCTCGCGCCGGGGACGAAGTTGCCGCCGGCGGTGGAGAGGGTGTGGGACCCGTGGCCCTCATTGTCGCGGGGAGTGTAAAATGTAGCATTGAGTGGGCCCACCACGGCGGCGTAGCCTTGGTTGAAGTACCGAGCTCCGATCAGCTTCCTGTTTTAATGCGGCGCAAACAAAAAAAAAAAGGAATAAAGAGTAAATTTCCTTTTGGAGTAAAATTACATTATACACCCCGCAATTTCACCGCTGATCGACTTCCATCCCTCCAGGTTGGTTATTAACACGCTTGCCATCAGCTTTTCTCTTTTCACCAATCAGCACCGGACATGTTTTGCTCGAGTCCCGTGTAGCTCCAAGCCGGGGGGGTGGGGGCACGGAAATGCCACTGAAGAGAATGGAGCCAATGAATGACTCCTGGGTTCTAGATGATCATGACGAGGTAACCATACGACGCGTTTCAGACGATTGTGGACAAAGACAGATGCGACTAGTGACTGTTCGGCATGAACACGACTGGGCGAACCCAGGACAGGTTCTTAAAAAGAAATAAAAAGGCCAAGTGATTCTCAAGTAATCATTTTGCAAGCAGGAGAGGATGGCTCAGCCTCAGGCAGCCACACAGTGAAAAGGGGCCACAATGATCGTGCGCCCAGCCACACTATATAAAAGGTTGAAAGGATAGAAAGCTCTCATCATCGGAGGAGCGCAGACAGGATGCTTCTCTGCTCATTCATCCGGTCAGGAAAAGGGGGAAATAAAAAAGGCGAAAAAGGACAGTAAACTCAAGTATCCATCCGAGAGCTCATATTCATGTGTTGTTGGCTAGAAAATGTCAGCGCTTAAAAAGCAAAAAGCAACAAAAAAAAAAAGAGAGAAAACTTTTAATGAAAAAGGGAAGACCCTTTAGACATGAAAAAAAAAATCGGATACGATATGTAATGTGACATGCTACGTACGTACGTGCAATACATTTTACATAAATCTAGTTGTTCTCGCATGATTGCCTGAAATAAATATTGTTTTATGCACGATCGCCGACGTCGCTTAACAGACACGATGGGGATATCTAAACCAACTAATAACAGTGGAACACGCATGCCCCCCACGAGACTATAGACGAGTCAGATGCTAAGGACAGGAAGGATAAGATAACAGACATGCTGAGCGGACACCCTAATTGGCCTAACATCTTTCTGGTCTTAGGAAAGCGACCACCCACCGTAGCGGTCGTTTTCGATAATAAATGAGTCGGGTGCAATGCACATGTATCCCACGCAATTATCTGTCGTGAGCTACTTACTATCGGGCTCGGCCAAGATCCGTGCCTAACGTTGTGCCGTACTCACGTATAGCACTGTTATATCGTGTGTCGGACATATTGTCACCCGGGAGATGCAGAATTAGGAGGGAGGAAATTTACCTATTGCAGTGAAACGCATGGTCCTCGTCGTTTTGACAGATCCCTCTCCACTTTGAAGGAATTGATCCATACCCTCCATCATCCATAAAGCTCCTCGATTCCGGCCAGACCCCTATTTTATATTGCACCACCACACGACCATTCATACATACACACACATGAATCCCACAGACAGATATGCATATATATATATTTAAAGTCTTTTTTACTCCATAATTTTAGCCATATAGTTCAAGTAAATTTAAAATTTCTTGATTATGAGTAAAAGGGGAAAGGAAGGCAGACAAGAATGGTAACCGTTGTCGGAATCCTATACTTTTTTTTTTTGGGTAAATAGTAGTAGTAATAATAATGATAATGAGATAATGATGATGATGATGATACTACTGTTTTTTTTTTTTTGTTTTCCTGCGGTCTCGTCGTCGTCAGGCAATCATATGCTGATACACGACAACCCAACATGCTGTAAACAGATGGCCTGCAATGTTTGTCGACAGCTATGACTGTGGTTTGGAGCCCAGCAGAAATATATATATATATATATATGTGTGTGTGTGTGTGCGCGCGCGCGCATATAGACACGTATATATCACCGGCAAAATGACAATATTTTCCTTTACTAAAATATTTGGAGGACCTTAATTAGATTTGGATTTTGCAAGTTACAAGATCTGTTATTAGAAAAATTATATTTATTAATAAGCAAATTTTTTAAAAATATTAAATCATCATATACTACAAAAAAATATTGTGGAATCTTCCAAGGCAGATGAAAAAAAGTAATAATCACATGTTTTGTTTGCATCGATTCTCAACGTGAATGGGTCAAACTTGAAAACACAACAAAGGGTTAAAGAATTGGATAATCTCGAAGATGCCATAACAGTCTTGTATTTTTATAATAGAATTTTATAATGATGAAAGAAATCAAGTTAAATTATAAAAAAAACAAATACAATAAGCAGTCAGCAAATTCACTGTGCCAACTCGAACTCAACGCTCCAGCCCCTGCAGATCGTGTCGCGCATGTTCACTGCACCCATGAGGTAACGACGAGGGTCGATCTCTCTCAGAGTTAATGTGGGCACGCGTATCCAATCAATCCGGGTGCAAGATCAAGCGAGGCGAACGTGTCGGGGTCAACATTAGTCAGCACGAGAGCGATCGGTATGTGGACTGAGACCATGTGACCGTTAGCTACAGGGCTATACGAGTTTGGTCCATACTGGCGACTAAGAACCGAGCCGAACTTTTCAAAATTCGAGTGCTAAATGTCAATGAATAGCATCAAAGGTGAAAGTAAAGATTAATTAGTTTGGCAGGAGGCGGTAGGTTAGGAGAGACATAGAAGAACTAACCGGTATCGAGGTTCCCGATGATGGTGTCTTCACCGAATCTTGCCTTCTTCCAGACCGAATCGGAGGGTACATGGCTGTGGTGTTCGAGCCCCAGGAACTCCCAGGAATGGGTCGTGTGTAGCCTCTTCCCCCGGTTCTCGAAAACAGACACCACGCTCGGGTGCTCTATGAATCAGATTGTCAAAGGGCAGTGCCGTCAAACAGGGAAACAGAGGATTTGTGCAGTTCCTTGAGCAGCAGGGAAGCCTACTTACTGGCGATCTCCGCTGCCACGTGGTCCTCAATGGTCGCAGCGAAGCCATTGATGTGCCTCGTGTAGGAGTAGAACATGGCATCTGTGGCATCATCCCGGCTGCAAAAACCGAAGTTCATATCCAAGAACATGAGCACGGGATGCATGAGAGCTAGGAATCGGTAAATGAGGAGGAGGAGCGACCCGGATCTGGGATGTATATATGCACCTTCCAAGGAAAGACCCGAGGAAATCACAGTGGGACTGGGTCACTCGGCTGTACAGCTCATCGGCCGACCCCGACAGCAACTCTTCGGGAGGATGTGAGTGCGCTCCCATGTAGACCACGTACGACTATCCCCAATACATGTTCGGTTCAATCAATTAATCGGATCAGACGGCGGCAGGGCATGGATCCTCAAGGGAATGGAGCCGGGGAGATTGAGATTAAGTTACCTTGGTAGCAGCATAGACGGGTCCCTGCGGCAAAAGTAAGAAAAGCAAGAGGAGCAGCTCGGGGAGGGGAAGAGGCCCTGTTCCCATGTTGAGCTTCCTTCTTTTGGTAAAAATGGCAGAAGCGGGGATGACTCCCTCTCCCTCTCTGTCTCTTGCCTCTCGGGCACTCAATAGTCCTTGTGGAGGCTCTTTCTTTTATACTGTTGCCATCCCCCAGGAATCTCTGTTCTAATATTCATTCTGAGCTTCACCCCGTTCTGATGTATAGGCTAATGTATGTGTGTATATATACGCGTCGAGTAGAATCCGTGGCCTTTCGTCATTTATCACGCTTGGAAAAGAGGATAAAAATCCGGGGGCCTTCGTTGAATGTCTGTTAGATCAGTTCACTGTTAGGCCCACTTCTTAAATTTTTTTTTTTCATGTCATTCAATTATTACTGCGGCGATCTTGAGGGTCAATTCGGTGGCTCGGGGCCGACCTTTATCAATGCCGCGGGTGGACTAAAATTGAAGGATGATTTTTCCTCCTCCGTACAATCATGTTAAGAAGTGACATCCAACTCGGTTAGCATCCTCCTACGTTGACAGACCTCGGCCATGTGCTGTAACCACGATGAAGATTCCCTTCGGTATCAAGGGCGGGAAGGCTCTGAATCCAATCGTGGTGCGAAAGCTGAAGAGGAGACTCAGAAAGAAGGAAGCCACTACCGCAACTGGGGATTCGATGGATCCGGAAATGTGGACATTCTTCAGAACCTCGTCTGATGGGCAATTAGATGCCGTACACGTCTGACCACCAGGGATGGGAACAAAACAAGCCGGAAAAATCGACCCTAAGTCGAAATACGAAATATGAGATGCCTAATTTTCCTGGAGCACATAGTAATTATAGGCTGATTTTTGAGAATGTAAGAAATCAACCTGCAGGAGTCAAGATCTGGATCGAAGACCTCGGACGGATCCCCAATCATCTGCAAGAAGCCATTCACTTTCGCCCCCCATGGCCACCCCTAAACACCTTAATCCATGTTACTTACAGCATGTCTGCAAGTGATACCATCGAACGATTTCTCACGACACACCTTTTCGCTCGTGGGAGAAGCCACCACTGGATTTTGGACCATCACCATATGAGATTCCTTGCTCCAATATACCATTACGAGGAACAGACAAGGAAGACAGCACAAAAAGCTTGTTTGCTACGGACGAATATATTGAAAACAAACCTAAGGTCCCTACACGAATTGGACTGTGATACAATGTGGACGAGGACCAAGTCTTCCACCCTTATCTTATGAAGCCTCTGATATTAATAGACAGGAGAAGCTGCAAAGTTTATTCTGTATATATGATGTGATCAAGCGTGCGCCGCCAAGCCTGTTAGGTTTGGGGATGCCTTGTTGGTCGAATGGACCACCGCGAGCTCAACTTGTGGAAGAAGAGAGGGGAGAGAGCATGAGAGCAGGGGGAATCTGGAAATTCAAGGAAATTTCCTGGTCTATCGGGCGGGGAAGGAAGATTATATGTGGTACGGTGACACCGAGAATAAAAACACAAAGGGTTGTTTTGCCATGATATCTGAATTATAAGTATAGGGATCTTAGTTTTTGTGAGCCCATGGACTTGGGCCAAGGAGAGCCCAACCAATTAAGTTGGCCCATCTATTTTCTTTTTCTTTTCCTTTTCTTTCTTTTCTCTCCCCCCACCGCCTTACGCCTCTTTTTCCCCTGTCAATCAACTTTTTCTCTTCTCTCCATTATCTGGAGACATCGCCGAAGAGGAAGTGAGGTGGGAGAGAGGTGTTGAAAATGAGGAGTTAAACAAAAAAAAAAAAGGTGAAGTAATTTAATGTTTATTTTGATTAAATTGAGTTATGATAGTAATATATATGTTAGGACTTATAGGATAGTTAAATAGTGTATGTGTAAGTATGATTTTTACATAGTTATGAATTTTTGGTAAATAAAATAAAAAAAATGTATATATATATATATATATGTGCACACACTTGATCTGGAGGAAAATGATTCGAGCAGTGGAAGACAGAAGGGAAAAGAATGAAAGAAAGAAACGGGAAGAAGAAGGGAAGAGAAAAAAAAAGATAAAGAAAAAGAAAAAAAGAATTGAAGGGACGGGGATGAAGAAGAAAAAAAAAAGAGAAAGAAAATAAAATATAATAATAATAAATAAAATAAAATAATGTACATATATATATACATAATGAGGTTGGGAATCATTTTAGTCTTTTATATATATATATATATATATATATGGAAGTTAGTCCAAGAGTTGGGTTTATATAGGGTGTAAATTCTTTATATTAGTGATAAGATTATTTATTTAGTTAAGGTATAAATTATTATATGATATATATTAATTTTACTATGAATCAAATGATAAGTACCGAAGAGACCCGAGATATCCACCCCGAAGATCCCGTATCGTGATTAGTCAGTTCAGGAGCAGTGAGTATATTTTTCTATCGTGGAATGTAATGTTTATGATTAGTAATTAGTAAATATAAATTTCGAAATAATTATTCGATATATCTAAGTAATTGCCATTTCTGACGAGTACGTATATTTCGATTAAGTGATGAAAGAATAGAAGAAGGATAGGTAATACTTGTAGTTGGACATGCATACATACATACATGATTTGCATACTGTCTGTACTTGTGTATAACTATGGTGACTGCTAAGCTAACAGAATAGAAATGGGCTTTATTGATTTACCGCGGTTCCCAGCGAGATATAAACATGGGACATGAGTGACGCTGGCTCTGTAACCCCAGTGGAATATGTGAGATGACTCCCTTTTTGGACCCGGTAAAAAAAAAACAAAGACCAGAGAGGAGAGGCAAGAAAAAGAGATAAACTTGAGAGCGACGGGTCTACTCTTACCACCAGAGGATAATAGGCGGCCCCCGTGATTGCGTGCGAAGGGAAGGGCACGGGAAGGAGAACAGTATGAGATTCATTGAGGTGCGGGTTCATGGTACCATTTGGGGAGAGAAGAGTATCGGTACCGTCATAACTCTGTCGCAAATGTAGTGCAACCTCATGGTTATTGTTTGACATGAATGTTTACATCATAGTTTTTAAAACCGGACCGGGCCGGGAACCGGTGTAGGCATGGATTCATGGGTTCATGGGTCGAACCGGGGGTTCAATGGGTTGAACCGCATGTTTAATAAATAATATTACTAATAAATTTACATAATATCATAATTTAAATATAATTTATAACAAAAATCATTAATATAACCATTATATTAAATAAAAGTTTAATATAAAATGTAAATATAAGTTTAGTAAAATAAAATAGGTACATTACAATAGGTTTTTGTTTTTTTTTTTAATTTTAAGTCGGCCGGTTTTCTCATGGGTTCAATTGGGTTCACCGGTCGGACCGGGAACCGGCCGGTTCAATCGGATTTTTTCTCTGTTTATGTGCAATTGGATTTTTTGAAGGAACCGGACCGGATGAGTGGCCGGTTCCCGGTCGAACCGGTCGAACCGGCCGGCCCGGTCCGGTTTTTAAAACTATGGTTTACATGCATTGCATTATGAGGGTTATATGGAGTTAGTTAGGTTGCTAATAATCACCTATCCTCGATATTTGATTAACTAGTAAAATGAATACAAGTATGTAAGAACCTATACTTGAACAAATGTTATTTCACTATGGAATTATGTATTTACTGAGTTGCAGCTCATACTCCTCTGCAAATGTTTTTTTTTTTCAGATAGGGAAGACACTCAGCCAAGCAGAACTGCCAAATTTGATTCGGAGATCAACTAGGGCGAACCGTAGTTAGGGTATGTGTAGAAATTGTGCTTAGTTCTATCTAAAATGTTACGACCTGGAACGGTTGGCAATAGCTATGGGTTAAAGTGTGTGTTGCTGCGTAATGGTGAAAAAAAAAACAGATAAATTGTGGAAAACTGTTACTGAATATGTTAAATATCATGTTTTATAACATGTTGAAAATTTTGAATTTATATGAAAATAAGGAGAAATTCTGCCAAAATTTTGAGTCGTGACAGTTTTGGCCCTTATTGCTTCCTTATCTAGACTAGCATTGTAGACTCTTTCTATTGGCATGGATTGAAATCCCTTTCAACCAGCCAGTAGCCATGGCATGGCCCCCACTTCCATCACTTATCGCCTAGTGGAAGGCCGAAAATACCCCCATCGACCACATTTCTTGTTAGGATTTGATCATGTTGGGCTGGTCCCAAATTGCCATTGATCCTATGGATCTCACCCTTGGTCATAGTCCTCCAGGATGACTATAGGTTGGGCCTTCCAAATCTTGTCAATCTCATCTTCCAGTTATTACTACGTGGAGCTCGAAAAAAACTGGAGTAAGAGTCGACTGACAGCCCAAACAAAAAGCGCTCATGCTAACCGTAGATCCTTCCATATACTTCATGCCACAATGCAAACTCTAATAAGTCAGTGGCAAATTCGGGTATCCTGTAATGTCATTCCTCCTCTTTTCGTGGGCTTTGATGTCATGATTTCCTTTCTATTCCTTTTCCCGCAGGATTTCTTCCCATGAGTCCATCACTAGTAGCGGGTGCAGATCACATGAGGATGGCGTGGGCAGTCCCTGCCGAAGGTCCACACCGGAGGTGGGATTGCTACTCTTCTTCTTGCCGTCTTCATCCTTCTCCTCCTCCTTCTCATCGTCACTCCCTCTTGAAAAATCTGCGGATGAGCTGGTCCTATTTCAGCTACTTTGTACCCCTCTTAATCTGAAGTTCTTCTATATCAATTGAAAATTAAGTATGGCATTCGACCGTGCAATAAAAAATTGAAAAGGAGCCCTGCCGGGATATCCTTAGCTCCGTTCACGTCCGAGTTCTTCAACCTTGCTCACCAGCACCTAGCCCTTATCAAGGCCCTTCCTGTCCCTAACAAGCTGGCCCCGACGGGAAGCCGAGTGTCTTTCAGGGCCACGCTTGGTCAAGCATCCATGATCTGAATGAGGACACAAGAAACTCGAATTGATGCTCAATCCGATCTTGTTTTGGGGAACGGGCTTTAAACATCAATCGGTTTCATGGTGCGGGATTGCACGTAATTGTATTGAGGACCTTTCTAGTCCGTCTATAGTCCTCTCTGATGACATACTTCATTGTGAATTATTTATCTTCGTGCAATAGTTCAGAGACAGCAGCTCAAGTAGAATCCGACATCCATGGGTTGAGATTAGTGTCGTTAAAAGTGTGGTTTGGGCCGGTTCAAAACGGGCCTGAAACAGTTAAATTCGGTCACAGTTCGACCCATTTGCTTAATGGACCGGTCCAATTACGGGTCACGATTCATGCAAATATGAACCGACCCGAAACGGTTTATAAACAGGCCGGTTAATGGTCCGGACCGATTTGGCCCATGAAGCGTCCATATTTTTAAATTAAAAAAACCAGTGAACAGTATTTTAATCGATGAATAGGCATGTGAACATTGTTTTAATTGGAAAACCATGCATATGAACAGTGTGATAAACAGTATTTTGATGGGATGTCTCACCTATTTTGTGTTTGTTGATTTCTCAATAAAGTGTATGAGATTGCAACACTTGGTGGGCGGAGAGTTATAGTTCACGGTCCGGGCTGGTTTTTTAACGGTTCCGAGTTGGTTCAGTAGGTTAACGGTTCGTGCCAATTACGGCTCAACGGGTCTATATTACTAACCTAGCTTGTAACCATCTCTCAACCCAATAAAAGCGATTATAGGCCGGGTCAAGGGCAGTCAAAGCTGATTCCGGGTTTGGACGGTCCGATTCTAGGCCACTCCACCCTATTTAACAACTCCGGTCGAGATCCACTTTTTGCTCAACAGAGAAGCCAGCTAGCTACAATCTGGAACGCCTTTGACCGGTCTTCATCGCTACGCGCCACCCACCAAGCCGTCGCCCCCGCAAAAAAAAAAGAAAGTGAAACGACTAAAGGAGGATTCTGGCCGATCATGGATATCCTGATTATGATCTTTGGCTGCAACGAGTACGAAAAAAATAGAAAAACAAGTCTGTGCACGACAAAACATCAACCTTAAATCAATCGGGCAATGGTGGACCAGAAAGGATGTGCCAGCTCAAAAGTTTAAATGGCCGGTTAGTTAAAATAAGAATAAGTCATTCACTTTATATAGTTTTCAAAATTAATCTAATTAGAATGCAAGTACGATCACATTTGTTTAAATTAGTCCGTTTTTAATCAAATTAAGGAATTTCATTAAAATGGTAAAAAGATTAACATATTTAAAATTAAAAAATAATAAAAATTTATTGCAATGTGCTCATCCCATGCCCCTACTTCAATTGCTTTTCATTTAGTCAATAGAACCTTCCTTTGATCAATATAGAAAATTTTATTATGACACCAACACATGAATCAAGACATAATAAATGATTTTGGCCTGGATTGGACGGTGTTCGAAATGATTATTATTAAATTATTTCAATTTTAATTGTTACTTTATTTTTCTTCATATTTGACTGTGTGAGACCTTTTTTTTCTTTAAAGTTTGAATAGTACACTTATTTTATTTTTCTACACTCATAATTTTTATTTTTATGTTAAGTTTAGAATAATATGGTAGTTATATTAAAAAAATTATCATAAATAAATGTCAACTATATCAATTCTATCATTTTATTGATAATATTATAATATTAATATTATTTATCAAATTAAACCACTAAATTGACCCATCAACCCATAAATTTATGCTTTAATTAGTTTTTAGTCGGTCCGATTTTAAAAAGTAATGCTCCCATTGAGCTCCACCAATGAGTACAATTGTCTAAGAGGGTGTTTTTTTAATTAAATATATTCTACAATCAAATCAAACATCATAATATTATACTTATATGTAATTTATCAATAATACAACACAGTTATCAAACACAATAATTTTAAATTACAATCGAATAATAATGTGAATAATTTTCCGTATAATAATGTAACATTATATCGAATATTATAATATTATATTTCTCATGTACACTTTCTCAGCCATTCCAAATGCTCGACAAAAATAAGCACCAAATTCTTGTCACGGTTACTGTTTATATGTAAGACAAAAACTTTTCATGTAATTTAACTTTATATCACAGTCAAACGATGTATAACGAACCAATGGAGGGAATCCAGATACAGTAAAACGGTCGACATCGTAGTCCGGATACAAACCAACGAACCCAGCGATAAATTAATATGGGTCATCTAGTCAAGTCAATGCAATATTTAGAGTTATAATCTCTCACCATAATAAACTCTTAAATTGGGTTATCAGCCGAAATATTTTTTTTTATAAGTAGAGTAAAAATTAAGAATTCTTTTATCTAATTTAAAATTTTAATTAGGGGTGGAAAAAAATAGAAAGGCATCTATAATTCTATGTGCCATTCAGATGTGGACCATAACACACACACACACACATATATCTATACGGGGTTGACTTTTGACCCATAAGACGAGGGCGGATTTGGAAGGGTCTCTGAAACCTGATCCCTGACAAGTGCAGAAAATCAAACAAAGCTCGAGTGTTCTTCAGCATTACAATAAAAATGCCGTAACATCGTCAACTGTATATATATTGTACATTTTGGAAGAAAATTTTCCTGTTAATTCGATGGGGGAGGAGGATATTACACGACGTTGATGACCAAGGCATGAATATTATTCCATCACAAGATGGATCCATGGTGAAATCGGGGAGATCAGGTTGCTGTCCGAACTACCAAGCGTAGGGATGTTAGTTGGAGGGCAATTTAATTCAATACTCCATTGACCTGCGAGGATCTATAAATTCACGCGGGTGCTGGCCCCGTATAGCCATGGAGCTATCGATTCTGGGGCATCCACAGAGCTGACCGGTGTTGGTCATCGGGGCTTTCCAAGCCTGATTCATGATTTGATCTTTCCGGTTACTGCATGAAAGCCCGATGAATTTGTAACGAGTAACAGCCAACTACACATTCAGGGAAAAGCTGTCACGATATTAGTTCGATTACTGAACGTAATCAAGAGCTTTTTTTTATTCATAATACCAAACTTCAATATTAGACAAAAAATTATCTTCTCCTTTTATTATTTTTCCTTGTTTTTGGCTTCCTGCTGGATCTTCGATGACCATGAGGTGCTCACTAGTAGCAGTTGTAAATGGTGTAGGGACTGTGCGGGTAGATCCCGACCGGAGGCGGCAGGTTGGCGCCATCTTTCTCCTTGTCACCTTCACCCTCCTTCTCCTTCTTCTCATCGCCCCCTTCTTTTGCTTCGGCCACACTCTCCAAGACCGCGTAGCCGACCATTTTCTTAAGCGTAATCGTCAATTTCACAGCATCAACCTGGTCTCCTGCCACCTCAATCTTGCCCTTGTCGTCCCCAACATAACTTGCCTGGTTGACTCCTGTAGGCACATATCGTGAAAACTCCCACGGATGATGAGTTGATAGAAGGGTTGTTACGTTGTTACATATATATATATGTATATATATAGCTAAGTACATGCGGAGTTGAAAACTGCGGGGGACGACTCATAATATCAACCCAGCCGCACCTCCCCATCAATCCGAAGTTCTTCCATAATATTAACTGAAAAATTAAGGGTCTTTCTCGACCGGAGAATGTCTTGCTTACCAGCAAAGCTAGCCGCCGTCTGGAGCGCCTTCTTCTCTTTGTTATGGCCGCAGAAACAATCGAAGCAGGACTTCCCGTGGCTCATGGGCGAGGGCACCCTAATCACTATCTTTTGCTGCGACCAGTACCCAAAAAAAAAAAAGAAACTCGTAAAACAAGCCTGCAGTGCAGAAGATCAGCCTTAAATCTGGCTTCTAGGAGAAAGTAAAGAGTAGGGTGACTTGCTCTGACGCAAAACAAAACAAAAAAACAAAAAGAAGAAGCCAGACTTGTGATACAACCAGAGCATGTAAACTGATCAGGTAAGCATGTGCCAACTCGAACCTAATTAGTTACACAGAGTCATCATCAGTCGGTCGGCAACATCTCGTGTACGTAGTAGCGTCAGTACTGCAAGAATTTCTTCGTACATACCTTCATGGCCGTGCGATCCCGACACGTAGATGATAGAAAATTACTTGGAAGGTGGATGAAGAAACGAGAAATTGATCCGGCTGTTACGGCTTATCGTAGCAGCTTATTTACTCTCACAATCAACGGAAGGTTTCAGCTCCGATCCATTTTATAGCTAAATTGCCCGTATTCGCCCCATGTTCGAACAACGGTGGGAATATAAAATTATTGATTGCGTGAGTTTTACACTTAAATACAATTATTCAATCTGAATAAAAAAATATCATTAAAAAATGCCAATATGTTTTTCTTTTTGGTTTTTTTGTGTGTTTGTTATCAGAATTATTATTTCTCTCGAGTCAACGGAGCAAATTAAGCAGTCAACAAACAAGTGCCAATCTCACCAGGAATTTTATAATCGTTTGTCAAATTAAAAATGTTTACGTGTAATCCTACACAAAAGTTGTTGAGGACTGAGTCTCGAAGATGAGAAAATTGTATAATTTGGAGGGTTTTGTGGATGGAGTCTATTCTGGCGACTCCATCTTATTTTATTGAACTTATGTATATCAAATAATAAATAATGAAGAAATTTCTATGGTATTTACGTAAAAAAAACATGTAAAATACATCGATAAAGATTGAATTACCAATTATTTTAAAAAATAAATAGATAAAAATATCATATATACATTTAAAAAAATTCTCTAAATATGAATTAATATATGTATCTTAATTATTTCTAATACATATTGCATTAAATAGTGGACCGTAAGTGTGTGTGTATATATATATTTCCTTATATTTTTAGAATTTACTCATTTTCATTTATATTTTTAAAAAAATTACCACAACCAATTCTGAAATCCACCCATTCACACCTATCATCTAACTTTGTTCAATCTCAGCCCTCACGTAATTTCCAGATCTGTCGTTGTCTCTGTGTATATCCGACAACGTAACCTGTTCGTACAGTGTCCTACCCTTAGGTAGTGTTTGCCTCGATGGAGGCCGGTACAAACTTGGGACCCACAAGTATGCAATTCTAAGGATACCAACCGGTCAAAAAAATTTAAGTGACTGGGTATCTTTGTAATTTTGTGTCATCTTGAGTATCAATTTATTTTTCCAATTAATCACATCCTAATTTTTGCCAGCAATAAGGATTTTTTCAAGTGACTTAATTTTACTTTACACCGTAATCTAATAATGTGGCAACCCAAAGTGCCCTCCCCTCCGCCTCATGTATGTATCGCATGAATATAGGATCTCTTAAGTAGGTATCGTCTTGCTCTCGAATTTTTTTAATTATTTTTCTTTTATTTAGTTTCCATTATATATTTTATTATTATTTGCCCTTTTTAAACTAGTCAATCCCAAAAGAGACAAAAAAAAAAACTAAACAATGGAAAATGACATGGGATTGGACATCAATGTACGAGGACAATTACGGGTTCTTTTCTAGATCATGAGCCCTTTATATCTTGGTGTTTACCAATACGGCTACTGAATTAATATTACTAATAATATCATGATTTGATATTATGCATCTATTAATTTTATTTCCTATTTTTCGATGTGATATATCCTCCCCATATTTCTTAACAAAGTAGTCTTGAATCCGATTGGCCTGGTGAGGAGTTTTCGCTCGGTCACAGCAATTTCTTCCTTCCGAAGAAAAACCGTGAATCTAGAATGGATGGAGAGGGACAGATGAGAAGTATGTGAAGTAGTATCACTGTATTATATTGATTAGGGTTCTCGTGGTGAGTATTACATTTATTTCTCCTTCTTTTTTTATGCGGTAGTGTCAGTAACATCTCTAGCAGTTTTGCAGCAGTAATTCAATTCAGCCAAAAAAATCAGAAAAAACAAAATAAAATAATTTTGCAGTAGTGTACATACATATAGATATTATATGGGTAACGAAGACCAAGACATCAGTGGTAATTGGCCGAATTTTCTGGGTCTTCTTCTTATGGTCTACGCACGAGTCTTTCCACGCATCCAACTCGGACCGTTTCTTTCGCATTCCATGCCCCCCGAAGGTGACAGATAACGGTAATTCAAACCCCATGTCGAGCCGAAAAATGAGAAATTTTTTGCAGGGCGTTCATTCGTGAGCCTGCAATGGTTAATTCCGAGAGAAGGGACTGTACGTAGTAGATTCGTAACCGAGAACCAGGCAGACGGGCGTGGTGACGAGGGGAAACTCCCGATGGGCAGGCAGGAGGTGTGTCGCACGGCCTGAATTTCGGGTGGAATCATTCAGCATTCGATCAACTGAGCAAATCGCGCCAAATAATTATCTTTCCTTTCTGATTTTTTTTTCCCTACCTATTCTTCCCCCGTCATCCACGGCCTTACTGCAACCGTGTGGAGTGGCGTATGACTTGGCCAACCAACCGCAGCTGGCTAGCCTCGGCTGCCTCGACAACAATCGATCTTGCAGAACTATTACGAGTGTACAGTCGCACGGATTCAGGCACCGATGTCCCATGCATGCTCTAATTATTTCAGATAATCTTATAATTCTGTTATGAAAATCTTGTAAAGCCAAAAGGATGATTATAATCCAAATATCTAGAAGTTAATAATAAGAAAAATATTAAAACATATAAGATTTTAGGTAGCAATAAACTCAAACATTTAGATAATTATGGGCTTGTATTAGTTTAGAGAAGCTCGTCATAGTCAATTATGAATTATAAAAAAAAAAAAAAAAAAGATGTCCAGACTGGTGAATAGTCAACGTTTGTTCATGAACAGCTTCCCCACCCCCCAACAACTGTGTCATTGGCAGTTTCTTCTCCTAATTTTCCCACTTGAGCAACGTCCATCGATGGAATACTAGCATTGAACAGTCTCTCGATGGAATACTAGCAGAAAACAGTGGATATTATTGCAGAGAAATCAACCCTGGACTCGAACATTGAGCCTCCGGAGCCAGAGGGAGTGAATAGTCATGTGGAAAACATCGTATCTCCTGGTCGGGCTATTGAGCACGAAGTGCCTCTGGACCTGCCTCACCCTCCTGTGCATCCTTAGGTATTGCCTCTGTGAAATCCCCATCAGGATCTCCTTGATCCTGGGAATGTCCTTCACCGCCACCTGAACCGAGAATGCCTTCCAGTTCAGGACGTCGCTGAATGGAGGTATGTAGCCGTCTGAGATGAGGACCGGGATGCACTCTGCATATATCGCCTCCACCACCCTCGGACTTGCCACCTCGTACCCGCTGGGGCACAGGCAGAACCTGTGTCGTGAAGGAAAGATTAGACGAGACTAGTTGGTTCCTGCAGGCTCCGTTTTTTGAGAAGCTGCCGTATTGAATGAATCATTGGACTCGTGTAGATGTAATTAACCAACCTGCTCTTCTTCAGCATCGAGTCATAGCTCAGTCTGGCAGGGACCTGCTCGTAGACCTGCACATCCGGGTCGTTCCTGTCCTTCCAGTGGCTCAGGAGCAAGGACCGAATATGGCCATGGAGACGCCCAGCGAAGAAGGCAAGGATGGTTCTTCGAGATGGGGAGAGGCCACTGATCAGCCCTGAGAGCTTGCCGGTGAGGAGGTGGATCTCGGGAAAGGAAGCATCCCTGGAGGGATTGAATCCCTCTGAAGTGTTCGCGTTGCATAGGATTCTGATCGAGTTTCTGAATAGCTCCGGGACGTAGGAGGATGTGCGAGGCCCCTGAACATCTCAATTAACAGGTCATCAGTTAGATGACTCGATCAAACAAACATGTTAATAAGAACAGTTCTGTAATTTTAGTGGCGCAATCCTCGGCCAAATTTCGAATTGAACCACTTTTTGTTTTGAATTCTTTACACCAGGGCGCATCTCCAATTCATCCATGAAAATGTTCCGATTAAACTACACGAAGTGCACCGAAATGTGCAGTTTTAACAGGAAAAATTACCATACTGGCGAAAGAGGAGAGCCTATATCTTGGTTTCTCACCCAATCATGGCATGAGAGCATGAAATGGTCGGCCCCGAGGCTTCGGTTCCAAAACGGATGTTTACGAGAAATAACATCGATGTAGTCAACAACAGCACGGCCAATAGCGTTTATCTCATGGGATCCAGGCTCGTAGAGGTACTGAACCATCATGACGACACTGAATGGGAGGAAGTACACAAGTGCCTCTTCGGGATTTGCTGTCCGGAAAACGTTACCCTTCTCCATCTCGTTGATGAACATTCCCTCTGTGGAGTATATGCTCTTGCACAGTCCGTTGTGGAACATCGGGGGCTCTCCTTCCTCGTACACATAGATCTTGAAGAGCTTCTCCATTTCGAGGTAACTCCTAGATAAGATAGACCTTAATGATAAGGTGATAAAATGCTCTAATGATCCTAAGTTTGCAGACAATAGGAGGCTACTGCATTGAAACCGACTCTGTTAATCACATAGTGAGCGGGCGAATCTATGGGAAAGTCCTTTTATAGATACCCATACGTGAATGTAGATGGAAATATACCGGTGAAAAGCATTAGGATTCTGGTAGATGGGGCCTCTGGGAACATAGTCGGGGTCTTCAAGGATTGAGGTTAGGTTCCGGATGAGAGCTGCTTCTCTTATGGAAGACCGAGCCGAGGACAAGCTTGCTTCCAGCCTCTCCAACCTGCCGTATCTCTTTGCCGTACTCCCAGCATATCCCACGGCTATAAGCTCAGATTCGGTCTGGTTCTCCTCATCGTTTGCCTAATTGTGCTCCAAGGCACAATATCCATAAGAATTTCGAAAGAAAAAAGCGGCATATATGGGGAATACAGAGAAAGTAAGTGCATCATGACATCAGAGAGTTCCATTTTTTGAATATCTGGAACACCGATATTTAATCGGCATCTCTGATATGTTTCTCCACCAATGCACTTGACCCAGTAGGAGAGGTCGATTTGTGACTGCTTTGATGTAAGAGACTGGGAAACCTTACCATTGATGGAATGGAAAATGTCAGGGCCAAGCCCGTGTCCAGATAATTTGACTGAGCAGCCATAGGGCTTGGTGAGTAGGCTGGGCCGGGCACGGTCGGAGCAGAAGTGGAAGTAGCAGCAAAAGCGGAAGAAGGAAAAGAGGAAGTCATTGATGTCCATGTGGAAGAGGGAACAAGAGAAAAGGATCTCTCATGCCCAAGGCTTGAAATGACAAGAGAGATGAAGATCAGAGGCAGAAAAAGGAACAGAACCAAACAGCTGTTGTAAGAAGAAGGTTGCTGCTTCATGGAAGACCAGCGTTGCATCCTGTAAGGTCAGAGACTCGTCACTAGGAGTGAGCATTCAAAGGAGGATGAGCAGGAGGAGGAAAAGGTGAAGGGTGTGGAGGATCATATTCATTGCTTGAGCAGTCAGGTTATCCCTTGCTGCTCATCAGAGTTCATGGATCATTCTTCTGCTTTTCTCCACAGCATTTATCTGATCCCCCATGCAAAAATATGCTTCCTTACAATTTAAGTCTCCGGCTTCCCTATATATATATATATATATATCTATTTATCCATGTACTAATATATTGATAACAATCGAAAGAATATACGTTTATGCGTGTGGCGAAATAGATAACAGAATCGAAATTTGTTCTCAAATATAAATAAAGAGAAATGCTCTTTTTCCCCTTACCCATTTAAATTACTAGCCCACTTTTTTCCTTACGCATGCACACATGTGGATCTCTCCTCTTCCAGAGACATGCCACGTACACCAAACCTTAACCTTCCTCGAACTGCAGTTGCTACAGAGGTTTTTAGACTCCCAACGAAAATCATGCTTCCCTTTATCAATACCAACCGCCGACTCACGTTCACTTCTCAAAGCATTCGGAACACTCATCACTAAGAAGAAGGAGAAGAAGAAGAAGCGGCCATGGAGGTTCCAGTGGGATTCTTGGCAAAGATGTGGAGCTTCCTTTCTTTCCTGCCCTTCTTCCTCCTTCTCTTCCTCCTCGGTCTCCTCAAAGGTACCTCTCCTCCATTCCATCTTCCCAAGAATGATTCTATTACTCTGTGTAACGTCTAATCTATCCAATCGTCTTCTTTCGAGCAGCGGCGGTTATAGTTCCGCTGGCACTAGTCATCATCGTGACTGGAAACTCGGCTACTGTGATAGGGCTATGGCCTGCCCATGTGATGTGGACATACTACTGCGTAGCACGGTGCAACTTCTTTCGCTAAATTGTTTGTTGTGGGGGTTGGGGGGGTGGAGTGGTGGTTGATGCGTGGAGTGACACTGCTTGTGTTGCCCTCTTTCTTATTAGGACCAAGAGACTTGGACTGATCCTGAAGATCCTACTCTTGCTGCTGTTGCCAGTGCCCCTAATTCTTTGGCCGTTCGTAGGGATTTTCGGGAGCCTTCTGGGGGCCGCAGGTTACGGGGTGTTCGCTCCACTCATAGCGACTTTTGAAGCTGTCGGAGAGAACGTGACTGATAAATTCTACCACTGCTCTGCGGTAAGCATGGATATGTCGGGACACTCAGGCTGGCTAGTTTCACTTCCGTATGGTTCATATCATAGAAATACCATGTGAACTCCAGGATGGCTGCTGGTCGACGATCAAAGGCAGTTGCACCGTGGTACGGGACTTCACCGACTTCTGCTTCCACTCCTACTTCTCCTACATGGACGAATTGAGAGAGGCGTTGGGGTCCCACAAGAAGCCTGTGGATGTGAAGTAAGTCCTTTCTTGTATTTTGGACAGAACTCTTTCATAACCCCAAACAAGTTATGTTTCGGTTGCTTCTCCGTAGGTTATCGAAGTTACCGGGTTGTCTGTTGGCGAGCTTACTTGGTGTTATAGTGGACGTTATTCCTATTTCTCTCATAGCCCTCTGGAAGAGCCCGTACATGCTGTTCAGAGGATGGAAGAGGCTGCTCGAAGACTTGATTGGGAGAGAGGGACCATTCTTGGAGACGGTTTGTGTCCCATTTGCAGGTCTCGCAATCATTCTCTGGCCTCTGGCCGTGGTCGGAGCTGTCCTAGCTTCTTTCATCTCCAGCTTCTTCCTCGGGCTTTACAGTGGAGTGGTTGCCCACCAGGTGCTGGAAAATCTGCTTAAGAGTGTGCTGAGGTTCGTTGTAGTCGATTCATTACCTGAAACAAAACTGAATTGATTTTATAGGAGGATTCGTTTCAGATGGGATTGGCTTATACCATTGCAATTGTCTCATTGTTTGATGAGTATGTCAATGACATGCTCTACTTGAGAGAAGGATCATGCTTGCCGAGGTTTGTCATGTTTTTCCTTCCCTTGGATTTTTCTCTGTTTATCAATCTGAATGTTAATTTTGAGACAAGCCCGTGACAGCTAGGCCTGACTACCGTAGAAACACAAAGCCTAGGGCCGGGAAGGAAAGTGTAAATTCTACCAACAGGAATGAACCAAAAGGCCTTCGGAGGGAAGGCTCATCGCATCCTGCACTTCCACCTCAACAGTCGAGGACACTGAAGTGGAAAATCCAACAGTATAAGCCGATGCAGGTGACATTCTCGAACCTTCAACTTAGACATAACTTTCTACTCTAGTGACATGCTGACGAAAATTTCATCATTGTAGGTATGGGATTGGTTGTTCAAATCGTGCGAGATAAATGGTAGGATTCTCCTCCGTGAAGGTTTGATCGACAATGAGGACATCGAGGAGTGTATAGTGGGAGGTAACTGCAAGAAGCTGGGCATAAAACTTCCCACCTGGACTATTTTACAGTGCCTGCTAGCTTCAGCAAAGTTCAACTTGTCGGGTCTCCTGATTTGTAAGTCACTTCTTATCCACATTATCGGATATCCAATGAGCTTGGGTACGAGAGTTTCTTCTGCTAAGTACCATTTTTGGATTGGTTTGTAGCTGACGATGTGGAGCTAACAAGGATCAATGGCCCGAGGGACAGAGTGCTTGAATGGTTCATCGGGCCGTTACTGATAATGAAAGAGCAGATCAAGGGTCTCGAGTTGAGCAACGACGAAGAGATGTGCCTGGGAAGGATAGTGATGAAGCACACGAATGAGAAACCCGAGGACTGGGACAGCACTGGGTTCCCTTCCAAAGATAACGTCAGAAGAGCACAGCTGCAGGCTATAATACGGAGGTAAGGGTGTCCCAAACTGCAGGATGCTAGCTGTTTGTTGATGGCACGATTCAATCTCAGCGAGTCTGATGGTTCGGTTTCTTTCTCGCAAAATTAAGAGATTTCAATTGTAATCAATGAGTATGCTATATGTCACCTTTCAGATTACGGGGCATCGTAGCTTCATTGTCCCATTTACCGACCTTCAGGCGGCGGTTCAGGAACCTGGTGAAAGTGCTGTATGTGGAAGCCGTTGCATCAGACGACCGTGTGGGAGGGGTCGCTGTTCTGGTCGAGAGTGACAAGAAGAGCCCAGGGGAAGCAGAACAGGATCCACAACATCTTGAGATCGTTTGATTGTCTTGCAGAAGATCTTTCCCCTCTGCCTCGTCTTGTGATTTTATACTTCCTAATCCTCCCCTACATCTTCATAGTTTCATGAAAAGATCAAAATCTGCAAGATATGTTATTCACCGATCAAAAAGTAGTCCCATGCTCTGTCGAAACACGGCTTCCATCTGACTGACCGAAGGCATCTGCAACTGCCGAGCTTTGTCATGGTGGATGATGACGACTGTGGCCGGGCCCGCCTCTACCGGTTACACAAGGATGACGACATCCAGGATCGCGTGGTCACACACCGACGACGTCCTGGGGTCGACATGCAGGATATTCCAGCACGTTTATCGAATGAGCCACCTGCACGTGTCCTTAGCTCGACATCTTGACTGCGAATTGAATGTGCCGATACGAGATCACTGGTGCCACGGCACGGTGGTGAGATTTCCTGCGATTTGATCCAACTATCTGTTCTGACGGTGCAAATGTTGCAACTTGACGATCGAAGTGGGCTCACATTAAGCGGAAAACACGAATTATTTCAGATTCAAGAGGATAACGGTGGATGCGCACGTGCTACTTCGCTAGGCGATTTTTCCTTCTTTTCTTTTTTTTTTTCCATTTTTGTCATTTCGTGTGTCTAGACGAGGAAAGGAAAAAAAAAGTTGTGATATGCTTCGACATAGAAATGATATTTTATTTGACTTGCACTGTTTTTTTAATTATAAATTTTATTTATTAACACAATTTAAATCTAAACTCGCATGTGTACGTGTACACATGTGCGAGTTTGATGAACAACAAAATATTACAACAAAATCTCTTATTCGATTTATCCCTTATTTAAGGTTTAAAATTTTTAAGAGTGAATATATAGTTTTAAAGATGAACTCTATATTTATATGATATATTATTTAATTATTAATAAGTCAAATAATATTAATATCAAAAAGAAATTTCTACCCTGCATGAGTGAGTGCAGAGAGAGAGAGAGAGAGAGGAGAAGCCAGCGGACGACGGAAGGGAAGAGAGAGAAGGGAAGGCTCCACTCCATCCATGGGAAGCGGAGAAGGTGGGGCGGTGGGCGATGGGGTCGATTTACCAACGGATAGTTGCCACGTTGGCAGCGGGAGATGGCTTCTCACGTGAATCCTTGACTCTTCCTCCGCCCCACCTCCGGTTCACCGAGCCCTGTCTGTCTCTGTTTGCCTGTCGTCGTTTTCTGTCGCAACTCTCTCAGGGTGTCTTCATATGGCAACCGCGAAAACAACAAACTCGTTTGAGATTCCCGTCCCCCACAGCGAGCTTTCCATCTAGATTCCCGTCGCACTGCGTCATCACGTGCTCGAGACATCGACAACATGCACGATCATGGGACTTCGTCGCACTTGCATCTGTCTCGCGCCTTTTCCTCTTGACTGACCCAGATTTGAGTTGAGCCAAAAGGCTCTCTCAATCACGACCCGAATATCTAAAGCTCTTGAGAGACATCGGACTACCACCACAATTGCTCCCCACTTCAGTGATCCATCCGATCCACTGGTTGATATTTCAGCGAGCGTCTCGACCTCCGCCTTCGACCTTATTATGTCCACGTGCTCTTCATCCCTTCTTCTTTCCATCTGCACTCCTTCAGACTCTTACTTTGTCTGAATATATCCCATTGCGCGCTGTTATTATTGTAGATAGCGTTTACTCTCTCTGTCTACTGAAATACTGTCGTACTCGACGTACGTTGTTCTCTCTCTCTCTCTCTCTCTATATATATATATATATATATCAGGATCTAAATAGATCTATGTACATAAGTATATATATACATATATTTTTCCATATTACATATGTTGTGTCGATGTTGCAGCCACGAATCTAACCCCTGAAACTTAGATTATTCAGCCAAGTAGAGAGAGGGAGAGAGAGAGAGAGAGTATAAAACTTAGGGTTCCGGTCTGATTATTATGGTTAAGTTTTATTAATGGTGAAAATTTATACAGGAGAGACCTTTACTGCCGAGGGTGCCAGCCTCGATCCAAGTATAGGTTAAGATTCGTTAATATTGTGATTATCGGGTAGCGAGAACAGGAGGAATAATGCCTACTGTCAACGTGCACATCAATTTTTTTTTTAATCCAATTGATTTCTAAAAGCCATTAGACCCTAATTAATCCAATTTGAGTCGGATTAACTCACTTAACTAGATAAAATTCTCTAAATATAAATTTTTTTTCATTTACATAACTCCAATTTAAGATCTTATTTAAGGAGAAGGGACACCAAAACATCATTATACACATCTTTGATATTGCGTTGTAACGAATCTAATACTTCCAATCATAGTTTTAAAAACTAGACCGGCCCGGCCTATTCGACTGGTTTAACAAGGAATCGGCCACTCACATGGTCCGATTCCTATAAAAGATTCGATTGTACATTCAAAGAGGTTAATTCTGATTGAGCTGGTTAACTTAAAATTTTAAAAAAATAAAAATATATTATAATTTACTTATTTTATTTTACTACACTTATATTTATATTTTATATTAAACTTTTATTTAATATAATTATTATATTAATTATTTTTATTATAAATTATATTCAAATTATGATATTATGTAAATTTATTAATAATATTATTTATTAAATATACGGTTCAACCCATTAACTTTTTGGTCGAACTTATAAATTCATGCCTACACCAATTTTCGATTTGGTCTGATTTTAAAAACTATTATTTGTATTAGGAAAAAAAAGAAAGGAAAGAGAAAATACCTTTCACATTTGAAAGAGAGAGAGAGGAAGACAGTCACTCTTTTGGCATTTTTTTGGGCTCACTGTTCATTTCACTCGAAGGACAGGGCGTGACTGTTCAATTCGTCGAGCCATTTGCCAATTTTACCACCCCTAGTGGGGGTGGAATAATTGGGTGCTGAGAAGACAAATAATAATAATAAAAGATGTCCAATGAACACAAGCTTCCAAATCGAGATCCGACCTAGCTTCCGCATTAAAAAAAAGATCGAATTTCACATGCGATAATTCATTTTGACAATCAGCAAATCCAACAGTAATATCAATGCACCCTTCAACTCCGTACGGCATCCTGTGTGTGTTTTAGTTATATCTGTTTATACAAATTTGAAGTTGTATTAGTAATTCATTTACTGGACCACTAAATAAATAATTCAATGATCGAATCCTATATTGAGAGATTAACAAGAATTTTTTTAGAAATTTTGGTTCGATTATAAACTAATTTCGAAATATGTGTGCTGAAAAAAAAAGTTAGATATATGTGTGTACATAACGACACTTTTGTGTGTGTATGTAAGTGTATACATATGATGTGGATAGATATAGACGGATGGTGCGATCTGTACGAGCAGCTAAGATAGATAGCTTGATAGCTCGACAAGTGGCTGTGGGGAGACTGACACGTTGACAGAGGGACAAGCCGCTTCATGTGACGGTGTCTACCTGGGACACACCCTGAGCGCACCCAGCAGGACGCCACCTGTTAAATTGTACCGAGTATACATGCAGGCATACATATATATATATATATGTATAGGATTTTGTGGCCGTGGGACCCGCACTCCTATGCAAGTGGCCATTAATAGGGTCCTCAGACTTTATCGCTAGAACTTCGACCAGCGCGCCTTGCACTCACTCAATCATTTGTCCATCCTATTTGTCTTCACGTCACTGACACATTATTCCTCTTTTCCGTTTACAGTGTGTTACTAAATAGGTGATTTTATTTAGATAATAATATAATAATAATTTTTTTTATTAAATAAAGTATTTATAAATTTAAAATAAAAATATAATAAAAAAGATTAAAGAAATTTTATAAATTTTATAATAAAAATTAAGTTTATGATACCTTAATAATGAACTTTTTTATCTAATTATTTTATTTTATTATTATATACTTTTCCTGCGTACATTAACATTAATTTTTAGAGACTATGCAGTGAAATTAGTTAAATTTCATTGGCCAAATATACACTCTAATACCATAACAGAGTAGGACAGTCACCACGAACGTTTATTCTGAAACGTTAGTTTTATTAAATGAGATATTTATATTATTTTATTATTTAATAGGATGGTATTATCATCTCATTAACATACCGGTCTTATTTAAATTTTGATCAGCATGGATTCTTCAACCAATGATATTGTCTGTGCGCACGTGCGAATCGCGTATGTGTCGAATAATAATCGTGCCGGGAAGACTTTTGTCCTGCCCTTATCCCCGTGCCAAGGGACGCTCGTTCCCACTAGCAAGGGGCATTGTGAGATTTGCAAGTCACTTTGAGGGACTGTCCGGTCGGGACGGTGCGAATGAAAGATTCTGTTTTTCCAAGGTTCTGGGAGAATTTTATCAGGCACAGTATGTATTATTCTCAGAGCAATGATCTCTTGCAGTTCCCTCGAGTCCAATGGGGGCCTTAATTTTCTTCAAGATGACGGCAAAAAAAAAAAAACTCTCATATCAGGAAAAATGAATAATTTGATAGATTGAACACATTGCTGTTATACCCATTAAAATTTTTATGTTAATATCTCTCTTATAATATTAATAAAAAATTCTACTATTAAAATAAGAGATTAAGTTAAATTTAAGTTGAAAAATTAAGAGGAAGAGATTTTAGTGTAATAATACTATTATTAATATAATAATTAAGATATTATATATTTAATTTTTATCATAAAATTTTCTACATATTTTTTTTATATTATCCTATTTTATTTTAATTTTTATCTCATATATATATATATATATAATAAAAAAATTTAGCCGTCACGTGCGAGAATGATCCTGATCTGATTAATGATAGCACTATGAATGAAAAACTCTTCCTTTACAAGATAGTGTGATAGTGTTTCTCAGTCATCCAAACAAAGATATTATATGATTAGCCTTTTATATAAATATATATAATAGAACAAGTTATTTTTCATGTTATTAAACTCTTGAAGAAGAATGAAACAATTATTTTGATGTACAGTAAGGTCGTGGGATAGTTGACACGATTACCATAGATCATTTCACCTGAAACTGACAAGCATAGTCTTGTTGTGTTTGGCGCCATTTGAAACTCTACACGAATTATGGGACGGATCTAACATGTTAACACGTCCGCGGACCCGTATTTCTGAGTCCAAGTTGAGGGATTTCACCTATATATTAGAAGGAAAAACGAAAACGAAAACTGTTTTTTTTTTTAAATTCCCTTTTAACGATTAGGCCACCAATAGGGGGACACTGTGGCAAAGTAACTGGGGTTAGGGAGGCCTATAATTAGCCCGGAAGATGGGGTGAGCCTAACCCAGGTTAAGAGTTAAAGGTTAACCATGGATTTATCGTTTTCGGCGATGGCCCCCTACGGCTCTCCTCTTCCTTGCTATATATACCGGCTGCTGGGGCCATTCACCTTACTCCTCCCCCAGCATCATAGCTCAACAGGCCACAAATGATAAGTGTTGTCCTCCAGGCTCCTCCTCTCATCTCCGTTTCTCCCAGAGTACTGTTTCTTCCTCGCACGCTGTTTTTGACGGGAAAGGCCGAAGTTTTTATGGGTAAGTTCTCTCGCATTTCCAAGGCGCCTGCTTGGTTTCTTGCCCTCTTTTTTTCCCCGGTTTCATCGGAGTTTTTGTGCCCTTTGGGGCTGTGTTCAACATGTGATCTGAAGATGGAACAAAGGGGTCTGTTTGTGCCGCGTCGATTCTCTGATCTCTTGTATTATAGGGATTTCTGTCTGCTTCGATTTGGGATTTCCTCTTTTTGGGGCTAAAGTCGTTTTTCCCCCCCTGTACTCAAGTGTTAGAGAGGTGCTAAATCTTGATTTTTCCCCTGATGGAACGATTTATTATTTATTGGTGGTATGATGATAATCAAGCTACGGGGTTTTTTTTCTCTCTCGTTTCGGGCCTTTTCTCACTGACGTCATCGCTGCTCGTCTGTTTGGTTTCATGCTAATCTTGCTCTTTCTTTCCTTCTTTCCTCTTTGTGCGGGTTATGGATGATGATGTTATTGTATAATTTTGTATCTTTGATGTAGAACAGTTAATGAAGTGGATAAAGAAGGCTGCTATTTTGGGATTTAGTTAATTTCTTATCTGTTGCTTCTTTGCCTTTATGATTATTGTCAGTGGTCTCTTTTTACATCCATGATTCAGAATACAGGCATATGGCTTAGCTTTCTTTGTTTGTCATTCTTTTGATTGTTTTTGTGATTTTTCCTGACACCGTTTTGGTTTCCTTTCCAGGTCTTTAACATATGTAATGTCAAGAGTGATTTGGTTGCACCTCAATTTGCTACCAGTTAATTGTGCTTCAGATTCGGATTCTTCAATTTGGCTGGGAAATCCTCAATTTGGAGTGGGCGTTTGACTAGGTCGTGAAAGTGGAAAAGATTCAGCTTACATAATACACCCCAAAGCTTCTCATCCTCTGTCGAAATGGGTCTCTCAAGTCTTCCTGCCCCATCCGAAGGAATGCTATGCATTATCTTGGTAAACACTGCCCTCACCATCTCCATCTTCAAGAATTTCATCCGAGCAATTGTCCACATCTTTGGGCTCTGGCTCTCTGTGTCATCTTCGTCATCATCACCACCGTCATCAACAACTGAATCTGCCGTAATTCATCCACTGGACTGCTCTGAGTTCAACTCTAGCCCGACAGAGATATACATCGAACAATTCCGGAGCCAGACACCCACTGTCCGTTTCGATTCAGTTTTTAGCCTTGACAGGGGAGAGCACGACTGCTCGGTCTGCCTGACCCAGTTCAAGCCCCACTCAGGGATCAATCACCTTTCCTGTGGACACATCTTCCACAACGTGTGCTTGGAGCGGTGGCTCAACTACTGCAACGTCACCTGCCCGCTGTGCAGGAAACCACTGATGCCCGAGGAAGACACGCCCTGCTTCTGGTGAAGATGTGAGAGTCGCTCACAAGTTTAAATGAGGAGAGTTCTTGTAGATTTTCTTTTAAGTGAGGAGTTCCTGTAGATTTTTCTTTCGTACAGCATAGTTATCTCGCATGGATGTACAGGTTCTTACCCGAATTTATGCATCGGGTTTAGCTGATGTCGTGTCAGAGGTTGCTGAGTAGATGCCATAATCTCTAATGGTGTATATATAGGATGGAGCTTTACTGTGTTCTTTCCTTTTCATGTGCGTCTGAGGCTGGGGCTGCTGTTGTCCTTTATTCTTAAGATATTGGAAGAGCTGACTTATCATGTGAATTTATCGTGTGCAGCATGTTGTATAAATTGATGAAGGGAATGCAGCTTCATGCTGTTAAGATTCATCTGTTTGATGGAATGGAACAGGAGGGGCGAGGCATCACTTCAGATTAGAAGAGGAAATAGGAATGACTTGACTGATGAACTTTGTCGTCTGCAGAAGAACAGGTGTTTGTGTATGTCTTCGTTTATAGCCCAAAAGAGGCGAAAGAGAACTGGAAAACTAGTTGGGACCTGGGACAATCCTTGGTAAGCTCTCAGTGAATAATTAATACGTGAAGAAATGGATAAAGGGCTGAACCTTGAAATCTCGAAGATGAAACAAGGACCCAATCAGGAGGGGTCTCATGCATATATTTCTCAAATAAGATATTGGACAAAAATGGTTCTACATTTCACTGCTGGGTGAGTGAACTTTGCTCGAATTTGAACGAGTGAGTTCCCGCTTGTTTTGTGTCTGTCAGTGGTTTCTCACATTGTTTATCGTGCTGTGAGTGAGGCCCTAATCGGCCTAGTAATTTTCCCTGTAATGAAGACTGACCAAAATCAGCACTTTTTATTTGGGCCGAGGCCCATGGGCCCATCTACGGGCCGACGAATACGACGTCGGATTTTCACCCAACGCGCAAAAACACAAAGGCGCCATGCCGGGCGGAGAGCACCGACCCTATCCATCTTCTTCCTCCTCTTCATCCTCACACATACTGGCAACTCTCTCTCTCTCTCTCTCTGTGTCTTAATGGAGGCAACGGCATGATAAAACCTCAAAATAACCATCACCTTCGCTTCCCATCATGGCCTTTTCTCTGCTCAAGCGCTGTCCGCGCTTAACTGAGGCCATGGATGTCCCTGAAGCTCGGTCACACTATCACCTCCTCTCTCCTCCGCCCCTTCCCGTCCCTTGCTTCGACCGCTTCCTCTCCTCGTAAGTAACTTAGAATTCTATCATACTTCGTGTCCTGTGTCTCTTCCTTGAGTTTTCAGATGGCGAAACCGCTTGCTAAAGCATATGAATTGGAACCCAATGATAATTTTTTCTTGAGTAGTAGTTGTTGTTGCGGATACTATCCTGCAATCAAGATGGCTGCTTTCCAACCCGGGAATTTTCCCTTTTGAGCTGCAATCCAATCAGATTGCACAGACTTATGGAAATTAAAAGAAAAAAAAAGAAGAGAATTAAAATAATAATAATCTTGCTGCATAGCCATTAATGTAGTTTAGTGTTGAAGCAGGTACCTTTGTCCTCATCCACCACATGAAAATGGGTCCAGACTTGCTCTTGCTGTCGGAATTAACCATTCTCATATCAGATTGCCTGTAATGTCTACTAGGAAAGGTATATTTGAATTTCCCTGAATTTTCAGCTGCTTATTCGTCATGCATATCACTTGTATACGGACTGGATTTTTATATGAGGACATCAGAGCCCGTTTTCTAACTCTTTCCTGAAGAGCTGTTGATAATGTTTAGCCGATTCAGTCTTCCTGTTCAACTTTTCAGGAAAGTCACTTCTTTCATCTAAGAGCTCCTGTGAGATACTTTGGATTGTTGAAGCTGAATTGGCAGATTGTCAGCTATTATATCTAACTGGAGATCCAGCTGAGTTAGGCTGCTGGAACCTGGAGATGGCCATTCCGATGTCTCGAACCTCACATTCTAACCTGTGGAAGGCTGAAATCAAGGTAGGAGCTTTTCATGGTTACCATTAGCAATTGATATGTCTTTGCTTATTGTGGTTGATATGCTGTCTTGAGCATTAACAACCAAAGTTGACCTATCTATTGATCCAAGCTGGCTGATTGAATTGTGCACTGCATACAGCATTACCCTCATATTTAGGTTTAGAAGAAAGACTGGGCCCAATGAATGGATAAACCAACAAAATGCGATTAAATGAGAGATTCAGATGGAAACTCAAATCTTATACCAGTACTATGGGCTTACTATGGCTTTTTAATCTGTGCAATAAAGAGGACTAAAGATAGTGGTATTCTGAATTTTGAAGTTGAATATGAAGACCTGGAAAATTATATGTAATGACCTCCCACGTTTTTGTTGCCCAGGTTGCTACTGGGATAAGTTTCAAATACAACTATTTTATCAAAGAAGAATCATGGCCTTCTGATATCACATGGCGACCTGGACCAGAATTTTCCCTTTTGGTACCTACGCATGACCATGAGAGGAAAATCATGGTAAGGGATTCATGGATGAAAATTGGGACTAAAAGTAGGTCCTCAACCCATGCATGGGATTCGTGGATAGAGGAGAATTTCCAGCCGAATGAAGCTTTAGAAGGCCCTCCAGCCAGAGGTGATAACTCTTTCTTGATATATTTGTCTTCTCAATAGCTAACCATAATATGCTTCTGAACACTCAAATGCTTCCAGTGGCTTGACAGATGCAGATGAAGCTGTGAAATGCCTTGAGACTGATATGCTTCAAGTAGAGTCATCCTTCAAGGATCTTGCAGTCAACAATTATTTCTACTCTGACGATGATGATACAATTAGTCTCACCCATAAGGCCTATAGGTCAGATGCAACTTTCTCTGAAAGAGACCAGCCTGTTGAGGAACCGTGGCTTCTTGGGACTCTCCTTACTCATGTTTCCAACAATCGGGAGTTTGATGAGCCTAAAATTAGTGATAATAGACAAGGTGATATTTCACAGTTGGAGACTCAAAATCGGCTTCTTGGAGTAACTGAGAAGTTGTCAGAGGAACAGAAAGTCTTGGCCCCAGCTAATGTTTCTGTTTCTACTGTTATATTAATTAATTCTTCGATATGTACAATGCAAAGGATTGCAGTACTGGAAGATGGGGAATTAGTCGAGTTGCTGCTGGAACCAGTTAAAAGCAATGTACAATGTGATAGTGTTTATCTAGGAGTCGTGACAAAACTTGTTCCCAGCATGGGCGGGGCTTTTGTTAATATTGGGAACTCAAGGCACTCTCTTATGGATATAAAAAAAAAACAGGGAGCCTTTCATATTCCCTCCATTTTCTCAACAAAGGCTAAGACAGGGAACAAATGGTTCGGTCAATGAAGCCCATGAAGGACAGGCAATTGGTCATGGAGATGAACACACATCGCATGATGATGTCGAAAATTTTCATGATGTTACTGATAGTTTTCCTCAGAATGTTCCAGGAAAATATATGCAGGATGAATATGAGGAGCATGAGGATGAGGATGAGGATGATGGTCTAGAAATTCTCAGAGAAAGTCCTAATGGTAGTTTAATCCATCTTAGTGAAATGAGCATCGATTCAAATGGTAACGTAGACAGCAATGAGAAGCATCAAGAGGGTGAAACTTCCTTCAGTATGCTCTTCAGTGAATCTGAAGTGGCAAGTAGCTTTCAGATACCTGACTTCAAGGACAGAAAGAATCTCATGGGAACATCTGAGGGTGAAAATAGCTGGAACATGGTTCAAAAAGGAACCAAGATAATTGTGCAAGTTGTCAAAGAAGGGCTAGGCACTAAAGGCCCCACCTTGACCCCTTATCCAAAATTAAGAAGTAGATTCTGGGTATAGTACTATCATCTCCCAGACCCCTTTTCTATGGTTTGTTGCTTCTAATCTTTGCAATGTATGAAGACCACTGAATTTATTACTCTTTTCTTCTGTCCCTGATTTGCAGATACTGATCAGCCAGTGTGATAGAATCGGAGTCTCAAAGAAGATTAGTGGCCTGGAACGCACCAGATTAAAAGTTATAGCAAAGACATTGCAGCCTTCAGGTTTTGGTCTTACTGTTAGGACTGTTGCTGCTGGTCATTCTTTAGAAGAACTGCAGAAAGACTTGGAAGGTTTGCTTTCTACCTGGAAAAACATAATTGAACATGCAAAATCTGCAGCTCTTGCTGCAGATGAAGGTGTTGAAGGGGCTGTTCCTGTAATTTTGCATAGGGCCATGGGTCAAACACTATCAGTAGTGCAGGATTATTTTAATGAGAAGGTAAAGCAGTGAAACTATTTGTGGTTCTTTCTCTTTCCACTTATGAGTGTCACTTTCTTGGAGTGCTTACATTTGAAATATATATTGTACTTACAGGTGAAGAAAATGGTTGTCGACTCACCAAGGACTTTTCACGAGGTATTGCTGAATTTTGCAGGTCTACTGTGGACTTTTTTTCCTGCTTGACCTTGGCATACAAGTTTGAAAAGTGATTATTTCTTTGTCTCTTCTTTCTTACTGGAACTAGAGTAATGTGTCCAACTCTACTTTTAGATTTTAACTATTTTGGGTGTTGCGTCAAAGTTTTTTCGGATAAATGCATGGTACTTCAGTAATTGTAGTGAAGCTTATGGGAAGGATCTTTAACACTCTTCTAAGAATCCAAAAACAACTGGGTTTTTACATGTTGATCACTCATTAGCATGCACACCCAATCAACCAAGAACATTAATTTATTTAGCTATTTTTCACTGAAGGTCTGGGAACAACCATAGTCTCTCCTTGACAGGGTCAGTAATCGTTTCACCAAATGTGAGATTGAGACACTGGTGTCTCGAAAATTCTTGAGTTCCATGAAACATTCCATGCACAAGTAAATGTGAAAAAACCTTTTGGAGAAGATTTCCATACCACCACATCAATTCCCAAAAGACCTGTCTGCATTGCTAGAGACTCAATTTGAGATGATTGAGGATCATTATTTCTAGGCTGATGCCATTCTCCATTTCTATAAACGGCATTTACTTTGACCTCTTTCAAGATAGTATAAAGTCAAATAAAACCTCTTTCACAAATTTTAATTAATGGACCTATTTGTAACCTGGAATCACACTAGAAAGAAGTCTTAGAAGTCTTGTTTTGGTTTGAGACCTGGCAACTGATCTGAGTCAAGGGGTTTTCCTCCCAACTCCAAGAACAATCACATGGAATTTTGAGAGATCAAAAGCATTTATGGTTATGTCATTAGTTTTTGGAAAGTTGTTTTTATCTGGAGACAATACAATTACTGAAAATGCTTTTGCTGTGTGAAATTTGTCAGGTTACTAACTATCTTCAAGAAATTGCACCTGATCTCTGTGACCGAGTTGAGCTATATAACAAGAGAAATCCCCTGTTTGATGAATATAATATAGAAACTGAAATTGATAACATCCTCAGTAAAAGGTGAGTACAACTATGTATCGTATCAATTTCTGTGGTAGTAGGTACTTGATGTTTTGATTTCTAAACAGAGACTTTGTCCCATCAAATATTTGTTCTCATGAATTATAATATGATTAGACGTTTTTGTTAGAGAAATTTTGGACCCCATTTATATTTGTGAAGCCTTTGAACCGTCATTAAAATTCTGAGAAACATGTGTACAAATCTTTCTTTTTCTTCCAGATAATTTTATAAATATACTCCTTGGCATTCTAGTATCAACTTTTATTGATGAAGTCTACTCTTTGCCAATTAACTTTCGTTTTGTTCCTCTATGTTAGGGTTCCCCTTGTCAATGGAGGTTCTTTAGTTATTGAACAAACTGAGGCCTTAGTCTCCATTGATGTAAATGGAGGCCATGGAATGTTCGGACAGGGGAATTCACAAGAGAAGGCTATTCTTGATGTGAATCTATCAGCAGCAAGACAGGTACCTAGCCACTAATATTAATTGCCATCTTAAATTTCTCCCCTCTTTTTTTTCAGGTTTCATAATTGTAAGCTCATTAACTGTGGAGTTCACTGACCTCCCTTGGATGAAAGGTATGTGACTGTGCAGGAACCTAGGTTGTAGTCTGCATGAGTTTTTAATCAAGTTGCTTTAAATATTTCAGATTGCTCGAGAGTTACGGCTTCGGGACATTGGTGGCATTATTGTGGTAGATTTCATAGATATGGCAGATGAATGTAAGTCTGTCTTTCTCTCTTAGTCCCTAACCCATGCCACCATTCTCCTTGCTTCCACTTGTTTGGCTATTCGTGACTCCATTTTACTCTTGGTCTTGAATGCTTGTTTCAGCAAATAAGAGATTGGTCTATGAAGAAATCAAAAAGGCTGTCGAGAGAGACCGTTCCATGGTGAAAGTTTCTGAATTATCTAAGTATGGCCTCATGGAAATGACCAGAAAGAGGGTATGTGTCCACCTTCTAGTTGGCTATTTTTACAAACAGAAGTTATGAATTTTTTTTGGTTCAGTTATATATTGATTCCTGAATTAACGTTTTCTTTGGCTTAGACATTTGCGTGAACTAGGGAAAGTTATACTGAATAGTATTATTTGTATAGAATTTCTATGGTACTGTAAAAACAAGCTATGTTACTTGCATCTTAATGCAATGCCAGGCTCGGGTTAGGGCAGTTCTGTATAATTAATATTTTTCTTTTGTTGGCAGGTTCGGCCAAGCGTGACTTTCATGGTGAGTGAGCCCTGCACATGTTGTCATGCTACTGGAAGAGTTGAAGCTCTGGAGACCTCATTTTCAAAAATCGAACAGGAGATTTGTCGTCTACTGGTGAGGCTTTATCTCGTCTTCTCTGCTCCTCTCCGCTTTGGTTTGCTTCACGAACAAGGACCATCGGTGACTGTTTTCGCGAGACATGCTTTTAAAGAGCAGATAAATTGCTTCTGAGATGTGCTATATCGTTTTCTCGCCTCAGTTGACTGCTTCAAATAGCAACCAATGCATGCTTTAATGCACGAAAAAAAGTTGTGTGCGGTGAGGTTTTTCTCATAATTTGTAACTAGGATCAGCACATCTCCAATCATGGCAGAGTAAAATTGAAGCAAAAGCCAACCCAGAAGACCTGAAGTCCTGGCCTAGATTTGTACTGAGGGTTGACCATCACATGTGTGAGTACTTGACTTCGGGGAAGAAGACGAGGATTGCGACTTTGAGTAGTTCTCTTAAAGTCTGGATTCTGCTTAAGGTATGGTTCCAACCAGACTGATCTCAGTTCTCAGCTCTCGTCGGATTTCATGCTCATCTGCAGCCGCTTTGATTGCTAAGGTTGCCAGAGGTTTCACACGGGGTGAATTTGAGGTCAAACCATATAGCGGCGATGGTAAGGGTAACAAAAAGCAGCGTCAGGCTGCCATCCCGTCGCAGATACTGCGACCGACGGAGGGAAGAGCGAAAGGCTCCGGTAAAAAGGTGACTCTGTTTCCCGTGAAGAAGTTCAAGGCTACCAGATAAGAACTTTTACGTGCACAAAGCATCTGGCATGCCCAGCCAAAAGCCAGCAACAGAGATTAGGTTGCATAATCACTAATCACAATTTGCAGAGACGCAAGCTTGTTCAGTATCACGAATCCCATTCACTGATCAAGGGCATTCACACATCCTGAGATGCCAGCCTAGAGATATAAACCGGGAAGACGGCTCGTCGAGCGACCAGCTGCACCTTCGGGGCCTGCATGGAACACAGGTATCCTGATCCGAGGAACTCTATCTACCAGGTGCACTGTAGCCATTTCTCGAACAGCACACGGGTCGGCCAAGGAGAGATGTTAAGGCAAGGTTTTCCCGATGTAATCTGCGTATTGTGGAGGGTGAATCATGCTGGGGGTAGATTACATATGACTTAAAGAGTTTCTTTCCGGCAGCTGCTAAAACTTACGAATGATAGCGGCCTTATTTCTTTCAATATGAACAAGAGAAATATGCATTCAGTTTTCTCCCTGTCTTCAACAGTTGTAATCAAGCGAAGAACGAGTTGAGAAATGGAAGAGAAACCGCCAAACACGCCCTGCTATCTGAGAAATGGAGGTGGTTAGTCATCATCCTCCAGCAAAAGTGGAAACCATGGATTCTCCCTCTTGCATCTAATCTTTGGCACGGTTCTAATTTGAGTATACACAATCATGTACTCAGTACATCATCCAAAGAGAAGAAACTGCCTAAGATGTGTCTGTTGTACAGAAGTGGGGCGTCCTATCAAAATTTAGTGAGTAGAGCTGTCAGGGGAGCTGCTATGAAATTTGGGGTCAGGTGCAGTGTCGATGGGCATGAATGACTTCGTGAGGGGGAGAGAACGAAAAAAAAAAAATCCCGCACTCAATATGCCAAAGCCATAATCCAATCTAACAGTCGTCCCTGAGCATGAATAAGGAAGAATCCAAGAGCGGACTTGCCCAAAACAAATGGTTGGAAGATGAAAGTGATCGGTGTCAGGACAGCCATGGGGTCGGAAAGGCCGGTGAAGGAAAATTTCTGCTAGAATTACTGAATGAATGGTTCTTGGAAAAGGAAAATCTCATGATGGGATGGCGTACTTACTGGACTAAATGTAATGGAAAAGCAGATCCGAGGATGCAGTCTTTAGTCTACAACTCTGACCAAGATGAACATCCCCGAAAGCATATCTGCATAAAATCCATAATTATCCTCAGTATAGAGAATACCACCAGGGGTGAAATCTAATGGGAGAGAAATAACGGAAAAACCTGTATTCACAGTACTCCGACCAGGCACATCGAGCTTTGCCATAATCCCAGTAACAGTCGTCATCCCTCAGTGGGCCGCGCTTAGCTGGCAGATGTAATGTGCTTATTAGCATCATAACCTGTTAACAATACCTAGAGAAAATTTTCAAAAACGTGTTTTTTCACCTTTTGTTACGAAATGAGATTTTGCTTTCGGATGAATATCGTGCCACATCTGAAGCCAGATTTCCCTCATTAGAATTGGGGACCTAACAATGTTCCTGTGATTCGCTACACTAAGATAACGTCAATCTATGCACCCAAACTCAGGAAACTTAAATTTGTGATTCATCTTTTCATACAAGAATAAAATGAAGCATCACCCACCTTTATCAAGCTCCCAAACTGCTGTACTCTTCCCTGGAATACTTTCAGCGTCTTCATAATAGGTTATGTATTTGGTCCTGGGAGATCTTGTCATTTTTGGAACAACATCTTCGTCATGATGATGATCCACATTCAATTGCACTTGAACATCAGATCCATCATGCTCAGACTGGAAGTTCAGAATCAAACAAAAATAAAATTTGAGATCATGGAGAGAGCATAGCTAAGACAGTCCATGACATCATCATTGGAACAAAGGTGTTGTTATGTATATTGTAACATTCTTAAATTACCATTCGATGTTCATAAACGCTGTGAAAGGATACCTGTGGAGCTCTTGTTATGTTAACTTTGTCCCCAAGCCAATTCTTGCACCAAGAAAGAGAATGGTATGGTACCTGACGCAGAATGTTAAGTGCTTCAGGAAAGGTTTAATTTCCAGAAGCTGGAAACAGAAAGGGAGATATTCACCAGTAAACAAAAACCATTAGTTTCTCCGTAAAAACCAGAAAGGGAAAACTATACCGTCTCATCACCACTAGCAGCCCCTGGATTTCCTTCAACCAGGTTGCCTGACCTGTATGAATGGTACAGAAATGTGATATCATAGTACTCCAACAAATCTGAAAAGAAAAAATAGATACTTAGCCCCATGGTAATTGATAGGTGGCATCTGACCTAGAGAACAGAGATCCTTCAATTTCATAAATGACATCTGTAATGATCCAGTTATCAGGGTAAGGCTTGCCGCTTGGAGCAAAATAGTAACCGACCTAAAATCCAGACCAAGATGGGCAACAAAAGAATTAACAAAACATAAAACATTATATATTGAAACTCATGCACATAAGTCAGCAACATTAGCTCGTTCACTAAATGTAAAACAAAATCAGATTAAAAAAATCAATTACTTCCTTCAAAAATATGATAAATACTCTCGAAAATTCTGAAGTAAATCTACCATACTACTATTTGTACAGAAGAATATTGTTTCAAGTCTTGTTGGAATCAGAAATTAAACTGAACAAGACTATGATGCTGTTGAGTAAGTCAACGCACTATTAGAAAAATCAATGCAATAATTTATCTCCACAAGCACAGAATGATGACAGAGGACTCGGAATCAAAGTTCTGTGATACCTCAGTTTTTGAATCTATTCCATAGATGCAGAAAACATTCTTTATAGGTGGCCTGTCCCATGGAGTGAGTGGATTTGAAACAGGGTCATCATGATACCACCTGAAATATCAGTAATTTCAGCAAAAAGTGCAAAGTCTATGAAGCAGCATAATACTGACAAAATTGAAATAGCAGAAAGTGAGAATGAGAGAAATTTTAGATGAAGATATTTCACCAGGGACTACTTCCATCAACATTATCAATTCACATAATTGTTCATTAGGAGCAGAAACTTCCTTGATAAAGACAAAAAAGCACAAGTACTTTGAGTCTCTCTTATTTGTCAGGAAAGATGATCCTCATAATAGCAAATAAAAGGAACATTATTTGTCAAAATGTGTATCCTGATAGTGCCAACTTCTATAATGAAGTGCTGAAAATAAACACCTATGTTGCAGACTCTGCACTGAACAAGGGCTCAAAGATTTCACCAAGTAAAAGGGATATTATTATTCTACTTTTAAGCATATATTCTTTCTTTTGCTCCTCTTTTGACATGCCTAATTGGAACCTTTTTTTTTTTAATGAACATGCCTAACTGGAGCTTATTATATTGAGATATTTTCTGAGGTACAAGGGTCTAGTAACTCCAATAAATACTTACTTCCTCAGCTGATACAGAAGTCTCTTGCTATCTGGGTCATAATCCTCAATTGCTTTGAAAAAGGTGCCATCTGCTATTTCCCGAGCAGAGAAGGATAGCTGAGTAGGGAGGCCACATTCCATGCTAGACAGATTGAACTCAGCAACATCAGTAACTGATGGATAGGCATTGAATCCTGCAAAAGGGCAGGGTGATGATAAAGCATAAGACCCTGAAGTCTCCCTCCAGTGCCAAAGATACGCATGAAACTTTCAGTTCTTACCACGGACAGAAGGTATCTCAATATTGACTATATTTGTAGGCCATCCAGAGTAGTTTGACTGAAATTCCTGCTCTTCACAGTGATAAATATGATGACCCTTCCTGCTCCTTCCAGAAAAGTGCTTCGAGTATGCCGTGTCAGCTCTACAGTTCTTAGAAAATGGCATCATCCACAAAGAAGATGCAAATGAATTGAACATCAATCTAGCTGTCCCCTGAAACCTTGCATACATAAACCATAGCAACATATTAGTTTTTTTTTTTTGAGTAGTCAAGAAATTAACTTCATTAATATCACATCAAGAAGATATGTAAAATCATATACAAAAATTTAAGCTAAACAAACGTAAGCCTACCCATAGCATTACTTATGAGTAGCTAACATTGAGAACCCCTATACATTTTATTATACCAAAAGTGTATATCCCATATCCACCTCTCCATAAACTTAAAAAAATTTGTTTCCAAACCCTCAAATGCCCTCCTGTTCCTCTCCTTCCACACATGCCAGAAGATGGAGAGTGGTATCAACATATTAGTATTTAAACTGCATCAGTACCATATCTAACCAGGTAACTATCCCATGAATAGACATTTCTTTACTGCATACTTCAAAAAAGGAAAGTAAAAAAATCCCATGAATGGACCTTGCTGAACTCTCAGGTCCACTTCTCTTTCTTCATGTGGCATTTACTTTCATCAAGAACCCCTATTCTATTGGGGCTAGTGCAGGACATAGGGAAACCAACAGTTATATATATCAGCATTCTCCAATGTGCTAACCTTTTTGTGTTGATAAACAAAATGTCCAACGCATCAAGAGGATGCCAGTTTATATAACAGGGAACATAAAAATGTTCTCTTCCAGGAGATGTATAGTTTGAAGTCTCTAGCTCCTTCTCCAAAAAACTTATTCATCCATTAATTAATTAAAAAAACTATCATAAAAATAATAAAATTATTTTGCTTGCACAAACCACTAGCACACAGAAGCGGTATGCAAGGTTTTGTTCAAAGGATCATCCTTATAGGTTCATTCAGTGAATTATAATGCATGTGTTCTTTCTCAATAGTAGCAAAGGAAACTTTAAACTAGTTAATCTTGAATCTTGACTAGGCCAGTTAAATATTGACTATATAGCGTGAAATTTTTTCTTCTTTTATTAAGGTGTCTATTCTCTCATGCTGATGAACAATTTACACGTCCATGAATTGGCAAGAAATTATTATGATCTCATTGATTGAATTATCACTACCTGGAATCCAGTATTACACCTAAAATAATATGGAAAATACATTACAGGTAAGCACAATTTAAGGTGATGAAAAACCCTTAGTAGAATCAGAGAACACTGAAGGGAGCAACGTATGGATAGTTCTAGAACTAAATAAGCATATAAATGTATGAAATAGAGAGATGACCTCAGAAACTGGAAGACCAAATGCATGTCCAGAAAGAGATCCCTTGACAGCCTCAATTGCACCAAGAAGTGGGGCCCCTGAAGGAAAGCAAAGCAGGATCCCAAAGCTGACTTACAGCTGCAAAAGTTTACGTATATTGGAAAAAGAATGAAGGTAACCAAACTAGATCCATCATACCGACTGCAAAATAGGCATGGATATGTCGATCCAGCCATTCAGTATAGTGTTTTGGAGCAATTTCTAGCTTTAACCACTCCAAAAAGTAGCGGAAGACATGGTTTCCTAATGAATGAGCAAACACCAAAGAGGGGGCTCCACGAAGCTTAACAGCAGTCTCAAATGTTATTCTGCACAGCAACACAAAAATGACAATTCCTCAGATACCAGCACGCAGAGCTGGAAGTCCCAGGTCTATCATGAAGCTACTGTTGACCTTTTTTCTACCATGGTCTACATCAGCTAATTCCCAAATACTAACATGATATTACCAGAATGTGGTACCTAATTGCATTCCTGTTTAAAGATGAATTGTTGTCCAGGTGTAAAGAGACAATGGCAAACCTCTTTCTGGTTTTCCTCTTCCCCTCTTTTTGATATACAGGAATGGCATGCTAATTGTTCAAGCCCCAACCATAACCAACGAAAACGTACCAGTAGATTAAATAAACCTAAAAGTTGTGCGTCCAGGTTCAAAATAAGGTGCTACCTAATGGCAATGTGCAAGAGGATACACCTTTAAGTGCAGTTTGAAAAACCATCACAACCGAGGAAATCCCAAAAACTAACACCTTTTAGCCAACTAATTGACAAAATCTTCATGGCTTCCACCTCGTTATATTCCTTCCTCTCCTCAAAAGCCAAATAAGGAGAGAATTTACATTGGATCCCAGAAATGCAACTGTCATTTTCAAGTTTTTCTTTTAATTAAATCCGCTATCAATTTTCATAACAGATTAGTTATTTATTATCTGAAGGAGAGTGGAATTGACATACTTCTTAATTGTCAAATCAATTCAGCAAGAAAAAGTGAATCTTGCAGTTTCTGAAGAAAAGTGTCATCATATCTCACGACTGCACATGGTAGATCTTAATATAGAGATCTAGCAGACCCTTAGTCCGGAGTGAATGAGTGATAGATCAAAATGCACCATGGTCACGTAAGATAAGCACATACTTTAACTTGTGAAAGTAGAGGTCTCTCTCTTCGAGCATTGTTGGCGATAATCTCCAATCGTATGGAGCCGCAATAATAGCATTCGGCTCAATACCAAACTCAATGCACCATTTTACCCATTCTTTCCATACTGAAGAGAGTGGACCTGCAGAAGAAAGGAAAAGAAGCTGGAAAACGTCCTCTTTATAAAAAAAAAAGAAAGACTCTGCAATAACAACTTACACATCCAACTAAAAAGCAATTATAACTGAAGAAGTTTCTATCGAGCAGAAAGAAGCAGTGCCTGTTATGTAACCAGGATCAAGTTCAGTTACAGCAGAAAGACCACTGTCCGGTCGAGACTTGCACTCGGGATGATCGGTCTGATTGTAAGGGTCTAGCAGCATGCATTTGAGCCAACAGTTGACAGCGGAAAGAAGCTGCAGAATATAAAACCTCACTTTCAGTTTTTTCCTTGTCTAAGCTAGTGCGGAAGCACGTTCTTCAGCAACTAGAAAGGCATAACAAGCAATGCAGAATCTCCGGGCACAGCATGAACAGTGAAATACGGCTAAGTTTACGTCCTCCGACCAAATCAGAGTTAGGATCCAAATTTTGCCAAACAAAAAACGAAGACGTCCTCTAATCCCCTGAATGGTTTTTGGGGGACGGTCGGCAGCAGCTCTCAAGCAAATGAACGAGAGAAAGTGTCCAGCGAATGAAACACCGAAAGAGAGAGAAGACTAGAGGAAGGCGGGAGAGAGAGACAGAGTCGGCGGAAACTTAACTTTGGTGGTGTCTAGCCAGACCAAATCGAGAGGGTTGAAGTCGAGAGGGGAGTAGGGGCAGTCGAGGATGGACCAAGCTCGGAGCTGAGTGGAGGCGAATCCCGGTATGATTATGCCCGACATCCTCCTCTTCTGCTTCGACCTGATCTCCTCCGCCGACGACGAAAACGATCCGCTGCAAGCCACCGCCAGCACGACCATTGCGACGAAGAGAGCAACAGCACATGCTCTCCTCGCAGCTGCCATTTGCTCGCCCGCCGGCGTCGTTTCCCGACTCGTTGATTAAAGGAGGAGAAGGAAGAGGAGGAGATAGCTAAGTATCAGAGAGAGAGAGAGATGGTTGGAAGAGACGATTGGCTCTGCCTTGTAATCTCTCTGCAACTCTGCTGACCGCTGGAGTGCTCCGCCTGGACCTGGAGATTGCCGTGTTGAACAACAGCTGGTGGCAGCCACTCTTTTCCCTCATTATGTGGCCATCCAACTGCCAACCATATTGTTCCCCCCGTCTATTTTCCTTAAATAAATCTTAAATTCATGTATTAACCTTATTAGTTTCACGCCAAAAGAAATTGCAAATCACTTCGCTACCTAAACATATTTTTTTTTTGTATCACGAGATTATTAATGCCGTTGTCATTGGTTCGTTTCGCCTTGAACAGTGAGTCGTTTTTGCCAAACTGGGCTCACTGTTGCAAGATCCGGGTTCACGATCGCCAAGCTAGTTCCGAGGGAACCCTACGGTGGGCTCAAGTGCTCCAGGCGTACATTCCATTTCGTCGAACCGCTGGCATCCTAACGTTGACCCTGACTTTTTATCTTTGATATATATGCCTTGCCTCTCTATGAACTTTCGCCATTTCTCCCCTCCTCGCGGGTGGGCCTTCTAGAAAGCCTAGGAGTTACATCAAAACGGAAGATTACACGTAACCGCACGGTAGAAAATCGAACTTAGAATTCCCTTAAATCTTTAATTAGATATAGTATCATTGGACCAACATCAATTACATGTTATTTCAATAAAATGAGAGTTACAAATTTCATTTAATATTATTAATTTATAAAATTTAGAAATATAATAAGAGAGGGACCGATATGACATGAATCTAAACAATAACCACTTGATTTTGAGTTAAGAGTGATTGGCTATAACAAAATTTTTTTTCTCTTTGCTCCTTACTAATTGGATGAGAAAAACGAACCATGGAAATTTGAAGGAGGCCGTTTTTAGAGATTTCACCTTTGGCTAAGGGGACTACAATGATATATACTGAAGTCTAGGGACTTGATTATTGTAATGAAGAGATTAGGGGGCCATTCCTCTACATTAAACAATTCAGGGGCCGTTATGTGATTAGCTCTTTACCGGGAACCATAAACTAAATATTAGCAAAAATGGCTGCACAGTCCGGCCGTCTTCTTCTTCTTCTTCGGTGGAGAGATCAAAGCTTCGCTCAGCAACGGCGCTAAACGACGACAGAGGAATCCAGGCATTGCAGACTCTCCGTCTTCTTCTTTCGCCTTATTCGTTTGCCGTTCCATTTCAAATGCCGCTACCTGTTCGCAACTTCAGTCGCGAGGAGGATTGTCTCCGATGGAGTCCTCTAGCTCCACCACCAGGTTCAAGTTCAGGGATCACCAGAACATGGATTCGACTGCCTTCCCCGAATCCAGTTCTGATATGTCGTCCGTCTCCAGTGACCCCGTCGATCTCCTCCACGATGAAGATGACGTCGAGGACGATTCCGACCTCCAGTCAATGACCGCCAAGGTTCCCTTCTGTGTGTGCGAAATCAAAACTCATCATTTACTTCAATGCTGGAATTAAAATTTACTCCATTTAATGACCGCCAAGATCATTGCCAGCTTGTAACGAAATTACTGCTGAAGTATTACCACTCAAGTATTGAAGCTGGATTTCATAGCTTACGGAGTTAAAAACCTTTTCCTGGTGGAGTATATATAAGAGAGCTGTCAAAGTTTGTATTTTCAATGATTTCTCAAGCAGCAAGAAGCTTTGTGATGCTGCATGGAGAAACATCGTCATATGCTTCAGATGTTATCCGATGGGCCCACAAGGAAACGGAAGCTTTTGCTTCTTGTTTTAGTGTATACATCAGGTCGATCTCGGAAATAGGCAGGGGGTTATCAACTATTAGATAGCAGGGGCCACATAGATAGCTCCAATATGGATCAGCACAATGTGCTTGATAATTCTTTCTCTTCTATTTGAGAGGCAATCGGTCAAATTAGATCCTGCTTCTTCTGGCAGCACATACCAAGGATAAAGTCGACTCGGTATGACCAAAGAATTACTTCACAACCTTCCTCTGAGAATCCAAGTAATTCTGCTTTATCTCATGACTTGAAGCCATCAATTCTCCTGCAGGTACCTTTTGTTTTATATGCAGAAATTGTGCAGTGTTTGTGATGAATGGTGATCATTAAGGGAGGGAAGGTTCTGAGATATTTCATTGAATTTTGATGTCAATGCATAAAAATGTTCAAACTTCTAGAAAGACTCAATCTATTGATCCTGTTATCATAAAGATATCGAATGACCCATATAATGGCGAAATGTCAGGTGCTATTCTTGGAACTTAGAAAAATCAGTAAACTAGCTGGAGATGAAGTTGAGGTTAGTTGGACTATGGAGCTATTGAGAAATATGACAGAGGCAGCATTTGGTTGGATTTTGGACAATGAAGATAGCTCAGCACCCCAAGAAGATAAAATATGTGCCCAACAATCCAACCCTACAGAAAAGCAGGTGTGTGCTCCTTAGACAAACATTTGTGCAGAAACTGGGTCGAGACCAGTTGTTTCTGTTCATTCATAATGCTTGCATCAATACAATTTTACTACACACAGATGCCCTGCTGATCTTAGTCCCCTAGAAGATAAATAGATACTTGCAAAGTATCTCCTTTTTTTTCCCCTATTATATGTAGACTGAATCTGTAGGTAGAACATAGTTTTAAGTCTCGGTCAGATGATTACAAAGAAAAGATCCATCTGTAGATGCCAGGAAGTAATTTCTTTCACCTGATGTCCTGTCTCATCCCTCTGTACAGTTTATCTTGGATGTGCAATTTCTTGTTGAACTAGCAAAGAATAAAGGATACTTCCCAGAGAGTCTTGAGAAGCTCAGAGAATCAGTATTTCTCTCTGTTGGATTGAATCCTAAGAGGTAATGGTTCAAATCCTCAAACTACGAATGGCTACCTTAACTAATTTGTTTTTCACCTGCCCTTTTGATGGGAAATATTGGTTGCAAATTAGTCATTGTAAAACCAATTTTCTGATTTCTCCTGACCTGATTTGACAGAGTCTTGCATGAAGATGATTGGGCCATAACTGCTGCTGTTGAAGCAATTGAGAAGCTGCTGGTGTTAGAGGAAGGGGAGCTATCTAAATTGGAACCAGGTGATGATATTGAAAGAGAGAGTGAATCTTGTGAACTCCAATCCATTCAAGAAGAGTGTTTAAGCAGCATGGAAGATTCTATCGTATCAGAGGAATGCATAGGAGGTGGAGACGCAGCATCCACAGGCACAACTGCTGATGTCTCCAATATGCCTGAAATAGTGACATAGTTTGCCCTATAGAAACAGAAATGCAGAATGATCCAACGGACATTGATGTTGTGGACCAAGTTTCTCATAATTTGTCTCAAACCAACGTGAGCACCTAATCGGTATGAAGACATAAGTGGGGAGTAGCTAGTCAACCGTATACCTATATCCATTAACTGCACTGCCCTGTTGAACATCATCTGTTTGTCTGGTGGAATGCCTTGGTGTTTAGTAACCATTCCACTTTTTTGACACAATAGAGCCTTATCGATGTCTTAGGATAGTCAACAATCTAGACGAGCTTACCGACCTGAGTTCCACTCTTCAGGTTTGTCCTCCGATAAGGGTCTGTTCAAGAAAGATTCCAGCACCACATCCCTAGTAGACTCTGACATGTCAGCGTTGTACACAAATGATTTGGCCACCAGCAGAAAGAAGAGGAAGTTGAGAGCCGTGAGGATGGCCAAGAACCCGTAGTAGTAGTCCAAGTGCGAGATATTCAAGTTGTCTAGGATCCAACCTTGGTGCCCATTCCTCTTGGTAATGCTCGCAACCGTCTTCAGCAGGAAGCTGCTGAGGAAGTGACCAATGCCGAGGCTGCTCGTGAAGTACGATGTGCCTAGGCTCTTCATCCCTTCGGGCGCTTGATCGTAGAAGAACTCGATCTTTGCAACCTCCAAGAACGCGTCAGCGACTCCCATCAGTGCAAATTGCGGGAGGAGGATGAAGATGGTTAGAGGGACCGTCTGGTCCCTTTGGAAAATGTTGTTCCTGTGGGCAACGTTGAGACGTATCTTGTCGGCCAAGCAAGCGATTAGCATGATGATTATGTGGAGCATGAGGCCGATCCCCATCCTCTGGAGCAGCGTGATCCCCCTCCGGTTTCCTGTGTACTTCCTGACAAATGGGACGAAGAAGCGGTCGTAGAGGATGAGACTTATCAGCATGAAGATGGTCATAAATGCAGTGAGGCAGGCGGGAGGGATCTTAAAATGTGGACCGATGCTCTGGTCCAGCGTGGAGCCCTGCTTGATGAAAAGTGTACCCGCCTGAGCTGCCATTGTGCTCGGTATGAACGTGGCAAGGAGTATTGGGAGCATCTTGACCATCCGCTTGGTCTGCTCTACTTGTGTGACTGGGCACAGCGTCCAGGACGAGGTTGAATCGGCCTTGACAGCAGCCTTGTCGAGGAATCTGCGACCGCAAGATGCATTAGACTGGGAGCCTGATGGAAGAGTCTTGGAACAGTTGTCAAAAGCTGATGTCACCATCATGATAACAGTAATTCGTGTTAATGGAACAGCAAGAAAATTTGGCTCCGGAGGACTTAACCTTAACGAAGATGTATGGTCGATAGGGAATGTGCCTGAGCTCGAGCACTCCTCGAGGGACAGCTCATGGAGTTCCTTTGGGTCGTCCGGGATTGCAACCTTCCATTTCCTCAGTGCTGCCACCAGGACCTGAGCTATCCGAGTGAAAGGACTCCCGGAAGGCGGCTTATGCCGGTAGAATGGGGTGCCTACAACAAAAACCAGTATGGAGACCGCAAGCCCGAGAGTTGGAAGCCCATAGCCGAGGGTCCACCCCACGTTGTCCTGCAAGTAGATCAGGAAAGTATTGGAGAAGAGAGTGCCGAAGAAGATGCTGAACATCCACCAGTTGAAGAAGGACAGCTTCTGGATCCGCTCCTTGGGCTCGAAGTCGTCAAACTGGTCTGCTCCCATGGTCGAGATGTTGGGCTTCGTTCCGCCCGTCCCCACGGCTATTACGTAAAGGGCACAGTAGAAGATCCCGATTTGGAGCGGCGAGGCTCGCTTGCCGCATTCCTCTTCCTTGATTCCGGGACACGAGGGAGGCCTCAGCTGTGGGACTGATACTGCTAGTGTTAACAGTGACATCCCCTGATTTCATTTTGGGTACATAAACACGAAAGATCAGATCAGTGTCGAATGACTCTTGCTGTGAACATCATCAGAAAATGATGATCAGCCAGTATGAAGCATTTTTTTTTATTGGTTACCGAGAGGTAAATGGCAGAGGCGAGGACGAAAGTCCAGTATCGCCCGAGATGGGCATCGGCGATGTAAGCGCCGAGAACCGGAGTCATCCAGACAGTGCCGACCCAGTTGGTGACATTGTTCGAGGATGTCACGGTGCCCACGTGGAGCTTCTTCGTCAGGTACACCACTAGGTTTGAGGCTATCCCGTAGTACGCCATCCGCTCGAACACCTCGTACCCTGTCCAAAACATGAGACACGTCTTGCAGAGCATCAGTCAACTAATATGCATCCAGCCAACTACTTAACCTTAATAGCCGCCAAATCCTTCGAGTCAACATATAATAAACATGTGGGTGGGTGGGTGGGTGGCTTAAGTTCATCACCACTCCAAGATCTTTAAGGAATGAGTCTCTGAAAAGTCTCGAGATGCTGAAGACACCACTACTAGACAGTCACTGCGTCAGAGCGCAAACACGTAAATACCGACCTACAATGAAGGAACAAGCTCGCCATCCACCGGTTCTCGAGCGTAGGACCGGCCTTCCCTTGAGGTCCACCGTGCCGTCTTGTGTGTAGTAGCCGCGGCCTTCATCTGCTCTCAGAGATCTCTCATCCGGCTTCCCCATCATCGTACGGTGTCTGTATCCCCCTTGACACTCCTCTGCACAGAAAAGAGACCAGCCTCCTTGAACCTCACCTCTTGCATTAATACGCTAGCCAGCTTATTAATATTATATTATTTTACAATTAATATAATTTTTGGAGAAAATTGTGTAATCAATTCAAACATAGGTCAGTATTTGTGGGTCTAGCATATGGATATTAAATCGGAAAATCAATAGATAAAGGTTTTTATAAATCATAATAAATTTAAACTTCACAACTTATTCGCCCAGTCCCTCTGAGTTAGGTAAAATCCAATCCCCTGCTAGGGATACAATAGAATGACATTGACACCACGGAAGAGGTCATGAGCATAGGGTCGGAGAATTTCGTGCCAAACACAAATTAGTAATTATTACAAGACCGTGGAAAATGACATATATATATATATATATATAATCTCCCAATCAGGGTCGGGTGCAGGGCCAAAACTATAGCTTGCAAAAAGTTGTACGAATTAGGTATGACATGAAAAAATCTTATTTGAACTAGTATTTTCGAGTTGCATAACTTTTCAAGATGTGTCAGTATAGTATGGAAATAAATTATGCGATGCCAGTTTGAACACGAAAATGAAATTTTAAATAAAAATAAAATTATATGAATTTTTTTTAAAATAATTAATTATATATAATTATATTTTAACAATTATTTAATTATTTTTATTTAAATTAATACAAAATTTAAATTAATTAGTAAATTATATTATAAAAAATTTATTTTTAAAATATAAATTATTTAAATTATTTTTAAAAATAATATAATTCATACCGAACCTGAACCGCTAGAAATACAAAATTGTCGTTTCGTCTATAAAATCATGTAAATTATACGAAACTTATGACTGAGAGAGTCGTCTCTTAGCATATTGATCTCATTTAAATACGGAATACTTAGAACTCATTGAACTTAAGAATATCGGACCGTCGATATGTCAGAAAAAGAAAATGACACAGTGTATACAGGGATGTAACTGTAAATTATACATACATAAGTGCTGGCGGAAGAAATTTTGTTTTAATTGGAGAAGACCTGATGTGAAATCGAAAAATTAAATTAGTGGGTCGAACGGGGGCCCAGCTTTGCTCGGGCAGACTCGGTCATAAGATACTTCTGGGCCCAAATACAGCAAGTTGTTATATATATAGATATATATATATAATTTGATTCCATTGAATTTAGTGTTTCTTGTCTTGGTCAAAAAATAAAATTGAAATTTAGTGTTTCTTGTAATTTAATTTAAGTAAAAGAAAGTGGTGGTTGAACGTGTAACCGGGGCCATTAGCATTCTTCCAATTAGCTAGCTGGTCACCAATTACTAGCTGTCCCCTACTTTTTCCTTTCTTTTCTGACATCGAAGATTTGGAAAATACAGCTTCGAGCTTACCTTAGGGTTCCATATCCGACTCTGGATCGGGCCGATGTTTAACTGTTGATCTAGTGCCCTCAAGATAGATCAACGCATCAGGATCTTCCGGCACACGCTCGAGCAGGATGTCCTAGCGGTTCGTAAGTCGGCGCCCCATCTTCTTCTATAGGAAAGACCGGCGACCGAATGAAAATGGGGATGCCCGTGCCCTCCCGATGGGATCACCGGAGGATAAAGGAGACTCTGCAAGCTCGACGCGAAAGGAGATGTGCAGAACACGGTGGCCGGTGCGTTCGAGACTTTATTGTACCGAGGGGGAGACCGGCATGAGCGAGCATGCTTGCTCGTCTCGGGTACAAAACACGTTAATCAACTAACTCAACAGTCATGCCATTTATGTGGGAGGAAAAAAAGTGGATTTGGTGGGTTTTCAAGACTTAACAAAGTTGAGCATCTAATCTAATCTAATGGTTACGCAAATATTTTTTTTAGGAATTTCATCTGTCATGTCAAATATGTGATCTAGGATAATTAATGAGTTAGTCAAGTGTGATTGACTAAAAAATGTCATTTCACTACTGTAAAACCTACTTGGATACAGTGACTAGTAACAAAAAAATCAAGTTGAGCATCCATTCCTATTATTACGGTAATTTAAATTAAGATAAACTGTGAAGCTGCCACGTATGCTTTTTTATTAGTTTCTTTTTTTTTTGTCTCGTTGCACTTTATAGGCCCGGGGAGCGCTGGGTGGGTGGGCTCAATCCATAACGGTCCTAAGAGATTAACTTGATTTAATTTTAGTAATATTATTGGAAACAAAGATTAAAGGCTGGCAATATCGTAATTAAGACGAAATCGGAGTCCAGGTTGTCTGCTGTCTGTGCTGTTCTGATCCCTCGTCCCCGGCCCCCCCACCCTCCGGCTCCAACGGTCACTTTTCCTCCTTTCCCAGAATTTTGCCGACCTTCATTCTTGCTTTCTTTCCTTCCTTCAAGAAATATAAGTACTTTACACTCTCCCTTTGTATCTCCTGACCGTTCTGTCTCCTCCTCCTCTTCCTCGTGCACAGTTCGCCTTGTCCAGTCTTCGTTTCCCTCTATGCGCGAAATCATGGAGACCCGTTGATTGAATCTTCGGATCTTCGGATCTTCGGTGATTGATTGGGAACCCACCGGGAGCAAGAAGAAGAAGAAGAAGAAGCAGACATCTGTAATGGGTTGCTTCCTTGCTTGCTTCGGTCCTTCCAACGACAAGAGACGGGGGAAGCAGCGCCGCAAGGTTCAGGTTCAACCAGGAGAGCAAGTAAGTTTAGACCTCTGTTCCCTCATTCAAGCTCCCAACTTTAACCTTGTTCTTGTTTCCGGTGAGAATTCGGAGAAACTCGGAGATTCGACAGTCGGAAGCAACTGTGTGAGTTTTTCTTGGGAGTTCTGACTTCTGAGTCGTAGGACTTTGATTTTCTTGGGGGTTTTATGGCACTGTTGTCGTTGAGTATCAGGAGTTAGAAAGTCTATATAGAAAAAATAAGCTGACTTTCGATCTTTTAATTAACCTTTCCATTCCATATTAATGACTTGATTGCACGGTTGTTGCTTCAGAGGGCTGCGTGTGTGGAACCGAGGCAATGTATTCCGGTTCATGTCCAAGATAATGCAGCGGAGCCCATAAGTTCAGTTTCTGCAAGCAGGTGGGCTGCTAATGTTGTTCTATAGAATTGGGTTTTCCTTCTTTGGTCGGATTGTTTCAATTGGTAGTATAAATCTCCGGCTTTTGGTTGCAGAGATAAGCCTGAGGAGAAGTCAAGTTGCATTGCCCGCAAGAAAGTAACGTTTGACTCCAATATCAGAACCTACGAGCATGTTTCCTCCCATGATGAAGTGCCAGAGTCCGCACCTGAGATCAGAGAGGACAGCAAGGAGTTGGAAAAGGAGAATATTAAAATGACAAAACCCACAGAGTCTCAGTCTTCCTCTGAGGATGCTTCTTATGCGTCAAGCGTAGGGTCCTATACTCCAAATAATCGATATGAGAATTGCAGAGAGAGTGACGATGAAGATTTGGGATCAGACTGTGATGAAAGTGACCTGGAAGATGATTATGATGATGAATTGGACGATGGTGGTGAGGATAATTTGGATGGTGCCCTTGAGAATTATGATCAGATTGATCGAGCAAGGATGAATCAGGTGATTATGGAGAAGGATCCTAGTCGTGTGCAGAATACAGACAGAATGAACACGAATGCACGTGATAGGAGTGGTTTTGTTCATCCTGTACTGAACCCAATAGAGAACTTGACACAGTGGAAAGCTGCCAAAGCAAAAGGGACCCCACACATTAAGCATCATCAGAACCATAAGGATGACTCTGGTATTGATCAGGAATCGAGGATTGCCTTTGGATCCGAAACAGGTTTGGGTAGAGGCTCATTCAGTTTCAAGTCCAAACCTGTCGAGTCCAATGAGTCATCTTCTCAAGAAGTCTCAGTGGATGCGAGCCTGTCAAACTGGTTGGTTTCATCGGAGAGCACACCGATTGATAAGAAGAGCCCGAATTCCATATGCTCTTCTCCAAAGAGTATGTACGAAGGATCAAACTCCCCCTTTAAAAACCAAGAAGATAGACCAATCTTAGGGGCGCTTACAGTTGAAGAACTTAGACAGTTCTCAGCCACAAATTCACCGAGGAAGTCTCCAAGCCGGAGCCCTGATGAGATGGCCATCGTTGGGACTGTAGGAACCTACTGGAACCCTTCCGCTGGATCAGCCAATAACAGCTCTTGTCACCCGGCTTCTTCATTTAAAGGGATCCCAAACACAACCAGCAAATACCGAGAGGTAACTAATCATACCAGATTCATACACTATCAAAGATGTTGAATTTTTGGGATGTGGATATTGATTTAATCAAGTTTCCACTGCAGGACAGGAAAGTGAATTGGCACTCTACCCCCTTTGAGACAAGACTGGAGAGAGCTCTGACCAAGGGTTGTGCTGATGAAGCTTGAGTCCTGTGAAAGGATTTCGTTGTCTTTGACGAGTGTGTGGTTCCGTTTGCTGGAAAACATTACGATTTTTTACACTTTACTTGAATGAGTTTGCGGGTTTTAATCAAGATACTGTTGAGGAATGGTATTGTATGTACATGGTTGGTTGGACAATGTAATTTTGGGTACCGATGGTTTCTGTAATGAAGATCTACTCGTTGTGGGGATTGTGTTTCACTTTCACCTCGTTGGTTCTAGCTGCTTGTCAAATGAGCCTGCGGGAAGCAATGCCTATAGCTGAAACTGCAGAACCAAACACGGAAACCACAGCTAACACAAAGTGATTATATTTCACTTTCACATCTCTTTCGTTCTGGCGGCTTATCAATTGAGCCTGTGGGAAGTAATGCCAATAACATTAACTACAGAACCAAACACGGAAACTGCAACTAGCAGAATCTGAGTGGTGAAACGCACCGGGTACGTCTTAGAGTCACAAGAAGAAACCGCAGAATCGAAGTGACCCTTTAACCTCCCACGCAGTTCGGTGGAGACACTGAGTATATTGAGACAACACCCAACCCACCGTGCCTATGCTCTTCACAGGCTCGGCTGCAGGATGATCCCAACTTCTGCAGCTGTGCAAGATGGATCTGTTTACTCGGCCCACAAGATATTTCTTATGCCATTTGATCTCTGTTAATGGGCCAGCCTGGTCTTGTTTAGCTAGAGATGTTGACTAGGTCCAGGTTCACCCTCAGTGTCTTAACCACCTCGATTATTCGAACTGCTCAGAAGACTCAAAAGTCGACGAATCAATCGATGATCACACCCACAACATACATTCCAAGCACCCCATCAAAACTATTCGGCTAATCAAATGATTTTCAACTAATGATTCTCTCCATTCGGTTTGATATAACATGCGAAGGCAACCCACCAAGAAGGGCTCCCATTGGCATGAAGTGAGAGTTCAATTCCCCAATAAATTAACATTTACTGATTGGCAAATCTCCAAAGACCCAACAAAATTTTACTTTCCTCCACAATCACTTATCATACCTGGAGATGTTGATATGGCTCGTGACAACTATCACAAAGGACAATTATTTAGCACAATTTCAAAGTATTCATGATTGCTTGTCAATAACGACAAAAAAAAAAGACACTGAGAGACATCTCCACGAACAACACTATAATTTTATGTAGGCTGATATGTTATTTTTCTTAAAATTTTCTTATTAATCAGATAAATTTCTTTAGTTGACTTTTCTCTAGTCTCGGTCCTTATTTCCATTTATATATAATTGGTTAAATTTTACACATTAAATAATTTAAAATTTTTTGAAATATCATACCAGGTTGTTATTATTTGATCCACCATGTCTCATAAGTTGGATAACTGAAAGGTCATTCAATGATGAGAGATTCGTACTTATAGACAGAGAGATACCCAGTGTGACTATTGAAATATAAAATAACACATTGACTAAATAGATATAAAGTTGTGAATCCATATAAAAAAATTAGATACTACTACTTATCAGCTTAATCTTTTAAGTAGAAACGAATCTGATATCTTATGAGTTTACAACTAATTTAATATGGTATCAAAAACAGTAGGCTCGCACCTCGCCCAACTCAAGTTTGAAAGCTTAACTTGTGGTCAGTTGATATAAGCCTGAGTACGAAAGATAAGACCGGAAGAAAAGCACTCGATTTGTAAACAATTATTGATTGCCACGTGATGGTGGGTATTAAGATCATAGTTTTAAAAACCGGACCGGGGCCGACCGGTTCGACAGGGAACCGGCCACTCACCCGGTCCGGTTCTCACAAAAAATCCAATTATAATTTAAATGAGGTCAAATCCAATTGAACCGGCTGGTTCTCACTCGAACCAATAAATCTAATTGAATCAATAAGAAAATCGGTCAATTTAAAAATAAAAATATATTATAATATACTTATTTTATTTTATTATACTTATATTTATATTTCATGTTAAATTTGGAACTAATATTATAACTATATTAATGATTTTGATGATAAATCATAGTTAAATTATAATATTATATCAATATATTAGAATATTATATTATTAAACATGCGGTTCAACCCATTGAACTCCCGGTCCGACCCATGAACCCATACCTTAACCGGTTCCCAGCCTGGTCCGGTTTTAAAAACTATGATTAAGATATATGATCCAATATCAACAAAATAAATATAAAGTTATAAATTTATAAGAAAATTTGATACCGCTATCTATTACTTTTAGGTTTATAAGTATAAACGATATCGATCTCTTGCGAGTTCATAATGAATTCAGTAGTTTCATTAATATTAGATAAGTTGCAATAGGGATACTCTTAACAACCCATGTTAACAAAATGTATGCGGGCATTGCTATATAGTTTAACCGGTTCAATTCAATAAGGAAATCCGTTTTGAATCAAACCGGACCATTTTTATAAGGATTATTGATAAGCAAGGTTCCTCAAACCGAGCTGTTAGTCAAGGCATCCAAAATTGAAGAGGACAAGCCACAATTGACAGCTGGTTTTTAAGGATCTTCTGAACTTTTTTTCTCTATATTTATGAGAAAACAATAATAAATTCACAATTAATTTTTTTTAGTTGGAAGCATAGTTTTTAAAACCGGACCGGGCCGGGAACCAGTCAAGGTATGGGTTCATGGGTTGGACCGGGGGTTCAATGGGTTGAACTGCATGTTTAATAAATAATATTAATAATATAATATTCCAATAAATTGATATAATATTATAGTTTAACTATAATTTATAATCAAAATTATTAATATAGTTATAATATTAATCTCAAATTCAACATAAAATATAAATATAAGTTTAGTAAAATAAAATAAGTATATTATAATATATTTTTATTTTTAAATTGACCGGTCTTCTCATCGATTCAATTAGATTTATTGGTTCGAGTGAGAACCGACCGGTTCAATTGGATTTGACATCATTTAAATTATAATTGGATTTTTTGTAAGAACCGGATCGGGTGAGTGGCCAGTTCCTAATCGAACCGGCCGGTCCGGTCCGGTTTTTAAAACTATGGTTGGAAGTAGATGGAATATTGATCTCTTTCTTAAGGGAAAACAAAAAAAAAGTAGAAAAAGACAGTTGACCGTATGTACTAAATTTCTTATAACATATTTATTTTTAATTTTCACAATAACCAAAATCTACTCAACAAAGTCATTAAAAAACATCAATTTGTCCAACAAGAATTTATTTATTTGACTCATCTAACTTTTTTTGAGATATAATCATTTCCACAACAAATCTTGTACCAAAAAAAAAAGTAAATCTTGAAAATATCAATAGTATAGATGTGACGATTCATATGTTACATTCGTTATGAGTTCATAAGAGATCGGGTCCGTTACTATTTAAAAATACAAACTGATAGATGACGATACTCAATTTTCTTATAAGCACATAATGTTTTCGTCATTTAATTAATGAAATCGCAATAAGTTTGAATGTTAGAATGGGTATGAAATCAGCTCTCCGGTCAATTCAGGGGGGATTTCGCAGTCTAAATGGATTAAGTTTTGTCGGTAGCCAAACTTCTACGACAATGAGGTCGGTCATTTGAACTCTCGACCCGGAGCGCTCCGCTCCTCCGCGGGAATCTTTTGCCGGCTTCCCATCTAGTCCCCCCAACAATTACAGGGGGGCCCGATCGAGGTTTGACCGCGATTTCGAGGGATCGATCTAATAATCTTCGAAGCTTCCCGGTTACTCTAGTGCCGTTCACATGTAAGTCACGGCAATATAGGCACTTAAATTGTGACTATTCCATGGATCTGATTAATTTAGTTAAAGGCCAGTAAGTAGTAAGTAATCGCCAGACGAATGACCCCCATCACTTGCATTTTGTCACGTGCCCTCTGCTCTTATTCTTTAATAATTAATTAATTAAAAAGAATTTTTAAGAGAGAGAGTGTGTGGTCGTCTCCACTTTCAGTCACTCCAATGAATTCCCAGCGCACACCGTTTTTGAACGCGAGACGGAGTCCGAAGGACCCATCTTCTTCTTCTTTTTTTGTCTTTATTTGAAAATTTAATAAAATTATATTATCTTCTACGCAATTTATTTTAAATTCGAGAAATTTACATGAATTTTTTTTTTATTAATGATCCAATATTCATAAATGTGACTGAGTTACATAATTTGTATACGATCTTCTCATATTGGCCATTTCCTACTGTTTGTTTCTAACCAACGCAAGGGAGAGGGAGAGCGAGAGGCGTGCAGTGGGAATGGACGGAGAGTTTTCCTCTGCTGCTATAAACGGGAGAAAGAGAGCTCATAGGGACTGAAGAAGTCAGCAGCATCTCAAAGGAGGATGACAAAACTTGGACTCCATCTTCCTCCTCCCCCACCTCTGCTTCCCATCCTCCGTTTTCTTCTTCTGCTGCTTCTTCCATCGAAGTCCTGGGGCTCTCAGACAGGTGAAGCCCAGGCACTCCTCCAATGGAAGAGCACCTTATCTCTTCCTTCCCCTTCTCCCCTCGCTTCTTGGTCTTCTGCCAACCTCGCCCGCCTCTGCAACTGGACCGGCACCGCCTGCAACAGCGGTGGGTCCGTCTCGGGGTTGGACCTCTCCGGGTTGGCCCTCGAGGGCACGCTCGATTCCCTCAACTTCACTGCCCTCCCTGACTTGACCCGTCTCGACCTCAGCACCAACAACCTCGAGGGGATGATCCCCCCGAGCATCGGGGACCTCGCCAGGCTCGAGTTCCTGGACCTGGGCAACAATGACTTCGAGGGCGAGGTCCCACCGGAGGTCGGGAAGTTGCGACAGCTTACCTTCCTCGGGCTCTATAACAACGGCCTCAATGGGACCATTCCTTATCAAGTGAGCAACCTTCAGAAGGTACGGTTTCTGGATCTCGGGTCGAATTACTTGGAGTCTCCGGATTGGTCCAACTTCTCAGGGATGCCTCTCTTGACACACCTCAGCCTGTACTATAATTCTCTAACCATGGAGTTCCCTGACTTCATCGTTGAATGCCGGAACCTGACTTACCTAGACCTGTCGATAAATCAGCTGACTGGACAGATTCCAGAATCAGTCTACTCGAATCTAGGCAACCTCCTTTACCTTAATCTCACCGACAACCAGCTCACGGGACCGATCACGAACATCTCAACGCTCTCCAAGCTCCGAGAGATCCGCCTAGGACAAAACCGTTTCAGTGGTACACTTCCAGGAGACATAGGGTCAATCTCTGACCTTAAGATCCTGGACCTGAACAAGAACCTCATTGCCGGTCCAATCCCTCCTTCGACGGGCCAACTCAGGAAGCTGGAGATGCTTAATCTGAATGGGAATGCCTTAAATTCAACAATTCCTCCGGAGATTGGACTTTGTTCTAACCTTACTTTCTTTGCTGTCGCGGTAAACTCCATCGGTGGACACCTCCCCGTGTCACTCTCAAATCTCACCAAACTGTCTGAATTTGGAGCATCTGATAATTTCCTTTCCGGCGAGATCTCGCCCTATTTCTTCACGAACTGGACCGAGCTCACGTCTCTGCAGCTACAGGGCAACAACTTTTCAGGCCACATCCCACCTGAAATCGGCCAGTTGACAAAGCTCACTTACCTCTTGCTCTACAACAACTCCTTCTCGGGCCCCATTCCAGATGGGATCGGGAACATGAAGGGTCTGCTTTATTTGGACCTTTCGAGAAACAATCTCTCAGGTCCGATTCCAGGAACTCTGTGGAACTTCACTAATCTCACAACCATGCAACTATTCCTGAACAATCTCATTGGAGCACTCCCTCCCGAGATCGGGAACCTCACTTCATTGTCGACCTTTGACCTGAGTGCTAATCATCTCTCCGGAGAGCTGCCTGAGACAATTACCCATCTCACCAAAATAAAGGTATTCTCCGTACACACGAACAATTTCTCAGGCAGTATACCGAGGGAGTTCGGGAAATACAGCCCTTCGTTGACCTCGGTCAGCTTCTCAACCAACAGTTTCTCTGGTGAATTGCCGCCTGAAATATGCAGCGGTGTCATCCTAGAAGAATTTACAGTCAATGGGAACGACTTCACGGGCCCGCTCCCGGAATGTTTGAAAAATTGTTCGAACCTGACGAGACTACGTTTTGATGGGAACAGATTGACTGCTAATATCACGGGGTCATTTGGAGTGCATCCCAACCTTACTGCTGCATTTCTTAGTGACAATCAGTTCGTTGGGGAAATCTCACCGCTCTGGGGGCAATGCTTAAACCTCTTGGATCTGCGGATGGATGGCAATAGAATTTCTGGGCAGATCCCGGTTGAGCTCGGGCAGCTTTCTAGACTGGGCCTCCTGAGCTTGGGCAGGAACCAGTTGTCTGGAGAAATCCCTGAGGTGCTCGGGAACCTTAGAAGATTGAACAGGCTGAACTTGAGCAGTAATCACCTGACTGGTGAGATCCCTAGAGATTTTGGGAAATTAACAGAGCTCAGCTATCTCGACTTGTCAGGAAACACATTAACTGGTACCATTCCGAGTGAGCTCGGAAATTGTAGCCACTTGTTGGGCCTAGACATGAGCAAGAACAATTTATCAGGAGTGATTCCATTCCAGCTTGGGAATTTGTTTGCCTTACAGTACATTTTGGACCTTAGCAGCAACAATCTCTCAGGATCCATCCCTTCAAACTTGGGCAAGCTTACTTCACTAGAGAATCTCAATCTCTCACGGAATGATCTGTCAGGAACAATCCCTGCTGTATTTTCCAGCATGATAAGCTTGCGGTCGATTGACTTCTCCTACAATGACCTGACCGGTCCTATTCCTAGTGGTGGCGTGTTCCAAGAAGCTCCTGCAAGTGCTTTTCTTGGGAACTCAGGATTGTGTGGGAATGCGTCAGGGATATCTTCTTGTGATAGTACAAGCGTGCCAAGCAGCAAATCCAAGCACAGAAAGAAAATTTTGATCAGCATTCTCGTTCCTATTTTAAGCTTATTAGCCATTGCTGCAATAGCTTTTGTGGCTCTGATGTTGCACCGCCAAAGCAAGCTCATTCATGAGGAGACCAAGAACAGCAACAATGATCAAAAGACATATGAGTCAATGATATGGGAGAGAGAAGGGAAGTTTACCTTCAATGATATTGTGAAGGCGACAGAGAATTTTAACGACAACTACTGCATAGGTAAGGGAGGGTTTGGGAGTGTGTACAGAGCTGAATTGCCTGCAAGACAACTTGTTGCAGTCAAGAAAATCAACTTATCAGACTCTGGTGATATCCCAGCGATAAACCGCCAGAGCTTTGAGAACGAGATCCAGATGCTGACTGAGGTTAGGCACCGGAATATAATCAAGCTTTATGGGTTCTGCTCCAAGGGAGGGTTCTTGTATTTGGTTTATGAGTACATTGAGAGAGGGAGCCTAGGGAAAGTGTTGTATGGGGGAAAAGAGACCGAGTTTGACTGGGCCACGAGGGTGAAGGTTGTCCAGGGACTGGCTCACGCCATTGCTTACCTGCACCATGACTGCTCTCCGCCTATTGTTCATCGTGATATATCTGTGAACAATGTATTGCTCGAGGGCGACTTCGAGCCTCGGCTTGCTGATTTTGGTACAGCAAGACTCCTGAACTCTGACTCGTCCAACTGGACCACAGTTGCAGGTTCATATGGCTATATGGCTCCAGGTAACACACTTCAACCCAAATTTTCTCTGATCAGTATCGAATCACAGGATCTAGGTCGAGTCTCCTGCCTACTCACGTTATTTATTATTCGTTCCATTTGCTTCTAATCTGTGTTAATCATGGTTCTGTTTGTACATATTCTCCATCAACATTCTCCTAACAGCATTTTTCTTTCAAACCTTGGAATTCAGAACTAGCGGTCACGATGCAAGTGACAGACAAATGCGATGTATACAGTTTCGGAGTGGTGGCACTGGAGGTTATGTTGGGCAAGCACCCAGGGGATCTTCTGGTGTCCGACAGCTCAAGTCTACTCCTAAAGGAACTGCTAGACCAGCGGCTCCAACCTCCGGCAGGGCAGTTAGCTGATGAAGTCGTGTCGGTGGTCTCAATGGGCATGGCATGCACAAGGAGTGATCCCGACTCAAGACCCATGATGCGTTTTGTTGCTCAGGAATTATCAGCTCGCACCCAGCCTCGCCTGTCTGAGCCACTCGGATCCATAACCATCAGCAAGTTATCTACCTTTCAGAAATAATCAGCTTCCTCGGAAAGCGGCAATTTATTCCTATGTTTACTAGTAAATCCTTAGATAACGTTCAATGGGCGTTTGCTTTATTTGCTCGACCTTTAATTCAAACAACAGTTGTGTTCATCTAACGAACAGATCAGGTGGATATGTACAGACACGTGCAATACCGTGAACATAGTATTATTATCACATTCCTCACGGTCTCCGCCCAGGAATTTTAAGTTTTTCAGAGAGCTGTCTTGGTGCGCAGATTAGATGCCTATCCGATTAGAATTTAATAAGCAAAGTGAAAAGTCAAACCTAGAGAAGATAAAAAGTATGGGTTCCTTAGCCTTCACTCTATTGGGGAATAGCTGTTAGACAACATTATCCTCTGTCCTGTTATGGTGGTTCAATGTTGACCGTGGACTTCGTGGTGTTTTTAATGCGGAGATTTGCTCAACTGCTGATTCAACGCTAGGAATCACCAATGCACGAAATGATAGTATTATTTAAAGCTCTACGCGCTAAACTTGTGCCCTTGTATGACACTCTGTAAGTAGCCTTATATGTGAACTATTCGAATTATTTGCCGTTCTCCGGCACTGTCTCCGATTATATGCCTGTGGGGACATGGTTCTAAGTGATGTAGTGGCAAGTACGAGAAAATTCTAGGAATTGCAGAGGGACAATGGAAGATGTGATTCCAAGCTTGGGCGCAGTGTCCAATGACTTCTTGAAAATTTGTTTAGATACAGCACAGAGAAGAACTGTGCTTTTGCTATATGGTTATGCCATGATGGGGGCATACTCACTCGGAAACAAGCACTGCTCCAAAAGCACTCCTAATGGACATACAGTCAAAAGGCTTTAGAAGAGATCAGCATTCCACTCCGCATGGTTTCAGAACTGGACCGGTCTGCTTGGGCAAGAACGGGTCAATTCTGACCCAAACCAGCGAGAAGATTGAAGCGAGGAGAATCGACCAGAGCACCACAATTGTCGGGGTCCTGTTCTGCCTTCCCATGAGACCCTTGAGGAAGGGGTACAGATGGACAATGACCCAGAAGGCAAAGAACAGCTTCCCAAACAGTGGGCCCCAAGAGCCGTATCCATTGTTGATGGCATCAGAAACCCCTGCCACAACACCAACCATGTTGAGGATGATGAGGGTGGTGGGAGGGATGAGGAGAGTGGTCCACTTGAAGAGGTAGAGCTCTCCAAACTCTGTATCATCTGCGGCCTTGGAGGTGACAGTGAAGTTGGTGTCGACTCCAGCAAGCACCTTGAGGAGGCCCTGGAAGACTGCAAAGAGGTGAGCAGAGACACCTCCTATGACCCAGAACTGCTCATTCCTCCACCAGTCCTCAATGCTGACTGCGCTCCACCGGAGCTCGAGTATGCCTGTGGCAATAATGGAGAGGAAGAGGGCCAGGAACCATATGCTGGCTAGGTTGTTGAGCTGTCAAAAGGAGGAAATTGTGAATTTATGAATGATCACCGTCAAAATTTGCAAGCTTGAAAGTATCATCTTATGTGAGGACCAGCAGATTGTTTGGGGCCCTGCAAATGAAATCTGAACAACTAATCTGTAGATAGAAGTTTTTGGTTTCGAACTCAATTCCAGTGTCCACTTTTCTGAAAGTTTAAACTGACATTGATGGATAATGAGTATAATACTTTGTAAGAGAAGATAATCATGAGGTAATAATGGTGTACTATTCCAAGAAATTGTTACTGCTTTGCATAAAATTCTGGAAGACTTACTGTGGGGATGATGAATTTTCCGGTGAGAAGACAGACAGCAGGAATGGTACAGTAAGCAAGCAGGGGAATGGAAGTGAAAGGGTAGACAATGGTGTTGATGTAGGCAAGCCTCTCGAGATACTTTAGCTTCCCTCCGTAGGCGTACCATAATGGGCAGTGACGGCTGAAGAAAATCTCGACTGAGCCAAGGGCCCACCTGAGGACTTGGTGCAGCCGATCAGAAAGATTGATTGGTGCAGATCCCTTAAAAGCCGGTCTCTTAGGCATGCAGTATACTGACTTCCATCCTCTGCAGTGCATCTTGAACCCAGTCAAGATATCCTCTGTGACCGAACCGTAGATCCACCCAATCTGTCAAAAATTATCACAAAAGCAGTACATACTATTGAGTTCTTCCGCCAATGAGAATTCCAAAATGCGATGAGGATATTAAAAAGAAAGTTGTTTCATGAATGAATACATCTCAGCCTTTTCCTTCTTTTTTCCCATGAGTGATTGGGAAAGTAAGGCAACAAGTCTCGGATTTGCGTTTCATAAGATGTTTTTTTCTGATGAAAGCATGAAAGCTTCTCAATAAAGCTAATATCAGACTTGCCTCTTTCCCCCACTCGGTTTTTTCCTCGTAGCCACAGCTGATGACATGAATGGCTTCCTTAATGAGAGAAGTGGAATTAGTTCCTTCTGGCAGGCCACCATCTTCCATGAGAGTGGATGCGATGAAAACAGGCGACTGCCCGAACCGCTTCTCAAAGTTCTTCTGAGACATGAGAGACGACTTCTCCAACTCATCATAGCCCTCGAAACCTTCTTCAATCTCTTCAAGATCAAAAACTGGCCCCGATCCTTTCTTTCTCAAGTAGTTCTTTCCCATCATCTTCTTCTTCTTGGGGTAGAACACTGAACTAAGCAATCCTTTCTCCGACTTCTTCTTGGACTTCTTCCTCGAACCTCCACAGCAGCAGCAGCAGCACCACGAGGGCCAGCAGTCACAGGTCATCTTCGGCCTCTTTTCGGACACAGGAGGGTCATAACCATACAAGGCCTGCCTATTGAAGACACATCCTGTCCCGACATACACTGGTCCTTGAATTCCATCGAGCCCTCTCATGTTGATCTTTACGTTAAGAAATCAACATTAAGATTTACATTCATTAGTCAATCAGAAGAAAAAGATGGTATGCTAAATGTTATAGTCTTAGTTTGAATTTTAATATGAGCTTACATCAAAGAAAACTATGTTGCGATTAGCATATCGATCGTGCCGATCAATACCATCGAACCGCTGAGGAAACTGCACATAGCAGAGCTTCTTCCCGAGCTGTGGGTCCATTAGGAAGCACATGGCTTCCCTAACACCCTTGCTGTTGTTGATGTAATGGTCGCAGTCCACATTCAGTAGAAATGGAGCATTGGTTAGCACTGCAGAAACTCGGACCTGTGTGTCACAAAATTAAATCAAAATATCAGTAATTTTTTGCCATTCCTTACCTATTATTATCGCACAAATTTCCAGAAAAGAAACCCAGATAATGTAAAAAGACTCACAAGGGCATTCATTGCACCAGCCTTCTTATGGTGTTGATAGCCTGGGCGCTTCTCACGGGAGACATAAACGAGTCGTGGTAATTCCTTACCTTCCACATCAAGAGCACCCTCACTTCCTAGATAAACCTGCACATCAGTAAGTTGATTTTTTATTCAACCAAATCTCTAGAACTTTCAGCTGACAAATTTCCTAGTATGACTATATAAATTTTCTCATCGAACCTGAATCATGCCAGGGTGGTCACGAGTGTTATTTCCAGGCCAAGGGGTACCATCCTGCATCACCCAACCTTCTTCAGGTTTCTTTTGGGCCTTCGCCACAAGTGCATTGATCCTCACCTTGAACTCTTCATACTCTCTCTGCAAAGAAACATCATCTGGGCTGAGGATTGCAGTAGTTTCATGTTTGGTTGATTGAGTTTTAGTGATCTCCAATCATATGGTTTGGATAAATTTCTACGGAAAATAAAGTAAAAAACGTTGGCAGAAACATTTTTTTTTCCCTGTAAGAACTAATAAAAGAGACCTACTACAATGATTTGCTCACATACCTTCATTGCCCGGCGATCTTTCACAAAGGTAGGCTGTACCTTGTCCTTCAAGTAATCGATCTTCTGGGAGAAGTAAAACTCTGGGGCCCTTGGCTCAATCAGGTACTTCTTGCAGAAGGGGACCCACCTCCTGGCAAACTCTGCCGTCTCTGAGAGTGTGTCAAAGAGCAGCATTGAGGCTCCATCATCCGACACATAGCAGCTTACCTTATCCACAGGATAGTCCACTGATAAGATAGACAGAACTGTGTTGGCAGTTATGATTGGTGGCTCCTTCAGGGGATCGACTGTGCTCACAAAAAAATCGACTGGGGCCAGCTTGTTTGGCTCACCCTCCCGCTCAAACCGGATCGAGAGCCGGTCCAAGTAGGTCTCACGATTAATGGGCTGCCACTTGGGAAACTGGTCCAGGATCCATGAGAATGCAAACCACACCTCACATATGACTGATATGAGCCACAGGGGGAATGCATCTTGTGCCGGGGTCAGGATACGGAAGCGTAGGAAGAAGGCTAACACAAGGAGCCTTAGCACGATCACAATCCTGTAGGGACTGATTTTGCTCGATGAGACTGGGATTTTTCTCCACAGTGGTTGCCTCGCCTCAGCAAGCCTGCAAGTCAAATTAGTGATGTTGTCAATGAAGTACGCATCTCAAAGTTTGATTCTTTGGGAAAAGCAGAAATTTTGCATTATGCGGGGTAGTAAGGAAAGGAAATGATTCAGATTGTATGACCATATATTATGGATGCCAACTTACAGGAAGTCATCTTCCTCTCCGTCATCTTTATGTCTGCCCTGATCATCGTTGCTCATTAGACCTCTCTTCTCCTGTCTGATCTTCCACTTTTCAAGCCTCTCCTTCCATTCTGCATTCCCCAATGCTTCCTTCTGATCTCCATCCATCTCCATCCCAGCAACTGTATATTGGCAACTTAATGGTCAGAAAAGAACATTAAAAAACTTTGCTTAGAGACAAAGAAATGATTTGATTTTGGCTGCAGCAGGAGAAACACTTTGAGAATAATAAGGCATGCATTATTACCGCTTCCAGCAGAGGAAAATGCAACACTATTGGGATGGAGTTGCTGTGCATGATGATCCCCATTTTCCTGGAAATATTACCAAACGTTTTAGTTTTGATGATATCTGTTGTTTTTAATACCCATGCCACTATTGATCGGCTCCTATTCTGAATTAGCTGCACTGTAGACCAACTTGATTCTGATCACAAAGCTAAGCAAATTGAAAACAAAGGGAGGTACTTGTCTGCTGAGTAAACTCTGTTCTGTTCTGACTAATTTACCGAATGGTTTGAGGCATATTTATTCTGATCAGAAGCATCAACAGCATGTTTCTTCAGCTGAAATTCATCCTCAAAGTCATCATGGTCGAAGCTGTCCTCCTCATCCCCTGCAACTCTAGGACAACCTGTTGCAAAACACACCAATCTCAGATATTGAGAAAAGTAAGTTCGGTGCACAGTTAACTGGCCATTCTACCTAGAATTTGTTCCAGTTTTTGTAGTAACGACATAATACAACAGTCATAATATTAAACTAGTTGGCAACGATATACCTTTGTGGCGTTTATAGCGGGTGTTGCACTGGGGGCAGCATTGGGTCCCTTCGCTCCTCTCATACTCATAGCATGGCCTGCATACTGGGAACCCACAAACAAGGCAAGCCACAAACGGCTCCCCGTCCTCTCTCAGCCCAATCTTGTCTCCGCAGACTCGACACTCTTTTGATGCTGCAGGCTGCCTAGCAGGAGGAGGATCATGCTGAAAGCACCACATCCATTAAAACAAGTCAGATATCAGAGATACTACAGTACGGTGATAATAACGTGGCCAAACCTGCAACGAATGAGAGACTAGATGTACCTTGTCGAGAACATGGAGTTCATCCCGGGCATGGGAGCCAGTGAATAAACCAGAGGCCATGGGGTTCGAGGCCATGGCAGGGAGAAGAAGAAGAAGAAGAAGAAGAAGAAGAAGAAGAATCTGAAGTGTGGGAAAGTGAGAGATGGGGAGAGAATGTGAGCGTTGGGTTTTTATCGTAAGGGGAATGAGAGATGTTTTCCAAGATCTGCTGTAGGAGAGAAGAGTTTTCCCATCTGTGTGTCTGTGTTTATTGCACCAAACTGTGAGTTGGGAGGTCGTTGGCTTGAGTACAAGAGACGTCTAAATTTTTAAGGATTTGGTGGGAACAGGAAATGGGAAAGACGAACCTGTGAATGGAAAAGATGTTGGTCTACTCCTAATGAACCGGCCGATTCGAACCTGAATCAGTCATGGCCCACTAGACTTTTCAGTATCCAGTTTGTGCACATCAAGGACTGAAAACATAAGAGCGGGGGAGAGAGTGGTTCCTTGTTTCCCTTGTTGCAGTTACAAGATCTGTTTCAGGAAATATAATGTGTAGCTTTAGCTTCGACCCAAAGGCAGCCTTAAAGGCTGACACTAACCTCCTCCCAAACCATCAGAAACCCAATAAATAAATAAATATGTACGTATGTGATGAAAATATGAGCCCCTGGCATAACCCCGGTCGGGTTGTATTTCACTCGCAAGTTGTTACCAATAAAATGGTTATTGCTGCAGTGCGAAGAAATGATCTTTCTTGGCAAGTGTTGGTAGGTGTTCTTGGTTTGGTGTACAAGTAAGCCTCAGTCAGAGCATGTCACATGGGTTGGCTCTTCTGATTCAACCAAGGGGGAGAACCGGTGACCCAAGATCGGTCTGAGTCGAGACAGATCGGTTGAGGTTTTGTCTGATTTACTGATCTCGTTCGATTCAAATGGAAGCCGGGCTTATGATCGGAACAGACTATGTACTCAAGATCATACATACAATCGATCAGTACTGTACAGCCAATCCAACGTCGTATGCCGGCACAGGACTTCAAATCATGTGAACATGAGAGGGCATTTCATCGGGAGAGCAGTCGCCTTCCCCTTCCTGTCACGGTTGGGCCGAAGTCCATATCATGAAATGGACATCACAAGAGAGTGAGTAAATCATATCCAGCTAATCTCCATGGATTTCGGGCCACAGCCATCCGCCCCATTTTTTGTTGGGGCTCAACCCGATTCACCACCGTATTGGATAAGTGAGGATCATTGAGGTTCCGCTAGGAGGACCAAAATTGCAAAAGGTTATCGAGAGAAGTACTAAATGTCATCTGCCTCAAGTACACCGTTATAATTGGGGTCAGTCGACTATAGCACTCCACATATGTTTTCCTTGAGGTGCGATATACTACAAAATTCAAGAGGAGATGCCTCAAATACCTTCATTGCTCAATCCATCCATAGGTCAGGCACTGCAAATTAGCGTTACCTCAGTTAGATTCTGCCATACATAATGCTTAGCTAAGAATCCCATCTTCTGAAAATTAAGAATCAGTCTTTTGACGCTTTGATGCCTTGGACTCACATGACTCTGGCTTGGGGGCCCTGGAATCACCCTCCTGCTTTTTCATACTTTCTTCAGCAACAGAATGTGAAGCATTGAGAGGTTCGGTTTCCGGTCTTTCCTCTTTTTTGGAGTCTTCTGGCTCACTTTCAATGGGTGAATCTTGCTGTTGTCTCGCTTCTTCAGGAGGACCAGATGGATCCCCCAGCCTAGAAGTTGACGCCTTCAGCACCTCGTTTCCAGACTTGCATTGCTTCTCAAACATGATCTGAAGGTGCCTCCCCTGTTCTTCTATCCTCAGCTGAAGTTTCCTCTGAATCTAATTACCAAAAATTTAGACTATTCTCAGTTGACAATAAAATTTAAAAATACAGATCCTCATTTGCAGATTCTCAACTGTGGTAGTTGGTTGAACTTGAAGCTTAGATCTAACTTGTGGCAAGATCTCCTTGATTATTTCATATGGTGAGATTTGTCTCAAGTCTCCACCAAAACTGTGGTAGAAATCTTAAACACATGAAAATGAGAAGAATAGTACCTCAAGTTGTTCATGAAGTCTCTTTTGAACTTCCATCTGTAGCCGTAGAGCTTCAGTTATTTCAATACCCCTGTCATCAAAGCCATAGAATGAATGTTGTTTGAATGATGTAAGGCATTAATAACTATAAAAATAGATTGAAAATCTAATAGAACTCCTACTAGCTGCTCTGCAACTTCCGGTATTGACTGACAACAGTAACCAAATAGCACTTTCTTCTTTGCCATATCCCGAATAGCATATGTTAAAATATGGACATAGTTTTCTAGGTCAACATGTGCAGGTGAGTACCCATAAATCATTGCACAGAGGTGGCAGATATAGGCAAAATATCTATTAATCTCCATTTGTGAAGTGCCATATATATGTTTCTTCATAAACGCATCAGCAAACCCCTCAAAGACCCAAAATCTAAACATGAATAAACTTACGTTTTGAGATCAAGAGATGGAATTTCCTCCAATGGACTCAGTTTTTTCTCTGATGATCCTGAAAACAGAGACAATAATCAGCAGTCTGAGAAATAGGGATCAAAACAAAAATCAGCAGCAAGCATATGAGGCATGAAGAAAATACACAAGTAGTCAAGATGACACACACTGGAAATATCAGAAGTAGGAGTCTCTCAAACATCCCATGAACTAGGAATTCAATAAGATCATTGAGCCATGACAGAATACTTGAGAATCAAATTTTTTCTATCTCCAGTCAGCAGATTGAGATCTCCTAGAAAAGATGCTCCATATATATATATATATAGCTATTAAATCTTGCAGATAAAAAAGGATGTATACCTTCTGATAACTCTGGTCTGTACCTGGCTGTCCTGTATTTCTGAAATTCGGAAAGCATGAATTAATTAGTTTTAAAAAAAAAACCATCTATATGGTTAGACCAAGAGGAATCTTTTTACTGGGAAGTACCAATTTGACTGAAGTACACAAACCTGCAAATGGCTCTTTACATGGTAAATTGTCAGGCCTTCAACTTTCATAAGTTTCAGCACACCCTTAGGTGTGGCCCCTGCAACAAGTCAATTGATTCAGTTGCTCTACAACCAATCATTGGAACACTAGTGCATGTATTTTAAGCATTTTACATACTTTCACTGCCACCAAGTTTGTTCACAGCCTCCACAAAAGCCTCGTGAAGTTCTGGAGTCCAACGCATTCGTGGCTTTGGGGAGCCACTATTTGCTGCAGAAGGATGGTGCTGCTGCAGTTGGATTTGGCCTGTTGGAATCTTTGGTGATGATGTCTTTGGGACCTGATATGCCATCTGAGGTAACATAATGAGGAAGAGTAAAGAATGAAAATCATAGAAAACCCTCTAACCCTAAGCCTAATCACCATAAACTATGTGCATTCTGGACCTTCAGTTGTTCTGGATTGGAAATGTTATTGTCCACAATAAGCTCATTCCAGTTAGTTGCCAAACAGTCATCATCATTAATCAGCTGATCTGCCCATTCCTGCCAATTGCTCGGTTTCAAGTCTTCCAGCACAAGAATTTCAGAGCCACTATTATTGCTTTCCATTTGAGTATTTTGCACTGGGGAATCCGTAGCAAAATCGAGGAATCCAGGTAAAGGATCTATGTACCATGAATTCTTTTCTGTGTACTGAGATGAAGCTGCAGGTTGAAGAGGTAGAGGTGAAGCTCTGCTTGTCGGTGACTGAGAAACTAAAGCAGTATCTCTGGGATGCTTCTCCCAAGGAGAAACAGGTGAGAAATGAAGATCTGCTGACAATCCTGAGTTTGACGAAAAAATGTGACCAACAGTTCCATTACTTGATGTCAAAGGAGTCGTATTAGCTAGAGGACCTGTTGTAAGCTCCTTTTCTATGGTCACCTGTTGTGAATCTGGTAGCTTGGTATGTCTTTCTTCCAAAGGAATGGGAAGAACAGGTGAGGATGAAGGTAATGGCCCAGGAGCCCCCATATAATTGAGCTGCTCCGGACCTGATCTTTGAGCAGATAAAGCAGGGCGTGCCTCCATCTCACACTTAAATCAGGAAATAGAGGTCACAGTGGGCAATAATCAAGTGGTCAAAACCCCCTGTTCAGTATTACAGCAAAAGAAGACAAAAGTTATTAATCCAATCAAGATATGTCCCTACACTCTGAGATTTCCACGACTTATCAGAATTATGGGACATTTTACCGAACAAGTCAATATTAAGTCAGATTGAAAAATACACATTCAAGTTCTCTGAATTGCTCTACGCGAGCTGGTAACCTTAATCAGCACATAAGGAAGTCAAGCGGAGTACAAGATGGACTAAAATGCTTCATTTATCAGCTGGAGGTCCTCAACGGAGTCCACTCAATTTATAATAGATTCAAAAGATGAAACTTTAATTCATCCTATACATAAACTAATATGTACAGATTGTTCTTAACGATTATATCATCCGCACTTGCATCGATACAAACATGATTGATAAGATTCAGTAAAACCGTAAAACACTAATATAACCAGATTAACTTATCAACCAAACAGATCAAGAGTTTGGGGAATAACAGAAATTGATCAAAATCCCGAGGAATTACAGAGACTTCGCGAGCTATCAAGTAAATCGACCATGCATCCTACTCAACACGCAGCAAGAAACAGCCTGTGATTCTCACTCGAGTAAATCAACTCTCAATGGGGAGCACTGAACGTTCAATTTCTGGGTACTCGAGAGAAGGCTGGAGCACACAGAATCGAAGCACCCGGAAGAGAGTATAGCTCGCAGGGAGGCCCTTCGTGCTGGCAGCCGGGACGACTGCTCAGAGGTGGTGACTGTGACTGATGAGTCGATTACCCCTCTCTGTTGGCTCTGAATGAACGATATGATTGGACGAGAGGCAAAAGACGAAGGCTAGTGGAGAGGAGATGGGCGGACAGCGCTGCTCACCAGCCACGCGCCCGCCCGGCCCGTGGTGAGTAGATGCCAGACCAGTGGCGGGGGTCCCGCTGGAATATATATACGTGGATGGATGTGATTGGCTTTAAGGAATATACCACGGAGCTAATGTCGTGCACTTTGCTCAATTCCTCTATGGTGATTTGTTTTTTGGGTTTCTGGAAACCGAAATTCCCATAAATTTGGCAAAAATCGGTTCCAAATGTAATCTATTTGGCTTTAAAATATATTATATTATATATATATATATATTTTTTTTCAGAATCGAATATATTCTAGTAGTCCTTGTTGGCAAAAGAAGAGGAGGGAAGTTGAGCTCCTTAACATGACAGTGCATATATCAGAGTCAGGTCGCTCTCTTTCACAGATCGAAGATCTGGTGAATAGGTCACAGCTTTTTTTTTTTTCAGTGGACATCATCAAAGCGACTTGAACTATATGCTCGAGCCCTCATCCATCACATGGAATCCGATCATTTTATGCTGCGGGAATGTGCATTGCCATCCGGAACCGGATCTGAAGCCAAATTTTCATTCCATGTCGGGTTACTGGTGTCCACGTAAAAATGGTCCCCGGCCATTCAGGGCAGTGGGAATGCAAGCGAAGCCGCACTTGCATGGCTAAAAGTGTATAGGACATTGTTGTGTTGCCCTTTTTATCAAGAGAGAAGCACATTGAGCTCGGTCGACCTGGACTTTAGCTTTTTGGAACTCGATACCTGAAGTGTCGGGAGCATCAGTAGGAGAATGCAGCAAGAGAACCGTAAGTGCAATCTGTGATGAGAGGATGGACGGAAGATCCTGTGCAAAAGTTTCTGTTCCATTCGATAAAGCTCGGAAGTTTACATCTGCCGGAAGGCTAAAGGCCGATGGATGGATTCGGCAAATTTCCGACTTAGGTTGTTGTCGGTTCACCTCTCCCCTCAGCCTGCACAGACAGAGAGAAGCAGAGAGACTTTGATGAAGGTTCAGATAAGCGTTGCTCAAGGAAGATGGATAATCTGACAATAATGAGCAAAAGGAGAAGGAAAGGAAGAACATATACCAAAACAGAGTGGGAGAATCCGAGAGAACGTTCTCAGACAGCATTGCACTCCAAGTCCACCGTCCAAAAAGGGAATACACCGGTACGCAATGTTCCCGGATGACCCTTTTCTCACTTGCACGATCCTGACTTATCCTCGACAGGAAATTCTTCTTCTCGAATTGCTTAGCTTTCCCTTTTTCTTCCAGAAGTTCCTCTTTCCACCGGCCACTAGATTCTGGAACAGTATGCCGTTAAGTTAACACAGAACCAATCTTTTGTTACTGTAACTAGACCCCTTCTATGCAGCGTTACCCTCTTAACATTTGCCCGAACTTTACCCTTTTCTTACCTTCGCTTCCAGGAATCAAATACGATGCCATTTTCCACCACCAAGGATACCACCCTGTACAAAGTACAAGAGAACCTGAGACTGAGAGGCATATAGACACCGAACTCTCTCAGGCTCTCAGCAAATTAACCTACAGAGATGAGATTAACATCAACCACTGAGAACCAGCAAAGAACAAGAGGGAGAAAAAGGCTTCTAAAAGAAGAAAAAATAGACTTCATGCGGCAAGATCAAATGTGAAACTGCAGGCATGCGTGCAATCAAGAAAACGTTGAACACGTTCTGCAAAAAGTTATCTACTAAGATGAAAGGAATGCGGGGGTTAGAAACAAAACCATAATGCCGCTGATCCTCCTTTGAGGTGGACGTGGATCTCAATCTGATTCAGACTGCCAGAACATAGGTAACCTGTGAGAGAATCGAAAATCAAGAGTAGAGCCCGTAGAGTGGAAAATAACAGAGCGCTCTCTCTTAGGAAGATCATTTGTGCCTGTGGACTTCATTTTGAGGAGCTCAATTTTTAGCTGTTGCGAGATCACAGGACGTCCTGGCTACCTTTAACACAATATCTAGTCGTTGGATTCAAATTTGCCGGGAGAGTGAAACCCCGTGACTCTTTGCATGCAGCCCCTATGATGTCTTCCTTCTGATGTTCAGAATAAATGGTAAGGAAATAGTTGTTTTATTATGGACATGGAAGTGCTCATAATTTGATTGAATCCATTACGTTTCCGCATCCCAGCCATGGTCCTCTCACCCCTAGTAGCCTCGCAAGCGTTCAGTTTAACCTGCAAATTTGCAATACTAATCTGTCGATTTACACTGGGAAAATCAGCTGCTTCTCTCCCACCCTGACCGTGCCCCCATCAAGACTAACGGACCAGGGGCAAGCTTGTGGGGGCCTCTGCATTGACTGGGTCCTGTCATTGCAAAAACTGGTCCAAGGGCTCGCTTGCAAAGCTCGCCATGACTCAGTCAAGCAGATTCCCCGCGTGGACATAAGTGGCCGATTACATAGGTGGCTGCTTTTCTGGGACCTGGTGAGTGACAGCCGGATTATTCTTGGATTAAGAAATACGACGTGGGCGATTTTGTTATAGGATATTTGATTCTGCACTTAGTAGTACAGTTGTTTCCAGGTCATCTGCAGCTTCTTTATCAATCAATTGGGACAAAAAGAGGCAAAGATAAGCTCATAATATTCCAGCTTTCACTGAAAAATAGTCGAAAGAAACCATTTACACGGCCAGGTCCTGCATGAACGGCATTCAAGCTTTCAAATATTCACTCAAGGTGGTAGAGGAAGCTGCATCCTTCAATCTTTCCAAGTTACATATCTGATGGATGCATAATCAAGACTGATTCCAAGGGTTGCTCGGCACAATATATCAGGGCCTCTTGATGTCAATAGTATTGATACAAACTTCGCATCTGTTAAAGAAGGTTAACGCCCAGCTTATTTCTCAGTTCCGATACTCAAGAATGCCATAGATTTGCAAAGCGTCATTAAACCTGAATTATAAACCAGTCTCCTTATAGCACCTTGAGTTTACTGGAGAAAGTTGCAGAATCAACCCCACATTACTTACATGGAGCAATATCATGGCTTAAGTTGGCACACACCAATTCGGAAAACAACACTTCAAACCACTGTGTAGTCAAAAGTAAATAGGCCAAGTAATCATATGTTATGGAATTAAACACAAAAGAATCAGAAGCAAGAAAGGTACATAGAAGAGAATTTGCAAATTCATTCATAATTACTGGATAAAACTGAAATACCCACCTCCACTAAATGCCTATGCTCCACCTTTTTTGTAACATTAGCAGGCCTACCAAACTCAAATATGAGAATCTTCATAGGTTTCACCACTGATAGGATAAACAAAACTAATACCTGCCATCTCACATGGTTGAGAGAGAGATTCTGTTTAATTTCCATCGAATCATGACTGAGCTCTCTGTTCATTCTTCCATGAGTTCTTTGCAGCTTCTGCAGAAGACCCACTATTATCTCCCTCACCCTCCTTCGGCTTTGAAAAGAAGGGGTCCCACTCATGGGCTCCAACCTCCCGCTGGCCTTCCTCCAGCAAAGCATACTTCCAACTATTCTCCTCGATGAAGTTATCATATTCAGTTCGTCCTTCCACAATGTTCTTTCTCAACCTTGTGACCTTGTCTATAACTGCCTGAACAGCCACATCGAAGGCATCCTTGAGGGTTTCCAACTTCGACCGAGGGTCAGCATATACTAGTCCTGGTATAAGATTAATAACTTCCTCCCTCATTTTCTTGACCTGCTCAGGAGGGATTTCCTTGAGCCGCTCCTCAATGCTAACATTTTGCTTCCTTATATCATCCTCGGGGATAAAAACAGAATATTTTGTATAATCTTTTGGAAGGTGCCAAGTGTATTGTGTGTAGGCCGATCCTGGGTGAAAGAACACAGGAATACAGCCCGCAAGCATAGAGTCAAAAGCAGATCTTCTAGTGTATGAATCACCCTGAGGTTGAAGGCAGAACAGTGAGCTCTGGAACATCTGCATGATACTGCTTGGAGAATGGCATTTGCTCTCCCCAAAATCACATTCCAACAGCTTGCAACTCTCAGTTCTCTTGCATTGGTCAATGATCTGGCCACGTATCGACTTGGGATTACTGGGACGAGGGGCCCCAGCAAAGGAAAATAGCCATTTCCTCTCTAACTTCCTCATTCGATCTTGCCAACGAAAAACATCAGAGTCCTTAGCAGGATGGAAATAGGTCGGGTAAGGGATCCCAAAATCATTGGCATTCCATGGGCTTGACTCAACCACGAGCATGGACATGTTTTTCGCAGCAGGGAGAAAAAGGAGCTTATTGCCCCAATCATTTTCATTCTCTGTCAGTCGCCTGAAATCCCATGTGATCCTACCAGCAACAAGGAAATGGTCCTTTCCTCCCATGATGTTCCACTCGGGCCTCTTCATGAGCCAGTCGACCAAATCAAGTGATGCAGCATCTCGAACTGAGATATTGTAGCCCCAGAGATACCTTGCAATATCAAACCCTGCGTAAAATGGGACAAAAATAGCAGCAGCAAGGGATGAATCCTGAGTGACACACTTGTACTGCTTCATCCGGTTGTTGAAGATTACGTCCACAGCAAACTGGTTTGTGGCATACCATCCAGTGTTAGAGAAGACGCCCTCAGCATTATCAAGGGGTGGGCCCATGCCTGCATTGCTCATGAACTTGCACATGTTGGTCCAGAGGCTCAATTTCTTACAGTCCTTGAGCATGTCCTCATTGAACCTTGGAGGCAGGTCATGGACAAATATATACCTCCCACCACAGGGATCGCTCTTGTTTTCAACCGTCTGAAGAGCCCTCATGAAAGGGAAGCTTGGCTTCTCACTTTCATGTGATTTGGGTGAATTGGGTGGATCATTAGCTTCACTTGTATGAGAATAGTCGGGGATGGGAGGATCCTCCACCCCAACTTCGGCCTTATGGAAATTGGCCGAACTAGTCACTGGTGGATCATGGAAACGAGCATCATTGGCCAATCGGGAACTCCCCAGGAATGGGCGGTAGTCGGTTAGACGGGGTGGGCCAGCATCAGTACTGAAGGAGGCGGGGCCTAACTTGGAGGAGTCGTGCATGGTGCCACCTCCGAGAATAATGAAATGAAAGTACAATAACAAGGCCCAGAAGAATGCGGACAGACAGGCTAAGAAACAGAGCCGAGAGTGTTGGTTCTTGGCCGAACCCTTCTCCATCTGCTCAGATGGAGTATTGGTCGGTGATCGGCGTCTCATCAAGGAAGGACACGGAAACCCCCCTGGATCAGACAACTATAGGACAGGTAATAATCCCATCAAACTAAAACCCAGGAAACCTAATCAACAAATAGCCATGGATTCAGCTACTACGTCAGGGACTCTGAGCTCCTGTGATCAACTCCAAATAGAAAGAAACAAACTTGGCGAGCAGCAAGAACCGAAATATATGATCTGCAGCGCACGAATCGACAGAACTGAAGAAACCCAAATCGAGAAATCGGATGCCCAGCTAAAGGTGAAATGATCCAGTGCCAGAAACGTATGAACTGAGCGGCAACAAGAATTCACAAGAAACTCACTTGGTCTGTCCGATCTCGAGGAGCAGGAGCCCAAATCAGATGAGGAGAGGGCGATGGCGGCAGTCAAAAGGCAAGAAAACTTCAGAGGGATCTAAGGATGGTATCTAGAAAGAGAGGGGAGAGAGAGAAGCAGCGGTGGGCAGTGACTGCTCGCGTGTTTCGGTGTCTGCGCGTAATTTTTGAGCTTAACTGGCTGATGGGGAAGCAGGAAGTGGGCGAGTCTTTATATTAAGCGAAGGCGCATTTTTAGCGAGGGAAGCTCCGGGCGGTTGATCTCGTGTCGGTAGCCGCTGGATTCACGCCACGTAGTGCCGGAGCTGGGGGGACGGCGGTGACGACGCGCCCCCTGGTCAAAGAGGCGTAGCATCCCTTTCTCCTGAATTTACGTCGGAAAATTTAATTTCATAGAGTTAGATTATGGCCTCGCGGGAAGGCTTCCGTTCCATTTCAGTCCCCAAACTTCTTCCTTTTTTTTTCATTTTGCCCGTATATCTTCAGTTGTCTCATTTTGTCCAGCCCCATTCCATCAAGCTACCAATCGCATGAAGGCTATGATACTAGAATTAGAGACGTGATTTTTGGCTTTGAAATAATGCAATTCTAATACTATGTAAATTGAAACATAATAAATATATTATTACCCATTTAAAATCATCTGAGTCCAATGAATTTTAGAAGTTTCTAAATGCACAATTTGACAATTTCTTGGGGACAAAAAATACTATGAATTTCAATTGTCTATTATCAAATTCCCGAGTTCGGCAAAAACACTGAATCTAAACCACCATTTGATGTATTTAAATCAATTCATCGGCAGCACCTCGTCCGACAGGATGGACCAACGAATTTTAAGGGAGTCGAAATATTGTAATTAATTTTATAAGACAACAAAATAATAATGAAATCGTGACACTTGGAGGTGGTGAAACGCGAAGGTTGTGCGAGCCATCACCTGTCGTGTAGACAGGCCATCGGAGTCTAGCCAACCATTCTGCTTTTATCAGGGTCGACGGCGATGCTGGTCCAATCCAATGGAGACAGGAGCACGTTGCGCATGACACGTGTAGACCCAACAGTGCAGGTAGTGGGGCCGCTTGGTTAATGAAGCCTGCCCATTTTTTCCCCCGAGAAAAGAGAGAGCACGTGATAGTGTACCGATTTATTTATTGAACCCGACAAAAAAAATTGTCAGCGAATTACATCTTTATTTTTTTATCTAAGAATTTCTTATTATTTATTAATATTTTCAAGTTTTATTAATAATTAAACCATTAATATTTATTTATTTTTATTCGACATTATATAATATCAGTACATCAAGTAATAGTTAACAGTTGCATAAGATACACCCTATTCCCTATGAGTAAAAATTACAACTATGTATGAATTATGATTGTATCATATTACTCGGAGTTCGGGCTTCTCTATGAGTAAAAATTACAACTATGTATGAATTATGATTGTATCATATTACTTGGAGTTCGGGCATCGCATTCATCGGCAGTGGTCGTGCCCATCCTGTGGCATCAGAAAGAGACATCGATTGAAGACAGTCATTAATATGGGTAATATTGTATCATTACACTTATTATGTTCAGATATAAAAAAGGAACATGAACAAAATCAGATGAAGAGAGGTAGAAAAAGATTTTTTTTTTTTTTGCTGTTGAATCTTTTATGTATCAGAAAATATACACCGATGTATATATATATATATATAAGCAGACGGGGAACAGGTGGCCGGTCTCCAGCCGGGGCAAAGGTCATTTGGCGTATCCGCGGAGGGGAGCAGGATCCATATCATGTGGAGGTGGGCATTTTGGAAGCCCCACGCAACACGAAAATGAGCAAATTAATTAATTAATGTCCGGTGAATTATTATTGATTCACTCTTAGGGTAGGCATAGAGTTCCAACGTTTAAAAGATTTAAATTTAAATTTATATATTAATTTTGCATGGAGCGCGATGTTAGCCGTTATGCTATATAACATATACCAAGTCGATACTTAACAATGTGAGTTAATGGTGCTGATCGACACGGGAGAATAATTTTTTTCTATTATATAAAAGGTTCATAAGTTTAAAATGAGATAGTAAATGCGGATAGAAAATAAAACGGTATGGAGGGTCTTACGATTAGAATTAAATTCAAAATTTATTGATTATTATATCGAGAGTGGTTCCACTGCACCAAACCCCCTATTTCAAAAAAATAAAATTTAAAACACAGTAAAATCTCAAAGTCGAGATTAAAATATCGGAGGCCGTGCCTTACAAAGTATAGAGTGCAAAGGGACGGGATCGCGTCAGAGGTAAAAGTATAGGGACGGAATGCGGAATTTTCTTGAGCTCGGTAGGTCGAGGGTCGTTATGTAATAGTAGGTACAAGTTGGGGTCACAGTACGGTTCAAGTCTACCATTCATTAATGTCCTAGAAAGAGAAATGACAGTGAAGTGGCATGCACGTAGGGTGACTTGTGCCGGGGGTTGCCCATTGCCAGGGAATTGCGTCCCCAATAATCGTTAGGCTTGATTAAACCATTCAAGGATTTGTCCGGTTTTTTTTTTTAATGAGAAGTGAAAAACTTATTGAAAAAGTCTGGATTTTGACTTAAAAGATCAGAATATTTAAATGTTTTTTTCCCCTCAAAATCAAGTAATAATTTATAATTTAACTATTTTAATAGCGGATTTGCCGGTTCTCCTCAAAGCCGGCACCCGGTTGCCTCGGTTTTCTGCTAAGTGCTAGCCGGTTCAGGAAATCCACGAGACCATTTTCCCGTGGGATCCGGCAGCCCTGAACCGATTCGAACGGAACCGGCCCCGCTCCTGCGGGAAATCGCTTTTTGGGCCGAGCTGGATTGGAGTGGGAATCCCGCCGCCGGAAGTGCTTTCCAGAAAATACCAGGAGGACCATAAGAAATGGACGAAGGCTGCGCCGACCGGAGGTGTTTCGTTCGATAGACGAATTACGGAACTTTCCATGCCCAGTGTTCATCGGTATCTATCTGTCTGCCTCGTATGGTGTTCTTATTCGGTTTGCACAAGTTCTTGATAGTGTTTCGATTGGGAGTTTGAAGGGGGATTTTCTTTAGTCGTGTTCTTTTCCCGCGGAGTCCAGCAAAAACAAAAGGCGTCGATTTTATACACAGAGAGGAAAAGTCCTCTTTAGCACATATTCAGCTTCTGCGTAGTGTGACCACTCGGAGAAGGGCGCCATGGCTCTTTGGATGGAGGCAGGTTCGGAGCCCAAAACTGAGAGCGAAATTGCGGACCTTGATGCCATTACTGCCCTGAAAGAGTCTGCTGCTCTTGAGCTCAAGGTGCAATAGACCCATGCCTTCTTGTCTTCTTCTGTTCTTTCTCTACTCCCACACTAAACAATGAGAAGGTCGCTTTCGAATGATCCGAAGAAGTTCACTGAAGTGCATGTCTTGTCTGCTGAAAGTGAAAAATTGAGATAGTTGCAGGGTGTTTGCTTTCGAAGAGCTCACTGCACGAGCATGTAAACGCAGTAATAGGGCAATGTTGGTTTACGTTGGCTCTGCCAGTGCTAAAAAGTCACTGAACCAGGATCACGGGTGTCTATAGTGATGTTAATCATTGGCACTTGCATGTCCAGCTTTGTTTATTAACAATTAACATGACACTTCTCCTTGAAGCCCTGTTGCCATTGCTTGCTCATATTTGGTGTTATCAATTTTGAGAGGCTTATTTCTTTGGTTGTGATTTATACTCCAATGGTATTGACTTTGCAGGAGAAAGGAAACGAATATGTCAAGAAGGGAAAAAAACATTACTCTGATGCTATAGATTGTTACATGAGGGCAATTAACCAAAAAGTGCTCAGTCAATCAGATAATTCGACTCTTCATGCAAATAGAGCGCATGTCAATCTGCTGCTTGGAAATTATAGACGCGCTCTATCAGATTCTGAGGAGGCAATAAAGCTGTGTCCTACAAATGTTAAGGTAGTTATATCTTGTTGGATGGGCTACTATCACAAGTAGTGCACGCATGATCCATTTTTCCAGCTGTTGGATCTCATTAAGGTCTGTTATCACATATTCTCTTATAATTAAAAATGGTTCTTAATGAGATCTAATGGCTGGAATGGTAGATTGTCTGTACACTTTGGTGTGCAACAGACGCTTGGCAATATTTCAAATTTTCTGCCAAATGCCACATTACCTCAAAGTTACTAAGGTTTGCTGGATATAAATTTGTTGAATATGTTCCAAAAAATTATGCTTGTTTTGAGTTCGTTAGGCATATTATCGAGCAGTCAAAGCATCTTTATCACTGAACCTGTTAGAAGAAGCCAAATCATACTGCAAGAATGGACTTGAGAAGGACCCAGCTAATGAGGAACTGAAGAAGCTCAGCCAGAAGATTGATTCTCAGATTTTGGAGAATCAAAAGCGCGAGGCTGAAATTTCAGATGCTGCAGCCACTGCAAAGGTTCAAAATCTAAAGAACTGCTGGAATTTATGTCAATGTTAATTTCTTTTGCTTGGATGCTTGTTGGTTTTTCATCTTCTGACACATCCTTGTCATTGTTCAAAACCTGATAGGGCCTTCTCTCAGCACTTGAGGACCAAAAACTGAAGATTGGGAAGGCAATGTATCAGGAACTTACTGGTCTGAAAAAGCCCACATTGGACAGGAATAATATCCTTCACTGGCCTGTCCTCCTCTTGTACGCAGAGGTTATGTCAAGTGACTTCATTGAGGATTTCTGCGAGACGGACATGTTTTTAGTTCACCTTGATACCATATCCATTTTTATGATATTTTTTTAAATTCCTATAAAGATATATTCTGCATAATAGACTGCTGTTGGACTGGAAGAGAGCTTCTGATCTGACAGCCATCACCCCTTAAGGGAGGTTCCAAGTTCCCTGCTTTCCTTGTGTCTCCTTAATTTCTCAAACATCTTTTCAGAACCTTTGCCTTGGGATAAGAATAATAATTACACTCGAGATGCTGTTGAGTTGTACTATGAGGTAAGCTCTACTTTTTCTCAAGTACATCAGTTTACACAACAGGCCGCGCTATAAAGTATTTTATTTTTTGGGCTAAATAGGTTGGTTCTGCAGTCCCTCTGTCAAAGTCTAGAATTCTTCAGTATTTATTGGAAGGAACTGCAGCTGCTAATGTTGATCTTGAGGGCGATGAAGATTCAGAAGCTGCTGCTTCTAATCAAATTCTCTCTGCAGGTAGATCATCCTTTTAGTTTGCTCAATTAGTCTTTCATTCTCTGGATCTTCTCCATATATACTATTCATCAAGAAGTCCCTTACAAATAAATATTGTATGTGTTCTTGCAGGAGATGGTTCATCCAAGTGGGTGAAAGTAAATGAAAGAAGAACACTTCATGATGTTCTTAAGGAACCTAATTTGATTATCCCAGGAATCCCTGGTGTGTATCTGATTCTGACATTCCTTCCCTGCTCAATTATTTGAAAGCTCTTATTATCATCCTTCCATCCCCTGCTTTACATGGCTAATGCCAAGCCCATGTGCAGTGTTCTTTGTTGTCTCGAAGACTTCGAGCTTCTACCAAATTTTCAAATCAGGGAAGTGGACTCCAGGGTTCTAGCACGCCGGGAACTGGGAGCTCTGTGACATTGTTAGAATGCCTTTTGCAGGATTCCTAGGCAAATGAATGGAAGGACAAAGGGAAAGCAATCTCCATGAAGGGTCTGTGGTACGTGAAGCCAGGCATCTAAGATGATCGTCTGGCAATGCATTTAACTGTATCACCTTTGTTAAAATTTTATTATGGTATTCGTGTGTTAATTGATATTGATGTAATTTTAGACGATTTTGTGAAGTTTACTGGAGGTGAAATGAAGAAAAATCAGGGAAAGAATTCGAGGAGCAGCATATATATCCCAAACATTTGATAGAATAATGTCGTATGGTTAAGGAGGACCCCTTCCAATCTCGGCCTGACGTCGTAGACTCAGCCTGCTTCTGATGTCAAAGTTGATCCGGTGTTGTAGTGTCAGTCTGGGACCGAAACCACAATTTAGAATTCCAATATGCAGATCGTCTAAAGATCAAATTTTGATGGGGGTGAGGTGTGGCTTTTCAAGTTAGATAGTACATATTCAAGCAAAAGAAAAGAATGTAACATCGCTTGAGATGTCTTAATAAAAATGGATAATTGACAATATTTCTTCCCGTCTTCTGCACGAGTTGAATCAGTGATGATGTTTGTACGCATGCGAAAAGAGGGGAAAAAAAAAGAGAGTGAAATTTGAGACTTCCCATGTCGAATTGCATCAGTGAAATCCGCATAACTTCTCCTCCGCGTTGGTTTATTGTTTTTCCCTCCAGCAACCTCTGCTGCTGTCTTGTTTCCCCTTTTTGAGACTTGAACTCGGGGACTCCCTTCGGTCGCTGGTGAGAAACCAGCCTTTCCCCCAGAAAACGGTTTCATGGGTTTCAGCTCTCACTTTACTTCGTTGTCCTGATTTTGATTTTTCCATTTCAGTTCTCTCTTTTATACATATTACGGTTGATTTTATCATGAAAATGGGTTAGTTAACCACTGATTGTTCCGCTGATGTCGGAAGTGTGTCCTATTGGCTGCGAACTTTCTGGGCGAGACTCTTCCTGACCTAGGCCTTGCGTGTTGATGCTGGATCACATGTTCTTGGCAGATTGATTTATGGGGACTGTAAAGTTAGCTCAAATTTTAGCATGGCCAGTTCTGCGAGTAATCGTGGAGTTTGTGACATGCTACTAATCTCAAAAAATGGTGTCTAAAGGAAGTGTATTTGGGGCATAAGATTTCAAACTGGTGGGGTTAACAACTTGAGAGGCCTTAAATGTGATGGTCTGGTGGCAATAGAAGAGGCTGCTCGATGGCCCCTCAAAGTTGCATTCTGCTACTGTTGATTGCTGATAGCTGACTCATGTTTATTTCCTGCTATATGGTTATGCCTTTTGCAGGGAAAAGTTCAAGGCTTTATCCTCTAAAATCTGAATACCCGCATACATCTCTTGTTGGAATGATCCTTAGTATTTGGAACGTCTCATAAACCTTGAGCTCCCGTTGACCTCTCAGTCGGATGCTCTTTGACTCTGTGATGGTGCGTATATACAGAGTACCGGGGATGATGATAATATGCTTTGAGGCGGTATGCCATATTGAGTTAATTGATGTTCTCTTTGTCACCCCTATCAGTTTCAGGTTAACTCAATATTTGTAGTTAGGTGTGAGCTAGATTGTTATATGCTCCTGCTATGTTGGTTTTTTCCTTCTTGCATTTCATGTCTTCGTCTCATGTTCTTATAAGTTGTTCTAAACCCTCAGAGTCTTGTCCTGCCTGTACTGTTACACCCTTTCCTCATGGTTTGCAGCTAAGCCCTGATCTGTGGACACTTGGGGGACTGCTATCTCGAGGTTAAAAGTTATTTATAAGCTAATCAGGTTTAGTGGGGAACTTGAGGAGGAGCCGTGGAAGCTCCGGAGGTGCCATTAAAGGACAGCAGCTTCAGCACTCAGGGGCAGAACGAACCAAAGATAGGGAACACTCAAAAGCCTCCATTTTGACGAGTTGAGGATGACACAAAACTGATCCTCCAAGACTCGGTACATACACACACACTCGCTCACTTTCTAACACTCAGCCGCTTTCGGCTGTTTATCGACGGAGAAAAGAAGCTGGTATTTCTTTCTGCTTGTCTCCTCTTGACAGATACTGGGATCAGATCCGATTGAGACTGAGGAAGCCGTGCTGCATTTGCCTACATTTCACAGGGCGCAACCAAGTTCATGATCAGATCTGATTTGGAACTGAATCTTCCTCTTTTCTTTATCAATAGATCTTGTCTATCTCAGACTGGCTGGAATTGGTAAAGACGGTGTCCAGCTAGCTGCAAGTAAGTGATTTGGCACTGCTGGTGTCTTGAAGCTTGTTCGGGGGGTGGGGGACAAATATCTTAAGTTAAAATTATACTTGTTTAAATTTTTTAATTAAATAAATATATAATTTTCATTAGTTCGGTAATGATTTGATATTAGCCTGAAGATATCGGACTGAAATTTGGCAGCAGAAATTTCGTAATTTAATTTAACAATTAAAAATAATAATACAAATAAAAAAAACCGGAGGGAAAATGCATTTACTTCGTGCAAGTGCGGAACATTGAAGAGACTGTCGGGTGGTCCGGGTGCATGTTCACGTCCCTCTCTTTTGCTGCATTCTCTCTCGCTTTTCAGGTCGTCTTTCTGGCGGTCGAAGCCGAGAGCTTGCTATAAGGACAAAAATCGCTCCTCTGGCGTTCGATCGGTATGTATCTCTGCTCTCACCGTCTTCTCTTCAGTCTGCCACCTCCACTTTGTCATGATCAAGCTCCTTGTGAGGCTTGTTTAAGCTGGACTTTCATGTTTTTGCTGATGCTACTTTTGGCATTGTGAGTTTTCGGTCTTCTCCTAGGGTTCTGTGCATAATTTAGGAACAATAGGGAAAACATGACGATAGGTGTGTGGTTTCGATCGTTGGAATTGGATACGAAGGCATGGGGCTTGATAAACATTAGTATTTTTTCCAGTGCTTGTTTGGTAGAGGATGACTTTGATCTAGAGGACATCGTTTATTGGACTGTAATGCGTCATAAACAGTGGGGTATAGTCACTAAGATACTGAAGTGATCCTTCGTCAGGAAAGGTTCGTTCAGAAAATTTCATAATTAAGACTTCCATCTCATGCTTTCCCTCTCCTTGCCTGAGAGAAGATTTTGTTGAATATCTCCCGAACTTTTCCACACGTATGGACCAGGGAATTTCTTGCACTCAAGGCTCAAATGCTTCCTTTGGATGTGTGCCCAACGGAGGATGCTGTCAGAGTATTTCTGGAGCACTTGGTTGATCCATTGCTACCAGCCAAATATTCTATGCATGAAACTCCCTCACTTCTTCAGCAACAGTCGGTTGCAAAACAGGTTATCTTTCTTCTAGTATACTGTTTTCCTCTCTACTCAATTTCATCGTTCACTGCTAATTATTCATGTTAGATGTACTTGTGGAAGTAACTTGTCGAGGACATCGACATTAGGAGGAATGTATAATGCATTCATGGTTATTGATAGCTGAGAAGTTGTAGCTCTTTGCAAAATGGATAATGACCAGCAAAGAAGCAGTGCATTGTGTGCTTATTCTCCTGTGACCCCATTATTTACCTCCTGTTCTAACCTCTTATGTATTCCCCCATTTTGTGATCCTGCTCTGATTCTTCTGTAGGTTCATGCGGTTGTGATTTTATACAACTACTATCACCGGAAACAATGTGTAGAGCTGGAATTTCTATATTTTGCATCGTTTTGCAAGTTAGCTGTACTTTTAAGGCCAACTTTATTGGCATATATGAACTTCATGAAAAGATCAGATGGTGCTGAATTGATTGATCCTGAGAATCAGCTTTCAGTGACTGAAAGAACCATCATGGATGCATGCGATATATGTTTGAGACTGGATGCTTCAAAAGAAAGCCCAATCACAGAAGGTTGGCCAGTTTCAAAGGTCACTGTTCTCTTGGTTGATTCTCGAAATGAGAATTGCTGGTTGCTACTTGGATCTGTTGTCCAAGGAGTTTGGAGTATGATTGAAAAGAGTATTAATGAAGCTAGTCAAAATCTGGAAAGTGCAACCAAAAGGAAAAGAATCTGCAAAAGGCCTGTACGGGATGATCCTGGTTTTGATGAAGATACCCTTCAGCATCTTGCATTCTTGGCAGTTAAGGAAACAGCAGGTATTTCTATATATTTTTCTCTTGCTTTCTTGCAAATTCATTAATTTCTGAGAATTTTCCCCCTTAAATATTTGGGTCCTCAATTGATGTGCAAGATACATAGGCATGGATATATGTAATCCATCTTAAGGCTGTCAAATTTAGATTTTAACTTTTCTCTATTTTTGAAATTTAAAGAACTCATGAAATTAATTTATCTTGATGTTCTTATCTTTTAGAGGATTAATTAGTCTTTAATATGGTTTTCATTGTTCACCAGGCAATAATGTGGAGGATCTTTTAGTTTTAGAAAGTCATGTCCTATATTCTTTGAGTAAAGAAAAATCAGTATCTCGCTTCTACATAATGGAGTGCATCAAACCTCCAAATGCCATGGTTTCTCAAATTCCTGTGAAAGATGTCATTGACAGGTTTGTTCATAAAGTTTACTTCTCTTCCTTCTAAATTAAGCATGTGGTGACTTGTCTACTGAGACAACATTCTCTGTCTACCTGTATTTCGATTAGTAGATAGGGGGGCATTTCAGCTCAATATAACCTCATAATGCAAGTTTGATATGCTGTTGAAGTTAGTTGTCTCTTGAACTTTAGAACCAGTAATCTATTTGCTCCCTTGCAATGAGGTGAGATGGTAGACCAAGAAGATGACTGGGGACCTATTTGATAGAAAAATAGAGAGACTGAAGTTGAAGGGAGATATCCAGTTATTTTTGTTCATTGTTTGTTAAATCAACTTGTAAAATATAGATCCAGATGGTTCTTCATTCATTCAAATTGATCGATAAAAATGCATCATATAAATAGGACCTACATACAGAGTAAGAAAAATCAAGCCGTTCTACTGTAGGTTTGTAGACCTCTAGTCATGTTGTTTGGGCTTTGGATTGTTACCTACTGCTAGGAAGTGGTATCCCAGAAATTAAGCTATTGAGCTAGGAATGGGCTCTATATATTATTAAGTGTTACCTAAAAATCAATTAATCATCTGAAAAAACTTTACCTTATTTGCCTTAATGGAACCATTAATTGTTTCGTTGTAAGATAATCTTCAAGTAAAATATTGCAATTGTTCTAAATGGTTAAATGATTAAATAGTTAACGGGTTATTTCATGAAGTATCTTGTCTCTGTGAATTTTAGGTTGCAGGGGCCCTTGGTTACACAGAGTACAAATAGTTGGTGTATAACCTCAGTTGCTGAATACTTTCTTATGCTTCCTTATGCTGGGATTTTGCTAGCATGGTTTTCCAGGTATACTCAAACTGGATTTAAGGGTATTCTCATCTTTATTTTGAAATACTTAATTGTCCATAAAACTATAGCTATTTTTTTAAGCTCCATTATATTAATGGCCAAGAAAAAATATAAAAATAGACATATGTATTATCTGCATGCACATGATTGTCAGCTCATATGTGGAAAGAGACTCCTCAAGGATCTCCTGATTAGAGCTTATTTTGGAGGAGGTGAGGCTTCAAACAATGTTGGCTTGATGGGCTGCATTCAATTGGAGCAATTCCAGACTTATATACTGGGCTAATGCTCAATTAAGGAATGAAACATGGAGCGTTGTCCCCCTGTTCCAGGGCTAGTTCCATTCAAATAACCCGATTATTTAAAGCAATTGACTCTCTACAAGTGTCAATTACTTAAGTTGTTACAAAATTTTCCAAAATGTCCCACTATCATTAGATTATGATGTCAATTCGGTCATGCATAAACTCATTTTGCTCCTGAATATATGCTGTTCATCTCTTTGTATCTGCAGGAAAGCATGTCCATACAATTCACCATATCTGAAGGTCAAATTAGGAACTCCAGATTCCAATCAAACAGATTCTAAAATAGAAATTAAAGAAAGCATAAGTACATCTCATGCAAGTAGTACAATAGAAGGCAATGTCAAGAAGGCTCCCCATTCTTTAACTGCATTGCCCAAGAAAAGCAATGAAAGAAATTTCACAAATGTTCTGCCTTGTGATCTTTCCATCGGTCAAGACATGGATGTAGATGGCGTTTCATTGCCAAGTGAAGATAAATGTAGAGAGATGTCAGGCGTCGCACAAGTGGAGATTCTCCAAGAAAAGAAGATCAGTGACATGAATGGGGATCTGATTGGCCTCAACAATGTAAGCAAAAAGGTTAGACCTCTATAATTCAATCTAATTATAATATTCCTCGCAAGAGCGACACTTCAAAAAAAAAATCTTTGCAGAAGGAATACAACCCATGACATTTGTATCATTTGCAATATGTCTATCATGGAAAATAAAGCTAACCTCAGTATGAGAACTGCTGCTTTTACAAGAGGTCCTAGACTTTAATTTAACAGTCCTTTTCTTTCCTCATGATACTACCACAGTAAATTAAAGGAAACATCACTAGTTGCCTTAGAGAGTCACTTGTTACCCTGGCTCGGAAAAAAGAACAAGTTAAAAAGCAATCCTACTAGTTTGCATATTGGGGAGTATTGCATACCCCTTTCTTAAAATTTATATTTTTAGGAATTGCAGGGCGAATTCATTGAATGTGTGTTGCAGAAAGGGAGTCCTGAAAGATCTAGTGAAAAGGGTGCTGGTGGAAACAGCATATGCTACCTAACCTGTTCCAAGGATGATAGGATTCCCAGTGAAGACTGTGCCTCAGTCATTCACCAGGGTCAATCCAAGGCCCTTGATAAAGTTCATGCTTTACTAGCCTCTAGAGAAAATGATTTGTCTCAAACTGCTCTGAGCTTTCTTCTAAGGAAAAGAGCTAATCTGGTATTTCCTATTCCTAAGAAAGCTGCATCACAGAAGAGCATTCTACCTTGAAAATCTAAAGCAATCTACTATGTTTTTCTTTGCAGTCCCTTCAGCTACGCAACATAAAAGATGAGATTGCTCTGTGTGACAAAAATATTCACACAATTCAGAATGGTATGTCTTTCTATGCTCCCAGTCCTTTGCATGCTAAAAGCACTAGACAGGATGAAGTTTGTGTATCAACATAAATTTAGAAAGGTGGGCTATTTAAAATGGGTTGGGGTTATGGCAAGACGATCCACTAATCATTTTAGAAGATGGACTCATAGTGCAAATGTTTTAGGAGGATCAAAGAAGCTGTAAGAAGCAAATCGTAGGAAAGTTACCTTCACATGGATCCCAGTAAATTTAATTTTTCTGGATAAAAGCATTAAGCTTGAAATACCATGTAGTTTTATCCTGGAGAACATGATGATGAAGTGATCAGTTGTAATTTTGAACATCTCACAGATTCTAGTGTCTAGGCAACAGGGATGGTGAGTGTTTCTGTTAGTTCTTCTTTTCACTGTCAAGTTTGCGACCCCAAATTATTCATCTTAGTGAGATGGTAGCTGTGCACGTGCCTGCAATGACTTTGTTTTGCCTATTTAATGAATGATCTCAGTGTTTTGCTTTGTCCTTTTTCTTTCCATTATAGGCGGTGAAGATGCTCTAGCACTGAAATTAGAGTGCATCCTTGATGCTTGCAGCAATGCTTCAATAACAAGCGCTGCCCATGAGAACTCTTGTCCAAGTCTATATACCAAGAAAGAGCTCTTGTCCGAGGTCACCCGAATTGAGAAGAATCCCTGTCAGGTATTAAGAGCTGACATCAAGTAGGATCAGGGTGGTTCATAACAATCCAAGTAACCACTTAAAGTCAAGAAATTCTTAGTAGCATTGGTTTACCTCTCAAGACATGCATATTTCAACACATTTATTTGCTCTGTGCTGAATCTTGAAAAATGTTTACCTCAGCATGTTGATGCAGATCCTTTTAAGCTTTTATTACATACGTAATATCCCTCATGCCTTGGATGTTTCATTCACTGCCAGAAACTTCATGATCTTTGTACCGAGAACAGGTGGATATTGCCAATTTATCATGTATCCCCATGCGATGGTAACATAGTCTGACTCCAGCTTCTTTTCTCTTGACTTTGAAATCTACTGCAACTGTAGCTGTTGAGCAATTCAGGTGTCCTACCTCAAGAATATTTTATCTGCATCTCTCCAGAGCAGCAACTTTTCTTAATGCAAAATTAGGAAAAATATGAAATGCTGGTATTGGATATTTTGTCTCCAATATTTCTCAAATGGTCGATAGCTGTGACACTTCTTATATCTGTCACCTGATTCTGGTCATCAAGTTTTAGCAGAGCAGTCATCTTTGTTATCTTGCAACGGCATATATATTGATAATAAATGCTGGAGCAGCCTATTTACATCTTACTCTCTCAGATTTCAGTAAGCTAACCGTGATGAACTTACAAGAAACCTGGCCTCTATATTCGAAAGAGTCTATTGCGGTAAACTATACAAAGCATGAATTTGCAGTTTTAAGCTAATCGGTCACTTTCTGCCCCCTTCAGCAGGTGGATTCATCGCCAATGTGACCGTGAAATGCACCGATTCCAAGATCTCTACTACTGGAGTCCCACAACCTGTCCCTCACGAGGCAAGAGAATCAGCTGCCATGGACGTGCTGGGTAAACTGAGGAAAGTATAGGCGGTCTCAGTAGCACACGCGGCAGCTAGAACTTAGTCATAAAATGACATAGGGAAACATAGTTGCAGGCAATTATCCTTTTGTATATTCTCGTAATATTCTGGTAGCCAAGCTGTGCACGTAATTCTGATCACTATTCCAACTCTTTTGGGACAAGCCGGAGGATATATCTGACGCTGAGACCCCTTTTGGAGGGCCTTTGATAGGAAAAAATACTGACCAGAAAAGCTTTTGAAAGAGCAGGATGCCACCCGGAACTCCCAATTTCAGTTCATTTATGGTATCACGCATTGCAGTGACACTGCTCAGTTATATTAGCTTGTGAATGTCACCCGAGGAAATGCTCCTTTGTGTTTAACTAGGTCTCTTCAACTCATCTGCAATTCTCAGGCCAATTTTTGCTACCAAACTTGCCGCACTTCTCAGATCGGTGCCAGTCGGCCTCATAGATGTGATGACTATGGTGGCATCGGGTGCTAGGCTCACATGCAAATTATATCAGAACTTCCTCTCAGGTGAATTAGTGCTGATCTAAAGGAAATGAATAACAGTGCATGGATCATCGTTTCTTCGGTTCCAATCCCAAATAAGAATACAAATTCACTGAGCGCAACATTCCCACTTCACGGATGGATACAATCTCCAGTCAAATGTGGCAGTTTGCACGTTTTGCTATGGATATTAGTGTTGTAGGAGAACTACAAGCATAACAGGAATAGGGGAAGATATCTACAGTGCAGAAATCAAGAATAAGAAGGGAAAGGCTGGAGTGGTCCGTTGGGCTCCAAGCATGCATGATGGATGGTACCCCGAACTTCTTCTGTTTACATATTCCGTAGAGCAGCAAGCCGCTTCTCAAGCTCATCGATGCCCGAACTGCAAGACAAAGTATGGATTTATAGATAAAGAAATATGTGTATTAGCCGACATCCAACAGAAACACATGATGCTAGATAAGCTCACAGCGTTACACTAATCAAAGGGACACTTTCACATCTCGGTGATATCTCGATGAAACATTAAACAGCTACCAAAAAAAAGAAGAAGAAACAGATGATTTACTTTCATATATGAAGAAATTATTGGCGAATGCATTTAGGAACACCCAAGTTCAATTCCATAGGCCATAGGCCATGTCCATCATAGATGAAAAACAACCAGTAAATCCTATCTTGGACTGTTTGGTAGTATTCATAATCTTAAATCATAGAAGCATAGATAGACTGACTGCAATGCTCAAATTCTACTTAATCAGTTTCTTGCAATTTCAAATAGGTGAGGTTTTGGGGGGTGGGGGTTGGACATACCTGCTAGTTTCTTCTGTTTGCTTTGATGCAATCTTTCCTCTTGGAGCTGAAGATAGCTGAGGATTAATATGGAAGCAACTTATCAATTCATGCAAAATTCGTTTTTCCCAAATGCATAGACAAATTTAGAAAAAGGGACAAGATATAAAATTCTGAACCTGTGAAGCAACATCAACACCGATTTCATCCAACACCTGCCAAGAAATTCAGAAGTTGAAACACCATGTAAGCTTAAAGGCAGACATAGAGCAAGGTTACCAACTTCAGAAAGGCCTCCTACCTGATTGGTCAGGTCCTCGATTTCCTCCTCAGCCTCGTCATTGTCCAGAGCATCATCTATGGTGTCTGACATCATTTCAGTCTGTGGAAAAGTAGACCATATCAAGTTCTCCATTATTAAATATTTTAAATTGAGCACAGGTAAAATTTGTGATGAAGAAGTTCATGCACTCACAGTCATATCCAGTTGGGCAGACTGCTTCTGAAATTCCTGTATCACCTTAGCTTGTTTTGCAGGAGCCATTTGCTACACAAAAATATATAATTATACTAAGAAGAAGACAAAAGGAACGAAATGACAATTACATGAGGACATTTATGGAATATCAAAACTGATTTTCATAACTTTGAACATTGCACCTTATTCATAGCAGCCATGGCCTTGCTAGCACCTTTCATCCCAACAGCAACAGAAGATTGTGCATGCATTGCCTGGAGAATGGAGCGACAGTATTTGTTTAGAGAATACAGCTTGATTTTAGACAAAAGCAGAGGTATAACAGATAAAAGAGAGTGGATATATGGTATTTCATCCACCTGTGTATGGGTAGCAATGCCTCTCATTTGAGCTCTACTGCTTTGCAAGTTTGCTATTTGTTGCCTTAGCCTTATTAGTTGCTTGGCAAGAATTTTAGTTGCTCCCTGCAGCATCATAAAATGGGAAGAAATATTAGGTTGAAAAGGCACAGTACAACACAGTTTTTGCCTTCAATTGTAATATTAGGTTCTCCCTCAAGAATCCACACATATTTTACATGGGAAAATTATACCTCATTTCCTGTTTTGGCAGTTCTCTTGATCTCAGCAACAAGCCTTTTCTCCTGCCAGTACCAAAGGTTAAAATTAATTTCTAAATAATTTGGCAAAGAAGGAGGTCTCATTGAGTTCAGTATATACTTCTAACTGCAGCGCTCCAATCTCCTTCTCTACACCTGGAAACAAAAGACACCACAGGGGGAAAAAATCAGTAAGAAAACGGATTAGCATAATTAGAAGGCCCCATCATCCGAGACAGTCATAATGACAAGAAATCAGTTCAATCTTGAATTCAATTTCACATAATTATCTATAAGTATAACAACAAACTATCATAGACTAGGGCAACAAGTTGGATTCATTGTTCATCCAATCATAACTCAGCATTTGTAAAGGCTGGTCCTTCAACATTGGAAGTGCTAATGCTGCAGAAAATGGCTATCCAACAAAAAAGAGACAAGGGTCAGATTGGAAAACTAAATTTTGGTGCTGCAAGCAGACATGCTGAGCAACAAAACATTGTTTATATGCAACATGAAGCACATGAAATTTCACAAAGAACAATCAAGGACGACAATAAAACAATACAAGGAAATTTCCCACAAAATTCATGGTCAGCAACAATCTCCCCATTTTATGCATACTGATATTTGCCTATATGTACAGGTTTTTGCAGTCATTGTCAACCGGTATAATGAAAAAACATAGGAACAACCAAACACCAAATAGATAGGAGTAGATTCCCCTCCATATCTCAAATAGATTGCAAATAAATATTGCTACTAGAGTTTAGAGCGAGGGGGTGGGGGTTCAGCGGGCAAAGATTGTCCTATGCACTTTGAGATCGCAATGCCCTTTTCAATGATCAGCAAAAATTTACTCATCCATGTTGATTACGTTGTCATCTGTCATCTTTGGCAGCAATTAACACCATAACAAAGATCGATGATGACATCGACTGAGAGGGGACCAAATAAATCGAAGAAAGACATAGAAACGCAATCCAGCAGAAAGATAAAAATGCGCAATTAACAAAGATGAAAAGGTTAGAATAAAAAAAGATAACTTTGAAAGGGGAACAAATTTGACAGTCAACAATTATTACCTCTAGTGGCCCGGTTCATCTCCCTCTTGCTCTCTCGAAGAGCTTCTGCAAGAAACCACAAGGTAGAGCCCAAAAATGAATTAGCCATTCAAGCAGTTGACTCGTTGACGAAGAAAAAAACTCAGCACCGTGAAGGAATTACGCCCCAGTTCAATTCATGAAATGTATGCATAGCAATGGGGTTCTAATGGGCCACGTAATTCAGTTCACTGCGGCCAAGAGCAGAGAGCAATGAAGAAGCAGACCTTTGGGGTTGGGCTTCTTGTTGAAGATATTCTTCATAGTTGATGAGAAGAATCGCTGAAGCAAATACAAAGAATCCTAATTTCTCTACTATATCTCTCTCTCGCTCACTCCTCACTCCTCCTCCTCCTCCTCCTCCTCCTCCTTTGCAGTTCTTCTCAGCTGAAGTTTGCTTGTCTCCGACCGGCGAAGAAGAAGAAAACAGAGATGACGCTTCTTACGGAAAATTCACTGCTCCCTTCTCCTGTTCCATCTGTGATCTTGTCTCTTGATCTTTCTGTTATCAACTATCAGTCCCTGTACTTTTTCAAATGTCTAACTAATTCCCAATACATTCCTTTTTTTTGTAATCTAACCCCGCCCTAGCCTATCTGGTTAAATTATAATCTGTCTTCGATGCAGAACAAGCAATCTCAGGAAATGATGACAACAATTCATCATCTCACATTCACCCAGAGTCCAGACTATAATTTGAAAAGACAAGAACCTTAGGTCAAAGCCGAGATGCCTTAGTAATAGCCTTGATTCAGTATGGAAATGGGGGTATAGATTGTGTCTTGGGCCGACTGAAGATGCAGTACAGTGTCCACCGGGAATGCCCTGTCACCATCGAGGCGGGTCAATATAACACAACCGAGCAAGGGAGATGTTGTGAGCCGCCCCGATTAGGTGGTTGCCATCGACAACCTAATTACATGTTCTTCTGGATGATGGAGGAGGACTTGCCAGAGTGCAATGAAGCCCATTTGACCTCCATTGCTACAGCACGGGACAGTTGTGGACCTTAAAAGGACAATTTCCAAATTTAGCAAAGAAAACTTGGAGATTTGCAAGCTTTGATTTCGATTTTTCCCAGGAAATTCGCTGTCCCACCAAGAGACAGTGCATCACTGCATGCCATTCAATTGTTTTTATTTTACATGCATAGACTTTTCTCTTCCTCTCAGCCTTGAACAGCAAATGAACGCCCAACTCTAATTCAATTCAGAACCTCTCTCTCCTCAAAACCCCTCTTCTCCGTTCGATCTTCTTCCCTCTCCCTCCCTCAACCCATCTTAGGAACAGAAGATGCTTCTATCCTGAGACTGTGGATCATTTCAAGCTCGGCTGGAGATCTTCCGGAGGAGATTTGGCAATTTTGGAGATCTCAAATGGGTGATTCGACGCCTTCCCTGCGGGTTTCCCTCTTCATTTGATGGGTCGCTGGTGTTGTCGGGTTAGGATATGCTGAGACCACCAGGTCCTGAATAAGAAAGAGTTCCGGACAAGAAATTCTTTGCGTTCGTGGAAGTCGAAGGTTGGACAACTTTGCAGTCCCGGCATTTCTTGGGGGGGTGGGGGCTCATCGGATATTGAATAATTGTCCAGATGACAACAAAAGTGAAGGGCCTTCTCAAGGGCCTGAGGTACATTTCTCAGATATTCGGTATGTCTCAACACATATCATTCCGCCATTCTCTTGACTATGTCTTTACTTCCCTTGACAATGTTATTGATGAGCTTGGAGAGTGGCTTCATAACACAATGTTTTTCCTCGTAATGTTGACGCAGATGATGAGGAAGAACAGGAAATGGTCATTGGATTCCCGACGGATGTAAAGCACGTAGCACATATTGGCATGGACGGGCCTTCCAATGCCCCGCCTAGTTGGGTAAGTCTTATGCAAAAGCTAATAGGGTGCTCTCAGATTACGAGTAACTCACAAAGGGGTTAGCTGTTTCTCATCCGCTGCTCAATAACTTCAAAGGAAAAGAGGAGCCTCATTGAGCTCATCGCGCATATTGCTCTGTTCTTTTGTGTACTCCTCCTTCGGATTCCTTCAATTGTATCGTTCAAATGAAATGAGCAGATGAACGAGTTCAAGCAGCCCCAAGCAGAAGGAGATCCGAATAAGGAGGATACCAACTCTAAAGTAACTGATGGCAATTCTGTCCACAGAGCATCTGAAGGTACATAGACATGAATCTTTCCGTCTGCCCATTCGTACGTCGGTTGCTATGATACAACGGGATCAGCCAACTAATGGATGATCCTCTGATATGCATTGTCTGATTCCAGGTTCAAGCAGAAGAGGGGCAAAAGCGAATGGTTACCACGGTTCTCCATCCCGAGACCTGCCAGAGGTCCCGAAGCCGTCCCACCACCCCTCATCATCATCAACCGGGGCCGAGTCCCCCACCAAGGCAAAGTTGGAGAAACGCCGCCATGCCCGCCGTGCCTCAAAGGGCTCACCGGGTAGGGATTTTCTCGACCCAAGCCACCTGCCCTCCGACATGGAATCCAGCCTCGAGCTACCTGCCAAGGCAAAGTCCGAGAAGCCCCGCCACTCCCGCCATGCCTCGAAGGGCTCATCAGGGAGGGTTTCTCTCGAGCAGCTGCCCTCTGATGCGGGATCCGAATCAGGCCTCGACTCCCCAAGGAAGCTGCCCGACATCCCAAAGAAGACGAGGAGAAAGAAGTCCAAGGACTCCGACGGGTCGACTCGAAGGTCAAAGCACACAAGCCAAGCTTCCCCACTATCCGAGGAGCCAGGCTCAGCACCACAGAATCACATTTCGAGCGGCGTAAAGCCCGTCAAAGAAGGGGACGTTAAGAAGGGGCTCGACGCAGTTTCGTAATTGCACATATGAACCTTTGGGTTTTGGGTTTGCTAATTGTCCCTGTAGAAGCCCCCTGCTAGCATCTTGCTTGGAGAAGGAAGAGGAGGGGAGATGAGAGGAGAGGAGAGGAGAGGAGAGCAAGGGACGGATTTTGTTGCTTCGAAATTTCAGACATCAGAGAGAAGATTACTTTGGCTGTTTCCATTCTATCTCCTCAACTGATGTATATGAATGTGATGACACTTCTTCGAGTTCTTCCTCCAATATCCATCCTCCAACTTCCGGCAAAATTACAACCGAATTTCCCCGATCGATCAAACAAATCTTACACGTTCACTGCCAGGATTCCAGTAATGAATGTGTCACAGAAATTGAACAATACAGCACATGCCACGTGAAAGTTTCGGTGACAGGCAGATCATAAGTCGGAATTCAAGTCAGTCCGAAAGTTGTCTTCCCATTGATTAGAAAAACAGAGATGACATGAGAATATCCTGAATCGAATACATGGCAAGCCATACCAAGAACACCAGGACTGACTTTTCCTGTGCTGTCACACGTCTGCAATGCCAACTCATTGTAAAAGATCATCATACAACAAGGGAATTCTGAAGATAGATCGAGTTATAACCCAAAATTCACTCACTGGCAACATGGTTTTTGTCAGAATCCATGGCTGAGGTTTGCGTTGGTGTCTTGATGTCATCTTGCTCGGCTGCTACATGCTCTCCTTCAACAGAGGGCATTTCCTCGTCAGGTTGATTCACATCCTCAGTTTTATCTTCATTCAATGAATCAGCATTGATTCCTGGCTTTAGGCTTGTGGTGGAATCCATTTCTTGGCTCACGTCTGCCCCGGAGCTATTCTCCTCATCTGTCAGAGAATCAGCGACAGCTTCTGATGCAGCATTATCTATGATGAGGGCGTCATTCTTCGCTTCAGCCTCTTCTTTCCTTTTCGCTTCTGCTCTGTATCCCTCGATCAACTGCTTCGTCCTTTCCAGCTCTGCAAGGAGTGAACCATAACGAGACTGGAGAGTTCTTTCAAGCTCCTTTTGCTTCTGAACCACCTCCCAGAGATTGCCAACCCTGAGGGAAGCAGCTAGTTGTTCTTGCTTCTGCAAAACTTGGAAGCACTCAAGCTCTGTCCCTGCAGTGTCTATCTGCTTGAAGGTGGACTCAATCTTGTCCCACAAACTCTTCTCTCGCATCTGATAATAAGCAATTATGAACTTAGTTAGTGAACTACATAATTGAACCAAGCACATTTGAACTACATAATAAAGAAATTTCATTAATATTTGTATCTATATATATATATATAAACAGATGGTAAAAAGAACAAATAAAGGCAGAAGCAATGTAATTCAACGCATACTTCACTTAGCAATGAGCTCCATAAAAGAAGAATGATGGAACCAAAACTAAGAAACACATTGTTTCACATTCACAAGAAGACGTGCTACAAAAGCAAAGAAACAGTCATTTCAGGCTACTTCCAACACTACAGATGCAGTCCAACAATGCTAGTGCTCTCAAAAGCCCACCTGCCTCTAAAAAAGATGGTCTAGCATCTACTACATTGTTATTATTGGGATACGTATCCCTGTAAAAAGAATTAACAATATCAAACATTATACTGAGTGGCTGGCTCCTTGGGATGTACCTGATAACCATGTGTGAGCGTTTTGACCTTCTTCTCAAGCCGAATTGACTTCTCACGATCTTCTTCAATCCTCTTCTTTATGCTTTCAAATTCATTCAGTGAGGCCTCAAGTTTCTCCATATTTCCAGCAACACTTGAGAGCCCATATGCATTACGAGTTGGGAAGTACATAAGATCATTCAAGCATGTCTTGTGAGCTTCAACAAATTCATCCAGTGATTCACTTTCGTGCCCCATTGCGACACGAAGATATTGAGCCTCCTCTTTTATCAAAGCATCTGCCTGTTGAAAAAAAAATAGAGATGATGAATATAGATGCAAAAGAGACACCACGGATAGAAGAACAGAGTATGTCAAATAAAATGTACACTCGCCTACCAATTTTCTTAGTGTTTATTTTTCTTCTGGAGGCATAGAAACTTACACCAAGGGAGGGCTCCTCTCTCTCTCTCTCTCTCTCTCTCTCTCTCTCTCTCTCTCTCTCTCATATATACACACATTATCTCCAAATGTGAGAACACTACGTCAGGTTTCAAATAAAAAGAAAATTTCTTAAACCATTAGGAACCAATTTGTCATAGAGAGCCAGAACCATACACAAACAGAAAAACTTGACATTAACCATTATTTCCCCTCAGATTTCTTTTACAACTTTTACCTGAGAGCAAATGTGACATATTGAACATTTAAGTAACAGAAAGCTACATAGAATGAACATCGCAAACAAGAATTTTCAACTCCCAAAGCATAGATAAAGATCTTTACAAAAGATAGGTAAAATGCAAAGAAAATAACACAGTAGAGAATTGGAAAATTTTTTATTAAAAAAGATAAGAGCATTAGAATTTGTTTTCCCTAATTAAATGTCATAACAAAATAAATTAACAACAGTTCAGCCGAACCACGTGTACAGGGGAGGAAGAACAAACACGAGAAAAACTATGCCAACTTACTTAGACCTAAACAAGTCATAAAGAAACAAATATCAAGCTTAGCTACAAATTTGGGATAGAAGATGGTCTAGATCTAGCACTATCTACAATTTGAGAGGCAACCAGCGTCATAAAAAGATAATAACTATAAAAGAAAAAAAAATCAACTGAATCCAATGGAGAAAATCATACACATACCTCCTTCAGCTCATCTTCCTCAAAGTCATCAATTTCGGGAACAAGAGGACCATTGGAAGAACGCTTAGAAGCTTTCTTTTTCTCCTTGTTCATTTTTTCTTCAAGCGGATACTTAGCATTGTCATGCTCCAACAATGTAAGAAGCTCCTTCCTCACCATTTCATCAGCCATCTCAATCGGAGTTGGTGGGACAAAGGTGCTCTTATCTCCCTCAGCCCTCATCAATGAGTTCTTAATTAATTCCAGAGATGCAGAAGGAGGGCGAGGTAGCTCTCTCTGGAGCACTTTAGACCTCTTCCTGAGTAGAGCCTGTCGCTGTGCTTCTTCTTCAGCCTTTTCTCTAGCTATGCGATCAGACATATCTTCCTCAATCTTTTCCTCCTGTTCCTCATTATCTTCTGGAATTGGCTGCATTACAATCTGATACTCGTTTTTGGGTTGTGGAAGGCTGCTTAAGCCAGAGCGCAAGTTTCTCCTCAAATCAGTCTGCCTTCTTTGCTCAAGCTTAGAACCATCATCCATCTCTTCATTTATATGGAGCTCATCCCTCATGGGAGTTCCCTTTGGGGTCATACCGAAAGAATAGCCCTCCCTTGCTGGTGTTGTGCCAAGTCTTGGAGTAACACCCCCTGCTGGGGTCATTGAAGGAGTAAGCATGGGATTTGGGGTCTGCAATTCCCTCTTCTTAGGGGTGACCCCTGAAAAGTCTGAAGGGTGAAGCTCAGGGTTCTGGCCTCCCAATAATGGAGTCTGTGACTCCCTCAACCTTGCAAGATTTTCAGCTTCCATCAAGATGGAATCTCCCTTCCCTGCAGGAGTCCTCTGAGGTGTCTGCAAAGGAGTCATCCCCTGCAATGGCGTCTGAGAATAATTTGCAAGAAGAGCCTGTGTTGCTGAACTGCCCCCAGCCAGTTCCTCATTTCCAACAAGAAGATCACTGGCATAACCCAACTTGGCAATCTCTTCAAGTTCATGGTCTGAGATTTGGGGTGCTGGAAGCATCAATTTCGACCTCTTCCTGACTGTTTCTGGGTCATTCAACCTGTTAGCTTGAAGGATAGCTGTAGGAGCATCCTGCCTCTGTGCAATCTTATTCTTTGCCGTGTCTTGCTTCCTCAACTGGGCCTCAATGTCTGCCCTTCGTTTACCCTCAAGTTCTTCGATGGTGGTTGGGAACTCAGGCTGCTCGACTTCTCGGTCTTCACCAGTGACATCATAGAACCCAGGCGGAGGCCTTTTCTCGAAAGGAATTTCTGCATTATAGTCTATTCCCCTCCTTTTCTTCCTCAGGCGCCTGGTATCTATGCCAGCAGCCTTTAGCTCTCTCCTTTTCTGCAAAGAAGCAAGCCTCCTGGCCTCCTCCAGCTGTTTCTCCCGGGCTTTTCTCTTTGCCTTCTTGCCCCTTGTGTTGGCTAATCTAGCTCTTGCTTCTGAAAGCATTTCCTTCTCATCCTCATCCATATCAACAGGATCAGGGCGCGCAGGCTTTGACTCTGGGTTTGGATCAATCTCTCCGGGTCGTAATTTTCTTGGATCATCACCAGGTTCATAGTTCTCGTCCTTAGCGCAGGCTGCATCAAGCAGCTTCTCATACCGCTCGAGGCACTGAGATGGAGTGCGGCCAACAATAGGGGCAAGTGTCCTCCATTGTGTCGGCATAAGCTTGGCAAGATGAAGGAGTTTCTCATCCTCCTCTCTTGTCCATTCAGTCTGATATGATAAAAAGCAATTAGCTCTCAAATCCTTACATCAGCATCGACAAAGAAACTACAAAAAATTGTAAATATAGAAATCTGAACTAGAAACTAAGTAACGCTTGCAGCAGACTTAAAAAGACGTGCTCCATGGCAACATTTCATCCACTTCCTTTACATATCCATCGCTATCCATACAGAACCTAGACCTTCAGTCGATTAATTCTTTCAATTTCAGCGGCAAAAACTATAGAAGATTCAGAAATTGAACAAACAGAAAAAGACAGTGAATGCAACTCACCTTTTTGATCGAAGGGTCGAGCCACTCATACCACCGAGCCTTGCACTGCTTGGCAGATTTACGCACCAGAAGCGACGAGATACGAGCCCACTGATTCTTGCCATACTTCATCACCGCCGCCTTGAGGATTTCATCTTCGGTGTTCTTCCAGACACCTCCTTTGATCATAATCCTCATCTTCGCTTCCTTTTATCGGCAACCCCTCAAAAAAAATTTTAAAAATCGATATGAAAGAACAAGCCCTAGCTCTTCTCCCGCCCCTCTCCCTCACAATGTCCTTGCGAAACTGAAACGAAACCCCAGAGAGCTCTCTCTCTCTCTCTAGATATATACAACGATTGTGCGCTTAGCTCCCGGCCAAGAGGTTGGCCGCCGCCTGTGCACCGCTAGCTGATCAGACGGTAGCCACAACGAACGAGGGGAGCTTTAATTGTTTTACGCCGGCACAGAACAGACGATCTTTCATCACTTCTCTACCCTATCCTTTTTTTCCTTTTTCATTTTCATCCTTCACCTTTGTGTATTTTTTATTCTAGTCCCCCTTCCGTTTTTAGTGCAACGAAGTCATTGCAGGGTAACACATTGAGGATAACAGGACGAAGTTTCTTTAAGGGAGAAGAATGGCGGTAGCGATACCTTGATAGAACTTCTATCATATCCCGGAGGGCGTCGCTCCTTAAGACATAGCTAGCGACCCATCTTACAGTATTGCAGGTGATGAGGCCTCGAATCTGTGTCATGGTGGCGGCTGCCCTGGGCACGGTAAGAAGCTCGATATTGAACAGAGAAAACCGTCTTAGATTGTGAACAAGCAAAAGTTTAGGAGTGGAAAGCAACACTTTTGAGAGATCATCAAGCGTATCTAGAATGTTACATTACTGTTCATGAAGAGCAGATTTTACATCTTTAACGTCTCTAATGAACAGATTTGACCCCAAAGAAGGAAGGATACGGAGAAAAAATTACCGGAGCTTGAATAACAAAGGACTAAGATGAATGATACGAGAGGACCAAGGCCGAATCATAACTCATAAGGCAAAGAATACAACTTAAACAACAAAAACAACAACTAGAGAGAGCAAAATCCTGGAGATTAGATGTTTGTGGAGTTTGATGGGGAGATCTTGACGATAACCGATACAGGAATGTTGACCACATGGCCCTGATTCCCGAACAATCCAATCCTCCCAAAGCTTGCAGTTGAATTATTCAAGGTCGCATTCATGGATACAGTCAGAACCTGTTTCTGCCCACTCAAGATTTCGAAGCGGGTTGGAGTGACCTTCATGGACACCCCATAAGGAGAGCTCCAGCCCACACTGTAACTCTCCTTGTCAGCAATGTTAGCAACAGTCCGTTGGACAATCCTTGACACATTCAGCTTTGCGATTGTGACGGAGGGCAAGTTGAGGTCAGGTCCATTTGTCATGTTGGAAAGTGCCCAACAGTTCTGGCCTGTGTAGTTGAGAACAACTGGACCCGACCCATTGATTCCACAAAGAAACGACATATAATCTCCGTAACCTGTGTGAGAGGAACAACTATCCATCAGACTTAATATTGGCTCGGAGATGTAATAAGGGACCGGTTGTATGCACACTACCACCTGAACTCACATGAAGATTATTGGGCTAAACAAGAGAATATAGTTTCAATTAGTAAGAGAGTTGTAAGCAGATCTTCTCACTCCAACTTCACGAGATAGCTTTCTAGGCTTTGATTCTCAAGGAAACGGATCAGTAGACAGTATGAGAGGATACAGAGAGAAGGGTAGACTGGAAGACTCACTGGAATCGAGAATTAGTCCTGGATCCAGTGCTGCAGTTGCATTCACAAAACCACTGCCCATATCAAAAGGCATAGCAGGAGACTGGTTTACATCCGGGTTTGTATAAGCCCGCTGGGCCATTATAGGACCGCCATCCCTATCAAAAAGAGATGCTGTCGTGGAAAGTGCAGATGCAATGGCCGCTGGACTGAAACTTGGAAACTTCTGCCTGATGAGCGCCGCTAGGCCTGCAACATGTGGAGCTGCCATGCTTGTTCCAGACATCATGGCAAAGTTCTCACCTGAAGGATTGAGTTAATTACATCAAGCAGGCCCGGCCCATTAAAAGGCAACTATAAGTCTATAAGTATCACTGAGGCAATAGAATGCTGGGCATGTTAAGGTATCTAACCTAAGAATTCCAACGAATCAGTCCCCTGGGAACTCCAAGCAGCCCATATGGAATTCCCAGGGGCTACTAGATTAGGCTTCAATATGTCCGCATTGATAACAACGCTGTCTTCTGGGTCAGGCCCTCTTGCAGAATAGTACATGACTTTCGGGGCAGACATGCTGTAGTTAGCCTTAAGCCCGCCTGAGATGCAAGCAGTTGCCCCAAATTTGACAACCCGTTTCGCTTGCCTGTCTCTCTCAACAGAAGAATTATAATACCGGAGAAGACTCTGTCATATGGTGGAGAAAGGTTAGTAAACCCCAACATATTATTAGAAACCCAATGGAAAACATATTCAGTTCCCTCATTTCCCATCAGCAAAAGCAAGATATGGTCTTTGCATCAAAGAAAATCTTTATTAAGTACAATTCCAGCTTTGGCCCATGAAGCTTTTTTATTTTTTTACCAATATTCCCTATTTTGAAAGGAAATGCAAAGAGAATTCTGAAAATTTTTCACAGTTTTCGATGAATACACAAGCTTGCTGGTAATAATTAATTCCTATGATCTAAGAAGTACTTAAGCTATCAGCACCATGTCAACTGAAATGGAGGAAAGATTGAAGTAGGCTAAAACAGTACCTTGGAATCATCAGGAGATGGAATAATAATGCCAGGAATTCTCATTGGTGTCGGGTTGAGCTGAAATCCAATCACAAATGGATCCATGTAGAACACAAGGCCAGCAGCACTGAGGTTTTTAGCTGTTTGCAAGGCCTGCTTGATTGTGGAAAGCCCCAGAATGAACCGAATGGAATAGCTGCAGATCAAAAGCTTTCCTCTCACTAGTTCCTCAGTGAAGCTACTAGAACATTGGCATTCCCCCACATACATGTCTTCAGTAACCATTGTGTCATTGTGAAGTGCATCAAGTGCAGAGATCAGTAAGTACATTGTATCTTTGTCAGTGCCAGCTGAGCAAAGAAGAAAAAGAAAATGCTTATCTATCAAGAAAACTATGGTTTAAATCATTGGATGTTGTACAAGGAAAAAAAAAAAGGATGCTCCCACTCATTGACGAAAGGACTCTCCTACATCAAATTCAATGACTGCTGCTAAATATGCTCAGAGTTCACCAAGCTGCACTTTTCTAAAAACTTAAGCTTCCATAAAAATTGGTTGCTTAATATCGTAATGGAGCTTAGCTCCTAATTTCACATCTTTGTAACCCTCCATTGCAATTCATCTAACCCCATAACATTTCGAATTCCTTTTTAACACAGTCCTTGAGTTTAAGCGTTAAGGAAAATCAGTCGGATGACTCTGTGGTTTGTTACTCATTTTATTGTTGTTTGATATCAATCCAAAGAGTTAAATTTTAAAAATATATTGTTTAACCACCTTACTGAAAACCTAGGTTTTCTGTGGAAATATGTTTCCACAAGTTTTGGATACAATTGATGTGATGACAAATAAGCCGCTAAGAAGAAAGAGCAGCAAATGGCAGAGATGGGACTCACGTGCAAGGCCAACTCCAGGAATGGTTACATTATTCCCTAGAGTGATTGAGTTACTGTAAAACCTGTCATGTGTGGCAGCACCAACAGAGAAGATCCATGGGCTGAAGGAGGCAATGCTTTTTGGTGATGGACCAGTATTGCCAGCTGCCTGAACTACAAAGATACCAGCTTTTATGGCTGCGAGCAAGGCCATGTCTATGGGATTGAAAAATGTAGCAATTCCAGGAGGTCGCCTGTTCGGAGTTATTGATAAGCTTATTATATCAACACCATCCTGAGCTGCCTGCAACCAAAATTCATATTTGATGAGGATAAAGTCACGGGAATCAGACATTAACCTCAGAATGAGGCCTCTTTACTTGGTCTATGGCAGCAACAACATCAGCAGCAAAACCTCCAAAGCTCTTGTACAGTGCCTTGTAAACAGCAATGCTGTAAAGAATAAATTTATTCAGGCTCCACCTGGATAAAAGTGAAAATATTCTCCAAGAAGAAACCACCAAGAAGAAAGTAGAGATGGTATGGCTTTAAATACTTACTGAGCACGAGGAGCCATTCCACTTGCATTTCCAAAGTGATGACCAGCAACTATGACTGGGATCCCATGGTTTCCAGCTGCAACTGAAGCAGTGTGCCTGTAACCTATTAGATTCATCAGTTTCCTCAGACATCCAGAATAAGGATATAACAATGATAATAGGGTAATGGATCATTTGTTCCCAGTGATTAAATTTCTGAAATTTTCTGAACCAGTAACCAAAGTTTCTTGCTTATTCTGTATAGTTATATAACAAAACGCAATTAAAACTTACGTCCCATGACCATCACCATCAAATGGTGATGCATAGTCCTGTGAAGAATTGAAGATTCCTCTGGTAATCGCAGATGCAGCAAAATGGTGGGCCCCTACAAGCTTCCTGTTGCAGGATCCCGATGGAAAATCAGGAGTGACCTCACAGGCGCCAGAGTAATGAGCTGGGACTGGATATGGACGGTCTGATATGTGGTCAAAAAAACTTGGATGTGTAGGATCAATGCCAGTGTCCACGAACCCTATCACTACTCCTTCACCAGCAGATTCGTACCCACCTTCTTTGACCCATGCACCATTAGGAAGACCTAGAAACTGAGGAGTGTGTGTTGTGGCTGTTCTGACTGAGTAGTCTAAAACCACATTTGCTACTTCTCTCCTCCTTGAGAGCTTGTTGGCCTACAGAAATTTAACAACAGTACCTGATTAAGATTTTCCCCACCACATCCAGTTACATTTTCTGTTGTTTAACACATGGCAAATACATTTAATTTATCCCAGAATGTAAAAAAAATATGAAATCTTAAGCATAACAGGAAATGGGGAGGGATCCAGAATCATGGGATTGGGAGACATTACAAAACTCAGTCTCAAAGGATTACTATTGAAAGAATCGATGATAATCATTCATTACAATGGACCACATCAAAAACAGTGTGAGATTTAATACAATCAAGGGCCTACGATTGATGGAAACACATTGATTCTGATCAGAGGATTTTTTTCCCCTTTAATCTGGTCCCGCATTAGAATTTTCACATCACAGTCTTTCTACAGTGCCAAGAATTGCTGAAACATACTAGCTAAAAATTCTATCTTGCACTGCAATCCTTGTGGATGTGATGATATAAAGATGAAAACAATGAAGAAAAAAGATATGGTTTAGCGAATGATACCTGCTGGGGGGTGACAAGAACTGCAAATCCATTAATTAAGTAGTGGTAGCTATAAAGTTTTAGATATCTCTCTCCCCTCAATGCTCTTCTCAGGAGCAAATCATGAACACGAGCAATGTAAGAGCTGGAGCTACCATGGGACTGCAAACCATTCCTAAATTTAGGAAAGAAAATTTCAGGGAATGCATCAAAGCCAATTATGAAGTGGTAAAATGAATATAAAACTTCTTGAATCATTAGAGCAAAAAGAAGGGAAAAACCAAACCCAATAATAGAGTACTTCCTGAAAACAGCATAATATTTGCTTCAGGGTGAACCCCAAAAACTTCAGTTAGCAGAGTCCTATAATCTAAGCCAAAGTGTGCCATAACCGACAGGAAGCAGAAGTTCCTCGGATTATAAATGACTTCTAGGAGGAAAAAACATTCCTCCATGTGTCTAACAATAATCAAAGATTCTAGCTTTGACCCTTAATGAATTCCAGCCCCAACTGTCGTACTCTATACTTATAGCTAATACTTAAATTAGCCAAGCAGTTAGCTAGAAATCCCTAGAGATTTGTTAATTCAAGTAATCAACGACATTAGAGAGTAAATTCAGTAGCACAGAGTAAAATTAGCTCGCGAACAAAGAAAGCAAGAAAGGAACAATACCTGGGTTTGTGCACTATAGTTAATTTCCCAGATGAGCTTCGCTTATGAAAGAGATTCCCGTCCTTGTTTAGTTCATCAGAGAAGTAATGAGCCGCAGGAGCTCGCCTCAAAGTAACTATGTACACAGCTGTGATTTCTTCTTGACACCAGGTGCCCGCCATGAGCATTCCAACTGAGAGCACCACCACGGCCATCAAGTGCCACCGAGGCAAGCCCTCCATTTTTTTGTGATAACGATGAATAATATCAGGCACCCAATAAGGAAGACGAAGTCACCCTTCCCAAGAATGCTGAGAGGAAGAGCAAAAGGTGCCCATTAACTCTAAACCTTCATTAATGGGTGAGACTTTAGAGTGGTTTCTATTTCTACTCTCTTCTTCTCTTCTGCCTATGGTGTAGGAGAGAAGGAGAGGAGGGGAAAGTCTTGAAAAGAACGAGAAGAAGCAGGCGTCTAGCAGAGGAAGGAGTAGAAGAGAGAGCGTTAGGAAAAATTTTTTAATGGCGAATCTGCGAGCTTTGTTGGGTGTTGTGCACATTAACGTTTTACTTTGCTTTCTTTATGCAAAAGAAAATGCGACAGAAGAACTGGACCTCTGTTTTTGTTTTCGTTCTGTTTTTTAACAACTTTTCTTAATGCTTATCAAAATTCTAAGACATTTTTTAATGCAGAAACTCACAAGACAAGAGCCGCAATCTTGAGGCTAATAACATATCTTAACCCGATTCACCTGCATTACATTAGCGACTTAAGAAACACATCACAGACATTCATTCGGTTCGTAATATCTCCACTTAAGTGAAGGAAGCCACCGGCTTGCGGCAGTGCAAATAAAAATCCAAACTTTATTATTACTGCATCAGCCTGGTTCCCATTCGATTCGATCCAGTGGCCGTTCTCCCTACAGAGGCTCAAGATTTTGTTGGGTGAAATACCGCCTGCGCAATTGTTTGGGGTGCGGATGAAAATGACGGGAGAGTTGATCTATCAGAGCTTTTACCAAGTTTTTTGGCTTTATCCTGAAGGCCTGGGAGAGGGCGGCAGTTGTCCATTTACCCCCAACGTTCCAATTTTTTTAAGGGTCAGAGCTCAGGAATGTGAACTCTTTATCTAATGTGGTCTTGTGAGCTCTGACTCAGCTTTGCCCGTGACTTCCGGTGGGACGGTGGAGTTGCAGGAAAAAGCTTCTGGGTTTGGTCGATCGACGCACATTCTACTTTTCTAGCGTCAACTGCTCTATATAACAACATCTGTCACAGAGCAAACGGAATGCATACTGCAATCAATGTCTATGCAAGTTCTTACAACACATGTTATGACGAGTTGCGATGTGGGCTGTTCCAGCAAAAGGGAAGTGATGATGGGGGTTTCCTCTCCCCCATAAAGCTTCTCTTTTTCCCGTGCCAAACAAACTTCCATGTGCCTCTTTTCCCCTGAGTATGACACTAGAAAGCTTGTCGATCATCGAGTTCTATAAATCATAGTCTATCGGGATCAGTCAGGCGACGACTAAAAGTCCTCAGATCCGAATTACACCGAGTTAGACAGATGCACAATTATACCTGGGAAAAAAGGGGGGAGGAAATAGTATCAGAAAGGAGTTTAGGACCGAGATTTTAAAAAGAGATTATAATTATACTTTTTTGAGGATATTATTAAAATTTGGGGCAAAAAAGTGATAACATTATTATATTTTCACCCCGCTTTCTTTTATTTCTTATTCATTGCTGCCCTTCGTTGTTAAAGGCAAGTGGGACCGATGATGCCATAATACAAGAGTCCACTAATGGGGACCGTTTTCAAATATTATAGTCGTTGTGGGTGTGGGAAGGGGCCCCCCTTTTCGAGAGAACCTGATTCTTACAATCATTCACATCACTTCCCCTTTGATTTTCAATCAAATGGCCCTTCGAAAGCCTCCGTTTTTAGGATATCTTTCGGCCGAGAAAAGAAACCCACTTGACCGACCGAACTGAATGAGATCGAACGACTATCATATTTGAAACGTGCAGCTAATACTGTAACGGACATAATTTTTAAAATCAGATTGGACTAAAAACCGTTCAAGATATAGGTTCTTGGGTTCATGGACCAGATCGGGATTTAATGGATCAAATCACATATTTAATAAATAATATAAATAATAAATTGACATAATACAATAATTTATAACAAAAATTATTAATATAACTACCATTTTAATCTCGAATTCAACATAAAATATAAATATAAATATAGTAAAATAAAATAAGTGTATTATAATATATTTTTATTTTTTTAATTTTATATCAGCCGATTTTTTCACCATTCAATTAGGTTCACTGGTTCGATCGAAAATTGATCGGTTCAATCAGAGCCGACTGCATTTAAAGTGCATTTGGGTTAATTCTAGAAACCGGATCGGGTGAGTGACCGGTTTCTAATCGAACTAGCCGATCCGATCCGATTTTTAAAACTATAGCCACGGACGATGCAGAAACGGGGGCATTTGATGTGAATAAGTTCCTGGTTGTTACCCCCCCTTCGAGTTTTTATTGGATGTAAGTTGGTGCAAACCTCCGACTTCGATCCTTGATGCATTCTTGAGGGAATCGATGCCGCAACCTGGGCTATCTTCGGTCGCTCGACCGAGCAGTGGATAGCTACGTGCCTAATAGAGGTGGTGCCAGCGGAGATAGGAGGTGTGAGGCTTCCACGGTAGAGAGAAGGGCGGCCGTCGACACTGTCTGGAGGATTCTCGGGCAAGTTTCAACCATGGAAGCATCGCCCAATATGTCAAACCTAGACAAACTTTGGATTACACAATTTTTTATGTACAGTAAATGAGTAATATTTAGATAGAATGTGCTCTGTCATTACTGGGTGTAAGTATCCGCATATCAAAAGTTACATGGGATAAAGAGCCGACTGACCATTCTCGATGGGCGTTATTACTGAAGGTTACCACTACATCCCCTTGGGCTCAGGCCCACGAAATCGGCGGTCCAATATATGTGACGGGCCGGCCCAGTCCTCGGGCCACCGGTACTAGCGATGCCCAAGTGCTCCCCGGTCACCTGCCCTCTCTTCCTCCGGCCACGTGCTTGACTTCATCAGGCCACCCAGGCACCGGCAACGCTCCGGAGAAGAAGATACATGGAAAGAAAGATTCTGCGTTGAAAGAGCGTTTGGTGCTCTCACTGGTCCACTCGCCGCCTTCGAGGTTGGTCCTCTTCTGTCATAGGTGGTTTAGTTTAGGGATTAATCTCTAAATAGGGGAAAATGGAAAAGGGCTTACTTGTAAGGAACAAAGGGAATGAGGGATTTGATTGTAATAGGGAATGAACAAAGGGTAAATCATCTTCACCTTATCAGATTTTCCTTCCCCGGTCGAGCTTGGCTTCGCTGCCAGCCGATCGGTCTCAAATCTGCTGGTCACACTGTGCTTGATCTTCATGCTGGTTTCTTCTTCGATTTTGTTGTCCATTTCGCAGTATTAACGGGTAATGAATGGACATGGGGATCCGGAGGTATTGGAATCATGCCGCTGCTCCTGCTTGTAGCTGCGGCTTCGATCTGCAATGCCGCATCCAATTTTCAGCCGGTGTCTGATGCTCATCGATCTGCTGCGCTCGAGCTCTTCACTCCCGTTGATGGATCCTTCGGCAGGTCTAGCTTCTTCTCTCAAAAACCCTCACTAAACTAAACTGTTAATTTCACAGTGACCTCGATGGCTTCACATTATTGTGCATAGTGAGGATGTCTAATTGATTGTCCAGGGAAAGCACTGAGGCAGGTTATCTTTCAGCTTTTGACACGTTTTTAATCTTCGGCAGGCTCTGAGCCAAAGTGATGGAAGATGGCACTACAACAATTCTGATAATCAAGTATCTAGTACAAATGCAGCTTGTAAAGCATTGCTTGATTCACATGATGAACATTTATGTTAAAGTTGATGAAGTTCTGGGATGGGCTCGTGAAATGATCTGAACTCTTCCCCGATGGACGCTTTTAGCTCGGCGTGAATGGGTTATTACACCTGTCGGATTAGTCTTTTGGGTCGGGTTTCCATTAGGCTTATAACGGGGGGAGATCACATCTTGAGGCATGGAGGAATGAATTGTTCCGCTGATGATTTTAAGCCAGACTGGTGGGCCAGTGAATCCTAGCGTTGGATATCTAAGGAACCACCAGTGAAGGGGAATATATGACATTTTCAATTACAAATTATTTATTAAAAACAGAGAAAATTTTTGAATTAAATAGAACCCAGAAAATGAGACCCTTTACATCACTATATCCATGCACGATCTTCCCTCGAGCAGTCTGTTATCCAGTTAAGGGTTGTTCTTGTCAGCTTGAAAGCGACCGAAAACCGAGTCCCCAATCCAACCGCGAACGGGCTCGACCGCGACGGGGCTGTCACCACAACCGGTTGAGAACACTTCCCCACAGGGGCTCGATCTCTTCCCGGGATGCGGCATCTGCGGTTACCATCGCCCGATCCGAGTTGTTGGAAGGGGCCAAGTAACAGAAATTTGGTAGAACAGCAAAGTCGTTGTGCTTTCAATTTGGTCTCTGTGAGGATCGTTCGTGCAGGAGAAGAAATCTGAGTTATCCGAACGAAGCTCTAATCTATACAACAGCGGATCCTCACGACTGGCCATCATCCCCTGCTCGTTGTGTACAGCTCATCTTTCGCATGAATTCGCCTTTAATTAACTTTTTAAACGGGGCCCCTACTCGATGGAAAGAATCCTGAAAATGTTTTGCGGGGGCGGTGTGGGACAGGTGCTGCCACGTTTTTCCCTCAAGGCCTCCGGGGACAAACCGGGCCGAGCACGGCACGTGGCTTTTCGAGGGACCATGAACGGAGAAAATCGGCACCGATAGCTGCAAAGGTCTTCGCCGTCGAACGAGTCGGTCCCTTCTCTGCCACACACGGAACTAGCCAGTAGGGCCCTGAAAAGCCCCTTGATATCGATCACTGTGAGCCAAATACGCACGCGCGCGCGTATGTTTGCGAATTTGAAATCAAGAGTGAGCACTTACGCCACTCTTCTCACATTAAAGTTGTACGTACGGTGAGATTGATTTTAGCTTGAAATTAAAATCCAATTATCGTCGGTGCGACTATGCTTTCGGGTATAGTTTATACTCAGGTCGCCGTCCGGCGACACCTCATAAGGGCATCTGGAAACGTCATATTATGATTGCGAAGGTGTCACTATCGAGCCTACCTTAATTATCGGCACAATTCATTCTCTCTCTCTCTCTCTCTCTCTCTCTCTCTCTCTCTGTGGTGTCATCGGTCGGTTGTGTGTCACGCTGCCGACGGCAGAACGTGAGATTCTGATTAATTCGTTCACGAGAAGTAGGGCTTCGGGAGGAACGCGACGCAAAACACAGCGTAACAATCATGCGCCCGGTGCATGGGCTCACGACAAGAGGCCCCTCCGCGGATGCGCGGGGTCACATGCACCCGGGCGTATAATTGTCCTAACTCGTGGCTCGTCAATTCGCCGCCCTCCTGTCAGAAAAATCCGTATTCCCAAAAGGCACTATTAATAAAATATTAATTTAATCGGTAAAAAAGAAGAAGAAGAAAATTAACCTGTAAAATAACTATAAAAATTATATTTTATGACATAAAAATAACTTTGATAATTTGTAATCTAATTATATATTTTATTTTGTATTTAATTCATCGTCGCATGTCTGCATACCTCACTGGTTTTTTGATGAGATAGCTCGGATAATCAGATCACCTTTAAGATTTTTTTGTCATCACTTCTCATTTCCATGCTTCGACCTCTCGACTATGATACGTGAAAATAGCGGTAACGAACCGTTCCGATTGATGATCTGCTGGCTATCTGTTGGACATAGTCGGATGAGGTGTTGTTTTCCATTCGATGCTTATAGTTTGCGCTGGGCTTGTGCCGACAGGATTGATTTGGCAAGTTCATGGGTGTCCAAAGGCTAACAAGGCAAGGCAAGAATTGTTTCTTGACACCTCCATGGCAAGGCAATGATGAATAAATGATAGAGGTACCGATACACTTTAGACTTGGGTGGCTCATGAATTTCGTTTCGTATTTCAATCTTATGAATAAAGAAAAAATCAATAATAATTTGGAGGGTTTTTCTCCACCCGAATTAAACTGCTGAACTAGTTGGGTCTGATGGATTCTTGAATACCGGATGCTGAATTATTATGTATATCAAGAAGAAGGTGATGTGTTAGATGTGGACGTGGAGGGGGTCTCATAGCCCCCATGACTTAAGGGAGTGAATCAGAAGTAAAAAAAGGACGTCACTCTTGAAGGGGTTTGGCTCTCTGGGTCGTCGGAGAGTATCGAGCCGTCACTCATTCTCCAACCCATGACCCATCGTATCGATCAGCCAACGAGAATCCCCTTCTATCGAGGGGGAAATTGGAAATAAACCCTAACCCTAGCTCTCCCCCAATCTGTCATGTTTATCGCTTTACACTCTGGTGTGTATGCAGCCATATTAATCATGCAACTTATTTCGGAAAAATGTGGCACACGTGATCGATTTGGCTTCTCTCTGCCTGCATTATTATGCATGCGTTTATTAGTTCCCTCAATCCTATCCAAGATTTGTTCACCCTCCTACGGACGATACCGATATTTAATCATATTCAAAGTGTGTGTGGCGATGCCAAGTGCTGATCCTCATCTCTCGACAAAGCATATGTTTGTGCCTTGCCATTGGTCAGCAATGGATCGATCTTATCCCCTCCACTCGAAGAAAATTCCTCGAGACCCGGGAGAGAGAAGGATCTTGACTTTTTTGCTCATTCGTCGACAAATTGACTTCCTTTCACGGGGGAAGAATTTGCATAAAGCACAGCAGGAGCCAACTGTGAAAGTTAAGCGACATGAACATGGGTGTCGAAGTCCCAACAAGGGTCGGATGCACGAGCTTCTTCCGAAACATAAAATCGAGAGTTCTCTTCTTTTAGCGAATAAATCATCACCCATCAAGCATACATAAATTAATCGATACACATTTAACCCCCTAGTACCGCGAATTGCACAATAAGAGAACTATTCCTTCTTTTGGGTGTCGTAACTTTCTAGATTTCCTATGTTGCCAGTGGATTAGAATTCTGGCAAAGTTTACTCCCCCTGAAAAGGGACTTTTAATGATAGGAAACACGAGAACATTTCACTCGCCCCTCCTAATTTTCCATTCACAATGACATCCTAATCTCCAAGAGATCACTTTTCCCACCCGACAGGCCATCAATGGACGAAGAATATTGTACGCGCTTTATCGGCTCTAGAAAATGACATGGAATAAATGAATTAAGATAGTTTGATGCCTCTGTTATTTGAGTAAGGTATCGGGCTATCGTGTACACACGGATTGACTTGGCTCAAATTCACACGGGTAAATACGCACGGGACTCTTTAGTACTACGTGTATGCTATTCCATCTATTATTCTACCCACTCAATCTTGCTCGAAGTAGAAAGAAGAGTGTACCATCATTTGCTTGTTAAATATTGACATGTTGAATAATTAATCACATGATGTCTTTTTTTTTAAAAAATTTTTTGGTCTTTTGGTTCTCCTCATGTCATATTCATCTCACGTCACTAACTTGAAAAAAGAAAAATTATAAAGAGAATTTTGATCCGTGTATTGTTCTAATTGTAGTGTCCCCAGTCTCAAATCATCATCGTCTGCCGGTGTGTGCCTGCTATCCCCTCGTATCATTGATACAAGATGCGTGCCTGTCTTCGTGACAGATATGCTTTTGTCCATATTTGCTCATTATTATCGGCCTCCCTCCCGACATGACCTCCGAACACTGTATAACGAAATTTTCTTCCATTACCAAAGACCTTACATTTTGCTTAAAGTAGGATGGGAGAAGATATACAACGGAGATTCACAGTCATATTAATCTTAATATATGAAATCATAGTTTTTAAAATCGAGCGGGGCTAAGAACAGGCGTAGGCATGGGTTTATGGGTTGGACTAAGGGTTCAATAGGTTGAATCATATATTTAATAAATAATATTAATAATAAATTTACATAATATCATAATTTAAATATGATTTATAATAAAAATCATTAGTATAACTGTATATTAAACAAAAATATAACATAAAATATAAATATAAGTTTAGTAAAATAAAATATGTACATTATAATATATTTTTTTAAATTTTAAGTATGTCGGTTCTCTCACCGGTTCAATTGGGTTCACCAGCCGGTTCAACCATAGCTGACCTCATCAAAAGTGCAATCGGGTCTTTTATAGGAACCAGACCGGACGAGTGGCCGGTTCTTGGTCGAATTGGCCAACCCGATCCGGTTTTGAAAACTAAGAAGAAATCTAGTCCCAACTTTAACTCTCACCCGTGAACTCCCCATATGACCTTTCCTATTTTCCTCTCTTTATCTTATTCTCTTCTGCGCTCATGACCAACAAAAGAATATGGGAGAAATTAGGGGACGAAGAAGGGACGTGGAAGAGCTCGGCCATAATAAGATGAAGTGTGAGAAATCTCTTGATTTAGAATCCGAAATAGTAACACTGCAGTAAATCATGAGCTCATTTCTCCTTGCCAACATTTTATATGATGGTATAAACCACACAAGTTCGTAATATATAAAATTGCAACTATGTGCTCGATGCCGTTCATGATTAAGTGGACCACGCATGCACAACTTGATCGAGGATTCCATCTACTCTTGTGTCGTGATCACGAAAAACTATCTATCCTTCGTGAGCTCTCTCGCTAGGATCATACCGATTCACGTGACGGGGATCGGCAGTCTTATGCATACGTGCCGATCTAGATGCGGGCCCGCCCCTGCTCGTGTGACCGCATCAGCTAGCTCCAGTTGATTATTGGATCGGTATGCTCGTCGTAAGCTTCGGTCACGGACGATATCTTAGAGTTTGTAAGCGAATTTTAGTTTTCATTAGAATAATAGGCCCGTGGGAAGTAAAGCATCAACTACAGCATGCGACAACGACGGAACAATGTCTCGTAATGGATTTTCGGATATTGAAGAGTTGGATACAATAACATTGTTCACAGTTCCTATTGCTCGATTTTTATTTTATTCTTTTATAGTCAGACTCTTCACTTTTTACTCCTTAATCTTCCTCTTATCCCATCTAGATTTATGGATCTCGAATAGGGAAAATAATAATAATAATAATAATAAAGCCGCCAATGGATGAATCCATGTCTTCGAGGATCAAGAGTTGGAAATTATTTCAGTTTAGGGTTTTAAATAATTTTTGAAGCTCTGCACGCTACGAGAAGATATCAGAGTATCTTGTCCGAAAATTATAAAACTAAAATTAAATGTGGCGATGAGGACCACAATCACAAAAGTACATGGAACTTATTATGGGCATGTGAATTACTACGGGACAATATGCTATATATCGAAGTGACGTTTTCTTAATGATTGTCTTGAACCCTAATCCATAAACTTGTTGTTTGTTTAACGGCAAAATCCCTCCTCCCCCCCAGCTGGGCTCACAAGACCTTCCACTTACAAATTTATGTTTATATCTTATGGATGAAGAAATTCCACTGTTGAAAGAGTTTAGTGATCCAATCTGACCGAGAAGTGGATTCATCAGGATGATTGAGTGGTGTAGATCGGAAAACAATCGTATTGTTCTTTCAACTACGTCGATTTAAGAAGTTATTGCAGGCACATATTAAAATGAAATAGACTCCTTATTGACGAAGTGAACTATGACAAAATTTAAAAGAAATACTTTGGTGCATGAAGAAAACAAGGCTGATGGGTCGAGATATGTAGAGGTGCGTCGCATATCGGAGCCTTCCGATCCCAAAAACGTTCGAGCCGGCATGATGGTCACGTATGTACAAGAATCAAGAATCAAGAATCATTCTGGTTCTCTAACTGTGAATGAGTACATAAAATCGACATTATATTGAAGAAAATTGGAGGGCAAATTAATTAACAATGTGGGAATGAAAAGGAGTGTCTTGGGGGAGTTTGGTGGCCCTTTTGTCGATAGAATTCAATGATGGCTTTGGATTTTTGTCCATTAAATCGACAGCATGGGATTGCAATTCCTATAAGATACCCCACAAAAGAGAATAACATGGAGAGAGAGAGATTAATTAATATTAGTATGTGAGTTGTGTTTGGTTTCATATCTCTTCTTTTTAATTGGGTTCATATTTTGTTATCAAAAAAAAATTTACATCTGTAATAATTTTTATCCATCAACAAATCGACACGAGCCTTGTTTCGATTTAATGAATTTTCAGATATGATTTGTGTGATGCTGACCAAAGGAGGTGGAGAATGGAGATGGTAAGGGTTACTTGTGAAAATGGGCTTGCTTGAAACTTCACAACTAATTGCATATTCTCTTCCTAAGCCAGGGATTGAGAGGCCCACACTAGAGTATAATTTATACGTGTCCATTTGTGATGCATCAAATTAATGCTTATAGGCCAAGGCAACTTATGTCTTCCATGTATAAATAAGGCCTCTCCTTGAGGTGTCTCTCATTACTTCATTTCATTCTCTAGTAATCTCGAAGGAAGAAGAAGATACATAGAGAGAGAGAGAGAGAGAGATTTCTTGAATTATTGCTCCATATCCTCCGGGCACACACAAGAGGGGATATCTGCCTAACAAGGAGTTATTGGAGAGAGGATAAGAACTATGGGGCTGAGAGATATCGGAGCGACGCTGCCGCCGGGGTTCAGGTTCTACCCGAGCGACGAGGAGCTCGTGTGCCACTACCTCTACAAGAAGATCGCCAACGAGGAGGCTCTTAAGGGCACTCTCGTCGAGATCGACCTGCACACCTGCGAGCCATGGCAGCTTCCTGGTACGTCCCTCTCTCCGACCCTTTAAAGATACACGCACGCTTGTTCGACATCTCTGTTCCCGCAAGAGTCTGTTGTGCATCTGAGTAAGAAGATCAGCATTTGAGAGCAAGCGTCTCGAGCTCTGCCTCCTCATCTGCCCTCGCCGCCCGTACCATATATAAGTTCGCGTTTTCACATGTCTACGAACATCATCCAGTACATGGCATTTGCTTCCTGTAGAAAAAAGTCACTGTGTTCAAGCATGATTCCTGTCGAAAGCCCAGTTTTTGGTCTATGGGGTAGGCAATCGTAAGATTGCATGAACAAGCCATACGATCAAGAGCTAGCTCGAACACTGCTACTGCCCGCAATGATAATAAGAAAACACAAACTCGATGCTGCATCGTCCTTTGTTAATTTACGTACTTGAGCATTCATATCGGTCTATATTAACGTCTTTTCGTGACATGCGGTGCTTCTTCTTCACAACCTCGAACAAGGTACAAAAAATTAGGGAAAGTTTGCATCAAGGGAGAATATCCATCTGCATCGAGGGCCAAGTTTTGCCAATTAGGTACATATACATGATTCGCTTGACATATAACGTGTATGAGACACACACACAGGAGTCTTCCATGGTCATGGTGAAGACCACAGGTCAACAAGAGTCTCCTCAATCCCAGTTTCCCTTTCTAATGCAATTATTACGGAGGAATTGCATCGTACTTTCACATGAGACGTGTCGGAAAAAATTGAAGAAGAACATGTCGTACATACACTATTACATGCGTCCCGAGAAAGCTACCGGTCCGATACAATTAATATGGTTTCTGACTTAATGGGTAGACCATCCCAAATTCTCTTGTAGTTGGGTTTTTTTTTTCTTTCCCCTCGTAATTTCTGCTTGACTGTCGCCCGTAACATCAGCCGTATGCGGTAGTTAATTATTTTGATGGTAGAATTGCTGATTGGGAGAATAATTACACGGTATCATCGGCCAGGCCCCCTTGATCACGCACGTGAAATTCTGATTTACGGGTCTCCTCTTCTCTTCTGGGATGATGACATAATTGTTCCATGAAACTTCCAGCAGACAGTAACCCGAGGTGGCCACGATGGAAAAGCGGTGGGCGTGGGGGGTTGGGGGGAAGAAGTCAACAGCTTTTCAAAAAGTTATCTGACATACATAAATCGAAAAAGCTTCTTATGTATTGCTTGAGCTTGTGAATGAAGGAAGACTCGTCGATGGATCGATGGATTCCTCGTAATTATCTCCTCTTTAATTAATTAATTTCCCCCTATTTTTAAATTGACGTAGAGGCCATGCATGGAAAGGACAACTCATTTTACACGCCCATGTACATTTTACTTTACACACGCACGGGTGAATTCAAGCGCAGAGATGATTTGTTCCAATATAGTTTTTTCTTATTCATGAGATTTAAATTCGAAGTCTTACGGAGATGATTTTAACATATTTTAACTAATTTATATTGGTTTGGGATTATTTGATCCATACTGTGTGCAGTACTCAATGTTTCTAATGGACAATCTTCTCGTGTTCTGTAGATGTGGCGAAGCTGAATGGGAATGAGTGGTACTTCTTCAGCTTCCGCGATCGCAAGTACGCCACCGGCTTCCGGACCAACCGGGCGACGGTGACAGGGTACTGGAAAGCAACGGGGAAGGACCGGACGGTGCACGACCCGGCGAGCCGCGAGGTTGTCGGGATGAGGAAGACGCTGGTGTTCTACCGGAACAGGGCTCCTAATGGGATCAAGACTGGCTGGATCATGCACGAGTTCCGCCTCGAAACACCTCACATGCCTCCAAAGGTACTTGTCTCCGTGTTCCCCTTTGCATTTCGGGTGCATCGCCGACGCGTCAATTGCTCGATCATGACCCCATATATTTTCAGGTCGTGAAATTCAATTTACCTGGGAAGACCATCCCCCCTCATCGATCATTGGATGGGATACAGATAGTAATGGTTTGATTAATAGGCTTGGTCAATACGATTTAGGAAACCCTTGGTCTTGGAGTTTCGAAGAGAGATACTGCATAATGATGCAAGTACGACACACACGTATATCATAGGCACCATTTTGCCGACATTGTTGGACGCTGTAGGGCTTATCAATCGAGGATGCATGCGAGGTCACATCCTAGGATGAGTATAGAATATATAAGACACTTTTTTTTAAAAAAATTATTCTAAATTTTATGCGATATGTCAGTTGGTCGGGTTACTGTTCTGCCGCAAATGTTGAATTAAAGACTGCACCAGCCTTAGATTATTGGTAAAACCAGTAAGGAATTTATACTTCTCCATAAAAAAAAAAAAAAAGAAAATACAGAAAAACAATTGACCCTTATGGAGCATTCGAGTATGGCTTCTGTGTATAGAGAGGGAGAGAGAGAGAGAGAGGAGGCAGGCCAAGGAAACTGGAAGGAAAGCAGCGGACTTTGTCCCCTTCCCTTGAAATACTAATTGGAATTTATTTTTGTCACATGATAATATTCGAAGCGTGACTTTTCTGTCACGTTTAATATTTGCCTGATGTCGATCTCTACACTGTATTATTATTGCTATCTTGATTATCGTTTATTATTTTCTTCTAGTTACTGATTTTCATGAAAAAACAAAAAATCATGGTGTAATGCAGGAGGACTGGGTGCTCTGCCGAGTGTTCCACAGGAGCAAGGGATCAACGGACAACATCCACGGCTCGAACCTCGAACTAAGCCACCACTTCATGGCGGAGATGGCGACGCTGAGCCCCCATCGTTTAACAACTTGACGTTAATGCCCCATGGTTACAACACTAGTCACAGTTACGATCCGCTATTGCCCTCGTCGGATCCTTCCGTGTGTCAGAATGACCCGATCGTCAACACCAGCACCAGCAGCAGCGACAACAACGCCTCCCTGCTTCACCTCCTCCACCATCACCTGGACAGGAACTCGAGCGGCATCGGCTCCAAGGCCGCGGACGATGCGTACGGCTTCTTCTGGGGCGATGGGGTTCCCACGAACAACGGTATTAACGGGATGAGACTCGACTTGGACGACGACGGGTTGATTTTCCAATGATTGATGCGTCGTCACATTGGCCAATATGTTCACAGGTTGAGTCGAAGAAGAAGAAGAAGAAGAAGAAGAATTCATGAATACATATAATACTCATCGATTTGTGGTGTAGGATCGATAGACGGCTTTGCTCGACATGTTATTACGTTGCCTACTGTTTGGTTTCTTCTCAATGGATGAACACATACATATGTATACTCGTTGCTCTTCGCTTGTTTGATACATGCATCTATCATGTACGCATATGTCAATATATTTAGGAGGCTGTGCTTAGAGAAAGAAAGAAAGAAAGAAAAAACATATTTGTAGGATTTTATATAATACATATCTATATATTACCTCTGTGTTTACTTTGATTCAACCTATACACTGTCGAACGAATTGTGCACGGGCATATGCTCTTGATCCGTGACTTCGAATCCATAGCCAGATTCAACTATCGTATTATTGATGGATTGATAGATAATTATTGAGCTGAGGGTTTGAGTAAGTAGCTGACACAGCATCAGATTCCCAGGGGGGGTGTAATGCATATTCATAGGAACAATGGAACATTAGGTGGTAGATCCTCCATCAAATGTGTCCCCGAGTCTCGCTTTGCTCGTTTAGCTCTACTGGGCCGATCTGCAAGATCCTACACACGGGCATTCCTAAATGGACCCAAGGCAAGACCATGGGCCTCGAGTAGTTGGCAATGCCGCGCAGAAGACACCAGGCAGGCCTCCAGTGCGGTCTTGTCTACCATCTTTCGATTGATCAAGACAAGAGCAGGGGCTCGCATCATGTCATTCACTTTCTCGATTACAAATCTCAACCCATTTGCGCACCGCTCGTCTTCAACCTCTCGCCCCACTGAGATTGATTACCGAGACTCTACATCTCCTGTAGTCCTCGCTTTCCCCAAACTTTACAAAGCAAAGGTTGGACTTGCAGCCATGCTCCGTGTCTCTGCATCAATAGATTGTTTCATAATTTTACCATACCCTGCAATATGTGATACTCACATTTCTCCTGTTCTGCAAACCCATGATTCCTTATTCATGCAAGACAACGTTCGGCAGAAAGGGTTCAAGTGAAGTTAACATTTAAAATGACCCTATTTTGTATGTTCACCATCCCATTCCAGGTTCTCAACTTTCCTCATGTTGAACTTGAGATGGATCAAACACATACTAAATCCAATCGACGCATCAGATGGTGAAATTTGAATCTCCACATACAAAGGTAAACCTCACATGTTGTCTCCTGTGATCAAGGAAGAACTAATGAATCCTTCCAAAATTTTCACCTAATTCCCCAGGTTACACCGCCTCATAGTAAAAACACAAAATGGAATTTGCCACAGGAAAGAAGAATTCTCATGTATCAAAATATAAAACACGGTCAGTTCTCAGATCTTCTGTGCAATATAAGATGAAGTAGCTATACTGAGCTACCACTAAGCAACTTGAGAAGCTCACTTTTCTTCATCTTAGAAAACCCTTTTATCCCCCGGGATTTTGCCAGAGCCCTCAGCTCCACAACCTTCAACTCGGTCAGGTCCTCAGCTTTGAACTGGTCCTGTTCTTCACCATTTTCAATGCTCTCGGATTCATCCGGTTTGGAGTCCTCACTGTCTGACATGTGATTGTATACAGCCTCATCAGAAAAAGCAGGATCCTGATCTACCTCACGTTCTTCAAGCTCACGCTTGGGTTCCAACTTGGGTTCATCTTCAGGCTCAGGATGCATCTCGACGACCTGACTCTGGTTACTTTCAGTTTCCAGATCAGAGGGTGGGAACTTCACTCGAGGGATTGGAGACTTGCGGCGGAAATTTGAGATCGGCCTACTATGAGAGGCATTATCGTTGGGAAGTTGAGCTGTGTCTCTCGTGGTGCTGCCTGAATCAAAGAAGCTCAGGCTTCTATCATCAAAGGATGGTGTGACCTGTTGTTCTTTTTTATTTTTAATGGGGTTCCTGATGGTTGTTCCTGGGTTCTTCCTCTTGGATTGTTCCGCTGAGTGTTTCCTTAATAACTTAAGGAGAGAGTCCACAGTCTCACTTTCTTTTCCCTGTCCTTTCATACCCTCTTTAGTCTTCTTTTCCTCTCTCATGGCAGCTCTTTCCCGAAGCTGTGCCTGGACCTTCCTGAAAAGTTCCACAATCTCCTTCTCCCTGGGCCCTGGTACAGCAGTAGCTTGAGATCTCGGGGAACTGGGGATGGAGAGAATGGGGCCATTCTTCGAAGCAAAACTATCCACTTCACTGAGCATGTCAAAATTCTCTTTTCCCTCCATCGGGCGGTTCTTTCCACGGGAGATCCCATGCTTATTGTGTCTTGGGAAGTCTGGATTTCTTCCTGAAGCCCTAAAACTTGATTTGCAGCAAAGAATTACCCTTTTAGGAAAACATTTCAGAGAACTGAAACTGACTTGTGAACTACTCCTATGACGGTCAACAAAAATAGCTCCTGGAGATACACCAACTATTGTTCTGCAAACTCTGGAACCAGGCCGACATTTCCCCTCAGGTGGACCATAACCCTGCAAGAGTGCAAAAATAAACATTGGGCATATTGCTTGAGAATGATACGCTGATGACACTTACTGAATTCGGCCAAAAAAAAATTCAATTAACCATTCTAGCTTTAAAATGGAACAGAGATTCCCCTCTATATCAGTCTGCATGGTATGTTCTTTGTGTATGGTTGCTTCACCTCGAAAATCAGACTGCATACATATACAGTTTTCAAAATAAACAATGCCGGACCAGTCAGAAATGCGCTTTCTCTGAATAAATATCTCATTGCTAAGATGTTTTGCATTGAAAGAGAAAGAAAACTCATCCTTTTATCGACGAGACGACGAGAGAAAATGAAATTCGTGGATTCTCGTGGAAAAATCCCAAGAACAGCAACTCTAAGCAGCATTCACTTTCTATGAATACATATCACGTAAACTACTCTCTATTAATAAATGGCTGCCAATTGAGAGCAAGAATATGGGCATTCGTTATCACCCTCAACAATTTGCTTCGCGCATGAAGTGAAAGGACAATTGCACGAGAAGAACCATAAAAGGGAAGAGAATTCGAGGAGATTAAACGGGATTGCTACCGGTGCACCTGCAATCAGCTCCATGAGTGAAAAAACCAGGAACTTGGGAGAGGGGGCTAGGGTTTATGCCCGGGCGAGCATGCGGCAGCAGCTGCTATCCACCGTGCACTGCCGGGTGGCCGTCCTTAGCTACAATAGTTCTGATTGATTGGTGCCCTAATTTCTGTCTGAGACAATTTCTTAGCCTTTATTTATTTACAATTAAGTCACTGAACTCTTTCTGTTTTGCGCTCCGGGACCAGGGACGAGTTGCGAATGTCTTAATAATAGTTAGAGGGGTTAAAATGGAACTAGTTTAAAATAGATTTGAAATCGTTTGAATTGATTACAATAAGACCATTTGCTTAATAGGTTGATCCATTATAGATAATAGTTTATGCATATTTGAATTAGCTTGGAATTGTTTATAGGCAGGTTGGTTCACGATTCGAGTCATTTTAACATGTGAATCATTTATTATTATTATTTATTATTATTATTTTTAAATTATTTAAAATAAATATTTTTATTTTTAAAATTAATTTGATAAAATCTTATAATTGATTTATAATTTTTGGTGGCTAGGGCGGTAACAATTCACTGGGTCCATTTATTTCACTTGGCCCGTAACCGCTCGATAAACTAATAAGAGCAATTTATGAGTTGGCCTTAGGGCGGTCCGGGCTAATTCTAGGCTTGTGAGTTGATTCGAGCCAACCCAGCCTATTTAACATCTCTGGTAGCAGCCACTGTGATATTTGTATTCAATCAAGATCATACCGGACAAACTTGGCAATCAACCTCCTACATACTCGAAGGAGCCGTCTCAACTGCATGTCTTGTTGCAAGTGCAAAGGTGATCTGAATCAGGAATGCATAATATCATGATTATAGATGGTGGAGGTTTAATGCATATTTCCACCGGCATTATTATCGTTGATGCGATGGTGGGTTTGATTTTATTAGTGAGATTCCTTCCCTGCATAAAGGAAGAGCCTCAAAGATTATCCAAAACAAAGGAGAGTGGAGAACCCAGCAAGCGTCGCTGAAGGTAGTAAGGACCATTGACTGTCCTTCATGCAGTCTCTAACCGTGTCATTAGCTTAAGAAGAAGAAGAAGAAGAAGAAGACGACGACGAGGATGTTTGTATATATCTTTTACGTATCTTTTCCGTTAACTGAATTCATGTTGCAGATAATATTAGAGCCTTGTACGAATTGAACCCTCCATATCTGAATAAGTTAAATCTGTCAATTTTTCGATACTGTACAGGGGTTGAATACATCTTCTTCGTCATCGATGGCGTCTCTCTCTCTCTCTCTCTCACTCATTTAATATGGCCAGCGGACTCCTCATTATAGAAGGAGACCCTTCTTTCTAGGATTTTAAGTACCCCACAGCTCACTCATTTCCGACACTTTATTTATTTCTGCCCACAAAGCGATTGGCGGAGCACCCTCTCACCCCCAACGAATCCTGCAACCAGAACGGGTCCCGCCATTTTGACCTGTCCCTGCTCCCACGATTGTCTTCCCCACTGGTCGAACCACTGCACACGGTAGCAGGGCATTGGAGGGTTTACCGCTTCTGGCTTCTTCTATTTGGGGAAATTGATGGATCTTCAGCAACGCAATTGGAGATTCTAGTTGAAGGTTCTTGCTTTTCTTTTTCTGGGTTCTTCGAGATTCTGCTGGCCATGCTTTAACTCGAGAGGAAAGAGGTAATTTCGGGCAACTGGGGCGTCTTGATTCGGGAAACTCTGGATGAGTTTGTCGATTATTCGGGTGGGTGAGAGGTAGGAATGGCCGAATTTCGGACAAAAAAAGATCATCTATGAGAAGATTAAAGCATGTCGAAGTAAATTTACTTGCTTTTTAGTGATGCTGTCTTGATGCATGATTGCAGTCCAAGCTGTTTGATTAAATGTATCACTCAGTTTGATAGTTGATTGCATGTTGAGAGTCTGCATCATGGGGGTGGGGGTGGGGTTGGCGTGGGACACCCAGAGAGAGAGAGAGAGCAAAGGCTCCTTGAATGTGATGAGCTAATTTGCGTTATTTTTGCAGCTTCAGCTAAAGCTTTCACTTGTTCAAAAAATTTCTCTGCTTTTCAAGTATTTTTGAGGAAATCAGGGCAAAAATGTTCATGGGAAGTGTTTTTTCTTTTCTTTATGAATAGTTCTTACGAAGTGTTAAAAGTATGCCCAGGATAGCGTTGCAGTTGCTTTTAAACATTGGTATTGGCATTTGATTTCTACTTGTGAATGCTGGCAACCCCTTTCATTACAATCCTGTTTGTTCTGTCTGTTTCTATTCTGTGTAGTTTCATCCATAGCATAGGTATGGTTGTTTAATCAGTTCAAGTCTTTTAAAAAAAGTCGGTGCTTAACAAGGACCCTCATAAGCTACTCCTTAAGTGCAAGTAAATTCACCAGTTCTTATTATCCATTAATTTTTTTTATTTGGTTCCCTCTTTTTTACTTTAAAATGTGTCATAGCAGAAAAGATGGACACAGCTGTGAGTGGTCTGATCAACAGCCTTTCCCGATTCATTCATCTGGTTCTATGTCAGACTGCAATTTCTGTCCATCTTGAACCTCGTTACAGAAAGACAGTGGAAGTTTTGAAGATCTTGAAACCAGTGCTTGATGATGTTACTGAGCTGAAGGAACCTCTTCCAGATGCAATTCTATATAAGGAGTGTGAAGAACTAGATATGGCCGTAAATGAGGCCAGAGAGGTGATGGAGAACTGGTCTCCAAAGATGAGCAAAATTTGCAGTGTAAGTATTTTACTTGTGCCCTTTCATCTTTAATACTTTGTGATAGAAGAATTGACACATTTATTTTGTCTAAGTTCCTGGTCATGACATATATCTCTGAGTCTTCATTTAATCTTGTCAATTGGAAGTATGGAATTGATGAAAGTCCCCCAAACTCTTTCATTTGCAAGCTGTGTAATTTTATTTCATTTTCTTTAGAAAAAGGAACTCAAGTAAGATGTTATTGTTTGCAGCCTCTCAATGTCTGAACGTCTGATAAAGTGTCAAATCTTCTGCAGGTTCTACAGAGTGAGCCATTGTTGATAAAGATTGAATACTCTTCACTAGAGATTTGTCGAATGGTATTGAGATTATCACCATCGTCAGTATTGCCATCAAACCTGTCTGCTATTGAGGTATGCTAGGAATCATTGTTGAAGATAGAATTCTGTCCCATATAGAGAGAGAGAGAGAGATTTTGGAGCAATGATTTATTTTCTTGTCTTTGGTTGTTACGATGAATTTATATCATATATGCATTTAAGTTTACTGGTCTCTGCAGGAGCTCCAATCTCTCAAGCAGGATAGAGTAGCTGATATGATACAGGTGGAGCTTAGAAATCTAGAGCATGGTAAGCTTCCTCAACCTGAGAACATTTCCAAGATTATTGAGCTGCTTGATCTGAAGTCGAATCAGGGAATGCTAAAAGAGAGTCTCGCTGTTGAGAAGGAGAGAATTAGTGCTCCAACCTCTGGAGCAGGAGGCTGTTTGGGTCAAATTACCCAAATATCAGATCTCATTTACCACATACGTGATTACATGGTTAAAAATGAATCAATTGAAACCACAAATGGAGTTCCAATTCCTCCTTATTTCAGATGTCCTCTATCCTTGAACCTCATGATGGATCCGGTTATTGTCGCCTCGGGTCAAACCTATGAGAGGGCCTCTATACAGAAATGGTTTGACCACGGGCTAGAAATTTGCCCAAAGACCTGTCAGCTACTGATCCATAAGAACCTTATCCCGAATTATACTGTGAAAGCTATGGTGCTAAGTTGGTGCGAACAGAATAATATCAAGATTTTGAATGACTGTGACATGCAAAATCCTTCAGGCGATGGGTCTCCCCGGGAGTATAAGCAAGCAGGTAGTTATGGGTTTCTTCAGAGAAATAGCAGCCAATTTGACAAGCACAAGAGTGGTGCCTCTTGTAGATCTAGTGGAGAAGAATTTGGGGGGCACAGGAGTGAAAATGAGACCATTGATTCTTTATCAGTTGAAAAAGTGAGTGTTCATAGTAGAAGTGGGTCTGCCTCCAGTGCGGTATCAGATTTCAGTTGTTTTCCCCAGAAATCTGATGATGCACCAAGAAGATTTGCACAGCCCGGACATAATCTACTCACTCCACTTAATCAGTTGAGTGGTTCCAAAGCAAATTCCATGAATTCAGAGAATGGAATATCAATTTTTGATGATTTGACCACAGAATCTCATGTTAAAAAGCTATTAGGAGACCTGCAGAGCCAATCAAAAGGAGCACAAACAGCCGCAGCTGAAGAGTTGAGGTTGCTTACGAAGCACAACATGGAGAATCGAATACTTATAGGCCAATCTGGGGCCATCCTGCACTTACTGTCGTTGCTGTATTCGCCAGTGAAGGGCATCCAGGAACATGCTGTAACTGCAATTCTAAACCTCTCGATCAATGAGGAAAACAAAGCCCTGATTGCAGGTTCAGGCCCTATTGAGCCGCTCATCCATGCTCTGCAGTCTGGGAATGAAGCCACTCGTGAGAATTCAGCAGCAGCTCTATCCAGCCTATCAGGGCAAGGGGACTTCAGGGCCATTATTGGACGATCTGGGGCCATAAAGGCCCTGGTGGATCTTCTCAGGTCAGGGACACTAAGGGGAAAGAAGGATGCAGCCATGGCCCTGTTCAACCTCTCAATCTTCCACGAGAACAAGGGCCGGATAGTCCAAGCAGGAGCAGTCAGGAGCCTTGTGGAGCTGATGGACCCATCCTCAGGGATGGCTGATAAGGCCTTAGCTCTCCTTTCAAACCTCTCAACAGTTGGGGAAGGAAGGGTAGCGATCGTAAAGGAAGAGGGAATTCCTCTTATAGTTGAAACTGTTGAATCGGGATCTCAAAGGGGAAAGGAGAATGCCGCTTCAGTGCTCTTGCAACTGTGCCTCAACAGTCCAAGGTTCTGCACCCTAGTTCTCCAAGAGGGAGCTGTTCCTCCACTAGTTGCCTTGTCTCAGTCGGGCACCCCAAGAGCGAAAGAAAAGGTATGTATGTTTGCCTAACCTTCCATAATCATATCATGGGGATAGGATGTTCTTTTATCCCCACTGGCCCTTTTGGTGTGATATGGAAACATAATGGATTAACATAAGAATAGTGATTTCCCTTTCCATTTAGGCATTAACAAATCGTTCATGGAATGGAAGTGTGAGGCTGCACTTTGAAATTGGCATGTACATGAAGCCTCTACGGTAGCTAGATCATATTTAAGTATTGGGTGGTAGAGTTGAACCTACCTTGCCAGCACACAGTTTGCTCCTTTAACCACCGACCAGTGACCAAAATTTAGGAGCTGGAATATTAGTTTGAGTTGGTTGGTGTGGTGGGAGCAGTATATATGGAAATTCCAAAATAAATTCCCAAGTTTATGGAGGAAACCACGATGAAGTAATAGGAAGTACACATTTCGGCAATTAACTCTGCCACTTGCATAATTTCCAGATTTTCTACTCTTCTTTCTGGTTTGCACATTCTTGCTCGATTAGGAGGGACAAGAAAAAGACCTTACCTTCATTATCTCTGTTGTAATCTACCATACAAATAGAGAAGTCCACGGTTGAAGAGTTATCTGATTGGGAAAATCCACTATTTACCCTTTTTTGCAGGCTCGGCAGCTACTCAGTCACTTCCGAAACCAGCGAGAAGCAGCTTCAGTGAAGGGAAAATCTTGAAATCACAACACCAGCTCTTCCAATCTTTTTGACGCTCCGCCTGTTGGTTTTTCTCCGGACTGAGTTCATCTCAGAGTGCTTTGTTTGATGCCTATGTATTATAATGTTTGCCATCATGTTCCTAGTCGAAAACTTGTTTTTGGAATCTTTTTCGCCCCAAAGCCGTCTAGTCAAGATTAGGACTTAAGGATATGCAGTTTGAGTAGAGCTTCATTGCTCTTAGGTCGTTTGCGTGAATGCATTTCACATTTTTTGTTCTCAAGAGTGTTGTGTATAGATGCGCTTCTTGTACATACTGCTAAAGTAAATGAAATTCTTGAATTATACATAGGTTGAAGCTTTGATAGCCTGTTCCTGCCCAAGAACAATGGCGTTTTGCATCCTTCGGCATCGAAGTTATTTCCCTGCAAATGCAACTTTGCCAGCTCTCGCTTCGGTTGTTCATGGTTTTCCTCGACAAGTTGTAGCCCCTTGGAATGGATACTGTGCTACATACATACATCTTGTGGGATTCAGTGATGCTGCCTGCTTACTTGGATTAGCACTGATTTAAATGGGATGTGTGATGTAGCAGTAAAACCAATTTTCTACTGAAAAATCCATTCTAGATGGGTCAAGTCAGTCGATTTCATATTTGTGGGGCTTTTTAACATTTCCAAGATTTGTTTAGAAAGGTTAATTCATAGAGGGGCATAAGCGAAAAAAGGTTCCAAGCCAAGGGACGTAACAGTAAAAATGCATAAATATGCTCTGATCAGCGTTCACGGGAAGCTCTCACAGCTTCGCGACCACACCCGATAAAATCTTCAATCTCCCGCCATTTTCCCCCAAATTGCTCGCCATTGCTGAATCTGATCGAACTTAATTAATCACAGAAACCCTAATTCCTACCTTCTCCATTTCCGTTCTGACCGTCAGTCGCAGAAGTTGACTGATCTTCGCCAAGGTCCTGGTTCCCTGTAAACCCTAATTATGCCCTCCCTCGTGTCGCCGGGGAAGATCCTCCGGCTGGAGCTGGAGAACTTCAAGTCCTACAAGGGTCAGCAAGTGATTGGCCCCTTCTACGACTTCACCGCCATCATAGGCCCTAATGGAGCTGGCAAGTCCAACCTCATGGACGCCATCAGCTTCGTGCTCGGGGTACGCACTGGTCATCTCCGTGGAGCCCAGCTCAAGGACCTCATCTACGCGTTCGACGACTCTGAGAAGGAGCAGAAGGGCCGCAGGGCCTTCGTCAGGCTTGTGTACCTGATGGGGAACGGTTCCGAGCTCCAGTTCACCCGCACCATCACCAGCACTGGCGGGAGCGAGTACAGGATTGATGGGAAGGTCGTCACTTGGGATGAGTACAAGGCAAGACTGAAGTCTCTCGGAATTCTCGTGAATGCAAGGAATTTTCTTGTGTTCCAGGTAATTTTTCCGAGTTTACATTTCTTGCCTTGTTCAATATGATCTTAGTTGAGTTGGCAGCTTCTGTAGCTTTGATGCTAATGTGTCCTTGTATTTATGGAATATATTGATTCAAATTCAGTATCTTTTCATATTTTGGAGGAAAAGTAAATTGATACGTCTAGCCTTTATTTTAGCTAAGGGATTATTTGAGTGTGGAGAAATGTCAACTGAAAACTAGAGATGATGAGATGAGAAAATAGCAGGAAGGGAAGAGAAAGACTGTGAGGTAGACTGTAGAGTTAGGGTAGGCTGGATTGTTGAGAGAGACATAGGAAACGCTTTAAATGGATTTGGTTGGTTGATCCAGCAGACAGCTAAATATATCTATGACAAGAAATTCATACTAGCTCAAAGCACCAACCAAACTGGCTAATGTTCTTGAGGGCATGACAAATACCCAATTCCAACAATTAGCTTAGCGTCACTAGCAGGCGATTTGTGGTGATTGGACTAGTTCTCTGGTTCATCTCTTTGTTATTGGCTTTCATATGTAGGGTGATGTGGAGTCTATAGCATCCAAAAATCCAAAGGAACTTACGGTGCTGCTGGAGCAGATATCTGGATCTGAGGAACTCAAGAGAGATTATGAACAGCTTGAAGCAGAAAAAGCCGCTGCTGAGGAAAAATCTGCACTAGCATATCAGAAGAAAAGGACAGTAGTGATGGAGAGAAAACAGAAGAAAGAACAGAAGGAAGAGGCTGAAAAACATCTTCGCTTGCAAGAGAAATTGGTATGATCTCATTAACTCGTGCCCTGGTGTTATATTGTAATGGTTTTTCTTTTGAGTTGAAAATGGCCTGTTGCAGTAGCATGTGGAATTTACTGCATGCATTTTGATATTGTTAAGATACATGCACATGGAACTTTGAGAGTTTGCTGAAGTAGAAGTTTCATAAACAAGATTCTGCTCCTGCAACTTGTGGCACTATCTTTTTCTAATGGCGTGACATTTCATTCTGCAGAAAAAATTGAAGCAGGAATACTACTTGTGGCAATTGTATAACACAGAAAAGGACATCACAAAGACGAATAAGGAACTTGAAAATGAAAGAAGAAATCGTGAGGGGGTTCTGCGTGAACTTGAAGATTTTGAGCATGAAGCAAGTAAGAAGAAGAAAGAGCAGGCAAAATATTTGAAGGAGATTGCACAGTGTGAAAAGAAAATTGCTGAGAAAAGCAATAAGCTCGACAAGAATGTGAGTTTATCATGATTTTTGTTGGTTTTGCAAGTTTTATTTGCCTGAGTATGAGGTTGCTTTGGGACCAGTTGTTTCACATTTTTGTTCTAGAGCTTGTCTCAACTTAATTAGTTAGGTGGATTGTCTCTACCTTGCTAAATTATCATTTCAAGGGCATTCACTATTTATTCTTGTTTGATTTCTGTGAGCAGCAACCTGAGCTTCTGAAACTGAAGGAGGAAATGTCTCGCATACGTTTAAAAATAGAGAGCAGCAAGAAAGAGCTTGAGAGAAAAAGAAAAGAAAGGAAGAAGCATGCCAATGACATTGTGGAGCTAGAAAGGGGAATCAAAGATCTAACTGGAAAGTTGGAGGAACTGCGTGAGAAAGGTCGAGATGGTGGAAAGAAACTTCATTTGGATGACAATGAACTTCAGCAATATTTTAGAATGTAACTTCCTTTAGCTTCATCCTCATCATCTGGTCCATGAAGAACATGTCTAACCTTTATATCAGATCTTGTGGTCAACTACATGATTGAATGTACTCTAGATGAGATAAACCAATTGAGTGATTTGACATTGCCTAAAAAAACTACTTGCAGGATGGGCTTCTGGGGCTACTGCAAATATTATTGTAATAAGGATAGATGTAATCACTATGTTATCAGCATATTCTATGCAATTGAAGTAAAATGTAAATAGCATAGAGTATTTTTCAAGTGAAAAATCCAGATTCCTTCTTTCAATTCTAGATGTCATTTTCTTTGGTGTTACTAGGATATCCCTCCAATGTTCCAAAGCAAGCTGAGGTAGTAGGGATTTAGAATTTTTGCATGATAGCTTTGTGATTGATGCTTATTTATTGATCTTCATTTGGTGGGAGACTTGTAATTAGTTGACCATGCTTCCAGAACTGTATGCTTTCATCCCATGCCTCACCATTGTTGCAGCTGCTTCATCCATGTGAAGTGAATTGCTCTCATTTTGTTCTTTTGTTGCATGTAACTTATTATTGTCTGAAATACATATATACGAATAGGTTATGACAAACGATTGGATGTTGATATTTTAGCAAAGAGGACGCTGGGATGAGAACTGCAAAGCTGAGAGATGAGAAAGAAGTCTTAGATAGGCAGCAGCATGCTGATATTGAAGCTCAAAAGAATCTTGAAGAAAATCTTCTTCAGTTGAAGAATCGAGACCACGAACTGGAACTGCAGGAGGAGCAAATGCGAACAAGACTAAAAGGAATCCTCGAATCATCCACAAAGAACAAAGAAGATCTAACGGCATTGAAAAAGGAGTTGCGTGCTATGCAAGATAAGCATCGGAAATCCAGGTATTGATAATTCTGATCTTTGTCACAAATTCTTTCTTCCAAGTTATTTCATGTTTCTTCACTCCAATAGGTTCTGTATGATTTATTTGTTGCTTACATCTCTTTTGTTGCATTGTCTATTCAGGAGTAAATATGAAAACCTCAGGTCAAAAATTGATGAAGTTGAGGACAAACTGAGTGAATCACGAGCAGATAGACATGAAAACGAGCGGGATGCCAAGTTGTCTAAGGCAGTAGAGACACTTAAGCAATTGTTTCCAGGGGTCCATGGTCGAGTCACTGATCTTTGCAAGCCAACACAGAAGAAATATAATCTTGCTGTTACCGTTGCAATGGGTAAATTCATGGATGCTGTGGTTGTTGAGGATGAAAACACTGGGAAGGAATGCATAAAGGTGCCTCTGCTCTCCAATTTGCTTTTCGGCTTGTACACTATCAACAAGAATTTATCTTGCTTTTCAGTGAAAGAGAGCTTTAATTTTTCTTGTGAGCTCTAGTCTAAAGTCAAATTAATGATGTTGATAGGAAAATCTATATCAGTATGACTAAATACCTCTTGATTGTGCAGTAGATGGCATCTGGGAATAATTAAGCACTTTCTTGTATCTTGGGCCTGGATGACATTATAATTTTGTGCTGTCCTGTACTAAGGGATCCTTCCTCTAGTGTCTGTAATCAAGTGGACCTACAGTTTTTCACAAGACATGTATAGAGGAATAACTGATTCCTAGTCATCTATCTTCTTCTCAAGTCCCAGTTCCCTTAGAGTCTCATTCCTTCCTGCATAAGTCTTGCCCTTTATGCCCTACATCACTATGTCTCCGTCCAATTTTCTGCCATTTCTTCCATTTAAATTAGCAATTAAGGGAAGACTCTTAACTTGTTGATTATGGAGATATACAATGCACCAAGCCTTAGATTTAACTGGATATATTCGTACTCTTTGAATATACAATTAAGTGGGTATGTTGATCATATTATTTTGAGACTTACTGTCTTAAATACTGAATCATATTCTTGTCTTAATATTATTATTTCTGAATTTTGCATTGTCTAATCTTGTCTGTTGCTGTGTGGTTTTTGGTTGTGTTCTTGTCTGCAGTATTTGAAAGATTCAAGGCTTCCACCTCAGACATTTATACCTCTTCAATCAGTTCGTGTAAAGCCACTTATTGAGAGGTTACGCACCTTAGGCGGGACTTCAAAACTTATTTTTGATGTGATACAATATCCTTGAACATTCAAAGAAATTCTTTCTTTGCTTAATATTCTTTAACCATGCTGTGAACAATTCAATGCTTCCAACTGATTGTTTCAAATAACTGGATCTGAAGTGACAAATTCATGATTGCCCGAGAATCTGAGGAAGTCAGGGATAGACATTAGGAAAAGTAGTAGAAGAGTCAGCTTTGTACAAATTCCCTGTCAAGTTATTATTCTCACCGACATAACATGTGTCAATTTATGCATTGCTTCTTGGCCTATATGCTATATGTGCAAGTAAATTGGTTGTTATTGATTATTCTATATAAATCTGCACAAACGTTGTAACTTAACTAGAGGTACATTTGATCCGGCACTGGAGAGAGCTATCCTTTTTGCTGTTGGTAACACACTAGTTTGTGACAATCTTGATGAGGCTAAAGTTCTTAGTTGGAGTGGAGAGAGGTTTAAAGGTGAGTCAGTTGCATTATTGTATGGCTTCTGTACCTAATGTATATTTGTGCTGATTATCTTCTCTCTGATTATTTTGTAGTTGTCACGGTTGATGGTATCCTGCTTACAAAGTCTGGCACAATGACTGGTGGTACTAGTGGTGGAATGGAAGCTCGATCAAAAAAATGGGATGATGCTGAGATTGAAGGCTAGTCTCTCTATCTTGAAACACCTTGAGTTATCATGGCTTCTTCCTCCACACCTTCTAAGCTTACAATTAGTGATTTAAGTCCTGCTTTATCAACATATTGTAGGACTAAAGAAATTGAAGGAACAGTATGAATCAGAGCTTGAAGAGCTTGGTTCAATCAGAGAGATGCAGCTAAAGGAGTCTGAAGCATCTGGAAGAATTAGTGGACTTGAGAAGAAAACACAGTACGCTGAAATTGAGAAGGTACTTCCGTATTTTTTTTAATTGCATGTCGTGAGTTGTACTTCACTTACCACAGTTAATTTTTTTTTCATAATGAAATAGGAAAAAAAAGTTTATTAAGGTATTTCCTTTTTGCTAATTGACCTTTGAAACTATTTTTTCATGCAGCAAAGTATAAAGGACAAACTTGCAAACTTAAAACAAGACAGGCAGAACTTAAGTACTGAAATCAATCGGATGAATCCTGAACTTTTAAAGGTAATGTGCGGCTAATCTCCCTAAATGACTAAGGTCAACAAGTGTGATAGAGAGTTTGAATGTCTTCTTTTACACTTGCAGTTGAAGGACTCCATTGATAAGAGGAGCTCTGATATCAGGAAGCTTGAGAAGAGAATTAATGAGATTGTTGACCGAATCTACAAGGACTTCAGTCAGGCAGTCGGAGTGAAAAACATCCGTGAGTATGAAGAGAACCAGTTGAAGGAAGCACAGAGTATGGCTGAGGAGAGGTTTAACGTTAGTGATCAACTAGCAAAGTTGAAGTACCAGTATGTTTTCTTTTCTCTTTGTTGCTTATGATCTGCACGTTATGGCTTGTTTTTTATAAAATATTATGGCTTCATAATATCCTTGCACTGTCATGAAATTGCTAGTTGAACAACTCTGTGCCAGCCAACTTAATCTTAGCAATGCCCATAAATGCTTATAGACTTAGAATTTGCAGCTGGAGACTATTAAGCTTTCACTTGCTCTTGTTTCAATAGATGTGTGTAATATGAATATTTTCACTGTCTCTCTGTTAATTGCAAGGCTGGAGTATGAAAAGAAGCGGGACATGGATTCACGAATCAAGGAGCTGGAATCCTCTCTCAGCGCTATGGAGCATAATTTGAAGAACATTCAAAACAAGGAAGCTGACATTAAAGCAGTAGCAGAAAAAGCTACCGAGGAGATTGGCAAGTGGAAGGAAGAAATCAAAGGTATGATGGTGGCTTCTTTTGTCAGTCAAAATAATTATCACTGCCTCAAATCCAGTCCTGTTCTATGAAGAGTTGCCAATCAGGGGTTTGGTTTTTACCCATAGTGGAGATTCCACTAGCAGTATGCTAAAGCTTAGTTGACTATAGCTATGCATGGATCTGTCTGGCCAAGCCGCATTGTATCCATTTTTCATGTTTTCCTGAAATTCTGGTAATGAACATGACAGATGGGCAAGCAGTGGTCCTTGCTTTATATATATATATATATATATATATGTTAACAACAAGTACATTCATCCTCTGTTTTTTCCTATAGAGTGGAAGGTGAAGTCTGATGAATGTGAAAAGGAGATGCAGGAGTGGAAAAAACAGGCTTCTGGTGCCACGACAAGCATATCTAAGCTTAACCGTCAGATAAACATTAAGGTTAGTCTGGGATATCCTTCTGCACCCAGCAAGTCTCAGTTTTCTTTTTCCTTTCTTGGTGCAGTGCCTAATGGAGATTGCTATCCCGTTTATGTAATACAGGAGCAACAGATAGAGAACTTGATGACACAGAGGCAGGAAATAGTGGAGAAGTGCGAACTTGAGCAAATAGAACTTCCTACTATTGCAGACCCGATGGATACTGATTCAATCATCCCAGGCCCCACTTTTGATTTCAGTGACCTGAATAGGTCCCTTCTGCAAGACAAGCACCGGGAAAAGCATGATACAGAGTTTAAGCAAAAGCTGGATACTATAGTATCAGATATTGAAAGAACAGCTCCCAATCTAAAGGCTCTAGACCAATATGAAGCGCTGAAGGAGAAAGAAAGAGCTGTGACTGACGAGTTTGAAGCAGCTAGGAAGGAGGAGAAAGAAGTTGCGGACAAATACAATGCTGTAAAGCAGAGAAGGTAACGATCAAATCTTTATCCACTGGCATCCATAAATATTAAAATATCGTGTACCAAATTATGGACCTCAAAGAAGTTTCAGTTTCTCTTGAAGTCATTAGGTAATGATTAGAAAGAAGTAGAATAAGGAGGCATGTATCTGACATGGCTCTCTAGTTATTCTCTGAAATCATGTGCATAAATATTCTGCTGTACCTTTATGAATGATAGAGTGGGGGCATCTTTTGATTCTGAAACAGATACAAATTGTTCATGGAAGCTTTCAATCACATTTCCGGTAATATCGATAAGATCTACAAGCAGCTGACAAAGAGCAACACTCATCCACTGGGTGGGACTGCATATCTAAATTTAGAGAATGAAGATGATCCATTCCTACATGGAATTAAGTATACAGCTATGCCCCCAACAAAGCGCTTCAGAGACATGGAACAACTTTCTGGTGGTGAGAAGACAGTTGCTGCCCTTGCACTACTCTTCTCCATCCACAGGTAAGTCCGGGAGATTCCTCCAAGGATAAGGTAGCCGCCTATCATTTAAGATGTTATCTCAACATGTCTTCTTTTGGTTCAGTTACCGGCCATCCCCGTTCTTTATCTTGGATGAAGTCGATGCAGCGCTGGACAATCTGAATGTTGCAAAGGTAGCTGGGTTCATACGCTCGAAATCATGCGAGGGGACTCGTGCTGCCCAGGATGCAGATGGGGGAAGTGGGTTCCAGAGCATTGTGATATCCCTCAAGGACAGCTTCTACGACAAGGCCGAGGCCTTGGTCGGGGTCTACAGGGACTCCGAGAGAAGGTAATTTCCAGCCTAGTTCCCAGGTCCTTTCTTTTGTCCCAGTGGTGGTCATGGGAAGGGTATTAACGGAATGATCGACTGTTTTCTGCCCTTCATGCAGCTGCTCAAGGACCCTGACATTCGACCTGACAAAGTATCGAGAGTCATGAGAAAGGCTCGAACCTTGAAGCCTGTTGATGGTTTGGGCAAATAGTTTATGCTTCGAGTTTATGTCTCTCTGTAAGTCAACTAGATATTAAGCACTTGCCGTCCCTCTCTGTACGGGGATGATCACTGTGGACCGCATCTGTGAATAGTAAGTAGTAGGGTGGTGCCTATCTTAGACAGGTCATGTAGTTTCCAACTCTCACCTTTGTATCTTATCCGAGAAACGGAATAATTTGAAGTTCGATGCGCATTTTGAAGCTTGATAGGGCCCAAACTTTTGCATATCTCTGAATTAAGACATCGATTCGTCCTCGGGTGGATATGGATTCATTCGATCCCAAGTGGACGGACCTTCAAAGGCTTGTTCTCTATGTACGTGTCATGAGGTGCGCTCTGTCAGTCTTACGATACGTTACGATGAGTAAATTCAGTTGATCCGTCGCACGATACGTGTCAACAACGACGAATTTAACTGCCTCCGCTCGGATGCATTTACCTCTCTTTCCCTGTTCCCACCTTTCTTGACGATCAAACCTCATCCTGGCTTTCCCTTTTCTACTAATCGATGATGAGCCACGTGATACGCCGGTTACATCGTAATCCTATCGACATTTCCTAAATGCGACCCAAGGAAAAGGCACAGCCGGCAGTCTTGGCTATGATAAATGTCACAGTTCTACAGTTGGTTGCTCTGGCCAAAGGAGCTGCTAAACAGAGGGACGTAAATTGGTCGACACTTCGCCATTGCAGTGCATTGTCTGATTCCTTGGACAGGAAGACAGCCAGCAGTTTACCACAAGACCTTCTTTTCAGATTTTTTTATCCCGAAATTGCCCCTCGCATTGTCTGTCAATTTAAGCCATATATAAGCCTCAGCTTTCTCCGTTGCCTGGGGGAGCTCCCACCCCTTTCAAACCCCGCACTGACCCACCTCCGTTGCCGCCGGCTACCTGCCTAAACCTCCTGCCGCGACCCCCAGAAACACATATCGGCTAGAGAACCCAGCTGACAAGGGACATTCTTTCATTTTAAAGCCTGTGCCTTTCAGTTCAGGAGCCATCTCAGAGAGGTGACTGAGCTGCTCGGTCTATATTCCTATCGGGGTGGCTGAATGTGAAGGAAAAATTATAAAGCGTCGAAACTTGAAATTGTCCCCAAGAAGAAGTTTCACCGACGAGGTCTGACCTTTATCATGGCGAGCCGGAAGCTGGTTCGAGATTTGGCGCTATTGGGGCAGCCCCTTTTTACCCACCTGCGGTCTCACCGACAGGTACTACTTCTTTCTCACGCCCTCCGTGCATCGTTCTATCTCTCGGAAGCTCAATTTTTCTTCCCAATTTTTTTGACGTTTCTTGCTCTATGTGATTCTTTGGTGTTGGGTGTTGATAGCCTTTAAATTCGACATTGAGAGCAGTTCCAGTAAATGGATATTTGGGTGATCGTCAGTTCAGTGTCTTCAATGAATTCTCCAAGAAAGTTAAAGGCGAAGCAAACAGGTACTTCTTTGCTGCAGTCTTCTGTTAATTGGTTATTTATCTATTGCAAATGAAAACTCTTGTGTTTGTTCTAATATTAGATCTGATAATGTGATGGTAGAACTTGAAATTTAGGACTTGCGGGTGACGCTGCACAACTTAATGGTTTCAATAGAATCCTCAGAATGTCTGCAGTAAACCAATTTTCCTACTAGTAAAGCAGAGGGGCTATGGTGGAGGGGTGTGTGGTTTATGATTTTGCAGACTTAAAATGCTTCAGTCGTTGTTATCTTCTTGTGGCTGGCTGTCTTTTGAGATGCAACAGATCGACAGTATGTTCACTCATTTAATGGCAGGAATCAAGACTTTCAGCAATCAGTCAAGGAGCTCAAGGAGAAAGCAGAAGAGCTGAAAGGGGTGAAAGAGGACCTTAAAATTAGGTAACTGTGTGCCGGAGAGGGATCGTACTTAATGCCGCTCCTTGTTTAATAACTTTGCTTGAATAACCAGCGACGTTCCAGAAAAAGGTTTTAAATGTTGCAACTGCCAAATTCAGGACAAAGCAGACGACGGAGCAACTTTACAAGCACGTTGATGGTGTTTGGACTGATGCCGAGGCCACGGCAAAAAAGGTGTGTTCTGATTCCCTTTCCATGTTCATCGGTGCTCTGGATAAGATGACATATCTTTCTCGGAATAGTAGGACCATGTTTATTCCTTCATTTCTAGGACTGCACATATGGGCTTAGTTTGTCAACGCTTACCTGCTCGATGAAAGCTGCAGATTCAAATATTTTTTAACAATAATAACATGGAAATATACAAACAAACACGCACATATTTATATCCTAAGGGAGGGGCAAACATGGAATACTAATTTTTTTGAAGAACATGAATGGAAGCCTTATATTGGATGAACTTGCTGATACCTTGTGCATTTAATTGATAAAATAATGGGGTCATCTTATTTCCATCGAGGGCAGTCAAGTAATTAAACTCTATAGTGCATTTTTATAGTCATTGGGAGTCTAAGGTCGTACACATCAATTTTCTAATGTACTCCTTTTATTCGTGATCACTGACAATTCATCTTATGTGGAGGTATTTTGATCATTAATTTTTCCTTTTCAAGGTCTCTGCTAATATGCAGGAGAAGATCTCTGCTGCTCGAGAGGAGGTGGGTTGTTTTTATTGTTATCATTTATTGCTGCTATATCCTTACAATTGGAAATAACCATGCTTTCAGAAATATTTTCTGATTATGATGAATTGCTCTTGCAGTTTAAAGAACGTCTAGGCATTGGGAAAGAAGAATCTTCTACTGATTCTCTCAAGCAAGATGCTGAAGCAAATTCTGGAAACACAGGTTCATCTTCTGCAGAAGGAAAAAGCCAGCAGTCTGGTTCGAGCAATGATTCAGAAACAATGTTTAACAAATTTAAGTCAAGTACCTTCTCGACTTCTCCTAAGGTCTGTTCAGCTTTTGAGAGGCTTAAGAATGCAAAGGTTGTTGATTTGGCAAAGAAAGGATACGATATTCTGAAGGAGGAATTGAACGGTACCCCAACTAACCGAAAAAAGCACATGGAACCAGCTGCTCCTCCAGAGACTGGTGAAAGAAGTACAAGAACTGATGTTGTTATCGTGCCCTCTAAGCAGTCAAAATGGAGCAAGAAATGGGATGCCTTAAAGGCAAAGGTCAGGACTGTTTACTTGAACAGATACGTCAGTTTTGCATTTTCTTTTCTAGAAATTGTGCAAAAGATGCAGATTTGCTCTTTAAAATTTGAACTTTTTTCAGTGAAACCATGAAAACTTTTCCTTTGTTCTCCAAATAGATTAGAGAAAGTGGAAGTTATTCACATTCTTCACGCAAGAACAGGAAAACCTAAGCGTTTTTCAAAACTGAGACAAAATCATAGATCTTGCATGATTAATGGGCGTGATATTTTTATGATATATTCTTTAAACAACCAGATACCTTCCGTTGCTTTAATTTAAATTTCTCTATGTGTAGATGCAAGGTCACCCTGTGTTCAAGCGAATCAGTAATATGAGCGAACCCGTCGTCACGAAAGGTCAAGAGGTATGTTCTGGTCCTTTCTTTTTTTTATGCCATGAAGTATCATAGCAATTTTCTGTTGTGCAATGCTCTGCTCCAAGTGGTCTCCTTGGATTAATCATTTCATGTCCGACTTTGGTTTCACCCATTTGGTTGGCCAGATTGCAGAAGATATGCGAGAGAGGTGGGAAACTACTGACAATCCTGTTGTTCATAAAATTCAGGAGTGAGTTCTTGAACCAGTCTCTTTCCTCAATTTTTTACTTCATATTCACAAAAAAAATATATCTGATTTGCAAACTTGCTCAATGTGATCGAATCTGGTTTGTTTTTGTCTTTCGTAATGTGCTCAAATATTAAGTTCCATCTTTAATTGCAGCATCAATGAAGCTATTTTTCAAGAGACAGATGCTGCAGCATCAATGAAGGAAATTTGTCGCCGAGACCCGTAGGATCACGTCTCCCAATATTTTATTTTTTCATTTCCCCCTTCCCTTCTATGTTATTTTCTGTCTATTCGTCCTGTTCTTTGCATGCTTTGATTTGATTTGGTTAAGCTTCTCTGGTTTTTGTGTGCACTAGGTCTTTTTCGTTACCTGAGTTTGTAGTAGAAATCCAGGAAGTGATTAAGCCTGTGCTTAATGCTTATATGAAGGTGAGTGCCGTCCCTTTAGAGCTTGCATTAGATTTTTGTCAAAATCATGGTTCTTATCGTTTTATCTGCTAATTGATAAACATCTACCTTGTAAAGGGGGATGCTGAAGCTTTGAAGAAGTATTGTAGCTCTGAAGTGATCGAGAGGTGTAAAGCAGAACACACTGCATATCAGAGCCATGGCATATTTTTTGACAATAAGGTACAGTGCTGGTGTATGAAGTGAAGTTATGCTATTTCTAATCCTCAAGTGCTGGTGCATGAAGTTATGCTGTTTCTAATCCTCAACTTACACCGATGCAGATTCTTCATGTGTCTGAAGTGGAAGTGAGAGAAACGAAAATGATGGGAACTTCTCCAATAATCATCTTAGCTGTGAGTTTGTCCATACTTCCTCTTCGTTTACCTCCACATTGAATACTGGTTTAATATACATGATCTTCATGAGCATTGTCTTAATTTGTTCTGTAACGTATGTATTGCAGTTTCAAACTCAGCAAGTCTACTGCGTACGTGATAGAAGTGGTGCAGTGACTGAGGGAGGCAAGGTAAGGCAAAACCCTGTTTTTTTCCTCTCCTGTAAATCAATGGGGGTAACTGGTAGATGCGCTCAATAAGCTTTTAAGTCAAGAAACAAACCCTTATTATTTTCTAGTGTGGATCGAATTCTTCCATTTGCCCCTTGTTCAGTTGAAGGAAGTGAGGCGAAAAAAAAAGAAGAAAAAGAAAAAGAAAAGATGCTGACGTTCTTCTCTGAACAGGACACAATACACACAGTTTACTATGCGTGGGCTATGCAGCAAATAGATCCCGAAGAGCTTGGAGAGGGTGCCATATACCCAGTGTGGAGGTTGCGAGAGATGCAGCAAATCGGTGTCCGAGCTCTCATATAAGTTTTCCCCCGCATTTGAATTACTCCGGTGACAATTGTTTCTTCTCCTCCGCCATTAAAATTTGTTCGAATTTTGTTAGTAAGATCAGATAGGGAAATAATCGGGTCCTCTGCACATTCATTCTGATTTTAGCAAGGAGCTCTGGATCATATTCTACAATTTAGGTAGTGTGAGGTCGATTTTAACTGAATCTGTGGAGCCAACATCAGTCGTGAGGAAGGGATGATTTTGAATGAGAATCATTTTCCCCGCGTGTCAGAGACAATGTTCCCAACTCGAACTCCCCTGAGATGTGGAGATGATTCACTGGCAAATTCCGGGGTTCCTCTTGATGGTTTTCGATGCTGATATTTGATCATGTGATCCATCCTGCTCATCGAATTAGAGGAGATGGATAAGATGACAGCGTGCCGTCCACTTGCTCCACCCGGGGAATTCGAATATAACGCTCCCTTTTATCGACGGAGGGCCACCGCCACCCTGGCCTCATTTCCTGCTCCCGCCCTATACACCCCCGGGATGGAATATGGACAGCTTTCTCGTTGGGGTGCATGTGGCCGCTGCATCCAATACCTCCTTCGCCGTTCGGGTCCATCCATCCCGACGTGGAGCCGAGCTTGTTTACGTATATATATGGCGGTATAATAATATATGCGTGCATTGCAGCGTAAGACCAAAGCTACGTAGTATTGCATATTCTCCACAGAGCGTTCAAACTAAGCCATCCCCCCTCCCCCACAGTTGAAATCGATATAAATGAGATAGGGCTATATCTCTACCGCGATATCTTACAGACCCGATCCTCCCGATCCATCATGTCGTGTCTGAGGTTGAGCTTGAAGCTCCCGCCGGCCCGGAAGGCCTGGAAGATGTTCACCTCCAAGCTCCAGACGAAGCTCCCGAAGTTCCACCGCCCCGTCAAGCTCGCCTGCAGCAGTAGGCCGCCGAGGACTCATCACCACCTAGCCCTGGCCCCGAGGAAGACCGTTTTGGCAGCCGGGGCCCGTGGCAAGAGCCGCCTGGCTGCCAACCCAAAGCCTCGACCCCATCAACCTTGCCGGTACGCGTTCAAGAAGAAGAGCAAGCCCGTGTTCGTGGACAAGCTCTTTAAGGAGAGCACCAGTAATGCCACCGTAAACGTGTGTGAGCTCGTAGATTACAAGGAGAGTGGAGTTCGGTTCCTCAAGAAGTCGTCGGGGGTGGTGGGGACTGCCAGCTGGATGGAATCAGAGGACGACGCAGCCTCAGGCCCCGAAGGTGCCGGGACGAGCCGTGGAGTCGACGACGGTTGTGGACGAGGAGAGGATCATGATCGTATGTGGGAGTCAGCGGGGCTGGCGTCCCCGCTGATGCAGAATATCGACGAGAGGGCGGAGGCCTTCATCAGCAAGTTTCGGGCCGAGATGGAGCGCCAGGAGGCGGTGGCCCGACGGCAGACGTGGTAGTAGCTGTTCTTTATGTAGCTCTGTGTTTGCAGTTTTCGTTTCTGTCTTCTGTCACAGGTGGGTTTGCGAACGCTTCAAATAACGATGGTAATTTGGAGGAGGACCATCGTGCAGGGAGAATGTGTACTGTGGATCATGCAACAGCACATGGAAATGGATCCGTTAAATCGTTCATTCTCTCTGTCGTGCCTGAATTGTGGTCGTTATTGGACAACGGTCGACTAATGGGCCTAATCTGCGTCACAAATTATGAGTCATTTTGAGCTGGGCTTTCTGGCCCAAGAAAGCCCAGGCCCAACATTCAATGGGCCCAAGTTACCACTACCGCGTATTCGGCGGGAGATGCACTCAATAGATCCCGACATCATCACATCGATATTCCAAATACGACCAATGACACGTTAGTCTCCATTGACTTGAAATTTTCTCCTCTTTCAACTTTGGGCTATCATCTGAAAGTGAACTAAACGCCATGCGGCAATGGCAGTAGGCCTTGGACTTGCAGACAAGCAACAATGTCTCGGCTTACTCTCTCTTTGACTTTGACTCTGCCTTTGCCCAAGGAACAAACAAAATTCAAACACCGGAAGTCGAAGAGCTGGGAAGGTTCCCCAAGTGACAAGCCCTGGGGAATGGAAGTAACATGCATAAGATACTCGTGGCTCGATTAATATCGATTGAATACACTGGAAAGTGCGCACGCATCCCAACGAAATGAAACCGAAGTCATTATTACTAAACGAAGGATTGGAACGAAGTACAAAAGCACAAGCAGCCAATCAAAGGAATGAGACCACAGAGAACATCAGTCAGTCAGCTCCCTCCCCCTGCAGCTGATGTATATTATGAGCAGAGGGAAAATTATTTACTAATGTTCGTAAGATACTAAAGTCGGAATCCTCGAATGACTCCCCCCGAATCGACCGGAACCCTCTAGTTGACCAGAACTGTCCTGCCGTTGCTGTGCTCCGCAGCCTCCCCTGCGGCTCCGCTCTCCTCATCGTTCTCTCCCGACATCTCCTCGAGGGACTTTCCCTTTGATTCGGGCACGAGGAAGGTGAACAGCAACCCTAGCAAGTTTACGAAGCCGAGCACAATCAGCGAGTTCTTCACCCCAATCCCTGCTGGGTACCCTGCATCCGCCTTCGCCTTGTCCTTGTTCTGGGCTAGGTACAGAAACCCGAACGCCCCCACGATTGCCCCGAGCTTCCCAGAGGCTGCAGAGATCCCGTGGCATGTGGACCTCAGCCTTGCGGGGAAGATCTCTGCAGGGACGACGAATGTGGTCGCATTCGGCCCAAAGTTGGCGAAGAAGAAGGTCAGGGAGTACATCGCCACAAAACCGATCCGGTTCTCCTTGTGGGTCCAGTGATCGTAAGGTATCGCCAGTGCAAACATAAACACCGTCATAAAGAAGAAGCCCATCAGCTGGATCCGGAACCTCCCCATCCGGTCGATGAGGGCCACCGTGAACCAGTAACCGGGGACAGTGCTGAAGAGTGCGATCAGGGTCTGTGCCCGGGCGATCCTAAACACCTCCTGCAGGGCACTCATCGTCTTTGCCGCCGGTATCCACCCGATCGCGCTGAAGATGTCCTTCTGGAAGAGGTTCTGGCTGTAGAAGGCGATGTCCAGCAGAAACCACGTGCTCGTGGTTCCAAGCAGGTGGAGGCCATGGCGGTGGATGAACTCTTTCGAGAAGAGGCCAAATGAGCCTACTCCTTCGTTCTCCTGCACCGCCATTCGCTCGATCTTCTGTTGCTCAGCCTCGATCTCCACCTGCAAGACCTTGGACATGTCTGAGGCTGCTTGCTTCGCGTTCTTCGCCACAAGGGCGGTGTACCGAGCTGTCTCAGGCATCTTCATCCGCCAGTAGTATGTCAGTGCAGCCGGTAGAGCTCCCACCATCAAGATGATCCTCCAGACATAGTCGGCCTCTGGGACAGTCGAGCCGACTGGGTCCACCTCATAAGGTGGCGCATCGAACTTCGCCATGAAAGCAGCCGAGATGATGATGGCAAATATTCCACCGGCCAGGATCCCAAATCCCTGCATGGCGAAGACCGCAGCAATGAAGGCGCCCCTCGTCTTCTTGTTGGCGTACTCGGACATGATCGTGGCTGAGAGCGGGTAGTCACCCCCAATCCCGAACCCAAGCCAGAACCGGAAGAAGCACAGTGTGGAGATCACCGACTTCGCACTGTAGCTGAACGAGAGCCCCGACCCAATAGAGCATATAACCATGAGCATGAGTGTCATGCCATAGACCTTCTTCCGGCCGAGCTTATCGCCAAGCCACCCAAAGAAGAGCTGACCAGAGAGCGTCCCACAGAATGCCACACCGTTCACAGCTGCGGAGACATTCGGGGGCAAGCTACCGGGCTTGGGGGCGCCATCCACGTGGTAGTATATGCGGCCAAGAAGCTTCGTGACGAGAGAGATGCAGAAGAGATCATACGCGTCGGTGAAGAAGCCCATGCCAGCGATGATGATCGCGGTGAAGTGGTACCATTGTGTCTTCGCGGTGTCGAGAGCGTCCAACACCTGCAACTTCTGCCCCGTGGCCATTGTAACCCGACCTTCCCTTGCTCTTCTCTGGAAGTTTTCAAGAAGAATCAAAACGCGTATAAACACTAATAAGCTTCGTATCTCGATCTCAATTTTCACGCATGACATTAAAATTCTCTGTCGGTTAGATCTTCACAGTTAAAGACTATGTACTTACTAGCACAAATTTTGTACATATGTTGATGTCGGACATGAGAAAAACAGCAAGTCGGGTCCAACTGCCCTACCCAACGGGGAAATGGGCACAGAAAGTGGAAAGCAATACAGAGAGTACCAAGACAATTAAAGCATTTGATTTGAGACCCTAGCACACGTAAGATTCAAACATCATCATTCCTCCAGAAAAAAACAACCTAAACTCCCGGGAGGAGATCGGACGAAAGACTCAACCCGAAAGTGGGCAAGAAAACCTGGGCACAGATATCTTAGATTGGCCCGCTCATACCATGAAAACCCTACCCAGTTCTGCGATGGCGTGATCTGATACATTAGGGATCCTACCATGAACTCAAAATAGTAATAATGGCATCGGGTTAATATTGCCAGATTCGAACTGGGAATAGGAAATATTGTGTTAATTGTAAATACATACGTTCCCCGTAAAGGAGAAGGATTGCCATGAACCCGGGGTCAAATGCTCGATCCTATTATCTAGGCCAACCAATTTACCATTCCGTGAGGGCCATTGATTGGTCATTGCAAGTGCGAATTAAATTCTCGTCTCATCTCTCCCCGTAAATTTAGCCCTCGATTGATGCTCCTAGTTTTCCCATTAAAATTCCACATTTTCTTCTTCCCTGTAATGTGCTCATTCTCACTAATAAATCCGATAATGATACTGTTGAGAGGACAAGCAAAACTCTCCTCCCTCTATAAATATGTGCATGCACGACCATAAGTAAAATGAATCTCCATTATGTTCTCCTCTCGATCATGAAAGATACCGAATGAGATAACGAAACAACACAGTAGATCATATTAGTAATATATTAAGAGTAGAGTTTTAAAAGAAAATCCCCTTTTTTTCGTGGAAGATGAACAGTGACAGGAGTTGATCGATCAAAAACATCATCAATCCAACAATGCGTGTTGTTATCGGCAATAAAACACACGTTACGGCTAAAACAAACGAAACCGATTAATTGCATGCACGCGACGGAAGGAGGCGACGATAATGCTCAAGTCGAGAGGGATTCGGAGACCGACCTTCCTGTGTCGTCCCGATGCTCCGATCGCCGGGGACAACAGAACGTGGAAATACGGAGAGGAAAGACAGAGAGAGAGAGAGAGAGAGGAAGTGATGGAGATGGAGGACGGGCCGAGAGGCTTGGGGGTGACCTCACGGAGGATACGAGGTGGTGAATTTATATCTGTTGGTGAGGAGGACCGTAGGGAAGAGAGGAGAACGAGAAACCTCAGGAAAATAGAAAAAATTAAAACGAAAAACAAAACAAACTAGAGGAAGAGAATCTTCACAATGGCATATTCCTTCAAGCGCCTCACCCCCGCCACTCCTTATGCGCCCCTTTCTATGGCGTCGGTCAACCTGGCTGCGTGGGATACGACGCCGTTCCTCTCCTCTCCTCCACTCTTTCTCCTTTTGACACCTGTGATTTTCCTATTTTTCCCTTTTGGGTGGGTGAGTAACACCACGTGAAATTATTAATTAATTATATGAAACACTTATATATTTTCTCTATATCGATAGTATTCGGTACCATAATAATCGATCAATCTATTGGATGGTTTGATTATACTATTTGGAGCCCGTCATTAACTCCCGAATACTGACGCCTTAGAGCTTCGAACCCTGTACCTGGTATGTTGTATGCTATCGACTTATCAGCAGGCCGATCCCCTATCGAAGGCTCAAAGTATTTCTTTTCATAGTGTTATATAATAATAATAATAATATGGTGAATTAAAGAGGACTAATTAGGGAGAGGTGGGAATTGGAACTTAACTTTTTAAGTGGTAATGGTGACAATTAGAGGAGTCTGGTGGTGGGGAAAACGGGCCGCCGCAACGGGCATCACCGTTCATATGTTAGAGTGAGTAATCATGACAACTGATTCTATATCCGACCACCCCCACCCCACCGAATGACCAGCATGTTACATTTTATATGCCGAACAAAGATTCTTTCTCATCTGCTACGCCATATATACTATATAGTTATTATTATAATAAGAGAGATTTAATTTATACGCATAAAAGAGGATACAAGAGATTTTATATGTAAAAATTGAGTTTAAAATTTTATAATCTTAAATTAAGTATAATGACACCCTACAAATATTTCTTTCTTAACCTATACATATATATATATATATTTGAAGTTCCTTCGCCTGTAACATTGAGAATATGTTCACAAATATTTTGGGGGTCATACGATTGACTAAGATCCTACTAGTCTCTATAAATGAATTGAAGATCCTCTTATTGCAATGCTCACTATATTTTATATATATATATATATATAATTACAATAAAAGTTATATATGCTTATTCTTTTTATATTTAAGTTGTGTTTTAAAATTGCTCATTCAATTATATATATTTAGTACTATAATGTAGTTGAATTTTAGTTTTAATGGTGCGCTTACATAACTTAATAACATGTCGATAAATTATTAATGAGGCATGCCAACGTAGCAAAATCCAACAGACAATACGTGTCGTATTGCGTGGTGCCATTAAATATCATATCAGTAAATCATTAAATTTGTGATTAAATTATATTGTATAATTAAATATATATGAATGTGAAGTGATTTTAAAATATATAAAATTAAAAGATAAAAAATAATAATAATAACATAAAAATTTTAATATAATTATATATATATCTTGATGTGGGGGAACTGATGGTTGGAAACTTCAGCCAAAAGATCTAACCCTAATTTTTTTGGGGGGACATCTCAGCCACTCCCACTAACGCTTTTTTGCTTCAGTGCGCTCAATAAAAATATATATCTCACTTAATATATATCATATCATGTCGTATAGTGGTTAAAAAGTCCATTGTTGTGGGCTGCCATTTAAAGGGAGCTTCCCAGATGTTTCATGAAATTCATTGCTCATGATTATCAATGATGAATGGATAGATAGAATTTAAAAAAAAAATCAATAAAATGTCTGCGTATGCTGCATATGTCTAAGTGCACGCGTTGCATCCATTTGAGTTCCACTAATGGTGGTGCCCCCTTCTTCTTTCACCCTGCCAATAAGTTCGAAAATATCAAGGTATTGATATTTATATATGTCCATATGTTTCACGGTATAATTGTAATGGGCCATCTCACCGAGTGATTGCTGTCGGTTTCTCGCCGCATGGGATCGATCGATCCTTCGAGCCGATCATGATGAATGCATGTCGTGACGTGACGTGACATGAACTGCTTGTTCGGGTTTTGTAGCTCGATCATACATAGCTAAATCTTCAAGTCCATGCATGCCTACCATCTTCATGCCCCCAATGTACATACTAGATAAAACAGACTCTGACACGACCACTTGGGACTCTTGAGCCAGCAAGGAAATTACAAATTCGACACCCAAGCTTTGTTAACTGTTACTGCCCAGCATTGACGGACGCAAGATCGATGTTTCCAGTCAAAAGAGTTTTGAATTTCAGGCATGCATGTGAAAGAATATTCTGTTCGCACATTGCAAGAAACCCTAATTAGCAATTATAACATGATTTTATAAATGAAGGAAAAAGTGCAAGTGCACGAGCCTTTGTCCCATTTTTTTTCCCCAAGGAAATTAATATCATCTTTGAGGAAAAAGACTCGACATACTCACATGGGATTAGAGATTATGGATTCGAATGATGTTAATGAGGATCATTTAATCCATTTATTTTATTTTTTTAATTACATAATGTGTCGAGTGGATTTAAAATAAGAAAGAATGAAAATAACGATTAAATGACATATTTAATCATCTTCTCTTATATGTTTTTTTCCCTATTCCGTTTTAAACAAAACAAAAAATCCATGGTTGTTGAAGTGAAATCAGGGCAGCCACTGTGCCCGGAATTAGCATCCTCGAAGCTGCGAGAGAGTGCTCCCTTGTCGAGTCCCACTGATCAACAGTTCAAATTCGCCGACAATAGTGGCCTGCACATTACATATGTACAGTGTTTGTCGTGTACTACTAACAGTTGTTCTCTCATTTGTCAGCCAAAGTTGAAAGGAAATGGCACGTGCAATGGATCCCATGAGCAGCCTGACAAGAGGAAAAAAAATGTCTCATTCTCATGTCTGACAATTGCCGGCGGTGGCAGCCGCCCGAGTGATACGATAACCTTAATTTTGTACATCTAAGACTACGATTAGGACTCATGGTTGTCTGGAAGCCGAGTCCGAGAATCCATCTCGACTTAGGATGAGATCAGTTCCACGGTCATTGATTGCAAGTTGTTCACCAGGCCACCTCACGCTTCCGTACCTCTTCTGACTGCTCCAAAAAATTCCATTACCCAACCAGCTCCCCTCGTGACGCCCATAAATTGAAGATACCAAGTCCGACAAGACTGTGACAGGAAACCAAGAGTCTGAACCTTCCAAATTGTCCATCGTTGGGCTCTATCATTCGAATCCAGACCCGACCACCACCTAGTCCTACCGGTTCGAAGCTTAAGTCGCAATTATGGTCAGAAAGAAGGATTTAGGTATTTGGGCCACCGAAATGGCTCTGTGTCCTCATTTTGAGAATGAGAATGCCAGATCTGCCCGAATTATAAGTCTCGGACTATCAAGGCTTGGACTTGAGATGGCTATTGCAAATGGGTCCGGACCGTCTGAGCCACATTGTAGCCGGATGAGATGGGCCCTTTTTTTATCGGATTAGCCCAAATAATTCTGGTTCAACGTAAGGATGCGGCAACAGCGGCCATGGAGGAAATCTGCAGGCGACCACCACCATCGGATCATGCAGCAACAGCCCTCTGGCACGCAGAGACGTCCGACACAGCGGAGGAAGCAGCGCACAACTGCACGAGCGTATGTATGATCGCGTTGGCGATCCTCAACTTCCCAAATCATCTCCACTATACCCGAACCAGGACTCTATCTTCTCGTCCCTCATCCTCCTCTGAGTTCGGAGACATGAGCTCAATTTTCCCCGGCGGCATGAGGGTGGTGGTGTGATGCTTACAGCTTTCGGGATTACGTCCCGGCTAGTGAAGTGATCTACTTAAGAGTACCTCGACGACCAGCTATCGGATGACCTCCTCGATATGCTCTTTTCTTGGGAGTAGGGACCATTACTTATGTACTAAAGATGCCAATTCAAGAACGTACAATCACAATTGAAAGTCTAGAAACCTATCAAAGTTTAGACTTCCCATCAAAAGGGTTTCTGAAATTATGAAGAAGTGGATCCGTAAGTGAGAAATTTGGACCATATCGCATGCTTTGTTTTTAAAAATAAATCATATCCTATGCTGTTAATTGGCCATTATCGACCCTGAAACAGGGTAGCCTGGCTGTGCTATGTGTAATGCCTGAGCCCCGACTTGGATTGGGTTAATGGCTCCGGAATTCCACAATTTCCACTGTCCCCTCCTCTTTTCCTGCTCTTTCCTCCTATCCACCAAGTTGTATCCTTAGATTTTTGTGGTCAGGGACACCGAACGCGTTCACTTGAAACTCGGCTAGCTGATGTTTAGACCAAAGCTTGGAAAGAGAGACTATTTCTCTCTTCTCGAAAGCTCGGTTGCAGCAATGATCTGATCTTGCTCAAACCTGTAAGAATACGTAGAATCATTCCTCAAATTAAAACTATAAGGGTTTGAGTTCTTTTTCTTTTTTTCTTTTTATTTTTTTCTGATAAATTATAAGTGTTTGAGTTTGATTCTGACGAGTTAATAGTTCTTTCTGCTTTCCCTATCCTGCACTAGGCTCACTCATCGGAAATTAAAGAAAAAATAGTGCAGAGTTCCCCGTCACTATACCTGGTAATATTTGGCATGACTCAAAAAGCACAGTACAGAGCATGGCTTGAAAAACTGTGCATAAACCGGAGTTTTCCAGCCAACTGACATTTTGCATCATGCCAACATAGCACATGAGATTGGCCGTAAGACCCGAAATTATGAAAACCATTTTTTAAAATGAGAAATTTATGGTAAAATTTAGAAAAAGTTAATTATATCAAACAAAAATAATAGTATTTTAATATTTAATTTATATATCATCTTAAAATTAATATAAAAATTAGATTAATTAGTTAATTATAACATATAAAAATTTAATTATAAATCTAAAATTTATTTTTACAATAACTATTTTACTGTTTTGAACTAGATTTGACAAGCCAAAGTATGAAATAATCATCTATGAGCTAGTAATTCGACAGGCCCAAATTATCAAGTCTGCTTCAGTTAGCATATAAACGTATGATTGCTCCCAAAGTCAACGGGGAAGTCTGGCACCGACTTGACCAGAGGAATCTCCATAACATAGTAGTAGTTGTCTGAAGGTCGACACACGGTCAAGTCAACTTCTTCCAATGAGTCCCTTCGACTCTGTTCCTTCCTTATAAGTTCGTTTTTGCGGCTGTCCTCCCACTCTAAAAGGACATTATCCCTTATCCCTAAACAGATTAGGGGATGAAAATGAAGGGCAAAGAAGGGAAAGTCCCTTTTCACCCAAATAAAAAAAAAAGTTAATGATGAACAGTTCTTGAGTTTTATAGATAAAAAATTATAATTAAGAATTTTGTTTTTATTGTTAATTAATCCATTTGAATATTAATTGATATAGGTGGGTTGGATTTATATATTCAGGGATGTGTACGCATCGAACAAGCATCTTATCATTAATACCCTGCTCATGAGGCTGCAGGGGAACAACAGAGGAAAATCACGGAAGCACATCCGCGTGATCAATATGTTTTTCATTTTTCCAGCTTGGGCTTACTTCCTCTTCTTGTCCTCCTCGAAATCCAACAGCTCGTCCAGCACCTTGTCGTCCAAACACTCGAACTCGAACACCGTTTCCCCTTCGCTCCAGTCTCTGCTTCCATGGGCAGCGGTGGCAGAGTCCGACACAGATGCGACCGAGGAAGAAGTCGAGGAGTGACGGGACGAGGAAGTCAGGTACTCGTCGGGGAAGTTGAGGATGGCAAGCGAGCCCCGCATCGCATAGGCCGCCCTGTCGTAGGCCCTGGCCGCCTCCTCAGCGGTGTTGAACGTCCCAAGCCAGAGCCGGGCGCCGTGGTTGGTGGAGTCCCGAATCTCCGCTGCAAACTTCCCCCAAGGCCGCCTCCTTACTCCTCTGTACTTGACTCCACCGCCACTTCGCTTCTCTTCATCTTTGGTGTCCTTCCCTCTGCGGCCCCCTCCCATTGCCGGTCTTCTGCTGCTCTGCGGATTCTCTGCTTCATCCATCCCTCTATTTTTATACTGAGTGAGGACTAGAAGGAGAAGGAGAAGGAGAAGGAGAAGAGAACCCACTTAAGTTGACAGAGAGAGAGAGAGAGAGAGAGAGAGAGAGAGAGGATCATCAATCGCATTAGTTTTTCCTTCGGGGGGCATTTTGGAAACGTGGGATGGAACTGTTTGGTCTGATGGGGATTGGATTCGGGAATGATAAGTAATTCATCGGTCTCAGGTTCATTGCACCAGACATCGGTGGCTTCATGTCACTGTTCCTGTGACAGGTTGACAGCGCTGTACGTTAGCGTTAGCGCCGTTTAATGCTTCCTCTCCTCTGGCACTTTTCTCTTCGCAGATCACGCAGTACCCTGCTGTAACTGAAACCTTCAGTCAAAGATCCGAGTTTTTTTTAAAACTTAAATCACTACATTTTAATTAAAATTTTATCCTAAACACTTATTCACAGCTTTAAATTTATAAATATTATATAATCAACTAAAAAAATAAGGTATCGAAATTACCTTTGCTCAATCCCAGTCAGTGAGTATTCAAATGCAATATCATATATTTTCACTCAAGTAAGATGCCTCCGTGTGTCACTTCTCCACAAGATCTAGACCAATGCGGTGGCACAACAAATCCCGCCGCGTATGCCCTGACGTAAGTTGGCGATGGGGTCACCCAATTGCGCCTCCCGATTGGCCACCTGGTTTGGCATCACCCGGAACTTCGTACCTCTAATTGGTCATTCACGTTAGGCAGGCAGTGGGGTATTTCTGTAAAATATAAGATTAAAAAAAAGGTGAAAAAATACCAAATGTTTTTGTATTTTGAGCACGTGAGGAACACAGAATCAGAGATGACGTCAGCTGCATTACGTTCCGAGTGTAACTCGGCAGCCTATCCTATCAGCGGTCGAGGGATTAATTAATTTATTGGCAAATTAATCATCTATCTGCTTGCTTGAGTTAAATAATTCTCTCTCTTTAAAAAATAAAAATATTTTGAATGTTTGAATAATAGTTTTTAAAATCGGACCGGGCTGGTTGGTTCGGTGGGGACATGCCATTCACCAGGTTCGTTTTCCATAATTAATCCAATTACAATATAAATACGGTCAACTTCGATTGAATCAGTCCGTTTCCGATCAGACCGACGAGCCCAATTGAGTATATGAAAAAATCAGCATATTTAAAATTATAAAAATAAAAATTTATTATATTATATTATATTTTATATTAAACTTTAGTTAACGTGATTATTATATTAAAGATATTTTATTATAAATTAAGATCATGTAAGTTTATTATTAATATTATTTATTAAACATACCATTTGATAAATTGAATACTTGATTTGACTAATGAACTTGTAAACCCATACCGTGACTGATTTTTGATCCGATTCGATTTAAAAAATTATGATTGGAATCGTATCATTTTTCACTTGTATACACATACATCTAAGCTTACCATCTCAAGCACCAACGAGATGAAAAGGACATGTGCAAAAAGCAAAAGTCAGAAAACTTACATTACCCCCAACGAAATGATAATGGTACCCTTTATATATATATATATATATATATAAAAGTGCCACGACGTGATGATTAATCGCGAGAAAATTCTTGGCCTCATGGAAGAGATAAGTGTGACGTCATCAGATTTGGCATAGAGCCCATTGCAAGTTGGGGGGGAGCACGGTTCATCGATTTTTGTCGTGGACAGGTCAGAAGAATCGAAGAAAAAGGTCGCCGATGATCCAATGAGAAAAATTGATGTTTTTCACGAGTGTCAAACCGTCAGGAGGACATTCATGGGTGACGTCTTATCCTCCTTACTCCCAACTTGTCGTGGGTGGCGGTGTCCCCTCCCCTCTCGATTTCTTTCACAATTTTAGCTGCTTAATTAATATTAAAATTTTTAATAGATTTACATCCAAATTACATAAAAAAAAATTAAATAAATATTATTATTGTGTATTTTTTTTGTATTCAATTTCATAATCTTATTCAAAATTATATATGACTTTTTAAATTTATTTATTTGTGGTGGCGATAAGAGGGCAATGGAATTAACCGATGAGCACTGTCCTGTCCTGCCACTCGGACAGCCAAAAATGACTCATCCTATCGATTGTCAGCCACCCACTCAGCCAAAAATGACTCATCCGTTACGTCTCGGGAACGATGTGATGGGAGATTTTCGATCTGACCGGCGAGAAACGTAACGGGAAACTCAACAAGAAGAAGTAGTAAAAATACGAATACGATCGATTTCAAGCAAGGGAGGCATTCGATCTCCCTGAGGGAAGGAGCACCGAAGAACTGGGCCTGACCCTGCGCGTTGCACACGGCGACGTATGTCCGCAAGCACCTGGGACACCCCGAAGCTTCCTTGCGCTTGTCGGGGCCCGAACCTGAATCAGTTGCCCCCCGCCCCGGGCTCCAGACGGTGAACTGTGTCTCGGTCCACAGCTTGGGCCTGTTCTTGCCTCGAATTTCCAAGCCATCAGACACAGGGTCTATTCCGTCTGTTTCCTCTCTCTTCAACGATTCCCTTATCACTCAATTAAAACATAAAGCATGCACATGTTTCACACTTCTTTCTCCTTGAGCAGGCTCTCCGGTGACCGGGTCGACGGGATTACCTGACCCAAATTCAGTCCGGTCAGCCCACACCTACCTTGATGGGCCGTTTTGCATTTTTATCTGAGATTCTGATGGGCCCATAAAGCAAAAGCCCGGCCCATTTTAACAGTGCACACCAGAGTGACCTGCGCTGCAGAAGTCAGGGGGAGGGAGCAACTGAATCAAAAGCTTGCAGAGGAAGGAGATCAGTTATTCGACGGTAGTCCTCCCGATGAGTCTCGGTGTCTTCGGGTACTCTGGGTTTTCGGATCTTCCCGTTGCTTTACCCATTTACCTAGAAGCCCTCTCTAAAATTTAAAGTACTTTAATATACTAAAAATTGATACGACGATATCATTTTCTATTTCAAATTAACAAATCGTATCTGATGCTTTATTATTTTCGCCCCCTTCCAATACAGAAAACTTATACTGAGGCAAATCTTCCCTTCACATATTTCTCATTTTTTAAAAAATAAAAATGAAGTAATCCGTGCATTATCATAATTTTAAAACTAAAGAATCTAAGGGTTTTTATAACTTTCTATTATAAAAAAAGGGACAAAAAATTGAGAAAATTTCTACGGGATATTAGTGCACATTGAGACTATTCATCCATCTTGTCTTAGCTTTCTCATATATAGATATAGATACAAACATTTTAAAAAATTTACAATTAAAAGTGTAAAAATTCACCTATCTAGTAAAATACGTAACATTACCCCAAAAAAAGAAAGAATTTAAAATATATATTATTATTAGAAAATTATTATGTATGCAGTTGCATCTTGATAGAATGTTATTTAATAAATAAAAAATTAAAATAGTGATTATAATATATTAATTTAAAATTTTAGAACTCGAGATTCTAGACAAACTTACAAAATATCACGCAGATAATAGGGGTGGCAACGGGGTGAGACGGGGCGGGTATCTGAGCACCCAGGCCCACCTCGCACCTCTGGTCCGCCGGTCCTTAATTTTTTTACTATATTTATATATATATCATCAAAGAGAGAGATTCGACGTGTCATCCTTACGATTACCTGATGACACGGCCATCGATCAACCGGCTTTTGGAAGAATGGATATATACATACATATGTATGTATCCACGTGTATGTGTTGCCTGAGGATCAAAATTATGGCATTATCCCTTCAACAAACTGACTGACGATAAAATAAAAAAAAAAAGATTGTGATGAGGCTCTGACATCTTGCTCGATTTCCACCGTTTACTAGCTCAAATTTTGCTTTGGACACAGACACATACTACCCAATGTAAAAACATGTACAAGATTACAAGGGGTCATCCCATTGATGAGCTGACGGTATACAATAAAATAGGTTCATATTTAATTCTCTTAAGATTAATAATATATCTTAAATTATATAATATATAGTACATCACTGTGTATGAAAAAATTTGTGAAAACATGTAATAGATGAAGAAATGGTACGATCGCATCAGATGTGCCCATTTGTTTCGGGCGAGTGCCGTGTGGCAGCGAGGCTGAAGGTACAAGGCAGCTGGCACTGGTTTGTAATTAAAATAATCTGACGTTTTTTAACCTTAAAAAAACTCGAATTTAAGAGTTATAGTCAGAAAATTTTTCTAATCAGAAGAAAATTATGGCTCTTTTTTTTTTTAATTTACCAACTCAAAATCTGAATTGGATACGGGTGCAATTGTTTTCGGTGGAAATTTAGTGCTTTGGAAGAAGAACACTATTGTAAGTTAATGGGTGCCCTTCGTCTCGGGGCAATGCTCGTGGCAGTGAAATGGAAGGTAATTTGATGGCTCCTTATACTTTAAGAGAAGTTTAGGATTTGAATATTTGGTGGTAGTGGAGTGAAAGATATAAGATAAAACGGGTTATTGAGATGATCTGTGTCTTTATAGTATCAATTAATATTTTTGAATTTAAATATTATGAGTGAAAAAAATATGCAATCAGAATAAAATGAAGATGGGGATATGATATTTACCATAATCTGTTATTATGCTATACCGTAAACTAGGTACAGATCACCCCAAGCACTGGAATCATGTGTGCCATTGCGTTGATGACACGGCCCGGAGGTGAAAACGAAAGGTGGTCGAGTACGACTGACTTGGATTGGTTGTTAATTTTATGGAAGAGATTTTAAGTTGGAATATAATATAGGTAAAGGGAATATACTGTGGGAAGATTTTTATTCAATCATGCTCCACACGTTTCGGTGAAAAGGAGATATCAGACACCGATCAATCAATCAAATGGTAGGCAGTCCTCTCGTCTGCAACTGAATTTGTGACTTCAAATTCATGCGAGATGTGGACCACAGGCGGTGGGGGAAAAAAATAAAATTTATTATAATCATAATTTTTAAAATTGAATCAAATTGTCTGATATGGTTGGCTCAATCAAAAACCGATCGTTCGTCAAGTCTAGTTTTTAAAATTAACAAAATTACATTATAAATATCGTCAGCTCTGATTAAATCAATCAGTTCCTGATCGAACTGAAAAATTCAATTAAACCAATAAAAAGATTTATTGACTTAAAATTTAAATAAAAAATAAAAATATATCACAATATACTTATTTTTATTTTACGATATTTATTTTTATATTATATAATAGTTATATTAAAAAAATTGTTATAAATTAGTGTCAGATTATTGTATTATGTTATTTTATTAGTAATATTATTTATTAAATATGTGATTTGACCGATAAATTCTCCGGTCTGATCCATAAACTCATGAACTCATACCTTGACTTATTTAAAGTCCGGTCCGATTTTAAAAAACATGATGAAAATATCAAAACAGTGACAAAGAAGAAGAAACCGGGGATGTTTCTCTCAAATTTGCTTTATAATTTCAGTGAAAATATTTAAGCTTGGAATTAATGCAATTACCTGCAAGGAAAAATGATGGTTTTCAGAGTGCTAGACAGACACTGTCAAGCATGTAACGAGGGCTGCCTCAGGGTGGATGCGCCGCGGACGATACGGACAGGAATGAGCCCCGACTGTCCTGCGATCGATCATCATCGAGGGAGAGTCGTTTTCGTCCACCGAACCCCAAGCTCGATCGAGTGCAGCCGCTGAGTCCATTCCTACGATTAGATCCCCTGCATTCGCGTCTCAAGCTAGACATAAGCTATCTCCAATGGCCCGTAACTCATAATCCCTAAAAAGCCAGGGTGTACCGACCACGTGATCGAAACTCGGGACACCCATAGACAGGGCCGGAGTTATTGAAACCGTCCAAAATATTATTGGCGCACTCACTAGCCATCCCCACGTACACACCACACGTTAAAATGACATCTGGCTGCCACTCTTTTTTTAAATTTGTCGTGATACATTGAGCCCTAGATCTCCAATGATCCATGCGTGTGTGTATATATATATATATATATATATATATCCGTGTGTGTAATAACTATAATGCACGTTTTGAAATTCACCATTTTAATCGATTACCCGAGCATCGATACTGTCCCCCATATTTAACCAGCACCAGATCTCTAAACTTTTCATGACGCGCTCTATTATCCTATTCCTCTTATCTGTTCTATACATACTCGGACGCCTCTCGGTAGTCGGATAGAAAGACACGTGTTTCCCATGTCGTCCCCAGATAGAACGGTCAGTAATCTCAGTGTGCATTTTGGCAAATTTTTGCAGGGAAAGATAATATGGATTGGGATGCTAATGGTACGGTTCAATTTGAACAGTATATCTCTAAATCATGAATCATGAATCAAATTATTTATAACCATTTTAAAAAGAATATACAATAAAAAATTGAATATAAACAGAATAATAAATAAATAAAAATCGTTTCAAAATATAAAAAAAAATAAAAAACATAAAAAAATCATAAAATTTACCATTAAAAACAAATTAACTACATAAAATTAGGAGTAATTAATCCATTTAAATTAAACTTTAATGTGAAGTGGTAAAAAAATAAAATAAAATGACCTATATCTAATTATCACAAAATAGTTTTCTCGCTTGCTAAAGCCAAGTGTTATCGATCTCTTTACGAATCAAGAATAGACAGTTGGCTCACGGCTTCCTGAAGTGAGCTGAAGGCCACTCTCTCCTCGAAAAAGAGCTTCGTCTATCTTTTGGGGAATGTGAGTGGAAGCAATTACCAGAATGAATATATTTTAAATATTTTTTAAGGACATAGTTTAATGATTTAAATCAATTAACAAAATTATTTAAATTTAGTAATTAATCATACCATTTCACCTTAAAAAATTCACTATATAAGAATTAATTTATTTCGAGCAAATTTTTTAAGTTCGGTTTGATTTGGTTCAGTTCACCGTTCGATCCGATTATTCGGTTCTCTGTGTGCCATTCTAGACATGGGCGGCATAAACGTCTGTGATGTGCTTATCTATTGTCTATAAGTATGTAGTCCGATATGGAGTTGATCACTTCAAGAAGGAGAAGAAGGCAGAGTAAATAGATAACATCAGAATCATTTGTCAAAGATGGTGAACGAGAGTCATCCTCTGTTGAGAGGGGGAAGGAGATCATTAGCTGGTTACAGCCATGGGTTCTCTCCCTCTCAGATTCGAGCCCTTACTGCTATCTGCGAAGCCCTTATTCCTCCGCTGAAACTCCAGACCGGCACTGTAGCAAATCCATCCAACTACGAGGCCCTGAGCTCCTTCTATGGAGCTTCTGGTTCTCAGCCTCCGATCCCGGACGAGGTCTATCTACTTTCTCCTTCACTCCCCACCTTACTTCCATATATATAATCCACTCATGCTAGAAGGATATATACATATATATATGTATGTATGTGTATGCACAAACTTGCATGACATTTATGTATATACCTGTAAGTGTGTGTGTGCCTAGAGGTTCAGATCAAGCGTATACTACATTTATACTACAAACTAATTCATGAACTTCGCGAGAAGAATGATAATTCTCCTCATACATACATACATATATATCAACCCTTTTTTCCCTTGAGATTATAAGCTGGGATGCTCCTCCCATGCGTTAATCGTATCTCGTTTGCTGAAGTTCGAGTTCTGAATAATTCAGTCTCCCCTATAATAAACCAGCCGCAGGAGATAATACCACGTAAAGAAGAGCAGTACTAAACCTGTTAGAAGATTGTGGAAAACATTGCTGATTTGGTCGTGGTCCATGCTGTGCTAATTTATCTCCTCGATCTCGATAAGATGCAGGATTAATCATAATTGTTTACATAGCGTATCAGTCCTCTCGAAAATTTTGGATGCAGGTCGCTGAGCTATTGGTTAGACGGGGCCAACCGAAGGTTGTGCTTATCGTGGGCTTAGTCCTGAAGATGTTGTGCTGGAGGATTGGGACACTGCTGCTGTGTGGGTTCCTCTGCTTGGACTGGAAACGCTGGCCTTTCGTCCTCAACTTCTCGGAGATATCACTCGACAGACGAGAAATAATCATCGCCAAGTGGTCCCGTGAGAGGTTCCTGACACCCTTGCGGGCCGTTTTTGTGGCGGTTAAACTGTACTGCATGTTCGTCTTCTTCACTAGGGTACGTGCGAGCCTGAATGTCTTCCTTCCTTTTTCCCTTTCCATTCTTCGAAGATCGATATATTCCGGCTTCAGGCTTATGGGTCGATATAAGCATTGATGGTCATTGCACATTTATGCAGACGGACGAGAGTTCGAGGAACGGTGCTTGGGAAGCAATTGGATACAGCGTGGATACGAGGCCAAGCCCGGGCGGGTCAAAGAAGGAAAGGCCACTCCAGCGGGGCCTCATCGACACATCCATGTATGATAACGAGGCGTCCCTCGCCAAGTCTCTCGCTGAGAAAGGCCTTGAAGTGTCGGGAATCCCGGAACACAATACCCTCAAGATTAAATGTGACGCCCTCGTGATTGGCTCGGGCTGTGGAGGAGGAGTTGCGGCGGCGGTTCTCGCCCAAGCAGGCCACAAGGTGGTTGTCCTCGAGAAGGGGAACTACTTTGCGGCCCAAGACTACTCCTCTCTCGAAGGACCGTCCCTGGACCAGTTATACGAGTCAGGAGCATTGTTGACGACCTCCGACGGCAAAATTGTGGTCCTAGCTGGTTCAACTGTGGGTGGTGGTTCAGCTGTGAACTGGTCTGCCTCGATTAGGACCCCTGACAACATCCGGAAGGAATGGTCGGTGGACCGCCAGATTCCCTTGTTCGGGAGTTCCAACTATTCATCTGCCATGGACACCGTGTGTGAGAGGATAGGGGTCACCGAGAAGTGCAACGAAGAGGGATTCCAAAATCAAGTCCTACGAAAAGGCTGCGAGAGGCTCAAGTTAAACGTTATGACTGTTCCAAGAAACTCACCGGAAGGTCACTACTGTGGATCGTGCTGTTATGGCTGCCGGACTGCAGATAAGCATGGGACCGACTCCACCTGGCTTGTCGATGCCATCAATCACGAGGCAGTGATCTTAACCGGATGCAGAGCAGATGGGCTAGTACTGGAGAAGAATCGGGATGCCGAGAGTGCAAGGAGGAAGAGATGTGTTGGAGTCCTCGCAACATCATCAGAATCGAGTAGGAAAAGAGATGGTAAGATTGCAGCATGGAAGCTTCGAATCGAGGCCAAGGTGACAGTTTCGGCCTGTGGAGCCCTGTCAACGCCGCCGCTGCTGGTCTCAAGTGGCCTGAAGAATCCGAACATTGGCAGGAACCTCCACCTGCACCCTTGCCTATTAACATGGGGATACTTTCCGGAAAATATGAAAGAATTCAAGGGGAAAGTGCATGAAGGAGGGATCATCACGTCACTCCACAAGGTGATCTCCAAGGGCTCCCCCTCCATCTCGACTATCGTGGAAACTCCTTCGCTTGGGCCGGGGCTGTACTCAGCCCTGTGCCCGTGGATCTCCGGCCTCGACATGAAGGAGAGGATGGCAAAGTACTCAAGGACCGCCCACCTCTTCACTCTGGTCCGAGACTCGGGCTCGGGGGAAGTTCGGGAGAAGGGCAAGATCCACTACACGCTGAGTCAGGCCGACAAGGACAACCTGAGGGCCGGGCTGAAGCAGAGCCTGAGGATCCTGATCGCCGCAGGAGCAACTGAGGTAGGGACCCACAGGAGCGACGGCCAGAGGCTGAAGTGCGAGGGGATAAAGGCAGAGGATGTCGAGAGGTTCTTGGACAAGGTTATCGCTGCCGATGGGCCGAACTCAGGAGACGAAAACTGGGTGCTGTACTGCTGTGCGCATCCAATGGGGAGCTGCAGGATGGGAGCAACCGAGGAAGAAGGCGGAGTTGACGAGAACGGTGAGAGTTGGGAGGCTGCAGGGCTATTTGTGTGTGATGGCAGTTTGATGCCTACTGCCATTGGAGTTAACCCCATGATCACCATCGAGTCCACTGCTTACTGCGTTTCCAAGAAGATCATCGAGTCCCTGAAATAAGGATTTAAAGTGCCAAAAAGCTGATCCAGGACATTAATGTTTGTGTGGACGCACCAAGAGAGGCAGATCTTTTATGGATCGAGTGATTTACTTGCATGGTTTCTATTACTGATGTTTTATAAATTAAGAAATTGAATAAGTTTCTATGCAATCATCAAGCTAATTAATGTTTTATGGATTTATGTTGCTTGCCAATGCCTTTTAACTTCGGTAGGATTTGTTGGGTATTTCAGATTTTCTATCCTAGTTTACTTATCTTACTCAAACTTTATAATAACTATTAATCCATGTAATTTCTTGACTTGGTCTATAACCTATCATGATTTACTTACGCATCACATTTATCTCTTTCAATAGCTCCAAATTTCTTAACTTTCACAGCTGGTTCTTTGTGTTGTTTGTATTCTGTTAATACACACATATGTAAGTGTAGAACTGTCAGAAAGTTTGCATTTGGACTGCTTTTTCCTCGTGATACCCTTCCATCATGATCTCAGCAGATAAAGCTCGAGCTTTTGGTCAAACTCTGAGGAGGAACTGATCAAGGCCCGATTACACATTCAGAGCAGAAGTGACACTGCTCGATCAAGCATCATGAACATATGTGCAATAGATCTGTAGAATGATCAGACAGAGCTAATACAAATGATGTAGCCATCATATGGGCAATCAAACCAATAGGGAATCATATGTCGATCATCACCTCATTCTCCAAAACTATGAAGAATCCCCGTGAAGAGGCAAAGTCATGTCTTTGCCCATCATAGAAAATCGAAAATGATGGTGTAAATCCGTAAAGGGAAAATCAAAATAATGAGTCAAGAACAAGATCAAAGGTTGTGCTTTTAAGAAACAAGAAACGATGAAGAAGAAACAGAGCATATAATCATTTTTCAAGGAAGAGCTTTGATTTATAAGATCTCAAATCAAGAATTTAATGGGACTGGAATGGGGAGAATGATCAGATAGAGCTAATACAGAGTTGCCATCATCACGGCAATCAAACCAATAGGGAAACATAAACATCATCAGCTCATCCTCCAACTAAGAAACTCGGAGAAGAGTTAAAGCAGAAAATTTCAGTGAAAATGTACGGTGGGCGAGCACTAGCATTCTTCATTTCATTGGCTCGTACTATTCACTGATCAAGAAGGCCGATCTTCAGAGACGGATGGCCGATGCCCAGCTAATGCCTGTGACGGCACCGGCAGCATTGTAGTTAAAACGGGGAAAAGAGGAGGAGGAGAGAAACCCTAAACTCTGTCCCATGCTACAATTTATAGATTGAGTGATTGGAGACCGACAGACAAACACGACATCGTTTTTTAAGGCTCGCGAGAGATCTCCTCCAGCTGAAATGACGTTAGAACCCTGGAAATTGCGCCAAAATTACAACCCGTTTGCCTACGGCGTTGCGCGACCGACCGACCGACCGCCCGCCTGCCGCCATACTCCTTCTACGCTCTTTTGCTTGTCGGTTGTCAATCAGTCTATCTGATTCCAATACGTACCCTCGTTTCAGGAACTGATTTCCGTCCCGAAGCAGAGTCGTTTTAATTCCGATTTCCAGGCGCAGAGTAGATGCTTTATCAATCAATGAAACGCTTTTTTCAAAGTACAGGTGAGCTGCCTCTCTCTGTTTCTGGCTTCTGCCGTTGGAAGGAAAAGAGTTTCTTTTCAGTATCGGAATGACTCTTGGTCCACGATGAGACTGCCCAGTTGCTCAATTTCTTGCTGCCCCTGTAATTGATGCTATTATTGAGCTTCGTTATGTCGATCCGCAATCCCAGCGGGCCACCTTTTTGAACAAACACTACGAAGATCGACTAACTAGCTAGTGTTAATTATTGATTGCCACCTGAGGAAAAGTTATAGAATCACAAGAGTTAATATTCTCATCCCTACCTGAAAGTATCTTACCAAAAAAAAGTTTCGTTTGCGCGCTTTACTTCAGAATTTTACTCTGCAGACTTCACCAGTAATGTGGGCAACAAGATGCAGGAGTCCTACAGGAAGTTCCTTTATGGGGTGCTAAATCGGTACCGGTCGCAGGTCCCGAAGATGGACATTGCTGAAACACATAGAGTTGACGGAACGAAAGATGCTTCATTGAAGCATGCCATTGGAAACCAGAACAGCCGTCCTGATTTAGAGATCAGCAGACCCAGCTCATTAGACGATGAAGAATTAAGCGAACGTAAGTGGAGATTAGAGCACCTCGAGTGGCTCAGCAAAGCCCTAGAACCAGCTCTGCAGCTGTGCAGGTGGGCGTTGCCTGCTACAGGTCTGTTAGTTAGTGTCATGCTTCCTTTTTCCCCAGATAGTTGATATAATGCTTCTGTGTTCCTTGACGTGGTTATTGCATTGGTTCTACACGTGATGGTTGAACACAAGAGAGCAATCTCTAGATCTTATGATTTTTTTTTTTGATAATTTAGATCTTATGATTTCAGTTGCTCATATCTCAGAAGAATATATATGTATGTGTGTGTGTGTATGTATGTATGTATGTATATTCTGATTAGTATCTCAGAGGAATATTAATCCTGCGGCCTTTTCATTTTCATTTGCATGTTCATGGGAGGAATACGATAGGATTTTCTCTTTCTGCATTCTTTTTTTTTTTAATCTTTAAATGGTGACAAGAGTTCATTCTCATCAAGCCTTAACATTCCATAAGCCATGAATCCAAGTCAACATGCAATCGCCGATAGCTATGTGCAAGTGGTTAATTTTACCCATGGTCTTGTGAACTACTCATGAAGCTTTGCACATCTTATCCACTTGAGCTTATTAATCCATGTATTTGAACTTATTGATGTTTATGAACATGTTATTTCTCACCATTCACTCTTGTTTCTGTCATAAGTTAATTGGATAGGTTCTTCATACACTGCAATTTAATCATCATATTTGTTCTTCTGCATCAGATGTGTGTCAGAATTTTCCGTAGTCTCATTAGGATGTAGGCTAATGTAATGTAGTTCAATTTTGAATCTTCTACCATGTCCCCTGATTTTCATTTTATGATGAATCTACAGGAAATGGAATCCAAGCTAAGTCTCCTCCAAGCACTTGGTCTGTTGCAGAAATCATCGCAAGCATTCAACGAAGTAAGATTGGCATCCAGGACTGGAGCCTGAGTGATCTCACAGTGGGATTATACCTTATATATCTCCGACAAGCATCTGCAAATCCTCTTGAGGATATAAATGGTGTCCAGATTTCTTCTGATGCTATAGTAAATATCCAATCCTATTCTACATGCACTTTCTTTTTCCAGTATATCCTACACCTCTCTTGAACCACTTGCCTTAGACAGGGAGGCCATGCTAATCCTGTTGTCTACTTTGTATTGTAACTTGAGTTTAGGTCCAAGATCTTATCTACCACACTGAACTAGCAAAGGGCGCTTACAAGGACAGTGCCGCTAGTCTTGCGAGACACAGCATGCTCCGAGAGAGTAATGTGCTGAAATTTGTGAAGAATTCCAGTGTCCTGAGACCTGGTTACTACATCGGGATTGATCACCGACAGAAGCTTGTGATCTTCGGGATCCGAGGGACCCACACTGTGTATGACCTCATAACTGACATTGTCTCCTCAAGTAACGAAGGAGTCACATTTGAGGGCTACTCAACACATTTTGGAACTGCTGAAGCTGCACGCTGGTTTCTCTTTCACGAAGTTGGGACTATAAAGAAGTGCTTGGATGAGCATGAGGTGATTGGACAGATGAGATTCTACTTTTTCCTTCTTGCAAGTGTATAAGATTGTATTTGATAAACAGCATTTTTCTTCAGGGCTATAAGTTGAGATTAGTTGGTCACTCTCTTGGGGGAGCTACAGCTGCTTTACTGGCAATAATGCTGCGGAAGAAATCAACGAAGCAATTAGGTTTCAGTCCTGAGATTGTTTCGGCAGTTGGCTATGCAACTCCGCCCTGTGTTTCCAGAGAGCTTGCTGATAGTTGCTCAGATTATGTTACTACTGTTGTAATGCAGGTAACAAATATACGACAATGAATGCATGGTAAAACAGCTTACTTATTAAATTCTCTTATTAGTTTAACTAATCGCGTCAGAGGTAAATGAAAGGGAAGGTCCATATACAGTGGTGTAATTCTATCTTGTTTATATCCTCTGTACCAAAAATAAGTTTTCTCCTCTTGTTTTTCATTGACTTTAATTTGGCATTTGATTTATCTGCATATCGTTTGATATCTTTCATTATTTGCAGGATGATATTATACCTAGGTTAAGTGTCGCTTCATTAACAAGGCTGAGGAATGAAATTCTACAAACCGATTGGTAAGTAAGCAGTAATGTCTGAATTAGTATGAATATATATATTTTTTTTGCAGCTGAATGGAGGAACTTACCTTATTTTGGTACTGTAACTTTGGCAATTGATTAGATTTATCCCAAATTAATTCAAGAAAATATTGCAACTTTGGGACCATCTCACAGATATATATTGGGTAAATATGTCTAAAGTCCAGTCATCAAATCGGGCCAGCCAACTATCAGAACTCAAGATATACCTCAACTGAGTTTCTTCAAACTCATGATGTCCGTACCTAGAACTCACACTTAGTTTCATCCTCTGGGACAGTTGACTCCTCTTCCTGTTAAATTAGTCTTCAATCGGCTCCCCCGCAGGATGAGTGTTGTCGAGAAAGAAGATTGGAAAAGCTTCATAGATTTGGTCTCAAATGCTAAGCTGGTCGTATCTTCAGTACAAGATGTAGCTTGGAAACTCGCTGACTATGCAAAGTTTCGGAGCAACAAAGAGTCCATTGGTAAGCACCATAGGGATTTCATTTTTGGGGAGAGAGAGCTGATATCTTCTTACCACTTTTAGGTTTTAGTGTCTGTGCTCTCTAATGTCCAACTTTACTAGCAGATGTACCGAATAGAAAGGACTCAACTGAGCCAAGGACTAAAGAAGGTGCAATGGCAAAGAGGGAAGTCAAGGCGCACGAGGAGTTACTTGTACCGGGCACAGTGTACTACCTGAAGAGGCATGTAGATGATTTGAAAGGCAGTGAGTCCTACACGCTCTGGAAGAGGCACCCAGGAGACCATTTTCAGAGGATTGTGCTGTCGAGCAATCTCTTCTCGGACCACAAATGCGATAGCCATTACTATGCCTTGAGAGATGTACTTAAGGGCCTGCCAGTGCCGAACAATGAAGTAATATTTAGGTGAAACTTGCGAAATTGCAAACTCCTTGATCTGTGATGTAATTTTTGTTCATCTGTAAATGGTAGAGCTTGGTACATTCCAACTTCCTAATAGCTTTACGAGATCATTTGCATGGCATAGCCTCTCATGTTGGTCGGCCTATGGACCATGGGTCGTCATAAGACCTCTCCGCTGCACATGTCAGTAGCCCCATCAAGAATCTGCTCGTATGACCGTTACAGTGTATGCCTCGAGGTATAGTTTCCTAAGATGCGATGATTATGCTCCTCTTTTGACACAGGGTGGGACTACCTGTCACATATGTAAATTGCAATTACGATCCAGACTAAAGGAAACGACCCGTTATTTCCAGTGTGATCTATAGATACTGATAGAAATAATCCTGCAATTGTCCCCAGTGTAGGTTTAAAAGTAGGAGCTCATATATTTAGCACTATGAGCAAGACATGGTTTCATCAAGTAACCTAGAGGTCATCTGTTCTAGTCCATCGATCTATAGTAATCAATTCCTCGCACCTTCTTGTATGTAAGCTGTAAGAACGGACGCTAGAGAGTTCACTCAGTCTTAACAGAAATGGGTACTGCCGGTATGGTAGTGAGAGAGCAAGAACCAATTCGGGCATCAGTTTAGGTTCATCCGACAAGAAACGAGAAAAGGGGCAGTGTCAGAGACAAAAATAGGTTGCGGGGAAGACGCTCTTTATGTCAAATCCAGCCATCCACCGATCGTCCTAAGGAGGCAAATAATTGGGTATTGCCAAAAAAAACAAAAGAGTAATATGACAAAATTTTTAAGTCACTTTATTTCTTTTTGTTTTTTTTTTTGGTGTGTAACTCACTTCTCCCTCTTGGTAAAAACGTATGACTCTCCTTTGTAATCGCGTAAAGGAAAATAAGAATGCAGACTTGGAATTCGTGTTCGGTGTTTACTTCTTTTAATGGTGAATGAAGTGATTCGTTCTCTGCTTATGGGCTGAATGTGCATGCAAATTCGACCCAAAAGTACATGAGGAAGAGACGGAAGTAGCCTGTGCGTTTTTTTGACCGGGGGACATCATGCGGTGCTCTCGATCGGGACATTTTGTCCCGTGAAACACAGCGGTGAGATCCATATTGAGAATTGCTGCAGGTGGGCCTGTCCTGAGACCCGTTGAAGAAATGTCAATTTAACATAAGAAGGTTATTCGCCTCGAGCAAGGAGCTTTAGAGGACACCGTATGCACCGGTTCATCTCCTATCAGGAGCTTAGGAGTTTAGTCTGAAACTATTGGACACGCCCCTCTTTCACCGTTGGTTGGTCGAGAAGTGAAACATGGCCCCACGTTCGATTCGATCCTATGGGCTGGTCCTGAATTTTCCTATCAACCGCTAGCTAGCTATCTTCCATTAACGCCTCCCATGAAGTGACCATCCGTCCCAGCTGTCTCTTCTGCTTCTGGTCGACGATCGTATCCAGCCAGTCCCCCCGTATTGTGGTTTGGACTTTGAATAATTGCTTACCGTTCAAACTACACGCATTCAATCTCACGTTTTTCTGTTCATATTATTTGTCTTGTGGGGGTTTATCCGATAATTGAATTTAATTTCCCATAAGGTGCTTAATTGATTGAATGAACATATGAGACCCTTGAAAATGAAAGCGTTCCCCCTGCTGTCCAGCAATCATCGGGCAACGGCGTTGTCGTCGACGTATGTGTTGTCTCCTTCGAAATCCCACGTTTGAGAAAACTTATAAATGTGCTACAGGAATTAGTTGCACTGGCCCCCTCTCATTGCAACACGCACACGCATGCACGTACCTTCGACAACGACATAAATGTGCGAAAATTCCTAGAACGATATATGTGCGGTTTAATGCCTCCCCCCTTTTTTTTTATACTTAACTTATTAATCACGCAACAGGTTTGCTCTCCCGGTCGATACGCAGCTCAAGCAAGAGCACGTGCATAAAGTCGAGATGTGATTAGCACTTGCGTACCTCATATCCCGGGTCTCAAGGGGAGTTGAACCGGACGCAATCGTGGGGGTGCTCCTGGATGAGTTGTTTCGTGATTCATCAGGTCCGAATTTACCTAATGTGCCCTAGATTTGTTATTGTGTACGGCGCAGTCGTGAGAATGTGTCAAGGTTTTCTTCTTAAGTGTGCCAGTGGAAAGAAACTTGGGGGGGTGAATGGCATGCATCCCTCTCCACCCACGAGCGAGAGATTCCGGTTCCTTTTTCATCAATGGAATACCCATTTATTATAGCATTAGGAATGGGGGAAAAAAAAAACCCTAGCCAGATGGATGGATAGAAAGATATTGGACAATCATGGCATACACGTGCAATGGCCCCATGTGTAAATTGGGTGTCGGCCGGCTTGACCGGTCATTAGGTATACAAGACACGAAGTCCTCATCATCCTCCAATGCCGTGTTTTGTCTTTGACAACCAAAACTTGCACTCGGTCTCCACCCCCCATTAGCTTAGCTTAGCTTAGCTAGCTCTCTGATCATCTAATGAAGAGATAGTCCACATGCGTACACGACAACACCGAGTTTAGCTTTGGCATTCCATCTCGAGGAGGTAAAGAGAAGATTAAAACGATTTGGGGGAGTTCTATAGAACCCAAAATCCCCTCCGCATTGGCCGATAGAGGAGCATCCTGATATCGATCAAGAGACAGACGAATGGAATGTGATCTAATGTTGGGAAGATGTGACGGCCATCTCTTACCGATCTACCGCACGAACATCCCGCTCGCAAAAAAAAATGATCTACTGGGAATCTGAAGGGCCCTGATCAAAGGACAGACATGATGAGGTGGGGCACAAGGGCAGTTGAGTTGTGAATTATATGAATCGAACTCTACGAAATGACTCATTGAAGACCAGGCAAGCGTGCATAATATTATTGGTATATCTCAAAAGAAGGCATATATATATATATTAAAATCGGGTCCTATTAGTTTGATTATAAATTAGATAAACATTGCACTTCTTGTTCCCTTGAGGGTTGAGCCCCTCACCTTTCACGCAAGACAAAAGTGGCCAACAAGTACACCCGACCCAAGATTAGTTAGCTTTTAACGTGTACTGTTTGTGACATCTAATGCCTGCCAGAGAGGTGTTCGTGGATCCTCAATAATATCAAATCAAATGGCTCGATGGAACATGCACACACACACATAGATATCTAGCTGGGACATCTATCGACCGATCGATTGGTTGAGTGCACAATCCTACGCATAGAGTCATTTCCACATAATGAAAATGACAATGAGTGCTAGAGGAAATTACACAAGTATGTAGCTAATGATATATATATATATATATATATATATGTGCTAGTCATTTCTAAGATGACATACATGTATATATTCTCCGATTATCGAATACTAATAATTACCCAGAATTTTTTTTCTCCTTTTCAATAATTCCTCGAGGCTTTTCCTTGCTAGAATTTGCGGAAAAGTTTTTATTTTTACAATAAATAATAATAATAATAATTCACTGATAAATATCATTACATTATAATCAATCTTTTTCCCGAAAGATTAATACCTATTTATTGCCGCTAAATCCCGAGTGTTCGTTTGATGGAGCATGATGTCACCATGATTGAATGATAGCTTAGAGGGCAGTGTCCAGCACAGTGGTAACTTTTAATCCGCTTTTTCACTCACGGTCCATCATTATTATCGAAATAATAATAATAATTAAAGTTCATAATTATTTGTTTTTCTTCAAAATAATTTTAGTAATTAAATCTGTACTTGCGAAAAAAAAACTGATTTTTTCCAGTATATATAATTAGTGACGGTGACCTCATACCTGGAGTTCTTCATACCGCACACATGCGAATAATTAATTGATTAATTAATTAAGAGTTTCGACATATATTATATTTTAATTTTATCGAGTAATCGGGGCAATTAATTAAGCAGCACTTCAATCCATCCAGATGTGAATCTCATGTAGCAGGAAAAAAATTTTACTTAATTATCCGAAAATCGAGTTGGTGAGATCCGATCAAAAAATTTTAGGAAGAGAAATTTGGAATCTTTGAAAAGGAACATTGGGAAAATTTAATTATCCATGTGTATTTAGAATGTGATAGTAGAAATGGGAGGAGATAGGGGACATGGGGAATCCCACAATCATAATCGAATTCACAAATTCTTAGTTGTTAGACCGAGTGTGGTATCACTGCACCAAATCCCAAAAAAGGGGAATTTTGAACTTAAGATTCTAGACTCATCGGATCGGGTGGGAGCGAGTGAATCGATGGGATTAACAAAATTTGATTTTACTCTTTAGAGGTGGGTATGGGTCCCGATCTACACGTAACATACCGAGAGGTCTACAGGATTAATTAGTCAGGGGTTATATCACTAATCCACCATTATTTATTGATAATTAATTCCATATTGCTAGACAAGCTGTGACCTCCTTCTACTCCATAGATTAAATTTTTTTAAAAAAATAAAATAAAATAAAAAGAAAGGCAGACCAATCCCTCTCTCTTTCATATCACTTTATCTTTTGTTCATTGAACGTTATTAATTTCTTAATACTTTCACTTTTGCCATCATAAATGGGACCTCAAGAGCCACGAATTCGATGACCCCGTATCCGTCTCGAGACTGTATTAGTCATGATTTATCACACTTTAATATCGCGGCACTAAAGTCTCCGCGATATATTAAGGGTAAGTGTTACGGTACCGAATTTTGTTCCTCCCAAGTGCTTCAGTTTTCATGACACCGGGGTTAGTATTGTTAAAAGTGCGGTTCCGGCCAATTCAAAATGGGTCCGGAACCATTTGACCCGATTAAGGTTCCACCCGTTTGCATAGTGGGTCGGTCCGGTTACGGGTCACAGTTCAAGCAAATATGAATCGGCCGGAACCATTTATAAATGGACTAGTTAACGGTTCGTACTAATTTGGCCAGTTAACCATCCATCTTTTTTATTTTTTATTTTAAATTTTAAATTGACCCCACAAAATCTGACCGTTGATTTGCGGAATTTTTGGTGATCCAAACTGGTTTTCAATAGTTCTGGGCCAATTACGGTTCAATGGGTCCATATTTCGGAACCATCCCGTAACCGCCAAACCCACTAAGAACGGTTACGTGCCAGGTTAGGAGCGGTCAAGGCCGGTTCTTGGTCTGGTCGGTCCGGTTACGGGCCAGCCCGGCCGGTTTAACATCTCTAACTAGGGTTGAATCAAGAAAGAAACCGAATACAACATGTATGCATATACATGTACATGTATATATATATATATGTATATCCCATAAGCACACGATATTATTTCTTCAATCAAGAATGTTCTAATTTTTAATTTAGCCCAGCCCGGTCATTGTTTAAGTTATTAGCTTTGGGAAGGTTGGAATCTTTATTATGTATGGGGACAGTGTCGTACATCGATTCATATTATAAGGGTGATAGATCAGCCACACCTCCCGCCCACGACACGGAGACAGCCCCACGTAGTCCGACGTTGTTTAAGTACAGTTGCACCTGCTGCTAAGCCAACGATTATTGCAGCTTAATTATTCTTTGCCATAATTAATTAACTGTATTTTACCCTTTTAAAAAAATTAGACATTTATCGAGGTTCTAAGGCCAGGGATCGAAGTTTCTATCGTTGAACAAAGGGGGGGATATTCCAGAATTAAAGCTAGCGGCAGTGGTACCTCGACACCTTGAGCTTCATTATATATTTCGGGAATGTTAATTTACTCAGAATTTTGAGATGAAAATCCCTTACCCTTCTTTCAGCCTCGTGAGTGTTCCTTCACACTCTAATTTGTTCCAGGTTTTTTTTTTCTTTTTATAAATGCAAATCACATAATATTTAAAATATTTACTTAAAATATCCCCTTTTGGGGTATTCAATGCAGCGATCAATCATCAAAGCCAAATGGCAAAACTAATTGGGTTCGGTTCATGTTATCTCTTTTGTCGTGTTGGGTTGCATAATGGAATATCAAAGTGAGGGTGTATAAAATTTAGGAATCGGGGGATGAATTAACTAATTAAATAAAGCCAAGCGGGTGTTTGATATCAATTTTAAAGCAAGAAATAATGAAATCTGCTGCCCTTTCAGGGGACAAAATTGAATTGAAAATCCTCCATACTATGGTCGACCTTCTTCCCCTCGGGTGCTTATAAACCGTCGCCATTTCTCTAACACTCCTCCAAGAGAAAAATCCTGATCCTGAAGAACATATATCAGCAATAAAGGTAAGGGAATTGAATATGTCAGGTTCAGGGTCTCCTTGTGGCGCTTGCAAGTTCTTGAGGAGGAAGTGTGTGAAGGGTTGCATCTTTGCGCCCTACTTCTGCCACGAACAAGGGGCAGCCCACTTTGCTGCGATCCACAAGGTCTTCGGGGCAAGCAATGTCTCGAAGCTCCTTGCTAACCTTCCCGTCAGTGATCGGTGTGAGGCCGCCATCACCATCTCGTACGAGGCCCAGGCGAGACTCCAAGACCCGATCTATGGTTGCGTCTCGCACATCTTTGCTCTCCAGCAACAGGTAACATACGTAAATTGTTGATTGATTGTGATCGAACTTCACAGCCATAGCTAGTCGGTTTTTTTTTCTTTGCGGTCCTGATTAAGATGGACGATTTATCAATTTTGTGCGTGGTATATAGGTCTTCAATTTGCAAGCTCAACTGACCTCGCTCAAGGAACAAGCGGCCCAAGGGCTCTCCTCTGCAAGAGCAGACGCCAGCGAACAACTCCCAACAGCTCAACAGCGTCTCGAAATGCAAAGTTGGATGCAGCTCAATAATAGTTCGAGTATGGCTCAATTCAGTCTCGATGATATAAGTAGCACAGCTCAGTACCAAGGAAGTGTCTCCACGGACTCCGATTCCATGGGAATTTACAAGAGCATCATGCTTCTCTCGGAAGGTAATGCCTCGCTCGGGAGCTTCGAGGACGCCTCCCACAGAAGTTGTGACGTGAGAGGAGGCAACGGACAATGGGGCTCTCACGGTGCTGATGACCAGCTCGAGTCGGCGAGTTTCAATTATGCTCAATACTGATGAAGGACCATGCTGCTGAAGCACCAGAACTCGACGAGAGATGCAATCCGAGTGAGTGAAGTGCCCATCTGGATTAATTTGAGTATAAAGAGCGCTCTTCTGGTGATAATAACTAGGTGTGCGACAGGACAGAACACAGAAAACCCTAGAAATTTTCATCAACCAGGGAAACCCTAAAGGTGGTCATTGATTTCAAGGCCCTTGTCTCTTCTTCCTCTCTCCCGGTTTTTTATACGGTATAGAATCGTCCTAAATCAAAAGGCAAAAGGGTAGTGTAGTTCTCCGTTTTTGTCATTATGGGACAATTTCCTCGCATAGTTACCCTACATATATCTAGTGAGAGGGCCTCGGTTCTTCACCTGATAAAAGCAGCTATACACCTAGGATCAGTAGTGTGCCCTTTTCTCCAAATGCACTTTCCTTTTCATAAAGATTTTCCTTGTACAATAGCTAATGCTCAGAAAGATCCACTAGAATCTAATTAGTCTATGTTTCATTTGCATCAATCTTGTAAGAGCCTGCATCATCAGTTCATCGATGATTGAGATTTGAATTTATGAAAATCTGGATGCGGAAAGAACATTCTGGTGGGGCTTTCCTTTAGCGTTCGAGTTCTACATCTAATTCTCCTCCGTGACTTGAATGCTTGTAAGTTCTATTGAGACTATTGCTCCTTCTCCATGTAGCTGCAGCCCAATGTTGAATGCGTTGAGACGTGCTTGCATTCATCATAAAATTATACACGTGATAACCCGCTCATTAGAGAATGTGTACGTGTGAGCCAGCCAAGGGGCATTTCGTCTGATCGTTTAAGTATCGATGATTAAAAAGGTTTGCCATGTGATGTAGCGACTTCGAATGTTCATTATATATATATATATTGCTGCACACTGCAAAGCATTCAAGTCAGGAAAGTAAAATGAGAAAAAGAGTTGCACGGATTCATTATAGGCGCTGCAGATAGATCAGTTGTTGCAGGGAAGATCGAACTGAGTTTGCTGTTGTTGGACTTGTAACGATGCAGCGGATGAATTCCTCATCTAATCGGGATGAAGTATAAGGCTGAAAGTTCGATTGGTACATGTCGAAGGGTATGATGAATCTGTACATAAGCATCTTGTATTGCACCAGAAGAAGATCGCTGAAAGGAATATGAAGGAGAAAGCAACCCTAGCCGTTCAAAGTTGAAAATCTCACTTCTTTTTGGTGGAGATAAATGAATTATCTTGCAGATTGGGGAGCTCAAGGGAAGAAGAAAGAATTAAGGGACAAACATGTGAAAATGGCCAAGCCCCTTAGGATTATATCGAAAGTCATGGAAATTGACCGAACCTCACAGGCTTTTTCCAGTGACATAGCCATAACATCAATACATTTTCCTGTATAGGAATTTGCACTCAAAGAATGTGTTCGACATGTTAAATGCGGCAGTACGTTACATTTTTTCGACTACAGGGAAACTCCCATTAGCTCGACTCGGGGACTTGAGCAGCCCATTGATTCCAATATCAACGCGAGACCCAACAACTGAGCAGCCCATTCAAGAGAAGGAACCGCTTACACGATCTATGGGCGTTATTCTCAGCCACGTAGCCGTACTTGGGCCCGTCTGATATCGCCGCCAGCCTCACCGGAGCGTCAATCAAGTCCGAGCTCGGCCCACTCGGGCACAAGTGGATATTGAATAGAGAACTGGATCATTTTCTGAGATCCCTCTCTAAGATCTCTGAGGCATTACTCTGCTTCGAAGACCTTTCAGTAGATTCCGAAGGTCGCGTTGTCTCTTTCGACATTCCAATCCATGTACCATTTATTGAGTTATTGCTTCGGTTTCTCAAACTTTGTTGGCCCCCATGACCTGCATCCCCTTGTCCACCAAGCATCTCATTCAACAACACGAGGCCACCTTTCACAACGAGTTTTCGCGAAATTACCTTTACTCTGTCTCCAAGTTCCCTGGAATTCTGCCCTAGCCCCCCCTGAACAACGTTATTACATTGAACTCCCTTTTCAAGTTCGAGAGGACATTAGAAAGTGGCAGCCACCCGCAATTTTCAAGGACACGTATCTTGATTATGTGGGTTTGGCCGGTACCAACTTTTACTTTCTGCTCGATTGATTTGTTGAAATTCTGAGCCGAACGAACAATTAATCTCAGTTGGGCATGAGACATTTTCAGAGTGTTTGACCTCCAGTTATTGCTGCCGTGTTAGAACTGGAGCATGAGACGGTGGTAGTCGACACTGAGCTCTCCGGCTGGCTCGTCCCCGTGATGGCCGCCGCCACGTCCATCCTCAATTTGCAGGACATCCTCCGGAAATTCAGTTCCGATAACATCTGCAAGATCGCCTTTTGTTACAACCCGGCTTACTTGCTGCCTTCCTTCCCGCAAGGGGAGTTTGCTGATGCATTCGAGGAAGCGGTCCTAATAAGCAGTGATCGGCTCAACGCCATCCTTCCCATAATCTGGAAGCTCAAGAGGCTTCTGGGTGTGGGATCAGAGACGCCGCTGAAGGTGGCTGTTTCGAGGGTCGGTGTTTTTGCGAGGGGATACAATCCGGGAAAAGAAGCGACTCACCATGGAGCAGTCGTCAATCAACGAGGTTGAGGTGTACATCCTATCGAGGTTTTTGACGTCGGGTCACTCCAACGAGAACTTCGTCGTAGACATAGGCATAAGTTTCATACATCTGGGGCGGGACACGACCTTTGCTGCCCTCACATGGTTCTTCTGGCTGATCTCTCGGAACCCGGCTGTGGAACGTAAGATTCTCAGGGAACTTCGCAAGAAGTGAGGCTCTGGCACGGCCAGCGCCAGTGAGATGAGAGGCATGGTGTACACACATGCTGCACAGTGCGATATGAAAGATGCACTGGTGGATGACTTTCTGCCCAACGGAACACTGGTGAAGAAGGGCACGAGAGTGCTGTACCGTCCCTACGCAATGGGGAGATTGCATGAGCCCGGGGGGCCAGACTGGACGGAGTTTTGTCCAGAGTGGTGGCTCGAGAGGAACACCAGCAATCCTGGGAAGTGGAACTTCGTCGGGAGGGATCAGTACTTGTACCCAGTGTTCCAGGCCGGGCACAGGGTGTGCCTGGTCAAGGAGATGGCGCTCCTTCAGATGAAGAGGGTTGTTGCTGGAGTCCTGGAGCGGTTCAGGGTGGTGCCGGCACTGGGCCAGGGCCGCAAGCCAGAGTATTTCACCGACTTAACATAAAAAATGAAAGGAGGATTCCCCATGAGAATCAAACCTAGGATGAGTTAGTTATCAAGTGAATGCTTTTTTGGGCTTCTCATTTGCTAATCAACTCAACGTCGTTAATATATTTGGCCACCCTCATTATCGGACATGACAATCCACATTTGTCACCATGATCTTCTGCAGTTATGATCGATGTTTAATTATCCCCGTTGACAATATCATCTTCCTCATCCCTCATATACATTCCCTTTCTTGAGAAGTTCCAGCTTCAGAAGCCTCTTACGCCTTTTCTCCTCCATGAAAGCCAGTTTAGTTATGTGATCCCCTTCTCTTCTTGGGAAGTTTTGTAGGTACTGTACTCATCATCGTAAGAAGCACTTCTTTTCAATCATATAAAGATGATCACATGCCTGTTGCAGCTTGGTACTTGCAGGGAGCTCATAAACTTTGGAACATTTACTCCTTTATTCCATTCTGTGGGTTTTGTGTGATGGCCCAAGATGATCGAGGATCTGCAAGCCATCAACAGTTCATGATAAGCAGCTCAGGAAATCATCTCTTTTACGATGTTATCCTCTGTTAATAACACTTCTTAGCTTTCCTGTAAATGCCAAAACTTCTAGTATGGTGCCCAAGATTGTCATCAGATAAACTGGAAATCGCTTCACCAAGTTCACTCAGTAGCTAACCCCATCAGCAACTCGGGCCCCATAGAAGATGTGGTCCTGAGACCTTCAAAAGAGTGGGAAAGATAGATGATCGATGACTGTTATAGCAAATCATCATAATCCCTTAGTGAAGAGATGCTATGTCATCGCCCCAGTTTCCAATCATGTCCTGGGGCAGAAAGCTCCTGTGCAAATCTTGCACCCATTCTTTGAACAGCTTTCAGATGTAAACTGTCCTTACAGATATATCACATTGAAAATGATGTCTCCTATATGCAAACTCAATGTTCCTCAGGTACTTGAAAGCTTACAAGGAAGCAAATTTTACTGCATTACTTTAAACTACTAATTATTTTGCCATGAGAATTCATATTGGTCTTCTGTGAAGATGATGAGGTAGGAAGACAGATGTGTGGCAGATATTCAAAACAGGGAAGATCAGTTTATCAGGGATTACACAATTAAGGTTGACTGACAGCAGAACATGAAGAGGTGGACAAGACAAAAGGCCCATGTCTCTTTCACTTATCTTTTCTATATTGACAATCCTCAGTATTGAAGCCACCAACAATGAAGCTAAACGGCTAACAGGTACAGCAGCTGTGTTAAGGATATATGGGATAACTGCAAGTTTCTTTTCGAAGATTTTATTGGACCTAAGGTTGCTCAAAAGAAAACAAAAGCAGAAATTAGAGGGACACAATAAAGAGTAAATTTGTATAATCCTGATTAAAAAGGAAGCAAATGATTCTGCTGGTGGATTTTTCCTTTTGGAGAAGTATGTAAGTTGATAGTGGATAATACCATTAAATGAAGAGAATTTTGGAGCCAATGTGCATGTTCTAGCACAAGATCAAGGCGTCACGTCATAAAGATAGAGCCCACAATGGGCCTCATGAACCAACACCAACAGTTATCTAATCTGAAAGCGAAAATCAACACTAGAAAATCTGTCCTGATGATGTGAAAACTCCTATTTCATACAAAAACAGGCAGAGACATAGTAGTAGCCTAGTAGGCATGGCTAAGAAAGTTACGGATGTGCCTAAAGGAAAAGCAACAGTAGGATGCACAACTGCCAGATCAACATGGGTGAAGGAAAGAAGAAAGGGAAAAAGTTACAAGCATGAAGACATACATTGAAGCAATGACGATTAACAAGGATTATAGTTCAACTATATCAGTTAACATAAGATCAGAACTATAAAATGTTAAACGAGGATACAATTATATCCTATACTCCTAATCAGCCAAATAATGGTAGTTCATTTCCTAATGCAATCAAAATCAGAGGATATAATCATATTATTTAACTTGAGCGGTCCTGGATTGTTATTGCACCTCTTCCCTTGCCACAATCCTGAACTTTCCAGTCTGTTGTTGCTGCATAAATAACATAATCATGAATGTTGCTGCACAATATTACCTTTAACAACTTAACTAAGAAGAGTGAACAGCTTTGTTTTCTCACTGTAGATCACTAGGTGCACATCTAAGAGGAAGGATTTTGTTACCTTTTCCCAGAGCTTGGTGTGTGCCTTACAAAAACCAGCAATGACAGCGCCCTTCCCCTTCCCTTCTCTGTACTCAATGCACAGATCCTCACTGAACCCACAAGTTATATGAAATGATAAAAGACATTTGGGCTCGGAACAGTCAATGGCACAACCAGTCCTCCCTTCACAGACATAGCATCTGTGGTCCCATCTTCTTGTAGGGACCTTAGAGCAATCAATTCCATCCCTTCCTTCCGAATCATGAAAGAACACCTCAGGAACAAAGAGGGCGCACACCACATGGGCCCAACCACCATCCACTGTGGATTTCAGAGCACCTCCCTTGTTTGGACACAAGCAGCAAGTGAAAGAGTCGATATTTTCTACCTTAGTGACTGCTAGGCACTGATTGCAGAACCAATCACCTTCAGGGATGCCCTGCACTAGGGGGTTCCCATAGCAACTGGTGTGCACCATAAGATCACACCCATCACAGAACACAATCGGGTCTTTTGGATCTCCATCTGTGCTCTGACAAATGGCACAAACAATCCCATCATCGTCATCTTCAGCAACATTCACATCCACTTCTTTAATATTTTCACCTTCTTGATGGGCAATCTCATGGGCCTCTTTGCTATTCTCTGAAGCAATAAGCCCTTTTTTCACTTCTACGTGGCCTTGATCTACTTTTCAAGAAAACCTTATCAGAATGGAATACATAGTAATAGCTGCAGAGTTACAGAGCATCATTCATTTGATTATATCCAGTTATGGATTATTAACATGAGTACTACCCAAACCAATGCTTAATGTGTCAAACAGATATACATTGACATGGTATGTATGCACATCAAATCTGATAATTTTCTCTCTTCTTTCTCTAACGCAGCAATAACCCTATCCAGTAAAAGTTACGACGGAGGTTGCAATTCCAGATTTTTAGCAGCCACAGTATAATGAGACAACACTGACGTGCTAAATTAACCAACTATACCCTAGAATTCAAACAATACATACGTAGTGATTCATTCTTGTACTGAATATGAAAGATTACCTTTACCGCATAAGCCCACAGGTTCTCCTCCTGTTTCTTCACCATCCACATACGGAGGAAGAGGAGGAGAAGAAGGGGGAATAGGAGGCTTGTACGCCACATTGAGGTCAATAGGGGAGAAGGGAACGAACTCGGAGTCGGGCTGAAAGGCCCAGACTCGCTTCTTTGCAGGCAAGCAGTAGGTGGTGGCGGTGGTGTAGGTGATTGAAGGCTCCGACAGAAGTGAGTTGCCGAAATATCGTGATTCCTTTCGCTTCTTGGTTGGGAGTGGAAGGCGAGACACGGGATCGGAGGGAGGACGCTCATTCTCCTTGTCCATATTTCGCTGCATTGTGCTGAATCTCTTGGCTGGAGGTAAGCTCCGGAGCTTCGATGCGTCCATTGCTGGGGTTTCAGCGGCTCAGAGAGAGAGAGAATTCTGTAGTGAAGCTGGCGCTATAGTCTCTAATTTGAAGTCTTGAGTAACCAGAGAATTGTGGAGGGAGGAAGAGAAAATTTGATGGAGGCGGGAAGGGCGGGATGCCACCGGGAGCCGGGAAACGGCTGTTTTCGTTTTCGTTCGTTTTCCCTCTGGGACGTTTAATTTATTAAGGTTTTGAAATGCAGCGGGAACCTTTGGCCCCAGAAGAAAAAAATAAAAACAGCGGGAACCGGAAAATTTCCAGTTTTCCGCCGCTTGGGGAAATCGTTCTCCGGAAATCAACATCTTAAGGCAAAGCAGCACCCAATCCCGTCAACAGCGGAAATCGTTTTCATTCCCCAAAGGTAAGGCCTGCAATTTTGGGGTCAGCCCAGCACGATAAAACTGTGCCTGGACCGGGCCTCACTGGGCCGAAATATTATCGGGTCAGGTTACTGGGACATGCCTGCCAGAGGGGACAAAATTTGACACCGAATAAGCACGGCACAAAAATAAATTTTATAACAAAAAATAATGAAAAAATTAAAAAAATAATTAACCATACGTATATAATTATATTTTAATAGTTATTTTAATATATTATTTAAATTAACACAAATTTTATATTAATAGATGAATTATATAACTAAAAATTTATTTTAAAATATAAATAATTTAAATTTATATTCAAAAAATAATTATCTATACAATTTGTATCCAGCACGAGCTACCTGAAATATGAAAAATTCGTATTTAGAGCATTTTTAGATAGCCTGAGATGATGGGCATGCGGTACCAGCCTGAATTTTCAGCTCTAATGCCTGCCCATTCGTTAGTTTGGGGACGGTGGGTTTGACGGAGACGTCAGTATTGGTGCGAAATCCGACTTACCAAGTTCAACCCTACCGTTGGGATACTCAAGTTAGAATCGACCTCTGTCCATGGCATGAGCCAATGGGAGAATCCTAAAGCAAAGTACAGAGTTTAACACTAGCGGTCGAGATCCTTGGCACCCCTCTCTGGCCTGCATGTGGAGCGCCTAGGATCGGGTACCGTCAGATAGCCGCATCGGGTTTAGGAAATCTGTCAAAAGGTGGCAAAAATTAAGGAAACAGAAAAAGAAGAAAACGGATTCAGTGAGGTGAAAAAAAAAAACATAAAGCCTCTTGAATGTATACAATATTTTTGTAAGTTTTACACGGAGTTTAAGGAACAGCTGCCTCTTTACTTGCTCCAAATGCGGTCAAGAGAAGAGTTTGTTGATCGATCGGTGAGTCTGCTGGTAGACTTATATTGTTCTGACGCCAAAAGTTCTAAGACCCGGTCCGCCATTGGATGGGTTGCTTGTCGAGCAAAGGACAAGCATCGTTGGATCCATTCGTGGAGGGACCCCCGAGCGTGACGGCAGAAATTTTTTTGACAACAACTGACCCCACAGTAACTGTCGGTCAGAGGTATACGCACGTTTCCCCCATTTGATTTTGGGTGAGTATCCTTGCATTCAGCCTCTAAAGTTGACGCTTAGCTCCAAGGCATACTGAGTCCACACAGATTTCGTCAAGTCTCAGCGGTCAGTATGAACCAATAAGCCCACTAACGATCATATATAGCCTACTGTCAGTCATCTCGAAAACAGCCGAGAAGTTTGTTTTCTCGTCATCCACCTGAACAATTTGAACCTGATATCAGATGATTTTGAGTCATCAAACTTACTGTAAATGACCCCAGTCATACCATTGGCCACATCCTAGCTCTCTTGTCTTAGAAAGACATGCTTTCACAATTATAGAACTAGAACCTCAAAGGAATCAATCCTGCAGGTAAAGAACAAGGGTGTCCATCCTATTTGCCCCTGACTTTGTGGCATTACAGGCAACATCGACTCTTAGCAGTGTCTTGATCAATCAGGGCACCGAGTCACATCAACAACACAACTGCCTATTAAATAGCTGATAATTGACTCGAGAAGTGCATAAAACAAATACCGAGAAATCAACTTTAAAGGCACTCCGTCTCCGTCTTTAAGAAAATCGTCAAGATATTCCATGTTTATTATACAAGAAAATTTGCAGCAATGATACCATTACAGACAACCGAAACAAAAACAGTGCCTTGCTCATGTGGAGAGTTATCCAGGCTTGGACTTATAACCAGGAAACTCTTTGAATTCCCATTTTCAGCTTGTCTCACTCACATATGCTCATGAATACGACTCTATCAAAGGTTCCCTCAAGTTTTCAGTGCCATTGTTATTGTAGTAACAGTACAGGACCAATTGTGTGATTCCCAAAAGAGTTCCGATACCATTTGGAAGCTGCACCATGAAAAGAGAACAATGTATAAGTGGATAGGATTCACAGGTCACAAGTTTCATAACCAATGGCTTGTTTAAGACAGGGATGATAGTAAAGATGAAGGGATCTTACAAAGATGAAGATGTCACCATTAAGGACTCCATAGAGGAGGAAAGATGTACTCATTAGGAACGTTGACAGGGAGAGATAAAATGGCATAAACTCTATGCTCTGAGTCCGTATCACTAAGTTCTGCAAGGTAACATTGTTTAAGTTTCTTCACAAGCAGGACCTGCTCCCAATCTGGAGAACTAGGATAAATATTCCAGTTTTTCACTATTAGAAAAAGAAAGCAAAGAAGAAAGGTGTGCAGCACGTCCTTTTATCAGAAGCGATAGATCCTAAGAAAAGTCAGGAATACCAAATTTCAGCACCATGTTTCAGGAAGAGAGGATGCAAAACTCGAAAACCTTCCGCTAGTCTTCCAAAACCAATCTAGACCTGACTTGGCCTTGATCAAGTCGGATAAGAGTATACCATACGCATCAAAGTGCAGATGAAGTTTGGGAAAACTTACGATGATACACAACGGAGAACCGAACATGGATATCAGAGTGATGCCACTTAACACTCCAACAACGATCCGCCGCACTTGGTTATCATGAAAGTGCAAGCTCCCCACAACAATTATTGCAAACAAAAGAATCTCCATCACCAGTAATCCAAGCATTCTCACCTGCCACCAATGTTAGAATAGATAAGAGACGACAACTTATCTGTTTGGTCATGGAAGAATATCCCAGTTTTCTTTCTTTTTTTTTTTCCACCCTTGAAGATTAAAACCACAAAAAAATCACACGTTCCAGTTGCTCTTTGTGATGATATATTTTCCAAAGCTAACGTGAGGTTTGGTTTCTTTCTTTCTCTTTTCTTTTAATCAGGGAGGTTTGGTTTATTTTCCGAAAGAACTGAAGTGAAAAGTGCTTTAAACACATCTTTTTTTGCACAATAAGATAAAACTAGGGACCATTCTCCAGACCAATTTTTTGTCTGAAATCATATAGAGAAGACAGTGCACCTTCTTCCCTTTGCCAAGATAAGTGATAAAGAGAATTATGTACACCAACTGGAATACAGAACCCATCGCATTGACCGTCATGACCATTATGTTATTGCTCGATACAAGAGGCGTGCCATACCACGTGCAGATCAAACAGTTCAAGAGGGCATAAATGTAAGGTAATCCAGAGAAATGTTCTGTCGAGCGGTTTCTGATGATTCGTCTGAATGTGGGTCTGAAAAATCCCCCCAAGAGAGAACACGTGAGGAAGAATTCAATCATATTTACCCAGAATATAGAGCTAGAGAGTGAAAGTTACATGGGGGACACGAAGAGGCCAAAGGCAAAAATATTTCCTGCAATCAGAAAATAAAGTTTGTTTCAGTCTGAAATCCTTCAGTATGATGATTAGCTAGCTTTCCGACTATGGCTCTAGCCCAGTTATAAATTTTCCTATTGAATGGAAAGGGATACAACTTCGTCACGTCGTCCAAAAACTTGCATTCCCTGGCAAGGAAAAACTGTCTTAACTTTCATCTATTTACTGGAAGCAGCTATTTTTAATGGAAAGAAGTTCCAAACTGCAAGTCCATCTCATATTTCAGAGTCTCCCTCGAGGCATACTCTGGGCTTGTAGCTTAAGTCCTATAATTGTTTGGAGATCGCCATTTGGCTAGGGACATATCTTGAAGAATTTTAGGGAAAATAAACTCTTCTCAGTTTATGAGGTTATAAAGCATAAACGAAATACAACCGTTTTTGTCGGTGTTTTCCAGAAAAGGAATACCCCTCAACAGAACAATGACAGGGAAACTTTTTCCGCACTATCAACTACAGATTATTCGATCAACGAATAACAAACGAAAAAAGCATCGACAGAATTAGAAGCTGCCTGACCCCAGAAGTGCGAAAGAGGTGCTGCTAGTGCTCACGAAAAGGACAGGGCACATCAGAACCAAGTACGGCATGAAAAAGCAAGAACCAATAGCGCTTTACCAAATTCAATTCGACCCGTAATCGTTATATGTTCCCGTGAACTCTTGAGAAAGTAAAGATGATGAATCAAACAGACCCAGAATTGGACTCCGATAGATAAGAAGACAGGGGGAGGGAGGTAGGTAGGTAGGTAGGGGACCTGCAACTCCAGCTGCATCCTCACAAATGCTGGAGATGTTAGCTGAACCCAAATGAATCATCAATCTGTTCTTTCTGTGCAACCGACCCCTTTGACCACAACCTCCAGTATTTTTTTGGCAAAAGGTAAAAGGGGTTCTCTCTCTATGTATCTCTCAGGGCATAAGGTCCAATCTCCACCAGAACAATTTCTTGACGTTTGTGGAAGAAGAAAAAGAAGGTCGTGGAATAGAAGATCAACGAAGAATGATACGTATTTATGGGGGTCTACTGTTGCCTAAGAATGCATTCCCACTCTCTCTGTTCTGTAGCCCGTTGCCTTCCCTTCAACAGAAGAACCAGAGCAGGAATCTCAGCTTGCTCTTTGCCTTCCCTTCAATGCCGACGAAGCGACAGAGTCCCCCCGTCGTGGTCTTGGAATAATTGCTGAGCTGGCAGTTCGCGTGTAAGAAAGTGACGCATCAAATCCCACAAGTCGGAGATTACTCAGCCTGCTAGATGAATCTCGGAGAGTTTGGCAGCACCGCACGACGGGATTGGTTAAACGACACCATTCTTCGGGACTCACCTGTAACTTAACCAGAGAATGGTTCAAATCCTCTTAAAATAATATTGTAAAGTCAAATTTTATAAGTAATTACTATAATTTTAAGCAAATCAATCCCAACCCGTGAAATTTCTTCAAGATACGGTGACGAACTGAGCAGGCACCAATAATTGAGACTTGTCCCCCTGACTGAACAGAACAGCGAGGTCTTAATCAATTCAACTATTTCTAGAGGCCAAGAAATGAAGTCCGACCTTACGTTCCACGTCTATCTGTGCATCCATGAGAGGGATATCTTCATTAAATTAACGTGAACAATGCGCAGCCACGTAAAATATGTATATATATATATATGTTAGATATATAATATAAATATATATGAACGGTAGCATCATTCTTTCTCAACTTAAAATCAGCATATTGAATTTGATCTTCGTACCTAAAACTTTCCGATCCCTTTAATGGCTACATGTTCCCAATTTTTTTATCGGATTTACAATTAAAAATATTGTTGTTGTAGTACAAATGGTTGGGATTATACTGGTAATTATGGTCTAATAATTATATAATTAATTGTGTATTTTTGTTATTCAAATAGTTGATATGATCAAATGATTTAATTAAATTCAATTAATAGAATTTTAACATATAATTTGTAAAGTATAGTGATTAATGTACATCAATTATAAATTAACTTTTAATTTCTATTATGGTAAGTTGGAAATTAATAAATTACAAATATTTGTGTGCAATTTAGCATTGTGACCCTTGTTTCGTACATTATAAGTCCAATTTTCCTGATATGCCATTGGTTAAAAGAAATTGAGCATTCCCACATATTATGAGATATTTTGTGTTTGACGTGGAAGTTTATGCACCTTTTCGATTTCAGCATGTAAGAATTTGATGTTATTCGGATTAAAAAACTCCGACACAAATTTCAAATGTTCCAAAACGTAAATATTTTTCCGATAAGGAGCCGTTGATGTTGCTTCTATGTAATATAATGGGATGAGTTTTAGCCAGCCTCCGTCAGCCGTCGGTCGGCAATTGTGGACGACCAGAATTGAGCTCGACCATGGACGGATCATGGCAGTGCGTTGAATGGCTAGCGTACCTGCAATCTGATGACCGACCGTCAGGTCAGTTTGCCTGCGGGATGGGAAAAATGGGGCAGAATTTTGGAAAGAAAAAAAAAGGGGGGAAAGGATTGATCCAACCGTTACCAAATGGCGGATACTGGATTTTGCTATCACCGCGGAAGCAGGCTGGCAGTGAAGTTCGGGTTTCCGTTCTCCCCGCAGATCATAATACGCATCCCGGGCTTCCCCACCTCCGATACTCGAATCCGTCCTTGCCATTATTGTTAGTCTGGCCGATACTTCGGAAGATGTGATATCAAGTAGGGTATCCTCGATGTAGTGAAGAATGGGCCGACCCGGAACGATTCAGATCAGTCAGTTAGACAAAGTCCAACTAAATACCGGTTGTTTATATATATATAAAAAAAAAAGAATGGGTTGGCGGAGTGAATGCGATTGCAGGTGGAAATGAATGGACATCATCATGGCTCTTGGATGAGTTGGTAGGTGGCTTCAGCGGACACCAAATTGAGCACTTCCATCACTTTCTCGGACAAAGAATTTTCAAATTCAAACCTTTCCTGCTCATGTTAGTAATTTTTTATACGATAAGATCACGTGATATTATATGATATATAATTAGAAGTGTTCAAGTTGAGATATGATAAATGTGTGTTGAATATATTATTATATTTAACTTGTTTAAATATATACATTGTTAATATAACTTATCTCATTAAATTGTATTGTAATAATTTTATTAATATAATCATATTATAAATATTTTGATTAAATTTTTATTATTATCATATTAAACATGATAAACTTGTACATATATAATCGACACATTTAGTTTATGGAGTTAAACGGGTCGAGTATGAGTTGAAAGTTTTTTTTTACTTAAATTATTTAAATATGATACTATATAAATTACCAACCCTATTTCGTCCAAGAAGATAATACATGTATAATTATGCGGCACAAGTAAATATTAACATGAATGATTGGACACCGTAACTTAGAAAAGCAATCTCAGCTGGAAACAAGATAGAAGTAACACGACCAATTTGGTAGTCATCACGTTCTTGCACTCCGCAAGTCAAGTCAACTTGCAATTTTCTTGTAGCTTCTCCGTGGAGAATTGCAACGTATGATGCTCTTCTTACAGTCCGCGTACCTCAGACACAGTTATGAAGTCTTGGTCGCGCCATAAAATTAAAATAAATAAATAAATAAAACAGACGACAAAAAAGAGTCCACTCTGGTCCAAGCGAGCATGATTTTTGACTCAACTAATAATATATAATATATTAAATTTAATATTTAAAATTATTAAAATTAGTATTTCGAGATTAATAATGTACTTTGTGCTATATAATATATTATTTTAAAAATTAATAAATTATTATAATGCTGAATATATTATCAATAGAAAATATTTAATATGAATTTTTTTAATTTATCACAAATTTTGTTGGGAATGGTGTATTATCATGTCACCATTCACCAGATCCTATGCCAACAATTATGAATTAATTAGAGGCCCATTTGATCCCTAGGCATTGGCAAGATGGAGAGAATTCGACTGACCCTATGTCATCGGAAAACGCAATCACGTAAAGTGATTAAATTCTCGACATTGGATAATATATTCCCATGATTCTTCTTCGTACCGCACGAGGAAGACATTAATGCAAGGCATAGCACAGGGTGATTAGCCCCAATTTTAGCACATGGGGTGCCAGCTAAAGAAAGGATGAAAGGGCAAAGAGAACGCCACCTGATTCACTTTTAAAGCTCAACGTTTAGAAATTCGTCCAACCATTTTCTGACACGTAGATGCGTCACGTGATCTTGGCCCTAGGTGATCGATGAACTCTCCGCGTCCGAAGAATTTTCATGCCAAGTCTACCCTCAGCCAGCTAGCAGCAAATTCAATCCGCGAATGGCGGCGGCGGGGCCACGTAGGCGATCCTTCGCAGTAATTGCGGCCAGCGGCGGGGGCACGCGCGTCATTTCACAAAATCCGATGGCTTCCCTTAACTGTCTCGATGAATTACCCAAACGCGTGCCCCCGTGTCTCTGTATATATATAGTGAGAGCTGTGCGGAGCCTTCTCGCCCGCTCTCTCTCGTTTAACTCAAATCTCCGTCTTCTCAATTTCCTCCGTCTGAAGATCTCTCCCTAGAGTCTGCACGGAAGAGTTCGATCCGAATCGGACCCGTAAGTGAATTATCCTCTGAGCTCCTGGTTAATTTCTCCGATGATTTTAATGCGATTCTCTGATATCTGGTTTTTCCTTTTACGCTGCGATCATGCATTCATTAAAGATCCTTATTCGATCTGTTAGATCGGTGTAGTGAATTCTTCCGTTAAGCATTTCTCTGCTTTGCTGCTTCGATTTTGACAGTATCTGTTGATAGTTTTGATCGGATCTGCGTAGTTTGGCAAGAGATCTGCTTTCTGATCAGCTAATTGTGCGTTTTGGTATTCTCATATGGCCTGAGATGAGATCTGGATGTTAATGTTTGGTCGGATCCAAGTGTTAATAATTTGTTTCCACCTGCCGCTGGAAGTGTTTTGAGTGGCTTTGATTACCGTTTTGGATCTTGTCGTTTGGATGCTGAAGTTGATAACTTGCGTAATATTGCTTTGCTGATTGGGTTGTCATGATGCATTTGTCAAGCATATTGATGTTGCCAGTTTAGATTAAAACGGCGGTGATCTGTGTGCGATCTGATGCATTTTCATCTTTTAGATATCTCAAGTCTGGCAATCATTTATGCAAATTTTTGGCAATAAACTTTTTTGTTTAATATTTGGTTTATGGTGAATTAATTGCAGTTTACTCATGGATCTTAACATAGTTTAGTGATTTTCCTCGTGCAGAAGCCTCTCAATATGTCTAATCATACTCCGAAGAACATCCTGATAACTGGTGCTGCTGGCTTCATCGCGTCTCATGTGGCGAACCGCCTTATCCGTAACTATCCTGAATACAAGATTGTTGTGCTCGACAAGCTTGATTATTGCTCAAACCTTAAAAACCTTCTTCCTTCTCAATCTTCCTCTAACTTCAAGTTCGTGAAGGGAGATATTGGCAGTGCCGACCTTGTCAACTACCTCCTCATAACTGAATCAATTGACACAATAATGCACTTTGCTGCACAAACTCATGTTGACAATTCATTTGGCAACAGCTTTGAGTTCACCAAGAACAACATCTATGGAACTCATGTCCTTCTAGAAGCATGTAAGGTGACAGGGCAGATTAGGCGGTTCATCCATGTCAGCACGGATGAAGTTTATGGAGAAACAGATGAGGATGCTGTAGTGGGAAATCATGAAGCTTCTCAACTGTTACCCACCAATCCATACTCAGCTACAAAGGCTGGAGCTGAGATGCTTGTCATGGCATATGGTAGATCTTATGGTTTGCCTGTGATAACAACCCGTGGAAACAATGTTTATGGACCAAATCAGTTTCCTGAGAAGTTGATCCCAAAATTTATCCTCCTGGCCATGAGAGGGAAGCCTCTTCCAATCCATGGAGATGGATCCAATGTACGGAGTTACCTCTACTGTGAAGATGTTGCTGAGGCATTTGAGGTCATCCTTCACAAGGGAGAGGTTGGCCATGTTTACAACATTGGGACAAAGAAGGAAAGGAGAGTGATTGATGTTGCAAAAGACATATGCAAGCTCTTCTCCATGAACCCTGAGACCAGCATCAAGTTTGTGGAGAATAGGCCATTCAATGATCAGAGGTACTTTTTGGACGACCAGAAGCTGAAGAACCTCGGCTGGTCTGAGAGGACAACATGGGAAGAAGGGCTGAAGAAGACTATGGAATGGTACACTAAAAATCCTGATTGGTGGGGTGATGTTTCTGGGGCACTGCTTCCTCATCCTAGGATGCTTATGATGCCAGGTGGGATTGAGAGACACTTTGATGGGTCTGATGAGGGGAAATCTCCATCATTTTCCTCGGGTCCCAATCAAACCCGAATGGTGATCCCGCCTTCCAGAGGCAGCAGCTCTCCCCAGAAGCCACCCCTTAAGTTCCTTCTATATGGGAGGACTGGGTGGATCGGAGGTCTGCTTGGTCAACTGTGTGAGAAGCAGGGGATTCCATTTGAGTATGGTAAGGGTCGTCTAGAGTACAGGTCACAGCTTGTGGCAGATATTCAGAGCATTAAGCCGACCCATGTTTTCAATGCTGCCGGTGTCACTGGTAGGCCCAATGTGGATTGGTGTGAGTCCCACAAGACTGAAACTATCCGCACCAATGTTGCTGGAACCTTGACTCTGGCTGATGTGTGCCGGGAACATGGGCTGTTGATGATGAACTTTGCCACGGGATGTATATTTGAGTATGATGCTCAACATCCAGAGGGCTCTGGGATTGGATTTACTGAGGAGGACAAGCCCAATTTCACTGGCTCCTTCTATTCCAAGACTAAGGCCATGGTAGATGAGATGGATTTCTAATTTCTCTGCTTCACCTTATAAACGAAGAATTTCCTACAAGTCATCTTTTAAACATATACACTCTTCCTCTGCAGGTTGAAGAGCTACTGAAGGAGTATGAAAATGTCTGCACTCTGCGAGTTCGCATGCCAATATCTTCAGATCTCAACAACCCGCGCAACTTCATCACCAAGATCTCCCGTTACAGCAAGGTGGTCAACATACCAAACAGCATGACTATTCTGGATGAGCTTCTCCCCATCTCCATTGAGATGGCAAAGAGGAACCTGAGAGGGATATGGAACTTCACGAACCCAGGGGTCGTGAGCCACAATGAGATCCTTGAGATGTACAAGGCCTACATTGACCCCAACTTTAAGTGGACGAACTTCACCCTGGAGGAGCAGGCAAAGGTGATAGTTGCCCCAAGGAGCAACAATGAGATGGAAGCAGCCAAGCTGAAGAGGGAGTTCCCGGAGTTGCTGCCGATCAAGGAGTCGCTGATCAAATACGTCTTCGAACCAAACAAGAAGATTTGAAGGGGGTAACCAGTTTTCCTTTCAGCTCCCAATTCTTTTTCTTTGTGTATGGTGTTTTCCGATTGGTGTCACGTTACTGTCATGCTAGATGAGTTTATTATACCATGGTCGTCTTAGCCATCCAGCTAGAGGTTATGAGCTCTCGTAGGTCAAATATTATATGTAATATTATTATCACCCTGATGCTACTACTCTCGAGTCTCGACTGCTTTGGAGAAAAGAGGGTCAATGTAGTTCCTACTTAGGATCAATATTTTGATTTATTCAAATAAAATTGGATTCTTCTTAACTTAGTGCTGTACACCGCTGAATCTTATTTCTTTCTACGGAAGAGTCATCGATATTCAAGATTACACCTTATGCTCGGCAGTTCTTGGACCTCATGCGGTCCTTTGACTGACAATTTTTACGGGCCCGGAGCATCGAGCTCCTCGATCATTTGAATTCTGGATATAAGCTTTCTTCTCCTCTCAATCCACTGTAGAATGCTCGAATGTTGCTAACAATCCCATCCGAATTCAGGAAATGAAGATTAATCAAATATCCTTCTGGTCATGAGCACCTGTAACCTGTGTGTACTGTTGTTCTTGGAGTCGTGATAGTCTCAAGATCTCAACTGAGCTTATGCTATAATTTTTTTGAGGCATATCAGGAGAATAGTAGAAATCTATACAAGCCGAGCTTAAAGGATATCTCTAAGGAGATTCACCTGTAAATAAAACGAACTGATTGCGGAGGAGAGCCCCCCGTGTGTCACGTTACTCAGCAACTTCTTTCTCGAGAAGGATAATTCAATGATGATAATCAGTAAAGTCCATTACAAGTTCTTGAGCCGGCCGGTTACATCTCGGCTGAGATGATCACAGGCCCTTCACAATTGCTGAATTCATAAATCAATCCTCAATGCCTTAACGAAAGATCCTCGAATCAGCTAGTGTAACAACGGTAATAAATCCACCGATAACCTTTTTCTGTGGGTGTATTAGCGCTTTATTAGCCGAAAACAGCAATTTTAGACGTGCCCATATCGGGTAATGATAGACAACACTCGGGTTCGGGTTTCCGAAATCTAAGAATGGGATTCGAGGAGAGGGAAACGGCAATTGGAGGAGATAGAGTCGTAGAGCGTAGGGATGCCAAGACCCAGACTGTGCTTCAACCCCCTCAGTTTTTTACGTACGAACCAAATTCACACCCCGTATTTCCAAGATCTACAATTTACCTCATGTACTTCACATGATGCCAATTTGCACCTTGAAGTTGTAACTGTAGTCCCGCACTTCGAGCTGACCTTCCACCATCTCGAACTTGCAAATGACCAAAAAATTACTTGCTCAGCCCGTAGGAATATCGTATAAACAAATTAAGTTATTCTTGACCTCCCTGAGTACTTCGCAAAATTGTCCCATTTATTTATGGACTGCAGTCTGGATTGGCGCCGGAGGAATTAATTAAGCTAGAGACCAGCCTCTGAACCGTGGTTCAACTGTTCATTTCCCTTGTCGTTTATGTCTCCGCCTATATTTCTGTACGTCATACATATTTTCCTTCAGGACGGGCTTGTGAGCTGCACAGTCACGACTCTTTACGTTATGATCAACGATCGAGTTATTCCCAATCTGTCACTGGAAAAGAATTAATCCCATTAAGATTCACATGCATCGTTGCTATCACGCTATCACAGCCACCTTACATCCGCTTTTAGGATTTTGTCGGTTCCATTTCAAGTTTTGGACACGAGCATCGCATATAACAGCTTGTTCCATGTATCGGGAACGCCGGCGAGGCACCAGTGGCTGCAGTCATTGCCTCTTTTACCGCCAAACCCGTATATAGACGGATGGCCATCCTTTCTGAGCTGTGACAATGTCGTTATATCGAGCAAACTGACTGTCCTCCTCATTTTGCCAAGCACGTGCTTCACAATCTTAGACTCAGGCGGCAGACCTCCAGGGTATTTTGGCCCGTCAATGGGTAGGGTCTGTGAACTGCAGGTTATCGAGCCTGATTCGTGCCATTCAGTGCCGCTGTGCATTTGCAGCAAGCATAATCAGTCAAAAGGAAATATACATCATCAGTCAAAACGATGATGAAGATGCGAATTTGATGATGAAAGCAGATAGCCACAGGGAGAGTATATGCTCAAATGGAAGCCTGAGTCGGGATTTTTGAAAGCAAATACCGCAGTTGTGATGGGTCGGTTGGCTTACTTGTAGTGAGTTGGAGAAATGCCTTGGAAGAAAACTCTGGTTTTGGTGGGGTCAATGGTGGATGCTACCCACTTGGACCATGTGGTTAGTCCCTCCTTGAAAGCAACCAAACGGTTCATATCTTTGCGTATAGTGCTTCCTCGCTGAATATAATCCCACCTGATCATTAAAAAAAAGGGAAAAATATAAGGATCCGGTCGATTGAAATAAATGATCATCCGCAGCTGCGTTTTAGCTCTACTTTCTGTTTCTTAAGATGGTGATGAGCTGAGTGAATCTCACGTACGGTTGTTTCCTTCCTGTGTGAAGCCACCAGTGCCAGGTGTTGAAGATGAGAATGTCGTATCCTATCCATGAATCACCATTGCTGATGGAATCGAGCTTCAGGACCCTTCCTATGTTCTCCTTCACGAGGTCAACTAGAAATGCATTCCTTGATAATGTCACCGAGACCCCGTAATCCTGCCCCAAAAGGAAAAAGATCACGTATACAATTGCGTGCTTTAATACACATCTGATGTAAAATACCGGGAAATATCTGGCAACCGTCCCATGTCAAGATTCTTGAGAAACACAACCTAGAAGCTAGCTTTCTCGTGGAAGAAGAAGATGTTACATTATGCAGAGATACGTCGAAGAACTCACAGGTAAAGTAAAGGTTGTTGTATATCCTGCTGTGCGAAGAGTGTAGTTGGACTTGCTGGGCGACGCTGCATATAACATGCAGGTAAGTGATTGCCACTGGTTGAGGCCCAGGGAATCTCCCACAAATAGAATCCTCTTCCCCTTCAGCGCTCTTAAGAAGACTTTGCTGTTGAATCTGCATGGATTTTACATATACAAACTCAGGATATACATATGGAATTGCCAGTCGAGGGGCAAGCTCGTGTTACTGGTTACCTGGGCAACGAACAGCTTCTGGGCTTCCAGGTATACTTGAGGTAGAGATTGTCGGGACGCCCATTACCCCGACAGTCGAACTCGGTCTGCATGAAGGGGCAAGATGACGAGTCGTATGGAGGCCGACTGTTTCCATCGTAAACCCATCTTCCCCGGAAGAAGTTGCAGGCGGCGGCCGGTTTGGCGTGGGCTTCTTGGTTCAGCACCGAAGCCACCAAAACAACAACAGCAATCAATATTAGCAATCCACAACTCTGAAACCCGATTCCCATTTCGAGAGAGAGAGAGATGTAAACTAAGGAGGGATTTCGGATTATATGGCTGCAGGTTATAGATGGGATTGCTTACAAATGTGTATATATATATATATATATAGCAATCATGTGCTTATGTATGAAAATAATACCCACATGACAAACACGGGAATCTTTCAATTTCCACGTTAAGATATATATTCCTGCGAGGATGGTGCAGTTTTCATTGCCCAACATCGTGCACAAGCATTCTTCTCTGTACTGCAATGGATATCAAAACAATAGGTTCGACCTCGGTTCAGATATGGTTAAAAAAAGATTACAGTTTACGACTGACAAGACAAGCCAATTCAGTTCATTAGTTGCCTGATTGGTCGACTGCCTGAAGGGAAGTCCGACTTTTAGAGCTGTGAGATAGCTAGGAGATTGCGAAAGAACAAACTTGAGCTATCTGCATTGCAGTTGTCTGTGAAGTGTCGTGTGTGTATGCATAATGAGAACGATCCTTTTCTCGAAATGACTTGATAAGGAAAATTCGATAAAATTCCCTTGTTATCTAAGTTCATGGTTCCCCATCTGCACGTTAGCTAGTCCATTCATCCGTTTGCCGTAATCTCATGTTGCTACCTCTTGAAGCTATATAACAGTATAGATTTAATAAAGGATTTCTCTGTGTTGTCCAGACGGGGCTTCCTAGCTGTTACTAACTTGGAGTAGAAGTCGACTTCATACTAAGGAATTAATTCTTCCTCAGTTTGTCCTAACAGACAATTGCTTTTTTTTTTTTTTAATTTTTCCCTCTGATGGGGCCATCTCCATAGCACCTAAAATGGTATCATTTCCAGCTCATCAACTACTTACAATCTTAATTAATCATGGATCCTTCAGAGAAAAGCTTTGCGCGTACACAAAGGAATTATAAAAATAGAGAGGAAAATAAAGGGAAAGGCAACAATCTGATAGCAGCTGTAGGTTGCAAAAGATGGCCCAGTGAAAGTTTGAATCGAAATCCTCGAGGCCTGTTCGGTCCTACTAGGAATGGAATATGGAAGTTCTGAGCGTTCCACACCATTTAGTTTTGTTCTTCACACAGTATACATGATTTCACTCGAAACTCGAAAGGCTTGACTTCCTATTTGTGTACCCAAAAAAACCTATACATCAAACGCTCAACAGCATGTCCTGTAACAAAAGAGCGAACAATGCAAGCTTAGCGCATATTAAACCATATGTCGACTTCCGTAGTCAATCTCTACCATGCCAGTAACTGGAGTCCGGATCAATGGGATAGAGATCACCGGCAGAAGGAGAACAGGTGGTAAGTGGCGCATCAATCAACATACTCTGGGTCTCAATCTCACTTACCTTCTTCACTTTAGTCCCTTGGAAGTGGCTCCTCATAGCTTTGAAAGTTATCTCATCATTCAGGTTCAGGGGTACTGCTGGTGATGGGACCATCAGGTTGCCCTCGAGCATGCTCACCACCGATGACATCGCTGGCCTAATGGCAGGAGAGGCTTCGGTGCAGAGCAGAGCAATGTTAATAGTCACCATTACCTCTTTCTTATCAAAGCCTGCGCCCAGCCTTGGATCTACTAGGTCCATCAAATCGCCGCTCTTTTTCAGAAGATGTGCCTGCAATAATGGCAACAAAGTTAATAAAACGTCAAGCCCTTCAATATAATTGACAATATCTCAACATTTGGAGTGATCTTTATCTAATTTTCGGTCACCGAACTAAAATTTGATAAACTCCGTGAAAAAAGAAGAGCCATTCCAGAAGCTCCTAGACAGAGGACGCAGTTACCCAGTCAACAAGAATAAAGGATTCCTCTTTGTCATGGTAACTAGTGTTGCTGCGACCGCTGACAATCTCCAAGATGACAATCCCAAAACTGTAGACATCTGCTTTGTCAGTCAAATGACCCCGCATCGCATATTCGGGTGCCATATACCCACTGTAACACGAAGCAATGAGTTAAGAAAATTTCCTCATTACAGGAGGGACACAAATTATCTTTCTTACTGTCCAGTCTATGGCCTTGTTGATTTCTAATTTTGTTGCTTGGAGGAAGAGAAGAAGGTAGATGACTCACTAAGTTCCAGCAATGCGAGTGCTAATATGGGTGTTATCTTCTTCATCAAGTTTGGCCAAGCCAAAGTCTGATATCTTGGGAATGAAGTTCTTGTCGAGCAGCACATTTGTAGCTTTAATGTCTCTATGCACAATCTTTAATCTCGATTCTTCATGGAGAAAGGCTAAGCCTCTAGCTATACCCACACATATCCCATGTCTTGCTGGCCAGTCCAAGTTCAACTGAAGTTCTTTGGGGCCTTCACTCACAATATCAACAAACTTATCAGAAACTAGTTCTACACTTGGCATGAATACATGGAGGTGTCTTGAGAACATACTTACCAAATAAAGCACGAGCAAGACTGTTATTTTCCATGTACTCATAAATCAGCAACAGCTGGTTTCCTTCGATGCAGCACCCATAGAGCTTCACAAGATGAGGGTGTTGAAGAGCTGAAATCATCCCAATCTCATTGATGAACTCGCGGTTACCTTGCCTTGACTTGGAAGAAAGCTGCTTAACTGCAATTGTGGTCCCATCAGACAAACGCCCCTGTAGTTAAGTAGAGATTCAAGATCAGCTTTTACTGCCTTTCACTTCGTTATTCAGACAAAAATTCCATGGTCTTCTGTTACCTTGTACACAGAACCAAAACCACCTTCACCAATCTTATTAGTCAGATCGAAATTATTCGTGGCAGCTTTCAGTTGTCTCAGGGTAAAGGTGCTGGTTTGCAGATCTAGACCCTTCAAGTCTGCATAAGATACTGGGTAAGGGGAAACTACATGGCAGAGAAATCTCCTAGATAAGTTAAATACAATTCAAGATACCTTCTTCCATAAAATCTTTATGTCTTCGACATCTCATCCACCAGATGATGCCTGCAAGCAGGACAACAGCAGCGACCCCTGCAACTGCAATCCCACCCACTGCAGCAGCAGATATGCTGCTCCCCTTTCCTGGTTCTTTTGGGGTATCAAAGTCTGTATCATTAGAATAAAAGATATCAGTCTGTGAAATGACAAATTCTGATGGAGCAGTCTAACGCATCCCATGGCAACTGAAGTTATTCAGAATCTTGAACAGGATAAATGTTTAAATATCCCAGTCAAGTATGAGAACAAAAAGAAAACAGAAAGTTCCATAATTTACTGATTGGACTTGGGTGATACAGCTAAATCGTATCTATGATCTTCAACATTGGGAGTCAGATATCCAGTTGGCTTTTCAAAATGTAACTTTGAGATGGTTTATGGGAAATTTTCAAATCCCTATTTACATCAACAGCCAAGATAGAGAATAATGCTTGCGTACTGGGAGTAACTGATATAGCTGATATGAGAGGACCATAGTCTCCTTTCTTAGGGATTGAAACAGTTCCCTTCCCAGCCCAAAACAAGCGGATCTCAAGAGTGCCATCAGTCACACTAGCAGTGAAGGTTTTGATAGTGGCCTTTCCATTTCCACCCGCTTCTGCTGCAATATTGAAGTCCTGCAATACACGTTGGCCCTGCAAACATATAGCCTCATAAGCAAAATCTGTACACTGTAGTATTCAAACAAAAATGACTGCCAATTGATTTTATGCTGAGAAAGACCAGCATGTTTCGGGTTTCTTTGTTGGGAAAGCGGAAATCAAAATGCCATATTACCTGTATGTAGACATCAAAGATTCGCCTTCCGAGGCTAATGTATGTTACGTCATCAGTGAACACAATCTCCGCAAAATGGAGATCAACTGTATAGTTCCCATTCATCAAGCAAAACCCATAATAAGTCAGTGAGAGAGGAGAGAATCGTGCAGTCATGTAAAGTCGTGGATCTTTGATGGAGAGATGGGATGTGTTGGACCAAACATAGGTGTTTAAAGGGGGTTCATCATCCATGAAGACACCAGTGCTACTGTATGCCCAGTTAGAATCACTCTTGAAAAACTTCGAGGGTCCATCTCGATTTGAATCATCATCATATAATTTATTCCCCACAGTTACTTTACTTCCACCACAATTTATGCGGATGCTATAAAAATCTGTACATATGAAACCATAGATCAGGAAGCATCAAGGAATAGGAAGCTAATCTTTACACAGCAGCAGCAGGTGCACTCAACTCAGGATGACACCTAACTAGAACATTGATATCACAGGAAAGGACAGAAACTGAAATCTGAGGGAAAGAACATACTTTGAGGACATTGGAGGTTTCTGAAGCATGAAACAAGTCCACTGCATAAGAAGACATTTCAGAAATAGTCAGCTTCATCACATATTATATATGAAAGTGGATGTCATGGAATAGAAGAAGCAAGAGCATAATTAGAAGGCTAGCTTGTTTCCAAAATTTCTGGTCATACGAGTTATTGGTCTTCGGTGAGCTTGCAAACAAGTTCCTGTAGAAGTAGACAGAATGAGAAGTTAGTGGGGCATATAAATGATCTCATGCTAAATATTGTTGGAAGAAGCTCGGATTGGTTTGTATCAGATAGCAGGAAATCCATGGACAGGATGATCTCAGTGCAGATCCTTGAGATAACCAGATGCTGTTAGAGTACTACTTACACGGTGCTTTCCTGACAACTTGAGCGGGTAATAGTGAAATTGTTGTATGAAAGGTCACTGCACATAATATATATTTTTTAAGACACTTGCAAAATATAAAGGCGGAGAGCTCCGTAATCAGAATCTTGAGGTAATACAACATGATACATAATTGCAAGTCTCTGGGAGGTGAAACTTACATGTACTTTTGTTTATGGAAAATCCAATCAGGAACTGGTCCGGTAAGTGAATTTCCTGTCAGATACCTGTACGAGATAAGCATAATAGTCAGCCACTTGGTAAACTGCAAGAAGTAAATCATCACATTGAAGCGTATGGAACAAGTTGAACTGAGAAGCAGAGGTAGAAACTTTATTTACAGGTAGTTTATGGTCGACAAACTTTCAAAGTTTCCTGGAATTGGGCCGGTTAGGTTGTTGAAGCTGAGATCTCTGCAATGAAAAAATAAGAAAAAACAATGCAATCTAAAGCTGCTTTCTCTAACAATAAGAGCAGGGACATTTGTTCCACAGTAGGTAGAAGGGAACAACTATGAACTCACAGTATCTTTAAGCCAGCCAATTGAAGTATATAATCAGGTATGGATCCAACTAGATTGCAGCTTCTCAGAATCCTGAAATTTATCGCAGTGAGCAGCCTCTCGAGGCAGCTATCAAACATTACTTGGACAGAAAAAATCAGTCAGATTATGTTAGACTCACAGTGTTTTCATGCTCAGATTGATAAAGAGTCGAGGAATTGGTGTTCCAGTTCCATTGAGGTCACTGATTCTCCTGGTTTTTTTTGTTTTACCCATGGAGTTATACACAAATGTGTTGCATTGCGTTCGAGAAGAGACAGATAAAAAAATGAATGCTATACTTACAAGTCAAGCAAGTTATTCAGAGATGCAATTTCTGGAGGAATTGGCCCTTGAAGTCCACTTCCTTGAATCACACTGCCAAACATCGAATTCAACAAAAAGTCACTGATTGGAAAAATTGCCCTGCAGAGAAACTAAAAAGCACATCAAGGGGTGCATATCTCACAGTTTTTCAAGGTTTGTCCAGTTCTGGATGAAGCTCGGTATTTTCCCTGTAAATTGGTTATCACCAAGTCGCCTGTAATACATGGACATGAGTTTTAAAGGAAACAATGTAAGCGAAAAGTAATTTTATCTTGTTGCAGTAATCTAAAACTAGAACTCACAGGTCCTTTAGTGAGGCCAATTTCGAAAATGTTGCCGGTATCTCCCCAGTAAAGTAATTCGAAGTAAGAAAACTGTAGCATAAATACCACAATGCGAAATCAAACGAAGTTTCATCACAGAACCAACCCAAAATACTGCAGTCGATTGGTAAAAAGGAAAATGCTAGTAGACCATAGAATAAGGATGCAAATCTCACAATCTTTGTATCCGGGGCAAGTTCCCAAGCTCTGGAGGAAGAGCTCCTGATAGCTGGTTGAACTCCAGAACTCTGTAAAAAACAATTCTTAAGATCAACCAACACATGAATTTGGGTAGGAAAGGATATTAATCACAAGTGAGCCATAAGGGATCACTCACAGGCTCTTGAGTGTAGTTATGTTCCCGATCTCTTTTGGGATGGGACCAGTTAATTGGTTTGCCAGGAGAGAACTGCAACATGGTTAGTACAACATATCCAAAAACAGCTACTCCAGGACCATCACATACTCAAACAAATGCACATTTACAGTATGGAACGTGATTCAGAGAGAGATGTATACATGTTCAGGAGATTCAACGAACCCCATTCTGGAGGAATTGTACCGTTCAGGTAGTTCCGAGTGAGATCACTTCACAAAGTGTATTTGAGTCAGACAGAAAATTCAATGAGCTCTATGATTGAGTGAGCATACGCGATCTGATTTCCAGTATCGCAGACAAAAGGGATTGGGCTCGAAAACTGAAGATTGAGAGCACTCACATTTCGATGAGGTAAGGGAGGTTGATAAACTGCCTTGGGAGAGTTCCCTGGAGCTTCTGAGTTTTCAAAACTCTGCATCAGCCGACACAAGACAGCAGCAGTTAAGATCAAGGAGTTTGTGAGACTGAAATTTAGCAGTACTTTCTTGCAAGTAAACTTGACAGGAACCATATGATTATATTTAATGATAAATGTACAGCCTTTTCCATCCATAACATGAGCGTTTACGTATCCAAAACGTTGCTATAAGAAAGAAGCCGGCTGCAGAAAGATCGATGACTTACACGCTGATGACGTGACAGATGGTATTATTCGAGAAGGAGCAGTTGCAGGTTACGGCGTTCTCTGAACCGACGATGCCCCACCCGTACTGCCCACTACACGGGTCCACGCTAAAGTTCCAGTTCGTCTTCCCTAACGTCTGTCCTATCTCCCTCAGAGCTTGCACTGTGCCATACATCGAGAGAAAGCTTGTAAACATCTCACTAACCAAGCTGCCACTGGGACGATCAAGCTTGTTTGAACGGACCAAACACAAGAACAGTTTCGATTGACCTTCAGATGCGGGCAAAGCGGCTGCTGCGGAGGCAAAGGGCGTCGCGAGGCAGAACAGGAAGAATAATATAAGCACCGTAGGAATGATGAGCCGAAGAAGCCGAGAGAAGAACATGTCTGCCTCTCTCTCTCTCTCTCTGCCCGACGTTGGACGATGTCTGCTGCGGAAGAACAGCTCTGTCCGGAGCCTTCGATCACTGCAGGCTGTGCTTTCGTACGTCAACTCTTAGATACTTGGAAGGTAGCATGAGACAGCAGAATTCGATTAGTTGGATATCATGGCAGGATATGCATACCGATCAAGAGAAGCCATCTCATGAATCAATCGGTCACACTGCACGTGATGTGATGTAACGGTTTTAATTATTAAAGAACTAAAAAAAATTAAATAAACCCTAAAAAAGTGCTAATGAATAATAGGGAAGTAATTATTATGAGATAAAAAAAGTAAATTAATAATATATTAATATAATATAATTATTATATAACTTATTTTTTAATTATGTTTTTCTTATTTTTTATGAATAGATTTTCAATATGATCGATGATGGAGTGTGAAATTGGATCCTTTGCATGCACATCCAATGATTTCGTATACCAATTATTATGCCGGTCAAGCCGATCGAGTCATCTCTTGCACTATGGCCATGTGAATGGGCTATGTAATCGATACAAATGGAGAGCTCGGTATACCGATGAATCCGACAGTGGCGACCAAACAGCTACATGGAAAATAATATATATATATATATATATACACGCGCGCGCCCGCGCACGCACATACACACATGTTGAGAGTAGGGGGATTACATTATTGATGACAGTACACCATTACTGACTTCATACATACATGCATATATATATATATATGTATAGAACCCTGCACTTGTAACGAAGTTGGTGGTGCGGTGTATTTTCCTCATAGTTTTAAAAACCGGACCGGGCCGGCCGGTTCAACCGGTTCAACCGGAAACCGGCCACTCACCCAGTCCGGTTCCTTTAAAAAATCTAATTATACATTAAAAATAAAAAATTCGATTGAACCGGCCGGTTCTCGGTCCGACCGGTGAACCCAATTGAACCCATGAGAAAATCGACCGACTTAAAATTAAAAAAAAAATAAAAAACCTATTGTAATATACCTATTTTATTTTACTAAACTTATATTTACATTTTATATTAAACCTTTATTTAATATAATGGTTATATTAATGATTTTTGTTATAAATTATATTCAAATTATAATATTATGTAAATTTATTAGTAATATTATATTATTAATATTATTTATTAAACATGCGGTTCAACCCATTGAATCCCCGGTCCGACTCATGAACCAATGAACTCATGCTTACACCGGTTCCCGATCCGGTCCGGTTTTTAAAACTATGATTTTCCTACCCTGTGTATGAGCCCTTAAATGCTTACTAATTAATTATACGCCACACCTGATCGTGATCGGATCCGTCAGTTCCGCGCTCAATTCCCTTAAAATAGGAGGCATCGGTTCAAGTTCCATGAGTGAAGATACAATACAAATCATATGAGTTTTGCCCGCCAATTATTTGACTAATTTAAGGTTAAATCATTTTAAATTTATTAAATTTCTGAATGTTATGTATTACATGTAGATAAGAGTCACACCCGATTGGCCATGTGAATAGGAGTGGAAACGTAACGGGGTAGTAAACGCCTTCCAGGTCTCCCCGTCCACTATCTCTTGCACTCAGGAAGCTTCGTTTCGCAATAACAAAATCGGCCGCCTGATCACTTCACCGATTGCGGCGTATTATATATGTTCACTAAATCAAAATGGGAGAATAATTAATTGTATTATTGACTTTGAGGGGCTGAAAGATAATGATATGATCCCATGGATTAAGTCTTGACTTTTGGGCAACTTCCTCGGCATCGGATGAAAATGTGGTGTGGAGCCAGTTTGATGCCTCCAGCGAGATAAAGAACCCTCGCGTTGACTGTTTCAACTTCGTTTGATGCACACGGCCGCTCTCGGTTCACGTCAGGTCAACGCGAGCCCTGACAGCTATTTTAGTTGTCGTGACTACGCGTGTGAACTCTCAACGCCCAACTTGGAATAGCGTATAACAACTTGAATTGCGCCATTTAGGCTTTTTGAGATTTTTTTTTTTTAAAAGAGAAATCAATTTTCAGTAAATAAATAATTTCCCAAAAAATATAAATGCCGAAAATGCTTGCCATTAGTTGTTACGTGGAGCAACTGATAACTGTCAGATTTAAAATATAGCGATTTTTGGAGGGATGATAAATTATTTTTAATCTCAAACTAAGCAAATATTAGTTTAATTCTTACAAGTGAAACTAATGTGCTTTTTTTTATTTTTTCTCGACTAAGAGAAAATATTAATTCAATTCTTATAAGAGAAATTGATTGCTCTTTTATTTTTTTAATATATTTTTTCTCGATTATATAGCAAACTTGTGAGTTTAAAATGAGATGGTAAAAACGATAATAAATGAATAAATGGACACTAAAAGTTTTATAATAATAATTGAACATATAATCTTTTGGTTATTAGATTGAGAGTGATGTCACTGTATTAAACCCCTTTTCTTCAAGTGTATTTTTAAGGTTAATTGGTTGCCTTTACTATATATATATATATATATATGTGTGTGTGTGTATGTATATGTCGAGTTTCTAATGGCAGATGTATGAATATGGGGACAAAATGTACTTGGGCTGGTTGCCGCAGGAAATGGTCATAATGGACATAGATATCTTCGAGATATGTATGCGTGCATGCATTTTGATTGCAATGTGGACTCCATCATCTTCCCCAATCCTATTTTCATCACCACATATTTCAAGAAACAAAGGTAATCAAGCTCCGATCAAGGTTTGAAAGCCTCTGCATTTGTAGCTCTTGCTGGGCGTTATCAGTTGATGTGTACCTTATACACAGGCTGTGTGAATTCACGAGATAAACCTTGTTATAGAGAGGTAGTTGTTCAGACGTCGCTGTATCTCAACAGTCGATCGGATTTTCAGCAATATCCCATTTCGATGGTACAAGTCATCATTCATGCAACTAGAACTCTTTCTTTGGACATTGATTGGATCTGTGCTTGTTTAAGTTTCATGCTTCACATTCTGGCATGCCCAATTCCTCTATATTCAAGCTCCTGCAGAAGAGCTTCCTTGAATATCTCCATCTGTAGTTTCAGAGTCTGTTCAGTATTGGAGATGTCTGTATAACTCCATGAATCCAAAGTAACAAGTGTTTGAGGAAGGGAGAGAGAGAGAGAGAGGCCTCACCTTCAGTGCATGATAGATGTCTCTCTTCCAATTCCTGGCTCTGTATTCCATGGCTATAACACAGAACAATTTGAAGAGGAAGTAACAATGTCAACTAAAACTCTATATATGAACCAGCAATTCGGACACAACTGCATCATTTTCAGCTCGACTCCCAAGGCTATCTGAAGAGCCATTATCCATCATTTTGCAGATGCGACCGGGTCGATGTGAGCATCCGAGAAGCTGGGCATACGAGGCTGAGCTTAAAGAATAGTTACCTTTCCTCACCCCTTCTTGGAGAAGAATTTTTCCATCAGGACACGCAGCTTGAACTATACAACTTTGAAAGCACCTTTTCCTGCAAATTATACCACCGTCGCATTACTTCATTATCCCCTCTCTTTGCGACCAAACTGGAGAGTGAAATTATCAGCAAGAAGGAATGCAAAAAATTCGATCAGCGCCAAAATGCGAGAACCCTGTGAGTATTGCTTCCTGAAAAGTTGGCACAGGTAGCTTTGCCCGAAGAACGGCTGCAATACCAGGCATTTAGTAACATTCCCAGGATGCAGAAAATTTGACATGATCAATGATGGGATCGATATGTAGAGCTTCGTAGATCTGGCAATGCAAATATTGTATTCAAGGAGTCAAGTGATCCCAAGCTGAAGATATCTATCTATATACATGTATGTATCCACCTCATTCATGAAGATATAGCCGCGCTCGGAGCTCATAAGCCTGTCTGTAATCATGAGCAAGCACAAAAACACAACCAGCTCCAACTGCGTGTCCTCTGCAGTCAATGGTTCACTTTGGGGCCATATTTATGTAGAAGTCCTACTTGGTTCAGCCTAGTATATATGTCAGGAATCCAGATACGATCGTCTCTGCAGTCTTCTCGGATATTAACGGCACCTCGGAATTAACACAATACTGTAACGGATGATTGCTGCAAAGCTTTGCCGTCAACTTACCTGATCGAGTAGCTTATCGATCAAAAAGATGGTCCTGGGAGACGACATGTTTAGCTCGACGATGCATAAGACACCAAATGAACAAAAGATCTGCACTCTGAAATGGAGAAGGGTGCATCGCTTTCGGGCAGAGGAGGGGATTTGAATGGAGCTTTCTGCTGAAATTCAGTGTATGCACTCCGCCCTCGATCCTGCTTAGTTCACAGCGGCTGCCCTGCCCACCTCGTGTTAGCGGACCGACTGATGATGAAAGCCATGGATATATATTACATGTGTGCCGTCTAGACTTTTTCTGAAAATTGAATCTGACAGAAAAGAAGCCGAACTCGGATTAAAAGTAAAAGGGAAATCTTATTTAGAAGACTTTGTCCAAACCCGGTCGCGACTTAACAAGCGGACGAGAGTGCGAATAACATGACAAGGGAGGCACTGGACTTTCCCAAGAGATCGAGCCGTGTGCCTTGGCAGTGGAGGATCTACACGACTGAATAGCACAGCGATGGTCATCTGGTCCGACCCGTTTTAGCATCCGGCTGAATCTGTGAATCCTCCACGGTGCTGGATACTATTTTGTCTGAGTCGGGTAGAATGTAGTCCAACTAGAAGCTATTACCCGAAGGCCGCCTTGGGCGTATCACATGTCTACGAGAAGGCTTCTTGGACTTTTTCGATACAATGTGATGACAAAGAATTACAGTCCTTGTTCTCAAGTCTGTAATTTTTCCTGTTAGGTCGTGTCTTAGGCCTCTAACCCACCTTCTTTATAATCTGAAAACCAGTCCGATACATCTGGAATGTATCAAGCAGACGAAACAGGACATCCCTCAATTAAGAAGCATGTACCCAGTTATTTCATTATCCGCAAATTAACAGCTAGAACAGGTTAGCTTCATGAACATATCACTCCGAATAAAGAAATTCCACACGGCAACAGCTAGATTCGCTATGTTACCAGACCACTTCAAATGAAGAAATCCCGCTCTGCATCAGCAAGTGAGAGTTTACTAATGGCCAAAGCAAAAACAGCAACAGCATTTCAAATTTGTATTGATTAAGAGTCACTGTCTCAAGAGGAAATTAACAGCATCGCAAACAGTTACTAAGCTATCAGTTACTAAGGCCTAGTCATTCTGTCATGCAGCCAAGAAAAAATAAACAGGACTCGGAGTCTATCCAATCAATACATCTATACTGGTTTCTTCAAAGGATCCAAAACCCTATCAATATATGAGAGAAACAATAAAGGCAAAAGGCAATTAAACTAGCCTTTTACCCATTGCAAATGAGCGATGCTACTTGGCATAAAATGTAAAAGTAAAAATGGAAAAGCTTCACCTAACGATCGCCCTGTACCTGTTCTTCACCCTATCTGTGAGTTTGTAATATCATGGGGGTTTAGTTAATACTCAGGCAGCTAAAATGTCACCTGTATCAGATTGAAGGACCGACTTCAGTAAATGGGAAACCAAAGGGGGATAAGACAAAGAACAGTCTTTTATGTCACCTAACCTGGTCTTTGAGCTGCCGAGGGTGAGTTCTAGGTCATCTGATGCAGATTCTTCATGGATCCTCTCGCCTTCCCATGGCTTCACTGGCCCAGCTTTGTTGCTTCCAAATGTGAACTCATCTGATATTGCCTGACAAATCGGTATATCCCCTGTTCGGTCGGAACCCACTGCAATGGCAGGAGAACAGGTCCCACTCTGGCCTGGTGTCCAAACCTGTGACCCACCACCAGCAGCCAAACTGGCCTCTCCCCCAAACCCGAATGGGTTGGATGAAACAAGGCTAATGGTAGGAGAAGTGGAGCCTGTTTGGGGAACTCGAAGCCCAGCAAACCATTCTGGGTCGGGAAGAACCTGACGGCCTGGACTGGGAGGAGTGGAAGAAGAGAGAAGGGATTGGTTCTTCCCTTTCCAGGGTAAACAGAAAGATTGATCTTGCCAGTTGCGCTTAGCCCGTGGGCTCTGACAGCTGGGAGAGCTAAGAGGAGGTGTTACAGGGGCACTGATTGAGCCGCCGGGTACATAGAAGTGAGGGAACTTGGAGGAGGATGCGGAAAAAGATGCTGAGGAAAGGTTCTTCAGCCATGGGATGAGAGAATTCCCATCCACTTGCTGGATGCTGGTAGCATATGAAGATGAAATTGGGCTTGGGAAAGATGATGAGCCCAGGCTTGGGTTGTGGGAAAGGGAGGTTGGGTGGTAAGAACATGGGCTCACTGTACCTGACCCACTCACCAAGTCAACACGGTCTGACGGCTTGCGTACCTGTAAGGAAACAAATTAGCCAGTGAATTCAAGAGGACAGATGCAAGGGGTACAGTGCATTGTTTTGCTCAGATACCAGAGACGCTTCGACCAAAGTGAATGCAAGTCTGAGCGGCTGAAGTTGCTCATATATTAGAGACGCTTTACATTTCAGAAATAAATTAGGTAAAGCAATCATCACTTACAAACAAAGATGATGGTTCCATTGATCTAAATTCTCGGGACAAGAACATTGGATGTTAAAAGATCATCATGAAGGACAGAAAGAAAGGTTATCAGGTAGAACTAGAAGACCTTCATTTTTAACAAAAGAGACTTTCAGAGGAAGAATTGAAAATCTTACGCTTCATAAATAGCAGACATTGACTAAACCAACAGGCAGAACAATAGCTTTCTACACAAATGACATACAAACGATTATCCAGGACAAAGTAATGTTTCAGTGTGAAAGCATAAACTGCTATCGACAAACTAGAGAAACAAACATAAGGTATCCTTGATCCTCAATTCCCATGAGGTTGAATGAGACGCATCCATTCACCCAGTATATTAAGCTTCACATAATGCCAGTGACTGCATCTCAATAAGACCAGCAGTGCCCCTTTGGAGCCCTCATTGGTTTTTATAACAAAATTCGCTTAATTTATTTCTAGCACAAATAACCTGAACCCACCTAACTCATCTCTTTCAGTTTGTCACTTACAATCCCACCACCTCTTACAAGCAAAACTAGCATGCAACAAAATAGTGGATACTATCAGCACAAGTGGAGCTTTAGTATAGGTACAGAAGCAAATTTGAAACTTAATCTACATACAAGATCGCCAAATCAGCACACCACAAGCTTAAGACACGGATATAACCATTGAAGCCACAACTTCAAACCCTTTTAAGCCTTAGAGCTCTCAGCAGCAATTTGTTTTCAATGCCATTGGATTTTAGAAGCTGGAGAAAGGAGATATCCCAGGGCTATGTGTTAAGGAAAATATTCTTGAGTACCTTGCGGTAAGTTGTGCCATCTGGTTCCACAATCCAACCCGCCTCGTTACAGAGAGCCTTAAGGACTTCATTATTGTCACAGTGCTTGGGGAGCCTGTAGTTACCGCACGCCCTAAGCCCCGCGAATATCTTCGCTGCTATAGCTCTCCGCCTCCTCTCCCTCCTCTTATTGTTCTCCCTCTCCCTACAAGTCGGTACTCGAGTCCCTGATGTCATCTACTTCTCTATCCCTGCCTCACTCTTCTTCCACGCTTCAGAAATCAGATGAAAATTTTCGAAATCTCAGACAAATCTCAAGGTTCAGGGTCAAAAAAGCAGCTAAAGGTAAAGGAGGTAAAGGGACCAAAAGCAACGTTGACCGATATCCCTTTCACCGGGCAGAGCGGAATCAAACCTGAACCCACAACTTCTAGCAGCCCTAGATCTGACCAGAAAAAAAAAAACGAACTAGCTTAGATTCCTAGCCGAAGAATGCAATGACCCGAATCCAACAGAAACGGGACGGGGCAATAACAACTGATCCAGCTAGTCAAACAACAGGATTTACCGAAGATGTCGCAGCAACGGAGCTCCGAGCAGATCAACTGAGCTGGAACACAAGGATTGCAGCAGAGATGAGCTGCAGCGAGGAAAGCAGTGGCAGCTCCAATCACGTTTTAGCTCCGTGTAATGTACAAGCCAGCTACAGTATTGTACAGTAGTTTCGACTGGAGAATCAGCCTGCACCGTCGCAGCGGAGCTCCGGCGGTCGGTCAGAGAGAGCAGAGACTGCTAGCGAAAAGTCCCCGCAGACCGGAAATGGGCTCTGATCGGTATCGGGATCGGGGATCAGAATCGGAAAACGGAGCGGTGGAATGCGAATGAACGAACTGGGAAAGAGAAACCGACTACGAGGAATTGGTCAAAAGAAAAGTACATGAAATGGTTCCAACTGGCATCGATATGGTTAAATGGGCATCAGAGGCTCTTCTGGGGGTGAAACTTTTGGGCCTAAAGTGGGCCCAATACGAATTCGGATGTATCTTCTGGGCTGAACAAATTGGGCCCAACTCAAATTTGCTGTGCAACCGCTGTGCAATTAGTAGAGCGATGAAATCTTCCAGGTAATTACAATAGACCAATAAATTACACTGGCTCATGAATGGGACCTTTTCAAGCTTATCACCATAACCTGCTTGAGAGCAAATACCTGCAGCATAGATGATCGCAAGCGGGATCGAGGCTCACCGGGATCATGACCGACTTATGTAAAATCCCATATAGATTTGGCTTCAATAGGGGTCGGTGATTTCTGGTCGGGTGAAGAACGAAAGAGCTGAATCAACAGGTGGTCCAGACGACACATGGTTCTTACACCTGACTCAATTAGAATTCCTCGAGCTTCACAAAATTTACATCGATGTATCCGCTTGACATCAACCAGCAAAACCTGAAGTTATGACTGGAACGTGATGTAATCAGCATCTACCAGAAAACTTATCATCCACACGACAACTGCTGTGTCCAAAGACTGAACTGGCACTCAGTTTCCTATTGCTACCGCAAATACAAAAGAACCCTTCTTCATGATTTCATCCGCCCGTCCAGGTGAGTCATTTCTCAGTAAACTGCTTTCCCTCTCACTACAAACTTCGATGGCTTTCGGGATTTCACATTTTCTTCATAAAAATTCCTCAACTTGTCACCAAGGTTTGCAGCAACCAGCGCTCACAGACTCACCTGTAAGAAAGAGTAGGAATATCATTGTTAGATTAGCAAATTAGGTTATATCTGTTTGAATCATCTCATTTGTTTTTCTTTTAACATTCAGGGATGAGGAACCTCTTCTCCAAAGACAAATCATTTCAAAACAGAAAGAAAGGTACAGCAGCCGAAGTATTTCTCCATGCCTACGAGGTGGTGTTTCGGGGTAAAATTTCCAGCCATTGCTAATGATTTTGGTGGCCTGCATTTGAGAACCTTACTGTAATGTACTGTTCAACTATTCTTCCCGAGAAATTAACGTCTTCCCTAGCAACAGAACCCCGCCAGAGTTTTTATGTTCTCTTTGGGCTTATGAAGTTTCTTGAATTCTTAAGAAGTGGTAGAGTATATGTTCAGCATTGAACTCCTTGTAATTTAAATTTTGTTCTCGTTATGGCCATGCTTCAAAGCTACAAGTACGAGCCAGTTGTGATAGTTCTAACAGAAGTTTTCAGAATGAGAAAACAAGTTACAAGATCATGTGAGCACCATAAACAGAGTCATCAAGCAGAAACACCAAGCACCAAATCATGCATCTAAACAAGCTACCTCACTTTCTCAGATCCTTTTTTATCCTGCTGATGAGATCTTCCTTCTTCCCGGAAACAGGAAGGCTGTGTGCAGTCAAGTAGTGTTTCAGCTCCACCGTAGTCAATGACATCAACTGCAAGAATATTCAATGGAAAGAAATTTAACACGTAATATCATTTGCTCCCAATCACACTGCTAATTTTTCAATTACTTATCAACTAATATTCAACATGGCCAGCCATCTGTTACCAGCCTGTTTCACTTTAAATCAGCTACTAAATGAACATCTTTCTAGCTAGGAAAGGCCCACTACTCCAGGTGGATATCAAATATATAACTGAAATATTTCTGCAGCAAAGGTCGCTACATCAGAAGAGCCCTTCATTACAATCTCTTCTTTTTTGCATTTTTTTCCCGAGTCCATTATATCAGACAGGAAATAAGAGATAGGTGGACAGAAGAAACACAAATAAGGAGCTTTTATTTGACCTTCCCACTGTCGGCCAACTCAGCCCAGTCATAGTTTTCACACTCCTTTAAAGCATTCTCAGCATTTGCTTTTCGCTTTTTAGAGGCCTCACTCATTTTGTTATCACTTGCAGACCTACTAGACTCGTACTGGTCCCCGTAAATAGAATGCTTGAATTGTTCAATCGCTTTAACAACTCCAGGTCTGTGATCATCAAGCAGAAGGAGAAAATGATCTTGCTCAAAACACCAGTTAGTAAATTACGAAGGCTGAGTATTAGATGCAAAAAGTAATCTTTTCTCACTGAGATAAGCCTTCCTCATCTGGAACTGTTTCATCCCTGATTTCAGGCAACTCATCTTCTTCCAGAGCTAAGGCCTGTAAGATGGCATAGTGTCTCTGCAAGGCTGCAAGAGATACTGTCACAATTCACCAACTAATTACCCTGCCAGTAAATTAAATTTAAGTGGCTTCTTCCAGCATAAACATCGCTTTACCCTAAAAAATATCACTTTATTATCATCCCATGCTGCTGTCATCCTCACTTAAATAAGAGACAACTATGTAAAATGGAAATAAAAGTCAAAATACCCATTTGTATTGGTGACAGAATGTTCACTCATCTACCACTTGAAAAGGATTGAATGCTGACAAGTGAAATTATGAAGTATTGGAAATCAATATTTACCAGGATTGCCCAACTGGCAGACCGAAAAGTCCTTCAAATCCATTCGTTTCATCAGGGCAGCCGCTCTGTTAATTTGTTCTTCGCCTGCTTGAGGCACAGGAGTTTCTGGGCTCGAGTGAAGCTAAAAACAAGTGTTCCTTTTATCATACTATTTCCAATGCAGGCAAATAATCATTTAGATCAACAGTATATGTCAACAGTTGATGAGATACGAAAGGGCCAATGACAAGATGCCCAGAAGACATACCTCTTCAATACGTCTGATGTCATCTGCATATGGGAGATATATCATGTGCATGCCTGGCGGCTCAATCTGACCACCATAATCTTTTATCTCATCCTGCATATGTAAAGAATTTTACTTACTTTTGACATTAGATTAAATTGGTATAACACAATCATGGGAGGGGAGAAAGAATTCCTTTATGGAGATAAAGAATTATAGCAATGCCCACAATGCATTTTATATCATCTGATCACATTTCACATGTTCTTAGATATTTGAGAATGACTGTCAGTGAAGAGGAAAAAACTATGTTTCCTCAATAATAGTGGGTCCACCATTTCATTCAATATATATACAGCCAATTGGTGACAATGTCTGGTTAAACCATCAAAATGCACTAGGTAATGCTTTTCAGACCAGATCAATAGGTAATACTCAAGTCATGGTAATTTAGATGTTGAACAGATACAGAAAATATGTCAACATTTCGATATTGCAGTATTTATCAACCACCACAGCTGCCGATAGCAGACATATGGCTCAGCATTCACTCACTAGGTAACATAAGGTAGACATTTGGTTGAAACAACTTTAGAAAACCACATGATATCTTACTTGGGCAATAAGGGCAACCAATTGTGGATGAGATGAAATGCCATAATATGCAACTGCGAAACTGGAAAAGACAGTAATTGATTGATAATTCCATTAGCTGCACACTATCGTATGACTCAGACAGTCAACAAACTACAGGTGAATTCAAACCAGCAATGTCAGAAAGGTCTTCATCCTTTCTGAGAGATAACTCAACATTCAGGGTTTGACAATCCAGCAATGGGCAACTTATTAAAAGAAATACTGAGATATAACTTGGCATTTTGGGTTTGAAATTTCCTTTAAATAACAACATCCAGTAAATCAATAACTAAACAATTACTTGTCCCCCCAAAAGAAAAAATCAAAAGTGAAGTTGCAGCATCATGATCAGTGACCCCTACACATAGATGTATATGTTCATGATTAAAACACACAGTGTCCAAATAATAAAATGCTATTTTAAATTACTAACCGCTTCAGTCGCAACATTGATCTATGCAAGGCCATGAAAATGGTAGTGCTTCCAATTACTTCCTGAAAATAAATAAATATACAAACATGTGCAACTGAAACCAAAGACCAGGACTCATGGAAAACCAACAGAGCATCTAAGCGATATAATTGCATATTAGCCATCAGTTTTTAGACCTAAGCAAGAGAATGTAAAAACATATCAAAACTAAATGGTGCAAATAAATGGAGGGTGACAATAATACTAAAACTAAAAACCAAACAAAAAATTCCAGTGGGACTTGAAGACTCTTGTTTCAGAAGATGCTCTCTTATCAACCCCTCTATTCATACTGATAACAGAGTTACGAATTTGAACCCTTTATAATCCAAGCGATCTTTTAGTAGGCATTTGACCCCGATAGTCAGCTGCAAAGCAAGTTAATTCTTAGAGATCTACAGTTCCATTATTGGAGTTCTCTGTGAAAGCAACCTCCAAAAGCAGGACTCTTGTTTAACTCAAATACAACATCATTGATCTCTTGCCAGTTGGATTAAAAATAAGGAATTGCACACTCTAATGCTGTCAGTTAGTGGAGGCATTGGTCGCATGGCCAAATAGTTTATAGGACATACCAAAGAAAGGTATTCATTTTGATAATAGACATGTCAAAACAGAGGACATAAGAAACACTTCCATAAAATGACAAGTGGATGCCATATAAAATTCAGATAAAGAGCAACCTGGTCAGTAGGAAAAATAAATGTTGATGGCCTCAAGTTATGATAGTCTTTTAAGCAGCTCAAAGGCTTGAATCCAAGAAGACGAAGCTGGCCATTTGATACTCTTTTTATCTCTGACAATTCCTCCACTGAAAACTTGATGTTCATACTGAAAAACAAAATAATTGAGTATCAAATTTTAAAAAATGGATATGTAATGGAAATTTTAAAAAAAAAACATAAACTAGAAAAGATCAGAAAATACTGAGTCTATACTTTTTATAAGGGAAAAAGCGTTTTGTAGGCTCTTGCATCAATGCCCCAGTATCAGCACAGATGAAAGATCTTTCTATCTGCACAGATTTTCAGAGAACCCACTAAAGATTTGAGCACACAACACCACTGTACAGTCCATGATAGAGAACTCATTCAACAGAAAAAGCAGAATCCAAATAATCTTATATTATCTTCCAACCATCAATTAATAATTAAGTATAAAACTAAGGCATTACACCTTTGTCAAGCAAAAACTAATAAAAGCCACAACCTGAGAAGAAAAGAACAATAAAAACTAGTGGCTTTGTCAAATGAGAAACATGACATCATGACATGACAATAAGTTAAAAGAACATAAATATGACCATGACCTTCAAAGGTTGATTGGTAACTGAATCAAGCCAAACAACTGACCCTGCTCATGCAAATAGGGGAAATTTTATTAGCCTGTGTATATAACTGTCTGCTTTAGAAACAGATAAAATATATATATTCTGATTATAATTCTACCTGGCACAAGTGACCGAACCAATGCATATGTGTTAACTTCAATTGATAACCCATTGACAATTGAAAATGTCAATCTCCTCACAATGCGCTTCTTAAACATACGTTTTCTCAGCTGATATTCCATGTCTTCAAATCTTAATTCAAGGTGATCATTAAAACAGAATAAGACAAGAAAAGGGCAAAGCAACAAAGATATGCACTGAGCCTTTTTAGGAACATCAAAAGCCACATACAATTTTTTTTTCCTTTTTCTTGGGTTTTGGGTTGTGGTGGAGGGGGGGTGGTGGGTGGTGCAAGCTACATGCAGATATTTTCCCAGACAAGGAAATGACAAGAGAGATATACAGGTCAATCACTTTATCAAGTCATTTATTCTGTCAATCATGACATTTAAGCTGGATTTTGTTTTGTTAATCTATAGAGCTCCGAACTAGAAAGGAACAATGTCATGCCAATTTACAGTCCACAGTAATTGCTCTTACAACCTCATCAGTTCTCTGGACATGGTTTTGCTATGTTTAGACTTGTCATTTAATGGAATAGTAGCCACCAGTAAATGAGGACAGCATAAAGAAGGAAGTTCATAAAGGTATTGGATATAGAGCATTTCAATGAATACATAAGCCAAGCATGAACTGTAATTCAATTCTCACCGTTTTATGATACAGTTAAGCTTTTTTCATGCATGCAATCAAAAGGTGGAACTACATAATTGTGTAGGATTATATGTCAAGCGGAAGCTGTATCTGAGTTTGCCCATAATTTTGCAAGATAAAGCTAACTTTTTTTTCTCTATGTGACAGGTATATAGACATGTTGTATGAGCTCCATTTCTTCTCAAGTAGTTAAAAGTGAAGGCCCTGCAGGAACTGTATATAAACAGAAGGTCTGACCAGGTATTATCACTTTATTCTCGACATTCACAAATAACAAGCAAACAAAGAAAAGCCATACCTCTCTCCAACCCCGGACATAAATTCAGCAATATCATCATCTTCAATTCCAATCAAATCCTGAAAATGGATAAGGATCCAACTAATTTTATTAGATATAGCAAACAATTTCAAAGAAAAAGTAAAAGAACAAGAGGATGCCTGGACTTACAGCATAGAAAAGAGAAACATCAAACTCTCTGTCAGGCTGAGTCAGTGGGAGAAGTTCAATTGATATACCCAGATCTTGTGCATCCTTGAAAAGATAAAATGCGAGATGAGGTTAGAGATATAAGAGCCTGCTCCATAAAAATATATATGAAACCATAGAAGCTGATCCAAATAGCTGCCTTACTTTGGCTCGTTGCAGTGTTGTTCTTGTCATATCTGTTTTAGTGGCTCCTTTCATTTTCCCAAAAGGATCATCCTCATTGGTGAAAAGAAGTATGCGTTTATCAGCAGTTTTTGCAGATCTGCAATTATTCCATACTGGGTTGTTACCAGAACCAGAGTACGAAGCTTCAGTAAATGAATTCATGCTTAGAAACATATATGATAATATTTGAACTAATGTAGCACACCCTTTACGTAAAAGTGCCTGCGCAACCCAGAGAGCATTGTAAAGGGAATTTTCTCGAGAACCAGCCACAATTCCATATTGACTTCCAATTTCTTTCGCAAAGGTCTCTGAGAAATTGAAGACAGGAGGCAAAGTAAGAACTTAGTGCTAAATCTCTGCCAGAAGAGTTAAAGAAAGGAGACTATCCAAGTCAACAAGAAAAATGAAGAAACTTGTTACGTTGTAATGTTTTGGCTGGTATATGTCAGAAGAAGGTGAAGAAACAGAGGAGATTAAAGTTAAAAAACTAAGATGTCCAGCTTATCAGAGGATTTCTTTTCCCGTAATATTTGCTTGGAGGAATATTATGATTTACTGAATCTAGATGATGCTAGAAATCAGAGGACAGGGGTGTCACTGGGCAGCAAGTTGAAATTTTTGGGGGAAAAAACATATTATTAATAATAACAATAAAAGGAACTCATATATTGTACTATCTGGACAGGCTTTACCCTCTAACTGAGAAAGCTCTTTGATGAGTTTTGCTGTTGGCCTATCTAGAGACTCCTGATCACCAACATTAAACACAAAGACGCCATTTACATCCTGGAGATTCTTCTTTTCCCTCTGCAAATCTCAAGTCATCAGGAGGCACTTAAAAACAGTGTGAAGAGTATCACTATTATATGCTCCGATAAATCTTACCTGCAGTCACAAAATTTCGTGATTGCATGGATAATTGAATAAAAATGAATATGGGGTCAAATCCTTAAGCTCACTAACAAGTCTCTTCAATAAATGTTGAAACTGTTGTACCAAATTTACAACCTAGCATGTTATATATTTGAAGAGCAATTAAAATGAAAATTTCCAGATAACTTGGATCATATGACACAAACATAAAGTAGGGGGTCTATTGCTCACATCTGACCCGATGATACAGTCAGCACTTAATTCTTAGAAGATTAATGAGAAAGAGATCAATCTAATAGAACATCTATGATCAACTAAAAATTAGATTTTCTAATTGACAGCGCCACTCCATCATGAATCATTCAAGACATGATGTCAAAGTCAACGGATTCATAGAAAGCTTACCGTGTTAAAGAAGCATATAGCAACTTCATCATATGACCTATTAATAATTTGGGTCTTCAATGATGCCAAGACACAGCTTACAGCAACGTGAAAATGGTTCTCATTTTTTATATGTCCCTGATAGCAGCAACAAATAGTAAGCAGAAATTTAACACTACAAAAGAGACCAAGCATAAGTCAATGAAAGAGCTCTAGAGCTCATGTAGAGAGATGCTGAAATAAATAATTACAGCCCTAGAGGTGAACACGACTAGCATCTCGAAGAGGGTTGTCAACAGTTTATCGAAGCAGCCAACAACCTATTCGTAAACACTGGACCAATCGAGGTGCAGATTTCACAAATAATGACTATATCATCCTTAGCTAGTAAAGCTTGCATATTTAAGAAACAGAAGATAGCACAAAGTGGAAGAAAGAAAAGCTCAAAGAGCAGAACAAAACATTCTGAGAACTGTTTCTCCCAGAGGCACAAATCTCGGAGCTGAAAAGGGGGCAAATCGCTTCGAGCGGAAATAACTAACCGAAGGAGATTGAGCAAGGAACATTTTCGGTGAAGCGTCAACCAAATAAACCGCCAGCTCCTTAGTTGACCCCCTTTCCTGCGGCAATCATCACACAAGTTAACCTGTCCTCGCTAAGTTTGGAAAACGAAGAGTCTGAGTATCACATTGATAAGCATCAAAAGTTCCCAGAAGAGAGTGGAAAACAACCCGAAAGGCTTCTGCTTCGGGGTCGTCTTCATCGTCTCTGAAGACTTCGTCCGGGTCGAGCTCCATTTCCATGGCGAGCGCGGATGGAGAGGGGGATTACGGGTAGGATTCCGGTTTCCACAACCCGCGCTTTTTGAACGCTGAGTACGGAGTGTAGAGGGGAAGCTAGTGAGCCCGCTGTCAGTGTCAGAGAAGAAGACCGTAAAGCTATAAAAGATCGGTTCGATCGCAAGGGAAAAAAAATCAATTTTGGGAAAAGGGACAACAAAAAGAGTTAATTGCAAAGTAGCCCACGATGCATTCGACTTTAACAGAAAAATCCCCATCCTTCCTATTCACATGAAGTCACCACCATCGTCGTTGCATTTATATATATAAAAAAAGGGAAATAGTCCATTTGACCACGAAGGTTGTGTTAATTTCATTTTTACCATGAACTTTAATTTTTAAATAAAATAATCATGAACCTTATTTTTAGTTCACCGTCTATCGGATGTAACAATTTCCGTCAATCTTCGTGACAGAAATAAAAACGGTCATTTTATTATATGTTAAATTACTAAAATACCCCTCTAAGTGAGTGACTAAAAGCACAGCGAGCCGTTAAAATGGACGGTGTAGGCTGGTTTAAAACGGGCTTGAAACCGTTTGGTCCAATTTTGCCTATTTACTTAATAGGTTGATCCAGTTACGAATCATGGTTCGAACATATATGAACCGGCTTGGAATCATTTACAAACAAGCGAGTTCACGGTTAGGGACGGTTTGACCCGTGAATCATTCATTTTTCTTTTTCAAATTATTTTAAATGAACACTTTTTATTTTTATTTAATTTCTAAATTGATTTAACAAAATCCGACAATTGATTTGTGGAATTTTAGTGGTCCGAATTGATTCCAATTCAATTGGCTCATTTCTTTGACTCAACTCATAACTGTCATTCAACCTAATAAGGGCGGTTACGGGGCAATTTAGGGGGCCGTTCAAGCCAATTGTGGGTTCTAGTGGGCCGATTCTAGACCAAGCCGACCCATTTAACATCTCTAAGCTAACCCGACTAATCCAACAATTGGTTGCGTTGAGCAAAAAGAAACTATGTATTGTCCAATCAATTTACTTTCCTAAACTTTTAATGTATGATTCTTCTTGTTGTTGTTCATTGCTTGATCAATTTGCTTCTCTAAACTTCTCAATCATCTCGGTTCCTTCTAGCACGTCGAATCTCTGTATTGTGTTGGAGGATCAAACCCTAAAGTGAATCATTGTTGGATGCTTAAGCTCCTGCATTATTATTTATCAAAAAGGGTTCCCTATCACCGGTATTGTACCCCTCGCGAGGGTTAGTATTGGCACACAAGAGATGTCCTTGTGCCTGTTGCATTGATCCTTCACCTCAATCGTCGCTCGGCGATGAATCTCTTCTGTTTCGATATATTGATCGTCGCACTGAGTTCTGTGGAGATGGCAATTTTATTTGGTAGTGTGTGATATGTTTTGGGTAGAGTCTTGAAAGGGACTTAAAAAAGGCAAAAGAAAAGAAGGAAAGGGAACAGAGAGCCACCTTCACAACTAAGGGCGGTATCGATCACTTCGAAGATAGCTATTGCTTGCGAAAGTGCGACCAAAAGGCTGTCAAGTATGGCAGCACATACAGAATCGAAGAATCAGATGGAATTGTGAACCGATCCAATAAAACCGGTTCATGACAAATTGATTATTACATAATAGAGTTATTTTAAAGTGAGGCAATATGATTAGTTACTAAATTTAAAATTTTCAGTTAATTAGTTTGAACAATTGAGTTATATTCTTTAAAAAAATATTTAAAAATATAATAAAAATAAAATATAAATATACTATAAATGTTTTTAAAAGATTTAAAAATGGTTAGATATATGTTATTTTACTGTTGTGTTAAATGTTTTTCCACTCCATACTAAATTTCATTATAAGTAGGTTCACTAATATTAATATTGTATGTTTAATTTATATTTAATTGAATTTTTTAATGATTTAAATATATATTTGTTGTTTTTATATATTTTTTCATTTTATTGTATTTTAATGTTGTTTTTGTTTAGTTTATTTGTTTATATTCAAATTGTTATTTTTTAATTATTTTTTAAAAAAACAATTCGAACTGGTTAACCTAACTATAAAAACGGTTCGAAATAATTCGATTTGATAACTATATAATAATTATGGTTTTGGAGTAATATAGTACCTGAATTGAACATAATCACTTTAACAGTTCGGCAAGACAAACCGAACTATGAGCATCCCTACTATTAAGGAGTCAAGTTGGTCAATCTCGCAACGACCTGGCCATTGTCATGGGGCCCGAGAGGGCCAGCACACCCACCCGAGCCCCCCTGTGCAGTTTCTTTTTGTTCTAATAATGTTTTATTGTTGTTCATCAATCACCAACAGGGTCATTTTAGTAATTTCATACATCAATCAACAAGTATTACGTACGGTGACGGTGAATTGAAAATAAAGTTTACGAGCATTTTATCTAAATAGTAAAATTCATGGTAAAAAAAAGAAATTAGCTGAAATTTTGTGGTTAAATGGGTTATTTTTTGAAAAAACCATCATTGCTCAGTCAACTAATAAATGAAATCTCCCGAGGCATGAAGGCTAAGGATGCTCATGGTTTGGTTTTTTCGAACCGAACTATAAAATGGTATGGTTTAGTTTGAATACTATACCATCCGAATAGAGATGTTAAACGGGCTGGGCTGGCCTGTAACCGGATTGTCCAAACCCAAAATCAGCTTAGACCGCTCATAACTCGGCCCGTAACCGTTCTTAGTGGGTCTGGGGCGGTTATAGGGCAGTTTCGAAATATGAACCAATTGAACTATAACCGGTCTGAATCGTTACATTACTGAACCATTTAGAAACCAGCTCGGAGCCGTTTAGAAACATGCTTGAAACCATTGAAAATCGGCCTGGATAGCCAAAAATCCTGTAAATAAATGGTCGGATTTTTGTTAGATCAATCTAAAATTAAAAAATATTCATTTAAAAAAAATTAAAGATGGATGGTTTATGGACCAAACTGGTCCGGACCATTAATCGTCCCATTTATAAACGGTTTTTGCCTGATTCATATTTGCTTAAACTATAACTCATAACCGAACTAGCCTCTTTGCTATAACTAGGTTAAATGCTTCCAGGCCCCTTTTGAACGGTATAGAATGCACTTTTAACAGCATTACATCCGAATCATAATAATTACACATCAATCGAATTGAATTATTTCAAATTGGTTATATGATTCGGTTAACGACCCGAACAGTTTTTCTTAAAAAGTAATAAAAATAACAAATTTAGTATAAACCAAACCAGAACAGATAAATATTATATGAAAATATAAGTAAATAAAAAATATATAAAATAACAAAAAATATATTAAAATCAAAGAAATTTCAATTAAAAATAAACAATATATGTAGAATTAAAATTAGTTAACATTAATAGAAAATAGGCTACACAATAGTATAGAAAGATATATTTAACATATTTATAACATTTTAAATATTTTTTTAAAAATAGTTTCACGATTCAAATCATTTAAACTTGGTAATTAATCACATAACTTCACCTAAAAATTTGCAATATATAATATTCAATTATCCCAAACCAGTTTTTTAGGTTTAGTTTACTATTTAATTTGATTTTTTAGTTTTTTTTTTGCGTATATTCCTAATGAAGAATTTCCATCCTACGTATTAAGCAATAACGCTCTCCATACGGCAAGGCATCCTTTTCAACTTTCTTATCCCCGTCAGTCACTGAAGAAAAGCTCCTTGAATCGCCGAACATGCCGTGGGAAAATTAGACAACTTCAAAGAACATGGAACAATTGCTACATATGGGAAAAATAGGGGGTCAAATTGAAATTAAGTCGGAGTTACGAGAAGGGCTAAATTGATAAATTCTGAGAGATATCCACCAGGGAGCCAGAGGGAAAGCGCGGGCCACAAGAGGCGGACTGGGAAACCGTTTTCTACCATCGCTGCTCTCCGCTCAGCTCTCACTCCGACTTCAGGATCGACGATTTGCCCCCCGGCGGCAGCCTTACGAAGTTTTGGAATGATTAATCTAATCGAAATTTCCCTGCCAAAACAGATGCTCCGTTCTCTCTGTCACCACCACAAGCCCCCCTCAGCTCTCAATTGGGGCCGCTGGTCTCGCAAAACCCCGCCTTTTCTCTCCCATTTCCCGCTGCGGCCATTTTCTTCCAGAAATTTGTCTGACAATCTTCACGGAAGCCGTAGAAATTTTGTGGGCTGTTCTTATTCAGCTTCAATAGCTTCTTCTTCTTCTTCTTCTTCTTCTTCTTCCTTTTCTCACGAGGATGACTTTGATGTCGAGTTGGGCCGCCTTTTAGATTTGTTGCCTGAGGGGATGCGGCGGCGGGTGAGCGACCACCCGGAGCTTCACCAGCTGATCGAAGTCGTCATGGACTTGGGTCGCAAACCGCTCGCTCGATTCCCCTCCGGTGATTTTGTTTTATCGGATTGTCCCATCTCACACGAAGATATTGAGCATGCCACGTCTCAGGTACTGCACGAGGATTTCAAGAGATCATCTTGCGCAGGAAGTGCTCTGAAACTGTTGTCTGATCAGGCTCGTTTTTCAGGTGGGTGACTTTGCTGTCGATAATAGAGCCGGGATCAGTCGAACATTGCACCGAATCAGCGCCATTAGGAACCGGAGGGGAACAATAATAGGATTGACTTGTCGGGTTGGTCGGGCGATATCTGGAAGTGCTCCTCTGCTGTGTGATTTAGTGCAGAATGGAGCTTCACTACTGCTCATCGGCCCCCCTGGAGTGGGGAAGACTACCATTATCAGGTCCGTCTATATCCTTAGAGGTTGCCCGTATATTCACACAGACAGTTGGAGCAAAATTGTCTTATATGGCTAGTTGGATTTTTCTGGAGCTGGGGAACTACCTGATTTACTCTCGAAATCTCCAACAAGGGGCCCATCTAAAAGGCATTTCCTAGAGTAAACTGGAAGACTTTTCTCTCCAAACTGAGAATACTAGTATGACATAGGTGATAGGTCTGTTGTGCCCCATGCATTCCAGTAACATTTTTTTTTCGGCAGCATGATAAAGCTATATTACCAAAAATTGATTCTTGCTTCCATTTGTAGATTATACGGCTGCTTGTCACTTTTTGCAGGGAAATAGCCCGGATGCTTGCAAATGATTACCGGAAACGTGTGATGATTGTTGACACCTCAAATGAGATTGGTGGAGATGGTGATATACCTCATGCAGGCATAGGCAATGCTCGTCGAATGCAAGTTCCCGATTCTGACATGCAACACAAGGTTTGAAGTTGAAAATTGACGTGAGAATTTCCTATTTGTCTGGTTTTTTATTGAAATATGGCGAAACAAACTTCTGTTCTGAAATCCCTGCTAACCATCTCTGGTTTAGCATTATCTACATGTAATTTTTTTGTCAACTGGAATACAAATTTTAGATTTTTTTTTTGGATAACTTGAACAAAGATGATAAATATCAAACTTCTAGATACCGAGCAGAATTTTCAAATATTTGTGAGAATTTATCCAGAAGATATTTTTTCCCCTGAATGATGTAGAGAATCTCGTGTCTTACATAAGATGTGGAAATGTTTCATCTCTTAATGCAGGTGTTAATTGAGGCTGTGGAGAATCACATGCCACAAGTGATTGTAATTGATGAGATTGGAACAAAACTTGAAGCAATGGCAGCAAGCACAATTGCACAACGTGGGATTCAGCTAGTTGCCACAGCTCATGGTGTGACTATCGAGAATGTGATCATTAATCCTGCCCTGGAGATGCTTGTGGGAGGAATTGAGGCAACAGACTAATTTTAGTACCCTTTATTGATACAGCCGGCTATAATTCCTGTTGCACTGATGTTCCAATACAAAGAGAGTCTTAATTCTTTGCTTTTCATTCAATAGAGTGTTACTTTGGGGGATGAAGAGGCTAGTAGGAGGAGGGTCCAGAAGACAGTGCTTGAGAGAAAAGGACCAGCAACATTCAACTCTGCTGTTGAGATAGTCTCAAAGACAGAGTTGCGAGTCCATCGAAGCTTAGAAGCAACGGTGGATTGCATTCTTTCAGGTGGATGAATTTTTCCACTTTATTGGATAAGAATTTTCAGGTTCTTCTCTCCAATTTTTGTCTTACTTTTTAAGTGCAGTAACTCTGCTACTGTTGTTGTTGGCTGGCTTTTATTTTCATGATATGTTATGCTGCCACAGGATGGCCCCCTAACGTTGAAGTTCACAAAATAGGCTCAAACAATGAAAAAAGTGTTCACACGGAGCCTTATGGAGATTCTTTCTCTGATAAGGATTGTGGGACTAGGTTTAATAATATCCCAGAGATGGTTGGTGAAATTACTGGATTTGATGAATATGGGACTGACCTTCTAAGCAGGGAGGACCCAGGAAATGATGAGGGAACAATCCACTTGTTTGCCTATGGGGTAAGACAATTAGCTCTAGTCACAGATTTTGATGTGTATCAATTTGCTTCTCTGACTAAATATGATTTGGCTCGGAAATAACTCTTGAATTGCCCAGTATGCATAGCCTGCAACTTTTACAGAGTGAGCAGTTTTATAGATTGCAGAAGGGAGCATAATACATGCAATGAAACAATTGAAGCTGAGTGAAGATGCCATTCTGATAACTGATGACTTGAGTGAGGCGGATGCACTACTTGCGTCTCAGTCTAAGCTCAAGAAGAACCCACGGATACAAGCTGCTGCGAACTTTCATGGAATACCCATTTATCTTACAAAGGTTGCTGGATGCTTGCTCGTCTTTGCTCTTATGGAATTTAGATGTCGCTGGGAAATATGATTCTGGAACTATTGGTTTATTTATGTAGACAAGCTCATTGATGCAAATAACAAAGGCCTTAAGGGCATTGATGTGGGACCGAGATGGTTCACAGGATTCAGAGTTGGAAGACAAGTCCAACTCATTGGAAAGAAAAGATGCTTTGGAGGTAATAATTATCCTTGCAACTCAATCAAATTTTTGCAGAGCATCAGACAATATAATATGACTGAGATTTTGCTGTGTTGGCCTGACTTCTGTGGTCCTTTTCTCCTTGCCTCTGAATCCATGGTAGAATGCTATAAATATAAGTGCAGAATTTTGAATTTGATTACGTTCTGCAATTACCTTATGGACAGGAGGCAAGAGTCGCTATCGAGCAGGTTGTAATTCCCAAAGGAGAGCCTGTTGAGCTACTTCCCAGGTCACCCAACATTATGTCTCTGCAGATTGAGCTTGTAAAGAAATACCAGCTTCAATCAGAAAGGATCGGGAAAGAGCCTGATGCACGTCTCAGAATTCTTCCATTTCACATGGAAATTGATGAAGGAGATCGAGTTTCGAGAGGAACTGATGAAGATGACGAGTTAGATGAATTCAGTAGCAGCAGCAACATTACCAATGGCTCCATCTATAGCCTCAGCAGACTACCCCTCCTTCCTGATTAGTCGTCAGTCTCCTTCAGCAGTCTCTATTGATTCATGGACTGCAACGATGTGGCATGGAGTCAGATATGATCTCCATGCTCTATGTATCGCAGTGATTTCAAATATCTAATTCTCCCTGCATGTAGTTGCAGAAGTGGGTCGATGTGACAATAATTAAGTGTTGAAGGTAAACTTGAATTATTGTGAGTGCAGGATTCTTCAGCCGCTTCAGTATCATTCGATTCATGGGCTCTCTCTGACACTCCGGAATGGGGCATACTGTTACGGACGGTTACGTACAGAAGGCCCACTTATGGTCCTGTTTGCCATAAAGCCCGGATTCTCTTTCCCGACGGGGCCTCAGTTATGGACCAATCCGTATTCACTGTTATGGAAGAATATGCCACTTGGACCAGATCCTCGCAGTCGTAGGTCTAACATGATAAAACTTTGACTCACTGTATTTTACCTCGAGCACCTTGACAGAACTTTGGAGGGCACGCTACTTTGTCCATGGCAGCCGATGCATCCAGCAGTAGGGGAGATGGATCTCATGAAATCATATGTGGAATGGGTTCCATGGTCAGTCCCATCACCGAGAAGACCTCTCCGACGAGCAAGAGGAAGCCCACAAGCTCCAAGTTCGCAGGAAGAAGCCGAGTCTCTGCCCAAGCCTGAAAGGATCGCCATCCGAAGAGAGGCTCAGCCTCTTCCCGTGAAAGCTGAGCTTGTGATATTCCTCTCTCTTGCCTTTAACCGTCGAGGTCGAGATCTCACATGACTTCTTGAAAATGGGACCGGGAAGGGGAGCAAAATACAGTACGGTCGAAGAGGCTTCCAGGGGCGACAGTGGGCCTTCGGCGACAGCTTTGATGCCTGGCTAGTGGCTGCAGGGCTCACTGTTATATATACATATATGCATATATATATATCTTATTCTTTATTTTATTATATTTTAAATGATGAAATATCTGTGGGTTTAGCTTCATTTCTTGCTCGATTCAGATTCCTAAACATTTTCTTATCAATTGCGTTCTTTATTAACTTGTTCTCATGCATTTGCCACGTGGATCCTCCGCGTTACCTGCTCAATAGCGGCGTCGCGACTTGCTTTACATCTTAGCCATTGCGGATGTTTTGTGTTGTCGGTATGGCAAAACTTGAAAAATCTTGGAATCGGCCCCTTCCTCTTAAGGGCCGTGAGAACGGTCGATCAAAAACATCCGACCGTTAAGACAAAGCAGGCAGCAGGAAGATTCAAAAAATCTTATTTCAAGACACAGACCGGTGTGATCCCCACATTGGAAGAACATCATACCTTGCCCTAGCAAGCGACAAACTCAACTGAACAGCTGTTCCTCGGGAAAAAAAAAACTGTCATTATTCAATAAAGCCTTGTTTTTCAGCCTTAATCGAGAATCCTCGGGTAAGAAAATAGTATATAACCAGTGCCATCCATATTGATGAGATCGGATAATTAATCAAAACTTGCCGAAGCTAAGAAGAACCGGCAGGGTAACTACTTCCAAGAATGTGACCCAGAGGAATCTGACTAGCTTTGGTTTGCAAACCTAATGCCCTTCTCGATCGAAGCTTTGAGGTCGGGGATGAGGTTCTCCAAACCCTGTTTCTCATAGTCTGATAATGGGCCTAACCCCAAAACTTCCTCCACACCATTCTTCCCAAGCTTCACCTGTTAACATTACAATCATTTTGGGTCATTGCTTGCTGGAATTTCCTAAACTTTGACCCCTACTGTATGAAACAAGCATCATATCTTCCCTGCCATCAGTTTTTCATGAGCAAGCAAAGCAAGGAAAGGTAAAAAAGTAGGGAGTTCCTAGAGGTTGGGCTGATCAATCACCTTAGAAGCAAAGAAAGGAAGTTCAGTGATGCTGGACTGCACGAACGAGCACTCCACCACATCAGGGACACCATTCAGTCCCTTCAGGCATGCATCAGCAAACAAGGCTCCCGCATAGCTGCAAACCAAAGAGATTAGCCAAAATGGACTAAAGCGCAAAGCTACAAGTTCAGTTAGATTCTCTGACAATGTGTAAAAGAAAGATCAGCATCATTGTACACTTACGCCATTGACAATGTTGCAGATCCCTTTCCAGCCTTCGCCTCCACGACTTCTGTCCCTCCATCTTGAGTCCGTTTAGTAAGTGCCTTGATATCTTCATCAGGTAAATTGGCTTTCGGTGTAGCCTATAACACAAAAATGAACATGAAATTAGAAGAGTATATAAGCTAGGTGTTACAGGAAGATCTCTCACTGTTCAACTGGAAGGATTAAAGGCCCGGCAAGTACTTGTGAAAACAATGGAAGGATGGTTATGCCAGCATGACCACCAACAACCGGTACATTAACCTCTGCAAGAAAACAATAAAGCATAAATTTGTAAGTTGCAAAGAAAGGACCAACTGATATTTATATTAAATCATCTTGACTCTAAAAGGGACTGAATGAGAGTAACAAATTAATAACCATTTTCACAGCAAATCACGGCCCTTCAAAACTATAGATGGCATTTCTAAAGTAGAACTGGTAGTAAACACAATCAAGAATCAAGAACAAATATACCTCCTACTGGGACTTTAGCCTTTCCAGCATAGAATGTCTTGGCCCGAACAACATCAAGAGTAGTCACACCAAGCAGCTTCTTCTCATCATATGTTCCTGCTTTCTTGAAGACTTCAGCTGCAATTGGGACTGTCGAGTTGACAGGGTTGCTAATCATATTCACCAGTGCCTGAACAGAACCTTAGTTAAAGCAAATTCTTGTGAAGTAAGTGCCAAGTGAAAAAGCAGAGGGGTTACCAGTTTCACTCTTTTAATTACTATAACAAATGCCAAATGAAATATGCCAAAGTCAGATAGCATAAAGTTTTTACACAAGGCAACTTGAATTATACGACTTGAAAGCATCACAAAGACAGGAAATTCAATGCAATATGCTGGTAATGACTTATGATTTTATAACAGCCTGCCCAACAAATTAATGTTTTACATTTTTAATAATGAGGTGTGTGGCTTTGCTGATTAATCCCATGGCTGGTGTAAACAGCCTCTAAGCGTGAGGAATGGTAAGTCTGGCCATACAGGCTATCTAATAGGGAGTGCATGGCTTCGTAATGACTCAAATTCTAGTCTTTACCACCCTATCAGGTTAGATTTAATGTTTTTATCATTCATTAGTAAGGAACTGATAATAACCAGAAGTGTATATTAACCTAGCATTTCAAGTGGTGAAAGAAAACTCACATTAGGGCAGTATTTTGCAATAGCAGTACATAGAGATTTGACAATGCCAGCATTGATGTTAAAGAGATCATCACGGGTCATTCCAGGCTTTCTAGGCACGCCAGCTGGAATGATGACAACATCTGATCCCTCCAAAGCTTGCCCCAGCTGTTCTTCACCCATGTATCCTGCCACCTGTTAAAAAAACAAGCATACGAACAACATCAGTCATGGTAACAATTGCAAAAAGATAACATGATCCATAATTTCCCGAGAAAGTGACCAGTAGCAAGTATTACAGTTAAAAACTAGCGGTTCTTAGCCTTTAGCCTAGGTTATGCTAACTCAAAGAGGATGGCTGAACTAAACAGCAAGTGGCGAAAATGTAGCAGTACTCATTGCTCCTACAGAAGCAGATAATCAAAATCACCTTAATCAGATGCAAGAGGCCTCAAACGGAAAAGTTGACAAACTCAAATTGTTCAACTGGGAAAGAGCCTAATCACCGGCAGATATTCATACTCTAAATACGTAAGATGCTCTACTTTACTGCTTCATAACTCTGTTGATGTTATTCCATACTAAGTTTACCGCGTTCCTAATTAGGGCCAACAGAAGGATAGCTCATTCTTTCAGATCAACAAAGACAATATCCAGATTCAAGACAGAGTATAAGGACCTCAGATCTGGTGTTGATGTGGCTGACGTCAGCTGCAACGCCGGGTGTCCCTGCAATATCGTAGAGAGCAAGCTTGGAGACGAGAGGATTGAGCTTCATGAGGAGTGCCAGAGGCTGGCCGATGCCACCAGCAGCTCCAAGCACTGCCACCTTCCTCTCTGGCACGACGCCGGAGCCATAGCCTCGGCGGAGGAGGCTCGACCTGGTAGCTGACCCCCTCCGGATCAAAGTGAACATGGAAGACCTCATCTCGTGGCGACCTGAGAGTTTCACTATGATCTCTGGTGTAGCGATCTCGGGCTGTCTGTCTGCTCTCCTGCCCCGGCGGCTGCCATATATACAGCGGTCGAGGCAAAAGACAGGTGGATTGGGACTAAATTGCGCAGAGTAATACAATACAGGGACTAAAAAATGAAAGTTCGAAATAGTGAGCTTCGAGATAAAGATATTCCAGAATATTCTGACGGCGTTAAGTCGGACGTGGCAGAAGTAACAGCTTTCGCACGGTATGGGATCTTTTGAAAGAAATAGAAAATACAGGGAGCCAGTTGAGTTTGTCAATATTATAAGCAATATCCAAAACGTCAGGCACATGAATTTTATGAGCCGCAGGAAGGCGAACGAAGCTCTCTTCAGCAACTTTCTGTTCTCAGCAATGCGATACTTCCCACTGTAAGCATGAGATTCTTCAAGACCCTTTGCCACCTTCTTCTTCTTCGGAGTTTCGAGATTTTGAATTGAGCTATTTCGGATGCTGAAGTTAAATGGTGTTGGTTATTCATGCTGTTAATGCAATTAAAGTACGTTGAAGTGGAAAAATTCCCCAATTATTGATTTTTTTTAGTGATGTTCTAGTTTGGGCGATGCTTGAGTAGTCTGTTCCGAGTTCTGTAGGGGCAATGAGTGCCTGTTAGTCCGAATTGAAGGTACCAGGACTTTCTAGGAGTGGGAATGCGAGTTGCATCTAATTTTCGGTTTGTGTTCACAGTAAAGGCCAGTTTTTTCTTATTAATTTGTTGTTTTTTTTCGTTCCTTTAATCTCTGCTGCAATGCATATGAATTCCATCAGGAAATTATCGCCTCTGAACCCGTTTTGCAAGTATATTGTAAGCACCCCTTCATCTCCATTGATCGGATATGCTATGGATGAGAAGCCTGTTTGCCTAAAGTGGAGCTTGTCACGGACGTTGGCTTGTGTCATTGCACATTCTTCAACAAGATTTTGTTATACTGGTCCATTGCAAGTCTGGACTTGTGCTGTAGAAACACTGGTTAGCACAGATTCAGATGGGAAGCAGTCGGAGGAAGATCACAAAGTGCATATAAATGGAAATACTGATTATAGGGAAAGTGAGAGAAGAAGAAAGATAGGACTGGCAAACAAGGGGAAAGTGCCCTGGAACGTAGGGAGGAAACACAGTGAAGGTAGGCGGTGAGAGTTCATTCTCTTTCAGCTGGGAACAATGGATTTGAAAAATTAATCAAGCTTGACTGTCATGAGTTTTTCTGATGTGCATATAGTGACTCGGGAGAGAATCAGGCAGAGAACAAGAGAAGCACTAAGGGATCCAAAGGTGAAGTGATGTAAGACCCAATTTTTGCATTTTTTTTCCTCTGCTTTCATTATGAACAGTTGGTTATCATTTGTGATAATGGGTGAATCAACTTGCTGTATGTGCTTTGGTGCCATTCTTTCTGGAGTCTCCCTCCCCAATTTGCCCAAGCTCTTGAATTTAGCGCTTGCATTTTCTCTTTCAGGTCAGAAAGAAGATGGCCGAACATCCTCGTCCTCATAGGTAATCCATGTCTGTTATGGGTAGTGATCTCTTTAATTGTCTCTCTGGGCAAGGAAAGGTTTGTTGAATGCACTTGAAACTTAACAGATAAGCCAAATAGGTTGTTCTGGCTGTCAAGCATAAGTTGCAGACTCCAGAAGGATGTATGGTATAAGAGAAGCATCCATGTGTATGGACTAAATCTTTGGCTGGTTTTGATAATGGCCATGCTTAATTGCTGCTATGGTGGTATCTGAGAGCCAAATGCCAAAACACATTTCTAATGGTATAACATGGTGGCAAGCATTTCAGTGGGGTTTAAAAAAGAAAAGTGAAAATTATAAAGAATAAAATATTTTGAAAAATGGATGTGCATTTCCATTGTCTTTTTTCTGTTTTTAACTATTCTGCCATATACTGCACCCACCTGCTAAACTGAGACTCCTATTTATGGTATATTTTGGTCATATTCACTCCAGTGTGCTAATTGTTCACTTCTATACTGGCATCTAAGATTGTATTGGAGATTGAATAATTATGACTCCATCTTCGTGTGGAGATATGAACTCAAATCTTTTTGCAGTGATCAGATTAAGGCAAAGATCAGATCCTCGCTTAGACAAATTTGGAGAGAACGTTTGAAAGGGAAAAAGATGAAGGAGGAATTCTTCTTATCATGGTGCGACAACATTGCAAAGACAGCCAAGAAAGGATTGGGCGACCAAGAAGAGCTGGACTGGGATAGTTTTGATAAAATTAAATCTGAACTAGCGCTCCAAAAACTTAAGAGAATGGCAGAGAAAGAAGCTGCTAAGATAATAGCAAAGGTAAGAGCACAGAGAGCAGCTGAGGCAAAAAGAGCGAAGCTGGCAAGGCTTGCTCAGAAGAGAAAGGAGAGGGAAGAGAAAAGAAAAGAAAGAGAGGAGAAGAAGAAGACAACGCTCTCCAGAAAATTAAAGGAAAATAGAGTTGATTTGGAAGTTACTGGACTTAAACATAAATTAGAAAAGGTAACTGTAGAGTAACTTGTCATCAAAATTTCTGCTATTTTAGCAACTACGTAATAGCACACCACAGTGACTTCTGGAAGTGAGCGAGGTTAAAATGAGGATATTTCATGATTGATGATCTAGTAAGCTGCAGCCATTTCAAGATACCCGGTGTTTACTTGGTCGTTAGGTGTAGGGATGAATCCATATGACAAATGAAACTTTCAACTATGGACTTCTTAGCTCCTATGCGACATTGAACATTTTTCACTTGAAAGCATCTTTTGCATTTCCTTCTGATTGTCTTATTCTTGAATAGCACGTGTTCTCTTTCAGATTCAGAGAAAGAAACCAGTCACCATCCACACTACCAGGCGAAGAGATGCGACACTCCTTCATGCACCGTTTTGGGAGAAAATGGATTTGGAATGCATAAGGAAAGGAAAAGCAAGAAATGGAGTTTCTCTGGCAGATCAGATTCGTGCTGCCAAGAATAAGAGAGCAGAATGCATTGCTCCAGAGTAATTGTTAGCTTGCAATTCATCCTTCCTGAGAAATCAAACAGAGTTCTGTAGTGCTCTCCCTGAGCTTCGAAGAGCTGCCGACAAAGAAACCATGGCCTGGTGTTACTGTATATCAACTTCAGTGTGAGTTCATGTCTACAGCTCTCTGATGTGATTTTCTTGGTTACACCAATCTGTAGCATTTACTCTAACCGTGCTTCCTTTCTCCTGAATAACTTGCAGGATTTATCACTCGGTGACTGCTAGAGTGGACTCTTGGAGAATATTCTCGTCTCAGAACCGAATACGGGAAATACCATACTTTCTGATGAATCCCAAGTGTCGGGGAAGAATTGAAGGGAATTGTTACAGGCAGGCAGTTGCCTGTGACTTGCAAGTTGAGGAATGCTTGTAAGTTAGAAGAGTTGCAGTTGGATGATGAGTTAAAGTGGTGGCACCTGCCACAGATTATATTGTTTCTTATGTTGCTCTTAGACCAAATGAAGAAGTCATCTTTAGGTGGTAGTTGCTGGCTAAATAGCCATCTAACGGATGCAAGTCGACTTTCTTGGAGAGTATCGGAACAAACTTAAGATTTCATATTTGTAATGTTATTCAAGTGCATCCAATGGCCGTATCATTGGGAGGGTAAGATTTCTGTCGCCCCTATGTCTCATATCCACCGTATGCACTCAGTTATATTTGGGCGATGCCCGTCCGGTGAGCTTCTTCTTCTTCTTCTTCTTCTTCTTCTTCTTCTTCTTCTTGTTGCTAGAACACGAGACGAATGAGACGTGGTTCAATTATGCCCACAACTCTTTTTCGATCCAGAGCCAAAATTATTTTTGAATTCAATTTTGAACCAGCTTCATAACCTGCCAGTACTGCTAGGTTAGATGGAGTGGTGTTGATCATGCGTGCAGTTGATGTTTATTCCCATTTCAGATGGGAAACCCGTTCAATCCCGTCTTAAGTTTTTGGAAAACAGTTTCCTAAACTGAATTTTGTTTTTGTTTTCCTTCAGGGAATCTGCGACTGAATTTCCTCGAGATGTCCCAACAAGGGGAAGATATTTGAACAACCAAACACACCCACAACAATCCACGGTCAATGTTCTTGTTCGCCTGAATCAGTGCTTCCCCTTCCCAGTTAGTTATGCTATGTTTTCTTCTATTCCTTAAGACTCCTCAACAGCCTCCAAACCCCCACCAAATCTCCCCTCGATTTGGCCTCGAATTGCATAGATATTCGCGTCGCTACTGGCGCACGAAACGTCCCGATTCACCGCATCAGGCGAATTCAAATTGCGTTCGGCTCCGGGTGAACAAGGGATTTACCGCTTTTGATTAATTTTCATGTTTCAGCTTCGTGTTAAACGGGCTAGCACCTAACCGAACAAATGGTGTCAAGAGACAGTGAGACTCAAGACAAATGTGTGCATATTAAATTAGGCTTAACGTGTTGACAGTTATGGCAGCTAGTAGTTGGTAGTGTTAGCTCATCTTCTCCTCTTCTTATTGCACCCTTCCTCCTCCTCTTCTTTGACGCATTTTCTCAACTCATCGCACTTCGTATTAGATTCCCTCCAAAGCACGCCCACACGCCATTCAATATCCCGATGGAACTGCCCCTCAGGTCGCCGGACTCCGGTGGCTCCGGCAACTCCCGTCGAGTGAGGACGCCGTACAAGTTAGAAACGAAGAGCCTCTCCTACAAGTTATGCACCAAACTGGAGCACAACTGCTTCGAGGCCCAGAAGAGAGCTCCCAAGTTCATCCTGAAGGACGTGAACTGCGAAGCCAGGCCTGGTGAGATCACGGCAATTGCAGGTCCCAGCGGGGCAGGAAAAACCACACTGCTCGAAATCTTGGCCGGAGATAAAGAGCCGGGCAGCGGGAGAGTATCGGGCCAGGTACTTGTAAATGGTCATCCCATTGACTCGAAACAGTTCCAGAGGCTGTCAGGCTACGTTTCGCAAGAGGATGCGTTGTTCGGCTCGCTGACAGTTGAGGAGACTCTCATGTACAGTGCACTCTTTAGGCTCCGCGGTGGGAGGAGAGAGGCAGCTGATAGAGTGAGGGAGCTCATCAAGGAGCTTGGTCTCAATCATGTGGCCGGTTCGAGGATCGGAGGGATAGGGTGGGATCGGGGTATCTCGGGCGGGGAGAAGAGGAGAGTCTCGATCGGAGTTGAACTAGTCCATGACCCGCCCGTGATTCTCCTTGATGAGCCGACTTCAGGATTGGACTCTGCCTCGGCTTTGCACTTGGTGAAGTTGCTGAAGTTAATGGTGCTGCGCCAAGGAAAGACTATTGTCCTCACGATCCACCAACCTGGGTTTCGAATCCTCGAGCTCATTGATCGGGTCATCCTGCTCTCAGACGGCCTCGTTCTTCACAATGGGCCTTTAGCTCTCCTCGAGGAGAAGTTCATCGTCGCTGGTCTTGGGGTTCCTGTTCATGCCAATGTGCTCGAATATGCAATCGATGTCATAGAAAGCATAGACCCGCAAGGCCATGAAGAGCCCGGGTATGTCCTCCGAGGAAATAGTGAAGAGGAGGAGAAAATCAACGCTTCCTTCGGCCCAATATCATCATCCAACGAGAAGTCCCACTCTTACCTGAACTGTTGGCATCGAGAGGTGCTGATACTCGGGAAGAGATTCTTCAGCAACATTTTTCGAACCAAGCAACTCTTCGCCACCAGAGTCATACAAGCTCTAGTCGCAGGATTTGTGCTCGGGACGATCTTCTTGAATGCGGGGAATGATGTGGGACCGCTAGCCCTGCAGACCCGACTCGGCTTCTTTGCCTTCAGTCTCACATTCTTGCTCTCTTCCACCACCGAAGGCCTCCCAATCTTCCTCCAGGAGAGGAGGATCCTGATGAGGGAAACCTCAAGAGGAGCGTATAGGGCGTCTTCCTATGTCGTCTCCAACACCCTGATCTTTGTCCCATTCCTTCTAATGGTCGGAATCTTATACTCGGTCCCGGTCTATTGGCTAGTCGGGCTGACAAGAAGCACGGAAGGGTTCCTCTACTTCCTCCTCGTGGTTTGGATGGTTCTTCTAATGTCGAACTCCTTCGTGGCTTGTTTCAGCGCCCTCGTCCCTAACTTCATAATGGGGACGTCAGTGATCGCCGGCCTAATGGGATCCTTCTTCCTCTTCTCGGGCTACTTCATCTCAGAGGAAAACATCCCGATCTACTGGATATGGATGCACTACGTAAGCCTATTCAAGTACCCGTTCGAGTGTTTCCTGATAAACGAGTACGGAGGGGATCGTGGAAGGAGGAGGTGCCTCGAGTTTGGGGATGGAGAATGCACCTTGAGTGGGAGCGGCTTCTTGAGGCAACAGGGGTTGGCAGAGCCGGATAAATGGAATAACTTGGGCATGATGCTCGGTTTCATCGTCGGGTACAGAGTCCTCTGTTTTCTGATCCTGTGGTTCAGATGTTATAAGATCAGAAACTAGACATACTGAGCATAGAGATCTGTTATCACTCGACTCTTCCCTTTCCACCTACTCTTTCTTTTTTTTTTTTCCTTCCCTTTTTTGAATTGTTCACGATTCTTGTAGACAAATTTGTTCCATTCAGAAAACCTAGAGGCATTACATGAGAGTTCATCCGCACCTGGGGCAGAAATCACGAAATCGACGTTACCAAGATCAACATATGAGAGTTGAGATTGAATAAGTACCGAATGTCATTGAGAAATTTCAACGGTTGAGGCTCAAAATCAATGAGCCACGGATGGTTCCCAGGCTGATGAGCTCTAAGTTTAGGCCTGGCCTCTATTATGAGTTCTTCCGTCCTCCGTCTAATCAATCACCTGTCATCACCCCAACTGTTGAAGACATGGAAGGACGAAGCTTAGGCATGTGCTAGGTGCAAAGTAGAGAGATGTTCATAAAAGCAAAAGATATCGTGTAAAATATCATAACTAACACTCTCAAACGGATCGAAGTTCGGGATGGACAATGCTTTTCTCATAAATCGAGCTTGATCCATGATGCCTCGGTGCCCATGGTTGCCCATTGCAAGAAGGTAGGCTTCTATTTTTAACTTAAAAGACAGGATAAGAGAGTCTCCTGGAGAAACCGAGTTTGACCAGAGATACATATGAGCAAGCCCCTTGAAAGTGGTTTTATAGCTACAAGGTGAAAGGCCAAAAGCTGGACATCAAAACACTCGCATGGACAGAAAAACACGCATACGAAATTTAGGATCATCGTATAGCTAGCCAAGCCATGCAGTTTGGTTATCAAGTTATCATAGGCAAGGATCTAGAGCTGAACAAAGAGCATGACCTTTGCAAGCTCAAGAGCCTTCTCACGCCCAAAGAACTTCTCCACTATAGCTAACGCAAACTCCATTGAAGTTCCAGGCCCTCTGCTGGTAATCAGGTTCCCATCGATCACCACCCTGTTCTCGGCTTCACTGGGATCCGATAACTTGCTGCACATCGCAGGGAAAGCTGTGGCCTTCTTTCCCTGAGTAATAATAGATGGAAAAATAGGCAGAATTTTCATCCATTAAAAGGGGCATTGGTATTTAAAAAATGGATGAAGAAGAGGAATGCATCTAGTGAAAAAGAAAAAGAAGTCGTCCTTGAGACAGAAGCAAAAAGGTCTAACAGAAGGGAAATCCAAAGGAAAGAAAGGAAAAAAAATGTCCGGTTTCAAGGGGAATACTTTGACGAACTGGTATTTGCAATTGATATGGATTTAAGACCACAAATGAATTGGCATATGATATTCGGGATGACGAAACAAACCAACCAGAGGAATGCAACTTATGAAATGCAAGTAAACTTGAGCATGTGCAAACAGGCTAGAGATAGCATAAATAATTATGTAGTTCATTCTCTTTGAATAAGCAATCATGATGGCAACTACGTATGCAGAGAGCGATACAGAGAGGGGATCAACGCAGATATTGTTGGAAATACCTTGAGCAAGCCATGAGGCTCCAGGACTAGAGCTGGGGAAGCACATATTGCTCCATAAGGTCTGTTTGATTCCTGCTGCTTCTTCAGCAAATCCACCAACTTCTCACACTTAGCAAATGCTTGAGCTCCACCAAGTCCTCCCTACAATTTCCAATATGTGATTCAACCAAATTAAAAATATTTCACAAACATTAATTGTTGAGAAAATACTAAAAAAGACATTCAAATAGAGGAAATTGTAAACAATCTTACTGGCAACACAATAAGATCGTAGGAAAGCTTTGCAGCCTCATCAAGGAGCATATCTGCAACTAGTTTTACTTTCCGGGATGCCTCTATTTCTAACTTATCATCGACAGAAGCCACGACAACATCTGCTTTTGCACGCCTTAGAACATCAATGATTATACCAGCTTCCATTTCCTCTGTACCATCAGCAATAGGTACAAGTATCTGAAATGCAGAAACAACACAAACACAAATGAATCAAATTAAGCTACTATATCCTGATGCTGTGGGCACATAATAGATGGTGTTATTGGGGGCTCAGCATAACAGCGGAAGCACATGCTTTCCAGTATATTGCCCATGATCTATTTAGCATGTAGAATAAAGGAAAATTTTGTCCATGAAGTTTTATCACATTCATGAAATGGATCTTACAACACAGCCACCACATTCTCATTTGACTATGTACACATCATAAAAATGTTGGCCTGGAGAGCTGCCTCTACCTGGAAGGAGAGGGAAAAGGAAAGGAATAGGAGAGACCTGAGTGAAAAAGTGGTGAATGGCAAAGAAGTAGGAGAAAACTACAGTCTAAATTCCAAAAATAGTGCAAAAATGCAAACATCTTGAAAGACCCAATCTCACCCGAGGGGTTTTGTCAAATGTCCATTCCATTGAATTTCGTTCTGCGATTGTATACTCCTCCCCATGATTAGGACGCATCACCTGCATACAAGTTGAACCACAGGGACTTGGAAGACCAAATAAGCAGGATAACAGAAAGAACCAAAGATATTCTAAATCTACATTTGGTATAGCAGAAAGAGGCAAAAGCAATGGATCCCCCTGCAGTATAGAAACAAATGTTGCTTTCCAGGAATGAAAATTCAAATAATAAGATAGTGTAGGAAAAAGTAAGGTGAAGTGATTTACTTTAGCCATCTGCATGTAATAGAGTTAAAATAGTATCCATACAAGAATTTTTTTTTCAAATGGCTACATATGTATGTTTTTTCAATTGAAGAGCAACCCGCATTGTGACATGAATGATATAGCCTCAACCCAGTTCATCTCCATCTGATTTGTTGTAAAGTCTTAGCAATTTACACATACACAAGTAGCCCCCATAAATATTCAATCTTCAACTAATAAGTCCCATAATTTTTTCAGGTTTTAAACATGCAAAAACAAATGGTTTTCTAAGAATCAAATGGGGGAAGAAGGCCTGAGGGCAAACCTACCAGTGGACCAGCGACTTCATTTGCTTTATCTTTTCCACATAATTGCTGGATCAAGGAAACTGCATATTCCATGGTTGTGCCAGGTCCACGACTGGTCACCACATTGCCATCTTTCTGCACTCTTGATTCAACAGTTATTGCAGAAGGTGCTAATTGTTCCATGAATGACGGGTGACAAGTTGCCTGAGATAAATCAATGCACCATTCCAGTAAATCCAGTGATTCTTACACAAACAATTCATCAACCTCACTAATTTAGTAAGTAATATGATCATTAATGACTGTTTACCTTCAATCCCTTGAGCAAACCCCATGTTCCCAATGCCACTGCCGGGGATGCACAGACTGCAGCATAAAGGCGCCCATCTGCTGCTTGTTTATTCATCATCTTTTCCAAAATCTTACAGTCCCTAAGATTGGAAGCACCTGGCATTCCTCCCTGAAACATAGGTTTTATTGAAGTTTCACATATAAGCTAAAAGCAGCCAGGATGGCATTTTCAGACAGTCCAGCAAATTATTAGGAAGGCGACAGGCCTAACAACAGAAGCCCACAGGTGTCAAAGGATCCTGCTTGACTTTTATGCAGAGATAAACAGCACTGACAACTAGTGAACAAATGCCAGGTTATTTATATAACTGTTGTAGTGCACAAAAAGCAGATAAATCAAAGTAGTTGTTAAATAGGAGCAGGTTAATGCATGTACTGGGCGACATATATCAAAAGCTTAAGAAAATACAGGGCATGTCAAAGTATATCAAGCTCAATCTAGCAGCAAGTAGAGCTTATTAGGAATGGATGATGAGATCTCAAGGAAATTAGTAGAAGTGAGTGCACTGTGAGGTCAAACGCACACAAGCATCCCAGCAAAAGATTCAGCAAACATTCATGAGGTCAATTTACTTGATTTCAATAGTAATCTAAAACAAATTCAACCTTTCAGAGAAAATCCACAGGTCCGTTCAGATTCTACACTAGAAACTGACTGTGTGCTCGGAGAGAGGGGATTTACAGGGAGAGAGATGAGATCGAAGACGGTCTCAGCGCAATCAGAGACCAAAGCGTCGGCTACTATCTTCACGCCGTGGCACGCGTCAACACGGAGCTGCTTCTCGACGGAGCCAACGGTGACGTCGGCGCCGGCTCTCCGCAGTATATCAATCACGATCACCGCCTCCATAGGCTCGATTCCATTCGCCACCGGAATCAACACCTGATGATGAATTTGCGAGCATGAAGGAAACGAATTTAATCAATTATATCACAAGCTAAGCTCACTTCAATGGAAGAAAGATGAGTAAAATTGCCTTCGAAGAAGAAGCCATTGATGAAGCTGAAGCGGAAATGTAGGAAAAGTTTGAGCGGCTCTTCGCAGAAGAGGATAGACTGCGTCCGGGAAGAGAGAGGCGGTTGCTCTTTGGGATGAGAGAACAGTGAGGGGAAAGTGAAACTATATGACGAAGTCCCATTAGGGTTCGGGTGACTCCGGTCGGTTCATAGCCTATCCGCCATTAACAGGGTTAGCACCGAGCTCTCTCTAGACCCAGCTCGAGCTCAGTGCAACCAATTTTTGCCTGATCCCGGATCACTGGTTCCGTCGACTGTCAAGCGCTGCTGGTCCCGTCATTTGACAGCACACCAGTGAACCGGGTTTAGGCAACGACCGCGAGGACGGAGCTGTAATGGGCCTGATAGTGTCTCAATGGGCCGATGAGTAAACAGGCACATGGACCGGGCACAGCTTGGGCCCATCCAGAGTCTAGCCGTTACAGAAGTTGAATGGGTCCGCGAAACTTTAGGAAAAGATGGAGGCTTTAAACGTAAATATAAAAATTCTTCAAAAATATTTCTTTTGCAATTAAGTCCTTTCAGCAGCAGCCCGTCATCTTCTGTCTTCACCGACCCGTACAAAGGAAGGTACTGATCTGAACAAACTCTGATTCGTGACTCCGACGGCTCAGCGAGCTGCTCTTCCCTCCTTCACTCCAATGCCCGACAAACAGTAGAAGGAGCCAGACCTGTGAGATCTCCCCCTCTTGGATTTCATTTGTCTGCTTCAAAGTTGGAACTAATCCATGCCTTCATCTCCCAAAGTAGTCTATCCAGGCCGCCCGGCCCCGCGCAGATCGACGGTCGTGGTGCTAGCCACCTGCCTCCTGATCGGCTTCTCCGGCTTCATCTTCGGCCTCACCGCGATTCTCAGCTCCAGTCGTTACAAATGCCCCAGCGCTGAGCCTCGATCAGTCCGTGTTGTTTGGCAGAAAGAAGCAGGTGGTAGTAATGGAATATTTACGATGGATGGAGTTCAGAATGGGAAAAGGCATAAGGCAATGGGGTTTGTCGGTATTCAGACGGGGTTTGGATCCGTTGGACGTCGAAGATCTCTCCGGCAGACTTGGATGCCCTCTGATCGACAAGGCCTCCGGCGGTACTTACTCGCTTGAGTTGGACTTTCCATTTTATATTGTATGCATATTTTTAGTAAATGATGGGTTGAAATGTAGCATCTGATTTCATGAATCCGTTCTTTCAAGTTGATCGTTCGGTGTAACGGTCAAAGTGGATCAAACATTGCACTCAGATCATGAGATATTTTTCAGTTGCAGCTGATCAGAAATGCTGAAGTGCGTTGAAATTTCAAGAGTCGAGCTCTTAAGTTTTTACATACACCCAGTTCGCCTTCCACAAGCTTGAATATCATTTGTGAAGCTCATTGTTTACTAATCATTATTGACCTGAGGCCTTGTTTTGTTCAGCTTGTAGGTATAGATACTTTTGTACCATAAATCATTTAATGATTCTTTACTCGTGATAAAGATTTGTCATAATCTTTTGCAGCTTGGAAGAAGCCACTGGATTGGCGTTCAGGTTTGTAATTGGAAGAACCAAAGACAAATCCAAGATGTCGGAGCTCAGTAAGGAAGTGGTTGAATATGATGACTTCCTGTTGTTGGACGTTGAAGAGCGATACAGTATGCTCCCATACAAAACGTCAGTGCTGAGATGATGCATATGTTTTTCCCTGTTCTATATGATTTTCTGAAGTTCATTCTCTGTTATCTTTTGCAGGCTAGCATTCTTTAAAGCTGCCTATGCACTCTTTGATTCCGATTTTTATGTTAAAGCAGATGATGATATATATTTGAGACCAGGTAATTCATTATTAAAAGCATGTAGGTATCAATTTTATCCTTATATCCTTTGGATTCCTTCATGATCTTACTATTGCATTTAACAATCTTTCAGATCGCCTTTCGCTTCTCTTAGCAAAAGAGAGAAGTCATTCTCAAACTTACATTGGATGCATGAAAAAGGGGCCAGTTTTTACAGATCCCAAACTCAAATGGTCAGTTATTTTATGCTTTGTACATGTGGCCCTCTTGGTCTTCTTGATGTTTCTGTTATCTACTTCTTTCTTATTATTGATGGCAGCTAAAGAAATGCATGATAAATACATTGCTATTCATTAGAATGTAGAAAATACTAGGAGATGACTGCAAATTTTTGGTTATGCTGCATGCAGTAAATATACTTTGGCCACTGATTAGTGCCGAAACGGTATTTATTTAAGCATGTCTGCGTTTCTGTGATTGTATATGTTATGCTTGTTGGTCAGTGATCTTGAAGAAAGAGAGATGACAATATTATTCTCTGGAAAGCTTATTAAGTTTCCTAAGGATATATATGGAAATTCTTCATATATAGAAGTTCATTGGGTTCTTGATCTAAGTATAATATTGAAATTTTGCCACATACTATATCCAGCAGTGAAGGTAGTAGAGAAGTTTTGCTTTTTTACAAAGTGAGAGAATGGAATATTTTGAGGCCATGAAAGAGTTGTCGTTTTTTTTGGACAACCTCTTCTTTATGATGATATAATCTATTATGGTTAGTGCAGGTATGAGCCGTTGGGATATTTACTTGGCAGGGAGTACTTCCTGCATGCCTATGGACCAATCTATGCACTTTCTGCTGATGTTGTTGCAAGCTTGGTTGCTCTTAGAAACAATAGGTATGTTTTCTCTGGAGTATGGGAGGACTACTCTGAAGATTGCATACCAATCCGTTCATTTATACCCATCAGTTGTACATTTCCTAATTTACTCTCAGCTTGATTACTTTGCTAAATTTCAGTAGCAACTTACCGTGTTAGAGCATTGTTTCCTGTCACTGAGATCTCATATTTGGTTAAAATTTAATTGAATCTTAGAGGCACTGGAAGGAATATTTGGAGAATTCTTTTCCTGTTAGCTATCTTTTCTTTGCTTCCTGGATACGATCCTGTTAGGTTTCTTACTCAGTAATGACTCGTTACTATTGAAAGAAAAGAAAGCATACCAAGTTTACTCATGCCGTCTCTGTGTATCAGAACGACTGATATTTTGGTTATATTGTTCCTTTGGGACTTCAGTTTCCGAATGTTCAGCAACGAGGATGTTACCATTGGTGCTTGGATGCTAGCGATGAATGTTAAACACGAGAATGAGAAAGCCCTCTGTCAGCCTGAGTGCACGTCATCATCTATTGCTGTTTGGGACATACCAAAGTGTTCAGGTTAGGTTTACTATTGTTTCTCTTCTGTTCACAATAAATGGTTGGATTCCATCTGATAAGTTCTGAAGGGGTTAGTATACATCATGTTGAGATTAGGATACAAACGTCGGATGATTAAGTAATAAAAAAAAGTTTTTTTGATTCAGGGCTGTGTGAACCTGAGAAGAAGTTACTGGAGCTTCATCAAAAGGAGGCTTGCTACAAGGGCCCGACAATGGAGCCTGACGAATAGTGATTGGCTTGCCAAACCATGGCAGGCGGATTTCTTGTAACATAGTGATCCTACCACATTCTTTAGAAGCCTATCATCTCTGATAGCAAACTGGGCTCATTTCCACGTTCATTCGTCCACCCCTCAATGAGCCGCTTTCCTCCACTATACCTATACAAACAATTTACAGAAGCTGATAGCTCGTGGCGATTGTGGTCGCAGGCTGTAGACTTCCATTCTTTAAAAAATTGATTCTTGAGTTCTGAAGATTGCTCCTCATCCCCACCCTCCCGTTCATATCACGAAAGCCTCGCCCGGATGAGGGACTTACGTTTTCAGCCATTTCGAGCTGTAGAGATCGGTTCACGCTTCACACGCAGCCACTGGGCCAGAGAGGATCTGACAGCGGGTTGGGCCTGACTGGCCTTAATTTTTCCTTTTATTCCCGGCCCAACAGCCCCCCAATGGGCCTGATCCGATGATGTACTTAGGTCCTGCATCCCCGTAATACCCCGCTATGAGAATGAATTTTTGGGAGACGAATTCGTAAATTCCTCACCATCTGGGTAACCCTTTCATGGATCATAGTAGGGAAGAAGCTCAAGAAGACAACCCCTGCGACAGGAAATGTTCGTTTTAAGTTGATCACGGGCACCACGTTGACCTTCCCGATCGATCGAGGCCCTCTGTGCACTGCAATACGAATTCGATCGCAGAGGAAAGAACGAGTACCACAGGTGCTCATAAAGAAATAGAGTATAATCTTTTATTCATTCAGATGGAGCAAATGTGCCCATTCGCATCATTGACTCGTACATATTAATCAGTACAGTGAGAAGAAGTCAGGGGGGAGGACACCCATCTCGAGAAGAACCTTGGTACAGTTGGCATGAGCCACTTTGGTGGCGTAACTGAGCGAGCCGGCGAACCGAGCCGGTTGAGCGACCCCGTTCCTGTTGGTGAGGGAGACGCGGGCGATGTGGACCGTGCCTTCCAGAAGCTCGCTGCAGCCGGCGTCGGGGCTCTCGAGGAGAGACACCTCGCAGAGCTCGTCCTCGTGGTCGCCATCCACCGGGATCCTGTACCAGCCAGATTGGTCGGTCGTGGCCTCGGTCGAAACCGTGACCGCATTCGTGGTCCTGTTGCGGCACTCCACCTTCACCTTGGCACCTGAGAGCAGAGAAAAAACAAACCCATGTTAACCAATTCCATGACTAACAATGAAGAAAAGGTGCCTGCGGCATAACTCTCCCTGCCTTTCAAATCATAGCTGAGTGGGGTTGCAAAATCTACGCGGCAGGTGTCGCAGTAGACGGGGCCCTCGACGGTGAGGCTTTCAACGCAGTGGGCAACGCCGACAAGGCAAAGAGCTGCGATGACGGCGGCAGCGAAACCGTAGTTCTTTGCCATCATATTGTCCTTCTCTCTCTCTCTTTTTTTTTTTTTATCTATCTGCTGTTTTTGTTCTTCCTTTTCTTGATGGGCGCGATGGTAGACCTGCATGAGAGCGTTCCTATTTATAAGGAGGCAAGCGAAGAACAGATTTTGAGCCGTCCTAATTCTACTTTCTATCATTGGTGGTTGAATGGGTCTTGTTCTTCCACTATTTTGGGATCGCCAAACGACATGGAGGACGAGAAGGGGGGAGGGAAAAGGGGCAGACAATAACAAGAAAAAAAAAAAGACAAATCACCAGCTTGAATTGGTTGAGGACCATGAAAATATTATTACTTGAACGGTCAGAAAACAATTAGCACATGCCATACATGCAGCTGAAAGTAACATACAGATTTATCTTTCAGTCTTCAAACCTTATACTAGATCCTGAACTCGAACAAGAAAGGAAAACTAAAAGGGCCGCAGCATTAGACGTTCAGACACATTCATTGTTGGAGAAGGAATTGCTATAAAGAGAATCGATACGAAAGGAATTCTAATCCTCAGGCCACGAGTCGGGCTTCTTCTGTTGTGAAATCCTGTGAGGGAAGATCAAATCTAATGCTTCGTGTGACATCGAAGAAGTGCTTGACTGCTTCTTCTGGGGTCCCGACAAGGACACCATGTCCTAGGTTTAGAATGTGTCCTGTCCGTCCAGCACATTTCACGACCCTGAGAAAGATGTCCATGTTAGTTGAAGATTCAGGTCAGAAATGACAGGCCGGACCAAAATTAGTCCAATCCTTGTATCCTTCCATTGTTAAGGCAATATATGAGATCTCTTTTTTTTCCCCTATCTCTTACTAGCTAAACAGCAAAAGAAGATTGCGTCATATAGATACACATCAGCAAAAATTCATGCCCAAAGTAAAATGCTTTCATGATAAAGAGAAATTAGATCAGAGAAAGAGACCTGTGAATTTCATCAGTCAGAGCAGGAAGAGGTGAAAACAAGCACGCGGGGTCTACATTTCCCTGCACGCTGACTCCGGGACCTAATCTTCTTCTCCCATCGGCCATGTCAATGGTCCAATCAAGCCCGATCACATCCACACCGGTTTCTTTCATCCGCTCTAGAAGGCCCCCATTACCGTTGATGTAGAGCACAAGTGGTGTTCCAGGGCACTTCTGCCTCACCGCATTCACGATCTGCAGGTACCTATGACAGTTTTAAGTGCATGTGGAGATATGAAAGACAAGAACCAAATAACAGACAACAACGAATTAGCTAAGATTTGTATAAACAAATTCCATGAGTCCTTTCCTTGAGTTACTTTTAAGCTTCTTCATCCCAAGTAGACTGGGAAGTAAAACCGGTTGTGGCCCCTTGAACCACTCGACAAACCCACAAGTTCTGTACTAAGCATTTTCTCAGCAGAACAAATTAGAAAATGGATTCCACCAAACGATCAGGATCCATCAACTATTCCAGTTCATTCCTTTAATCTTCTCAGCATCACACAGATGATTTCTGATTTCCTAGCTTGATGTAACCACAACTTTTTGAGCTAGTTATAGCCTTTATAGAAGCAACCAAAGTAAATTGACATATAAGCTCAAATCAATCATAGAATTATAAACTTATTAAGACAGAGAAGATTCTATTACACACAAGACATTAAGACACAAAATTGTACGATAATGCAACACAGAGAAAATTATAGATCTCACTTGCCTCTTCAATATAAGGTTTTGACCACTGTTCCCACACATGGGGTGGAAGTTGCCCGCCCCATGAGTCAAATATTTGAATGCAGTGGGCCCCAGACTCCACTTGGAAGATAACATACTCAGATATGGCCTTGGCCAAATGGGAGAGAATAGCCCTTAAGATATGCGGAGCAGTGTGAGACATGCTCTTGATGTTCTTATACGTCTGAGTGGTTCCCCCTTCGACAATGTATGTAGCAATCGTCCATGGTGCCCCAACAAAACCTAACAGAGCAGCCTGCCCTTCGATCTTTTGCAAAGAAAATATTCAAGTTTAAAATGGTGAATTGCAAGTAAAAGGTACTCTTTTTATTTTTCTCCAGACAGTGGAGGGAAGCAATAAATATGTAGTAATCATCCAATTATCAGTCCCAGCATTAAGAATATGAAATACCACTGTGCGAAGAATCCTGAGGGACTCCCCAACAAATTGAAGCTTTCCCAAGTCAAGAGGATGCAGAGCCTTCAGACCTTCCTCAGAGCGGATTGGCGATTGAATCACTGGACCCCTGACATCTTCAATGTCGAAAGGGACCCCAAAAGCAGGTAGAGGAGTAAGTATATCCGAGAAAAGGATCACCCCATCAGGTCGAAAAGCCTCCCAGGGCTGCAAAGTGATCTCCACAATTAGATCTGTGGTCTCTGACCTCTCCCTGAAGGATGGGTGCTTCTTGGCAAGCTCTTGGTAGGCAGCCATGTATCTTCCTGCTTGTCTCATCATCCAAGCAGGAGGGCGGATCACCGGTTCCCCCCTTGCTGCTTTCACCAGGAGTGGATCTGTACACAAGTTTTGATCCAAAAGAAGTAATATGAAGCAGCTAGAAATGGACCACTTGCTATTTCTTACAGGCCTGAATTATCTATCCACGTTAGATTTAGATTGTCTTTTACATAGATAATATAGAGTCTCCTCAATTAGAAACAAGTCCAGTATCGCCACACTTACAGACTGGTTTAGAAGTCATATAAGGCTGAGTTTGGTTCCATAGGATGGTTCCACCATTCTGTCTCCCTCTCACTTCAGAGACTATCAAATGCAATACAAATCCTCCATGATAAAGCTATCATTCGTAGCTACAAGAGAATTCATCCCACAGGCTTTACAGCATTTTCTAACAAGTTGAGGGCATTAATCGTTTGTCAGGATATAACTATCAAGGCATAATAGATTTGCAAGGTTTGGGACATCTTCTGAAAGCCCCTGACAGTATATAATTTTAGCAGAGTTTATCCTGTCTTCTCTTACAATAATCAGTTCTATAAGCCGATCTGAGTTTCTTTGGCAATCAAATCACATTGCCCAATTATCAATATCAGGCAGACCCAAGAAATTCAAAAAGTAAAAAAGGACTCCACGATGCAAGACCCTCATAAACTTACAGGCAAAAACGAGAGATTATTAAAATAAGCCCCAACATTTCTGGTTTTCTGCGAGTCTGCTTAAACTGCAATTACCCACCAGTGACAAGAGCCATCTAGCGATACGCATCATTTGGTCAAGTCCAATAATACACAAGGAAATGGCAGAGAAGAGCATCACTAAATAGAAAGCATTACAAAGAAAAGATGGGAAGTACCGGAAGAGGATGACGCAGAAGAACACGAGACCCGAAATTTCTTCTGGGCATGCTTGGTTTTGGAAGTAGAAACCAAAAGCTTCTCCTTCAGATTATTGTGGTGAAGCTCAGCATGTAGCCGGGAAGTACCGCAAGCGCTGCATGGACCCAATTGCAGAGTCGAAGAAGAGAGCACCATTAGAGAGACTGTGGAAGCTTCAACCTTTTGAGGGCTTTCTCTACCTCCTCCTCTTCCACCCCGCTTGTATGGGTCTGCCTCCTTTCCCGCTTCTCTTCTTGTTCGCAGCTGGCACCGTAATCTGATCAGGAAGAAGAGACCGAACTATGGCAATGGCAGTACTTGACTTCAGGTCCCTTTTCTTTTTATCAATTTGTTTTCCCAGTTCTGCCTGCCTCTCCCTCAGCTCCCCGGCAGTCTGAGACGCGAGGAATTTTTTACGGGCCACAATTTCAATTTGGCCCGTGCAGTTTGAGAACAATTTCAAATGCACCTGAACTCTTTAAGCTGTATCAGAATGGTCCCCGGGATTTGCAAAGTCACCAGCACTGGTGGTTCTTTAGATTGACTTCGATGTCATGTTGCATAATGGTTTCGTCTAGATGGCCGGGATAAAGCTCTACCATCTTTTCATCAGCATATCGACTACCCAGAGGTGATTTCCCAAGGTGCCTCCGTTTTCAGAGTTCAATGTATAAAAGGATCACCAACATTTATCGAAGCTATGCTATGGATTCTCCCAAGACAACTTCAATTACAGGCCTTCGTACTGTAAATTCGAGTCATTCCTCCAAACCGAAACAAGGGGTCTAATATGAAGCCGTAGTGATAATGTCATAAGTATTTCGAAGCACAAGTCTGAGCTTATCCATTTGCTTTGAGATTGAGAGCCCTTCTCCACAGTCCATGAGGAATGGTCTTGTTTCCACTGGAAGCATCAAATCACCATTACATTGAAAACTCATTTCATCCATTAATGGATCCTCCTCCGATATGGATTGATCAGGAGTTTAACCCAGAGTCTCCTGGGCTCTTTTCCAAGGGAAAAAAAAGGGAAATGCAGAATTCTGATGTCAGGTTTGCAAACTTCATTTCAGGAATCTGCAGAGGAAAGAAACCTTCATAGCTTCAAGGAGGAATATTTGATCACCATTACGTTGGGATTTGACAGTTCACTCGCAAATTGATATATACTAGGCCCAGTCTTCTCAGCTAAACATGTTACAGAACACCAAAGCATACAGCTTCAATCATGTTTTTACAAGAAAAGAGAGAAAAGGAAACAAACAAGAATGCTGGGATCATTCTCTCCTCGATAAACAGCTTGCAAGAATGTCCGGAGACCGAAATTTTGGGCACCAACTTTGCCGAGCCTGATCATTTTCTCCTCAATACTTCATTCAGGTATATGACAATTGACAACGATCAGAATTTGCAAATCTTAGACACTTCCCTTTTCCATTCCGGGCTAGGACTCAAGGACTGCCACTTGTAATTGAGAGGTCTCATATCTCTTGACATTGAACCCGAAGAAAGAATGGCCTATTCTCGCATCACAACTGCTCTCAACGTCATCGTAGAGGATCATATAGTTCGAGCTACTGACATTCCTAAAGTAGCAGTCTCTGTCGCTAACATACTTGTATACCTCTGCTGTACTGCCCAATCCACTGATCACCAAGTTGTCCTTCACAACCATATAACCCTCGGCCCTCTGCTCATTTCTCAGTTTGCTCCAGGAAACTTCAGAAGCTGCATTCTCACCCTTCTTCTCATTAAATGCAAAGCTAACGTTTGCTACAACCGAGTAAGTTCCATTCTCTTGGCCGAAGACATCGGTGTAGAAATTAAATGGGAAGCTCTTGTTAGAATGAATGAACTTAGCAGACGAGGACTCCATCATCAGCTCCACTCTGTCATCGTAATGGATCAGTTGATCAACGATCTGTAAGTTCGCTTCGTTCCCCATGATCATGTAGTTGCTGAAATTGAACTTTTGAGTTGAAAGGGCTGTGACATTTCCGTAAGAGGAGTTCACCCATCCAGTTGCCAAGATAGACCTGCTGGCCCCGATTAGGAATTTCCCGTCCAGGCCCCTAAAGTCCAGCTTCGACAAATAAACTGGAGGAGCACCGCTGTAGCTTAAAAGCTTTGACGTGGTCCTTTCGCTCTTCTCATCCAGCCAAAGGTGCAAGTTTGCATCAATATACCAAACATTGAGGGCATTTGTGACACTGAAGCCGAACTCGTGGACTTCCCCATCCAATATCTTCGACAAGAATGGAGTGATCTCGACATCATAGGAAGGGAGGTCGAAGGAACCAATACCAGTGATGGGTCTCCAGAACAGAGGGTTGATTCCTCCAGTGAAGATCACAGTGAACGGCCAAACACTGCCAATGGTCAATCCGTCGAGGCTCACCACGACCTCCCTGAAGGGCCCGTTCCCTGCTGCTGAGGTGAGATTATTTGCTTTAATGTACTCATTTGGGTAATTAGTGTACCAGAACTCGTCGTTCTCATGGAAGGAAACATAAACCTCCAGCACAGCCCGATACACATTCCGAGGAATACTGAACTTCCTCGACTCCTTATCAGTTGCATTCTCAATTTCGAACCACAGCCCATCATTCAGCGGCAAGCTCCGGGAGATGGGCAGGATCAAGTCAGCTCCGGAACCGTATCCTGGAACAGAATTTCCCAAATCCAGGCCATCAAGGCCGGATTTTCCCACCGCAGGGTAGAAGTGCATAGTAATATTGACGTCATAAATACCAGTGTAGATTTTGGTGACGAGATTGCCGAGATAAACGGCTAATGTGCCGTTCTTCATGAGCAGGGAACGGTACCTCGTGATGTCCTTCTGGACGGTCCAGATGATGCCGGTGGCTCGGGGCTCGGCTGTGCAGCTGCGGAGGAGCTCAACTCCACCGAGCCACACGCCGAAGATCCGGTCATACTGCCGGCCGCGGCACGTGGCGGTCCATTCGAGGACGATCTTGGAGAAATCCCGGGAAGGGCAGCCTTGGTCCGAAGGAGGGGTGTAGTTGGCAAGGACGGGGGGCTTGCCATAAGTGTAGGCGAACTGGTGACGAAGGATGAGGTAAGAGCAGGGCTCTGTGGGCGGGGTATCGATGGGCTTTGTGACCTCGAAGTAGCGTGTTAGCGGATCTACGGTTAAGGGGGCGTCTGAAATTGGATCGAGCCCGAGGGAAGGGCGGAGGAGGCGGGTCCTGTGGAGGTTGTTGGCCGCTGCAAAGGGAACCCGGTGGTGGAGGAGGCTGAGGAAGAAGATGAGGATAGAGGGAGAGGGGGAGGAAGCCATGAACGGTAGTTGAGAAAGCTCCTCTGACCCTACCCTTTAGCCTTTACTGTTCCCTCTCTTGTCCTCCCTGACGCAAGCTTCCACCAGTACTTCTATGGAGGGAGGGGGACTGACTTCCAAGTCTTCACGAGCAGGTCTAATGGCTGCATCTTCACTTCTGTATCGACCTCTTGCTATCAGTATCAAGAAACATGGGACAAACTAAATAGAAATTAATCTAAAAATCAAATTTTTTTTCGATTTTTAGGATAATTAATTATTAAAACATCGATTTTTAATAGAATTCGTTGGTAGAAAAGTAAAAGATGTCGAATGCGGTTTGATAAATCGGATAAAAATTACACTCTACACTTGTAACCCATCAAAAAATCACTTACTCCCGCTGTCCCTTCCTCCTTCTTCCCTCTCTGCGCGAAGCTCTCTCTTCTAGAACGATCATGGATCCTTATGAGCAGAGACTGAGAGACGAAGTCATCCACCTCCATTCTTTGTGTCATCGAGGGCCTCCCAGAAACCCGAATCCTGTCCCTGTCCATCTCCCTCCGACAATTCAGTTTCAGCCCCACTTCCCTCTGCAGTATTGCTCATCATTGCCAAACCCAAGCGCCCGAGGAAAGAGATCGTTCAAACCCCACTCCCTTGAAGCGGAAATTTGGTGTTAAGAGAAATAAGAAGGTAGTGGCCGGGGAAAGACCGCTTCTTGGCGGTAGCTTCGGAGACACCCGATGATGGTGCTGTGGTCGATTCCAAAGACTCTGGCCGATCCTTCTCCTGGTTCTTCCGAGCGGCCCCGTGCTAAGCCCGAGGCCTCCAGGACCCTTCCCACTTCAGAGGGGGCAGCCTGACTGGCGGCGCTTCAAATGCAGTATCGGGTCGCAGATAGTTTTGCTGAATTCTTAGCAAGAACGGCGGGTTCAGACAGTGATGAAGCGTCCGAGGAGTATAACGACGTGGCAATGGATGGTGGGCAGGAAGAATGTGAGGAGTACAAGTTCTTTTTGGGTGTGTTTGTAAGGGACAGGAAGCTGAGGGATTACCATGACAAGAACTGCGCGAATGGTGATTTCTGTTGCTTTGTTTGCGGAGAGGGCAAGAAGCAAGTTAAGAAGTTCAAAAGCTGTGAGGGTTTATTGCAGCATTCAATCTCAATAGCCAAGACGAAACGAAAGCGGGCCCACAGGGCTCTTGGGTTGGTACTATGCAAAGTTTTCGGATGGTATGTTGATAGGCTGCCTGTCATTGTGGTAAAGGGCGAGCCACTCAGCCGGTCTCTGACAAGTTCGGTCGATATTCAGGTAACTTACCAGATGAAAGATTTCAGATTTTGTAAATTTCTAGGTTTAAGTCGAATTTTTTATTTTGCAGTGCGAGACTAAGGAAAACAGCGAAGTTAGTAAGGATGTCTATGCAATGGTTACTTGGGAGTCATCACAGGTGATGTCGTCATCATCTGTTTGTAATGCTTGTTGAGTCGATCTTAAATTTCTCAGCTTTGTAAAATGGATTGAGTTTGAATTTGCAGGGCAACTGTGAGGAGACTCTGGATGTTGAGAAGAATGATGCTAGTGCATCACATTCAAGCAAATTGCAGGTAAATAATTTAGTGATTGTTCCTGTTGCTTGATGGTCTGTTATTTCAGATCTTCACAAAATTAAGTGGATTTCGCATTTTTTAGTGCAAGAAAGCAGAAATTGCTGATATCAGTGAGAATATCTTGGGAGTTGCTGATAGCTGCGTCAAAATGGTGAATGCAAATGATAAATTTGGTGAGAGAGAGGAGGGGACAAGCTCTTGATGGCAAACGGAAGCATAATGAAGTTTTGGTTCCTGAGGTTTGTTGATTTTGATTTTGTAGGAAATATTTGCTTCCTTGATATTAGGTTTGTGCCAATGATTTGTTTTTTTAACAGAAAACTCCTACACATGAAGAAGTTATTGTGTTGAAATATATTAAGAATCTTGACAAGGGAAATGGAGGCGTGGGAGTGGACAAAGAGGAGTCGTCTGATAAAATGCTAAGAAGATTTTTGCTGATAGATATTGCTCATAATGCCCGTCTCAAAATAATACCTTGGGCGGGGGATTCAGTTAACTGAGATTGACCTGTCATTCCTTTCAAGGGAGGCAGATTAAAGGATTCAAAGCAAATTCTTGGTGAAATATAGAACAAGGTTTTCAAAGGGACCATTGTTCAATTGGAGGGCTGATTTTTCCTACTTTTGCTGCCTTGATACAGGACGTTGTGCCCTCTAGGGGCGAATAGCCCTGTCAAAAGGTTACCACTAACCTTAATTCAGCAATAGGTGAGAGGCTGGATTTGCCATCAGATTCCTCAAATCTCCCTATTTCAGATGAGGATGTTGCAAAAATTGCTGCAGAGCAGAAAGTCTTGGAAGCATGCCAAGATTTCTTTAAGCGTGAGCGTGGTTTTGAATGTGATTGCAGTGAGGCCAATGAAGATGACAATGATTAAATGGATGGAGATGATAAAGGAGATGGCTGTGAAGATGGAGAATCTCAAGTATCTAAGTTTTTCAGTAAATTGTTTATGGAGGATACTAAATTGGGAACTCACTATGAAAATTGTCATGGGGATGGAGACTTCCTCTACCTGGTCTCTGCGGGGGAAGGTATGAAGAATTGGAGAAGGTTCGGGGGTTGCATGGCGCTCCTCCATCATTCCAAAACTGTACAGAAGACAGTGAAGGAAGCACACAGGGCTTACGCAAGAACTGTGTGCAAGGTTCTTGGTTGGGATATTGACCAACTCCCCAGAATTGTGCACATTTCTGAACCTCTGAGTAGCTCTTTAGCAGTTACTCAGGTATATGTTTCTACCTGAGAAGTTATTTGTTTGTAAATTGAGTTGGAGCTCTTTCTTTAAGGTCTCAATGAATTGGCTTTTTCTCATTATTTTTTATCAGGTTCCGATCTGGTTTCTTTGGTCTACAATACCCCTGGAAACTTCACATGACACTTGTTATTTAATCCTCTTCAGAACCCTAGTTTCTCGTAATGATTTTAAGAATCATATATCAGCTATCACGTCATGTCAATTTCTCTGGATAATTCTGATTGATAGGATTGCTCCAATTACACAGGATTCTGTACCATTTCCTACTTCTAGTGCTGATTGGCCTGGTGGAGACATTGCACATCCCAATTCGTCACAATCTGAACTGCCAAATCTGAAGCTTTATGTCAGCATCAGTTTCAACCGTTGATAAAGAGAAACTAGCTGCTGAGCAGAAGGTCCAGGAGGCTTGTCAAAATTTCTTCTGCGACAAGTATGGACCCAATCTTGATGAGGATGTAGGTGATGAAGAAAGTGACAGCTCGAGGGTGGCGGAGGCAGAGGGCATAACAGATGGGGGATCCACATGGGCATATCGAGGCATTCAAGTTTTTTGTAGAGTTGTTTGCGGAGAACGAGAAACTGAGGAGCTTCAAAGACACAGAGGAAGGCCCACAGGGCTCATGCAAGGGCTGTACGCAGAATTCTCGGTTGGGATATCAAGCAGTTACCGATAATCGTTCCCCTTGCAGAACCTTTGAGTGAACCCTCTGGCTAAATCAGATGGTCTGCGGGTAAGTAGGTTTCTCTTTCCTCCATTGTATGGTTGATTTCCTTGTTTAGTTCCCTATGACATCGATGCGCTGGGTGAAACTGTATCTGTTTACGGGGTGAGTTGAAGGCTTATGCAGATGGGGCTATCGTTGAGAGTAAAGAAACTTCTTGATGTTTCTGCCTTATTTGCCTACACCTCTATTGCTTTCGAGATCATCCTGGCAGCATAACTCTCCCAAGTCCTCTCACAGCCGTGGAAATCTTTCCACAGTTATTGCTGTGCCTGGCATGCGAGCTTGGGGCTGCTGATGTTCGATCACCGTAATGTATAATTTTTTTTCTGTTCACATGATTCAGAGGCGTGGGAGACTGAACTGCTCTCAAGATAAATTGGAAGAATGATCCTCGTGCTTCAAGAGCCGGTCTGTATAGCACTCAGGTGAAACGATGCAGAGGTAACTTGTTCTTGCACGATAGGCTTCACCAGTTTCGCCTTAATCTTCTGACTTTCCTTGGGTCACGGAAATTCTCTTGGGCCTGTTCATGTCCTGATTCCTGTTGGTCTCTCCCGAGCACAAAAAGCCTTTTGCTTTCTGTGATTCCCTCTTGGATCCTTTCAGTTTCCCCTTTTTTAAAATTATAAGGGGCCTTGCGTGCCCACTAAAGAATTAGGCAAGAAAGTTCGTGTGATGACTATGAGAGTTATACTGGCGAGATTGAACATGGTTCTTATTCTGAATCTTAGGCTTGATATAACGGACAACATTTGAACTCAGAAACATGGGTGGACTGAAAAATCAGTACCCATCTACCGTGGGCGTGGTGGAGTGGTTCGACACTCAGGGAGGACTTAAGTTCGAGTCTCACCTGTTACAGAAAGCTCTTAACCCCTTAAATTAGCCGACCCGGAACGATTTGGATTAGTCAGCTGGACAAAATTCAACTGGATATCGGTTTTTTATATTAAAAAAAATCAGTACCCTTTTGCCACGTGTTGGACATGCCTCGATTTTGAGCGGGGTCCACAACACCATCCCGGTGCAGGGTCAGGCCGACCGACCGAGTCTCATTCATAATATGCCCCGCGACAGACAACACACAAAAAAGAAAAAAAAATAAATCTTCCCTACTACCGATAATAATAACAATAAGTCAAAAGCTGATTTCATGTGGGGGTGAAAGAAAAGTACCAGAAAATTAAAAAAAAAAGGGAAAAACTGAACCGGACTGCCTTGTAAAGCTGATCAAGGAATTCTTAGGATGTCCTAAATTTAACACCGTGTGGTTGTGTCTTGTTCGTCACTCGCGCGAGAATGTCTCCATCTTTTTCTTCTCTTGGTGGCTGTCCTGGAAAAGGATTAGAACACATGCATATATGTCTTATATGTATGATTACATTACTCTAAAGCACACCACACATCCTACCATGAGCTCTTGAGGTGTCTCCAAATTCCATTTTTAATCTTGCGGCATTTCGTGCGTCTACTAGCCATATACTAAGCCTGTCACAAGGTACAACCAACTAATAATCGGACAGATAGTTGCGATACTTAATGGCAAGGGAGGACCGGATCCATGCAGTACGATGAATACATGGAATTGCTGCTCGATCAACAGACCTTCCCCTTTCCCGAATCCCACCTCTTTCCCCACTCGTGCAACGAGAGGTGGAGCTTCTTGGCGCAGACCAACAGGTCCACAGCCTGCAACGGCGTGAGGATCTCCGTCAACTCCTTCAATGTACTCATCCTAAGCTTATCAGCATCCAACAGCATCCTCCCCAAGGAGGACACATGGCCAGCCAGGGCACTGTTGGCCTTCTCGCTCGGCTCCCCAGCATAAGTCGACTCCTTGGCAATCACGGCCAGGGGCTCATCCACTACGTCCTCTTGCAGGCTCGCCATTCGGGAACTGATCTGCTCTTCTTCCCTTACAGTCTTCATGTGCAGGCAGTTGATCTGATTCATCTGGGTGGCTGAGATCTCGCTGAGAGTGCCCATCTTCTCACCTTTCAGGTACTGCTCAAGCTGAGCGTCGAGCTCAGAGCCAACCAAGAAGTACACAAGCCTGATGGCCATGCTTGGCCTGCACCCGCCAATCCAGAGGAGCGAGTTCTCCAAGGTGGTGCACCAAGCCGGGCACAGGAAGGCGAGCGCATCTTGCTGGGAAAGCCGCAGCCTGACCTCCCTATAGTCCTCAAAGTGCTGGATGTTTTTGTTGACGAGGGCACGGAGCTTCTCAGGGTCATCAGCATAGGAGGCAGCTCCATGAAGGAGCTCTTCAAGGTCTTGCTGCTGTTGGGTGAGCCAGGCATTGAAGCAGGACAAGTAGTGGCTATACTCAGAAGAAGCTGCTGCCATGAAGACAGTGTTACAGAGGTAAAAGATCTGCAAGGGTTGTAGAGCTCAAAGGAGATAGGCTAATAAGTATAGTGTGCCATTGCTAGGATAATAAGTAAACTGTGAACAGAGACACGATATATATAAGTTTAATAAAAAGGACTTGGAAGTTAGTCTACGGATATCTCCTTTCCCCCTCATATCTCTGTGTGAGTTTGGCACATACATTTATATTGCTCGGTTCACGAAGACTACCAGGTACTTGCTCCTTAGCGTAGCAGCCAAAAGTGCATGCACTGCAGAAGTTCATTAGTTCTATACAGATCACCATGCAGAAACAAACATCAGATCATGTGACTATGACAGTTGCTATCAACTGGTTAAATGACCCAACATGCAAAAGGATCAGTCCATGACATCAAGGAGATACCAGTCCCATGATCATCCAGTTACGTAAATATCTATATTGAGAAAACAGACAAAACCCACAAAAAAAGCAGAGATAGCAGTTTTGGGACTTGAACTTCCACTTTTCTGTGAATAGCTATATAGCAGACAAAACATCACTGAGAACTCCATCGCTGGTTGATAGGAAGCCAGTTCTGCAAGACCAAGTCATATGTAGTGCGTGTTCCATGCTACTGAATCTAAATGTTGCTTTCTCTGTTTTGTTTTCTTCCCCTTTCTGTTTACCATAATTTCAGATTTTCAATCTTAACCATTACCCTCTATAGATCATCCAGATTTACTTAAAGTGGAGTTTAGGATCTTATTTTGCCTGAGGTCTTGCACCAATCTATTTCTTCTAAGACATTAAACATCATACTGAGTTAGCAAGTCGGATATTTTCCTCAGCTCTACAAAATGATTGCACAATTCTAAACTCGATATATTTGACCATAATAAACATGGGCATGTGATATAACCAAGCTTGATATACTTTCATCTGTTATGCAAAGCCAGAGTAGTAGATACTTTATACATACGGAAAGGGAAACCAGAGAGGAGAGATGAGACATAATAAAATGAAATAATAGGCACCTACCCTTCTTTGATGGAAATGATAGGTATCACTCGTCTGGAGAAGGAACAGTATATCAAGTTCTCTCGTCATCTATTCCCTCAAATCTAGTAAAAACACACTTTGAGAAGTAGCGTAAGTCATGGAGGAAAGGAGTCCTCTCACCTCTTCCTTCTCCAAGCTCGGGTTGCAGAAGGTGGAGAGGGAGGAACTGAAAAGAAGTTACCAGCAACATATAAGTTTGGGGCATGTAATCCTAATCTGCTAAAGAGCATCAAGTGCCTAGAGAAGAATTACACTATCGAATAGAATTGCATATGTTGATTCTTCTTAGCATAGGAAAAGCATGTAGTACATTGAGCATTGTTCTCTACGCTCTGACTTAGAAGAGGCAAATGAGCTGCTCCGAGCATCAGTCTATCACTTCTCAAGATGTTGTAGAAAAAGTGACATCCATGAAATCAAAATGAACATGATAGGTTGTACTGCTGAAGGTGGACTAGAGCAAGATCCATATTTCTGATTCAGCATTCCAAACGGATGACTAGAAAAGATGTCCTAAATTGTGCTAAAGGACAGTAACAGACACTTTGGTTCATCAAACAACATAGATGCTATTATCTGGCAAAGTAAGATAAGTATGCCTCTCTCTTTCCCACACTAAAATTGACTAGCTAACATAATGTCATGTTGCTCTGCAATCCCCATACAAAGGAGAAGCTTAAACAAGAGTCATGGGGAATGAACTACTGAGCAATAAGAGCAATTCAGGTTCTAAGTTGGGTCAAAAACTAAAAATGAATGCGACATGATGCACTTTCGGTAGTTGGCAAGGTGACTTAACTGAATGAAGGCCATTAATTAGTAGTTTATGGAGAAGTTGCCACGAGATCTAATTCATGTCAACCACAAATTATTGAAATCCCATTTTAAGGGTCAAAGTGTAGGATGGGCTCAGTAGTGAAGTTACAACTTCTCCCTGGCCAAGGCGCAATCTTTCTGCATCCCCCTGTATCCATCTCTTAAGGTTTTGAACTCTGTGAAATGCACTCCTCAAAATGGATCCTTTATCTGTATCTTTAATTGGCGGATACATATATTATCAAAGGCAATAATTTGGTATCAATCAAACTCGAGAATTCAGAACGCACTTCTATCAATCAATAGCATATTATCATTTCATCACCACAAGAATCCACATTAAGGTCGTTCAACTCAGAATGAAGAAAAAATGAAAACGCAAAGAAACTACTCTGGGGACTCATGTTTATTGACATTACAGGGATTTTCAACTCAGAATGAAGAAAAAGTGAAAACGCAAAGAAACTACTCTGGGGACTCATGTTTATTGACATTACAGGGATTTTTTTCCTGAGGCTTCTTCAAACTTTCAAAGCATGCAACAGCTATATAACCTGGGGGGGGGGGTGATGAATCAATCTAGAGGTTTGCTCAGCGGACTCTCTTTGCCGTGCGGCGACTGAGAATTCAACAGTTGCTGGTGCTGGAGCTGCTGCTGTCGCTGAAGCGACTTCCTCTCCAGCTCGCGCCACTTGTTAATCGCAGCAGCGCAAATGACTGTACAGAACATTATGATCAGACAACATATAACAGAGATACAGATCAATCACCATCGGGGACCGAAACTGAAGGGCATAACCAGCAGAAACAACTATTCCTCGGTCTAATAGATCCATATATAACAGGTGTCTGTCCGTCCCTGGAAAGAGAGATGAAGAGCAAGAGAACTTACCCCCGGCGCCGACGAAATAGAGCAGTCGGAGGACCTTCGGGCCGGCAGGGCCGGAGACTTCTTCGCCGATCATCTCTCTCCCCTTCGCCGCGATTTCTTGGAGTCGGGGAACAAAGGGCAAGAGCAACACGATTGGAAGATAAGAGCTTGGGCCCAAATGTTTCGTCTGGCCCAAAAGGATGAAATAAAACTCTTAGTTGGGCCAAAAATGGGCCGCAGGATTTTCTAATTTTGGATCGCAAGCAGTGTCAACTGAACTAAACCGTTTTCAGAGGATAAAGAGGTCCAAACGCAGCTTCAGCGGCCTCCATTGGGCCGGAAAACTTTATTTAGGCCCGTGGAGAAGCGTGGTTTAATAATTTCTCACAAAAAAGAAAAAATTGTACCATAAATCGCATTCTTAAGCAACCTGACAAGTTAGGTAAGAAAATCAACAGGATTTATATAACCGCTATGAGTACCATCTAGCCGCAATTGCCTCACCATCCATCCCTCGTATAGCCTACGCTGACCATGAGTCGCTTGACCACAAACAATGCTCGTTTTGCCTGTGGCAGCAGCATGTTTTCTCATCTATTCAGAAGCTCGTGAGTTACTAGACTGTGGAGAGAAGAGAAGGGCCTATTAGCCGGTAATCATATCGCTAGCAAGGAAGGGTCCGAGCATAGCGTCGCCGGTACAGCCGCCACCCACAACAAGGAGATCTGCTGTCATCGCTACGATAGGTCGGAGCATAGAGCCGCCGGTACAACCACCACCTACAGCAAGAAGATCTGCTATCATCGCCAAGAAGGGTCCGAGCATAAAATCACTGGTACAGCCACCACCCACAGTGGTGGAGTGGAGGCCATGATGATGGTGACCGCCAATCAATGCTGGAGCGCATGAATATTAAACTTGGAACATGAAAGATGATGAGTCAATTTCACTTCGTCTAGTAATATTAATATTAATTTAATAATTTAATTTTTATATATTTAATTATCATTATAAAAGTATTTATATCTCTTTATTCTGTTTATTTTTACTATCTAATTCTAGTTTTATAATAAAAAAAAGCGGCAAAGTGAATGGTTATTCCATTAACTATTCCAAACCTTTTTCAGTAATTTTTTTAAAATAAAATATCTAGTAAAATTAAGATATATTGAATTCATTAAATTAGATGAAATATTATTTTTAATTTATTAAACCATCACTTAGAAAAAGAATAAAAAAATTTAACCCACTAAATTATTATTAATTAAAACTAATTATTTTTTTAAAGAATAGCATTAAATCTCGCGCGCACAGTTGGTTTATATTAGTTAATTCAAAGTTTCTCCTCCCGGATCTCCTTCCCCACAGTGCAAATCTCACTTCTTCACTTCAGCTCCCTAAGAATGGCCGTCTACAGATCTGACGACGACTATGACTACCTTTTCAAGGTGGTCCTCATCGGCGACTCTGGCGTCGGCAAGTCCAATCTCCTCTCCCGCTTCACCAAGAATGAGTTCAACCTCGAGTCCAAGTCCACTATTGGCGTCGAGTTCGCTACTCGCACCCTCACTGTCGATGGCAAGGTCATCAAGGCTCAGATTTGGGATACTGCGGGTCAAGAGAGGTCCGTCGCTTCTCCAACTCCACTTTCACTCCATGTGTGTGTGTGTGTGTGTGTGTGTTTGTGTGTTCCCTCATCCGGATGCGGAACAGTTCATCCATTGAAGTTTGCTGAGAACTTCGATAACAAAAGCGAGGAAATGGATGAGTTAATTAGTTCTGACGCCCCATGTTTAGACTGAATATTGTTTGAGGTATTCCTGGCATATGCACGGTGAGACGTTAATTACAACGGAGTGGGAGTTATGGTGATATTAGTATAGAAATTTAAATTTATATTTTGTGTAAGCCTCTATTGCTTGATTTTAGTCCATATTGTCTAATTCTTTTAAATACCTTGGATCATGCTTGTAGAGTTGACCCATCTGATTGTTTGTTAGGTGGTAAAATTGGGATAGAGCATTTCTTGGCTAATTATCTGATCGTGGACTTATCAAAAAAATATTATCTGATCATGGGGGCCTGACATATATCTGAAGTAATTCAGTCCAAACTTATAGTTCCCCCCTGAGTGGTATATAAATTGATGCTTGATATGGTTGTAAGCCTAAAAAGTTTGTATCGATGTGCTAATATGTGGAATAATAGCAGGAACTCATTTTTGTTGATGATTTTATGTCACCAGTGGTGTAGGCCGTCCAAGTCCATTTAGGCTATGTACTTGCTGTTCTAGAACACAAATTTGAAATAAATGCTGTTTGAAGTGCGATTTGGTTTGTGCTGATGAAAAGAGAGGAGGCGGCTGAATGGATCAGCAGGAAATAGTTTACTTGTAAGGTCTTCTGAGGAGTTAGGTTACATCCAAAAAGATGTATAATCCTCCTCAGAATCTGTTGTAGAGGAAACAGGATTTGTTGACAAAATCCTTCCTGGGTAAGAACTTCTTTCTAAAACCAATCCAACAGATCTTTTAGCTTGAGAATTTTCTGCTGGTTGAAGAGATTGTTTTTTCCCCTCTATTGCTTTGTATGGAGCTGATGTCGTCATGATCCATCTAATATGATGGAGTGACAGTAATGAGTGGAATCGAATAGCATAAAGACATAGTTCTTGGAATCTCTTTCCTTCTCCATCCTAGCATAAAAAAGGCATCATAATAGTGTCCCTGGTCTACATTTAGCAACTCATGTGTCATATAATGCTGCTTCATATTTGATACAATAATTGATTCTTTTATGAGCTCTCAGTAGTTCATCTGTCTGCAGATACCGAGCAATCACTAGTGCATACTACCGTGGGGCAGTGGGTGCACTACTCGTCTATGATGTGACTCGCCACACTACCTTTGAGAATGTGGAAAGGTGGCTCAATGAATTAAGGAATCATACTGATCCAAACATTGTGGTCATGCTTGTGGGGAACAAGTCCGACCTCCGCCACCTTACTGCAGTTCCAACAGAGAATGGGTCCTCCTACGCGGAGCAGGAGTCCCTCTACTTCATGGAGACTTCTGCCCTTGAAGCATCTAATGTAGAGAAAGCATTTTCTGAGGTTCTCACTCAGATTTACCGGATTGTGAGCAAGAAGTCTGTTGAGGGAGATGATGGATCTACCCCTAATGTCCCGTCCAATGGAGAGAAGATCAACGTCAAGGATGATGTGTCGGCTATGAAGAAGGTGGGTTGCTGCTCGAGCTGAGGATTAATCAGCTCAAGGTGTTCAAGCTTCTCTGTATCATTGTATGTTGCCCGTTTATACAATGCCTAGAGAACCCTGAGATGGACTACTCTCAGAAAGGAACAGTAGTAGATTAACATGAAATGTGACAACGGAGCATATTATGTTGAGGTTGATGGGGTTTCTGCCTATGTAGTGAAGGAACAGAGAGCATTGCCTGTGGCACAGGACAAGCGTACGCATTTAGCATGTAACGTGTTTGAGCCACTGTGATGCACTGGGAAAATGTTTATTCAGTAAATTGAAACTGTTAGTAGAAAAATCTAAATAAAGTGTTGCCTACTGCTGTCATCCCAAGCAGGAGGCTGACTGCAGGGATATATTGTCCCGTCCTAGGCCCGGCCCCCAGGAACATGGATTGAATAGACCAACTGCCTTGCAAAGTCCTGGGTTATCCGAGAACCCTCAATCACCAGCTACTTTCAATAACTTATGAGGGGTTGGGCCGGCCGGTGCCACGGCCGAATTAGTTCTATGGCCCATATCTTAATCTCACTCACAGTCATCCCAAGCGAGAGGCTGACTGCAGGGACATATTGTCCCGTCCTAGGCCCCCAGGAACATGGATTGAATTGACCCACTGCCTCGCAAAGTCCTGGGTTTATCTGGGAACCCTCTATCACCAGCTGCTTTCAATAATTTATGAGGGATTGGGCTGACCCGAATTGAAGACGGGACTAGGCACCTGTCATTCAATTCTTTATCGGTAAAACTCACCATATTTTTCCTCTACTTTCCTACCCTACAGTGCCACAGCCTCCTTCACTATCATGCAAAAGGGATGTGGTTGGGAATGTTCAGCGTGCGATACTCATTATGGAAGATTAACTGTCAAGTGGATCATGAGGAAATCCGAGCTGTTGACTAATGTGATCCCATGCCCATGCCCATGCATGCAGCTGCCATGCAAAATGCATAGCTGATCTACTGTTAAGAGTTGACATAAGGGTGAGGAAATAGTTTCGCCCCTTCAAGTGAAAAGTACTCGTACCAGAAGCAGGGGGTCTTCCTCTTCTTCCTCCTTCCTCACACAAACACACGAAAGAAACCATTAAAGTCAAATCGGAGAGATTTCCCTTTTCTCCCAAATGAATCTACTTGGGATGCGTCAACAAATTAATACGCCATGCTCGTTGTGGAAACGAGGAGGCACTGAACAGTGCACACACATTGTGCAGTGAATGACATGAAATAAGAGACGTCCGACCAAGCAAAGAAGGGCGGCTACGCAATATCTTCCATTTCTCGACCCGAAAATTTCCCCTATTTGCAGCCATTTCCTCCTTGTATATGACGTATCAGTTTACACATAAAAAAACATCTAATGCATCCGTTACGCAGAAGAACTTCTCCGCCACTGCCCACTGGAGAGACGTGTTGCTTGCTCATCGGGGCGGTCAATTTAGTTAGGTTATCTCATGTTATTTCCCCCGTTCAGATTCAGTATAAATGGGCCATTGACGACCGTGTAAGGGAAGCCATAATTAATTCTATAGCCCATTATCTTAATCTCACTCACAGTCATCATATACTTCGCCGTTTCAGTTTCACCTGCTCGTGATCAATAATGGCTCGTACTAGCAGCCTCTTCCTTCCTTTCGTCCTCGCACTTGCTCTCATTCACGGCCATCATCTTCTGCCACCTTCAGAAGGCAGGAAGCTTCTCGAGGCCGAGGAGCCATCACAGACCCAGGGTCCTCGTAATGGGGAGCCTCTGAGGGGCTCCACTGGCGTCCTTCGGGGCCACAGCAGTGAGCCGCAGTTGCCACCTCCCCCTGGCAGCAGGGTTGCCGGTAATGCAGATGAAGGGCTCTTCCTCCTCCATCTCGCGAAGATAGAGAGGATCTTGCATCAGTCGGTCCCCAGTCCTGGAATCGGAAACTGAACAGCGTTATAAACTGCCAGCATCTCGATGGCTTTGAGAAGTCTATCAACATTATAGTACCTGATACTGTGTGTGTGTGTGTGGGTGGGTGGGTGGGTGCGGTCACCATTGATTAAAACTAATATGCATGCAGCATAAAGTCAAAGCTCTATAGTAGAAATTACTAATGTATAACTAGCTGTATGGAAGTGTGCAAGTGCCAATGATTTATTTGTACACGACACCAAATTATGGATATATAGAATAAAATTGCTGCATATATATTTACATATTTAATGTTGGTTGTTTAGGATTGATCGATATAGCCTCAAATTGAATCAGTCCACCAAGAGTTACTCCTCGATGAACAGGAGTGTGCAATGTCATTAAATGCCGTATACCATTACAAGCTGACAATCGTAAGTGCTTCGGTCATTAATTTAACCCCAGAGTGCAACTTCCGCTTTGCACTTGCCCTCCAACATATCATTCATGCACGGTCCAACATGCTTTGGTTGACGCACGTAGTTTAATTTGTCAGCTCTTCTGTAAGTGAGGTCTCGGTTCGATTCATACAATCGAGAAAACATCCGCTAAGTGGGTGATCCAACTCGAATTTCAATTAAGTGAGGATGATTAGGTTTTTAAGCACTAGAGGGGGTGCATACCAGAAGGATGGAGAATGACGTGGATACTGGACAGAGCTCATGGGCTTCATCCAACCGTCGCATTTTATTTTATTTTATTTTATAGGTATAATAGAATTTGGAAGTGGTCGGTCACATAAGAAGGGCCTCGCAACTGCAAGATTGGGGAATCGAACGAGGCCTTTTACCCTTAGGCTTAACGATGGCATGGTTTCTTGCAATGCTGTGATGATCAGCGGGCTCTGCAAGGAGGACTAGGAGGGGGCTGGCGAACTTCTGGATGAAATGGCACCGATTGGGTCCAAGAGCCGCCGGATGCAAAATCAGCCTCCGCGCGACCATTCCTGGGCTGTTGAAGGATGGGAAGTTGAAATGAAACCGATGGCTATGTCGGAAGATATATATATGCCCAGACGAGGCCATCGTCCTACCATTTTGCTAGGGAAAGGCTTTGCTCAGAGGCACGCTGCCTGGTTTAGAGACTCCGAAGCAGAGGAGACAATTGAAGGGTCCAATCAACTCCCACATGCAGTTCATGGAAAAAAAAAACAAACTAACAGCAGAAGGGCAATTTCTTCTTTGCATTCGCCTGCTGACTGAAACGCATCCCCGGATGTATTTCCCGTTTCAGAATTTTGAATGTTCAAAAGGACGAAATGAGGATGACTATGGTGTGTCTTGATGGGACATAAGGTGCTTGGTGGAGCTGGAGGGATGGAGAGAGAGGAGGAAAAGCCTCTGGAAAGAGCAATAGCTTTCGTTTCACCACATCACTCTCTCTTTCCTCTTGCACTGCAGAGAGCAGTAAGGTCCCCTAACTCTGCCCCTCTCTGAGTCAGACCCCACATGTTATCTGGGCAACCCGAGCATTCGCGGCTTGAAAATGCAGCCCCGGAGTTCATGCCAGCCCGGAACTTCATTTCAGATGACCGGTCTGCACGGAGTCCCCGGCGGCTCTTGGTCTAGTCACGGCGAAAGATCAAACCACATACGATGGCTCATCGGGGGCGGCAACAGACCGAACGAGCAGCATTAACGAGAGAGCTGGGGTGGGGGGTGGTGGTGATGCTGGAAAGAATCATACATTCGTAGTGGATAGATAGTACGTCAGCCTTTCATCTCGACTGTTATTCCATTGGCTTTTGGAATTCCGTGGCTCCGCTCAGCTCTTTTGCGGGTCTTGCGAGGACAAACTTGTAATATTCCCTCTCTCTCTCTCTCAAATTAGCAGATTTGTCGTCCATGAGCAACTGGTTGGAATTGACAGAAAATCTCAGCTCCAACCATACTGACCTTTGAAGTTTTATGTTAATAACCAGGTGCCTAGTCCCGTCAATTCGGGCGGCCCAAAAATTTTCATTTAAATACGAATATTTCATGCATAAAACTTAGTCAGCTCGAATTAAATAGAAAATAATTTTAAAAATAAATTTTATATAAAAGAATTGATTGATTAATTAAAATATTATATTATTTTAAAAGAATTAATAAATTATTTTAAATATAATTAATTAATTAATTTTCATATTTCTTATTATTTTATTTTTATTATAAATATTTTTTTATACTTTTTAAACCGGGCAGCCTAGACACCATTTCTCTGTACCATGCGCAAGCTGTACTTATGTAACTTAATAAGTAATGAGTTGTCGGAGAACCAAACAATGCACCGGAAAATTTGGGAAATTATTACTATGCCAGAAAAGGAAAAGGGAGGGAAAAAATCCATACTGTTACATTGTCTCGCATATGAATTTCCCAAACTATCCTCGATTGAATTTATTTATAATAATATTTCAAGGGCAATCTTGCATTTTCACACACAAGCAAGTCGCTCGCATCCCACATTTTCCAATTTCCTCGCCACGTTGTTCTCCTATATTTTCAGTTTTCCAGCTCCACGACTCCCCCTTTCTCCTATTATTTCAAATTTTTTAATATAATGATATTATTTTTAATTTAATAATAAAATAATGGTACATTTTATTGTGAAATTTTTATATTTCTTTATTTTCATCTTTTTTTTTCTTATTTCATCTCATCCTTTATACCTTCAATATAATTGAAAAACAAAGTAAAATTACACAAATTATCTAAACTATCATGCTGTGAGATCATAGAAAACCGACGTGTTAAACATTCTAGGAGACTTTTGAATTCGAAAAGGCACTTAAAAAGTTTAACGGATAACAAAAAATTATTTGATAGGGAATTGGAACCCATAAACTCTTTCACGGATATCTTCATCCTGACTACTAAATTGAACCATAGAATTAGTAAAAAAATTTTAAATATATCATAGTTACTTACATTTATTTATTTTTTCCTTACATATTTTTCTTCATAATTATCATTAATTTCAAATCTTAATTTCACGTGTTTTTTATTACATTTTCTATTTTACACACATTTGAATGTGACCGTGGACATGATTGATTGATTGATGGCGTCTTGAAGAGTAATTTCTGGTAGAGCCACGACGGGAGGCTGCATATGGGACCGTTCGCTCGTCGTTCGGCTCGAGCCACTGGAAAAATCTGGTATAAAGTAAGCACCCGAGCCCCTCGTCAGATCTTTCTTCATTTCCGATTTTACCCCCATCTTTTCTCCAAAACCCCCCCTTCCGTCATTCACAACGGGCGACTGGGGGGGGCAAAGAGGTAACTTAGCATCTAGATGGTGACCGGACCTGCAACATTTTTATTTCGCCAGGTGCCTCTGCTGTCGTTTGTCCTCCTATGAGCCTCCCCCCCCTCTCTCTCTCTCTCTCTCTCTCTCCCTCCCTCTTTCTCAGAGCTTTGAATTGTCTTCCCAGCTACCCACGTTGAAGAAGCTATGACGTCTCTCTTCATGTTCAGAAACGGCTAAGGCCAATTTATTATCTGGTTCAGAGGAGCCAATATACTCGAATCTTTCTACCTGTTGACCGGGAGTGATTTAATGATATTGGAGGGGTCACCGAAAGTGTCACCGAAAGATCAGTTTTTTTTCTTAGGCTTTTGATGCTCGGGCGCTCCTAAATGTTTTCCCTTTTCCTTACTTCATGATTGTGTTCTATGATTTCTTGTCATTTTCAGAAACGAGAGGTTTATGGTCGGCTGCAGCATTATAAGATCATGGCTTTGTAAAAGTGTGAAGGTGTTACGGTTCCTGTTTCATTTGTATATCTTCATTCAGACTGTGAAGGTTTGCAGCAGTTCCCCGACTTTTCCTTTCCAGCGAGTTCTTTCTGCCCTTCTGATTTTCTTTTGTGTTAGACCTAACCTTTGCTTATGTGCTGCTCTCAGCATCTGTTTCCGTATTTCTTTCCCTGCTTTTAGTATCCGATGAAGCAGTTAAGATAGTGTTTTTTGGACATTTGCGAAAGGAAAAACGGAGAGCATTTCTTTTTTTGTTCTTTTGAAAAGCACTGCGGAAATAGGCTGTCACGCGGATTCTTTTTCACTCGATCTCTATTTTCATAGATAAAAATGGATATAAATAAACTGAATGGTTTCTTTTGTGGCCAAACGTGTTAAGGAGTGGGGGAGGTGGTGTGGATGGGGTCCGAACACTGAGTGGAATCCCTTTGATTTCCCGCCTTCCATTTTTATCCATGCTCTTAGCCGTTCATTTTGGCCTTTTCCTACTTTAGGGAAGCTTCCTGATTTTGATCAATTTCTTTGGTTTTTGGCAGGGTTCGTGGAGCTCTCTTGTAGACCGTGTCCTTCATTCTTGAGGCTCATTAGCTTCAAATGAAGAGTGGCTGAGAAAAAAAAATAAAGGCTTTCCCTCTGCCCTTGTTTATTTGAAAGGTAAGCCAGTTCGTATGACTTTCCGGTCGAATCTGTTAGATTCTTATTCCTGGCGATATTGAGCTGACACGCTTTGGTTTCGGGATGGTGGTCTGTAGGCTGTAGCGTGACTATGTCTGTATTATCAGCATAGGTAACTGATAATAATGAAACAAACGAAGTTCTGCTCATGTTAGGTCTAGTGGCCATCAAAGTTGTATTATATATACCCTCCATATTTGTCTCTCGTAAGCATAAATGGTGGGGCGAGTGATTGTTTGGTTTCATTTGTCTAAATCTCTTAGGGTGCTTTTCGTGGCTAACTTGTGGAAATAGTTGACAGATTTTCGTGAAGGGCTGGGGAAGGCATCAAGTGTTAAAGCATTCTTTTTCGGTTTTGTTCTTTGAGAGGAAAGAGTGGAAATTCTAAAGCCAATAAAAGAGGAAACAAAAAGTGAACAGATACTCAGTCCAAGTATTAAAGCATTCCTTGATTTTTCACTTTTTCATCATGCTCATCATTACCACCAAATATCAATCTATGGAATCTCCATTCCGTGCGATGGCTTTCCTTTGTGTATGTGAAAGTCTGAAGATCTCCTCCGTGTACTGATCACTTTTGGAAAGTTTTCTTCCTTTCAGATAAATGGATCCTGTTAAGCAATCTTCAGTTACCCCATCATCGAAGAGCAAACTTGCACGAACCCTTGCCAAAGTCCTTCATATTCGGGTTGCTACTGGGATTTCCCCCGTGGATGAGATCAAGAAAGTCAAGCCCCACTTGAAAGTCAAAGAAGATCATCTCAAGAATGGCTATAGAAACACTGATTCCTCTTCCTTTGAGGAGAATGAGGTCGACGAGCTGATTTGCAACAGGGAAGCCTTGGAGGCTCTTCTTGCTAAGATATTTGCCAGCATCTCCTCTGTGAAGGCAAACTATGCGCAGTTACAGTTTTCTCAGTCTCCTTATGATGCTGATGGGATTCAATCAGCAGATCAGTTGATAGTTTCAGAGCTGAAGAATCTCTCAGCGCTGAAGCAGTGTTTTGTGACAAAACAGTTCGATATATCTCCTGAGATGACACTTCTGTTGGCAGAAATCCAGGAGCAGAAGAGCCTCTTGAAGACATACGAGATTATGTCGAAGCCGAAGGACCCCGAGGTTACATATTTGAAGGAGAGGCTGGAGGAGCTGAACAGGGAGAATAGGTCCCTGGAGAAGAGCTTGAACCAGATTGGGCTGCTGTCGGTCCTCGATAACCTCCACCTATCTGGCCTGGGCCCAGCTCACTTCATGATGGTGCTCCGTCACATGGTGAAGTCTATGCGTAGCTTTGTGAAATTATTGGTCGGTGAGATGAAATCGGCTGACTGGGATATTGATGCTGTGGCATCTGCAATACAGCCTGGAGTCTCTTACTCGAGGGCAGACCATAAGTGCTTTGCCTTTGAGTCGTTTGTCTGCAGGGAAATGTTCGATTCATTCCAGTTTCCAAACTTCAGTTTGCCAAATGAGCCCTTACCTGAGAAATCGAGACGGAGACAACTCTTCTTTGATCGATTTATGGAGCTCAAGTCAATGAAGCCCAAGGAATACCTCGCCTTGAAACCGAGGTCAGCCTTTTCAAAATTCTGCAGGCTAAAGTACCTGAGGCTCGTGCACCCAAAGATGGAGTCAGCATTCTTTGGGAACCTAACCCAGAGGAACGTCGTGAACTTGGGGAACTATCCAGAGACCGCATTCTTCACGACGTTCACAGAGGTGGCGAGGCAGGTGTGGCTTCTGCACTGCCTAGCCTTCGCATTCGAGCCTGAGGCAGCCATCTTCCAGGTGGCCAGGGGCTGCCGGTTCTCTGAAGTGTACATGGAGGCTGGGGCAGAGGAAGTCATCAAGAAAGGGCCAGACTATGATCCCCGGGTGGCTTTCACGGTCATTCCTGGGTTCAAGATCGGAAGGAACGTGATACAGTGCCAGGTCTATTTGGTTGGCTACAGGCAAAGATAATCGCCGGCCCGAGGCACTGGGATCGGTGGCCGGCATTAGCATCTGCTTATCCTTGTATCAGCAGCTAACCTGATACCTGTCAATGATCTTACTGCTGCAGACATTAAGTTCACTCTTGCAGCTGATCAGTTCAATGTCAATCATGGTACATGCAGACGACCCCGACGTCTATCCGACCGAGGGAGTGATAGGAACAGGCCTGTAAATGGACCCCGCCGGCAAACGAGTGGCCCGGAGAGCAAGCTGGAAGCCGCTTATATTGATTCGTTTTACAATGATGAAAGCAAAAGACAGAGGAATACGGGTTTCCTGTGTCGGATTGTATGGTACGTCTTTTGGAGACTAGTTTAGTTGATGATAAGAGTGAGAAGAGACCGATCGTTCATGGAAAGGAGGAAAGCTCGTGGACCGTGGCATGATGCGGTACAGAGCCTGAATCTATTCTGCCCCACTTTTACTCTTTTCTTTTTTAAATTTACTTTTCTTTTCTTATTTTATGATTTCTATTGTATATTGGGGACATCCTTAATTCGCTCAATTTTGATAGTACACAAATGTGTGCTATCAGGACAGAGGGGAGATGGAATTATTATTAAGGTTGGTGGGGATATTTTAATACTTTTTTTCTTATAAATAAGGTTTTAGATTTGAAATTTATAGATAAAAAAAAAAATTGAATACCCTTTCTACTGCACATGGTTGCCGTATTCATAAATTTAATAAATTTATTTACATACTTTAATGAATTAATGTAATAGTGTTCCGTGGTGTTTCTCAGAGCTTCAACTTTTTCTCATTGTCTCCTTGGTCCCATGGTCCACTGGGAGGAATAAGATCTACTTAAATTCTTGTCCTTTCCGCCCGCAAGTTACTGACTGACGGTACGTAGGATTATCGCTGAGTTTGAATCTTGAGAATCGTGCCTGTCGGAAAGAGGAACAGCCTTAAAATGCTCGCCAATGGGCCTTAATGGTCCCGTACTTATGGGCTTTGGGTTGGCCCATTAATAGAGAGGCTCCACGGGCCTTCTTGGGCCTAGAGTTGCTTAGCATATGCGAAAACGGAGCGGTCGGCTTACGCCTGGCTGGCTAGCACAAGTGTGATCAGTGCTCCGGGCAGGCGATCACTGGTTAGTTGTTAGCTATAGGCTAATGCTGGCGGCCTTGCGAGCTCGGACCGGCCGCCAATGGGCTGTGCTGGATCTTCTCAGGCGAAAGCAGGCGGTAAGCGTGCCTTGTAGATTGTTATCAACCGCTCCTTGTGCCCTTTGTCTGTTGATTTACGTTCTGCCACTCGAGGAGCTTTGAAGTTGGACGAGAATGATGAATTCAGCGACCGACTGAGTCGATCAAGAGTCGGCTGAGCTCGTTCACGTTTCTGATTCCGATTAATTTTAGTATTAGCTTCGATTCAGTGCTAATAATGGGAGGAGAATCCGTGTCCACCGGCAACTCTTTCATCCACTTTCTCGCAGCTCTCTCCCCGTCTCCCAGTGTTGCCGCTTTCATTGAATCGTTCCTTGTGCGTAGGGCATAGCTCCGCTGGAATCGGTGGATTTGCCTTAGCTAATCGTAATTCTATCAGTTAGCCATTTTTTTTACAGGAGGAATTCCTAATTGAGGCAGTTTTTGCCAATCCATCAGGTCAACTTTTTATGTGGTGACAAGGAAGAGCAGGATCTCTCTCTCTCTCACACACACACACACTCTCTCTCTCTCTCTCTCTCTCCCGTGCTCACTTTCTCTCTCAGATATTCAATTAAATTTTTTTACATTTAATAGTATATAATTTTTTCTAATCATCTTTTATTTATTATTTTTTATAAAATAATAATAGTATATTAAAAAGGTAATAAAATACATAATTCCATCTTAAAATTAATGTTTTTTAAAAAATTATAATAAAAAATTAACTTAAAAGAAATTAAAAATTAGTATTAAAGAATAAAATTAATACTAAATATTTTCTTAATTTCTCGTCGCGTTAAAATTTTATAACAATTAATTAAATATTCTAACTCTTCTTTTCTCATCTAATTTTAATTTCTTACAAATCATGAAGCCTCCACATAAAAATACAAAATTCGCTTCTCCCTCCATCTTTTTCAACAATTTTTTTTACTAAAATTTATTTTTTAAGGGATCAAACAAAAGTATAGTTCCATTTTTTTCCATTTTTTACTCATCTCAATGAAAAATTATTTTTTTGTTTAGTTTCAATGATAATAAAAATTTATTGAAAAAGAGGGAGGGGAAGAGAGTTTTGCATTTTGATACGAGAAGATTCACGATATTGAAGAAAATTAAAATTAGATGAGAAGATAAGAATGAGAATATTAATTAATTATCACAAAATTTTAACGCGAGAAAAATTAAAATATATATAATATTAATTTTATTATCTTATTATCAATTTTTAATTTTTTTACTTAATTTTTTATTATAATTTTTTTAAAAAATCAATTTTTACATCGTGTTATGTATTTATTACCTTTTTAATATACTATTATATTATATTATAATTATTTTATAAAAAAAGGAAAATAATAATAAATAAAAGATAATTAGGAAAAAGTAAATGTTATTAACTGTAAAAAAATTAATTAAATCTGAAGAGATGAGAGAGAGAGAGAGAGAGAGAGTGTGAGAGTGTGTGTGTGTGAGAGAGGTGTACGTATACCTACTTATTTAAAATGAAGCCATAGATGGTATTAGTAAAAAATTAATAAATTGTGTTAAAATATATGATATTTGAAAAAAATAAGTATAATGTAATGATATTTTAAATTTTTTATATTAAAATATTATATTAATAAAATATTTTGTACCAACTATATATAATTGAACTGTGTCTTAGAACAGTTCCCAACACCTCATATTATACATCATTGAATGAAATTGTGCCCTTCGTAAAAGGGGAAAAAAATTTTGCAGGGACAGTTCCCTTTTAATTGCATTTTGACGTTTGGCTTGTTTTTTTTTTTCTTTTGGATCTTTTTCTTACTCATTTAACCACACTGAAATTGTCCTTCGGCGTAGGTTACTGTACTGAATTGGTCCGATTTTAGACGCTTGATTCCCTTGTTTTCACCTTATTTTTTAAACTAAAATCTGAGTAAATCACACACATGGCATGAGAAGTTTCCAACTCACCCTTGATTTAGTTGCAGGAGCCCAGAGAAGGCCACTAGGCTTTCCCGTGTCCAGATCCCTTGGAAGATTTAAAATGTTTGTGGCTGTAGCAAGTAGCAACTACAAGTATGGGAACCAATTTGAACCTGTCCTTGTCCGAGCATTAATTTCCGGAGGGCACTCTTCTTGATGTCCGAACAATTTTAAAAACACATTTTTGATCTGATATACTCAGTGGATTGATGTTTCGCGTCATGCAATAGGGACTGTCAAAAAGATTAGGAAGCCAAGACCACGGAAGCCTCCTCAACCCAAATCTCAACTCATGCAGCTGAGTGATGAATCCGGGGATACTGCTCCTCACTGCGGTGGCAGAAAAAGGTATTCTTCCCTCTTATCTGACCACCTTTCTTTTGGCAATTTATCTTGCTCGATCATGTGGAGGACCATCATGTTAATCTCTGAGATCTTCACGTCATGGTAATGTTGGAGCGATTAACCTTTCTCACATACGAGGGAAATGTGAGAATTCGTTGAGATGGTGCTGGCTGGCAGGATTTCAATATTGGATCTTAATCTGAATGACAGAGACAAATAAGAGAAACGTGGACACGTAACTTACCTCTCTCTCTGTCTGCCGTCGTCTTCTTTTGACCACAGCATTGACTGATATTAGATGGTTTTCGTTCAATTAGATAAATGGTCATGTGAGAGGGAATTAGAATTTGACTCTAATTTCGCTTTGATTCAAGTGGTACGAAGGCACCATATCCAGCTATAACCGGGTCCACCCGCAGCCTGGCCGACAGATTATTCCGAGGATCCATGAAGCTGGACTTGTGCTGGCATCACTGAGCGCTAACTACCGACGACAGGAAATGAGCATGTCAAAGAAATGTCTGCGTAGCTTAATACTCGGGGAAACAGTTTGATTTCTCGGTTCGATGCAAATTGTCACCTCTCACACCGCAGTAGAAACGCCCATAAACAAAGCAGACACCGTCTCATTCTCACCCACCCAACAGGATCTCTGGAAAAGATGGTAAGTCAGAGATAAGATTAATTGCTCCAACCTTCCGAGAGGGGCTCTACGACCATCCGACCACGTAATCGAGGACGTACACCAGTGCTAGTGAGAATGGATAGAGGATGAAGGCAATGGAAGATGTCCACAGAGGGAAGGTGGTCCGGAAGCTGGCAAAGAGACCCATCACGATGCAAACTATGAGAATAACCAGCACCTCGGCTGTGAAGTCCCATGTCAGTCCCCTCACATAGACGAGGGCCAAGAAGACCGATAAACAGAGAACGTTGTTCATGGTCACGGCCCCATATAGCTGCATAATGCCGATACGAATGAAATGTCACTGAATCGGTTATCACAAGAGGAAAGAGAAAACCGAGACAGTTTCCTTAAAGCTATACATGGTACAGGTTAGTATATGCATCACCGGTAAGTGGACCAAGTATCATGATTGTGTTTCTGCACGGTCAGTTCATTTATCTTAACTCTTAGATGAGCAGCAAATTTTAGTAAATCCAACACCGGCACGTTGCAGGAAGTTATCTGAAGATCTAATTGTGATAAAAAGGGAATGAGCAAAAGGGTGCACCTCTGAGAATGTCAGGGAGGCTGTTCTCAGCTTCTTCCGGCTGGCAAAGATAATTGCTGATACGGCCTCACTCGAGTTAGTAGCCAAAGGCAGAGCAATGAAGGAGATGAAGAAAGTTGGGATGCTAGTTGCCGTTGAGAAATTGTCAACCGCATCTACCAAGGGATCGGCAAATACAGCAGCAATAATTGTCCCCAATACCAATAGCAGTGTCGCTTTTAGAGATGTCCATTTGGGATTCTCGACTCCCTCAGCAGCCTCATCGCTTTGGTCCCCAGCAGTCAACCGATCATGCTCCTGCTTAGTTTGCTGCATGATAAAGACCCATTAGGAGGCTCTGTAGTTTTGAGGCTCTCGCATTCACTAGCCAAGTAACTTATGGAAGCAACGGAATCACTGTTCAACTCACAAGGAGGGCACTCTCTAGAAACTTCATTGTGCCGACATTTGTTGCAGTATAAACTTCCCTTGAACCGGTAGCTCTCCTGAGCCACCTTGAGATGCCATTGATAAACTCATCCAATTCAAGCTTTGAATTATTACTTGTATCAAAATCGCTCATGATCTTATTTACCGCATCATCTTCATCAAAATCTATCTCTTCAAAGTTGATTCCAACAATAAGCGCTTTTAGTTCAGCAGCAGAAAGAGATCCATCCTTATCTTCATCAATTGTCATGAAGAGCCTGAGATCATTAAAAAATGAATAAATTATGAACAAACAATATCCAAAAGGAATCCACCTTATTGAGATATGTCATCAACAGAAAATACTCACTTCTTCACCATTTCTGTGTTTACTTCACCATCGTCAGCGAGAAGTTTCCCAAAAGCACGCTTTTTTATATGCCTTAGAAATCCAAACATGATATGCCTATGAAGATTATACTCAAGTCGTCTCTTCTGGACCCAAGGCTGAAAGACCTGTATTTCAATGTATTCAGAAAGAAGGATCCAGGTGTAAAAAATGATTTTATATTCTCAAAGCAGAGTAAAATAAGGAATGCCATCATTAAAAAAGATACCATTAGACAAGCAAGACCATGAACGCTAGCTACAAAGAATAATTCTACATCATATTCATGTAGACCTGGAAAATTAGAAGCCATACGATCTCTTAGCCACTAGCTTTGCCTGCCTGCAAAATGCTGTCACACAGCCTCAAACAGCCATGACCTACAGTTAACCTTTAGATTGCCAAGGGAAACTATTGATATGGAACTAAGAGATTACCAGTTCAATTCTCATCAACAAGAGCTTCCATGTCTGTATTTCCATTTTTCTCTTTTCCATGGGCACATGGTCCTTACTTTTTAACCGAATAAACAGAAGAGAGGAAATCTGAAGTCAAATTAAAGGAGTAATATGACTACCTGATAGAGGCAGTATGCAACCAACAGGGCCAAGGAGACTACAAGAGCTATCAATATAGCCAAATGCCTTCCTGAAGTGGAACTCATAACTTGAGGAATTTGAACGATAAGAAATGGGATGACCGATATGACCATTATCCTAGCAGCGTAGCTTGTCTGCTTGTCAGTGCTAACACCAGAACCTGCCAAGAGGACCAGATTACATAATTGATAAATAATCAGTCAAATGCAACAACTTCAAGGTCCTCTAATCTAAATCTTTGTTACAAACTAAAGCATATAAAGTGTTCATCCATGTTTACTAAATGTTCTTTTGATTGCTGATCCTGCAATCATACTTCATGCCACCCAGACCTTATATTCCTAACTATTTGTTGTGGCTATCTATTTCAGATGGTGGTGGATGCTTGTAGAGCAAAGCTCCAGTAACCAAGAAACATGCCTGTTTTTGTTTAGAGCAAGAATGACATGTACAAAGAAAGATTGCTAGTATTTAGGTAGCAAAATGAGCATAGAATTAGAACCAATAGCAGAAAGGAACAACAAAGCTTCGGAACACTAACCCATCATACTAAATCCTTTTGTATCAACTTTATCTGTAGCAATTATATCGGACCCATCATGATGCAGGTCACATTTGCCAACAACAACACAGGCTCCCCAGATCACCGTAAGAAGCATGACAGTTGATCCTGCCAGTAATCCGATTCCAACAGAAACTTGTTTTTGTGCAGTTGCGGTGGTCCCAGAGAGTCCAGAAACTGCAGGGGGGAGGATGCAGATCATTCATCGAATGTTCCATTTTGTCAAATTAAGAGGAGAAGGAAAATACATGCATATATAGAAACTGGGCACCGTTTTAAACAAACTCAACCATGAATCGACCAGCAGTTCTTACTCAACGACAGATTTATAAAACATCGAAACTATCCAGTTTCACAGCATCCCACTTCCAGATAATACATCCAAGCAACTAAAAACAGAGTAAAAAAATGGAGATCTTTGGACGGAAGCGCCATCACGTTAAATCCCTCGAGAGGAGAAACAAATAAAGGGGAAAGAAAAAGAGGAAATAATCAAGATCTTCTTCGACCCAAGGCTTAAAACGTCAGTAAACGAGCGTTCAGCACTAGTCTTATTCATCTTCATTTCCGGCGGAGATAATTTTCAACTTGCTGGCCATGAGCAACTCCTCAGTCTGCGGACCACGTTTTTACTATTCTCCACTTAACGGCGAAGCGAAGAGTGCGAGATATTCTAATAAAGGGACTGCGCATCGAATTGGGCATGGCGCAAAAATGTTCAGCTTTTGCTAGATTCCATCAGAGCATTATTTCTGAGCAGCCTAGTCCTCATTTTCGAGCAGAATAGCCTCTTCAAGAAACATGACGATGGGGTTGAAAACAAGTAAAAAAAAGTCCTCAAGAATCAAAACGGCTGCTGACAGCGGTCAAATGAACACATGGGCAAGCCAACACGACGACTTACCGAGGATGAGCAGGGCGTCTGGGAGAGCGCCGAGCATGGGAAGGAACAAACCTCCGATGAGCCCTGGCCCCAGGATCTCCAAGAGCAGCTCGCTTCCGCTTGACAGGAACGTGGCAGCCAAGTACAAAAGGTACCCGTACACAAGGATCAGGAACAGGTTGCCGATCCATGTGGACGTGCAAGGCATGAAGCCGTAAGTCTGCTCGCAGGAGTCTGACGAGGCGTAGAAACTCCTCGGGAGCAGGAGGTAGGGCTGCCCCCGGGGTTGGTGCGGGCGGGCGTCGACTCCATCGGAGATCGGATCTAACTGGGAGGGCTCGACGACGGGGCGGGAGCCGACGGCCGCGGAGGAGAGTAGGAGGAGGAGGAGGACGGCGCACCTTCCCGTCATGGAGATCGGACTTGGGAGGGCAGACGCAGCAATCGAGAGACACTGAAGAGCGCTGAGACTGACTGGAACTGGAAATGGGATAGCGTCAGTAGGCCACGGCGTAAGTGTTGGTGGTGGGTTTTGGTTTTGCTCAGCCCCCGGGTTTTACTCTATGATATCCGGACTGGGGCACGCTTGAACGTAACGAGTGGGCCACTCTCGCCTGGACCATGAAGTAAAACAGCTGATCATTCCTCTAAGGGTAAAAAAAAAAAAAAAAGGATGAATCATAAATTTGGTATTTTTTTAATTACACATTATATCTTGAAATATATATATATATAAAACAATCATTATGATCTCATAATCACTCAATCGGAGTGATACTTTACTTTAAAGGAAACCATATCGAGTCAGTTACTCACTTTTATTACTTTGGATTGGACCCGATCAGTCTGGATAATCCAAGACGGAGTAGTGGACCCTCTCTTCCCAATTTGAGCAGACGTGGGTCTCCCTGAAATTAACTTCGTCTTGGATTTTCCCTTGACAGCGTACTAAATGACCAGTCATGGGCCATTTTTCTTGTCAGTTTGATGGCCTTTTCCCGTTGAGATATATATATGTATGTATATTAGTGTGTGTGTGTGTATAGACATACTGTTGGTTTGGTTGGTTTAATTAGATGTGTGGCAATTAATTAGCTGGTACCGTAAAAATAAGGCAGTAAATCTTGGTGCGCCTGTCCATTTATATATCGGACCAGCTGACACATCTAAAAAAAATTGTGTAAATTATTGTTATAATAAAAAGAAATTTATAAGATTAATTATATTTTATATTAGAATTTTTAAACCATTTAAAATGGTAGGTTCTCCGATATAAATTAACTAGTCCAATTTCGCATTTAGTCTTCTTTTATTCCACACACCCACAACCTCACCTCACCTCACCTCACCCGACGACCACACCTGCCCCGACCCAACCACGCCTCCACACACGACAGCCCCCACCTCACCACCAAACGAATTATTGTCGATGGGGGTATGGTTGCTCTTGATATTCCTCCGGCGGGTAATACATGGAAATCTCCGAGAGATGGCTCGGTGATCGTCCACCGTCAAGCCAAGCTTGCTTGGAGGTTGGCCTGGTTGGTCATTATCGATGGAGATGAGTCCCATACAGTCAGGTCGCACGAGACATATATTCTCTCTTTCACTCGAGACAAATTCGGTTGTTGATTGTCTGCATATTGAAAGTTTCCATATTGTCTCGTCTACCCTTGAGGAGTATGGAGCAATTTGTAAAACATTTCTCCATGGTACATGAATAAAAAAAAGAATGTACAGTAAGGGCAGATTCGATCGGACAGTATATGGAATGAACATGTGTTGATTCTTACATCCATACCTATCTGCATATTTAAAACCAAGTTGGGTTTGCAGTCAACATTATTGGGGATAGATGGGTTTGGCCACACTATTGTATTACATCAACTTTCAATTGTTTTACAAGTATTCTTTTGAATAATATTATTACAAGAAACTAGTGGTTTCCAAGCTTGTGGGCATTGCTTAGGCAATTTCTCAATTGAATTTAAAGGGGTTGCATATATATATATATATATAGATAAAAATTTGTATTATCTCATGGTTGAACCATTCGGGGACAGGTTCTTTCATTGAATTGATATTTTCAGTGGGGTCCACGACTGGACGGACCGGAGTGGCCGACCATATTCTGGAGGAATGCTCCCCGGCAACTTGGGTTCCGCCGGCCCGTCTCCTCTGACGGTTAGATTCCAAAGAGTCAACCGAAGAAGAGGAGTTGGAGTACAATTCAGCCGTTGTGGTGACTGCAGCCAGTCCGGCCGTGCGATGATGACAACTGAGATGTCGGCAGAGTCGGAATCAACGGTCGTACTGCTTCCGACACAACTGCAGGCGGTGCAGAGTGCAGGGTCCGCGTTTACCTCGTCCTCCTCCAATTTGATTATTGGCTCACTCGACTTTCCCAGTTCGGAAGGTATACTGTGAAGTGAAATCTCACGAGGTGACAATATCAATTAATAAAAATAATTAATTATTAAACATTAAAAAAATGCCATCAAGTATAGGAGTTGGCTGACTGCTAGAAGATCGAGGATGGTCAATGTATGCGACACCGTTGAAAGTGGAAGATGTGGTGTAGTTGGTTGAAAGGAATAATTCTTTGGACGAGATCTCCGAGCCGTGCCAAACAGACCGACGTCACGTCGACGTTGTATAAGATAAAGAACAAATAAATATTAGATCTCTCTCGATCTCTCCTTTTCTTTCTTTAATTATTTTTTATTTTATTTTTTTTGGGTTGAGATATTGGATTCCGCAATCAAATTAATTAATTATCCGTATTAATTTATACACGGTTTCGTGTCTTCATAGCGAATTGGATGGTTCTAGAAAGTTTATTTAAGAGAAATGGAGATGCGAGATCTCGAAAAAGGAGAGGCACGGATCTAATAGGATGGAAAAGAAAGGACTCGTTTCCTTGCCTTGGGGATTCCCACCTACCAAACAAACCTATCGGTCGATGATCGGAGATGAAGCTGAAAGGCGTGGTGGATCATCATCTATGACGGATGGATTAGGATCTCTTGAATGTGTTATAGGCCCAACCGAACTGAGGCCCGGCCCACGTTTCCTTCTCGCATAGCGGTCCAGTCCCGTCCCGTCCCTTCCCTACAGACCTTTCTCCGCTACCTCCGCCGCTCTCACCACCGACTTTTTCTGCCTATCCGCCTTCAGGCTCTGAGCGTTGCTGTCTCCCGCCTTCCGACGCTCCGAGTCCACTCCATGATGATTGCTATTGATGCGGTTTTCGTTGGGGGCCTTTGAACTCTGACGACCGAGCGGCCGGGTCCTGAGCGCTGCGTCTGGAGATGCTGGAGCACGATGGAAAGGTCGGACTTGAGGATGATGGCTCGGAGCTGCCACACACTCGTCGGAAGAGGAGGAAGCAATACTATGCGGATGCCGATGAGTTTCACGATCTCGATCCTAGTGATGTTAGGCTGATGAAGAGGATCGAACTCGCCTTGACGACGCCGTCGTACCTTTTGTGCCGAGGCTCGAAGCAGTTGCGAACGGAGAATCGACAGAAGTTAAGCTTTCTTCTGCGTCGCCTAGTGCAGCGGCAGAACTGGGCTGAAGCGAGCGGTGTCTTGAGTGTATTGCTGAAGGCGACATGCAAGGATCGCTCACCTGAGAACAACCGGTTGAAGTACCCGGTGTGCATCGGTTTTTCTCGAGCTGGTGTTTTGACCTATCAATTATGACCTTTTGGGCTATTGTTGATTAACAAGCTAAGAATTTTTATTTGTATCTTGAGGAGAGTTAATGGACAAATATGATGAAACTTCGATGCAGCTTGGAACTTCGTTTAGTATATTCCTCAAGTTTTAATGATTGCTTTGTATTTTAGAGGGGGGAAATTTAGGCATTATTGTGTGAATGGATGTTAAGTTTGTTCTGAATTTCAACTTCATATGCATCAGCAAAGCGTCAAAAGATATTTATTATGCTGAACTCTTAATGTTTCAGGTTCTAATGGAGGTCATGAGTCGTGCAGAAGGTGACCGATTTAATTTTTCGAGGATTAAGCACATCTATGACATTTGGATGAGGAGGATTGGATCAAGGAGAAAATGCTTGATACAGGTCTTTAGATGATTTTAATTTAATTTCGTGTAATGTTTTGAACAATCTGGATTCTCATTGCCCCCCTTGAACTCATCTTAGCTCGTCTGCATCTTGTGTGGAGCAGGATAAACTCGCAGTTCATTTGGAGTTCATCCTATTCTGCCTAAATGAAGGAAATGTTTCTGAAGCCCATCAAGCTTCTATATCGTACGTCTCTTGATCTATTCTGACTTTACTAGCACTTATCCTTGTCGATTTTATGTCTTAATGTTTTGATAATTCTGATTTACCTTGTATTTGGCTGGATGGGAAACAATGCCATTGGTTATTGGAAAGTTTTTATCCTTGTGCTGAGGTTTCCTTTAAACTGATATTTGCATGGTGTAAGAAAAGATAAAATTTACTTATTAAAGACACTTTAGGCAAGAATTATGCGAAGGGCCAATCTTTATGAGGAATGACATCTGCATTTTCAGAATCACACAAGAAAGTGAATTGGAGAGTGATCCAGTGGCAAATATGGTAGTGGGTCTGGTATTCTATCAGCTGTGGTTTTCTAGTATTCCAAAAGTAATGCAGCGTACAGATGTGGAGCAACTTCTATCCTCTCAAGAGTTAGACGCGATGGATGAAGGATATAGAAGTCTGGCTGGGTACACAGAGGACCATACTGCGTTGAACAGCTGTGAGGCTAATTCTCGTTGCCAATATGATTCTGGTTCATCAGTCATGATAGATAATAGATTATCAGGGCATGCTCAGAGTGACAGACAGAGAGGAGGTATGGAGAAGGCTGAGGATTTGAATAAGGAGCCATCACTGCACAATTCCCAGTCTCATGGCTTTTACATAAATTCAACAGAGAATGAAAGCTCACTTCCCAGTGATGATAAGCATGTGTGTTGTGCTTCCATCTTACCCAGTCTTGGTGAGTTCTAAATTTTCTTAGCTTTCATGTGTTTGTCTGTGTTATTGGTTGCTTTGGAACAGCAGGTTTTAGGGCTCAAATTTCCTTCGATTGGAATCTCAAGTGCTAGTTGGTGCAGTCTTATTTGTTAGTAAAAGAGAAAAGAAGAGGCTGGACTGAATTCGCTGGTGTCGCTATTCAAAAAGTGGGGATAAGATCATTAGTGTGGCTTGATCAAGGATTGTTTGATCCATCTTCTTATACTCGGATTGAAATACTGCAGTTCATGATTCCATTTCTGCATTCTTTTCATTGAAGCATTTCTCATGTTCACTTAACATTTCATTTATTTTTCAAGGGGCCTTGGATCCATGCCTTTTTCCTATACAATTACCACCACATGTAGAAGACATTGAAGACTTACTAGAGCTGCACAAAGGAATTCTTAATGATTACTATAAGGATGCCCTTAAGTATCTGCAACTTGCTCTAGACTTGTCACCTCCGAGATCAGATGCTCTTCTTCCCCTAATACAGGTATTATCATATGGAATCTAGCTTCTGGAAAAGGAAAACTTAAGAAATCATAGATAAATTCTTACCAGAAGTTTTTACTAGTTTCTTCCATGTGAATGTCTGGATTAGAAGCACAAAATATTTGAGACTTTCCTTTTAACTGCTGACTGGATGAAGCTGCCAGTGTTCTATCTTTTGGAGAAAAAATAAAATGTTCCACCTGGCTCATTTTTTCTTTACCTTTTCACAATGATTTAAATAATTCAAAGAGTTTCATTATGTGGAGTGACTATGTAATAGATAAATCAGTTTGCTCTGGAGAGGTGTCCACGAGTAGCAACCACTTGCATATTGAAAAGTATAAGTTCTACAGCTTCGACTTTATTGTTTGTAATTTCAGTACAAAGCAACTAATGGTGCCTTACCTCTTTTCTGATAACTTCCTGAATAAGTTTTCAATATATTCTGTTTTACAATGTTTGTTTTTTTTCCATTTTTCCTCCAATTTTCACATCAGTTGCTGCTGATTGGTGGTCAAGTTAATGAGGCGTTTAATGTGCTTGAGAATGTCTGTCAGAAGTCAGAGATGGCATTGCCCTTCAGGTAGCTTGCTTCTTGTTCTTTGCAATATAATCAAGAAAAAACTTAAGAAAGTCGAATTGCAAAATGAATTGAGTTAAAATTGATAGAGCTACTGTCTGAAATTGTCTGCTTCATTAGGACAAGCTGGGAATCTAGATTATTTCCTGATAACAGAATGAGCAACCCAGTTGTTTAATTCTCATTTCATATCAATTGACATGTTTAGTTGATTCTCGTTGACCAATCATGTGATGTTTATCTTTGTCATATTGATACATCATCATAAGGGAATGGTTTTTCTGTAGATTGAGAGTGATTCTTTTGGAGCATTTTGATCGTAAAAATTATGCCTCGCTTTTGTCCTGTTATGAGCATGTCCTGAAGAAGGATCCTACGTGCAGCCACTCAATCTCAAGACTTGTCAACATGCATCAACTTGGTAATCTATTCTTCATCCCTCCATCCATAGCTCCCTCCTCTTTCTGACTCCCTTTTCTCTAAAGCAGTTACTTTAATACAAACTAATTCCCGTGTCAAACATGTCCTTATGAAATCTTTTTTTTTTTAAATTTTGTGTGATGTTCAGCAAATTTTGCAGCATCATTCTATGCATCTTTTCAAAAGGCCATTTTTATGTGTTCTATATGTTCAACTGAAATTTCACTGAGCTATATGTATGTTTTATGTTTTTCTCCAATGACCTGCAGGAGAATACAGTGTTGAATCTCTGGTGGAAATGATAGCTCTGCATTTGGACGCTACAGATGGTGCACCTGATACATGGCAAGAGTTTGCCATGTGTTACTTCAAACTTGCTAAGCTGGAAGAAGATCGCCTGTCAGAATGTCTGAATGGAGGGGAATCTGGGCCCCAGAAATGTTATTCTGGTAGAATTATTGTCATCCCACAGATATTTGCTGCAGGGAACTCAGGAAAAAATTGGAGGTTTCGCTGCAGGTGGTGGCTCAGACGTCACTTCAGCTGTAGCATCCTGGAGTCTGACATTGCAGCAGGTACTAGAGCATATCTGGCAGGGTAATTTTCTAGCATAGTAGAAAAAATATTTCTTTCAAGTGGGTCCATCTGCATTGATCATTGTGGGGCTGACTGTCACTGGTTATCGTATCTCAGGAATCTTTCTAAGAGTCGGCTTGGTTGATATTGCTCATGACATAAGGCTCAATGTGTGCCGGTATTTATCACTTTCATTTTTCCCTGTAGGTGATCTACAACTTATGACTAACAAGGCAGCTTGTGCTGTGCACATGTATGGACAACAATGTGAATACGTCATAAGGGTTTCCGATGTTCTATATCAGAGAGATAATAGGGAAATGTTCTCGTTCTTGCAGCTCCACAAAGAAAATTCTCTCGGTCTCCACTTGTATTTTCAACAAAATAATAATGCAAGGTAGAGACAAGCCTCATCAAGTGATGAAATCCATCTCTTTCTCCAAGCTGAAAGGGAACCTCAGAGAGAAATCAAATCTCTGATGTTTGATTTATTTGATAAAGAGGATCATCGCCCTAATTTCAGGATCCAAAATGGTCCTTGATGTGGGTTAACTTGTGGGAACTTGAATTGGCCAGAAGCATGGAGTGTATCCACTAGGTATGTAGTTCTCTTTTTCCTTGGTGTTTTGCTGATTCCTGTGGTGCACCTGTGAAACGAGTATTGCTTCTGTATCTCCAGTTTGCACCTAGTAAATCTTCAGTTTATCCTAATCAATGACCTGCTTTACAGGAGCCATCCAGCAGGCAGCTTACAATGGAACAGCTGTTCAGATCAAGAGATGACAGAATTTGGGTTACAATGAGGATTGTTGTCTTTGGTTGAAGACTTCGAGTCAGTGACATCGGAATGCTGATTGGAACGAGGCATATCTTGCTTAGTGAAGCTGCATGTCACCTGCTCTTGTCCTAAGGGGCTAGAATTTAGGGTTCAACGAGGATGCGTCCAGAAGCTCGTAGAGATGCTAAATATGACCCATGTCCGATCTCCCCAGAGTGACAACCAGGAGACTCTTAACTACTTGGTGCTTGTGATGATTCACTCAGCTGGCTTTCACCACCCCATCTTAAGGGCCTGATCGAAGATTATTTCACGGTTGTAATTGGAATATTGGATAATTTGTATGTTTTCTGTTGAGCAATGTGCACCACCAAAGATTCACTCCTGCTCGATGACTTAGAAGTGCTGTGACTTGGCTACTCATTATGGAGCCGAATGACGCTGGCCGACTTCACTCTCAACATTGGCCGCCAGCAAATCCAAACTCCATGGTCTTTGGGCATCGTCAAAATCTATTTTCAACACAGAATTGAATTAACGCGGACGTGGGTGCTGACTCTTGAAGTTGATAAAGCGACCAGGAAAGGGCAAGGTACCAATCAGTTAGACAGGTCAATGTAAGCATCATAAAAGACACGTCTTCCGACGGGCCCCTGTTATAATACAAAACAAACAGGAGGCCCAACGGGTCGAGCATGAGCCCATATCAGATTGGGCCCTCTACTAAATATCGGCCCGCATTGTTCCATTCTTTCCAGCTGGAACTGACAATGTACGACGTGCTTACCACTTGTCTCTTTTCCCAAAAATCTTCTCCGAATTTGATTTTTAGGTCTCTCCGCAGTCTAAAGGCTCCCTACCTCTCTCTCTCTCTCTCTCTCTCTGTGAATCTCCGAAACCAAGCGGAATTCCGCCATCAGGGCTGAGCTTAATGGCGGGAGCTTATAGAGCTGACGACGACTACGACTACTTATTCAAAGTGGTGCTGATCGGGGACTCCGGTGTCGGGAAATCCAACCTCCTGTCCAGATTCACCCGTAATGAGTTTAGCCTGGAGTCCAAATCCACCATTGGAGTCGAGTTCGCCACCCGCAGCATCCGCGTCGACAATAAGGTCGTCAAGGCCCAGATTTGGGACACGGCTGGCCAAGAGAGGTGATTCTCGCCTCTCTCCTCTCCTTTCTCTTTCAGCATTTTGGATCTTATGCGGCCTGGAGCAGTCTGCTTCGTTCTTTTTGTCTGGTCATTTGTGGTGGTGGGTTCGGTTCTGGAAGTTAGTGGTTCTGGTTGTTTAGATATTGTTGACATCGTAGTTGGCGCTTCGGGTGAGATCGTGCAGTCTGCACATTTCATGGATTTAAGTAAAAGATGAGACAATTTAAATTATGCTTTTGATATACATATATGTAGATGACATGAGATCAATCTATTGCGTAGTTGTAGGTTCTCCTTATCGTTAGCTTCTTCGACACCTAACTTTATTTTGGTTCATTGTAAATTCTTGTAACTGAGGAAGCAAAGCAAATTTCTGAAGGTTCTTCTTCGGCAATTTGATTGTAGTCCCAAAATCAGCTCGAGGTCTCTGTTGTCTGGTTGATTTAGCCTATAGGTTTTGGGTGTCATGATCACATTTAGAAACCTTTACTAGATAATTTGGTAGCACAGTTGAAGTTAGTCTTTAGTAACTATACTTTGGGTATCTTGGATGCTCTCCAATTATTAGCGTGATAGCAGAAATTTTGGTTTCTCACTTTAATGAAGAGTCTTTCACGGTAAACTTGAATCCTTCAAAAGCCAGTCATGTTATACCCTTCTGATTCACTTACACTCTGTTGTTAAAGATACCGTGCAATCACAAGTGCATATTATCGGGGAGCAGTTGGAGCATTGCTGGTTTATGATGTTACCCGGCATGTAACTTTTGAGAATGTTGAGAGATGGCTGAAGGAACTCCGAGATCACACAGACTCCAGCATCGTGATAATGTTTGTGGGGAACAAGGCTGATCTGAGGCACTTGCGTGCAGTCTCCATGGAAGATGCGAAGGCTTTTGCTGAAAGAGAGGGCACCTTCTTCATGGAGACCTCTGCCCTCGAGTCTATGAATGTAGAGAATGCATTCACCGAAGTTCTCACTCAAATACACCATGTGGTCAGTCGGAAAGCCCTCGATGCTGGGGGTGACTCAGTGGCTGTGCCTAAGGGACAGACGATTGATGTAGGATCAAAGGATGATGTTTCAGCGGTCAAAAAAGTTGGTTGCTGCTCTGCTTGATGATGGTGATATAGAAGATTGCTTGAGAACTTGAAGAAGAGACGCGTATCTCTGTGCATCAAAAATTCAGGGTTTTCATTGCTGAGTTAGAGGCCTCCCTTGATGTTCCTAGTGGGGTTTGGTGATTTGCTCAAGTCTATTTTACAATGGAGGATTCGATTGTTCCAGGTCTTCACTTCTCGTCTGATTTCGGATTCTTCACTTGATAATTATTTCACTTCACTGTTTCATGCATAACATTAATACTTAGCTGTCCTAGCATTTCTGTGTTATTGAAAAGGAAAAAAAAAACACACACACACACATCTCACTGTGTTCGATTGATATTGGAAAGAAATTGCTGAGGAACATACCTTAGTGCTGTTAGTGTTGTATGTGATCAAAACGGTTAGTTTCCAACTGTTTGGATTCAATTTCAGTAAGTTTTCTCTCCTCTGTTGTTCATGAGCTTCTGTTCACACATTCTTGCGGCAGATCTGTTCAGTTCTGGGGTGATGTTTCGGACTGCAGATGGGACCATTAATTAGACCGAGCCAGTCCTTGGTATTTGTCCCCACAAACAAGAGTTTTGACGGTTCCTTTGCCCTCATGATCAGTTTACACCGTGCAAAAGGCGCAAGGAGAGAGGATTAATTCATTAAAACCAATTGCCCAAAACTGCTCAAGTAATGCTGGAAGCTGCTTTCCCATCGGTTTTTCTATTAATAATGCTGAAAAAGAAGAACAGTCGCAGTCATGTTACACGCACGCTGTTCTGTTTTATTGAAGTCAAACAATCGCCCGTTACGTTGCAGAGTACTGTTCTGGAGACGGCAAGTCACCCAATTTTCCCGGCCCACTTATTCACGGACTGATCATTCCGGTTCAGGGGCTATGCTCGAGATTTGCATACGGGGCATTCATTCTTCAACCGAAGCCACTTCTCTACACAATGTAGATGGTACTCGTGCCCGCAGTTGAGTCTCCTGATCGTCTGCTGATCCTTGAGCTCATCCTATACGCATATAAATGCATCCCAACAGAGAGAGTTAAGAGAGGATGCCGTAGGGCTTTCATCGTATATTTGAACTGCAGGGCACGCGGATTTTAACTTTGTACCAGGCAGATGACGCAAGGGGCTGCTGCCCGATCATTTTCAGAGGTCGATGGCCGCAGGGAAGAAGTTCTTGCTTTTATCTGTCTGATGATGGATTCACTTGACAACCCGGGATCCGATCTTGCTAAGGCGATTATCTCCTGCAACCGTAGGATGGTGTTCGTGATGTCAGGAGAATGTTTTCCGGGTAATTTCGCAGAAGAGCTCGAGTAAATTTCTCTTGGCTCACGTCAACGACCCTTCGGTCCAATGTTATGTCAGCCTGCATTTCACCATCCGCGCAGTCATCCGCTTCCCCGTGATTTGCACCATCTGATGTCCTACCTCCCTGCACGATTCCAAGGGTAATAAAACAAGAAACACAGACATTACGAGTGTTAATAATACGCGCCATCGAAGGAGGTGCCTCACCCTTGCAGTGGAATTCAGGTTGTGCCTCGGGCTCGTCTCATTCACAGGATCCGCTCCCTGAGACTGCTGTGGCGCAGGAGTAGAAGTCCCTGTATTGTTTAATGCCGTGCCTGAGCCTGAGGCTGAATTCATAGAAACCAGTGGAGAATCATCCTCCGGTGCCCTGTCGGAGCATGACGTTTCGTCCACTGAAACCGGCGGAGCATTATTCCTTGGAGCAGTTCGTGAAGGCGGTGCTGGCAGCCGCCGGGCAGCACCATTGCAGCACCGGTTTCTACCTCCAGGGTTAGGAGGTCGTCTGCCACTCAGACTGTCACGCTGATTGCTGATAGAAGGAGCTTGCGCAAACACCGGCACCCAAGGAGGTCCCACAAGTCCTGTATTGCGACAAAGGCTGCGTGTCATATCACATGCAGGAACCCAGGAACAAAGAAAGCAGGAAGACTCAAAGCCGATCGGAAAAGATATCGGGAAAAGAATCCATCAGGCACAAGAGCAAGAAGATGAAGTCCCAATCTCAAAAGGCATAGACTGTTTTTGCAGAGCATATAAGTGGCAGCAAAATGTCGATCCCCACCAGAAGCAGCTCTGCTCGACCGTGACTGATCCCACCAGCCGCTTGTGCCTGCAGCGGTGATGTAGAAGCCGCCATTTCCGTCCGCAAGTGGGCTTGTCCTGTGCGCTGCACCACGCCTTCCTGCTTCTCCGTAACTTGAAGGGACTGGATATGTTGTCGGATCCACCCAAGGGTAATAATATACGTATGAAACCACAGAATAAGTAGGTTGAAAACCACTGTACTGTGTCATCATCCCGCCGTGCACATAATTCTCACGAGGCTCAAGTCTCCGAGAATTGTGGTAATCTCCCGAGTTAGATGAGTCTCCGTCCTCTCGATTCATGGGAACTGGTTCGGTGAGACCGGTAAATCCTGGAAAACGACATAGATGCATCGACATACAGTTAATAAGAATCCCAAACTCGAGTCTCGCGTTCGAAAAATAAGATTCCACTACTCTGAGGTCCAAGAGCCAATCCTTTTGATTCCCAAACTGACAAATTTTCAGGACGAGTGTCTTAAGCTGCTCTGTTTCGAACGGCTGAGGATCGAATTTCAGGTGCTCCGCAAGACGACAGAGTTTAAGAGCCTGCATTTTTATATGTCAATCCAAGGACTCGATGTCAAGAGGATCGCCCAAGGGAGAGGATTAAATTATACATTCTTGACAAGAAATCAAAACCTTGGACCAGCCCAGTTCGAGAAACTCAAATGAATTCGACGGATCTATTGAACTAAACGTAATTGCACGAGAAGGTAATTAAGCTACTGTAATGCAACCAATTCGTATGGAGAACTAGCGCAGTGATATGATGAACGGAATAATCATGATTAGGGAAGCAAGGGAAGTAAGGTTGCACCTTGCGTTCGGGGAAAACCTCGAGCTCTTGGAGCCACCTCTTCTAAATTTCTGCAAAAATCAGAGCGGAGGAGATAAAAAGGATCACTTTGGATCAGCAAGTCCGCGACATGGTTGGATTCCACAAGACACGGAAAGGAAGGAAGGAAGCCTAAAGAAGCCATGGAATCTCTAGGTTCTTTCCAAGAATCGAGCGGGGACTCAGGAACTCTAATGCCCAGAAGAGAAACGACTACTAACCGTTGAAAGGGAGGAGCTCCTCAAGATTGGAGTGAATCTTGAGAGTTAGGGAGAGCGGGAAATTGTACTGTTGGGAGAAAGTTCCCTCCTTTCAGTCTTAGATAACGGTGAATGAACCTCAAAGTTTGGCACTTGTTTACATATACATGCATACATACATACATATATATATAACCTGATGACAGTTGAAGGAAATCTTAACCAGATTGGCATATTTAATTAATTTATTATCATTTCTGATAGCCATCATCATCATCATTATGAACACTGTGAATTTATGCCCTTTATTCTCTCCTTTTCTTTTGGTATAAACCGCCGGTTTATTCTCTCCTTTTTAGTCATTTGCACAGACCACTCATCACAATAGATTAGCACAAATTAAAACATAGATATGATGAGAGCTATGGTATTTTCTGTTCAGAGCGCCAAGGACCTAGAAGGGGAACTTACATCGGCTATTTCATTGCAGGATTTACATGGTTTTTGCCCACTGCTCTTCCTCGTTGTGTAAACATCCAACTGAATGTCACCAGGAATCAAGGAGTAGATGCTAACTATTTACACAGAGTAAGATCATAAGACACAGAACGGAGAGAGAGAGAGAGAGAGATCCGACAGGGTCGAGGTTTAAGATCAATTCCATAGAAAGTAGTCATCCGAACCCTGTGCACCCCAGCAAGCTCCAACTTGTCGTTAAAAGGTATCAAAACTTCAGTATCTGTTTCTGGACCACAACATCGAGTTCTCATGTTAGCCGATTTCCTGCTCATGATGTTTCAGCATTCTAGCTGGACGTTCGATGCTACAGCTCGAGCCCAGAACTTGATGTGGGCCTTAACTTCTTCTTCTGCGGACCCTCTGGGAGTCCATTTTGGGACAGGAGGCGCGAAGCTCTGAGACAGCCATGCCTCGGAAAGATAAGGCTCTCTCGGCCTTTGGTCTTCTTCTGCTTCTTTGGTGGTGCCATCTTTCTTCTCTTGTAGACCGGGAAGTATGTCGACCACTCTCGGGCTTAAGGCATTCTTGTCGAACGTAAAGCCCAGGTCTTTGAAGCCCTGCAGCTCTTCATGCTCGAGCTCCCCCCTGCTCTTTATCGACTTTGTCCGATTGAGAAGCCGCCGCCTCATGTCCTCTTCGCTGCTCATTTGAGATCTATAATTCGGCATTCCCTGGAAAAGAAGCTAAGCTTAGGAATGGATGCGTCCTCATCTTAAGATAGAAACAAGGAACCAAGACGTGTGAAAACTTTTCCTCTTTTCCTTCGTGATCATCCTTCAGACAGATGGAAAACTGTCTTTGGTTGCGCTTTCTGAAGACAAAATGTGTTGCAGAATATCTTATCAAGAAGAGAAACATAAAATATGGAAAATTTTCTGCAAACCAGGTGAGAGAGCCAAAGATATTTCTAGATAATTTGTCTGTTTGAAATTGAATCCTAGCTAGAAGATCGGGACAGATTCAAAGGATATTAGAATGAAAGACATACGGTGAACTTATGTACACCATAGTCACAGTTTAGTAGAAGTAATACCTTGGAACTGTGTCGGGGTGGCAAGGAATTAGAGAAGTTGAGAGACGACTGCCTATTGGATTTGCTCATTCTCGGATGAGAGTTTGCCTTCAATCTTTCCTCAATCCTCACGTCTTCCCTCCCTATGGAAGGCGGTAGGGATGGGACCTTGAGAAGAAACGGGCTTGGAGATCTCTTCCTCAATCCGCTTTCGGTTCCATCAGGAGGTTCCCAGCGATCAGTTTCATCCCACACCTCTTCGATCGTTTTCTCAGACGAGGATGGTGAATGAAACTGATCACTTTGATCATCATAAGAAGAAGATGAACAAGGAGGGCAGTCTTGAATGAGCTTCTTAGATGGAGATCTTCCTCCATCGAGATACTTTTCTACAGGCGGGCAAGCTTTCTCATCGGGGACCCAAGGCGGAACCTGTTGTTGGGATGGTTCCTCGTTGGGCTTCATCCTCGATTCACGATCCGAGTTGCAGTCCGAGGAGGAAGGGCAAGGATCATAGAGACATCTTGTCGTATGTTTTCCGTTCCCATGGAACAAGTTGCGGAAGAACCAAACCTCCTCTAGGAGATCCACAGCTGCAGCTCCATTACCTTCTTCTCCCCATCCTCGGATATTTCCTGCGGAGGAATCTGTTGGGTCTTCAGTGTTGGAATCCATTGATGCAGCAGCAAGAAACGCAGCAAGAATGAGACAAGAGGTAAGATGCTAAATAATTATTGTTGGTGTAGAGGAGTCTCCAATGAGAGAGAGAGAGAGAGAGAGAGATAGGGAGGGAGCTGACTTGTGAGAAACCATGTGGGATATGGCTCCATCCATGTGATAATATGAATTGATAGCATAATAGAAAAAAAATGAAATTTATCTTTTTGTCCTCAACGTATGAAGTAAAAAGGGGCTCTGAAGTTGATTGATGATATCAATTTGGCAGGGGAGAGGATAAGGTGGACTCCAAAGAGGTCCCTGTCTTCGAAGTTTTCAGGCTACTTCTAGCTAGTTGCCTTGTATCCATGTCAGAATAAGATGCTAACTTTCCTCGAAATGTTATTGCAGTCGATTCATAAAATTCAATTCTTTTTAAATTATCAAATATTCTGCCTTACAATTTAGACTCAAAGATAGCCCGACACGTGTTAAATACACAAATAATTAGTATGTTTAAGGTTGACAACAATAATCTCATCAATAAAATTACTTAATACAAAAGTTTATATTAATTAGGACTGATATAGAACATATCTTTCCTTATCATTAAACCAGAAGATAACATATAACTCACTGTCGATTCAATGTGTCAGGAGAATTTTTTTTTTCCCCTTGAGTGAAGGAATGAGAGAGGGGTCGTTTATGGGCATTGAATTGAGGCTGATGATTGGGGGAATCATAGCCGAGAAGCGCGGCAGAGACAGGGTATTGCCAGCACACCTGCCCATGTGATGATGCTCTCTTTATCTTTTGGGGCTCGATCGATGAGACACGTATGCCTAGATTTTTTTTTGGTTTTCTAGTGATTTTAATATATATATATATAAATTAATTCGGATCCTGTCAATCTCATTTATGCTATCACTGATGAGGACAGCTAATCACATAACCTGAATTTGGCATTATCATATTGAGAGGGGGCTGTTATCTGTTGTTTTCGTCCATTGCACAAACCCCAACTTAACCCTTCCGAGCAACTCCCAGTAGACGTAGTAGTTGAAGAAGATTTGGGATAAATCCGATTTGAAAACTTATTGGGAGCCATCTAGCCCCCTTTCGCGGTTGGAAATCCATCTCAAATCAAACAGTGATGATGACAATCGATCGGCCGTCTCATTCCTGAGAATCTCTGTGAACGATCGCTGTGAAGCCAAGGACGACTCCGTAATTCTCGAATTGGGAATGCCCCCTCCGGGCGCATTGAAGAACTGCTGGTGTTATTAGTTGGTGGTGGATCGAGAAACACGCAGTGGGACATAAACTTCTTGGCAGTTACTTGGTGAGGATGGACCCAATTGTTAGATTTGATCTGATCACCTACTTCACCTACTCAATCCTACACCCTGTGCTCGAGAGATATTCGATTCGTATCTCGGAAAAGGGAGAGATGGATCATTTCACAGTGGGCATTGCTGAGAGTGCGAAAAGGTCTATCAAAAACCCTAGTTTATACGTGTTGGAGCAAAGATCGGTCGATGTGCACTGGACACGGGATCTTGTCGGTTATCTTTTCCCTCACCGGACACAAGAAACGGATCGCCCGTCGATGTTCGGGGATGCCATGATGTTCCACGACAGGACCACAGACCGTAATGAAGCCGGGGGACGTAGTAGCCGGCCATGGGGACATGCAGGGAGATCGGCCGTCCAACAGGGCCGGTTTGGCCCTCTCCCTCCTATCATGCAGCCTTTTTGCTGGTTCAACGATGAGTATGGGCCTCAAACCAGCAATCCATTCCAATGTGGGCCCAAATCCATGCTTTCACCATCAAAGCAGCTCCCCGAGTCGAGTCCCGTTCGAGGTAAGCGGGCTTCTAATAACCTGTCACGTGGAGACATTGAATGTTAAGCCATCATGGTAGTTATTTTTATCTGCGACATGCTCTACTGTTATATGGTCGTCGTCGGATGCCCTAGAAGTATCCCCGGATCGAGAACAAACGGGGACTCCCGACAGGAGATCGGGATGTTGAAACTCGCCCAAAGACCCCTGTGACAGACTCGACTAGGAGTAGGATATTATGGGTGATGAATGAGGATTGGTCTAAATCCAAAAAAGGACCATTGAGATTTAGTGTGACAGAAATCAGTTAAGATATTTCGATACATTTATAAATTTTAGTCTTATAATTGTAAAAATATTTATGAACGACCCAATTTTATCTCGCTCCTAAGTTGTTAAAGGCAGGGCAATTCAATTGGACTTTTTAGAAGCCATTTGAATGCCGAAAATGTCGGTAGAGGGAATTGATTATGGAGAGCAATCGCATTGCGAGACTAATTGCATTGCAAACACAAGAGCGTGTGCTCACGCGGCGAGCAGGCTGACCGAGGAGAGAGCCATTACCGACAAATGTTGGAAATCGAGCGAACAAAAAGGGAAAATATGAGAAAATTGAGTGGATTTTAATAATAAATAACCGTCGACACGTAACGGCCGTCATCATTTGCCGCTCGAGAGCCCCAGCGCGCAAATCCAGTGACAGCTCACCTGTTGCACCGCCGTGACGACAACCGCCACCTCGTGGTCTCCTCCTCGCCACGTGGCTCCAGTAACACGTAGGATTCATAATTAAAAGCCGTGCAAAAGGTTGTAGTGGATAAACGATTATTATTTAATCGACCGTGGGGGCGGCGGGCCGGGGGAGGGGCTCCTTTGGTGATCGGCGCGGAGAGAGAGAGAGAGAGAGCGCGTAGCACGACGACATGGTCAATGGGACCCACGTTTGACCGGAAATGTGGTGACTAATCATCACTCTGCTGGAGAGGTGCCGTCGGGGTACGTGCTGGTTGGAGTCGCCGCCGCGGCCCACGTGCGGCGCGTGATGGAACCTCTCCTCATTGGTCCTTTTCTGCGCTCGCTGGGAGGGGACGCGCTCCCGGACACGTGGAGCAGGGCCCCTGACAATAAATCCTTGGACAGTGTTTGGTAGCATGTCAGTCAATTATTCTTTTTCCTAGCCCTTTTCGTTTTTGGCTTGGAGCAGTCAATTAATTCCCTGTGACTTACTTTTCCTTGAATAGTCAATCAATTTAATTATTCTCTGTATTTTATTCACTACATATATATGCATATATATATATATGTGTGTAGTGACATGGCCATCACTGCTATATTCCCTTCCAATCATAAAATACCGTCCTTATGTAGGCCTTATTTTGTTATAAAATTCATTACAGTTTCAAATGATAATAAATATAACATTGTTCAATTAAGAATTTGATATGATGTAGGATTATACAAGTTAAATTTTAAGTTTTTTTATGGTAATTTTTTAATGTGAAATTTTTAGGTTACAACTACTATTATGGTTATTTTATTTAAATAAACTGATTTAATATTATATCAAACTGGGTTTAGAAGTATAATATTTGAACTATTAACATAAGCCAGTCAAACTTGGTCCGGCTCAACATTCATTTAAAGGTGATTATATCGAGATTAACTTAAACAGAAGGCTAATCATTTATTAAATCTTTTTTAATTTATTGTTCCACAAAATGATATATTTATTTATAAGAAGTTTTTAAAAAAAAGAAAGCCCTACTTATCCGCGCCCTTTGGACTCGGCCCCAGACAAGCCGCACGACTGAACACCTCTAATCGCGAATCACCGCAGGCCACGCGCTACATGGAGGGCTAGTGATAGCACGCGCGCTCAACCCTCACCACTCAGTGCTCTCCCACTATATAACCACTTGCTCCCCACGCCTTCCCTCAACACCTCTGGAAGAACCTTTTAGCCGTAATCGTGGACTGTCAACTCGCAGCTACTGCCACAGCTACCGTCGCCGGAAAATGGCCCCGAGAGACAAGCCCTCAGCTGTCTGCCCGACCCATCTCAGCGGCAAGGAGAACCGGTACAGGGGAGTGAGAAAGAGGCCGTGGGGCCGGTACGCGGCCGAGATTCGTGACCCGGGGAAGAAGACCCGTGTCTGGCTTGGGACCTTCGACACCGCCGAGGAGGCGGCTCGCGCGTACGACGCAGCTGCCAGAGAGTTCCGCGGTGTCAAGGCCAAGACCAACTTCCCCACCTCCAGCAAGCTCCATCAGCACCACCGTCGCGGCGGTGACAACCACACCGCGCGCAGCCCAAGCGAGAGCAGCACAGTCGACACCTCCTCCCCCCCGCACCCTCCGTCTCCGGCTTTGGAACTCGGCTTAGGGACCTACCTAGCCGCCGGTGCACGCTGTCCCCCGGCCCCAGGACCGCGGCTCTGCTTTCATATGGCTCCTGGACTGGCCCCAGCGCGTCCAGCCTTCTACTTTGATGCATTCAGGAAGGTGAGCCTGAACCCGCTTGAGATCTGCCGGTTCGACCATCCAGTCGCGAATAACTTTTTCCCGGTCAACGGCGTGTCTGTCAAGAACGAGACTGATGCGTCCTCGGCTGTGGGCCCTGTCCCGACGTCGCGCTCAAAATCTTTCATTGATCTCGATCTGAACCTGCCCCCTCCCCCTGAAGTAGCCTGATGTTGCGGTCGGGGATCTGAGCCCTTTTTTCCCCCCCGATCTTTCTGGGTTTTCTTGTTGGTGTAATTGTTTTTCTGCGGGTCAGAAATTGTAACGCAAAGCATAGCCATGTAGACCGAGTGACGAAGAGAGTCAGAGAGAGAGAGAGAGAGAGAGCACCCTGACATAAGATCTGTGTGTGGTGATGATGATGGTATTGACCTCAGAGGTAGCAGAATCAATTGGTCCAAACTGAGATGTGTTCTTTTTCTTGTGTACATAAGGAGAAAAAAAATATCAAATCCTGTTCTTGTTTTTCAATCTTCAACTGAGGAGCCAAAATCTGAACCCATTTCTTTACGACGTAGCTCTGTTGATCATCTGAATCATGGATTGCCCATTATAGATCTGCCTGTCAGAGCCGCTTCTCATTCCCTCGACTTCGGGATCGAGTTGATCTCGCAGAGCTTGGAGCTTATCCCCACCCCCACCCACCAATTTCGAATCACGATCATGGTGTTTCTGTTATTATATATCAAATAACTGCGAGAAGCATCGATTTTTTTAATCATTTTCAGCATTTTGAGGTGCGAAATGAAGCATCTTTCCTTTGATCACCTATCTGCAATGTGTTGCACTGGGTAAATGCAGAACATATCATCATCTGAAACCAATCATCGCATTGAAAATTTAAGCAAAAAAAACCTTCAAAACTTGTTACTTGATCTGGAGCCCCGGCGATGGGAGGATGAGGGGGATCAATCCCCGGAGTTTACCCATGAAACCGGTCACCTGGAGACCATTGATCAGCCTTTATCCTTCCGAGCATCGAATTTCCTTTGAAATAAAAAAAATTAATCCAACAAGTAATTATGATAAATCTTTATCCAGGAATGCATCAAGTTTTAACATTAAGCGTGGAAATATTTTCCCATATATGATGGGGGAAGCATCGTCTTTGACCGCAGAAGTCGTCGTGTTAGGGACTGGTCCCGATGGCAATCCCCTCCCCCTGCTCTCTTGTCCGTTCTCGTGCGAATCCTACGGATCCCACTTTCCGAATCCGACGGTTCGGAGCTCCGAGGATAATGGTCGGGGGCGCGGCGGTGGGCCCCAAAAGTTTGAAGTGTAGCCGGCACCTACGGCGGTGGTCACGTGGGCCCCTTGACGAGCCGAAGAAGAAGCATCTGTCTGCCTTTCGCCGGTGGTCACGTGGCAGCTCATCTACTCCCCTCCCCCCCTCGCCCTCAACATTTTAAGCTTTTCATTTCTAATGGCTATCTAATCAATTCACACGGTAATCCATGTTATTGACTATTCAATATATAAAATGATAAAAATATCATATGGTACTTGCATCATAATAAGATATAATCTTGAAAAAGTACAATTTAGTGACATGCTTGATTTTTCTTATCTTCCTTTCATTTTATCATTATGAAAAAGTCCGCGGAGCTGCAGTATAATTTTTACGTTGTATAATTCTCGACCTTTCATATCCAATCACGAATGCATCAAACTGACTAAATAATCGATATTCATTACCGATAGTAAGGGATGCTTGATTTTCTCATGGATACGAGAAATAAAAAAATAATGCATAATATGAAATATTTTACAAATAAAAACTAAATATCAAAAGACAATTTACAATTAATATTCAACCCATCGGTATAAATTCTTCTAAATATTTTAGCTTATAATCATTTAAGTAAAAAAATAAATAATGCTCCTCCTAATCGCACGGGACTTCTTTGGGGATGGTCAAATTTGATCAATAACCGCGGATAAAATCCTAAATTCTTCTTGTCCCTGCCACGACACGACAGGAGATGGTCCACCTGTGAACAGCTCGACTCATCGGGTTGTAGCGCGACCGGCCGCTTTTTCCAACCCGGCCCCACTCCCGATGTTTTAAGACCCTCATGGGAGCTGACTTCACTGCGCCACGCAGCACAGGATCACGTGGGGATCATACGAGCAGCTCACGCCTCGCGGGGCGGGGCCGTGACGTCCTTAAAGTGGACAGGCGGCAGCGGCAGCGGCAACAGCAGCCCGCGCCCCTTTCTTGAGTGGTGTCGGTTCGTGTCATGTGACACGCCGGTCTGAGGAAGGGCTGCAACCGCTCTAGACGCTGCCACGTGGATCTTGGATGTGACATGAGTTCTCCCCGGACTTTCCTGTCGGAGTTGATGCCGGATTAACGGGCTGTTAAATATACCAATGTTCATTTTCGATTCAGTTAACTTTGTTGAGTGGGTAAAGTGGTTTGAATTTTATTTGGGTACCATACTCCCAATTATAACATCCATCTTATAATTCGATTAACTAATTTAAATTATTTTTAAAATAATTAACAAATAAAATACAAATAAAACATAAATCAAATAAAAATTATATCGAAATATTAAATAAAAATAAAAATATCAAAATGATAAAATTTTTAATTAAAAATAAATTAAAATATAGATTAGTTGATATACTTAAAATGAAATTTAGTGTAAAGTAACAAAAAAAATGTATTATATAATAGTAAAATAACTTATATTTAACCCTTTTCTAATTTTTTAAAAAGTATTTATAATATATTTATTTTTTATTTTTATTATATTTACAATATTCTAAATATTTTTAAAAATATATAATTTGACCGTTCGAACCGATTAACTGAACTATTTAAATTTAATAATTAACTGTATTATTTTACCAAAAAAATTATATTGTATGAGAATTATAATTAAATAGAAATATATATCTTCCAAAAAAATTTTAAATGAATCACGTTATAGCAGGCAGTTACTTTGTAGGGCCCACGTTGGACGGCAGCATGCTGGCCCATTTACAGGCTCAAAACAGCTGAGGCCCAGACTATGTTCTTGTTGGGTCATGGGCCCAATAATTGGTCTGCTGTTTTTTTTTTCCTCCAATTACCACGTGCCACTGCTGTCCAGGGAGGCCGGCTCGAAGACGACTGCCGCAGCTCCGTCTCGCACTCAAAGCTCTTATCTTATCTGTCGGGTCTCTTCTGTTGGGGGGGAAAAAACGCAGAGGAAAAAAAAAAGACTCTTCTGCTTCACCCACCGTTGCATCTTTGCAGTTCCATCTCTGCCATTAGGGAGTGTTCCGAGGTTCTAGTTTAGCTTGTAGAAGGGGAAGCGAAGGGGAGATGGGAAGGATATTCGTGGTGGAGCTGGAGGGCCGGTCTTACCGGTGCAAGTTCTGTAAAACTCATTTGGCCCTCGCCGACGACCTCGTCTCTCGGGTAAATTTTCTTCCTTTTCTTCTTTGCTCATAGATATCACTCCGTCCTTGCATTCGATTCTCTGTCGACTTGGTGATGCTGATCGATATTCAGCAGGCGTACCGAAACTTTGCAGTTTTTTACTCTAACTTTGGAGCTGAAACTGATCTTGATAAAGCCCTGCATCATGTAGAATATGCGAGAAATGTTGTTCATTTAATGTGTAGAGTTTACCTTCCCTTATGTGCTTGAAAAGCTGTGATTCGGATTTGTATCTTGATGCCCATGTTCCTGAATTTCATGTTCTCTGCGCCTTCTGGAGAGTTTGAAGTACCATTTCTAATGGTACTAGTAGTTTAACAGCATCCATTCCTCTGTGAGCTGTATTGATGAGTCTTGTTGCCAACTACATTACATCGTTTTTGACAACAAAATTTTGGAGAGATTTCTACAAACTGCACAGAACCGGACTGTGGAGGAGCTTTCTCAATTTATCTTTGTGCCTAACTCTTGCAAAAGGTCTTGTTGAGCTCAGTGACTTCAGATAGTACAGTATAATTATGGCACTTAGCCTTGGACAATGATGAGGTATAGCTTAGCGGTGGAATTATGTCTGGAGCACATTTCATCTTGAGTTGATATATTAGGTGAAACTGCGAGATTCGACCTTCACTTCAGGGCCTTGTTTGAACGCTTCTGATGTGATCTGTTTTCTACATGTACTTTATAGGCATTTCATTGCCGTCACGGGAAAGCATACCTCTTCAATAAGGCGTAAGTATTCTCACTGTTTTCTTATTTGTGTGTGAGCTGTTGATTTAGCTGTTTTCTGCTTTAGCTACGTGCTGTATAGTGTGAATGATGATTGTCATACTGTAATCAGCTTCTAAGGATTTGCTATAAGAGGTCCCGCACTGGACATGTAGACTCGTTGAAAGAAAAGAAATATGAGTGCTTTTTCTTTGGTTGAACAATGTTTTTAATGTTTCGCATGCAGTCCTCCTCTACAAAGTCCAAGCTTGCAAAAATTTTGATCGATGGAATCATGGCTCTGGTTGTATTATGAGCTTTACCCTTTCGATGGGCACTATGATCGTGCATATTATTTCGTTGAAGTATTTCTCCTCTCTTTGCAATTGACCTGAAGAAGCGTAGCTGTTGTTGAGAAAGTATTGTATATACCATGTCTGAAGGTCATGTCGACTCTGCCCAGCAAAAGTAAGTGTATGTGAAGTAGCAGAATCTATTAATGCCTGACGTTTGAGATCTGTAGGGTGAATGTCATATTGGGAACTTTGGAGGAGAGAAAGATGCTGTCGGGGCTTCATACTGTTAGGGATGTCTTCTGTTGCTGTTGCGGACAAATTGTGGGCTGGAAATATGTACTACATCACTCTATCCTAACACATGCTAGTTTTACTCTGAAGCTATACCTATAGAATATTTATCCCATTTGTGTGCTGCTTGCGGTGGTATTCAGTGTGTCTTTAGGCTAAATACCTGCCATAAGAACATACTCTGCTCCTAAGGATTGTTTTAGAAATTCGAGAGAATATCCTCGAAACGAATATAATCAAGTCACGAGAGATTGTTGATGTCTTATGTTGCGCCTCTTATGAAGCTTGCCATTACCCGTTGCTTGTTTCAGGAGGCAGCCCATGAAAAGAGCCACAAGTACAAGGAAGGGAAGTACGTACTTGAAAGGTACTGAATTCCTTTCTTGTTCTTCATCCATCCTGGCCACTGCTCGGATTCTCCTTTTGCTTCAATTTTTAAGTCTTTTGCTCGTTAACAGGGGCAGGATTGTCGATGAAGCAGACTTCTACCCAGAGCTTTACATCGATACTCACCCGAGTATAGTTGATGCAGAAGACATGTAGGTTCAAATCGATGGGGTATAAGAAATGAGAAAGAATATCTATCTATTGATGGATCTGCCATGTTAGTTCCGGATGTAGGATTCCAGTCCTCAAACGTGGTGCGTCAGTGTAGGGTTGAGACTAGAGAGATGTATGTCCTGCACGGATAGGTGAATGTAAGTCGAAAAGGAAGGAAGAAGAAGATGGGCTTTCTGGTTTTAGGCCCGAGCCTGGTTTCTTTTCAGAGCTCACTCAATCAAGAAGCTTACTCCTCCACCTTCAGCGAGCGGTGGTAGGCTTTTTATCTTTTCATACTGAAAAGCCTCCCATGTAGCTGCAACAGGAGTAGATCTGGAATGAAAAACCGGAAGAGGGGCTCTCGTCTTGCTTTGATGCAGAATTCCATTTGAAAACGTGTGAAGCGATCATCGATGTCAAGTTTAGCTTTTCCGTCATTGACTTGAGTTCCTAGTCGCTTAAAAAACGATTTTTTTTTCGTGCGGAATACCGTGCTGAAACGATATTTAACTTCGAGCTGTCAGCTTGACGTGTGTGGATCTTTCTTAAGACAGAAGGCAAAAGGACCGGCCAAGTTGGGTAGCCATCTCTGTAAAGTCAGTCAAACGTGAGCATCTGAATCGGCGATGGCGGTAGCGCAGCGAGGAAGGGGAGACTTAGAGGGGATACGGGGGCATTTTAGTAATATTCCGAACAGTCAAAGGTCGTTGGGTCCAATTTGTTGGAATATTGAACCGGATCGTTTTAGGCTGTGTGTTTTTTCAAAGCATGAATAGTTAAAATTGGGTTTGGTCCGGCCAGGTCTCAGCCATTTGCTTAGTTAGATTTGAGATTCGAATAATATGAATAGTAGAAATTTAGCTCACGGAAATATCATTTACCAATTGACTGACTAAGTTTGAACCTGGATTTATTTAAACTCATTCAAATTCTCGAAGCTAGATATTGCACCTGGATGTCAGGGATGAATTTAAGGAATTGGAGAAAATCTATGAGACATTAATTTTTTTTTTAAAAAAAAGTTACTTAATTTGAGGTATATTCGATTAAATTATTTCAATTTCATCCTCTTTAAAACACGTAATTGTACCCCTACATTAGGTTCCACCTGGATCTGTCATTTTTTTCCCTGAGGTAACACGATTAGCACAGCAAATAACATACATGTACTTGGATATATGAGTAACCAATATATAATTTCTCTTAACATCTTGCCTCGTTGAATCGTGCCCATCAACCTCCTTAGAACGTGCGACCGTTGTCCTCTCAGACGTATGGATGACATGATCCGTATGCAGATCGGTCCGTGTAAATAAAATAAATTGACTCTTTGGTATATTGACCCGTGCCGGTATTGACCAGTGCGGCACATTTTAGGTCGCATGTCAACTTCGACGTGATAGGGAAACATCCAGGAGAGAACGAGGGATTAGGGGGGGAAATAAAAACCATATATTTTGAAAATCTTGAATATGGTTGCTGATTCATGGAAGGGGAGAAGAAGAAATTTACGGTGATTTGTTCATGTGACCCCCCCCCCAGAAAAAGAAAAAAAATCTTAAATTCGTGAAATTTAGGTAGGATGAGATCGAACTAAATTCTAGCTTATGCATCCAACACTTTAATTCATGTTGATTTCTTTGCCACCGCAATTACCCAAACATTCCATCACTTGCAATCAATTTTTCCTATGTTCATCCGACGTATTATTGAATTCATTGTGAACCCATTAAAGATCGGATTCATTTCCACTTAAAAACTTGAACTGATATATTGCGGTACCCAATCATATTCTTTTTTCCGGTCTTGGACGAGGGGGACAACTTGCCACAAGTCGGACAATTTCCTTATGTACTCAGACTTATATCAGCTGACCACCGATTCTGACACTATATTGAATTCATTGTCAACCCACAATAGATTGGACTCGTTTCCACTTAAAAGGTCAAACTGATATATAGGTGTCGGTACTCAGCCTTCTCGTAGGCCCACCATTTTTTCCCCATCTCAACACGTGCCAAAGCAGCCATGCACGATTTTTTTAATAGAAAAATTAAATTAAGGATAAAACTATTGATATTTAGGTTAAATGTAAATAATATATACATTTTTTTTGGTTAGTTACAGAAGTGTCAAATTATTACTGGATTTCCAGTACCAGTTGCAGTTCCAGACGATGGAGGGGAATGAACATTGAATGGCGTACAGAAGATCTCATCCTCTCGGATGATAAGACCAGAAGCCCCGCCCCCACCCCACGCTCGCAACAATATACAGGAAAAAAAGGTACTTAAATTAGCCAAGAAAAAGAAAAAAGAAAAAGAAACCCCGGAGAGATGACAATAATTATTGTTCAGGTGAGTGTCGCGTACGAACAAAATAACCTTCCACGCCAACTCTCTGTGATGTTTACGCATCACTGGTTCCTTGTCATTAATAATAATAATAAGAGCATATTGTGTTACCTAATCATGCAATTTATTGTGGTTCCTGTGGTCTACAGTTCAATTATTGGGAAAAAAAATTAATTATCCATGCTTAGGCTATGACGTCATAATTCTCCACTGGAGAATGCCCTTACTCCATTGCCAGCACTAACAATTATAGATAGGTACAAAGATTTCACTGACAAGAACTATTCATAATACTGTCTATGTGTCCATGTATATATTATTTAAGTGATGAGGGGAGATAGTCGGTCTCATTTTAATGCAAACTTAATCAATGAAAAAAAAAGAAGAGGAAAATAAGGATTGAATAGTAAAATTACTGTACAATTATATATGTTATTGAGAACAGTAACTGATAATGTATTTCTTTGGTTTTTATATATTTTTTGCCATCAAAATTTCTGTTTAGATACATATATATATATATAATCAATCCATTTTATATAAATTGAGTTAGATTTTTCAATTTTATCCTACTCACTCTTACGAGGGACTGTGTTTAGTTACTTCAATCATGTTCAAATCAATACCCCCAATCAATTTTCATTGGGATGACATGTAAAGTGTGTCAAACGGGTTAGTTAGTGGTCTATTATACACAGAGGAGAAGGTTAAATAAGTAGTCAGCATGTGGGACGGGCGAAAGACACCCATAATAGCGCAGAAATATTGGGGCGTGGAGCGTGGGGATGGAATACTCATTGAATTTTGAGTTCCCTAAATCTCCGCCAACAATTCAAATCCCACCAAACCGACACATTTTCCTTCAGTAAGCGTCCGCCGGATTATTAATACACGATTGGATGCATCAAACTTACACGACCACGGAAATCACGTCGCCGTGAGCTACTTGTTCCTTTCGATCACATGGACCCACGGCTTGTCGTATTACGGAGAGGGGGTAGGTGCCGCACTGCTGGATTCGTATGGACGTCCGACGACGGTCGGTCCTAAGTGAACGGACCGTGCCCATGACGCATGCACGATAGGCATTAGCGCTGGGGCTGGGCACCTTCGCCGGGTTATTATCACGTTTTTAACGTTTTCCGAGAGAATTAATTTTAAATTTGAATCGGGAGATACATATACATATATATACACCACGTCCCGTTAGGGAAAAATGTGGTGGGGTGAGTGGAAACCGTTTTCGCGCGGAAAGCTTGAAAGGACTGCTGCAGATGGAGAAGGCGCTGGTGGAAGAAACCCCTGGGGCCTGGACATCGTCTCAAAATCCATGCAAGCCAACAGGAAATCTTCCCGTTGAAAATCATGTTTATGATTTTTTTTTGTCATTTACTTATTATTATTATTAATATTGTCTCTGATGTAACTCCTATATTTACGTGTTATATGATTTGGGTGTGACTGCGGCCATTTAATAAGAAATTAATAAACATTATTTTTTTATCATCAAAAAGATTAAAAATACTAAATAAATCATAAAAGATCTGGCTTTTGGAGCCAAGTTGTGGCGAGTGAAATTAGTGATGCGGGAGGTGGGCCGCGGGTGGCTTGAGCTTAGTAGGACGAGGTTGGGGTTGGGGTGCGGATTTAGGAGCGGGTCCCATCAAAGATACGGTCGTGAGGGGTTCGAGCGAGCCGTGGGGCGGTCAATACGGAGGTAGGCCGAGGTGGTCTTTTTAAGATTAGATGCTTCCCCACATTTCTGCTCCCTCTTCCCTCACGCCCTCTACCCCAAACCCCCCCTCCCTTTCCCGTGCCAGTCACGCGCCGTTAGGATTTCATCGCTGGTGATGTGTGGGACCCGTCATCGCCATCGATGCCATACGCGGTGCCAGCTCCCGTGCCGAGGGCCGCGCGTGAGAGAGATTGCGTGACCTCGAGTGTCGGGGGGACACGGCACCCCGCAATTCGTGCGCTTCGCTCTCTCTCTCTCTCTCTCTTTTTAATGAGAAACGATGCACCGACTCACTGGCATGTCACGTGCGCACGTGATTCCTCCCCCGACATTAGTTAACTGACTTTACAGGAAGATTAATTTAATCGGTATATGACTAATTTTTCCACCCTTTTTTTTTTCTGGGCTGTCCCGCTTTTCAGATGAAGCTGAAAAGACGTTATTGGACATGCCAATAAAGAAAATACTTTATCGGAGAATATTCTTTAAGGTCACCCTTTTCTAACCAGGGATGATTTAACGATTAGTGGGGGTGGTGACACCTTTATTTCGAGAATAATATATATAATTATATTTTATTTAATTTTACACAGATTCGCATATTTCTTTGATAAATTTTTTGAATTTGCCCCTATAATAATTATTGATTCTCGACTTGGTCACGCAAAACAAACAAGCCTATCTTGAACTTCAAGCCGACATGCTCAAGGTGGGATTCGCGGTCTGATAAAAGGAGCCAACCTTTTGCCCCATAAATGACCGATTCAGCCAATTCAATGTCGAGACCGAACTTATTTGGTCAAATAAATCAGACTCTTGTCACAAAGTCATTCGCCAATACTTTCTAAAATCCAAACGGAGCAATCATGAGTTCGATTTACATTAAGCTTGATTCCGGTCAAATCATTGCAACCACAATAAGTTTAGAGCTCCCAAAATTAGAGGGACAAGTGAGATGGAGGAGGGTGGGAATGTTGGGCGCCATATGGAGAAACACTGTGTCTTACTTTTTATATCATTTTCTTCATTTGCAACGTTGGAGGGGCAAGTTCGGAATTTTGCGAATCCCACTTAAGCAACGCAATAATTCATAGGCTAGAAACACTAATTATTCCCGATGGTGTCCTCCCTTACCAAAATTTCCCCCCTTCAACAATTTGGACCGTACATTTAAAATTTTAAAAAAAAGGACCGAAAATCACCCTTCATTATTGCTTAAATTTAGGAGTTTTTTTCCTTTAAAAAAAGGGAAAACACTCACATATCCGGATCGGACGGTATCGATTGTACCAGACCCACTTGGTGTGTTGAAAAAACAAAACGCTTGTGCTCACAAAACTGCATGTTGAGCCAACGTTATTCACGCGCTTTTAAGATAATCACTTGGAAAAAAGAAAAGAAAAGAATTCTTCCGGTCCTGGGAGAGAGAGAGAGAGAGGCCTCTCCTCTCCCCTTTGATCTCTTTTGACCAGAAAAGATTCCTTTTGCCAGCCCAATTTCTCTCAGTTATTCCCTTCGATTTGCGTTACTTGAATTTATAATTCTGAGTTCGTCTTGCACTCCGAGGCATCATCGGTCGACACAATTCTGATAAGATCACCTCATTATAAAATTTCCTGTGAACCACACCCCCCTTGAAACTCCCCTTCTTTTTTTTACCACCACCACCACCCACAATGAACTGACCGGCCAACCGACCGACCACATTAGTTGGTACTTATTTTTATTGAGAGCCGAACTTGAAGTCCTACGAAATCCCGCATGGATGAGGAAGGAGGCTTTCGCCACGCTCTAGGGCATACAATTTTGTTTATTTATTTTTTTCCTTTTTAAGAATGTGTGTTTTTAACTATGAAACCATAGTTTTTAAGACCGGATCCGACCGAAAATTGGTTAAGATATAGGTTCACTAATTTACGAGTCAAACCGGGAATTCAATGGGTCAAGCCGCATATTTAATAAATAGTATTGATGGTATAATATTATCGATAAATTAACATAATTCCATAATTTAATAATAATTTATAATAAAAATCAATGAAATGATCATCATATTAATATCACGTTTAATATAAAATATAAATATAATTCTAGTAAAATAAAATAAGTACATTATAATAATTTTTTTATTTTAAGTCAACTGATTTTTTCACCGGTTCAATTAGATTTTTCGGGCCGACTGAGAACCAATTTGTTCGATCAGAAATTATTGCATTTTAATTGCAATCGGATTAATTTTGGAAGTTGGACCAGATAAGTGATCGGTTTTTAATTAAACCGCTCGAACCAGCTGGTCCGATCTGTTCTTTAAAACTATGGATGGAGCCGTGGAAAGGGGATCGTATCCCTTGTGAACATGTTCATGTCACGGATTCCAAGCCTATCATGATGAGTCGTCCTTGCGAGTGCCCAAAAGGGTGTCATACCGACCCTATTGAGTGATCCGGATGTCATAAGAAGTTAGGCACAATCCACCGCAGAGCCTGCTATATTATTTAATACATGGTAAGTGACACCCATCATGTATCATAAGGTACATCTTATATGATGGAGATAAATTGTCGGTCTCATCCATCCGCACGGCAAATAAGTCATTTGCGTGTGTAAAAAATAAAAAAAGAATTGTCGTGACATTGTAAGGAAAAGAAAATTTCGCAATCTTTTTTCTGGGAGTAATATAAAGATCGAAATCTGCACTACGAGTTGCGAGGACCACATGACGATTGAGATAAGGGATGCCAAAGCCAAATAGGCCTTTCATATATATATTTTACCGTACTAAAGTTGAACTGTAAATTTATCCTCACAGTGTCCCCAGGAAAGGGTAGAGAGGAAGTGGTCGAGGGCTCTTGGTCGGACCATCTCCCTTTCAACCCCCATAAAAGGTCGCTTTGAAAATGATTCACCTTGTTCGGTTATTCTCTCGGTTGGGGTATAATCCTGTACTGCAGGCTGATCTAATACGAATTAGACTTTTCTCGAATTTAAACTATAAAATTCTAATTCCGTTCGGGTGAGATTTCGATTTTCATGCCGCTTTGGAAAACATTAAGAGTGACATATTCAAATATTTTGTATTAATATTTTAACCTTTTTTTGTCCACGCAGTAGATTAATGGTAATTAAATTAGTAATTCACGTGGAGAGGATTTGTTGTTAAGACCAATGGAAAACTGCCACGTATACCATTGAAATGCCACTGATCCTGACCCATGACAATAATTAATTAATTAAGATGAATAATTTCTTGTAATCTAGGGCACGACTTGAGGTTTTGCCTGCTGGGACATCTTCCTCTTATTTTTGGCCTTTTCCGCCTCACACTCACTGCCGCAAGTTGCACGTGGATCATCAATTCATATGATTTAGTGTATCTTTTTTTTTCCTTATATTTGACTTTATAATTGATAAATATAAATAGTAAAAGCAGTCTTAATTACAACCACCGCTCGAGAAATCCAACTTCTCTCCGATTACTATTTTTTAATTTTTTTTCTAATTGTATACATATATATATTATCATGTTTATATTTCTATAAAAATTAATATTGTTATAAAAAAAAATTATCAGTTGACTGAAAAATCATATAATGACTCCTTAGTAGAAAAAAAGCACAATTTAGTAATTTTATGTAATTCAATTTTTAAAAACACTTTTTCACCTTTATTTAATTACAAAATTGGAGTTAATAAATATTGCATAAAATTAAATACATGATATTTGATTATTTTCTTTACATTATCATATTATACTTGTTGGTTAGTAATCTATTTAATAATAATAATAATATATTGTATTTGTGAATATAATACCGTAAAAAAGGGGGGCGGGTGGTGTGTGAATATGTCCAGCGCCTTTTGTCTTTTGGGTTGTGGAACTCATCCCTGTGAATCGTGAGGTTCGGGGTCGAATGATCAACTGAGCCGGTAGTGAACTAACTTTCCTTACTAAATAGTACACCAATAAGTGAAAATGTCTACTGATAAGCAAGAATATACTATCTATATATGGAGTAAATAAATAGATAATTGTGAATTTATAAGAATATTACTTAACTCGTAACTAATTATCTCCCTTTGAGTACGGTAGAAGAATACCATGTTCGTAAATAGTTATTGAAACTGAATATTTAATAGAATATAGTAAAATGAATTACGTTATTTTATTGGAGTGAGTATTGATATATACAATAGATTAAATAAAAAAATTATTAATTTATAAAAAAATTATGAAGCTTAATTTATCGATTTAACATTTAAAAGAAAATCAATCCTATGCATTCTAATCAATTGGATAATAATCTCCAGTAACCTTGGTAGGAGTAACGAAAATAATGAGAGAGAAAAGTGAAAGAAAATTCCCTCGGAGTCTTGGACTCTCTCTCTCTCTCTCTCTCCTTATGCAGCTCTCCCTGTCAAGAAAGATTACCTTTTTTTTGGTTTCGCAGTGTGTACTCTTAAAAGATTACTTACCACTGGTACTACTACTGCCGGAGGCCACTGTGTTTACTTGCGAGAATCGTCAATCCTAAAAGAAACAGCGAACAGTAATTGGAAGAGAGGGCAAAACAGAAAAGTGGGTCAGGGAGGGGGAAGAAAGCTAGAGCTTAGATTAGAGAAGCGAAGGAAGCGTCTAAATCCCATCTAATCTCATTCTCCGGCGTTAATTTAAGGCACCCTTCTATTGAGGAGAGCAGACAGGAGCTTTTGTGGCTGTAGTAGTAGTGGAAGAAGCGGAGACAGAGCTGTGAAACGGAGCAAGAAAGGAGGGAAAAAAGGAAAAGGGGGAGTGTGGGGGGAGAGAGAGAGAGAGAGAGTGAGAGTGAGAGAGGATGGTGGGCTCAGGAGGAACAGATAGGAGCAAAGAAGCAGTTGGGATGATGGCCCTTCATGAGGCACTCAGAAGCGTCTGTGTGAACTCTGACTGGACTTACTCTGTCTTCTGGACCATCCGTCCTCGCCCGTATTATTCCTTTTCTCCTCCGCTTTACCTCTGTCTCAGTCCTTAGTCGATTTGCAGCTACAGTTTACATTTTCTTACGCACTACATGATTTTCTGTTTCTCTCTGTCTTCCAAGAATGTTTCTTTTAATCGGTGCATTTTTCTTACCATTTATGTCTGTATCTCCCCCTGAAACTCTGGTTTCGGGAGTGTAGTTGCCTCTGCTCTTTGCATCGTTAGTGAGATTTGATTCTGCTGCTTATTTATGATGTTCTGTTCTGAGGTCCATTCTTGGTCGTCCTTTCATTTTTACTTGTTTATGGGATATTTCCTCAAATGGGTAATGATGATCCATTTATTGCAGGAGGGTTCGAGGCGGTAATGGCTGCAAGGTTGGGGACGACAACGGAAGCCTGTGAGTGTTTATTACGCACAGAAACAAAGTCAACTGAACATGAAATTAGTAATTTCTTTTCATTGTATTTGCTTCCCGGTGTGTATGTATAAAAGAAAAATTTTCCCTGAAAAAAATTAGGCCTTCATCTGTTAAATAGATTTACAAGGAAAGATTTGGTCTATTTAGTCAGATTTTTCGTTCTCCTTCTCTGAGTGACTGATGTTTTCCATTTTTCTTCTGTCATAAACTGAGAAAACGAACTTGTCCGGGTTTTGTTTTCCCCCTCTCGTTACATTTGAAAAACTATGAAAAACAATGAGCAGATGTTTCTCCATTTTTGGGTATTTTATTTATTGGGGTGATGCTTTATGTGGAAGGATGTTGATGTGGGAAGATGGGTTCTGCCGAGGAAGAGTTGCAGACTGTTTGGAAGAGATTGATGGGGGAGAGGATCCCGTCAGGAAAGCTTTCAGCAAAATGTCCATTCAATTGTATAATTATGGAGAAGGGTGGGTACTTGGTAGGTGTTTTTCGTTGGGTTGGTTTTTCGGTTCTCTCTCCGCGAAAAAATTTCTGCAAGAACTAATGGGAAAGCTTGGATGCAAGGGGGAAATAAGTGTATCTTCATCTTCTCCGTTTCTCCTGAACCCGGTTCGGTTCTTATTCGAGACAGGTTGATGGGGAAGGTGGCTTCAGATAAGTGCCACAAGTGGGTCTTCAAGGAACCTTCTGAGTGTGAGGCGAACATCTCCAACTACTGGCAAAGTTCTTTCGATGCTGTATGTGTTGTTGGGCTGACCTCTTGTTCCCCTCTTTGAGAAATTTGTGATGATTTTTCCCAGTAATTAATTTATTCAATGGAGAATGAACATGATGGGTCAATCTGGAGTTAGGAAAATGTCCTTTTGGCATCGTGTTCAGCTTCTACAGTTCTCTTCTTTGTAGCAGCTCATTGAAGTATTGGGTTGATTCAGGAGTTGCACTCCAAATTTATATGACTTGATCCCTGGGAGCTTCTGCTCTACTTAAAAAGTTTAATCTCCTCCTTGTTCCTGTTTCTTGTTTCCTGATTTATTGCAGCTTCCTCCGGAATGGACTGATCAGTTTGAGTCCGGAATTCAGGTTACATCATTCTACAGCTGACATTTTCTCCCTCTGATGTTATCTTCGTGAAATCTCTACCTCGCGACCAAAGTATTTACATTTTTGTTGTGGATATCTTCTCTCTTTCAACCAGACTATTGCTGTTATTCAAGCTGGGCATGGACTGCTCCAGTTGGGCTCCTGCAAGATTGTAAGTGATCCCTTAGGTCTTCCCTTTGTTCTTTTTCTTCTCTTTTCTCCTGAATGCTTCTGATACCTTCATGACCTATATATCTCCTAACCAGATTCCAGAAGACCTCCATTTTGTGCTTAGGATGAGGCACACCTTTGAGTCTCTCGGGTACCAGTCAGGATTCTACCTCTCTCAGCTCTTCTCCTCCAACCGAAACACTTCATCCTCATCGGTTCCCACCAAGACACCCACAATCCCGACTCGCCCACCTCCTGCAGCACTGTTCAATTGGGCCCAGAGGCCGCTCTCTAATCCCCCAGCTTCCATGCTATCAACCCCCAACTTTCATAATAACCGTCTGGCATTCCCTCAATCAAAAGACGAACCCCACATGTTCATTCTCCCCCACCACTCGAATGAAGCCCGTATGGAGGAAATGATGGGAGAGCAGCAAGAGAACGACATCAAGTGGCCCAACGGGCTCTCCTTCTTCAATGCCCTCACCGGCAGGGCCGAGGAGGCTAAGCTCCTGTTCAATCCTGAGGGTCTAGGGAACAAGCCGGATCATCATCAAAACAACCAACACCATCCCCACCCTCTCTTCCTCGATGGGAAGAGCCAGAACGAGGCGGGCCCTGCAAACCCCAACGAGTTCCTGAGCCTGGACAGCCACTCCGAGAGTGCTAGGAAGATGGAGAACAAGTTCAAGAGGAGCTTCACATTACCCGCAAGGATGGCCAATTCGTCTTCCTCGGCCTCAGTTGATCATCAGCCCGTGGAGTACAGAGGCTCGGAGCCTGGGATTTATTCCGACATGGAGCCGTTCATGGAGTGAAGAGTTTTCCAAGGGAAGTCTAGGGGGGGCTAGCTCACTAGTAGCTCTTAGAAGCCACAGAAAAGGTGGTAGTATGTATCTAGGGAAAATTTCTTGGTGCATCTTTCTTTTATTAGGTTCTTGTATGACGATTCTCTTTGTTCCGATTCTCGTAATTCTCGTTGCCCCTTCTCTTTTATCCTATGAACTCGCTGGACTAGATGATTATCTAATTAACTAGCTGTTCTACTAAATATGCCTTCCCACCAGTAGGGATAAAGACATGAATTCTTTGCTTCCCCTTGAATGGAGGGGGTGGCCTCCTTAATGTCAGTTGCTGCTATTTAAATGGTAATTTTGTGCGTGCATAAAGACATTAGGACTATCAACGTACAAGTATGAAAAATAATCGAATCATAATTGATTAGTTGTTGGAGGTGCTTAGTCATTTTGACTTGAATAAACGTTGAGAGAACCAATGATGAGAAGATAATCGGCTCCAACACCATCATTACTTTTGAATCTTTAGTCTATAGTGTTACTCAGAAAATCATTATCGTTGATCAATCTCTGGCACTTACGAGTAACAAACCGGACATCCAAACGAAAACGCGAGGAAAAGTTCGACAGACAATTAGTTAATTTAGCTCACAAGTCATGAACTGATCGTCGTATTTGTATTCATCAAGAGCACTCGCAAACAATCGTCTCATCTTTCACTTGAGCTTCCATCGCATGGCATTGCCTGCACGTCGACATGAAAGAGTCGAAGAATTTCCGGCAGAACCCCCGATGCTGGGATCCAGTCTTCTCCTTCTTGGGTTTATTATTACCCGTCTCCTCTTTTATGATCATCTCGTCGGCCTTCTTCCTTCTCGAGGAAGTCTCCCGACTTAGGGTCGGCATCGGAGTGATGAACTGCCACCGCTGTGACCCGTAAAGCTGCGACACAACGTCCTTGTTGCAGTGACCCTTGTTGCTGTACCCCTCTCTCGTGCTTCGAGTCCTCATTGCAGCTATCCTGTTCTGGTACAGCAGTCTCCTCTCGGAACTGTCGCCCGAGTAGCTGGTCCTCCCGCTGCTGCAGCTGCTGCTCCGACTACTGTTCACGCTATTGCTCCGGGAAGACATGACCGACGACGAGTAGGATTCCTTGCTGCTAACGCTGCTCGTGCGGCTCGGCGTCAGTCGAGAATTCCCATTCAGAAGCGAGTTTGGTGTCTGACATGGGAAGTAATGGGGCAACAGCCTCCCGTTGAAGAAGAGATGATCAGCCGGGGAGTTCTTGCTCATGTCGCTCGACGGAGAATCGGGCGTCACAGAGCCGAACTCGAACTCGGAGTCGGCGGAGTCCTTCACCGGGTTGCCCGGGAATGAGAACACATCAGCGGAGCCATCCCTTGGCCGTGGAATTTCCATCGAGGCAGCCTCTCCGTGTCTCCTCTTCCCCCAAGAAATATAATTTGAAGAGTCCTCGTCCTGAGGCGGCTTTGCATGAGGGTGGATGGAAGCTCAAGTATGTATACTTGGAAAAGGTGTCAAATGGAGGAGAGGCAGTAATGAGGTCAAAGGCGAATCAGAGGGGGACAAGTGGAATGATCTGGACGGGCTGTCGGGTTGTTCCTGATGGCTATTGGTGGTCAAAATGATGAGGTTCCCTACTTGGTTTGATCAACATGTGGTGGTCTTTGGATAGGAATACCGATGAATGATAATGAATATCATAAATAACTTAACATCTCAAAATTTGATCCTTATAAATAAAAAAATTAATTTAATTTTAAAAATTTTATCCGTTAATAATTCGACTCCAGTGAATCATGATCCATTAATTTATGCATATCATATGGTACGATCTCGCAGGAAGTGTGCGCATTATGCCTTAGAATCCCTAATGTCCGTTATCTTTTTAAGGTAAGAGCACTCCACCTCGTGGGTCCAAGACGAATACACAGACGCAAAAGGAAGTTCTTGGTAGACCATAGCTCTCGACGGGCGTAAGCAATTCCGGACAATGTCCAATACCGTCTTTCTGTCCGTGGTTGCGCATCCGTAGGCCCGACATAACACCCAACCCAAGACTGTTAGAGATTTATGTATGTAGTACATATACACTAGCCAAAGCTGGTCGGGTCTGAGAAAGAGCATCTGAAGATCCCTTTCCCACGTATCTGTCTTTCGTCCTTCGGCAGTCACAAATGGCAAGCACATGGTTCTCACCGTTGCTTATGTTTGAAGTGTTTGTGAGGCTTATGATTTGTGTGCCAAGGCGCCTAAGGTCTGATCTAAGCCAGTGGGGTTGGCCCACAAATTTGATTCCAATTGATCGGTCAGTCTATTATATTAAAAACAACATATACATATTCTTGATTCCAACCATTGGATCTAGTCGGTAGCCATGAAAAGAAGATCTATTTTACATTGGTATAAGAGCAAAGCCTCTTTTTAGAAGAACAACCAAAGTGCAAGTATTATTGATTGATCAGGACACGCACTTTTTTAAGGATCCTAAAATTGGTGGTGGGGGGTGTGGAGGGGGGCGGGTGGGGGGCACGGGCCAGCTCCCTGTCTCCCATCTGGGCTTATCTTTCTTGGGACCAATGGGCCCGTTTGACATCATGGTGCCTCTGGATTGGGACCACAGATGCCACCTCTAATCGCCAAAAGCTATTCATTTTCCTAATCTTCCTTTCTTAATGCCCTTATCATTCCTCAGCATGGGGTTCGCAATGATGGTCCCGATCCTGCCGAGCGTGTCTCAAACTGGAGCAGATGATTAAGCTTCACCTGCCTTGATGGCTGGACTGAATCCTCACCCAGCCTAATCCCCGACAGGTACGATACTATGGAAAGGCGCACATCAAAAGAGTATATATAGATCATCGGAGTTTCTCGGCATAGTGGCCTAGCATGAGTATTCCTAGAAGGGGCCTCTCCATCACATAGCCATCCATGGGTGACTGAAATAATGAGCTCTACCTTGGGCCAACGATATTTACTCACTCCATTAATGGGCTTATGGAAAGACACTGCGGGACTTGCCGCTGTTGCACATTGTGGGCCTCGCCCATTCTAGTTCTAGTTTCACATGACCTAGACCCCCGTCGATCGCTTCGCCTTATATCCAATTCAAGATACCGTGATGTTAAGTTTGAGGGGATGATGTTACTGGACCATATCCTGGTCCAAATTTGATGCAACAGTGCTGTCGCGTGAGTAAAGAATTTTTTTAAAGGGTTTAACTCGTATTTGAACACCCTAACTGCTAAGTTTTTGGATCGGGGTATGGATGGTTTCTAAGCACATGGCAAGTTGACCTGTACGTGTCTGTGGGGTTGGAGGAAAACAGGGGAGCTTTAACTGTGGACAGGACAAGAACCGACGAACGCGTTGGAACGCGGCAGAGGCTGTCGTGTCGAGAGCGTTCGCTCGTCATCGTCTTCATCGTCTCTTGCCGTTCCTCCAGCATCGCACCTGTCCCCTTCTGCACACACTCTCTCCCTCTCCCTCTCCCTCCCCTTCGTTCTCTCCTCGGCCACTGTGATTGCCGCAGATCTTGATCCTCGCCTATATATTTGCCACTCTAACCCATGGCCGCCATGGCCGGCAAAGAAATCCTCCACAAGATGAAGGTGCAGGACGCTGATCCATTACGTTCTCCTCCGAGGATGTTTTATTATCTGCTCTCTTATGCTTGTGTTGCCGAGGAAGATGTGAATGCTGGATCTTGAGTTTTGATTCTTGGGTCCTTTTGCTCTCGTGATATGGCTGAGGACCCATAGGGCACTATACATGAGATGGCTTTACGAGAACAAGTAGATTTCATTTTGGTCTTTGGTTGGGCAACTCATCGATTCAATTTCTTGGACATTATTGATGTCGATAAAAGTGGAAGAAGCTTTCTTTATTATTAATAGAAAGGTTATACTCTCCATTTCTTGGATTTATGTGACCCAGAGACTCCTGCAAATCTTTAAATAGCAGCTAATGACGCTGGGTTCTGTTATATGAATCTAGATCATGCTAATGGGGCAATAACTTCGAGCATATATATATATATATATATATTAGGTGAATATCACTCATTGTGGATGCGCTGTATTGATTAACTGGAAAACTGGACCACCGTGCCTATTATGTCACCGCGTTAATACTCGCCCAATGCTTAATCGTATAATTACAATGTGATTCTTGTCTACATTACTAGATTGTGAGTCCTAGTGAGACAAGGACTAAGGAAAATCTACAAGCTTGGCTAGTTTCAGCATGTTTCCGAGTTTGGCAGCTACTTCGCTAGTGCACACCTGATCTTATACTTGATTATGTATACTTGGAAAAGAAAAGTGCAATGTGGTAACTGATAAAAATGATTTTTGCAGGAAAGAGTTGGGTTAGGTTCAGCTGCATCTGATTCTGGGAAAGGGAAGAGCAAGATGTCCAAGCACATTACACATGGATTTTACCTGGTGAAGGGAAAAGCATTCCATGCCATGGAAGATTATGCTGTTGCCCAGTTCAAGCAAGTTGGCGACAATGAACTCGGTTTATTTGCTATATTCGATGGCCACTTGAGTCATGAGATTCCTGATTATCTCCGTTCGCATCTGTTTGATAATATTATAAATGAGGTTTTATTCCATTTATGCTTTGCACTTATTCATATCTTGATAGTAGAAACTTGCTTTAGATATATGACTTTGATTTGCAGTTACTCGTATATAATGGAAGTTCATCCTTGGAATTTGCAGCCCAAAACGTCAGTAGATTCATTTTCTTAATTCTTTTTTATCTTTTTGGCAAGTAGCAAGGCTTTTGGTTGGAACCCGAGAGAGCAATTCGTAGAGCATATCGTATAACAGACACTAACATCCTCGAGAAGGCAGCTGATTTGGGTAAAGGAGGTTCAACTGCAGTAACGGCAATACTAATCAACTGTCGTAAGTTAGTGGTAGCAAATGTTGGAGATTCCCGTGCCGTTATTAGCAAAAGAGGGGTTGCAAAACAGTTATCAGTAGATCATGAGCCCAATGTGGAAAGGCAGAGTATCGAGAACCGAGGTGGTTTTGTATCAAACTTTCCTGGTATTGAGATTAATATGAAAGCTTTTTCAAGAGACTTCTGCTCAAACAGGAATGTCCTGAATTTTGAGGGGACTATTTTTTTTCGCTAAACAATGTCAGGAGATGTCCCACGTGTTGATGGGCAGCTGGCCGTATCAAGGGCATTTGGTGACAAGAGCCTGAAAGAGCACTTGAGCTCTGAACCTGATGTGGTGGTGGATGAGATAGATGATGACACAGAGCTCATCATATTAGCAAGTGACGGGTTATGGAAGGTGAGGAAACCTGTGTCTTCTTCAATTGTTTCCATTTCTATTTCCAAGTAAAATGAAAGGTTATGAAGTGAACTAATTCTTAATATAAACATTGCCAGGTTATGTCAAACCAGGAAGCTGTTGACTTGATTAAGAACATAAAGGATGCTCGGTCAGCAGCCAAGCACTTAGCAGAAGAGGCACTCAGGAGGGAGAGTAAAGATGATATATCCTGCATAGTTGTGAGATTTCAATAACTCCTAAGAATCTCTCTGTCCACCTCTGTTTGATAGAATACAAGTGTGATCATGTGGTGGTTTACGTCTGGTGTGATATAAACCATGTCATTTTCCTTGTGCAGTATCAGAACCTGATGTTACTATACATGTCCACATACTTGAGAAAACATGCTTGTTGTGTCATCTGCTCAGAAATTCTTGTTCGGTGTCTAGAAAGAAGCAATGCTATGGAAATTTGATATACCACATCTTCTCATGGTTGGTATGTTCTTTATATGGTTTTATCAATGTTAGATAAAATGAGAAGATTATCAGAGTATAACTTTACTGCAAATAGCTGATAGCATAACTTGTCATTCCCATACATACTTAGCTCACTAGTGTAGAGGCCTTATTTTCCATTATAGTCTTCTGTCATAGAATCATTTAGCTAGATTAGCAGCCCTGGCATGGGGTCACTGACATGGATTATTTATGCAACTTAAGAGTCCTTAATCAGCACAAACTAGGGAATTGAAAGAGGTAGGCTCGAGATGGGATGATGACAGAAGAGAGAGAGCATGCTAGAGTAGATACTCGGTTATTTATCTTATCTGGAAGTGCTTGTAAGATGATGGATTCCCTTGGGGAAGTATTTGAACTCTGCCTCTCTCATCAGCTTCCCTGCACTGACTCTCAGTCTTTGGCTTCGAAGCCGGGCCTATAGTCCTGCATCCCGAGCCTTCTCCGTAGAGCTCAGCCGAGTTCTTCCTCCGCCTCTCATTGTGTCCTGCCAACCTCCTTCGGCAACTCCTTTTTGATTCATCGAACTCTGAAAGCTCATGAAACCTGTCAAACCCAAAGATGGGCAAAGCTGTGGCATTTGACTAAACTGTAGCATGCACGTTGTAGTATCAGGGAACATGGTCTACCTGCACTTTATCTGGAAGAATGTATGGTACAGAATAAAGTTAGGATGTCGAAGCTTTTTAAAATTTATACCTGCTGCATTGCTGACAGAACCTCTGCCTCAGCCCTGCAACCATCACTGCCGGTGCCTTGGCATGAACTTCGCACACCTTATGACGCCGGTGGTACCGCTTTGCCTCACTCAAGTTGGCTCCACACCTCTCGGCCTGACAGGTAGGTGGTGAAGTCTCTCTTCCACTGCCCGGCCCTCTTTTCCCAGCCACAGGTCTCTTTTTTCTTCCATCACTTGCAAAACCCAAGTCTCCTTCATTCTCTCCCACCAATTCCTCTTCTTCCATGTCATCTTCCATCTCTTCTTCGCCAACGTATCCCCTCTCTTTCGAGGCACTCTTCCCTCCAAGCCTCTTATTGGCATTCATCTCTGTGTGAGTAAAGCGAAGGGGGTATGAGTTCAGTAGGGGTGGAGGTGCGGGGCGGAGTTTGAAGGAAAGGTAGTGAGAAATAGGTGAGAATTGATGATGGTGAGGACCACGGGAGGTCCCATGCTTTCTCTGTCACTGAAGGATATTAGGAATAGTGAATGCCTACATTAGAAAGTTCATAGAAAGAATTGCAACTTTTAAGTCCTCTATGATAGTGGCTTTTTCGCTGATAATCTTTAGCCTAATTCTTACTTTCCCGGTGCTTAGTGCATACTCTTCTGGTACTTGTTGTGTAATATGACCATTTGACCCTTATAGAAGCAAATGCTCATAAGAGATGGAGATCGATGAGGTAATGCTTTCTTAAGACTGTTTTTCTGTTGTTCCATTTAGAGCTGGTGATGTAGAAGATATTCATGTTAATGCTGACAAAGGGATTGAGAGAGACAGCTCAGAGTTTTAAGGAGTGAACCTCTTGAAAGGACAAGAGCACTAAACATTTCGCCTCTTTCAGGTAGACATGCTGGGGACGTTAGTACCTGATGGTTTCTCTCCCCATCAACTTTTGGCCTGCTTCACAATTTATAAGATTCCTCTCCTAAATGTTCTTAGTACAGCATCATGTGACCTAACTAATTATCTTCCCATATTATCTGTACCCGAAAGTTTCTGTACCGGCAGAGTAAGTTTATCTTGGTTCATCCTTCCACTATGGGGCAGTAAATTGCATCCAGGAGGAAGTTGAATGATGGGTAGGTCGTTCATTCTTGACAGTAAAAGTTTCACTTCTTGGATCCTTGACCGTGGACCTCAATAGGCTCAATGCACGCTCAATGGATGACTTGCAGCAGCTGTATCACCATATCTGATCGAGGTATGGACTTATCAAAAGCTTACGTCTCATGTTTTGGATCATCACATGTGTATGCACATAGGACACAGAAAAGGCTAGATAGCTAGCATGCATAAAGGCACAGAGGAGCACAGTTGTAAAGGTTTCTTCAAAATCCCCACTCAATTTTTTCCGCGTCCGCGTTTCTTTTTCCCATGGCTTGATCTGATCATTTTACTTGTCACACTACGGATTATTCACCGGTCACCACACTCTGTAGTGCCTATCATTTTCGCTTTTCAAGCCGGGTCTTGGTATAGCATTCTCCACAGATTCTCCTGTCTGTCTTCTTCCATCTTTTAGAATCGACATCTTATTTAAGAGATTGTAAACCTGCTGGACGCACTTCATTGATTGTTCTGATATACTTTGATGGTGTGTCCTTGGAACCACAACTTATGTCAATGCACGTATGCGCGTCTTATGCTGCTTCTTGGTGGGTTCATCTGCCTCCTTTTTTTTTGGTTGGCTGTGGTGGGGGTGTCTGGTGGAGGTGGGGAGAAAATCGAGATGAAAGTAAACGATGTGTGTGGAGACTACGGACTGGCAATGAAAATAATACAAGAATATCGAATTTTAAAGAGAGGCTCATGATTTCATCTATCAAATGAGCTCCAAGAATTTCCACTTTTATGTTTTGTTTCACTCCCTTGTTTACCTTGTAAAGCCATGAGAAGGCATGAGGTTCGTTCAGTCCCCAGCATCCTGCTTCGTTCTATGATACCATGAGAGTTTAATAGCATGTCAAGTTGGCAGAACAAGATTATGTGAACCGTATAGAGGTTTAGTACGTCGATTTGGCGGTGGGAATTGCTCCAAGAGTAGTAGGAGGAGCCAATCGAAGCACAGGAACAGAGCATGTGGTCCTCTCAGAAGCATTTGTGCTCGGTGGAGACCAGTACAGGTAGTACCTATGGAACCGCATGCTTGGAATAGGCTTCGTCTCTGTAGCGTTTGCCTGTGTCGTCTCTTTGCATCCTTTCTGACTTTTCTTCAGTCCCTTTTCATCTCATGAATCGAATCGATCGGGTGCTTTCACCTCCTTGTCGTGTTGCTTGAATGCTGAGGATGACCTCGGGTTGTGTCCTTTCATGGACAAGAAGTGGAGAGTGTATCTGATTCCATAGCAGCTCTATGCTGGATTGCATTAACATAGCTGTTCTAAAATCATTGACGTGGTCCGGCACTTCAGCTTGTCGGTGAACGATCTACTCTCGTATGAAGGAGATATTTCTCGTCTCTGTTTAGATGAATTAGAAACTATGGCGAGACAATATCCTAGATTATATTCAAACAACGACCTGAAGTTAGACCAGTTTATGACGGTTTTAAGGCAGAATCACATATTGCTCCACAGATCCCGCAATTTTTTTGACTTGTAGATCGACCCAAATGGCAGAGCCCTTTGAGCATCTACAATGGTTCGGGACGTGAAGAGCCCATCTGCTGAAACTCGTAATCATTAGTACGATTTCTGGAACTACAATCATGAGTATTAATGGACGACAGTTTTGAGTACTAAGAGCATGGGCTATCCGACATGGGCCTAGGTGGAGCTGTTATGTACGACCGCTAGAAGGCAGAGTGTGGGCTCCTAAATGATGAACTCCAGCAACAATAAATTCGATTTCCAATGACGTGGCCATTCATGTTTTGATATCATCTATTCGATGAATTACATTCGATTCTTGACGACCTCTGTTCCTCATAATCTCCTCTCACTCTTTTCAGACGCATGGGTCTCCAGTATAGGGTATCAAGTTTCGCTCAAGAACATAAGAGTGTTTGGATCTTTGATGTTCTTGCAGGCATCAACCTTCACTCTGATATAATGTTTCGCTTTCCTCAACTGGGACGTCCTTGAATATGGATTAGCTTATTTTGTCATGTATGCTTATCCGATGTCCTGGGTTTGTTATCTGAAAACAGAGGAGATTCTGACTTATTCAAACTCTAGTTATGTCGGGTACTTTCTGTGCATGCTTCGGACTTGGAAAAGCTCCGGTTCCTGGGTAATGTTCAAGAGTTGGGGTGGCGAGCGGCGGCCAGATGGGTTCTACATAGCGCATCTCGGCCTTGTCCAAGGCCCCCATGTTTACTTTTTGGATTCCGGCCGAAAAGCCCCCATGAGAGGCTCCAAATCAATCTCCACCTCTATTCAACGATCTCAGAATTCAATGTCTCTGAGTTATTAAAACTATTTTCTTTTGCTGTCTCTCACTCTCAGTGGAAACGACTTGACTTTAAGAGCTAAAAAATTGGGGAATTTAGACTGTTCGGTGTTTCTTGATATGTGGAAGCAGGACGGTACTCGGTAACATATTTTGTTCCCGCCCTTTGGCTTAGAGTCTTCATTATCAGCCTCCAGAGACACCATCTTTTAATGAAAATGAGTTGTCCAAGCTTCTTAGAACACTAAAAAGTCAAGTTTTTAATCCGAAACGGAATTGAGAGAGTAAATGTCAGTTCTTTGTCCCTCTCAAATCAGTGAACGATTAGTTCCAAAATAAGGGGTGCACTAGGAGAGCAAAGATGATGATGTACACAATAGGTTGTTAAGCTCAGATGCCTTGGTATTAACTTGCAAAGTCTTAAATGCGTCAATCGGGAATGGCATGTGAGCTTTTGGCATGCTTTAGATTCCTTGTGCTCGACTTTATTTGAGGTGACTCAGTGATATTTATCTTCTTAAGGGGTTAAATTGAATCTCATCATTTTTCCTGCAAGTGAGACAGAAGGCAAAGCTGCCATACAGCGCCCACCCCACTATACCTCGACACTGGACTTGATCGACATTTTAATCTCATCATCGTAGAAACCATGAGGAGCTCAAAAAGAAGCTGTTCATCAAGCTGAATAGTATTGCGGAGGCTTCTGGGATTTTGGCATCGACCAATGGATCCATCTTGATCACCTGTCTGGCCTCCGCAACCAAGCAACCTACCCAGGTTGTGTCCCAAGTAGTTAATGCTCCTTCTAAGCATAAATATTTTGTAATGAGTAAAGGCAATTTTGCTAGTTTCGAGAAGCAAAAAGATTCTTTATTTCCTCACAGAAAACTGAATCATGATATACCAAGAAGCTTTGAAGGACTTTATTTTTAAGTTACTAACGTGTTGATCTGTATTGGCTAATCTTCTCCCGCAGTTACTTGGTCCTGTGGGAGTTTTCAAACTTTGAGATGTATTAAAGATTTCAATAGTGAAAAATAAAATAGTGGGATGCTGCTTGATTCTTCTGGAATCATTGATCGGAATTTTTGGATCCTACTGGTTTGTTCAGATCATGATGCTTTAGACTTAATCTGACAATACTGCCAAGTTTGGTATAGAAGGATATGATCAGTTCGGGAAGGGGCTATATTCTATTGCGATTCCACAGTATTAAGGCACATCTTGTTCATGTTCATTCATACCCTCGCAGATGGAAGAAGTGGTGTTACCTCACCGGTAGGTTATTGACATGCACTTCATGAATCCTTCGCCTACAGTGAAACTGGTTGAGATCATCCGACAGATTGGAGAAGACATTTCTTGCCATGAAATCAGTTGCAGAAAGGCGATTCTTCTATAGGATTCATTGAAACACATGCAGGTCTGGAAGGCGGTTACATGCTCACAGGACATCCAGGATTCATTATTGGACGCCGATGATAAATCAAGTGTTCCATGATCTCTCTACACTGGAGTTGTGTCAGGGGCAGTTTAGTTGAGGGACCAATTGGAGAATAACAGGAGGGGAGGGGCCTCCGGTAGCAAGTGAGGAAGTGGAGGGAGCGGAAAGAAAAGAAACGGTTCAAGCCATGGCGCCGAGCGGGAGGATTAAACCGCGTCACCAAACCAAGGGCGGTTAGGTTTTGAAAATCAGTTTTGTGATTCCCTCTCTCTCCCCCGGTGAGTTCTCTCTTCTTCTTCTCTACCCCCGAACCCTAATCTTCTCCTCCTTTCCCCTGAATCGGACGATTCTTTCGCCCTTCTCCCTGTTTGTTCAATCGGCTCCTAACAAGTTGCAACAAGGGAGACATCAATATAGGGATGAAGCTGGGGTCAAACCATCTGATGGCTGCACTTGGACTCCCGGACTTCATCCGGATTGATGTCTTCTTCTCGACAATGGGAAGTCCATGCAGGTGTAGGGGACACTAAATACACCCCCTATCCTCTTCTAATTCAATATGTTGGTGCAGGCTGGCCAAGAAGAAATTGGGGGTGTTGGGGTTCTTTCATTGCAAATTGTGTGGACTCTTTTTGTTTTTGCTCCAGGCAAATTGTGTGCACTTGCTAACCAAATTCACTGATTTTTAAAGCTTATGCACGTTAGTCTGACATTGCTCTTGTAGATATTACTGGCTCTCATCGATGATACAGCGTCCCCCTAGCAGGCACTTTTCTCAGTGAGTCCGGCAAAGATGTACAGTGAGGAGTCTCAGTGCATAATCATTCGGGAACTAAAGTGAGGGATTTTGAAGTTGTTCCCGCCGGAAGTCTCTTCGGAGAAGCTCGACTAACAGTGTGTCTAAATGTGGTGTCTGCTCCTGTCTATCTTTGTGAGTGGCCATTGCAGAAGCTCCTGACAAGTGTCGTTAATTTGGTCAATCCAAAACTGTTCAGTGGATGCCAAGCCCCTTTCTGGGTGATGTATTTCTGATGGAAAATCCATAGTAGCCCGCGGGCAGTATACCCCCTGTCAATTTTGATGAATAATTTGTAGTTTCGGTGTAAATGTCTTGTAATTGACGTTGAGATGTTTCATACTATACTTTCTATAATTTTTTAGGTGCAGTCCAAATGTTCTGTAAGTCCAGTCATGCCCTCAGGGTAGCATAGAATCTCTCCCTTTTCTGAATGTGACACATACATAAAGGTGGCTGTACATGAATTATGGAGGGGACATGAGAGTGGCCCAATAGATTGATGGTCACATGGCTTTTTTCCCTCTGCTTTTTTTTACTGTGCAAGTGGGGATTGATGATGATAAGATGCAGAAAAGGTCAAAAAGGGGATAAGAAATTTGTTTGCTAATTAATCTGAATCTGTGGGCGTATTCAAGGATGAGAATCGACAAGAAATCAAGGTGTGATGCTACTGTAACATAAACTCCTCTGTTATATGTACAGCACCATGAATCACAAGAAGGCCCTCTCTGATGAAGGGAAGATTTCTGAGATTTCAATTCAGATTTTGCTGCCAACGGAGAGTGAAGACAGAAACTTTGCTGAGTAACTTGACTTCTAACGCCATACAGTGATGAATCATTACTGTTGCGTACACTGATTCACTGATAATGCTCGCCAGCTGCCGATGAAACTGTCTTATAAGACAGACAAATCAAGAGGGCCCCCCCTTCCCTTTCTCAATGTTGTGTCGTTTAACAGTCGGGCCCTTTACAATTTAGCGTCTTGCTCGTATTAATTAGCCGAAGATCCAAGGATTTGGTCAGATCTACCAGACCAACAGGGTGTCACTTTAACTAAGTCACAGATCCGTGAAAGAATGTAACTACTGAACATGATCCATGAGGTGTCTGTTTATATGATTTTTAACTACGTGAACTTACTACAACCAAGATCAGCAATTAGTGAGTTTCGAAGATGATCATGGAGGAGCAGCCCCGCCTACACCACTCTTCTCTTCGGTGGCCCCATCCCCATATCCTTCAAATCAGCCGTACACGAAAGCGACCGAAGTGGAATCCAATGTCATCTTCTTCTTTTTTTTCTCATTTGCCACAGTACCAAAAGAAAGAAGAACGCTCCGTTCCATCATTAGACCAGAGAGAGAGTGAGAGAGAGATAAGGGGCAGAGCTTGGAAGCAGAGGCGTTAATTGTAGTTGCTGGGTTGACGAGGAGGAGGAGAGGGACAATGAAGTTCTTGTTCCAGTGCCCTTGTTGCTCTTGCTTCTGCTTCCTGAAGCCCAAGAAGGGGAAAGCTAAAGTGAAGGAAGCTGCCAAGGAAGTGCAGAAGAAGGAGGAAGCAGAGAAGAAGCCCGAAGGAGAGAAGAAGGACCAGTAGACACTAGATCCAACAATGGCCGCCACTTCTGAATACTCTTCGTAATGATGAGGCTTAAACAATCCTCTGCCTCTTTCAATCTCTCTCTCTCTCTCTCTGTTTCTTCTTCTGCTTCATCTGGTCTGTGATTCCCTTGTGCGTCATACGTGAACTTGTAAGCAACTGCAATGTAGCAATTAATGGCCTTGTGCTCTTTTCTTATACCAATGGTAATAAAGCTTCTTGGATTAACTGATCTAATGAATACGCATCTTCATTCATGATCAAATAGGTTGTGGTTGTGCACACGCAGTGAACCATAACATATCCACATTGTTTTTCAGTAGACTGCATAAATTAGCGTGTCTAAGCCAATATGGACTGTGAGGTTATAAATTCTGGCCTGAGTTACTGGTATCAGGTTCAAACACATCGAAAAGACGAAATACACTATAAAGAAAACCCTACCGTGGCAGTCCTTCAAATGTTTATTGTTGAATTTTGTAGTAAAATCCGATGATGTTGATGAGAATCAGAAGCTTTAAGATAGAGCACCTGAGTGCGCTAGCTTGGAAAAGCACCAAACCAGAGATGTGCTTGTATCATTCCCATTTCAATGTTCAATGGAAACTGAAAATTGTTATAAAGCCAACCCCGACAATACGCAAGAACCGAATGATCAACCATAGCTGATAGATTGGCTTCAAACACACCGATGGAAGTTGGATGATGGAGGGCACAAGCGCCAGTAGATGACCAACTTTTCACAAGAAGTGAAGCCGATATGTTGTGGCAACCCAGAGCCATCCTGCAATGGGAACTTCGGAGCAGATCCAGTCTCATTCTCGTCAATCATGTTGAGAACATCAAACAATCAGAGTGTCTGAGCAACGGTCTTGAACTCGTTCAGACAAGATTGGAGTGTCTTCTGGCGCTTCTGCAGGGACTGCTTCTCGCTCTGCAGCACATCAATTGCACCAGGAGCCACAAACATGTCCATGAACTTCTCATCGTTAACAGCGAACAACTCCAACCCCAATTCCACAACCAACCTCTCCCGACTACAAAGTCAGGAAATATAGATACAATAAGTTCCTATTATCTAAAAGTTAAGAGAATGATGTGGTAATGTGTCCAGTGTATTATGAGGATGTCTGATCTTACCATGGGGTCAAAAAGCCAGAGTTCAGAGTTGAAGTCACACTTCGCTCGACAAGAACTTCACGGATCCGACCAAAATGCCTTGCAGCCAATAAGCAAATTTCAGAGTAAGCTGAACTGGATCTTGAACCACAATCACTGTCTCCAAAGAGGCTGCTTCCGTTATGAACTCTTATATACGCTCCCTGCCTACTATTATTCCCAGCTATTCTTGAGATTCGTTTTCTCGGTCCCACCTCAACACCATTCCCATTCTCCTTCTTGACAACCTTATAGTTCATATCACAAGGCTGATCAGGTGAAGGTGTTTCAGGAATAGTAATTTGGCTTTCGTGTAGTGCCTCTCCATCTTTCCCTGGAGTAATATGCTGATTGCTCTTTTCTGGAGGAACATTCTCCTGATCAGTCATTGGATCATCAGATTGTCCTGCTGCAGCTTCAGAAAGCTCAAGAAATAGTGAGCTGCTCACTGAAGTTGGGTTCAATCTACTAAATGAAGCTGTGGAGCTGAAACCCACTTGAAATTCATTCTCATAATAGACTTCTGAGTACACGCTTGTGACTGAATCCAGATGGTGTTGGACAAGTTTCTTGCACTGTTTGGAGATATCAGTAATAAAGCGAGCATAACCATGCCTCATTGATGCATGGAAACCGACATACCCATCCATATTCCCACATTTTCTTACATCTGCACAAGAAATGAACCAAGAACATGAAGATAGGGCAACAGATGCAGTTGCTCTAGGAGAATTTGTGCATGGAAAATTAGAACAGTAAGTCAAAACAAGGGATACTTCAACACTTCCATCCTTCTGGTGAAAAATATTGATAATTCAACCATTGGGAAAAAATCTATTCACCAAAAAGTGTTCCTATGTCTGTATAACATTTTAGCCAAAAAGACTGAAAGTAAGAACCCCTTATCTCCAATCCCATACTGGAAAATGCATATTAATGCTAACAAATGACAAAAAATAATGCTCTAGCTTCTTACAGTCTGAGCCTCGGCGGCGATTTCTCTCAAGAGCAAGATCGAACAGATTCAGCAAAACAAAAGCTAGCCGGTCACAGGCAGTTTCAAGCAAAGGAGCTAGCCATGATCGAGCTGCTGCTCTTGCAATCTCAGCAGCTGCTTCTGCCAATCCTCTTCCCCTGCCTCGCCCGGAATGTGCCAGTAATATATTTGCCACCTACATAAGTCAGTTCTATGGGATAAAGCAAGCAAGCATCCTCTCTTGTACTGTCCACAAAAGTATTCATATACATACCTTCTCCCTGGACAATCGAGGGCATTCAATGGAATATGCAGCACATTGAAATTCATGCATGACTCTCTCAAAGGCAGCTCCTCCATAAAGCCGTAGAGAGGCATTTGCCGACTTTACATCTGAAGTCACCCCAGGCCAATTCCCAGCACCACTCTGAGACTGTTCTTCTGCTGTTGTTTTTCCCCACTGCTCAGGGGCAGGATCTGCTGCTCCATTAATCAGAGCTTCCTTGAACAATTCAAGAAATAACACTGGTTGCAGTACCATTGACCCATGGACAAATAAATCATCAGATTTCAAATTTATTATGCTGTTCTTACCACATGATTGCTGATGGAAGCAGCATATAACATAGCTGATTTCCTCAGATATGTGACATCAGAAGTGGCTTGTAACTTAGAATCCAATATCATGAGCTCATTGTTCACTTCACTGCAGCGCTGCTCAAGCAGAGCTAGAGTTGCTGGTGCAGCTTCCTTGTAGCGCTTCTGGAGCTCAAACTCTAAGAACTCTCTCAGAGAATTGAAACCAATATGATTCTTGAACTTCTCCTCATCAAAACCTCCTTTAATGCCTTCTCGCAGATGCCGCAGAACTTCCACATCCACCTGAGCTATCTGTCTGCGGAATTCATCGTTCGAGATGGTGTTTCTGTCTTTTGGCAGGGCTACGAAAAATGGACGAGTATTCTCACCGAGGTAACCACTTGCACTCAAATATCGATCCACTTCCCACTTATCACTAAACTCCTGAATTGAACAAATTCCTTTCCGTCAAATTACTTGGGGACCAAATGATAGGCAAACAAGCTTCAGCATTTTTGTAAGGGAATTTTAAAAAAAAATCTCAGCTACACAACTTAGTGATTCTCATGTTAAGAATCTGACCATTCTAATGTGTACACTATAGACTCTGCCAAAAGATCAACAGTAAACTTGTTTCCGCAATCAGCTGGGAAGGGGCTTGAAGTTCTCACCTTTAGCCGATTATCAAACTTGGAGACCACAATTATTGTTCTCCTGAATGATGGATCTATATCACGAATTGCATCCAACCACAATGAAGAGCACCACTCAACGCTACTTTGTTGAAGGAATAGCAAAATGCGGTGAGGAGGAGAAGCTAATGACTTCACCATAGAAAGAATCTCGTCAGGAGTGTTCTCGGGCTCTCCCTTCTTGGCCTACGTTGAAATCATCAAGACCATCAAGAAACAGTTTACCGTAATCATTTCACAAATTACAGTTCCATTCGAGTGAACGCCAGACCCACCTTGAGAACAAAACCAGGTGTGTCGATAATCGTGAGATTGGGACAGTGAGCATACTCAGCTCTCATCACGATCGGCTTGGAAGAGACGGCAGTTTTGGTCCTCTTAAGGAGTGATTCAGTCCGAGACCTCAATATGTCAGCAATAGCAGAAGCAGAAACCACAGGGCTACCGTATTCCTCAGACTCCTCATCTTGGAACCGGCAGCGGGGCTCGAGGGCGGAGGGATCGTGAACCATCTGGAGGATGAGCGGCCTTCGGGTGCCCATTTCCACCTCACGGACATTAAATCGAAACCCTAGGAGAGCCTCGAGGAGGGAGCTCTTGCCGTCGGACTGGCCTCCCAGGGCGACAATCTCCGGGATGGGGAGCTTCTCCCCAAAAGCCACTGCCGCCGCCTGGAGGCGGTTGTAGGCCTCGAAGCGGGAGCGGAGGTCGGAGGTGGAGTCACGGCTTTGGAGGGGACGTTTGGGGGCATTGGTCTGGGAGGATGGGGTCTTGGTGGGCGTGGTCGCCATTGCAGGGCCTCGAAGGCGCCGAGAGAGAGAGAGAATGAGAGACAGTGAGAAGCGATGTCGCTTCTATTTTACAACGATTTGAATTTGAAAATGTGAACCGTGGTCGAGGAAGGAGAACCGTTGAAGAGGAGATTGTGAGTTGGGCTGGGCCTTTGAATGGATTTGTGGGCCGGATATGGGCCATAGGCCCGTAAATAGAAATGCAAAACCTAAGCCCATTTCTTGGCCATCCCAATCCAACTAATTTAATTTTTAAAAAAATGAATTCTCCGGATTTCTTCTTCCAATTTAAATAATGAAATCACTCTGTACGGTTGTTGCCGGTATGTCCAGAGGAAACAACTTCACGGGCATTACTTTGACCACAAAATTGACATCTCACCTCATTAGAACATGGAAAGTCAATACTTCCAGATGGCAGACTCTGTCATCCCAGTGCAGCTCGGCAATTATAGTGTCAACCGATGGCCAGTAACGTTTAGAATCAATAAACTCTGACAAGCCACCAACAATATCATGGATCTTCTTCTTAGGATCTGAATGAAAAAAAATTCATAATTATAAAAATTTTAATTTTAATTGACCAATATTCAACTCAAATATAGATTGATCAACCAAGTGGCACATGCACACCAAAAAATCAACAAAAAAAAGGAGTCTGAAAAGCCCAAATGTTGACCAGCTAATAAAATAAGACATTATAGGCCCTAAGAAGTTTCCCTCCCTATGATCATGGGCTATCTTATGGAAGTCTTATATATCACATTGGTCAAAGGTGCACTGCTCTTGTGACAGAGAGAAGGAAGGGGATGGCTGCTAGTTTTTCTCCTCCGAGAATAAGCGTCGCGGCCATTACCCTTCCCCACCTCCTTGTCGTACTCCTACTCTTCTCGAGTTCCAGAGCAGCGTCCTCAAGAGACAACACGGAGGACTAAGCATACGTCCTTGACAATACCTTGCAGGCCAGGAGGCCCGGAGCCGGTTCCTGGCCACAGTCATCAAGAAGGGTGCTCATTGCGAGCGAATGATAGAATGGCCTTGCTTTACTGCTGTAAGGCTCACTGCAGGAATGTGCTCGGTGACAGAAACAACTGCGGCCAATGTGGGCAGAGGTGCAGGTTCGGGCAGCTCTGCTGCAATGGGACTTGCACTGATGTAGCCGATAATGCAAACCACTGCGGCAAGTGCAACCACATGTGTGGACTTGGACTAAAGTGTGACTATGGGTTATGCGGGTATGCTTAAGATTCCAGGGCTTAAATGGGAATCGAATTTTCTCAAAAAACATGTGTGGAATAGCCTTATAAGTGCAAGTTTATGTCCTTTTTATCCTCGTGTCCAATTGAGAACAAGTAATTGAAATGTTGTACTTGGTTACAAACATGCTGCACAATCTCAAGTTTAGGCAATAGAGAATGGAGAAGCTGTCAAATGTCCAAATCTTTATTTATCTGTAAGGAGATGAGTTTCACAGTCAATTCCTCAGGCTTTACTTCAAAGGAAGCAATTTCACAGCTGCTGCAAAAGAAGGCAGTACCCAAGCACTGTCAAAACTGCTAGGAAGAGGGCAACGGTAGCAGCCCAGAACCAGTAGTTCACTGAGCTCCTCCTCTTCAAGATCGCCTTCAGCACCAGGTCCGAGCCCTTTGGTTGGTACCGCCTCCAAAACTTGCCCCTCCTGTTGTGAATTCCCTGCTTCACCCGAGCAAAAGTCTCAACATTCTCCTCGGACTTATCGTCATCAGCTTGCTCTGATGAGGTTATTAAAGTAGAAGCTTTCTTCCTCTCCTTCTTTTCCCGTTCCTGCAGATATAAATAAGAACCCTTAAAAAAATAATAAAAGAGAAGCACTGGCTTTTTTTTTTTGGTCGTTATCAGGATTTGTTTTCAAAGCAAAGAAAAAATTGGATGGTTTCAAAAGTAATTTCCTTAAGCTTCCTTTCGGCCTCCTTTTGGGCTTTGAAAGCAGCTTTTGCAGCATTGTTCTCAGCCAACTTCTTCTTCTTCCTCCCCATGGCCACTGAAGGTCAGTTCCTTAGCCCTCTCCTCCCCCCATCTTGGTCCAAACCTAGGAGATTCAATGAAGGTTGGATCCTTCTCTCATAATTGTCTCGGAACCACCCATCAGAATTCCAAAGGGAGAAGAAATTCTCAACCTATTTATTATTTGTTCAAGGATGAGAAATCAGATGAGCCAACCACGCTGTTATTTATGCCTTGCGAACATGAACCATGGACACAAAATTAACAAACCTCAGAGTGCACAAGTTCCTCAAGGGTTATAACATCATTTGTTGCTGCAAGAGCCCTCACATACTTTAACATTGCCTGATTGTGGTAGTAGAGATCGTTCTGAAATTCAACAAACAGTAATAACTATCAAATCCATAGACTCCTGTGGAGAATAATATCAGGTGCAACCAATTCACTCATTCCAGGTGCACTGTGAGAAAATTTATCATGCCCGATGATAAATTTGGAGGCCAGTACAACAAAAGGAAGGGCAAGTGAGTACACTGTTGTCACACTGTTGTCGAAGCTCATGGATTCTCATATAGGCTTTGTCTCTCTTAACAATCACATCTGCAAGATCGTCCTCCAGAGCCTTGATTTCACACTCCACCAACTGGAGTTCCCCGTGGAGATGTTTAATGTTCTCTCTCACGGCCTCTTGCTTCTTCCTCCCTTCCTCCAAGGCTTCACCAGTGACCTGATCGACCAAACTTATAGAAATGGTAAATATCTGATTATTCCAATGTCAACCATTTTCCAGGGAAGCTTTTGCTTCTGCAAAGTTCAATTGGATATCCATGTGTCCGGTGAAGTATATGAACTGTCTTACACTGACCTGGCCTTGAGTGGCATATTCAGGACTCATTTCTAGACTCCATACCCTCAGAGAAGCATTGAATTTAACCTTTTCCCTGGTCATCTCGAGCTGCTTGATTTTTTGGGCAAGTCTTCTCTCCCTGACCATGGAGCAATTGTTAATACAGTAAGAAAGGCTTGATATCTGTGCAAATTAAAAAGTAATGATATACATTATTAGGTTGAGAAGTGAATAAGAAATTCTGTAAAAGGCACAGATGATTGGACAACAACTGAAACATACGAGCTCGTCAAGTTCTTCTTCCGATGAGCATAAACCAGATTCATGGCTGTCATTTGGCCCCCTTCTGTCAAGGATCCCGTCCAGCTGCTTATCTTTGTCATTCAAAGTTTTTAACTGAGAGAAAAAGCATGCCTTCTGCAACTGCATAATGAAGAAGAACAACCGAAATAGTAAGTACTGAGGCTAAGATCTATGGCCTTCATTAGAGGATGTGATTTTTCATCCTCATTGATGACCTATAACTATTTCCCACCGCAGTCACTTTCAAAATGCAGAAGCGTGAATTCTTAGGTGCCATACGAATGCATGACATGCGCCGAACAGCAATTGAAGCATACCTGGAATTAGTATCTTGGTTGTAGTGAGCAGATTCCACTGTGTGCAGTGAGAACTATGTTCTTTTTCATATCAACACATGTAAAAGTCTGAGCTGAGCATGACATTAGACATAGTGACACAGAAGCTAAATTCCGAAACACAAAACAAGCGTTTTTACTACTGTAATTGCAAGCTTTCATATTTTCCACGATTAAAGCTATAGTGTAGTGGGACAAAAAATCAATGAATGAGATTGGTATCTAAAGTCCAGCATCTAAGGAGGAGAAATGAGAGATTTGCATCAACAGAAAAGAAAAACATGCAATCTAATTTTCGGCGATCCATCATTTAGCATAAAAGCATAATGTGCAAGAAGTAGGCGTATCCTCATATTTGAGGTAAAAACCGTTGCTCCCTTTTTTGTTTTATGGTACGTGGCCATACCCTCCATCGCTGTGATTTTATTGCTCCTTTATCGACAATTGACATGCCCTTAATGCCAGGGATGGGACAAACACAATTGTCGACTTAACCTTTTTGCCCTCAATGAATTGGTGATACAAAGGCAATCTTGATTCCTCCGGTAGACCTCTTGATCAGCCTCCTTGATCTTCTCACGTATCTTCGGGTCATCACACAATCTCCACTTCACAAGATAGAACATGTGGACCTCCTGCACTGCAGGCCACTCGACAAGTGCATCTCTTAGGAGGTCAGGGTTGGAATTACCGTTGTACCCATCATCACCGAAGCTGTCATGCACACTATTGCACGCAGTGAATCCAACAGGGACCACAGAAGGCTTGATTACTTCATGGAGAATTCCGTTTGTAGACTCACACAGGGCCTACATCGGTGGGGTCTTGAATCCCACTAAGCTTAAACTCATACCGGTCAACCCATCCACGTTGAACACCCTGCTTTTGGAATTTCTAATAAGATTAGCTCTGAGTATCATGGTCAAATGTCCTAGGGATATCCGAGGTCTTCGACCGTCGCTACCTACCTGCATGCATGTTTCAATGATCAGTCGGACCAGATGTTCTAGCAAGAAAATGAGAGCCTAAGCAGCCATTCACCATGTCCAGAGGACCAAACCCATTACAAAGAAAGACATTCGCGAGCGGAGCTCAACTGAGAATCGCCAAACTCACAGCCACATGCAAAGCGCAGTCCAATCTTGCACCTTTGTGACCGGAAGGATAAAAAAGCATCGCAAAGCAGCGACCTTTCCGAGTCATGCCATCAATATCGACGTCCAACAGAACCAAGAAATGCTAAACGAACTGAAATTCTGGGAAAATTCGAGAAAAACTATCATTGCAGGGGAGTCGACCATTACCAGGGAGGGGAAATGGGAGAAGACCCGAGAACGCTCAGAGCAAGACGATTGAGATCTCTGTCTCCGTGTCTTCCTCACATCTCGTCGGACAGCTTCTGCAGCTCAGCTTCTTGGTCTCTGCGAGCAGGGCAGAGCAGAGCAGTGGATATTGACATGACAGTGAGTCTGAATTCTGAAGTGGAGTCGCGCCACCGAACGTTACGATTCGATTCACCAGGCCCAGCTTGCGGTTTCACGCGTTACAAACGAAGACCTTGTGAAACACATATTTCACAAAGGAGTCCTCGTATTCACTGATCTTTCAAGAACAAGTCCTTGAACATCTTGCTTCTGCTAGTCGAAAGCTCTTGCTAGTGTACCCTCATTGCACTGAGGCAGTGTGTTGAATTGGTGTAGTACTTTAAGGTAATATGATATATTGCAATATTTTCATGAGGAATTGTCTTATATGGATGGTAGAATCTTTATATTTAAAACTCATATAATTCTTATATTATGATTATTTGTATAACAATTTTACATATACCTACCAAATCTTATAATATTTTAAATATATTTACTAATTATAACAATATATCATTGTAATCTATAACTCATATTTTAATTTATCTTATAATATTCAAATATAATCCCAATTGGCAGGTTTTGTTTGTAAAGAAAAAAAACTCATTATAACTTAGTAAAATAATGATCTATATACCAATAATTTGTAATTTTCTGGTTTCTAGGAATCTGGAGTTTTCAAGGAAAGGTCCCATCCTTCAATATCATGATTGGGTCGAGTTTAGGCCAGATCATGAGTGAAATATTATGTCAACCAAATTAAATTATTTATCAAATAACTAATTTTTTATTGATCATATAATATATTTTTAAAGTAAAGTATTGATAATTACAATGCAAATGGGACACGAGCAGGCCAAAACACGTTTGTCAAGGAGTGGCAATTGGAATTAAGAGAGACTGTCGGACTTGTGATAGATTTTGTGGCAATTAGGTCTGTAGATTTGCTTTCCAAAGCCGAAGGTCAATATCTCAAAAGGATGGGAACGAAAAGTTGAGTTACCTTTTCAGAAATTGTAAGCTTTGCTGGGGTTCTTATAGGAAACTTAATTGATCTTGCTGAATTAGACGGGCTGACATTTATCCTCTGCAGAAAAGGGCAAAAAGGGCTGGAAAGTACATAAATACCCTTTTGGGAGACGGTCACCATGGCCAGAAATCTTTTGTAGTCGATGACGCATCATCGTGCATGGAGATGTGACATGGGCGGTTCAGGTTGATTTGGACCTATTTAAAATGGTTTAGAATTATTTGACTCGGTTATGCTCGATATGTTATACTTAATGGACTAGTTTGATTACATGTTACAATTTATGAAATTATAAATTGATTCGGAACTAGGCTTAAGCGGGTCGGTTCATAGTTCGGCTAGTTTGAATCGTAAACTATTGTAGCTTCTTCTTTTAAAAAAATTCAGATTATTTAAAATGAATTACTAAAAAATTGATAATTGATTGTTGGGTTTTGACGATTCAAACAGTTTTATTGAGAAAATATGTTGGGTTGATTAAAGTTTAACACACATATTATTTTAGACTCAACTCATAACTACTATTTAACTTAATAAGAGCAGTTATATATTGATTTAGGAGTGGTCTGTGCTGGATTTAGGCCAAACCGACCCATCTAATATCTTTAATCATGCATGTCTGTATAGACCTGTCAATTCAGGCCAACATGATGATTTTGGGATGTGCCAACAATTTCGATGAGCAAAAAATTTAGGCCTAAACACGAATTTTTTGTGCATCAAGTCGCTTGAACTTGACTCCAATAAAACAAAAATAATTTTAAAAAATTAAAATTAAATAATTTAATATTTCAAAATAAATTTTTATATAATATAACTAATAAACTAATCTAAATATTATATTAATTAAAATAATTATTAAAATATAATTAATTATTTTTTAAATTTTATCATAATTTTTTTTATTATAAATATTTTGTTCATGCTTACTGCCGATTTGGCCCGATATTCTATGACAAACCAAAAATCTTGGCCCAGCACAGTTTTTTTGTGTTGTGCCTGGGTTGTCTTTTCGTGTTGTACCTGAGCTGTGCTTGGCCTATGCTTTCATGCCATGCCATTTTTTATAGGTCTAGATTTGCAGTAAAAAATATTATGAGTTTAATCTTTATTAATAATATTTTTACTATATCTTTTAGCATCTCCGGCAGCGGGAACATAAACTAGCAGATGAAATCAAATTGACAGCATCGAGTTGCATTTCCTGACTTCCTAATGGGCCCAATGCGGCCCACTTTGGAAACGAAAAGCCCAAAAGGAAGAACATCGTGGCCCATTTGAATACTTCGTCAGCCTGAAACGTGTTCTACCCTTCTTCGTCTTCCTATTCTTTTTCTCCTGCTTGTTCGAGGAGCTGCGCGGTGGACCATTTTCGAGATCCTTCTGTGACAGAAATTGAATAGCAAGCTTTCTCACTCGGCCGTCTATTGGAATTTGTTAGTTTCTCCTCCATCTCTCTTCTGTTCTTGTTGATTCCTTGTGCTCTTATCTGAGCTGTTTCTTATTCTCTGAGATCTGAGTTACTCATTCGAGACGCTGATGGTAGCCATCGATCTGAGAGCTGCGTACGTTTCGATTTGTTCATGCTTCCTATAAAACTTCGAACAAGTAGTTATTTTATATGTGGGTTTGCTTATATATATATATGTGTATATGGATTCACTGAACAATCTGTTTTGCTCAGCGACAAATTCGTGCACAAAGTTGCAACTGCTACCTCTCAAATTCCGTGCTATGTATTGACATACAAGATCGTTTCTTTGCTTCCGTATATGTTGATAATGGAGAGATATTTGATATCGCTTTATTTGGCTTGTTTCATGGTTTGCTAGTCCATTATGGCTAGTCTCTTGATTTGATTGTGTTGCAATAGAAAGTCAGTATGCAATATGCAGAACAATTTCTTATGGGATTTTTTTAAATGTGTTATTCTCCTATTCTATGTTTCTCATTTTTTAATTGTCCCTTTTTAAAAATTTTCTTGTAGTCACGAGCAACTGTACAATGGGTGGACTTCCCTTGCAAGAGGCTACTTCAGCCTTGGCTCTGCCAGGGATAGAACCTAAGCAAAATCAAGTTTCAACTGCCTCAGCACCCACACCTGAGTCTAAGCCGAAGAAGAAGATCTGCTGTGCTTGCCCAGAAACTAAGAAGTTGAGGGATGAATGCATTGTACAGCATGGCGAGGAGGCTTGTACAAAATGGATTGATGCTCACATCAAATGCCTCCGTGCTGAGGGATTCAACGTCTGATTCCAGGAGAGGTCATTTAGTTGAAAATGCTTAGGTATGAGTTCTGAGGGTATAAACTCAAAAGTTTTGTCATTGAGGCAAAATATACTTTGGTGGTAGAATAAACAGCACTGATGACTTTCTCAGAAAACTGGATAAATACATGTTCATGATTACTTGTTAACAACTGAACATTTTGAATAACAATTCATGCTTGGTTGTTATACTCTGTTATTAGTGGAGCTAGATTTTGTTCCTGTCTCTTTCAATTCGAAAATTGCTTGAGCAGTGGCGGTGGCTAGAATGATAGAGCAGGTTTCTTCAACTTATTTGTTGAGGCAGTTCATGGCCAAGGTAAATATGGCCCTACCCTAACCCTATGTTGAAATCTTCTCATTTTCCTACTAGTCCTCTCTCATGATGGCAGTCTTGCACTTCTACTGTTTTAGGAGAGAAAATTTGATTGATTTAGAGAAGATTCAAAGTCTTGATGATGACCCGGTGTATTAATGAGAGAGAGGAGGATAATCCTATTGTGGGTCTACTTTGAATTTAGATTCTTCTATTCAACATGTCTACTTTTCCTCTTCCTCTTGTCACTTTCTTTTCAACAAAATCTTGATGCAGGAGAATGGCATTCCCTTCTACTGATACTTGATAACTTTCATCTCCTCTGGAACATGTTATGTTATTGTACAAGGTTGGTTCAGTTTATTTAGAGTCTGTCATAAAGGTGGCTTTCTTGTTCCCATCGCCATAACTGTGAGCTAGGCATGAGTTATGCTGGGTAGTTAATCATGTGAACATCAGACTTTTCCAACAGTAATTCATTAAACCATACAAAGCCAACATTACATGATTATTGTCATCTCGGTTGATCATTGACCACAGGTGCAGAGCACTTTGCACCTGCCCACGCCATCATGTTCTGCCCCCGCAGCTGGAGCTCGCATGACAAACAGTGTCCGCATAGCTGCACAAGTGAGACGACCCTCTTATTAGCATGCAGTGTATTATGGCTTGAAATAAGGCCACGGTCACAAAAGATTCCACTTCAAATGATGCCTTGTTTGTAATCAGGGTTCAGTTGATGGGCGGTAGAAGGTGCGAATGGCATTGCATGGGCCGAGTTTGACTGGACCTGAACCCTTCAAGCCCTTTTAACGTGGGCCGTGAGGAATATTTTAGGCCCATAATTAATTAACACGTGCCGTTTCTCAGCCTGGAGAGAGCACAGAAACGGCCACCCCTTGTGTTTTGACAATGGCAAGGCTTCTGTCCCGCCTCAGCTGCGGCTTGTCATTAAGCCGCTCTGGCTTCGGTTCCGCTGTGGACCACAGACCGCTGCCACCGCCTCAGTTCCTCAGCCACCTCCATTTCCCAGAGCCGCCAGGTGCCGAATTGGAGGCCCTACTGGGAACTCCGATGACGTTTCTCCACTTTCAGCAGCTAGGAACTGGCCGATCAGTGATATAAAGATTGTGTGCGGAAATCACCAACGATGATGACCGGGATTAGGATGATGGCATGACGGGCTTCGATGGGCCGACGCAGGAGTTGGAGGAGGGAGGGCATGAGAAGCCGCCGAGGAAAGAGTAAGTGGAGAAGGGCCCTTCACTCTGTCCGGCGTACCGGTGAGATCTCCGGTTCTGCCATGGTCCTCTACCGTGGGCAGAGACAACTAAGCTCACCAAATAAGGGTTCGAATAGACAGGTCAAGGGACTGGCGGGTCAGGGTTTTCATCCCCATGGAAGGAACATATCATCCTTGGAAACATAAGAAGGGAAAGGGACCTTTACATCATCATCGGATTAGAAAAGAGACATTAAATTTAGTTGCGGTGACTTTTCATCGGTCACAAAATAAATATAATGGATTTCACCGGAAAGTAAAAAAAAAAAAAAAAGGTGGATAATGGAAGTTTCACTAGTGGCAGTTGGATCCGTGCTTCATGGTATCGGCCGACAACGCGTCACTACTACACATGGCGGATCTGTATGTCTGAGTTGGAAGCTCTGCCAATTGCGTGCCTTGATGGAAATTCCAAGATCACTCGTGAGCGAATCTCCAACTAATAATTGTACGCCTTGGCCCAGCCCTCTTCTCTGTTGAGGAATTGACCGTTGAGCGCGCTCGTTTTCTCCTAATGTCCGCAATAGAGAAGCTCCCAAGCCGGATGGGCGTGTGTCGGGATCCTAAGGCAGCCTGCCGGCCAGGTTCCATGGAGATGTCATGTGCCGACGTGTGTTAAGCATTCCGATACTAGATGCTACAGTGGTGGGTTCGAGGTACAACTTGGCAATGCAATATTGAACATAGAGCCAACATCGAGCACAGACATGAACGTGACATATGACAGTCAGAAATATGGAGACTCCGCACAAGAGCTCCTACTAGGTTTTGATGCCGACGGTGTGTCCCTAGCTCGTTCCACAGGTGTGAATCGCATCGTCGGGTCAGGTGATTTTGTACCCTTGACTAGAGATGGTCGTCGATAGGGTGAACCAAGAGAGCGCCGGGCACCATTAAGGTTTCGTGACCAGTTGGACCTCTGTCTTGAAGAGGAGGACGGAGAGGAGGGAGTCGTCGAGCGAGAAGTAGACAAAGCCGCCAGGCGAGTGGGTCACGAATGACCCGAAGCTCTTCCCGACCACACAGTGCCAGGCCGGCCCGTACGCCGAGTCGAACTCCTGCACATCCCCCCCAACAAAAACTATTACCACCACTGCAACAGAGCACGGGGAGGGGGAGTAGGAGGAGGAGGAGGAGATTCAATAAACAGGGGTAGCAGGGGGATAAGATTTGCCTTCTTGAGGACGCGGGCGAGGAGGGAGCTGTTCGGGCTGCGTTTGGGAACAGAGTCGGCGATGGACCTGGCGACCCGCATGGCATGCTCTTGCATAAGGGCCGGCATGTCCGCCGCCTTCAGCCGCGCGTTGAAGCTGATGGAGATTGCCGCCAACTTTACCTGGTCTTCTGCGGCCGTAGACGACGACGATGACGACAACGCTGAAGAAGAAGAGAAATCGTGTCGGCGGTGCTTTGGCGGGTTCTGCGCGACCTGCTCTTGCCCGTGCTCGCTGAATCGGGTTCGAATTTGATCTCGCTCCTCGATCTCCATGACTCTGCTGCAACCGTCGACAGACAGGCGTAGGGAGGGAGGAGACAGCAGGGGAGGAAGGAAGATAGAGAGAGCGGAGTGGGTGGAGGATTGAAGTTTGACTGAAAATGGTTGACTGAAGGAAGAAGAAAGCGAATGAGAATATTGTGCCTGCCGTCCATGAGCATGAGCAGTCCCCCCATTGTACTTTATTAACCAACCCACCAGCAGTCAGAAGAAAGGAATGAGGATTAAAAAATTTCCAGTTCGCTCCCTAAACTTTCATTTCCCCTCTCGATCCAATCCATCTCCTACTCCGTCCGATTGCACTGTACGTCCGAATTGTTAAATTGAACCTTCACAGAGCATACTTAATTATGGCTGCAGTCGTGTATCATCTTTAGTCACGACTTGCAATTTATGCAATACGTGTGAATGATATCAAACTCTTGTATTTCTCCCCCAAGAGGTCAAGAAATTGAATTGCATTAACAGACGAAGGTCAATTGGAAGGAGCAAGGCATCACTGAGAGAGCTGAAAATTGTGGGGGCACATTTGATAGATATGTTAAAATTAAGGGGTGAATTGAAAATATCACAATTTGAGGAGAGAAAATCAAATTTACTTGGTTCCTCGGTCCATCATAACCTTAATTTATTTGTATATTTTCAGTTATAAACTGAGTTTAAAAGAAAAAAATTCAAAATCTCTTCATTTAACTCTCTAACTTTAGCTAATTTATTTATTATTTATTTTTTCCCCAGACATTGTTGAAATATTTGCACGCGCTCTCTGGCAGTTGGGGTTCACGCTCCAAACTGGTCGGCAGTCATGGGCCTCATCGAACCCAAAAAATGGTTTGGGCCTAGCCCATAATCTACGATATTTACCGATGACGTGGCACTTCGGCAGTGGATGAACTCTCTCAAACACCTGATGCAGCTGCACGGAGGGGACTATCACTTATTAACCATAAGTAGAATTTAATTAGCATTAATTTAATTATAAATATAAATATTATAGAAAATAAATTTTTACGTAAATTTATTTTTGATTGATTATTAAGTTAATTAATATAATTTGATATATTTTATTTTTAATTAGAATTCCTCTTTGACATCTACAGTTAAATTCATTTGATGAGTTACACTTATTAATCATAAGTAGAATTTAATTAGAATTAATTTAACTAGACATGTAAATACCATAAAAAATAAAATTTTACCTAAATGATTTGATAGCAAGTCAATTGAAAAATAGTTTAACATATTTTTTAAAGTAAAATATTAAATTTAAATATTATAAATAAAAATAATTTATATTATAAAATTTTATTTATTAATATTTTGATTGAATTTAAATTGAATCACTTAAATATAATGATTTTTTTAATAATGTTTAATTTATAATTTTTTTATTGGTTATAATTCTTAGAGTGGATATCTGCGGATTAAAGTACCTCATCCACCCCGTCAGCTGGGCTCCCAAGGGACACCAACCAACCATTCTCTTTGTCCTCTTCCCTCAAATCTTCCTTCCCCCCCAGCTCCGTCTCCTCTCCACTCTCTACCTCCTCCGTGCTGCCATCGCGCTCCGATCCTTCAGCGGACATGGCCACTGCATTCTCACCGATCGCCGCTTCTACCTCTCTCTCCCCTATCTCCTCCTCCCGCCTCGCCCAGACGAGGCTCCCGGAGTTCAGTGGCCTCAGGATCAGGCCGGCCTCTGTTACTCGGTCCATCCAGTCAGCGAGCCGCAGCGTGAAGCGGAGCAGGCCTGCGGCTGGTTCCATCGTCTGCGAGGCCCAGGATACCGCAGTCCAAGGTATGCAAATGTTATGTACCGGTTCCAGACGGCATTCAGATTGTGGTCGAGGAATCGAAGCTGTTTTGGCCTAATTAAATGCAAGGATCCCGTTTTCATGCCTCTGAGATTCCAGGGTTCTTCATTTAGGTCTTCGATGATATCCGAGACTTTCGTTGATGTCACGATAAGATTTCTTGTGCATAGCTTACTGATAGTGTTCACGTATTTCTGATCAAGTTTTTATGGTGAGCAGGCGAACGGAAAATTTAATAGAACTGTTGACTAATACGATTTCCATAGTTGGTTATTGACTTCCGGTTAGCTCAGCCTGCAGTGCATTTGGTAGCTTCTTTCCTTATTTGTTTGTTATTTCGGTCTTATGATGGTTACTAATTCGGTCCATTTCATATCAGCAACCTCTGGAAATGATTGTTCGAGGCAAATTCATTCGAGATATTACAGGGAAGGATTTGGAAATGGAACTCTAGTTTTCGTGCCCTCAATTGCTCTTTGAAGCTACTACCAATGTATTCACTAGATTTTCACCTGTTGTTGTTAATCGGGAAGGAAGATTATAGGAAAGGATTCCGAACCCAAGCGGGAATGCACCTATTCGAGTCAGCTGATAGATCCTTTTATGTTATCGACGTTTGCAGTTTCTCCAGTTACTGAGGCCACATGGCAATCCCTTGTTCTGGACTCTGAATCGCCTGTACTGGTCGAGTTCTGGGCGCCCTGGTGCGGGCCCTGCAGAATTATCCACCCCGTGATTGACGAGCTGGCTAAGCAATACGCCGGGAAATTCAAGTTCTACAAGGTGAACACCGATGAGAGCCCTGGGATTGCCACGAGGTACGGGATCAGGAGCATCCCAACCGTCCTAATCTTCAAGGGCGGCGAGAAGAGAGATGCTGTCATCGGGGCCGTTCCCAAGTCCACGCTGATCAACAGCATAGAGAAGTTCTCGTAGAGGCGTCAAGAGGGAAGGATGATGCCTCTCTAAGAAATAAATGCTCGGATTGGATCTCTCCCCCCCGTAGCTCCTCTCTGGTATGTCCCCTCTGCCTGGTCTGTAGTAAGGCACCTTGCAGAACCTCTGTATAGGTTAAGGATTGCTGTATCGCCTTGTTCCCTAAGATCGCTGTCAGTGACGCCATTGTCATCTTCAATGGATTGCGGAGAGCTCCTTCCCCGTTCTCCTTTTCTTCTTGACGGCACTGACCAAGATCTCGTAGATAGAAGAAATGATCCTCGAAGTAGAAGAGACCAGAGGTGCCAGTCGATCTATGGCACAGTTGTCTGTCTTACCGTTTTACATTCCTGGAATACGCCATGAGTATGGCGTAGTCCGGTCTTCATGGAACAAGTCTTGCTGCACCGTTTTCGGATTTGGAAGCTATATTAAATTTAAAACAATTTGGCCATTGATTAGGGAGTGGAGGCAGTGTATTCATCGAAGGTAATTGCACGGGTGAAATGTGGAATTCTCAATTGGTATCTTAAAATCGAATGGTGAATTTGAAATGTGATTTAACTGATCATTCGCTTGTATAGTGGACCAGTACCATCCTCACTTCTCCAAGAAAAAAATAATCATCACTTGCGCCATCGATTATAAATATTACTAAGCTCACGACAGATATGCGTACAATGTTGAATGTACGGAGGCGATATCGGATAGAGCATCAGTACATTTGGGCTTTATGGGCCCAAAACTGTTATATGTGAATGGATATGGGCGATTCGGCCCTTTTGGATTGGCCCAATGAATTAGCGGCCCAAATGATCGATATGGTTTCATTTCCTTCGACCCCATTATTTTCCTGGCAGCCCATAGGTCAGGCGCTTGATTGAACCGGAGAAGATGTCCAGATAACGGGACGGTAACCCGTTGGGTGGAATGGAATCGAACTACTACGGGTCGGATTCGGATGCTTCGAGCTCTGAGTCGGAATTGGGGTCGGAGTATCCGGACTAGGAGACCGGCCAGAGCGGGAGCGGGAGCGGGAGCGAGGGGGAGGAGGAGGAGAGATGAGGAAAATTAAGAAAGAGAGGAAGAAGAGAAGAGGGCGGGTAGGGAGACGGAAGACGGGTGCAGTGACCAATTGCTCGGGGGAAGTATGGGATTGTTAGAGAAACTGAAGTGTGGTATGTATTCTAAAACATAATCCTCTATCCGCTTGCTGATTTTAGAGTTACCGGCCATTGTTGTGGATGTATAGTGCCTCAGGACTTTGCTAGGAGTGTTGATTGGCTGAGTTGAAGGAATATGCCGTTGCATTTGTTTCTACTGGTTAATCTCTCTTCTGGTGTATTTTATTTCGGTTTGGCCAAATTGCTCTTCTACTGATTCACGTAATTGGTTATTTTGTTTCTGCTTTATGAACTATTAGACTGTATTTCAGCTGATTGGGAGGTACCGAGTTAGCTCATAAATTTTATATCTGACATCTTAGACAGCAGAGTGGCAACACGTCATTTTAGATATACCTTGCGCATCAAATTATAAGCAATCCTATTTAAAAGTAGGTTAGCAGGTTCTTCCGCAGGTGACTCTTATTCAAAAGTAAATCCCTGATTTGAGGCCAAAAACCAAAAAAAAAAAAATCCCTCCCTGATTTTTCATATTGAAAAATATTTCTTCACACTGTCACTTTGGACCAGGTTGACGATTTTCTCATTTCTGTCAGTTGACAAGTTCAACTTATATGTATGCAATCTCCGGGTATGTACAAGATTACATTGTTTGAACCTTTAAATAACTACTTATTAACTCAATAATCAGATAGATTTCAATATATAGTGCCTAGCAAATTTGCTATATATGTGATGCTGACAGCGTTAGCCTCAGTATCTGTTACAACTGCATGCTGAATTTATTGCATGAATAAGTTAGCAATTTTTTTTTTGTAGTTGATTAAATGAAGTTCGATGTTTGTTGAGTTGTTTTTTATTATGTCTCCGTAATTTGCATATTCTTATAGAGACGTGATTATATGCAGGGTTAAATGTCCAGAGTTTACTGCATGGTTAGCAGACCCTGCTAACTTGAATCTCCTGTTTGACATAGACTACTTGCTGGTTTGTTGTCCTTTTCATATAAAATTTCAATCCAACCATGTGATACATATCATAGATCACTTCCAGTCATGAGATGCCTTTCAGATCTTGCAAAAGCTTTATAATCTTGAGTTACATCACGCAGTGGAGAAGATAAGGGGTTTTTTAAAAATTAAATCTTCTGCATTTAATTGCAGATTAACCTGGAAAATATGACCAACTGGGAAGAGAAAACAGCTGTTTGAAGCATTAATGAATAATTTATTGAATTTGAATTTCTATATCCATGAACATCCTTTTGTAGTCTATATGTTATATGAACGGTTATTTTTCTTCTGCAGATTCATGGAAGACCACAATATTGCCATTTTTTCCAATGTGTTTAATGTTCATGTAGGTATTATAACCTTGATGCTTATCACAAATGCCACATGGAGAAGGAGATGAAAAAAGGACATGAAAAAGGTCCGAAAGAAGAATGCACTGTCTTCAATGATGAAAGCAGGGCAGGTATGTCCTTTATGTGCATGTTATAGCTTATGCTAGTATCTTCTCTCTCTCTCTCTGATGAATGTTATAGTATCTTCTCTGTTATCTCTTCTTGTTAGCAATTGTCCTGCTAGGAGGTGGAAAATGTTAGGGTCACAAATAATATCTGTCCTCATAGTATGATTCTGTACTACATAAATGAGCCTGCTGTTGTGGTTCCTTTTCTCACCTCTTGAAAGGAGGATTATGATAATGGAACTTGTGCATTCTCAAAAATGTATTTCAGGTCCTGGTTTTAAACCTTCAATTTGATGGCATCTATAAGAAGCTTAATTTGTCCATCTTCTGAGGAAACGAACTATGAGGTAACTTTTGGCCAATCTTTGCCCCATCTGGATAATTATCTTCATTCTATGATGACCTTGACATGCTTATTAAACAATGCATGAATTCTCGTAGGATAACTGCATTGAATATTGCACCTGGATATAGGACTATTATCTAGTAAAGTTTTGAACATTGCTCCTGTATACCCTTTCTGATATGCATCCTCATTATTCACCTGTGCTTCTTTTTAACTGCTTCTAGTTGATCTCCAACTTTGTTCATTCTTCTCCCGAGGACCTTTTATAGTCGTACCGGTTGGTAAAAACAAATAAATTTATTTTTCCTGGGTAATTCTCTCGATGAATTATGCATGTTTTCCATTTTTGACCCACAGACTTGTTTTCTTGAAATCACTTTTTGCAGGCAAGAACTGCTTTAAGAGAGCGAGATGCAGAAGTAAGAAGAAACTCAATGCCTTGAAATGATTAATGCAGAGTGGAATGGTGGGTTCTTCACTAGGCCCAGAGGGGGTGCAATCACCCGATTTCCTCTTGTAGTCCATCTTATTGATAGTCTTTCTTTTTATAACTCCCTACCTGGAATGCATGCACCAGCAAATGAAAGAGCAGGCTGGTTGATGTAAGAGATTGCCTATCAGTGCAAGTCTGGCACAAGGTAAGACACCGAAACTGGATCAAGTTCTTGATCACCTTATCTGATGCTGATTGCAGAACTTGGCCTATTTTCCCCATGTATTGTAGGCAGCTGGAGCTGTACCAAGAAGACTGAACATGAACATATTGCACTGTGATAGAGTTATCTCGGATATTGCTCTTCAGTTGAAGTATATGCCCTCATATTTCATCTCTCTCCATTTTTATTTTCAGTGTATGCCACCTGATGGTTTCCTACTACAAATTTGCATTTTCAATATTTGACCGTGTTATGCTGACAATCTACATCTTCTCTCATATGCAATCCACTGCACTTTTACCACACATTTCTGTGTGGAAGACCACATCGTCTTCTTTTACCTGACAATCATATCCTGCTTCCCCGCATTCCGCATGTTGTTACTATGGATCGACTTCAGATCATATAGTTGGCTAACGAGAAATCACGGGTTTCCTCGGTCAAGTTTGTGATCACAGCCCTCTCTGACCTGGTAACCGTTGGACCATTGATCGGAGCCGTTAATGATTTGGCAACCATTATTAGACCGTTGATAAAGGCCCCTTATAATTCCGTAATCGGTAGATTGAAAAGACGGATCCTTTTCAGCACACAAGCAGCAAAGAGAAGATTCAGTCGCTGACTGCTGATCGAGTGGGTTTTGCTGGAAATGGGCAGATGTATTTTGGACACGTGAATCATCTCAAGCGCTCGACTTCTGTCTGTGTCTTGTGTGTGTTTGGATAAATGCCACCGTAGGTTAGAACATGTCTTCAGTTCTACGTGCCAATAATTAATCAGAATAAACAAACATCATATGTCAAAGCACCATACTCTCAGGGTAGAAACCACAGACAGGAAAATAATAATAATGATAAAGATTTCCGCCTCAAACTTTTATATTGTCCGTTGACATCACCCTGGTTCATCGAATTGCTGTTGGTCGAGACACTCGGACAATCCTTCTCTAGAGTCCCTCAGCCCCAAATATCTTAACTAACAACAGGAGGAAGAGGAATAAGAACATGGCAGAAAATCAAATATCAGCGACGACATCTGAAGGTGTGAATCGTCATAGCTTGACTAGGCAAGAGGGTAGAAGAATTACCCAGATGGAAATGAACTCATATCACCATCAATGATTTACAGACAAAGAAGCATCCCATGATCAATTCAAACATGTACAGCGAAAGATGGATTAGAAAAAGGAGGACGCAAGAAACCCCAACCCGCCCAAGTCCCGGTTAGCTAATTACAAAGCTTGATTGAGAATCTCAAGCACAACACCTGTACAATTTGTTCTTCTTAAAGGGAACCACCGCGTGTGAAGCCAGCCCACACTCCTGCTTCTTGAAGTTAATCGGCGCGTTTGGCCCACGCAGGCGCAGTGCCGCCCGGTCGTACACCATGGCTGCCTCCTCAGCCGTGTCGTAAGTCCCCAGCCACTGCCTCAGCCGTCCGTCCCTGATCTCTGCCACCCACCGCCCCCAAGGGCGCTGCCTCACGCCCCGGTACCTCTTCTTGGCGGCCGCCTGTGGGGGAGGCGGCGGCGGCGGCGGGGACTGAGACTGCGTAGGCTGGACTGGCTCGATCCTGATCTCATTCACGTAGCGTTTGACCTTGCGAGGTCGGCGGTTGCTCTCCATCGCCGGCTCCTCGCAATCCTCGTCACTGGAGGAGTCCGTGGCGTCGCTGTCCGTGACGGAGATCCGCACGACCCTGACGACTGGCTTCTTGGCAGCGTCCGAGGTTGAATTCCCGCTGTCCTCGGTCGACAGCGTGGACTCCGATTCCACCTGGTTCGAGGCCGATTGTTTCTGGACCTTCGAGCTGGAGATCTCCGTCAGGGCGGACGATAGCGTCGTCACGGTCGTCTTGGTGGTCGTCGTGGTGGCGGTGGTGATCGATTGGGGTGAGCAGGCCATCAAAATTGCAAAGAGAGACAAGAGAATCGAAGTCGGTTAGGGTTAGGTCCCGGTGTAGGAGGAGAGGAACCCTGGCTGTTGAGCGATACTTGAAATTGGAGTTCGCGATTTGGAGAACAACAACCTCATGATGAAACGACGCAGTTTTAGCCCGGGCGCAGTTCCGTCTGTTCGGACTTTTCTGTGGAGCATGCCATCTTACGACGTCGTTTATCCACATTACTCTCCTCTCCAGCTCGGACAGAAGCTTGGAGAATTTCAAGCCAAACCAATCAATTTATATATTATATTTTTCCTAGGGTGCCCTCCTCTGAATCCCACATTTACTGTTTTGTCCAAAAAAAATGCCCCCCTCTTATCTTCCGATTGATCCTCCTTGTCATACTCTTTTATACTGCTCCGTCACGGTCACTGCTACAGCCGCCGCCGCGTTTCTCTGTATATTCTGTACGTTTCAGTTCGATCATCTTTCCCTTTCTGCAAATTTCATTTCCAGCAATTTAATCGCAGTTCTCCGTAGATGACCTTGCTAGGAACATGTTTCTACTGGCCCGCGATCTGTAACTGTAATTCTAGTTTGATTTGATCAAATCTGGTCATGTAATTGGATTGGAAAATTGGCCTGTAGTATCAGTTTGTGCGGGGTGAGCAAAGCTTGTTGCCTGCGAAAGATACTTTGTGTGAAAGAAAGTTCATGATCGGCACCAGTGAGCTCTCCTCGTGAAGAGCCTTGAAAGAATTACTCGAGTCCCATTCTTTCCCTACAGCTAAGGTGAAAGAACAGTAGCATCTGCCAATCAAAAATCCCTCTTGCCTCATGGGACATGTTCGATCTAAAAGTGCTGGTATCTTGTCCGTTGGGATGCTGTTACACGAGTGGGCACTATTTTTTCTTCAGTCAAAAATGACTTCAAACTTTGTATAGCGCTTAGCATCAACAGTTGAAGAGTCATGAGACTTCTAGGAAGTGCACTCCTCGAGCCTCGGAAGGTGGAGTCAAGGCTCACAGGTCGCACGCCTTGGCTGCCTCTTCATATATACTATATACATATATATATATATATTTTAAAAAAATCATATTTTTTAATTCTATCGTTATTTAACTATTTTTAGACTTTGATTACTGAAGGCACTTTACAGTCTACCTTGGCAAAGCCAAGGCACTGTGGCCTTTTGGCACTACCCCTTACTGCCTAAGCACCTAGTGATTTTTCATGGTATTTTTTGCTTTAAGCTTGATCGTTACACAGTTGCAGCAACAGGATTTGCAAACAAATACCAGTATTATGCACCGATTCCTGGGTCAAGTATCATGTGGAAGCTGATTGAATGAAGAATTCCATATTATGTATGTCATGAAGATGCTAGGAGACTCTTAGTTGTTGAGATGGTGATTGCTTATGCTGTGCAAAGAATGCCCGCTCTTCTTCTTAAGTTTGGAGTTGTTGAAATGGAAAGATAAATCTTGAGGCATTTCTGTTTAAGATAAGATCTCAGGCTGTACGTCTTAGTAATTTTATGCAGATGCTGGTTAGTTAGCATGATGAACTACTGTTCATTCTCTTGAAACACCATGAATACATCATTTATCTATGCTGGTTAACTGTATAAAGTTAGCATCACATCCTTAATGGTCTTTTTATCTTTACTACAAAATAATGTCGGGTCCTTCTGGAAAGCAAAGTTAATGCAGTGCCCTAGAGGGGGAAATTGAAATTTGAACATCATCCTCCAATAAGTAAGGAATTTAAATCTTTAACAGGCTGGAAATTAGTTTCCAATTACTGTCAGGTATCTACAAAACCACTTACTCCATGTGAGTAGTCTAAGCAATGTTCAGCTTCTTTATGGTTATACATATATGGCAAGAAGGAAGTTGCTGGTATTTTAGCTTTTTGATCACTTTGCTTATGACAGAATATGAGAGGCAGGATCCCTGATAAATGGTCCATGAGGATTCTCTGGACGTGCGCCATTGGGAGTGGAATAGGTCCTTCCCAGCTATCTTTCCTTTCTGCTATTTCCTTTTAAAAATTTGTTTTCAGTGTCATCAAGATGAAAAAAGGGAAGGAAATTAAATATTGGCCAATTAATAATTAAAGGGTTGCTGCTGCTAATCGATGAGTTGCACTTTCTCTTGCTTAGGTCTCTACATGGTTGTTGTGGAAAGGCAACTGCAGAATAGGGAACGGATGGCAGCTGAAGGTTTGCAATCTATAGCATCCGACTTGGGCAGTGGACGGGATGTTTAAATGTTGCAGTTGTGCAGGAGTTGATGACATACCATATAAGCCCACTGAAGAGATTCTAGCTACCTTCTTATCTGGCAGTTCAATTTTTACCCACTGATCTTCATGACTGGCATCTTTATGTGATTGAATTTCCATGGAATTTATACAATGATGCTGTTTCTATCTGGTAATAATGATTGGATCAATATTTCTGCTTCCTTGGAAGCTCATTTCTTATTTGGTTTTGTAATGTGTTCCCAATTCCTTAGGGCTTTCACGCAGTATTAAGGAGATTTAGGATGCTTGCGTGAACGCAATTGAGGTCTTGATCACACATCTTCTCTTCCAGCGGGTATTTAGACAAAAGAGAATTTCCCTGTCACAGAGAGTTCATGACTTCATTTTCCAACAGACGTCTGAGATTGAAGTATTTTATTTTCTTCATCTTCCTCATTTTTCTCTACCATCCAGACTCCAGTCACTATATAAACAGTAAGGGCCTCCATCTTTTAGCAGTCTCTTGCTCTAACTCTCATCTCTCAGTAACGATGGAACCTCAAAGGAGTGCTTCTCTGTGTCTTCTCATCATTTGCTCTGCATCTCTCAGCTCCTCTGCCCACAGAGTCCTCTGGGATATGGAGCGTGGCCCGAAACAGAGAGTCCTTACCAGCTCCAGTGCGGAGGCTAAACCTATGTCATGGTCTTGGGAAAGTGTTGGAGTCGGGAATGGAATGGGTGTTGGCGACAGGGGTGTTGGTTATGGCGTCGGAGTTGGTGGTGGTGGTAATGAGGCCTATATGCCGGTGGTCGGCATTCCCTCCGGCGACAATTGGATAGGAAGTGGGGTGGGTGTTGGAATTGGGAGGGGGTCTGGTTTGGGTTCCAGTGGAGGTCCCGGGTACAGTGAAGGGAGGGGGGAAGGTTCAGGTTTGGGTGGAGGTTCCGGATATGGTGAGGGGATGGGGGAAGGTTCGGGGTCCAGTGGAGGTTCCGGATTTGGTGAGGGGATGGCGGAAGGTTCGGGGTCCAGAGGAGGTTCCGGATTTGGTGAGGGGAGGGGGGAAGGTGCGGGTACCGGATATGGTGATGGGAGTGGGTTTGGTTCGGGTTCCAGCGGGGGATTTGGTGAAGGTGGATCCAGCGATGACCTCAGAATCATAGGCGATTTTCCTGGTGGTTTGCATACGGGCCATATTGTTGGCAATGGAAAGGGATCCTCCGATGGGACTGGGTTTGGAGAAGGGTATGGTGCTGCAGGCATGGGTTCCAGTTGGGTTGGCACAAGAGGCCAGCCAGTCGTCTCCCTTGCAATCCCAGGGTGTGCCACGAGCCAAGACTGCCGAAGAATGCGCCAGTCTGTTGTAGGTAAATGGACGCTCTTGCAGAATGGTGAACCCGAGCAGAACGGGCACAAGAAGCCCATGAATAATGTGCATCATCACAAAGCAAATCGAGCTCACCTTGACGATGAAGACGATGAGCGCCACAAGATGAGCATGGCCAGCGAGCCCCTGCCTCCCCGTGCTCCTCTCGAGGGACCAATTGAGAACGAAAATTGAAACTGCCACTGAATAGCTTCATCGGTAAAACCACGTACGATGTCGATCTATGTAATCGCTTCCAATATCCCAATAAGAGCTCCCATCATGGATAGCACAAGACACATGCACTAACACCAGATAACTTTGAGCTTCCAATGAATAAGATAAAGAACCTCCGGTTCAAAGAACAGCTTCGCATTAATATAAGTTTGTATTGATGATATCTTTGTCTGTCAACTGCTCTACCGAGGTACAAGGTTTCACTATCTTCTCAAGCCTATGTAAACAGGACTAAGGTGGCAAGCCTTTCCTAAGTAGTCGGAAAATTCCGATCCCATATTGCAACTCAACTGACCGGTCAACCCTCTTCTAAATTTCTACAGCAGACGGCCACTCACAGGCATGATTATCACCTCTTCTGGTTCACTTCATTCTCTTCTTGCAGGCATAGAAGCGCATCTCAGAAAACTTCCCGCGCTGAGATCCGTGCGAGTAGAAGCGGAGATGGAAGCAGAAGGTCGAAGGAGCGGAGTCCCAACCCTGCTCGAGGCTTCGTTAGCGACGGGAGGGCTAATGACTATTGTAGGAGGATCTTGCTGTTGCAGCTCGATTTCGGTGCACGGAATGGTGCCACTGCCCATGGGCACTTCAAGCAGCTGGTGATGATCATGATCGTCCTCCTCGAGGGACATCACGGTGCTTGTATCTGTGTGGACCGTCGAATCATCGGTTATGATGCCGAGCCTTCTCCTCCTCCTCGCCGATTTCTTCCACCCGTGAATTGTCTCCCTAATCCTCTGCGGAATCAAGGCTGCCTTGTAGTTCGTTCCCATCTGTTGAAACAGAAAATCAATTCAAGAATTACCGAGAACTAAGAGAGCCACGAGCGAGAGCAACATCCCATGAGATAAGATGCTATCTACTCATCCTTTCCCAATACAAAAATTGAAAAAGTAAGCACGTACAATGTGGAATTTCAAGTCTTAAAAAATGTGAGAGCTCAGTTGATACCTGAGTAACCAGAGCATAAAGAGGAAGTGTGCTGTAACTGCAGAGGAACTGCCCAGCAAACCTACAAATAAAGTGATACAGTTGACAACCAAAATATAGATAACCGAGGAGACTATGAAAAGGACAAGAATAAACTTACCCCAAGATCAATCGCAGGTAGACCAACAAATGGTTCCTGATGAAGCACGAGTTATAACCAAATTGCCACTATGCATATATTCATGTAGACAGATGAATTAAGAGTTAGATGTAGCGATCTCATTAGCAAGCAAAACAAAAGCTTGCTTGAAAGAAATTCAGACAAGTACAGGAAGAGAAAATACCCAAAACCAGAAGAATGAAGCCAATTCGAAAGCATTCTGCAAAAGTCAAACAGAAATAATTTGTCAAACATGAAAAATCAAAGAAAAGATAATTCACATCCACGAATATCGGAACCAAAAGGCATGACCTGAAAAAGGATGAAATGGATCAAGGATAAAAGTAACTCTGGCTTCTTAAACCAAAATAGCTCATCACGAGGCCTCAGCTTTGCCCCAGTACCAAATCCTGTGATGCCAGCATTCTCCAATGCTAAGGTTGCAATTATATGTTGCAGTTTTGCACCCACTAGAAGTACGAGCTGCATCAGAAAATATAAAACTTCAATAATAATTCAACCTATTCTGAAAATTTCATGGGGAAGTCACGGGGAAAGAAACAAAGGACTTACAGTGATGGGAATGATTGCTATCCAGAAATAGAGATTAGACCCTGTAGAGAAAATGTAAAATTTAATCATCCAAAAAATTGGTGATGGACCATAATTTGCAACATGGAAGGATGAAATAAAATACCTGCTGGAAATAGCGTGAAAATTAATTCAAAGAATCTAAAATTGTGGGTTGCCAGCCCTACCTTTTATGTTGAACAGCATGAAGGCAACTACAAATCCCCAGAGAGGACCACTGCAACAGATATTGGGAATTACAGGATAAATTTTCCAACAATAACAAGATTGGTGTTAAACAATAAGTTTGGTAATATGCGCTAAACCAAATAGAGTTTTTCATGATTCAGCAAAACCAGTTCATGTAATCTTAGGGAAGTATGCACGCAAGAGGTAGATCTGATGATAAGATGATAATTACAAGGGAAAAATATCTTAGTGAAGTGATTACCTCACACCGACTATCCTCTGAAACTCTTCTTCCATAGTGCGGATCATATAGCTGTGGAAATCATATTTGTATGTAAGGTTGTGATTCTGCCAGAAATGAGGGGGGAAAATAAAAAGAATGAGCAAATAGTGAAAATTGTTGCATTGTAAGAGATGGTGTTTCAATGCATATTGTTATTGACAGTGCAGGTTGGCAGGGAGTTCTATTCATTACCATGATGAAGCCTTTCCGCAGTGTTAAGTAGTCAGAACGGACCACTGACCGCCCAAATTGGCGGAAAAAACAAGTCTGCCATTCAAAGTGAGTCCATATAGCCAGAGTCATGATGAATCTCAGGGGCAAAGACCCACAGACAACATATTTTTAAGCTTTCACAGGCTCAGGAAATTGTCGCGTATTATAAAGAAAAGAAGAATTGAATGATATGCATACCACCCATATCAAGAAGTTGTTCCGAACCAAAGGATTTGATGCATGGACCTTGATGAATGTTGATTGTCTTCTCAACATAGACTCTCTTGTGATTTCTGGAAGATAAATATACTGTCACTTCTTGATTTGAGAAAAAAAGGATGAATATTAAGCAACTCTCCTTAAAGCTTCCCAAAGTCAAATTCAGAACTTAAATATCTTCTTGCTTTCAACGTTTTGAAAAAAGATACATTGAAAGTACTCTGAAAAACCAACCAGATAATGCATCATGTCGGTCTATGTGAGCCTCATCTTCCCATACCCGCCAACTGTGAATCTGCTCAAAGCAGTACAAGTTACTAATTACAATCACGATAAGATCACATTATGTAAAATACCAGAAGCCCCATCTTACCATTTTGGTTTAATGGGAATCAGATTCAAAAGAAAACGAATTAAATTTGCTTAATTGCCAATTTCACATGTTACTATCATATGCGTCAACAGAATACCAATTCCAATAATCTTCACAGGGAGACGAAAAAGGACTTAGACCCAAGAATAGTCAAAAAGTCCTAAATTTGCTTCAATAAGATTCATTATTTTCTCACCTTCACTATTGCCAGCAACATTGTGAGGCAACTGTAAGATATGTGAGTCACTGCCATGACAAAGATGAATCGGTGCAATTGCTCGAGACCTTGATATGAAACAAATGGCTCATGACCCTGCCATTCACACATCGTAAGTTTTGGTTATAAAGATTTAATGTAGAAAGAAGCTAAAGCAGAAAAAGAACCAGCAAAAGTCTCCCTGTCATAGAGACCGGTCAAGTAAAAAACGTGCCTTTTTGCATGTATTTTGGTTTAGTGTGTTCAAAGCTCTCCTGACTGAATGGTTTAGAAAATGTTCTGCCAAAAGTTTACGTTCCTTTGAGGTGCTATCTTCTTTCTGTTCATCAATCTCAGACCTCGTGCATGGGGCAAAAGAAAGATCATAGAACTTGGAAGGGATGCATATATTAGCTATAATGCCTGAAGTAGCTGTCAGGAGGAGAGAAATGAATCCTAGCAGCATCAACTCTGTGAAATGAAAGTAATGAACACAGATGAAGAACCTCAAAGATGATCCTGAAAATTTCATATGCAGGAAAGAAGGAACTTATTCTCACGTACCTTCTTTCATTTTCTCTATGGCCGCAAGCAGGGGTTTGCGATTAGTTTTCCTCAACCACTGCAACAAATATGAAATTCTCTCCATTACAAATCCTTCAGTATAATGAAGATTGTCTGTATCAAAGAATAAGTAACGGCCGGAATCTAAGACATCTCTATTGCTATCTTTCCCCTGACATATGATATAAGTTGCATGTGCAACCTCCATCTCCCTGGGTCCGCATTGATTGAAATGTAGCTGGAACAGTAAAATGACCAGCTGATCTGAAAATATATATGAAGATGAATGCAAAGACCAGCTATTTTAAATTATACGAGCTAACAAAGTCCAGTTTATTTCTCCAGATGGGAAAGCAACAAATGACCATATACCTGGAAAACTTTCAATTAGATCAGAAGTAATATTCAACCACCAATATGTGAAATCGGCAGCAGATACTTCCGCTATTGTTTGATGATGAACAAGCCAACCTACTCCAACCCGTCAATGAACGGGAGACAAGAGCTTCTTAATCATTACCCAACTTCTGTTCTTTTTGTTGTGTTGATAATAGCACCAGCTTTGATAACCTCATAATAAGGAAAATAGAGAGAATTAAAACTGCTACTTACAGTACTTAGCCGATGAATGGAACGCTCCACAATCAAAGAGACGGCGACAAATACTGTCAGCACAGTGGCCACAGACCAAGTTGGTGTTAAGGCTAAGGATCTGAGTTCCTGGCCACTGTTATTCTCTGCCATTTCACGGACTAGAAAACTTCAACTTGCAAAGAAGAAAATATGGTCGGAGTTTTCCTTTGAGCTTCTCCTCCTCAACTTCCCTGTTTTCTGTTTCAGCAGTGACTCTCACATGCTCACGAGCAAGAAATACAAAGAGAAGACCCTGTCTCCAATCTTCAAGTTCTCATGTTTCCCCTACAGAATCGCAACTCCACGGAGGGTTCTTGAGAAGAAACCTTCAGATGACATGCACAAGTGGGGTGTGAATCATATGATGCTGCCACAAAATCTAAAGATGGAGCTTTCAGCTTCTTGAGCAAAAACTCATCTTGCAGAAGGGAGGATTTGACGGGTAGAAACAAGCATCAGTGCAGAGGTAACCTTCTATTTAACTCGGACGGTACATTCCTCTGGTTCAATCTCTCCTCGGAAGAGAAAAAGGTCCGAGAAATCAAGACGTTCCCTTTTTTCAAGCGCGTAGCTGAAGATTTCTAAAAATGGCGGTGGGCGTCACCTCACTCAAGGCCAAGGCGTCTCCTTTGCTGGAGCAATCAATGCAGTACAGCCGGGAACCAACTGTCTTGGCATTTTCGAAGATCCAGAGACGGGATCAGGAACTCAATAACTGAACAGCAAAATCTGGGTCAGTTCCCAGCAATTTCCTCGGATACACAGGGGACGAGGACGAACAAACTACTACAAACAAATCCCGAAAGGGACAACTCGGGACAGAGAAGACAGCGGCACACCGTGAAGAGCTTTTGATCCTTGGTGGGGAAAGATTTGGACTGTGGAGTGGTTGGAGTGACGGGCACGAGGGAAAGTGAATCTCCCCACCCACACGAAAGACCAACTTTTCAATTGCTCCATTTTTCCATTTTCCTTTTCCCCCCACTCACCTGCTCCATTTTCGATCTGCATGCACATCGACAAACACGGACTAATCTTGATTCAAGGAAATCGATCGACCGGAACCCAATCAGCCGTAAATTCATCCGCATAAAGAAGAGTCTAATATAAGACATTAATAATCTAAATCGGTCCTCAATTTACTCTTTCTTCTTTCTAGAACATCCAATTTGGACCTTCACCAGAAGAGATCTGCCCGCCTCTATGCATGCGTTTGTGACTGGTAAAAAGTAATATACCAGCCCTTGTCGGTCTAGCAACCTCTTCATTTACTTGGACTCTCAATTTTCATCAATTAAATCACCCCCACTTTATATCATTCTATATTCACCTCTGCCGCCCCGCTAGCTTGTGTAACAGGATGATGATGGGATCATCAACTGAGTTGAGGGAGGGAGAGAGCTCCAGCTGTCATGAGTTTGACCGGACAAAAACTTCCATGGATCTTGGGGTTTAACACACCGCACCGCAACCCCTTCCCCATGTGCTAATCTTGTTTGAATTATTCCTTTTCCACCAATTAAATTTCTTTCTCCAGAAAGATAATGGAATTCTTCCCAACTTGCAATTTCTCCCCGGCTGTCTCTTCCAATCAAGTGCTTGGAATTCAGCTGATAATTAGTTACAAGTGCACACAAATTCAGTCCTTTAATCAGTAGTTCTCGATCCATAAATCCAACCATGAACAAATTCCCTAAAACACATATTTGTACTTTACTCGTGAATTAAAATCCAATGAAGTACGGCAATAGTTTTAATCATCATTATTAGCTGGTGAATTAATAATTACCCATTTTGTTGTTTTTGCACATTCATACTATCCTTAAAAGGAGAAAAAAATAAGAGAAGGAAATATTGATAAGAACGGTAGCACGTCCATAAAATGGTCCGACTTATTAGGACTCCGGTGATGACCACGGGACCAGATTCACATGCGCATACGGGTACACGAACACCTGTGTGCACGCCAGGATCTCATCGACTTATGTGACAAGAGCTCACCGGCACGGGTCAGCTTTTAGCCCGGTTGAGATTTGCTTTTGGAAAAAGCCAACTAGCCTATGATTGATTATGAGCACACGAGACGCGTAACAGGAGCGACCGACTGTTTCTGCGTCCATCGAGCAGGGACTGACTGACTCCTGCCTGTCCACTGTCGACAGTTTCAGAAGAGTCACCAGAATAATTTTGACCCCCTTTTTTTTTGCTTTTTCAAAGTTTGAATATAATAAAAGAAGGAAAAAAAAGGGTGGGGGATTTTGGGAATTGGAGCATTGAAAAATATGGGGTCCATTGATTTGTCGACGAAGATTTTCTTGCCCTCAGTCCCCGTCATGCCCCGATTTTCAGCATTATCATTATTATTTTATAATAATTTCTTCATACATTTAATCCTATAATTTTTAAAATCTAATCCGATTAAAAATTAGTGTAGGTATAGATTTATAAATTAAATCGAAATTGAATGAATAAAATCTTATATTTAATAATATAATATTATTAATAAACTTATATAATATTATAATTTAAATATAATTTATAATAAAAATTATTAATATAATAATTATATTAAATAAAAATTTAATGTAAAATATAAATATAAATATAATAAGTATATTATAATATATTTTTATTTTTTAAAAAAAATTAAATCAATTGATTTTTTACTGATTAATTGAATTTACCAATCAGACCGAGAGCCAGCTAATTCAACCAAAGTTGAATTCTTTGAAGGTGCAATTGAATTTTTTATAGACATCAAACTAAGTGAATGAATGGTTTGCGGTTGAACCAGTCGAATAGGCCAACTCGGTTTAATTTTTAATACTATGGTTAAAATCATATCACTATAATTAAAATAATTTAATATTTTTTTCTATAATAAGACACGCGGCGTGAAGAGAGCTAACGGTATGAAAGGTTAGCCATGTAAGAATTGGTGATTGGACAGTTATCCCTTTCCATATCTCACAAAGCACAGATCACGTGAACCATTTCGATATCGAGATCACGTGAACATAATCCACGAGTAGCAAGCAGATGCTACGCTACTTTGCGGCTCGATACGTGGGTGGTTCCCTTGGTAACTCCCTGCTCATAGTAAGCTCGTGTACACTCAATATCCCCCATCCTGCATTAGTTTAGCGTGCCATATATACTACTGGAGCAATAATATGGCTACTACATGATTGGCCATTTGCAATTAAACCAAGGCGCCCCTACCAATAATAATTCACAGCCCACCCACCGGACCTTTTAAATGCGAAAGCGAAGTGTGGCGAGCACGGCCATGTGATTTAGATTAGAATTAGAGACACCGTGTTATCACCTGACCTGAGTCGGCCAACCCAACCTCGGCTCCAGCTAAAATCGCGACCACAGGAAACTGGGCAGCAAGCGTACCGAATGTATTAACTTCAGATAGAACTCTAGATTCTTACATCATGAGGCGAAGCTTCATGTACTGTCAACCCAGCAGCCAGGAAACATTGCATCAGAGCTCAGAAGGCCTGCTATAAAGCATTGTGGATGTAAGCTACGATGTATGAGGATAGAATACAAATCATCATAAAACAAATTAAGGCAAACATATGCTCAAACACCATATTTATATGTGAGACACAGGTAGTACCCAAAACAAGATAATAAGGGGTTCGTCTACAAAATTTGTGCCCGGCTAAGGGATCCCTTAGTTATCATTTTCCACATCTTCCTCCTCAGCTGAGGTCTCCTTGATTTTTTCATCCTCTGACGACCCAGGTTCTGAATCTGGCCCGCCCTTCAGCTCTTCCTCAGTAAATAAGTCCCTTTGGACTGGTACGCTCTTCTGCTGCTGAGATGAGATCACATTGGCAATGGCTTGAAAAGCTGCAGCTGCCTGATTAGAGTCGACTGCCCTATCGTCATTGGAATCATTCTGAGCACTGATTGGCTCCTCTGAAGCCTCAGTTTCTTGTTGCGGAGGAGGTACGAAGAAGGGAATCTTTCCCCTTTGCCAGTCATGGAGGACCATCTTAGCTGCGGTCGTTAAGTCTGGTTCACCACCCTAAATTGGGATGTTAAAGAACATTAAAGCCAACATGTTCAAGATTCTTAAAGAGATTGACAAGAGTGAATCTTGCATTTAACACTACAAATTAGAAAAATGGGTTAGACATACCCTCAACAATTTGCCAGTCGCTCTGCACAGCTGAACTAGAAAATCATTTTCATCTTCCCTGAGACCATGAGTAGATACATTATACTCAAACATATCTTTTTCGAGCTTTAAATAAGATAGGCAAGAAGTAAATAAACATTCAAGAAGCATTCTTGGACTGCTTCTTGCATCATAAACTCAATACATGTTCTATTAGAAAGAACAATTACTATAAATCAAAGGATGAATGGTGTTGTCTTTTCTTGAGTGTGTGTGTGTTTTTTTTAAATCCAGTAAAGATAAGAGCTTTACCAGTCATTTATCTTGTATGCTCTTTGCAAGTGCTCCTTCTTAACACGTCTCAGAACCTCTCCAATGTGCTCAGAAGCGTCTTCCAAATTTGTAACTCGCACCTATAACAACATTGACAGTTTTAAAAGAAGACTTTTCATGGCAATTCCTCTCTAAAACAGGATGTACACAGATTTTCCATGGGAAATGCTCAAAACATGTAACATAAGGCCAGAATGACATACCACACCCTTCAAAACAATATCAGTTTCTGAGTCCTTATTCTGGTAAACAACACCAGGGCAATCAATCAGGAAAATTCGCTTTGTTAGTGCTATGTACTGCCACACTTTGGTCTCCCCAGGAATAGGAGCGACTTTGCAAACCTGAAATAACAAAAAATAACTGAAGAAACTCAACCTCTGGACAAAATTCCCTCTCTACATTGTTGACTGAGTTAAAAGAATTAAGCAAAATAGTTGCCAACAAAGTCCCTACAGTTCAAAAGAATGAATTTCGTTATTTCTGCAAAGCTAAGATTAATTGCTTGACAGTTGCAACATCCAATTCCGATCAACTTTAAGCTGAGGCAAACAGAGGAAAGATAACCAAGCATCATGCAGAAAGGACTAGCATCAACTTAGTTTCCATGATTGTATATATAATTATTTTGGAATAGATTGTATTTATCATACATCAAGTTGAAGATCCTGGTGACACCAAGAAAAGAAAAAGGTGAAAAATTCCCAGATACCGACTTTAATTGCATAGACACAAATAAACGACAAAACATGACGTCATGATAATTGAGCAAAAGACAAGTAAAGCTTACATTCTTTGTCCTCAGGGTGTTGATCACTGATGATTTTCCAACATTTGGATAGCCCACAAAACCAACAGATATTGCTTGCTTGTCACTTTTCAAGCGTGCAAATTGCCTCAAAACAGAAAGAAGAGATCCCTAAATGGTACAGATTGAGTTTTTAATATATCAGAACAAAGCAATAAGCTTAAAAAAAATTGCTAGAACTGCAGAACACACTGGCATAAATATCAATTATACCAAAAAATCACATTTTCAAGTAAATAAACATGTTATTAACAATTTCAGTCTCAGAGTTAGAATAATTTCAAACAAAAAATTCAAAAAAATATCCGCATTGCAATTTCTCAAGGTATATCACAATCGCATGCTTCTCTATATTGAAAGTGTCCATACCTTGCCGAAAGATTTATTAATACTAGCATGGAATGCTAAAGTAGGATACTCTTTGGATAATGCCCTAAGCCATCCTTTTGTTGTCCAAGCTGGAACCAGATCACACTGCATGAAGCAATTGAAATCTGTTAAGAGGGACTAAACTGCATGAGAAGGTAAATCTATACCCTAACTACAAACCTTGTTCAAAAGAAAAACCATATGTTTGTGCTTGCAATGCTCTTTCAGATGTCTCTCGAGATGATAACATCTTGTACCCAGAGGATCTCTAGCATCCAAAACCTGACATAAAAGATTAGTCAACAGAAGAGGTGGAATCATATAGTGCTTTGCAAAGTGCAAAAACAAAAGAGTGAAGTACCTGAACAACAACATCTGAAGAATCTATGACTTTGTACAGTTCACCCCATATGCGCTTACTCTGACCTTTCTCAAACATTGTATGCCGAACCAAATCCCTAAGTCCATCATCTTCGTTTACTCCCCCAGATTCAACATGCTTCTGTTCAAAGGCATCTGCAGCATCAAGAGAAAAAAGCTGTAAACCTTTTTACACCAAAAAATCCACTTAGAGAGTGCACAAATCTGACTTATATCTACATCATGAAATCATCCATCATCATACACAGAAAGACCATCCTTGGGATAAAAAAATATGCTATCTCTTGCTCAAGGGCTTTACCTATGCCACAAGCCACACCCAAGTTAGACAAGACGAGTTCTTTACCTTGAGATCCACCAGCTCTCTTAACTAAAGATTCATAATCTGCTGCCAAGAGGTTCGGTCGCTTCCTCTTTCTCTTAGGACCAAAAGCATCTGCAAATGGCTCTCTATCTAGAAGATGAACCCTTGCTTGCTTCACATGCATTGAACCAAAAAGGATAGTCGATTAGCAAATTTAAGAGGGATCCCAAAAGCCACTGCCCTAAGAAAGCTTCATACCTTCTTTGGATCATTTAGCAGTGATAAGGGAAGCTTCTTCTCCTTCAAAATAACATTATAATTGCTTGACATTTGGCTTTGAAGCTCTTCGCGGAAAAATTCAAGCTCTTTCTGATTGACAACTCTCGTGTTCCCTGCATATCCACGAAACAAAAGCAAATATATTCATCCACTACTCACTTTTCCAGAAATCTCAAAATGCATATTAAGTCTAAATCTTCCAAACAAAAACTCAGCAACCCAACAGAACTAGCTCAGCCACAATTTACTTCCCAAAGTGCTGAAATTCAGCATAACCAGGCATAAACTTGGTTTACGAATTACTAGTACGCAAATGGATGAGTTTAAACTAATGACAGCAAATTTCCATATTCAACAGGAAAATCTAATTCCACGCACCGAACCAGCGGCGGTCGGGCTGGATGCGAGTGTTGGGGAGCTCCTTGGACTGGAGCTCGTGGCTCAAGACCTTGCCCTTGCTGTCACGCTTCGGCCGCGAGTTGTACATCTTGAGGCGGCGCACGGTGGCGGTGCTGCGGGCATCGCCTTTCCCATCCTTCCGGTTCACGTCCAGGGAGTGCTTGGGTTTTCCCGAGACATTCACCTTCTTCTCTCTCTTCTTGGTCATTTTTCACTTGCGTCGCCGGAGGACAACGGTAGCTTGGGACAATTGAGAAGTCCGGGAACGTTCTGCAGTCGGTAAGTAGGGTTTCTGAACGACAGAGAGGGAGGGGGAAGGACCGTCAGAGAACAGTACCATGAACGGGCCGATGAGTGGGCCGGGTGGGGCTGCGACTGACAGGCCAATATTGGGCCGCGCCTAATCACCAAGTGGCCCGAATAGTTTATCTTCCGTCCGCAGAAAATATGGTTTTTCCGTTTCCGGGAAAACATGGAAAACGTTTTTCCGTGCTCCGCTTCAGCTATGGAGAAGACATTTCACCTTCTTCCACCTACGGAGTCTCTGCCATCAAAAGAAGCACCTCAAGCAATGTTTAGATCTGCCTGAGAAGCGGAGATATCTACGGCGTACGCGATATGGATCGCCTGCTTAAGGCTGCGAGAGCTTCCGGCTCCCTCAACCTGTCGAATCGCTCGCTCAAGTAAGTGCTGCTGGTCTCATGGCTGCACGATGAAACTCTCATTGTTGTTGTTTCATTTTAGTTATTCAAATCGAATCAAGGATTCATTATATTCTTGGAATTCAATAAGCTATTCTTTTTATTTTATGTACAAGTAAACGATTCACTATTTCAAGTGGAGCTGTTGCATTTACATCAGCAAACCTTTTTTTTATGTTATACATATACACGAAGAACACATATACAAAATAGTAGCTATTTGCTGGTAAGCTGCTGCAGGTGCATGGAGTATCTTGTTAGAATGGATAGATGAGTTTCAACGCTAGCTACATTGATTTTTCATAACTTCGTATTTCTCAGTTACAAGCTTTTCATGTTTCGAGTAAGATACTCAGGGCTCATACATCTATAATTTCTCTGGGTATCTGTTGAACTACTCAAAATTATGCTAGCAAGCTTGCGGGCAATATGTTGGATTTTCTAGAAACAAAATAATAAAATCAGCTCAGTTTTATTCATATAGTGCCAAGAATCTATTTGGAAGCAATAAGCGCAAAATTTATAAATTATACTGCATCTATTTACCTGGCACTCAATGTGGCTGACATCTTTGTTTGGAATAAACAATTTAACAGGTAAAGAGTTAATTGAGCAAAACTAACTTCTAACCATCTTCACTTTCAGGTAGTTGTGTTCGTAGTAAAATGTGATTTCCTTTATAAGCTAATGTAAGCTTATTTTGTTTGTACATTCAAAATAATGCTAATTGACATGGGACAATGTCCATGGTAATCTTTTTCTGATGGATTATCTCAGGAAGATTAGCAAAAGGGTGTCACAGTTACTTTCTTAATTCATTTAGTTTCTTGGGGTTATTTGCATCGTTTGAGTACAGTTGAGTTGTAGGCTTTACTATTTCTGCACATGCTGATGATGATTAGTTTCATAAATAGGCATGTTCCAGATGAGATATATCGAAGTTTGGATGCAGTTGGTGATGAGGAAAAGTGGTGGGAGGTAGTAATTCTAATTATATTTACCCTTTTAATATCTTTCATTAATGAGTTAAAGGAGAGTTTTTGGCTGTCTCATGAGTCTGATGAATATAGTAAATTTTATTCTGTGTAGACTGTGGAGCTGCAAAAGCTTATTCTGGCTCACAATAACATTGAAATTCTGAAAGAAGATCTGCGGAACTTGGGTCAACTGACTGTAGTGAATGTTAGTCACAACAAGCTTACACTGCTTCCAGCTGCTATAGGAGAGTGAGTTATTCTGTCTTTGGTCATTGTATTCTCCAGTTTCTTATATCATTTCTCTAATTTGCAGTCAGTCATCAAATTTCTTCTTCATCCTTATATAAATTTTTATCTTGTTTGACAGACTGCCTATGCTAAAGTTTTTAGATGTCTCCTTTAACATGATCACTGGCCTCCCGGAGGAGATTGGCTCAGCCACTGCTCTAGTCAAGTGGGTTTCTTTTCCTACATGGCGTAATGGTGCCTCCATCTGCAATTTTGTTTGTTTAGCATGTCTTGATATAGTAAATCTATTGTTTTTCGTTTCTTCTTGATCTGGCTATCGGATGAGTCTATGTGGAGGAGTTAATCAATTTAGTAGATGAGATTTAATGTGAGGAAGTGGATGCTTCTATATCTGTTGTACAAATATCTTTTTTGGCTACATTAATCCTAAATTGGCTCGTGTTTGCATCTCATATTTGTTAGGCCCTGAAGTACCAAGAGTGGTCTGGCACCTTGAGTAAATGAAAATGCTTGCTAAATTCCATATTATTTAATGTGGATTACCATTCGGAGTTTTCAAACTCATAGTCACAAACTTTTCCATTTAGTTTAGAAAAATGTACCTGCATTCTTGTCTTTTGTTATGACTATCGTAATGGACCTTGCATTTTTCTGTAATTACATTTTGCTTCTTTTCCATCTTTCTTTGGCAGGTTTGATTGCTCCAGCAATCAGCTAAAAGAACTCCCTATCTCTCTTGGAAGTTGTTCGCATCTGTCAGATCTAAAGGTAACAAGAGTTCTCTGACATACAGCCTTACTTCCTTAATGCAAGCATGCACATTCTATAGTTATCTAGTGGTGTTGAGCTCATAGTAGTTTTAGAGTGTACTATGATCCCAAAAGAACAGATGAATCAGTTATTGCAAGCTTTACCTTTGGCTGTTATAGCTGAAGTGATTGAATGGATGTGAAATTTGGCTTTTTCACCTGTTGCTGGAGGCTTTATACAGTATCAATAGTTGCTGATTTATGCACCTTGAATGATGATTAAATGGTTTTCAGATAAACCAAATTGATTAAGCTACCATATGACCATTCTGTTGTCAAGGATTTAGACCTAATGATCACTGATCTTCTGGAGAAGTTATTTTGAATTATAATATCACTACTCATCATGATCTGCTTCCCATACATGTCACCTCAGGGGTTTCACTTTCTCTCTATAATGCATCTTTGACAGGCATCAAACAATGCCATTACCAGCTTACCTGAAGGTCTGGGTCAATGTTCAAAATTAACCAAATTAGATGTGGAGGTACTTCTTAGCTCTCGAATTTCCTTTTTCCTCTGTATTGCAAGTTCATTAAAAACCTCGCAGAAGTTATAGAGGTTTGCGAAGTGTATCCCCTTGCCTTAGTTCCCAGATGGTTTTGTATGTTTTAACAATTTGGTTAGGGTGCTATCTATATCCTTTACTATTACTGCCTTAATCATTCTAAGAAGATCTGATTGCATTTTTTCCCCTTGCTGATCATGCATGTGAAAGATAGCAGCCAAAAATTGCTGTTATGATTAGTATCTGTTAGCAAATGTTATTTTGGCCCCTATAAAGTTCTGCTTTTCTGTGAGCTCGATATATTGTGCATGAACATAGCTTTGAGGTTAAATGGGAGCAAGAGGGAGAAAAATAGAGGTCTTGCACTGCTATTTGGACTAGATGATTGAATATTACTATTTGACAAATTCAGTTATTTGGAGCAGTTCAACTTCTTCTGGGACAAGTGATTATAAAAATCACTTTTTACTATTTTATGCTAGGGCAACAAGCTAATGGTGCTTCCTGCTAATATGATTGCATCCTGGTCCATGCTCACGGAGCTTAATGCGTGTAAGCATGTAGTATGCCAGTATTGATTTATAATTAATACGCATATAAATCAAAGTTTCTCTCTCTGTTTAAATTCAACAGCTAGAAATTTGCTGGATGCTATGCCAGAGAACATTGGGAACCTTTCACGTCTCATTCGCCTTGATCTTCATCAAAACCGTGAGTTTCCAACTCAATAAAATCAGTTTTTGTATATGCTTACTCTTTCAGCGTCAAGTGATCTCCTGGTTGTTTAGGTAAAACGGTAGCATTTCCTTTAATTTCAGGAATTTCTTCAATTCCCCATTCTATCAAGGGTTGCTCTTCGCTTGCTGAGTTCTATATGGGGTGAAGCTTTACTCCTCATCTCCTCATTGCTTTTCAGATCTCACAATTCTTCATGTATTTTGGTGTTCATTTCAACATTCAACTGTCATACATGACTTTATTTTACAGGAATAATATGCTGTGTTCATTACCATCAGAATTGGGGGAACTTTCTCAATTAGGCATCTTAGATCTGCACTCAAATCGGGTAGGTTGCTTACTTTTATGTCACTGTTTCATTTTGGTTCATAGACTATTGTTCAATTGTTTTACAAGTCAAAGTGATAGCTGATAATTTATTCCTCTCCCTCTCTGTTCCTGTATCATTTTGTTATTGTGATGCAGTTGAAGGACTATCCATTCGAGGCATGTAAATTGCGTGTTTCAGTTCTAGATTTGTCAAACAATTCTTTAACTGGGCTTCCTCCAGAGATTGGTAATGTCTGCAAACCATGAACCCATTGTCAGCTTATGCTTTGGAGAACCTTCTATTTATTCTTCCTGATTTGAAAATAGTCTCGTGGTAGATATAGCATATGTCAGGCAAAGAAGACAGTAGTCCTTTGTTGAATTTGTGTTTGGACTAGCTTAATTTGCATTATACTTAACGCATAAATAGACTTCAAAAATCAAAGAAAATAGATCCCTAGCACAAAATAAAGAACTTTGACAACAACTATCTTGACTTTGGGAAATTGCACCTATATTTCCAAGCAGTTTCATGGGAAAGGTAAGATGGAAACTTGACCACATCTCTTCTCAACTCAGATGGTTGTAAACAGTCAAAATCATTCAAATGTCTCAAGCATGAATGCTATGCAACATTTCTTGTGTTTAACATGACCTGTGGCTTTAAAAGTTAGCAGAGCTTGGGTCAAATTCCAAGGGGCTTTGTTCCTTCTCCTGGTTGCCATGGTAATTGTTGTCCCAAAAGAAAACAAAGAAAAGTACTAACAAGAGTTCTGAACAAAATAGATAAGCCATTTATTAGGAGGAATACATCTTTAGTTATGGTCCCGTTGAAAAATATCTTCCCATTTTGATTTTGATCATTCAGCTTCGCCAGCATTCAGAACATCCAAAGGAGAGAAAGTATCTTTCTTGGTGAAAAGGTAAAGGTTCAGATAATATGTCAGGGGAAATTGATGCTTTTAGAGTACCTATTCCAGCCTAGGTTGCATCAGGTGATAACTGCCATATGGCAGCATTTAGTCCTTCTAATTTGACTGCTCATGTTTACCTGTAATGCACGAAAATTTATCCCTGTAAATATACTCTACCTTGGAAATCATGGACTCTGGAGTTTTTTATTCTGCATGAGTGCTCTGTAAGATTGTAAGCAATGGTTACTTTATACAGGCAAGATGACTACTCTAAGGAAGCTCCTGCTCACTGGGAATCCTATACGGACACTTAGAAGGTGTGTTTTTTGGATTCTTTTCAAGTCTGTGCTTTCATGATTTAGAAGCTCACTTATGCAGTCTACTTTTGAATTTTCAGTTCTCTGGTGAATGGACCTACTCCTGCTTTATTGAGGTATCTTCGCAGTAGACTTTCTGAGAGTGAAGGTACTCATTTTCGATAGCCCTTTACCTCTGCTTATATTTTCTGATACTGCTTGTTTTTAATTCTTTATTAGCAGTCCAATTTGTAAAGTAGTCCTACCGGATTCCTTTGGTATTGATTTCTGTTAGTTTTGCTGATTTTTCTTATGTAGATTCTGAAACTACAGAAAGAGATAAAGATGATGCTGTTGCAATGGCAGCTAGATTGTCTATCACTACAAAGGTAGTGTACACTCTATAAGCATCTTCTGCCCTTCAGCTGATGAATAAGTAAAACCTTTGAAGTTTCAATAATTCATCACCAGTACTACTACTAATGAATTTGAAGGATTAGTTACCAAGAACTTTTGTTTCAATTATTAAATTTGATTGATCAGATACCTCTTCCATCTTTTTTCCAAACCTTATGGCAAATTTTCTCTTACAGCAAAAAGTCAGCATAATAGTGGATCATGAGCCACATAAATGGCTATACTTGCAGATTGCAAAATGTTTCATACAGAAAAGAATGCAGGCTGCTATTTATCATCCAAATTATCTATCCTTGTTCCACTTTTTAGACTCTAATTCTAACTGGAAAGCAAAATTTCTATTCGTGTTAATAATTACGTATTCTAGTGAAGAAAGGCAAGACTTGCATTTTAAGTCTTTATATTATAATATGCTCAAAAAGTTTTTATAATATAACATGTCAGGAACTTAATTTGGAAGGGAGGGGCTTCAGTGAAGTGCCATCAGAAGTCTGGACGGCAGGTGAAATTATAAAAGTTGATCTCTCTAAGAATTCGATTGAAGAGCTGCCAAAGGAGCTCTCTTCATGTGCATCTCTTCAGGTAAGTTGTCATGTTCCTCTGCTTCAATTTGGAGACTGAGCATTACCATCAGTTATTCTTGTCCTTACCACACTGGCTCTTCAACTTGTTCCACACTTTGATGATTGCCCCATACTTGTCAATACAATATGATAAAGCTTCTGAAATCTGTTGCTGGAAGGAATTGCTCCATGTTTTCCTTAAGAGATTGTATTCTAATCTCCATGTAGAAATTAAAAAGGCACTCTAGTCACTGGAGATTCCTGCTAATGATGTTCTAACTCTTAAAATGTCTTACTAAAGAGGTCTTCCCTCTCCTGGACAAAATTTCTCTCAAATGCTGGCTTTAGATACAATACATGTCTACTTTCAGCCTGGAGCCATGAGTTTGCTTGTTTGCCATTGTTTGAGGGATGAGAATGGATTTTAGTTATTTACTTTGGACTGCTTTATGATTTGCATTGTCAATCCACTCTTAAAACTTTGTTTCCTGATCTATTAAATGTGCAGATTTTGGTGCTATCCAGGAACAAGATTAAAGAATGGCCTGGGGAAATTTTGAAGTCACTATATCATCTTTCATGCTTGAAGCTGGACTATAATCCCCTCAGAAAGGTAACTCCATACTTGATTTTTTTTGCACCTTTCTGAACTCAGAACTCAGTTTATGAGAATCTTTGCTTGTATTCTATGCCCTTTTTTACTTAAATGCCACCGAGATTTTCTAGTAAGAGTGTGCCTGGGTTCTGAATTCATTGAACCAAGCCTGTCGGGCCTATTTGAGATATCTAACCTGATTAGCGGATATCATTACTTGAAGGAAACTGTTTGCATATCTCATCTTGTGCTTTTCTTTAGATTCCGCCCTATGGATTTCAAGCTGTTAGCATGCTTCAGATTTTGGATTTGAGTGGAAATATTTCTTCATTACCCGAGAATCCAGCATTTTCTAACATGCCTCAGTTAAGAGAGCTGTATCTAAGGTACATATCATTTTGGTCCCTTAAAGCATCACAAGGTAACATACAAAATTCCAGTTATTTTGATTGTAATTTAGCATACATAGGCAATATGTTTTCACTGTTTTTTTAATAATTATGTACTTACTTTAAGTTGATTGCTCAGACGAGTGCAGCTTCATGAAATCCCACCAGACATATTGAAGCTAAAGCACTTGCAGATTCTGGACTTGAGCCAAAACTCCCTACAAACAATTCCAGTGGTAGCTTTCAGTCAGCTGTTGCCCTCTCTCTGCATTTAATAAGAATTAAAGAACCATCCTTTCTAATCACCATTTCACCAAAACATATTTTTGCCTGTGTAAAGGTGCGAGATGCTTCTAAAAAAATCACTTCTCAATTGTTGATTCTGGCATACTAAGCAATAGTTAGGGATAGGGTAATGAACTTTGGACTCAAGTTTGCTGAGCGGAAAAGATTTAATACTTCACTGCTGATTTCAACCTTCAATTGCTGGGAAATGTAGGGCTTCGAGGTTCTCACTTCTCTAACCGAACTTGATGTCTCTGACAACAACATATCTGCACTCCCTCCCGAGCTGGTGAGTTCTAGTTCGGTCCAACATTTCATCAAGTTATGGCTGTTGCATTACTCCATTGTGGTTTGATTATCAGCACAGCTGAATATTACTAAAGACACTATGTTGATATTGAATTCCCAAGTCACGATTCATTTACGCCAGCTGCTCCTCTACATAATATGATTGACAATGCACTTATAAAATTTCTGACCCAACAATTGTTTCGTCAGGGATTACTTGAACCCTCCCTACAAGCCCTAAGACTCGATGGAAATCCACTGAGAAGGTAGGTCAGCTGTTCCATTCCTTTCCCCTTTTGCATAAAATCTGACATGGTGTGCGTTATGTTGGAAAGCTCAACTCATGCATTGTTCATGAAGTCATTATGAAGATCTGTGAAGAAGTTATGGATGAATATATATATATATATGATGTCCACTTGTCTTCAACAGCATCAGAAGGGCAATCCTTGACAAAGGAACCAAAGCAGTTCTGAAGTACTTGAAGGACAAGTTGCCAGGTCAGTGACTTCCTCAGGCCTCCACATATTCGAAGTGCTTGGTTGATGAAAATGAACCTGGACCGAATTTTCCGCTTCTACTCGAACGACTCCATTCTACGGCCCCTAGGTGGTTTTCGTCTGTGTCGGCTTTGATCTGTGGCAACAAGCATGTGCGAACTACAGGTTTCTATTTGTTCGTATTGTTGTACTGCACCATACAGGCCTGTATGACTATTCATGTATTTCTTTTAACCAATTCGGAACATTTCAACTGGAAGTTCGTGCTGATGCTGGGTCTTGATTGGTGAAAGTAGCTGGCCCTGAATTCCGAGTAATAAGTGTGATATGTACCTCCAAATCAAAAGAAAGTTGGAACGTAGCTTGTTGTCCACTTCGACTACACTGGACTGGAACATCGGATCTTGACATCGACTGAATTGAATGAGGCGGTTACCTTAGGCTTTAAGTCGATAGGTAGTCGAACAAGGTCGGTCGGGTTTTGCCAATGTTCAAGTGTGTCCGATGAGTTAACCCTTGGCACGGAACCCAACCTTAGCAGTATCACAATCGGGATGGCTAGAGCCTCCTAATATTTTATGATGAAGCGCAAGCGCACAATGTACAATAAAAGAAAAGGGAATTCTCAGTCTTAGGTCACACGGCCATGCTCTCATCATTATTCAGCAAAAAGAAAGGAAACATGCCCCCATCATCGTCATCGTCGTCATCAGATCAATCTCCCAAAAACCCAGGTCGGGAAATCAGCAGGGAGGGAGCGATTTTGCTTTTTCACTGCTCAAACTTTGCCTCCTATTTCACCCAGGCCATCGTCGTGCCACTCCAAATGTTCCCTGAAGACCTCCAACATGCTGGAGAAGGTCACAATCCCAACTAATCCACAATCCTCCTCTGTGACCCACACACAGTTCACCCGGTGTGCTATGGCCTGCACCATCACCGCCACCAGTGAGCTCATCGGGTGGCACACTATGGCCTTCGAACTCCTGACCATCCTCGCCGAGTGGCTTGGTGAACGGCTGTGCCGGCCCACCCTTGCAAGTGTCTCCTTCGGCGATCCCATACCTTCCTCATCCGAGGATGACGAATCATAATTCCCACTGCTAGACATTGCGGAGATGGATGAGGAGGAGCTCAAGGAGAGCTCTTCCAGCAGCTCTATCATATTCCACTCCTTCAGCCTGGACTTGACGGCCCGGGCGAGGTCTTCGCGGGGTTCGCCCCAATCAATGTAGGCCATCAGTTCCCCGCAGGAGAGGGTGGCTATGGCTGCAGCCACGGTCTCGTCACAGCAGGCTAGGGTGAGGGGGGATATCTCACCGATCAGGGCTCCCCCAGGATCGGTGACTGCCACCGAGGTCTGGTGAGCCAAGGAGAGGGAGATGGGCCCGATGGCGGAGGAAGCGGGAGAGTCGTAGTCCACAGCCAAGAAGTCGGTGGTTACGAGGCCGAGGGAGTCTATCGAGAGTGCATGGAGAGGGGAGAAGAGAGCGATCGAGTTGAGGAGAAATCGGATCACGTCTTCCTGGGTAAGCCAGCAGAACTCAAGGCCATCGCCGTGGTGGGTCGGCCTGGTCGACAGGGGCTTGCTGTGGGGGTTTCTTCTAGTGTTCCGTTTGTTTTGGACTGGAACCACCAGGTTCTGTGCTCCTTGCAGGATGAGATCAATTGCTTCCGACAAGCTGCAACATCGAGGCAATTGCACAGATGTAAATTCACCAGATTTCTTGGATTAATCCTCATACTGAGATAAAGTAATCAAAATTTACCCAATCCATGGAGTGAATGTACGTTCATCCCGATAACTGTATAGATCAAGATCATATTTTTCTGAAAAGTCAGGATCAACCATTCTGAAATATGGAAAATCCTACCCCTTCAAGAAAAAGCAAAATTTAGCTCAGAAACCCCCAGAGACAACACGGAAGGACACCTTTTACGGAAGAATCAAATCCGCATGCATTTCCAAGAAAAAACAGAATGGTGGTGCAAAGATCAAATCTTTCGAAGACACGGAGAAATTTAATCCCTAAAGGATGCAATATTTATGAATAAACCAGAAACCAGCTAGCTCCAAAATGTCAGGTGCAGGGTCAAATTTTTGCGGTAAAGCAGAAATTGCCAAGAACCGTCCAATGTATCCATTGTAGAAAGACATGGGATCCGATGAGTTGCACCGAGTCGGTCAAAGAGTTACCTTGAAGAAGTTTCCACGTGCCTTACGATGCCATCCGACGATTTCGGCAGTATTTCCGTCAAGGATGCCTTCAGGGCGTCGCCAGGGTACCGGCGATTCTCTTCCCGGCTGAGATAGCAGACCACATCCACCATGCACACTTTCCCCACGCACCTGCAGGCGCCGACATCACCCTCGGTGACGCAGACCGAGCTGCGGTTGCTGCTCGTGCGGTGGTCGCAGGACCAGACGCTGAGGTGGGACTCACCGGAGCTGCGGAGGGCAAGGATGGTGTCGCGGACGGAGGAGGAGACCGGAAGGGGGCGCAGCGCCGGCTTCCCGAGGCAAAGGTCGGACACTCTCTGGGATAGCAGCCCAAATGCCATGCAGTTGCAACTTGCAACGACTAATTCTTTATTGTCGATTTCAATATTTTTGCTTCCTGGGCTTCGCAGGATCGTCTCCCTGACGATGAAAATGGAGCTATTAGACTCCGAGGAGCGCCTGAGGTGTATCAATATGAAGGGAGTTCCAGACTCACAGAGGATTGCCGCCACGCCAGGGGTTTTATAGAAGAAGACGACGACGACGAGGGAGGGACTTGTCCTCTTCCAATTGGAAGAACAGACAGTTGGTAATGGACAGAATTTTCCTAGAAAATTCACTCCGCACCCTCATGCGTTTCTTTAATCTATTTCACGCCCTGAAGTATCACTTTCTTTAGCGATATGCACCGTGGTGTGATGTCTCATTGGATGTTCACTGGAAGTCAACCCGACACGGATTCCATTGCAAGGCAACTGATTCAAACTTTCGATTACAGACAAATTTTTACTTCTTCTTCTTTACTAATTATCCTATTTCGATCCCCTAAAATTCATCCTTGTACATACCCTTTTGCGTGAGTATCGATATCCTTGGATAAATTTTTTTTTAATCCATCCTGTACACACCTCGATGCGGACCGACGACCGTTCAAGTCGAGTCAAAAGGTCTCGTCTTAAAGAGGTGAGTTAGCAAGCAAAGCAAATAGCAATGTCCGCGGATTGACAGGGGGATTGAACAGCGCAAGGGGCCGCAGCACTCGCGGCCAGGTATAGATTCGGTCGTAATTTCTGTTATCTAGACACAGGATGTACGTATGTCCGAGTTGGCATTAATTGCGGTTTCACTGTAATTTTTTGTAAAGATAGCGATTTTAAACGGCCTAGTGAGTCCAGCTAGCAAGCTGATCTAATGTTTGACCTAAAATTGAGAGTCCCAAGTCGCAAGTCCACATGGGTTTCCTCCCATCTGCCATACAGTCAAGTTGCAGACAAGATCCCCGCACGTTTCTAAACGGAAGATCCTCGGATCTACAAATGTTCTGCAGATCGCAGATCTCATCGATATGACCCAGCCCCGAGAAGGTAGTTGCTTAGGTAACAAGTTACAATCGAGGTCAAATAATTAAAGAACATTTTATGTATAGTGAAGTCATTAAAGGAACCTATTTATATCTTAATTAAGAATAAACTGTCGCTGTTCATTGTGCTTCTCTTCATCCTCGGCTTCTGTCAAGCTCTTCACGACCATATTCGAAGTCCCTGGTGGAACATCTCACCAGTTCCTAAAATGAAAAATAAAAATAAAAAAAACACCCAAATAAGCATCAGGTGAATACATGTGTAAGTTTCCCCAGGATCGAAGCTGGGTGGCCAGGATTCTGGGTGATGCACACCGCGAGATCAAGCGCATGCGTTTTGGGGCAAGTTATTATCATATGTTGTGGAAGATTTGATTCGACAAGTCGAGCTTCACGGGGTGCATATGCATGCAAAGAATCATAGCTTGCGCGCCCTTGCCTTTCAAAGATTAGAAATCGAAAAGGGTTGACATTCCATTATTAGATTTACCATTTCGAGGAGTTGACTGTTGAGCACGAGGCCAACTGTGCTTTTAGCCACTTCGAGCGCCCCTATTATGGATCAGAATCGGCGACCCGACCTCAAAGAGGGGCCGAGGTTGATTCGGAAGGGAGGAAGGAGAATTGAGAGAGGAAGGATGGCACCCAAGGGAAAGAGAGACTGTTTATTCATCATACACTTCAGACAGGACAACCCTATTCTGTTATATCTTGTTCGGTCGGACAACGATCTTAACTGCCACTAACAATCTTAACAGCCCATGTATGACAATCTCGCAAACTAGGCCCTCAACTAGTACATATGTTTCATTTGGCCCCTATCTATTACAGTTGTCCACCCTCCACACCCCCCAACTTCTACTTTCTGCTGGCTTAGTCCTTCTACCTGTATTAGTTCTCCTGCCCTTCAAGAACCTTGTCCTCAAGGTGGATTGTGGGAAACCGTTGTTGCAAATCGTAGAGGAATTCTCATGTAGCCTCGGTAATGGGTGAGTCAGACCATTGAACGAGGACCTTGGTTGCTGCACGGTTGCCCTTCTTCACCATCTTCCGGTCAAGGATGGCCAACGGTTGTACTGGGGAGGGCTATGCCTCCTTTGGTAGCACCATGGGATCCGCCGTAGGAGGACCAGTCGCCCTCTTGAGTAGCGACACATGGAAGACGGGGTGGATTTGAGAGTAATTTGGGAGGGCAAGCTTGTATGCAATTGGCCCCTTTTTTTCCACGATGGCGAAAGGTCCATAGTAATGAGGAGCTAACTTGTGAAGGGGTCAACATCTCAGGGAGGTTTGTCGATAGGGCTGAAGCTTCAAGAACACCTAGTCCCCGATCTCGAACTGGCATTTCGTTCGATGCTTATTTGACAGTCGATTCATGCGATCTTGTGCCTTGCGGAGGTTAGCCTTGAGAAGGTCAAGGAATTGTTCCCGATCCGTAAGTAGCTGGTCAACCGCTTCCACGGGAGAATCACGAGGCATGTAGGGCACATGGAGTGAGGGAGGGAACCCATATAGAGCCTCAAACGGGGTAGTCCGGGTAGCCATGTGATAAGTGGTGTTATACCACCATTCCGCCAGTGGAAGCCATTTGAACCAGCGGTGGGGCTGTTGCCCACTCATGCACCGCAGATAACATTCCAAGCATCGGTTGAGAACTTCAATTCGACCATCGGTCTGGGGATGGTACGCTGAGGAGAAACGGAGTTCCACCCCCTGTAAGCGAAATAGTTCCTTCTAGAAATTGCTGAGGAAAACAGAGTCGCAATCGCTAATGATCATTGCTGGCAAGCCATGAAGCTTGCTGGCCTGGTCGAGGAATCATTGAGCAACCATTGGAGCCGTGTATGGGTGTCCCAACCAGATGAAATGGCCATACTTGGTGAGTCTGTCGATGACCACCAAGATGACCTCCTTGCCATCTAATGATGGAAGGCCTTCAATGAAATCCATGGAGACCTCCTTAAATGCGTAGTCTGGTATGGGAAGGGGTTGTAACAGACCAGGGGAGGCGGTTAGGTCATACTTGTTTTGCTGGCACACCGTACAAGTTCGCACAAATTCTCGAACATGCTTCTGCAAACCTAGCCATGTGAGGACCGCCTAGAGCTGTTTAATGGTCGTCTGCACTCCTGAGTGACCCCCCCCCCCAAAGCACTACCGTGGAACAATTCAATGAGTTGTTGCTGTAGGGGCAGAAGATTCCCAACCATCAGGCGACCCTTTTTCGTAGTTGATTCCCCATCGAGGTATATTGCCCCATCGTTCCTCCTTCTTGTTGTAGGGTTGCCAATGTCCTCTGTAGGTTGGGATCCGACTGCCAGCTGTCTTGAATCCTTTGATAGAGCTCCATGGAGATAGTTGAGATGGCACACAAGCTTACTTGTTCCTCCGGCAGTCGCGAGAGGGCATCGGCTACCGCATTGTCTGCACCCCTTCTATACTAGATGTCAAAATTTATACCCTGCTAGCTTAATCAGCCACGCATGTTGTAGCGGTGTGTTTAGCTTCTACTCCAACAAGAATTTCAAGCTTTTGTGATCCGTCCGAATTGTGAAGGGCCTTCCCTGCAAGTAATGGTCCCATTTATGCACAACAGATAGGATAGCAAAGAGCTCCCGTTCATATGCAGAACAATTCCTATGTCTGAGGGGGAGGGGCTTACTTAGATATGCGATGGGATGGCCTCCCTTGGATAAGACTGCTCCGATGCCGGACCTTGAGGCATTCGTCTCAACTATGAAGCACTTGTTGAAATCTGGCAAAGCCAGGACTGGAGCTTGGAGCACAACTGTTTTCAAATTTTCAAATGTTGTTGTGGCCCCAGAAGACCAGCGGAAGGCCCCTTTCTTGAGGAGATCCATGAGTGGTTGGCTCATCATTCCATAATATCATATGAACCGCCGATAATACCCTGTCAGTCCCAAGAATCCCCTCAATTGCTGGAGTGTCTGCGGTATGGGCCACTCTCGGATGGCCTACAGCTTTTCGGGGTCAATAGCTACACCATTTGCCGAGATGAAGTGTCCCAAGTATTCCACCTTGGTGGCCCCAAACAAACACTTGCTCCTCTTGGCATATAAGTGGTGTTGTTAAAGCAGCTGCAGGACAGACCGCAGGTGCATCAAGTGTTCCTGCAATTGGGCACTGTAAACTAAGATGTCGTCAAAGAAGACAAGCACAAACCGTCATAGGTAAGGTCGAAAAATATCATTCATCATGGCTTGAAAGGTGGATGGGGCATTCGTCAGTCTGAAGGGCATAACTCAGAACTCATAGTGGCCATTGTGTGTTCGAAATGCCGTTTTGTACACATCTGGTTCATGCATGCGAATTTGATGGTATCCAGACTTCAAGTTGAGTTTGGAAAACAATCGAGCCCCATGTAGTTCATCCAAGAGGTCATTGATCAAAGGAATTGGAACCTTGTCCTTGATGGTGAGTGCATTGAGTGCTCGGTAATCCACACACATGCGCCAAGATCCATCCTTATTTTTTACAAGAATGACAGGAGACGCGTATGGACTGTGGCTTGGGCGAATGATCCCCGCCTTTGCCATCTCAGCTGTCATTTGTTCGATGGCGATTTTTTGATCCACCGAATATCGATAAGGTCGGATGTTGACAGGGGCAGCCCCATCCTGTAGTGGAATGCGATGGTCATGCGCCCTATTTGGGGGTAACTCGCGTTGCTCCCCAAAGACGTTCTGGAATTCATCCAAGAGGTCGAGAATAGCAAAAGCTACTGTTGTAGTTGATTCTTCTTCCACATGGATGCCCTTCACTCCAACGAGACTGCAAATTTGGATGGAATCAATGTGTTCAAGGCAATGGAGCATCCTCTGCATCTAATTAGGAATGGCCCAACGGAGGTCCTCTTAGAGGATTCCTTGCAACACGCACTCTTGCCTGTCTCGGCTGAACTTGAGGGTATACTTGTTGAGGTCCCATTTGACTCTCCCAGTGTTTTGAGCCACTACACCCCCAAGATTACATCATGTCCTTGCAATGGTAGCACCCACATTTGGGTGGTGAATTCATTCCCCTGCATGCTCTAGTGGAAGTTGTGGCATGCTGAATTGCATTCCAGGATGCTGCTGTTAGCCATGGTGACTCGGAAGGGTTTGATGGCAATAGTGCCACATCCTACTGTCTGCACCACTTGCTCATCAACAAAGTTGTGGGTGCTTCCAGAATCGATCATGATTTGCAGCCTCCTTCCCTTAGCCAACCCCAGCACTCGCATTGTCTGCAAGCTAGGGGATCCCTTGAGAGCGTGTATGGAAATTTCAGGTGTCGTTCCCTCTAGCTCCTTTTCATCCTCAAGCAAGACCTCCGCAGGGGACTCCTCCTCTCCTTCTAAGATATACAGCTGCCGCCTTTTGGGGCAAACATGGGCGGGACTGAATTTCTCATCACATAAAAAACATTGGCCCTTAGCCCGTTTCTCATTAATCTCTTGGTTGGATAGGTGCTTGGGCCCTCTTGGTGCTGTCGTGAGGGTCATCGGGTTGGATGGGGTTGGCAGCAGCCCCACGGGCGTTTGGGGAGTCCTTCGTTGGTCAGGTGCCTTCGAAGGGTATTGCAGAGTGGACTTGAAGTTGGAAGGCACCTTGCTGGCCACTAGTGGTCACGCCTACCCTTGCCTTCCGCCTGCGCCCCCCGTGCCCTCCGTAGAGTTCAGGGTATCCTCTTGTATCTTGGCCAGCGCTATGGCCTCGTGCAAGAGCCATGGCCGCAGCGTACGAATAGGATTTTGGATTTCCTTCCTCAGTCCTATCAAGAACCAGCTTAACACCATTTCATCGTTTGCTTCTACCTTATAGAGTATCTTGTTAAGCAGTAAGTCGAGTGGTCCAAGTATTCTTGTAGTGACCGGGTTTTGATACAAGTTCTTGAGCTCCAAGAAGGGGTCCTCATACGTCCGACTACTAAACTGTGACCGAATGGCCACAATGTACTCAGACCATCCGACTGTCCGGCCCAGATGGCTCATCTGCAACAAAAATGCCTGGTGCCATTGTAACACCTTGCCCTCCAGGTGGATTGAGGCTAATTTGACCTTTGACTCCTCCGAGGTCCCGTCAAATTCGAAGAATTGTTGACAACGGTAGATCCAGCCTTCCACGTCTTCCCCGGCAAATCTTGGAAACTCCATTTTTCCCATGTGTGCCGTGTTAGCGTAGCAACCTCCAGCGTTCGCCACTCCCTACAGTCCTTGTCGGCTCCGTGAGACTCTACCCCCATTCCCCTGGTTGGTTGTGCTAGAAACTCATGGATCATCCCACGTATATCAGTTTGGAGTTCATCGAACCTCTAATCGTGGCGGGATAGGGCCTCCTGCAGCTCTGACAGCTGCTGCTCATGTTCCTTGAAAAGAGCATCGATTCGTCTCGCCTCCTGGGCCCTGGTGTTTGTCATTTGCCAGGACCATGCTCTGATACCAATGTTATGGATCAGAATCAACGACCCGGCCTTAGAGAGGGGTCAAGGTTGATTTGGAAGGGAGGAAGAAGAATTGAGAGAGGAAGGGAGGAGAAGAATCGAGAGGGAAGGATGGCACCCAAGGGAAAGAGAGACTGTTTTATTCATCACACACTTTAGACAGGACAGCCCTGTTCTGTTATATCCTGTTCGGCCGGACAATGACCTTAACTGCCATTAACAATCTCGCAAACTAGGCCCTCAACTAGTACATATGTTTCATTTGGCCCATATTTATTATAGTTGTCCCCCCACCCCCCAACTTCTACTTTCTACTGGCTCAGTCCTTCTACCCGTATCAGCCCCGCTGAATCATCAGGTGTGTAATACGTCCCTCTGTCATCCAGAACACAAAGCTTGTGAAGGCATGCTGTCGAAGAAGATGGGGCCGATCGTCTTTTTCTTCGTCTCCGTCTTGAGGCAAGCTCGAGGAGTCAATGGTAGGACTCGCCGAAGTGCAGTGAGAACACATGATGTCGCTGTGGTAGAGTAAGCTGGCCATATTTCGCTTCGTGTCTGTCCCCTGTGGTTGTTGAACACATCGTAAACGGTTTGTTACTCACGGCAGCGCATCTGTGCAGTGGCTCCAGCGTCCGCCGAGGATTGGATGGTGCCGCAGCTTCACGATCTGCATAAGATTACGGTACAGCACGGAGGACGGACCCCTCAGAATTAGAAAACCCTAGACAAGACGATTGATTTCTTCCATTCAGAACTAATTATACGAGACTTACAGTTCGAAGTAGTTGGTAACGGGTCATGAGATGGCCCCCGAAAAGCTATCTGAAGAGTAGTAGTTATAAGGAGGGGAGGAGTTTTGCCATTCGAATTCTTTCCTTCTCTTCCTTCTCCTCGGTAGAAAGTTGGAGTTTTTACTTCGAAATGGCACAAAGTTTGCCTGCAGAGTTAGATTTGCGAGCTCGGAATCCATGGAAAAATAGTGGAGAAACACACGACGTATGATGGTCCGTCCATTGCGAGTGTAAGGATTGACAGGAGAGAGAACCGAACAAGGAGTTTGACCGAGTACGGAAAACTTCACCGTCCCGGACCAAGACGGTTCAAATCTCCTCCCACGAGGGATGGTAACATCAGAGGCCAAGCCATCGGGCAGGGCTGCACAAGGGGAAGCATAATCTTTGATGCACATAAGACTCTCCTCGGATTGTCACCGCAGTGATCCTGATGAAGACAACCGTGCTTTTCACCGAAAACCGAATGTGATACATAAAAACTGAAGCGTGAAAAGGGGAGCTCGACCCTCGCAATCACCAGCCAGGCACATTCCTCCTCTCGATTTCTTATCCGTGTAACCTCGTCGTTATACTTGGCCCGCAGCACCGATGAGTGCAAAACGAAACAATTTCGAACCCACGCTTTGATGGGTTGGGTATGTCTAGTCGAGATAGGGAGTGCAGAGCAGATATGATGCCAACTGTGCCTTATACCGAAGGCTCCAGAAGCAATTGCCCGTGGAGTTGACTAAGTGCGAGTAATTTAGTGGTCGAAAGAAAGAGAAGATGATCTAGAAAAGAGTCAAAGCAATCTTTGAGAGGGCCGAAAGACACATATAAAATTCCCCAAAGTGGGTGACAGCTCGATCGAAGCTGTACTTGTAGCCTTCTCGATGGTCCCAAGCCAGCGTACAAGGAATGGGATTGCCACCGACCGTTGGTATATTTGATCACGCATCAGGTGGACGGAATTTTAGTACAGTAATATTTATAGCTGATTTAAAAATATGCAGTTCAATTTTTAATATTATAAGTTTATATGCACCTATAATTATTTTTAATTCGAATAAAAAATAATATCATCTGCCATCTTATTTGATAGGTATTTTAAGGGATTATCGTTGGCGCATTAATTCTTCTCGGCCGACCCATTGAACCCACTACAGGAAATCCTCTTTCCCACAAACCAGAAGAATTCGATTCATAAAGGCAGCACACAGACATATATATTATACATATAAAGCTGAGGAATTCAAACCAATTGCCAAAACATCCTCTCTTTCTTCTTCTGATCACACCACACAAGTGTCTACTTGAGACTTCCTTCCCTGGTGGCCGGCAACGATGCAAACTAAGCAGACGGTGGGAAGGCCGCAGCGTTCCCAGTCGAGGCCACCCCTGAGCAGAGAGATGGCTGCGGCTGGGAGGAGCGGCCGGAGCAATCCTGCGGCGGCGGCGGCGGCATCTCTTCAGGATCGATGCGTTGTGCACGTGGAGATCGGTGAGAGGCCAACGGGGAGTTTTGGGCAGAAGGAGATACTGAGGAGGGCACTGACACCGCCGCCAACACGGCAGCGGCTCGGCCTCCGGCGGTGGAACTTCCGGCCGACCCCGAGCAGACTCTCCACCATGTCAATGGCCTGAGTTCTCTCTTCGGTTCAACGGCGGAATCATGGATGTTTCTTTTTAATTTCTTTTCTTCCCCACTCTCCCCACTTTTTACTGCAGTCAAACGAGTGTATTAACATGTTTAGTTTGTGTAGTGTAGAGCCCCGGAAGAGGAATAGCAATAGCATGCACATATCTCACTTTTGCTTTTGTACGTGAGATATTCTGGTTGAAACTTCCGCAATAGTTCGTCAAGATATATATGATTCCAGACGATCACGAGACCATTCAGATAATTGATTAATTCCTGTACGAGTTTTTGCCAACGGGCCTTTTTTCTTTATACATTTGAAGGGCGGAATGAAAGCCGGAAGCAAAGTGTAGGGATCGGTATTGTAAGGAGATCACCCCACATATGATTAATAATATGTATGTACCCAAGCTCTGCTGTTTACAAAGAGAGCTCATATAATCGCAACAGTTGAAGGGCAAAATCACCTTTAGGATGACTAATCCCGGCCATTGACAGGAATCTAGACCAACTCCTTTGAGTTCCCCTTAACCTTTTTGATCACCGGATGTAGTCCTACTCCTGACATAGGGGATTTAGGGTAAGAAATATGGACACAAGGAAGACGAAGGCGAATAGGTTTGCTTCATATGGTAAACATTCAAATGAATAATATCCCGTAGAAGTTCTGATGAATGGTCAGCCTACCTCAGGACGATTTGCGGGCAGGGCACTGGAATTGGCATCAGCTGTGGCTTTGGAGGTCCTTGTTTCTGATTTCTCATTTGAATAGCTAGTAAGGGAAGAAAAATCGACTGATGTCAGGAAGAATGAAAGATTATTAATAGGGAGATTCTATAGATGATGGAATTCACGCGGACTCTTCAGTTACTCTCTTCTGGCCATCCTACATTTACTAAACATGTATTCCCAGTTTTAGAGCCAAACATTTCTCTGGACTACGATCATCCATATATGGAAACTCTTATTATATGAAACAACTAAACCAAAGAAGGAAACTCACGTTGGAGAGTAGATCTATCCGTCACCCCACCTATAAGCTACCACACAGTCCACCAAAGAAGCCTCTGTTCGTGACTGGTATCATCCATAGGTAATAAGATGAGCAAATGGCCCAAAGTTTCCACCGCCATGTGGCCTGTTAAAGTACCCCAATCAGTTGATGATAAAAGAAAATATGGAGGACATGCATAGCAAAAAGCTCGAATATCTCAGGAGTAGGAAACGGTGATCAAGAAGGAGGGAATGTCGAAGCTGGATGCTCTTGACAGAAGAGATAATACCCTCAAACTTTGACGCACTACATAGCTTGTTGATTGATAATTTTTTATTATCCCTGAGCAGAAAAGGCAGTTTGTCAAATGAATGGTTTTTTTATCTATTATATTCTTCAGCAGGAATTACACATTCATACTGAGAGTGTAACAGGCATAATCTAGGAAAATGGCATAGAGCAGATGAAAACTTATGTAGCATAGGCAGATGTTGCAGCCATTCCTTCAATGATATCTAACTGGGGATTCAAACGAGGAATCCAGCACTGTATAGTAAATGCTATTTTCCTGACGCTGACCCATCTGGTTTGGATCAATACGACTTCACAGGACAACCTCCAGTCTTGGGAAAGGAAAAGCTCCTGTTTGAATTGAGGGATCAGCATCACACTCAAGGAAATGCATTGCTTTTTAAAAACACTAGCAAGCATAAATAACCATTGGATTAAATTTACCTCAAAAACTGGTAAATAAATGAGAAAGAGACCATAGTGTAAAGCCATAGGCTGATCTGAAACAACCCGCGTCTGTCAAACTCAAACGTGGCTTTGCCTTCATAACTTTTTGGAAAATATCCAGACGACTGGCTGTATAATTATAACGTTAGGAACTTGTCAGTCTTGATTTCACAAACACAACCTGGCAATCCAGTCATCAACAGAAGTAGCCACCCACTAAAAATCATTTGAGCAATACAGGGTTTTCTAAGTGCTTTCTCTAACTGCCCAGTTGTGCTGGGGCATATCTTAGTATCTCAAATTTCCTCCCTGAAACAACTCAATATGATAATTACCACCAGGTTGCGGCAGATATCTCACCCTAATGAACACGGCGATGGACATAGTAATGTAAGATTAAACTTACGCTTCAAACTAGTTAATCTATTGTTCANGTTCATTTGGCCCATATTGTATGTATAGTTGTCCCCCCACCCCCCAGACTCTCTACTTTCTACTGGTCGCTCAGTCCTTCTACCCGTATGGCAGCCCCCGCTGAATTCATCAGGGTGTGTAATTACGTCCCTCTGTCATTCCAGAACACAAAGCTTTGTGAAGCATGCTGTCGAGAAGATGGCGGCCGATCGTCTTTTTCTTCGTCTCCGTCTTGAGGGCAAGCTCGAGAGTCAATGGTAGGGACTCCCGAAGTGCAGTGAGACATTGATGTCGCCTGTGGCTAGAGTAAGGCTGGCCATATTCGCTTTCCGTGTCTGTCCCCCTGTGCGTTGTTGAACAACATCGCTAACGGTTTGTTACTCACCGGCAGCGCATCTGTGCAGTGGCTCCAAGCGTCCGCCGAGGATGGATGGTGCGCAGCTTCACGATCTGCATAAGATTACGTACAGCACGGAGGACGGACCCCTCAGAATTAGAAAACCCCTAAGACAAGACGATGATTCTTCCATTCAAGAAACTAATTATACGAGACTTACAGTTCGAAGTAGTTGGTAACGGGTCATGAGATGGCCCCCGAAAAAGCTATCTGAAGAGTAGGAGTTATTAAGCGAGGGGACGGAGTTTTTGCCATTCGAATTCTTTCCTTCTTCTTCCTTCTCCTCGCGTAGAAAGTTTGGAATCAGTTTTTACTTCGAAATGGCCACAAAGTTGCCCTGCAGAGTTAATTTGCCGAGCTCGGAATCCATTGGGAAAAATAGTGGAGAAAAACACACACGTATGATTGGTCCGTCCATTGCGAGCTTTAAGGAATTGACAGGAGAGAGAACCGACAAGGAGTTTGAACCGTAGCTACGGAAAACTTCACCGTCCCGACCAAGACGTTCAAATCTCCTCCCACGAGGGATGGTAAACATCAGAGGCCAAGCCATCGGCAGGGCTGCAACAAGGAAGCATATCTTTGAGCCACATAAAACTCTCCTCGGATTGTTCACCGCCATTGATCCTGATTGAAGACAACGTGCTTGTCACCGAAAAACCGAATGTATACAAAAACTGAAGCGTGAAAAAAGGGTGAGCCTCGACCTCGCAATCACCACCAGGCACATTCCTCTCCTCGATTTCTGTAATCCGTGTAACCTCGTCGTATATACTTGGCCCCGCAGCACGATGAGTGCAAAACGAAAACAATTTCGAAAACCCCACGGCTTTGATGGGTTGGTATGTCTAGTCGAGATAGGGAGTGCCAGAAGCAAGATAGTTGGGATAGCCAACTGTGCCTGTATACCGAAAGGCTCCAGAAGCAATTGCCCGTGGAGTTGACTATTAAATCATAACGGATTAGCCGCTCAAGAGTGCGAGTAATTAGTTGGTCGAAAGAAAGAAAGGAATGATCTTAGAAAAGATGTCAAAGCAATCTTTGAAGAGGGCGAAAGACACATATAAAATTCCCCAAAGTGGTGACAGCTCGATCGAAGCCTTACTGTAGCCTATCTCGATGGTCCCAAGCCAGCGTTTTACAAGAATGGTGCATGGTGCCACCCGACCGTTGTATATTTTGATCACGCATCCAGGTAGACGGAATTTTAGTACAGTTAATATTTATAGCTTGAATTTAAAAATATGCAGTTTCAATTTTTAATATTATAAGGTTATATGCACCTATAATTATTTTTTAATTCGAGTAAAAAATAATATTCATCTGCCATCTTATTGATAGGTATTTATTAAGGATTTATCGTTGGCGCATTAATTCTTCTTCGGCCGACCCATTGAAACCCCACTACATGGAAATCCTCTTTCCCCAAACCAGCAAGAATTCGATTCAATAAAGCAAGCCACACAGGACTAATATATTATACATATAAAGCCTGAGGAATTCAAACCAATTGCCCAAAACATCCTCTCTTTCTTCTTCTGCATCACACCACACAAGTGTTCTACTTGAGGACTTCCTTCCCTTGTTCTGGTGGCCGGCCAACGATGCAAACTAAGCAGACGGTGGGAAGCCGCAGCTTCCCAGTCGAAGGCCACCCCTGAGCAGAAGAGATGGCTGCGGCTGGGAGGAGCGCCGGAGCAATCGGCGGCGGCGGCGGCGGGCATCTTCTTCGGATCGAGCGTTGTGCACGGTGGAGATCTGGTGAGAGGCCAACGGGGAGTTGGCAGAAGGATACTGAGCGAGGCACTGACACCGCCGCCAACACGCAGCGGCTCGGCCTCCGGCGGTGGAACTTTCCGGCCGACCCAGCAGACTGCGTCCAGCCATGTCAATGCCTGAGTTCTCTCTTTCGGTTCAACGGCCGGATCATGCGAATGTTCTTTATTAATTTCTTTTTCTTCCCCCACTCTCCCACTTTTTACTGCAGTCAAAACGAGTGTAGTAACATGTTAGTTTGTTGTAGTGGTAGAGCGCCCGGAAGAGGGAATAGCAATTAGCATGCACATATTCCCACTTGCTTTTGTACAGTGAATATTTGGGGTGAAACTTCCGCAATAGTTCCCGTCAAGAATAATGATTCCAGACGATCACGCAGACATTCAGATAATTGATAATCCCTACTGTACGGAGTTTTTGCCAACGGCCTTCTTTATACATTTGAAGGGCGGAATGAAAGCCGGAAGCAAAGTTGTAGATCGGTATTGTAATGAGATCACCCCACATATGATTAATAATATGTATGACCCAAAAGCTTGACTTTTACAAGGACGAGGTCATATAATTCGCAACGTTGAAGGGGCCCCCAAAAAAAAAAAAAATTTTTTTTTTTTTTTCCAACCCCGCCCCCCCCCCCCCCTTTTTTTAGGGGATTGGGGGGGGGGGGGACTTAATCCCGGCCATTGACAGGAATTCTAGACAACTCCTTTGAGTTCCCTTAACCTTTTTTGCATCACCGGGATGTAGTCCTACTCCTGACATAAGGGGATTTTAGAGTAAGGAAAATAGGACACAAGGCAAGACCGAAGGCGAATAGTTGCCTCATATATGGTAAACATTCAAATAAAAATATCCCCGTAGAGTTCTGATGGAATGGTGCAGCCTTACCTCAGCGGTACGATTGCGCGCGCAGAGGCCACTTGGAATTGGCATCAGCTGTGGCTTTGGCAGGTCCTTGTTCTGATTGTTCTCATTTGAATAGTAGTAAGGAAGGAAAATCGAAGCTGATGTCAGAAGAATGAAAGATTAATAGGAGATTATAGATTGATGAATATTCACGCGGCTCTTTCCAAGATTACTCTCTATCTGGCATCCTACATTACTAAACAGTATTTCCAGTTTTAGAGGCCAAACATTTCCTGGACTACGATCCATCCATATATGGAAACTCTTATTATATGAAAACAACTAACCAAAGAAGGAACTCACGTTGGAGAGTATCGTCAACCCATATAAGCTCCACACAGTGCCAAACCCAAAGAAGCCCTCGTATCTACTGCTATCATCCATAGCGTAATAAGATGAGCAAATTGGCCAAAGTTTCCACCCTGCCTGTTAAAGTAAATCCAGTTGATGATAAAAGAAATATATGAGGACATCATAGGCAAAAGCTCGATAGTCTCAAAGGAAGTGAAACATATGAACAAGGAAAGGGAAATGTGCGAAGCGGATGCTTTCCTTGACAGAAACGAGATAATAACAAACACTCAATTACTTGTTGACCCTATAGCTGTGAATGTATAATTTTATTTATCGAACGGCAGAAAAAGCAGTCTTTCAAAATGATATTTGGTTTTTTTTTCTATCTAATTAGTATTCAATCAGCAAGGATCACATTGCATATGAGAGTGTAACGGCATAATCTAGAAATGGCATCTGAAAGGCAGATTGAAAAACTTACTGTCAGCATAGGCCAGAATGTATGCAGCCGAAGTTCCTCCAAATATACTAACGGGGGATTCAAGACGTAGGCAATCCCGAAGCAACTGTTATAGTATATTATTCCGAGACAGCTGACCGATTGCTGTTTGATCAAATACGACTCTTCACAAGGACAAACCACCAGTCTTGGAAAGGAAAAAAGCTTCCTGTTTATATTGAGGATCAGCATCACAAGGACAATGCATTGCCTTTGTAACACTAGCAAGCATTAATAAAACCACATGATTAATTACCTCACAAAAAACTGGTAATAAAAGTTCGAGAAAAGAGAAACCATGGAGTGTAAAAGCCAACTTAGGCCTTGAATCTGAACATTCCGCCGCTCTTGTCAAACTCAAACAGGGCTTGCCTTCATAACCACTGAAAATATCCAATGAACGGCTGTAATAATTATAACGTTAGGAACTTGTCAGGTTCTTGATTTCAACAAACAAACCAAACCGTGCAAATCAGTCAACCAAAAGAGTAGACCGACCCCACTAATAATCATTTTGGCAAATACAGGGTTTCCTAAGTGCTTCCCTCATACGCTGCCCAGTTGTGCTGCAGGGGCATATCTTCAGTATCTCAAAATTGTCCATCCCTGAAAACAACTCCAATATGATATTACCAAAACCAGTTGCAGCCAGATATCTCACCCTAAATGAACGGCGCCGAATGGACCATAGTTAAATGTAAAGATTAAACGCTTCAAAACTTAGGTTAACATTGTCAAACGAGGCATAGAAGAAAATGCATCCGCACATAATTCAAGCTGACACTGTGCCGTAAGGGCTCTTTTCTGTTCCCTGGTTTTTCTAACAACCCAAGCCCGTCCATAATTCAAGCAGTCTCAGTTCAATCAAATGTAATGTTTAGGCATCAGCAGCCTACTAATAATTTATGCTTAGATAACTTTCCAGGGGACAACGAGGCATCGAGACCCAATGTCAAGAGTACGTCTAGCTCACTTTTGAAGAACAAAGGATAACGGTGAAGTCCATCCAACCAAGAGGAGCTCCAAATATACAACTAGAAGATCAGAAGATTGCATAAAGAGAACGCAGCGGATTTCAACTCACATGCCAGTAATCATGGTCGATGGTGAGCAGCTGTGGTGATGGGCGAACTACCGGCCGCAACGGACAATCATTAGGCATTTCAAATTCTGTCCGATCGCCCTCTCCATTTTCCGCGTTATCCAAAACTGTCGACCGAGGAAGAAGTTGGAAAAACGCTACCCGGAAGATGGAACCCCCATCGAAAGAACTGACCTTCACTAGTCGCGAAACCTTCCCACCTGGCTCACTCAGCTCCGGCTGCCCTCCCCTTCCCTCTCCAGACTCACCGCAACCCCTTCCTGCTTGTCCGCGGTATCCCCACTCTGAAGAGGAATCGCATCGAGCTCGCTCCGGACGGCGTTTCGCGCCACTGCGGCCAAACACCGGACCGTTCGCCGATGCTGGTGAAACCGGGAGCTTTGACGGGAACTGAAGCTGTGTGAAAAGGAAGCACTTCGGATAGGTCTAGATGCTTGAGCTTGGGGAAGGAAGGAGGCCTTGGCGCAATGGCGTGGACCGAGGCCATGGCGCGGCGGCGACTCCAGCACCCTGGTGGGGAAACCCGAGGTGAGCCAACCTATCCCGAGCCGATGAATCCACCCGTTCCGTTTCGTTCTCCGAGTTTGTGCGATCGGGCACTGGACGTAATTGGTTTATATACGGGGAACTTTGGGTGGATTTATAAGTGAGGTCGCACGTTTACAGACGTTAGCCGAGAAGACCGCGGAAATTTTAGACTTTTTGACCGTGATATCCTGTTCCAAGCTCTCGTTCTCCCGTTTGATGACGACGGTGTAGTGGATCTCGCTGACTGAGATACACGGGATTACTCGCTCCGTGGAATCACACCGTCGATGAAATTAGATCCACAACCAAGTGCCCGCCGAGGCTGATACGCCGACAAACGCGGACACTGCGGAAGGAAATTGACTAATTAAGGTCCAGGAAAATAATTGCATATTTTGGTAAAATTGATTATTGGATTCACTACAAAGCTCTATATACTTCAATTTATTTTTTTTAAATAATTCAAGAGGAAGAAATACTTATGGCCCGTTTTCGATTAAAGGGTTGTCAAAAGAATTGGGTAAACGAAATAAATTGATGAATAAACTTATCATGATATGAAAAAAACTATTATAAATTTAAATAATAAAAATGGGAAATATAGAAATTTTAGAAAATTTGAGTTGGGTTTTTTTTTTTGGGCAGTCGTTCGATCCCTTCCTTGCATGTCATAGAATAATTTATTAATTTTTTTCAATGTTTTTGATGTTGTTTTTTTCGCAGCATTTTATGACCCTAGAAATTTTTGGAAATGTTTTTCCAGATATTATGAGTTTTGATGATTCCAGAAGTTGGTCTGGTTCATAGTCAACCAAACCGGACCGGTTCTGAAAGAACCATACGTTCGACTGGGCGGCTTGCAGACGAATGTACAAAAGGAAGGTTCCCACCGAGAATTTGAACTTCGGGTACTGGATTCAGAGTCAATGTTCCTAACCACTAGACCATGGGACCTTTTTTGGTCCTATCCTGCATACATCTCTTCCATTATCGGCCAAAAGAATACTGCATTTTTCCCCTATTATCAAATCAGAGGAAATGACATTTTCCAATCCACTTGTGGTCCCATTATTTCAATTCCTTCTCATACGGCCTGCTCTCATGACTCTCCCTGCAAATTTTTGGCACACGCATTATGGCGTGCACTTCAATGGCGAAGCGTCTAGTGTTGCTTTGGTCACGTCTCCCTCGATCCCAAAGCATCCGTAAATCCCAACTCTCATAAGTAAAAAAATTCATGTCATAATTTACAAATCCTCTAAAAAAATTTGTAAGTTCATAACAATAGTTTATCAGCTATCTAAGTCAAATGCGAGAGATTTGCTGGAAGCACGAAACATATTACCTTAATTTTTGTTCACGTTATACTGGAATAGATCTTAGGTAAATGTTCAAAATCGCATGTATAGGGTAAATTTATTGGAGAAATATACATACTCTTCATGGTATGAACTTCTGAGACAGATGACCATAAACATCCACGTTTTTATGTCTCTTTCCCCCATTTACATCCATGCTCTTAACATATTAAGTTGAAGACATCACACATGTCGTCAGTGACACACAGTTGGTAACTGGATCGACTTCGTTCTCACCAGATTTCTTTTAAGCAAAAAAAAAAAACTGAGAAACATTTACTATCATCATTTTTTCTCAACTAATTTCTTTTTTTTTATTACTTTTTTCAGTGCAGATTTTTTCCAAAATTTCCACGTCATCAGTCCCCTAGCTCCAGTCGGACCTCCTCGAGGCCGACACATGATGGTCGGGCCTTCCCTGAACGTCAGGATTTTGGCTGCTGGACCATGAAGCGGTCACCCGTATCCGGACACTCGGACGTTCTCCATCCCAGACTTCCTGAGCCTGCGGGACTGTACTCCGGCACATTTTGAACTAGGTTCACCACACTGTACTCCATATCCCGCCCGGGCCTCAGGACCTCTGACCAGCTCTCCCACCACACTCTCACTCTCTTCGGCCGCCTCCTCAACGCGGGGCCCCGTGCTCCTTCCCACCGTTGTGGCACAAACACGGCGGAAGTCAACACGTCGATAGTAGTCATCGAAACGGAAGCCTCCTAACGTGGCGCCTTCTCGGCACGTACACTCTTGCACGCCTATAATCATATCGGATCAACTTTAAGGACTCAAAAACCATTCTTAATCAATCTTTTGTACTTGCATTTAACCTTATAGTTTTAGTTGTATTGATATGATTTTTAAAAAAAAATCAGTGAAATAACACAAAGGAAAAAATAATGGGGAAAAAATATATCTTTTTTTGAGGTTGATTTTGGTAATTAATAATTATTACCTTCTATTTTGCATGTCCTTAAAGTGGAGAGAGCGTATCTTCCCCTCGGGCCAACCGACCGACCGACCCGATCGGCTAGCCAGGTTCTTCTTCAGCTGCCTGTGGCCACGGCATTCAGCAGTATGCCCCCGACGACCATCAGTCGAGAGCGCTACCTCCGTCCGACAGCTGCCACGGCCATTCCTCGATTGACCATCCGATGGGCCATCTCGTTGTGATGCAGCGGCCACGGAGGAGTAGAAGAAGCTCCCGGCGGCGTTAGAAACAGGGAGACGGCGGAGATCGCCGTGACGGAGGCCTGTAGTGACAGCCGGCAGCGAACCAGCCCCAGCGGGGACGAGAGGAGGGCCCGAAGCGTGCGCAGATTGGATCGAAGTTAGACGAGGAAGAAGAGACGGACCGATTGAGGGAGAAGCAGATTACTGCGTGAAGAGAGAGGAAGACAGCTGTTTGCCACTGGGCCAATCGCCGGTCGTATTGCGTAGATCTGCGTCCAGTCCCTGTTTTGCCGTGGCAGTTTTCCCATTCGTTGCCGACAGAAGTGAAAAAATAAGTTCCACTCCACTGAAATTGGAAGCAGGGGATCCCAATTACGATTCCCTTGTTTCTGTGTCAGTTATGAGGGATGAGGTATCGCTGATTTCGAAGATGGTCGGACTGAGGAAACCGGAACTGAGGGGACAGACAGAAGGTTGGTTCTCACTCTCAGTGGCAGATTCGATACATTAATGAAACTTCTAAACTGGCTATGGAGGGTTTTTGTCGTAAAGACTTCAGAGCAGATTATGGAGGAGCAGATTGACCATTTTCCGACGTGCAGGAAGTTGCAGTGGAGGGGAAGAAGATTCCAATGAGGGGAAAAGCAGTGAAGAAGGAGGAGGAAGGCTGATAGCTGGAACTGCAGGCCCAATTTATACTGCAATTAAGTATGCCCGTCTCTCCTCCTCTGAAGAGTGACCCCGAGAGAGTGGGAGGCGAATGGAGTGGAGTGGGGCGAAGAGGATGGTGAGCTTTAGAAACGCGGGTTGAGGACGGCTCTTTCTTTCCGTCCGTCTGTCGCTAGTGTCCGCGGTTGAAAAGGGCAAGGAAGGACTTCTCTACTTTCTATGATCTATCTACCGAGCGACGGAGCGAGCGGAGAGGGACACGGATAGCTGAACTGAAGTTGCTGGACCCCACCTTCATGAAAGAGAGAAATCCTCCCTGTCCTCCTCAATCTCAGCGCCTTCTCATTTACGATGCAGAGGAATGGAAATGGGAGGATCTTTGAAGAAAGAAAGAAAGAAAGAAAGAAAGAAAGAAAGAAAGAAAGAAAGAAATAAATAAATAAATAGGGAACTGATTACCGAAGAGGGTTAGGCGAACATTGGAAAACATTAAAAATTAAATTAAATTAAGAAGATACTATAGGCTATAGTTCTTTGTTGCATTAATAATATTCGATATAATAATAACTTATTAATTTATTTAATAATATATTATAACGTTTGAAAGATGTCATTAACTTTTAAATATAGACCTTAAGAATTTTATTCCTTAAATTTAGCCAATTATATGTTATTAATTTACCCACGAGACTATAAACTATATAAGGCGAGATCGGGAAAGTTATTGCATATGTAATATTATAGATCTAGTTATAAGCTCTGACAACCAATTAATTTAAAAAATAAAATGATTGAAAATAAATATACGCAAATAAATATGTTATTTTCTAAATCATAAATCGTTGTTTATCTCTCTCGGTCACCCTGGGTCTCAATCTCTCTGTCTCCCCACCATTTTTTAATTTAATAATAAAGAATTAAATTAAAACTATAAATTAATATGTACCTCGTCACATTAACCTAATACGAGCAGTTGTATCTAGAGGCACAGCACCGTCGATGATCGAAGAAATGACAGAATCAATTGGGTTGACTTTGTCTCAGGATGTGTTTGACCATGCCTCTGCTGATCAATTCACGGATTAAATTAAACTTGGTTAAATGGTCAGGCAACTGAACAAAATGGTCTAGATTTTAATATCCGCCATTGTCAAATCCTGTTGCAGAAATGTACACGAACAATCCTAACCTCAGCAGATCGACTTGGTCGGTTCCACCATATCAATGTCTTGACCGAGCAACATTCTCATGAACACTCTGACCCGTAGTTTTGAAAAATGGACCAACTTAGCCGGTTTGACCTGTTTGATTAGGAACAACTATTCCTTCGGTCTAGTTTTCAAAATTAATCCGATTATATTGTAAATGCAATTAGTTCTATTTAACCCGACTGATTTCTGATTGAATCGATAAATCCAATTACATTGATGAAAAAATCGACTAATTTAAAATTAAAAAATAAAAACATATTATAACGTACAACTTCTTCTCTTACTTATCATTTAATCACTAGACATTTCTTTTATCTTGAAATTTTTATCATGATACAAACACACAAAATGAAGATATAACAAATGATTTTGCTATGAAGATTAATGTTTGGAATGTTCATTATTGAATGACTTTATTTTTATTTTTATTTAATTATCTGAGATTTTTTTGAAACTTGAATAATATATTTATTTTATTATATTAAAATTATATTTATATTTTATATTAAAATTTGGATAATATGATAGATATGTTATAAATTTTTTTGTTATAAATTAACATTAAATATTTTATCATTTCATTTGTAATAATAATAATATTATTATTTATTAAATATATAATTTAACTTATTAAATTTTTTATCTGATATATGAAACCCATAAATCTATAGTTTAATCAGTTTCTTATTTAGTTCGATTTTAAAAATTCTACTTTGACCAATGAATATAAAAAAAATCCTATTTTTGGAAAAAAAAACATTGCATTGCGTATTAGGGGTGCATGGTTAATTTGCAAGGTCTGATCTTCAATCAAATCTGTGACGTGTACCATAATGTCATTGTGGGACTTTACCTTGCTCCTGACTGAAAAACGTGCGAGGCCGTGTTTGTAATTTTGTAATTTTTTATATAAACAACATCACATCTAAAAATCCAATTAATACATCATCATTTAAAATAAGAAAAACCTTAAATAAAATTCTTATAAATAAAAATTTCTTATTCTTATATTTATTATTTATTTTATTTCTTATATATTTATAATTTTTTTAATGGTGAAAAAAATATATATTTAAAATAATTTTATTTTTTTTGGATATATTCACAGGGTACGTAACATGGTAAACAGAGCCGGAAAAATTCTCCTGTCAGCCATTAAATGTCTTGTCGGATCTCGAAGACAGACCCACCGATTAGAATAATGTTAATAATATTATTAGATTTAAGCATCGGTGAGCTGACGGAGCAATGCTAGAACACGATCCACTTATGCGGCCGCCATTTTTTTAAAGGGATTTTACATTTTTTTTAATGATTTGATTCCCATAGTCGATTACCATGTGTTTGATGCATGAGCAATTGCTGTGATTCATGCATGATTTCTTGCCATGTGTTTGATGCTTATGGTGATTTCTTAAGAAATTTTACATTTTAGCACCATTTTTTTTGGGATGATTTGATTCCTTTACTCGAGCATACAGGTAAGCACGACTAATCGGCACGTGCCTCTTTGAGCGAGTCTCATGGCAGGAAAGTTCGTGCCCGAAGTTCGTACGGGCAACCGACGGATGTTGTATGCCTTCCTCCACAGTTCGTGGGCATTTGCTGGAAAATAGGAGTTATTCTTGATCTTCTTCCATGAACAGAGAAAAATGGATTTTAGAGGCAGAGCTCTCTCTTCTTGTTTCCGCTAATTCAGCTGAAAATGAAAAGATGCTTCTGATGGTGTTTTCGCCAGACAAGATGATGATTTTTAACTGCTTTTTACCGCTCTGAAGGGGACAAAGAGAAGATTTGAAAAGAAATTGTTTTATTTTTTATACTCCCTTAATTTCCTCGGCAAGACTGAGAATCTTTCAATTGCAGCGCCACTGCCGGGGCATACTGTGAGCAGTGAGTACTGAATGATTGAAGAAAGTTTCATGGCGTGGCGGCTTCCCTTCGGTTACCATTATTCCAGTATCTACAGGGGCGTTGAGACAAGAGAAAGGAAAGACATTATTAATGTCTAGGGACAGACATAACAGCGAGACAATGAAGCTCTGATACTAGAAAACCACTCTCCTCTGCTTCTTCTTCTTCCTTCTCTCCCGCTTTCTTCTAATGTGTGGAGTCCGCGTTTCGTCTCTGTAGATGACAGCCTATTCAAACAGCTTGGAGAAAGGAGCCGAAGTCGCCGCACTGAAAAGTTCTGTCTACGACTGTCTTTCATTGTAAGCTTACTGGGTTCTTCTGTGCTCTCTCCCCCTCTATCTCTCTGTTGGACCCCCTGAGCATTTAGTCGTTTGCTATCTGTGAGTCACTGCGAAAGAGCTCCGCTGGCCTTTGTTCCTTTCAATTGTGTCAACTGCAGCTATTCCGGCCGTCTCTGTGGTCAAAAGTCTGGCCCTTTGACGTTATCCTGCTGGGATGCTCCGGAGTTTGGTCCCGCCTTGGGCATTTGATTAAAATGCTGCAGTAATCTTTCTTGATGGGCTTACGGTATTAGTTTTGATTAGGCGGATCTTTCTAAGGAGGAGCAATTTTAGGAACTTTTACGACTTAGAAATTTATTCTTTAAATCTATGTTTAGTGGGGGGCATTTTGTAGACCTTTGCTGTACTAGGGATCGTTGAGGGCGTTGTAGTTTTCAGTGGAGGAGGAGTTTTGACAATCCGGCATTTGCCTAGGATTTGGAGTAAAGTGATGTGATGAAGATGAAATTAGGACAGTGGGGATTCATGGTTCTTGCCATTCTTGTGTTTGGCTTTTTGTCTCTGAGATGCGATGATGCCTTCACTCGATTGATAACTACGTCATCGCTTGTGGTGCTTCTGAAAAATATCACCTTTCAAGGCCGAATCTTTGTTCCCGGTTCAACCCAATCCTCGCCTGTGCTAAAATCAGGGACTTCCACTCCCCACAGGCTCCGACTCCACTGTCACATCTCCTATTTACCGGTCAGCCAGAATCTTCTCAGGCATAGCTACATATGAATTCAACGTCAGGCAAGAAGGCCATCACTGGGTCCATCTCTACTTTCACCCTATCTCAAATTCGGGTCAAGACCTGGGCTCTGTTCCAATCACTGTCGTAACAGATGACTTTGTGCTCTTGAACAACTTCATTTTCAAGAACTACAACGGCTCTTACTTGTTTAAAGAGTTCATGGTCAATGTGACCTCAAATACCTTAAGTTTGACCTTCATTCCCTCAAATGGCTCAGTCTCTTTAGTGAATGCAATTGAGGTCGTTTCAATTCCATATATTCTGATTCCTGATCAGGCTCTGGCCCTCAACCCACCTGCTCCTTTTAATGGCATTTCTGAACTTGCCCTCGAGACAGTTTATAGGTTGAACATTGGAGGTCCTCTTCTCAATGCCCAGAATGATAAAGTCAACCTTGCATCGCTCAATAAGTTTCGGGGAAATTGCTGAGAAATGTTTGGCTGAGCATGGAGTCGATAGGTCTTCCATGGGAGACGTCCTGTGGAACCTGGAGTATGCTCTACAGCTTGAGGAGACATCCTCAGCCCTTGCAGAGCCTGGGGATAACTGCACAAATCTATACCTGGAATCCAGCAGCTAGCTCCGCTAGAGCCATTTGATAACAGCGTGAGCATGGTTGAAGTTACAATTTTGGGCACTGATGACGATGATGCTGACGATGCCACCACAAGTGCTGTGTTCTCTCAGCCTGCGAATCCTCGGGGAATATGAGGAGCAAGTACATTGCCCAACTTGTGAGTCCCCTCGCGGCTCCATGTTTGCTTGTAAAGGTTATATTTTTTTTTCTTTCAAAATTGTTCTTGGTTATGTTCTTTTTGCTCAACATGTTTCATCGTTTTGTTATAGTTTAGTATTCAATACGGATGAGCGCTGGATGCCAATGGACTGATTGATATGCTATACTTGACAGAAAGATGTCAATTCAGTTGATCTTTTTACCCTTCTATTCGGTGATAACTACACCGCGTGAGATAAATATGTACAAGTCCTGTGCTGAAATTGACTTTGACAGGTCGTGATTTGAGTTGCTCTGGAAACTTCTATTGCAAATTTGCAATTTCTGGATGGTCATTAGTATATATTAGAAAACAAATATTCTTGGTCCTGATTTCATTTTTTGGTGGAACAGTCATATGATTTTCACCACTACGACAGTCAGAGGACTGCAGCGAAGTCTTCCTGTATGTGCCATTTCCCTGCAAAGAGGATGCTATTTTGTCCATTTCGTTACACTGTTTGGTAGATATTTTATGTACAATGAAGCACCCACTGACACATCCTCAGTAAAAGAACCATTTATATCAGTAAAGAGACATTCTCCTCTATCAAATTCACAGCAGAGAAACATGAGAAAGGAACTGAAGGGACAGGCAGCAGTTGGAGTTGGGATTGGTTGCCTGTGGAAATGTCTGAGCAGGGATCTGTGCTCCGTTTTGTCCAGAGTTATGCCGAATTTATTGAAGGAGATGGATGGTGCACTCTCTTCCTCTTCTCCTCGGTTCCAGTGATTGTAGTTCCTTTTCTCGACTATTTGTCTTCCCAGCAGCCTCGGAAACTTGTTTTTATTTAAATTATCCTACTGGTTTGGTATATCGTGGTCCTTCATCTTGACAGCAATGCAGGTCACTTCAACCATGGCTTTGCTTTTTTCGTTGGTGACTCTGGGGGGCTACGTCTCCTTGAGAGCTTGAGCCAACTATCCGTGGTGGTCAAGCTTGGCCACGATTAGCTACTGTTTGCTTCATCGACACCTGGTTAGCCGCTACCCTCCGGCCAGCCGACTACCTTTTCCCCTCTCAAAATTCAATCTTTCAAGTTACTGATAAGAAAAGGGAAAATCTTTGACGTTAATTTTCTTTATTTACGGGGTAAAAGGGAAAATTAATTGCCCAATAGAAAAAAAAAGAAGAAGAAAATTAGAGGACACAAGGTCTCAAGAAGAAGGCCCATAGAACAGATTTGCATTCCCGACAGAAAAGAAGCGACGGCAAAGAACAAGAGACATAAGTCTGATATTGAAAATGGCGGCCTCATCCTGTGCCTACTTTGCTTATCCTAGGCACCTGTCGAGGCTTTCAAGTAATGCAAATGCTCCGATAGTTCGTTCCTCCTTGCAGCTTTCAGCACCCACTAATAATCCTAGTCACCCCTTCATTCTTCACAGCCCGTTCGTTCCAGAGGTACGGAGAACGGCTCCCAGGAGCCCCTTTCGAGATACGACTGAAGGCTTGCCTGCCCTCTTCCCTTTTCCTTTGCTTGTTTGGGTTGTAAACTATGCCTAGGATATGTAGTTCTGCTGCGTACGGTTGCCGATGAATTTGGCCACAATAGCAAAGTGATAGGCTAATTACTCTCTTATGCCTTCTCTATGTCCGTGATGGAGGTGCCAAATCTTCTGCGCGCTGAAGTGCCCTTCTCATATGAGTAATGATAAAGACAATAAGAGCAAAGTCTACAGGTCTTGCACTTGGTAGCTTGGATTTTAGAGCATAGCAGTGCTAGAAAGAGAATTGATTGCAACAGGACTTGCGTATCATCTAATTGTCTGTCTCGGATTGGCACTTTAGGTTTTGATCTAGCGAGAAGCTGAGAAAAGTTTTAGAATGAATAAGAATAAACAAGCACCAACTTTGACATTACTTGATCGGCGTGATAGTTGGAAAGAGTCCTAAGATCATCTTCAAATATAGGATGGGAGTTTTTGGCAATTATCGTGTTAGCATTTAAAGTCACTAAGTAAATTACTTTCACAGGAGCAATCTTTGGAACCAAGCCTTGAATTCAAAGAAAAGTTGTCCTTTATCCTTTGTGTTCTTCCATGCACCTTGTTGATTGTTTCATTTAAAAATGCTACCTGTTAAGTGCTGACAGAGTAGAATTGCACATCTCTGTTCTATCTTTTCTTCTCTGGTGAGGCAGGTTGTGAAAGCTGTGGATTCCTTGCATTCTGAGTTCAGAGCTGTGGATAGTTTGGTAGCACATAATACTGCTCGTGTTCTTAAGGCTTTCCAAAATGCTCAGGTTGGATCTCATGTAAGTGAAACAGTTTTAGTTTTTGGGAGTAGAAGCTTGAGAGTAAAAACTTGTACTAACAACTTTTAGTATTTTATGCTGGCAAATATGCGTTCTTTATGTATCTTAAGGCATACGAGACCATTTTTTATAAGAATGTTGCTTGGTTAATCACATTACTACATACTTAATTCAGTGATTCTGTTTGAATCAAACTGTCCTTTCAGAGCAAGAAATTAAGGAGATGTTGATTCTATGTTCCCTTAAGATGATTATTATGCTGAGAAATAAGGAAAACCTCTCCAATTCTTTGTTGCATGACATTTATTAATTGGATGAATTAAAGCTGATTGCGATGTTAATGCTTATTTACTCCATCTTTCAACCTAAAATTTCACTGAAGCTCATAAAACTTTGTTCCATTTTGTGAAACTGTTTCCATTTTACTTTAGCTTAAGAATTGACCTTATTTTTCATGTTTATATGCAGCATTTTAGTGGATCCACTGGCTATGGCCATGAGGAACCTGGTGGACGTGAAGCACTTGACCAAGTTTTTGCAGAAATTTTTGGGGCTGAATCTGCGATAGTCCGTTCACAGGTTCACTTGTCTTTTTCCATATATTTTCTTTGCTTCCAGTATGTCATTTCATAGGTGTAAAGTAGTTCTCCAATCCCTCACATGCCTTAAACTTCAGTTTTTCTCAGGTACTCATGCAATCACCTGTGCCCTATTTGCTCTCCTGAGGCCAGGGGATGAGGTGAGAGGCTGAAGGATTACTTTGGGCCTGGAAATATGTGGTGAATATTGAGTCAATAATTAGACAATACTGCTGCTAATTTTTTACTGCAATAATTTGTTTTTGCACTGAAGTAGTTATCAGCTTTTGGCAGTTGCTGGTGCTCCATATGACACCCTGGAAGAGGTCATTGGAAAGAGGGATTCTCACGGACTTGGTTCCCTAGGAGATTTTGGAGTAAATTATCGAGAAGTTCCAGTATGCTAGCACATTCCAAAATCTTTTCTTTCAGTCATTTTTTGTTTGTTTGACTTGGAAACCACATTTTTTTCAGCTGGCCGAGGATGGTGGTCTTGACTGGAATTCACTTAAAGTTGCTGTGAAACCAAATACTAAGTGTGCACTGATACAGAGATCATGTGGATATTCATGGCGTAAAAGTTTAAGTGTCAAGGACATAGAGAGAGCAATAAAGATGATAAAGGTGAAAAAAGCAGATCCAGAATATTGAAACTTTCAAAATTAGAGCCATTTTAGTTTTGAAATAGGTGCATGCTTTTTGATATTGCACTATCCTCTTCCCTACTAAATGATTTGAAAACAACTTATACTTTTCCAAACAAATTAATTTATTTTCCTCAAACTTGTAATGTGGAATTCCCCAGTTTACAAATTGCTCACAATTCATAAACTAGTGCAGGCACAGAACTCCAACTGCTTGGTCATGGTGGACAACTGCTATGGTGAATTCGTTGAAATCATTGAACCTCCAATGGTGGTAAGGCACACATTATACTTTACTTTCAGATCCCCCCCTCCCCCTCGAAAATAGTGAATAATCTGTAAAATGGGCCTGCAGGGAGCAGACTTAATTGCAGGCAGCCTTATAAAAAATCCCGGTGGAACTATCGCACCTTGCGGGGGATATGTTGCTGGGAAAAACAAACTGGTAAATGCTGCAGCTGCCCGTCTCTCAGCACCTGGGCTTGGAGTTGATTGTGGGTCCACACCTGGAGATGTTATGAGAGCATTTTTTCAGGGATTGTTTCTGTCGCCTCAAATGGTCGGGGAGGCAATTAAGGTAATGATTTGCGCATTCTTAAGTTTTTTTTAATAGAAAAGGAGATTGGTCTAGCTGGTCATTTCTTCCTACATCTTTTTTTTTTTCAAATGGAAAATCATGCAGCTTAGTTGTTTTCTTATGCTCTGTAAAGGGTAGCTTTCTAATAGCTGAAGTCATGCAAACAAAAGGGTATAAAGTGCAGCCACCACTTCGTGCTCCTCGCCACGATATTGTACAGGTTTTTCCCCAAGACATTAATTCTTCTGATTCTGAAATCGATTTAGAATACAAGTAGAGAAGGTATGAACTTCATTAAAGTTTCCTGCATGATGTTGATTTTCTTTGTTCATTCCTCAGTCACATACAATGTTACGCAAACAACTTTTATTTTTTTATCATCATTTTGCAAGCACTGTATTGTTGGGAATTTTACTGGTTAAGTAAATTGTGTCTGCTTGCTTCTGATGTTATTCTTAGGCAGTGGAACTTGGATCTAGAGAGCGGCTTCTTGCTTTTTGTGAAGCTGTTCAAAGAAGCTCTCCTGTCTCTTCATTCACTAAACCAGTGGCAGGAACCACTGCAGGCTATGCCTCAGAGGTCTGGACCAGGGAAATCTTTTCTGATTCAATCGCCAATTGATTGTTATCAACATATCTAGTTCCGAGTAAATTATGAGTTTTTTTGTGGGTTTTGGTGAGCAGCTTGGACTTTTGTCTCTCGTGGTCTGTTTTATCAGGTGATCTTTGCTGATGGAACGTTCATAGATGGGAGTACAAGTGAGCTCTCCTGTGACGGGCCACTGAGAGAGCCATTTGCTGTCTTTTGCCAGGTTGTTGTTTGTACTTCTCTACGATCACTAATAGATAGGAGGAAATTAAATTTCCTTGTGAATTTAATGGGTTAAAAATGTTGAATACTCATGTTTGAATAATTCTTTGGTGCAGGGCGGAACCCATTGGACACAGTGGGGACTAGTTCTCGGGGAGATTCTCAAGGTTATTTGATCGTTACCGCTTCACGGCAGCTTCCTAGGCAATTCTTTTTCTGCTTTCATCTGCTGAGGCTTTGATCGATGAGTTAATTAAGAGGCAAATGATTGAGGTGCGGCTAATTTGGTAAATATTTCTTCTGCATTAATGCCATTTGACCACAGTGGATCGAGACGGTCTTGTTGTCAATGCTGAAACTCAGTTACTCTTCTGCCTTCAAAGTCGATTCTTCCTTCCCATTCTAGGGAAGTTGTTTCTGAGCAGCTCAGCGGAGGAAGTGACCACATGCGGTGGCACCGCGGAGACTAGGACAAGACTCATGATCCTCAATCCTGATTGAGTAACGAGGAAGGTGTTAGGGTACTGTCAAGTTTGTCTTCTCAGAGAGATTTTGATTGCCTTTGTTGGGTTGTACTGGAAAATGAACAGGGCAGTCGAGCTACTTTGGAAGTGTTGTGAATGAAATTCGTTATCTTTCACCCTGATTATGTCATATACTATTTTCTAGTGGGAACACTGTACAATGTTAGCTAAGTCGGAGATTATTATAATCTTCACTTGCTTCTTCCCCAAAAATTCAAAAAAAGAAACAGAAAAAATCACTCTTTTTTTCCGTATATGAGAGAAAGAGTGCCTTTGCCGTCTAATCATAGACCGGTCCGGCAGAAATAGAGAAAATTTCCCTGAAATACTGTCCTTTTTATCCTAACAAGTGGCATCCCTTTCGTCGAAGCCCCCTGTCGGAAAATGGGGCATGTGCCAAATGAGAAATAGAGGAATCGGTGGATGAGCAAGGATGTGTAGACGGTGGGCCTATCAAGCGATTGTGGCATTCAACCATTTGATTGCACGGATTAGTGTCTCTTGAATCATCTCGGTACTTCAACTTCGTAAGCGAGGGACGGACATAAAAGGAGGATATTAATCTTTTTCGTCTGGGAGATTAGCTGTGCCCTTTTGTTTAGTCGCACCAGATGACAAATTCTCCCCTTCTGTTAACTCTGTCATTCGTCCTCAGAAGAAGTTCTCGATTACGCATGCTACAACATTGGAATTGGATAATATAGTCGTCCTCAATTGATTAAAAGGTATCACTCTACAATGATATCGCTCTTACAAATCTCCCTTGGCTCCTGCTCTTCCCTGGGAGTGTTACGTGGTGATTATTGTCCTTGCAAGAAGAGACCCATCGGCTGTTTGTCTTTCTCGAAGCCAAAGCTTGCCCCTTTGCATTCGCCTGGCCGCTTCAACTTCCGACTCAGGTTCCCTGGAGCCTCAAGATGGTGCTTCTTGGAGGTGGATGGGGACAAAGATGTAATTTTGGTGGGAGATGGGATGAAGAGGAGGAAGAGAGTGGTCCTGGCGAGGTTTAACAATCAGGGTGGGTTTGGCTTTAATGGCGGCGGAGGCGGGAAGGACGATGGAACAACGGCCAGGGTTGTTGGGAATCTTGTCTTAGCAATTGGGTTGACATATCTTTCTATGACTGGGCAGCTTGGTTGGGTCTTGGATGCTATCGTCTCTATCTGGGTACTGCCCTCTTTCTCTATCCGATCTGCTCTCTCTCTAGTGTGGGTGTGGAGATGTGGCTCACTTAGGAAGTTCATGGTAAATAAGTGAATATTGAGAAGTTCAATATCATTTTTATATGGACATCTGGTGCAAGAATGAAGAGGTTGATGTCTTTTTATGGCTGCTCTATTGAAATCAGTTTCCTAATCCCTTTTTCCTGCTGATCTACGAACTGATGGTGCCTTCGTTGTTTTGAGCTGTAACGTTGTTAGTTTATTTTTCTGAAACTCTGCTGCTTTTTATTCAGTTGCTTCTGCTAGTTCATTGGCTGGATCTGATTCATTTTATGGCTTCTTCCTGCAGCTACTTGCTGTGATTATTCCAATCTTGGGTTTGGGAGCTTTCTTCTGGTGGGCTGGAAGAGATATAGTTCAAAGCACTGTAAGGCTTCTTCATATATTAGCCATCTCTCTTTCAGTGTTTTCGTACTGCAAAGCAGTGACTAATGAACTAGAGCATTATTGTTACGTATACATTTGTGTTTGTGTGTGTATGCCAGCTGTATAGCACATAACAAACTAATTCGAGTTTGCTGTTCATTTTCTCATTTTCACATAAATTTTGTTTGATGTGCTGCAAAGTTGGTTTTACTGGCAAAACAGAGCTTCTATACTCTCACAAACAGACCCTTCATTTGGCTGCCCTCTGTGGACTTACCTCTGTTTTCTCTTCTACTTTCTTGCAGTGTCCAAACTGCGGAAATGACTTTCAGATTTTCAAGTAAGGAAAACAAAGGCTGAAATTCAATTCTAACCAAGGACTGTATGATCTAAAAAGCTAGTGGTTTTGAACTTACACAAATATATTCTTGTTGCAGATCTTCTTTGAATGATGAATTGCAATTATGTCCCTTCTGCAGTCAGCCCTTTTCAGGTAATAACCAAGCCTTGGGTTCTATAGGCAACTCTGATTCCCAAAATAATATAAATGTTCACCTATTATATTGTATCCTGTGTTTGCACAACTTGCAGCATGTTTCCTTGTTGTTCCAAGGAATATTGTAGCAGGATCCTGGACTAGCTCAAGGGATTAACATATGGTTAAAGTTTTGTTTGAATTAATTAGTTGTAGTTGTTGGTGTTATTTATATTGTATACTTGAGCATTTTGTAATGAATGTTGCTAATGTCCTCTTTAATTGTAATACTTTAAACTATAGTTGTGGATGGCAAGTTTGTGAAGGAACCGGTGAAGTTCTCGAATGAATTTTCATCAAAGACAAAAGCAGCCAATGAGTTCTCTCCTCGATCAAGAAAAGGTTCTCTCTTTGGACTCCGATGCTACTTCTTCATTTGAAATGTCCTATCTCTACATTGTCTTTTGTGATAAATATTTCATGACACATCCATCAGAACTTTGCCTCCAGTAAAAAGGAAAAGCTTTGCTGTGATACTAACATATCAATAGCTTTCTCTCAGGAAAAGATTCTTCCAGGGCCATTGTGGATGTTGAGGCTGAAGTAAAAGATGTAGACTGAGATCTCAAGACCACAGTTTTCATGGTATGCATTTACTGTGGAGCTATTACTCATTGTCCTGTTCTCTTATATCCCATTCTGCCATAAATTTACGTGTTCTTAATACATAGAAAGGATTTTCTTATTCATTTTTATATTTGTCTGCTAGAAATCTGTCATGATATGTGGGAGCTTCAAAATTCTACACTGGTACATATATTAAAGATTTCAAGCAACAGAAGGAAGGGTGGCTACTGGAAGAGATGCAGAATCCACTACTCAAGGGAAGCAAGGTTCTTGCTGTTTGTATAAGATAGAGATTCGTTTTTGTCCTAAGTTCGTCTGCATGTTCTGACCTAAAAGCTTCCAAAATACCAATGTGCGATATGTTACTGTTGTGCTGGAAAATCTTTAGTCTCGGATTGCTGTTGCTGCACGAATCTGTTTCAAATTCTCTCGTCCCGCTCCTGTAAGGTTCATGTCAGACAAAGTTACTGTTACCATATTAAACAGAACCAAGTACTATGCTGGAATAGATTGTCTCAAACATAGGGATATGTCTCTGCAAAAGAACTGCATCTGGCAGATGACAGGGTCCGCATGAAAAACAAAAGCAGCAGCAGTAACACGAAGAATGGACATTATCCTCTGCACGTGCCGTGGCACTCATCAGACTAGACAAAGTTCTGGTTGAACCAGGATTCCGACGCTACCTAGCAGGAAATTCTGCAGCAAACGTTAAACCAACGTCAAGGAATATGGATTTCCCGAAAAGAGGGGGGTAAAATGTATTGGGTGGCAACTGGCAAATTGAGATGAGTCCATAAAGGGCAAATTGAATTAAGGTTTACTTTCATAAACTGATGAACAATGCAACATCCCCAAACTCTACTAAAATAGGTTCTAATTGAATGAGATCGATGTACAGTGAATAAATAATATTTATTTATTTATTTATTTTGTAGTTGAATGAATTGTAATCACAAGAAAAAGAAAATTAAAAGAGAAAATGAAAAACCAGAAAAATGGAAAATTTACATGAAAGGTGAAAACTTTAGAAATCAGCAGTCAAGAGCTCCTCCTCCTCTGTTTTCTGATCTCTCTCGTCTGTGTCTTCCTTCGCCTCCATATGCTGCAGACTAATCAGGCGAACCCATTTTCACGGGCATAGATATAAGGGGAGAGATAGAGGGGAGGAGAGAGAAAGGAGCTTGAATTCCCCAGCTTGACCCCTTCTATTCTCCTCCACCACCTTCCTCAAATCTTAGATTCCTCTCCTTTCCCCTCCCTTCAATCCCTGAACAGTCGCCATGAACCAGAAGGCTAATGTCTCCAAAGAGCAGAACGACAGGCACCGAAAGGTCCAAATTTGCTGTTCCCTTCAGAGTTGATGCCGTTTCCTTATGCTTGATCTGATATTGTGTTCTGGGTCGAATCGTGCTCAATCGCATCGGTTCTTGATTCCATTTCCAGTTACTGGCTCCGAAAGTATCCGGTCTAGTTTCTTATCATGATCTGTCTGCTTGGATTTCGGAGTAGTCGTTATTTGTCAAAAATTGATATTTCCGTCATCCTTTGCTGGTTTGGAGGTTGATCTGATGCGTAGATGCTCGTTGTTTCTTAGATCAGTCTAATTGTTATTGCTTCCTTTGGTGCATCGATTTCATAAGGACTTTCCTTTTCTGGGTGCAAATGTCTTGCTTTCATGGGATTCTTCATTTGAATGAGGAAACAAGTATCTGCAGGTTTCACATGATGAGATTTGACATGGAATATGGACTCTAGCTGTATAAAATTCAAATAATGATTTGCATTCTCCATGCTACTTGGTGAATGCATTGGCTTAATGGAGCTTTTGCATTGGGTAATTGAGTGGTAGCTCGATCTGCTGATATTAGGAGCTTTTCCAAAAAAGTCCTTGCGCTCCTTATAGCTGAGCACTTATCATTGTGGCTTATCCTATCTCACCTATGTTTTTGGTTTTTGTAAAATGTATAGATCCTGGAAGGCCTTCTCAAATTGCCAGAGAACAAGGAATGTGCCGACTGTAAAGCTAAGTATGTTACTTGAAATTTCCAATGCGGAGATAATCATGCAGATTTTTGATTTCAGTATGCTAGGGCTGGTAATGATGAGTCCTTTGCTGTGCATTTTGGCAGAGGTCCCAGATGGGCTAGTGTGAATTTGGGCATTTTCATATGCATGCAGTGCTCTGGGATCCACAGAAGTCTTGGTGTTCACATATCCAAGGTAATTTTTTGGTTTCTCTATGTAAAGTATTGATTTTCCATCACAATCCGGTGTTTTCCTTTTGATGCATACTAACTGCAGCAGCTATTAATTTGCAATGTGTAATTTTATTACCAATCTCTATAACCATGACTCTGATTGCCCCTCCTTGCAGGTCCGATCTGCCGCATTGGATACATGGCTTCCGGAGCAAGTTGCATTTATTCAATGTAAGTGTGTTATTTATGTTGAGTGTGCATGTTTTTCCTCTTAGCAGTCCCATGGAGGGGCTTGTACACCATTTTTAGATGCTTCTTTCTATTTACAGCTATGGGAAACGAGAAGGCAAATAGCTACTGGGAAGCTGAATTACCTCCAAATTATGACAGGGTTGGAATCGAAAATTTTATTCGTGCAAAGTACGTTGTTGGAGTTGAAACTATCTAGTCCACTGTTATCAAAACTTGTCCTCCTTGTTATGTTGCCTTCCTCTCTTTCCATTATATTGCCCATTCGTGAAACTGTTTATAGGTATGAAGAGAAGCGATGGGCTCCAAAGGATGGAAAGCCACCACCAAGGGTGCAGGAAGTGAAGACATCAAGTTGTGGACAGAAACCTGCAGGAGCAAGTTCCCAGCCATATGTGGGTAACTCGGAGAATCTCTTTGAGGAGAGGAAGAATGCTTCTCAAACTGCAACTACAAAAACAAGTATACCTGCACCAAAAATAAGTCTTCCTAGTCCCCCTAAAGGACTGGGACAGGTACTTCCTATATCTTGCTGTCAAAAATCGAAGGTGACTCCTCTTGGTTAAAATGCTCCAAACTTACACGGGACATGAAATTTCAATATTGACAGGTCACTCCAGTTGTGAAGCCTGTGGACCCAGAGCCTGCTGCAGGGCCCACTAAAGCTACAGAACTGATCACAGATGATACACCAGCTGCTGCCTCCCCTCCAAAAGTCGATCTTGCAACTGATCTTTTTGGCATACTATCAATGGAAGGCCCAGGTGAGAAGATGCCTGAGGCAGCTCCTACTGATGATTGGGCAGGTTTCCAGTGTACGTGGAGTCTTTATTTAGAAGTGTCTGTTAATTGTCGGTAATCTTATTACTTAGTTAATTGGTCAACTATGCAAATATTAACTTTTCCTTTGTGCAGCTGCTGGAGCGGAATCAACTGTTGAGAAAGAGAAATCTGTTTCTCCAGAGGCTATTGAGGGTGCCACCACCCAAAAGACTTCTGAGATTGAGGACCTTTTCAAGGACACACCTGCATTGACCCCCATACCAGAGAAACCTCAGAAGGATGTGAAAAACGATATTATGAGCCTATTTGAGAAGGCAATTCTTTTACAGAAGAATATTGCAAGATCTTCAGTTCTACATATTTGAAACCTTGATCAGCTTTTAGGTTCAATTTGCAACGTAATGTTGTACTAGTAGTTGTGGGGTACTGCTTAGTCTAACTTAAGATATATGTTATGCAGTCCAACATGGTCTCTCCATTTGTGATGCATCAGCAACAATTGGTGATGCTTGCACAGCATCAGTCCCTTATGATGGCTGCTGCCACTGCCAATTCTGTTGGTGGAGAACCAAAATCTACTGGCGGTTCTCAACAAACTGCTTCTAATGGGACGAACTTAGCCATGAATTGGCCAAATGTCGGGTACCAAATTCCAGGAATGACAATGCCGGCAGGAGGGCAGGTTGATCTGCAGAAACTAATGCAGGTAAAGATAGGACAGATTGAAGGCCTTGAGCTCTCTCTAGATGTTTGGATTAATTGGTTGGTCTGTCTTGTGTTCAGGCAAGGAACATGGGAATGTTGAATCCATCTGGGAACTCCATGCCATATCCGTCAGGGTATACTCTTGATTCAAACTTTTCTTATAGGAAAAGTATGATGTAAAATGTCAGTGGTTATATTGAGTGGGAAATATAATATGTGTGGTTTCATTAGTAGGTCCCGATTGACATAGATTCTCTATTAATTGAATCAATATATTACTCTGATGGGACAAGAACATTGGTAAAGAGAAGTGATTAGGAATGTGTACAAAATGAGAAGTTTCAGAAGATGAATTAACTGCCGCCTAAAAATAGAAAATAAGAAGACCCTGAACTCATATTTTGTATCACAGCATGCTAATTCCTGTTGTTATTTTCATTGCACAGGTTGTTTGCAACTGGTCAACCTGCGGCATCTAATGGTACTACGGGAACTGTGCCAAGTAAACATCAGGCATCATCCCCAGTTTCGTCCTCCTCCTCATCTTCTCCGACTAAGTCCGGAAAAGACTATGACTTCTCCTCCTTAACTCAAGGAATGTTTGCAAAACGCTGAATGGCCTCAGTGGCTACACGGAACTTTAAGAGAAAAAATGGTTGTTCAGTTTTGAGGGTCATAGTCAACAGCCTCGAGGAGTATCTCTCTTTCCTGCACTGGGGAGTTGTAAATTTCGGGCAGCTATATTTGTATCATCGATAGGCTACGGTGGGAATAAAAATGTATTTTGGATATTTCTACATGCCTTGTTTAGATTAACATTTTGTCATGTTGAAATGATTCTCCATATGGGCTCCTTCAATGTTTCAGAGTTTACTACAATTATATTCGAACTTTGCTTTGTTTGAAGAAATATCAGGTCGGGAGTATCAACTTGTTCAGTCAAGTTGCATGCTGCTGTTTGATACTCTGCAGTATATGATGTTATTAGAACTAAAATGTCAATCATTACTTTTCATGCTTTCAGAGCTCTGGGCCAGATTTCAAAATTATAAATTTTGTCTGAGCTCTTTCTTTCAAATTTCTACTCCAACACAAGACTATACAGCAAATACAAACACAATATTTTAGCGCAAATGATCTCTATTTTGTCTGATGTTTCTACAGTTTCTGCTATTGTTGCGGATTGGAAAATACGTCAGAGTCCTGGAAAAGGTCTACATTGCAGCTGCTGTAGGTGGGAAAAGCCGATCAGATGCGTGAAGATGCCTACCTGTCCTAGTCGAAGGGCCCCATTGCAAGCGTAAAAGATTTTGCTGAGAGTCCATTCAAGGAAGACTAGGAATCTATCATCATGAGGCTTCCTGATGTAAAGGAAATAGTATATAGCTTGGTTGATCCAGGCTGAGAACTCACGGAATAGAAGCACACTGCAATAAGAATGGACCAAAGGAGGACGCTGCACTGGCAGTTCATAGACAGCAGTAATACACACTCAAGAGTACAGGGAAAAGGACTAGCCACGTGCCATCGGCCCAAATATATGTCACCGCTGAACTCTGCAACAAAGAGTGAGTGACAGCAGCAGCAGCGACTTCTCCATCTCAACTACTGCTACTGGACATTGAAATTCATGTCTATATTGAGTAAAAGAAAGCCCATCAAGATTTAGTGAAGGTAGGGCCGTGATGCTGGATGATTTGGGACTGGCCCATCTGTTAGCCATTCAATTCTGTAGCCCACAACCCAGGCAACATGTAGTTATAAGATTGAAGATCATATCTCCTCCCTGATTATCAACATGAACACTTCCCTTTAAGACTACATTCGTTCTGTATATCCATATCCACACTCGAACCGAAAACTGACCAGTTGAAGTGTAACAAGCTCTTTGGCTAAATAGTCATAAGATCTTTAATTCCTTCTATCTTTACATGCAGAAGATCAAATTGTTGATATCTCATCGCTACTATCGCATCTCGTTTTCCTTGCTCACGGATGCTGCCTGATGACAATGACATGCAACGGTATATATATGGCATTTTTTGATACTCACAGCCGACTATTTATTATGTCACATGTACCTGACTTGTGAGTAAAGCAAAGGGAACTTCAATACACCAACAGCAATGCCAGACGCCCTACTTATGGCTGTCTCCTCGAGAAGACGACTTGCCCTCTCTGAGAAACTCATGTCTCGAGAGCATATATAGGGGAGTATCGGGTGGAAGCACCACTAAATTATGAAAAACTTTTATTGAAATATGATATTTTGATCGATGTCCGAGATGGGTATGATGGGGGGACAGTGTCGTAGGGGTCCAGTATCCATCGAGACCAATAATGCTTTCTTGGACTCGGACAGGGAAAGAACCTTTCTCGATCGACCTCGAAGGACGCATATCGACTTTTTTCTCCCTAAAGCAAGGCCCTGTTGGATATGGGACCTTCACAGAGTGATGAATATCATCCCCTTTCAAAAGATGCAAAATGCAAAGGATTGTTTTGGAGAGGAAGCTCACCGTGACGTGTTGCACCCTCAATTTTTCATGGAAAGCTTGCGAGAGGCTGCCTGGAACGTTACGGGTATGATAACCCGGTGCCCCTTTTTGTAAGTAAGATTTCGATCTAATTCTTACTGATAAAAAAAGAAAAGCATCCGGGTTTGAGTTTGAGTACACGTCCTTTCTCCATCCCAACCGAGAGCTCAAAACCCTAGATCCCATTGCTAATGAAAGGTAGACCACTCGAGTAAGCTACAAACCCCGGATCGTGATTCCACGAGAGCACGCAGATCATTTGTTAGACCTACCAACATGTCAAAACGTATTGTCATGTGTCCGGTTCCTTTACACGCTCCATCTTGACCTGTAGGATCTCTTGAATGGACATTATCGGACTCCGTACATGCGATGACGATCGGACAGGACCGACCCTTCCTTAAATCCACGCCACTTTTTTCCGCAACCGCCCGAATCGATAGCAGAAGCATCTCGAGATCATGTGATTGGGTGCTTTTCATGCTAATGGGGTCTACTAATGAGATGGTTGGATATAAACATTTACCGGTGAAGTATCGGATTCCACGTCGGATTAATTAGTGCCTATTGACTTTATAGATATCGTATAATATATATGAAAAAGAGGGATCGATTTAATTATTGTCAAGGTTAAAAATATAGAAAAGGTGTATGCCAAATAGTTTTCTTATGGTGAAGGACATATTTAAAAGGGATGTAGCTTAATCAATCCCTCAATTTTAGATTTTTTTGAATTATAATGAATTATATGGTAAGACTAGATGGTATATTCCAAGTTTCGAATAATTGATATTGTATGTTAGACCGAAAATATCTTTACAAAAATGTTAAGAAGAGGCATCTTAACCAGTCAGCAGGAATCATACAGGATCCTATGGTTTAAAATCCAAATCCAAAAATAGATAAAATTTTGAAAAAGTGCAAAAGAAACCATTTAATTTAAAAAATGTGCCGGAATTAGGTGGAGTGGAGAGGTCCATAATTGTTGACTTTTTTGTCCACCTTTGCCCTCCACGGGAGCGTACTATCACCACCACCGATCGATGCAAAATTCCCTAATTTTTTATTTCTATCTTAAATTATCATAAAATAAAAAAAATCTTACATTATAAAAAATTTATAATTAAATATGACACTTTTAATATGGAATTAAGAGACCTTGAATGTAAAATTTGTCTCTTTTTTTTTCATTTTTTTCGATTATATTTTATTTCAGATTTTTTAATTGGATAAATAAAGGAAATTTTAGTAATTTGAAACATTTTCACCTTTTTGACTGGCGTGGGGGCCATGACTTGTGATGACTTTGACCACACGACTTGTGTCACGTCAATTTTTGCATTTAAAAAAACTATTTATTAAAAATTCAACCAGTAATTAATTAAAAAAAAAGGAAAATCCCACATATCATCGGCAGCAACACGTCGCCATCGTGGACCGCCTTGTCCACTCCACCATCTGTTCCTCCCCCTTTGGTTCCTCTTGTTCGGACAAATGTCATTTTTCTCGAGTTCTTTCGGGCAGGATCTTTTCCTCCATACCTACCCTCGTGTTAAAGAGTTATTTACATATATACCATTGACCGTTGAACGGACCAAAACCACAGGCATTCAAAATTCTCCTGCCTTCCATCCCCACCTCATGCACAGCGTCTATCCTGATCGGTTTCAGTTTCGTTTTTCCTTTCACACGTGCAGCTCGACTCGACGAGGGGCAATTCCACCTTTCCGTTCCTAATCACTTTTTTTTTATATTCGAATCGAATTTACCGTTAATAAATAAAATTATTATAACATAAATTATTTCTATTTATAAGATTAAAAATAAATCTCTAAGGGAAAATTATCTTATACCATTTCATCATACTTATGTGAGTAATCACTCAATCCTTAATGGAGCTCGCAATAATTAATGTTCCTCTCTCAGGGGTTAGTTTGCAAATTAATCAAACAAGGGGGCATACACCAATTAAATTAAAATTTGCCGATTACTCCTCTTTTTCTTCCCCCTGTTATGAATGAGTTTTATTTGTCTAGAAAATAGAAAAAAGTAATGATAATTTAAAACTCAATTAATAAGTGTAAAATATTTTTAAATTTATTTCGAGAATTGTGTCATTAATTACATGTATTTATCCAATTAATCTTGTCATCTCTTTTTTTTTTTTTACCGTAGAATACCTCTGATCCAGCTGAAGTATATCTCGAGATTAATCTACGATCGAAATGTGATTCTTGAAAAAATTTACATCAATTTCTCTAATATAAGATTTAATTTTTAGATTATTTATTTAAGTGTATGGTGAGAAAATCATTAATTCAAGCCAAGTTTGTGTAATCTTGTCATCTCTTATCTCTAACAAGGTCGATAAAACGGTTTTCCATTTAGAGAACACTCGCCACCTCAAGTTAAAATTTTGAAATCTTCTCGCGTAACTGAAGGCTTGAAGCAACGATCAATGACAACAGAGAAGCCAATCCCTCTGTGTCCGAAGGGGGTGATTGCTGATCTTCTGGGCTTTTCCTCTTCCTTCTAACAGCCTCAACCCCTTGCCCTTGCTGTCACTCCTAGCCTCAAAACTCTCGCTCTTCGGTTGCAGGATAAACCCAAAACCGGATTCCTCATTCTCGGGCGATTGCCGCGTTCTCAGCTCCTCCCCTTCTTCCCTGCTGAAGCTTATGGGAATTGTGAATAACTAAAAGATCAAGCTTTCTCTGAGTCTTGTGCGTCTTTCTAGGTCGAGGTTTTCAGCTTTATTCTCTGTTCTGTAAAGCTATTCCTGGGAATTAAAGTGCGGCAGCTGCGGATTCCTAACTTGATTTTGGGGTTTTTGTGGCTCTAAGTTCTGAGAAATGCGAGCTCGTATATGCTGAAATTGAGGCAAGGAGTCCGAATTCCGAGGGTCGTGATTTACTTCATCCCCAGAAGTTCGAGTCTCTGGAGGAAGAAACAGGGATTGCAGTTGGAGTTTTCTTCATTTTTCGAGCTTCAAGCATCGCGGCTTTGAATTGGTTAAGTTTGAGACAAAGGGGCTTTGAATTCGAGAATTGGAGGTCATTCTCTTTCCAAAAGTTCAAGCCTTTGGAGGCAAAGAAGTGGTTCTGATTGAGCTATTGAATGGGTTTTTGAGCTGGGATGATGTTATCTGCAGCGTCTCCAACGTCCATGGCACGGAGCTCACTGGAGGAAATGCTTGATTCCCTCCGACGCCTAGATGAGGCCGAGAAGCCTAAAGACTTGCCTCCCGCTTTGCCCACCAGACCCACCTCAAAGGCCCGCTTACCCAAGTCGAGGCGACGGTCGTTGCCATCAAACTTCAAAGTTGAGAATGGAAATGACAATAATACCATGAACACTCATAATCAGCTCAGTTTTACTTTGAGTGAGGTGAATAAAGGAAAAGAAGATTCAAAGAGGAAAAAGAAAGAATTGGGTAGCAGTAGGAGCAGTTTTGGGAGCAAGAAAATGAAGAAAGATCTGAATGTGGAGTCCCCCTATGGGATTGATGTAGAGGAGACAAAAGAGGGGATCCAGTGTTTTGCCTACACAACTGAGTCAGGCCAGGATTCGGGCTTGACATTGAGAATAAGGGAGCCAGAATGGGAGGATGACATTGGCTACTTTATCAAGAAGGTAACTTGTTTGGTGATCACAGAGATTTTCCTTCTTTTGCTCACATGATGATTTGGTGCATAAACAATTAAGCTTAGAGGAGAAATACTTTTCAGAAAAAAAGGAGAAATAGGTAATCATGGAGAATTAGAAATTGCAACAAAATTTGTTCTCTGCGTTGGTGAGGAAATGACATGTTCTCAACCATTATACATACCATGTCACTTTCTCGAGAAATTACATTTTTGTATGACTGTCTTATGTTTCAGCTCTGAATTTAATTCGGTTGTTTGTGTTGATTTTGATTTTACAATGGTTCAGAAACTCTCTGTTTGGTGCCGACTAGTTGATGGCCAGTGGGAGTTGGGGACAATACTATCAACTTCTGGAGAAGAAGCTTGCATTTCACTTTCAGATGGAACTGTAAGTTCCATGACTTGACTTATCCAAAAAAAAAATATTATCCTATTTAAATTGCCTCAACTTATATTATGTAACTGCCTTAGACTATTAATGTCCCGACTGGAGATCTTCTACCTGCAAACCCAGATATTCTTGAGGGTGTAGAGGATCTTATGCAGCTTAGTTATTTGAATGAGCCATCAGTACTTCACAATCTCCAGTACATATATTCCCGGGATATTATTTATGTGAGTACATCCCTCTTTAATTTAATTGATCTTGCAAAAGTAGTTTCTTATTTTACTATCTTTGCTATTCTTACTCTTGTCCTTCCATTGAAAAGAGTAAAGCAGGGCCAGTGTTGATTGCAATTAACCCATTTAAAGATACGCAAATTTATGGAAGAGATGTCATTACATCTTATAGACACAGAACTGCCAGCAGCCCTCATGTTTATGCTGTAGCAGATACTGCATATAATGAGATGATGAGAGGTAGGTTGTGCCATTCATGCTGTTCTTTCTGGCTTCCATTTGGCATTTCATTTCATCTTTGCTTGGTAAAATTCTCAACTGGATTGTTTCTTATACATGTGCTTCTCTTTTCTTTGCTACTATTTTGGCCTTGTAGATGAAGTAAATCAGTCAATCATCATAAGGTGTGTAGAATATATTTCTTGACAATTGACCTATCAAGTGTCTCTTCTTGAATTTATGTGAAACCATTAAAGAGGAGTGTGAAAATAATTTGCCTTGCAGTGGCGAAAGTGGAGCAGGAAAGACTGAGACAGCCAAAATTGCGATGCAATATTTGGCCGCTCTTGGAGGTGGCAATACTGTTGGAATAGAGCACGAGATTCTTCAGACAAGCTGTATACTAGAAGCATTTGGAAATTCAAAAACTTCCAGGAATGACAATTCTAGCAGATTTGTGAGTTGTGTCTCGAATTTTTGAAGATAAACAAAGAGTCATTATAAGTCTCTCACTTTTGTCAATTGTACACCATACAGTTAATTTCTTTAATACCAACTAGAATTTGGGAACATGTTGCTTATCATTATGCTGATTCTTACAATGACTGTTTTAATTGGTGCAGGGGAAGTTCATTGAAATCCATTTTAGCACATCAGGCAAGATTTGTGGTGCTAAAGTACAAACATGTAAGGAATCTGCAGTTAGTTGGCTTGGCCATTTGATCACATATTCAATATGCCTGTCTGAACGCTATGGACTGATCACATATTCACATCTTGTTTGCATGTGAAATGCTGAATCTCCTAATTTTCACTGTGGTTAGTTCTGCTAGAAAAGGTAATCTACAGTTCTGTGTGTGAAGACTTGCTCCTTGTCTTTGTACCAATTTTGTGAAAATATTATGTTTCCATTTGCTGTCTTTAAAGTTTATATCAATCTTCTGATATCACTAAATGTTTTGAGCAGTCTAGGGTTGTTCAATTGGCTAAAGGAGAAAGGTCATACCACGTATTTTACCAACTCTGTGCTGGTGCTCCTCCACCTCTTAAAGGTTTTGTTCTACTACCACATCCCTATCTCAATTGATTCCAAAGAACGAATGTCCTTTTTTTTTGTGTACCCCACACATCTTACTTTCATATAATCTTGCAGAGAGACTGAACTTGAAATTAGCCCATGAGTATAACTACCTGAACCAAAGTGGGTGTCTGACGATTGATGGTGTCGATGATGTGAAAAGATTTCATCTTCTTTTGGTAATGACTAAATAATGGGATCACTTTCCTTTGTACTAATTGAAGGGTCATAGGTCACTGATGTTTTGCTTTCCAAAATTTATATTTGAATATCTCCAGGATGCATTGGATATAGTGCAGATACCAAGAGGAGATCAGGAAGAGGCATTTGCAATGCTCGCGGCAGTTTTATGGCTTGGAAACGTGACATTTCAAGTATTGGACAGTGAAAATCATGTGAATGTGATAGCTGATGAAGGTAATAATATGCATATCTAACTTCAAAGTATGTGATCAGATAATAAATGGAATCTTATTTAAATGTCTTAATCTTTTCTGAGTGTTCTTTTTGCAATTTTCTTGTTCTCACTATATATTGTTTATTTAAAACCTTGAAACTATTATTAACAGATGTGTTTTTCATGTTTACCCATTTTGACAGCTGTCACCACTGCTGCAAGGTTGATGGGTTGTGGAGTCAGTGATCTGGTGTTGGCTTTATCTACCCGTAAAATTGTAGCTGGGAAAGATAGCATTCCTAAAAAGTTAACTCTGCAACAGGTTGGCCTGGATCTCATCAACACATTGGTCTTTAAATTCATAAGTTATTGTTAGATGGCTTTCCATAACTTTGTAATTGCGAATAAATAACTTGGACATCAACAATTTTCAATTTCAGGCAAACAACACAAGAGATGCGTTGGCAAAATTTCTCTATACTGGGCTGTTTGACTGGCTTGTGGAGCAAATAAACAAGTCACTTGAAGTGGGAAAGCGATGCACTGGAAGGTCCATAAATATCTTAGATATCTATGGATTTGAGTCCTTTAAGGTGTGCAGAACACATTAGTATATATTACTGGATTTTTTCTTATATGGTAGCACATGTTTAGTTTCTAATCAGAATCTAGAAATCATCTTCAGAAGAACAGCTTTGAGCAATTCTGTATTAATTATGCAAACGAGAGGCTGCAACAGCATTTTAATCGACATTTATTCAAGCTGGAGCAGGAGGTAAGTGTCCATTTTTACTGTTGCTTTTAGATTGACTGGGTCTATTTCTGCTGTTGCTTTGAGATTGGTCAGGTGTTTCCGCATCCGTATCTGTTGACCTTTAATGTGATCTGTTTGTCCTGTATCCAGGATTATGAGGTGGATGGAATAGACTGGACAAGAGTTGATTTTGAAGATAATGAAGATTGCCTGAACCTGATTGAAAAGGTGAATTAGGTCCCTGGAGTATTATTTCCTTTTAAGTTCTTATGATTGATGTGTCATATAAAAGAGTTTTTCTAAAATGTGCACTAAGGGCAAAGGATAGGCAATCATGACTTACCTTATATAATGAAATCACCATTAATTAAATAATTTAAATTTCTTTGAGTAACTAATTTATCCTTCATTTAATATTAGAAATTGTTTATATCAAATTGATTCTTTCTTATAAAAAATAAAAGCAATGTTAACATGATTGTAGATAAAACTAAAATTTTAATTATTGAAATTTTAAAATAATATTTTTTTAGATTTTAGATTTTTTTATGGTTTCTAAAAATCTCTTTGGGTTTGTTAAAATTTTCAGGTTTATTAATTTCGGAATTTAGGAGTTTGTAATTTTTAGTATTCGATTTTTTGGTTGATTTTTTAGTGTTTTTAGATTTTAAAGATTTTTTAGAATATTAAAATTTTAGAATTTATGTTATTTTAGATTTTGTTTTAGAAAGATAATGCTGATATATTTTTTCTATAATAAAATTTTCTTGCTGGAAATTTGTTTTCAAATTTGATGAAAAGGTTATTTTTTTATATTAACATTATAATTATCTTTTAATTAATGATAACTAACACACACACACACACACACACACACACATATGTATACATAGAAATTTATCATTGTTTAGCATGTGTCCTTAGGGCACATAATAGAAAAACCCTATATAAAAATTAATATTATTTCTTTTGGATATTCTGTCTAGGCTTAGTGATATATTATCACCTTTTCATTGCTACTGCTTTTGGCTCCTCTGTCCCGCTGTGTGTAAAACTAAACTTAGGTAGAAGTTGCTCATTTTTTATTTATTGCATTCTTCAGAAACCACTGGGCATTCTGTCTTTGTTGGATGAGGAATCAAATTTTCCCAAAGCCACTGATCTTACCTTTGCCAACAAGCTTAATCAGCATCTAAATGCTAATGCTTGCTTTAAGGGTGAAAGAGATGCAGCTTTCTCCCTTTGTCACTATGCTGGAGAGGTTCGTAATAACTTTTCCCTCCTCCATTCTGTCATTTAGGTTTGTTGCAATGAACAAAAAATTCTGACCTTAGCTTTTGCTGAATGGGATTTAATTTGAGAATCTATATGGCATTTACATTAATATCAATATCATATAAGGTCATTAATGTGTGAAGCTCTTTTAGGTTCTGTATGATACTAGCAGCTTTTTGGAGAAGAATAGAGACCCTGTGCTTGCTGATTTGATCCAATTCCTCTCTTCAACTGGCTGCAAGTTGCCACAGTTATTTGTGTCTAGAATACTCAATCAATCACCTAAAGCAGGAAGTCCGTTAAATCACGTGGGTTCAATTGATTCCCAGAAGCAGAGTGTGGGTGCAAAGTTCAAAGTAAGTGATATTATGACAATGATGCATCATGGCAATATTAAAGACTCAAGCCAAACAGCTTATGTAGATTAGTCCCTATTAGAAGGTTAAGTGGATGCATTGTTTGTGTGCCTGCAGGTTCAACTTTTCAAGCTTATGCATCAGCTAGAAACAACAAAACCTCATTTTATACGTTGTATAAAACCAAACAGTAAACAGCTTCCAGGTTTTTATGAGAAGGACCTTGTCTTACAACAGCTCAGGTGTTGTGGAGTTGTAGAGGTTGTTAGGATCTCAAGATCAGGATACCCAACTCGAATGCCTCATCCGGAATTCGCTGACAGGTAGAGTTTCTGACTGTCTTCAATCTACGATATTCTGGTAGGAGTTGTAGGTTTCTCCAATGTTTATGTTATGAACAGTAGGTGACTTTGTTCCTGTCGTACTGTGGATATTACTTAGGTATGGTTTTCTACTTCTGGATGAAAATGTTTCGAAGGATCCTTTGAGCGTATCAGTGGCAGTCTTGCAACAGTTCAACATCCTTCCTGAAATGTATCAAGTTGGTTGTACCAAGTTGTATCTCCGAACAGGACAGGTAAGGCTTTCCAGTGTGGCAAACCATTTTATTTTATACGGGGGCATAATTTCTTCTATTGAGGAAACTTGGTTTTTAGAGTCATATGCATACATGACAAGTAAACTACAGAAATTTCAGAATCCAAGTGGCGTCTGTGTATGGGCATGTCGTGTGGTCTCACTTGTCACTCATATATGGCTTGAATTGGTGGTTGATGATATGATAGACCAGTTCAATAAGTTCCTAGAGAAAATAAAGAAGAAGAAAGAAAAAGGAAAGAAACTAAGCAAAGCAAAAGAAACAAGGAAGGTAGAAACAGATAGAACCATCTGATCTTTTAACACCCTGAGTTCTAGGTTTCAACAAACATAAGATTTGCTGTCAAAGCTCTCCTAATGTTTAAGTATGCTGCATGTAGATTGCTATTTTGGAGGACAAGAGGAAACAACTTCTGCAGGGCATAAACAGTGTACAAAAATACTTCCGAGGTCACAAAGCTCATCATCACTTCCATGAAATAAGGGATGGGGCCACTGCTCTTCAGTCATGTAATGCCTTGACAAACTTTTATTCTCACTTTGTTAGTTATGTGCTCCCTTTAAAATGTTTCCAGTTACTATTGTTGTTCTGAAGAATTTCCCCAGAAACTGTCCTTTTCTAAGTATCAGAATGATATCATGAATTGCAGTTGCCCGTGGAGAAATTGCCCGAAGGGAGTTACTGGCTGTAAAAAAGAGGGGCAGAATTCCTGCTCCTGCAACTTCACCTGAGGCGCCACAGAAGGAAATTATATACATACAGTCTGGTAAGAATTTTGGGCTTTCACTTTGATCGTGCTCTCTGATCATTCATCTTATGTTTAGATTTATTTTTGTCCTACAGTAATACGTGGATATTTGGCTCATAAACAATTAGAACACTTGAGCAAGATCAAGGAATTTGCTTCCCAGACAGCGGAATCTAAAGCCAAGTCCAACAAGAAAACATCAGGACTGAAGGTATTCTATATTGCTTCTGCTTTCCCATACAAAATATTTTTCCACTTGGTGGTACTATTTTTGGAAAATTCTTGCAATAAACAGTCAGGAAAAATATGACCAGTCTAAAAATTTGACCATGGAGACCATTGATCAGAGAGGGGCCTCGCAATTCCTGTGGGAACTATACCAATCAATGCTAATGATTGACCTTCCAATCTGGAAAAATCTATGCATAGAATGGGCCTTGGCAAGAATTTCAGAAATGTAGAAGTCATCTCTTCTGCAAGGTTGCATTTTAAAGGACTATTGGTCTTGCAGGATGTGACAAATCAGCAGGTTCAGGTGCTCCCCATAGCATTGGCTGAACTTCAGAGACAAGTCCTTAAGGCTGAAGCAACTCTTGAACAGAAGGAAGAGGAGAATGCTGCATTGAGAGAGCAGCTTAGGCAGTATGAGACAAAGTGGTTGGATTATGAGGCAAGGATGAAATCTATGGAGGAAACATGGCAAAAGCAAATGGCGGCTTTGCAGGTAAGAACATTGAGGTTTTTATTATAGAACTAAATTACATAGAAAATTATTCTTGGCACAGTTATCCAACTCCCAATAAATCATGTATTGAAGCCCTTGAATTGTGGCATAAAAGTAAAAATTAGACCAAGGGGGCAAGTGGGTAGTCTATTGATTTGCTCGCTTGACTTATGATTTATTTGCAGATGAGTCTAGCTGCAGCAAGGAAGGGTCTAATAACGGAAGATCATAATGCAGCCCCACCAAGACGAGCCGACACTCCTCTTTCCTCTCGCGATTATGACTCAGAGGATGCTGTTGCCATGGGACCTCAAACTCCAGTAGGAACAGGAGGCATGCCTCTTAAGTTTTCCGCTGCTATACCCGATATTAGATCTAACCAGGATACCAAAACCAACGGAAACTTAAGCGCAGTCACTGATCTCATCATCGAGTTTGAGTTGAGTAAGCAGACATTTGAAGAGGATGCACGGTCTCTGGGCCAGGAACCCTCGGAGCTCTCAGCCCAGAACTCTAATCCCGATTTGGAGCTCAGAAAGCTGAAGGCGAGATTTGAGTCGTGGAAAAAAGACTACAAGGTGAGGCTGAGGAAGACCAAGGTGAGGATCCACAAGCTCGGGCATTCTGAGGCTGACAAACGCAGGAAATGGTGGGGCAAGATAAGATGACTGACGGTGTCTTCTTGCGCTCGTGCCCGTCTGTAGTATGTAGTGCTGCCCTGGGTTTCCTTCTACGATTGGTTAGAGAAGAGCAAGATGACCTACCCAGAGGGGGCTCACTTCGGTCTTGCTCTTCCCGTTCTAAGCATCCCAAACGCGGGTTTTGTAGGGATAGGCTATAGCATCCCGTTCGTTTTCCCTGCACCTTCCGAGATTCAGATTGTTCGGGGAGTGATGGTGATGATAGTTGTGTACAGTAGTCCATTATAGAAGCTGTTATTGATTATGTTAAGCTCAGTTGGCTGTAAATCCTGCTGTTTGTTATGTTAATGTTCATACGAGAAGGCGTTCAAGTCCAGGAAACTGAGATTCCATGGTCGGTTTTTATGTGCCATGATATCGAACATGGAACTTGTAGGCACCACGTAACAATGGCAACTTTAGAGTCTTTGCGCGTACTGAGACTGCGATACTGCATAATTGACACGGTACCTCCGAGACGGTCAAATTTCATCCATCAATCTGCAGTGTGGATTTTAATTTCTACTCCAATGTGGTTGAAGGGGAACTTTCCTAATGTTTATGACCCAGGAACAAACTTGGTGGCATAGGCCCAAGCGCTGTTGGCGACCTGGTTGTCGATGAGGTCCAACAGGTTCTCGAGCGGGCCTTTCCCAGCCACAATGGCCTGAGCGAAGAATCCGAACATCGAGAACATGGCGAGCCCACCATTCTCGATGTCCTTCACCTTGAGCTCGGCAGAGGTGACGGGGTTGTCGGCTAGGCCCAGATCCACTAGGGTAGAGATTGTTGCCCTCGCCAACCCCGGGAGGGCCCGTTGATGTGGAAGCCCTCGACGAGGTCCATGAGGACGACCTGGAACCCCAGCACAGCCAGTGTGATCTGAGCAAGGACCAGGTTGGGGTTGCCTGGGCGAAGAAGATTTGGGCCCCGGCCTTGAACCAGACGGGTTCCTGGAAAGTCAACTCTAACCCACTTCTCGAGCACCTCTGGGGCGATAATCACTTTGACAGCCTTGTTGCGGGAAAAGGCCTCTGGGTCGGCAGACAGGCCGGCGGTGTCCCAGCCGTAGTCGCTGGGGAGCTCTCCGGTCAGGTAGGAGGGGGTCTGAGCCGAGAACGGGCCCAAGTGAAGATTGATTTCAGAGTGAAGACTTTGAGTATTGATGCACTAACTACACCTTATGTTATAGGTTGCAAGATCCAACAGACTAAATAAGGATTGGGAGGATAGAGGTAGTACCACGGTATGCTTGCTGGATCGGATCCCACAGAGGCACCATCTCGAAGAGGGTTGGCATTGAACCGGCCTTGACCGAGAAATGGTGCAGTTCGCTTCTTAAGCACGGACGTACTGGGAGCAGTGGCCCTCACTACTGAAGCCATTTCTCCCTTTTCCTTCTCTACCTCAATTCCTTCGGTTTCAACTCTCTGTTCGAAGAGTAATATGATCGAGAGGGGTAGAAATGTGGATGTTGACAAGGGAAGACACGTGGATGGCCGTGAAGGAGAGCTGAGGATCTATGGTGGGGAATGTGAAGGGCGGATTACACCAATCAGAGGGCTCCATAGGATTTTAATCATCACCTCCATTCCATATCCACATGAAAATATTCTAGGGTGAGCTCACTGCTCAGAATATGTGAGCTCAAAATCCGCCGTACCCCAGCAGCGAGCGTAGAAGAAAAAGCACATCTCGTCCTCGCCATGTGATGCATTGGTGCACCTGATTGAAAAATCTCCTAGATCCTCTCTTTTCAGGATCAACTCAAAGCTCAGAATGAAGGGAAGACCAAAGACTGACAAGGGTGCGCAAACTCAACAGCAAAAAAGCTCAAATCATCTCTACAAAGGAGACTGGTTATTGATTTTATGAAATTCATACATGCATCGCTGAGGGTAATCTATTAATCCATTGTGTTGACAAAAAAAGGAGAAGGCAATCCGGTTCAGAGGATGCTATTAGTGGTGAGAACTCATTGCACCAATTCAATGCAGGTAGGTTCATCCTTCTGTTGGGCACACATACAGTTCAAATCATAATGGCATTTAACCGGCGCGTACATCATCAAAGGTGGACCTATCTTAATGTACAGATATTTGACAGAAACCGAATACCCATGATCAAGCTGCAGCAAAAGCAATACTAGGCAACAGGACATCAAGAAAGGAAGTAACATTGGCATCAAATTGGACATAAGAGTTCAGGAACAGGCTGGGCGGGAGTTGCCCCTCAATCCTCATTATCTCATCTCAAGAATAAAATGGTGACGTGCACTGATTGTGAAAGCTCAAAGTTTCCATGTCGAATCTAATACCCGGTTTTACATGCTGCTAGCATCTACTGAAGCAAAGACAAATAAAAAACATCCCAATCCCAGTCATACAGAATCTGTCATCCCGATGACAGGTAAATCAAAAAGCTAACCGGATTGCTCATTTCTGACCAACGGAAGGAGTTCCAAGGAGGCTGGCCTGTTGGAGCTCAAGGTCGTTGAGCTGCTGTTCACGGTCCATCTCGATGATCAGTGGCACCACCAGGACAAGGAAAGTGGTTCCAGCAATCCAGGCCGCCTTTCCAGTGGATTTCAGAAGTTTCTTGGCAACATACGCACTGTCACACGCAGCTTGCCTGCCTCGGGACATGATCTCTGACTGGGAAAGCCTGGAGATGATGCTTGCAGCTCCCCCTCCGCCAGATTTAGGGTTCCGCCGCTCAGGAAGAGAGACCCCGCCCCTTCGTGCTTGGGAGGCCATGAGTTATGCCTATATAAATTGCCAAAAACAAGATGACTATACTAGCTTCAGGCAAAGCCACGGTTTATGCCAGCTTATACTTCTATTACACATAGAATCGCAAATGAGCAGCATCCAATATTCCAATCGACAGACTAAACTACAAATCCCAGGAAAATAAGGTACGGCATTCTACAAGGCTTCTACACATAGGTGTCACATACCTTCCGCTTCCGGAAAACACTTGAGACAGCTGTAAGAATCTCAATGAGAACACAATCAAAGAGCAACAGCAGGCGACGTCATCTAAGGCACATATGAAAACAGAACGCCTCACAAAATATTGTTCCAAAGGTTCAAACAAAATCCGAAAACCAGGCCATAAACTGGAGGTACGACGGAGATTCACACGCATCGAATAACAGATACCAAGCTCGAGAGAGACGAGAGTGATATTCAGATCTACAAGCCATCACTATGGTTAGAAGAGATCAAACAGATCAATCAACCGAGAAGAACGCTCGAAATCCCACCTCGAGTCGGCGAATCCGGAGAAGCAGCTGCTAGAGTGGGGACAGAGAGAGAGGGAGCAGCGAAGAAATGAGCCTTGGAGAGGGGTTTAGGGTTTGCGGCACATACTAGCCTCCTGCTGCTACTGCGTCGCATCCTACTTAATTGTTATTCCGAGATTGCCCCTCGCAGCCGCTGGTTCCATCATGTCGGGTCTTTCACTGACCCGACCCTGGTGGGATCTTCCCGAACCGAAAACATTCCAATGATGGCTAATCTTTGGAGTCCAGGAGGTGAACCGATGGCTTCCGTGTCAAAGAAAGGCAAACACGTGTCGCAGGCCTGTCAGGGTCCGGCTGACCTTTACATATTTGACACCGAAAGTGAACGTGCCGCCGACCTTCCCCCAACCCTATGTCTCCTGCCGACATATTCATATTCACATGATCATTATGCTGGAGGCACCGCCAGGTTATAGTATGATTGATGATATTTTAATTGGAGCATAGTGCAGTCATAGCATTATTATAGCGATAACTAAGGGTAATTAATATGAATAAGGTGAGATGATTTGATGTTTATTAATAATTAATAACCTGGATTAGTTAAAACGGGTTGAATTTAAGCTGGATGTAAAAAATATTAGGACCGGTCGTGGCAGGTGAAAAAGCTGTTAACAATGCAGATGGGTGTAATAGAACCGGCAGGGTGAGCTTCTTCCTCGCCACCTTTGTCTCCTCTTCTCTCGCTTCCATTCACCATCTCTCTCTCTCTCTCCCCGGTCCGGTTTCCTCTTCCTTCTCCCCTATCAAATTCTCTCTGTCTTCTTCCTGTCTCCGTGAATTCTTCGTTAGAGTATCTGACCCGTTTAGAAACGTTCTGGTTCTTGTTAGATCTCCATTCTCGTCTGCTCTCTGATCTCTGAGACAGAGATCGGAGACACAGCGACGCACGCACCCATTAACAGACAGCGGATTCGGACCGAAAATGGCTCGGGGCCTACTCTCCTGCTTCGGACGGGCCCAACATTCAGGCTCGTCCTCTTCTTCCAAGACATCCCCTGCCGGCGGCCACCAGTCTGCGCAGGCGGAAGAAGCGACCGGTGCAGGGGGGGTGCTGGTGGAGCTGTTCTCTTCGCAGGGCTGTGCCACCTCTCCCGCGGCGGAGCTGCTGATCTCGCGGCTTGGCAGGGGGGACTTCGAGCAGGCGTTGGGAGGAGTCAAGGTGGTGGTGCTGGCCTTCCACGTTGACTATTGGGACTACAAAGGGTGGAAGGACCCGTACGGATCCAGCATCGCTACCGTGAGGCAGAAAGCCTACGTGGAGGCGCTGGGCCTCGACACCATCTTCACGCCGCAGGTGGTGGTCCAGGGCAGGGCCCAGTGCACGGGCAACGACGAGGACGCTCTGTTAGCCGCAATAAACGGCGCCCCGAGGCTCCCCGCTCCGACATTTCAGGTCAGCATCCTTCAAGTTTCGAGCTTTGTGTAGACTTTGCTCCCCTGTTCTTTCTTGTCCCTGCGAAAACACAATCGAATTGCTACATTTTCCAGATTCGCGTCAAGGAAATAGCTTTTGAAGCGCAGCCAGGACAAACTGTTTTGACTTTAATGAAAAATGGAAAATTGGAAGATTGGATAAATTAATTTTATGTATCTGTGCTATTCACATCGATTTGGGGATCACATACGAGTCGGGCTTGGGATCTTTTCCGAGGTAATCTCTTATGGTTGCGTGCTGCATTCGATTTGAAATGTGGGACCTTTTACTGCTGCAAATTGGCATGTTATCACACATAGTTAATACGAGTGCAGCTGGAAACCTTTCGTGAAATACGAGATCAGCTCGGCCGAAACTTAGGCACAGATTGCCCATTTGATGATCGGGAATGTCCCTTTTGTAAAGAAAAGATATTATGCCATGGGAAACCTGTCTTCAGTTTCTTTTTTCTTCCCCTCCTTGTTGAGCTGTACATACTGTGATGCCAATGCATATAGACTGCATTATTTGAATGTTGTTCATGCATCTGACATAGTGCATGCCTGAAGGATAAATAATTGACGACGAGATCTGTAATTCTTTTAGTTAGAATATTTGATTGCTGACTTTTATTATTAATTTTTATTTGATTTTTCTTGCGTTGAATGCTTTGGTTGGAAGTGGTTATTATAGCAATAGGGTAGTTGAGAAAGGGCTGATTTGGTCACAGGAACTAACAGAGATACAGACACTTTTGGTTATTAAATAATGATCTGAATACAGCTAGAGGAATGCGATCCTATCTTGTAGCAGTTCATTAAGGTTAATAGTCCTAATCGGGCTATATTCAGTGAGATGACTTGAAAAAATTGAGATAGCTTAGAATGGCCACAGTACTTTGCAGGATCGATCATTTTCTATGTTAGAGGACTCTGGATTTTGGTGGTGAGGGGATCTTTCTTGACAGCACACCTTTGCCTGCCTTCAATAGAACCGGCAGGGTGAGCTTCTTCCTCGCCACCTTTGTCTCCTCTTCTCTCGCTTCCATTCACCATCTCTCTCTCTCTCTCCCCGGTCCGGTTTCCTCTTCCTTCTCCCCTATCAAATTCTCTCTGTCTTCTTCCTGTCTCCGTGAATTCTTCGTTAGAGTATCTGACCCGTTTAGAAACGTTCTGGTTCTTGTTAGATCTCCATTCTCGTCTGCTCTCTGATCTCTGAGACAGAGATCGGAGACACAGCGACGCACGCACCCATTAACAGACAGCGGATTCGGACCGAAAATGGCTCGGGGCCTACTCTCCTGCTTCGGACGGGCCCAACATTCAGGCTCGTCCTCTTCTTCCAAGACATCCCCTGCCGGCGGCCACCAGTCTGCGCAGGCGGAAGAAGCGACCGGTGCAGGGGGGGTGCTGGTGGAGCTGTTCTCTTCGCAGGGCTGTGCCACCTCTCCCGCGGCGGAGCTGCTGATCTCGCGGCTTGGCAGGGGGGACTTCGAGCAGGCGTTGGGAGGAGTCAAGGTGGTGGTGCTGGCCTTCCACGTTGACTATTGGGACTACAAAGGGTGGAAGGACCCGTACGGATCCAGCATCGCTACCGTGAGGCAGAAAGCCTACGTGGAGGCGCTGGGCCTCGACACCATCTTCACGCCGCAGGTGGTGGTCCAGGGCAGGGCCCAGTGCACGGGCAACGACGAGGACGCTCTGTTAGCCGCAATAAACGGCGCCCCGAGGCTCCCCGCTCCGACATTTCAGGTCAGCATCCTTCAAGTTTCGAGCTTTGTGTAGACTTTGCTCCCCTGTTCTTTCTTGTCCCTGCGAAAACACAATCGAATTGCTACATTTTCCAGATTCGCGTCAAGGAAATAGCTTTTGAAGCGCAGCCAGGACAAACTGTTTTGACTTTAATGAAAAATGGAAAATTGGAAGATTGGATAAATTAATTTTATGTATCTGTGCTATTCACATCGATTTGGGGATCACATACGAGTCGGGCTTGGGATCTTTTCCGAGGTAATCTCTTATGGTTGCGTGCTGCATTCGATTTGAAATGTGGGACCTTTTACTGCTGCAAATTGGCATGTTATCACACATAGTTAATACGAGTGCAGCTGGAAACCTTTCGTGAAATACGAGATCAGCTCGGCCGAAACTTAGGCACAGATTGCCCATTTGATGATCGGGAATGTCCCTTTTGTAAAGAAAAGATATTATGCCATGGGAAACCTGTCTTCAGTTTCTTTTTTCTTCCCCTCCTTGTTGAGCTGTACATACTGTGATGCCAATGCATATAGACTGCATTATTTGAATGTTGTTCATGCATCTGACATAGTGCATGCCTGAAGGATAAATAATTGACGACGAGATCTGTAATTCTTTTAGTTAGAATATTTGATTGCTGACTTTTATTATTAATTTTTATTTGATTTTTCTTGCGTTGAATGCTTTGGTTGGAAGTGGTTATTATAGCAATAGGGTAGTTGAGAAAGGGCTGATTTGGTCACAGGAACTAACAGAGATACAGACACTTTTGGTTATTAAATAATGATCTGAATACAGCTAGAGGAATGCGATCCTATCTTGTAGCAGTTCATTAAGGTTAATAGTCCTAATCGGGCTATATTCAGTGAGATGACTTGAAAAAATTGAGATAGCTTAGAATGGCCACAGTACTTTGCAGGATCGATCATTTTCTATGTTAGAGGACTCTGGATTTTGGTGGTGAGGGGATCTTTCTTGACAGCACACCTTTGCCTGCCTTCAATTGAACAGCCTATACCAAATAGGACAGATCTGAAATGGCAAAGAAAATGAAAAACAGGATAGATGCTGAAGCAGTTGTGTGGAGCCTAGCTAGCCAACCTGATGGGTATGGTCCATCTGTAGAGTTACTGTAGTTACACTTCTTGCTTGAGAGAGGAGAAAACATTGAAACATAGTGCTCTTCCAGTTTAAGGAAGCTCTACCGCAAGACTTGGATGGGTGATGATTGCTAATTCGCCCCTCCAAACATATCTAGCCGTTCCGATGTTACTGATCAAATATACTTTGTATTCACATGCTTATCGTTTTGCTTTTCTCCTGTCAGGCCACATTTCAAAGGTCTTCATTGGACTCCCTTCAAGTAACCCTGACTGGATCCCTGAGGACCCGAGTGGATAGCAACGGTGTGAACATAATGGTGGCTCTGTATGAGAGCGGATTGGTCACGGATTGTCCTGCGGGAGAGAACAAAGGGCGGGTAATTTCTAACGATTTTGTGGTCAGGAAGCTTGAGAAGCTCTGCTCCGTGAAGGATGTCTCATCCAAGAAGACGCTCTCTGGAACCGTTAATTTCTCTCTGTGGAACGGTTTCAATGGTGGCAAATCTGGGGTCGCTGTATTCATTCAGAACAACTCGCATCAGATATTCGGGTCGCAGAGCTTTCCATTACCGGAAAACATATGAAACTAACTGAAATTATAGCCATCTGTGTACAGTGTTGCCTGTCTTGTGCTAGGATTCTTGATGCTTTGCTTTCATTCTCTCACTCGGACGTCATCTTCATTTTCTTTAACCGGGACTCTGATGTATTGTAGGAGAGAGCGCATATGTGTTTCTTGCGAACCATCGTCTTACTGGACCGTATATGGTATCTTGAGATGGGATTGAGTATCTTTATGCTTTCATCTGCATCACCAATGACATGACATAGTTTAAGATCCAGGAAAAATGAAGTACCCCTACACCGTGAGCGCTCGATGCCCAGCAGCTGAGCTCCATGACTATTGGATGGGGTTTCTCCACCCCACTTAACCACTGCTGCACCTTAACCACCTCGGGTGCTGAAGCCCTTTTAATGCAGATAGCTCTGTAGCAGCCGGGGAGTAGGACTTGAAGATATTGGACTTCGGCGATGTGAATGAGCTTGAACTCCTGGTAATAAAAATATTTAGGCCGATTGCCGGAAAACTATACAGGCCACTTGGATTTTTATTGTCCACCTGATGCATACTATCAATGAATTATTGTCTTAGAATCATCGAGATAACTGAAGTTGCTTCTGAATCTGGAAAATCTAACCTGAGAACATATCACATTCTGAAAACGTGAAAACGTTTTGGGGGTAAAAAACTGAATTTTCGTTAATTAGCTCACCTGAGGCCCAAAGGGGAAATAAGTCGGTCTTCTGATTTACGTTAGCCCAATAAAGCTCAGTCCGACATCATTGTTTTTGTAAACCCACTGCTCTGTCGGAGCGAAGAGCTAACCAAAAATGGCGGCTAAGTTGTTCCTCAGACCTAACTGTCCCTCTCTTCCCATCCTCCTCCACGCTAAACCCCTCTTATCCCCTCCAACCACACTCAGGCCTTCCGTCTCAGCCGGCGCGAGGTCGGTCGCGGTGGTCTCCTCTGCTCAGTCTTGTGCAACGGTGCCTTACGGACCCTCTCTCCACAAAGGCGCAAAACTCTCCCCGTCAGGCGAGGAGCAACGAGACCCAAGTAAGGACGAGGAGGAAGGCAATGGGCTCTTCGATGAGCAATGCTTCACTCGGGTCTTCGACATTGCTGCCCTTCGAGTCCCTTCAAAGAACTGTTTCGCCCTCGAGAGCCGCCTGCGAGGCCATCTCCTCAACTGGCCACGCGTCCGCAATATAGCACGAGTCCCTGGAGATGATGTCGATCCTGATCTTGTAAAACTCATCGGGGCCCCAAACGGTGATGAGGGCAATTTGGAGTCCTTAGAGAGGAGGGTTTATGGGAAAGCAGAAGGAGATGGGGAGGAGCTTGGCCCTGTCTTGTATAGGGATAAGCTCGTACGGACATTCAGTGTGCGAGGATTCGTGAATTTCAGGAATTTGGCTAGTATCTCCAGGCCGAAAAAGAGGAAAAAGAGGGAGGATGATGGCAGTGGAGCAGGGCAAAAAGAGAGGGGTGTTGGGAGGAGCGAGGCTGCAATAGTGGAGGTTGTGGAGGATGAAGAGGGGCAAGGAGATGACATGAGGGGTTTATTGGGGGAGGGGTTCAAGAGGAGCAAATGGAGGGGTTCTACAAGATTGCTGCTACTTGATGAGCAATATGCAGATAAAGGGTTCGAGGACTTACCTGAGGCGATCAAGGTGGTGGATGTTACAATTCTTTTAATCTGATTCTGTAAGTAGTTTATATTATTGACATGGTTGAGCTCATGTTTGAGCCATTTATAGTCTGCCAAAGAATGCTTATTATGAAGATTGCACTTAAGACTCCCACCATGTTTAAGATAGGCTCTATGTTGGAAGTTCGTTAGAGATCAGGGGGGGGATTCGTTTGAGTTCAAGAGGGGGAAAATGAGAATAAAGGAGATAGGAGAATTTGGAAATTTGAAATCTGTGAAGTCTAGTGGGAGGTTGCCACCTTATGCTCCCTTTTGAGTCATTTTTGGTTATAAAAACTTGAACTTTTATTTAGTTTGCATAATATGGAATCTGGGTGTACAGTTATTGAATAAATTCTAGATGTGTACCCACTAGCCCATGGAATTGTTGTCAAAGTACTTTCTTGCTGTTTACTATCAAGTATATTCTACCTTACGGTACCATTCTTCTGATGATGCTTTTCAGGTTATGTTTGGAGGATATACAACCAATTCCACCAGTCAAAATCTTGAGCTTGTTGCCTGCAAACTGATACTATTCTATGATTATTGGTCTATGAACGAGGTGATTTTACTTCTTAAAGGTCATTTGCAGTGTACATTTTCTTGCAACTACAAACTTTCTTCAGAAGTTGGTCTAAGAGAATCGTATTGCTGGAGAAATTTCTTCGAAGGACTATAATCTGCAAGAAATTGTGATTCTTGAGAATTTTTGGCTCTTGCAGGTTTTGGAGGTATTGCTACCCAAGGGCATGATAGTTCCTTCAGCATTTGAGACTGTGGGACATATTGCACACCTGAACCTCAGGGATGAACACCTTCCTTACAAGGAACTTATTGCTAAGGTACACGGATGTAGAAGCTGATTTTCTTGTTGTTTGTCTGCAATCTGAAGATCTTATTTTGTTCTGTTCCAGGTGGTTCTGGACAAGAACAGGCCGAAGATTCAAACTGTTGTCAACAAGATTGATGCAATCAATAATGATTATAGGACTATGCAGCTTGAAGTTCTAGCTGGAAATCGATCCCTTGTTACTGCTGTAGTTGAGAATGGATTGAAATTCACAGTTGATTTGGCCACTGTGTATGTTATCATATCCTTATGCATAGATAATTCAGATCTCTTGGAAGTTTAAATCTGTTGCTAAGTTAGCACTTCAATAAGTGGTATTAGTTGCACTAGCAGTTGCTGGTTGCTGCTGAAGCTTTGGAACTTCTTTTCTTGCACCTTGCATCTCATATATTCTTTGCAAATGAAGGATATGATATTTTGACATTGATGTATCAGCTTTGTGAATTTTTTTTGCTGGTTGAACTTATGCTCCTGTATGTGTCTCTGAAAAGATCAAACATGCATACTGAGTCTTTGAAAGTCTTTCTGGTGTAAGGGTGAGTCATGAGGGAATGATGGCTCATGAAAGATATAATTTTCTCTTGTCTGTTTGGCAGGTATTGGAATTCCAGGCTTGCTACGGAAAGGCAACGGCTTATTGGCAATTTTACTCGCAATGATGTTGTTTGTATGTCTGTGATAATATCATTATTAGTTTGGATTCCATTGTTGTAGACGAGCTGTTCTCTAGTTTCAATATAGTAATTCATCTCAGTAATTTCGATATGATTTTCTAACTCAAAGCGTTGAAATAGAGAAAACCCAGATGGAAACTCTTGGTTAATGAGAGACCTTAAGTAGTGACTTGGTTAATTGAGACTGTTGCCATAGACATGATTTATTTTCTTTAGTAAGAATGTTGGAGTAGGACTTGAGTTATGTTCCTTTTTTGTGACAGGCAATTTCTCTGCAGGGTGGTTCCAATAGCCATTTATGCGGTAAAAATGTCAGAGTAAGACTGATGATATGTTTCCATTTTGACAGGCGATGTTTTCTGTGGAGTTGGTCCAATAGCCATTTCTGCAGCAAAGATAGTGAAACGTGTTTATGCCAATGATTTGAACCCAAATGCAATTGAGTACTTGGAGAGAAACAGTGTCCTAAACAAACTCGAGCGGAAGATTAAGGTATTAAAAATATATGATTATTGTGTATCATGAAAGTCTTGTATTATCGCATTTGTATATTTATAGTGGAAGGGAGCCAGGAGAAGTTATTCCTGCTTTCTGATTTCATTAATACCTTTCCACCAAAAAAACTATTGGAAAGCTCCATACTTTGGGTAAAATGTTTAGCACTTGGGTGATGCTCCTTAGGTTTTTAATATGGATGGAAGGAGGTTTATCAGCTCGATTTTTGCAAGCAAGAAGGCTCAGTGCATTACACAAGTGGTAATGAATTTGCCAAACGATGCTGCTGAATATTTAGGTATCTGCATACATTTTGTTCCTCTCGAGTTGCATTTTACTTTAGACGTACTGAAAATGATGTTTCAATGAGAATTTTTTTTCAGCTGCAGACATGTTAAATTAATATTTCAATGTTAATGATATTTTCTTTCTGGCCTCTCTTTGCTACACCGGCAGATGCATTTAGGGGGATCCATAAAGATAAGAAGAGAGAGGATATTCGTAACTTACCAACAATCCATGTGTATGGATTCTCGAAAGCACGTGACCCGGAGTTTGACTTTCACCAGGTCGGTACCTCAGTCAATCTTGCAAGCTCTCTAGTGCATAGAGAGCACATCTTTCATCATATCTTGATTGAAGTGCCAAGAGATAAAGCAGGATTATCTCCATGACCTGGTTCTTTCTGGATTTTAGAGGAGTCTGATTATCTTGTATATCCAATTACTGAAAGTTAACATATTCTGGATATATAGTTGGATTTCAGTGGCTCCTGTTATGCCAATTCTTTTTACACATAATTTGATGCAGCGAATAAGAATTGCCTTGTCTGAGGTGGAAGTTGATGTAGAGATGCGCCGGGTTCGGCTTGTTGCACCAGGAAAATGGATGCTCTGTGCTAAGTTCACACTTCCCCAAAGTGTGGCATATGCTAGAAACAGACGATTCCGTCAAGATGAGTTTTGAGTGATGGATGGTCCATCCACCCCAGGTACTGTTTGTTTTCCAAGACAACTTTCAGAACTGTTCCTGAGATCTGTCTAATGTAGTTTTTCCTAGTCCAGATCTGTTTTACAGAATACGTGAGCGCTAGATAGGATATAGCAGTCCGCCAGTGGACATCTTCTGGTTCTGTCATTAGGGGCCAAACCGCTAATCTCATAGTGAAGTACAAACAATGTCTGATCCATTAGGACTCCAGATTTAGCTGGGAACTCTTGTATTTCAATACACGCATATATTGAAGTCGAAATCGGAGTTTTGTGAACAAGTTTGTTTTGTCTGTGCTTTGCCTGGCTGTTGATTTACTTAGTTCACTGTGGGATTTTCGTGGATTTGATCTTTGATGGAATGTCACCGGCATCGGATGCAGAGTCTTAAGCTCATCGATGTCCATGATTTTAGTTTCCCTACGTCCGCCTGTCAAAACTCTTCTTCGAGGGAAGAGTTCAGTCTGAAACAGGATCAGAAAACTCAGAAGGGTAGAACCCAATTGACTTCCTGGTAGTATCTGTTTCTATAGATGTACACTACAGCATCTGGTTGTAGAACTTGTTATTACATGAGGTTATATTAATAATGATTTATTAAACACAAATTCTTGGATTGTGGTGAACTGAACCTAGCAGCAGCACATTATTGCTCAGCAAAATAGAATAATAAACGAACAAAAATCAAAATGTGGCTGGTGAATATGGGCCCTTTGCCATTTCTAATTTTAGATATAACGGCGGAAATTGGAAAGTTTTAACGACAGGATTCAAATTATCGTCACGTTCTGTGGAAAATTTGACGCGATGACTCCAATCGAGTTACGACGGGCTACCCGTTGGCATTCTTTGCCGTCAACACGGGCGTCGACGTCGGCGTCAACGTCGTCGTCTTTTCTTCAATCTCTGCCTACGCGTGAAGAGCGCACATCGCATGTGATGTTACCTCAGCCCTGTTGACTTCTTCTTCTTTCTCCTCACCCTCCGGAATCCTCCGTTGCCATTAGACGAGCGTCGATCAAGCGCATCGTTTCGGCCGGCATTCCATCATGAACCCGCAGGACTCTTCCTCATCCCCCGATCCCCATGTACCCGCCATCAAAACCCGCTGCCCTTCCTCTCCCCTACACCCTTCTGCTGCTTCCTCCGCCACCCCCACCGCTGGCGCCCACCGCAGGATCGGCGTCGCCGTGGACCTCTCCGACGAGTCCGCCTTCGCTGTCCGCTGGTCCGTTGACCACTATATCCGCCCCGGCGACGCTGTCATCCTCCTCCACGTCAGCCCCACCTCGGTGCTCTTCGGTGCCGACTGGGGCCCCCTGCCCCACCTCCCCTCTGACGATCCCAACAACCAAGAGCACCTGCAGAAGTCTCAGGAGGAATTCGATGCCTTCACGGCCTCCAAGATCGCTGACCTCGCGCGGCCCCTCAAGGACGCCCATATCCCCTACAAGATACACATCGTCAAGGACCACGACATGCGTGAGAGGCTCTGCCTGGAGGTTGAGAGGCTCAGTCTGTGCGCCGTGATCATGGGTAGCCGAGGGTTTGGGGCCACCAAGCGAGGCAGTGATGGTAAGCTTGGGAGCGTGAGTGACTACTGCGTCCACCACTGCATCTGCCCTGTCGTGGTCGTCAGATATCCTGACGAGAAGGAAGGAGGAGAGCCCATTGTCTCAGTGAAGCCTCGGACACTGGAGGAGGATGAGGACGAGGCTTCAGCCACAAAACCGGCCATTGATGAGGTAGCGGAGAGCAAATGTTGAGCCCTTTGTAATATCAGGTAATGGTTGTTTCCTTCTATGTGTATCGAATCAATGATACTGTGTCTTGATGGTGCTCGTGTAAAATAATATGATTACAGTTGTCTTTGGTTTAGAAATGGGAGCTTGTTCTTATTGGTTTTGCATAATTGTTGTGGAGTCACTTCCAATACTTAAGCTAAACGATTAAAAGATCAAGATCCTGCACGTGGAAACTAACTGAAGTGGCTATTGGATTGCACTTTGTTTTCTTAAATTTTTTTCGGTTAAGATTGCTCTTCTTTTTAGTTGAAGAATGATCTGATGCTCCCAACTCTCAAGCTCTAAGGATCAGATTGATAACCTGATTGATAACCGAGGCAGTGTGAATATTCTGGGAAGTTCCTTGGAACTGGTATGCTGCATAAACTTTGAGATGGAAAAGTGGACTTATCTTATACATTTAGGAGACTGCTATTGTGGAAAACAATGCATTTGATTTGCTAGTTAGTTACTTGCTAGGAATGAGATAGGGTGAATTTAAGTCAGGTGTTGACACTGATTGAACGGTTCTTGGCCTTTCTCCTTTTCTTGACATCTCTTAGAGCTAGAAAGTTGAGTCAGCATGAACCAAAGGTTGAAGGTGGAATGTCCTTCCTTTGTCTCTTACTTGATGCATCAAGGGAGTTGGGTTGTGATGATTATCAGGAAGTAACTTCATCTAATCCTTGAACTAGATAAGCATATGATGTGTCAGCCTAAAAGATACAATAAGAGTTTCAAAGGGAGGAAACATTTGTTGCGTCTATTATATGTTTTATCTTGGTTATCTCAATTTCCACAGCAGATTTCTAGGTCTGTTGGCCTTGGTGGTGAAGCTTCTTCCTTTAATATTGTTAATTATCTTTTCCAAGTTGCTGTGGTGGTGTTTTCCCAAAAATCCACTGAGAACAATTGCTGCAATCATGTGTTGCAAATCCAATTCATATCTTGAGAGTGAGATGAAGAATAAAGTCCTGCAGCTGCATAAATGTCTCGGTTATGACAGGGATAAAGTTGAGGAGAGTCTCTTTAAACGGAAGATTCAATGAAGGGGAAAACCTAACTATCTAGTTGTTTGCGTGCAAGCCTAAACTTCAATGTCTATATAGAGTAGCCCCATATTGGAGAAAGGTCCACATGGCTTTGATTTTAAAGCAATACTGAACTCAGTTTTTACTAGATGAGGCCCTGCAACTGAGACTTCTCAGCTCCAATACTCCACTAGGTATGTATGTCCATGGAGGAGGAGTGAGAGTTGGTTTGCTGAATATGCCTCTGTTAGGACCAAGGGGTTTCATTTATTTTAGTGTAAAAGTCAGTATTGGCAGTATACCAAGTAGGAGATTTTGAAACATTTATGGCTAAAAAGACTGAAAAATATGTAAAGAAATGGGAAATGCTGCTGTTAACAAATAATTTGTAAATGCATTTGCAGATAGAGATTACAAAATTTTCTTCCCTGGTGAAAGAAATGCAGAAACTTTGAATGTTGGAAAAGGTATCATTTGATAGAGTTGCAAATGTGCAAGGTACTTTTTTGAGGTTTTGGCTTAAAGGAAGTCTATGCTTGAGCCTGAAATATTCGGTTCTCTACAAAACAAGATGGTCACTGGTCACTGAAGTTACGACTTGCTAAAGAAATGCATGATTTGATTGGTTTCTGGTTTGTTGTCAGTGCTGATTGTTTTTTACTCTAATTCTTTGTCAGAACTAGTTAACAGGATTGCAGATTATGGGTGTGTGAGAAAACTTAGATTCAGTTTTTGTTATAATAAAATTGAAACCTTGAGAAAATATTTCAGTTTCTTCATGCTTGTACTGTTTTCAATTTTGAGGTTGTAATTGGTGCTTTCTAAGCATCTGGCACCTGCTCTTGGAAGATTTAACTGATGGGAGAGCTTGGAGAGAGCTTTCACACGCAAAAGATAGAATATGTGGTCTACCTAATCGCATGTAAGATCTTAGAAATATTCAAGATACTCGTACAATTTCTCAGGATGCACTTATCAAATCATGCTACCTCGTGGTATTTGATGCTTGTTAATACATACTGGATTTGCCTCTATCAAGTGTTGATTTCAAATTTACTCATTCCTGATTTTGTAAAACTCACCGGTCTTTCAATTTGTTTTGGCTGTGACTAACCTTACTTGCATACTTCTTTTGCAGCAGATATTCTCCCTGCCCATTGAGCGTCAGCTAATACTGTCAGAACCCTTTTTTCTTGTGGGAGTTTCTCACTGTCCCTAACTTATAGCCTACGGATCTGGAACTTCATTTGACGGGTATGATGCATGAGGGGTTGGCCGAGGTTTCATATAAACATGTGATATTTGTACTTTTTCCCCCCCCCTAATGATGCAGAAGTTTATTTGCTCGTTTTGGAAACTGTGTTAGACATTATCATTTGGTGCTGCTATCTTTCCCCTTAGGACACATGTATCGGTTCAGTCTATGTTGCTGTTGTAGGATCAACCTTTGATTGCCCATGTCTCTTGTCCAATGCAATTTAGTATATCATTATCTGTAATAAGAAATCAGTTTTTTTTTTTTAATTAAAACTGGAAGTTTACTATCTTTTGTCATTTTTCGGGCGTTTGTCCGTTATCAATCGTTCCTGTAAGTGAGAATGTGTGGCAATGTAATTTCAGCCTGAAAGATTTGACTCTCACGCACAATAATAAAAGATAACTCTGAGGCAGTTGGACCGACTAATCATGGAGATTGTTGAAAGGGCAACTGATTTAATTTGGTCAAAGGTCGTAGATCTTCTGGCATAGTTCTAGAAGAAGGGTCCCTCTAGAAGCATTGGCGACCCTTGAGACCAAACCGATCAGAATAATGGGTAAAAATTGGCTTCACAGAGAAGCAGAGACGGGGACTCGATGCCACCAAACCCGCGAAGGCCACACGGATTCACAGTCCCAAAAGAGTCAAGCTTTTACTGCTTTTGGTGGCTCCTTGAAAGGAAGCATGGAATTCCGTGAAATTCTAGAGATAAGATCGAACGATGTGGACAATTTCAGTCTCGTCAGCAGCAAAAACATCCTCAACCTGACCAATCTGAGGTGCAATGGCTCGATTCAGAAGAAGGGAAATAAAAGTGTAGCGAGTGAGAACAAAAAGCAACTATGATCACAGCGGTAGAGCTTATGCGTATGGCTTCTGTAGGAACATGGGCAATGGCGCGCTGCGCATAGAACTGAAAAACAGCTCGATTCCGAGAGATGTCATCGGCCCTCGAGCACAGTGACAGTTATAGCGTTGTCGCTCGTGGAGATCTCATTCTTAGTAGAAGTATATTCCGTGTCGGAGAGGTCTCTCTCGTTGAAGAACCCTGGCTCTTTAGGCTGTGGCAGAGAGATGTCGCTGCTCAACATGAGCACAACTCTCGACATGCTTGGCCGGTCATCCGGGCTCTGTTGAACGCACAGTAGCGCGACGTGAACGGATCGTAACATCTCGGCCTCATTGCAAGATTCCCTTATCGATTCCTCGATCAACTCGTGTGACTTCATCTCCCTGGAGAGCCTCCACGCCTGAAGATCATTGGAAGAACCTGTGTCATTTTTATCCAAACCATAGCAGAGATCGATACGGATAAAGAGGGTTAGGAGGAACTTCATCAGCAACTCGATCGCACGTACATGTCCTAGTAGGTTCAGTTTGTGATCCGGGTGACTGAATCTTCGGTTTCTCTTTCCGCTCACTATCTCCAGCACCAGCACCCCGAAGCTAAACACGTCTGATTTTACTGAGAAGAGACCGTCAATTGCATACTCCGGTGACATGTAGCCACTGCAATACCCGAGTCAGTTAGACAAGCAATCCTGGCGATGACAGAAAGAGCGGCTGGCAAGAATCCTTAGAAATCCTTACTATGTTCCGACGACCCTGTTCGTGTTTCCTTCAGTGCTGTCATCTCCTCTGAAGCTCCGAGCCATCCCAAAGTCTGATATCTTCGGGTTCATGTCCTGATCCAGGAGAATGTTACCAGCCTTCAGATCTCTATGTATGATCCTCAATCTCGAGTCCTGATGAAGATACAGCAGCCCACGGGCGATCCCAATGATGATCTGGAAACGCTTGGACCAGTCGAGCATCGCTCTTCGCCTTTGATCTGCCCAAATTGCTGCTCTGTCAGTTTACGTGCTGAGCAAAGCATAGAAGAATCTTAACAGACAATTCAAGAGGCAGACCAAATATGAAGAAGTCCAAGCTCTTGTTCGGCATAAATTCATAGATGAGCATCCTTTCTGCTTCCTTTATGCAGCACCCTAGCAGTTTCACGAGATTCCGGTGCTGGAGTTTCGATATACACAGCACTTCGTTCTTGAACTCGTCGAGCCCTTGCCGGGAACTCTTTGAGAGCCTCTTCACTGCTATTTCTTGTCCATCACTCAACGTGCCCTGCAATTTACTGGTTAATAAGTTCTCTTTGTCATTGATAGTCTCGAAGATGAACATACTTTTTTTCTGGAGTAAAGTTCTCATGGTACCTTGTAAACAGGTCCAAAACCACCCTGGCCAATCTTGTTTTCCGATGAGAAATCATTAGTTGCCATTAAAATGGTTGTAAAATCAAATAGTGGTAGCTCCAACTCTCCCTTCTCGCTCTCATCTGCGTAGTCTTGTTCTGGACTCTGCAGGATTATTGCTGCGAAGCCAGGAAGTAAATGATCAACAGTTTTCGAATCTCAAATTCATTATCATGCTGTCAGTAGATCGGAAATGTATGAATATTTACCTTCTGTCTTATGCTGCTTGCTCCTAAATTTAAGGACGAGGAATAAGAGGCAAAGCAGGAGGAATCCGGAAGCTATCACCGGTATGACAATCAATTTGATCCCTGTCTTCCCTTTCAAGCTCCTGTACGCCTCTAATGTCCAGGTAAATTTACCATAGTCAGTCATCCAAGTTTTACCCGGAATTTCACTCCATCGAAGAACTGGTAGTCTCACCTATTTCAGATGCCGCCAATCTGATGTAGATGTCCTGCCCATTTTCATTGTAGTACCGTAAATCGACCAGCTCGCCAAACCAAAGTATACACCCGCTCCCTCCGTTCCGAATGTCCATGTTGGCATAAGCTGTGCAGGAGCAGTTGCTCTGGCAAACCTGGGAACACCCCTCTAGGCTCATCGTCCGGTTGTACCATGAATTCTGCGTGTCTGGCAGCTTGATCCCTGAATACTTTAGGAACCCTTCATCTTCCCCGCAATCGAGAGGCTTCTTCCTCACACAGCCTCCAGACCAGTCGGAAATCGCCCAGTAATGCGGAAACTTGGGTTCAAATGCCTTCAGGCAACCACAGGCCGGAGAATTGTTGATGTCGCAGCTTCCATAGGCCCCACATAGATTGTACCGATCGCAGTTGTCCATCTGAGCCGTCAAGTAGAGGTTCCAGCCTTGCGTGTGACTGATATACGTGAACCGCTGCAGCACCCCATTAGAGCTCAAGACCATTCTCGAGATGACCGAGCTGTCGGTGAGGTTGAAAGTGTAGTACACTTCCCGGTCTGTGAACACAAACTGGAAGTTATATATTGGGTTCGGCTTCAGGTTTGGCATCCCGCTGAACCGCATCCCATTCCATGGCCCAGACCGGAACTGAATCTCTGAAACCTTCCTGAGGTAGAACTGCGGGACTCCGTGGGCGTCCATCCGGTTCGAGAAATCCCCGGTGGATGGATCATTTGGGCTCTTCCATGCAGTCAGGTCACGGTTCAGCCCCTTAACAAGATTGATGCCGTACTTCATTCCAGGCAAGAATGTGTCGCCAGGATAGTCGAAGCTCTGCCACAGGTAGTTCTCGGGATCGGAGTCGTTTTCCAGTCTCAGTACGAGGTTGCCCGAGTCCAGAAGCTGCGCCATCACGTTGTCGGCACTGGCTCCTGTCGAGTTGGAGGACCAGACAACGTGATCATCTCCATTTTCAATTACAAGGGTCCTCTGATCGACAATCTTCAAGACTCCGGAGGTGTTGAACAGTGGAGAATCCCGATTCGCTACCCAGACAACGGTAACATTGGGAATATTCTTGTACCATATGCCGAGGTACCGTCTCGGAGAATTACTCGCAGGGCTGAAGAACCCGAGCTCGAACTTTCCCCCGCTGGAGACAATCGTCTCCCCATCTTTTACCGACTGAGCACCCGATATCGAGTCGGTCGGCAAAGCTGTCGAGCAGACAAGGATAATGCACGCTGCGGCCATGAGCAGAGGCAAGTTAGAGCAAAGCATGAACCTCCCCATGCTTTTCTTTCTCGATTTTCTCTCGGGTTTCTTGTGTTTATGCCATGCTCATATGAACATCATCAACCCGCTGAGAAAGAAAGATCGGAAAGAGAAGAGGGTTAGATAAGAACGCACTGGCGCAAACTTTGAATGTCAACGCTCCCCAAATTTTCTTAGTAGGGATATGGAAGAAATCTTCTCTATGGAGTACTGGTTGGCACGTATGGACTTTCACAGAAAGTAGCCATTTTGTTTGAGAAAAGTGCCAATTTTAAGTTGATTTTTATGACAATCGACATACACGTTTAAGGGCCCGTTTGGTTCGTGTAAAGGAGGAAGAATCCCGTGCCATTTCTGGGGTTCAATTCTCTGGGAGGAAGAATTTCATTCACTCAGTATAATCAGAGAATCGAGATCTGAATTTTTTTTTAAAAAAAAAAACAACATTTACTCCATCTGATTCTTGGGTTCTTGCCGTCACAATTCCTACTACATTCCGAGTGAACAGTCATAACAAATTCCTTCCAGCAACAAGTCGTATGTCTTGGCAGTTGGCGAAGGGAATCTGATTCCATTTGGACACAAAAACTAAGTTACAATCCCTTTTTCGACTACACCCGACGTATTTTCCTATTCATTTTCCAACTCAGGAGCGCACACCAAGTATCCCTAAGCCATTCCAACTAACACTCCCTTTTTCCTTCTTCTGAATTGCAGGTTTCGTTATTGCGAGCTGACTTTTATTCACATTCTGGGGATGTTGACCATGGAGATTGAGACAGGACAAAAGTTGAAAGAAAATAAAAATATTTGATTTTATCGACTTTGGCAACTTTGGTTGCCCATCAAGAAATCCTAATCTGCACTCCACCATGAAAGTTCCACTTCGTTTATGAAGAACAAGTAATGATTTAAGAGCTTTAATACTCCTATCGATCACGTGGAATCTTTGCAAAAGCCTCGTGCCAAAGCCACCATAGTTGACAGTCACAGATTTTATACATTTTACCCCGCACTGTCCTTACTCGATAGCTTTCTACGCGATAATGAATCATCTTCTCCGCTGATATCGGATAGCTCAGAGACCGATCTAATCTCCTTTTTCTCTGACATGCATCACTTGGCAACGCCTCTGTACTAGCTGTAGTTTCCATGGTAAGATCAAATCCTTTTAGCTGCGGTTGATTTTATTGGCCTTCTCCTCCCAGGAAGGTCCCGAAACCAGAGGGCAAGCTGCTGTGCCCGAATCTCTGTCACGGATAACAACCTTAATTGCTGTGAAATCAATGCTTGGGAGGAATGTCTTGGGTCCGTCTCCGTTTCGAGGCATTAACGAGGGAACACCAAATTCCTTTGACTCGGTCTTAAACTAATCTCCACCTACCCACCCAATTGCCAGCCGAGAAATGCAACGTAATCATAAGCCGTGTAGATTATTACATACTCTGTGATTCGATCTGCCGAGGGAAGCTCATCAGTTGTATTTTTCAGAGTCATCTTCCATCTAAGGTTCGAAATCCATTGTTTTCTTACCCAAAAAAAAAAAAGGATTTATACAATGATATTGCGTTTCAGGTGAAATTCATTAATTATAGATTATTTCATTCTCATCCGTTTGACGATTATTTATTTCCCTCTTTCTACACGATTCTAAGGGCTACGGATCACATAAAAAAAATTTTCAACTTTTTCATTCAATTTCTCATTATTCGTGGCAGTTATCCTGTCACTTCTGATCAATATTTAGGGTAGGAAAGGAGAAAAAAAAACTATGTATTTGGTTTTAAGACTCAAAACATCATGATTATAAAGTCAAAGCAATTACAGTATGAAAACACGAGAGGGTTAGTGTTGTTTTCGGAGTGAAATATGTCCCCTTTTTTTTTGGTCAATGTCTCACACAGTCATTTTGATCTGGATCAGATCTACATGATAGTAAATCAACCATTTGAATAAAATTATAACCTGGCCAAAAAAAAAAAATATATATATATATTGACGGCTGAGGACCTAAGGTCGTAATTTGGATCGTGCAATCTCATCATGTTCCCCATTCATTATGAGGCGAGCAGCTAAGTACGACCATAATTTGGTGTTCAATGTGAGCGAGAGAGAATTTGACAGAGTGGTCAGCTTTGTTAATTAGATGTGATGCACTAAAGTCTAACCTTGGGTGAAGGAACCATTAACCTTTGCCTTGCCCATTAGTTAACATTTGACTTACGGAGTAACACTGATGTTTTGTCTCTTGATTAAATGAAAACCCACCGGAATGCGCTAACCTAGCAATCGATTTTCTTTATATCCAAGCCTGTAAACAAGAAGTCTGAATCCTCCTAGAGAGAGAGAGAGATCGAATTCGGTGAGGTTGGCAACATCCCCAACTTGAGATCAGTACGTATCGGATTTGATAAAAGTCGAGCCAGTTTTTTTGGTCGATGCTGCTGTGAAGGGTCCTCAGCTTGAGGACTGCAACCACTTTGTACGTGAACATTGGTTTGGCCCTGGTCCTACTGTGTAGGTAGCGAGTTTCGGATTCCTTGGCAAAGTTCGTCCCCTGAGAGCCCGATTTGCCTGTTAGTCACATCCTCAATTGTTTCATTTCATGCCGATTTCGCAATGTCGTCGTCCATTTGTAGATTGAAATAGGGTCATATTTCCGGACATGGGCAAAGGAAGTCCATGTCACAAATCCTTGGGCTTGATCAATGGGCCTTTATGGGTTTGTGCTTGCGAATTCTGCAAAAAGTCAAGCTGTTGGAAGTTGGACCATTCGTGGCCCGTCCAGCGTATCGATGGCCGCGGAAAGCTGGCTTTTCTCTACCACCAGGACTTCGGACACCGTCCCCACACCGACCAACATTAACCGCTGTCCATTCTGATGGAAGCAAGCTCGATTTCACGCTCAGATCCCCATCCAGCCCATCGGCAGCAGCCCAGAACCTGCTTCCAGATTAGTGTGACAATTTACTCGATGGGATTTTACATACCAAGATGACATATGCAACTCTCAATCATTATGTAAGAAAAATGTTAAAAACAAGACACCAAGGAACAAGGTGTCAGAGCCTAAAGGACAACCTTAAGACCCCATGTGGAAAATTGCCCTCCCCGCCTGTCTCCTAGTTTAGTCTCTCGGCTGCAAATTGGCTCTGGAAGAGTCTGGGCCCCCAGACTATGGCAGCAGTGAAGAGCTGCTTCATAAAGGAAGAAGGACATGAAAACCTTCTGAGTTGGTTGTCCTCTTTAATGTGACCCAACCGCAGGAGTTAAAGAGCCCAGGTTGATGAGTTAATGCTACTAGTCGGGCGGTCCAGCTTGTCGATGTCTGTTTCTTCTTATCTGTCCTGGTAGGGAACTCCAAGTAGACCGAGACTTGTAGCTCCCAAACGCCCGACTTTGTCTTAGACCCCCGATGTGTTGCTGTCCTCGTCGTGTTGTAACTGCGGATTCTCTTTTAGTCTCAGTTCAGTGTCACTGTGCTCAGTGTCGTTATCTTTTACAGGATGACATCCATTGAGTGAGCCAGAGTCTTGGTCAACCAGGTTGTCTCTTCTATGCCCTTTGATAGCGTCTACTACAAGTCAAAGCTTGCTCACTCTAGTTGAAAAAAGAAGGCTCCACCAATATTCCAACTCTGCTTATTGGATCCTTCCAAGAAACACCTTTTCCTCTCGTATTAGGTGACGTGTCAATTTCCATACCCTGAGCTTCCAAGTCACATTAGCTCGCCTGCTCTTATCTTCCCAAGATCCAAAAGAGTCCTTAGGCTCAGCCATGGAATGATCACCCATCCATGGATCACTTCTCTTTCATCCTCCTCCTCTCCCTCGTTCCTCACTTGTGCTACTTCTCTTCTTCGCTGGAGACGCTCACCCCCACTCAGTCGTTAGGTGATGGAGAGACGTTGGTTTCACAGGAGAGAATCTACGAGCTTGGGTTCTTCAGCCCGGATGGCTCCATGAATCGGTTCCTGGGAATCTGGTACAAGAACATCCCCCAGCGGACAGTCGTCTGGGTTGCCAACAGAGATAATCCCATCAGCGGCTCTTCTGGGAACTTGACGCTCACCCCATCAGGGAAGCTCGTCCTCCTCAGCAACAGCAGCGACACCATTGTCTGGTCCACGAACACAACGAGTTCTAAACCTATGAGTTCAATTGTCCAGCTCCTAAGGACGGGAAACCTCGTGCTTCAGGAAGGAAGCGATCTTTCTTTGGGAACATACTTGTGGCAGAGTTTTGATTACCCAACGGATACTTTCCTGCCGGAAATGAAAATCGGGTGGGACCTCAAGACCAGGCTCAACCGTCGTCTGGTAGCTTGGAAAAGTCCCAGTGATCCGTCCTCGAGCGATTTCAATTGGGGGATGGAGCACCATAGTTACCCAGAGTCAATTGCTTGGAAGGGCAATGAGAAGTACTTTCGGAGTGGACCCTGGAACGGGCTGAGGTACAGTGGGGCACCTGAGCAGAAACCCAATGCGCTCTTCTGGTTCAAGTTCGTGTGGAACGAGGATGAGGTTTACTACACATACGGGCTAAAGAACAAGTCGGTGCTCACTAGGAATGTGCTGAACCGTAGCACCTATGCTTGGGAGAGATCCACATGGAGTGAAGTGACTCAGAAATGGATGTTTTACTCCACAGTGCCAAAGGATAAATGCGACAACTATGACTTTTGTGGCCCTCACGGCAATTGCAACATGGATAATTTGGGATGCCAATGTCTACAAGGTGTCACTGCATCTTCTCAATACTATTACAATGTTAAAGATTTTGACAAGTGATTTGCTTCTTTCCTTAGTTATCAACTTACTACCAAGATATTGACAGTTCCCCTTGTTCGACCTACTGTTAGGCCATTCCTTCAAATCTAACTAGCTGAAGCAATATTTCCCCACATAAAATGGATTCCAAACATTTCAAGTCTTGAATGCAAATAAGTAGATTACATATCCTTGTAAGTTTCGTGACAATTCCATCATTCTTTACAATGCAAGGTTTCAGCCCCAAATCGCCAGACAAGTGGGCTTCAATGGATTGGTCTCAGGGTTGCAAGAGGGACAAAGAGCTCAAGTGCGGGGGCAAGGATGGATTCAAGAAATTTTCAAATCTCAAATTGCCTGATACAACTTTTACCTGGGTGAACACGAGCCTGGACATCAAGGAGTGTCGGGGAAAGTGCTTGAGAAACTGCTCCTGCACTGCTTACACTCACTCCGATATCAGTGGATCGGGAAGTGGGTGTGCCCTCTGGTTCGGGGATCTAATGGACATCCGAACTTTCACGGATGGTGGACAGGATCTATATATAAGAATGGCAGCCTCGGAACTAGGTATCCACCTGGTTTTGGTTCAATTCAGGCTTTTTCCTTCTTATCTAATATTACGAGGTTCTTAATCTTATATGGGAGTCTATGCTTTTCGAATTTGAGGGGGAGAGAACATAAATCAGTTGAAGACAGCAGTTGCAGCTGTGGCTGCGGTTGTTGGGGTTCTTGGGATTGTCCTAACAGCCTATTACTTCCATAGAAGCAGGAAGAAGATCAAAGGTACAATTACTACTATTTGATTGGAATCTGGAAATGCTGCTGAATGTGTTCATGCCTTGCCGACTAATATCATCTTCATCATGCCCAAATTTGATTTTGCATTTTGCCCACTTCTATAATCTAACTACTGGATCCAATCATTTTCAGAGAGAGTGGAAGAGAGATGGGCAGTGGAACACAACAATGAGAAGTATAGGGATGATATGGAGCTACCTGCATTTGATCTTTCTGTAATAGTTAGTGCCACAAACAATTTCTCAACTACCAACAAGCTCGGAGAGGGAGGTTTTGGACCAGTATATAAGGCAAGTATAAAATCCCAAGTTCCCAATGTTGTATCGGTTTGATGATTCAAAAACAACAGCTCAGCTTGAGAGCTAGTCATCCTTGTGACTCAGGGGACGTTAGCAGATGGGCAGGAAATAGCCGTGAAGAGGCTCTCCAGCAGCTCCGGACAAGGCCTTAAGGAGTTCAAGAATGAGGTTATATTGATTGCAAAGCTTCAGCACCGAAACCTTGTGAGGCTCCTCGGATGCTGCATTCAGGGAGAAGAAAAGATGCTAGTCTACGAGTACATGCCGAACAAAAGCTTGGACGCCTTCATTTTTGGTCTGAATTTGTTCGCATTATTACCTGAACATCAAGAATATAATTATCAGAGCAATTTCGTGCTTGGGGTTTCATTCATCTCATGGATTTTCTAATGTTCAGATGATAAGAGAAGATACTTGTTAGATTGGCCGACAAGGTTCAACATCATGTGCGGGGTTGCCAGGGGACTTCTGTATCTTCATCAAGATTCGAGGCTGAGGATCATACACAGAGATTTGAAAGCAAGCAATGTGCTTCTCGATAAGGAAATGAACCCAAAGATATCAGACTTCGGGATGGCTAAAACATTCGGGGGAGATCAATCAGAAGGAAACACGAACAGAGTTGTTGGAACTTAGTAAGCATTGTTGGATATCATGACAAAGTTTCAACAATTTACGGTTACATATTTTGATTCTCATTGGAGAAACTGATTATTTTGGCAGTGGTTATATGGCGCCGGAGTATGCAATTGATGGGCTTTTCTCAGTGAAATCAGACGTCTTCAGCTTTGGGATTTTGGTTTTAGAGATTGTAAGTGGAAAAAGAAACCGGGGCATCTTCAGATCGAACCAGAACCTCATCGGGCAGGTGAGTGTATAAAAATTCGGATGAGAGTGTTAGATTTTCATTTCATGGATAAGAAAGCCTGAATGAAATTTTCCTAGGCTTGGAGAATGTACTCAGAAGATAGGCCATTGGAGTTGATGGATCCGTGTCTGGAGAACTCAACTGACTCGTCGAGTATATTGATGGAAGTGATGCGTTGCATCCATGTGAGCTTCCTCTGCCTCCAGCAAAGGCCGGAGGAGAGGCCAAGCATGGCCTCCGTGGCTGTGATGCTGGGAAGTGATGGCCCTCTTCAAGCCCCCAAACAGCCTGGCTTCCTCATCGACTATGCCGATGGCCTCTCTGAAGGGACCACCTCATCGAGCAAGCCGGATCAGTCCCACTCAGTCAATCAGATCACCATTAGCCTAATTAAGGGAAGGTAACGGTTTGGGCCATGTCACCTAAAAGAAGCCAACATTTCATGTACATCTTCTGCTTTGAATCATCAAGTTTTTCCAGCTTAGAAGAACAATTTCTGAAAGCAAATTTTTTTCATTGTTGCTGGTCATTCATCGATTTATTCGACATCCTAAATCAACATTAGAGTAATATACGCTACAGAACCTTGAACTCATGGTTCGTGGACATCACAAGATCTCTGGACTGATATAACTCCTACATTGTTGAATGATGCGACAAAATACCATTGAGACACAGCAAAATGAGAATAAATCATCGGAGTAATTATCGCATTATTCAGATGAATTACATGGGTGGTTCTAGTGGCTCCATGGGATCCTCTGTGTGCTGCAGTAAGCAGTCCCTTTTCCTTTCCATTCTGTTTTCAGTAGCCAATTGCGACTCTTTTATTCTACTCTACAATTGTGCCGTCTCCCAATTGCTTTGGTGAAGTGAAAACAGAGACATGATCTCGAATTTCTGGCATATCATGACAGTCTTCTCTAGGGAATCTCCACTTTGAACAAGTCCAAGATGAGCCATATCTTGAATATAAACTAGTGTTGATTCTTCCAAATCTTCAACCACTCATGGAAGTGTGAGAGCATTTTTCCTCAGCTAGAAGGATTCCCCACCCCGACCTTCATGTAGAATTTATGACATCCGGCTGTATGAATCCAGAAATAAGGTCCGCAGTGAATTACCCATAATAAATCTCAAACAAGATCTCACGAGCGAATGCTATGCACTTCAAAGCATGTGGAGACTGTGAACTACCTTGGATGGCCTTAGTCAAGGTTACTGGCCAACAGATATTATGTGGCTCGTTAGAGATCGAGATGGGCCTTATTGACATGTTTGGGTCCACTCTTCTGATACCTCAGGCCCAACGTTTTCAAGGCCCAAAGATTTTTCAAAAATATTTGCCAGTATGTCAAAATTAACCCTCAAAGTTTCGTGCCTTTCCTTTTCTACCCTTTATTAGCTCAGAAGGATCCGCCTGTCTGGAAAAGCCGCGAGAGCGGCAAGGAAGAGATATCTCGCATCGGTCGCTGTGGCGATGGATCTCCTCTGCAGCACGTACTCGAATTCCGATGACGATGATCAAGACGGACCCGAACACAAGAGGCCCAGGCTGGGAAACCGTACACCGGCGGCCAATCACCGACCGCAGCTTCAGCCCAGGAATGAGCTGAGAGAAGCCTCGATCCCGGGCAGGTACGTCTCAAAGAGGGAGCGGGTTCTTATGGGTTCTTTGCCTGCTGCCCCTGAGCCGAACATTAAGCAGGACAATCGGGGCTCTACTATTGGTACTTTTTCTTTCCCGCCTATAAGTGTACTCTAGTTTTTGTCCTCGCTTCCGTTCGTTTAATGTTTTCTTTTCCCAAAATGTCTGCTGATTTTCAAATTTATTGTTTCAAAATTTAGTTTCCCGTCGTTTTTTGTGTTTAAATTTGTTGGGCAAGATTATTGATGGTAATGAAGTGTGATTCCTCGATGTCACTTCCGTGATTTCCTGTGTTGGAATGTATTAAGATGTGCCTCTATTTGTTGGTCAGTCTGCAACTGGGCGCCATAACCTGAATGAGGATTGTATAAATAATCTGTGTAGTTTTTTGTTGAGAGAACTTTTATAGATTTTAGTCTAATATTCCATTATTTTTCTTTACACTTTGTTTCAAGAAACAACTTTCATTAGTGATGTTCGCCATTCTCTGAGTTCAAGATGTGAGAAGTTAACCAATTAGCTGGTTGATGCAAATGGGTTTTTTCTTTTTTTTTTCTCGGTAGATGATGCAGAAAATAGGAAAAACCAGGATAGGACCGGTCAATTGCATCTTAAAGAAAATTCATATGGGGACGGTCATTTAATAAACTTATATCTCATATTTATATCTTGTCATGAGAGTTTTGTGTACTGAAGACATTGTTTACTGGTCGGTTCTTGTGAAACAAAAGACTTTTCTTTGTGCACTGTTTGGTGTCTATCCCTTGATGTTTGGATTTATCTTTTGTTATTCTTTGTTTTCAGTTACTGGAAACTTATCCCAGGCAGATCTTCCTTTCAATGTTTTGTCATTGTTAAGACATAAAGCAAAAGGCCAATCCCAACCAGGCCGAATGCCAGAAAAGCTTTCTATATCTCTGAATGGCCATAGGAAGGCTGTTAATGCTCTTCATTGGTCAACATGTCATGGTAGGATCTCGATGGGACTTTATATTTTTATTTATCATGCATTCTCTTACCACTAAATTCTTTTCTGGAATTTCTTCTTCTTATAATCAATCAAGATTCTGTCCCTCCGATGAGTTTATCCATAAGTTTTTTTTAGTGCAAATATACTCTTGAATGACCATTAGGTTATTTGAGTTTCTGTAATTTCCTATGTTATGTTTCGTGAATTCATGGACTTAGCTGAGGGTGGTCTGAAATGCTCGCTAGCACAGAACAAAAATTCTGTAACAAAAAATTTAGTTCAATCTGCCTAATAGCTGAAGAAGACCAGTGAAATTGATTTTGCCTTTTCCAAAATAAGGAGAAAAGAACAGAAAAACCGACAGCTGATTTCTATTTTAAATAAGGGGTCGGTATAGAAGTCTTCAAACTAAGTTATCAGCTTGTAGTTCATCATTGGAAATTCCTCTCCTTAACAATTTATGAAAAATTCAGTGGTTGCTAGGAAATTGATGAAGGTCCTATGCCTTGGCCACTGGATAAGAAGACCATTCTTTTATGATTCAGAGATGCACGATTTAGATGTGTCTTCAAGAATGATTTGAGCATTCCTGGAAAACATTGTTTGGCAGAGGGATGCACTGACTTCTGCATATTTAACAACTGTGCTTCTGTCTCTTCATAAATCCGTTGGTTAACGGTAATTTGCAGCTCATCTTCTCGCTTCTGCTGGGATGGATCATACTGTTCACATATGGAATGTCTGGAACAAGAACCAGAGAATAGCACGTGTCTTAAACTATCACAAGGCTGCGGTTAAAGATGTGAAATGGTCTAAGATGGATTGGCACGTGCTTTCATGTGGATATGATCTCACATCAAGATTAATTGATGTCGAGAAGGGCTTGGAAGTTTGTGTTTTCATGGAGGATCAAGTTGTAAATGTCGTGAAGTTTCATCCGAAGAGCCCAAACCTCTTCCTTTCAGGTGGTGAAAAGGGTCATCTTAGATTATGGGATATTAGGGCCAATCAAGTGGTACATGAGTACATTCAGCGGCTTGGTCCAATTCTTGATGTGGAGTTTTCTGATGATGGTGGGGAGTTTGTTTCCTCGAGTGATGTATCACGCAGCAATATAAGTGAGAACTCAATTGTTGTTTGGGATCTGGCACGAGAGGTTCCCCTGTCTAATCAGGTAAGTGGTTTATTATTGGTGACTGATTTTAAAACTAGAAGGAGATTTCCTCATTTCATTTTTTTCTCTTCATAAAACGCAAAGCACAAGTTAGAATTGTGTGTTAAATTACACTCTGCCATACATTTTTATGATCGAAGTCATCATCAAATCTGTTCTTTTAAAATAGGAAACTGGATAGTTCTCCACTTCTCCTTGAGCAAAATGGTGGTCTTGCTATACACTCTGCAGTCTTAGCTTCAATTGCACAGTTTCTTGACACACTTTGAGTTGTTTTAATGTGTTCAGTCTGCATGTCAGGTTTATGGGGAGGCTTACACCTGCCCCTGTATAAGGCACCACCCATTCGAGCCATGCTTTGTGGCTCAATCAAATGGGAACTATATTGCGATTTTTTCTTGGCGTCCTCCTTTTAGGCTCGATAAATTTAGGAGGTATGAGGGTCATGGAGTCTCTGGGTTCCCCATCAAGTGCAGCTTCAGCACAGACGGGAATATACTTGGAACAGGATCTGCGGAAGGTTCCATATACTTATACAATTACCAGTTGACAAGTCTTGTTAGGAAGATTGAGGCATACTCCTGTGCTTGCATAGATGTTGCATTCCATCCTACCATCTCTAATGTGGTTGCTTCCTGCAGTTGGAATGGTGATGTTTCAGTGTTTGAGTGATTTTCTTTTGCTTACTCTATGTCATAAAATCCATTACTAACGATTCTAGGAAATCAAATATGCTCAATACCACTGGGAATGTGATACTGTGGGGTCGTCTATCCTTTTAGACATAGCATTACAAAGTTAAAGTTAGTATGTCCCACCACCGTGTGGTTATTTTATGTTGCACATATTGTGGAAGGAGAATATGGTGATCTGCTTGTCGACAGTTTGTGGCTTTTCATGATCTATAATTTTGGACTTGGAGCTCAAGGCAGGGGGAATTAGGTAAGGAGATCGTTCTTGTGCATGGAGATTCATGAGAATTTTTTTAAAATATTTGCTTTGAATTTCAGTTTACTATCAGAAAACTGCAGTAGGATTGATATAACTTGCTCTTTTGTGTGCAAATTCTATCGCTTGTATCTATGGAAAAAGTTCTTACTGATGGTTTACTGCCATCTTTACACTGCAATATGTGCGTGGAGTTGCAAAATGTGTTCATTCTTCTCTCCATGTTTGGACCTCTATCTTATTTTCCTTTCCTAATCAGATTTGGGACTAAAGCTGTTGGAAATAAATCACAACCAAGTGCCGTTTTCAATTTTTTTTTTAGGGGATGATATGATGACAATGGCGATGATGTTCTTTCCAGAAATCTTTTGTTTTAGTTTTACTAATAAGTGAAACTATACTGCAGTTGCAGCACAGTACAATGGTGCAGAAGTGGCGACAGACGTTTTTGGCCATAATTGTGAAGGTTGAACCATCTCTGTCCATTGGTCACCCTTTGTCATGTGATGTGATTATGCAGAGAGGAGGGAGACATGTGTTGCATCCCAATGAAAGGTTCACGTGCACGGACAATTTCCTTCGTGTCTGTGTGTGTGTGGGACATCTGCACACATGAGTATGACTCTCTGTTTGTCCCAAGAAATTGACCTTGAAAGTACGCACATCCCGAGTGTCTCGCTTCATGTTGGCTCTGGAAGAAATTGGGCACAAAAAGTTGTAGTCAAATGATACAGTGTTTTTTTCATTATCCGGAATTAGTCTGGGGGAGGTTGAGTTAAATGAATATCATCTTATACTCGGAATAAACAGGGCTTGTCTCAGCTCATCTCGCCCGAGCACCCTCGGCTCGATTCTGGGATGTCGTTGTCAGGGTTTATTGGAACACTCTTGGCTCCGAAGTGTAATTAAGATTCAGGGAATCTTATTTGATCAAAGATATTGAAAACAATACAAGAATTTTGAACCGTAGTGTGATTATCAGTTAATCAGCTGAGCTTACTAGATTTATGCAGATTTTTACCTGTTAAACAAGACAAAGTCCCAGTTTGCCGTGTTATTGTGTCAAGCTTTCTTTCTCCACGCGAGTATGTCAGTTGTTCAATCTTTCCCTCAGTTTCAGTAGGGTCCCATTTCTGGATGCATTTGCCCCGCCGAGTCAATGCTGTAGTATTGAATATTTTCCAATCCCAGTAGATGATACGATATATAAATTGTGATTGGTTTATTCAGTCAGCCATGTCGGCTGATGTAGTGCGTCACTCATTTATCCTCTCCTATTGCTCCCGATGATATGTGCGAGCTATCCCAAACACCTTTTTACCAATACTACTCTATGTGACAAAAAGATTTTCGGAGATGCCTTCCCTTTCCAGTAATGTTCAGTACGATTTCTCTGTATGGCCACTTACCATTGGAAGCAAGGTACGACACAGTGTCCAGGTACTCCTGATCCCAAACCCTAGCAAGTGGAATCTGAGACACAAGTTGTCTGGCCTGAATTTTGTGTTGTGGGGTGGTGGGCAACTAATCGAGGTAAAAGAGAAAATCAGTTAGCAAGGTTGTCCATCCCACCTCCCTCACTTTCATGATGAATGGAAGGAAGGCAGAAGTGGGGCCAAGTGGATACTTGGCAAAAGACATAATCATGAGTTTCTCCTTTCCCGAGGAATTCTTTGCCACTGCCATTGGATGGAGGATTGACCAATATTTCTTACCTGTCCAACGTTGGGGAGGGATACTGAATGGTTTTGGATGCAGAACTGCAGGGAGACACGGCTCTTCCTTTCCCATGGTTGCATTCCAAGTAATTCTCAATCTTGATCGGTACCGTGATCTGATCTATAAACATCAAACATCAGGGTCTCGTAAGATTTATGATTATCATGATCAAATGTCAGAATCAATAAATTATACAAGAAGATGTTTATGCTGGAGCAGAACATCAAACAGTATTTATATATTTCTACTGCACAAATCTCAATTGATAGCACCACCTAGACAAGAGTAGCTAGCTTCTGGACACAACTCATGGTCATTGGTAAACAGTGCAATCCTTAATCTCCCAGTTAAAAGCAGAAAACACTGTAATACCTCCTCTATGACTAATCAAAGTTTCTTTTCAACTATACTATGAATATGTCCTCCACCTTAGTTGGTCTCAAAACGTTCCATTTCGTATGATCACAGACATAAGACAATTTGAGATATCATAAAGCATAAAACTTTACAGCTATCTCCTTAGAAAAGACTTATAACACCAATTATGAAACTCTATATGCATCACTGTTCTTTTACATATGTTTTTTTTTCATTTTCTTTTTAGTTTTATGTGTCGTACCCGGCATTAGAACTCTTTAAATTATAAATTTTTTACATTCATAAATTCATATTCAAGACCTTACTTTAGTGATGGAAATATTGAACGGTATCAACCAACCAAAATTAATCTCTATGACTAATTTAATCTTTTTTATTATAGAGGAGGTTGTCCTATAAAATGATAGAGGGAAGAGAGACATAATAATGTAAAGGAAGTTCAACTAATAAATATCAAATTTAGAATCTCTAGATAATATAATGCTATTGAAATTTGTTTGTCACAGCATTTTCACTATTATTTTTCATGGAAACCTAAGCAATTTGTAAGAGGATTAAGATCATTACTCTCTCTCTATATATATATATAGAATATGCCCCAACCAAGTGTTGATCTGTTTGCAAATGGCTGCAATCATCAGCAAAAAGAGAGTGGGGAAGGGGGAGAAGTTGGGTTGGTGTGTGATTGTGGTCATGCTATAGGATATGTCTAATGCTCACAAGTGTCCCACTTTTGTTGCCCAAATAAGAGACATGAAAAGATGGACCTATAAAGTGCTAACCCCTATGCAAATCTATTAACTTGGATTGGCCTTAACATCCAATCGGTTGGTCCAAACATCTGGTCTTCAATGCCTAATTAAGTAGACTATCTATACAAATATATATATAAATATATACACTAGTCATGTATACATGTGTACTAGCCTCTTTTACACCGGATGAGGATTACATCAAACGCTGATATATCAACTAACCGTTTTGTATGAGATAATAGACATAAAAAAAAAAGTAAGAAACTTATTCAACTCGTGAGAGCCATTATGAAAAGTATTCCTTGGATCCATCCCTTTGTGAATATTGCTTGCACTTAAAACCATGATTCATGAGAGCCCAACATTCTACTCTCCACTCTTTTCTAGTCACCTTGTCAACTTTTCTAGGGTTAGCTTTTTGAAGCTTTATGTCTTCTCCTCCTGTACATAACGAGCCCCATTCGATGTATTTCCATATGCGTCAACTCAAACATGTCCTCTAATCCTCACCTCGAAAAGTGACCCGACAAACTCATATTATCTTTTAAATAAACCACGTGATTTATGCCCCTAATGAGGATCGACCCATTGGGGCTTGGTCTGCCTTTTCCTTGCATCTACAGATAACTCCTCTTACTATTATCCCATATTAAAATATAATCTAGAAAAAGAGAACCGTTCATGGCTGGGTTAGATATACATTTCTTGCCCAATTTGGGAAGCATTCCGCTTATGGCCTCTAAATGTAGGGCTGTTAGTGTTTGTCCACCATCAGCTGCTGCCCCTCCATTCCTTTTTTTTAATGCGATTTATCTCAGAATGTCCATAGACATTAGGCAGAGACGATTAATATGGCCTAAGTTTCTGCCCACCCAAATCTTTATGGGGAATGATTTTAAACTAGGACATTCTTGCAGTATGTCTGGATTGTTGATATCGATCAGCTGTTATTCAAGCCCTCCACCCCGTGTCATTAATCCGGCAGCTAATCTTAGTTCCCCATTCTTGCCCTATCCTACAACATATTACATGATTATCCATTGAATGACCATTTACTATACAAATCTCTAACCTTGCTATACTTCCAAGTTTATCTAGTCGCAGATCGTAGTACAACGCTGGATACATGCACGTGCACACTCTACTCAAGTGATTTGATGAGGGCTCGGGATTAAGTAGATATAGCAAGTGTGATATTTTCTACTTTTACTTACGAGATATTTCTAAGAGAGTATAATAAGTTAGTTTGTAAATATTTTTTTAACCTAAAAATGCCACAAATTGCACAGTGCAAAAGCAGCATTTAGACGCCCTAACAGTATAACTATAACCTATCAACATCATGTCATTCAATTGATTGGGAGGACTGTTGCATATGTTGGTAACACTATGAGCATCATCTTCGATGCGACAAAACTTGATCATTGCTCTATAGCATAAGATGAATATCCACTACAAGATTTATGCAATCACGCATCCGCCTCTAGAACTTTGGAAGAAGCCTGCACAGCACGTATTACGTGCCTCTGGAAGACAAAATCACATCGTAGGGAAAGCATATGAGTTGTTATATAATCGCGTCTAATTTAATTAGTACGTGATGGCTTTTCAAGTCTCGCATGTGATCGAGCATCGGTCTAACCAGCAGCGCACCACATCACAAGGATTAGACATCGCAAAATGTTTGACAGGTCCGGCGACTTAGAGTTGGGAAAGAACTATCAACTAGCTAGCTAGATGGACTTGACTTCAAAAGCATGAATAATGTGCCCTAATGGTACATAGGGCATCGAGGGGCAAGCTGAGAATGAGAGCCCACAAACAGTGAGTGCATGGACGACCAAAAAGAAAGGGAAGGAAGAAAGACAAAAGAAAAGAGAAACTAAAAAAACAGCATCACAATTAATATCAAATATGTTAACTCATTATTATGATATTATGAATTAAATTTTTATTAATGGATGTTATTATTAACAAAAAAAATGTATTTTATTTTTTAATGTTTTCGTTCTTGTGGGTGATCAGTTCTTCATTAAAAAATAAAACAAAACACACTTATAAGTCATAAATCTTTTCTTGTGAAGGACTCAAATTCATAATTATGTACGTGCATCCCATTTTTATGTTCGAATGGTCAGGTCGGGCGGCGGAGGAGGAGAAGAACAAAGGGATGGTGATATGATATGATATGATATGGTGGGCGTGGCGATACGTACAGATTCAAGTACTGATGGTATTATTGATTTTGATTGCCATATCTTCCTTTTCTCTGTTTCTTTTCCTCACTTAAAATGGTATTGTCATTTCAATTTGACCCACCCAAACAGGGGGGAGACATACGTTGAGGTGGTCACTGTGCATGTGTGTCGGCAGTATCCACCAATGTCCAGAATTTTCTCTTTCTGCTTGTCGGCTAACAAAACCTGCCAGCAAGTTCTACCTAATCCAGACTCTTCTTTCTGCAATTTGCCTTTCTAAGATAAGGAAAGAGAAGTCCTTCGAATTCTATTCAAACAGAGAAGAATTCTCGGAAGAACAAAAAAAAAAAAATTGTTCAGACTAATTAAGAATACTGTAAAGTGCGACGATATGTTCATGTCTGTGCAGAGAGACATGGCCCGTACACAAACCGTCCGTCAGAAGACATACTGTTCCCTCTCTTAACCTTACGATATATATATATATATATAGTTATATACCATTATCTTCCTTCTTTTTTTTTCAGTCCACTAGACAATTTTCTCAGATTTTCCGATCTCCATTTTGTCGCTGAATATTCATATACGCATAATATATAAAGAGGGTGTTCCCGTGTGATTAAGCTGATCGACAAAGGCGTTGCTCTTTTTGCACAGTCGCATGCACCCATCATAATTGCGTACATGCATGCACTGCTCATGAAAAGCAAGCTCCCCATGGGGGAAAAGAAAAATAATCTTCCCCATAACACAATCTCCCTATTAAGGTTCGAGCGGCCAGAATTTCATGCACATTATCTCTGATGACAAATCCCATGCATTTGCATGTGTTCTAAGTGTAATTGGGAGGGTGATAAGTGATCGAGAAGGAAGTATTCTAAGTAACGGTTTCTGGACATCGGTACTCGTATAACTGGAGGATGCTGCAGCTGTGGCTTAACTATGACCCACCGTGATGATGACGATGATTAACCTTTTCGATAAGCTCGATAAAGAGTGCCGTCGCTCATGTTTAATTAACTAACACCCAACAGACGATTCGGATCGAGCTGTCCGATACGTACAGTCTGTTGATCATGGGGGGAGCTTTGACTATGGCATGGTAGGTACAATTATTCCATAGAATCTGCAAGTCACATGCTATCTGGGACCCCATTGCATGAATTAGATGCTTGGAAGCGAGATTGTTTAGTTATATATTTTTTTCTTAAATGAAATTTTGAATTTGAACATGAAAAATTAATAATTAATAATTAAAATTTATTTCTTAATAAATTGATAAGGTAATATTTGAAATATATATATAAATAATTATATACATTTTTAAAATATTGGATGATTAAGGAAGAAAAAAAAATCCCAAAACAATCCCTTTTATCTGATAAAGCTGATAAGCCTCTAAATCCATGCACGCATATAATATAGCATAATTAAGTGTGGATCTTCCCCTTAACCTGTGGGCTGGATTTTGGTTATGAATAATAAGTTCCTAATCACGTGCGCTAGTCAGCTTTTTGAGATTATAGAGGGAAGGTTATAATCAGCCAAGAAGATATAAATGGAGATGATATATCAACATAAATTCATTGAAATAATTCAACATATTTTCTCCTTAAATAAAGTATTTGATACAAATAATGTGAATGAAAAGAATTTATGTTTGAAATATTTTTACCTCCAAATAGGTTGATTTGACTTGAGTTGGATTAACCACAATTTAATGATTTTCACATTATAGTTGATTTGCACCCAAAAATACCAAAATGATAAGAATAAATGGATAGTTTCTAATTGAACACAATATTTGTTTTACTAAGATAATCAATATTTAAGATCTCTCGATCAAATTAAATATGGTACGATCATGAAATTGTTATCTGCATTAGATGAGAATCCTTATCTGTGAATGAGATTCTCCATTATCGCTTGATTTTTTTTCCCATTCATTTATAATGCATGTGCCAGAGCTAATATCTATAATATATAACAGAATTTCCGAATTTCTTTTATTTGGAAATTGTAGGGAAATTTATACTGACATTCTTGTCGACTTGTCGACTCACAGACCATCACGAAATCAATGGGGTCTCTGCAAAGTTGTATCTGAAACTATCAGAATTCATGCAGCCTTTTTCTATTACTAAATTATGTCCGAAAATTATTGAGCTCTGTGGAGTAATTCTTGAAGGTCATCATCGTGTTAGCTTCAGGGCAGGGACAAACTTTTCGATCGGAGAGAAAACAAGATAAAAGATGAAGAGCAGAAAACTCATTCTGACATGACGGAACACTTGTCAGTTTTCTTTTAATTATGGAGACAGTGAATTCGACATCTGCAGTGGATTCCTGGACAGCAATGCAGCAGCATGTCTTCCTCGACTTCGCATTTTTCCTTCTCAATACCAAAATGGGTTTCCGATCCTCTTATGAATTGAAAACAAAATGTTTTCTGGAGCTGAAGAGGTTCTAACATACCATAACAACCTCTCATCATCCTTAGAACTTCGAACAATCCTCATGCACCCTAAAACGATCAAATTTGTGGGGGCTAATTAATGACCATTTAACCGTGGGAATAAGCAGCATCAAAACTGGGTCCCAGGGAGGAGCCGGGGCATGAAGCTCATGCAAAAGCTTCCCGGGAATTTCCAGTGAAAGTGTCATTGTCTCACCTCCAAATCCAAGCACTAGAACGGATGGAAAGAACATGGTCGTTAAACTCGTAACTTGAAAATTTTTTTTACCCTTTTAATTTCTCAACCCGATGAATTTAAAAGATTACATCGTCGTGGAAAACAAGTAAGAAGACATGCTAAAGTCTAGTCAAATGTATCACGGATGAATTAATATGCAAGACAGGAATCAAATCTGAAGCAGGCGATCTAGGGTTTCTTCCGAGACAGAAGAATCAATTGGGAGAATGACACGGAATAGAAACTAATAATTTTTTTTGATGAGATTTATGCGGCATTATCAGCGCAACTGTTGATGATACTAAACCTACTCAGACGGTGACTTATCCCGATCGCGAGGTGTATTAAGTGGGCTGTGAAACCACCCACAGAGAGCGAGTGAAATCTACCGTGGGGCGTCGCAAATTCTTGCCGGAAACTGACGTGATGATTGACAGGAAATAATTGTGGGGAGCCCCGTATCCTGGCGTGAAAATCAGGAGTGGCAGATGATCAACTCTGGCTCTCGACGCATTGACCGAGCAAAATTTAACCGGAAACTGCGTTACGTTTCACATAATGCTGATAGGAAGGGGCTTTCTCGTCAGGAAGGGACATCTAGCGGCGAGCTGGAGTAATTTATGGCGGACAAGACAGAACAGAAGCGCAGTGACTTTAAGATAAAGTAAAAGAAAAAAAAAAGAACTTCGAGAGCCCCTTTTCTTTAATATCTCTATTTTCATTTTTATAGTATGTGATTTGAATATTCAGAAGTTAAGATGATATTTATTGATAGAATTTTAAATTAAATTAATTAATTAAAAATATATTTTTTTATAATAGATATTTCCTATTTATATAACTATATTTTTATTTAATATATTATCAAAAAAAAGATATACAGAATAATATCTCTCAACCCATTCTTGTACATATATAATGGCAAGTTTGCACGGACGGACTGCTTGCCCACTCCCCCTCGAGATATTAAACCGGGCCACAGGAGATATCATATAAATAATAATAATAATAATAATTTCACCTCCAAAAAATATTATTAAAATATTTTATCTCCGCGCTGCAGAGTCAGCGGGTCAAAGATTTGCAATTGCAGTCTCTGTCTCCCACACACCCACCGGACCACACTCGCCTGAGCACATCCCCCCACTCCCACGCCACGCATCGATCCATCGATCCCTCTTGTTACTACTCGACTTTTATTGTTTGGGTTTTTTTTTTCTTCTTTACCTTGTCAATTTCTTCTTATTCAAGCATTGATTTAAAACTTACAACTATATTCTTGATTTCTTATTTAATAACAGTTTATTATATACATGTTACTCATCCATCTGTTATAAGAAAGGTTTGCCCGACTTTGCACTTGCTGAGCATACTACCAGCATTCATGCTTGTGATTACTGATAGGCTATTGTCGCAATTTTTCCTTGCTTTAGAATGACAGATAAATGGCTAATATTTTCTCTCTCTTTTTTCCCGCCCTTTCTTCTTCATCGTTCACTGCGGACCTATCTGTGCTTTGGTGGTACCCGACCCACCAGAATTTCTACCCACCATACACTCGTTGGGCCCCACTCTCCCACAAAAAAAAGGCTCTAGTTATAGGCGAATTATCCTGTACTTTTTTTTTTATGTTGCTGTTTGATGGGGTTCCTAGCCACCATCCGATCACATTGCACGGTCGGGGCAGTTGACCGGTCACGCTGTCCTCGTGCGCGGCACGTGACCACGCTCCTGGTGTGGGCTCTCGTGGGGGGCGAAAGAGCAGACAGGCGGCGGCATGTGCGGGGTGGTGTGGACACGTGGCACTGGACGAGGCATCGATCGATCCTCGGTGGGGTTGGATTGCTTGGCCTGTTCTTCGACGTGGCTTTTCACCTGTTATACATATTTTTATATATTTAGAGCGGATTTTCTGGTAAAAACAGTCTATTACTTCCACTATTTTCCATTGAATCTTTCCGCCATCGAATTAGTTTCCAGCCTGCTCATTTTATCCACCCATGGCTACGCTTCGGCAAGATTGATAAGTAGGACTCCATATAATATGGTCGGGTGATTCTCATCCATCTATCTATGATTATATACATAATTGAAGTGGATTGAATTCTCTATATCAATTTATTCCACCGAGTCATGGCAAAATTCCTTTTTTTTCCCCACTATAAGGAGCGTGATATGAAGTCGCCATGACCGTGCGAAAGTCACAGCTGCGAGATGCATGTGCCCACGTATGGATGCATGCGCATTGATCATCAGAACGGGAACAGAGTCTCTATTTTCCCCTGTAAAGGGTTTAGGTGGATGGCTTTTTGTGCACGCTACGCATACAAAAATGCAGAGAATATAGTACATACGAGTCTCTTCATTTCCTTGCGGCCGAAAGCTGTTGAGTTCAATTCTCATCATAGCAATATGAACTCCACGTGCTTGCATTTAATCTCCTATTCGCTCTCTCTTCTATGAAGACGAGTGAAACATACGTCATTGTTGAACTTGAACCGGCCACGATGCAATTCGCACAACGGAGTACGTGTTCATCTAACGACCGCATGTGCCGGAGATAATTTATGATTCCTCAAGGACAAACAAGAGAAGAAACGGGGCAGATAGGTTTGTGTTTGTGTGTGTGTGTGTGAGCGCGCGCGCGCGCGTGGAGAACTTTTGACAGGACGTAATGCACTGCCGTGTCCTGCATTCCCTAATTGCTTTTTGACTCGGGCACATGACAACAAGGCCTTAATCGGATGTGTTAGGTACCGATTTCTGAGAAAAACAAGGCCATCATTGATAATTGGTGACATCCTAGGTCCAAATTTGTGCTTCTCTTTCCTTAGCTTAGCAAGTCTCCTTGGACAAGACATTAACTGTCTCTGACTTTCTAACAAGATTAAGAATCAAAATTAGAAATCCATTCCTCCTTCATGGAACCCACATAAATAAATAAAAAAAGAGGAAGCAATTATATTTTGCTTCATTTTCCCGATTAGTAAATGGTGTTTTATGCATATATATATATGTATGTATGAACATCCTTAATTTAGATGGTTTGATATATATTCTCATTAGACTGGAGAAAATTTCCTTGATTGAAGATGTGAATAAAGAAAATATAAGATAGTATAAGTATTACTCTAAATAAGCTAAGTTGAATACAAAATTTTCAATGATTAGAATTTGAATTAAAAATCAGTGTGTAAAAATATTTGTGAGAAGTAATTATTTAATTTAAACTGATTTCTTTTTTAAATAATTATTTTACAAATTACGCATAAATTTCGGGTAAGTGGTAATCAAAGGTCGTTTTCAGTTTGCCTCCAATTATTACAGGCAAGAGGAGAGTCGTTTTCCTTTTCCACCTTCATTTGGAAAACGAGACGTGCAAACAATTATGGGTTCGAATAGAATTGCTTTTCATTAGGTTAACCATTCTATTATTATCTATATTATATATATCCTCTTCGGGTTATGACCACGCGGTGATCGGCCGTGACGCATGCGTGCGTGTGCCCCATCTGGTCGACCTAGAGGAAACCGCGTCCATTCTATAACGCTTTCACTTTGATTCGACATGTGTCTATCAGTCAGTCAGTCAATTTGTAAATCACGCTACTAGCTCTTGATCATAGAACTGCACCTAAATGGTCTCTAGCTGGCATTAACCCAAACTTGTCTGCCCAAGCCTCGGAGTCTAACCTGACCTTCTCTCGAACCCGATCGTCTGGCATGCTCTATTGAGCAACAACATGGAGGTTATCTTGTCGTCGGGATTTATATCGAGCCTCTTCATTGTTGCCGTACTTGGAAATTATACCAAATGTGATCGTCCCGTATAAACATGCTACGTGAAGGCAGCAAACTCCCGTTTTACGCGTGTCACCTACCCATTTGGCCGCCAGCTGTCAGGTCGTACTTGGATGCTTCGACAAGGAACTCCCTCGCTTGAAAACTTTTCTCTACACGTGAGGATTGTTTTTTTTTTTTTGTTGCTAATATCAAATTATGAAAGTTTTTTTATATATTTTAGATTGGAGAGCTATATTTTCTAATTAAACTCTACCGTCCCCCCAATTTTACCGTACAACTCTCTCACTCCCTGACGATATATTGACTGAAAATATCGCCCGGGGGGAGAGGGAACGGGAAATTTGAGAACGCCGTTTTCGTGTTACCGGTAAGCGCAAGAGTTTTTTTTTTTATCGTACAGAGGGAAATCATGGGCCAATTAAAGCAGGTGCTTGCCGGTATTTTGTGGGACACCGGCGGTACAGCCACGCACTTAAACTAGCGTACGGCCTGCGGCTTTACAGGGAACGGCCGGTTGGCTCTCCATCCATCTACTCTGACCAGCATTGTTTTCTTCCCAGGTCCTTCAGAGGGTCGCGTCGTGGTCGCCTGTTCACAACTAACATCTCCGCCATTATATATATTTTTATTTTTTATTTATTAAATATGAATGTAATAATTTATAAAAATAAACTATTAAATTATCTTAATTAATTTATATCGTCATCCGATAAAAGTTAGTATTGTTATTTATACTTCTAAAATATAATATATATATGTATGTTACTGATCAGCATTGCTGGGGGCCTTTCATGGAGCATAGTGCACTTGTTGAAATTCAACAGGCTCACTATAGCAATTAACCATATTTCCATTCTCGGACATGTTCTCATGAAATTAGTCTCATAAAGCCGAGGATTATGCCATCCACTGGATCACTGACTGAGCATATAATGTAAATGGGAGCTAAAGCTCTGCTCGATGGTGAGTGATAATGATCATATCATATGAGATCGACCGCTTATTGTTGATATACATTTAGTTTCAAGAGTAGTTCTCAGCTTATTATACATTTCCTGTCATGGCACGTTGGCTTGCAAAATTGGATCGTAATCCAGCTCTTGGCATTGATCCGGCTATAACATCAGTATCACGGTAATGCGGGTGATCAACACATGGCTTGCGCTAAATTTGACCATAATGCCTGGTTTCTTAACTTTCTCGTGCTCGACTTTTTGTCTGTGAAACAGCCTATCATCTATTGAACATTAAATAATTACTTATATATTTATCCATTGGTTGAAATAATTTTACCTATTTTCCATTTAAATAATATCTCAATTTTATATTTTATAAATAGACAAAATTCATATCATAAAATGTTTTCTATTTTAAAAAAATAACCCAAAAAATCATGACATTTTTTGATATTCTCTAAAATATGCATGACATTTATATTTATCTACTTATATATGATATTTAACTATTTACTCATGAAATGGTAGTAGTATTAACATATTTAATTTTTATGTGATTTGATAATTTAATATATTTATCATACATGATACTCTTTGTAAATTGTCAGGTATCAAATGCATGCAGCACATGTATGTGGCATGTGAGCCGTTAATGAAAAAAATTGATGCATTTGTATTCATGAAAAATAAATAAATGTTATATATACTTAGATAAATATTATATATTTCATATATATTTTATAATAAAAATATCATAATTTTTCAGACAACTTCCCATATATCTTATTAGATTGGATTGGGTGGACTCAAATCAACATTATCATATAATTCATTTGGCTTTCTTAATACCTCCCAAAAAGCCATCTTCCAAGTCATCTCTCGTGACCCCCGCCATCCCTACTATAAATACCCACTTCTCTCCCCCGCCTTCCCCATCGCGCACACACAAATCCCATTTCCTCTAACTCCCGAATTCAACTCCTTCCTCACTTCCTCCCTGTTCCCAGCTGTCACTCAACCATGCCCGAGGCTCCCAAACAGTTTCCCCAGTTTCCCTCCGGCAACGACCTCTCCGAGAAGAACAGGAGGGCGCTGGAGTTCATCGAGGACGTGACCTCGAACGCTGATGAGGTTCAGGGCCGCGTCCTGTCCCAGATCCTCTCCCGCAATGCCCACGTGGAGTACCTGCGCCGCCACGGCCTCGACGGGCGGACCGACCGTGAGTCGTTCAAGCAGCTCGTCCCCGTCATCTCGTACGAGGACCTTCAGCCCGACATCTCCCGCATCGCCAATGGGGACAAGTCCCCCATCCTCTGCTCCCACACGATCTCTGAGTTCCTCACTAGGTAGACACATGCACCAACATTGCCAAAATCATTCTGTCTAGGATTTACCTCGAACTGTTGCTCTTTGGTTTTCGGGCTTCTCCTCGCAGCTGGGCGGCTCGATAATCCGAGTTTCACCGTTCTTTGTTTTCTGTTTACTGTGGTGGCAGCTCTGGGACCTCTGGTGGGGAGAGGAAGCTGATGCCCACGATCGAGGAAGAACTAGAAAGAAGGTCCTTGCTCTACAGCCTGCTAATGCCGGTGATGAGCCAATTCGTCTCCGACCTGGACAAGGGCAAAGGAATGTACTTCCTCTTCATCAAGTCGGAGGCCAAGACCCCTGGAGGGCTCGTGGCCCGCCCGGTTCTCACGAGCTACTACAAGAGCTCCCACTTCAAGAACCGGCCCTTCGATCCCTACACCAACTACACGAGCCCGAACGCGGCCATTCTCTGCCCCGACTCCTACCAGAGCATGTACGCCCAGCTCCTCTGTGGGCTGTGCCAGCGCACGGAAGTGCTCCGCGTAGGGGCCGTCTTTGCCTCCGGCTTCATCCGGGCCATCCGGTTCCTCGAGAACCACTGGTCCCAGCTTTGCGACGACATCCGCTCTGGCACCCTTAGCTCGGACGTCACCGACCCTTCCGTCCGCGAGGCTGTGTGCTGGATTCTGAGGCCCGACACGGCACTCGCCGACTTCATCGAGGCCCAGTGCCAGAGCCAGTCCTGGGCCGGGATCATCACCCGGCTCTGGCCTAACACCAAATACGTGGATGTGATCGTCACAGGCACGATGTCCCAATACATCCCGACGCTCGACTACTACAGCGGCCGGCTGCCACTCGTGTGCACGATGTATGCTTCATCAGAGTGCTACTTCGGGGTCAACCTCAGCCCCATGTGCGAGCCCAGTGAGGTGGCCTACACTCTGATCCCCACCATGGCCTACTTTGAGTTCCTCCCTGTGAACAGGACCAGTAATGGGGCCACCGACCAGCTTTCCATGCCGAAGTCGCTCAATGAGAAGGAGCAACAGGAGCTCGTTGACCTCGTCGACCTCAAGCTTGGCCAGGAGTATGAGCTCGTTGTCACAACTTACGCTGGTAAAATAAATCATCAGTGTCTGTCAAATGTCACAATTTAATGATGATATACACACGCTCTAACAATTCAGAATTTCGTATTTCGATTTGCAGGGCTATATAGGTACCGAGTCGGGGACGTTCTCAGGGTGGCGGGCTTCAAGAACAAGGCGCCCCAGTTCAACTTCATATGCCGGAAGAATGTGGCCCTGAGCATAGACTCGGACAAGACTGACGAGGTCGAGCTCCAGAACGCGGTTGGGAATGCCCTCAACCACCTCGCACCGTTCGGGGCCATAGTCACAGAGTACACCAGCTATGCCGACACAGCCACCATCCCAGGCCACTACGTGCTGTTCTGGGAGATGAAACTCAAGACCCCGATCCCGCCCTCAGTGTTCGAGGACTGCTGCCTGACCGTGGAGGAGTCCCTCAACAGCGTTTATCGCCAGGGACGGGCATCGGACAAGTCAATCGGGCCGCTCGAGATCAGGGTCGTGGAGACCGGCACGTTCGATAAGCTGATGGACTGTGCCATCAGCTACGGGGCGTCAATCAACCAGTACAAGACCCCGAGGTGTGTGAAGTTTGCGCCGCTCCTGGAGGTGCTGAACTCGAGGGTGGTGTCGAACTACTTCAGCCCCAAGTGCCCCAAGTGGGCCCCGGGGCACAGGCAATGGTGCAATCAAGAATTCAAATAGGAAGCGAGGTGAGGCTGGAGACCCGATTAAGGTTGATGGATCAAGTGGCGAGTGATATCTTTAATTAGACCTTTCGTCTTAGGTTAACCCATGTCCTTCCTAGTCCCTTTGTTTTTTGTTTTTGTTTTTGTTTTTTTTTTTTACTTTTTAAATTTTAGTTTCTTTTGTCTTTTTTTCTAGTATCAGAGCCTTGGGTTGGGAGGCTCTCTTAATTGACCATTGTACAAAAAACAAAGAGTCTCGAGTCTCAAGGCTAGCTTTACTACTATTTCCACGGCTTCTTTTTTTTTTTATATATAATTTTTTTAATATTTAAAATTTTAATAAGTTCTAATTAATTTATAGGTGGATAAAGTTGATATATTAAAAATTAAAACTTTTATAATCATAAAAGTCAAGACTAGAATTTTAAATATAGGAAAAAAAATTATTTACTCACTGTTTTTTCTTTCAATTGTTGTATGATGTTTTGTTGATCGGGAGGTTGAATCTATCATTAATTCCACTACTTAGATTCCCGCCCCCACTAATGTCAGATTCTGATTCGGGCTATTCCCCCAACACTCCAACCCCGCCCCACCCCCCCCCCCCAACAAACAAAAGGGATGCCGGGAGCCAACTAATTACCGACTCGTAATATCATTTTAACAGATAAATATTTTTATAATTACTTCAAAAGTTAATAAAAAATAAAAAAGGGGTGACTACTCATAAGCCATTTAAAGAAAGAACACATCCACATCCTCTGTCTCTTCCCTTTTTTTTAAAAAAATTTGTACTGAGAGTTAATCCGGGAGAGACCCCGCAGCAATCATTAATTATTCAACTCTTAAGAAAAATATCCAACTTTCTTTCCTTTTATCAATAAAATAAGACAGAACAGTGACAACCTTCCTTTTCCACCATCCAACTAGCAAATGCAGTGTGAATTTACGACATCGAACTCATCATCAAATCACAATACTGCGTGTGATTTAGATCACTAAATCGCCGCACTCGGTGGTAAATAATATCATTAACTTTCAATTATTTATTTAGATAAATTTTCCATCGGGATGTACATGAGAAGATTAATTTGCACTATGATGAAGATGGAAATGATGGTGCAACTCCAGATAATAATGGAATCTGTACAGTGTACGCCTGAATGATATCGCTGAGCATATGCCATTATTAAAACCCTGAATGTCTAATTATGCTTAGCTACCCATAGCACTTTTCTTACCAAATTTGCCAAACTCCTACCCATAAAGGCCTTGATAATTTATTATGGGTAGCCCCCGGAAAATCCTCGAATTGGGTCAGATGTGATAGAGCTAACTGCTCCATTAGCCTACGGCTGAAAAAAAAAAAACCTGTCTTTCACCAAGAAATTAGTAACCCTAACCCTAAAACTATCATTGGTGTTCTCAAAATAAAAGCAAAAGGGCTTGGCATGAATAGGAGATACAGTCAGGCTGTAGGAGAGACCATGGAACGTAATGTGAGAATTGGGTTAAATAGAGCTGCGGTCGTAAAATGAGATAATTCAACAAAAGATGATATGAATAACATATTTGAATAATTTGAGATTGATTGATCATTCCAAAAGAAAAACTTCTTGAGTTCCATAAGGACGATCATACCTCAATCCCACTTCTTAAACCGGTCTCTGGATGGCGACATGTTTCAACAAAGATCAAGAGGCCTGGCTAGGATCCAACCCACGAAATCGTACCACACTCTATATTCCTTGAAAACTTTCGAGGAGTAATTTATGACAAATTCAAGAACATCTCTCGTTTCCGGACAAAAGGATGCTGTGAAGATGAGGTCTCTCTTATGTTAGTGCCATCGACTGTTTCCTTTGATAGACATCGATTTTGCATATAAAAAGGAGATTTTTAACTCACATTGCTTGGAACATCATTAGCATTATGCTCCACGATCCCAACTGTTCCTAATTATGGCCAAATTTCAATGATTATCTTCGTTTACATTTGCATTAATTTTGGCCGGCATAATGTGAACAGACGTGATAATCCAATGCGGCGATGAATCATCGGGTGCCCTCGATTATGACAGTAAGGTACCGAAACCAGTTTATGACACTGAATCAGAAGTCTTCCTTGCTGTAGACATGAAGTCAGATTAAGAGACAGCGCTTTGGTATTGGGTAGTGAACACAAGCACCACCCAAGCTAACAAAAAAGACGTTCAGTCTCAGTCAAATCAAAATCATTAGTATCTGATCGATTGCATATAGGCTCATTTCTTAAATTTTATACATCACTTGCCAGTGAAGTCCAAAAAAATATGTGAGATTTTGTATAAAACCGTATATCATAACTTAATGAGTTGTAATTCCTTCCTAAAATTTATCGACAATGCGAGTATGGTTTTGTACCATCGAAGTGCGATCCCGGCATCAACGGAGCTATGGACAATTCAGTCGATGCACGATCTAGATAGGATCGGAATCAATGGATCAAGATGACTACTCGTTAATGTTGATGCCAATATATTAACATTCATATGTGAGGGGTCAAGTTAGTAGTAAATTAATTGACAACAAGAAAGAGGTTAAATTTAATATTTGAAAATTTCAGAAATCGATATCTAAAAATTAATAACGAATCTCTAAAATTATATAATATACCATTTAATATATTAATTAATTATTATGACACTCCATACATGCAACATAAAAAAAAAATCTTAACTTTGGTTATCACGTTGTTCTTTGATTTAATTTGTCTGTGGTCCCGATCTGGTGGGGTGCGGGCGGTGCATAGAAGTTTGCCACGTGGAATGAAGCGCATTCATCTGACGTGTAAAATGGAGCCTATTTTTCATTTATTGCTGAAGGCTGAAGCTGACCTCCCCTGGGCCCCATATTTGTCGGAGCCATAAGCACGAGGGTGTGTGGGCTCGAACGTTTCATTAAGATAAAATAATCATTTCCTTTTTTTAATGAACTCACCGGTATCCATAAGATATTAGATTTCAATTAATTTAGCTTGAATTCAGTCGACCAAACTAGTGTGTGAAATTTCTTAATGTGAATATTTTTTATTTACAAGGATATGAGTATTCCATGCTGTAATATAAATATAATGGCATTTAAATCTTTTTTTAAAAAGGGGAAAAAAGCTAAAATACTTTTGGAAGGGCCCGGCCCAACACGAGGGTCCAATTCCACTTAAATACATAAATGGGATCAAAACGAAGAAAAAGAAAATATGTATATCACTTTTTTCTCCAAGTTCATAAAGATTTAGGGGAAAAAAAACACAATATTGCGTAAACAAAAAGGATAAAATGTTGGATTTGAGGAAAAGTGAGAATTTGTGAGCCGATCGCCACTCGGAGCGGATTTATCCGATGTCTAAACGTATGGATAGTGGAGAGGATACGTGTCACGCGAGTGAAGTCTCATATGAGCCGTGTCACGAAAAAAGCGAATCCGTAGCATCGGATATGCTTTGCAGGACACTCCAAGACTTGTAGAGCCTGACATCTCGAATGGTCGCTGTCCATTTCGTACGTCGATGGTTCATTCTATTGGCATTACTGAATTTTCAAGTCCACTGTGTCCAGAAAAGCTTGATATGATATGCCTCTCCTGTCCTGGTGAGGTGAAGGCCTCCCCACGGTCTCCCCTCTACGTGTACAATCGAAAGCTACATACAGGGCTCCGAATGGACCCTGACCCGGATGCACGATGTCGATGATTAGGTGAAGAACACGATCGATGGCAAGATGCTACGTACCGAGTTCGTTAGCTTACGTGTTGTAGGCACGTCCATAACTTAAGCGGGCTATTACTAGCCGATATTTTTAGTTTCCAATAAAAAATGGGTTAATACTCATTTTTCTACTTGAAATTAATTGATTTTTTTATAATTATTTTTCTATATCATTATTAACTTCCTCTTCGGCTAGGCCCATAACCTTTCATTGTTAAGAAGAAAAAAACAAAGAGGATAAATTATAAAATTAAAATAAAAAAACTATGCATGATTGGCAACAAAACCCGGGAAAGCCGGGCATGTTGGCCCAAAATTCACGTGAAAGGTCGCAATCTAAGTGGTTAGAGTGAGATGGCACTGTGACAGGTAATTTTATATAAATATTAATTTCATATAGAGTTAAATAGATTTAATTTGGTAAAATATAATTAATTATATGTATTTATATGTATATTAAATATATTAATATATTTAAAATTATTTAAATATGTATACTATTAATTTAGTCGGTAAATATTGAATGTGTTAAGTTGTACTCGATAAATTTTATTGTAATAATCTTATCGGTATAATCTCATTGTAAATAATTTTAGTCAAATTTTATTATAATAACATTAAATGTATTAAAAACATGCAAATGTAATCGATGCATTTAGATAAGTTTAGTTTATACGAGTTGAGTAAGTGGAATACAAGTTAAAAGCTTTTGCACCAAATTATTGTCTCTCCCTCGCACGTGTGGTCCCTCCAGAGATGTTGACTTTTTCCCGACTGCCACTCTGAAATTGAAGACCCCACCCACACGTGGGCGCGGATATCCGCCCTGCTCCCCTGCCGGGTCCATTCCGTAGGCCCATCGGCCCAATCCCTCATCCAAACAGTGATCCCCCTCTCTCCCTCCCTACCCAAATTTATTTATTACAATAATTCCATCCTGGACGATACTACTTCATATATAAAAAGTAATATATGCCTGTACTGTATAATATATATATGTATGTATGTATATGATAAGAAGATTATCAAGAAGCATATATATAGATATATAGAGGTGGTGATAATATTCATTTTTGCCTTCTCATATATATGTGGATTCCTATTTTATCAGGAACCATGAGCCCTTTGCAAGACAGACAGCAACAGGATCACTGATGCTACTACCAAATGTTTTGGATGATTATTATCAGGTGCATGAATCAGATAAAACAATCGGAACCAGACACGTTCCTCGCGAATTTAGTTTTCTTCTTCTTCTTTTCAAGATGCTCTCAGTCTGTCTTATTCGGATGGACTACGTTCGCAGAGATTCGGCAGCACCCAGATAATATTCTGTCGGGTGGCAATAAAGCGACCCGATCAGTGGAGGGCCCCTTTAATATGCATACAGCATTGCGTGAAAGCTCCGTGATCGATCGGGAAGATGGGCGCCGTCGCGGTCATCAGTCGCTGTATGTTCTTTAGCTGCAAAAGTGGGTCGAGAAGCAACCTCAGTGCATTCCAAAACATATCAATTGACATCTGATATTCTTGGTACCGACAGGAACCATATGAGAACTTGAGCCCTTACGCAAAGGGTTTACGTCTCGAAGTCTACAAATGCAGGAAAGGTATAATTAGCTCGAGATTCCGATGAAGACACCCGAAGAAGAGAGACGGTGCTTGGTCTAGTTCATATCATTCTTGACTAACATTAAGTGGCTAAACTTTGATTCTGGTCAGTGAAACTCTTTGTGCCCCTCTAGCACCCTCTTTCTTCTGACCACTTCTCGTCCACCATCAGTGATAAAATGCAGTTAAGAAGACAAAAGTGACATGGACGAGCAAACTAAGACATAACAACTACTCGCACATACGTAAGAAATGTGGAGAAGTATACTCTATTATTATGATTCTGCACCGCTCGAGTGTTCTATTTTGACTTCCCGGAGATGATATAAAAATATAAAATGGAAAAATAGAAACCATCGGGAATCAGACATCATCAGACAGAAGAGATCTCTTCTTACATCATTAGGTCATGATTCTTCCCCCCAGAATCCTGGCCAAGTGCAATGAAAGCTCAGTCTCTGAATCAGACTGATGAGTTATGAGTGCTTGTGCGCATGGCGGCATTATGATCGGTTGAGTTCACATGTTGCGGTGGAGCTCGAACATTGTATCCACAATAAGGCATGCCGAATCTTCAAGAAGGTGAACAACCCGCAAACTGTCCTTAGTCCTACGCTCAGGTCCTTTGCCGTTGCTGCAAGAAAAGAGCTGAAACTGTTAAACACTTTGGTATGTGGGTTCACAATGAGCGATGACCTAACAGACCGCGTTAATTCATTCATTTGGACTGAAGCACGACAAACGAACTATACGTTAAGAAGGCAACATAATATGCATGTGTAGAACTGCCATAAGCATTAGGCAATAGGCGCGACCTGCTTGATTCTGATGCGCCCAGATGCGAAATCCGGCAGATGAAGGTATTTGGGCCCATATCGCATCTGCAGAGCATTGTTGGGCTTTTGTTATTTTCAGAAGAGGCCCAACACCTAAAGAAAATTTCTTCACTCTTCGGCCTGAACAAGCCTCTGTATCTGTAGTACAGTAATCGTGGTGACATCGTTCAATATTTCGGTTACGGGAAATGCTTGTCTTGTCTGTAACTAAATGCTTCTGTCATGAGAAGGCTTGCTCGACTCAGAGACACAAAATTCTTGGAGTCCGACGGCAATCCTCGATGACATGGCCCGACACATGATGAGGAAAGTAAAATGCAAAGCATCAACAGGCGACACACTGCACGCTTCAAGAAGTTCCAACGTTCTGTATACCCATCTGCCTAAGGGAAGGACAAGCAGCGGCACTCAATCCCAGTCCCTGAGATAGCAGCAACTTACTGTAGTGATACAGAAAACCATATTCTGAAGGCAGAACTCTTCACTGATGATAAAAGGCGAGTGAACAAATAGAAGCAAGGGGTGTTGCATGCTTTCCCATCTGTACAATTTGAGAAAATTTGATCAGATAATCGTATCAAGGTCCCAGAAAAAGGTAGTAAAAGGGAGGAAACAAAGAAAGTTCCTACTGAAGAAGCATTATTCATAGGAGGCCAGTAGAGTGCCACAACCGCGTGCAAGCATCTCTTGAATATGCTCTGAGCATACTGTCGCATCATTAATCAGAGCCGGTAACGACAAGGGGGTGCGCATTAGAATTACTTGTGCACAGTATCAAATTAGCACGCGAATAACCCCATATCAACCGCAATGGGCCATGAGTAGCTTAAGCTACCCACCAAACCAGATCAGGTGCAACCATGGAAAGGACAAATGGTCCATATATAGCATTAGACTTGGATTCTGTGCACATAATCACTGAGAAACTGAGGCTCACTGAACAATATAACAGTTGAAGGGCAAAATAATTGCTTAAGCAGCATAGTTTCCAAAATGTTGCCGAGTAACAGTTTTGCATTAGCAACTCCCTTCAGCAAGAAAAGCAGCGGCAAGTCCGTGGCATTAAAAGGAAATTCTCCGGCATCGAAGCATTCATTAGACATCATCAGGGAAATATTTTAGATCAAGACAGACTGGAACAACCATCCATTATGCTTTAAAAAATCGATTTCATTGCCAAAACTGAACTCCATTTAATCATTGTCAATCATGACATCAATTATCTGCCTTTTTCTAAATTGACACGGTCATTTCTCTTTTACCTTTATCCTTCTTCCCTCAATCGCGTTAACTCCACCTGGAATTTCAACTCTAAACTTTTTTTTAATCAGAGAAACTCAAAATGTTGAGAAACATGGTCTTGAAAAGCTACAAAATGTCTTACTTTGGCTATGTTCCTCCAAAGAAAGTCCTGAAAAAAATTAACTATCAATGAGTTAAATCACCATATCTCAACTGGGCTAAGAAAGATATTGCCATGCCATTATGAGTGATGAAGATACAGAGTGATAAAGATGAAGCAACGCTATTATGAGATGCTTGCTATTTCTCAACCATAGCAACTCATTCTAAGTGATCTCACCCCAAAAGTACACATCTTAAGAACCAGACCCGTAAGTGGATATAACCACTTCATTTCTCCTCACAACAGAGATAAAGTAATTCAGAAGATAAAAGAGTCCAACTCAGGGAGAAGGCATTTAAAATGCATATTCTACATAGATTAATGCACAGCCATGGGCACATTAATGGGTTAACAACCTAAGGGGCAAGTAAATGGTTTATTTATTGAACCTGCTGATGTAACATTACAAAAAGAAATAAAATAGATAGATTACAAGTGATAAAAACATCAATAAAGGCTGCAGATGGATTCATGAGGTTAAGAATTCAACTGACGAGAGGAAACTATGGGAAAAAATAACTATAAAATATATGTAAATTTCTCAGTGCAAGATTCGCACCAATAGTAAACTTGCAAAATATAAGATGAGGGAGTGGATGCAGTATACAACGGGAGACTTCCTACAATTGCCTTGTGAGAGCAACCTACTCAATTTTACAATCACTTTGATGCTCATCAAATTGCTATTTGGCTTATGATCAAAAGCTTAAACTAATAGGTAGTGTTGTTCATTTCAACTGATATTTTTTCCTCGATGAGGATTGTTCTTCCAACAGTGCTCTTTTCCAAATTGGCATTTGAAAATCAATTGATTTTTACATCTTAATGCCTCGTCAAATTTCTTAAATGCCATTCCCAAAACACTCTCATTTTGTTCCTTTTTGGCAAAACTGCTTTTGCCAATTGAATCTGTTTTTCTATAGAGATAAATTGGAAGAAAATTTGAATCAATAAGATAAATCTCCACTATTGACAGCATAACGGCTACAGCCATCTGTTACAGCATAACTTGCCTCCATATATGAAGTTTCCAAGAGATTTACTCATGGCTCTAAGAGGCGTATTCTCTGCTAAATTGCTTGGCGAAGAGCAGTGCTGATCGGGAGTTTTCAGACAATCTAAGACAGTTGCTTGCCTTTCTTCTGCGAGTACTTCTGTTATTTCTTTTCTACTGACTATGTAGTTCTTCGAATTAGATGCTCCATTTGAAGGTAATAGAAAGATCAATCTGCAGGGCCTCATCTTTGGTTCTCAATCTTTCATCATAGAGCTCTTGTATAAAGAGCTACAGAAAATACTAGCTTGTCTGGTTTCAAAATTTTGAATTAATACACTGCTCAGAAGCAAAATATGCTTTGGCATGTCAATATGATTCCGCTCTTACTATAGATCTTGCGAAAGTTTTCTGATAGTAGCTAAAGGAAGCACTGCCAGGGTAAGATCATTAGTTAGCTATCTATCCACAAAGATGACAATATTCAAGACTCTAGACTGTAATTCAATAAAGCGAAATTCTCAGAACATTGATGAGGTAACTCGGCTATTTATCTCATGGGGTGCGTGAATCAATCATTGCAGCCTGTTCGATGCAGCAAAATTTTTACCCAAAAAATTCAGATTTATGCACTATCAGGCAAGGAAAGGAAAGGGATTTATGACATCTTATGAGAAACCAGTGCTGAATAATTTTCATTAGAAAAAACATCAGTATCAAAAACATTTAAGAAATGTAAAAGCATGTCAAATAAGAGGCAGAAGATTGGTCAAAGGCATATACGATATTTGCAGAGTGCAAATTGCAACATATCCATGGGCATTCTTGCTAGTGTCTTGTAATAGGAGGGGTATCGCAAATATTGTCTTATAAATAGATGAACAAGGGAATTATGACCATTCTACTTTGATTTATAAATGAGGCTCACGCGACTAGTAATTTTTGCAGATGCCATGATATCATCTATTTGTTGCAGACATAACCTGATATAGTAAACTGCAGTAAAAGATCTTTGCCAATTTTATTGCATTCCTGGTCAGAGAATCTAGGATAAGTTACAACAATGATTTTATCAATCTAAAGTCAGTATGATCATGCAGCTATTAACCTTCATAAAGGAGAACCAAGATTCATGTGAGGTAATGACGCTTTTATGAAGAGGGTCTAAATCTGCCTTTGCTATGGCTTAATTTTTCTCCCGTAGGTGAAATCTTTAGAGGTTCCCCTAGCTATGACTAAAGAAGTAGAGTTCTAGGGCCAATTAGTTGGAGAAAACAGACAATTCCGAGTTTTGGGTTATCTACATGTGTCTCTCTCCTTTCATTTTTTATTACTGCTATCACTTCTTTTGCTTGATATTTGCCTAAAATTGACGCAGAATAGATCTTCTTGATAGTTTGTTTTCAAACATCCCCCAGTGGGACTCCTGTTCTGAACTCCCAAATATCCATTATGCAATCAGGTAGTTCAGCTGATTACATTATACCACAAGTTAAATTTCAAGTTCTTGATGTGTATAATCTACGTCTGTTTCTTAAAAGGGAAGCTCAAGTAGATTATAATCAAGTATCAGAGGAGACAGAAGGGCATTAATTAAGTTAGGCATCAACACGGCGAGAGTATGCTGTGGAGGTATTGTCAGTATATTATTGTCTTATGAAGTTTTAAGATTCTCTTTTAACAGTTCTCAATAACATCCATTTTCTCTTTGAAAGGTCCTCAGATCTGTTTCAAGTTTCTAAGGGAATCACTACTCAGCAGGAATTTCTGTTGGTCGCTTGGCCTCGCTATCAAATCTGCATTGAGTTACAAAGAATCCTTACTAAGCTAAGACCATCTGTCACAGCATTATATGTTCGCAAAGCAACAAAACTGCTCGATGCACTGATCAACATCACAACCAGACATCCATCTAGCTTCATTCTTGGCTGGATTAGAAAGTTGCCGAACTCTAACATTAAGCAGTTGAACCATTCAGGTGGCACTCTTCATCTTGTCTCCTTATTATGACATTTGAAGTCGAATGCTTGTGTAACAAACGAAATATGCTCTACCAACAGAAGGAAGACTTATACAGCAAGCGCAGGTCCTGTTTCCTCGCCTAGTCCACCTATCTTTGCTGGTGGCTGTTTGAAAAAAGAAAAAGAACTGCCAAAGATATTAGATCTCCCTGTGAGATGTAGAAATCTGGAATCCCTCACTATAGAAGCGAACAAAATCTAAACCTAGAGGAACTGGTAATTGGCATTATCAGTTTTTTGTCTCTTTTTTCCCATGAATACCGATAAAGTGATTAGTTGACTGACTACCGCCATTGCACTGGTTCTGACAGGACACCAATGAGCACATTGCTGGATTTGATGAAGATAACTTTTGGCTATCGCAAGACTGGCCATACTGTTGCTCACAGAGGAATCTAAAGAAAGTGACGGTGACAGGGTTCACTGCAACAAAGCACGAGAAGAATCCGCTACGCCTTCTACTGGCAGAGGCGGAAGTCCTGGAAAGAATTTCCATCTCCTCCTATATTCTGAGCAATGGACAGGGCGTGCTGGCCAAAGATGCTATTCGTGAGCTTATGTGGTTTGACGGGGCATCCAAAACAGCCCAGTTATGGACATCACCAGATATCTCATGACGTAAAAATTTCCAAGGTCTCTGTTGTCTCGTGTCATAAGTTCTGTCATCTTTATATCCGGGAACAAACTCTAAACTACCGTATCTGCATGACGTCAAACATGAAGTATTAAACATTGATTGTCTACCGTGTCCGAGCAGGTAGAACTCCGTATTATCTCTCCTCTTGGCTCTCTTTTGCACTTTGCCCTATGAATTTGCCGGTACCCTATGAAGCCATCTGGAAACAGATCAGGGACCGAATTTAGGGGCTTATACCCAAAACTTTCAACAGTACACACTCGTTGGAAAGGGTCAGCTTGATGAAACCAACTACTGAAACTTGATGCCAGGTATCGGAAAAAGAACGGCCCTGCTTCCTAATAACTACCAGTAGCAAGATGAGGCACGTAGGGAGTAAAGTTTTCAAGAATTACTGAGGGTGTAAACTTTAAAGTTGTTCTTTTATGTGCAAAATAAACAGTAATTTCAAAAACAATAGTTTGGTGTAATGGTACACACTCGGTCTAATAATAAGCATATTATAAATTTATTTTTTATTATAAAATTTCTCATATTTTTTATCGTATTTTAGGCTCATGACTTCTTATATAACTAAAAAATAGTAATTTTTTCCCTAGTGCATCAGCAACTTGAATATAATTGAGCATTTAGATTTCGTACTGTCAGTCCATTTTTCTCTAGTAAAAAATGACTCTAATTAAATGCACATTCCTCCCGTCCAAATAATAATTATTTTTTATATGCATAATATTCAGGTAAATTTTGAATTTGAATTTAAACTTGATCCTTTTTTTTTTAATATAAGGTTGGTACAGTAAAGAACTCTTAATCTGACTGGAGAATATGGGCTTGAGTTGAGTTGAAGCACTGGTTATGATATGAGGCTTTATGTCAACATCTTTCAGACCTTTCTTCATAGAAAACACCACATTAATATCCTCTTCCTAAGTTTGTTGGGCCACATTTGCTCAGAGGTAATGGAGGAGAAATAGAATCGAAAATTGAAATGTAATGGAATGGAATAGAATCACGGTTACCCTTTTTTTTTAGTTTGGACCATTCGTAGAATCGATGGAATGGAATCGAATGAAAAATTCATTGTACTAATTATACACCTAAAAATTACATATCTATTAAATATAAATTATACTTGCAAGATTGTCATGGAAATGGTGCAATTATAATTATTAATATATTATTATTATTTTTATCATATTCATTTTTATATAGATTTTATTTTTAACCGTTTTACTATGTATATTTTTTGTCGAATAATTATTTTAATATGAAAAGTATGAATAATAGCAAAAAAAAAAAAATCAAATATCGAAATACAGAAAAGGAAAAAAAAAAGGAAATGTCTAATGAAGAAATGTCCCCATTGAAAGTTAGAATGATAATTTCATGCGTGAAAAAGTTGGAATGAATTTGTAAGAAATGTGGTGCAGAATGACAATTCCCATTAGAGATGTTAAATGGACAAGACTGGATCGGAATCGGATAGTCCAAACTCAGAACCGGACCGGATCGCTCATAACCCGGCTTATAACCATTCTTATTAGGTTGGAGGCAGTTCTAGGCTAATTCATAAATATGGAACCATTGAACCATAATTGGCTCGGACTATTACCTTATTGAATTGGTCTGGATTGCAAAAAATCATGTAAATCAATCGTCAATTTTGTTAGGTCAATTTAAAATTTAAAAAATTTAAAAAATACTCATTTGAAATAGTTTTTTGAAAAAATTAAAAAGATGGAGGTTCACGAGCCAAACTGGTATGGACTGTTAATCGATCGGTTTATAAACGGTTCCAAACGTGTTCATATTCATTTAAATCGTGATCCGTAATCAAACCAGTCTATTAGACAAACGGGTCAAACCATAATCAAATTTAACAATTTTAAACCCCTTTTGAACGGACTCAAACCATACTTTTAACTACACTAATTTGAATTATTTAGGGTGCAACCAAAATGATGGACAAAATGTTAGATTACAATTATATTCCATTTTGACCAACTGAATATACCTTCTACTGCTTCATCGAAGACTTTCGGGCAGTAGAGGCTCCAAGAGTTCGACGTGGGTTACTAAGCCCATCACATCACATCACATCACATCAAATGATTGAATTCGGGACATTTAGATGATACCGTACAAAACAATTTATAAAGCCCTAATTAGTAACATGCCAAATTGTTTTCCCCCTCACACACATACACTTTTTTTTTTTTACACTAGGCAATGTTTTTGGAATAGTTAAAATATACATCGAGTCTTGTCGACTTTTTTAATTTAATATTTGATTCTTGGATTATATATTTTAGGATTTAGTGAAGAAACCACGAATTCAATCTCAATACACGCACGCGCGCACACGTACACACACACACCTAATTAAACTAATTGATCCGATCGAATTATCCACAACATGGATGGATCGATACGAAGACTGGCCATTAATATCAACATGGAAACATTATACATTTATATGTTAGATTTGATAGAATTATACAACTCATAAAAGTTTACATTTCGAGATGATTCGTGCATTAATCATGATTTAGAGGTCAAAAGTACAATTTAATATCGATATATACATATATTAATAATGACACGTAATAGACCAACATGTTGATATAAGTTTAACTCTATTTGCTTTTATTTTTTTAATAAAAAAGGATGTTGAATTATTTTAATAATATTATTGGATTTATTAGTATCATACAAAATTGGGGCTAATATGTAATTATGTCATTAAAAGGAGGGGTGGAATTGTCAATCCGAAAGAAAATGCCTCCCCACAATCAGCTAGTCAACTTTTTTTTTTTCCTTGAACAGTCTTTCCAAATATCACTTTCTAATTTTCCTCCATAGCTCTCTCTTTCTCTCCTCCATGGCGGACTTTACCACTCGCCACCCACACACTCCGGCAGCGCTCTCCACCCTCCTCCGACTCCTCCCCGTCACCCTCCTCTTCCTCCACATGCCCCAGCCCTCCTCGGCCTCCACCTCAGCCTCGATCCACGACCTTCTCCGCTCGAAAGGCCTGCCGGCCGGCCTCCTCCCTAAGGGCGTCCGGTCCTACTCCTTCTCGGCCGGGGACGGCCGCCTCGAGGTGTACCTCGATGGGCCGTGCCTGACGCGGTTTGAGACGAGGGTCTACTTCGAGAGCGTGGTCAAGGCCAACCTCACCTACGGAAGCCTCTCGGGGGTCGTCGGGCTGTCCCAGGAGGAGCTCTTCCTCTGGCTCCCCGTCAAGGACATCATCGTCGACGACCCAAGCTCCGGCCTCATACTGTTCGACATCGGGGTGGCCCACAAGCAGCTGTCCCTCTCCCTGTTCGAGGACCCGCCCGACTGCAAGGCTCACCATGATCAAGGTATGCATGTGTGGAAATGGAATTGATTTTATTTGAACTGATGACCGATCGAGTCACATTAATTGAAGCACAAACTGTTACGCACGCAGTTCACAAACCTTGATCCAAGCGAGCGTATATACTTCAAACCACCTTGTCGACGCCTGAGCAGGATAGGTCTCACGCCGTAGATCGTACACACGACATGATCTCAAGTATTTTTCATTGGAAAAAAATGGAGGATTTTTCTTCTGATTTATTAGGTGACAAAAATAATTTCTATCACTCCTATAATTGTGAGGAGGATGTAAATGCTCGGTTTCTTGCTAGTTTTTTTTAAAATTTCTTTATAATTAATTTGATTTTTTTTTGTTGATTAGTCATTTATTACAGAGAAAATGGAGGATTTAATAGTGCTTTTATGTATGACAAATTCACAGGCCGTGCCTTGCATGGTCTGATGATGTTTCGGTTTCCCAGAGTTTTAAGTTTCGATAGGTGGGTTTCAGTTACGGACAGACATATTTATTATGGTCTGATCTACTTGACCGCACTTTTGCCATTCTACATCATGGGAAAAAAATAATAATAATACTAATAAGAAGAAGAAGAAACAGAATTTGGTGGACGGATGTCGGATCCTGATCCAATCTCCATTTGCATAATTTTTCATACAATTTATTGTCCATGTAATTCTCCTTTTAACTATAAAAAAATAAATAACGGGATGCAAAATTCAAAACACACACACACAAGGAAATTTCCTATAAGAATATGCAGCATACATACGTACTGAAACCTCTCTCTAGCCAAGTACTGCTTTGATGCTGTTTCCCCGATATGGCAGGAATTAGTTAGTCCAAGTCACCTAAACTCAGCGACCGTTGCATGTATAGTATATATATGCATGCTCTGGTCGAAAAGGCGATAGGAAGACTTGCCCTTCCAGTCGAATCTGAAGGGCCGACCGTGAACGGTCGAATTAATCATCGAGCTATTCTCTCTCATTTTCTTCACTTTTTTTTTTCTTTTGGGTTTATTGGGCATGCATCAACTGATGCTGTGTGGACTACTTTCTTTTGCAGGTGAGCTGAAGAATCATGTGAGGAAGGAGAAAGGATTTGAGGCACTGAGATGAAAAAAAAAAACAAAAACAAAAACAAAGGGACATGCGTGCGATTTGCCAAAGCCAATTTCACCCTTGTTTTTTAAAAAAATGTTCTCTCTTCCCTCTGTTGTCTGTTTATCTGTAATAACTAATTAATGAAGGATTTCTCTGACTATAGTGATATTATGTGAGTAGAGAATCGTGTGGTTTTAGAGAAATGTGAATGGGATCAATTAGGGTTTAGAAGGGGAAGTGAATTTGTGTATAGATGCGAGGTTTGGGAACAGTATCATAATTTAAATTTCTAGGGTTTTTGATGATTTTTTCCTGCCTTATTTACTCTTCATTCATTTTCTCGTTCAATCCCAATGAAATTGACCCCCCCCCCCCCAAAAAAAAGAATTAAAACAAGCTAATAAAACTACAATTAGAGGAGAAATGAGGCAAGACGCGTATTTATCATGATTTGCACAATTTATCTTTTTCGTTGCAATTTTTAATTTTGCTAAAATTATGGGAATTCCCTAACCCTATTAGAGAGGAGGGAAGAAAAAGTGGGGTTTTTTTTTTCTCATTTCTGAATAGTCAATTTTTTCCTTCTAAAAATAATCATAGAAATTTTTTTTTTAAAGAGAGATAAAAGTTTCTTATCTTCTCCAAAAACTCATGGGGTCACGGGCTTGTGTGATGTTGAGCCACAACTTTTCCTTTACTTAGATATTCAGGTTGGGAGGATGCCAAATTTTAAAGAAATCGAGACATTTTATTTATTTACATTCCCATTTTTAGGAAGGTCAGGTGAAGGAATTTATTGATTTTCTATAATATATATAGATAGATTATGATCAGACAAGGAAAAAGAATCGAATATATATATGTATATATGCATATATGGTATAGACCGGAGACTCGGCCGGACCGGATTCGTCCAATTAGCATCGGGTACTCTGTGAAAGGCGGGAAAACTGCGGGCCGTCCAAGTAGGGGCCCACGGGGGACATCGGTCATCGGTGTGTATAGGCGACTGACCGCCGGGGCCACCCAATGGGAGCACTTTGTTTCTTTGTCGTCGGCCTTTTTATGTCATGCCCCGGCCAGTTGGCCCTGTCATATGATGTCTGTGTAGTGTGCGTGCTCTTTTTGCTCATTTTCCATATTCACTCTGATTTATTTAACCACAAAAAAACATATATATATATATATATATAAAAGACTAAAAAAATTGCCCTCATCCTTTGGTGCGAAACTAGGACCAGATGAATGAGAATATCTTCCGGGCTAATGAGAATCGTCGTCATCATCATCATCATCTAATTATGATGATGGTGACCACCATGCGTTCGAAAGTTCACATGCTCAAGACAAACATGGACGCCGGCTTACTTGGGATGTTTCGAGATACTTTTTTTCTTTCAATTGAGATTTTGAGTTAGTGGTGGTTGGTAGATGAAATTAAAAAAATAGAAAAGAAGAGAAAAAAATAAAAAAAATCTTATGATTGGAGCGCCTTTTACTTATGTGAAAGCACTGCCATGCTTGTATCCTTCCGCATCGAGTGGTCCATGACTGAGTTTTAGTTTAGCTCACGGATGTAAATATTATCTTGCCTCATTCGGGAGAGTGTCTAATCTGATAAATAAGTTACGTTGGAAAAATTGTTGAATTTTAATTTGACAATATATGGTCTAACAATATATTATTGATCGTGTATCTCTGTTATCTAATTACTTAACCCGATTAAGTGATCTAATTAAGTTTATAAAATAGGGTTTAACAGATAATATGTAATGTATAAGGATCAATATGCAGAAACTATAAAATAATTTCTGATTTTTATGATGGGTGAAATTAGAAATTAATAAATTAAAGGCACTTATGTACAATTTGCGGTTGTGGTTCCTGTGACGTATGATAAAATTGACTCTTTTGATATCCCATTAGTCAATAAGAGACAGAGAAAATCTCACATCTTTTGAAAGATTTTCTGTACCATCTCAGAAGATCTATACTCGATCAATCACACGAATTTCATCTATGGATTCAGGTATGCTTCCATGTATATTTAAGTATTCTCTTTGATTTCAACACGTATGATTTTGAGGTTATTTGGATTAGAAAAATCCAACAAGAAGAACTCTGATCCTCGTAAGATGTAGAATCTGAACATCTCAGTGTGCATACGGTAGCTCAAACCAATCAATAAGCGCAGGGCCGAGATGTAGTCAGTTTGTATTCTCGTGCTTGTGTAGTTTGGCTTGAAAGGGAAAATTTTACATGAATTCTTAATGGTATGCCTTCTAGCGTGTTATTGCCTTGATCGCCAGAGTCATCGACCGAAGATGACCTTCGGGCTCGAGGTCAAGGCCAGAAGATCCCAAGGACGTTCATCAAGTTCTCTTAGGCATCTGAACAAATTGAATTCCTAAAGAGTTATGATCAGGGACATGGTGCAGAACTTATAGCCGACTGTCCTGGCGACTGTGTGCTCCATCTCCAGCTACCTCCACGACATCTTCAGTCTTCAGTAAGCAGAAAAGGAAGCTTCAGCCAACACAGAAAGCATTTCCGGTCTTTCGATCTCACTCCTGTGTGCTTCTTTTATGGGCCTGCTGCTACCTTCGTGATCATGGCAGTTCTGATGTGAGACTTGCAGATATGCACCCACATGAATCAGGACTTTAGAGGATACGTAGGAAATCTACCATCGCCTGAATGTTTCCTCTCTGGGGCTTTGACTTGCAATTTAGATATTCTATTCTATCAGGTCAACTCGATTAGAGATAGGTGAACTATTTTGATCGGGGAGGCCACATCAGTATAGTCTAATAGTATCATTAAGCTATCAGGCTTATCATAATCATGAAAATTCTTTTTTCACGGAATGAACATCTAATGGGTCGGTTAATGGTCTCGGAAGGCAATGATCCAATTGTTTCAACAGAAAAGAACAGAACCTCAGAGTCCCTTTTATTCAGCTGCCAGACACTACAAAGTGGAATTAGTATATCATCTCTCTTGCCAGAATTTCCTTTGAAATGGTGCATGTTCTTGGAAGTTTATGGCCTATGACCTTCCCCTGGCAGGATAAGTTAATTTATGCTAATGTTTATACAGTTACTTGTGTGCAGGACATGATTGTCCATTCAGTGCTGCTAACCATTACAAACTTGAAACTCCTGGATCTACAAAATTATTGACAAACCGATTTTGCGAGAGAACAGCAGGAGATTGGTCCTCATCCCCGCTATTGCCTCCAGTTAGTTCGGGTAACTGTTCCCCTCAAAAATCACCATTGATGTACATAATGTCCTCCTTTGATATCTGCATCTTCCCTTTGTCCCTTCTTGTGTCCGATTGCATGCGATCTGGCTGGCCCCTCTGCCAAGGAAAGTAGATACAAAAATAATTGGATGACCATATTGCAACAGACATACCAAACAATTCATGAATGTCTACATCTTCTTTTCATTCTCTCCCAGGAATAGAGATCACGGTACAAGACTGTTATGGAGGAAATATATCCTCACCTTCTTCAAGACAAAGGCCAAGTATAAGTAAGCTGCCTCCCACTCATCTGGCGATAATGTACCTGAATATACAGGAAGCATTCATAAGGTTATCGTTCTGCATGTGCTTTGGGGCAAGATGATATTGGTTGAGGTTAAACGGTTGGTTCCTTCATATAAGGGGAAAGCCTTAGACATCAGACAATGAACTTACTTTGGTCTTGGTTACCATCACCTAAAGCCCCTAACCTCCTCATCAGCTCCACATATTCTGGCTTCTTCATATATTCATGAACAAAGTCGTGTGAGTTCTTTGCATAAACCAGCTCCAAATCGTACTGCAAAATATGAAGCCAGACTTACAAGGGGTCTCATAATAAATCAAAGTTTGACTGCTTATAGTGCGCAGGATGCAATGAACAGAAGATCACCTCTTCGGCTAATGATTTGAACACATGGAATGGAACAATCCATTCCGGGCAATCAACAGCATCCTGGAATTGTACAATAATAAGATAACATTCATTCAAAAATTGACTTCAAAATAATTCCATTGTTGAAAGCATGAATGGTAGAAAAGGAATACACCTTGAGGTGGAACTTGTACTTGATCCCAAAGGGGTTAGAGCACTTGAATTTCTGAATCAGAAAGGATAAAAAAAAAAGAAAAAAAAAAGCTGAATGTGAGGATTGCAATGTAGACGTGCCAATCTCATGATACCTAAAAAAAAAATAAGAATACAATGTTTTCACCTTCTCAGAAAATTCTTCATCGAACATTATCCAGTAGACACTGTTACTGAAGGCAAGCCCTTCAGCTGTGTATTACATTGAAAATAGCGGTCTCTGATCAAAAGCTGACAATTCATAAAAGTAAATGCCTGATATTCTAATGCTTATAACGGCAGAATATTATCTGACTAATCTCATCTGCTTATCATTAAAATGCTTAACTTTGACCAATTTTATCCAACAGAAATAAAAGTTTCAAAATAATGAATTTATCCCCCAAAAAAAAGTTTTCATATAATGGACCAGGATTAACCTTCTCTGAGCTTTTTTATGATCACATTAGCATCAGGCATTGTTCCAATGAAGGTTCCACCAGGACGTAGAAGAGCCGATACATTGGCCAAGGCCTGGCGTGCTCGTGCTTCAGTTGACCAAGAGTAATGCATAGCAAACTGCAGGACAGAAGTTCTTCAATTAGCTCGTAATTTTTTCAGTCATAGGACTCTGCCACTACAGACTCACAAAATGTTACAGAAGTATATATACTATTTGGTAATGGAGATGCAGCAATTCAACAAATATTTGCCTATTTTCTTGGGTTAAGAGTTAATTTTCTCATACTAGTAGGACTGAGCCAGCTGGTTTCAGGTAACAATTGATGAAACTCACTCGGATGATGATCAAGAAACAAGAAACCTACAGAACTACAGAAATTTGCAAAAGAATGGAGTACAAGTAAAACATGAACATCACTTTCCTGGCAACTGCAGATATCAAAAGGAGCATCTTCCGCTAGAACTTTATCCAAGTGAACCTGATATCACTCAACAGAAAGAAAGACCAACAACCATTCAACTTTTTGTCACATAAATAAAGTGATATTATGTTGCCCGAAGGGACTATCCACCTAACAAAATGATAGAAGGATAACTGTGCCTTAAAGGGTTGAAGGAAGGGAGGAACAACAATTACCTCAAAACAATCTCCACATAAGAGGCGAGCAGGAAACATGAACTTTTTACGGCGTTGATGGTGGTCGGCATCACCATTGTAACGTGTTCTGCAATCTTCTATCTGCACATTATAGAGAGGACTACTCACTTATTCAGGAACCAGAAAGGAAGAGAAAAAAAAAAGATACATTCTAAATAAACATAACCAACCACAGAAATATTAAGGAAATAAAAGATTCAACAACGAAGAAGAATAAATAAAGCAAGGGTGCTCAATAACTAGATTCACTTGCCTTTGCTTGCTACCAACAAAATTGGTCAACAAGAACAAATAAGAGATTCTGGGTGTTTCAAACCAAGTTTAAATAATGGAGTTGGCTCAATTCTTCAAACATTCAGACCAAGTTTAATCTAATTGCAGGTGACTCAAGCCCATCCATGAAAGTACCCATTGAAATGCTGCAGACTGACATACAGATACTTCAGTATATTAATTCTCACCGAGCCATCTGCAATGTCAATGCCGACATAATATCCAATTTTTGCCTTGTCCCACTTGATGAGATCGCCACCCTAATAATCAGAAAGACATCTTTAAGCTCTAGGGTGGAAACGGGAAATAAAAGAAAAAACCTTTAGCAAGGGGGACATAATACCTTGCCACATGCAAGGTCGAGAACTACATCCCCTCGCCGAGCATATAGCTGAATTAAGACACTCTTTATCTGTCGAGAAAATTCTATCAGGGGTAAGAACTCTGTTCCACTGATCAGTTACACTTTTTTATTCAGTTGCATGGGCATACCCAATTATTGAGTTTCTTTAAGTGAATAATTGGGCTTGCTTCCCGCTCTTCAAGCGTCTGATTAATCCGAGCACTGTAGTGGTCAGCCACTGTCTTGGCAAAGATCTTTGTGCTTTCATCTTCAAGAAATTGGGCATCACCTGCATCCATGACATCCAAGATTCAAATTTGCAACTTTGAAGTTCATTTGCAAATCATCTGAAAACATGCATGAGAAATATAGCAATATTCTGCTTATAATTCTAGTTTAAACACAGGGTATCATACTCCACCGGTTATCCTAATTGAGCTTACCTGATCAAATTATCACTTACTTTTCCCCACCCCACACCACCCCCCCCCCCCAAAAAAAAAAAACTTTCAGCAAACCAATTTTCATCCCAGCAACAAATACAGGCAGAAAAGCATTAACAATAAACGGTACATACCTGGCACCCCATAAACATAAACCAAGAAGTGTCAACAGAATGACACTGAACCTAGAAGTGCCAACAGAATGGGACTTCCCACAGAAGTACAGATAATCTAGGCTCCAAATTCGGGGAAATGGCCACTGAATCAATCTGGCTAATTCCATTCAGGGTAGAGCAGACGAAATTAGGAGAGGAAAAGGGCCGATTCAAGAATTTACCTTCTGGGTTATACTTAATCTTCGATTGAGGCGGTCCCAGAGAAGTGGATGGTGATGAAGATTCTTTGAACCCTCTTTTCATTGCTAAAACACTTAAAACTCTACAATTGAAAGCAGCGGAAGCTTTTGCACATAACAGGTTAGACTGAGTGTGAAGATTAAAGCATCTGCTTCAGGAACCTAAATAAAGAAACGAAGCCAAGAATCAATTTTCCATCGTCAAAATGTACAATAAAGCAAAGGCCACCGAACAAGCACCGCCGAAGATTTGCTGATGTCCCTCGTCTCTGAGACGATTTAAAGTGTTGGCTGTCTCCGTTTTTTGTCTTTGGGTTTCTGATTTGTGCACGACTTATAGCATAATGATTCCCATGAGCTTAACCTATAGTTCACCGTAACTCATCTTTATGGAATCTACCTGTATCACATGCCCCATCACCATTCAGGAGAGGAACGGAAAATGACAATGAAATAGACATTCTTCCTTTTTCAAATGGGGCCGCTGGGATTTCCATGGATCGTGTCTAGGCAATAGCAAAGATAACTAGAAAGGGCCATTCTATTCAAGTTCCAATGTTACATTTTTGGGCTTCCGGTCCTTCCCCCTCCTTACCCGCTGGGCCGCTATTTAGCCTGCAATCTGCGTGCTTGTAACCTGAAAGAAACTGTGGACTACATTCGACGGAGCTTGGTTGGAGAGACCTTCAGATCGTACGCTAAAATTTCAAAAGTTCCCTATGCTCTCATTATTAAATCTCCACTTCTTCGTTCTCAGAACGTGGAACGTCATTGTCCATGGGTGTTGGTGCATGAAAATAAAAATAGAAGCTTTATTTGCCCCTTCTTGTTTCGTTTGCTTTCGCGAATATGAAGCTCAATTGACCGCCAGGGCAGCATGTTTGCATCTGCATTCGGTGATTTTCTATCTTATTATCGAATCTCGTGTGGCTATTCTACGGCTGTTGGGGTATTTTCTGCTTTCACTTGAGCGTTCATCAACTCGAGGATTGAGTATGTGCAAAAATCAGTTGGAGGTTACTCGGGAAATTTGGTTATCTCAAGCTCTGTTCAGCAGAAATTGTTTGCCATCATGTAGAAATAACCTTTTATGGTATTATTTTGCAGGTGAAGTGGTGCCTCAACGATACATTTTCATGGAGCAGATTTTTCTTTGGAATATGGAATGTTGAGAAGTAGAGGAAAATGTCTGCAATGACAATCCTTTTTCCTTTTATCCATTATAATAGAAACCATTCGAGCTGGGTTTGAGTTTGTTGACAAGATAGGCAATCCTTTGGTTGTTATTGTGGATTTGAGATATTGAACCAAGTGAGATTCATCAGTCTAGTTGTGAGAAGAGCAGATTAAATCTCAGGCTCGATTAGTTTGTCTAGCAAACCGTGAATCATTAGTGAGGGCAAGAGCTTACCAGGCTTATATCTGTGTTTTATTCCTGTACATTATGCCAATAATACAATGATTAACTGGAGGATTATAGCTCCAATTAAGTTCCTTTTGGATTTCTTTTCTTTCTTCATGAATTTTCTCTTGTTGTGAGTTTCTGGACAAATGCTGCACTTCTTCAATTTTATTTTTAGAAAAGAATCTAATCTATATCTCACCCCTGAGTTTACCATCTACTCTGAGAAACCTTCTAAACCAATCAGCAGATGTTTTAGGAATCCTGGTAAGGTTATTCTTGTAATCCACATAATAGAGTCCAAACCGGACTGTGTACCCCGAGTTCCATTCCCAGTTGTCCAGCAAGGACCATGCAAAGTAACCACGAATATTGCACTGATCTTCCCTGTATAAGTTGCAACAGTGAAATTGTTTCTTGGGAGAAGTATTAAGTCATTCTTGAGAAGCAAATACTCATGATATATGATCCTGGAATGTGTTTGATGCGCAGAAAAAATACTCCATTTTTGTTGTTTAGTACTCATTTCTTACCTTACTGCGGCTGATAGATTTGAAAGGTAATCCCTGTGATATTCTATTCTTTTGTCATCTTGTAAAGCCTTAGATAATGGTACATGTGGTCTATTTAGTTCATCCATACCTGCATTCAAAGAATTCAAGAGTCTAATGAATATATATTCATCTTATTTGGCTTTTGAGCATGCTAATACTCACCATTTTCAGTTATAATCACTGGTGGGTTCCCATACTTATCTCTCAAGTATATTACCAACCTTCTTATTCCCCATGGAACAATATGTAGCCACCAAGAGGCTGCCTGAGGAAAGGAATTATTGACCACATGACTTTCAGTAGAAATCTTTTAGTTGAATCATAGGACTTAAAGGGTGCATTGGGACGTACTCTTTGTCCTATGGGAACTCCAGCTCGAAAAGCTACATCAAAAAAAAAAAAAAAAAAAGAGGCAATATTATCAGACCAAATTATTCATGGAATATTTCTTTTGATATGCAGGTTTTAGATTCGGATTACAGGATGGGGTATGAACTAAATGGAAGATCAAGAATGAGTTATGAAATTAGGGCGTCCCAGTTAAAATTATGGAAAATTAACATGATATTTTAGTGCTATAGAAGAATACAAGTGGGAAGCAATTATCAGATGTTGCTTCTTTTTGTGGAAAGACTCTGGCTTGTGTCAAGGCTGCTGTAAGAATTAGGTTGTTGGGAGTAAAAGATCTACTGAGAAGAGTGGCAACAGCACATGGGCAGAAGAGGGTCCTTGAAGGCTGGGGAATGTCTCAGTAAAAATGAAACAAATCTAGTTTACTTTTTCCTTGGCAAAAAGGCCTTGCCCTGTACAGAGGAAGTAGACCATAATTTGTTTCCTAGCTCTCTGGAACCTGATGGAGCCTAAGTTCACCAATGTTTTGGATTTTAGAGGCCAGGACATCTTCTCCAGCCATTCTTGTTATCCTAGTTAATCTGCACCATCTCGTACATTTCAAAACAAGAGGAAAAGGAAAGACATTTGAGAAAAAAGGGTAAAATGAGAGTGATGATACCTCTCAATGGTATTATCATACCTGTAGTTATAACGGCAGCATCAGAGGAAGCATCCTGAAGTATCAGTTTCCGAATTCCTGCCCTGTCGTTTCGTGCATACAATGTGGTATAATGATTTAAGCCAACAAAATCCAATGCGCCCTTCACGAGTTCAGACATCTCCATGGAAATCTCAGGTAGTCTTTCCCCAACAATCTTTCTCATAGAAGGAGGATAGTCTCCAAAGAACAGAGGGTCAAGGAACCTGATAATATTCACTTTGATTTTATTACAATGCTGCCTTTATTTTCTTAGTTATGCCTTGCTTATCAAAATGCTGTATTTCCAGAAATATGATGGCATATGATACTTCTATCTTAAATTTACCATCCAATCCCAAAATCCGTTGCTCTATTTGCAGCATCTTGGTCCTCATTGCTGCTGGATATTGGTTCATACCATTTTGCATCTAGTGCTATTCCAATTTGGCCTCCTTGCTTTTCCTGCTTGCGCAAATGAAGCGAGGGTTAACTCTGCTATACAGTTCACTTATAAGGCTGATGTTGAAGTTCTGTAATTCTAATTAATGCTTCTTTTGGAATACCTTGAAATTCTGCTGATAATGATGATAAGCAACAGCGTGAGACAATAATATGTTGTGTGCCACTATGTAAGGTTCAGTTGACGATTTGCCCATTTTGCAGAAAATTCGGCCAAGAATGGAGCACCTGCCAGGAGCCTGAAGGCCAGTGTCATAACCTTGGATGGAGAAACCGTGAGGTTCATTGAATGTGATCCAGTGCTTCACCCTGTCCCCAAAAGCCTGGAAGCATGTGGAGGCGTAATTCTCGAAATCCTTTCTGTAAGCAAACTCCAAGTCATTGCATTTTATGAGTTCCATTCGTTCTATCGCTGTGCAACATAAACTTGAGTGATATACATACATTATCTGTTGGCTTAGCCATCCTTCATACTTGTCTTCAAGCATCTGTGGAAGATCCCAATGATACAGAGTTACATAAGGCTCAATTCCTGATCGAAAAGAAGAGCTGGTCCTTTAATATGTCTTACAAAGAGTGGGAAATTGAAGATGTTAAATGAGCTTTTATGATCTGTGACCTTTTTCCAATAATGCATCGATGAGGCTGTTGTAGTAACTAATTCCATATGGGTTCAGTTCTCCCATGCCATCTGTTCAGTTTGGAGCAAATTTAGTATCAAGTAAAAGATAACTTGATTATTTTCACCCAAAGAAAAAATGATTACGGGATAAAGATGAAAGATTATTTAATCAAGTCATCAGACTTTTACTTGGATAGATTCTTGACCAAGATATTGAGAACCTGTAGGCATCCATTCCCAGATCCTTCATCAAGTCTATATCATCCTGTAAACATTTTGTACCAAACAGTAAATTTTCTAGAGTTAACAGTCGCATTTGATTGGATTATATTCACATATTAATTTTATTATGCAGTAGAGGTGGCGATGAGTCAGTAAACTAATTTGTCATTGTCTATACAGTTTTACGACTCTGTTGTTCACTTGGCATTCTCTTCCATATTCTTACACAACCTTGCTTTCAATATTTATATTGATATATTCTGACAGACATTTTTATCTTGAGTTAATATGCAATGCGCAACTCAAATGCTCCTCTCCCATAACCATATTCATTAGGAATTACAGAATGGACTAGTTAAGGTTGACTGGTCAGAATGATGAGATTCACCTTAAATCGGTGATACTGATCCACTGCTGTGTCTGCATTACTGAAGTCCATAATTTTACCTGTCAAAAAGCAATTGCCACAAAAAAGAGTCAAGTTTGATAATCACTGTGTTTTCTCCTTTGGAAAATCTATGGTTAGACTTGATAAGTTTTTTGCTTCCTGAATGATCGGCATCATGAGAATTTGACGAATACCAGCTTGCCTCGTGAATGTGTCCCATATGCTTGGCCCCTTGTTTCCTTCATCTGCTGCTCCTTCAAACTGTCACACGAAGATGACCCTTCACGAGTAGTACGTAATATATATACATATGTATGTATTTTTCACTACACGCTCTTATTTGTGCAGCTCTTTGAAGAGAAGCGGACCTGGTAAGCTGAAGAAGCGGTTCCAAACACAAACTCTGTTGGGAAATCATCTCTGCTAATAGACTCCGAGCTCGAGAAGAAGTTGAATGCTGCGAGGAGCAACAGACAGACCCTCATGGTTGCTGATTGGAAGGGTAAGAGAAGAAGATCCTTTGTAGAGAGACAAGGTCCGTGTTCCTATCCTCTCTATAGATAAAGTGGTAGCTCGAACTGTAGTTTGTTCTTTGGTGCACGTTTATGGTGATGTCTGCATGCGTAGGTAACGTAGAGCCTGAGAACTCGGGATAGGGAAAACAGAACCAATGAAAGGAGGGGGAAAGGGAAATGTGAAAGCTAAGGGCCTAGACACATGGAACATTGAGTGAGCCGAAAGGGAAAGGGAAAGAAGGAAGGCAGTCGCGTTTCAGCTACGGCCGATGGTGGAAAACAGTTGGAGCTCTCCGATCCTCGCTCCTCAGAAAACACGGACAAGAACCCGAAGGTCCATTTGTCAGATGAGGATTCTGAACGACAGCTCGTCTCGGCACAGCCACGGGAACCCGGAAATCTGGGAGCTGTCTTTCCAGCAAGAAAGGGGATGAAGGAAGTGCAAGCAAATGGGACGGACGATGGTGAAGCTCAAATTGTCTTGGAAGCGATGGCTTCATCCGTGTCCTAAGAAGGTTAGGTGTGGGGGGAAAAGAATCATATCCAACGCCCACATTTGACGTGTCCGTGTTATCTTGATAGCTGTGTCTGTCAATTCTCCATTTACAAGTAATTTACTTATTTTTCCATTCATTTAAAAATAAAAGGATATGATTTGTCAAATTGTTATCTAACTTCTATCCTATAGATAATATTGTTTGATTAATCTTTAATTGTTGTCCGAAAAATTAATTTATAAGTATATCACTGTAGCCGGTAGAGTTTATCAATATAAAATACTCAGAGAGAGAGTGAGTGAGTGAGTGTTCATAATAAATAATATTGGCTTTTTCTCCCTCCTGATTTTCGTGTTACACATTATGGATATATAAAATTAAGGGAATACATATGTGTATATATATATATATATATATATAAAAGAGAAGTTGGAAGAAAAGACGGCAGACGTAATTGACGTGTCTCAGTCTATCGGTTTCATGAGCCCAGCCCACCAATGGAGGGGGCAGATTGATAGTGGTCCAAAAGCATGCATGAATATATGAGCATAACATGTAGATCCAGCAAATATATATATATATATATATATTGAATAATAGGAAGATATACATTACTGAATATTAGTAGACATGCATGAATATATAAGCACATATATATATGTGTGTGTGTTTTCTTGGGTGGAAACCACACACGTACAGATACATTATTTCTGACATTATTCCATTACATTTATTCATAGAGCTACTAGCTAAGGATCCTCCAATGGATTCCCCCTAACGAGCAAGCCCCCGCCGGATCTTTGATAATATATAGCGACTTAAAGTGGGACTGGATCGACGAGCAGAGCAGCCACGAAGCCCTTGGTCTCTGTTTGCGAGTGAGTATATCCGTCTTTACCCTTATAGAGCACCTCGATCACCCGGCTGAGGTTGAGAATTCGCATCAGAAGAGGCCTCGGAACGGGGGTTGGCCGGAGGCATTCCTCGTTGATGTCCTTCCACGCATCATCGACCATCTTCCACATTACCTTCTCTGCCTCTTGCTCTGTCATACCGTGCTGCTCCTCATAGCATTCTATAGCTGAAGCCGCATGTCCCCTCTTCTGCTCAAACTATATATATATATATATGCGCAACTCAATATGAGTAAAAGGAGTCGATTAGTTAGTTGTCTCGAATTGACCTGCATTTGTCATGCGATGTAATTGCAATGGATTTTGATTTAATCACTGCGCTCTATAAGGGGCGGGGTGTCCAGAAAAAAGTCCTGACTGTGTATGTTATTTGCGTTGACTGTATGGGCTGCCTTAGGGGTTATGAGTGACTGCGCACCTCGTGGGAGACGATATCATCCACGAGTCGGCAAACATACTTCGAGCCGCGAATGATCTTGGGGCCGCCCAGCAGCCATTCAAAGGCATCCTCGGAGGCATCATCTCCCATTCCCATGAAAGATGCCACGGAAAGCAATCCGTAGCCGGTCGTTTCCAGTTGGAGGGGCATGTACTCTTCTATCGTCGGGATGTAGTTCTCATGGAACCATTTTGCTTCTTCCAAGTAGACCCTCGCTTGATGTTGCATCTAGTTATATGTAATTTGTCCCGAAATTAATCATCAAGAAGTAATTAGGAGATTGTGAATAAGTGTCGCAGTTCAATATGACTTTGTTGCTGTGATTGGCGACACTTACTGCTTCTTTTGCGTAGACGAACCTGTACCGTCTTCCATTCTCAGCCAACTTCTCCTCGATTTCACTGAATGTATCGAGCAATGCCTTGTAGAAAATCTGCAAATACTGTGGGAGCCCGCGGATGGCTCCCATTTCCCACCTAATCAAGCACGTAGGAGAGGTCAATGGATTTTGAAGTTTTAACAGAGTATAATGGTGTTGATGGGCGAGTCCTACGTCACTGCCCCAAAGTTAGGCATTCTACTTGGTACTAATGCTCGACCAAATTAAATGCAGCCTTTTCATAGATTGTATAACCTGTCTATCGCATCAGTGAAGAGTTGCAGCTCTTCAGGTGTCCCATAAACATCGTAAGTGTCATCCATAAGCGAAGTCAGGGCAATGATTTTGGTGATTATCATCCTCGCTAGTGCAAACTCTGGCTCAAAATACACTCCCAGAATCCAGAAGTAGCACTCCACAATTCTATTTCTTGCGTAGGGGAAATTCCTCTCAACGTCTACATGGTTCTTCCACCACCTACGTGCACGAAGCAAACGCGTTCAAGCAACTTCGGCGAGAAGTTAGAAATCTTGCTATCTCCCTGGAAAATCAGTCTATTATTGCGCTATAAGCAAAATTCGTCCAACATTAACAAATGGTCGGGAATATGAACCTGGCAATCTCGGAGAGCTCCTTCTGATGCAACCTCTGCAACAAGTTGAAATCCAACTTTGCCAGCTTCAGAAGCACCTCATGGTGTGAAGCATCTTGTTCATAGAGCCGCATATAGTGCCACGCCTCAAGTCTAGTCAATCCTTTGTGCATGCACTGCTTCAACGCATGTTTTACTTCTGATGAGAGAGTTGGGCTCAGCTCCCGGTCATCAGTTTCCACAGCTGATTCGAGGTGACGAGAAGAAAAGGCTAGGGCTTCTTCGAGGATTTCCTCTCCGTGAATCCTAAGATGGCTCGCTTCATATAAGCTCAGCAGCCCTCTCACATCTTTGACCAGTGTTTCACTAAATTTCCCTTCACTGTCCTCGAACTTATTGAACACATCTGCATTCAACCGTAATCATGTACGTTAAGTCACGATTGTCCGGTACTGTATTGCTGGAAAGGGGAGGTGATCAAACATGTAAAAAGGGGTGATCTTCTTCAACTGAAGAAATCTTAACTTACCACATGGGATCCTGTAACCCTTCTGACGAAGTAGTCTGAACGTGAGAGCAGTGGTATATAGGTCGTGGCTGTTGTCTACACCGTCGCATTTGGAGTAACGATAGTGAATTTGCTCAAGAACTTCACCGATCTCGTTCTCAAACTTGTAGCCGATCCCCAGGCGCTGGATTTGATCAATCAGATTTAGTTTGTCCAGAGGCATGTTGAGATCATCAGGACCATGAGTCAGCATCCTCTCCACCTCCAACTTGAGTTTCTCAATATGTTGCTTGTCTATCTCATCAGTGATCTGAACGAGAGAAGGGAGGAAAAAGAAGAAGACGACTTTACCCGTTAATGATGAAGGGACTAATGGTCTCGAGGTTAAGATGCAAAGCCAGCAGCCAGCTAGCAATGGCATGCAATTAGGGGTCAATTAGTCGTACATAATTACCATTGACACTGGAGGGTAATTGAGGAACCGATCTCCCCACACGCTCGGATGATACCCAGCAGAGCGACGTTCCAAGACGTCAACATTGGCAGTTTCATGCAGAGCTGAAGTGTGAGCCGGTGCTTCAATCGACATTGCTCTCTCTCCGTCTCACGAAACTCAAGGTTGAGTATGCAATTAAGGAAACTGAGATCAGTGCAACTATACCTGAAGCTAATGACTCGAGCACGAGTACGTTAATTTTGGGGTGAGGCAAGGGAGAGATAGCTTGCCATGTTATTTATAGGCAGAAAGAAAGTGCATGGAGACCCATTTCTAATATTTTTCATTCAGTTACGTCACGTCTGTCATATGCTTTCGTGGCCCGGGGGGGCCTTGGGCTGAACATTCAACAGAAAAAAAAAAACAATATAAGCGAGAAACACGTTGTACGATATCGTATAATATACGTGCATAAGCTTCCATTTCTGACTACATTCCGTTACATTCATATGTTGGCTACTAGCTAGGGATCCTCCGATGGATCCCACCTAACAAGCAAGCCACGGCCAGATGTTCGATAATTGCAAGTGGCATCGGGTAGACGTGTGGAGAAGCCATGTGGTCCTTCGTCTTGGTTCTGGAATGGGTGTATCCGTCGTCTCTCTACCCCTTGTAGAGCTCCTCTACAATCAGCTAGCATCCTCTTCACATCCATCTTGAGTTTCTCAATATTCTGCCCCTCTCTTCCATCGGTAGTCTGCATAAAAGCAGGCGAAGAGAACCCCAATTCATTAATGAACTGAAGCGACTACTGATCAAATCCCGGGAAGAAATCGCTTGTGACATATGTTTCGTCCATTAAGTTTTGTGATAACTAGCTAGAAATTTCAGCCTCGTTATGCCGATTTGAGCATCATTGTTTATATCATCGAAAGTGAGTGTAGAGCCTGCAGGTAGCCAACAGAGATACGTGCAAATCAGGCTATTAGTCATACTAACCATTGACTTCCTCTTCTTTTTTTCTTTATTTGTTACGTTTAATATTTCTGATTGCATCTTTAATTATTATGTAAAAAAATTTCTTCTTCTATTTTTCTTTTGGTAATTAAAACCAAAGGGTCATTTCAACCTCTACGTACCGAAAAGTATACTCACGGTACCATCGGTAGCGAATGTCGTGCCCACGTGGTGTATGACTGATTCCAACTTCTCGTGTTGAACCAGGGCCAGAGGGGAAACTTTCATCTCTTCTTCGCTCTGTCAAGTGCCCATTTTTCCCAACCAAACGCGTTGGACTGCTTATTTCCCTCGTGTCCTAATTAATTACACAAATAATTGCTGCATTAATATCTAAATTGAGTACATACTTGGTGAAATTTTCAAATTTATCACAACCTTGTTTTTGTTTTTACGTATTCCATTTAGCAACAAAGTGTATGCCATCTGCCTTGTTGCGTTCAGCGCAACATTCGTTTTTCTATTTATCTATATCTATCACGTCCTAACTAATTGCATGGACAATTATCGGGCTAACATTTAAATTGAATACGAACGTGACGTTTTCAATTTCATCATGTATTCTGGTTAGCCATGAAGTATACGTTATCTATCTATCGTGTTCAACACAAAGTTCGATTTTCCAATTATTCCAAGCGTGTGATGCGTACATATTGCCAGTCTTGAACCTTCCTTCTCCATCACCCACGGGAGCACCGCACCGGTAGCCGGACCAGAAGTGTTCTCGTGCGTCCTGTGTCAACTTCTCATTGGTCTCTGATTTGCTCAGCGATAACTTGATCTCGTAAAACTAATTACGATTGCATTCACTTGTGGAAATTTCTCATTCTCACCAACTACGTCCCGCAAGGAAAAGACTGGATGCATCGACCATCGAACGGTCCCCCAGATAATTACGATTAATAATTGTTGCACGAGCAGGAGAATATCGTGCAAGGTGTGTAGCTCGTGCGATGCGTGTACCCGGCAAAGATGTACGTTTCCCGGCCGACGAACTAGTCCAAGTCCTCTTATAATTGACCATGTCTAACACGCCAGAACATGCCTCGGCCTCAGCACGCCATGTGGATTTTGATCTGAGATAAAAGTAATTAAATCGAAAAAGAAAGAAAGAAAGAAAAAGAAAGAAAGGGAGGAAGGCACCGATCGAATGGTCCACACGTGCCATCGTTAATATATATCATGCAAAAATGATCTAACACTGCGCGCTGATGTATATATATATATATATATGCGTGTGTGTATGTATATCCGGTTGGAAGATGAAAATCAATCAACGCGCGAGCTGTCATTCGATAATAAGGGCTTTTGTCTCTGTCTCATACGCTTTTTACTATACATATATATATATATATATATTCTTGAATAAGACCATTCTATGTATATGTGTGTGTATATATAGTTTTGCCTCCTCGAGTAAGGCTTATACTTAAATTCTTTAAGACAGGCTTGCTTCCCCGGTCTATGGGAGGCCGAATTTGTCCCAGTAAACTGCGACACAATTCGATTCACCCTTTCACTCTCATTCATATATATATATATATATATATATATTGATTGGTTTCTGATTTTCTCAATAGTAACATGGGTGAGTCTCGACTTAAAATCACTAAAAAGGTCTTGAAGTGGAGTCTCACCAATGTTGATCTCAATTAGTTTCCCTATTTCTCCTACCACTCTTAATCTCATGGAATTCATTTATGGCGGAATATATATATGTATGTATGTATGCATGTATACATAGTAAAAACAATACTAACATATGGGAATGAATTATAACATAAAAAATTAAATGTGTTTTTTTAGTAAATTTGGATGGTTGATAGCCATATATATCTCCACATATAACCGATTTTTCTGTAAGAATGACGTCTATATCTTGGAATATTAGCAGGTTTTAGCAGACCAAATTATTCTTGGAATATTACTTTTGATATGCAGGTTTTAGATTGGACTGCAGGGTGCGGTTTGAACCGAAGGGAAGATCAACAATGAGTTGCGAAATTACGGCGTCCCAAGTAAAATTATGGAAAATTAACATGACATTTTAGTACTATAGAAGAATACAGGTGGGAAGCAATTATCAGATGTTGCTTCTTCTTGTGGAAAGACTCTGGCTTGAGTCTCAGCTTTTTTATTTTGATATTTTTTTTGGGTCTAAATTTTTATTTTGAGATCTGAGGAAATGGAAATCGTACTTAAATTTACATATTTTCATTATTCTAATTCACTCTCCTCTCTAAAAAAAAATATTAGAAATCTTTATTGTAAATTTAAAAGATTGTTTCAGAGCATGCATGCATGCTCGAAATCATTCATTTATGTACATGGGCAAAAACTTCACACGCCTATAGAACGTTTGCCCAATGGACGATTTGATCATGGCCCTACTTTATTCTTATAGAGCATGGATACATATATATAAGATCATGGCTTGGGAGAGGTCCAAACGGGTCGGTCTCTCCCCCGGTAGGACCTGAAACGTACAATATCAACTCTTATATGGGAAGAGGATTGACCGAAAGGAAAGTTTATGATATCCTTCATCTCGGTGTCTGAATGTGTGTAGATATCATCTTCCTTGTACACCAAGTCTATCAGGTGCACCACGTTGAGGATCTCATTAACAAGCGGAAACGGGACGGCTGTCGGGCGCAGGAGCTCCTCGTTCATGTCCTTCCAAGCATCATCAACTTGCTTCCATAGCTCTTGCTTGGCTTCCTCCTCCGTGACTCCATGTTGCCTCATGTAGCACTCCACAGCTGAAGCCACATGACCTCTCTTCTGCTCGAACTGCATGAAATGAATCAGGCGGGCTGTTGTGTGTCTTTTCTTTGAAATTAAGTATATCTATAGTAATCAAATTCTTGGGTGAGTGGTTCGTGGACATAAACTTTCGATAGATTACTTTATCAAAGTTTGATCCACCTACCTTATGAGTTACGATATCATCCATGAGCCGATAGATGATGCCAGAAGCCCTCACAATCTTGGGGTCACTGAACAGCCATTCGAAAGTATCTTTGGTGGCAACATCTCCCAGTCCCATGAAGGACGTGGCTACCAACAACAAGAAGAGTGCGCTTGAAATCACTGTAACGGGCATGTACTCCTCCATCGTCGGGATAGAACCTTCATGATACCATTTTGCTCCATCAAAGTATGCTCGCACTTGAATTTTCATCTGCGAAAATGCCAACAGAGCCATCCCATTAATTAAATTATCGGTAATATGAAATATAATATTTTTATGGGTAATTTACATGGATATCTTAACTACGTCATAAACAGTAATTAGCTGATTCCAGTTTTATAAATGCTGATGTCAAATTTATCCATCTGTGCATACCCGCATTTTCTTTCCAATTTTCCTTATGGTACATAGTAACGCCGGATTATTCACGTTTTCTTCTTATGTTGGTATACTTTCACACGATAGTCGAGGATTTACAGTGCACACACTTACCGCTTCTATACCATAATAGATGCGATATGATCTTACTTTCTCAGACAGCATCTGCTCGACTCCACTAAGGCTAACCAGAGACCCAGCCTCTGGCCACTCGCGAATCGGAAGGCTGGATCTTCGCAAGGAGATGCTAGGTCTCGTTGTGGAGTTGAGGAGGAAGATCAAGAGCTCGTTGATGGTGGGGGCGTGGTGGAGGACAAGGTGGAAACAATGCAGGGCCTTTTCGAAATAATAAACTTGCAATGGAACAACCACATCAGGAAGCAATAAACTTAAGTAACATCTTCATTAGTGAAGTTTGATAATAGACGTCGGTATCATAGTTTTATTTTTATCGAACTTCACAGGGGAAAAAAAAAGAAGAGGCCATAACAAAATGCACCTTACCGAGAAAAGAGCTTTCTTAGAAACGAAGGGATATGTCGGTGAAATTTTTGGTCAGTAAGCTTTGCACGTGTCTTACTGAGGCTGGTTTTTACTCAACCACGTGGCTGAGTAAGAGCCACTGAATATTTGCTCGGATAAGGACCTTTGCATGCGACATTCGTATGTGGGTTAGGATCAGACATCTTTTTGTACCTTCGTGGTCATTAGATTGTCAATTTGAACCCCACCACCACCCCCACCAAAGAGCAAAAAAATCAGACAAGCGAAACTGAACGGCATGGGAAGAGATTATTGTATATCTTTAGGAATACATGAATATCTATCTTATTTGGGTGAAAACACGTACAAATATACATTTAATGAATTATATGCGTATATATATTCAATAAATAGATGCAGTAATCGAAATAAAAATAAATCCATACAGTTAGAGACCCCCCGGATCTCCCTTGTAAGCAAGCCATGGCCAGTTCTTTGATGATTGCGACTTAGAGCGGAATTGGATCGACGAGTAGAGCAGCCACGAGGTCCTTCGTCTCATTTTGCGCGTGGGTGTACCGATCTTTATCCTTGTAGAGCAGTTCCATCACCCGAGTAAGGTTGAGAACGCGCATGAGAAGAGGCATCGGGACCGGGGTCGGCCGGAGGAATTCCTCGTTGATGTCCTTCCACGCATCATCTATCTTCTTCCACATTAACTCTGTCGACTCTTCCTCTGTCATACCGTAGTGTTTCCTATAGCACTCTATTGCTGAAGCCACATGTCCTCTCTTCTGCTCAAACTGTGTGTGTTCATATATGTAATTTCAAGGAAAGGGAATTGATCAGTTCTCTTATATTGACCCGTTTTCTATTTGTACGACATAATTGTATGAATTTTACGCAAATATATATATATATATATATATATGTATAGAGGGTGCTCACTAAGGAATTTTCTAGGATTTTGAGGAGACTGCACCTTGTGAGAGACGATATCATCCATGAGTCGGCACACCATCTTCGCACCCCGAATGATCTTGGGCTCAGTCAAGAGCCATTCGAAGGCATCCTTGGTGGCAACACCTCCCATTCCGATGAAGGATGAGATCGGGAGCAGCCCATATCCAGTTGTTTCCAGTGCAAGGGGCATGTATTCTTCTATCGTGGGGACGTAGTTTTCATGGAACCATTTTGCTTCTTTGAAGTAGACCCTTGCGTGATGTTGCATCTGATCATATTAATACATATATGTATGTCACAAAATTAAGCATCCAAAGGTAAGAAAATGTCAAATTATAAGAATCTTGGTGCTGCATGCCATTTGCACTTACGGCTTCTTTTGCGTAAATGAAGCTATATGATCTTCCTTGCCCAGCTAATATCTCCTCGAATTCACTGTATGTGTCGAGCAACTCCCTGTAGAAAACCTGCAAATACTGTGGGAGCTCACCGATGGCTCCCATGTCCCACCTGATTAAATGCAGCAAGTTAATGGATTTTCATGAATTTTTAACAAACGTACTTGATGAGCAAATCATGAACCTACATTACATTACATTACAACCTTGTTTTCTTCTTCATCTTTTTTTTTTTCTTTTCGATAGTGAGGATTTAAAGCTTGATATAGATAGTGGCGAAGACTAAGAGAATGGACCTGTCTATGGCATCAGTCAAGAGTTGCAGCTCTTCAGGTGTACCATAAGCATCATATGTATCGTCCATGATTGAAGCCAGAGCAATGATTTTGGCGAGTATATTCCTCGCTAGGGCGAACTTCGGCTCAAAATACACTCCCAGCATCCACAAATAGCATTCGGCAATTCTATCTCGCGCATAGGGGAAATTCCTCTCGCAGTCTACACGCTCTATCCACCACCTATATACATGAAACGATAATTTTTGTAAATAACTCATTGGGGGAGCCCAACAATTAAATCTGTAATCTTACCGGAAAATCAAACTAATAGCTATGAAGCAAATTCTCGTCCGACATTAAAAGTTGGAGATATTATTGACCTTGAAATTTCGGAGAGCTCTTTCTGGTGCAACTTCTGCAAGAAGTTGAAATCCAACTTTGCCAACTTCAGAAGCACTTCATTGTGTGAAGCATCTTGTTCATAGAATCGGATATAGTGCCACGCCTCAAGTCTCGTCAACCCTTTGTGTATCGAATACTTCAATGCATGTTTTACTTCCGCTGCAAGAGCAGGGCTTAATTCCAGGTCGTCATTTTGCACAGCTGACTCGAGATGACGAACGGAGAAGGTCAGGGCTTCTTCAAGGATGTCCTCCCCATGAACCCTAAAATGGCTTGCTTCATATAAGCTCAGCAGCCCTCTCACATCCTTGGCCAGTGCTTCGTTAAATTTCCCTTCACTGTTCCTGAACTTATTGAATGCATCTGCATTCAATTGTAATCGTGAATATCAAGGTTTCACTATAAATATTCATTCTAGTATCGGATATTGTTGGATCGCAAAATTATCTTTGCCATTGTATTCATTATTTTCTAGTATGATATTACTGAAAGTCGGACAATCTTTTGTTTAGATGTCATGCCAAGGGAGGCGATCAAACATGTCAAAATGCAAGATCATTTTAAACTGAAGAAACTTTAATTTACCGCATGCAGGAATCCTATAGCCCTGCTGGCGAAGTAGGCGGAACAGGAGAGCGTTGGCATGCAGATTGTGACTGAAGTCTGCACTGTCACACTTGGAGCGACGATCGAGAATTTGATCAATCTCTTCCTCAAACTTGTAGGCAATCCCCAGGCGCTGGATATCATCGATAAGATTTAGTTTGCCCTGATCATCCGCATCAGCTAGCATCCTCTTCACCTCCATCTCGAGTTTCTTGATAAGCTGCTCCTCTCTTTCATCTCTAGTCTGCATGAACGAAGGGGGGGAAAACACGACGCATTAATGACTGAATGGACCAAACCGATGATCTTAATCCTCGGCAATCTTCTTTGCTAACATATGTGTGGCCCATTAACTTTCGAGATAACTAGTGAGAAATTACTGTCCCAGTGTATCGATTTGAGCATCGTTGTTCATATCATTGAACGTGAAAGTCAGGGTTATTAGCCATACGAACCGTTAAGCCCGAGCTACAGCTGAGGAAATAAGCTCCCCACACACTTGGATGGAACCCCGCGGATCGGCGCTCCACCGTGGCGTGGGCAGCTCCATTCTGAGCAGAAGTGGGAGTCGACACTTGAATCGACATCGTTGGATTCCTCTCCTTCTCAACGAAAGCACAGCTGCCTCAGGTTAGCTAATGTTAACGCGAGGAGGCTTTCGTTAATCTTGTGGGGAGGTGAAGGGATAGCTCGCCATGTATTTATAGGCAGCAAGTGCACTACCAGTGAACCGCCCTAAATTATGGACCCCTCGTACGTACACGCAATGGATAAGACTTTGGCTCTGTGCTTGAATATTTGGATTTGGTATTTGGAGAATGCGTTGACCGTTGACGGAATTGCTTAATTTTGGAGAAATTTTCCCATGTTACACACCTACGGTCAATTTTTTTTTCTAATATTCCTCCTCCATTAATTGACTTTTTTCCGTGATTTATTTATTTATTTATTTATTTTGGCCGTCAATACGGAGCAAAGCGAATTTAAAAGGGAGAAGGAATATAACAATAAAAAAAATGCTAGTTATTATCAGAGGAAGATATATTCTTTATTTTCCGAATGAAGAATGTCTGGTTCTTGACTGAGACTCGTCATTTAATTTTAGAAAAAAACAAATTAACATCTAATAAACTTTTATTGCCAAATATAAATCCTACTATCCAAAAAAAAAGATGAGATTTTAAATAATCATTTACTCTTAATAATGCAAAAAAAGTCGAAAACATTACAATATATATTTAGGGCTTGTTTAATTTTTAGGGTTTCATTACAGTTTAGATTTTTTTTAAATGCAAAATTTAGGATTTTAAAAGAAAGTTTTTTAGAGTTCTCTTTTTTTACATTTTTAGGATTTCAACCTTCAAATTCATGTTTTGTTTTGTCTTTTTTTTTTATAATTTAGTTTTTGCTCATTTTTCAACAAATAATTTTTGCTGCAACAAATGTTATGTGAATTTAATGCCAAATTAAGAAGAATGGTATTTGTAGCATCCAGAACATGCATATGCAAGTTCGTTAATGATAAAAATGAACTATTTATGGTAAGTATCGATTGTGTTCTTACGGTACAAAAAAATGGAAAAAAAAAACCCATAATTAATCAAGAACGGATTTCATGTGACAGAGAATTTGTTTGTTAGGAGGGGAATTTCACATTGGCCTTGCTTGGTTTACGGGGATGACGATGCGAGGAATTGTGGTGGAAATGTAATGCGATGACCAAAGTGTCCTTCACAAAACCTTAAAAGTGAAGAAAGAAAATGTCCAGCGGTCACCTGGGTGGGGTGGCCCAATCAAGACCGCCGGAGAATGGTCAAACTACGCCGACGGTCGTGAGCTGTTGCAGCCGTGACCGCCTCTTTGAATGGAAGCTCGTGGGGGGGTGGTAAAAAAAGGAGGCGATGACGCGAATATTCGATGCAACGGAAGGATAGAGAAACTAAATTGACTCCTTTTGAGCTTCTTCACAAGAGAAAGTAATGCCTCGAGCAATGCTCACTCGTGGTGGATTTCGAATCCGTGCAGTCATCCGCAATCCTAGATTAGATATAAGCATGAACACGACACCAAACTCGGGGATCCATATTCTACCCGGAACCCATAACTCGGATCCTACGGTACCCGATCATATACACATGACGCATTGATTACACGTGGAAATTTCGCCCGTGTTACAGCCGATGTTGTTCATGCCGGAGAACATCGGGCAAAGCTAGCTCGCAGTGACGGTCTTGCCTTTCCGAGATGAGCCAGCCCAAGTCCGGTAAACCGGGTCTGGGTCACATTAAATTATTCATATGCTATGTCCTATACGAGCGAGGGATTAATATTGAAGGTGGGAATATCACAATATTCCACTAATAATTATTCTATTTGGTAGGTGTGTTGACACATTCCGTCCACGGTGATCCAGTAATTCAAATCTCTCGCATATATACGATTTGATAAGTTTTAATCCAATTATTTTTAGATATTATTACATGTTTTTCTCGCGCGGCAGTTGGGGAAAATTTAAGCAAGAGTTCCCTGTGGTTGGTAGTCAGTCATTCATTCATCGTCGAGTCATTTTCCATGCGCAAGTTCCTGACATTTTCCTCTTGTAATTGGAGGACGTCAGTGGTCATACATACATGTACATATGTATGTACACACACACACACATACTATTGGCTGGTGCCTCGCACTTCCATCCAGAAGTCCATGTTCTTTCACAATTTCCATTTTGAAACACAATGCCATCGCTGCCTCGTGGGGTTGATTTCTCTGACAAGCAAGCAAGCAGGCAGGCTGGCTGGCTGGCTGGCTGCCCATTTTATTTTCGTTTTCCCTTCTTTTAATTGGGTTAGCGACCAGGAAATGTCGGACCTTTGACGATGAAAAGTTGGCATTCCCAGAGGTAAGTTTAACCGAAGATTACTTCATGTACAACCACCAAGACGAGTTGAGTTGATTGCGTCAATGCACGTAACTGATCTTCATTTTTAACTAAAATTATATCACTATTTTAAATAAATATATATAATTATGAGAATATTATCTGTTAATAAAATTTATTAAAATCAAACTAATTATGAGATTTCCCACTTCTCTAGAGACCCCCAAAATTCACTGGACAGCCAACAGGGCTTAACAAAATTTTTTTTCTTCCTTCTCGTAGATTGGTATGAGTATCGTCACCCTGATTAGTTTATTGCCACGTGGTAGGAATTTAAATTTCTCACGTCGCGGAAGCCAGAAAGAAAGTGGGGGAAGGGGGAAAAAAAAAGGAATGAAATTCACGGCCATTTTGTCTAGTCAAATTCTCGTTCTCCTCTTCCCAACCAACCGAGTTGGACTGTTATTTGCCACGTGGCAATAACTTGATCCCCAAGCAGATAAGTTCAAGTATCTAGATTAAACCGTCTCTCTTCTTTTTCTTTTTTTTTTATTTTCTTGGGGTAAATGTTATTATATTCAAAAAGTGATAGTCTCATAATTAATATAGTTTAAGTTGAGTCAATCTATTCAAAAGTAAACCCTCCGAACATAAATTTTTTTCTTTTATAATATTCGAATATAAGACCTAATTGTTGAATATAGGAAGATCTCAAAATATGTCGATATACTTATGTTGGTCAACCGGATTAAAATGGTCTGTCATGGTCTCTTATCTTAGAACAGCGTTTTGAGCATTCTACCGAAGAGATCGATGGCCTACATAGGTTGCCACATTGTATGAGGGTGCATCGATCCTAGGATTGGGTTGACCGTTTGTCCTTGTTCCAACAGTTTTCTAAGAGGCTCATTTAAGAGTCGGATCTATCCAAAAGAAACTTGGCATGTCGCCCATTCTATTGAACTTTCATGGCGGCCGGGCCGGTAAAGCCGGTGAAGCTTGAGGGGATGGTTCCAACAGGGTAATCAAATTAGCAACATTCACTCCATTGCGAATTTTGTGGTTCCAACATGGAGTCTTAGGATCATCTCTTTTTCTCTTGCCCTATCACCAAACATATATGGCAGACACTACTCGCCAAACAAATGATCCACGCACCACCGGGCATTGGCACTTTGAGCTCAATTGGGCTATTACAAATATGCCAGGGAGGACTACGCTGGCAACAGTTTACAAGTTGTTCTTTTCTACTTTTATCTATGTAATTTTGAGAGAATGCAATCAAAGAATCTTCCTGGGCACCTCCTCCACCCGAAGCATGATTGAAAGTTCAGTAATGAGTCTATTAAAAGTCAAGAATAAACTCATTACCTCACCTAGCATCGAGATTTGCAGATTCCCACTTAATCTTTCATTAGGCAGTTGGTGGCTGAGTCTCCATGTTTGATCCCTCTTTGTGAACAGCTATGTACATTTTGACTTGATACATGAATGAAATACAATTATATTTACAAAAAAAAAAAAAAACATTCGTGACATTTGAACCGCCGGCACTCCGAGATATTCTCTCCATATGTAACTCGGGATCTTGGATATGGAAAATGTCGAGATTTTGTGGCCAAGCCCTGTTACATGGACCACGACATTTGGCTAAGCGAGATCGGTGTGTTCATGTTCCAAATAAGGTGGGCAATCAATAATGAAGATGGAGCTCTGGAACTGCACCCGCCATGCTCATGAACACAGTCGGGCACAGAGGTCGGAGGATGATATTCGGCGATTGTGCGCATACGCGGTTAGTGGAGGACAAGTAAGTGCACATGCGGTCGCAATGTGGACTCTCAGCCTCACATGCCTCCGAAGCTACGGCACCCCGTGACCACGAATTCACAGTCGCCTCAGATCCATGGCACCCCCACAAAAATTAACTTAAAACTTAAAAAATTCATAAACAATATATTTGTAACTGTAGTGTTCATCCAATATGTTGATTTCCCCCTTCTTTTTTAAAAAAATAAGATTCCACACTTAAATCTCGTTAAAAAGAAAAAATTCCACAATCTTATTATTAAGAGAGTTTCATTACAGATTTATCAAAATTAATTTAAATCGGTAAGACAGCAATGCAAATCACTTATGTTTGGTATGAATGGAATGAATCTTATTTTTGTGCTCTTTCTCCATATATTTTTATAATTAACATATTCATTACATTAAAAATAATTTTGTACTTGAATTGATAAGATATTATTCCCTTCAAAAAAAATTTTGTGAATGCTTATTCCATCTAATTCATTCACATTTTCAAGATTATTACAAAAACTCACCAATCATTCCTAATTTAATTGCATTTTACTCTATGAAACTCATTGTATGCCATTCCATATCGAACGTGACATTAGCACATGATCACTTAGCGTACAGAGAAAAGTTGGGATTTCTTGGTGTGAAATAATGTTACTTAATGTTTTATATGCCATGTTAATTTCTTGGTGAAAGAAAGACAAAAGAAGACATAGTCATTGATTCATCTTGGTTGGGAGTTACTGGTAAGTGTCTGCGCGTGGTCCCTTCCATCGGTGCGCTGCATTGGTTCCTTCCATCCTTCCGCGTCCTCCTCCTCTGCACGATCCTGCTCCAGCTCTTTTGCAAGTTACATGTCGTTGATCTTGCCGCGTTAATATGATCACCTCGAGCGTGAATCTGGGGGCTGGGGATGTGAGGATCTTCTCCGGGTTTGCTTGATTTTTGGGCTGGGCGTTTTGGCTCCCCTGGAAAACTGACGGTCGGTTTTTCAGCTTTAGCTATTGTCGACAGTCTTCAAAACCTACTCCCATTTTCCCAGATTTCCACGCCTCCTGTTGAGGAACGAGAATGCTAAGAAACAAGAATCTTTTAGGCCTGAGACCTTTGTAGTTGGGCTGATCCAGAGTCAGCGGATACCTTCTTTTCAACTGATGTAATTTCGGTTGATTTTAGTTGTTTGGAAGAAGGTTATTCTTCAGCAATTCTGTGGCCCGAATCCTTTCCAGACTTTTTTTTTGGGTGATTCTGAAATTTCGTAAGAAACTTCCTCCATTTGACTTATCATTTGTCTGCTTGATTTGCTCATGACTTTGAAGGGGAACGCATGCGTCTCTTTGACCCCGTTCTGCTAAGAGATTGCTCGGCCCATTTTGCAGTTATCTTAATGGACTGGAGAGTTGAGTGTCAAGTGTCAGAGACCATTTTAGAGGAAGGAGATGGAGGCTGAGTCATTGGGTCTGATCATTGGGCTTTCCGTTGCAGTTGTGATCGGGGTGCTCTTGACTACAGTGGCACTTTTTGGCATTAGGTACCAGAGAAAGCGGTGTCATATAGGAAATAGCAGTTCTAGGAGGGTGGCCACCGCTCCAATCCGTGCAAATGGTGTTGACTTGTGTACTATAGGACCATACTCTACCATTGCGCCAGAATCACCTGTAAAATTTGCACGAAACAGCATGTCCTGGTGGTTCAATGGATTTAAGATGAATAATGTGGTCTAAGTCCCTGGGATACCCGAATACCCCTACAAGTACGTATTTCTTTACCTTCTTCCTGAGGATGCGCCAATGCTGATGTAGACATTGCATCCACATGAAACGTTAGAGCCGGATATTGAAGGTTTTGAGAAAATATATGCCTTTTGAATTGCTTTTTATGCTGTTAATCAGACTACTGTATTTTGTTGCTCTGTTTTCGACAGCTGACTGTAGCTTTTTTGCTCCCCAAAATGATCATCTCGCTTCTGATGAACGATGAATTTAGGACTATTGGTATAGCACACGAATTGGCACCACTTTTTTGATGAATTATGAATTAAAATTGAGTGAACCGCTTGATTTCCTACTATGCATCAAATATGCCAATAATTTTGGATTAGGTCAGTTCCTAGTGTTTGTGATGTTTTAGTTGTCTCTGCAATTCCTGTTTCACATTGAGACAGCCATGGGAAGAACTGTTCTGACGGTAGTAGTCTCCCATGTGTTTCAACAGCTCCAGTATCACCATTTTCCGCGATGCATATCACCATTTTCTATGATGCTTGAAGTATTCTCTTGTTTGTCAAGTCCTAATTTTCCTTTTTACTTTTATCTTTGTTACCTGTAATGCACTTCCTGAATGCACAAGATGTCAATAAAATTGTCTATTTGATTCTAATTTAGGGATCTGCAGAAAGCAACCTGAAGTTTTAAAATAGTCATAGGGCAAGGAGCATGTGGTCCTGTCTATAAAGCGCAAATGTCAACCAGTGAGACAGTGGCTGTTGAAGTTCTTGCAACTGATTCTAAGCAAGGGGAGAAAGAATTCTAGACAGAGGTAGGTTCTAAGTTATAACCATACTTAATTCAAACTTTACCTAATAATATTTTTCACCTTGATTCCGCTGATTATTAGGTGCTCTTGAATACTGTTATGGCAAGCGAACACTATATTACTAGACTGAGATTGTACAGCGGTTCAGTTAGCCTACCATCTTTGAAGACTGTGGTTGCTGCACAGTTCTGGTTTGAACCAAAGGGAAGATCAACAATGAGTTGCGAAATTCCGGCGTCCCAAGTAAAATTATGGAAAATTAACATGATATTTTAGTACTACAGAAGAATATAGGTGGGAAGCAATTATCAGATGTTGCTTCTTCTTGTGGAAGGACTCTGGCTTGAGTCAGGGCCGCTATAAGAATTAGGTTTGTTGGGAGTAAAAGATCTTCTGAGACGAGTGGCAACAGCTGGGCAGAAGAGGGTCGTTGAAGGCTGGGGAATGTCTCAGTAAAAATGAAACAAATCTAGTTTACTTTTTCCTTGGCAAAACGGCCTTGCCCCATACAGAGGAAGTAGTCCATAGTTTCTTTCCTAGCTCCCTGGAGCCTGATGGAGCCTACGTTCACCAATGTTTTGGACTTTAAGAGGCCAGGACATCTTCTACAGCCGCTCTTGTTTATCCTGGTTAATTTGCACGGATCCATACATTTCAAAACAGGAGGAAAAGGAAAGGAATCTGAGAAAAAAAGGGTAATATGAGGGTGATGATGCCTCTCAATGGCGTTAACATACCTGTGGTTATAACTGCAGCGTCCGAGGAAGCTTCCTGAAGTATCCCTTTCCGAATTCCTGCCCTGTCGTTTCGTGCATACAATGTGGTATAATGATTTATGCCAACAGAATCCAATGAGCCCTTCATGAGTTCCGACATCTCCATGGAAATCTCAGGTAGTCATTCTCCAACAATCTTTCTCGTAGAAGGAGGATGTTCTCCAAAGAACAGAGGGTCAAGGAGCCAGATAATATCCACTTTGATTTTCATGCTGCCTTTATCAAAATGCTGTATCTTCAGATATATGATGGCATGTGATACTTCTATCTTAAATTTACCATCCGATCCCAAAATCCATTGCTCATTTTGCAGCGTCTTGGTCCTCATTGCTGTTGGATATTAGTTCATACCCTTTTGCATCTAGAGCTATTCCAATCTGGTCTCCTTGCTTTTCCTGCTTGCGCAAATGAAGCGAGGGTTAACTCCGCTATACAATTCACTTATGAGGCTGGTGTTGCAGTTCTGTAATTCTAATTATTGCTTCTTTTGGAATACGTTGAAATTCCGCTTATAATGATGATAAGCAACAGCGTGAGACAATAGTGTGTTGTGCGCTACTATGTAAGGTTCAGTTGACGATTTGCCCATTTTGCAGAAAATTCGGCCAAGAATGGAGCACCTCCCAGGAGCCTGAAGGCCAGTGTCATAACCTTGGATGGAGAAACCGTGAGGTTCATTGAATGTGATCCAGTGCGTCACCCTGTCCCCAAAAGCCTGGAAGCAAGTGGAGGCGTAATTCTCGAAATCCTTTCTGTCAGCATACTCCAATTGGTTGCATTTTATAAGTTCCATACGTTCTATTGCTGTACAACATAAACTTGAGTGATATACGTACATTATTTGTTGGCTTAGCCATCCTTTATACTTGTCTTCAAGCATCTGTGGAAGATCCCAATGATACAGAGTTACATAAGGCCGGTTCAGGCATGTAGGGTTTACCAGTATGAAATACTCAAGAGGGAGTTGATAATGGGCCAATTCAGGCCGGTTCCCACTGAGTCTCTACCTCGAATTGTGGTCCATATGAATCTTCAATCGTATTATGAAGCATAACAGGTAGATCCAGCCAAAAAAAAAAAATCAATAGGAAGATATATATATATATATATATATTCTTGAGGTGGAAACCACACATGTACATATACGTACATACGCTTCGATATATGTCTGACTTTATTCCATTACGTTCATATATATAGCTAGCTAGGGATCCTCCAACGGATTCCCTCTAATAATAAGCAAGCCACCGCCGGATCTTTGATAATATATAGTGTCTTAAACCGGAATCGGGTTGACAAGTAGAGCAGCCACAAGGTCCTTCGTCTCGGTTCCAGAATGGGTGTATCCGTCCCGGCCCTTGTAGAGCAGCTCTATAATCCGAGTAAGGTTAAGACTTCGCCTGAGAAGAGCCACCGGAACTGGGGTTGGCCGGAGGAGTTCCTCGTTGACGTCCTTCCATGCATCATCGACCATCTTCCACATAAGTTTCTCCGCCTCTTGCTCTGTGATGCCATGGTGTTTCGCGAGGCATTCTACAGCTGAAGCCACATGCCCTCTCTTCTGCTCAAACTATATTTTACAGAGAAAAATTTGATCAGTGTTCCTACTACATAATGACCAATATAGTTTATTAATGATGTTCTTAGGGGGAGACTGCACTTTGCGAGAGACGATGTCGTCCATGAGTCGGCCAACGAGCTTTGACCCACGAACCATCTTGGGGTCACTCATGACCCACTCGAAGGCATCCTTGGAGGCGACATCTCCCATTCCAATGAAAGAAGCGATGGCGAGCATCCCGTAGCCCGATGTTTCAAGTGCAACCGGCATGTATTCTTCTATGGTAGGCACGTAGTTCTCATGGAACCATTTTGCTTCTTTGAAGTAGGCCCTCGCTTGATTTTGCATCTGATTATGTGCATATATATATATATAATCAAACAGTAAGAAAATGATGAAGACAAATATTAGTAATTGTTTAATATATAACACTTCTAATCTGTCATAATTGGCGAGACTTACAGATTCTTTAGCGTAGATGAACCTGTAGCTTCTTCCTCGCTTAGTTGAATTCTCCTCGATTTCCTTGTATGTATCGAGCAATTCCCGGTAGAAAACCTGCAAATAATGGGGGAGCTGATCGATTGCTCCCATGTCCCACCTATTAAAAGACGGAAATTAAGTGGGTTTATATTTTTGACAAACCTAGCGTACTTGAAGGGTACGTAAATCATGTGTAGGCCTAGCTACAGGACTTGATGAAAAACCAGATTAACGGCAACCCTTGAAATTATAGCCTACCTGTCTATGGCATCGGTGAGGAGTTGTAGCTCTTCAATTGTCCCATAGACATCGTATGTGTCATCCATAATCGAGGTCAGGGCGATGATTTTGGCGAGTATTATCCTTGCTAGTGAAAACTCGGGCTCAAAATACACTCCCAGGATCCAGAAATAGCACTCGACGATTCTATCCCGTGCGTAGGGGAAATTCTTCCCGACGTCTACGCGGTCCTTCCACCACCTATATGAAAAAATTAAGTCCAAATAGCAACACAAAAATCTGTTCTCTTTCTGCAAAGTTAAACTTAACTCTATGATGCAAATCCGTCAAACATTAAGAGACAGAGATATTAACCTTGAAATCTCCGAGAGCTCCTTCTGGTGTAACTTCTGCAACAAGTTGAAATCCAGCTTTGCCAACCTCAGAAGTACTTCGTTGTGCGAAGCATCTTGTTCATAGAGTCGGATATAGTGCCATGCCTCAACTCTTGTCAACCCTTTGTGTATGGCCTGCTTCAGCGCATGTTTTACTTCCGCCAGAAGAGCAGGGCTTAGTTTCGGTTCTTCGTTTCCTGAAACCAGTTCGAGGTGACGAGCAGAAAAAGTTAGGGCTTCTTCGAGGATGCCCTCTCCATGAACCCTAAGGTGGCTGGCTTCGTATAAGCTCAGCAGCCCTCTCACATCCTTGGCCAGTGCTTCGCTAAATTTCCCTTCGCTGTCCTTGTACTTATTGAATGCATCTGCATTCAATTCAATCATAGTCATGTATCTTAAGGCTAGATTATAACATTATGCATTGAATATATACATAGATGTATATATATTTTTCCATTCCAGTCGTACCAGATTTTTGTGGCAACACAATTATTTTTATCACATGCCATCTTGTTCATTATTGTCTGGTACGATATTGCTGCAAATTATTGGACAGTCGTATGTTTAGGTTTGATGCCAAAGGAGGTGATCAAACATGCAAAGGTGGGGAGATCCTTTTAAACCGAAGAAATCTTAATTTACCAAAAGCGGGAATCCTATAGCCCTGCTGGCGAAGTAGGCGGAACAGGAGAGCGGTGATATGCAGGTCATGACCGTAGTCTGCCCCGTCACATTTGCAGCAACGATCGTGAATTTGCTCAAGGATTTCATCAATCTCTTTCTCAAACTTGTAGGCAATTCCGAGGTGCTGGATACGATCGATGAGATTAAGTTTTCCCAGATCATCCGCATTGGCTAGCATCCTCCTCACCTCCATCTTGAGCTTCTCAATATTCTGCTCCTCTCTTTCATTAGTAGCCTGCACAAAAGAAGGCGAAAAGAACACAATTCGTTAACGAACTGAAGCAACTAATGATCAAATCCTCAGAAATCACATGTGACATAGGTTTTGTCCATGAAGTTTCGCGATAACTAGCTAGAAATTTCAGCCTCCTTAAACCGATATGAGAGCATCGTTGTTTATATCATTGAAAGTGAGTGTAGAACCTGCAGGTAACCCAACAGAGAGATGTGCAAGTCAGGGGTTATCAATTAGTCATACGAACCGTTGATAGGGAGGTATGGTCGAGGAAATAATCTCCCCACACGCTTGGATGGAACCCCGCAGAGCGGCGTTCCACCACTGCATGGGAAGCTCCACTCTCAGATGAAGTGGGAGCCGATACTTGAATCGACATCGCCTTGATTTCTCTCCCTCTCAACGAAACGAAAGCACAGCTGCTTGAACCAGCTACTGGCTAATAACTTGAGAAGGCTTGTGTTGGTTTTGTGGCGAAGTGAAGCGATAGCCCGCCATGTATTTATAGGCAACCAAGTGTACAAACAGACAACCTTAAATCATATACGGCACCTGTACGTTGACAGTTAGAAATTACAGAAGAGAGAGACAAAAAGAAAAGGAAGAAAGAAAGAACGAAACCCAAAAGGAAAGTTTTTCTTCCCCCTTTTTTTTTGGGTAACTAAAACCACAGCGTCATTTCAACCTCTAAGTAGCGAATGTCGTGCCTAGGTGGCGTATGACTGATTCCAATTTCTCATGTTGAACCAGGGCCGCGGGGGAAACTTTGATCTCTCCTGTGCTCTGTCAAGTGCGCATTTCCCCAACCCCCACGACCAAAAGCTTTGGATTATTAATATCTGTCACACCGTAATTAATTATCCGAAGGATTATTAGCTTAATATTTTACTTATATTAAATAGGAGCATGACAAATAGTTTAAATTTTATCACAAATCTTTTCACCTATTCTAATCAGCAATAAATTATACGTATTCCACGTTTTGCATAACATATATTTTTTCATCTATCAATATTATGTGACACTTTAATTTTATTGATGTAATTAGTAGAAACTGATATAATAGCACGACATGCAAAGGGTGGCCCTGTATTAGTGAAGAAAAAAACAACCTCTAAGTTCTGCCCTAATATGACATAAAATTTAATAAAATAGGAAAATATGTCGTGTTACGGAAATTACCGTGTATATTCGACATCGAAAATACTCTTTCCAATAACTGAGAATTAAATTTCAACGTACAGATACCGTATACGCCATCAGTAGACCGACTCAACTAAAGACATATTAGTCAATAGTCTAATAATTTCTGAATTCATGCAATTTTATACGCCATTTTTCTAAGTGGTGAACATTCTCACGGCGGATGACGATTTTTATATTATGACTTTTCCTTCAATAATATTATATAGTATTTACCACGAATAATATTCTTCTACTCGCCTGCACGTTGCAGCATTTGTCTTCTCTTTTTAATGGCGGCAAGTCATCGATGCCGCCTCCTTGGGGGTTTGATTTTTCTGGGGAGGCTAGCGGGCAGCCTCCTCCCTCTCTCTCTCTCTTAAATGGTTAATGATCGGAAAAATTGGAAATTTGACGACGAAAAATGTTGACTCCCTGTAAGGGTTGAATCCACGAGACGAAGATTAGTCTTTTAAGCGCTGTTTTATGGATTGACCACACCTGTCTACCGCCAGCAAGTTTCTGTATCGAGATAGTGAATTTTTTAAATTTATATATCCATATAATATTCTTAGAGTATACGTAGATAACATTTGATTATATTTTTGTATAAGATAAAATGACTACTAAATGTATTAATCTCGTATTTTTTAGCGTCTAATATACTGTTCAATTAATTTTAGGGACGGTTTACGTTTGATTAATCCTTTCTGACGGTATATAGAAGAAGAAATTTAAATATATTAAATTTCTAATAATAAAAAAATTCAAATAATTACTCTTTGTATTTTCGTTGTTGATTGATTTTCCACTATTGTATGGATCATTTTGAGTTCACTAAATTTTTTTACAATATAAATTTTTTGCTTCAGAATTTAACATTTTTAATTTTTAATCTTTAATTTTTAAGGTTTTATATTTAAAAAACATTTTTTAAAATATTGAGATTTAGAATTTATGCCATTTCAGATTTTTTAAGATTTCGAAAGATAATGTTAATATTTTTTTATAAATTTTCTTAACATTAGTGTAGAGGTAATTTGTTTTTAAATTGAAAGGAAATGTTTTTTTAATATATCGTAATTATAATTATCTTTTGATTTATGATAACATATATATTTATAATTACGACACAGAGTTGGCAAACACATGACTAAGTTATAATTGGGCCTAAAAATTAAAAGAAAAAGGTCCGAAAATTTCCCACTTCTCTAGAGCCAACTGAAATTATCCGGAGAGCCCAGACAGGATTTGGTAACTTATAATAATAATAATTAAAGAAACATAATTTCTTTATATTTAACGGTACAATAATTAAATAACAAAACACTTATTAAGCTTTGCACGTGTCTTACTTAGGCTGGTTTTTACTCAGCCACTGAATATTTGCTCGGATAAGGATCTTTGCATGCGACATTCGTATGTGGGTTAGGATCGGACATCTTTTTGTACCTTCGTGGTCGTTAGATTGTCAATTTGAACCCCACCACCACCACCCCCGCCAAACCCAAAGAAAAGGCAAAAAAATCAGACAAGCGAAACTGAACGGCGTGGGAAGAGATTATTGTATATCTTTAGGAATACATGAATATCTATCTTATTTGGGTGAAAACACATACAAATATACATTTAATGAATTATATGCGTATATATATTCAATAAATAGATGCAGTAATCAAAAAATAAATAAATAAATCCATACAGTTAGAGACCCTCCGGATCTCCCTTGTAAGCAAGCCATGGCCAGTTCTTTGATGATTGCGACTTAGAGCGGAATTGGATCGACGAGTAGAGCAGCCACGAGGTCCTTCGTCTCATTTTGCGCGTGGGTGTACCGATCTTTATCCTTGTAGAGCAGTTCCATCACCCGAGTAAGGTTGAGAACGCGCATGAGAAGAGGCATCGGGACCGGGGTCGGCCGGAGGAATTCCTCGTTGATGTCCTTCCATGCATCATCTATCTTCTTCCACATTAACTCTGTCGACTCTTCCTCTGTCATACCGTAGTGTTTCCTATAGCACTCTATTGCTGAAGCCACATGTCCTCTCTTCTGCTCAAACTGTGTGTGTTCATATATGTAATTTCAAGGAAAGGGAATTGATCAGTTCTCTTATATTGACCCGTTTTCTATTTGTACGACATAATTGTATGAATTTTACGCAAATATATATATATATGTATAGAGGGTGCTCACTAAGGAATTTTCTAGGATTTTGAGGAGACTGCACCTTGTGAGAGACGATATCATCCATGAGTCGGCACACCATCTTCGCACCCCGAATGATCTTGGGCTCAGTCAAGAGCCATTCGAAGGCATCCTTGGTGGCAACACCTCCCATTCCGATGAAGGATGAGATCGGGAGCAGCCCATATCCAGTTGTTTCCAGTGCAAGGGGCATGTATTCTTCTATGGTGGGGACGTAGTTTTCATGGAACCATTTTGCTTCTTTGAAGTAGACCCTTGCGTGATGTTGCATCTGATCACATTAATACATATATGTATGTCACAAAATTAAGCATCCAAAGGTAAGAAAATGTCAAATTATAAGAATCTTGGTGCTGCATGCCATTTGCACTTACGGCTTCTTTTGCGTAAGTGAACCTGTATGATCTTCCTTGCCCAGCTAATATCTCCTCGAATTCACTGTATGTGTCGAGCAACTCCCTGTAGAAAACCTGCAAATACTGTGGGAGCTCACCGATGGCTCCCATGTCCCACCTGATTAAATGCAGCAAGTTAATGGATTTTCATGAATTTTTAACAAACGTACTTGATGAGCAAATCATGAACCTACATTACATTACATTACAACCTTGTTTTCTTCTTCATCTTTTTTTTTTCTTTTCGATAGTGAGGATTTAAAGCTTGATATAGATAGTGGCGAAGACTAAGAGAATGGACCTGTCTATGGCATCAGTCAAGAGTTGCAGCTCTTCAGGTGTACCATAAGCATCATATGTATCGTCCATGATTGAAGCCAGAGCAATGATTTTGGCGAGTATATTCCTCGCTAGGGCGAACTTCGGCTCAAAATACACTCCCAGCATCCACAAATAGCATTCGGCAATTCTATCTCGCGCATAGGGGAAATTCCTCTCGCAGTCTACACGCTCTATCCACCACCTATATACATGAAACGATAATTTTTGTAAATAACTCATTGGGGGAGCCCAACAATTAAATCTGTAATCTTACCGGAAAATCAAACTAATAGCTATGAAGCAAATTCTCGTCCGACATTAAAAGTTGGAGATATTGTTAACCTTGAAATTTCGGAGAGCTCTTTCTGGTGCAACTTCTGCAAGAAGTTGAAATCCAACTTTGCCAACTTCAGAAGCACTTCATTGTGTGAAGCATCTTGTTCATAGAATCGGATATAGTGCCACGCCTCAAGTCTCGTCAACCCTTTGTGTATCGAATACTTCAATGCATGTTTTACTTCCGCTGCAAGAGCAGGGCTTAATTCCAGGTCGTCATTTTGCACAGCTGACTCGAGATGACGAACGGAGAAGGTCAGGGCTTCTTCAAGGATGTCCTCCCCATGAACCCTAAAATGGCTTGCTTCATATAAGCTCAGCAGCCCTCTCACATCCTTGACCAGTGCTTCGTTAAATTTCCCTTCGCTGTTCCTGAACTTATTGAATGCATCTGCATTCAATCATAATCGTGAATATTAAGGCTTCACTATTGTTGATATGTATGATCTCACATCGGTTAAATAAAGAAAATGTTGTGGGTTTATAAGAAGATCAGATACCACCACCTATCAGCTCGAGCTTTTAAGTGAAAATGGGTCTGATCCCTTATAGGCTCACAACAAATTTAACAACTATAAATATTCATTCCAGTATCAGATATTGTTGGATCGTAAAATTATTTTTGCCATTGCATTCATTATTGTTTGGTATGATATTGCTGGAAGTCGGACAATCTTTTGTTTAGATTTCATGCCAAGGGAGGCGATCAAACATGTCAAAATGCAAGATCTTTTTAAACTGAAGAAACGTTAATTTACCGCATGCAGGAATCCTATAGCCCTGCTGGCGAAGTAGGCGGAACAGGAGAGCGTTGGCATGCAGATTGTGACTGAAGTCTGCACTGTCGCATTTGGAGCGACGATCGAGAATTTGATCAATCTCTTTCTCAAACTTGTAGGCAATCCCCAGGCGCTGGATATCATCGATAAGATTTAGTTTGCCCTGATCATCCGCATCAGCTAGCACCCTCTTCACCTCCATCTCGAGTTTCTTGAGAATCTGCTCCTCTCTTTCATCACTAGCCTGCGTGAACGAAGTGGGGGGTGGGAAACACGACGCATTAATGACTGAAGGGACCAAACCAGTGATCGTAATCCTCGGCAATCTTCTTTGCTTACATATGTGTGGCCCATTAAGTTTCGAGATAACTAGTGAGAAATTACTGTCCCAGTGTATCAATTTGAGCATCGTTGTTCATATCATTGAACGTAAAAGTCAGGGTTATTAATCATACGAACCGTTGAGCCCGAGCTACAGCTGAGGAAATAATCTCCCCACACACTTGGATGGAACCCTGCGGATCGGCGCTCCACCGTGGCGTGGGCAGCTCCATTCTGAGCCAAAGTGAGAGTCGACATCTTTGGATTCCTCTCCTTCTCAACGAAAGCACAGCTGCTTCAGGTTAGCTAATGTTAACTCGAGGAGGCTTTCGTTGATCTTGTGGGGAGGTGAAGGGATAGCTCGCCATGTATTTATAGGCAGCAAGTGCACCACCAGTCAACCGCCCTAAATTATGGACGCCTCGTACGTACAGGCAATGGATAAGACTTTTCCTCTGTGCTTCAACATTTGGATTTGGTATTTGGAGGATACGTCGACCGTTGACGGAATTGCTTACTTTTGGAGAAATTTTCCGATCTTACCCACCTACGGTCAATATTTTTTTTCTAATATTCCTCCTCCATTAATTGACTTTTTTCCACGATTATTTATTTATTTTTTTGGCCGTCAATACGGAGCAAAGCAAATTTAAAAGGGAGAAGGAATATAACAACAAAAGAAGGCTAGTTATTATCAGAGGAAGATATATTCTTTCTTTTCCGAATGAAGAATGTCTGGTTCTTGACTGAGGCTTGGCATTTAATTTTAGAAAAAAAAAAAAGTAACATCTAATCAACTTTTTATTACCTAATATAAATCCTACCATCTAAAAAAAACAGAGGAGATTTTAAATATTTAGGGTTTCATTAGAGTTTAGATTTTTTTAAATGTAAAATTTACGATTTTTTAAAAAGTTTTTTAGAGCTCTCTTTTTTTACATTATTCATTTCAACCTTCAAATTCATGTTTTGTTTTGTTTTTTTTTTATAATCTAGTTTTTGCTCAATTTTCAACAAATAATTTTTGCTACAGCTAATGTTATGTGAATTTAACGCTAAATTAAGAAGAATGGTATTTGTAGCATCCAGAACATGCATATGCAAGTTCGTTAATGATAAAAAGGCACTATTTATGGTAAGTATCGATTGTTTATCGTGTGTCTTTACGGTATAAAAAATAGAAAAAAACTCATAATTAATCAATAACGAAGTTCATGTGACAGAGAATTTGTTTGTTAGGAGGGGAATTTCACATTGGCCTTGCTTGGTTTACGGGGATGACGATGCGAGGAATTGTGGTGGAAATGTAATGCAATGGCCAAAATGTCCTGCACAAAACCTTAAAAGTGAAGAAAGAAAATGTCGAGTGGTCACCTGGTTGGCCCAATCAAGACCGCCGGAGAATCGTCAAACTACGCCGACGGTCGTGAGCAGTTGCAGCCGTGACCGCCTCTTTGAATGGAAGCTCGTGGGGGGGTGGTAAAAAAAGGAGGCGATGACGCGAATATTCGATGCAACGGAAGGATAGAGAAACTAAATGGACTCCTTTTCAACTCCTTCACAAGAGAAAGTAATGCCTCGAGCAATGCTCACTCGTGGTGGATTTCGAATCCGTGCAGTCATCCGCAATCCTAGATTAGATATAAGCATGAACACGACACCAAACTCGGGAATCCATATTCTACCCGGAACCCAGAACTCGGATTCTACCGTACCGATCATATACATATGACGCATTGATTACACGTGGAAATTTCTCCCGGGTTACAGCCGATGTTGTTCAAGCCGGAGAACATCGGGCAAAGCTAGCTCGCAGTAACGGGCTTGCCTTTCCGAGATGAGCCAGCCCAAGTCCGGTAAACCGGGTCTGGGTCACATTAAATTATTCATATGCTATGTCCTATACGAGCGAGGGATTAATATTGAAGGTGGGATGAAACAAGCTACCGCCATCATATATGCATGCAAGATGATCTAACTCGATATGTTGATACCACTGTATTTTCCTCACATTTTACGGTACCAAAGCTTGCATATTTATCGAGTTTAAATTTAATTTGCACGTTTTTGGCTTGGCTAGTCAATATTTTTTATGTGACGTTAGGAGCTAGTAGTGTTTGGAAATATTTACTGTGTAATAGCAAAAAAATAAAAAGAAGCTAACTTTAATTTTTCCAAGTAGGAGAATATCACATTCCACTTATAATTATTCTATTTGGTAGATGTGTTGACTAAAAGCGGTAATCTAGTGGTTCAAATATCTCTTATATATACGATTCGATGAGTTTTAATTTATCTGTTTTTAGATATTATTACGTATTTTTTCTCACGCGGCAATTGGGGAAAATTTAAGCAAGAGTTGCTTGTGGTTGGTAGTCATTCATTCATCGTCGAGTCAGTTTCCATGCGCACGTTCCTGACATTTTCCTCTTTTAATTGGTGGACGTCAGTAGTCATACATATATGTACATATGTACACACACACACACTATTGGCTGGTGCCCCCTTCTTTTCCTTCTCACTGTAATAATATATGTGATCTCGGAAAATTCTACAGCCACCCCCCCTGAGTGGGTATTGGGGACGATGCCAGTGTGCAACAATTCAATACGGACTCGTGAGGGTTGATTTCTCTGACAAGCAAGCAGGCAGGCTGGCTGGCTGGCTGGCTGGCCATTTTATTTTCGTTTTCCCTTCTTTTAATTGGGTTAGCGACCAGGAAATGTTGGACCTTTGACGATGAAAAGTTGGCATTCCCAGAGGTAAGTTTAACCGATGGAACCGAAGATTACTTCATGTGCAACCACCAAGATGAGTTGAGTTGATTGCGTCAATGCACGTAACTGACCTTCATTTTTAACTAAAATTATATCACTATTTTAAATAAATATATATAATTATGAGAATATTATCTGTTAATAAAGTTTATTAAAATCAAACTAATTATGAGATTTCCCACTTCTCTAGAGACCCCCAAAATTCACTGGACAGCCAACGTCGCGGAAGCCAGAAAGAAAGTGGGGGGAAGGAAGAAAAAAAAAAAAAGGAATGAAATTCACGGCCGTTTTGTCTAGTCAAATTCTCGTTCTCCCCTTCCCAACCAACCGAGTTGGACTGTTATTTGCCGCGTGGCAATAACTTGATCCCCAAGCAGATAAGTTCTCCGGTTCAAATCTCTCTCTCTCTCTCTTTTTTTCTTTTAATCTTCTTGGGGTAAATGATATTATATTCAAAAGTGATCACCCCTTAATTATCTAACACGGATGAAGTTGAACCAACCCATTAGGAAGTAAACCGTTTGAACATAAATTCTTTCCCTTTATAGTATTTGAATCTAATAGTTAATTATTAAATGTAAGAAGTAAGATACTAAATTATCTCGATCAATTTATATTGACCTACTGGATTAGAATGGTCGGTTGTGCAATTATACAGGTTTCCTCCTGTATCCGGTCTCTTATCCTAGAACAGCGTTTTGAGCATTCTACCAAAGAGATCGATGGCCTACACAGGTTGCCATATTGTATGAGGGTGCATCGATCCTAGGATTGGGTTGACTGTTTGTCCTTGTTCCAGCAGTGATCTAAGAGGCCCATTTAAGAGTCGGATGGATCCGAAAGAAACTCAGCATGTCGCCCATCCTATTGATCTTTCGTGGCGGCCATGCAGTCACGAGCCACTGTCAGCCCCTTAATGCTCGGACACGGAAACAGCTGCTAGGCGGACCCTCGATGGCATGGCAGCTCGGGAAAGGATCGAGGGAAGGAATGCCAAAGGATCAATGGGATATATATAGGGCGAGGGCCAAGCTATGTGGGAAGGAGCACTCCCACAATACTCGGTCAAGGGAAGGTGAGCTGGACTTCCCAACCTCCCACAAGACTCGGTCAGGAGTGAGCTGGACGCCCTAACCACCCGGAAGACTTGTTCTCGGGCGAGGAAGGCGGACGACAGGTGGCGGGCCGTGCGGGCCTGAGCACTCCCGCAAGAGCCGGTCAAGGGCAAGTGGGCTGGACGCCCCAACCTCCCGAAAGACCCGTTCAAAGGCGAGCTGGCAAGCAACGGGCATGCGGGTTCTCCCGAAGACTCGCTAGGGAAGTCGCTCGGGGGCGAGCGACGCTAATGTTCCATGCAATTGATCCAAGGCAAGGGCGCGGTGCCCACAACCGAACTAAGTACGAATGACACTTAGACGGACCCGGTATACTTCCGTCGTGAAACGATGGAAGCTCGGTCAAGGTGCTGACCGAGGACTGTGCTGGCAAGCAGTCAAGCTATCCAACTGCAGCCCCTAAAAGAGTGGAAGTGGGTGGTTATGGAGTTGAGGTGTCTCCTGGAAACCAGGGCCGGTGGTTGCCCCCTGCAAGGATAAATAGCCCCGGATCCAAAGGTTGAAGCAGCAGAAGGGGAGAGCAACTGGAGAGAGTTGGAGAGAAAACACTCTATCACCGATAGTCGAGCAAAGGAAGCCCCGGCGACAGTGTGACCAGTCCCCCGACGCTGAGTGTGAACTCCCGGAGTGAAGTTCACCTGTCCAAGTGAGGAGTGCAAGTGCTGGAGTACGAGGCATATACTTGGACGTGGCCGTGCAAGGTCGTGTAAGGGTTTTGTGTGTTCTTGTAATTCGTGTTGGTGAATACAAGTGAGATTTCCCTTACCTTGCATTGTTCGATCTTGATCCTTGACTGCTAAACCTCGCGAAGCTATTTCACTGCGTGTGTGTGCTTCGGATTGGCTGAGAGTGCACGGGGCACTGCTCAGCACCATCGTAGGAACGGAAAAATTCGGGTGAGTTCCGACCCCTGTGACAGCCACTCTGTGCAGGTGGATGTCCAGCAGAGATCACCACATGGAGGATACAGTTGCAGCTGGGCAATCGAATTAGCAACATTCACTCCACTGCGAATTTTATGGTTCCAACATGGAATCTCAGGATCATCTCCTTTTCTCTTACCATCGCACCACTGGGGCAATTGGTCAATTACACATATGCGAGGAAGGACTGCACCGGCAACGGTTTACAAGTTATTCTTTCCCACTTTTGTCTATATAATTTGGAGAGAATGCAATCAAAGAATCTTCCCAGTTAACTCCTCCACCCCAAGCATGATTGAAAGTTCAGTGATGAGTCTATTAAAAGTTAAGAATAAACTCATTACCTCACCTAGCGTCGAGATTTGCAGATTCCCACTTAGTCTTTCAATAGGCAGCTGGTGGCTGAGTCTCCATGTTTGATCCCTCTTTGTGAACAGCTATGTACATTTTGACTTGATACATGAATGAAATACAATTATATTTACAAAAGAGGCAATATTAACAGACCAAATTATTCTTTTGATATGCAGGTTTTAGATTGGACTGCAGGGTGCGGTTTTAACTGAAGGGAAGATCGACAATGAGTTGCGAAATTACAGCGTCCCAAGTAAAATTATGGAAAATTAACATGATATTTTAGTACTATAGAACAATACAGGTGAGAAGCAATTATCAGATGTTGCTTCTTCTTGTGGAAGGACTCTGGCTTGAGTCGGGGCCGCTGTAAGAATTAGGTTTGTTGGGAGTAAAAGATCTTCTGGGACGAGTGGCAACAGCTGGGCAGAAGAGGGTCCTTGAAGGCTGGGGAATGTCTCAGTAAAAATGAAACAAGTCTAGTTTACTTTTTCCTTGGCAAAACGGCCTTGCCCCATACAGACGAAGTAGTCCATAGTTTCTTTCCTAGCTCTCTGGAACCTGATGGAGCCTAAGTTCACCAATGTTTTGGATTTTAAGAGGCCGGGACATCTTCTCAATGGAAAGGAATTTGAGAAAAAAAGGGTAAAATGAGGGTGACGATGCCTCTCAATGGCGTTAACATTCCTGTGGTTATAACTGCAGCGTCAGAGGAACCTTCCTGAAGTATCCGTTTCCGAATTCCTGCCCTGTCGTTTCGTGCATACAATGTGGTATAATGATTTATGCCAACAGAATCCAATGAGCCCTTCATGAGTTCCGACATCTCCATGGAAATCTCAGGTAGTCATTCTCCAACAATCTTTCTCGTAGAAGGAGGATGTTCTCCAAAGAACAGAGGGTCAAGGAACCAGATAATATCCACTTTGATTTTCATGCTGCCTTTATCAAAATGCTGTATCTTCAGATATATGATGGCATGTGATACTTCTATCTTAAATTTACCATCCGATCCCAAAATCCATTGCTCATTTTGCAGCGTCTTGGTCCTCATTGCTGTTGGATATTAGTTCATACCCTTTTGCATCTAGAGCTATTCCAATCTGGCCTCCTTGCTTTTCCTGCTTGCGCAAATGAAGCGAGGGTTAACTCCGCTATACAATTCACTTATGAGGCTGGTGTTGAAGTTCTGTAATTCTAATTATTGCTTCTTTTGGAATACGTTGAAGTTCCGCTTATAATGATGATAAGCAACAGCGTGAGACAATAGTGTGTTGTGCGCCACTATGTAAGGTTCAGTTGACGATTTGCCCATTTCGCAGAAAATTCGGCCAAGAATGGAGCACCTCCCAGGAGCCTGAAGGCCAGTGTCATAACCTTGGATGGAGAAACCGTGAGGTTCATTGAATGTGATCCAGTGCGTCACCCTGTCCCCAAAAGCCTGGAAGCAAGTGGAGGCGTAATTCTCGAAATCCTTTCTGTCAGCATACTCCAATTGGTTGCATTTTATAAGTTCCATACGTTCTATTGCTGTACAACATAAACTTGAGTGATATACGTACATTATTTGTTGGCTTAGCCATCCTTTATACTTGTCTTCAAGCATCTGTGGAAGATCCCAATGATACAGAGTTACATAAGGCTCAATACCTGATCGAAGAGAAGAGCTGGCCCCTTTAATGTCTTACAAAGAGTGAGAAATTGAAGATGTTATTTGAGCTTTTATGATCTGTGACGCTTTTCCAATAGTGCATCGATGAGGCTGCTGTAGTAACTAATTCCACATGGGTTCAGTCCTCGCGTGCCCGATAAATTAATTTATAATTATAATACTGTAGCATGTAGGGTTTACCAGTATGAAATACTCAAGAGGGAGTTGATAATGGGCCAATTCAGGCCGGTTCCCACTGAGTCTCTACCTCGAATTGTGGTCCATATGAATCTTCAATCGTATTATGAAGCATAACAGGTAGATCCAGCCAAAAAAAAAATCAATAGGAAGATATATATATATATATATATTCTTGGGGTGGAAACCACACATGTACATATACGTACATACGCTTCGATATATGTCTGACTTTATTCCATTACGTTCATATATATAGCTAGCTAGGGATCCTCCAACGGATTCCCTCTAATAATAAGCAAGCCACCGCCGGATCTTTGATAATATATAGTGTCTTAAACCGGAATCGGGTTGACAAGTAGAGCAGCCACAAGGTCCTTCGTCTCGGTTCCAGAATGGGTGTATCCGTCCCGGCCCTTGTAGAGCAGCTCTATAATCCGAGTAAGGTTAAGACTTCGCCTGAGAAGAGCCACCGGAACTGGGGTTGGCCGGAGGAGTTCCTCGTTGACGTCCTTCCATGCATCATCGACCATCTTCCACATAAGTTTCTCCGCCTCTTGCTCTGTGATGCCATGGTGTTTCGCGAGGCATTCTACAGCTGAAGCCACATGCCCTCTCTTCTGCTCAAACTATATTTTACAGAGAAAAATTTGATCAGTGTTCCTACTACATAATGACCAATATAGTTTATTAATGATGTTCTTAGGGGGAGACTGCACTTTGCGAGAGACGATGTCGTCCATGAGTCGGCCAACGAGCTTTGACCCACGAACCATCTTGGGGTCACTCATGACCCACTCGAAGGCATCCTTGGAGGCGACATCTCCCATTCCAATGAAAGAAGCGATGGCGAGCATCCCGTAGCCCGATGTTTCAAGTGCAACCGGCATGTATTCTTCTATGGTAGGCACGTAGTTCTCATGGAACCATTTTGCTTCTTTGAAGTAGGCCCTCGCTTGATTTTGCATCTGATTATGTGCATATATATATATATAATCAAACAGTAAGAAAATGATGAAGACAAATATTAGTAATTGTTTAATATATAACACTTCTAATCTGTCATAATTGGCGAGACTTACAGATTCTTTAGCGTAGATGAACCTGTAGCTTCTTCCTCGCTTAGTTGAATTCTCCTCGATTTCCTTGTATGTATCGAGCAATTCCCGGTAGAAAACCTGCAAATAATGGGGGAGCTGATCGATTGCTCCCATGTCCCACCTATTAAAAGACGGAAATTAAGTGGGTTTATATTTTTGACAAACCTAGCGTACTTGAAGGGTACGTAAATCATGTGTAGGCCTAGCTACAGGACTTGATGAAAAACCAGATTAACGGCAACCCTTGAAATTATAGCCTACCTGTCTATGGCATCGGTGAGGAGTTGTAGCTCTTCAATTGTCCCATAGACATCGTATGTGTCATCCATAATCGAGGTCAGGGCGATGATTTTGGCGAGTATTATCCTTGCTAGTGAAAACTCGGGCTCAAAATACACTCCCAGGATCCAGAAATAGCACTCGACGATTCTATCCCGTGCGTAGGGGAAATTCTTCCCGACGTCTACGCGGTCCTTCCACCACCTATATGAAAAAATTAAGTCCAAATAGCAACACAAAAATCTGTTCTCTTTCTGCAAAGTTAAACTTAACTCTATGATGCAAATCCGTCAAACATTAAGAGACAGAGATATTAACCTTGAAATCTCCGAGAGCTCCTTCTGGTGTAACTTCTGCAACAAGTTGAAATCCAGCTTTGCCAACCTCAGAAGTACTTCGTTGTGCGAAGCATCTTGTTCATAGAGTCGGATATAGTGCCATGCCTCAACTCTTGTCAACCCTTTGTGTATGGCCTGCTTCAGCGCATGTTTTACTTCCGCCAGAAGAGCAGGGCTTAGTTTCGGTTCTTCGTTTCCTGAAACCAGTTCGAGGTGACGAGCAGAAAAAGTTAGGGCTTCTTCGAGGATGCCCTCTCCATGAACCCTAAGGTGGCTGGCTTCGTATAAGCTCAGCAGCCCTCTCACATCCTTGGCCAGTGCTTCGCTAAATTTCCCTTCGCTGTCCTTGTACTTATTGAATGCATCTGCATTCAATTCAATCATAGTCATGTATCTTAAGGCTAGATTATAACATTATGCATTGAATATATACATAGATGTATATATATTTTTCCATTCCAGTCGTACCAGATTTTTGTGGCAACACAATTATTTTTATCACATGCCATCTTGTTCATTATTGTCTGGTACGATATTGCTGCAAATTATTGGACAGTCGTATGTTTAGGTTTGATGCCAAAGGAGGTGATCAAACATGCAAAGGTGGGGAGATCCTTTTAAACCGAAGAAATCTTAATTTACCAAAAGCGGGAATCCTATAGCCCTGCTGGCGAAGTAGGCGGAACAGGAGAGCGGTGATATGCAGGTCATGACCGTAGTCTGCCCCGTCACATTTGCAGCAACGATCGTGAATTTGCTCAAGGATTTCATCAATCTCTTTCTCAAACTTGTAGGCAATTCCGAGGTGCTGGATACGATCGATGAGATTAAGTTTTCCCAGATCATCCGCATTGGCTAGCATCCTCCTCACCTCCATCTTGAGCTTCTCAATATTCTGCTCCTCTCTTTCATTAGTAGCCTGCACAAAAGAAGGCGAAAAGAACACAATTCGTTAACGAACTGAAGCAACTAATGATCAAATCCTCAGAAATCACATGTGACATAGGTTTTGTCCATGAAGTTTCGCGATAACTAGCTAGAAATTTCAGCCTCCTTAAACCGATATGAGAGCATCGTTGTTTATATCATTGAAAGTGAGTGTAGAACCTGCAGGTAACCCAACAGAGAGATGTGCAAGTCAGGGGTTATCAATTAGTCATACGAACCGTTGATAGGGAGGTATGGTCGAGGAAATAATCTCCCCACACGCTTGGATGGAACCCCGCAGAGCGGCGTTCCACCACTGCATGGGAAGCTCCACTCTCAGATGAAGTGGGAGCCGATACTTGAATCGACATCGCCTTGATTTCTCTCCCTCTCAACGAAACGAAAGCACAGCTGCTTGAACCAGCTACTGGCTAATAACTTGAGAAGGCTTGTGTTGGTTTTGTGGCGAAGTGAAGCGATAGCCCGCCATGTATTTATAGGCAACCAAGTGTACAAACAGACAACCTTAAATCATATACGGCACCTGTACGTTGACAGTTAGAAATTACAGAAGAGAGAGACAAAAAGAAAAGGAAGAAAGAAAGAACGAAACCCAAAAGGAAAGTTTTTCTTCCCCCTTTTTTTTTGGGTAACTAAAACCACAGCGTCATTTCAACCTCTAAGTAGCGAATGTCGTGCCTAGGTGGCGTATGACTGATTCCAATTTCTCATGTTGAACCAGGGCCGCGGGGGAAACTTTGATCTCTCCTGTGCTCTGTCAAGTGCGCATTTCCCCAACCCCCACGACCAAAAGCTTTGGATTATTAATATCTGTCACACCGTAATTAATTATCCGAAGGATTATTAGCTTAATATTTTACTTATATTAAATAGGAGCATGACAAATAGTTTAAATTTTATCACAAATCTTTTCACCTATTCTAATCAGCAATAAATTATACGTATTCCACGTTTTGCATAACATATATTTTTTCATCTATCAATATTATGTGACACTTTAATTTTATTGATGTAATTAGTAGAAACTGATATAATAGCACGACATGCAAAGGGTGGCCCTGTATTAGTGAAGAAAAAAACAACCTCTAAGTTCTGCCCTAATATGACATAAAATTTAATAAAATAGGAAAATATGTCGTGTTACGGAAATTACCGTGTATATTCGACATCGAAAATACTCTTTCCAATAACTGAGAATTAAATTTCAACGTACAGATACCGTATACGCCATCAGTAGACCGACTCAACTAAAGACATATTAGTCAATAGTCTAATAATTTCTGAATTCATGCAATTTTATACGCCATTTTTCTAAGTGGTGAACATTCTCACGGCGGATGACGATTTTTATATTATGACTTTTCCTTCAATAATATTATATAGTATTTACCACGAATAATATTCTTCTACTCGCCTGCACGTTGCAGCATTTGTCTTCTCTTTTTAATGGCGGCAAGTCATCGATGCCGCCTCCTTGGGGGTTTGATTTTTCTGGGGAGGCTAGCGGGCAGCCTCCTCCCTCTCTCTCTCTCTTAAATGGTTAATGATCGGAAAAATTGGAAATTTGACGACGAAAAATGTTGACTCCCTGTAAGGGTTGAATCCACGAGACGAAGATTAGTCTTTTAAGCGCTGTTTTATGGATTGACCACACCTGTCTACCGCCAGCAAGTTTCTGTATCGAGATAGTGAATTTTTTAAATTTATATATCCATATAATATTCTTAGAGTATACGTAGATAACATTTGATTATATTTTTGTATAAGATAAAATGACTACTAAATGTATTAATCTCGTATTTTTTAGCGTCTAATATACTGTTCAATTAATTTTAGGGACGGTTTACGTTTGATTAATCCTTTCTGACGGTATATAGAAGAAGAAATTTAAATATATTAAATTTCTAATAATAAAAAAATTCAAATAATTACTCTTTGTATTTTCGTTGTTGATTGATTTTCCACTATTGTATGGATCATTTTGAGTTCACTAAATTTTTTTACAATATAAATTTTTTGCTTCAGAATTTAACATTTTTAATTTTTAATCTTTAATTTTTAAGGTTTTATATTTAAAAAACATTTTTTAAAATATTGAGATTTAGAATTTATGCCATTTCAGATTTTTTAAGATTTCGAAAGATAATGTTAATATTTTTTTATAAATTTTCTTAACATTAGTGTAGAGGTAATTTGTTTTTAAATTGAAAGGAAATGTTTTTTTAATATATCGTAATTATAATTATCTTTTGATTTATGATAACATATATATTTATAATTACGACACAGAGTTGGCAAACACATGACTAAGTTATAATTGGGCCTAAAAATTAAAAGAAAAAGGTCCGAAAATTTCCCACTTCTCTAGAGCCAACTGAAATTATCCGGAGAGCCCAGACAGGATTTGGTAACTTATAATAATAATAATTAAAGAAACATAATTTCTTTATATTTAACGGTACAATAATTAAATAACAAAACACTTATTAAGCTTTGCACGTGTCTTACTTAGGCTGGTTTTTACTCAGCCACTGAATATTTGCTCGGATAAGGATCTTTGCATGCGACATTCGTATGTGGGTTAGGATCGGACATCTTTTTGTACCTTCGTGGTCGTTAGATTGTCAATTTGAACCCCACCACCACCACCCCCGCCAAACCCAAAGAAAAGGCAAAAAAATCAGACAAGCGAAACTGAACGGCGTGGGAAGAGATTATTGTATATCTTTAGGAATACATGAATATCTATCTTATTTGGGTGAAAACACATACAAATATACATTTAATGAATTATATGCGTATATATATTCAATAAATAGATGCAGTAATCAAAAAATAAATAAATAAATCCATACAGTTAGAGACCCTCCGGATCTCCCTTGTAAGCAAGCCATGGCCAGTTCTTTGATGATTGCGACTTAGAGCGGAATTGGATCGACGAGTAGAGCAGCCACGAGGTCCTTCGTCTCATTTTGCGCGTGGGTGTACCGATCTTTATCCTTGTAGAGCAGTTCCATCACCCGAGTAAGGTTGAGAACGCGCATGAGAAGAGGCATCGGGACCGGGGTCGGCCGGAGGAATTCCTCGTTGATGTCCTTCCATGCATCATCTATCTTCTTCCACATTAACTCTGTCGACTCTTCCTCTGTCATACCGTAGTGTTTCCTATAGCACTCTATTGCTGAAGCCACATGTCCTCTCTTCTGCTCAAACTGTGTGTGTTCATATATGTAATTTCAAGGAAAGGGAATTGATCAGTTCTCTTATATTGACCCGTTTTCTATTTGTACGACATAATTGTATGAATTTTACGCAAATATATATATATATGTATAGAGGGTGCTCACTAAGGAATTTTCTAGGATTTTGAGGAGACTGCACCTTGTGAGAGACGATATCATCCATGAGTCGGCACACCATCTTCGCACCCCGAATGATCTTGGGCTCAGTCAAGAGCCATTCGAAGGCATCCTTGGTGGCAACACCTCCCATTCCGATGAAGGATGAGATCGGGAGCAGCCCATATCCAGTTGTTTCCAGTGCAAGGGGCATGTATTCTTCTATGGTGGGGACGTAGTTTTCATGGAACCATTTTGCTTCTTTGAAGTAGACCCTTGCGTGATGTTGCATCTGATCACATTAATACATATATGTATGTCACAAAATTAAGCATCCAAAGGTAAGAAAATGTCAAATTATAAGAATCTTGGTGCTGCATGCCATTTGCACTTACGGCTTCTTTTGCGTAAGTGAACCTGTATGATCTTCCTTGCCCAGCTAATATCTCCTCGAATTCACTGTATGTGTCGAGCAACTCCCTGTAGAAAACCTGCAAATACTGTGGGAGCTCACCGATGGCTCCCATGTCCCACCTGATTAAATGCAGCAAGTTAATGGATTTTCATGAATTTTTAACAAACGTACTTGATGAGCAAATCATGAACCTACATTACATTACATTACAACCTTGTTTTCTTCTTCATCTTTTTTTTTTCTTTTCGATAGTGAGGATTTAAAGCTTGATATAGATAGTGGCGAAGACTAAGAGAATGGACCTGTCTATGGCATCAGTCAAGAGTTGCAGCTCTTCAGGTGTACCATAAGCATCATATGTATCGTCCATGATTGAAGCCAGAGCAATGATTTTGGCGAGTATATTCCTCGCTAGGGCGAACTTCGGCTCAAAATACACTCCCAGCATCCACAAATAGCATTCGGCAATTCTATCTCGCGCATAGGGGAAATTCCTCTCGCAGTCTACACGCTCTATCCACCACCTATATACATGAAACGATAATTTTTGTAAATAACTCATTGGGGGAGCCCAACAATTAAATCTGTAATCTTACCGGAAAATCAAACTAATAGCTATGAAGCAAATTCTCGTCCGACATTAAAAGTTGGAGATATTATTGACCTTGAAATTTCGGAGAGCTCTTTCTGGTGCAACTTCTGCAAGAAGTTGAAATCCAACTTTGCCAACTTCAGAAGCACTTCATTGTGTGAAGCATCTTGTTCATAGAATCGGATATAGTGCCACGCCTCAAGTCTCGTCAACCCTTTGTGTATCGAATACTTCAATGCATGTTTTACTTCCGCTGCAAGAGCAGGGCTTAATTCCAGGTCGTCATTTTGCACAGCTGACTCGAGATGACGAACGGAGAAGGTCAGGGCTTCTTCAAGGATGTCCTCCCCATGAACCCTAAAATGGCTTGCTTCATATAAGCTCAGCAGCCCTCTCACATCCTTGACCAGTGCTTCGTTAAATTTCCCTTCGCTGTTCCTGAACTTATTGAATGCATCTGCATTCAATCATAATCGTGAATATTAAGGCTTCACTATAAATATTCATTCCAGTATCGGATATTGTTGGATCGCAAAATTATCTTTGCCATTGCATTCATTATTTTCTGGTATGATATTACTGAAAGTCGGACAATCTTTTGTTTAGATGTCATGCCAAGGGAGGCGATCAAACATGTCAAAATGCAAGATCATTTTAAACTGAAGAAACTTTAATTTACCGCATGCAGGAATCCTATAGCCCTGCTGGCGAAGTAGGCGGAACAGGAGAGCGTTGGCATGAAGATTGTGACTGAAGTCTGCACTGTCACACTTGGAGCGACGATCGAGAATTTGATCAATCTCTTCCTCAAACTTGTAGGCAATCCCCAGGCGCTGGATATCATCGATAAGATTTAGTTTGCCCTGATCATCCGCATCAGCTAGCATCCTCTTCACCTCCATCTCGAGTTTCTTGAGAATCTGCTCCTCTCTTTCATCACTAACCTGCGTGAACGAAGTGGGGGGTGGGAAACACGACGCATTAATGACTGAAGGGACCAAACCGATGATCTTAATCCTCGGCAATCTTCTTTGCTAACATATGTGTGGCCCATTAAGTTTCGAGATAACTAGTGAGAAATTACTGTCCCAGTGTATCGATTTGAGCATCGTTGTTCATATCATTGAACGTGAAAGTCAGGGTTATTAGCCATACGAACCGTTGAGCCCGAGCTACAGCCGAGGAAATAAGCTCCCCACACACTTGGATGGAACCCCGCGGATCGGCGCTCCACCGTGGCGTGGGTTGCTCCATTCTGAGCCAAAGTGGGAGTCGACACTTGAATCGACATCGTTAGATTCCTCTCCTTCTCAGCGAAAGCACAGCTGCTTCAGGTTAGCTAATGTTTACTCGAGGAGGCTTTCGTTGATCTTGTGGGGAGGTGAAGGGATAGCTCGCCATGTATTTATAGGCAGCAAGTGCACCACCAGTCAACCGCCCTAAATTATGGATGCCTCGTACGTACAGGCAATGGGTAAGACTTTTCCTCTGTGCTTCAACATTTGGATTTGGTATTTGGAGAATGCGTTGACCGTTGACGGAATTGCTTAATTTTGGAGAAATTTTCCTATGTTACGCACCTAAGGTCAATTTTTTTTTCTAATATTCCTTCTCCATTAATTGACTTTTTCCACAATTTATTTTTTTTATTTATTTATTTTGGCCGTCAATATGGAGCAAAGCGAAGTCAAAAGGGTGAAGGAATATAACAATAAAAAAGGCTAGTTATTATCAGAGGAAGATATATTCTTTCTTTTCCGAATGAAGAATGTCTGGTTCTTGACTAAGACTTGTCATTTAATTTTAGAAAAAACAAATTAACATCTAATCAACTTTTTATTGCCAAATATAAATCCTACCATCTAAAAAAAAAGAGATTTTAAATAATTATATACTCTTAATAATACAAACAAAAGTCGAAAAAATTACAATATTTAGGACTTCATTAGAGTTTAGATTTGTTTTAAATGTAAAATTTACGGTTTTTTAAAAAGTTTTTTAGAGCTCTCTTTTTTTACATTATTCATTTCAACCTTCAAATTCATGTTTTGTTTTTATAATCTAGTTTTTGCTCAATATTCAACAAATAATTTTTGCTACAGCTAATGTTATGTGAATTTAACGCCAAATTAAGAAGAATGGTATTTGTGGCATTCAGAACATGCATATGCAAGTTCGTTAATGATAAAATGAAATATTTATGGTTAGCATTGATTGTTTATCGTGTGTCCTTACTGTAAAAAAATAGAAAAAAATCATAATTAATCAAGAACGGAGTTCATGTGAAAGAGAATTTGTTTGCTAGGAGGGGAATTTCACATTGGCTTTGCTTGGTTTACGGGGATGACGATGCGAGGAATTGTTGTGGAAATGTAATGCGATGACCAAAGTGTCCTTCACAAAACCTTAAAAGTGAAGAAAGAAAAGGTCCAGCGGTCACCTGGGAGGCTCAATCAAGACCGCCGGAGAATGGTCAAACTACGCCGACGGTCGTGAGCAGTTGCAGCCGTGACCGCCTCTTTGAATGGAAGCTCGTGGGGGGGTGGTAAGAAAAGGAGGCGATAACGTGAATATTCGATGCAATGGAAGGATAGAGAAAGTAAATAGACTCCTTTTCAACTCCTTCACAAGAGAAAGTAATGCCTCGAGCAATGCTCACTCGTGGTGGATTTCGAATCCGTGCAGTCATCCGCAATCCTAGATTAGATTTAAGCATGAACACGACACCAAACTCGGGAATCCATATTCTACCCGGAACCCAGAACTCGGATTCTACGGTACCCGATCATATACATATTTACCGTGTGATAGCAAAAAAGAAGAAGAGGAAGAAGCTAGCTTACATGAGATTTCCAACATCTTATATAATTAACTTTAATTTTTCCAAGTGCAAGAATATCACAATATTCCACTTATAATTATTCTATTTGGTAGGTGTGTTAACACATTGACCGAGAGCGGCAATCTAATAATTCAAATCCCTTCCATTCGGTGAGTTTTAATCCGATTGTTTCTAGATGTTATTACATACTTTTCTCGTGCGGCAGTTGGAAAAAATTTAAGCAAGAGTGCCTTTTGGTCGGTAGTCATTCATTCATCGTCGAGTCATTTTCCATGCGCAAGTTCCTGACATTTTCCTCTTGTAATTGGAGGACGTCAGTGGTCATACATACATGTACATATGTATGTACACACACACACACACATACTATTGGCTGGTGCCTCGCACTTCCATCCAGAAGTCCATGTTCTTTCACAATTTCCATTTTGAAACACAATGCCATCGCTGCCTCGTGGGGTTGATTTCTCTGACAAGCAAGCAAGCAGGCAGGCTGGCTGGCCATTTTATTTTCGTTTTCCCTTCTTTTAATTGGGTTAGCGACCAGGAAATGTTGGACCTTTGACGATGAAAAGTTGGCATTCCCAGAGGTAAGTTTAACCGATGGAACCGAAGATTATTGGTCTTAAAATCTGATTTTGCATTGAACGGGTTTTATGGAAAAAGAAAATTGATCACAGGCAAGGATGAAGAATTGGAATGCCGCTTTGAAGTATTACTTCACGTACACCACCGAGATGAGTTGATTGCGTCAATGCACGTAACTGATCTTCATTTTTAACTAAAATCCTATCACTATTTTAAATATATATATATATAATTATGAGAATATTATCTGTTAATAAAGTTTATTAAAATCAAATTAAGGAGATTTCCCACTTCTCTAGAGAGCCAACAAGACTTAACAAAAAAAAATTTTCTTCCTTCTCGTAGATTGGGATGAGTATTGTCACCCTGATTAGCAGTATATTGCCACGTGGGAGGAATTTAAATTTCTCACGTCGCGGAAGCCAGAAAGAACGTGGGGGGAAGAAAAAAGAAGGAATGAAATTCACGGCCATTTTGTCTAGTCAAATTCACGTTCTCCTCCTCCTCCCAACCAACCGAGTTGGACTGTTATTTGCCACGTGGCAATAACCTGATCCCCAAGCAGATAAGTTCAAGTGTCTAGATTAAACCGTCTTCCTTTTTTTTTTTTTGTAAATGATATTATATTCAAAAGTGACGGCACTTTAATTAATATAGATCAAATTGTGACAAACCATTAGGAACTAAACACTATGACCATAAATTCTTTTCATTTATAATATTCGAATCCAAAACTTAATTATTAAATATATGAAGATACTAAACTATCTCGATCAATTTATATTGGTCAATCGGATTAGAATAGTCAGTCGTGCAACTATACCTAATTGTTTGTCCTTGTTCCAACAGTTTTCTAAGAGGCTCATTTGAGTGTCGGATCGATCCGAAAGAAACTTGGCATGTCGCCCATTCTATTGATCTTTTGTGGCGGCCGTGCAATCACGAGCCACTATGGCCAGGTAGATGTCTGGCAGAGATAGCCACATGAAGGATATAGGTCAGGAAGCTGAACGAATATGGTCAGGTCAGTAAGGGCCGGGCCAGTAAAGCTGGTCAAGTTTGAGGGGATAGTTGCAACAGGGTAATCGAATTAGCAACATTCACTCCGCTACGAATTTTGTGGTTCCAACGTGGAGTCTCAAGATCATCTCTTTTTCTCTTGCCCCATCACCAGACATATATGGCAGACACTACTCGCCAAACAAATGATCCATCGCACCACCGGGGATTGGCACTTTGAGCTTAATTGGGCAATTACACATATGCAAAGGAGTTCTATGCCAGCAACAGTTTACAAGTTGTTCTTTTCTCCTTTTGTCTATGTAATTTGGAGAGAATGCAATCAAAGAATCTTCCCAGGTAGCGTCGAAGTTAGCAGATTCCTACTTAGTCTTTCATTAGGCAACTGGTGGCTGAGTCTCTATGTTTGATCCCTCTTTGTGAACGGCTATGTACACTTTGACTAGATACATGAATGAAATACAATTATATTTACAAAAAAAAAAAACATTCGTGACATTTGAACAGCCGGCACTTCGAGATATTCTCTCCATATGTAACTCGGGATCTTGGATGCGGGAAATGTGTGAGATTTTGTGGCCAAGCCCTGTTACATGGACCACGACATTTGGCTAAGCGAGATCGGTGTGTTCATGTTCCAAATAAGGTGGGCAATCAATAATGAAGATGGAGCTCTGGAACTGGACCCGCCATGCTCATGAATACAGTCGGGCACAGAGGTCGGAGGATGATATTCGGCGATTGTATGCAGACGCGGTTCGTGGAGGACAAGTAAGTGCACGTGCGGTCGCAATGTGGACTCTCAGTACCACATGCCTCCGAAGCTACGGCACCCCGTGACCACGAATTCACAGTCGCCTCAGATCCATGTCACCCCCACAAAAATTAACTTAAAAATTAAAAAAATTCATAAACAATATATTTGTAACTGTAGTGTTCATCCAATATGTTGATTTTCCCCTTCTTTTTTTTAAAAAAAATCCACATTTAAATCCCGTTAAAAAGAAAAATTCAATGATTTTATTGAGAGAGTTTCATTATAGATTTATCAAAATTAATTTAAATCGGTAAGATAGCAATGCAAATCTCTTATGTTTGGTATGGATGGAATGAATCTTATTTTTGTGCTCTTTCTCCGTATATTTTTATAATTAACATATTCATTACATTAAAAATAATTTTTTACTTGAATTGATCAGATATTATTCCCTTCAAAAAAACATCCCGTGAATGCTTATTCCATCTAATTCATTCACATTTTCAAGATTATTATAAAAACTCACTAATCATTCTCAATTTAATTACATTTTACTCTATAAAACTTATTATATGTCATTCCATATCGAACGTAACATTAGTACATGATCATTGAGCGTACCAAGGAAAGTTGGGATTTCCCATAAATTTTTGGTGTAATTATTTTATTAATTACACAGTAAAATTTCAATCGACAATAATTTTTCATTTGCAATAGATAATTCAAAAAATGGGATAAAATCATGGTGTGAAATAAATAGTTGTGAATTAATGTTACTTAATGTTTTATATGTCATGTTAATTCTTGGTGAAAGAAAGACAAAAGAAGACATAATCATTGATTCATCTTGGTTGGGAGTTACTGGTAAGTGTCTGCGCGTGGTCCCTTCCATCAGTGCGCTGCATTGGTTCCTTCCATCCTTCCGCGTCCTCCTCCTCTGCACGATCCTGCTCCAGCTCTTTTGCAAGTTACATGTCGTTGATCTTGCCGCGTTAATATGATCACCTCGAGCGTGAATCTGGGGGCTGGGGATGTGAGGATCTTCTCCGGGTTTGCTTGATTTTTGGGCTGGGCGTTTTGGCTCCCCTGGAAAACTGACGGTCGGTTTTTCAGCTTTAGCTTCTGTTGACAGTCTTCAAAAACCTACTCCCATTTTCCCAGATTTCCACGCCTCCTGTTGAGGAACGAGAATGCTGAGAAAGAAGAATCTTTTAGGCCTGAGACCTTTGTAGTTGGGTTGATCCAGAGTCAGCGGATACCTTCTTTTCAACTGATGTAATTTCGGTTGATTTTATTTGTTTGGAAGGTGGTTATTCTTCAGCAATTCTGTGGCCCCAATCCTTTCCGGACTTTTTTTTTGAGTGATTTTGAAATTTCGTAAGAAACTTCCTCCATTTGACTTACCATTTGTTTGCTTGATTTGCTCATGACTTTGAAGGGGAATGCATGGTCTCTTTGACCCAGTTCTGCTAAGAGATTGCTCGGCCCATTTTGCAGTTATCTTAATGGACTGGAGAGTTGATTGTCAAGTATCAGAGACCATTTTAGAGGAAGGAGATGGAGGCTGAGTCATTGGGTCCGATCATTGGGCTTTCCGTTGAAGTTGTGATCGGGGTGCTCTTGGCTACAGTGGCACTCTTTGGCATTAGGTACCAGAGAAAGCGGTGTCAGATAGGAAATAGCAGTTCTAGGAGGGTGGCCACCGCTCCAATCCGTGCAAATAGTGCTAACTCGTGTACTATAGGATCAGACTCTACCATTGCGCCATAATCACCTGTAAAATCTGCACGGAACAACATGCCCTGGTGGTTCGATGGATTTAAGAGGAATAATGTGGTCTCAGTCCCTGGGATACCCGAATACCCCCACAAGTACGTATTTCTTCACCTTCTTCCTGAGGATGCGCCAATGCTGATGTAGACACTACATCCACATGAAACGTTAGAGCTGGATATTGAGGGTTTTGAGAGAATATATGCCTTTTGAATTGCTTTTTATGCTGTTAATCAGACTACTGTATTTTGTTGCTCTATTTCCGACAGCTGGCTGTACCATTTTTGCTCATATTTTATCTCCCCAAAATGATCATCTCGTTTCTGATGAACGATGAATTTAGGACTGTTGGTATAGCACACGAATTGGCACCACTTTTTCTGATGAATTATGAATTAAAATTGAGTGAACCGCTTGATTTCCTACTATGCATCAAATATGCCAATAATTTTGGATTAAGTCAGTTCCTCGTGTTTGTGATGTACCAGTTGTCTCTGCAATTCCTGTTTCACATTGAGACAGCCATGGAAAGAACTGTTCTGACAGTAGTAGTCTCCCATGTGTTTCAACAACTCCAGTATCACCATTTTCCGTGTTGCTTGAAGTATTCTCTTGTTTGTCAAGTCCTAATTTTCCTTTTTACTTTTATCTTTTGTTACCTGTAATGCACTTCCTGAATGGACGAGATGTCAATAAAATTGTCTACTTGATTCTAATTTAGGGATCTACAGAAAGCAACCTGCAGTTTTAAAACAGTCATAGGGCAAGGAGCATATGGTCCTGTCTATAAAGCGCAAATGTCAACCAGTGAGACAGTGGCTGTTAAAGTTCTTGCAACTGATTCTAAGCAAGGGGAGAACGAATTCCAAACAAAGGTAGGTTCTAAGTTATAACCATACTTAATTCAAACTTTACCTAATAATATTTTTCACCCGGATTCTGCTGATTGTTAGGTGCTCTTGAATACTGTTATGGCAAGCGAACACTATATTACTAGATCGAGATTGAATAGTGGTTTAGTTAGCCTACCATCTTTGAAGACTGTGGTTGCTGCACAATTCCGGTCTTAGGTTTTACATTTTATATAGCTTGTGAAAGTGTTGATTGCATATTATAAATTTTCCTTCAAATGCCTCTAGTTATCTCTTTTCAAGACCCTACGCAGGTAAGATCGCACCTTGAACCTTCAATCAATTACTTGTCAGTAGATCGTCTTCGATGATCAGCCAGGATAATTGGACATTAGTTGGTCCGGTGTGCTGAGTTCAATCTTATTCTCCCTCAGTTCAATTTGAAGGATTAATTCTAGCTGCGTAGTTTGAAGTAATTTATTTATCCTATGTTGAGCTAATCCTTTTGGTTATTATTGTTGATATCAGTTTACCTCCGATTCACAGGGTTCTTTCAACCCTTCCACCTTGCCCCTTTATTACACCCTTCTATTCCCTCTCAATTACTTCTTGGTGCAAGCATTTGATCCATGTTTTCCGTTCTATCCAGGTTATGTTATTAGGAAGGTTGCCTCACAGGAACCTTGTGAATTTGGTCGGGTACTGTGCTGACAAGGGCCAGCACATGCTGATGTATTTCTGCAAGAGCAAAGGAAGCTTAGCTTCTCATTTATATGGTAGGCCAACAAGCTCTCTTCATTCATGACATCATATCATTTTATTTCTGATTGTCTACCATAATCCGTCTGTACTAATAGTACATCAATTCTATTTTGCAGGTGAAAGTAAGGAAAATTTGAACTGGGATTTACGGGTTTATATTGCTCTAGATGTGGGAAGGGGCTTGGAGTATCTTCATGATGGAGTAGGTTTTGCTGTTATTTGCTGAACCTGCTTATCTTCTTATATGTCTCGAAAGCTGATCTCTTGTTGCCCTTTCTATTTTCCTCTTTACCCCTCTGTTTTTGGTAGCCTTAACTTAACACCGAGCATTTTCACTAGAGGCCTTTCCTCCTGTAATACATCGAGATATCAAATCTTCCAACATTCTGTTAGACGACTCCATGAGAGCAAGGGTAAGTCTACTTTATTGTTCTATTTAGATTACGTCAAACTGAAGAAAATTTATAAACACGAGAAGCATATAATGAATAAAAGAGATGATTTAAACATCTTTCTGCATCTTGATCAAATCATCATATTCTTGTTGCATATTTACGAGACTACTTTTACTCACCAGGCTTTTACAGTAAAGCATATGATTCCTCTGGATGCAGGTTGCTGATTTTGGGCTTTCAAGGGAGGAGATGGTTGACAAACATACAACTGACATAAGGGGAACCTTTGGATACCTTGACCCTGAGTATATATCTTCAAGTGCTTTTACCAAGAAAAGTGACGTCTACAGTTTTGGGGTTCTCCTCTTCGAGCTTATAGCGGGCAGAAATCCATAGCAGGGTCTCATGGAATATGTCGAGCTGTTAACTCTCTCTCTCTCTCTCTCTCTCTCTGGTAGAATCTCCTGATATAAGAAAAGGATGTGAATTTCTCTGGGGTATTTCTGGGACATCTGCCAAACCTTTAGACAATATTTGTGAAAACGAAAATTAATCCTATTCGGTGCTTATCTTTCCTCTATATCTTTTGCTCTTGCTCTGTTATCCTTCAATTGATTTAGTGTTTTTCCATGTACATTGGCCGCTGTCCTATGGAGTAGACAAAAGAAAAACAGTTCCCCTTCATTTCCTGTGCAGAGTTCACAATGTAGTATTATATGACATGCACAGGCAGCCATGAACAGCGAGGGCAAAGTCGGGTGGGAGGAGATCGTCGACTCCCGCCTGGAAGGGATATATGACGTGCAGGAGCTCGATGAGGTGGCAACTCTTGTTTACAGATGCATCAATCGTTTGCCTCAAAAACGACCCTCCATGGGAGACATCGTCCAAGTGCTCACGCAGATACTGAAATCGAGGCACAGCAAAAAGTGGAAAAACCAGCCCCATAATGAGAAACCTCTCTCTACAACAGCAGTAGACGAGGTCTCCATTGATGTAGGAAGATCGGAGGGCAGGGAGGACCCAACCTTAAATCAATATAGGAGAGGAGAGTTGATGGACAGCACAGCTGGCACATTTGAAGTCTGAATTCTTATTTCACCATTTTCGTTTTTCCTCCTCTTGTGTCGACCCCCTTTTGGCTCTTCGTTTTTTCAGTTTTCCGAGGTTCTCGGATTTGTGCCTGCAAGGTGCATACAAGTCCCATGGAAACGAAGATGGAAGATGCAGGTGAGTCTGCCGGGGCTGCTCGATCTTCTAACAAGTAGTAGGACTCATTGTCTTGGGTAATGTCACATGATTGTCGACCTTTCTTCTTTCCTCTTGTTAACAAACATCAGACACTGTACATTATCAAGTCAGAGTTGGAATCAAATGACAATGTCAAATACTCTGCAAGTTCTTGTACTGTAAATGCACTATTTTCGTCTGAGTGTCGTCAAAGGTTCTCAATTACATTCCCTTCTTGGTAATTCTCGATTACTTCGATCCCTCCATGGTCTAATACTGGCACGGACCATTGCTATGTGTCGCAACGTGCTACCACAAGCTAATTCGATATGTCGATGCTCCCGAAAATTTGTCCTGAAAGCAAATACCGGTAAGTTGGGAACAAAAAGAAATGGATGTCGGGCTTCACTAATTGGGCCGACTTTATTGTGCCGAATGTGTTACGACGTCGTTCCATCGTCCGCAAGTTCCCCCCTTCAGCGTCTCCTCTTCTTCGTTCCTCTCTGTGTTATCCACACCATCATCATCGTCACTAGCAGGAGAAGACGGAAATGGCTGCAATGGCTGCTCTTCAGGGCTCACTGACTTCTCTCTCCCTCTCGTCCAATTCATTTCTGGGGCAGCGCCTCTCCCCCAACTTCGCCTCCCCTGTTCCCGTAAGTCAAAAGTCTTCTCCTTCTCGTAAGCAACTTTTAGTTGCCCGTTTCTTCGGATTTACTATGTGACTTTGGCCACTTCGTCTTGTTTGAGAGTTTTAGTGGATACCCAGTTACATGTGCCCGTTAATCTTGTTGTTTGCGGAGCTAAATCGGTTGTTGATCATAGCATGTTGCCTAATTGTTCTTCTCTATGCTTCATGTTCGTCTGCTTATTCGGAAAATTCATTCCCTTTAATGGTGTCGGTGCCTCTGGGGTTATTTGCGGGGAGACTGCCCTCCAACTTATCTGTCGAATTTGAAGAAAATCAAAGCCATCCTGCTCAATCACGTGAAACTTTCATTGACTGTTCATGGCTGTCAGTTGCTGGCTCAACCATGTGTCTAAGGCACTGTTTTATGCAAGTTACTGGCTCAAACCTTGCATCTAAGACACTGTTTTGTGCAAGTTTATTGCAGTGCAGTTGAGATTCAATGGAATGACACTCATTTTCTTGATATGTGCAAAGATTGATCCATCTTCTCGCCTTCTTTTTTTTGCCTACCCTTATGATAACCCCTGCTCTGTTGCATATCAAGAATTCAAGATACTTACTATGATCCAAACAATATAGCAGCTACTGAGCTATCATTCTCTACTCATATCATGAAGGATCTTGTCTCTGTCCATAGTAGAGAAGGGAGATTGACGTCCGTACAGTGTATCGCTAATTTCTTGAAGATACTTGCAGGTTAATTCCACGGTGAAGCCATGCCTTATCATAGCAAGGGTTAGTGTCCATATTTACATTTTCTTGAGGAAATAGTCTATAGTAGTGGGTGAGAAAAGGGGGGTTTGCTAGAGCAATTTGCCCTCATGGATAAGTGATTGTTCATTGTTTCTTTTTTAACAGCTAAAGCGATGGGAGCGCAAGGAATGCAAACCCAACAGCCTTCCGGTCCTATATAAGATGCATGTTAAGATTGGGGACACAGTGAAGGTAATAGCTGGTCGTGATAAGGGTAAGATTGGAGAGATCACAAAGATCTTCAAACACAGTAGCACTGTTGTCGTCCAAGAAGTAAATTTGAAGACCAAACATGTGAAGAGCCGGGAAGAGGGCGAACCTGGACAAATAATTAAGGTCAGTTTCACTCTTTCTTTTGCCTTTTTTTTTTCTATTTAATAATTAAATGTTTGCTTATTGGAGCATATCTCAAACATATTGGTGGTTCCTGTTATCTAGTATTGGCAATTTTCAAAGTGATTTCAACATAAATATGGGAAATTAGAGTGAGAAACATGATGCATAGATTGAAACAAGAAATCCCTATTCTGAAAGTACCTATGATGAACTATGCTGGCTGAAATTTAGAGAAAATTAGATTTTCATAAGATTACCATATGCTATCATTAACTGTTAAGTTGGATCCACTGGAATCTAAATTTGAAGGCATCATCTGTTAGGGGCTTATTCATGGATCTTAAAATTTACTGTTAGTACTTTGGCATCTCAGATTGAAGCACCCATTCACAGCTCAAACGTGATGCTATACTCAAAGGAACAGAATGTTACAAGCCGTGTGGGCCACAAGATGCTCGATGATGGGAAGAGGGTACGGTACCTCATAAAAACCGGGGAGATCATTGATAGTGCAGAAAATTGGAAGAAATTGAAAGAAAGCAAAGACAAGACAGAAGCTGCAGCAGCAGCAACCTCATAGATCGAACCGTAGTGCCTTGATCTCTTCATTTATATCAATCTTGTGTGCCAATCTGATTTGATCCTTCAAAAGAGAGTCTTCTTCCTTACCCCATTTCTTCTTAGTTTTGGTGGTTTTGTTGTTGAGAAACTGGATGATCAGATCTTTAGCCGCAATCGAGCTAAGAATTGCTTCACATATTGAAATATTGAAAATTTCTCCAGTAATTGATTGATCTGTCTTCTGGATCATACATGATGAACTTATAGTCTACTGTGTGGTCTAGCCGTGTACTTACATTGGGTGTAAAGGGTAATGCCCGTCGGTGATCAGATATATACTCCTGAATTCAGTTTCGGTTTAGAAAATCCTCGACATAATTGATCAATTCTTGTACAAATTGAAGGGTCACCCGTAGTTGGGTTTCCTAGTCAGAAAAAACAGTACAGATGCATCTACTTTTTTTCACAAAGAAATTAATTAATGGAGATTCTTCTGTGAAGAAGTTAAAAGTTGTAGTGCCAAATATCGGAAGAATTATTATGACATGTCCCAAGATACTTCGAACTTGTCTTATGAAAATTCACGAGGTGGCACCTTTTTGGCCAAACAAAGCACGAGACGAGAGCGGAGACAACAACGTCTGGATGGTCGTGCGCTGCTTTAGCCTTCGAGCTTATTTCCTGAACTTCGACGTTTCCCAAAAGGACTTTAATTTTTCCTCTCTCTTTAGTTTTACAGATTCAAGACAGCCATTTTTTCTCTCAGTTATCATGGTTCTGGAAGCAGTCGGAGGAGGAGGGAAATAGAGGGTGCATGAGATGAGAGTCCAGTTGATGACAACCAAATCACCTAAGGACAGTCTATGCAGGATGAATCAGATTTTGAGCACTGCTCTACTAGGAACTTTGCTGTAAATCCAGTGTGACCCTGTTTTGTTTGGTGGGTCTGGAGCAAGTCAAAGCAGCATATTACCTTTAAAAAAAATCTATGAAATTGTTCGAATTAGTAATTTGGTGTCACGGAATATCAGACATGGCACTAGGTTTAAAGAATCTCTTCCACGAACAACGGCCGATTCCGCTGTGATGGCCACTGCAGAAATGAATAATAATGGAAGGAAAATTGGACCTCGGAGAAACCGGTTTCTTGGGGACTGGGTCGGTTTGGTTTATGAGTTTACGACCCTACTCACCTCTCCAAACAAATTTGCAACTGAGATGAAATCATGCCTACAGGATCGAGCCTGGGAAACTCTAGATCTGATAATGTCTTATGGCTTTCCTCATCTACCCCTACTTGTAAATCTGACAACGTCCAATGGGGACTGTTGATGACCATGATCCAAGTTTTGCATCGACAGGTAGGTTGAGTGCATTCTCATAAATCTATCAAAAAGTCAATTCATACCATCTCATTTGTACTGGACAAGTCCAATCCTTGGCAATCTGGCAATTGTTTCCAGCTCAATGAAGCAGTGGTTTTGTACTCAAGAGTCTCAGACTAGCTCAGCCACACAGAGGAGGAGCTCAGCTATTGTGCAGATCTCCATTAATGGGCTTAGGGTAAGTGGGAACATTTATTAGGCAGTGCCGTTTTGACTGGAATATGTCAAGAGCCTTTATGTCTCTTAAGAGGGACGATTCCAGAAGCCTTCCTGTCAGCCGGACTAAATACGACCTTTCCAATTGCTAGTTTTCAGATCCTGATCCACGACTGCACCGTAACGTCCTTGAGGGCAAGATGCACGACAATGCTCAACAATTAGATCGGGTATTCTGAGAAGCATCCACTACGGGTCGGAGAAGACAAGATTCTCTTTCTCGGTTTTTGTCTTATCGGGTTTCCAGCCATGGGCTAGTGGGAATTCAATAAACTGAGGCCAGTGAGGCGTTCACTTGGTGTGCACATGAAATTCAAGAATGGCCACTCTTCCATAATATGGTCCAGAATTGATTAATGATCGAATATTATTCAAATCATTGACACAGAAATCAGGGAATTCCCAGCCCCAAAGCATTGTTTTTTTTTTTTTTCAGCATCTTCCTCATTAGCCAAAGAAATAACCATTGGATACCTGCCCTTCATTAATTGTTACATGTTTTTATAAACACACAGGGAGTCACATGCACTAATTTCATCAAATCAAATCCCAACAAAGTCAAAAACACTTTGGCAACTGGATTCACTTTCAAGTGACATCTTTAAAAAATAGGAGAAGTTTGAAGTTGGATTTTTTTTTTTGGGGGGAATGTGTGACAGCAGAAATTTTGTTTTTGATTGGCTCTGAATCGAAAATTTCTGAATAGTCGTCAGATTCCTGGATTTACTACAGCATTGTTGTGTTCGTTTTCTGCAGAATATGCAGAAGAATGGTCATTTCCCTTGCTGGGCATATTTACAGACACTCTACCATGAATTTCAAATCTAAAGCATAGCATGGAATGGACCACCAAGAAGACTAATATCAACCCAAAGATCGTAAGTTCGAGTCAGACTACAAAAAATCTCTCAACAAGTGCAGCAGAAGAGGGAGTATTCACTAGACCAATGTTAGATTGAATCTGAAGAACTTATGACCTTCCTTTCACGATTTCTCCTCTTTCGGATATCATTTGCAGATCACCACAAAGCATGGTAGGAGAGCTCTTGGACTGAGCAAGTAGAGCTCTTCAATATGTGAGTAGAGACCAACCTTCCCTGCCAATGAATCAAATCCATTTTGCCCATCAATCTCCTGAATGTTCTCAAGAGGTCTGTGGACCCTACCCGCGATTACCCTGCACACGATCAGGGCCTTCCTCACCTCCAAGCCCTCCTTGCTGTCCTCTTTGGCAGCCTCAATTGACTGCAAGGCCCGGCCGCTGGTTGATGTCGTAAAAACACCAATCCCACCCCTCAGCTCCTTCTCGGTTGAGAACCCACTCCTTATGATTCGGCACAAACAGCACTTCTCTGACCCGCAAGGGCTCGAGCACCCATTGAGACCGAGTGTGCACAATAGGGTGGTCGCATAGAACCGCAGCAGCTCGTTCCCATCAGCAAGGCACCTAGGGTGCTTCTTGGGCAGCTTACTGGCTTTCATTTTGACGGTCTCCCGGTATTCCTCAAAACGGGTGACGGTCTTCTGCACATTGTGGACCTTGAGGATTCGATCAATCCGGGCGTAGTTGGGCTCAGACTTTAACCATCCTGTTCGGCATATCATCTCCACTATCTTGCGGGATGAGTCTCCTTCCACAAGCTCGGTTACTGCAGAGAATGATGGAATTAGAATCAAAACGTGAAGCATAGGTTCATGCCAACAGGCATTAATGCAACTTATATGCCAAATAAATCAAGAATAAAAAAGGATTGATTGGTCAGTTCAGTTCGTTCAAAGAAAAAAAATTTGATGCTTTCTTGTTTGAGCTGTCCCAGAGCATGTTCAAGAGTGAAGAGATACCTCTGTTTGCTACAGTAAAGTTGTTAATGAAGGAACAAACCGAGACACTCTATGGTGTTCCATTTGGTGCCTAGACGGTAGTAATGAGAACCAACCAACTAACAAGAGCCAACACGGCAACCGTAGAACCACACTGTTGAAAAGTGACAGCAAACATAAAAGTGGAAAAGGAAAAACATTTCCGTTTTCTGTTTTGTGCTATTCTCACCAGCATGGTTTGAGAGATGATGAGCCTCAGCAGCCTCCCATTTGCTGAACTGCTCGCCGCACTTGTGGCAGGTAATGGGGGCACCATTGCTGTAAGTCTCCCCGTCAAGAGTGACCTTGCTGTTGCTGCTCCTCATGCTCCCTACTCCCTTGGCTCCCAAGACCAAGGAAGATATGCCGTTGTGCCCTTCCCTTTCCAAGGGCCTGAAAGCAGGGAACCTCCTGGGAGGAGTGCTGCGATTGCTGCCATTGGCTGAGGAGACCCTGAGCGAAGGGTTGTTGAAGCAGCGCATGGGGGTACCAGGGGCAAGGTTCAGGGGGTGCTCAGCTTCCTGCTGCCCGCCACAGTTGAATGACGTGATCTTGAGCTCGCACCTCGAGTTGCCACTAAGGATCACCTCATGGGTTATCGGGTTCAGGAATTCGCTGCTCCCTATTGACCTCGGGCTGCAGGATGGCGGCTTCTCGGTGTGCCGCTTGCTCCCGTGGATGACGTCCTTGAGGTTGGCAATGGACCTTGAGCACCCCGACCTTGTCGTCTTCCTCGAGGTCGAGATCGCTGCCATCTGCCTCCTTGCCTTTGGGTCGTAGACGTCCGACGGCCCGGACTTGCAGTGGAGTGACCTCTTCAGCGCAAACCATACTGTCGGCATCTCTCCGTCTCTGTGCAGTATGACTTAACAATACTCCAATCTGAGCTTATCCCGAAGCTCAAAAACCTGAGATAAACCCGATATCATAGAGGATGATGCCACTCCCCTGGCGCAGACATACCCGAAGTTTGGAATCTCATCCTCCGCCTCCTCCTCTGACCGCAGCCTGGTTCTCCGTTGCACTAGGGACGGGATGGGAAGGTTCAGTTTTTAACAACCCAAGAGGGCATAGATACTTTGCATTCAGGTTGAAGAAAAATGGGGGCCAATAATTAGAAAGAAATGCTTGTGTTTGGCGGAAGAAATTTAGTTTCCTCGGAAATTCCCAGCTCAGGCTACCCGTGAGGAGGAGAAGAAACTTCTGCTCCTGAGGAGCCAAGAATTCTTGAAGCTAAAGCTAAGGTTAAGCTAAGCCCCCCAAACTATATCTTCACGTGGAGAACCAGAACCAGTTTTGGAGCTTTTTATCTCTGCACACACGCACACACACACACATATACATAGATGGATCAAGGGGAAGGGAAAGAGTGCCCTTTTCAAATTGCTGGTTCAGTCAAGAAGGAGAAATTAATCGTTAAGGATGACAGGTATTTGAGAAATTTGTCAATTATTTTATTTTATTTTTCAAAAATTGCTGTAGACAGACGGGAATGGAGAGAACTCGTACCTGACCCACCCCATAACTCCAATCCTTTCACTGCGGAGGCGGAGGCGGAGGCGAAGGCGGGGCAGGTGACGAACATTTAATAGATCAAACGAGAAAGGAAGATTTGGTGAGTTCGGGTCACTAGAAATCTCATCGCGATATCCCGAGATCAGCCATGTGAAGGCGGATACGCATTCAGCATGCTTCGAGTATCGGTGGCCTTTCATACATGAATACTGGATAACAAGTAACGTAAACATCACTCCCGAAGAACTAACGGAACGGAGCCCTCTTCCGCCTCAGTCGAGATCTTGATCACTCCTAGTCCCGGATGCCCCAATGACCTAACTGTGATATCGGTGGTCGCACTCGATATCAGATATCAACCACTGCACTGAATCCCATTTCTCCAAATTAAAGTATTGAATTCGAGTTTTGTGGATAGAGATAATTTATATTTTTAAGAGATATTTACTTTAAACGAGCAAACTCGTCTTCAGTTGAATTAAATTAGTCATGATCCGGCAAAGCCCGAGCCCAGAAGAGGCCCAGTAACCTGAAGCCCATGGCATATAAGAAAGTACATAATTAATTACCAATTGAAGGAAAAAATGGAAAATTTAAATAAGTTGGATTTATTACGTCACGTTGTCGATCAGTAAGAGGCCGAAGCGAGGCACGTGTCAGCATCAGACAACCTAGAACCGGAGATCCTCCACACGTTAAATTGCACTGGAGGACAGGTCGTTGATGGTCATTTCACAGCCCGAAAAGAACCGACCCATGGAACAGAATCTCCACCCTTCTCTTGTCCTTAATCGAACGGTGGCGGCCCACGATCCGCGTACTTCAGTCTCATTGGACAACTTCTTCAAAAATTCAATCTCCTATAAATTGTCGAGCACCCCACTTCGTTCGTCGGTCCTCTCCTCTGACGCAGAGATCAGCCTCCCTCCCAATTAGCAAGTTTCTCAAAGGTTGCATTTGCTGTAAACTCTCGGGGTTTCGATCGAGTTCGTGGGGACAATGGCGGGTAGAGGAAAGACGTTGGGGTCGGGGGCGTCGAAGAAGGCGACTTCCAGGAGCAGCAAGGCAGGACTCCAATTCCCGGTCGGTCGTATCGCTCGTTTCCTCAAGGCCGGCAAGTATGCCGAGCGCGTTGGTGCCGGAGCTCCGGTCTACCTTGCCGCTGTTCTTGAGTACCTCGCTGCTGAGGTGAGCCTTTGGGGAATTTCGATTTGTTCCTGGTTATGCTAACTGCTCTTGCTACTGTATCTAGGTTTTTCAAATTTGATCCGTCTTTCCTCAATTCTTTCAATTGACGACTGATGTTTGATTTTCTATTCGAATATCAGAATCATTGCAACTTCTTTTGACGTAGTGTCACTTGTATTTGGGGTCTGAATCGTCTTTTTTGATTTGTCAATTTCATTATTCTCCCAAATATCCAGTTTGTTTGGAATTTTTAGAAATACTTCCATAATTATTGTTTCTATTTCAATTTGTATTGTCCTGATGGGCCAATACTTTTCCACGTTAAAAATTGATTTATTGACAATTGAAGTGTGATACAGTTATAATGATTCTCTGTCCGTCCTCCCAGGTTCTTGAGTTAGCCGGCAATGCTGCCCGGGACAATAAGAAGACGAGAATCGTACCCCGACACATTCAACTCGCAGTCAGGAACGACGAGGAGCTGAGCAAGCTCCTTGGAGACGTTACCATCGCTAATGGGGGTGTCATGCCCAATATCCACAACCTCCTCTTGCCCAAGAAGGCGGGAGCCTCAGGCTCCAAGGCATCTGCTGATGAGGATTAACTTCACACTTCGATCTGCCCCACCATGGGATGAGGCAGAGCAAATGTAAAACGATCCGAATCTCGGCCTGCGTTGTGATAGTTCCGAAATGTTCACATTCTAGTGTTTAGTCTAGACTGTAGTGTAGGATTTTCAAGTGGCAGTGTTGTGAATACTGTTCGCTTTCTGTAAGCTATGTTCTTTGCTGATACAAGAAGAAATGGTGGGAGTTCTGGCACCCGCAAAACTGCAACCCCCCCCCCCTGATCATAATCTATGCAAAGATCAAATCTTTCTCCGATGATTATCATCAAGATGGTTCATTTGTTATCATCAAAATTTGTGAAAGGTAGATGGCATCGAAGTTGAGGAGGCCCGAGATTAACTTCAAATTAGAAAAAAAAAATCCATGGGGATGTAGTTAAGATGGTGGCAGGGCGCTCGCTTAGCATGCGAGAGGTACGGGGATCGATACCCCGCATCTCCACTTATGTCATTATCATTAACCCTGAGCCTTTTTCTATTATTTTATAAAAGAAATTTGAATTTATGTTTGCTCATTTTTTTAATTGTTTAAATTAAATTAAATTAATAAGATGATGACACGGCCCAAGCCCAAAATGATGGCCCTACCCTCTAGGCGCTACCCTTCCCTTTCATTCTTTATTTTAAAAGTTTAATTTTTCCCATACTATGAACATTGTGCAAATTTTTGAAACCCCGACAGCATTACGCGCGAGTGATCTCGATACGGGTCCACGCGTAGAAGAAGAGAACCTGACCGGTTATACCGTGGAAGCATTTCATATTCTTTTCGGGCTAAGCCTTTTAGAAACCCATACCATACTCTTGTCTTGTCCATCCAAAAGCAAGAATTACATTTATCCTCCTCTCTTTATTCCAAGGAGCCCTCTTAAGGATAGAAAAGGTTTGTTACATTATGTTGATGTAGTATGATTGTTGGATAAGAAATTGATAAGTATTAATTATTTAATTATTAATAAAACTAAAAAAATTAAGTGAACCCTAGAAGTATCAGTTAACGCCTAAAAAAATATAATTAATGTAACTGTTGTATAAATATCTTTCCACATAATCATATTATTCCTTTTTTTCCAAAAGAAGAAGAAGAAGCGGTAGATGAAGGGTAATCATAAGGTCACGGGAGAACCGATGAATCACGAAGGGGGAGCGCATCCCCCCCATCCCCCAACCAAAAGACTAGAAGTTAAATCACCTTATCCTTTGAAACTCGAACCAATCGTAACTAAACCGGTTTGCATTCGGGGCCGGTCCATGGTAGAGGTGATCGGCACAGTTGGAGTGGGGTGTCTTTAGAGTCTTATGATGATCTTAGAACTTTTGCCCCGTTCGTGTGCCTGTATCGTTCCCATCGTTAATTAATTCGGAAGGGATTGTTTTCTACTCGGGTCTGGGTCTGACTACCGGGAACGGATTCTGGTATCCCTAACCCGACCGACTCCATGCTCTGATTTCTGAATTTACGTCCGAGGTCAGCACCCCCTCCCCGCACAACCAACGGCCAGCGACTCACCCCACCGACAGAAATAAATTGGCACGTACCGATGGTAAGCGGTCAACTCGAGTGGGTGCCAGACCATCCTATTTTTTAGACTTGCTTTTTCAGGCTAGGTTCCGATGAGTAGCTAAACTAGATCCTGCCACGTGTGCTCCTTTTAGCGTCACGTGCGAGCACAAAGGACGTACAAGAAAATGGACAATTTGTCCTCCTACCCCTTATTAATCATCATATTTTCATCTCATTTTAAATTTTAGTACATTTTTTTTCGTGACAAATTTAATTTATCAGAATTGGATCCATAATCCACCTGTTTTTTTTTCTGGCTCAGAGATATTGTTACAACAGCAGATCATCTCCTCCAGTACTTGCGTCGAGTTTAAGCGCAATTTGCCACTAACCCGGGTCCATAATCTTCACCAGGAATCCAGAGTTGGGATTATCATTCTTAGATCAGGCAGTTTCTCAATTTTGGTCGTCGTCAGCTCGACAATTAATCTACTCACAGGGATGCCTCCAAATATTGCCAGTTGCATGCATCATCATCATCATGTTAACCGAGTCTCTCTCTCTCTCTCTCTCTCTCTGTCTAGGACATCAGGCTTTGGAGGGGGGGAAGATGCATGGTCTTTATTCCAATTAGGTGGAAGGAGTCGTTCGTGAGGTTATGCCTGGAAAATGATGTTACATCACACATCATTATATGCTAAGCAATTTTACCTTTCTATATGTGCATATGTATGTATGTGTCTAGCTAAGGATGAAGAACTAATAAATTCTTTCGACAGAAAGCACTAGAGATAAATCTTGAACGCTCACGATCGTCGAAGATGAGCGAGTCACTAACATTCAAATCACGTGTGGCAAGAATGTAGGACAGTCTCGGATGAAGTTGAGAGGAGGAAATTCGACGAGAGCATAAGATACCGAGGTCGGAAGACGAATCGTCAATGAGCTTCAGCCCCTCTAATTCGTCGCCTCCGATCTCTTCTCGAACGGTTTCTTCGGAATTTCACCGACGGAGAAATTCCATTATCCGAGGAGCTCTCTACCTCTGTGTAGACCGACTGCCCCTCGAACCTCGATTAATTTTTCAGAATCGTTGAAGTTCCGATGGAAACCACTGGACATCGAAGAGAAGAAAGGTCGGAAAATGACACGAGAATTTTAGCCGACGACCGACCAACAAAATAGATGCACCAACCAGAACCGTTGCTTTCCCCCACCCCCAACAGCTATATTTCTTGTTTTAATTGCCATTCAATTCAACGGTCATTGTCAACTGTCCGCCGTCTGTGGCCCCGAGGCACAGAGTTCATGGCCTCGTATATGTATGTATATATATATATATATATATACATACGATGATAATATCATCTGTCAATCCATCGAATACATGATCTCTCCCAGTGTAGAATTTCAGGAAGGAGAAAGATTCCTGTCATAGCCTACCAATAACTGTTAAATTACGATTCATCCCCTATGCCAGTAATTGTACTATTTTTCCGTTAGCCTATATCACTTAACATATTACCAAACTTTTAAGCAGTTTGGTCGCTCTGTTTTGAAGTTTTTAACCATTTCATCCGATGAAATCGATTGCTTAAGGCATTTGGGTTATCTATTTCGGGCAGAAGTTTCACTTTCGTGGCCTGTGTATTGTAGATTTCCATCAGTGGATACATGTACCTTTAGAGAGGGTGAGAGTGGGAAGAATCTATGGATTTTCCAGTAAAAGAATTAGGTTAGGTTTTCCAGCAAAAAAAAGTAAAGAGTCAGCCATTGTCTCCAACTTGAAGCAAGGGATTATTACATATACACACACACACATATATATATATATATAACTATAATAATGGCTGAATTTCTAAATTCTATTAAAACATAAATATTTTCTTCTGATTCCTGAATTTTTTTTAAAAAAATTATCTTGTGGTTCAGAAAATAGTTTTGAGTGACTTTGATGCCTGTGTGGACCTTTTCAAAGTCAAAGCCAGACACACTGGGCAGCAATAGCATATTAGTGGTGGGAGTGGGACGCCTGCAATGATACACAAAGAAACAACCAATTGAACTCTGCCAGTATCTTGATAATTAATTATTTATTTATTTAATCCATTGATTAAATAAATAAGCAAATTTTAGGTACACCACAAGTGGGTTAATTTTAGTTCCGTATCTAAATTATAAGGTTCATTTCAATTTTTCTTTCTAATTTATAATGATCAAATTCGATATTTTTAATCGTTCCATCACCTAAAGTAAACTCGTTAGGGGAAATTTTCACTAAGCTTAAAGCTTATCTTTAAATGATTATATCTGTGATTAGACTTTAAGGCTACGTATCGAAATCACTTGTTGCTTTTATGTTCTCCTAGTTCACTTTCCGTAGGTAGCTTACATAATTTATTCATCACCCATTGCCCCCACCAACTAATTGTACATGATTAGGCACATGTATTTGGTTCATAATATTGCATAATTAAATTAACTTTTTTTTTTAAATGAAAAGAAGAAGAAGGTGCACACGTCATAGCTAGGTATGGCCGTCCGGCGGTTCACCAATCTATTAATCTGTCTACTGTATCGTCACATCTGTACGTAATTGTTATTTGATCAATATCTTGATGATCTTACTCGGTTCTCACGATTAATAATACTCTCAGATGTATCGGTGTGGCTCGCTCAACTACGACCTGCCAAATTATATTTTAGGCCTGGTTGTTCGATGAAACGCGCATTTAAGTACTAAATTTTACGGGTAGGATATTACTAAAAATTGGTGAAATCTATATATATGAAATATGAAATACGTGAAATTTTTTTGATAGAATTAAACACTCACGACTGATTGTATACCATCGACCCAAAAAAAAAAGTAATCCTAACATTTTCCCAGAATTTAACTGAATTTCAAACTAAATTATCTATATTCATCCAAAAGTACAGGTTTATCCAACATTTATCCAGTACTATGCAAGCAAGGCAAAGGGAGAGAGAGAGGGCATTTTCGGAAACATCTCTAGGAATCTCCTACAAGACCGCCTGATCTCCGATTTAAAAAATTTTGAACTCACACTCCCCCCACAAGCTGATATTTGACGTAGTTTATATGATGAATTTGTCATATAAAAATTAATAAAAAAATTATATATAAAATATATTTCTCTCATTAATTCCTCCATAATGAGCTTGTTATTTAATATGTACCCATAAAGATCAAATATTTAATTTTGTCGGTAAAAAAAATCTAGCTCATTTATTTATTTATTCGTTCAATTTTTTTTATTCAAAAAATAATGAAAATAATCCCCCTAATTTTCCATTTTTTATTGAATAACTCATTTTTCTATATATTTTTTGGAACCCATCTCACCTTTTCCATTGGGAAGCATTCATTTCGCCGTCCGGACAATATTGTATGTTGCTCTTCCCGCATTTTAAATTTGTGGATGTAATGTGTCCGAAGAAAAAAACATTATCATAATCCAGTAATAATAAATGACATTTACTGGGACGCCCACGATGTTAAGTTCAGAATAATATTTTTTCTTGATAAATTTGAGTCAAGTTGATATATAAAAATAAAATTTATTTTATTTATTTATAAAATTTAAATTTGTTATTGTGAATAAGGTATAGGTGGAATCACCAAAACTGGGAAGCGCATTTTATCATGAATTTTGTTTGTTTGTTTGTTTTTTTTACTATATGAGGTTGAATTGAATCTGCTTTCCTGCTGCTCCAAGCAACGGGTCTGATATGATCCAAAACCCCGAATTCGATTCCTTTGAATCCAATCTATGGCAGGTGCCCCACCAGCTCAACTCTCTTCTCTCTCTCCTCCTCCTGCGCCCTTTGATTTCTCTGTTTTTTTACTCTCCTGCTCAGTTCTTGAAAATGGTGTCCCATGAAGAGGAACCAAAGCTGAAGACCTCATCAAAACAAAACCTTTCCTTACGTAATGTCTTTCCATCTCTGCCCTCTTCCCCACCTCTCCCTCCCTCCTCTCTCTTCTTGCAAGACACTGATTTGATTCGGCTGCTTCCCAGTGAGGTCTAAGAATTATTGACCGACCGGCTAAAATTTTGCAGGTGGGTGATTCGGATCGGTCGGGTTGCATTTCGGTCACTTTTCGGAAGCGTTCCTTCATGTGCAGACCGACGTCTATTTGCAGTGTACTGCATCTTCTCTCTCTCTCCGAAGCTCGCTAATGCATCTTTCGTTTTCTGTCTTATTATTATATTCGTAGTTTAGCTAAGAAATGACGTTTTCTTGATTACTTTGGCTACCAGGAGTCCGACACTGTGAGCGAAGCTCGTTTGGTTTATTAGGAGGAGAATTTAGAAGGCAATGAGAGCAGTTGCTCGGTGAGAAGACGGAGCTTCCAAGAGAGTGTAGAGTAAGAGATCGGCCGACGATGGTTGGGACAGCTACGGCAGCTATAAGGGCCCGACAGGCTTTCTCGGTGGTGAACGGAGGGCAAGATCTCAGCCCAAACAGCGCTCCTCCGAGTAATGCTGGATCCGAGTGCGGGGGAATCGAGTTCACCAGAGAAGATGTGGAGGCCCTGCTCAGCGAGAAGCTCAAGGCCAAGAACAAGTTCAACTACAAGGTCAGATTTTTATGTCTCTCCGCTCCAGTGTCTATTGGTTCAGAGATGCAATTATGACAGGCCAGAGGTCTCTGCGGTTGGAATCAGTTAGGATTTAGAGATAAGTTGATTGATTCAAGATTATGGCATCGTTATCATTTTGTCATTTCATCGTGCCATCTCATTCCTCACTGTTGAGATTGCTAGATTTTACAGAAGCAGCAATTTACCGCAAAAATTTAGAGACGGTTTTCTCTGTTGCACATAGGATTTGCAAAAATTCCCCCTTCTCGTTGTCTCAGAATCTGCTTGCGCAAAAGCTTGGATCATCTCTCCGATGGACTGGATGCTGGTTTTTAGCTGATTCGGTGCCATTAGTAGTAAAAAAGTTGCTGAATTGAGTGTTTGCAACAGTTCTTCAAGTTTGTCTTGCGTTTTACCTGGTGATCCGGACTAAATTTGTTGGGTCTTTCAGGAGAGATGTGAGAACATGATGGAGTACATAAAGAGGCTGAGGCTTTGCCTCAGATGGTTTCAGGAGGTGGAGGCAAGTTACTTAAGCGAGCACGAGCAATTAACTGTTTCTCTCGAAACCGCAGAACGACAACTTGCTGAAATTGGTATGCTTTCTCTAGGAAAATCATTCAGTGATTGACTAACAAAATCACATGATACTTTGATGAACATATGCTGTCTTTGAATATAGAGGTTTCATCAAAGAACAAGGAAGAAGAATTGAGTTCCATAATCATTGAACTCAGGAAGAATCTCTCATCTGCACAAGAAAAACTCACAAGAGAACAGGCGGATAAGATGGTCAGATGGGAAATCTGTAAAGCAGTCATCTTTTGCAACTTGCTATCTTTTTCAGTTCTGATTTTTCACTTTTTCCCCTGAATGGGATTATCAGGCTGCGGTTGATTCTCTTGTCAAAGAGAGGGAAGGCAGACTTAGCAGTGAAAAGTCCCAAGCCACACTTTCTGAAGAGCTATCAAGAGCTCAACAAGAGCTGTCAAGTGCTAATCAGAGGGTAATTTGTCATCAAGATGTTGATTCAAGCTTGTTTTTTACCTTAATAAGTGTTTGAAACAGTTTATCTTTCCTTTTGTAGATAGCGTCAGTTAATGACATGTATAAGAGGCTGCAAGAGTACAATACGAGCCTGCAGCAGTACAATTGCAAGCTTCAGTCAGACCTAAATACTGCCAGTGAGAACCTTAAGCGAATTGAGAAAGATAAAGCGAGTGTTGTCGAAAACCTCAGCCACCTGAGAGGTCAACACAGTTCATTGCAAGAGCAATTTTCTATTATCAAAGTGAGACATAAGTTCTTCGCATTATGAAACATTCATTTTGGTTAACTAAAATCTTGATTTTAAACGAAAGGACAAAAGTGAGTATTTTGGAGGTGCTTTTGTGCAGTTCTGAAGCTAACATGACTGTAAATGTTCAATCTGCAGTCTTCTCATGAGGACACCTCTAAGCAAAAAGAAATTTTGACAAATGAAGTGCAATTGCTAAGGGGAGACCTTCAGCAGGTCAGAGAAGAGCGTGATAAAAATCGGGAGCAGGTTGAAACTTTAACAGCTGAAATTGTGAGGTACAAAGAGTACACTGGAAGATCAATCGCTGAGTTAGATAACCTGACTGTGAAGTCAAATGATCTCGAGGTTCTCCTTTCCTCTCCTGTCATCAACTACATGTTTCAGACTATTGACTTCATACATGATTGTATCTCTGTAATTACCATTCTTATGATTCAAGGATTCTTTACAGGCAAGGTGTTTGAACCAATGTGACCAGATACGGACTTTGCAAGATAAGTTGTCGGTAGCAGAGATGAAATTAAGGGTGAGATGCCGATGCCCTGTGTAAAATAATCTTCCTGATGCACGCCTGTTCATTGTATACATTTTGATGGCGAATTTGTTTCATTTTGGTTATGCTTGATATAAATTATTGATGCACCTTACAAAGTCAACCTCCTGTATAAGATCAAATATTCTAATTCCAAGTTTAAGTAAAAATATTTTTCTAATGCTGTTCTATATTATTCCAATCTATTTGAATTTGTTGAGCTTGGCCTGCATGTTAAGCTTATCAATCCATGTGTCACATACTCCAAACAAGCTTGATATCAGAATTTTTCTCTGACAAATTTAGGATGTCTTTGTAACCTTATGCTTCCTGTTCCAGGAATATGGTGTGTCTTCTGTGGAAACACAATTTGAATGTGAAGAGCAGAGAAAACTTATCAGTGAGTTACAAGCACGCCTTGCGGATGCGGAATTCAAGGTCATTGAGGGAGAGAAATTGAGAAAGAAATTGCATAACACAATCCTGGTATCCCATTTTTTTTCGGTATCCTTTGAATTTATTGTCCAATTTCAGCATCCTTTCCTTAAAATGATCCTATACATTCATCAAATGATGTGCACAGGAATTGAAAGGAAATATCCGAGTATTCTGCAGAGTTCGACCTCTCCTTCCTGATGAAAACAGTGCTGAAGGGAAGTCTATATCCTACCCTACATCGATGGAGGCTTTTGGAAGGGGGATTGATTTGGTCCAGAATGGTATTTGTTCCATTAATACAGTACTTGCTAATCCAAAATTCCTTCAGATTATGGGTGAAAACTGGGACTTATGCATCTTTTTGACATAAACAGGGCAGAAACATTCTTTCACATTTGACAAAGTGTTTATGGCTGAGGCATCACAAGAGGATGTATTTGTAGAAATATCACAGCTTGTCCAAAGCGCTCTCGATGGTTATAAGGTGAATATCTAAAGCCTTACCATATATAATTCACAGCTGCATGCTTTCGACACATGGTGTCAAAATACTCATTTTGGCTCAGATTTCTGACCTCTAATACTTGCATAAGATTGTATTTTGTATTAGGTAATATGTCTCTTTTTTATTTGGTCTCAACAGAAGTTCATAAACTGAGCCTACTTGCTGCTTGCCACATGTAGGTTTGCATTTTTGCCTATGGTCAGACTGGTTCAGGCAAAACCTACACTATGATGGGTATGCCGGGAATCCCAGAAGAGAAGGGGCTGATACCTCGCTGTCTAGAGCAAATATTTCAAACAAAAGAATCTCTTCTATCACATGGCTGGAAATATGAAATGCAGGTGAAAATTGTCCTCCTTGTCCCCCAGAGTTTCATAAATGAGTTTCACTTGTATGGACTCTGAAGAACTATTGCAAATTCATTTCAAGGTCTCAATGTTGGAAATCTACAATGAAACAATCCGTGACCTATTGCCTTCAAACCGATCAAATGGCAATGTTGCCCGGACAGAGAATGGTAGTGCTGTGAAGCAGTATGCTATCAAACATGATGCAAATGGGAATACCCATGTCTCAGATCTTACAGTTGTGGATGTCTGCAGCAAGAGGGAGGTTTCGTATCTTCTCAATCATGCTGCTCATAGCAGGTGACTGTTTTGGAAATTTTTACTTCCCAAGAAAAGTCCAATAAGCTGTAGCAAATGAAATTGATGAACAGAACATGCACATTCATATTGATCCATAATAATTTTCATGTGTTTGGTGACCTTTAAAAATGAATACTAGAGGGAAAAGAGCTCTCCTTGCCTCATGTTCATATGTGATGCTTCCTGCCATTCCATGTTTTACTTAGGTCAACAAAGTACTGAAATTAAAGTCATCTCAATTCTAGCCTTGTTGAATTACTCTTTGAAACATCTTTTATGCATCATATGGAATTTCAGTAAACTATTATTTGGCTTATTCTTGCATCTCATGTCAGATCTGTTGGAAAAACTCAGATGAATGAGCAATCATCTAGAAGTCACTTCGTTTTCACAATGCGAATTTCAGGAGTGAATGAGGTATTAAGATTGAAATGTTCTAACTCGATCAACTTCATTGAATTCCAAATTTTCTTTTCTCAGACAATTTTGGTATTTTTTTTTTTCGCATTCAATAGGGTACTGAGCAACATGTCCAAGGTGTTTTGAATCTCATTGATCTTGCGGGGAGTGAGCGTCTTTCTAAGAGCGGGTCGACTGGGGACCGACTGAAGGAAACTCAAGTACTTCATCATCTCTTCTCTCGTAATTTACATTTTCAGTTATTCAATTTAACTGTGCTGTTTTCTAAGGCTGGTTCGTTTTCCTTTTCATGAAAAATCAGTCCATCAATAAGAGCTTGTCATCTCTAAGCGACGTCATATTTGCTTTGGCAAAGAAAGATGATTACATACCATACCGGAACTCAAAGCTCACATATCTCCTTCAGGTGGGTTAAGCCTATTTTTCTGTTTCATGGAAAACTTTACAACAATGTGGCTAGTGGAAAACAGAAAACCAGTCAGTGAAGCCGCTATGCCAAGCTTCATTTCTGACATTTAATCCTGCTTCTCCTTGAACAGCCTTGCCTCGGTGGGGACTCGAAGTCCCTGATGGTCGTTAACATCTCTCCAGACCCTACCTCTTCAGGAGAGTCCCTCTGCTCCCTCCGGTTTGCAGCAAGAGTGAACGCATGCGAGATTGGGGTTCCACGGCGCCACACGGGCACAAAATCATTCGAGTCTCGCCTGAGCTACGGATGACTTCAACATTAAGCTGTCATGACTCATGAATCCACATCAAAGGCAAGTGAGATAATTAATTTCTAACGTAGGATGGCTGTATTTCTGTATAGCAAAAAGAAAAATGAATTTTCATTTCTGGGTTTGAATCAAGTTAAAGTCAAATCTGCCCATGATTTCTCCTGTTTCAACATGATTTTAAACAATACTGTGCTGATGGCACATCTGTGCACTTCTTAATGAATATAATGGAGTGGAGTGAATTCCTCTGGAATCCATCTCTCTCTCTCTATATATATATATATTTCGTTATTGTTCGAATAAATATTACACTTTTCAGCCCGATCTGTAAGACAGCTTGACTTGAGTTGGTTCAATGTTAAATAGAGTCGTACTCTTCTGCTACGAGGAGCTCTCTCTGTGGATTTAGGAATTGGATTCAAGTGAAAGCAGGGGAGGCCCATGACTACTCATGCCTTGGACTGTGATGATGTTCCGGCCACATGATCTGTCCTTTCTGCTAACTTTTATTATTCCACAGTTTGTGTTATCATTTGCCATAATGATTTTTTTTTTTGGGTTCACAACACGAAAATTCTGAAGCTCGAATGTACCGAGGACTGTGTAGGTAAGATAGAGTTGGCCATTGTCTGCTGCAAGTTTTTCTGCATTTCATGTCAATCAGTCAGGAAAGCTATTGAAAAACCCGTTAATAGACCTTAGCTTAACCAAGTGAAGGGTGATGGACGTCTCACTTCATGTCAAAATCGAATCCCCTTTAAACTGGTTTAGGTATAAAAAGGAGATGGGTCCCGGCTTGGTGGTTGAAGGACGAAGAAACTACGGTGCATCACGTGCGAGTCACGTGGGCTGTGTCTAGGAGACACTGGACACGGGATGTACATCCTGAGGAGGAGAACCCGGCCCGCACTGGCGTGCCCATGGGTCCATTGCCCGCAGTGTCCACAGAGCTACATTCACGTGGTCCGTAGCTTGCGGTCACTGATCTCCGCTTGAACCGAATCTGGGTCACGTTGTCGTGCCGTTTGTACGGAAGTGGAAGGAGTTGCAGACCAGCGAGAAGTGAAATTTTCCGGCTGTCTATCCACTTCAGAAGATGCCTGGTCGAATATCATTAGTATGCATTTCAACCCCATCCGTTGGGCCAGGGTACAGATTCTCTTGATAAGAGCACTATTAGTTGTTTGCTCGTGGAACATTCGGTAAGATTTTATCCTTAAAAAGCTTCTCGAGAACATGCAAGCATCAGTAGGAAACAAACTGGAACAACTGATGAAACTGAAGGACAAGCGTATGTGTACATTATCCTGTGATCCTCATTGCACGGTCGTAGTCTTTTTACTTTGTTTTCACTGATCAGATCACGAGGAACCTTCCGAGTCCAACCTCATCGACTGTGGTCTCGACATCCTTCTGGACTTGGAGTTCGTACTCATGGAAGCTGAAGTCCCGGCAGACAGCGCCGGGGCTGACGCAGCTTTGAGTCACCCCTCGATCTTAGGGCAGTAGAAGAAAGCTATCGAGAGCATCTCCTCTTCCGGGCTTGCGATCACCCTGTTCTCCACGCACTGGTGCACCCAGTTGCTCCATGCCTATAAAAACACAGAAGCTTTTCGATCAGTGCAACTTATTTCTGTCTAACAGCTCTGAGTCAATGATAAGCACTAGACTCTTAGCGTGTTCCCGAGTTATATATTATGTTAAGCATCTCGAAATTAATTAAGCAGATAGTGATGCTTATCGAAATCCATTTCATCAGTGAGTGAGAAACTCTTCACGTAAGTAGGCAGATGGATACACGTGCTGTTGAAATCGATCTTACTGAAAGAGTTAGGGCATTAGGGTTAGGGCTAACGCTGGCCTAGCTAACCATCTCTTGTTGAACTTCGGTACAGTTTGCAAATATAATTGTAGGATGAAAATAAATCCGACGGCATAACCATGACAATAGACAATATAAAAGCAGCAAGACACTAATATGTACAGGAGAAAAAACTCGACAATGCAATTTAACTGAACAAGACATTTACATTTGATCGAGCTGCTTGTTGGCTTCATCGACCTCCTCTAGATCTGTAAGCAGCTGTCGGACAATAGCTCCGCATGTCAACGTAAAGAGCTCCGCATTCTGCAAAGAACGGTTAGAAATGTCAATACTGAACAGCACTGCAACAGCACTGTCCTGAGTAAATATCTTCCGGGAGAGGTTTAGGAAATGTGGAATGTCGACCCATACAAGAACCCAGAGGGGACTAATAGTTGCCACTCGGCCCCCCCATAAGAACTCAGATGGATACTAATAGTTCCATGGTCATGCTAGGGTCAGCAGATAGCTTCTTCCATCGTGCATGGTTTAAATGACGATCAGTGAGTCAAACAGAAAGATCATGCTCTACCAGCTAAACCAAAATGTATTGCTTCAAGGGCTAAGCAACATGAAGTTGAAGCAGAAACTCCCAGTATCTAAACTATGAAGTCCCGCAGTTGAAGAGGACATCAGTGTCAATATCACCTCAAAGATTGAATCTTACTGTGTCTTCCAACCAGTAATAATAAAGGGAAGCGTTTCCTTCTAAAACACAAGGATCCCGAAGAATAATCATCACTTTTTATCAACAATTAGAGATTAAGTCACTGATTCAAGCAGCAACAGCAGACTTCGCAGCCACTAGAACAGCCGACGCGGCAGGCGACTAAATGGAAGCAAAATCGAAGCTTTCTGGAAAGAAATTCCTTAAGTCAAGCTCACCACGCGCTCAACGCTGGCGAAGATCGCATCGCCAGAACGAGGACCAACAACTTGAGACATAGTCGGGGCCAGACGACCGTTCTCCCGCGAGCTTAGTAGCAGATCTGCCGGCGAGCCAGCGGAAAATGGGGAGGTGAGTAAAGCTGGTCGGAGCAGAGGAAGTTCATGAGCCCATCCTGTTTTCCGGGCCTCGAAACCTTTCTTCTCTTCGGCCCATTAGAGGACATTCGTTCATTTGGACTACATGGAGACAGACTGGTAAAGTATGAGGCTTATTATCTAATAAAAGAAACTACAGGGATTATTCTGAGAAACGGAGCAGCCGTGGCAAACATTTCTCCCCCTGTCCACAGGCGAACAAAGAAATTCCTACCTAGAGAGAGAGAGAGTGAGACGCGTGCTTAAAGCTACCAAATTTAGGGCTTCTCTCTCCCTCGGTCAACCACTCAATTTCCTTCCATTAGGACCTCGTATCAGGTAATTCCACTTCTATCTTGCTCCGATCTGATCAATTTGTCGCCGATCGTGGATTTTTTATTGCCGTTTTCCTTCAGATCTACGTTCTAAGTAATATATTTGAGCATGTGTTCCCCGTCGATTTAGGGTTGATTGGTGTGTCCTTGTCCCAGGGACCTTGTAATCAGCATCTATCTTTCTTTGTTGTTGATCTGCTCGTCGCGTGCTCGAGGGATCGAATTAGGGTTTTCTCGATCCGCTGCTAGATGCTGGATCTTTTTGGTATCTCAGTCCGATAGTTTTATTTACGTGCGATTTCTGATTTCTCGTTTACCTTATCTTCCAGCTCTTCCTGTAAAGAAACCTGGTCACTCGGATTCTATTTCAATAGCCAAGTTTCATGTCTGATCTCGACGCCCAGGTTCCTACTGCTTTCGGTATGTTGATTACTGCCAGTTCGAATACATACAGTCAAGCGAAAGTTGTTTCCTTTATCTGAGTCATTGTTTATGTGGCCTTATCTGTGAGTCCAGATCCTTTTGCTGATGCGAATGCTGAGGACTCCGGTGCTGGAGCAAAAGAGTATGTTCATATTCGCGTACAGCAGCGAAACGGTAGGAAGAGCCTGACGACTGTGCAGGGATTGAAGAAAGAATTTAGCTACAACAAGATACTGAAGGACCTCAAGAAGGAGTTTTGCTGCAATGGTACTGTTGTTCAGGATCCCGAACTAGGCCAGGTATGCTACTATGAGTTCTAGGATGTTTAACACGTAACTCTTATCCATGTCTTACCTGTCTCCAGAACTCCTCACACTTCCATGGTGGTGACAGGTAATTCAACTTCAAGGTGATCAGAGGAAGAATGTTTCTACCTTCCTAGTCCAGGTAATTAACAAATTACATTAGTAAACAGATCAATGCATACTCTTGCAATAGGAATGACGGACATTTGGTGGCGAGTGGATAGATCTATCTCATGATCCAATAATCTTACAGTACTAGCACATCTAGTTTTTTGGGTTAATGGAATTGTTGCAGATCTTGTCCTGACTTATTTTTCCTTGGTCTGTGGTGATTAAAAATTCAGGCTGGAATTGTGAAGAAGGACCGTATCAAGATCCATGGTTTCTGAGGGAGCCGTGGTTTACTGTATACATGCCCCATCCTAGTCCAGTTGAGGGCCTGATACTTGAAACTTAAGCTCGTGTTGCTGTGTCCTTGTGAGCTCTCGTGTTCTGTCTTTCCAGGTTTTTCGTCCAGTTGATGCGTCGCCTTGTGCGTAGTGTGCTATGTGGTTATGGAATTCACGACAATACGTGTGACTGTTCTTAATAAACGTGTGCTTTCTAAGGTACATCATCGAATTTCTCGCTTCATGATATCTGATATCGCACTTTTCTCGAGTAAGCAAGTGGAGCTCTGGATTGTGGGAAAGCATTGTGGCACAGCTCCGTCTCGAGTAAGCATTATAACAGCATGTGCTGTAAAGTTATAATCGACAGTACCAAGTAAAGATGAGAGAGCATGAAGGAAGAAAGTCCTCGCCACGAGGATACGAGCCGATCATTAAGTCCGAAAATTTTGGGCCGTGTCCTGACTTGGTACAGTGAAACCTTGCTCGGGTCTGAATGTTAACCGTCTACTGATGCGAATCTTTTGCTTTTTCTTTTTTAAATAATTTATTTTGTTGCAAAATATTATTAGCGTCATGCATGATGCATCCTATTCCGGGTTAAAAGGGCAGAGTGATCTCTATTTGCTAGCTACTGTCCAAGAAGGCAAAGGAAATATCTTTCTCCATGGCCCGAAAGCTGCCAGATAGCGGCGATGCGTATAGTCCACAGAGGGCCCATCCAAAAAGGCTGCATGAAAAAGGCATCCACGTGGGACCCGTGCGTCGTGCATGAGAAGGTCATCACATCACATGCAACCTCGAGTCGACCTCACGGGGGAGAGATTTCCGGGGACTCCGAGATGGAACGGGGAATTTACTACGTCACACGTAGCACGTCGATCATCCACACGTCGCTTAAAAGCTCGGCCCAATTTCCCTTCCTCGTAAACAATATCTTGAATTCGAAATTGCGAGCGGGTGAATTAATAATAGTCGGAGGCATCGTGCCACCCGATTTCGGATAGTTAAGTGTCTCGTTCATTTTAACTGGACAAATCTCCTCCCAATGATTCCTAGACCCTTCGTATCCTAATCTTTGATCTTTTTTTTTTTTTTTATTGTTCTGCCCTTTCGTCTCTGACGTAGACTTACAACCGCCTACCTTAGCTGCATGAGCGCCCGAATACATGTGATAGAGCATACACACGAACGAACCTAGGAAAATAAAGAATGAAACACATCCAACGGATAAATTCTCGCAAAACGGTGCGAGCTGTACCGATTTTCAGGCAACCGTGGCATCCCTTCATGTTCGTGCAAATCCTGAAACCTTCGCTGGAATGCGGATTATATATCGAGATAAAAGTGATCAAAAAAATGAGGCTGCTAGCTGTAGAGATAGGCCGGTTTGGCCGGGAATCGATCCGGATCACCTCTAAATTGGTACGCAATTATTCTTATTGGATTGATGGGGCAGTTGTGGGCCGAATGGAAGAAATGGACCTATTGAACTGGGACTGACCTATCATTGAACCAGCTGGAACCAATGTGAAATCGGCCTGGATTGTCAAAAGCTTGCGATCGATGGTCAATTATTCGTCGATTCAATTTGAAAATCTTTTAAAAATAAAAAATTATTCATATTAAGTCATTTGAAAAAAAATAAAAAAGAGAAAATGATCACCACTTATAATCTAAAATTCAAATAAGTCTGAGCACGCATGTTATACTTAGCTGGTTAAAACTGTTATAAAGTCGTCCACCTTGGCAGTGCAGTGCTGCATTGTACATTGTACATTACCATGGTTATATAAAAGGCCGAAATATTGAGTGAGAAAGAAAGCTGGCAGGAGTAATCCATTGGATACAAATTACCATGAGTAGATGTGTATAATTTTGTCCTTATGAACATACTAAATCGAGAATCGTGACGGACATGAGACAGTTCACCGACACCGAAGTATTAATTTTTTTATATATATAAAATGAGTGCCGAAATTGGTCTCAAAATAAATAGTCTCGTTATAGGAATGCCCGCCCTGTGAGAGGAGGGATCGATGCATTATTTTTTCGATTCTCGTGAGCGAGAGAAAGTGTCAGCAGGTTTGATTCCCGTTGCCCCCTGGTATCTCCAATAAATACACGCGTACTAGCCCGCTGGGTCTCCTCTGCACAGGCTGCATCCATTGATCGTCCGCCCCATCACTCCCTCTTCATCTTCTTCGCAATCGCCATGGCCTCGACCCTAACCTCCTCCGCCCTCAAGGCTAAGCCATCCGCCCTTTTTTCCTCCGACCGCTCCTTCCTCGGCTCCCCTCTCTCACCGCCCTCCTTCCTCCGCCTCCGCCTCCGCCTCCTGCCCGCCCGATCTGGCTCTCCCTCCGCCTCCATGTCCGCGGGGCCCCCGCCCTACGACCTCTCCGCCTTCAAGTTCGAACCCATCAAGGAGTCGATCGTGTCCCGCGAGATGACCCGCCGCTACATGAAGGACGTGATCACTCACGCCGACACCGACGTCGTCATCGTCGGCGCTGGGTCAGCGGGGCTCTCCTGCGCCTACGAGCTCAGCAAGAATCCCTCCGTGCAGGTTGCCATCGTCGAGCAGTCCGTCAGCCCCGGCGGCGGCGCCTGGCTCGGTGGCCAGCTCTTCTCCGCCATGGTGAGTTTCAGAGACCATCATCATCAGATCATTTATGAAGACTCGGTGTGGAGATAAATTTTCACATCAGAGAAAGCTAATATCGGTGAAAATTGTTGAATTTCAACTCTCGATGTGCATGCAGGTCGTGAGGAAGCCGGCGCACAGGTTCTTGGACGAGCTAGGGATCGAGTACGACGAGCAGGACACCTACGTGGTGATCAAGCACGCGGCCCTGTTCACGTCCACGATCATGAGCAAGCTCCTGGCTCGGCCCAACGTGAAGCTGTTCAATGCAGTGGCGGCTGAGGACCTCATCGTGAAGGACGGCCGGGTTGGGGGCGTGGTCACCAACTGGGCCCTCGTCTCCATGAACCATGACACCCAGTCTTGCATGGACCCCAACGTCATGGAGGCCAAGGTGGTGGTCAGCTCTTGCGGCCACGATGGCCCATTTGGGGCCACTGGGGTAAAGCGGCTCCGCAGCATCGGCCTGATCGACAGTGTCCCCGGGATGAAGGCCCTCGACATGAACGCCGCCGAGGATGCCATCGTCCGACTCACCCGCGAGATCGTGCCCGGGATGATCGTCACCGGCATGGAGGTCGCAGAGATCGATGGATCTCCTCGGATGGTAAATGCGTCTACATCTAAAACTCCACGCTTTCCGGAATCATTTGGTTTACTCTTAGTCCAAATTCCGATCTAATTCGCCAGCGAACGCGTGTCGCAGGGCCCGACATTTGGGGCGATGATGATCTCAGGGCAGAAGGCGGCTCACCTCGCGCTGAAGGCACTCGGGCTGCCCAACACGCTGGACCGGTCGTTCCTCGGGGAGATCCACCCGGAGCTCATGCTCGCTGCAGCTGAATCCACGGAGAATGCCGAAGCTTGAAGCCCGCCGATCGGCCGTGGCAGACAGAAATGGGCTCTAATTAGTAGATCAAAATGGGGGAGGTGTGGTGGGGGCGGTGAGATGTTGATCTAGTGGGTCTATGATGGAGAAATGGCCTTAATTTGGGTCAGTCTCTTCTCTGTTAAATAAAGGATGGAAGGGTGAATGTTTTTTGTGTAATGCGATGTTTCGTCTTTTGATGAGCAAGTTAAGATTCCAAGTTAACATATTTCATGGTCTTTCTTTCTCCGATGTCACTTGGTTTTTGAAATAATAATAATAATAATAATATACATTTATGGGCAAAAAAGGAAGTCCATTTTTTTTTCTGAAAATTACACAATGTCAATTTATTCAGAAAAAAAGGCAAAATGTCAAGCATAGCACAATTTAGAATGGATCCAAAAAATTTTGTTTAAGGGAGGAAAACTTAATAAGAAGTAAAAGGGAGGATTAAGGTTTAAATAAGATTATTTTATAAAAACAGACTAAATTAAATTAAATTAATGTAAGGTCTTCTAGTTTTTCTTTGCATTAATTAAGCACATAGCCGATTCTAAAGGTTCTTTTTATACCTAAGATTAATTAAACAATTACTTCACACAAATTTAAGTAGGTTGATATATTGATATTTTAATAATTTTTTTTCTTTAATTTATATATGAATTAAGAAATTTAGAAGAATAGAGTTATAGATGATTATAAAAAATGGGGAAGTATTAATTATAAATTTATTTATTATTTATCTTTATTTTTTAAATTAAAAAATAAAAAATAAAAAAATATAATTATTATAAAAGACAACTCTTTTAATATAAATAAGATTTTAAATTTTAGAAAATAAAAAATTTTATATTTAAAGAATTTCATATCCAAAAGAGAAACATTAGGAAAAAAAATTCATCCAATTTCATTGTCATTATTGTCAACTGCGGCCTCCCTTGCCCGTCTCTCCTCATCCCCGGTGATCGTGGCTGCAATCTCTGCTGCCACTGCAGCCGCTCTGATATTTTCGCAGCTGGGGCGAAAGAGGAGAAGGTATTCGCTTTAGGGTTTTGCAATTCTCAACGCCTTTATTCGGTTTACAATCGTTGCCGTGTAGTAGAACATGCCTTGCTGTTGGTTCGATTCGGTTGGATTAAGCTGACCCCTAGGTGTGGCCTTAGGTGGCGGTGGTAGAATTGGACGATGGAGGAGGTTTTGGTTGCCATACTCTCGATGCTTCTCGTTGTGGCCCTGATCCCGCTGTATCTGTGGAGAAGGCGGGAGGATTCGCGGACCGGAGACGATGCAGATGAAGAAGGAGAAGAGCAGCAGGTGGTGTTTCTTGGGCTTAAACTTGGCATGCGTTCTATAAAGATGTATTTTTCTCGAGCTCCTTCTGTTGCTAGTATGAAGGCCCAAACTTTTTGCTCGTGAATTGTAGGCTCCGCAACGAGAAACTGTCGTTCGAGCTACTGGTAGTCGTCGGATGAGGCGGAGGCCTGCTTCTGGCGCCAGCACTTCTTCTGCTCCTCCTCCGGCTTTAGAAGGTTTTTATAATCTTTCATCTGCACTCCTTTAGGTTGAATCTCTCTTTTGTATGTGTTTATGTCAGTAGTTTCTGAAGCTGTTTCATCTGTGAAGCACTTGCTTATTTAAGAACTTCGAGTTATCTTGTGTTGAGTTTTTTAAAAAAAATTAAATGTGAGCTGGAGATTCTAGCAAGTAAAGTTTGTCTTTTACCCTTGAAGTTGCATCAACCTGCATTGTCTCACAATACTGGAGAAACCATATATATGAATCTTTTGGGCCGTTGAGAGCGATTTTGCATTACTTGCAAATGGAACGTTTTTGGCACTGTTATATTGTCCAAGTTCAGGTCTTCCCTCTGGTTTCACAAGAGAATGTTTTGCTAGTAAAATATGAACATATAGCAGCTAGATTTAATATGTGCTTGAACTTGAAGGGCGTTCTTTATCAGAATTTCGTGTTCTGCTTATTATTATAAATGCTGATTCAGAAGAAGATGAGGAAAGTGAGGAGGAGGCTATGGCTGGAGACTACTATGAGCCTAAAGCATCAAAGAAGAAGGGGAGGAGAAGGCAAGAGCGAGAAGCAATGCGACAGGTTGGATTGTTGTTTACTTGTTTTTTTTTTATTACCCAATTATTTTCTTTTGGGTTCTGCTTATATGATGACATTGTTATCTAGGCTGATGAAGCTGCACGTGAATCTAGAAGAACAAAACAAGACCATTATGCAGAAATGCGAAGGAGGAAGGATGAAGAGCATGAGGCAAAAGAGCGTATGCTGGTGAGTTAGCTGGTCACCTTTCAACTCCATTGAATCTTTTGTCATCAGTATCTGGTTCAATAGTCCCTAGTCTTTTGTGCTGAAGAACTCATGATCTTTGCAGGAGGAAGAAGCCAGGGCTCGGAAGGCTCGTGAGGAGGAAGCTGCTGCTATGGAATTTGAGAAGTGGAAAGGGGAGTTCTCAGTTGATGCTGAAGGCACTACAGAAAATGAAGTCCAAGATGCAAATCAGGGTTTGCTTTCTGATTTTGTAGATTATATAAAGGTACTTGTTATTATGTCACTATTCTTCTCTATTTGGTATTCTTGCAATAGAAAACCTGCATAGGCGTTAAATCTTTGAAACAGAAAAAGGAAAGAAAGTGCCAATGGAACTGCTCATTTGGGCTCCAAGGAACATTCACTTCAGCTCATAAGTCTTTCCTTATATAGGAATGAGTGATTCCAAGAACCTGCTATCATCTCTTGGTAGAGAATGCACCAAATAAGCATTCTAATGGAAATCCATAGAACAGAAATTGAATATAATGTTATGTTTAACAATGTTTAGGGAAGAGATAAGCTTCCTTGTTGAAACTAAAACTTTCCATTTGAAATGCCTTTCAGAAACACAAATGTGTTCCCCTGGAAGACCTTGCTGCAGAATTCAAGCTCAGGACCCAGGTATGCCCTTGAGAGTTTATCTCCTCCTCTTCCATCATCTAAAATAAAGAACATTAATTTCATGGCTTTCCCTTTATTGGCCAATTGTTTTCTGAATCCACACACCCTTATTTGTGACTGCTGCAGGAATGTATCAATCGGATCAATTCTCTGGAAACCATGGGTATGTTCCTTCTGTATCTCGTCACCCATTTTCATGTCTATTTTCCTTTAGTTCAAAAACAGCTCATGTTCCCTTGACTGATGCCTAGCTCATATAACTTGTACAGGATAGATTTTTAACTGAATCAACTCTATATCCTGGTAGAACGTTTCAGATTTTGATCTTATTTTTACTGTAGGCCGTCTATCTGGGGTTATGGACGACCGAGGGAAATACATATACATCTCCCTCGAAGAAATGAGGGCTGTTGCAGACTACATCAGGCGTCAAGGCAGGGTCAGCATTTCCCACCTTGCAAGCAAGTCGAACCAGTTCATTGATCTTGAGCCGAAAGCCCAGTTTGTCGAGGAATCCAGCAGGGTGGAGGAAATTGCTGTCAGCTGAGGTTTCTGTAGTCTTCACGTAAATAGTTGTTGAGCTGAACTGATCTTGAGATGTTTCGAATGTTGTAAGGGCATGTTTGTCTTGATCGGAGTTACAATTTCTATATGTATTCGAATCTTCCTAACTTAGCAATCCCATTGATATTCAACATTAAAATATTTCGAGGTCTTGATCTCTCATGTTGAAAGCGCCCATATTTCTCGATCCCTTTTCCCGCTCGGAGGGCTCGTGTCAACCCAATCATGAAAAAAACACAGGAAGAGGAAAAATTCAATGGCGTTCAATGCCATCATCAATCGCGATCCTGTAAACAGTACAAGGTGCTCCTCTGATAATCTTGACTGAGCACACGCGACCTGTCGCTGTTAGTTAACACGGGCGGGGGGGAGACCGTAAGCTTACACTGTGCAAGTTTGATGGCAAAATTGATGCCCTCCATCATCTTGTGCCGCTATTACGACCAGACAGGAGGTGGCTGAATTGAATCCGAGACCCCTTTGTAGCCAAATCGAAATTTAGACAGTAGTTACCAATGTCAGTTGCAACAGAGTTTCTTATCCGCCGTGTCTATGCCAACGAACTTACTGTCCGGCAGTTTTTCTGGCCGATACCGTCCGGCAGTTGAGAGCGCTATTTTCCCTCCAAATAAAAAATGGAAAAACAGTCAAACCAACGAGAGGAAACTGAAGCATCCACCCGCCAAATTCGTCGATAAAACTAGCGGAAGAGGTTCGCCCCATTGACTCAGTCCTCCAACAATCTTCCTTCCATCTCCCCCCTCTCTTTTCTTCCTTCCACATATCATTTCAATTACATCTCACAGATAATAGGGCTCCTCCATTTCTCCTCCTCTGTCACCGGCTCTTCGCCGGAATAAGCCAACAACACAAGAAGGCACAATCAAGAAAAGGGAAAAAAAAAGGGGGAAAAAAAGAAACCGAACCCTCGAATTATCAGAAGAAAAGTTTCCCTTCCATCAGACCCGGCATGAAGGCACCACCTAAGTGGGTGTTTCCTGCCTGGGTCGCCCTTTCGTTTCTCCTCCTCTGCTCAGTCAGCTCCGCTCAGGACTACGACGAGCCTGGGCCCGAGGAGAAGAAGACGCCTAAGGAGCAGGACACCTGCGATGGGATCTTCCTCTCTTACACCTTCATAGAACGCGAGAAGGAGTACCCCCACGTGAAGAATGCGACGGCCCAGGCCTGGTCGTTCAAGTCCCAGATTACGGTCCTGAACGCTGGCATGGAGGAGCTCAAGGCGTGGCAGGTGCTTGTCAAGTTCCAGCACAACGAGGTTCTTGTGGCAACCGATGGGGCTGTCATCATCGATGGTGATGACCTCCCCGCCAAGGTCAGCAAGAACGGAACGTTATTTGCGGGATACCCTATGGCAGATCTGAAGACGTCGGTTGAGACAGCTGGGGATATCAACCAGATCCAGGCGCAGATTGACATCACCGGAACAGTTTTTGGGGTCAAGCCCCCAGGCATCCCCATGCCCAAGACAATCCGGCTCGAGAACAACGGCTATAAGTGCCCCAAGATCATGAAGCGCGGTAAAAGTTTCCTTCATTTTTTCTCTAGTTTCCTTGGCATGCAAGATTCTGATCTGGAGGGCTCACCGCGGGGAGTAATCTCATTAGAACTTTAATGGTAAATCCGGTGGCATGCAAGTAATGTGTTATCAGATGTGCAACTCGTATAATGATTTATCTGTTGCTGTCAACCCAGGATAAGTTTGATTCTCGATTTATTCTTTATCACCTAACGACTGCAGTTGCGATTTCGCAGGAAGTGTCATGTACTCTTGTTGCGTGAAGGACAAGAAGCACAAGGTGAAGCCGATCAAGACTAAGTTCTTGCCTCGGCGGTATGGGGACCTGTCCTTCACGTACGATGTCCTCCAAGCCTACGAGGGCAACTACCTGGCCCAGGTCACGATTGACAACAACCACCCACTCAGCCGCCTCGACCGCTGGAACCTTACCTGGGAGTGGATGAGGGGTGAGTTCATCTACTCCATGCGCGGTGCCTACACCCACCGCCACGACTACTCCGACTGCATCTATGGCGCGGCCGGCCAGTTCTACAAGGACTTCGACTTCTCCCAGGTCATGAACTGTGACAGGAAGCCTGTCATTGCCGACCTTCCCTCCGATCGGTACAATGACTCCAAGGTTGGGAAGATCCCTTACTGCTGCCGGAATGGAACCCTCCTCCCACCCACCATGGATCCATCCAAGGCCCGCTCCATCTTCCAGCTGACCGTCTACAAGCTCCCTCCCGACATGAACCGGACTGCCTTGTCCCCACCCCAGCGGTGGAAGATCAACGGGGTGCTTGACCCCACCTACAAATGCGGGGCTCCCATTCGGGTGGAAAACACCCAGTTCCCAGATCCGAGCGGGCTCCAGGCGGTAACCACCGCAATTGCGAGTTGGCAGGTGACGTGCAACGTGACCCTGCCCAAGCCAAAGGAGTCCAAATGCTGCGTCTCATTCTCGGCCTACTATAACGACTCTGTCATCCCCTGCAACACCTGTGCTTGTGGGTGCGAGGATATCGACAAAGACAAGTGCAGCGCCAATGCTCGCCCGATGCTCCTTCCGGCGGAGGCCCTCCTTGTGCCATTTGATAACCGGACGGCCAAGGCCAAGGCCTGGGCCAAGATCAAGCACTACCCGATTCCATCCAGGCTCCCTTGCCCTGACAACTGCGGTGTCAGCATCAATTGGCATGTCAACTCGGATTACCGAGATGGGTGGACGGCTCGTATGACCATCTTCAACTGGGACGATACGCCGTTTGAGGACTGGTCCACCGCTGTCCAGCTGAAGAAGGCTTTCCCCGGCTTTGAGGCCGTCTACTCCTTCAACGGCACGAAGCTCAGCAAACCCAACAACACCATCTTCTTCCAAGGTCTCGAGGGCCTGAACTACTTGGTGGGGGAAACCAATGGGACCAAACCCTCGGATCCGCGGGTACCCGGTAAGCAGCAGTCGGTCATCTCTTTCAAGAAGAAGGCGGCATGGGGCATCAATGTGCCACGAGGAGATGGATTCCCGACTAAGGTGTTCTTCAATGGGGCAGAGTGCTCGTTGCCTCCTAGCATACCGACAAAGGGCTCGTCTGGTTATCGAGCACGGGCTAATTCTACGCCTGTTTTTGTTATCGGTATAGCAACCTTCGCTCTGCTGATGGACCGGCTCGGCTGGTGAGGAGACATGTACGAGATTACTAGGTGCTGTTTGGTTTCTTAATATGAAAAAAAAGGGTAAAACAAGAAGAGGATGAGAGGAGATTGAAAGAACAAAGAAGAGATCTATATGATAAGTAATACATGTAATAGAACTAACTTATACAAGGCGAATTATTATTGGGGTTTCTTGTGATGCCTTTTTGATGTAAATTGATAGGCACAATTTTACTTCCTCTGCGTTTCTGATCAGCAGAGCCATTTCCCGATAATATTCAATGTCGAGAATGTGCTTCCGATTACTTCGGATTTAGGCCTTGAATTCATTTCTGAGTCTCGGTTTGACTGCTTCAAATTTGGATGAAACTTATTTTATGTCTGACTGAAGTCACTGCCTTAATCTATACACACGAGACTAAATGCTGCCTTAATCTATACACACGAGACTAAATGCTACCTTAATCTATTTTATGTCTGTGAGTATGAACCTATTGCTACCTTCCCACGAACGAAAAGGCTAAATGTTTGCAGAGAACTGACTCGAGGATGAACTCAGGTGTAGCCGCTTAGCTGTCTAGATCGCTTTGCATGTGATAAAGAGAACCTCGATCGCAGATCGTTTGGTTTTGCTAAGAATGAACGGTTTTAACAATATCTCTGAAGATTTGAGGGGAATTGGAGACAAATATGCAGACCAACACGCCAATGAAGCTTGTGTAACAATCAAACTCTGATTCTAAGTATACTGCTCTTTGTCCCCTGTTACGGTTTCTATGGCACAGCGAGGCCCTGATTTTTTTTTCCTTTTCTTCTTGACAGTCACTCAAGTCTCTGCCCTTGAAGAGTTCGGTGATGGAACCGACGACTATCTGTCTTCTTCTTAGACATTTTAGTTGATTCTCTTAACCAGAGACACAAGATAAGAATATTTTCAGCCATGCTAAAGCAAAGTATAAACCCACCCACGCACCAAAGCTTCAGAAAGGCCTCACAAAAGGGTCTCAGAGCAACCCAGCTACTGTCTCAATTGTTTCGATTTATTTTATTTCCAAAAATAAGAAGGAATGAACATATGCTTTGCACCATCAGCTAAGAAACCCAGAGAGGAAAGCCAACAAAAAGGTAGCAATAGGTTCATACTCACAGAGCGTATAGAGTGCCCTACAAAAACCCCCTGGCAATCATCACTGCTCCACCTCACGACGCAAAGCTCCCCTTCATCTGAAAGCCTGAGCTACTCCCCGTGCCTCTTGTGTTGCTTTTCCTCTTGATCAGACATCATGGGTGAAGCAAATCATAGGAAAATCAACACGGTATCCCATGTTGTTGGGCTCTTATGTCTGATGACGGTTGTGGCACAGAAAGCTGAAGCATTGGAGTTCGCTGTGGGAGGTAGCAGTGGATGGAGCGTCCCTCCTGATAGTAGCTCGAATCCTTTCAACCGGTGGGCCGAGGGGACAAGGTTCCTCAGCGGAGACGCTCTCGGTAATCCATTAACATGAAGTCGGTTGATAATGTCTCCATTTGTTGGTCTGTATGAACCATGAGACGCCATGAGCGATGCTGACATCTGTGTGTTTTGTTTCGTCTGTGCAGTATTTGTGTACCAGCCAAACCAGGACTCAGTGCTGTATGTGACCAAGGACGCGTACGACAGCTGCAACAACGAGTCCTACATCTCCAAGTATGTGGACGGGCACACTGTCTTCAGACTCAATCAGTCGGGGCCCTTCCACTTCATCAGCGGTGTCAAGGACAACTGCCTCAAGAATGAGAAGCTGGTCGTGGTCGTCCTCGCGGATCGCAGCAACAAGACTGCCCCATCTCCATCGCCGTCGGAGGGAGGTTCTTCCCCTGCGCCCTCAGGGGAGGAGTCCCCATCACCACCAGCAGGCACCGTGGAAATAAACCCAAGCCCGGCCCCAACCAGTGAGACAAGCCCTCCCCCTGCAAGCAGCGGACCTTGTTCAGCTCTCATAGGGTTCACCAGCCTAATCGCCGCATTTGCTGCCTCATCTGCCCTCTTGGCGCTCTAAGGCAATGATCAAGCAAGTTATCATAAATTCATTTGCTTATTTACAAGTTTGATTTTTCTTTTTCCGAGTCTGCGCAGTTTAGATGAATTGATTTGTCATCAATCCGTTTGTATGATTTTAGTCCAAGCAGATTTGTCATGGTGCCTTCACTGCTTCAAAGGTTGTCCTGTTGGTGTGTTTCAAAATTTGTTATTGGTGTGTTGTGTAATTATTCTTCACAGCTGTATATTTGTGAAAAGGGAAATAAAGGGAACCATTCTGATTAATCTCTGACTAATTATTCCTCTTTGACAATCGCAATCAACAGTGTAAACATAAGGCAGAGCCATAATCGATAGTCATGCACCTGAGTGTGCACTCTAAAATGCCAACGCAAATCACCAAATGAATCCGTTAAGCAGAGCCCCGGTTACCTGTTAAGCAGCAGTTAGTCATCTCTCTTATGAAGAAGGCCGCGTTGCCACCGGCGCTCTGTTGATGGACTGGTTCCCCTGGTGAGGAGATGCGAACGACACAACTAGGTGCTGTTTGCTGTCATAATAAAATATATTAAAAAAAAAGAGGAAAATGAAGAAGAGGACGAAAGGACATTGAAAGAAGAGAGGAGAGATCTATATGTGCAATAGAACTAAATTAAACCAGACAAATTATTATTGAGGTTTCTTTGTGATGCCTCGTAATGTAGATTGATAGGTCACAATTTTACTTCCTCTTGAGTTTCTCTGCAGCAGAACCACTTCCTGATGATATTCACTGTAGACGATATCCCCTCCATTGATGTCGGATGTCGGTCTTGAATTCGTTGCTGAGTTTCGGTTTGACTTCGTCCACACTGAATGAGACAGAGAGTAAGCTTTGTTTTTATGTCTGATCCAAGTCATTATCTTAATCTATGGTTCTGAGCCTTCCCAGAGCTCAGACATGGTCGCTCTGCGTCTCGACTGTTTGATATATCTAACAAACAAAACCTCGACGGCAACTCGTTCAACTTTGCAAAGCATGGACGATTAGAACTATTTCTCAGAGGATTCGCAGGAAGAGAAACAAATATGCAGAGCAACACTCCAATGAAGCTCTTGTAACAATCAAAGTATGATTCCAAGCACACTGCCCTTAGCCCCTTATTACGGTTCTCACGGTAAATACCTGTCTTCTTCTTAGGTGTGTTCGGCCGATTCTTTTAGCCTGAGCCACAAGATATGAATATTGGCTACAATGCTAAAGCAAAGTTTATTCCCGCCCAAGTTCGAAAGCTTCAGAAAGACCACTCAAAAGGGTCTCTTTTCTTCATTCTTTTTTTTTTAATTGCTGAATAACATTGGAAACTGATTGAGGCATCAAATAGATTAGAGGGGAGGTCCTCAAGTACACATAATCCATGAGTTTCAGCAGCAAATCCCAGAAGGGACTCAGAACAACCTTGCTACTGCCTCAATCTACTCATTTCATTTCCAAAAATAAAAAAGGAAATTAACATATGCTTTGCACATCGGCCAAGAAACCCAGAGAGGAAAGCCTCCAGAAAAAAAAAAAGAAAAAAAGAGGAGCAAAAGCTTCATACTCACAGTGCTTGTACAGTGCCCTACAAACCCAACCCCCACCCCCCCAGCCCAGGCAATCTCCTCCCTCACCACCCAAAGCTCTCGTCCATCAAAAAGCCTGAGCTTTTCATGTGCCCCTCGAGTTGTGTTTCTCTTGATCAGACATGATGGGCGAAGCTGATAGCAGGAAAATTAACGTGGTGTCCGTGTCCCATGTTGTTGGGCTCTTATGTCTGTCGATGTTCGGGGCACAGAAGAGTGAAGGATACGGTGGGCAGAGAGTCCCCTCTGATAATAGCTCGAATCCTTTCAACTGGTGGGCTGAGATGTCAAGGTTCCTGATCGGAGACACTCTGGGTAATCCATTAACATGAAGTCGGTCGACAATGCCCGTTTCTGGTTCATCCGTACGAACCCGAGACGCCATGAGCAGTGCTGATACTTGAGCGTTCGTTTCGTCTCTGTGCAGTGTTTGTCTACCAGCCGAACCAGGACTCGGTGCTGTACGTGACCAAGGACATGTATGATAGCTGCAACAACGAGTCCTTTATCTTCAAGTATATAGGTGGACGGGCACACTGTCTTCAAGTTCAACCAGTCGGGCGGCCAATTGCACATCGTCCGTAGACGTTGTCGGCGGAACCATCAGAGGTAATAATGGAATCCTATTCTGTTTATTTTCTAAAATTTTTTTAGTTATATTTTTTTATATGATATTAATCTTTATCACCTATCCATAAAACACTTACTCTCAACAATTATTCATAATATTTGTCTTTATATTTGTAATTCTTTTAATTATATTACCGTTTTGGGGCTAATCATCATCAACTTGACTGCAGCAACAAGACTGCCCCATCTCCGTCGCCATTGGAGGGAGGTCCTGCGGCTGCCACCCCATCCCCAGCGCCCTCGGGGGAGGAGTCTCAATCACCACCTCCTGGCACCATGGAGATGAACCCGAGCCCCACCCCGTTCAGTGAGATGAGACCCCCACCTCGGAGCAGCGGATCTCCTTCAGCCCTCATAGGGTTCACCGGCTCTATTGCCGCGCTCGCTGCTTCGACTGCCCTCTTGGTGCTCTGAAGCTAGATCGAGCAATTTATTATCAAAAACTCTCTTTTTATATATAATTTACAAGTTTGAATTTCCAAACATGTCCAGTTTATACAAATTGGTCACTGATCAATTCGGTCTTAGGAGATTATAAGCACTACAAACGATTAAGCCAGTTAGCCAACCATTGCACGCTTACTGCTCAGTAATAGTATTCTTCAGCTTACAACGGCGTTTTGAAACAAAATGGGTCAATATATATCAGCAAACACGACACTTGGTTTCATGAAGAAGCTATTCCAGACATTCAAAAGCATGATATCTAGATGTGTGGGTATGTAGATGCGCACGTAACAACAGTCGGCACGGCATATAGTTTGCCCATTCAGCTTCGAGCTTCGTTCAAGGGAGAGCTAGCTGTGTCCTCTAGATCATCCTTGCCACCGTCAATTGCAGAAGCTCCATTGCTTCTCCTCTTCTCGAAGCCCACACTTCTGGCGCCCCTCAGGGCTTGATTTCTGCTGTCGGCTCTATTTTTCCCGTCCGGGGAAGCGGCATCAGAGACCAGCGATGAACTATCAATGTCGCAGCCCGTGCCACAAGAGACTGAGCAGATGAGTCCGGCCCCTTTGCCATCGTCGCTGAATAGACCTTCAAAGTACATGGTCCAAGAACTGCTTTCGGGAGACGAATGTCGACAGCAGCCGAATGATGTGGAAGAAGCGCTTTCGGTGATGGAATACTTGGAATCTCCCATTTATATGGGGAAAACAATCCGGTAGAAGGATCGAAACCTTAAAATACAGTAGAATAAGGAGAAGAATATATGAGAATTAATCGACAAAGAGATCACAGGTATCTCTATTCCTTGGCTAGGGTTTGGTAGTTGTGAACGAGGCGCCTTCAGAGTACCTAGGAACCTATAATGTCTGGGAGCATATCAAGAACGACGACAACATATATATATATATATATATCTGCATAGTGTATATATCTGTGCATCCAATGGAGTCACGAGAAGGAAATTGATATACTGTACTTCATGGCCAGGAAAAACCGATGCTGGAGCATGTGGATCAGAATTGACCGGAGACATGGTCGACCATGGTTTCACTGGAAAAGAAAATTTAACATAAACTATGCTTTTTCACTATTATTATGTATCCGTGCATGTACTCAAGAGGTATAGTAATTCTCTGATATCTTAATACGGTGTGCAGTCTTATGTCATGTTTAACGTTCGTGCGTTGTCTCTGTACATCATCCGACCTCGCATTCACACTGTCCACGAGATAACATGTTAAAGAAAGATTGACCCACATCGAAAAAATCTATAAGTGACCGGACATCGCAATGTGTCCGTTTAGATTCTCATGAAACATATCGAGCATCCGGGCTACTCGAAAAGTTACTGTTTGTTTGGTCGTTTTCAAGACACGTTCTTGTTCTTGTTCTTCTTATTATTTATTTATTTCTGGGGACATGAGGTGGTAAATATGATTTTGCGAATCTTTTGTTATGTATGGCATATCTGTTCTTATTCCAACTGTTAGGTATACATAAAAAAGGGAACCCCAGAGAATTCGCCAAACTTTCTCGAGGGGGACTCGAATTCTACCCGGAATATCTGGGAGGACCACTCCCCGTGCTCTCAGACTCCATCGATTCATGATTTCCTCCTCAAGAGCACCATTTTATGTGTTCCTGTGTTCATTTCCCTGTTAGTCCAGTCGACCCATAGAGAAATATCGAATACTTTCCCAAAAAGTTACAATTACCTTGATCGGGTGGGTGACTTGATTACTTAGCTAGTTTGTCTGTACCGTCTAAGAGTAGCGCAAGGTTTGACCGATTTCGCCGGACTAAGTGATCCAGCATCGACTCTTATCTCTGAGTTGGGTGACTTGTGTCGAAGGTCCCCTCCCTCGAAATTCAGGTATAGTTAGATAGCAGTGGACCTATCCGATTAGTTTCAAGCAGGGAAGGCAGCTCCTCTGAAAACGACGATCGAGCTGTGCAGGTCGATCGTGATCGTAGCTACAGTCAACACGCACACGTGCTCCCCCACTAGACTTTCGCCGTCGACCGCACGTGAAGCCGCAGACGACAGAAGACAGAAACAAAGAAAGTTAGGTCATTGTATCTATCCATCCATAGTCTACAGTGACCCGATCAATGACGACAGAACCAGAGAGTTCAAGCCAAGGATCCGCACGTGAACGCCCTTCTCGATCCTTATCTGAAATCTTTATCAGCTTGGAATTCCATGTCATTGTTACCACCACCACCACCACGTAGAAGGCTTTGTCAGTGATCCCGTGAGTCCAAAACACACATTTTCATGCGACTTAATCATTAATCAAGGTTTAAAAAGTAATATCTGATCTCTTCTCAAGTTTGTGTCGTCAAAATATCTGCCGGGAGCGTGTCTTGTCGGGTCCAAGTTCACCGACTCCTTTGATTATGCCATACAGTTGCCACAGCAAAGGGTAAATGCTGGTCGTTCGTTTCCTGATACATTCTTGGTTGAATACAAAAGTTCAAATATAGTACAACCGAAGAGGCATTGAGATCTCATTGGTAAAAAGGGAACCCGTCATCTTCCGATCCAATCGAGGAGAATCCTATGAAAAACTCTCAACTTATTTTTTGACATGATAAAATATAACGAATCCTATGAAAAACTCTCAACTTATTTTTTGACATGATAAAATATAACGATTAATTGGAGTCCTCCGTGACATGCATACATATACACGCACAAAAATGCATGTATACAAGAGAAAGGGGATTTGGTGTAGTGACACCGTCGCTTGGCCTACCAACTAAGAAAGAGATTATGAGTTCAATTCTCATTATAGGACTCCCATTCCCTTTTATCCTCTCCCCGCTTCTACCATTCTATTTTAAATCCATAAGTCTCTCAGAAAAAAAAAATATGCATATACACAGAGATGCAGATATATACGCATGTTATTTTTTTTCTTCGGGGCGGAAGGAGGCAAAGTCCAAAAAAATGAAGGAAAATGAAGGCCCGAAAAGAAGATGGAAAAGTCTTATATACACACATGCGTGAAATGGACAAATTACTATAAATGACAGGCACGTAATTGACATGCTCGACTGACCACGGATGGATTCAGGGGGGACCGCAGCAGGCGGCGATCGACCCCCCCAAACTCGGGAATCCCTATGAAATTTTATATAAAAGTTTTACTTGATTTCATATAATTTTTGTCACATCACTTTAGTTCGTCCTCATGAATTCTTTCATATAATATACCCAGTTAAGTTTCCCACCCCTTGAACAGATTTCTTGGATCCGTCCCGCGACTGGCGAGTTGAATATGACAACACAAAAGGGCCAGGGAAAAAGAGGGAGGGTAGCTGTAAGAATGGAGACAGTTTTGTTTCCTTGCATGGTTCACTTTCACTGAGGAATAGTTTTTTAAAAAGAGGGCCATGCACGAATGGGCAATTCCGGTGTTCTGTGGGGGGGGGCCATGTAATGATAAAGCACAACCGTGCGAGCTTTGCAAGGTTCGGCCGAGAAAACGATTTCCCTGTAATCTGACATCATCTTGCATTAGTATCGAAACCGCACCATTCTAATACCACTTCCTGCGTGGGAAAATAACCGGATAGCCGCACTCCGAAGCTATAATTATGGAGACCTGCTCGAACGGACCGAAGTTCGGTTAGCATCTACCGAATTTGCTATGGGCATATAAGAGAACGAACTCGCCTCCATCCGAAGGATCGAGCTGATAAGTTGTAGTAACCAATTTCCTTATAAGTTCACATGATTGAAGCGTCGTCGTCTCGCTGCTGCTGCTGCTGCTGATTTATCAAAAGCTTATTTTTGGGTATGCCTAATTGGCAAAGCAGGCGAGGAGTGTGGGGAAGAGGGGAAATGGTAGAAAACAAGGACGATTTTAAGGTGCGGGAGGGTGGGGGGCCGGCCGGCTGGGAGAACACGTAAACGGCATGCCCTGATTTCAGGAAAACAGTTTTCCGTGAAAAATGAAGAGTGAGATCTAGAAGGGAAGTAGTAAGGGGCATAATAACGGCTCCCTCGATTTGGCATTTTGGCTCTCTCCAAGAAATTTTAGGGTACAGACAGTGCACCCAACAAGGAGATATAAATATACAATAGGATTTAGTATACTGTATCATTTCATATTAATATGATTTCTTTAATTAAAAAAAATCATAACTTTATTTTTTTTCATTGTCCTTTTTAGATTTATGAGCTTATGGAGGCTGATTCTTATTTAGGGCTCCTTATAATCACTTTCATGAGACGGCACTCAGTCAACCTAAAATTGCTAGTGCATGGATTGATATATATATATATATAGAAACATTTTTATCATTGTTTCCCCTTAAAATTCCAATGTTGTCTCTAATTATTTAGTTCGGTCTACTTGAGTCTTATAGAATTTTCTTTGAGTTATTAGTGATTTTTGCTCTTTCATGAGAATACAATGAATCGTTCATTTTACTTTACAGCTGACTGTCAGAATCACACCGTGTGAATTATTAAGTGCACAGGACATGAGCTACTTGTGGTATCACTGTCTAGTTGCTCTTCCAAGCCTGTCTCATTTTGACTACGAGCCCAAAACCCTAACCGTAACTTCGAGTAGTCACGCGATTCTTGAGTGAGAGTGCACAACCGTGTCATCGGTTTGGTTTCACATATACGAAGGGAACAGTGACAGATCTGATGAATTGAATTGCTAGTCTGTCTCTTGTATAATTGCTGTATCTCTCGGTTCTCTTGACCTCGATAGAAATCTCCGGGCATCATCGTGGTTTTTATCCTTTATCACATCCTCTCTTCCCCGCTTGCATTGATATGCACATGCTTGATCTATTCCTCTCGCTTTTTCACCGGAAAACCCTCCCGCAACCGTGAATCTAAAGGGTGTGCCAAGGACCGAGCGAAGGTGAAACCCAGAAGAGTGAAAACTGCCTCAATGAGATGCCTGAGGAGGGCGGTGCTCCTAACGGCGACAGCAACGAAGTCTCGATGATTATTACACGTTCGCTAGTCCTGTGATCAAGTAGGTTTTCCATTTCCATCTGATGAAGCGCATGTGTTGTCTGATGAACTTTCTAGGATTTCACCGGCCAGGATTTGTACGGCACCGTCTTGATTTGCTCTAATCAAAGTTGATGTCGATCCTTCCGTCTGTGCGATACATATGCATACCCCAGTGGTCCAGAAGAATACGAGGATATTGAAGGGGAAGTTGGGTTAGGGCAGCAGGAGGACCAGCTTGATCAGGCCAACTCGGCAGTAAGTCTCTCAAAACTAAAAGATCAAGAAGAAAAATTGCTTGATCAGAGAAAAATATTTAGATCAATATAATAGTCTCAGCTAGCTTGGAATTATATATTGTTATACAAGAGTAACGACGTAGGGTGAATTGATCCCGATCATATGATGTAGGAGAGCCCTAGAGGCAGCAAATTTGCCACCATTAGCTCTAAATCAGAAAATCGTACCTTGTAATGTTCACAAAGTCGCATGTTGTTTTCTTGGATCAATTTTGATGGATCCTTTAATATATGAAAATAAACAGATTGTTAACGAAAATCAGTGGTTGCTGGGCTTCTCCTTTTCGAAGAATATGTTTTGAGTAATTAGCTATCCAGAATGATCATTGGCTTTTTCTCGTAGATATTTCTCAATGATCTTATGATTCGATCTCCATTAATCCCCTAAGTACTTTTGTAGGTGAATAACTATATTGTTGTGGACGATACAAACACTAATCCTGCTGAAAGTAAACCCTCCACAATTTGAGGGATATGAATCATCAGACTGGGAACATTCATTCGTGGACGACAATGATAGGGTACACAGTGCTAGAGCTACCGGTATTCTATTTTCGGTTTCTGTAAATACTGACTTCACCAAGATAATGATCCTCGATTATGCAGATTCTGCCATGGAGGATCTGGTAACAATGTCCCAGAAGGAGTTTAACCCTTTTGATACTCAACCTTCAGATCATCGAATGCTCTGCAGAAGATTCTGTAATTACCTCTATCTTCTTATTGAAGACCGTCTCATTGGTGAGCCTATCCATATAGTTTTTTAGAGGTCCATGCTGCAGAATTCATTATTCGAACCCTCAAAAGCTAGCTGAAATTAGATCACATCCTTCTGATGAAATATTCTCTAGACCTATGCTGCACAGTTCATTATTTGAACGCGCAAAAGCCAGCAGCAATTTGATTGCTTGCATCAGACGAAATGTTCTTGTCCCAGTGAAGGGTTCGATCCTCAGATGATGGCGGAGTTTCAAATCCCGACTCCACTGGTTCCTTCCCGGGAGAGTTACTTCGCGAGGTACTGCAAGAAGCTGTCCTCCAATACCTGGGGAGTTGTTGACATATCGCTCGAGAGCCTGTTCCCTTATCCAGCGTCAATCAAATACCGCAGAAGGCCATCGGGCTGTCTGATCCATCAGCTTCCAAATGGCTGCTCCAAGGTTGGTATCCCAATTCCCAGGAGCTAACAGAGAAGTTCTCTCTCCTGTTGACTTCAACTAATGTCAAACTGATATGTGTATGATTAACAAGATTTTAATCTACCTGAACTGGTTAGGTTACATGGGTTGAGCTTGTGGAAGTGGACAACAGCTCAGTCCACAAGATTTTCCAACCAGCCATGTGCTCAGGCTTTACGTTTGGGGCACAGCCCTGGGTTGTGGCGATTGCCTGGGAGTACAACTTGCTTCAAGCACTAACGAATAGGACTCCTTAGAAAAGCGGTACGAAGATATACTTTGCACTAAATTTCTATACAAAGAACAAGTACATGGACTTGCAGATAGAAGTTCCCCTGACTATACTACCTACACTTTTCTCGGTTTCTTAGTTTCTTGCCAGATCAATAGTTCAGAAAATGTGATAATTATCTGGCTATGCGCGCACTAAGCTGCAGATTGCTAGAGAATCCTTTGTACTAACTATCAGTATCATATTTCTCTAGTAGTGCTGCCCATGACTCCGGAGGGTAAAAGGAGCCTACTGAAGCTGGTGGCGAAGATGATGAGAGTTTTTTTTGCAGATGTGAGCGCCACTTGGACGAACGTGTGGATGTCATTACCATTATATGTTGATGGGGACATAAAGATCATGGTAAAAAATGTAAAGCATGACTGGAGTACCAGGTGCGGGAACCATCATGCTGTCAACTTCGGTGGGGATCCCTGTACCTCCAAAACGACTGTTCAATTTTGTTTCAGACCCCAATTGCCGACCCAAGGTACCCACAATTGATCTGATGCATCTCGCTCAAAGCAGACACGAGTTTGAGTCTATCCATCTATATCATTTGTAATAACCAGAGCTCAAACAACTCATGATATTTACACCGTCACCGTTAGTCGATCTGATAAATTATCTGAGATCTGTCTATAAAAGGGAAAGTTGTAGAGCTGTGACTCCATAGATGTGTAAGTGAGGACTCTAAATCAGCAATGTCTATTCAATAGAGCTACATGTGCAGCGGGACTTCCTCTCTCAGAACCATGTGATTCAAGAATCGTCAAGAATCATAATCGATGAAAATCCAGAGAGCCATGTTTTGATAATGGAAATCAAGGTAAGTAGCCGACACAGTTTTAGTTAGCTACGGTAAAATTTCTTCTTAGATTGTTATATGCATAGATGTGCAAGCTTTTGCCCTTCTTTTCTGGTAGAATGCTCAGGAGGGCACAGAGACAACAATGTTTTATCTACAAAAGAGTTGCACCGACTTGACCTTCTCCTGTGTTGTCTATGCCCCTATTGATGTCCCAACCATGTCGATGATCTTAAATGGCGCGGATGCAAATTCAGTCGCTCTTCTTACCTCCGGGTTCACAATCTTCCCTGACCGCATGATTCTGCCAGTTGAAGCGAGCAGCGGAAGTCTCCTGACTGTCATGTTCCATATCATGGACGTTGTGCCCGCAGAGAGCCATTACTGTCTCTCCTGGAAATCGCTCAGTGTCGCATACTGTCTTATCTCAGGGACTATTGCGCTGATCAAGAATCATGTTGCTCGTGGTCATGTACAGAGCAGTGGCTGCCAAGGAAACCGAGGCTAAGCATCATCGAGCCCAAGAGTCTCGTCAGCTCTCTCAAGTCCAAGAGGTTTTGGAATCCTCATGCACAGTTTTCCCTTTCTTTTTTCCTTTTTATGGTTGTTTTGCAGTAGCAGATTCAAGTGAATTGAAGAGGATGCCTCTTTTGTGGCGCGGATTTGCTATAAATATTCTTGGGTATGCATCTTTGTCTTGTGTAAGAACTCATGAATGGGGGAAGCTTTGAGACCTCTCATAATATTAAGATGATCCTATGATTGTTGTCATGGTTACTTCATTCAGTCAATAGAATCTTGATACATAGGGACGGGCATCGGGTTTCAGCTAGGATGGAATGACGCTCTTACAGATGGTCTCACCGGCATTACATCAGTGGCAGATCTGATCAGAGGTCAAAAACGACGCTCTTACGGAGTCACATTTTCCCAAATCCTGCTCTACTGATCAATGGACAGAACTGCGAGGTTCACGGTTGCCCAGTGAACATGATTAGATGAACAGAAAAGGATCGAATTTATCCAATCTCGAATCCTAAAGGGGCAATTTATTGCTGAAAGAGTTTCTGTTTCCAATTAAAAGCATAGACAAAACAAGCTTTTCCAAGCTACTGAACTAAAAAAGAGGTGCAAAGTCCCACTTGAGTGAAGGTTGGGCATATAAGACTTATACAACAAATTACTCCTGAGGGGCATTGCTTGTCCCAACCAACTAAACCTTCAGATACTTGATGGCTGTTTGAACATCCTTGTCCCCTCTCCCACTGCAGTTGACCACGACCCTCATCCCATTGGGAAGGTTGGGGCAGAGCCTCTCAAGGTAAGCCAGGGCATGAGAAGTTTCCAGTGCTGGGATTATGCCCTCGAGTTGTGATAACCTCTTAAAAGCTGTTCACACCCACAAAGAGACAAAGAACCAAACAAATGAGAAGAGAACTACAGTCAAACAAAGAAGACCCGGGAGAATATAAATGGAAAACAGAACAAGAAGCACGCCTAATTCCATTTAGATTCAGTCCATGTGGGTAAAGCTGTGGGTGATTGCTGCTACAGAGGAATTACCCTCATGCATCCTCCCACTAGCAACGCTGGTGAACTGGATAAGAAAATGCAGCCCAATATCTTCAAGCAATGGTTGAGATTGAGAATAAGTTTAAACACCACTTGTGTGGCAATCCAATATATGAATCAGAGAGTTTTTTCAAGTATAAAAGTTGAATTAAAGAGTTAATAGAAGACTCCTGCTTTGTTAGTTTCATTCTTCCTATTTAATACCTAATTCGTTCAGACTAATGGATCACGAACATAAACTTGTTTCTATATGCAAATGTAGCTTCTTTCAATATGTTTAGAACCAATGATATAATCTGAAAGAGATGTTACGAGAGAGAGAGGGAAAGGGATGACAAAACTCTTGTACCTTCCAATGCTTCCTCATCAGTGACACTATGGTACTCAGCCCGTCCAATGTCCTTCAGAAAACTGTGCTCAGGTCCAACTCCAGGATAATCCAATCTAGCATACAAATAACCATCATTAAGACTAGACAAAACAGCACCCACAAAGGGAAAGTATATGTACGGAATGCAAATGTTACACCTACCCTGCACTTATTGAATGAGGCTCTACAATCTGACCATCTTCATCCTGTAATAAATAGCTCATAGCCCCGTGCAATACCCCAACCTCCCCTCTGGTCAAAGTAGCAGCATGTTTCCCACTATCTAACCCAAAACCCGCAGCCTCCACACCAATTAAACGGACATCCTCATCATCCACAAATTCATGGAAGAGTCCCATGGCATTGGACCCACCCCCAACACAAGCAATAAGGATATCAGGTTTCCCACCCCACTTCTCAAGGGCTTGCTTTCGGGTTTCCTTGCCAATCACTGCATGAAACTCACGAACCATCATGGGGTATGGGTGCGGCCCAGCTACAGAGCCTAAGATGTAGTGAGTTGTCTCCACATTGGTCACCCAATCACGTATAGCTTCTGAAGTGGCATCCTTCAGAGTAGCTGTCCCAGAATGTACCGGTCTGACCTGCAAAGGAGTTTGGAGGAGTAATGCAAACATGGCTGTTAAATCTTCATACTGGGCATAGCTAAATTGAGTATCACAAAATAAAACAGAGAACCAAGTATCACAACTTAAATAAAGAAAACCATCAAATGATAAAAGGCCTCGAAATGCACCTATCCGCTGTTCAGAAGGAGATACAAAGAAACGACTCCTATACTGTAACTCATGATGAATAGAGGCAGAAAAGGTCAGAAATTGCAATAAGAAGACAGAAATTAATAACTCAAAAGAACAAATCTCTAAAAAAAGTGGCCCTTTTCGAGACTTGTGCAGGTTTAGTCATTCAGTTCTCTCATTAGTTGATTTAATGATGATACAAGAACCACATGATGAGTAATTCAAGAAAATTCAAACAATAGCCTACCCAAGTGAACTCGGTACCAGATTTGAGTTTTTTTTTCAGCTTCTAGATGAACCACACAAAGGGTTAACTTTATAAACCCACCTCAGCTCCAAGGAGGCGCATCCTGAAAACGTTGAGGGCTTGCCGCTCCATGTCTTGTGCCCCCATATAAATAACGCATTCCAACCCAAACCGAGCACAGACAGTAGCAGTTGCAACACCATGTTGCCCAGCTCCAGTCTCAGCAATAATCCGCTTCTTCCCAAGCCTCTTGGCAAGCAGAGCTTGGGCGACTGCGTTGTTAATCTTGTGGGCCCCAGTGTGGTTGAGATCCTCCCTCTTGAGATAAATATGAGGGCCCTCACCGTCTGAGCGCCTGTAGTAATCAGTGAGCCTCTCTGCGAAGTAAAGAGGGCTCTCCCGACCAACATAATCCCTTAGGATGTCATTCAGTTCTTTCTGTAGAAATGCTTTCACAGTGTTAGTGACCCTCAAATATGGAATTTTCAGGAGGAGATGATAAATTGCATCATCGTACTGGCTAGCCTCATTGTTAAACCATCAAATGACTTATGTTACAGACACCGGCAGCTGAATTTGCAATTGACTGAACAAAACTGCGGAGGGTGTCAAAAGAAAAGGCTAAATTTCAAGCTAATTCGTCCTTCAAGAGCCCTGCTAGCATGAAAGTCGCTTGTTCACGTTCCATTTCCTCAGAAACCGCACAGAGGATTCAATTTATTGCGATTTCATACGCAAAGATTAACCCATTTCATCTACCTATAGCAGGACATACAGAGCTGAACCATCACAACTGCGATATGAGATGCACAAACAAACTATGATCCTCAAAAGAGACAACATTTCGAGTGAATTGATCCGATGAAATCCAACCCACATGCGAGCAAAACAGAGGAAATAAGAAAAAAAAAAAACGAAACCTGAAAATCCTGATCGCCAGCGAGGGCATGGAATGCTGCCTCGAGCTCGGAGAGGGCGTACATAAGGGTCTCGGGGACGTACTTCCCACCGAACTTCCCGAACCGGCCGAAGGGGTCGGGCCGGAGGAGGAGGGAGGGTTCGGCCTCCATTTGCACGGCCGCGCGGACGGAGTCCCGGGCGAGGGTGCAGGAGACTGGGCACCCGCGGGCTGCCGCAGAAGGTGGCCGGAGGGATAACCTCTGCGGATTCGAGAGAGGCCGGGAATGGGAGAGGAGGGAAGAAGATTGGGTGCGGGACCTGCCGTATACAGTCGAAGGGAAGCTGGTGACGGCGGCCATGAGAATGTGTCGTTGAGATGCCAGAAATGGACACGGAGCTATGACGGGCATTTGGTAGGGGACGGCAGCCTTATTTTATACAAGGACATTTTGTACACGTGGTGACATTACAGATTACACTCCCTCTTTGGTAATAAGCTGAGCACAATTCTTTAATAAATTAGGATATTGGCCAAGAATAATTTAAATAAAATAACTGAATTTCTGGTCCGTTTTGGAAATGCACTCATGGTCTCTTCCTCAAATTAGGCATGAAAAAAAAATCTTGATAAATGCAAGAATTCATTGGGGGGAGGGAGCTCTGATAGGCATAAGCAGATGTTCTTGTAAGTGCAAGAATTCATGGAGGACTCCACATAGTTTCCAGTTCCAGGGCCTATTATTGTCAGTTTCCGAGGAGACTAATGATAATCTAAACCCCACAAAAACTGGTCTAAACTGAAGGCATGGACCATACATCACACGAAAAATAGTGCCTGAACTGTAATTCTTAGACTGCTAGACATATTGGTTTAAGGTATGGAAAAACATTTATAATAAAAAATTTTAAATGGTTAATTATATATAAATGATTATATTTTAATATTTTTTTTAATTAATATAATATTTAAATCATAAAAATATTTTAAAAATTAAATTATTTCAATTTATTTTTTTATTTAATTTAACAGATTAGTTGATCCAAAATATGAAATATATATGCTCAGAATCTTATACCGGAGTTTTTGGGCCGACAGAAATGGTGGGACATGCCAGCTCGGCCCGAAATCGTCAGGCCCGCCCGGAATGGATAGGTCTATGATAATCCCATCTCTCGGCAGAACTTGCCTTGTTCTTGCTTCAAATCGATCTGCATTCCAAAAGCTTGTCAGATTATGAGATTCAATATCATCGTCTCACCAACACAGCACCATAATAATGCATTCTAACGCAACAATGCGCAGTGTCAAAAACACAGAAACTCAAACTTGAAAAGCAAGCTCTCCTGAAACTACACGGTTCGATGATTTGATCACGACTTCTAAAGCGAGAACCCGAGTATTAGATCCCAGGTTTCCTCATCGGCGGCCCAATCGATGGCCGTCCTGCCCTCTGCATCCTTGACATCGTACTTAGCTCCGGCACTCAGCAGCTCCTCGATCTTTGGTCTATCGCCCTCGGTGGCCGCCATCATGAGCAAGATGTCCACCGGATGGATGTTTTGGCTCAGCAGAGCTTCCATCTTATCGTACGAACCCTCCACGGCAAGCATAGCCCCCATGTAGTTGAAGTACCGCGGAGGACGCTCAAAAAATTGAAAATTTGGAAAACATTTTTCCATCCAGAGCGAAACAGCATTTCGTATTCAGCGGAAACATGTTTCCGTGATTCAGATAAACTGGTAACGAGAACGAGTTCCAAATTTCTCAGGCCGAACTACTAATTGGGATACATCCCAGGAAAACTTGGAAAACAAGAGGGACCTGATCTGAGAAGGACTGATCTTGGGGGACGAGAATGTTAATTTAAAATAAGGACCTGTTCCACATCGTCTCTGTCAAAATCATCCCTCGACTGGCTGCCGTAGATGCCCGCTCCCTCCGCATCGACGCCATTCTTCCCGAACCTGAACCAGCACTTGGCTCTCGACCCATCGTTGCGGGGTCCGATTCCGGTGGGCCTGACCCACCCTGGCTTACCAATCCTGAGGCCCAGAAATCGCGAGCTGAGGTTGGTCAAGGTGGGAGACGGAGGTGATGAATTGATGGCTTTTGAGGCTAACAGGCTGCTGGACTGTGCATGGTATTGAGGCAGCCATTGTTGGGTTCTTAGAGGTGAAGTTCAAATGCAAAAAATCAGAGCTTGTTCTACTGTCACCCCCACTTTCCTATCCACAGGAAAGAAGTTATTCTCTGTGGTGGGCTCTCTGGTATTTTCTTGCACGGAAGATCTTGACAGTCCATCGGCATGCAATTTATCCATCACTAACAACAGATCGAACGTTAGGTTCTGTTACACAAGGACTCATGACGACGAAAGCATCATTCCCGCTCCTCAAACGTATTTGAAGTCTGTGACTTTTGCCCCTGGACCTTATGCCCGAGTTCAGTTTGAACCGAGGAGAAACCAAAAACGTTGTGCTTTCATCATTTGAATTGATGGGCTTCAATCGAGATATCTCCAAACTGCTGTTGGAAGACATATTCAGTATGTAGACAGTTCATCCGTAACTGCCCCACACAAATTACAATGAGCAGCAAAGAACAACAAGAGGGATGGGACATTCATCTTGAAAGTAACTATTTTTTCCCCTTTCTTAAAGAGCATGAAGTTTTCGAAGTTCATAGCAATAAAGTTTAGGATAATAACAAGAAGGGAGGGATCACCAGAAAGCCAATCAATGAAGCCCACAACTTCCTACCCATACCTGAAGCTAACACAAGTTGATAATGAATCCACACCGCTATTCTTCTTTAATTTGTTGTTTTCACTTCACAGAGAAGCCATGAACGAGAGAGAAAACGACAGCTCACCAGGATTGGACAACGATGCTTTTACAGCTATCGGCCATCCCTCACTGGTTGGGCAATTACAGTGTCTGTGCTTCCAGATGCACATTCATCATTCTCAGAGGTTAAGCTGTCTGCAACAATCCACCTACAATCACACCCATGCACCCCTCCTGTCGTATTATTGTAGAAGGCACCATAAAAAATTTCAGCAGTAATGAATTTTATGAAACTCGATACTAATTTAAAACTCACCAGACTAAAAAACTTCAGCCAGGCTCCATTCCCTCAATGTGTTGGTTTATGCTGCTGTGACATGTACATGAGTTATCTTTCGAGCAAAATAAAAAAGACTTGTACATGAGCATCTTCCAATATTAGGTATTAAAGATACTTCAGCGGCAATTTCACAGGTTGACCTTAAAAAGGTTTTTTCAACTGCTGACACGTGAATTCAGTGACAAAAAGGAAAAACCACCCAACAAATAAGAAATATATCTTGCAATTCAATCGAGATAAGGAAAGGGGAAAACATAAGGTACAGAAGTCATGTGAACAACCCACTATTGTCTTATAAAAAGACCACACACCAAAATGCCCAATGCACAAAGCAATCCTATATGATCCAAAAGGCTATCTTCTTTCTCATCTCCAAAACCTCCACAGCATCAAGGTTACATTCCCAACAATCGCAGCAGAATGGCCATGGAATTACAAGAGAAGGCGGCTGCTCCTCTCGAAATAGGCACCCGTGGCACAGTTGGGTCCCTCATCATGCAAGAAATCAGATACTTCAAGAGCACTGAGGTTACCACCCAGGATATCTCCGAGAGGCGACGTGCTTCCAACATGGCTTCATCTAGTTATCTTTCCAAACCCATGGTCGAGTTAGCGCTGACTCCAAAGAAGAAGAAGAAGAGAATAAGTAGACGCCTCCTTCCCAGCATCTGCACCCTAGTTGAAGTCTCTGACAACAGGCCGATCGGTATTTCTCCTGGGCTCAGTTATAGGGCCCTGAAGTCTGACATGCCAGCAAGATCACCGGCCTAGATAATGCTCTCACAGAGCTTGGACAAGCCGAGCTCATTGGGCTTGGTCATTCAGCTGGCCTACACGCTGTCTGGGTTGCCACACCTGCTGTGGACAACCTCCATGGTGTCAATCCTCCCTTTTCTCTGGTTTTTCCTTACTGGGTTCCCATCATGTGTGAGACGATGGGTCCCAAGTATTAGGACCCAATAGTCGTTCTTATGATATTTGGTCCTCTGGGAATCCTCAAGCCACTGGTGGTTGGTAATACTGATGCTGCTGCCGCTTGGAGATTTCCTCAGTTGCGGTCTTTTAGCAGTAGTTGCCCTAAGAGGATAGAAAAAACAAGCATCTGATGTTTATTTCTCGAAAATGCAGTCTTTAGAGTGGGTTTAAGGGACTGGAGTTCTCTCATCATGAGGGAGCTGACTGTCTCGCTTGCTCCAACCTTGATGGAGCCTGAACAATTTAAAAGTAGGTGGTCCGGTTCAGACCTCGAAGATGAATAATCATCTTCCAAATGTTGTTGAGACCACATGAGTGACAAAGATCTGTTCTACAAGATCAATGCTAGAACTCATTATGTGGATGTTAATAAATGACTCTGTGTCAAGATGAAAGAGATTTTCTTTACATTTACGACATCTCAGCATCCCAAGGGCGCGACACACAAAAATGACAGGATTTTGCTATTAAAGACGCACTTAAAGGTCATCAGAAGACCGGAATGGAAAAACCCACAGTTCTGACATTTTTTGTACCTTCGGGAAGATTTCAGGTATGGAATAGTTCCCTAAATATCCTTTCTATTTGGAAGGAGCTTGCAACTGCTTGATCACTTTCAACAAGCTGCTTTCTCAGTTCGCTCTAGTGGTCAATGATGTCTTCACTGAATCTACTCATGAATATTTTATAGCATACGTAGCCATCATCTAAGCAACGGGATAGTAAGGACTGTAAATGTACTGGGTAAGTTTCTGCTATGCTCTTTCCAGTAGACTTATGTGTTGTTTTCTGGCTAATGGAACTGATTCGTTCATCGTTCATGATTTCATCCACTTTATCGAGCCTGTCATGGTGAAGCTTCGACACTCTTTTTCTCACTGGAACCTTTAATTTGCGATCTTCTGGATAGTGACAATAGCAGAAGAGAAACGTCACGAAATATCAATATCTATTATCAGATAGCTCCGAGTGAAAGAGTTTCTGAAGACATGGTTGCTTTCATTGCTGATCAAAGTCAACCCAAGACAAATTGTCTACAGGTATCCAAGAAATCAAATTAAATTAAACCCATAAAAATTCACGCTAAAGAATATAACCAAACGGAACTAGATCAATAAAAACAGCAGATTCCACAAAAGGAGAGGACCCAGAGCCAGAAGAACCGCTACTTGACCTGCCATAAATGCATAGCTGAGATGACTCACCTATTCGAACTTACCCAAGTCAATTAATATCTCTTGCTTATAGCAATAAGAAGGTAAAATAATCCCAGAACACCAATCATAGAACAAACTAAAGAAAACTAGAATGAACCATCGATAGCACTTCCTGACATAACAAAAGACGAACAGATCTGCAAAAGAATAACAGCTATAGCCAGAGACAGAGGGGGACCAGCTTCGGCAACGTACCTAGAAGAAATTGGACTAATTTGAGTTAAATCTGGTCAGCGATGGAATGAAGAAACTTGAGGCACCAAGACTCCGGCGAGATGCAACACACCCGCGTCCCTGGTCATTACCTTTGCGGCTAGGGAGATTATTTCTTCTTTCGAGTTGAATTGCTTGCATGTGTGATTGATGATCGGAAACCGAGGGAAGCACAGCCACGTCGTAAAATACCATAGACTCTCTCCGTGTTGTTATGTGTAGCTTGTTTGTCACCAATCTTTGTCAGACTGCCAAGAGCTGGAGCGTTCAATATTAAGTAAACGTGACAACGTGCTGTGTGTTTTTATTATCGTGTGATGCCAATTTGGATGCAGCCAATGATACATGAAGCCACCGATAGCAAAGGAAGATATAGTGATAGATACGAGTATTCATCTGGTCGACCTGATGTTCTCTCAATGTTGCTACTAGTCGAGCTCAGTATCCAACATCCCATGAACCTGAATGATCTGGATCATATGGAATTGGTTCAAACAATCAAGAAATCATATTGCACATTAATTTCATGCACACTCACAGGCAGAAGTAAGAACCAATTCCACGACTAACCAATTTACACACAAAATCATAGGGCATCCCCAGTCCGCAGATTGACCATCAAGATGCAAGTGAAAATAAATGCAACAAGTAAAGAAGATGTAATTTTTGTGGTGGGAATGTTTGACATAAGCAATATTTCTGCAATATGTTCAACAACTCTTGAGGTCTATTGGCACTTCTCCTCTTGCAACATCTTAGGTTTTCTAACTAATGTCATTCTTCACCTTTGTCTCCCTTATCTTCACTAACTGATTTATCAGATGCAGGTGTATTGTCATCCTCATCCTGATTGTCTCCCTTGAGTTCTTCCATGTTGGTCTTGTTCTGTGCTAAGTACTCAAGGGCTATCACAACATCGCTGATTAGCGGTCAGGTAGTGGCTTCCTCCTGGAGACACATTGCTGCTATTGCAAGAGCCTGGTAGAGACCTTTCATCGGGTAGTTCCCTTCAAGTGCTGGGTCTGCTATCAATGTGAACTTCCATCTGTCCTCGAAGAGTGGCTGTGCCTGCAAAAATAGAATATATAAATGTATGTATCATGTATTCAAACTGAACTTCTGGCAAGCTCTTACACATTTAAACTAAGCTCTAATTTATATTTGGACCTGAAGATGCTTACCCATGTAACTAGATTATGCTCTTCAGTCGGTCTGGAGTTGTCTATGACCCTCCTCCCAGTGATGATCTCCGAGAACACAACACCAAACCTGTAAACATCAGATTTGGTGGTCGGCTGCCCAGTCAATGCACACTCAGGCGAGCAGTAACCATAAGTGCGGATGAGCCAGGTAGAAACATGTGTCTTGTCTCCGGTGGGCCCTAACTTCAAAAGCCCAAAGTTAGAGAGCTTCGGATTGAAATCCTAGTCCAGTAGGATGTTTGATGCCTTGAAGTCCCTATAGATCACTGGTGGATTTGATTTCTCATGCAAGTGCTCCAGCACCTTTGATGCACCCAATGCAATCTTCATCCTCGTACTCCAGTCCAATGGCTTCCTGCCATGAGGCAAATCTGGAAAATGTTCCCAGGAAATGCAGAATTTATTCAAGCAAACTTGTCTAAGATGAGTTTTAACTCACTCCTATCCTGATGAGGTAGGTTCTCATATGGTGCCAAGGGACAAAAAATGGATCTATTGTTTACAAGTTAGTCATGGTTTTTTGAATTGGAATGAAGGCCAACACTGGGCAAGATACGAGTAGGAGGACTGACCTAGGAGGTGGTCTTTGAGAGAGAGCCATTGGACATGTACTCGTAGACCAAGATCCTCTGCTCACCATCACAACAGTAACCCACCAAGTTTACAAGGTGTGGATGATGAAGCAGGCTCAGCATCAGCACTTCCACTAGGAATTCCCTGTTACCTTGGAATCCATTTCTGTCTAACTGCTTCACTGCCACCACCTCAATGTGCTGAGGAGACAGTGTAAACTTTACACGAACCAGACGTAGAGCATTGTCATTAAGAAGCATACCACATGATGCACATAATCAACCTCAACGTAGATGTTATGAGACGGAGATGTATCACAGGGAATTTACCTTATTTTTGCTATCTAGTTTGCCTTTGTAGACCTTCCCAGAACCGCCTTCACCCAACATGGAATCAGAGTTGAAGTTCTGAGGGGCAATGCATAGCTCCTGGAATGTAAAGATCTGCACTGAAACGTTCCCTTTTCCATTTTTCTTGATTTCTTTGATTATGTACCTGCATCGACTGCTGTCTACAACGAACAAAGAATTCCTAAGCTTTCCTGCTCTATAAAATGAACCAAACTGTTTAAATTCAAAACATCATGAATTCATCCAATTTAAAGAATTTATATATTGCATCCATGGCTGGTTTCTGGGGATAAACGAGTTTGGGGGTGATTGTTTGTATCTATCCACAACAAGCACAAGCTTGAGAGAGTTTCAGAATCAACCATGAGCAACCCCAGTATGCTTCCATTTTTTATTTATACAAATGACATGCAATAGACAACAGTGGATTAATTGCAATTTAGCCACTGAAACTGTGCTCCTCTCATCAGTTTCTCAGTAATGTTTCAGATATTGAGTTGCATCATATTTTTTAAGTCTCTCCCTCTCAAACTTTAGCCAAATGTGTTAATGTACAGATGAATAGACAACGGAGCAACTGATGACATAGTTTAGAGTTTCAGCTTTGAGAAAATTACAGAATTCACTGTCCCCACAACTGCTGCAAATTTCCCGTTTTAATAACGACAAGTTTCTACATACTACAATCTCGGGGATTCACACGACCAAGCAATCCATAAAACTTTCATACCATATAGATAAGCTCAAATTACGGATCACAATTCCAACTTAATCCAAAAACGAATAAACTCTTGATAGTAGTCTAACAAGAATGGAGTCCATACCAGACTTTCCAGGAAACTATAAGTTTTGGCTCCTCAAGGACTTGTTCCACCTTGGAAACATGAGCTTTAAGCTCATTTACCTTCATCTTTGCTGCTGAATGTTTCCTGCTTTCTGTGGCAGCTTCTTTGCCATCATCAGGCTCTCTCTTTTCGCTCTGACGGCCTGAATTTCCCTCAGCTCTTCCTGATGCTTCAGCAGCAAGGTCATTTTCATTCCCCGCAACACCTTTTGCTTTCTCACATATCTCAAGAACTCCCCAATCGTGAGGTTGTCTTCGTCGAAAGATTCAAAAGAACCTGGATCATCCAACTCCCTTTTAGAACCTGGAGGAGCTAAGAGGTTGTTTCCTTCCATCCATTTCCCTAAGCTATGCTTTGAACTCTCTTGAGGTTCTTTCAAACTTTAGAGCACCACGATCAGCATCTTACTGATCCAATGTCAGTTTCTCCCACCAACTCAAGTACATGGCTGTGACACCGGGCTTTCATCGATGAGATGGGAGATACAACCTCAGATTACTGATCGGCTTCTCAAAGGTGCTCAAGTTGATGTGACAGGGTAAATCTTGGTCCAAACCAGTTAACATTTTAAGAATCATGCTAGGCAAGAAGCCAATGGCTTTAGACCAGAAATACATGACAATCAAAAAGATTTATCGGGAAAAATGTGATGTATATTCTAGCAATACCGAATTGCATTGCCACTCGATGAGGACGGTATAGTTCGATATTTTTCCGATGATATCCCACCAATTCACAAGTAATCAAGCAACGAGCAAATGATTTAAGGTCCTCGTCGGAGTCATAATTCACCAGAGCCCACTTTTCTTTTTCCTAGTAGAAACTATGGGCAGCTGAACGCTTCAAACTATCCAAGTAGGGGCGCCTCTGGAAACTTCCCCTGCTCGAGTCCAATGCTAGCCCCACTTTATCAAGCTTTGGACCCTTGAGTTTCACCCAACGCATGATTCTCGGCTCTCCATTTTGGATACAATTTGGTATCGGTCTTAGATTGGGAAGCCTCTCCCAAGCCCAGACCTGAGCCAACTGAACCAGTGCCCTCAGAGTGAGTTTTTCACATACGAAGTCATCTTGCTCAATCCCTCCTCGGGTTAACCTAACAATCCGATTCCTCAACAGGCTCAAGTCTGTCTAAACGTTAGCCAGTATGGCTGGTGCGGGTGCCATTCGTTTTCCCTGAGCCAGATGTATAGCGGTCGGGATAGAACGTGGATTGATGACCCTCCAAGTTCCTGGAAAGACAAACCATGATAGGAACAGAGCGAGGAAAGCCTCATGCTCGATCTCACTCCCACTTGCCATGAATTCCCTGCTCCAAGGACACAAACCCACCTTCTTATATTTGCCCCCTCCAATCTTGGACCGAGCCTGATTCAGCCTCTTCTCAATCTTGAGCAACTCCAAGGTCATGGTCAAGCCCCGGATTGGGAAGCCCGAACTCCCCCTGTGACCATCATATCCTCATGAGTGATGGTAACCTCGCCCTAAGGGAACACGAAAGTGTTGGTCTCAGGAGACCAACTCCGAGCCAACTCAAGAACCAAGTTCAGGTCCTTTACGACTTGTCCTGCCGCTGAAGCCTTGATCCCCTAAAAAATGCCGGCCTTTCTCAAAGTGCTTGAGTACTTGGCCTCCATTAGGTCGACCCATTTCTTCCAATCCGTAGGCGGGTTCATCCAAGAAGGGAAAACGAGATTCAATGACAGGAGGGCTGATGGTGGTGATGATGGCGGAAGCTTGGGGAGCTATGCGTTGGAGGAGTCGTCTGCGGAGGGTCTGAGGACGGGTCTAGTGTCATCTTCTTGATTTGGTGTGACCATCAATTCCTTGCTTTGTTCCACAATAGATTCCATGACCGAGATCAGGGAGTCCAAACCTGAGAAGAAGATAGAAGAAGAAAGGAGAGCAGAGGAAGAAACATGGGAACTGAAAGGGCGCGAGTGCAGTGCAGGCAAAGAGATACGCGTGTGTATCATACGAGCCCACAGGATAATCTCTGTTACGAGTTATATCCCTCTTGGAACCAATGCATGCATGTAGTCATGGTAATCATTGTGCCCCATCCTGCGTTTCACTTGATAACATTTCAAACCAATGCTGTGCCTTCTCGTAATAATTTGCGCCTTCCCCAAGAAGCTCTGTCCGCCTTGCGCCAGTGCAATTGCAGGGCATTGGAAACGTGAAGATAGACAAATCACACAAGTCCCCAATTCATGAGCCATATGTAACAAGAAGAACAAAATAAGAACATAGACATCTCATGATTACACCCTTTTAGCCTAATCCGAGTCCTAAACGCCGGGCTTCTTGAATTCTTGTCCGAGTCTTTGGGTAGTTACCATCTCCTTGATGTCATGGAGGTGGACAGTGAGATCGAAAGAACCTATCTATTCCATGTCAAAGCCAACTTATACTTCCTTCTTCTGCTGGGACCAACCTTCAGCTGAAATGGTATGGCCGAGACCACCCTTCAGTTCGCAATCCAAACTTTCTAAGATAGTTCACAAGAGTATGAGTAATTAGGGGATCGAAAAATATCAGAACAGTGGCAAAAAGAGTGAATATGGAAGTTTTTTCTCTATACTATCAGAGCCAGGTTTCGATCCTGGGACCTGTGGGTTATGGGCCCACCACGCTTCCGCTGCGCCACTCTGATCCTGTTTGATTTTTGACCTGAGAATATTACTTAATTATATCCTAACCAGCCCCAATAAACTTCTGTCCCTCTGGGAATTTCCCTGGGAAGAAGACGAGGGATGAGGAGACGGCCGGGAATCGGCGGCTTGCAGACCGCTGCTGCTGCTAGGGTTTGCGACCTTCTCTCATGTCTTTGTCAAACTTTTGCTCATCTCTTTTCTGTTTTTATCGTTCGCGGTCGTGCAGGATCATTACCGGTTGCTTGGAGAAAATGTTGCCAAGATCAGGACCGACCTCATGAAGGAGCAGCTCGCTACCTTTCGCTCTCAATTGGAGGATTTCGCTCGCAAACACAAGGTCATTTCATCTTTTCAGCAAACGCTCTTCTGGATCTACGCAATTACTCCCATGTAAACGATCAATGTGCCTATCCATCACTAATTTGTGTAAAGATAAGCAGCAGCTTTGCATTCAGGGGAGCACTTGATGTGTAGTTGGTAGAATTTCCCATTTGTTTGATTATTAGGTCCATAAGATCAAGATAGAGCACAAGTAGTTAATATTATGGACTTGAGAACGATGTTTATGATTGTTTGATTCATTTTGTCTATCCTTGATGTTGCTGATTCTCTTCCCTTTCACCTTATGCAGAATGACATTAGGAAAAACCCTGCATTTAGGTCACAGTTCCATGAGATGTGTGCTAAAGTTGGAGTGGATCCTTTGGCATCGAACAAAGGTTTCTGGGCAGAGCTGCTGGGCATTGGTGACTTCTATTACGAACTTGGTTAGTGTTATCCAGTACCTCTGAAGTCAGCCTTGATATAAGGCTCATTAGTCATTATACTGGGGCCTTTTGATGCTACTACCATTGCTCAGGATATTAATCGGTGACCAACTGCTTGATTTCACAACCTAGTCTAGTCCTACTTGAACTTCTGTTGTTTAGAGAGTACTCTTCATTTCTTCATTGATTGAGGCATTGTAATTACTGCCCTCCAGATTGTTAAAATTGCTCAAGCAAAGATGTTAATTTGGATTTACTTGTTAGAACATCTGTTTACATGCTCATGCGTGATTTTTATTTTAGATTGTTTAATATGTCAGATGGAATGTTTCCAGGAGCTCAGATATCAAAACTTAGTTTGATCTCCTCTTGATTTCATTTCAATTTCTATATTTTCCCACTGTGCATTAGCAATTAATTTTTTCATGACTTCTGGGTTAAAGATTTCTTGAGAATATAATGGTAAATTTATGCAAATTACGACCCATTGCTTCACTCCCTATTTCTTTTATCTCCCAGTTCTTCCTTTTTCCCCTGTCCTCTTTCTCTCTCCATCATCAACCTACTCATACAAAGCCCTGCACCCTTTATTTTTCTCAATCCTAGTATTGTTTTATTTTTTAGTTAATAAATAATGAATCCTTGCTCTGAAGTCAACCCGATTTAAATAATATAATCCATGCTTATTGGCATTTAGCCATTCTTAAAGTTCTTAAACATGGCTATTTGTTTAGGCAGGCGTGCAAATTGTTGAGATTTGTTTAGCAACAAGATCTCACAATGGAGGTTTGATCAACCTGAAAGAACTCTGCACCCTTCTTCGTCAGAAACGAAAAACTTCTCGTGAAGCTGTGTCTGAGGATGACTGCTTGCGTGCAATAAGTAAACTAAAGGTAAGTGACATTGTCGTTTTATGGAAAAATTATTTGTTTCTTGCCTAAGATTTGTGCAACCTTCAAGTCCGGGGTCTCATTTATTTTTCTGGTAGCCAGTCGAACGTCTTTATAATTACTCAGATGGACATTATACTTGACCTTTTCTGGCATTAAAACCAGGGTATTTTTAACTTCTATTCTGAAAATTCTGCTGCTATGGATTATTTGCTGCTCTCTTTGGAAGTTGCTTCATTTAGGCACTTGCACAACAATTTCGTTTCCGAGTCTTCTACTGAGTTAAAAGCAAGAAGAAAAGGAGCACATAATGGTTAGCTGAAGGTCATACTGTTGCATATTTGACATTCCCTTTTTATGATTGTCATATTTGTGGCACCTGTACTCCAATGAGTATTATAGAAATAGCTTAATTTGATGATAAATTTTATCTCTGCGAAATCTTAAGATTTTATACTTGAAAGATATGCTCATGCTCCACTTAAGAAACACAACCTCAAGCATTTAATGTCTTGTATTATGCTTCCGAAGTTGCATGGCTAACTATACTATTATTAATTTCATTCATTTTAAGGTACTGGGAAGCGGCTTTGAGGTAATATCTGTTGGGAAGAAAAAACTTGTTCGCTCTGTCCCAACTGAATTGAACAAAGACCATAATGAAATTATAGAGCTTGCCCAGGTGGGTTAAAACTCCCCATTTTCCTTTGATTTGATTCAATTGCATTATTGCCTAGAACTTTATTGCCTTGTATTTATATTCCTTTCTTTATGGCCTCTGTAGAGGCATCCTCATGTGAAATCAAGCATACACCACGAAAATAATCCTGTATCAAAATATTCCAAAATTTTGAATCATGGGTCTCCGGATTATATGTTTTTGAACTTTGCTTGCAATTCTGAAATTGTCCCAATTTACAAATAACTGTGTTTTCTGCATAACAACGTAATCAACAATGTTCTTTTTACACCCACTAATATTGCTAAGAGGGATCCATGATGCATACAAGTAGGTGGAGAATAATGGCTATCTAAAAGTATCTTGCACTTGTCTTGATTGTAGGGTCAAGGATTTGTGACTGTTGACGAGGTGGAAAGACGGTTATCCTGGACTTCAGGACGTGCCATTGATGCCCTTGATACATTATTAGACGTAAACAAATCATTACCTTTTCCATTCCAGAACTTATATGTTTAAAATGTTTCTATGCTGTACTTTCTACCTTTGGCCTTGCTCTATAATACTGGATCCACATCCATACCTCGTGGTTGAGTTTCACTTGGCCTGAAAATGACTGAAATCTAGTAAACATTTCTCTCGGTGCATGTTTGTCTGATAGAACGATGTGAATTGGTGCAGGAAGGTTTTGCAATGATCGATGATGGTCACAGAGATGGGAAGCGTCGGTACTGGTTCCCATGCGTATCCTCCATCTCATCCACTGTAAATACTGATGCTTAGGTGGGCAGGTCCGCATTTTTTCGCCTGCACCAGTTATCCCTGATTACCAAAGTATAACTATAATGCTGTGAACTGTATGTATCTTCTGATAATTTGGCGAGTTGTGAACACACCACATACCAAGTTGTTTTTCATGTAACAAGACTGCTGTTCCTTATTCCACGAAGCTGAAATGCATGATTGAATTCTGGATCATATGATCGGCCCAATCCGGTACGTATGTATGAATTGGGGTGGAAACTTATATTCTACGCATCAGAGTGATTGGATCTTTCGTGTGGGACTCTCTTATCGTCTATTTCCATGCTTGAACTAGAGACACAACGGCTCCTTTTAGTGTGGGACAGCAATCTTGGATACCCATTTTAGGCAAGTCTGGCTATATGACACAATTTTCGACCTACTTGTCTACTTATGCATCGACCTCGTAAACGTGGGGAGCTTTTAAGGTTATCCCAAGTCTGTGCTCGACTGTAAATAGTATCAAACGTATGCATACTCTGCCAAACCATGTGGTATCTATCCACTTTTCTTTCAGTCATGTCTACATCGAATTCAATGGTGGATCAGCGTGCACTCGATTTTCCATCATGGGGTAACTATGTTATCTATTCTACAGTCACAACCGCGTCCACTGCCATCATAACTACTGTGATTGGAAGCATGTCTTTGATTTCCCGAGATAGATGCGATAAACACACAAGTAAAATGACCATTTCTGGTTGATGGAGTCAGTATAAGGGTTAAGTAATATAAATTGAGAAGGGATGTATGGCTTGATGGGTTAGAAGGTTGGATGGGCAATTGGCAATTTAATGGGTCGTTGACAGCAACGGAAATCCGCTCGGAAACTCATCTTGTCCGTTAATGGGCAGAGAACCTTTCGGCATTCATTTCAATGCGTCCAAGGCTCATCAATGGCGGACCACTGACTTCCACACCTCCCCCTTCCTCCTCCCGCGCCCCCAAATCCCCCCTCTTTCTCCCTCTAAGACCATCGAAAACCGACACTTCAAACGCGCTATACTACGGGTTTTCAGTATACCCCCATGGCTTCTCGTCCTCTCTTGTTTCTCTTCCTCTGCCTCTTCGTTCTCTCTCCCCATGTCCCGAACTCCCGCGCCGCGAACCTCCCTTTCCACCCCGCGGACGTTCTCCCTCTGCTTCCCAGACAGGTTGCATGGCCCATCCTCTCGCGCCTCCGGGGCGCCGTCGACCTCCTCCCCTCCTTCGTCGGCGCCGCCTCTGAACCCTCCGGTGATGGCACGAATTTGAGCTGGAAAGGCGCCTGCTTTTACAATAACACGGCTTGGATCGAATTCCACAATAAGACTGGCAGTGAATTCGGAGGGGGCACTGTTCATATCAAGGTCTTACCTGAACATCACTCTCTATACCCGTTTGATTCTTTTTTGATTAACCAAGGCCTTGTTAGAATATGGATATTTCCGAATGTGGGAGTTCCATAAGGAAAACGGAAGAATTTATCAGTTGCTTTGTCTCATACTTCAGTTTTATGGAATTAATTATCCAATCTCAAATCTAAGTGCTCTTCCAGGTCAGCAAAGCCCACAGTTGGACTTGCCTGGATCTCTATGTGTTTGCTACTCCGTACCGCGTGACGTGGGATTACTACTTTTTGTCCCGAGAGCACACACTTGAGATAAAAGAATGGGAAGGGAAAGCTGAGTTTGAATATGTATGTCATTGGCGATTCCTTGTTGTTCATGCCTCTGGCATATCTCTGATCTGTGGTCTAGGATTTGCTAATTCAGTTTCTTGGAACTCAGGTTAAAAACAGGGGGGTTTCAATCTTCCTAATGGAAGCAGGGATGCTCGGAACGCTTCAAGCGCTGTGGGATGTCTTCCCGTTATTTACAAACACAGCTTGGGGAGAGAATTCTAACATTGGTTTCCTCAAAAAGCACATGGGTGCTTCTTTTGAGCAGCGTCCTCAACCGTGGGTGACAAATGTCAGTGTTGATGATATTCATTCTGGAGATTTCCTTGCAATATCTAAAATTCGTGGGCGGTGGGGTGGTTTTGAGACTCTAGAGAAGTGGGTGAGCGGGGCCTATGCTGGTCATACTGCAGTATGCTTAAAGGACTTGGAAGGAAAGCTCTGGGTTGGTGAATCAGGGCATGAAAATGAACAGGTATGACCATTACATTTAAGATTTCCATTTTGGCATTTATATGAAGCGGCACTGTGGGTTTCTTTGTTTTCTGTATCTTATGCATTTCTTTCTACAAGTTTTTAAAGTTGTATGACTTTCTGCATCATGTATGTGATTTGTGAGATTTAATAGAGGGTGCTCAGTAGATTCCATTATCTCAGTCATGCTAAGTAGATTCCATTGTGAGAAGATAAACTTATGTTGGTTTTGCTATTCACCACAACTCTCTTCCTTGAGATTTTAGATTGGTAATTGACTTTCTATGGAGATATGCAAGACTATATTGTTGATTGTAGGGAGAAGACATCATTGCTCTCTTACCATGGGATGAATGGTGGGAGTTTGAGCTGCAGAAGGATGATTCTAATCCACATATTGCATTGCTTCCCCTGCATCCGGACATGCGAGCTAAGTTTAATGAAACTGCTGCTTGGGAGTATGCAAAGAGCATGGAAGGAAAGCCATATGGCTACCATAATATGATCTTTAGCTGGATAGACACTATTGATGGGAATTACCCTCCTCCCTTGGATGCACATTTGGTACTTTACCTCTGCTCTCATCATTCTGGCTTCTTATGAAACTCGTTTGTAAGTTTTCAATGGTGAGAGTGTTGATCTGTACCTTTTGTATAATTTTTATAGTTCATGTAGAATGGTTAGACTTTTTTTTTAGTCCTGTGCATACTGTGATTTTGTATTAAAAAGTACCTGTAATCTGCCATATATTTTCTTGAAGTTAGAAACTGACAGCTTAAGGGTTGAATGGGATTTGTTGATCAAAATGAATGGTGGGATGTTCATTTAGTTACAATTATTAGGGGCCTGGAATAAGTGAGAATAAGTGAATTAAGGAACCACTAATGTTGCTGAGGCTCTATAGACTAGGTCTATTGAATTACCACATTCTTGAATTCTTAAGAGAGATCATGTGCTTTATCCAGTTTCACGGTTAGCTGTTATGCCATTTCAGGTTGCTTCTTTCATGACAGTGTGGAATCAGTTACAACCTGCTTATGCTGCTAACTTGTGGAATGAGGCATTGAACAAGCGTCTTGGTACTGAGGTAATTCACAGTTTTTGTCTCTAATACGTAGACAACAAGAAGTCATTCTGTGTGCGACTCGTGCAGATGGAACCTTTTTGCACCCTGATCAGAAAATAATATGTTCAGGATCTTTGCATGATAACTTACTTTTGAAGGTTTCCTTTTGTTTTGTTGGTATCAGCATCCTAAAAGTAATATGCTGTTCTTTATGTAGGGATTGGAACTTCCAGATATTCTTGTAGAAACTGAAAGACGTGGCTCGTCATTTGATGAACTGTTGACCATCCCAGAGCAGGATGATTGGTTATACACAGATGGAAAGTCAACATCATGCATTGCTTTTATTCTCGAAATGTACAAGGAGGCAGGTTTATTTGACCCAGTTGGTGATTCTATTCAAGTCACAGAGTTCACAGTAAGTCTTCCATACTCGAGAAATTAAACTATTTCAAGAGATGACAATGGTCATTCTCCTATGGCAACTGATCTGGTAATATATGTGACCACACATTTTAAGATTTTGTATCTCTTGTTAGCCTGACTTCACATGTGCAGGTACTGAACTTGACAGATCGAAAGCAACAAATGTATTAGAGCAAAATGTACTCTCTGTAAGATGATGGGCTAGTTAGACGACATTGATTAATTGTTATGATATGTCAAATTGCAGATAAAAGATGCTTACTCTTTGAGGTTTTTCGAGAACAATACAGAGCGCTTGCCCAAATGGTGTAATGATGGAGATGATGTTAAACTCCCCTTCTGTCAGATCCGAGGAAAGTATCGGATGGAACTCCCCGGGTATAACACAATGGACCCATATCCTCACATGAACGAGAGGTGCCCGTCTATGCCTCCAAAATATTCTAGGCCACAGGATTGCTGATGCCCATGTGTAGTCTCATCTCTTTGGGATTATTTCTAAAGCAAAGAAAAATCCAAAAGTTCATGTAGATATTGATTGTCATCATATTGAATGCAGAACTAAGAGTATAATGGTATTTGCTGTAAATAGATTGTTAGAAAGGTAGTGGAGGAAACGGGTAATCCTAGTGTTGCAGGATGTATGTGGTAGAAGATACTGCTCGTCTTTTCAAATGGAATAAACATGTTTAGTTTTTCCAATTTTCTGAAAAAAATATGATAAGAAGAATGTTTACCATGTTTTGAGGATTGACAAATTTGGCAGCCGATCTCCGCTGTTCTGAAGCATGAAGTTAGCATTTCTTTGAGCCGTCAAGCCTCGAAGTTCTTGCCATAGGCTTGTTCAGGATCTTTGTATGCTGTTACGGTGGTTTCTTCTGCCCGCGTGATTTGAAATTTGAGCCCTTGGAACGGAGACCCTAACATATCGTAGTAAAGTCCCGGCACATTTCCCAAGAAAACCCAGTAGGGGACTAGGTAGTGGATGGCAACTAGGGTCTCTGTCCTTGCAGACTTCTTACCAGGGAAGCAGTAGGGTGGAATCGGTAACCGGCTCTCATATCTGTTGGGGTCCAACTCTAATGGTTCCTGGAAAATGCTCTCATCCATGTGGATCATGCTTGAAACCCAGAGTACCTGCATAGAAACACAAAGCTGCAACAGTTCTCCTTTGTCTGTGTTCCCGGTGAGCAGCTGGGTGGCCATTTTCCCGGTGGGTTTCCTTCGTTGTCCCGATCTGGATGGGCGCAAAATATGATCACCTGGGTATGTCGGGTTTACAGTAGCTATAAGAGGGATGTCTATGTGACGGTAGAAGTGCCCAAAAAAGTATCGATACCACACTGGAATCAGCAAAAGTCGGAACCCGACGTCATGCCTAAGAGTCAGTTTTGTCATGTTAATGTGATTCGCGCACGGGGACGTCTATGACGCATGGGAAAGGAGAAACGAGGGGGCTAGTCCCGACAAATTAACCACGTTTGATGATTGTTAGAGATCCTTCTCTCTCTCTCTCTCTCTCTCTCTCCCTGGATCTGGATAACCATTTTGCCGGTGCCGGTGTTACCTCCCGACAACTACTAGAATGAAGAAGTGTAAACATGAATCTACTTGGGAATTTGCTCCGGTGACAAGTTCCAAATGACACAGTGACCTTTGGATCAGATGAAAGCAGAACTACCAAACTACTCAGACAGTATTATCTTGTATCCATTGCACTTTCCTGTTATTCCTTCTGCTCAGACTCTTTTCCTGTCACTGACTTCTCAAGAAATGTTGGAAAAATCATTCATTAGCTGTAGACTTGCAACCTCTGATCAAAATGAGGCAGCAGCTTTGTTTACTGAATGAAAGCCACAGCGATGTCTAGGCTTGTTGTTGTCATGGTGAAACTATAGAATCTACTGGAGAAAAGGGTAGGACACTTGCGATGGTACACACATTGCGAGAATCAGTTACTGTTCTTGGATATATCTAACTCTCAAACAACAGATGTTCAAGCAGATAATTCCGGAGAAATGTAATTGAGAATTTCTTGTTCTAATGTGGAATTTGCGCCAGTAACAATTCATGGATTCCATCTACTCCGCCTTGGCAGGGATATGGTTGCCGCCAGTCGCAATTTTGTAAACATAGAACCCAGTCATAAGAGCACTGAAAGATGAGAAAAAGACAGCCTTATTAGCCAGATGATGTGTCAGTATATGCAAAAGAAGAAGCTACAACAGAAAGAAGAAGTTAATGTCTTCTTATGTTTGACAAAGAAGCATATAGAGGCATACAAATACATAAGATTACTTGCTACAAGAAGGAAAACAAAATCATGCTTGAAAGAAAGTTCTGGACCATAAGAAAAATATAACACCCAGAAACAATGAAGTCAGAGTACAGAGCTAAGCCAAAATTTTGTGCTAAAACCTACCTCAATCCAGCAACAATACCTGCCGGCATGACCTTAGAAGTCTGAATATACCGCTGTCCCATGACAAATGTAAGTGCAGCAGCAATAACTGTGAGTGAGAAAAAATCAGTTCCAGCTCCTAAATTCCCATCATTAGAAAGCAAAGACAGGCACTGACCAGGGAAACTAAGATTCATGTATCTGTAGCTGATAGCCATAATAGCTGAAAATAAGCATGTCCTACTTACCTTCAAGATTAGCAAGAGTGAAATTTAAAACTCAAAGGGAAAATATGTTTTTTCAATGTTTAATGATTGCCTTGCCAAAACTCTTGTTCAATAAGAAATAACTTTGCCTGTGTTGTGTAAAAATATAAACACGGCATATTGAATATGCACAATAGTTGGGAGCAGAATGTGTGGTAAGCTTAGGATTGTTCAAGACTCCATTTTCCTTGACAGCATGCCTAAACAGATTTCACTACAGGCCAACATGTTGACCATTGGACTCCATCTAATATTTCACTTCACCCTAGGACCAACACCTACCAAAGGTTCATTCCCTTATGAAAAATCTGGATGGGCATCACAAAGCCACTGATATTTCTTATTCTAAACATGCCCAGAGTCAACTATTTCCAACCCATTATCAATGCCTGGAAGCACAATGGTTCATCCGATTGAGTAAAGAGAGGTAAAGAGAAGGGTCAATAGAAATTAAATCAATAGAAACCGAATAAAATCATCAAACCAATGCAAAATGAATACAATCGCTTTCCACCAAAGCATGGATCATCAGTGAGTGATAAACAGAGAATGCACAAGATATTTCCCCTTTCATGTGAACAAAATGTAAACATCAGCACTCGTCCATATGCCCCTATATTACACGCATATAGGGAATCGTCCATCGTCGGCAACTTGTTCCCTCCACAAGCCAATAAATAGATATTCGTCTAACCAATTCAACAGTCAGTTTTAACATATGCTTTTACAGAATCTCTCATCATCAGGAATTTACATTGAATTTTAAGCAATTTCAAAGGTTACAGAGATCAAGCTAAAAAGACATTGGCACTGGGCACATCAATTGCTTAACCAATACAAATGACAGCTCAAAGCAAAGCATTGGCCTGTAAGAGCTGAATTGAGCTTACCTGTCTCGAGGATCAGGGCAAAGTAGGAGTTTTTCCGCTTCTCAAAAGCTTTGAGGCTCAAGTAACCCGCCAGGATGAGCAGCAACCCGCCGCCTGCGCCGCCGCCAAGCGAGGCCACGCTCCGCTTATTCAGGTAGCCGACAATCCCTCCGACTACCAGAAGGATCCCATAAGGGATCGTGAAGCAGAAATCGTACATTTTTCTTTCCCTCTGTCTCGCTTTCTCCTCCTCGTGCTCGATGAAGGCAACGATATATCAACGGCAGTGTCCTGGGAGCGCGAGCTCCACACGCGACGTCGCCGGTCAACGCTCAGCAACAGCCCCACTTTTCTGTTTTCCATTTTTACGCCCATGCAGTCGCTCAAATAACGGAAATGCGCGTAGCGTGTCTTCTGAAGGCCGTCTTTCCCTGATGGGCTCGATCAGATAATGGGCCAGCCAGAGGGCCCATAACCGGCCCATTCCGTCCTCTGTTTTCCCGCTAGGGAGAGGCCCCTATATGTCGGTTCAGGAAATTTTAGCACGCTGGGAAATTTTAATTAAATTATGATAAATTAACAAATCACTAACTAATATAAATTATAAATATTTTATAAATATTTTCTAATAAAATTATTGTGACAGGGAATCTACAGCGGTACTTTGGTGTCTGCCATTCCCGTACCTCATTTCAGAACTCTCAGCCCCACAAATTCCTTCCCTCTCTCGTCGCTTCGTGCAGCCAATCCGGTCTCGCGGCTCTAGGGTCTCGCCTCCGATCTAGGGTTCCCTCCTGTACTTACACCATGATGCCTCAGCCAGCCACCGGAGCCGCTCCCAACCCACAGGCCCAGCCCCCGATGCAGCAGTACCCGCACCAGACGATGGCCGCCCCTCCGCCGCCGACGCAACACCAGCAGTGGATGATGATGATGCAGCAGCAGGCCGCTCAGCCGGTGCCCCCGCCGGCCGGATGGACGCCGCAACCTGTCCCTCCGCCTGTGCCAGCTCAGATGCAGCAGTATCCCGCTAGTCCGTACGCGTCCGGGGAGATCAAGTCGCTCTGGATCGGGGATCTACAGCCCCACATGGACGAGAGCTACCTAGTCAGCTGCTTCGCTCACACAGGAGAGGTACTGGATTGATTTTCTCTCTGCAATTCATAGATGGACGCCCGAACACTTAACCCCTTATGTGGTGTGTTTTTTTTTCTCGCTGAAGACTTGGGAGTTGGGACTATTTGAAAGAGTTTTTTTTTTTAACGAAATCATGGACAGTAGAAAAGTGATGCCTTGATATGCCAGCGGATAGTGTTATGTGCATGCATGACAATTGTCAGAGCTGTTTCTTTATCCACACTTGTGTAATCAGGCCATCATTGTGTTCCTCTGAAAAATGAAAGCATTAGATATATGTACGACGTTTGGCCTTTAAGTTAGAGTAGTAGGGCCACAGATGTGTGTAATCTTCAAGCTATATTAGCTTCCCTTACTTCTTGCAATATGTATCCGTTCCCTCCAACTTAGCTTATCTTTCTGGTGCATAGGTTCTTTCTGCAAAGGTTATCAGAAACAAGCAGACTGGTCTTCCTGAGGGCTACGGCTTCATTGAGTTTACAACACGTGCTGCAGCAGAAAGGATTCTGCAGACTTACAATGGCTCACTGATGCCGAACTCTGACCAGAACTTCCGGATGAATTGGGCCACACTTGGTCCTGGTGAGAAACGCCAAGATGATGGTCCTGAGTACACAATTTTTGTTGGGGATTTGGCTGCTGATGTTACGGATTACTTGCTACAAGAAACTTTTAAAGCTGTTTATTCATCAGTGAAAGGTGCAAAAGTTGTGAATGATAGGATGACTGGACGTTCCAAGGGGTATGGATTTGTCAAGTTTGGTGATGAAGCCGAGCAACTGCATGCCATGACTGAAATGAATGGGAGGTACTGCTCTTCTAGGCCCATGCGGATAGGTCCAGCTGCTAATAAGAAAACAGTTGCTGGCCAGTCATATCAGAATGGTACATTTCACAACTTCCTCTTGCTGAAATTATTGTTTTTTAATGATAGATGGCATTCTAGTTATATTTTCTACCCTGATTTGTGTGCACTGAATTGATGTTGCTTGAGCTAATTTTGTAGAAATGCAAGTTTGATGCCTTCTGTTGATGACACTTTCAGTGTCTCAGGGATCAGAAAAAATTAGAGTCACTATTTCCTTCCAGTACTTTCGGGTGCCCTTAATTCCATAAAACAAGCAAAAACTTATATAAGACTCATGTTGTCGTAAAGCAGGAAACCAAGAGGCTCTCCCTCTGTAGGGCCTGGAACTGATTTCGGCTGAAATAATCCCACTATAATGGGTGGCCTCACTTTAGGTCAGTTATGTTATTATGTCACAAGCTTTCAATACTTATCTTGTGGCATTTCCTATGCTACCTTTCAAATACTCAGCTTCATAGTTTGTCCCCAGTCAGATTTATTTTTTTTACTGCTTTCCCGAAGTTTATGTATACATCCAATTCCTTCTAGTTAAGGTAAGTTTGGCAAGTCCAAAAGCTTTATGTCCTATTATCACTTCTCTCGGTTCCATTATGCGATTATTTAACTTATTTTACCAACACCAAGCTCATTTACAGCATATATCAGCTCTTTTCCACTTCTGTTCTTGATTCCTGGCAACTTTGACACCAAATATTGGCGTTACTGATGGCTATTTTTAGAAGGAAACTGTTGCAGCAATTTTTGTTGCCTCTTCAGTACTTTGAATGGCATTTTCAAACTTCTGTAGTATCCATGCTCCTCATTTTATACATTCATTTTGGTCAGTTCCTTTTACTGGAAGGACTTCAGGGATTCTATCTAGGGGTTATGGGCAAAGCTTTCTTAGACGGCTATAATGGGGGATATCCTTGTTGCATTTTTCTAATAAATGACTTCATTTTCATTTGTATACTTGCCTTCCCTTAATAATTTTGTGTCATGCCACTGAGAAGTTCTGTGGAGATGGACCTGTGGGTTTTTCAATTATCTGACTCTCCAAGTAAATACTAGGTTTGTTTGTACTCTTTCTTATTCATGAACAAGTCTGGTATAAATGATTGATGCGGTTTCTATCAAATGACTGCTGCATAATGTCAATTGATTTGGACTTGTGCTTGTTGATATCTTCACTTTATTTTGAATTACTTAAAATTTGACTTTAGTGAGTCGGGAAGTCACTGATTGGAGACTTGTCTGTTTTCTTTTTTTAATATGGTTTTTTCTGCTTCTGTTATTATTATAACATTATTGTACATTATTGGGTTATTGGCTGTTATTTTTTCTTTCTGCGCTCATATCTCCATCCAAAATTTTGCAGTTTCTGAGCAGAATGGCTCTGGTTCTCATGGCGAGAATGATCCCAACAACACAACAGTGAGTGACTTGTTCCGTCATTTGAACTGGCAATGTATAATATAATGGCAGATAACAACTTTTATATTGCTGTGGAGCATAGATATTTGTTGGGGCCCTGGATCCAAGCGTTACCGATGACCTCCTGAGACAAGTATTTGGCCAGTTTGGTGAATTGCATAGTGTGAAAATTCCAGCTGGAAAGCGCTGTGGGTTCGTTCATTTTGTTAACAGGTACCAATGAGGTGGTCTAAGAAAGAACTAGATAAAACCAAGTGCTTCAAATATTAGTTCACAAGAAGAATAAGGAAGAATGCAGTCGGGAAGAAAGAGTGGAATATGTTGTAAGGGAGCTTTTCATAGCAATTACTTCAGAAGACACTTGATTCAAATAGTATTTGATCTACTTAATAACGTGGGCATTGTATTGTGCACTTAATTTGTCAAGTTTTACCAAATGACTACTCATTCATACTCTGGCTAGATTGTCTGGGTTTGTCACATTGGAAGTTCATGTTGTATTTGCACATTTGCATTTTCAGAGTTTCTGCTGAGCAAGCCCTCCAAATGCTGAATGGAACCGTGCTAGGTGGACAGAGCATTCGGCTTTCATGGGGCCGCAGTCCCTCAAACAAGCAGGTTTTTTAATATTGTCTGATCTACACTGACTCACGAATGTATCAGTCACAGGCATGCCCCATGTTGATTGACCTCATCGATCTTGTATTTCCAGGTTTCAGCACCAGAGCAGACCCAGTGGAACAGCGGATTTTATGGATATTCCCAAGGATATGAAGGATATGGGTATATGCCTCCTCAGGACCCTAACATGTATTATGGAGGAGGATACTCGAGTTATAATTACCAGCAGCAGCCCCCAGCTTACCAGCAGCAGCCCCCCACTTACCAGCAGCAGCTTTCTACTTACCAGCAGCAGCCCCAGCCGGTAAATACTTTTTCTTTAATGAGGTAATGATATTCACTTCACATAGTGAAACTAGGAAGTAGGTAAGTACTCAGTTTGGAGGCTTTGATGTTGAAAATGTGGATCTCCTGAAATTCTTGCCTAACAGGTTAAGGTTAGTGAATTCTTGACATGAAAATAATTCCATTAGCTCATTTTATTTTCTTCCTTTCTTATTTCTTTTTTAAATCTTTGGGGAGGAATTGAAGTCAGGGTGAACAAATCCTCATTGGATTTAGGTTGTTACAAATAATGCTTGTACAGACACACGAACAACTCATACGCACTCGATATGCTTTTCTCTGTATAGATTTCTCATCTTCCATTCTAATCAAGCCAATTTTGCTTTGGTGCAGTGATGATTGAGTTTAAATCTTAGCGGGGGCAATAATCTACGTGCATGTCATGGTGCCGGTATCTGTGAGAGTCGAATTAGCCTTGTGTCGTTATGCAGTCACTTTATGTTGTGTCCTCTCCGGGGCTTCTCTACTTTAATTTAGTGAAGATACTCCTGTTTTGGTGCTGGAGGCTAGCATTGCCAGCTATAACTCTGATGAACCTGAGTTTTCGGACTTGTCGTGAATGGGTTTTTACTTGATAGTTGATACCGATTTCATCTACTATCCTATGTTGCTATAATAATTTATTCCCTTTTGCTTCTGAATGTAGAATATGGGATAAAATATGCGAGGTAAAATCTCTGTTATGCAACAAAATTAGAGGTTTTAGCTCAATTTCATCGTTCCATGGCAGAGCATGTACGAGAATCCAAAGAGTGCATGAGTGAGTCTTCATCACCCGTTAAAAGTGGCAAGTAGGAATCTGCCTGTGTTGATGAAGACGAGCGGTGATCAATCAAGAAGATGAACAGCGTACAGTGTGGAGCCAAACTTAGAATACCTCACTTCGTCCTGCCCGTGTCATTCTCTCCGACTGGAGGTATGGCATAAGTATTGTCAATTTCCCTAGAGAATCTTTCAGCAATGAAGCGGTTGTCTGAACTCTAAAGATCAAAGGCAACAACGATCAATGCACGTGTATGTTAATCGAATACTGGAATCCAATTACAAAGGCTAACAACTTGATAAATGTCCTCCCAGCTTCAAGGCATTTGCCAAAGTCTATGTCTAAAATTTGCAATGTAGCTAAGGAAACCTAATCACAGCAAAACAGTCGATGATACATGGTTAAACTTTCACTGCGAATAACAGCATTTTCCACAGGGCCTCTTCAAACAATCCTATGATCGCTAGTCTCCAGCTACTGGGCTTCAGGCATCTGGTTCTTCATTGCATTTTCCTGCACAGCCTGATAAAGGAGAAGATGCCCTCTAGTTAATTAGCAGTCAAATAAGAAACGTATGGTAGATGCAAACTACAGCTTTAAAAATGTTGAAGTTACGACACTTGTACCTGTAAGAGCTCGGTCATTTTGCCCGTCCTCTCATTCTCCAGTGCTTTTGGAACTGTATCGTCATTGGAGGGGTTCATAAGATTAGACTGTATAGCCTCAAATGACTCAGTAAACATAGGAAGCTGCTCTCCAGTAACAGCTTCGTCTTCTGGGGCACTGCTTGATTTTTCAACAGCTTGATTATTCTCAGCATTATCTGCTTGTGAAGAAGTCTGAGAACTCTTAATGACTTCTGTTACAAGGTTCTCAGAGGACTCATTGGGAGGCGATATCATCGGTTTGGTTTCTACTTCATCTAGTGCCTCTTCACTTGGTTCATCACAAGGACCGTTCTCACTGCTTTCAGGGACCTGTTTCTCACAAGGTGTCGATTGAGCAACAGGATGGATAACTTGTAGGGCAATTGGTTGAGTTTCTTCACTTAGGGTTGGAGATAAATGATGAGAATCTTGGTTCCCAACAGAAGCTCCTTGGTTCTGAGTAAGTGCCCCATCATTTGCAGAAGAGACAGTTTGAAGCACCAAAGGGACCATGTTTCCTCTTGTGTGGGCCGAGCTAACAGCCTGAAGTGGTACTGGAGACATGACTTTGCTCTTCAAGGCCACTGAACCAGCTGAAGGGGACGCAGAAGGATAGGCAACTCCATTCCTTTCTCTAGAACGGGAAAAGGACCCACCATGAGCACGCCTGTAATTCTCACTCTGAAAGGGCATTTCATTTCTCTTTATCATGTGAACATTTGGAGCTACATCATTTTCCGCAGAAACAGGAACAAAACGTCCAGGCTTGAACACAACACCCCTTAGAAGAGTGTCTGAGTTGCGAACCCTTACAGTAAGCAAGTAACCTCCATCGAACTCTCCTTCAAGGAAGCCGGAGACTGCTTGTCCTGTCACGCCATCTCTTAAAACATCACTTGGATCTACTGGACGGAACTTGCCCTCACTTGAGCCTCTATAACCAGACGAATGAAATTCATCCCCCCCATCAGGAAAGAAATTTGGATCCTCCAAAGCAGGATATTTTCTTGGTCGGCCACGTTTGCGCTTTGCCGGGACAATTGATAGAGCTTCAGCATTGATAACTTCATTGGATTCATTCATCATATTTGTCTATCTCGCAAAGTCTATTATACCTGCAAAAGGACCCATCTCAGATGACCAGTGCTAGGAACATTATTTGAAAAGATTTGTTTCCAAGCTATAAACCATGCAATTTCGAAAATATCATACTTTAGATGCAATTGCGAGAAGGAATAGTCCTTCACATACAATACCTCAAGGTGCAACAACTGAAGATTCCAGAGTTTGATAAGCTAATCCTAACCATTGCCAGTTACAATCTTTCTAGGTTTGCTTCAATTCATTCTACCAAGGACATCATTATACTTGCACAAAAAAAAAATTAAAGATAGAATTCATGCACAGCATAGAATCACTGCAGCGTTATGGCATCATCTAATTATAGTGACACAAGACTGAGGCCACGGAGGAAACTTCCTGGTTTGACTCATGACTCTCACATCCCCTTTCCGCAGCTAAACAAAAAACTGCCCTACTTCCATGCCAATAGATTGATCATTTGATTGCGTCAGTCCACTCCCAGCCATAAATCACACAAACAAAAGTGCTCTTCTTAATTCAGCCAACATAACTAGATAGATTGATCAAAATGAATTGTTGTTTTGACTAAACAGTTATGGATGGATTGACAATAAATTGCAATTGAATCAACTAATCAGGTGTATTTTTTCACATTCATAGGAGTTTGGAGTTGGGAGGACAATATTTTCCAATCACAAAAATATCAAGGAAGTCTCTTTTTCTTGGCATTGAACTGACATAACAGTGAACTCAATTGGCATATACCACTGCTCAAATTAGGTGAAGCTCCACAAGAAATCAATGGTGAGCAATACGTAGGTGCTCTCTGCAATCCCACTGGAAGTATCAAAATCACGTGCTAAAATTATCTGGATAACAAGTATTGGTATTGCATTGAGTACAAACACCAGAGAGAGAGAGAGAGAAAGAAGAAAAATCAAACTGCTGAGACAAAAACTCCACAAGCCAAAACTTTTCCAGAATGGCACGGTTTCCATCAGCAGACGGCAACAAAAGGGGAGAAAAGGAAGAGCATAAAACACTGGAAATAAGGAAATCAAGTCGAAAAACAGCAACATCGGGCAGCCACCAAACTACTATACCAGAAACCCTAAGTTGAGTAAAAAGAGTGTTGGCGGACAAATTCGAAAAATCAAACCGAAGCAAAGCTCCCAACTTGAAATCCAACCAACGAGTCAAACACCACATTCAGCTACAGTTACGCATGACGGGACAAAGACCCATCCCGCCGCAGCACAGCTACTGACATATAAGTTCACAGACAGGAGAAAACAAGGGTTTGAGAATCAGCGGACCCACCTTGCCCGCGGCGTAGCTATCGAGGTCGAGCCAAAGAGATAGACTTGCCCAGAGGAGCAGCTGCGACTTCTTCCTCCCACCGCGGGGACGAAAATCTTCGAATCTGAGATATTTTTGTGTTATTTGGTGAGGGACTCTGTCCTTTGACCTGAGAGACGCGCCGGCCGATCGTGACAGTGTGTGGCGGAGCGTGGCGTGGTGGCGTTGGGCAATAATCCAGGGCAGTTCAGACCACAACCCAGTAAAGTGCAGCTTCGACATCAACCAATGGGAAATAGCCACGTCAACCCACGTGGCTACTCTTCTTTGGTGGAGTCTACCGTACATCTCACGACTCACGAGATCCTACGATTTTTCGAGCAGCCTAGAGCGAAGCGAAAGAGCCCTCGTGTGCAAGGCATCCTAATAATAGGCACGTAGCCCGGAATCTCGATTCTCGACCAAACAGGACTGAAATCGTAAATATGACCGATCTCCTCCTTTTGCGTCATCATCCCATGTTCACAGCCGGTGACTCATCGGGAAACTGCCTAAGATGCTGTCAATCTTAATTATCTCAATATATGGATACCGAGTTCTTTTAATCTTTCCAGACATACACATTCTTGTAGACAGAGTCAAATAGTCTCAAATGTGTGCAAGTTCTGGCACACACTAGCAACTTATCGACTATATTATCGGTGGATATCATGCGGGCAGCCTTAGGCAAGGTCATCCAAAGAGCACAGAGCGTAGGTGCAGTGCAACGTGTTCTCGAGGATCTTAGCCTCAGGCTGCGATGAGAACTGTGGTGGGCCCAAGAACAGGGTGGGCCTTTACTGGGCCGACCCAACTTCTCTTTGGGTTTTGGGCCGGTCAGGCCTTTAAGCTCAAATGCCTTCCTTCTGAGACCACGGTTGTGCTGATGAAGTCATGAAGGCATTTCGGAGCCGAAAACCCTCACATCTGAATTAGTTAAAATTCATTAATTTTTTTTTAAGTGGGGGCGCTTAGAAGGGAAATGAAATATTGGGAGAGTGGGGACAAGGTCCGGATCAATTCAATCCATGGATGGAAGGGCTCGGTACATACGGAATTGCAAATCGGGGTCCTTATAAATCGCATCGCTTTCACCTCGCTCCCCAAACTTTTACAAAATTAGTCAGTTACAAAACCCGACCCGGAGAAGAATGCAGGCGGTTTTTCGTCAGAGTGGGCCCGTATTCCTCACCGCCGACTCCCACCGCTAATCCGCCTCCGGGATGCTCTGGAGCGCCGGCCTCCACGGGCGATGGAGGGAGCCGGCGGCAGCGGTCAGCAGCTGGGTCGCCGGCACGGGCAACTCCTTCACGTAAGCCCTCCCGAGCAGCAGCTCCTCGAGCTGCCTCCTCGTGACCCTGACCCTGATGACCACTCCCACCGGGGGCGTCCGCGGATCCATGCTTTGGCAGCGGAGGCCCTCCGCACCCGCGGGCCCCTCATCCTCCCCCGCCATGGAGCCCCAGTCGTCGCCGCCCCAGTGCACTGCTGACTCGTGCCCCATGCAGTTGCCCATTCTTTCCTTCTTCTTCTTCTTCTTCTTCTGCTTCTTCTTCTTCTTCGTGTGCAGAAGGAAGAGAAGAAGATTGTGGGAAGTGGAGAAGTGGGCTGGCGCATCAATTAAATGCTTACGATTACGCACCAGAGTGGGTGTCGATTATCTCGGTGGTGATGGTGGCGGAGGAAATAAACAAAGAGTATAATATTTACTTATTTATATATCTGTATGTTCATCTGTTCTGGGAAGAGATTGCTGTGCCATAATATTATATTTTCCCGGTCTTCAACCCCCGACAGCCATAGATGAACTGGACGCCTAGCTTCGAAACATGCGAAATTATCATATGAACTTCTAAACTCGAGCGTGACAGTTTTTTTTTTTTCTTTCTACGTCATGATTCTATCGGTACCTAACAGCTTCGGGTTTCGAGGCCGCCTTGCTCCACCAAATATAGATCGGCGTAATTGGGTTGAATCGTTTACTTTAGATCTCGCTCGGTATAGGTCGAGTTACTGCTAACCGCGCGCCGTGGCCTTGGAACAAGAGGAGTGTAGCAATTGCCGAACTAGTTAATCATCGGAAATGTATCAAACTCTGATCAGCCGGTCAAGAGGTGATTACATCAGAAACCTGTTAACCACTGGAATCTTTCAACGAAAAGCATTTCATATAAAACACATATAATAATTTGTCCTATCGAACCTATCGATTTGGCAAACAGCAACAAAACAGTTGCATGCTATTATCTACCAAAGGCTCAAGAATGCATACAATATGGCATATTTAATTATCGGGTAAGTCCAAACTAAGATCGAGGAGACATGGGTCGATGCTGCGATAGTTACATAAACACCCGAAATCCCGCGTAGTAGAGTAAGTAAACCACACGAGAAGAAATGTGGCCGACTTACCCTACACTGAGGACACCGATTCGAACCGGAAAGTGGATGAAGAAAATGGACGGCGTCGTCAATACCCTATAGCCAGCAACGCCTCTCCTTCGCAGTGTACAGGTCCTGAGTTCCGCATGGCATCATCATCTGTCATCCGATTGCGTGTCTTCTCATTCACTGGTCGCCTTTAAACGTGCGCTGGTTAGGAAGGAGTTGGGTGGGAGGAATCTCTTCTACTCCTTTCGTCTCTGGTTCCATTCCCTCCACCACACGCCCGCCGCCGTCTTGCTGATGATTCCATGAACGAATCTTATATCGGAGTGAATTCCAATTCTGTCGACAAGACACCGACGAGAAACCGGAAATGAAACTAAGGTAAATGAAGATAATATATTCTTAAGAAATATGCATTATATATATATTTACTATATATGATACACTGTACTTTTCATTCAAATATAAACTTAATCTCTCGTAAATTCATTGAAAATTTAGTATTTGATCATTCGTCATGAGCTCAAATGTATAACTACTCATTGGACTTCTCACCAACCATCACGTTTGGCTTCATTGATTACGTGTACAAATCAGTATGATTAAAATTATGTGCATTCACAATTCGAATTGTCTAATGTGGGTTGCGTCATGCTGATTCCATGCATGCGTGGCATGACAAATGTGCAAAAATCAATAACCCGTCCTCTCTCGCCCTTCATCCCTCCACCATGAAGCCGCCCTTAATCTATTCACTAGCTTAACATTTGCTCTTGAAATATTCGAGATTCGGTACGGTGGTATTGACCGGTCCCATTTTCGAATTTAGATCAATCGGACTCTTTGCTCTTGTATTCTTTTTGGCTATATGGATGTGTTGTATAAATGGAAAAAAAATATGGAAAATATTTAACTTCGAAAAATATAATAAAAAAGAACTATGAAATATAAGATAATCGGGTATTTACATATATACTATATATATTCATCTGAAGAAACCTCTTCAAATGTCGAATGTTAATATGGGCTCAGAAAATACAAATTGTTGATCAATCATTCTTTGAAGAAATCGTAGTAAAATTGAAAATTCAGACGAAATTTGTGAGTAAGTGTGATGCTTTGCCCATCATTTAATCTTGCCCGCTCAATGGTGAACTCATTTATATGAGAAAACCTCCATTATTGATTGATTCAAAGAGCTGCGAGAGATATATATCGATGCAGTCTCGATCTCAGGAGTCGGTCCACCTTGTAACGGAGAAGATCGGATTTTCACGACGAATGGACATTCTTCTCCGTGAGATTGGATATTTATAATGATCCGAGGCGCCTGTCCGCCCACACGCTCCTCGTGTACTATAGGCAGACGTGTCGGTCCAACTAAAGGGAGGTTCGCTATTTGCACGACGGTCGGGTTGGTTGACATACTTGTTGTCGGTCAGATATCGGCAAACCGACTAAGTGCAACCGGGTGGTACAACTGGATAAGAGCGAATCGATCAAGCACAATTAGGTGGTCCAACCGAATGGGAACGGTTTGCCCATCACATACGATATGGTGGTTCGATCGATCACAGAAACTTAAATATGCAGGGGAATTGCATTGAATGAGAAACCCTAGCCAGAGGACAAATTGACGTTGCTTTTTTAATTGCGACCCGTCACGAGAGAACGATGAACGTGAATTACCCCAATAAATATTCAGTATGTATTACACAACCAAATCACTGTACGAGGACCACTAAAATGAAAAACACATCAACCTCTTGTGACAATTTTCTTATTTTTCTAAGCTTTTTAAAATTAAAAAAAAAAAAGAGCATACGTGTCCTCATTTTATTGATTTTTACACCACAAGTTCGTTATTAAATACACACTAAATATAAGCTCGAATTACCCACCCAAGACGGGAAGGAAAAAAAAGAAAAGGATGAGCACGAATCCAAGTTATTTGTGATACGATCATAACATCGATGAAGCAAAACTCGCGGATGCTACTATCCGGATCGCACAAGTTGTACGTATGTTCCAAGACAAGTTCGAATCTTTGACCATGTCTTCCACACCACATACTGGTAGTGTTAAAAGTGCGGTTCAGGCCGGTTCAAAATAGACTTGAAACTGTTTGACTCAATAATAGTTTGGTCCGTTTGTTTAACGGGTTGGTCCGGTTACGGGTCATTGTTCAAACAAATATGAACCGGCCCAGAACCGTTTATAAACGGGCCAGTTTAGCCTGTGAACCGTTCATTTTTTTTAATTTTTTTAAAAAAGTTATTTAAAATGAATATTTTTTATTTTTAAATTTTAAATTAACCTACAAAATCCAATCGTTGATTTGCAAACTTTTTGGTAGTCTAGGCCAGTTTTCAACGGTTCTGGGCCGGTTACAATTACAGGCCGTGGTGTAACGGTCCGTGCCAGTTACAGTTCAATGAGTTCATATTTCGAAACCTACCCATAACCGCTCCAAATCCACTAAGAACGGTTACGTGCCGGGTTAGGAGCAGTATGGGCCTGTTCTGGATTTGGACGGTCCAGTTCAGGTCTAGTTATAGGTCAGCCCGACCCGTTTAACATTTATGTATTTGTGATAGTGTGGGTAATGTGCAGATCCGTAACCCCCCAAGTGTCGGGCGAGCCGAGCGTCGACCACTGGGGAAACCTCGTAAATTAGCGATTCTCACTGGCCGATCGAGTCTTTATGTGTATCTGCTCTCTTCTTGGCATGGGACACATTGAGATTGTAAAGGAGCGACATACAGGGAAACCTTATAAAGGAGGCCACAATGACTCGAACCCCTAAACCGGTGATTTAGCAGACATGGTACTATTGTCCATGAATGGATACAGGCACCAAATCAAGAGCCGTCCAATATGGAAATGGAAAGAAATTTTCCTCAATTGGGATTGAAGTTGTTTTCCTATGAAAGTAGTGTGGGGGGACGCGGTTGTAGGACTGAAGTGAATAGGACCAAGAAATCCGTAGATTTGTTTCAATTTTGAAAATTATTGAGGACTCAAATGAAAATGCAGCTCGGGCGTTTTTCAATAAAATAATAAAACGAACTCTCCGTCTACGGCTCCCTGCTCAGGCATTGCCCGCGCTCGCTCGCTCTCTCTCTCTCTCCATCGAAACCAAATGGGAAACTCTCGCCGGGAAGCGACGAATCTCACTGGGGGATTCTCGGATGGCGCGAAGATTCCATCGAGAGCACCTCCCGGAACTGAGGCCCGAACGAAGAGGCCAGGAGCACGACGCCTGAGCGGAACCAGAATCGAAAATCTCAAAAGCACTGCAGCGCCTATTGATGGGGACGCGCTCGTGTCGGCCAGGAAGTTAGCCGCGCGGCTCTGGAAGAGGCTCCAGCAGTTCCCCGAAACGGCAGTGGCTACCGCCGCCGGTGGAATTAAGGGTGCTCCGGAGAGCCGCCGGAACGACTTGGCTGTTCAGGTACTGTTGAACGCGTTTTCACTTTACATTTGATAGTTTAAGTTTTAAAAATTGCCCTTATATGGGGAAAATCGAGTCGCATGATTTTTAGAGGATCAGTCAGTTAATTCCCTGTCTTCACAGTCATGATCACTGTGACAAAGTCTCTTTCTCAGTGGAATCGAATAGTGCAAAACGATAATGATGGTTAGGCAGGGGAAATGCAGTGTTTCATCATATAAGGATATGTTCTACAAGAGTGATTCGATAACAAATCATCTAGTAAGTCGTTCGACATTTAGCTGTTCCGGCACCGCCCCTGCAAAAGCTTTCAACTGCCCAAGATATGTATGGAACTGATTGTATAGACTTACCTTTGTCTCAGGATGAGCCTTCAACCGGCTTGGAGTCCGAGATAGAGGGGGCAACTAAGTGGAGTTCTCTATGCGGGAAGAACGAACAAACATGTGGCTTGTCAGCGGTACTTGCACTCAAACACGAACTCGAGCAGGCTCAGGCCCGCATCAGGGAACTGGAGGAGACACGAAGCTGCCATTTGAATAAGAGACTCGAACATGTGCCGAGGAAAACCATTGCTGACATTAAAGCCAAGCTTGCCTTCGAAAGACGGGCACGCAAGAGAATGGAGAGAGCTAACTTGAGGTTGGTTGATGAGCTCATAGGGGCAAAGTCATCGGCAAAGTGGCTCATGCGATGCTGTGAGACTGAGAGAAAGAACAGAGAACATATCGAGGATCTGTGCAAGGAGCAAGCTATGAAAATAAAGGAGGCCGAGGCATTGAGTTGGAAGTTGATGAAGCTTCGGATGGAGGCAGAGGAGGAGAGGGAGATGCTTCAGGTGGCTGAGGCATTGCGGGAGCAACAGGTGTACATGAAGCTGCTCGACGCAAGGCTGGTCCTTGACGAGAAGTACTCTGACTTGAGCCTGTTAGTAACCAATCTCGAGAGATTTTTGAGGTTGAAAGGAATCGGGGATGGGACCAGAAGAGAGACTGAAGAGTCCCAAGAGGCCGTCGACTTGGTGAATATCAAAGATGTGAAGGAGTTCTCTTATGGGCTGCATAGACCGAATAGTTTCTTCCAGGAACCTGATGAGGACACTGGTTATATGAAGAACAATACCACGGAGATTGAACCAGTACTCATTTCTAGTCCTGCCAGCGTCCTCAGAGATCTAAATGCAATCATCACCCATGAGTGCAGTGGGGAGGATCACAAGGACATTTTCTGAGGAAAACTCAATGAGATGGCAATGGCAGGGAAAGGACTCGCGCTACCCAACACTCATGAGAGAAAATAGAACTGAGCATCTCCAACAGAAAGACCCACAAGATCGTGCCAGAGTTTGCCCTTAAAAGAGGCAAGAGAAGTGCTTCCTCAGACATGAAGCTGAAAGTAAGAACTGTTTTAAGAGGCTCTTGAGCAAAATTAACATATAGATGCATTACCATATTAATCTTTAGAAAATAATATATTCACAAAAGTTTCAGGGCAGCCCGTGCATCAAGATCAATCACAGCTCATCACAAACATCGCAAAAGAGAAACATAATGCCCAATTTAATGATAGGGGAAGATGTTTTTGAGAAAATAGAATAATGAATTTACTGTAAGAAAAGATGGAAATAAGACATCACGAGCTTGAGCGATCTGGAAGTCGCTTTAGATCCATTTCTACTTGGTGGATTGTCCATTGCATATTTTCCAGTTTCTGCAAAGAAAACGGTTCAATTTAAGATAATAAATTTGTGATGATCAGTAATATTAGGTACAAAAGTTGGGATGTTACCTTCACGATATCGTGGTACTGCCTTGCAATTGTGTCGAAGTGAGGATCAACACCTTGATATTCTCTAAGTCGTGTTACCTGTTAATGAAGGATATCTTCTAGTATCATCAAAAGAGATCAGATCATCTTTTGAATCAAGAATAACTTCAAAACTATATGTGATCTCCACAATAACAAGTTATGCATGATATGAAAGGTGGAAAAGCTCTTCCAAAGTGGATAGTAAGATGCATTGGGAGAGAATTCTGAATGAATATCGAGGATCAGCAGTTTTGGAAGGAAAAAAAAATGACAGTGAAACAGAATGAAATCATCTATTAAATCTGTCCAGTTCATATTGCAATTCTATCCTAAGATGCTCCCAGTGTGATGATCTGTTTGTTTACGGGGTACTCATTCCTAACAGATTAGAACATGATGTTTTGGATGCACATGCTAGGCGAAATTCAGGAGAGAAACAGGGCAAACCGCTTTGTTATATGCAATAGTAGCTTCTTCAGTGGCCTCAACAAGATACTTCCTGCAGAGAATCATAAGCTCTTTGTAAATATCACGGCAACTTATAAATCAGATGATCATGCAGAGACCTCAGATTCTACCTTATCTTATGGAGAGCTGGAATTGACTCTTGCGTATAGGTCTCGTAGAGGAGAATATGCTTCAAAACTCTGCAAAAACGTTTCCCAATATCATCAGATTGCAAGTATAAGGACTGATGAGTGAAAATTTCAGCACAATAACATAAAGTTTGATTTGGAGGCCCCATCCAACATCAGCATTCTGAATAGTAAATGTATGGATCCAATAGCAACATTTAAAACTCAAATCAATCAAAGCGCATGAAAATGATTATATTTGCTAAAATAGAATAGGAAAAACAATCTAAGAAGGTGACAGATGCAAGACTAAATGGATGGAACAAGAAGCGGCTCAGAACTTTACCAACCTTAATTTAGCACTCATAGTCTCACATCTTTTGCATAGCCAAGTCTTTTGTAGTTCATCCTTTAGAGCAAAATCACAATAATTTAAAATTAGAAAGATCTCGTAGAAGAAAATTACTCACGAAAATTTTGATGTGAGGTAACTTACATATTTATGTTGATGTTGCAATTTTAAATCCTTGACCAGCTTGATGAGCACTCCTAGTATCTGCTCTAAAACCTGCAATAATTAGTTCAAAGGTCAAGAATCAGTACCCAGTGAACAGGTAAACAACCAGGAGTATTATAGATTAATATACCAAAGCTTGAAAGAGATACTCCGATTAAGGTTACATACGTTGTAGTACTCAGTAAATTTCCTATCTGCAGAGTATAGGTCTTCTCGTAGAGCCACTTCTTCTCTTTCAATCTCCTCCATGATAGATTTCACCCTGATAGTAAAAATTAGGAGATATTTGGCAATGGCAGATAAAAGGGAAAATGACAAGGAACATTTACAGCTCTGAAACATTGAGAGCACTTTTTAGAAATCCTTTTTCAATAGATTTTCTCCTCAAGACATTCTAAATAGAAACTGTAGGTCAAATTTTCCCAAAGAAAAAGACAAACCTGACACAGGGTTCTCAACCAGAAGGTAATTTCATGTTCCTATTTTCTCCTTAGTCACTACACAGCGGCACCAGATCTAACTTCTCTTCAGTTCTCCATATCCTTGTCCCCCCATATCTTACTGTATTCACACTGCTCTATATTTACCTGCTGATCCAATATCATTTTCACTCCCTATATCCTTGTCCTCCCATTTCTTCCGCACAACAAATAATTCTACTTATAAATTACACTGGGTCCACCAGTCAAATCGAGGGCTAAAAAAAGGCTTGTTTATTATAGCTAACATGAACCTAACTTCTTGAAATCAAAGCAAAATAGCTAAACATTCTAGGGCATGTGAGTTTCTACTTAAACTGCCAAAATAGATGTGCAAAATAAGTTGGAATCTCTATGAGAGATGAAAGCAAATCCAAAGAAGTAAATAAAATCAAACCTTTCAGGTAGACGGGCATTTAAATGTTGATTTCCAGATGACGAATCTGCAAAAATAAAAGCAGTCAGACTTATGAACGTGAATACTATAAAACATTGGACTTGACCAATCCAAAGGAATCGGATTTTGCATGAAGCTCCATCATTCTTGAAATGTCTAAACCATGAAGCCCTTATAGTCCACGTAATGCAACTACAGCATCAAAATCTCGGAGGATGTGATATTTTCTGCTTTATCATCAGTAGAAATTAACAGCCCCCCAAAACATATGGACCATCATCATGTGAGCGATGGGCTCGGGGGTTGTATTTTTGGCACACTCCTGTGTACAGGTGGGGTGATCAATGTATAGCATGTGTGATGGATCTTAGGTCATGTGTATAGGTCCTCACTTTTGTACATGCCACTTCGCACCATTTTGGTAACCGATGAAATTACTTATTGCCCCAAAAAGAAAATCATATGTCATATGTTAATCACAGCATGTATTTGGTTGCTGCAGTAGATAAGAGATTTATGGGTTGTAGGATGTAAGCATATAAGAGAAACACTATTTTTACCAATGTCATCAGCAAATGCTTCAGCCAATCTGTCACATTTCACCTTCAAACGATCCTCAATCTCATGAGACAGAGACATCTGGTATTCTGTCATATCCTATTTAAAAAGTGACCAAAGAAAATAGTTAGTAATCCCATTCTATCGAGTGCCAACTTTCAGTAGCAGAAAAAGGATATATCACATGCATTTATGTTGAGAACACAATACCATGGATAATGGAGTCCTTTGGAGCTGAGTTTGCCATAAATAAGCTGGAGTAATTCCAAGAAAACGATTGGGAACACCACCAACACCAGGTACCCCCACATCAGTATTACCAATAGACAGGGAGTTATTGGCAGCAGAAAGTGTGCTAGTTGCAGAACTGTTTGGATAATTTACTGAGTTTGAGGTTGAGCTTATAGTAACACCAGTACTTGTACTATCAATGGAGCTATGGGACATTATACTCCACTTCTCAATTTCCTCCTCGTGAATCTCACCATCCTTTGATATAAGAGGCAGCCTTAACCTTTGAGCTGCTTCGGCAACAACTAGTCGATGCTCTAGAATCTCATAAACCTAAAGTTGATTAAGTAACAAAGAATAAGTAAAGGTGAAAAGATATCAATATACTTAACATCCTTAAATTAAGAAAGAAGATGCTTCAACAGCAAATCCTTTATCTTTGTTGCCCAGGCATCAACACTCAACATGTTCTCCCATTGAAGAAACTGTTCTTATCAAATCAATCAACACCCATCTTCGTCAATATTGTGCTCTAAATATTATATTGACCTTGCTTCAGCAGCACGCAGGCATTCAGTTGGATACATTTTCTACCAGCAATTAAAATCGAGTTTGAGTATCCTTGTTATGCACCCATATTTTTTAGAATTGTTGAGGAAATGTGACTAAGCTCTTCACCCATTTACAGCAATCACAGTTAGATCACATCTTAGGCTCTCCTAGATATACCAACAGCGGAAACCTGTGAAGGGCTTTTCAGTCCAAGTTGCGGGTATATGCCCTGAGGTTCACGAATCCCTCCAAGACTTGCGATTGAAAGACCTTGTTGATACTCTTCTACCAATGCAATGGCTTCACAGTATATCGCCTACACTCGGATAAGCACAAGTTAGACAGATTAAAAAGGTCACATAAAGGTCACATAACTGTGTACTTTTCGGGTATGTGCAGTCGAAACTAAGTGAAAAAAAAAGTTGAAAATATAGTGATCAATCAAACGACAGCTTCACGAGAAGCAGCCCCACCATGGCCTCCAAGTAACGCAGCCTCTCTCTCGATATTTCTTCTCTCGCCTGAAAATTCAGTTTCCATCGGATCAGCAACACGACCAACCGTAACATCTCAAATTCAACAATCCCGAGCCACATTTCAAAAGCCTCCATCAAGTTCCCTCATTTCCGAGGAAACCGACCAGAAAAAGGCTCGAGAGAGGTACAGAGAAAGAGGGCCGGAGCGTACAAGCTGGAGATCGTAGTAGGCGGATTTGGAGACGAGAGACCCATCGGGGGCCAAGCAGTGCCGCTCCAACTGATCGATAACCTGAAGGACGTCGGCCGGGAGGTTCTGGCCGCCGCCGCCACCGCCCTGAAGCCCCCTCACCATAGACGGCCGAGCCCGCCGATCTGTACGGCAGCTGTTTCACCTTTGAATTTAAGTTCACCAGCGAACTTTACAGGCGGGTCCGAACGGCCTTGAAATCGAGCAGCCGAAGCTGAAAATGAAGCTGATGTCAGGAGCTGCCATAACTAAATTACCAAAAATGCCCCCAACTTTTAAAATTTTTTCTTTTTTTATTTTCCTACATCTTTTTTAATAACTACATTTCACGAGCCAAAAAGATAAGACAACTACACTTTCTCACATTCATCCAAGGTTACATTCACGTTAATATGGTTACTTAATACAATAATATAATGTTTTTATTATAATCTTAACATCTCTTATCTACTTAGCGTTCATGCCAGCAGTCGCCATGTCGCGGACATGAAATTTGCAAGAATCCAAAAGGGGGTTCTACTGGAAACGTTGTCCAAGAACGAGGATCATTTTGGAATTAGTTCTATTCTAGTGGCAAGAAATACAAAGAAAAAAGAAAAAGAAGATACTTGGTAGTTGAAATGTTAAATCTGCAGTCCGGACCGGTTCAAAACAGGCCTGAAACAGTTTAATCCGATTATCGGTCACAGTTCAAAAAAACATGAATCGGCCTGGAGCTGTTCATAAACGGGCCAATTAACGGTTCATGCCAGTTTGAACCTTCAACCATGACCTTTCAACCTTTTTAATTGTTAAATTAAACCGACAAAATTTGTCAACTGATTAGCAAAGTCTTTGACGGTCTGGGTTGGTCCATGCCAGTTTTGCAACAGTTTCAGGCCAGTTCACTAAGAAAATACACCGGATTAGTTTTGATTCAATGGGTCTATTTCTTGTACTCAGTCTGTAACCACCATTCAAATCAATAAGAGCAGTTACGGACTGATTTGGGAGCGGGCGGTCCAAGCGCCAATTACGAGCTTTGACTGACCGGTTCCGGGCCAAATTGGCCCTTTTAACACTCTACTCGGTAGGCTGATGATCTTTTAACAGGCAAACAGGCGGTGGGCCCAGTTCAACATATCTGGAGAGGCCCAATTCGGGCGGCCCAGAGTGAGCCCAAATAAGATACTGATGTCGAGCCCATCATAATAACAAAAGGGCCCCAATCGACGGCTAATGTTTTTTGGGCGAGGGACCACAAAAGGTTGAACCTCTCCCCGCTATTCCTTCAGCGTAATTTGAAGCCTCCACTTCCATCTATCCTCTCGTCTTCAGTCGAGCATGGCAGCCCCATCGACGTGCGGCCAACTTCAATGGACACCACGACGGAAACAGAGCGAGCGAGAAAACAGCCACAGAATGTCACGGATTTTCCCTCGAATTGACAGGTAAAACTGTAGACGTAACTTATTCAAGACTCTTTCTTTCTTTTTTTCGTCGACAGACATCGCGTGTCGGGGACACTTTGTCGTCGATGTGGTTCTCCTGCTGAATTTACGGGTGCACCTAACTGTGACTAAGATGGGGGAAGAAAAGGGCAGTCTTCAGACGTCTTCCGCGCCTCTTCCACCTTGCATGCAAATCTGTGGGTTAAAGCCATGATTACTTCACTTTTCCCTCTTTTTCTTTTTTTTGGAAATTTGTCATGGAAACCATGCAAGAAGAAGTTGGGACAGTGCCGACAATGATGGGTGTCCCAACCGACGTGGTTAGAAAAGATTATCCTTTAAAAAATGACATAAAGAATTTCCCATGTAATCCTACCATAAGTTTGGATTTAGAGATTCGGAGGAGGAGATTATAGATATATTGAATAATCTCTTATTTGGCTAAAAAAAATTAGGAGGGTCATGAAAGTAACAGCTACATACATACATATATATATTATCCCTCTAGTTTTGGGAATAATGAGAGATAATTGATGAATTTACGGTAAGCTCCTCTTATGAAACAATTAGAGAGGATCATAAAGGGTATAATAGTCAATTTGTATTCTTTTGACTCTCTCCTCCATTTCCATCCATAATACTATCACAGTAAGTTTTACAGAGTATTTCTTATCTATCCTTAGCACTTCCCTCCCCTCGCCCCCAAACCTCCCAATCCAATCTTTTTGTGCGGGCTATTGATTTTCTCCTGGCCGTAGTTGAAATGGGTCTCAACTGTCCGAGTCCAGATTATATGTCGGTTCAGTAAGAGGTAAAATTTTTTTATTGAAAAGCTCAGACTGAGATCATATTTTTAAAAAAAAGACGTCGAACCATCTCGATCGAATTCATATTTATGAATTTTTTTCCCTTTCATTTTTACATGTAAGAAATGGAAGATTTCTCCACCCAACCATGAGGTATCATCACTTTTATTACTTTTTAGTTGGTCTATTTGCATTTATTACATGCTTGAGAGACCCCAATGTACTATATATATATATATAGTACATTAAAAAAAGGAAAAATGAGGCCTATAATTATATTTACGGGGCATATTTTGGAGCTATCAGCCCAATGATTGGAAGTCATGTTACCCTGCACGTGATCCACGTGACGGAAAAAGCCTCCCTTGCTCCTATCTCGGTGGCGGCATGCGGGAATCGTCCGGGACAGGGCGGAAGGAGTCATTGTAATTCATTCGGGAGGAATCTGTCCATATGATTCTTTGGATACCCAATCCATAAACTTCAATTTATTAAAAAAAACTGCTAAAATTTCCAACTTTAGATCATATAATGGCGCCATGTTTTGCTTATTATTTAAATCTCTGTCATGCATGTAATTGAGATCTTCACGGACACACAGCACTGACCATGAGATTTCCCTTCTCGCACATCTGAGCCATAGCTTCAGAGGTTAAAAGGAGTTTGGCTGGAAACCTGCAAACTCCCCAGGTCAAGTGATAATCGAGCTCAAGGGTGAAAATCAAAGATTGTATATTTGAGTGTTTTTGGTACGAAAGTGACGAGATTTCAAGTATGTGAAAAAAGAAATCCATAATAGCAATTATCTCTTATCCGAGTCTTTAAACTAGAAAACCAACCGGAAGATGGGCGGCCGACAGTTTTTTTTTTTTTGGACACCAAGAGACTGAGGGAGATGCTTTTTTTTACTGTTATATTATTATCGCTACGGAGTGCGGTGATTCTCGCCTTCAAGAACGTGGCATCCCTCTTTTAAGAGAAGGTTCCGAGAAAAGCCCATGCCCGTCAAAGTTATCAATCTCTAAACTCCATATGAATCATTCTTGACCTTCTAAATCTGTAAAAGATTCGGACTTGAGCTGTGAGAGTTCATAGATTCCTTCATTTCCCCACGCCTGGTTTCTCTCTATCTCTGTTTACTTCACCCGGCAAATCATAGTTCTATGGATTAATCAATGGGCCAGTGACCTAATGATGGAAATGGAAGAAACAGCTAGAGTAAAAGGGGCTATAGGCCAGTTATCGCTGTCGTGGAGTGAGAGAGAGGAGGAGAAAACGGTAGGCGGGGGCAGCAACCAGCACAATCTCTCTCTTTGTATATGGGTATAAATAATTGAAGAACAGTGATGAAGTTGTTGGAAGTCAAGCTCTGCAAAGAGAAAGAGACCCGCGAACCTCAGAGACCCCATCAAAGCCTTAGTCTAACCAACCTCCACTTTATTTGTGGTGGAGGAGTTGTGTGCTGGAAATCAGCGAGCTCTGCGGTCTGAATCTAAGTCAACACGGCGAGTTGACTCGGGAATTTGAGATGGGCAGCTGCTGAATTACTGGTGCAAGGAAGCGATTGATTTGTCGGTAGGCTTTTCTGGAGGGAGAAGAAGGGGAGGAAGTGGGAGAATGTCAGGGAAGAGCAGAGTAACAGAATCTGTGTCGAGGAAATGGACCATCCTGCTCTGCATCGGCTGCTTTTGTGTGGGCATGCTTTTCTCTAACAGGTTTGGTTGTTCCCTTTTGGGCTCTTCAATTGATTTCCAATCATTACTTCGATTTTCCAACATCTGATTGCTCAATTTCGTCTGCTATGCAAACAGTTTCTGGGAAGTTTTTAGTTCCGAGTACATGCAAACCATCTCTTTGTCCATGCTGTCCTGCTCATTCCGATTAAAGTCTCCATGTAGTTTTTGGTTCATTTCATGATTTGTGTATTCATTTTGGCAGCTAAGTCGCATAATAAGTCTGGCAAACATCAATGAGATCCCCCGATCTTTTTGGAAGAAATTTGCGAGCGTTGTGCATAAAAGGCAAAGAGAAATAGTTTAGTAATGCAGTTATAGCTGCAGTTGGTCATTTATTATATGAATATTCTCATGTTGATCAGTCCTTTGATTACTAATTTTGGCAATAGCGGTAAGTCCTATTGTTTTAGTCTGCCGTCCTATCTGTTATTAGTGCTCGTACTTGATCTGCCTTCGCCAGTTGTCATATCCATCTCACTCTGTCGTCATAGATTGATGGGTTTTATGGTTGGCTTTAGCAACAGCTTCCCTTTGATCAGGAAGCTCGTTCAGTTCACTGAGATTGTGATTTGCACATCTTATGGGTTCATCTACCGTGGAAGTTCTGGAATTGGATTCTTAATATCTTTCGTATGAATCACTTTGCTTCTCCTTCCTGTCAACTACTTGCGCTTCAAAATTTTTTTGACTTGCTAAAGATCTGTCTTGATTCGATATCTCCATCTCCTTGTGTTCTTGGTTTGCAGAATGTGGATAGTACCTGAAGTCAAAGAAGACATACCCCGAAGTGCGGCAACTGCGGATGAAAAGCTCAAGATAGTTTCTGAGGGTTGTGTTCCAAAATCTGTGAGTCTACCCTTTTGGGTAATGGGACGTTTATGTTAGCATGGCTGCAATTTGGATCACTTTCTAAGTTTTTCCCTTGGTCTTTCTTTCAGAAAGACGTAAAGCATGAATCTGCCAACATTCTAGGGGAAGTCTCAAGGACTCATCATGCTATTCAGTAAGCTACAATACAATCTTCTCAAACATATGCTTATTCGTTGGTTATGGAAAAGAGTTTTCAGGCTTCTGTTATCATGCAGAAACGCTATGCATTGTCCATTCTTTTCCTATTTCCATTTCCATTCTCCACTTCATTTTTCATGAAAACATAATGCACAGAATGTTTGCTATCCAATGGAGCATGATTTCGATGATTTTTTTTATAGGCTTGATTTCAATGAATTTAGCTAGGCTATTTCTCACCTTAATGAGCTAAATGCAGAACTTTGGATAAGACAATCTCAAGCTTAGAGATGGAACTGGCTGCTGCTCGGGCTGCACAGGAGTCTATTCTTAGCGGTTCTCCTCTATCAGATGATCTGAAAATTAGCGAAACAAGTGGAAAGAGAAAATACTTAATGGTCATAGGTATCAATACTGCTTTTAGCAGCCGAAAGAGGAGAGATTCAGTTCGTGCTACATGGATGCCACAAGGTTCGTGATCAGATAACTGCAGATGTAGTAATGTGGAGTGATGATGATAATTTATACCGTGTGACTGTGTAATAATCAGGCGAGAAGAGAAAGAAGCTTGAAGAAGAAAAGGGCATCATAATCCGCTTCGTGATAGGGCATAGGTAATCATCCTGAATTGAAAAGATGATATCTTTGTTCCATCATCTGAGACCAGAGAATTCTCTATTTCTAAACAATTATCTTTTCTGATCTATTGCTCCAATCTCTAGTGCCACACCAGGCGGCATCCTTGACAGAGCCATTGAAGCTGAAGATAAGAGGCATGGTGACTTTTTGAGGCTGGTAGTTTTCTTTTCTTTTCTTTTTTTATCATTCCTCTGCGTTAATTTTTTACTGTGCAAAATTAGATCTTTTTAATTAGATGATTATCTCAGCAATCTCATGCAAGTTGTACGGAAAACAGGAACATGTGGAGGGTTACCTCGAACTATCAGCCAAGACAAAGACGTACTTTGCGACTGCTGTTGCCCTGTGGGATGCTGATTTCTATGTTAAAGTGGACGATGATGTCCATGTAAATATTGGTACGTATGTACACCTGCTTCCTATTTAATTAATTGGTCATGGTAAGTTTAGAAGTTTTGCTTCAAAGAACGGCTGAGTGAAGTATTTGAAGAAAAACTGTCTTCTACTAGGAGTAAGTTGAAGTGGGAGTTTGCAGTAACACACTGTAGATGTATATCCATGTTGACCTTGATCTTTTATGTTGAAACCATGCACAAGGTTCCATCTTTTTCGGCAAATGGTTCATACATTGTGTTCCAATTTGTTAGAAGTATTCCTAACAGGACCTGAAGTATGCAGAAATTTGATGTAGCTCTTGCATTATCCACAAGTTTGTATCTTACAACTGGAAAACTTCAAAACACTTAATTTGTCAGCTACACTGGGATCAACTTTAGCTCGGCATCACTCAAAGCGTCGGATCTATATCGGATGCATGAAATCCGGTCTGGTGCTTGCTCAAAAGTGAGTTATTTCCTCATAATTTTCACCATTTAAGTCAATCCCATATTCTAGGGGGAAATATCTATACTGATAACTACTGGCCTAATTGTCCTGTTTTTCTTTTCTAGGGGCGTGAGATACCATGAACCTGAGTACTGGAAATTTGGCGAAGAGGGAAACAAATATTTCCGTCATGCTACGGGACAGCTTTATGCAATTTCAAAGGATTTAGCATCCTACATATCGATTAACCAGTAAGTTCTTTCACATGTAAAGAATTAAGGGTCTATTTTATCACAAAAAGGCCGGAAATTTTTGTTTTTGTGAATATATGGAAACAAGAGGAGATTACCTCTCAGATGTTCTCCATGGAAATGCTTGTTCAGGGAACATATGAATTGTTTCTATTCTTTAAAGGATTCTTGGAAAGGAGTAAAAGCATGTCTTGTTTTGGTATCACAATGGGAAGCTGGAATTCTATTGCATAGCTGTAATCACCCTCCCGCTGGTGCCTGGCGTTTTACATTTTTATGTTTCAACCATTATCAGGCATGTTCTACACAAATATGCGAACGAGGATGTTTCACTTGGTTCTTGGTTTATTGGGCTGGACGTTGAGCATGTTGATGATCGAAGACTCTGTTGCGGGACTCCACCTGGTAAGCTCATACCCTCCAGATCTTTTTCAATAGATGCCTATTCCTGAATTCCCACAATTCTGTTTTTAGAAATTGTTCAGTTGTAATTTGCCTTTTATATATGTGGCAAGGAATGAACCAATAGAATGATGTCCACAAATTTCACAACATCGAACAACTTTAGCACTATATTGCAAATTATATGTTCATCTGAGTGAAGTGCTGTTTCTGTTGTTCTCTTTGGTAATGTTGGAACAATTTTTTTTTTAATTCTCCTTAAATCCCAATGGAACATTCTGATTCGGAGTACAAATTAAATTCTGAAATGTTACTGCAGATTGCGAGTGGAAAGCACAAGCAGGAAATGTATGTATAGCTTCATTTGATTGGAGCTGCAGTGGAATATGCAGGTCTTTCGAGAGGATGAAGGAGGTTCACAGGAGGTGTGGAGAAGGAGAGAGTGCTCTTTGGAGCTCCGCCTTCTGACGTGAGACACAAAAGTCAGATGAGGACAACGTCTCCAACACTAGAATGCTGTGATTCTTCTGATCTTCTGGAGATTTAAGGTATATATATTACACAAAATTGTGTGTTCGTGTGTATTCAAGGTCGAAAGAATTGTAAAATGCTATAGCTAGAGAAAGCAGAATTAGTTTTGACTCTTCCTTTCTCAGAATATTGGTCCCGCCATTGGCCAGTGCTTCTTATTAACTCTCCATGTTGCATGCTGATGCTCGTGCTCAGGAGAGTGGAAGAACCTTGATAGCAGTCTTGTGGTTTTCTGACCAAATGTTATTGTAGCTAGTAGTTATAGTTAGAACCATTCTTTCCATGCTCAGGGAGCCATAGTAACTCTCTTGGGTTTTCTATTTCTGAGAAACTGGAATCCAATAATGAGTACAAGTGTTCTGGCTGGCTTCTTCAGTCATTCTTTAGTAAAAGTAATGCATCTCTGGCTACGTCTTATGACCTTCATCTCCCTTCTGTAATGTTTGATCTGTTTTTTCTATTGCAATGATTCTCTTCTATAATCATCACAAACTTGTTTTCTTAACCTCAAGAGTAGAGATTGGATCTCGTGAAACGACACTTTGAAAACTCGTCCATGTTTTAGTTTATCTTCCCATGTATGGTTTCTTCCATCTGCAGATCTCCATCACGGAGAGGGACAGAGTATCAGATCTGTCAAGCAATTCAGCTCCAAAAGGGAGGTGAAGAATAATTGTCATGAAACAAGGTGAATGTAGATCTTATGAGATTATGAAACCTGGGCTCAAAATACCTGTGAAAACTCATCCTAAATCAACTCTTTACAGTCATGCGAATTCTGTGCCGCGAATTTATTTACACAAGATGCGGGCCATGTTCACTGCTCACTGAACCTTTCCTGCCGAAGGTCAGTAAATTCTTGCTCATGCGAAAAACCCACTCCCAGTGACCAAGAAAGTTCACCTTTCAATATTCTCAGGCAATTCTTGAGTTGGCAATGGACATGAAAAGAAAAGGGTACCGAGGATATTGAAATTCACACAAGCAAAAGGGGGCAAATCTTAGAAAGAGAAATCCGATTTTCAGTAAATGTACCAGTGTTACATCTGAAGACACGAAAAACTTACTTCCTCAAAGCTGGAAGCAGACAATCAACTTGGGAAAAAGTGGTTGATCCGTACCCTGCCATTGGTGTCTTACATTCAACCTAAATTACCAGTGCTGGTTTCCCAAATTGTGCAAATCATTGTCTTCCTGGACTTGGAATTGTATGCAGGGATTATCTGCAGCTCATGGAATGAAGATATGCTGGGTCATGTGATTTTGATCGGTTGACAAATGCAATTATGCCAATACAAACAAATAGCACGAGGAATTTAGCCACGTTCATCAGCAAAGATTTCATAGTATGTGAGAGACCGCTGATTAGAGAATAATCGACTTTGGCAAATAAAATCAACTCTTGATCCAAGCTGATAAAAGCACAGGAAAACAAATGGAAGAATGGATCTTTGTTGCAGTTTCTCAAGATCCATTGTAAAATATATATATATATACATATACATACATACATATATACATAGACATTACAACAATTGATGTCAATTGAGCAGTTGTTTATGTGTACTTAAAGTGAATGTTGTAGAACCCGAATCAGACCAAAAGCTGCGGCATGGTCCCTAGCACATCCTTGGCAGGTTGTCCCAGGTACAGGATGCAGCTTGCCTGCTGATATCAGTAGAGGCAGGGTCGGCCTGGAAAATCGAGGTTATCTGCTCAATATTGAGTCCTAGGCTATCTTCAGTGACCACCACACCAGACCCCAAGTCCAGTGATGGCATACTCAGGTTGTCTACCAGACAGTTGAATTCCCCTGGGATGTTAGCAGGCGAAGGGATTGATTGGAACAGCTTTGAAAGTTCGACATTCACGGATTCATTCTCCTCTTTCACTTCGTTCTTGATCCCTGGTCCTATGTCTGTATTGGAAGATTCCTTTTAGTACTTTTTTCTCTAAAATATTCAGTGAAACCTGCTCCAACGATATGTCTGACCTTGAATTGCATATAATGAAGTGAAAGGGGAACTATGGAAAAGAGAAACTGATGGAAAGAGGTGGAGATGAGACATGTACCAGGAGAATCAAACCTGTACTTTGAAAATATGCCAAGTAACCATTCATTCTGGAATCTTAGACTGTAAAAGCGTGAACAGAAGAAGACAATTTCTTATATCAAGAATGGTTTTTGTACGAACCTGGAGAGGAATTGTCGGAGCCAACAGAGATGTCCCAGGCATCCTGCAGGTTGAACAAGTCACTATGTCTTTGCAAGTTCTCATTCGAAGTCAGTACCTCAGCCTGCTCCAGCAGGCCCTCCAGCAGCTCAATGCTGCTGCTTTTAGGTATGCTGACCTTTGAATTAGTCTGATGCTCAGGCTCGGGCTTGGATACAGGCTTCTGCACTGGGGACAAGAACAATTGGTTTGAAGGGAGCTCAGCTGGGTTCAAGAGAGTATAAACTGAGCCAGGTGATTGGGTCGTCTGCAGGCCTTGTGGGGAGTAGATGTTGAAATTTAGTGGGCTGAATTGGAAAGGAATTGCAGTAGGCAAAGTGAGAGGGGATGTCTGTGGGGCGGAGAGGAAGCCGGGGAAGGAGTCACTGGGGTTGTGGTAGCTATTCAGAACGTGGGACGGGGACAAGACGGTTGGTGAGTGTGGGCTCAGAAGGCCGTTTGTCGATGGAGAGAGCGGAGTGGTTGGATCGAAGAGGGATGAGGAGTGGGTGAAGGAGTAGTTGCATTGTGGGGAGAGAGGGATGGGGCTCAGTGTTGGGCTAGGGAGTGCGACTGAGCCAGGACTTGAGATATTGTTCGGGCTGGTATCTGTAGAGGCGGTCGGCCTCGGATGGCCGCTGCAGCAACAGGCTGGGGTTGCGGCTGCAATGCTGAAGAAGTCGGTTGCTTCTGAGGGGCGGGGTCATTTGGGTAAAGGGGAAGGCCTTGGCGGATCCGGCGCTTGATTCTGGTGTTCCAGTAGTTCTTAATCTCATTGTCGGTTCGACCGGGAAGCTGCAAGGAGAACAAAGCGTTGTGATGTCATTTTCTATTTATTCTTTTCACAAGAAAGTGCTAAGCAAACAAATGCAGACAATGAAGCTGATCTCCGAAGAATGACAAACTGATTTATCCCAAGACTGAAGGTTGTGGACAAGAACAAGGAAGACAATAGTAACAAGATACCTGGGCGGCCATACGGGCCCACTTGTTGCCGAGCTGGGCGTGGAGCTGGAGGATGAGGCGCTCCTCCTCCAGGGTGAACGATCCCTTCTTGAGGTTGGGTCGGAGATGGTTAGTCCAGCGAAGGCGGCAGCTCTTCCCACACCGAATCAGGCTTGTGTTCTTCTGCACAGCGTTCCAGTTGCCCTCTCCGTTCTTCTTCACGTACTCAATCAGGATCGCATCCTCAGTGGCAGTCCATGGCCCCTTCTTCAATGCCTGCTTTGCCACGCCACCACTGCCTCCTGTTGCGCCTGACGCTGAAGAAGATGAGGGGGAGCCATTGGGCATTCTCGACACCATTTCATCGCCATGGGACCCTCCAGAGTGGGCCACCATTATGAACTCAGCCAGAAAAAGGGTCCAAGAAAGAATCAAACAGAGGAGCTTGCTTATCGTCTAGATAACGACTCCCTTGAAAAGTCCTAGCTCAGAAAACACAACCCAGCAGGACACCCTCTTGCCCACTTCCCTCTCTCTGGCCCCCACAAGACTCAATGGCTGATCAAAGGTTTGTTTGATGCCTGAAGCGCTGCGGTCCAGACAGCTTCCTTAGCCCAAAGTCCCGGTGATGTCTTGCGAGCTGGGGGCGCTGTCTCAATCTCCGTAAAGGCGCAGCCTAAAAGAGCTTTTTCCTGACGTGCCTGTGCATCCTGTACCAAAGCGCCTAACAGCAACTGAGGAGCGAATCCGACTGCAAAAATCCGTGCTTTCAAGAATCGCCAATCAGCTGAGCTGTCTCCTGACGTAAGGATCAGAAGAGTTTCTTCCTGACGTGACTATGCATCCTGTGAGACGGTGAGCTCGAGATGGTTCGTGGTGGTGATGGGGAGGGTCTGTGACCACACATACCCGAGGCTACCGCAGTTGTTTCCTCACGTGGCCATGCATCTTTGAGTGTCTGTGCACCTTTGCTCGACCGACGTGGAGGTTCAAGAGGGAAAGGATGTGCTAGATGAGTTTTTTCCTAACGTGGCGATGCATTTTCACAAGCTCGTCGGAACGAACACGCAGAAGATTAAGACTCTTGTCTCCGGTTCGGGACAAAAAAGGAGAGAGTCAGAAAAGGGAGGAGAGATTGCTGGGCGCCGTGGGATTTAGGGAAGAATGGTTCTGCATCAGATTAGTGGAGGAGGAGGAAGGATTATTAATCTGGATAGTTTTCGGCTGGGCGGGGAGGGACGAAATTGAAGCGTGAGAGAGAGAAGGGGGACCGGAAGTTGAGGGACTTATGGAAAAAAAATAATGACCAGACAGGCTGACAGCAAAGGGAAACCTTTGAATTTGCCGGGAGACAAACGGCCTGACAGAACAGACAATCTTACAATCTCCAGATTGTAATTCGCTGCTCTGACTCTGCAGGGTGGGGTTGGAGGAGGGCGGGAGGAGAGGTTTTTAGAGGCCGGAGGCGGCCCACTGCAGTGACAGAGATGAGGGCCGCCGGGAGAGCTTTTCGGGATCTTACTGCCCATGAAATTCGTGGCTGAGAAGCGCCCGCCAACTGAGCGACCAATCGGGGCGCCCAGGAGAGCTGTCCCGGCGGAGGATTCTCAGGCGACCTTTTCGGCATTTTCCAGGTCACGTCTAGCAAGCCGTGCGTGCGGTTGCACGTTACGCCCTCAACTCTTGGGAAATTGTACTCCGGCCCCTAGTGAACCCGGAATGGCATTTGCCGCTCGCCGGGAGAATCCGGGCCCACGTGGCCCGGCTCAAGTTGAATTACCACCTTCTCCTTTGACAACAGTAAATTTATGCCTTCATTGGAATTTTCTTGTGTCGATTCTCTGATTATGAATAGTGGAGTCGGTGCATGTATCCCGAAGCACCTCCACTATCCAAGGGCAATAGAGTCATTCCATCTGATTCACGGAAGCTTTCGTTCAACAGGGGGGTTCCTGCAATTAAACATATACTGTTGGGTAGGAATGTAATTTTGCTCCTTTCTGTTTTTCGTTCATAGTTGTCTTCCCTCTCTTCCTCCTCTCTGTACTTTGGGAAATTACACAAAGATCCCCCACTTGTCACTTTTATTTCAAATCTGTCCCAGATTTCAGAGTGTAATTTCGGGATGAGAGAGATTCAATCTCCAGACGAGCTTTCCAATTTTATTAAGAGATTATCAACAGAATACCATTTAACTAAAAATACAAACAACATGAACAAATGCAGATGGATCGGATCAGGGTAGAAGCAAGATCTTGGACCGACTTGACCGGCACATGGGCCGCACCGGAACAAGTACCCCTGGACCGAGTCGAAATTGTTGTTCCTATTTACTTTAACCCCTAAGCAGGAGAGGTGCTTCTCTCTCTATCTTTCTTAATTTTAATTTATTTGTCAACAAACTCTCGTTTTCTGTTTTATTTTTAATTTTAGTATCTCCAAGTTTTTCTCTATCATGTCTTGTTTTCGAATTTCTTTATTTCTTGACTATTTTTATGTGATTTTTTAATTTTATTTCATTTTTATTTTTTTATTTTCTAAATATTTTATTTTATTTTATTCCTAAAATTTTGTTATATCCTTATTTATTTCATTTTTCCCCAAAATTTGTGAATGGTCTTACTTTTTCCCTGTTTTTTTAACATTATTAAATGGGAGGCCGGGGAAGGGCCCAGCAGCCCAACGAAGCGGGTCCCACTTGAATTTCGCGGCAAATTACTGGACCTTACAGTAGTACACTAAACCCCCGCTTCCGTTGGCAGGCATCTCCTCCGTTCCGTTCTCAGTTCTCGGCTCGAGCTCGAACTGCTGCTATGGAGAGATTGCGGCGAGTAGTGGCTGAGATAGCGTACGCTCGGGACCGCACTAAGCTGTCGCCGCTGCACCGCTCTCTAGCCCCTCTGCTCTCCTTCGCTTCCTCTGTCTACTGGTTCGCTCTCTCTATCAGGTCCTACCTGTACGGTTCCGGCCTCTTGTCCAAGCAAAGGTGAGCTCTTAATGTCTAAACAGATGAAAATCGATTTTTTTTCAACTTTTGGACTGAACGGGCGCATTGGATGGATTGTTCTTGTTCTCGAGCTCGATTTACTGATTCGGTCGCTCTCTTTTTTGGGGGGCTAAAGATTGCCAGTGCCGGTGATTAGTGTGGGAAATTTGACGTGGGGAGGCAATGGAAAGACGCCAATGGTCGAGTTTCTTGCAGGCTTATTAGCTGATTCGGGGATCGCGCCTCTCATTCTCACGAGGGTATTGCTATTATTGCTCCTATGCTCGTCTTGCTCATTGAACTGATTCCATTTAAGCAGATAAAAAACATGATCTTTAAGCTTAAGGGGAAAATTCGAGGTTGATGGATTGAGGGGCAAGTGTCCGATGACTGTAGGGGCCTTTTTTTTTTCATTTTGGGTAAATTTGGAATATGTGAGTGTCCTAGTTGGGTGAGAGTGAAGTTCGGCTCCTCGGAGAAACTCTCTAATTGTGTGAGAACTGTTACCGTGTTGTTCCGTAGGTAGTGACAGGCAAACAGATGATGTACCTTTCCATCAAGTAGGATCCTAGGTCATCGGAGGCAAAATAACCATTTCACATCTTTCGATCAGAATTTTGCTTTGATATTTGTATTTTTACATATTATGCGTTTTCCTTTGTGTTAGGGTTATGCTGGGGCTGATGAGGCTAGGATGCTTCAAAGGCATCTTCTTGAGAAATCAGTAAGAATTGGTGTGGGTGCTAATCGAGCGGCGACTGCCGTCTCTTTCATCGAAAAATATGGTTGCTTTGATCCCCGTACCACTGTATGCTGTAAGAGTGGGTCCCCTGATCGGAGCTTCATAAGTCATTCCCAGACTGAGGGCATTGGTGCTATCATAATGGATGATGGGATGCAGGTAGGCAAATGCTTCTCACTTATTTCTCACTATCTTGACATAGCATGCACCAAGTGTATAAAATTTCATCATTTACTTCAGTTGGGACATAGACAAAGTAACTGCTTCTATACATCTGTTTTTGGAATCTGTACTCATTGATGCATTCTTTCAGAAGTCATTTCTTACCTTCTTTGCATGGCAGCACTGGCACCTGCGACGTGATTTGGATATTGTGATGGTTAATGGTTTACAACCATGGGGAAATGGTGAATTGCTCCCCCTTGGACCTTTGAGAGAACCTCTGACGGTCCTTCAAAGAGCAGACATTGTTGTAATCCACAATGCAGATTTGGTATCCGGTTCCACTTCTCTCTCTCTGGCCAACTGCTTTGTGTCAACTTATGCATCATGGTCTGAGAGTTGCAGACCACTTGAAACTCTGCAGAATACCAGAATTATAGTTCATTCTCTATGTGTACATGCAGGTGCCTGGAAAAGATCTTAAAAGTGTCAAGCTTACAATTCGAGAAATTAAAGATTGTACTCCAATTTTCTTCACCAGAATGGCTCCTGCATACTTCTTTGAAGTGGGAGATATTGCTTCTAAGATACCACTAGAGGCACTAGCTGGGAATACTGCACTATGTGTCTCTGCAATTGGTTCTGCTACTGCTTTTGTTCAAATGGTGGAAAAGGTCTTGTTTTCCTCCATCTTGCCTTACCTTTTCAAACTTACTTATTGGTTTTGATTCCTGAGGCATGATCCACTTGTGCAGCTAGGAGCCATCTATGTTGATAGATTTGACTTCAGTGACCACCACCTATTCCAAAGAGAGGTACTGCTACCTTTATATTTACTTGCCGTTAATGTTTCCTGTACGCATATTTTAGATGAGGATCATGTGTCTATCTTCCTTTCATGTTTATTTGACCAAATGTTTTCGAGGTCTAAATTAGGCCCTTCAATTGACATAGGATATTGACATGATAAAAGAGAGACTCACAGAGCTGGAGGGGCAATTTGGTCTACAGCCAATTATTGTTATCACGGAAAAGGTTAGCATTTTGCAGGATGATACCACCAGAATGAATTGTCTGTCCAGTTCTTTTGTCTTTAAGCAGCTCATCAGCATGTGTTATTGTTTTGCTATATTAGCTTATACCCAAGTTAAAAGGGCGTTCTTGCATGCCCTTTGAAGATCTAGCAAGCTGATTTTGACCAACTTAGTCTATTTTATGTAATTAAATGACTGTTTGAAGATTTTTTCCACAGCTTATCTGATTTCTCCCCATCCAATTAACAGAGGGCCCTCTCTTCCTTAAGTCATAATTAGTGTTATGTCTTCTTATGAAAGACGAATTGCACACTCCACTCTATTAGTTCTAACTTGAATTATCTGCTAACAGGACTATGATCGGGATCCAGAGATACTGAAGCATTTGGATCCTTTCAAGGTTTGGGCAGTATGTGCTCAACTGCAGTTTGTTCCTCATGTAGGATGCTCTGAAGATCAGTTCAAGAATTTGTTGGCAAAGCTCTTGAGAGCAAAACTATCAGGTGCAACCTGTAATTTTGCATGAGCGTGCAATTCTACTGTGACTTCTAAGCTGCACAAGTGATCCTGTAGAGAGAGGAACCCTAGTTATCTTATTCTTCCAGCTATTCTAAACTGTAGTTTAACCGTGGTTTGTCACGGCTGCTGTATGTTTTCTTCTCAGGAGACAATGGGTTATGATAAACTGCCCAAGTGGGAGACTTGATCCTCAAGCCATGTGGACTGGTGAGACTAAGGTGATTCTGGGATTGTAATTCTTGGGAGCTGACTCTGCAGGGGAGGCTGTTGCATCCATGACACTAGGCAACGCTCAAAGGCTTCCAAATTCAGATGTCATCAGAATCTACAAGCCGCATTCATATTTTCAGCAACAAAGGAGCTTAAACTCAAGCAAAAAAGCTGACTGTGTTGATCTGAAGCAGCATTGCTTCATTTGATTCTTCGGTATAAATTCAGCTTCAGTCTCCATTACCACATCAAACGATGTTGCGGCTGTTCATACAAAGTTAGGAAACATACGGGAAGTGTTCTCGCAAGAATTTCCCTGTTTCGCAGATGAAAATTTTGTGGCTTCTCACTTTCATTCTTCCTCAGGCAGTTAGTGATGCGTATTTTTGGATCAATCTCGAACACGCAGCTTACCCAATTTCTTTTGAAACTTGCTGGAAGAAGGGTAATTGCTATGTTCCCGGAGGAATCAAAATGTTCTTAACCGACGGAATTTTGTTTCTGCAGTCGACGCTTCACTCATAGGAAAATTTGAGGTCTAAATTTTATGATGTATTCTACAAACTTTTAGATTAAAAATGCGTAAATCTCTTGGAGAATCCTAGCTTTTTATCTGCTAACATAATCTGATCATCCACCGACCACGCACTTGGCAGTTGGCATTTAGCAATCTCCATCACCAGTTTCTTTGCATGGCGTTTGCTATTTTAATTCTGCGGTGCCCTGCCTAAATCCAAATCCCCCACTGTTTCTCGTTCATCCTCGGATTTGTTATAGCAGCGTATCCTATAAATGGAGTTCCCGGAAACCTGGGAGCTTACGACGTTAAATATCCCCAGCGGGATTCTTGAACGCAATCCCAATTTGATATTTCACCGCAGTAATCGCGCCACTCCAAGGTCCGTCAGCTCTATTTCTCTCTCTCTCCCCTTCCTGTGCTTTTTAACTATGACTTGGTGGGTGCTTGTCTTTGTCCGATTTAACGAAGTAGGAGCTCCTAAAGGTAAAGTTTTGAGGCAACGTGACGGAGCTGCATGCGCTGGTGTTGTTGATGGCTTTTATGGGCGCTTCCTTGCGGTTTCTGTCTCCTCTAATGTTCCTTCTGTTTTGATTCAAATTGTAATTTTTTTTTCTTTTGATTATTTGAATTCTTCTAGAACTACCTGGACTGGAAGCATCTGAGGTCGAGACTGCTATAGGTTGCAGCTGGTGCTGAACTGGGTCAGGTCAGCAGGAGAGAACTAAGGCGTTGGTGAGACTGGAAAGAGGGTGGGAATTTGACAATGACGTTTCCGATTTATGATGACAACTTGTACCTCCTGCACATGAAAGATGATGCTGCAAAGGTAGGGAAATTAGTTTTTCATTTTTTTTAGCAACATAGACTTTATGCTATTATTCACTACGAACCCCTGGGTTGAGTCTTTGTCCTCCATGTGGGAAATATTTCCTATGGATTCTGGAGATGGTTCATCAGTATCTGCCCTGAGACAAGGAACCATAGGTTACGGGATATCTTGTGCAGAAAACTATCTGAGATACTGCAACTGCAACTTGGAGACCCTAAAGGGGGGTACACTTGAATTGTCTAATGAAAAATCTGCATTTCCTGTTATGTCTTTTTCAAATGAACTAAATCCTTTACCCCTTTTTCGACCTCTTCATGATCTGTGTGTTTTCCTCAGGCCAATCCAGAGCCCACAACATCGCTAGATGGTCTGATTGCTGGCAAAATTGAGAAAATTCCTCCTTCATCTGTTGTCAAACAACTGGCTGTAGCTCTCGAGTAAGTTTCTATTTTTAACATCTACATTTACCATTCAAAAAATTATTAGTATGATGATGAAGTAAGAAGAAGAATAAGCAGGCTGCCTGTGAATATTTTATTTCTGGATAACTCATACCAATGCACATCTTGCAAAGGTGAATCTCATTATGGATGGCAGGTAATGATATTGGAATTTAGTTACCCTTAGCTGAGGGATGTGGTTATATTTCTCTTGAGTGCATCCTTTGAGTTTCTTGTAATAAATGTTCAGCTAATCATTTCATCTTTGTTTTGTAAGTTTGTCGTATTGCTTTTCTCAACTCTCTTGTTTCATGAAACATGGGGAATTCTTGAAGGAATGGGAAGAAGTTTAGTTCGATGAAAGATCTTCTGGCATCATCTACAAATTTCTCTCCTATCAGGGATAGGGCAGGAAGAAGCATCTCAGCAATGAAATCTTTGGTGCTTCGTGGGAAGGATGAAAGGACTACATCAGAGTTGGGAGTTGATGATAAATTCACAGTTTTGATGCAATTGCTCTTCGATTCAGGTATATTGAATCATAGTGACAGAGAAATTTTGTCTTGGAGGGTTCTATTAGCTGTATTTGTTGGGATTTTGTCTTTCACTTCTATTCTGACTTCCATGAGGATATTGCAGAGGCAAGCTTTCTCAGCAGGAATATTGCTGATGGCTTTGAGTGGAGTGCTGCAACAGCTCTTCCAAGAGATATCCATGCTGCTCCTCCTGAAAGTTTTGTTGCTAAACTATCAGAAGTAATTGGGAATTTCAGTAGCATGAAGAAAATGGTTCTCTTTTGGTGTAGGATAGTTGCAGAGGTGAGTATATTATCTGTATTATTACCTTATGAATTCGACAGTAATTTTGTTACGATGATATTTCACTTATGAGTGCTAGTTTTGTATAAACAACCCATTCAATTTTGTTGGTGTTTTGCTTTCATGATGATTAATGACAAGTCCAGTAGCATATGGACTACCTTTAGTGATCTGCAGATAATTGACTAACATAGAGCATTTCAAAATTTTTTGAGAAATTGCAGCTTCAGAGAATTTGGTCTGAGGAGAAGCATATATGTGGCATTCCGTTGGATGAGATGCCAGATCTTAATTGCTGTCTTCTATATCAGCAGCTGCAGGTCATAAATTGTTGTGTCTCGCGAAAAAGGCGGCGTGTAGTTGCCATTGAATCATTGGATTCTTCTGTAATGGGAAAAGGTCCGAATTCTGAAAAATCAGCTGGTACCAATAGCACTACTTCAAGTCTTATTTTGTATGCAAGATTAAGCACGGGGGAGCTCATTCAGCGGCTGGGAGCAGATTGCCCATCTGATAATTTATTCATGCTGGAGACTGGAGAACCTATTTATTTTCCAGCCACCCAGGTCTGTTTGATTTGTTATGTCTTGAAAAATTAATAGATTTTTCATGTGCAGTCCCTTGCTCAGGTCAATGTTGCCTTGATTATGTGTAGGAAGGCCTATTACTTACTGAAGATCTCATCAAAGAGACGGAAGAATTTGTTCTTCAGACAGGGAGGTCAGTAGGAGTTCGTTGGCGGTTATTTGCACCTGATTAGCTGCTCTGTTGATGTTGTACAATTTGGATTGTTCTTTTTCATTTTTTCCTCTAATTGTGCCTCTCTTTTGTGAGATGCTAATGCAATACCTAGCAATGCCCTGTCATTTTCCTACATGTACATTTATTACATTGTCCACTCTGTGACAAGTAACACTATCTTTTGCTATTATCAGTGTTGGTGCTGGCTGCTCTCATCTCCTCTCTGATATGCAGGCTTTTAAGGTTTATTTCTATAATGAGTGATGTATCAGTTTTTTATTTTCAAATGTTTATGCAGTTACATCTTGCTTGATATATTCTCTCGCTTTCTAGGCTGCTAATCCTGGTTGCATCCTAGAAGACTTTGTGAGATGGCATTCTCCTCCTGATTGGACTGAAGCCGACGAAAGTATTGAGGGTGATGACTTCTTTGATGGGGCTGAAGCATCTTCTAGAAGAGGCCTGCTTAGTAAACGGATGCAGAAAGAAGGTTTTGCTTCTGCCTTTCTTCATAATTACCATAGTCTCAAGCAATTATTTTAATGTTAGAAGCGATCAAATATGTAGCTGACTCAGGTTCCTATTTTACATTATTTATTTATGCTAGCTGGGATTAGATCGATGTACTGTGTTTCTGAATTAAGCTTTACTAAAACCAGCTGAGACTAGTACACTGTGTGGTCACTTGGAGGGTAGTTGCTGTGGGATCAGTTCGAGTTTTGCAGGGTTCAACATTGGATAAGCTCACCATAACCAGAATTTGTACTGACCTTATCAATATTTGAAGGTTCACCCACTAATAAAACCAATTGTTAAGTACCTGTAGTAGAAAGTCCTTCTAAGTTAATATATGTGGACCTTTCGGGTCAGACGAATCTGGGCTGCTTAAATATCATATTTGTGAAGTTCCTTTTTCATGGAGATATATTTTTTCGGGAAAAAAATTTGAACTTGCATCATCTTAAACAGCATCAGACTAATACATTAGCTGCATTAGTATCTTACACAAGTTTTCTGCATTTGCTGTTATCTCAAAGAACCATGTCATATGATTGTCCTGATGAAAGTGTGTGATATTAGGTAATCTATGGCTTCACTTGTGGGAAACAGCTAAACCTGTGCCAGCCGTTAAGCAAGCACCTCTGTTTGATGAGGATTTGGCTGTGTAAGTATTAATGCAAATTACTAGGAAAAAATATCATTTCAGATAATTAAAAAAAAAAGCTTGCAGGTCTATCAGTCTGACGTGAGGCAATTGTCTTATATTCTGTAGGGATGGAATCCTAGACTCTCTGGAGGACATTCAACCCTTTGAGCTTTTCAAACAACTCTTTGTTTGCTTGGTGAGTTGGTTGTTATTTCAGAGTTGTCCATTCATCCCTAAAATTTGTGTAATTGTCATTAGCACATATTGACCAGCTTGGTTTGCCGGACATGTTCAGCTTGGTGTGGGACTGGTGGTTGCTGAAGAAACACTTTCAGCTGATGAAAACTTCTCAAGGCTGTTTTATGAGTGCAAAGACTTTGCTGTCCGTGCTTGCCAGGGGAGTATTAGCGAGAAAGTTCAGGATCTTTGCCAGGTAGTATTAATGTAGACGGTGACTTCTATCTGAGAGGCATGTGAATTATTCCGAATATTGTAGAAGTCACAGATTTTCAGGTTCCAGAGAATTTCTCTGATTAGCTTCCCTTGTTTGTTTAGGTGTATGAAACAGTAGAGACTATGCTGCTCAATCCTGAAGAAGTCCTGAAAGCCCTGAAGCAACAGCCTGGGGAAGCAAGCCCCAGGGAGGACCAGTCCAAGTACTTGTTTGTCAGAATCCCAAGCCTGAGATTTGGTGGTAAGGAGAGGTCTCCGAGAAACCCTGAACTGAAAGGCGGGCAGGATCTGGAAGAGAAGACCCCAAGGACCGGCCAGGCAATCACGAGCTTCTTCAGAGGCAAATCATCCTTATTCTCAAGGAACTCACTGAAGGGTGGCTGCGTATCTCCTCGCAACAGATCTGTTTCCAGAAGCGAATTCAATTGGCTGGTGATCTAGGTGTGTACTGTGCAGATTTTGTTTCCTTAAGTTAGATGATTGTTTGGTAAATCTAAGGGCTCAATCCTTGTACACTTGGATGGCCCGAGCTGTGTTTGGCATCTCGAAATAGTAGCTTTCTAGTGGGGCTTTCTGAGCATTGAATAGCCCATCCATCACTTCTGTAGCCTTTTTTGGGCAATGTGCAGCGGGGTCTGCGTCCAATGTATGGTGAGAAAAACCTGTATCCAAAACATCAAATTTTGATAGATTCCACCTGTTTCGTAAATCATCTTTATCCTGAATTAGCAGTATCAGAGATGCTTTCGATTTCACCCTTTGTTATCCCAGATGGGAATGGAGATGACAATGAGATTAAACTCTTGCAGTGTTGATAAATATCACCCGGACCTTGTGTTCGAGAGCTTGGTGATCTCCCTTCTTTCACCAGATCATCTTCGTCAGGCTTGTTTTGATCATCTTTGCCGACATCTGTCAAACCCGAAATACATGGATTATGTCCGATCAAACATAATTAAAATAAAAAAAGAGGCAAAAAACACATTCTTCCTTGAATTTCTCGATTTTAGTGGGGGTGGGAAGACAAAGCTACTGTACTACTCTTCTGCAATTTTAGCGTCTCCAGTGCGGCGGCCGCCTCCAATAACCTTGGAAGGCCAACTATGGCCATGGTTGGAGGCTCTTACGCGAACCCTGTTTGACACTTCTCCTATGACGCCCTAACCAGTCCGAAGGAAGACAATACATCCCCGGATTGAGCCAGAGAAGTGGCAGTGATGGCTCCAGAACCATGGAGTGCAACGGCCGTTGCACGGACCGATCGAGCTCGACCCGCCAGCATGAGCTGTGCAGAGCTGCAAATTACATCAGAAAAGGGCCTGAAATCACTCCCAATCTAGTATCAATTTAAACTTTTAACTCCCACTTCAACTTAACCTGAATATCGAAGAGAATGTTACCCCATTATCAGCTATCCGCTTTAACCGGGCACGTACCAGCTGAGTAGGAATCTAGCAAGTGTTCTATAACGGTGAAGAACACATCTCGTCCCCATTCCGAGTGACGTTCATGCGCTTGATTGAACAGAACCAACCTACTGGAAAACCGTTCCCCTTGTCCTACGTATTGAATGATATTTAAGTCGTCTGACACAAAATTGTGAAGTTGGCCCAATAAATTCTGAATTAACAAGCTCTACCAATTGCTGTATATCATCAGAATGCTCTGTCACATTTAGTATGGAACAACCTACTTGTCTTAAAAAGTCAGACGCTTTCTTAATGCTTCAATGGCCCACCAAATCAATCCCGATTTAGATAATTCTTCGGGATATCATCTCTATAAACATGGATAATGCTTGTACAATGCATTTAATTAGCATTTGCCTCGTATCATCTACAGTACAGATTCCACCAGTGCGCATTGAAAGTAATTTTCATAAATGTACGATAAGATCAGCGCAGGTATATACATATACTGTAATTTAGATTATATCCTCAAAGTGCAGTGTGACGGTTGCCTGAATGGATATTGCATGCCATGTTGCTTTTATATTATAATTCTGAGGGAGAATAGGTCGTCGTATGCACTCAATGAGATTCATGGAATTCTGTCAGTTCGAACTCTGAAAACATGCAGCGTTGGCTCCAGAGTCCATGCAGAGCAGCTGGGAAGAAAAAACCCTAGAGCTCGATGAAGTTCTCTTCCGTGCAAGGCATAAATATCCACATGGAAATTCGCTCATACATATAATCATGCATAATATATATATATATATATATATATTCGCATGTGGAAGCATGTGTTGCTGTCGTGCGAAATGTAATTAATCGCCTCAAAGATATCTAAAGCACACAGACCATCATGGTGGGAAAAAGGAAGACGACATATACATGCAATGTCTATTATGCAAAAGGTTCATGTTAATTAACATGAAATCCTAATACATGAAGCTGTCCCATGGATGTACAGTTGAATTCATGAATTCCTCCTGATCTCACATCGAGCATGGTGTCCCACTACACTTAAGTTCTCTTCTCATGAGGAAGAGTGGTACTAGACCGGCCGACAGACTGTTTGTTTGAATGATGATATAAATATTTCAAGGGACACATGCAGTTGCTCACTGGCGTTAACTGGCTCTGCCCTACAGACGCGGTTTTAGATGAGAAGAGGATCCACACTTAATACAATAATGTCCCGTATCGTTATCGGTTGTTGAATGCCTCCGTGTATATATATCCTCCATCTCGACCCTGCACTTCTCAGACACAAGCTGTCAACTGATTCTAGAAAAAAAAAATGGCATTATTCGACAGTAACAAGCTGTTCTTTGTTTTGCTCCTCGGAGCCCTAGTTTGTGCCACCACCTCCGCCAGCCGGGAACTTCGGGAAGCTTCTTTAAAGGATGAGAAGTTCTTTCACAAGTACTTTGGCGGTGGACTAGGTGGAGGTGGCGGAGCTGGGTATGGAGGAGGCGCCGGTGGAGGTGGTGGACTTGGAGGTGGCGGCGGCTTAGGAGCTGGAGGTGGCTACGGAGGCGGGGCTGGTCTTGGCGGTGGGTTTGGTCATGGTGGCGGGCTTGGCGGGGGTGGAGGGTATGGAGGTGGTGGAGGACTAGGCGGTGGAGCTGGCTATGGGGGCGGCGCCGGAGCTGGAGGTGGGCTTGGAGCTGGAGGTGGACTAGGCGGTGGTGGAGGCTACGGTGGCGGCGGAGGACTGGGTGGAGGTGCAGGAGGAGGGTACGGGGGTGGAGCAGGCGTTGGAGGGGGACTGGGTGGAGGGGCTGGTGGGGGTGGTGGCTATGGCGGAGGCGCCGGAGGTGGACTGGGCGGGGGGTACGGTGCAGGAGGAGGAGCCGGTGGTGGGCTCGGTGGATATCCTTGAGGAACTTCGAAGGACATATATCAATATATATATATATGAGCCTGCATTCTGCAAGTCATACATATTATGCTCAAAATATTACAAGTGTGTAGTAGTGTGGGTCAAATAACATGATTTTATCTTGAAAATTTAATAAAATGAACCAAAAAAAAGGGAATCAGGACGAGGTAAAGAAGGGAAAAGAGATGTATGTCCATGACTTTGCTGTTTTATCATCAAGTCTTCATGTGTATGTAATGTTATATTATATCATCTAATTCTTCCTCCATGAATGAAATGTGCATGTCTTCCACCCTATCCACATATGAAGTCATGGTTGAAGAGGCTTGAGTATGTTTCAGCTCCTGTCGAAAGCCATAAACTCTTCCCTCGGCCCGTCATCCGAGTATCCCATCGATGATCCAAAATGGAATTGCCATGATAACTATTGGTATCTAAAGACTTCATTAATCTCGATCTTCATATACAAATGATGGTTTCATCCGAACGTGTTGGTGCCACTACTTCTTACGTTACGCTTTGCTCTCTATGATCATCCCGACCGATATGCCATGGCATCGCCGCCATAGTACTCGAGCTGGACAGGACAGTGCTATCTGGCATTCGGTTTATGTCGGGGAAAAGCCATGTTGGTGATGTGGCTTTGCGTCAGCCTCCCTGGCTCTGGCTCCGTCGGCCTCACTGGGTCGAGCCGATATGGGACTTCACAGGGCAAATTCTAGCCTCGCAAGCTCGAGTTGGGAGACGATGGTGGTTTTCAGCAAGTCAAGAGAAGATTAGGAGCCTTCCTGTGATTACGCTTTTCAAATTCGTATCTCTTGATTTTGACAGGAAGCTGTGAAGAATATGGGGGGTAAAATGTTCATATTGAATAGTTTAGGATAACTTATGAAGTATTCTATAGTTTAGGGAAAGTTTGATGATTATTAGAAGATGGCGATCGACAATGGAACTCGGGCGAGTCAACTCATAAACCTCCGTTCCACTTTCATCTTCCTCCTCTTATCCTCCGAGGCTCTGTTCTTCTATACCTTCGCGAAAATGGCTTCCCTTTTACTTCATAGCAAATTGTGTTTCTACTCAGCTCCCTCGGGCCTTAGCTTCAACTCCCGACGCGGAAGACGCCATGACTTCTCCGTCCAATTACCCCGGAAGACTGAGCTGATGAAGGTGCGCTCCGCGTCAGAACAGTCTCGGCAACAACCGCAGCAGAGCTCAGAGGAGCGGCACACGAAGAGGAAGACCAGGGGAAGTATAAGTGGTGCCGAGAAGGGGACCGACCCAGTTGGGTTCCTCACCAAGTTAGGGATTTCCCACAAAGCTTTTGCTCAGTTCCTCCGAGAGAGGTACTCGATTGTACTTGCTTGTTGATTCGATGTGTTTTTTCACGGTTAGGTTAGGCCTGGTCACACGAAGTAACGGCTAATGGCGGGAAATTTTTCTACGCTCCAAAAATGTATAGCTGATATCAAGCTCCATTTTTTACTGTTCAGTTCATACATTTGGAGATCATGCTTTCATTTTTTTTTCTCTCCTTTTTCTTTTGAGTGAAATATTTCAGGCATAAGGCGTTGAAGGACCTCGAAGATGAGATATTTAATCGTCACCTTAATCTCAAGGAAATGGCTTCTGGGTTAGTTCTATCAATTCCATCCATATCTGCAACTTGTAGATGTGATTTTCACCCCCCTTTACATTTTCTTCTACCGTTCAGTTCTTTGTGAAATTGTCCCTTTTCCTCAATCATTGTAGATGCAGTGATTCCTTTCTCAAATTATGAAAGTCTTTTTGAAAATCATATACGCTCAGATGAGGGTGATCGAGGTCTGTTGGCCTCGGACGACTGCTCTGTAGGCTTTATATTGCAATTGATTTTGAACCATCCTCTTCTTCATAATGCTGCAATTGTTTTCTCAGCTTCGAGATTCTGGGCATGCACCGTCACGTGGAACATCGTGTGGACTATATGGAGTGGGCTCCAGGTTTGATTTAGTCCTGATTTTTAGGTGTCAATAGTTAAAGTCTGACGTTAAGTCCATAATATTAGCACTGCATTAAGTCCTTACTTACATTATGGTAAAGAACTTGCTATTCATTTCCAACCCTGTAACATGCGTTTCTGTACTTTCAAATATTGGTATTTTACTCTTCTCAGTCACTATTTTGCCCATTAGTAATGCCGTTGTTGAAGAGTTAATTATCAGCTGACTTTTAGAAGCATTAACTGACGCTATGAGCTGCAGCATAAAGCAAAGTGATCGTTATTACGTCAACTTGAATTTTTATATAATTTTATTAAGGACTTCAATTAATATCTCTTGTAAATCCAGGTAACATGATCTTAAACTTTACTTTTCAATCTCTCTTTTAAAAACCTTAATTTACTTTCAGATCATAATTTTAAGTTCAAACAGATGTAACGTATGTACTAAAATATATTGTTGAAGGCAAGTCAGTGATCAGTTCAAGTCACCTGCAGGAGCTCGCTACTGCGCAATAGTTGGTGATTTTAATGCATGGTCCCCAACTGAAAACTGTGCAAGAGAGGGTCACTTTGGTCATGATGACTATGGTTACTGGTTCATCATACTTGAAGATAAGTTAAGGGATGGAGAAAAACCTGATGAACTCTATTTTCAGCAGTACAATTATGTTGATGACTATGATAAGGGTGACAGTGGGGTTTCCATTGAAGAAATATTCAAGAAAGCAAATGATGAGTACTGGGAGCCCGGAGAGGACCGGTTCATAAAAAACCGGTTTGAACTACCAGCTAAGTTATATGAGCAGTGGTTCGGTCCCAATAGTCCTCAGACATATGAAGAACTGGAGCCAATACCTGATGCAGAAACAAGGTATAAAGCTTGGAAAGAACAGCATAAAGATGACCCTCCTGGTAACCTACCTCCATTTGATGTGATTGATAGTGGTAAAGAATATGACATATATAACGTTATTATTGATCCCATATGGCGAGAGAAGTTTGCTGCAAAGAAGCCTCCAATACCATACTGGTTAGAAACCCGTAAAGGAAGGAAGGCATGGCTGAAGAAGTATACTCCGGCTATTCCTCATGGAAGCAAATATAGGGTCTATTTTAATACTCCCAGTGGGCCATTGGAGAGGGTCCCCGCTTGGGCTACTTATGTGAAACCAGGTATTGATATCCACAACCTCAATTTGATTCAATCTTCATCAGCCAGTTAATGGTTTGAAGTGGTGATTATTTCTCAGTATCAGCTGCAAATGAGAAGCTTTTATTCACTTAGTTCTTCATAGTTTTAGCTCATCTATAGATGGAGATAAATTCATATACATTTTATTAAATGCCTTACCAATATATTTTTTTCCTCAGTGATTGAAAGGCAGTGTGTTCTTTTAAATTCCCAAGCTGCTTCATAATAATGCCAACAGCAGCTAACAGCTGATCTGATAGATTAAACTGTTGGACAGTTGAAGGCTCTGCATTTTGCTAATATGGTCAACAGTGAACTCAACCTGGGTTCTTGTACCATGTTATGAGTGACGTTTAATGCATCTAAAAGCTTATATTGATGGATGCTTGACACTGAAAATTTTACTCACATAAAAGATGCAGAAGGAGACCAAGCTTATGCAATCCACTGGGAGCCGCCTCCAGAGATAGCTTACAAGTGGAAATACTCGAGCCCAAATAAGCCAAAGTCCCTGAGGATATACGAATGCCATGTTGGAATTAGCAGCACAGAGCCTAAAATATCTTCCTTCAATGAATTCACAGAGAATGTATTATAATTGTTGTTCTCAGTCTATTTCTTGATTTGAATGGTTAAAATAAACTTTCTGCCAGGTCAGGTATTTACAATCCTTTCCTCTTTGGTGCAGGTTCTTCCTCATGTAAAAAATGCTGGATATAATGCAATACAGTTGATAGGGGTAGTTGAGCACAAAGATTATTTTACTGTTGGATATAGAGTTGAGTAGATCTTATGTAAACCTTTTTCTTCTCAAATATGATTTGTGCTATGTCATGCAAGTGAATGGCTTTTATTTCAAGTTTAAAGCAAGGCATCTCCTTCCCCATGCAGGTCACAAATTTGTATGCTGTGTCTAGCCGGTTTGGCACTCCAGATGACTTCAAACACTTGGTCGACGAAGCACATGGTAGGATACTTTAGTTTCTCTTTAAAATTACCTCTTTTAATTGTCATTATGCACCTAAAAAATGATACAGAATCCTCTTACATTTTCTAGCATTTTATGAGGATTGAGTAAGATTTTATTCATTTTCTACAGGACTAGGACTGTTGGTCTTTTTAGACATCGTGCACTCGTATTCAGCTCCCAATGAAATGGTTGGACTGTCACTGTTTGATGGATCGAATGACTGCTACTTCCATTCTGGTAAATCATTTCTCAGCAATTCTGTTCTTTAGGTTGCACTGATAACTTATTTTTCCTAGTAAGTCAGTTTATTTTATGGATGATGAAATCTTACTGCCTTCTTATAAGGAGGAAATTTTAAAATTACATTATTGAGTAATGACTTTCTGATATTAAAGTTTGTCTCACTAGGTAAAAGAGGTCAACACAAGTACTGGGGCACTCGGATGTTCAAATATGGTGATCCTGATGTGCTGCATTATCTTCTCTCGAATCTAAATTGGTAACTCCTCAATTGATGGATGATATTTATGCTCTGTTTGGAACAGAATATTGAGTGAATTTTTTTCCAATTTTCTTAATAGTAGAAATTTATTATTTCTTGGATTGCTGTTTATGTATGGAATTATAAAAAATGGCTGAACAGGTGTGTTTGTACTTTGTATTCGTGTTTATTTTCCTTTCTCTCAGTATAAAAAAAAACCGAAGATTTTTGTAAGTGTTTGACAATAAGTTAGAGCCTTAAGTTTTAGCAGATCTGATAACTTAGTTGCTTTGATCCAGTGAACTCTGCTAATGTGTTACATATATTTGTCAATTCATGCATTGGCAGGTGGGTAGTTGAATATCGTGTTGATGGTTTTCAATTCCATTCCCTCTCATCAATGATGTACACTCACAATGGCTTTGCTTCTTTCACTGGGGACTTGGACGAGTAAGGCATCTCCTAAACTTTCGTAATTTTCCAAGCTGTGTGGTACTTTCTTGATTCAATGTTCTAGGCCTTTATGAGGATAATCACAGCTTATGAACCATTTTGGCTAATTATACTCAATTATACATTCACCTACTCACCTGAACCACATGAAGCATCAACACCAAGAAGTTCTCGGATTTTTTTTGGTGGTGTGTTATTTAACAGCTCCACCAGTAACTAATGGGATTTATTCTGATTATAGAAATTTATTCGGATAAATATTGAAATATAGTCTGCAATCATTTTATGTTCTTTAAGCCACCTGGCTTGTGATGGTATTAATATTTTGATAAAACTATTCTACATTATATGCGGTGATACTAGGTACTGCAATCAGTATGTTGATCAAGATGCACTGCTCTACCTCATTCTGGCAAATGACATACTTCACGCCCTTCACCCAAATATAGTCACGATTGCTGAAGATGCAAGTATTTCATATGAAATAACTTTGAAGAACAAACTTTTATTTCTCCAAATTCAGCTTTTGACATACTACTTTCCCTCTGCTTATTGTGAAGCATTAAACTCTGGATCTTGTGCAGGCATCATCATATCCCGGCCTCTGTGAGCCAACATCCCAGGGTGGATTGGGTTTCGACTATTATGTCAACTTATCTGTCCCTGAGATGTGGTCATCTTTGCTTGAGAATACTCCTGACCAGGAGTGGAGCATGACAAAGGTCATCCTTTTCCACCTTAATCTTTCACGTACCGTTTCAGCTTCTGTGGGGTTCTTTGTGTTGGTTCTGTAGCTTTATCACCTATACTAAGTGCCTATGATATATATATATAAAAGAAGCTTAAGCTCCGAAGTTGGTACAAAAATATATAATCGACTTGTTTGACAACCTTTTCTTGACACGGCAATGGTCCTTGAATTGGCGCAATCTTGGTTAAAATGGGGGAGGGGAAAAAAAATGAAATTCAGTTCAAATCTTGCCTGCATTTCGGTAGTGCACTAACGCTGAAAGAGTGTCTTGCCTGGTCCAGAATAGGTGAAAAGCAACAATTTCTGTGGTTTCCCCAGCATTTTGTTTTTGCAGTGAGGCTTGCGGAAATCTAAAGCTCAACCATCAGAACCACCTGCTTTTGAGCCAAGAAGATTGGCTGCAAATTTATTTCAACAAAGCCCTTCCTTTCCGTAATCAGCTCTATTTGTTCCTTATCTATATGTCTGAGTTATACACTTTGAATTATGTCTGCAGATAGTTAGCACATTGGTCAGCAACAGACAATATGCTTACAAGATGCTCACATATACTGAAAACCACAACCAAGTAACAACCATCTACTGAATATTCTCCCTTTTCTTATGCAAATACCATGTTTTGTTCTCCCATTTAATCTTGGGTAACAACATTGTTTTGCAGTCTATATCAGGAGGAAAATCATTGGCAGAGCTATTATTTGGCAAAGTTAATGAGCTATCTCCTGACTCAAGGGATTTAATTCTTAGAGGATGCTCCTTGCACAGGGTATGTGAGCTTGTCTTTGCAAGATCTGTGTACTTCTAATTAAAAGCTAATTATTTCTTTAGATAGTTTTCTGATTTTATATGCTCTGCAGATGATCCGTCTGATTACATTTACAATCTGTGGCCGTGCTTTTCTTAGTTTCATGGGAAATGAGTTTGGGCACCCTGGGGTAGGATTCTTCCTCTATTATGAGTAGCTTAAAATTGTATATTTCATGAAATAATTGTTTTGTCTGTGGGACAAGAGGGTCGAATTCCCCATGTTGAGCAACAACTTCTCCTATGCGTTGGCTAACCGTCGGTGGGAACTCTTGGAAACTGGACTTCATAGAGATCTGTTTTCCTTTGAAAAGGTAATGGACATGTTGTTTTCTAGTCTTAAAATTTCTGCAGCACTCAGATTTTTTTCTTCTGGCTTATCAGTATGCAGGGAAAAAAAATCGAATGAAAATGCAATAAGAAACCGTAATAAAATAGACATGAAATTGTTATTTGGATGTCCACTTCATCTTGTCAAACACACTTCTTACACACAGACTGTTTGTCTTCTTTTTGGATGGTACCCATATTTCTCAGAACATGTAGTATAATCTTGATCTGCAGTCAAATGCTCTACCACTGAGCTATGGACCCTACAGCAAACATGGAGATGGCATTGAAAAATCTTGAAAATTGACTTCAGATCTATTGTGTAGAATAGAAGAAACTGATCAATAAAAGGCTGGAATTCATCCTTTTATGAACTGAGGTGGAAAGTTCTGCTCTTACGCTTTTTGTAGGATATGATGAAATTGGATGAAACAGAAAAGGTGCTTTCAAGAAGCTTCCCAAATATTCACCATGTATATGATTCTACCATGGTATGGATATTTTCTTTGTATTTATTTCAGTGAACTTCTGGAAGATTAAAAAAGAGAATGATGCAGCTCCATAACAATATTCTAGGCATTTCTTCTCTTTTTTTGAGACTATCCAATGAGATTACAGGCACTTTAATCTGCACGAATTGCATTCTTTCAAGTAGTACTAATAGCTGGTGACCTGTCTCTGACAGGTAATATCATACATGCGTGGTCCTCTTCTTTTTGTGTTTAACTTTCATCCAACTGACTCCTATGAGAAATACATCATTGGTGTGGAAGAAGCCGGAGAGTATCAAGTAAATCTTTTCTTGCCTCAATTCATTTCCAGTTTCATATAATCGAACCCTTTGATCATTCATCAAGTGTCTCTTCTGTAAGACAATTCTGACTGACTAACAAAGATTCTTCTGATGTGCAGTTGATACTGAATACAGATGAAAAGGTGTATGGAGGTCAGGGACTGATACGTGACGACCACTATATACAACGAACTATTAGCAGGCGGTAAATACGAAGTTCCAACATAGCTCAAGCCTTGACAAGTTCCAATTCCAGATGTTTCTTTCTTTCCGTAAGTTCCATGTCATCCAGAATTGTGAATCTTTCCTCTGCAGGGCTGACGGTCAACGGAATTGCTTGGAAGTGCCATTACCAAATAGGACTGCCCAGGTTGGCTAATTCTCTGCGATACATTACCTGAAGAACTTTTTACCAATAATTTCTGCTGTGTTGTTTTTTAGTCACTAAAATAACTTCATCATGTCAAGTTTACCTTCTGGATTTGCGGACTTGATCTATTCAAATATTTACATTTAAGTCTTGAAGCAGGTGCCAGCGTTTTCTTCCGGTAAGTGAAAGTCGGCATTTTCATTCACCTGAACATTTGTCTGCGTATACACATAGCATTTAGACCTTGTTGAGGAGACTGCATCAAAACATTTATGGTCGGATTTCTGCCTCAAAATCAGTGTTCTGGTTCTCATTCAAGTCTTTGAGCACGAATGACATTGGTGCCCTTCTGATTCGTTCCTTCTAAACTTCCCAGGTTTACAGGTTGAAGCGGATCTTGAGGATATGAGTGATTGTTAAGGGTGACCAGAAGAGCCGGCCAAGGTAACATTCGGCTTAAAGTAGATGGCGGGGCTGGTGCGGGTCATGGAAACTAGTTCGAATGCTCAACATTCAGCCCGACTTGCTTCTTCAAGAAAAGTATCGTAGCTTAGCTGAATGAGACATTCATACTGGGAGACCCAGTTCGTTTGTCATCATGCATCGTCCCATTTCGCATCTCAAAATGGACGTTCAATTCGGCAAAGGTTCCGCTGGTACGATCTCTATGTGGAAGACGACCGAGCTGTAAATTTTTAAGATTTTATTCCTTCACGCTATTGTGTCTCATTTCCTTGAGTATGCAATACAGCGCAAGTCGGTCCGATAAACCGAACATACGCAAATGTTTCGACGGAGGGTGTATCAAATCTTTAACGGACAGGATTTTCCCTGCTTTTTTTATTTGCCCGATCTTGTCCGCTCCAGCCACGTGGTAGGGTGTGATTGGTCAGATCAATGTAAATTTGGATCTTTGGTTAGTAGATCCGGCCGCACGGTATCTCCAGATCCATTCGTCAGTTCCACGCGCTCAGATATGCGCGTGCCCCACGGCCCCAACAATCTCCCTGTTCTCTCTCTCTCTCTCTCCCTAGAGTAGTTGAGATAAGAAGGAAAACGAAATCAGAATCAGAGCTCTAGCGATACGTCGATCAGAGATGGCGAACATGCCACAATCCCTTTCCATGAGCGTCCCCTTCGGCGGCGGGCCTAGCGGATCGGTCCCGATTATCGCCGGCGGCGCTGCCCAGCCCAACAAAGAACGGAAGATGGCGTCCGTCGAGCAGCTGGTGCTTGACTTAAGCAATCCCGATCTCAGAGAGAACGCCCTGCTTGAACTCTCCAAGGTCAAATTACCAGAAATTGCCCTCCTGCCCGGCTTCTGTTAATTGATACTGTAATCCAACAATCAAAGAAAAAAAAATTTTTTTGGTTGAAGTTCATATAAGATAATTAGGAAAGCATTTATTCATGTCTCAGTTAGTTATACATTCAAACAGTTTGCTGGTGAAGTTTTGAACTTTGTACAGCTAGCGTTGTGAATCATAAGGATCCTTGCCATTCCTAGCTGTATTATCGAGTATTGCTGCTCTGAGGCTAATAGATTTTCCTCCTCTTTTTTTTTGGGCATCCAGAAGCGAGAACTATTCCAAGATTTGGCTCCATTACTGTGGAATTCTTTTGGTACTATTGCTGCACTGTTGCAGGTATAGCACTCGCTACCTTCTTCCGTAACTTGAAGATTCGAACATATTTTCTGTCTTCTTTTGCTGGGAATATGTGGTCCAACGTCCTTCCACTCCTTTTTTTTTTTTTTATAAATAACCTACGTCGAGGCCTTACCTTTGCCATTGATAAGGCTTACCTGTCCACTGTCACCTGCAAATTCTGGCCATTGGAGACATTGATTCAATATTTCTTGGGTGTAATGATCTATCAAATTTTTTGGGTCTGGAAGTCCAACTGATGGTATGCTGGAGGAGCGATGATAGTTGCTACTTATTGCTTTACTGAATCCCTAATGGCGTTCCTGATGTACTGGAGAGCTTGAACATCTTGATCTGCATGACTTTTTTGTTCTATTTTATCTTGTGAATGTTACAAGATAATAGGAAATTGTATGGGCATTTGAGGAAATAACTTAGTAGGTCCTTGTGAATATTTAAGACACGCTATGGTCGCTTGTATTCCCACTGCAGTTTTTTGGATTATGCATCTGGCTCTTGTAAGTGGTGTCCAATTAACTTTTTCCTTTTTCATCTCTCCTTTTGCAGGAGATAGTTTCCATTTATCCTGTTCTCTCACCTCCGAATTTAACTCCTGCTCAGTCAAATCGTGTCTGCAATGCTCTTGCTCTTCTTCAGGTGAGAAGTCTGTTACTTTATTTATATTCCATTGTTTATTTCATTCTTTCTCACCAATATCGTGCCTTTGGCTTGTTTTTGATGAGGTCTAGTTTTCTGTTTGGAATGGTCCAGTCCTTAGTGATTGCTAAATGGAAAAATTCCTAGCTCTCTTCTATGTTGAAGTTGGTTTCACAAACCATTTTGGCTCCTCACCCTGTTGAGGGGATGTCAAATATGTCTATCACTGAATGATGGTGTTCTTTTTCCACATGAATCATTATATGATGCCTAATATTTTTCTGGAGGTTTGTATTCTCTGAAAGATGATTAACTGGAAAATAGGACCTTACAGATGTCATCCTAGGGCAGATAACTAGTACATTGGTTAAGTTGATGCATATTTTCTGAGGTCAATTTGGTGAACCGAGTTCCTTTATTCATCCCTTCTGCTTGAGAAGTTTCTTTCCCACAGATAGGAGTTATCTCTTTTCTTTCATTTCAAAGCTTAATAGTGCCTTGTGCTTCTAATATTGATTTTCCACCTTTCAGTGTGTTGCCTCTCACCCAGATACAAGGATGTTGTTCCTCAATGGTAAGGTTTTTCATTCTATGCATGATCAGGAAATAATTGTTCATTTCAGAGGATAGCATTTTTTAACCTTATTAATGTATTATGCAGTGTTTCCATTGTAATGTGCAGTCATTTCTTTCTGTCGATGCAAACTAAGGAAATCTCTCATATATCTGTTTGAATTCTCTAATAACTAGAAGGGAACAAACACGAGCTACTTTATTATTCTTCTTGGATTTTAGTTTTTTTGAGGCATATAGAAAATAATGTCTATTGTATTGATAGTTGTAGTCATATTTCTTTACTTGGTAATATTTAGCCAATAAATAATTATTTATTTGGGGTCAGACATGCTTCTCAACTCTTTAGAGGAATACATGAGTCAGTTTGTTTTCTTTAATTGTCAAGTTTGATTTGACTTACCAGCCTCTATCTCTCTCTTTGTAGCTCATATGCCCTTATATTTGTACCCTTTCCTTAACACATCAAGCAAGTCGAGGCCATTTGAGTACCTGAGGCTTACTAGCTTGGGCGTCATCGGTGCCCTGGTGAAGGTACTTCACCTTGATGAGTGACTATTTTTTGTGTGTAAGATGAGTTATTTTGAATTGGTTGTAATTAAAAATGGAAAATTTCTGTTCCAGGTTGATGACACAGAAGTCATTAGCTTTCTCCTCTCAACTGAAATTATCCCGCTCTGTTTGCGCACCATGGAGATGGGAAGTGAGCTATCAAAAACAGTTGAGTTTCATCTATCATGTTCGAGCATATGCTTATAAAATTGGACTGTCAAAGCAAAAAAGAGATCAGGGGTTCATAATGCATTCCACTATCTATTGTTTACCTCAAAGTTAGTGCTGCTGTAGTTGATGCCTGCTTTGACATGGTAAAAGGTTCTTCCAGACTAGGCCAAGATAACTGTTGATTGCCTTTGGGATGCTAGCAATCTATAGTTGTTATTGACTTCATCCGAATTCCTTCTTTTAGAGTGGAGAATTTGGAATTTCCCTGTTTTGAGCAATTTTGTTGCCAATGCATATACTTTCAACCATAACTTGATTAACCTGAGATGATTCTTCTCTGACAGGTTGCAACATTTATAGTCCAGAAGATTTTGATGGATGACATTGGTCTCGACTACATTTGCACCACTGCAGAGCGGTTCTTTGCTGTTGGCCGAGTCTTGGGGAACATGGTGGTGTCATTAGCTGAGCAACCTTCATCACGGCTTCTGAAACATATAATCCGGTGTTATCTTCGACTTTCAGACAATCCAAGGTTGGTTGGTTCGACAAAACTGTTATCAAGCTTTGCTGTGTCTCGGTGTGAGTTTATCTGATGGGTGTTTGGCTTTTGTTCATCGCAGGGCTCGTGATGCTCTACGAAGTTGCCTACCTGACATGTTACGAGATGCCACCTTTAGCAGCTGCCTCCGTGTAAGGATCACTGACTATAATTCTATGACCTACCTTGGAAATCTTGCGGTCATTAAATTTAATGGGAGCAAACATGTTTACGGGGAAGACAATATTTTGAGACAGAACCATACAAAATAATGCAAGATTTCATCATGGGCTCAATAGCTCTGTGGATTAAACTTTGTTCTAATAACATTATGGACCTTTCCTTTGACTCGCCTTCAACACTAGTTTTATTTGTTTCTCAATTCATAGGAAGATCCAACTACGAGGAAGTGGCTGCAGCAACTGCTTCTCACAGTTGGAGTTAATAGAGTACCAACACTTCAGGGCGGCGGAGGATTTGATCACATGCTGATGAGCTAACTAAACTCAAGAGTAAGGACTGCACTCTGCCCTTCTGTTGGCTGGAATTACGGTTGGCTCCAGTGGTTAAAGAGGCTTTTTGAAGTGCAAAACGTACCCATTTAGTTGTAGATGGAGGAGTTGTAGGTAGTTTGATGTTTTCATCATAAGAGGAGGAGCAGCAGGCTGCTGCGACGGCCCTCTTTTTCTTAGTTGACAAAAATTTCTTTTCCTTATAAGACCCATCTTTATTTAATTCCGAAATGTTCCTACTTTTTTGTCATCAGAAAAGATGCCTTGAATTTTACCCTTGAGGATTCGCCCGTTATTGATGACAGGTATTTACTTGGTAGTTATCTCCATAGGCGAATGACTTAGCATCAGCAATCATTCGAATCAGAAGCTTTTGATCATTTGCTATCTACCTATCTTGGACAGGGTTGATTATTGACGGTGGAAAGTCCATCTGGTTATGAAACCTAGCTATATATATGCATTTACAGAGATACAGGCCAGGACGGTGACAGCCAGCCCCTCAATTGAACTTTTGAGTCCTATGCTATCGTAATATTTAATATCATTGGTTGTCATTTGTTGGATTATCGAATTCAGAAGACTTTTTTTTTTCTTTCTACAGAACCAAAGCTTAAACGAACTAGAATTGCAGAGACCAAGAAAATGTGCATACTTGATCTGGTTGAAATCAGAAGACCTAATTCTATAACTCACTCATAAGTGCGGGGAACAACCAGCAAGTTTCGTTGCCTTAGACAAGCGTCTTCTTGAACCTAGCCAGATCGATCTTCATGTCCTGCTTATTGAAATCCAGAGCCCTGGCGGCAGCATTGTAACCCTTCGCAAAGACAGATTCTGGATCGGCAATCACGGGATGATTCGGCTTGTAGATCTCTGAGAGCGAACTCTCCTCAGGTTCGATCTTGTATTTGAGTTGCCAGAGCCCCATGACTGTTCCTGGTCTGCTGCAATAAGTTTCCGCTCCCCACTCCATGCCCAGCGGGACGATCTGTACCAGCACGCCCCCATCAGGCAAGAACAGCTCATGGGTAAGCCCGGCCCAATGGACCCCGACCATGATGCTACACGAGTCAACAATCTCGACGACATGCTCCAAGCTAAGCATCACGCTGTCCTCTGCAACAACCACCTGGAAACCCACTTGTTCCATCAGCTGCACCACGCTGCGCTCATTAAGGATCTTCCAGGTTCCACACCGAGAGATAAGCATCAGCATCAATTTCGGCTTGATTTATCTTCTTCACGTTCTGTCACCTTTAGATCGTGTGCCTTCATCAAGAGTTGCTTGAACTTGGGCATCGAGTGCCCTTCGGAGATTTCCTTGGGATCGAGGGCTAGGTTGCCGTGGTATCTGAGTCCTAGTGCAACTCCTGGAAACAAGTCACCGGAGCTCGAACATTTCCCTGTGCATCATCCTCTGGGATGATAAGCCGAATATGACCGAGTTATTGGCATCCTTACCTCCTACTAATCTTCTCAAAAGATAGTTTACAGTCTCTTCCGTTCCTCCATCTCCATTGACGCTCCTCGCAAGAACGCTCTTCCCTGTCCATCATAAGGAACCTCGAATTAGCCAACAACTCAGCACATGAATATACACTAGCTGGAGATCAACTCCAGTTCAAGTGAAGATATATGTTCATCAGTTACATGATCCAAGCAGCGAACTGCTGAGAAGCACAAAGCAGAAAGACATTGATGGCGAGCAAATAAATGACCGAACTTCCATGCAAAGCCAGCCACCTCACCGACCTCTTCTCCATCCTAGGCCTACACAGTGCTCCTCCATGAAGGTGTCACATAGGGATGAATCCAGAGCTTTCATCCAGTAGGGGCGAAACTTATTATAGAATTATGTAATCAGATTTATGGGAACTTAGTAAAATATAAACAAATTCACGTGTTTATATCATATTTCATCCATTTCCCGGAGTTTAAAGGAGGCAATCGCCCAGTGCAGCTTCTAAATCCATCCCCGGTGTGACATGAGCATAGTTCTCAAAGTTATCAATGCCATATCAGTATCTAAAAAATAAAAATGATAAAAATAAATAAAGAATTTAAGAGTGAAAGTGAAAAGGGGGCGTGGAAACCATGATCATCCTTTCCATTTTACTAATATGGACAGTTGCCATGGTAGACTTAATGTCCATAGTGATAGGGACTGATTACCACATGGCAAATAGCTCATTACATCTCAAAATTTGGAGATAACAGAAGGGATAGCCATCAAATGAGTCCGGCCAGTATCCCAACAAGTGGCACCTTGACGTCCTGTTGATCTTAAATGTAATATGTTATCGGACCAAATGGCCTCACTCAGATTCATCATAATCTTCAGGCAGAATTGGAGGTGAAAAACAAGTGAGAGATTCAACAGCACGGAAACTTGGAAGGTCAGTGGACAATTTACATATCAACTGGCAAATGTCCTGTATAAAAATGAGTGTTATTCAGGCAAGACTATAGCAGTGGCTAAAAACCAGATCCCTGTTCCCCACCCCTACACAGAATGGCCTGACACGAAACCGAAATTCTTCAGCAGATTGGATTTTATCCTAGCAAAAGACCAAAGAACCTGTTCATGCATTTTCACCGTTATAAAACAGACTATCCTTCTAGCTGGAGCTTCTCGTAAGATATGCAACAATACATCCCAAGACAGCACCTGCAACAACCTGCAGAAGGCCCAGAGAGTGGGAGATATCATTTATCACTTTCTGGAACAAAATTGTTGGAATATTGACCAGTTTGTGATCCGCAGAGTATTGTATTCATTTTAAGAAGAAATATTTGCATCACCAAATAATCAGTTGTAATCATAAGATTTTCTCATCCATGCAGTTGAGATTAGCAACAGACCTGAACAGGAGTGTGGCCCAGTGAATTTCGTAGAGGCTTTACGCTGGATACAGGGTGTTCAGGAGGAAGCTCGCAGACAATTTGATTCAGTAGCTGCAAAATAGATGAAGTTTCAAAATCAAGAAGGAAAGCACTAAAGTGAAGCTGCAGGTTCTATAAGAAAACATGTCAAAATCAGAAATGAAGATGTTACTTCAGCTTGGCGACCAGCATGTAGCCTTACACCAGTAGCATCATACATAACCTGCAAGTCAGCAAATATAGGGTTTCAATCAATAAAGCTAGTGCTTTTGTACTCCTAGGTAATGATATGAATAAAAATTTATGGTCCTCTACCAAATGAGGATCAATAAGAAGCTTGAATAAAGGCAAATTCATATATATTACGTTCACCAGCCACTGTCTAGAAACAAGAATCAGAAACTTTTCCTACATGGGCTATCCATTGCATATTTCAATACATAATTTGCATACATATGAAATTAATAATGGCCAATGGGCCATCCTCTGCATCTGTCAATGCGAGAATATGAACTAGACCTGGTTGACAAATACATACAATGCATGCGAAGACAAGAGCAATTGCAAAGGATGATCCTCCAACTCCTTCTTGTAGAGCAATAGAAACTGCCAATGCCATCACCGTTGCTGAATGTGATGATGGCATTCCACCGGAACCAATCATTTTTCTTGAATCCCATCTCCCCTCCTTGTACCTGCACGACTAATTAAAATTTTCTGTGATTAAGGGATCAATTCCAGTGCCAAAGTTACAAGAATAGATCATTCTGTAAGACATGGTCAACAATAAACACCTAGAGATCTCAAAGTCAAAATTTTGTCATCAAATTTGGTGTAGTTCATAGCAGGAAGATATGGAGCAGCTTTTTCATTTTTGGGGGTAGACTTTATCAATCCATGAAGCATTATCATGACAAGCCTTCAATTCACACCTAACGTAAGATGCTTAGAACTTCTTCTTTTTTTTTTTCTTTTTTGGCCTCGAGATGATTAGAACTTCAATAAGCAGTTAAGTTACTGCACTCCCATTAAATCAGATGTGCTAATGGACTTCTGCAGTCCAGCTTATTGGTCAAAGATATGAAGAGATAATGCAGCTAAAGAACCAAACTTTAACGTCCCTGATCAGTAATCAAGCTTAGTATCGGGAATTCCACGAATAATACCTAGTGATCCATCCACATCTCTCACAGCTACGAACTAAAGATTGCAGAGAAAGTGCCGGACCAAAACATGCTACGAGTAATTTGACTCAACGTCGCCCATTTGAATAGGGGAAGTCAATGCACAGATGACTTCACATAATATAAGAGCAGAGAAAATAACTTTGAAATCGCCATACCAGGAGGTGAAGAGTTTGAGGAACTGAGCGAGAGCGAGGGAGAGGAGGGCGGAGAGCAGAGGGATGTTCGAGGGGACGATGGAGGGCTCCGAGGACGCCGATCGGAGGGCCGCGGAAGCATCGGATGCCGTGATCACTTCGTCCATCGGAGAAGAGAGGGAGAGAGAAGAAGGGAGGAGGCTCGGTGGTGGGAGCGATGGGAATCGTGGGTGATTGGTAGAGGACTGGGAGAGGGGATGAGAAGACGAGATGGGAAGCAATGGAGTAGGGTGCGCCGTCACTTCCTCGCAGCTTCAGCATCGGAATATACGCATTCGCCGCCTTCTTCCCGTAGTCCGGCAGCGCAGTGGGACATTTGCTCTTTGCTCCCTGCAATGTGGTCTCCTTACATCTGGACGCCCTATATTTTATAAAATCACAAATATTACCCTGTAGTTTTGAGTTTTGTAATTTTGGGGGGCCATCGTGGACAAGATGGTTTGAGGCCCATTTGGGCACAATCTTAGAACAAAGAGAGCGCAAGACACGAGCCCATGATGGTGATTGCTCCAAGAATGAATGATCGAAGATGGCCCGGGCGGCATCGTCTGGATAAAGGGTGCCCATTCCATGCAGAGAAATTTACTCTCTGCCTGTAATTGGCAGGAGATATTCACTTCGCGTTGCATGAGCCGACACCCGTTGGACGATGAGTAAGAGTCCGAGTTTCTAACGTAGGCAAGGTGAGATTGTCCTCTCTCTCGGCTCTGTCCCTGCCATTCATAGCCGTATCAAAAGGGAATCGGTCGGTACCCATTCAGGAGACTCCAATTTCCCGATAAGAAGGGAATCTTCGCACGTTTTGTGCCCCCGCCCGAAAGGGTTAAGGTCGATTATTCATTCCATCGAAGTCATCCGTAAGTCAACGACCGTGTAATGTACCGCGACACCGAATTTCACCCTTACGCTTACGGCACAGTTACCGAAATTCGAGGAGGCGGGTCTATTGATGATCAGACAAGACAGTACATCTATGCTCGTTACGTGGATTAATTCAGTCCGCATACAGGCACTCACGGTCGACGGAACGAACAGAAAGGACGGTGCAAGTCGTTGTCCGATCTCTCAACTTATCGGCCTTCACCCAACGTATCGGCCCCATCCCGATTCGTCTCCATCGAGGGCTCATCGGGTTTCTATACGTTGGTGCTCGTGGGCCAGTCAGCTCCATCGTGGACTAATTACGTAGGTCTACACTCGGTCGGATCAGCTTCGCAAGAAGTTATGGAAATTTAGTCATGAGTATAGGGGGTGGGCCCGTGGAAGATGATGCTACGAGTCTATGTCGGACTGTACTGATTAACATAGACACATACATACATACATACATATATATATATCTGCGGCCAGGCTGTCCCGGAACTCCTGTCCACCCATCGTTGGTATTTCAGGCTCTCTCTCTCTCTCTTTCCCTTTTTTACCATCTTGTCCAGTAAAAAATTATTAATTAATTAATTTTTATTTCTTCTTTTCTTTGGTTATTTTATGATTCACGGGATGTCCAGCGAGAAATTAGGAGGGACAGTACTGGTTGGTGGTGGAGGAGGAGGACCACTAGAAGGTTCCTGCAACGTTTGTCAGCTTCCGAGGTTGCCCTCGACATCACACATGACACTAGGCATACGATTAGCCTGCGGTTTCGAAACCATAGAAGCGGTACGGACGATTTTTTTCTTTTCTAAGACATAACGAATCCATCGCACAGGAATAATATGATTGTGTGGAACAGATACTCAAGGACCTGAAGCAAATGGGTTTTCTCCTTTCTCCTTTTCGGGATTATCGGCCGGTAAGTATCTGTAATTCTCTCTTCCCCTCTTTCATACGCATCAGATTTCCCGTGTGAATGACCTCCCATTCCGTGCACGTATGTTCTCTCTCTATTCTATTCATCGAGAGGATAAGCTCTTGGATCGACGGTTTTCTCAGTCGACACGTCCCATGGCGATGACATGACGGACACTCATCTTGCCCGTACACTTGTTCAAAAATCAAAGGGACGATTGCGGTGGAGGTCATCTGCGCTCACCTTTTCTGGCACTTCAATCACGTGTACACCTGAGTCACACACGTTTTGCTATGCAATATGCTCCAACATGTTGAGTTAACCATTATCTATTGATGTAATATAATAACATAATGATATGTTGATGATATGGCATGTCAGTATATCAAATATCGACCAACGTGATTGGAAAAAATCGATCGATGCATCGTGTCATATCACACGACGTCATTAAATATTACGTCAGCGAACATTTAAAATTAAGACTTACGTACATTACACATTTAAACATATATGACTGAAATGGTCATTTTGAAATATATAAATTTCAAGTGTAAAAAAAATACATAACACTTCCACTATAATTTTACAAAAAAAATTAAATCGAGCATATTTACAATGTTGAAATATGTTACAACAAAAAAAAATTTCTATAAAGAAAAATAAATATATTAAAAAAGTTTAACCTAATAAATATGACTAGATCATTTATAATTCAACAAACATTTAAATAAATACCACGTACCCTTAAAAAAATGTAAAAATAGCTGGATGGTGAGCCAGTCTTTTTTTAAAAGTTATTATTAACCACCACGTGTCATGTTCCCGATTGGATGGCGAGGATCAAATGAGGGCGCAGATGACGCACGTGCAGAATAGACAGGAAAACCATAGCAGATAAAAATAGATATTTTAATTGATTAACCGACGTTGTTATTAGAAAAGCCAGCAAGCTTATCATTAAATTTTTTTAAAAACAAAATAAAAGAATTGATTTAAAAACGCTGAGAGGAAAGTGGTCCGCCCTCCGGAGGAGACTCGGCCCGATGATTCCCCTTTTGACTCCGAATCTTCCCTCTATTTTCTCATTCCTCGAGCGTTCTTTTATTTATTTTTTCTTTAATATAAATATTTTCTTCCATTTTCTATATAATACAGAAAATTCTCAGATTCAATAACTGCAGTATCATATAAATTTTTTTCTTACAAATAAAAATTTTAATTATATAATTAACCATTTCATTAAATTTTATTCATATCATGATTCATAATAAGGTCACGAAAACCATATAACATGTACGTTCTCAGTCCATGGAAATGCCCAAGGCGAGACAGGCACGACGAAGTGATGTCCCGCCGGAGCAGTCACTGAAAGGGAGAAAAGTGTGGCCACGGGACCACACGGACCGTCCTCGATCCTCGGTTATTCGCTACAAGTTACAGATCCCGGACCAACGGAGAAACGAGAACAATTTTCCCGGCAGTACAGCCGAGGAAGATCGAGACACGCACAGGCGACAACCCCGGGTTCATCCCAGGAAATTTCGTCCCGGTGGAATCTTCTGAGGGAGGGTAGTAGCTTCGTGGTTGATCTATTAGGTGACGGGAGCGTGCTTAATTAAGACGAAGCTGCGGTGAGCATTGGCGGAACGGCTTTCAGTACAGTTGTCTTCATTCATCGAGTGGTTCCCCCCCCCCCCACTTTTTTTTTTTAATTTGCTCATTTAAAATTTTATTTTTTTCATTATAAATTATCTAATATTTAAAAACTCGTTAAATTTTATATAATTTATATTTAAATCGTGATCAACTTATTTAATGAATAAATTCTTTCAACGTAATTCTTTTACAAAAATATGATTATTTTATTAAATATCAACCTATACAAATTGGAGTAAGGTGGATTGATCTTATGTGAAATGCTCCATGCCAGTGACAACTAAAGTCTTGGCAGTGAAATCACCGAAATGACGTATGTTTTTTTATAAAAAAAAATGACATGATGGCATAAACAATAATTTTATCATTGAAAATTACAATTTATTTTATATTGTCGTCTTATTGGATCAGTTAAACTAATGTCAATTATTTTTTTCCCACGTCTTAATTGCACGTGCTTAAAAAAGATGGCCCGTGATTCGATCTCTACATTAAAAAAGAGATTTTCTCGACATACGGTCAATAATTTTTTCTTCAGAAAAAACTTTTAAAAATAATTAAATGGCAAGGCATGACATGACTCCTTGAAGTTATCATGGGGCCATCAAAATAAATATTCTTTTTATTAATAAAATTTCACTTCAGATTATTGTTTAAATAGAAGAAATGAAAAATTATTTATCACCATATTGTTTCCTCCAATAGCCTGACGTCAAAAAAATTAGTAAGTTTTGTTACAATAATTTCGAGCAAGATTTATATAATACGAGTTAAATTTTTTTGAAAATGAACATAAAATATTATTTTAAAAAAAATATGTATAATAATTTCAGACAAGCAACATGGGTCGGAAAATGCTGACAAATCATCGTTTTTTGTTATTCGAAAAACAAAAACAAAAACGAAAAACCAGAACAGTTGCAGAAAAGGTGGAACCGATCACATGAGAAAATTGCATCCAGGCCCCCAGTCTTATTGAGATTACAATATCCCCCGCCATCCAAATGCAAGAGAATCGCAGTCTAGCACCACCGTTTCAATACTCGGTGACCCTAAGTAGTATCATTCAAGGAACACACTGCAAATGCCTGTGTGGCCCATCGAGATCGGTTCCGTACTAGCCGAGGCTTTTTAATGGACTGTTCATGTCGGCGTGTTTATTTTGCTTCCGATGATGAAATTGTGTATTTGAGTAGTAAGTGCTCACGGTGAGAAAATCTTACAAGACGATAGTCTATTTATGTGGAAAATATTACCTCTCAATACCCAGACATCCATGGCTCGATGAGTATAAGGATATGATAGTTTAAGAAGGTTTTCTTGGATAAGTTTGTGGTCTGTAAATTGAGGGTATATAATAACTCGTGACTTGGTGCTTTTAGAGGTTTGAGAGTAGTTGTCATCCACCCGAAACTCATAGAGTGAGTTACGCAAGTTAGCTGAGGATGTCGGTAATAAGAGATGGAAAAACGGGTAAGAGAGTAATCATATAAAATCATGCCACTCATGAAAATTTTAAATTAAGGGGGGTGTAAGGGCAATTTCCCCTTCTTAATCTCATGAAATTGCAATCCAGTCCCTTTCTATCTAATTGATTAGCAAGAAAGAGACAAAGAACTCCCTATTTATTTATAGACAATATCCTCAGCCAACCAACCAATGTCCACTGCCTTTTCCCTTTTTCCACAGAATAATATTTTTTATTGGCAAATAATTGGGAGGGCTTAATTTAATCAACGGTGTGAATACTGTGGCCATCATGAATCTTCCCCGAAACCAGGGGGAGAAACAAAAGAAATAGAAAAGTCAGAAGTCGGGGAGCACACAGCGACGTCGTTTTCGGCAGGGGATCGGGAGACTTGGGGCTCGATTTTGAGCGGGCTAACAGGTCGATCATCTGAGGATCTTCACACATTTTCAAATGTTTTCACGTGGAATACTTTGGTTGGTCCACTGTCTCACTTCTCTATCGCGGCAAGGATGACGTTGGACGAAACAAAATTTTGGATATATGAATGTTAAAATAGAAATTATTAAAGTCATAAAATATTATACTGTGACAATTTTTATAGCCGTTATGCCCCTCACCCCCCCCGGCCCGGGACCTTACGGGCCACACCGCCACGCCGTGTATAAATTTGATTGACGAGTGTTCAATGCATCTCATCTGTAAGGTATTATATCGTATGCAATTATTAATTCAAAAATTAAAGAAAGTATGACGTGTGCATTTATCGATAATGTGGTGATTGATTTTTTTTTTAATTTCTCGGAAAGCTACACGACACGGGGCCTTAGCTCTCAACCACCACAAACAGGTCTTATCAGGAAAATAATGTGAACAATTTTTCCTTTTTTTTTTTTGCGTACCACAACTTGCCATTCTGAATCGTGGCCAATGTCGCCATATGTAGATTTTGTGTATCCATTGATACGTGTAATTATTGGCCAATGTTGAAATGATTTGAGGAATTTAGACTGCTATAGTATAGTTGAAGATGGCTGGAAAAAGAGGGTACCATCCAGCTGCTACGATAGATTTGGATTTAAATATTTTAATACATTTAAAAATTGGAGTGATAGGGAAATATTGTGAATATTCAATCTTCTAATTTCTGTAAGCGAAAAAATAACACTTTTTAACGCGAAAAGAATAGTTAGTGTTACCGTACGTGAACTGAATTACTATTTATTTTTATTTAATTGCAAAGAAAAAGTCATAAATTTGGGGCACCACTAAATAAAATAAATAAATAAATAATAGAATATGCCTTGGCACCTCCTACCCCGTCATGCTCCTATATAACCGACCCGCCCTCTTCGTCCAACCTCCTCCTTCACAGAGCACAGCTCCTCCTCCTCCTCCTCCTCCTCCTCTTCCTGCTTCTGCGATTTCCTTTCCGGTCTGCATCTTCTCAGATCTGAGAACCCTAGGTACTGGATTAGCGTTGCTGGTGAGAGGGGGTAAAACCCAGGAACGGACGAGTTGTAGGCATCACGGCTATACACGGTGTACCGCGGCCTCTTTTAATCCATGCTCGGTCCATCCGACGCAAGGGCTGTTGTGGTGGCGCTCTGAGCGAGCACTCTATCAGCTGCAACCCCTCTCCGCACGGAGGCCGCGGCGCCCTCCCCTCCGAAGGCGGCAGCCCCTCGGACCTCCTCTTCCTTGCCGGCGGCGGCAGCCTCTCCCACATCTGCTTCTAGATATTCCTTTCGTTAGGGTTTCCTGCAGGTTAATTAGGTGTTGTCGTAAGCGTACTTTTAGGGAGAATTTGTGAACTGGGTCCTGCGTGCTTGGGTGGGAATATTCGGTGGTAGTTTGTTCTTCTGCGGGATAAAGCAGACGAGGAAATCTCTGTCTTTTCGAGGAAGATGATGCTCAGGATAAAGAGGGTTCCGACCGTCGTGTCAAATTTCCAGGCTGAGGATGCCGGCGCTCGCTCTGGTTGCGGCCGGAACTGCCTGAAGAGCTGCTGCATTCAAGGTAATTCTTTGGGAAGGAAAAGCAAGGAAAAGAAATATATATATATGTGTGTGTGTGTGTGTGTGTGTGCTCAGAATGAAAATTGCTGGGCATATGCGCATAATCTGATTCTCATGGCGGATTTTGTGATTTATTAGTTTTTTTTAATCTGAATGCAAATAATAGGGGCAAGGCTCCCGCTTTACGCTTTCAAGAAAGAGAACTCCACTGATGGAGGAAAGACCGTGGTTGAGCAAGAGAAGAAGGAGCCTACCGTTGAGTTTCTTGATTCGCTCCTCCTCGGGGAGGTAAGGGGTTTCGAGATATAGCACATGGAGGAATCTGAACCTCAAATTGTGATATTTATCTGGAGTTGCGACTTGGATCTTGTGACTTAATATGTTCTCTTGCAACTTGACTGCAGTGGGAGGACCGGATGCAGAGGGGCCTCTTCCGCTATGATGTAACTGCCTGTGAAACTAAGGTTCGGGTTTTATTTTGATTCACTTTTCTGCAACTCTACCTTCCTAGTTTGGTAGACATCTGCATTTTCCATTGTTCTAGGAGTTCACATGGATACCAGTAAGAATTTTGCACATGAGGATTGTATGGGGATGGTACTGGTAGCTGGAAGTTCGATCGTAGTTCACTAACCAAGTTGTGATCACTTCCACATTCTTGCCATAAGATTTGCACAGAAAATATGTTTGTGTTTCTTTTCTAGTAACAATTAGATCTGAGTGCCGGTATTCTTCTTCCTTTAGGTTATTCCTGGGGAATATGGATTTGTAGCCCAGCTTAATGAGGGCCGTCACCTCAAGAAGAGGCCAACTGAGTTCCGAGTGGACAAGGTCCTGCAGCCCTTTGATGGAAACAAGTTCAACTTCACAAAAGTCGGGCAAGAGGAGGTCCTCTTCCAGTTTGAAGCTAGTGAGGATTGTGATGTCCAGTTCTTCCCCAGTGCCCCGCTTGATGTGGATAACTCGCCTAGTGTCATTGCCATCAATGTGCGAATCTCACTCATTCACTTAAATATATCTCTGCCTCTTCATCTATTCTTGTTGACAGCTTCATAAGTTTACTGATATGTATTCTTGTTATGTTTCGATTTCAATTCAACTGAACAGGTGAGTCCAATTGAATATGGGCACGTGCTGTTGATCCCTCATATTTTCAAGTGCTTGCCTCAGAGGATTGACCAGGAGAGCTTCTTGCTTGCTCTTTACATGGCTGCTGAGGCTGCAAACCCATACTTCCGCTTGGGTTACAACAGCTTGGGGGCATTTGCCACCATCAACCACCTTCACTTCCAGGTATAATTGTGTATCATTGATTACGCAAACGTCGATTTTAAGCCATTATTATTCAGTAAGTTGTAGTAGTGCATCCCTGCTGTTGATTTCATTTGTTGAACCATAACCGATATACTTGTAAAGAGCACCTGAATATACAGGCTTGAACTTTCAAGTATGTCTAATGGTGTACCTGAGTTTGATAGTATTTTCATGGATGCAGGCTTATTACTTGGCTGTGCCCTTCCCCATTGAGAAGGCTCTTACAAAGAAAGTTACCACTCTTGAATCTGGTGTTAAGATCTCTGAGCTTGTGAATTACCCAGTCAGAGGCCTCGTCTTTGAGGATGGAAACACTATGCAAGATCTGTCAAACAATGTCTCAGATGCTTGTATCTGCCTCCAGGAGAACAACATCCCGTACAACGTCCTTATTGCAGACTCTGGAAAACGAGTGTTCCTCCTCCCACAGGTATGTCTTCTATACCAATTAGTCACATTTACCTTTTGCTCTTGCACTATACATTTGAGTATTGCACTGGCAGTTGAATTGTGTACTATTGGTTCTACTAGAGTCTTGGAGGATCTAGCTGAGTTAATTAAAATAAAATATCTCTTAGGAAAGTTCAAATCTAGGATCACTGAAATTAATTAGGTAGTTCAATACCATCATTTGCAAATCCAGTGTTTTCAGACCTATGATTCGTACTATTTGATCTTTTTCATGTTTCTGACTCCTCTTTGATATCAATGCTCTGAATAAAACAGTGCTATGCTGAGAAACAAGCCCTTGGGGAAGTGAGTACAGAGCTCCTCGACACGCAGGTGAACCCTGCAGTGTGGGAGATAAGCGGGCACATCGTGCTGAAGAGAAAGGAGGACTTTGAGGGGGCATCAGAAGAAAATGCTTGGAGGCTCCTTGCTGAGGTCTCCCTCTCTGAGGAGCGGTTCCAGGAGGTGAATGCCCTTATCTTTGAGGTCATCTCTGGCAACAGCACCCTGCTTGAGGAGGAGAAGATGACTGATCTTCTGAAGAACGAGAAGGAAAGTGGGGCTGTCAAGGGAAGCTCCCGCCATCCCACTATGGTGGGCGGGACCCAGGAGTGCTTGGTTCTGCAGTGAGGTGGAGCAGAGCCAGCATGTGACATTAAGTAGTTGCTCGTAATAGCTGCATAGCCGACTCATGGCAGGTTGTGCGTGGTTTGGTTGTCTAAGGAATAAGCAAAAAACTAGTCTTTTGCATTCATTGCTCTTACTAGCAATGTTGTTTTTAGCTTCTTCAAGGAAGTTGCCTGTGTCCTTACTGTGTTCGGGTTATTGGGCTCTATCATCAGTCTGATGGTTGTCCTCTTGTGGATTGATGTGAATGAAGATTGCTGGTTTAGAGTTTCTACTGCAAGTGCAAGGCTGTTTGTTGCCCTCTCATTCATTTCTCAGCTATGTAACTACCAAGAGCCATAGCATCTCTCCCGAATATGAAACACGAGGTTTTCACTTTGAATGGTCGATTGGTCGGAAAGCCAAGTCAGTCAGTCATGCTCCATACTTCTAGGTCCTGCAATTGAACCTGTCATTGCTAGTACTACAAATTCAGTCCCGAGTCTTAAGCCAAAATCATAGGAGCCCAGCAGACAAGACAAGCAAGTTTCGTCATTTTGTCCAAAGTCGGAGAATCTTTTTGATGCCACCACTGTTTAAAGAATAGTTGCATGTACGTATGTGTCAGCAATCAATAAAAAAAATGTGGTGGATCCGAAAACAGCCAAGATCTTGTGGGTGCCCTGTCACGGGAAATCATGTGATTGAACCAAGAGGGGGCAATAGCTTCATCGTGGAGTCAAGTAAAACTTTAGGTAGCTCATCTCTATGGCGATGATTCGATGAAGATGGCGCCTGCAAGATAAGTAGAGAGGCAAAGTGTCCTAGGGGGCACAATTCAATCTCAACCCGAAGCCTGTCGCTCATATCCTCATGATAACTTCATTGCCTGTGATGGAAAAGGAAGGTGGCTAACTGAGATTACTTGAAACTATAAGGAGTAAATTGAGAAAAGAAGAACATTTAGGGGGCAATTTGAAGTTAAACCACCCTTCCTGATTCAATCGGGTCAAGTAGGACTCGAATTCCTTGCCCCGCATCATTTCCGCCTTTTCTGGTACCGCCTTCCACCTTCAAAGCTTCTTCCTCTCAAACTCCGAACATTCCGAAAAGCGGTGACTCTTCCATTCTATCACATGGAGACATGCTGCGCTCGTCTTACGACATCTTCCAGCACATTCTGTGGCAGCCATTGTTATAAATGTTTGATTCGGCTGTGATTTGTGGTTGCTTTGTCTGGTTTTGACTCTCCGTTGAAGCTTGCTGCTCCTTGGCCGGTAAAGGTTGCAAGCTTTTCTTACATTATTAATAGATCACGATTGACACTTACAAACATGTGTAATGTACATATTAATGATCGTTAGTGGCCATGTTCATGTTCAGCAGCTCAGAGTGAACTTTACTTGATGCACCCGAAATTTCGAGGTTGTCATGTACAGATGCATGTTGTTCATGTGAGATGGCACCCGTTAGAGCTGCCACGAGGCAAACAAGCTTGAGGATGCCACGTCTCCTTGACCCAATCCTTCACACGTCCTCCTTAAAATAACTTCGCCGTAACGTCCGAGAGCTACAGATCCGAGACTGAGATCCAGCTTGAGATTAGTGCAGCCGATTTCCTAATTCCTCTGCGACTTGGCTGAGCTCTTTGTGACAGTCAGGAGCATGGTGGGTTTCGGTGGCCGTGTCGTCTTCCGCGCTTCGATTCATACGAGGTTGGTCTGCAGAGCTTCAAGTTCAAGGCCGTCCCTCTACAGTCCCATTGTGGTAAGTAATTGACAGTGGTTGGTGATTGCCGATCCAGATGATTTCTGTAATCAAGGCGAATAGACGTGATAGTGAGTAAATCAAGACGGTCCTTTTATAATCAACTCTTATATTTGTTTCATCTTGATCCAAATCCCTACTGTTCCAATTGCGATTTGATTGTTTTATGCGTGCTAGAGATACAGTCACGAAGATCACAGAGACGAGAGGGCACCCCTCCACGGCAGAGGAATTCAAGAGGGTGGCGGAGGAGAAGATGAGGGAGGCCGAGCAAGGGGTCGCCGGTCAGACGGTCGAGAAGACCTACGAGTGGACTGAGGAGGCTGTCTCGGCGGACCCCAACATCGAATCAGTGAAGAAGAGGTACAAGGAACATGAAGAGAATGCCGATCACTGCAGCAGGAGCGATAATGGGGGAGGACCCTCGAATACCCTTACCGGTTCTTAATTAGTTTCAATTCCGAGTGGATAGATACTCTAGAGTGGATGGTGCCGTTTGTGAGGTCAGAGTCTGAAGGTTCCATACAGGGTTTTGAGACCGACTGAGATGTCTTAATTTCTCTTCTGGCGTCTGAAATGAATGGTCGTGTCCGTAGGGCAGAGTCATCTTAGAGAATGGTGATTTTGTTACTGTTATCGTTTCTGCTTCTCGACACAAATAGGATTGGAATTCCCTGCTTTTTCCGAAATTCGATCGTTGGATTGAGACAGAGTAACTCGAGTTTCACGTAATTTACTCATTTGGTACAAGTTTGGAAATGCATCTGATCTATTAAAAAGTCAGAAGTCGATGGAATTCTACGACAGATTAGCGACTCTTGGGCAGCTTCCTGTGCTTGCTCGGGCTGTCGATTGTGAACATGGAGGTTCTCTTCAAAACCTCAATGTATGCTTTTGCGTGATCTGGTAGTGTTCGCAATTCTTAAATCCGACTAATCGATGGAGGAATCTCAAGTTCGATTCACATGCCCTATGCACAGCCTATGTATCAAACTTTATTTTAGTATACTGTTGCCATACATGCGAGGATGGAAAAGAAGTTACACGATCTTCACTTCGACTTTTACTTAGGACATCTCGAACCCAAAAGCAGCAGCTCGACCGGAAGTGGGCCTTCCGTCCCACAGTGGCCGACGAACTGATTAAAAGGGAATTCCACGCGCATACGAGAATGAATCAGTAATCTAGTTTTTTTCTTTCCCCTTGTTGCTGTTTCCCTTGGATTTGGACCCCCAGCTCCATGGAAAACAAGAAAAGCTCTTTCTTTCTCCCCGTCGTCGACCTCCACTATCCTCGCTGACTCCTTGCTTTGCAGTAGCAACTTCAGAGAGACCACGGGTATCCATCTTGAAAAACTCGTTTCTTAATGAAGCTCCCAGGAACGAGCCCCCACCGCCACATCCGCCCCCTTCCCCCCCACACTCCCCCGACGCATCACAAAAAAAAATACCACCCCCCGCGCCCCCCCAACATCACGATCCCATGGTGGTCGGGATTCCTCCGTATTAGGCTCGATCATGGTCGTCGGGATCTGTGAATGAGCCTCGCTGCTGTCTGTTTCTTGCCCGGTGATCTTTCCATCTTCATCCATGTAGCCAACGAGCAGATAGAGGGAGAGCTCTTTTGCCTCTATGTAAAAACACGCGTTACTCCTGGGGAGTCTCCACTCGAGATGTTGAATACTTTAATGACCAAGTTGTGACCGTGTTCCCTACGCGGAACGATGAGAACTGATCGATCGCTCAATTATTCAGTCATTCTTGCAAGTGGGCTCGTGTCCTTTAGCAAAAGTTCACACCGACGGCCTTCAAATTTGACCATGCTTGATGAATGATGTCATCGTGAAGAAGTTAGTTTCCGGGAAGGTCACCCATAATGACAGCTGCAACGTGATCGATCACTGTCCATGACACGGATCGGGAGCGACCATAGGCACCAAAACCGAATCTGTATCAGGAACTACGGGAGGATTTACTCTTTACCCCCTCATAGAGCTTTATCGAGCACATCGGCTCCCTGAAGCAAGGAAAGTAAATCAGGATGACATCAAATACTTTATGACGATCTTCCAAGTTCCTCACAATTGAAATGAACCTAACAGACAGCAGAGACAGCAATCCAACACGAATTGGTCGATCCGAATTCTTGTTCTGGGGCCATTTTCTTTTAGGTAATCATAGGTTTTTCTGGATGGGCACACTAATATGTATATGATTTTTCTTTTTTCTTTTTTTTTTCTGTTCCCAGAACAACCAAGGGCCAAGGCAATGTCAAATTAAAAACTTGGATTGCTCTAGAAGCGATGGTGTCTCTTCTCTTCAGTTTCTGTGGGAAAAAAAAAAAAAGATGTAAACTTTGAAAAATGGGGCAGCCAGTTGGATGAATTCAAAGCTGTAACTTCCACGAGATCAGAAGCAAGGGCCAATAGAAGAATAGTCAAAATAGATCGTGAAAACGTGTCAATCAATCGACCGGCGACGGCCGCATTTCCGTGAAAGGAAAAAGCACGCAAATCTTTTGTTATGGCAGTTCACAATTAAAGAAAACAAAAATCCAAGTCGGCCGGCATGGGTAGCGGCTCGACAATCAGGTTGGATGGACCGCCTGAGGTTGGAGCCTATACCGAACTCAAGTCGGTCGTGTCCCTTCTCAGGGCACAGCTCTCCTTCCATCCCTGTTTCTCCGAACGCCTGGACAACCCAAATTTCATGGGAGCGAAATGGCAGCCAGAAACTCTACTCTAGAGGCACATTATGATGATCAACGTAGCTACGGGAGCATTTATGCTCCGTTTGTGCTTCTACGCCGTCTCCCAATCAACCGAACACCCTCATTCTCAATTTATGCTTCCTGTCAGATTTCTGATGTTACCATTTTCCAACACGAAATCATCTCAGAACCCAGAAGGGAACGCATCACTCGGGGACACGAACTGGTCCTTAGACTGCATTTTAGCCCCTTCATATGTAAAGGGCGGTGATTTCACCGAAGACCAGTGCTCCACTGGATAGACGTTCATATAATTAGATTATGACAGTGAATCCTCTGAGCCTGAAGTGTCACGCATCCACTCATCTTGATCCCTTTGGAGAGGGTAACCTCGGACCCGAGTGTAATGCTTAACAAGCTAAAGTTTCTCCAGAGGAGATTTTCGCATATTACAAACACTGGATTCCCGTGTGAGAGTCAATTACTTATTACTCAGTGAAGTTGCTTCGAGTCCAAGTGAGATTGGAAGCTCCTTCCGTCCTCCCTTGAGGTTCTCATGCGGGCTTTTTACAGGATCTACCTCGGAAATGGTATTTGCAATCCGTAAACCTGACGATTTGGCAGAAGAATCTAAAGTTTAATTGATTCACATGGCCTATGTACGGCTTTTTACATCCTCCTCATCCGTGTGCACTAACACCATTACTACATACGTAAAGGATAGAACAGGAGCAGCACAACCTCGACCAATTTCTACAGACATCTCCTGTCGTGAAGGCGGCAGCGCCACCAGAAACGGATGCTCCGTACTACCATGGGTGGACAACCAACTTAGAAGGAAATTCCATGATCGTTTTCACGGATGGAACCACGCTTCATCCTCACCTGCGATTCACGAGTTTTCATGGATCAAAAACAGATCTTACTGTAACTTGAGATGGAAATTTTGCTATGTTGATTACATAAAGCTGCTAAATTCCATTTTTTTTCCAATGGATTACTATGAGTCCCTTCAAGCTGTTCACAGATTGCGGTCAGTTAGCCGTGAAATTGCATCATCTGCCTCCCCTGTGGCTCTCTGCTAGAAATCGTCGGACTTTGACATCCATGGAGTAGAAGAACAGATAAAACACGGATCGATGGATCCATATACAGAAAAGCATCGGCTATCTTCGAGGAGCAGTTAGTTACCTCAATAAAAGCAAGTCTCAATCAACTGATGCTCCGAGAAGAGAACAGAATGCTTGTTTTGAACTAACTGTCCTCGCTTTGGAGACGCCACCTCCAATGGATATGATTATCTGCTCTAAATTTAAGCAATCATCAATTCAGGAGCCGGCCTTATATACATTCTTGCTTGCTTGCCTGTGAATAATCTTCATAGAAAATTTATACCATTTTATTCTATTTAGCGTCTGCTTCACCGCCTTTCCTCGTTGATTTACATTACATCTATCCTAAGTTCTGTTGAATTTCTCTGCCTTCATTTTTAACTATACTGCATGTTGATGCCCCTTATCTGTAATCGACCGTGCTTTCAGCGAAAAAGATTCGCATCGTACCATATCATTTGATTAAACTAATCCTCTGTATCGAAATCCTGTCTCTACAGCAGCAGCAGGAGCACCTTCCGAGACATCAAAGGTTATCATCTTGAACCACTCGTTTCTAAGCGAGACTCCCCAGTTGTCGATGCTACCACGGAATTCTCGGTCATCCGTTACAGCCTCCAGAGTAAGACCATCAAAAAACTTGAACCTGGAACGCCTGAGACGCAGTCTGAATCCTGGATCAACACGTCTGTCTGTTAATTGTTTTTATATGTTTCAAAAATCGGATACTTGTATCCACCTTATAATTACTCACTAAGAACTTAATAAATTTGAGAAACAAAAAGGCAATATTTATCTAAATCACACCATAAATTAATAATATGTACGAAATTACGGACATGAATTATAATGATCGTCAACCTGCTTTTCGGCTCCGGTAGAAGACTAGGAAAGTGTAAAGAAGACCCAATACAACCGCAACTGCAACCCCAACTAGCAGCATCCCTTCCACTCAACTCAGATCCTCTGTCACACTTCAATGTTGGTATCACTGCACCAAATTGACAGACGGTTTAGTAGAGAAGAGTTGGGACAACAGGAGAAGATGGATCGTCGGAAGTTTCCTGTCATTGGAGTCTTAAATTTCCATAAATAAGCCAACGAATTTTGACATGTATGTCGTAGAAGAATAGATGTGAGTCCATATGGAAAAGCATCCGGGTTTCTTCGAGGGGCAGTTACCTATAGCCAGAAGAGCAAGTCTTGATCAACTGATGCTCGAAGACAAGGACGGGAGGCACGTTCTGGATCTTGCTTGCCTCAGAATTGCTGACCTCGGATGGATATATGTTATGTCCGCTCTCAATCAAATCTTCATTCAAGAGCCGGCCCTATATAAAGCATATGGAATTGCATGCTGTGAATTTTGGCAGGAATTGCACGCAGCCTTCAAAGCTGGACTCTAGCCTTCAAAATTGAACTCGCCTAACGCTGATACAGACACTGAGAGGAAGTTGGCTTTTGGAAAGTCAACATGCCAAGACAGCTGCAATACTGCACATTACAGTATTGACCAATGACTTCCGCGCAGACTCTTTCGAAATACAGCAACAATCAGACACGGTTCCAATAATATAAATCAGCAATTAATCTTTGGATGCATCTTAAGGAAATAAGAGAAAAAAATAATCTTGCCATTCTCACAGCCAAATGTGAGCTTGATATAGAAAATCTGATTTGAGGTTGGGGCAGGGGCCAAGCGAACGCAGGCCTCCACTGCCACAAGTTATGACGTAGACTCAGCCACTTGGGCCGACCTTAGGTAGGCACCCCTTCAGAGTGCAATGAAGGTCACCAGCCTAGCCCATGAACCTTGTTGTTCGCCAATTGACCCTCCCTTTTAAAATCTTCTTACCATCTGCTATTAGATGTGGCATTAGCGTTAACATTCCCCACCACTTCTCCTTCCACTACACCCTGCACCGCTATTTATTTGTCTTCTTCACATAGATACATTAATGGATGGGATCTCTCTCTCTCTCTCTCTCTCTCTCACAAGTTCCAATGCATTTCAGTTGACTATGCCAGCTTTCCCCAGATTCCTCCGATGCCGCCACCAGATGCGGGCTCTGGCGGGCCATCGTCCTACCTGCAAAATGATCCTGCAGTAAGAAAAATTGAGAAGAAGATGCAAATGTATTGTTTTCCTTACTTACTCACCTTCCAGTTTACAAGAAATATATAGGGGAAGAATTGAACACAATAGGGATATTTTACAAATCAAGAAATATCTAATTTCTCCTAATTGGTACGTAATTTCCAAGTTTGATTTTTTTGCCTTAAACCGGCCCTTTTCTTGTAAGGCTGGTTTGATCTTTTGCCTTAATTGATGATTCTTCATTGCTCTGTCTTCAAATTGAAAGTTTCAATATGCAGCTCCCGCTACCCATTGAGACGATGCACCCTACTCGGCTCTCTCATCAACCGTGGGCACCATTGGAAGCGGCAGGCCGGCTCCTGGAGCCAGGGACTAACACCATGGCTTACAAAATGACTCTCCCGATCTTCGAGTTTGACCACTGCATTGCCAAACCCAGCGGAAGACGTGCAAATCGTGTCATATCAAGTGACCATACATAATTGCTCGAAACTTGAACTCGCCGGGAAATACTAGATGTCATCGTGCTTGATGCTCTGCTGATATGAAACGCCCCATAAAGTCGGAGTATCCTTGTTTCATGTCATAGAAGGGTAAAACCGTCAACAAATATATGCACCTGAGCCCCATTCTGGGACTTCTTTCGGCCAAGCCGAGCACCGACTTCCTGCTCATAAACCCTTCTCTCAGAACACGGTCTAATCAGCTCCCGAATTTCTCCGTAAGATTTCCCAAATTTCACTTTCTCCGAGGTTGTGATCGGTGCTCGATTCCTCTTTCCATCAGCTATGTCGGCGTCTAGAGTTTTGTCTCGCCTCTGCCGGAACCTCAGCCGAACCTCGTCGCTTGTTCTCCCTGCGCAGCAGCGGTGTTTCTCGGTTCTCTCCAGTCAATTCCACAGCCCCTTCTACGATTCTCCATTTCAGGTGAAAAAAAGTCCCAAGTTTGATTTTTATTTTAAACTTCGAATAAGGGCTTTGCTGGGGTTTAACTGGTTTCTCGATTAAGAAATTTTTCATTTTTTTTTCCTGTGTTCCTTGGTTAATTTGTAGCTTCACTTGATTGTATACCGTCCTCTAATATGGGAATGAGGATGTTTAGCTATCCTTCCGAATCTTGGCAGAAGGGGAAAAAGGATTTTGAATGTTTATTTTGAACATCAGTATCTTGGATTCGAGCTGTAAATAGCGCAAAATTCTTTACTGTGATTATCACCATTGTTTCTGTGTTCTGAAGATTGACATGTCGTGTGAACTGTTGATAATCTTAAGTTGGAAGACAGTGTTGGACCCATTATGCTCCATCTTTCTTCACTGGCACAATAGTCCGCAAAGACGTTTTTCCTTTTTGAGAGGATTCACTAGCTTAAATGTTGTAAGATAATAGCTGATCAGCTCCGCTTCCTTTATCCTCTTGATGCTTATTATTTTTATGTCCAATTAAAAGTTTGTTGGTGTTTTGGCTGCTCCACATTGCTTGGTGAGCTTGGATGAAACTTGTGCCTCTTTAATTCTTTTGTTCTTCTTTATGGATCTGTATCTTTATTTATATCCTGAGAGACGCGAAACAAACTTGGGTCTTCCATAACTATACTATGGCCTTTTCACTTCCAATCTTACTAATGGATATCAGCATCAAAGAAGCTTAAGAGTACACTGGTTGGCTTACGCTGTTCACTAACTTTTCATTTCTTTTGCGTTCAATTTATGATCAGGCTCATGTGTTGAATCAATTTCCTCATTCTTCATCATTGTTCCATCATTTTGGAATCTCATCATCTGCAACCACTGAGCCTGAAAAGGAGCAGGGGAATACAGCAGAGATGGATAGTACCAAGGCCACAAACGGAGTTGAGGAAATGAAAGCACCTGATCAAGCAGGAATCTCAGGTTCTCTTTCGGAATCCATTTTACCAGTGTCCGGAAATCAAGATAGGATAGAGATAATAGCAGGTTGCATGTCTTTTTTTTTTTTTTTTCCTGATTTAGATTCAGAGAATGAGGATGAGCTATCTATGGATGACTTGGTGAAACTTGTGGCCGAGAAGGAAGAACTTCTGAAGGTAAAGCACAAACAGATTGAGGAAATGCAAGATAAGGTCCTCCGAAGTTATGCTGAAATGGAGAATGTGATGGACAGGACTAGACGAGAAGCTGAGAATGCGAAGAAATATGCGATACAGGTTTTGCTTTATGCTGCAGCATTCCCCTTGTATACTGTTGCTGCCCCTCTATTATTCTGTCCATTAATTGCTAGATTTCTCTCCTGCTGATACTGAAAATGTTGCTGCAGAGTTTTGCAAAAAGCTTAGTGGATGTTGCCGATAATCTTGAAAGGGCTTCTTCTGTTGTCAAAGAGAGTTTCAGTAAGATTGATGCTTCAAATGATGCCAGTGGTGCAGTTCCTTTGTTAAAGACGCTCCTGGAAGGTGTTGAAATGACTGAAAAGCAGCTCTTGGAGGTACTCTAAATTCACTTAATTGCAGCAACTGAAGCATTTAGAGCTACTCTTTCACTTTAATAGGGTAACTGGAGCATTTATCCGTCTTGGGAGTGATGCAGCAAGATCTATATAGTCACTGCTAAAATATTTGCTAAGAAGCATGTGATGGGTTGTATTTGGGCAAGACTAATCTGATAAGCCTTTAATTTCAGTGATTTATTAATTGGTTTCTGCAATGTCATAGCCCCGTTTACTTACTCTCATCTGGTTCTGTGGCAGTCCCATTTTCCCCTAATCTTGCCTTTGGTTCTACTTCCAGGCATTTAAAAAGTTTGGAATTGAAAAATATGATCCAACAAATGAGCCATTTGATCCACATTGGCACAATGCAGTGTTCCAAGTACCTGATGGATCGAAACCTCCGGGCACAGTTGCAGCTGTTTTGAAGGTATGCCAGTAGAATATCTGCTTTGGACAGTCATAAGGGAGTTCTCCACTTCCTCTTCTTAGAAAATGATAATAATTTCGTTTACTAATCCTGTCCAAGAAGACCACGAGGACCAACTGCTTGTTTTGCTTATTGCAGCCTGGGTACATGCTCTATGACAGAGTTCTTCGGCATGCTGAAGTTGGGGTAACTAAGGAGGTGGAGAACGATGCTTCTGACAATTGATAAGCTTTCCCCCCAGAAATCAACCTACGCCAGAAAATCTGCTTTGCTCAAGAAATTTGAGATTGGCAGGAAACTTCGAGAGTCACATGTATCTGAAAATGTTGAGAGGGCAGAGCTTCTGGGTTCTGGCATCTTTCAAAATTTTATGCGCTTTTGAGAAAAAACTAGAACACTGCAATCATAGCTCAGAGCAGCATCTAGCGTGGGATTTTCATTTTTGTATATCATCTAGTGTATAAAAGTTCAATAAATGCTGGCTCAAGTTGGATGGGTCAATGGATAGTGAAGCTCTGATAATCTTGAATTCCTGTTGATCCCTATAATTATCTACTTTACTCTGCAATTTATAACTTCTATCAGATACAATAATTATTAATCATAGCAAGATAGATACGTCATTACAGTCACTTCCACTCTTGGCAGAGGCCACCAACCAACGAGCCTGCCCATGGTAGGATCTGTTTCTTTCACAAAATTTCCCCTTTCCTTTCCGTCGTTTTCCCACCTGCCCATCTGTGATGTTTGCATTCAACTGACTGTGTGCATCAGATCCCTTCTTCATGTTCGAAGAGGCTGATTCATTTGGAAACTCACCATTATTGTTATGAAGTCATAAGAAATCGCACCCACTCTCATGTGACAACGTGGTTTACTTTACTACATTTTATTAAACACCCGTCCTCAACAACTATTTACGAGTCGGATATTTTTCTTCCGATCTTGGATGAGGGGAATAATTGACCGCGAGTTGGGCAATTTTCTTCCATACTTAGACTTAATATCAACTGACCATGAACTGAGCTTCCGGACTTGGATCAAGTGAGGTGCGAGTCTACTGACTCTGATATCATTTTGAATTTATCGTGAATTCGTAAGAAATCAGACTTGTTTTAATTTAAAAGATTAAGCTGATGAGTGATGGTATTCAATTTTCTTATAAGTCCATAATTTTTTTTATTTAATCGATATAAAATAGTATATCTCAACAATAACTGCTGGTATGTATTCTTAAATATTGTTTTAATTCTATTTCTTTCTCTTTTGATTTAAGGTTAAATATGAAAATTTAAACTGCTTGTTACCATATAATCGAGTTCATGCTCTTTTTATCATCCTATTGAAAATAATTAAAAATAGTTAAAAATTCCTCTAATTATGAATCTTTTTCATTAAAAATGATTCAAAAATCAGATTTAAATATTGGTAAACTTGTTTATTAATTTGGTCAAAATAAAATATATAACTCACTAATAATTTAAATTTAAATCAGACCACTAAACTAATGACATGATATAAAATGATGAGATGCTCTCATAAGCAAGAAGAAGCGTGTAATGACAAGGATGTTTGTGTAAATACATATAAATATAAATTAATAAATTAATAGATGTAAATGACAGATCCGTCGAGGTGGTGGCCTGCCGCAGGCCGCCATGTGGTCAAAGCGCCAGCCCTAAAATTAATCAGATCAGAACCCCCCTCCCTCCGTGCCCTAATTTCCCCCTGATCCGGTCCGTTCCGCTCCCCAAAATCAAATATCTCACTCTCTCTCTCTTCTGCGTCTGCGCCATCGCAATTTCTCGCTCGCGATCCTCAAATTTTACACGAACAAGATATCTCCACAACTTTACCCGCCAAAAGGTACGAACTTTAGCCTCACATCTCCAATCCCCTCTCAGATATTTCAAACTTTCTTCCCTCCATCTCTGTCTCTGTCTTGCGCTTGTTCTGTCTCTCTTCTCATCTGATGTCTTCGTCCTCACTCTGTAGCTCCAGCTGCTGCAGGCCCCCCTACTCGGAGCAATGGATCCGGAGGCCGCCCCCTCCCCGAAGGGGGAAGACCCCGAACCTGGTCACTCGGGGTCTGTTGCGTCTCCAGGTATCGGGGACAAGAGAAGGGTCTCCGGTGGCGAAGACGCGGGGTCGCTCCCGCCTTCGCCAAAGAAGGCGCGGAGTGGAGCTGGTGACTTGGGCAGGGTGGCAGAGATCGTGCTGGTCCTGTCGGCGATGGGGAGGATGCGTGGAGGGAGGGATCCCACTGAGGTGGAGCTCGGGCTTATGGCGGAGGCTAGGGAGAGGCTGGCAGCGATCTGTGAAACCCTTGCGCCCAAGGATATTGTGGCTGGGGATTCCATCGGGCGTGTAATTGAGGATTTGGGGCTCAATGGAAAAGCGAGAGATCAGAGGATGGGGTTCAGGGTCCCCAAGTTGTCGATAGCCGAGAAGCTTGCTTTTACTCGGAGAAAGGTATACAGTTTTGTGTCTAGTTACTTCTGTTTGACAGTGGGTACAGAATGAGGCTTGATATCTGTTAGTTTGAAGTACATTGTCGAGTAGTCAGCAGACAGTGGTGTCTCCATGGACAATGGGGAATTTTGAGTGGAAACATGCTTTAGTCTGTCCACTACTGAACTGCTGAAAAGAGTGAGGAATGAGTTCTTTGGTCAAATTTTTGAATAGGGTAGAGAGTTAGAAATAATGGGATGCAAAAATTAAAAGCTGGGTTTAGATTGTTTGAATGCTACAAGTTATCTCCATTATTGAGTATAGGGAAGGTTCATTATCAAGAAGCCCATAGTGGGGTTTTGAGTTTCTACAGCGCAAGCTTTTGATTCTTTGAATTACCAAATAATGAGGAAAGAATGATGAATTGTATGCAGTTTTGGTGTATGATGACTGATATGAGGTAATGGTGCTGTGAATTTTGTTGGATGAATTTTCTTTCGGTTGTTGTTAGGGGCAGTTTCCCAAGTAATATCACATTTAAATCCTAATTATGTGCTGTTCATGTCTTTGCTCAATTAGATGGAAGAATCAAAAAGGCATCCTACACATAACACTATGCATATGTCTCCCTCATTGCAAGGGAACTTCTCTGTGGGGTCTGATAATCGAGGAATGTTACCAACACGCACATTTCAATCAGATAAACCTAGTCAGCTTCCAGTTTCTGCAGGAGGTTTTGGTGCTTCTCCATCTCCTGGGTATGCTGCTGCATCATCACCGGTAGTTGTTTCTACGGAAAAATCTACATCAGTCAAATATCATTTTGGCCCAAGTGAAGTACGGACACCTACAGTTTCCAGTGCATTATCTGGCAGCCACTTGGGAAAGGATACTTCATCCCTAGCAGTGCCTAAAGTGGAAAGATCAATAGATGTGGTTGAAATAGGGTCTAATGCTGCTCCCAGAACATCAATAGCCCAAGGTAATATCATCAAGCTTTCTGTCTAGAGGCCTCTACCAATCTACCCATTGGCATTCTTGTTCTCCAGCATAAATCCCATCCTGACTGATTAAATGCTTGGATGGGTATCAGTGGGATTGTACTATTGTTCGCTTTCTAACTATGGGATCCCCATCCTGTTTGTTATCTTATTTATGTACTTGGCATTTCTGATTGTAGGTATCCTTGCAGCAGGTCCATCTGTAAGTCAACCATCGGTGGGTACTCCTACATGGTCTATGCCAGCACAACCAACTTCATTAAGTAGATTTGGATCAGAAAGGAATGCACTTCATCATATACCAGGCAAGGCACAGGAAGCTTCTAATATAATGGTATCATCGGCGTCTCCTCAAGATGCAAGAGACCAAGCCCGTAGACCACATGTTGCCGGAGCTGCACCTGACCAACTACCTGCTATGCATCACCAGCCACTACAGGGTTTTCCTTCTACACCTTTGAATTATTCCAATCACTACGAGATTGTTAAAATTGTTCAGAAGTTTTTACCTCCAAGACTTCCCAAACATCCTACTTGGACTCCTCCTTCGAGGGAGTACATGAATAAGGCTTTAAGCTGCCAGATATGTCAGAGTACTGTCAATGATGTGGAAAGTGTTTTTGTTTGTGATGCCTGTGAAAAGGGATACCACCTAAAATGTCTACAATCTCAGAATCAGAGAGGGATACCTAAGGTTGAGTGGCACTGCCAAAAATGTCTTGCCCTAAGTCATGGGAAGCCTTTACCTCCTAAATATGGTCGTGTCATGAGAAATATGGCTGCACCCAAAGTGGCAGCTAATGTCACTTGTGCTCAGTCATCTTCTGAGAAAAAATTGGGAACTGCAGATTTGAAAGGCAGTCAGCAGAAGCAAACATCAACTCTGAGCTCTGGATCACAGAATCCTTCTGCCGGGGCTGCTGTCAGTTTCAGCCATGCTAAGTTTTTCTCCGATGTGCAATTGCCAAAGGGAAGAGATGTAGAGGAGAGTCTCCCATCTGTTGGAGAAGAAATGCAACAGAAGTTTTCCTCTCAATGTATCACCAACAATTCCATGAATTATGTTGGTTCAGCTTTGGGTTCTTCAGATGGTACATTCAATGAAAAATCTACTGAAGACGCAAATAAATGTGAACCATCTACTAATGAAGAAAGACCAGCTTCCCAAGCAAAGCCTGGGTCTTATGTTGATGAATCTGACCTCTCTTCATCATTGCACAATACATCAAATGAGGGAGGCACAGAGCCTGCACAGTATGCTGGAGATCACCTTGAAATATGTGAAGACAGTATCTCAAAAAGGAAAGAGGCAGAAAAGTCTTATGCAGATGATGAAATTGGTTCAAATATTGGAGGTGGCACCAAGCAAGAACATGCTTATGCAGAAACTAATGTTGCTTCTAGTACTGAAAGAAATGCAAAGCAAGAAAAGTCTTGTGCACAAGAGAATGTTGATTTTAATACTGGAAGCACTGCACAGAAAGAGAAGTCATGTGCAGGTGATGATATTGATTCTAATACTGGATTCATCCCCAAGCATGAAAAATGTTATGAATTAGATAATTGTGATTCAGACAGTAGAAGAGAGACAAAGCAAGACGGTGAAGATGTTGGACAGCAAGATCCTGGTCTCAGTTCAGTTGCTGATGTCACATTCAGGGAGAATGCTGCTTTTCCTTCAGATGTCCCAGAGTGTGCTCTGTGGCTTGGTGATGTTCTTGAACTAGTTGATGGAAAGGCATTTTATGGTTCTTGCTGCATAGATGGAGTAACGTATAAACTGAACCAGCATGCCCTTTTTCATTCCCATCACGGGAAATTAGTGCCCTCTAAGCTTCAGGCAAGCCTTTATATTTACTGATTGAAAGTGCCTGATAACCCAACAATTTTATGCATCTGAAGGCTTGTTTACTTCAACTGTAGCATATATTGGATAAAAATCTTATTGCATTCTTTCTTTAAACCTTGGATCATCTTGGCTTTTTTGCCTTCAAGATTTTTTTATATAGATCTGTAAGTTTATTTCAGGCAATGTGGGAAGACAAAATTACTGGGCTGAAGTGGGTAAAGGTGAACAGGTGTTACTTTCCAGGTGACTTGCCAGAAAATGTTGGTCACCCATTTACAGAAACTAATGAGGTAAGAACTTTGTCATGTTAAGCAGGTCACTATTTAAGAACTAGACTTTCCTCTCTTGATTATTGACAAGTACAATACATCCTTTTGCTCATCCTAGTACTAGATCCTGCTTTGGTGATTTGCTTCGTGCTCTTCTTGATTTTAGTTGATTGTTCCAAAATATTCAGATGTGACCTACTGGAATGTCCCAGGATGGTGATTTCACTGGTCTTTCTGCTGGGACTCCCTAAGTTGAACTTGATATGGCGACCAAGTTATAACATGATAGTATAGACCTTAAGTTAGGGACGATCCTTTTTTTTTTTTTGGGATGTTCAGAACCGCATGGTCCTTATGGACGTGGCCTTTCCACATATGACATTGACTCATGCAGGGTCCCCCCATAATTGATTAGTTTATATCTTGACTGCCTTAGGAAATATAATGTTCTTCTACTACAGGTTTTTGAATCAAACCATGAAGAGATTTTCATGATCGGAACAATTCGAGGCCCATGCGAGGTACTCCATTCGACCAAATACAAGGGAGAAACTGAAAGGCAAAATCGTGAGGCAAATGCTGGGCTAATACCATTATTCTTATGCAAGTATGTCACAAATGCTTAATCATGCTTCATGTAATTCTAACCTCTTTCTCCTTAAAGGCCAATGTTGTGTAGAACATAATTAATGTCTTAACTAGTGAATGAAAACCTATATGCATTATGCTGTATCCATTCGACCAATTATATCTTCATGTTTATTATTTTGACAATTTGATTCAAGAACGACATGTCTGACATTTCTAAAATGCTAAGAAGTGGTATGGTTTTTTGGCAGATGGTTCTATGATGAATATAAAGGTCACTTCCATGCAGTTTCCTGTTAAAAGTGCGGCCAGTAGCTGTTTAGGCATTGAAGAAGTGTTTGTTTTCCCTACTGCAGATGAATGGTGAATCTGTCTTCAGGTAATTGAATGTACTATAGGAATCAATGTTGTAGGAACCTAATCTTATCTTTTGCAGATGTCTGACGCAGGACAGTGTCCTCTTACTTAAGGTGTTCTTTTATTTCTCCACACAACCGATGATGAATTCTAGGAGATTGTTAACTCGTCCAAGCAACATTGCTTGGATGAGCACATGTTTCCGACCTGATCTTGAAATGCAGTATGTAACATTTAGGACAACAGCAGCAGCAGCCTCCCTATAGCTGTTGCTGGAACTTGCTATTGTTGGAATCTACAGATTCTGTTCATGAATGTTAGTGTCATTCTTCTTCCCAGAATGCAATTTGTTGATGGAATGGAGCAGAAGCTTGCTGTCCTGTGTTATCGATGTGATCTGACTTGGCTAAGCGCCACCCAAATTTCCTGAGCTATTTAAGGCTTGATGTTGTTGTCAAAACCTCTACAGGCAGGAAGATTGGCACCTTCCAAAAGAGTAAGAGAAAATAAAGGAATTTTCCAAAATTGAAATAAAAAATAAAAAATGCAAGAAGCGATATGCGCTTAATTTCCTTTGCGTGGAAGGATTGGAACGAACTGCAGAAGAGCTGCAACGACGTCGTATAAATCTAGAAAGCCAACGTATTCAAAGGGCCTCTCTCTCTCTCTCTCTCTCTCTCTCTCGCTCTCTTTCTGCGTCGTGTAATCGAATAGCAGGAGCAGAAGGATCGGATATGGCAAGCGATCAGGAGCCAGCGAAGATCTTACTGCCGTACCTCCAGAGAGCCGATGAGCTGCAGAAGCATGAACCCCTCGTCGCTTACTACTGTGAGCTGCGAAACCCTTCGCCCTGCCTGCGGTTTCATCAGAAGCTCTCCCCTATTCGGAGGTTTCTCCTGCTAGGTCTTGTTTGATTGGTGACAAAATTGTTCTTTCTCTGCCTCTTTTTTGTCAGGTAGGCTGTATGCGATGGATCGTGGACTGAAGATTCCCTCGGGGGAGCGTACGAAGACCACCAATGCCCTCTTGAATTCCCTCATTAAACAGCTCGAAAAGGTAGTTCCTTGTCTATCTACCGATGCCTTGATACGATGACAGTGAGAAAATAGGACGTTATTGAAATTAATATTTGATCTATTGTACTTTCGAGGTGACTAGTGGAACAAAATCTTAGCTTGAGCACCGGGATGATGTATTCCTGGCAATTATTCTCCTTAGGAAACATACTCGGTAGGAGAATCTATTTAAATGAGTAGTTTTGTGTTTTGCATATATATCTCTTTCCCGTTTGCATTGTTAGTGCAGTTGCCCCATCTGCCAGTGCTAAAATGAACCACCAGGATCAGCTTTGCAGCTAATATTCTTACATTTATTCGTGCAGCCTGTAATGCCCACGGATTATCTTTACACTGTGTGGCAGTATTAATTCTTGCACTTCTGAACAGGGGTTTTTGGGTAGTCTTTAGCTTCAGCTAGATTACATCCTTGATAAATTTGTCTCTTGGGTTTCAGTTAGCTTAAAATGCCAATTCTGATGTTGCTGTATTTATACTTCTATGATATCCTGCCAACTTTAGGAGCCAGTGATTATTTTATTTCTGTCAACATCCAAGACTGGGTGACATGAATGGAGGCTTAATTTGGTTCCAGGGATCATGGCACTGTTATAGATACAACAGTTAATATTTTGAGTGAACGGTTGCATAATATTAGTGATAAGAAATCGTTAGTTGGATGTGCATTGGTGCTTAAACTTATTCCCTTGTTGTGTTGCCTAATGTCTACACAATTTTACTATAATATTATAAAAAATTGAGATTCTCACATGATTGTTTTTCTCATTAGTTTATTTTCAGAATGTTATATCTTTCCTTATTGAGATATAAGGCCAACGTTTTGCTCATCATATGTCTTTGTTTTGCAATTTAAGTTAGTCAGTTTAGGCATAATAATTAGCAGACTATATTGTCAGTTATGTTGCAATATTCTACTTGTTTGAGGAGCCTTTCCTCTCTTCCTGTATACCCCGCTATGTGATTTCCCATAATTCTATTTCATTCTTTCTTGTAATTGATAGCTCAGGTTAGACCTGACTAAATTATTCCAAGTCAAGATGGAATTAGTAGGGAATTTACCCATTTTTCCCTGCAGCTTCTTGTATTTGATTCTAATTCCATCCGTGTACTACACTACTGGAGTAGCTGATTTGCTGTTTGAATTATTATTTTTATCTCTAGCTAACAGCATGGTCATCTGCAGGACAAGAAATCGCTGAATCTTGGACCTGAAGACAATTTGCATTTGGAAGGATTCGCCTTGAATGTCTTTACAAAAGCTGATAAGCAAGATCGTGCTGGACGAGCTGACTTGTATGTTCATTCCTGATAGTATTAAGATTTCTCTGTCAATATTCTGGCGAAGAAGAAATTCATTCATTGATTTCTTGAATTTCAAGAATTATGTGTCCTTCATTTAGGAAATTGTAGGTTCTAAAAGAAGGTGGAAGCCTTGTTTCCATCAAAGCTATCTTAGTGATCTTCATGAGTTAGGGTTTTATGGGGTGATGTTGTTTGTGTTGTATTTTCTCTATGCCTGATTATGCAATATCCTCTCTTGTGTAACATATTTTCTGTACAATGTTATAATTTGACTAAGAAGGCATGTTGAATATTTTTTTTCCTTGAGATTGTATTTGTAAAGACTACATTGATCATTGTGACAATATGATCTTAGCTCTAAAACTATGTTAAGAGAGTATGAGATGACAATTCAATATTTGTCATGTACTACCACAAATTTTCTGACATTACCTGAGATCATGATGAGCATTATCTTGTGCATATATTTCATCTTTTCCACCTGCAACCCCCTCCTCTACTCTCAAATGAAGCAATTCCTTATGATTCTGAAATATTCTTTGTGTACTTGTGACAGGAATACTGCAAAAACATTTTATGCTGCAAGCATCTTCTTTGAAACTCTCAACCAATTTGGTCCACTTCAGCCTGATGTGAGTTGATTCTGTCATCTAATGCATGAAGCTTTTGTCTATTGGAAAAAACCATCAGACAGATGGCACCATCTCAATACTTTGCAGATGTATGCAAATTCTCATATGTTTTCTTCCTTAGAAATTAGTTTGTCATGGTTATTCTTTCTAAACAGCTTGAGCAGAAACAAAAGTATGCAGCTTGGAAAGCAGCAGATATAAGGAAGGCTTTGAAGGAAGGAAGGAAGCCTGTCCCTGGGCCCCCTGCCGGTGAAGAAGACCTATTTCTGCTGTCGAGTACTCCTACTATATCTTATGTAAGTTTTCTGTGTCTAGATCGTTGCTGGGCTTATTTGTTGCATTGCCTGTGTATTTGATGTTTATACTACCAAATCTTCTGAAAACAAGAAAAATCAGTGGTTCTATTTGTTGGAACATTTTCACAGCAATATCATTCAGGGCTGTTACTTCTCTTTGCAGGACCATGGAATGAATCCTGAGACAGAGCTTGATCGGTCATCTAGGCCTCATGAAACAATAGACCGCCAACATTCTGCTGACTTCTCGGCATCTCCAATGCCCCTTTCCCATGATCTTCATGCTCCTCATCCTCCTCCAAACACGAATACAGAATCTCCACCACCCTACCGTTCTTCTAGTTATCCTTCCCATGATCTTCATGCCCCTCATCCTCCTCCAAACACAAATACAGAATCTCCACCATCCTACCGTTCTTCCAGTTATCCTTCCCACGATATCCATACCTCTCATCCTCCTCCAAACACAAAAACAGAAAGTTCGACCTTTTCTTCCTACCACCAAGAAATACCCCAGCAACACATTCCTCAGAATTACCTCTCAGAACAGCAGCATCAATCCCATGATTACTCCTCAGAACAATTTCCGCAGATCCCACAAGTACCATATAATTATTCCATGGACCCTTATAATTATCCACCCCAATCACAGCAGCACTTACCCACTAATTACCCATCTCAGGACAATCCTTCTTATTCATATCCACACTTCCAGTCTTACCCAAGCTTCTCAGACAGTAGCCTTCCATCAGTGCCAACCCATGATCCTTCTTACTACCAAGGTCCTGAGGCCTCCCATATTCCATCAAACAAAAGCTATGCTTCTGTTCCCCAATATGTCTCTTCTTCCAGCAGCAGAACTAATGGCAGTGCCTCATCAGAATCTGTCCCAACTCCTACCCCTGCCCAAGCATACCAATACGACAGCAATTACCAGCCACCACCCGAGAAAATTGCTGAGGCCCACAAGGCTGCAAGATTTGCTGTTGGGGCCTTGGCATTTGATGATGTCTCTGTTGCAGTGGACTTCCTGAGGAAGTCACTAGAGCTTCTTACAAACCCCTCTGCAGGGCAATAGTTGTGAACTAGATGATGATCTCTGGTTTGCTGATGCGCTGATTTTTACTCTGACGAGCGATGAGTGTGCTGTCATACATGTGATCTCTCATATTCTCTGTTTGTAAAGGATTTGGTTACTTTTGGTTCTAGAAATTTGGGTATTGTTGTGAACCTCTTTATCCGAGATTCACTGCATTCGTCCCCTGGAGCTCAATTCTTGTGAATTTTAGAACCAGAAGACTATTCCATAACAAACCCAGGGTCCCCAGGCAAGTCTGTGGTCGGAAGTGGACTTTCTAGGAGCAATAGGATTCGTGCGTATGCATCCTTGAAAGTCTAAATTTGATCTATTTATGATCAATATGAACATCCCCGCATGAACTTGCTACTCGATGTTTTTCTTTTCCATTGATGGTTTCATCCACGTAAGAAGAGAAGCCGAATGAGAGCAGCACTGAACGTGAAGAAAATGGGATCTGATACCAATTCAGTAGAAAACGAATCAATTCATAGCTACAAAACTGACTCGGAACAGCTGGAGAGAGGAGGAGCGGTCCATACTAAAAGAAGAGCTTCCGAGTGGAAGATCTCGACGCAATAGATGGAGGGGTTAATGGCTTGAGAACAAGGGGCATGCCCCTGTTTTCTGGTCCAACAGCAGCAGATCTGTCACCGACTTTGGTGGCCTTTGGATCGCCCAGAAGAGTCTCTTGAAATGACTGTGAGAAACCGGTGGCAATTATTGTAACGTGAATCTCTCCATCGTAACGGTCGTCCACAACCACTCCAAATATAATGTTTGCTGAAGGATCCGCCAAACACGTCACAGCCTAGACAGAAGCCTAAGTCGATAAGCGAATGAAACTTGAGAGGAAACATCAAAGCAAAGGATCATAAAAAATTAGCATACTTCTAAGTAATATATTGAGCATTCTCACAATGGAAATATCAGACAATAATTCCCTAAGCCAAAGCGAACACTGATGTGCTAGTTCAGGCATCTAAAACCGGGCTTTTATCTTAACTAGTTAAGTTATATCTGGAGAAAATTCAGCTCGAAGGAATATAGGGTCCACAAACTCTCTTTTCTCTTGCAGTTTGTGATTGAAACACTAGAAAACGTACCTGAGAGACTCTGTTCACTTCCTGCAAGGTAATGTCCTTTCCTCCAGTGATATTATACAAAATTCCAGTGGCCGATTGAATTGATGATCCAATCAAGGGTGTCAAGGTAGCCTGTTCAGCTGCTTCTTCTGCTCGGTTCTTGCTGGAGGAAACACCAACACCAAGCATTGCAGTACCAGAGTCCTTCATAACTGCCTTAACATCTGCGAAATCGACATTGACTAATCCAGGAACCTGAAAAGGAAAGAGCAGCAGTTACTAATTTACTCAAGACTAGATAATTTCTTACTGATGGAACCTTACTTTTTTCCTTTGCCACTATTAATGAATACAATTGTGTAGGCATTTTTCAGGAAAGGGCAACATTCTAACAATTTATCTATGTTCAGGAGAATCATTATAGTTCAAGACTGTGACTAAATCCAAATTAATCATCTAAAATATGGGAAATCTGGTGTTTGACTACTGTAACAGTAACCACAACCAATACGAAAATACAATAATTTCACAAGAAGCATAGAAGTCAGACCATGATTATGTCAGAAATTCCCTGGACCCCTTGACGAAGAACATCATCAGCAAGAAGGAAAGCTTCCTGAAGGGGTGCCTGCTCATCTGCGATATCCAGCAATCGGTCATTGGGAATCACTATAAGCGTGTCAACATTCTTTTGTAACTTTTCAATAGCCTCCAGAGCCTGAAAGGACGCAAATCTAGATGTAGGTCCAGGAAAGTATATCAATACCATGCAACTGTAGCTTCCCATCAAGGTACTACATCTTAGCCACGGAAATACATACCCGAATTTTTGCCCCAGCTACATATACAAGCCATTTTGGATGGACAAAAATAAAACTGGTTATTGTTACAGTTCATATTTTACTCTGAGTGGGACTCCTAAAGATATGTCAATTACTTTTCTCAGAGCATAATTTTGAATTTGTGCAGCTTGTAGTTAAAAAAAGGAAGCATTTGGACCTACTAAATAGTGTAACGAGCAATATGAAAAGACCAGCCTGGTGTAACTACGAACTACTGAACTCCATGTTGCCTCTCCATCTAGAATATCAAAGCAGGCAAATAGCCTATGCATCATTTATTGATGTCAAAGAATACTTACTTGCATAGCTCTTTTCCGTCCCTCAAATCTGAAAGGATATGTTACAACCCCAACAGTGAGATAACCAGCTTCTCTCGCTATTTGGGCAACAACAGGGGCAGCACCTGACCCAGTTCCCCCACCCATACCAGCTGCTATGAACACGAGGTCTGATCCTTTGAGAGCATTTGCAATTGCTTCTTTCGATTCCTCTGCAGCCTGTTCACCTAGCAGTGGATTTCCTCCCGTGCCTGCAACTCCACCAACACTCAACATCCTTAAGTGAGAGGAACAAATTACAACTCTTTGCAAAAGTATAGTTCAGACGGCCACAAACCCAGTCCACGAGTCAAAAGCTCCCCAATTTGAAGTGGGTTCTCCGCTGCAGACTGCAGAAGAGCTTGAGAATCTGTGTTTATGGCGTAGAAGTCCACTCCCTGAAATTCAGAAGCATAACAGCAAGTTCGCCAATGATTCATACACTCAAACGACTTCTTTCTAGGAAAATAAATTGAAGCCATCAACAAATTGTACAATTCAAAACTTCAACTTCACCGACTAGAAGTAGAATCCCACTTTCAACTCAAAAGGTAAAGGAGGATGCAATGTGAACTCTGGAGTTCTAGTTCCATCGCAACAAATGTATATCGTTCACTTCATTGAGGAAGAAACGATATCCACTCCTGAGATTGCTCAAGGATTTCAGAATCTCGAGCTAAAACCACTGGAATTTCAAGCCAAACCCACCTGCAAGCCGCTGCCAATCATCTGATTGACGGCATTGTTGCCGCCCCCACCGACGCCCACAACCTTTATCTTGGCGGATTCCATGGGAATGAAGGAGCATCTTGCGGCCCCTGAACACGGACGGCTCCGTCTCCTAGCATTCCTCCTCCCAGAATAGAAGCCCGCTCTCGAGAGTGCATTATGACGAAAAGGAATAAGAATTGAAGACGAAGAAGGCGATGGTGGCGTGGAAGATCAGATGAACTCTTTCAGGTGACTCGTGGGGTGAGGCGAAGAAGCCATTGTTATTCGATTCCCAGCTTCCCCAGCTCACTGCAGAGTCCCCAGGGCATAGTTTTTTAAAACCGGACTGGACCGGACGGTTCGACCGGGAACCGGCCACTCACCCGGTCCGGTTCTCTCAAAAAATCCAATTATAATTTAAATGAGGTCAAATCCAATTGAACCGGTCGGTTCTCACTAGAACCAATAAATTCAATTGAACCGATAAAAAAATCGGCCAACTTAAAAATAAAAATAAAAACCTATTATAAATATACTTATTTTATTTTACTAGACTTATATTTATATTTTATGTTGAATTTGGGACTAACATTATAACTATATTAATGATTTTGATTATAAATCATAGTTAAATTATAATATTATATTAATTTATTGGAATATTACATTATTAATGTTATTTATTAAACATGCGGTTCAACCCATTGAACCCCGGTCCGACTCATAAACCCATACCTTGACTGGTTCCCGACCCAGTCCGGTTTTAAAAACTATGCCCTAGGGGACTGGTCGGTCTCGGTCAGGTGAGTCAAGCGCAGAAGTTCAGGGTTTTAGTCTCTTTTTGTTTCCATCATTTTTTATTCTTGGGATAATTTGAAAACGGGAAAGTATATTAGGAATCTAAAAATTATGCGATTTTTTAATTTAGAATTTAAGATTATTGAAATAATTCTTGCAATTTTGTAATTTTATAATTATAATTTATTTAAGATATCGTTATAATAAATCATTAAATCGTATTAACATAAACGTAATGACGTTAATAAAATGTTAATATGATGATGATATATCATATTTTTTATATTAAAATAACAACATAATATATAACCATAGTTTTAAAAATTGAACTGGGTCGGTCGGTTCAATTGGTTCAACAGGGAATTTGTCACTCACTCGGTCCGGTTCTTACAAAGGATCCAATTGCACATTGAAATAGAAAATTTTCGATTGAACCGATCGGTTCCTAATCCAACCGATGAACTTAATTGAACTTGTGAGAAACCAATTAACTTAAAATTAAAAAATAATAAAAATATATTATAATATACATATTTTATTTTATTAGGTTTATATTTATATTTTATGTTAAATTTTTATTTAATGTAATAGTTATATTAATGATTTTTTTATAAATTATATTCAAATTATGATATTATATAAATTTATTAGTAATATATCATTGCAATTTAATGATCCATTATAATAAGAATTTAAGTAAGTTATGGAAATAAAATTTCAAGATTAAATAAGTTATTTTCAACTTTAATAATTTTAAATTAAAAAAATTATATAATTTTAGGGATGTGGATTTATCTTTGTTTTTTTTTAATTCATCGAGTAAAAAAAAAAGTCAAAATAGGCCCAATTTGCCCCCCAAATTCTCGGCCCCAAAATCTTTTCTGTCGTTGTTGATGTTCCTAACTTCTACTGCCAATTTAACTTCGGCTACTTGTTACATGGTAAATTGAGGATCGCAGAGTCATATAATTAAGAACAGATTTGAAGACACTCACTGAAATTCTGGAAGATAAAAACTGTCGAGGAAAATTTTTTTAAATGATGATTCAGGCATTGTCATGGACCCACTGTAATTCGATCTGTGTTAGTGGTGTCACCGTTCAATAATAATTAGGTTTTTTTTTATAAAAAGACTAAAAGGAATATTGGTGAACCTAAATAGTGTGATGAGATGGTATCTCTCGACATATGTCAAACTTTCATTGGTTCAGTGTGGGCCAAGTGGGAAGTGCTGACGTGGCCCACACCGTTGCGTGGAATACTTTATAGACACACACACACACACGTGCAGGTTCACGTGTGAGCAACATGCGTGCATTTGTGTCTGTTGATATCCACATCTCCCATCGACGGCAGCAGTGTCGGATCACTTGACGAGATCCGGCCATCGAAGGATAAATTTCGCTAAACGGGGTAGGAAGAGGAGATGCACAGAGGAGCCCTTTCGTGCACGTTCTTGGTTTTTTAGTGTGTGTCAGGTTAGCGAGTGAGTGCTTGCAAGTCTCTTGGTGAGGGAGCACTTGGATAGCCAAATCAATTGGCCGTGAGATTGGTGAGGCGTGAGCCTGCCCGGAAAGAAGGCAAGTGAGAGGGATCACATCACATCGAGGAGTTTCACTCATCGGCGGATCGATTCCGACTCGACAATATGGACGACCGGGCCGTGATGCGGTGCACTTTTTAAACGTCTGAAAGTGCACGCATCGAATGATCGTGCTATTGGCTCTAGGTCAGATCTAGTATGGATTGCACGTGGACGGTAGTTGGAGCGGGCGGCCCTCAGAAGAAGAAGAAGAGAAGAAGAAGAAGAAGAAGCCGGCTCTCTCTTTATACAGTGGAAGAATTTTGTTTTTTCTCTTAGTCGTTACGCAGCACGTTTACTAACTGTAGGGGAACATCACGTCGTCTACTGATGCTGTCGCGCGTTTGTTTCCTGGCTTCCTCATGCATGAAGCAAAGGCAGTGCAGGTGTTCCTCTCCCTCTTCCAAGGAAAGAGACGTCGCGTGTAAGGCCTAATCAGATCAGGATGATCGGTGACCCACAATCTTTCCTGGAGGAGGGGCGGCAGTTGGCCGGAAAAAAACTTACCGATCACGAGTTTCATATTTGGTCTCATCGTGCAGTAAGAAGCACGCTTTCTTTTTGTTTCTTCGACGTGGGTCATTGCCCGATAAACATTATGCGTAGGGACAGATTAAAGGGATAGGCGTAGATGCAATCAAGGATCGTCTATTCTAGGGACATTTAGGTTGTAGTTGAACGACATGGATCCACTGGCTTAAATTAATCATCAATCAGGTCAAGCTCACCGCCCTCAGATTGCTTCAAGTAATGGTCACTGGTCGGTGATCTCCGGATACGGCCAACCCAGTTGGGCATGGAATCTCTAATACTCCATGACATAAACGTGTGCGGGCACATTGATCTTCCGTCCAAGTGATGCCACTGCCGTTTTGTCTGTTATTTTTTATATATTGAAGCTGCACTGCTGCATATCCACGAAAACTAAAGCAGCAGTCTTCCTGCAGGGGAATACGAAAGAGAAGAACGAGAGGAAAACGGATATGGAAGAGATGGAGATCTTCATCGGCGTTTGGCTCTCGGCAATGGCGTTGCTGTGTTACTGCTACGCAATAGCAGCTTCAGCACCAAAGGGCACGTTGAGGCTCATCACCTTCCTGCCCGTCTTCTACCTCCTAGCCGTCCTTCCCCTCGGTCTCTCCTCATTCCAGCTCGTCGCCCCCACCGCGTTCGTCCTTGTGTGGCTCTGCAACTTCAAGCTCCTCCTCTTTGCCTTCGATGCAGGCCCTCTAGCTCGCTCCCCGAGCTGCCTCCGCTTCATCTTGGTCGCAGCTTCGCCCATTAAGATAAAAAAAGAGACTCCCACTAAGAAGCCGACCCTCAACCTTCCAGGAACTGCTCCGGGTTGCTTCCCTGAAAGATTGGGTGCTTCGCTGCCAGCCAAAGTGTTGCTTCAGGCTTTACTTCTTCGTGCCTGCGATTACAGGCCCTACATGCACCCCTGGTTAGTCTGGGTACTCTACGGTGCCAATACATTCTTTGGAATACAGCTCGTGTTGGCCATCTACGCAATCCCGGGCTGGGTCATCCTCGGGAGGTTTGGGTTCGAGCTTGAGGCTCAGTTCAATAAGCCACTCCTCACCACCTCCTTGGAAGACTTCTGGGGCCGTAGATGGAATCTAACCGTCTCCCAAATCCTCCGCCTGACCGTCTACAACCCCTTCCGGGACGTCTGTGCCTACATTGCGGGCCCTGAACTCGGTTCCTACGCCTCTGTCATGGCCACATTCACCGTCTCCGGATTGATGCATGAGGCAGTGTTTTACTACTTCATGAGAGTTGCCCCCACATGGGAAGTCACAGCATACTTCATAATCCAAGGGGCTTCCCTGGTCGTGGAGAAGGCATCGAAGAAGCGGCTCAGGGGCTCATGGCAGCCCAACAGGGTGGTCTCAAGGGTCTCAACCTTGGGATTCTTAGGCTTCACAGCTGTTTGGCTGATCGGTCTCCCCTTGACGAAGAATGGCATCGACGAGAAGGCCATCATGGAATGCCATGTTATGCTGAATTTCCTAAAGGAGAAAGTATGGCCCATATTTGCACTAATTGACAACAAAATCTCTTCCATAACTTGAATCTTGGGGCGGAAACTTCATTCAATGTCATATGTACAGAATCAAAAAGTAGGAAATGCTGTTAGCTTCATTAGATTTCCTGCAGAGCTCCGGCAAAGTCATGTCCGAGATAATGATATAGCAAACCCGGTGATCAGAAGGATCGGTAAAATCTACTCTCACCCCCGTGCGAGCTTCTGTACTATCTATAATCATTGAACACAATACGACAGAATTCAGGATAGATAATCTAAGGCAAAATATCATCTGGCTTATATTCTGAATGAGCAGATTTCCGTCTCTCTCATTAACCGGATTTCTGGCACTGATCCATCACAAACAACACAGTCCCTCTCTACCTTGTAAAGGCCTGAAGGGAGAAAATGTAAATTCTACGATATCTTAATCAGGACATTTACGTTATTCCACAGGTGGTACATCATGGTAAGTAATGAAATCCTACTACTGTTGTGGAAACGCAACTGTTGTGCTGCGGAAAGCGGTATGGAGAACTCCGACATGGCAAAATGAACGAGAGACTTAACATTTGCTGCACCGAAGCTCCATCGACGAAAGTTGGAATCAGCGGTCAAGCTCATGCTCGATTCTCGAAGCCCGGGCCCATCAACAAGAAGAAGTTGGAGAAACCAGAGAAAAGTAGGCGCAGGGGAAGTGTTACTCGATGGAAGTCCCGCAGCTCGTGTTTCTCTTGCGGAAATGCTTCAGAAAGATTCTCAGCTGCTGTTGGCAAAGGGAAGCACAAGAATCAGCAGCAGCTCCATGCTGACAGTCAAAAAATAAGTCACAAGTTGGGCTTGTGTGGCATCCGCATGGGCCAATTAACTGGCCCAAAAGTGATTCCTTATCGGCAGATAACATCATTCTGTCATCGTTGATTTATTTTGACCAGTATATTATCTAAGACTGACTATAATATATATATACATCCATATTATTTTCTCAATGTCACTTGATATTTCAGGTTAATTAATCTGAGGAGGACTACATAAAGCTGGTGTCCCATATCGGAATGGATCGGTTTTTAGGTTCTCCGGGGTTTTCCATATCCAACTTCAGTGCGGACCACAACTTGCCTATCCCTTCCGCACAGAAAACATGTTTAGGCCACACATGCAGAACACACGTCACGTCAGCTAGTTACCATGGTTAGGCTTACGGAGCACTTCACAACTCGACAGGGCCTAGAAAGATCCCCGGTGAAGCCGACAAGGCCGAAAGATCCCACCAAGAAAACGAAGTACGGTCCTCTTGTATGGTTTGCAGAAAGAGATGTGTGCGGTGCAGAAGAGCGATGGCCATAATGTACTGGCTAACCAAGAAGCGACTGCAGTAGGATGTAGTCGGCCAGAGTCCCCAACTCGCCCGGAATCGTAATTTCGATCGAGTCTCCAGAATCTTCAGGTGGTTTTATACATTCAACACTGCCCCGTAGAAACAAAGTGAAGCCGGTGACGTCCGAGACAGGAAAGTAAGATGGATAGGGAAGAGGTGAAGAGCTTCCTCAGGGTCTGGGCCTCTGCAATTGCATCTCTCTGTTACTGCTACTCGGTAGCAGGCTCGGTCCCAAAGGGCGCACCGAGGCTCGTCTCTCTCCTGCCCGTCTTCTTCCTCCTGGCCATCCTCCCCCTCGGCCTCTCCTCGTTCCACCTAGCTGGGCCGACCACATTCCTCCTTACGTGGATCTGCAACTTCAAGCTCTTCCTCTTCTCCTTCGGGGCTGGCCCTCTCTCACGGTCCCCGAGCTACCTCCACTTTGTCCTTATCGCTTCCCTGCCCATCAGAATCAAGCAGGATGATCAACCTGCAGAAGCCCGGCATGCAAAAGCACAGTCCTCTGCACCCTCGAACGCGAAGGAACATCATACTAGGCAGAAACCAGTCGAGTCCCAGTCGGAAACCAGCTGGGCCAGCAGATGCTCAGACAAGCTTGATTCGCTGCATGATCATAGAACGGCTCTGTCAGCAGTGAATTTGTTTCTTCTGGCTCTACTTTTTCAAGCATATGAATACAAGCACCACCTGCACCCCTGCATAGTTTGGGGCCTCTACTGCCTTCACGCTTTCCTCGAATTAGAACTCGTGCTGGCCATCTATGCCATCCCTGCCTGGATCGTCCTCGGAGGGCTGGGACTTGAGCTCGAGCCGCAGTTCAAGGAACCTTACCTCACCACCTCCCTGGAAGACTTTTGGGGACGGAGATGGAATCTCACTGTCTCGGAAATCCTCCGGCTGACCATCTACAATCCCCTGCGGACCGTCTGCATCCCAGCTATGGGCCCTGAACTCGGCTCCTACGCCGCTGTGTTTGCCACGTTCACGGTCTCCGGCTTGATGCACGAGGCTCTCTTCTATTACTACACTAGGGCAGAGCCCACATGGGAAGTCACGGTATTCTTCCTAGTACAGGGAGCTTGTGTGGTCACCGAGAAAGCGGTGAAGAAGCGGTATAGGGAAAGCTGGCAGCCCCACAGGTTGGTCTCAGGGGTCCTGACATTAGGCTTTCTGAGCGTGACGGCAATCCGGCTGTTCGCGCTCCCCCTGACGAGGCACGGGATCGACGAGAAGGCCATCCGGGAATGCCATCACATGGCCAAGTTCTTGAAAGAGAGAGTTCAGCTCATCGTCGGATCCGAGAATCCCAGGAAGGATTCAGTCACACGTCTGTAGGTACAGAAGCTAGAGACCCGCGCTTCGTTGGATTTCTTCATAGAAAGCCATCCTTGACATGTCTATTGATCTCTCATGTATGTTGTTCCATATCAAATGTTGCTCCCACGGTGGAATCGATTCTTGCGTCCTGTTCATGGGAGAGAAGCTTCGTTTCCGACCTTCGGAACAGCTGGACTGATCCATATCCTGAGAACTACAGCCCATTTAGTATTTACACTACTCGAACCATTGAACCACCGCGTCTTCCTTTTAGAGCGAGTTCGATTAAGCGGGAAGGTACAACTTCCGGTCCTTCACGTTTTACATTTTCTCATCTTTTCCCCCAAAGGTTGTTCCCTTCTCGAAATCATCCTCGAGATTACGCAGAACGTTTAGATTCAGTCCTTGTGTCGTACCAACTCTGCCTCTTCCTTCCTTCCATGCCAAACTTTGGCGGTCATTTAATTTTTCACATTTTTAATTAATTGTGATTCATGAAACCCAAATTTCATTTTCCAAATCTCTCTCTCTCTATATAGCAAATAGATATGACACGAAATCCGTACCATATTAACTTCCTTTTTTTAATAAAAAATTTACAACATCCATATATAATTTACTAAAAAAAATATCTACAATGTCTTATTCCAGCCGTTTTCAATTTTTTTTAAATAATAAGGAATTCATTCTCTCCGAACTCATGTTTGAGAAAACCATCTCAATATTTTTCACTAATTTATTAATATTTTTATTTTACAGTACCGAATTGCACGATAAATTTCCCTGTTTGGATAATTTCCTTGAAAATTGTCCGGAAAGGAATGCGCTTTGCCCCTGTTGATGCTATTTCATTAGATTAGATTGCTCACAATCAATCTCACGGACACGGTCAAATTTTGAGAATGGAATTGATTTCCCTTCCATTAAGCACCGAGGTCAATAAAAGTGATGGAATTGAATTTGGATTCCATATATCAAACCAAACGGGGCATTCGAGAATCTTGCCTCCAATCATTCATGGTCTGATATATTCTATTATGATCTTGAACTAGATGATACTCAATAAAAAAGGGTGGGTGTGTCGGTGGTGGTAGAAATGGATGAATTCGGAGTTATTAACTAGGATCTTGAAAATGCTAAGGCTCGTGATTCTAATTGGAAAAATTAGGGGCGGAGTAGGGATGATATGGCACTGAAATTTTATGGATTTGTAGGTAATTAAGGGATCTCCGCCACGTGGACGAGTATGATTGGACTGTTTTAGAACTACGCGACAGCTTGGTCAGTGCAAACATTTCTTCCGGGGCTGCTTCGTCATTTCGTCGATCGGGAGGGGGGCACAGACAATCAGAAGAGAGAGACCGAGAAAGAGAGAGAGAGAGAGAGAGAGAGAGAGAGAGAGAGATATCTCTGTGTGGTGCGAGAGAGCTGTAGAGAGAGATAGAGAGAGTCGTAGAGAGAGGGAGAGAGAGAGAGAGAGAGGGCAGTCAGCTTGTCTAGAGAGGGATTTATATATAGAGGAAGAGAGCAGCGACGATGGCTACTGACCAGGAGATTTCGCAGGCCCTTCATTTGCTCCTGAGAGACAATTTGGCCTCTTCTTCGAACCCTAGAAAGTCTTTGGCCACCACCTTCGCCTCCTTCGACAATGTCGTTCGGCAGCTCCAGACAAGGCTCGGCCTCGATCTCTCCCACAAGGTCGACTTTATCCGCTCCCAGATCCAACTACTCCTCCAACCCCACCCGCTGCCTCAGCCCCAGCCCCATCCTCACCCTCCGCCTCAGCTGCAGCAGCCTTACTCTCTCCTCCACGGCAATGACGGCTTCGGCATCCAACAAAGGCCTCATTTCTACCCGAACCAACACCATGCGGCGGCTTCCTCCACCATCCACAGCCTCCCTTCCCAGTACGCTTCCGACCCTCCTCCTGCGCCTGCAACTAGGCCCGTCGAGCCCCCAAAAGAGAGGTACTCTGCCACTTGATTATATGCTTTTAATGATAAGTAGCTCGTGGTTATTATGTTAAAGCTGAAGTTTAGATTCCGACTATGAGATTAGACTGACAAAATCTGTCCTGACATTAAGGTGAATTAGAGGCTAATTACTGAAACCCTTTACCAAATCGACCTGAATTGCCTGCCATAGGTGGTAGGTGTTAGTTAATTGAGGTGAATGTTCATCAGTTGAGGGATCCGAACTAAGGAAAGGGAAAAATTAGCTTTTTATTCTGGCCTCCTTTATGAGGCATTTTCCTTGAATAATGCAGGGATTTTTAATGACGCGCTGGTGCAATTGCTATATTATGATGCGTGGCTGTCGGGAAAGTTGTGCTGTAAGAAAGAGGATGAAGTAATCTCTCTGATTGATGATGACCTCTTCTCTTTCACAATGTGGCCTCTTTCATTGCTAATGTTACTGCTCTGGTGCCTCTCTGGAATGTTAGATAGTCACTCCTCCATGTTTTATAACACCCTGAATATATATTGTGCAAGCTGCAAATTTGGAGGAAAAGCAGTTCACAACCTAATGGAAAAGTGGAAAGTTTTAGTGCTTATATGACATGAGTCTCCAAATCTGTTATAATGGTGCCGCAATGTTATACAGCAGAGTAATGCCCAAAATTCAAATGTTGCTGTGATGAAAGATTGATCAGTACCTAGCTTTGTTGAATTCTCTCTAAGGTTACATGCCATGTCAACCAGGTGAAGTGGAGAATACATGAATTATTTGAGGGGATATTATAATCTAGCGCACTAATGCATTATTTCCTGTCTGCCTGCAGAATGGGATTCCTTGTTCCACATCTTTTTAGTCTTTGATCATGCAATATGATAGCCGGGAGCGTTCTATCACAAGCTGCTCTATCATTACCAAATTTGGCTTTAGTATAAAAATAAAATATATGAGTGCATAAAATGGGGAGTGGATATGTACCCAAGGAATTTAGGACTAATTCCTCCTTGTTGCTGCTTCCAGCTATTCTTGGATGTGAAGTAGCTTCAAGTAGTTCATGTATCATTGGCATTTTATAGTGGAAGAGGCATTTTCTTTTAGTGGTACAATGGGTGAGCAAGGCAAATTTGTGTTACCCCTTTCTCCTATAATCCTTTTGCTTTGGGATTTTAATTGCTATCTAGATGTATAACTTTTCATCTGAGTGAGCTCTGCCATCCTCTTAAATTGAGATTTCATCTTTGCTGGTGGGACTATATTCAGTTTTACTCTCCTTGTGCGTTGGTTCTTGGACAGGGGAAAGTGCACATTAGAGTATCCCTTTTTCAAAGCCATAGTCCTTAAATAAATGGTCTCTTACTCTTTTTGGTCATTCAAACAAAAAGTTGCATACTATGTTTTATTGTCAATTCATTATTGATGCATGACCTAATGAATTTCTCCTACTGATCCATGCAGTGCTCCATCTAAACCCAAGAGAAAAGGTGGTGCTGGGGGTCTAAACAAACTTTGTGGTGTTTCACGTGAACTTCAGGCCATTGTTGGCCAGCCAGCTCTACCTAGAACCGAGGTCCCTTGTCTTACATCAAATATCAGCAATTACTTTTTATTCAGTTTGTTTTGTATTCTTATGCATATAAAGAAAGTAAATTCCTGTTGACATGTTGGTTTAATATCTACTCCATGTCTTAGATTGTGAAGCAGCTGTGGGCTTACATAAGGAAAAACAATCTCCAAGATCCTAGTAACAAGAGGAAGATAATTTGCAATGATGAGCTGAAATTGGTATTCGAAACAGATTGTACTGACATGTTCAAGATGAACAAGTTGTTGGCTAAACACATCATCCCTCTCGATCCAACTAGTATGTATCTGACATGACTGATTTGTCTTGGCGTGTTCATAAATGCTAAAATTCAGCTCTTTTTCTTCATTTTACTGATGTTGCCATGTCTTGGTCCTACAGGAGAGCCCCAGCCTGCTTCTAAGAAGCCCAAGGCAGAGACAGAGACTGGAACTGATGCTGAATCTGGTCCTTATGTGAAGATATCCAATGCCCTTGCAAAATTTTTTGGTGTTGATGAGAGGGACATGCTTGTAGCAGAAATTAACAAAAGGATATGGGAATACATAAATGTGAACCAGCTGCAGGTATGTGACAGAATTTGTTTATCATTGTATTTTTCTTCTAAAGTACCACTTTCCAGGAATGTTTCTTTTGGAGCTTGATGGATTTGACCTTTTAGGCACCATTGGACCATTTGGAGGTCAAAACTGCTATTTATGAAACTTTTGATTGTGAATCATGTTTTTAAAGGAACAATTATGACCTGTATTAACCATCTATTTACACTGTTATTGCTTCTACTAATTATGTTCGGCTTTTGCTAGTATGCTTCCAAGTATCAAACTGAACTTAATTGATATTCATAACATTCTCGTTAGGATCCACAAGATGCAATGCTGATAAAGTGTGATGCAAAGCTTCAAGAAGTTCTTGGATTTGAAAGCCTTCACTCTTCTGAGGTATCTGAAATTCTAGAGCGTCAGCATATAATCAGATCATGATTGATTTGGACCCGCTTCCCTGCTGATAGGTACTGTGTTCATCACAAGTTTCTTTCTTTGCCTGCCGTTTTTCTCCCATAACTGAATGAAAATTTTATGGCTTTTTGCATGTAGATGAGCGCTTTAGGTGCTGCCACACTCTGACATGGGATATTTCGAATTTCATACTGATCGCTTGGACTTTCTTGTTTTCGGTAAGCTCACTGTCGTGACTTTTGTACAGAATCGGGTTCATAACTTTAGTTCATTATCTGACAATTCGTAGGCTTGTTCCTGGCTGTTCCAGTGTTCTGTGGACTGTAGTCAATTCAGAAAATCGAATGAAATGTACATGATGATACTGATAATTGCAGCGAGAAGTGACTGGCTCATTGTGGTTGGGGCTTTCCGCGAGTTTCTAATTGTTATGCTAGATCATTATGTTCTCTGGCAAATCCAGTGAAACCTTTTGGTACTCTAACCCCCACCGAGATGTTGCAGAACTTGGCAGGTAGTGTGATTTCTGAAAACTAAACCTACCGAGACTGGGCATTCAAAGCCACGCGGTACCTGAATTTCCAGCATACATATTCTGATACAAATTCGTGCCCAAGCTCTAGTTTCGTGCCACTAAGCAGGGTGTACACCGGGTGAAGTTTCCACCTTTGATGAGACAAGACCGCATTGGATTCCTCGTGATCCAAATTCTGTGATGTGAATTCTGGCCAGCTCGTCTAGACCGGGAATTCAATCTCGTGGATGGCCCCCTCTGATGAAAATTGTCTCCCCTAATACCTTTCTCGTGAACCCTTCAATGGTGGCATGAACACCTTAATATCGGCTTGTATGGGAATAAGCCGATGTTCAATGAGTGTCAAATGCCTCTTTTTGAAAGAGGGAGAGATTAGGTGGAGGAAGGTTATGTGGGACAAGTTTGAAATAGCTCCTACGGGCTACAGCTGATGCAATCATACGACCGAGGCCTGTAAATTGGCAAGGTCGAGCCGGCAATACCACCAATCCCAGCGGTACCATCCATTGCATATGGATATGGAGAAAAAAAGCGAATTCCTCCGATTGTATCTTCCCGTAATATGGAACTATTCTTCTGAGGAACTGTTGACTGGAAGAATCTTTGAGAGATGATACGGTGGATAATTCCAGCGTAGGAATTGTTGGAATATATAATTTCACATCGATTAAATGAAAAAAAATGTTGTGGACTTATAAGAATGTTGGTACCGTCACCTATCAGCTTAAATTTTTAAGTGGAAATTGGTTTAATTTCTTGTGAGCTCGCAACGAATTTAACATGGTATTAGAACCAGTGGGCTCGCATCTCGCTCAATCCGAGTTCAAAAACTTGGCTCGTGATCAGTTGATATAAGTCCGAGTACGGAAGAAAATTGTCTAACTTGTGGCAAGTTATCCTCCTCATCCGAGACCGGAAGAAGAATACCCGGCTTTTGTAAATAGTTGTTGATGGCATGTGTTGAAATATACAATTCCACATCGATTAAATGAAGAAAACGTTGTGAGCTTATAAGAAAATTGCGTACCGTCACCTATCAATTCAAACTTTTAAGTGAAAATAGTTCGATTTTTTATGAGTTCACAACGAATTTACACAAATTGGAATTGACTTCCCCCACTTGGCGCTCCCGTGGGACCTCTTAGGTCAAGCCAAACGTACTATGGGGTGCCATTCTTAGATTCCCTCCTATCATTTGCTAATGCGGCTAAAACAAGAAGACCCGATAATTGCACCACGCCATCGAGACAGCTGACCAACCTGCCTTCACCGAGTTCCATAGTTGAAGCGGTCCTGATATTCGTCAAGTCGATGGGAGGAGGAGTACCGGTCTTCTCAGCAACGGCACTCAAATGACACAGCCACGTTGGCAGCTTGTTGACCCGACCAGAATGGCGCCCCACTCACCGAAAGCGCCCTCTGGGCACCACCACCACCACTTCAGCTTCCAGCCGAAGCTCAAGGAGCCGAAGAATCGTAGGTACCGTATTAGATAACGCATCGACCTTTCCTTTTCCCAAGTAAACCGGGGTTGGAATCATATGTGGCGGTTGCTATCGGCAAGCCCAGCACCCGTCGAAAGTGTCGAAGCACCTTTTTCGACCATTCCTTACGCGGTTTCTGAGTGCTGTCGATCCCGCCGTTGTCTATCCTATCCCCTTCACTTCCCGATCCATTCCAACCCGTCTCACGAGCTGCATAAGCAGATGAACTTTCAAATCATTAAGGAGCTCGACGAGAGGGACTCATTATTTTTTTTTTCCCTTTTCTCCGACTTTTATCGACTTAAAGTTTACGCGCTTTCTCGCGCCGAAGACTGTCCTCTGTGAGGGCCTGGCCGGACTGAGCACCAATCTCAACAGGGCCATTCGACAAATCGTATCAACTTGCAACGCTGATCGTTGCATATAAAATATACGTATCTGCAGCGTCATTGGTAAGTAGTTTTCCTTCCTTTTTCTTCCCTTCTGTTCATCATGGACAAGTGGGGTCTTAGGTGGCCTTCTTCCTTTTGTTTCTCGACTAAAGATTTTGATGGCAGTCCATTTTGGTCTCTCCCTCACATCAACCGACCTGTCTTCCGATACCCATCGAGACTCGGTCTACTAATTAATGAAACTGAAGGAAAAGAAGGGGGCCCTTTTGAATTATTCAAACCGGGTGCATGAACCGGTTTCGCTCCGTGTCACTCGACATATATATATATATATATCACGTACGAACGAACGTACATGGAGAGTACCCCTGCCAAGTTAATATGGTGCACCGAAATCAGGATGATAGGATAGTTTTAGATCTTTACCGCATTATATACTATAGGACGATAAATTATCAACGTAGTATAGTAATATGTTATAAATTACTCACATAACATATATTATTAATTAATGTAATATGACGACGCAACGAAAAGATATGCTAACGTGCTCTATGACACTGATAGATATTATATTATCGAACGGTTACAATTAATAGTTGATTATATTATGGAAGGAAATTTATAAAATTAAAAAATATGTAAAATATTCATAGTAATTCTTGAAATAATTTGTTATTTGAAGTATACATGTGTGTTTATATATATATATATGTATGTATATAGACGTCACGGGCAAAAGCAGCTACAAAGTGTCTCGCAGCAAAGTTCTTCCGAAGCTCGCGCAGATTTCCAGGGAAGGGAGATACCACCGCTGGACGTCACAGAAGCTCTCGCTTCTGCAGTGGCCGGCTACCACCTCTGGCAATGTGTAACTCGCGCTCCGCCGTCTTCCTGGAGCTCCTCCTTTTCAGCTCCGTCATATCTCTGGCCTCTGCAGAGGAATCCACGAAATGGCTCACGCTGTCCGGTAATCCGCCTCTCTGGTCGGTGACTTCTCCTTGCAATGCATTGACTTCAATTGACCTGGAGCAAGTGCCGAAAACGGGGAGGAAGCGGGGTGTTATATGCTGTTTTTGTTTCCCTTATTATGTTGATTTCTGCTGTTCGTCAATCTGTTGAATTTTGGAAAGGAATGGAAGGATCATGCTCTGCTTTCCTAGTCTATCTCCTGGTTTTTGAACCCGAGAGTTGTGGACTACCCCAAAGTTTTGCCTTTTCCTCAGTTCAAGATCCACGTCCAACTGGCTGTCGCTCTCTACTACTAAGCTGATGCTGGGATAATTTATCCTCTTCCTCATGCAGGGAATGCGCCGATAGTCATAGCACGGGGTGGGTTCTCCGGGATGTTCCCTGACTCCAGCTCATTTGCTTACAATCTGGCATTGATCACAAGTGTTCCAGATGTGGTCCTGTGGTGTGATGTCCAGTTGACAAAAGATGGGGCTGGCATCTGTGCTCCCTATCTCACTCTAGAAAACTCTACTAACATCGCTGAAATCTTCAGGAGTAAACAGATGTCCTATGTTGTCAATGGCGATTCCACGAGTGGATGGTTCTCCATCGATTTTAACCTCACTGATCTAGCAAATGTCTATTGTAAGTTTGAGTTTCTCAGGAACCTTCCTCTTTGATTTTTCATACTCTACCTCAGCTAAATTTGTAGAGTTACGTCTGATTTCTGTGACAACTTATGTGGCCTATATGCAAAATTTACTTCTCACATCTGTATCGGTGGTCCTTAAAAGTCATATAGAGGTTGTCAAAATTTTTTGTGGAGCATACTTTGTCAGGTTAAATCAAGGTTATTGCTTTGTGGCTTTAAATGGGCTTCACTTGAATGAAAGTATGCCATATTAAATAAATGTGTTCTTATCATTCAATTCTGTAACCATCAGTACTTACAGAGAGGTAGTTTGGGCATCATACTTCAGCTGCTGCTGTTGAAGCCTATTCATGATTGATATCTCACAGTTTCTTCGTTTCCTGGACAGTAACTCAAGGAATCTATTCTCGATCCACTAGGTTTGATGGAAATGCCTTACCTGTCCTCACTGTCCAAGATGTGGTCAAGCAAGTGAAACCACCAGGTCTCTGGTTGAACATTCAGGTAATTAATACATTGCAAGTTCCATTGCCTTTTATTTGTTGGACTTAGGTCATTTGACTGCTTGAGGAAGCTAATACCCTCGACAAATAATTCCGTGCTGTTACTTCTGCAGCATGATCAGTTCTTCTCACAACATAATTTAAATATGAGAAGTTTTGTGATTTCTACCTGGAGAAGTGTGCCTGTTGATTACATCTCATCACCAGAGGTGAATTTTCTTAGGAGTACTGTGGCACGAATCAAGGGCACCAGGACAAAACTGGTTTTCAGGTTTCTTTCCGAAGAGACTCTTGAGCCTTCTACCAACCAGACCTATGGCTCTCTTCGAGAAAACCTCACATTCATTAAGACGTTTGCTTCAGGGATTCTTGTTCCAAAGACTTTTATTTGGCCTGTTACTGCTGACAACTATTTACTCCAACATACTTCTATAGTCTTCGATGCTCACAAAGTTGGACTGGAAGTTTATGCATCTGATTTTGTTAACGACCAACCTCTTAGCTACAATTACAGTTATGATCCCATAGCGGAGACGTTGCAGTACATTGACAATGGCATATTCTCTGTTGATGGTTTGCTCACAGATTTCCCCATTACTCAATCTGAGGCCATTGGTAAGTCTCAACAGAAAAACTTATGAGAGATCACCTCAACGGTGCACAAATGGAATCCTGTGGGTCTTATTCATCTACTGTTGATTCTCTTTTTTAAAGAAATATGTTTAAAATTTATAGTGGAAGAAGAGGACTTGGGGCTATAATTTAATTTTTCTTCTCCCAACCTGGCATCTCATTCAAGAAGATGAATCACTTAATTTTACAATTATAAGCAGAGGAATCCCATTATTTTCCCAAAAGCCTGCTCAAGTGCTTGACCATAGTAAAAAATGAACTTCGACTGTCATCTGTTTTTCTGTTGCATTTCTTGATTTAAAATTTTGGGATCAGTCACCAGTTTAACAATTCTTGAATTACAAATTCATAACTTCAAGATACTGATTTTCTATTCTTCAACAGATTGTTTTGCTCAACTGGGCAATGATAATTCAGGGCAAGGTAATTGAAATTTCATTAGTATTTGCCATTCAAATCAGCATCTAGCAAATGGTTATTGTTCACTTAGCTTGACTATTTGGTCTTACCTGCAGCCACACCTTTGGTCATTTCATACAATGGAGCCAGTGGGGACTATCCTGGTTGCACTGACTTGGCATATACAAATGCTATATCAGATGGGGCTAATGTTATTGACTGCCCTGTTCAAATGTCAAAGGATGGGGTTCCTTTTTGCTTCATAACCATTAATCTCATGGATGGCAGTACCGTTGGCCAATCACCCTACCGCAATCGCACATCTGTGATTCCAGAGCTTGCATCTGGCAATGCCATTTTCAGTTTTAGCCTCAACTGGAATGAAGTCCACTCACTGACTTGTAAGTCTAGCTGAGCGATAACTTTATCCTTTCTGCCATTACGAATATGATTTTTTTTTTCCTTTTGTTCCTAAAGAAAGTCTGAACCCAGTGACTGAATTCTTCTTCATAGAGGTCAAGTTCCTCGTTGATCCTGGGAGACCTTTCTTTAGCCATATGTTGACCCTTACCTATTCTGCTTCTCTAGGATCAGTGATATGATTAAAACCTTCTGCTAGAAATTTCTGCACTTTACATGTACTTTCCTCTCATATACTTCTGCAGCACAAATCTCGAATCCTTATGCCGAATACACCTTGTCAAGAAATCCAGCAGCCAGATTTAAGGGGAACTTTGTATCTTTGTCAGACTTCTTGGACTTGGCAAAGAACACTTCTTTGTCAGGAGTGCTGCTCCGCATAGAGGTAAATTAGCATAGATTTCTTGTTCTGGTTTGCTGTAACATTTTGGAAGATATTGTATGAAGTAATGTGTCTCTCTTGTTGGGTTTTCTAGCAAGTATTCAGCTAATTAGTGTAACTCAAAGAGATTCAAACGGTGCCTTATGTGTGGCTCTGGCCTCAATATGCCCTCTTAACTGCCATCTGGTTTTTTTTTCCATTCTTGGAAATGAAGGAAAATAAGAGTGTCTGCTGCTGTATTTAATTAGAAAAGATGTGTTAAGAAACTTTTACCCTCTAGGTATTGGCTGTCAGAAGGGTGTTTTTCCAATTTATATGCACCCTGACACCAATTTCATTTATCTTTCTTCTCTGAATGCTAACCTCTGATGGTCCTCTTGGCATGACAAACTGAAAATGGGAATGAAATGCAACAGCATACAAGTTTTGGAACTGTATTCCCCATGGTTCCAGCTTACCAAATTGGCCATACCAATATCAGACCACTCTTTTCACTGTGTTAATATTTGGCATAGAATCACTCTCCTTTCTATTTTCTCTTTTATATCCAGAATGCTGCATACCTTGCCAAGAACTGTGGCTTCAGTATAACTGATGCAGTCCTTGGTGTCCTGAGGAGAGCTGGATACAGTAACCAGACGACAATGAAGGTTATGATTCAGTCCACCAACAGCTCGGTCCTGACTAAGATGAAGGAGAGTGGAAACTATGAGCTCCTGTATGAGATAGACGAGAATATTCGTGATGTTGCGAATTCCACAGTTGGGGACATCAAGAGCTTCGCCCACTCTGTTGTCATATCAAAGAGCTCTATCCTACCAACAACCTCCCTTTACATCACAATGATGACTGATACCATATCGAAGCTCCAGGCGTTCAAGCTCCCTGTCTATGTGAAGCTCTTCAGCAATGAATTTGTATCCCAGGCATGGGATTTCTTCTCAGATGCGACTGTGGAGATTAACTCTTTTGTGATGGGGTCGAGTATTGATGGTCTGATCACTGATTTCCCAAAGACGGCTGCTACATACAAAAGTAAGTGCCACTTGCACTTTCATAATTCCAAGTAGATAATTCATTAGATGATGGGCTTTGTTTTTTCTTTTTCTTTTTTTTCATGCCTTATATTGATGTGGAGAAGTGTGGTCATGCTTTTATTTTCACCTTACAGTCAAAGGACTCTTCTTATTATTCATCTTACCATGCATTCCTGAGTCCTCTAGGTTCTTGATTTATGCATGTTTAGACCCTCATTGTCCTGTTGTCTGACTGGTGTCACTGAGCTTGGGATGGAGAAGAATCAGACATTGTCCAAATTGGAACACCAGCATGAACAGCTGGGAGCATAGCATGCTCGACATGCTTGATGAATCATACTTTTATAGTTGCTATATTTTAGGTCCCCTTTGTGTATTTCCTTCTCCTTTGTTGGCGAAAGATGGAATTTGTTGATGCAGAGAACAGATGCCTTGGCTTGGGCAACAAAACTCCAAATTACATGACTCCTGTCCAACCTGGGTCTCTCTTAGAGCTCATTCCCAGTATGGCTCTTCCACCTGCACTGCCTCCTCTACCAGTCCTTACGAACTCCAATGTAAATGAGCCACCGCTTCCAACTGTCCTTGCAAAGGCCCCTTCTTCAACACCAGCAGCTCCAACCCCAGTAACCACCACACCCACTACCCCTGCACCCAGTGGCAATAACCAGCCCAAGATTTCTGCTCCTGCCTTTATCATGGGTCTTCCAATCCACCTCGCCTCTTTGTTTCTTCTGCTGTAATACCATGGTCCCTGACCTCCGGGTAACTGATAACATCTCGATTCTGACGTGAGAATTTCGTCTTTGTGGCCTGCAAGACAGGTCTTAGTCAGATTTTCTTTCCTTCTCTCTTCTAATTCATTGCCTCTCACATCTTGCAGGTCCTCTGGCTCACAGACTCTGACCTCATTCAAGGTACGCTCTACCTTGGGGATATCCCTTTATTGGGTTGTTGTAGTAAGTGTATAGTGTCCATCTATGATTCTTATCTGCTTCTATGTAGTTTGTATGAACACAATTCTGATGGCGATAATATAGAATAGACGTTAGCCCCTTTCCTCCACTCCTCTTGTGTGGAAATCGTAATTAATGACACAGCATTACTAGTCGATCCAAGTCATCTATCAGCTGTTGGATGACCTCCAAACATAGTCTTTCATAATCTATTTTGAAATACAGTTACTCTCTCACTCGCAATCCCTGTAAGAAATTGGATACTCATTCGACTCTAAATTTTGAATTAACTCCAGCATATTCAGAAGATTTGTGCTTGGAAGGTTCCCTCTATATACCTTACACGAGCAACTTCCAGCTAATCCTAGCTCTTGGATTCTCAGGGTGTGATAATGATTGTGCATATTGGCATGCTTGGTATATTCAGAAAGGACATGAAGCATCAACTTCCCCAGTAGGATGCAATGCCAAATTGCAGAGAGGATATCACTGAATGCGGGGATCCAAACGACCGAGGCCATGCACCAGCTTACTCTAATCATTAAATGAAAAGGTACTAGAAAATACATCAAGAAGTGAATTTGCAATCAAAAAACTGGAGATCATATAAATTGCCCTTTCTCAGCTTGATCAGAGTTTCATCAGTAGTGAAAAACTCTAAAATAATAGTAAAAAAAAGGACACATAATGGTCTAGCAATGTGACTTTTAAGGAACAAAAAACTTACGCAGCACCTGCTCCCTTGCCCTTCTTCCTCATGTAGAATTCCAGCTCCTTGTCCTTTAATATAAACCTGTCCAGGAAAAAACATAGACCAATTGGTTGATGAGCACTTATAATTAGAGTCAGTTGTTTTATGATGTCATTGACACCCATAATGGACCACTATTGTTCATGAACCTCTACCTCAACAGGATGCGTCCAAGTCTAACTAGGGCCAGCAACTTTTTTGACATAACACGATAACCTGATATGAAGTTAAACGGGTTCGGGTTGAGTTCTCGTAGACATCTATAACTGGATATGATACAATTAATTCTATCTAATTAAACATGTATTAAACATGTTAACCTATTTCACTTGTTTAACTGTATGTGTTGTCAATTCGATTTGTCATATAAAATGTGTTAAAGTTTATTTATTACATTTTATTATGATAATCTAATTATTATAATCTTATTATAAATATTTTAATTGAACTTTTATTATCATAGTATTAAATGTTTCAATTATGTACATGTATAATTGGCACATTTAACCATATTTAGTTTATATAGATTAAAAAGGTAAGTTATAGTTAATGGTTCCTCTCTCTTTTTTTCCGTAGGATAGTTAATGATTAATGGTTCCTTTACACACAATATGCTTGAATAAATTATAAGACATACAAAATGTTTTACTAATATAATATTTTGATATAAAACATTTGATGTAAATCACGTCATAAAAGAGCTCCACATAAGCGGTTCACGTCATTAAAAATTGATTATGTTAGTTAAAAATTGACAAAATGTACTCAAATATAATACATTTGAACGAATATATAATACGAAGTGATTTTTTAATGATTTTGTATAAAAGTGTGATATTAATAAAATATTTTGTACTATCCGTCTAATTAAGAAAAGGCAGACGTGGACTGCCAACCTTTTAAAGTCTAACAGCCGTCTGATTATCCCGAGCGAATTGGAGATCTCATGACTCCATCGTTCGGGAAGGAAAAACTAGCATAAATTATCACCACTCCGACCGATTATCAGTAATGACGAAGAACGAAAAGTCGCTCACCCATCTGCACGGCCACATTGACCGGGCCGGGATGAGACGGCACGCCAGCCAACGGCCGCTTTGCTCTTCAACGTGTGGTTTGGATCCCAACTGGCGATTCTGTTGACGTTTCTCCGGTCTCCTCTGGGCAAGGCTGCCCTTCTTCACCCCCTCAGTTGTTGCTTCACCATCCTCCCATTCATTCATTAATGGCAATGAAAGTTATGAAGTACTAATCAGCCAAGACGTGATGAGGTTAGCCGTAAGGGGCAAGATTTTCCTGATGTTCTCATCTTTCTTTTCTCATTCCAATTACATGTTCAAGTAGCAATTCCAGCATACAAATGCTCCCGAACGACACCGAGCGATTAAGTGAGTCGTTGAGATCAAACGCGTATTCGTAATTGCCTTACCTCTCCTCCTTTCTTGGTAGCAGATTGCAACTTCTTCTTACGATGACCAATATCGACACCGTAGCGCTGGAGATACCACTGCCTGAATGGGGGGGCGGCGTCAACCTGAACGATGGCACCCTTCGCCGGGGTCTGAGTACGAACCAACTCGTTGTTCGAACTGAAACTAGCTGAAGCGACCAACGTAATTCAAGAAGACCCTCAAAATCAAATTAGCAAAACTCACCTTCAATGAACAACCAATCATTATCCGAAAGATTAAGGAAATGTTGTTAACAAATTCAAGCAGCCCCACAAGGAAAACTGAAGAACAGAACATTTCAACTTGCCAAAGCTGCTCCTCTCATTCATCTTCCCACAAAGTCCTGCAGCTAAACAGGATAGATTGTGAAGAGACAATCATAGGAAAGTTAGGATTTTCACTCTCTCTTCCTCCTCCAGGCCTTCTTCTCGCCTCCAGTGGCACGCCTCTTGAGCATTGAATCACGAGAGACACCCGTGGTGCCATCGAAGTAATGTTAGACGCAACAATCCCCCATTCAAGAATCGGGCTTCACAACTGTGCAAACCCAATCTAGCTCGTGAGGCCAAATTACAGTAACCATTTTGGTCGATTGAGAAGTCTCCGCCGAGCTCCCTGACAGCCGGAGATCTCAAACGCTCGGCGAGCAGCACCGAAGCTTTGTCGGCTGAGAGAGAGAGAGTGGGGGCGTGGGGTTGCGTGGGGGAGGGAGAGAAGCTTCAGCTTGTCCACCAAACCCTAGTTTCGAAAATACTATTATGCCCTCCATCGTGCGTTTCAGAATGTTTGCCCACTCCGTAAGCAGAGCACAGCCCTGGAGGCCCATTTGAGGATTAAATTACCAAAAAGTATCCTCATTCTCTTGATATTTTCATCCTAAGTCCTCGGGGCAAGGGGACTCGAAGCTCGGCAGTGGCATCGAGAGAATCGGAACCCAATGCCCGTTATCCCTGCAAGTCTCCAACTTGTACGATAAAATCATCTAAATTCCCAACATTGATTGGCAGAGGCCTGCTGATATTTTGTTTCTCAGCGTTCTGAAGAAAATCGTTTTGGCACTCTGTTACTGCTCAAGCTATGGGTTTTCCTTTGGTCTGCCGGCTGGGTTCCTGTATATCACTTTGGAAGTTCCACAATGAAGGTTTGAATCTTCAAAGATCGCCTACTCTATTGAGGCGCGACGTGGGTTTCAAGTTCTTGAAGCATGAGTTCTACCCGCAGAGCAAGACTGTGCTCTGTAAGTGTGAGCCTGCTGATTTCGATGAAAGAAAGAGTCCGGGTGAGGTATGGGAGTGACTTATCTATGTGAAATTCTATGCTTCTTCTTACTTTCAGCCGAATGTGGAATCAAAAAATTATGTCTTTAGGATGATTGGTATCCATGTTGCTATTGTTGAGTGCTCTAATTCTCATGGAGCAACAGCCAAGAGAAAAAAAATATAGGATATATATTCCGACCCTATGTTTTAGGCACTCGAGAGACTGGTTAATGTTGTTCAGTTAAGGTATTCTGGGTTGCTTTGTGTTGTTTAGGACATTAACAATATGTTCTAGTTTGCACCCTTCAAATCTATTGGGCATAATATCGGACCTACATCCACTGTGAGTAAACCACTTTAATTAAGCGTTGGATGTCATGGAATCAGGGTCGTGTGAGTCCAACATTGCAATTCAGTGGTCTAATCCATCTGAAAGAAAAAGAAATCCACTGGTCTGTCGCCTTGTATGTGATGAATGTCGTTGAAAAGTCTTGAAGTATATTATGCTTTGGTTGGATGTTTAGCTTTAACAGTTGTATCATCTTCAGATGAACTTGTATTGATAACTTCAATGCCAACTGTTTCTATGTGCACCTGACTTGAATAATTCAGTTTTTGTTGCTACCTAATATAACAGACCAATTTCATGTTCGAGACTGTCAGTCCTAGAAGGCAGAACCTGAGACTTTGCTTAAGATAAAGAGGTACAGAACCACCTAGATCAACCCACAATTGCTGCCTTCAGTTTTTGTTTTATAATTAAAGTGCAACTCTTGATGGCAAGTCATAGCTCAGGGAGTTCTTTCAAATGATTTCTTGTGGTTTTACTTTCTGCAATCCCTTTTTTTTTCGTTCTCATTATGTTATCGTCAGTTTTTAGGAAGTCGAGTGGATGAATGATAAGCTGTGATATGTTTCTGCACTTTGAAATGTAATCTTTTATATGCTACCTTGCAGAAATAATTGTTCATTGGTACCATGCTGAAAATAAAGACAATGGCATTCTCCAAGCTCTTCCTGTAGTTCCTGCAAAACGTGTCCATTTATGTTTGATACTGTTAGCTAATACTACCTAATTGAAAAACCATCTTTCCATTAGAGTAAGTCGAAACTGCTGTGCTAATTATGCTATGCGCCATATATTACTGTTAAAAATGGAATGTCTTATCTTAGCATAAAAGAACCTATAAGAATAAACAATCATATATGAAATGGCTCTAAAATCATCCCTATTTATCTTTTATTTGTCATAGTTATTTAAGCTCTCCCTGGAAGCTCAGATGCACTTTTGTTTGTTGAAAGGTCAGGAAGGAGATAGAGCGATGTTATGCCCTCATTAACAATCTTGGGAGGGGAGTTGTCTACTTAGGTTCCTCCAGGATGGGCCCAGATCATGTGCACTACTCACAAGTATTCGAGTTGGGTCAAGAGGCAAGTGGGGTCTTCTGCCACTTTTGTTCATTCTTTCAAGTGTGGGCAAGTAAACTTCAAAATGGAATATGATTAATTAGTGGATTTTCTGCCAATATATTCTCCTGGGGAGATTATCCCATGGTTTGAGTCCTTCATCTAGATCAGTCAAACTGCATGAAATGTTGTGGGAGCCTATGGCTGAGCACACCTGAGCTCCTGAATAAAATGGCTATGCCTCCACATCTAAGGACCTGGACCACTGGGTCAAATAAAAATTGGCATATTATGGAGTATCTCAGAAAAATGTGGATGTTACTTCTTTTTTCCTTTTTTCTCCTTTTGGTTTGGTTATTGCAATTTATGATTGTCCCTTCTTATTGAGTCTCTTTCTTTGTGTTTCCAAATCCCATAGGTCGCAAAGCTTTTGGATTGCACCTCCTGGTCAGGTGCTGGCCCAGGACTCATGGATGCTGCCACCAAGGGGGCTCTCGAGGCAGGAAAGCCTGTTGGTGGATTTAAGATAGGTAAAGAAGCAGGAGAATGGACAACGTCAAATTATCACCCTTACCTACCAGCAGAATCTTATCTCACTTGCAGGTAAACTTTCTATTTTCATCTTCCAGGAAGTAGGAATATTCCGCTGAAAATACACTGCAGAGTAGAACTAAAAGTAGGAAGATGGAAACTGAGGGGCTATTCTGCCACTCTGAATTTTCTGCTTTGATGAGTTTCTGCTTTCCAGGAGGAGGAAAACTTTGTGGTAGACTTGCTAGACCACCCTGAAGTTGTCTTTGTACTGAAATGATAGAAAATGAAATTATTTCAAAGAACTTAGAAGCCAGTTTTTGTCCAACAATGATATAGAGCACATGGAGATGGGAAAACAATGTATACAAAAGATAGATTCTAGTAAAAAGGGCATTGAAGGAGAAGATATGCTTTCAGAAAATTTTTTGTGAAAACTCATGTGGAGTGAGTCCTTGAGGTCTGAATGAAACTTGCAGGTTTTTCTCTGCAAGAAAACATGGGTTAGTGGATGCTGCAGTTAGGAAGACTTACTCTGACAGAACAGCAGTAGTTGCACTTCCAGGTGGGATTGGAACATTAGATGAGATGTTTGAGATTATGGCTCTCATTCAGCTAGAGAGGATTGGATCTGAGCTGCCTGTTCCATTCCTGTTGATGAACTACAACTCTTTCTACTCGAAGTTATTGGACTTCCTTGATGAATGCAAGCGTTGGGGTACTGTCTCCCAAGGAGAAGTTGAATCACTCTGGAAGGTTTGTGATAGTAATTCTGAAGCTCTGAATTACTTGTCAGAGTTTTACAGTCTCCCTTGGATCAGAGTAAGTGACGTGCAGGAAACCGTGCCATGATCAAGCAACAGATGGACCATTAACCCGTGTTGGTTTGACCTTCTATTTGGGATTATTCTCAATGCATAATAACAAAATTGCTTTTCCAATAGCAACGGTGACATTGCCACCTTTCGATGTGAAATTTCAAGACGATCATCAGAACTCTGGCCACAAAAACTATTGGCCCTCTCTCTATCAACAGTCTTATTAAGGAAGCCTGTGTAGGATAGTATTTGCTACAAAGATATATCATGGATAGTTTTTTGCATTCCTTTGTCCGGGTAAATGGTAATTGACTAGTGGATTATCCAGATTATTGAATAAGAAAGCAGAGGCCAATGAGTTTCATTTATGAGAAAACGATCAACTTGAACCTCCCCGTGATGGCCTTCAAATGAAGTCCAGAACAATGGAACATTTATGGGTACTGTCAAAAGTTAAAAATTCAAACCAAGGAACAGTCAAAAAAATCTCAACTACATATACACAGATTTAATTATGCCCAATGATATTCCAAGAACAAGAGTAGCTCAGCTTTCAGCAATTTGCAGGAGCCAACTTTTACCATTGGGCAGAAGATACTCCCTTGGGTTTCCTCAGGGATTCGCAGAATGAGGAGAATGCTCCCTTCATTTCATCCGGAAGAGGCAGTGGAAGAGGAAGAGCCAAGTGGGTTGGCACCTCATGTTGGGCCCTTTTCACATAACGGTTAGGAAGAGCCAGTGCAGGTTGCTGCTTGTTCAGCCCTTCAATGATAAATGAGAATGCCCCAAAAGTGAGGCAGCTCTGTAACAGGGCCTGTGGTGCACCTGGAGATCAATTAGACCAAGGGTTAAGAAAAAGCATAAGCATGAAAGTGAACTTCAAAAGTTATGAGAACAAGATAGTTATCTCGCACATCATTAGCACCCAAGTTATGCCAATAAAGTGATTGTCTCAAGCTCAACCACCAAGGGAAAGAGATAAGAGAACTGGAGCTAGTATCCATCTCAAATAAAACAGTTTACGAAGATTTTGTCACAGTTGACCATATTCAAGTTGATCCTCTAATGCTGATTGGTCATTCAGCCCCGCTTGCATGTGATCATTTGGAGGGAAGATTGGTTGAAGCACAATTCGTTTAGCAACAACAGCTTCTTCTTTCGTCATATCTTACTAGTTGGTCTAAAATTACATGAGGGCAGAAAATGTGCATAACACCAAATGGCTTCCGCTCTACGTAAGTTCTTTTCCAAGACTATTAGAATTACCTACCTGGAAAGCTAAGAGCAAGGCCAGTGCAACATCCGGCAATTCCCGCATTAAAAACTGCACAGAAAGGACAAAACATCATGATCCAAATTACTAATGAAGGATGTCTCTACCCGTCCCTTGAAGGTACATTTTCCTAACGCATCCACCATTGAACGGATTGGAGCTAAGAACCATTCAATGGGGGCTAGGAACGTCTTTTCAAGGGACAGAATAACCCTCCACGAATTAAATTAATCTAGTCATAGGTTTGATGCCAGACCATCATCCTTCCCTCTCAGCCTCTTCAAGAAGCAAACCACCAAGCTGTGGACTCCAGACAAAACAGCAAAAGCCTGAAGAAAGAGAAACATTCAATCGCCAGAAAAGAAAAAGGATTGATTTTGTAGCAATCATGCAATCAAATTGCTTCTTCCAAAACCTTGGCAGAAGACCCAGCCTCAGAGAAGGATCCTCTGAAGCCTTTTTTCTTGACTAATCCAGCTCCTGCGCAGGCAACATTATGCAGATCAAAGCATACTCACCTCACATGAAAACAGTGGTAAGCGCAAATGTACAAGAGGAGAGAAACGATATTGAAAGTGAATTAACCCCAAATAACATTAAAAAAAACATGGGCAAATGATTAGAAGTCTTGAATTTTCTTCACAATCCTCAGGCAACATAACGCAAATCAAATCATATTCATCTCACATGAAAACAGTGGCAAGCGCAAATATACAGGAAGAAAAAAAATGGAAATTGAAGTGGATCACCCCCAAATAATAAAAATTTATTAGACGTCTTGAGTTTTCTTCACAAGCCTAATACAAAACTCATTTCTTCAAAACAAGTACCTAAAAATGAGTGCTCATCGCACACACAGAGAAGTAAATATTGGGCATTTGAAACACTTTTTAAATCAGAGAAAGAGAGAGAGAGAGAACAGACCGTAGCCGAAGATGGAACCCATAAAGGCGCCGCCGGCAGCGTCGCCGGCAAAGCGGAGGAGGCACACTACGGGGCCGCTCGGGGGACCAGCAGCCACCAGTGAAGGGCCCGAGTTAGGTCCAGGGTCAGGAATCGACTCGGAGATCGAGCTCGCTGCCGGCTCTGTCTCTGAGTCCGAGTGTGGAGAATTCGGCGACGCCATTAGCCGACCACTGCTGCGCTCTCCTCTTCCCTCCGATCGCCCGCTCTCCTTCTCTCCTTCTCGAGTCAAACTCGGATACGGCCGCTTCAGAATCGTCGCCACAACACGCTCTTACGCCGGACTTAAACGACATCGTTGAAGCATATGTAATCCGACGTCGTTTCCTCCTTCCTTCGACACGTGATACATATATATGTACATGTATATAAGATTTACATGATCCAACCAAAAAAAAGAAAATCATATATGAGGTATTTAAATATATGATTTACCCAAAAAAAGAAAATACCATAAATATGTACATATGATTAAGAAAATAATTATATGTATTTTATTTTGTATAGATAAATGACAACTAGGTCAGTGCTCCCAATTATTCCTCCCTCAACACCATCGAGTGACTACGCCACAACCTCGACAAATTGGCCCATTACCTGTCTATTGCTCCTTTTTTTTTTTTTTCCATTCTCTAATGTCACACCTGATGTGTATTATGTAAATCAATAATTCCCTCTGAAAGGCCATTCTTGTCTGTGTCCTAAAACGGCCATTTTCCCCACTACGGCCAATCTGGATTGATTACCAAACTGGAGAAGCCAATTGTGGCATAAGACCCAAAATCAGGGTTGATCCGGATCAAGAAGATGGCATACACTAATCAGTTCGAGCGAACAAGATCGTCCCCTGTATGGGGCACCCTTTTCGATTTGCCAGACCCGTTTCTTGAACAGCCCTTCTCCGACTTGGTGGTATGTTCTCGACGAAACAAACTAACAGCACGGGGTGAAATATCGAATAGCGAGACCGAGTGCTGTCATGCTTAATTAGCAGATGCTGTGAAATCTACCTGAGTGCGTCTACTGGAGCCTGGAAATATAATTCACTCCAATCTTCATACCTCACTGGCAAACCATAGATGATTCACAATTGAAATGAAAGCCAAACATCTAAGACGATCCCAGAGGAGGAGAGGCAACATGGATAGGTGCCTTGGCTAGCTATATACTTCAGCATATGAATCAACTAGCAAAAGTGGGTGGGGGGGAAATAATCATGAAAAGTTTTCATCACCGTCGTAGTCATCCTCGTCATGGATCCCATCAAAGAAAGGATCGTGCAAGAGATCTGAGGCAGAGGGCCGAGCCCTCGGCTCAGCCAAGCACTTCTCGATGAAGGCCATGACCTCTGGGTCTCTGACTCTTCCAAGAGCCTGTGGCCTTACACCGGAGGTGACCTTCTTGTAGATCTTGGCCACGCTATCGCATTCGCTGTAGGGGATCTCCAGGGTTACCATCTCGAGGAGGCACATCCCAAATGAGTAAATGTCCACAAGCTCCGTGTAGTCCTCCTCATAGAGCTCTGGGGCCATGAACTCTGGGGTCCCAATGATGGAGTGGGCTGCCCGGCTCTTGCCTACTATCGCTGCTAGCCCCAGATCACCGATCTTGACCTGTTGTAGGGACACAGATGGGCATTGAGTGGAGCTAGCGATAACCCTCTTATTGATGAAAGACAGTTTGGTTTTGGTCAGGTAGAATTAACCAATTCACTGTTTTAATGTTATCATGGAAACCAATCAATTCATCAAAGACAACTATAACTTGCAGTTTATGTTCTAAGAAAAGAAAAACGTAATGCAGGGGGAATGTCGCGACCAAACCAAATTACATTTGCTCATCAATTTCATTTTTATCTACATGTATGACAGCCCACAGTCCATTTTTCTATATTGGGAATTGTCTCCCTAAAAGCTGGTTACAGTAAACGGTCATTTCTGTTAATCTTCTAGATGAGAAAAGCAGTAGAGGAAGTTTGTTGAAAAGTAAATCAACTAAGCATTAAAAAAAACAGAAATCGGTCATCAAAGAACAGCATCCAAGAAAGTTCCCAAACAGTTCGACAAAGAAGCAAAATTAGTTGGCTTTTTGAGGGGTCCCTCCAATGCTTAAAAATGGGCCAAAAGGCAACAAGCAGCCTCCTAGAACTGATAAATTTTATACAATAAAGCAAAAGCAAAGGCGTGGGAAACATTATGATTCTGTTTTTCTTTCACTCACTGTAGCTTTCCTTCCAATTCAACTTGATTGGTGGTGTACAATAAATCCAGCAAAAATAAGAAAAAAGTGAACAGATAAATAAATTGAAGAATACCTGCCCAACGTTCCCATTGACGAAGACATTGCTGCAGTTGAGGTCTCTGTGGATGATACACGGCTCATGAGTGTGCAAGTAATTGAGGCCCTTAAGGATCTGTCTGGACCACTTCTTGAGGGCCTTCATTGAGACTTGCCTGTGCTTCTTCCTGTACTCCCTCAGGTTCCCTGATGTGCATGCCTCGGTGATGAAGTTGAGTGCGTTCTTTTCCTCATCCCTCCAGACATGGTAGAGGGCGATGATGTTCTTGTCCTTCAAGTTTCTCAGGAGCCGGACCTCAGAGTAGAGGCGATCGATCATCGCTTGGTCCCCATTCAAGTTCCTCAGCTTGACCTGGTTCCATGCGACCTCGATGCCCTCTTCTTGATCAAAGGCCCGATAGACTTTCTTCACAGCACCCGAGCCGAGTAGCTCAGGATAACGACCATACCGGCCAGTGGGGTCCACCTCAATGAACGGCTCTGAGTCCTTGTCCGAAAGGTCCTCCGGCTCAGGGCTCGGCATCTTGTGGGCATGAAATCAAGCAACACACAAATTTCTAATTCCATGCTGAAGAGTCAACACTGTTAAGAGATAATTGCTCGCGGATATGCCTGCTTTTCCATAGCAACGAGCATATTAAAGCATACATGATCAATCACTAAACAGGACAAAAACTACTTTTCTCCCATGATACAAACTTGTATGGAACACGTTTGCCAACAACCCGTAATTCCATGAGACATTCGCATCAAACTGCAATTTTGTTGAAGATCCTAATTGAATTCTATCAAGTCGTATAAGTTCGAGCACAGCACAGTACGCATGGGGAGTTCATCACCATTAATGTCGTAGGAAACCTATGATCCATCAAGCTACCTCGGAAATCCGATGGCATCAGAATAGAGACAAAACCGAAACGGACAAATATTCCGTACCCTTCTCCAAGCTCTATGTTGGGGGGGGGGGGTGGGGAACATCAATCAAAGGAAACAACTTTTCCTCCCAAAAAGAAAGGAAAAAAAAAGGAACAATAAGCTCGTCAATCTTTATCTGTGATCATGGATAAAGAAGTTGTTTTTTCTCCTCCATATATCAAAATTTCAGGATTTTCTTATCATAGATGTCCAGAAAATCATATCTGCTCAGCAAAAGGAATCGTACACGCAACGATTCACGCACGAGAGACTCCAGAAGGAACATTGCAGGCGAAAGCGATCAAAACATTGGAAATCACGAAGAACTCGAAATCCGGAGCCAAAAAAGAAAAACAAAATTCAATGCGGAGGATTCCCAACTCTGCATAGGAGAAACATATCGAGGCAAAAGAAAGCAGAGGCGCGTCGGATTGCACAATTACCGTACACAGGCGGAGACACCGGTCCCGGGCTTGACGAGGGCAAAATCTCCAATAGCAGTGCCACGAGAGGGAGGAGGAGGAGGAAGAGGAAGAAAAGCTCTTATTTATTTATTTTCAAGAGGTTGAAGACAGAGGGGAGAGTGGGAAGCGGTAATGGGTGGGGTTGAGGCTTCAGCCCGAGGGATTTATCATTATTGATTAATATTTTTGTGTTATATTTTGCAATTAATTGGGAGTGAATAAAAATTTTTAAAAAATAATTGTGGATTATATATGGAAAAGATCTTACTGACACTAGAAAATCAGTTAAAATGGCGCAAACGAGGGACTTTACATACATTCCGACAAATAATGAGAATGTATCTTATATGATATGGTTATATTATGTTAGTATATATTTATTTTCCTTTTATACACTATAGTTAAAAAAATAATGTTGCTAAGGACAGGGTTTTGCCATTTCGATGAACTCAAGGCAATTCTCTGAGGGTGCAATTTAGAGCCGGGGATGAAAATGGGGACTGAAAATAGGATAAGAGTAAAATGCTTTCTGAGAGAGAATCGATGCGAAGCGTCAGTCTGACCGTTCTTTCTGACAGCAGCATAAAAAGAAGGACCAATAAATGAGGGAATGAACGAAATTGAATTTCTGTAGGGACTAAAACATAAATAGGAGGAGGTTCCAAGTCCACGAGAGCCCGCCACGTGCTGGGTCGCTGGAACTAAACGACAACTCTCTGGGATTTGCGCTCGCTTGAAATTTAGAAGAAAAAGTCAACTCGGCGACTCCGAAGACGAGCGCCCACCGTCCGTGAAGGTGACGGGTTGAGTGCGTCCAGCCTGTCAGCCTGAACGGTCCAGATGTGCCGGCGTGGCAGAAGTTAAATTCTCAAATTTTACATATAAGCCCACTCAACTTTAACTGGTCGAAGAAGTGGGACCCTTCGAGTTCGAGTTAAAATAGGTGGGATATTGTAATTTAACAGGTTATTCTTTGGATCAACCAATTAATTAAATAATTAAACATCAAAGCAACCAAATGGACATATCATACACATAATTAAACATATAAAATAAAACTATTTGGGGAAAACCAAAAAAAATAAAAATAAAATTCGATCAAGCCTGTCGAGTTAGTTAGCAACGATAGCGATGTACATTAGAGACGTTGAAAATGAGACCGAGTACGCGTATTACGTTGATAAGGTTATTAATGCTAGCCGGGTCAACGCACCGTAAATGACCGGTCTAACCTATGCTTTCTTAATTTATTTAGCAACTTTTAATTTTAATTATTTATGTATGATTTTAATAGAAGATTTCTTTTTTTTTTTTGGTGACGTGCAGTTTTGAATTTGTAAGAAATTAGATCGCTCATGAGAAGTCTGACTGAACCCCAGCTTGATTCGAGTTAAATGCATCGATTAATAGAATTATTTCAAATTATTGAGATATATGATCTCATATCGATTAAATGAAGAAAACATTATATACTTATATAAGAAGGTTTGATACCATCACCTATCAACTTAACTCTTTAAGTGGAAATGGATCCGATCTCTTATGAACTTATAAGGAATTTAATACAAATAATGGCATTCAATTAGCTTTGTAACTTGCTCATATCTAATGCATGTGCCTCAATGTAATTGAGGATTTATGCCGCTAAATAGGGTCAGGCATGCCAAAGAGTAGAGGGACATTGGTTGGAAAGAGAAGCAAAGAAAGAGAGTTTGGATTTTTCTTTTCATGTGTAACCCCCATTAAAGATCCATTGTGAAGATACTTGTATTATTGATCGAGATTGGTTCCCGCTCGAATACGTAATTAAAATCTACCGCCCGCTCACGTGTCCGTGTCGGCATACACGATTCAATATTGTGCCTAGCTATTGGGTTCATTAGTTTAATTTCTCGAGATGTTTGTGAAATAACTCCATATAATTTATATTACATAATGGAATTGATATATTACATATATATATATAATTCCAACAGAATTTTAAAAAAAAATTGTCGAATTTCTGTGATGCTAGCTAGACTCAGGATGTTTCTACTGAGATTTGCCAATTCCTATGTCATTTTTTTATCAGTATAATTTATTTATGTATGCCATACAAATAATAAAGAAATTAAGTGGCCACTGGAACATTGCAAGGGACGAGAAATCATCTTCCTAACAATCTTTTAATTGAAATAATTTAATACTTATTTTTTAAAATAAAAATTTAAAATTTAAATTTGATAGACGAAGAAAATTTATATTAAAAGATTTTTACTTATTAATAGTGTCAAATGACTTATAATATTGGATGGTTTATATATACAAAAAATCATAATCTTTACTTCTAAAATTTTTTTTCCTCTACAATGAGGATAACTCTATAATTTGGTTATTTTAAATATAAATTAATTAGATTTGAATAAGTTGTCGAGTATCATATATTCTCCGAGGCAAAAAAGTTTGTTGTACTGGGCCCATACGCACGAGGTCGAGCCTGGTCTCTGGGTGAGCCTACTCGGAGGGCTAAAAATCTCAACATACATTGCAAACCGACTTCGACCAATATGGACTCGAAGCGAGCCTATTCACTGACCGATAAATCTCTCATGATTATTGATTTTTTTTGAGTTCATAGCGTTTTAAATGAAAAGAGATATCAAATCCGCATTGATTACACTGGCAACGACCGGAAGCGCTTGTGAAAGAACCTAAACAAGCCCTTGTCTCACGACGATGACGACATCCTCGCAGGTACTGGCTCGTGCTGTAGGACATTGGACGCCAGACCGGACAATCGAGCCATTGAACCGTGAAAACGTCACCGGTCCAGTCATCGGGACCGCATCATCCAGGAATATTGACCTTTGGTATCTCCACTTTCCCCAAGTGCAGAAGCTGCTGAATTGTTCCTCCCAACAACTTGCGAGGAAGAAGAAAAAAGAAAGGGTGAGCTGTCGACAAAAGCGTACCTGGGGATTCAAATACAGCGAGAGGCCAACCAACACATTGATGGTCGGCGGGAGGAGGTGTCCGGCTTGAAGAGGAAGATCGGGCACTATCGATAACCGATGTGGGATGGGGGGCATTCGACGTCTCTCTCGGATAAAGAAATCGGCCGGCAAGTTCGAGAGCGAAAGACGAATATGGTGCCGAGATCGGTGTGTGGGGGGACTACTACCACGTCTCTTAAGATAATTTGTTCGGTTTGTAGATAGGTATACTTTTTTGGTTTAACCGGTAAGTTGGTCCATACCTCCTTGTACATATTAATGTAATTGAAAAGGTGCTATTGGGAATATCATTTTTTTTTTGTTTGGGCCGCGCTATATCCTTGGACCGGCCGAAACGTATATCAAGACTAGTCTGCGGTCGGACCGAGATTTATAAAAAAATTCCCATCGATCCTTCTAACTTCGGATTCGATCATCAGATCACCCATTTTGAGGTTTAGTGAGATAATCATTAGTCTCATATCAAGTTGGTTATTGAGAGTACTCTTTTAACAAAGCCATTTCTTGCCCGCATGATAACTGTATAATCGATGGATTAAAATTTGTTCATATTCGAGCTTGATTAGCCTTTAACGCATAACATTCTCTTGATTATGGGTATTTCTTACTTAAAATACTCAAAATCAACATATTACCGCATTTGTCTATTTTTTTAATTAATTAAGGGAAGGTACCGGAATCTTGCCCCTCAACTACACAATATTCCGGCTTTCATAGAACACATTAGACGAATTGATCAGTCAATACTGAGTATCGACCCATCATCATAGTACTTTCAAGGGTCTAGTATAGTCTAAGAAGTAACGTACTTGAAAACCTAGCCCAAAGATCACGTAACTAACAAAAACTTTTCAAGCAGACATGTTAGAGAAGATTTGAATCTTGGGCCTTAGATTCACCAAATTCCATACAAAAATGAGTTTTAAACTATTAAATCACTACACTCGTTGGTATTGCATCATCCATTTGTTAATCTATCGACAATAAAAAAAATCCAACACCTTATCATGTAAAAGAGATATTTGATCATATCAACCAATATCTTCACAATTGAAATCGATATGTTAGTTAAGGTAAAAAAAATGTTGGACCATATTAAATGATAATTATATCATTAACTAAACCCTCGGATTAAAGAGGAGAAATCCGACACAAATCACATCAGCAACGGTTAAAAATGACAGCCCAACACGATGAGATCCAATGTAACGAGTCAACTTCTCTCTCAATGGGCAGTTCTCACGCGGGCCGGGTGCATACTTTCTTCGCATCACTGCCATTGTGGGGCCCAGCGTGGAGGGATGGGAGCACATACACCTGGAGTAGTCCATGGGACAAAGTGACTTCAGCGAAATGACGGAAATAGCCCTACTCTCCACCCTCACAAATCGAGCCAAGCCGGCTCCCTCGCTGCTCGTGTTGACTCTCTCTCTCTCTCTCTCTCTCTCTCCTTTCCTTTTGCAGTTTTCTCCTCACTGCTCAGTGTCCTTCACAATGGATCCCTCTCCTCCTGGCTCAGGAGCTGGGGCCCCAGCTCTGGAGCGCGAGATTCGGGGCTCTGGGCCCTTGGAGGACGGGATCCGGACAGAGTCCACCTCCGACGAGGGAGTCGGTTCGTCTGCCGGTAGCGCGAGGTACAAGCTGATGTCTCCGGCGAAGCTCCCGATCTCGAGTCCCGTCGGCATCACGATCCCTCCAGGTCTCAGCCCGACGTCGTTCCTTGAATCTCCCGTCCTCCTTTCCAACGTGAAGGTGAGGTCTCCTCTGATTTCTCATCGTTTTAGCTGGAATCAAGAGCAAAGTGAAATTCACGACTGTTTGTTCTACTTGGTATATTCAATTCATCTGGCTCTGAGCTTGAATTCAGATGAAGAGATTGGTTCAGTAATCTCTGCATCCATGATAATGAAGTTTCGCCTCTCGCTGCGGATCGAATTAGCTTACTGCTTGGCTCAGGGGGAATTGACTTAGGCGACGGAGAGGGAAACTATTGAAGGCTCTTAGTGTGTGTACGGTCACTGAAGCATTCGGGCCTTGAGAAGATTAGCATTTTTTGGGTTGGCAAGAGTTGGGTGGAGAGGTTTCGTTAGTATGAGATGCTTACGTTTCCTCCAAAGTGCTCATTCACTGGGATGAGTTGACGAGACTAAGTCCCAACTCTATATTTCTGCTTCAAGCTGAGAATCCCGAGAAACCAGAAATTCCTTGTTTGAATTGAATTTAATGTACCTCAGTTTCTGAAATTAAATATTCGATCTCCATTTATTGCAACCTGGTATTCACATGTTTCGTTGGACTTTCCTCCATCTAGTACCTGCTGTAGCGGAGAAATATTTTTTTTGGTTGATCAAGCGACGTGATCTTGATGTTTAATGACCTAAAAGATGCTGTTCCTTCTAGAAAAAGTGAAAAATTCCCTTGTGCTGTTTTTGGCCATTTCTATTATTTGGCTTATTAAATATCTAGTGCTCATGTTTAGTATGCCTGTTGATGGTTTTTCTTTTCTGGGGTGCTTGATGGGTCCCTTGGATTCTGATGCTCGGCCCCAATACATGACAGTTGTGGCTCTTCATACCCGTGAAGAGTGTGCAAGTGGAATTTCAATTTTTGAATGTGGAGCTACTCCTAAAGCTTCTTCTTTCTTCCTTTCACAACAGCAATGTTGTTTTTTCACATAACGGATATTCCTCTATGTTTGTGATTCCTTTTCCTTTGCATTGTCATTTAGTGGTTGCATTGTTATTTAGATATGAGCTCCAGAGAATAATGTGTCATCAAGCAGCATATTTTTAATAATAAATCCATAGTGCTGCCCATAAAGGACACAGGTCCATTCTATGATGCCATAATTGATAGCCAATTGTATAAGTAAAGCTATACGCCTAATAAAGATGAATGAGATGGAATAATTCGTCTAGGAAAAAACAAGATATTTTGCCATGAGCTTCTATCATGCATATATACAGTCCTGCTTAGGAGATGCTGACAATGTAAGCTGGTGCTAAACACCAAGAGTAGAAGTCATCTTGGAGGTATCCTGTTTTTATTTATTTGCCCTTTTTTTCAGAAAAGTTCTAGGTAAGATCTCTCATCCTTGGAGTTGACATAATAGGGATGATATTATCTATTGGTGAAGATAAGAATTGGCTCTATTCTCACTCTTCCCTTTGCTTGAAAAGTTTTTTCATGCTATTTGTGATGTCTGGTGATATACGGTAGTTTCTGAATCAATAAAACTTTTGATTCTGGTTTTGCAGGTAGAGCCATCTCCAACAACCGGTTCCTTCATTAAAAGTCAAATATTTCAGGGATCTGCCATATCCCCTTCAAGCATGAAAACCTTGAATTGCACCAGTGGAAATAAATTGGATGAAAGATTGCCAGGTTACTTTGAGTTCAAGCCCTCTTCTCAGACAAGCTTGGTAATGCCTCAAACTAGAACTCATAACATGAAATGTACCAAAGCCAGTTGGGATTCTGGAGCACGTGCTCTAGATAAAATTTTACATATCTAGAATGTCCCCATTTCTGTCTGCCAGATCTCTTCTGCAGTTTGAAAAATGTCCTCTTTTTCAGAAATTGCACTAAGTTTTAATGGAGTATTTGTTAACAGCGTGATATGGTCATTGGTGAATAGAGGCTTCCCAATTGTAATATGAAGCTTGCCCATGTGTAAAATTGAACCGTTCTTTTGGAAGTTGGCATCAATAGAAGAACCGTCCAGAGATTGGTTCTCTGTTCTACCCTAAATTGGATAATTGGGATGTGCCAAGCAATCTAGTTGCAAATAAAGTTTATATTATCAGGCGTAAATTGTGGCTTAAAAGATCATGGTCAACTGATATTCATCTTTTTCCAAGGTTACTGCAGAGTTAAATCAAAGTGAGCTACATGTGCATGCCCAAGGCCAGCACAAGCCTCAGTCATTTGCTTCAGCACCTTTAGCCAAGAGTGATGCAGTGGTCTTCTCGAATTGTTTAACTCAATCATCTCCAAATTTGGTTATCTCAGGGTTAAATCTTCCTGCTAAAAATGATTCAGAAAAACTGGACCATGAAGAGCACCTTCAATCTGATGCTCTGACTGCACAATCTGATCAGAAAGGGAGTGGGTCTTTGTCTGGGGCTGAGAGTTTATCAGATGACGGATATAACTGGCGGAAATATGGACAGAAACATGTTAAGGGTAGTGAATTCCCTCGCAGCTATTACAAGTGTACCCATCCAAATTGTGAAGTGAAAAAACTCTTTGAGCGATCACCTGATGGGCGTATAACAGAAATTATCTACAAGGGAACCCATGGTCATGCTAAACCTCAACCAGGGCGGCGCTTGACCACAGGTATTATGATGCCAATCCAAGAAGAAAGATCAGAGAGAGTCTCAGCCTTTGCTGATGGTAAGCTTTCTATTAGTATATTCTTTTTTTTTTCACAAAGTTTATTTGGTAAAACTTGAAGTGCCTTCCTTTTCTTTAGATAAACCATCGAACATGTTTAGCCAAACTACTTGCAATGTTGAGCCAAGCGGGACACCGGAGTTTTCTCCTATTGCTGGCAGTGAGGATTGCGTCGAAGGTGCCACTGCCTTATCAAATAGGATGCATGATGATGCTGATGAAGATGACTTCTTCTCTAAAAGGAGGTACTTGTTTTAAAAAATTTAACGAAACTTCATATCATTTGTGAAATTGGTGAACAACGAAAGCATATTTCGGGCAGGAGGATGGACATGGGAGGGTTAGATGTCACTCCAGTGGTCAAGCCTATTCGAGAACCTCGAGTTGTTGTTCAAACTCTCAGTGAGGTAGATATATTGGACGATGGGTACCGTTGGCGCAAATATGGGCAGAAAGTGGTGAGAGGCAATCCAAATCCGAGGTACATTTCAAATCTGACAGATACTCTTATGTCATTTTGGAAGAATCCTGTGCCCATCAAAGGATATTGTGTGGTATGCCTGAGGCCATCTTCAAGCACTCGGCTGTTTGATCTTTTGTCAAAATTTATTTCGATGAAATAGATCTGAGATAGAATTAAGTTGTTTGGTTAGTAATGTTGAATTGAAAATGATAACATATATTGTGATGCAGTCGTGAATGTTTTATTTGCCTAAGCAATGGCAATTCCATATTTATAAATGTAATGCTGCTTGATTGTGTTGTTATCATCACCATCAAAATTTTGCTTTCTTTCGCCAAAAGAAGGCAAGTAGCTTTTAAAGTGCGGACTCATGGGGATCTCCTAGTCTATATACTGCAATTGATTTTACGTCAAATCAAAATATGTTAAGCATCTGGCCTCATCATGCAGGAGTTATTACAAGTGCACGAATGAAGGGTGCCCTGTCCGGAAACATGTAGAGAGGGCATCTCATGACCCAAAGGCAGTCATCACCACTTATGAAGGGAAACACAACCATGATGTACCCATCGCAAAGACCAGCAGCCACAACACAGCTGGGCCCTCCACCTCATCATCAATGCAAAGAGTTATGCTGCAGGAAGTTGGCGAGGCCATTAGCCTCGATCTTGGGGTTGGGATCAGCTCTTCCACTGCTGCTGCTGCTGAGAATAGACCTGCTGAGCAGGAACATGCTCTGCACCAGCAACTCGGTCGGAGTCAAGCCCACCTCAGCAGCTCATCTGAGGTCAAGATGATTCAAGGGAACCCTGTTCCATCACATTACGGTGCTCAGAATGGTTGGACAAACCTATTCGGATCAAGAGAGAATTTCAATGGAGGCCACAGCATTGATGTTTCTGCATTAAATCATCCTTACCCATACCCACAAAACATGGGAAGAATACTGACTGGTCCATAAAAGAACTATATACACCGACTGAAATAACTTTGTTTGAAATTTCCCGAATAGTTGGAGAGCTCTTACCCAGGTCCCAGGCCAGCCGTTTACACAGCTACATAATCCTGTTGATCATCATTTACAAATCTGAGGTTGTTGTTGTGCTATAGTGTAATTTCGCTGGCCAATTTACTGGCAATGATATTTATGTGTACTATTTGAGGAGTGGAAGACGTTGAAGAAAACACAGACTCCAGTGATGTTGTAATTATGCTAGGCACAAAGATGATTATGTTCGATTTTTCAGTAGCCTTTCTATTATTGTGAAGCAATGATATGGTCTGTTGTATCTCTTTATCTCACCAATGCACATGTTTCCTTAATTCTGAGGCGGTTTCACAGGAGAAGGGATGCCGAGAAGCCGGGCTTGCTCCGGTGGAAAATGTGAGTAGACTGAGAGTCGCAATCTAGCTGACCATAACTTATGGCACATGCCCCTCGGCAGATTGAGAGCCCGAGTTCAAGGTCCGTTCCTTTGATTGCTTCATTCGTTGGCAGGTCTCGGGATCCACAGCCGAACTCCGTCACAAGGTCGGTCAAGGAACATGCTTGAAATTGGATCCGACGTTGTATCCAATAATTCTTGGGTATATGCCTGTTTCGTTATTAGAAGCATAATCAAATATGTCAGTATCAAAGATATAGTATATTGGCTTATCTTCGAGCTTAGAACACTTTCAGTAAGATATGGTGTGGTACATGGATTTTAACCGAACGTGGTAATTGGGAAGGAACTATGGATTGCCATTCAGACCCGGATTCTCTTTCGGGTCGGCCCGTTAGAAGAGAGGGAGGGGAGAAAGGACCGCCTCTGCTATGGAGTCTGGATCTAATATACCACACTCTGTGATCGAGTTCTCCGACCCATATCTGTTGGCTGCGAGCGCCGTCTCCCGATCCCCGCCTCCCTGTCTCTCCTCCCTCTCTGACGGGTCTAGGGGTTCTCTACTTCTCGCAGCCGCTTCGATCCGATCTCCCGCCGATCCTTTTCGCGGTTCTCATTCTGCGGATTGAACTGCCTCCGCGGACTTTTGCTGCAGCAGAGCACAAGCTTCGCCGACCCTGCTGCTTGCAGTGCTCTCTTCTTCCAGCTGTTCGAGGTAATCCTCGGTCTTGATTGTTATGTCAGGCTGGTACTCTTGATGATTTGAGGGCATCTTGACTTGGGATGTCAAATTTCATGTGAAAAGGAGCGCGTTGTATGCCTCAGACACTGCACAATTGAGCTCTCAAAAGCTCGACTAGTCGACTTTACCGTGGGTGCAACTGAAGAACTGTTTTTTTTTTTTGGGAGAATATAACTGGTTGGTTTATGAGAAACCGAATTAGTGCCGTTCTGCTGCCCCCGCTAGTCTCTTATTGTCACTTTAACGTTCAATGGAAGCGATGTTCCATGATTAATTTGATGTTTCCTCTATATGGAGTAATTTGGTTCCTTGACTGTTAAGGCAATTGGATGATTTGAAAAGGCTATCATCTTTTTTTTTTTTTGGCTCTGGGAATGTCTTTTGCATTTTAGATTTGCAAATAGCTTGTGGATAGTTCAAAGATAGCCTATTTTTCTGGACTCAATTATTGGATTACATCAAAATTGAATTTGCTGGTAGTATTCTCTGTGGCACCTTCGGTCACTTTGGCATGAACCACCTAGTTCCAGTGTCATGTGCTCCTCAGCTGAAAAGGCCAGCCTGACAGTTCTGTGATCAGTTTCTATTTTACTGCCCATCTAGCTGAATCTTCCATTATGGCTTGCTTTTGTCAGTGATCAGTATTTGCTGTGTTGCTTGTTATGCTGCAGGTTCATTTATAGGAGCGTAGCTCAAATTCAATCAGATAAGTTACTTTATAGAAGTCAATGGGAACCGAAAATCCAGGTCATCCGTCACACCCAGGAAGGCCTTCCACTGCACCTTTTGGAGGTCCTCCACCGAATATCAGACCCTTTTCATCTACTCCCCCTATGTCTGGACCAGGGTCATCCACATTTAGACCATCCATGCCACCTCCTCCTCAGCCTAGTGTGCCCTTTGCATCCTCCAGTCCTATGGCCGGACCAGAAGTTCCTGGATTTCAGCCCCGCCCACCATCAGCATTCAGCAGTCCATCTGTGAATTCTTCCCCTGTGCCACCATCATATGTAAATCAAAATCCAGGTGCTGGGGCTTTCCAGCGTTTCAGTACTCCACATTTCAGCCAAACCCCCCAAGTACCAACTGCACATGTCCCGACATTGGGTCATGGACCATTCAGTGCTCCACCATCAGGTCAAGTCTCTAATCCACCACCTACGTCCTGGTCAACACCAAATGTTCCAGCAATGCCAATGGGCTCGCCACCTCACAGAGCAACATTTCCACCCCTGAGTGGGAATGTTCCCCCATTGCCATCAGATTCATTGCCCTCTTTTCCCAGGCCAAATTTTCAGCAACCATCACCTGCAACTGATGCGTCAGTTCCAGCTGCCCGGCCCACTGTTCCACCACCCTTTCCTTTGTACCCTAACCAGCAGCCTAGTGTACCTAAACCAGCACCCTTGTCACAATCTCCTTTTGCAACTCATTCAGCAGGTTATGGACCAGTCCCACATGTATCTTCACCATTTCAAACACATCAAGGAGGTTATGTCCAACCACCTCCAGGGCCAGCTCCACCGGGTGTGCATCCTAGGGATCAGATGCTGCATCCCAGCTCTGGGCCTCCTTCAAATGCCATCTATGGCCTCATGGAAGATTTTAGCTCTCTTTCTATTGGGTCTGTTCCTGGATCCTTGGATCCCGGAATTGATTCAAAAGCTTTGCCAAGGCCGCTGGATGGGGATGCGGAGCCAACTTCATTTCCTTTGATGTTTCCACTCAATTGTCACTCTCGCTACCTGCGTCTCACTACTAGTGCAATGCCAAATTCTCAGTCCCTAACTTCAAGGTGGCACTTGCCTCTTGGTGCAGTTGTTTGCCCACTTGCTGAAGCTCCTGAAGGGGTCAGTACTGCTGCTTTCCATATGATAAAAATATTGTCCTGCTGATATAAAAGTATGCTCTGTTTTGGAAGCAAAGAGTGTTTGGTGCTTAGAAAAAGAATTTGGTGCTTCCAATTATGGAATGGAACTTGCAAAGAACATGGTTTTTCTATAGCACCTTAGAACTTGTCATCAAAGGGCTTGCTTCTAAATTTCAATCACCTGCTAATGCTCTTTCCCCCTCTCTCTCTAGGAGGAAGTGCCTGTAGTCAATTTCGCCCCCACTGGCATTATTCGCTGCAGAAGATGTCGCACCTACATTAATCCATACGTGGCATTTACAGATACAGGAAGAAAGTGGCGCTGTAACATTTGTGCTCTACTTAATGACGGTAAATATCTAACTTTACGAGGATAAATTTCTTGCCATATTGTATGATCTGTATGTTTTATTGTACTATCTAATTTTGCAGCACATATATTCTCCAGGATCCAGATCATATTTTTTATAACTAGTTTGACATTGTAATTACACTTCATGGATTTTCTTGCTTATAACTAATTTTTATCATGTATTTTTTCTGCAAATTCCCCATTTTACTTTTTTGCTCTCCTGTACTACAACTGATTAGTAGCCAGCTTAATTTTCATTCATTGGAAGTGCTATAGAAAGTAGTAAGCAGTCCTAGATGTTTAATTCTAGCCTTATACGTAAGACTGTAAAACTTATAGATATTGCGAACTGGAGTCAGTGATTTCAAGCTCTATTCATTATCCTACAAATTTGTTGACTTCACTCTAGTTTTATCATTTTTAAATTGCCCTTTTTCTGTACCAGTCCTTTATAGATACACCATTTCTATGTGGGTGTTTTTATTCTTGGTTAGCACTGAATGAACAAAGGGGAGATAGAAGCTTGTAATAATGCTTCCTTTTTTGTATGATTAATGACAGATCTCTTTGAATTGGCTGTCTTAAGAGCATGTAATCATGATATTGATGCCATTTGTTAAATGATTGTGTCTAGTTCCTGGTGACTACTATGCCCCTTTAGATGCAAATGGCAAAAGAATTGATTTTGATCAGCGACCTGAGCTTTCAAAGGGTAGTGTTGAATTTGTTGCTCCAACTGAATATATGGTTCGACCTCCAATGCCTCCTCTCTACTTTTTCCTCATTGACGTTTCGGTATCTTCTGTTAGAAGTGGTATGATCGAGGTAAGCACCAACCACATTACATAATGTTGCTTCTTTAGTGATCTGTGCCTGCTAATTTTTTAAGTATGCTCAGTTACTGCTGTTTGTTGTGGGTTTTGTTATCACGAGCAACTCTTGTGGACCGGTAGACTTTGCATCATCGAATGAACTTTTTGGGCAGAAATTCCAATTATTTGGACTAATGGACCTAGGAACTGAAAGGTATGAATATATAAGTAAAATTGTAAGGCAAAGGAGGTGAAATGATAGAAATTTAACGAAGAACACATAGAACTCCAAGAGGGAAACTGCACTGTTCATACTTAAGCCTTGTAGATGCTCCGATCATTCCTTTGGATTAAGTCGTTCTTTACAGGCCCTTCTTCTGTAGGGACCAGAGAGGGTGCTCAGTACAAAAGAAGAAAGGAAAGGCTTCTAAATGAAAGTTGATGTTGATAGTTACATTTCTATTTAGAACATAAGTGATAAAAATGCAGTTCTTCGCTTTATAAATAGACTTTTTACTTCCTTGAAGGGTATATCTTCTCTCTTGCAATAAGCTTGACAGTATAAAATGCAATTTATTTTCTGCTGGTCTTTTTCCCATCATGAATATGTGAAAATGAGGGGCTGTTGATTATCTGAAGCATCTTTAAAGACACCCGCCCAGAAAAGCAACTTCTTGAATGATACTAGAGAGTGACATAGAGATTCTTCTTCCTGTTTTTATGTGTAAATGATGCTATGACAAGTGTTTATCAATTGTCTCTATCAAATGTCCATTGTAAGAATTCTTCCTAAAAAACCATTCCTCTGATAATAAGATATAGCCTCATTGATCTATTCCTAGCTTCTTTCTGGACAAATGCCATGTAAAATCTTCCATCAAGTACCTCAACTCAACCACATATGAGAATGAATATGCATGCTTGTAACACGTCTCATTTCTGTATAATTTGGCATTCCATTTTTCTATCTTCCAAAGCTCATGAAGAAAATATGTCCTTCGAAGGTTGTAGCCCAAACTATAAGGTCTTGCTTAGATGATCTTCCAGGCTTCCCCAGGACACAGATCGGCTTCATTACCTATGACAGCACAATACATTTTTATAATATGAAGGCAAGTATCTCATGTTGAGATCTATGTTAGTAATTTCTTTGCTCGACATGTATGCCTGAACTTGTTGCCAATTGGTTTTTGTTCTCCCATGTGCCAGTCATCCTTGACTCAACCTCAAATGATGGTTGTCTCGGATCTCGATGATATCTTTGTTCCGCTGCCAGATGATCTCCTTGTCAACCTGTCAGAGTCCAAGACAGTTGTAGAAACGTTCTTGGATAGCCTGCCATCAATGTTTCAAGACAACATGAATGTAGAATCTGCCTTTGGTCCTGCTCTCAAGGCTGCGTTCATGGTTATGGTACGCTGTGCGTTGCTTCTGATTTAGAAATTATTTGAAGTGTTTTTTTATGTAACTTTCAAATCAGTCATGGACTTTGACTCTTCTCTCGCTGCAGAGTCAACTTGGAGGGAAATTGCTAATTTTTCAGAGTACACTTCCGTCTCTTGGTGTTGGCCGTCTTAAGTTGAGAGGGGATGATGTTCGGGTTTATGGAACAGATAAGGAGCCTGCATTACGAACACCGGAAGATCCATTCTATAAACAAATGGCTGCTGATCTTACCAAGTATCAAATAGGAGTTAATGTATATGCATTTAATGACAAGTACATTGACATAGCCTCATTAGGTATGTCGTTATAGCTAATCAGGGATGTCCTGGAGCAGGATTATATCTTGGTTGTGATTTTTGGAAGTACTTAAGTGCATATGTCCAATCATTTAATGGATAGTGAAAACTTATTTTTTCATATTCTTGTTACAACACACAATTCCCCCTTGTGAGATGTTGATACCAGTTCTAAGGAAGGGGAAGAACAGTGATTCTTCAAGGATGTCTATAATATTCTTTTATAATAATCATGCTTTTGAAAAATCTGACTTGTGATTCCACATTTGGGGTATCTAACTTCCTGTTACTATTGCTTGATCTTTTTTCTACAGGGACTCTGGCAAAATATACTGGTGGTCAAGTTTATTATTACCCAGCTTTTCAATCAGCCTTTCACAAGGAGAAGCTCAGACATGAGTTAGCCAGGGATCTTACAAGAGAAACTGCCTGGGAAGCAGTTATGCGCATAAGATGTGGAAAAGGTGAATGTATATCTAAAGAACAGTTTCTGCTTAATTATTATTATTTTTGGTGGGCAGGTACAGAATGGTTTCTGCTGTTGAATTAGAATAATTGTTTTACCAGAGACTGATTTATCTCCAATGTAGGTATTCGCTTCACATCTTATCACGGGAACTTCATGCTGAGATCCACTGATTTGTTAGCATTGCCAGCAGTGGATTGTGATAAAGCATATGCCATGCAGTTATCACTTGAAGAGACACTGCTAACAACTCAGACAGTATATTTCCAAGTTGCTTTACTGTATCCTTTGCGTGGGAATAGTTAACTGGAAATTTGCTAGCTTTTTAAAGGCTAGCTTCTCGCTTCTCTTTTATTGAGTAAAAAATGAAAAAGGAAAAACCTTTCCATCAATGATGCAAAATTTTAGTCATCTGTTTCAACTGGTTATATTGAATGCCTTCCCTTGTGAGAAAGAACTGTGTCTTGACAATTCTGGGCATCTCAGGGGCCTTTTACTATGTTATTATTTTGGCCATTAAATTATATGGTCGAACCCTTTGCTCTTTCTTTTTTGGGCTATCAATGGATGGAAATAATTAATGTCAGTTCATAGTTGTGCCGCAATTTAACACAGGCTGATTATGTCTAGCTTGGATCATGAGAGCCTCTGGGCTCATGATCACATTTTACTTAAAACTTGTCTGCATTGGCTTATATGCATATACTTATTCCCTTAACAGTTTTGCATCTGGAGCTTTTATTAATACAATTGAGCTCTTGCTGGCTCTATATCTCTTTTTCTTTCTTTGTTTTTTTTTTTCACTTTTGTGGGTGGGTGTGATTTACCCTTTTGCGTACCATAATTTGAGAGCAGTAACATATTGTGATGAGAAAAGTTTCCTTAATGGTCAAAAGATATACTGCTTCTTGTGGAGAGAGGCGTATCAGAGTACACACTGCAGCAGCCCCAGTGGTGACTGATTTAGGAGAGATGTACCGACAGGCAGACACAGGGGCTGCTGTCTCTTTGTTCTGTAGACTTGGTATGCATCTTCTTCTAATTATTATCTCCTTGCAATACTGTTATCTTTTTATCTTTCTTCTAGATAAAACTAAAATCAACTTACAGCCATTGAGAAGACCCTGTCACATAAGTTGGAGGATGCAAGGACTGCAGTGCAACAGAGGATAGTGAAGGCCCTTAGGGAGTACCGGAATTTGTATGCTGTGCAGCATCGGCTAGGAGGAAGGATGATATATCCAGAGTCATTGAAGTATCTCCTTTTGTATGGTTTAGCTCTCTGCAAATCAACAGCTCTGCGAGGATCATATGCTGATGCTTCACTTGATGAACGCTCTGCTGCTGGCTTCACCATGATGGCATTACCTGTAAAGAGTTTGTTGAAGCTGTTATACCCGAGTCTAATTCGTGTGGACGAGTTCCTCTTAAAGGTAGAAATTACTACTCTTGAATATCTTCACTTAGGAAATTTGAGTATCCCTTGTTTCATTCTGTTGTGACAACCGCACTTTCTTGCTTCTATCTTGCAGCAGTCTATGTCTACTAAGGATGCTGAAGTTGAGAGCATTGTGAAGAATAGGTTGCCATTGACAATGGATAGCTTAGACTCCCGGGGTCTTTATTTATTTGATGATGGGTTCCGCTTTATTATGTGGTTTGGTAGGATGCTCTCACCTGAAGTATCTAAAAATTTGCTGGGGCAAGACTTTGCAGCTGACTTATCGAGGGTGAGTTATATAATCATCTTTAAGCATTAGAACACATTCTGCCTGTACTTGATGGATTTATCATCCAATTGACAAGTTCTCTCCTTTTTCTCTTCTTGCCTTAACTTGAATCAGGTTGCCTTCAGCGAGCGGGACAGTGAAATGTCTCGTAAGTTGTGTGCTTTGCTTAAGAAACTTAGGGAGAGCAATCCTTCTTATTATCAGCTCTGTTATCTCGTAAGGCAAGGAGAGCAGCCAAGAGAAGGTATTCTTCTCGTGAACCTGGTCGATGACCAGCTTGGTGGGGCAAATGGCTATGTTGACTGGACAATGCAAATACATCGGCAGGTCCAGCAAAATGCATGAAATCCAGGTAACCATTTTGCCGTCGAATGCTTCAAAGGGACCCTGCATCAAAGGAGCTTTGAACTTGTCATCCTTCTGCTTTGTCTTCACAGGCACCTCAATACGAAATAATATGCTTTTGCATTCTGTCTATTTCGCAGAGCTGCAGAATCAGTCGGGATCTTCAGTTCCATTCCCTCTCTCACTATGATACTTGGTTGCCGGAAAACCAATGACTGCCGGATTGTCACCACAACTGCCTGCCAATCATGCGATTCCATTCTATTCGATTCGGTCCGGTTCAATAATATACATGACTTCCTTCCCAATCTGTGTGACGCTTTCCGCCTTGTAAGGACAGGTGAAATTTTTGTTTGCAGTTAGATATTTGATTAGTGGTTATTCATTTCTGTTTCGCCCTCTGGCTCGGGCTTTGCTTGGTTTGCTCATAGACATCAGGATGATTCTTATTGTAAGCTTGCTGTGGCTTTCTTGAAATTATGTGCGGGGTCCAATTTTGATGTCGGACTTGTGTTTTCGGGGTTCCGTTCTACGATCGGGACATTTGATCAGTTATGCCCCGAAAATTCGGTTCCTTAGTCTCGAGTTCTTTGCCGAAAACTTTTGTATACGAGCCTGTTTAGCCTGCAGTCGTGCTGATTGATGTTGGCGAAAAGCGAAATTATTATATTTTAGAAAATATATAATAAGCTATAAAATTTGATAAGTATATACAGATTTTTTTTTTCAGTTATAATGTAAATTTAGTATTACGTTGTGTGTGTAGCTTTGACTCATAGGACGAGGTCCGACGATTAGGACCGAAATTGGCACTTGGGCTCTTCCTAGGCGTTCGACGGACCGGCAACTCTCGCTTCCTCTTGGTTTTCCGGCGGTTTTGCCACCGCACTGACCCGAAGCGGGGAGGAGGAAAACCCCGGCCGCTTTCTGAACCTTCTTGAAGATGGTTACGGCCCGCCTCTCTCTTCCGGCATCGAACAGTTGCTGTTGGGGTGTGGACTCAAGAGAGCTCCTACGGCGGCTGGAGGCGGTCTGGCCACTAAGAACTCTCTTGTTAGTTATTCGGACACTGTGCCCGAAGAGAAGCTTAACCGTCGAATGCGAGGATTCTTGGGATTCGAGCAGGCTCTCAGTGTGTGCGCGATTGATTCGTTCTTCCTTTTGTGATTGGCCTCGACCTCAAAGTGACGGCGCAAGAGAGAGTCTTGTCCTCGGGTCTTCGTGTCCTGTCGTCGTGGGCCTCATGGATGAACGAGGAGGAGCAAGAGACTCAGAGTCTAGGGGAAAAAGGCTTCTACGCTTATGAGAGAATCATGTCCTCCTCCGCCCGACGCGTTGCGGCATCGCGTAGAATGAATGCACTCTGGGGCTTGCCCGTTACCGTGATCATGTACCAGAAGATGCGCTGTCCAGCGCGATGCCCATGCTTGCTCAGTGCCTGAGCGACGAGTATGACTTCCTGACCCCTAGTAAGGCTATTCAGGTAGCCGCAGTTCATTGCTCAATGTGCGGATTGCCTGTCAAGCTACTGGGACGACGGCTTTTCCTCAAATGCCTCGCGGTGGTCTTGGTTAGTTTTGGGGATGAATGCCGTGCGATTTTGCGTGAGGAGAATGGATTACGGAATTTTTTTTCCCATGGTGCGTAGGTTTAACAGGGAAGACATGAAGCGCAGTGTCGATGCTTGAAGATTTTCGTGAGGGGCTCATGAATGGAGAGGGCCTGTCAGGCCATTGGACTGCTAGGAGTCTCAAAAGAAGAGAGACGTTTGCTCGTTGGATGGGACGTGATACCGTTGCCCGTCGATCTTCTCCGAAATGGGGACGGCAGGCAGGACGGAGCTTGCAGTCGCTAATGCTCTGGGTGGGATATCAAGTCATGAAGATTAATTGCATCAGGGAAACAGCACGCGCTGGTGCAATCCCTCTATATGCCGAGCTTCTTCAAGGGCTACTGGACCCTATGGGAAGGGAGATTGCTCAAGATGTATTTTGCTTGTTAGCAGTTGACGAGTCGAGTGCAGTTGTGATAGCTGAGCATGCATGCAGCAAGAATTCTCATGGATGGTGATGATGAGGCCAAAATCTCAGCAGATGATATTTTTTTTCTACACTTGGAATATTGCATTCTACAATTATTCAGCACCTACCGTGAGGAACTCTGGTGTGATACCTATCCCAGCGCAGATTCTGGAGGATGGGAATCTCAGTATGAGGAAGAAGGCGTCAGGAGTGATTGCTGTGTTGAGCTACATTAAGGGTGACCGGGATGCACTAGCTGATGCTGGGGCAATCCCGAGCATAGCAGATAAGATGTACGATGAGTTGGATGAGATGCTTGATCTGCATGGAAATGGCACAGAAGCTCTGCTGCATATATATGAAGACCCAAATCACAAGGGTAAGGCCATCAAAGCAGCCGATCCCTGGTCTTATCGGGTTTTTTAAGTTGATGGAAAAGACTAATGGAACAATTCGATAGGATCAACTCACGGGCAAGAGAAATGTTCCTAATATATCCCAAAAAAAAAAAAAACAGAGAGATGTTTCTGGTTATGTCAGATTTATTCATCATCTCTGAAATAACTTGGATATAAATCCACCGACAGTATCCTTCCATCTTCCCCTTGCCACAAACAATGTCACGCTTTACTTTCAAAGTAAAAACTGTTGGAAGAATTAATGGGGATGGAACACAGAAACTTCAAGGATCCTATCTACTGCTCATTGCCACCACCTATGTCAATGTCTTAATTTTGGTCACTCGAGTAGTCATCAGATAGGCCACTCTCCGGTCTTCTCAGTAATGAAGTGCCCATCATCGTCACTGCTCCATTTCCTTCCTCTTCATGATTTTCGGAACCACTCTGGCCATGACTTCCTTTGCTTCAGAAGCACCTTCCTCGCCGTCGAACCGTTCGAACCTAACTGCACTGACCTTTCTGGCATTTCCAGCTAGAATCTGCAAGAAAAATAGGTGAATATTTTCAAGAAAGGTTTCGAGATGTCCTCCCTGAAACATTTGTGCTGGTTTGCTCCATCACTTGAGAACAACAAAAAGGGAGGAATTTAATTCAGTGGATTAACACCTCGAGCTTGAAATTTCAACGTGTTCCCTTATCCTTGCGGTCTTTGTGCTGCTTGGTTTCACCGTCTTCGGTGTACTCATGCTCCTCTTCCACGACTTCCCTCTCGAGAACTACTTTGATACTCTCACCTGTTCTTGGTATATACCCAAATGCTTCGCAAACAGAGCCAGATACAGCCTCATACGGATGATCCTGTTTAGCAAGAAGTGTCGATGTGTATATATCAACTAACAAGAGCATTTTCCCAGAATGACACAGTGAGACCAGAAATAAAGCCTTGTAGCGGGTTCTTCGTCTACTCCGGCGGTTGCATAGCTCGCAGAAGGGTGGAAGAAGATTTCCGCGAGAGGTCTTTTCACTGTTTAGTTCGGTGCAGGGAGAGCTCGTCAGCTGCAAGTTGGCGCTCCTCGAAATTATGAAATTGCCCTTCGCCACTCAGTCTCCGTCAGTCATGACGTCGTCTTAACTCCGGAAGGTCATCGCCCTTTTTCTTGTAATTATCATTTGACCCTTAGACTCTGGAATAGTTACAAGTTACCCATGCACTCTTTGTTTTTACAATTTAGCCCCAAACGTTAACTCTAACTTTCCTCGTCAAAACGCCCCAAAACCCCCTTCTTGTTTCCGGAAACGTCGAGGATTCAGCTTTGGCTTTTCCAGAAGATCTGCAGAGCCTTCCCTGCACAAATGGGCAGCCGAAGCTAGGATTCGGCCTTGAGAGTAATGAGAAAGTAAGTCGTAAAACAGATCAACTTTTGCTTCACGAGGTCAATCTCGACCTGTGCAGCCTAATGGGTATATGCTCGTCCAGCTCGGAGTAATGTGGTGTGGCTCGATAGGACATAGGCAGTTGAGGCAAATGGTATTGTACGATAATTCATTGATGAAGAATATCAACTGTGATGACACAACTCAATAGCCAAGCTACTCAGACTACAACAAACAGATTATCTCCCTGACTGGCAATAGGAGAACTTCAGTTCCCACTTGAAGAGCACAAAACAGAGCAGTCATCTATCTATCAATTACATTATTACCTCCATAGCCAAAACATGGAGGAAGTGTCGGGACTGTAGTACTAAAAGCTACAAACAAGGCCAGCTACAAGACAGCATCTCAGCTGGCTCCCAATTAGACGGAAGAGGATTCGGCTGAATGCCTTCTTCTAACTGTGAAGCACGCGCTTCTGGTTTTCGAACTGTCCTTCCTGGACCAGATTCCACTCAACTTCACCAGTTCAATGTCATGTAGTCCAGTTTCTCATACAGGAACACTTCGATAAATGCGGAGTGTGGTCCACAGTGAAGCTTGGCATCCTTTCGAGCTTAGCTGGACTCTCCTTTCCTCCCCACCAACCTAACAGGGTTCCCGACCGCAGTCATCGTTGGAGGGACATCTTTGAGGACAACGGACCCCGCCCCAATCTTAGCCCCATCGCCAATCCTAATATTCCCCAGGATGCATGTCCCAGCCCCAATCAAGACCCCGTCGCCGATCTTCGGATGCCGGTCTCCCGAGGTCTTCCCGGTCCCACCCAGCGTCACATTGTGAAGAATAGAGACATCGTTCCCGACCACAGCGGTCTCCCCGATCACAACTCCCGTTGCGTGGTCGAAGAGGATCCCCCGCCCAAGCCTTGCTCTGGGGTGGATGTCCACCGCAAAGACCTCAGAGACCCGGCTCTGGATCACTAGGGCCAGGTTTTGCCTCCCCTGGGACCACAGCTTGTGAGCCACCCGGTGGGCTTGGCAAGCCAAGAAGCCCTTGAAGTTGAGGAAGCAGTGGAGGTAACCTATACAAGCAGGGTCCCTCTCCTTGACGGCCCTCAGGTCTTCCTTCACAGAGTCCACAATCCCCTTGTCCTCCAAGAACGCACCTTTGAAGAGATCGTACAGTGCCCCGCTGCAGAGGCTCGAATCACCCAGCTTGATTGACAGGTGGTTCGCGAGGGCACTCTCGAGCGAATCATGGGACAGGATCGAGTTATGGTAATAGATCGACAGTATCGGCTCCTGGGATGAATTGGACTTCGCCTCCTCCCGCATTTTCTCCCACAGGTCATCCCTAAAGGAGCCACCTTCATCGTCACCTGAGCTCTCCCGGAACCTCCAGACGGTCTTCCCGGGAACCTTGCAGGTGGGCATCGGGGAAACAAGATTGCAGGAGGCGGGCCAGCAGACTCTGACGATCTTGCACTGGTAACCGCAATCATCGCCGGACTTGGGCCTGTTTGTCTCCCGGGAAAGTTGGGGATTTCCGGTGAGGCACGCTGCCATCGGATTTGTTCAAGGATTCGAAGGGTCCCAAGGATTTCGAGAGGATTAGAAAGAAAGTTCCCGACGACGAAGAAGCAATGGGCTGATCGGGCATATATACAGTCGAGAGAGGAGCTATGACAACATTGTCAGAGGAAGGGAGGGAGGAGGTTTCATGGAATCTGCCTATTTTCTTTTCCTTTCCTATTACAAAAATTGATGATAAAATAATAAAATAAATTATTTTATGGGTGAAGGAGGAGAAAAATGCTATTACTCTGCGTGGAATGCGACTCAGGTCCTCAGCCCCATGTAATGGTGAATAAAATCGACATGCCAACAGTGTAGAATATTTCCTTTGAGCTGTGCAACTTATCAAAAGAATGCGCGCGTGTGTTTTTATAATCCGATATTTGATATGCTTATTTGTCTTGCGGTATCGGACATGTCATTCCAATTCAGTGTTCTTATGAGTCCGATGACGGATGGTTCGACAACTTTGAAACCCAAATCCGAAAAAAGTAATCCTAAAAATCCAAATCCATTGGCATTCTCTCATTAATTTGAATAGATGAGTTAAAAAGCAACTAATTCTCACCCCCCTCCTTTTTTTTTCCTTTTCAACTAGAATTGTTGGCAGCTATTTTCTACTTATAATCCGAATTATCTGTCTTGTAATTAACCGGTGAGAAAAGGCTTACTTAATATGCCGAATTTATATATTCAACATAATTTCATAATAAATTACCTATTTCAGTATAAAAAATAATTTACACATTTTAATTAAATTTCTCAATTTTATTTGGTACATTTTTATAGTAAATCAAATTCAATCACTTTTATCACACCCAAATAACTTATTCCCTTTATTTTATCTATATCTCTCATATATTATCGACTCTATCTAACCGGAACAACGGTAGGATTAATGTGTGTGGTGCATATGGTACAAGAAGTCAAATTCACATGAATTTTTTTTATGCACGTTCACACACGATAAATTTATTATACATATACATATATATATATTTATAAAGTCAAAGTAAACAGGCACAAGCTTCCCTATAAATGCATAATCCAAGCAACTACAAGTAGTCAACAGTCTTCTGTTTCTTACCTCACTTAATTGGAAACAAATAGTATTATATAGAATTTTCTAGAAGATTGAAAGACGGGAAAAAACAATGGTACACCTCCTCCGACTTATCATATAGTATGAGAAAATACCAAATAAATAAGCATCAATTATCCGAGAATTTAATATAATAGCTATCTATCAAAATAATAATAATATTATTGATTTTTTTTGTAGTACAACTGTGAGATAATCTTATTAAGATTTTTTTCCCGTACACGTAGAGCCCGGGTCAAGAAGCTTTGCCCGCACTCCAATCCACCTCCCCCATCATTATAAAAAAATTAATAATAATAATTTAAAGAAAACTTTATTTAATCATCCTTACGACATTATCTTAATTTGTAAGCATGATTTATCTAAAATCGAGGCGAAGGCTGATCTTTCATGGGCAATTCTTGATGGTGCGTTCTCTCCATTGACGATATCCAAATCCAAAAAGCTTAGGCCATTGGATTTTAGTCAAAATTTTTAATAAAGATATTATTTTATTATCTGTGTTATTATTATGCTTGGTGCCCAAGGCGGCGTGTAGCGCGCGTGGGGAGGACTGATCCAGAGGAAACGGTGGGAGGACGGACGATGACGTTTGTGAGGACGTGTCTGGGAAGCTTTGACCCGACCAACTATTGCACAGTACTAATACGGTCGATTCTTTCTCGCCGTGTTGTCAAATGCCCTCCTCCGGTCCAGCGTAGTTGATGGGCAGTGGCTACGTAAACCCATTACGTCTCCGCAGCAATGCACACAAACCCCCCCGGCCCCCATCTCCCGCCCATGCTTCCTCTATTCCGTTATATTCCGGGTCCCTGAATTTCGACTGAACGGCTCCGTGAAAACTCTCCCTGTAAGTGGCAGTAGCAAATTGAATGAGCCAGAACCGCTCGGTGGAACCTCTCGCAGGAGCCGAGCCGTAGCTGCACAGTGACCGAAGGATCTGGGCACACCACGATAGCATTTTTATGGGACATGATTAATCTGGATGGATGGATGGATGGGATGGATATGTTACTCAGATGTAAAGTGGTCGGGGGTGGGGGCCGTGGATTGGCCGTCAAAAAGGCTGCTGCCACGGGTTCAGCAAACTCAGATAGTCAAGTTCCTCCAGCTCCTCATTGATCTTTGGCTGATTGTAAAGTAGAGCCATCCCGTACAAACTTGGAAAAAATGCGTACCTTGTCGTCTCTCGGTGTTTTGTCAATCTGTTTTGCCGGGCGTGGCCCGTGATGCGACGTGGTAATTAGGTGCCGGGAGCACGGTAGGAGCTCCTCTTTCAGGCGAAGATTTGAACTTGAGAAGCGGCCGTCGCATTTCTCCGAATTCAAGAGACATGAATAAGAGAGTAGTTACTGACTGTCGTTAGGAGAGAAACTTGTGTGCGCATAAATCTCGACTGGTTGTAAACAAAACCGTGACACGAAACTGCAGAAAGAAAGCGTATCTTAAGCACGGCCTTACCGGTTGCTCGATATCGTAGAGACGATTTCCTCGGGGAAGAATCTCCTAGAAGGGGAAGTCAAGCTCATGGATTTTGACTATGCCAAGTGCCACTACCCTCCACAGATGGGCACAGGAATTCCCCCTGCTGAACGTAGTTCTTCTGGAAGGAAGTCCAGTCCACCACCTGAAGAGCACTGACCTTTTAGAATAAATATAAAAGTCAGATGAGTCTGAATAAATCTATCATCTATGGAGCAAATCTTGGATAGAGATACTTCGGGTATTTGTAGCTAACAGTAGCACCAACAACCAATTCAAGCCAAAAACGCCAAACCACCATCAAGCTTATGATCGCATCCAGGACATTTGCTAGAGCTTGGTGTTTATGAGCTTGAAGATAATTGAATATGCTACAACAAAAACAGTCGAGATATCGTACTTTACAGAAGCTTGATAGAGAAGTTTTATGAGCAAACAAATGGAGAGACAAGCGCTGAGATTCATCCCAGACTGCTGCCTGCCTTCCATACCTTCTCACATTTCAAATATGAGATCCATCATCCTCGACAGTAATCAGTTGGAAAGGAACAGAAGAAAAGATATGAAGGCCAATATGCATTGCAGGACAAGACACAAAGGAAAACAAGCTTTGACTCAGCTTGACGAGGAAGTCGCTCGGCTTGAAGCCCCTTACAACCTCACCATGCTCCTCGATTCTCAGCACTGCTTTATCATCTCTTTACGAGGTAGAAAGTTTCACTTATAATGGGACATGTTAGGACAGTATATATCCAAAGGTACAACTTCGTGGAAACAAACCGAGCTCTTGCCCACAACGTCACATCTTGAAGGGCTCTAATTACTGATTTCACAATCATTTGCATTTCTAAATACAATCAGATAATAATCTGATACGGATCCTAAACCTTATTTTTAACACCTATGACAGCCATCCTCACTAAGATGATCCTCGACAAACCCATGTTAATGCTTACAGTGCCATCCCCATTATTATTGTGAATGGGACAGTGGAGCCAGAACCCCTCCCTCGTGTCAACACCTTCAACTACCTCACAGTTACTGTTACGCAATGCACTGTGAAAAAAGAATCCTCACTGTACAAGTATCTCATGCTACTGTCTCCAGGACTTCTACCGTCTTGCAATTTTCACCAGAAGGTTCGGGCTCCTCCCAAACATTCTTATTGTTATTAGGGGCATCACCTACTCTTTCACAGGTCTCGGACTCATTCTTATCACCTTCCTTAGCATCATAAGGGTCCAGAACTATCACTGATTTTATGATCACCAACTTCCCTATTGCAGGCATCTTCAACAGGCAGAATCTCCATTCCTTCTATCCTGTCCTTGACTTCCAAAATGCAGTTAGGACCGTCCAATTTGGGGCCAGCTTTTACCTCATCAACAGAATTTTGCTCCGTACCATGATTCATGTTATTGTCTTGATCAACATTTTCATCAGGTTTGACATTCTTCGAAGTAGTTGAGAAAAATGAGAGCTTAGACACTGTAATTAAGACTGAGTTTACATCTGGTTTCACCTGAATGTCAATCCATTGATCTTCCACCCAGTCCCTAGACTTCCGCAAATCTTTTCTGGGTAAGCTCAAGAACAAATTCTCCCCTGATAGGCACAAGTGAGCATGAAATCAAAGGATATACTGAATCATAGTATAAAAGCCATCAAAAGTTGCCCATGTAAACTCATTCTCCCCAAAGGTTTACATACCAGGAAAGTAAATCTGAAGAGTATCATCAAGACTATCTGCCTTGAGACCTGTCACAACCCCCTCCCACCATCCATCACTCCACCAAGCATCCACGGCCACCCCAACATCGAACATGACCTCGGTTTCATCAGCAGCAGGAGGAATTGGCCTGACAGTTAGGCGACACGAAAACCTCATTCCAAGCTTATCTGGCATAGCAAATTTCCAAGCTGGGATCCACTCCTGTGCATAAGCCATCAATTACCATGTCAACTACCTTTCCTTAAAAAGCTTACACCAAATTTCTGTACAACCAGGAGTAGAAGTCATCACATTCTTTTAATCTTACACCAATTTTAATTGTCGAATGCAGAGTCTACCTCAAGGTTACTACTTCCATCTTCATCCAGTAAATCATCATACCGAACTTTCAACTGCTTATGAGTCACTTGTAAGACTGTACATCGGAACAAGCAGCCTCGAATACCTCTATCTTGGCACAATGTCTCTATCCTGTCATCAACTCTAAATAAAGAAGCAGAGGAAGGCTTGGACTCGCTTGGGGGAAAGCAATACCCCACCGGCTAAAGCATACTTTGACGTCTTTGCAGTTCCACTATTAGGTGACATAAGGTCTTCTACAGAATTTCTCAGACCAGAATAAACCATCACAGGCTTCTGATATTCTCTGCCACTTCTAGCTCTTTTACCTCCCACTTTATCATCAATAGGGCTTAAATACTCATCTTCCTCCTCAATCAAACCATTCTGTGCGGAGTCAGATTTTATCGAATGACTTGACAGCAAGCAAGAGAGAGTTGGCTGGTTAAAATAACCATGCAATTTACTCAAATCCAAGGGCTTCACTCCATTGTTTTTTAACTGTCTGAAGCACAAGTGCACTTTGGATGATAATACGTGTGGAAAAGCAGTTAAGCACTGGAAGTAGTGTTCCTTGGTCAGAATGGAAGCAGGACCATTGACACAGTCAGCACTGATTACCTGCACATGAGACGTGATAAAGACTTCTTTTTGGTGAGGGTTTCTTAAAAGGGTTACCCCCTTCACTTCCTTGCTGAAGTGAAACCACCTAATCTTCACTTTCTTGTGTCCCCTCTTGCCTTCATACATATCTTCCAAATAAGCAAGGTAGCTCGTTTCTCCCTTACCCATGACAAAGACGAAGGAGCACAGCTGAACATTAGGAATGAAGCATACCATTAGGAAAGAGACAGCACAAAGGCAATTTATAAATGAGAGGAAAAACATAAAAGGCCTTTCAATACTTCAACAATGTTAATTATAATTTAATAGGAAGAGAGATTCTTACAGCTATTGCAATCCCATTTCTGCAAAATACACGGTAATGCTTCAGCTGCTTAACACATGACCATGGAGCACCAGACCATACAATCTCTGAATTAGCCATACTTCAAATGCTTCCAGCAAAGCCCTGATAAGTTGCCAAGGGGTTATTGCAAGGCAAAACCATTTTTTAAGAGAAAATGCAGCAGCCATTAATTTCAAAGGACCCTAAACCTTGTGGCAAATCATTATCCAGTGACTCTGTCACCATAAAAAGATGTAACATTCATTCTACAGGAAACTTGTAATTTTCATGGCAAAAACAGAAAAATCTGCGGGTCCAAAAGACAGGCAACTTCAATCAAACCTGACATAGAAATAAGCCTGGTTCAAACAAAAATTCTTGATGAAGCCTAGAAAAATTACTAAATTAAGATCAATAGCTGCATTGCTATCACCTAAAGTAAGACCCTATAAAATAATAACAAAATACATCAGCAGTTTATCGACGTATCATTATATTACATAAATTAAAAAAATTATTATGTAAGTGCACTGTTAAAAGTATAATTCAAATATATTACGTAACTAAATGTATAGAATTAAAAAGATCAAAAAATAAAAAAATATATAATTTCTATTATAATTATCCTTATTTTAAAAAAATAATACATCATATAAAATTGTATAGATGAGCTAAGATGCACCCAAATTTGTACATAGACTTCTAGGATTTTCTCAGGACTAGACAAAAACCTCCATAAGTCTCGGCAAAGCTTACTCTCCTCTCGTGTAAGCATTGCTTTGCCGATCTTATTCAATTGGTAATTAAGTCGTAAGTCTCCATCTCCTCTCTTACCGTGCGCTTGGATTGCTGTCTTTGTTTCATCTTTGATTCGGACCCAATACTCGCTTGTAACTGTTGATGGGGGCACCTCCAACATGCAAGCTCAATTTTGTTTGAAAGTGATCGAACTGCAGCTGCAGATCCAACTGCACTAAAATTTTTTTCAGGAAAATTACTTTCTTCTTATTATTTTTTGATCACTGGGCTACTATCTAGTTTCATAAAGGAAACAACTTGGTTTCATTGATTTTGGGGGGAACAAATTTATGAGCCCTGAAAATCTTGAATTGGGAATATCCCAACTTTCTACTATAGCTGAAGAATTGGTTCGATTGTGATGTTGAATAGTTGCAATGTTATCTTCTATGCATTTTGTCTGTCTTTGGATGACATTGAGCTGCAGTTACTCCATGGCTGCAAATAACCTGAAACAGCCTCTTCTCTTAGGCCTTCTCAACCCTACATCTCGGACAGAACCGAATATGCCCAAGAAAATAAGGAGGTTCAGATGTTGCAAGAGCTCTCCTCTCATTGAAGCAGTTCCCATCGGAGCACACTTCCCCAGCTTGAGAATCCATCAGGAAAACCCCATATTTAGGAATGTCCACCCAAGCTTCAAAACAGCTGCCCTCTACTTATTCTTATACCTAGGAATTGGGACTATGACTTTCTACCATGTAAAGAACCAGATCCAAAGGCAAAAGGATAGATGATCTCCTTGATGCAATGTACCATTCTGTCGTGACAATGACCACTGTCAGGTATGGAGACCTTGTTCCAGGGGCTGTCTTTATGAAACTTCTTGACTGTGCCTTAGTCTTCTCAGGTATGGCTCTGGTTGGTCTCATCCTGAGCAAAGCAGTAAATTACTTGGTTGAGAAACAAGAGGCATTGCTTGTGAAGGCCCTGCACTTGAATGAGAAGCTTGGCCCAAGCGAGATCTTAAAGGACATTGAGATCCATTGGGCCAAGCATAAGTTCCTCACTGTACTCTTCATCCTAGCATTGCTCATAGTTTCTGGAATAGTGTTTCTCTTTGCAGTTGAAGAGCGGGGCTTTGTGGATGCATTATTGTGTCTGTTCGACAATCACAACTCTGGGCTGTGGTGATTGGAGCTTGTCAACCGTCAGTGGTAGACTTTTTGATGTGTTATGGATAATCACAAATACTATATGTTTGGCCCAGTTCTTCCTCTATGTTGCGAAGATGAATACTGAAAAGAGGCAACAAGCGCTAGCCATATGGGTCATCCACCGCAGGACGGCAAACCTTGGTCTTGAGGCAGCTAATCTCGATGAAGATGAGGTGGTCGGGTATGTTGAAAAGTTAAATCATTTTGTGGTCTATGCTATAAGTTTGTCCATTCTTGCAGCAAATAGGAACTTCACAATGTATTCTTATTACTCTTAGTATAGATATCATGCTGCAGCATGAATGTCGAGCTTCTCTTGGTCCTTGAAGAAATCTGTGTTCTCATATTAAATGACTACTAGCCTCCATGTCTAACATGGTCCTCGCATGGATTTTGCAGAGCTGTCGAGTTTATCATATACAAGCTCAAGGAGATGGAGAAGATCACCCAAGAAGACATAACCCTCGTGATGAATGAGTTTGAGGAGCTCGAGGTGGACCAGTCAGGCACCTTGCCGGTGTCCGACTTTAACACTTGCTCAATCCTCAACAACTATTTGAGCGTTGAACTCATGACTGATATAGGGATCAAAACTTCTTGATCCCGAAGAATACAAAGGGTTCATAGGAGTAGGATAGATGAATGACTCATTGATTCAAAAGGAATACCGAGGAATTGATGAAGAGGACCTCGAAATATTCATGCAATATTTAGAAAATGGAAACCTTGAGTGCACCAAAGAATTACCAAATCAAGAAAATCATATTTTATAAATATATTTATATAATGTCTCAAAATATTAGCTGATATATTTGTCTAATATATAGGTATAAATACTAAATATATAATAATATTATATTCCGATATTATATTAAATTTAATAAAATATCAAAATATATTCTAATTTCCTATTTTTCTTGACGTTCTGCATCACAGCCTCAGCTGGTCAAGCTGCAACAGAGAAGAACTGTAAGAAGTTAGCCAAGGCGAGATAGTAGTAGAAGGTCGAGGATGGATCAAGTTAAACATTGAAGCAGCTCAAGATGAGTTAGTCACCACTTGGTGTGTATACTCGATTGATGCATCCATCCATCTTATGAAGAAAGTCTCATTTGGATCTCATCATGTTGCCTCCTAGAACTCGATATTCAGCTGAAGTTTGTACTTACCCTGATAGGGTCTTCTCTGGAGTTGATGCTCCATGAGCAGCTAGCAGAGTAACGCTTCGAATCACAAGAAACAGAGATGCAAGAATGTGGGAGCAAGCTCGACAGGAGGCAGGCCAGGGCAAAGACCATATTCTTCATTCATGAACAAACCAAAACCAAAACCAAAAACGTTGGCTTACTCCAAGGAATCGAATGAAGGGCCTAATGCCGAGCAAAACTAAACTACGGTGCATTCATGCCAAAAAGACATGGCTCGATGAAAAGACGCTGGAGTTTAAACGAAACGATGATGTTTTGATCGAGCTAAACATCATGAAAGATCTCCCGATGCCCGTGACATTCCCATCCTCGAATAGCAACAAACATAAGTTCACATTCTGTGTGTATGGATACTTGACAATCCTCATTAGTGGGTAATCTCCATGTAGAAAAATTTGTTACTCTTCTCGAAACGTTGATTTGGATGACTGTTGCCAGTAGACTACTCACGTAAAAGCCTTCATGGGTTCATCTCGGATGATGCCCTCTACGGTGGGTGCAGGTCTCGATGATTCATGCCAAGGGAGCAATTCCTGCTCTGCAATTTTCTCACTCTCCATTTTCAAGTGATTCAACAGTGAATTCCCTTCTGTCCCAGTACACCTCCAACAATTTCTCGAATCTGAGGGCGGTGGGCCTGTGCCTGAAGACAAGACAAGGACACGACTATGTGACGACACGGCCATACCGGTTCCGCGGGAGACATGTCCTCCCAAGCAACGGCTACTTTCTCTCCCCAGTGCCGCCACCCCTTCCACCAACGGTCACATTGCGCTTCGCCTATCCTCCCTTCCCTTCTTCTTTCTATAAACGGACTTTCTCATGTTTGTTCTCTTATCATCCATCGTCTCTCTCTGATCTCTCTCTCTCGCATGCCCAACCTCTCGTAGAACATCATAAAGAGGGAAAACCTATTATCCGACATTGTAGATAAGAGGGGAAACTAAGTTGGGTCACGGAGCTTTATCGGGATTGATCTGTCTTCTGCTGTTTTGCATTCTCCGAGTTCTGTCAGTCTCGCCTGAAGATGCTTCCTGGAAGGTCGAGTTTTGCCTCGATTGCCTTCCTCCTCTTGCTCGCTTCAAATCTCTGCTCGGGTAGCAAAGGGCCTTCACTGGCCCCATCGCCATCGCCCACCGCCAAGCCCTCATCATCGTCGCAAGCCCCTGTCTCGGGCGTTGCCGCTCCGAAATCCTCAACTCCTCCTCCGACTTCGGCCCCTTCGAAGCCTCCCGCGTCTTCGCCGCCGCCTACTTCTGCCTCTCCGGAGATTTCTCTGGCACCTGCCACCGCCCCTGCGACTCCTCCAGCGGCTATTCGGGCTCCGGCGAGTCCCCCTGCGGCGACCGCTCCTCCAGCTAGCACTCCGGCACTGACTCCAGAGGGGGCCGCGCCGTCTACTGTCGAGGCTCCTCCACCTGCGGAGACTCCAGAGCCTGGGACCATCCCATCAAGCTCTGCAACTCCTGCAGGGTCGCCGGAGACCGCAACCGACAGTTCCCCTAGTCCTATCCCGGCAGGATCATCCCCGGATACGGCTCTAGCCCCAGCGAGCGACGATTCGGGTTCGAGTGCAACCCAAGCTGGATTAGTTCTGAGCGGCGGGTTGTTGACTCTCTTGTCAGCCATAGCCATATAGGTCTCATGGCTTCTCAACAACAATCTCTTCTTGAAAATGTGGACATTGTTCGTCCTTCGCTGTGTGTTGTTTCCTTTTTGCATTTGTTTGGGGAGACATTCAGTTTAGTCATTGGAACATCGATGGCCATTTGTCTCGACACGTTTGAATAAAGTGTATTTTTCACTGCGCATTCCTTCCTTTTATATGAACTGCGAAGCTGCTTAATTGTTATTTAACCAACGTAGGATCAAAATTTGAAGGCCAGCCACCAAAACCATAGTGACTGCTCCCAAAGATGATTGTCTGTGACTCCAAGTAGCAAGAATGGGTTCCAGTTCCGTTTCAAAATCAACCAGAGGCTTGGTAGCATCTTTGATTGAGGCCCATGGGCTTTCTCTCCAACACCTAGCCTAGCCCATTTAGCAGGACAAAGTCCAAAATCTCTCTCCGTGAGCCCATGAACATGCGGCACATCTGTGTAGATCCTCACCTTCACCAACGACCAATTCCCTCATCTACCCAGCTGCAGCAAATCGGAAAAATGGGATTTTTCCTTTCTTCCCCCAATCTCCAATCAATGGCCATGTCCGTTCCGCTTGCCCTCTCTTCTCTTTCCTCCTCCAGACACAAACCCTTCTTCTCGTCTCGTCTCCCTCTCCCTCTCAGGTCCCGGACAGGCCCCTCGAAGCCCTCCAGGCCCTTCCTCTTCCGGGCACAGTCGAAGGGCTCGAACTCCGCGGACACCCCCGACCGGTTAATCTCCGCCGTCTGTTACTTCTACCCCTTCTTCGACGGCATACAGTACGGGAAGTACGTCGTGACCCAGTTCTCCCCCGTCGCCGCACTGATCCAACCTCTCCTGCCTGCCATTAAAGCCTTCAAGAGCTTCCCCTTCAACGGCTTCTTGGTCTTCTTGACCCTCTACTTCGTCGTCGTCAGGAACCCCAACTTCAGCAGGTGGGTCGGACTCTCTCAGCTTCCTCACGCCTTAACGTTTGGACTCCCTCCCTCTGTTCCTTAACTTAGAGTTGCCAAATATTTTTTGTTCGAGTCCCTATGAGCAGAGTTTACTAGATTGTCCTAACTTGGACGCAATTGTGTATGAGCTAAAAATTTTCTGTTTATGTCACAAAAGACAAAACTTTTGATTTCTATTATTTGTCTTTGGAGAGTTGTGCATCTTCTGCATTTGATTTACTTGCAAGTGTGTTTTAGTACGTAGCCCACGAATCTTCATGGTACCATTACCTTGTTTCAAAGAGATTGTGTAATGGACAGTGGCCGTTAATTGTTGAGAATCCTCGATTCCGGTCCTTTGATTTCCAACTAAATGTGATGGAATTGTAAAAATTTTCAGGTATGTGAGATTCAATACGATGCAAGCAATTGTTCTCGATGTGCTGCTGATCTTCCCGGACTTACTGGAGAGAAGCTTCAACCCAAGAGACGGAGTGGGATTGGACTTGATGATGAGCTTAGACAGCACCGTATTTCTGTTCCTTCTGGTGTGCTTGATCTATGGCTCCTCTTCTTGCTTGCTCGGTCAGATCCCGAGACTGCCTATCGTCGCTGAAGCTGCTGATAGACAGGTTCTTTGAATCCTGCAAACTTGAATCCTTCTCTTTGGTCGGCTTCGAGTATCCATTACAATTTGTTCAAGCCGAGAGCTGATCAAGGTAGTTGTTTGACCATGAATGCCAGTGATATGATTCTTTAGCAAACATGATCGAATTTAGACAGGACTAGCGAGCTGGTTATGAATGTGTACCTCTTCTGGTAAATTTTCATGTCCGATGCAGAATCGATCAACTGTAAATTGTATTTAACAGTCGAGATAAAATGTCATTTTGTTTGATCGAATGTCATCGCTGTGGAACGTGTATGATGAAGGGGGACTGGTAGAATTTTATCTGTAACTGCTATAGGTGAGCTGGTGGAATACGAATCTCTGAGGTTTGAATATCATGAGAGCAGCTCATGGAAGTGCGGGCTCGCTCGGCCCCGGCTCGGACCTGCAGCCTAGCTTGCACCTTGAATGGGAAACAGCTTCTTCATCCAGGCGAACTGCAGTTATCAGAACTGCCACTGTTTCTCTGGACGGGAACAAAATCTTGCTTAGACCGGATCAATGATATTGCAATTTCCTTTTCACAAGAACATCGAATCGCAATAGATGGGTTTAAAGTTTGTCAAAGGGATGCCAGAAGTTTCTATCAAGCACGATCTCCTCATATCAATCAGGTTAGCAACTTGATGTTTTGCCGATGAGATGGATTAGTGTAGTGTCTCTGGGTACTGCGGTCCAGCTTGTCTTGGATTGCATGTGTCTCACTCGCTCAAAGTCAAAGATCGGCACGGTGGGATTTGGTCGGACTGGACACAGCTGTTTTGCGGTTTCATGTTCGAGGTCTCTTTCCACCGTCATTGAATGGTCACATAGCTGGCCATGACAAGGCAGTGGATGACGGAATCGATTGTGTTTAGAAATGTCTTGAGGGCAACGCTCGAATTGCGAACAGGGTAATACAGCGTAACATGCTTCTTGTCGGTGGGAACTTCCATTCGATCGATCGTCTGCCGTCCACGTGGCGCGTTCTAAGGCAGTATGCCAGACTTCTCCAAGTTTGCATGCGCCGCCCGTCCACCATTATTTCCGGCCCACTCCACTCTCCTTTCATTGCCAAAACTACCCTCCTTGCTCGTACTGTTATTCCAAAATAGCCACTCAGTGCCGCCAGTTGGATGCACGTGGACGGACGGGACACGTGGAATTACTGCCTAAATTACCCCCGTTCTGGCCTAAATCGGCTCTCTCCCTCGGTCGATTAAGCTCGGCATCGTGCTCCACAAAATTTCCCGTCAATGCTCTGAGCTAAATTACACACACATCATTCTCGATAACTGCGTACAGTGACACTCACACTACTGCCACGGCACACAATCCCCATGTGGATATTATGCTTTGAATCTCATACCTTTCTTCCATAACAACCCAACTAAAAAGGCTTCATGATTGTGGCCCTAAAGAAAGAAGATACAAAAAAAAAACTTGTTGCGATTCATAGCCTTATAGGGGAACAACATTATTGGGTTTCTGTATCTCCTAGGATTTAACAAGCAAAGATGACATGTTTTGTCGATAGTTTAGTTTGACCTAATAAGGTCAATTTACAGTGGTGGTTCAATAGCTGCTGAATAGTGATATTTAAAGAAAAAAAAAGCAATGCATTATAATATTACCGATGTTATCGGAGCAAAGACTGTGCGGCAACGAGGTTGAAAATCTCAGTGGCTCAAACCGTAATTAATCGGATCTATGAGCCTTATTTCGCAGTAACACTCCCCCGTCTCATCCACTCAAGGCCACAAACTCTATACTGCTACTATGCACACTATTCAGTTCCCTTTAGATCTGTCCTGAAGTGATAAGCTTGGACAACCCCCCCTACCCTCTCTCTCTCACTGTCTCTCTCTCTCCCCTCTAGAAGGCTCTGCTCGAAGTCCGACAATGCAGCTCCGCCGGCAGCTTCCTTTCGCCGCCGGAGCCCTCTTCCTCCTCATTCTTGCAGCTCCGTCCCAGGCGCACAACATCACTCGCCTCCTAGCGGGACACCCGGCCTTCTCCACCTTCAACCACTACCTCAGCCTGACCCACCTCGCCGACGAGATCAACTCCCGGACTACGGTCACCGTCTGCGCAGTCGACAATGAGGCGATGTCGCAGTTCCTCGCCGGGCACCCCTCCATCTCCACCATCAAGAACGTCCTCTCCCTCCACGTCCTCCTCGACTACTTCGGCGCCAAGAAGCTCCACCAGATCACCAACGGCACCGCCCTGGCTGCCACCCTCTTCCAGGCCGCCGGCTCCGCCCCGGGCTCCTCCGGCTTCGTCAACATAACAGATCTGAAGGGTGGCAAGGTCGGGCTCGGCCCCAAGGACAATGACGGCACCCTCGGCACCCACTTCGTGAAGTCCCTCGAGGAGGTCCCCTACAACATCTCCGTTATCCAGATCAGCGGCGTCCTCCCCTCTGAAGTGGCGGCGGCTCCGACCCCGAGCCCCAGCGAGATGAATCTCACGTCCCTCATGTCCGCCCATGGCTGTAAGGTCTTCGCTGGCACCCTCTTGGCCAATCCTGACGCCATGAAGACTTATCAGGTAGATTGTCTGCTGGCATTGCCCCCATTTTCATTCGTTTCCCCTTTTTTGAATAATCGAGTAATTTTTTGGAAATTTTGCTTTATTTTTAATAAATAAAATTTATAATTTGATACAGTAATGCATCCAAACTAAACTTCTCTTAGGGCCTCCAATGTAACGAAAAAGCAGCTCAACAGTTAATCTTGTCGGTGGCTCTGGGTTTGACTTTTTGGCCAAGATTTTGACTAATTATTATGAGGTTTAGTTGGATCCCAGAGGTTATTATTGATGACATTTTTCAGTTATGTAGAATTTATGTCAATTTTCCAACGTAATTTTCCTTAGTTCCCTTTTTTTCTAAATTTAGAAAATTCAGTTTTTTAGTGAAAATTTTTTCGTGAAATTTCAGGACAATGCAGAGGGAGGCTTGACAGTGTTCTGTCCACTGGACGATCCCTTCAAGGCTTTCCTGGCCAAGTACAAGAACCTCACGGCCGCCGGCAAGACTTCCTTCCTTGAGTTCCTGGCGGTGCCGATGTACCTGTCGATGTCCATGCTCAAGTCCAACAACGGCCTCATGAACACCCTTGCCACTGATGGCGCCAACAAGTTCGACTTCACGGTCCAGGACGAGGGCGAGGAAGTCACCCTCAAGACCAGGGTGAACACGGTCAAGATCACTGGCACACTTCTTGACGAGCAGCCCCTCGCGGTGTACTCCACCGACAAGGTCCTCCTGCCCAAGGAGCTGTTCAAGGCAGCCGCAGCTGCACCGGCTCCTGCTCCCGCTCCCGCCCCAGAGGTGGCAGCTGACTCCCCCAAGGCCTCCTCCAAGAAGAAGGCCTCACCCGATATTGCTGCTGTTGACTCGCCTGCAGACTCCCCTGATGCTGATCCTGCTGACACCACCGCCGATGGGAGCAGTGGTGGTGTGAGGCTCAGGAGCGGGAGAGTGCTCGGCCTGGTGGTGTTGGCCCTGTGGGTTGGGCCTTTCATCCTATGATGATGGTGCTGAGAAGCTGATATGAGCTATTGTTTGGTTGTTGCTGCTCATCAGTAGTGTTCTTGCATTGCCCAAGCTATCTTAAATAGTTCACTCTGAGGTCGATTTTTATTTATTAAATTCCTTTATGTCATATTTAGACAGCTTAATTAGTATTTACGATTGGATTTTTGTCTGCCATGTCGGGTGTTGGATCGAGTTCTGTGCTGCTGCTGCTGCTGCTGTTGTGAATCTTTTGATGAGATTCGTCTTGGTCTTATTGTGGGGTGTGAGCTTTAGATGTTTGTTCAGTCTTAGGGTACTGTACAATAGTTTGACACTTATCATGGTGCTCTTATCTTTCAACTTCTGTTCTTTTCCTTCCTTTCCTTTCTAATGGTTAGATGACAAGAAATCGGCTAATGCAAACTGATGTTCGGTATTGCAAGTCAGTCTCCTATGCTAAAATCCACTCGATCTCGGCTATTAGTTGCACACCGGCACTATTGAGGATTGCCCATATTAGCAAAAGAAGGGACAACAAGCATGTAAGGGTACCCTAATGATTACATACAAAAATCCTGAATCTCGGCTATCCTCCTAATGCTTATATCTGATAAATTACTTAGATAATGTCGAAGAAATTATAGTTCATGTCACTGTGAGTAGAAGGGAGGATTATAGGAGGATACAGAAAAGCTCATTCACATTCAAAAAGTATATGGTCTTATTACATATGGTCAAGCAACACACGGACATATAATTTGGGGTTTTTTTTTTTTTGGGCTTATCACAAGCGTGGGAAGCTGTTCCACCGCCAGTAAAACATGACCTGCTGCTGCTAGAGGAGAAAGAAGGCAGCTAGTCAAATACTGACAGCTGAAAGAGCAGAAGCAGCATCATCATGAGACTTATATGTAAAGGAGGCAAGAGGGCTAAAGCAGAGTGGCTTTCATATGGCTGGTATCCGAGAGGCGGTGTCGGAGGGCCGTAAGTACCATATGTGTATGGAGGAACAGGATTGGACGAGGGGCAGCAAGAAATGACCTGGCCGGGTGGGCAGTTGCCCTGCACCGGTGTCTCGAGAGGCGGCGTCAGCGGTGGAGGTGGTGCTTTGTACACGGGATAAGCCGTTGCTGGTGGGGGCGGAGGAGGAGGAGGAGGGAGAGTATAGCACGGGTAGGGGCAGATTGTGCAGTCGCTGCAGGCGACCGACGGATTTGGCCGGGCATCCTCTGCAGAAGTCATGGACACAAATACATGACAAGGGACCAGGAAACTGGCCACCAGAGGAAGCACAAATCTTGACAGAAGCATCTCACGAGAACTCAACGGCCAAAAAATAGAAGAGACCAAGTTCACACAAGAAGAATATGGATGTTCGAGAGGGTTTAGTACTTGTGTGAAGCGGATAATACAAGAAGCCATTGAAACGGGTCAGAGTTCTCATCCTCATCCTCATCCTCATCCTGGGAATTCTGAAACCAAGATACGGTGACGCATGGCACAACATCTGTCAAGAAGTAGAGGAGTTCTTGACCTTATTGCATGGGATCCTGTTCCAGAACAGACAAATGAAGGTGCCCGAGTTACTTGACGACGACGACGATGAATGTTTCAGGACATTACCTTTGTGTCAAAGAAGAGATTTGCTGCATCAGCAAACTCACCCGAGACAAAGCATTAATTCGGGCCCGGTACCATGTGAGCTGTCCCTGAACTGAATTCTGAGCATATATACCCACGACATACGTAATCTCACCGAATATTGCATTCTTTGCTCGACTACTTTTAAAGAATCCTTAGCATACAGAAAAACATAAGCCAACATCAGCAATGCCTATGCTGGAATAACTCGTCGCAATGCCATTAATTCATGTTTGCAACAACATGTGTTATGACGATTCGGACTTAACAGTCGTTCACGAGATTTGTAGCAAGTCGATCTAAGATTACTTTTGTCCATTAAATATTTGCTGTAAACAGTAGATAACAATTGACCAAATAGCAGTCTCACGGGTCACAGCTTTAATGAGTTCTTCTAGTATTATGATTTATTAGATTTTTAAACATCAAATATTGAATGCTACGAGAAAAATAAAAGTGCAGGGACGGATTTGTAAACTATAATATTAAGCAATTTGGATTTGCTATTGAAACCACACCATAGGGAGCAAATTGGAACCAGAAACAAACTTCAAGGAGTAAACGGAAATAGGTCCACGAAACTTTACACGGGCCGGACTAATGAGGCCTACTGTCAAGTTGACGCTGCCGAGTACTCCCAGTGCCGTCTTCTTCCTCGTCGCTGGGCAGTTTTTACAGAACAACAGCCATTCAAGATTCTTGTTTGACCTCCATGGACTACAAATGACTTCTCTGATGAGTTCGAAGCTCTCCTGAACCGCCATGCCGTCGAGTTTGAGCTTCTCAGCTGCGGGAAAAAAATCCTCAGAGCTGTCCCGCAGGGTAGCAGCAGTAACTTTCAGGGCCTTCTCTGCCTCCGCTTCGTCCGTAATTGCTCCAGAGAAATGGAAAAATTCAGACGGAAAGAGACCCATAAGCAAAATTCCGACTACTTCAGGTAAGCTAACACACTCCTATGTGAGTGTTTGTGTGTGTGTAACCCTATCCCTCTGTGTACTGTTATATATCCAGAAGTTTTAAAATTTACGTTTACTATTTGGCTTTTCAAGAGACTCTGTTGGGTGGATATAGTTTCAAAATTATATGAATATTTGCTGCTTTCGACATTATTGTAGTCGAAATTCATGGGGCTGTTAATAGAATCCATCTTAGGTTACCGCGCTGTGTTCAATTCTTTTGTTTGATCTCTGAAAAGCGCATTGATTTTTCTAATACGTTATGCTTGCAAATGGAATTTTATAATAATAGGACAGAACCAGAAGCAGACCAGTGAATGATTTTATTTTACAAGCATTTTTTTTTTCAGTTTTCTTACTCAAAATGTGTATAATGGTGCGGCATTCAAGTCATTTAGTCGTTATTATGATATGTCCAGCTAGTATTGTTGGGCTGGATGCTTGTACGTTTTGCCTGTTCCTAGCCCTGCTAAATTTGTCCATCTTTAAGGTACAATTAGTATCCTGTATCTGACTTATCAATCATCCCTTGTCATGTGTGCTAAGGATCTTTTGTGGAATATCATTCTTATGTATAATTAAAATGATGTATTGGCATGTCTTGAATCCCTTTTTAATGATGTAATGGCATGGACAGATTTGGAGAAGAGCATATATACAATCCTCACTATAGACCGTTGGGAGTCACTGAACCACATGAAATACAGATTGAGCAGGTTAAGACCAGTCCATGGAAGACTTGCTATGAAGTTCCTTAATTGGGTCAAGAAACAGCCTGGTTTGGATCTCAACCACATCATTCACATACTCTCTGTGACCATCCATATTCTCCTCAGAGCTAGGATGTATGACTCTGCTAAATTAATTTTGAGGCAGTTATCATTGATGGGTCTTGACCCCAATTCTGTTTTCCATGCTCTTATGGGCACATACCGTCTTTGTAGTTCAAATCCTTCTGTTTTTGACACTCTGATTAGGGTCTATCTTAGAGAAGGGTTGGTTGGAGAAGCTCTTGAAATCTTCTACTTGATTGGTTTTCGGGGATTTAAGCCCTCGGTGTGTACCTGTAATGGGATATTAGCTGCACTGGCGAGAGAACAGAGAGATGAGCTTGTTTGGTCTCTTTTCGACAATATGTTGGAGAGCGAAATCTGTCCAGATGTTGCAACTTTCAACATATTGATCAATTTACTCTGTGCAGAGGGAAAGATTAAAAGAGCTGGTCATCTTCTTAAAAAGATGGAAGAGAGTGGCTATGTTCCTACTGCCGTTACTTATAATACTCTGCTCAACTGGTACTGCAAAATGGGTAGGTATAAAGCAGCTTTCCAGCTTGTTGAACAAATGTGTTCAAAGGGCATTAAAGCTGATGTGCATACATTTAACATGCTTATTGATAATTTTTGTAGAAATGGTATGAGTTCAAGGGGTTATTTACTATTGAGAAAGATGAGTAAGATGATGATACCCCCGAATGAAGTGACCTACAACACCCTCATTAATGGGTTTGTTCGGGAGGACAAGATTGCGATTGCTGCCAGGGTTTTTGATCAGATGTCGAGGTTGAAGCTCATACCTAACTGTATTACTTACAGTGCACTGATTGATGGGTTTTGCCGAGAAGGAAAGTTCAAAAAAGCAATAAGTATTTTGGATCAAATGAAAGATGAGGGATTACGACCAAATGAAGCCTGTTATGTGGCTCTATTGAATGGCCTGTCCAAGCAGGGGAAGTTAAGTATGGCCCAGAGTTGTTTGGAGAGGATGAGGAATGATGGCTTGTATGTTGGTCATATTGCATATACGGTACTAATTGATGGTTTTTGCCGAAAAGAGCTGCTTAATGAAGCCATGCTGCTGTTTAATCAGATGATGAGAGATGGCATAAGTCCTGATTTAGTTACATATTCTGTTCTCATAAATGGATTCTGCAAAGCAAGAAAAACTGTTCACATGGAGGAGATAATTGGTAAGATCTATAGGTCAGGGCTTCGACCAAATGATGTTATTTATTCAACTCTAATACACTATTTCTGCCAGCAAGCGAAAGTGATAGAGGCACTGAGACTCTACAGAATCATGACTTATGAGGGCAATTCACCTGACCATATCACTTGTAACACTTTAATTGCTTCTTTGTGCAGAATTGGGGAACTCAAGGAGGCAGAAAACTTTGTGCAGCATATGAATGGGATTGGCATAGAACCCAATGCAGTTACTTTTGATTGCTTAATCAGTGGATATGCAAATCGTGGTGATTGCTTAAAGGGATTCTCTTTGTTTGATGAGATGATAAAATTTGGCCACTGTCCCAGCCCTTTCACATACGGCGGTCTTCTCAAAGGGCTCTGCCTAGGAAAGAATATTGCAGAAGCAAAGAAATTTTTTGATAGACTAAGATATATTCCATATGCTGTAGACAATGTTATGTACAATACTTTATTGGGCGGACTGTGCAAAGATGGAAATCTTTTGGAAGCATTGGCCCTTTTTGATGAAATGGTAAAAGTTGGTCTTCTTCCAGATGGTCATACTTATACAAGCCTTCTTTCTGGTTTATTCGGGAAGGGAAGGGTAGTTCCTGCCATTTGTCTTTACACAAAGGCAATGATGAAGGGAATTTCTTCCTCAAATACTATCATCTACACATGCTTGCTCGACGGGCTGTTCAGGGGAGGGCACTCAAAAGTTGCCTCCTATTTCAACAATGAGGCAAGCAAAAATGATTTTTGCCCTGATACAGCTTTTGTCAATGCTATCCTAGGTGGATATGTAAGAAGAGGAATTATACCAGGTGCAAATAATTGTGTCTCTATAATGAGGAGAAACAATTTCATTCCCAATCTCATCACATATAATATTCTCCTGCATGGTTATGCAAAGAAACATGACTTGAAGACGTGCTTTAGTATATACAGAGCGATGGTCAGGGATGGTTTTGAGCCCGACAGATATACCTGCCATTCACTTATTATGGGGCTATGTGAGTCAGGCTTGCTGGAAATTGGGGTTAAGTTTCTGAAAAATATGATCCTCAAGGGCATCTTACCTGACCAATCCACTATAGATATGCTCATCAGCAGGTGTTGCACACGTGGTAAGATGGAATTGGCATTCAGTGTGTTCAACTTGTTAACTTTTCTTCAGTATGATGAGGTGGGTGCCTGTAGCACCATCATTAATGGGCTGAACAGAAAGTCACAGTTTGCCAGTTCTTACAGTCTTATGCATGAAATGTTAAAGAAGGGCCATGCTCCAACTCATAAACAGTACATTGAATTGATAAATGGTATGTGTAGAGTAGGAAATATTGGAGCTGCTTTTAGGCTAAAGGATGAAATGCAGGCCCTGTGCGTCACCTCTGCAGATGTTGCCGAGAGTGCAATTGTAAGAGGCCTTGCGCGATGTGGGAAGATAGAAGAATCAGCTCTCGTTCTTAATGAGATGGTTAAAGCAGGAAATGTCCCTACTCTTGCTACATTTACGACTGTGATACATGGGTTATGCAAAAATTCCAACTTTGAAGAGGCTGTGAGACTGAAACAAGTGATGGACCTTCTCAGTGTTAAGATTGATGCTGTTGCATATAGTGTTCTTATTACTGGCCTTTGTAGGATAGGTGATATTAGAGCTGCAATTCAGTTTTATGAGGAGATGAAGAGCCGCCAGATTTGGACAAACTCAGCCACTTACTCTGTTCTCATTGATACTATCCTTTCAAAGGGTGAGATTTCTGCAGGTGAAGTGCTTCTAAAAGATCTTCAAGAGAGGGGGTTGTCATCTTGGGACCGAAGCAGTGAATGTTTGGAAGAGGGCTTGATCATTGCCTTGGAAAAGATGAATCTGCTCAGGAAAAGGAAGTAGTGTGTGATCCTATCAGGCAGTCCCATTAGCTGAATTTATAGAGGCATGTGGGCTTATAGAAAGAAGGTGAGTTCTTCAAGTCTTTTTTTTTTTTGATAATTAAGTTCTTCAAGTCATTTTACAGTAATATGCTGATCATTGTAAACTCTCTTTTCTAATTGATTCTATCAGCTTGCATAAGGTTTTTCAGTGTCTGATCTCATTATAGATATCGCAGAATACCTAAATGTGCTACATACAGAAGGAAAGTTGGCTATTTGGCAAATGTGATCCGGGAGAAAGCTTTACAGGTACATGAGGAAAATTTTGCTACCATTTCCAGTCTTTAATAGGTTAGGTTCTTGCTTGACATTTAATCTTGTTTTACAATAAATTCAAGGTTATCTTAATTTTCTTGGATAAAATTTTTATTTCTGGTTGATCCTAGTTATTTTTGTGTTTCTGCAGTTGAGAGTACCTTCTCTTGGAGGATACTAGAACTACACAAACCATTTGTGCAATGCGACAGAAGTTGGTAAGGCAATTATTGTTTGATTTATTTGTAGGATGTCCTTACTGATATGGCGTAACTTTAGTTTCTTAGTTCATCTTTTTACAAAATAGAAGCAAATAAATAAAACCAGTAGACTTGTGAAGGCTGATATCTTTTCCCACAAAACTTTTCTTTTCAAGAATACAGGAGCAGTAGTTTCCATTATTATCATCTAGTTTAAGGCATCATTCTTAGCAGCAAAAGGGAATTCTCGCATATTTCTTACTTGAAAAAATATTCAAAACTTGAAAATCACTGAATTGGATATATGCATTCTTTTCAAAATCAGACATGGAGAAACTCTATAGAAGTCTGATGCAGTTGAAATTTGAGCACAATTTCTTGTCGATATGGTTTTTATCCAGAATATTCAAATTCCATGGCTTGTCATATGTGTTTCGTCTCACATTCTCAGCTCAATGGATCATTCAATATGATGGAAAGGTGAGTTAATGGTAGCAGTGCTACTCTTTTTTTATCTTTTTCAAATGTAAAGCCATTCATATTCATTACTAGGCACAAAATTACAACTTGGGCCAATTAATGATGAACTACCTTATCATTTCCCCCCCTTAGGAGTGGCATTCCGTATTTATGGAAACAGAATTCAGTTGCTGGACGAAACTATCTCAAGGCAAGCTTGATAACAGTCCAAACTTATAGCCTTAAAGGAAACGGGTGCGAATCTTCTGGTTAGTTATTGACATCTATATTGATCTTATGCAATTTAGCTCCTCCATTAACAGAATTGTTTAGTCTTGCAGACTTTCGATTGGTGAGGAACTGAATAGTATCCTTGGTTCTGAGTGAACAATCATTTTGCCATACAATTTTGTAAAGTTGCAGAACAGGTACGAGGTCCTGTCTTTAGAAGACTGCTTGTTTGAGACGTTCCCAAGTCTGACTCCATCTGGTTTGATTATAATTTCACATATCTGTTCGAGCATTTCAAAACTCGATTGTGGATTCCATAACTGAGTGACAATTGAACTGCTGGCTTCAGGTAGGTTTTCCTGGAGGAGAATGTCTGGAGGGAAGCAGTTCTTGCATCTGAAGGGTTTTTAATGCATCAGCCCATCCAAGGCCACTGCCGCTGTAATTGCCGGATCAACCTCCTCGGTGTGAAGGTCAGCCAACCCATCTGGTGGCAGAGTACTTATAGAGCACAGTTGATAGAATTTCGGAGATTCACCGATGTGACCAATCTTATGTTGCGCTCCGTCGCGATATCCAACATGGACAATAGTCATCGGATTCATCTGAACAAAAAAACTGAAGCAAGAGTCTCCTGTTTTTGTACCATACGTGTACACTGGTGTGTTTTTCTCTCCTTAAAGGGCATTGCAACTGGCTGCTCTTAGCCGTATGTGTCCTACCTAATGGAATGTCTCACTGTCCTTTTTCCTCTACAGAGGTTAAACTTAAGGGAATATTTTCCATAAAAGTAAAATTATTTTCCATAAGAGATCTGAATATATTTGAACAGAAATCAAACATGAAATTGATATTTATTCTTTTTTTATAATTGATATATTATATTGATCAACTCATCAATAAAGTGCACATTATTATTACAATGATCAAAATATCATCAAATTCCAGTACATAATATAGGGCTCAAATGGAATCGTTCTACTATTAACACTAGGTAAAATGAGAATTTCATATGCGATTTTAATAAATTCATTAATAAAGTTATTATAATATTAACATTAAAACATTACTCCGAAAAATCCATTCTCTCCACACTACATAAAATTAATATTTATTCATTTATTTTGTTTTCACATATTAGGACAAGGCACTGATTGAGGTGATTCTACCCAACTTATTCTCAACTGAGAGAGTGAGGTCTCTAACTAACTTGGGCATTATTGTCAGAAAAATCTACCATTTGAAAAATTTTATCTCCGTGGCACGGTTCAGTTGCCGACCAAGACTAGACATTACGCAGTGCAATGACGACGGGCTAACTGACGGTGGTCGCCGTCAATGATGATAACGGCGTTTTTAACTATAGACGGAAAGGTCAAACGAGGCGCCTCGGTGAAAAGAAGAGACTTACTCATTCCTGGCTTTCACATGCGGAGAGGTCCACTTTTGGCTTAACTCTCTCTCTCTCTCCCTCTCTCTCTGTGTTGAAGTGATTTAGTCTCTCTAGATTTCATGTCGGTATGTGTGCTATCGCTCTTGAATTCCCTGACCCGACTTTCTTTTTTGGATCGATGCCGGTATTCCTACTTGTTTTAGCTTAGATTCATGGGGATTTGGTCGAGCTGAGCTCAAAACTGGCAAATTGAGTGATGTTTCTGCTCATTTCCTTCTTCCTCGATTTCTGCTTATCAGTGTCTTATCATCTGTCTGACTGCACGATGCTTTATTGTGAGTGAAAGCCTGGTTCTTTTTTGCCGAGTTCAATTATCTGTTCCGTCATCTCTGTTTGTTTTCTTCCGGAAATGTCTCCTTTTGTCTTCTGAAGAGTTTTAGTATGTTGGGTCCGATATATGCTGCACAGATCATGAGCTACCTTCTTTAGCGCGGAAGGTAAAAAGGGTATTATAGATTTATATAGGAAAATATTTCCTCTGTATTTTGTTTACTGCATATTTTGGCGTGTTCATTATAGGCTGTTAAGCCATGAGGTTATTGTTAAATAGTTTGTAGCTGCAATATATCTATAAGTGAAGGAAGCATGAGTTTTGGGATAAAAAATTGATGAAGTGGTGATTTGGGATGAGCTTACAAGTTGTAGGCTTTGGAGGTGAGCGTCTATATGATCTTTTTTTTTTTCCCTCCCTGTTTCCTTATCGAAATTGGGGCAATCTCTTCTTGATGAGAGAGCGAAAGGTTTAGTTGCAGGTATTACTAAAAGTAGAACAGTTTGGACTGTCTTGGGAGGACAGCGGGTCAACTACAGCTCTGATTTTGTTAGTTCTGACTGTTAAATCACTTGTATTCTAGAGAACCAACGTCCAGTGCTATCTGATGCAATTTGGTTTGCTGCATAGATGGGGGAAAAATGTGCCAGAATGGACTTATCTTTTTAGGCTTGATAGAGCGATGCTGTAATGTGTCTAGTCAAAGACCTAAAATTATCTTTGATACGAAGTTACTTAACTTTTCAATGGCCTTTTTCGCTGGAGGATTTTCAAAGAATAATCGATTAGCTTCTCAAACTTGGGTTTCAGCACAGAATTCCTGATCCTTAAAATAGTTATCACTTATAATTTAAGAACTGTAGCATGTTGCCCTAGTGCAAGCGAAGCTTTTTGACTTTTTGTCTGCTCGAAGTTGGATCATCTGAATCAGAGTATGCAAGCTGCATCATGCTCCAATATTACCATGTTACACCTCTAAATTATTTCCTTTTCTTTTTTATCAGCCCCTGTGGAGCATTTTTGTCCTACTGGCATAGATGGTGCATTAACTAAATGCTACTAAAGACCATTGGGCATTTCCTGGGAAGAAATTATTTAAAGTGTTCTACTGAATGTTGGCTTGTCTAATGAAGAAAATCAAACTGAGATGCTGAATGATATTTAGTGAACTTACTGTTGGACAGGATGCAGTGTTCAAGTTTTCACATAAATCGATCGGCTCTCACCTGACTGCATAGGCGAAGTTCGGAAATGTTAGTCCAACTCAGGTTTCTTGCTGTAGTTCAAAAGTTTTAAATCTAGACACGCTGGGTAACTACACAGTAGAGATTTTCTTTATGCCACTCTTGGCTCTCTTAATTGGTCATAATGTTAATAGCATACTATGTGGTTCCTGTAAGGAAGATGTGGCATACCAGACGATTCCTTTGAGGAAGACAAGGAACTGTAGCAATGCATGCCCTTCCATTGATGGAATGCAATTGATTGGATGTAGTGGAGTGTAGATAGAAAGGGGAAATACTATATTTTCCTGATACTGTATCATATGGTTCTGGGGATTATATCCATTCAAAAGGAAAAAAGAAAAATTCTGGCATGCTATAGTATTTTCTGCTTGTCATCTTAGCAGGATAACAGGAGCAAGAGTATTGTTTTTGGTTGCTTACCAGCTCTAATTTAGAATGTATCATCACTATGAGGAGGAGCAACATTATGATCTGATTATATGTTTATATCTCTGTCTAATAACAACACTTTAAGCTTCCCCCTGTCAGATTTATTAGTAAGACATTATAAGCTTGAAAAGCCCTTGTCGTGATTGCCATTCTGTCAACAACAGTAGAAACTTAGTCAAGCATTTTACTTTGCTTTTGACAGGAAAAGGGTCGGCCACTTCCGAAATTTGGTGAATGGGATGTCAATGACCCTGCCTCTGCCGAGGGGTTCACTGCAATCTTCAACAAAGCCAGGGATGAGAAGAAGACTGGTGGCAAGACCGAGTCACCTGGAAAGGTTGATACCCCGATGAAGAATTCAGAAGATTGTGGCAAACCTCCAAAAGTAAGTTGCTTATGCTTCCACAGGCTAGAAATTGACTTAAAAGGACATGTATTCTACTGGCCCTTGCTCAGTGAACTAAGTATTACATATTTGACATGATATTCCAAGATAGTGACCATTCCTTTGATGCTGCATCTATAAATATACATAATCATTTATAAGTGTATCTAATGAACATAGCTAGAGAGAGCAAAATTTAAATCTGAATGGTCTCTTTTCCGTGTGAATCTTGAAGTCAAAATCCTTGGATAAATTGCCACTTACAAGAGCTAAGGCAATACAGCATCTGCTACTACAATGAAGCAACTCCAATTTTTAGAGCTTATTTTTTTGATGAGTGCAAAAAAGTTAATAATTTTATTCACGTTGTTTTATTTGCTTATAAATGGCTGTCGTAGTCATGGCTGCTTTGTTATCTGCAGAAAAAATGGTTTTGCTGCATTTAGAACCCAGCAGCAGAAGCTGGAGTAGTGCCATGGATCTTCAAGAAATTCCCTTCCATCTGGACATGTCTATTCTTTAGAGGGTTCTCCGCTACTCTCTTTTGAAGGACAAAGGAGCTTAGAAATTGTAGAGCATCCTGCATGTGTATCCCTGTGATTGTTTTGTTGTGCTGTAAAACCCTGTGCCATGCTATGGGGGTGAATTAAATTATTGTCAGACAAAGTATACAATTCTTATTAAGCTCACTATGTACTATCTGGTGGTTGGCTTGTTAATTCCATGGAGATGCTCTCTCTCTCTCTCTCTCTCTGTGGTCTGTGTGTGCATCTGTTGTATAGAGCTTTCGTTGGTATCATTCTGCCCATGATAGAGTATGGTCAAAGAGAATAGCTTTATAAGGCCATTGTTATTGCCTCCTTTGTTCCATTTTTTTCAAATGAACTAGGATTCAAATCATCCTACGAGTATGAACTGCGAGAAGTCGAACCACTATCAATCTTTCTTCAGTATCGGATTTTCCAAAATACTCTGCCGGCTGTATCTTAGCTATTCAGACTTAACCACCAACCATCAGAGAGATGGGAACTGTGGCGCAGACTCGACCTTTTGAGACAAACATTCATCCCTGTCTATCACAAATCAAACACCCGAAACCGCCTGCAGGCTCAAGAAAAATCGTGAGTGCCACAGCAAAAATCGAGATAAATAACTGAAATTCATCTGCACGCACGGCTACATAAAATGATAGATAAATTCAGCCACCCAAAAGGAGGCAGCGCCTCTCGTTCTGCTGACTCGTACATACCAGATTCACAAGTTCTACCCTAAAATCTTAAAGGGGTTGAAAATTCTTTCCCATTTATAATTGCATCCTTACGAACCGTCCTCGATATCAACATAGCCGACAAAAGTTGGGTCTTTTTGCTTCATTTTGGACGGGTGCTGTCGTGAAAAGACAGCAGACAAAACCGTCGAAACAGCATCATCGAGACGGCCGTGCCGTGAAATCAACATAAGAATCCTAAACAGAAGAAGGGTCGGCAGAGACGATTCGTCACCTTGGACAGCACTGTAAGGTGGCCACACCGTTACAGGATAGGTCGTTTTACTTTTTGTGACTTTGGCCCCTGAAGGTCGTTTCATATTCAATTTGGTCCCCGTAGTTTGAGGATCCCAGAGGGTTCTACATAGGCTTCCTCCACTCCACCTCTTTGAGGCTGTGGTGCTCGAAGGGACACAGTCTTGTATGCATATGAGAAGAACACGAACTGTTTCAAATCTTCAATACGGTACTGCTCAAGAAAAACAAAAGCTTCCTCTCGGGTTTCCTAACGTACACTGATTCGTGATACAGCCATTACAGACAGGACTTCTAACCCACCTCGATCCGGTGCTGGATTACCCAGTGGAAGCCCCAATTTCTCAAGCTAATAAAGGTTTTGTTTCTCGAGTTTATATCCAAAGTGTTCAAAATAGCTAGCTCCAGCATAGTAAGAGACGGTACCGATTTCTTTGATCGTCATTGCCATATAATATCAACAGCACATTTATAGTACTGCTGTTTTGCAGAAACACGGCACTTAAATTTCAAAGGTGATCATAGAGTACGAGCGCGACATTCAGGCATTATAGCAGCATTCCTTTTGTTCTTCCTTCCAAGGGCAGCACCTACGCGGTGGAACGTACAGGCAACAAACAGCCGGGCGATAAGCGTTCGCAGGAACAACGTAGAAGGAAGCACCTTGCACCAGTCCTCCTCCTCTTCCTCCTCCTGGCCAAAATAAAAGAGATATTCAATACACACACACACACACACAGAGTTGATATAGGTCAGTACAAGTGTAGCTCATCGCATTTCCTCTTGAGCAAGATCTCGGGGTTCGAATCCATGAGTACAAGAATCTTTATATCTAAGACCGACTCTGTATTCTGTATGAATTACCTGAGCTGGGTTCCTCTGATGCCTTGTTGGTGCCCAGGTGGGTGGTGACGCCTAAGCAGGCTTCCATCATTGTCGCCATAACCAGTATGCTGATGAACAGAGTCAGAGGATGTGATCTCGTCATTTGCAAAATCTCTAAATCTCACTCAAACTTTGAATCACCATGAGAGAGAGAGAGAGATAGAGAATTCCAACATGCACGTATATATATTTATGTGTGTGTGTATAATATCTATAGTGAGGTATACATAGTTATTACAGCTGTCGAAGGATAACCATGGCAAGGTACTTACTGTTTTCCATACATTCCTGAATGGGCTTATCTTGACAGGGATAGTATGTAACATAGGAGAAAATCTCATATGCTCGTATATGATAATAGTGACGTGGTTGGACGATATCAACGAGATTGTTATGCCTGAAAAACAAATTTATTACACATTATTCGTGTGGAAAAGAAGAGTACTGATGATCCGCGAAGCTTGTCGATGTGGTTTGCCCTCTGCATTTCACAATTCTCATCGAATGAACTCACCAAGCCTAATGTACCAGGAGGCATATATGAACTGCTCATGACATTCGACCTCCAATCTCTATGCCAGTCTCGAGAACACATGGGCCGGGATGGATATCCAGGTGTCCAGTCCCAACTTATGAACCATGAATACCTAAACTGCTCGGCGATGCAGCAGAGGACATCGGTCGAGCGGACGAATGGCGCAAAATTCCAGGACCTCAACTTCCTCAGCCAACTGCCCTGCGTTTTTTTTCCTTTTTTTTTTTGCCTTCTTTTAGTTTCATGTCGGATTACGAGCATTGTTGCTTGTAACCGGCCTCCTGACAAGCAAGAAGGGAAGACTGCTAATGTTAGTTGATTAGGGTGGTTTGAAAAGAGAATTAGTTAAGTAGTTTTGTCCATGTTGCGTAATATACTAAGAATAGATAATCAGGAAGAGTTGGGGAAGTTAGCCTCAGGATTCGGGCCTTAGGGACTCAACAGAATCTGTACAATCATATATAGTTTCAGGCGGCATTTGCTTCTCTTGCACTGTTTCATCATCTTCCTGTTCCTGCCTGCCTTTTGCTAAGGGATAAGCTCTCTGCGAGCGGAGGGAGCGTAGAGAGAGAGAGAGAGAGACGGCATGGCGGATTATTCAGAGGAGCGCCACCACCTTAACCCCTACACCGAGGACTCTGACTGTAAGTCCGAGCCACCTTTTCCTCCTCCTGCATCGCCCTTCTGTCGTCACAGATGTAGCGTATCCATTCGTTTGTCTTTCTAAGATCAAGCATGAAGACTTTGTCCTTAATTTTCATGAGAAACCATACTCAGAACTGCAATATATGACATAACTGCACTTCCCCGTCCTCCGCCTCGAACCTTCACCGTCATTACTTCATGCAAAAAATCTCAGCTTTGCTGGTCTTCATGGCAACACATTGAGAGGCCATGCCGAAGGATGTAGGAGGGAATAAACTCTCTCCTTTTGCTGCACTCAGTTCATCTTACATTTCTCTCCCTTCAGATATGAAACATAATTAAGCATGAAATGAGCCACCAAGCCATCTCAGACTAGCAATTCGTGCTGATATGTCATTGCCATGCAATTTGCCATCAAACACATTATCACTGACCGCAGATATAATTCAATGCAGATATTGAAGTAGAGGATGATTGCCCAATTGAGCAGGTGAGGATGACAGTGCCCATGACTGATGACCCGACCCTGCCGGCCTTGACGTTCCGGACATGGGTCCTGGGTCTCACTTCGTGCTGCCTCCTTGCCTTTGTGAACCAGTTCTTCGGGTTCCGCCAACACCAGCTCTACCTTTCGTCTATCCCTGCCCAGATTGTGGTCCTCCCCTTGGGGAAGCTCATGGCGGCGACCCTGCCCTCAAAGTCCATTAGTGTCCCACTCACTGGTTGGTCATTCTCCATGAACCCAGGCCCCTTCAACCTCAAGGAGCACGTGCTCATCACCATCTTCGCTAACTCAGGTGCCGCTGGTGTCTACGCGCTCCACATCATCACTTCCGTCAAGGCTTTCTACCACCGCGAAATCAACCTCATTGCTGGCTTCTTGCTGGCTCAGACAACTCAGGTATACCCAGAATGGGACATTCATCCAGCTAAATTCTTTTCCTCGAGAAAATATTTATTGGGATTTCCCATTTTCCTTTCTTTTGCTCGTTCAGGATGTACATAACCGTAATCTACATATCATCCTAACAAAAGCAAACTGAGAGAGGGACTTTGGTGATGCGATTTTCACTAGTGGGACTTCTAGTTCTCCCCTTTTATTTCCCCATTCCTTCCGTCCCATGTCCATGGTCCCTGGAAAAAAAACAATAAAAAAATGTTACAAAACTAAATAAACGGACACATATAATTGCCAGATAATATTGAAAAGACGAGTATCATAATTATGCACTTCCTGTTTTTTCTTCCCTTGATTAATGAAACTCAGCTGCTGGGATATGGATGGGCTGGTCTATTCAGGAGGTACCTTGTGGATTCCCCTTACATGTGGTGGCCCTCCAATCTTGTTCAAGTCGCCCTCTTCAGGTGCTTATCAATGAAAATCCTCTAGTAATTTTCCTGGCAAATACCACATTCATGATTTCTCGTTGATGGGACCTTGGAGAATATGTTGATCTCTTCCAAAAAAAGTAGTGATGGATTTTGACTCTATCCTCTTTTGGGTCTAATGAAATAGGTGCATGTGACATTGCAGGGCATTGCATGAGAAGGAAAAGAGACCAAAGGGAGGTCAGACGAGACTGCAGTTCTTCCTCCTAGTCTTCATCTCTAGCTTTGCCTACTACATTGTCCCTGCATACCTCTTCCCTTCGATCTCATCCATCTCTGTCGTGTGTCTCATATGGAAGGACTCAATCACGGCCCAGCAGATTGGATCGGGCATGCACGGGCTTGGGCTTGGGTCTTTCGGTTTTGACTGGTCCACAATCGCAGGTTTCCTAGGGAGCCCTCTTGCATCGCCTGCCTTCGCTATTATCAACACCCTTGTCGGGTTCTTCCTCGTGACTTATGTTGCGCTCCCGCTTCTGTACTGGAGCAATGTGTACGATGGTCGGAAGTTCCCCATCATCTCTCACCACACCTTCGACAGTGCAGGCCAGATCTACAACATCTCCCGGATCCTCGACAAAAGAGATTTTCACATCGATCAGGTGGCCTATGATGGGTACAGCAAGCTCTACCTCAGCGTCTTCTTTGCTCTCATCTACGGGCTAAGCTTCGCCACATCGGCTGCGACTCTCTCGCATGTTGCGCTCTTCCATGGAGGGTAAGATTCCAAATGAGTAATAATCTGCGTCTTTGAATATGGGGCCAGAGCGGCATGTTATATAATCAACAGACAACTGGGCCATGTCAGAGAACTATCAGATTCGGAGCAAGACACTAACCTAAGAAATCACAAAATGGGCTATTTCAATCTGATTCGGTTGAAGTGGGAATCTTTTTCCCATTTCAAATTTTAAAATGATACGTTATTTGAACAGATGGTCATCTTAATCCATAGTAGTAGAGTAAAAAAGGGAGTAATATCATAAAAACAGGCTCTCGGTTAAGCAATCTGTTGTCCCAAAAATGCCACTGCAACAGGACAATTTGGACAATGTGGAAGAAGACTGGGGAGGCATTAAAAAATCAAATTGGGGACGTGCACACAAGGCTGATGAAGCAGAATTACGATGAGGTACCGCAGTGGTGGTTCCACGTCATCTTGGTTTCGATGGTGGTACTCGCCCTTTGGGCATGTGAAGGTTTTGGCAACCAACTCCAGCTGCCATGGTGGGGAGTCCTGCTGGCTTGCGGGATTGCTTTGGTCTTCACATTACCTATTGGAATAATCACAGCAACAACCAACATGGTAATGAACAGCTTATATATGGCGTATTTTGAGATTTTAAGAGCTGGAGATCTAAATAATCAAAATCAGTAACTTGGTTACGGTTCAAAATTTTTTAAAAAAAATGCAGCAACCGGCGCTAAATGTCGTCACGGAGTTGGTGATCGGTTACCTCTATCCTGGGAAGCCTTTGGCAAATGTGGCTTTCAAGACATACGGTTACATCAGCGTGTCCCAAGCTCTCACGTTTCTGAGTGACTTCAAGTTGGGTCATTACACAAAGATCCCGCCCAAGTCAATGTTCCTTGTGCAAGTAAGCATTTCCTCCAAACTCCCATTTCTCTCACTAAAGCTGGATTTCTATTCATATGCAAGCCTAGATCTCCAAAGCGGTCTGCCTTCTCAACAATTGCAACAATAACACTCGGAGTGTTGTGCACATTAAGCTCTTGAAAAAAAACCATAAAAATTAGCCATATCTAATATTTTCTGATTTATATTTATGTGGTCTTATATACAATTTTTTGAATTTAACGGTAAGGCAGGGTTAAATCCACCAAATTAAATCGATCACGAAGACTTCATGGCAAGTTAGTGAGATTTACTCCAAGCGTGCATAATCAACATTGGCCACCCTTTTGCAGTTGGTTGGGACAGTGGTTGCGTCTAGTGTTTACTTTGGTACTGCATGGTGGCTGCTCACAACCATCGACCACATATGCAATGCTTCCCTGCTGCCTGAAGGCAGTCCATGGACCTGCCCGGGAGATGATGTGTTCTACAATGCTTCCATCATATGGGGAGTTGTGGGTCCACTCCGCATGTTTACCAAGCTTGGAGTCTACCCTCAGATGAACTGGTTCTTCCTTATCGGGCTCCTTGCCCCTGTGCCTATATGGGCCATCAACAAGAAGTTCCCGAGCAAGAGATGGCTTGCTTACATCAACTTGCCCATCATTTTTGGATCTACACAAGCAATGCCACCAGCAAGATCAGTGAATTACATCACTTGGGGAGTCATCGGGCTCTTCTTCAACCTCTATATCTATAAGAAATCCAAGCCATGGTGGTCACGGCACAACTATATCCTGTCAGCTGGTTTAGATGCCGGGATTGCCTTCCTTGGGGTGGTACTTTACTTTGCTCTCCAATCAAGAGGCGTATTTGGTCCCGAGTGGTGGGGCCTCATGGCCAATGACCATTGTCTGTTGGCCTCATGTCCGACTGCTCCTGGGATCAAGGTCAAAGGATGTCCTGTATTCTAGCACAATGCATGTAAATTCCAAAGCAAAAACTCCTTAGTGCTTGATTTCTTTGTCAGAAGGCTCTGTACATAAGTAATTTTACAGAAGAACAATGAAGAAATGTAGCTCAAGATGAAATCAGATTTGCTTCACATGGATGACAAGGAAAACTCACCCTTTTTTCTCCTTCACTTTTTTCCCTGAGTTCATGCAGAAAGCATAAGAGTATATGTATACAACTTAGATAAAACTAAGATGAAGTTTACCATTTACCAGCATCACTGTCATCATGGCAATTCCAACCCTTCAAATCTTGTTACTATGTTTTTACTTCCCATGGCAAGTTATTTAGCTGCAAGAAATTCACTCTGATAAACTTGATAGAGATGTGGAAACTCAGGTCTATGCCCAAGTTCATCGAGTCAAGAATTTGGATTAAGCAATTAATTAAACCTCCAAACAGAGTCCACCGTTGCATAGCATAATACATTTTTCCACAACCCACTCATTTTTTTCCCGGTGAATCTTTCAAGACCTGCTTTAATTTCATCGATTTGATTCAATTAACTCCGTTCTTTTGTACATGGAACTTGATTTTGACAGACTTCGCTACCAGTAATCCCTACAAGAACATATACCATCTTTGAACAAATGGAAACGATTACGGTCCCGCACAACTATCTCTCGATTTGTGACTTCTGAAGCTATCTTAAGGGCCTCATGGCAGTCTTCACAAACTCGAAGGTTCTTCATGATCGTTATGGTTGTCCTAGCTTTAGTATTGATTAACCCAAAAACAAGAGCAAGCTTCTCGCTGTGATGATACAAGAATTTCTCCTTCTCGCTCTCCTCCACATCCAGAAGGATGACCGACGTATTAGGAACATAGCCTCTTGACTTCATCTTCCCTAGAAGCATTTCCCATGTTTGAGAGATCTCCTCAGCTCGATCATGAGCCAAGTCCCCTGCGACAAACTTGTGAATTTCTCCGTTTATGGTGATTGAGCTCCATCCTGGAGTCTTCTTCACCCCACGGGATCTCATCAACTTTCTCACCCTGGCTACATCCTCCCACCGCTTGGCATCGGCATAAATATTTGACAATACAACATAGTACCCATCGTTAAGTGGGTCCAACTGCGAGAGATGCTCAATTGCTTCTTCGGCAAGTTCAATGTTCTTGTGGACTGCACACCCACCCAAAAGGGCTCCCCACACAACCTCATTGGGGTCCATAGGCATATTCTCTATAAATTCACGAGCTTCCTTGAGGAGGCCTGCTCTGCTAAGCAGATCAACCATACATCCATAATGCTCAATCTTAGGGTCCATCCCGTAGTCTCGAGTCATTTTAGCAAAATATTCTCGGCCCTGATCTACCAATCCCATGTGGCTACAAGCATGCAGGAGCCCAACAAAAGTCACCCCGTTCGGCCTCATTCTGATACAGACCATTTGGTCAAAGAGGCTCAGTGCTTCCTGAGCCTGGCCGTGCATCGCGAGCCCATAAACCATTGCAGACCACGAGACTACTGTCCTTTCCTCCATGGCATTGAAAACCTTACGAGCTTCTTCCAAGCATCCACATTTCACGTACATATCAATTAAAGTGTTTGAGATTTGAACATTCTTCTTAAAGCCGCTTTTATCCGAGAATTCATGGATCTCTCTCCCGAGATCAAGCGAGCCCAGAGCAGCACAGGCTGCCAAAACTGCCACAGTGGTAACCTCATTAGGCCTCATACCTGTTCTCTCCATTTTCCTGAATAACCGTATCGCCTCCTCAGGTTTCCCACATTGGACAAGGCCTGAGATCATCGCAGTCCATGACCTCACACTCCTCTCAGGCATTCGGGTGAAATAACCGTGAGCTCCATTGATGTCTCCCCGCTTCAAGGACTGGGTTATCATAGTGTTCCAAGTGACAATATCTCTGTTGGGCATGTTATCGAACAGCTTCTGTGCGTCGCCCATCTCCCCGCACAGAGCATAGAGGTTGACTATCATGTTTTCAAGAAATAGATTCCATCTGAATCCGAGTTTCTCAACGTACCTGTTGAAATCACATCAACAAGTACCCAACAAAATGTTCTGAGACATCTCAGAGAGACACATTAATGCAGAGAAACAACCCATTTGGCAAGTAAAAGGAATCCAAAATTTAGAGTCTCCAAAAAGCAATTTTTGCGAGAGTTACCCATGAACAATCTTCCCATTTTCAAGGTCAAACAACTTCGTGCAAGCCTTGAGCACGAAGGAGCAGGTGAAGGTATCGGGCAGGACGTCGAGCTCCCTCAGACGGCAGAAGAGAAATACAGCATCGGAGGGGCAGTCACCTTCGGCTAGAGCTTTAAGGCACGAGTTCCAGAGGGAAGTGGTGGAGGCGGGCCCCTGGACAAGGGTTAGGATCCGGTGGGCATAAGGAAAGTCAGCGGGGGAGGGGCCGCAGACAGCCGCGACGCGGGGAAGGGGTAGGGATGAGAGCGGGAGACTGGACTTGATGAGGTGGGCGTGGAGCTGCTTGAGCTCCCTTGGGGAGTTGAAGCTGTGGAGAAGAGCGTGGGGTGGAGGAGGAGCAGAAGGAGGAGAGGCGTAGAGGGATATGCAGAGCGTATCCATGTCCGGCGAAGCTTTCCAGAGGAACAGTTATTGTTACATTATATGAAACCAGTTGTAAGGTGATTTCACCAAAGGTCAACTAATGGAAGACAACGTCACCACCACCCCCCCGCTCGCTCTCTCTCTCTCTCTCTCTCTAGGCCATGAGCCGCAGCACATCCATAATTTTGGTTCGTGGGAGATTATGTTCTTCATGCCTTGCTAATATGTCATTTGGTCTTTTACGAGCGTTCGAATAGTTCTGTACCTGTTCTATTGCCTATACCCAGGAATCTTCAAAAATGTATCCATTATTGAAGACAGCAAATTGTCTGTTCTTGTTCTTGGACACATTTCATGAGGTCAAAAGCAGACGACACAGGAGGGAGGAGGTATGATTTATCCCTTTCTATGTCTTATACTGATACACTGATTCTGATTTTAACCAATCAAGATGTATGCCTCTCTCTTTCGATGGGTCACTGTGAATCTCACCTATCTGGGCTGTGTACGTGTCTGCCTCTTCACTTATCCCACGCTAATTTTATCCTTGATATGTGAAAGATACTGTTTAGATATTTGTCTGCGGGAATCATGTGTCTGCATGTCTGCAAAATGCCAACTAAAACCATCGACTTCTGCGGCTGCTGTTGTGGGTTTAAATCCGTGTAGCACTTTCGACTCCGTGATCTGCATGCAAGGTTTTTGCGAGTTCTAGTTGTTTTCTGATGCAGGGTTCTAGCTCCACCTCTTCCCCGGCAATCCGGTACAGGTACAGTTAAAAGTGAGACAGAGCTTAAGCAGATGCCTTCTGCAAGTTCTGCGCACAAGAATAAGGCTCTCAGTAAATCAAAATGCAGATGAGAAGGACCAACCAGGTTAAACCTCAGAAGTCCTTGTTTACATCTCCCTCCAAGAGAAGTTGATGGGCCAGTGGACGAGAGGCTTCTGTCTCATTGGAAGGTAAGTTTTCTTTGCTGGAAACGATCTGCTTGGATGTTTTGGAAGTTCATGGCTTCATGAGACGCTCGAGTAAAATGAGGGCCGGGATGTCAACTCTAAGGATTAATTGAATCATGCCATTCTCTTTCATAATGAAATCCACTCCCTCATATACCTTTTTATCTTTCACCTCTTCCTCGGTTCTTCCTCTCCCACCTCCTCCACCTACCTACTGCCCTACCATGGCAATTTCCAGTGCCTCTCCTCTCCAATCCCCTCAAGATCCCAGCACCCGTGTGTCCTTCCCTCTTCAACGTAAATGGCAGCACAACCAGCGACGTCGGGGCATGAGTATCTTGCATGACTCCTCCACTAACCTCATCGTTGACATGAAATGGTAGTCTGTGATTTTCCATGCGATGGAAAGAAGTTTGTGCTAAATTGAATAAAAGTGCAACGTTCCCCTGCCTATAAATTGCCTCCTTTTTCTAGTCAGATCTTTTACGTGCTTCAAGTGTGAAGTTCAGAAGACTTCAATAATTATTCATGTTTTTTTTTATACTGTGATCGCAACTAACGTAGTAGCATCACCGAGAATTGGAGTAGGCTCTCAATCTCTGGCAACATCAACTGCCTCTGATGGCCAACAGAACCTCTGACCCAGTGGAGCCTCTCCGTGGAATGGAGCTACAAGATCCTAGTATAACATGCAGAAGACATGGTATTTCCATGTTAACTAAGAACAGGACCTGGGTGCTGATTTTTAATCACCCACATATGAATGGTTATGGGCTGTGAAATGCAAGAGCAAGCACAGAAAGCAAACCATATCATCCTGAAGACTCAGTATTTAGATAGCTTGTTTGACAGTGTTGTTCTCCTAAAACTAGTTCAGTCTGGGTTGAGAATGAAAACCCGTCTGACCCAGTGGAGCCTCTCTGTGAAACAGAGCTCCGGAAATGCCTGTATTCATGACATCTTTCAACTCTCTGAGACATAAGTTTATCTTTGTCTGTTCGAATTTCTGATAGAGCGAAGCTTTGGCTGTCTGGATTCCCTCGGTGGGCCAGGAGCTGATGAGCCTGCAAGTGAACCCCTTGTACAACATTCCACACGGGCCAGCTCAGGCCGGTCACGGGGCCTTTGGGCTGCAACAGCCTGCTCAGGCAATGGCTGGTGCTCTGACTGCCCAACTCGTTCAGCAATTTTAGAATGGAACCGCCGAATCTGCGGGACTTCCTTCTGGTGCTTATCAGCTCCCTCAACGAGCCCAGGTCAGTCCGAACACTAATTTCTTAAAGGGTAAGGCATTTTCTTCTCATTGAGGCAAACGAGGAATCCTGCACGAGAATACTCGTATCAGTTTGTTATGGAGGGAGGAAGGTGGCTTCTAATTCACCATTAAGATTTATTCCACTTTATCCTTTTGGCTTGCTGTCGAATCTTCACGTTTAGCTTATCAATGAATGATAATGGATCTACCAAAATTCATTTGCTGCTGCTGTTTCGATGGCCATTACCATGGCACCAACTCCTGCTACTGTCCTTTTCGAGGTGTTGATTTCATGATGCTGAACTGGATACATAACATCTCTTATGGTTCTTCTGCCTTAGATCATTACCTAATGGAATCAGCAGAAAATGGAGCAAAGAGTGATTCTTAGTACGGATTTTGCACCAAGTAAACTCTTAAATATCCTTGAAATAAATTACATCAGGTCCAAACTTACGTTTGAAGTACATGAAGCCCTCTCAAGTCCTCAGTCTACAAACATCCATAGGAAACAAAATTTCTGCAATGTATCTACACAGTCACGTGGAAAACAGGCACAATCGGATGACCATCACCCTTTCTGCTAAGTGTCAAGGGAAGAGTGGATAGTGAAGCCAGTCAAGTCTGTGAGAGCTTTTGCTGCTGTATGTTTTCTGCTATGCACGGCACACGTTTTGATTGATGTAGTTCTACAGAAGGGTCATATAATCGGCTTCCTGTTTGGAAATGGAGATTATGAGACTCATGCATATGCTGGAGAGACGGCTAAATGATCACGCCTGTCAGCAATGAATCTTTGGCAGAACCTCTCGAACTTGCCTGCCTTGATTGATTCTCTTATCAAGCGGAAGAAACCCAGATAATGGTGAGTATTGTGCCTGCAACGAAGATATATAAACAACAGACAGATGTGAGAATCAATGTTAATGTTTTTTCACAAGAAACTAGGGGGATGATCATCTATGCGTTTCCAATCACTGGTAATGTTACAGGTTTGCCCTCTAAAACTTCCTGTGACTACCTTTCTCCTTCGAAACCTCTCTGTCAATTTGTCTATATTACTGACACCATTACAACTAAAGAATGTCACTGTAAGTTAAAACTTCCTGAATTGATAAAACAATTCTTGACGTATATAGGCATTCCATTTTGACTCATAACTCAGGAAAAATGAGATACCAGCTCTTTTTTTTTCAAGCACGAGTTTATTTTCTTGAAAAAAATTATCCAATGGTACACCGTGTCCAGTTGTACTGAAGTCACATTTAAGATTCCAAAACTAAAACCAAATGATCACTTCAGTCGATCTGAAAGTTCAACGGAAGAAAACTTATTATAGGCGTATCTCAAGACAATAGTAAATATGCAAGTACTCTTTAAGAAGAAAGCAAGGGAGCGAGTCAATACAGTTCGAGTAGAGTCTGCGCAAGCATCTCATGAACATTGAGAAGGTGATTGATATAGGCCTTAGAATGATTCTTGCATGTATAGCAGCTACATCCATCAACTATCGGCGTAGTGTCTTTCCTGCAGAATCAAGAGTGAATCAACACCAAGGACTTTTGCATTCTTTTCTGGATTAGAATAAAATTTTGAGAGAAACAAATAAATCCTACATTCATTATTAGTTAATAGAGCAGAGAAAGAACTCCAAAAGACAAAAGTACATAAATAATAGAAAATGAAAGATCCTAATAATTAGACTAGAAGTTGTCATCTTAAAAAAATTTAATTGGAGAGATTAATGTTTAATGCATCGTATTTACATGGCGATGTCTGATTTAAGTATACCTGTAAACAGTTGCCCTCAGATTTATCTTTACTGGGTCACTTCCTATGTCACTGGGCTGGAAAGTTGATATCTTGGATTCAATACCAACAAGTGGGAAGATAAGGGCAAACCCTCCAAGCGTGATATGGTGAATGTACCTGCAAATCAATCATATGATACAAGTCAATTATTAGCAAAAGATTCACAACAGGGAAAAAAGCCCCATATATGAGCCACAAGAGACGATGAAGGTACATGGAGTCAAAGAGGTCAATTCCAGCAGCAACTCCCTGCAGCACCTCCTCTGCGTAAAATTTTATCTACATAGTCAATACTTAATAATCAAAACATTTCATAAGCATTGGATACTTCTTATTTAATGACAAGGTTGCCAAGGTCGTCAACCTCAGGCTCATGAACACCCCTACAAGTCCATGCATTAAGTCAGCAGGCAAGCCTGGGCAATAGCCTCATGAAAGGCTATACATGCAGGAGGATTCAATCTCATTACTGTAGGCTTCCCAAAAGGCACACACAGGTATGCAGCGCTGCACTAGAAATTGGATATCATGGATTTGCACTGAACAGATAATCAACATCTCAAGGCAAAGGGGAAGTGGGCAGCAATCCTTTTCCTAGTTCCAACACATTAGATCATACAAGAAGATGAGTGCCATAAACTTTTTCCAATCAAGTTGTCTTCCTTAAGAGCAAAAGGACCTTGAAATGTTCTTAGGCCAAAAAAAAGAGGGAAAACACCAAGAAGTGTGGAAGAAGTTAAGGCCTGGATAGACCACTGTACCTGGAAGATCAAGTCCAGAGGTCAAGCGTGGCTTTTCCCGGGGCAAATTGTCCTGAGCAAGGAAGCAGCATCGAATAACAACAGACATGAAGAAACTGGAAAAGAAAAACGAAGCAATAGGGGGCAATGAATGTATTAAGTTACTCACACAAACAGCATTTAGAAGAGCAGGACGCTCATCCATGCTCTCTCCAAGCCCAAATCCTCCAATCCAATATCCTACGTAATAAATTTCTCATCAAATCAATTACCTAAATGAATTGAACTGACCAACATTTGAATCTCAATAAATTAGTGAAATTCAAGATAGTGAACAGCAGGAAATAGCGGATACCTGAGACATTCCGCCTAGCTACCTCTTTTGCACAGTGTTGTCGTAATTGTTCATTGGACCCACCAACAATTGCCCCAAAAACTTCTCCATCCATCTGCTTGTTAAGACCAATGTATGCCTCACATTATATATTGAAATATGGGAATGAAAGAGAAAGCTCTTAAACCTAATGCAGAGGTTTTATATGTAACATAGTTTTTTAAAAATATATATAGAGGTTTTATGAGAATGATTAGGATGCTCTTAAAACCTAATATAAAGGTTCAAACATCTAAAGCAATAATTATAAGGCCACCGGAGTTAGATAAGACTTTAAATTACCTAAGAACACAATCAAATGGAGGTAATGTGTGAAGTGACTGGTCATATACACAGACATGATGTGGATAACATGTCACAAAAACAGCATGGCACATGAAATGGAAATGGTTACATAGATTTGAAACTAGAAGATGATATGTATTAAAAGGAAACTAGAAAATGAGCGGTGACATCATACTGCATGACGAGTTTGTCTAAAACATTAAGTTCATAATAAACAAACATAACAAACAGAAAGGAAATGACAGTGTCACTAGGAGATGAAACCAGAAGGTGAGAGCTTAAGCTTCATTGCCGAACACAGTTTTAAGGAGGATGCTTCTCGATCAACCAGAAAGGCAACATTTACAAAAAGATATCCCAGAGAGGTTCTTTGTGCAATACCGGCCTTAGTTCAATACACTCATCAAGCCATTTCACAGTTCGATCCACTGAGGAAGCATTTCGCTTATCAGACACCCATGCAGGAACCTCATCAGCCAATGTCACCCAGATGTTTGACCTCAAGGAAGATATCAGTTCCACGTATTCTACAGGTTTGATCTGCGATTGTACCATAATAAGAAATTATTCAAATGCATTAATCCCCGGGAAGGCATTAGCTGTTAAAAAAACAAGTTAAGCAATTTCTTAGTTCTCACCAAGCGACGACCACAGGGCGTCTCGAAAGAAGGTCCAAATTTATTGCTTCCATCATGTGAAGGAATGCATTGAATGGAGTCTCTTGCAACAGCTACGAACTCGCAGTCGTGCAAACCGAGCATTTGGTGTATACCTCCGATTTTAGATATAATCTCCGGTGAAAGGCCGTCCAAGCTACAAACATCAGAGACAAAGACTCGAGAGCTGTCATTCCGTCAAACATCTGAAGCTGCAAAACAACAGCTACAGAAACCACTCCTGAAGCTCCCGAGTACATAAAGAAAAAAAAAAAAGCCGGTGGGGGTGGGGCGGAGGAGAGAAGAATCGATGCAGAGACCGTGAAGAGAAGAGAAGAGAAGGGGTGTGATCGACTGCGAAGCTTTACGTACAAGTGGAGGGGGCTGAACTGGAGCAGGCGGGAATCGGGAGAAGGAAGAGAAGGGAGGAGGTCGGGGGAGATGAAGAGAGGCAGCCCCTTCCGGGTAGGGAGCAGCAGCGACGGCGTCTCTACCTCGAAGCTGCCCAGCTGCAGAGTACCCGCCCTCGCTCTCCCGTTGCTCCATGCCTTCACTGCGAACTTCATCTCTCTCATGTTAACGGAGGGTTTACCCATGGACTTAGAGCGAAAGAAGGCGAGGAATCTTCGCATCCGGTTTGGTTTTCAATTGTCCCACTGAACCGGCTCGGACCAATAGGGTCCTTTGTTGGCAAATAAACTCTGGAACCGATGGCAAACCTTTCCGGTCTTTTTAGTCTTTACCCTTTGTAATTGATGCATCAGCATCCATCAGTTGACAGTGAAGCGACTATTAGCTGAATTCACTGATGCTGGCTAAGAGCCAGGTTCGTTTCCGATAAGTCGTAGAACAAACCTACCCGAATTGAACTTGAGTGTAGATTACGATGTATACAATAACATATATGTAATTGGGTTCCAGCAAGAAGCAACCAAGCACCTCCCATAAAAACATGCAACAGCTTGTGAGAAGTATATGCTGCTTGCAGGTGAATTTTGTTGGTAGTAATGGAGCCAAAATTACACACACAGCTAGCTAGCTACCACTGCAATCACTAAATTTGGCTAAAGAGAGTGCAAAGCAACTGAAAGTGAGAATTAAGACAGCAAGAGGGCATCTCCTAAGGCTTCCAAACCTTCATGGTGCAGTCTTCACTGTACGTGGCGACAAGGTTCCGGTGGGGATGGTGGGTGGCCCCGATGACATCCTTCTCATGAACCTGCGAGAGAGACGATAGGGGAGAACACCAACAATCATCTTGAGTAATGATAAGATTGTGTGCATGAGAGAGCTGAGGGGAAGTCCTATAAAGGATGAAGAGCATGTGACCACCACACTTGCCCTCCAACATGCTGTTCTTGCAACTCAAAACCCAATTACCTTCATAAGATGCTCTAGTTTACCCGATTGGTAGCTGAAACAGTAGATGTACCTGCAAATATTCAACAAATTGGTACATCACTTATGTATAATTGAATATGTACAGGCAGAATTCTCACACCGAGTACTAATATAAATCGTGTAACAAACTTAAAAGCGATAGTAGGATAAGAAAGGTATAAAAATGCCCATGGATGACAAATCAAGAGATCGGAATCTCCTATCCAATCATGTCTTTTTAATACGAGAGAATAAAGCAGTTGGGTAGCATACCTATCTTCACCAATGCAGTATATCCATTCCCCTTTAGGGGATACACAGGCAGCCACAAAATCACCGCCCTCTCTTTTACCGGACGAGAAACTCTTCACCACCTACACCTCAATGTTAGATAACAAATTATCTTCTGGCTTCACAAGGAAAATTGTCCAAATGAACTAAGTTTTTTCCTCTTTCTCTTTCTCTATCCCTATCCCATAGCATAGGTGCAGCCTTCGAATCAATAAAGGTTTGTCCATGAAGGGCTATTCAGAGTCTATTGGATCTCTCCAAAGAAAAATGACTCGTTTAGAACGGAGCCACTACGAAGAATATGTCTAGAAAATCCTAAGGCTTCTTGGTGGCAATTAGATAATGAAAGTCCTCGATGTCAGTAGTTTGTCCAAAAAAAAACATAGGAAAGTTTTGGTTTCTCATGTAAGCAGATGAGCAAAAGTAACCTATTGGACCAGAGATTTCTCAGTGAAAGGTCCACTTGATACCAGTTCTCCTCGTAAAACTAGCCAGTTCATGCATTACTTTTTCAGATCAGGCCAGAATCACTGAAGCTCCAGCAGGTTCAATGAATGATCTTCTCATAACAAAATGCACCAAAAATAGAAATAGAAAACTAAAAGCCTATGATGATTTCAAGTGAAAGCAATCACCTGTCCTTGAAGTGTCATTATGTATATTGAAGATGTCTTGTTACAAACAATAATATGATCAGTATTCTTGGGAAAGAGATGGACAGAATTAACTGAAGCATCACCTCCCTGAGAAAAACAAAATAAGAATTAGATCAAGAGATTGTCATAATAGAAACTTGGAGCTAGCCAAAACATATGTAACAATCTTACCCTCAAAGGAGGCGGTGGCTTAAACGTATGCAGACAGTCAGCTGTCTTCACATCCCAGACCTATAAGACACATAAGATTAGTTGCAGGCTTCAGTCTCAAGAATGGAGCATAAATTGAACTTTAGACTGGTGATCATACCTTCACGGTGCAATCACTGGAGGCAGTAATAACACGACTTCCATCATTGGTGAAGATTGCATCATTCACATAAGAAGAGTGACCTCGAAATTCTTTTAGCAACTTCCCAGATTTAAGGCCGTGAATTCTGCATTAATGACAAACTGCTCATGCAAAATTTCTACTGGAAGAGCAGAAAACACGAAACAAATTGCAGATTATCCAGATATCTCTTAAAAGGGATCATCTTTTGCCCAGTGCAGATCTAAAACAAGATTCATTTAGACCCAGATCAATCAAAGCATTTGCTATGCAATCACAATCATCATCTGCCCTACGGCTATTATTAGCCATGATTGACATGGTCTAAGAAATTTTGAGTTAAAAAGAGGAGGCTAAGTATCCATTTAGCCCTAATTTCTACAGAAGAAAGTTCCCACATGCTGTGGTAAAAGATACACATGCATATAATGTATCTCTGTGTTATATATTAATTTTCCAATCAAAGGGATAAAAACTAAAGAACTCCGTATTCCCATATGCAGGATAAAATTGCTGAGCACAATATATAGGCCAATAGCAAAAAATCATCAATGGATTAAGAAGCTTGGAAAACATCTTGGTGCTTGAACAATAATCTGCATATAAAAAACGACAAATGAACTAACCTAGCTGTGCTGTCAAATGATGTGCTAAGAAGCTGACTGCCATCACGAGAAAAGACAAGACTGGTGACCCCCTGAGAATGTGCACGCTCAAGTCGGCGCAAGCATTGACCGGTTCTAATGCGCCAGACCTGAAAATAAATCATTGAACTTGACAAACGGTTGCAAATGTCTTCATAAAATATATGAAGGGGAATTAAAAGATTAAATAATTTCTCAGGTGGTGAGATAAAAATGCCCATATTTGTTTTAAAAAATGGCCATATGTTTTTCAATTGAGCTCTTCTTTTTTTTGGTTGCTGGCCACGGTATCCAAGCAGGCTAACTCTTCACCAAGCCCAGTCAGGACATGTAAGTTTCCATTTATTTCCACCATGCCTTCAATCTAAGGATTGGCTGGTTCAATAAAGAGAGTCCAGTCACTTACAAAAACAGCACTAATTAATTCTAGGGGATGTAGCAGAAAGCTCCTGTTAGAATGTATACTTCACCACATATCAAGAACCATGACATTATTAAATGTCACTAAACTAAACTTATAAAAAAAATAAAAAGTTAATTATACTGGCATGATCATTTCATTTCCCACATTTTTAGTAATAAATATGGATATTTTATTTCCTATTTTATTTTCTTGAAGATACATGCTAAAGATTAAATAAGCCCACTAAGCTCTTCCATTGAACTTCTGTGTACTAAGTAATATTCAATCAGCATTAAACAAACAAGTCAACAAGATCTAGCCCACCTTGTAATAAATCAACTTACTTTAATCTTTCCATCTTGAGACCCGGAGGCAAGCATCTCAGAATCTCTGCTAAAATTAACACAAAGGACAGGATCATCATGCATCATGAATGTTTCCTGCAAAAGTTTGATAAAGATTAACAGTTGCAAAGTAAAGTGCATGCTTAGAAGTCCCCTAGTCTAAGATCCGTATCAAGGTAGTTTTGTCCTTTCACTAGGATCAAGCCATTTATTGCCATAATTGGTTTTGATATTTAATTCCTCCTCAACTCTAGGAGCAATAAAGCTGAAGCACCCTCTATGGTGCAGTGGACTACCACAGGTAGTATCTTAAATGACAGTCAGAAAATGAGTGTATGAACTCCATTGATGCTATAATACAGGTGCTTTACTTCATTTAGTAGAAAGGCTGTCACATGAGATTGAGATATTCATGTACTTTCAAAAGCTTAAATTTTCTGCTTACATTCATATGATAAGAATGTTTGCTTCAAAGTGAAAAATCTATGAAATTAAAAGATTAAGTACTTACATCAGCCTGATATTGCAGATCCTTCTTGAGCTTGCCACTCATGTAGTCCCAGACCTGGTGTTGATCAATGACCCATACTTCCATTCAAAATTCTTCTTTGACAAGTGACATACATTTAACTTCAAGGGGAAACAATATGCATAGCTCAATTTTCAATCCTATTACCTCAACAAATCCATCAACAGAGCAAGAAACCAGAAACTGTCCATCAGGTGAAAACCTAGCACATTCTGCATGACTTTTTGTACCAAACTGCATAAGCAAGCATCAGTATCTGACACCATCAGCTTTCTTGAAAAGAATATAGCAACTATGCAAAGTAATTAAAGCATTATAACTACAATTGCAGCAACATTAAAGCAATTTTCGGGACTAAAAGGCTGTTTCATCAAGAAAGTAAACTAGATAAGCTAAAAGGATATTAATAGATATGGAAGCTGAAGTACACATATCACAACTAGACTACCTTAATTGTGTGTGAAAGGGTAGTTGGATACATGTCATCAACATCTTGTTTCATTGCAGCTGTTCCCCTAAATAAATCAAACTGCGTTCCTGGAGGAAGCAATCCTGAAAGCAGAAAGCAAGATCAGGATTCCATGAAATATAAATTATAGGTGGAGCAAAATATAGAAGTAGCAGAGGCAAGGAAACCCATTTTCTACTTCTGAGCAACAACCATGTCTAAAACACATTCTCGCATGCTAAGTAAAAAACCCATGTGATTCTGCAGCTGGAGCATTCATATAGATAAGTTTTCTTTTTTAAAACAATAAGTAATGCATTTATATAGATAAGTTGGACCAAAATCTTGACTTCGAACATATGGTTGGCATACCAAGCTGCTTCATTGAAAAAGCCTATATTTACTGAATACAGGGAAATGGGAGATGAATTAAATAGAGTGTTGAAAATTTTGATATTATCATTATTCAGAAACTATATTTTAGAATATCAAATAAATTAGGTAGTTTAGATTCTCAAAACATTTTAGATTTGATTTAGATAATCTCATGATATTTTAGTATTATTTGTTTCCACATTTTATTGTTATTTTGAGTCCATAAATAGGCAAATCACCTAATGTAATTTATGGAGTCACTCAATAAAGAATTATCAGTTACTTCCATGTGTTCAGTCTTCGGGCCACCACATTCTATCATTCTATCCACTCCTCCTCTATCTTTTATATAAAATTTGACAAAGAGGAAAAAAATGATACCTTGGTGCTGCTGCCATTTGAGGGCCTGACCGATCAGTGCCATTAATCGAGAAGGTGGCACCACAGAAACCTCTGCTGCAAGAGCTAAAATACCAAAAGGGGGGGAAAAGGGGGAATTTTGAAAACCTCAGATCCTTCAAGTTAAAGGGAAATACAACACGTTGTGACACAATAATTTGGTATACATTAGCTTCATATCCTTTCCTTATGTAGTTGCACTTTTCCCCTTTCTACAAACATTTTTATCGGACAAGTTCCCTTCTACTAACATGAATACATTTGAGGCCACATCAGAGTTAGAGTTGAAGTTAAATGGCCATCTTAAGAACTAGATATGAACAATACCTTGAGCAATCTGTGCACGGCACTTTTCTTTTGTTGAATCTTGGTAAACCTGTCATACAATAAGATTAAGTCAAGTCCGAAGTCATTTTGAATCAGAGTTCAAAAATTGAAATCATCCATGGTGGACTAACTACAATGCAGAAAGAATTGCATTAGGATTTTCCAAATCAGATGACACAAGTGGTGGTGTCCACTCAACTGCTAGCAGTGTTATTTGCCAAAAAAGTGTCAACATGCAGGTTATGGTCAAGTTTACCATTTTTTTAACAGAAGATGGTGAATTTTGTCTCCAATATCCTTTTGGATTGTTGGATGTAATGAGTCAAGAGAAACAAGCTAGGATAAGATGAATCTATATGTTCTTTATTGCTGGAAAGTGACTTCTACTTCATGTGAACCAACCCTAACTATAACTGTGCAAAGAAAACTGTTTGAAGAAAATGAACTAACTTGAAAAAAGGGGCTATAGCATTTGTTAATTTTTTGTTTGCAGCTAGAACCTAACTACTCTAGAGGTCTTAAAATTATTACAATCCAACTTTTCATAAGCAAAGTTCTTGATATGAAACACCAAATGGAACTTTTACAACAAAGGATAGGCATCAACTATGACATTACTCCCCGAGAAAACCATAATCAGACTGAGCAGGTTCTCCAACCTCATTTGGATCGAAATAGGTCCTGACAAGGAGATGCTCCAGACGCAAGTATCTTTCAGGTTGCTCCTGCTTCATGACACCCATTGCCTGTGTCTGCCTCAGAATGGCACGGGCAGTGTCTAACTCTCGAAGCTCGATCATTTCCAATACAATCTGCGAAGAATAAGTAAAACACTATGAACTCAGAAATTTCAAAATGTGAGAAATATAACCTTTTCAAGTATTTTGTTTATGTATCTCTCTCATGGACATGATACAAAAATGACCCCATTCTAAAATTCTCACAACAAGGGAAACTGAATAAACATGTCCTCAAGTTCACTATAAAAATTTTCAACGGACCACTAACTGACCTACTTTCCAATGGCCTCTTTGAGCCTTTTCTCATACTAACTTGTCATTACTCCTCCAGACATCACAATCAATAGCAACTTAGATGCATGTCCTCCTTGTTAGGGTATAAAATTATGTCCTCTTCAGACAATTTATAACACAGTCTAGTGCATTTCAGAAGCAAGAATATTAAGCTGAACCCACTACCTGCTCATACAAATCCTCCAATTTATTTCTTGGGAGCTTAAGTTGGGCCACTTGAGGCAATATTGCATCCCACCTTCCACTATTTATATCAGCAACAAATGTCTCAATGCTGTCCACAGTATTGAGTGAAACCTGACACTCACTCTGCAGCGTCTGAAACGTTTGGTGCAAAGAATTCTCTTTGCAGAACTGAAGAACGATCTTGATCACACTGAAAGGATTACACTTCAGACGTTAAGCTGAAGCCCATGTTACGTGGCACAAATTGCACAAGATAACATAAATAACATAAAAGCACATAAGAGAAATTATTAGATTCTTTTTCATCAAGAAATTTTTGGATAAAAATTAATTCTTGAAAATATTCTTTCTGAGGCCTCCCCTTAAGCAGGTTTCAATGATAATAATATCCAATATTTAGAATATCACACTCCCAAAATTCTTTAGCTTTTCTGCTGTAATTGGATTAAAGAGAGGTGTTATTCGAGGAAGAATTCATTGTTTCTTGATTTCCAGCCAGGAGAGGAAGAAAGATGGAGACAAGGATACCAACTTATCAAATATATAGCCACAAATCAAACTGGGAATCTAGAAAAGGGCAAAATTTGAAAAGGAAATCAGCTCCCCAACGCTTCTGACTGAACTCCAACTTACAATCACACCACTAAGCATCTCCCAAAACTACGAGTAAATTGCTGCTATCCACAAAATTATGATAAACCAACGCAGAAAATCGTTCATTGGACCGCAGAACGAAGAATACTCACTCTCGGGCTTCGATTTCCAACATTGGGGCCGACATCTTCGATAGCTGTGAAGGAGCTCGCCAGATTGCATGTACCAACCGGGGACAGGGACAGGGACAGAGAGAGCGAGAGACGGAGGGTTTAGGGTTTCTGCTTCGGCAGTGTCCTAACGTCCGGCTGGGCGGGTAGTCTGATTGAAATCCAAAACCAACCGAAAGTTCGCGGGTGAATTCCACTCAAATCACTTCTTTGAGGGCTAAAATGAAAATTCCAAATATTATGGGGAACATAATTAATTTAAGCACAGATGGGCTGCTGTTCTTGATTTGTCTTTAAGGGTAAATGGGCTTCGTAAGCCCATCTTCTTGTGGGTGGAGCCTCAGGCTTCTTCCTTCAAAAAGCCCCAATTATTGGCACGTCAGTGCCGATTCAGAACATATAAAATTCAACAGTCGCATGTTGCTCACAATTTACCGGGAAGTTTTCTGTAGATGACAACCTGAGGCGGCAAACCCAGAAAGGGGAGATCGATTTCGACATTTGACTTGTCTTCTTTTTGAGACAACATACACATTTCTGTCCTACGAAGGATTACAAGGACTACCAACAGTGCAGTGAATCATGTAGTCAAGTCGAACCGTGATAGAGGATGTAATGTAAATCGTGATCAAGATTGACCTCTCAAGGTTTTCTGCCTCAGTATCGTGCTGAAATTTTTAATGCTGTCTCTTCGGCATATTCTGTCTCTCTCACCGACATCTCCGACTTTACAAGGTACAAGGGGAGCCGAAGGAGAGTAAAGTACCTGGATATGGGCACATATAGTTCGAACTTCAATTATATCACCTTTGAATTCAATGTGAATCAACTAGCTTTTGGTCACCAAACATCAATCTTAACCCCCACTTTCGAATTCAAATTGTTCATCCAAGAATCCTCCAAATAGCACCCACCGATTTAAAATCTAGGAAAGAATCTAAACATAGTTTTGAGACCAAATCACGGGAAGAATGACCAACCGGACCACGTAGACTTCCTCGAGGATCACTTACCCAAATAATAAAATCTTCCCACCGAATCTTCTTGTACAACAGTGCGATGTTATATGCAGCAAGCAGGGCAGCTACCGCCTTAGCAAGTACCTACTAATTCTACCGCTCTAATTCTCATGCTGTCTGTCTAATCACTAAAAATGCATTCAGTCGGTACAATTACCATCCACAAGATTGAAAATTATAAAACAAAGGAGCTAGGAATGTTTTCCCATGAAGAATCAGTTAGTGACAATACCTAGTGGTGGACAAAGCTGACGGATTTCTCTTCTGGCATCTAGTCTAGATGAGTTAGCCTCAATCCCCCTGAAAATGGACATATTATGCTTCCTTGCTTCAACAAATTTCAGAATTGAGGTAACTATGACCCAAGAATCCACAAGCCTCCCTGTTATTGCACGGGTTCTGGACTAATACCTCTTCTCCTAGAGACTCTCAGAATCTTAGCAGCCTCTCTCATGCCACTAAGAAAAGCCCCATGCATTGTAGCTGGGTACTGCTTATTAGTCGCCTCTCCGGCGAAAAAGACCCTACCATCTCCTATGCTCTCTGAAAGAATATCGTAATCGTCACCAGAAGACCCAATTGCGACATATGAATATGACCCATAAGTGAAGTGATCTTTGCCCCACCTGGTACAGACTGCTTGAACTGGATCCGGAACAACTATGCCCTTCGGTTTGAATATTCCCCTCAGTACATCTAATACCCTGTTTATTGATTCCAATGGAGACATCATCTCGAACTTGATAGCAGCTTCCCCTGCCACAAGGGCAATAAGAAGAGGGCCCCCTGAGACCGAGTGGTAACTGTAGAACAAGAAGAACTCGCCCCTCATTGAAGAGTCTTCAGCCAAATGCCCGAAGGTGTCGATATCAGCTCCCCAAAAGTTGTATGTGAACAACATTGCAACCTTATTCAACAAGCCGAAACCTAGTCTCTCTATGGCACCGAGCTTTCGTTTAGGAAGCTCAGGGACAAACTCGATAATCCCCTTCTTTAGCACACCTAACGGGACTGTACAAAGGACCATATCCCCACGAAACTCCTGCCCAGCAGCATAAACTAGAGCACCATCAGTTCCATACCTTACACTCTCCACTGTCCTTTCATAGAATATAGGCAAGTCTGAAGCCAGCTCCCTAACAAACCTTTCATTCCCTCCAGGAATGAAGCAATGATCACCGCCCATTTCATAAGGGTCATCTTGATCCCAGTAGGCCATGGACAAGTTTGACATCAAGGACGCATTGGCATATTCCAGATTTGCAAGGTGCCAGTCTAAGAGCATATGTTCCTGTGGGTCATCAGCCACACCATAAACCCGCCGGAAAGCTTCAAGGGCAGTGCCTAAGGGAACATCCACTGATTTGACTTCCTCGATCATAGATTGCCTGAGGTTACAGACCCTATCAAGCAACTTATTGAAAGAAATTTCTACTTTTGAATCAATTTCCTTGTTCACAGCTCTTCCGCTCGGAAGATACAGAGGGCATATGTCTCTCACCTTGTGTAGTGGTAGTCCGAGCTGCCTCGCCAGGACTCCCAGAGGGTTCCCATTTATTCCCGTGAGGACACTACCACCAAGATCTGCTGCCGCTACCACTCCATCACCGGCCATCCTCCTCGTCTTCACACGGCCACCCGGCCTAGCCCTGCCTTCCAAGACCACTACCTTGAATCCTAGAAAGACGAGCTGCCTAGCAGCGACCAGGCCTGCAAGTCCGGCTCCAATGACCACCACGTTGGCTCGGTTGACTCCATCAAATGATCGCAGCTTCGCCTCTCTGATGGGTGGCGCGAGGCCAAAGTTAATGTAGCCGTGCTCAAGAAGGAACCGATAAGCAGACTGGACTAGGTTCTTGTGCTCTGGCCGAATGGCATCAAGCGCCTGCTCGAAGGTCAGCCATGTTGAGACGTTTGATCTCCATCGAGCAAGAATGTGGTTCCGGACGATTATGTAGTTCGACTGCTCTGGGCCGCCAATGACATCCACTACATTTGCCTCAATCTCCTCCTCCGTGAGCGAGTCGACAGGAAACCCCACTGAGATCGCAATTAGAGCTTCAGTATCCATCTCCTTAGCTGGATCGCCAATCCGGTGGCGGCTGTGTCCGGATAGCGAGGTGCTGCCGTTGAGCTCGGTGAAAAACCTCTTTCTCCGGCGGCGCTTTCTCCGAATGGGTCCGTGCGCGACCCTGTCCGGCTCGGAGGCAGTCTGGATCTGAGCGTCAGGCAGGGTTTCCGAGGAGTCGCCGTCAACGAGATTGTTCTGAGCCTCCGGAACGAGCTCGGAAGACTCGTCATCTTCCTCATCGCCATAAACATCGCCATCACCATCGCCATCGCCGTCGCCGTCTGGCAAGTCGGAGGCCGCGAGATCAGGGTCGGTCTCAGTGCGGGGGGAATTTGAGGGCGAAGTCTGGGGAGCGTCAGCGGCGGTCGAAGGCGGAGAAGAAGACTGCAGGGGCTGGTGCGCCGGCGGAAGCTCATCAGAGGAGACGGCGGAGGGATCGTCGGCGGCAAGGGCCGGAGCAGGGTCACTGGGGTCCATGTCGAGCCGCGGAGCTGATCGGTGTATGGATTGGTTCCGATAAGTCAAGGGTTTATCCATTCGAATTGGGCTTATGTTTTGGGCCTTCAAGTGGGCTTGTAAATCTCAGGCCCATTTCTCAATTTTTATTTTTAAATATATTTATAATTTCCAATTTCACTCTCTCAATTAATTTAAACCGAGGGACGGGTGAGGTACTACAGTGAGCGACGGTCCACACAACGAATCATGATCCTAGCAAATTGCACCGGGAATGCTCTCACCCCGATCCATTTCCTTGCCATTTCTCCTTGATCCCGTCGCCGTGAATCCGTTATCCCCTGGTTCCCTGCAGACCGCCAAATAGCCATAGCTGCCAATCCTCGAAGCTCGGGGAGAGAGAGAGAGAGAGAGAGAAGGAGAGCTAATCGAGTTGGACAGGTTTGAGAGGGGGAAAGGAGAACGGGAGGGAGAGTTGCGATGATTACACGATCGAATTTGGCGGAGCAGTTGAGGGAGTATCAGATTCGGTCCAAGAATGATTGGGCATCCGTCTCGTTCTTCTCCTCCACCGCTTCTAATTTAACCTCCTCAAGGTATGGCCTTGAATTGAGCATCGATTCTTCATCTTCCAGCAGTATATTTTGAACGCGCATCGGGACTTTTTGGTATACAGTTCTCTTGATGAAGGACTTCTGGTTGTTTGAATTGTCATGTGAGTACTATCTGTTATTTGGCGTATGATCTGGATCGTGCAGGATTAGGCTGAATATTAATTATATTTCGATTTTGTTTGCTATGTAGCAAATTCCAGAGGGTCTTTTGATATGTTTGATGCTGAATGGCTTCCATCCTTATCTGAAGGAGAAAAGGATTCCAGAAGGCCATTAGAGTTCTCTGTCATTGCGTGTATTCTCTGTATGATTCTCACTTAAGCAATCTATCGATGGTAAAAATTGCTGCAAGAGAGAGCCTTTGATTTTGTTTATGCAGAGGGGAAATACTATCGAGAATTCTGAGTAAAAGTTTAGAATTGTCATGAAAAGGATGATAATTTGTCAAGAAACTAGATTATTTTTTAAGAGCTGATGAAATCTTTTGTTGGCGGATACTGCATGGCTGAGTAATTCCACTGATGCTTGCTTCATATTCTTCCTTTTCAGCAAGCTTTTTCTTTAGATGATGTTCATTTCTATAGCATGTGCCTCTGGAATAAACAATAAATAATTAAAGCTCAACCAAGAAAGTTGAGCCTACGCACATGATAAGGATGCTGCACTATATTCCTACATTAAAATCATGTGAATTACATATAACCCACTTAATTATCTTGAACTTGAGTGGGTTAGAACCTCTGCAAATGCAAAAAAGAGGAACCTTTCGACCGTCAAGATGCTGCCTAAGGACGACTGTTTAAGTGGGTTAGAACCTAGTGAACTTTTTTTGCTGTGCTTTCATAAACTTCAAGTGCATAATCAGAAAACTTTATGTCCATAATAAGCCTGAAACAATTGCTTAGCTCAATCTTTTTCAAGATGGTGACCCTGATATTAATACTTCGCTGGTGCTCAATAATGCAATTATTCGGGCAATGTTTTTGCTGGTTGTTAAACTAGCAGCTCAGTTGTGGTGATTTGGTGGTTTTTTCTAGATCTTTTGGCTGCTAGTTGTATCTCTTTTCATGAAATACTTTTGAAGATGTCTTTTTCTCCTTCACAGAGTTGGAACTTTGTATTATATTTTTGTAAAGCAGTGAATGAATATGTCAAACAGTTTATTTGATTGGCATCTGATTTAAGTTCTGTGCTAGACCTGTTTATACCTTATCAAACGCAAACTCCATGCTATCCTTAAATTTCTGAATTTACTTCTTTGGATGCAGGGTGGATGTTGTGATCTTTGTAATATGGGAACTTTTCATCCTAGCGTTCTTGGTTTTCTCAGCCGTTTCCTTGTACTTTCGGCGCCTGCAGCTCGCTCTAATCTTGATATGTGTTACCATGCTGTTGCTTCTATGCATGAGGATCGCAAAGCAAGTGAGGCTCGCACGGAAAAAGAAGCGAAGGATGCTTCTTCCACTATCTATGTAGGTTCGTCTGCAGTAGCAAGTTCCTCATTGTTGCTGAATTTCCGCTCATTCATCAAACGATGATAATACGTGGTCCTGTCTACAGCTCAATCATCTATTTGATGTCGGGAATTTTGTCTGAGGAACAAGGTTAAAGCATTATCATTACTAATCAGAATTTGATATCACATTTCAGTTGTAGAACGAAAAGAGATGGATACTTGCTTGATGATGTATGTAAGTCGTCCAGTTTTTGTTCTGAGGGCACTGAAATTTTCTGTAGCTTCCTACTCTTAATTAAGAGAAGTAAGAGGAGTTCAATGAGAAGACGGGCTCGAGCTCGCTGCTGACTGCATAATCTTGGGCTTGATCGAGACATCATGCCTTAAACTCTTTCTTGTGAGGATGAGATTTAATCCCGAGTGAAGCTTGAGATTGGCCTGGCTCTGTTGAGATTGAGACAAGCTTGGAATTTGAAGGGGCTTTGGTACTGAGGTAGTATAAGAGTTATTTGGTTACACGAGCCTTGTGAGTTGATTACGTCAAGCTCGAGCTGGGAAGACAACCTCGTCCCTGGTAGACATCCGAGAAAAAAACTCTTGCGCTACAAGAACTGATTGGGACGGCCTGGAAACGGCACGATATATGTCATCGAAGGCCGGCGAAGGAACAAGGTCATGCTACAAGCAGGTGCCTCTTTCATACTAAGGGCAAAATCCATGCCTTGGCGAATTATTGCATAAGTGCACATACAAATCGGTGTGCAGAACCGTAAGTACGATTTAGGCAATCGGCCACCGGTAGGCAAACTGCCCTCTACCCGAAATCGGAGCAATACCCATTCAGCTTCTTACAGTAGCCTAGAGCTTGGATGTGGCCAACAGTATGAGATCCTTCCGAAGAATCTTCCCCGATGGATTCTTTGGTATCGAATCCACAAATGCGACTCTCCGAATCCTCTTGTACGGTGCAACCTGCACAAAGAATCATCGGGGGGGTGTAATTGAACCAAACTGAAGAGTTCGATTGCAGATGAAAATGAAGAGACCCCGAATCAGACTGTACCTGTTTCGCAACAAAGTCCATGACTGCTCCTTCCGAGAGCCTCGACCCTCCTTTCCTCACGATATAGGCCATGGGATACTGCCCCACCTCCTTATCGGGAAATCTGAAACGAGAGTGGAGAACGTAAGGCTGAAGCTCAACAACAACGCGAACATCGTACAAAATCGCTTCACCGAAGCATTGAGATCACGGACGGACTCGATCCGAAGGCCAGGGTTCCATCTGTTATTTGACAAGAAGGAAATGAACTACTCACGGTATGACAGCAGCATCTGTGATTTCAGGGTGGGTGAGCAACAGCGCTTCTAGCTCCGCTGGGGGAACCTGCCACCAGAAGAGAGTCCACGAGTCCTTGAGAAAACCAAATCAACAGACACTGACCGAGTAATCTCATGATTGTTTTCTCTCTTCTTTTTATCTTCTGCAACGCTAATCTATCTATCAGCACCTGGTACCCCTTGTACTTGATCAGCTCCTTCAACCTGTCTACGATGAAGATGAATCCATCCTCGTCGATGTAGCAGAGATCTCCCGTTCGGAGCCACCCTTCCGAGTTGAGAGTTGATGAAGTCGCTTCCACGTTACCAAAGTAACCTGCACTCATCTCAATCATCACCAGAGCAATCATTTGGATAACAATGGAAATGTACCCGACTTTAAGGCAATGTACAAAAACCCACAACACGGAAATGAGGAAAAAGATTATTTTCATCAAATCATCGAGATCAACTAGAGCTTTTCAGTTCCTGGTGTCCGGAATCCAGTCCATTTGTACTTCCCGAGTTCCAACAATTAAAACCCCCTCCTGGGCCTGGCGTAGGGTTACAAGCTATAATTGAGAAGACAATGGACCGAATTGATTAAAATTAAAATGTAAGGGACTGGATCTTAAGAATTGATAATAGTCAGGTGTCGACCAGGATTATTGAAAGTTTGAGCCCTAATTATCAATTAAAATATTGAAAAGGACTAAAAAATGAAAAGTTGAGAAGTCATTGAGTGCGGATACGATCAGTCACATCATTCGCCACCTTTCATGACGGAGGGCCCCTTCAGCCACAGCTCCCCCGTCTGGTTGACTCCGAGCGGCCGCCCTGACTCCGGGTCCACCACCATCGCCTCCATGCTCGGCGACAGTAATCCCGCCGTGCCGTACCGGCGGCTCTCCTCCAGTGTGTCCGTCGATGCGCCTATTCCTGTCGACTCCGTCAGCCCGTAGCCTTGCAGGATCGTCACCCGCGGGTACTTCTCCAGGAACCCCTCGATCACCTCCCTGCTCAGCGGCGCTCCGCCTGAGAGTACCGACTGGAGGGAGCTCAGGTCGTACTTGGACCGGATCTGATCGGCGCTGTTCACCAGCGCGATGAGGATCGGCGGCACGAGGGGGAGGTACGTGGCCTTGTACTTCTCGATGGAGGAGAGCATCTCGTGGAGGTCGAACTTGGAGAGGACGATGACGGAGGAGCCGGCGGCCAGAAGGCCGGTGGCGAAGGCGGCGAGGCCGTAGATGTGGAACATCGGGACTGTGCAGATGAACCTGTGCGAAGAATTCGTATGGTCCAGATTGAACCGGTTTATCACGGTCTGGACCATGGCTATGAGGTTTCTGTGGGACGACACCACGCCTTTACTTGCGCCAGTAGTGCCAGACGAGTAAAGCAGAGTGGCCGTGTCGTGCTGGCCGACTCGGTCCCTCACTCGCTTCTCGCCCGGCTCCGCCCTCATCAGCTTCTCGAGTGTCGCCACGATCCTCGTCTCCCCGGCGACTGAGGTGGTTTCTACCTCCTCCCTATCGATGAGCACGATCGGAAGGACCAATTCAGCGAGTTTTGGGGCAAGTTGCTGGGTCGTGAAAGCCAGAACGGGCCGGGAGTCGGCTGCCTGCTTCCCAATCTCCCTGGTAGTGTTAAGAGGGTTCGTGGTGGTGATGATGGCCCCGAGGGACATCACGGAGAGGCAGACGATGGGAAATAAGATGGAGTTGGGGGAGAGGAGGAGGACGACGTCGCCCTTCCGGATGCCCATGGAGGAGAGGGCGGCGGAGAGTGAATCGACAGAGCGGAAGAGTTCCGGAAATGTGAGGTGGCGGCCGGTGGCGGCATCGATGAAGGCGGGGGCGTTCCCTCCGTGGTGGGCCCTGGAGGAGATGAAGGTGGTGACGTCGAGGGAGGGGTTGGGTGGCAAGGGGATGGGCTGGCGCTTGCTGTGGAACGTGGTGGTGGGCCGGTGGAAGCCGCTCCGTGGATCTTTGTCGGCCACCTGGGGCTGGACAGCCATGGATTATCTACCCTTAAACTCGCCTCGGTCCCTTGAGCTCGGTGGAGAGACAACTGGTTTCACAATGATTTCATCGTCTCGCCTTTATACGGGTCAATGCCAATTTGCTCCTCGAAGATTGCTCCACCTCTCATTTTCGCTCCCTGAAGTTTCATTTCTGTCGACCTGGCTCCCTCTAGTTAAGATTTCTGTCTCAATTCCGTCCTTCTGCAGGTCTGGGGAATTGTTTGAGCACTGGCACCTTTTTCAAGCGGAATGTGTCGGCGCCTCTCGTTCGTTCTACCGTGGATGTAATTCCGACAATTTCCACGGAAAATCGATGCGGATCGGTAAATGGCAAAAATCACCCAATGGTGAAGGTCAGTGCTACCCGTCAATTGGGTAATCATGGCACAGTATTCTCCTAATTCCCTTATTATAAAAAGAATTATTATTTGAGCACTCGCACGTGTGAATTGATGATAACACCGCAGTGTCTGAAAGCGAAACCGTGTCTTGGCTGTGTGTTCTTCTTGTCCACTCTGGTCCCCCAACCAAACAAAAAAGTATTAGGCACATGGAAAGATTATTGGTCAAAGGTCCAAAAGTACTGACACAACCACCAAGACTCGAAGCACGGTGAGGTCGAGGTTGGGTTGGAGGCCCCAATGTAACATTAAGTGGTCGCTAGAGTTGCACATTGAAAACAGGAGAATTGAATCGAAATGTGAACCGAATCAAAAAAATTAGTTTTTATATGATGTGATTTTTTTAAGGTGAATGATATGTTAGTTGTTAAATTATATTTTAAAAAAATAATTTAAATATTTTTTTACTGTTATATAATATATTTTCTATAATTTTATATTAAATTTTATTATAAATACGTCATTTAATATTAATCTTATATATTTAATTAAAAACTTTATGATTTTAATAATTTTTTGTTATTTTTATGTTATTTTTATTTTCTTATGTTTTGATTCTATTTTGCTTCGGATTATATTTAATTTATTAATTATTTTTTAAAAAAATTGTTCGAACCGGTTAAGATAACTGTATAACATATTCGAAATAATTCGATTTGATAGTTATGTAATAATTATGATTTAAAGGATATAATGTCTGAATTGAAACAAACCACATCAATGGTTATATCGAACCGAACTATGAGCATCCCTCATGGTTGTTTGGCTCTTGGATTCTTTGCAAAGTTTCATAAAGGAAATTGAGACTCGACTTACGGTTTCAAGACATGTCCCCCCATGTTTGCGTTCTAGCTCTTTCTGGAAGATTCATCCCTCGTGCTCGACACGAAATCTCGAGCACGATCGACCGTGTAGAGGAATGAGTTATATATGGGCCTTGCTAAACAATCTCAATGATTTTGGGCTACGAAAAAAGTTGAGTAGGCCCAAAGGAGACCTATTGGGCCGTTTCACCAAACATGGGCCGTTGAAGGCCTAATGATAGGGATGAATATAGACAGTGAAAAGGGTAACGATCCGGTGCGGGAGGAGCAGTGCTTCGATCGGTAGTCTCGAGCATCCAACGACCCTCGGGCCTCAGCTCGTTTACGGTTCGAAGCTGCAATTGAGGTTTTGTCATCTTCCATCGGACTGATCTTGCTACTTGGAGGCTGTGAGAGATGGGAGGAGGGCACGGGCATGGAGGTAGCACGTCGTACAAGGGATTCACGATGCACCACCCGAAGCGGTGGCACGTCGTCACTGGCAAGGGCCTCTGCGCCATCATGTGGTAATGATCTTCGAGCCGGGACCCCTGACCTCGATTTTGTTCTGCTGGTATTTTTATGCTCAATCGGCGATGGTAAACGACTGCTGGTAGATGGTTTCTGGTTACTGACATTATGCGGGTGTTTATTAATTTCTGTGAACGTTGATCTGATTAGCTATGGAGGAAATGGAGTGGCAGTTTGTGGCCTGAGAGAGCAATGCAGTGTCGTAATTATGGATCCAAGAGATCCTTTTTGGCTTGAATGTTGCCGTCGGTAGTGTAAATGGGGGGAATTGTTATTATTTTTTATTGCTTCAATCTTCTTCATCCCATGTAAATGATCAAACCTAAGGTGGAATCAGCATTTTCTCTGGGCTCTTCTTGTTTTGGGGAATTTGGACTATGATCAAATAAGAAGGATGAGGTTGTCAAACAAAAGGGCTGTACATCGGAATTTGAGTTTTCCAGTAAGAATGAGAGAGCATAGCAGAGGAGAAGTTCTTGGATATACTGAAAGGCAGTGGTACCAGTAGTTGACTTGCTGACTAGTGTCCTTCTGTCTATGAAAAATGTGCTGCTTTTCATGTTATGTCGTTGGATATACTTTATCCTATGATGTTCCCTCTTGATTTTACCAGATTCAGCTGATATTTAATGATGGTTCAGGTTTTGGATCTTGTACCGGGCTAAGCAGGATGGACCTGTAGTGCTGGTAAGATGTATTACCTTATAAGATCCTTCTGTCTGAAACCTTTCGCTGGTAAAGTTTCCCCCATTACTGACACAATTTTCCCTGTGCATCTGTAGGGTTGGCGACATCCATGGGAGGGCCATGAGGACCATTCCCATGGTCATGGAGAACATGAGGTATCTCCTTCGATTTTAAGTTTTGGGGGTCTAGTTGCATCATTGCTGAGATGATTAGTATTTTGGTTCCGATTGGCTTGAGAGTTGTTTTTCTATGTATCTGCTTGCTGAGTAAGACAAACATTTTAATTGGATTCTTATAGATCTTTTGGCCATAAACAGATTATGCTTGAGCTGAACATTACTTGGAATGGGACATCCTGTTGGAATTAGTCAAAATAATCTGGTTTGTTGTATATTCCATTGATAAAGTAAAGTGAAGTGACCGGGAGGTTCTCTTTAAATTCTGGGCTGGTGAAGTTTCCTCAATTTCTCTACTTGAGGATGCTTTGGTTTCATTCTTGTGACTCTAACATGGGCAGAAGATGTCATTACACCTTCTTGATTGTTTAGCTTGGCCATTGCATTCATCACTTCATGGATTCTAGGTATTGTTTGGAGCAGCTTGTATTTGTTTTACACCGTGAAGGCATTTTACTTGAAGTGAAAATCCATTAACAATGGACTAATGCTGACATGTGGAGTAGTTATTTCAGTCAACCTTGTATCCATTCTTCAGATGAAATTTGAAAATCTGCTTGTTGGATGGTTACTGCTCTCAGATTATCTTCTATGGTCAGCTTGAACGTATAAAATAATAAAAATTTTACCTTTTCCGCTTTCAAAACCTTCTGAGAGTATTGAGGCATTCTCGGAACTTTCTCTCTCTATTTTCTGGTAAGCCATGATCGCAACCTAAGTTAAGCCATCTACCACAAAGTTTTATCCCAGTAGCTTCCTATTCTAGAAAATAAAAATGCTAAGAGAGAAAAATGAGCTTTGCAGTTATTTGTTGAAGATGATTAATTAAATTGGTGCAACCCTGCTTTCATTCTTTGGTCTCTAATTGAGTTCTTCCTCATATTTGTCCATGTTTTGCCATTTCTGACCGCTACAACAGATGGTTATGACATTCTCCATCTGCAATTCCTTCGCAGTCATCTCACTGATAAGCAGGAAGCTGGAAATTTTACTGGTCAGCGGAGCCCCAGGGACTCCAATTGTTGATCTTCTCTGTTCATGCAAAATAAACGGCGATCATGAGCTTGTGATGAATGTACAACAGGATTATCTCTCTCTCTCAGCATGTTTATCGCTCGAATACTGTATGCTTTGCTTGTGCATTGGAACTTTAGATGCTTTAGTGATAAGTGACATGTGGAATGCTACTATCCTCAAGAGTCCTCGACTTGTTGGCTCGAGTGTTACATTACATTTGCTGTCAGAACTCATCTGGTCCACTCCCTATAGAAACATTGTTATGGAGGTAACACAAGGTGATTCTATCACGCCGAATTTGAGTTTTGTGATTTGAAAAAATTTACAAAAAGCATTCAATTCATCTAGCTTATACATAGATCGGGCAATTCAGGATGGCACGGAGCTTTTGGGCCGTGTTAGCATAGCATGGAAACTCAGATGGCCTAAAAATACTGGTTTGGCACGATAATCTATGTGAAGAATGTTTTTTTAGTGTTGACGAGTCAAAGCCTAGGTGTGAAAGGACACGAAGTGTGAGTAAAATTGTAGCCTTGGTGTACAAGCTGAATGTCATTGAAATACAACTTTTCCATTGAATGCCTCCATCTACAACTTTTAATCCCATTCTCTTATCTCTATCAATTGTATTTATGAAACTAATATCTTCAATTATAACTGGCATTTCTGCAATCCACGATTGATCTCCCGTACCCTAAATTTGCAAGCTGTTACATAAAAAAAAAAAGTATTTCCGTTATTTAAGATAATAATTATGATTGTTAGGATATCCGTCAAGATTTTGAATGAAATATTAAATGGGTGGTAAATAACTTATTAAATAAAATTTCGTAATTATTTTATTAAAATTAAAAGTTGGGGATGAAATTTTAAATTAACATAAACTTTATACTATTCTTTATGTTAATTTATAAAAAATGAATATTCTTTTTTTTCCCCCAAAAAATTAAGGTCCGAGGACTGGGAAAATATCAAGCATAGGAACGTCTGGATACGGCACTGAACACGTAGCCTCAGTAATCCCACGCCCAAAAGCTTCTGGCTATTGCCTCTTCTCCCTTCTCCTTCGTCTCGATACGGAAGTCCGTCTCCAACTCCAATTCCTCTGCAGAAGAACAGTTATCAGCTTCTTCTTCTTCGTCCTCCTCTAGCTGTCAGTCAGTCACACACGTAAAAGGGAGGGTGGGAAAAAGGGAAGATCGAGGAATTGCCCCGAAGCTCTTAGTAATGGCGACCTTGATGAACCCATTACTATCCCCCACCTTCTGTGGCGACAGAACAGTCTTTCTCTCCCCTCCTACGCCTAAAACCACCAAACCTTCTGTCTCAAGACGGAAACCTCAGCCCGCTCAATCAATCTTCAAGAAGAATACGGACTCGTCGACGAAGAGCTTGAGGGACATTTCTTCTCATGCCGCTCTTTCGGCTCTTCTGTTCAGCTCTGTGGCCCCACAGGCAGTGGCGTTGGACAGCATGCCGGAGCAATCCACTCCTCCCCCGGTGATCGAGGCCCAACCAGTGAAGCCGGGACCCTCGAACGCCTCGCCCTTCGCCCAGAACCTCCTCCTCACTGCCCCGAAGCCACAGTCTCAGGCCGCCTCCGACCTCCCTGAGGGCACGAACTGGCGGTACAGCGAGTTCCTGAACGCTGTCAAGAAGGGCAAAGTGGAGAGGGTCCGGTTCAGCAAGGATGGCTCCGCCCTCCAGCTCACGGCGGTCGATGGCCGCAGAGCGACGGTAATTGTCCCAAACGACCCGGACCTCATTGATATCTTGGCAATGAACGGCGTTGATATATCTGTATCGGAGGGCGAGTCTGGAAATGGGCTGTTAAACTTCATTGGGAATCTGTTGTTCCCGTTCCTGGCTTTCGCCGGGCTCTTTTTCCTCTTTCGCCGTGCCCAGGGCGGCCCTGGGGGGCCAGGTGGTCTCGGTGGCCCTATGGATTTTGGACGGTCCAAGTCGAAATTCCAGGAGGTGCCCGAGACTGGAGTCACATTCGCTGACGTTGCGGGGGCCGACCAGGCGAAATTGGAGCTCCAAGAGGTTGTTGATTTCTTGAAGAACCCTGATAAATACACGGCCTTGGGAGCAAAGATCCCGAAAGGATGCCTTTTGGTCGGTCCACCTGGAACTGGAAAGACCCTTCTTGCTCGGGCTGTGGCTGGTGAAGCTGGGGTCCCGTTCTTCTCATGTGCAGCCTCCGAGTTTGTTGAGTTGTTTGTCGGAGTTGGGGCTTCGAGGGTCAGGGATTTGTTTGAGAAGGCAAAGTCGAAGGCTCCTTGCATTGTTTTCATTGATGAGATTGATGCAGTGGGAAGGCAGAGAGGAGCGGGTCTTGGAGGTGGGAACGATGAGAGGGAGCAGACCATCAACCAGCTCCTTACCGAGATGGACGGGTTCTCAGGGAATTCAGGTGTCATTGTTTTGGCCGCCACAAACAGGCCCGATGTTCTCGACTCAGCTCTGTTGAGACCTGGGAGATTCGATCGGCAGGTCACCGTGGACCGACCTGATGTCGCTGGCAGAGTTAAAATCCTTCAGGTAATTATACTGAATTAGCAATCAGTATAAAATGCCGTTTTTACTTGAATTGACAGTGAACTTTGGAAAGCATGTACATAATGCAGGAATGAATGTAGACAGAGTAGAGCTGTCACTGTTGTTTGAATTTGAATTATGGCAACATTTTTAGGTAGCTAACATATTCATTGCTTGTATAATTTGGCATGAAATGAAGGTGCTTGGGGCATTTGACATCTGGTTAGACATTGAAGGAAGCTATTTCATTTAGCAAGTGTAGTATTGCCCTCATGATCTAAAGAAAACAATTAGATGCTCGTGGTATTCCACATCTTATTCATGCATTCAACTTTGATTAGTATTATGCTGTGCCCACTTGAGAAGTTAAGCTTACAAAAGTCTGATTGTTCTGACCTTTGTCGATGCAGGTCCACTCTAGAGGCAAGGCACTGGCAAAGGACGTTGACTTTGAGAAGATTGCAAGGAGGACCCCAGGATTCACAGGGGCTGACTTGCAGAACCTAATGAATGAGGCAGCCATTCTTGCTGCCCGTCGAGACCTGAAGGAGATCAGCAAGGACGAGATATCCGATGCTCTTGAGAGGATCATAGCAGGGCCAGAAAAGAAGAATGCCGTGGTCTCTGATGAGAAGAAGAGATTGGTAGCCTATCATGGTATGCAAGATGACTTGCTTAGTTCGTTGATCTTTTAAGGTTCTATTCTTTATCATTTGATAGTTGTCAATGGTTTTTCTGATTGATAATGTGCTTGCCAATTTTCAGAGGCTGGGCATGCTTTAGTAGGTGCGTTGATGCCTGAATATGATCCGGTAGCCAAAATTTCAATTATCCCACGTGGGCAAGCTGGGGGTCTCACTTTCTTTGCCCCTAGCGAAGAGAGGCTTGAGTCTGGACTGTACAGCAGAAGCTACCTTGAGAATCAGATGGCTGTTGCCCTCGGTGGAAGGTCAGTACTTCCAGAGCCTGTTGAATACCTTGAGTATATAGAATATGAGATAGTCTTAAAAGCTCTAGCTGCCACCAAAAAGAGAGGTGTTCACACAAAGATATGAGGGGACGCTACTGTTACTCTGTTTTGATGGTCTCACCCATTACAATGATGTTCACCGGGCAATTGTTTTCTGCAGAATAGCTGAGGAAGTTATTTTTGGAGCTGAAAATGTGACAACAGGAGCATCAAATGACTTCATGCAAGTGTCTCGTGTGGCAAGACAGATGGTTGAGAGGTTTGGGTTCAGTAAGAAGATTGGACAAGTAGCAATCGGTGGACCGGGTGGAAACCCCTTCTTGGGTCAGCAGGTAGACTTGCTTTTCCTATCAGATATATATGATTGAAAGTTCTTGGTATAAGTGGGGAGACCATCATGATCCTATCGCAGACATTATTAGCAAAGAAATCATATTGCAGTGTGCTGACCCACTGAAAGTGTGCTTCATACAGATGTCATCCCAGAAGGACTATTCGATGGCAACGGCAGATGTGGTGGATGCAGAAGTGAGGGAGCTCGTGGACAAGGCCTATGCAAGGGCAAAGCAGATAATAACGACCCACGTCGACATTCTCCACGAGCTTGCCCAGCTCCTCATCGAGAAAGAGACTGTCGATGGCGAGGAGTTCATGAGTCTCTTCATAGATGGCAAAGCTGAGCTTTATGTCGCCTAAATCATGTCTGATCTGGTGCCAGCGCCATTACTTCACTTGCACCCAAATAGAGCGGTGATGACCAGATCTGATCGCTGCTGACAGAAGCATCGCAGTGAAAGAAAGAAAACTTTGTGTTGTATATTTCGGGATGAGATTGGATGCGTAAAAATTTCGGAAATGTGTCATTTTAAGAGCCGAAATCTTATATAGCCTACGGAAGAGAGGTTTGAAATTGGCCGTTTGCAGGTTATTTCTATGCATTTACCAAGCGCAACCACCTGCAAGTGAAAAGCGGCCGATCATGGCAAGCGAGGAGCAAAGGCTCCTCTCATGCCCACAGTGGGTGAACCGTAATCCCAACATTGGAAGGACAGCGATACCTCTCAAGAACTGAAAGATCCAGCTGAAGGATGGAATTAGAGATGTTAAATGAGCACTCTAGGTCAGTTTAAATTACCTAATAAAGATTGCTAAAGTCCAGACAAGTTTAGGCATGTTTCCAAATGGTTCTAGGCCAGTTTAAAGAGAAAATGCACTTAGCCAATTTCCATTGAATGGGAATATTTCTTAGACTCAACCCGTAACTGCTATTCAATTAATAAGAGCAGCTTTGAGACTATGCAGGTTCCAAATTTTGATGGACCAGTTTTGGGCCAAAGCCGCCCGCTTTAACATCTCTAGGTGGAATCATGGGCAGAGTTCAAAGCAAATGTCGCCTAAGCAAGCCCTGTTGTAATCATAAAAATAATGGCCACGGTGATCCTCGACTCTCCATCTCTGGCGGGGAAAATTGTTGGGGGCCCCCATCGTGAGGGGAACTTTGGGCTTGAACAAGACGAGCCCATTTCACCACCCAGGCTTCACTAGGCCCATTATGATTAATAGGCCGGCCCAATGGGCTCAATTGTCTTTGCGTCACAGTACGAAATTGCCGGCGAACGTAGAAATCTCTCCACAACACGACCCTCTCTCTCTCTCTGACGAGTAGGTGGATGCAATAAAGAATAGGGTGGCAGCTTCTGCAGCTGCCACGTGGATGGAGAGGACACGTGCATCTCTCCAACTGAGCAACCAAAAGGCTCCCCGCTCTTTTAGTAACTTTTTCTTCCGGCTCAAGCCGAGGCGGCTGCTCATTGCTCTAATCGAAGGCAAGATATCGCATAGCCATCGGATGGAGGAGCCGAGAGAGAGGCAGAGGAAGGGGGAAAGGAGCCGGACGGAGGCGCCGAACATCACACCGCTGAAGCCACTGACCCACGACGCCTACGGCGGAGGAATGTATGCGGCTGACGAGGGACAGGAGGCGGCCGACATGCTGAATGATAAGCCGCCGGCAAGCGAGACCCAGAGCGCGGACGGGCCTCAGGGCCCAGCCACCCAGCCCAAGCACAGGCCCCCGCCGTCATCCGGTGACAGGGACACAGACATCACCGGCCTGTCCTATATCCAGTAACTCTACGGGGCTTCCCCCCGGTGTAAATCGTCTCCGTCTCCGATGCCCTCAGCTCGACCGCGTTCCGGTCTTGTTTCACAAATAATGAAACTACATGTACAGGAAAGACGTCGACTTTCAGCCTCGTTCCTCTTATATATCAATTAGAGAGAGAATGTGACTATATACAAATATTTCCTAACGCTGTTCACACCCACAAAGTTTCAATTTTGTTTTCAATTTCACCCCTTATCCACGGACAAAATTTTGAGGATGCATGGCCTCGTAAGTCTTCCAGATTCTATCTTGCGTAGCCTAACCCGAGCTTGCATATCTCCTCCGCTGGCGGCGCCTCCCAGTTGGGGCTTCGCCGCCTCATCTCCTCGAACTCGCTCACACACTGCTTCAGCTTCAGGGACCAGACCCGCTTCCTCTCAGCTGCAAGCTTTCTCCCGGCAACCTTGTCGAATATCTTCTCCCAGCCACGCTCCCACTCGCCATGAGCATCGCAGAGACGTAGGGTCCCGTTTTCCCAATCCGTCCAGCTCCATCCCCGATCGAGGCCCGGCATGATGCCCTTCACGCAGTTGTCCCGACAAGCGACGGTGCAAGGACGGCACTTTGCCCCACTGAGCGGCCCGGGGCTCGACATCGCGGCCACCGGAACACCATAGTGGCCAGGTGGGAAGCCGTACTGCCGGTCCGTCACAATGCAGAAAGGGAGGCGCTTGGTCACGTAGGGGACTTTCTGGGTGGTGAGCTGGGCCCTGAAGGAGGTCTCCGAGTTAAGCTGGCGGAGACCAGCAGCATCGAGCTCTGGGATCAACGAGAGGCGGGATAAGGCCACGGTCGAGGTGTTCAAGTCTCCAACGCCAAGACGGTCATTCAGCCCACCATAACTGGAACCAGGTGGGACCAAGTATGTGCCCGGGATGAAAAACTCAGGCCCAAGTGGTGCACTCCAGTACCCATCCACTCGGGTCCGAACTATCCAGTCGTATCTGATGTTCTTCTGCTCTTGGTAGGCTTTGATCATTGTCAAGCATCCCTCTACAAGATTGAAGTACTGCAGGAGGCCCTGCAAATTGCAACATTCAATTAGCTCCCATTCAGTGAAAAGACCAGAATTTATACATCTTAAAGATGTTTCAGTGAAAAGATTACACAATTTCCATGTGAATCAAATGTCAAATTGATGGGCATAAACTCTCAACATCACCTAATCGAACAGAAAAGAACCACCGGTGAGTTGCATTAAGAAGGGGGGAGTCAAGGAAAAGGATTTCCATCGGAGCTGGTCGGGCACGTAACCTCGAGAACATGAAAAGAGGGCCCACAGACCACCCAAGACGCAATACTATTAAATATTTTTTCCCCGTTTCAACCTGTTCATCTTTCACCCTAAAAATGATACCAACGAAAAAGTTTCTAAATTTGTCAGTATCAGTGGCGATAAGCTCTTAATTTGAAGAACAGAGGTTCTAAATTGTAGAAGCACCTTTACTAGAAAGAATAAGAATCTTATATTTGTAAATGAAAATCTAAAGTTATTGATTCACTCAAGATCGGAAGACACAAGGAAAAAAAAGAGAGAATTCCGACAGTGAACATCCTCGCAAACTACGTTCCGTATGAACTGGTTGAAGACAAAAGGCATGAAAGATCAGAAGACTGTTTTGCCAAAAAAATTTCCCCTATGTAACATAATAGGATTTGAATAATTCATTTTTGAGTGAATTAATCTGCTTCAAATCAGAGATTCCACCTGCGTTGGGATTTTTTTTCTTGGCCGTAATTTCCATCAGAAGAAGTTGAACTTCTGGTCAAAGGGAAAAATTCCGAAGGAAGGAACGAACGTTATTGCCGCAAAAGTTTAGTTTTTTACGGCAAAGAATTACAGTCGGTGACGATTGCAGCAGAAGGAACGAGATCTTGCCAAATATAAACAAGGGGAAATTATCAAATTTGTTTCTTTCCCACAATACGGAAGCGATTGGACAAATTTCGAGACGTTTGAAGATCCCCAAGCATTCAATGATTCTCTATAGCAAACTAATTCAATGTAATTCCAAAATTTCTGCACGCTTCTACTGGTTTAATTAGTGGGAGGATGAGAACTAAAAATTGCCGAAGGGGACGAACCTGAATGCCGTTAGGGGAGCCGCGGGCGGTGAGGACGCGGGCCTCGGGTTCGGTCTCGGGGATGGGTCTGGGCTGGAAGATCCGGACCCAGGCGATCTTCGGGGCCCTACTCAGTAGCAGCAGCTTGAACGAATTCTTGTCGTACGGACTGTGCAGGAACAGATCGGCCTCCGGGTACACCTTAAGTATCCTCTCCACGATCGACGGCCCCGTCAGCTCGAACCTCCTAGCCCCGCCCACCAGGCACACTGCCATCCTCTCACCGAACCCCGGCCCATGGACAGCGGCCACAGGTGAAGGGCTGGGGGCCCAGGAAGAAGAGGAGGAATTAACTGCATCGGCAGCGACGGCGTCACGGTGCGGCTTCGCGCGGTCGAGGAGGAAGAAGGAGCGGATCGGGGCCAAGCTGGAGGAGAACGAGCCGGAGGGGTTGAAGGCTAGAGCGATGAAGACGAAGAGGGAGAGGGCGGTGATCGTGAGGGTGAGGGAGCGCCAGTCGAGATCCCTCAGCCACCGCGGGAGGATGCTTCCGCCGAAGGCAAACTTCCTCCACGTGCTGCCGCCGTCTCCGTTCATCATCTGCTCGTCTATCCGATCCTCTTACAATCCTTTCCCATGATCCCCGTGCCCTAGCAATCTCCCCGATTCAACTCAATTCAAATCAATCCAACTCAAGAGGGTTAGAGAAACGGGGGATTCTAGAGGGACAAAGGAGCCGCCTTTCTGGTGGGACTCTTCAGCTTTTCCGTTCAAATCCTGATGGCCGGCCGAATGACGTGGAGGATTGAGCGATCTTATGTCGTGAGGAGACGGCAGAAAAGGACCCGGCTTCTAGTGGGCGCCGGGGGAGTAAATATAGGGTGATGACGGGGGCATGTTAGTCTTTCCCTTGAAGTAGAAATTAATAATAGTTAATCATAAGTCTTAATTGCGGAGTGTAAGTTGACATTTACGTTATAATCAAAAAAAGTACGCCATCGTATCGGACCCTCAGCCAATGGAGCCCGCTGAATGACGTCCACGTGTCCGGGGACACAGTACGACGTTGAAAAACTTTAATCACAAATCAGTTAAAAAATTATTCCTATAATCCTTATTTAAATAGTATTATAGATTAGAAAAGTGTGAATTGTTAAAAAAATATAAATTAACAATTATATTTTTTATAATCTTATTTTACTATTATATAGGATGGGTCATGTAAATTTATCCATTATTCCTATGTAATCTCTCAAATCAGAGTAATAAAAAAATAATTCATATTTTAAATGTGACATTGATCCGTTTAGTTAGTAAAATTGTCCCCAAAAAAAGAGAGTTTATTATAATCTAAAATATTTTATTATTTCCAACATAAAAATTCGTACAAATCAGAATTATAATTTTAATTCGTGGAACGTTATATCCCAACTTTATTATTGGGCTAATGACGTGCTCTTTATGGGCCTTACGGCCCAATAACAGCCCAATAAGTCCGCCAGAGAACGTGGAAAGAGCCCGACTAATGGGCCTCCGTTGTATCGCGCACCCGGCCCGTATAATTGTTATTATAGCCTTTCATTTTGTTTTCTTCCCATCCGCTGAACTCCAGAATTTCGGTAAATATGAATTATGGCCTCGATGATTCACATTTTGTCATTTTGGTCCAACCAACTTTCTGTTTTGAAGCAAATCTACCCTCGGAGGCCGATCTTTCCTCCATGGTCCATCGCACCTGACGACTTAAACCAGGCGAACTCACGGAGAGGAGGGGGAGAGAGAGGCGCACGAAGGTACTGTTTGAAGCTGAAGCAGGCAATGCGAGTTCGAAGCTGAAGCTTGTCCAGTCGAATTGCTCCTGTGATCAATCATGCAGGGAGCTTCATCCGGAATCGGCTATGGCCTTAAGTACCAGGTCAGCATCCTTTCTAAGAGGCTGACCTTCACTTTCTCTTATCTCCTTCTCTGTGTTTGAAACGGTATCTGAGATCGTATTTTGATGTCCAGGCTAGGTGCATCTCTGATGTTAGTGCTGACACAGATCACACCAGCTTCCTCACCGGAACTCTGAGTCTCAAAGAAGAAAACGAGGTGAGTTTTGCTCGAATTTCGGGCTCATTTTATGTGTGGACTCGTTGATCTGGACTTGTTGGCGTTTCAGGTGCATTTGATCCGGCTGTCATCGGGAGGAACGGAGGTTATATGCGAGGGGTTGTTCTCGCATCCGAATGAGATCTGGGACCTGAGGTCGTGTCCCTTTGATCAGCGCATTTTCTCAAGTGTTTTCTCCTCCGGTAGCTGGCTCAACTGTAATCTGCACTTGCTGCTGTTTCCTATGCTTTGATTTTTCCTTTTCCATTTGATACTGCTGCAAAGTTACTTGTTAGATTCTTATTAGCTGATAACTCCTCATGGAACGAACACTTAGCCATTGTTGCGTGGTCTATACAATTGTGATTGGCTCCCTTGCTGATCTTTGTGTACAGCTAGTTATACTTCCATACTGAAAGAGCAATTTATAATTCTTCAGAAATTGTTTTTGGGCTGTATTGCATCTTTTTTTGGTCCATTAGCAATTCTTTTATATTCAATTGCAAACTCTTTGTTGACTGGTTGCCATCCTATTGTGCATACTGTGATTGGTCCAATTCAATTAGTTTTCAGTTGGGCTTCTCTCCCTGATCGTATTTCCATGTTTTCAAAGGTGAATCATTTGGAGCTGCAGTGTGGCAGATCCCTGAGCTTTATGGGCAATTAAATTCTCCTCAGTTAGAAAAAATTGCCTCTCTTGATTCACATACAGGAAAAATTCATTGGTGAGCTCTCCGTCATTAAATCTTGGTCTACTGTGTTAATCTAGGTGGTGCTTCAGTTTATTTAGTCCCTGAAATTTCCTTTTTTTCCACTCGCTTATTTGACTTGCAGAAAATTTCCTATTGTCATCTAGAGTTATCTTGCTGTTTGTATTGAGTCCATGAGATACTGGTGTTTATGTTAATGCATGAATATGCCCTAGAGTTCCTACGATGTGCTTGTTGTTAATTCTTTCAGTTAGTGTGGGAGCAATATAATGGTGGTGCTTCCCTTTTTTATTTTAAATTACTCAATAATACAGTGTCTTCAACTGAATGGTGTTTCATTAAATGAGTTTCTGATGTTTCTCTCATTCTGTCGATTGCATTTGTTTCCCTCACTAACTCAATCTGTGACATTTTTCTGCAGTGTGATTTGGTGGCCATCTGGAAAGCTTGATAAGTTGATTAGCATTGACCAGGAAAACATTTTTTTGTGGAACTTAGATTGTTCCAAAAAAGTTGCTCAGGTGAATTACTTGAGAACTCGTATGCTATGAAAAATGCAATTAAAAGGCCATGAAATCCCTTAATTTTACTTCTATATGGCATTATGGTCCACTTTTTCCATGAAAATTATTCCTCCTGGCAAATGCTAGAAATAGACATTATTGCTGTTTTAAGGGTATCTTTCAACCAAATGAAACTTTATGTGAACGAATAACTATGTCTTCTCATATAGGTACATTCTCAAGGTCTGTATTTCAGATTTTTTAGAAGCTGTGAGTGAATTGCAGCCAAAGAGCATAATATCTCTTATTATGTCTTGAAATTATGTTTTTAAGTCATTTCTATGTAGGCACAGTGAATTGTTGGTGTTTCTCAAAGATTTTTGCTTCTGTTGTCTCTAGTGAATCATATGATGGAGACATTTTGCCACATTTAAGATGTCATAAGGCATTTTTTACTGTTTACTTATAGTTCTTATTTTCTTTGGTTGAGTTACCATATGCTTTGGTGCTAGATATAACTAGAGGTGTTCTGCACATGCATCCGCCATTACTATTGGATTTCTAGGGAATAAGCAGAACCTTTGCACATCCCATTGGTTCTCTCTTCAAAAGTTTGTGGAGAAGTACCAATTCTTGTTGCTCCTGTTCCCTGTGCTGATTTTATTCAGGTCTTGTTAAAAATTCTAGGTCCAGTCACAGGAGTCTGCTGGTATGCTGCACTATCTTTCTGGTGGAGCATGGGATCCTCATGATGTAAATGCTGTTGCCGTGACCTGTGAATCATCAGTTCAGTTTTGGGATCTAAGAACAATGAAGTAAGTTTATTTATCTGTATTCCATCTAATTTCATTTTATTCGTACAGGGTTCAGAGCAAAATTCTCGTGCTTGTGTGAATTTGTAGTTCAACGTGGAGTAATAGTATTTGCTGGCCTTCATTTTCTTTTGTTGTCTGTTGCTTCTTCTAACATGACCAACAACGTGCTATTTTCTTGTTAATTGGGTCTAGCTTAGCTTGAAGCAAACTAATTACAGCCACAAAAAAATAATTAATTTGAAGTAGCAATGCTTATTCATATTTCATTTTTGTAATCATAAGAATATTTTGTCTTGGCTCGTCCTGATGTATAGTTCCTATATCACAGTTTTTAGGGTATGTACTTCATTTTCTTCATAATTTTGCAGTTCATATGATTTATTAAACGGAGGAAATATTAAGCTGAAAATTTTAGATTGTTTATTCTGCAGTTATCTGTTATAGATGCATGTCTTATCTAGCTGATATGGTTTGCATGATTTCAGGAAGACCAACTCGATTGAGTGTACCCATGTCCATGATCTTGAATATGATACAAGGAAGAAGCATATACTTGTAAGAGTACAGCATAATCATCTTTCAGCTATTTCCACATAAAAGGAATAGCTTTGATCACTTTTTTTTGGTCATGTTGAATAATGTTTTCTAGAGACATACATGCATTTTGTGGGCCTGTGCAATTGATGAAAGTAGTAGAAATTTCTAACGTTTATGTTTGCCTGAGATACTTTCAAGTGCATCTATACTGTGTGAACCCTCATTAGTTAGGTGAATTAATTTTGAAGACTGAGATAAGCAAATTGAAGATTAACATTCTTATGATAAGAACAAGCTAATGATATTTCTTAGTTCAAAATGTCTTAATATAAAGTTCACTAATGCTGGTGCACTATTTATGGGAATGTGATTGTGGATTGGGATTTAATGACAGGGCATTTCTCTAATATGACAGCAACTATTTTGTCATGGTAGCAATATATGATTTGACTATACTGCTGTCTCACTGTGGTTACAGGTGACAGCAGAGGATGAATCTGGAATACACATATGGGATCTTAGGATGCCGGGAGTTCCTATCCAAGAGCTCCCTGGGCATGCACATTGGTTACAATTATATTATGGCTTTTGTTACTGATTTCTTTCAGTCATTTTGACTAGACGATACATATGAAATTAATTCTCAAAATCATCACTTTGGCAGGACATGGACTGTCAGGTGTAATCCTCAGTATGATGGGTTGATTCTGGTATATATACTCTGTGCTTCCACCTTTATGTGCTCTGTTTGTTCTTGAATTTAAAGAGACTTACATGTGAGAAGTTGTAAGATTGCAATGCAATTAGTTATCTGTAAATGAATCCAGATTTAGACAGTCATTGCCAGAGCTTGTCATCCTCCCACTCAAGTCCTCATTATTTACTCCTATCATCTTTTTCTTACAAATCAATGAGACTCATTTCTCATAGTAATTTAAATAGGTACATAGTGAATTTAGACAACATGTTACTGTGGCCCCATCTCATGTTTGCATAGCTGATATAAATTGAAGATATCAGTCTCATACTGAAACTTGTGGGTTCAAATGGCAACTCTTTAAGTGTAACAAGGACTATTTGACTATCTTATGTTGTAAAACTGCATTACTATTGATAAAACCGTTGCAGAGCGCTGGTACAGACTCGACTGTCAATTTGTGGTTGTCTTCCTCAAACAGTAATGATGGGTAAGTTTCTCTATGATCTGATAATTAGACTTTTTTACCTTGATTTATTCAAAAACAAGTAATTTCTTTAGTTGCATTATAAGAAACGGAAATAAATGAATATATGTGTGTGTATATATATTGAGATAATTAAATGATTTTGGGATGCAATGGTAAATCTAATGAATTTTTTGTCTTTTCACAATGACAGGATGGTTGAATCGCCTACTAGGCGATTTAATCCTTTACTGAACACATACAGTGACTATGAAGACAGCGTTTATAGTAATTGCTTCTTGCCTCTTAAAGTTTAAGCAAAAACATCATTCAATATGTACTGACACCTGTCAATCTGGTGGTGCAGGTGTAGCATGGAGTTCGCGTGAACCATGGATTTTTGCATCATTATCTTATGATGGAAGGGTAAGGGCATTAGTTATCTTACTGTAAGATCTTCAAATATCCCAACTTCAATAAATCTCCAAGTTTTGCTCCGTGGAAAATGTGCTCAAATTAAGAATCTTTTAAGTCTGATAAGTATCAAGCTATTATGCGATCTGCTGGACCTTGATAGACAGTGCTTTGCCTGTACAATTTTACTGCTATTAATGCGTGCCACATTTTGCTTGGAATGGCAATATTTTTTCTACATTTTGTTGAAAGTTATAGTTACATGACAGGAGACATAGTTTGGGTCTATACCCATCAAACCCATCCCATATCTCATATGGAGATTTGCTATGACTAGTCCAATACAATAAAACGACATTTTGAAATTCAGGCTGCTAGTTCAATAATTAACATCCTCATCTTCTTGCTCTGTGAAACAGGTTGTTGTTGAATCAGTGAAGCCATACCTATCCAGAAAATGAATCGAACACCTGGATGATGAGAATTTGACCTCTGCTCTTTTGGCGGAAGAGATCTTGCATCCCGTTGAGTTCTCTGAAAGTCTCAGTGTATGCTGGTTGCAGCCTGACTACTCTCACATAAATATAATCCATCAATCTGCAGATTCAAAACCCGTAATCATTGTATTAGTCTCCAGAAAATTCCATGGTGAGGTAAATTCTGCGTTAGCATCTCTGATCAATGCATCTCCTTGGTGTCAACTTTGTTGTAAATTGGTGCAAGAGACTACTACTCCAGATTACCCACCCCGAGTGCATTCTTTCTGGACAGGAGAGAATTTTCTTCTTTTTCACTCAGTTCTCCACATCTATCATACTTGCGGACGTCCAATTGCTAGTTTGAGCTTTCATTTGCCTAATCATGCCTCGCTTATATGTGTTTCTAAAATCATTCGTGACTTGCCATTGCATTTGTGCATAGTGATTTCCTCAATTTCGGAAGATTGTCTTCTTTTACTTATTCCTTCAGTTTTCACTGTCATTTGGATGGAATAAATTCTCGCTAGTTTCTGGCTCTGTGAGCTTTCAGTGGATCTGCTCGACTTCCTCTCTCGTCCAAAACTCTTAGCAGGGGCCTGGGAATGTCGGATCAGCATGGACCCACCCCTAGTTGTTGATCTAACACCCCCCGGATCGGCCCTATATGTTCAGCAGCTGAATCATGTGCATGATTAGCTGGGCTTAGAGCACTATATCCAAGTATTGTGCCGGTCTTTTTTCTGTTTCTCATTTTTATCCTATATGAAGTGATTTTTGGTGGTTTGGTTTGTGATGATTATGATCAAATCACCGAGGGTCCGCTACGGGACGGGTTCATCGGAGTGGCTCTAGAATTTTCCACAACTGATCCTTTTCCCATGGAGATGGCACGAGATCTTGATGTGACCGTAAGTATTTCTTAGTCTTTTACTTGTTCTAATAACATTGGCAACGCCGCCTCATACTGTGATTCCTTAATCCGGCGGCCCTGGACCCACTCTGTAAGTTATGTCTTCTCGACCGCTAGATTGATGATATAGCATAAGCCTCGAAGGCCGAGGAATCCTTCTGCCTTGCCTTGTCCTACTCACGTCCAACCATACTTACCATACTTTTTAAAATTGGATTGGCCGGTCATATCTATAAAAAAAAATTGGCCAGTTTAGGGTTTAATTATTAAATTTAATTAAATCGACTGTGAAATTACATGAATTAAAGATTAGTCAAAAAAGAAAAAAATTATCAATCTTAACATTTTAAAAGGGAAATTTATGATATATTTTGTTTTCATTAAACTAAAAAATATGTTTTTTAATGTATTTAAATATTATAATAAATATTTCAAATTTTAAAATTTAAAATTACTATTTAATATATGTATTCTAATTTATAATTATTAATTATATATTATTCTTACTATCTATTAAATAAATAATTTGATATATTTAATATATAATTTAATCCATAAATTTATATATTAACTAATTTTTAATTCATTCCAATTTTAAAGAGTAGTCGACAGAAATTCATGAGCTTATCGTGATAGGTAAGTTTATAACTACATTAATAGTTGAGAACTACACCCGTATGGATAATTATCCGCTGCAAAACGGTCCACCGTAAGCTCCAGTCTCCACACTTTCACCTGCCGAACCCTCATCCCTGAAACTGTCTCCTGCTTTCTCTGTGTCTCCTCCAGTCCCGTCTCCCAACTTAGCTCCTTGTTGTCGTCAATGGCGATCCTGTAGCCGCACCGAGCAAGCGTCTTTCCTTTCAATTTCAGTTGCTGGTCAGCAGAGAATCTTGATCGACGGTTAGCTTCTAGTTGAGGGCGAGCCGAAGGATGTACTCGCTTTCTGTGAAACCCTCATTTGTACTGCACTCCCGCGGCTCGTCTTCCTCTTCTCCTTTGTCGTGGAGGCCGAAACTCTGCCCCTTGATTAGCTATCCGAGAAAAGGAGGTGCTACTGGTTACAGTAAGGGGAGGCTCGGGTTAAGAGTCTCGGCTTACGATTCTTCGGAGAGCGAGAGCTCCAGCTCCTCTTCCAACCCCAATGGTGGTGATTCCAAAGCTCCAAATGGCACCTTGGTATCTTTCTCGCTTCTTTCCTAACTCTTCCTATCAGCGCACGACTTATTTTTTTAAATCGAATTGTAAACAGAAATCATAGAGGAAACAATTAGATTCTGCCAAACTTGGTTTCCGCGAAATTTTTGCAAGCGGAGATGAAGTTTCATGTTGATGTGATTAATTGAGGGTGATCTATTGCTACTAGTTTTAAAGCTCAAAATTTTCACATAATCGGAGGTTATCTTATCTTTGTCAAACTGTGGCTTTTGAATAGAAGCTAGAGTTTTTGGATTGCTGGAGCTGAATTCATATGATACATTACACTTCATTCTGGCCTTTGACTTGAATTTTCCTCAAAAAATAGTCGAAGAGCAGGAAAGATATCCTTCTGGAGTATGTCAAGAATGTGCAGCCAGAGTTCATGGAGCTCTTCGTCAAAAGGGCTCCACAGCAGGTATTCTGACAAGCTTCCGGCAATCGATTGATTCAATCATGTTGAAGTTTATTGTTTATAAATCAACTTAGGTTACGTGACTTTTCTTTTCCCTGATATGTTCTTGACTGGATCATTTGAAATATCTGTCGTGGTTACCCCTTTAGGTTGTTGATGCCATGCGACAGACAGTAACTAACATGATTGGAACATTACCTCCTCAATTTTTTGCTGTAACAGTTACCACAGTAAGTTTGCTTATTTGTGTTGGATCAAGAAAGTCTTCAATTAAGTTAGATCAATTTTAGTCTCATTGGAGTTGCTAAGCCTTTTTTGGCTGTCAGGTTGCCGAAAATCTTGCCCAGCTCATGTACAGTGTTTTGATGACTGGATACATGTTCAGGAATGCACAGTATCGGATAGAGCTGCAGCAAAGTCTGGATCAGGTTGCTCTCCCTGACAAGCAGGAGAAAAAGGTGACCCTTTTGTTGCATTGTCTCAATATTCTTACAATATTACAGCCTAATAACTTAGTGAGGGGGCTCATATAGTTTATGATATAATGTCCGCAAACAATTGAGTCTGATCCTACTTCTTGTCTAGTGGTTTTAGAGCAGGTGTAATTGTTCAATTTTTAAGTAGGAGCTGAAGTGAACGATCAGAGATCAGCTTAGTCAAATGAGATGTCAGAACTAGAGTGGGACAACCGAGTGCAACTCTAAAGTCATGATTCTGAGAACTGGGAAGGCATAGCATGAAGGGCTCAGACTAACATGTTGTTTTCTGATTATGAACCATTGGTACAAAGCATGTTGTTATCTTGCACTTCTGCAACCCCTTTTTAGAACATATTTGGATTTAGAAGACTTGACATAGAATTTCAACCACGACTACCCAGTTCCAATTTATTAAAGGTCCATGCTATCAAATGGTATCCTAAGATGCATGCAAATATAGTTTATTGTAGTATCAACTACCAGAGGTTAAGTTTTCCGGTCATGCAGCTTAAGGCATGCTTTCTAGTATCATTTATCCTGGAAAAGTGCATCTTCACTTTTTGAAGTGATCTATCTCTTCAGTGTTCCATTACTGGAGTTCTCTTGAACATGAATCTTCCATCTTATCTGTGCCAATTTAGCTGCTGACCATAGGATGGTTAATGGCTTCAGCATTGGACATACTTATATGTTTAACTGATAATACTGATATAGTATTAAACACTATCTAATACTATTGCAGGATGTCCCGGACTATGCCCCAGGAACTCAGAAAAAGGTTACAGGTGAAGTTATTAGGTGGAACAATGTCTCTGGTGCAGAGAAGATTGATGCTGTTAAGTACATTGAGATGCTTGAAGCAGAAATTGAGGAATTGAATCGACAAATTGGTAGGACTACTGCCAGTGGACAAAATGAGTTGTTGGAGTATCTTAAATCCCTCGAACCCCAAAACCTGAAGGTGATGGAAGTCTCTGTATTGCCTTATTTTCATTTTCTTCAGATAAAGTTCTGCGCTACAGAGGTTGATAGCTCAGCTTTTATTTCAGTTTACACAAAGTGCAACCACTTACAGAAATCCCAGAACTGTAGTTTCTTGCCTTTGAGGAGCTTTTGTGGCCTTCAGTCTGATGATATTCCTGATACTGGTGACACAGGAATTGACAAGTAGTGCTGGAGAGGATGCTATACTCGCAATGAACACATTCATAAAGCGCCTTCTTGCTGTTTCTGATCCTACTCAAATGAAGGTTTGCCTATATCTGTAAACTGTGTCTGTTCCTGTTGCTTGGTGTAAAATTACAAACTTTGACTCAAATATGAAATAAAATGTCATTTCAAAATGTATTTCTTTGCCTAGCAAAGTACTTGATTGTGTGATATACGCAATGCTAAATAGGGAAGTTTCATTCTAGACAATTTCTCATGCAACTTCGAAATTTAACTGGTCTGTGATACATATACATCTGCAGACAACTGTCACAGAGACAACTGCACCCGAGCTCGCAAAGTTATTGTATTGGCTAATGGTGGTTGGGTACAGCATTCGCAACATCGAAGTTCGTTTTGATATGGAAAGAGTGCTTGGAACCACTCCGAAGCTTGCTGAGCTGCCTCCAGGTGAAGCCATTTAATAAATTAAGCATGTAGTTATGAAGAGCAGAGCACTGTTTGGTAATCACGGAGCTGGTACAAGAAAGGATTAAAAAGGGGTTGGAGCTCTGGCATTGCAATAGGTCGGGCTAGTTCACGGAGCATCAGAAAGCTGTCTCAAGCTATACATAGGATGACTACGACTAGTTTCTGGTGATGTTGCACTATATATATAGCTCCAGAGCTTTGCCTAACTGTTGAGAAATAGATCCGATTCACAGTTCAAAATATTGCTTTGATTCATAACTAGTCCTTAGATGGTCATCATGGTTTTATTTCTGTTCTTCTGGTATTCAAACTAGTTACTGTCGGAAGAACCTCCTGACATTTTAATGATGCTGATGTCTTTAAAGCAACCATAGTGCACGGTTGTGAGCAGGATGATGTAGTTCGACTTGTGTTGTGGCAAAGAAGCGTTAACATTACTGAAACCGGGAATTGCTACCGCGATGCCGGGACATCATGGCGCTGTTTGTGGGTAAGGTTTGAAGCTGCACAAGGCAGCTGCTCACACTTAAAACGATGGTAGGCTGACTCACCGTAGGCTCACTGTATTCAACTGGAGAAGGTGAAATGGAGGATTTTGTCAGCTATGCAATGGAGGTCCACTCCTCCTCTGATAACAATGAGGAGTGCTGTAGAGAAAAATATTGACGAGCCCGTTCTATGTGGGAGCCTACGGGGCCTGCTTCGGCCGGATCCACGCCAGTATGGGTGGCCCCCGGTGGGATGTATCAGAACTCGGTGTTTCTGATTGGCACGAGGAGGGTGGGGGTGAGGTGGAGGCGTGGGCCTTGCTGGAGGTTGATGGAGATCTCCTTTCCCTTTGCCTCCTTGGACCAGTGCCCTCTCGAGCTCTTGTAAATTTCCATCGTATTCCTGCGCAACATTAATTTTTTCTTTTATTTTGTTGTTTGGGATTTATATTTATTAAAAATAAAGATAAGAGAAGAATCTTGCCGTCAAATTCAACGGACGTGCATCGTCTCGCACCAGAGAACACAACGGTGTATCGCTTCGTTGAGAACCGCTAACACCTTACCACAGGCATTCCCGCCACCGCACTATCTCTGCCGCCGCCGCCGCTGCCGACGCTGCAATCGGCTTCAATTATCTCTCTCCCTTCTTCATTGCATAACATGTTCGTATTGCCTCCGCCGCTTCCGACTCGCTTTCCTTCAATCCACCTCTCGACCCCCATCCATTACCTGCGCCACCAGATTCACTCTTCCACCCCTGCGACCACCGCTGTCAGCCCCAATTCCGCCGGTGACGGCTCCCTTTCCATCTCTCCGTTGCAGCTGCACTCCGAACACGACCGCGACGTCGAGGAAGACGATGACGACGACGAAGAAGAAGAAGAGGACATCCTCGCCCTCCATCGCCGCCGTTACGACTTTACTCCCCTCCTCGACTTCCTCTCAACCGCCGCCAGCTCGGTCTCGGATTCGGACTCGGCGGATTCGCCAACCTCGCTTGACTCGACCGAGTTCCAGCTCGCTGAGCAATACCGCGCCGTCCCCGCCTCACTCTGGCATTCCCTCCTCAAGGACCTATCCTCATCCTCGACCTCGCTGGCCTACACCGTCGTGACATGGCTGCAGCGCCACAATCTCTGCTTCTCCTACGAGCTCCTCTACTCTATCCTAATTCACGCGCTTGGCCGCTCTGAGAAGCTCTACGAAGCTTTCCTTCTCTCTCAGAGGCAAACGTTAACTCCTCTCACCTACAATGCTTTGATTGGAGCTTGCGCTCGAAACGGCGACCTTGAGAAAGCCCTGAACTTGATGTCCAGGATGCGGCAGGATGGTTACCAGTCGGATTTCGTGAACTACAGCTTGGTTATTCAGTCTCTCACGCGTAGCAACAAGATTGATTCGACGATTCTGCAGAATCTTTATCAGGAAATTGAATTCGATAGGATCGAGATGGATTCACAGCTATTTAATGACATGATTGTCGGGTTTGCTAGGTCTGGTGATGCCACTAGGGCTGTCTACTTTCTTGGCATGGCTCAAGCGTATGGTCTAAGTCCCAAAACTGCAACTTTGGTTTCGGTTGTTTTTGCATTGGGATGTTGTGGTAGGACTGAAGAGGCTGAGGCTATATTCGAGGAAATGAGAGAAGGGGGTTTGATACCAAGAAATCGGGCTTATAATGCATTACTGAAGGGGTACGTGAAGTCCGGTTCCTTGAAGGACGCAGAGTACATAGTTTCTGAGATGGAAAGAAGTGGAGTTTCACCTGATGAACACACGTATGGGCTTCTCATTGATGCGTATGCAAATGCAGGCAGGTGGGAAAGTGCAAGGATTGTTTTGAAAGAAATGGAAGAAAGTAAGGTGAAGCCCAATTCCTTCATCTTCAGTAGGATTTTAGCTAGTTATCGAGACAGAGGGGAATGGCAGAGGAGCTTTCAGGTCTTGAAGGAGATGAAGAGCTGCGGGGTAAGCCCTGATCGACATTTTTACAATGTGATGATCGATACTTTCGGGAAGTATAACTGTCTTGATCATGCAATGGCCACTTTTGAGCGAATGCTTTCAGAGGGTATTGAACCTGACAATGTCACTTGGAATACACTCATCGATTGCCATTGCAAGTGTGGGCGGCATGATCGTGCTGAAGAATTGTTTGAGGAAATGAAGGAGAAAGGTTGCTCGCCTTGCACAACGACTTACAACATTATGATTAATTCATTTGGTGAGCAGCAGAGGTGGGAGGATGTAACGGACTTGTTTGAGAAGATGAAAAGTGAAGGGTTGCTTCCGAATGTGGTGACATACACCACCCTCGTTGACATATATGGGCAGTCAGGCAGGTTCGCTGATGCCATAGAGTGTTTGGGGGCTATGAAGGCTACTGGGTTGAAACCCTCATCAACCATGTATAATGCCTTGATCAATGCTTATGCTCAAAGGGTATATCAGTCTCTTTGTTTCCTTTTCCTTCAACTGCTTATCTATAAATGTGCCGCAACATTTATTATTTATTTATTCACATCTATAAATCTCCTTTCTTTGCTTGTGAGATTTTGGTAGGTTAGATTTAGACTGCTTGGCTTTTTAGCCTCGGATGGCCATATATATCCTCGTTCTTACATATGCACCACAGAGCAAATATCATAGGCAGCAGCAGCTATATTATTTTCATTGTGGTGCATGCATAAGAAGCCAACAGGTTCTATGTGGATTAGCTATGTATGCATAGTTAGTTGATCTGGTGGAAGAAATTAGTAGTGCATATTCATCTCCTTGTCATTCTGGTTTCAAGTACTTAACTGGCAGTTGGTATTAAATGTTTCCATGCAGCAAATCTATATGTTTTTTTTCCCCCAAGCACCTATGAGTTCTTTTTGAATGAAATTAATCGTGTGACTTTCAAATTCTTTATGCTTCTTTTATTATTAGGGGTTGTTGAGCTTGAGCATTTAGATGACGTTTTAACATAATATTGACAGGGTTTGTCCGACCAAGCACTTGATGCCTTTAGGGTCATGAGAGCAGATGGTCTAAGACCCAGTCTTTTAGCTCTGAATTCATTGATTAATGCCTTTGGGGAGGACAGGAGGGATGTTGAAGCCTTCGCCGTGTTGCAGTACATGAAGGAGAATGTGAGTTCAAATTTGATGGCATCATTCATTGTTTCCTTTTTGCATTTCCTTATTTCTGTTGCACCAACCAGTTCTTGAACCTCTGGTGCATACTATTCAATATGGAACTTCTTTTTCTGCAGGATGTGAAGCCTGACGTTGTTACCTATACCACACTTATGAAAGCTCTCATTCGTGTCGATAAATTTCAGAAGGTTGGTTCTCATGTCATTAGCCAGGATAACAAATAGTAGTATTTTCTCGATATTGTGTCTGTGTACATGTCGTTGCCACCTCCAAATTTTTGACAGAATCAAACAGCTTTGCGGTTGGTCATTCAGCATTTGATATCATGTGACGTAAAAATTCCCCTATGCTGACTCTCAGGTCCCAGGTGTGTATGAAGAGATGATCTTGTCAGGTGTGATGCCTGACAGGAAAGCCAGAGCAATGCTTCGGTCCGCTCTGAGATACTTGAAGCAGGCAATCAAGTCCAGATAGAGAGAAGCGAAACTAATCCAATGTACCCGCATTACAGGAATTCCATCCTTTAGAGCCTCCGGTGGCAGAGCTATCTGTGCTGGGTAAACCATCTTCTGCTATGGAGCTCGGTTGCCACACACTACAAACCCCTGAAATGACCCCTATTAACTTCCCACGGAGGAGACCCTCTTACAGGAGAAAGGACCGAATCTTCAAGATACGTAGGCGACTTGAAATCCGAGAAATCTGGCCTGAGGCCATTGACGCCTGCAGACTGCAGCTGGACATAAGGAGCATGCCTTGAGGTTGAAGTAATAAATCTTGACTTGATCCTCTGTTACTTGCTGTATACCTTGCGAGAATTCCTTGGCAGGCATCGAATTTGCACATTCTGTCAAAAAAACTGTGTACCATATTCAACCAGATTATTCATTAGATCCTGCCACATGTCCGTAAGCGGAAGAACCAGGCAGCATCAGTATCGTACTGATCTGCTACACTTTCGATCTTGAGCTCACTGGTACGCTCTTGTATCTGCCCCCATTTTCTGGCACTTCTGATCGGCCAGCTTCAGTGCTGTTCTATTTCCTTTCCCTTGTCCTTCTCCGAAACGCTGCCGACGGAAGAGATCCACAGATTATGACTTCTCGTCTGGCTGACTCGGATTTTTTACCTTCTTCACTCAAATATTCTGTTCTTGTTACAACAGTAGACAGGACATGGCTCGTTTGGATACGACAAATTCAGCTGTGTCCTCGAATACTATAATAATTTTTACAATGCCTCGATTTAATATGCTTTGGGCCCATAATGCCCCCAAAAGCTCCAGCCCAATTCTGGCCCGACCCAATGAAAAGTTCCAATTTTACCCCTCACGAGAGCTTCCCCACCTCCTGATTTATGTCATTCGGCCGCTTGCCACACTGGCCTGCGACTTTCGGATTTTTCAGGCTTCCATGCCATAGCTCTCACGCTCAGTTTTTCAGGGTTTAACGGAGAGCTTCTCACATTTTTTTCTCTGCGAGAGGGAGGAGGAGGAGCCATGAGCAGTACCTTGGGTATACCGGTGAAGCTGCTTCACGAAGCCTCCGGCCATATCGTGACGGTCGAGCTCAAGAGCGAAGAGCTATACGGAGGGGTAGCATAGTCGAGTGCGAGGATAACTGGAATTGCCAGCTCGATAATATCACTTACACTGCTAAGGTCACCTCTCGTTTCATCTCACTGTAGTTTTCTGACTCCTAGCAGAGCTCTAGAGTTGGATGCCTCGGTAACTTCTTACTCTATTTCTCCGGCATCGTGAACTCTAGACTTTTGGCACGTCTTGGTTTTCCGAAAATGCTTGCTATCGGAGATCGTCCTGGTTCAACTGCAAATGCATCCTGTGGTGTCGTCAGAAAGTTGAAGTTTTCAAAATTGTGGAAGCAGTGGGTAAATGAAAAGGTTTGATGCAACTATGAGGACCACTAGATTTGGATTTCTCGTGAATGAGATGACCACGCGTTGGCAACCTCAACATTGATTTTGCCATATGATTTGTAAGCGCGAGATCAACCTTGTAGAGCTTTTGGGACCCGAGTGTTTATTTAGACCTAGACCAGTATATTGCTTATCTCTGACAAGACGCAGGAGAATTTTCTATGTTCGTTCTCTGAAAAATTAGCGGAAGTGGATATTTATAGTGATGATTGCTTTAGGGCGTACAGTTGCTATTATAGAGGACAACAGCTTTTCCAGTCTCTGAGGACAGTTTTGACCATAAGTTTGGATCTCTCTATGTTGCTGCAGATGTTCATATTACTGATGTTCCCATCAAATTTCCTATCTTCATTGTCGATGTGCTTGTCTCGTTTGATTCTGAAAAGGGTGAGTTAACTTTGTTAACGTTGATATGGATTTTTTCTCCTCCAGGATGGGAAAGTCTCATAGCTTGAACATGTATTTATTCGAGGGAGCAAAGTGAGGTACTTTTGAGGTGTTTGTTCATTCTTTCTCAGTTATGATATTGGTGGATGGTTTTTTGACGGACTTTAGGCTGATGAGATCAATTTGGTTCCTCCATAGGTCCATGGTCATACCAGATATGTTGAAGAATGCTCCAATGTTCAAGCGCCTTGAATCTAGGATCGAGGTAATCTGTAATTCGTAAGAATCATATTACACCAGCTGTTGGTTCATATTTGCTCACATTTTGCTCTCTTAACATCTTGAAGGGTAAAAGCTCAGCAATCGGAGTTGGCAGAGGTAGAGCTGTCGCAATGCGAGCTAGGGTAAGTATTCGTGTTGTGTAAATCTGTCCTTACGCTTGGAAGGTTGTTTCCTAATTACTGTTTTGGTCATGCATCTCTTTCTCTCACATATACAAATGCAGACATACAGATTGTACTCTTTATTGACTAATGTCAACTTTGTAATCCACAGGCTCAAGCTGTGCTGGTAGAGGAGCTGTGCCTGGCAGAGGTGCTGTTCCACCTGTTTGGAGGTGAAATTAGATGCCAGATGGTTGTCATCATTCCCTCAACATATCATGTTTCAAGCATCTCAGGTTCCTCATCCTCTCATCTGAAATCTATGGGAAACCTCATTTTTGAGTGTGGAATGGATTGGAAACTGTGACGCAAGCCCTAAACAGGCAGTTTTGTTTTAGTAAGCGTAGTCTTCAGGATACACTTAGCCTTGCTAGACGTTCCATGTTCTAAGCATAGACTCTGTTTTAGTAAGCCATTTGTTTCATTAAAGGAGGGAAGCCCTCTTTCATGTGCATTCGAAATGCACAGTACCATCTATAGTTTTTGAAATCAATTTCTGACCACAACTGATTGACAACGAAAGAGCATGATTTCCTTGTCCATGGAATTCGATGGACCAAAGGTTTGCCTAGAAACAACAACACAAAGTTGCTATTAGCTGTGAGTTTAACCCGACCAACGGTAAGACAACAGTAGCCTGTCAGTGGTTTTTTCTGGAGAGCCAAGAGAAGCTAGGGACTGGTGTTCAACATAAAGCTCACAGGCTTGGATTGACTAGCATAGCTGAAATCTGGCATGCTGTTTTTCCTGTAAACCGCTGTGAGCTTTTGCAGTCTGGCGCTCCAGTGGAAACCAACCATCCACTTGGAGCATTCCCTGTCCAGAAACAAACCCAGAGAAGAAGAATGCCACCCGGTCAATTTCACGGTGCAGAAATTTGGACCAGTCATATATACTCGCAAGATCATAGGAGAGTGGTCATACAAAAGCTGCTCTCATGAGTAGCCGGTGTAATATTCACAGGTCTTGCTCCAAAACATCGGCCGATGGAGCATGCATTGAGCTGTGCAGATTTGCAGAAGCAGGCAGCAGCGATGATTCCGGTGGGAACCTCAGCATCTTGTAGTCGACCAAGAAGAGTTCCATCATGAGGAAGGCTAGAAGCTCGAGCTGTTTCAAAAAATCGCTGCGTACATACACATTATGTAATCAGGACAGCGCAACATAAACAGAGACAGAAACCATGATTCTGGTATTAGAGTCCGTGCACCTTCTTATCCGATCGAGCCGGCCTCAAGGAAATCGGGAGTTTCTATGGTATCACCTCGGCTTTCTCGCAATGCCGGTGCGGATCTTGCATGTATTCAGTGACAGCACGCAAGTGCGGTCTCTCCTCTCGTCACCGATATCGATATCAAAGACGGGGTCTTCATTGCGCATCTTCCATTTCGGTCTCACCCTGCTGCTGGTGGAGAAGAAACAACTCGTTGAGCGCGAGGATCAGTGGTGAGGCACAGGTGAAGCTGCGGAGACATGGAGGAGTGCCCATTTGGTCAATCTCATCAAGAATGGCCCGAGAATGTGAAGAACTCACTGCGATGTCAGGTTGTCATGAACTTACTGCAATCTCATCATTGAACAGGCTGACGATAATATGGTAAGTCCCACTTTGCAACTGAGTTCAAGTTGAGTGAGTTCATAAATATTAAAATTCTTTTCTTCTTCTTTGGTTACCATTTTTTTAAACTACATTTGATTCCCAACCTTGTTATAATAATGTTACATGTTTAATGTTTTTTTATTTTTATATTAAAAATATTAATTATGTGTGATAATAAATAATAAGATAATGATTAACAAAAGAAATAAAAATATAGATGAGGCGGAACTTACCGTCGGCAAGCCGTTAATACTCACGACTTGCTTTTCTTTCTTTTATAAATATCATCATTATTTTATTTCTCATTATTGCAAAACATTAAATTTCAACATTAAAATAACCAAAAAAAATTAAAGGCATGAGGGCTAAATATGTCAAGAAAATTATTCACGACAAGAATTACAAAAGAAAAAAAATGTCGTCAAATAAAACCTTAGCTTACTCCAAAATTCTCCCCCACCACCCATGCTGCTCCGGTACACGTGGAACTCGGCGAGTGGTTCCCAGCGGTTAGCAGATGGCGTAGGCTACGAAAACACCAGAGGGTCCAGACAGACACAGACAGACAGCCAGGATAAGGAAACGACGCACGATTCCATGGCGTCCTCAAAAAACAAAAACAAAAAAAGACAATTCTTTTTCTCCTTTAATTTTGGTTAGTTTTCACGTATAAATATATATTATCTATCTATCTCTCGGGAATAATTGTAATGGTATCATCATCCATTAAAGTGCGTGGAAAAGGAGAACGCAACGTGGAAAAATCCACCACACGGCCACTGTCGAGAGAGAGAGAGAGAGACATCGTTGAACCCAGAGAATAAAATACCATAGCTTAAACCCAAGCCGTCGGTCGAGCCACGGGCAATTTACGGTGCGAACTCGAATCTGTCACAAATTTCAAGGATCTTTCTTTTAATGTGCTACTGCGATGAAGAAACCACTCGGTCGCTGCCTACCACCTCTGTCCCCGATGCTTGGCAACACCTGGGCGCACGAGATCGGCACGAGCCTGTGTCTAAGCTTTGAGGAGGAGTGCGGGATCGGACGTCCTCTTGGGTGGGTCGAAAGGCTGGCTTAAACGGGTTCGTGGGTGCGGCGGGCATGGATGGGCTACTCGAACGACCTACCGACCAAGGCTCTGAACTAGACTCGAACCGGATCCGGGCCCCTGGGAGTAGCTGGGGAGCATCGAGCCAACATGTTTTTCGTGCCGGAGGCAGGTTCCCCGATTTTTACGGCTACTCTTTAATATTCTTTATTCAAATTCGTAAATAGAATTTCCCCCTTTTTTATTATTCATTCTTCATTAATTAAGACTTTCCCAATAATTTCTGTCCATTAACAAAATATAAGGAAAAAAAAAAACAACCAACATACTAATTGCATATGATACACATTGTGTATATATATATATATATATATATTGGGTTCGAAAGGGACAAATGAACCAGTAAAGTCATAAGTAGATGATGATGGTGGTAAAAAATTATTAAATAAAATTATTTTAATATAAATTAAATTGAGAGTATTTTTTTACATTAAATTAAAGATAATCTTATCACCGTGTGTATATATTTGTGATATTTGTATGGAGACGGATGGGATAAAGGAGGATTGCTCAGAGATGTGAGCCTCAAAAATCGATTAATCCCACCGGGAAAAAATTATATTAAATTTCAGTCTTTTATATATATATATATATATAAAATATTCCCCGTTCAGAATTTGCCGCTTGCCACACGCACTCTCTACCCCTCTGCACCATCTTCTCTTCTCTTCTCTTCTCCTCCGTGGGCGCTCTCTCTCTCTCTCTCTCTCTCTCTCTCTCTGTCGCCATGGATCCTTACAAGGTAACTCGTTTGAGTGTTTCGGACGGATTTCTATGGATTTCTTCTTCTTCTTCTTCTTCTTCTTCTTCTGGGGTGGGTTTGTTGATGGTGAAAATACCGAGTGCTTAACGTGTTCTTGAATTTATGGATGCAGCACCGTCCGTCGAGCGCTTTCAATTCCCCCTACTGGACCACAAACTCCGGTGCTCCAGTCTGGAACAACAACTCCTCTCTCACTGTTGGAACCAGAGGTTTGTGGTCAATTCGGTTGGACTGTTCTATTGAGCTTGGGGCATTATCATTCAAGTATTCTGAACTCTAAGCGCGTGATAAGCTCTCAACCTCAGCGAGATGAGATGAGCTATCACAGGCATATACCCCTTCTTTTAGCTACCTCAATCCTCCTCTGGCCTTTTCTACCTGGGCCTGTTTGTTTGCCATGAGGACTATTCCATTTGCTTGTCGTCCTAGTGATGGAGATAATGTATGCTTGTCCTCTCTCTGTTTCTCCTATCGACAGGTCCAATCCTCCTCGAGGACTACCACCTGGTAGAGAAGCTCGCCAACTTCGACAGGGAGAGGATCCCAGAGCGCGTGGTCCATGCCAGGGGAGCTAGTGCGAAGGGGTTCTTCGAGGTCACCCACGATATCACTCACCTCACCTGCGCCGATTTCCTTCGGGCACCTGGGGTTCAGACACCTGTCATCGTCCGTTTCTCCACTGTTATCCATGAGCGTGGCAGCCCAGAAACGCTCCGCGACCCCCGTGGCTTCGCCGTGAAGTTTTATACGAGAGAGGTGAGATTAAATGTTATATAGGCAATTCCAGGTGTGTACTTGTCTCATTTAATCCGTACTTGAGGGTGTCGGTTACATAGTTGCATAATTAACACGTTCAATACGATAATGATAAAAATTCGAGCAAAGTACTTACAATACGATCATGATAATGAGATTATCACAGTAAAAAAAAACAACAAATAAACTTTTTAATGCATTTCATATGAGAAATTAAACTAATGATATACATTCCTATACACCTTAAATAGGTTAGCACGTTCAATGCGCATTTCAATATATTTAATTTAGCAAAGTCCGTTCGTATATCTCATCAAGTTACACTTATTTACCATCACTTAATCCAAACCCATCCGACTCTACGATCGGGTTAGCATGTCTTTCGAACAAAATACCATTTTGAGTTGGCTGAATTGATCCCATGTACGCTCGGGGGGGTGAATAGTACCGTGACGGTTTTATGCATTTTGCCTTCACTTGGGCCTGAGGTGTCCGTTGGAACATGATAAAGCCTAGTCAACATGGATCTCCTAATTGAGGTTTGTTTTCCCTGTCAAATTGTGTGTGATGGTGATAGAGCAACCTTTTGGCTCAAGAGATCTGTATTTCCCTTTCTTTCTTTCTTTCTTTCTTTCTTTAGAAATCAGTCAGTCATCTTGGGATTGCCTTTAATGACAAGATATGTCCCAGTCTGCGTTTGATTCTATGATTGGGAGCGTAAAGTAAGATTGGTTAGGTTGTGACTGGGGGCCTCCATTGCTGGGTTCTCATTTAAAGGAGTGGTAGGGTATATTCTAGTGCTGTTGCAGGTCCTCGAGTTTGACATCGATGGTATGGTGTGTGTCGTATTGGTTGGACCAAATTCTATCCGTTCTCCTGGTCGGGTCCCATGTTACCTCTTCTTTGCTGCTGCCTGCATTCAGGGAAACTTTGACATGGTTGGGAACAACTTTCCTGTCTTCTTCGTGCGCGATGGGATGAAATTCCCTGACATGGTCCATGCCTTGAAGCCGAACCCGAAGTCACACATCCAGGAGAACTGGAGGATTGTCGACTTCTTCTCTCACCATCCTGAGAGCCTCCACATGTTCACTTTCCTCTTCGATGACGTGGGCGTCCCTCAGGATTATCGCCACATGGATGGCTCCGGCGTCAACACTTACATGCTGATCACCAGGGCCGGGAAGGCACACTACGTGAAGTTCCACTGGAAGCCCGCTTGCGGGGTTAAGTGTCTCCTGGAAGATGAAGCCATTAGGGTGGGAGGATCGAACCACAGCCATGCTACTCAGGACCTTTACGACTCAATTGCTGCAGGAAACCACCCTGAGTGGAAACTCTACATTCAAACTATTGACCCTGATCATGAGGACAAGTTCGACTTTGACCCTCTCGATGTGACAAAGACCTGGCCGGAGGATATCTTGCCTCTTCAGCCAGTCGGGAGATTGGTCCTCAACAAGAATATTGACAACTTCTTTGCTGAGAACGAGCAGCTTGCTTTTTGCCCTGGTATTGTGGTGCCGGGCATCTATTATTCAGATGATAAGCTCCTCCAGACTCGGATCTTCTCTTACTCTGATACCCAGAGGCACCGCCTTGGGCCAAACTACCTGCAGCTTCCTGCTAATGCGCCGAAATGTGCCCATCACAACAATCACTATGATGGTTTCATGAACTTCATGCACAGGGATGAAGAGGTAATATTGTTTTCTTAACTTACAAATGATTCTGTGCATACCATTGACTTATCAGCTGGAACATGCACCCCTCCAACTATATAGCTAGGTTTTACGGCAACTGAGGCATTGGTTCAAGAACTCGACTAACCAGCCAAGTGGACCATGAGCTAGTCATGTCTTTGGAGATTAGCTGTTGCATTGGACCCATCTGCAAAAGAACTGGGTAGAACCGTGGCAATATACCAACTACACTGTTATATGCAAAACCTCAAATTTTTACATATGTTGCTAAAAGTAAATATATGTACAGTTGCACCAAAGAACACTTGCCTTGACTGATCAATACCCGGTCCTGTTTGATAAATACGAAGTAAGCCATGAGAAATATGTGTTCTTTGGATCAAATCCACTGTGCTTCATCCAAGGCATCCGGCACTTCTAATTGAAGGAGATAAAAGTTTTGCCAATTTTCACTCGCATTTGAATGGTCTTTTATTTGGGTTTATTGTGTGCTACCTGAATCCGAATATTTAAATTTCAATGATGTCAGATAATCTGCTTTCCTTTGCCTGTACGCATCCTGTTCGTGCAAGTAAAAGACTGGATGAGAGATCTCTTTAGCACAGTCATTGATTCTGTGTTGTCGTCTTGTAGATTGATTACTTCCCTTCGAGGTACGATCCTGTTCGCCATGCTGAGAGGTATCCCATTCCTCCTGCTGTAGTGAGTGGAAGGCGAGACAGGGTATGTTGTCTTCCCTGTTTGTTTCTTCAACTTGGATCTGTTTATTCATCCGTACATTCTTGCTTTACCAGAAGTATTTTTCCTGTGCTGTCTACTCATTTACTGCACTATGATAGTCCCGCCAGTAGCTTCAGGCAGAAGAACTACACTGCAAACGACATGGTCTCAAATAATGTTTTCCAAGTTATAGCCTCTTCAAAATGATGAGAGAAAGACATCTTGTTTCTTCTTGGGTTATGCAGTGTGTGATTACAAAGGAGAACAACTTCAAGCAACCCGGGGAGAGGTACCGATCCTGGGATCCCGACAGGTACTTGGTTTTCCTCATTTTCTCTTCTGCCGAGGAATGAGCATTGAAACCGTGTCTGATTTTCTTCTACTATTCTGTTTTCCCATTTCAGGCAAGAGAGGTTCATCAAACGGTGGGTTGAGGCTCTGTCTGACCCACGTGTCACCTACGAGATCCGCAGCATCTGGGTCTCATACTGGTCTCAGGTGAGACAATTTCCCAGGCGCTTTTTGAAATGTGGCACCCAATAATGATATGCATCTCAAATACTCAGATTAACTGACATGCCTTCACCTAGTGGTATGAACTTTTAGATGAGTTAACAAGTAATTTGAAACGAGTATCAGATTTGAAGATCTTGCTGAGTGTAGTAGAACATATATATATATATGTATATGTTTTCTCATATTTTCCTTAATTTTCAAGATATGGAGGATGGAACATGTGCTACAGTCTAACAGGCCCACCCTCGCTCTTTGGCTTCCACTTTACGAACCAGAAAATGAGCTGATCTGGAGCATGCAACTCTAACTCTGTCTTTTGTTGGTTATAGGCTGACAGATCTCTGGGTCAGAAGCTCGCATCTCGTCTCAACGTGCGCCCAAGCATGTGAAGTCGCATCACAAGCTCGATGTCTTGAGCTGCAGAGAGGACTTCCGTTGCAACCCACAGCTAGTGCTGCTCAGTTTATTGTCTCCATATTCCTAAGCTAAGTTGCATTTTTCCCATTCTCATGGAACTCTGCACAAACTGATCCACACGCTAAACTCCACTAAATAATTTCCCAATTGTCTTCTTTGTGCTACGGTGTGAAAACATAATCTGTATCTTCAACATTCCATTATGAACCTTCTGGGAGGGATACTTTGATTCGGTTTGTTGGTGCGACTGCACTGAAATCCTTGGATATGCTGACTCCTTCCAAGTTTTACCGGAAGATAACATTTAACTTGGTAGGGTCGGTTTAGCAATGAGTAACTCATCAAGACTATCATTCGTAGTTTGGTCAGAAGTTCAAGTTCACTGTCGCTCTGTTATTAGGATTCTGCTATTGAGGTTCGAGAGGCTTGTTGTCGGCGAACAATTCCTGACCTCCTGAACTGTTTGGATTGAACCTTAAGCATATGCCAGGTTAACCGGGCAAGCTATTCCTATTAGAAATTGTGAAGCTGAGTATCACCGATGGAGTGGTGGAAGCTTCAAAGCTGAATAATATCTGTGTTAAATGTAGGATGAACACACGTACTTAAATTATCTCGACATATTGATTCTTGTCGAAGCTCTGGACATGAATCTACCCTCCTCGTGGAGCCACGTCTCCGACTAATAATAATTAATCATGAACCTTCCTCTTTGGAGTCCCATAAAAATTGGAAGACTGTGTTACAGAGTGGAAGGATCAGAAAGTCAAATGCTGACCATCATAGTGATCAGCGCCGGTTGGAAGGTGCCACTATGCTCGGGGCAAGCGAGCTCCAGTGCCACCGGCATTTCCACCACCATGGTGGTGGCGACGAGGATGCTGGTGGTTCTGCTGTCGCTGTTGCTGCTGCCGGAAGGCGGCAGTCCGTGTTTCTCTGATGGCGCTTACAGCCTCCAATGTGGCCAAGACCTCATCCATGGAAGGTCTGCTCTTGGGGTCCTCTTCCAAGCACCTGAGGACCAGCTTGGCCACTTGAACTGCCCCTTCAATGGGGTACCGGCCCTCAAGCCTTGGGTCCATCATCTTCACCAGCCTCTTCTTGTCGGACAGTGATGGCTTGGCCCACTTGACCAGGTTCTGCTGGACAGTCGGCCGGTTCATGTCCACTGCTTGCTGGCCGGCAAGCAACTCCAGCAGCACGACACCGAACCCGTAAACATCGCTCTTCACATAAAGATGCCCTGTTAAAAGCAAATGTGCGTAAAATGAGGTGAGATCCATGAATCACTACCGAGATCGTATTCTCAGGCGCGATTTTTTTTTTTTTTTTTGCGGGGGGCTCACCGGTGGCGACATACTCGGGAGCCGCGTATCCATATGTGCCCATCACCTGGGTCGTAACGTGGGAGTCGCCATTCGCTGGACCCAATTTCGCGAGCCCAAAATCCGAAAGTTTGGCGTTAAAATCCTACAAAAGTCGCAAACTTTTAGATCAGGGAAAAAGGAATCGATCATATGCACCATCAATCGGTCAAGAAAAGATCTGTATGAACAACATTTACCCCGTCTAATAAAATGTTGGAGGGCTTGAAATCCCTGAATATGACCGATTTCTCCGATGTGTGCAGGAAGTCGAGACCTCGAGCCGCCCCGATGGCTATTTTAATTCGTATGTCCCACGTAAGTGGTTCCGGGCCGTCTATGAAGCACCAAATCAACAAGCAAAATCAATGGATACGGCATGCAGTTTGTTCTATAGATTAAAACTACAGTTTTCCAAACTAAACAGGAGACAGAAAAAATATATATATACACACACACATATATATATAAATGAATTTTCTAATGAGACATTAATTTTCTAGAAATTTTTTTTTTTTAATTTGCTTACTTCTGAAGAGATGATTTTCCAAGCATCCCTTTTGGACGTACTCGTAGACGAGGAGGAATTGCGTGTCCTCCCAGCAGTAGCCGAGCAATTTGACCAAGTTTGGATGAGAGAACTTCCCCAGGAACTTGACTTCCGACTGCATATATATATATGTATGTATATATGTATATATTAATTATCACATGGTTGATCTCTAATTGTCATGATTATCAGAATTATATATGTGTGTGTTTAATCCAAATTAATATCATAAACAGTTCATGCTCGTGTGTTATGTAACTACGACAATATACATAAATTCCAAGAGTTTTGATGGAGCAATATTATTCACGCGGCCAGATGGTATCAACTTGATGCGGGCAACATTCAGTTTTTCCATGGCGCGTGACAGTTATCTGATCGTCGATGATGATGACGACGACGACGACGATAATGGATTATATATATATATACATATATATGAATAGTAGTGCGATTGTATATGTGGTGTACCAGCCATTCTTGCAGCCCCTGGCTGCTGTCGGGATTCGACTTCTTGACGGCGACCGGAATGCCGACCCCGACCCTCGCCGGCTCAAGGGTCTTCTCGTCGACCCACCCCTTGAAGACTCTCCCGAAGCCTCCCTCTCCGAGCATCGTGTCCGGCCTGAAGTTCCTCGTCGCTTTCTTCAGCTTCCCCAGCGTGAATATCTTCAGGTTCGGGGTTATCACTCTCCCCACCACAGGCGCTGGGGATTCCGGCGGAACGACGAGCATCCTGATATCCTCTTCACCGCCGCCGCTCTCCCTCGGCAACGAGACGGCCGGGTTTATGCTCTCGCCGCCGGGCTTCACTGGAAAAACGACAGGGAGTAGCAGAGATGATGAATCGTTTTACTTTTCCCTCAAGAAAAAGAAACAGAAAAGTTGCAACAGCTGTTAACGGTGCTTACCATCGGGGCTGGAGGGTTTTGTGAGATTGACGCTGGTGTTATGCTTAACCTGATGGTGAGCTTTGGAGCAGCGGCGGCAGCAACAATTCCCCATCTTAAAACTCTATAGTTTGTGTGTGTGTGTGTGTATAAGTGTCTATCCTTCCTTCAGATCTCTGTCTTCCCCTCTCCCTTGTAGGAACAAACCTCCAGTTCTATCCTTCGACGCCAAGATGGAATTATATATCCACCATTATCGACCTTAATTGCTCAGCTTCCACGAACGAGAGACCAGAGACAGAAAGACCCGTTGAGAGAGAGAGAGAGAGATGTATTGAATTTTCTGCTCTGAAGACTTATTAGGTTCTCCCTATTGACTTGTCTTCCTCCCCCTCGTAATTATAGTATGTGATGACCCCTTCCTCCACATTTCCCACTGCTATCTGTACGTATACATATCATCCCTATATTTATAAAATCATCCTTCCCTTCCCTTCCCTTCCCTTCCATGTAGAAGATGGGGAAATGAACTAACAGAGAGCTGTCAACCGTTACACAGTCATCAGCAATCAACGATCAAGCTGTATGACGATACACATGCACACGACAAACTCTTCTCCTACTGGCAAAAGAAATTGAGATCACACTTATTTCGGACGATTAAATGGTTCCGTATGCCAAGGACGGGAATTCGCATGCCGGACCCGGTACGGTGGTCCCGCTTCTTCCTAACCGAGACCTCAATGGTTCGACATCCGGACAGTTAACGACAACGTCAATTTCTTAGAAGTTGCAAATGTCCGAGTCAACGGCCGCGTAAGATGGGGCCGATCGCCGGTGCGTGAAAGTCAGTCAGGCGTGGACCCAGTCATCAGCTTAACCCGTTAAACTTCTTGATTGTTGTCACACGACTTCCACAATCTCTCAGGGGGACCGGTCGCGAGCCCACCTCACCATTAGAGATGTGACCTCGGAAGAGTTTATATATATATATATATATGATCTCATGTAAGCAGCTTTAATTAATCGACACCATGCACTTACATGACATCAAACACTTGCTGATGTAAAATTTCCATGTCGAGCGATGGAGACGTATAGGAATTGCGTAATGCCACGATTTGCCATGAAATGAACGCAGCTTTGCTGGTGGTTGGTGTCGCTCGAATCTAGATCAGTTGGGACTTATTAAGTTCCACAGCATGGACGATTGAAATCCAGGAAAAATGAGATAAAAATGGGGTTCCAGAGATGTGGATGACGATGAAGACGAAGATGATGGAATCCAGCTAATGAACCCATTTCTCAAGTTATGAGAATTTGTAAGGAAAAATTATTATATTTCAACTCATTTAGTTCAAATCGAATCGGTTCATTAAATGATAAAAACTCTTATAATATAAATTCTTTCTATTTACAATACTCGATCCCGACACCTTACTTAAGGAAGAGATATACTGTACCATTTAGGCTAAGCTATAAGGGTGATTTGGTCCACTTCCTTCTTGAAAGGGACAGCAGCAACCCCCTAACAAAATTTCCAGATATTTGGTTGGTCAATGGCGCATCTGTATCCCCCCCTTACTCGGCGTCTCATCATTTTCCTAACGGTGGATGATGAGAGCCAGTTAAATGCTCGGTACAGTTAGGACTTAAGCTAGAGATGCCATGAGTCTCACCCAGACCAAGATGGTGCAAACCAACTGAAGGAAGCTTTACTTATGGAGGAGTTGAAGGACTTGGATGGGAGTTTCACTTGGTGTATATAGAGATGTTACATAGGCAGTGTGAGCCAATTTCAAAACGAGTATAAAACCCTTTAATCCAACTATGGTTCCGCCCATTGAGTATAAAGTGTCCGTCCGGTTACATACCATCATGGTTCAAGAAAACACGCACTGGTTCGGGACCGTTCCTAAGAGAGCCGTTGACAATTAGAGCCGGTTTGAATCGTGAACTATGAACCATGACCCTTTCATCTTTTTTTTTTTTTAAATTCAAATTATTTAAAATGAATGTCTTTTTAATTTTTAAATTAAATCGATAAAATTTAACCGTTTATCTGTAGGATTTTTGGCAGTCCGAACTAGTTCTACAATAGTTCCAAAGCTAGTTGAACGGGAAAACATGCCATACCGTGTCGTGCCTGTTCTAATTCAACATGCTTATTTTTTAAATTTGGCCAGTAACCACTCATGAATCTAATAAGAGCGGTTATAATCTAATTTTGGGACGGTTCAGACCACAACGGATCAAAACAGGCTGTTTAATATCTCTAGGTGTAAATATGCATGTATGTATGTATATGGACAGGCCATAGTTGATGACAGCTAAGTCCGCGTGCCTAATTAAAGCTAAATTGGGTGGAATGTCCTGTAAGGGCAACCTAACATGACGGTTCTGTCCAGTCCAGACATATCGTTCTCTGACCGGGGTGACTCCGAGGAACGTGATCTCCAAATGGTCCCCATAACCGAGGCATCATATCATCCTGTCTGCACTCACCGTGAGCGTAGTAGAGTGGTTCGGCACTTATCATTCCAATGAGATGACTCAAGTTCGAGTTCCACCTGCGGTGGGGAGCTCTTAACCCCTTAAATGGGCCGACCCGTAGTGATCCGAATTAGTCAACTTGACAAAGTCCAACTAGATACCGGTGGTTTATAAAAAAAAAATCATCCTCCCTGCTAAATTGGGCCGGCGCCTGCACATCTCTCTCTCTCTCTCTCTCTCTCTCCAGTACATGTGTTTGCCCTGAAACTCAATTACATGGGCTCTGTACCGTGTGCCATCAGCTCTCACTGGATTCTTGAAAATCCGGGGTGGCTCAAATTGATCTAGTTCACCCGGATGGGGCGACAGATCCAGCAAGTTACTGTGCTTACGGCAGCTGCACATCGACGTAATCCGAGCCATGGACGAGTCCACGCAGGGAGGTCGAGTCTTCTGGGTGAAAGCGGGTCCCGGCACTTTCCGAAATAAAAAGAGACAATATCATAATACCATCATTAGAATTTAGAACATGAAATATATATATATGTGTGTATGATGCATAGTTTTTAAAACCGGACCGGGCCGGGAACCGGTGTAGGCATGGGTTCATGGGTCGGACCGGGGGTTCAATGGGTTGAACCGCATATTTAAAAAATAATATTAATAATATAATATTACTAATAAATTTACATAATATCATAATTTGAATATAATTTATAACAAAAATCATTAATATAATCATTATATTAAACAAAAGTTTAATATAAAATGTAAATATAAGTTTAGTAAAATAAAATAGGTACATTACAATATGTTTTTGTTTTTGTTTTAATTTTAAGTCGGCCGGTTTTCTCATGGGTTCAATTGGGTTCACTGGTCGGACCGGAAACTGGCCGGTTCAATCGGATTTTTTCTCTTTTAATGTGCAATTGGGTTTTTTGAAGGAACCGGATCGGGTGAGTGGCCGGTTCCCGGTCGAACCGGTCGAACCGGCCGGCCCGGTCCGGTTTTTAAAACTATGGTATGATGTTTTGATTGTGGTGCCATTATAACTAATCCTTCCTCCTGTTGGAAATTAATGAGATGTTACACTGTCACATCCAGAATCACACTGGTTTGGACCCATCCAGATTCGAACATAATCGATTTACTTAATAGTAAATCTCTTACCGTATAAATTATCGCAAGATAATAAGGTTGGCGCGGTTGCATTAGTTTTCTAAAGTTGCTCATCGCATGAAATTTGTTAAATGGGAGTACTTGCAACTGCGGTGGGTCGAACCTGCCCGTTTATACCATAATAAAACCGAAAGATGTAATCTTATTGGATAATGATGTGGTATATTCTTTATTATATTTTATTATCTAATTCATACATACATACATATATATACACACACACATACAACTAGAATAGTTTTATGTAAACCAACTACATCCGTTATACTTGCATGTCATATATACATACACACACCATTGACCAAGTTCTAAGGAAGGTGCAGAATATGCATCTCCATCGATATTTGACTTCTTTTTCCTTTCTTTTTTTTAAATTTTCATCGATAAAGTAAGTTTGAAAAGGGGACAGAAGGAATAGCAAGAGGAGTCTCGGGGTTAAGAGTTTCATATAGTTCTGCAGTTGATGATGATATTACTGTACAAAATTCACATTCTCTTGTTGATACGGTGAGTAAAATTCAAGGGTGGATCTAAGAGGAAAAAAAAAATCTGTCTGTGGTGGGGGGCAAAATCTTACGAAATGCGGACAAAATCAATAAATAAAGATTTGTATATGAATTTACTGTATTCTATTGGGATATATACCAAGAAATCCATACGTGCGTACATAGACATACATTATTTATTTATTTAAAAAAAAAACAAAAGTGTACTGTCACACGGAGACCACAGCATTTTTTAAGACAACATTCTTTAGACCGGGTCCATTTCGTGGTCGGCCGACCTTACCTCGGGACCCCGTCAGACGATTAGGGCACATTTGTTCTCGATACCACGAGCCGAATAATATAATTTCAACGCGATGGATTGAGAAGTACCCGTGTATCGGCAAAATAATATAGGTAAGCGCCTGTCATAATGTATTTAGAGTTACTGATAATATTGCACCGCTAAATTACATACCATACGGCAACACTACTCATCTGTTATACTTGGATTGTTACATATGCACGTGGTGAATTCAAACTAGACATATACATATACTTATCATGTATATGCATGCATGAAGAAGATGATATATTTTTTTTTATTACATAACATATTTATGAGTTTATAATTAGATAATAAAATCATAGAAAAAATTAAGGAGTGTAGAAATCCTATAATGAGAATCGAATACAACCTCTTGATTATTAGATCAATGATAGTGTCAGTATATCAAACCTTCTTTGTCTGACGAAGACGATGTTGAAGCAATGATCAAATCCGATGTGCCCAAAACAAGGAATGATTCGGATATTCTAAGGAAATCCAATCCCTCCTGCGGCTTCACCCTCGCTCGCTCGGTTTATAATACGGATCCCTTCAAACCCTTCACTCGTTTCATTGATCGCTCACCGGATCGGCGATGAGGCAGAAAGTCATGAGTACGACGTTCCTCCTCATCTCCACCGCCCTCTTCTTCTTCCTCTTCCTCCACCTCCACCTCCACCTGCGGCTATCCCCCTTCGTCGCCCACTCCCCTTCATCCCCCGACTACGTCAGCCGTGACCTCCCTCTCTTCCGCGACTCCGCCGTACTCAAGTACTCGGTCGTCGCTGAGGCTGAGCCGAACTGCGCTCGCGGTGCAACCTCCTCGTCCGTGGCGGCGGATAAGACTGATGGGGCAGTCGGCATCCTCTTCCCCGACTGGGAGGTCTTCGTAGTGGCTGATCCTTCGTCCGCAGGTCCCGGGGACGAGCTCCACTGCGTGTTCCGTAACAATGCCATCTCCCCCGCGAGGTTCGCTGGGGCACTGCCGTTCTCTAACCGCACGACGTTCCTCTGCCTCCTCCCGCCTGGTATTCGCCGTCGTCCGTTTTACCAGCCGCTGCTGACGAGGTCTCCGAGCAGTGCGTATCCGGCGAACCCTCACCATCCGCCGCGGGAGCTCTTACGATGGGACTCCCTCGCGTACGAGTCGCTCTCCACGGCGGACGACGTTGTCCTCTTCGTCAAGGGTTTAAACAAGCGGCAGGGAGTCAACCGCTCCCCTTCGGAGCTCAACTGCGTCTTCTTTGCTGGCGATGATCCGTCCAGTGGCCTCAGGACGGCGGTCACGAGCTCCGCCCACGAGGTGTTCCGTTGCGCTCACCCGGATCTCCCGCCGGCGGCGGGTGGAGCACTAGGCCAAGAGGAGCACAGAATCAAAATCTCCCTCGAAATCCCGCGCGAGGAGAGATTCGTTCCATCCGTCGCATACTACGCGCCTCATCGCGCGTCTGTCCCACGCGCATCCACGTCCCTGACTTGCGCCTCCACGATGGTGTACAACGTGGCGAAGTTCCTCCGCGAGTGGGTGATTTACCACTCGAGAATCGGAGTTGAGCGGTTCGTCCTGTATGACAACGGCAGCGACGACGACCTCGCCGGCGCCGTCGAGGAGCTAAACAGGGACGGCTACGACGTCCGTACGATCCGATGGCCGTGGCCGAAGTCACAGGAAGCTGGATTCTCTCACAGTGCGATATACCACAATAGTTCCTGCACGTGGATGATGTACATGGACGTCGACGAGTTCCTCTACGTGCCGTCATGGAGCGGCCGAAAGCAGCCGTCCAGTCAGCTGATCGAATCCTCCGTGCTTCCACAGCCCCGCTCTCAGGAGATAGGCCAGGTCTCAATCAGCTGCCACGAGTTCGGGCCATCGGGACGGAAGTCCCACCCGCCCGGGGGGGTTATTGAGGGCTACACGTGCCGCAGGCGACTGGAGCAGAGGCACAAGTCGTTCGTTAGGCTCGACGCGGTGGACCCCTCCCTGCTGAACGCGATACACCACTTCAAGCTGAGGCAAGGCTACCGGACGGAGCGACTCGGGCTCGAGAGGGCCGCGGTGAACCACTACAAGTACCAAGCGTGGCCCGAGTTCCGGAACAAGTTCAGGAGAAGAGTCTCCACCTACGTGACCGACTGGACCCAGCCGGTCAACCCCGCGTCGAAGGATCGCACTCCGGGTCTCGGGTTCGAGCCCATCGAGCCCAAGGACTGGCCCAGTATGTTCTGCGAGGTCACCGACGAAGGGCTGAAGCTGCTCGCCAGCAAGTGGTTCGGGAAGAGAACGGAATCAGGACGCAGAATGCCTTGGTAGAGACGGATCAACTGGGCGAGATAACGGGAGACACCATAACCGTGAAGTCGTCACCAGACCAGACCGGAGATGGAGGTAAATAGACTCATAGATTTATTTTAATATTATTTTTTAAAAAATACAAAGTATTCTGTAATTTAGAAAAGAGAAATACGGAAATAAATATGTACGTGTGATTTCAAGTCGATGAGGATCCTTCGGCTTCAACAGTGTAACTGCGTCCAACCCCATCTCGGGTTCATAGCTCAGTCCTGAGTCTGATTCACTGAATATATTTCTGCTTTCTTCCCCACTTGTTCTTACTGACTGCATGCAATCTAATCTCGGTCCAGAGTTTCAATGGTGGGACGAAGGGCCAGTTTCCCATATTAGAGAGCACACGGAATTTTTAAGCATGATCCTGCAACATAGGCAACCTGGGCCGCGGACGGTGAGTAGCAATGGAGTCGGAATCGTTACGCAAACATGCATGCAACGATGTTTCCACTCCAAATGCACCAGATAAGACGTCTACAGCAGAAAGGCACGGGAAACTCTTAACGGGCTGGGAGGATATGTTCTTAACTAGCAACTCGGCCTGGAATCAGAGGCCTTCCCCATCTTTCAGAGTATCGCGTCGAGGCTCGAGATTGCAGTGGCGATCTGGTTTTCCGGGAGGGAGAGATATCAAACCATATGATCAAAGTGATCCTCGAACAAGGACAAAAACTATCATCTCTGATGTGCTAACCTAATCGCAGCATTGAGAACAATGTTCAGACGAATGATCTGACGTCAACCTCAGTTGCCGCAATTGGTTATCTGCAGTAAAGCGGGATATATATATATGGACAGAACAAAAGCGCAAGACCCCATCATGTAACAGAACCAAGTTCTCCAGACACCGAACACGTCTATGCTTCTTCCCTTCTTTGACTTTTCGCATTCTTTATCTGCAAATATCGTCTACTAAAACCTCTGTTTATGAGTTACAGTACGCAGGTTCTTAACTCGTTGCAACTTTTGAGAGCTTTACTGTTATCCGACAGTAACTGCCAAATCTCGATATCGGACATAGGTTTCAAGTTCAAATGCAGTGCTACCATGGTGTGCCTGATTGCATTTTCTTTATCAGCAACAAAAGCATCGGGAACCACAAATTTATACTCGTTGATCTCCTGTAAAAGAATCGCTTAAATCCAGTGTCCAGGGATACTACATGCTGAGGCAGGAGCAAGGGAACCAAAAATTGCTTCTATTAAGTATAGTCCAAGGAGCTCCACACTCCTGATCCTTGAAATTGATTAACAAATAGACAAAAAGGATGCAAGAACAAAGCATCCTTATAATTGTAAACCCAAGTCACGTTGCTGAGGACTAACCAAAAAGCAAGAATTCAGTGTAGTTTGAACTGGTATCCTGGCATTTGTATCAGGAAGCGTTGGACCGTGATGGTGAACCAGCCAGTTCCAAGAAAGCTCTTCTGACGATGGCTCATGTGACCTGAGAGAATTGATGGGCGGCAGCCTACTGCCACTCGCTGAGATGTTAGTTGACTCGTCATAATTCGAAGGAACCGCCTGAATGGCTCCTAAATTACGTGAAACCATTCCTGGTGCTTCCGGATGCACGGGAGCCTCACAGGGAGCAGGCATAGGTGATGGGATATTTTGCATTACAGTCCCCATGTTACCACTAGGGCAATTCATATTTGCCTGACTGATTGATTTGACATCACCGCTACCGCTGCTCGGCGAAGTAAACCTGCCTTGTGAAACCAATCTTCTGTTACCTTGAATATCTTCAGCGACAAAGTTTAAGGCCACTGGGGATGAAGTGCTTGAAGGAGGGTCATAAGGCAAGGGTGCGTTCTGCCTCTGGGAGACTGGAAACTGGGCCCTCTTCAAGATTTCTTCCTCTCCAACCCAGCCCGGACCAAAATTAGTTCCACTCGGCAAAATGCTCTGAATCCTTTTTGAAGCAATCCTCCAGACAACAGGCCCAAGATTTGCAGCAAATCGAGCTAAGCTTCTTGCATATCCATGGTCTTGTAATTGTAAATCGACCTGATTAATTAATGAAACTATCCAATTACAGCCTGCCAAAAGTTCAGACAAGCTTCAAGAATATCCAGGTAGCAGGACAATTATCCCTTGTATGATAAAAGTCTCATTCTGAACAATCGTCAGTTCAACTCCTCAAAATAGTGGATGTATGGTAACATAGGTCCATCACGATGGCACAGAAGAAGCAAGAGAGGGCAAAAAATATATGGAAGGGCAATAAATAGTGGATGTATGGTAACCTTTTACGAAAGGATGCATCACAGTAAAACACATTCATACCACTGTTAGGTACTTTGTCTCTGACCCAAATGTGCACAGAAGAGAGTGTTCTTGCTCATTGGATTGCTGTTTATAGCTGTCTCGTTTATTTTCATCTGATGTAGATAGTTTCTTCCCCTCCTTCATGACACTCCTCAAAACAGATGCTGCAGAGCAAGAGAAAGTGCTTATGAATGCCAACAAAGACAACTAGTGAACTGAATTGACAAAGTGCAAGGTGCCATCAATTTTCAGAGGATACCGGGAAATTCCTTCTCGAACTCAGCAAACCAGCTATTCTGACTTTCTCTGATTACTCGAGAGGAGGCATTGCCAGTGGAATCAGCAGGCTGAAGAAGATGAGATTCAGATCCCTTCCTCAAATTATGTGTGGCTGATGAGAACGAATTAGCTCCACTAGCAAGAACAGTGTCTGAGGAAACCTCAGGACCAGTGCGATCAGCTGAAGTTTTCTCAGATAACTTCTTGAGACCCCTGCCAGGAGGTCTGCCTCTTCGTACAATTCTTGTTTGCTGAGGTTCACCTTCATCACTGTCCTGTCTCAAATTTTCAAAATCTTTCTTTGCAAGCTCTTGCATTGATCGTGCCTACAGAAAAAGAAAACAAGTCACAAGTTCGGGGGAAAAAGGTCCAACATGTAGTAACTGTTACACACTACAAAAAGCCTTACCTGCCGAAAGAATACAGTATCTGGAGAATTATATTGCATTGCATTTGAGCATATCAAGAAAACGTCTTTCTGCAGCAATCAATCAGCAAATGTTCTTCAAGACCTTGTCAGATGAATATCAAATAACACCCGAAAACAAGCTGCTAAGTACTGAAAATTTGATATCTGAAGCAATTCAACCCAAGATGGTATACAAAACTAAGATCGTCTTCCAATTGCTACTATCATGCACAAATTCCCATAAAATATATTCTAATTTTACATTACCAGAACAGGTGCAGGATAGGAAATGGCAGAGAGTAATGTTACAGAATATGGAGCCAATGATTGAAGAATCAGGGAGATAAAAGAAAATCACACACCATGCTTCTTTCACATGCTGACAAACTCTGCCTTGCATTCTTCTCTCTCCAATGTAAATTTTTCTAAATTTCTCATACACACCACAAACACATACGGTAAACCGAAAGCAAGAATGAGATCCAAGTCATTATGGTAACTGTTTCGGCCCTTCATATTCTCAGGTGGACAGCAACAGTAAATGAATTGATGCATGGGGAAGCAGGAAACTTTCATACGCTACAGACAGTCATGCTATCCAGTGAATTCAAACAAAGGTATACAAAGAATATCAAAATAGTGCAAAAGTTAATTTACATAATGAACTGACAAGTGCTATCAATTTATATATTGTTATAAAGCTCAGACAGCAGCTTTGCCGACTAATGATACATTTAACTGAAAGTGGTCTATCAGAACTACCTCGAATTGTTCCAGGTTAGCATAAGCACCCCCTTCCAGATTCTTCCTCACAGTCCCAAAATCCATGGGATGCTTAATGATGTCATGGTAATCAGGAAGCTGCAGGAGCAACAAAAAAGGAGCAAAATTAGAATCTGCCGGTAAATGCACTTATCCCAACAGTATGCTGTTAAGGCAACATTGCCCAAAAGGAACAAACCTCTTCCGGATCCACTGGCTCCGAGAATACCCCATGAGTGTCCTTTCTAGAGGGGTCAAGTAGCAATAATCAATGAAAAGTTCTCCATTAAAAAATTTTCTAGATAGAGAGAGCTAAGCAGGTAAATGAGCTAGCACATACTTTTGAAGCCTATCAAGGATGAGAGCCAACAGCATTTTGTCTGGCAAAGGTGTTGTGGGACCGGAAACACCCACAGAACCTGTCCACATACAAATGAAATCCTTCAGGGAAATACTTAAATAAATGAACGATCAAACTTCATAAATACACAGTAATGCCTTTAGAAGAACAAGAGCTGAGATTGATGGATACCATGTAATCCGGTGTCTGTGCCTTTAAAAACCACTTCACCCTGCAAAATTACCCATCACCATTAGCTAAAGAAATTCGAGATAGGGGAGGAATAAAAAAGGAAAACCCTGCCCAAAAAGTAGGGAAGAAAATATTACTAAAAATCCTCTTTTCCCTTTTAACCCGATTAAAGTTTTCTCTTTAGTTGAAGAATCACTGTAAGAGAAAAGACAAATTTGGACTTTACAGATAGATGATGGTAGGTACGAGAAAATCCATACAACTAAAAGATTCTCAATAAATATATTCTACTGGTAGACTTTTTCCTATGAGTTATCAATAAATATCAGAGGTCAGCCGAATTTCAGAGAGAGAATAAATTAACTAAGCTACAACGTGAACGAAATTGACCGAGTCAAACTCATTCAACTCACCCGATCCCCAACAGATCACCGCAACAAAAATGGAATAACTTTCCCGCGGAAACCCAAAAATCCACACCCCCCCCACGGCTATACACACATTTATTCTCTTTAAAATACCTCAACCGACACAGAATCTGAAGGAACCACAGACTTGGTCTAATTCCAGCAATTATTTGTTCAAAAAAATTGCATTTTTTTTTCTGAGATGCTGGAACTGATAATCACCCGGTATTCAGACCCGACATTGACTTTGTGGCATCCGGTATCCGGATCATGATTATCACTCCTGGGATTCGAATCGAGGATGCCTGGAGGACCGGACCCTGTGGGCGAGGAATCCACCGAATAATTTGGGCACTGGGGATCCAAACCGAGGAGGGGCTTCCGCTTCTTCCTTATGCGTTCGTCGTCGTCTTCGTCGTCTGCTACGGAGACCCACTCCGATGACGGGTATAACCCGTCGGAGCTGGGATTACGGCGGGTAGATCGTCGGCTAGGGTTTGGGGTGCCATCCGGGAGGTGGTGGGGATCGGGGCTCCCGGTGAGGCCCTCCTGCAATTTCTGCTGCTTGAGAATCCGTTTCTGAATGTCGAGCAGAGAGGGCCGCCCCTTCCTCCTCCTCTTCGTCGTCGTCTCTGCTCCTTTGCCCATTTCTCTCTCTCTCCTCCCTGTCCCTGTCCCTGTCCGTCTCTCCCTCCCGCAATGTGTAGGCGTGTGTAATTATTTTTTTCTATTTTATTTTATTTTATTTGTCACTATATCCTGACAAATATATATATATATATATATATTGGGAGAGACGACGTGTGGCGCGCGTGGCCCAATGGCAAGCTCGCCCCCGCGTGGAGGTTCGGCTGGCCACTGTGGGCCTAGCTCCCACGTTTTGAACGAACGCATGGCGCCATGCTACTATACACGTGCGTGTCTGGGCCTGGCTACTGTGGCGTATGGGCCGAGCCGGAATGTTGAGGCCCATCTCATGAGCCCGGGCCCAATCCTTCTCTCCTGGAACCTGCCATCATCCCAACACTAAAAGAAAGAGCAATTTCGGCATCGGCGGGCAATGACTTTCGTGCGACAATATCGCCAAAGTATTTGGTGACCGAATTCGCGTGGCACATGGGATGCGGCCCCGGAGTCGGTACCGGTACTTCCCATGAAAAGGGTGCAGTGGCCCTTTAAAATGGTTTCACGTATAGTTGGTTGGGATATCCCAACGAGGAACCCGACAGGGCGTAGGATCCGCAAGTCGGGACAGCGCATGCGTCGGATCGAAAGGCGGCTGCCGGTTCCACATGCACATCGTGTGTGATCGACGGGTGGAGATGTAACTGAAGATGACTCTGCTCGCTAGTCACGCTTGGGATTAAAGCTAACAGCGTGATGATACGGCGAGAAGGACTCGATTCGTTGAAGGATCCAAAATCGTCCATTTTACGTAACGGTAGAATTCTCGTGCAATTTCTGGCTGAGTACAAGACGAAAGACTTTTTTTTTATACTAAGAAAACGCTGTAGATTTCCCATGGCGGCGCCGGCGCCGGCGCCTCTGGTTTGAGAGCCTCAGGGATGAGCCGAAATTTCCGACGAGGGCGTTTTAATTAGTCCACGTGTAACGGGTTGACTTTCCTGCTCATCAATTACCGGCCGTCATTTTTTCCCCCGACTCAGCAGCAGAAGGGGATCTTCTCTGAAAGGTTGACTTTTGTCGATGTGGAAGTGTTCTTATCGTCCACAGCTTCCTCGTCCACGTAAGCGGACATATCGTGGGCTTATCCCTTCGAATCATCTCTCACACAGAGGGAAATGTTCATGGGTGTGATTGGTCGGTCGAGATATTATCATTGTTAGACGTGTGTGTGGTTTGTAATCTTTATCGTTTGACCACAATTTCCGACGTCTGCAGAGTGACGTCCTTCATGGATCTTCCTCGTTTGTAAATACCCGAATGGAGATTGGAGTAGAGAAGTGCTAAGCCACCGATGACTTAATTTCCGGGATCACCATTAATGGATGACGACGGGGAGAGTTTGTTGTAATTTTGGATCTATTGACCACTGTCTTGGTTTTGTCAAAGTGGTTTAGCAGTACCCAGGTTTTGCACACCGCCTTTGGAACAAAAAGAGAAGCGGTTCCACCAATCTTTCATATCCATTTAATGCTCCCATGCACACCTCTGGTTTTCGCTAGACCACAGTAATTGCCCAGCTGCTTGCTGCTGCTCGAGTGCTCGACCTTGATATATATAGAGTCTTGAGTCACAGGAGCTCGTCACTTACCAGGTGTCAAAGCAGAATTTTTGTCATTCAGAACCCGAACCAATCCTGATTGCACCGGAAATCCCGAGATACCTGAGAAACAATGTGCATAGCAGCTCTTGTCTGGCTCTCCCATCATGCCTACCCTCTGATCCTCCTGCAGAACCGAGATGAGTACCACAGCAGGTAAGCTACATCTTCTTCTCATTGTTTTATTGGGTTTCTTCTTCTTCTACCTCTCGGCCAAAGAACCCAGTGATCTTGATGTTCTCATGAAGTTTGATTGATTTCTATGAAGGCCAACGAAGCCGGTGGGATGGTGGGAAGAGGGTGAGATAGTTGGAGGGAGAGACGAGGTTGCCGGAGGGACGTGGCTAGCTTGTTCCAGAGGGGGAAGAGTGGCTTTACTCACCAATGTCTTGGAGCTTCACACCCTCCCTGAGGCCAAGAGCAGGGGCGACCTCCCCGTGCTCTTCCTACAGGTAACTCACAATGTCAATTTACTCAGCAAGAAACAACAGAAAATCAAGGGACTGAAATACACTGATAAGTTCCTCAAGACAAACATAAAAGACACAATAGATGAAGCATATATACATCTAAGAACAACCTTAAGCAATGGATCTCAAAACTTGGGAACTGATGCTAGTGGAACAGTAGTAGAATGGATACCTGAATTTTCATAGCTGGTTGGTTGGGTTGGGCAGTAAACTCTTATTTACTGCAAGATTGCGATATTACTCTTCCATCAAATTAGCAATAATTTCATTCTCACATCTTTGCAGCAAGTTTCACATTTAAAGTTCCAAAAGAATCTGAGAATTAGACCCCGAGGTCTCTGTCCTCAGCTGCCAATCAGAGCAAGAACTGCTATTTTTGCTGAAAATGTACTTAGGAAATGCCTTATTTATACAGCTTCTACAAAATGTAATTTCTAAGCTCTAGATCTTGGCTTTCTATACTGCCTGGATTGTTAACCTTTTTGTGCCTTTCCCTTCGTTGCAGAGTACAAAGAGTCCAAAGCAATTTGCAGAAGAGCTAGTGAAAGTGGCCCATCAATACAATGGTTTCAATCTCATAGTGGCCGATCTTCATTCCAAGACAATGATGTATATCTCGAACCGCCCAAAAGGAGAGGCAGTTACTGTTCAAGAAGTTTCCCCAGGCATTCATGTTCTATCAAATGCAAAGCTAGACTCTCCATGGCACAAGGTAGGTGCATGCATCTGCTTTTACTTCCTTCTAAGGGCTCCTTAAAGCAGGTCAATTCTTTTAAGCCAAAGCTATTATATATGCCAGGCATTCATAATTGGCACATTTTAAAACGAGTAACTCTTTAGCAGCGGGGAAGAATCATAAAAGGAAAAGGACAATAAGGTCACACTCATGAAGATAATGATGATTCGATTAAGCCAATAAGTTCCTGAGCATAAGTTTATTATCTGTCAGTTAGATCCTATGCCTTCAACACTCTTTTCGTGCAGGCCAAGCGCCTGGGACAGAACTTCAAGGAACTACTCAGGAAGAGCAGCAACACCTACTTACCCGTCAAAGAGATGGAGAAACTAATGAGGGACACCACGAAATCCGACAAAGGGAGCTTGCCTCACATCTGCTCCCTTGACTGGGAGTTTAATCTAAGCTCCATTTATGTTGATGTTGACACTCCACTGGTAAGCAAGATCGGATAAAGATTCCTTTATTCCAAGAAAGTGAAAGTGCACCTGCATAATTATCCCTACTCTTTCTTTACAGGGACGTTATGGAACTCGAAGTACAGCTCTTTTGACTGTAAAAGCAGACGGAGAAGTAAGCTTCCACGAGAAGTATTTAGAGGAGGACATATGGAAGGAGAAGAATGTGATATATTACATCAAGAAGCTGAAGTAGAGAGTTGTTTTAACATCTAAAGTCAACCTGCAGATAGAGATCTATATGTTAATTAGAAAGCGTGCGTTGGACAAAAATGAAGAGTGCTTCTTTCACTCGATTGATCTCCACAACGCCAATGCAGGAATGCATGCTGTACTTAAGATCATCGAAAATGTAAGATTGATGGAAAAAGATCCAAGTCCACGTTCATAGAAGCCACTCATGTTGGCAGACCGGTGAACCCTTTAGAGCAGTTGATTAGGAAACCACATCTACCTTCTTTCACATGCTGGAAGACAGATATATAGTCCAATGAACTATTGCTTCTGCGATCTATCATCACATCCCGATTGTTTTGCACCAGGTAAAGAGACTGTCAGCAATATCGAGCTTTCTGAGACTAGTACATTATACCATTACAGCTGCAACGAGAATTTGGATCTCAGATTAATTTCTACATGGAGTCAGAGTACAGACAAGGGCGAAAGATGGTGCAAGGGTCTCCTGCTTGTCTAAACAAGAAATTTTGTTTCTTCTAAGATAAGTGATGTACACATGCAGAGCTTCACTAGGCAGGAGAAAAAAGAAAAGGCTCAAGAGTCATTTCGATGGCTCAGGTTCATAATATATCACCGCAGTAGAAGAACAAGTAGTGGTTCCTCCTCCTGCAACAGTATTTTATGAGTTTTGCACAGGGCTAAGGAAGCTCCATGGTCTTGGCCTGATTTGTCATTCTCTCGTCTCTTCGATTTGCTTCTGGACTTGATCATATGCAGATAGCAAGGAAGACCGTATGTTTGCTACCTCTACAAGTACCTCCAGTGCTGCAGAAGACAAACAGTTACAAGCATTTATCTTGACCTATTAGACTCGCATATTTATTTGGGTCAATTATGTTTCTTTCTAGAGAAAACTTAAAAGTCCTAGAATATCTGAAAGTGGACAGTGCTGGGGAGGAAAGAGATCTTCGACAAATATTTGAAGAACGAATGAAGCTGACCAAGTAGAAGCACCTGTCTCAAAAGATAGTTGTGCAGCCCGGAGCTTTGGAGATACCAAAGTTCCAAAAACTGACAGTGATTTTGAACGCTCCCTCTTGACCTACACAATTAAATTATGGATCAAATCTTTTGGTGTTCACAGTGCATTCCAGACACAGTGATACACAATCACGTTAAAAGATACAGTAAGACAGTGCCAGACAAACACCTACCAGGTCATCAACTCTCATTTGAGAATCGCCTTTCAAGTTTTCCTCCTGATTTTCTTCAAATTTACAGAAAAAGAGGTCAGAAACAGAAGGTGTAGATTCAAGAATGCTCTCATGGAAGCATGACCTTATAATGGCCAAGAACGCAAGCTAATTGTCTCATAAAGCCAGTACTCACTCAAACGGAGCCCAAGTCTGATTTGCAAATATAGCCACGAGAAACATCACATGTACAACTTATTCAAAAAAAATAAACAAAGAGCACTACATGTTGTACTCTCAGCTCCACATGATACCTGAAAGACGGGATGTTCCTCGCTGTCGCAACTGACTGTCCGGTTTATCTTCTTCAAAGGAGCAGCTCCCATTTTTGGTGGAAGCCCATTTGCACAAGCTAAAATGGGGCTGCCCCACAAAGGAATCATCAGCTGTGCATTGCAAGACACAAAATTAGAAACAGAAAATGCAAAGAAAGGACAATGATAAATGTTATACCCATAAGACTCAGGACTCAGAAGGTATAGATTTTATGGTACTATTTTGCAAGAGCAAGATTCAGCATGAATAGTGATGGCATCTGCTGAAGGGTAGTCTCGAGATAATCATAATCCCACAATATGTGTTACCAACTCACTAAATCTTGCTAGCAAAAAAAAAAAAAACACTAATTCTACTCATACAAAAGCTGGATCATGATGGCACTATCAAGAAAGGGAATCCTACAAGATTACAGGTTCCATCAAGAATTACATTTTAACAGCGGTCCTCCTGTCCGCTTCAAAACTAAAACAATCTCTATCGCTGAAAGCACGTAAATGAACAAAAAGATACAGCAACTGTAGCTTACATTCATGACGGATCATCTGTAAGTGTGATGAAGCTGAATGGTCTTTGAGATCCAACGAAGCACTGCTGATCCTGGAAACGCCCATGGAATGTCTGGCGCTAGCTAAGTCAAACCACCCCTTACAGCTCCAAAAGAAATCAAATCTCAGCGATTCAAGGACCACTTTTCGGGTTAATATAGTTTCGGACAAGCTTAGGGACTCCCATTTATCGGCAAGACGTAAAAGTTACTGTCACTTCCATTTGCTGAGTCTAAACAACGCGTTCTCCATCCACGCGAACCAAAATACAAATCACAGTGACAGAGCTCAGATGATTTCGATGCAAACTGTAAATGGGTCGAAAGTTATTGAGACAAACCTGGCGAAGTGTTGAAGCTAAAGATTCCATTTTGGCCAGATAACTCTCCATGGAATCAAGAAATTCGAGCACTTTTTCATCAGAATCTCCTTTTCCCTGCACCGCAGCAGCTGCTCCCTCTTCTTCTCTCATGAGATCTTCAGAGTCTGTCAAGAAGAAGCACGAGTATTTTAGAGTGAGAGAAACCCAATTCCGAGCTCGAGAGAGAGACCACTGCAGTATCCACAAGGCGCGAGATCGAGAGAGGAGGATATAATTTCGCCCCTTAACTTTTAATTTATTCCATTATGCACCCTGTCGTTTGAGCCCTCAATCTATTATTTGCTCCCAGAAAATCATAGTTAGGAATTTAATTGATCTTCTTGATTTGCCCCGAGAAGCCATTAGAGAAACAGGGCCCCATCACATGATAAACGTACATGAACAACTTCGTTCTTGAGTGATGCAAAAATTGTTCATTTTAAGATGTGCTAGTCAGCACATCCAAGTCGTTACCAGTTACAGTACCGACAAATTTCACCATCATCAGATACACGACAGGCTGGTAACAAGTATCCAGGTTGTTCATATACTTCAGACGATCTGAGGAGTGCATCGATAAGGAATGCCCTGAGCAGAAAGGTCGAGAATGCTGTCTGAAATATGAATAAAAAACAGGTCGATGAGGAAGGTGCTGTCTATGCACGGTCGGAGCCTGGCTGGTCGGTTTTCTGGGCACCCTCTCTGTGTAGAAAAGCAACATGAGCAGGCGTAAGCAGTGCAAAAATCAAACCAGAAAATTGATTCTTTTTTTAAGTCCAACCGTCCTGGTTGCTCAGGATGATCCGGTTCCAGTTTCAACTTGGTATTGACAACCAGGATTGGTCCTGTCCAGAAAATGCATCCGGACCAAGCTTTCTCCGACTGGTTTGACCAAACAGGGTGCTCTCGGTCACACAAGACATTCATTCGGCATTCATTCGTTAAGAATTTATTATATTTCCTAGCAATTTGTACAACTGCAACACTATCTCAAGATGTCGAGAAGGATATAATGGCCAGTTCCCAGATCACATCAAGCAACAGAAAGACTGCAAGATTATCTTGTCAAAAAAACTCATGCCATGTGATCACTCTCATGCCACAGCTTCAACTTCATCAAAGTCAATGGCACTGCCATTTGCTTTATCTTCTGGTCGGAGCTGAGTAGAAACATCGTCGATCGCAGAGTTCAGCTGGGCAATCTTCTGAGCCAGCGCTTTCCTTGTTTTCTGGTAGATCAATCCATTCTTAGCAATGTTCAGCCAATACTCTTAACCAGTTCTTTTCCTAGACACAGTTCAGGTTTGGGGAGTCTGTGAAGCATAAGACATCTAACAAATATTAAGCATGAAGATGCAAATGGAGGTTTTTGCTTGGATACACAGATTCACCACTCCAAACATCAGAACTGTACTTCCATAACCGATCCACATTGAAAATAGAAAAAACCACATACCAGATGGTGATCAAAAGAAAAATCCACAGGTGCTAGAATTAGTTTATGTGATAAGAGGGGAAGCTATACAACATTGATCAGTCTTCTCACCTCTAAAGCCTTGTCTTCATCATATATGAATTTGGGCAGTTTCTTCATTATCTCCTTCCTCTCAGTTCCAGCAAGGGTCTTGCTTATCTATATCAAGAATGAAACATCAAACAAGAGTGATCTCAATATGATTCAGACCTTTCATGTAAGAACTCCATCCATGTTCATCAAATGGGAAATACTAAAGGGCAAATAAATATGAACCATGCTGCAACCGTCTCTGGAGGAGGAGATATGGAAAAGGAGCAGAATATTTAATCGCTTTGCTTTGATTTGATTTAGCACAGATTCACCTTCAAGAAGTCCAAATAATTTGGTTTGCTAGTCTTACGAATGTGATTCTGATCCCAAGAGAAAGCATGCAATAAAAAATTTCTTCTCTCTCATTAAACAATCCAAAAATCATGTTTTGCCCTTCTGTTATATAAACACAATACTAAGATTCCCATGAAAACTACACTTCTCTACCTAGAGCACTTATGTTCTTCATGTAGTCTCAAGATCTACGCATACTGTGATTTCATAATTTGCATCTTTATTGATGAACAAAAAGACTTAAGCACTGATCATGCAATACAGTCATGCTTATTTGGCCTTCAAGATTGGTAAGATTCAATTTTACCATACTTCCTGTACGATATGAGAATAAATCGTTCAAAAATGGACCTGTAAAGATGAAGAACGGAACCTGAGGTGCATATGCACAACCAAGCGCCCCCACTATAAGTCCTCCAAGAACAAAACCACCAACAAATGCATTTGCGCTGCCTGACCTTCCTCCATCACTGCAACAATGCAAATTATAATAGTCAATAAATTCTCCTCGTGCAAGACAATTACATCCGATCACCCAGGAAAATGTTTTTGCTTTATTTTTGTTTTCTCATTCTGGTTACAAGCTCGTTATCTATATCTAAGGCACAGGCTGAATGCAAAGGTAGGAGCCACCAGAAACAGTTGCACATCATAGCAAATCTATGATGGCACTGGAAACATGGGAGATAGAAAGACCATTGCAGAAAACAAAATCTTCTGCATTCCAGTGGGCTTCTGTTCCGCGTAGTCCAATCCACCACACAAGCGCTGACATGAGTGCATTCCGATTACTAAGCAAAGGTTTCAAAATAAGGCTGAAGATTATGATAAAGCCAGTACCCATGGGCAGCTTGCACCTTGAACCCCCTCGAGGTATGGAGTTGCACTTTTGCTGCACGAATATGAGCAAACGCCAGGTTTGTGCATCCCAACCCCTTCAGACAATCTGATGATTTGGGAGGAGAGCCTGCCATATTATTCCGAGGGAAAAGAGTCAGCAACTTTGCCCATGAGTATTCCGAGTTGGCCACAGACTACACAGTAAAATGATCAGATTCTGTGGTGAGCACAAAATAAGACCTTGGAAGTCAAACTTGATACGATACGAGAAACAATGCATCACGAAACTCATCTACCTCCACAAAAGATAATCTTTGATTAAACATTTGCTACAGAAAAGATTAATGTAGGCAAACCCGTTTCTCGATCAACAGGAGTATCTTGGCTTCACTCTTCATTATGAATGCCTGGGCTATTTAGCCAACAAAAAAATGACAGAACCCACATGCGTTCAGAACAGGAAAATAGTTACTGATTGAGCCCATTAACAGGAAAACACTTAATGATCCTAAAGATCCAGTTAGGATCGCACATTTCGAAGAAGGCGAGATTTTTTTTAGCAGAAACGGTAACTGAGCCGTCAAAAGAAGACTGTGGACAGAAGCAGAAGTTGATTGGAAAAATGAGAGGGATCAGAAGATGAATCACCGGTCAAGAACAGAGATTTGGGATTGCTGGTTGAAACCAAAGAGTGCGACATTGAGCTCATTATCTTCGAGATGGAGAGAAATGAAGTGCAGTGAAGACCCGCGAGGAAGGATGGAGCACAACGGAAGCGCTGACAATGGTTTTCGCGTTCGATGAGACCGATGTTTCGTAATTTGGAACGTGCAGCCGAAAATGCCGAGCCGAACAGGGTTTAAATTGCAACACGCCACCCCCGAAGTTTTAGATGAGTTCAAATGTGCCCTTAGAATCCTAGAATGTACAATGAGGCCCCTGATCACCACCCCTTGCCAGCGGTCTCTCGGGATCGGCCAGGTCTATCCATGTAAGGCACACGACCGGCCTGAAAGAGTTAATGCGGATTCTCATCGCATTAAATTCACCTTCAATAGGTCACCATAAATGCATGGGGAACGAAGTTGGGGGAGTGAAGCCACCTTGAGCCATTGTTAGTCTATTTCCTACCTATTCGTTTTAGTGTTCGATCCGATTTCTCGAAGAATTAGGGAAAACCAAGCCGGGCGATGATCCAGTTTGGCCATCCAATACTTCGGTGTACTAATGAGTGCGAGAGTAAAAGGTTGAATGTGACACCTAGAGAGAGTGTTTTGCTGAATATGAAAAAGGATAATTAATAGTGGCATGGTACGTTATTAAGAGGAAAGTTGGATGGTATAACGGTCAAATCAAATTTAAACATGTTGGTAGACTATTTTTTGTGTCAAAGGTATGGATTATTATTACTATTACAGAAGGTTATTAAAGGGAAATTATGTCATTTACATTATTATTTACTTATTAGTTCATAAAAATTAAAGATGTTAACTTATAAAAAAGAAAATTAAATAGTCCATAATAACAAAAAAATCCATATTTTTCGAAAGTTTACCTCAATGTTAGAGGTTGTTATATTCTTTTTTATGTAAATCATATATTATTTATAAGTTTAGTATATTTTTAACTTTATAGATTTGAGTTAAGTCGATGAATTTAAGAAGTAAAAATATCATAATTTAAATTATTTCTATTTATAATATTTGAATATGAAATCTTTTTTTTTAGAGAAAGAGATGTCAAACTATTTCAAATGATTTATGTAATAGTAATTATTAGATTTAGATGGTGGAAGGAGCTAATCATCAAAGCATCTTCGATTGCATTGCTCGACAAGAGCAAAAAAAAAAAAGGAAGAACCTTAGGAAAGTTCACGACCAATAATTTAATGATATTTTTATTACAAAATAAATAAGTAATAATGCAGCGAGTAATTAATTATTCTATAAATTTTAATTTGTTTTGTTTTCCTTGCTGAATTATTAATTTTAATTTAATGGCCACGCATGCCATGGCCCACCCAGTAGCGAGAGAGGGCATCAGCTTCGTCGTGGTGCTCAAGTCGAGGCAGCTCGCTGAAGCTACTAGCTATACCCTATAGTGCATGTGCACTGAGACCTATGCAGGGTCAGGGCGGTGAAATTAATTAAATGCTCTTAATTTTGTCTTATTTACCAACGCGTCCCCCGTTTTCCAAGGTTTGACCCTAATCGCCCTCCCCCTCCCACTCCCTCAAAAGTCCTGTTTTGTTCTTTTCGATGCATTTGGCTTAATAGGACAAAACTATCCTCCTCAATCACATGCCTAAATTTTTCTCAGCGTGCCAATGCGTTGACACCATATAAATGAGCCCCCCCAAAAAACAAAGGTTTGTGTATATAATATTGTCAATTACCAATTTTAATACCTTATTCCCCTCGGTGAAATCTCGGTACGGATGCCCATTAAAAGCTATCTTTGGAAGAGATATTGTGGGGGATCGAATCGGATCGGATTGGACAGGACAACCAAAGCAAAGCGTAAGACAGGAGAGAACTGCATGCATGATGTATGTGACTCGTGACGACAGTGGAGGGCTGTCTGTAAGTCCACATCCGAGGTCTTATTCGTGACGACAGTGCAAAACAGGACAATACGGCACACGGTCTAATATTCGAGCCACACTTGCTAACCCAAAACAAGAATATGTCTATCGAACAAAACTCTCTACACACCCATCGGGCGCATCAAGCCCACATTATGGATCCGATCCAATATACACAAAGATTTATTTATTTTTATCTCTATACAAAAATACAATATTTTCAAGACATAACATTCATCGTATCTAAAAAAAAAGGAAATTAAATCGAGATTGATAACCGCCATAGGAATTCAAGACGGAATCCCTAACAGCTATATGATGCCTCCATCGATTGAGTTAGTGCGTCTCTAGATGCTCATCAAATCATGGCAAGCCCCGGAAGAAGGCAAAAGGGCCATCGAAGTTTGATGCAAATGAAAGGCAAAAGAGGGTGTCGTGGGGCTGGGAAAGAACCCTAAAAAGGGGGAGAGAAAGGAGTGCTAATGAAGAAGACAATAATGATTTGGACGTCTCAGCTGAAAAAGGGTTAGAGATGATTTGTGCCGTAAAGCAGCAGGGCACACAGGAGGCAGAGAGAGACAGACATTCTTGGACTCATTTTAACCGCAAGGGGGAGAGTTAATGGAGATTCCGCTGAGCGGTCGTGATCAATCCCACCAGACAAAAACCACTGTGTTTTTTGTCTTGTATTAGGACCCGTTTGCTCTCCGGAGAAACTTCCGAACCGACGTACGGTCGGGAGGAGATGGAAAACAAATTGGCGGCAGTCGAGAAAATCAAGAACTGCAGACCCCGATCCGTGTACCCTTAATCCTCGATCCTCAGGGTCTTTGCCATTACGTGAAAAATGGCCGGTCAATTTGCCGTCGGCGACGCCGATCCAACTGACCGGCGGGGGCGGGGGCGTCGGTGTCATTTCCAAAGTTACCTGGGATGTGATGTCGCTGCGTTCGGTTCATTTCGTCTTGCTCCTGCTGCTGTTTTTCTCTTGATGATTATGACAAGGAATGTTGTGTGGCTGAAAGGTTAGAAAAGCGTACCGATTTGCTACATGACAAAGATGATTTTCGGGCATCACAAAAATTTTACAAATTAATTCTTACACATATAGTTTAGACTTTAGGTTTAAAAATCGGACAAAGCCGACAAGTTAAATTGAAAACCGATCAATCATCTAGCTTGATTTTTAGAATTAACTTAATTGTACTTTAAATGTGATAAGCTCCAATTGAATCAATGAAAAAATTGATCGGTTTTAAATTAAAAAAATAAAAATTTATTATTATGTACTTATTTTATTATATTTATATTAAATTTAATGTTAATATAACATCTATATGCATTTTTATTATAAATTACTGTCAAATTATTATATTATATCAATTTATTGATAATATTATTTATTAAATATGTAGTTGAACACATTAAACTCTGATTCAACCACAAACTCATACTTTTATAAATTCTCAACACGATCTAATTTTAAAAATTATTTTAACATGGCTATTTCTTTTTTCCAACCACGTGGATACCCAGCGAGCCATGTCAAACCAATTTCATTTTTCCTCTTTTTTTGTTTTGTTTTTAAATTAACATATCATTGAGGAGACATCCTTTTCGCTTTATCTTGTCGTCACCTTATCTTTTCCATCCCTTGGTGGGATTATGTAAGACATACAGGGAGAAATAAACCTTTTCCCTCTACCAATAATCACCCTCCCACCCAATCCTCCAGCTATCCTGAAAATCATTATTGTTGAATCACCGTACATTACGACGTTTTAAACCGCTGGTACAGCTTTCTTTTTCGAAAGGGTGGGCGACCGTAATTTTAAAAATTAAATCCGTCACTCGTTCAATTTAATTTTTAGAATTAGCTAAATTACACTTTAAATGCAATTGACTTCGATTAAATTGACCGGTTTTCGATTAGATCGACAAACCTAATTGAACAGGTAAAAAAATCGATTAACTTAAAATAATAAATATATGTTAGAATATACTTATTTTATTTTATTAAATTTATACTTATAAATTTTTATTATAAATTATTGTTAAATAATAATATTATATTAATTTATTAATAATATTATACTATTAATATTATTTATTAAATATATCGTTCGAACAATTAAACCTCAATCTGACCCACGAATTTATGAATCATGCTCTGACCGCTTTCCGGTCTGGTCCAGTCCGGTTTAAAAAACATGATTGTGACCTTCGGTCACGAAATTTTCAACTGAAATCATGATTTTTTTCGATAAAAGTTATAAGTGAAGTGTATAAAATTATGAATAAATGAAATGAAATTATTTATTCGTAAAATATAACTTAAAGTTTAAATTAGTAAAAATTTATTAAATTATGAGATATGATATATATACAGAAGAATTTGGAAAGGGGAAAATAATGATGATGATGATATGTGATAATATAATAATAGGATAAAATTGCCGACGGCCGACCGGTGCGCTTCTCATCACTGACATTGTGCTTTTAGAGTTGCAGAGGCCGGAGCCACCCAGTAGGTCAAATTCTAAAACGCACCGTTGAGAGTCAAATCCCTCACCTCAACTTGGCCTCACTCTCCTCTCCCATTAGTAATTTATCCCCGCCTTCTTCTCCGTCTTCATCGTCGTCGTCGTCGGTTCCTGCGTTTCTCTCTCCGGGGCACAACCGTTCTCTGTTGACTTGAAAGATCAGCTTTCCGGCCAGGGATTCGAGCTCCTGAGACTGTAGCAGGATTCCCATTGCAGCTCCCCGAGACGACCCTGTGACTGGTAGGTAGAGGAACGGAGTGGGAGAGGGAAGCAAGAAGGGCCCGGTTGAGAGACATCGTCTGGATTTTCCGTAACGGTTGAAGCTTGCATTTAGGTTCTTGTGATGCATTCTTGAGCTGGTACATGGTTCTTACTGACTGACGAGATTTGGAGGCTAATGGCTCGGCGTCATGGGTGGGAGCTCCCTGCTCACCCTTTCCAGGTCCTGCACCCCTCTCTCATGCGCCTGTTAATTTTTTTGCTTTTATGAAATGCTTTTTAGTTTGATTTTCTGTGGCTCTCAGCGAGTATTCTGTTGGTGGGGGACTGTTTTTTTTTTTTTTGGCTTGACTTGCTCCTTGCGTTTTTTGTCGAGATTTCTGCGATTCTGGGTCCAGTGAATGCTTAGTACTGCGAGCTTGAGCTGATTAAAAGGGGAAGGAAAAGTCTATGGACATTTCTACTTGCATACGAGTTCTCGACTGAATGGTCTTATTATTTTTCGAAGGAACTGAGGTTACATTTCCCTTTTCCAATTGGACATGTTTTAACGAAGTCATCTGATCTTCGTTCCAAAGTCAAACTTCCGATTGCCAAAGGACCCTTCTTTTTCTGATTTTCACAAGGTTGAAGCCTCACTATTCGTTCTGAGTATGTGTTTCTCGCCAAGCATTACACAACACTTGACGGTAACTTGTTGAAGAATGCGCCTCTTTGTTGAAAATCTTCATCTGCGAACTTGGATCAAGTCTTTGACTAGGTCATTTGAGGATTTTAGCTTGGTAATTTACCATAACCGTATGAGGATTGCCCTGTCTATTCAATTTCCTCCGTCATTCTAAGAATCTGGATATTCAGATATACAGGAAAAAGTTTTCACCTTCTGTAGGAAGCTCCAGGTCTTGAACATTGTTGCCACATCTCCACTAGTCAATATTCATATCCTCGGCTTCATATTATCTGTCTGTGGGTCAGTCATTTCACTTACGAGCAAAAGTTAATTAGCGTCCATGGTTAAGATGTGCCTCTCTGTATCCATCCATACTTTGTTGTGTATTTGGGCTCCTAAATATTTAACATTCAAAAAATAGATCTCTCTCCTTAACCTTTCTGGAATGTTATATATTGGTGAAGTCACTTTATTGGTGAAATATTAATTTACCTGTTGTGTAGGTGGTAGCAATAACAGTGTTCTTCCTGCTGTCCGTCGCATTTTATGCTTTCTTCGCTCCTTTCCTTGGGAAGGACGTATACGAATATGTAGCTATTGGTGTATATTCCCTATTGGTAAGTGCTATGTGTAATCTAATCCTTACTGCTATGACTTTCTGCTATGACTTAATCTTTTGCTAATGAAATTTTTAGGCGCTCTCTGTCTTCATATTATATGTACGGTGCACTGCAATTGATCCTGCTGATCCTGGAATATTGGTTGAGTTTGACAAGGCCTCAGCACTTAAATCTCAGGCTGAAACTGATTTACCAGGTCTGCTACTTTATTTCATTTCAATCGCGCTGAAGGAATTACTCTAGTTAAGTTATACTCTTTGAGATGAAGATTTGACTGGTCACCGGTTCTGAGATATTAAGAAAATGACCTAGAGATCCTATTTGTGTCCAATTTATTTGCCATCTCTCCTGAAGGTTCAGTTGACATATGACCAGGAACTTTAGCTTCAGTGGAAGAACTGGGCGACAGTGGATTGAGGAATAGAGAAAGGCCCAATAAGAGAAATGCAAACTGCTGCTCGGCAGTGGGAGGATTGCTGTGCGGTTGTATTGCTGTGGAAGATTGCCGAAAGGATAAAGACAATTTAGAGCAAAATGCCGAGGAGGAGGCTCTCTTCTGCACGTTGTGCAATGCTGAAGTAAACTTACGGAATCTTTAATTTTTTTTTGTGTAATCAATGCCATCACAAGCAATTTGCAACACTCACTGTGTATGATTTCTACTACAGCTATGTTTACATACCTCATTTCACTTGTATGTTTATAAGAACTGTTTATAATGAGTTAATCATGTTTTGCACCCTCAACATATTAGTGGAATGCAATTAATTGCAGCATTTGCTCTTCCTCCTTCACAGGTAGGAAAGTTGAGTAAACACTGCAGAAGCTGCGATAAATGTGTTGACGGATTTGATCACCATTGTAGGGTAAGTTTGCGACCTCTACATGTCTCTTTGTGGTAGACTATATTTTAACCTTGTGCTCGATCCTTTTCATCGTGAAGCAATGGAATATCATTGGCAACAAATATATGCTAACTGCTGCTCATTACAAATTTAATGATATTCCACATTAGTTTTTCTCTTTGCATATATCTGTTGTTAATCTGGAGTATATCTTTAAAAATGGAGCACCTTTAACCTTATGTGGACCATATTCCTTGCAGTGGCTGAACAATTGCGTTGGGAGGAAAAACTACATCACATTCATCTGTCTTATGGGAGTAAGCCTCATATGGGTGAGTTAGAAACAGCTGTTCTTTCGGAATTTCCTCATTTTCTAAATCATTGTATTGAGCAAATTGAGTGAATGTGAATGTAACTTACCTGTACAAACAGCTTATTGTCGAATTTGGTGTTGGAGTAGCTGTCCTTGTCCGGTGCTTTGTTGACAAGAGAGGCACTGAAAATCAGATAACGGACAGGCTTGGAGTTGGATTCACCCGGATTCCTTTCATCATTGTTGTGGTATGGCTTCTCCATTCTTCTGTAACAGACTCTATCCATCTATGAAACTAATGTTTTGTTTTACCTAGTACACTTACTCAAATATCAAATTGTGACAAAAGGGGGCATTCACAACATCTCTGGCCTCAGAATCTAATATCCGGATTGTTCTCTTTGCTTTTTCCTGGAATTCATTTTGAGCCATCCCTAATGACCTCTTAGGATTCTTCCTCAAGATTGTGTCCGTGTGACAGTGCTAACAGTTTAACACTTTAACATATATTTGAGTGCAGGCAATCTGTACTGTTGTTTCTTGTTTAGCAACTGTGCCTCTGGGAGAGTTATTCTTTTTCCATATGATTCTCATTAGAAAGGTGTGTATCATGGAATTAACTTTTAAACGACCTTGGATTATCTCCATGTATATACTTCATTAAACACATGATTTTTCTTCTAATTCCCTCAGGGAATAACAACTTATGAGTATGTCGTCGCAATGAGAACTCAAAGTGAGCCTCCGGGACAATCCCTGGGTGGTGGTGATGAGCAGCTGAGCTTGCCTTCTTCACCCACTAGCTCTGCTGTTACAGCCACTAGCGGAAGGAGCTCTATTGGGAAGAACTTGCAGTATAAAGGTGCTTGGTGCACTCCTCCCAGAATCTTCATGGACCATCAGGTATATTTCATTTTCAAGTCAAAGGCAGGCATTTTTTGGCTGATAGGGGACACCTTACAGAACCAACCTTAGGCCACTAACCATCCCTCCCTGTTCCCACTGAGGGGCCAACAGGTTCTGCACCCAAGATATGCTATATCAAGTGCTCATTTTATTTGTTGGAATCTGTATCCATTGAGGAAAGAGATATTGTGCTGTGTTCACATGGGCTGGTTGAAATTAGAAAGATTATCTGCAGATGCAATCTATTTACTTATGTGTGACTGTTGAATAAACGTGTCATCATCATGATGGTCTCTAGGATATACCTGGATCTCTTGAATATAATGAAAAGGGGTTTCCATGCAGATACAGTGATTTATCAGTGCTTTTGAGTCATATTTGTTTTCTTACTGTGAGAAGATTCCTATAAATCAGTCTTTGTGGACTTGCTATTTCCTTTTAACCTGCAGGATGAGATTATCCCGCATTTGGAGCCTGGACGTCTCCCCTCAACAGTAGATCCTGATGCTCTACAGCCCTCTGATAAAGGAAAGAGGTTGCCCCAGCGACAGGTTCGAATCAGTGCATGGAAGCTAGCAAAGTTGGATTCCAAAGAGGCCATCAGAGCTGGTGCTAAAGCCCGGGCATCATCTTCTGTCCTACGTCCAGTTGGATCTCGCCATCATCCCTATGATTCAGACCGCCTGTCAAGCAGCCAGATAAGTGGAAGGAGCAGCCCTGTGAGCTCTGATCAAGGTGGGTCCATCCAGCGTCGTGATATTAGGCCAGGGACATCAAGGGGCAAGAGTTCATACCCTCCAAGTCGGGCAAGCCGAGAAGATACTGACACATGTGGCCACAGCCTAAGCAACATGAGCAGCCCTCACCTCTCCAACATCACAGCCTCACCACTGGAGCCTCCAGGTGCCCCAAACCGGGACCACTTCAACCCGATTTACCAGTTATCAGCCAATCAGTCCCCCTGGTCGGGTAAAAAGAGCGAGGGCACTGAAGCTTCTATGAATCCAGCCCGTGCAACTGCCCCAGCAAACACTGTGAGGAGAAACCTCGGTGGGGCGGAGGGTGGGCGGGCCTCAGTGTTCTGGGACCAGGAGGCAGGGCGGTTTGTGTCCTCCTCGGCCACTTCCCTTGTAGGTCGGGGGCCAGGCCAGATACCTGGAGGGGAGCTCCTGTACACGAGCCAGTCCATATTCTTCGGCGGTCCACTAGTGAGTGAGGGGCCAAGCAGGGCACCAAGAGGTGGAAGTTCCGGGGCAGGAGCCGAAAGGGGGACCCAGTCGAGCTATTACCAGCAGGGCAGAGCACAGAGGGGAGGGCAGCTCCCTGTGTTCCTCCCCAGTGACTATCAGCGGAATTCTTCTCGGTTTCCTTGAGCAGTTGTAATCAGTAGACTCGTAGATGGCAGACCTTTTTCCTTCATGTTCATACAGTTGAGAGCTGCAATTCTTTGTTTCAGTCTGTTTTATCTGTCACTGATCCATTACATTCTCCATGTTGTTGAGCATTGAGGAAACTACATTTCGAGCTTAATGCCGTGCCTTTTCTACCGATGTTGGGGAGTACTGAGATCCCCCAAAAAAACAACACTTCGATGTAGTAGTCTGAATGATATCCAAAATTAACAGCCGAGTCGTTGTAGTATAGTGGTAAGTATTCCCGCCTGTCACGCGGGTGACCCGGGTTCGATCCCCGGCAACGGCGTTCTTCCTTTTCCCTTATCTTTTGGAGAATCTTTACGATGCACCCTCAAGTTTCACATCCATGTATTTTGCACCCCCAACAAGTTCTGTCAAGACAAAATTGAGTTTTCGATTTACTAATTGTAGCTTCATCAGCATAGTGTATGCCCTGTTAATTTGGCTTGAGCTTATCTTCTGCCAGGGTGATCCAAGGTAAAATATCGAAGCTTCCCCCTCTCAAATCGAGTCAGTGCACGAAACTTGATCATCTCTATCGAACACGACAACCGCTTTGGATTTGTTAGAGCGGTCGATGGATGTATGTTTTGGGGCTTTTTGAGCCTGAGAAATGTGAAATGGTGATCGGTGTGATCAACGGTAGTGGGCGTCGGATATTATGGGTAAGGAAATGGACGGCTCCGATGCGTTTAAGAGAAGCGAAAAGAAAAACATTGGATCCGAGTGGGATCGGGGGTTTGAACCCGACGTGAATCGAACACGCAACCTTCTGATCTGGAGTCAGACGCGCTACCATTGCGCCACGGATCCGAAGATGTGATTATTATTAATTTGACCCCTTACCAAGATTTGCAATATGCTATCGTTCCCATCGTCACCTTAATTCCTGGAAATTCAGAGCTCACTGGGGTTTCTGGAGGCTGAACGGAGCTAGGAGTGGAATTCGGGTTGAAAATGAGCTGTCGAAGGTCGGACAGCTAGCAGGAAAGGCCGAGGAAGAACTTTCTCATTAAGCTTAAGGCCAGTGGGGATCATGCGAATTGTAGCGAGGCCGACTCGGTCGAAAATGAGGTCTCCGGGTCGGGGAAAGGAGACCCCTTTTGGCCATTTCCACGGAGTCACCACTCATCAGCTCTCTGCCCCCGGTCTTTTTCGTGGTAAGCTCAAGAAAGGAAGATTGTGTAAGATTGGACTCTGCAAGGTATTTTTATATGCGACACGTCTTAGGATGTGTGAATTCTTTCTCCGTAGTGTTGGTTGTTAGCTATTGTTCTTTCCATCTGAAAGTTAGATGCTTACATGTCCTTGAGCTTCCCTTCACAAGAGCTATCTATTTATGTAGGAAGTATAAACTGTGGTTCACTTCTACGGACATACTCTGTTGAGCTTTTCGTGAATCCATTAGATCAAGAAGCAGTACATCGTGCTGGATAACTGTCAGGCCAAAGGCTCTCAGAGGATTGGATGGATATTCTGTCCTGGTGACGAATTCTAGTCCATGGCCTTTCACTTCATAATGTAGATCATTAGTATGCTCGGCTCTAGATTGCCTTTCTACTGATTTGCAGTATAGCAAATATTGATGAATATAGTTCGAGTATATCGTTTAGGGAACTTCGGTGCATAATTACTGGAAAACTTTATTCTGGCATATAAAATGTATGTGCAAAATCCATTTTCGAAGATCTTTATTCGGATAAGAATACAAATACAAACTAGTGCTGTTTGTTGGACACAGGTAGCTGATGTGATTCTACTGCAGACCTGCATTCTCTGCTCATTTTTTACTCACTTCTTTCTTTGATTTCATTGCATTCGTACAGGAACAATGCATTCTATATTCTTCTATAATAATAACAGAAAGAAATCCTTTACTTTGCAAGCTTTACGTCGGGATTCCTCATCGATTTGAGCCACATATCTGCCATTACTCTTGACGAAATGCTCCACAGCAGATCCTGGCCCTTCACCTTCGCTGCAGGCCTTATCTTCTTTCCAGCCTTTCCAAGTCCACAAGCGACAAGCCACTGCATCACTGTGAGCCTCTGCTTCTCACTGTCCCAGGCACTTCTCTTTCCTCCTGTCCTCACCATTATACCCCCGATATGCAAGCTCGTGATCTTATACTTACTCTCCTCAACTGTGTACTTCAATTTGGTCTCTGCTTGTTCAGCATGAATCAGTGCTACAATGGGTCCACCCACTGCCTCATACCGCCTTAGTGGATCACGCAGTTGGACAAGCACCGCAATCGTGATCATGGGAGCAGCAGTGTTACTGTTGACCCAGTCCTCAAGTGGGACAGCAGAGGACAGAGGATGGCCCTGATCCTTTGTAAGGAGAGGGGAGACATCGAACGGCGCTTCCTCTTCTCCCATGTCTGCTTGTATTTTCAGAGCTTCAAGAGCCATGGCTTCAATCCTCTGCATCGAAAGTGCAAGGATCTCTTCAACTGTGATTGGTTCCTCATTCACATTCCAAATGCCCGTTGAAATTCTCTCTTTTCTACCTGCCATCATGGCATTGGCGATGATCTTCACTGTGGCAACTGTACGGGCAGCACTTGAGCTGGCCCCTTCCTTGTTCCTCCCCTGTATGATTGCTGAAGCAATCCCTTCAAAGGCTATCTGTTCTGCCGTTTTGCCCATGAGCTCATCTATCGGCATTAAGCTGAAGAATTGGGAGCTGAGCTCATCAGTTCCAACAGCTGCCATTCTCTGGAACAACTCGAATCCATTGGAAGAATAGGTTGATGGGAGGACCACCGGTTTTGCTATTTGCATAGCTAACTTGGGAGTGTCTTTTCTGAAGACCTCTGCATTGAGAGGATTGGTGGCTGCTAAGTACCCTCCATTTCTTGTCTGAACCACGCAGCCCAAGCCCTTCCCGAGGTCTGGTAGATATACTTTCGATTCAGCTTCCATCGAAGAATCATTCTCATATTCTGCTCCTTCAAGCTGAAGCGGAGGTATCTCGGGCTGATCAAACTTGTATTCATTACTTTCATCATTCTCTAGCATTTGAAGGAACTCCCTCGTCACGGTCTCTTCGTCTGCATCCAGTCTCTGAGATTCCATTTCCTGTTCTGCTTTCATGACATCTTCCTCTCTGATCATGGACTCGAGCGCCTTTATCTGTTGGGCGATGGAGTCGAGCTCAGTCAACCGAGTAAGATGGAGCTGATCATTAACAACTTGCTTGACGACCTCACTTGAAGCTGACCTTCCCTCTGTGGTGTCCTCTGATTCCGCTCCCTCAACCTCCTCTTTGTCCTGCACCTCAACTCCCCGGTCCACAACTTCATAGTCAGGCATGTCAAGGTCTTCAATCTTTGATTCGGGTTCTTCAGACTTCTGAACTGATGAAGAAGTTGATACAATTGGCGGGGCGGGCTCGTCAAGATTTAGGTCATCCATCCCATGGATATCTGCTGCCATTCCTCTGCCTTGTGAAGGTGTCCAGGCTTCTGATTTGCTCTGCATCCTTGGGCTTGGGATACTAAATGAAGTCTTCGACTGCTTACGGCCAAAAGAAGATGACAGAGTCTTCGGCCTATCAATCTTCAATCCCTCAGCCTGACTATAAATTCCACTTCCTCCATCTTTCTCCATGATCTGAAACCCTAACTTCAGAACGAGTTCGCCACCTTTGGCCTTGCCCAAGAGGTTGAAGCTTGTGTCCCACTGCCGAACCCGTGTACCCTCATAGCTCTTCTCCATTGATTCCTGAATCAGCTGAGACAGGTCTACTGTACTTCTCCCAAAATCAAGCTCTGCTGCATCCACTGCAAACAAGTATATACAGAATGGGCGGGGCTCAAACTTGAGCTGCCTCCCGCTTACGGGGCTGCAGTAGACGTGGCACTTGACAAACAATGTCTCCTCAAAGTCAGCCGCACCTTGGGAGACCCTAGAAGGCATTGTATGGACTGCCCCGTCCTTGGTCTCCTTCTTCCGGACACAAACTGACAGACGAAGTCCATTCATTGATGCAGGCAGGCCCTGAGCAGCAACAACCTCGACTGAGAACAGGCAGCTTATCTTCTGCATCCCAATGTGGGTAAGGGCTCTAATAGGCTTCCAGTTCCAAATCCCCTTCTTCTCTCCTGAACCTGAAGAAGCCATCTTCTCTTCCAGCTTATTGACCATTGTCCGGTTCGGAACTTGAACCTGCTGCTCAGGGACGGGGTCCTCCAGTTTTGACCGCAACCGCCAAGGGGACAGCGACATGCGCCTGGAGCGTGGCCTCGAGCTGGACCTCTCTTCAGTTTTACTACCTCGGACGACTTCATCCGGACTTGGGATTGCAGGAACAGACGTGCGTGGGAGTGCAAGGGAGGCAGTGCGACGGTTTGTGGAGGTGGTGTGAGACTGGTATAGGGTCTGGCTCAGGGCCTCGAGTTCCTGGAGGAGATGGGTGTTGGAGCTGGAGTTTCTCTTCCCGGAGGAATACTCCGATGCCATAGTGGAAGTGAAGCTATTCTCGGAGACTAGTCGATGTAGTGGAACAAAAAAACGCAGTGTGGAATGGAGAGGATAAGAAGAGAACACATAAGGTGGGAGAGAGTTTATGTGGTCCAACAGGGTTTCTGTGGTGGAGAAGCTGCCATGGTTGAGCTATAAGCTTGAATTATAAATGTGGTCCTCCTTACGGCACAAATCTGAATTTCCATGTGTTGGCTGAAGTTTGTGAAGGATAAGGAGAGAGCGTGTGTCACGTTCTGTCCTCTGTCCTTATGTGTTCGAGTGAAAAAGACATCTTCTTCTCATGGAGGCAAGACAGGAAGTTGAGGTCCCAGTAGAATTCAATTGGGGTGTTGTCTACTGTCTAGTGGTTCCCACTGATCTCTGTTCCACGCGGGAGCCACCCCTGCCTTCCCATTCACACCTTTCTGTACTCTACTCCTTACACCTTCCCTTTTTTTTCCCTTACCAGTGCCGTCTCAGCCTCTTCTAAGGCCAGCACATTTCGTTTTGGATCGGAATATTTACGTGACATTCAGGGGTCGTGATTCCTCACATCAGCATGCTGTTTTTATCCCGTACCCTTTGTCATGGCAGCGATGCAAACTGATCGTGATCTTTATGATGGAAAGGTCCGTACCATAATCACTGGGAAAATACCTTGACTGACCAATATCCACGTGATCACGAGCCATTGTGCTGCCGTTTTGGTAACGACAGAAGCGTGAAATGTCTCTTCTCAGGTCGGATCTCCCCCGCACTTCTCGATAGAAGAAAAAAAATGGGGAAAAAAAATGAGAAGGAAAGGGGAGAGTCTGTGGCCCCTTACTGGCTAGAAACATGGAGGGGCGCCGGGAAAGAGTCAAGGGTTAACTCGACAAGAACGGGCTGCCCAACAGATTTTCGCGGGCTCTTCCTCTCTTCTATCAATCCCTTCTTTAAGTAGCTGCAATGTGGTCCATTTCACGTCACTTCGGCACGACAAGCACGAATTCTGTCTCTCCGTTTTCGTGGATTTTGCATAAAGGTGAGGGGATGAACGTTCAGGAGGACAAGGGAAGGATGATGAAAATGTGCGACATCCGCGATCAGATGACCGCACCAGTCACTGCGGGCGATGGACATGGACAGGGGCAGCTGCAGAGGCCCAACACCGACGGCCTGCCGATGGAGAGCAGCCCGTACATGAGATACACCGACTTGGAAGACTACAAGCTCCAGGGCTACGGCACCGAGGGCCATCTCCAGCCCAAGCCCATCCCGGCCGGCAGCGGCACCGACGCCCCCACCGTCTCCGGGAAGGGCATCCACGAGGCCAGAGCCCTCGATACTCAGGCACCTAGAAGGAACCCGTGAACCATACCAAGCTGCATCAGACACCACAGATGGCGAAAGCTCGCCTTATATATTATCTAAATAAACTCTCGTACGCACGCTGTTCCTTTTCTTTTGACCTAAGCAGCCTCAGCATGGCGGGCTATCTTATGTGAATTTGATTTTACTCGGTCGGTCGGTACTTATCTTCATGTCGTTATCGCATCATCGAATGGTCGTGATTCAATAGGCCCCGCAGAGTAAACTGCAGTTGTAATTTGTTTTTCTCCTCTAAAATATAGACACTTACATCCATACCCCTTCATCATGCCGTAGTAGATAGATACATCATACGTACATTGCATGCTGGATTGTAACCCTAATCGCTCCGAGCTGACCAGTGGCATCCATCCATGTGGGGGGCTGTCTTCCCCCGACCACCACAGCTATCCCACCCCCAAATGGGTACGCTCTCTGTCACCTTCAACATTGGTGGAGCAGGCAGATCAGAGAAGAGGGGTATCGAGTTCGATGTACCTAGCGTAGCCCTCGAGGGGTTTGAAGAATCTCGACTCCGATTCTGATGCTATGTCGTACGTACAACCCTGTCATCACCTGCTGGTGTATGGATGGATAAAAAGCAAAGACAAATCATTATTTAGCTGCGAAGAGAAATTATTGCAAGCATCGTGCGCGATGTACACATACGCGTAGACCGACCATCTCGATGAGTCATGTGGCCGAACAGAAGAATACGTCGCCGTTTTCTTGCATTAGGTTCAGGGTTGCGAACAACGAGAAAGGTCGTTGATATTATGTGAACGAGCATGCCTGTCTGTCGAAATCTAAATCCAATGCTACTGTTATTGACGTCGGTCGCCCTGGGAGTGTGGCCACGTCGACACGGCCTCGGGCCAGGCTGGATGCTGAAGGGTAAGAGAGGGCCGGACCTATCAGGAGAGTTTTCCCTATATCGACATTAGGTCGATATAGATTAACAGCCGTTTCTGCAACCTAGCCGGACATGTCGTGAATCAGTGCTCCGAAAATAAGGAATTTTGAGAGGTTTCAAACATGACTATATGACTCCGAAGAGCCAAAGACTCTCTCACTTGGACTTGGACGCGGTTATCTGGCAATCGATTCGGCCATTTTTCTACGCGATCGAACGATTGATCCTGAATTTTTCCTCCCGAAAAACGTCGCCGTGTCACCCACTCCAAAGTAAATGTCAACGACGATAAAACGGAGGTGACGTCACTTCATTTGAAAAACCATCCACGCTGTCACATCAGGGCTATCTGGCCCCCACCTTGTTTCATTTTTTCCCCCAATAAAAGTGACAATAAAAAAAATTGATAATTTGACATATATTGTAAATAAATATATATATTGGAAAATGCAAGTATCTGTTACAAGATACACCTAATAAAGACATGATATCTGGCAGAAAATCTAGTAAGGATACTTCGCACGTCAATGGTGGTCCGACAGTTCACAAACGGACAAGATTCTCTCCACAAATATCTATATTAGTTTAAAACATGGATAGATCATATAAGATTAAAAAGAAAAAAGGAAAGCCCATGGAGGAGTCCATGGGAACGTGCATTGAAGATCTTCAAGGATCTAGCAACGGCCATGGAGATCCAACCAAGGCCCTGCCGACGGCTGAAGAAGAAGCACAGGATGAGTTATAAGTGGCCATCTCATGAAGATCAGCACCAGGGGTCATGCCACCGTATTGGAAGCTGCCCATCTCAAAGATCAAGAGATTAGGGTTTTGGAGGATCTCGTTGGTATTGCTATGATGATGGAGGCCAGATGACGTAAGATCGGGGAGGAGGAGCTGATGATGATGATGGAACTGAGGAAACACTACGCTGCTGCTGTGGTTATCTGCTTCTGCCTTGCAGCACTGTTTGGGAACAGGCGCAGCGCTGTCCTTGGCATGAATGAGAAGGTCTCTGCAGGGGAGGAACAGTGAGGAGGCAGGGTTTGTAATCAGCTTGGTGCCATCGGGGAGACTGTAGATCTCTTGGTGGTGGTGGTGAGGGAGGAGATTGATCTTGCGACTTTGGCCTTCAGAGTAAATAAGGGTGTTGGTCTTCTCCATGGTCTTGTGGAATATCCTGCAGATCACCCATTCCTCCTGCTTCACCTCACAAAAGGAAAAACGCAATTTAAATCTTTACCACATCTATGCTTTCATGGCAAGAAGGATCACATCCACGTAAAAGGCGAATTTCACCTCGTGCTAATTAATTACCAGTTTACGCCATTCTGCATTGGTACGTAGTGATTAATCCCAGTTCGGACGTAGCAAGCTGGCTCGGGCAATGAAAGCCACATATGAGCCCCTTTGAAGCTAATTCAGTTATTATCATCCAATGCATGCAAGAAGACTGCTAGAAATGTCCATTGCGTTAATTTTGAATTATTACTATATCAGATAATCTCTTGATCAGGAATCGCATCTGGTCTTGCGAATGATTAGGCAGAAATTAAACACATTTGATCACTGTAACTTGAGCTAAAACACGTTGATTAGATTTCATGATGTGATTGTTTTCCCCGTACTTGTGAATTCGAGTTACCAGGAATGAAAATCACTCGCACGCGTAAAAGTCTGAACATCGAATCTAGTTCAAAGGGTTTTGTCGGCATGCACACACGAGGGCAATAAATAAGCTATCAGATCATACGTTACAAAACAGGTCAAACCGTAAGGAGACAGAAGGAAAAGAACAAAGGAGCAATCCCGTTAAGATCATGGAATGAAACCCCAAGTTAATTCAATATCAATCATTGATCTCACGCACGCTCCATGGTACCAATCTGAGAAGATCGGGAGTAAGATCGGAGTGTGACAGTACATCTCATACGTACCTTGCCGGTGCGGCGGCAGGAGAAGTCGCCCTCAAGGCGGTACTCGTGCATGACCCACTTGGTCTTTTCGCCTCGGGGAGCCCTCCCCCGGTAGAAAACTAGGGTTTTCTTCATCCCGAGGAGAGCCCCGGTGGAGGCGCTGCGTACTTCGCGGTCCTTGCCTGTGGCCTTCCAGTAACCTGCCCCGGTGGCCCTGTTTGTCCTCAGCCCTGTTGGATACTTCCTGTCCCTCAGGCTGAAGAAGTACCACTCCTTCTCCCCCATCTTTGCCACATCTGTACTTATCATCAATATTAACCAATAAGGAGAAGGAGTAAGCTAAAGTGGTGAAAGGCATACTCATCTCTTGAGGCCCGGGAACCCGATCTCGATCACCAGTACTAGCATCGAACTTGTGGGTTGTACGAAGTTATGATAAACTTTCATGTCAAAGATGTACGCGAGTCTTATCAATTGGAACTTAATTCGTGGGCAAGAACTAGGTTCTTATGAGTTTACATATATCCATCTTCACTTGCTCCAAGTGGATCTTGCTCTAACAAGAGATCAGTGATATTCACTGCCACTTATGAAGGGGATAAGAGAAGGAAGGGGTGAAAAGAAAAAAAAAACACGTAGGCGTGGAACAGATTACATACCAGGAAGCTCCCAGGGCTCGCAACGGTTGAGGTCGATCTCAGCGATCTGAATACCGCAGAAGCTGCCATTGAAGACCTTCGAAGCTAAGTAGAAAGTGATGAGCTCCTCATCTGTCGGGTGGAACCGAAACCCTGGTGGCAGCCCACCTTTCTCGTCCATAATCTCCTCCGATATCTCACTCAGAACATCATCCATGACTCCCGGCAGCATCTTGCTCTAGTGTTGGGATATTAACACTAATCAAGAAATAGAGAGAGAGATCTGTGATGTGATTAGGAATGAGCGAACGACTTGCGAGTGAAAAATACTCTGAAAGGAAGTTGGTGAGAGTGATAGAGAGGAGTTGGTGGTGGCTTTGAAGGTGTAGATTTATAGAAGGGACGCATCTACAGGGGAAGCTAATAGAATTTGTATACGTAAAAATAAATAAATATAAATACATATATATAGAGCCCTGAAACCGAAGGAGACGAAAGCTATGGCTACGTGCTAGTGCTGGTGAATGGAGACCTCAGATTCTAGATTCTAGGGACGGTGGTGTCTTTACGCATATCTGGTTTAATTAATCAAGAACCTACAGATTTTCTTCCATTTTCTAATATTTCATGAGTGAAGAAGTTTTACCATTCAATCCATTTATTGGTTCAATCATCTATAACTTGGGATTTTATATGTTTCAATATGTATATATATATGTATGTACGTACGTATGCATGTATGGAATGGCAGGGATTGGAGCTTGGGGAATAGTGGTGGTGGTGGGGGGAGTGAGTAAATGCGAATTGTGTAGCTAGGGCTAGGCTCTGTGCAGAAGATGAAGATTTATGCGTGCTCGTGTGGGCATATTCATGTCTCGTATACATACATACAAACAATACATATAGTGTGAGACTGAAGTGTGTGACTTTGTTGAGTCAGACTGTTCAGTCTCTCTCTCTCTCTCCTGTCTGTGTCTCTGTGAACACACGTATATCATCGTTACCTAATACCGTGCCTTTTTACAGACGATGGACACATAATATATATTTATCTTATATAAGATATATAATAATACATGCTTATTCACCAAAAAAAATAATACATGCTTATTTGTCCGTACTAATAATAGATATGCTTCATATATATATATATGTATTATCTCATGCATTACATATATTGAATTTGCCTTATCATTAAGCATATATTAACTGTCCAAATATTCAACCAAGTGTATTCTCATGCTCCTCGCATCGAGTACGAAGCATGCATATGTTAAGGAGAGTAGAGAGACTGACCAGTTCTGTGTGTGAGCGGGGAGGCAGGCCGCCATTAATGGACCTCGCGAGCTCTTGATCATTTCTCCGCTTTGAATCTGTATGATCAAGGGAACTCCCCGTCGTATATAATATAATATGTAATAATCATATGTAGCTGCAGGACGGGCAGAGTGTAGGCAGACCTTTTACGCACGTGTGTGTGTGTGTACAGAATCAATTACCCGTCACGCTACTGATGATTAAATTATCAATCACAGCGAAATTCGCGCCCTTCTCAGCCTAATTAATTACAACAATAAAATTAGGGATGCATTAATTACTTCATTTGGATTAGCCTTGCAGCCATGTTGATCTATTATACCCAAAATGAAAAAAAAAAAGCTCAAATTTATTTACTCATGAGAAGGTTTATAAATCTAGTAGAAGAATTGATATTAAAATATTATATAGAGAATAACTACCCTCATATATATATAATATATATATAAGGGTTGTCATGGAGAAATAGGGATGTGATAATGAGCACTTGGCACGTAGCCTGCTCGAAGGTCACAAGTTACGAGGCAATGGCTAGAGGGGCACTACTCATGCACAAAGAGGAAATCAAACTCTTCGGGAGAAGTTCTCCCTTGCCGCAATCGGCATGCATGCATGCGTTTGCTCGCGCAAGTGTGCATGAAAAATGTTGCTGAGGCGAATCATCGACTGTGATCACTTCGACGGGAATCATCCCCTTATTCAAATGTCATGTAATTAGTGCTTGGATAAAAGCGTAGAGTATATATATATATAGGGTGTTCATAAGAACTGATTAAAGGTAATTAATGCTCTCATATTTGGGTGTCTGAGACGGATGTTTGGTGTAATTTTCGTGGCCTTCCTTCATTCACAGTTATGTAAACTCATATCAACAATATCGGTCACTCTCTCTGTTCCTTTACCCCCACCCCCTCCTCCTTCACCGTGTGAAGGGTAAATTATGGCAAGGCAGAGGGGTAGATTGAGTCGACACATATGGGGGCCGATCGGTTGGGAATGGATCGATGCACAGGAGGAGAAAGCTAGCTAGCGTACCTGAGATCGATCGGCCTCAGGTCAGCTCGAGAGGGAAAGGGACGTATCGGAGACCCAGCCCCAGTGTTCATTTATTGCTCGTACGTGGTGCAATTCAATCATGGACGCATTAATTCTGCCCCCCCTCTCGCGCGCCCGCTCGACACAGTACCTAGCCATATAGCATACTTGCACCGTACAGTCTGCAGAAGTACTCGATTAGTTCCACCATCATCTACGCTGCATTCAGTCGACCGATACGATATCTCGCGATCGAGTCTAAACACCAGCAATCGGAACTCGGGCGGTGCATCCCGGTTCAGATGTGCATCTGCCCAACAGATCCAACGATCACTGAAAGCAATACGTGCGGATGAAGATCTCGATTATGTGCGGATACGGCTAATTTGGTTGATTGAGCTACTTAGTCCAGTGGTATAGCTGGCGATGTAAGTATGCAGAGCCTACGAATAGAGTTTCAGCTGAGAATGGTACTACTGAGGTCTCTGATTCCAAAAATTTTCTCTTTCATCAATCATCGCATCCGAGATCAAACCACCAGCAATAAGCTAGTATTATTATTTATAAGTGGCTAGGGAACAGATGACGTGTGTGTATATATACATATATATATATACATATGAGAACAGGTCAGCCTTCAGTATAATATTATATTTAATCATGTTAGTATTGGGAATTCCTTAGTCAGCACACAACTAATTATGGATTGATATGATTTGTTTAACTTATATAATATAAATGTGTTATTTATATCATACATTATTAACACAATTAATATTATTAATATGATATATATATATACACTTAAATATATTAAATAGATTACTAAGTTGAATACACATTTAGTTAACTACATTTAATCGTATATTGTGGAAGTTATACGGAGTCAACCCACATTAACATGTTTATTTAAATATATTACATGAGTTCAACCCATTAATTAAATAAGAAACACATTTACACTCAACATAAACCATTTTAACTCCGCGTCATGTTATGTTGAGTTACCATATCGTGTAAAAAATTGTATAAGAGAACCCTTTTCCTCTCTAATGTAATTTCCCCTTGAAATTATCGATAATTACGGTCTAATTAACAAATCGCTCGTAAAATTAATCGGCAGATATGTAATGAGTCAAACTAAAAATTCTAAGTCAATAAGGGCGGTGGTATTATGGATTCTTTTCGATCATTAAATCTACCATCTGAAATTCGATCATCAACAATAACACCCATCTCAGGGGATTTTTGTAAATCATTGTACACGTTGATATACAAGTTATATAAGTGGAAAACCCGACTTACTTACGGCAAAGAAAATGGTAAAACGAAAAGAAGAGCAAAATGAGGGCATGATGCGACAATCTTGAGTCTCGACTTGAAAAGCCGAGGGTTCTCGCTTTACAATGAGTTTTCTAGGATACCATTGTGCAACGCTGAGGTTGAACATGTAACTATGTATTGATCCATAGAAGATTCTCGGGAGATTATGTACAGTGTCTTATCGATCGCCCTTGGATTGGATGAAGCGAATTTGGATACAGGAATTATTCATGCGCCGATTTCTCCAGATTAGCACCTGGCCGGTTGAGCGGGAGCCGTCTCTCTCGTCGTGGAGAAAGATAGACTTTCTCCGGTTTAAGGGTCGGGGATGTAAATAAATCGGATGGTCAGGGCAACCATTGCAATTGCATGTGAAAGCGTGCAGCCCGGAGGACCTTCCGGGAAACAGCCTCTCAGCACGCATCCGAGGGTGACGATCGACCTGGGAATGTATCCTGCAATACAGTGATACGTTCAGGTTTTTGGAATCAGAACCTGTGAGTTTGCAGTTGCAGAGATGCGTGTGCGATCGATCAATGGGGAGTAGATTGGAAGACAACCTTGAAAGACCAATCTTAAAGCCTCAGCGGGAAGATGTATATTGATACACAATTCCAAAAGCTTTACTCAAAAGCAATACATGAAGCCACCACAAAGCTATATATAAGCTCTCAATCCTGCTTCCCCCTTTCATCCATCAAAGTTTCTCCGGCCCTTCTCAGCAATCTCCAAGATCACGTACGTACACGAATGGCTTCGTCTTCTGCTGCCTTGTTCTTTGTCCTATCCCTGATCTCAGCGTCTGCCCTCACTGTCTCTGCATTGGATCGTGACTTCTCCATCGTGGGATACTCGCCTGAGGACTTGAAATCCATCGGCGGCCTGATTGAACTCTTTGAGTCATGGATGGCAAAGCACGGGAAGAGATACGAGAGCTTGGAAGAGAAGCTGCACCGCTTCGAGGTGTTCAAGGAGAACCTGATGCACATCGACGAGACCAACAAGAAGATCAGCAGCTACTGGCTCGGTCTGAATCAGTTTGCAGACCTGACGCACGAGGAGTTCAAGAAGAGGTACCTGGGGCTGAGAAAGGTCGATTTATCCGAGAGGAGGCAGTCTTCTGAGGAAGAGTTCACTTACAGGGGAGTCGTGGATTTACCCAAGTCCGTGGATTGGAGGAAGAAGGCAGCCGTTACACCCGTCAAGAACCAGGGCTCTTGCGGTAGGTTTCTCTGGAGCTAAATCACCCCGATTGTCCCCAAATCGATCTAGGACAATCTGTTATTTCATTGTCTGTACCGATCACTGCACCGGTCTATGTCGAGTTGATGCCTTTGCGTGCATGAATGATTATGAAGGGAGCTGCTGGGCATTTTCGACCGTAGCAGCAGTCGAGGGCATAAACCAGATTGTCTCGGGGAACCTGACCTCGCTATCTGAGCAAGAGCTGATCGACTGTGACACCACGTACAACAATGGCTGCAACGGTGGCCTCATGGATTATGCATTCGCTTACATAATCTCCAACGGTGGACTCCGCAGGGAGGAGGACTACCCTTATATCATGGAAGGGGGCACTTGCGAACCGACCAAGGTATCAGCATATGTGTACCACCGAGCGTATTGATTCGAAAATGTTGTAGCGTACTTCAAAACTTACCATGTTCGGGATTTGCAGACTTAGAGCTTAATAATAGCTAGTTCGATCTAACAGGGTGAGTCGGAGGTGGTGACCATCAGCGGATACCATGATGTTCCTGCAAACGATGAACAGAGCCTCCTCAAGGCACTCGCGCATCAACCCCTCAGCGTGGCCATCGAAGCCTCAGGCAGAAATTTCCAGTTTTACAGTGGAGTAAGTCTTTCATTAATTTCTAAGCCTTAAATGCGCAGGGGATGTGTCATCTGCTAGATCAATTGACTGGGAACTTGTTGATCTCCTTTCCAGGGAGTATTCGATGGGCACTGTGGAACCGAGCTCGATCATGGAGTAGCTGCTGTCGGATATGGATCGACCAAGGGAATGGACTACATCATAGTGAAGAACTCCTGGGGACCCAAGTGGGGGGAGAAAGGGTACATCCGTATGAAGAGGAACACCAGGAAGCCGGAAGGTCTCTGTGGGATCAACAAGATGGCTTCTTACCCGACAAAAGCCAAGTGATGCACACAAAACAGATCATCTCTTGCATTTTGATTGATCTCTAATAAGTGTCCGTGTCCGCCTCATAATCGCGTTCCTGCTTGATGCTCGTGGATCTCATCTGATGATGGATATTCGAAAGGGATTTCGTGCATATCTACGAGTATATCAAGAAACATAAAACACTGACATATATTTCAGGCATGGGATGTGTACATACTGTGGAATTTAAACTCATAAAGAGCCCTTTTGCCACCTAAACGCTATAAACGCCTACACTATACTTCCATGAGAATATGTGTCTTCTTGTTACGTCTTTGTATGTAATTACAAGCTGCGAAATCAAGGCCAATTTCCCACGATCCTCTGTGTTCTGTCTATTTCTTCGTTGTTACGACTGGGAAAACTGAAAAACTGTCTTCTCCTGAACGTCCATAACCGCTGTGCAGATGATGCGGTCCATGCACACGGTGGAAGTCCATTAGGGATGCTCGGGATTTTGTATCTTCCATCAGGCACTAACTGCAGCAACTTCACTACCACGACTTCTGAAGCACCTCAAGAAACTTGGCTCCGATGCCTGATCTTCACCATCCCTCTCGTTTTCCTCAAGCGACCGGCCTCTTGTCTCTGGAGTGAACAGGTATGTGATGGCTGCTCCCACGATGCAGACCCCGCCGAGGATCATCAGCGAGGTAGTCATACCGATGGCCTTGGGAAAGCCGTTCTCCTTCCGATTGTGAGAAGCCCAGAGGAACCCCACTGACCCAACGATGGCTCCAAGCTTGCCGGTGGCTCCGGAGAGGCCGTGGCAGGTGGACCGGAACCGGGCAGGGAAGAGCTCGGCGGGAATGATGAAAGTGGTCGTGTTTGGGCCGAAGTTGGCAAAGAAGAAGGTGAGAACGTACAAAACCATGAAGCCATAGTCCGTGTGGTGGTCCCGGTGATTGTAGTAGGGGATTCCCACGGCGAAGTAGACCGCCGCCATGCACAAGAAGCCCATTATCTGGATCTTCACCCTCCCCACCCGATCGATGAAGTAGACGGTGGCCCAATAACCTTCAATGCAAATTGTCAGTCAACACATACCAAGAGCGACAACTGTGTAGGAAATTCAAAGCGGACAAATTATCTCAGGTAGCTAGATAATGAAATCACCCGGGATGGTCGAACAAGCCGCGACGATAGCCTGGAGCTTGGCGATGTCAAAGGCGTCCTCGAAGGCATTGACCTTGGACTTGTCGGGGATGAAGCGGCTGTAGACCTGCGACTGGAAGAGGTTGCTGCTGTAGAAGACGACGTCGAGGAGGAACCACGTGCTGGCGCAGGATAGCAAGTCCCAACCGTGGCGGCGGAAGAACTGCCTCGAAAGCAGGGGGTACGACGGTGGCTGGACGGGTGGCAGCGGCTGGTCCTCTGCGATCTGGCTCATCGACATATCCAGCACCTTCTCCATGTCCCTAGCTGCTTGGAGCACATTGTGCTCCACCAGAGCTGTATACCTGTACATATATATATATCGATCACTTGTTACTGCTTAATAGATGGAGAGATTCATGGATATCTTTGAAAGGGAAACAGAGGGCCGGACAGTCTCAGAACAGAATTCATAACGAAACTGAATGGTTATATACACCATTAAGGCCCATAAAATGGACGGTTCTTGCTAGTTTATGACTCTAACCGATCATTCTACTAAGTGAGAAAATTTTCCGGCATGAGTGTCAACTGCACATAAATCTCAGACCCGAAGGAGATTTCTAATGATCTTGTTGTGTCTTAATATAAAATTTTGAGGGTGTAATCCTCTCTTGAGTTGGAGCTATTTATCGATCTAATCGAAGCCGTGCCTTACGGTTGAATATTAATTATGAGTCCAGGGGCGAAAAGTCAAAATGAAAAAAAATAAATTAAATAAAGACGGAGAGACAGAGGCTCAGCTCACCGAGCGGTCTCCGGCATCATCATCCGCCAATAATAAGTGGCTGCCGCCGGAATGGCCCCCAGCATCACTATGACCCGCCAAGCAACGTCGGCGGCCATTGGAGTCGGGTCATGAGGGCCAGCGCTGGAGGCGCTGTCGAAGGCCTTGCACACGATCATCGTCACCACAGAGCTCGCCAGGATCCCGATGCCCTGCATCGAGAACACGGCCGCTATGAAGGCGCCGCGCGTCATCTTGTTCGCGAACTCCGACATGATCGTGGCCGAGAGGGGGTAGTCCCCTCCGATCCCCAGCCCGAGGAGGAACCTGAAGAACCCGAGGCTGCCGAGGACGCAGGTGCGAGACGTGCAGATCGAGAACCCGCATCCGAGCGAGCTCAGCACCATGAGCATCAGCGGTATGCCGTACACGTGCCGCCTCCCGACCCTGTCCCCCAGGTAGCCGAACACAATTTGGCCGATGGCCGTGCCCAGAAGCGCCACCGCCACCTGCAAATCATACAAAATCAGCAACTTGGCGAGGCGTAACTGAGTCTGACTGACAGCTCAACTAACATGCATCCTGAACAGTATCTCTACCATGGTGGAGACGATCGCAGGCGGCATCTCGAACTGGTGCTGGTGCTCATAGTAGATGCGGCCGATAAGGCGCATGATTGGGGGGATGCAGAAGAGGTCGTACGCATCGGTGAAGAGCCCCATCCCGGCAATGATGATGGCCTTGAAGTGGTAGAACTGCGTCTTGGCAGTGTCGAGCGCGGAGAGGACTTTCAACGCCATCGAAATCCGGTCGCTGCTTCTTCCTCACCGGCTGGCTGAATGGCAGGGAAAGGAGAAACTGCGGATTGATATATAGTCGTGGGATAAATAAGGTCGGTCCATCGGAGGCGCGTGGGGAAGGTGGCCCGTTGACCGGAGCCAAGGTGGTGGTGATGGCGACTGAACCATCGCGAGACTTAATAATGACGTGAAAACGCTGAGGTATGAAGAGTCTACGATTCCACGAAATATGCGAATCTGCGGTTGCTGGAGAAGGCGATATGACATTCTTTTAAGTCTTCCTTTTCTCTCTGTTCTTTCCTCCTAAGTGCATCTACACATCCGAACCATTCAATTTCGACCTAGGTCAGCCTACCAAGATAAACTCAAAAATTAGTTATATATATATATATATATTATGAAGAAAAATTGCTTCGTTGATTTTTCCTGGAAACTTCACTCCTCCAGCTCCAGCTTTGTCTTGTGGTGTATTTATTCATATGTTTGGTCGAGGTGTATTTATCCATACGCTTCGTCGGCAATTTGTAGTCCAAAGAGAATTCCCGTTGACCTCCCTGATGACGACCCGAACCATTCCATTCCAATTCAGACGTGGCTGCAGGGGTAGTCATTGTAGTATATATAATCTTAGATGCTTTGACTGACTGAAATAAACAATTATATATATATATATATCTGTCTCAGGTGGATGACCGCCACGCGTCCTCCTGGCCACAGGAGGACCGCAAGCTGCTGCTTCGACCAAGTCGAGGATAAGGTAGAAATCCTGTGCTGGTCATTGGAATCTTAGGTGCACATCTGCCAAGCCGCCGTCCGGTGAAAAGTCTTCCGGAAAAGGACATAAGCATCACTTCATGCTTGTGGAAATATTGGTCATGGTCCCACTTATGGATGAGAAAACTTTGCACCACAGGCCCCTGTTTGATGGTGAAACCTCCCCCCCATTGTTACCTAAAGGATTGAATAAAATTCGAGCAAATAAGGATTCTTTCCGGTTCTCCCCGGAAGAGGTGAAAACTGTAAATGTGAACATCATACCGGGTCACAGAGAGATCGTCCGATCCTTTGTCTCGGCCCTGAAAATCGAACAGAGCGAAACCATGTCGAGCTCCGGAAGCGGCGAACTTTTTCCTGCAGACGGATGTAGAACGAGGCTGTATCTCGACGGGTGAATAGAAACAGGGCTGATGGAACCAATAACTGACGTGCAGGATACAGTACAATCACCAAGATTGTTCCTTGTTTCAACCACCAAGCTTCTCGTGCAGCAGGCTCAACAACCCGAGCACCAAAAGCCTACAGCAGGTTATAGCAAAGAGGTTGCAACTTTGGGAGCGGAGATTAACTTCTGTGTTTGAAGATGATGGTGAATAAACTCATGGGAAGAAGAGCCACGGGATTTGATTTTTAATGTATCGCACAAAATATTTTAAAGACCAAAGCTTCAAAGCATAGAAGCAAATGTAACAGCAATGCAGGGAGTACCAGTACCCACATTGTGTGGGTCAAACTGAAATTTCTCTTGTCATGAATGAAATTCTTCAGGCCCTGAACCGCAGCAAGGAGGCGTAAAAATCCTGCCTCTTTTTTTTCCTCACAAATTCGATCAACAATAGAAAGCACAGCACAGAATATTTATTGCGAGAGACAACTGAAATGCTGACTCTTATGCCGGATTGGTAGGCACTTGCATAGAAGCGTAGAGCAGCGATGCACATCGATGTTCATACGAGCAAGAGACAGATAAGGTGATAAAAGAAATAGCTCTTGCATGACTAGGAGGAGAAAGAACCATACCCGAAAAGGGCGAATTTCGAGCAGAGAAAGTAACACTTTGGGGGGCAGACACCACAGGCAACTAAAGAAGCTTATGAAATGATTTTATAGCTAATTTCTTTAGTACTTGAAACCGATCATAATACAGAGTACTGCAACTGTTAGTACAGAAGCCTGATAAGCAGCTTAGTTGACAGTAGTCCCATTTAGATGGGTTCTATATAAAGATCAGACTCAGTGACACCCACAGAAACGTAGGCAGGCACAACGTCCATATATCTCATCTTCTTCAAGACACACGTGCCTTAACTAAACTGAGCTAACTATAGATTTCATTAATTTCTCTTCCTCTTAATGCAGCTCATCTTCCTCCAGATGCTTGAAGCAGGATATCTATAAGCAGATTTTACAGAACAAAGCTGCAAAGTTGGAGGAGCTCAACCTTGCCTTCCTGGAGGAGTTCGCCAATTTGTGCTAGATACAGTTTAGACTTGATGTAGTTTATGCAATGGAACTGTGATCTAGAGAAGAGCATTGATCTCGTATTTTTTTTAAGGCCCATTTTTAGCACTGAATTTTCATAAAATTTCACAGAAGGTTACAGAAATCATATGCAAGGATTGTATAACTGCAGTAGGAGTAAACGACCATAACCTCACCAGCAAATGTAACACAGAATAGGAACCTAGAATAGGAAGATAGAATCTATGGAACAAACATCAGATGAAGTTTATCAGGAGATAGAAAGATGAAGACGAGGGACGAGCATGGAACGCATTCTAGTCCGCAGCTCCAACTTCCTGGTAGCATTCCATGGAGGAATCCAAGAATCCAGCTTTCTGGTAGCATTCCACGGAGTCGATAAGTGTGTCCTCTAACGTTCTGAACTTCCAACCCAGCTTAAGCATCTTCTCCGAACTAAAGCCCGGCCCTTCATCAACCTTGCTAAAGCTGCCATTGCACAATATTCTGTCAGCAAAATCATAAACTGGGAATAGAAAAGCGAACTTGTATGAGCTCTCGGTTGATACTGCAAATTGCTCCGGCCCCAGAAAAGGCAGGGAATACTCACCTTTTTGGATAACTGTACTGAGGATAAAGAGTCCTCAGCTTCTCGACCAAATTCTCAGTTTTTATCATATGAGAGGAGCTTATATATCTGCCTTCTGCCTCGGGCCTTTCATAGGCCAGAAGCAGTGATTCAGCTGCATCCCGAACATCAACTATCTCCATAAGCCTGTTATCTGCAGATTCATTCCCTCCTGTATTTGGGAGAAGCAACAGAAGTAGATATACAATTTATTTTGGAGAAAAAAATCGGTCTCTGGGTTAACTACTGGTTTCTTCGACTATAACTAATGATCCACGTTATGTTTAGCCCTTTAAGCTTGGGAAGTATAGCAATCACACAAGTGGGTCGACTACCATGAGACATATTCTAGAGTGCTGAAAGGAGAATGAAGCACAGGATGTACGAATGAAGGTACCTTTGAGCAGCCTAATGAGAAGTAAACTGCTAGTATTCACTGTGGACTGAAGCAATGGCCCCAAGAGAATTACAGGACAGACCCTCACTACATCGAGATCGCTTCTCCTGCCAAAGTTCTTGGCCTCCTCTTCGGCGAGAGTCTTCGAGAGGCCATACCATCTCTATCCATAAAAATGAGACAAGCGCCAATAAGCAGAGTAGGAGACATCAGCACTTATCCTCTTCACAGAATTCGGTTCCCTTTTGGGGCACAATTAGCAGGTTTGAGATACAGAAAATATCTAAAAAGGTTGGATTGACAGAGGATTATTAGATAACTTATTGTCTATTACCTTTTCCGACTTTTGATAATCGGTATTAGACCAGCAGGTTTCATCCATGGGTTGGTCCTTGGGCCAATCTGGGTTCATCATAACTGCAGTTGCTGAGGACACCACAATAACTCGATTAACACTCGCTTCAATGCATGTTTTGAGCACATTGAGTGTGCCATTCACAGCAGGCTCGATTAATTCCTTCTGCAAAATGTAAACAAATACAGTCGGGCCTCGTCGATGTAGAAAAGCCCCTCCAATCAACACGGATGAAGGCATATTACACGTTTTTTCCCTTTGGTGATATTCTGCAACTACATTGAAATTAAAGCTATGGCATTGGCATTAGAAGACGAAGTTTCAGCCGTTAAAGCGTCCTTCATCTGATCACTGCTACTCGAATGAAACACATAAATATGCAGCCGCAACGCTGCTGACTGAAATTGAAATGGGAACTTCAATTCTTGCCTCGGGGTTTTCAATGTTGGTGTGATTGGTAGGAAGGGGACTTGCAACATGGAACACTCCAGCGCATCCTTCAATGGCTGGACGGAGCGAATCCTGGTCCAGTAAATCTGCCTTGAAAAGCCTGAGGTTCTCGGAAGCTCCATCGAGCTTGTACAGGTGAGCATTCTTCTTCTCATCTCCTGCAAAGTAGATGTCGATCAGGCCAACTGACGAGTGTCCGAGCCACAACTCGGGAGCTCATATTTAGCACCGAAAACTCCCACCATTTTCGAGCTTTTCTTTTCCAAAACTTTATGGTTCAGAAAACGAAACTCGAATAAGTTGTTCTCTAAGAAAATTGAGCATCCACCGAACATGATCGAGTGTTAACAGTTGGACAACATAACCAATACAACCGGAGTCACAGCCAGTTTGGTTCGGTCTCGGATTTTATTGTTACCTAGGACAGACATCTCCTAATCTTCGGGAGCAGCAGGAGGCATAACAAAACACAATCGAGTCGAAGCAAATTACCCGGGTCCCGAACAGTTCCATGGACGAAGCATCCGTCGGAGAGGAGGAGCTTGACAAGCCATGAACCGAGGAAGCCTCCCGCCCCGGTCACACACACTCTCATCGTCTCCTTGTCCTCCATTGATCCTCACAGAGAGTTCTTGCAATGTTGCTTCTCAACTTGAGATCATGATATACATATACACACATATATAGCCAAGGCAGACCACTCTTGACTTTCATCTAGGCGATGAATGAGGTCAGGGATGATGGAAATAATGTACGTAACAGATGACGCACTGACCATGTCTCGGATATATAGCCAAAACGTATTCTTCCAGCGTAAACTCACGTGTACCATCATCTCAACCTGAGAAACTACCTGGCAAGAGCTCTCAGGCTGCTGGGCAAGAATTCCCTAACCCCAAAAGAGCAAAATCCATACATGGTCACGCACGGAATAATACAATGAGATTCGGTGTGTTAGTATCGTTCTCTTCGATCTCGGGCGCTCCATCCTTATCGAGAAGTGTGGACGGCTATAGAGTAACGCCCAACGGCCGTAACGGACCGGCGGAGACCGTTGCCGATCATGGGGTGGTTATAGAACGGCTGCCTTCCTTTGACTGTCCGTAACGGTAAGTACCTGTACGATCGACCTTTTCCGGCATGCTTATGAGCCACCTCATATATTGTTCGCATATCGACACTCTGACCGTATCGGGTGTGTTCGTAATGACTAAGTAACGGGTGTCCGGAGGGTAGAATTGGAACTCATGCTATAGTTGTGGGGTCAAACTGAGATACATAAAAAGTGTAAATTGAAAGAGAGAGTAAACTGGAGGGGACGTTTTGAAATTAACTTGAATTATTATAAGAGCCATGAGGGGTTGCTGGGAGTGGGGCTTTTGGCCGGCCATTCGAGCTGTGCGATCTTCTGCTCTACACTGCCAGAGGACCCTGCGGACAACTCGAGCGGACTAGCAATGACGAGCAGCTGGAGAAGGACGTTCGGGAATGTTTGTTCGTTCGTTAACAATTCGATGGGTGGCCTGCGGGGAGGGGCTAACCTGGCTTCCTGGGTCGTCGCCGGAACGCTTGCCTATTTCTTATGGGTTAAGCCAGCCCAGGATCTCAAGCGCGAGCAAGAGGTAGTATCTTCACGCCTATCTTGTGTCTCAGTTTTACCCTTCCCTTTCAATCGCGTTTCTTGAGGGTTTTGTGGTGTCGTGACTGTAGGAAAAGGCAGCTCTCGCAGCGTCAGATCCTTACCGCTATGTCGAGAAGCGCAGGCCTATTCCGGATCCACAGGTAACTGACCCTCGCGGTTCCATTTTCTAGCTTTCTGTTCTTTGTTTTGTGAAGGTGATGCAATATGATTGTCATTCTGGGTGAGCTGTTGCAGGAGACTGGTCTGATATATGGCGATAAGCGCGGGCGCGGCGGCACTGATAAATCAGAGAATTAGATGAGAAAAATATATGCATGTAAGTTTTATATTTCGTCTGATTCTCATTGGATTTACATTTGGAGGAAAATATCAAAATTCTTTGGATTCCCATCGGATATTTGCATTCCTTACTTGACATTCTCAGCTAGTAAGAATGAGACATGCTGAAGCTGTAATCTGTGCTAAGCTTTAATTTTGGTTTGGCCTGCGTAATCTTGGTCTTCCTTTTATAAGACCCGAGTCTCTGTCAATTTTTGGGATCCCAGTGGTAGCTTAAACTTGTGTAGAATTCTTAGACAGTCTTGATCACGAGTGAAGAGACTGGTACCAGCAGTTTCTAGGATAAATATAGTTGTCAAGATCTAGATTTTTCTTAGGATCCACAGAAAGGGAAGCCTTCTTTATCAGGAAAACAAGTGAATCTACCTCATGTGGGATCTATTGATGGCAAAAGCCAGTGTAAGTGAATATGGAATTGATGTATAGACCCTATTAATCCCTCCTTGTAGTTAGGTTGTCTTGTTGCTTATGTAGTAATAGAAATTCCGCTGGTCCAAGATCTTAGATCTCAACCGTACTTTATCATGATTTATCGTTCTCTACATTGCACTAGGTTAGGTGTAGTTTAGTCATCTTGATATTATCTTCAATAATAGGTGCATTGGTGAACTAATGCAAGACCACGTGTATTTGTGATCACCTCTAATTGAGATACAAAGCATGTTTTTTGCACTGGGAGTGGTTTATAGTTTAGATAGTAAATTTCAGTTGCCAGTATAAATAATCAAAACAGAGATTGATGAACCAATGGATGTGATGCAATAGATGTTCAATGGATACACACTTTATTTGGTATTTTATTTACTAGGTAACCTGATGAGCTTGGAGTCTATTTGTTTTGGCAATTGATCTTTCATATCGTAACATTTACTTTTAAACTAGAGCTGATATGCAAATTTTGATGCAGTTTTTTTTATGATGCATCATTTTCCTTTTCAAGCCTACCGGATGAATAATAATTTGCACATTTGGTCTTGTGCATGGCCCTAATAGGTGGTCTTTACCCTCTTTCATTTTTTAGCTGGATAGGTAATTTCGGCCTTGCAAATGTTTTCCCTGTTATTTAGAGGAATGTCTTTTCATAGGAGAATCCCTCCATATGGTTGTTTACAACCGGCCCTAGTCCACATATGCTCCCTCTAGGTTGTCGATTCAATAAGTTTAAATTACAATAGTTACGTTTCTACCATTCTCGTCACCCGAGACTGTGATCAGTCCCTTGACTGACTCCAAGTTCAAAATTTCTTTTCTATAACACTAATGACCATGGTAGGTTAAACTCGTGAAAATGGGCTAAACCAGTGTTAAGTTTTTTCGATCTATATGCCCAACTTGTATTTAAGCACATGCAAGCTGCTTGCTAGATTCTGAGCAAGCTCTTATTTATCCTCCCTCTTGATGACATTAATTGCTTCGGTTGAATGCTTGAAATTTACTTTCTGGGTGATGGTTATTCTTCAACTTTCGTGAATTCCCCCCTCACTTACTTCAGGATGGAACATGAGTTGAGAAGTCCTAATCCGTGTGTTCTTTTTCTGTGATTGCAGAGATGAAGTATTCTTGAATGAGTTGTCTCAGTTGGGAGGACTTACAGCAGACACCATATAGCGGAAGTGTTGCTCGGCAATAATAAGGGTTTATATGTATGAATTTCAAAGCCAAATTGCATCATAATCTGTAGCGTACATTTGCTTTATAACATAACTCACCTGGAAGTTATAAAGGCTTTATAGACATTTGAGCTTAGTTCTCTTCATGTGCTCATGGAAAAAAAGAGCAACTCGAGCTTGCCATCAATTTTTATGAGCTGCTCCACGAAGCCGGGAATGAATTCCGGAAAACAAGCAAATTGTGTTTTATCCATTGGATGACCCTCGTGTTGTATTAAGCCAAGAATCCTTTAGTTAGCTGAGGTTCGACGAACGGGTGGACGAGAAAACCACAGGGTTTTGTTGCCATGGAGCTTCAACCTTCTGTGGCCGGATGTTCTCCCATGCGTTCTCGAGTTCCGACAATAAGGTATCGTTTGAGTTATATCCACCTCCCAAGACAAGCAATTCGTGTCCTCAATCGGTACACGGGAGATTTCGTCAAAACCACACTCAGATTTATTAGCGGGACAAGACAATCATGCAGTTTCAGGCCACTTCATCGACAGGTTAACCGTTGGAGAAGGCTCAGAGGGTTGTCAGGCCATTGGATGAAGGTGGGGCAGCCATCACGGTGAGAACGTCGGTGACCGAAGACATGATGCTCAGCGCCGCCTTCAGAACGTCCTGTGAGCAACCAGGTTTCACGATGGTTCGTACCTGGCGGAGGTGGAGAGCGCTTGCATCAGAGAATCGTAAATGGCAAAAGCGATTCACCGTCCAACATTTAGAGAGAAGAATGTATCACTGAAATGCTGAGCACCTTATCGAGATAAACTTGCAATTCCTTGATCCGGCCCATGTAGTCCTGATCTTCCACGCATAAAGTTAGTGGCTTGGAATCGGCACCGGGACCATCAAACTGGAGAGGTCCTGGGTTCCTATAGATATCATCCATCAAGAATTTTGTTGCATTTTGCCTCAGCAGTCTGGCATGAAACACGAGCAAGAATGTGCGCCAAAAGTTACTACCCCGACTCATTTCGTTAAGATCACATCTCAACGAGCAGCGGGGATCAATGTAAGATTAGTAATCATAAGAGATGTCAATATCGATCCGTCATATATGATTTGCCACATCGTTCGAATGGATCAAGCGGTAGAAATGACATTTTCTGGCTCTACTGCAAAAACAGGTCGGCCATCTGTCCTCTTGCTATGCTCATTAACAAATATCAAAGATGAATGAGAATTTTCATCAGATGAAAAACGAGCGAGCACTTACTCGTATGCTTTGCCTCGCAAATCAACAGTAGCAGGATGAATAGCAGGCTTCCCAAAAGATGCAGCCCCGGGATTCTGGGCCCAAGGCTTGACAGTCATCATAGCCTGATTCCATTATGCAACAAACACATCATCAGAGTTACCATGCATTCTAGGTAAAACTTATTTGTTGTGGCCAATAGAGTGCAGGGCATTACCCTCGTGCAGGTATCACCAGGAAGAAAGAGAGAGCTACAGGGAGAGAATTGCATACCGTGATGGGAGCTGCACCACAACGCCACTTGTTCACAGGGTTCTTCAGGTTGGTGACATTGGCCATGTACCCATTCAGACCAGCTGCCAAAATATGGTAACTGATGTGCCCAAGGACCTGTATGAACATCAAGCCATTCATTACGTTCTGGAATCAACTGCACTGCCCGTACATTTTATATAAGAAAAGAGGCCAAGTTTCGGGAAATAACTTACATAGGCATAATCACAATCAAACTTTGATGGTAAAGATCCTCGAGCCTGGTAGCCAAAGAAGTGGCATATAGCATTGAATTTCTTCCCCTTGTATATTCCTTCTTTCTGCTCAAATTCCATGTAAATCAGCACTAACACAAGAAGTTATCAGCTAAAACAAAAATCAAATGAAGGAGAAGATACAATTTCATTGAGAACTTGCTTTTGATCTCCAATCATATTAAAAGTGGCAGCAAAAGTAAGTTCAATTTATATTGTTTCAATCCCACAACTGTTGCATGCTTTCAGTTTAGCCTCTTAAACCCTATTGCTTCACCAGAATAGAAGTATTCATCGGCAAAAGATAGACTATCGGAAAAAAGAAAAGAAATATCTTCAGGCCAATGAATACCAAATAAAGCATAACCGTAGCACAGATACGAGGCTAGGTGAAAGGTTGTCAGCCTAAAAGACAGGCAAAGAGTACAAGGAAAAGAGCATGTTTGGGGGTTTAAGCCAGTGAAAAGTAACTAGCATTCTGTGTCTTTTAATATTATTCCTACTATTGTCAATTCCGAAAGCAAAACCAATTAAGGTAAGGAACCTACCATCCGCCTGTTGATTTTGACTTCCACAAGATGGGCCAAAAGCTTTTCTGTTTCAATCTGCAAATATATAAAAAGCATGTCAAGGGCATCCAAGTTAACAATTCTTTGCTTTGAAGGCACAGTGGTGCACGATTCCATTACCTGCGATAACTGTGCAGAGTCATCTGATTCAGGGAAGAGGAGCAGCTGCAACATCGAAGACCTCAGTTAAAATATCACAAATAACATTCTTCAAAGGATTACATAAAAATTGACAAATAATTTGTCCATACCTGTTTCCTGATGAATGGTGGCAGAAATTCAAACAATGCAGATGCCCAGGGTGAAAGTTGAGAGGAAATTTGATCAACAACGACACCTTGCCTGAGCAACCCATGAATTTCCTGTAAACATAACTCATCTGAGTTCCAGTTTGTAGAGAGAGAGAGAGAGAGAGAGAGAGGATCCAAACAATAGATGTATGTTTATCTTTGGGGGATACGGGGTGCGGTGTAAAATCCATGATTTACCTTCAGAAGAGCATACACTTCAGGAATGCTTTCAATCAGCCCTTCTGGCAACAGGATGACACCATGGTACTTATCTAAATTAATAATAATTTCATCAGCGAAACCAACAATAAATAAAGCATCTAAGCCAGTAATTTCATGTGCTGATCAGAACCTTGCTCGGCTCTAGCTTGGACTGCATCACATATCTGTTTCGTCAGGTCAAAGAGAGTAAGCTTGGATGCAGCAACTTCCTCCCCAAGAATTACCTGCAGAGAACAATTGAAGTTAGAAAAGGGGTAAACAGGATGAAACTGTACACTATAAAACATGGACAGAAGATGCTAACCATATTTGGATGAGACTGGAGGGTACATTCTAGGGCTACATGAGATGCCTTCCGACCCATGAGCCGAATAAAGTAATAATACTGAAAAGAGAACACATACACTCAGGAAGAGAGAAGTCATCCTAAAAGGCAGCTAAAAAACACAAAATAAACCGAATTGTGCTAGTCCAAAACAGGATAAATACTATCAGCAGCACCAGAAGATTAAAAAATTGTGGAAATTAATAACCAGATCAACAGAATGTGGTACCATATGGAATCAACTCTAGGTATCTTTTAGGTTTCCTTAATAGAATATGTTAACGGATTTGTTCATGACAAGAGCTCCTCTATAAATTTGGAGTTTTCTTTAGCTCGTGTCACAGTTGTCACCCTTTAGGTGTGAGTGTTAGTCAAAGTCCTTCATTTACCATTGAAAGAATGAAATACCATAGATCAGATTGCCTTTTTTGTTGAATAGTCTCAATGGACAAGACAATAAATGCACGAAACAAACATCAACCAAAAAACAGAAAATTATGTTGAGTATATACCTTCTCTGCAGAAAGAGCATCAGTGCAGACATTGCTGATAAGCTGGGAATTAACCTACATATTAAAGAAAATGAAAAGGAAACTTCAGTTTCTCCAACAAGATGGTGAAAAGTAGAACAGAGACCCCCATGTACACCCCTCTAACTGCAGTATGGTATGATTGACAATCAAACCTTCATCAAATTTACAGAATGACTTGCAAGAACCAATGGCTTTGATTGCCACAGGATATAAAATCAAATAGAAAACTGAAATCAGAAAAGAATATGGTTTTATAGCTGTCTCCCATACTACAGACTTATCCCTTGTGAGCCTTCAAGAAGCAGCGAAGGAGAGAGGGAAAAAAATTACATTCACCCCAATCATCAAAAAGAATATTAGATATATATATGTATATATATAAAGGAATCATTCCTCGTCCAGCATGGCAACTCATGAAGACATGAATTCCCATGGCGATTGAAGGAAGCTCTACCTCTTTCCCCATAATATAAAATCAGTAGGTTTACTTGCCATGCACATAAAAAAAAAGTTCACTCTGAAAAAAAATCTTGTTTAATTATTTCAAAATTGCTGACCTCCTGTAAGAGGCTTTTTCTACCATAGGCTATTACTTTCATAATCAACTCATCAGACCATCAAGAACAAAGTAATACCTTGCAAGTAGTGTCAAAACCAACGCTAGTTTCCACAAATTGGTTCTTAAGGTCTCCATTCAAGGTAACTGGAACACCAACAACCTGCAGATTATAGCAACATAACTATTAATAACGGCACAGCTAGAGAATTCTTGTACAAGTCAAATCCAAAGACTGAAATGGAGGAGAATTTAGCAAGAGTAGAATACCTTTGTAGGGCACTTTGCTTCAGCAAATGTCTCAGCAAGTTGAGCTGCATCTGTGTTTGACGTGACCCCTTCAAAGACACAAACACTACGTTACAACCTTCAAAATTCATTGGAAATGAGTAATTCAAATTGAGATCCTCGTGCACTATACATACCTCCTATAATGACAAGGCCATCCAATTTCAACTCCTTGCACGCAGTTAGGGCAGCACTAACTTGCTCTGTTGTTCTTATTTGATCTTTTGTACGGCCCAGCAAATCATAACCACCTTGATGAAGCAACCAACTAATATAACGATAAATAAAAGTACAAAAAAAATGTAAAAAGGTTTCAGATGTAAATCAACAGAGCATAACTTTACCTTGGTTCTTGTAGGTTGTGAGGATCTCGTCTGTGATCTCAAGTGTCTTCTGTGTGAAAAGACCCTCAGAACCACCTACTCACAGGGTTCAGATAATCAGGCTAATCTCAATCTAAACAACAGAGTGTTCCTGATGATATTTTCAAAAAAACAAAAATAAAACACGGCAATGACAACCAGAAGCAGCGCAGAAACCAAAAATGGTAAAAAAAAAAATAAATCAAGACTTCATATTGAGAAACTGTTTTCAATTAAAAAGAAGTGGGTTACTATCCTCACATGCCTCCTGGCTGAAGATGAGGACGATGGAAATTGTAAGTGTCAGCAAGTCGGTGCAATTTTATGTGTAAATTATGGATAATAGTTTACCATAGACAGTAGCCTTTTGGTTATTTTATGGCAGAGAGTTCAGTCAGAGGGGATAGAAGAATCACTAATGAGAAATGAAACATAAACAGCCTAAACATTGTCACGTGATGGCAGACATATCTGGCTTTCCGCAGGCACAACAACACAAAAAACATATATCGCAGAGTGTGCAGCTCACCTAGGAATCCCAGTAAAACGCTTTTGGGGTTGTGGATCTTGAGAGCAGTGTGAAGGCCCCAGATGACGTTGTGTCCCCCAGGAGATTGTCTCCCACAAAAGACAAGTCCAACTCTGTAAAAAGACGAAACAAAGTTCAGAAATATGTCAAGATGAAAAGGACACACGCAAAAAGTGTCATTTTTAATCCAAAGTTCGGACAAACCCGCTGTTATTTTATCATGAAAAAAAAAGAACAGATCATATTAAGCAAATACTAAAACTATACAAACTGGGATTTTTATATAGGGGTCTCCCCGGAATGCACTTCATCCAAGTAAAAACTAAAAGAATCTTCCAGCCCAGATCAGTCAATTTTCTTGACAGTCTAGGCATCTGACATCATGTGGATAGCAGCAGAAAAACAGGGAGATATTTATGAAAGTTAGTTTTACAGAATGTTCTTCTGAACACCTTATAGCAGGATGCTCGGTAATGATCTGGGCGTCAGGGACCTTGGCAGTCGCCCTAAGGAAGTGAGCCAGAGGCTGACCGTAAGTGTGCGGGAAGTATCTGCTGATGGTATGAGCACCGCTGGGGTCTGCAGCTGCAGTTGCATCACCATATTCCACCCTGACTGTCGTTCCCTGTGCAACAAAGCCTCATCAGCGAAACCATTTAAAGTCAAAGAGTAGTAGCAAGCAATTTATGAAACCGTTAAAAGTGAAACTCATCAGCGAAGGAGAACTAAGTGCGAGGAACATTTTTTTGCGAGCCGTTCTGCTTATAAGCTAATAATAGCTGACACTTGCGATCAGTGAATTCGGCAACCCACATCTAGCCGTTATCACTATTGCTATCAAAATACCAATACAGTGGACCAGGATACACGAGGAGAGGACATTGAAAAACAGACACTTCGTACACTAAATATATGGGCTGAACACGTCCAGGAGAGCAAAAGGAGAACACAGACAAGTGGTCAAGCACGACCTCACTTGACAACCGGCCATGCAAGAGCAACAGCTAACACTTGCTAAAACCAGATCAACACGGCCATGAGACACGTAACTCGCACAAAACAAAAGCAAGCGGCAGGGCCTAATATTGTCAGCGAGAGCGATCTGCGCATAGACTCAGAACGACGGCAGCAAGAGCAGAGCCGAGAGTTCGGTAGGAAGGTGAGAGCGAGCACCCGGAGGCAGGGAGGGAGCTCGGGCCGGTAGAGAGAACGGAGCTTCTGCAGATCGGAGAGCTCCCTTGGAATGCCGTAATCGGAGTCCATTGCTGCGATCGCTGGTCTGGTCTGGAGTTCTCTAAGACTGCGGGGTGAGTGAAGAGTTGGTGTTGAGAAGTTGTTGAGACAGAGGAGACAGTTTGCGACATTTTTCTTTTCTACTTCGAGGGTCGTTTTTATAGTAAAGAGAGAAGGAGAAGAGAAAGTCTCACAATTTTTTTTAAAAATTTTAATCGCTATTTAATTTATCGAATAAATTATTAGAGAAAAAAAATGGACGTCCCAGCCGGCGAGGCGACAGGAGGCGGTACAACCAACGAACCAACCAACCGTTAGCGCCCACCGGTTGAAAGGGGGCTTGGTGGTGGTCTTCTCATCTGCCATCCTACTCACATCTGTTGACCTCGATGTACCGTTGATTTACGAATCTGCCATGAGTGTTCGGGTACTGACCATCCCGAGCCCACGGTAAAGATGTTAAATGAAGCCTCGGCAAAATAAATTTGAAATCATTTTTATAATAAACTATTCCAATCAAAAAATATGGATAAGTTCGAAACTATTTCTAAATAGAGTTAGAGTTGATTCACAGTTTAAACTGATTTAAATAATAAATTATCATCCTTTAATTTTTTTTAAATTATTTAAAATAAATATTTTATTTTTTACAATTTTGAAGTAAACCCATAAATTTTAATAGCAAACCAAGCAAATTTTGTAATGATTGCCGGCTTTCAGCCAGTTTACAAATAGTTCCAGAAAATGTGCTGACTTAATTTCACAACCACCTTCGAATCTAATATAAAAGTGATTATAGATCAATTTTAGGCCGTCCAAAACCAACCTGTTTGACAACTCCGCCTAAGATTGAGACTGAATTTTTGGATTCTGACTCGCTGGGATCTCGCTCCAAATATTATACTTACCAGAGAACCACTTCCCTCGCGCCCCCGCAAACACCAACCCAGGCTTGTATGTTACTTATAATTTTTCCCGTATTATCATCAGACAGATGCCGATTCCTGTTCAGTGCGCACCCACCAACCGACCCCCAACTAATCTAATTTCGATCACGGTAAAATAAAAAAATTCAGTTAATAATTTTAACTCCTCCTTGCAGAGGGTACGGGAGTACTTAAGAGCAAGAGAGAGCATGATGATGATCTCATTCCGCACGAGCCAGAGTATAATAACATCCGCAGGAAAAAGGCAACATCTCAACACGTTCAAATCACCTGAATGGGGACTCATCCATCGGTCCATGGTTTTCGTGCATCAGCTCAGCAAAGGAATCCACGGCACCCATCGTGGTTGACCGACGTGTCATGATAGGTTCACATCAGGCGATCACAGCCTCAGCTCACGTCCCACTAGCTCGTCTAAGAGCTCGATTTTGCCCGACTGTTTGTTTCCCGCCTCCAGCCTGCCTTAATTTAGCTTCCACTAGCCCGACCATCCATCAGAGCCATGGTTACCCCATTGACCATTAACATGTATTCTCAAAATACATACATATCCACAGCTATCCCAAGCAAGTAATATGATTCCTACCCGAGTCAGATCACATGAAGATAATTAAACAACCAAAGATTTAAGCATTGGAGGAAGGTGGTGAAATAGAGGCAGACCCAGAGATTTTACACCAACACCGCAAGATATATTCCACAGCTTTCATCCATTACCGTCATAAAACCACCTTACGACTCTGACTTACTTTGTCAATCGAGCTCCATAAACAGAGAAAGCAAAACCTCTGAGGGGAAGGATCTTGCCAAATTCGAGGACATTAGAGACTCTCTCAACTGCAGCAAAAGGGCTTCCCAGAACTGACTTTGATTCTCTTGAGAGTTTGCATTTCCTTTCCAAGTAAGAAAGCTTTGCCGATGCTATCTTTGACTTTTTCATCGCACAGATAGAGAGAGAGTGGGGAAGGTAGACTAATCTTGCTTCGAAACCCTACAGTAGGAAGTGAATAAGCTGGGCGAAACAATATTACTGCAAGATGTCCACTAAATGCTTTTAAAAGAACCAAAAGAGTTGAAAAGCCTGAAGAATTTTCCAAGAAATCAATTTTTCATTATCTACAAATGACCCTGCAATACCACGTTCCCTGCAAAAATGAGTTCTAAGTGAAAAATGGTAACAGGAGAAAAACTGTGGCAGATGCCTGGGTTTGCTGTATCCAACACCAACTCCACGTTGAACTAAGTGAATTTCAAACCTACAAAAAGCTGCCCCTAGAAGCATGGAGGAAAAATATTAGAGATGGTGAGAACGATAAAACTCAAGAAGTGACTGGATGAGGAAAATAAGGATAGAAATAAGAATACACTATTTTCCATGCAGCACCGATTTTTGAGGCCAAAATGATACCTACACAGTTGCTGCAACACGTACACAGAAAAATCAATTCCAAATTCAACCTATGACTGATGAGCATTTTAAGCAGTAGATTTAAAAAAATACAACAAACATGAGACTGTTTACCATTTATTTGGTGCTAATATTGCAACAAAACACCTATAGTGGCTGAGGTTATATTATTGGGATATGATCAAGTGGCATATAGCTACAAAAGCAATGGACCCAAATGCAACAAATCCACGACACCCAACCACCCCCCCCAAAAAAAACACTAGCAGAAGGCAAGCACATTGTCTGTCCAGTAGCTAGACAAGTACTAGGTCAATCAGCATAGCCATAACGTGACCTCAATCTACTACAAGACTAGACCAAGCAAAAAGGTGAAAAACAAATAGATAAATAGAATCAAAGATTCCTCATCTGCAGAGAAAAGCTGCGCATTTCTTCTTGTACAACATTGAACCAACATTGGCGGCCATGACCATCCTTCTCTAGAAAATTTTGTTATCATCTTGAGGGATGGATATACTATGCTTCGATTTATGATTTATTGCCATGGTATACAGTTAAAGCAACATCAACAATGATCACTCCCAAATGAGACAGGAAGATAGAGCAGAAACATGCAAAAGTGGTCCAATCTAGTTGCGAGCTCATCCACAGAATTCATATAGTCCCAATTGAAAACAAGACCCAGCATAAATAGGCAAACGAAAGAGAACAAAATCAACCCTAGCAGTTAAATGCATACAGCTCAAATGAGTAACAATAAAAGACTGTATCATAACAGCGACATTAGGAACCTCATAAACCCGAGTAAAAAGGACCAGAGCTGACGATCCTTTTGGCATCAACTAGACACCTACCCTCAGTGGCTAAACCACTAACTTGACCATCTCCAGGCAAGTTCTCATGATACTTAGGATCAACCCAGCCGTCCTAATGTTCGATATTGGAAACAAAGCATCAGAATCATTACCCAAGCTTAAGCAGAAATCAAGCTATTGTTGTTTTTCCTCCCTCTCTCGGTTCCACTGCTCAATCCTTGCCCTCCGCTCCTCGCTGCCTTCCCTTACTGGACTCTTGCTCCCGCTCCTGCTCCTCCTCTTCCGATCCCTCTCATGCCTCTCCCGACTACTCCTCCTCCTTCCATGCCCACCTCGATAGTAATCCCTGTCCCTATCACGTTGCCGCCTGTCGTAGTCTCTCTTGTGTCCCCTTGGGCTCGAGCTCCTGCTCCGGCTCCTCACCCTGTAACCCCTGTACCTCCCGAACAGCCTCCTCCTCAGGTCCCTTCCAATCATCTTCACGTGCATGAAATTACAGTACCCACCTCGGTTACAGTTGTCCTCCTCAAACTGCCGGCACGTGGCTTCACGAAAATCGGTCACCGGAGAAAAATCAGCGATGATTGGGCGACCGGAGTAGAAACGTCCCTGGAGGGCCTGAACCGCAGCCGCGGCCTGGTCCTCCTCCTTGAACTGGACGTACACGTTGCCAATCATGTGGTCGGCGAGGTTATCGCAGACGTTGAGGGACTCGATCTCCCCGAACTTGCTGAGTTCCTCGAAGATATCCTCGTAGAAGTCCTCGAAGTGTTCCTGTATCTTCCTGGGGTCTATCGGCTGGCCCTGGGCGTCGACCCCCGGAGTGATCATGTCGGGCCGCTGGTACATGTTGGACAGCAGGAGGGTGGGGGAGATGGTTGGCCGGTTGTGGAGGCGGGAGCATCGGTCGCCGTGGCGGCACGCACCGATCTTGAAGTAAAACGGACAGTTCACCCGGTCCTTCTCCGTCCCGAAGATCGATGCCAAGTGTTCCGCCATGGCTAGGGTTTCCCGAGCTGCCAAGTCAGAGGAACAGGGAGGACGAGCCAAATGAGATCTCAATTATTAAGTATACCAAACCCTAATTTCACGAAAAATGGAATGTTCTAGTACGACGGCTAGCGGCGAGTGAGTGACGAGGAACTTTTGGACTCGCTGGTCTAAAATTTTAGATTTTCTTTTAAAATTTCGGCTGGAGATTTTGTGAATGCAGTAAATGGGCCGCTCTCTTCTGAAGCCAAGGCCCGTAGTGCGATCGCCCCGAGCTGGTCCAACCCGGAGCACCGTCAGCTTCAGGCTCGAGACCCACCAACTCAAGCGCAAAAAAGTTCATACCAGTATTTTCTATGCTTGAGCCAAGACTCTTAAGAGAGTCTTCCTTCGAGCTCAAACTTGCACTTGAGTAGATCAACTCACCAGATTCGGTCCGTGGTTCCACATCCGTCGAGGCACCATTTCGTTCGCGCTCGGGTTGCTTCGACGCCGTGACAGTCCCCAAGAACCTGCAACAAAGACGAATCCAGACGTTGTGACCCGAATTGATCATCCGACACTTAAGTGAGTATTTTAGTGGTATGTATGGATCCTCGGGATGCTAAGGAGGAATATTATTAGGGTAGGATTCAATTAAATTAATGTAGGACAGATTGATTAGCAACATGGGACTGACAGAGCGTAAGGTGCAGTTCTTGTCTCCGCTGCTCCCCCGCCCACCACTATTGTCCCCCCGTTGACTTTTGGGATCGATGAGACCGACCCCATGGCGCCCCTGCACATGTTCTTGCTTTGCGGGTGAGTCGTGCTGCGTCCAAAAGCTTCATGTGGCCCCCGCGGGATTCGGATTCCGATCCACCGGATCGATCTGGATCGTGTGCATCGATAATTCACGGCGTGTTACAGTGACGGGCGGTGAGAAGAGGCCCTGGAATTCGTGTCCTGATCAGCCCATGCTCCCCGGTCGAGATGGCGAAGCTTCGAGTGCGAGTGGACGACCCACCGCCGCCCTCTCCGTCTTCGGCTCGGTATCATCCAAAACCGTGCCGTCTGGTTAATCAGAATTAATCGAGGCCGATAAAAATATTTATTTAAAATAATTTTAATTAAAAAATATTTCCCATTTCACTTCGACTACGTCAGTGTGGCCAGTGCTCGTTGCGTGCTCACCTTTCTCTCCTATCGTGAGCTGACACGTGCCCAATTGTGGTGGAACAGACACGGTTGTCTGCGGATTTGTCCACAAACATCTTCTCTCTTAAAAAATAATATTAATATAAATAAACAATATATATTAGAGGGTAGCTCAGGATCTAGCCTAACCTGTGAAATTCAATAGCTTTATTTATTAATTTAAGGGAAAAAAATTCAACCGTTAGGGGACGTGCCACGATCATGAATGAGATTGATAATTAGCAAGATTTACGCTCATCGAGAATGACCCGTTATCTGCCGGTCGGACACGTGACTAATTTCTTCCATCGGCATCTCTCTTAATTTCTCATTGACCGCATCGAGCCAGGCCTTGCTGATTGCCCGCTTACGGGCCACAGCTCGGTCGTGGGAATACCATCCCCCCCACATCTCTCTTTTACGTATGAAGCACCTCTGGATCGGACGTGTCGGGTTGTCGACATAATTTCCCGATGGTGCCCACATAGTCCACGGATATGTTCCATTAAAGGGAAAATTATCGAATTTCATGTTTATTAAGATTAAAAATTATTCGAGATGAGTAGGCCGATTAATGGGTAAGAATATTCCGATCACGAATTTTATATAATTGGCAAAAAAAGGGCCGAGGAATGCGTCGAAGATGGGGAAAAAGTCAATTAATATCATCGGGAAAGGCTTAGAGTAGACGTTTCTATGTGTCTCATTTGTCACGAAAAGATGAGTTATTTTAATCTTAAATTTATGCACCAAAACGTAGGATTAATCATAATAATAATAATAATTTAATTTCAATTAATTAATACTAAAATATTTTGGTCTATCCATCACTCCGCTCTATCATCTCTGCTGCACATGAACAAACGACACCGTTTCATATTAGTCATCATTATTATCTCTGTTGCACATGTGCAGTTCGAAATGGGTATTGGCTTCGGCTTAACTTGAATTTAGAAAGAAAAAAAAAAAGCTCTCCCACATCCTCACTTAATTTTTTTCTTTATAAACAGATCGGTATTAAAGAGTTATTGATCTCTTATTAATTCGGTTCGAGTCGAGCATGCTTACCTGATAGTACAACTCTCTTAATATAAATAAATCTTTTCGCTTATAAGATTCAAATATAATATTTTATTTAAAGAGAATAAGATATTAAATAATCTCGTAAATTCTGGTACTGCCTAAAATACTTTTTGACTAGGCTAGGATGAGAACTCATAGCAACACCACAGAAGAGCAGTCCATGATTGATCTCAACACTTTAACGGCATTGGCATATGTAGATGAGAACCGCCAATGAGACGAGAGGGACGGTTTGTGGCCCACGGGAAATCAGTATGTGACATGCTTACACAGTCATATACGTATGTATTGAAATTTAATGAATATTATTTTTTATTATAAAATAAAATATTAAAAAATAACTGCTGATTAAAAAAGAAAAAAAAAACTGGATACTTCCTCCTCCCGCACCGCTTCGTCAGGAGGACTTTCTGGTGAATTCACCAGATCCTCCGGGTGGGCGGCCTTATCACCCGGGAGTTAGGCGTCACTCACAAGTACAACTCACTCCGTCGAGGGTTGAGGTTGAGCTGACGCCTACAAACAGCACGCGCAAAAAAAAAAAAGTTCGATTTGTCCACTATACAATGAATTCATAGTATAAAAATTAATAAGCGTATTAACGGTAAATGGATAATCTAAATTTATTCAAAACGGGTTTAGAATCATTTGATATGTTTATAATTTGGGCCATTATATATAACGGGTAGGTCCAGTTCCATCCAATTCTAGTTATGAGCCATTATTCACTAAATCACGACCTGACTCAAAATTGGGTCTAAATAAGTTGGTTGTTCCTGTGAATGGTGGTTATCTCATCCTTTTTAATTTTTTAAATCATTAAAAAATGAACAATTTTTTAATTGTTTTTAAATTGAATCGATAAAGAATTCATTGTTAACTACAGAGTTTTTGGTGGTGTAGGTCAATTTTAAAATAGTTTTGGTCCACTTTTCAAACGGTTCTGATCTTATCCGCACTAGTTCAATAAGAAAATATGCCGGGCTAATTTCACTTCAACATGTCTATTTTCTTAGACTAAACTCCTAATTACTCGTCTACTCAATAAGAGCGATTACATACCGATTGAAGAGTAGTCCGAACCGGTTCCGATTTAAGCCGACGAGTTTAGCATCCCTAAATAAGTGGATGACGATGACAAATCTTGGGCTGCCACCACATTTTTTTAGAAATTTAATATTCTCAGAGATGCACACGTGTCAACGCCTTATCGAATCTTGCCCTGCGATTTGATAATTGAATATTCACTCACAAGATGAAGATGCAGCGGCCGGCCGCCCACACCCTTCACGCGTTTGTCCCCATTCCCCACACTCCGGGCGGGGCCCACTAACCCATCCCCATCCTTCCCCCCTCGCCCATGCCTTTCATATTACGAGATTTTTTTTAATTATAAAAAAATCCTTTTTTAATTATACATTTTCTCAATTTAAGTACGAGATTGTCAATGGTCTTAACTCCTACGAAGGGGCCTGTCCGATCATCATCGAGGGCATCTGAACCATCCCTCAAGGGAAAAGCTAGGAATCAATCACGGAATCAACTTGGGCAGCGTAGAATTATCACATCTAGCGATTGCCTACGTGCCTAGCTAGCAATGCGATAGTCGCACCGAAGTTGCGACGTAATCTGTTTTGCGAACGACTTCACCATATCTTGAACGTGCAGTGCAAGAGCTCATAATTCATGGTCGGCTCGTGGTGACTGTGCGTCGAGCAGGAACGGGTCGGATAGAGGAGGGGATGATCAGTGTTCCCACGAAGGAAAATTGCTAAATTTACCAAAACAGTGCCCAAACAATATGGCAGCTGCAAATTAGTCCAAGCAAATTAAGGTGAAGATGAATCGGTTGGTTTCATACAAGGTAGTATTTTTTAATAAAGAAAAATTGTAATTAGATTAGTTTTAGTATTGACTGATTGGACTCAGACTTGTTCTTAATATGTATATAAAATAATTATTATGATTTTTAATAATTATAATAATTAAGATTAGAAAATTAAAGATGGGTTAGAGTTTAAATACATACGTGAAGGAGAAGAGAGGCGCTCAGCTGTTCGTTAGAGCAGGAGACTCTTCCCTTCCTCTTCCTCTTCCTCCTTTCAAATCGACATACTCGCCCTCTCCGTTCTCCGGCAGACCTTCCGATCGGTGAGAGAGAGGGAAGGAAGAGAGACGGAGGCTCTGGTCACCGTGCATTGCGGTCTCCGGCTCCTTGGATCTCGCTCCCGATCTGCCGGCCTTCTCCTGCATTCTCGCCCCTCCCTCCCGTAAGTGCTCCCTACTATCGCTCAAGATCTCGTTTTTTACTCTTTCTTATCCGTCGTTGCAGAATTGAGCGCAGTTTGATCTAGCAGTAGGGCGAGCTTGGCCAACTGGGCGGCGCATAGATTAATTACCCTGTTTTTTCTCCCCCTTTTATTCTTTTGGTTTATATAGATTGTTTGGCGCGATCGCTCTGTCCCGGTAATGACTGGTGATGTGGCTGTGGAGATTTCTCCATCAAATGGAAAATTTGAGGAGCAACGCGGTGTGGACACGAGCCCATGCCATGATCTGCCCCGTGGCGGCTCTGTTGATTGCAATGGTGTGAAATCAGTGGCCATCATCGAGGGATCTGAGAACGGGAATGGAGAGGAGCGTGCTGATAGGACCTACGTATTTGTAAATGGCAGTGGCGCTGTTGCTGAGAGCGGTGACAATGGTGAAAATTGTACCAAGTTGGCTCCTGGGGAGGAGCAGTGTGCTGAGAATTACGCTGAGTTAAAATTCAATGATAAAACTAAAGCAGGGGAAGCCAATGCTAATGGTTGCAATGGTCATTGCTATTTTGAGGATGTAGTTGTGGTTGGTGATGGGGCTGTTGAAGTCGGGAATGGGAAAGGTAAGAGTGATGAGAATGGAGATCATATAATGGAAAGGAGTAATCTTCTTGTGACAGAGGATTTCAAAGGTGAATCTGGTAAGCTGGGTCCCATAGAAGAGGTGGATGGTGTGCACTCTGCTGAATCAGAGTCGCGTAGGGTGGCCAACTTTGAAGATAAACTCAAGGTGGAGTTCTCTTTTGAGGTGGTCGAGAGGGTTCCTGAATCTCAGGACAACTGCGTGGATGATAAGGGTTCCATTGATTGCAAAGAGCAATTGGAGAAAACAGAAGAGCTGCCTGAGCCAGTAGATTTGACCTCTGAGATTGTCAAGCCTGAGCCTCAGGCTGCTAATGATGAGGCAACTGCTGGAATGACTGATTGCAAAGGGCCAGAAGAAAACACTACAGAGCTGTCCGAGAAAGTGGAATGCACCTCTGAGGTTGTCGAGGTAGATTCCCAGTTTCACAGGAATTCTGATGGTCTGTGTGACATCAAAGAGTCATCAATGATTACCGTACAGCCAACTCTGCATGTGGAACCCACCTCTGAGGTTGTCAAGGAGGTTTCCAATCCTCGGTCTGTGAGTCATGTGGATGCTGATTGCTCATATGATAGCAAAAATTCATTGGAGCATACAGTAGACCGGCCTGAGCAAGTTGAGTCCACTTCTGATGCTGCAGAGGAAATTTCCGATCCTCACTCTGTTGGTGAAGGTGATGGTGATGTCATGGGCAACTGTACAGAGCTGTCAGAGAACATCGATGAGATCTCAGCTGAGCTATCTGAGCAAGTGGCTGAAACTCAGAAATCTGAGGTTGTTGTCACTGATAATACTAACTCTGAGCTTGCCATTGATGATAGCAAGGAGAAGAAGATGTTCAAAGGAAGCAAATTACATCCTGTTAAGGCAGAGAAGGTTGAGGAGCCAAGCCGATTAAAGCCCAATGCAGATCTCCTGGAAAATAAAGAGTCTCTGAAAATTCATACAGATGATGCTAGTAATGATGTGGTACAGGAGAAGAGTCTGGTGGGAATGGCTGCTGAAACAACTGTAGCTCAACTGTGTAACATTGATGGAGATCAGGACGAAATCACCAAACCCCCTGCTTGTCCTGAGCCATATGACATCGACACTGCTACTAGTAAATCACATGCTAAGATTGACCACAGATTGGAAACTAACACTGTGCCTCATCCAGTTTATATGGCCAAAGAGGATGGTGATTCTATTGATGCGAGTCTAGATATGAAAGAGCAAGAGGCTGCTCTTGACAATGCTGAAATTTTGGCCTCTTCAGCTGATTGCAGCAATACACCTGTGCAGAGTGTTGAATGCCCTCCAACTGCTGAACCAACTCTTGCTGCTTTGGATGCCAACGCTGCAGAAAGATGTTTGGCAGTGGCTGATGGTATCTCATCTCCAGCCCTCGATGATAGGGAACCAGCTGCTGAGCTTGTGGCAATCATTGATGCCAATGAGCCAGCTTTAGAAGATGTGGTCGGTAATGCAGATGCAACAAGCTCAGCCGTTGCAGAAATGGGAAGTGAAGGTCAGGATGGATCTGCGTCAGTCAATGATACCTTAGGTAGCCACTGCATTACTGAGTCAGCAGAAACTAAAATATGTTTTGGTTCCATCAATCATGAAGAAATATCCTCTATATCTATTGAAGACAGGAGTTTTGAAGACAAATCTGCTGTTGATGCTGCTGTTAATCAAACTTCACCTGATTTGAAGTCCCCTGAAAATGATGGAAATGATAAATCTATGGCACAAGGAGCTGGGCATGTTGATGGTGTTCCTCAAATTGATGAAGTTTCACACGTGGAAGGCTCTACTACTACGGTGGCAGAAGCACAGCTTCCAGTCCCAGAAATGGAGAAAAGATTTTTCAATTGTCTTGTCAGGCATCCAAGATACGGAGAGGACCTTAAAGAACAGATAAATGATGCTCAGGCACAAGTGGATGAGAAGACTCGACGCCGTGATGCTGTTCAGGCTGAAATTCAGATGATCAAGGTATGTATGTCTTCATGCTTTAGCTTTTTATTATGGCAAAACACTCTGGTCTCTTTCAATATGATATGATTTGCAATCTTCATTAGGCTACTCGCAGAGGCTACTTTGTTGAGCTTGAGGCTGCCTCAGCAGAAGAGCGATCTGCTCGAGATTCACTCAAATCCAAATGGCAAGAGATTGATACGGTGCAGTATGTTGTGAATAAAGTGAAGGACGCAATGTCCATTGATGATTTTGATCACAAGGTAAGCCATCTTTCCTCATTATAGTGTACTGCTCTCCTTCACAAGAAGCAGGCTGATGGGAAGAAAGGGCATAATATATGGACATTTTACACAATTTACTTTTCCGGAAGCCATCTGACTAATCAAACATTTTCATATGTCAGATACACAGCATGGAGCAGAAGATTGAACATGAAACTCTGCCTCTAAAGGAAGAAAAGCAATTACTCCGTGAAATAAAGCAGTTGAAGCAATTCCGTGAGCAGCTATCCTCTAACATGGGAAAGCAGGACGAGCTTAAGGAAGCCTTGGAACAGAAGGAGCAGACAGAAGAGGGATTAAAGGTGCTGACTTTTGTTAGTCTCGCTTGTTATCATTATGTCAGAACTAGTAAAGGGTGTTATGGTTTTTAAGTTTGTGCGAAGTAGCTCCCTTCTTCATGCACAGCCAAAAGAGATTAGGTGTAAAAACTTGTGCAATTATTTCTCAGGTTATGAGGAAGGAAGTGGAGTTGCTCAGAGGCAACGTCTCTGGAGCAGAAGTTGTTACAAAAGCTGTAAAGAAGAAACTTTATGATTGTAATGATAAGCTCCGTGAATTGCAAGACCAGTTCAAAGCTGCTGATGCTATGAGACAAGAAGTGTACCAGCAGCTAAAAAGCTTAAGGGCACAGTTACGTGAGAAGGTAAGTGGCATAAACATTTGAAAATTTGATATGCTTCTGTGCAATATCTACTTTCACGTAGGGTGTCATACTTATAGAAAGGTTGGCGGTCTTTTTATGTGTCACTATGGTGAGTCTCTTGGGCGCCACCAACACCAACCCCCCCCCCCCCCCCCCCAGAAAAATGAAAAACAGAGTGCTTGCCTTCAATACTGTACAAAGCCTGGGAAACTGAAACAGTTATTCCTACTCTGAATTTGCAGAACAAGTACTTTTACAAGTACAAGAATGATGCAATGATTTCAAGTGAGTTGGGATCTAAGGGAGACCCGGATGGTGTCTCCACATTCTGCCTCAAACAAGTAAGTTCAGCAATGCTCTTCATCTTGTGGTTGTTATTTTTATTAAAATTGAAGTAGGCCTTTAAAATCATGAATCAATGTCCTGTAGGTGGAGGAGTTTATGGAATTGTGGAGCAAAGATGTGGAGTTTAGGAGTGAATACATCAGATGCAGCTTAAAGGGTACTTTGAGGAGACTTGGAACAAAGGATGGCCGCTCCCTTGGAGTTGATGAGCGGCCACCAGCCATTACACCGTACCCAAGTGAGAGAGTTGTGAAGGACAAATATGACCCTGCATTCCCGAATCTTGAACAAGCAAAGGCACGAGCTGCGCCTGTGGAAGCTGTTCCTTCAACCGATAATATACCAGCAAAACCCACAGAACGGAAGAAGCAGAAATCCAAAGCTAAGGCTCCTACAAAACAATCCGAGGCATCTATATTGGCCGCCTCTGTATTTGTCAGTGATTTTGAGGTTGCAGCAGTCATCGAAGAGCCGAAGCAGACAAAGGAGGAAGAGGAGAGGGCTAGGAAAGAGGAGAAGTTGAGGAAGGAAGAAGAAGCAGCGAGGTTGAAGGAACAGCGTCGGCTGGAGGAGAAGGCCAAGGCTGAGGCGGCTCTTGAGAGGAAAAAGCGGAATGCAGAGAGGGCCCAAGCAAGAGCTGCAGCTAAAGCACAGAAAGAAGCCGAACAGAAGGAGAAGGTCGTCTGAAATTTAGACATGTTTAATTGTTGAACCAAGCCATGTCACTTGCGGTTGGTTTACTTTAGCATGATTTAAGGGTTCATGTGATAACATCTGTATTATACATTTGAGCAGGAGAGGGAGAAGAGGCTGAAGAAGAAGGAAAGAAAGAAGGCAGCTGGGTCCACTCCTGTGGATGCTGCCACCGAAGGAGAACACGCTGTATCCTCCCCGACTTTGACTGAGCCTGAGACGAGGGAAAAGGTTGAGCCAGCAGGGAAGAGGCCTCAGAGGCCAACTCATTTCACAAAACAGAGCAAGGTGAAGTCCACCGTCCCTCCACCGCTTCGGAACAGGGGCAAGAGGAAGATGCAGCCGTGGATGTGGGTCCTGCTCATCTCTGCGGTCGTTCTAGCCCTGTTTTTGGTGGGCAATGGCAGGCAACTCATCTGAGTCTCCTCTTCCGGAACGGTGGAAGGATCTGGGGTTCTCGGAGGTAACAAGTATTGTCCTCTTTTTAAGAGTTTCATATGGTGACCACTTCCCGCTCATGCTACTCTCATTATACAGGCGATGGCGATTCGTTTTCCTTGTGCTCCTCCTCCTCCTCCTCCTCCTCAGCTTTAGGTTGGGCTTTCTTGGGTTCTTCCACTCTACATAAGCTTCGCATCTTGCCTCACACACGCTCTAGCTCTCGGTTGAATAGCAGTGCAGTGGCTTGGCTTGGCTTTTTCTTCCCCCACTCCCTCCCTGATCCTGTGGTTTTCCAACATGAAACACGCAAAAAGGTCCGAAAACAAACGGTCTTAATTCTATCCAGTATTGATAATAAGCTAAAGCTAATATATTCTTTTGCAATGTCTCTGTCTGTCCTTCTCTGGCTTTGCTCCTGATATTTATGAATATCCGATGAATATAAATCAGAACAGCACATTGACTCATCTCCTGATTTAGATGAGTCGGACAGTATTGTACTAACAGTGTGCAGATTAAAAGTGAAAAAAAAAAGGAGAAAAACGTGCAATCAAACACACGATCTCTCCTGCCGTACGGGTACGGATTCTGGTCTCTGTCATAAACTCTGCGTTTTCCGCACGTGGGTAATAAACTGACCATAAGACGGACAGCGCCCCACCCGCCGTAGAACCGAGCTGACGGTGGGGTACATCGTGAATGTCGATAGGGAGACGGTTCACGCCTAGCTGGACCCACACTCTGGCCGATGATTGCCAAGTCGGCTAATCCGGCCATCCAGCCGTTGTATCAGTGCTAGACCTTCCTTAGTCGACAGTAACTTCATTCATATGTCTAAGAGTCACTCTCGTTCCCTCTCGATGCTCTCCTCCTCCTCCCACGACGCTTCATTGACTTCAAACTTCGGAGGACCATCTCGAGTAGACTCTACCCAGTCCGGCTTTCTTGCAGGTTAGACGGCCGCGCCAAGATCCACCGGGGAGCAGACTTTTTGCGGAAAACCAACTTAACGCCTCATCAGGTTAGTCCGTCCTTGTAACCATGACTACGTCAGATGTTATCACAAAAAAGTGCGTAATGACGTTCGAGGTGGATGAGATAGTCTCGTGGCCGGTTTACTTCCAGCAGTCTCCTCCCGGGATTAGAAAGATAATAAATGATGTAGACGGCTTCAATGACAGGAATTTAATCCCTCTCTCTATCTAGATTATGAAAATTTACGTACAAAAGAAAAAAAAAATGAAAGCACATCCATGGAGAGCCTCATAAACCAGACGGCACAGATATTGTCTTCTGGAAGCCTCCTCTGTACCCATCGCTGTCTTCCTCCCTTAATTCTAATCCAGAGCGGGAGGATCGTGGTACTCTGCTGCTGTCACTCCCCTTCTTCCATGTCCCAGTGAACCGTGTGCTTTATGGTATTCGAGACGGGGTTCTGAATATTTTGATTCGTTTGCTCCGGAGACTCCATCGACTCCCCAATGCTTCCCGCCGACGGGAAGCCCAGGAACTCCAGCAGAAGGAAGGGGGCACCCCGCCGTGCCCCATTTTAGCGGGCCGACTGGAAAATATGGAGAGAAAAAAAAGTGATATAATGTTAGCTTGTTTATACAGAACATATTCAAATAAACCCAACAAAAATCTTTTTTTTTTGCCTTTATTTGGATATATTTGTGGAAAAATGAATGGATTAATTTGTGTGTGTGTCAGGTGGGATTTGATTTTATTTATTTTCATTGTTTTTTTTGGGTAAAATTGATTTATTTATTTTTCATTGGTTGCTTGTATTGTCTGTTGACTGTAAACTTTGCTTGCATGGGATGTGGGCCCTCCTCGTACATGGAAATGTACAGGTCACGCCCGTACAAGTAATTTGTCTGTTGGATGACTGGGCAATTTTATGGAGCTGAGGTGGCACATGCCAAATTTCCCCCCTTGTACGTCCCTCTGACATCACTCTCGCCCTTCTTAGGCTTCCAGTAGAATAATTTTTGTCGGTAGGCTTTCTCGGCGAAACTGCCGGTCGATTCTTAGATATGACATTACGTAGATCAACGGGTAGATCCCGGAGTCGGAGATCTCGGCACCACTGTAGCCGCGGTCCACTGAGGATGTTGCTGCAGTAATGATCCACCATTTCGCTTCAAGTTAATCCTTCTAAGCTCATCTTCTGCCATCCCTCTAATTAGTTAGTCATGGGGGCTCACAAGATGCCCGCAGCTACGGACAACGTAATCCTGTAGAAAGACCCGCATGCGACGATGATGGCAATCATCGGTGCAAGCATGAGAAACTCGGGTTTCGAGCTTTAGCAGGACAAAGTTGGACGAGTGTGCTCACTGCACCACACCTAAATAGACAACGTCTGCAGTTCTCAGCTTATCACTGGGGTCTGGCATGCAACTTCCATTGTCACTGCTGGCATTAGCAGCCGAATGACAACAAAGAGAAGAAAGCATTTTCTTGGGGAAACCCATCGAGGTGCATTTCCAAGCATTGTCAGCATTTAGCGACAGGCTCAGCGCAGCGACTGAAACAGCGCAAGAGCGCACATGTTGTTGCGTTCTAAGTTGTCCCATACCTACTGATGCTGTTATCGTTTTTTTTGTTTTGTTTTGTTTCTGACATCAAACAATACAGCTTTTGACTGCAAAAGCTACCATCAGATGGGACCAAGAAGACATCACGGTAATATTGCTGACTGGAGGCAATTTCTGGATTAGACAGGCGGGTGTCCAAGAATCATAAGACGGCTCTCGTTTCTGGTCCCGGAGTCAGTCACGCTTGCATTTTGAGATGTATTTCCAGCACGCTCTCACAACTAGGTGGACAATCAGCAGCACGGGAAGAAAACATACTGCAGCATCAAGAGGTAAACGTCAGGACGAGAAGCTCAAACGAAGGAGACAAAATGAAAGAACAGTATCTCTATAGAAAGAATATCAGCATATTGGGCAATTCATTCAACTTCTTTCAGGAAGAATCTGAAAGGAAAAAGACTTGGGAGAAGCAAGATTTTGTCTTCTTGCATATGCCACAAGTTTTACTTCAAGTTGCCAAGCACATTTTTCTAACTCCTAGTCTCGCCTCGAGAGTTTTTCATTTCGTGGTGTGCCCGTGTTGAGTGCACTGCTCTTTTGGTTTCACCTGCATCTATAGTATTTTGACCAAGTGTATCGCATTGGATGAACATTATTTCCAATTGTAGGATATCGATAGATATGCAATGAAACGAATATGCAAGAAATATAAATGACGCACCGCTTAAGAAGCAATAGAATAATATGATCAGGCGATATCTGACAATCCATGGGAGATTCACTTCCAAAGAACAATGTCTGCGATATTCTCCACTTGAAACAGCTACCGGTTTCACGTTGCCTTCTTGCAATTCTGATAGAGAGATATTTACAGCTGCCACGGGATATCCCTCCACATCCCTCACTTCAAATTTCAATTTGACTGGGGTCTCATTCCAATTTATCTCAATTGCTCCAAAATTCGGTTTGCCTAATACAAGATTTGCATCGAAGAGGTAAGAAGAAGCACGAAGATGTTCAAACAAAGTGATAAAGGCCAATGATGAAAGGAAAACTACCATAGGCACATGAGCTGTATCTACAGGTGCTGCCCATGAGCCTCATGGTGCTTGGAGTCAACCAAGCAATTCCTCTTATTAAAGAACGAAATGCGGGCGGGACAGCCTTCTCCACTGCTTGAGTAAGCCCGCTGGAAGTAATGTCATATAGTGGGTACTTGGCACCACAGTCATACCGAGAAATTTCTCCAAAATGAACATCCCCGCTGATAAAAAATACACCATTTCTCTGCAAAAAGGTAGAAGAAAAGGGGAGAAGGAGAGATTGCAAATTCAGAAACGAGCTAATCATTTTTTAAAGGACCCTTTTTTATGCAACTTCAGCTTTTTGGAAGATTCTCACCTTACTCTCGGTTATTAGTTTAAACAACCGATCCCTCTCCTTAGGAAATCTCCCCCAAGCCTCCATATAAAACAAGGGAGCCATTGTTGCTGTAAGGTTTGATATGACCTGAACTATGAACTTGATTAAACTATAAACAAAAGATAACAAAACCACAGCAATTGAAATGCATTTCAATAACATCATTTCATTTGATTTTAACTAGACAATAGGTACGTGCAAGACTCTACAAAACCGGAGAGGAATACATAAAATAAGTTCATTTTGATGCTTTAAACATAAAATGAAACAGATAACTATGTCTAACACATGAAGACATTAGTTGCAGTCCAAGAGACACCCCGAGAGGTGTAAAAACACAACATTGAGCAAAGTGACCCACTAAAAAGTCTTATAGCCAAAACTTACTTTCCATGCTCAGCCATCTGACCATCTGAAGATTGATCATAGTTCAATGGCAATAAATTTCTAACATACCTGGATAGAAGACACGATGATGGTTATCTCAGTTGCTGGCCCCTTCATCTCTTTCTCTATCCATGACCATTGTGTAGTTCCCAAGATAGTTCCATCAGTAGACATAGGATCTCTATGGTATCTAGTGTCTAGTATAATAACCTGAAACACAAGTTTACATACAGTTAACAAGTGCATGGATTGTTTCTGAAAATGAGGAGAGAAACAAAAAACAAAAGCAAGCCATTTAGTTCAAGCTGGCAAAATGATGATCAAGATCAAGGATCACAGGACCACAAGATGAGAATCATGCACTAGCCTCTCCTACACCAACACCATCTATTGTGCACATAGGCATGCTTGCAGTGATTTTCCACAAAACAGGAAACACAGTTAACATCTCGGAGAAGTGAAACAGGCAGCAACGATTCTAAAGATGATACCTTGACTTGTTTACCAACAGGACCAAATGTATATGAACCATAGACACCTTCTTGTTTGCGCCTGCAGAATCAAAGGTTTCCCAAGAATTTTAAATATCAAGAACTAAGACATGATAAACAGCACAAAACACAGCCAAGAACCAAGAATATCAACATTTTGACTAACATATCAGGCAACCAATGAATTTAATCTGCTGAACAAGTAATTGCAAGGATTCAAACAGACATGTCAACCGGACAAATGGTTATAAAAGCGACAGCTGTATAATGTTCTCACCTTGGACTATCTCGAGGTTCATCTAGGAAATCAAGGTGAAGCCTCTGATTAGTAACTTTAGCACTAAATTCTTTTCCTGCATCATTTAGTCCATAGTCATGGTCATCCCATGTGCCAATCACCTAAAACATCACATAGTAAAGTCAAAGTTGGGATGAAGAGCAGTTCTAATATCTCGCGAGCTAAAACAGCCACCTGCAGAACATGATGTAGCTCCAGCTCCTGCGTTGTTGAAAAAGTAAGAGCTTCAATATTCCTGAAAGGTTACCTTAGCCTTCTGGCGGAGCCGTGAATAACCAGGGTTACTCTTGGCCTTTTTGTATTCAAGCTCCATTTCCTGTTCAGAAGACGGATAGAATCTTGGAACATTCTTCCATGGCCCAATTGTCCTCTCCTTACCAAATAACTTGAAAGGACGCTTTTTATCGCCATATATATTGTCACCCATCCAGATGAAAACTTGTGGATCGAAATCAATGACTGCATCCCAAATGGGCTGCAACCAAACAAACTTATTATTATTCTCAATTGAAATTAACTACAGATCATTCTTGTACAAGAAGGATAAAATATTAAAAAAAACTCCCACAAGTACCAACATTTTACTAATTAAACATAGAAGTTCAATGTCCCATGCATACATTCTATCCCGTAGGGATATTTTCCAGAATTTTTTATCTGTTTTCAGTACTTTCCTCCACAGTTACCTCTGTAGGAAGTGAATAACAGTATAATCTCCCTCTGAACAAGTTCAGTGGACGTCCAAATATAAAGTTCAGTATTTTTTTTATACTTCACAGTTCAGAATACAGGTGGAATTGCAAGGGAGCACAAGGAACACTTGTTCACCAATGCCAGATCAATCTTGATAAAGTTCATTGCCTGGCCAATTATTCAGCTGCATGATCTTAAAGGAAAGGAAGTTCCCCAAAAATGACTATTGAGCTTATTTACAGGAACAGTTGGATTTCGCAAGGTTTTCCAAGAAGCAGGTGTGATCTCTAGTCACTCTGGCCCTATGGTAAATCATTTGCAACGAAGATTAACTTTTAGCGACTTGGAATTTATGAGCAAGATACCACGATGACAGGGCTAAAACAGAGAGACAGCCCCAACAGAGGCATTATGACGCAAAACAAGAATAAACAGGGAATTGCTGAAAATATGTGCTGGGCTCCACTCTGTTCTGAGAAGATGTTCATCCTCCGAAAATTATGGAACCCCGTAATGGGCCAAGGTGAATCGCGATCACAGTGACATGAAATTACTAAACCACAGTGCAAGAATCACATGTCACTCAACATATTCTATGTACGAACCAAAAATGCCCAAAAGTGAACGAGTGGAGTGTGACTGCGCAGCTGGCAGTTACAGATCACAGTCAGACTCAATCTCCAGTTCCATTCTCCTTGAGCTTAAAAATGAAAACCAGGGCAGGTGTAAGACAAGAGAAAATAAATTTTCAGCTCAAAGAGTTGGGCTATGTTGACACAGATGACAGGATACACGTGGAGAGGGGAGGTATACCTGAGGGGCGCTCTGATTGGCACATGATCCGAACGCGATTCTGGTCACCAGGCTCCTATCCGCGGCCTCACCTACCGAACCACCGGCAGAGATCAGAGCGCCCGCAGCCGCCACCGCTGCGAACAACCACCACCACCACCAACGGAGCCTCTTTGACCCGGGATCGCACCAGACCATGGTCATGACTGCACCAAAACAACACAACCGCACCAACTTGGTTAACCATCACCCAGTCGGCCCTCCAGCCAGTGAATGACAGAACTGAATTCAATCCAAGCGATTACTGTTCCATAGCTTAAGAAGGGATGTGCAGTGACTACATTTATAAAGGCGCCTACCGGTTGGGGGAGGACAAGAGGGAAGAAGACGATCTCAGGGCTAGCGTACAAGAGGTACGAGGCGGAGACACGCAGCTAAATCCAATTACTCATCATTATGCCGCTTAAATGCTATTGGAGTCCCTCATCAAATATATGATCTTGATCGTAATTGGGTTCCCCTCTTAGAATTACACCTCGGTTTTAGATTGCCCAATATTTTTTGGGCAAACGAGCTTGACTTCGTTTGGGACATATCATCGAAGCCCAGATCACTCCCGATCGAGTTATCTTATGCCCACATAAAAATCCCTCTATCGACCATCATAACTACTCATGATGACGTGTGTGTCAGTCCCATCAACAGTCGTGGACAACATAGTCCAAAAAGTACAGAGCTTTTCTTTAGTAAACTATATAACAACAGCACTACATGAAGCTGACGCTGCCGAGGATGTATGCCTTGCTTGCAATTGGTTGAAGATAGATGATGATTCATTGCATTCGTGTGTCGGGGTTTGCTGGGATGCAGTCTGGTGATGAACTTGCTGGTGAGCCGTCGAATCTTCAATCTTTCGTATCTATACGGGTTGCGCATTCCGTCACCAACTGACAACTTGTGTGGATTTACTGATTCCCTCAATAACATGAAAGCAAATGGAGAGAAGCATGAGAGTTCTATGGATGTTCGAAAGCACTTTGTCCCTGTCCCCCTGATTTTCTGGTTGAATTTGCATGGAGGAACTGAGGGTCCTCCTTCGAATCAAGCCGCTCGGCAGAAGCTTTATCTCAGTGAAGAATTTTGCAGCCCCAAATACATTGGAGCACGTGCAATGAGCAGTGGTAACAGAGGGATTCACTAGGATTGCAAGTAGTCATACTCTGTATTATATAATTTAGGCAGCTCAACATCGATATTTGCAGTGTATGGGGCGAATACGGCGAAGTACATCCAGCAATCATAAAGACAACACTAGACAGAACCGAGGAACAGAGCAGAGACTAGATTAAATACTTCCCACCAAACAAAAGAACCTGAAACACGAGCATATAATGACTGCTTCTCATTTTGAAGACAGGAGCTCCCTCAGTGCCATGTTAAGTTACCTCGCCCTTCCCTTAAGCTCCTTCCTCGTCGATACTCAACCTCTGCATCCGAGATAGACAAGCCGGATGGGTATCTTCGGCAGCTCCTAGAAGTCCGCAGCCTTGGGAGCCTATTACTAGTATCCTGGTCACTGTCGGTAAATGACCTGCTGTTGGCCATGCCGAGTCCACCTGAGTATGTAAGAAGACATGACGATTAATGCCAGAGAGAATCCCATAATGAGAAAAAAGAAGAAACAAGCAAGAGAAAATCACTCCCATGTTTTTTTTTTCAGTTTTCTAGAAAGAAACATGAAGGATTCTACTTTTAGTGTTATCACACGTGAGAACAGAAAAGGGAATCTTTTTCAGGCAGCCTATAGATCCCCAAGCAACAATTTCCCCATCTCTATGAGACAACCTAGATTAAGCACAGAAGGCTGAATTTAGATAATCTAATACAGATGAGAAAGAGAAGCCTAAAATCTCTACCAGTCGCATTTCCTTAATATCTAACATTATTTTGGTCACCCTGCTGTAGTAAAACCTAGATGAGACTGCTTTTTGAATCGTGGGTAATGCATACTAAGATCAATAAGAGTCTTAATAAGAAAAAATGAAGAGAAACAAAATTAAGCTGTAGTTACTTGAACTATAAATAGTAGCTCAAAGTATAAAGTGCATTTATTGATACCTGAACACTAGGAAGAAATACTAATTCCAAGTTAAGGAGATATGTGGAAATTACACCGAATCCCAGTTTTCCCCTTCTTCCTTGATAGTTTTCTTTAACAAGGACAGGAGGGAGCTGCAACTTTTCAATGCAAAAAAACTAGAGATGGGAGCACACCTCTATGTTCATTCTGTGACATTGCCATTCCAAAGGTTTCATCAGGATCTGATTCAGATGCAATGGCCTTTGGGGACCACAAGTTTGTCTGTGATTTCACTGCTGCCTTTTGCTTCTCATCCACATATGGAGATTGTAAAACTTCTTCAACAGGAGGCCTAATGGTGAATGAATCATCACCCACATCAGCAATTTCCACGTATTGTGCAGTGGTGATAATTTCGTCTGCGCTAAACCCAAAGGATGCCCGATAAGCTTCTAATTCTTCCATGTCTTGCTTGGGACTTCTACTTGTGCTCTGCCTGCTCTGATACCCATTCCTGCCAGTTGAATGGACATCTGAATCCTTGGAAACACTCAACCGCCCAGCAGTGTAGGAATTCTGGTCGAGATAGAATTCAGCGAATGTAGCAGGGCAGAAGAAATTCGTAGCTTGAGACATATTTGGGACTTCCCTGTCAGGGAATGATGATGATAAGCAACCACTTGAGACCCTTGACATTGGAGATTTGTGGCTGCTTGCAGGGCTTTCAGGGTAAGGAGGATAAGTTGCTTGAAGATCACTGGATGAAACATAATTTTCCTTCTGGGTCCCTTTGAGATCCCTTGAAGATAGAAGATAACAAGCATAGGGAACCTCAGGGGAAGAGGGTGTAGTAGACAGGTGGGCGAGCTCTGGAGGAGGAGTGAGAGGTGCAGTGGATGGCTCAGTAGTAAAGGTTGAGAAGACAGGGGGCGAGACTAGTTGGGTTTCATGGGCGTACGGTCCTGTTTCAAACATCATGGAGGAGGGCCCACCGGGTGAGTTGGCTGGTGGAAAACAACTTGGTGATTGAGGAGTTGAAGGGAGAGCAGAGTTTGTGAAGGATGCAGGGGAAGAAGGAGGTGCTAAAAGAGAGGGAGCTATGGTTGTTGTGGCTTGATTTGCTTGAGGTCTATTTGGCTGCACTGCTGCAGCATTGCCCTCAGGAACACGAGATGCAGGAACTATTCGCTTTCCACCTTTCTGAGCACCAAAGCACGAAAGTGCAGCTAAACATCCTCCCCAACGCTTTCGCTGCCAAAGGAATAAAAGTATAATTATATTGGGGCCTGCAGGCAATCAAACTAGAATTTGTTGAAGGCATATGCATGCTCAAGGAGGATTAGAAACAGATTTTGAAGTAAGTTTGAAAGCAGCGAAGTGTCCATAATTTATTGGAAACTTTTGCATGAATATCAATTGGAAATAGTAATACGGGTGCGAGACATTCACACTGTTATTGGATGATGAAGAAGAAAGTAGAAGATGGAAAATTCCAAGTACCAAACTTTCTAGCTGGAAGTGGAAAATTGATTTTTCCTTTAACGACAGAAGTAAAGTTGATCTATCTCTTCCTTTTGTAATTCTGAAATCCATAACTAAAGATTATTGCATCTTGTGATGTTTTCTGCGTTCGTAGATGACGCTGTTAGTATTTGTAAAGCAAAAGGATTCATCTTCCATTACACAAAGATTATCAGCAAAAGTGAAAAGCTTTGAATTTCAAACCTGGTATTCTGTCAGATCGGTTACTGGAAGGCCCATGAACAAGTTCTAACCGCCCGTGAGTTTGTGGGTCAAAATCTGCTCAGAACTCATTATCTTTTTCAATGTGGAAAAACTCCTTTGAATTCTCTGTTTTAAATTCTGTGACCCTTTTCTGCTGCGTCTCCATCGCCCAAAAATGAAATCCAACCTACTCCCTGCCTCATTTTCAGTTTCCTCCCAAGTAAGAGACCTAAAACCAGAAACTACTTTCTACCAATAGAGAGGCTACATTTCATCCATCCAACTATACAAGTCTCCTATGGCCAGTGCTGTCAACATCAGTCTCTTTCTAGCCAATGTATCTTACGTCCTAGAACGCTTCACGCTTTAATCAACACTAGATCTAAAACGAGGGACTAAAAACTCCAATTTGCAAGTAAAGGAGCAAAAGTGGGCGTCAAACCTCAACCAGATCTGACAAAATCATTATATGGACGAACCCAAAAACGAAATTAATAAAACACAGCATGAAAGTGCATTAAGTCAAAAGAATATCAAAAGAGAACTGATTTCATATACCCGTTCTTGCTGCTGCGGAGGAACTCTAACCTGCTCTCCAATGGTACCCATTTCACTCAAACCTCTCAAGCTGGAAAAGGAAAACGCCCCCTTTTCTGTCCTTTTCTGACCAGGGGTTCTCTTTGCTACCTTTCTAGCTGCTAAATTCTATAGGAAACCCACTAAAGCTTCTGTTGATGGTTTGCTTCCATTCATCCCCAAGAGTCAACTGAAGAGCTTTCGAGCTGAACAGCAATCTTTGACCTTTAGCTTGATCGGGAGCTGGTTGGAGCAAGTCTCTTGTCCAGAAACACAGAGAATGTGGAGAGAGAGGAACTGTTGTTGTGTGCTAGGACCAGTGAATGGGAACGGAAACTCATTCATCCAAAGGCAAAGAAAGACAAAAGCAGAAAAGGATCGGGGTGTGACTGAGGAAAACGGCAAAAGAAAGAAAGAAAAACAGACAACATGAGAGAGAGAGAGAGGGGGGGGGGGAGAGAGAGAGCAGAGACCATTCTTACTTTTCACTTTAGATTAATTTCAGTTCGGCCCCAATAATTCGGTTCCTTGCTTTGATCGACTCCATGAAGGCAATGGAGTCTTCTTAGGACTTAAAAAACATATTTATTCTCTGCAATTTATTTTCTAATTATTTCCCTTTCTCAGTCACCTATGCTGCCACTTCATGTGTAACTCAAATTTGCCAGCTGCACTGGAACTCTACTTGGTGAGGCGCCTAGCAAACCAGCTAAACAGGAAAGATTCAGACCCGTTAATGTGTCTCCCTCAGTTTCGACAATGAATGTGAGACAGTAATATAAGAGTTCTGAGTACCTGACAAGATCAAGGACCCCGCTGAGGTGAGGAAGGGTGATGTATTTGCATTGCTCTTCTAGCATGTCAAACGAGGTCATCGGAGAATCAGGGAGAGTGTGATCGACTGCACCATACTGACTGTTTGTCACGCTAGGAAATTATGAATTAGATGTTCAGCTTAAAATCTTCACAGGTAATCTTCAAGCTTGTATTGTTGTAGTCTGCACAGTATTGACTGTTTGTCACACTTCAACTTCTTTGCACAAGTAATCTTCTTCGTCAAAACGATGTGTCAAATTCATGGGGCAGTTATCGTGTGGCAGGTGGTTACGAGGAGTCATTACCACATCTGTATTATTGTTGTCTGATAACCTTTTATATTTAGCTGTGGCCAAGGTCAGACAGTAGAGATGCCAAAACTATTGCCTGAAGAGGAAATGGACAGATGGCTCTAATAAGTGAAGCCTTGGAGTGAAAAAGGATGGAAGTTGAGATTGAATCCCACGTGGCGAATGAAGCTTGGGAAGTGCTGCATCGTTCCATCGAGCAGGCTATTGATGATGACAGGAGAATGAAGAACTTTCTGATAAGAAGGCGAAGTTGGTGGATGAATTGGAAAAGCTGTTCGCTTTAGTGAAAGAGAAGGATAAGCAGGTAGCGGAGACTGATGCTAAATCTGAGGCAGCTGAGAAATGTCTTGTTGGTGTTTGTTGCTGGATCTGAGGAAGCGCTGTCAAAAGTTGTGACTTTTACATGTCAGAACTTCTCCTCGATGGAAGTCAAGTCTCCAGCAAGATATAACATCAGTTCAGCAGAGGATTCTTTCGGTAGACAAGAGACTCGTTGTGCTGGAGGCTGAGAAAAGCGTTGTAGCCGCTGTGAGGAACTTAAAAGAAGCAGCAGGAATAGCTGCAGAGGCAAAGTCCTTCGAGCTCCGAGAAGGAAGAGATGCAATTAGAAAAAAAGGAAAGAACGGCCATGTAGCTGGCAAAGGTCGATAAAGAGATTAGGGGAGCCGTAAGCAGGTTGCAGGAGGATATAGTTTGAGGAGCAGATGCTGTGGAAGGAGAAGGAGGTGGCATTGGCAAGAACCAAGAGGTAAAGCAGAGACGGATGCGGCTCTGGAACTGGATGAACTAGAAGAGGCAAACCTCCGGCAGAGGCTGAGGCAGCAGAATCTATAACGCCAAAAGTCTTCTACCAGTGTATGATCTTAAGGAGGAAGAGTCCAGTAATTTGCCCACATACGTCGATCCCATGTAGCTCCTGTCCAGTCTCTGTAGAGAGCAGTTAGCTGAAGCCTCCTCATCTGCTGGTCTTACAATAGAATGATATGGTCAGAGAAGAGAATGTTCAGAGATTCGGCAAAAGTAAAAAAAGGGCCAGTTCCCCAGGTGGAAGTTATACATTTCCATTCGAGTGGTTCTTGCCTAGTCCGTGGATTTGAATATTGCTAGACATTCTCGCTCAATTATCAGTCGGCTATTGCCACAGTGGTTCCACTCGGTCAACAACAGCACGGAACGAGCCGAATGAGCCACCAGCGCAGCAGCAGCAGCAGCAGCTTGACAAAACAATGCAGATAGAGCTTCACTGTTTGTTCTTCATCCATCCAAAAGGGGCAAAAGAAAAGGAAAGAAAAAGAACAGGAGGATTTCGGGAAAAGGGCAAAGATCAAACAAAGAAAAAGAGAAAGATCTCGTGGGCCAAAGGTCTCAACAGTGGATTCTGATCACTGCAACAAGACCCGACACTCAGCCTCGGACTAATAAAAGATTAAATAAAATCATCTACCAGGGCCGGCTGCCGGCCGCCGGCCGCCGGCCATAGATCGTGAGAGGTTTCCCGATAAAAGAAAATCGGCTTATTTCAGTCGGATTTCCAAATTGGGTTATGTTGGTGGGACTGCAACCGAGCATTAGAATTGATCGAGGGCCTAAGGCCACCAATATTGAAATCTACCAATACTCTTTTCTCTATCTTCCTCTTTTACTCCGGTAGGCTGCAGGAAAGAGAGGCCCATTGTGGGCTTGGAGAAAAAACCCACCGACGAGCACAAGCATCAGTGGAGCCTTGACATGTCGGGCCAGACATGAGCACATGTGCCTGCCGTGCTGCACAGTCATTCCCAGTCAGCGCATCTCAAGTTCGGTCCAATGATAAACCATTATAAACGAAATTGAGAGAATTTTATCCATAAAGGAACCGACCGGCTCGACCGTAACCTAATCGAGATTCACTAAATTTTTTAATGTCTAGTGTATAAACTAAGAGGTGGCAAAGATATATATATATATACATACACATACATTTATACATATTGCTGAGTGTTTGTGGAGCAGCAAGTGGGCCCCACAACATGGTTGCCACCGCCGCGTTTTGGGATGGTCGTTATCCTCCCCAACAATTGCCTCTCCTTTCAGTATGCACCCTAAAGTTTGGGTCCGTTTCTCCCAGGGCTCGAGAGACCGCGACCGTCCCGATCGGCCTGGAAACTGAACAAGCATCGAGATCGACGGAGTCGGCAAAATTCGTATCTGATCCTTTCGTGCTCTCGACAGCCCGTCCTATCCGTCATCTTCCTCGAAGAATCTCGTCTCGGCATGCCTGAGAGGTGGCCGGTGGAGTCTAGCTTCTCAGAGGAAATCCCGACGCATGCATCGTGAGCTCTCCGAGTCACGCGACGATTGGCATATCGTGACGGAACTTCCACCTGGGTTCCGATTATGTTTACCCAACCGGGGTGAAATAAGACGGGTTCAGGGTGAATTTTGACACAATGTTTTAAAAACTGACCGGGCCGGCCGGTTCGACCGGAAACAGACTACTCATCCAATCCGGTTTCTAGATTTAACCCATTTACAATTAAAATGTAGTCAACTTTAATTAAATCAGTCAATTTCCGGTTCAATTGGTAAATCCAATTAAACCGATAAAAAATCGATTAATTTAATTTTTTTTTAAAAATAAAAATATATTATAATATACTTATTTTATTTTACTATATTTATATTTATATTAAATTTAAGATTAATATAATACTTATATTATAAAATTTTAGTATAAATGATTGTCAACTTATTATATTATATTAATTTATTTGTAATATTATACTATTAATATTATTTATTAAATATACAGTTTAATCCATTGAATCCTCGATCCGATTCATAAACTCATAAACCAATACCTCAACCAATTCCTTATTCGATCCGATTTTAAAAACTATATTTAAAACTACAGGGACCCCAACCGCAATTTTTGCACCCCCGTCCAAAAACAAATGATGAAAATCGATTTATTAAATAAATTTTACAACTGGGAGAAAAAAAATAGACTAAGGAATTTCCCCATCCTTAACGCGGAATATAGCTGGCTCTGGCTTCCCTTTGAATCCTCGTCCTTGTCCTTCCTTTTCCTACGATGTCTACGGTTCCGTACTCGGGAGCGGGTCCCACTTTTCATTGACGGTGGACAAGGGGTTGAACAGTCTCCGACTCTCTGTGCTCGAAACCGGTAGCATTTTTCTTTTTCTTTTTTTTTGTGATATACTCTTCCTTTTTTTAAAAACAATTTCCTGGATTTACTCCTCAGAAAAAAATCTATATAATTTTGGTATTCATATAATTACACTCATTAGCATCCAGAAAATTTAATAAATTATGACGGAGTCGAGTTAAAAAAATTAACTTACTAAAAAATAAATTTATTCACATCATTATTGAATTATCCGGTTGGGTTCCAAGGGAAGCGCATGTGCATACCACACGGGCGTCCTGTGCCAGAGGCAATTGTCGAGGGTAGCCGGTTTACAACCAGCGTCGGTTGTACAGTATGAGATTTTAATTAATCCGATCGCCGACCGGGCGCAAAATCGTTTGATCATATTGATTAATGTAAGTAAGTGCCAGCAGGGTGAGTATCACTCGGTTGACCTGGGACCTCAGTCCAGCAGCCCACATCCAACCGTGTGAATGGGGGGAAGGTTGGCTGAGTTTCTTGCTTGTTTCACTGCACAGCCAATTTTACAAATAAACAAATAAAATTGATGGGTATTCAGCCCCCTTTTTTCTCATATTTAAAAAAATAAAAAATGCTGTAAAATAATAAACATCCTATTAAATGCACGTGCCAAAGACAGTTGGACTGCTTTTCTGCGTGATAATTTCTCATATTTAAATGATTCGTATAGAAAGATTTCTCTATCCATCATTTATTCGCTTAATCCATATAAGTTAAATGTGCTTAAAAATATCGATTATACATTTATATATTTAACATATTTAATATAGTTATAATAAAAATCCGATCAATATACTTACAATAGAGTTACACAAACAAAATTATCATAATAGAATTTAATAAATAAAATTACATGTGAACAAATTAAAATAAATAATAACTTATTAAATTAAATAAATTAATTATATTTCAATTCTAACTCTTTTAATTGATAACCTTCCAAGTATTATAAATATAAAAAAATTTTGGTTATAATGAAAGTGTTATTGGGTCGATGAAATTCTACTGTGAAATCATGCTTATGATCATTCACACTCTGTCCAGTTGCCCATATATACATGTATGCATGTGTGTATGTGCAACGATGAGTGCAGGCATTTCTGTATATATACATCGCAGTTCAGATCGAACACACCAGCGCTGAAAACTATCAGATCATCAGATTCAGAGGTCAAGAGAAGTCAAGCGAGAGTTGCGTTTATACAATGAGCAGCATTGTCAGGAAGATGTGGTGCTGTGGAGCCAGGAGCTTCCGGTCGCCGGGCCATGAGCCGGAGGAGGTCCCGGAAGGCCACGTCCGGGTGTGGGTCGGGAGGGGCGATGACGTCCTCCGCAAGTTCGAGATGGCGGCCAGCTACCTCAACCATCCACTGTTCGAGGGCCTTCTCAGGCAGTCCGAGGAAGAGTTTGGGTACTCCTACGACGGGGCGCTCAGGATCGCCTGCGAGGTCGATCTCTTCCAGTACCTCGTGCACCTGCTCGACACCAACAACCCCTCCGCACACTACATGGAGCTCCCCGATCTCATGAACAAGTTCTCCTGCAGCAAAACGGCCAGTCAGAAAGCATCGTCGGAGGCCCGCAGCGTCACAACTTTCGGGCAGCTTCTGGCCGAACAATGAGCAACAGCGTTTCTCATTCTCTCGATATATTCTTTCTTCGGATGAAGCCTGCGATTTTTTGTGGGACTCGCTCTCATCCATACAGTGAATTGTGAACATAGGCATTCTTTCAGGAGCGCTCCTTTCCTTGTAACAGATTTCAGATGACATTTGCCTCTTTCTGTTGAATGATCATAGTGTTAAGTATTTTTCCTTTGTCTCCGTCATCCAATGTTTCTTGGACTCGACTCTTTGGAATGTTTCGAACAGGGCATCTCCAGACGAGACAGTCAGATTATAGACGATAATATCGACTCTTGCAGCACTCTGGCTGGCAGCTAGACATCGTGAAATTCCATCAGCGACTCGCCCTCCAGGGCTACAGCATGCTTCCATTTCTTGGAGAACCTGTTAGGTAGAGTTGCATCCATTGTTTTCAAATCTTGAAAGATCCAGAGTGCTCGCCATTTCTTGATGCAGTGTACTATTCTCGATCTGACGCTGAGGCATTCGGGTTCGCGTCTGGTCTGATGAAATTTTATATTCCCTAACGTTGGAGGAAAAAGTTCGTGGCAGCCGCACATCTTCCCGACTTGGAACCGCGACTCAATGGGACCTCTTCGTAACTGAAGAGGTGCAACCAGATCAGCAGGTATCATTATTTTCCCCACAGAAAGCTCAATCCCGGCCCGTATGGATCTCAGCCGGCGCGGAGGATCGAGAGAGACCATCAGAAGCTCAACTGCACTAAGTACTGAAAATTGAAAGTGGGCACCCTCGATCTCTGTTGCGTGACCGGAGGAAGAGCTGTCGATGGCGTCGTCGAGCAGTGGGCTCACCTTCAAGCTCCACCCTCTAGTGATCGTCAACATATCGGACCATTACACTCGTGTCCGGTCCCAGTTGCACCCGCTCTCCGCTCGTCATGGCTGGTCGTCTAATGGCGCCGACGCCTCCTCCGCGGCCGCAACGGGTCCACCATCCATGTAGCCTCCCCCTGGGGTTTATGGCTGCGTGATCGGCGTCCAGAGGGGTCGCACCGTAGAGATCTTCAACAGCTTCGAGCTCCTCTTCGACCCCGTCATGCACTGTCTCGATCGCGCCTTCCTCGATAAAAAGCAAGAGCTCTGTCAGTCTCTCTAGCAAACTCTCCCTTTTATTCTTCTTCTTCTTCTTCGACTTTAGATTCTGGGTTCATCTGTGCTCGCCTCGCGGACAAGAAGGATGGTGTTAATTTTTTTTTTTTTTTGCTTGCTTGTTTTATGTTTTCCCTGATGGAGTCGATCATCTGTGTGTTGGTAGATAAGAAGGTATTCCCGAACTTCTTTGTGCTTGGCTGGTATTCAACGGGGAGTGACGCAGAGGAGTCAGATATGCACATCCACAAAGCTGTCAGTTCCTTTTGCCCGTCCTCTATTTACTACTTGCTAATATGTTTTGCTGTGTTGTGTGTTCATCTGGGAATCTTGTAGCGAAGCTACTCGCTCTAGCTCGGGCTTGTAGCTCTGTTTAGCAAATAAACAGTTGAAATTGAATTCTGGAAAGCAAAAACAATACGCATCAAATTTTTACCGGAAGAAATGAGATTAAGATGTGTTTCTGGGGAATGAACTCACCGAGTGGGTCAGTTTTGATGCTTAATTTTGCGCTTGCAGACAATGGCAGAACTTTTGGTTTCCCTGTGCTAAAATATACTTCCTTTGATAATAGGGATTGTTGGGAGGGGGGGGGGGTGTGGTTTGGTGTTTCTCTACGCTCTTTTGTACTCCCCTTGCTTTAAATAAGAATTAAGCTCCTGCGAAGAAACCATGAGGAAAACGAGGAAATGCTGAATGTCTTATTTTATTGCCGATCTATTCCATTCATAAGGTTTAGAAAACACTCTTGATATCGTAATAGGAATTGGGGCTATCCTACACACTTTTTCACTCCCCTTGCTCTAAGAATTAATGAACATACAGCAAGGAAACTACAAAAAAAATGAGGAAATGCTGAATATCCTCTTTTAATTGTCATTCTATTTCATTGATAAGGCTCTCTTGGGAAAGATTTATGATTCATTGGTTTGAGATATTTATGACAATTATTCAGTCATCGGATAGATTAAATTCCTTTCTTAGCGTTTCTTTTGCACATTTTTGTGGCATTGGGTGTTCATATGGAAGTTAATCATGCATTTCAGCTGATCTGATGCTCCTAGCATAGCATAGATAAATCCTTGCAGTGTATTATAATTTAATCATGGGTATGTCCTCGTACTTTTCTGATGGTTTTGCATTTCATTTTTACATCCACAAAGTATGGGCATGCATGCAGAGTTTTCTAAATATATATCATGAATCAGTGATGAAATGAAATGTAGCAATCCTATTATACTAACCTTAGCAACTGGTTTGAACTAGTGTTTTATGCTTGAAAAATAAGTTAGTGACTCCTGCATATAATCTTCTCAACATCATGATACTCAAATCATCTGCAACTAATTGATCCCCTTTCTTTCTTTCCAATGGTCAATGAGCAAAATTTTTACCACTTGCTTTTGGTCTTTGATTTGTAGGTATTTTCTAGTGAAAAGGCATATTCATATTTTTCCTGTTGGTAATCCTTGTGTTTTTTCCTGTCTTGACAGTTAATGGATATTAATGAAAGCCCTGTTTATGTCCTTCTCAATCCTCTAATTAACCCTGCACAAAAAGACCTTCCTATTACCATATTTGAAAGCAGTATGTGATCTTCCTTTATCCTTCTACTCTAACCTAATGAAGCATTACAATTTCATAGATATTATTTTCTGCAGTGCATTTATGTGGAACTTCCTGTTGTGTCATGTATACTTGTGTATTTGGGTGATTGAGCTGATATTTTACTTGTATTCTCTAGATCTTTTTGTCCTTGTATCTTACCATTGGCAGAGCAATTAGACAGTTGAGAAGGTTGCTGAGTTCAGGCAATGGTACTGAACTATTGCACCCTGTCTCTGGAGAGAAAAGAAACAGCTAAAAAAGTGCTGGGATATTGCTGATTACAGGAGCATTCTGATGTGCTCAAAGTAGATTTTTTTTTCTTTTAACTGCAGCTCTATTGTAAAATTAGTTTGGTTTTACAAGATTGAAATGTGCCATAATGGGTGATATCATGCAATTACTGTCACTTTGTGCATTATCCAACAGGGTCATGGTCTTTTTTCTTTAGTTAAGATTTAGATGGTTGCTTTTCTTTTTGGAGCATGATTCATTCCATTGGATTTGCTTGCTTCCCGAGTGATAGCTTCCTGAGCAAATTAACTATGCAAAGTAATGGTCTGTAGCTTTAAGATATTCTAGCTTCATTTGATTGTAGAATTTTGAAGCACATTTTATATTCTCAATTGGTCCATCTAACTTGTCAAATTAACTCCTTTCCTCTGATTCTCTCTTCACTTTTGGGGAATTGTCAAACAACTCCAGAACTACATGTAATAGATGGAATTCCACAGCTTATTTTTGTCTGTGCTAGCTACACCATCGAGGTTTGCCTTTTAATTTTATATGTGCTTCTCTTGATTAACTATACCATTGTTGATATGATCACTAAATTTGCTCCTCTTTCCTTTGAAGACAGTAGAAGCAGAACGAATATCAGTTGACCATGTTGCTCATCTGAAGCCATCTGATGGAGGTAGTGCAGCGACACAATGTAAGAGTTCTCCCTCCCCTGTGTGGGTATGGTCACTGATTGTGAGCTTCACATGTTTTCTGTCATATATGTCATTGAATCCAACTGCATTCCAATCTTGATATGAAACTAAGAAATATGGAAATAGTAATAATCCCGTTAGTTGATACTCCCTCCGTTGTGATAGAATCATTTTTGTCAATTTGCTAGAACAACCGCAAACATCTTATGGCATCCTAATGAAACTAACTTCTTTGGAGAAAAACAATATATTTGGCCTCCGTTTCTTTGTGCAGTGGCTGCTCATCTCACAGGCATGCACAGTGCCATCAAGATGCTAAATAGCAGGGTTAGAGTGCTTCATCAATATCTTCTTGATATGCAAAAAGGTATGCTTATGTATTGAAAATTGGAGTTATATGTAGTTGAGGCATTAAGGATATAAAGTAGACAAAGAGAACCAAGAGTCTCCTACATCACTTGGTTGATCCAGCAAAACCCAAGACAAAAATGAGACCCCATTGTGTGCAAAAATTTGGAGGATGAGAAATTCTTGTACCTTTTTTCTTTAAATTTTACATTTCTTTTCTGGATTTACTAATACTTCTTTGAACAATAAATATTAGTTGCATTTGATGGCTGAAATTCAAGACATTGGTATTTCTCTGTGACCATCATGCCATCATCGAAAGTTGATTTTGGGTCTTTTAGAGAGGATCTTCTGGACCTGGAGGTGAATTCATCCATCATAGCCATATCTTGACCTTATATGTGTTTTCTTAGTGCAGGTGAAATTTCCTGTGAAAATTCTCTACTGAGACAGGTATCGAGTTTACTGAGGAGATTGCCAGTGATTTGAGTCAGGGAAATTTCAGGATGACTTTTTGATGGTCAGTAACATCTGTTCAATACAAGTTAATGTAGACCCTCCATTAGTAATTATCCTTTTCATGTTTTATCTGAGGAAAAGATATACAGCACTATACAAGTATGACGACTATGCTTTGGAAGCTATTTTTGCAATATCTTTATTTTCCATTTTTCTTTGGACAGGAATACGACGACACGTTATTGATTACTTATTTGGCTATATTCACCAACTGCTCAAGGTATCGTATATGGAAATCTGTGACTTCTTCCTTGGCTTTTTCGCCTGATAAATCGTAGCATATGCATATGTCGCTGAGTGCAGCATGTCTTAGAATTTTTTTTGAGGATGTTAGTTAGCTAAAAAGAGCATTGTAAGGGATCATTGATAGGATAATCCACTCTTTGTGAGCCTTATGCTGTGTCCTGCAAAGGTTGAAGCCGAGATATTTGCAGGGAAAAGAATCCTGTCTTTAATGAAAAATGAAACCTGCTCCCAGGAACTAACGCAGTTTGATGGCTTTGATAGGAGTTGCTTGTTACGATATTACTGCATTTCTCCTGTGTTGATATTGTTCTGTTTTAGATGGATTTTCTCATCTCAGAAGCTGAAGAATATTGCAAAATTTCTCTCAACTGCAGCACAATGAACCACCTAGTAGACAAATTCAACACAGCATACGACAGGGTCAGTAGACGGGGAGGAAGGACAGCTGTCGTCTGAGGGATTGCTCGTGTCTGTCCTGGTCAGCTCGCTCCACTATGACCCTTTGATGCTGCCCGCAGATTTTACTGCATAGCGTATGGAAGTGTAAGAACTTTTGGGGGGAAAATAGGCATTACCGCCATTGGTGACAGTAAGAAGATTTTGTTCCTCAATCGAGCCATGATTGTGAATTTGGAGAAGGTTGCAACAATCTCCACATGGCGAATTCAGGAAGTCGAATTTGTTAACTTTATTCTTAACATATTCGCCCATGATGTTCCTGGTACTTGATGGGTTTCAAGCGCTCGAAGATCTATCTTTTCGGTCTCAATTTCTTTTCGATTGGTCAAGTTGAATTACACCCTGGGATGCTGCATTTTATGAAGATTATGGGGCCTGATGCACCAAGTAGCTCTCGACTGCAAGTTCAACCAAGTTTCTCTGTGTAGCCAAGATCACCTCAACGTAATTCGAGAAGCAGCCAGCTCTGTTCGAATACTTGAGAACAGTCTCCAGCATGCCTTCAAAATGGGAATCAAGTCGAAAGTTGAAGCTTTGATTATTCTTCAAGCAGGAGAACAAATCATGAGCTAAATCGAACTTTAAATCAAGCTTGACAAACTAGTAAATGGTTTGCTTCACTTTGCATGGTGGACCGTGGACGCAAGGCAACATTTTTTTTGACAGCTGCAACTGTCTCTGCTGCTGGCAGCTGGAATTTTATTACAAGGAGAGACTTCGACTACCAACCGTCTCGTAATAGAGTACAATAGCTCATTCCTAACAGGTCCCACTTGGCCCTCAGACAGAGAGCTCTGACTTGGACACAATTATTCCATCGCTATCAGCATAGAGCCATTCACCGTCACGAATCCAGTGTCCTGCGATGTAGACGGGGCAATTCCTCTCCCCAACCCCCTTCTTGTTGGACTTCAACGGGTTAGAGCCCAGAGCCCTGACACCAATAACACACCTGTTAATCTCATCAACATCCCGGATGCACCCGTTGACCACGATTCCAGCCCACCCGTTATTCTGCGCTAGCTGGCCAAGATTGCCTCCCACCAGGGCACATCTCCTGCTTCCTCCTCCATCCACGACCAGGACCCGTCCCTCTCCCTTCGTCTCGAGGAGCTCTCTCACGAGGACATTGTCCTCAAATACCTTGAGAGTCAGGATCGGGCCTGAGAAGGACCGTCTTTGGCCATACGCTTGGAAGATTGAATGGAGCACACGAAGATCACCATTCACCACAGATGACGCATTTGAATCACACACGTCTGCGGTTGCCAGGGATCCCATCTTGCGCGCCTACACGTTGATTAGAAGTAAGAAATCCCAAAATTAAAAATCTCCAAATGTGACAATACAAAAATGAGCAGATGCATATCTAACAGTACCTTCAGAATGGTGTGATAAGAAGAGCACTTTAAGGTAACTTGAATATGACGGCAAGTTATAACACTTATATTTCATCGCATCATTTTTCCATCACAGGTCAAAAGCTTATCAAACAAAAGGAGCAAATGTTTCCTTCCACACATGGCACAGAATGTCTTTCAGAGATTCCCAATTGAATCTGTGTGACACTGCAATGCAATTTGCTTTAATATTTAAGAGTAGATATTTGAAACATGAACCCACTGAATTATAGAGATGAGAATTTCCTCGGAGGGGATCCACAAATCTTAGCTTCCCCTACCAATTAGTATAGTCATGTTTGCTGCATGGATTCCATCCATCAAAGACTATCACAGATGCAAGAATGTTCCTGAGGATGGCTAGTTATGATTGTCATCAGAAAATCTACAATCACTTGTCCCTAAATCAATACCAATGGCTTCCCAACAGTACGATAGATTTCCCCATACAAAAAGAAAAGGATGGTGAAATTAACAGGCATAGACCAGAACAACTTAGCATATCATCCCTCGGGATTCTAATTTAACTTTTTAAATCTTTACAGGTGAGTCATCACAGAGTCGGTGGAACTATGAACTCCTCACAGATATAGTCAAATCAAATCACAGTTTGCAGAAGCACATCAAATAGACACACACACACGCACGCACGCACGCAACCGTGTACAACCAGCACATATTTCTAAAGCCACAAGAACCACACAAATCTATCGATAGGGAAGCTTGCAAGAGACTACGTTAGGCAGCAGAAGATGGAATATCCTTGTCATTAACTTCAGCAAGTCTACCTGGCGCACAAACACATACATGGAACAATTCAAGAAACACAATTAATGTCAATAACAAATCTCAGCTCTACAGCACCTTTCTATTTTCCCATTGAGATTCAGTCCAAATAGCTAGGTTTTTTTGCCATAAAAAAATTCAGAGAGAAGCCCAACAGATCCCATCTAAATTCTACTATAATCCACCAACATCACTTCTTACGAGAGAAACCAACACAGCATTAACAGCAAGTCTAAACTCCTACAGAGCATCAGCAGCTCAATGTCCCCTTCACCATGCATAATTGTTGAGTGTCTCGTTTTCCCAGAGAATTTGACGTTGAAAAGACAATAGGCATGAAATCCACAAAGGATTTACGGCAAAGAACCTCAATCCAGATATGCTGACACCTCCGCAAGACATAAAACAGATCAAGAGTCTTACGAAGTTGATCAGGGATATGGAGCGGAAAAGGAAACCAAGAAGGGACTGTTGGGGCGGAGCACCTCGTCAAAGGGACCCTGGTGGTTTATCAAGAACTACACCACCCACTTAAAAAATGAAGAATTTTGCCTGGAAATAAGTTCCGAGCAGCAGAGTGAAGGCAGAAGGAGGGGGCAAAGGACTATGTTATCGGCGGCGGGGAGAGAGAAGACTATGTTATCCGTTGGGGTACGTGCACCGACAACACGTCCACAACGTAATCTCGGTCGGATTTTCTTTGGTCACAATCCTATTCGGATTTGGCTTCTCCACCCGTAGTAAACTCTCATGGTGAAATCCATCTGTGTTCATATATTGTTGTACTAAACAGTTTTTTTTTAATTATTATTGTCTGTCATAGTTCAGTCTGCTAGCCGCAGAAATCCGATGATCACGTCGATGGTTCGACTCCTACAACCCGGGTGACACTGAGATCTAACCGTAGCAAGCGACCTGAACACTTCAAAAGAAGGCAATGGCAGAAGGCCCAGCTTTCAGCTTTCAGGAAGCTTCACAGCCTGCAGTTTATGGGCAGGTCCTCTGCAAAAGAGCCCACAAAACTCTCCTCCGCTATTCTTTCTCCAAGGCCGACTCAAAGATGGGTCATCTGCTCTCGATCTTCAGGGTTATAGCGATGAACTCATGCGGGTTGCGACTTTAATTGAATTTAGGGTTAAGATCCGCTCATATATATTATGTGTGTATATTATATACGTATATAATACTTTGCGCGTATGTGTATTATTCTCCATAGAATTTGCTTTCCCCCTACCGTGTTGGTGAGCGTTCGGGATTACTGTAAAAATCTTATATATATATATAATTTTTATATTCAAATTATATATTTTTTAAAATAATTTTTTCGATTATATATATTTGAATATATAATATATATTAGCATTAATTTTAACGATGAAATATTTAATGGAGTTATGTGATATGATATGTCAGCAGATAATAGATCATGTCAAATTTTACGCCGCCATGTGTTATCTTAGTAAAATTTTACTACGTCACCATTTATTAAATAATGGTCATATTGATATATAATTAGAATTATAATTTGAGAATATTACGAAATAAATAAGGTAGAATTGAAATAATCATTTGTAGAGACTAAAGAGCAGCATATCCGCACGGATCGCACTACGGGCACAGGAACATATCACACGTACCTTCCGAAGGGGCGCTGAGGTCACGAGACCATTACACTCAGGAGAACGTGTGCCTCACGTGCGAATCACGAAGGGTGAAGCATGAGGCTGGGAAACGTGAATCACACACCTCTCTTTGGACAAGCCCATGGCACGTATTTATGTGGTCAACAATGATTCATATGAATTGGCAGCAACTTATTAGGATCCATTCATTCTAACTTACAGTTGAACTCTTAATTCAATTGGGCATTGGTTAATCCATCCATACTCGAATTAAATCAACAGGGATGAAACGAGAATATCAAAATTATTTGAACTTTAAAATGCATTTTCAGGTAGTATTCTTTTATATTTGAAGTATAATATAATATCGGATTATGATGCACTTTATATTATCATATAATGTATTTACCTATAAAATTCATTCGATATGATCGATAAAAATTTAATATAAAAAAGCATTACATTGATTTTACATTAATATTATTCATATTAACTTTTACGTTAAGTTTATTTTTTAAAAAATAATAATGTAATCACACTCCACTCTTACCACTCAAAACTTTTAGCATATTTCACCACCACGCCTTTGCCCTATTCAAATGACGGCTTCGAAAAGAGAGATTCTTCATGGGTGAAAAAGATCAGAAATGGTCTTTTCCCCATTTAAAAAAATAGTAAATTTTGAGGGAAAAAAGTTAGATTCAAATTTGAATATAAACAAAATAAAATAAAATAAAATAATATTATATTATGCTGACCGTGAATTTATAGCCAAATATAAGATTTACAGCATGTGAATTTCCGGTGATGTCATAGTCAAGTTGGCTCATGGAGTCAATTTGACGATGAGCTCGTTTGTGTTGACTTTTGCGTCCACACGTGGTGGACAGATTTTATTGGCAACAAGTCCATCCTCAACAATTATATTTCGCACCCACCCTACTCCACGCCTAAAGTACAACTAGGTGCTAACGGCACAATATCTTAATGGAATTAATTCAGATATTAAGTTAAACACGATCAGAATAATGATATATAATTTCTTATAAGAGTAGGTGGGGTAAAATTAGGAATTTTAATTTTATTTATTAAAATAAATAATTTAAGTGTAGAGAAAATGAATAAAATATAGAATTAATTATAATTTTTTAAAAATAATAATTATAATTTCAATAATAATTTTATAATTTGACCATTATTACTCTTCTTATCGGTTAAATTTATAATATTTAAAGAAGGGGGGAAAGCTGCGCATTCCAAATATATGAATTGCGTTTCTAGATTTTCATAAAATAACGCATTAATTATGACATTTTTCAAGCCACAAAAATAAAAATAAAAACTTATTCACACCTACGCGAGTGACGAGAGTACTAGGTTCTGACTTTTTCCACTAATAAAGCAGCCGGAAATTCTCCAAAATAAATAAATAAACAGAACGAAAAATAAAAAAAAATGACTCATCTCTAAAATAAATTTTCACGTGTGATTATTTTCCGGGTTGTAAATTATGCCCACATTAAATTTAAAAGGGCGTGAGAACATCATTATTAATAATAAATACATTAATTAATTTGATTTTTTAATGGATATAATTTATTCAATTTAATTAGAAAAAGTGATGTTCCCATTGACAGGGATACGTCCGTGTGTCCTTGAAAATGCTGAGTCATTTTGAATTAATCCATATCTAAGTAATACGATTAAGCCCATCCCATTGGACAAAGGAAACAAATAATAATACAATGTCGTTTTGATCTCCTTGGTTTGCAAAGTCTTCTAGAAAGCTCTATCTATGATTTGTTAAAAAAGATCTCGAGATTTTTGTATAAAAAGGGCGAGCTTGGTGAGTTGAGTTCGGTTCTTTTTGTAAGATTTGCAGGTTTTTTTACCCTAGGATCTTGAAAATGGTATTTGCACGCTGCGGCGGCGGCGTCGTCGTCGTCGTCAACATCGTCGGGGTTGGTCCGTCGACAGCGGTATGCACATGATCGGAGACGATTGTCTTGGCGGGGCATATTAAAGGGAGCCTCGAGCCGGCTGAGGGCGTAAGTCACAGAACCTCTGCATCCTCTGTCTCTCTCTCTCTCGTAGTCAATCTTTCTTATATATGTTATGTCCTTGTCACTTCTAGAAACAGGGCCTGGTCTGTCTGGTGTCGATTGAACGCATATTCATGTATATGTTGATGAACTGTGTCGGGGGAGGGAGGGAGGCGAGGTGAGCTGAATGAATCCCTGTCGTGGGGTTAAAACGGTACAATTCGGACCCACTGGTTTTTGGGTAGAAGGAAACGACGAGATAAAAGTGGATTGGAGAGAAGAACCGGATGCCCACACCCACCTCCCTTCTCTCTCTCTCTCTCTCTCTTGTTTCGTGTGCATCACCCACCCGATATCTTAAATGGACTATGATATATTAAGATTCGAATCCAGATGATTATTAGGATTAAGATTCTGGATTGTAAATTAATCTTTTCATTTGATTAGAGTTGAACCTGCTAAAGATGAGTTGAATCAACTGAATCATAGCAGGGCGATGTCTACCCTGTTTTTGGTGTGTCACATATTGAGTGGCTCAGTGTATTGGTGACATGCTGAGCTGAGCTCACCTAAGACCTCCGCGGGAGTGGGTGGTGCTGTTTTCTCGACTTTCCATTTCGCCCTTCTCTCTCTCTCTCTCTCTCTCTCCATCTCACTTCCCACTTTGTTGTTTTTCAAGTTCTTGTGAGCGCCTCATCTCTCTCTTCCTCCTCCTCGCTTTGCTTTGCCCCACGAAAATGCCCCTTCAATCTGAGCTTAGAGAAGCTCGAGAAACCACAAGGTTTGTGTAGCGGGAGAAGCTCTTTCCTCTCTTGATTCATCTTGATCCCCTCCAGATCCTGCTTTCCTCTTCCTCCTCTTTTGTCTGATCTGCTTGTAAAGTTGAGTCCTTTTTTTCTTCTTTCTCCGTGGTGGATGACTTTCGCTGGGCCTTCAACCTGTTATTTTCACAGTCGGGTCTGCGGTCTGAGTTGCTTCAGCGCCTCCCTTGACGGGGCCCTGGAGAGTCTTCACTCTAGTTTTCTTGGTCTTGAGCTGCTGAGCTTGTTGGTCTCATGGTCAGTTCCACAGTTCACTGTTCATGAAGCAAAAGTCCGTGCTGTTTCTCACTTCTAATTCTTTGGTTGCATTTTCTCTTTGTTCGTTTTGAATAAATCAAAGCTTATCTGCTGTCTGAATCTGTGCTGGGCTACGAGTTTCTGATTCCGACAGCAGATGGTGTCTCTCACTTCCTGTCTTGCGCTATTTCATGTGAGTCTTCTTCCTTCATAGGTGGTACTGTAGAAAACTGGGTTGCTTCTTGCTCTACCCTATCTTGTCCAGCTCGTCTTCGTCAATTGAATCGATTGCTGCACCTTGGGATAATTTTCTTTGTGGGGTCTCCAAAAGCTTCGATTTAGAGAGCTCCCCATCTCCCATTTACATGTAATGACACTGCTTTTGAGCAAGTTCGAGCTTAACATTCATTCCCAATTAAATCACTGTGCTTTAACCTTCGACCATTACAATCACATGAAATAACGTTTGCCCAGACGGGTTAACTTTTAGAATCTCGAACTCTTATATCTGCTGGTGTCTCTCTCAGTACCCCCTTCCCATTATCAGCATCTCATATTCCTTTGACATCTTTTATGTTTTTGGCAGGTTGATGAATGATGATTCTTAGGGGCGCTTCTTGATATCTCATCGACTTTCTCGCTATCAATCGCAGTGAGGTTGCGTTAAGTGGAGAAGGGACGATCGAGGAGGGAAAAATTACGAATGAGCGGGAATTTGTTGTGCTAAAAAGGCAAGTTAGCAGAGATAAGCCAAAGGAGAAGAGGAGAGGGGCTTTTTGACTGTTTGGAGGAACAGCACAAGTGAGAAATGAAAGCTTCACATCAGATGTTATCCATTGGAAAACCTCCACGAGATCCCACATGTACCTGCGATGAATTAATCGCACCACTGAAGAGTGATGAGTGTGCTTCTACTTCCTCTCAACTCCCAGATCTGATCCCTAGTCCCTCACTCCCCGACTTCTCCATAAGGTAATAACAGTCTTTTCTTTCTCTCTCTCTTTATCTTCTCTTTTGAACTGTTCTTTCTTAGTCAAGAAATCTCAACTGGGCATTGTGTTTATGTCCCTCTGATTGCCATCGGTGACGTTCCTTGGAGCAGATCCAATTGACAGATTCCGGCCCCGTGTCCCCATTTATGGTGTTCTTGTGGATACTGTCCTTTCTTGGGTTCTCGTAAAAAGTTGCCTCTGATAGAAAGCAATTATTGCTTCACATCTCTGCAGCAGCAGAATCCAGTTCTCTCTCTTTCTGGGGGTTTTTGATTTTCTGTATCTTGCGGTTATCTTTGGGCTTCCTTGGCTGTTACTGAACTGGTCTAATTTTGTTAGTTTCCTTATTACTGCAGAAACATGCTTATAGGTATTATATGTTATTGATGAATGAAACGTGCCATTTCTGTGCCTGCAGAAACTATGTTTTCGCTGCCCGGAGAAAGGATATCGGTATAAACTGGCCTTTCTCGCAGAGAAGTCTTCAGCTTTGTCTGAAATGTGGTGTGAAGGATCCCCTCCCACCTTTCCAGTCCCTTGATAATGTGAGGAAGCTATCATTTCAAGGGTCCTCGGTCAAAACTAGCTGCTCTTTCAAGAAAGAGATTAACCGAAGCAACCCTACTGAAGAGCAATTGAGGCTGGATGATAACGAAGATGATAATATACCAAATGATGGACTAGCAGGTAATAATTTCCCTTCCACAACAACCAGTACCCCAAATAATGAATCGGCATCCATCCAAATTGAGAATTTTCTGGCTACCTCAGCTGAGAAAGAGGTTTCAGGTTTCACAAATTCTCGCAAGACTGAGACTGCTGTCAGACCGGCAGGTAAGAAGGACTGGCTGATAGTAAAACTTGGAGACCTTGAACAAAGCTTGACCAAAGATATTGATTCAACTAGCGCTGCTGTATCAGAGATGATGGCTTCAAAAGTGTGTCCTGTGTGCAAGACCTTCTCTTCCTCCTCCAACACCACCTTGAATGCCCACATTGATCAGTGCCTTTCTGAGGAACCGACAGCCAAATGGTCAGCAGGTTCAAAGCTGATTCGGCGCAGGATCAAGCCCAGAAAGACTAGGTTGATGGTGGATATATATGAGACAGCTTCTCAGTCCACATTGGAGGATCTTGATCGAAGAAATCATTCGAACTGGGTCACTGAGACAAGCTTCCCTTCCAAAGATACTGCAGAGGAGAAGAAACGAAGAGTATCAGTTAACCCAGATAGGGATGTTGGTGCAGTTTATGTTGACTCTAACGGCACAAAATTGCGAATCTTATCGAAGTTCACTAATTCCCAGCCTTCCTCCTCCAGAGTTGGTGAAGCTCTTGGGCCAAGAAAGTGTACTAAAGGAAGGGGAAACAAAGTTCTCCTGTCTAAGAAGAAAAGGAAGAATAAAAAAAGGCAGAAAGCTCAGAATCATAAAAAGTGTCTGAAACTTGTTTCTCAGAGTGAAGATTTCTCCTCAGACAAGGCACAGTTGCATGGTTCTCAGGTACCATATGATGTTTCTACTGTTAATTTGTGGATCTAATCTGTCATCCTCTCCTCCTCCAACTCACAACGTTCCTTTTATCACAAAGAATTTGATTCCTTATTTTACTTGATAACTTCTATTAGAATTGAATGATTTGGAAATCAGTTTGTTTTCTTGCTTGATCTCCTCTTTTCCAGTGTCTGGACTAATACTGGGCTGATGATTGCAATATGATTTAGTGCATTGTATATGCAAAGGTTGCAATTTTCAGTACCTAATATTTTCAACTTCTAAATCTTTACCATTTCAACTTCCAATACAACTTGCAAAACAAAAAGTTTCTGCTTGATTCAAGTTAGAAATAAAAACAAACTGTTTGGTATCATCCAAATTTTCTTCATGTTGATTGCGCAGATATGATTTTTGTGTGCACATAGACAACCTAGGTCACTCTTTCTCGAGAAATAAGGATTTGAATGTCTTGCTTCATGGATGTGCTTGTTTTTTACAGTACAGAAGTTTTTTGGTTTTATTGGTTACTCACTAGTTACTAATAAAGACACAACTGTTTATGGCAACTGAAAATCATGGCTAAGGTGGACTTTTCTGGTCAAGACAAGTATCATGAAGCTAGAGCAGGCAGCGAGGATACATGTTTGCTTGTTTCAACATCGCAAGGATTTTTGCAACCCAGTGATCACCAAACCCTAAAACAGTGGGCATGCTCCAAAAGATCTGGTGCCCCCAAGAAGGCAGTGGATAAGCATCAGCATCCTCCACTGGGATTTACTTTGCATGTTGCCCAAGACTTGCTTGTTGAACATGAAGAATGTTTTGCAAATAATCTCATCTCCGATGGACATGATTCCTATTCATCTGAAGATCCAAGAAGCAGCGAGGGGAGAGGGGCTCCAGTAATTGAGGGTGAATCTCCTGGGAAAAGAAAACTGAGTCCTTCATTTTATGATTGTGCTGACGGCAATGTGGAAGAATCTAATTTTCCAATTGTGAGGCGGAGAGTTAGTCAATCTTCAGGTCCTTTCAAGTCTACCAGAGGCTGTGCATTTCATGGCAGAAACAAGATGATTATTTCGTCTATTGCTTATGAAAATTCATCAAAAAGTGATGGCATCTCCCCAGCTGAAGCTGTGAGGTTCTCTGGGGTGGAGAAAAACTTGCCATCTGTTTCTTCTCCGAGGAGATCAAAGTTGGATGATGCAAAGAATCTTTCAATTCCGGAGCGATCAGAGATGCATTTGGTGGAAGATATGAATGAAGATGATCGAGAAGATGATTTAGACCCTAGTCCTAAGGCAAAGACAAATAATAAAATGTTCCTTTCTGGAAGGCATGCAGGTGGTTGTGAACAAGACACAAGAAAGACCTGTGCCATTCAGGAGCTGCAGTACAGTGACAGTGAAAAAGGAATGAATGCTGAATCTTCAGTTAGTTTGAGTAATGATCAATCAGAATGGCTTGATGGCCTTGATTTTGTTGTGAACACAGGTCAAGATCGTGAGAAAGAGGATGATGATGATATTGGCGCCTTTGAGCTGCAGTCAAAATTGGGTACCAAGGACAGTGCTTCAAATTTCAGCAAATATCTAAATCAAGGAAATTCGGTCAAGGACAGAAGAATCCACACTCAAAGTTCTATTGAGATATACAAGGGCACCTCGGGTCCCATCGAGAATCAGAGTTTCCCAGGTATTATTAAAGACGTTGGTGATGGCACAAATCAACCATGTTCTGATGTAAACATGGATGCTGATACTCATGTGCAGAAGGAATATGAGGTTGAGCGAATCCTGATTCCGGGCCCACCTGGATCCTTCCTCCCAAGCCCTGGGGCTTTGGGCTCGGAGGAATTTCAAGGGAATTCATCCTTAACAACAAGCCGTGTCCAGTCTTCTCATGAACACCAAGATTTAGTTTACGGGGATTCCTCGGACTCCCCAATTTCTGCTGCGTCAACTGTCTCCAACTCTGCTCCTGCTGGGTTTGAGACAAAATATCTGGGACCTCAGTTACTTGAAGGAAAGGCGTCTTCAGCTTCCTCCAGTGGTTGTCGTAGCATCAAGCCATTAATGTCAATTGCTGATTCGATTCCCCAGCCTTCTACCATGGGGGTTTCATCAGAAAGGAAGAGCATTGAAAAAGATTTATTGATCTTGAAGAATAATGATCAGCCTTGTTGTTGCCAGAGAAAAGAGAGGGGCTCGCAAGGAATCATCCCAAACTATCTAGAGTCCCAACTGCTGAGGAGGAACTCGGGTTCCTTAAGCTCAATTGCTATGGGAAATCACCCGTATCAAAGCTCTAACACAATGGCCATTCATGTGGATGGAGCGCATGAACTGCTCACCCAAAGTGCTGCCCAAGACTTCAAGTCTGAAATTAGCAGATTGTCCTCTGTTCCAGTCACTTTGAAGGGATTTGATGATACTGGGGCCAAAGTTTCTGATCATAGTGGTTGTATCTCTGCTGCTTCATCTGTGAGTAATCCAGTGCTCAGGCTGATGGGTAAGAACTTGATGGTAGTCAACAAAGGAGAAGATGCTTCAACCTCTCTTGGGCTTTCTCAGTCTGCCTCTGGCACTAGGAGTAACAACCCGAGCTCTTCCCAAGTTTTAACAACTGACATTTCTTATAGCAGTATTCCTATTTCATTGAGTAGTTATTCACTGGCCCAATATGACAAGTTGAAGATGGTTATGGAACCTCCAGCAGTATCATCTGGCATGTCAATAAACTGGCATGCATCGGGGTTTAGTGATGATACTCCACAAATCCTGAGTCAACCTCTGAGAAATAATGCCGTAGTTTCTGAGTCTCAAGTTTCAAGACCCATGAAAGAAGTCATCATCATCGATGATACCCAGGAAGACGAAATCACCTATATGCCAGCCGACAATGTCAGACAAGTTGGTGTATTGACGGAAAGACAGGCATCAGCCGCACCAGTTCTTCCATTTGTAAGTTATGACCCAAGGCTTGCAGGCACTTTCCCTTGCAACTACCCCTTGCAGGATACTTCCCTCTATGGTCCAATGCCCATCTCAATGCAGGCAGCCTCGAGTGGCATTGGGGTCCAGTGGTGCTCTTCTCCGGAAGGTCCTGGAGCATTCCACCAGGGTCATCTCATGGGGGCCCCATCCCAGGAAGTCCATTTTCGCTCTCCATTACCTTACTCCCCAAGCCGGTAGTAGCAGACACCCCTGGGCTAATTCAGAACCCCGACCTAGCTGCTGCTTTCTTCATCACAAAATAGATGCTGTACTTCAAATTCGATGTAATACCTTCCTGACTTAAAAGCAACCTTTCTACTTTTTACTTAGTGGCATGTTAAGGCTTTTCGTTTACAGAGACTAGAAATGTATACAGAATCCTGTTGGGCAATAATCAATGCACCTGAGCATAACAGCAGGAGGTATGAGTTTCCATTTAGAAGGTGTTCCGTCCTCGTACTTGCTATCTTCCTGATATTAAGATGTTCCTTGAGTCCACATGTTATCGAATCTTATGCTACCATTTATTGGTTGAAACCGTCTAATCTGCATGCATAGAACTTATTACGGAAGATGGATATGATCTATTTTTCTCTGGGCTTCCGATGACATCTCTCGCCAATAGGATACCAAGGCTCGATACATTAACTTATCAATAAAAGAAAATGTTCATCAGTTCATCTGGGAGGAGTACGTACAAGACCAGCGACCGGGAATCAATTCCTGTTCAAGAAGGTTGGGTGTTCATCGACGTGTATCAAAGTTGGAAGGGCCTAAAAAGATAAAATAAAATGGAAGATCTGCACATACACACACATATTGATATATATAAATATATATATATATAATGTTTCAGCTTAATTAAGGAAATCTGAATTAAGAGTTGCGTCTGTTATTCTTGGAGAGGACAATGTAAGTAATGCTTGTTCTTTCGAAGAATTTACTGTTTCCGTTTTTAAGTTGAACCGCATGAAAATGTGAGTGAGTGAGGCAACATTCACTTAGCTGCATCAGGTTGGTTGACCGTAAAGAACTTCCTTTGGTCTTGTGAGACTTGAACTTGAAGGGGGAAAAGAAAAAACATATGAAAGATATACAAGACCAGAGGAGAGGCAAAAAGGGGTGCCACTTAAACCAAACCTAAACAGGTTTCCTCAGCTATGTTTTATCTAATTTTCAGCAGCAATGTTCTCATAAGAAAATGATCAAACAATATGAAACCTAATGAAGTCCGGCTAGAAATCTATGTACTAAGAGTTATCGAGTTGGCCAGATTGAGTTCGGTTGGCTTAGACCGACGAGTGTATTGATAGATCTTCACCCAATAGCACTTCCTCCTCTTCCTCTGCAGGTGGCAGCTCGTTGAGGTCGATGTTCAGTGGCTTCCGCTGTTGCATCTTGCTGGCCTCAAGAGGGGATGTCATGGGGACTCTGGAGACTGGGGCCGGCCCTGTCCAGTGGAATCTGTCGTGGCCCCCCATTCCCTGTCCAATCTGGAACTTCCTCTTGCAGATCTCGCACTTGTGCCACTTACTGCTATCGATGTGATCAGTGTCATGCTGTGAGCTGGGATTAGCATTGGGACGACGATCTTGCGGCTGTACTGATTGACTTGGAATGCTCTTCACCTTGCTGTGGCTCGTTTTGTGGCCACCTAGGGCTTGATATGATGAGAACGATCTGTTGCAAACGCTGCATCTGTAGCTCTTCCGTGTACCTGCAGGATCACCATCTACCTGCTTGTCATGATTCTCTGCTGCGTCCAACTCATTCAATCTCCTCTTCTTCCTCATCTTCTTCCCCTTGTCCTCTTGGTAGGATTTGAACTCTTTCCCAGATGTTTGGTCAGCATTACCTTTATCAAGGGCAGCATAGGGCTCCATCATCCTCCCACGAGCAAAACACGTGCCTGATAAATTCAACTGAGAGAAGGGCTCGATCTTGGCCTTAGACAGTGATGAGGAGATGAACTTGGAACCCAAGTCTTGTTGCCCCAGACCACTGGAGGATGTGATCGCTGCCCCCCTTCCTCGCTTGCTGGTCATCGGCCAGCCTGAGAGGGACTTCGATAGGTCAACAACAGCTGGTTCCAGTGCAGGCCCCATGATCGTAGTATCTGAGCCATCAATTTGATCACTGACCACAGTGGATGAGCAAGAGAACTTCGGTTTGGCCGCACTAGAGGCTGGTGGCCGCATACCCCTCCATTCCCTCTCCGGGTGTGTCCTCATATGCCCGTAGAGTGACTTCATCGACTGGAACTCCTTCCTGCAGATATCGCAGACAGCTCTCTGACCATCAAAGACCAACCGGAACGCCCTAACTTTCTTGGCAACGCTCCTCTCACCTACGCTGTGAATCCTCATGTGCCCATACAGCGCTTGTCTCGATCTGAACACTTGCTGGCAATGCTTGCACGAGTGAGACATTGAGACGAGCAGCTGATCCTGAAGATTTCTCTCCACACTCGACACCCCGTTGCCCTCCCTGGCCTTACGGGACTTTTCCTCGAGTCTCCCACCTAGGCTTGCAACTTTGGAGGACTCGTCTTCCTGCATCAACACACCAAAAAGCTCAGCCGATTCCGCGGAGTACTACCCGATTGTGCTACCAAACCTGAGACCTTTCACCGAGAAGAAACAAGGATTCTCAAGAATTTTTTCACTGGGTTACGTAGCGAACAAGGAATCCAGAGGAGGCCTCTGACCTTACTAACTAGAAAGCTCTTGGACTCCGGACCAGACTCGGGTTTTGTAGAATTCTGACGATACTGACACAGAGAGCGGATCACGGAGACCTGATAAGGCAGAGGAAGCAGATAGAGAGAGAGAGTGGGGGAAGATTTGTAACGACTAGGTCAGTTTGACAATTCCCTGAAAATCTTCCACGGCCGTAACTAAACAAAAAAAACTTTCTCTGGTCAAAGTGCTACCTAGTCTTATGATATCATCAAGAAAAAAAACAATTCTTATGGCATCACTTTGCTCGATCAACAGCAATTTCCTTATTTATCTGGAGATTCATATCATACAATATTATAATCTTTTCCATGGTCGAAATTGCATTTTTGGTTATCTTTTTCTTTGTTGTTAAACACACACACACATATATGTAGTTGACTAAAACTGAATATACTCCTGAATATATTGATATATTTGCTTATCAATACATTAATCTAATATTGTACTAACTTCGATCCTGTTCGATCTCATATCACAGTCAGAACTTCAAATCCGATTTTGTGGAGATAATGTGAGGGATATTCGGATGTCGAACCCAGAGAGAGTTCAACAAACAATGCTTCTGTAGTTCGAACTCATGCAGTTAAAGAGACTCAGCAGCCTCCCATCCCTTGGAGAAGATTGCAGGTATAAAATCTAAGTTAGGATATTCCAATGCGTCTACAGATAATGGGGAATGAACATTCGGGTGGATAAGATTCAGAGTTTCGTGGCAACCCGATAACGAGATAATAAGTGAGAAGTTCCATTGGATTGATATTCACATCTTACAGAGAAAAGTAACCACGGCAGATACAGGTGGTACAAGCAAGTCAAAAAGAGGAGGTGATCGGCCGAAGGAGCTGGGGTCGTAGCCGTTGCTGGTGGTGGCGAGGATGTAGTAGGCGACAATGTGGCCGATGGAGCCCCAGGCGAGGACATCGACGACGTTGAAGCCGACGGGATCGTTGGACTTGAGGAGGCTGACATTACTCCCTGGCCCTGGTGTCCCCGGCCTCGAAGTGCGTCAAATCGTTCTGCTCAGGCAGACCCTGCTTTGCCACGTTGGAAGTTGAAGAACACGAACCTCCCCAGGAACGGCGACAACCCCGTGCTCAGGCTTATAACCACCGACGGGTCCAGCTCCGCCTTCACAGCTACTCCCTTCCTCCTGTCACCGGTGGAGAGCTTCACTGCAGCTCTGGCCTTGGGGCCAGCCAGGGGCTTCGTGGACGGCGGTGAAGAGGGCCGAGGAGGTGGATGCTGCGGCCTTCGTGGCTTTCTTCCTGGCGGAGGAGGCTGACGAGGAAATGAAGAATATCTACTGTGTGTGAATGGGACTGATGGAGAGACGTATGTGGGGATCTGTACGGGAGATTTGTGAGGAGGGGGATGGCAGGAGAAAGATTTATTGAGCATTACGTGGCAATCTCTCAGTGGCTACTTTTGGATGAGAGAGTTTTTGGGTCCACGTGGCATCCTTTCATCCGTCTTGCTCGCTTCACGTGTCCATCAGCAGCTCCTTTGCCTATTTCCTGATTTATTATCACTTTGCCTTGAACTAACGGACAATCAAGTTTTACACCCCGAAGTTCTTTCTTCTTATCAATTCACTCCCTTCACGTGTTGGGTTTGGGATCGAGCCGTATTCTTGTACTAGGCTCTGTCATTCTTCTACATGTGATCGATCAGTCTCTGGCAATGTATAGATAAAAAAGGGGTCAAACACTATAACACCTATGTAAGCCATCGGTGGTTTGAGGGTCAAAGTCAAAAATTCAAAATTGCTTGAGGCAAGTGGTTTTGACGTGATTGGAAAACCTCCAGGCGCATTCATACACAGAGATATATCTAATCCTAGTTCTAGGTTAATTTCAGGTAATCCAAACCCCACCTATTGCAATATGCAGAAGATGCATGCTCGGTCCCGAGAAACCAGACAATTAGGATCGTGTGAGGGGGTGGGGGGAAGGAAATTGATTTCGAATTCTACAAATTGCAGGTGTCACTAGCGATCAGGCAGTAGCTGTGGGTTAGAATGAGGTGCTAAACATGCAACGGCCATGCACAGCTGCGGGCAGGCTTGCGTTGCGATACTTGGCACTTGGGAGTGTGGAGATGGGTCGAGTCGTTCTCTGATATTGCAATTCGTTGTGTATGCGAAGAATGGATTTGGCTTGAACTGTCTGGTGAACTGTTCGGATGAGAAGAATTTGCCTGTCCTTGAATTCATAGAGAAGGTCTTATTTACATCAATTCCCATCAATGTCCGTTGGGCTGAGAGTTGAATTATTTCCTTGCAAACATGTATACGTGTATGGGGAGTACATTACCCTGCTGCTTTCTAATGTCTCACTGTTCCATAACTGATCTGCTCTAAACTATGGGATTCATCAAATCTTCAGAAGGCAAATCCCATAGGACACAGTCCGAATTGAACAAACAACCAGCTTCATTCATCCTCCCGTCTTTCCCGCCTTCAGACTCCTCCCCGTTCTCATCTCCATGCCTTCCTATCAACCCGCTTTCACCACAGAAGCCCCGGGTCCACGGGGACGCATCCCCTCCATTCATGAAACTCGTGGGGCCATAATGGAACTCTGGCTCAGGGAAAGAGCTACACGATCCAATGAGGTTCCCGCTCGATGTCGTGCCCGCCAGGTCCCATGACTTGCTTGGAGGTACTGGCAGAATAGTGTCATTGTGTTCTTGGATAGCCCTTGAGAGGCCGAGCTTGATCTTCTCCACGGTGTTATCTTCCTTCTCGTCCTTCATGCCAGTGTTGTTATAAGGGGATGAGGTGTTGCCCACAAGAGAGGGTTCCATCGGCTGGTGGAGCTGGAAGTTGACGCGTTTCTTGGCGAGGAGGTGGAGCATCTCGTCCTTGAAGCAGCCGAGGGCAGCCTCTGCGAGGTGGGAAACATGGGGTGGTGGGAGTGTTGTGGCTATCTCTGCCATTAGGTGGGAGAAGGGTTTGTGGGTGACTGGATCGATTCCCATGCCCGACAGCTTCTTCTTCAGCTTTGTGTTCCAGTAGTTCTTGATGTCGTTGTCAGTGCGACCGGGCAGCTGTGCTGCGATCAATGACCACCTGAGATATCAATGTTCCCTGATTCAAAATCCAGTTTACCGTTGAAAAGAAGCCTTAGAAGAGAAAAGACAGAAACGGTTGTTTGGTGTGAAAGGAAGAAATTTCCAGGGATCGAATCCATATGATGAAAGAAGGGTCAAGCACTTTGGCCGGGTGGATTGTATTGTAACCTGTTGCCAACAACAGCATGAAGCCTCATTATTGTCTGCTCTTCTGCTTCTGAGAACTCGCCGTGCTTGAGGTCTGGACGGAGGTAATTGGTCCATCTCAGCCTGCAGCTCTTGCCACATCTTTGGAGCCCTATAATGCAAGTCAAACAAAAGAAATACATCATCTGAAAATTTGTTCTCTTTTGGCATGGATTACGAATTTCATGTATCAGCATATAGAGATGATCACCGGCATTCTTTGGGATGAGGCGCCAGTTCCGAGTCCCATGCTGGGCAATGTAAGAAGAGAGCTTGTTGTCTTCCTCAGGTGTCCACTGTCCCCTTTTTACCCTGTCCTTCTCACAGCACGGAATGCGTCCCATATCTATTGTTTAACCTTTTCTTCTGCTGCTTCCCGTCTAAAGAAATTCCGGTGGATAAGCCCTCGGACCAGCAAAAATGTGAGAAGAAAAAAGGGGGATGTTTCTGTCTACTTGCCCGCCTTTGCTTGCAGCCTAGGAATTTGGCATGTTTTAGGGAAAATAGAACAAGAAGGCGATGTGTATGGTTTGTTTGTTAGGCTAATGAATATTTCAGATTATGTGAGAAAATGTTGAGATGGTTTTAAATTTATATTGAATAGGTCTGATAAGGAATGAGGAGAGAAACAAAGAGAGGGAGAGGGGAGAGTTTGCATCGAAGGCGCATGATTCAAATAAAGAATTCAACGCCCCATTGAGCGTGTGAATTGAGATTTGCTGGTAGCTCACCCACAAGACATGCACATCCTCGGGTCAAAGATGCTCGTCGACTGCCGCTTTGTTGGGTTGCTGTCAGTTTTGATCACACAAAATCGAACCATCGACAATGTTAAGGCTATTCCACGTGCATATCCTCCTGCAGATTTCCCATCGAACACCTCACGAACAGTGTCCTCAGGTCCACACAGCCCTGCGGCGAATGAGGCCATGGAGAGGATGGGTTCCAATTGGTTCTGTAACCGTACTATATAAGCTTGTTGGATCGGGACAACACAAGTGAAAGCAGGAAGATGCAGCTAATTGGCTGCTCATGGAACGGGTTGGCTGGTCCTTTCTGATGATTTTAGTTTGCACAAATCCACCGGAAACCAGAACAAGGGGGTGGAAAAATTATCCATATCGAACATTCTTTTGGCTCTCTCGTGTGTTCGAATCTTACCAGACATATTTCCCACTTCTCAGGTTGCCGGAGTTTATTTTGTTGGAGGAAGAAATGGCCGTCTCTGTGCTTTCTTACAGAGGAATATTTTCGAACTGTAATGATGCTGCTTCTAACCAAGCACATCTCCCATTTTCACAGCTCAAGTCTCTTTTCTTATCCATCTCCATCCTGAACATTTGCCCTTTGACGAACTGGTCATTCGAAGAGTTGACTTCTTTTGCTTGTAGTTTTGATCTTCGGATCTGGAAAACTTGTCTCGGCCTCGTCGACCAGACTTCCTGGATTACAGGTTTCTTCAATTGGTTCACATATCCCCACTTATGTTGCATCCCTTCCGAACACATTCAAATTGAGGAAGCAAAGCACAAAAGGCTTCACTCATTTGTCGTTTCATAACCGAGACCGCGGTCTGGGCTGTGCCAAATAAGAGTGTCACCAAGTACATGCAAATAAGACGCCAAGGCAGCATAGCTGAAAGCTGAAAACTGTGAAAAACTAAAATATAACATGCGGAAGAAAATGGAGATAACATGAATATATGGTGATTAAAAAATCAAAATCATGATAATATTATTATGATATTTGAATTTAAAAAATATATATGATAATTTATCTATTTATAAGTTTAAAAGATTAACTAAATAAGAAATTGATACATCTAAATTTATTACAATAAAATATTATCAAATCATAATATATCCACTAATATAAATATCATATATTATCATATTTTCAAATATTTAATTTCTTAATATAATAAATATTATCTATAATACTCTCAGTTAAGATGAGAGTATAGCATAGCGGAATGCACATCTTGCACTTTCGTATTTGAAGTTGAGTAGTGGTTTCTCAACCCAATAATAGGAGAAAAATCAACTCGAGTATTTTGACTTTAGAGGTCGAAAGATAATATTAACTTGAGACTTCTACATTCAGAAGTCTAATGAATCGAATTGAGCCATATTCTCTTTTTGGTTTCAGAGGTCAAAATTGATTTGAGTATTATAACTCCATCTTCATCATCAATATCATTGGCCCGATCGACCTGCTATGATACCATGTGAAAAACTAAAATATAACAAGATGAAGAGAATGGAGATAACATGAATATGTGGTGGTCAAAAGACCAAAACTACGGGAATATTATTATGATATTTGAACTCAAAAAAAAATATGATAATCCATCTATTTGTAAGTTTAGAAAATCAACTAAATAAGAAATTGACATATGTAAAATATCCAAAGTTTATTCTAATAAAGTATTATCAAATCATTACATATCAACTGATATAAATAGCATATATTATCTTATTTTCAAATATTTAATTTCCCAATATAATAAATATTATCTATAACATAAACAAACTCCACAACCACACTGTATGTGAACCTTGTACTTAAATGGGTCAATAGTACATCTCACATCAATTCTTCAGTCTCATATCAACTGTATGAACTAAGGATTAGTTAAAGGTTGAATTTGGCACTAATAAGAGATATAAATGACCCTACAAAGCCCACAACACTCACTAGGAAGCAGAAAAAGCTTAGTGTCCTAAAGACAAGCCATTTCCTAGTCCAGGCCTCAATCTTCCTCTGCAAAAAGTACATCTCAAATGGGAAGTATATCGCCAGGGGCCAAAAGTTGATGGCCCCCAACACCCCAAGGACCGAGTTAAAGTACGGGAAGGCCATCGCAAGCACAGTTGTGGATGTGACATACAATGTTCGAAAGGAGAGCCTGAACAAGTTGACGCTGAATTGCGGGAGGAATGGAGGTTTTAATGTGTAAAACTTGCTTACAAAGATGCTGTTCGGGAATTTCTTCATGAACCACCGCTCAAATGTGGCAAAAATCGGCTGACTGAATATCTGGGATAGAAATCATAAAACATATCAACAACAGTTCACTTTTGTCCTGAACCTTAAACGCATTTTCTATATTGATGTCACTTTGGTCATTTAGTATCTGAATCTGATTCCTTCATACTTAACAAAGCGACGACGATTTTCCCCTAACTACCTCTATATTGACCTGTCTATATAAAAGAATGAAATTGGAACATGATGGGATGAAATTCAAGAACGGTTAGACTCTAAAAAAGTGTTTTCCTTTTGCTGTGAAGGCTTTGAAAAGCACACGATGTAAGAAGAGTTCACATGGAAAGCAATTTGAGTGTGTTGCTAAGTACCTGATATCCTCCTACCAAATGAACAATGATGCAGACGTTCGCAATGTTGATGAGCCAGTATGGCTCATAGAATCCAAAACCTGTCAGGAGATTTCCAGGTGCACTGTCCCCAAAAGCTGCATACCCGAAGCACCCGCAGCAGAAGTAAAAGAAGGTTGTGACAAAGATTGCAATCATTGATGCCTTCTTCATCGTCTGGTTCTCTGGTGGTGGTGACCTCAAGGTGTTCTTTATACAGTGAGCATATTCATGAGACAACATTTTACTATTAGCCCTCTATTTGTTAACTTGTGTATATTATTGTCGGATGAGAAAACTGATCTGACCAAGTGTGTTCAAAGTTTACCTGTATCTCAAGAAGAATGAGAGAGTATGGATATGCGAAAGCGATGTCTCCTAAGGCCTCAAAGACGGTCCATACTTTTTTAGCAGAACTAGACTCTGTGACTCCCGAAATTCCTCCCTTAATTCTCCCATCTCCTGCAATTTCCAGAAACATATGAAAAATCCTCTCTCAAGTATATGCTCTGCAAACCATAAACTACCATGTACATGACAAGACACGTCATCACTTCCTGTGATTATATTGGGCTATTCCTCACATTCACATGAAAATGAAGGATTCATGTTATCTTAGAAGGCAGGGGATACATAGAGAATACCGACCAATTACTTTGGCAAAACCTAGTCCAAGACCAATAGACGAGTAGCAGAAGGACATGATAGCAGACATCCATGAAAGCAATGCCATGTTATGGAAATCGGGAATCTGTGACACGATTATCTGAGCAACTCCAAATATCACCATATAGAAACTATCTTTGGACTTGCAGCCAGCCTTGCGCCCTTCTTTGTGGTAGCAGTTTGCCCTATGAATAGCCCTGCATCCATAGAATACAAACCTAATGAATTTCTTGTCATTTGATGAGTAAAATATGTTCATGCTCATAGCAAAGCAAATACCAAAATCAAAGACAATTACAACAACCCCAATTGATGATACCTCATAGAGGTTGAAACAGTGATCACATAAGCAACTGCTGTCACATACATGCTCAGATACTGAAGCAAACCGCAAAGCACCATTCTTTTGTGGCCTGAAATATACCATTTTCTACCAGATAATGAAGATGAACATACAGTAAAGTATTCTCTTTGCAAGTTAGATACAGAGAGAAAACCATGTCTCCAGTGCATATTTGGCTGAAAGAAGAGGCAAAAAACATTCTCTCAAATTGCACTTTAGGAACAGTCAATTGAAGAAACAAAAGAAGATTCTTATGGGTATAGTTTTCTGCTTCTTCGGATAACAAGTTATAGCTTTCAAAGAGAAATGTGGGAGATATCCATGCAAAATCTCCACAAAATTCAGCAATATATGTGTATCTTTTCTACGAAACACATGCAGAAAAGTAGTTTTCCTACCAAGATTTACTCGGACAGCATCCATGTAAGAGTAATTGCGCTGTCCCTTTACAGAGTCCGGAGTGCGGTAACAGTCAGAAAGCATGGAAGCCGAGACATAGGTGATGATAGCAAAGCAAAGCAAAGCAATGGGGCCTCCTATCCACCCGAGTTGCGCAACGCTCCATGCTAAGGACAGAACTCCAGAGCCGATCACACCAGTGATGATGTGAGCAACACAACTGCCCAAGGTCCCTGCTCGAGAATAGACCTTAACAGATTAACTTGAACATTCATAGACCAACATCTCTGCGATAAGACAATAGTTCTATGCAGTGACTCCAGCTGTGCTCTAACTCAGTTCTGTGAGCAGACATGGGCTTAACAGTAAGAAGTCGAAGATGCTACCTGTTCTCTTAGGCTGCCCATCATCGTCCAAGGAAGGATCAGCCTCCTCGAGAGAATGTTGACACGCCATATTCAAACAGTGTGCAGAATACTTGATAGGTTTTTGTTATGCCTAATATGGGGGGCCTGAAGTAGAGTGGATTTAATAGAGCAGCAAGAATCAAAAGTCAATCCCCTTGTATGTCTAACTAACCAAGAAGACCGAACTTTGAATATTGACGGTATCCCAAATATCTCCCAATGATAATTGAGGAAAAACCAGTGACGGACAATATGCACGATCTTTAGTTAATGCATTCATGTTCCTGCTGTATTTGAATGTACAACTGCTACCTTTACAATTTTGATGATTGCATAAACGCCACCGTTACATGTACACAAGAAGGAAACAATTTTCATAACAGGCCCAATGGCTTTAACTGAAATGATAAGTAAGTGACAACGATAAAGAAAGCTTGAAAAGAAAAATCTTTTTCGATGTTTGGCCCCCAATTCTCGATCCTTGCTTTGGGACATAATCAACAATGCAGCAAGAGCTATTTGCCTTCTAACAAAATAATAGAACCATGTCGGACTGCAACATGTTGCATTATTCATGCAAAGTACAATGCAATCCTTTGTTCTCTAACAGGTGGAGGACGGAAAAATGGATCCTTTACGGCTTCTGAAATTGAAGTGTTTCTCAAAAATTACAATATTAATCACTGCTGTGTTAACGTTCAAATACTTCGTCTGTAAGGTACTCCAACGGTAGATTCAACAGAGGAAGGGACTCGAGAATCTCACAAATCAGAATGGGGACAGGGAATGACCGGCGATCCAGTGGCGATCCCTCTCCTTTCTCACTTTTCCCAAAAGGTGAAGTAACTGACAAGAACATCAATCTTGTCTTTGCCTCAAGAGAGATTCCTTCCCCTGTAGAGTGGCTTTAAACTTCCACTGCTCAGCGGAGAGACTCTTCTTTCCTGAATTATTGGAGATAGAAAAGCTGGGTTTGCTTTGGTTGGGAAAAAAAGATGAGAACTTTGCTGAAATTTTCCTGAGGATGAATGGATGAATGAACGAAATGATCATCGAAGGGACAGGATAAACCTCCGCTGATTGAAGAGTTGCCCACTGAACACAGCCTGACATCCGCTGGCGCTGGCCCCACGACGTGCCTAGTCGGATCCTATTCCTATTGACGGACGGTGCAAGTAACAGAATTGTTGAGCAAAGAAGAAGACAACAGAATTGACAAGAAATGGAAAAGAAGACAATAGAATTGACCATAGTTGTCTCATTAAATTTTTTAATAAGTAATTTAATTATTAGATTGAAAGAGTTTATGATTTTTTTTTTCAAATATTAATCCAATTGCATATTAATTTTAATGTATGTTTCAACCCACCGTGGGCGTGATAGAGTGATTCGGCACTCATCATCCTAATAAGAGAACTCGAGTTCGAGTCCACCTGTGACGGGAAACTCTTAATCCCTTAAATGAGCCAACCCGGAACGATTCGAATTAATCAACTGAACAAAATCCAACTGCATACCGGCGATTTATACAAAAAAATATATTGCATCATTAGGAAACACTATCCCACAATACTATATAATAATAATAATAATAATATAATTTTGGGATAATATATATATATAGACATTAGAATATTTATCTGTTAGCATACTTTTCTTATTTGCCTTACTTTCCTTTCTTAATTCTGAAGATGAATTAAGTAGTCATATATATATATATATGGCAATGACACGAATGAATTGACCTTTTCAAGCCTAGTCAAATTTGTCATGTGTGGTGTAAAAGCAACAAAAAGAAGACAATAATGAGAAGTTGGACTTGTGCGGTTACATTGCCAAAAAAATTCGTGGAATGTGATCCCCAAAAATACAAGATTACTATGGCCAACAAATAATATATTTTATACAATAATTATATCATATCATACTACTTGATATAAAAATATTGCATAAATAAAAAAGAATTAACCAACTCCAAAATAAAATATAACTATTTAATAAAAAATAATATTTTACTGTTATAATATAACTGTTATATAAAACACTAAAAAGCACGCTCCCATCTAAATAACCGGGCACCAAGACTTTGCATGGAGATATTATAGAAGATTCAAGGGAGGAGAATAAGCCTTTAAGGGCACACCTGCATCCTCAACATTTAGCTCGCACGGAGCTATCGTACAACGTGCATGGATCCTTAACGCACGTGGCAATTAATGGCGGTAGAAAGAAACGCTTTTGAGTTTTGTTTTTTTTTCCTAATAATCTCGGGCAATTGTTTTGAAATAGTATCAATTTATTTTAATTTTCTGAACCGAAATTATAATTTTTTAAGTGTAATATAATAAATAATAATAATAATTTTTAAAAAAATTAATAATATATGATTATATATAAATAGTTATTTGAATATTTTATTTAAATTAATATAAATTTTAGATTAATCTATCAATTATATAATAAAAATATTATTTTAAAATATAAATTATTTAAATTTATTTTTAAAAAATAATTAATTTGTACAATTCGTACATGATCTAGGTCTCCCGAAGTACAAAAATTTCGTAGTCGGACAAATATTTTCAGTCCACCCGATTTTTCGTGCCGTGTTAGCCTGAATTGTCAACTCTAGAACCTCCACATAGCCATATTACCAGCATTACACAAGATACCTTCTCCTACAATAGGATTCCAAGAAATTTTCCGATTGAGGGGGTTAGGGCTCTCACGGGGCGGCCGAGACCGTGCCGTGTGCAAAATGACTTCAACCAAACTTTTATTTTTAGTAAAGACCAGGGCAGGAACAGTCGCGCCGCCAAATGAACCCCAGATGGCCAGATGGGCAGACCAGGTTCAGCACGAGGTGGAAAAAGCAGATCCAGGCAGGGTTCCTAGAGGTAGTCTGATGCGAGTTAAGGCTGAATCGAAGCGAATTGAGGGTATGAGGTGAAGAATGAAATTCGCAGCAAGAGATAGAGGGGGTGGGAAGGGAATGTGTGGAAAAAAAGAGTTGTATTCATGTAACTTGCCCCTCCTTGGATATCTTATACTGATGCCCATTGTAACAGACGTAACAGTCATTTTTAAATCAATGGCAATAAACAAAATGAACTCTAGAAACCATGGCAATTTGTTTTACTCCCACTGCCATGGAGTTAAAAAAGATACTGGCTTTTTTGAGTGAAAGAATCAGGCATTTTCCCATCTAAACTTTTCTCAGTTGGATCCCGAATCCATTTTCCCTCCCTTTTGCTGGGTACAATGGGAAGGGGTTCACTGTGGTTACCAAATCAGTGAAGTATTGATCACCGTGTCAGAGAGTCCACTATCAGTACTGGTAGTTCTGTCCAGCAAGTTAATATCAATTCTAATAGTTTTCCTCTCTTATGGATACTTGCAGGAGATCCACCAGGTGATAAATTGCAGGTACACGTTCTTCAATCGTGTGCCTCTTCCAATTTCAGAATTCAATTTATTCTTTGAATCTTATCCGCCGAAATTCTGTGCAATATGCCGTTGGTGTTGCTAAAGACTAAAATTTTGAAGTCTGTTGTCAGTCCAACCAACTATAGTGGTCTGAATACTACCTAAAGCATAGACTGCTTAAAATGTTGCTTCGTGAGGAATAGTAATGGGAGGGCAGGGGGAGACATCTTCAAATGCATCATATATGGTCTCTCTGGGTAAGACTTGTCATTGTCCTAGACATATCTACTGCAGGGAGCTGAATTTGAGGCAAAGGTAGCAAAGCTCGCGGAGCAGGGGTTTGGGAGGGTGGCAGTGGTACAGGTGCTCAGGTTTTTTTTTAATGGCAATGAAGAGCAGGCTTGCTGGGTTCCTCCTCGGGGGATGAAGATGGCCCCCTCGCAGCTCAATATACTCATTTATCTCACATTCATATTCGAATTTTATGCAGTTCTCTCATGCTGCCAGGGATTCAAGACCTTCTACTTATGTTAGGAAGAGAAATGTGTAACCAGAAAACATGTATGGTCAGCAATTCTTCTGAGAACAGTTACAGTTGATGCAGTCTATGTCAATGCTCTATTATGTAACAAAGTTGGATTCAAATGACATTCACAATCTAATGAAAACAAGTTGACACATAAATGGGTCAAGTTGAGAATTGCACCCCCCGACCTCCCTTTTTATTAGCCATTACAAACGCATAATTTCATCTACAAACAGTTTCCCTTTCCCCCAATGAAAATCAATATAAATCTCTCCTTTTTTAATGTAAAACATATGAATATATGACAAACCCCCAAGCATAGTTCTTCTCACTCTATGCTTCTTAGTTCTTCCCATCTGATCACGACAGCTCCCCAAAAACATAGTCCCCTATGGCTTCCCGGGCATGTTCGGTTTCAGGAACACCTTGAACGCTTTCTCCTCCCCGGTCCTCTTGAACTTGAGAACTGCTGGGCTGACTGTGATGGTCACTCCCGGTGGGGCCCTTACGTGCGACCTGTATGTGGCGGGAGGCCCACGTTCTTCACCCTCCGTCTGACCACGGCCCCTTTGTCCCCTAGGCTGTGGACTGTGATGGTGGGCAAGTTGAGGTCCACTACACGGGCTCCCTTGGGGCATCTGTAGGTTCCGTTTGTGAAGAGTGCGATCGTGCTCCTGTTGTAGGAGCCCCTGCCGCAGAGGTAGTCCACATCGTCGTTGCCAGGAGAAAGCAGGCATCTGCAGAACATACAAGAGCAAAAGCAGCAAACAGGATGAAACTGGAAACCTCATTACCGCCTCGAATCTAAACTCCCCCTCAAAATCCGAACGAAGTGACTGTGCAAGTAGAAGCAGCAGCTCTGCCCGAGAATGCTCTGTTTGTAGCCGCTGCTGCTGTCCTATTTATTTGAGCATAGGGAGTTCTTTCTAGAACTGACGGATTAACTTCGACCCTGAAAGGAAACACGTCAAGGAGTGGATTGATTCTGAGGGAGGGTTTTGGGATGAATGTTAGCATTTTGCAGTTATGGTACTGTTGAGGAATTATTGACCTTAGAGTATTTATTGTTTATATATATATATATATATATGTTCTTCATTTTGTTTTGGAACCGAGTACTAGACTGTCAGTCTGGGGAAATTTCGGACCGGATACTTTATGTTGCATGTATTGTCAGTTCCAACCATATATATATAGTCTTGGAGTTTGTTAAAGTAAGGAGTATTAGAGATTGCACCCAAAAAAAATCAAATAATTCATCAAATAACCAAGAAAAAAATGTGCTTAATTAGTTTTATTTTGTATTGCAGCAAGTATGGATACTGAGAAGTGGTTCCAGGCATGCCCATATCCACTCACTCGAGCTCATAGCTGGATAGCGCATATTGTCTGGTGGGGGGAGGCGAAATGGTTCCTAATGAATGAAACTTCGGGAAGCAAGAGGAACTGAACGGGAGAGTAGATTCTCCAAGATGGGCAAGCTTGAATATCTCCAATTCCTATTATTATCCGCCTGCACAGAAGTTATGAATGATGCTAATAAGCCTATTGGAATTTCGGGAGAGCATTGTGTTGGTCCCCACCAGTGGTCCAAGGCAGCCTTCTCTGCCTCATCTCCACTCATCTATTTTTGCAACACCATTGGATGCTTAGTAGAGGGGGAATAGTAGAAGAAGTCAGTGAGATTTTACTTTCAGAATGTGAGGAAGATTAATATGATCAGTTGTCTTCAGCCAGAATACTGACAAAATCAGAGTGAGAAACTGACCGAGTCACAGGAGAGAGACTATCTAGATGAGCTGGATTCTTGAGAAACTCTCTGTCTGAAGAAACAATTATATCGAGCACAGCAGAAGCTGAGAGAGCACATCCACGCTCTGAAAAGAATGAACCTAAGAATAATAATTACGACTCATCTGGGATTGGGAGAGCATCTACGGAGCCAGTTAATCTACCTGATATGGCAGTCCCTCAATGTTTTGACTGAAAATTGCCCTGTAGACAAATACCATAGCCTCATCGCAGGATACCAGATCCTCTTGAGACTGTTTCATGATCCCCACAGTTAGGATCATGATATGGTTTTTGATGAAGTCAATGTGGAGACATGTATTAAGATAGACAGGATGTCATGGAAATGAGAACAATTTCCGCATCTGCTCTGAGTGTGGTGTAGAGCCTAAAGGACTCTCAGCAGGAATTCTTTCTCGGTGGGTCTCAGTTGTCAATCAGCCGGCAGCAAAGCTTTAACCTACACAGTTCGGAGCAACACAAAGCTTAGGAAGTTAGGAACCTTCTGAAGGAGCACCATGATACATTTTATGGTTTTTCTTTGACATCTCTCACGAACAAGTACTGTGTAGGTGCCAAGATACAAGATAGAGGATCAGGTTTATGTCGGTCTTTACCATCATGTGATGATTGAAATTAGAAGAGACTGTGAGTTTCATTTGACCTGAGATAGGAGACTGTGGATGGAATCTGAATAACCGGAACCTGAAACAGATATGCATATGACGATGGAAATTGCTTTGACGGCTTCTGTTTCCATCTTTAGGGATCCCTTCCATAGAAAGGCTCCTTCAGATATCACAAGCAACGACACATGATCTGGATGAAGATCTAAAGAGAGCAATATATTATATATCTCTGCCTCCAATCGGAAAGGTAAGATTTTGGCTGATGAAGGATAAACATCTGCTCGCATCCCGTGTAACCTTTTCAATGCAGTTGAAAGACACAGCTGCAGTTCTTAGCTCTAGTTGCAGAGGTTTTAATAAGTCAACTTTACCATGTCATTTCATGGATATACAGTAAAAGGAGACTACGAAAATTGATCTTTGGATGGATACAATGCTGTACAATAGTAAGTTTGTCAAGAGAAGGTCTTAAGCCTTGTTTTTTGTCTTGTTGCTGTTAGCGTTGTATCCCCCTCGTCTTCAGGGGACTATTGGGAGATCTCAAAGGTAATATATAGTAATCTCCTGTCTGTCTGGATAAAGGTTATTTCTGCGCAAGAACAACTCTGATCCCTCACAGTGTCTCGAAACTTTTGCTCTGTTTGGTTGCAAGAACAGACGTGATCCCAAAGGGAAGCAATCGGTATGATCTTTATGTGCGGTACATGATCTCTGCTACCTTCCTCGTGGACATATTCTTACTCGAAGACGCAACAATGGCTGTCCATTTGGTCAGACATAGCAGCTACTACTCCATGTGGGTTCAACTCGACAGCTCCGGATCTGTGTTGCAGTTTCAGTTTCTTGATATGCGAGTTCATGTCAAATGACTGAAAGGGCCATGGTATGCGACATCGCCACTCCTCACTCCTGAAAGAAGCACAGCTCGGAACCTAATAAACCGATGGAGAGCCCTTCTTGCTTAAATTCATGACGGTGAACCCATCACCAAAGCACGTGTGTAAAGTTCAGTCAGCAAGTGTTTACTACGATCTCCACCCGTCAAGCTAACCATATTCTCTAATCGGATCTTATGGACTCGAGTCTTTTGGGGCTCAATGGATTTAACGTTCAATGGGTCAAACTATTTATTAACCCACCCAAAGGAGCTTGAAGGCCCATTCTCAACGTGGCGACTCAGTGGATCAGTTGTACCTATCTTGACAAACACACACACACGTATACATTTATGGGCACACTAAGAATTCATATATATATGTTCACCTCAGTTATTACGATCGAAGCGGATCGAGTAAACAAAAGGCGGAACAGTCAAATAAGTCCACCTCGATCATGTTGTTGAATACGGCACAGATTACGCGCCAAAGCTTCGGATGGAGGAGGAGGAGGAGGGAGGTGGGTCTTTCTTGGGTCGTCTATGGCGGATTAATTCCTCCCGTGCCTATCGTGTCATGGCCATCTCAATGTAGGGCGTAGGCGTAGGCGTAGGCGTAGGCTTGCATGGTGGTAAGATCAGGGCGATAGGCTCACATTTAATGGACTTGTAGTGTTCGTGAAGGCAACGGCACACACACACACACACACACACACAACAGACTGACTCGGTTTCGATCCTCCCTGCCTTTCATCATCTATACATCTGTTATCTGCATGTGATCGTAATCACAAAATTATATAAATCAATAAATCAATAAATCAGTGGGCGGGGCTATTTAAATATCGATGATTAATACGGCGGGGGTGCGTGATTGACCAGGAATTGCATGCATTACAGCCCATAATGAGAGGGCAGATTACTGAACAAGATAGCGTGGGAATCCCTCCGATTTTGGAGTGAACATCGGGCCGTCGGCTGTCACTCGTTCATTCACTACCGGCAGGAATCGAATCCGAATTGCTTGCTTTCACCAGGGATGAGTGAGTGAGAGTACACATGGGTACCCACCAGCCCTATTGCCTCCTGCTTGTATCTGTTCTAATCGGATGTTACCGATCCAATAATAAATATTATGATACGCCCGGAGCCTGCCAAATTGCTGAACAAGATCCCTCTCCCTGCGTGTGAAGAGGTTGTACGAGCATTGACGTATGGGCCCGTCGGTCGTCGTGAGACGTGGATCATCCATCTCCTGACTGTGTATGATCATGAGGAATAGATTGCCCAGTTATCCATGCAACACGCTGTTCGAGATGGGGACTCTTCATAGAATAATTAATTGATCGATCGATTTAAGACTAATTTGGATCGTATTACCTGTATATATGTATGAAGAACAGTGACTTCTCTCCTCTCCTCGGATCCCTCGAGAGAGGAAGTCTCCATTCTCTGATCACAACACGAATATCCGTGCTCTCATCTCAATCAAGCACTGAATTTGATGCGACGAAGAGGCAGAGGGCATCCGATTTTATCCGGCAGTGCCCCCCCGCTGGCAGCTTCCAATTAAGTTCTCCACAGCTGTTTCTGGCTGTGGCGTGTTATTGCTCGGTAATTTACCCAAACAACTTTGACCCATTGACAGGAAGGGCAAAAGCCTTTCTAATTTCTTTCCCCCTTTTTCCAATCCCGTTTTAGATAAATCCACCCGACCCACTCTTCTAAACTGGAAATATATATATATATATCGATTTATTTTTTTTAAAAAATATTTTGGTATGAAATAATACGACTGATGAGTTAGATAGGCATTTATCTGAAAATAGAGCTAATTAAATTAAAAGAGGAAATTGATTGATTGAGCATTAATGAAATTAGAAGGAGAACAAAAAAGCCCTTCAAATGTACCGGTTTGAATGTTTCAGTAGGCCTCTTTCTCTTCCGATGATATTTCAGATATTCGAATCTCGTAGGTAAATGTGATATGTGATAATTGGTAGAGCTTTACTCTTCTTCTTGTATTTTTTATGGGTCTGTTCCAACTCGGTCGATCGATCGACCATGGTTCGGGGTCTGAAATTTATTGAAGTTTCGGGTGAGAAGGAAGAAAGAACATCATTTTGTGATTTGGATACTGGCACGTAGACATGTCACGTATGTGGTGTCATTTCTATTCCTTGGACAGTTGATACATTTGACCACATCTGCTTTGATAAATATTATTATTATTATTATTATTATTATTATTATTATATATAGAGACCCAACAAATTGGATAGCTTCCAAAGAGAAGAATACGACGAAAATTTCCTTCTTCCTCTTCCTTTTTGGCAAATTTATAATCATAAGACGAATAATTAATTAATTAAAGATGCGAAGAAAGAAGATCTAATAAAAGGAACAAGTAATTAGGCGTAAGTGATGATCAGTTGGTAATCTAACAATACATATAATATGACAGGTTCAGTGTTAGAATCTCTCGATGCCGGTATAAGAGGTTTAATTGGTGGGCTCCATGCTACACAATGTAGTGTTTCGATGGATCAGTCGATTGTTACGATATCGGACACTATCGATATATAAAAAAAAAAGTAATTAGACATTTATAATATAATATAAAAGCATGGAAATGAACAAAATAAATAAATTGGTCAGTTAAAAAACGCGCAGGTTTTCTTCATTGTAATGAGGCGAGTCTAAGGTCGACGGTTTCCCGTTCAACCGACATTTACCGGAGCATTTGCCCCCTTTTCATTCCCCACCACCCACCCGTGACTCTTCCCCCCTTCTTTTGTTCTCACTCGTGATTTATATTTCATGTTGTGTGCGCTGTCCGGTACCCGAGATCCCATTCGGAATTCAAATCGGTTCGAGTTTGAGTTCGAGTTCGAGTCTGGCCGGTCTATTCATAAGGTGTAAGTGCTCTCTCGGCTATACGTGAAATGTTCTCTCCATGAGATCATGGTTGGTTAATGCGTACCAAGTTGAACTCATTAATTAGTTAAGCTCTCCGTCAATTAAAAAGCTAGCTGTCCCTCCAAGTAGTAACATGTCCTTCTACGTTCGTTGATAGCTTCCCTCTTTAATCTTCTCCATTCATCATCATCTCTCTCTCTCTCTTCTTCTTCTTCTTCTTCTTCTTCTTCTTGTTGGAAGCATTAATTTGTACGTTTACCTAGCTCTTGCATTCAGAGCTTCCTGCCCCCACCTGAAGGTATGCTCGCTCTTTCATCTCCCTCTTCTTTCTCTCTACCATCTCTGTCTAAGACATATGTGTCGTGGATATATACGTACATGCGTATGTGTTCCTTTTCATGATTGGACTCTCTGGGTTTCTAATTTCTTGGATATCAAACCCTAAGCGCTGGCCCAAGTGTTGATGATCATGGCACACAGGTGTAGTGGTCGGTTTCCTTGCTCGTTCTTCCTCTTCTTCTTTGAGAAATGAGAATATGGAGGTGAGTGAGCAACCTTCTCCTACTGCTTTACGTGAAGTCTAGTCCAGAAAATGGCCAGATTCTTAGTGCGTAGGGTTTTTAGCTTTCTTCCTTCCCCCTCTGAGTTTCGTGCCACTCCCGACATGCAATAGGATAGGTGGTCCTGAGTTCAACTTCTCGCCGGTGAGACTCCATGGATTCCTTTTATTTCCTTCTCCGATCCGTTTCAGGCATACGAACATCCTTTTATGATCATCCCACCAAAAAAAAAAAAACTCAGCATGATCTTCGTTAGATAGCATGCTGATGCATGTGTGTGGTGTTCTTTCCAGATAGCATTTATATGATGATGCCGAGCAACGGACAACCAACTCCCGTTCCACCAGGCTTCCGGTTTCATCCCACCGATGAGGAGCTTCTCTACTATTACCTCAGAAAGAAGGTCTCTTACGAGGCGATCGATCTGGACGTCATCAGGGAAGTGGATCTCAACAAGCTCGAGCCTTGGGACCTCAAAGGTCAGTGAAATTAAGAAACCCGGCCTTTCACCTATTCCGATCTTTTCATCTATGAAAGTGCTGCCATAGACCGATTTACAAGGAACTAGATTCACATGTATCTCTGTCAACAGATTATACGAAAGTGTACTGCAGAACAGTGTTCATTGATGAGCTCAGAGAGCAAATCTAGGGTGCCTTTTTTTCCCCTGATTAATTATGAGATCTCTTACGTGTGCTAAATCAACAAGCAATCATAATGGAAGTTCGTTCAAAAGTCATCGACATCATATATGTTGAGTGTGCCTAAGCTTAATATATGCAGAAAAGTGCAAAATCGGATCGGGGCCTCAGAACGAGTGGTACTTCTTTAGCCACAAGGACAAGAAATACCCGACCGGAACTCGAACGAACCGAGCGACCATCGCTGGGTTCTGGAAGGCAACTGGGAGGGACAAGGCTGTCCACCTCGGCAATTCCAAGCAGATCGGTATGAGAAAGACGCTCGTCTTCTACGTTGGCCGTGCTCCTCATGGCCAGAAGACCGACTGGATCATGCACGAGTATCGCCTCGAAGATGACACCACGGAAGTTCAGGTATGTGTCAATATTCAAGTATTGCCGGACTTCTTTGTTTTCATAGTGTTTTCTTGTAAATCCCTAATTTTTTTGTTTTAGTACTTTTTTTTTTTTTGAAAATTTCTTAACGATGTCACAGGAAGAAGGGTGGGTAGTGTGTCGACTCTTCAAGAAGAAGCATCACAGAGGTTTTCAGCCGACCGAAGCAGACGCTGCTGGCGACCATCAAGAGGAAGAAGATGATCGAACATTGCATGTGGATCTTCAGCACCCGATGATGATGATGACGATGAAGGGTCCTTCTCTCGGGGCAGTAAAGCAAGCGATGCACCAAAACATCCTGTATCCCTCATCTTATAACAGCGCTGCCGCATATAACGGGCATCTACCACAGCTGTTCAGTCCAGAGGCAGTCATCCCGAATGTGAGTTCCACCACCAACGCCGACAACGCCAACAGTCACGATGAAATACTCGAGGGCTCCCAAAACTTGCTGAGGCTCACGGCATCTTCCAGCCGCATTCTGCAGCATCAGGAGAGGGTGCCGTCGTTCAACGTGAACAGCTTATACGGGTCGTCATCGTCATCGGATTGGTCATTCCTCGACAAGCTCCTCGCGTCTCATCAACATCACAATCGTGCCCAGTGCGACCACAGCAAGCCTTCGTCAGCCTCCTTTCCATATCCTTCATCGTGCTGCCCGGGAGCACTCGAGGGGGCCTCAGACACCACTCCGCCGCCGCCAGCGCCACCGCCTCCTCAGAGCTTGTTTCCGTTTCAATACCTTGGCTACGATAGTTCTGTTGATCTCTTAAAGTTCTCCAAATAGAGGAGGAATTGGAAAACCCAATTCCCGTCTCCTGACATTTTTTTTTTATATTTATATGGACGAACGCCGTACGGCATTTTTATATCATCACCTTTTTTATTAATTTCATCGACGTGCCCTCGGCTACATCGGACCAGTAGGAAGTTCCGTAAGTTACATTCCATATTTTTATTCCTAGGAAGACACCGAGTATCCCCAGTACTCACATGGAAACAATCGCACCAGTGAATTTAGTATGTCTAGTTGATGCGTCAAATCAATTTAGTCGCGCGGGTTCTGCGCATGCTTCAAATTCGATCACTGACTCACGGTTTTTGCAAGTTCCACGAATCCGATGATGATTCTACGGATTCAATCCCAAACCAAACTAGAACTTTTACCCAGTTGTCTGAGAGTTGGACGGTCGTACGCGATTGCATCAAAGATATCCGTCAAATGTTGGATACGCATACCAATCCTAAGGGAGTTACTGTATAAAATGCCTAGGTCATACGACAAACATCACAGGTGAGTCGGGCAGCCTTCACGCATATATCTTTTATATGTATGTATGCCCAACACATTGAGGCAGATTATCAATGAGTCAATTGATTGAGGAGGAGTGCGACTATGGACTGCATATGCGCAGCTGGCACGGGAGGAGCCAGTCAAGCAACCAAAAGGAGGGGCCAAAAAGGGAAGTTGGCACGGATCATTATTACCCATTCAACCGCACCACCAGCTGGCTCTTCTGCGCGGTGTGGCTCTAACTCGATGGTGAAGTAGGATGGAGAGTCAGGCTTGGGCAGGCACACAGATCATGTCCCTTGTGGGGAAGCTGCCACAGCATTAGCAATGACCTCTCCAGGGGGCGGGTGGTCGAACTTGCAGGTTGCCCCATACTTGCACGTCCCAGTCTTCATGTAATATGGGCAATTAATTACTCCCTGCATGTTCGAAATTCACCTAAGACTGTTAATCAGCATGCGCTAATAGACTAGTTTAATCCTTATAAGCTGATGCTCCTAACAATATTTAGACACATTCAAGTGGCTAACTATATCACTTGCAAAGCTCAAGCTCAAGCTCAAGGTAATCTCTGATTCACTAAGCAAAATTCATAAAACTAAGATTTCTACCACGTGCAATCAATCCAGAGTGAGATCACAGTCAATCATCAGTGAGACTTAGCATGATGGAAGAAAAGATGAAGTACACAATTCAAATGTAGAGGTCAGGTATCTAAAACACCACCTCTCTCCTAGGTAGACCAGCAAGGGTGAGCTTGACTTCTTGATTTCGATTTGCCACTTTCTGTGACTGAGCTGTCCGGTCAAGAGGGTGATGGAACTTGCATCGTTCACCAAACTTGCATTCCCCAGTTTTCATATAGTACTACGAGACAGAATCATGTGGCACGTGTGAATTTTTAATGTCAGCTCTTTGAGTATGGTTCCTAGAAGACTCAAAGAAGTTAAAAAAAGAGCAAACCACCTCTGAGAATTATCAATTGTAAAACGGATTATACATATTCTGAATGAGCTGCTCTCTAGTTCATGGTACTATTATGAACCATACCCACTGACCAATCATTTGCCTAAGGCAGAATCATCTACTAAAGCATAAAAAATTGTCTTCTAATGAACAACTAGAGGAAAAAGAAAAAGAATAAACCAACTCAATGTTAGCTTTAAAAAAACAAAATAAATGTATTTCCTTTGTCATAATCTAATGAATAAATAATAAAAGCTAACCGAGTATGTCCACTAAAACCAGCAAAATTTATGGAGAATACATTTATACTTACATCACATTCAATCTGCCCAGGTCGTTGAGGGTATATAGGAGTCGTTCCTAGCTGCATAAGGAACAAGACAAATTTGAAGATAATCATGTATAGATTTAAAAGGTAAAATACAAAAGAAATGGCAAAAACAAAAGGAAATCCAAAGTTAAGAAAGGCAAACCAGTGGCATGTCAACTAGAGATAACAAGAATTTTCAAGCAAATAACAGCATGTCCTAATAGGACATAGGCTTGCAAGAAAAGAAAACCAAGATTCTCCAAAGCCAATCATGCATGGTTTGATGCCCACTTAATTGTGACACAATTTTCTCAAGTCTAATACAAGCTCATCAGCTCAAGTAGCTCCCATACCTAATCGAGCTTGATTGATCTTCTATCAAATTATCATTTTTTCCAGATAATTTTAGCCCAAAATAACAATTATACACCTAGCAAAAGTATGTTTTATCAAGGATTAGCTTGACTTGGGTAATATAAATCTAAAGTTCTACTCTACAATAAACTTAACCACATTTTGGTTTAGCATGATTTTGAGCCTATTCAGACTCAGTCAAGTCTCCTGCTCAAGTTTCATGATCCTAGTCGAACCAAACAGTATCTGGCACCACTCAGTTGGTAATACCCCAAAAGATGAAGAACTATGGTCTTACCACAGCCTGTGGCAGCGTAGGGTCAACGACTTGATAGATGGAGGCAGCAGGAGCAATGGAAATATTTGCAGTAGCAGCCGAAGGAGCAAGAATGCCATAATCTATGGCAGCAACTGGAGGATTGATTGCTGCAGAAAAGCCTCATTATCTCAAGAAAAACTTCATTTCATATGTATCTTTTTACAAGTTTCATTTGCATATATGAAACTATGTATTGTAACATTATAAGGCATATTGATGAAAGAAGAAACATACTATTCCGGTCTGGGTGATTATAACGGCAAGTGGCACCATACTTGCAACTAATGACCAGAAGGTGAATCAGTATATGAATATTCAAGAATATCTATCAATCAAGTGCCATTGCATAAGTAGCGTATTTACCTGCCAGTTTTTAGGTAGAATGGACAATCTACCTCACCCTACAATCAGAAAGAAACAACGTCATACTTTAGATTTATTGATGTATCTGATAGAGAATAAGAACAGTAGAAATAAAGATTTGATCAACAATGGCATTTCATCAGTTCTTCTCTATGAGAAATAGATACTTTAAAGCATTCATCAAGATGCACATTATGGTCAGTTAAAAGGCTTGAACCCGGAAATTGTCAGCAGAAATAGTAAGAAAGTCAGTTCAATGATACAACTGAAAAGATGCATCAGTAAAATATCTTCATAAAAACCTATTATCTGGGATAACACAAATAATATCAAGAGCCATATCTTCCTAGGTGCAACAGGAGTTCACCATGAATCTGAGTTAAGTAGCCCCAGAGTTTTGTTTGAGAAATTTGCAAAAAGAAATTATGGTAATAGCAAAGGGCTGTTAGTTCCAAATTTTCCAGTACACTTATTACTGACCGGTCTAATAGGAAGCCCTTTGGAATTATGCAACTGAGCTGGTGAGAATGTAACAAGAGGCTGGACATTTTTCCCATTTCCAGTTATTGCTCCCATCCTATACAATGAGTCTTTAAGCTCTCCATCACCATCGTCTTGCGTAGTTTGAAGCAGCTTAATATCCTTAGGGTGATGAAATTTACAGGTAGCCCCAAACTTGCAATTTCCCGTTTTCATGTAGAACTGTAACAGCATTTATACAATACATTATCCTAATTAATACATGCAAAAGCTTGTTTTTAGAACATTACCGGTGAGAGATCTTACAGCGCATGGAGGCTCCAGTGGTCTCTCAGGTAAAGCAGAAGCATTAGTTTTGTCAGAAGCACCCTAAAATCAAGGAAACATTTTAATAAATGAGAGGTTAACCAGAAAATTTAACCTTCTTAAAATTTTAGTCATGTTAAACAATAATTGGGGGTGTAATAGGATTACCACCTACCAAGGTAGAACTCTTATCCTTTGGATGATTAAACTTGCACTTCAATCCAAAGCTACATCTCTGTGTTTTCACGAAAAACTGCAAAACATTTTATAGAAAGTAAATCAACAGAAAATTAAACTAACTGCAACCTGGAGACATATTATAGAAGAGAGTGCACTTTTTGAATGATATAGAAGAGTGATTACCGGACAATCTGGCTCTCCTGGTCTTTCTGGAAAGGATTCAAGGGTATGAGGCAGAGGAACCTGACAAAGAAGTCATATTTACAATAAGACATAACGACAATGTGTAATAGCAGGCAGAAAGAGCAAAATAAAAAGAACAGAAAGTCTGATTACTTTTCCAAATGAATGATATGGAATCCAAGGAGATCCAAATTATAATCATGAGTAAGAAGGATAACTTGTATTTTGAGTTGTTATGGACATAAGCTTCAGATAAACAATCTATAAATGAAATTCTCTAAGATTATCTTTTATTTTCCAAATTAACTACTTTGCTTGTCTGTGCTCCAGGGTCTGTAATATATTTAGTGCATTTTGCAAAGTCAAGGTCTTAATACATCTATAATTCCTAGATAGTCCATTTTTTCCATGCTTATTCTAGTGCAAAGGATACTTCTTATGTATGCAGTGGAAAGCTTCCCTCTTGCTTTGGTGCGAGGAGAAAATTTGACTCATCTTCATTGCTTTCTATTCCGTAATTTACAGATCAATTTTACCTTTCCAACTGCCCTATGTCAATGTATCCTTCCATTAATAATGAAAACAGAGCTGAGCTAAAATTAGCATGTAATTGAAGTACTTAGACAGCATTAAGAGGGCACATTAAGCCCCAAAAGCATCTGTGACTTTTTCAGAACCAATTAATCTTTACAAAATCATCAATGCAAAGCACTCCTGTTCACCTGGAAATCATGGAAAAGATAACTCCTGACTAAAGTTGTCTGTTTCTAATGAATGAGGAACTCAGAATATGATATAAGAGTCGTCAATAGAACATGAAAATTAATCAGTCCTCTAGCCTAACAATACAAGCAACATTTTCACTACCAATTAATCAGATTGAACGAACTGAAAATTGGTCAATCTTTCATTAACAATAGAATGAAGCTGGATAATATGCACTCTCCTGATGAAACAAGATACAGATCAAAGAGAAAGAAACCAACTATAAAAACCATTACTTCCTCTTTGACAAGATGTAGGATTGTCTTTGTTTAACAAGCAAAGAAAGAAGTCATAGATGAAACCTCAGAAAGTAGAGGATTTTTTTTTTTTTTTGGATTACAAGGAAAACAAAGAGGGGAAAGATTATTATCAAGAAGAAAAAGACATCCATTAGAAAATCTTTTGCCGATTAATAACATAAAATCTTTTGAAGACAGGTCAAACAGAATGCTCAGGAAGATTAGCCGATCTATAGAGTTTTCATCATTTCTAACCCAGTAAGTACTGTGCTCCATAGCTTGTGCTCTGCAATATCATAGCTCCAATTGAATACTTATCCCAGACTTTCTATACATAAATCAAATTATTATATATTATATATGTACATCAAAATATATAGATTGTTTATCAACATAACAAACAATGTTAATAGTGCTTATATATCATATTAGCATAGATATAAAAGATGGCAATAAATCGTCACCTCTTTCCAATCTGGGATTCCACCTTCAGGAACCCAAATAGGATGGTCAAACTTGCAGCTATGTCCAAATTTACAGGTTCTGGTAAGCATATAATGAGCACAATCCTTCTCTCCTGGCCTCTGTGGATATATAGGCAAATTGCTTGCACTCTCGACTCTAGGGCGTTTCAATAATGAGTTGCTTGTGTACCAAGCTTCAGTTTGCCCAATTGTTCTTTGGGCACCATAGATAGACGGATGATAGAGAGCTATAGTACATAGTAGACAAGTATATAAAGAAGAAGTCACAGGATATATATGTATAAGGATGATAAAAAAATATTATATAGATTATGGAACACACTTGCAACTGTAAAAGTACGAGTCACTAGCAAAATATAATATTATTATCATATATTCGCCATAGTGGCATTTTCAAAATAGTCATAATGATTATGTGAAAATATTTACCCATATAATCTACAGATTCAAACAAGCATGAGAGAATTCAATAAATTCACGTTTACTTTCAAGAAGTTAGCACCTAACTCCATAATGCAGTCAGCTACAGACAAACAGCCGAGAGAAAAGTCCGCCAAACTGCAGAGGATCTTTTTTCCTCTAAACATGAGGATGACTAGGCATCAACAAGTTAATCCTCTTTTGCTTCAGTCAGGCGATACATTCTACATTATTCACTACTATCACGGATCACAACAACGTGAATCACCGAAAACGGCTAATATGCTTGTTCAGAGAATGAAATCAATTGCAGGACTAAACGAGTTTCGATTTGCCTATTGGGTTTTTCCGGTAATTGTGCCTATTTGGTTTTAGGCGACGAATGACCTAAGAAACGTTGGCTCAACAAGAATATTCAGAAGAAAGAGGATCGAATAAGAAGCAAATGTCATATCTGCCTCGGACACAGAGGCCACGGGCATGGAGGGATCAGGAAATGGAAGATCGCTCATACGCACTCTTAGAGAGGAAAGGGGCAAATAAAAATTACTGACCTTGGGAGGACCGCTTGAGGGAGGACAGTGAAAGTAAGGGATCCAAATCAGCAGTAGCGTCCCAGGAATAAGCAGCAGAGGCAGCGCCATCGATGCCCAGGGAATCAGTCGATGGAAGCTGGTAGACGGACGAGGCTAACGCGGCGGTGGTGTGCTTGAATAATGACGAGGAAGCAGCGTCAGGAGAGGCCGACCCACCGGATACCGGCGGCACTATGCCGTAACCGAGCTTATACCCGTAAAGATAGTTAGCCATCACTTAACACGAACGGCGCGCTAACCGTCGGAGCGAGGAACGAGAAGGAGACGGAACGTCGCCTGCCCCAGCTGCTTCCGGCGGCTTCTCAGAGAGACTGAGATGGAGAGTCACCGAGACTAATTACAGTCACGATCTCTCCTCAGAGAAAATTGTGATTCACCCCCTCCTACTTTCCCATTTTCATAGTCACTCCCTAAATTTGTGATATTTTCGATTAGGTCCCACATAATCTTATTCATTGCAATTTGGGACTCAAAGTTCGTCTATCTCCAAGTTACACCCTAAAGCTTAGACCCAGTCCCAGAACCACCATTTTCCACTACCGGACCTCGGAAAGACTGAGCTGGATTTTCCTCGTAATTTTGTCTTTCTTTATATTGTCTAGTAGATCTTGTGATATGGCCACCGTTTGTAGGAGTAGATCCTACTTCCTTCATTTCTCCGATTGAATGGCACGCATCCACATTCACTATGTAGTCAGACTTTCAAGACACCGGGAAAATTACATAGTAAAACCTTCCGTGATGTCGGTATGACACATAGCAGATAAATCCACTGGATCTAGGCAACACAGATCTTGAAGCCAAAACTCAGTGTGTTCTTGAAAAAATACATGAGAGACCAATGGGAGAAAACCTTAAATTGTTCGGTCTCGTAATTGTGAAAAAAACCCGTCATTATGATTGTGATGACTGGTGGGGTGATTGACACTCATTTAGCTGCTGCATGATTCGTGATTCCCTCGGGATTTGTTGTCCAGGGCTAGCGATGCTACTGATTTAGAAGTACTCGAAATCTACGTAGGAAGGATCACCATTATCCGGCTTGTCGGCCTGATCATGGTGGCCGGGCACCTTCTTCTCCGTTCTGGACGAGGCCTTGGCGGCGTACTTGGAGAAGTCGATGGGCTCGGGGACGTGGGGAGGGGCGGCGCTCCTGACCAGGGCCCAGTTGACGCCCTCGAAGAAAGGGTGCTGCTTGATCTCAGTGGCCCCCCGCTTGTATGCGATCCGCTTGTTGGGCTCCTTATGAAGGAGCCCTCGGATCAGATCCCGCGCTACCGAGCTCACTTGGGGGCTGTCGGGGAACCTCAGCGGCTGCCCCACCACGTTGTGCAGGGTCGCCCTGTTGCCGTTCCCCTTGAACGGTGTCGTCCCGTGCAGCAGCTCGTACAGAAAAATCCCGAACGTCCACCAGTCGACGGCGCTGCCGTGGCCCTCCCCTCTTATGATCTCGGGGGCCAGGTACTCATGCGTCCCCACGAACGACATCGACCTCACATTGGTCGGCTCCGCCATCAGCTCCGGCAGCGATCCGCCCCTCACCAGCACCCCGAAGTCCGACTTTGACTTCCGGTTCTTCTTGCCTGGCAGGATACGCGGCAGGAAGTACGAAGGCTGTATACAGCCCTGGACAGCGTACTCGTCATCCAAGATGCCACCGCTCCCCCCGGAGCCAGTGTTGCCGACGTGCACGGAGGAGGACTTCACCAGGGTCGGGCTGACGGAGCAGCGGAGCGACAGGTCAAAGTCCGAGAGCATTATATGACCCTCGTCTCTTACGAGCACATTCTCGGGCTTCAGGTCCCGGTACACTATGCCAAGCATGTGCAGATACTCCAGCGCCAGCAGCACCTCCGATGCATAAAACCTGCAGAAGCAATCAATAAACCACCTGAGACACTGCTCTTTAATATCTAAGCCATCAGATGAAGACACCGTAGAATGTTCGTTGGCATAGTGCTAGCGGCCCCTCAACAACAATCCGTGTAATTCCAGTATTCGGGGTGCAGATCCGTGCAAAAATGTCTTGCATATGTACTGACCGTGCGGCTTCCTCAGTGAAATGCTTGTTAGGTTGCTTCTGCCGGAGCGAATGCAGATTGCCTCCACTGCAGAACTCCATGACCAAGCAATAGAACTTGTCCGTCTCGAAGTAGGAATACAGGGTCGGCAAGAATGGGTGATCAAGAAGCCCGAGAATCTCCCGCTCAGTCTGAGCCCTCTGCAGCTTGTTTCTGCTGACGAGCGAGGCCTTGTCCATGACTTTCATCGCAAAGTAGGCATTGCTCCCCCGGAGCTCAACCAAGTACACGCTCCCAATGTCCCCATAGCCTATCCGCTTGAGGAGGCGGAAGTGGCTCAAGCCAATTGTGGAAACCTTGGACACCCTGTTGATGGCATCCCACCGTACATCTCCTCCTGTATGGGGCTTGAGGTTCATGCAGGAGCTCTCTAGGCTGTTGCTTCGGGAGCCATTACTGTCCATTAGCGGAGCTTGTAGCTTCCTACCCATCGGAAGCAATGGGTGACCTGCGCTATCGCCGGGGATTGTAGGACTCGGAATCTGATGGCACTCGTGGTTTTTGCTCTTGGTGTGATCCGTCTGATTGCTCGTGGATGCCATGTGATTCCTTGGGATCGGATCAGAATCGTTGGGATCACCCATTTCAAACTTGGGCAATTGATCAGCCTCCTTGGGAATCCGATTCGGAGAACTAGTAGATGAGTAGGAGGTGCTATCCTTCGTGATGGAATCCATTGATTCTTTAGAATTATAATGTTACGCTGAGGGCATGCAAGGATGTACGTGCAAAGTGATTCCTTCTAGTCAGAAGAAAAGGCCCCTGATTAAATCGAATGGCTGACATCCGGAAAAATTCATGAAAACTTCTCCGCCAGGATGAAGTTCGGTTTTACCTTAATTAACTCAGACAGGCAGGTCTCCAAGACCCAACAGCTTCTGAAGCATAGTCATACGGCAGATGTCACGAAGTTCTCCTGCAGAGATTCGTGGAAAGGAATGGCAGTGGCTCTATTGAATGAACGTTGCTGCAGGCATGAGCTGGAGAGATTGGTCTTCTTGCATATTAGGAGCAGCTGATGATTTGATGCTCGGCACGTTCAACGCTTTCTTGGGAAAGCAGAGAGACAGAGAAGGAGATGAAACATGGAAACTCAGGAGAGGAATAACATCCTCCTTAACCTCTTCCATCAACAACCTTAACAGATTCCATACATGAAAAAGAACGAAAAACTAACAAATTGAAAGATAGAGAGAGAGAGGGGGGGGGGTTCCAATTCCATAGGAAATCAGTTGAGAGGGAAAAAGGGTCAAAAGGGTGGGAAGGAAACGGTCAATGGAGTCCTCCAATCTGTAAAAGCGGGGGCTCTGCCACTTCATCTTCTCAAGTAATTCGTGGCCTAAAACTAGTAATCGTCCTTGGATTTTCATAGTCTTGTTTTCCTTCAACTCCTCACCGCAGAAACAGAAACAACTTAGTATTGGCTTGCGATGCCCTGTCACTGAGAGTCTGGTGGTGAATGATGTAAGTAATAGTCATGTTCTAGTTTTAGAAATCAGGGACTACGGGAAGTTGGGCGCCATCCATGTCTCCTCTTTGCTGTGAGTGATCAGTGTGGCTCGAAAGCTCTCGGCGAGGGTAGGAAGTCAAGTGTTGCCTAGCGTTGGCTCAGTATCTGAAACAAACCACCCCCTGATCGACCAGTTCGTATCTGAAGGGAATTCTGATGGTAATTTTGTGTTTGCTTCATACATGGGTCGTCGCGGTGGATCACTTGTTATTATACTGTCGGAACGATTTTCAGCGGGAGCTAGCTATCTAGCCAGCAGTCCAGGATCCAGGATGGAGGACTCCCATCATCTTCACAAGGGTGGCACCCCAACCGAAGTAATTAGCAGAGAGCTCCCATCTAGGCTCAACAAGAAAGAGGGCAATTGCGGCCGAAGGAAACGACAAACATCTTAGAAGTCTCGAAGTGATAATGCAGCAGCGTGTCCCATAAACAATGTTTCTTACATTCAGTCCCATCCACGACGTCATTCGTTGTGCTCCTCTCCCTTTCCGCCACTTTCTATTTTCGATGTGATGAGAACAGATACTGGGCATCCTAGAAATAGACAAAGGCATTTTGAGGTAGTGATTCACTAATTTAAGCTTCATGTTGGAGATGAGCGACATTGCATCATGACAGATGAACCCAACACAGGCAGACATAATCTCGAAGAACAAGGTCCTCGTGTCCTGTCCAATGCCAGTGTCGGAGCAAAACTGTAAGCATTTAAGTACCCCCTCCTATAGTGAGGACGGATCATATGGCTGCATCAAAATCTCTAAATCAGCAACGTGTGTGCCGCCCATGCACAGAAGCCACCAGAAAAATGAAGCCCCTCAGTGCAGTAGATCCTCCAGCCTTCTTGTGAGTCCGACACTTTTTTTTACTCCCTTTCTCGGTTTTATCGGGAGCCTTGACCTGAGTCGCCAGGGGGCTGAGCACCACCTCGTCCAGTGCGGGCTCCACGTCCACGCACACCTCGACCACGGACTGCACGACCCCTGCTGGGGGTTGTTGAAGGAAGAGCTCCAGCCTGCCTCAGGGCAGCCTTCTCCCTTGCTCTCTCTCGCAAGTTTATGGTAGTTGAACTGCTCCCCACCGTTGTCAAACTTGGACTCAACCCTGGGCTAGAGCTCAGACTGGGACTGGGACTTGGACTCCTCCTAATGAGTGGAGGAGTTGGGAGAAGACCACTTTCCCCTGCAGCAGCAGCCTCAGATGAAACCTGCTGCTGCTGCTGCTGCTGCTCCGTTTCAATCTTACTAGAGGGTGCATCAGCATCTGCCACAGTGTCGTCCATTATCTCACCCTCCTCCTCACCCTTCTCATCATCCTGTGGAACAGCCTCAAGAGAGGAGTTATTGTCTGCCTCATCCAACACAGCATCCACATCCTCACCACCCCTAATGGGAGAAGCCGTCGGGGTAGTGGCAACAGCTTCCTCAGGCTTCTCTCCTTCCACTCCTGCTTCAGGGGACACATCACCAGCACCACTACCAACTTCTTCAGGATCAGCAACATCCGGGGCAAGCTCACCCTCTTCTTTGTCGCTCTCATCCACCACTTGTTGATTGTTGCTTGGTTCTATTTGATCTTCCACGATCAGCACCACATCACCACTAGGGGCCATCCCACTCATATCACCCTGACCACTAGCTGCCCTATCCAAATTCTCCTCATCAGTTACCTCTGAAGAGAGTGGTTCCTTCTGTTGGTCCTCCTCAACCTTGTCTGTAGAGATTTGAGTATCTTCCATCTGAATATCACCGCTAGCATCCTTGTCCTTGTCCACACCTTGAGGTTGACTATCAAGTACTTCTTCAGCAGGCTCAACTATTTGTCCTTCAGAGACATCTTGTTGTGGCAAGTCCAGTCCTTTGGACCTCTTCAAAGCACTTTCTCCATCATCTGCTGGTTGGTCAGCCAACTCGGCAGCTGATGAAGTTAATTGTCGCTTCCGTGGTGGCTGCTGCACTGATGAAGCACCTACGATGCCCTCAGCAGCAGCATCCCGTCGGGAAGAAACGAACTGTTTTCCTGCATTTTCAGCTCCCGGTATCTCAGTATCCTGCTGTTGCACCTCCTCTGTTTTCAGGCGAGGCCTCACCAACCTTCTCACACTTTTACGAGCATCAGAGATGGTTTTAGGCAACAGAAGTTTCTTTTCCTTTTCCTCCACAGTTGGTTTAGGTGGCAAACTGATACTGCTCGTCTCAGGAATGCCTGTAAGTGCTTGAGTAAGAGCTGCATTTCAGAAAAGATTATTTTTGTCCTCAGGCATATCCTTTCAGAATTTCAGCTGTAAAAAGATAATAAAAGGGGATGTTAAGCAATCTTAACTGCCGGCAACAAGTAACAAATTAGGAGTATCTGAAACTGTGGAAGAGTCCTGAATAGAAGCAGGGCCACCACTGAGATCACTACCGACAGACTGAGCAGCCCTTTCAAAATTTTCCATAGCCGAAAAATAGCCTGAAGCATGATCATCCAAAGCATTTCCGGAAAGAAGCTCAACTGCTGTGGTAATCTGACCATAATTGCAAAGTAGAAGAAAATCAAGTATCGCAGCAGGAGCAAAAGAGGAATTATTAGGAATACCTTCCAAGTTGCAACACATTGTTTGAAAGTAAGATTTTTAGAACCAAAGTGGGGCTCCATTCTCTCTACTTCCATTTAGGTCAAGGTATATATCATACATATATAAATGTGAAATGATGCATCTTCTGAAAAGAACTATAACACCAACACTAATATACCACTAGCAGAAGCTTGAGCAGAAAACAAGAGAAAAATGACAAAAGAAAAAGTTTCAATAAGTTTGTACTCAGTTTTACCTCTGGACGATTGTCTTCAGCCTGCTTTATCTTTTCTAGCTCATCAGAGAGCAACTTTAAAGCTTGCTTATGCTTCTCAAGCTCATTTACAACCTTAGTTTTCTCCTAATGTCAAGAAAAACAGGTAAGCAAGAAATGTTACAAAAGAGATTTTAAGGAGATAGACAAAGAAATATTGTCCTAGAAGTTTCAAGGTTATCCGTCTTGGGTCAACCGTAGGTCAAAAGGAACATTCTGTTACTCTAGAATAAACTACAAAAATTTTGACCAGAGAACAGAAAACAAAATGTCCCATTGCATTTAACATGAATTTGGTGCAACTGATGTAGATTACTGTAAAATTAGTTTTGGGCAAAACCTCATCAGTTCTTTTGAAAGAATCCACAATTGTATCCTCGCTCTTCTGGCGTCTCTCCCTCTCTTTCCTCAGACCCTCCCTTAGCCTCTCGATTGTTTTCTCCAACATCTGACATATGAATCATGGGAAAACTAAGTGGTATTATCGATGTCAAGCAAAATGAGGGAAGAGATTGATCAGCATACCTGTATTCTGGTGTCTTTTTCCTCCTTTTCCTTCATGATCTGTTCTACAGAAACATCTGCAGTGGGCCTTTTTCCTGGAACATCAGGTCAAAGAAAAAGGGTTGAGACAGTATCTCAGAGAAGAAACTATCAAACCAACTCTTATGGTAAGAAAAGATTCTTGCCTTGTTTGAGATCCTCCAACTGTTTCAACAGAGCTTGATTTTCCTTATTAAGCTCCTCCTTCTCCTTGGCCAAAGTGTCAGCCCTCCTCTAATAATATACACAGATAGGTCAATGAATCAAAAATCAGACGACCAAAATTCAAATGACATACTCTAAAAAACAAAATAGCCACTAAAGATTCTTTTGAACAATTTAAGGAAACTATGGTATTCATGATTGGATCAGCTTGAGAACCTTGAACTGGATTGCAGTTTTCTTTTGCTTATCCTGCATTTGTAGAATAAAAAACAGTTACATATTGACATTGAGTACTAAGAAATGTTTGGCCATACTTAAAGAAGTCATTACCTCTACTTGCAACACATCTGATACTCTCTTCTCTTTCTCGTTGAGTTCAGCCCGACAGCTCTGTAGAGTCTGCTCAAGCAGCAATACAGTGTCCTGCTTTTGGGAAGCAAGCACTTTCAATTCCTCAATCTTGGCATCATTTTGTTTAAGTTTTTCCTGTAAGACAAGATGCCAAAGGAAAACATATATTTAGAAAAGGATGTTCACAGGATGCATCATCATCAAGCAGCTCAGACATCTATCCCAAGAAAATCAAATGACTCTCCAGCATGAAATGATGTGAAAGAAAGCAGCTCATATAAACAAGATAGGACCACAGCAAAATAGAGCAAGACAAGCTATTGGAAGAAAAACTACTTCTTACTGATTTTAGCCTCAAGGTCATTTCAATGGTTGGGGTTTCTCTTTGGCAGTAACAAGCAACTGCAAACTAAAAGATTATCCCTGGCATTTGCAAGGGAATTCTTTCTACCAAATCATAGTTTCATGAAACTCACATAAAATGTGTGTGTGCAGATTAGCATGTCTCTGCCCCTTATGAAAAGTACATGCAGGGATTCAGAAGAGACTCAAAACATCCTCTTTCCCACACATGGAAGACACACCATGAAACTTGTGTACAATCTCACAGATAAAAGCAAGAAAACATATAAAAGAGGAGCAGTTAGACTTTTATAATGCTGAAGCAAAGTTTTAGAAAGATTAGCAGTGTATCAGACATGCCCAGAGCATCAGAGATTTGGCCTACCTGCATTTGGGAAAACTCATTCTTCATGCACTCGTAATTTTCTATGTCAATAATTCCGCACTTCTGTACCAACTATCATGAATAACTAGAGGTTAACATGCAAACCTGCATGACAAATAAAAGAAAACAGATACAATAGACATGTAAATACCTCAGAAACCTTTTTTTCTAATTGAGCCTTTTCTCCTTTCTGCCATTCAATGTCCTTTTTGCAGGTTTCCACCTCAACTTGTTTTTCTCTCAACAGCTTCTCTAGATTCTCACATTCAACCCTGAGCCTTTGAGCTTCATCAGATAATTTCTAACAGGCCACATCCACATGATAGATTAGCACAAGATGTAACAATTGATGTAGTAACTGGATGAAGAAAAGAAAACGCATCTACCTGGCATTCCTCAAAGTTATGTTTATTTTCTTCCCTAAGCTGCGAGTTGCTTTCTCGAAGCAAGTTCATTTCCCTAACCTAAATCAGATTTCCACAAACAATGTAAGGGGAAAAAAATTCTCAGTCTAGTGAATTATTCAACCAAAGGGCAATATCATGAAACAGAAATGTAAGTGCCCCATAAAGGATTGAAGCTTAGTCACAGATCAATAAAGATACACATATGAGGCTTAATTGATGGTTACTTGCAACTTAAAGAGGAATAGAGAATATAGAAAGCAGAAAACAAACCGAACCTGAAGTTGAAGAGATTTGAACTCTTCTTCCGTGAACATCATTGCCTTTGAGCTGGCACGCTCAGCATGGAGGGATGCTTGGGCCGTTTCTGCTGCCTTCAGAGCACTCTCAAGCTAAGCATCAGAGAACATATCCAAGAAGTAAGAAATTAATAACATAAGATTTTTCCGGGAAGGTACAACTCATAGATGCAGACTAAGCATTCCTAAGTTGAAGTTTCCAACAATTCTACCTGTGACTGCAGGCGGAGCTTTTCTTGCTTCAACAATGAAATTTCTGTTTCAGCCTGTAATGTCAACAAGACAATGTAACAGCAAGGTTTATGTTCAGTGTGCATTTGACTAGGCAATGAAAAAATGTTGGTTGAGGAAGGAAACACAGTGAAATGCCGGGCAAATGGTAATGAAGAGTAATGAGGAAAGGTTATTACTATTTCTTTAGTTCGCCGTAGATAGTTTACTACATTCTGTAAACTGGAATCTGTACCACCAATATTTCCGCCAGAGCGATCTCTCTCGGCCAATTGGATATGCAGAGCCTCAAGTCTATCATGCAGTATTTTATTCTGTAGAATGCAGAAGAAATAGTAAGATACCAAAAAGTGTGTTGAAAAATTGTTCAAGACAATATTGTTCATGCAAATTGATTAGGTACTATTTGCTTGTCTAAAGAGTTCAAAACAAGGGAAATAGCCATGACTCGGAATGCATACCCCTTAACTGCCATCATAATTAATTATCAGTCATCAATTATGAATCAATTATCAGTTATCAATTACAATTTATAAATTATGTCAAAAGAAGTGTGAGTTCCATGTCATCTTGATAAACATCAGCTCTCCAGATTTCTTAAATGTTCGATTGTTATAATGTATCATGATATTTAATAATTGTACTGAAGATTGTTAATACTTTTTTTTGCATTAACAAAAAGGATAGGTAATATTAATTAAACATGAACATATAACAATAGGATTAGTAAAAAAATGACACTTTGTGTCTGCTTGATGAACCAGACCACAATTAACTTCATGTTAAATTCCATGCATCATAGCAAATTTTAACATGCAGACAAGAGCATCTGCAAGCACACATGATCATAGTGATGACCTGTTCATTCAACTCATTGTACTTCTTTTCTGCTACATTTCTTGATTCTTCCAGTACAGACTTGTCTGTGGCCCATCTGGACTTCAGTTCATCCTAAATAACAGAGAAGTTAGATCAGATAATGATTAATTCATGATAAAGCCACAAAGAAAAGGCAAGTTTTATCAGAAGAAAGTACATTTTCCCTCCTAAATGCATCTGCTGATTTACGCAACTCAGATGCTTCCTCTTGCAGTAAAGCCAAAGCTTCTGATGTTCTGGTCAACTCTTGTATAGTTTCAGATTGCAGGATAACCTGCAAAGGATGGAGGAACCCAATTACAGCTCATCTTAAACTCTAAAGCCACAGTATGTTGCAAAATCATAGAAATCTACATCTATTGGAAACCTAGCTCCAGCTAAAGATCTATACTAGATTCTCCAAGTGCCGCCTATTGCCTATTGAATTGCATTGATTCAAGCTACCAACCCTCAGACATGATGATCATGATAAAATGCCCAAAGTTTATCAAGTTTTTTCCAATGGTCAAGCTTCAACAAGAATATTCACTTGATGAACCACAGCAGAAAGCCTAACAGCCAGACAGAAATCCAAGTGAAACCTATGGAAAAAGATAAAAATGACTACAGCTAATGTGTCTGCCTGCTCATGTAATGGGAAATCTCAATAGATAGTATACTAGTTCTGAAACATAGCTGCCCATATAGTTGCTAGGTTCACCAACAACCAATTGGAACCAGCGATACATGGTAGGATCATGGCACCTCAAACTTAGCAGACAAAAAATGTCACAATTATTTAATAGAGTTCTGCACAAGGTGAGGTTTTAGGACCATGTCCCTCAAAGTCGAGGGCCACATGTAATATTTGCTCCTGTGCATGTGTGCATGTGTGCATGAATGCTTGTTAACCATGTCTTTTCTCCTATTTGTACCTCCTAGCACTTAACAAGTATCTGCCCTGATAAAAAGGCAAAACTTATGGATTCCATTTTTGTCTATACTTAGTAGCACTGTATTGTCCAGGGAATGGTGGTAGCATCGCAAATTCCAAGGTGGACATGTATCAGTCCATCCCTCATTCCAATAGAGCTTTCACTTAAAAGAGCAAGATGCAAAAAGACAATTTAGAATGAATTGCCAATGACACTTCCAACGTAACCTCATTCAGTACCTGTCTTTCATAATTAGCATGTGCAGATCGCCACCTTTCATGTTCGCTCTTCCATTTGTCCTCAAGCAAAGAAATTTTACTTTCCAGTGCAACAACTTCAGATCTACAAATAAAGCAGAAAATGTTGGAACCAGCTTTCCTACTCAAAAAAATTGTTGGAACCAGCTTTCAGATTAAGAAGCATAAAGTTATAAACAAATACCCACATTTTAGTTACAGCCTCTTCCTTCAGTTTTGTAAGCTCTGCTGAAGAAGAGGCAAGGGCTTCCTCTCTTGCAGCAATGGCAGAGGCCACTTCTTCAGATTTCGAACTCACTTCAGTCTCCAATTGAGAGACCCTTTCTCTGAGTGAAAGCACCTCAGCTTCTAAAGAACTCTTTAGTCGCTCAGCCTGAACATAATTTAAAGAATTCTTACAATCAAATATATCAATAAATGACTACACTTTCAGATCTCCAGCCATCAAAGATACCTCAGCTTTGAATTTCTCATGAGCATGTTCCATCTGCCTCAACGCTGTTTCATTCACTTGCGCTATGCTCTTGTACTGCAATTAAAGAGCCAGGAATTAATGCCTTATCATGAGCAGAAAAGGTGCTTTCTCAACCATACAAAGACTACCTGCAACATGTGCTCTTTATTCGCCTTTGCCTCTTCTTTCAATTTCTCCATATCTTCTTTAGAAAATCTTACTTCTGCAACAACCTTGAGAAATCCAAAAAACAAATTCAGATACCAACATTACATGCATATATACTATATTTATTTACACTTTCTTTCCCAGTCGCTCGCTAAATTAGGACCACAGCTTGAGCCCTAATTGGAGCCCCTATTAGCCGTGTCACCATCATTCTATCCTCAGTCCAAATACAAGACCCCTACAATAATATGAGAAATACTGACCTCATTAATGGAAGTGAAGGTACTTCCTTCATAGGCATCAACCTGCACCAAGAGAGTATTATAATTAGTCAACGCATCTATACGGGCATCTAGTTCAACTTAAAGGTGTATAATCTCACAATGACATTGCTAAAATATAGTACTGATCAATAAGTCGGCAGCTAAAAAAACTACTAAAAAGTTCAGCATCACCAAAATTTACAGTAGCATGTTAGGTAATGGAATTAACATGAGACAAAAAACTGACAATCACATACAAAAATTTACATTCTACTTTATTAACAAAATTTCTCTATACATAACTCAAAAGAAAAGTTGCACTCTATTAAGTCTCACCATCTTGCACTTGTCCTTACAATAATATAATTCCTCTAAAGATACATAGTATGTCCTCCTTTAGTGACAGTAAGTTATGAACTTTATCAATGAGAGCGAGCAACAAGAGAAACGACAAGCATAATTTTCATGTCAATTTTGTCATCCCTATCATAATCAGTTCTAAAATTATACCTTTGACCCAGTAGATCTGATCTTTTTCTCCAGATCTGAAAATCTGGTCTGAAAGAACAAAAACAACAAGAGTTGCAATTACTGTAACCATCAAATAATGCACAAAAATATCTGTACAAAAAAAAATGTACATGAAATAAGCAATTGCGAGAAAGAATAAGAACTACCTCAACAGCAGCAGCCTTGGACTCAGCAGCTGCAACAGCATGTAAGGCATCTGCCAACTGTTTTCCCAGATCTTCAACTTGTTTCATGGCACCTTTTAAAGTCTGGTCGCGATCAAGGGTTATATTTCGAGCATTTTGACGCTCTTCTTGTAGTTCTTTCTTAGCCTCGGCCCATTCCCTCTGCAAATAATATGATTATAGAAAATCCTTTCTTCTAAGGGCAAAAGACATCATATATTGAGAAACAGACCTCAATTCGCTTGATATATTCCTCTTGTTTTCTTTTCTCTGCAGCTCTTGCCTCCTAGCACATATACAACACAAAAGAGTTAGAGCATAATAAGTCCAGAAAGGTATAGACTAAAGAAACAGCTACCGATCCAAAGTTCACCTGACGGACTTCTTCTGTGCTCTGTAGAGTATCCAATGTAGCCTGCAAAACAAACAATAGATGCAGGTAAATGAACAGAGTTCTTTGTTCAGAACAACTTAGTTTTTGTTGTTCACAGGTAAGGTACTATACTAAACTGAAGTACACAAGAGTGATTTTTGAGCAGGCAATTTAAATTCTTGTGAAGTTCACTCTTAGAGGTCATCAAAAATAAGGATCCTATGACACAGCCCAGCGATTGAGAGAGAGGGAGGGAGGAAGGGTGGGTGGGAAGGAGAGGGAGAAGAAAGGAAAAACGAAAGGGGAGCAACTAACAGCAGAGACTAATAAGCAATTAACGGCAGGCACATGAATCAGTAAAGAAAATAAAGCAGACAAAAATAAGGCAACTAACAGCAGCCACATGATTCAGTGACTGAAATAGATCAGAGAAGGACATCATATTGTCTACCCTATGTCACCACTGATATCATCAGAGTTAGAACGGCCATCTATATAAATAAGAAAGTTAAGAATTTGCAGAATCAAAAGATGCATATTATCCCATTCAAGTAAACTGCAGATTGAAGGGCACACTAAACATGATAGAGAAGAACATACATATTAAGTGCACTAACCAAAAGTACAGTACTGACCTGCAGTCGATGGACACGATCTGACAAACTCTTGACCTCATCACAAGCCCTCTTTTCAGCATTTGCCAAAATTTCTTTTTCATGCTTCAGAATAGAAACCTATTAAGCATAAACTAATTGTGAGTTTAAGTTTATCACAATGGCATCTGCCTGCAAGTCCTATGACCATCTTCAAATGCCTCTCAGTGACATTCATAAAATATTTCTCCTTCACAAAGTAAGGGAAAAAATACTGACTGGAGTAAAGGACCAAAATGCAGAAGAAAAATTCTCAATTTTTTTATTGCTTGGCCTCACCTCCACTGTTAACTTTCGAGAGAGTTCCTCGGCGGCATGCAAAGATTCAGTACTATCACGAATCTTCCGTTGATAGTCAACTATCAACTGAGTGAACTCCACATTCCTCGCTAAGACTCCATCAAGCTCTTGTCTCTGAGATATTAGTTATCGGTTGCAATTATAGGAAAATGAAAAATCAACACAGAGGATTCAAACAACATTTCCCAGGTGTTAATCACCCAGCAAGTGTGGAAGCAGCACCAATTGCTGGAACTATTCTGGAAGCATATCCTCTTAAAACAATCAATAATAACTGACGAACTCATGTATAATGAAAGCTAGTGCAAGAGCTTCTTGTTACATCTTAACAAATTATGAAGAGACATCAATTATCCAGTAAAAATTATATGAATAATACGCTAAAGCTTAGACAGGTCTCAGAGCTCTACAACCTATCTAATCTTCTTGATATGCTGTTATGTTGGCAAAATCACAAGCATTTTGCATCTGGAAACCACATTTCTAAGGTTTGATTGGGAATGCCAGCAGCAGTACTGCAATGGAGATTACCTTGAAGGTAATCATATTAGTTGCCCAACCTAACATTATGATTAGCAAACTAAATACAGAAACAGATCTGAGAATCTAGCTGGCCAATCTCTACACCACCACCTGTGTCACTCCAAGACCTCAAGTGAGGCAACTGGCCAGCTGGAAGAACCATAACCCTAGCCACTGCTCCTTTTTAAGAAGGTGATTTCCCAGATATCAACAAAGCATGTCAGCCTGGAAACTAATATCAGATGCAATACTAGCATACACAAACTAGAGAATGCAAGAAACCCTAAACTTTTGTCTAATTATGTTCTCATGGTAATGTCATATTACTGACAACATAATCATATACCAAACAGCCCCCAGGCAGTAATATACATATGGTTAAAAGATGACAGAGAATATTATTCCTGCACCTTGCGTTCAGATTCTTTCACAAGGCTATCAACTTTTTCTCGTACAAAATTGGCTTCCAAAGCTAATTTGTCACGCTCTGACTGCAGTGATATAATCCTGCCCCTGAAATGAAAAAGTAATAAGATTCAGAGGTGGTGCTTCAAATTTCAAGATAGGAACTTTAGATAGCATCTAAAGTTGGAGTCGCATAAAATAAGATATTATCATGATAGGACATAGACTCCATCAACTTACATTTGACCTCTCTCTCTAACATCAACAATGAAAAGAGGTGACAGCTTGAAGCAGGGACATGTGAAGATTTGTCTTAGAAAGTGATAATAAACAGTTACCTAGACTTGTCCAACTCCTCTTCAAGAGATCTCACTCGTTCAGCAGCCTGCTCTTGTGCCCTTTTAGCAGCTTCCTACAGATTGATAAGATTTATACATTACCAGAGGAATCATATGAAAATGAATGATTCTCTTCAGAAGTAAGACAAGTCAATTGTACCTGAGAACCCTCAATAAGTAACTTGAAGTCAGCCCTCCCCTCTGCAACAGAGACAATTATATATGTATGTGTATATATATGTGTGTGGAACCAGAAAAACAGCAAATAAAGGAGCAAGAAAAATACTAGATGGAGCCTTTAATATAAGCCAAAATGAAAAGACAAACAGATTACAGGCTTAAACCCAAGACTCAACATCCATCAAGCACAATACAGGATAGCGCTTCACAAAGTGCAAGAACACCGGCTATCACAGATTTTCCTATTAAATTAACAATAACAGCTGTCATGCTAACATCTCACAATTATCCATGCAACCAATTATATTTCAGAAGCACTATCCCCATATGGCATACCATTGATAAAATAGAATAAGAAGTTATCTCAACACAACATGGGAGGAAAATACCAGTAACTGCAATAGCAGCAGTGGGTGAATAAGAAGAATTGCGTTTGTGTTCCTCTTCATACAACCTTTTGTACATAGCAACCTGACCAGAAAAATATATAAAAGATGGGAATGGCTATTGGGTGACAGAAAAATCCACATAAAACAGGTAGACTACAAAAGCAATTTAATTCAATACTAAAGAGGAAAAGGAGACCGAAGCATGGAGTGATTCAATCATCTGAGCTTGCTCCTCTGCTCTTTGCAACACAGCAGCAACTTTAGACGCTGTTTCCTCAGTATGTTTCTTAAGCTCCAATTCAAAGTTATCCTGCAATCATGTAAAAGGCCTCCTATAAATATGCAAAATATCAAATGCATCACAAAAGGCTACATTAGTGGTGGAAGCACTGTTGGATGCTACCTTGAATTCCATCTCTTTATCAACAATCTGGTCAGAAAAGCTGCGAACAAGACTTCTCAGCTGAACATTTTGCTCAACTAATCCTCTTATATCCTTGAAGGTCAACTGGGACATTTTTTTGGACAAAGACACTCATTAGGTGCTCAAAAATCTAGGGGACTCGAAAGATTAGGAGAGGAAAAGCAGTACTAACAAGCCTTTGTGAAACAACTTTCTCAGTGTCTCCATCACTCTCGAAAGTGACACTCATTGGCTCAACATCAGCATGATCACGCACATCAGATCCACAACGCAATTGTATATCACAACATTCCTTGAGGAGAACTGTAATCTGAATCACATGGAGAAAATTGTGACATACAATATCAATTAAGGGGGCAAAAAAGAATCAAGAACAACAAATCAATCTGTTAGTATCAAAATATAATATTTCAGCAACATAATTTATGGTAATATGGTCATATGATACTAATATTTGACTCTTATGTTTCAGAGCATGAAAGATATTCTACTCGCACTCTAAATGGAAAAACCGTCCAAAAACACCTTTTGAAAATCAAGTAGAGGAAAAAGATAAGCATAATGCAGTTTCAATCAGATGATTCTGTTACCTGGTGCTGAAGGTCATCAATCTCCTTCTGAGCTAGCATGTAGTCTCTTTCTCGCCTCTTGATATCAACCTGGAAATAAGGAAATAAGGTGCAAATTATAGAGCATGAAATTTTTTTTTTAATCAATAGAACATGAAATCTAAGAATAAAGATCTGCAACTAAATCTTTAAAAAAAAAACTATGGGACCTTCAAACTCTGGATAGTTTTCTCTAAATTTGACTGTTCAGATGTACACTGTTGTAGCTTTTGGTTGATCAAGGAGTAAGCCTCAACCATTCTCTCATGCTCAGCTGCATAGACAGATGATACTTCACAGTTAACATGAACTCTAACATAACAAGAGATTTTCCTTTTCCTTTCATGAACTGTAACGTAATAAGAGATTTTCCTTTTCCTTTCATTGTTCTAATAATTAGGTTAAGTAGAAACCTCTTTCATCCAGAATAACCTCGGCCTTCTCTTCTAATTCATATAGAACCTGCAAGAGCAGAACCATCATCAAAGGATCCTCAACACCACAAGATGGGAGGGAGGGCTAATTGGTATGCATGCTTTCACTAAATAGTACTGCTAGCAAAAATAGTACTGCTATCGGAGAGTTCAAAGAACTTTTTTTCTAACTTTTGGGGAGGGGGATAAAGAGTTCAAAGAACTATTATTCTTTTCAGACATAAAATCCAAGAAGGAGAACAGGAGGAATTGCAACAAATTATTGGAAAAATGACTAGAAAAGCAAGTCCTGGATAGGCTGGGTTCTTTACTAGAGATTTTTTTAATCTGGCATTGCAAAGGTTCCCCGAGATTTTTGAACCAATTAGCCATTTCAGGCTAAGTTCTATTCTTCATGAGAAGAAATACTGAACAGAAACTTCAAAATTAAAGTAACCCAATAAACACTTTAAGTTAGATTCATATTAAGCCATCAAAGAACCACCATGTAAGGCATGTTCCACTTGCTAAATTCCAGTTAACTGTGAGAGAGAGAGAGAGAGAGATTTAATTGTAAGCTCTTCTAGACTACATTAGAATAGCAGACAGATGAATGATTCCATTTTTATTAACTTATGAAGAATTAATGGATTGTGAACCACCACCATCAATTAAAAAATGAATGCATACTCGTTGTAATACAGCTTCAGCTTCCTTCCTGCCCATCTGTTCATGCTTGAGCGCATCAACAGCCTCTTGGTACTTCACATACATCTTGGTAAGCTAGATAATGCAGAAGAAAAGTGTCACAACAAAGTTACAAAGACAGAAAGGGTGGTGGGGTGGTCTGATAATGAGAGGGAGAGAGAACATATATGCTTCACTTACACTCCACCCATCACGGAGAAGGGAAGCAGCTAATGCTGTCCCTGATACACCTGCTGGTACCTTAGGGACAACAACAGTATTGGCTTCAATCATCTCATTTGATTCGCTTGAAAACATCAATCTACAAGGAAAATGTGCAGCAAAAATATTGTGAACCAAGACAACAAACTCATACCATTGGAATTACAGAAATAATTAATCAAACACATAGAAGGAATCCAACCAGGATCAAAGCACACAAATAAAAGTCCAAATGATGAATATGCATATATTGTACACCTCACTTGAAGTACAAGAGGAGAGAGATGAACAAAATCCAATACGAAAGAAAGAACTCACTTTTTCACAGAGAGATAATTCCTGAATGACACATGAATGCATGCATGGACATGTACTTCGGCAGTCAATAACAATCCCATAAACTTCAATCAACATATGAGAAGGAACACCTCGAGCAGCACAAAAGAACCAAACTCCAAATTTGTTAAGCCAAATTACTGCATAAGGGTTTGAATTACTCTCTTCCAGCACCTTTAAACAATTTAACAATATTACCGACCATAATGCACCAAGTCCAATGACAATACGTATCCTAAGCCCAAAAGTGAAAACTTTCTTTGACATGGATAATCCTCATTTCTGTGGTATGTAAATACCATAAAGAGTGAACAAGGGATCAAATCTCCCCACTAGTCAATGTATGATACATACCAAAAGAAAAATACCTATAAACAATCATCCTTTTTCCTAGATGAAATGGAGGTAAAGTTGACCAGATCCTCTTATTTTAGTCAACTCTGAACCAAACAGCATTGATCTGAAGCACTGCTTTTTATTTTTATAATATTTCGGAAACCCAAGGCCTCAATTGTATGGGGATGTAAAACAAAGAATTTCCAACCTTAGAAGAAAAGGAAGAATTGAGTAAACATAATTCCATGCCCTTCTGTTAGAGGTGTTCCAGAAATACCTTCGATCCAATGAATAGCTATACAACTAATTGGTCAGATTGAATTGCAAAATGGAAAGAATTAAACAAGTTACACCTTTGTTCACCATTTGGCAGAAAACCAGGAATATGTTAGGTACCGGTGACATGATCAGTGAAATAGTATCTCACTCCAAAAACACATGCTTCTTACTGCCAAAGATGTGGAAGATTAAAAAAATCAACAATACCTTTCCGTGCTAAAGTTGCTGAGGGGTAGAAGATTCAATTCATTTTCTTTCCTCAGAGGCTCCAATTCTGCTTCACATTTTTCCAGCTTCACCTTCAAATCTTCAGCCTCCTGAAAATAAGCATTACAACAATATTAAAGCAGCAGCCAAAACACGAGTAAAATATTAAATGGAAGATGAAAAAATAGCTGAAAAGCTATGCAGGTCTGTGCATAATAATCAAAGCACATTGACCATAAATCTCCCTATAATTGCAAGCTACCACTCAATCAAATCCAACAAGAAAGACTATACAATGAATTAAATTTCTTCCTGGCCAAAAAGAGATTAAATTTCTTCACAGTGCTCCAGAAACTACCATGGTTATGTTCAAAAATCCATCCATTCCATGATTCCCAGTAATTAACAAATTTGTGAGCATAAACAGGCATACAAATAACGACAGGCTAATCAAGAAAGCCTGTACCTTTTCTGCTTGTCTTCTCATTGATACTTCCTTATCAAGTTTATCCTTGTAATCATTCTCAACTTGAGCTAAATGTGTCTGCCAGAAATCAGAAAGGCAGGGAAATCTCAGCACAGTCCAGCACGGTTGAAAGCCAAATAAATTGAAATCCTACCTCCAAAGCCTTGATGACACCCTCAAGCTCCCTTGCTTTTCCAGACCATTCTTCAGAATTTTCTTTATATAACTCAACAAGTTTATGCACCTATCACCGAACAATATAAGCAAACAGTATAAGACTGCAGCATCAGAAAAATGAAATGCCAAAAACACAATGCCAGTTTTGAGTTAACAGATAGTCATGTATAACATAAACAACTAACAATGAGAGAATTGAAAGTTAAAAGAGAGAGAGAGTAATGTGTTTCTTATTAAAACTTCAAGAAAGAGGGGCATTACCCTGATGTTTCAAGTGGTGTAACGATTTCAAGATGAAAGTGGGATCAGAGATTCAGAATGACTAAAGCCATGGGCAGAGTCAAGAAAAATCTTACAGTCCCTAGGTCCACTGTCCACTCCCGTTAACTTAACAGTCTCACTAACAAATGAACTACCACAATTTGAATAAGACTTCAACTCTAACATTACATGCTAAAAAATCATTCAAAAGACATTAATGCTAAAAAAGGGCATGTAGGTATGCCAATGACTCACTGTTGAGATTTCGGCTGAAATTCGTTCTTCATTAGCTGCTGCAGAATCTTTGGCTGAAGACAACTCCTTCAATTTAAAAGAGTTATTAGCCATAACTGCCAAACTTTTGTCAGAAGCAAAGAAAATGTAACATATACAACCTCCTGCATAGAGGTAAGCCTTGTCTCTAACTCTCTAACTCTTCCCTCTTTCAATTTCAAAGAAGTAGAGGTTTCACTTAATTGTCTTTCAGCCTGAAAAAAGAAAAGATCAGGTCAAAGAAGTTTCATAAGCAAGAAAAACCTTTGCAGACAACTTCATTCGAGAAAAGTATAGAGCTAAAATACTTACATCAGCAAGTTTGGAGGACATATCGGCCTCAAGATCCGCATGGGTTCTCCGCAACTCTATGAGACTGTCCACTTTAGCCTTTAACTCATCATTGAGCCATAAATTATGCCTTTCAATGAGCTCTTTCTCCTGAGTTCCAAATTATGGAATTTAACATACAGGTTGCTAATGCTGTCAGGATACGCTAGCGAAAAAAGAAGAAGAAAAGGTGATTGAATTAAAATGACATGGAGCGTTCTCTCCCTGAGTAGGGACACAACAAAGATGGTCAAACAGAATGAACCCCTCCGCTAGGCATATATCCCCTCTCTCAGCATTCTTTCAAATAGAAAAGAGGAAGATTGAGGACCCAAAAAACCTAATTCAGGCCTGACTAATTCCACCATCAAGAAAGAACAACTTCAAGGAGAAACATCATGGCTTAATAGTCTCCTGTAGTCACTAGTTTCTCTATAAAAGCACTCCAAGATTTCTTACATAAAGTCAATAAGACAAAGACATGAAAAAAAATATTAGATTCGAATGTTATTTTCTGCGAAGTGTTATGGAACTTTCTGTTTACAGCAAAGTGTCATAGAAACGTTTGAGATAGAAAATATCCTTCAATTAATTAAGATATGTTTTCCTGTATCTTTCAAGCTACAGATGCAAACAAGAACCACTCGGCTGTCAGGTTCACCCAGTTCACTGTTCGACAAACACCGCCATGCCATGAACATCAGGGTAAACATCCCATGATGATTATACTGCTTTTGTCATGTTACAATTACTACCACATTGAGACAGTTAAGACACGCATAAAGAGAGAAACTTTACGCAGTGATAATCAAGCAAGATGAAAGCCGCCAAGACTTGCCAATGCCCCCGAGAAGGTGCACAGACCAAAATATTGATTTAAAGTACTGATACTGACCTGTGACAGTCGAGAACAAAAGGCCCGATTTCTTGTTAATTCAGCTTCGATATCATTCAGACGAACCTCTTTTTCAGATGCAACATCAGTCAAGCTGACCTGCAGAACGTATCACCCAAAAAGAAATCAACCTTTCCAGTGATACAGGAGTCTAAATTAGGAGAAACCACGCAAGACGCATGGATTTCCTGAATGCTCGATCTCTACAATAGGATGAATCGAGCATGACATGGGCACCCATGTAGAAAGACAAGAATCTGCAGCTAGGTGTTGGGAATCAACTTACGATTTTATCGAGATAAGACTTTATGTTGGCATTCTTCTCAGAGAGCTCAAGGTCCTTGCACTCCACCAGCTCTATCAACTGTCTCTTCGACTTACGCATCTCGGAGATTTCTGTTACCAACCTCTCTATCTCTGCGTCCTTCTCAATCTGCCACAGAGGAAAAGGCATGATTTAACATTCAGATAACGGAGAAAATCACGAGAGGCATATTTCCAAGGTGAGGATGAGTTACGCATTGCAGGTGGTGCTGGTGCTTCTGGGCCTGGACATCAGCGAGCTCAGAGAGACGCTCATCGAGGGAGGATTGGAGCTGGGCGCACCTCGACTGAAGCTCAGAAAACTCGGAGGAGAGTGACAGGTACTTCTGCTCTAGGAGGGAGCAAGTCTGCTCGGCGGTGATAGAGGCAGCGTCGGACTCCGCCTTCACCGTCTCGAGCTCCTTGAACAGTTTCTTGATAAATTCATCTGCCTTCTCCGCCACCAACGCCGCGTCGCCGGAGCACCGAGCAAACTCATCGTCCGACAGGAACAGAGGCATCGCCCCCCAGCCTGAAATCGCCCAATCAATTGCAAAACGCTGACGCGAGAACCGATCAACTTCTCGATCGACGATGCTATGTCTGTGCTCGCCACCGACAGAACCAAACGAAGGAAAGATGAAAGCGGTGGTATGTGGGGCGTAGGGAGAATTGAACCGCCAGCGAAACCAAGAACGAAATCCCTCTGCCAAATGCCAGAGGCACCCACCTCGGGAGTAAAGCCCTCTGTTCTTATCAGGTATGGGCCTATACAATTGGGCCGCCTGGTTGGGCCTGAAAGTAATATGCACCTCAAATACGTCTTCCAATACCGCATTGATTTAGAGGTGCCATTTTTTCATGCGAGGTGGTATTAGTGTTGTTAAAAGTGCGATGGTTCGGGTCGGGTTAAAATGGGCCTGAAATCGTTAGATCCAGTCATAGTTTGGCCTGTTTGTTTAATATATCGATCCGGTTACGGGTCACGGTTCATGTAATATGCATCGATCGAGACCCGTTTATAAACGAGTCGGTTTGTCTCATGAATCTTCCATCATTTTAATTTTTTAAATTATTTTTAAAAAAATTAATTATAAATTGATCCGAAAAAATCCGACTGTTGATTTGTATGATTTTTGACAGTCCATGCCATTCCAGGCCGATTCAACAGGGTAACGGTCCGTACTGATTACGGTTCAACAGTCCATATTTCTGAAACGGCTCGTAACCGTCCCCAACCATATAAGAACAGTTACGTGCCGAGTTAAAAGCTATCCATGCCGGTTCCGAGTTTGGATGGTCCAGTTACGGACCAGACCAACCCGTTTAACATCTTTAACTGATGTTTTCGAGTCGACTGATTTTTTGAATAGTGTCAATACAAAAGTATAAAAATAAAATTTATAATTAAAAGAAATTTATTTAAAAAATTAAAAAGTTATTAATTATCGCATAAAATTATATTTTAATAGCTTTCTAAATATTTTATTTAAATTAGTATAAATTTTGAATTAACTTATCAATTATATTATAAAATTTTATTTTAGCTCCTGCAGTTTCTCTTCTTGGTCCCATCTAGTGTTGTTAAAATAGGCTGTTGGGGCCAGCTCATAATGGGCTTGAAACTGTTTAGCTCATTTTCTTAACAGGCCGGCTCGGTTATGGAACACAGTTCAACCATATATAAACCAGTCTAGAACAGTTTATAAGCATACCGATTCACAGTTGGAGCCGGCTTGGCCCTAAACCGTTCATCTTTTTTATTTTTATTAAAAATTATTTTAAATGATTTTTTCTTTTATAAAAATTTTAAATTAATTTGACAAAATCCAACTATTGATTTGTAGGATTTTGTCAGTTCAAGCCGGTTTTACAATTGTTCTGTGCCAGTTTCAAAAGAGTAACAGCTCATGCCGGTTACAGTTCAATGGGCCTATATTTCTAACACGACCCCGTAACCACCTCTCAATCCAATAAGATCAGTCACATGCTAGGTTAATAGTGGTCCAGACCGTTTTTGGGTTTGGACTATCTAATTCAGGGCCAACCCGGCCCGTTTAACATCTCTAGTCCCATCCAATCCCCGATCTAGAGGGACATTGACGAACACTCATCCCTTGGGCATTATAGACCGCGTTCGAGCAATATCGGCATCTTAGGAGAAAACAGGAGAAGGTCGCCGCGTGCGGTGGCTACCAAAGTCCTCCATCCCTGGGAAAAATCGCCTAGTTTTCGGTCATGAGCACATGCCCCAGGAAAGCCCAGTGCAAGTTAAGCTAAACGAATCCGTGTCGTTAATCGAACTGCCCAATTAAACACGCTCGGGCCGACCGTAGTTTGGTGTCTGGGGTGCATACATTGTACAGTAGTAACCTATCTAGGTGAATATCTACGAATATCCGTCGAATTGAAATGTCCGCTTCTCGATTATAAAATAAATTCATAATAGTAAAAATAAGAAAATCGATAGATGATAAAAGGAAAATAAGAGCTCCGACAGTGAAAATCAAACTCATAAATTTTCACTATATATATAAAGATGATGATATTACTGCTATAAATCTCATTTCAAGATCGGTTTGAACGCTGAATTGATCATTGGAAAAGCGGTTGCTTGTCCTCTTGGCTTTTCCCTTTTCCTCTTTTTTTTTTCCCCGTATACACATAACACACAACAACCCATTAACCACCGTATAATTGTTAATGTCGGGCCATATTGAAGATCGTACAGCAATGCCTCTAAGATGGATGAGATTCGTACTTCAAACCTTGAGTTCATTGAACAATACGAGACCGAGTCTTGAACCAATATAAGAGCACGGCTCCCGGTAGTCAGGACCGTAGTTGTTAATATGAGAGAGTAGCCTTGAACCTCCTTGTTTTTCCGATTACAGTGGGAGCATGCGAAAGGAGAACACGAAAAGATCCCGTCCACGAAAAGCTAAGCTAAACTCAATTAACCCCTTAACTCTAGATCGAGAACGTTGCCTGCCTATGCATTCCTCACTGTGACAGGGAGCCTTTTAACTTTAGCTTGTGAGGGGGACACGGATGTTAAGAGGACAGAGAAGCTTCCTCGATAACCTCACTGCGTGAGGTGTGCGATTTATTCTGTTCTCTCCTCCCCATCTCTTTTGGGTCCTCCTTTCTTCTTCGGCTCCTCTTTCTCTTTTCTCTTTTCATCGACTTACCCTCCTCTCCTCGCCTCGATAAGGGATTTACACTCCTCATCATCAGCTCCTGCATGCTTTTTCGAATTCAAATCTCATCATCCTGTGTGTGTGTGTGTGTGGGTGGGTGGGTGCAGGGTCCCGGTAGATTTTCTCCATGAGACCGACAAGAGTTACCCATGGCCGCCGGAACACGAGCCTACGTAGATCGATCACTCGCTCGCTAACAGACTGAATAGAGGAATGTATAATACATCAATAATTGTCTACCATCTTTTTTTTCTGCCCATTACATTACTTGCTGTAAAACGATGAAGCACATTTTTTTCAATACTATATGACTGTGCCAGATCATGTTTATGTTCTTGCTGATTGTACTTATCAAGACTGAAAGAAGGGAAACAGAAATACATGTGTGTATCTAACTCATTATGTAATACTCGGACGTACGACTCATCAATACTGTATACATAAGAGCGAAGATGAAAGAGAAATTTCAAGTGGCCGTCAATATCTAAGTTAATACATGATTCATAAACACCTTCTTTTTCTTTTTCCCCCTTTTGCAGTAATGAGAATATATATATATATATATATAATATATGGAGTAATTAATGATCAGGGTTCACTCTATCTGATAGTTCATTGATATTATAATGTGACAGTCTTTACCCAGTCTGAGGGAAGAGATGCTGATCTTCATGGCGATGGCCTTTCAAGCCAGTTCCGGTGCCACTCTGCGTCATCATCTTCAGGTTACTCTTCTGATCCGCACCCACCAGATGATCGTCCCCGGGGAGCACCGGCTTTGTATCATAGATGTCAGATATGGAGTCCAAACCGGGTCCTCCATCCATCGAGTCTTCGCTCTTGAACAATGACTCGTGATGGTCCCGCTGCTGCCCCAGACACGGTTCCTGGAGCCTCAGGTCATCGGACCACATCATTGGGTTCATGTTCTTCCCACTGGTTGCACCGTAACTATTAGGAGTCACTGGTCTCTTCTTCCCATAGCAGCCGCCAATACTCTCAGTGTTTGCCGAGCTATTGTTATTTGCGGTCATAAATGGGTGATCAATCAACAAGGGACGGTCCTGCATCCCATGGAGTTGGTGGTCTATCTGGTCAGTGCCAGATGGGCCATAGATGTTGAGGTCTTGGAAAGATGGGAAGCTGAGCGGAGACCCGAAATCTTTAACCAAACCAGCTCCCTGCATGTTGACCGGAGTCTCTTGGTTATTCACCATGGTCTTGTAGAATCCTCCGGCCGTCGACAGCGTAGGGTTTTCTCCAGCGAGGGTCTGGCAGGCCTTGTCCAATATATTCTGCATGTACTTTCCCTGAGCCTCTATCCTCAATTGCAGGTGTTTCTGCACCTATATTACGATATATTCAAATCAAACTTCAACTGGATATACATGAAGTTTTATACAAGACATCCATCCCCCGTGTCTGAGAGCTTCTCAATATGTCAACAGAACTTGGCTGTAAGCTCTTGAAACGTACCTCAAGTTGTTCGTGGATCCTTCGTTGGACCTCCATGTGCATCCTAATATAATTGAATCGACCGTAAGTAAGTTGCTGTTACACACACACATATATATATATCCTATGCAGTGCATTTCCACAAGAAAAAACCCGAAAAAGAGGTAGGGATGGAAAACATGTATGATATGATAATTCACATCTTGCACACATACATCTTATATTATTCAAATATAGATAAGGAAAAGGGCGATGCTCTAAGCCGTAACGCAATATACGTACTCATTCATGCTGCGACCAAGCATAGCAGATGAAGATGCTGAGTTCCTCTGAAGTTCTAGTGCTGAAGCTGCCACAGATGTATGCGTAGGATCATCATTAAGAATTAGAACTTCAACCTCTACTCTTTTCTCTTTTCTTTTCTTTGTTTTTTTAATTAATAAGCTCCACAAACTCGAAGTTAGTCGTGTACAGGGTAGCCTCTCTAACGTACCTTCTTTAATTGCGTGTTCATTAAATTCCTTGTGGGGCTGCTTCCCAAGCCTGAATTTCTGCAAGTTCAGGAAGGAAAGGCCATGGTTTATTGAAGAACAAAGATCAAAAGGGATGAATCTTGAGTTCTTTCTAAGTAGAGCACATGGATCCGGCAAGCTATATATAAATTAACAATCACCGTGGGTAATTAATCGCACCTGGAGATGGCTCTTGAGATGGTAGAGAGTAAGACCCTTCACGCCCATCACTCTCATGATCGTCTTCGGAGTCGCTTCTGTTCATCATCACACCATCAGTATATACACACAATCTAATCATCGGGAGATTTGATCCTTGAAGCCATATATGTCTCGGTGTATATATTACATATCATCATGAAGGACGATGAACCGAATATGTACAAGTCACATACTGTCGGGTCCTCCGAGCTGGGTGACTGCATCTACGAAGCGCTCGTGAAGCTCAACCGTCCAGCGAAGCCGGGGCTTGGGGTCGGTGGTGAGGACAAGGCCGGAGTCACCCTGGACACACATGGGTCTGTCGTGGGAAGAATTCAAAGAAGAGGGCTTCTTCGGATGGAACATTCTCTCTTTCTTCTGAGTTAAATAGATTCAAAACAGACAGAGAACCGATGCGATTATTATGCAGGAAAGAGAGAGAGAGAGAGAGAGAGAGAGAGGATTTGCCGGGGAGAATACTATGATGCCCTCTCTTTTGTTTCAAGGAGAAAGAAGAAGAAGAAGAAGAAGATAGTAGAGAGAAGGAAGGTGTTCTTCTTTGGCGGAAGGGTTTCTCTAGTAGAAAGCGATTATATGGAGAAGAGGCCTGTTCTCTCTAAAGCAAAAATACACTTAACCCTCTCTCCCTATATATAATTATAAAGGAGAAAGAGAAGAACTCAAAGGGTTAAAAAGAAACAAAAGAAAAGTTGCGTGTCCTCTCTCTCTCTCTCACTCTCTCTCGGCTAAACCGAGCCGATTGCCTTGAGTGGACTCAAATCTGTGTGCACCCAGATATGCGGAGGTGGGTGCGTGAAGTTCAGGAAATTAGGCTGACCAATTTCGATTGATATTACTTATTCAGTGTAAACGAGTATACTCAAGAAATTAGACTGATCAATTTCGATTGATATTACTTATTCAGTATGAACGAGTATAACTCTCTCGGTATATAATCATTGTTATGTTTTGTCACCGTCAATTCTTCCTTTCCACTATAATGATTTGTTGTGGGCTTTTTTTCTTTAATTATGATTATGATGATGATGATTGTAGGGGGAAATAAACCAGATGGAGAAACCCTAATGTATGCTATCGTGATGGGGGCAATTCTAACTCCAGGGCTCTTTCTGTCCAGTTTGTAGGTTATCGCCCTATATTGTGCCAGAAGGAGCCCTATATATATATGGATGTATATGAGTGAAGCATGCATTACCGTGAAGAGAAACCGACTTGCATCGGTCGTGGCATTTCTTCTTTCGCATCAGGTGTCCACTACATTTAGTACACAAAATTTCTTGAGAGTTGGCATAGAGCAGTTGAGCCATCTACAGATGAAAAAGGGCATGTAAGTGTGTTAAAGGAAATTAAAGTAAGTGTAAACTGTGTGTGGACCCAACTTTGTGGCCTGTGGAGAGAGTGTGCAGCCGCAATATATCGTGATTAATTTAATTAAGATGATTTGACATACTTTTTATTCAGATAAAATTTTAGCTTAAATCTTATGAATTGAGAAGATATATAATTACGATGATTTTACCGTCGGAAATTGATCCTAATCGGGTCAAAGCTCCATAGTTTTCTAAGAAAAGAAAAGAACTACTGCAGTGTGTAAGCTGAGAGGAGGTGACGAACATTTTGAAGCCGTAAAAGAGCTGTTGAATGCAGAGCTTTTAATGAAGGTATGGCGAATGGGAGGGGACCCTCTCTCTCTCTCTCTCTCTCTCTCTCTGTATTACTTTCTATCTCCCAGTTCTTCTTCTTCTTCTTGATCTACAAATAAAGGGTGCCTGGCCTTTTCTTCCTTTTTCTTTGGGAGTTTGGTCTAATGCGTTAAGCTTTTGCTGGATAGGAGACTGTCCTTTCCGTGCAATTTGCTCATCACAGATCCATGCAAACAACCCAAATGTGCCCATCATTACGAGTTTTCTCTCTCTAATGAAGCAGCAGGAGGCAGTGTCGACATCACAAAAGTTGACCCATCTGGGGCCACCACTCATCTCTTTACACCTTGTACAGGTAAAAAAAATGGTAAAAATCAGGATGACTAGGCATCAAACTTCGTGAAGATCTCTCCGTCGCCCTCCTATTCGTAAAATCCATGAAGACAAAGTGCGCCCCATGATCCTCGTACGAGATCTCAAGTGAAATTGCAAGTATGTAAGCCCGTGAAAGGCCGTGTCACATTGTCGACCGTTCATCGTCGAGATCGTTGAGGTTTTCTTAGGAGCTGGGAGTAGAAACATCGAGAATCCAAGGCGACATAGGGATCATCGAGGAGGGGGTTGCGGGGAGGGAGGATTGAAGAGATACACAAATTGCCTGCCGTCTATCTGTTATCCGACTGAAGCTTACATGGGGAATGGGAATAGATGCTTCCTTCTTTGACAATTAAAGTTTTAGATTCTCCATTCTCTAATGTATATATATTTTAATGTAATTAAATGCATCACTTCAAGATCAGTTTAACTCCCTGTTACACTTACGATGTATATCTACCTCCTTATATTTAAGAATTTAAAATGGGAAATGAAACTCCAAATATAAGATTAGAATTAATGGGTATAAGATATGAGAAGTAATTAAATAAAAAAAATTGTAAGATTGATGATAAAATATATGTAATATTTTATAATCTATTCGAGATTAAGGGGAACGTAAGAGATCGAGTCCGTTTCGACTTAAAATCTTACACTAATAGGTAACGGTACATAATATTCTTATAAACCTACAACTTTTCTCCTAATTGCCCGATGTGGGATGGTATGCTCATTCTCGACGCATCTCACATCAGCTAACTAAATCCATCCAAATAATCTCTTCTAACAAACCGTGTAGATCTAAGAAAATTTCAAAGGATTTTGAATTAATTTGACTACGGACATTCACACTAAGATTTACGTCTCAAGTATCGATCGGGAATATGCTTAGCTAGTACGTACCGATGATTATTACCTCTGTTGATTCCATCTCAATGTTTTATAGGGTTAGATATAGGCATGACTGTTCGAGCGGCATCTGGAATCTAAATAAGACCGACAGGACTTACAGAGACAGACGATCCAAGGAGAGCACTGCCACCGCTTAGTTCTCCTCCTTCGGCATCACTACAGGATGGGTGCACATATAACTACTCTCCAGCGAAGTTACAGATTTAATGGAGTCTACATGCCGCGAGACAGCTTAGCAAGAGACAGAGTTCAAAACTAAGTAGAGACACAGTACGTTACTGTCAACATTTAGTCACAGCCAACTCATTTAACTTTGAAAGGGATGAACATGACTCCAAGGCAGCGATCCGCTTCCCCGTCTTCGATCGCTTCGGCTAACCAATAACACTGACCGAAGATGGACAGCGGGGGTTAGACATATACTGATATCGGGAAGGGAATTCATCCGCAGATTGATCCTTTGACCACACCGATTACTTTTGTCGCTTGATTCGTTGTCCTGTCCTTGACTCAGTCGTCGTCGTTTTTATTTCTTTCTTTTCAAGAGATATCGTTTTGATGCATTTCTGGGTTCAGTCCTATCCTATATCTGAAAAGGAACCCTGTAGTGGGAGTTGAGATCTTGGCGGTAGGCCAAGATCGTGAATAATTAAGGAAAAGCATTCTTTTAACAGAAGGGTTGTGATGGTAACAGGTAGACGAAGGAAACACAGAGAGGGAGAGATACGAGTGCTCTATAAATCTCGTTTGATAGCGGGTCGAGAATTACTGCTCTACCAATGCCCCCTTCGAGAAAGCAGCCGACTTTTTACGTTTTGGCACTTCTTCATCCACAGAGGGGATGTAGAGAGAGAGAGAGAGAGAGAGAGAGAGAGAGAGGGGAGGGGGAGGGGTGGGGAAAGCATTTTCTTCTAGACATGAAGATTCCTTCTTTAGACTCAGTTGCTGCTCTCTCCAACTCGGAAATAATGTATGTCCACACAGAGCTAGGGTTTCGCTTTCAGCCGATTAATTAAACAATTAGGGTTTCAAGATCCACGGGGAAAAAAGGGAAGAAAAAGTGGGGGCGAACTTAGGGTTAGGGCATGTCTGCTTGAATTTCAAGCATCTTTGTTGGGGTAATTATTCCCTCCGGGAAAATTTTTTTGAATATATTCCTCGAGGCAGTGAACTCGAGGATGACCCCACCCTCCGCATCTTCATTGTTGTGTCCCATTAGGATTTGGAATAATTTTTTTTTGTCACCTGTTCAGTCTAAAAAATTTATGAAATTATAATAAGATAAAAAAATAAAATAATAAATGGATACATGAAATTTATGATAATAATTGAATTTATATAATATCTTAATTATTAGACAGATGGTAACTCTAATACACTAAATCTCCTCCTCACTTATATAGTATTTTAGATCTATAAAAACTAGAAAGAAAAAAAATAAAAGGATATAAATTCTCTGATCTATAAATATCGTGTATATAATCCTTTGATTTGTTGTGCTAACTCAATTTCAATTCTTATCCATAATGATTGAGTGGAGCCTGAGCGGGTGCATGTGTACGGTGCCGGCCTGTTCGAAATTGCCGTCTCCTCTGGTGCTTCGAACAACGGGAGATCCGTAGATCGCAGTCATGCCATGAACTTGCTGCAGAAGATCTTCTATTTATCGTGTCTCGAATAACCCACGTGGAATCCAACTCAAGGACGCTTGAGATCAACGGGCCACGCCGCGATTTGATTGGGAGCTTCGATTTGGTCTTCCCTCAGTTTGACCGAAGGATGGTCAGTTTACTGAAATCTTCTTCTGGGCCCATTGGGTAGTTTATTCAATATCCATGGCAAAAGATACGTAAACCCGAGACTCAGAAGAGGACTGCGCCGGACCGATTTACCGAGAATGTAGTGTGTGTTCGTCGTACCCATACGAGGAAAAATAAATTCCTACCGACTTTTGCACTTCAATCAACCCTCGTCTTAAGGACAAAGAAGACAGGCTCCGCGAAGCTCACTTTGGGCTAAAACTAGGCCCATGAGCATGGATCATCAAGATCGATGCACATCTCAAGGACACATTTATCCAATTTAAAGAGTGACATTGAACTTCCACCCAGAAGGCGATGAGTTATTTGCGGGCTACATCTACCCAGAACAGTTGTAGATTTTTCTTTTTTGGGAGTGCAGATGCGACTGCCCATAAAAGCAAGCGAGGGGAGGGTTCTTCGTGGAATGGAACTCTATCTGAAAAATTCATCATGTCGAAGTCTTAATAAGAGTTAAATAGGCCAGTTCTAAACTATGACGACAAGAGCAGAGCTTAACTCAATCCACGTGAAGAAAAGCAGCCCCATTATGTCAGAAAAGAAAAGCCAAGCCATATGGTAAAACTAAGGGGTCACCCGACTCTTTCCGTAATTAAGCCATGAAAGCCTTGCTGATCCTATGGTCCAAAAGCAGTACTGTTAAAAGTATGGTTTAGACCGATTCTAAACGGGCCTAAAATCATTTGATCTGATTACGATTTGGTTCGTTTACTTAACGGACTGATTCGGTTATAAGTCATAGTTCGGATAAATATAAAACTAACCCAAAACCGTTTATAAAACGGGCTAGCTAACAGTTCAGATCAGTTTGGTCCATGAACCGTCTATCTTTAATTTTTTAAAAATATTTTAAATGAATATATTTTTTATTTTTAAAAGTTTTAAATTAATTCAACAAAATATGAGAATTGATTTGTATAATTTTAACTGTCCATGCTGGTTTTTACGGTTCCAAGCTGATTTTTAAACTGCTCCGGGTTGGTTAAGCAAGATAATGGACAGTGCCAGTTACAATTCAACAGATACATATTTCTAACTCGGCCCGTAACCACTTTCAACCCAATAAAAATAGTTTTAAGCTTGGTTAAGAGCAGTCCAAACTGATTCTGAATTTCAGTGGTCCGACTCAGGGCCAACCCGGTCCGTTTAACATCTCTATCTAAGAGCAAAAATAGAATCTCACCACTTGAAAAGATTGCCCGGTTTTTAATTCTGATTCCATTCTTAGGTTTCCCTTTTGTTCTTGCCGAATTCATTTCAGCGTTGAAGTTCACTATGGCCACCAAAGCCGCAGCCTAGTTCACTCCCTGGTCCATGTAACTCAGCTACAGATCATATGATGCGATTCGCTACCGTCAACTCGGTAAAGGCAGAACCACGAAATTAGCAGCCAAGAGAGTAGGAAAGACAGACAACTCATTTTTGCAGCCCCGCAGATCACACAAGACTTGAAAAGGGGCAGATGATTTTCACGGAAAACAGAAACCGACATGAACGGGCACTTACTACACACACACACACACACACATATATATTCCCGTGCCTCATCCTGTGGAATCGCAGTGGATATAAACGAAAAACCGATCCCATTATTCAACGCGAGCAAGAGAGTGCAAGGAGGTTGTTCAGTGGGGCGAGGCGCCTGATTCTGGCCTCTTTTGTCGTAAGTCGCAGAAGGCTCCGATAAGAAGTTGCGATGTCAATTACCCGCCATATTTCCCATGCACACGTATTTCAACTGCCACATTAATCAATCACTTCACACAATTGAATAAATGGAAGCACTAATTCAGTATCAGGCGATTCTTATGAAACACGAGAACTCCAGAGTTAGAAGCCCACACAGTATATAGGGAAAACAGGACGCAAGTGTTGAGCACTCTTGTTTCTCAGCTACTAAAGCAAATGGCATGATAACATTTAAGATGTTTGAGATAGACACCATTAACACATGCACTGAATAGCTGGGAAGATAGTTAGAGAGCGGCAGAATACTCACCTCCAGGTATTCATCAATCCCATACTTGGAACCTTCCCGTCCAAGACCGGACTGCTTGACACCTCCAAATGGAGCCATCTAGAACCAGAGCAGTTGGTAATGGGCCAAACCAACTTAACCTCACTATTAAACCAAATTTGGTAATACTCTATAGATGCACATAGCAGATAAACTTTGAGTAAAACACACCTCTGACGAGACTAGTCCTTCATTGACACCAACAACTCCATACTCCAGAGCCTCAGTGACCCTCCAAGAACGCTGTACATTGTTCGTAAAGATGTAAGCAGCTAAACCTGCAATTGCATGAAAAGAAAAAATAAAAAAGAGCAGAGAAATATAGTTATAACAGTTTCATTCAGTAACTATATTCCTACCATAAACTATCTTAATCCATACTAGAAAATACATAAATCTTATCCATAAAGGGAAGTATTGGGAACATCTTTTCAGAAAGTCTCAAACCACCAAAATGGATGTCATAGTTGTTGTTTTCATGCTGGCACCTCATCGCTCTTAATTAGTTGAAACTAGATCAAAAAAGGCCACAAAGAAACACCTGCAGTGGTATCATTAGCAATATGAATGGCTTCTTCCTCAGTTTTAAATTGCAGAAGGGGTGCTACGGGTCCAAATACTTCCTCCCTGAAATAAGATGTAATGCACAAGAACCAACATGGAAGATAAATACAAGTTAAATTTGTCTACAACTATAAGCATCATTTACTAAGACCTTTCAGAGGATAAAGAGTTAGCTGGAGCTCATAAAAGAGAGGAAACTGAATCACAAATTCTGCAATTTTCACTTAAGTTCTAGTTCTAAAATACAAATTAGCCTACCTTGAGATAAGCATCTCACTTTTTACATCGCCGAGAACTGTAGGCTCATAGAATGTCCTTCCTAGGCTGTGCCTTTTGCCACCAAGTAGGACTTTTGCTCCCTTCAAGTAAACTAAGTATAAATAACCACAAGTGCATGCCTAACAATAGGGATAAAATCAAACAAGTATCTGATATCATCTGAACTAAAACATCCAACATTTATTGTATCTAGGCAGAGTAGGTGAGACAGAACCTTAGAGAGGGCGTCCTGAACAAATGACTCAACCTGCATATCAGACCCATGATAACATATTTCTATCACAATCTTTATTTCAGAGTAGGTAATTAGTAGCATCTGATGAGATACGCGAGTCCAGCAAAGAACACTGACCTTATGCAGTGCAGCTTCATTTATTAGCGGCCCCTGCGAAGCAAGGATGGCAGGTATATCCTCATATCAATCAGTTATTCTTCATGAATAAGAAAAACTTGATTGTAGAACATTTAGTATACATAATGCCAATTCCATATGAACTTGGTCCATATAATATTTCATTTCATCTTATATTACACAAAAGATGATTCAAGTTTGGCTAACAAGCAATTACTTAATAAGAAGTGATGGCATAATAATTATCCCAAAAAAAAGGAAAGAAATTGATGGCATAATTATGAAAGTAGAGCTAGATAAGGGCAGCCACATTGAGTGCGTTTGTGGAGCTATTGTGCACATATAATACCTGGGCAACACCTTCACTAAAGCCATCTCCAACTTGTAGATTCTGGACAGCTTTCGAGAAAGCATCAGCAAATTTTTCATATATGCCTGTACAAAGGCTCAAAGTATCCCACAGATCCATCACATAAGCACAAGAAACAGTTCTATTTTACCACAATTTTGTATCTCTTTGATTATAACTACTAAACAATATCTCACTGACCATAATTGTGATATTTTATATCAACAAGCAAATGAAAAGTAAGCTATACCTTCTTGCACAATAATTCTGTTTGCACAAATGCATGTTTGCCCAGTGTTACGGAACTTTGCTCCTAGCTGCAATCAAAAGCGGCTCCCATCAGTTGAAAAGTAGCAGTAGCCAAAGAACCCAGACCAGAGATGCAAGCATAAAAACAAATGTGGGAACAACATGCATAAAAGGCTACTGTCCTTAAGTTACAAATTTCATCCGTCTTAAAGCAGGAATTTTCTTGAACTTTGCACCTTGCTAATGCTTTATGTCTCTAGCATAGCTGTTAGTCCCATTCTTGTAGACAGAAATCTATAGTTGTCCCAGTATCTAAACAATGAGAAAAGTTGAGGGGAGTTGACAAAAAAACCTATGATCGTACAATTTAAACAGTATTTTGAAAGAAGTTTACTTCAACGGTTTCAAAATTTCCAGAAGTCCATCGCTAATAACAAAGTTCAAAATAGTTGAGATGCAGTAATCTGACATACAGCTCCTCTCACAGCCACTTCCACATCTGCATCATCAAAAACTATGCATGGTGCATTGCCCCCAAGTTCCAGAGAAATCTGCATCATCAAAAGTAAGGACATTAGCAGCACGTAACCTGAAAGATACATTTCAGAAACTTTATCGTTAATGAATACCTTTTTAACTGTTGCAGATGCACCTGCCATCAACTTCTTCCCAACAGCTGTTGAACCTGTGAAAGTAATCTTTCTTACCTGTAAAGCGCAACTTTTAAATTGTAGGTGCATCCAAAAAATTAACCAGAAACCATCAAACCTCAAAGATCATATGAATAAGGAGCTGGGGTAATAGATAGGACCTGTGGACTAGTGAGCAAGGAATCCCCAATATCAGAAGCATTTCCCATAACTACATTTACAACCCCCTGAATGATGGGAAGCACATTAAAAATAAATGAGGAAAAGAAGGTTCTAGGTGACTACAGTCGTAATTCTATTTCAGGAATCAAAAATTTTCCAAATACAATGAATAAAGGAATATGCAAGATGTAACATCATAAATATATCCAACTGCACATAGCTACAATCTCTCTTTGCATTCAATATGCATCCCCAAAAGCAGAAAAAGCTAATGACTTCTTTACTCTAGAGTACAGCATCACTAAAAATGTCAACGATCTTGTGGCTTCTAGAGCAAGGATGCTAATTGCTTCCTCCACATCATTGCATAATACAATAATCATATACTCAGACAGTAACAAGTTAAGTGAGCTGTAATGAGCACTAAAAAATGTAATATCATTCAAAAACTTCATTTGGATTGGACAGTGCATCCATCATAGCACCATATGTAGTATACTTGAATGGATAGAGAGAAAATGCATATCATAGTTAATGCATGGATCTAGTAATAACAATTAGTTACCGGTGGTATTCCGGCCTGAAGTGCAAGCTCGGCTGCCGCTAAAGCTGTGAGAGGCGTGAGTTCAGAAGGCTTTATGACCATTGTACAGCCACAGGCAAGGGCTGGCCCAACCTGATGTAATTGAGAAACAACTTGAGGATGAGTTATAAAAATAAAAAATTATAATTTTCCACTTAGATACAGTTTATACATGCCCATAAACAACATCATGGAAAAAATGGATCAAATAAAATTTAAGTATGGTTTCACCTTTCGAGTTATCATGGCTAATGGAAAGTTCCATGGTGTGATAGCACCAACAACACCTACAGGCTGCATAATCAGTATATGTGTCAATAATGTAGAAAGCAAAGATGGAGATCTTATAATTAAGTACTCTGTTACATGGAATGGCTCCTACAGAGAGGTTTTCAGTAATATAAAGAGCTACACATTCGTCATTTTTGTTTTTCATCATGAGAATGAGATTAACCAAGATGGATATGCAAGTTTTACTGGATCTGATAGAACCAGTGATTTGAAAAATGTAGAAATATTTCACCTGCTTTAAGATAAATAGACGGCGATCTGCCAAAGGTGATGGAATTATATCACCATATACACGTTTAGCTTCCTCCGCAAAAAACTCAACGAAACTTGCCCCATAGCTAACCTGTCATGTATTGTAAATTTAGTAGTATATCAATTAAAATGGTACTGGGGCAGACTCTGTTGCTTTGATCATGAGAACAGTTGCTACCTCACCAATAGCTTCTCTTAAGGGCTTTCCTTGCTCCAAAGTTATAAGTTGTCCCAGTTCTTCTTTATGGGCGATCAGCAGATCATACCTAGAAGAGAGCAGCAACAATATCATTAAAGGAGGAGCAACGAATTCATTGAGTACATGCAGCCATGCCTTTAGTCCTAATCAAGATAGACCTAGCAGTCATGTACAAAGTTCAATGCAATATGCATTTCACAATAACATTCTATCTAGTGTAAATCAGACAAGAAAAAAATTATTTATTGCAAAGGTTCATGAGCTGACTAGCAGACTACTTTGTATTTCCTAAACCTTTTCCTTTTTCTGGATGAGTATATGCAAACTTTTAACAGTAACCACAAGAGTTTCAACTATAAATGTGCTTCCTGAAAAATAACTAACTTACATGATAGATCATCATCGGCTTTTCTAGACATGCCTATCAGATCTAGCAATAGGACCCAACATATTTTATTGAAAAGTCTCATCTGAAGTTTCGCAGATTGGAAAATTGACAGGCAAACACAATAAGTGAATTGCACCATTTTCTTAGATGTCTGCTCCTTTCAGCAGCAGTCTGTTTGCTCCAAGCTGCATTGACGATAGACCAAAATATGCTAGCTTAACATCAGAAACGAAAAAACAGGTGCATCGGCTGGTACTGTGACAGAGTTGCAAACAAAAGAAACTGAAGTGCAGACTTTTCACGATCTAGTAATATCTAATATAAATTAAAATTTTAATGTATATGTCTTCAAATTTTATATTTGCATAAATTAATAGCCCTTTATTGAGATATATGTCTCAAGGTTTTGGTCCTGCTAGCAGGTGAATGCCCAAATTACCAAATTTACAAATATTGTTCAATCCCTAACATGTTTTCAAGCATGCAAAAATTCTGTCCCAAGATTTGCTAACTAAAAATTTGAAGTGAAAAAGATATTGAGAAACTGATCTGTTTTGTCAATCCTGTCTTTTCATTTTGCGGGGAGGGTGGACTAGAAGTCCCTTACAGTTGAATGCATCATATGCAGAAGATATAGCATCCTCTGTTTCTTTTGAGCCCATGCATGGAACTTCAGTTATAACTTCACCAGTTGCTGGATTATGAACCTGCAATTACATGCCTCAGGAATGGTTTTTATGACGAAGCAGCATTTATCAAATTGATAATTGCATAGTTTTAATCCTGTTCATAATTGAATTAAATTCAAGAAGCCACACCAATTAAGAGAAGAAAAGCAGGCTTACTATATGATACCTTAATGGTCTTCCCATCATATGCATCGCTCCATTTCCCTCCAATAAGTGCCTGACTCCGCAGAAGACCCGATTCTTTTATTCCTGCAGCTAGACTTTGAGTATCCATGTTTATCTGAATAATGAAATGGCCTACCAGAAGTCAGTAAGCAAACCTAGTTGGGAAAAGTAAAACTAGGTCTACTTGCAAAGGCAAGAGAAGTATTGAAATAAACTACATGCCCATCCATAGACAACATCAATATCTCATCTACATTAAAAAAAAAAGTTACACATCAGAGTCGCAGAACCATGCATTCGTACAGTTACATCATTTAACATTCATCAAAATCTAGCTCAATGAACTAGATGATCCATGTGCCAATACAAATACTACTCAGATGCTAAACACTGATAAACTGTTCAAGTAACCTTAGTTTTGACAGCTTATAAGTTCTATATTAGATCTACTATTTTCCAAATGAGATGGTTCCGCACATGAATTGCACATGGAACTTCCATTACTCATGATCATGAATCATCTTATTAGAACATAAACCGTCAAAAGTGTGCACCGAGTAAAAATGCAGTAAAAGAGCCAGCCAATTGTGGCAAATAAAATGAATGTAATCAACAACAGCATTCATGGCAGCCAATGCAAATAAAGTTTTCCTCTAACTAATCAGCAAAGTAATCAATTGCAATAATAAGCCGCTACCACGTGAGGTCGGAGCAATGTCTAGCTAAATTCGGATTGAGAAGAAAATTAAGCAGTCAAAATGATCGGCAGCACTATCTACTAAGCAGAATCGAGCAGACAGTGAGCTCGAGATATTGAGAAGAGAGTGAGCTCAAACAGAGACAACGCTATTCATACCAAACACCTGATATAAATAAAAATTAAGAAATCAAAGGACTGTTCACAGGCGAGCCAATTGCCGTTTACACGATAGCGCAGCAAAGGTGCGTGATCGAACAACAGTAAACCTATATTCCGCGATTCACCATACAGAGGAAAGGACAGAAGAGTGAACGGATGATTACTGATTAGAAATCACTGCTTCCTCTGGAAAGCGACAGTGATACAGAAACAGCGAAAGTGAGCTAGCAAAGTGGATTCACAGGAACCACTGGAGGCACTGTATAATTGTTGAACAGTGATTTAACCCAAAAAAATGTAAAACAGTGACAGGAGAAAGGATGTGAAGGTGGCGTGCCTGCCGTGAGAGCGGCGGAGAGGTGGCGCGCATGGAGGACAGGTGGTAAGAGAAGACACCGTGAGTATACAGTTGCCTGCAAGATCGAACCGCCATGCGTGAGCTCGCCAACGTCATCTTCTACCTCCTACTCTGCAGCTGCTGCTCCTTTCCTATTCACTCCGGAGGTCACAGATTTAACCACTTCTTCGTCCCTTGCTTTAGACAGCCGTGACAGCCTAGCTCTTCTAACACGCGCCATTACAAGAGTTTGCAATACAATCTCTATCATATACATAGCGCATATGACGTAGCGGTGCGCATATTTTGAATTGCGAACAACACCCAACCGAACTTAAAAAATTGATTTAATATATCAATTTTTAGATAATATAATTTTTTAAAATAAAATATTATATTTAATTACTAAATTTAAACCATTTAATTAATTAGTTTAAACTATTATAAATATATTTAAAATAAAATATAAAAATATTAAAAATATTTAAAAAAATAAAAAAAAATAATAAGATATATGTCCTTTTTACTATTGTATATTCTATTTTTCAACAATTAATTTTAAATTTTATCCTGAATAGATTTACTAATTTTAATCTTACATATTTGATTATTTTTAATTGAAATTTATGTGATTTTAATATTTTTCTTTTTATCATTCTTTATGTATTTTCTACTTACTTGTATTTTGATATAATTTTGTTTTAGTTTTTATTATATTTATATTTAATTTGTTATTTTATTATTATTTAAAAAATTATTAAAATCGGTTAACTAAATCATATAACATGTTGTAAATAATTCAATTTGATGGATATGTGTAGCAACGTAAAAATTATAAGGACCTAAGATCGAGAGACACAAAATAGAGGGACTCCAATGTAAAGTCAAGATTTTCTCTTTTAAGTTTACTTTGTCTTCTTGAGATCAACAAGGAAGTTTTTATTTGATCTTCACAATCTAAAACAAAATCACCAAAATAATATGGAAAATGTGTTAAATAACACATATATAACTATTATGAATTAATTAAAATTTATTTTTTTATTTATATTGAAGAGAAAAAGGAAGTAGTTAATGACGCCGTAAACGGTTTTAGTCCTTTTCTTACTATACAAACAATTAAATCTTGTTTTTCATGTGACTTTTCTACCCTTTTAAAACCATCTTCCATTAGTTTCATCTTACTTAATAGAGTTAGAGATAAAAAAAAAAAGAATCAATTTTAGATCATTAATGACAACTTGTCAAACTGGTGATTTCTATTTCAGTTATTTATGGATAGACTTCTTTTATTATTAGCAACCTGAGCCTTTCTTATGAAACTTGATTTTGTTTAGCGATTTTGGAAATATTACAATTGGAAGTTTTTATTTTAACTTATTAATTTTAATAAAAATTTTGAATTAATTTCTCTCTCTTTTAAGTGTCATGATTGCTTTTAAATTAAAGTCTGTAACACAAGGTATATTAGAACATGAAAAACATCAAATTTGAAGCTTGTAGGCAGAGAAACAATTTCTCAAAGTCGGCCTTTGAAAATTGAAACTAGCAAAATCTGTCATAAATTATAATATGGCCAACAACCAATTTTGAATTTAATTTTCTTGTGATATTTAAACCTTGTGAATCCATTTTTTTATTTCTAAATTGTAGTCATAATATCAGGATTTCATAAATACCTAAAACTTCAAATTTGGTTGTTGGATAAGGGAGAGTCGACTCCCCGAAGTTGGGTTGCTAAGCAATTCAGGACTACATAGTCCCGAATACACCAGCAACTTCAAGAGGCTCATTTAGCTAGCTCTATACTCTAATTTCAACAATTCTTGTAACGTTGAACTCGTAATTAGAATTACTATCTTCTATAATGTTTTTGAAATAATTTATTTTACAGGTTTTCTATTAAATTGAAATTAATTATATTCTGTTTTATAGGTACAAATATATATTTTTTTAAAGAAGAAGTAAAATAACTATTTGCTGGCACTATTGGAAGTGCTCCTTTATTGACTTCTTCCGTCTACCCTTAATGTCCGTACTCGTCACCCGAAGGACCAGACTGGATTCTTGGTTGGCTGGAACGAGTGCTTGACTAGTCCCCTTTCTCCCCTTTCTAATCCAAAACAGTTGTTAGTTGGAATGCTTTTCCGGCGAGTGCCACTTTGGCTGAAACTGAAGCCGGTAATTCTGTACACCCCATCGACACTAACCGACCGCCCGTCAACTGGCACTCCCCATTTGCACTTGAGACATGAAGAAGCGCTTGCCTTGAGTATATGTCACCTTACACCTTATCTCATTGATTAGCTTTTTATCCTGCCATACCTGACTTGAGACTTCCGGCATATATGATACTAGTCATCCAATGAACATCGTCTTCTAGTCAAGTGGGCTAAGGGGAGGTTTAGCTTTGGTTTGAGTTATGATTTTTATTGGTAACTTGATTTATTACACTTTGTTAACATTTTCAACTAATATATTAAAATAAAGATATATCTTTTATAAATTAAATCTTTGACATTATATCTCAATTATAGCTTTGTTTTCAAATTCAAATTTTCAATTTTTAGCTGATATTTTTGAATAAATTGAGATAAGTTATTTGAACTTATATTTATTAATTGCAATATTTGTTGTGTGAGATGAAAATATACTTGTAAAACTTGAATATTTATTGATTATTGAGTATGAAATATGTTTTATGATTTCTAAAGGAAGATCAATTATGAAAAAAATTATATTGTGGAAGTAAATTATGATGGGAAGAAATAATTTATTTGTAAAATTATTTAAATGTGAATTTAATTATGAAAATATATGAGAATTAGAAAATTGATTGAGTTTGTAGAAAGTGATTTGAAATTGAATTATTTTATGAATTCAAATTTAAAGGCTTATTTGTCTACTACCTTATCAAAGTATTGTAATACTATTTATTAAATTAGTTACCAAAATATATTAGGTTGTGCCAACGATCGTATTAATGAATTTTAAATCGAATAAGCAACTATGGTGAATAATCTGGACCGGATTAGTGATTATATTAGCATATCTATATGATGGGATGAAATATCACTGTGGTCAAACACAATGAGCAAAACATACGAAATATCAATGATTTAAATTATTAAATATGGCTGCAAATGCAATGTTGACTCAATATTTTAGCAAATTTCTAATATGCATTTTAAAATGTACGATTAAATAACATTTATTCTAAGTTACATTTATATTTTTTATGAATCATTTTATTTGATGGTCAAGAATAATAAGATATACTTTATTGGTACTTGATTCGGTAGAAGTGAGAACTAATTACTTACTAAGCAAGCGAAACTCACCCCTTTGTTAACATTTTCTTTTCAAATCTAGAGTCAAATGATCCCTAAAGACTAACATTAGAGGATAAGTTTGAAAATCTGATGTTTAGAGAAAATTATGAATTTCATTTTTTTAAAATTGGAAATTTTCGATGGGAAAATATTTTGAGAATTTTATGTAAACATTTATTTGACTTAATTTGTTTTCATGATAATATTATTTTTTTATTCACAACATGTAAAATAATTTTGATAAGAAATTCTCTTATAGAAATGTTTCATTTATTATTGAGTTAAGTCAAGTTCTTTAGTAACAGTTGTCACAATCTATTTTTTCATAATTGAAAATGGGGCATGATTATGTATAACAGTTATGATTTGGATTACAGTACTCGAATTAAACGGAACAACTTTAACAATTTGGTAAGATTTAGTTTGGTTCAGTTCACGAGTGTTCCCAATATTTGCTTCATATTAAACTTGTTATTTTTAAAGAAAAAAGCGGTTTGAACTATTAATCGAATAATAAAACTAATTTAAAACAATTTGGTTCGACATATGTGTAATGGTTATTGTTTGAGGGTATAGTGCCCAAGTTGAACCGAATCGCTTTGATAATCCGGTAAGACCAGACCGAACCATGAGCATCCCTAATACGACGAGTAGATAAAAAAATATTTGGTAAATATTATTGATATATTAATAATAAATTCCTCTTAGATTAATGTTAATTATATATTATATACCACCATACGATGAGGAGGGTGGGATTATACTTATGGGCTGACGCTGACCCTGACCCGACCCGACCCACCGGCCCCCTTTTATTCATTTTAACTTTACTTCAAATTTATTACGATAACGAAACATTATGGATGAATATTAAATTATGTATCCAAATTATAATATAAAAAATGAGTATTTATTTACTGTTGCACGTGTAGCAGTATATTTTGTCCGATATATATATATATAGGTTCACGTATACTTGTTTTGTTAATTCAAATAAACTCTTTCAATAACTAAATTGGTAAAAAAAAATGCATTGAGATTAACTTAAGGGAAACTATTAGGGACTTAACCAGTGAAACAATCGAGGACTGGCATAAGAAATTATAGAGTTAGCACATAATATTTTGATATAAAAATTTTAAAATATAATATAATATAATATATTTTTAAAATATACTGTATTTTAATATAAATAATATTTTTTATTCACTCCATCAATTTTCAATGATATTAATAGCTTACGTGTCTTTTCTTAGGATGTGATAATCATTATGCACTGAATATAATTCATACGCGCATAAAGACGAGACCCACTAATCTAATTATGTGAGTTTTAAAAATAATTATTTTTTTTCAAAAGGTTGAAAATGAGACTTGAATTCCCAATCTCCAATTCAATTTTTATCTTACCCAATCACCATCTAATCTAATTTTGTTAGTTTTTGCTATATTTAGCTTATTATATTTAAAATTCTCTTCCTTTTCATCCTCCTGAATATCAAAACCCCAATTATGCCTCCACATGAATCCCTAGCCTGTCTTCCTTCATTTTTTTTTATTTTAATTTTCATCTTCGAGAAAGAGAGAAGATGAGGACTCTAGCTCGTCGGAGGGAGAGGTCATCGGCGAAGGGTTAGATAGGCTAGAAAATAAAATTAAAAAGAAAAAAAATGAAAAACGAAGGGAGACTAGCTATGAGCTTATCCATTGATCTCTGGTATCGTTAAAAGTGTAATTTTAACTTGTTTAAAATGGGTATGAAACTGTTAGACTAGTCATGAGCCACAGTTTAAGTGAATATAAATTGGTCTGGAATCATTTATGAACAGGCTGATTTGGTCCGTCAACAGTCCATTTTTTTAATTTTTAAAATTTTTTTAATTAACATGACAAAATTCAGTCGGTAATTTGCAAGATTTTTGGCAATGTGGTTTTGTCCAGGCCTATTCAATAGAGTAACGATCCGTGCCAATTATGGTTCAACAGATCCATATTTATGAATCAACCCATAACCACTCCAACCCAATAAGAACAGTTACAAACCGAGTTAGGAGCAGTTCGAACTAGTTCTAATCCAATTATAGGTTAGCACGACCCATTTAACATCTCTACTAACCTCTTTCACACAATGACCTTGTCGGAAGTGTATGAGCCACCAAAGGGAAATGGCACCAGCGAACTTCCTTTTGGCCTCCACTTTTTTCTAGTTTTGTATTTTTTTTATATATAATTTAAAATTATTATCTGTACTACATCATTAAATTGTTACTTATATCATAATACTAATGTTAGGATAATTAACTGTATTTGTGAAAAATTTTTGGTTTATACAAATTATTTCACTCAAAAAATTATTTATATTTAAAGAATTTATACTAAAACATTTTATACTAATCGTATGTTTTTTTTGAAGTGATATTAACATAGTTTTAAAAATCGGATCGGACCGGCTAATTTGACCGGTTCAACAGGAACTAGGCCATTTACTCAGTCCGATTCCTATAAAGATCCAATTGCACATTCAAAGAGGTCAATTCTAATTGAACTGGTCAATTTCCAGTCTCATCGATGAACTCAATTAAACAAATAAAAACATAAGTCAATTTAAATTTTTAAAAATAAAAATTTATTATAATATTTATTATTTTATAATACTTATATTTATATTTTATGTTAAATTTTATTTAATATAATATAATATAAATAATTTATTTTATAAATAATATTATATAAATTTATAAGTAATATTATATTATTAAATATGTTATTCAACTAATTAAATCTTCATATAATCCATAAATTTATACCCATACTAATTTCTAATCTAATTCAATTTTAAAAATTATACTTATTAATTCTCAATCACGAGTGGGAACATTAAAAGTACGGAGTAGGCCACTGGTGAGATGGGGCCACTTCAGAACTTCGAGAACCATATTGACGGAGTCCTTGTAGAGCTGGGGAACCATCTGACGAGATTAATTAGAATTTGTGAGCAGAAACAATTTTTGATAAATAAAATTTTATATTTTAATACAATGGGAGCAGAGCTAATTAAGAAGTCTAGGACGAGTCTAATCGGGCGTGCGGTCTGGGGGTCTCCGTCGTCCCCCGCCATTGACGAGTCGTCGGGTCTCTCTCCTCTCCGGAAGGCGGCCGGCAGAGCGAGAAAGTGGCTGACAAGGGAGGAGAGAGATCAGAGAAGCTTCTTCTCGTTCTCCCTCCTCTCTCTCTCTGTTGAAAATCAAAAGTCGATACAATTGAACATTATTCAGCGTCCGCTCTTCCATTCCCGCGTCTCCCTCTGTGCTGAGATCCCTCGCCCTCGGGTTCATTTATCCTCTCCCCTGCCCTTTAGCTGCCACCTGTTCGGCGATCTCCGTCAGATCTTTCTCCTTCATAACTCCTCAGGATTCTGCTTCTGTCTGTCCTTGCCTTGCCGTGCTGAACAGCTACTGTCATGAGTTCGAATACGGCGCCCTCGAGCTCCGTCGCCGCTGGATCGGCCGATCCTTCTGCTGGCCGGAGGAACTCTAAGCGGCCCAAGTGTACTTACTCTCCTCTCTCATTCTCCGTTCTTCTCGCGTTTTCAGAGGATTCAACTTCGGTTTAATGGAATAAACCTGCGGGCGCGGCGATCATTACTCTTTCTTTTTCAGAGATTAACTTCGGTTTGCTCAATCGAGCTCATGCTTCCATAAATTAGATTTTCAGCTATGTTTCCTTTTTCGGTTTGACTTGCTTTTCTAACTTGCTCGATAATTGACTTGGCCAGAGTTCTTGGCTTTAATTGAAGACAATCCGTTTGTAGTGATTCTGGCATACTTTTTAGGAAATCACGTTCTCTATGTGGTTGGTTTTATTACTTCCACTTGATCATATGCTGTGAACTGATACCGATGATAACCCTCCTACAGCTCTTTGGCTGCCGTGGACATTTGTTTGCCAACAGTTTAAGATTCAACTGGATAAAGCTATGCCTGTATAAATTTGTTGCATTAGCATGATGATCAGTTCTAGGCTTTTAACTTTTCCCGGCTTACCAAGGAATTTGGGGCGTATTTTGATTTGCTCATGTTTCAGATTTTTTTTTCTTCGTCCGGCTAAGAGTTTTGACCTCTTATTAAATTTGTCATCAGATTCACGCTTCACTCAACAAGAACTTCCAGCTTGCAAGCCAATTCTGACACCACGATGGGTGAGGCTTTATTCTTCCCATGGCATATCGTTAATTCCTATTTATCCATATGCTTACAGGGATTTAACATCCTTTCTATTTTGTGCAGGTGATTTCAGCCTTCATGCTTGTGAGCATTGTCTTTATTCCCATTGGGGTTGCTTCCCTGCTAGCTTCACGCGATGTAAGTTGGGATATATCCCAGTTTTTCCAACTTTGCCCCTCCTCACTTTGTCATATTAGATTCAATATGTGACAAATGTTATGATTTATCAGGTGGTTGAAATAGTTGATCGGTATGACGCTGACTGTATACCAGAGTCTGATAGAAATGATAAGGTCAAATACATACAGTCTCCCGGAGACAAAACCTGCACCAGAAATATAACTGTAATGTTCCAATTTTGTTGTATCATTATTCAATGTTACCAGAATAAATTATCTTGCCAACTTATCATCTTGTCATTTGAGTACACCCATGAGTCGTGCAGCTAGTGAGATTTTTCTTACCCTTTCCTGATATTTACCTTCAGGTGACAAAGCGAATGAAGGGCCCTATCTATGTGTATTACCAGCTTGACAACTTCTATCAAAATCATCGCAGGTCTGTAGTAACTGTACCATTGCATTTATGCTCAACTCACTTGGCTATTGGCTAAAACAGTTTCACAGAATCAGCATGCTGTTTCATTTAATACTATTTTCTTTCTATTTTGGGTTTGATGAACCTGGGAACCATTGGGCTTGAATCTTTCCTGTTATAATGAAATACTGCTGATGTAGACATCCATAAATACCTTGAGTAAATTTCTACAGTTGAGAATTGGGCTGTGATATAATTGTCATCATTTTGTGTTTAGCATGTTGATATCATTGTGTTTCTAATGATTGCTGTTGTATGCCAATGAGGAGGAAAGTATGACTCTAGGAACTTAATAGGCAAAGAAATTCTTGGATAGCCATTTAGATGTCAGATACGGATATATTTTTTATTTGAATGGTAATATTTAAAGTGTGCTCTCTAAAATGCCAAGATGGTTCCAATGTACATCTGCTATAAAGAAACAAGAAAGAACTTTCATGGAGCTTGGTCTGGTTGTTTTTAGGATTCAAATATCTGTATGTCTCTCGTAAATTCTGTGGACTTTGAAATGAATTTTATTTTATTTTGTTTTTATTATCTCATTCTTATACCCAAAGAATATGATAAAGCAAAATATTAATAGACATTTTATAGGAAGTTCAGTGAAAGAATGGCACTATTGTCGTGTGGCATGTCAGCCTATATTTTGGAAATTTTCATTTTTAAGAGCTATATATTGCTTTTACATATAGAACCTGAATATCATCTTTAAACGCCCCCCCTCTCCCCCACAAACCTCAGGTATGTGAAGAGTCGTAATGATGCTCAGTTGAGGAGTAATAGCAGTTCAGATGATGTCAGTGACTGTAAACCAGAAAATTATAACAATGGCCAGGTGATAGTGCCATGTGGTCTCATAGCTTGGAGCTTGTTCAATGATACTTACAACTTTTCACGTAACAGCCAACAGTTGGCTGTGAACAGAAGGGGTATCTCATGGAAGAGTGACAGGGAACATAAGTTTGGGAAAGATGTATATCCTCGTAACTTTCAGAATGGAACACTAATTGGTGGAAAACATCTCGACAATTCCATCCCAGTAAGCTTCCCTCTCATGAAAACCTTCGGCCTTATTACTCATGGCTGCTTTTCTTTGAATGAATGGCTAAGTTATCAACTTTAGTTGTATTAAAACTGTCTAAAATATGTTTGGAGAAGGTGATGAGCAAGACTTAGTGATGTGCCTGGAAACGATGCAAGGGATACTTTCAACTAGCTTTTGTTGGGCATAACAATGAATTAATGTGTCAACTCGAGCATTCCTTCTTGATCAGAATTACAAGCAAAGCTGACCAGCTGTTTTCTTCCATCAGCTGAGTGAGCAGGAGGACCTCATTGTGTGGATGCGAACAGCAGCTCTCCCAACATTCCGGAAACTGTACGGGAAGGTTGAGGAAGATCTTCAGATGAATGATGTCATACAGGTGACATTGCAGAACAATTACAATACGTACAGCTTCGACGGGAAGAAGAAACTTGTGCTATCGACAACAAGCTGGCTTGGGGGGAAGAATGACTTCCTTGGCATTGCTTACCTCACAGTGGGAGGACTGTGCTTCTTCCTGGCCATGGTCTTTACGGTTGTATATCTCATCAAGCCAAGGTTAGGCTTTTTTATACTCCATTTGTTTTTTCATCCAATAGAATAGATGATTACCTCCTCTGCATCAAGTATGAGAGAATTTTGAGCGAGTAGCTAGCAGCTGATATACAACAGTTCACTGATGACTGATTGAAAATCTTTAACTCATTAAGTAATGTTTTCGGGTAAATTGTACAATTGGTACAAAACGTTTATTAATGTAACATTTTGGTACAAAATCTTTATAATGTAACTCTATTACAAGTTGTTTTTAAAATGAAACACTTTGATACAAATTGTCAATTTTTCACAAGGCCTTTAATTATAGCTAGTGTGGTAGTATGAGGTGGCACTGATTCAATGATACATGTAACAATTTGATGATGTGGCATTCGTAATAATTTTAAATTGTATAAAAAATGCAAAACAAAAAAAAAGGAAAGAGGGGGAGATGGAAAGGAAGCTCGCGGGCGGCCATTTCCTTCCGGCGACCTCACCGGCGGCTTAGAGATTTCCAACAAGGTCGTCATTGTTGGAGAGGTCCTTCGTTTTTCTTCTTCTTTAAAAAAAAAAAAAGAAATTTTCCATCCTCTAGTTGGTCTAATCTTTTGCCCGTGAGCTCTCCCTCCGACGAGCGACAGTCCCCATCCTGTCTGTTTCTTGGCCTTCACTGAATTAGCTTTAATGATCAATCGCATTTCTTTGTTCCCAGGCAACTCGGAGACCCTTCTTACCTTTCATGGAACAGAAACCCCATGTGGCGCTAGGGGATGTCACATGAAATTCTTTGGTATGGCCATATGTCGTCGTTACCATGCCTGTGAATGTTAGTTTGAATATACTTTTTGTATCAGATGTTAGCAGAGATCTGTTCACCCGGGACGACCCGAGCTTAGAACGCATTGTTACATTATTAGATTCTTCATTCAGTTATTATTTTTCAGCTCTATTTAAAGCAATGAAAATGAGACGACATTATGTTTCAATACAAGATCTCGGTCAATCGATCATACTCTACTGCACTTTTATGCGATTTTGTCCTGTTATACTGCATAAGCAAGGGTTTTTTAGGACAAATTCGTAGGAGAATTTCGCATATTAATTTTACAGTCTAATATCTAGATTCGAGGTCCGTGTGTCCTTCAAATTGTACGGACAGCGTTAGTCTTTCGCCAAAGTTTATCTATCGGCTTATGGTCTCGTTGTGTGAAATGGCAAGTTCTTGCAAGACTGCACTTAATAGATGTGTTTCAGCTGCTTCACGGACACTGCCGTGGACAACAACCTGAATACTGTCCCGTTACTTCTGCAGAAATATAAGCGGGGCTCGGATAACCAAAGTGCAAGAAAAATCTTGAATCCCTTAAGTTCGATGAGAAGGAATCTGATATGGTTGAAATCTGTGACTGCAGTAGGAAGCCAGCCATCGAAGGGGCAGAGCCTAGAGTAATGGCATTCAGGCTTTGTTTTTGTGCTCGGGCCTATGGGTGAACTCGAAGTCGATGTGCACGAAGGCCCGCTCGACCTCTGGGAGCTTCTCGAGCTTCTCCTGGAGGGCCTCGCCGATGTTGTGCGCCTGGCTCAGGAACATTTCTTCGGGCAACACTATGTCCACCTCCACAAAGTAGTGGGACCCGAACGTGTATGCTCTCACGGTGTCGATGTGCCTGATCTGTTTGTGATGGTTCCATGTGAGATAGGTGAGCTTTGCTATAAATTCCGGCGGGGCCGCTCTTCCGATCAGCAACCAGACGTTCTCTATGACCGTCTTCGCCCAAGTGCTTATAGTGTACACCGCTATCTGAATAAACAGGAATACAAACTCAGATCAGTAAGTTAATCAGGAAACTGTTTTCAGAAAAACGCTCAGGCGCAAAAACTATTTTGAAAGCCAATCTGTGAACGGTTTCATGGGGGCCTGGGCCCTGAAGGTCGATCTATCGGGTTCTTGGTTAGCAGTAAACTCACCACAATGGCACCGGTTGGGTCGATCCACCAGTGGAAGTGGATTGCAAGCACAGCTGTGGCTAGACCGATGGAGTTGGTGATCACATCGAAGAAGTGGTCTTGAGCGTAGGCTCTGATGATCTCATTCTTGAATCTTCGACAGTACACCATGAGGATGAACTTCACCACTGTCACGGAGACCATGATCCCGATCATCCAAATCTCCTTCTCACCATCTGTTTCCGGGCTCGACTGAAAATTACAGACAGCGTTAACATGATAAAACTGGCGAGTTATAGATGCCTAACGACCAAAGCACAACCGTAAGTGGTATAACGCTTTCAGCAAGAAGCTCCCCTGTTTTTCGGTCCTATTATCGTGTACCTTCGTGATAATTTCTCGAACGGGCTCCAGTATGATTTGCAGTCCGAGAGTAGCCATCACCGAAGCAAACACGATGATGCCCTGCAGATTCATGACATCAAGTGGACCCCTTTTCGTTATATAATTCAGGTATTCTATATCTTGTGGGACCAACTCGGGGATGGTCCAAGGTCAGCATTTACAGACAATCTTGAAAGGTGAAGGAGTTGGTAGCTACATTACATGGTCTGGGAACTTTCCAGGAACTTTCACTCAGCCGAATATGGCAATCGCTAACCAAACTACAAAAGCATAGATTACTTACGACAGGCTGCATTCGCTTCTTCCCGATCGGGTAATGATAATGGTTCGGATTCCTCATGGCACTGGCAGTGAACCAGAGAATGAAGCCCGACAGCAGGTCCAGGAAGGAATCCAAAGTCGACGCAATCACTGCCATTGATCGGCTCTCGACAGAGGCATAGACCTTTGCCACGAAAAGCACTATGTTGGCTACGTTCGACGCATGAACCGCAAATTTCTCGCTTTTCTCAAGTTGCTTCAGTTCATCCTGATCAGAACAATCCGTGAAAATAGACAGAAAAGGCAAACAAGGAAAGAAAGAAAGCCATCTGAAAATTATCGTTCGACGAGGCCGACCTCTGTCAGGCTTCCTGGGAAGCATCCTGACTCGTTCATCGTCTCCATCTCATTATACCCTTCATAGAGCCTCTCTTGCTTCTTGTAGTACTCGGAAATCTTGCGTTCTTTCCCTACAAAGCACCATATATTCGTATAAATCATCATTTCAAACACCATCATAGAATCGCAGAACATCACATTAATTTGATCATAGTGAAACATTCCCAGCTTCTCGAACACTTCGTTATCATCTCGAGCAGTGAAAATCGAATTCCAACACAAAGTATTCTCATTTCCTCATGTAAATGCAAGAAAATAAAGGGACCGAAAAGGTGAGGACTGAAGAAGGAACAAGAGCTTCCAAGTTAAAAATTATAACTAAAGATCAGTCCCTGAAATAAAATGATCCATGCAAATTCATCCAATATGACCTTGCCGTAGTTAATACCGAACACAACACACCATACAGCAAAGAAGCATGTAGAGAGAGAGAGAGAGAGAGAGAGAGAGAGAGGGGGGGTGGTACTGACGGAGAGTGGAGGTGGGGAGGAGGAGGTGGCGGCGGCGGCTGGGAGACGGCTGAGGGAGGCGGAACTTGTTGAGATTGAGCCGCCACGGTGATGGAGATGCAGGCGTCAAAGACGGAGTCGCGTAGATGTCGTCGTCGCCATCAAACTCGAAGGAGGCTTCATGGCCGGCTTGAATCTCTTGATCGACGGTCTCAGGCGAGAGAAGCTCTCTTGTCGACTCTCCGATAACGCGGCCGCCGCCTCCTCCTGTACCCTGCATATTTTCTTGCTGCAGATAACTGACACTTCTTCCTCCCACTTTCAGAATTCAGATTCTTCGCATCCTCCTTGGTTCTCTCTTCATGTACCCGTGGACGAGTCCGCGACTTGTTACTACTGAGATCTTTCCCTCTCTATAATTTTTTTATTTTATTTATTAGCTCTATTTATTTATTTATTTAATATTATCAATTTTAGCATGGTGGCATACGTCAATTTTCGTCCGACGTGATCGAGAAACACTATTCTATGCCAGCCTTCATAAACACCAACAATCAGTAGTTTATACCCAAAATATCTACCTCACATGGATGATGACGAAAATGGTTTATTAATTGAGATTAATTAATATTTATTTTAAATAATTAATATTTTATATTTAAATATTATAAATAAGAAGAATTAGTGTTATTTGTATTTTCAAGAAAAAAGAATAATTTTATTATATTATCTTAGATCATTATAATTTTATTTTAGATAATTAATATTTACGATATTTTTTAATTAAATTTAAATTTTATTAATATATTCTATTATTATTTATTTCATAATTTAGTGATTACTATGAGCCTATTAATAAGCTTCTTTTTTTTTATATATTTTTAGCCATATTTTAATAAAATTGTGTTATGTAGTTTTGAGTTATAATTTCTCTTAATATCTCTTTTATACCTATTTATTATATTTTAAAATGTTACTGTCATAAGTAAACATAAATTTTGATCAAAATTTTAGATTTAGCACAAACTTTTTTTGTATGTTATAATTAGACACTAATTTTATTTTATTTATTAATTTTAATATAACATCTATTTTTCACCAAATCATCATATACTGCATGTTAATTTTACTGATACAATTAACAGTATCTTATATGACTAATAGCATCTTATGTGGTATTGATGTGTCATAGTTCTATGTAGGATTACTTAATAGAAAAACATAAATAACATATATTAGCGTCTAATTAAGATGCACAAAAAAATATCTAAAATTAAAAATATGGTTAAAGTTGATACTTAATTAATATATTAATAGTATTTAAATTTTTACAGCCAATTAGAAAGTATACATAAAGCAATCGTACTTCATATGTCACGTGAATAATGGGAACAGGCAAAAATCAGTTTTTCAACTGCACTGTGTCAACGTGTTTATGTATGTATATCTATACATACATATCAGTGTGTAGTAATAATCATAGTTTCAAAAACCGGACTGGATCGGCCCGTTCAACCTGAAATCGGCAACTCACCCGGTCCGGTTCTTATAAAATATCAAATTGTACTTTCAAAGAAATAAACTCCGGTTGAACCAACTGGTTCCCAATCCAACTAGTGAACCTAATCGAATCGGTAGGAAAATCGGCCAACTTAAAATTTAAAAAATATATATTATAATACATATATTTTATTTTATTATACTTATATTTATATTTTATGTTAAATTTGTATTTAACATAATAGTTATATTAATGATTTTTATTATAAATTATATTCAAATTATACTATTAAATAAATTTATTAGTAATATTATTTATTAAATATACGGTTTAACTCATTAAATTTCTGATCCAATTCATGAACCTATGTCTACATTGATTCCCCATCTGATCTGATTTTAAAAATTATGGTAATAATACTACATGGTGTGCCACGTCGTATGACCACAGTATAGAGTTGTAGAAAGTAAATGGTAGGAAAATAGGGTAAGTTTAGAAATAGATTTATTCGCTTATACATTATAAATTATTAATTGAATAATGGTCATATTGGGCCGAGTTCTTGCGATTATTTGATGCCCAATAAATTCCGTCCATATGCTCAAGCACCTTATTTTCTCAAGTAGATTTTTGGTCTGAGTGGTAGACAACGAAAATTTACGATTACTAATAAATTATCTTATAAAAAGTTGAAGCAACTTGAATTTAACTTATATATATATATATATATATATATATACACACACACATAACATCAATCATAATTTTTAAAATAAGATTGGACTAGAAACCGGTGTAGGTATTAATTCATGGGTTAGATCAGATGTTCAATATATCGAATCATATATTTAATAAATAATATTAATAGTATAATATTACTAATAAATTTATATAATATTATAATTTAAATATAATTTATAACAAATATTATTAATATAATCATTATATTAAATAAAAATTTAATATAAAATATAAATATAAATCTAATAAAATAAAAATAAGAATATTATAATATATTTTTATCATTTAAAAAATTTTAAGTTAGTCAAATTTTTATCGGTTTAATTAGAGTTGACTTCGTTAAAAGTGCAATTGAATTTTTTTATATGAATCAAACCTAATGAGTGATCGGTTCTAAATTGAACCAGTTAACCAATTAACTTGATCCAATTTTTAAAACTATGATATCAACTGTCATGTTTGGCTGGGGCAGGTAATGTCGTCATCAATATAAAATGGTCGGTCCTTAATGATAGGTATATATGTATTTATATGTGAATGACAATTGTGTATCCTTTATATCCTATGCAAAAGTATACATATTATATATATATATATGCACATGCATATGGGGTAGTGTCTTTTTGACTGTTTTACTATATGTATAGGTCGTTATGTAGAACGTCGATGGATTCATGGAGTAAGGACCGATGAGATACATGAAAATCCATCCGATACTGACGATAAATCGGGGATAGAAGAACATGCTCAATCCGCTGAAAACTAAGATTTTCGTAATCGTAAATGTTTATCATCTTGGTAATTCGAATCTGGACGGATTCCGCCGGTCCATCGTTGTTGGGCATGAATTTCACTTTATGACCGGGTCCAACACGTGGATGTCTTTGTCTTATCTTAATTAACAGTGAAGAGCAAGTAATCAGACCCGATTGTTTTTTTTATATATATTAAATGGTATATTATATAACTTGAAATATATTATTAATTTTAAAATATCGATCTTTTAAAATTTTAAATATTAAATTTAACTTACTACATATTGTCAATCTATTAAAAAAATAACATGAGCCAAACATAAGTGTCCTTGGATTTGAGCACGGGGACGGGAAAAAGTTCATGAGCCCGTCTGGATTAAATTTAGATTAGGGAGAGTTTATTAAATTTATAAATAATAATTTATGTGCATTTAAAAAATTACCTGACATGAACATCAATGTCAGGAAAAAATTATGAATATGTCCAAATATAGTTCTTTATCTCGACATATCAATCCAACGTTCGTATTTTTAATTAATTTTTTTCAGTTTTTTTGGGCAATTTTATTTTTTTCAGTTGACTTGGATTATCTTGCATTGGTTGGTAAGATGGGAAAAGATGTCACATATAAGATATAGATATATAAGTGTGCGTGTGTGTCCAAAGGGTATTTTCGGGAAAGATTAACATTGCCCCGACTATTTGACAGCACAGTCTCAACTATACCTATAGTGAGCTAAGCTTATATTATATATATATATATATATATATATTATCGTGTGAAGGAAGGCATGGCCGATGAGCAGCGCTGTTGAACCTAATCCACTCAAGCTTCTCGATAGGGGTGAAGAGGTAATTTTACTCCTATACTTTTCTCTTAAAAAAATTTCTCCCCCCTAAATTATGCCACATTTGGTTTTAAATCGTCGATGTAGAGTACATCCTTTTTGTCGAATATACCCTTGTACCATTCAGGTCTCATTCGAGCAACATTGTACCGGGTTTTTCCCCCAGATGAATAGCTAACGAGTTACACTTGAGAAATTGGAACTTTTGGATGCACTATGTCTTGCACTCAAAGGCATAAATCAGGCTATCTTCCACGGCCAAGGGGAGCAGGACGAAGCAAGGAAATGACGGTGTCTGTAATCAGTTGATTCGAGCAAGTTCCGGCCATTACAATCTAAATGCCATCCCGGTAATTACTTATCCAAAGAAAAAGAAAAAGCCATCCCGGTAACTAAGGGTACGAGTAACGAGCCTGTAAAATCTAACATCATTATCATAAGATGGCACGGAAGAATGCCAATTCCATATTGTAAAAACTGCTCTTCAAAAATTCAAAAGGGTAGATGAGGGGAGTCACTGGATGTGGACCAACTCGGCCAACCAAGCCCACAAAAGTTTACACTTCTACTCTACCGAGGCAGCAGCAACAGCAAATGCTGTTCAGAGATTCATTTGTGGGATGCCACCAGAGCCATGTGCTCTATCAAGTCCAGCACTCGGTTACTGTAACAATTGGCAGCGAACATTGTTATATGGATCGATGGCACATATCCACATTACTAAACCATCTTTAAGTTGTCGATCTCAAAGAGATAGGTAGAGACTGACCTATATCCCCATTCATTGTCATACCAAGAAACAAGCTTCATGAAGGTGGTGTTCAAACCAATCCCTGCCTTAGCATCAAATATGCTTGACCTGGGATAAAATAAAGGGCCCCGACACATCAATAAAGTTGACAGCCACACAAACAATTTGAAAAGTGAAGAAGGTGATAGATGTACCTCGAGTCCCCAACAAAATCGTTTGAGACAACATCCTCATCTGTGTATCCTAGAATGCCTTTTAGAGGCCCTTCAGATGCATACCTAATTTGAGAATTTCAACAGTCAGTGCAGTTATTGCATCTGTCTGCAGACTATCAGCACCACGTTTGAGAAACAAAAGTCCAAGTCACACAATTAGAAAGAACTGAGAAGGTGCATCGCCAAAAACTGAAGCAGAATTTTTGGAAGCATACTTGATGGCTGCTTTCACATCCTCGTAGGAAGCACTTTTCTCAAGTCGGCAAGTTAAATCTACAGCAGAAACATTGGGTGTTGGCACCCGGAAAGCCATTCCAGTGAGTTTTCCATTTAACTCTGGAAGAACTTTTCCAACCGCCTACCATCCCAAAAATATACATCAGTACTCATTGCAGTGATGCAATTCTATACACACATTTAATTTGTTTCAGATATTTCATGGTGAAATGACTCTCTTGCATACCTTGGCAGCACCAGTTGAACTAGGGATGATGTTCTGAGCAGCTCCACGACCCCCACGCCAATCTTTCATAGAGGGACCATCAACAGTTTTTTGGGTAGCTAGAAACCATTGAAATGAAGTGAGCAGTCCATTCCAGTAGCATGTCATGCACACTAACAAGTAGGAAGATTTGCAGTAAGTACCAGTAGTTGCATGTATGGTTGTCATTAAACCTTCGGCAATGCCAAATTCCTCATGAACAACCTGCAATTGAGAATTCCAGAAGCAAATCAAGTGAAGCCAATGCTCATGTTATCTAGAAAATCAAGGAAAATAAACTTGCAAACTTACCCCCACCAAAACCCAACCCAACCCACCCACCCAACTCCCCCACCACCACAAAGATCATGTAACAAGCTAACTTGAAGAAGAAAGAGCTCATGTCTCTATTCAATCAATAAAAATTGACCTTGGCAAGAGGGGCAAGACAATTGGTAGTGCAGCTTGCATTGGAAACAACATCCATGCTCGGCTTGTATGTCTTTTCATTCACACCAACCACAAACATTGGTGCATCAGCAGAAGGTGCAGATATTACCACCTTTTTGGCACCGGCCTGCACAAATCATAATACACTTAACCCAAAGATAGATATTCTTCAGTCTTGGAATTGAGTTTTCATCTGTTTCAGTGTGAGGCAATGAAGCACCAGAACGCTAACCTTCAAGTGTGCTGAGGCCTTCCCCAATGTCGTGAAAACTCCAGATGATTCAACAACAAACTCAGCCCTGTGATAACCCCATGGTATATCTTCTGGGTTTCTAAGCACGAAAGACAATCAAAGGTCAATCCTGTAACAATAACCTGAGCAACTCATATTTATGGAGCAACCAAAAATTGATGTATGAGGATAAATCAACTTTTGTATTTGAATTCTCTCTGTAGCCAATATGCAGCCAAGTCTAGAGGTATTCAGAGAAAATGAAATACCTTTTGCTCTCAACTTTTATTGTCTTCCCATTAATTTCTAAAGTGGATTCATCTATGACTTTGATGGTTCCATCAAAAATCCCATGTGTAGAGTCATACTTGAACATGTAAGCCTGCCATACCCACAAGTTAGAAAGATTCAAAGAATAAACGCAGGAATAATATGAGGTTTTGATATGCCTTTCAGTATGACAATAATTGCATTGAGAAACGAATACTGAAATCTGAATTTTCAGCTTTTATCAGGGGGGTTCAGTACATCAAATAAATCATTCCACCAAAGATTATACCATCATCAGCGTAGGGAAATGACTACAGGATAGGATAGGTCCTCGAGGGGAGGTGTCAAAAACCACTTATATCCAGTATGCACATTAGAAATAAATGGAAGTGTACTTTTCACAACCCACAGAAAAATCATTCCAATAAATCAAATTATGCAAACCAGCAAATGCTTCTCAATCAATGTCTACACAGTATAGCAGTTTCTTTTAATTTAATAGCACATACCATGTACTTGGCATCAATAACAGGATCATTGACAGCTACCACATCAATGTCATCCCTGGAAGTTGCTATCCTCAATACCAACCTTCCAATTCGACCAAAACCTACAAAAAGGATCCCATGGTTTACTTTGAAGAGTTTTGTTGATTAGTAGGATATCCTCTGTCTAAAGAGCAGAAACGTTCAAAAGGACAAAGAAAATGCATCAATGTGAACTTGCCACATTGATCAGGGAGCAGCATGTTCACATCCAGTTCAGTTAGTCTACCCAGTTTCTTCGCTCCCTAAGACTGCTCTTGCAAAGCAGCTGAAAGGCTAGACCTTGTACCGGATAAATTAGTAGGCCACTAGTTAACAGAAGAAATTGAATATCATCTCTTCTATAATCAGTGGGGTTGAATTCCCCACCTACTTTCTGAGGCAAATATTGAATTGACAGGAAACTCTCTATTTCCATAATCAAGCAGCTGTTAAAAGCTAGTGAATTTCTATTTGTTGCAGTATCACATAAAGAAATTAGTTGCATGATAGTAAATTATCACAAGCCCCAAATAAGTAGAAGCAAATTTACGCAGAAAAATGATAAAAGGTCATACACATACCGTTAATTCCAACCTTTCTGCTGCCACTGCTTTGCGATTCTAAGCAATAAGATTGCCAGAGAAAAGTATACGGGTGAACAGTTTTCAGATAATCTTAAACGAGATCAGGAACATATACAAAATTAGTTTCAGTGGGGTCTAACTGGGTATCGCAGGAGGTGCTTCAGCTGCAGTTGCCTTGATAGGTCCTTGGTCCTGGACACTGTTTGTGCTGAATATTTATCATTATAAGATCACAGGGGTCAATAACAAGAAATATCAATATCTATCAAGGGAATAGACACTAGACAACTAACGAAAAATCAACTCAACTGTAACCAAACTGATCCTGTGGAGAAAGAATCCCCAAAGAATGAAGATTGAAGATTCAAAGAATTAGCGTTTGTAGATGGCTCCTGCAGACAGGGATGATTTCCATCAAGTTAATGAACGACCTTACAAGAGAGTGAAAACAGGGCAGTGAAGGGAAAGTGTTAAACTACTAAGCAGTGTGGAAGCACCGCTGCAGAGACATGAAAAAAATGCTGCAATAATCATGAAAACTCGAAGCAGAAGGTGATCAATGTTTTTAACTTCACCATCGTCAAAAAGAAAAAGCCAAAGCCGACAAGATACAAACTTTGAGAAAGAACCCAATAGAGACGTCACGCTAGTCTGACAACTCAACATGTTTATGCACATTTAGCACTTAAAATGCTGCATCAGGCAACAGCGCCTTGGACGGAAAGAGAGCAGTAGGAAGCTGCAGAACAGCATTTCTCGTGTAAATGCCGAGATGGAGAATAAACAGGTAAGACAACACAACGGGAAGCACATTCACGTAAAAAAAAAAAAAAAAGCCCTGCTACCATACAAGAAACAGGCGAAATCCAAGAACAACAAACAGCCATGAGATGAAAATGAGTTTCCATCAGGACAGCACTCCGCCCTTCAAGTTCAGTGCTCTTTATCTAGTCCGCAAGAGAGGGGGAGAGAGAGGGACCTTGAATCGGGCGAAGGATGGAGGGAGGACATCGATGGAAGAGGAGCGAGAGAGAGGGGAGGAAACGCCGGGAGTGAATCTGATGACGGATGAAAGCGCCATTTCCAGTCTGCCCTCTCGCTCTCGCAAGAACCCTAGGGAGGCGTAGGAGGATGGAGAACAAGGGCAGAGATAGATACAGGGGTGGCAGGAGTTTGGTGGCGGAATAGATTTTGAGAATAGGGAGTAGACAGCGGTGGCAACGTGGGCTTTAAATATACGGCCAAGCCTCGCCCCTCCCGTCAGCGTCTCGAGCTCTGCAACAGCCTGAGCAGAGTATTTTATGAGCGAGCAAACAAGTGCGGTGCCAATCTCTCTCTACCTGCCTGCAACAATGGAGCTGGTGGCAGCTTCCTCTCTCTACGGGGGAGAGAGAAGGGTGGTGCGACTCACGAAGGTGGTGGATTGTCGGGGGGAGGAACAAAGCTTGCTCCGGGCGCGTAAACCTCGATCCATTGGCTGTGTGGGCCCCACACAGTTCCAGAGAGAAAAGGAGCATGAGCCCGGACTATGTAAAAAAAGGGAGTGTCAGACCGGTCTGGGCCTCTCTTGGGCCATGGCTATTGAACCGGGCCCTACAGGTAGGGCCAGTCTGGTCCAAGTCCGACGTTGGCCAGGGCGTTGCCTACCTAACCAATGTGTGTCCCCCTCTAATATATTTCTTTTCCTTTTCCTTTTTTTTTGTATTTCCATTCTCATATAAAACTTCACATTCCTTCATGTGTGTTGCCATATAAAATTATAAATTATAATAAATAAATGATAAAATTAACGTTATCAATAATTAGTATTATTATAATTAATTAATGGTACGGGGGCCCAAAGTGGGGGACGGTACTTCAGAGGGACGGCAGCCTGCAGCCAACGCAAATGGGCCGTCCCTTTCCAACATGACCGGAAGAACTGGTTGGGCTGTCCGTACTGACAGATTCTGTAAAACCGCACGTTTCTATAGGTATATTCCCTTTTTTTTTTCCCCCACGTGCGACAATTTCCCAAACATAAATGCATCCCTCCGTCCAATTTAAGTGAATTTATGCTTGGTTGATTGTGTTATCTTTTCCTTAATTACGAAACAATCCTACCCTTAAATTAAAAATTTCTCAGATTCCTCTGATTCCGTGCATGCTTTCTATATGGCAAGTTAGCAGCGGTTTATTCATGACCATGCCAAATCGATCTTCCTTCTAGCTTCGCAGGGCAATTTCTTTCTCAAAATCCAATGATCCCTCTGGTCAGAATAGTTACATCATTCGTTGCAAGTTGCCCCATGTAGTCCAAGCAATACTTCACGATGCACAGAGAGGAGAAGTGGAGAGTTCCATTGAGCCATCCGACGAACCTTGCCTGCTAGTCTATTCAGTATTTCCCAGACCAACGGACGATGGAGACCCTAAAGGTATGAATTGATAGCAGAAGAAACTGAACTCGTTCATTAATTTGGTTCAACTAATCTTGCGTGTGATCCAATAATCTCGTTTTCACTACATGAACGGATTATGTCACTTACTCTGTCAATTGCACTGCTTCTTTCTGGCAATAGCAGAAATCATCCTCTTCAATTGATCTGTCTTTGTTCCATGTATAGTTTCTGTTGTGTCCCGTTCACCATTCTTTGACGCCCGGTGGATTGGGCCGCAGGGCGTGTAGGGTGAAGTCTAATGTGGATCTTTGCAAGCCGTTCATATCAATGTGCTTCGGCGCAGCCTACGTGGAGCGGTTGACAGGATATGAGGGGAGGCAAGCCTTTGGGTAAATGGTAGCATTACTACAGCTCACGTATATCAGTTATGTCGACATTTCAGATCCTAACCAATCTTTGTCTACCCTCTTTTTTTTGGTTTGTTTGAGCACTGAAACAAGGAAAGAACACCACAGTTTGTCGTCCAGGCATATTTTGTTGGGCCACGATAGGTGAACTGCAAGGAGACAGCTACACTTCGGATTAAGCTTAAGGAGGCTTTAAGCAAGTAGGAAGACATGAAGAGGTGCGTCTCTCTTCTTCTTTTCTATGGAAACGATAGGAGTTGTCTTAGCTAGTTATACGTTGCATGACCCAAGTGAAAGAATCGTTTACATTTAATCATAACATTTGATCGTTATAGGCCATGGATCGATAATAATAGGATTGCCATGGCTGGCCTATTACCCATCTGGGCAAACATCCGCTGCCAGTTATGTTGCCGAAATTGCACCATCTCCTTCGCACCGTGCACTGACCGAAAATCACACCTGCAATATCCTCCCAGCAGAGATAGTGTCTACAATAGAATAGCAAGTAGAGAGGGAAGAAGAAATTCTTCTCCTTTCACGTAAATATTGTTACTTATCCACGGTTGATGAGCATTGTGACCAGAGTAGGACCCAGTTCCCACTTTGAATCAATTTCGATCCAATATTACTCATCTATACTTGCTTTGAATGGTAACAAGAAGCTTTTGCATTATCGTAAATCCTCCAACCAGCCAACCGGCCAGTAAAATAAATTCTACAAAAGTTCTGCTTAGCCCGGACTTTCTACCATCTGCCATCTATATGGCTCAGAGCCTCTTCAAGTCTTTTTCAGTTTTCCCGGTACAATTTCTGATAACTCAGTGGCCTTAACTCGGCATATGAGAATCAAAACACCAAAGTAAACTGCATCAGAGTGAATTGGCAGCGAAAAAAAATTTAGGGCTTAAGCATCATCAGTAGGAAGGACTCCAGGGAGGGTCTTGCCCTCAAGGAGTTCAAGGCTGGCTCCACCTCCAGTGGAAATGTAGCTCATCTTGTCTGTGAGATCAACCTTCTCCACCGCTGCGACAGGGTCCCCTCCTCCAATAATGGTTGTCACTTGTTTCCCACTGAGCAAGGCTAGCTTCTTTGCTACAGCCTGAAAGCCATTCCAGTACCATATCAATATCAACCAACAATTCTGTCAAGTATCACTAACTGAAGAGTGATTATTTATAGCAATACCTCAGTCGCGATAGCAAACTTGTCAAAGTTGAACACGCCCATAGGACCATTCCAGATGATGGTCTAGGTAGTGTCCAGAGCTTCGCTGAATGTCTTGATGCTGTCAGGATCAATGTCCAAACCCATCCAACCATCAGGCATGGCTGACGCCGGAATAACCAAAATGGAAAAAAGTACATGCCCTTGGCTACCATACTGAGAAAACAAATAGTACTGTAGTTATGAACACTGCCTACAACATATTCTTACATCTCCACCAAGTCAAGCTACGGATTGTTCCTCAACAAAGCAAAGGTAAAATCATAACATGCAGATGCAAGCAAATGAAATGAACCTTGCTACCAGCATCAGCAGCGAATTGTCAGCAATGACAACATCAGTAGGGGGAAGTAAAGACGCGCCCTTGGACTTGGCTTTCTCAAGAAGTGAAGTGGCAAGATCCAGCTTGTCTTCTTCCACAAGGGATGATCTGACAGAGTGACTTTGGGCCTTGTAGAAGGTGAAGATCATTCCTCCACTCAGTAAGAGCAAATCCACCTCCAAGAGGAGGGATTCTATCACTCCAATCTTAGACAAGACCTCTGATCCACCAACGATCGCAGCAAATGGCCTCTTGGGATTTGCCACAGCCCCAACAAGGTAATCCAGTTCCTAAAATGCAAATAAGAAAATAGTAATCAATGCAATTTCAAATCAAGAATAATTTTTGAAAAAATTGTCATGGAGAGAGTACACTGAAATGACAACGCATATAATTTTTGCATGAGGAAGCCAGCAACAGAAGGTTTCAAGTATTTCGCATGTGCTCTGTGAGCAGTTCAAAGGCATTGTTCACATAGACATCAGCAAGAGCAGCTAGCTTCTTTTTAAATTCAGGATCATTCTCCTGCTCCTTTTTATAGAATCTGACATTCTCAAGAAGCAAAACTCCTCCTTTAGGAATCTCAGCAACCAGCTTCTCAACTTCGTCACCAATGCAATCATTTGCCATCTTAACCTGTCAGAAATTAGGAGAAGAGAAATTGATAAGCAAAGAGAAATCAATAACATGAAAAGTGAATAGCATCCGATCTGGAAACAAACCTCCAAACCAAGGAGCTGTAATGGCCTCGGGACAAGAGGCTTCAAACTGTATTCAGGTGTAACACCCTTTGGGCATCCCTGAAAGATACAAACAACACAGTCCAAAATATTAAACTTCTTGTCTGAAGCTAAAAGTGCTGTCACATAAAATGAGAGAACAAGGAGAGTTAATTTTAGAGAAGAATTCAAATGGTACTTGCAAAGTATGATCATCTTTGGGTTTTAATAAATAAATGACTCTTCCGTAGATAGAAAATGCAAGTGGGTGGATATTCTTCAGATATTCATTTACTTAATCACAGTTCTTCCAGTGAACTGAGACAGTAGTAAGAATGGAAGATCGAGGCAGAAAGTGAATGCAACACTGTTCTTTTGGAATTTCCAGGACAATCGCTCAAAAGAGGAACCCAATGAGCACACAGAGATTACATCGCTTAGAGAAGTAGAGCAACCGATAGATGCCAAGGCGACAAACAAAACCCATGGACAGACAAAACCTCATTCCAGAAATCCCAATGCAGATAACGTCTCCATCCAAGGATCACTATAGTCACGTTGGAAAATAGAGGTATCGGGTATACCAGAAGCCGCCGAAGACAGAGCGACGACTTCATCATCGACTATTGGATCACTAGAAGAACATGAATGAGCCGATTTAGGGTTGATCAATCAGAAACTAACAGAAAGCAGAAAGACAGTGCGACTGAAAGACTTCGAGTTTGGACAAAGGTGACGACTGGAGTGAAGGTGAATGTATCACAGATTAGAAACACAGACAACACGGAATCTACACAGAAGACGAGCGGTGCAAAAACAGTTCACGAAAAAAGATCGATTTTTTCGGAAATCTAGAGAGAGGCTGATGAATCGAAGTACCAAATGGGAGGCGAGGATGACTCTAGCACCGTGGCGCAACAAATGCTGGGTGGCGTGCACGGCTGCTCTGAACTTGGCGTCATCGGTGATCTTGAGGTTGTCATCAAGAGGAACGTTCAGGTCCACCCCCACGTACACCCTCTTCCCCTTGAGCTCAACCAAATCTCTGCAACGAAGCCGCACAAGATCAGAAACCGGATAGGAGCTCCACTGAAAGTGAAAAGAAGCGACAGAAAGAAGACAAGGAGGAGGAGGAGACCGTAAATCTTAAAGCTCAAGTGTCAGCAGAAGTCTCGATCGATGAAGGGATGACCTTTGAGCGCTGAGCAAAGGACGGGACTTGTACGTAGCTGGGGGAAGTATACATGAACGGTAGAGCAAGTGCGGGTGTCACGTGTCCCGCCGAGTCACGTGTCCGACAACATCGTGAGGAGCAGCAGGTAAAATTTTTTTTTCCCTGTCTACGAAGAATTTTCTCATAATAAATTTAATGTATTTATAAAATTAAAATTATATTTGAGAATGATGTAACTCGCGGTGGCAGGCAGCAGATAGCTCCACCGCTCCGCAAGCATTTGAGTAGATGGGCCTAAATTGGGCCTGTTCGGGCCCAATGTTTCAGACTGAGCCCACGTTTGTAGGCCCATACCACGTACGAGCAAGTTTACCTTCACGCTCGACGGGTCCGGATGGCACGAGGTTCTTCCGGGGACCGTATGTGCAACATGGCCGCCGTTTAAGAAGGATAAAGTGGGGAAATCTTCCTCCACTAGAAATGTTCTACATCCAAAGTGAATTGTTGACATGCAGATGATGGATCGGAATGATGTAGCTAATCATGGTAATTTATCTGCGGCTCACTCAATCTCCATAAAATCTGGAGCAGCATGAATACCATATATTTTGCCGGCTGTCCTGTATTTTTCAACCCATACCGGTTCATATCTGATGCGGGATCTAACAATACCATTGATGAAAAGTTAAGCTCGCCGATACCTGTGCGGATGGAACTTTTCTCATTAATACTTGTGTGGATGATCTTGAGAGATCCCCCGCTCGGGGAGGAAGAAGAGGAGGAAGGTCATAACCATATCCTGTCGTAGAGCTGAACCGAATCAACTGGCTTAATCATTGCCATTGATTTTTCTGTGGCCAGCATTCTTTTCTGGAGCTTAGGCTCTGGAGGGTCTCATAAAAATGGTACATAACGGATCAAAACAATTGAATCTGGATATTCCGATGTCCTGCCCATCAGGCATCAGCTGCTATTTCTACAGCTGAGTCTGAGTTTATCGGAGTCTCGACATCCATAGAATTCACATGATCGACAACATATCAGTATTAGAAGGGTCATCATTGGATAGCTCGTCAAAAGGGGACAAAGTTCAGATGTACCCTTTTGCACGAAACCACAGATGGCATCGCAAGCTCATAAACAAAACAATGACGTAAAGAAAAACTTACCCCACCTTGGAAACAATTTTATTGACGATGTTGAACTGGCTCTCTGTCACATGGTTCATTGCTACTGTTCTGTTGGGAAACCTCAACGAGAGATGGCGGTCCCAAAACGACCCAAGTTAAGCACATCAGAAATCCCGGGAAAGGGGCGGGAGGAGAAGAATTGAACTTGTAACAGTTAATATATAGTTTACACAGCAACAGGAGTGGCTTCATCAAGAGCAAGAACTCCAGGGAGCTCTTTGCCTTCCAGCAACTCCAGACTGGCCCCACCACCAGTTGATATGTGGCTCATCACATCAGCAACTCCAACTTTCTCCACAGCTGCAACAGAATCTCCGCCACCAATGATTGTTGTGACTCCCTTGCCACTGAGTTCAGCTAACTTCTTAGCAATTGCCTGCACAAGGAGAATCGGTGTGATGTGGCGAGTTAGCCAATTCTAATGTCTAAAGCTCACATCTTACCCGTTTAATTGACAGATCTGAACAACAGATTATATGAAACACTGCATTCTTTTGAGGGTACTACTCGAAAACTTGATTGAGAATGAGGGAGTTCCTTGCACCTCAGTTCCTACGGCAAATTTGTCAAACTCAAACACTCCCATTGGTCCATTCCAGATAACAGTTTGGGTAGTTCCCAGGGCATCACTGAATGTCTTGATGGAATCTGGTCCAATATCCAGTCCCATCCAACCATCAGGAATGCCAGATGCTGGCACAATCTGCACACCAGACAAATAAGAAAATTATTGGCATTGCAACAACAGTCATGTTTATATGCATTTTGTTAGTGCAATGTCCTACAAACTATACCACAATTTCATGGTTCAAGATAGTAACGCCCCCTGTTTCAAGATTATTTATAACGAAAACTTCCTGTTTGGCTTTATTTCTCATTATACATACACATGACAAGCCAATTTGCATGTGAATGAGCGTTAAAGCATTCTCAATATACATTTTTAGTTACCATTCTACCCCCTTATAGGAACAGTGCTATCATCATTCAGCATGAATACTGTGTCTTCTCGAATGCATGTTCTCATGGTGCAGGAAGAAGTGTGTAGGGACAAACCTTGCTGTTTGCATCAGGTGCAAACTTGTCTGCAACTATCACATCAGTGGGTAGAAAAAGAGAAACTCCTTTTGCCTTGGCCTTCTGAAGAAGAGATGTAGCAAGATCCAATTTATCATCTTCCACCAAGGATGAACCCACAGAAAGACCTTGTGCCTTGTAGAATGTAAAGATCATTCCTCCACCAAGAAGAAGGATGTCGCATTTCTCCAAGAGAGACTCGATCACTCCAATCTTAGAGGACACCTTGGAGCCCCCAACTATGGCTGCAAACGGTCTCTTGGGGTTTGACACTGCACCAACAAGATAGTCCAGCTCCTGATAGAAGATAATCATCCAAAGAGTATCTATAAGAACCATTATGCAACAACAAAGAAGAAGATACTTCACAGGTTTTCACATTACCCTGCCAAAAACATATACCAAGAAAACAAGATGTACCTTCTGCAAAAGGAAGCCTGCAACAGAGGGCTTCAAGAATTTGGTAACTCCCTCAGTTGAGGCGTGAGCTCTGTGTGCAGTACCAAAGGCATCATTTACATATAGATCAGCCAATGAGGCGAGTTTCTTAGCGAACTCAGGCTCATTCTTCTCTTCCTCTTTGTAGAACCGGACGTTTTCAAGGAGGAGGACACTGCCCTCGGGCAGTAATGCCACTAGCTTCTCTACCTCGGGTCCAATGCAGTCATCTGCCTTCACAACCTACATAAATAAAAGGAGATATTGCAGAGTGTCGGTCACCATAAAAATCTAGTGTAAAAAAATCCCAGAATCCCAGTTGTTCTTTTGTGAGAAGCTCAGTCACCTGAATTCTGAGGAGCTCAGACAGCCGAGGAACAAGAGGCGCCAAACTGAACTTTGGGGTGACACCTTTTGGACGCCCCTGTAATGTTCAAAAACAGTCATTGTCATTATTACCATTGTCCAGATGGAACTAAGCAACCAACAAACCAACATTGAACAGACTACTCAACCCTCTTAGTTCTGGAATTTGAGAGAAAGGAACTCTTTATGGAGAAGCTACCATTACTTAGGACTTCTTCAGTTTATACCGACTTGCTAATTAGGCTAGCAATCTCGATAGAACATAAGGTTGAATATCATAGGCTTGGGACCCAATGTATCATATACATCATGGAGCTCGTAGGAATTTACAGTTACCACGCAAGAACCAACATAAACAACTATATTAATCTCAAGTGTCACAGGCATTGAAACTATAAGTTCATGGAGCCTTAGAAAGAGAACCTCGAGCACTGTGAGGAGCTTCCAGAAAAGAGAAGAATTGAATCAAAAGGATGGCACAACTCATTGCGCACCTGGGATCGATTGTTCTGTACCGAAAAATCCATTTTTGAAAGAAATCGCTCACCAAGTGGCTGGAGAGGATGACTTTAGCACCATTATCAATCAGGTGCTTGATGGTGGGGATGGCGGCACGGACCCTGGTGTCATCAGTGATTATCTGGCTGTCGTCCAGAGGCACGTTCAGATCGGCCCTCACGAAGACCTTCTTCCCCTTTAAGTCAGCAGCAGTCAGATCTCCCACGCTTTTCTTGGCCATGGACACGACCCCCCTGACGGCCTTGCGGGAGAACGAGCGAAGCTTGGAGGCCACATGGGCGGCAAATACCGGGTCGGCGGCGGCGAAACCGAGGCCACGTAGGCCCGCGGGACGGAGGCCGGAGGAGGGGAGGTGGACGAGGACATTGGAGCGGGTCCTGGTAGAGGAGGAGGAGGAGGAGGTGGAAGGGAGGAGAGAGAGTGTGGTGGGAGCCACAGCTGATGACATCGTTGCGTTCTATCTCTTGTCTGCAGAGGGCTGAATGAGGTCAGCGTTGCTCGTGCTCTGCTCCGCTCTCCACTGCTCTGTTTTTCTTCTGATGGACGCGCAGGGAGAGAGAGAGAGAGAGAGAGCGTGTGCGTGGACGACCAGACGGGATGATCAATGGAGGCGGGGGCTGTAAATTTCCCTCATCGCTGACGAAAGGCTGAAGACAGTCGATTGGAAATGTTTCGATGTTGTCCGGCAAATAACGGGTCCCACCTCCCCACTACAACCAACCTCATTTCATCTCATTTTCGTTAAGATTCCAAGTTTGACTATGAACAAGGTCAATGTCTACGGAAGACAGATTTGTCTTCATTTATTGTCCGTGCGCACTATGTTTAGATTTCACTTTTGTTATCAAACTAAATAGGTCCATGGGCTAAAATGATTGGGCTCTGCCATGGACTTTTCATTTATTGGGCCCATGCCCATTAGTCACATGCTTCATGGGCCTTGCCCCATCTATTGGGCCGAAACAGGCCCCTTAATCTATCCCCCACCGGTCCCTGCTCCCAGAGAGCGGCAAAACCAATTGCACGGCGGCAACGGCGCTGTCTACTCCCAGAGCAGAGAGATAAACCTCAAAGCATCAGAGCTCAACGGACACACCAGGCAAGCAGCGGCGGCGGCGGCGGCAACCTGCTCTGCTCTTACGCTATATCATTCATTTGATTCACCAATTCTTCACTTCACTCCATTGGTATTTATAAATGGACCTTGGGTTCCTCCAAAGCTCGAGTTCAGCTCTGTCTTGTTCACCTCAATTCTCCCCATTCTTTTCCGGTCCCGTCCACCTCCGGTCGCTGTCATACCACCGTGCCGGAATCCCCCGTCGACGGTGTCATGCTTTCAGATTCAGGGTCCGTTCGTCTTCCAGCCCGGAGTGGTCGGACTGGCAGCGGTTGAGCCAGTCGATTCAGCGTGGGTCTCATCGCTTCTGGTCGAAATGCGGAGACTCATTGAAGAAGGAGACGGGGTTTGATGTGGAAGAGGCCGGTGCTAAGGCGCGTGAGCTCGCGGGGAAAGTTATGGAGAGGGTGATGATGTACGACGACGAGATTACTCGGTTGAGGACTGAGTTGCTGCCTGCATTTCTCCAGTGGAACCGCTGGGAACGCTGGAAGGTAATGCTGAACTGTCGCAAAATTCTCTTAGTCTTGTTAAACTATTACTCTGATTTGACGGACTCCTTAGCGTTGATACGATTTAATCTAACTTGTGGTTTATTGTTATTCTACCTATACTACATTGATAGATAAGAAACTGATTAGTTATTATACCCAGGATGTCAAGAAGTGGGATCCTAAGCGAATTGGTGCCTTGGTCGTATTCATGTTTGTTGTACTATTTTCATGTAAGAGAATATATCTAGTAGTCAGAGCTCCTGCCCTAGATCGTCAACGGAAGGAGTTAACTGAAGCTTACATGGAAGCATTGATCCCTGAGCCATCTCCGAGTAATATTAAAAAGTAAGCTACATGCTTTATTATTTGGCAATTGAATGATATCTTCTATACAGTATCCTGTGCATTATAGCAGTTGTATGTTTGTGCTATGAAGCATTCACGAGGGAGAAGAAAATCTTTGTGCTAGTTCCATATAATACCAATGGTTCTTCCATACATTGCATGTTTTTTTGGTATTTAAAATTTTCCAATGTTCCTTCTGAGCTTGTAGGTTTAAGAAGAATATATGGAGGAAGACGACTCCAAAAGGACTGAAGCTTAAAAAGTTCATTGAAGGACCTGATGGAACACTTATTCATGATCCGTCTTATGTGGGGGAAGATGCATGGGATGATAATGATGAATCATTGCAGCAAAACTTAAAGCGAAGTATTGACAGTGACATGAAGTTGAAAGAGGAAGGAAAGAACAAACTCAGGGGAGAATTAACAAATGAAGGTTAGTTGATTTTTGGATGTCTTGCTTGATTACTTTGATCTGTTCATGTATACTAATTTTCATTTAGCACCTGCGGCCTTCCTGATTAATAGTGATCAGCTATCAAGATATTTTATTCGTAGGCATCAAATTCTCTCTTGCCACTTCTTCCCATCCATCTGCCATTGGAAAGTCTTTTTATATGTGTTTCTATGTAGATATTCTATCTTGAGTTCAAGGTATTTGCAAAATTATGAGCAGTGTTGGTGCACTTTATTTCATCATTTATGATGTCAAACTGTCACACCCCTTTTGGCAGAGGAGGTTAAAGAAAGAAGCAATACATGGCGAGAAAGATTAAGGACATGGAAGGAGGTTGTCAGAAATGAGCAGTTGAACGAGCAATTAGACTCTTTAAAAGCTAAATATGTAGTTGAATTTGATATGAGAGAGGTTGAGAACAGTCTGCGGAAGGATGTCAGAGAAAAGCTAGCAAATTCACATGGTGTTAGGGCACAGTGGATATCTAAGAGATGGTGGAGATACCGTCCTAATCTACCTTACACTTACTTTCTGCAGAAGCTCGATTCTTCAGAGGTATATTGCTTTGTCTTCTTTCTTTCATTTCTCTGTCCCTTTCCTTTCTCTTTCTGGATGATTTAGTGTTGTTTTGTTGCAATTTAGTGTGATATCTTCAGTTGTTTCCTTTGTCAAAATTTGTTGGAACTTTAGCTTGTCTTGTGAATGAAAATAAATTGGCATTTGTAGTCATATTAAGTATAATTTATTTATCTCTTAGATCTATATAGTAGACATTGAATCTATTACTTGTAACTACGCTCATGGCTGCAAGTACATGCAACTTCCATGCTGCAATCACCATTCAACTAACTGTTATGATTAAATTTTCATTTTTTTCATTTATTATGGATATTATAAGTTTTAGACTTATTATTTTCTAACTCACTCTGGAAGGAAGGCATTCCATCCATAGTTTATTCATTTCAGTCAATCTGGATCTTATTGTACAGGTCGATGCTATAGTCTTTACAGAGGACCTCAAGAGATTGTATGTGACAATGAAAGAAGGCTTCCCATTAGAATACATTGTAAGTCTTGATATTTTGATATTTGATCTTATTGTCAAAGCAGGCTTTTCGTTAACCTACCCGCTGATTTTTTTCCCCAGGTGGATATTCCCCTTGATCCATACTTATTTGAAGCTATTTCAAGTTCTGGGGTTGAAGTGGATCTTCTTCAGAGGCGCCAGATTCACTACTTCATGAAAGTCCTGATTGCACTGTTGCCTGGGATACTAATCTTATGGCTAATAGGAGAATCTGTGATGCTTCTGCATGTGACTACTAAGCGATTTCTTTACAAAAAGTATAATCAACTTTTTGACATGGCGTATGCAGAGAATTTTATTCTTGTAAAGTTCTAATCCTCCATCTGATTTCCTATTGTTGATTTTACCTATCCAAAAAAGCCCCTTTTCGCTCATATTATTTTCATATCTTTATACTTCTGAATAAACACAATTTTTTGCAGCCAGTTGGAGATGTTGGTGAGACCAAATCGATGTATAAAGAAGTAGTCCTCGGAGGTGATGTCTGGGATCTCCTTGACGAGTTAATGATTTATATGGGAAATCCTATGCAATACTATGAAAAGGGAGTGAAGTTTGTCAGGGTATGATCTCTTTGTTTTTAGAAAGCAGGAGTGCTCCAATTGAAGAATATGTCTTGAATTTTGATAAGCATGTGTAAACGGTTCAATGGTTGCATTTAACAGGGTGTACTTCTATCTGGACCTCCTGGAACAGGGAAAACACTCTTTGCTCGGACACTCGCAAAAGAAAGTGGATTGCCATTTGTCTTTGCTTCTGGTGCAGAGTTTACAGATAGTGAAAAAAGTGGTGCTGCTAGAATAAATGAAATGTTCTCCATAGCCAGAAGAAATGTAAATATTTAAATTATGTCTTGGAAATAGCTTTTATAACACATGGGTCATGGTCTTTCATAACTTTCTTGAAGCCTGAATCTCTTTTTTGCTTTGCGTTATACCATCTTATGTGTAGACTTTATTGTCCCACTTTTTAGTAATTCTTGTTCAAAATGGAATTGCACTGCAACTTTTAGCAAGTGAATGCTACCAATTGCAAATATGGTCACTCTTATTGGGAGCAGGATCTGCATGATTAAAAACCTAGCAAATAGCTGCCATACACTGTATTGGCATGATCACTTTTTTCTTTCAATATGTCACTAGGCACATTCCGCTGCCTAAAACGAATTGGTTCCATGCAGCAATCATGTTTTTATTTCATCGGCTGAAAGTAAAGTTTCAAGACTAAATTGTTAAGAGTAAAATCACTTGTTCCTTGTTCTCCACGTAGGCTCCTTCATTTGTATTTGTGGATGAAGTTGATGCTATTGCTGGAAGGCATGCAAGAAAGGATCCAAGGAGGAGAGCAACATTTGAGGCTTTAATTGCACAGCTTGACGGAGAGTAAGTTGAATTACGTAATTGGGGCCCTTATGGCTCATCCCCTGCACATTATGTTGCAGCTCTATAACTATGAGTTTTGAAGAAATTGAAGAATGCATATGTGCCTCCTAGTTAAGATTTTGGCAAATATACCTTTTTTTGGGTTAAATGTTGGTGTTTCCTTGTGTGTAGGAAGGAAAAAACAGGAGTAGATCGATTTTCACTCAGACAAGCTGTGATATTCATCTGTGCTACAAATAGGCCTGATGAATTAGATTTAGAGTTTATCCGCCCTGGGCGCATTGACCGCCGTTTATATATTGGCCTTCCTGATGCAAAGCAACGGGAACAAATTTTTGTTGTCCACAGTGCAGGAAAACAGCTTGCTGAAGATGTAGACTTCAGTAAGGTAAGTTTGTCACCTTCATCTTCACCGTATCTCTCCACAACTTAGTCTTGGTTCTCCACTGACTTGGTAATCAAAGCATTTACCTGACAAGAATAACAGCCACATCCTCCTACTTGGATAGCATGCACCATCTACAGTCTCTGTCTTCCTACTCAGATCTTACATCCATCTTTCTTTGAAGTGCCTTTAGAATTCATAACCTTTACAAATAGCAGGTGCTTTTTTTGTTTATTGAATCTTTTTAGGCCAAAGGGCACAAATTTAGATGAGGAAATTTTTTGATAGTGTCCTCAAAAGATGTTAGATTTGATGGGGTGCTTTGTTTTATTTGGCTTGAAAATGGTTAAAAGCAGCTTTTTAGAATGTTATTTTGTTTTAGAAAATCCACTGTGTAAATGATGCATGCCAATAATAGAATTTTCTTACATATTTATGCTTAAAGTTGAGAAGGCAGCCTCACTCTTGTCCTCTTTACCTTATGTTTCTCCAGCTTGTATTCCGTACTGTTGGCTTTTCAGGAGCTGATATCCGCAATCTTGTAAATGAGTCGGCTATTATGTCTGTAAGTTTCCTACTTACTTTAATTTGGATTGGTAGAGTTTCACTTGTTGTTCAGGTGGTAGCCAACTCCTTTGCATCTTCAGCATCTGGCTCTGGTCTTATATGTTTGTGTCTCCTTAGGTGAGAAAAGGTCATTCCAAAATCTTCCAGCAAGATGTTATTGATGTTTTGGACAAGCAACTGCTTGAGGGGATGGGTGTGCTTCTCACAGAGGAAGAACAGCAGAAATGCAAAGAAAGTGTATGCAGAGCATTGTCATCTTGTATTCATGATTATAGTATCCAGGCTTTTTTTTTCCTTTGCTCATTACTGTTGCATTAAATGTGATAGGTATCCTTTGAAAAGAAGAGGCTGCTGGCTGTTCATGAAGCTGGCCACATACTATTGGCTCACTTGTTTCCTCGTTTTGATTGGCATGCATTTTCTCAGCTTCTACCTGGTGGGAAGGTATGGTTTGTTACAAAAGCAAGTTCATCAGAAAGGTTTCTTTTTCTTTTGTTGGACTTTGATTCAGGAAATGAATTTTGATATCTTATCTTAACAGGAAACTGCGATATCTGTCTTTTATCCCCGAGAAGATATGGTAGATCAAGGCTATACTACCTTTGGCTACATGAAGATGCAGATGGTCGTTGCTCATGGTGGTCGTTGTGCTGAACGTGTTATTTTTGGGGATGATATAACTGATGGTGGAAAGGATGATCTGGAGAAGATAACTAAGGTAAGTAGACAGCCGCATCATCAGGAAGATAATTTAGCTGGTCTATTATTTTATCTCCTTTTGTTTTAGTGTTCGAGCTGTCACTAGAAAATCTTCTTTTTGTTTTTCGTTAAGTTCAAGTAAAGTAGCCATAGTAGTTTTTTCAATTAAAGACAGACAATCATCCAAATCTTTCATCCACCGCCCAAAGTATCCCCTTTCTCGTTTACAGGAAGCATTGGTTTGTACAGAATGTAAAGAAGGGAAAAGATCTATTCTTCAACCCAACCTGTTAAGGAATATTACGTGTTAGAATGTTGGTGACAAGGCAGAACGATTTTTACTTTTAGTTTAATTTACTGTTCTTTCTCCCTCCCCCTTCAATTTACTTCTCAGATTGCTAGAGAGATGGTGATCAGTCCTCAAAATTCAAGGCTGGGGCTGGCTGCTCTTACGAAGAGGGTCGGACTACTGGATCGACCTGATAGTCCTGATGGCGAGTTGATTAAATATCGGGTATGCATATGGCTTCTCTGGGTTTTGAATAAACCATCATTCTGTTTTCAATGCTTAACCAATTTAATATTGTTATTTTGTCAGTGGGATGATCCTCACGTGGTACCTGCTGACATGTCACTGGAATTATCTGAACTATTTTCACGGGAATTGACGAGGGTAACTCTGATGCTCCTTCTCAGACCATCTGTATTCTACTCAATTTACTAGTATGGGGTATAACGCCCAAGTAATTTACCTAGGTGCTAAGTTCTAACAAATTGGCCTGCCTTCCAAAAAGTGTATTTGCGTCCAGTGCGCTTGACTAATGTGTGCATGGAAAATATTTGCTCAGGTGATGATATTTTTTGGAGGAAAATATGTTCCTGAATAGGACTTTCAACTTAGTTGATTCACTAGTCATGTGACCTTCACGTACTCATACTGTAGCACAGCATCTTAGGTTCCCTTCCATCAAATTGAGTATAATCTCCTCAAAGAAAATGGAAATAAAGAAATCTCCAACAATATGTCTCCGCTGAATGTTGAGATGTGGCCTTTTTTTGCTGGCATTTTGTTCACACGCAATGCCTTTCACAGTATATTGAGGAGGCAGAAGAACTTGCAATGAAAGGTTTGATCGACAACCGACACCTTTTGGATGTGATCGCCAAAAACCTCTTTGAAAATTCAAGAATAACTGGACTGGTAAGCTGTTCCTGATGTTACTGTCTGACACAGGGAACCTTTCAATTTGCCTTTCCGCTTACTCTGCCCTCTTCTCTTAATAGGAAGTTGAGGGTATAATGATGCATGTGGATGTGCAAATGTTTGAGGATTTTGTGACGCCTTATCAAATAAACTTGGAAGAGGTAAACTAGATATTTTATGCGGCATTGTCTCGAATCTCATACATCTTGTACCTTGCAACATACATTTTCCTTGAGCTGTAACTACTGAATCCTATTCTTTTCCACAAGTTTATCTCATGCTGTTGTGAATTCATGATCGAGATTTATGCTCTAGACCCCTTTGTATGTTTTACAGGCTGGACCATTGCCACATAAGGAGAAGCTGCGGTATAAGCCATTGGACATATATCCACCACCACTCCATCGATGCTGACTTTCTTCTTCTTGGGATGCAAATTGGGAAACAGTCCGGGAGGTGCTTAATTGCTACATTTTGTGAAACCGAGGATATGTTTCCTCTTAACCTTCGAAGAAGAGGTAAATGGAGAGAGCTTTCAATGGTAAAAGGAAGGAAGGGAAAGCTCTCTGTGAGAACCTTCACCAGTGCGACCTGCCTGCCCGAGTTTTTGACACTGAGCTGCTCAGCACATGGCGTTTTGTCCAACATCCTACTCCTCTCACCTGTGAACATCTACTCGTCGGTGCAATTGCATTACTGGTGAGGCAAAAAAGTAATTGATACATCTGCTGCCGTTGGCACGGAGAGCTTGTAACATCAACTTACAAGGGAAATTTTTAAATCAATCTGGGTCATGAGTTTAGTCCGTGGGTTGGGCGCAATTCAGGAAAATCCTGCCAGCCATTCGACGGGGGGATTGGACCCTGAACTCAACTACCAGATGAGCAGTTCAGTAGAGTCGTACCTGAGATGTGTCACCACATTGTTTGCACCTCTCACTGTACTTATCATTGAGTTGAGCTGGAGACTCTTCTGACTCATATATTACTAGTTTATTCGGTAGTTAAGCGTCATTAATCAGAAGCATGATGCGAGGCGGAACTCGTATACCGTAGAGAATCTCGAGAGGAGGAACGGAAAACCGGGACGTCCACCCTATTCAATGGGCCGGATAACAAGGGGGATTACGGATGGGCTTGGTCCATGTAGAAGCCCACAGCCCAGGAACCGCCCCTTACAGAGAAGTGATAGGGGACGACGGACCCTCGGAGGCCTCGGGGTCCGTGCCTTACATTAGAGGGTTGGGTGAAACTTGAGAGTCACGAGAAGAGAGAGAGAGAGAGAGAGAGCGGTGGAGGGAATGTCCCTGCGATTCTCTGTGTCCCCATGGCGATCAATTTCCGGCATCGTTGCCAATGAAAAGAACCCATTAATCCATAGTTTTGGAAGTTATGGCTTATCTGTTCTGTCTTCGCCATCCTCCGTCTTCTCCATTTCGTCTAAATCTCTCTTCCGTCGTCGCGTCAGCTGCTCTTCCTTGCACGATACGGCTCTGCGCTGTGAAATCCCTCTTTCGGGTAGATTACATTCGATGCTTCTCTTCATTACAGCAGATTGTCCATGAAATTGGGGATGCGTCTGTTACCACTGTGAGCTTGACATTCGGTGCACTGCCGTGCTTGGGCGAATATGATTGATTTCTTTCGAAGAGAATTTTTTTATAATAAATTACTTGGAATGTGAAAATTCAGGGGTGGAAGATGAATTGGTGGGATACATTTTTGGGAAGAAGAAGGCAACCGATGTAGCTCACTCGTGGGTACCTATGCTGTACCACTGCTTTCTTGAGACTTTTCTTGTCTGCCTGAGATGCAAATCATCAGTTTTTTGCACCCTCACTCTTTTATTTTTGGAATTCTTTTGCATTCTGTTGAGAATCACTGGAAATTCGATTCAGTTCGAGCGGATTCTAGCATTTTATAATGTTTGGGTTCAAAAAGTTGCAAGAAAAATCATGGCATATTCTTCTTCCAAAATGACATGGCTGAGTTCAGCTCAATTTGCTTCTGCTAATTGTTCGCCATTGAATTGGACGAGGGTTGAAACCAATTGAATTACCTGCAAAAGTTTATCCGGATGGGAATTTACAATTAGAGGGCTGTTTAGAGATGGAACGTACTGTAGTTTTGAACGACTCTGTTCTTTGTCATGCCAGTGTATGGAAACGTGTCGTGCGGAAAGGGGACACTGTTGTTGATGCCACGTGTGGAAATGGCTATGATACCTTAGCTTTGCTCAGGTTAGTTGCGGACTCATCAGGTAAGGGTCGTGTTTTCGGGATGGACGTTCAAAAGGAAGCATTAGTAAATACCGACTGGTTGCTGTCACAGTCTCTGACACCAAATGAGGTGCTTAACTGTTCATACGATTCCTTGAAGCTGTTATGTCCTCTTCCATAATAAACTGATTTGAAATCCCTTCAATACCATATACATATACGTACATATGTCTAGATATGTATTTGTCTATCTCTTCTTTCCTTTTGGAAATCCTCTTCTTCGTATTGATACCGTTTGCTAATGGAGCTATGTAGAAAGAGCTTGTGATGCTGTTCCCTATGTGTCATAGCAAGATGGAAGAAGTTATTCCAAAAGATGCCTCAGTCAGGTAATCCACAAATTTCGCTTTCAAATGCCTAAATTTACATCATATTGATAGTTCCGAAATACTGACTTCAAAATAGCCAAAACTTCTTCATTCTCCTAATTATACTGAGATTAAAGGTGTGTGGATTCATTGCTGGTCTCTTGTGGGTGTCGTCAAAAACAGGCTTGTGGCTTTTAATTTGGGCTACCTTCCAGGAGGTGATAAAGCAAAAACCACAACGACAGAAACAACATTGTTAGCACTGGAAGCTGCTGGAAGGATCATAGAACCGGGAGGGCTCATAAGTGCTGTGGTCTACGTGGGACACCCTAGGGGAAGGTAATGATCTTTTGCTTCACAACAGCCCCCAGTACCTCTTGCTCGTCTTTGTTGCTTGCTTACTGATGCCTGGTCCTGCTCCATAGCTGCAGTATAAAATAGAATCACGCTTGCAGAATTTGGACGTGGATGTAGGTTTCAGCACGTTTTTTCATTTTGATGTTTGGAAGGGATTCTAAGAGAAAAGAGAGATAGCCATTATAATGTTTCCTGTCTGCTGACTGAGATTTCTTTAGTTCGAGATGGTATTCACTGTATGTGGCATATCTGGCCGCATTCCACTCTGTAAGTGACATTTTCTTACGTTGTCCAGGGAAGAATTTGAGGCTATACAAGGCTTCACTTCCGGACTTCCAACTGAGGATTGGATCTGCTGTAAGTTACAGATGTTGAACCGGCCGTTGGCTCCGGTCCCAATTTTCATGTTCAAGAGATAGAAACTATTGTCTGGATTCTTTACATGTCAGGTGTTCCTTTCTGTGCTGTTTTCTTTGTAATATCCAACTCAACATTTCTTTCTGATTTATTGACATGGAAGTGCTGAGTACTTAATCTATGTGGAAAGCCGCTATATAATATTGAGGACTATGCATTATTAATTACAAAATCTGACTGTTAAAAGATAACATGACGCATTCTTATCAACATGACAGCGGCATTTGTCAAATCCATCGATAAGGTAACGTTCTTGTACTTCGCATATGGATATCCACCGCCGATCATTCCCACTCTGGACCATTTCTCCCTCTGGGTGGATAACCAAGTCTACTTTATTTGCATTCTACTTGGATTCCACTCGTGGCTGAACTTCAAAGGTCTAACTCCATAAGGCTTAAAGTCCAATTTTGTCACCTTTGTATCTCAGAAGATTATTCGATTTTGTTGCTTCCGTAATCAATAAAATAGCATAATTATCCAGTGAAAAAAAAAACCGAAGAAGCCACTATAGAGGGGTGCCTAAGCAGCTCAGTTCGCCCGAACAACTCGACCCAATCGAAAAGAACGAGCCCGTGGCTCGGCCCACTGGGCCGTGGAGGAAGCAAGGCCCAGCCCACCAACCGAAACAGGAGCCGAAAACCCTAAGGATATTATTCCCCTCCTGGTTTTTATTCAAATATTTAATTGTAATTTTAATTTATTTTTTTTTAATTTTCCAGCCATATCCGTGTCCTCTTCTCGTGTCTTCGACTCCAGCACCAGCTCAGCTGATCACTGAGACAGGGAGCTCGCAGACGGTTTAACGATAACAGCAAATCCACGAACAAAAATTTTCCTGTTCCAAGTTAAAATATCCAGCAGTCTCACCCTCCTCTATCTCACTCGCCTCCTCCTCCTCTGTAGTTCTTGCAGCTGAGTTCTGAGCACACCGAATGGCTTTCTGCGTGAACCACTGCGACCGACTTTCCTCCAATTCCATCACCATCCCTTCATCTCCCTCTTCTTCCCCTGCCAGACCCCAGAACTTCCGCGTATTCTTCTACCCTTCTACTGTCTTCCACTCTCCGTCCCCTAAGCCCCAGTTCCACCCAAGGTCTCGCACGTCCACGGTGACAGCGGCGATCACTCGTGTCAAGAAATCCATCCGGAGCGAGAAAAGGCCCGGAGTTGGAGCAAACCCAAAGCTGAATTCCTCGGCGGCTGGCAAAAGGATAGACCTGATGAAGATTATGATACTTGGGGCGGGTCCCATTGTGATCGGGCAGGCTTGCGAGTTCGATTATTCGGGGACTCAAGCGTGCAAGGCCTTGAAGGAGGAGGGCTACGAGGTTGTCCTTATCAACTCCAACCCCGCAACTATCATGACGGACCCTGACATGGCAGACAAGACCGACGTGACTCCGATGACCCCCGAATTGGTTGAGAAGGTCCTCGAGAAGGAACGTCCCGACGCCCTGCTGCCCACCATGGGAGGGCAGACTGCCCTCAATCTAGCTGTTGCGTTGGCAGAGAGTGGGGTATTGGGCAAGTACGGGGTTGAGCTGACTGGGGCTAAGCTGGATGCCATCAAGAAGGCAGAGGATGGGGACCTGTTCAAGCAGGCTATGAAGAATATCGGGCTCAAGACCCCACCTTCTGGGATTGGTACTGTTGCAAGAGGCGTTCTATTTTTTTATGTTTATATGAGGAAATGATGAAACAAGATTGTGAGCGTTTAGCAGCTATTTCTGAAAGGGCTTTGGTTACCATAAATATTGTTAAGTGATAGCGATATAGTGAAAAGTGTAGCCCGCGTCTGATCATATCTGATAGCCGGATATTTTTTGGCAGGTGCTACTATGGAGGAGTGCATTGAGATTGCTAATGAGACTGGGGCGTTCCCTCTGATCATTAGGCCTGCTTTTACGTTAGGTGGTACAGGGGGTGGGATAGCTTACAACAAAGAGGAATTTGAGTCAATTTGTAAGGCAGGATTGGCAGCGAGTTTGACAAGTCAAGTCCTCGTCGAGAAGTCCTTTTTGGGTTAGAAGGAATACGAGCTTGAGGTGATGAGGGATTTAGCCGACAACGTTGTGATAATTTGTTCCATTGAGAACATTGATCAGAGAGATTGGAGTACCAGAGGCTCAGGGATTACTAAATTGCCATCATCAGAGAGATTGGAGTTGAGTGTGGAGGTTCGAATGTGCAGTTTGCTGTGAACCCAGCTGATGGGGAGGTTATGGTTATTGAGATGAACCCTAGGGTGTCTCGATCCTTGGCTCTAGCTTCCAAGGCAACTGGTTTCCCCATTGCTAAGATGGCTGCTAAACTATTTGTTGGCTATTCATTGGATCAGATACCCAATGACATTACAAAGAAGACTCCTGCCAGCTTTGAGCCATCAATCGATTATGCGGTGATGAAGGTAACAGAGTTATGGAGACCTTTACTATGATTTGACTAAACAATGAAGATATTAACGTTAACATCCAAGGACAGAATGAGATGAATTCCTCATCCAGTTCTGCTAAGTAGTGTATATAGAATGGAAACATTAGTAATTGGTTTATATATTGTGATCTGACTGGCGGTAGAGGACTTTCTTATTGCTTGAGCACATCAATATAATGGTCAACTGGCTGTAGCAAAATTAGGTAAATACAATAATTTTTCAGAGAAGAGGTCAGCCTTTTTCCCCCTTTGTGGGATACAATAACCTCGAGAAACTCGATTCACTTTCTCCAACAGTTATGCTACTATCTTTGTTTTGCTGGCTTGATATTTCATCTCCAGATACGTCGGTTTGCATTTGAGAAGTTCCCTGGTTCTCAACCTGTTCTCACAACCCAGATGAAGTTCGTTGGGGAGTCTATGGCTTTGGGCCGAACATTCCAGGAATCATTCCAGAAGGCTGTTAGATGCTTAGAATGTGGCTATTCAGGATGGGGTTGTGCTCAAGTTAAGGAACTCGAGTGGGACTGGGACCAGTTGAAGTACAGCCTACAGGGTCCCAAGCCCCAACCGCATACATGCAATTTATGCAGCCATGAAGAGGGGCATGAAAGTTGATGATATTCATGAGCTGAGTCAGATTGACAAGTGGTTCCTCACCCGGCTCAGAGAGCTGGTGGATACTGAACAGTTCCTTCTCGCTCATAGCTTGTCTAGTCTGTCAAAGGATGATTTCCTTGAAGTGAAGCAAAGAGGTTTCAGTGATAAGCAAATTGCTTTTGCCACTAAATCGACTGAGAAGGAAGTGAGGGAAAGAAGAATTTCTTGGGGCATTACTCCTGCTTATAAGCGTGTTGATACTTGCGTGGCTGAATTTGAGGCCAACACTCCTTACATATATTCTTCTTATGATTTTGAGTGCGAATCTGCTCCAACCCAATGGAAGAAGGTATTGATTTTAGGTGGGGTCCAAACAGGATTGGGCAAGGAATTGAGTTTGATTACTGTTGCTGCCATACTTCTTTTGCCCTCCAGGTTAGAATTCTTAGTTTACCCTGTACTTTTTTTATTGAGGCATCACTTTAGGGAATTTGTGCTATGACAGCATTGGGATCCTTTGAACTGACATTTGTCTTCAACAAGTTGATTATATGCCTTGTGGAGATAGATTATTCACATTTATACATTCCCAACCTGGAGCTTACAGCTGAATAATGATAATTCTTCTGGGATGTCATTTCTTAGTTAGATAGACTTATCTTTATTTATGAGTTTTGGGTTAGATCCAATGAGCGGCAGTCTAATAACTGATCTTATGGTAAGATCATACTGTGATTTATATGATAGTTTATCTAATTGGCTCTTCCATTTTTGTTTCTTTTTGTCTCTCTATTGCAGAATGCAGGATATGAGACAATCATGATGAACTTGAATCCTGAGGCAGTTTCTACAGATTATGACACAAGTGACCGTCTCTATTTTGAGCCCTTGACAGTTGAGGATGTTCTGAATGTTATTGATCTAGAATGGCCTGATGGCATCATTGTTCAATTCGGTGGGCAAACACCATTGAAGCTGGGCCTCCCAATCCAGTGGTACCTAGATGAGCACAAACCTGAGTGCTAGTGGATCCAGGTCCGTTCAGATATGGGGCATGTCTCCCAATTCATTTGATGCTGCTGAGGACCAGGAGAGGTTCAATGCGATTCTGAATGAGTTGAGGATTGTTCAGCCCAAGGGAGGCATTGCCAAATGCGAAGCAGATGCCCTTGCGATTGCGAAGGATATTGGGTACCCTGTTGTTGTTCGGCCTTCCTATGTCTTAGGTGGTAGGGCAATGGAGATTGTCTACAGTGTTGACAAGCTTCTGACTTACCTGGAGAGCGCTGTCAAGGTGGAACCTGATCGCCTGTTTTGATTGATGAGTACCTTTCTGATGCAGTCGAGATTGATGTGGATGCTCTAGCCGATTCACATGGAAATGTGGTGATTGGTGGGATTATGGAGCATATTGAGCAGGCTGGGTTGCACTCAGGTGACTCTGCCTGCTTGATCCCGACAAAGACCATTCCCCCACTTTTGCTTGGAAATTATTCGATCTTGGATAATGAAATTGGCGAAGAGGTTCAATGTTTGCGGGCTAATGAGCGGTCAGTACGCAATAACACTTTCTGGGGAGGTTTTCTTGCTCGAAGCGAACCCTCGTGTCTCTCGTACTGTTCCACTTGTCTCAAAGGCAATTGGGCATCCATTAGCCAAGTATGCCTCTCTGGTGATGTCAGGAAAGACCCTTTATGACCTAGGATTCACCAATGAGGTTATTCCCAGACATGTATCAGTTAAGGAGGCGGTCCTTCCCTTTGAGAAGTTTCAGGGGTGTGATGTCCTCTTGGGCCCCGAGATGAGGAGCACTGGAGAGGTCATGGGCATTGATTATGAGTTCCCGGCTGCATTTGCCAAGGCCCAGATCGCTGCTGGGCAGAGGCTGCCTCTCTCGGGCACCGTGTTCCTGAGTTTGAATGACCCAACAAAACCACATCTTGAGAGGATAGCCAGGGCATTCTTGGACCTGGGTTTTAGGATATTGTCGACCTCGGGAACAGCCCATGTCCTTGAGGTGGCTGGGATTCCGGTGGAGCGGGTCTTGAAGATGCACGAGGGACGTCCCCATGCAGGGGATATGGTTGCCAATGGGCAGATACAACTGATGGTGATTACAAGCTCAGGAGACCCGCTTGATCAAATTGATGGCAGGCAGCTGAGAAGGATGGCTCTTGCTTACAAGGTTCCGATAATAACCACAGTCGCCGGGGCTTTGGCGAGTGCTGAAGCAATATGTAGTCTGAAGAGCAGCGCAATTAATATGATTGCTCTGCAGGACTTTGTCAAGGCCGAAGCAGTTCAAAGCCGCAGCTTGGAGAACTTGCAATCCCCGTCTTCTGTGTGATTGAGATTCCATATCGTGGTTTGACGTTTTTTCTTTCTTTCTTTCTTTTTTTCCCTTTGTTGTTTCCTCTTCCCATGGAATTCTTCAGTGTCTACTAGGATTTGTGCAAGAGGGAAGGTTTCAATTAAAAATACCACCTTTCGATGACCAGGAATAGCCCGTTCTCAAGATCATGAGCACATTTGTAGTCCTATAAGATTAGGAAATGCGTTTAGAAACCTTCTCATTGTTTTAGCATAGCAAGATCACTTGCCTGATTATACCTCCCACTAGACACGGAGACTATAGAAGAGAAAACTGGCAGTGCTCTTTAAGGGTTGAATCAAAGCGAGAGGTTCCGATGTTTGTTTTCAAAAAGATGATTCAGGCTAAAGCTGACAGCGGATATGCAAGTAGGTGGTTATGGGTTGCTGATGATGACCTGAAAAAGGGTGGTAACAACTGCCGTTAGGGTAAGGCCGCCGGCCGCAGGTGGCTTTCTACAAGCAAGAACCATTTTTTAGTATGCTTCACAGAATCTTTTGAACAGCTCATTCCACTGACGGTTTCCAACTTGCAAAAGACTAACATATCAACAACCAGACTAATACTAACAACAGGGACGGAATCCTCCACGTACATCATATAATAAATCCAGATAAAATGAGATGAAATTATGATATGGTACCATATAGACTTTATCCTAGCTGAATGGTGTGCAGCTGTATGTGTCCATCAATTGCTTTATGCAAGCAGAGAGCAACATAGGAAAAAGTTAGCAAAGCAGAGAATCAACCTTTCATTCTCAAATTTTTTGCTTACATGTAGGGAAGTACCCCAGACTGCGCACATGATGAGTGTTGTTACGATCACAGAGTGTCAATTCATACAGCAATGCAAATAAACATGCAGTATCATGTTCCTGGAGGCTGATTATAACAGGACAATTGCAATTCCATCAACTCAGCAAGTGCATCCTTCCAGTTCAGTTAAGTAAGAACGACGCAAAAATGCAAAACCACATAAAAGTAAATTGGCAACAGGTATAAGTTTTGACTAGAAGCTGCCTCCCCTTAGAGCAAGCACAAGGTGGAGAACTGATCCACCTTCAATGTTGTATTCTTTTGCAGTTTTATCATCGGCAAGCTGCTTCCCAGCATAGATAAGCCTGAGAAACAGTTTGAAATGGCATTATCAGAATATGAATGCTAGCAACATATCAACACATATTAATATGAAAGAATGGACTTGATCCAAATTAGATGGAATAACATTTCAAACAAATGTGTTTTTTATTTTGATTTTGATTCACAATTTGAAGAGATCATAACTTGATTACAGCAACACATATAAAGGGAGTCTTAACTGTCATCCTAAAATTGCTGACACAGGTATGTGGTTTCTTTTTCCCCAACAGTGAATCTACTCACTAAAAAGCCAATTAGAACAATCAGTAAGTGAGAATCAACCCAAAGAAACTACATAGTTAACTCCAGGCTCATGCCTCAGTGGGAATGAGAACCTCGCAACCCCTCTCTAACATTCAATCTTCTAAAGGGGTATTTTCTGGCCTTGTACATGAAATATGATGGGAGCAACCATAAGTCAACTAAAACCGTCATGGTAGAAGGCTACAGATTACTTCATTCTCCACAATTACTTCGAGTATGAAATGTGACAAAATTTACTATTTAACTGCTTGATTTGCATTTGTTCGCATATGGCTATGGGTGCAATTTGTATGCTAACACAGCATGTGCCACAAGCCAAAAGACAAATAAACATCTATGTTCGCCTTACAAAAAATTACTCAACAAGAAAAATAGATTTACTTGCTAAATGCTTTCAAGAAAAGAATAATATGTTACTTGAAGGGGGACTGCACCTTTGCTGCACCGGAGGAATACCCTCCTTCTCCTCCACACGTTCCTTGATGCGATCAATGGTATCAGTTGGTTCGATATCTATCTCAATTTCCTTTCCAGTGAGAGTCTTCACCTTGATCATGGTCCCTCCCCTAAGCCTCAGAACAAGATGAACAGTGGATTCCTTCTGGATGTTGTAATCAGCAAGAGTCCAACCATCCTCCAGTTGCTTGCCAGCAAAAATCAGTATCTGCTGGTCAGGTGGGATATCTTCCTTGTCCTACAATTAACAAAATCTATGTTCAGTCAAACATAAACCCCCTGATTCATCGAAACCAATTGGATGGCTGCTTCTTTCCCCCATTTATTCCAATTTCTTTCAACATAAACCACTATAAAGCTCACAATTTTAGCTGCTTATACACCCACTAATGGCTACGAGAATGTTTTCACTGGTTACTGGGTCCTCTCAATCAGAGCACCAGAGAGCCCTCAGAGCAAGACCGACTTGTCAGACATTACATATCCGCGATACGCTAAAATCACCGAAAATGGTGAATAAATTAAGAAACTGTAATCAGCCAATTCAAACCAGAACTTCCTGACGCTTGTTGAGACCATCAATATCACATCGAACCGAAATCAACCCTAGCAGAACTTTCCTCCGAATCACTACCATAATAGTTTCAAAGAAAAAGCGAGCCGTAAAAATCAAGTGAACCGTCGGGGGGAAAGAAAACGAATTTTTATCGGCAAAGTACGAGAACGGAGCCCAGAGAACAGGAGTCAGGATACCTGAATCTTAGCCTTAACATTGTCGGTGGTGTCGCTGCTCTCGACTTCGAGCGTGATCGTCTTCCCGGTTAGGGTTTTCACGAAGACCTGCATCTTCTGCTTCTCTGTGCTCCGACTCCTACAGAGGGAAGGAAGGGGACCTGGAAGAGGGATGACTATCCGAAGGCATTGGTTTTCATTCTCCTATATTTAATATAATATTTATTCATATATATATATTAAAATTTAGTTTACTTTTATATCGAGTATGATTAAGTAATTTATTAAATGATATATTATATAACCTTAAATAACTAACTATTTCTTTTATGTCTCATTTGTTCCCATTTATTCAGGATTTTTTCCAAGTTTTCCTCTATTTATATAGTATATCACATGTGTGTATTTGTATGTATTGTTATCGGATCAGGTACGCCGTATAAGCTTCGATTCCACGCTGAGAAATTCCATTCAGAGGCCACAGAATCTCCATAGGATTAGGATTGTTAGCTGGCTGTGGTTCTGTGACCTCCTCTTCTTCTTCTTCTTCCTTTTTCTGAAATTATTCTCAGGAATATCTTTTTGTATGAATCTTATTTAATCAATGTCAACTTTCTTCCAGCATTAAAAAAGGGGGCGAAAAGGAGAAATTGCTATTGAAGAATTTCACATGCATGGACATTTGGATTTTAAAATCTCATAAAGAAATTCCGGGTAGCATGAAGTGGAGTGGACATGGTCCGGTTCGGTTCAGTTCAATTCGGTACCATGGTACAAAACCGGCGGTGTAAATCGAAACATGGAATTGCTATACATAGGGTAGTTAAGCTTCTGGTATTAGGGCCACCACCTTTAAGTTTAATAATATTATCATCCTCTTCTTGGAGGAGGCATTTGGCAAATTTCCTTTTCTTTTCATACTCAAAAGACTCAGAAAAGAATTAGATTATCCTCTTCTGTAACTCTCTTGCTAATTCTAATACATCAACTTAAACTAAATGTACATATACCAGCTCTATCTACCCGCCTTAAACCCCCTCTAACCCGATTATCATTTACACTGTGTAAGACTTTCTGACAGATTAGTCTCGATGGGGCCATTCCTGGTCTCCTCAGATCGACATGTTCAGATCAATCCGAGCTTTCTTAGGCAATGGGACTTTAACATTGCATCTCGGGCACTTTGGATTGATTTCAGAGACCAGCACGTACACCAGGCAGCTCGGGCAGCCTGTAGCGACCGGGGAATTTGACAAGTCCAGGAGCTCTTCATCCTTGTCCTGTTCCCGGGCGATCTCTTTATTGGATGAGGATGATGTTGAAGGGGACTGCAGCGCTTTCCAAAACGGAGATCTTCTCTTTGTGGGCTCCCTCTCTGCTCTCTCAAGGGCGGACTTCACTTTGTCTAGTGTGCAAACGCTCTGATAATTGAAGGGCAAAGACAAGGAGGAGGAAGAAGGAGGTGATGAGGAGACCAACTTCAAGTCTAAGGAAGGTTCATCAAGGAGGTTGAGAGCAAGCTTCGAAGGATGAGGCGGTGAGTTCAGGTCTTGGAGTTTAGCTTGGCTCCTTTGATCAGACGGTAAATTAGCTGCACCGCATTTTTGTATGGAGACCTTTCCAGACTGAAAGAACAGTGGAAAAACAAACATTTTTAGCCACCACAATGATCGAGCACAACTGATCTTCATACAGGAACTGATGAATACACAATCATCAAGCCCCCGCTACAGCTAAGTGGAATCATCTGCAGTTTCTATATCCATGAATGTAAGGAGAAAAAGTGTTATCGAGATCGTATTATAGTCCATTTTTTCCAACCTCAAAGTGTCATCATCATTTCCCAAATGTAACTAGAAGTAAAGAATTCATCAGAAGGTTGATAAAGACGATATAGAAAAGCAAACTCCATTGTCCAAACAACAACCAACATTCTTCATGCAATCCCTCTTAAACCAGGAGGATGGCACATGGCACTGCAATTAGCTAAACCATAAAAACGACATCTACCATTTTTGAATCAGCAGGCCATCAAATTAATTTTCTTATTTGCATTCACTTTCAAGGTTATCAACACATGCCAAAGCTATGATTTCCAAGCAATAGAAAGCAACAGGTCCTGGATCAAATCGACACAAAGATCCATCCCACGAAGAACGAGGACAGAACAGTCTTGAGTCGCCTGTACCGACCTTATCTGTCCCCGGCACGATGTCAATTAACTTACAAAATAATGGATTTTATTTGGTTTTTCCTGTTCCATTCATTGTCGTTGTCTCGGGAAAAAGGGATCAAAGTTGGGACTAGGGAGCGAATCAGTAGAGTAGGATTATGTTTCAAAGTAGCAACAAGGTCAAATTTGATGAACAGAGAGAACAGAAAGCTCGGAACTTTCCAGTACAATTTCCCATCAGTTGACCAGCAATTCACCTCTTTCAATTAAATCAGGCACCCAATTCTCGCTTGATCAGTCAAAAGCTTGGGAATTGAACTCACTCAATGGAAAATCTTGGAATAGTTTCATGAAAAAGACGCAAATGAATATCTTCAATTCACCTAAATGAATGACAGAAATTGCAGAACTGGAGGACGACGGTGTAGCAAGAAGACGATTCGCTCACCTCCAAGTCTAGACGCTTTTCCCAGCCTGCAGGGACGTGGCGGTCCAGGTCCAGGTCCAGCTCCTCGGACTCAATCTTGGTGGGCTCGGCCCCCAGCAAGTCCCGGGTAATCAAGGCCGTCTGTTTCTCCGGAGACGCTTCACTCCCCACCGTCCGGCGGCCACCCATGTACCGCGCAAGTGAGCTCACGTCCGCTGCCATGCCGGAGGAGTGAGATGAACTGAGGTAGAGCATTCAGCAAAGCGAATATCTTAAGCGACGTGAAATGAAAGGTCTCTCTTTTATATATCTCGAGTTGATGAGAGGACGAGAAGAGCAGAAGAGGGAGTCGGTAAGGTAAATTAATTTGTTGCAGAAATTGCAAATACACCCTCTCTATCTATTCTTTGTACATTTGAGTCCTGTAATTTTCATTTGATTACCATTTACCACCTCAATTTTACTGAGTCTCTCTCGCGCCTTTAATTTATTATTTTTTCGACGAGTACAGAAGGAGACGAGCTGAACAACTTCTCCTCCCAGGCTCTCTTTCAAAATATATTTTTTTACCTGTCATATATTTTACTTATTTTGGATCACAAATTAGTCTAGAAAAGATCAGAAATAGTAAAGGGACAAAAATGATGTAAGAAAAACTCACTCATAATTATAATTTTTAAAACTGAACCGAACTAAGAACCGATATAAGTATGCGTTCATAGGTCGGATCGGGATTCAATGGATCAAACTGTATATTTAATCAATAATATTAATAATATAATATTACTAATAAATTTACATAATATCATAATTTAAATATATTTTATAATAAAAATATTAATATAATTATTATATTAAATAAAATTTTAACATAAAATATAAATATAAATTTAGTAAAATAAAATTAGTACATTATAATAGGTTTATATTTTTTAAAAATTTTAAGTCGTTCAATTTTTCTACAAATTCAATTAGATTCATCGGTTGAACGGGAAACTTACCGGTTCAATCGGAGTTGACTTTATTAAAAGTGCAATTATGTTTTTTTATAGTAATTGGATTAGGTTGAGTGGTCGGTTCCCGGTTTAACCAGTCAAACCGGCCTAACCGGGCCAATTTTTAAAATTATACTAATAATAGCTATTGACCTAAAATCACCAGGGATAGCGATATCGCTCATACCTGTCCCTTTTATTATTATTATTATCGGTTATGTGTTTTGGTTAGATGTCAATTCAATTCAATTTTGCTCGTAGTTTGTAATTAATAAATGTATCATTTAATGTTGCGATTTATTGGGTCATACGTAGGGAAGGTGTGCGAGTAATGGTGGCTCATTAAATGTTTCCTACTAGACCCCAAGACCGTTTATTTTCGAAGATTTTTTTTATATTTTATTCGACCACGACTTATTATTTTTAGTTAATTCGCAATTATATTAACCTCTGTGAAGGATTAATTAAGAAGATGAGCGGACACCCTCGTATTACTTTGCCAGTTATCGTCAGCATCGCGACGGCATAACTTTTTTTTTCAATTATTAAGGATGATTTATTGAAATGTGAAATGAATGAGTTAATTACCAACTTGAACTTCTAATTGTGGTTCCTTGCTATACCCTAAATGAGTGATATAAAAATTAAATATTAAGTTATGACGATCAATAATTTTTTTTAAATATATTGACCTGATCACGAATTAGTTTTGACATGAGCTTTACCTAATTCAGGATCCCTTCTCTCATGAATTATGGATTCCTGTGTGTGTCGTGTCATCCTTGTGCACATGCCACGCTAATATTCCCCGTACCGTTCCGATTCCTTCTCCCATTAATTCACTTATTTAATATTGCATACATAATCGTACAAAACTTTTGGTCCCAAAGTCGGTCGGGGACCATGTTTGGACTATAAATCTGTCCCTTTTTTCCTTGCAAATGATAATATATATATATATGTACTTGAAAGAGCAGGCAATTTCTACTAAAAAAAATTACCGTTAAATTCAAGCGGATGAATTGGATTCGATAGTTTCTTTGCGTAAGACTCTTGATGAAATCATTCATATATATACTTACACATGTGCTTGTAGGGTATTTACAGACTTGAAAAGAATAAATTTGTTATTATAAAAAATAAAAAGAACTTTTTATTTAGTATTTATATCATAATTTTTAAAATAGAATTTGATCGGAAACTGGTATAAATATGAATTCATGAGTCGAACCGTATATTTAGAAATAATATTAATAATATAATATCACTAATAAATTCACATAATATTATAATTTAAATATAAATATAAGTTTAATAAAATAAAATTAATATATTATAATAATTTTTTAAAATTATAAGTCGGTCAATTTCTTTCATTAGTTCAATTGAATTCACCAGTCACATCGGGAACTGACTAGTTCAATCAGAGTTGACTTCATTAAAAATACAATTGAATTTTTTATAAAAATCGAACTAGATAAGAGATCGATTCTTGGTTAAACTGACCAACTCATTCCGTTTTTAAAACTATAATTTATATGTTGTTCTAATATAAGAAAAAAGTTAAAATAAACATAAAAGTACATCGAAAATGAACAAAATAAAGGGGGGGCGGACGACATGGCCTACGTTCGGTAGGAGTGGTTTTCCCACTACCTTACAGTAGTTGGAATTAACGAAGACTTTAATGTGATAGAGACCGGACTAATCAGATTAGGAGGACACGTAGGAAACCCATACTATTGGATTTTTAAATTCACTAAAAGCTGTTGGAGCAAAGGTTGGAGTCCTCTTAGGGGAAACCATTTTATTATTATTTTTAAATAATAACTAGAATTTCATTCGATATTTAGTAGAGTTGTTCAAAGGAAACTGAAGAATAGAATCCAACTATGAACTTGTGCGAATCCAATTATATAATGCATTTTTTTTAACATGAAGTAATATGATTAGTCATTAAATTTAGACAGTTAGGTTAATCAATTCTAACATATGAATTATATTTTTTAAAAAATATTTAAAATACTGTAAATATACTAGAAATATTTTTAAAAATTAAAAAAATAGTTAGATACATATCATTTTACTGTTGTATAGTATATTTTTTACCATTCCATACTAAACTTCATTCTAAATAAGCCCACTAATATTAATTTTATATATTTAATTTATCTTTGGTTGAAATTTTTATATTTTTAATATTTTTTAATATTTTATATTTGTATTTTCTTATATTTCGATATGATTTTTGTTTAGTTTTAGTTCGATTTATATTCATTAGTTAATTTTTTGTTATTAAAAACAATTCAAATTAGTTAATTAAACTATATAACCAATTTGAAATAACTTAATTCGATAGTTATATAATGGTTATGAATGGAGGTATAGTGCTTGAAATAAACCGAGTCATTTTAATGGTTCAGAAATATTTAGTACATTTTAATGAACGCAACCGCACCATGAGCAACCCTAATATTTAGATTCCCCACCCACCCCCCAACCAAAAAAAAAAGCCTTAATATAAAGCGGTCCAAGTAGGCATCTTACATTGATCCTAACCTTCTACCGATCGCAAAGATCCCTAACAGATGTTGGGAATGGGGTACCCCATTCACTGAATTCCATGGTCAAGGAAGAATTGTAAATATAAATTAGGTAAGATAATTTTTATTTATTTATTTATTTAATAATGTATGGATCATCAAACTTTACAAATTGAAAAATTATAGTGAGAAAGTTTTATTACTTTATATCCCAACTTGGATATAAATTGGACATAATTTATTAAATTTCATATCACTGTACTATGCATGAAAAAATAAAAGGTCGCGTCCAAGAAACTATGTTAAAGCAAGAGCATGTGAGCTCACAAATAAGATTTTTTGTTCAATATATGAAGTACACTAGAAGCGCACTAACAGGATAAATAAAAACAAGGTACAGAGTTGTTTCATTGTGTTTTTTCACTTGCAAATGCAGTGGATGGTTGGATAAATTTTTTTATTAAATAATATTTTAAGTTGGAATATTATAAATAAAAAATAATTTATTTCTAAAAAATCTTATGGATAAACAATGATGAACATTGAATTTTTTGGATAACTGACAGAGATTCATGCGGAAAAGTTAGTTGTCTCTGGGGTTGTCTCCCACCCTCCCAATCAAGCATTCAAGTGCAGGCAACAACTTTTTTTTTTTTTAATATCAGATATTTAATTTTTTTAAAAAAAATTATCAATTAAATTTTAGATATTAACCCTTCAAAAAATTAAAATTTGAATCAATTTATTATATATTATCAACTAATCAGCATATTATCACATCGAAAGTAACACTAATAATTATTCAATTATTTCTCTCTCTCTCTCATGTATATAAAATTGATATTTAGACAATTTAATAAATACTGACATTCATGTTTGGTCCTTCCTTACGAGCATTGCCGATGCTGTTTTAATTATCAACTTGGAATTGAGTTAATGAGATATTCTTTTAATTATTCCTAATGATGCACTTTAATACTGGAAATATGAATATGATCATAACAGGATTTTTTTTGCGAGCAATTTAACGGCATTTAATTATGTACGAAATTGACCGTTAATAATAAAGTTTTTTTTGGGGACAAATCATTAATTAACGGCAGTAGGGGGATTTTCTCAGTGTGGTGTTGTCGCCCGCTCATCGCATTTTAAATGCCGCTGGGAGCAAGGAAGGTGCAGGTATTGGACATGCAATGTAAATGACCATAACTCACTCCCCTCTCTATCTGCTCCGCTCTCTTCAATCCATCTCGTGCCGAGGACTCTCCATGTCTCAGCACGGTCTATTTCCTGGCAAGAGTCTCCGACGATGTTAACGCGGGGCATGACAAAATATGATCAAGTTACTGCGAATGAGTACGTGCATGTTAATCACTCGAGTAGATACCATAACGGGGAATCGATCGAGGACAACCCCGTTGGATTCGCCGTTCTCGATGGCAAATTTGCGCGCTCACATGACTTTACGCAGCAAAAAGGATCGCGAAGCCTGAATTGAATGCTCGTTAGTAATGTTGCCGCCTAAGCTAGTTGGGCATTAACTTCTCGAGTACGCACGCGCGTTCGAATGGTACGTAGTAATAAAAATAGACATACGATTGTAATTTTTTGAAGATTTAATTACGTTACCCAGCTAGAACAAGAACGCTACACGCGTGTCGGTCCGATGCCCGGGTCGTGGGGCTCACGAATTATGAGAGGGGTGGATCGAACATGACCGTCCTACCTTGGATCGTTCTCAAGAGTCAAAGTTTTATAACAGACTCATTCCTCAATTTCTATAGCTCAAGGATTGTACAATCTACGTGAGTGAAGTTTATTCGTAAGCAAAATTTTAAATTTTAACATATTTTATGTGTAAAATATATAAATAAAAGAGTACGATACCTTAATTAATCGATTTAATCTAAATTTAAGCCGATGAAAACCTCCTGCACACGGGATTATCTCTCGAATTAATTATGGGGAGTGGAATTTTAGGAGAAGGTTACAGATTAAGATAAGAATTGATTAATGGCAGCTAGTGGCTACAGATAGAAGCTCTACGATTTAATTTAATGCCATTGAATTCAATGTGCGAGCCCCCTCACTGCTCATGTCGATTCAACCCGAAGGACGACGATGTCAATGCGAAAAAACCAACCGCTTCGTCATTGATTACGTGAACGGGACCCTCGTTGGTGGACGGATCGACCTTTATAGAGACAAGTACCGAATCGCTGGACTTTTTTTCGGGGCTGATCCGACGAGAGACACCGATGACGGGGTCGGGGCGATCACGTAATTCCACGCGGGAGTGACGTGTGGGGGAGCGAGAGGAACTGGCAACTCAATCAACGGGTGCAGTGGCTTGTTCGTTACTATAAACGGGCCGAGGGGCTTGTGGTATTAAAGGCAAAGGTTGAAGGGGGGAAGTCGATGGATGGAGCTGTGCTTGCATTTATAGATCGGAGGATAGGCCCCAATTTAATGCCTTTGAATGCTGACTTTAAATGCTCAAAATTTCAGCCCACCTTCTAAGTTGAGAGCATTGATTAAAACTTTAATTCATTTTCCCTCTCCTCTCTCTCTCTCTCTCTCTCTCTCTCTCTCTCTCCCTCTCTCTCTCTCTCTCTCTCTACCCCCTTATTTTCTATCTATGTTCTCTTACATTTTTATAAGAGGAAACTGCCAATTCAGTCCTTCAATTTATAAGTAGCCAACAAATTAGTCCTCGGACAAAATTTGCCACCAAATCAATCTAAGATTTTCGATTTTCACATCAAAATGGTCCCTCTGTTAATATAGTGCGATGGAAATTACATGCGGATACCAGTTTGGATGACGACTTAAGTTAAAGAGTTTTTTTAATTATTATTATTATTATAAAGGGCACTTGCAATTTACCCATTTACCCCCTAACTAGTCATCAAAATTTCGAATTTTACCGAGAACGAATTTTAAAACCCGAAAAAACTTGTGCCAGTCTTCCGCGTCTTGTTCCGATTTCTTCGATGCCAGAATTATCGCATTCCGAACAGTGGTACAAGATCGGAGGCCGGATGTGCTCGGTTTGGTTCGGTGCCGCCGAAGACCCTCCACCTGATTGGTCACGGACATCAATTCTTGACACATCTTGGAAGGATCTGCGGACGCCGATTTGGATTAACTCCGATCGGCACATGATGGAAACGGCCACAGCAGAAGCGATCGTTAAGCCCTCGCATTTCATGAACTGTCGAAAGTTTGGACGCTATGCTTCTACCTCCCCGAGAATGGTCGAGAGCAGGTCATGGTGAAGGGAGGAGCCGACAGAGAGCTTGGTCCGCCATTTCTCCAGGGCAAGGGAGGAAATCCACTTACGAGGAATTATAATTTGATATTGGGGTTGGCTCAAGTGGAAGGCACACCGATGAGCTTGCTAAGAATCTCCCTGAATTCTTCGCCTAAGATCGGTCAAATTTCAAATTGTAGAACCTGATTTCGAAACTTTTGCAGCACCTTAAAATATTTTCGATAACTTGAATTAACAAAAAATGGCTCATCTATTAATTATTCTCTCCCCTATTAAATCAATAAGAATTAGGGTTTTGAAATTGGTTCGGAGGTACAATTTGATGAATGTTTTGGGTAAATGGTAAATTAATTTTCCTAACGTCATCAGCGTTCCATGTGCAATTTCCGTCACATTCCGTTAGTGATGGGACAATTTTGATGACAAAAATTGAAAATTTTCGATCGATTTGGTGGCAAATTTTACTGGAGGACTAATTTGATGGCTCCCTACAATTTTGACGATCAATTTCACAGTTTACCCTTTATTATTATTATTTTTAATTACTAGTAATATCAGTGGGCTTTCCGTACTGTTTGGTCCAAACATTATTAGATTACTAGAAAATTTGTTATTATAATATTTTTCTGGATTATAAAATAAAATAATTGTGGAATCAGCCGTGACTCATTATGGGAATATAAACCATACTGAGAATTTTTAATCCATATAAGCTCATACAATAATATATTTTCATGATGGTTGAATATTACAATTTTTTTCGTAAGAATTATAATATAAAATTAAGAGATATTTGGAGGATTCCAAGTGCATTTTTCTTTAAATGAGATTTAAATACCATGAACAGAAAAGTGTATATCCAAAAAGAATTATAATGAAATTCGAATCTGAACAAATAAGGTCTCGGTTAATTGATAAGACTAATTCTTGTTACGGAGCCGACTGCTTAATGGTGATGGAGAGTCACTCACGTGGGGTGCAGTTGGTCAAGTGCACTGCCCTGCACGCACATTGGTTCGGTTACGCGAGTTAATTGCTCCTCTGCCTTTGCATGGTGCATTTAACGACGGGGAGGCATTTGCCCGTCGCAGCCCAACCGCTCGCTCCCAGAGCTCCTGATCTCTCCTCCGGAGCATAATTAAAAGCGGGGATAGTGATGTGGCCAAAATATTGGTTGTACCACTTTTAATGTTTTGACAACATCCCCTATCCGACCCTCCTCTCCCTCTGCTTAAATTTCCGCCATTAAATGCCCCCGGCCTCTCATATCACGTCGACTGAGTCCTCAGATTGTGTCATGGCATGCCGTAGCATGAGCGCGTTTCACCATCGAGGTGAAAAACTGCGTAGAATGCCATCCAGCATAAGCCGACACATTCGAACGACGGCCACTTCCAGCAGGAGCGTCATCGATAACATATCGACTGGGACGACCCGGTCAGGGCGGCATACACGGCGGGGACAATGCATGCTGGTTGGCCGACACTGACCGGTATGCGTGACGATCCAGATGGGCGGTGCGCCTGTGAAGCCAGTAATTAAGGGTACATTAATTAGACGAGTCGACCGACGCACCTAACTTAAGAGACATATATATATATATATATATATACATGAGAATTGAATCCCCGGGCAGTGGCCTTTAAGGATGTCCACCTACCTTTCAGCGTCACGCAGAGGATTTCAATCACTCCCAAATCGCCCTTTTCCATTAAGTTTGAGTGCAATTTGCCTTACGGATGCTATGCTCTGAGAGTGAACTGATTGAAGTTAATGGCCGTTTTACTTATTGAGCCCTGCGCTGACACTCTCCCGTGCACACTTGCCCGTTCCTGGTAGCATATTAAAGTTGCCCATTTTTCCTTTAATGCACACGATGTACTACTACTCATAAATATAATGCGGCATGATTAATTTATATTCAAACTAGTTAGAATCGTCCGTAATTGATAAGAATTCTTCAGTTTTATAAATTTTCTCTATTTATAAGATTCGAATACAGTAACTTATTTGAAGAAAACTTGTCATAAATGATAATGATCATAAATATTTGGTGCTGGTTTAAGCTACCTGTCCCTTTCGAGCGAACCCGTCGGATTGTTTCTTGGGCATTTTGCCGAATCCAACAAACTGAACATCTCAAATTTGCATCAGCTGCACTGGGAGGAACTTTGTATGTCAAGTAGTGCGCACCAAAATCTTATTGGGCTGAATGAAAGAGTTCGGCTTTCATGGCTGCCTCGGGTATTGAGTATGGGCCTTTACTTCCAAGGCCCAACTCGATAGATAGGCCCAAACGACTTAAGATTGGATGTACGAGATTCTCTCTCTGCTACCAATTCCAATTTCGATTGGGATCCCGGGGGGCCTCCAAAATCCAAATCAAAGAGGACCTCTCTCGCTACGATGGGACCCCCATTACCCAACTTCCGAGGTTGATGTCCTAATCCTTGACGATGAATTCCTTCCACTCTATTGATTCGTGAATGTCGGAGTCTCACAGTGGGCGCTAAAATGTTCGACGGATGGACCCTGCCGCCGTTTAGTCAAATAATGACGTGATCGATGCGTATACGTATACTTCATCGGCAAGCATGTGCCCGCACATTAGGGAAAGCCATTTCACGGTGCTTCGTCGAATAAGTAAAAAATAATTAATATATATTTAAGCTTTAGTTTTACGCCCAAAAAAAGAAAAAAAGAAATGTATATTCCCGGTCAGGAGCAAATCTATCCCGACATCTCGAGAGCCGAGGGAAAAAGAATAAAAAATATAAATTAATTATATATAAGCATTAAATGAGAACAGGACATTTATTAATTAGGAAAAAACCTTACAATATTTTTTTAAAAATCATGTAATATAACTAATTCATATATAATTCGAATGATTTTTTTCTAATCATAACAACCTTTTCATAATAATTGAATTTAAAATTATTTTAAGAAGATAGATGCTCAGACTTATTTAAAAATAACTCATATTAATATCGGAATTAAAAAGTCAAGAAAGAGGATGTTTTATTATTAGTTTATATATATAATATTCTTATTTATTTCCTAATAATTGTTTAAAATATTTCATATGGACTGAGAACTCGATTGCAATTTTATTTTCTGGATTTCATATTAATCGAAATAAATAAATTTTAAGAAGGAATTTTAAATTCGTTTTCTAATTTTTCTTTCTTTTTTTTTCTTATTGGGCCTTTTAATAGCCGAAAAAAAAATCGTTCACGGAAAGGAACGGGGCATGTCATGTGTGAAGTATCCAAGGAGAGCCCCAGCAGGAACCCTTGTCATGACCCACCAACCTACCCCTCATTGAAATAAAGCCAAGGCGACCGAGGATGAGATCGAAGAAACAGGGAGACGTGGAGGTCCAAATCACGATTTCTCCTCGTGATTGCTGAAAAACGTTGTGCATTTAAACAAAGATGAATTAGTCATCTAGTTTAAACAATTATCGTCTATAGTAGTGCATGTTGCATTGAGTATTATCTCATACATATTTTTTTTTATTTAATTTAGATCTTAATATCGTGATATTATTTATTTTCTAATTTAATGGTTACTAAGACGCATATCTATTTATATAATCCTCGAGTCACTTATTAGTAAAATTGTGTCATACGTTTTGGTTAATAATTGATTATATTTATCGCTTGATATATCTTTTTGTCTATACTTGTTATATTTTAAAAATTGACATGGTGACATTTTCGTTGTCGAGAAACTACTCCGTGAAGCAAATCAGTCTTGACGAGTCCACCATGCAGAAGCAACTGCGAAATTTAAGTTCAAGTTTATGAAGATATGAGAAAACCCTATACCGGCAAAATACAAAATATGATGTAGTAATTGATCGCTATATTGGCAGTATATAAAATAGTTACTAACGTTTTTTAGATTAATATTTATAAGATGAGTATTTCGTATGACTCCATCCGTATTCATCTTAAGAGGAGTCTTGTCTAATGCAATTAACGTATTATCTTATAGGTAGTTAGAATTATCGATATTTTTTATTTGATTTAAATTTTATTATGATATATATATATATATATATATATTACAGTTTAGTTGTTACTATGAACATATAAATAGATGCATCTCCTTATACAATCTTTAATTCATCTATTAATAAGATTGTGTTATGTGATCTTTGCTAATGACTGACCAGATTAATCTTTTGATGCCTTTTCCTTCACAGTTTATTATATTTTAAATTTGGACATGTTTGTTGGTGAAGTCCATTAATCATGATGGGTCCAGAGTGGGGCTTCTTTGACCGCAAGCAGAATAGCTTTGACCATTGTAAACGTATACCTCGAAAAATAGTGATACCTGTAATATTTTATAAAAATTTGGGGGTAGGAAAAACCATTTATGCCTTTTCAATGTGGATCTTATAAAAATGAAATTTAATTTAAACCTTACTTTAGTCGATTCCCCTAAGAATTGCATTATTGGTATGGCCCGACCGTCGTCATATTCGTTTGGGCAGTGATTGAGAATATGCCAAGACAACTCAACCACTACGAGAAAACGAGGGCTGAAGTTCAAATGTCATTATAATGACGTACAACAGGTTGGTCCATGCAAGATGGTACATCGAAGTACACGCAATTGACGCATATCATCCCATCATCAAGTGATCTGAATAATCGTTGGTTAACATCCCACTGCAAATCAAAGCTCCAATAAATGTCTACTTTTGGAGGTTTTGGGTTATAAAATACATTCCGTACAGTTCTTGAATGGAATAGGATTAGGACGAAGGAATAAGTAATAAAAGAATTCACCACTGAGAATTAAATTTTAAATATCTTATATTATCAAATTGAAAATGATATTACTGTATCAAATTTTTTGAAAGGAAATATGTACTAATTTAATTTTGATTGCTCATTCCATGGTGAGTAGGCAGGTCCAACACTTTTTTCTTTGCCGAGCAAAGTGACACGAGGAAAACACGTCCAAAATAAAGAAGAAACGAAGATTGCGTTGGGGAAAAAAACAGAAGATTTCGTGAAGCTGAGCGTATCTCTTCCTTTTCTTCTCCTTTTCAGACTTGCAACTGTCGAATACTGGACATTTAATGGATGCCACAGCCACCGATCTGAATCCAAACGGTGTACAGCAGAAAGACAGTCAATGCTCTGTACACGGTAAAGAGGCCGTTGGGAGTTTGTACATGATGAAAAAAATATTCTCCGATTCACTACGAGCTGGTTAACGGGAAAGTGTGTGTATGCCGAGTGGGGCTTCGTTGTGCTCATTCGGCATGAGGTGTAAATGATCGCATTCTTCTTTCATGTTTGGTCGACAAAACCTGTGCCGCAGCCAGAGCACATGGAGAAGAAGTTGCCAAATAATATCAACTTCCCCTCTCATCCCTCTGTGGTAAGTGCTCCTCGATTGCATTTAAGTCCGAATTTCGAATTACCAAAAATAAAAAAATGAATAATTGAGTGACACGACTGTACCGGTTTCAATGCACCGTGTTCGAATTTTGTTAAAAAGGAGAAAATCCAACTTATCCACGGTAATTAGAGCACACGGTCTAGATGAGGAAACGCCAGCGATCTTCCCAATTTACCCAGTGGATGAGAGCTACAAACAGGTCCCCACATTTCCAGATATTTGCATCCGACACCCTTGCGTTTCTGCCCCTAATAAGTCTAATCCTATTTGCATCGCTCCTGACCGCAACAGCCACGTATATACACGGATCTGATGAAACGATGTCGCTGCTATCTTTCTCGTCGTTTCACCTAAAAAGGGGAAAAAAAACAAAAAAAAAGGGGGAAGGAGAAAATCCTGCTCGTTGTGGAATTTTGAGCAACAGAGCTAACGGTTACGGTTACGAGTCATCGATGGAGAGGCCGGCGATCAGATCGTACAGGTCATGCGGCTCCACCCCGAGCCGGAGGCCCTCGAGCACGCTCTCGAACACCGGCACGTGACAGGGGATCTTGAGGGCGCCCCTCTGCTGGTAGCCGTACTCCTGGGCGGACTTGTCGAGGAGGCCGACGAACACCGGGTGGTTCAGCAGCTCCGCACTCACCACGAACCGCTCCATCTCCTCCCCGACGTAGACCGGTACGTGGCCGGAGGGTACGGGGCCGGAGTGGCGCCGGAGCTTGGTAGCCGCCAGCGCCGCCCTGAAGGACTCAGCACGGCGGGGGCGCCGCCCGCCGGAGTCGGCCGATTGGAGCAGGCAGTACTGCGTGGTGTAGTCGCCCACGCGAGAGAGCCGCCGGATGAGCTTCTTCATCTGCTGACCACGCACCAAGGTAAACGACCAAAACGACCTCTGTCTCCGTATCGGCGGGATCTAACGGCCGAGAGACGCCTCTTGGAGTACACTGTCTAGAGAGAGAGAGAGAGAGGGAACTGAGAGAATCGGAGCACATCTGCGCGCATGAGAGAGTAGATGGAGGAATCCAATATATAACCGGGGAAGAGGATAAGGGCAAAATGGGAACTTTACATTGAGGATGCGGTACGGTTTCGAGGCGTACTTGGAAGGTTACGGAGGCATTTTATTTCCAGTTATAGGCTTTTTTCCATTTCGGCAATTCCTGCAATAAATTCAAATTCCCTTAAATTAATGTATGGGTGAAATAATGGGTCTTCCTCTTCATTCGGGAGAAAATGAATTTATAGTTTTATTTTTATTGCATGCCCAACCCGACCGTTTCTGATGGCACCTAATTAGTTGTGCGGCCGTCAAGGCCAAGTAGAGGCACATGCATATATATGCATAGCAAAATAAAGAATTACTGTGTATAAAATTTAGTATAGTAACAATATTATCACAGGTTACTGACATATATAATATTTTACTGTAGTCATGGACATATCAAATAGACATATATAACTGTAGTCATGGACATATCAAATAATCTAGTCGTATTGAAACAGTTTATGATAAGAAATTTCAGAAATTCATTAATGTACCTGTGCTGTATGGAATCACATCGCAATCAAAGGCGCCAATTAGATAGCGTTGGCCATTTTGGTTTACTATTTTGGCTCGACGTGAGCTATAATAGTTCTTTCTCTGTTATTCTAATTCCTCTCTCTCTCTCTCTCTCTCTCTTCTCGTCCATGTGTATAGGTCACTTGAATGAGTGGACTACTTAGTGTCATGGGGTAGCATCCACAATACGAGTCAAATTGTCAGTGTTTTTCGGCCACGTGGCATCATGATAGCCCTAGGATGAACATAATCAATCGTGGGTACCCACTGCCGCGAGAATTTGTCAGAGAGGAGACGGTCCATGCACTGGTATCATCCATTAATTATGAGTAGGGGGCTGCGAATCTTGTTCTTAATTGTAAAACGTCACTATCTTTTTGTTATTTTTTTATATTACGTTAAAGTCTATATATTTTGATTATAACAATAAGAAATAGAGTTAACTCTGGTTGCATTGACCGATTCCCAGTCCTAACTATAAATTCAATTAAATTAGTGAAAAAATCGGTTGTCTTAAAATAAAAAATAAAAAATTATTATAATATATATTATTTTATTTTATTAAATTTATATTTATATTTTATATTAAATTTATATTTAATATAATATTTATATTAATAATTTAAATTATAAATCATATTTAAATTATAAATTTATTAATATTATTATTTATTAAATATGTTATTAAATTTATTAAATCTCCTATTCAATTCATAAATTTATACATATATCAATTCTCAACATATTCATATTTTAAAAATGATCCTAATAAGGAGATCACTTTAAAAGATTTTGATAAGGATAAGAAATTTTTTTAAAAAATAATTGATTGATTGATGGAAATTATTTATTTAAAAATAAAATTAAAAATGAAAAAGAAATATATATATATATATAGAGAGAGAGAGAGAGAGAGAGAGGAGAGAGTAGAGGGACAAGTGGAAAGACAAGGACAAGGGAAAGTTGGCGGTGTCGATGACACGAAGGGGATCTCCTTTCCGTAATTTCAAGTTTAGCCGTACGATTCAGTCCTCACGTTCACATTGATGCGATTGCCCACTCTCATCCGCTGGCACGCGTCCTCTACAGTTTGCTCAACGGTACTCGAAAAAGGCCAAAAGATAAGAATGTAAGATTAGATGATAAATATAAAAAATGTATATGCCAAGCTCGATGCAATCACATTGGCTTATCCTTATTGATATACGAGATGCTGATCCGGTATGAGTGTATATATCTCTATATGCTATAAGCTCATGCTTGACCGGGACTTGATGGTTGGGTGCTAATCTATGCCCATTTGACCTTGTCGATACATGATATACTGATATAATATTGCATTTGATAAAAAAAAACAACTATTAAAATTTTAATTATCTAAAATAAGATAAACATATAATTAAATAAATTTTAAAATTATAATTATTAGATGAAAAGTGAAAAAAAAATATGTGTACGTGGTATAATGATTATATAACACTTTCTCAAGGTCAAGTACTGATGATCCATAATAATTTTGTAAATAATCTTAATTATCACTAATTGAAAGAAATTTACATTTTAATACTAGAAATACCCTTTATTCAAATTTAGAAACAAATTACTTCTACAAATCTAATTATTAAAAAATATACTGGCATTATATATTTTTTAATTCTAAAAAACCTAGAATAGAATATTCCATTTCAAATATCCATAAAAATCTTTACAATATAAATGCTTAAAATATTGACCCAAAAAAATGTTGAACCATAAAAGGTTCTGAAAATCTTAAATTCTAAAGAAAAGCTTGAAGAGCTTAATACATCATAAAACATTCATAAAAAAACCTGAAAAATATCAACAAAATATTTTAAAACAACTTACTTTAAATTTTCTATAATTAAGAATTTAAAATATTCGAATAATTACTTTTAAATTTATAAAACAGAATTATTGCATATAAATTATTTTCAAATTTAATTAAAAATTCAAATGAATACGCTTAATGATTATTTCTTTACATATAACAACTAATTGTTATTTATCCTATGTTACATGACACCAAATTAAAAAAATCATTTTTTGGAAATGTAAACAAATTAATTTATATAAAAAATCCATTTAATAATTGTACATTCACTTTTTTTTACATAAATAACTTAAATTATATTCGACAAGCACTTGCATCAACTAGAACTAATCAACTTTTTTATATTAATTTTCACTGGGAGTCGCCGCTCCCGCTGGATTGTGCGTTTGCGTTGTTGGGTTTGGTGTGGAGCCTCGGGGGCCGAGAGGTGAAGGCGAGTTAAATGCGCCGGAGGGAGGGACGTGTGATTGCCGCGTGCGTGTCAGGCGCTGCACGAGGCTCGTGGACGGAGCCGGGGGGGGGGGGGGAATTCCGAGGACGGGGACGAGGGTGAGGTGGTCCTTCTCCGTGATTACCGTACACCCGTACGAATTCAAAAACATTGAATGAGGCAGAGAGCGGCGGGCCCGACAACAAAGGCACAGACACGATGCGACTTGGATCGTCACCTGGTCACATTCGGACATTGGGATTCCACTACGCCCCCCGGGACCCACCACCCCGGGCCGACCTAATTCAGTTGTGTCTATCCTTTTAGCAATCAATCCTCGTGACGGAGAATTTCACGGACCTCGCGGGGTTCGGTCTGGAAGATCTTCCTGAATTCAATATCCCATGAGAAATCGTACTGTCGTATTTCAACAAATCTTGGAATTTCCCAACGGTCAGTGGTGACCGGATGGTTCATGCGTGCAACACATGATTTATATTATTAAATAGATTAATTAAAAGTATTGTATGTCATTGAATGAAACTCACCTACTACTCGAGTGAAATTCTTTATTTATTATTTTAAGATGGGAGTTCATATATGGATTTGTTGGTGATCTATATGGGCAGGTAATTGGCCTCTTTTTCACTCTCTCTCCCCTTTTTTGGCTCTTGAAAGTACTCACGTTTAATAGCCAATTTAAAATTTATGTAAATCTACATAGGATATCATCCTTTTCCTAAGATGGAAGAAATGGGAGAGAAATTAGGGGGCGAAGAAATGAGCGCAAGAGAAAAGAGAATGAGATAGGTGTAATTAATATAAATTATCTGAGATAATTTGATTTATTTTTTAAATAAGATTTTTGAATTTGAATAATATGGATATAAATTATTTAGGTTGAAAAAAAATTATCCCTCAATGGGCTGATATAACACTAACTAGACTAATGTGGACCCAATGAATTCTGAATACTTATGGGCCTATCAGTATGGGCCAGGCCTAATATTGGGGGCCCACAATGGCCCATGTTTCCGGCAATTAAAGAGCTCATTCACTCGACGAGAGACCGAACTCACTCTTCATTTTTCCTTACGGCTCGTCAATTGGTTGGAGTCGAACAACTTGCAGAGAGCGCGAGAGCGGCGGTGATGCGAGCTCTTCCGCGGTACAAAACCTCCGTCTACGTAGTTGTGCTGGCTTGTATATTCGACGCTTTCGCTTCTCTTGCCCTACATCCGTACACTATTTTGATGTCCGCGCCAAGCCTGTTGAGTTTGCGGAATCATGGCGCTGCTAAGGGTGCGATTTGGGGTTCCTGATCGAGCTCTTAGGTTTTTTTGACGAATTGACTCGCAGAAATCTCTGACGCATGATCTCGTCGTGTGAAACTTCAGCAATGGAGTTGCCGAACTATGAGCTTCGCTCAGAGTTTTGACATCAACGACTTGTCTCCCGATGTTGCCGCGGCTCTTACACCCTATATCGATCATCGAATCCGCGAAATTATGCAGGTAAACCTATAGAGCAGTAATGCTTGGATGTCTGTAAGAGTTCAGGTGTTTCAGTTGCTGAATGCTCTAGAAGCTTATGGAAGATTGATGCCTTAGCTTCTAAGATCTGTTTTGTGAATGTTGGTAAAGTGCTTGCGGTTGTTTTGCTGCGTTGTCACGTCAATTTACTTTGATTTAGCAGCGTCAAGCATGCTTGTTGCAGTTTGCTGTTTTAGTGTAGAGAATTAGGTCAGAGATGCACTTGAGCAGAATAAGATGATTTAGTAATAGGCTACTTCTTGCTGAAGAGGTCTCCTGTTGAAAATTGACTGACCGGAGTGTATTGATTGTCTGCCTTTTTTTGGTTCACATTTAGTAGTACTAGAACCATGTATCAAGCCTCTTTTAACTCATTTACTCTCTTAATCGTTGGTATCCTAGTCTTTTATGTGGTTTTTAATTGTTATTTATGGATTCGATATTATAAAGTTACTCCAAAGAACATTGTTGCGGTAGTTTGGACACTAGTTTGATGGATCCTTTCCAACTTTACAGCATGGTTATTTACAAATGAGCTACCAATTATATATATTTATCTGACTTTCATCTCCTGCAGGGATTATATGTTGCCTATCTTGTGAATTGTTGTATCTTGTTTGAGGTATGCACATTGATTCTATGTTTCTTCATATGCATTTTGAGCTTTGTTCATGCTGAAAACATGAGGTGAGACAAGGAATACTTCTTTGATGCAGTTACCATTGAAACTATCAATTAAATGGCAGCAACAGCTGTTCAAGACCCACCCCTGGGAGAAACTACGTATGGTTCTCTATTCAAGAAACTGCAGATTCAATTTGTAGAATTCTTATAGCCCTTAGATTTTCTGCATTTGGACTTTTACCTAGCAGTCAACAAGAGATTATCCTTTTATATATAAGTACGAAATTTGGGATGAGGTTGGTGAATCAGATCAGGAGCGTGAGATGATGCTTCTTCAAATAGAGTCCCTTAGATTTTCTGCATTTGGACTTTTACCTAGCGGTCAACAAGAGGTTATCCTTTTATATATAAGTACGAAATTTGGGATGAGGTTGGTGAATCAGATCAGGAGCGTGAGATGATGCTTCTTCAAATAGAGTAGGAATGCCTGGATTTCTGCAAGAGAAAAGTCAAGCTAGCTGTGAAATCTAGGCCGTGCCTTCTTCAGGCTCAATCAGTTTGCAAAATTGAATTAACAAATCTTCTGTCAGCCCTTGGTGAAAAGAGTTTCACTGGCTTGGTAAGTAGCCACTTACATCTTAATATGCTTGAGAACGATGCTTCTCCATTGAAAACTGCTATGATGCAATAATGCACTCTTTGATTTACCAGAATGGAGCTTGCTTTTATATATTAATTTTTTTCCTGTTGTTACAGCCTGATGAGACCTCAGGAACAATCAAAGGATGGCTTGAGTCAATTGCACTGGCTCTTGATCAGCTCTCAAAATGGAAAGAGGAAAGAGTTAGGAAATTATCTGAAGTGCAGTCATAGATACAGAAGATATGCAGAGAAATTGCTGGAAACTTCATAGGTTAACCGCCTAGTTGATGAGTCGGATCTCTCCTTGAAGAAGTTGGATGAATATCAAGCCCAGCAACATGAACTCCAAATAGAAAAAGTAATAATTTCAATTCTACCAGCAAGTAGTTGTCATATAATTAGTCCTGAAAAGTTCTATGTGGCCACTTTTTTTGATTGTGCAAAGGGAGAGGTTGCCCAAGTACTTGAATTGTTAGCAGTGTTTTTGACCTTTGTGTGATTCTTAGGGTGGATTTCTTTAGCACAGTAACTGAAGTCCACTCAAGCTGAAATGACTCTACCACTGTGCAATCCAGAAGCTATAGCAATGATACTCTGTCTAGGTTGGCTGAGACAGTTTTAGCCATGAAGGAGGATAAGAAGAAGAGGTTGCACAAGGTAAATATTATTTGTGCAAATGCTTCTTTCCTTATATTGAATTTACATTTTCGATTAACACTGACATGTCCTCTTTTGCAGCCCCAAGAGTTAGCTACTCAACTGATTGACCTGTGGAAGCTAGTGGACACATATGAATAAGAATGACAATTATTCGACCATGTCATCTATAATATATCTGCATGTTGACAAGGTAACATCCCATTTATACCAATAGCATTGGTTGATTTATTTTTGAATTACGGCTGACTTGTCTACCAGTAATTTCATATGACTGAGGTTGATCTGCTCTCATCTTGTTCATTGTAATTTCTGCCACACACGCTCACGAACTTGTCTATAATATCAATCTTTAAAGTTTGATCTTGGCCATTGTTTAGGTTTATAGTCATTAAACTTTTGTTCAATTTGATAGGTGTGGCTCCTGATTCTACTAAATTTCAAGGCATATATGCAATTTCTTTTGCCCAAAATATGGCCTGGCAATCAGACCAATGATACGAAGAGCCATGAAGCTTGCCGTGGGTACAGAGCGTTGGTGGTGAGCAATTGTCCAGTGTGCATTTATTCTCTGGCAATTGGTTATTGGGCAGATGGTTATCTAATTGAAAGATTGCTCCATTCAGTCTGCATCTGGTCTATGCGCACAGTCAGAAAATGAAATTCCCAATTTTGTCCACTTTTCCATTCGTTCTGCCTTGAAGATTAGCAGGATTGCTCATGCTACTCCATGTATGTTTCTTCGAACCCCTGGTAGAGTAGTAGATATATGCATCCAGTATGCCTTTAAATTGTATAATCTCACTAGTTCATGTTATGATTCACGTGCACTGGATGGCTATGCTCGTTTGCATAGAGATACTTTCACGTGGCATACTTGTGCTTAGGGATACTACACTCTTAATAAACTGATAAACATGTTACTGAAAATCATCATCCACTTGTTCTTGATCCTTTATACAATTTACATTGAAATATTTGTGAAATTTTAAGTTAGCATCATATTGTGGAGGATGGTCATCTGGTTTGAATTTGTGGTCAAACTCTTCTTGTTTATCTAGTCTACTTCTTGGGAGTTTTTTAACTAATACTTATCCAATGGTCTTGTCTCTTTCACTTCTAATTTCTCTTCTGCTTTTGAGATAAACAGAGTGAGTCCGGATAATTGATGGCAGCAGTCTCCACCGGAAAAACAGGTTTGTGGAAATTGCATTGGTGGCTATGCCCGTGAACTCAATGCCAGATGGATTAGCGGGGAAATTACGTGGGTTTCCAGCAGCGGTGGGAGGTCCGAATGTTGGGATGCCAGCCATGTATACTGTCTAGGCAAAATTGGCGATCGGGAACATGCTGGAAAGATGAGGAAGCAGTTGGGTCATCTGGTGGCTTAGCTCTATGAAGCCTTCGATGAAAGCATACTTCCAATCCACCCCGTAATGTATATGCAAATTGCCCGAAGAAGAAACTGACTACGGTCTGTTTACATGAAGTCTAAATATTATTTGTTCAGAGCTGCTAGATATTGGGAATATGTATTCTGCAATTGCAACATCTGAGATGGTTCATCATGAGATGATGAGCCCTTTACGAGGTTGGGAAATACTGTATGGCTGATGGGCTTGTAGTGATAGAAAGCGAGGCCCATTGAGACCCGATCATCTGCCCGAGCGTGTAAAAGTCCAATCATTTATACATCCTATGCCACTTTTAGGCCGAATGTTCTAATATAAGGCCAACTATGAAGCCCATTTAACTAGAAGGGGGGTTGCGAGGTGCGTCATAGGTGGGCCTCCACGTAGAAAATTAGCGAGAATGTTGAGCTGCCTCCACTAAATGTTAAGGCCCATATTGGCGCACAGTTTAGTCCAATTTTTGGTGCACAATGCGACCCATTATTAGGCCCATGATGTTGGTCATTAGTAGTTCAATTTCAGCCCGAGAGTGAGGCCCATTGAAGTCCATTGGGCCATTCCAGGCCGACATCCTATACGATTCTAACCATGAAGGCCCATTTAGCTCAACAATCCAGCCCATAATTAGGCACTTGAAGGCCCGTTATAGGTCCCAATTCGGCCCAGTACCTGGCCCAAAGTATGGGCATTTAGGCCCTTAATCTGGCCCATTTCATGCCCATGTGCGGGAACATCTTCAGCCCGAATAGGCCCATGATGTTGGCCCATTGCGCTCCATTGTATGGCCGTGTTTAGGCCCACGTTTTGGGCCATTTGGGGTCCACAGTCTGGCTCATTCCAGTCCACTTTTAAGCTCACAGTGACCAAGCCTATGGCTAATTCCGATTTTTCGCCCATGAGCTGATTCAGTTTGAGGTCTGTGCACATACATAGGCTGATCTGTCCTTTTCTAGGCTCATGCCCTTTAGAATGGCTCATTCAAGGCTGATGGGTTTTCTATTTCAAGACATTGACCAGCCAGCTACAAGGCGTAATACTGGCCCACTTTCAAACCTTCCTACACATCGGCCCTATTCATCTCCTTTTCTGTGGGTTAAAAGCCCAATCTCCCGGTTGATGGCACTTTTTACACCTAGAAAAGCCCATGACAGAGTCCATCTTACAGCCCAAGCTTACGCTTACTAAAACATAATCAGCCGAAGCAAAATAAGAGAAACAATTTAAGAAAATACAAATTTATTACAGCGAGATTATAATAAATGAAACAAGGAACTAAAAAAAATAAGGGACTGATGGAATGATCATTCCTGCAAATCACCAGAACCACATCAAATCCGATGCCTTGATTTATATATTATTAGCAGATTCATTTGTGCGAGATATACAACTGCCCGCCTAGCAAAGCAAGAGAAGACATGGTGAGCAGCAATATATAACAAATCACCATATTCAGATTTTTTTAGAAATTAACTGCATAAACAAACTAGTGTCATAAACTCAATATCAAAACAATGCTTGAAGGATTGGTGATAATAAAAACCTTGCATCTACTTATTAGAAAATGCATATTAGAAACATACGGATGGGAGTATCAATTGACTCGTTTGATTAAGAAAATCCATGTTTGCAAAGACTAAGATTCATGAAATGTGCACGAAAGACTCATGATACAGCTGTGACTGTTTCTAGCAATTCATAAACATTCAAGTACTCATTAGATTCATAGTGAGGAATTACAATTTCCAAGAAAAGGAGCACCACTAAAATGCACTGCAAATAACTGTTTCTACCTTTTCGAAGTATTCACTTAAAAGGCCGCTCAACATAGCTTGCAACCATACTTGTGTGCATAATAATATCAGTTTCCGTGAAAATCTATGAGAAAGAGGAAGGGACTTCAACACTACACCATACTAATCAGCACGTTTGATCAGCAGAATTGATTATAAAAACACGAAAATAACATGAGATGATAAATGAGAGCCTTGAGGAGTTCACCATGTTCAAATAACAGAATAAGTCAAAGAAAAATCTTTAATTGTTACTTAATGCCAAACAAAATGCAGCTTGACAGGGGGTGGTGGACATTACTATGTTGGGCTTAACAGTTAAATAACCATAAGAACAGATGAATAGGAACTAACGTCCTCCAAGAACAGACTGTTGCAGTAATGACCCAAGTCTGGTGGAACCTGCATAACCATTGCACATGAAAAATATGACAATACAATATGAAAGAATGGGTTCCATATAGAAGTTTTGCAGAATGTATTTTGATGTATAGATGCTTTATTAATTATAAAATGAATATATCATATAAAACAAAAGAATTTTTCAAACACACCATATATTATGGCCTAGGAACTACATGATGGCATAATGGATTTTGTTACATATTAAATACGCAATGTGGTGGTCCACAAACAAAACAAAAGTAGTTTATAAAGAAGACATCAAAAAGTAGAATTCTCACACTTGAAACAAGTAAGCAAAATGCACATGATAGATTTACCTTTGATTGTCAAAATTCCTAACAAGGAAAAAACTCACAATCAACTATGGCAAAAAATAGGATGGTCCATTTGGGAAATGACAAGCATCTCTCAAATACACACTCTAAAATGTAACAATCCAGAGATTCTCATTAGCTTAAGCAACGTACAGGAGACTGGCGAAAAGTAAGCTGCATTGGCACTGTGACTAAAACCTCTAGACCCTTTATTACCACATATTAAACATACAAACCTTGAAAATTAACTTGAACTGTCAATTTTATTTTACAGGTTGTGCAACTCCTTAATTCAATTCCTCTACTCCAAACTCATATTCTCCACATTTTAAGTTTACTCCATACGCATAGTAATCAACTAATCGGGAAGTTAAACAGCATATTCACATGGAAAGAAAGTCAAAGAATGAGAAAACTCATATCAACTCAAAGCAGACCACTGATCAGAACATTGCCTACAAATCCACGGAAGAGATTGCGTAAATATGAGCCCTATCTAGTAGACTGTCCTCATGACACTGATAAATTCCCATACAAAAGCCAAGCAACATGTGATACGGTCAAATCGGAAAAGCTTAGAAGGAAGGCAATCGAATGAAAGCTACAGGAGCGTACAAGTTCGTAGCCGGTCCTCTGTCACAGCAAATTCCGGCGCAAAGGGACGCGACGATCCCAATCACAATGAAAATCAGCGTTGTCAGCTGAAACCCCACGGTCGATGCGATTCTAGCAACCAAAGAGTAGAATATGAATTTAGACGCTAAATCAAATCTCCAACCAAATGAACCGCGGAAAATCCCCAATCGCCGAAAAAACTCCGATAATTAAAACAGTGAAATCGGGAGAGACTTGAAGCATACCATAGAGTAAAGATGATCTAATCCGAGAGCCACAAAATCCAGAGCTCATACTGTTCGGATTGTGGTGAAGACGAGCTTCAACGATCCTCCTCGAGCTGGATCTCCCCCGCGCTCTCTCTCTCTCTCTCACGAGCATGGAAATCTTCAAGTCAATTAAACCGCATCGAAGAAGTTAGTTATGTAGTTATAAAAATTGGACCGCATTGAAAACCAGCAGCTAGTCGTGGATTCGTGGGTTTGTGGGTTGAACAAACGGTTCAATGGATTGAGCCGTAAAATTAATAATATAATGCTAATATATACCGTATGTTAGACATTATCTATTAACTTCAATATTTAATATTATCATCTCAATATCTAAGACCAAAAGAAATACATATATTTAAGTTTAAAAATAAAAATATATACACCATCCTAATTATGAAAGCACGAGAAAAACTCATAACCAAGTAGAATAACGATTAAAATAACATCTTTGTGCTGTCGGTTGAAGGTTGAGATTTCGACAGGCTTACAAGCCCACCAGCTGCCATCCCGTGAGACAAACCGTAGATGCCTGATAAATGGGGCTTCTGTTGATAATGGAGCTGAGAGTCTTACGGCTCTTCTTTTGATTCTCTGTTTTGCTAGGATGAAGAAGAATATCGCATGTCCCAGTGAGGATGAAGGCAACAGGCATACTCAATGTGACCATCTTTAACTTTCACAAATTTTGTACGTTGTATCACGATCTTGGGTGCTGTTTTTTCCTCGTGTGAATGTCGATGACATGAAGCATGATCGACCATATTAATTAACCAAGCTAGGGCTTGTTACCACCAGAATGTAGGGGCATGGAAGGCATTATGTTGTAAGTAAACTATACAGTAGTTACGTTCAAGAGAGATAGATGCCTTACAGTTTGGATATTAGTTGCTGTGAATGACTTAGATTCCATTAACAAGCTGGGAGGGGCGGATTTGGTCTTTTTTCAAGGTCATAGTATCTTGGATTCGGCTCCTAGGCTGCATTGGGCTGCCTGGATTGGAATTGGGGAACGAGATGCATCCTTAATGTTCTTGCATTGACAAGAAACAGTTAAAAGTTGTTTGCAGTGGCTTGCCATTCCCCGGAGTTGATCAGGACTTCAGATGATAAATCATGGAAGGTTCTGATCATCTGTGTCTGTACCAATAAAGAAGCACTGGATGACGGGAAAGTAATGGTTGTGGCTTCAAAGCATCCAAAGCAGCCAATTTGTAGAGGCTGCAACAGTTTCTTTGGCGCAACAACATAAGCTGGTTAAACTGTGTGGATGCTACATTGAGCGAGGCAGGTGGATGGCTTCTTGTTTACAAGTATCTCAAAACCAAGAGACTAGATCAAGCACGCTTGAGTATGAAATGTTTAGTTCCACCAGCATCTAGGCATTTGTCCTAGGAAAGCAGTCTGAATCTATATGTTGGTCCACAAATTTGACCTGGGGTAGCGAGGGGGGACTGGCTTTTCTTCATGAAGAGTCGAGAGGCTGAGAATCATTCACAGATATGTGAGGGCAAGTAACATTCTGCTGGTTGGCCAAGCTCTGAGATGATTAGAGGTTCTCACTCCTAAAAGTAGTCTGAATCTTATATATTCGTCCACAAATTTGACCTGGGGTAGCGAGGGGGGACTGGCTTATCTTCATGAAGAGTCAGAGGCTGAGAATCATTCACAGACAGATATGTGAGGGCAAGTAACATCCTGCTGGTTGGCCAAGCTCTGAGATGATTAGAGGTTCTCACTCCTAAAAGTAGTCTGAATCTTATATATTGGTCCACAAATTTGACCTGGGGGGTAGCGAGGGGCTGGCTTATCTTCGTTAAGAGTCAGAGGCCGAGAATCGTTCGCAGATATGTGAGGGCCAGTAACATTCTGCTGGTTGGCCAAGCTCTGTGATGATTAGAAGCTCTCACTCCTAAAATTTCTGATCTTGGATTAGCCAAGCTCTATGATGACTTGAAGTCCAACCTAAGTGCCCCTGTTGCAGGTCAAGCACTGTAAGGGGAGCGCAATGACTATTTTTAAAGTAATTATATCCTGAATGTCCTCTTGACAACTACTTTTGGAATTCCAAGGGGAGTTGAAACTATTCCGCTCTCGGACATCTCCAATCTCCGTGGTTGTTAATCATGTTATCGGGAGATGTCTAAGTGACCCCAAACTCTGTAAATCCAAGATGATAACTTGAACTGCTGAAGATACAACGACAAGAGCGAGAGAATAACTTGGAGAGCGGGGAGGCTCCTATACAAGGAAACACCAGAAGCTCTTGCAAGTTGAGACCACCACTCATCTGGCATCGCAGACGGTTCAGATCGATTGATTCACCCGTAAAGACAGATGAATACAGCACGAGATCGTTGGATGACTATTCAGTTTGGGCTTGAACCGATTCTTGTCCATTGGAAACTTTGTAGAGAGAACTAGGAGACGGAACAACTCGCATGTGAAGGAGGCGATCGGAGATTGCTGTTATTTAGAATTTTATATGATTCTTTAGAAATGCTCATATGTTTGACTGATAGCATCAGATAAATCAAATCGATTCATGTTCGATTTATTAAGAACACTCTCGGTAAACAATAATAATCAGATCACAAAGCAGAACGGCATATTCTGCATCTGCCCAATTTCCCATTCTAGCCCAGTTTCTTGACAAATCCCGAATTAGAAAGAAGAGAGAAAGGACAGAGCAAACAAGTTTCCTAACTGCACAGCACAACCCTCATCAGACCAAGAACAAGGCAAGCCATTGAGAAGAAGAAGAGTGTGACAAAGTCTCTCCCGGACCACTTCCTCACGACCTTGGTCTCCACCCGGAGGCTCTTAGCCCTTCTGAGCGCGTCGACCTCCTTGAGCAGGTCAAACTCAACTCCTTTCCTCTTCAGCTCCTCCACGCACTTTCCCAGCAGCTGCCTGTCCTCCTTCTCCCTCTCCAGGAGCTTCTCGAGGTGGGCCTCGACTTCGGTCTTGTATCTCACCGCCCAGATGAGCCCAAGCGAGCACAGAAGGGAGCAGAGCGAAGGGATCCAGTAGCGGTGGCAGGATGACGAAGTAGGGGAGGATCGGTTGAAGAGGAGGATGAGGGAGATGGAGTGGAACAGGAAGAAGAAGATGTACAGGTGGGTGATCTCCTTGCGGACTGAATCGATCTGTGTCTCCTTGAGGGCGATCCTTCCGAGGATGAGTTCCTCCTCCTTGAGCCACTGCTTCAGGAGGAGCTTGTGGGTCGGGGTCGCTGCGATCTGGTGGAGCGGGTGTGGAGGCTTCTGGTTCGTATTCATTGCTGTGGTCGTGGTTGTGGCCTTATCGGACTCTGCCATTGATTTTCAGTCGGAGAGAGTAAGAGAGTAAGTAAACGGAGAGAATGACCGTCTATGGAGTCAGGAACGGTAGGGAAAGTCTATGCGGGGTTTTAAATTTAAACGAGGGTGCAACGGTCGAATTTGAAGAAGGCGGTGGCTTCGTCAGTATAATACCGCAGCCTGTCAACGGCTAGTGGAAATCCAGATCTCGAGTGCGAAATTACAGGATTGACCCCACCGTGCCCAAAGCACGTGTTAACTTGGCCTCGCTTGTGGATTTCAATTTTTGGAGAATCAATACGGATCTGTTTCCTTATTTCATTGAACGCAGAGTTGGCTGGCCCTGCGGAGGATATTGCCATCAGGTCGAGGTGGCTACCAACATGGTCAACCATCCATGCGTGTATTACCTAATGAGGCAAATTCTGCCGTATAAAACATGAACAGTAGCACCTCGTGCTGCTACTCCGTCAGATCGCAAGCCGTTTGCTCTGCTGAGTTGGTATTCCCATGTAATTTTGGATAGGCTAAGTGAGTTGGTAGAAGTTCGCACCGAATGAACGGGCGCTCATTCCAATGTCACAACACTTCCTGAGAAGCCAAATGGAGTTGCCATTGATGCATCTTGCAGACATTCCACGGTTTCATTCTACCTTAACCATTACAATTACTGCCCAAGGATTGCAGTCTCATTATAATGGTGATGCTCTCAAAGAGTGTGCGAGGAACATAACGAAACAAAGTTCTTCCAGCCGATTTCAGCGGAAATAATTCCCTTACTATTGAGTATCAGTTGACCAATCCTAGTCATGAACACAATCAGGAGAGGTATTACGTTGCAAAAATTAGCATACAGAATGAGGAAAAAAAAAAAAAGGTTGGCTTTCATCAACACCCATACTATAATATCCTGCTCCCGCCTCTTGGGAAGCAGAGGATGGAGTAGCTAATACCAATCTATTGCTCGTTCATCTCAGCCTCTATTCGCAAGCTTTCGCTCTGAAAGAACCCAAATTCCTGAATGAGCTTAGCGAGTTTGTTGGCATTCTCTTCCTGAATGCGAATTGGTACCTTCTGTTCATACCCGGTTACACTCATAGCCTGCTTGAGTTTCTCTTGCTGCCTGCAAATGCAGTACAAGTTCATGCAAATGGAAACAGAATCCTAGACAAACCGAAATAAAAACTAAGGTGAATAATTGACAGGAGTAGCATATCTACTCACTTCTGAATTTCGTCCATCTTATTCCGGATCTTCTCATGCTCTGCTTCTGTATTAAGATTGCCTTGAACTTTCAGATACACCTTGAGGTTCTCGTTTACATTTTCGAATGCACATTTGGCAGGAGCATCATCTCTCCCACCGAACAGAACCTATTTAATAAACCATGTCCCGAAAGGAAAAGATTCAAAATCTCAGTAATAGGTAGCAAGCAAAGAAACGTAGGAATCACCGCTTAGTAGCAGATTAGCCTTTACCTCCAAGGATGATAAAGTAGCTAGAGTTACTATCTCCAACTTATAGCTCTTAATAATCTCACAAACTTCCTCCGTTTGGCAATAGGCATATGCAGGAAGCCTGAAGAATATAGTCAATGAAACAGCTTTTTTTAGTCTAATAATATATTGAAGATGTCATTCATTGATTAAACAACTGTACGCTAAAGTAGCTTAGAGAGAGCAAATTCCCAAGAAACCTACTTTTCATTCTTTTGCTTTGTAAGCACACCTGCCCTTAGAGACCTGAGGCATTTTACAGCAGATTCCACAAGATCCATCTCCTGTTCCACCGTTTCATTGGTCCAACACTGAAAAGAGAAGATAGAACACAAAAATCAAACAAAAACAAACTTATATGTTAGTACTTAAATATGGAGTTGAAGGCTATGTCGTAATAGGTAAAGTAAGAAATTCTGCTGGCTAAAATATCAAGAATAGATGTTACCTCGACAGGGGATGGGTAATCGCTTATCATAATTGACTCCCTTCTCTTCACACCCTTCGGTGATGGCAGGCGCTGCCACAATTCTTCAGTGACAAATGGCATAAAAGGGTGAAGCAACCTCAGCCCATTCTCCAAACACACCCACAAAACATATCGTGAAGCACTCCTTTCAGATGCAAAGAGAGAGTCATCTCCTACAAAGTAAGGCTTGACTGCTTCAATGAAAACATCACAAAACTGATACTGCCACCAGGAGTAAACAGCTGTAGTAGCATCAGAGAATTCATATGAGTTCAATGATGATACAGTCTTCGATATAGCCCTGTTTAGCACAGATAATATCCACTTGCAGCTGAATGGCATGGTCTCCAGAGCTAGGGTTTCAGGAGGGACAGAGTCTTCTCGGAGCTTGCTCATAGCAAAGCGAACAGCATTCCACAACTTGTTGCACCATTGACGATAACCCACCACTCTCAAAATATCCAGATTTATTTTGTCAGACTGGAAAAATATCACATATAGAAGTTCAATTCAGCCAAAATACAAAATAAGCCAAAAAAAGGGAGAGGATCAATCATTATCAAATGCTCCTTTGCTGGATTGGAATAGCATGACATTGTGGAATTATATTCTATTCTCCTCAAGAAAGTCAAAGGGCCATAAATTTCACGTTCCAGGTAAAAACATGAATGTACCTGAGCAGTGTAGGAAACAAGGGCGAAGCGAAGCGCATCAGCACCACATTCAGCAATACCATTAGGAAAGTCCTTGGCCTGTCCTGCTTTGGCAACAGATAACTCTTTGGGGTCCAAGTTCCCCTCCTCCAGCCTCTTGCAAAGGCCTTCAAGGGTTATTCCATTTATCACTTCTAAAGGATCTATGACATTGCCCAAAGACTTTGACATTTTACGCCCATGTGCATCACGTATCATTGGATGAAGGTAAACCTGCAAATGCATAATAACCCTTTAGGATTTCCCACAGAAACATTGAGTCTACTGAAACTACAAGTCTTGCACTTGATTTTATTGATGCTGCATGGATCAAATTTCAGTCGAAGGTAGCTTTTTGGCCCTCCCTCCCAAAAAAAAAAAAAATCTTTAGCAAGCACTATTAGAAGATAACATCTGATTCATGTGACATTGTCAGGAGAAATTAAAATATTTCCATGAAATGTAAGATGAAACTCAACCTGTTATCCTATAATTTTATTGTTAAAGTCATTATTTTTCTCAAGGGCTCCAACTAGAAGCCTCACAGCAATTCTTCTAAACAGAAGCAAATACATTTGAAAGGAAATGCATTTAAAGAGAATTATAAGGGAAAACTCCAAAAATATATAGGACCTGTGAATATGAATAAACCAACACAACAGTTCAGAAGCTGTTGTTTCTAGGTACAGAAGACAAGCTGTCATAGAATCAATATTGACATCAACAAAGAATATAAACATTCCAAAAGTTGAGATATTTCATTAACTGACCTGTCTAAAAGGCACATCACCTCCCAGCCTCATTCCCAACATCACCATCCGAGCAACCCAAAAGAAAAGAATGTCATGTCCAGTCTCAAGGACAGAAGTGGGATAGAATGTTCTCAAATCTACCGTATCATCCGGCCAGCCCAAGACAGATAATGGAAAAAGACCGGATGAAAACCAGGTATCAAGTACATCAGGATCTTGGCACAATTGAAACTTCTTCCCAGAAAACCTCGCAGCAGCCTCTACTTGAGCCTCTTGCTCATCTCTAGCAACCACCCAGTGATCATTGTATGCACCGAGCTCCTTCAGTTCATCATCTTCTAGAGTTACATACCACGCAGGAATGCGGTGGCCCCACCAAAGCTGCCTTGAGATGCACCAGTCCCTTATATTCTCGAGCCATCTGTGATGTCAAGTTAGAGCATCAGAGAGAAGCTCCACCATTGAGCTGATTACTTCAATACAAAGGTCCGGCCATTTGAATGAATATACAACTAAGTACCTTTTCCAATCAGCTGCATACTGTTTAGGGATTATTTCAATCTTCCTTTTGTTGTCATCAATCACTGCATCAAGAGCTTCTTTGGCCATGGTATTGCAATTTACATACCATTGAGGCTTTATCAATGGCTCCACAACATCTTTGGTCCTTGAACAAAGGCCAAGTCGCATCTCATTGTCTTTAGCACCCCGATACAATTCCTATATGTCAAAAGTAATGAAATGTTGAAGAGAAATAACTGATGTAGCCAATGTAGATAGTGGACATTTTTTATGGATTAAAGAAAATAGTGTCCTGACATGTTCTTCCTTCTGGTAATTTGCTTATAAGTGAACAGAAAAGAAGCAGATTGAGTACTGCTAGAAGAAGAAAATTCTAGGAACGACATCCCCATTGTGTATACAAACTTTTGCCTGGCTTAGAATACTTGCCAGTTATGTCTCACAATGTAAAAAAATGGTGGACATCCTGAAATTTTGCGTATGGAGACTTGAAATCCGAATTTCCCCCCAAAGTAGATCACAATACTGAATCAAATAGGGATGAATTCTTTAAGGAATTAAGTCATTCTTGTAAACTGAAACTGGTAAGGCACCATCAGTACCTTTTTCTTCAGTGCTTCAGTCACAGTCTGACGAGCCTTGAAACGTGGCATGCCAACAAACTCTGATCCACCATTGCTATTAATTTTGCCATCATCAGTAAAAATATTAATGAATTCAAGATTGTGACGCTTTCCGACCTCAAAATCATTAGGATCATGAGCTGGAGTGATCTGAAAAAATATATGCACATGAAAACCCATGTAAGAAATACAGAGAACACATCCAATAATCGTACCATTGCCAGAGCTTTATATAACTCTACTACCTTAACAGCTCCAGTACCAAAACTCGGATCAACAAGGATGGCGTCACAAATGATAGGAAGTCTCCTTCCATTGAATGGATGGATGGCATATTTACCATGCAGGTGACTGTATCTTTTATCATCAGGATGTATCGCAATAGCTGTATCACCTAGCATAGTTTCCACCCTCGTTGTGGCAACAACAATCTCTCCCAGGCCTCCTTCAAGAGGATATGCGAAGGACGTTAAAATACCAAACTCCACTGGATGTTCATACTCAGGCACTGAGAGAAGCGTTCTTTCTTTAATGTCCACATAATCTACCTATAAAAGGCAAGTCCATTCCCTTAAGCAAGAGAATATTATAATATCAGAAATTAACCAAGATGAAATTCTTGCCTCAATATCTGATATCGCTGTTCTCAAAACACAGTCCCAGTTCACAAGGCGTATATCTCTGAGAAAGGACATTAACATGTATTAGCTTTAAAATCATGACAAAAAACTAAAAGAAATATAAAATTGTTGTTTACCTAGAAAAATAATACAATTGACTAAACTATGCAATTGAGAACAGGGACATTAGCCTACAGAACCAAAGAATTTCAGGGCCATGTGACCAACTAAAGAAGCAATGAACAAGAACAGCATCTCAATAAGACCATTTCATCTGGAGGGAAGGGGAAGGCTATTATAAATGTCTAGAACAAACAGAAGGTTAGCTCATAGATACCTATAGATAAGTCCATCCTTATATAATCGAACAAATGCCTCTGTTACAGCCCTTGATCTCTTGTCATCCATTGTAAAACACTGAACAGAAAAAATAAAGATGTTACAGGTGAAATTCGATTATATATCTACTCTAACCATGTGGGAAAACATAGATCCACAGATAGATAATTATGACCATAAAATGCTACAACCAATCTTTGTCATCATTAACTCAATAATTTATCAAAGAGAAGGGTCTTAAGTTGACGATGATCACCTCACGGGACCAATCAAGAGATGCACCTAATCGACGTTCCTGTTTCAATATGGTGCCACCATATTCATCCTTCCAGCTCCATACCTAGTCAAGATCAAGCAATAGTATATACTATTAGGAATCTATGTAACTATTGCTAAATGTTATTCATTATTTAAAAATAAAAAGGAAAGTAGTCATTCTCATGCTCAATGCCAAATTAGCACCTCAAACCCACCTCGGCGACAAATTTATCACGACCAACATCATGCCTTGTCAGATGTCTTTCACGCATGAGCTTCTTCTCGACTACCACCTGCAAAACGTAGCTAAAATGTTGGCAAATCACAGCAGCAAGATTATTTATGTTTTCATTGATGAAAATCAAATGTCAAATCCAGCAAGTCTCTGGGGTTTTTTTGTTTTTGAATGCAGCTAATTGGAGTCACATCTAGTTGATCAATACGGCAAAATAGGAAAATAATTATATCTGAAACTGATTGACCATCTCACCCAAGTCACAGAAATGATACAGCACCAGTGCTAAAAGAATTGTACCATAAATATGCATATGACCAAGTAAACAGACCATTCCGATAAGTACTAATTGATTTTGACGGTCATTGAAGACAACTAAGAACACAACTGACAAAAGCAATACAACACTGAGTATGAAGGGTTCACCACAACTTTGACCCAACATTTCATGTGATTGCTTCCCCATGAATAATGGTCAAATCCCACCATTCAAGTACTCATCGATAACTGCTGACCCATAATTTAATTTCTCTGCAGAATTATGATCTAGAGTTGACTTCTTTTGCAAACTTTCTATATCCTAAAATAGTTGAAACAAAGCCAAATATTAAATTCTACATTCCTTATTAGGGTTCAACAATGACGCATCCATACATATTCAAATTCTTTTTTCATGCTTATAAAGTAGAAAGTAATCACTTTTTTCTGAAAAAAGAGAGAAACAGAGTTCGAAAGAAAAATAACCTGTGTTGCTATTCCGGCATGGTCCATCCCAGGCACCCACAGAGCATTATATCCAGACATTCTCTTCCACCGTATGATAGTATCCTGCGTGAGATAGAGGCATCAACAGCAAATTCTACAAGCCAGATTGCAAACAGATATGAACTCCAAGTCTGTAACCTGTATGGCAGCAGTAAGTGCGTGACCGATGTGCAAGGCCCCAGTAACATTTGGAGGGGGGAGAACCTACAGAACAAAAACCATAATAAGAAGAATTGCCTGGACATAATGAAGGAATGAAATTACAAAAGCTACAAATTATGTGGAAAGAAGCGAGAATCCTCAATGTTATTATCAGCGGCAAAGAATTGATTCGTTCATAGCTGGAATGAGGAAACAAGGAACCAAATTGATCTGTCCTGACAATACAAAATTTTCGCCAGACATATTATAAATTTTAGAATAAAAAAAATGCATTGATGCCAGTAACCTGCTCAAATATATAGTTTGCTGTAACTGTCTCACAATATACCTCCGTCTTGATTCGTCAATTAATTCATAATTCTTCCTTTTATATTTGAATTTAGAAAAGCAGGTCATTTAAGTCTAAAAGCAACAAAGACGCGTATTCTCTTTCAATGAATTGCAAAGGGATTTGAGGTTGGGATTAAGATCATCCCAAAGTTGACACAGCCAGATAAGAACTTTTCAATGATTTTACTGAAGTAAATAGGACACTAGAGTATAATTTGAAAATAACTACTGTATCTAAGCAGGAAAAGAGATGAAGAAGCACCTAAAAATTAATCCAAGATGTTCTAATCTCTAAAAATTTAGCCTAATGAGTTGCTAATATAGTTAAATTCTAACTCCCCGAATTTCCATTCTAAAATAGGCTGATAAAAAGCCAAGTTGTAAAGTGAAGCTCATGGGCACCGCACTAGGTATAGCCAGAGTCACAAGCCCAGAACATCCTCCCCAGTATAAAGACATCCCAAAAAATTCTGCAGCACAATCAGTTGATTTTCCTTAGCCATACACTATTTTTAAGACTTCCGAGTATGGCATACTCACAATTATAAATGGTGGCTTCGAACTGCTGTTATCTGCAACAAAAAATTCCGACTTTTCCCACCACTCGTACCACCTAGATCAATACAAGAAAACTTTGGCTCCAAGTTGCATGCACTAACATGAATAACATCTAAGTTAGAAGATTTCATGCTTACGATTTCTCTACGGCGGTTGGGTTGTACTGTTTTGCCATTTGGCGAGATAGTCTTTTCTTCTCACCAAAAGGAGTCTCAGGGTCAATGTAGTCCTCCAGGTTCTCTTGACCAGCATCTCTCCTAACATTCTTCTTCGCACTCTTTTTCGTGGCGTTACCATCTTGCTGTGCCTTCACATTTCAATAAAACAAGAGCAATGTCAAGGCAAGTGACGGATATCATAAAATTTCACTTGGTGAAGATAAATATTAGGTAATTTTTACAAGCTTAGCCTTTGCTGCTTTTTCTGCAGCCTTCAGCTTCTTCAGCTCCTTCTCCCTTGCCTGCCAAGAAAAGAAGATTGTTTACTCCATATACGGATGCTAAACATCAAGCCAGACCAAAAGGACAAAGACTTCAAAAGTCGGGCTTTATTAGAATTAGTCAACAACAAAAGGTTGGGCCTACTGGTATAATGCATGATTTAAGGAATTAACCATGTTCTTGTTCAAAACTTCCCAACCAAACGAAAATGAGGATCCGTACAAGCAACTGGAGGAAAATATTAACTAGATTCACTATCCTCTATAAACATCAAATTGAGTCAAACAAACATAGAAACACATATCAATAGCGCTGTAGCAATCGAAACCATATAGATACAGAAAATGCCTATCCAGCTTCAAATGGAAGGAACCTTCTCTTCCTTCTTCTTCTTCCTCTCCAGGTCTTCCAATGTTTCAGCCTTGTTATCCGCCTGCGACTGCAGAAAAAGCGAAAAAAATACAGCATAAGAGTAAAATATCAGCTCAACTAGAGCAAATCGAGCGGAAGCAACCAAAAGGGAGCTCGGCTCCGAAAGCACGTGGATTCATTACCATCTTGCCCGATTGGTGAATCAAACGTAGAGAACTCGAAACTAAAAAAGATGAAAGATTGGAGGAGGGCGATCCTCTGAAAGGCCAACTGTGAGCGTGAAAATGCAGTAATGCTCGCATATGTTCCCCTACCAAGCATTAACCCTAGAGAGCTGCCCTCTATTCATTCATTGGATCTCTAACGTGAGCTGGGCCCAGTTCCTAGAAACCATGGGCCGAATATGGGCCTAACTGATATCAAGTGGCCGAATTGGGCCGTACCCCACCAGTAAATGTTCTCATTTGATCCTTGTTGGGCCCATCTCGCGCTTCACCGACAGGGCCTTCGACAGCGTGCCGTTTGAGCTGCATGGAAATATATAGACCGAGTAACTTGCACCTGCACCGAAATTGTTTTTTTTTTTAATTAAAATTTTGAGATATTAAATAATTGTTAATCGAAAAAGGGAACAGCACCAGAACGAGATGACTCCGACAAGTAGATAAAACCGTGTTATAAGCTAAATGGTGTGGATATAGTTTGTGCCGTGCGAAACCCTGTCGTTCCAACTGGATAGTTTGACTGATCTTAAAATGATGAAGATCTACTGGACTTCAAATATCAAGATGAAAGATGATAACGAACGATGTTGCTGTGTTCTCACTGCAAATTTGAAGGGAGAGAGATCGTAGTCTTTCAGGCATGTCGACAGGGCTACAAGTTTTGGGCGGCGGCTAAGGTGCTAGAGTACCGGTCCCCACACGGGTTTAATTTGATGACGAGGAATCCATTTTCATGTTCATTTCACACGTTTCCGAGATACAAATCACTTCTTCGCAGATCACACATGCTCAAAGGTTTCAACAATATTATTGGATCAAGACATCAGAACAACTATACGCACGATCGTGACACCTTTGCTTCCAAGCTCAGTCCGACACGAAATGAATTAACAATGACTTCCAACTGGCTAAAATGTAGTGTACTGGTTTATGCATATGTAGCATGCGTATAGTGACCATGCTCGGTGCCTTCGGTCGATGAATTTATCCAAAGTGGGAGCCGAGGTTCGGGGTTGCAGTGTATGTGTAGCTTGAATGCGTAATCGTTGAGCACTGATAGAAATATGTATACATACACACATAAATAGTATATCTGATATCATACAGTCATACACATATGTTATACATCAGATCAAGATTCCTCGACAGACACAGAGATTTTATGTGGAATAAGATGTACAATAATATGCTGGAGCTAGAGTAGACGATAAAAGCTAGACCAGCAATGATATATTTTTATAATGAAGGAAGGAAAGTATCTATATATCATATATAAATACATATATGCACTCGATTTTTGAATATGAGAGGAAATATATATTATTTAAACAAGAGGGCAGAGACTAGGAGCTAGAAGCTAGTTCCACAGAGATTCCTCCTCCATGTCCATGGAATAGTAGGGCGATTGCTGAGGATTGTTGACTCGGGATGGGGGCAAGCCCGCAGCTTGCCGCGAGTTTAGGGAGAGGTGCTGGCGCATCCGCATGTTGACTACTTCGGCCTGTGCGAGCGCCAGCTGATTCTGGAGGACGTCGACTTGCTGCTGCAGGGACGAGATAGCTCCGACGCAGCCGTACACTGGGTCGCGCATCCGTGCGTTGGCCTCGTAGACCATGGAGCTCACTGCATCGCTCCGCTGGTGCTCCGGCAACTCCTGAAGTTCGAACACCCTCATCAAGCTCAAAATTGTAACCATAGGTGTGTGTGTGTGTGTGCTAGCTAGCTCAAAACACATGCTGGGCGTAGTTTGAGGTCATGTTATATGGTACAAACTACAACTTTACGACTCGACGGGTACTGCTGTACCAGATATTAGGATCAGATTGTGGCAAGAGCGAGACGAGACCACGCTCACTACTACGTCCTCGCAATTTCTATCACTCCACACCCAATGACAAGGCCAAGTATGTACTACCATAGTGGGGGAGAGAGAGAACAGAGACACAGACAGACAGACAGACAGACAGACAGAGAGGAAAAAAAAACATTGACAGTAGAGTGATTTCCAATTGTGTCCTTGTCAATTGTAACCCTCCCTTCAAAAGCAAGGTTAGAGGACACGAGACAATGCGATTCTAGGCGTACATGTTTGCGTCTAGAGATGGTAATTAAATGTACAAGAATTCAAAGAGCAAAAAGGCTTACAGACTAAAACCCTAACAAAAGTCATGGTCGTAAAGCCTTATCCGAGGCTTTTTCACTTTAGTCAAGGCCTATTTTCTTCCTCCCCCTCCAACATTTCAACTGTACACGCATCCCCCTTTCATTATTCCGTCATGTGCTTTGGCTTAAGACAGTGATCATGCGGTGCTTTTTTACTTTCTTCCACTGAGACATCCAAATCGGTTGACAGACCGCTTCCTCTTTGCCACGGTAGAAGGAAGATCGGATAGAGTTAAATGTAATTACGAAAACTTTAATTAACAAAAAAAATGAAACTTATTAATCTCTTAATCCCAACTCAATAATAATATCACCGTAATAAACATATTTTATCACTCCGTATGCTATTTTTTTCAAAATGCCAAGTTCAAGAGATTGTTCACTTCTGGAGACAAATTAGGGTTCATGAAATCAAAAGTTGAAAGGTCTAGTTAATGGTCGGCATCCACATTGCAACTGTAATTAACCACAATAACCGAAAATATAGAGCAAAATACGGGGAGATCCTTTTCGGTTCTTACTTTTTTTTTCTGTCCCCCCTTTAACGTTCTTTTATATTTAAATTAATTTTTTTAATTAATACTAATCCTCCATCCTCCTTTGCAATGGAAAAAAAAGAAATGATAGTAAATTGGTGTTTTCTGTTGTTTGTTTATTGTGGGCATGGCGGTTCAAGATGCATACCTACATACACATATACGTAGTATATAGTGCGCTCTCTTCGTCCGCTTCGGACGACATCTACAGTTAAGTGGTTGCCGGGTCACATTCAAAACTTACCTGTCGGTTCCTTCACATCAACATGTGAAACACATCAAGTACACGGCTGATTGAAATGATTTGAGATTCTCTCTTCTTCATATAAGACCGTATGGATTGGAAAAAATTTGTGTGGAAAAATCTCACTTGTTAATAGACTAACCTAATGTGAACACGGATTAATCAAATTTTATTAAAATTTTTGATATGAAATGATAAAAAGAAAAAGAAAACCCCCTATGATTTTATGAATTGGAACATTATTGCCTTTTCCTCTCTGCCTCTATGTATACATGAAGAATGGATGTGGAAGATAGCTTGCAAGTGAAACGGACAGGAAAACGGCAGTAATTAAACATGACTGTGCGTAGTAAAATCTTTAACGACACGTAGGCTTATGTGATTGTCAGTTAAAACTCAATCTCTTGACTTATTTACACCCCCCACAAGGAAGGGCGAGAGGAAGAGAGATGGACCTGCAAGTGTTTGTTGACGTTGCTGGCACCGAAGACCCTGTGAACGCTGGCGAACTTCTGAGGGTCGTCCGCCGGGAAGTACGGAGCGAAGACGCAGTCCTGAGTGCATCGCCTCCTCAGCAGCTTGCAGGCCGCGCAAGGAGGCACCGCCCCTTGCTTCCTCCCTCCACCCTCCTTCATGCCTCCGCCCCGGCTGTGTCTCTGATTAGATAGCTAGTGTTCTGATTATCGGGACCGAGTCCTTGACTAGTTCGACCTATCTCGTTCCGGCTAATACTGGAGGTAGCTAGCAAGCTTGCCTGGTTACAAGAGAAGCTCGCTAGAGTGATACGTAAGAGTAGATGTAAGAAGACGAGGGTGGGGTGGGGGCTGGGGAGTGGGGGGGCCTTCTGGAGACGATGAGTAAAGGATCTCTCTCTCTTTTTTTTTTTTTTATATAGAGAACTCAGTGAGAAAGGAAATCTTATGGAGGCCCCCACTAAAGGGAGAACCTAGATTTTTCTTTCTTTTTTCATTTTTGCTGTTTACTGTACTTAATTATTCCGAAATATATATAATACACGCCAATTAATTCAAACTCAAATTAAGTAGGGTCATTAAAGAATGAGATTATCCTCTCTCTCAATATAAATAGTCACCTTCTCTAAGATTTGAACCTGGAAATTTAATTAAGAAAAAGATATATTAAATTATTTTATATTTTTAGTAAGCTATTGGCGACATTTTCTTTTAAATTTTTTTTTCTTTTGGTATAAATCATAAGGCATTACATATAAGTACATTAGACACTGACTAATTCATATTCTAATCGTATTAATCATTGACAGTCAAACCACTTTTAGTATAAATTATTTTTACTCATACTATACTTGAAGTCGATATATTATTTAACCTTTTTTCTGTACTTCTTTTTAGAAATTTTCCCTTTTCCCATTCTACGCATCTTTCTTGATACTAATAACTTCCGGCTCTTTTTTGTATAAACCGCCGATATCCAGTTAAACTTTGTCCAGCTAACTAATCCGGATCGGCCCATTTAAGGGGTTAAGAGCTTCCCGCTGTAGGTGGGATTTGAACTCGAGTCATCTCATAGAGATAATGAGTGTCAAACCACTTTACCACACTCACGATGGATAATAATTTCAACCTCTTCCTCTCGTCATTCGGCCGGTGGATTAACGCGGGCCCCGCCCCCAAGGCCACTGTTTCTGCGTCCGATCGCTTCTCCATTTCTCTCGAGTCTAATGTCCTGTTCGTGGACTTCCCCCCGCACCTGGCAAGCCCCTAGGGAAAATCCACCCACACAGTGTATCCATTCCATTTATAAGATGTAAAATGTACGGAGAGATTTTAGAAATATTTTAAAAAATTAAACCAACGAATCTAACATTGTGGTGTATGATTGAATCATATACGCTTGCATTGAGTATGAACGTTAACAATTGATTATTACTATGTATCTGAGCGGAAATCAATTTCGATTCATATTATAAGCACATTCACACTCATCGTTAAAAAGAGTCATGCACATAAAATCTAGACTTTAAAAAAAAATTTTACACTCAATATCTATAGCAGTAATCCTAAGTTGATGTGATTATTTGTAAACATTTTTATTCTAAATAAAACCTTAAATCCAAATTCTAACATAAGAGAAAATTAATTATTTTTTTATAGTAAGTCAATTCATTTAATATCAATTACCTTTTAGATATAATATGATGCAATATTTCTCCTTTCCCAATTAAGAAATAAGAAAGGGCACGCACAAAAAAAAATCCCACCTATTATTCACATTAGTGAACTTCTTAACGTCGAGATATTTTTATGTTTAATATGCACACTAAATACTTGTTGTAAGATATTATATTATCTAAAATAGAAAAAATAGTATTCTGATATCAAATCATATAAGTTATATATATTCTTATTTTATAACATAAAATTTAGATAATATTATGCATATTTACTTCTGAATTTACTTATTCTATTATATCCTATAAATAAATAATCTTTATATTATTCAATAAACTAGTCATATTTATAAATTTTCTATTATAGTTGATTTGGCCACATTACCAACATATATTTCCATTATTTCTATATCACTTCCTTTTTGTTATTCCTTTTTGTTATTTTAAATTTCTACACTTAGTATACTATCATACATAATACTTTATCTCCATATTTAGGAGCATGAGTTGGCTAACATGGTTTATCGTCTCTTCCTCTTAAATAATGTAATGAACTCTAATATTGTAAATAAAAAATTTATATTTAGAAAACTCTACCACCAACGAAACCCAATTCAAATATATATTAATTATAATTTAATAAACTTTTGGATATCATATTATTTATATCAGAAAAATAAATGTGTGTACCTATATATATATAGCTTGTATTTTAAGCAAAGTCGCTGCATGCACGAATGCCGTTCGCACTCATTTTTTGGCGACACTTACATGGACACACACGTGTATCCCCACACTATTTATGAAAATGCACGATACACAATTGGTGTCTTTTTCCTGAGATTGGTTTTTTATTTTTTTCCTCTTTCCAGGATTTAGATATGTAAGTCTAGAGAAGGACCACATGATTGGAGAATAAGGTAAGTACAAAATAAAAAATAAAAAGTTAAGCTAACAATAATTACATTAAAAAAATTTTGATCACGAGTCGGAGAGAAATACTGATCTCTTCTCAGTCGATCCCCAGCTTTAACTTGTTGAAAACCCATGACTATACATAGAGAGAGAGTACATTTCATAGTTCTTAAAATCGGATGGGCTGATTAATTCTACTCAGAATTGGCCATTCACTCGGTCTAGTTTGTAGATTTAACCCAATTATATTGTAAATATGGTCAGCTCCGATTTAACCGATTGATTTCTAGTTGGATCGGCAAACCTAATTAAACTGGTGAAAAAGTTGATTGACTTAAAATTAAAAAAAAATAAAATATATTATAATGTATTTTTTTATTTTTTATTATATTTATATTTTATGTTGAACTTATGATATTTATATTAATAATTTTTTATTATAAATTATTATCAAATTATAATATTATATTAATTTATTAATTATATTATATTATTAATATTATTTATTAATATATGTGATTCAATTCATTAAATTTTTGATTTAACCCATTGACCCATGCTTTGATCTGTTCTTGATTCGGTCCAATTCTAAAAGTTTTGGTAAATTTCTCTGCGTGTTGCTGTGCACAAGCATGTGAATTGTGACAAATATTCGCACATAAGTCGAAGTCGAGGAAGATGCTCCGGTGATTTTTTTTTTGAAGATCTTGAATTCATTCAAATATTTTAAATGTATAAAAATTTATAATTAAAAAAATTTATCAGTAGACAGTTAACTTAAATCTAAATCAGCTAAAATTCATTTGATTTATTAATAAAATATAGTAAAAAAAAGATCGTTTTGGCAAAACTCATACGGCCTACAAAGAACGAAAAGATTTTATTGTAAGGGGTGAATTGATTTAAAAAAAATATAATTTCACATGATTTAATAAGGATATTTATAAAATTAATAAAATTTATGTATAAAATGTCTGAATTTCCTTAAGTTTCAAGGGCCACCCTAAATCCACCGGTTGTGCACAACCTAAATTGATTACATGATGTATTGGCTGACATATTTAAATTTTTAGTTAACATAAGAGATATTCCCGAATTTAGTACTTTTCTTCTGTCTATAGCGCTTGGTGACCTTAGAGAGTGAGGTTAATTAATTTTTTAAGGAACATAGGGATTCGATAACGTAGAAAATATTATATATATGTGTGTGTGTGTGTGTGTCTGTGAAAATTAATCAACTATGCTAATGCTCGCCAGTTAATTGCCACCAGATAACGAAGTTCCTTTCGTTGCAATTAGTTTATTTTGCGATTAGTCAAACGATAGCATTTATTCAATCAATATTTTATTGGTGATCGAGACTAGAGATATTAAATGGGCCAGACTAGTCCGTAACCAGATTGGAACCAGACCATCCAAACCCGAAACCCGCACGGACCGTTCCTAACCTGGCACGTAACTGTTCTTAGTGGGTTTGGGGCGGTTACAGGCCAGTTCCAAAATATTGACCCATTGAACCGTAATCGGCTATGACCATTACCCTACTGAACCGGCTCGGATCTCCAAAAATCCTACAAATCAACTATCATATTTTGTCAGGTCAATTTAAATTTTTTTTAAAAATATTTAAAAAAAATTAAAAAAATGGACAGTTCATAGGCCAAACCAGCCCGTTTATAAACAGTTCCGGGCCAGTCCATATTTGCTTGAACCATGACCCGTAACCGGATCGGGTCTGTTAAGCAAATGGGCCGAACCGTAATGGGGTCAAATGGTTCCATGCTCATTTTAAACCAGCCAGGACCGTTAACCAGCCCATTCATAAACGGTTCTAGGCATGTTCATATTTGATTGAACCGTAACCCGTAACCAGATCGACCCATATGTAATCAGGTCAAATGGTTCCATGCCCGTTTTGAACCGGTCCGGACCGCACTTTTAATGACACTAATTGAAACTCATAATTATACATAAAAAAATAATAAGATAATATTAAAAAAAATAAAAGGGTTGACATATTATCATCATTGATCGGTCGACTTTGAGTTTTTGATTCAAATACGAGTGTAATTTCTTTCAATATATATATATTTATATAATATTATATTTCTTCGTAACTCTTATATGGAAGAAAAATACCGTGGTCAATATTAATTATTGAGAATAAATAATTAAGGGTACATGACTAATATCATACCAAAATGTTAATAGAAAATTTATGGATATGCTAACTAAACAAAGGTATTATAATATAAAAAATCCCCAAATTCAAATGAAATGTATATAATCAATCGTAGTCATCTCAACTATAATTTTCACAAAGCTTTTGTCAATGAGCCCTCGGGGCCACTAGAGTGAGGTGACCCGTGCAACCAAGACAATAAGCTAATAATTTAGCTCCTGTCCCTTTATCATCGTCCATATATACATTGCAATATGTATATGTGTATATACGTGTGTGTGTGTTTTGCTTGAGAATTTTAATGACAACAACTCCTCCGCCATCACTGATTTGAGAGCATGGCAGTGATGAAGTCTTTCGAGCCATTTTACTTCATTAACTCACACCGAATACAGCCCACCTCGTTGATCAGGCCAAATCGCACTTATCGACCCGGGTCGTACGAGTCTTTTGCTCGAGTACAGTGGTGCGAGTCCTCCATGCTCTTTTATCACCACTGCTCGGTTTTGGGTGTGTTAGTCGCTCCTGCAATAAACGTATCCCTTTTTTTTTTCTCTTTCTTTTTCCAATTTTTCGAAGAGGTGGATGGTTGAATGATTGATGGATTCACATATACGTGCGGATGGACTTGCTTAAATGGTCAATCATCAAAGCCAACCCGAAGCAAGCTATTCATTGCTACCACTTAGTGCAATATCTTTATCTTCTTGGAGAATTGCCTTCAAACATTTAATAAACCAAATATTTGTAAGTTTTAAAAGCGGATAGAATGGAAATGGAAATAAGAAAATTTATATATAAAGATTTTTTTCGACAAAAATGGAATTTAATTTCTTTAAATTCATTATATTTTTCTCGTTTTTTGGGATGTTGTGACAATGAAATCATAAAAGAATTATATATTTAAAAAAACACAGATTAACAATCTGCATTATGCACGAATGGTGGGGGACGGTGCTTCACTTAGTTGACGTGATATACACAGCAAAACACACGCAAGGGTTATTTTCTTCTTTTCGTTTTTTGTGGTTTTCTGAATGTCCTTGCTGCAATTGAATTAGTAAAAAGGTCAGATGGATAATCCAGAGATGACATCTCCAATAACAAAAGGTCATGTTCTTAGATCAGCCACGTTCGCCAAAAAGCGCAGGTTAAATCATCAACCGAAGCGATTGCAAATTGTAGATTTGATCGACGCATTGTCATACACTTTTGCATCTAGAATTGATCAAAACGTAATAAAATCAACAATTTACAATTACAAGTAGTATTTCAACTACATTGGGATGAACCTTTTTTTCTTAATTAATTTGATAGAAGAAAACATGTTATTATATATCTGACTATTAAATCTTTGAGTTTCAAATAATAAAATAAATCCCATTTTATTTATTTTAGTGAAATTATTTCTTCCTTTCTATCACAATCCAACACGTGAACCCGCGATGACTTGACTCGAGGCATGAGAGAGTTGGTTCGAAAATTTTGATTATTCCCACTGCCCGTCTGCCCCCACCACAAGAAAACTATACATGCCAGTAACTAGAGAACTGCCGCAAGAATTTCAATTCGTGTCTTTTCAATTAGTTGCGGGCAGCAAATGGCCCTATCGTTTTTGTGATTAATCTGTCGATGTTGTTAAAGAGGGCTTGCTCATGATTAATGCTGAAAGCACATGTGGTTGGTAGAAAATCTTATCGCAATAATTTCTGGCGGCTGCAGCTATGAGATACGCGGATTGTGGGACGATCTATTATAGTTTCCTGATCATCTGATCAGCTTAAGATAGCAGGAAAGAGAAACTAAGTTCAGATCCCTAGTTTGGCGGGTGCCGGAGGAAAACGGAGCGTGTCACAGATGTTCTCATTCTAGATTAGGAGAGATCCGAGCCTCAATCGAGAAGTAAAGATAAGGGACGATGACACGTCTTAGACCCACAATATCCCATGGTACAGTGATCGCTCTCCGAGCCATTGTTTATTAAATTTGCAACCAACCCCTAAAAATTTGACTCGAGATCTTCAAAAAAGTGGCAAATCCGCAGTCCCTTAAGTCGAAATGTTTAACAGCTTTCACATTGTTTAAACGAGGTTCACCGCCATCCATCGAACAGTGGGAATTGTATGTTGAAAACTTCAGCAAACTGCAGATATTATTATTATTAGTTGAAATACTGGGTAGTCCTCACCTCATGATTGTGTTGGAGGAAATCAAGAGTGAAGAAATAGGGTTTAGCAGATGGGGGACAGTGTGGGGCTTTTGACCACCTTTGTAATTCATTAAGTGCCCTCCTCCATGGATCCACTCCAGCACACGAACCCTACCCCTGCCCTCCGCCCCACAGTCGATAATTTAAGCCGGGGAATTTGTGTCGGCAGGGAAGGGGCAGCATACCCACCCGGAATCCCCCAAAAAAGTTAAGAAAGAAAGAAAGAAAGAAAGAAAGAAAAACCCGTTAAATTTAATTGAAAATTTTAATTCTCATCCAAAAATTATTTAAATGGTTTTGTCTCTCGTGTATCCCTATTGCGCGTGGCTTGCAATTTTCTCGACTTGGAGTGTACGTAGCTGTCCACTATGGAAAATAAAATTCATATCCTAATGCTTTTGATCTTGAGCCAGTCGACCTGGCTTAAATCAATATCAATTATATGAAATCGAAGTTTTCTTTCGAAAATTAACCGGAGTAGGAGACCAGTGCTTTTACAACTAGAAATTCAAGTTGGGGTCCCACTTAAAGTATGTGTCTATGCCATTTAAAGGCTAATTAAGCAGCTCCTGATGACAGCCTTGCCTTGATTGTAAGGAAGAAAAAGGGGGACTAAAAAAATATGCTGTTTTCTGATTACACTGGGCCAAATTTGAAGTTAATTTGGGTAGTTTAACCTCTGGGATTACACCTGTCGCAAAGATTCGTAATTAGATCTTGTCTGGAGGTAGCCATCTCCATCCCCATCTTGAATACAGAGCAAATTGACTTGATGATTTAATCGGGTTTTTGGTTCATTTAATTATTGCTTTCCAGGTTATTTCACTTGATGTGATGCAGCCGACCAACCCCATCCCCAGAACAAACAAGTTCACCAACTATTTCTCCAAATTATTAATTCGGCTTTGCGCATGATTACGTGTTTTAGCCACAGATACAAGTAACTCTGAACCGGCCGAACCTGTGCGATAATCTCGAAAATTTCGTGTCCTCACCTAGTGGACCCACGGTTTGGACACGATTTTGTCCGGTAGAGTGCGGTTGACTCTTCCCAGCCACGCCGCCGGGAGCCCATGCAAGGCTCGCTATCGATGGGGCTTCGCCGAACGGGCCGACTCGGTCATTGAACGCCGCGACCTGGCTTCACTGATAGTCACGACCACGGCCTGGTCAACCGAGTGGGTCACCCTCCATTGTCAAGTACCATTCTGGGCCTCACAGAAATTTTGGGCCTTTAATGGGCTCCTTGGGATTTTGGACCCCACATAAAGTGACAGAGGGCCCATGAGGAAACTGATGATGGGCCTATGTTAGGCCCAATAGACTTGACGAGGGACCTGCGACGTGTAGGGTTTTGCCGCATCTCTCTCACTCCCTACCCGCACTATATAGTTGGAGCTAACATCTGAGACGCGTAGAGCGTCCCCTGTATTCCTCTGCCGCCTTCCTCTCTGCTCTGTGGTAACAATTCTGGTCTCCTCTTTCTATCTTTCAAGCTCGTGCTTTTCTGATGATCGGTTAGCTTCTGGTCGTTTTGTGTGGTCAATTGTTTGATCAATCGCTTGTCGATGTTATGATTTGTAGATATTCTGTTATAAAAAAATTCCTTCTTTTTGATAGTTTCTGCGATTCCATGGATTATACCTATTTGTTTGATATCAATCAGCTGGATTTACTTGGATGATCGGTTTGGATGCTTTTAGATCTATTGCTACCTGTGGTGTGATTAATTTCTTTTCTTTCACTTCATACTGTAAAATTTTCGTCAAAGTTGTGGGCTTTGTATGACGTTGACGGAGCTCTGGTGGTTCCGTATTCTATTTTTTCACGTGCTGTATGTTTCCTGATCTATCTGCTGTTTGATCTTAAGGAGCTACAAAGCGATAGATTTTTCATTAGCTTTTAAAAGCCGAAGTATTCGCTTGATGAATTTTGTAAAACTCAGTTTTTATTCATGTATGTTTAAATTCATGACCGTTTTAATTTGGAAAAAGGCTTCTCACCATGTTTGAGAATTATTTTGATGTTTCATTTTACATTTTTTTAAATAAATTTTTTAGTGCATGTATGTATTTCATGCTTGTGTGAATTGAGCTCCTTCCTGGTCATTAATCTAATCGTTTTAGCTTACTTCTATAACTCTTTCTAGTTATGACTCTTTATTTGTAAATTGCCAGCTACATCTTGTCACTACTAACCTGCACAAAACTGCCTGATTTGAATTGACAGATCTGAGTTGCTTCACTTTTGCTGTTTATGTAGGTTTATTCTGATCTTCTGCAGTGTGAAATTTATTAGCCAGGCAAGATGGTAAGTGCAAGCCTCTGATACAAAGTTCTGATGGATCTCTGTTTCTAAAATCCTCTCGGTTGATAACAGGGTGTTCTTTCTCTATTGCTGCAGGTGAAGTTCACAGCTGACGAGCTCCGCATCATTATGGACAAAAAGCACAACATTCGTAATATGTCTGTTATTGCGCATGTTGATCACGGTACAGTCATTGTTTAAGCTCTGGTGCTATTACTGATTGAAACTTGTAGCATATATGAATCAAGGATTGGTGAAAACTATATAGATATCACTAGTTCTGTTAAAAAATGCCTATTAGGCTTTATTATAATTCTATGCTGCCTCGGAAAACTGTAATTGCAGAGAGTGGGATGTCTTCTCAGTAGGTTACATTAGGGAGTAGTCTTTGTATCCTCTTACCCAACTTGATGTTGAAAAACTTGTTTCTTTCAGGGAAATCAACTCTTACCGACTCCCTTGTGGCTGCTGCGGGTATCATTGCCCAGGAAGTTGCTGGAGATGTCCGTATGACTGATACCCGTGCTGATGAGGCAGAGCGTGGCAATCACAATCAAGTCCACTGGGATCTCTCTCTATTATGAGATGTCCAACGAATCCCTGAAGAACTACAAGGGAGAGAGGGACGGAAATGAGTATCTGATAAACCTGATTGATTCTCCTGGGCACGTTGATTTCTCTTCTGAGGTCACAGCTGCCCTTCGTATCACGGATGGTGCTCTGGTGGTCGTGGACTGTGTTGAGGGGGTGTGTGTCCAGACTGAGACTGTACTTCGTCAGGCTCTCGGTGAGAGGATCAGGCCTGTCTTGACAGTCAACAAGATGGATCGGTGCTTCCTTGAGCTTCAGGTCGATGGAGAGGAGGCTTATCAGACTTTCCAGAGGGTTATTGAGAATGCCAATGTGATTATGGCAACATATGAGGACCCTCTTCTTGGTGATGTTCAGGTGTATCCTGAGAAAGGAACCGTTGCCTTCTCTGCTGGTCTGCATGGCTGGGCCTTTACCCTCACTAACTTTGCAAAGATGTATGCCTCAAAGTTTGGTGTGGATGAGGCCAAGATGATGGAGCGGCTCTGGGGTGAAAACTTCTTTGATCCTGCCACAAGAAAGTGGACCAGCAAAAACACGGGCTCTGCTACTTGTAAGCGTGGTTTTGTGCAGTTCTGTTACGAGCCCATCAAGCAGATCATTAACACATGCATGAATGACCAGAAGGACAAGCTGTGGCCCATGTTGCAGAAGCTTGGAGTTGTCATGAAGGCTGAGGAGAAGGACCTCCTGGGGAAAGCCCTGATGAAGCGTGTCATGCAGACTTGGCTACCAGCTAGCAATGCTCTTCTGGAAATGATGATCTACCACCTGCCTTCTCCTTCTAAGGCACAGAAATATCGTGTTGAGAACTTGTATGAGGGTCCTCTCGATGATGCTTATGCTACGGCAATCAGGAACTGTGATCCTGAGGGTCCTCTCATGCTCTATGTCTCCAAGATGATTCCTGCCTCTGATAAGGGAAGGTTCTTTGCTTTCGGTCGTGTCTTCTCTGGCAAGGTCTCCACTGGACTGAAGGTTAGGATCATGGGCCCAAATTTTGTCCCTGGAGAGAAGAAGGACCTGTATGTCAAGAGTGTCCAGAGGACTGTCATTTGGATGGGGAAGAAGCAGGAAACAGTCGAGGATGTTCCATGTGGTAACACTGTGGCTATGGTTGGTCTTGACCAGTTCATTACCAAGAATGCCACTCTGACCAATGAGAAGGAAGTTGATGCCCACCCAATTCGTGCTATGAAGTTCTCAGTCTCGCCCGTCGTCCGTGTTGCTGTTCAGTGCAAGGTCGCTTCTGACCTTCCCAAGCTTGTAGAAGGGCTTAAACGTCTTGCAAAGTCTGATCCTATGGTTGTCTGTAGTATCGAGGAGTCCGGTGAGCACATTATTGCTGGTGCAGGAGAACTTCACCTTGAGATCTGCTTGAAGGATCTGCAAGAGGACTTCATGGGAGGCGCAGAAATCGTCAAATCTGATCCTGTTGTGTCATTTAGGGAAACTGTGCTGGAGAAATCAGGCCGCACTGTGATGAGCAAATCTCCCAACAAGCACAACCGTCTCTACATGGAGGCCCGGCCAATGGAGGAGGGTCTTGCTGAGGCTATTGATGAGGGAAAGATTGGCCCGAGGGATGACCCCAAGGTCCGGTCTAAGATCCTGTCCGAGGAGTATGGTTGGGACAAGGATCTAGCCAAGAAGATCTGGTGCTTTGGCCCTGAGACTACTGGGCCCAACATGGTGGTGGACATGTGTAAGGGTGTCCAGTACCTCAATGAAATCAAGGACTCTGTCGTTGCTGGTTTCCAGTGGGCCTCAAAAGAAGGTGCATTGGCTGAAGAGAACATGCGAGGAATCTGCTTTGAGGTATGTGATGTGGTCCTTCATGCTGATGCCATTCACAGAGGAGGTGGACAGATCATCCCGACTGCCAGGAGGGTCATCTACGCTGCCCAGTTGACTGCAAAGCCAAGGCTCCTTGAGCCCGTCTACTTGGTTGAGATCCAAGCCCCCGAGCAAGCTCTGGGAGGAATTTACTCTGTCTTGAACCAGAAGAGAGGGCATGTGTTTGAGGAGCTTCAGAGGCCTGGTACCCCTCTTTACAACATCAAGGCCTACCTTCCTGTTATTGAGTCATTTGGATTCTCCAGCACGCTGAGGGCTGCAACCTCGGGTCAGGCCTTCCCGCAGTGCGTGTTCGATCACTGGGACATGATGTCATCAGATCCTCTGGAGCCTGGCTCTCAGGCAGCTCAGCTCGTGGCTGATATCAGGAAGAGGAAGGGTCTGAAGGAGCAGATGACCCCTCTCTCCGAGTACGAGGACAAGCTATAGGCTGCTGCTGCGCTTATCTCTGAAATTCAATTTGATTGGGTTCTCATGGCAGTCCCTCTACAAGCTATCTATTTCTGAGGGTGTCTTACCATAGCATTAGTAAGTCGATAAAGTCAATATCGGGATTAGTGATCCCCGGATTTGTCATGGATTAGTGCTGGTATTTTTCCTCACTTGTTATCAGTTCTGGTTTTTCTCTACCTTGCTGGAGACTTGCGATACGTATTTTAGGTTACTTCGTGTACCCGTTAAGCTTTTGATTGTGTGGTCGAATTTGAGCGTCTCCCTTCCACGGGCATCGACCAATGAGATCATAGTTGGAGATGGAACTGGTACGACCTTGTGAAATGGGCCAAATACGGGCATTGGGCCCGACGGTGAAATTAGGTAGAAAAATAGAGTGGGCCCTGCAGCATACTGCCCAAAATTTGCCCAATTGGGGCTCCCCTGTTGGTCCATCATACAAAGCCCGAGATTCAGGCGGACCCACATTTTACGGCTTTCGGCGATAGCTCGAATTTCTGCAAGGTGTCGTACTGAGCCAGCTAGCATCATTGATCAAACTGGCTTTGAAACCCTTCGGCGAGGGAATGGATTGGAGATGCAGTTGTGGGAGAGATGGCAGGGGAGAAAGCATCGGTAGAGAAACATCTTGATCGGAATCAATTCCCCGTTCCTCTTTCTTTCTTCCTTTTTTTTTTTTTTCCCCTTTCGGTTCTCTGTTCCTACCAGATTTACTACCAACATCAGTTTATTCCACATGGGAATTCCATTTTCCAATACCGTGGTCTGTGGAACCAACCCACTCGGAGATGATTCTTAGTGAGTGCTCTCTCACTCCCTCTAGCTTTGTTGCGCCATTCAGACAACGTGGGATGGAACTGTTAGGACACGCTCTACGTTCTCCATTGAAGTGGAAGGTAGCCATTCATAGGAATCAAGCGCACAGTGAGATTCGGTTGATTAACCGCATATCTGTGGGACCCGTTAAACAAAAGCAAGCAATATCTGATCGGGGTCGAACCAAGCACGTGCTCAAAACAGTACTAACTGTTCCTGTTTTCAAGCGGCTTCACAGACTCGAGTGCCTTGTTACTGGACAAGGGGATAGCTGTAACAGTTGCTCAACCTTATGGCTCTTCTCTCCTCCTTTCTTATTCACTCTTTTTTCTTGAAGCATTTCACTTTCACCCGTAGTGGGGCTGCTGATTGACAAAAAGAAAAAGGAATGTCTAAAATGAACAGAGGTGTCTGTCTATGTGTGTGTGTGTGTATATATTGTAATGTATATGGACAAAGTGATGTGATGATGCCTCTGTCCTTGGCCTAACATCCCCCTGATCTGATCCCACCAAACCCATCCATGTAAAAGCAGACTCATGCATCTGCGGCACAGTCGGTCACATTGATATTCTCACTCCCTCCCACAAAAAGGAATCTCCTTTGCTAGAGATCATTGATTTCTTTCTCTTCCTTTTTCTTAGTGCTGTCAGACTATGATTTCCATGGCGAAAAGAAACTTAGCCTAAAGGAAAAGGCATCTTTGTTTTCATGGGTTCCCTGTTCACTCTTCCTTTTTAGGAGCGTTTCGTGGGATTCTCTCGTCCTCATACGTGACAGAGGACCCCACCATGCACCCCCTCCCACCTTTCAAAGATCAATGCCTTCTTGCACTTGCCGCTGAGACATAGTTTCAGTCAAATTGAGAACAGAACAGAATATATTGTAAATTCAATAAATATTAACAATTTTAATATGAGATATTTCAGTCCAGTAAGGGCAAAAATCCTCCCCCAACATGGAATTTTCTATTAATTCGAAATTAAAATCTTATTTAAGGAAAATAAATCTGAAAATATGAAAAGGATACCTGGCTGCCAAGATGGTGTGTGATGATTTTAACTTAAAAAGCTAGAATGCCTTGCTATCTTTGTTAGTGTGTGCAGCTACTTCCACTGGATTATCTCTCTCTGTAAATGGGGAATCTCCCGGTCCCCCATTGAAGTAGAGATTTGATCCACGACAGTGGGAAAACACTAATATGTAATCGAAAGAGAGATGGAGAGAATGCTCACATGGTTTGGCTACATATCATCTAAAATCTGGAATTTGCGGTGGTCCAGACGTCCTGGCAAATCAGTGACTCCGACATGTGAAGTGAAATACATGGGACATCGTGGGGGCCATGCAAGCGAACAGGGGAATGTAACAGAGGATGAACCCCACCATCCACCCCCGCCCAGAAAAAGGGCCAAGAAGTATCAATTGTGATGTGATATCATGGAATGGTACCCAAAAAAAAAAAATCGGAAAAGTAAGTGCCCCCTTTCATACGGGAAGAAGGAAGAAGAAAAAGTTAAAAAGAGTTCCCAATCGATCATGTGGCCCATCACATCCTCAGATCTACATGTCTTTTTCCCCCCTTTTTTTTAATATAATATAGGAATGATTCCCTAATATTACAATCATATAAGAGAAAAAAATTAGATGATATCTATAATATATAGTTGTAAAAAAAAAGGTATGATTCATATATATATATATGTATATGCATACACATTGATATTCAAGGTGCTCTTAATTGCTTGGGTGACGGCTGATTACTTGGGGGCAGTCCCCACCTCAACTGCATAAGAATGGAATCTGGTTGGTTTCATTACTGTGTCATGAAGTGGACAGCTCGTGCCATACACCACATCTCTATCCATTCTACACCAGCAAGTCTCACGTCCCAACAAAAAAAAAGAAAAGAAGAAGGATGACAACAAGAGATGCACACAATTTGAAGAGATGAAGGAAAGCCGACACCTACAACAACCTAAGCATTGGGGTGGAGGACTTCGCCCCCTCCCCTCCCCTTGCCACTCAACGGGAAAATGCCCTACCGACGTCGACCTCTCGTTGGCGTAGTCCCGACCTCGGTTTTCCATCCGTCAAACTGTTTCTCGACCAATGGCATCCTCCGTATCGTGATGCAACTGGTCTGGTACACGGTAATCTGCGTGTAATTATGTGGAGCGGAGAATAATAGGTGGTGGCACAGGATGTCGCGGAGGACCCACATGGAATGGAGTAGATGTGTTGGATTCTATGGCGATTGGGGGGGTGGGTGGGTGTGTTGTGTTGGTTCGATGACGCACCATTTTCCTAAATTCAATCGACAAGGGGGACATGGGCTAGTGCGACCACTGATTTGCCTTCTACTTGGGGCATTTAATTTTAAATCTAGGGCTTTGTTGGGCCAATGAGATTAAAGGAAAAGGGGAATTAGACTAAGAATGCGCACTTAGATATCTGTCTTGTGGGGGCGGTTCCAACGTGCAATTGCACCAAATTGGTATATTTTTATTCCTTCCCCCGTTGATAATCCCAACTAATCTTTCCCCAATTAATGATTCCTCTCTCTAAACATTAGAGCTCGTTGTAATCAGACCATATTATAATGAGCATAACATCCACCAAAATCTCAAACGGTCACTTTCTATTAAATTTAATACTCAGGAGCTCGAGATGGCCATAGTTTATCGAGGATTGAGCCATATTCCAGTGGTCAAAGTGATAAATTCTTTTCAATTGTTATTTTTTCTTATAATTTGCTAGATCCAAACTCACGCCAAATCTAACCCCCCCCCCCCCAAAAAAAGACACATTTGAATGTGTCTAAATCCACAGCAAAGCTGCCACTATTGTATATAATAAGCGCATCACTAATCAATGGAGGAAGCACATTTCATTATTGGTCAAAATTTAAATCTAACTATATATATATTTTTATATTTAGATCGTAGCATAAGATTCTTATAATAGATTAGTATCGTACGTGTTTTTATACGTCTAATTATAGCCAACAATTGAATTCAGTAAAATGTTTGGTCCATGTTCATCATGACCTATATAATGTAATGAGGGGGGGACAAAAAATATTGATTTGACATGGATCTTGATCCTTGACAAACATAATTGTTTACTATAATTATGCTCAGTCGATTAAGGGATCAACTTGCTCGTCCGGTGACGGTAATCGCTCGACGCAACCCCATCTGCTTATACAGCTCAATTATGGTGACTTTATATTAAAAATATAATTTAAAATTTAAAATTTAAAATGACACCGCCACATTAGTACATATATATATATATATATATGTTGTCCAAAAATCGCCAATCTATGTCAGCTTGGATAGCATTAGTTGCATTCACAAGAGATCAAATTTTAAATTTTAATTATTTTACATTCATTAGTTAACCATGATATTGCCACACACACACACACACACACACACATATATATATATATACCCTAAGGCTGGACGCTCTCCTATCGATGCAATTTAGATCCCCCAACTTCGGCAGACCGATTAGCCCCGTCCATCTTTAGCGCAAGAGCGCTCGATCAGTGAGCTATTACGCACTCTTTCAAGGGTGTATATATCTATTGCTAGGAACCCTAATTACACATCTGAGCTGTGATAGGCAAATATATGTGCGTGATTAAGTTTATGTGATACGTAGAATACTAATAAACCAGATCGAGTCGTTTTCTGCGAATTTGAGGGATTCAAGTCAAAAACAGAGAACCTAAAGAGATATATATGAGGGATGATGGATGACACAGTCCACAACGACAGCCCAACTGGCATTGCATTGATATTTCATCCCGAGCGATTAGACTCCTCCCAAACTTATTCGAAGATGAACAAGCCGCCAAAGATGTCTACTGTACCGTCGTCGAGGGTAAGACGTCGGGTTCCAATCTTGTGAAGGAGGAGACCTCTCGATCGAGAGAGTCGGCTTTTGAGCTCGACACTTGGATGACCCTTTACTCAAACTTGGATCAATTATGTTATTAATATAAATTTCTTGATATCATATGTGATGTTGATCGAAATTAAAAAAAAAAAAAGATGAGAAGAGGAAAAAAAAAAGGCAACTAAGCTGCCTAATTAATGTCAAGATTAGGATGGATTGGAGACGACTCTGGGCATTGGTAGGCTTTCATTCATCAAAACCGCCGCTACATAGTCCCCCACCACATTAAGTTACCTTACAAGAAATAGGAAAATCAACAACTAAAGAAAAATCGACCAATCACGGAAATCGTAAGGCAAAAAATAATAATAATTAAAAATGCTAACATCATACGTTAGGCACAACGTCGTTCGATATCTTAACCCGTGATTAAGACTAAGACTCTCTCCTCTATCCCCGTTCAATTAAGCTTATCATATTTTCATTACTATTTTTAAAAATGTTATTAAATTAATCCCTCGAGTAAACTATCCAGCAAATTTTCCTTAATAAGAATTTAAAGTATTTATTACTCATATTTTATTTATTGAGGAATCAGATTCGTGACGGGTGGGGCGTGGGCGTGGCTGCTGATGAAAGGGGACAATACGGTCCTGTCCCGTCATTCTGCCTCATCTATAATGTTAACGCCGAACCTGTCCAATGGGGCCCACTTTTGTCTCTGGCGGGGTCCGCGTAAGTGCCCTTCAGTCTTCACAAATCTCGAGAGTACTTCAAGATTGAAGTGAAGAAGACATCGAGAAGTCCTTCCATTACTCGCCTAGATATTGTCAATTGTCATTGCTAATTTTAATTTATTTTTTCGATGCAATTAATGAATTGGAATTTTTTTTATTAAAAAAAGTGTGCCCGAGGTGTCACCATAGAGATAGGGCTGATCATGATTCCAAGGAGATGGACGTGTACACACACACGCGCGTCCACCGCCTCGGAAATTGTCAAATCCAATGAACTGCACTGAGTTATTCAAGAATTGACGTGAGGAGCGTGGTTGGTTTTCGTGGGTGGTGGGGAAGAAAAAAATTTGTGGATAATCTCATGGGAAAAATTCTTTGAAGCTTCGACCAGCCCACATTACCCACATTATAAATACTGGACACCGAGACGTGATACTGTTTTCTTCCTCTTCGGGGCACACGATCGTGACATGTGGTGGGGGGATGGATCGGACGACGCACCGATATTTAATTATACGTCTCCGTACCTCTGAAGCGAGTAATCTCGGGATATCAGCACATGCGAAGAAAAAGTCGGAGTCCGGGGGTCCAAGTTGAGAATTCCAGCACCTTGGATGTCAGTTTTCCACTTCCGTCTTTTCGGGGACGATGTGATCTCTCCTGGCAATGTCGATGGATGGTGGGAATGGATAGACTAAACCGGGTGGCATCAAGAAAGATTACTTGTCCCGACAATTGACAAAAGAAATCTGTTTTTCGTTTTCTCTCTCTTTTGAAAGATTTGATTTTTGGATATTAAAGAAAATTATGTATATTCGTTTTACTGTTTTTTTAATGTCAATCTAGAAGGGGGCGGATGGTGCGCAAAAAGTAAAAAAAAAAAAAAAAAAGTCTCATGATGGACACTTAGACTGTGTTCAAAGGACACATCACCGCGTCCTTCGACAGATTTCTATTCACTCAAATTGGGAATTATTGCACCCAACCCCACACGTACAGTAAGGAAAGGTGCATAAGACCGAGAAAGTCCCTCGACCTCGCAGGCCTCGGTCCCATGTACTCGACCTAGCCACCGACTTTGAATTGAAATTTCTCGGGACTCATAACAGCGCGTTCATCACGCACTCGGGTCAACAGTGAAAATACATTATTATTATTATTATTTTCATCCAAAAAGAGGTACTCACCGTGGGTGGGTGGGTGGATGGTTCATCGTAGTTGCGGATGCTCTGGACCGATCAAAGTCGCGTGCACATCGTGGAAAGTTAACAAAAAGAGAAGACAACTGACGGGACAAGTGAAATGAGGTCTTGTGTCATTCTTATCGACTCGATTTCAGTTAATGCCTTTGCATGGCATGGAAAATGCGACCACTCCAACAAATTGGATCGATCGAATTGTTTTTCTTTCTTTCTTTCTTTTTCCACGAGCGGAGGATTTTCGATTCCAATGAATGGCCGATTGTTTCCATACGGCATTGTGCGATGTGGGAAGAGGACATCTGTATGGGTTGTAGTCGGTTAGTGCTGTCTTGTCGTCCTCTGACTACTCCATCAATGGGCTTTCTTCGCAACTCTCTCTCTCTCTCTCTCTCTATATATATATTATATATAAAGATACTATTATAATTATTGAAAGGGTATTCTAATTTCTTTAAATGGATATATATAATTATAATTATTGCAAAAAGGATCATTTTTGCGCACAGATGTATCATGTCTCTCTCTCTCTCTCTCGTAACTTCTGTTTGTGACATTGGGATGAGTTTCAGGAAGAGGTGATAAATAAATGGATAAAATTTTATAATAAAAGTTAAATATATAATTTATCAGTTGTTAATTATTAGATTGAATGGGTAGTATCGTGATTTTCTGTACCTATATTTGAGACATGTGGGATTAAGTACAATTAGAAAGTAGGCGGCATTTTAGGGAGTGTAATGTAGCGTTGAGTTAAATTGGATTTTGTCGACGGGGAAGGAAAACTGCGTGCATTTCGTGCAAGGGGGACACGTGCATGTGATGCCTTAATAGCAATTAATATTCCAAGTACATGATTTTCCATTAACACCGGTGCCAAAATTATTTATTATACTTTTTTTAAAATAATTACCCTGATTAATTATATAATATAATAAATCGGGAAAGCCACGAAATTCTACTGAGCATTTATCTCGTGGCCCGATCTATCCATCCATCCATCCCAATCAATTAAAAAAGAAGAGCTGAGGATAAACGGGGCCCACAGGCTGAAACGAGACGGAGGACGAAAACTGCCAAAATTAGGCCGGACACCTTACCCATCGGACAAAAGAATTATTATTCCGTTTTTAAAAAAAATTATTAATTATTTTATTTATTGTTGTCTTCCTCGTTTAACGTGGGCCAGGGCATTGTCATGGTCAGTGGCCTCTTATTATTACTAATGCTCCTCCCCCAATTTTTTTCCCTTCTAATTTGACAGTGAGCTAAACGACAAAATAAGGAGGGGTGTACGCGCCACCTCCGTGAAAATCACCCCAACCTGGCCCCACCACCGGGGCCCCCCAACGAGGGACACTGTTACATCGGTCACGACTCCCCAGAAAAATCGTGATCTTTCACGCCATATAGTATCTTGAATTATTGCCGTATCATGATCTATTGCGTTCCATTTATAAATAAAAATGTTTGGGAGATGCACATGGTGCCCTAAAAATTTATATGAATAAGTATAAATAATCTAATAAAATATTTGCTTTAAATGAAAATTTGGATTATGTGCGGATTATTAAAGTGGTAAACTCTCAGGTGGTGACCTGGGCGCCTAGAAGCACGCAAGGGCCGGTGGATGCTGGAGGTGGGACTGAGGGGGACTTTTCTTGACACTCACTTTTGGCTCTCTCTCTCTGTCTCAACTCTTCCGCAAAATCTTTTATTTTTTTTAATCGTAACCTTTTAGGTATTAATAGATTCGACTTTCGCAGTTTCTCTTTGCTTTGAGAAAGGACGTGACGCGCACGCGAGCAGGAGGGTGGTGGGGGAGGGGGGGAATGGGGACTACGCTGCCAGCTGCAGCGATGTTTGCGCGGGGCTTACGTGTCAGCTTTTGCCGCACATTTATGTCGCCCTCGACTGGCATTACGCGCACCCGTTCGCACGTTGCCCCCTCCGCGACCGCGATGTACCTCCTGTCTGCCGGAGAGGACGCTGACCCACGTGGCCCCCACTGATCTGTCGCTCTGATTTATTAATTATCAGAACCCAGCCCGGCAGTGCAGTGCCCCTTACGGTGCGAGTAAATTATTAAAATAATAAATGGCACGTATCCTGTCAGAATGGGACTTTGTTTTACACAGAAGAGGAAAAACATCTCTGAACATACGAGGAGATTAGCCGGGGCTTGTACGAGGAGACGAGAGTCCATTGGTTATACAAATTTGCTTTAACGATCACGTCCTCATCTACCGAGTAATGTTTGGGTTCCGTTGCAAGATTGGCATGAATATCAACCATTTCGTGGAATCGTAATCAGGTTAAAAGAACGAATTGAATGAGTTAATTGCTACCAGGAAAACAGAAAGGACAGTCAAGAGGACGGATCACCGAAAAATTGAATAGGTAGGAGGGGGAAAAGATGAGGAGGTCTTGGAAACATTTTTTTCCATGCTAATTTCCGGGGAAACGTTTTTCCATTCAACTGCATTCCGTTTTCCAGATCCCTCCCTCACGATACGTTCACGTGGACGCTGGCGGTTTTGGCAGATTTACACACGGGACAGGTGTGAAGCGACGAGCCGCACACCGCGCACAGGCAGAGGTGCCGGCACGGCAAGAGCAGCACCCGCGCCTCCTCCCTCCAGCAGCTCCGGCACCACCTCCGGTCATCACTGCCCCTCGGCTCCACTCCAACCTCCTGCTCCGGGCACGCGACAGCTCCTCTGTCGTCTCCGGGGCCGCTACTGTCGCAGCAGGACTGAGCATCGTCCGCTAGAGGGTGGTTGTCGATGGCGCCGTCGTTGAGTCTCGCACTGCCGCCAGCAACGGCGTCGTCCTTAACGTGAGCGAGCACTTGCTCGAGGTTCGTCCTCAGAGCGTTTGCCGTGGCCTCATTGGTCTGAGCGAGGTCCCGCCATATCTGGTTCTCGACGCATAGAGATTTTATTCTTTCCTCAAGCGCCCAATTCATCTTCACGATCTTCTCCATCTCTTCTTCCTTTGACCGAATCCTCTTAACCAGCCGTTCCTCGACTGCTTCCAGGATCCTCCTCGTCTCATTCTTCCTCTTCTCTTGGATCTCCAATCTCACCGTCTCCATCTGTTAAGAATACATAATCGTCGTCAAAAAATAATCCACAAAATACTCGCAAGTCACAAAAACACAGCGACGACAAGAGAAAATGAGCTGCTTACATGGTGAGCTATGAGGCGATCGACATCCAGCTGCTGCTGCTGGATCTGGAGAGAAAAGTCCTCGCCAAGGAAAGAGAAACTCGAACTGCAACACATATCTCTTCGCGGCATCGTGCATGGGAGGACTTGGGTCGAGAAATCTCGAGAGCGCTTCCGTGATGACAGAGGGATATTATAGCTGAGACAGCTATCAGACTTCAAAGGAGTCCTCGGAGGGAGGGAATCCGTGACCGGGGAACCGTACATCCGGAACATGGCCGATGTGTCCACTGTGGTGGTTCCCGACAGCGGTAGCCCGTACCCTATATGGAGGTTGTAGGGACTCGCAGTGCACGCTGCGTTTGCTTCAATCGGCCCCATCATCTCCCTGGATGAAAATTCAACGAAGCCTATCAGCAAACGAGCAAAAACGCAGAAAACAGAGTTTCCCAAAGTAAAAAACGAGAAAGAAAAAAGAGAGAGAGAGAGGGGGGGGGAACAAGGGGAGGAGAAGCGGAGACGAACCCACTGCTGGCCAAGATTTGAGGAAGAGAGAATAGATGCCGAGCCTCGACTGCCACGGAAATGCGTGGCTGTTGCCGTCGATCTCTTCGCCTTCTCTGTCCGATGTGAGCTCCGGTCTCCGGTTCTTCTTCCTTTAAGGAGAGGTTTGACAGTTGAGGGCAGGTAGGGCGAGAGAGAGAGAGAGAGTGCGGGGCGGGCGATGGCATGCAAAGTAAGGTGGCAAGGGTGTGGGTAGTGGGGAGGTTTATTAAGGGTTTGGTTCGACAAATAATAAAAACTGCAGAAATTAAAAAATAAAAATTGACCACGATAAATAGGAAAAAAAGATAGAGAGAGAGAGAGAGGAGAGAATATCGATGTAGAGAGAGAGAGAGAAGCTTTTGTCTATTTATGGAATTTCAGTTTGATAACACAGGAAAGTTCCTTCTCTCCCTCTCTTGTTTTGTTTGACTAATCAATGGAGGTGGTCAGAGCGAGGGAGGGGCAGATTCGGTATCTTGGACCGGGTTAACCGTCGTAAATGGCTCCCGTTTGTTTACCATTCATTTGACGGAGCAGACAGGGCGAAGATGGGATTTATTTATGTATTTGTTTTTTTTAAATTAGGCTATTATTGGTAAAATCAATCGGTGATTTTAAAACTGACAATAGCAGAGCATCTGCCACGTGTCATCTAACAGGCTTCATGTACGGAAGATCCACTTTGGGCCCCCCCCCCCTCTGCCCGATCCGCTCCGGAACCAGGGATAGTACCGTACTTTTTCCCAGGCTGACAGATATATATATATCATTTAATTCTCTGGGAGCCTCCACATTCAACGGCATACGGAGTCTCTTAGCGAGGAAGGGATAAGAATGAACCGAGGTCGGGATGGGCTTTGCCGCTGTGGGGCCCCCAAGGATGAACCTTCCCGTGGTAATGCCAGCGTGGTGCCACCTTGGGGCCCACAGCGACGGCAGACAGCCTTTGGGTTGCGGGGAAGGGGAATACACTGAACCGGGCATCCGTTCTTGTTCTGGAAATTAAAATAATAATTAATTGACAGATGCACTCTGGCTCTTCGCCACGTGGCACATACCTCGCCGTACGGACAGCCGGTCCGCTCACCCGCCACATGAACCGACAGATTCGGTCTTCATTCATGTGCCTGAGCTCGGTACAACTATAGTCTACGACGGGACTACTGCTAGCTAGCCTGCATCTGATTGATCATCTCACTGTCATTGGACCGATGTTATAGCGTCACGGTTTTCACTCCTCCTCCGGTCGCACAGGACATCGATTGATTGGGATAAAGAGTAGTTTAGACATGTTGTGGGGGAGGGATAGCAGAGTCTTATTTCCAGAAGATAGACCGAATAATTGAATAGAAGCACGAGCACGACTCCCCCACTTGGTGTGGTCTCCCCCAGGAGGAGGAGGATGAGGAAAATGCATGGACCGGAGAAAAGAGAGAGAGTATTGTAGTGCCCCTTTGGCATTTTTTCTTTCTTTATAACAATAATATTACATGCATGTAAATGCGTATCAATAAAGTTTGCTCCAATTACACGAGTGTTAAATCAAAGTCAGATTCGGATAGGGCAAGGGGGTCGATCTACCGAAGATTCGAGTGGTGTGTTTGTGATAGGATGCTGATATATATATATGTGTGTGTGTGTGTGTGTGTGTGTACGTATAATCTATAATCTAAATATGTGGGTGGTGTGCGTCTAATGGGATCCTTTTGTTCCACCTTTTTCTTCTTATTTGTAGCTCTACTGTTGCTCTCATCAGTCCACCCACGGTTAGGTCCTTTAGCCAGCAATGGATCAAAAAAAGAAAGGGGGAGAAAAGGGGCCTTGGAGACATAAATATTACATATTATAATGTTGTAAAACTATGCCTGCCCTTTTCAACATCAAATGAGTGTGCCCATCTGGCACGAATTTGGATAATTAATTGAAGAGGATATGATAGATCAAAATTATAGATAAAATCAGCCCAATTTTTAAATTGTCCTGTAGAGCTCAAGTTGATGATCACCTTCATGTTAGATATTATAGCGATGAGATATTAGTCACACATGGAAAAATGGCATGCATTGTATATAGTTAATTTGCATTTAGATGGGGGAACAAAGGCAAGTGTTTGGTGCATAATGTGATGGGCAATAATGAAAGGAGGGGAAAGTGGGGAAAGGAGGAAAGGAGGAAAAGGGTTAAGAGGATGCAATCCATGATGGTTGTCTTTTATGGGTTCCCCACTTTTAAGGGCAAATTGTTTCAAACTTGACTTGTGGAGTTTTGCCCCTTTTTTTTCCTATCCTCTTTTACAAATATAACATAATATAGTATTTGTTGGATGAATGATTCAGCTTAAAGGCTTAAAGCATTGCAACTTGCAGGTGTCTGATATCCACCTTTTCATGTTACCTGCATATAAATATAAATATAAGTAAATATATATATAATCAAATGAATAAGGCATGTTATGATGATAGATTGACTCTCTATATATGTGTGTGTGTGTGTGTGTATGCTTCACTTGGTTTTTGTTTTTGGGGGGAATCTCATTCATTAACTGCCCATCCCCACAAGCAGACGTATGTATCACCTCTCTCTATTCAGTAGCATAAGGCTATCTTTTCTATAAAGTTGTGGCCCCCTCTGATTAATTAATCAGTGTCAGTTATGATCCTGATTAAGAACACATATAAGGCCAACACATTGATCAAATAAATATATGAGTAAGTAAAATTGAAGCAGATACATGGGACCTGACATAAGAGTCTCACTGAACAACTTTCAACATCCGTGAAGCTGGTGGTTGGATGGTGATTTGCCTCGTGAATGACAATCTAGCAACTTGGACGAAGCCCGTGTTATTAGGGAGCTCGATCCAGATTGACCCACCCAACCCCGACCCATCCAGATCGAACCTGCACCACAGCTAGATCGAGATGTCCACGAAATGGAAGATGGCTCGACCGTTTTCTCCACGAATAGTGAGGTGGGGGGGAAAAAAAAGAAAAACTACGCGTAGGATTTGGTATCTTCAAGTGGAAACGGTGGTGCCCTTCGCCTGCGGTCTGCATCCCACCCCGAGAAGGGTCAATACTCCTGCCGACGAGATTGAACGTTCAGAATAAGATAAATTTGACAGGTGGGTTGGGCTCTCCCTGGGGGAGGTTACTGAGAACTCGATGCTTCAATAGGGGAGGGGCCCACGATCGATCTGCAGATCGAATCTGAGCAGAGAGGACATCGTTAGGATTATACAGTTTTGCCGTAAACATCAGAGCCTGTCCACTCTTTCACTGCTCCGATGCCCCTTCTTCTTGTCGGGGGTCTAAGAGATGGACATCAGAGGAGAGGAGAGGAGAGGAGGGTCCCGAAAAGGTTTACTGGCAGATTGGAATAATCGAAAGTCTTTAACGTTCTGAAAACATGCTCGACCTTGCACTCTACCCCCAGTGGTTGAACGTAGAACGTCACGTTTACCGACTTTGAATCGTAGTACTGATGAGAACAACTCATCGGCGAGTGCAAAAGTGTCATATTCCCCCACCACCCCCTACTCCACGACCCCACAAGTGGGTTGGAGCTTGCTCTGTCGTCACTCGAAAGGACTGCTCCTCGTCCCTCAGTCGATCGCTCGACGGGATTGAATGAGGTTACTCCATTCCCATGCCCGTGTCGTATTCTTGGGCCCAGCTACTACCGCGAAGGCAAATTAGGGGCGACACTGCCCGGTCCAGGTGGGGCCTTGGCAGTGTTCAATTACGTTTTCATGTTTCTGTGCCCATTAATGGATAGCAGCAGATCGAGCAGCGATCTTTGAAGAAGCTACTTGGGGAATACAGAAGGAATGAAAGGAGCTCAACTTCATTACCGTTTTGGTCTCCCTTCTAGTCTAGTTCTAGCAAATACAAAAGCCGGAAGAAAACAGCTTACTACAGGAAGAAGAACAAGTAACAGACACAGGTAACAAAACAATCGGAGCCCCACCAATTCCTCGGATTCTAATGGTACAGAGATGGGAAGAAACCTTCCAACTCGACCCTGTGTTACGTTATAACTAATCTTGCGCCAGATGAACTTCTGAACCAGAGCAACAAAACACGCTCCCATGTCAAAACACGACATGACCGTAACAGGAGAACAAGAAGAAAGGTAGTAGTTGAACTAGTACGTGGCCAGATACACATGAGACTTGCATATAAGCCGTGCCAGAGCTGGGTTAAGCAGCTAAAGCATTTCACGTAATGCAAGAATCCTACTGAAGATGTAAAAACGATTACAAACCTTATAAGTGCTCCTGTTGCCTCCCACACATGCTCAGTGCTGGCTCTGTTCTACCGTGGACCGTGAAAAGGCAGCAATTCATGGAACAGCCACTTTAACCTAGAACAGGTTTTGAGGTCATTCTGAAGCACAGTGGCAGCCGAGGTTCTTCTAAGCCCCCTCCAAAGATCAGCTTAACATTGATTCAGAGCTAATGTGGCCCCCATTTGCCCCCTCGCGATCACTGGATCCAACCACAGGCATTGACCTCTGTGCGAAATCCAACAAAAGCTTCCTCTGTTGTTCGTTTGTGTGAGGAAGACTCGCCCTTAAGAGCTCAACAGGCATTTCCCGACTAATTGCCATGGCAGCATCAGCCCCAATAACAGAGTCAGGGGACTGTGTTAGCAATATGCTTTCATATTTGTTAACACAATACTTGGTGAGAAGGCCAAAGAATTCGTCAAAAGAAACCTGCCACAGTTGCCTGTTAGCAACACTATAATTGCTAGCAACATGAGGATCGGTCAGAAGTTCAGTGGCCCTCTCAAGGATTGATTTCAGTAGAAGAGAGGCTCCATCACCAGCAGAACTTCCTAGGGGCCGTAGAGGAGGCTGTTCGTTGGAACAGACAACTGCGGCAAGACATGCACCGAGTGCCACGAGGTCCATTCCACGGACAGAAAGAGCGGCAACCCTTGCGAGATTGTTTATTGTCTCTGCTGCACCTGAGTCAGAAGGGAGGCCTCCAAACAGGAATCTTAAGTGGCGGAAAATGGCCATGCACACTACTCTCATGAGCTCATCCCCAGGAAAGAGAAGCTGAAGGTACCTTGCAAGGAGCTTCCTCCCCTTTGGAAGGGACACTATCCTTAGAAATACAAGGTCATCCTCTGAGGCCAGGCCAACAGAGTGGCCATTTTTGCCTAGGGGGTCTACCAGTTGAAGGGATGCTGCAAGCCCTTCCAGCAGGACCTGCCTCCTCCTCCTCATCTGTATCCTGCCATCTTGTGCCTGATTCAACTGAAGGAATCGATCGATATCATCAACATCTAGGAGGAGAGAAAGGCCATCTTCAATTGCTACTCTAGCTGCAAGCATGGGCTCTTGCTCAAGAGGCTTCTCTGATACTTTGGGCTCGGTATTGCTCACACTGTCCAATGAATTAGAGTTATCCACTTCAAGAAGAGGCCTGGGCCTCCGAATTGAAGAGAAGGATATCCTCCCCAGGGCGTCAACCTGGAGGAAAGCATGTGGCTCATTATTTGCACGGGCACGAAGAGGGAGCTCCCTGATATGGGTAGGGCAGAAATGGTGTTTCAGCTTTGCCCCAGAAGACTTCTTGGCTAAGCATGCTTGATGGTAATAATCATCTATATACGGGTCATTGCTGTGTGTTGCTGCAAGCTGCATCCTGAGGATGCCCTCTATCTCGTCAGCAGTCATATTCTTGGATCTGAAGCAGGGCCACCCACCTTCATTCTTCTGACTGTTGAAATCAGAGAACTGCTGGGGGAACCGCGAGTTTTGTCTACTAACTCTCTGAGCAAATTTTAGCCTGCGGTCAGCTAAGTCAGTGAACCCAGGCACAACATCAAACTTGCTCAGTAATGGTGAAGATGAAGCGAGATGATGCTGATTAAATAATTGGGACTGAAGCCCTGATGAATGGCCAAAAGAGTGCTGCTGGAGTCTATGCTGTGCTGGTTGTTGAGACTGTGGCATTATCTGGGGAGGCAGTAGCCCATTTTGATGGGGCGGCTGCTGTTTCTGTAGCATACTATTTAAACGACCAGGATGCTCTCCAGGATACAAGCTCATTTGATTAGCCAGTTGGTTTGGAAGCCGGCTATTTACAGAAAGACCAGGTGGCATGTTGCCAATGAAATGTGGCCCATGATGTAAGCTGATTAACTGCAGCTGAGATTTTGAGAAGGGAGGGATGTTTTGTGCTGAAAATCCCGTTTGGAGTCCTCCAGCAAGGTAAGGATTGTTTGTATGGCCTGAATGGTGACTTGGAGATGCCTGCTGAGCCATGCCTCCAGGAGGAGGATATGAAGTAAAAGATGACTTTGGCACTAAAATTGGCTCACTTGAATAATGTGAAAGCTGTTGTTGCTGCTGCTGCTTCTCGGGATAAGATGATGTTCTGTAGATATGTTTTGACCCTGCGATTTGGGCAGAAGTATATGGCTGTGATGACCATCTTTTCCCTTCAAGAGTACTATGGGAGTCCAAAACAGTGGGGTCGTACCAATTACGGGTATCCTCCCCCTGAGCCCATTCAGCTGCAGAAGAACCTGAGAAAATCTGAGTCAGATTTCATACCTTCTGTTAAAAAGGAAGAAACTCGCTTAAGCAGAGAATTAAGCTTATCCAGACTATGAGGAATTCGAGTCTAAAGGCACACATTCAGCCTCTTTTGAACATCGCATATGATCTAAAACATGGAAAATGGATGCACACTAATTCTAAGTACAAAGCAATTTTTCTGTCATCACTCTATTGCCACTGCAAAAAATAAGAATCCAGACAACCCAAAATCATTTAAGCATTTTAATGATCTCACCACATAACTTGAAGATCTACTCTCTTGACATTTCATCAAAATTTATGTATGATTTGTTAAAATGCCCTTCCACACAACTCTGTCTTTAGGAAACAACGAATTGTTCTTTGGGTAGGGGGAAAAAAGCCAAAAACTGGGAAGAGTAGGAAAGATACTAGCATAAGTAGAATTTCATCAGAGAACAAAATCTGCCAAATCAAATAGTAAGAAAGACACTTACTTTCCCTGGAGCCCCTCTCACCAATCTCCCATGCACCTCTTGGCCCACTCACCACCTTGTTCAACTAAAGCAACATCCGAAACCTTTGTTAATATCGAAGAAATAAGAATATGCTAGGATTAGTCAATCTTAAAAGAGCCTAGCTTAAGTTAGCATAACCAATCAGCATTATTTTTTATCATTCCTCTATGGGATGTTAAAACTGGACATTACATAACAATGTAAAATGCTAATATTACACCCCTGGTACAGCATAGAAAGTTAAACCAGAAGGAATTTTGAAATCAGAATTATCCACTTTGTCCACACACTGCCAAGCATCTGACCTTCGAAAATGTACTGGCAAGATCGTCAATGTCAGAGAGAGACCTCAAAACCTCAGCCTGAAATAGAGAAGCCACACCATTATCACCAATCAAAGATGAGAATCTAAAATATAAATTCTTTTCACACTAATTATGGTGAAACTCCTCCTTATCAGCCGGAAAGAAATGATTCCGTAATAATAAGCAAATAAGGAAGAATTGTATCCTTACTATGATACTGTTCACAAAATAAAAGTAACTCCCTTCACAGTTTAAGTGTAAGCGTCAATATCATAAAAGACAAAGCATAAAAGCGCATATTTGCTTGGAAAGGAGAAGCGCTATATACTGAAACAAATCATGGATTTCCTCCTGATCCAATACTGTTCCAACCCACAGAAGAAAAAGCTAAACAATCCTGAAGTAGGATAGTCAGCATATTTTTGAAATTGTTCATCGGCTCAAAGATCAATCTGTTGAGAAACAAAATGAGGATCCAAATGAAATTCCAGATCCAAACGTATCCAAGTAAAATCTCAAAAAGACTGACTCGAATGATATTAGGCCAGTCTCATATGTGAGTATACAGAATCATGAACATATACAATGAGAACTGGATAGCGACCTCCTCTTTATCATAGAAGAACTCCTCATCATCCAAGCCAGAGGCAGCAATTCCCTCATCATCTTCCAATCCCCCCAGCTCAACTTCTTCAACAACATCATTACCAAAGAATGCATACTGGGACGCATCAAATACAGCATCTCCTGCATCATACATAATCCTTGGTCAGTAGAAATCATATATACTTCACAATTCTTAAATTTCAAGCACAGCCATGTCGTATGTACCAGCACAAAGGCACACAAAATCCAACATATTTTCATCAGAAGCGATTCAAGCCAGGGTGTCACATGTGGAAATGAACAAAAGCGCAAACATCAGTTTCCATCATCAACAGACCATAAGGTGCGAAAATGGATGCCTTAAGATAGAAGAATCTAATCCTATTGACAGTTCCATTATTCTGTTCTGGGAAAAAAAGTGGAGGGTGGTCGTGAATAATACCCATACGACGGATTTTTTTCGTTATCCAAGATTAAGAGGAGAACACAATGAGCATTCAATTCAAGCTTTGAGCTCCATCGACACAGACAGCTCCAATTCAATACATGAAAAACATGTCCAATACACGGATCAGAATTGATTCCTCGGAGCCCAAAAGCGACAGAATCGGATCCAGCGACTAAACCTAAAAGCTCAGAGGGGGGGAGTGAGGCAACAAAGGGATGAACCTGCTGCGGAGCCACCGCCGAATGGCTTGAGATCTTGACCGCTGGAAGTCAGTTGAATACCACTGCTTCCGCCACTATCGAAGCCATCCATTATTACCAAAACCCCGAAGCTACAGCAGCTAAAGCTCTAAGAGAACACGAATCGAAAGCCCTAGCAGACGAAATGTCTGCGGCGTGTCTCTGGCAAAGATCCTTACAGCTCGGCCGGAGCGCCGTCAATTCAGGGCGGGAGGAGTGGGGACTGATTGGAGGAGCCGGATCCGGATACGGCCCCGATCGGAATTCGGATGTGAGGAGGAGAAGAGAGCTCCCAAGGGCAGGATGACGATGGCGATAAATAGAGATGAACGAGAGAGAGAGAGAGAGAGAGAGCGTAGGAGCATTGACAGGTAAAGGACGGTCCCGTGGACGTGAGACACTAGAAGATAGATACGTGAAGGTTATTAATAAATTTATTTTAATTAGTAATATATGAATTATATTTTAATTGGCTTCTTGGCACGACATGTCAAGATTATGATAAATTCCTAAATTTCTGTAGGCAGCGCGTGGAATTCCGTGGATTTTGTAAAGCGGGTTAGCCTTATGAGAATTAGCAATATGCATATTTATTTATTTTATACATTTTTTATTTAATAATGATGAGGATTTTAATTATACATTTATATTTTGCTGAATATAGAATTAGCAACTTTCATGATTGGGTCACTATGGATTATATATATATATATATATATATATCTATGTTTATTTTCTCGTTTGTTTGTTTACTTGTTGGATGGGGGTCGATACTAGGAGAGGGCAAGTATTTAAGCGCTAGAATATAAATTAAGAGATGGTTTTTTTATATTAATAATATCTATTATTATAATAATTAATTTATTTATTAAATAATATATTATATATTTTATTGTGCACTATTATTTTACAGATATCAATTTTGAACCTGTCCCAGTAGGAGTTGTTGGCTTACTTACAGGCTTCCCATTACGGCAAATTAACAGCCGAGTTGATAGTTTAAGAGTGTAGACTTCTTTTATCTCTCTGGATGGATGGGTAAACAAACTGCCCCCACCCACCCATATTTAATATCTCTTCCTGTTTAAAAGGAGTATATATTTAATGATATTTACCTTGTAATTGAATTGATTCGATTTGAACCATTCAAATACGACATTTCATAACGAGCACGGACGTGGATGGATCGGTGAAGTCATCTCGTTCCATCCGTCCGTTTCTGTTGACGACTTTGTCCAGTTTTATTACACGCTTTAATCCATTTCTCTAAGGGTGGAGGCTGACATCGTGTGGGTGCGTGCGTGCGTGTGTACGTGTAGGGGCTATCCCGGGGCCCGCCGTGGATGGAAAAGAGAGGGAGAGAGGAGAGGGCTTGATAGGTGGGGAGGGGCCCAGATGAACTTCAGTTGTGGACTGGAGGTTGATCGTTGTGCCGCCACCCAGTCGGCGATGTCTTTCTTCTTTAAACAGTACCGTAAGGGCCGCGATCGTAGGGTACGCTCTCGGAATTTTGTCGCGCTCCGTGTCTACGTGGAGAAGACCACCTTCCTACGCTAGGACAGTGTCACTAGGGGACATTGTGATTGCACATTCAGCAATAAGGTTTACCGAATCATGTTCCTTTCCTCTTTTTCGCCTCTTTTGGGATTTAGAGCATATAGTAATCGTTTTTGGTAATCGACAGAAAAAAAACTAGGGTCAGCTGATTGTGCTAACCAATTTCCCATACGGCCGATGCTTTAGTTTCTCGTCCGAGCCCTCACAGAATTGCATGTTATCTTTTACCCAAACCTCATCCCAGGAATGGAGCTCGTAGGTATCCGACAATGCATGAGATCCTAGAGATGGCCCGCTCGACATAGCAGTCCAGCGGCCATTACGATGCCAGAGCCTAGAAAAAGTGTAGCAGTGAGTAACGCGCGTGTGGCTGCGTCTCGAGCCCCGCGGTCAACCGCTGCACATCTTGCACACCACCCAGAAATCAAGCAGCGTGCGTTGCACTGGCCTGTTCATTTCCGGAGTCTCAACTTTCGATGAATCATCCACAAGGGCCCTCGGCCCCCGCTTGTGAAAGCCGAACGGAAGCGGCCCGGACCATCTCGACAAGCGTACCATCCAGCGATTCCAGTGCGCCAGACTCGTTGAGCTGGCGGTATGATCCAGCTGCAGAATGTGCTGCGGCCTCCACTAGTTTCCACTGTGACAAGTCAGCAGCGAGTTGGAGAACTTTGACAGATAACTTTGAGTCTGAATCAAGGCAGGGCACAATGGTTCTCGAACACTCCTCATGAAGCTCCTCCATGAACCAGAACTCTGAAAGCCACGAGAGTTCTATGAATGGTTCGAGGTAGCAGAGCTTCTCCTCAGTGTCCATGTTTTGCCACAAACAGCCAGAGGGAGGTTTTGGGAGCCTGTAGGAATAGAACCATTTAACCAGTCTCTGCAAAGCTACCCAACTGATAGGTACCTTGACGACTTGAGAATGGCTGCAAGGAGAAATATCATCTCAAAAATGAAAGAAATGTTTCCAAACAAACAAGAGACATCATCCAGGTATTGTAGAGCAGGAGCAGAGGCACAATGTTTCAACTCGAGGTGTCAATGAAAATAAAAACAGCCACAAAGGAAAATGGCTCAATATGGACTAAGCTCGTCATGCTAGCAGTGATTGGCATGATTAAAATTGTATATCCCACATGGTGATGCCGTTATTACTAAAAGTTGGTGTGGTCACTTTCACTGGGGGCTCAGCTACATATTAAGGTAAATGATGCTCTTGGACAGTTTCAGGTTTGAAAATCAGAGGGGTTGAAGAATCAGCATCTACTGAAAGAGAAATGAATAAGAACCTCTCTAGCATTCCTGATCGCAACATAGCCCGCAAGTAATCGCAGCTTGCCCATAGAATTACTTTGTGAAGATGCATGTGTAGAACGGGCGAAGAGCACACTGTGCAGGTCCAGTTCATCAAATTAGTTGCCTTTGACTCCAAGATAATGTCCCTGAGAACAGAAATTGATCAGAATATCAAATTAAATGCCAAAATGTGGACTGAAGAGTGGATCTTGTGACTGAAGTACATCTTCAGAAAGAATTATTGGTCTATGGAGATTGCAATAGGAGGACAGATTGGGACGATCACACAGCTTCTGCTCAACTTTAGCAAGACCAATCCATGCCACTAAAAACTATGTGGTCAACACAAGATGAGATTGAACAACCATTGGAAAGCACTGTGTTTGAGCATAGAAGCGTGAAGCAGTTTTATGGATCAAGTGATTAGACAATAACCATTGCAATATGCAGATTAAAATGTACCTGGAAAGTATTCATATTACCAGTATGAAATAAATGATGAACATTCCATTGGCAACGGAGGATCCACTTAAAAAGCCGATGGATTGTAGAGAAATCCAGAAGAGATAGAGAAACTCACGAAAATCTTTGCCCGCCTAAACCAAGAGCAGGAGCAAGATCAAAGCTTGGAACATGCATACCCCACTTAGGAATCCTCCTAGAAAGTAGATGAGTTAGAGCTTGCAGCCCACAACTTTTTGAGAGAATTTTCAACCTCTTCAGCATGTCTTCTTCGGCATGCAGACATCCGAGATAAACATAGTCCAAGACTTTTGCCAATTCTGAGTTTCCTACTTGAGAAGATAAAGTAAACTCTCCGTATGACTTTCTACATGGCTCATCAGAATCCAGGTTCAGTGCAGAATAACTATCACTCAGTGGTGAATCTTTGGGGGGCAACAATGAAGGGCATCTTGCAATAAGAACAGCCCTGTGGACGCTCACTTTCTCACCATCGGCAAGAGTGAGCTGAATATCAACAAAATCATTGTCACTATGTGCTTTGCCAATTATCTCTCCAAATTTAGAAGGAAAACCAAATAGGCCAGAGTAAGTAAGTATATAAGCAGCAAACCATCTTGCTCCACCAATAGAAGGGTCACTGCATATCTCCCTAAGCTTACTGAATAACTGAACCTCAGTAGCATCTTGCTGAAGAGCAAGTACATCTTTTGCCTCAGAATGATGTATCAACTCAGCTAATCCCCAGAGACCATAGAATAAAAGGGCATCTCTTCCTTCCCAATCTTCCATAACAGCCCAACAACATGCTCTCTCATTGGAATTGTTGATTATGTGATATGCATAAGTTTGCCTTGCTAAAGAGTAAGGTCTAGATAAACATCTTGTCACAAAATCAATCATGGTCTTTGCCCCTTTACTAGTAATGAAACTCTGATACGAAGGCAAAGCCAAATAGCATGTCAGGCACATTAAATGAATAACCAATTGGAGCAATTCTGGCATCAGAAGATTGTCTCCGGAAGATTTGGACTTTATCATGCATATCAAGTAATCAAGATATCCTTCAGCATGTGGCTCTAGTACCTCAGAGAGAATAGATCTTGTCCTTGATGCAATAAACTTGCATGGAGAAAATATCATCATCTGAACTGCCCTAATAGCTGCTTCTGTTCTTGATATAATTGTAGCATCATCCAGGAACAGCTGTCTTCCTTTTCGGATAGCATCATCAAAAGCCAAGCTGTTCAAGAGTACCTCATGGTTATCATTAGCAGCTTGGAGAAAAATTAAGGCTACCAAGGCAAACAACAAAATTGACATTTACAAAGTAAAGCAATGATGTGAGCATCGATTGCCAGTAGATTCCTTACCATGCACATGTCAAAAGAATTTCGATGTGAAACTCATCTTCATTCTTGCTCAGTCTAAAATCTGCAGCACAATGCACTGCAAGGGATCCAAGAATATCCCAGACATATGGCCTCAGGAGAAAAAGTGAACTTGTATTGAGACTTTCCCGTGCTGTAGATATCTTTTCTTCTAATGATAAATGGGCATGAGGTAGATGCTTGGCATCGAGTTTTGGTAAAAGAAGATCAACCAGTACTTTGTCAATCCTCATTTCCCAAAAGTAGACATGGTGCTTTCCTGGCCAGCGAGTGATTGTTGCCAAATGACATGCCTCAACTAGCAAAGATATCTGATCACTAGCAAATTTCCCATCATGAGATCTCCATATATTCATTGTATCCACTATGGCCTTTACAAAGGGTTCACAATACAAGCTCATCACTCTTGAGCATCCCTCTTCATGCATCTAGAATAAAATGCAATGTCAACGAAGTATCTGCTAAGGAAACTGAATAGCCTCTACATGCTAACACAGCATTAAATTGGAGACATCAGTAGACTGCTGTGAACAACAAACTGTGAAAACTTAGAACTCAGAATATTACCATTATAAATCGGGCGAGCTTAAACCCTTCCATTTGAACAGATTGTGTATTTGAGGTTTCCATACTGGATACAATTGTGCAAAGAAGTTCTTCATTGCCAAGAATTCTTTTAGCGCCATAACCACATAGCGCTGTCAAAATGAACTAACAAGGGCTCAGTACACAAATCTATACCAAGAATACATACAGCTGGAAAAAATCCAGACATGAAAAAGTTACCTATAGCATAGCATAACTTCAAAAACACAACTTTAATAGAAGGGTTAGGATCTGCCCTAGCAATCTCCAAAAATTCCATGAGTCTAGAGTTATCCCAGACAGGATATCTGGACTGAGGAAACCGCCACAAAATAATACCCAAGAGAGATGCCATTTCTTGGATATGTTCAACTGATTTAGTAACACAAGGAAAATCCACTATATTACCCACAAGATGAGTGATGGCATCTGTTTCATTGAGAATCTCCCACACTTCTTTCTCCTTTGCTTTACTTAGATTGAAGATCAAAAGGTTCAAAGCTCTGGTGCATGATATGGCGACTTGAAGCGGATGGTTAGCTGACAATGATGACAAAGGATGAATAAGTTCTAGAACATAAGGCTGCAGAGTAGAATAAGTGAAGACATTAACCAGCTTAACAACCAAATCTGCTGCCATTGTTACTATGGCTCCATTTTTTTGATGAAGAATCTCCACAATTGCACCAATAATATCTGATTCTGAATCCTGGGAAACGCAAGAAAAGTATGTATGAGGACCAAATGTCAACAATAAGCCGAAGGCTAGAGTAACCAGACACGACAAGAGTGCACATGAACTCCAGAAAATGCTAACTTCCATAACAACAAGATTTCACCTGGATGAGAGCAATGCAATTTCTTAAGTAACAGGTAAGACAAGGATATTATGTAGCGTGCGCAATATGCCAGTCAAGTCAACTAATAAAGGTTTCAAAAAAATGTCATATATCAAAGGAGAAAACATCTAAAAGAAATAAGAGCTGCTTGTGTATGTATAGGGTTAATGAGATAAATCGACTTATTTTCAGGTGACTTACAAGTTCACCTAACATTTTACTTTGTTTAACATAAACTAAGGAACCTATGAAGTTAACAAATTTCAGAGGACTGTTAAATGAAATGTCGAATTATGATTGCATTCAGTTGATTATAAAGAGTCAAAATTCATTCACCCGAGTCAACCAAGGGAAAAGGAGAACTTGGAATGGTATCACTTCTGGAAATTGGAAGGTCCTAATAGTTAGCTACCAACTATGACAACCTACACATAGTCGCATTTATGTAAAACATACAAAATCAGAGGGAAAGACTGAAAGAATGTATCATTCATGAGAAAATTGAAAATTTTAAGCAATCCTACATCTCATATACGGAAGCACCAATTAAATTGGGGTTTTGACCACTCAAAAAATTGCCACAATAGTCATTTGTTAAAGCTATGCTACTGGTTCTCATCACCGCATCCTATTATTTAGCCACTAATTTTTCTGATTGTTAGAGATGAGAAAACGTCAACGCTAATTCAAGCAACTGATATTTTGCGACAGCAGATTATGGGCATCTCTTCCATGCGATTGTCAGGCACTCTGTCATGATATGCATACATGGGCTACTCGAGTTTGAGTGTACATTGTCTCTATGCTCACCTTCACGAGTGGATCATGTCTCGTCTCTCGAGTAACGCCATCAAGAAATGCAGCTATTGACCGGAGCACATGCCTCTGTATCTCAATATCTTTGCACTCCCATTTCGTTTTCCTATTTTCAGAGTAACTGCGAGAACAAAAATAAACCCAATTAGCAATCAGTGCGCCGCCCTCGGAAATCTGAGTTCACTTACGGATGCTCATAGACTTAAGAATGGCGCCAGATCATCGACAAGATTGATCCCAAAAAAAAAAAAGCAGCTTAAATCGCCACCAAAAACGAACATGGTGCCGAGATTGAGAGCGCTGTAAAGCCGCTGGTGGAGAGTGCGGAGGTGGGAGGAGCTGGAGCCCTTCGTTCCCCCCCGTTTTCTCGATCCCATCTCCCCGAGTACCGGAGCTTGTAGGTGATGTAGAAGGCGAAGACGAAGCCGAACGAGAAGTGGCTCTCGTTATGGCTGGAGTGCGAGGAGTTCTTGTATGAGTACGGCGACCTTCTTCCCTATATAAGAAGCGTCTCATCTGCGAGAAAGAGGAGAAGAGGGTCAACGTCACTCCTCGTTCGACGGAAGAGGTTCTCTATCGAGGCTGTCGGCTGCGATCGGCTCATTAGGACGACGGTCCATCTGATCTTATCTCTATAATAGATGTGTTCATTGATAGGGATGAAGATGAAGATGAAGATGTTGAGAACCTTGCAAGTTTATTATTTTTTACATCCATTTTTAAATAAACTTTTAAATTGATTACATGAAATATAAATTATTAATCTCATCTGTGATTAGCATATTATGGATGTGTTAGTATTGAAATCTGTTACCTTTGTTGACATGGGCAGACCTGTAAGATGCCACACCTAGGAATAGATAGCGTGTCAAAAGTAAAATTACAGGTCTATAACGAGTAGCCACAAGAGCAAACGGTGGCGTCGATCAACGGGAGCATCTAGCGCACGGATACAGAAAGCCCAGTGGCCCTTGCCATGATTTTCTATTGAAGCTGTCTGCTCCGATCGGACAAGGCTAGCCGCCTCTGTGGTGATGATATACTCCATGAACCCAGTGCAGGGTACCTGTGAGCCCAGCCCCGGGAGACTCATAGCCTCGGCTGAGTTCATCTACATCCCCATTTCACTCAAAATGCATCAAGGAGTTCCTAATATCAGCTACCAAGAGTTTGATACTCCATGGAGGCTACCGCTTTTGTAGGGAACCTTGTTTTGTGAGCAATGGACTTAGGGAACCTCGAATTGTCGATAGCCCTTTTTTTCTTATCACGGATCTCTACGGGGATAGGAACTTAAAGCCAAAACCTCGCATGTCCAAATCATGGCAGTGAAATCATCTGATTGGGAATCATCAAGGTGCAACACTAGGTTGAGCATCTCACAGTAAGTAGAAGGGCCAGCCAAGAACAAAATCCTTGTAGCCACGACCTAATGTCAACAACCAGCATAAAAATCTATAATGAAGGACGATATAGATGAAGACTTCACCTCCCAGTATAATCACGTTCTAACAACCTAATGCAGTGACCAAAGCAGGCCGTCGAGACAAATGCAGGATGCTGAAGAATTCCATCTATATCAAGCAAATCACATCTACTTCGATCTCTGCCTCATCTTTCTGCGCTTTCTCTTCAGCCTCCTCATTCTCTTCTTCTTCCACTGCAATGGAGAAAGTGACAAGTTAAACACCAGAAGGAGCCAACCGAAACAAGCAGGTCAGAGCTGTAAAACAAAACAAGATAAGGTTGCCTTCTTCAGCAATTTTCCAAAACACCCTCTTAGCTAAATATCTCAACTTTAAGAGAGAGAGAGATAGTGCCCTGGTAGCGTAAAAAGGGCATCTAGTACCGTATCAGCGCATTCTAAAGCACTTGCAAGCATCTAATTGACCCTTCGACTGATAGCTAAATGCAAACGAATAAGGAACGCATTACTTATGCTGCAATCACAATGTTAACTGTAGCAAGAGCATCCGCATTTCAACAAGACAAAATGTGAATCCCACAGCTACAGGAACACATGGGAAAGCTCCGATGTAGAATCTCTCAGAACCACGATTAAAGATGCTCGTAATTCCGCCTACTTCTCTCCCGAATGATGATCACATGAACATGCAATAACCAATACAACAACAGCATCATGTCACACCGAGATTTGCCTCGCTTCTTGTTATATGTTGTTCATCTTGCCAAATCACCCGCAAGCACACGTATAATTTCAAAATCAGGAGCATGGATTAAAACAACATTGTAATACATCACAGCACCGCATCCCGCAGATTCAATTCAGTGCCAAATGATCCATTCTTCTGCGCTTCTAGGCAGCTTTCAACCAGTCGCCGGATACGGAATTAGAAAAATACGAAAGAAATCCTCGAAGAGAGGTACCTTAGCCCTCATGTTGAAAAAATCTCAGCTTCCTCCCTTTCGACGTCAGTCCGCAGCAGATCGGTCGCCGACGGATTCTATCGAGGGAAAGAGCCAAGGGCCTCCGCAGTTGGCCGGCCTATGATATTTACGTGAAGGGGAAAGGAAAGGGTTTAGATTCGGAAGCGCTGGAAGACCTAACACGTGTTTGTCATGTGCACTTGGGACCGGAACTGCTGGTTCTGGCAAGCCGGATGTTGGCACGGTCTTTTATTCGACCGCCCGGTTTCAAAGCCCGTCTCCCGGTTCGCTGGGGAGATCAGTTGAAATGCACAGGCTAATCGACGCTTCGTAGAAGCGTTAATCTTAAATCGAGAAGAACATGATCGTACGAAATCTCTACATCACACCGAATAGACTTCTTAGAGGAGACGAAGCAATCAGCATTGAAACGTCTGCTGGGCAACTCCCAGCACCATACAAGGAAGTTTCTTCCACCTCCTTCCTCGTCCTCTAGAGGGTAAATCAAGTTTTCCATGATATCACTACTGTCCTAAATCCCTTCAGTCAATTTTTATCAGTAATTAATAACACCCACCAAATGTGTGCTACTCTGTCACCCTTCTCTGACTCTGGATTAAAGGTTAATCAGGTTGATTATCCTCCATCTTCCCGTCTGCCGGATCGGAGAGTTGGAGTGATCTGGCTGAAAGGCTCTAGAAAATTCCAAGCATGTCAGTCACGCAGAGGACGCCTCTCCGCACACTGGGACTGAACCCCACATGCATCCGATTTCTCTCTCGACAGCAACTTGAGCGAGAGGATCTCGCCTTCCCCCTCCGTGTTCGCTTGTTTGTTCCTTCTCCTCAGCATCTTTACTGTCTGTGAGACCCTTTTCCAGTCCAATTGCCCGACGATGATTCGGGATTCGAACGTTTAGCACGTACTTGAAAGATGGCGAAACCTGAGCAGCTCATTCGCGACTTTACGTGATACCCAGACGATGAGCAGTAGCCATCGTTAGCGATACGTGAATTGAGACGAGCCACAATCATGAGGGGCGACAGAGAAGAGAGACGATTTTATCTGCCTCTGTCCAAAGCACAGTCGCCGAAGCCCTTTTTGAGTATAATATATCACTATTTTGATGGACAAGGCGGAGGCAAGCGTGGGTGGGATCGAGATTAAAGATACGGGTCACGTTGCCACTTGAACTTGAGATCGGTCGCCCACAGAAGATGGCAAACCGGGACAGGAGGCAGACCGGGGTTGGTTCCCGGTGGAGAAAGGCCAAGTGAGACGCGGTCAGCAATCATTCCCGGAATCGCATGTAGTTTTTTTATCGCGGACCGTCCTCCTCCGGCTCCTCACACGGTGACGAAAAAGAGTTCCGGCCATGCGATGACCAGGAATTAGTCTGTCCCCTTCAAAGAAGAAAAAATCCAACTGAGAGGGAATGGCATGGCATGTCATGTCCAAAATTTGGGTGTGGGCAGGCCGCAGGGGAGTGGGGTGGTGCTTTCATCGAAGGTAGAAAGGGCACATATGCTTTAATCAAAGGTACTGAGAAGTTAGCGAACCTCTCGTTTTGTCCTTGGAAAGACCGCCCGAAAAAAAACAGTTAAAATTGACCAGACAACTAGACAAGTGGTCTTAATTATACAATTTCTCTGCCGATTAGCAGAGCAAGAGGGTGAGAGGGGGGAGACAGCTTTGCGCTTTTGGTCTAAAGCCTAAATCCTATGGAGATTCGCAGCTACTAGCCCCGCGCCCGCGCCCGCACCCGCACATAATGTCAAATCTCATTAAAGATTCAATTTAGGGACGGGACAGGCAGCTGGCAGCCACGGTGAGGTCGTCGGACTCGGAGGTCGCTCAGGGGAGGCTTCCGCGGCATCTGAAGCCTGAAAATGCAATTACAGCCGATCCGAGGTGCCGGCGACTCACCAGATGTTGCATCTTCGAGTTAAGAGATTTTGGCTTAATTTGCAAATAATCCCGAAAGTGGTACCTCTATTTGTAAAATTTTTAAAATATTAGAATTTTTTTCCAGAAAGCGCCAGAGATTTAAATATAAATAAGCCCAAAAAAATATAGAAAAGGCCTATATTCTTTCGGCTTAATAATAATAATATTGAAAAAGGGAAGGAAAAAAAAAAAAGAGATGTGGGAGAGGGGCCCACAGAAACAGGCCACTGTTGTTCTATCACTCCTGTCCAGTCTACTCCCACATGGGCTTTTCTGGTCCCTGCTGATATTTCAGACACCGGTCGCCCTGACCTGACCTGACCTGACCTGTGAGTCCCACGCCGACCCTCCCTCCGCCCGCCCGAAAGAATCTCCGTCCGTCCGTCCGTCCGTCTGTCCCACCCTTCTCAGTTCCATTCCACCCAATTATTATTTATTTATATGCTTATTTTCTTCGTATCATAGAGGATGTGTTCTTATTGTCTTAATCATAGAATCAGATAGAAGAGAGGTGAAAAAAAAAGTGAAAATTGTAATCCTCACGTAAAAATTTATAGTAAAATAAGAAAAATCATATATAATATATGACTTGTTTATTTATTATTTCAAAATTAGCTTAAATAGAAAATCGATGATAATATATATATATATATATACGGTGATATCGGAACGTTCACAAGTAATACCTTGACAATTCGTGTCGTATCATGTCATGCTTGAACGGTTCGTGTTTGGCCCAACTTAATCCGTATAGACTAAACATGTCAATATTGCACGTACACATTTAATGCATTCAATGCGATTGTAGTAAGAATCCAATTAAAACATTTAAACGTGATTATACTGACGAAATTATCACGACATAATTTAACAAATAAATTTTAATATGTTTGATATCGATGAACCAAATTAACAGTACGCACACTCGAACGTATCGATATATTTATTGTGCATTTAAATAAATATAATTAATAATATCTTATCGGATTATACACGCTTACAATGTTTCAATCAAAACTCGTCTAACTCTACGTCACATTATCGTTTCATGTAAAAATTTATGAGTGATAATTGACTTTAATTTGGACTATTGGTGCAACATTAAGAAAACATTTTTGAATGGGACTTGCTTTTTGTGATATTATTATTATTATTATTATTATATGCATCATATGTATTATGGAGAGCTCTTAGCTCTTCAGTTTTCAAGACCATAAAAAAATAAATATAAATAAAAAAATGACAGTTGCGGGTGGCTTTTCAGAAACCATCGAGACGAGGGGACAAGAGACAACGGGCACTCTGTTCCTCATTCCTAACAAACTAATAAAAAAAATGAACAATACTTATGCTCACATCTACATCCGTACCATTACATCGAAACTTGATACGGATTTCGTTCTCACATTTAAATTTCCCAAATTATCCTTCACCGAATTTATTCATGATGAAATCTCAAGGAGAATATTATATTTTCACGTGTAGGTAATTTATTCATATCCCACATTTTCCTGTTTCCTGGCCACACGCTGCTCTCCACGGCTCCCCTTTTAAAGTACCGGAACAATATCGAGTAGTTATTAAAATCCCAAAAATATTTAACCTAAATTCGGTCCTAATTTCTAAATATTTTATGTCCTAATAATGTATGCACACAATACCTCCAATGCATATCACACTAAGGTCTATAAATAGTTGAGATAGATAGATGTATTGCATGGGCTTGGAACTGTGAATTTTGCTAGTTTATGTTTATATTGCGTTATGAGAGTAAAATAGGAAAGGTGAACTATTAAAACAAAAAGGAGAGCCAAGAGAGCTTGAAGTATTTATTACTGGTTGGATGATAAGCAGCAGCTCACCGGCCACCTAACATTTTCTGCTCAGTAGACCGGACTCTGCTCCTCTTGCTCTTATACCATCAGGGGCACCAACTCCGTTCCGCTGGTCTTCTTCGTCGTCTTCTTCTTTTTTGCCCCCCTGCTTGAACGGAAAATTAGGAAAAACGGAAACCTATGGGTGCATGTGATTGTAATAGCTGGCACCTCCGATGCCACTGTCTTGAACTTGGGGGGGTGGAAAAATGAGCGCTCATTGGGTGACCTGTCAGTGGTTGCAAGATTAGTATATGTGCAGATGAACCACAAAGATTGATGATACCGTCGACTGGAAGGATTGAGTTGCTGAAACGTATGCATCTGTACAGAGAATATGTACTCTGGCAGATGGGGGAAAGAAGGGGGAGAAACAGCAGAAAGGAAAATGACGACCTGTTCTGTTACCCCCTTGCGTCCAAGAAGGACCCCCACCCCCGAACGACCCACATCCTCGTCATCGTCATCATCGCCATCATCGCCATCAACCATCGTGATGATAAAAGTTGACCACACAGAAGAAACATGTCGACAGAGATGTGAGAATCAGTTAATCCCAAGCGATTGAGCCTTTAGGATCGTAGGGTAAGTTAGAGGACAGAGACAGAGCAGACTGGAAAGATGGAGATTAACGGTGGTGACCCGCAAATATATTTACGACCCCATCACTTTCTCAAATCTCCTTCTTCTGTTAGAATTACATAGGGAAAAGCAAACTCGTCCCCCACCATTGGCAACGTCAGCAGGGCGCTTCAAAAGAGAACTAGCTAGACGATCCCACCACAGAGCTAGAAAAGCTCCTAATCTCAGAGATTGATTGACTAAACCAACGGAGAAGACGTTAAAAATAAGTCTGTCATGGTGTCACGTTACCCCTTTGAAGACTTAAAAAAAGCAAAGGCTAAGAAGGCTACTTCGAGCTCTCCTTCGGTCAGGTTCGATCCGTCCGGTTATTCCGGCTACTGCTCTGCTGGTATTGGTGGTGGAGGCTATGGCTACGGGTGCTGCTGCCTCCCATTCCATTCCCGTGGGCCTCCCGCTTCTGGGGCGAGGAAGAGAAGAGCGGTCCAAACCCGAAAACCGACCCCGACTTGGACGACCCGATCAGCGAACTGACAGGAACGTTGAGGACCGGAGTGACCCGGACACCTGCCGAGTAGGACCTCTCCATGCCCCTGTGCTTGAACCTCGGGCCACCATTGAAGCTGCTCGGGCTGCTCGAGCTCCTCTCCAAGCTCTGGAATATCACCTTACCTGCAGGGATATTGCAGAGCAGAAAATTGTTGATCAGATTGTCCGATTCCATCCTATCAATTAAAAAAGGAAACCGTCTCGTGAATGCTTGAAACTACCCACCAGAAGAGTTCATTCTAGGGCTGTCAATAGAGACTCCTCCGGGGGTGAGACCACCGGATTCTACCGGAGGCCTCCTGACCGGACTGCGCGAAACTCTACAGGCGGCTGGGTTGTCTGCCACCGGCCTCGCACTGTCCGCTCTCGGCTTCACCATTCTCATTCTAGGAGCAGTGATGACGTTCGGGTTCTTGTGGAGAGAGATCGAGTGTGGCTTGTCGGAATCGAGAGAGAGCCTGGGAAGATCTTCATGATCATGGCCTCCGGAAGAAGAAGAGGAGAGCGAGAGGCGGGACGAGATCATGACGGAATCAGAATCTAAGTCCTTGAGCAGGGGCATGTTGAGGGAGGAATCGGAGGAGTTTGATGCTTTGGAGCCCCTGTGGAGGAAAAGCCTGAAGGATTTTGGGTTTGATGGGGAGGAAGACGAAGAGGTCCTACGAGATGCTGTGGATTCGGTGACCTTGGTATTTGCGTTCTGATATAGCTTCTTCAGGCCCAAGAGCTCCTTCCACCGGCTCGAACACCTTGGAGCCTTGGGAGAACTCAGGTAGAGATCCATGCCAGAAATACGGCTCATCCGTTGTCGCTCTGCCTGGTCCGTCGAGGCCACAGCTGTAGCAGCGGTCCTCGAAACTGAAACATGGAGCGGCACGAGCTTCCCATCAGAGAAGAGCTCGTCAGCAGGCAGCACTGCTACTGGATCTTCAAGGCAGAACTCGAAGTCCCCGCAGGACAGCTCTGGATCCGGATCCGGATCCCCGTCCACCAGCAACTCCGGCTGTTCCACCTGCGGCGGCTTGGCGACGCCGCTATCCTCCGTCTTCGGCTGCGGTGACGGCCTCTGGAATGCAGCTTCGGACTTGGAGCACTCGTCATCGGGGCTGAATGACACGCCGGGGGCGAGCCAGCCGCACGGAGGGCAGGAAGGCGGCGGGAAGTTGTCGGGCGACATGCCGATGCTGTTGACGCAGGCGGACGCCATTGACGGAGATCATGCAATAGGCGGAGTAGGATCGGTGTTGTGGGGGAGGAGTGAGGGAATCTCAGCTACAAGACAAATGAAGCGCCCTTTGCTCTGAATCCCATTTAAGAGAGAGAGAGAGAGAGAGAGAGAGAGAGAAGGTGGAATGAGGATACTGTTGAAGGGGAGATATAAATAAACAGGAGCGGGGGAAGTATTTACACTGCAACCGAGGGCCACGTGGGTCGTCATTCGGATCCGATCACGGCCCGTATTTGCTTTCCCTGTTCGGTCTTCCACGTAATAATAATAGCTCAACTTTGGACGCTTCACAAATCGGACCGGACCAGCTGGTCGGCCCGGTTTGATCTCGAGTCAGTCACATGTGGTTCGATCCTGCGAAACGGAGCGGCTCTAGTCTAGGTGTGATTCTCATTATCTTTTGGTGCAAAGATCAGTTTAGGCAAGGAAAATTCCTGCAGCAAGAATGCATTCGATAGTAGCGGATTGTTCGTTTAGTGGTCTTGCTCCGGTGCTGTCCTTGAAAGAGGGCGTTCAACACTGCTGATCTCCACGGTGAGAGAGAGAGAGAGAGCCTGATGGCAGACTCAGGAAGCCATTACTGAGATTGAACAGCAATTCTTGAATTATTAAAGCTGCTTCCTTCTGCTGTGGTGCTAACAGCGCCTTCAACAGTGTAGCACCAGAGGAGGTCATGTCCTTGCCGCATTCTTAACAAAGCTGAAATCTCTGATATGTTATCAGAGAGAACTACCAACGTGGCATCACACATAGGGTCAACAGCTTCGTAGGTTATTCTTACAGAGTGATGGCAGAACCTGGACTATAAGATCAGCTAGATGTGGGTTAAAGAAAGGGTTTGTTGCCAGACAATTCAGGGTAAGCTAGGAAAATTGACGGTACAGTTCTACATGGAAATGTGGCAAACATTAACATGGAATGAAGAATGCACGAGATTTGAAATCAGCATAACTTCTGAGATTGCTATGAGGAAAAGACCAAACCACACATCGGCCCCCAACAAAAAGGTACAAAACGAGAAGAAATTAATGGAATAAGCTATTACCATTGTTTGGTCATTACAAACGAAGGTCGACTACGTAATCTTCAACGCACTGCAAGCAGTCCTACAACTGTGGATAAAAAGAGGCAGGATTTATGAATATCCATTTTGGGGCAGAAGCTGCAATTTTTTGAATTATTGCAGGTGCCTCTTTCCAGAGTGGTTGTCGCAGCTTCCTCTTCTTCAATTTCCTTCTGATAAAATATGAGAGGTCTAATCCGGGAAATAGATTGTCAGCACAATTAATAGTCACTGTTAGCAACAGATTTGGCTGTGAGCAACAGAATTTCTCTTATTTCAACTTTGTAGAGAAATTAATGACCGAGCAACCATTCTGTCAGTTTGAGGAAGTAACATTTGGGTCCACCTTTGAGATCGCTATAGGCAGCTGAGAGTCTCCCTGAGCTTCGAAGCTGCAGCCAACCCGCTGACAATGGCCCCTTCAACGTTGGGACTGACACAGAAATCTCCGCATATAGCCAGTTTCTTCGTCCCGTCCCACAGACACTTGTCTTCTCCAGCTATGCTCGTCAAAGGAAAAGCACTCCCCCTACGAAGGAGCAAGCCCAAAGAGAGGAGCAGAAAAATCAAATCCTTTTATTTTCATGGGCATTTCTCATGATATGGGAGGCTCCTGCAAAATTGGGTTTTCCTAGGCATACCATCTATGAGCTCTCGCAAAGAAAGGCTGGGGAATATTCAGTCCTGTGCCTTGTAGTTCTTGTAGTAGCTCTTCCGCCACTCTCTTCAACAATGCCTCTGAGGGCTTCTTCAACCCAACCTCGGCAATCACTCTCTCTGCATACTCCCGAGTTGAGTGCAGTACCCATCTTTCACTGGAAGAAACGCGTAAAGCTCTTAGTTGACTTATAAAAGTGAAGAGAATGGAATTTTTTTTTTTACCAGGTAATAATGGAATCTCAGACCTAGAGGTGGATCGCCCTGGTTTGGAGCTATCGCAGTGAGCCCAGCTTAAGACTTCGGAGTTCCTGAATGCGAAACTCTTCATAGGTATCTGGCCATCATTCAATTGGAGACAAAATTCAAACAATTCAAATGTCGGGGAGCAGAATAAACCAAAAACAATCAGAACAAGAACCGCCAATCCAATATTTCAAACTTCAGAATTACAGACACCAGAATCTGACAAAGCAAGAAACTTGAGCATGGCCAGTGGCGGAAAACGAATGTTTAGATTCTTACTGAAGACAATGGCTCTGCAAATGCCAGCATGAGCGCAAAGCATGGGCGAACAGGAATGTCTTGAACCTTAACCGACAAATTAGGCGACAGACTTAAATCTGCACACAGAGATTGAGGAATTTTCCCTTCCATTACTTCCGTCGAGGGCCACCTTCAATATTCCAAGAAGAATTTTCCCTTCCACTATACCATAGAATTAGTTAACCATGTGCCCCATTTTGCTTCATTCATTTGGTTCAATAGATTTAAGAGGCAAGTCTCGGGAATCCAGCAACTGTTGATCAGATCTTTAACCATAGAGAGAGCGAGGACAAATCAAATCAATGAGAAAGAGATGACCGCATTGTTCATGCAGTACAGGTACCGCCTGATGCAGATTTTATTGCAAACCTGTTAACTTTGTAACCTATCCGATTTAGCATTATACAATCTGAGAGTTTACTGGGAACCCGATTGTACCTAGAGGTGGAGGTCTTCCTGTTACATTTGTATACCTTGATGAAACAATATTCTTATCCGATGCCACCACCCCCTCGAACTGCCCGTGATTTCGTCCATCTAAACCCATTACTCTCCATAATTTTTCTTTCTCCAACCATTCAATCCTCCCAATACCAGTGGCGAACTTGCTTTCCACACCTGACAGAAAATGCAAGAGTTGAAAACTCTCAATCTCATTTCTCATTCTTGTTTCCAACCCAAGTGAATCACTCAAGGAAGAACAGTAACACTTCCACGTTACCCAGCTCACTGCATAGCGACCTACATACAGAATTCATTCCAGGGAGGCCGACGTATCTTTTCTTCAGGCCTTCTTCCTAAGGAATGGGATTCAATTACCCGAACAAATATGTATCAGAAGAAGATCATACAAGCATGTGATATAGTTGCATTTTTCTTGCTGTAGGAATGTAGATCTCTACCTGATCTGCCTCAAGAAATTCGTTCGTGAGGCAGTTGAATGACCCGAATTTCCCCTTCCACTCGGCAATGAGACCCCTCGATTCCCACTCGCCTACGAGACCCATCACATCATCAGCCGTGTTGCTTAGAGTGAAACATGGAGCGCCATGATCGAACAATAGCTCTTTTCCATCTTCCATCGTCTCCCTGATCAATGGACAAGCGACACAGAAGATCTATGAAACAACCGCCTGTCTCTACTATTCTAACGTAATACTTAAGCAATGCTAGATGAACTCGATTCTCAACTCAATCAGCAGCAAACGGAGCGGAGCGTTCACGGAAAGAGCCGAACCTTCTCTGCGACATGCGACCGCCGGGTCCCCGGGCGTGCTCGAAGACGATGACGGAGACTCCATTTCTGGCGAGCATGGACGCGCAAACCGCCCCCGAGACTGCTCCGGCGATCCATCAAAGTAAAAAAAAGAAAGAAAGAAAGAAAGAAAGAGAGATCAAATTTTGCACTTCGGTCAGTCGAATTTAACCTAACAGGAAATGCAATGGTTGACGAATTCGGTGCATGCTGGCCTCACTTCCACTTCCGATAACAGCAATCTTCCTCGCAACGCCGCTGACGGACATGCTTGCCTCCATGGCCATCCCTCTCCCCGGTGTTCTTGTTCTCGCAGATCAGCCACACTACTTTCGTTCTAATTGATGCCTCCGCCGAGTTGACACGGTCCATCGTCCCCACTACCCAGTTACGTTACGTGTCGTTCTAAGGACCATTCATGGATCGAATATCTTATCAATAAATTTTAATTTCAAGCAATCCCATCTCATCGGTCATCCCATAGCCGAATAGAATTAATCTTCCATTAATGCACGGTCAAGCGTCGCATGACATGTTCTCCCTCTAACCCCTCGTGGCATGATATCGAAGTGAGGACGGGGTAACGCGACATCTGTTGACCCATTTTATTTGTCCGAATTAAAAAGGTTTTGAACTAATGTCTCCCATAATATTTCTCGGATGGTTTAATATATATTTTTATATTTAATTAAATCTTCTATTTAAACATTTTTTAAGTTAAAATTTATTGGTTTCTCACCTGCCTTTTAATTTCTATATTTAATTATTCGTAATCCGTGTTCCGTCGATCTCTTTTGAAAGAATGATTAGACGGGTAAGCGGCCACGCCAGTCGAAGAGACAAAATAAGAATTTCGACACGTGTTTATTACCGGTAATTCCGCAGAAATTCCATCTGTCTCCTTCCCATCCATTTCGTGTATGGAAAAACTTTTCCATGTTAGGAAATGATTTAGTATTTAAAAATGATAAATTTTGATTAATTTATATTTGAGTGAGTTTAATCGGTAATTATTGGTTAATGCTATTCTAATTAGGATTTTAGTCAAGACACTAATTGAAGATTTTAATTGAGAAGATGTATGAAAACACCTCCATAAAATCCAATTTGGTTAGATGGAAAGTCTAAGACGGCACTAGTCTTTGGTCCTCAGGTGCCGTTTCACACAAGGAGAGCAAATTTTGACTGCCAAAACTCTTTTGACATGACATGAAATTTGGAGGAAGTGGCGGAGGATGCTGCATCATGTCGTCTACAGTAGAATCAAAGGAAAGGAAAAATGGGGTCATATCTAGACGTGATGTGGATTACGGAGAGTCGTGCAATCTGAGCCGCCTAAGTTTGGTGATTAAGAGGAAATTGTATCTGTAGCTAACGAGCCCTTGATATCAGCTGTAAGGTCCTAAAAAAATCCTGAGCTGGTCTGGCTGCGGCCCTTCGAGCGTCACAGGAGGACCTACAAGGAAGCCTGAGTCCAAGGGTGGTGACGTTGGTCGACCCTCGCATGTTTGACCCAGCAAAGGGAAGAGGCAGAGAAGGAAGTGGGGAACGTGAAAAATATGAGGGGTGAATCATGACTGGGAGGATCTCTGATACCAGCTGGGTCGGTAAGTGGCTACGCTAGTCGGGTGCTCGAATTGATTGAGAGCCAGTCGGTCGTGCTTTGGATGAGTCGAATACTTGGCTAGCTATAGGAGAGCCCGTCCTGGTATTTACTATCGTAGGTTCCCGAATCAAGCACAACGGCTTGCTTTTGATTCAACCGAGAATGCTTGAAGGAAACCTTCGACGTCTTTGACAGTTATTATGATAACAAAAAAAAAGAAGTGATTAATCTCTCTACAACGTGAGTTGGATGGTAAAATATTTACGGTTAGTTGCCGCCTGCGATGAAGTGATTCATTTATATGCTGCCCCTGCCCGCCACCCGGTGTGTTCTCGACGCCAGCTACTGATTCTATGGAAGGAAAATTCAGAGTCAAGTGAGGTAAACGTTTTACGGTGTTCTTCCTTCCCATTTTGCTGCAGACCGCGTACGTGGACGTTGACCTTTTTCAGCTTGTACGATTTGTTCAATTCTTTGGTTCCGCCTCAGACTAACGCGTGGCGGAGTTCCTGGTGCATGCCTTAGCAGCAGGAATCGTACAAAAGCGGCCGTCCGTAGCCCAGTATGTTAAGCTCGTGACAAGACGACGCTCATGCACAGGATTTAGAGGAGGGAGAGGCATGTCCGCGGGAAACGTTCGGGGAAGGTGAAAGGGTTCCGGTAGGCGGAGGCCAGACTCCAAAGGGAGCCTCTTCAATTTGTCGCGTGGAAAAGTTGAATTTTTTTATTTATATATTTCCTTTCAATGATTGCTCATCCCACAACTGGACTATGCATCTCGCGAGAAATTGAATCCACCGAGTCAGCGAAGCACCATCTCGCGGACTACGACTGCCTCCCCCTTTTCTGGTCTAGTCTTTTGTGATTTCTAGCTCTCTGTCCTCGTACCCGTCCTCTCCACAACCCCCCTTCTCTCGCTCGCGCTCCCCTCTCTCTCGATTTTTTTTACTTCTGCTTCTCCTTTTGGCAAGATCTGAGCCTTCTGCTGTTGTTTCTTTGAGGTGATCTCCACTAGGCAGCTCTTAGTTTTGGGGTTTTTTTTTGGGTCGCAGATTACTTGCTTGTTTATTTCGTTGATGAAGCTTTTTTTTTTGTCCTTCCTGTGTTGCTCAAAGGTTGAGTTTTGTCGGATGATGTAGCTTCAAGATTGTTCCGTTGGTCGTCAATTGTTTTACTTGTATAATCAATTGGATGCTGAATTTCTCTTCATGATATTATCAGTTGATGATCTCCTACGTATTTAATGCTTGTAGCAATTACTATTAGTAGTGAAATTCTATACATCTGGGTTGTCAGTTTAGTATCCGGAATCTTTCTTTAGTTTTCTCACATTTAAGGAAGGGTTGACTGCACAGATTGTCAAAATCCTGCACGCTTTCTCCCTTTCAGTTCTCCTTTCTAAAGGAGATAATAACTAGCAAGACATGTTCCTGGACGAGCTTTAAGGTGTAATTACGGAAAGGCAGTCCGTCATGTCTTGTCATTCAGCTTAGAGGACTAGATGCTATCTTGAAATCCCATCCTGGAGAGAGCATTAATAGAGTGTTTTTATCAGTTTCAGGAGTAGGGTGTACCCAAATAATATCAATAGGTTAATCCTAAAAAATGAGTTATTGCAACTCGGGCTTGAAATAGGAGTTTATCCACCATGAGTGACCGATATTGTGTGCTTGAAAGAAAACTCTTGATTGGGAATGTCGTTCCAATATTGGAATTGTTTTGGTGGCAATCGGTATTGTGTTCTTGGGAATACATGTCATCACAAATTCACAGTGACCTTCACATTTGCAGGTTTTAGAACCGTTTTGTGGTCAATTTGCATAGAAAGATCGGTTGTTGGTGAATCCCATAGTCATGACTTGTTTCCCTTTCTTGTTCAATCGGAAGTCAAGAGCACACCCAAGCTTCCCTCCCGAAGTCGATGAAGGTAAACTGTCAGGTATTTCATAAGGTTGTTTAAGTTTCAATTTCCATCTTTTTATGCATGATAAATGAAAGATTCTTCAAAATATGTTCTGATGTATCACCTTTGTACGGTGGATAAGTGGAAAGAATAAACATCTATTAAATGTTTACAGAAATTTCAGCCATCCACAATGTTAGACTTTTCAAATACAAGGATTTGAGGCATGCCACTGATGATTTTTGTGACTCCAACAAGATTGGTGAGGGCGGTTTTGGCCCTGTTTACAAGGTACTTTTTTTATGACCATTCAGATTAGACACACAAGTATGCATTGCTTTGTTTGCTAACTGGTTCAGTTCGTTCCAATCGAGCTTTTTGAATGGCATCAATTAATAGCATTCTGTGGTTGATCAGGCACAGCTCAGAGGTGGGCAGCGTGCTGCAGTGAAAAAACTTTCGGCTTCATCAAGTCAAGGGGTCGGGGAATTCTTGACAGAGATCAAAGTAATCTCTGAGATTGAGCACGAAAATTTAGTTAAACTCTATGGTTGCTGCGTGGAAGACAACCATCGGATACTGGTCTACAACTATCTGGAGAATAACAGCCTTGCGCATACTCTTCTTGGTAGCAACATTTCTTTCAAACCTATGTGTTTTTGCGCCTGTTTTTTTCCTTTTTAGAAATAAGCCCCATAATAATCTTTACTATTGTAATTTTGGAAAAGTATGATACGTCTGTTCCTTTTTCAGATTAGGATAGAGAAAACTGTGAGATTGCAGTTATTGGATGAGTGGGATCCTAAATGGCACTCTTATGAGCAAAATATTATCTCTCTGTCTCAAACCCACCACCCCCCTCCGCGCAAATCTTCAAAGAGTGATCATCAGAAAACTGCTAAAAGTTTTGACAATCAAATGGAGTGACATATTGTGTTTCTTTTACATGTAGCTCCAGCATTATTGATTGGAATTGATATCGTCTTTTCTGAATGAATATTCCGGGAAAATTTCCATGTGCAGGAAAAAATCCAAAAAATATCCAGTTCAGTTGGCGAACAAGATACAGAATTGGCATTGGAGTTGCACGGGGACTTGCATTCCTTCATGATGCCTTACAGCCTCACATTATTCACAGGGATATCAAAGCGAGCAACATTCTCCTAGATACAGACATGACACCGAAAATTTCCGATTTTGGCCTAGCTAAGCTCATTCCACCAAACATGACTCATGTTAGCACACGGGTTGCTGGTACATTGTAAGTTCTGTTGTAATTTCACGTTACTGCTGCTAATCTCATCCCTTTTCCTCAATTTTAGAACTCATGTGAATTATTAGAAAAATGTGCTACAAGCATAATATTCTTATGTAGGGTACAATTTGGACCTGGTAGGGATGTAGGTTTCAACGTCCTCTCTATCATTTTGAAAACTTCCTAGTTTAAGAATACATCTGAGCGTTCAGTTATGGCTTCACTCTGTATATTGGATGATGCTGTTCTTCCATCCTCTGAAAAAGAGGAAAAGGGCATGAAATTATCGCTAAGTTAAACATCTGCATGTATGGAGCTTATGGTTCCAGGTCGATTCATTCTAAGTGCTCTCCTTCAGTCATCAAGCAGTCTTTGTCTCATCTAATTCATGGGTTCTTTCTCTCTTTCAGAGGTTATTTGGCACCTGAGTATGCTGTAAATGGGCGGTTGACACGGAAAGCAGATATTTACAGTTTCGGAGTCCTCCTGGTGGAAATAGTTTGTGGGAGGAACAACACCAACACAAAATTACCAGTTGGGGAGCAGTACCTCCTTGAAAAGGTGTGGTTTCTGAATGCTTTGGAGACCTGATTTAATGTGTCTACACTGAGTGTCCTGAGTATGGGCATTGAGTCTAATCTAATATGTCAGGCAAACACAAGATATGTCATTTCCTGTATGCTAGAGAAAGTAACAGAAAAGATGAGAAGACATAATGGGAGAAGTTGCTGTCGAGGTTTAATAAATGAAAGTTGTCAGGACCCTGATCCTACAAATGCAACTATACCATTTAAGTGAACAGATGCATTTGAAACCAGATAGCCGAAACCTATTTCCATATGAATGTTTCCAACCTTGGCCATGAACCTGCAATGGCATTTCTGCAGAAACTGCCGTCTCAACGTAATATTAAATGGCACAAATCTACTTTCCATTACGTATAAAAATTTCTATGTAGTTGCTTGTTGGATTCTTGACCTCTTGTGTAGGCCTGAAAGCTGAATTCTCTTATTTGCAGGCATGGGAACTTCACGAGCGGAGAGAGCTCGTGGGACTGGTAGATACAGCACTAAATGGAGAATTCGATGCCGAGGAGGCCTGCAGGTTCTTGAAGGTCGGTCTCCTCTGCACACAAGACAATCCCAAGCACCGGCCTTCCATGTCAACCATAGTAAAGATGCTCACGGGCGAGCAGCAGATCGATGACAATAAAATCAAGAAGCCGGTCTTAATCTCGGACTTCATGGACCTCAAAGTGCGGGGCCCGCCGAAGATGTCTGAATCCAAGAGCACGTCCTTAGCTGTGTCTTCTGGGTCTGAGAACCCAACAACTTCCAACATCTCATCAGAGAACTCGTCCCGTGGCTGGTAATGTGACTTTCTCGGGTACATTCGACTGGAGCACCTGAATGATTAGTTTCTTCCTCTCATTTCCAGAGCTGTGGAGCTACGCTTACTCGCCGAGGTTTGTTCATCCCGTGTAAAATTGTACGTTCATAGCAGTTCGATTTTTTCTTTTTCCTTTTCTTTCCTGGGGTTACATGGTTTCATGCTGCAAAATTGAACCTAGCCTGACGGGGCACTCTGCTTGTAATCTACCTGTGGCTTGAATCGATTCAAAATTGGTTTGCAACTTCCTTTTCCCTCGCTCAATCTGGAGGGGTCTAAAGGGTCTCACAAAATGGCTTGGTCATGGCACTAACCTGTGAGTGTGCAATGGAAAAATGAAAAAACGACCGAATGAATCACACCAGCCGAGATGAGTTGGACGAGGTGGTTTACTGCTCCGTTTCTTCGAGTTCTTGTGTCATCGTCGGCTATATTTACGGCGGGAAATGATTGGACATGTCATGTGATTGAAGTGGCATGTTTGTGAACGAGCCCTTCTAATCCGATAAGCCCCTTTCTCAAGTACGCTCATGAGTCATACCTGAAAATCTCGTTCGTCATTTTACTGGGATCACAAGCAACTGCGCCTCTTCCACCTAAAATTCAAACCGAGAAACAGGGTGACGCGCAAGAGCCTAAGGACTTCGTGCGGCATATCAGTATATCTCTAGCGGTTATCTTTCTCCTTAATGTTTGCCAGTATTTTTTTGGGTCTATTTAATATTCTTTTAATTTCTAATAATTAAAAAATTAACATTTATCAGGTTTTCATATGCTCGGTGGATAGCCATCGCATAAGAGGCCTTTTATGGATGGAATTATTCCTTATCTAGAAATGTGATTAAAAGAAAAGGGAAAAGGCATGCGGTTCAATTAGACTCGGGGTCGGGTCGAGACTGAATTAATAAGTCGTACTTATTTTCTCCTTTTTTCTTGCCCTCTGGGTTCGGACTTACGGGGACTTACTTGAATTTTTCGATCCACAGTGGGGGAAAAAGGAAGAAAGTACAGAACGGAGACAAGCGGAGGAGAAGCGAGAGGCTACAGCGAACCGCGAGCACTCCCAACTCTTATCCATCGCCACTTCATGCCGAATTTTGATAGGCCCAGAATCAGCCACACAACTCATACTGACACGTATATCACCGGGGAACTGTGATTCTTCCTCGCCCCGTCCGTGTCCTCCTCCACCATTCGCTCTCTCACCCACAGCCACAGGGACTGCTCGAGTGTCGTTTCTCTGTGGATCCCTACTTCCTCTAACGACGTCTCCCCACCCCACCCACATCATCTATTCGCCTAAATTCCCGACTGGGCTCTCCAGTAGGTAAACTCTGTCCGCCCATTAATTTGATTTTCCGGCCAAATTTCTGAAGTGGGTCTCTCGTAGAACCATCGAGAACTGTACTTTCCTGCTCTGTAGGCTGTGTTAGGCGCTCTCACTTCCTTAGATGGATTGTGATGGGTTGACGACTTACTAGGTAATTTATGCGCGAGCCATTGTTTTAGAGAGCTCTCTTGGATAGTGTTTCATATGGTGATGATGCTAGTCGGAAGCATACAGGGAGGAAGAATGATTTCTCTAGCTCCCGGGGCCTCCACAGTTGGTCTTTGCAGTAGCTCGGGCTCTTCGGATGCCTCTTTTTCACTTGTCAGGAGGGTCTCTCTGTTAAGGGGCAGGTGCTGCAGAGATCCCAAGAGATGGCATTGTAAATACTCGGTCACCACGACAACTGAATTCCTAGCGGAGCATACTAATGCCCTCTCACTCAATTCCAATGATAGTTACAGTGGAAATAGTGCTGATGATACAGGAATCGAGCTCAAGCCTGCACCAAAACCGGTGCTCAAATCGTCCGGTCCCAAGAACAATTTGATAGCATGGGACCCTTCGAGGACAGGTGGGGATTCCGATGATGATGGATTGACTGATGAGGTTCAGAGGAACAAGGTCATCGAGTCACTTGATGAAGTCTTGGAGAAGGTGGAGAAACTAGAGACATCGAAGAAAGAGAGTGGACCAGTGAGTGTACAGAAACCTTCCCATGTGAATACTAATTCGAGAAGAGGTGGAGCTGTAAGTTCAGCTTCCGGGAAGAAGGCAAAGACGCTGAAGAGCGTGTGGCGTAAAGGTGACACTGTGTCAACCATACAGAAGGTAAAGGTTGTGAAGGATACTCCAAGTAATAATCTTGAAATAGCGGACGATAAAATGGGTGGAGAAGGAAAGGTGGAGATGCAGCCCCGTGCAGCTTCAATGCCCACTGCTCAGACTCCACTGAGGCCACAGCCAAAATTAATGGCAAAGCCATCTGTGTCTCCTCCACCAAAAAAGAAAGTCATCTTGAAGGATGTAGGGGCGGCTCCCAAGCCACCTGTTATAGATGAAGAGAATGGTGCTGTAACATCGAAAGAGAGAAAGCCGATTTTGATTGACAAATTTGCTCCTAAGAAGCCAGTTGTCGACCCTCTCATTGCTCAAGCGGTTTTGGCCCCAACTAAACCTGGGAAAGGGCCTCCTGCAGGAAAGTTCAAGGAAGGGTACCGTAGCAAGAAGAATGTCTCCAGTGGTGGGCTTCGCAGGAGAAAGGTTGATGACAATTTGGAGATTCCTGATGAGGAGGCTTCAGATCTCAGTGTCTCCATTCCTGGTGCAACCGCAGCTAGGAAAGGTAGGAAGTGGAGTAAAGCCAGTAGGAAAGCTGCAAGGTTACAGGCTGCAAAAGATGCTGCTCCAGTGAAAGTGGAGATTCTAGAGGTTGGGGAGAAAGGAATGCTTATAGAGGAGTTGGCCTATAATTTGGCTACCAGTGAAGGAGAAATTCTTGGTTACTTATATTCAAAGGGCATTAAACCTGATGGTGTGCAAACTCTTGACAAGGATATGGTGAAGATGGTTTGCAAAGAGTACGAAGTAGAAGTCATAGAGTCCTATCTTGTTAAGGTTGAAGAGATGGCAAAAAAGAAGGAAATTCTCGATGAAGATGATTTGGACAAGCTACAAGACAGACCGCCTGTAATTACCATAATGGGTCATGTTGATCATGGCAAGGTAAACTTAAGCATTTTAACATATTCTGATTTTCCTGCTCAGTCAAAACAATTAGCTGCTTTTGCTGATGAAAAACTTCTCTCTGTGCTTTGCTTGTGTTTGCAGACGACCCTTCTGGATTACATTCGCAAGAGCAAGGTATGAGTGGTGGCTTACCTCTTACCATTCTAAGTGCTTTTGCTTTATTTCATTAAAAGAAGCTATTAACTCCTATCAGATCAAGGATTCTAAGAAAAATGATAAATTCTTAATGATAACATACCAAAGTAAATCATCAAATTTATCTGACCAATTGGGTTTCTGCAGGTAGCTGCATCAGAAGCGGGTGGGATAACACAAGGTATTGGAGCTTACAAAGTGCTGGTACCCATGGATGGCAAATCACAAGCTTGTGTCTTTCTTGATACCCCTGGGCACGAGGTTAATTTAATTTCTGATGTGCATGTGCAACAGAGTTTTTAGTTGAGACTGATGATTTAATTAGTTGTTTCCATGATTGAAAATTGAACTGAATCAAATGTTTTTCTTTGGGGGTAATTACTGAATCAAATATTAAGATTCAATCATGTCTTGAAAGTAATTTCCTAGGAGTAATTCGTATCTAAATGTACATATATTTCCATATATCTTAGTTGTGACATTCTAGTAGCTGCTTCAACAGGCATTTGGAGCAATGAGAGCTCGGGGCGCAAGAGTGACAGATATTGCTATCATTGTGGTAGCAGCAGATGATGGGATCCGCCCTCAAACAAATGAGGCCATTGCACATGCAAAAGCCGCTGGAGTACCAATTTTAATTGCTATTAATAAGGTCTATCACTTGTCAAAGATGAGGATTTCTTATCACTTCTAATTTGGTTGATGAAAATTGTTGATGACAAAACTGCCTGTGTTGTTACAGATAGATAAAGATGGAGCCAGTCCAGAAAGAGTAATGCAAGAACTTTCTTCGATTGGATTGATGCCTGAAGATTGGGGTGGTGACATCCCCATGGTTCAGGTGTTTTATCATGTCTCCTTCTGATGAACTTTTAATAGTTGAGTGCTCAAATATATTTCTGTTAAGGAGGATGAAGTGGGAGGAGACTTAGGGTCTGGGGACATCAAGCACCAATTAGGTGGTATAATTGGTGTTGAAGTCCCCCTGTCTGAGCTTTTCTTTCTTCTTGCTCTTCCTCCCTTCTCTAAAATATTTTCTTGAACAATCACTGTTCAATCTTAACATTACTTAAATCAAATGTTTTAATACCATCAGCTGGATTGTCATAATGACTCATACTGCTTTGCATCCTTTGACAGATTAGTGCCTTGAGAGGGGAGAACATAGATGACTTACTCGAAACCGTTATGCTTGTTGCGGAGGTAGGTGAATTTTGAAGCATAATTCTTAGGCCTGCTCATGTCTGTTAAGTTTTTTATACTTCTTTACTAAGTGCTAACAGTCACAGCCATGCTGATACTTCTGCTTGTCATGTCGAACAAGAAAGTTGATGATTACTCTATAATTCCATTCTATGGGTTCTTCTATGGCTGCTGTCATGTTCTAATGCAAAACTCTATTTTCCTACTTGAAGTTGCAAGAGCTGAAGGCAAATCCTGATAGAAATGCTAAGGGAACTGTTATTGAAGCTGGTCTTGATAAAAAGAAAGGGGCGGTGGCCACATTTGTAGTGCAGAATGGCACCCTGAGAAAAGGGGATGTTGTTGTCTGTGGAGAAGCTTTCGGGAAGGTCAGTGAATAGGAATTCAACCCATTATCTCTTCTGTGAAATTCATTGTTTCCATCTCTCATTGTTTCACCATGGCTCTGGCCAGGTTCGGGCATTATTTGATGATAGTGGAAAACAGGTCAATGATGCCAGACCCTCAATGCCAGTACAGGTTTAAATCCTATTGTCCTTTCTATTCATGGCAATCTGACCATACCAAGAATGATAAGAGTTATCCTTCTATTTATCTTTCTCATGAACTCCCTCATTCTACTTTATATTCTGTCTTCGATGTCCATTTAACAAAGTTCTTGTGAATTATTGATTTAAATATGGCAGGTCATTGGATTGAGCAGTGTTCCTCTTGCTGGTGATGAGTTTGAAGTTGTTGGTTCCATTGACATAGCACGTGAAAAGGCTGAGTTGCGTGCTGAGTTACTGCGAAATGAACGAATATCAGCAAAGGCAGGGGATGGAAAGATCACCCTTTCTTCGTTAGCTTCTGCAGTTTCTTCCAGAAAACTTCCGGGTCTAGATTTGCACCAGCTTAATATTATTATGAAGGTTGATGTCCAGGTATGCTGTTATGTTTACCACATGAGAAGGAAAGTTTACTTTGTACTGCTAGCCTTAATTTAGATGTGAATCAGCATTTTGTAACTGAGTTAAGAGACAAATGCCATAAGAACTGGGATCTAAACAGAACGGTTAAATTGCTACATTTGAGCACTGAGCAATGACTAAATGCATGAAAATATGCTCCAATTTATTTTCCATGGAAAGTCATATGATTGTTAAGTTTTGGAAGAATAGAGGGATGCACAGTATTGCAGCAGAAATAACAGCAGGGCAACCTAGTTGAAGTTGCTTGGTAAGATAAGGAACAAACTAATTGGAATGTTCTAATATTGTGCAGGGATCCATTGAGGCAGTAAGACAAGCCCTAGAAGTGCTCCCCCAAGATAATGTTACGTTGAAGTTCCTCCTGGAGGCACCTGGGGATGTTAATACAAGTGATGTAGATCTTGCCTTTGCAAGTAAGGCCATTATTTTTGGTTTTAATGTGAAGGCATCTGGCAGCGTGAAGAGCTACGCAGACAACAAAGGGGTGGAGATTCGACCCTACAGAGTCATCTATGACTTGATTGATGATGTTCGTAATGCAATGGAAGGACTTCTGGAGTCTATTGAGGTTAATTTGCCTGATGGCACACTTCCTATATGTTTTTCACTCTTTCAGCATATCAGCATGGGCAGTGTAGCAAAACATAATAGAATAGGTACTTTCAAGTCAATGAGAAGAAAATAGAGTCTGACAGAGGAAGAGCTTGGGTGAGACATGGGAAGGACTAATTCTAATTCAGCTTGATGACATCTTTTTTATGCACTGGTGGTTTAACAGGAAGAAGAAACTATTGGATTTGCTGAGGTACGAGCAATCTTCAGCAGTGGAAGTGGACGTGTTGCTGGGTGCATGGTAACAGAGGGAAAAGTTGTAAAGGGCTGTGGTATTCGTGTTGTTCGAAATGGGAAGTCTGTCTATGTGGGCACTTTGTATTCTCTCAGACGGGTTAAAGAATCAGTGAAAGAGGTATAGAAGCTCCTTTCCTTCTGTAGTAAAAATTTTGATCATGGGTCATTGAGGGTGTTAGTTATGGAGACCTGGATTAATCCATTAAGCTCAACCCTCAAATTTTCTCCTTTCTAATTCCAGAACTTTCTCTTTCTGCAGTCTCATTCACTGATTCTGATTCTGTGAACAATATATGGGTCGGTTTAGAGATCTGTGAATGTGTTCTCACTATGTAGTGATTAACGATGATGGTACTTTCATTTTGGGCAGGTAAATGCAGGACTAGAATGTGGGGTTGGGATGGAAGACTACAATGATTTTGAAGAAGGAGACATTCTCGAGGCCTTTGACACAGTTCAGAAGAGGCGGACTCTTGAAGAGGCCTCTGCTTCGATGGCTGCTGCTTTGGAAGGAGTCGGTATTGAGCTATAAGTGAGATTATGCAGGTATCATCATCACAGAAACAGATGATATGCATTCATTCGAAAGCTGGGCCTTCCTCAACCACAGCTACCAACGGCCGGAAATGATCCTCAGCAGGTGATAATGAAGCAAACTAACAGTTTGGAGAATTATTAATTGGGCTGCGGAGAATTCCATACTTGTTCTCAATTGTTTCTGTGCTATTTCAGTGTATATAATAATGTTGATACCAGATCTATTGCTGGGAGGTGGCCACTGCCTTTTGCTGTAAAGAGGACGGAATGTTATCAGGGCAGAGATACTAATGTAGCAACTCGGAAAAATCTCAGTGATCTGTGAAATTTTTCGGAGGTTCAGAGCATTCTTCGGCACTCGCCAGTTAATTATCTGAATAAACTTTCTTCCTTTTGCGTTCGGCTTCGATAGAAAGATCCAGAAAATTCATAGATCGAGCCGTCTATGGGCAGGCTAGTCGTGGATCCTCATATAACTAAACAAAGCATAGAATCAAAGGTGATTTTTTTGTTATCCGATTTCTGGTGAGGGCTAGCATCAACGTGACCAAAGAGTTACAACATGACCAACCCAAGCTCGTAATTGAAGGGAAATGTTATTAATCTCAATGAATTATTTCTTCATCAAAGGGTTATTCATCTGGACAAGATACACGCTGAACTCATGAGATCTAAAGTAGGTGCACCCAAACATCATTCATTTTTGGGCTAAGAAGAGTCGATTTATGATATACAAAGGTACACAAGCAGTATATATGAAGCTTGAGGCAGGAACCCAACATCGGTTATTAATTTATCATCATCGTAATCAAAGTCCCTCGCATCACGCAGAGATTCGCCGAGTCGAGACCGCACACTCAACTTCTCAAATTTCTGGAGTAAGACTGAAAATCTCAGCGTAGTAGGAAGATCTACAAGTTGCATGCAGATACTTCCCGAGGCATTTCTAGTCCATATAGATAGATCCTCGGCCAAGCCAGTTTTGGTCTTCTCTTTCAACCTCATGATCCTTCCAGTTGAAATAGAGAAGGCTCTGAAGCGCTCAGCTCACGGGAGCACATAAAAGATGAATGATAGTACTTATTCTCCTTATAACCGTGAGCCAAGATTTTGTGTAAGGCTATGCTTGGAAGAACACCCATCTTGATCATATCTCCATGCAACATCATCACATCTATCATATGTGCAACCTCTAAATGACTCCGTAATATTACAGAGTAGGTCAAGGTATCTGGGATCAAACCACGAGATCTCATATCAGTGAAAATTTTAGATGCTTTAAATGTTCGCCCATCGCCACTTAACCCTTGAATCAAAGCCGTGTACACTACAATATTCGGAGAGCCAAAGAGGGGTCTGGTGAGGTCCTCATTTGCGTTGTCTAAGAAAAGTTCAAGTGCGTCTCTGATCTTCCCATCCTTACAGAGTCCATCAATCAAACAGCTAAGTGTGAAATCATTTGGCCTCAGGTCTGATTCCTGCATTTGCTGGTGAAGCACGAGGGCTTCTTTAATATTTCCCTGTTTGCAATGCCCATTGATTAGCGCTGAGTAGGTGACTACATCGGGAGGGACTCCTTTGACCACCATTTCTGTATGTATACTTGCAGCAGCCTCCATGTCCCTTTTCTTGCAATAACCATCAATTAGTGCTCCAAATGTGATGGTACTAGGTTCTATCCCCTTCCCTGTCATTTCCAAGCAGATCTCCAACGCTCTCTCCATCTTTCCATCTTTAGCATAAGCATTGATTAGTGCATTATACGTCACAAGATTTGCAGGGACCTCCTCTTTCTCCATTGTCCGTAATGCACACTCTGCTTCTTCCACTCTATTCGCTTCACAGAGGCCATTGATTAGTATACTGTAAGTGAAAACGTCTGAAGGAATTTTGAACTTCTCCATCTCTGAATGCAAACCCAAGGCTTCTTGTGAATTACCTTGCTTGAAGTGGCCGTCAATCAAACTGTTGTACACAAACACGTTAGGAGCCACACCATATTTTGTCATGCAAACAAATAAGTTTCTGGCAGTTGTCAATTCTCCGACTTTACAGAGTGCATCTATCAGAATACCGAAAGTCACAACATTTGGGAGCAAACCATCACCCAACATTTCATCATACAAAACCATGGCCCTTTTAACATCACCCACTTTACAGTACCCATCAATGAGGGTGTTGTAAGTGAATAAATTACGGAAGACCCCCAGGCCATGCATTTTTTGGAACATCTTATTGGCCTCTTCCATTTGACCTGACGAACAAAACCCCTGTACCAGAACTGTACAGGTCACCACATTAGGTTCAATCCCTGCACTGATCATCTTAGCAAACAAGTTTTGGGCTTCTACGATATCACCCTGTCTGCAGCATGCATTTATTATTATAGTGTAAGTGGCAACATTTGGGGACAGCCCTAGAGACAGCATTCCTTCATAAAGATCCCACGTCGCATCAAACCGATCTAATCTTACCAATCTTCCCAAGAGCACATTGCAAGCATGCTCCGTTGGCAAAAATCCGATCTTTCTATAGACCCAGACGGCCTCGTCTACAAGACCCATCTCACAAAGGGCTACGATCAGCACGCTGAATACATCGGAACTAAAATTATCTGGTTTCCCAACTTTTCCGAGTGCCTTGTACACAGACTGGCAGACCCTGGGGGGGCTTCTCGATCTCAACAAGCTCTCGATGAGGCATTTCATCATACACCTTGCCTCCAAGTACTTTCTCGCCGACACCAATACATGAATCACAGCCGAATAGGTCTTCGGGCTCTTTGTCGTAGAACTTACACTACCTGATACTGAACTGAAAACCCCGAGCGCTTCTCTGGCCGTCTTGCAGTTTAGAATACTAGCGGCAATACTTGAAGCTGAAGATGGTGGTGTTGGGGGTGATGTTGATAAGGATTTAATGGGAATAAAAGGTTCCGTAGCAGAATCAAACCTGGGCATCGATCTTAAGACCCTCAACATTACTTTTCTCCGTCGATTTCCAGCGTTTCATCATGAATTTAACCAAACGGAGCAGAAGGTTTCCAATGGACGAAGGTGAACGTGAATTGAAAGATGGCGGCAACCGGGAAGTCCCGAGGGCCAGAAATGGGCCTGTGCCAAAAGAAATGGGCCTATTAGCCCAAAAGATCATATAATTCACATGGGCCCAAAGCCCATAATTGAAGAGCGGCTGTGTCAGGCAAGAGTGGCAGCCGACAACTGAAATAACTGTCACAAAGAACAATACCAATGACAAGTTGCGGGCATCAGCTTCTGCATAATTTTGCCTTGGTACTGTCTCTTTCTTCTTCCTGCCACTAATCAGAGGCATCTTATCAAATTATCTCTTTTGTCCTTTTGGCAGGCATTTCATTTTTGGCCCAATTTGGTGGGTCACCGGACAAACAGAAGCGGAAGCTCGCCAACTGTCATATTCATCGTGCACCCCTGGATTGAAACTTGATTTCCCCATTTTTTTAAGAAGCATTCTTATGTTTATATCACATAGTACTCATAAAAGTCCAATAATACACGTCAGAGTATAGTCAGTCAATTGAGAAATAATTTTTTTGTTTATACGATTTGAATATATAATTTAAAATGAGAGAATGAGTGACATTGCAAAGTTAATAAAAACTAAAAAATTTTAATTTTGATGGATTAAGGTAAATTCTCCCTTCCCTATCATTAAAGTGGGCAATGGGCATCTTTCCGTTGAAGCTCAGAACTCGAAAAAATTTTATTCTTGCTGCGAGGCTTATCAGCCGATATAAAAATAGCAGCAATTTTTGGGATCTAACTTAATGATTGGATTAGTTTAGTAATGATGTAAATAATAAATATTTGGTCAGAGAAATAAATACAAATTGTGGGGGTTGAGCTGATCATTGCATGTGAGGTTGTCTTATGGTTTTGAGCACCAAAACAAACTTTTTTTTTTTTGGGCTCTTCAAGTGATGAGAACTTAATGAATAGGGTTTCATGCCCCGGTTGCTCATTCAATTGTTCGGTGCAGGCGTAAAGAGTGGGAACATTCATTGAACCCAAACGAGAGGCACAAAACGAACAAGGCTTTGGGTGGAATGATTCGATATTCTCCCTCACCCTTAAATAAAATTTCAAATCAGAATAATGTAAATTGAGAAAAATCATAATGGTGAACCGTACTAGGTAGAACCCAAATTAGTCATTGGATTTCTGGGCATCAGAGGGGCAAAAGAGTAAGAATACATGACAGATAATGCATGCCTTGCTAGTTGATTTTATTGTACTAGGGAGAACATCGTATCTGCACTATTATGCGACTTTGATTAACAATTTTAGTGTCACGTGTGCTGTACCATTGCTGATTTGGAGGAGAGACTTATCCATTAAGGAACTGTTGGTGACTGCAGCGATTGTATCTTCCGTCCGATCGATCGGTTCTTGGCTGTGTGATTGGCTGAACGCGTTACGTGGCTTCTTTTCCCTCGGCCTCCACTACGCTACAAGAGCAGCAGAGAGAATTAATGGGCCCATAGTTGATCGGTCCATGATTTCTAGTGGGCCTATATTCATGAAAAGGGCCCATTTGATGCAGACATTCCACGTGGCTAAGTCTTATAGCGACAGGGATGGTGGCGTGTATGGGTATATAAACTTGAGATAGAGAGAGAGAGAGAGAGAGAGAGCGAAGCGTTGCATAGCAGACGGTGCTGTTGTCACGTGCTCTCGTGCCACGCGGTAGCCCCTCAAAGTGTTGACCGTTTCTCAAGTCTCCCGACAAGTCTAGGCCGGAAATTTCCCGCTCACGCATTAGTCACCCTCAAATGTCAGAGATTTCATGTTAATTTTACACCCTACAAATCTGGAAACATGTTGAAATCCACTAAGCCTTCAATCTCATCATCTTCATCTTTCGGATATTTACAAAATTTGACAAATACATGTTAAAAAAAGAATCAGCATGCTTTTAAATTAAGGGTGATCGTAATGGTTATAAATTTCCTGTATTCATGTATCCGATCATGTAAAAACGTGGATCCTTTTGCTCGACAGGTTTGAGTGGATTGGTCGGAGCGAGTTGCCGTGCAAGAGGGTATTCTTCTTGTCGTGAATTAATGGCCTGTGCTTCATGGGGGAACATATGATATTCGAGATCTGAATTCGTGCCGATGTAGCTCTCAACATGTTGAATAGAAGCGTGAAATTCTCGACAAGGTATTGATCATATTCGCTGTGCGTGGAAAATGAGAAAATGTGATTCCCAGACCCAAAGAATCACATTCCCCTCCCAACGCATAACTTATCATCGTGTGAGATCATGATAATATGCGCAAATGCCGCTGGTATCCCTAGAGGCCACACATTAGGAATATAGTTTTTAAAATCGGATCGAGAACCGGTATAAGCATCAGTTTATAGGTCGAACCGGAGGTTTAATGAGTCAAATTACATATTTAATAAATAATATTACTAATAAAATTATATAATATTATAATTTAAATATAATTTATAATAAAAATTATTAATATAATTATTATATTAAACAAAAATTTAATATAAAATATAAATATAATTGTAGTAAAATAATATGTGTATATTATAATATATATTTTTATTTTTTTAAATTTTAAATCCGTCGATTTTTTCATCAATTCAATTGAGTTCATTGATCGGACCAAGAATCGGTCGATTCAACTGGAGTTAACCTCATTAAAAGTGCAATTTGGTTTTTTATAGGAATTGGATAGGGTGAGTGGCTAATTTCCGGTTGAATTAGTCCGGTCCGATTTTTAAAATTATGATTAGGAAAAATATTTTTTCCTCTATATTACGTTATATTAAAAAATGTGAATACCAGTTCTCTTATTACTTACAGAGAATGAAAGGAGGGGAACGAGGAGGCGTCCGGACCCCTCGTCCAAATAACATGTATAGTTAAAGAAGTATATAATCATTTTGATCAACACACAAATATATTAATGTATTCCTCTTATTATATATGGATGCAGTCCTGGTCACATAAACGGGTTAACCCAGTAGTGAGACAAGTTGGACCTCCTCATAAGGTTTGCTTCCCCGACCGATCTTGGCACGGCCAGAGGACCCGCAAGAAAGCTGGATCAGGTGGGGTTGACTCACAATGACCCATCGAAATTTAAGTAAGTAGAACGTGGGAGATTAAGTATGTTGAGAGGGTGCTTATGTGGTTTTTAAGGATATACGTGAACTTATTTTCTTCCCTTTAAGATGAGATATTTATAATAATTTATAGAGTATGTCTACCCATGCAATTCTTAGGAGGTGGTTGTATTGGTGCAACTAAGGTAGGTTCAATGCTCATATAATGGCTAGGCTGGCTGACTTGTTGGTCATTGGCCGGAGTGCGGCCAGTCAATTGAACATAGTCGAGTGGTCTAATCAGATAAGAGTGGTTTCCCTATTATCTCATACATATATATATATATATTTCTAGTACATGACTGAGTGCAGAGTGCTGAATTTTCGAAGCATAGATTTAGAATAAATAAAACTGAGTGTATCATGTGGACGTACGATCGATCGGGCGAGTCACTGAGCTCATGTGCATATAATATTTCACTGCTTCCAGCTCCATGACAGATGCAACGCCAAAGAATCCGAAGCCAATGAAATCAAGTTGACCATATATTATTTTTGTATTAAAAGCATTTAGTATTATAATAACTAATCAATTTATTAAATAATGATATAAAATTTATCATTAATTTTTTGATATCAATCCAAAAATCAGTTCTCTCTAATAAGCAAGGGGAAGCATTTTCTCCGCACATGCTCGCAGACAAGTTGACGTAATTTTTTATTTGAAAAAAAGAAGAAGAGGAAGAACAGCAAAACAATATGATAAATATTAATATAAAACTAAAAACATTTTTTCTCACTTAAAAATTTTTAAAAAAAAAAGAGAGAGAGAGAGAGAGAAAAATTGTACTTTGGGTAGGTATCTTGCCAGGGCGAGAACCAGTTAAAGGCCTGATCGTTTTATGTGACAGGCCATGGGCGGACAATCTGTGGCATCGGATTCGTGGTCTTCTCCGAGGCCCGCAACAGGATCTCTTCGAAGGTTCCTCTGTCCTCGTCTGCTGTTTCCTCTCCCCTCGGTTTAATCTCCCCGCCCCCTTTCGCGGTGAAGCTTCGAAACAATTGCTGGGCAGTAATCGCATCGACGTTAGGTCGCGAGTTCTTTTCGTCGAGGCCCCGTATTACGATCGGGAGCTCATTGTCTCTGCACGGGTCAGCTGTCTCCTTCAACGTTATTAGAACATGGTAATTGTCATTTGTCATCGCAGAAAACAGAAGGACCTCTGATGATAAAACAAGTCTCCCAGTACATATGTAGCATGTGAAATAACATGATATATCTGAAATATTTGGTTTATAAAATTGGATAAACTAATATTAATATTTATATATATATAATGACGGTCTCCCTGTATTATTAGCATCATCATTACCCAATTAGTTAAGGAAGGTGAGTGGCATTATTGATCATTTTTCTATTAAATCTAATACTAAAACATTATCGTAAATTGTTTATGGCAGCGAATTTTTAGTCAATAATTATTAAATATATGACTCTTTTTTTTCCATGAAAAAACACATCACCATAAATTTTGAGTACGAATAATAACTTTCGATTAATTCATATTTAAAATTATGGTCGATCCATTAAGGAGTTAGACGTCTCCATTCAACCACCTCTACCTTTTACAGGACTCGGATTTGATACACTAATTTCGAAATTTTGATTCAATGCATAATGGTATATCTCAAATTGAACTTTGATGAGAATCAAATGAATGCATGGGCGACAATGTAGGGGGAGTGCTGAGCACGAGGCAGACAGCATCCTGTTCATTTCCACGTGGGCCCCGATCCTCTTGTGAACAGCGCTCATTGGCCCATCACGTGGGTCCATCTACTCCATAATTTCGTCATATTATATACTATTTTAATTACCCAAAAATAGTTATCACAAATATATATATATATATATATCCCATTGGAGCTTGGCCTAATAATCAAGCAAGACCGCTACCTCCTCCACCATCCAAAATCGGAGAGAAATTCAATACGGTAAATGTTACTCTCAATGTAAAATTCAAAAGAAATTTACGAATTTAATACCTACCCATTAGTGTAAACTATCCGCGCGATATCGGTATAAAATGGCGAGGTTGGCTGCCAGGCAATTGGAAGCCACCGGCTTCACAGTCCCGTTGAAAAGTCTGCGGCTGGGAAACTCCCAAACTCTGGTCATTAATATTAATTAAATTTAGGTCATTTAGACCGTGAATTTCCACGAAAATTAGGCGGGCTTGGGCAGGAATTCACTTAGGGGTCACAAAGTCAAAGGGTTAATTAATTAATTGTCTTCCTCGGTCATTATCCGTCGTCTACCTTCCTATTTCCCACTCATCAAGGGCGCAATAAAAAAAAATTGAATTGTACTGCAAATTATTGCCCCACGAAACCTCGCCAGTCACGAGTTAGATCGACAGCGTCGGTAGGTAATTCATCGAGCTTTGCGCAAATCCCGAAACTTAGATCCGAACTTTTTTCCCACCATGGTGACGATGATAAATCACTAGACATAAATTTGAAGTTTCGAATGACTTAACTTGAACATTACACTGTTTATTTTTCTAAAAATTTTAATTAATGTAAATTCGACCTATTTGACGGAGCAAAGCCTACGAGCGGTTGAGAGAGTAGGAGGAGCAGTAGACTGCTCACCCGCTCCCTGAGAAGACAATTTAATGGTTTCAGAGATCGGACGGCGAAATTTGATCGAGCTGGGAGTGGGAGCTTCAGTCCTATGTGAGTAGGGAAGACCGGTGATGAATTCCCGATTTCAGAAATACATTTCAAATAAGTTAGCCTGATGCACAGAAAACTTAGACTGATTCTTCGCGAATTAGGATATCTAAAACTAATCAAGAGGTTTTGGATTAGTATTATTGTATGTATGTCCACTTCAACTGCACCCACTTGCGCGGTCGAGTGGAAGCTCGGAGCTGCGCATCGGGAGGCAATTAATGCGGAGACAGTATCGACAAGAGGTCCATGCTTAGGATTTGTACGCATGTCGATCGGATCTTATGGGGGAGGGGGGCCAGTAATTTGACCATGTAGTAGTTAGTAAATGCGGTGATGTCTGTATGATCATTTTTATATGCATGGGTGCATGCACGCAGCAAACTTCGATCACGTCACTGCGCGCAGAGGTGCATGAATTCCACTGGTTTTTCGCTTCCGATGTGGGATTTTTCTGATGCCACCCACCGTCTCGGACCGAGCCCCCTTCCTTTAAGCCGGGCCGACTATCTCCTTGATCCATAAATGCCTAATAAGTCTGTTGGTTCGTATAAGTTCATATGTCATAAGAAAAACCGCTCTTATGGATTGAACCATCCAATTGTACCTAATTGGCTGGTCATGCTCCAACTGACGACTAACAAGTCAGCCGACCTAACTATTATGTGAATATTGAACCTCTCATAGTGGGACCAATATGCCCATCTCCAGCACGTGATAACTGTGGAGGTAGACACATTTCCTACATTATTATAAATATCATATTTCGTTAAAATTTTTTTTTGTAAGTCTACTAATATTCTTAAAAATCACATATGCACATTTTCAATACATTTCTTTTCCAATATTCTAGCTGTGCCACGATCGGTTGGGGAAGCTGACCTTCTCAAAGATCTAACCTACGCCATCACCCGGTTAACCCATTCCTTAACCAGCACTGCATCAATACATTAGCATATACGCAAGGGTAGTCCACCAGGTTCTGGAAGCTAATTTACACTGCCTAGCTATGTTGGATCATCGACTCTGATAGGTGCATATTATTTTATTTCTCACGGCTAGCATTAATTTAAATATTTAAAGGGTAAAAATAATTGTTTTCTGCAGCCGAGCGGACGGAACATAGTGATGGCAGGTACTGATGTATTATTATAGTACCAGTTTAGGAAACATTAAATTATTTTTTTAATTCAAAAAAAGGAAGTCAAAAGAAAAAGAAGAAGAAAGGACCAGCTAGCTGCTGCGGCTGCTGCAACTACTACTAGGGTTTATTAATTGCCTCATAAATTAAGCAGAGCCTATTCTTTCTGGGAAATTTCCAGCGATTAAGATGGTCAATATTACCGTTTCCTCCCATAATAATTAAAAATACGGTGAAATTAGAGGAAGTTTTTCAATGTATGCATACGGTAATAAGACTGCGTGCTTATGATTATGTGTTACCTTTTTTTATAAGGTAATTCTACATTATTTATTTGCTGTAATTAATTTAAAATAAAACATCCTATATATGACATCATCTAATTGATTTTTGAGCATGACATGCTCCACGTCTGGTCGTCTACGATGATTTGATTTGCTAACCGTAAACCGTACCATCTCACTTCCTCGGCCAAATTAACGGCATGCCGTGTGTAAAATACAACGGAATTATAAGTTTTTTTATTAATGATAAGTTACTGATTATTAATTTTATAAAATTTATTTTTCATGCTGGATTTTTTTTATTCATATTTAAAAATTTAAGTATACATATAATTAATTTATGTCGATTTTTTAAATATTTTTTTTCATATCCAAATTAAATTGACATTAAACCTACTGTTTTTTTGCGTCTCTTTCCAGAGTTGGATCAACCAAACGGGTGACTCTCTTGATCTTCCCTCCGCCCCACACCTTCATGTCATAACATCATATATATATATGTATATCTCTCTATATATAAACACATCTCCCATTGATTGGAAAGCATCAACACTCTCCCATATGCACACATAGCGACAGCGTTTGGCAGCCATGGAAGAAGACGCATTCAACAACCTCCACACCTCCTCCGACACCGACCTCGACATCAGCTTCAACTCCGTCTCCACCGCCACCGACCGCACCTTCGCCTGCTCCAGCGCCCGCTCCAGCCTCGCCCGCTCTAGCCTCACCCTCAGCTTCAACGACCGCCTCTCCACCACCTCCTCCTACACCCCCTCCGGCCCCTCTTCTGCCTCCTCCTCCTCCTCCCGCCCCACCCGTAGCTCCGACCCCAACTGGTCCGCCATTAAGACAGCCACCAGCCTGTCCTCCGACGGCCGCCTCCACCTCCGCCACCTCAAGCTCCTCCGCCAACTTGGCACCGGCAACCTCGGCCGCGTCTACCTCTGCCGTCTACGGGACTGTGAGACCGCCAGCTTCGCCCTCAAGGTCGTCGACCGGGAACACCTCTCCGCCAAGAAGCTCTCTCACATCGATACGGAGGCGGAGATCCTCTCCTTGCTCGACCACCCTTTCCTTCCCACTCTCTACGCCCACTTCACCGCCTCTCATTATACCTGCCTACTCATTGACTACTGCTCCGGCGGCGACCTCCACTCCCTCCTACGCCGTCAGCCCTCCAACCGCCTTTCAGTCCAGGCCGTTCGCTTCTTCGCGGCGGAGGTCCTCGTCGCCCTCGAGTACCTCCACGCGCTCGGGATTGTTTACAGAGATCTCAAGCCCGAGAACATCCTGCTCCGGGAAAACGGCCACGTCATGCTGTCTGACTTCGATTTGTGCTTCAAGGCTGATGTGGTCCCCACATTCAGAACCCACCGTGGGGCCACACAGGTTAGTAACGGTAGAAGTAACCGTAACAGGACGAACCACGCCCTCAGGCGCGGCAGCTGCTTCCGTCCAGACAACAGCCGGAGGGAGCCGTCCGAGGAGATCGTGGCAGAGTTCATAGCGGAGCCAACGGCGGCTTACTCCCGTTGCTGCGTAGGCACCCACGAGTACCTGGCGCCGGAGCTGGTATCCGTAGCCGGCCACGGAAATGGCGTCGACTGGTGGGCGTTGGGGGTGCTGATCTACGAGCTCCTGTACGGGACTACGCCGTTTAAGGGGGGTAACAAGGAGAGCACCCTGCGCAACATAGCTTCGAGCAAGCTGGTGAGGTTCCACGTGGCGGAGAGAGAGGAGGAGGGGATGACCGAGGCAAGAGACCTAATCGAGAAGCTCCTGGTGAAGGACCCGAGGCGGCGGCTGGGTTGTGCTGGAGGGGCGACGGACGTCAAGCGCCACCCATTCTTCGACGGGATCAAGTGGCCGCTAATCAGGACCTACCGCCCACCCGCAGAGGTCCGGGGGCTGATGGCCGGGAGGAAGGCGAGGTCAAAGTCAAAGGGCCAAGACCACGTGAGCCACATGGCTGGTAGCCACAGGAGGCGGCGTTGGTGGTGGAGGAAGGGCCTCGCGTTCCTCATGAGGGCAAGAGGGTCAAAGCACACTTATTACCGCTCCGGGAGTTACAATTCCAACCACAGTAACGGCAACTATTACCGTTACTATGCCCTTAATAAGAGCCGGAGATCAGATTGAATATTTGCCTTTCCCAAGATCACCACCACAAAAAGCTTAGTAGTGCTGCATGAAGTCTCGTTTCTCTTTAAATTTTAATCTTCAATGGATAGTCGAGTTAGGTCGTGGGAAGCAACCAAAATTGTATCAGTTTTGGTGGGTGAAATTAGTTGATTGTGTACATTACATATACAGTTGAGAAGTACATTGTACATGAATCAGACAGAGTGATACAAAATGAAAGTTTCTTGCCCTTTTGCTCCTGAAAGAATTCCATGACGATCTTTTTTAGCTTAATTCCCCGACCTTTACGTTCTCGATCGATATTGACAGGTTTCGGGTTCTGCTCCAATTTATGTTATTAGGAATGTCTTATTTTGCTTGAAACTGGTGTATTCATGATAACAGAGTCTTGAAACTTGGACCGGATTTCCCATCCAGTCTGGTTTTACAGGACAAAGTCATCGAAGCTACGTATGTAGCACTTTTCCATCACATGCAGCAGTAAATCTTGAATCTTGATTATGTACCTTAGATGTTGCAACCGTATGAACTGGCGACTGCCGACATTGGACTTCGAGTACGGGAAATCAATCAGCTTCACGGGACCAAAATCCCCGACACGTAGCTCGAGCAAGTTGTCCTACAGTTTGTGTGTTGGCTCGCGGACAACTGTTCTTCTCCTGAGCTCCCGTTTTCATGTATTGTTATAGGAGAAGCACCGATTCCTGGTGACGGCAGAATCCTAGAGTCCTGCGTTCAATTGCCCTACAGATGCTCACCATGAAGATCAGATCGGAAACATTTATCCTATTATCATTGAAATGAGGTTCACAATCTTCTCCCTGGAGGAGCCCGCCTTCAAGGAACTCAGTCCAGGTGCCAGAGCAGAGGCCCTGTTGGAGGGAGGGATTGTTGCTCCAGGTGCCGTCCATGGAGCCCCTCTACTTCGAGCGGAGTTTGGGAGGTTGATCCTCGGGAAATTCGGGGAGTTATTTCGCAAACTTCGAGAGCTCTGAGTTCACAATCTCCACAAGTTCTACGGGTCAAGGCCTGCCAAACCGCACACGGTTCATTGCAGGATGACTCCTAAAAGTCATTTCCTTGCTTTGAATTTCGAATTTCACGAATCCATTGATCATTTCAGTTCTGAGTCCTTGCACCGTCGTTTGTGCTTTAATTCCTTTCCCTTCCTTTCATCTGTTCTTGCAATTTGGAAAGTTTCTGTCTTATATCTGCGTCCAACATGTCTCCGATAAAACTGATCAGGAAGAGACCTCACCAATAGTCATCATCCTACTCTGAAGTAAGGAAGATTATGACTTCATTGAGTTTTTCTTAATCTACATAGACACGGGGCTCTATTTACTTATAGGAGACGATGAAATCGACGGACTGCACCACAAATACGTATCAAGACACCACACTTCATGACGACATGAGTCATGTAAGATTACTTGCAGAAACTCTCGGTACGACGCCCTTCTAATTTTTCACCGTCAGATACAACTCTTCGGGATCCCAATATTGATTCTATTAGTAATCACTCGATCCCAAACCTCTTCCTGAGTTCCAAGATGAACCCGTAGACCTTCTCCTGGTCGGGAAGAGACTTGGAGACGCTCTCCTTCTCCAGGCACCTCTTGGCCCAGGAAACCAGCTTAGGGCACTCAGCCTCTATGCTGAAGTTCCCACAGGTCTCGTAGGCGTAGAACCAGCTATAGAACGGGACAAGAACCACGTCCACAAACCCGAAGCTCTCGCCCCCGAAGTAAGGCCTGTCGCCGAGCTCTGCTTCCAACAGCTTGAAGCACTCTATGAGCTCCTTCTTGGCTGCCTCCTGTTCTTCCCCCTTCGTAGCCCACAACTTCCGACCGAGATCATATATCTGCACAGAAGCACTGTCGTGGATCAGAACTTCACAACACAATAACTGCAACCTATAAATAGGATGCAACCGCAGTGCTTTACCTTCTTCTCGACATAGTCAGCCCAGAACCGAGCATGTGCTCTCGCATAGGGATCAGAGGGCAGCAGAGGGTACTCATCTGGCCACGCCTCGTCCAAATACTGAAGCGCGATGACTGACTCACAGATAGGCTTACCGTTGTGGATGAGGACGGGGATCTTCTTGTGGACCGGATTCGACTTCAAGAGGAGTTGGCTCTTGTTCCGTAAGTCCTCTTCCCTGTACTCGTAATCGATTCCCTTCTCGGCCAGGGCAATCCTCAGCCTCATCCCAAAAGGGCTGGGCCAGAAATCCAGCAGAATCACCTCCTTCCCCGACATCGTCCTGAACCAACAACTACAATCTCAATAAGGTTTGGGGCAGCTCTCCGAGGTTTTCATTCGGGTTGTTCGGGAACAAGAAAGTGTATTTAATGTGAAACCAATAGGCGATGACGACGGTGAACTTGAGGTGGAGCATTCACATGTCCAATAGTCCGTCAATGTCTTCGAGGACTTTCCGAAGATGCCTTACACGTCCAATCGCATTTCCATGCTTTCAAAATCAGCAACTTGCCTGTCATTTTTCCTGACCACTTCACGCATCAGGACAACTGGGAAGAAACACTGAGGCCCCGCAAAAGGGACATGTGAATGCGACATTTGATTGTCGCCGACGAACAGTATCCGGATATGCATCGACTCACTCTCTCAGAGTGGACCCTATGCACTGCTAAACCTTACGTACAAGGGACGTGTCACATACAGTAAATGGGCTTTATTTCCCTCAACGAAGCACTGTGGGCCGAATGGATTTTTTCAGAAAGTAATGGGCCTACTTTAGGCCCATTGTAGCTGGCCATTGCCCTTTTTTGGGGGGTGGGGGAGGGACAACAGGACAGTGAATGCTCTCACATTTTTGGCCCACAGAAGGTTGTCTGATACCATGGACTTGTCTCGATTAGTGTTTAAGAGGTCTTACCTCCGATTCATGCACGTCCTTATCTTCTTCTAGGCCCAAAATCGCTAACAGGTAATTCGAGAATTCCACCGGGAAGATGAGCATTGGCTCAAGCGGAAAGTGCTCTCCAAGGCCCCCATTTCCCATGTACTGGAATGGGAGAAAGCTCCTCGATCTGGTGACAGCAGAATCCATACAGAGAGAGTATCACCATATTCCGGGGCCCAAGTGTTCCATGTAATTTTAAATCGTATCGTCACTGCGTTGAGGCTCCTATCATCGTATTTCACAACTGAACTGATCATTCTCAGCTCTGTGTTCTATCTGCATCCGGCATGTCTTCGAGAAAATTGAGGAGGAACAGATCTCGCCATCCTGCTCTGAGGCATGGAAGATGCCAGCTTCATCGAGGGTATCTTGTTATCAACAAGAATTCAGTTCAGATAATCGAAGAAACATTTGCGCCGCTAGATGTCATGCGGTAACAGTTCAGCGAATATACAGCAAGTCGAAACCACGTCAACATGGGTCTCCATGAACTTGTAAGAAAGAACAGAATCCATATTTTGCATAACAGATACGTATCAAGATGCTACACATTATGATGACACGAGCCACGAGACGCACGTGACGTTATTTGCGGAGACCCTTGGTACAATGCCCTTTTCATTATTCACCACCACACCCAGATTCTTGGGGATCCTGATATCGTATAAGTTAGCAGTTACTCGATCCCGAACATCTTCTTGAGTTTCAAGACGAACCAGTAGACCTTCTCCTGGTCAGGAAGAGACTTGGCGACGCTCTCCTTCTCCGAGCACCTCCTGGCCCAGGAAACCAGCTTGGGGCACTCCGCCTCTATGCTGAAGTTTCCACAAGTCTCATAGGCGTAGAACCAGCTATAGAATGGGACAAGGGCCACGTCTACGAACCCCAGGCTCTCTCCCCCGAAGTAGAGCTTGTCCCCGAGCTCTACCTCCAGTAGTTTGAAGCACTCTATGAGCTCCTTTTTGGCTGCCTCCAGTTCTTCCCCTTTTGTTGCCCACATTTTCCGGCCGAGATCATATATCTGCATAAAAGCACTGTCATGGATCGGAGCTCGAATACAACATAACTGACAAGCCATTGGAAGAACAAGAGACATAACAATCACGTGCTTTTATACGGCCACGTTGCTGTACCTTCTTGTCGATATAGTCAGCCCAGAACCGAGCGTGGGCTCTCGCATGGGGATCAGAAGGCAGCAGAGGTGACTTGCCGGGCCACACCTCGTCCACATACTGAAGCGCTATGAGCGACTCGCAGACTGGCTCGCCGTTATGGATGAGGACAGGGATCTTCTTGTGGATCGGATTCAACTTCTGGAGGAGTGGGCTCTTGTTCATTATGTCCTCTTCCCTGTACTCATAAGCTATCCCTTTCTCCGCCAGGGCAATCCTCAACCTCATCCCGAAAGGGCTGGGCCAGAAATTCAACAGAACCACTTCCCCCTTGGACATCCTCACGAGCTGGCAACTATGATCTCAATAAGGTTTCGAGCACTTGCTGAGGTTCTCGTTTGGTTTTGTTCGAGCTCACCCACATAAGTGGTTATTTATAGAGAATCCAGATGATGATGACAGGGGCGAAGTTTTGAGGCTGACCTGTCACAGGAGTTTGACAATGTTCTCCTACGACTTTCTGAAGATCTCTCACAAGAAGATGTCAAATTGCATTTGCTTGCCTCATACTGCTACTTGCTATTCTTTTTACAGGAGTTTGACAATGTTCTCCTACGACTTTCTGAAGATCTCTCACAATAAGATGTCGAATTGCATTTGCTTGCCTCATACTGCTACTTGCTATTCTTTTTCTTTCTGCCATCTTTCCCCGCAGGGAAAACGAAGGCCAGAGAAGGAACATGTGAAAGTGACATGAATTCTCATCGAATGTACGTAGGATATTCATTGACTTACTCTCACAATGTTATCCTACGGACGAGAGATGTCATCGGCCTCCCAAATTGTGATAAACACATACGACCAGACATGACATCCAGCCGCATGTATTATAGAACCTTACGAACGAGAGACGTGCCAGATATTAAAAAAGATAGTGTCCATGGGCTTATTATCCATTCCCACTTGTCCAGATTTGTCAACTGGCGCATTACCTCATTGATGATGTCATAATAACCAACAACCAGACGGTCCAACGATTAATTTTATATCCTCTATAATCAATCCTTCATCTTATATTCATCCCTAAGTCTCTCACGGGGTCTATTCTGATCTTACTCTAAAATCCTCTTCTTCCATAAGCTCTCGTGGGTCCAACCCATTCATTCTCGAGCCCACATAGGGTCGATAGCTAGATAACTCAGTGTGAAGCAGAGGATGAGACGCTCACTGGCTGTGGGACGCCATGGACGAGACCACTGTAAGTGGGTTTTCCTTCCCTCGAGGAAACACAAGTGGGCCGCCAAATGGGCTTTACCTTCAAAATTTATGGGCCAACGATTGTCCATTTCCTATTTGAGGGGACAATGCATGCATGCTCTTTCCGGCAAAAGTGCCACGTTGATTAAATTTTGATAATGGCTCGTAACGACAGGTTGAGTTTCCTTATTTGACAACAGGAGATAATTCATGCTTCCATTGCACTGAATTAACAGTGAAACTCGCAAGACCACGCGTAATCACGTTAAGAGTAGGGTTTGACCCGGCCCAAGACGGCGTGGTCCAGTTCGGGTCCGGCGGGTCAGGCCGAAGTTGCCTTTCCATACACACAGTACTCCATCCAAATCACTGAGGAAACCCTAGTCCCTATGTGTGCGTTATTTACCTGGAGTGGATGTGCAATGACCGATCAAAGTGCATCATTAGACCCCGATTCTCGCTTTCCGGACACCTAAAATAGAGATGAACAGCCGTGACCGTCTTATCTCCCTACGTACCAGATTGTCGGCAGCGGTTCATGATTTATCGTCTAGTCTGATTGATAGATAGCACCTGATTAATGCATTTTTTTTTCCAGGCGGGGTCGTTGATGTCCGATCAGTGTGACCGACGAGGCGTCGAGGATGGGAAGGACCAAGGAAGCAGCCTAGCACCCCGGGACACGTCTCGGAATGCGTGGTCGGTGGAAAAGGGGTCTCTCCGGTGTCGGAGGATGGAATCTGGGACCGACTTTGTCTTGTCACGCGCGGAAAGTGGGAGGAGGGTCGTTAGTGCTTGGCGGCAGTTTTAAGCCGTTGGAACTATTAATTACCAGGTTTACTATTTAATATAAAAGAAAAAAAGAAAAAACAGACGTAATATAATAATTTAAAATTTTAATTTATTCGATTTTTATTATTAAAATATCATTTATTTCTTTCTTTCTTTCATCCTTTCTAACTCGTCAATGTCGGGTGCGACTGAGAAAATTGGGAAAAGGAAAAATAATATGTTATCAATGCTGTCTCCCTTTGTAAGATATGATGCTGACCGGTCGGATTTGCATTAACTAAGGGCGGTTTTATCGACTGTTCCCATAAATGGGTGGCCTAAGTGGAAAACGCGGTCTCCTGAATGCGCGACGGTTCCTTGAGCGAGCATGAGAATTTTAGCTTTTGATTTTCTGGATAACTCATGCTCTAACGGTAATAAATCAACATAAATTGATTAAAATAAATCAATACATTATTATTTAAATAAGTCTCAAGTTTTAAGTGATGTAAAAGGAAACATATTATATTTATAATTGTAAGGTTTGTTTCCTAGAAATTGAGTGATGTCAAAATAAGGTAGCAATGCCGTGTCTAAACAATCCGTGTAAGAAAACTCTCACCTCATAATTCACCCGTTTAATCCGTATAAATTAAACGTATCCAAACATACATAAATGTGTCAATTATAAATGTGCACTATTAATATGTTTAATATAATAATAATAATAATAACAATTCGATGAAAATATTTAATTTATAATTATCATAATAAAATATAATAAATAAAATTTAACACATTTAGATAATAAATTAAATTAATAATAAACACAATTAAATAAGTGAAATATGTAAATATATTTAATACATATTTAAATATATTTAATTAGATAAAATTAATTATATCTTATTGAATTACACAATTTAACATAATTCAATCCGAACCTGTTTAATTCCGTGTCATATGGGGTCATATTTGGTCAAAAATTACCGGCCCTGTGTCAAAAGATACGCACGGGAATATATTCCTGCTAATTAAATCAAGAGAGAGGATTAGCTGAGGATATGGACGAGACAAAGGTCGTTTTTGTTAGGCGTACTGAGTAGAAATTTTAGCCAGATTCCCTTAATTTACACGTCCTTGTATTCTTACCACGCGACACCTTAGTTCACTCTCTTGTTAATTAATTTACTTACATGTAATCCATTTTTATTTACAGTAACAAGGGAGGCCACTAGGAGCTATAGTTTTAAAAAACGGATGGGATTGGCCGATTTGACGGGGAACCGGCCACTCATTCGGTCCGGTTCCTATAAAAGATTCAATTGCACTTTCAATGGGGTCAACTCCGGTTAAATTGGCCGGTTCTCAATCCGATCGGTGAACTCAACTGAATCGGTGAAAAAACCGGCCGACTTAAAATTAAAAAAATAAAAATATATTATAATATACATATTTTATTTTACTATAGTTATATTTATATTTTATATTAAATTTTTATTTAATATAATTATTATATTAATAATTTTTATTATAAATCATATTTAAATTATGATATTATATAAATTTATTAATAATATTACTTATTAAATATGCAGTCCGACCCATGAATAAATAAATGAACTTATGCTTACACCGATTACCGGTCTGGTCCAATTTTAAAAACTATAGTATGAGCAATATAATTATGAATTTATTGAATCAGTTTGTGACATCTTAAAATCTCAAAAGTGAATAAGGCATGCATATCTCATGACTCGGAACGAAATTATACCGTTCAATTTCAGTATTGTAGCTAAACTTTAGAATAGGGGATTTCATTGACTTACGAGACGTGAACCGAACCTGGAGGTTTGGAGATCAATGAAAGCTTCTGATCGGGAAAAAAAAAAACTTAGTGAAGCTAGTCTTGTCCCAGAGGTTAGCCACAGACTTTGGGGGATGGGTCCCGCCGGCCAGCGTGTCCGAGTGGGTAGTCAGCTCTGGGCCGACAGCGCATGTCGGTCAACAAAGCAATGGTGGGCCCGCGGACAAGAAGTGCCGGCAAGGAACGGACCATCGTTGCGTTCCAAAGCCCATTCGGCATCTGAGCTGAAAACTGTTTTTGCGTTGAAAACGTCGAGTACAAATTTCACCGATTATAATCAACGATGGCGTTGGAACACGAGATCAGCTAAAATTACGGGGGAGTTATCCGACTTATGGGTACTCCAGATGGACTTCTTGACGGTTGACGTGGACACGGCTGCCTCCTACTCGGTCCCGCCACGTAAGCACACGTCTAATTCGTAGCTGATATTTAACACCGCACCAAAGCCAACCCCCCAGTCCACATCACCTCTTTTTCCCCATGTCTCGTTTTGTGATCCTCCCCAGTAGTATCTATCACAGCGACTTGCCCAATCATTCCCCGCATTGCGATCTCCATGGCACACTTGTCACGAAACTATTGCCGATCGGATGCTTCTACTCATCCAACCTGGATCGTCCATATGTCCTTACCGCATGGCACAACATATATATATATTTATATAGCTCGGGCACGGATCCGCACCGGTCAATTATGTGAAAGAAAAGGGATCGAATGACATGACTTGTACACGAATTCAACCACGTCACTTAAATTGAACCCCTCTGAAAATGAGTAAACATTGAAAGACGGTTCTCTTCTTTCCTTACCTGCCATCCAAGAACGGTTAGAGTGACTTTAGTTCATTGTAATAATTATATTACGATATAAAGTTAAATTATATAAAAATCAGTATAGTATATTATAACATTTAATATTATATAAAATCAGTACACCACCATTCCTCTCTCTCTCTCCCCTCTCTCTCAATATTCTTCCCTGTCTCCACCAACGCCTCCGGCTGCCCCTTCCCCCTCTCTCGGTGCAATATCAAACATGAGAATTAGTAAGTTAATGGTGGTGGGACCCTTAATGTAATTGGAAATTTCTTTATCTGTTAGATATAAAGTGATTATAGGAAATCGGTGGTAATTCGGTAACTTATTTTGGTTCGAAAAAAATTATTACACTTCACAGGCTCCTAGTTAGTTTTTTTTTTGTCTTCTTTGACCGTGTCCCGAATTTGTCTTTTCCCATAATTTTCCCCTTCGATTCGTGTTGGGTGGCTACAGTGGATAGACCGAAATCTCCTTTTTCTACATTGCATTATTGCACATTAGGAATCCAAAGCGCGAAGGAAAAAAAAACGGTGTTTAGAGGGATCATTTTCTTTGACCATTGTGGCTTTGAATGGTTTTAAAATATACACAAACTGTTATTGAGAAAATATTGGACCATTACTGATTCAGCTCGAGATGGGTCGTCTCACTTAAGGTTAAAGTTCTCATAATATAGATTTTTTCTATTTAAAATATTCAAATATGAGATATTATTTTGGATGGAATTCTCTGTGTCCATCACCTCAAATCTACAAAATTTCATGTGTCTTGGTTATAGTTCGATTTCATGTTTCATTGATCCGTCGGAATAAATTCTTTTGATTACGAATTTCTTTTATTCACAATATCCAGTGTATAAAACCTTTCAAAAAAAGAATAGATTCCGAAGAACAACGTCGATTAACTCACAGTGGTGGTGATATTATTACCGTAAATTGCTGTTTTAAATGTAGTCTAGTTCGGGTTGGTTTGTTGGCGCATGGCAGTATTTCAGGTGCAAGCCGGTGGGCTGGTCTTCGACGACTCCAATAATAAAATTTCCCGCCCGGGTGATTGCTCAATTAAAATAATAATTTAACCTACGACCTGAAGGGAAATTTTTTTTTTCAATATTGTAAATGACCGAAATTGCCCACTCGATTACGCAGGACAGACTGCATCAAAATTCATGTCCCCCATAAGCGAATTAAGTCATTTTCAAATGAGCCGGAACATTGCGGATGATGAGTCATGTCCCAAAACCATAGTTTAAAAAACCGAACCGGGTCAGCTAGTTGACCGTTTCAACCGGAACCGGCTAAAAGACCCAACTGGACTTTTAATGAGGTCAACTCCGGTGGAATCGGTTGATTTTCGGTCCGAATGGTGAACTCAATTGAACCGATAGAAAGACTGGCCGACTTAAAATTATAAAAATAAAAATAAAAATATTATAATGTACATATTTTATTTTTATAGATTTTTATTTATATTTTATGTTAAATTTTTATTTAATATAATAATTATATTAATAATTTTTATTATATATCATATTCAAATTATGATATTATGTAAATTTATTAGTAATATTATGTTATTAATACTATTTATTAAATATACGATTTAACTTATTGAACCCCCGATCCGACCCATGAACCTATGCTTATACCGATTCCCGATCCGGTTTAGTTTTAAAATCTATACCCAAAACTGAATACCCACCCACAGACTTGAGGACATGTCATAATTAATCACCAAATACTTCAATGATTAAAAAAATAGATTTAATTGATTATATCGTCCTACACTTGAAATTGACGGGTTTTTTAGCTTTTTTTCTTATTAGCGAGACGTTTTATAGCTAATTTTTTATATTATTTTTCTTTTAAATATACATTTTTTTAAACGAACAAAAAAAACCCTAAAAAAGTTGATGCCAAGATGCATTGATTTAAGGGCATGCCACGTTTAATCATCATCAAGCACTCGAATAAAGTAGAGCTCGAATTAGTCGAGAGAATCTCACTCACGTTAGCTAGATTGCAATCTTCATTCCCATTACCAGAGTGTATTCATTTAGGCGTATTATTATGATCAATTATAAAAAAAACATACGTGATTTCCATAGATTAGTGCTGCCCATGTGCACCCAACAAAAACTAACGTATTTTAAAACGTCGGTGTGCTCTAATTTATACATACAAACAAAGTATAAAACCGCACACACATGTAATGGTTACGTATGTTTTTGTCTGTCATTGATTATTAGAACTTCATTTCTCTAATCTCTTGTTAGGAAATATATATATATATATATATATGATCAAAAGATTTTTAGCCCCTTAACAAGACTATTTGACTTGAATCGAGATGTTATGTATTCTTTTCTGCGTAGTTTGAGGAGGGGCCAAAAAATATTTCACATAAAAGTTGAATCGCTATAGCAGACCCATATGATCCAGCAGACAGGACTGCCCAACATTGCCGAGACTGTCTCGAGCACTCCCCACTCGATTGTCTCGATAGGGCAAATGGCCGGTCATACGATTTCTCGACCAGAGACCGACTAATAATTATACACGTCGCTTTTTTGTATATGTTTCAAATTATGAACCCTCCATGGACCCATCAGAGGGGAACTGGTGGGAGAGCAATGTTCCCTTCCCTCTCTCTAGTCTTCGAATTTCCATAAAAACTTTGGATATATATATTATATCTTTATTTTTCAGATAATTCAATTGATTTTTTGTCTCTCTATTCTCACTAACAATTCAAAAGCAGAGGTACGTGACATGGCCTCACGATGTATGCCATTCGGGTTCACAGTGCATCATTCATATATATATATATATATATATAGGTTTGAGTAAGTGAGGAGCAACCGACGGTGGATCGGGACCCTGTCAAAGCCTAACCCCAAAAATACAAAACTCTCTTCCCTCTCTCTCCGCCCATCAATCCACCGGAAATACAAGAGAACCCTAAAAATACAGGGAAGAGTTGAATCGGGTCATATCACATCAAGTTCAGCCACATGTTTCATTTCAAATTCACAAAATTGACGGTTCAGATTCTACGGTGGACTAACCCCCCCAAAAAAAGAACTCAAGCCGGCACATTCTGACATGAAGTTGCTCAGACATAAAACGATAATTCTGAAAATTTAATTTTCCCTACTTTATCCCCAGAGGGTCTCAAATATATCAAGACCCCGATGTCAATCGGACAGGGTGGAGGTCCCTGCACCCACAGCACGACCGCCTGCCCATGAGCCATGTGAAAGGTGGCCCCGAGGGTGTTCTTGCCGGTAAGGAGTCGACTGCAGAATGAACGAGATGGTTCCCGTTCTCGTGACCTCCCTAATTTCTAAAATTTGGTTCCCCATTTCACATGTGTCCATAAATCAAGTCCCTTAAAACGGAAAAAAAAAACAACGATCACTTTAGGTTTTTATATGAATTGGGTGGCAAGTGAAGCAAGTTTAGAGCACTAATTGATACTTACTGGCACTAACAACCCCTACTAGAAATGGCCAACATCACTAATATAATTCATGGCGGTTGAGCAATACTAATCCACAGAACCCTCTCGCCGCTAAAGCTTTCCAACTCTCATTTAAAAAAAAAAAAGTTTTCCATCGTGTGGCACAACTTTAAGAGGGCCACGATGATAATTACAATTAATTAACTGTAAGCTAACAAAAAGTTGGGGTTGGTGGGAAATCAAACCCATAAATTTAGAATGAGATACTATGAAAATGAGGTTAAATATTGAACATGATTCTATCATCAACGATAATAATTAAATTTAAAATCTCTTAATCTAATCTTTTTTTTTTCGAGGACCACACTTTTAAAATTTAAACTCATTGTCATAGTCAGTATTAGTGTTAACCTTTTGGTTAATCCCCGATGATAAGAAAAGAAAATTAGTGAATTTTTTTAATTGAGATTAAGAAATAGGTTTTATTTGCCTAGTGCACCTTTGTCACCGGCCGACACACACACACACAGTACTTATGAATGTCTTTTTTCTTTTTATATAATTATTGAATTCGTCATGTAGTTCATTACAAGCAAGCCATTACGTGTTTGTTTGTGATTTAACAACTAATTACTGCATGCTTTATGCTGTTTTGGAGTCATCCATGACATTGGAAAGACCAATCACATTTCGTACATTGGACAATATGTATCGGACAATATTAGGAGGAAGGGATATGATTGTTTTTTCAGGATTGGGAAAAGGCATTCATGTTCCAAGGAAATGATATCTATTGAAAGGTGCACAAGGATGTTTATTAGGAACCTTTCTTATATTGGAAACAAGGAGGACGTGTTATGATGGGGCTTGGGGACCTCTTCTTTGAACGATTCATGGAATGGGATGCTCAACTTTCATTAGATACATATATTTATATATAAACTTATATAAATTCATGAATTTATGTGATGTATAAAAAAAAATGAAAGTATTCATATTTGGGGGGGGATGATATCTATGGAAGGAAGAAGAAGAGGAACTGGGAATCTCTTAGGCATACCTAACTCATATGTAGATGTGGCAACATAAAGAAGAAGCGATAAGAATTATTCTCATAGTTTTTAAGCTATGGAAAATACACTTATCAGTAAACACTCTTACTTGGCTCAAATGGCAGGTCTAACAGATAATCTTTTTTCTTTTTCTCCCGAGTTTGACCCTTGTCGATTATAAAATTAACTAGGACAACCATATTATGTGGTCTTGTCGGACAGGATCATCAAAGGGAGTTTCTGTTTTCAGGGTCTCCCCCATTCTACACTGATTGATCAGGGGAAGCTTCTTTGATTTTGGACTCCAATTAGTCATGGATTTCTCTTTTGTCTCCAAACATAGAGAAGCCCTAGTTACTGATTATTTTCTTTCCTTTAATTAAAGAATTTGCCCTTGCACAGAGCATGTAGGATATTTTATTTGTCGAGATGAAGGGACCACCGAATAAGTTGAGAGTGATGCGAGGTTAGGCCACGGTGAGCTCATCATGTCATCATCCCATCTCTTGATCAGATCGCATGTCCAATCTGGTCGTTATTCAAGGAGCTCGAGAGCAACTTAGATCGAGCAATGGAGATCATATTCTCTTGTACCAGCGCTCTCTCCCTGCAAGGAAAACTCGGAAATAATTAACACTTTGTAATGACTAGGAAATGATATCATGGTCGAGCTGTTCCATTATAGGATGGATGTATGAATTACATACATACATACATGTATGTATGAATAAGAAATTAACGGCACGTTTCATGGCAAGTTCACGAATATGGTAAAATCGTTCGAGTGGGGGATACCCCCACGAAGATGGGAGGCAAGCGTGTGCGGGTGGGGGCGGCGGTGATGCTGACCTTGATTTTCATGGACACGGTGACTTGTGAGTCCGCCATGGAAACCCACCACGTGGAGCTGCTGGCCCCGCTCCAAAGAGGGTCGAACGCGGGTTTCGTACACCCTTAATGAGAAAGGCAGAGAGAGTGGACGTACGGGAACAGTGTGTCACGTACGTAGTGTAGCGTTGATCTTCAACCGGGATCTGAGAATTTCTTAGCTTGGATCCTGAGAGTACTGGATATAATTGTATTCACTCCTCTAGAAAATGGACCAATGACATAGCTCACAGGGAATTCGACCAATTAGGTAGCGCAAGAGCGCACAGTTGTGCCTATGTCTATGCGTGTGCTTCGAAAGTGTTTAGTTACGTGGAAGTTTAATGGCGTGATCAACGCGGGAGTTGGTAGATGTGGACGTGTCATGGGAGAGTCAATGCCTTCCCACCCTCTTCGATCACACTAGTCCTTTGCTAGCCTCGGGATATGACTGAGCATTATTTATTATTAATTTTACATGAGCAAATGTATTTTTAAAAAAATAAAAAGAAAAATAAATAAATCTTATGAATGACAGATTAACTAATGATTCTTTGGGTCTAAGATGGAAGGGATGACGTTGGATTGAGCTTTTTCTTCTCACTTATTTTCCTTGAATTTAATTACGTTTAGTTAATTCTTAATTAAGAAGGGTCGTTTCTCTCCCAGTGCATTAATTTATTTGTAACACGTGGTCTTCTCTGACAAGTCCCACTTCGTCACTCTGCCTATAAATACACCCTCTCTATCTTCCACAGCATCTTCCCTCCACAACCTCGCTCGACTTCTCTCTCTCTCTCTCTCACTTTTCCACTCGATTTCTGTCAGCATTCAAAATCAACGCAAGAAATCTCCCAAAATCAAACCACAACAATCTTCTGAAGCAAGTAACAAGGCAAGGGAAGCAACTCCAATGGCTGCTGTAGCTCCAACGAGCAGTTCGTGGGTCCTCGGAAGATCAAGATTTCTGGGTTCTCCTCCTTCCTCACAGAGGTCTTTCTTGAAGCTGGGCTTTGGCCCTTCTCCTTCAAGGCCCAACTCCATCTCCCGCTCTCTCCACTCGCCTTCCATACTCTACTTCCCAGCTTCATCGACCTCCACTGGTGCCCCTGTGGAGACACCCAATTCGACTTCTCCAGCTCCTTCCTCTTCCCCACAGCCTCAAAGTTTGAACTTGCTGCAGCGGGCGGCCTCGTTGGCCCTCGATGGCGTGGAGTCGGTCCTCGTGGCGCACGAGCGGGAGCACCCGCTTCCGAAGACCGCCGACCCCCGCGTCCAGATCGCGGGGAACTTCTCCCCCGTCCCCGAGCAACCAGTCCAGCAGTCCCTCTCGGTAACGGGGAGGATCCCAGAGTGCATCCAGGGCGTATACGTGCGGAATGGGGCCAACCCGCTCCATGAGCCTGTCGCCGGTCACCATTTCTTCGATGGGGACGGGATGATCCACGCGGTCCGGTTTTCAGGGGGCTCTGCCAGCTATGCTTGCCGTTTCACCGAGACCCACCGGTTTGTCCAGGAGCGATCTGCTGGCCGGCCTGTGTTCCCAAAGGCGATTGGCGAGCTCCACGGCCACTCAGGGATCGCCCGGCTCCTCCTGTTCTATGCTCGAGGGCTTTTCGGCCTCCTGGACCCGACCCAAGGGCTTGGTGTCGCGAACGCGGGCCTTGTATACTTCAACAAGCACTTACTGGCCATGTCCGAGGACGACCTGCCGTACCATGTCCGAGTCACGCCGAGCGGAGACCTCAAGACCGATGGCCGGTACGACTTTGATGGTCAGCTGAGCTCGCCCATGATCGCCCACCCGAAAATTGACCCAGTCTCTGGGGATCTCTTCGCTCTCTCCTACGATGTTGTACAGAAACCATATCTCAAGTACTTCAAATTCTCCCCGGACGGAAAGAAATCTCCTGACATCGATATACCATTAGCAGAGCCAACCATGATGCACGATTTTGCGATCACCGAGCGGTTCATCGTGATCCCCAATCAGCAAGTTGTGTTTAAGCTGCCCGAGATGATATGGGGCGGCTCCCCGGTGGTGTACGACAAGGAAAAGGTCTCGAGGTTCGGTGTCCTAGACAGGAACGCCCGGGATGCCTCGGGGATTAAATGGATCCCAGTCCCTGACTGCTTCTGCTTCCACTTGTGGAATGCATGGGAGGAGCCAGAGACCGATGAGGTCGTGGTTATCGGGTCGTGCATGACCCCACCTGACTCAATCTTCAACGAGTGCGATGAGAGCCTGAAGAGCGTCCTATCAGAGATCAGGCTGAATCTCAGGACGGGGAAATCAACCCGCAGGCCCATAATCCCCGAGACCGAGCAAGTGAACCTGGAGGCCGGGATGGTGAACCGGAACCACCTTGGGAGGAAGACCCGATTCGCTTACTTAGCTCTTGCTGAGCCCTGGCCTAAAGTCTCTGGATTTGCTAAGGTGGACCTCTCGACGGGAGAAATAAGGAAATACATGTACGGCGAGGAAAGATACGGTGGGGAGCCTCTGTTTCTCCCTCGAGGCCCCAATTTGGAAAGAGAAGATGACGGATATATACTAGTCTTCGTGCACGACGAGAAGGAGTGGAAGTCGGAGCTTCAGATTGTGAATGCAGTGACTCTTCAGCTCGAGGCCACTGTTAAGCTTCCTTCTCGGGTTCCCTACGGTTTCCATGGTACGTTCATAAGCTCCAATGACCTGGTTGGGCAGGCCTAGCAGGCTACGGTTCCGTAGGCCGAGGTGTTCAGAGATATAAGCTACTCTTAGAATAAGTGTACGTATACAGATTCGGGAACTACCAGAGGGATGGTTTCGGAAATGTCCCCGGAGTTTCCTCCAGGATGTTGTTCCTCTTTGTGCTCTGTTTCCGGTTAGTTTAAGATTGGAAGGAGGGAGTCTTGAGGAACCAGCTAGTAGCTGTTGTATATATGTATTGGTCGAAGCTCAGCTGGTTCCTTCTTGTTCTCTCTCCCCTTGTGTATGCGAAAGAAAAACATAATACTACTCTACATCATCACTGTTCATTTCCTACTCTGTTCTTCTAATTGAACTCAAAAGTCTTTCCTAGCATAGTTGACTAATCCGGATGTAAATCCAGGGATTCAGAAGCTTGTAAACATCAAATTTAGAGAATTTTACCAGATTCGAGTACCCTTTTACGCCCTGTCTGCCCCTGTTTCTGCCGATTTCATGCAGTGGAATGGACCAGTCAGTGTTAGTGAGAGCACTTGATTCCAAGTCGTACATAGCCGCAGTCAATCCACCCATAATACGACAGACAGAAGACAATGAAGATCCAGAAAATGAAAGCTTCGCCTGTGGGGGACGGTTCTTGTTTAATCTATTGTGACCTATTCCATATTGTTACCTACATATGCATAGTACTACCTAAAAGGGTCACAAGTGGATCACTACTTTAAATAAAGTCATTGAAGCTCACTTAGATAGATTCACCTTTTTCTTTTCCCTATCGTTAATGGGAGGAAGGAGAAAGTTCAGATAGGGTGTTGATCCCCGATTGGTGGCTTTCCCGATCGTTAGGTGCATAACTCGGCCAATCATGTGGCGCAACATCATAGTACAGGCCATATGGAATGGACAAATTAAAAGAATTGCCCTCTTTTTCCTTTTCATCTTTGTGCTCCATTAAGGCTTTCATCAAGTGGGGTGCAAAAGCGTGATTTGACTCGGTAACTGTCTGATCATTTCTCCTCAACCTGGAGGGCGACATGGCGCTTGGGAACGCAGAGAAGTCAACTTTGCAGGGAGCACTTACGTCCGCTGTTAGATTAGGTTAAAGCCGTGTTGCTGGTGATGTTTTCTGCTTAGTCAGGTTGGTCCTGCAAACAGTTCTTGAAATTTTGGTGAATGCCCAAGATTTGAAAGTCTCAAGCAAGCAAGAGAGCTTCTGTTACCATACCGAAATTCGTTCTCTTGTGAATAGTTCGGGTCATTTTTTAACCTTGTTGTTGACGCTTGCAGCTACCATTATTTGCGTGCACATGTGCCTAGGAGAAGCCTGTCAACGGCAAGGGCTGGAAAAAGAAAGAATTATGAGATAATGTTAGCAATACTTCAACTTGCCCAATTTGCTCTCCGTGATCATCCAATTCTTATCCGGAGATTCCGTGGCAATGGTTGCGTGACTCCAATCTTCTGTAACTCTACTCTTGTAACATCGAAACCAGTATGCCCCAGTCCTAGACGATGACAGAATCTTGTACTGAAGAGAGAGAGAGAAAAATCAGCAGAAACATTAAGATACAGAAGCTTGGTTTGGCTTCTGGGATAGGCTATATCGGCGTCCATTGTCTCATAGATCATAAAACATAAAACTATCACGTTTTAAGAAGAACACATTACGTATGTCAACGTAGACATGTTTTTTGGCGAATAGAGACATGCGAAAAGAACTTCGGCCGCACAAGCAACGGTGTCCATAAATCCATTAGGATTGATCAGAACCGTATTAAATGCATGCCCCTCACTCACCAATCAGAGAAGCTCGAGAGGGAGCAATCATGGAGTTGGAGGCAATGAAAGCCAGGAAAGGGACATTTCTCATGGGCGAGCTTAACTGAGCCGCCCCCATCGGGTGACACTAAAATTGGACGCATATTACTAGGTATACATTTCACCAGCTCCCCTTCAGTGTCCGGCATCAGAATAGACTGCTGCAGTGCAGATGAACCATACGCTGTGCAGGAATGGATCTAGAAAAGCGAAAGGGCAACAAGTTGGTGAGATTTATACGATATTTAACGGTCTCCCGAGTTCAAAAGGGAAGTGACCAACCCCATATCCCCATAAATCCATCCGCGGTAGTAAAGAGTGTGATGTTGATGCTCAATGGTGGTAATAATAGGATGAAGAGTGATGGGAGGGGGGATGGTGAAACATCGGCTGCGGGAAGCATTTTCCGTTGCTTTCCAAGGAAACAGACAAGAGCAATCCATGTGATGGCATTCCAACCGCATTCTCTGTTATTCCCGCTGTGTTGTGTGCATCCTTTGATAAAGAAGAGCGTCTCTATTGGATATATATTCTGCCTTCGCTTGTTAGTATCCGAATGGGAATTGACGGCTGATGGTAGTTGCCTTGTGGCCTTTCACCCCTTCTAAAGGGCACTTTCTTAGTGGCCAGTGTGGGTTGGTTGACACTGTTCAGCGACCCTTCTTCCCTTTACTTAGCATTCCCAATTGGCAAAATTTATGAGCAACTAAATTGTAGTGCCTAGGAATCCAAGAGCAGCTCTAGGCATCAAAATTACCTATGGGTCTCAAAAGAAGACAATATGTGGTTGTGACAATCCCAAGAATGCCCACCTAATCTATTCGGTGGCATTAGTCACTTCACATGCATAAGGAATAAAAGGAGACACAGGAGGATCAAGTTTGCTCCAATGCAAGTTGAGCATAAACAAGCCAGACGGTGCCACTAACTTTTTATGTACTGTAAAAGGGACACATGCCAAGGACAACGACAACACTCCATTTCTTCTACGTTATGATGGCATTTGTATGCGCTTAGTGTTGTTAAAAGTGCAGTTCGGGCCGGTTCTAGATGGGGTCAAAATGGGTCAGTCCGATTACAGGTCACGGTTAATATAAATATGAACTGTCCATCTTTTTATTTTTTTAAAAAATATTTTAAAAAATTTTAAATTTTAAATTAACTCAACAAAATCCGACTGCTGATTTGTAGGATTTTTTGGGGTTCGGACCGGTTTTCAATGGTTCCAAGCGATTTCTAAACGGTTTCTAGCCAGTTCAGCATGGTAATGGTTCGGACCGATTACGGTTCAATGGATCCATATTTTGGAACTGGCCCGTAACCGCACAAAATTCACTAAGAATAGTTACGGACTGCATTAGGAGCGGTCCGAGCCGGTTCTGGGCTTGGATGGTCCAATCCGATCCAGTCTGGCTCGTTTAACATCTCTATATGCCCTTAATAAGATCAGTAAATACTTAAAAAATGAGTTCGATGCAGTAACATCAAGGTTGAACTCTACCGGATGGGTCCTATGTTAATTTCCATCGGATAGGCATACCATGTGTCACCGTTCCCATTTCCCCCATTTCCTAATTAGTTCAGTACATCACCTTGATATATAAGCATGCCACATTATGAGTTGGGCATCATCTGATCATCTTGCACTCACTCTACAGTCTGAACTTGACCGAATTTAAAAAAATGAGAAATCGTATCAACTAACTCACATTACTCTTTCAATTTTCTGAAATTAATAAATAGAAAGCAGTCATTAAACGTCTTCTAAAAACGAAATATTCGGCATCTCGAGTTTAGCATCTTCCACTTTACTCGTCCTAGACCTCCTCCTCTAATTGACAGATTGTGTTGCATCCGCACGGGTTTCAGAGTTGATAGGAGCGCGGTTGCCCATAAATCAGGAGGCTTCTACACTACACATTGATTGGTCGGGCCGGGCCAATATCTGGTACGTCCACTTCCCTGCTCGCTTTTACGTGGCAGCAGAAAAACGACATCACCAACCACAAATAAATAAATGAATGAATAAATTCACAAAAATACATATGCCTATAAATAATAAATATTTATTGTTATGATTTATTATTGCGTTTATCTGCGTGGAATGTGACGGACGGGATGAGGTATCTCCACGGTTTCCTGGATCCTATGACGGCCAACGTCCTGCCCCTCCCACGGAGCACCAAAAGGTCATATTCTTGTATCCGAGTCAAACCGAGGAGTATGAACCGTGTTCATCCTGTCCGATCGAAGAGATTGTGTACGCGTATCAGCTAACGGTGAGGCTCGGGCCGACTGCCATTGCGGTTCGGTTCGGTTCGGTCTGGTCCCAACTACCACATCACGTGCTAGTCCATCAGGCCAGAAATTAAATTTGAGCCGTTGTCCCGCCGGAATAAATTGAAAGCAACCTGATTGCCTGGACGCAGCCTTCGCGAAGTGGGTAAGAAAAATAAATATTATTTCCCAAAAGAGAAAAAAATGAAAAAAAAAAGGAGAAAGACAGCAGCCCGATTTCGTGTCCACGAAATATATCAGTAGTCGTCCGTCCAACCATAGGATTCGTAACATATTAATATCATGATGAGGAAAGATTATAGCAAGGCAAATATATATATTTATTAGATGACTTACTGAGCATATCTGATTCGAATTTGGACCAAATAAATTTATTTTAGGTTTGAGTGTGTGAAGGGTGCAGAGTGGGGATGAAAAGAGAGGAAGAATTCGGGTCGACATGGCCTAACTCTGTTGGTCCCCAGCACTATCCATGTTGTCCTATTCATTATTGATTGGTGACATCATGGCGTGCTTGACCAACTAATTGCCACGATGACGGTTGGGTTATTTGGCAATGCCATGATAACAAAATGGGACGTAAACTGAGGTGGGGGCCCATTACTTGGTCGTGGGCCTTGCATCATTCCGAGTAGCCCATGTAATTGGGCTTTTTCTTGGGCCCAACATTGGCCTCAACCGGAAGCGGGTTCAGGTTCGGTTTTCCAGATTTGAGTCGGTGCAACTCGCCCTCGCCCGAATTTGATTTTAGATGGAGTATACCGCGAGATATTTAATCAGGATGACTAGTTACGATAATCCAACATATAAGTCCCGGGGCCTAGTTTTGTAGGTGAAGAAAATCTATGACTGTAAGGATTATATCTTTTTATAAAGGAGTCGATTAAATTTAAAAGTGAATTGGTCGTAATTTATTAGATAATATTGTAGATGAGAAAAAAATTGTTAATATATATATAGGGGGAAATAGGGAAGCATGGCGAAAGTGAGAAAGCAAGCACACACGTCTTGTTATTTTAAATACCAAATGTATAATTATAATTAATCATATTGTTAACCTAACCACATATCAGTTACCTGTGGTTTTCCACGCCTATAGATAGGTACATATTTATAATGTATATATAAGCACGTGTTCTATTTCTGTCGGAGGAGGACATTGATTCTGAACAAACAGGACAATGCACAGAAGCAACCCATTGCATATCCCTGCGGGAAAGGTTGAGAAGACACTGTTTAATCAGTCATGTCAAATACACCTATGCATGCTTACATATCATCTCACATTGATCAGAAGACGCAGACATATATATATATATTATATCACATGAAAAACGTGTTTAATTCTGAATAAAAATATATCAAAATAATGAACACAAAGGCCAACAACTACGAGAATCGTCCCCATGAAACTTCCGTAGAACTTCGGTCAATGGAAATAATATGACGAAAAAGCCCATTCGCTTCGGGAAGACTAAAGTAACTTAATTGTTTTTAGATGTTATTTATAAATTAATTTATTGATGAATTGATAATATATAATAAATTAAATATTAAATTTAAAATTCTTAAAAATTAATATTTAATTATTAATAACTGATTATATTATTTCTATAAATTTGTTAATTAATATAGTACTAAACACTATGAACATAAAGAAAAAATTAATCGTCATCCTAACAAATTATGAGAAGCCAGGGCGAAAAAGAACAGTGAAGAAAGCCAAAGCCAAAGCCAAAGCCAAAGCTAAGTCGCCTACTTGTTCTTCTTCGACGCTCCTGCTTCCTCTCTCCGTCCCTCTCAGTGGGCATCTCTCTCTCTCTCTCTCCCATATCATAATATTAATATATCAGTACCGCTCCCTCAGTTCTTTTTATTTGATGGGCATTTATTGGCATTCTCTTTCTTGGCAGAATAACTCCTGCACAGCACTTGCTCTAGTCCTTCTCTCTCGCCTGAGCTGAAGGTTTTCAGATTTGGGCTTGCTCCTCTCTCTCTCTCTCTCTCTCTCGGTGGGTGTTCTTGTTCTTGCTTGATTTTGATGGCTGCGGTTGCTGGGTTTCCCAATGAGGCATCTGCAGCTGCTACCGAGGTCAAGAACTTGGACTCGATGCCCAACCTGGGGAATCCTAAGGCGGAGCCTGAATTCAACGTTCAGAACCTCGTCGATATGTTCACCAAATTGAATCCTCTGGCCAAGGAATTCTTCCCTTCTTCCCATTCCCCCAAACTTGACCGTCACCATGATCATCAGTTCCAGACGCAGACGGGTGCTAATGTCCTGGCCAAGAATTTCAGCTCTGATAATTTCACCAGTAACAGGAGGGTACTGACCACTGTCTTTCCCTTTGATCTCTTCAGTTCTCTTCTTTTTTCTGAGTATTATCTGTAACTGATTGTGTTGGACTATGAGTTCACTATGTCATTGTTATATGCCGCTAGGAGAATTGGATCATTGCCGTCATTTTCCTTTCCTTGTTTTTTGCTTCTTAATGGAAGTGAATTGGAGCGTGACGTGAGTGGAGCTTCTAAATAGTTTTTAAAAGTATCAGAATTCCTTGGGTTCACTAAATCAGTCAATTACAACGAGCCATTTTCTTGATGATTGTGTTCTAAGTAATTATCGGAGGTTTTAAATTTTAGGATTCTCTGAGTGATTCGTTACACATTTGTTCATTCTGTATTAGGAAGCATGAAAATGGATTTTTTTTTTTCGTGGTTCCTTGTTCTTTAGATCGTGGTGTAATTAGACCTTCTGGGTTTGGCTAGTTTCTGCAATTGTATATGCGATGGTTTTAGTTAGAGTTTTTTAAATGCTGAGTACCTTCTGCTTAATGCTGGATTAGAATTTTCTGCTTCTATTCTCTATTTAAAGCAGTTTTTTGTACTTGAGAGATGAAAGAGGCTCACTTTTGTGCCTTTTCTGTTACAGAGGAGAAATAGTTTCAACCAGGGAGCAAAAAGGTTGAAGGGAAGAGGTTTCAGGGCTGAAAAGGAAGATAGCATTAGAAGAACTGTTTATGTTTCTGAGATCTATTGGCATGTCAGTGCCATCTTCAACCAGCCTCATGAGCCAAATTTACCAAAATTTCAGTCCATCTGTAGTGTACCTTGTGCTGATAGCTGATTTTTTTTCCTTTGAGTTAGGTGACAGAAGAGCAGCTGGCTACTCTATTTAGCACCTGTGGACCAGTGAGTTATCACACTTAGCCTTAATTAGTTTCAAGTTTTGCATATAAATCCAGAGTAGCCTGAGCAGCTTCACATATTAGAATCTTTAGAGTTAGTTTTGAATTCTTATGACACGATTGAGCAAGGAGGGAGTATATGTATGTTATTCGAGTACCAAGTGGTCGTATACCTTCTATTTGAAACACTATATGACACCATGTAATTGCGTTCTTTTTTTTATTCCAGCATATTAGACGGGCTACTCGCACTTGAAACTAGAAGCTTTGACAAAGTAGATGTTTGGTTTCAGTTTCTTGTGGCAATTCAGTTAACCTGTAAACAATCGAGTGGAAACTATCCTTTTCAGCATTCTTGTGAAGTAATTCCGTCCATTAACTTGTGGAGTGATTTTTTTTTTTTTCCTTTTCCCCTACTATTGAAGGTTATTGACTGCCGAGTTTGTGGTGATCCACATACAGTTCTGCAATTTGCATTCGTGGAATTTGCCGATGAATGTAAGATAATTTTGTTTTGAGCTATTTAATTTCACCATATTACTTGCTTGCTTGGCAAAAATTCTAACATATACAGGGTCCTGTCCAAAAGGAGTTTTGAGACAGACAGTCATAGTGACAATCTTTGTGGATCATATGATGATTGTAATGGAAGCTATAGGCTGCATAACTAATCAAGGATGGCAATTGAGTCTATCCAGAAGAATCCTTTTCATTGTTACTTGGTTAGATTGTCCTAAATGAAATGGACTTTTCCGATCAAAATGTCCTTGGAATTCTGTGGATAGATGGCGCAAGAGCTGCTTTATACCTTGATGGGACAATGCTTGGGTATTATCCTGTGAGGGTCTTACCTTCGAAAACAGCTATTCTTCCTGTAAATCCCAAATTTCTCCCTAGGGTATGTAATTTGAATCAGTTGGTGCAATTCTCTACTTGTAATTTGTTAGCTTTTGTTCACTGTTAAATGTTATTATCTCAATCTGTCACAGTCAGAAGATGAGCGCGAGATGTGTTCCAGGACAGTTTACTGTACAAATATCGATAAAAAGGTGAATCACATTCTCAGTTCTATCCTGTCCTGTTTTGTTCCTCCTCCTGAGTCCATGACCATATTGAAGGGATTTTTCTGTTCTCACGGCTAAGTTTTGTGCTGTAGCAGGTTTCTCATGCTCAAGTTAAGAAGTTCTTTGAAACGGCCTGTGGCAAGGTCAGGATCCAACAAATCGCATCCTTTCCCTTTTGTTTTTCCATTTTTTTCAATTTTATACTTGATTACCTGCTGCTTCATTTTTTGAATATATAGGTTACTCGTTTGAGGCTTTTGGGGGACCACGTCCATTCTACCTGCATTGCTTTTGTCGAATTTGCTATGGTCAGTTTTATTTTCTGTATATGATCTAAGAAAAGCTATGAAACTTCATGGTAATATGTTCTTAAGTTGTAGTAAAAAGGTGGAGAGTTATCAAGAGACAAGAATCAAGGTCATAGAGATGGCTTAGTGGGATTCAAGGTCCAGTTTGTCTTTAGCAATGATTCTTTGTTTGTTTATCCAAGCCTGTCCATTCAGTTGAATTCTTCCTCTAGGCTGCTTTTAGATGGGATATCAAAAGATTTCAAGGCATGGCGAAATTTGAATTTCTTTCTGAAAACCAAACTCTCACTCGAGCTCTGGTAGTGTGCATTCTGGTTTAAGATAATAGGTTGCAGAAAAATTCTCTTGATCTAAATTTCTTGCTTCTTCTTTGTTTCATGAGCAGGCTGAGAGTGCTATTATTGCACTAAATTGCAGCGGATTGGTGTTGGGGACTCAGCCAATCAGGTGCATACTCTTCGACTAAGTTTTGCGATTATTTCATATTCAGAGCTCGGGGTGATAAATATGCAAGGTCTTTTGCTATGTTGCAGGGTAAGCCCTTCAAAAACACCAGTAAGGCCCCAGGTTGGCCGTCCATCCAACATCTGATGAGGTATCGGAACCTAACTTCTGCCAGTGCCAGGTAGGTGAAAGAACTTAAAATTTGCTGGTCTTTCTCGACATCTTTCTTTTCCGCCTCAGCAGAAACTCTCTGTAACTGGCTCACATACTTCCTCTTTAAGCATTTAGAGGACCAATCTTGAACCTTTTGAGGTTCTAATTCCATCCCTTCTATGGATGGCTTGTCCATCGATGCATGGCTATCCCGAACTAAAATGCTCATGAGTCTTAACTTCCCGGAATCGTGTTATTCCATCTCCAAAATCCCTGCTGTTACCACAGAAGCCGTGTGAGAAGCTCGCCATCCTCTTGTCTTGATTCCCATCGCTCGGTAGGTCTCATCAGGCTTTGGCTGGAGAAAGTGGATGTATCCATCATGCCACCGTACTGGGAGACGAGCGCAGTTGTATGGACCTAGATATGGGCGTGAATTCCCAGCTACGACCGCTAGCCATCACAGAGGCTTTCTTAGTGCGCCAAATCCCATGCGTCCACACTCGGACATCGATGATCGCAACCGGAAGTAAGCCTCACAAATGAATCAACTACGAACTTTCAATAATATACGATGAACAACGGGAATTGAGAGAGGCGCGTTGTGCGCTCGGGCCTCCCTCAACTGATAATCAAGAGGTGAAGGTCCGGTCCTTGTAGTGAATCTTCAAATTAAAATTATGGAGTTTCCTCAGACCCCTTGAAAGATAGCACAGAGGAGCGGACGCCCAGTGAAAGTTAGAAGTCTGAAATTACATATGTTGATGCATTGCCACGAATTGCAGAGGGCAGCATCTGTCCACGGTGCAAAACTGGGCCTGATGACTCGATGGACACTGATTGTATTTTCACTCGAATTAAATGGGGGAATCGAATTGGAAAGTTACGAACCCAATTGTACCTAAATATAATATGACCCACATGGATCTAATTGAATTTTTATGTACTCCACCACGTTTCTCATTGGATAACAAAGAGAAGGACAGCTCTCTGTTCGGTGCCACTCGATAACTTGAGGGGAGAGAGGCTGAATGTCACATTCTTTTCCATGAATCTGAATGTTATATTCACTGACCAAGGTACCGATCTATTTTCCTTCTTGAAGAAAATTGCGGAACAGTTCAATGGTTAAAAAGGGGTGTTCTCCGGAGGATATCACAGCAAAACAAAAGAAAGATCGTAGACCTTATGATCTGCCCGGTAGTGTTGTATATGGAATTAATGATTGTCAGGAGGATGAAGTGTACATATACATTGATGCAGCGTGGAATTTGAGCTCATCCTGCATAGCAGGTGTTTCCTACAATCAGGGTCGTATTGTACTATCGTGGCACTAGATGGGCTTATCTGCTTCAGCAGCTTAACTTGCTAGAATCAGAAACTAAAGGGAGAGGGTTCTGTTTTCAGATGCCCGGAATGTGATTAAGGCCAATTCCTAGGAAGGTCTGCCTCCATGGGTTTGTAAAGCACTGATTTGTGGATATAGAGCAGGAGATGCTTTCTTATGATGCCGTTGCATGTCTCCGTATTCCAAGGTCATACAAATGTTACAGCCCATAACTTTTGTGAACGAGGCAGAGCATCAGCAAGACCTGGGTTGGTGATTTTTGATAATTTTGCATCCGTCCACAATGCCGGGGGGGTCCTTGATGGTCTTCTAGTATCCAATCAAGACGATGTCTCTATTGTACCGAAGAAATCGTCAGTAAATATGATATCTTCAGGATTTACTTTATTAGAATTGTTCTCCTCGATCTTTTCCGCTACGCTATTCAACATCTTCTCCAGGGCATTCTGGTAGAATGCAAGTTCGTCTTGTCCGAGGTCATCCACCGGGTCGTCCCACCAGAACCCCGCAGAGCCGCCCCGCTGAACAGCCGACTTCCACTTAGCCTTCTCCCACTCCAGCACCCTCGACGCCTCGAGGTAGCGCTGCCTGCACTCGTCGAGGGACTGGATGTAAGAGTTAGAGAGCCCGATCTCTTCCGGGCTCCTCTTCCTGAGGTAGCCCTCGAGGACAGATTCAAGCTCCGGGCAGCCGAAGCAGAAGGCCTTCCCGCCCTCTGAGAAGGTCACGATCGCGACCTTCGCACCACACAGTGAGCACAGCTCCGCAGCTTTATCGAACAGGCCCGAGCGCCGCTTCGTGAACGTGACCCTTCGGCCTTCCACGCCCTCCCGCCTCTTGATCTCGACCTTCCGCCTTCCCTGGCTCGATCTCGTCGAGGGAGCTTCCGAGGTGCTAGCCATAAGAAAGTAACAGACAAACGGACGACGAGAGGACAAGGACGGGATGAAGATAAAAGTCTTCCGCTCTGACTTTGGACACCCAAGTGGATTGATGAATAGAATGAACTGGAGAAGAAGACGACAATAAGAGAGGCTGTCCTAACAGCCGTTGCGTAAACTGCATTTATGTTATAAGTTATATGATAATTACTTATTAGTCCCCTCAGGGACACGACCGCAATATAAACAATATTTACACTACAACTTATCCGACAATTACATATCAGTCCCCGTAGGGACACGATCATAATATAATATTAATTTTCGTCCATGAAGCTCTTTGTACTGCATTTTTTATAATTTTCGTACACATTCCGTCGTTTTCTAAGTGAGTGCATCTCATTCATAATCGAAATTAAGAAAATAAAATTGAGAAGGTTTTGGTTGGAAAATCGGACGGCTCTGATGGTCCTGTCTTTCCCCGTGATTCAGATCTGGGCAAAAGAGTGGCCATCCGATGGCATGGGCCCTTCCGCACCGGAGCTCTTTTAGTTGGGATTTAACCTTCAACCACTCCCTGCAGAAGGCGCGTGAAATACACCTCCTCTTTTTAATTGAGTATTCAGAGTACGTGCTCCGTCTTCTTCCCCCGGATGCCAAACCGACTGCTCGTTAATATGTGTTCTGGGCTTTGAATTTCTTATGGTTGCTTTTGTTTCACGAGCTGCACGATAACTCCATCATATCATGATCGATAAATAATCAAATCTGCCAACAGATATAAAATCTTGATATGCAAGATGAGAAATCCTAAGTAAATGACTAGTAAAGAAAAATCTAAAATTTTGGCCTGCACCATCGGAGCCTCTCGGGTCTGTTCTGAGTGCCACTCACTCACATTCAATTGGGTCGCTTTCACCGAGCCCGCACCTTGGTCGGCCATATGATCATACAAATATCGGACCACTAGCACAAGCGGCAGCGGCACCACCAGCACACTATTGCGTGTCTTACATGCCCATACACAAGCATTCTGTAGCAACCACACCGAGAGTGACGTGGGCGGCAGTGAGTTGTAGATGATACCAGGAGTAATAATAGCGCATGAGAGCTTGATCGGGCACCGGCTCAATCATCCACGCTAATGTCACAGGAATGAATAATGATTATCTACGTCCTTCATGCTAGCACCTAACCACTCATTCGCATGGTGGTTCCACGTGTGCCGGTCACCCACCATGGCTCATCCGCGTAAGAGGGCGAGCATTCTAGCCATTGTCCGCATTGAGATTCTGGGGTCTTACAAACCACTCCCATATAAAAGAAAGCATCTTCATTATAATATAATTAAAAATTAACCGCTTAATTAAGTCATAGTAAATATATATATTATAAATGAGTGATATAGGTTTAAATTTTATTTTTATGAAAAATGGATTTTATTGTAAATTCCATGTATTCTTAACTAAATGATACTCTGCTACGATTAGATTAAAAAAATAGTGCTTACTCGCCCAATACTCAATCAATTCATTCACGATAAAGAGTGGTACATAAAAGCATGAGGTCAAAAGCATAGCGGTCCGCGTCATTTGGGGCTCTTCTTCCCGGTTAAGAAATTTGTCTTCCAGACAAGTTGTTAAAGTCGTTACGGAAAAAATATATTTCCATATAATATGAGAACGATAGATCGACCATAACAAGGGAACAGAAAGATAGGACCGAATGTGGAGAAAAAGGAGGGGTAAGTAATTTTTGAAATTAGACGAGTTTAAATTGATGTACGATAAATATGTATAATTTAATAAAATATGATTAATTTTATTTAATTAAATATATTTAAATATATATAGATTTATTAATATATTTTAATTATTTAACTATATATATAATTAATTTAATTTATTGAAATTTATTTATTATTTATTATTGTAATAATATTATTATCGTAATTATATAATAAATATTTTAATAATGATATTATTATATTAAATATATATAATTAACACAATTTAAAATATTTAATGTAAATCACGAATAGATAACTTTTTATAGGACCGTTTAAACGCAACAGACCATAATCCTAGCCTTACAAATGACAAAGTCAACTTCACGCGCCCATGCCGAGAGTTGGCGGAAGGAAATCCCAAAAAAACCGCCGCAACTTTGCTTCCTCCACTCTCTCTCTCTGCTTCTTTATCTAAAAAAAACTGCAAAATTCACACCAGAACAGATTAAGTAGAAAATATTATTTTAATTAGCTCAGCTTTATAGAAAATAATTAGGAGGAGAAAATTTTCCAATATTTATATATTATTTTCAATTAAATTATACATATTATCTAAAAATTGCAACTTGAGAGATATCATACTTGAATTTTTAAACTGGGCTTAGCGATATTATGCTAATCTGTTTATTTGACTTAATTATTCATAAGTAATTATTTGCTGGAGAATTGAAGATTTTCAAGACGGTGGAGTTCCTTTTTAATTTCTTTTATTATAATAATAATAATAATAATTTTGTTTTTAATTTTTCCCCAAAAATTTCCAGAAAGAAGCCGTAGGATGAGGACAGGAAGGATACCATCTTCAACATCTTCCTCCCTCCTCCCCTCTCTCTCTCTCTCTCTCTCTCTCTCTGGGGAGAGGAAGTTCTTGTCTGGTCTCTCCGGCAAATCTCTTGATCTCCATTTCTCTTCTCTTGCCAAGGTCCCGCCCGCGCCAGTGTCCGCCGGAGTCCGAGATTCACGGTTCTGCCTCTTGTTAGCTTCTTCTTCCACCGGTATTCTTGCCCTATGTCTTCTTGAATCACGTCGCTCCCGTTAGTGTGTCGTCGGGGGATTCCGCTTCCCTGTTAATCATTTCTTGTAAAGCGTGGAGTAGTCTTTTGCCGATTAGATGGCTCCCTGTTGCTCGGTATCCTGGCCTGATTCTCTGCCCGTGCTTTTTTTTTTTTCTTTTTCGTAGGATTGGGGCGATGAGCCCTTGGGGCGAACTGGAGCTCAATTGAGTGAACCTTTGAATTTTGTTTTTTCACGGTGATTCGATGTCCTTGTGTGCTGTGGTTACAAGTTGGAGTATGACTGTAGACTATCTGCTAATGGTTCGAAGCCTTTTATCATTTTTCACGATGTCAGGGATGTTTTCCTTATAACCGTCTCCAAGCAGAGAGCAACACCTGAGGTGGTGGTTTGTCTTGTAAAGTGGATAATTAAGAGGCTCCAAATGTCTAATGCCTGTCCACTGAGTATGTTGTCGGCTTGAAATTAGTACAGTTTATGCTACTTTGCTGCAGTCGCTGCCTTTGCCCATGCGTTTAATTTGGATCTGAATTTGTAATATTGCGGTATAAGAAGAAGAGAGGGGATATCAGGAATAGGATTGGATGGGTAATAAGCTTGGGAGGAGGAAGCAAGCGGTGGATGAGAAGTATACAAGGCCTCAGGGGTTATACCAGCATAAAGATGTGGATATCAAGAAGCTTAGGAAACTAATTCTCGAGTCTAAGCTTGCCCCTTGCTATCCCGGGGATGAAGAATGCACTCAGGATCTGGAAGAATGCCCCATTTGCTTCTTGGTTTGTGCCCCTCTGTTTTGCATTTTTGCCATATTGAACTAGATCGCATTAATGGATTCTGCTCAGTATGGCTTACTGCTGGTAGTTTGCTCTGGAGTTGATAGTTAACAGAGGAGTATCTACACCTATTTGTCTATTCAATGTATATCATTATTGATTCTGTAATTTAGAAGAATGCAGTTGAAGGGATATAGCTTTCTTCATATATTTCACCTCTCTTGTAGTTGCAGTTTAGATGCCTCCGGATCCTCTTCTAACTTCTTTTTTTCAACTTGCAGTATTACCCTAGTCTTAATCGGTCAAGATGTTGTATGAAGGGTATTTGTACAGGTGAGCATTTCGAGTTTTGAAAACTCCCCTAGGCCTAATAATCCCATTTTCATTATCTTATGACTTGAAATATTCTCTCTGCTGTAGAATGCTTTCTGCAGATGAAGGTTCCTAATTCAACACGGCCCACACAGTATCCTCTTATAAAGAGTCTTGCCTTTGCAACTGTTTAGACATATTTTAATGACTTTGGAGTTGTATTTTCACTTGTAGTCATATCTCTGGTGCTGTATTCCTTGACATTATGAGATGTCCATTTTGCAAAACCTCAAATTATGCAGTGGAGTATCGGGGTGTGAAATCAAAGAAGGAGAAGGGCATTGAGCAAATTGTAAGATACAGGTTCTCTGATTGTCCTGGCCTTAAGTACGCCTTATTTCTTAGGGAACACTATATGTTATATGTAGGAAGAACAACATGTTATAGAAGCAAAGATCAGGATGAGGCAGAAGGAACTCCAGGATGAAGAAGAGAGAATGCTGAGGAGGCAGGACTTGAGCTCTTCAAGCCGAAGTATGGCACTTGGGGATATGGAGTGTGGCTCAGCAGGAGGTACCTATATAATGATTTTGTCATGTTTGAGTTGTATAGTTGAATTCGTAGATTGAAAGGCAGTAAGCCATTCTCTTGATGCTTAACATGATAAAATGTCTTTCTTGTTCATGAAACTTTTCTTTTCATTTTATTCCCTCTTTTTTCTATATTCAGAGATGCAGTTGTACAATCTTGGTGCCTCATTTGTGATAGCTTCTGATGCATCTTTCAAAAGGCAGAGCTCATGGTTTGGTTTATCCAATGCTCACTTCTTCTTTTGTGTCTTGAAGCTCCGTCCAGAAGGTCTCATGCTGAAGATGAGGGAATAGTTCCTGATGCGTCTTGTGCTCCCTCAGTTAGCAGACATGTTACACCTCCCAGGAGCAACAGGTATCTAGTGTTTCATAACTGTGAACGTGCAATTTGCTATCTTGTAGTTAATGGAAGCTTTGGAAAACAACCTTTTATGACCATGGTGTGATACCTTTTTATTTTTGATTGTGGTACAAGGACATAGCAATTTGGCGGAATGCATGTAACTGGTTTATAAAGGGACCATCTTGTAGTGACTGTCTTTATCTAAATAGATGAAATGGTCATCCTTCCAAGTGCAGCAGGCTGTTGCAAACCTGTTATTATTGACCTTCTTATCTACTCTACTGTTTAATACCAAGTTTTTTGGTTGAGTGGCTGTCAGTATAAAGTCAGATTTTTAAGTGGAGAAGGGGACAAGTCCGTTTTTGCTGAATGTTATAACTGCTATATTCTTGCCACGTCTATTTCAAACATTTATATTATTTGTTTCCCTGTGTTTTCCCCCCTTCTGTTTGTCCTTAGCTTTTGGCTTCTATGTTAAATTTTGGCTTCTGCATCAAATTTCCATATAAAGGGCAGATGCACAACATTTTTCTTATTTTGCCCTGGTAAATAAATCTAGCACCGAAATCTGCAGGCCTGAAGAATTTGATTTGGATCTTGAGGAGATAATGGTCATGGAAGCAATTTGGCTTTCAATTCAGGTAGCATTTCCTGCTTACCAGCTTTCAGAAATAGTTCAGGATTCTGGTTGTGAAATAGGTGTTTGAACGTAATTTTCTTCTCTTGTTGAGATATGTATGAATTTGTTGATTCAGATACAAATGAAGTCATATATTTTCCACACTTGTGAAATCAATGTCGCATCAGTTCAATTTAGAAGTGTTGAAGGGTGAAGAATCGTTGTAAAATCTCTTATTGACTAAAAGGATAATTAAATGTTTCAGACAATCAGTATAGTTTATGCTAGCACCCTTGTTGCCGTCACCATACGATCAAGAGGACAGATGCCTTTCCTGCTGACCAGTGAATATTGCTGGTGGACATGCGTCATTATGTTTTAAAATTTTAATGAGCTCAAATAGTTTTTGGATCTGAGTCCATAAAAGGAAGCTATTGTACAACCATGTTAGAACTTTTTGCTGGAAACAAATAATGTTATGTTAAACTACCTTTCCCATTGAAACCTCAACGCACAATAATGTAGAAAACTTTGTTTGTGGGGTGGGGAAGGGTTGTGTTGTCGCGGTATTTTATTTGGATAGCTTTATTAATTGTTTTGGCATATGGAATCATCGAGAAAATGGATCATGAGCTAATATATTCTTAGTGTGATTTCATTGCTGTTATATTTAGTGAATTCATATGTCTAGTTATGCATTAACATGGACGGATATCTAGATTACTCACTCAATATACCGAATTGGAATTTCCCTACCTCTTGCTTGTGCTTGTTTTGATCAGATGTACTTGGGGTCAATGTGGCTTTATTTTTGTTCCTGATTTGGTCAGACATAACTTATTTCATGTTGAACATCACAAAAATTAACCTTAGGAGAGTGGAAAACAGAGAGTTCCATGCTATGGCAGTGAGTCAGATCCTCCAGAACAGTACATCTCTTCAGAAGATTGCTGCATGTCATCAGCAGCTGCTGCCTCTTCCTCGTCTCCTTCTGGTGGGCTTGCCTGCGCAATAGCAGCCCTTGCTGAGCGACAGCAAATGTGCGGAGAAACCTCATCCTCGTCCTGCATCGAAAACACTGATGGGAGCCCACCAACAAACAACTTAAACATACTCCCAAGCTGCACCAGTTATTACACTTCCGGGGGCCCTACTGTTGAGATGTCGCAGGCAGATGGGGAGTGGAATGTGGAGCGTGGCACAGAAATCCATGAAGCTGGGACAAGTTACCAGAGCTCCGATTCGGCAGAGCAGGATAGTGGGATCACCAACCCACCCCAACAGGGCGAAGATGTTGAGGGCGAGGGCTTTCAGAGCCTTCCTGCTCCCATCATCCCAGAGAGCTTTGAGGACCAAATGATCCTTGCACTGGCGGTTTCTCTGACCGAGGCCCAGGCAGTGACGAGTGGACCAGGTGTCATGCGGCACTAGTGGAGGCCCTACTTGATAATGTCCGCCTGTTGCAGGTTCTTCCTCAGGTAGTAGGTTTATTCGATTGATATTCAATTCTTAAAAGTGCTCCTTATACAGATGATGCTCTCTCCCTCAGCGTGGATCGAGCCTTTGAGTGGTCGTTGCATCTGCATGGTGTAAAATACAGGTTTGAAAGCTAAGGCTAGTTTGACATGCTCTCTCCCTGTCTGTATCTCTTCCACTCCTAATATACAGAAGATATGAGAGGATTACCTGTGTTTCTCAGTGAATGGCAGGGAGATGGGTTTTGACGGACCGTTGCCGCATTCACATTTCATTAGATTCACCACCCATTGTCCTTGTTCTTCTCCACCTCTTTCTGGCCTCTTTCATCAAAATTTATTCTTCTTAGTTGGACTAAATACTGTTAGCAATCCGATCATGCTTATCGAGTTATTTTTGACCGTGCCATAGAAAGGCTACACGGTTATATCTAGCAAGCCTTTTTCCCAAAATTTCCAGTAGCTGCTAGATTAGATACATGAATCAAAGGTCCACTGACTGATCCATGGCGTCAATTTTAATTAATTAAAATCTTTACCATAAATATTAATTAGAAAGAGGGAAAATGGTCGTCATCTTGTTTGTTGAAACTAGGGAAGAAAATGCTAAGACCTGAAACGTGCATTTGATTTGATCTTGGAAAAATCGGGAAATCTAGTTTCGATTGAACTTCAGTCATCTCCAGGTGTAGCTGTGCTACGTATCAGCAGCAATTCTCTCTTCTTGTTTTAAGTTGCCTAGCAATTGGATAGGCCGTTAATTTGGCTGAACAATCAGCCGTAAGTACCACGGACAGCCATTAAGGAAAAGGTGCTGAGACCTGCAGTAGCAGATTCAAGGAGCAACCCAAGGGCCATATCCTTTGATCGGGCCAGAGAGGAGGAGATGGTGTATCGGGTTGAGGAGGAACTCGAATATTTAGCCGAGAAAGTAATGGAAAATTGGAAGAGAAGCTTGAGGCTGTTGTTGGGGGAAAAGGAATCATTTAGAATCAGAGACGAAGAGGCTCAGGGTTCAGACTGCACAGCGGAGGAGAGCTACTGACGTTGCAGGTGCTGCGCTTGCTGGTGCGACTGAGGTCAACCTCCCCGATCAATGTGGGTCTATGAATAAGAATCTTGAGCCAGTGTCTGAGATCCCAGGTGGATTCACAGGGTCGTCACCCGAGGATGCCGACGATGTGTATCACAGCTTCAGAGGCGGAAGGAGCAATAGAACTGGGATCCATGTGTTCAGCGACCACCGGAAAAATAAGGGTCAGAAGTTATCCGTCCCCTCGGTCCGGTGAGGACAAAATCATGTGCTGTTTCTCCTTTTAAGCTTCGTTTTGGGTAAATTCGTCTGCACAAAAGATATTTAAATAACATGTAAAATCTTCAAATCACAAAGATTTCTTCACTCGCCATCGTCGTCGCTTCCATAGCTTTGACACAGAGATTGTAACCCCGTCTCTGCAATCTTGTGCTCTTCCTGCTTCTCGCCACCTTCACCTTTAGCAGAATCGTTTTGAGCAGGAGCTGGTGCAGATTTCTTGATGACTGAGACTCGAACAGTCGAAGAACCAAACACAAACTCGGAACCATTCCGATTTCCTGCCAACCATGGAGAAACCATAAGTTCAATTTTAGCAGCTTATTCACAGGATTGAAAATGAGATCATATTCGAGAAAGAAGGTGCGATTGAAGTATTACCCAGGCTTGAAACTTCTTATTACATTAGTTCAGCAAACAAATTGATTATTTTAGGTCGACGCTCTCTAAATATTTGTAAACAGTCCAAAGGAAACAACAGAGAGGAGAAATCATTAGAGCATACCTTTATTGATAGACTTATCATCGATGCTAGCTGTAGTCAATGAATCTGTGGGATTAGAAGAGAATTCTTGTGAAATCTTCCTCTTCTGCAGGATAGACTGAAACGATTAGTAAAACCTTCTATAATATAATGTGCTCATGCATATATCATACTAGAAAAAAAAATGGAAGACAAGTGAAAAGGACAAAGATATGATTTTTGGATTCTTCCTCTAATATAGTTGCATGAAATGTTCAAAAAAATGATAACCTTAGAAGCATCGTCAAGTGATTTGCCTGATGGCTCAGCTACATCTCCATCATCGGAATCACCGTCATCCTCTATTCTTCTAACATAGTCTTTTGATCTCTGCAAAGAAAACAAGAGCAACCTCAGCAAGATGATAGAGACACCCTAAACTTCAAAGCAAAGCAGATGAATAAGGAATAGAAAAGGTATAACTGCTAAAGATAGGACATTGGGCACACATACATGAAACACTACAGACTTTATAAGAGCTTCATCTTCTTCTTCCAGCTTCTTCTCCTGTGACATCATTATTGTTAGAACAAAAACAAAAGACCAACCACAATTCTTTAAATAAGTTTCCATCTAAGTACACAGACAAGGATCATAAGCAGGAGGACATTACACGGCAGGAAACTTACTATGATGCTCTTAAAGCTTTAGCATTCAAGTGGCCAAGCTCTCCCAGATTTTATACTAATAATTGCTCAAACACAAAGACAACTGCAAAGTAAAGAGCAAAAGATATATTACCTTCTCTGCTGATGTCTGCTGCAAGGCCTCCAGCATCTCATCTAGACTAACGGTCGCATGCCGAGACTGAAAATAAGCACTTGAATTATCTTTAAAAAAACATGGACGAGTAAATACAACTGCATGAATGAGGAAAATACGTACCTTCATGGACTTCATCTCATCAAGAGCTGCAAGAATATCCATCTCTCTCTTGGAATCAAGTGTTCTATTCTCCAATGATTTCATTGCATCACCCATCTCCTCCGCTTCCCTCTTCCTTTTTGCATTATCAACTTCCTTCAAGGACAGCAATCGAGAACTTGATTAATACGTCCCCAAATTAAGGGGTTTTTTTTTTCAGGAGCAGTAGTCAATGGAAAAAAGGGGACAAATGAGAACCACAGAGCTGGCCCAATCGCTACCTCATCTCCAGCACGCCAAGGCTCGAAATTCCGTGTTGCACCATATTCTACAACGTAATCTGAATTCTTCGGATCAGTTTTTATGGTGAGCTCCGCTGAGCACTTCGTGCACTTAAAGTAGAACCTGAATATTTGGATGCCCAAGTATTTCTTCAAGATACCAAGAAGAAATAAGCAACAAAAAGACAAACATTAGCTCGTACAATGAAATTACGATAGGCAGAAACAAAAGAACCATCTCTGTCACTTGCATCTACCAATTATTACAGGAAAATACTGTTCGGGATCCAGTGCGAACAGCAACCAGAGATTGCTAGCCAGAAAAATGGAAAAAAAAGAACCCGCTTTGAATCGGAGACGTAAAGTAAGAATAGGAGTGGCAATTAGTACCTCGCCCTCAACGTCTTCCTTCCGAGAGTTGAACTTGGTGCCCTTGTAGATGTAATTGCCGCAGGTGTTGCAACGAATGCTCATCGGGAGCATCATTCGGACCTTGATTTGCTGGTTCTTCTCCCTCCGAACCCTAGGGAGCTTCGACGGATCGAAGTCCGGCGGGTAGTACTTGTTCAGCACCTTCCTTTCTCCCATCCTCTCCTGCCGACCTCACGCTCCGGCTCTGAAGGACTTCCGACGATCGATACCGACTACCGAGCCGCCGAAGCTGCTTCAACGAATCCTTCCTTCTGATGGCCGTCTCCCACCAGCACCGTCGTACACTGTGATCCCTCGACATGAAATTTAAGTGGAATCGGGTCTTCTTTCGGTCGGTATATGATCTGCCGAGGGAAATTCACCATAGTCGGTGGACTCGTTCGGCCCATTAGACCTCGGCGGCCCATGAATGACAAAAAACTAGTTCAAGTTCGGCCCATAAGTGTTAATAGATTTTGTGCGGGCCTGACTGTTAGGCCCATGTGATGTAGCTTTCACTTCCCCGAATAGGAATTTGGGAAACCGAAATAGGTTGAAGAGGGGTGGAGTCCAGAAGCAACTGGAGGTTGCATTTTCAATTTTTAGTTGGCTTCCTTCACCGGTTCCGATGGATCCAACAGGTTTAAAAAACCGGTTGGTCTAAACCGGTTGGTCTGACGGCCGTAAGAGTGGGGGGAAAACGGGAAACTATTACCCGTATAAAATCGGGTGGTTTTTTTTCTAAAAAAAAATATAATTTGCCGTTTTCTCTCTGTGGGAGGGTTGGGAAAACCGAAAAAATTGGGTTTTCCGTGAAGTCGCTCTCATCCGACAGGGATCCTCGTGGGTCTCGATGCAGACCGCCGTTTCATGGGGAGCCCACAAGATAATACGGTTTCACCTTTTACTGTGGGCCCCCACTTATTAAAATTTGCGGATTCTACCTCCCTCCCTCTCTCTTCCCTTTTCCATTCATTTTTTAAAATATAATAATAGAAAAAGAAATAAGAAATTTCTAATAGATTAGAGATCTCTTGATTCAAATGAGATGATGTCACTCGATCAGAATCTCCCTCGAATCAAATCTGTTTTTTGTCATTCGATCGCTTGGTTTAAGAATAATGAGATCGAGGATTTTTACATTAATCAAATTAGAACCAGTCAATTTTCTACACACATGGGTCAATAACTGACCGATAGTTTGAAATGGAAACGGAAGAGAAGAATTCTATCCAGTCTAGTGTTTAGTATACAGAAGCTGAAACCGACAACTTACGAGCTTGACAACACTTATAATTTTGCCCCGTAAGATTAAAAAAGAAAATAAAATAAAATAAAAACATCTAAACCACGTGACGTAAATACCACACATTTCCCTCGTGCATCGGGAACTACTACTGCCGTTGCTGCTGCTGCTGCTACTACGAGGCGGCTATCCTCTGGAAGAGTGCGAGCCTGTTGTCGGACAGCCTCGAGTTGTAGGCCGACTTCTTGTACTCGAACCAGGTGAACTCCCTGTACAGGCTCTCCTTCCCCTTCATGAGGGAGGGCAGCGGGACGATCTGCTCGCTCGGGGGCGGCCCGCCGAAGTAAATCATCGAGAGCCGGGATTTCGACCCGTTAGCCAGGACCCGGTGCCTCACGCTCCTGAACCTCCCGTTGGTCATCACCTGGACCGTAAGGTAGGGTAGCGTAACCGTGAGCAAAACGTGCATGAAAGCAAGGTGCCAGGTGCCTTCCCCAGCATATCCGATATTCTCATCCATTTTTAAAAGGCAGCTGTCTTAATAATTCAATACCACTTTCTTACAAAATGGTATTTTGAGTTTAAATTTTATTCATATCAAAGATGGGGAGAGTGTAGGATTTAATAAAATCATAACTTATTAGTTCAAACATAAATGAGTTAAAATTATTTATTATTATTGGATATTATATGACGCATTAAAAAATATATATTATCAATAAAGGGTTGACATATATCTGGTTGGTGATGCCCTTCATTATCATCATATTCATATATTCGATGTGCTCCATAAAGTAAAATAAAAAAAATTAATGATATGGGCCGGCAGCGGCAGGGTGGGATATGAAACCACTTTTTTTTTAATAAAACATTAATTTAACCGAAAAGGAAAAGGAACACTTTCTGGACATTTAGATCCACGGAAACAGAGGGAGTTGACCAAGTTTGACCCAGTCGACTTCAACAGTAAAATCTTCGGATATTCGCCCCCCCCCTCTCTCTCTCTCTCTCTCTCTCTCTCTCTCTCACTCACTTTTTTCGATGGAGATTAGAGAATATGTAGATGGAATCTTTCTGTACCTGTAAGGAATCTCCGACGTTTATGAAGAAAGAGGTCTGATCAGGTGGGACAGAGATCCAATTCCCATCCCTGGTGGATATCTGAAGCCCAGAAGTGTTGTTCGATCTAAGAATGGAGATGATCTGTGGGTCAGTGTGCTCTCCGAATCCGATCTTGTTCCGTGGTGCGCCATCGACGGAACCGTCGTTGAGCTCAGGGCACGGAGGGTAGTGATTGAGCCTGAAGACAGAGTCACTCTGCTTGTCCATCAGAAGCTTACTCAGCACATTCCTCTGCTGAATCTTCAGCCCATCGGCCATGAGCTCAAGAATCTCGCAGGCCATTTTCCTCACCGCTGATATGTAGTCCTTCAGAGCAGAGCTGAAATAACGTAATAGCCCCAGTCATAATAAAAGATCAAGGTTTTTTATTCGTGAAATTTTCCATTTTTTTTCGATTCAAAGACTTTCTTTAATGGCCTAGATGACACTCTTGTTCAGTAAAAAATAAAAAAAAATAAAAAAATAAAAGAAAAGAAAAGAAAGAAGAAGAAAAAGAATGAGATGGCGGGGCTGGGATTTACAGAGGAGGAGCACAGAGGATGAAAGACGATTCAGTATCGTACCGAAACTTCTCTGGGTTCTTGCCAAAACCAGAGGGAAGCTTGTGGAGATAGGAGGAGGGGTCGGTCTTTAGGAGAAGGTACTCAACCCAGCCCACATCCCCATTGGGGCCAATCTTCTTGTTCCCGTATCCAAAGGGGTTGGCGGGCCCGGCCTTCTCCTTCTCAGACTGGGGCAGAGAGAAGAAACTGACGGCCTCCAACTCGAGGTTGGAGATGAACTCCCGAGGGACTCCGTGGTTGACAACCTTGAAGAACCCGAACTCCTCGCAGGCCTTGACAATGAGATGCTTCGAGTCGGGCTTGGAGAGGTCTATGAGAGGGATCTGGTACTGGGAGGAAAGGCCGGGGCTGTGGTTGAGGATGTAAGGAGAGACGTGCTGGATTGCCGGCTTGGACAGGACAACCATTGCTATGTCTCTTCGGGTGGAGGAGCTTGACGTCGGATGGGAATGGTGGTCTCTCCTTGGCAGAGATGTTTGTGAAAGAGGAGAAATGGAGGATTTGATATTGACTGTATTGCTGCTAACACGCACACACAGCACTGGCACATGAGCAAATGGTTTCTTACCTTCACGGGGTATTTATGGGGAGTGAGTGGAGGGAGAGAGATACAGAGATAGAGACTGACAGAGAGAGAGAGAGAGATATGGAAAATTTCTTTTTGTGAGTTTTCTCTCTTATTTAAATGATTGGGAGAGTGTTTGGTTTAATTTGTAAATACGCGTTGTATTTTATTCGGCCGGCCGGCAGTCTACGACGCCATCAGCAGAACGTGAGGATGATTTCCGGTCAACACTTTTTTTTCATTTGTATAAGAAAATATAAATAAAAAAATGGTAAATTTTATGATAAAAATTAAATTTATAATATTTCAGTAATATAAATTAATAAAATTTTTTGATGGTCATATAAAATTTTCCATCTCCTAAACCACAGAATAATCGGACATGAGAATATCCCCAGATAAGGTCGCAGCCGCGAGACCTGAAATCCCATCGGCCGGATCAGCCCATAACCCCGACGGGAAGATTTTCTTTTTTTCTGTAAGCTAATTTTTTTTCTTCCTATACAGCGAGAAGTACACACCCTTATTCCAATTCAAGATTTAGAAAATAGAATAATGTGAATAGTATAAAAATGGATTAATTTTTCTTTATTCATAAAAATATCTTTTATTTTGTAAGATTCGATATTTATTATATGTATATGGAATATCTAAATCAAGCTGAGGTGGATAAATATCATTTTATATCGTTAGATTTGAGGCATCGGGCAGAAAGTGGAATCCGAGGAAACGATATTCTATGCGGAATAATTAGCTCAAATTAGAAGAAAACATTAAGGTGGGAATAATTACCTAACGATTTTATTCGACCCATGGAATTTGACAGGATAGGTTCATCAATCGTTATCCTCCTCCTCCGCATGGGAAATCAAAGTCGTCAGTGTCGACTAGATTCCTTGATTCTGTCCATTCACTCCACATCCTCCTCCTGTCAATGGTCTTTTACTTTCCCACGGGCCAAGATAGCGATGCGTCTTCATCCTGCCACTGTTACATCACGTTAAAGGGGGGGAAACAAATAACTTAGAAAGAAAACGGGTTTAATACAGCGGTATTATCCTCCACTGGACGTCGGGTATCGAAGATTCTTGGTGCCCTCTCGGTCCATTGGTGATCGAGCCTGGTGGTACTTGGGGGCAAAATGGCCTCTCCAGAAAACGTCAAGCGGCGCAAAGCGCTGCTCATAGTTAAATGATGCAATTTGACGCTGGAGTCGACTAGAAAGAATTAATAAGTTAAGTTATTCAGCTAACTACCCCCTCCTCCTTATTTAATAATACAACTTCATTATTGATTTTTTTTTTACAAATATAGATTAATTGAGATGGTCCGATATATATATTTTTTGTCAGGTGAGAATCATCTCTTAATAGAGAAATCATTAGGAATGAGGGTGTATTGTATTTTAGAATACCGGACATTACGAAAAATAGAAGGTGCTCTCTCGTCCCATAATGTTTCCCTTTTTCATGTACTAGACTAAACATTTTTTCTGGAGCTAAATGGCATTCGACTAGTTGCGGTTTATAAGATATAATCTCGTGATCAGTCCTATTGTCGGCACAAAATCAATTAGATATCATTCGTGTAGCTAGCAATCTAATATCAAGAAATTGAGGTAGTGTGAATAGTCTCGTTCTTCCTTCATCCCGTGCGTATCAAACCTGTGGACCGCGTTCATAGAGTCCGAAAAGAAGACGTTGGAAGTTTCTTCTTGTCATCCATCCAACTTCGACTGGTGCACTCACCTCAGCTCACAGCCCACCCCGTTCTCATCATCACATTAAAAGACCCAAAACCCCACTTGATTACCCTTGCCATCACACGCGTCGAAGCTTGAGCCCTCCGGTTGGGACACCCACTGCCATCTCCTCCACTGTCCGGCTCATCGTTTGGATTTTGCCAGCTGGGAGAAAGGCCACCAATCAATTTCGTCGATTCTTCTCGGTGACCTTCCTCTCAATTTCGGAGTCCATCGCTGCGCGGCCAATCACTTTCCCTCCCCCTCCCCCTGGCCCCAGCAATCATCGAGGGGAATAGTCACGAAACCGCGGCTCGAATCGATCGGCTTGGGGTACATGGGAGCTAGAAGGAGTGAATGAGGACACGATACATGCACGGAGAAGCATTAAGGAGACGAATCTTTCTTCAGAAACAACCAAACATACGTGCGTTGAATTTACGAGAATACGTCGGATATCACGTCGTTGTCACACAATTTTCCATGCCTCCAACAATCTTTCTCTATTCACAGAGGTATGTTTTTCACGCAAAATTTCCCATTTAAAAAAAAAGGCCCCGAGATCGCCAATTGCAAGTAATCAGATCTTGCTAGGTCGACCATACGCGGGTACACCGCTCTTCATTCATACAATTAACTGATTTTATCGTGTGGAGGCCGTCATAGTGCCATACATGATAACCTCAAATCGGAAAATGAAACGAAAGCTAAAAAAAAATTATAGGAAAAATGAATATTATTACTTGTCAATTTAAACTTTCTAATTTTGATGATATGTTTAGAAATTTGTAAATTTATTTCGATTAAAATTAAAAAGAAAAGAAAATATTGGTGTAAGAGCCAAGTGCAATGTGGCATATTTTGAACCAAAATGCAAACATGAGGAATAATGTCGTCGGCCCGCACAACGTATGTTATTCATGTGTCTCCGGGTGAGGCTGCACGTTGTCTTCGGTGATCGGTTAATTGTAATCCTTTCTAGGGTAATTCTCTTGCTCTAATATGAACCGTTCATGAGTGTGCTTTGGCCAAATAAATTACAAGTAAAATCCATCCACGGACACTGAGCTGGTGTGCACATGAGTATAATAAAAGTCACAACAGCATGCTCAAAAAGTATCGCATGTGTAATTAATTGTGTGGTCAGTGCACTTCGGGGGAGACCCGAAGTTGGCTGACCAGAAGTGTCATGTGACCGTGGCCGTAGGTGTCAACTTTCAACTTTAACTTGATTAGATTGCGCGTGAATAAGCTAAAGATGCAATCTCTATCTACATGTATCTACACCTATATCTATATATCAAAAAGGGCAATTCATCTTTTCATGACAAAACATAGCATATCCTCCTTAAAATATATTAATATGGACCGGTTGGATTGATGAAAAGAATCCAGGGTCACCCTGTGTTGATGAAATATGAGTAGTAAATTAATCAGTCCAAGCTAAAAAGGCATGCCTTTGCATTTATGTAGGTCAACTTGTCGGAGAACATGGAAATTGTGGCCGTGGTTGTACTATGATTTTAATGGGCACTTGTTTCTGAGCGTGCGTGGTGCTTCTCTATACATCAGACCCAACGAGCCGAATTAAAACTATACGTCCGTACATAGACTGACCGTCGAGCTACACACGAGTTGTAACAATTTCGAGATCCAGGTGGAGACATGGGTCTATTATATATAAACAACTAAATCACATGTTCTCTTCTCGAGGCCGCCTCCCTTCATTGTCAAAACCTACGGGCTACATCGAAGTTGCTCGATGTAAATGTTGGTCTCTTGTCTCGTCAAACCCATGTGATGAATCAATCCATCCATCTAGTAAAATAAGCAGAAATTCGTACTTGATGTCGCTGATTATATGGGGCTTCCCATTGACGCGTCAGACGCCCATTAATTGATTGCATCGAGATTATGTTCTCCATATTTCTCATGTTCCTTTTTGATCTCATTTTGAGCTAATCCCTCTTCGGATGAATCATATCCTACGTGTCCCCCCACACTCCGTACACCTTGAGAGTGAGATGGGTTCTGTTCATACGCTCATATATCACGTATAACCAGAACGGTAATACGTGGACGTAACTACTAATTAGCCGTCTAATTATGGTATTGTTTTTTTGCCTCCAAGCATGGTAAGAAATTTCTAATTTAGGTAAGAAATGGTGATAAAAAAAAATCCTATATGTAGCGCGATCCTAGAAATGGAGGAGATTCCTTTGGTGGGCACCCGATGGAGAAGGACCATTTATATGCGAGGGAGAATTATATTCGCTCACGTGTCTTGTACCATATAGAAGGGCCCGAAGATGTATAATCTTCTGCACCGGTGGGGAAGGTACGGTGCATATCGACGGTCCTGAGCCCTTATGGGCTGTCCCAGGTACGGGATTGTGATAAATTCCCTAGATATGATCAATAAAATCAATCCAATCACATTATTATCGATAGTATATTTGAACTTTGAATCATGTACTATGTTCCATTGTATAATCAGGATCACATAAAAGGATCAGCTCATCAATGATGGGACATTTTATATGCTGCGAAAGACGAAGGCCACACCAATTTAAGGGAAAAATAATTCATCATTTGTAACTTTCGAGCCTTTCGTCAACCATTGCACGGGTGGCGCATATATGTATATATGTATGTATGTAAATGTATGAAGAACTGATTGGATACCTAGATAGCAATCCTCAGAAGCAGATATAGATCACGCATTCCTGTGTTTCCACATCGAAGAATTATGGGATTTGTCCTCTGTGGCCGGGTTTGTGATCTTGTATATATCTGATGATACTGGTCGTACACGAGATGATACAATGCCCCATCAGGGGCTCCACTGGATCGAGAAGAGAGGGTCCTCGAGCGATTCTACAATTAATGCGGTCGAGGACGGGGAGCTACAGTTGGCCGAAGAAGATAGGAGCAAAAAGGACACGATAACAATCGTGATCCAATTAATCAATCATACAATGCCAACCCCACGATGATAATTGTGGGAGAGTGCCGGACCCTAGAGATTGATTTGGGTTTTGAGAGAAATGGCCACGTCACATATATTATGAGTCATCATTATTTGACTAGCCTCTTACCTTGTTTACGTTAATTATTTGCACCTCTCTTCCTTATCTCAGAGAGGCCATCACATCCTCATCTTTTTGAATGGTTGTTCGCTTTAGCCCTGCACATGCATATGATTGCACTTTCATTGGGATATCATTGGCCCTCTCAAGACATCGGTTATCTGTCCCACGCTTGCAGGAGGAAGATCTATCCCAATCCCCGAAAGCTATCCGATCCCGTCGGCGGATCGGATCGTCTAGATGGGCTTGGGACCATTGATCTACACGTAGGAAAGAGGGAGGTGAAAAGCAACAACCACATACTCTACTGTGTGGATTTTTCTTCTATATTTGAGTGAAATATGAATAAATATAATTAATTACAAAGGTTAAAATTTCTCATCTATATTGACCATGAGTTCCACAATCGGGACATGTGTCTCCACACTTGAACCAGAGGAAATGACCACATATCCTAATTCCTATCAACTACTCTTTCTCATGTGAAGGATGGTATAAGGACTGCAGTTATAAAATTCGAGTTCTTAGCATGTGCCCCAAGTGGGAAGGCGCCCGCGGGAGGCGGCCATTGGTCGAGCGCCGTCTGACTGGTCTCCGTCTACGGGGACGACATTTCATGAACACGTCGGCGCAGCGTCTCTGACATGTAAACTTCCTCTGCGTTCAGAGACCTACCTAATTAAGGTAGATTAAATTAAAAAAAAAAAGAAGGCAAGCATGACAGGATATCGTACACGTAAGCATGACTACGAATATAAAGTCTTATATGTACACGTGTATAGCAGAAACGTGAACACATTGTGTTGTAGTAAAACATGGGGTGGGGGTGGTGGTGCTGGCGGTGGCGGTGGTCATCGGCATGCATTGAAATTTTCAAACCATGCGGCCGACAGAGAAATAACTAAAATAAAAAATCAGGGATCTGATGCACGGAGGCGCCACCAAATGGAATCCAGTTGACAGTCTCCTTCAATGAAAAGCTATCCTTTTTCTTTCTTTTTTTTTAATTTCCTCATCCAATTTTCAGACACCAAAGGGCAATAATTAGTTCACATTCAAGCTCAATTCATTCCACCAAAAAAATGAAAGCAACTCAATACTTCAATTAAGGTCTTTATGCGAGAAGTAATCATTATTTAATTATATATATATATATATACACACGTGATTATATGTGGTGTAGATTATTGTGCCACGTCATTTAATGAATTTTTTTTCGTGGGGGGAAAAAAATCTCAGGGGTCACATTATTGTCAAAATTGTATTCCTCGGGATAGTTTGGTCTGGGGAAAAGGAAATGGGCCATAGTCCCATGAAAAGAGAGAAAAGGAATCTGCTGCGAGGTGGCAGAATTAAACGTGGTTATATCTCCTTATCTTATTTTGTCGACATCTTATCATATTATAATGAGTTTTTATATTAAAATTTATAATTAATTAACATTTTTGTTATTATAAGAATTTTATCTTGAGTGAATTATCCAAATGTAAGTCAAATCTCCATAAAATATAAATACTCGGTACACCTTTGAGAATGCTTTTTTTTTTTTGTAAAATTAAAGAGGGATTTGGATGTACGCATCATTTCTGGTCGTGTTCTCACCCTGAGCCATCAAAAAGCTATTCTTTCTTAGTGGGCATTTATAGTCGATGTGAGATATGAAATAAAAGGATATAATAAGTTATATAATTGATAATAAATTTATAATTTTTTAATTATTAAATCGAATAAAATGTCAATAATTCAAATCCCTATCCTCGAGATTCAACGGATTTGGGGGGCGGTAGGCTCCCCCAGCCATAGCAGTCTCAGTTACTTCATTTCGAAGCTCTAGGGTCCCTCAATAATGGCTCTTGGCTCGTATCATTGGGTCTCTCTCCCTTCCCTTTCTCTCCATCCGGACAGCCCCTGCCATCCCTCCTGCTCTCCATCTCCGCTCGCTTTGACTGTGCCAAAAAGCCACCTTATCCATCCCCCGGGGAATCATTTAAAATGACGGCATCTGTCGGCTGTGTCAACCAGGACACCACTCCTCTTCCTCGCACGTGTCTCCCCACCATTACACACCTACCCTCCTCGTAGACCATCTTCACATGTCGGAAAAACACAGAAAAAAACAACGAGAGGAGGACTGAGGAGAGAGGAGAGGTACTAGTTAGAAGATGGCAACCCCCGTCCGGACTCTTATTCTTCCTCTAATCTCGTGTGCGAGGACTTCTTGATCCTGCTCCGGGCATAGCTTCTCGTGGTTATTTTATTCACGTGGGGAGTAGGGTTACGTTTCGTCAAAGAGATTCCGTTCCCAGATTATGAATGTAGGTCGGCCCTCCTATCTTTTTCTGGTTCCCCTATTCCCTCTGCTCTTTTTGTTTTTTTTTTTTTAATTTTTGGTTAGAAGTGAGAACCTTTTTACCCAGAATTCATAGTTACGCCTGCCTACAATCTCTTAAATTTAGATAAGTTTATACAAGAATATATGCACGGATAAACTTATCAAAAATTATGTATTCAAGAAAATAATTGAATTTACTATTTTTTTCTTATTTTCATTTTTCTCTTTTTAGAGGAAAACAGTGGGATAAACATGAAGTAAAAAGAAAAAAAGGGGAAGCGTGCTGAAGATCTCAAACAGGAGAGATGTAAAGAAAAAGAAAACGGATCCGATTCTGATGTGGCTTATGGATAAGTTTTGTGGACGTCATCTGGAAAACAGTAAATAATTGCGTTTTCCGTTTGATGGGTGTGTAGGCATGGCAATCGGGTGGGCTGGGCCGGGCCGGCCATCTGAACGCCCGGTGCCGCCCCCCCTGCGACCCTCCACTAGTCCATATAAACCGACCCGTGCCCGCCCTGCCCCGCCCCGCCCCCTTTCGGCCCATAATTTAAAAAATAGCCAAAATTACATTAAATAGAAAACAAAATATGATATAAATATATAATACATATAAAATATGGTAAATATCATATAATATATTATTGCGGGTCAGGGCAGGTCCAGCTCCCACCAATGGAGGCTGGGCCAGGGCTCGGGTCGCACGGGTCGGGCCTATCTTGCCATCCCTAGGGCTAACAAGGATTCAGGATATTATTACCAACTTACCAGATAGCAGACACATATCCTCTTTGTAAATGTCATTATTTTCCTTTATACTTTCGGGTCTAAATGGAGTAAATGGGGCAAATTTATAATCAATAAAATTTCACCTCTTAGTAGGTTGACCTAATTCAAATGGGATTAGTAATTGCACGTGCATGTATCGAAGTACGTGATGATCAACACCGAAAAGGAAGTCATATGGTTCAGTATGCCAAACGCGGGGTTGTAGATTTTATTTCCTCTATCATTCTTCTTCCACTTTGAACGTTCCTTTTGCATCGTATCATCTCCGTGATCTATTCGATAGAACTTAGGATCAGAATCTCTCGGTTTCAACTATGAGGGCAAGTTGTATACGGCCCATAGATAGGGGTGAAAGGAAAAAAAAAAAACCAAGAAACCGAAAAATCCGAACCAAAACTGACAAAAAATGGTTAGGTTTTTGAGACCCATATAAAATCTTGACAGGTTCCTAGATAAAGGAAAACCATCCAGAAAAAAGTCAGCCCTGAACCAAAAGATCGATGGGGCCTGAGATTGCCTGTATTCCACAATTATTATCTGTAGATCTATTTTATTAATTATAAGCGTACATCAAATGTTCACTTTTCATAACTTCTCTCGTCAACTGTATGTTTAATTTTCACTTAAAATTTAATCTTGTAGTATGAATTCAGAAAAATATATTTTCAATTACTTCATTAGGGCTCGTTCCGTATCTTAATTCATTCTAAATAATGATATTTTTATTAAAAATTGGGCCCGAAAGAACCACACCCAAAATGAGTGGCTCTTCATGGCCTCAAGTGATTCTCGGTATGGTTTTTTAAGTAAGAAAAGACCGGACCAGAAAACTTGAGCCCAATTATTTTGAGAAGAAAACCCACTCGACCCACTCGACTGTCACCCCGACCCACAGATTAGTCTGGGCTACTGGTTCCCAAAAGCTGACTCATTATTTATTTATCACATTAAAACTGTGTTTTTCTCACAGTAATTTTTTCTTAAAATATTCAGTATTGAGAGTTTTGGAGCTGTGCCGGACCCCTCTGAAGTTGGGCCTTCAGTAAAAGTTCAAGGCTGGCGTTTGCCCCGACCCCTGCCCGGCCCCGTGATCGAGTCTGCAATGATGCATCGGCTGGGAATATGAACATCTTAAGTAAGATGGTCGCCTCTTCAAGTGCAGATTTAGACAGCTCGCTAGCTGATGCGGTAAAAAGTAAATGAGAGGAGTAACCTGTAACATGTATACAACCGAGAAGCTCGAATAAGTCACCCCGTGAATTCCAACTGAATGCCAACTGATCTATGTCCACCTCTGGAGAAGATACCGCAGTTAGATCAGTGATGCAGAATTCACATCCCCGCTTCGCCCTTGGATTCGTGAGGGATCGAGTTTGCCACGTCATATGTCGCGTGGACCCCAATGAATAGGTAGTACAGCATCATTACTGCGGTGCAGATGAGGAACCTCCAGATTGCTTCGGGACCAAGCGAACCTAGAAGAAACAGGTTCATCCCAATTGAAAGAGATGGAAGCCAGGGGACCAAGGGGATCCCCCACCTTTTGGGGGTCCGCTGTTTCGGGAGCAGCTGCAATCCTAGCGTTCCCAGGAACCAAAAGGAGCAGGCGATCACGTAACCGACCCACCACCCATTTTTCAGGTTCCAAACTGCGGTACCACCAACGCATGACGCCAGTATGACAAAGGAGCAAGCTAAGAACTTGTTGAGATGATTCTTCGGGGTGGAATCACTCACGTAGTATCTTCTCACGAGCAAGGCAATGGCCATGAGCATGAAGATGAATAGGGTACTGAAGGACAGGACACCTGAGAGAACGTCGAGGCTGGTGAAGAAGCCTACGATGCTACTGAGGACAGTTACGAGAAGAGTTGCATAGATCGGGGTCCCCGTTTTTGGGTGTACAAGGGCAAACCATGGGGGAATCATATGAGACCTTGCAATCTGGGTCGTATACCGGGCTTGACCGAGAGCCCCGACAAGCAAACTCGAAGTCATTCCCTTCAGTGCACACACAGCCACAAGGTATTTTGCCCACTTCATCCCTGCAGTGGCAAAGGCAACAGAGTATGCAGCATTCGGGTCTATCTGGGTGTATTTCACCATCATGGTCAGTGCTAAACACATTAGACAGTAAACTACAGTTATCAGAGACATAGATCCTGCAAGTCCAATGGGGATATCCCTCGAGGGCTTCTTCGTTTCCTCAGCCAAGGTTGCCACCATGTCGAAGCCTGTGTAAGACCAATACACAACAGCTGCAGCGCGGAAAATCCCAGTTGGTCCGAAAGGGAAGAATGGCTTCAAATTTGATGTCGTCCCATGGATGAACCCGGCTACTATTACAAACAAAATGATCGCAGCACTTGCCAAGGAAGCAGTCCAATTTATAATAGAGGTATGCCGCGTTCCGGACATTGCAATGCTGTTAGCGATCCAGATGACGGTGAATGCAAGAGGGTCGAGCATATTGAAGCCTTCTGGGAGGCCCTTCACGTGTAATTTCAGGAGATCGGGATTGTCACTAAACATGCTCGCGAAATAGGAGGACCAGGACCTTCCCAGCCCGGCAGCACCTACTACTGCCTCCAACAGGATGTTACTTGCAGTTATGAAGGCGACGAAATCGCCGAGCTCAATGCGAAGGAATGAGAAAGAGCCCCCAGCAACTGGAATTTCAACGGAAAACTCCGTGTAGCAGAACACGGAGAGCAATGCAGATAGACCTGATCACAGATGGGCAATCAGACGAAAAACAAGATACGGTGCAAGTAACTGCAACAAAGAATAGGACAGCAAAGAGCAGCACGTAGCGGAGCTACTTATGGGATGATTGACGGGATGGCCTGATCAGATAAATCCGTTAGGACGATTATCCCCTCTAAATTCGACTTGAATCCATAACTTCTCAACCTAAATCTAAAAAAGGGATCCTTACTCATGATATATATGAATAAGTAACGGACACGATTATGGGCACATGCGATGCAGTACCAGAAATCGCATAGGAGATAACGATGGCGGGACCGGCGTCGTTGCGGGCCTCCTGGCCGGTAAGGACGAAGATGCCGGAGCCAACGACGGAGCCAAAGCAGAGCCAGACGAGGTCCCACCAGTTAAGGCACCGCTTCATGGGGTTCTCGCTTTCCCGCTGCAGCTCCACCATCTCCATCTGCTGCGTGGAGCGGCTCAGGAACCGTTCCTTGAGGCGGTAGCCGGTCTGGGACAATGCGGCCCGGTAGGCGTCTAGGCTTTCGAACGACTGCTCCGGGAAAAAGTCCTCCTTCCTCCATCTCCAGTAGCTCCTCGTGGCGCCCTGCGGCTCCATGGGAGAGAATCGGAGGCCCACCGAGAGATGCAGGAAAGGAGAGGGAATCTGGGGACCTTCTGAGATTCTGGACCTCTCCCAGCATGGATTACGGTTATCCCATGCAATAACGGATGGATCGGAAGAAAAGAGAAAGATGTAAGAGCTGATCAGGCGGACGTTATCAGCAAGAGTGCCACTGTGCCACGGTCAAAAATGGAAAGAGAATATTTGAATGCCATCGAAGCACGAGAGCATTCACGTATCTATTCTTATATCATTTTCAATTTATGTCCTTGAACTTTATATATTCCTCCCATTTTTAGCAAATTTACGTATATATCCAAGTCATCGAGCCAATTGAATTTGACCGACGAACGTGGACGTGGACGTAGACTTGTACAGGGCTGAAATTTCCAGCCGTGCGCGTCTGTTTACGTCTAGGAGATCTTATCAATTCCTGTTTCTTACCATTTGAATGCGAGATGGAAGCCTGGTCCTTAATCTTTTCGGGGATTGGATTGCCACCGGGCGTAACAAAATAGTCGGTCCAGTCGCCAAACACCGACATTGGAATCGGAGCGTCGCAGCGGGCAGCCGAAGATACACCATTGCCATGGCAAGAGACCCTCTACGAACCATGAGATGAGAAGTTGCCAACCGATATTATCACATTGAGTTTGAATCTAGACCGATTAATTAAACCGGGTTTTTTAACTAAACACCGTAAGCCATCACATCACATGTCATTCGTGCCTCAGCTCCGTCAACTCGAATTGCTGATCTCAGACATGGGCTATCTGCGCTCTCTCTCTCTCTCTCTCTCTCTCTCTCTCTCTCTCTCTCTCTCTTCCCAGAGAGTAAGATGATGCATACAGGTCAAAGTGACATTGTCAACCAACCGACGAGGATATATGATAAACTGTGGTTAGGTGTACGCGGCTGTTGGAAGGTAATGTCAGTTGCCACTAAAATCATGAATAAGTGGAATATATAAAGAAAAAACACTTGGCAGGCCAACATCATACTTTAAATTTAAAATTTATAAATTAAAAAAAATTATTTAGAGAGATTTTTTTAATATATAGATTTATACTTACTTTTTTAAAGGTTAATTATGTTTTTAAATATTGTATACTCAAAGGAAAATTGTCAATCAATCCTAAAATATGGTTAATTTTGCCTGCTGATAACATTCGAAAAGGTAAAGTTAATTTGATTTAAAAATAAAAAATAGAAAACTTATCAATCTAGTGAGAAATTTAGTGATGGCATCTGATAAATTAATAATATATAATAAAATATAATTATAATTTAAAATATATCTAAATAATAATAATAATTTTTAAATTATATAATAAAACATACAATAAATTAATCATATAAAAAAACTTGAAGGTGGGCCCAAGAGTCCAGAATTATTGTCTCACTGGAGTCGATGTCTGCCGTACACGTGGACAGCTGTAAGATTCTTGGGAAGAACAGCCACCGGGTCCCACTCCCTCATTTTTTGACCACCATACCGATCACTATCACCGCCTGTGACGTCCCAAAAAGAACTTCTCGCGGAAGTACGAGCGTCTGGCTCAGATCCTACGGTCCGGATTTAATCAAGATTCTCTCTCCAACCCACCCCCCACGCCCCCGGGCCCAACATCCTGACACTTCATAGCCAATGGAATAACCCCACGTGTCCAGCTCATTTATTCGAGTGCCCCTCCTTTTCTTACCCTATCACCCCGCACGTCGAAAAATCTACACTTAATTTTCGGTCACGGGACTGTTAAGTAAATCCATAGTAAATGAGTAAATGTATGGTCGGAGCTGATTTCAGTTAATAAATCGAAAACGCTGGACTGAGGAAGAGCTCCAACAGCCTCCTGTTAAGGTTTGTGGAAAGATCCAAAATCTTGCAAATTGACTAATTAGTAGACTCTAATGGAAAAACGCAGGCGTGGGTGTCCTTTTCCTGAAACAAAGATTTAAAAATTGAACAGCACAACATAGTTTAAGTGGGAGTATAATCCATCTGTCCTTATCTCTTCAGAAAGAAGATTTGCTCGTTGACAAGTAGATTACCATATATAATCTCTTTCTTTTATGATACTAATTAAGTATTCGAAAGGGATTGATTTTTATTTTTTCCTGCTACTGAAGGTATGTGTTTTACGCTATCACGAGTAGTAAAAAGGAGAGGGAAACATAGCTGGTGAGGAGGATCCAATTGGGACCTCTTAGTTACACGCCGGGCGACTCGGACTGCGGTGCTTAGCCCTTTGTACTGCAGCTGAAATTTGTATGACCATTATTTTTGTATTTATATTTTGACTCTGAGAAGCAACGATTGAGGAGGATGGAAGGAGACGGGAGTCTTGAGACGGGGATGGTTTCACTGATGTAAATTTAATTCTAGCGATTGGATGGGCACCAAATCCCATGTTACTGGTGGAGCGTATGAGAAGGTTAAAAGAGTGTAAGAAGGACAAAAAAAGGAGGGGGCTTTGGTGAGAAGGTGGAGCCGAATACTGTTTGCTGAGCAGTGAGAATACTGTTTCGGGAGAACCCCCGAGGCTGTCTGTCCCTTGCCATCTGAGGAATCAAAGAATCTTTTTTGCCGGTGGACAAAGAAGACAGATAAAGAAAAAGAAAGCAGGAGGGAGGAGGTGGAGGAGGAGGAAGAAGGAAGAAAACAGAAGGCGGAAAGAAGCAGCTCAAACTGGCTCCAGGTCTTTGCTTCTTGATTCTTGCAAAGGTAATGTTTGGAGAAATGCCCGACTGGGTCTTCATCGATTTCGCCGATTAGCCCAAACTTTTTGCCCGGATCTCAGCCTGATAGTGGTTGCTTCCTTGGGGGGTTTCCTCGGTTTGTTCTGGAGTTTTGCTGTTATGTTCGTAATTACGTAATGCATCTTATTTGCTGTCGTCTCCATTTTTTCAAGTAAAGAAATGCCCAGCTGGTATTCATTCATCTCAGCTGTACGTCCACTCTGTGCGTGAATAAGAAAAACGTCAGCATTTTTTGATTTAACGTTTAGGTCTGTTCTGGGCAAGTGTTGGAATTTTCCCCGTGAAAGATGCTAAATTTTGGGGGGTTTTTTTTTTCCGTTGGGTGCTCCCTTGGAGGATGCGCAATCTTCTTGGAGGAGGTCTCGTGAACACTGCAGAATTTGAGCTGCTCCGGCGGATTCTCTGATTAAGCCTCAGGCTTCAAGGTTCTTGATCGATAGGTTTCTTTTTTATTGTTGGAATTTTAGTATGATAAAGGTGAGTGGAAGTGGAGCGAGAAATTTTACTGGGTTAGAAGGTCAGGCTATTGGCTGCAAACTATTGAAGGAAGCACGAATTGAAACCATTGCCATCCAACTCTACCCCACTTTTCATTGAGGAGTGCATTTTGAAACATAGGAGACTTACCTGCAAGTAGAGGAAATCTGAAGCTGTTTTCCACAGTTACTCTTGCTCTACACAGTTCATGTAACAGAAATAATGGCCATAATTTAGCTCATGCTTAGGCATCTTTATTTCTGAGATAGCTGCAGCTCGGTTATCATTTTATCCTCAAAATATACCATTAATAAATTGTTGGCAGACAGCAAGTGCATGAATGATCTGTTAGCCCCGAATCCATTGTTCTTACCTCCATTTTGGTTTCTAAGTGATGTTATGTGGTTCATTTCCTTATATGTCATTAGTTGTTTTAGAAAGGGCATTCCTTTTTACAGTGACTAGCTTCAACTAGAAGATTTTCTCTATTTTGGAAGTGAAATTGTGCTTCTTCAGATAAATTTAGTACAAACAGTTGCTCCCAACAATGGCTTTTAGTTGTGATGGAGAAAAACATGATATTTCAAGTATAGAGGTTATATATATATATATATATATATTACTTTCCAAGGTAGGTCTTTCCTGTGCTACTTGTTGCACAGGAATACTCTTTTGTTGTTTGATCTTTATTTTAACACAGTTGAGAGTGAAAAAGAAAAACGCTCAATTTTCCATTGCAAATGTGTCCTTACATTGTTGTCTCTTTTCAGTGATAAAATCTACATTTTTTGTTAATCAAAAGGCAGGTATGAACATGATATGTCTCCTCCAAACTCAGTATCCTGTTTGTGCACCTTGAACCAGGAAGAACAGGAATGAGTAAGGTAGTAGTTCGGACATGCTCGAGCCAAGGGAAGGTGATATACCAATCTTGTTCCTAGTCTTGGTAGTGCTCCCTGTTGTTGCCTACATATTACTTGGGAAATGGAGTGATGCCACAAAGAAGAAAGAGAGGGTTAATCTGCTTGCTCAGCTTGCTGCGGAGGAGGCTCTGAGGGCAGAGACAATGGCTGTTGCAGCCACTATTGTCCCTTCTGTAGTCTCTCCAAAGCCAAAGTGTGGTCTTCATGAGTGTGCTCAGTGCTTCAGTCCTGCTACCACTAGGTGCTCAAGATGCAAGTCTGTTAGATACTGGTTAGCGAGCCACTTCTGTTTGAACTTGCTCATCATTTAGGAGTAAAACTTTGTGATGGCTTTAGCTCAGGGCTAATATTTTTTACAACAGTATATGTCAAGGATAGTATGAAACATCCCAAGGTGCTAGTTAGGCTTCACATGTACAAAATAGACCGGAGTTTCAAGGCACTGAGTAGGTGAAAGCCAACAAAATAGACAGCAACAAAGCTAATGCATGACTTTTCATACCGTGTGAAATGTTGTGTATGCCTTGTCTTTTCAGAGCAGAAGGAAGAAATGAAACGGATTTTGCATGTAATGTTATATGGTGATAATGTTCCATTTTCATTTTATTCCTTAGTAGCAAAGTGGTCAAAGATTAGAAATGAAAATTCACAAAGCATATTAAACACAGATAGTCATGCTCTCCAGACAGTTGGAGGTACGATAAATGAAGACTAATGACTCTGAAAGGAATCTGTTTTTACTAGGGTGTGTTGTACTTAGCTGAGCTTTTCAGCTAAACTATTTTCTTTTGCTTACAGTTCAAGGAAATGTCAAATAATTCACTGGAGGCAAGTCCACCAGTACGAATGTCAGTATCTTAATGCTAACTCAGAAGAATGCATGGATTCCCAGTCCTTTGGGTACAATTTCCAGGAGGCAATGGCAGAAAAAATCCCTGAAAATCTTCTTCAATCTTATGCTGTTGGGGAGGCTTCTCATGTCCATGTGCTTGAGAGAAGGACAAGAGAGAGGCGAATTTCACGTAGATCTAACCGTGAAATATCAAGAAAAGAAGATGGCATCATTTCAGATGTTTTTGAAGAAGCCCGTGGAAGCTTGAGTTTGACTGATAATCCAGTGTCTCCTATTGCTTGCCCCCAAAAGGAGGGTCTAGTAAAGCATAAGGTCTAATTATTCACATTTTTACTTCTTATTTTCTTCTTTCAATTTTTAGCTGTAATGTTTATGCAATAAGGATTAGTTTCTCTTTTGTCTGTCTTGCTATATTTGTGCAGACCATAAAGAATAAGGAGCCAAGGGTGCTTGAAGAAGAAACTCCCAGGGAGAACAAAGTCAGGAACTTGAATGTGAAAATTAAAGGAAATGCCACTTCAGTGGATTTGGCTCATGAGAATCATAAGCCCGAGAGCCAGCGAGAGAGTTCTTGTGCTTCTTCAGTGGGAAACCAAACAAACACATATCAAACTCCACCACCACCTTATATATTATCAGATTCTGGAAAAACCGTTGAGGCAGGAGGGGCATCTAGTGCTGTGAAATTTGAGACAAAAACCATAAAGAAACCGTCTGCAAGAGTGTCAGAGCAGGGACACATTGAAGTTGATAAGAAGGCGCAAGCTGCAGAGGAAAGCAATGGGATTGCTAATATGGGAATTATGAAGATGATGAGTTTAAAGAAGTCAGTGAGGGTCATGAGGCAGGATGCTTGGGAACTAAATGGTGATGGACAAAAGAAACCAAAGGTTATTCCTGTTAAGGGGCTATTGAAGCTTTCTTTTATCTTATTATATGAATAGGTGAAACTTAATTCTTATTACAAATACAACCTTTTCTTATTCCAGATGCTATTTCCTTATGAAGAATTTGAGAAGTTCTTTCAATATGAGGTCTTTGACTTGTTGCCAAGGGGCCTCATCAATTGCGGCAATAGGTATCGGCTTCTGAAAGAAGTTTGAAAGTCGATGGTCTGTTTATTAAATTTGTAATAGCTGATCTGCATGTTTGTATTTCTGTCTGCAGCTGTTATGCTAATGCTGTGTTGCAGTGCCTGACTTGCACGAAGCCTCTCACCATCTATTTGCTACACCGATCTCATTCTAGAGCCTGTAATACCTTATGCACCTATTCAGCATCATCTAACAAATTTTAGTATATAACTTATGCATGTTGTTTGGTTTTGTTAAACTGTCAGCAGATGCCCAATGTTCTTTTTTGTCGTTTCAACAGAGATCACAGAAGAGTAGGAATTAGTGACATTTTAAGTTGCAGCTAGTGGACATCTAGTAATCAAATACTTATGAATAGTCTCAATTGTGACTTTTGTCTTTTTAATTAGAGATAGAAATTCTGCTAGTGTTTAACATCCAAACAGAACCCATCATGTTATTTGCTAAATTTCTACTTTTTGTCTATGAATGTCAGCGTTGTCTTTTATATTTTGGTCAGGTTGTGGGAAGGACTGGTGTCTTATGTGTGAACTTGAGCGACATGTGACAATGTTGAGAGAAACTGGTGCACCACTCTCCCCTAGTCGAATTCTCTCTCACATGCGAAGCATAAACCGCCAAATAGGCAACGGTAGTCAGGAAGATGCCCATGAGTTTTTGAGGTTCGTGAAAGTTAATATGGTACTTGTTTTGTTGTTTTTCTTCCATCATTGTAGTTAATATGTATAGAATTGTAGATATTGGCTGTGCTCAGTATTGGAAACTTTTCCAGTTGTGTTTATTTCCTGATAATTTTCTGTGAAGGAAACATTGCAGACATGCTCTCTCTTTATTAAATTGAGAACGTGAAATCCTTCAGCACATAACAGCTTTCATAATAGGGGAAGTTTTAGCCAATCCTTCTCCAGTGTGAGGGGTAAGAATCATGAAGTAGGATGAGACAGAAGTTTATGGCTTGCATAGGATGTGGTATCTAGTGTACCTAGGTTGAATAATGGGTTCTTGTACACCACATTGCTGTGTTTTTGGACTATTTAAAAAATGTTACTGCCACGAGGCTCAGAATATGCAGAGAAAAGTTATTTCCCATGCTTTTGTAGGCTTCTAATAGCATCAATGCAATCTATATGCTTGGAGGATCTGGGCGGTGAGAGGAAGGTCAATTCGAGACTGCAAGAGACAACCTTCATACAACACACTTTTGGCGGGTGCCTCCGATCGAGGGTGAAATGTTTGAGATGTTATCATGAATCAGAACGGTATGAGAACATTTTGGATCTCACATTGGAGATATATGGTCGGGTGGAATCATTGGAGGATGCTTTAACACAGTTTACGACTCCCGAGGATTTGGATGGAGAAAATATGTATAGATGTGGAAGGTGACCAACATAACATGTTAAAAGTCATTAATTAACATTTAATTGTTTATTTTCTGGTTTCATAAGTGCTTAAAATTTTGCAATAAAGGTGCACTGCTTATGTCCGGGCAAGAAAGCAGTTGACTGTACATGAGGCTCCAAACATCCTCACTATTGTCCTGAAGAGATTTCAGGTATCGACATTGTACTGCTTTGTAAATAATGAATCCGCCTGATGTGAACAAGTGAATTGTCAATTATGCTTAATCTTACTTTCTTACTTAGGCCTTACATATATTTATCTTGCCTTACTGGTATATGTATTTCTTGAACTTCCAGGAAGGAAGATATGGTAAAATAAACAAATGCATAACATTTCCTGAAATGCTCGACATGATCCCTTACATGACGGGAGCTGAAGATATGCCTCCACTATATGTGCTTTATGCTGTAGTTGTCCATCTCGATACGCTGAATGCATCTTTCTCAGGCCATTACGTCTGTTATGTGAGAAACCTGCAGGGCAGTTGGTACAGGATTGATGACACTGAGGTAACCATCTCCCTGTAAAGGCCTTGCCTTTCTCTGTTTCTAAGAATGAACAAAATTGATTCCGCATTCTTTTGGAGAGATAATAAGGCTTCTTATAAACAGGTCCAGCCTGTTCCAATGACCCAGGTGATGTCAGAGGGAGCATATATTTTATTCTACATGAGGTAATTAATTCATTTTCCAATAAATTGTTCTTCTATTCACTATTTTTCATGATTGCAATTTAGGTGTTAATGATCTTGCTAAAAATAAAAGTAAAATTCTGTGAAAATGAGAATGCTTATTGGATAGCATTATAAGAAGTTGTCAGATGCATCTCAGTTTTGACTTCTGATGCCTGGTTTTTTCACTCAAATGGGATTTGCATAGACTTCTCTAAGATCATGAACTTATGGTGTGTTAATGGATCAAATAAATATTGAATCTCTGTTGAACGTATATTTTGTGTACTAAAATCCTATAGTGCTGAGAATGAAAGATGCAGCTTCTGGCTTATCTCTTCCAACGAATTATGCCCACTACTTTCAGGTCCAGCCCTCGCCCATACAAGGCTCATCTGAGGAAATCTGAGGAGCCTGATCCTATCCCTTCAAGGAATAGTGCCCCAAAAAGCCAGAAGTCTTCCAGGCCCAGACAGAGCAAGTCGAACAGCCAAGGCATGGGCTCATCAGAGCCCTTATCATGCTCAGCCAAGCCTGCCTCTAGCAGTGTCCTCCGGGTGACTGAGCGTGGGAATACCTGGCCTGTGGTTGAGAACTACAATGAGTTCTCTGACGCCACTTCTAGTGACTGGTCCCTCTTTACAAGCTCCGACGATGCTTCTTTCACCACTGAGAGCACGAGAGACTCTTTCAGTACAGTGGATTACTCTGATAATGGAAATGCTGATTTGTTCTCCTCGATATTCAACAACTTATATGGCCAAGATCACTCTCCAAGGAACATGGTCTCATGTAGATTATTCTCGAACAGCGGGGCCCAGACCAGGTTTGTCTCAGAAGAAAAGGGTTATGTGCTTGATTCTTACTTGTCGGCTCAACACATACACGGACGGAAGAGGCCTGGCAATGACCAAGCTTCTAGTCAATGTAAATCGAATTTGTAGAAATTTGTTAGCTGCTTGGGTAGATTAGAGTAGGCAGGTTTAGATTGAATGCCCCCGGTATCTTTTTTCCTTTTTGGATTTGAATGCTTTGTTGAGTGGGGTATCTAGTTTAATAGCTGATTCTGACTGACGGTATTCTTGTCTAATTACCATTGCTGGAATCGATTGATTTCTTGCCGCCTCTGGCTCTTTAGCTGCTTAGCTGAGTGGTTGTAATTGTAAAATGAGTCTTTTCAGAAACAGAAAGGGGCTTGAATAGGTGTTTTTAAGAGTTAGGGGACTTAACTAGCAATTATCAGAACAGTCAAGTACGTGCTGACTACAGCTGTTTTCTTTCATTCACCCGTCAGTTCCAGATTTCAAAGTCAAAGCCGCCATTCCTCGATTGGGCCGAGTCTGCGGGCGGGAGGCCTGTGTTGCTGTAGCTACAGCCATCTCCGTCGACCAAACAGCGAAAGATAGTCTCTTTAGGAATTTGTCTGGCCGTTACAGCTTATGTGCGATACCGGGGTTCGGCCCGCGGAAAGTCCCTCCATTCGACCTGCGCAAAATCCGCTTACGATGGGGACCTCCTCCTTTCTATGCCCTGTCTAGCGATTCTATGAGTGCCCGTAAATTGTTCGAGGGAATGACCGAGTAAGATGCAAGACCTCGTTGTCTGGATTTGGTCAGCTTCCTGATGCTACAGAGGCTTGATTTATTCTGTGGGATTTTCTCTTGAAAGGCAAATGAACCCCACGTAAGCAGCTGCCCTCTATTTATGCTCTAATCTGGAGAGTGGGACTGTGCTGTATAGATTGTCTGTGGAAGTGAGGAATGAGGCCCGCTGGTTATTAATTCTCTCGTAAAGTTAGAGATCAAAAATGAGATTCACTGGAAATGCACTTTGCTGTAAGGAAACTCATAGTCATGAGCTTTACTTCAAGGGATGATGCAATGGCAAACAGGTCTGGTACTTGTCTTATCTCAAGAATTTTCTGGCAAAATATGACGGTTATCAAATTACACTGGGATTTCTCATGAGCCCGATCGGATGAGATGGGTTGGCGTTGTGCGACTGGAGAAGACTTGTCATAGAAATATTGTTTGCTTTAAACACTGTTTTACTTACCATCCAAAAGTCCCTTTAAACACAGATCATCTAACAGTTTTATCATTTAAAAGAAGACTTGAGAGAAGGAAATGTACACTTCAACCCTATAAAAACCTTTAAGATTTCACTTGTTTCCAGTGAAATTGCAACCAGTAACTATCAGGTTAGGGAAAGTTGGGGGAATCTATGTGAGACCTGAGCCTTAACCCAGCATGCTTGGCTGTCACCATGTGAAACCAAAAAGCTTGATGTTGGGTGGTCAAAGGTTCGAGAGGACTGCATCTACCAATCTAAATAATATGTTGCCATTTGGAGGCTTACCATTGGATGAGGAACCCTCCCACCAAGGCAATGCTTGCCTTCCTCCTCCCCATAACACCATCAAGTGCAAGGCCAAGCCCTGATACAAGAATCATGCGCCATATTATTATTAAGAAATTATTGTGCCCCCATACATGAACAATCTAGAGTAGATTCCCAACATGACAAGTCATGAATGGATTGTGAATTCTCCATCGTTGTTCCATTTGCTTCATCTGTAACTTGCCACCAGAATAAGATGACAGTGCTTGCTCCCTTGTCCAGCATTATGGCAGATCTTGCACCCTTGGTCCCTTTTTTTTCTCAAAATAATTTCTTTTTCCAAGGTGTTGTGCATGTGTGACTTGATTAACTAGATTAAATAGACAAGCATATAACATGTACCATCTACCTTTCTTGATGCATTATGAAAACATGATTGATTGAGGGATCAGTCATGCCAAGTCATTATCTATGATAGAAGAGAGTTTATTTTTGTAATATTACTATCGAAGTTTTAAATTTGAATATATATATATATTTTTATCTATTTAAAGCCCCCTCACTTCACATTGGCCATTCCAAGAACAACTCACCCCCCCCCCTTCTCTCTCGTTCTATAGCTTTTCTCCGTTTCTAATTTTCCTGCACTTCCATAACATAATTTGCATCTGCGATGGCTTCTTCACTTGCACTGGAGAATCAGGCAGTCACAGATTACGTTAAACTATGTGAAGGCTTCGAAGGACTCGATGTAGAAGCACTGAAAATGAACGATGACATCCTCAAGTCCCTGCTTGAAGAAGATTCACAAGGCGACGACCAAGAGTACGACCGGTTAAACGAAGTTATTCGGTCTCTTGAGGCAGAGATACATCGGGGCACCACCGATGGTCTCAACTTGGGATCCAAAACCATATCGTGTTCAACATATGATGGTGAGGGTCTGACGGACAACGTCAGGGGCAGAGCGGGAAGCCATGACTGGTCAGAGTTGTCCGATGATTTCAGCTGGATTGACATGGACACAGTGCCTTCCTCTCTGGTAGAGGGCATGAATTGGTGCATGGAGGAGTTCGGAGAAGAGATGAATTATGCAGCTGAATTTTGAACATGCCGACCAACGTGTTCTCTACACACACGGGGAGGAGGTAACGCATAGCACGTTGTGGCATGAACTTAATGACGAGATGATGGCATAGTCGAGGTGTTGTTTGTAATCGGCAGCACTGAGAGAGAGAGAAGACTTGTATATGTATATGTTTTTCCTCTTGCCGGGCTTAAGCTTGTTTATGTTTCTTGGGTTCTGTCGGAAAATAAGAACCAATTGAACCTTAAATCCTTCTAAGCCTCTTCGCTCAACTGAAATTTTGGTTAAATCCTTCAAATAAGGATAGTGTATGATGATGAGAGTTTTATTGTCAGTGAATTGATGTGTAGTGAAATTAGAAAAGTGGAGGCTTTGATTAGGGGACATGAATATATATATGTATGTATGTATGTGTGTGTGGGCGAAAGAATCTGCAATCAGTAGAAAAAAGTGGAGACTTTGATTGAACGAACAATGCTTTCTCGCTCAGCTTCTTCTGCTCGACAGATACTTCTTCGGTTGACACAGAGACCTCTTTCCACAATCCCTTATTCTTCGTCTTCTTCTTCGGTGGATTCTGATCAACTCAAGAAGCTCAACCGCAAGGACTGGTTGGCCCCAAACGAAGTCCTGAATATCATCAAGAATCTGAGAGACCCCTACTCGGTAATCATAGCTCTGGACCGCTACTCTACCAGGAAGGACTACAAGCCCAATGAAGCTCTCTACACTCTGTCGATCAACATCCTCGCTGAGGGAAAGATGCTCGATGCGATCGAGGGCATCATGGAGCGGATTCGGGTCGAGAAGCGCTGCAGATTGTCGGATGAGTTCTTCTACAACGTGATCAAGATTTACGGCAACGTCGGCGGTCGCGTGAAGAGGGCGATGGAGACCCTCTACGACATGCCCGCAAAGTACGACGTCTGGCCCAGCGTGAAGAGCTTCAATTTTGTGCTGAACTTGCTCGTGTCGTGGAAGTTGTTCGATTTCGTTCACGAGGTTTACGTCAGAGCCCCGGAACTGGGAGTTGAGATCGACGCCTGTTGCTTGAATATTCTCGTGAAAGGTTTGTGCGAGAGCGGGAACTTGGGTGCTGCACTCAACCTGCTCGACGAATTTCCGAAGCAAAGGTGCAAGCCAAACGAGAGGACTTTTTCGACCCTGATGCACGGGCTCTGTAAGAAGGGGAAAGTCAATGATGCGTTCAGGCTACTGCAGAGGATGGAAGAGGAGGGGATCTCACCCGACACCGTCACATTTAACATCTTAATTTCGGGGCTGAGGAAACAGGGAAGGGTTGATGAAGGGATGGAGATCCTCGAGAGGACAATGCAGCTCAAGGGCTGTGACCCCAACGAGGGTTCATACCAGGAGGTTCTCTATGGGTTGATCGAACAGGGGAGATTTGCGGAAGCAAAGCTCTTCATGGGACGGATGATCTCGAAGAGCATGAACCCGAGCTTCGTCTCTTACAAATCAATGGTTTCTGGTCTGTGCAAGGAGAACTCGGTGGAGGACCTGGATTGGATTCTGAGGCAGATGGTGAGGCGAGGTTTCGTCCCGAAGATGGGAATGTGGAGGCAGATTGTTCGAGCCATGTTATCGGAGGGCGCTTACCGGGAAGAACATCTTGGGATAGAGCGGTTGATCGGTGATCAAATCGGTCCCTCCTAAGACTGCATTATTTTTAGCAGGCAGCTGTAATGAAAATGCTGGATCCATCGCAGCGATCACTTCAACAGAACATAAATCTTGATCCTCTTTTCCTTAGAAGTTAATCTTCAGGGGTGTTCACTTCTCAGATAACACAGTGTCGTTGAGAAACATGAGATGGCATTGGAGTTTCATTGGGGGCATAAGATGGTCGGATTTTTAATGCAAATTTCTACTGCACCAGTCCGCCCCGTATGGCCAATGCCGAGAGGGTAGCAACGAAAAAGGTTAATCCCCGGTTACAGAAAATCATATGTATGATAGACATCATATTATGTATGTATCATAAGTCATTGTTTCATACATTAGGACATATTATTGATCTCAATTTTTGAGACTATTATTATTTTATATAATATATATAACTCTTTTCAATTCCGTGACGCGGTGTGGGTGGATGGTGTTAATTTCTGATCCAGAGGTCTCTCCTTCCGTATCAATTTTTTATTTTTTTAAATAAATATGTAAATATAAAAATTCAAAGAAATTTCAGCAATTACTTAACCGTGCTCGACAAGAGATTTTGTGCAGTTTCTTCATCAGTGATCTTGAGTTGCAGTTTGAACCTGACTCTTGAATTCATTGCCCAGATAGATCAAGATTAGAGGGTCCTTTCAACTTCCAACTGAGAACCGACCGCCATTGTCTGGAAGCTTGTGAGGAAGAAGATGAGCAAAGAGGAAGAAGAAGCTGGGAAGAGCCGAGGCGTCGGGGAGTACCCTCCCCAGTACGGCACTTTCCAGGGCGTCGCCAATTACCCTCCCCCGTCGCAGCCCCCTCCTCCGCCTCCCGCCATCGGCTTCCCCCAGCCCGTCCCCCCTCCGGGCGTCACCGAGCCCTCTGCTCCTCGTCTGCCCCCAACTTACGGTTATCAGACCGTTCCAGGTGTGTTCTCTCCTTCCGATCGTCCAGACATTGAATTACTTTGGGGAAGTCATCTGATCTGAACTAGTGGGACAAGGCTTTATGTTGGACCCTTATATGGAGAAGAGCCGCAAAGCTTCAGTTTTTAACTGATCTGAGCTTTGGTCTTCCTTGCTGGTGTACTTGACATTCTTTTGGGTTTATTTGGATGATGAAATTTCTCTTCAACTCGGTCATTTTGTTTGAATCAATATCCATACTCTAATTGAACAAAGAAAGTTGCAGCACTCACATCACAACATTATCCATGGTTAGTGAGTCAGATTACTATGTCACTGCTCAATTCTTCAGGGTATGCTGTAGCTGAAGGAACACCTGTGAGACAACGGCGTTTGCCTTGCTGCGGTCTCGGCTGCGGCTGGTGCCTGTAAGTTTTCATTGATATATCATTCCCATTCATTAAACAAGTGATCAAAGGTGTAGACTTTCGCACTGAGCTGGCGGTTCTCGCAGTAGACATTGGGTTTGGTATAATGTGGTTGAAGATTGTTAGTTATTAATGTCTGTATTGTGGTCAAAGCTGAACTTCGATTTGATGCTACTGAAGTGTTTCCGCTTGCTAATAGAAGATCTCATTTTTTTGTTGTTTTGAAGCTTCATCATCGGTTTCTTCCTCGGTGCCATCCCGTGGTACGTAGGTGTACTCATTCTGCTCTGCAGCCGAGTAGACCCCAGAGAGAAGCCTGGGTACATCGCCTGCACCATCGCTGTAAGTGAAAAACTTCTCATCCGTTTTATTTTTTTGGGTAATTAACTGTCGTATTTTTTTTCATTCCTTAAACAAAATGTACATTGGAATTACGAATGAAGTTATCATACATTTTACTCGATGAATATGACCTTTGAAAGGGTAACACAGCTATATTAGATCCCAACATTCTCTTGCCCATGGTTCCTCCATTAACCTCATCTCTCGATTAGTATGTTTGTCATCAGAAATAACTTAAAGATGTTAATATTTTGATGGGCAGGCGATTGTTGCCACAATTGCAATAGTTATTGGAGCAACAGCCCGTCATTGGTAAACAACTGAAGAGGGCAACTCACTTGGAAATGAAGATGACAGGCTCGGTGAGAAGAATAGAGATCTCAGAGGTGCATATATCATCGACCAGTGTAAATGTTCTGCTGAGCAATCAAATAAGAATTTGTTAGGTTAAGAGGTGGATTACCTGTAATACAATGATGTTGTGACTTATCATATCTGCTGTCGAATGTCTATTCTCTAACAATAGAAGAGCCAGGATTCTTCACTCTCACAATTTTTTTCCCGAGTCTCTTTCAACAGGAGATCAGCAAATATCGTTGAATCAGATACCATAGAGAGAATTACGTGATATTGCCTCTGCAAACAGCATAAAAAGACGGACCTGGAAAACAAATGCGAATGCCCAAGTAGGAGAACAAGGCAGAATCTAGGGAAGAGAAATCATGACAAGAACTTCATATTTCAAAAGAATTTCTTGGAAAGGATCCATTACAATCACAGAATCTCTTCTAAGACCAGCAACCCATACTGAGAATCGAACCCCAACAGAGTAATTCAAGAATCATCTTTACCACCTACACTATGACTGCCTGAAGCTGTTGTGTCTCCAGTTAAAAGAATCTCATCACAGCAAATGCTGCAAAGCTAGCATTCTACTCTCGGCACACCAAATCCCTCTACTTTGGGAGAGAATCAACTCAGAGGGTGATATGTTTCAAAATTGAAGCTGTCCATCTTACTAGTATAACTGATCCTCAAGGAACAATTATCTCTTCCAGTATCATCAGCTTGTCCATTCTGATGAAATACTTAAGCCAGTTAACACCGTTTGCTCAGTGGCTTAATGATCCAAAACCCTCAGGTGGCCATACCTATGCACCAAAAATGTTCATTTCAATCACATTTCCTAAAGAGTATAGACTTTACAAACATCAACGGGTATAAACTGGCCAATAAGAATTCAGAAATAAGTCTTCAGTGTTTACCCTGCACAAAACTTTGCCTTGAATGAGACCACGAGGAATGGGCCCGAAATGGCGTGAATCATTAGATGCATATATATTATCCCCTTGAATCCACACCTGCCCTTTTGGCACCTGAAAGAGGTTATGATAGTGAATATGTCAACGCCAAAAGAGAGTAAAGATGTCCGCAGATGTAACAACTGTACCAAAATGCATACTGCAGAAAACGAATAACAGTGAACTCATAACTTCATCAAGATATCTTTTATTTGAATCAATTTCCAAAAGCTGCAACTCAGAGATTCTGATGCACAGAATGGACTCAATTCAATCCATTCGACCAACCAAAGCCTCGAAGCCCAATGAGGATTGAGGAAGCTCTCCACTTCCATGTTCAAGTTTGGGAATTTCCAGTCAAGAGATGAGAAATTACCACAACTGTTCGACATCGGTCGTTTTTGGAGAGATCCATATGGAAGGCGACCCGATCACCTTCAACCCCAACAATGCGCTTGGTGATGGTCTTCCGAGGGTCGACTGGCGACTTCACGAGTACCACATCGCCAGGCCCAACCTTCCCCAGGCGGTGGGAGACGCGCTCTGCAATCAGGACGTCTCCAGCCAGGTTAAGAGTCGGGAACATACTGGGCCCGTACACCTGTACGCACCGGGTGAAAAACACGATCAGAAATATTCCCATATTCCTTCATCTCCCTGAGGCTGAAACGAAAAGGGATGAATCAAAGCTTCAGCATAGGGTTACGGACGAGGGTAGAGGAGCACAGGTAGGTGTCGGCAACATGGAGCAAGCAGAGGAACCTCGCGATGATGGCGGCTCGCTCCGCTGCTTCTTTTGCTATGCCCCTCCACCGAGCTGTAACTAGGCTCATCCCTTCGACTCTCTCTCTCTCTCTCGCTCTTATACTTGCTGTTCTTCAATGGCGACAAACCTTCGGCTCTGTGGAATAAGGGGAGAGAGTGGGGCGGAGGGGAACTAGAGAGATGAATGCGAGGAACTTTTAAGGGGGCACGAAGGCCCCCAAAAGTAGTTAATTCGAAAACTACCCCTGTACTTTTCAGAAAACTTCTAGCGCACCCATCCTGAGGGACGATTTCAAGAATTCAGTGTTTCATCCTGCTCCATTCGTTCCTGCAACTAACTAATCCACGGCTGTCTGTCTCATGGGACCGATCTGCTCGATGTTCCACGAAGTCTTGAACTTGAACCCATCAATCTTAATGGTCTTGCAGTTCTATTCAACTAGTAAAATTTGTCAAGAAATCAATTATTTGACTTCTCGTAACTTAATTAAACGAGATGTTAATACACTCAGGCTGCTACATCTGCCCATGATTTTCATGTCCATCCATTGCAAGGAGCTCGAAACTCACAAGACGAATTCCCTACCAAAGCAACCTGAGAAGGTTGAAAGAATGAGAGTATGTGATTGATCTGATAAATATAACATCGTACAATAATCTTCTGAACGTTAGTTCACCATTTGAAGAAAACTGCAGTAACCCAACAGCACATTATTTGGAGCACAAGTCACAGCTCCATACCTAAAAAATTTATACAACCACTTGCTAGCAGCCCGATTTCGACTCGAACCACTTACTTTTCTACACAAATAAATCTTAAGTGTGTAGTAGTCTGCAGGAGAGGCTTGTACTTGCTGATGTCCTTTATCTCGAGGACATGGCTTTCCATGAGCAAATAGCCATAAAGCACCATCTTGCAGACTAATCTATCCTTTCCAGATTATACATCACCATATCCTCTAGAGCTACTTTGAAGGAACTCCTTGGAAGGAATTGGAGATTCTGAACTGCTAGATCAGCCTTCTCTTTCGCTAACTCCTGCGCTTTTTCAATCCCCCCGCAGCTCTTTACAAGGTGAATTGCTTCATCAAGAGAGCCAGTCTCACAGAACTCGGATTCAATGATGTCCCGGAGCTTAGGCTCCTTCTGCAAGGAAAAAATCACCGGTGCTGTCAAGTTACCCTTCACAAGGTCACTGCCTGCTGGCTTCCCAAGCTGCTCTGCTGACTGGGTGAAGTCCAGTATATCATCCACAACTTGGAAGGAAAGGCCTAAATTTTTGCCGTATTGGTACATCTGCTCACTAATCTTGCCATCCACTCCACTGAAGATTGCTGCCCCTTTGGTGCTGGCTGCAATCAAGGAAGCTGTCTTGTAGAAACTCTTGATCAAGTATTCCTGAAGCTCGATGTCGCAGTCAAACAGGCTTGATGCCTGCTTTATCTCACCACTCGCAAAGTCTTTAATGACCTGTTTCCAACCAGTAACAACTTTCACATTAAAACCATCATGCAACCCTACATATCCCTACCAAAGGCAGCCTATGTAACATTTTCTAGGCAAAGTCCTCTGCTGTTTCAGACTTAATTTAGATCCTTTCATCAATCTAATATATTTTTTCTGCATGCATCTGTAAAATCCAGATGTGCTGAAAATACACATGTATTCTGGCAAAGAACAGGTGACATGGGAACTACATTAGCAAACACAGACAGTTTGTTCCCAAACATTCTTTTTCAACACCAAGAATGAGAATTTATCCTGGAAAGAATTTTTTTTTTCCTACCATTGGGGATGTTGCAAAGAAAAACAATCTCAGAATCACATTGAACCTTAGATCTGATAAAGTTTACCTGGCTGATAAGCTTGATGACTTCAAGATTTTCAAGGTTTGCGAGGTACCAAGAAGACTGTGCAAACATAAAGTCTCCTGCAAGTACTGCCACTCTTGTGCCAAAAAGCTGGTGAACTGTTTCCTTCCCTAAAATGCAGAGACATGTCTCCAGTTAGCTTTCTAACAGAATCAGATGTAAATGAAAAGGACTGCAATAAGTGATTTAGGTGCACTTGCAAGAGGAGTTTGCAGCAAATTATAAATCTAAGGTAAAAAAAAAAACTACCTCTTCGCATATCACTGTCATCTAAGACATCATCATGAATGAGGCTCGCTGTGTGGATCATTTCAATGATTTCTGCTAAACGCTTGTGCTCTCTTGTAAGTTCTCTGGGGTGGAGAATTTGGCACATCAAAAGTGAGAATTTAGGGAGGATTCTAAACATCAATTAGTTATCTGGGCAATATATTTTCTTACTTCAACCCCATCATCTCAGCAGTAGCTCTTGATGCGAGGAAGACCAAGGCTGGTCTCATCCTTTTCCCACCAGCTCCAAAAATTTGCTCTGCTGCAGACATAAGAACCGGATTGTCTGCACCAACAATCTACTGGAGCAAGCTCATCAGAAATGCAATCTCAGATCAATTCAGAATGCGAAGTCATTTTTCATATTATGAAGGGTCATTTTCCACCAATTAAGAAAATTCAAATCATGTTGCTGATGAAGCAATTATAGGTTTTGATATTATAAACGAGAAAATGGGAAAACACCTTAAAATGGTGGTATATCTATGATAAGTCTGCAAGTTCAGCAGATATTTTAAACTGAAAAAGGTCTAATCTAATAATTCCAGTTCGAAATTGAAATTTTCTTTTCTGTTCCACCATTTTCCATTGTAGTTGCAACCCTTAACCTTAAAGAAAATAACTCAGCAGAGAAATGCAATTTCATTCTTTACTGATCCTTTAGAGCTAAAGATAGACAAGAAGAAAGTGACATGCATGAGAACTGACAGGGCTCCAGTTTCTGCAGTTTATGAAAGAATCCAATGATATTTCTGGTACTCACGGAGCGAAGATTCTGGTTCAAAGCTTGAAGATCATCTGCAACAACTTCAAACACATTTGCTAGAGATATCGGTCTTCTTGGTTCTTCCTTCACATCCAAGACTTGCGGGGGGCCTTGAGTAATTTCTGGATCTGCATATAAAATATTCAAAATAAAATTTAAGTTTACCAGAGCAGCAGATAAGACATTGCAATCTGAAGTTTGATGACTTTATTGTGCTAAGATAAAGCTCTGGTTGAAGTCTGCAACTAGAATCCTTCTATTACAAACCAACTAACAATTAGAAAATTCTAACTACTTGCAACTGCCACAAGCATATACAATCAAAATTTGAATTCTGTTGTTGCTAAATGTTTATCAAGAAAAAAAAAGCAGCAAAAAACTTTGAATGACCAAGAGAAAGATAATAGGGTTTGAATTAGGGTCCTTGTAATTAGAATAGACCATTCACTAAGACAGGTTCCACCTGCCCTTAGCTGACCGAAGCACATATTACTAGTGCAGCTTCATCATCGAACACACAGTGAACATGCCAAATCCAACATTCCTGGTGATTATTAGCAAGATCGAAAAGAACAGTCTTACAACTTGCAATTGCCACTGAAGCATTACCGTTAAACAGAGTCTCGGAAGTTTTTGTAGGCAAAACCCGACAGGGAATCGAGTCACGACGGAAGCAATGCAACTTCCTTCCCACGTAACCCCTGCAATTACCCGCCTTCAAATTCGCCTTCGCGCCGCACCTTCTCAGGGAGGACCGGTCTAAGTGAACATTCGAGGAGCACCCGCAAGAAACTAAATCCAGCGCCGTCCGACCGAAATCAAGATTCCCACATGTCACTGACATCATCATCAGCAAGACACAGGATTTAAAATCTTTCAATTTCGGTCTAAAGAGCCAAAAGCCGGAAGGGATATCAGCTGATTGGCTCAAGTTCCGAACTTCAAGAAGATGAAAACCATTGGGGGAGACTAGATTTCTGCTAAGCAGGGAAGACAGAAGCAAAGATGGGTCTTGGAGGGTGGCTGAAAGAATCCAAATGGAAAGTCTGAAGCTTTTTCTTCTCCCTCTGCCTCTAGTTATCAACAGGTGGAGAAATTGAGTGGACAAAGAGAGCCCACATAAGAGTTGTATTAAATGAAAATGAAGTCAGTTGATGTGTGTTTCATTTCTGTGAAGCAGATATAGAGAGAGAGAGAGAGAGAGAGAGAACAGTGGAACAAAAACTAGAGGAGAGGAAGGGGGGAGCGAAGCGGCCTTATCTGAGGTCAAAAATCTGCGCTTTCTTTTCCTTATAAACCATGGCGTCTTCGGTGGTCCAATGGCGGCCAAATAAAATACTTAGCCGCTGGAGCTACGGGTCTGTCTGGCGATCCTCCACGATTCGAGACATGTGTGATCCCGATTTGCCGCTCCGACTCGCGATGGTAATTCTATCAGGTAATTATATATATATATATAAAGGAAACAGAAAATAGAAAGAATTTATACATTGAGTTCGTAGGTCACATCAAATAGATTGGAAATCATATACCAATTTTTTTCAATAGCTTCAAGTTACAGTGCCGAGATTCTTTCATTTTGTTTCTAACAGCTGTAACATGTAACATTTTTACCAATTCAGCGATCTGTTTGTCCAATTCAAGGTGAATTTTTTTTTTTTGGATGAGAGATTCCATTATTCCACACCATAGACCCGCAATCACTGAAGCTGTGATCGGCTGATACCCAACTTGCCTACGGCTCCTACTGGTGACTGTAAGTATTGACAGAAGGGTATAACCTTCAAGAGCCAAGTAAATTCTAGAACAAGACTCGTGAGAAAGGACCGAGACCATCGGCTGTCATAAGTAGATGTTTTGACACATAGATAGTCTCACTACAAGGTAGTTGGATGGAGACTACTGCAAACATCGAACTATCCCCTTAATCTCCCTCGATTTTAATTATGACTAGTATATTATATTACTTGAATTATTCCCCTAAGATTATCCAGAACAAGTCTGTCCCATTGATATCCCATGTTCCTTGTCCTCATGATCTTATTTATATATATGACAATACAGATTAACCTGACAATTTCCAGAGAATCAGCGGCGCACCGAACTGGGGACAGATAGAAACCGTGGCGGATGGAGCATGCCTATATGATGGGGACAGCTCTATGGAGAATCGCCTCAGGATCATTGCCAGGACAGCCTTGGCCTCGACCAAGGCAAAGTTCTGGCCAATGCAGACTCGTGGACCTGAGCTGAAGGGCAAGAACGGGAGTGGGGATTCACCTGGGCTCGCCTTTGAGATTCCATTGGAGAACCTGTCCGGTTTGAAATCCTTGGCATCTTCGCCCCATAGTTGTTGCTCGTGGTGGATTAGGAGGATCGGCAGCTGTATATGAACTCCCGCTGGAAGGTAGTATGGTCCCAATTTGGTTGCCTTGTTAACTTTCCGGTAAAGGACAGTCGCGGGAGCGTACAGTCTCAGAACCTCGTTCAGGATCATATTCATCTGCATCCAGATAGCCAATAACGGAGACTCATATAAGCAATGAATTAATCTCGAGAAAGCCATATAGCTTGAGGTTGACATAGGATCATTAAAGCTTGGCTCGGAACTACACCATAGCTATGAAAGTCTAGCTCGGCAAAGAGATCCAAGACTAGTCTTGACAGCTGATTCAGGTGATCATGAGATTCCGTCAATCAAACAGGATCGTCTGCTAAGTGTGCTTGGCTGAGTAGAATGGAACGACTTACAGTTTTAAGGCGGAACAAGCCGCTGAAGTCGATCTCTTTGTCCCCAAAGACCTGCAGAATCTCCTCCCTAGCCTTGGCTTGCCAATCCTGGTGCTTGCTCAGTAATATCAGAGCCCAAAGGAGCAAACTGGCGGTCGTCTCCTGCCCGGCCAAATACAGCACCTTGCACTCATTGATCACCTCTTCCATGCTCATCCCTTTCTTATGCCCACTCTCTTCGATCTCCCTGTAGTTCGACTCAAGAAGAAGATCCAGTAGATGGTCGTAAGCTGTTGCATCCCCACGTTCCTTTGACCTCAGCCTCCTATCCACGATTCCTTTCAGCAAATCACGGACCTGGCGATTGATCTGTTTCATCCTCCTGTTTATTTTGGTTGGCAAGAAGCTGCATTTTATTTATGTTGTTAGCACAGACAGACATGTCATCATCAAGACGACACAGATGTCAATATCTATCAACTCGTTTAATTGGTTAAATGATTACCTATATCCGGGTATGAAAGCAAGGTTGAGGATCTTGAAGGTGCTGTCAACTTGTTCCCTCTGAAGCTGGAAGATCATTTTACCTTCTTCGTAGCTCCCGAAGGCTGCTCGAGAAAGGACATCTCCCGTCAGGACGTCAATGTCAGGCAAGACGTCGACCTCACAGGAACCCTCTGGCGATAGCATTGTCTCCCATTTGTTCATCAACTCGGAGCAACTGGCTAAGGATGCTGCTAGAACAGGCTGTCATAGTGCAAGTGGACGAGCAATTTAGTTGAAGTTAGAGACATTATTATTAGCTTTTTCTGTCTCGCAGAAAGGTGCTAAAGTAGGCGATGCTACCTGCTCGACTGTAGGCTGTAAACTGAATTTATTGAAAAGTTATGTATTTTTATTTATTTTTATCTTAATTGTGATCGGTATGGATTAGCGTTGACTGACAAGAGAAAAATATACAATTGATTGAGAAACTTATCTTATTAATTTAATAATTAGACCACCAACGAAAAAGGTTATGAATTTTTAAGAGTTATAAAAAAATATAAAATATAAAATAATAATAATAATATTTATAATTTATAATTTTTTAATTATAAATTATATACGATAATATTGCCACGTAAAATTCCTATTATTTTTCTTACTGTTGAATTAGTATAGGACAAATATGGCCAAAAGAGGGGCCGTTGACTTTTTTATGATATAGCCATTTGCATATGATGATAGTGTAATTATCTTAAAATTTTATATATTTACTGTTTTTTATATTTAAATTTCATATATTTTAAAATTATAATTGTATTACTTCTGTTGACATTTTATTAGCAATCATCATATTACGTATATTAAATTTTGTTACGTCAATGTTAGTATATAATAATTATATAAGCACACTATTACAATCTAGATTTTAAATCTATTATAAAATTAAATACATATGAGTGAAAAATATATTATAAAGATCCACCGTGGGCGTGATCGAGTGGTTTGACACTCATCATCCCAATAGGAGAACTCGAGTTCGAGTCCCACCTGCGACGAGAAACTCTTAACCCCTTAAATGAGCAGACTCGGGGCGATCCGAATTAGTCAGCTGGATAAAATCCAACTGAATACCGGCGATTTATACTAAATAAAGTATATATAATTTAATTATTTCATATATATAAATAGATGCATGTTTTACCTTGAGCTTCTCAAGATGGAACGCCGGATTGAGGATCTTCCTGTGCTTAGCCCATTTCTCGCCCTCAAGGGCCACCAGCCCGGACACTAGCGCATCCTCGGTAGCCTTGAGTACTGGTTTTCCGAACTCGTAGACCTTCAACAATACTTCTTTTGCTAATTCACCGTCCGTCACCATAAGTACTGGCGTCGGCCCCATCCACATGAAACAGCACTTGCCTGTGAAGTTCAGATGTTCTTATACATTCCTGTGATGATGGAGCATAGTGAAGACATATATGGTCGTCATTTGAAACCCTAGTCAGAAACTGCCTTAGTTTCCTGCACTTACCATATTTCTCGACGGACTGTCGATGGAAAGGGAGAAGACGGGGAACGATGTCGTTTGAGAATTCTGCCATCGGCTCCAACTGGGCTTCCTTTTTCATTCTGTTCATCTCCGGCAGGTCCCCGATCACCAGGCGGTAGGCAGTTCCGTTGAGGCCCAACTGTCTCAGGCTCCGCTCTAGCCTCCTAGGCGTCAGCAGCAAGGCCAACGCCGCCTTCCACAGGCCGGCCAAAAGAATGACGGTGAAAACGGCAGCCACGACAGAAGCGGCTGACGGGGATTCTTCCATTTTCTCTTGGGTTGATATCCAATGTCTTGCTCTTTCAGGCTGGTGCTACCTACTTCAATTCAACAATCGGGGGAGGTCTATTTATCATTTCTTACTGCATTTAAATTTTCTATCCAATGCAAAGGGAATTGAAAATCACAGTCTAATCATGGAGACCGAGGGCCTGACTGGAGCGAGCGGTGAAAAATCAAAATGAGAGGCTCACCAACTTGATCGGAGTGTGAGACGTAAAAAAAAGAAAAGAAAAATTGTTCTGCTGTGTAGGATAGGATTTGCACTAGGCAAACCATTGCGCTTCGACAAAAATACAACGGATTCGACCGTGGGAAAATCATGAACGTACCCGTATTGAGATGAATTTAAGGGAACCACTCAGACCGTCAGAAAGTTGTAGAGCTGATGGGGAGGAGAAGGTGGCGTTGCTGAAATGCTGGATGATGGGAAGCTGCAAGCAGATGAGCAACAGCTGCGTGCAGGTGAGTCGGTGAGAACGGCACCCACATGTAGATCCGGACGGTGATGGCGGTTCGGCGTACGTTCCGTGGCTGTTTGCAGAGCAAAATCTCGACAACCAATGAATATCCCAATTGATCATGGAAATCTAGAAGGAATGATGGTGCAACGCCCGGGGAGAGCCTCCACGAGTGGATCGCGAATTGATATATGAGGCAGGTTTGTTCCAGGAGGGATTTTTAGCAGATGGAGAGCCAGAAGGGAATGCTGGGAAACTGATGCGCCTGGCCTAGACAAAGTTCCCGACAAGAGAAGAGGAAGTGGAGTCCTATGAACAGCCTATGTTCAAAGCTACGGATCAAAGGTCAACGTGGACCTGGACCTGGACCCGGACCCCGACGAACTGGGAGATATCAGGGATGGATTAGCTGAGGAGAGACAAATCCTGTCAATTCGATGGCGGAGCTATTGGAATATGAAGACGACTTTATCCTGATTGGTCAGTTGTGGCGAAGCATACGTATTGGGAAGAAAATGTGTACGTTGACTGAATTACAATCCCGCACTCTATCGCCCGATTGGACTTGATCCAATGTTACTACTGTATTACATAAATCTCCTTTGATATACTCTGACTCCCGCCCCATAATTTACCAAACAAGAACAATTTCTATCCCCCACTCAAGGCAGATATGACCATCGATTATCTTGCGCCCCAACTCACGACAAAGTCGCTGTTGATGGTGGGCTGCAATAGCAACCTCAAGGCGAAGAATCCTGACCTGCTATAGTTGTTAAACCCCAAAGCTAGGCTTTCTATCTAGCAATCTGATATGCTATTCTGTAGAAGAAATCATTCGATCATCTGTATCTTGTCCTTTAGAGCTTTTTTTATTGCTCTTTGCAGATATTGCAGAGGCAATCTAGACTCGTTTGGCATGTCTATTTCCTTTCACCTTCAGTACTCTGGGCTTCTTACTGTTCCTGCAGAAGATATCATTGGAAAATTCGGGAAATGTAGTTAGATGTCCTCCGGGATATCCAGGACCAAGAAATGCTGCTTTTCTTTTTCCCCCTCCCACCAGTCTCATTTCCTGCTTAGAAACAAAATCAGATTCCACAGAGAAGAACTGTGTCCATCTCTTTATGCCAATGACTTGTTTTGGTTTCTAAAGAATCGGATTCCTTCCTTTGATGTCCAAAGTTGATGAAGGACACAGAGATTCCTATTTCCTTGGTCCTCTTGTCTACTGCAACCTAAAGAATTTGCCCAGACTAAGGTAGTTAGTTAATTAAGCCAGCGCACTAAACCCCCAAATTTGTGCTATGCCTACTTGAGACTTGCAGGAGTACTTCAACTCTTCAAATCCCGAGTTTCGCTCTGGACAATCGGAGTTATGATTAGTGCATATGCAAAATGAATCAGAAAAAGACCAGCTCAAACTTAGGAAATATCAATACCAAATGCTCCAAGAACATGTACATGCATGTGCACGAGGCTAATTGATATTCAGGCATTCTGAGATTTCGGGCTCAATGAAGTCCATGTGGTTCCCCCGGAGATAGTTGCAAACCGAACTCAAGAAAAAAGTCTTCAATCAAAATAATCTTTTCTTGCTACAGCATTAGATTCTTGGAGTGCTTTTCCTGATTCCTCTCCCAAGAGCTTTCTGAAAAGCAGCTTCACCTTTGCCAATTCAAAGTAGAATCAAATTCTTCATACATTCATTCGATTTTATCTGTTCAAACACCCCTATTCATCTATATATATAGCAAAGAACCATCTTGCTCTCCTGCACGATTCTTGGCAATGTTAACTTACAGGAGCTCCATGAAGATCGACAGGGAGATCACTCACCCAGCACATGTGCACCACAAGATGAGGCTCGAGTACACGGAGATCCCATTTGATTGTCACGGATGCAAAGAGGCTGGGGTTGGGCTCAAGTACAGGTGCCAGCAGTGCAAGTACGAGCTCCATAAGGCCTGCGGTGCTGCTCAGCCGATGAGAGCCCATCCATTCTACAAGAAGTGCGCTTTTGAATTCTGCTACCGACCTCCCGACAACAACCTCAGGATATGCGATGCTTGTCAGGGCGATATCTCAGGCTTTGTGTACCACTGCAATTGCTGCGACTTCGATCTCCACCCTTGCTGCGTGAACCTCCCGCAGGTGCTGAACGACGGGCAGAACAACACGCTCTACCTGTCTGCTGGCCTCTCTGGCCGATGCCACCATTGCGGTGCGAAGGGACCAGGCTGGGCCTACCGATCAGCCCAGTCCAAGGGTTACAATCTCCACGTATCATGCGTCAAGAAGCTTCTCGTGGAGAGCTGGTTAGCTTTGTACTTCAATGTGGACAAGAACAAGGTTCAGGAGCTGCAGACGAGGATTCCTTCCCTTAGCGGTGCGCCACAGAAGAATGGCTCCAGTGTCCGGAAGTACTGTCAGAGGGCAGGTGGAGCCGTCCGGCTCGTTATGTCAGCTCTGCTAGGAGATCCAAGTGCTGTGGTTGCAGGGGTGGTCCAGGGGCTCATATCGATGTAATAACTATTGGATTGTGTAACATAATGATTATTGAGCCCTGCTGTTTATATTTGCTTCAAAGATGGCTGAATATATCAATGCCTGAAAGTGGGCGAAGTGACTGAATCCATGCATGAAATCTAACTTCAACATAAGGGAATCATTACAAGCCTCAACTTTCCATAAGCTGACACTCCATTAAAGGATCAATAAATCAATCCAGAATTTCATTAAACGAACTTTATTGCTACGAAAGGTTACATAAAAGAAAATCATGAAATTGCTGATCTCCTCTGATCGTTCTAGTGTTGTACAGAAACAACTTGACGTGAGGTGACACAAGTCATCAAGTCTTCATTGCAGGCCTTACTAGGCCCAACCCTGTTCCACTCCCCAAATGCTTGAAGTCGGTTGCTTCAAGATGATTTCCATGACCAGCAAAACCTGTCCCTCCTTTCTCAAGGTTCACCAAATTCTTTTCTTTACACGGCCTGTTGCAGACAAGACAGATCTTGTCGACCACAACAAACTTCTCGGCACATTTCCTGCAGTAAACATGCCCGCAGGAGCTAATGGCTGAGAGAGACAGGGTGTTGGTCAGTGTGACCTTGCAGCTCGGGCAGATATAGGTCCGATCTAGAGAGCTTGAGCTGTTTGTCTCGCTGCTGTCCTCAGAGAAATGAATTGGGAAGAGGGACTTGAGCTTCAGCTTTTCCTTGCCCTCTGGGCAGACTGTACTGCTCGATGGGGCATCTACCTTCATGGGAGCTTCAGGAGTAGCAGATGGGAGCCAAAATGCTTTCATTGTTCGGAGGGCTTCTGCTTCGTATGAAGTCGCCTTCACACTATTTGCCCCATGAAACCCATTCTTATCTCGTCCATGGCTCCTGTCACTTGACTGAGGAACCGCACCATGATTTTGCTGATCGAATGCCTCAAGCTCCTGAGCTTTTTGCATCATTAGCCTCTCTTCTTCCTCTCCCTTCTCTAGCTTCTGCTGAGCAGCATGAGCAGCTAACTTTCTGCATCACGAGAACAGTCAGCTGTTTCTCTTGCCCATGAAAATCATAAAGAAAGATCTTTTCATGTATCCATCGCTGGTAAATTTATGGCTAGTCAATGGCTGATAGCGAGGTAACATCGTAGAAGCAACCGGTGATCAAGTACAGGACATGGAAATCTCACGGACCGCCTTACACGAAACCAATCGACCAACTCTATGCTCATAAAACAAGCGGAGATACTTACCATATTTCATTCGTAGAAGAACCAGAACTCTCCATCAACACAGCTGATGCAACAATTTCAATACTTGACGAACAAAGTCTAAAATCCAACTCAGGAAGCACAGCTAAGAAATTGGAATTCAATCTAAGGAATGAAGACCGGGAGAAAAAGGACAAAACTCAACAATCCCGAAGAAAAAACGAATCGAACCTCTGGATGTCCTTCTTTTGAGCCAAGAGGCACTCGAGGATGCACTCTTTACAGAAGACGTGGCCCTTCTGGCAGCTCATGGGGTCGATGAAGGGCTTGAGGCAGAGGCAGCATGCATCGAAGGGCTTAATAGAGTCCTTCCCGAGCCTCTCCTTCTGCGTCCCGTACCCAAGCTTCCGCTTCTCATCGTACGTGAAGAACGCGAGGTCATTGTTGTTCTTCGAGTGCCTCTGCGGCATCGTCCCTTCCCCTCTCCTGGATTCTCACGTCCCACCGAGAGACACTAACGCAACCGCTCAGATCGAATCAGAGGATTCAGTCGGAGAGGATCACCAGAACCCTAATCGTTACTTCGCCAACCTTTCGTGCTCTTGACATCTGGTCGGCGATTGGGGGCAGGCACGCCACTGTATTCGTAGAATCTCCGCGTTTAGTCCTCGAACTATATCAATTTCTAATTGTGTCCATGAACTTAATTTACCTATGCAGATTAACTCTCCATCTTTCTCCACTAAGTCCTTCTCTGTGCCCAGCTGAAATCCAGCATGAATAATATTGGAACAACGATGACTAATATCGTGATGTGAAATGTTTTTCCACTCTTGCTATTCATCGAATGTCCCCACCAATCAAAAGAAGTACTGAAGGGGCAGAGATAAATCTACCTTTGCAGAACTGCAAAAGAGTTTGCTAAGCTTAAAAACCTTTATCAGAACAATGAAAAATTATCCCTGGTCAACAACAATGAAAAGTAGCTTGCCTTTTGCTTTTCTGGCATCTTTTGTTTTTTCCGATTGTTCGGGGGCATGTCACCATAAAAGTAGACCTTACAAAATCTAGCCCAACACTAACTTAGCATAAAAACACCATGCTTGGGCCAGGGCTTATTTTGCCAGAAGCTTCCCATGACCTGGTAATTTGATCGGGCGTGCTAGGCCTGATGATTCCTGAATTGTGCAAGCACGTTAGCCCGATTAGAGAAATTATATATATACATATAAAAAAACCCTAAAATTTTATCAATATCCAATCCACTCCCCTTTCATGAGCTCACTTGCTACCGCAAAGCTTCAATGCATGAACACAATTGAAGGACAAAGGGAGCCAAGGCTAACCCCTTTCTACCCGATGTATGGTTGTTCCCTCAACTTCAAGTCTTTAAGCATAGCAGGGGCACGGATTGATGGACACGAGCCTTGACAATGAATAGGTGGGGAGACCTTTGAAGCAACTCTAATAGCGGCTAGCAAGAGTTTAGGGTTTTTGATTATGTGCGTTGGGGGAAGAAGGGAAATGGTCTTTGTCTAGTCTACTAGTCCACCTCTCTCTGTTACTACCGCACGCTCACAAAAGTGCGTTGGAATCACTTTGAACAACTTCCTTTGGGTGGAGTTACACACAAAAGTGTAGGTGCAAATATTGTCAGAAGGAGTTAATTGTGCTACCAAAGGTGGGATGGGCTATTTGCTAAGTCACATAGAGAAATGTTTGAAGAAAGATACACAAAACATAGGGCAGATGTTATTATTCTCTTCTCACAACACCATAGGCTTAACTAATGATGACAAATTTAGAAAATTACTTCTTGCTGCCATGGCTATGCATAATTTGCCCTTAAAATTTGTTGAATATCTGGGTATTAGAGCTTGCTCTGAATGTATGCATCCATATATACAACATATTTCTAGGAATATTATGAAAGTTGATATATTGAAATCCTATGAGTTAGAGAAGAAGAAGATTAAGAGCATAGTAACAAGGAATTCTAGTAAAGTTAGCCTAATACTGGACTTGTGGACTACAATAAATAATGATGGTTATCTTGTTATAACTGTTCATTTTATTGATGACAGTTGAATTTTAAAGAAATATATTTTATGTTTAAGTTATATGCCTTCCCTTCACACTGGTACAGTGTTAGAAGAGAAAATCTTTGCCCTTATATTTGAATGGGACATTCATTCGAAATTAACATCATTGGCATTGGATAATACTTCTACAAATGATGTATGTGTTACATATTTGAGAGCAAAGTTGACAAGTAGGAAAGCTCTTATTTCGGGTGGTGATGTTTTTTTTCATATACGTTGTTTTGCACACATTTTAAATTTAATTGTGTAGGAAGGGTTGGAACATATTGATTATGTTGTTGAAAAGTTCAAAGCATTAGATATATTTGGGGTTCTCAGTCAAGAAAGGAAAAGTTTCTTGAATGTATGAAGACTATATGTTTAGATAACAAGAAGGATCTAGGACAAGATGTTCCAACAAGATGAAACTCCATATTTCATATGTTGAAAAGTGCTCTTTATTACAAGACTGCATTTGAACATTTGGTGATAAGTGACACAGTTATACACATTGCCCTACAATGTCTAAGTAAGAGAGGATTGAGAAATTGTATAAGTACTTGAGCCCTTATTATGACTTGACTTGCTTGTTTTTCGAAACAAAGTATCCCACCTCAAATTTATTATTTCCTTATGTGGTGATTATTTATTATAATTTAAAAGATGAGTGTGTCTTCAATGATGATTCTTTGAAGAGAATGATCATTCAGATGATTGGAAAATTTGAGAAATATTGGTTCAATTTTAATGAAATGTTATGGTGATTGTTCTATATCCTTACTACAAGTTGAATTTTGTGGGATGGGCTTATCAAAGACTTTATGGATGTGATGATGCACAAGTTCACTTTGATGAATTTCCTAAGAAGTTATTTGATATATTTGATGAATATTCTTTATGTTCATCTTCTACCTCGAGCTCGTCCTCAAATACTCAAGTGTATATCAATGTCAAATTTCAAACTTAATCTAGGATTGAATGTCAATATTTTTTTACGATATGAATAACTAATCCCTTATATATTCTTATTTAATTGTTAGTATATCATTTCTCGATTATAATCTTTTAATATCTCAATGTATATTTTATATATGATTATGATGTTAAACAAAACATTCAAATTGAAGTGCAAAAGTAAGAGTTGGAGGAGTTTTTGGAAGAGAAGTGCAAAACCAAGACGGGGAATGGGATGTTTTGCAATATTGGTCAAAATAGGTGAATCATTGTCAAATTCTTTCTTCTATGGCTCATGATATTTTATGTGTTTATGTAACTATGGTTGCTTCAGAATTTGCCTTTAGTAGTAGAAGTCATATCATTACTCATTTCCATAGTTCCATTAAAACCGATAATGCTAAGACCTTACTTTGCTTGGGAGATTAGATTTGTAGATAATAAGGTATTATCTTAATTTTACGATTTTTTAATATTGTCTATAATAAATAGTTGATATCATTGCCCATTATGGCTTACTTTATTTTATTATAAATATTTTAGAAGATATAAAGAAGTTTCAAAAATATATGGAAGATTTTTTAAATCTAAATGAAAATATGTAGAATTTAGCACCTTCACAAGAATCAAACATTAAGTCATGATGGTAAGGGTATCAATTATTCCTACTTAGTATGCCATATTTTCTCTATTTCATTTCTTATCCACTTGATTTAATTTTATGCTAAAAAAATGCTGCCATATTTGTTAATCCCTTTTAAGTTTTTACATATATATTTGTAGAAGAAACTAGAGGAGAAATTCAATGTTGATGAGGCATATGAGGTCCAATAACAAACCTTAGGTAAAAATATATGTTCCTTTTAGCCAATATAATGGATTATTTAGTTATTTTTTATCAAGGACTACCCTATATTCTACTAGAAAAGCATTGATGCTTGTTGCTAACTTTTTAATAGATATATAGTTGGTCAGTTTTATTATGTTATTTGTGCTTAATGCTGTCTTTTATCTTTGTATTTGACAACATGGGTATCAAAGAAGTATTTGAAGAAACAAAATGTTCGTTGGGTTATTGATTCCAAGTTTTAATAAAGACCACCATTTTAGATTAGTTGTTTGTTTTGTTCTTACAAAAAAAATATTCCTTTTTCATGTTAGTCGTTTCTTAGGTTTTTGTGTATGAATTTATACTTTAACTTTGAATTTAGCTAATACTTGGATATGGTTGAATGAATAACTTGGTAACTATTTTGCTCTTGTTTTTCTTTTGTAGCTAAGGTACTGAGCAATTTCTATTCTCGTTTTTGTTTTGTTGAATTTGTTCTCATGGATTTAGCTGAAAGTTGGAGTATGAGATGTAATTGAGCAATGTTCTTGTTTTGTTGTTTTATTTTTTTTTTTGAGTTGTTTTAATATGTGGTAGATTTAATTGAGATTTAACTTCATTCAATTATGCTCATAGGTTAGTTTGTTTAGTTGAATTATTGAAGGATAAAGGGGATTTGATATGAAAAAGAAAAAAAGCAAAGGGAATTATTGTGCTACGGGCCAGGCCAGGTTGGCCCTGGTCTTATTGAACCTTGCTAGCCTGGCCCTTATCGTGCCAAGGTGACACAATTTGTCACCCCTACATGAAAGTGTAGAACAAATGACAAATTGTCTTTAGCCTCTTGCATTTTTTTTTAAATGAATGATCACATTTTTTTATAAATGTTAGCTTCTTGTATTTGTTCATGTGACAGCAAAGACTTGAACAGTTCACAGGATCACATATAAAAATCCTGAATTTTCTGTCAGCACCTTTTGGTCATTCCTTCATCTGGGACTGCAGATTTCTTTGATTCATATTGGATGCTACTTGTTTTCTAGCTTCCGTTTTAGGAAAGGTATTGATTGTTTACTGCCTTATCCTCTTTCTCCCGTTCATTCTCAGCCCCCTTATTCTGATTGCTTGTTCAAACCGACATAGAAGAACAAGAATTTATAAGCTTCTTCTGATTGGACGTGTTATGTAACAGCGGGACCTTTTAAGTCCGAATCTTGCTCCTTTACGGTTTGATCTTTTAGTTTGTGGTCATCGAGTTTGTGATTTGGTCTGCAGTTTCTTGCAGGTCGTAGGACGTGGGCTTGATGCAGAATTTCAATTTGAGGTGGAAATTCTGTGAAAGTTGATAGCTTTATTCCTCGGGTTAGAATTCCCGGGGGACTCTCCCATGGATAAGTTATGCTGTTTCGGCGCTTACGATCCTCAGGTGGTCTTGCGTCTTGGTTTGAGACTACATAGTCTTGTTCCCGTCTTTTCTGCCATAAACTTGAACTGAAATACAGAAGGGAGATGATGTTTAATTGCCTGTACGTCATATGAATCACTACTTCCTATCGTGGTTTTAGGTTCTTGAGGTTTGAATTCTGATATTTATGCTGTTATACACTTGATTCAAGCCAACCCTTTAACTTGGAACTGATCGAGAATGAGGCTGAGGGTTAGTCTATCCCCCTTGCATAGACCTGCTGAAACTGTCCAGTAGAGACTAAATTATATATGCGCACTTGAGAATTCATAAATTTCATGGGATGGTCATCAGTGATGCAAGATTACTTCTTATTTCTACATATTGTATGCATAACAGATTACTAGAATAAAGCTTTCAGTATACCTTATGCTCTCATTTTGATAGGACTTGTTCTGACAGTATCTTTCTGGTTTGCAATGGTACAGTTTTTAACTTCTGTAAACATTAGAGTGCTGGCCTGATATAATCAGGGCTTGATCTTTCTCTTGCTGGTTTATGACGCTCTGTCTCCTGCAATAGGCTAGGGATGCAATGCAAGAGCCTATTTTTGTCCTTTTGTAATAAGCTTGAGCGAGTTTGTTGTTTTTGCTCTTTATATTACAAATAGTGTGGACCTTAATATCATTTTCAAATATCACATTTTCTTTAGCCTGCTGGAGGAAAATCATCTTCTGCCATGGGCAAGGGAAGAAGCCATGAGGGAAGCATCAAGTATGGTTTCAGCCTAGTGAAAGGTATAGCTAATCATCCCATGGAAGACTATCATGTAGCAAAGTTTGTGCAAAAACGAGGTCCTAAACTTGGTCTCTTTGCCATTTATGATGGCCATTTGGTGAACAGTGTAGCTGCTAACCGCCAGAAGCATCTCTTCTCCAATATTCTCAAGGAGGTAAGTATTTTAGCCAAGATCTGTTATGCATATCCTAATATTTTGAGGATGGAATTGGTACTGGGAGCCTGAGAGGGACTATTGCCTGTAAATTCTGCAAACTCGATCCTCTGCTGTGTCATACAACTTATGGATAGACAAGAACAATTTTAGTTCAATTTTTAGAGAAATAGAAGTAAGGATGTTTGCAGAATATCCCTTATTTTCTTACATTAAGCAGTTGCCAAGGTTGCCAATCTTTTTATCAATCCCCAACTGTTGTAATGAAATTTCTCATTTTGTCCTCTAGGATCATATTAGAATTTGGTAATGCCTGCATTTTCCTTCCCTTCCTAGGTGATTTGAAATCCGAGTTCTGTATCCTCTAAAATTGCGCATTGTTTCATCTTTTTCTTTGAAGTTTATATGCATATGATTTGCTCATTTGATTGGAACAGGAAGAGTTCTGGGTCAATCCTGTTGAGACGATTTCCAAAGCATATGAGATGACAGACAGATCAATCCTCTCTAACAGCTCTGACCTGGGACATGGGGGGTCCACTGCTGTGACTGCTATTCTAGTAAACAGCCAAAGGCTCTGGGTTGCTAATGTGGGCGTTTCTAGGGCAGTTCTTTCCAAAAGGGGTCAGGCCATACAGATGAGCATAGATCATGAGCCCAGCATGGAGCGCAGCAGAATTGTGGACAGAGGCGGTTTTGTATCAAACATCCCAGGTTACTACTCTAAACTATTTCATTAGTTTTATTTGACTATAAATTTTGATGTTGGATTCTCATGAGAGGTTCTAATATTTGCTCCATGTTTATACTCTACTGTTTTTGAAAAAATTGAGTTAAAAGGGCTTTTTTTGAGAAGCTCTGCTGCCATTATATCTCTCTTAATCTTTAGATTCAACCCTCAAACTGGGGGTTAAAAATGTCCCAAGCTTGTTGAAGGTTTCTGGACTAAGCATTGATGTTGGTCATATCCATTTGCCAGGTGATGTCCCAAGAGTTAATGGACAGCTTGCTGTGTCTCGTGCCTTTGGAGATAAAGGTCTAAAATCGCATATCCACTCTGATCCCGACATTCAGCTTGCAGATATTGATGCCACCACTGATGTCTTAATCCTTGCCAGTGATGGCCTCTGGAAGGTGATAATGCACTTCAAAAGGCCAACATTTCATTCTCTTACAATTATTGCTTTGGAAGTTTTCACTGTTTTCCACTTTCTTCATAAATGATGGAGAAACTGGGTACAAAATGCCCTACTGCCCTTTCAAGAATATAAAGATTCATGAAAACAAGGGAACTCTTTTCCTAGAAAATTTGAAGAAAGAAGGAACTGAAGACCATTTACCACTAGGGAGCAGAAAAGGGGAGACCATTTGCTGGGACCAAGCTTAGTTTAAAGAGTTGCATGTTCTTCCTTATGCTGTTTGTCCAGGTGATGGAGAATCAGGAGGCAGTTGAGATTGCGAGAAAGATCAAAGACCCAGTAATGGCTGCCAAGCGGTTAACAGCTGAGGCTTTGAAGAGAGACAGTAAAGACGATATATCTTGCATTGTTGTTAGATTCAGAGGATAAAGAAATGGATGGCTCATGCTTCTGCAGAAAGGTATACGGCCTCGATTGGATTGCTGGACTGGAGTGAGGACAGGTATGTTCATGGTCATGGGAGAATGACAGGGCCAACTGTAGGAAGATGGGGACGGTGTGCAAAAAGTTCGTAGTTGCTGTCTGATGTAAATGTCTCTGTTGAAGCTCCCTGTTCCTTGTGATCTATTTTGTTCCCCATATTTATATAGTCTTTTGGATGATCTTGTCTCTAGGAAAGAGTCATTGATTGAAGCATCTATTGAGTCATCTTTTTCTTCTTGATAAAAATATAAATGGACATGGACAGCGTCTCCCCATTGCGAAAAATGGTGGTTTTATATATGCAATTTTGAGGTTTGATATATATTGATATCTAATCTGTCTTGTGTTATAAGCTCTACAATTAGTAAATGCAATTTTCTAGATAGAACAATGTAATGCGTTGAAAAAGTGAAATGTACATATATATATATATATATAGGTTTAGCATAGAGCTTTCAGGTCAGGGCCTTTGAAATTCAAATAAGCAATCTGTAAATATGGTCTGGCTGAAGGTAACCTATTACCAGATATCGACTAATGGGTGTGAATTGTCCGCGCTTAGCTCTAGCGACGTAGACCAGTACTAAATTCCACCGTTGAATATGTCAATATGTAATATCTCCAGCAGTTAAATTAGGGTTTTAGACGGACTTCTTTCACTTTTTGGCTTGATGACTGCCACATCCATCACATCGTACATATATGATTCGGCAGAACTGCAACCGCAGCAGCCAGCATCGGCTTCATCATCATCAAACCCACCCAACTCCCTGTCATCTCTTTTTTTTTGTCTGTGCTCTCTGTGGTTACTGTCTAGTGCGCAAAATGAGATTTTTTTTTTTTCAATTTCGTATTTGGGATGCCTCTCCTTTCGGCTGCAAGAGGCTGAGATCCGACGAGGGTCGATTTCTTTATGGCTTTGTTCTGGGGGGACGTAAAGTGATTGATTGGTCTCTCTTCCCATGGCCAATGGGCTCCCCGACGCCCAGATTTCCGTTCTTCTCTGATCTGCCCTCCCGTTGGTTACATTCTTCCTCACATCATAACATGATCATTATCTTCTTCTTCTTCTCCTTAATTTGAAATTTGGATTTTGTTTAAGAATAATCATTGCCGTTTTCATTCAATTGGGACCATGTGTCGATGTTCCAGTCATTATAAAAAGAGATTCTATCAAAATTAGCTGCTGATAGTCAACGATCACATTGTTGAATTAACAAACGTCAGAAAAGTATTTGAGCAACACCTCAAGTTCAAGACTTGACGGCAGCATTAGGGTATATTTTATGGTTACACCAAATGAAGATAATCTCCTTGGACTACAGAAGGCCTCCCCTTATATATGTAGAAAGGCCGAAAGTCCCGAGGTCAAACACGTGCTCCAAGGGAGGTGCCCATCAAGCTATAATGAGATTTGATCCTGAAACCTATGGTCTTTTACACCTTCCAACAGAATAATTTACCCAAACAAAAGGAAGAACAACTTGCAGCAAGGATCACCATCCATGGTGGGGACCTAAACAGTCATACACTCTAAACGCTAACCTAAGCAATTGAATACTTCTCGGTAAGGGCTCATCCTCCCTAGCTGAAGTCAGTAGCCTATACCTGGCCCTTTCACGTTTCACGACCTCAATTAGAATATCAGCCCCTAAAAGAAATTAATTTGCCCCGCGAACTTGGCCTTGCAGTTAAAGCACATATAACCCACCGAGCCATCCCCCACATCTAAGTCTCCATCATGACTGAACTGGTTCCCACACCAAACGCACAAGGCAGTGACCTGATGGTGCCTACTCCCACTACTGCTACTACCACTACTGGCCACCTTTGGGAACCGACCCAAGGCCTCTTTCTCAACCCAGTTAGATTCAAAGCCTTGGCCTATCTGCTGACTGAACGATGAGATATGAGCGCCTTGACTGCTTGACGGCGCTGACAAAAAGTTGTACTCCATAAACCCCCCACTACCACTCGTCCTCGTCCCTTCAACAACTGCCGGTGCATTGCCAGGCTTTTGAATACTTGCATGGAATTCATTTGGTACCTGCTCAGAAATTGAAGAAATAACACGTCAGAGCTTCTTATCCACATCTTTTCAGCAGAAATAAGGACCAATCAGGAAAAAATCGAAATATTCAACGAATTTGTTAAAACCAAGAGAACCTGGAGAACCACTTGACAACCAGCTTTATGGGGGGAAAGGAGGTCCAAAGAGCCATATGTTCAAGACAATCTCCAGCTAATGATTGATGGAAAAATGAAGAGAACATGCTCATTACTCTTCACATGACATTACGTGAACACCTCTTATCACCCAACCTTTCTCAGAAAAGCATGAGAAACCAGAGAAGAGTTTCTCTGCATCTGAAAGGCATGAACTAAAGTACCTTATCTGAGGCCATGTTGAATGCAGGAAAACAGTCTGATGGCTGTGCTACTGATGGGGGAACATAATTTAGACTGCTATTCTGCAGAATATTTACGTTCTGCTCCATTCTCAACATTGACTGGATCACAGCCTCCTCACGAGGCTTCGGCTGTTGTTGATTATATAAGCCAATTGTCCTCTCATTGTTCCCAAGAAATCCCACATTTCCTGCTCGGCAATTGTCAGGAATCACACCTCCATAAAACATATGTAGATTGTAACTGGTCACACTTGCCTGCTGATGATCAACACTTGGAGAAGGTAGACCAAATGCAGACTCTTTGTTCTGCTTCGACTGCTCAATTGCATTGCCAAAGAAAGTGGCTCCACCATGTTCAGAAGTTACTGCTTCATTGCTTCTAGAACGAGGATTGGCCCATGCTTCAAAGCCCAAGACAGGAACCCCATGTTGCAAAGGATCTTGACTTCCAAAGCTAAATGAACTCTTATTACTCCAATTAGAGCTCATTAATTCTTCCTTTTTGTGATCATCGACCGCATCAGAAACAGTCAGACTCCCATTGTTCTTGTCAACACAGTTTTGCTCTCCTGCATAAAGACCTGTAAACCCTCTGTACGCTTTAGGCTTGTTGAATGTGGGATCCTGCGCTTCATCATTATTCACAGCAAAGGCTTGTCGATCTGGAGAGGTAGCAGGTAAATTGCCTACAGAGCTTATCTTCTTCTCAACATGACCCAAAACTGCTGAATCTGGTTGACTTTCAGCAAAAGTTTGAAAATTCCTCATGGTGCTGGAGGAGATCTTCCCCATATTCGCATCAGGAGACAAGGACTTCTGATGGACAGACACAAGACTGCTCTCAAAGACCTGCTGCTGCCATGGGTTCCGCACTTTAGAGCCAGAAAACCCTTCTATATCAAGATTACAAGTTTGCTGAGCAACTGCTGGAATAACAGGAAAACCAGTATCAGCTTGCTGCACGGCCCTTTCAACAACATTCTGACCAAAATTGATTGCTTTTCCACTGTTCCAAGAGCTATAAGATCCACACTCTTCCGATCTGTCACCAATAACTTTGTTCTGGTTGACATTAGGTGATAGTACCTTTTCAGAATCACATTCATTCTGCGGAACAGAAGTTTGAGATCCAGCCACATCATCAGAACGATTACAATTTTCCTCACGGCCAAACTGAACCAGTGGACATCCTTGCGAACTTATTTGCTGCAAACCGCTATTGATAACTCCTTCCCCCAGTCCAAAGCAACGATCTTCAATCCCAGGAATTAGCACATTATCTCCAACACCATCTCCATTGTCCATGTCCATGTCCATGTCTTCCATTGGGCTGCCAAAAAGGCTGTTCACTAAACTCTCATTATTGACAGCATTATTATTCTCCGGTGGAGCAAACACACCATTCATAGGAACCATCCCCTCACTGCAATCCTCCATTGACCTAAAGGAATCTACCCTCGCATTTTTTTCATTTTCAAAGGCACTAGTTTTTTCAGGTGTTTCAGAAGTGCCATTATTTTGAGCAACAGACAAGACCGCTGTCATATTTTTGCTAATATCAAGATCAGCATTGCTTTTATTAGCCTCATCAACCACCCCAACATTATCATTTGATAAGTCAGCATTTCTTTCCTGCTTCTTTGTATAATCAGCGACACCTTCCTCCTTTCTCTCAGACATTGCAACAGCTTTGACGGTAGAAATATTTATACGGTGACCATCTGAGCTGGGTTGAGTTTTAGAGATGGCATCGGACTCAAATTTAGCATGAGAAAGACACACAGTGCTTCTTTCAAATGCTTCACTTTTTTTCAGAACAGCACCAGCAACTCCTCCAACAGAAGTTGGTTCTTGTACCTTAGGTGCCCTCCTATGCACACAATTAGTTTCTCCAGAAGCTTCAACCCTCCTGACATAGTCTTTAATGTGGTTTCCGAAATGACTACTGAAACGATTCTTCTCCTCAAACAATTTATGGCACAACTGGCACTCGTACTTCCCATCTTTCATGATAATGGAATCATTATCAGCCGCACCATTTCTCGCATTTCTTGACTTCTTGTGAGATGATAAAAGATGGAGCAATAAATTGTCTTTCTCCTCAAAAGTCATCACGCACTTATGGCACCTGTACCTCCCCTTCATTTCAACCTTACCTGGTCTCCCACTCGTAGGCAAAAGTCCTTCCTTAAGGTTATCAGCAGGAATGGAAGAAATGGGAACTGCTGAAAGACAGACGACCTCATTCTGATTGTGGTCCATCTGGAGAGAAGGATCTGCAGACTGAAAACCCAAGAAAAAAAAATTAAACAAATATTTACCTAACCAAGACGATGAAGACAGAAATTACTGACATTTTCAGAGGCCCTTCTGCAGGCTAACTGGCTACTTTCATTGGCAAGACAAGAAGTCCCATGCGTTGCATCTTGAACTCCAAAGGATGAGAACAAGTGCGCAGACACATCCTTGGAGGACACAAACTGCTGGCCCTCAGGGCTACACATGGAAAGCAAAGGGTACATGTTATAAGATGAACAATCAAATATAACACAGTACATCACAAAACATTTCCGCTGGGATTTAACCACTAAGTTGCTCTCAGAATTCCAGAATAATTTTTCCTCAGATATTAATACCAAATGCAAGGGTTGTGTAATTATGTAGAGCCTTGGCTAAATTTTCTAACCATTACAGTAATTATTGGATTAAAAAAATCCGTAAAAATACAAGAATCTAAATGGCGGTAATAAAAAACGGTATGTAAAACTTTAGCTTTCTTGATAGGAGGAGGCAAATTTAATGGCGGCAATAAAAAAACGGAGCATAATAACAAGCTATCTAGCTTTGTAATCCCATTAACATAATAGAATTAATTGTCTAAGGATCAAAAAATCCTCACCGAAACTTATTAAAGTATTTCTCTATGTTCATACAATAATCTGTTCACACACTGTGATCTCGGTTCTCAAGCGGCTGGAACCATAAGAATATTATGACCATTGCAAGTTAAGCAAAATAATCCATCTAGGGGGAACTATATAACTAAAGGCGCACAAACCCAAAAAAAAAACCCAAATTGTTCATAATTCCAAAGCAGCACCTTATATATCGGCTACATCCAAGCCAAACTCGATCACCATCATTCTTGATGCTAAGCAGCAGCTTCCACCCGATAGGCAGCACATCCCCGAAACTTTTCGCATCAACAATCTTCCTCTTCTTCCTCCTGCTCCCCCACTCTCCACTTAAACCCCTCAAGAATCCGGAGAGCTCCTCCTCTGTCCTCATCCCCTCAGTCCTCCTCCTCAATTCGTCTTCTAAACGGTCCAAGCCTCCGGCCACCACTAGACTTCCCTTCTCGTTCGATTTTTCACCCTCATTGTCGTCAAACACCGGGATTTCCTTCTCCTCGCTTAAATTCTCGAAGCTCAATGGATAAGTCCAGACCCTTCTCGGACGCCCCCGCTTCTGATTACTAAATCCCAGGTCCACGACGCTGATCGGGATGTTCTGAAGGACGGAATTGGATGACTCAGGAACGCACTCATCGTACCTGACAGGAACCGCGATCAAGCTACTTTCATCCTCCGGGCTGTCGGGGATTGGGGGCTTGGATTCAGCATGAGGGGCGAAGAGGCCTTTTAGGAGGGAGATGATGCGGGAGTTCTCTTCTTCGAAGGGCTCCGGGGTCTTTTGGCGGGAAACGGGGGCAGGGGGATGGGGAGGGTTGCTGGTGGTTCGTGGGGCCAAGCGGAGCCGAAAGTAGGTCTGTTTACGGCTTCCGGCTGACTCATTGAAGACGGAGCGGTCGATTTTGGGGATCGGTACGACGACATCGTCCTGCGAGGAAGGGGAGGGGGAGGCGACGGAGTGGAGGGAAAGGGAGTAGAGCTCGGACTGACTGAACAGGCGGAGGTCGATCAGGGGCAGACTCTCGAAGCGGAGCTGACCGTTGTCGTCGGCGTCCGTGCCGGTGGCGGTGGCGGAGGCGGAGGCGGAGGCGGAGGCCATCTTCACATTTGGAAACACACAGTTCGTGTGCCGAAACTGATCACAGAGAAAGAGACAGGAGAGAGAGGAAAAGGTGGGCTTTTTTTTTGGTTGGAAAATATTTTGATTACTGTTGGAGAATTAGGGATTTGATTGGTTGCTCTTTGGAAGTGGAAGTAGATCAAGATTATTGTTTCCCTCTCGATCGCGCTCATTCGCTTAGGGGTGATAGAGAGGTGGAATGGGGTGGGGGCATACCAGGACCAACTCCTTTTCTTAGATTGAGATTATATGATAATTTTCGGCGAGCGAGGGCACTTGAATGTACTCCAGGTGGGTGGCAGCGTCTATGGATTCTGCATAAATTGCTTAAAACTTCGATGGAAAACTCGTCGGAGGCGGTGCCTAGCGAATGTCCTCCGTATCGAGCGTACAAGCAGTCCGGTCAATAAACTGAAGACACCTTTAGATTAAAAATATAGTTTTTGAAATCGGATCGAACCGGATTAGACTTATTAGTTTGATGAAGAACCGGTTATTCATCCTATCCGATTTCTAGAATTAATTCAATTACATTGTAAATACAATCAAGTTTGATTGAACTGACTAATTCTCAATCGAATTTATAAATCCAATTAAACTAGTAAAATATAAGTACACTTAAAATTAAAAAAATAAAAATTTATTATAATATATTTATTTTATTTATCATACTTATATTTATATTTTATATTGAATTTGGATGAATATGATTGTTATATTAAGGATTTTTTATTATAAATCGGTGTCAAATTATGATATTTTATCAATTTATTTATAATATTATTTATTAAATATGCAATATCATCTGACCCATAAACTCATGCCTTGAGTCCGGATTTTTTTAAAAAATGACTAAATAAAACTGGTAGTTTGCCCCGTGCACTTCAATATGGGCTTTTGTGGGCCTCAGTGAGTGGGCCACGAGAGCCCATAAGAGGCCCACAATGGGAAATCTCAAGAAAGTGTGCAAAACAAAGAGGCCCATTAATGGTAGTATAAGGCCCATCTGAAGGCCCCTTCCATAGGGCAACGCGACATCTCGACTCCTAAGCAATCCTTCTTCTTCTTCTTCTTCTTCTTCTTCTTCTTCTTCTTCTTCTTCTTTCCTCCCTCCTCCTTTTGACTGAGTAAACGATCGTCAGATGCATTTGTATGTCGAGAGCAGGCGCGCGCTTCTTGTTCAGGTTGGTGTTGGAGTGCCGGCGGCATTTCCCGGGCGAGGTCTGAGCGTTTACTCTCCGTGGCCGGTTGGGTTAAAAAAATGGAAGTGTGTACCCGTGCCTTAATTGGGTGGGGATTGATTAAGATGGCACGCGATTGGATCTTGACCATTTGGATTTGAAAGTGAATGATGCCGATGGAGCACGTCTCTTGCAATTGGGATTACCTTAAATAAATCATGGATGTTCCCATCTCAACGATGGTACAGTAAGAACTGCCGGCAGAGTCGTATTTAATTAATATCAAGTATGATTACTGCTCGTTTGGTTGACATTCATTTGCTTTGCTTGGTTCTTTTATCTTAGGAAGAATTTCTTTCATCGACTGGTCTCGAAATGGGTTCTCTCTCTCTCTCTCTCTCTATATACACCTATATGTATGTATGTATGTATATTATATTGGTGGGGTGCTCAAAATGTCGGTCCAATCTCTTGACATTACTATAGATGAAGGAATTAGATTGGAGGTGCTGGGCACTTGCCCTCTTCCATGGGAAATGTGATGAATTTTATAATAAAATTTGCAATTTGAACGCAGCACATCGCTAAGGTGGGAGGGCTTGTGGACGAAAAGGTTGATCGACCCATATATCGACCGTAATATTCTTAATCCAATCCGGTCGAACATCAACAAGATCTGTGGGGACATTGATTGATAGAACTTGAGGGGCAGCTGGCTGGAAAGGTCGACCCAGCATCCATCTCCGAGACCCGACATCGCAGTTGCCACCCCGATAGCTCCACGGGGCTGCGCCGCGATTCTTGTGGCACAGGAGCAATTTTTGGCGAGCTCACGCATGTGTCAATTGCCGAGACGGAATTATGGACTGGACCAGCGAGCTGGAGAGGTATCATGCGTGGTTGATTGCCATGGAGAAAATCATGGTTTTTTCGATGTCACGTAGCTCGTAAGAAACCCTTTGTCGACGTCGGGCCCTACCATTTTGTGCCTTCACGTCCCGTGAAAGGGCATGAGATGGCTTTTGAGGTCCGTGGAAATATACGGAATTACGATATCTTTTCATGTTATAATTATCTAATCACGCAGCAAGTTGCAATCTTCCGAGGCCCGTGGCCCGACCTCGTGGTTGACGCCTGTGGGATTCCATGTTTCCTAAATCAAAGGGTGAATAATTAATCTGTCCCACGGCGGATCTGATCAATCCATGCATCCCATTGGCGGCCAAGAGGAGCCCTGGTGCCGCCCATCATGACTGAGACAAAGAAATGTGAAATCTCATCATGGATTAATCAGCATCGCAATTATTGAATTCACGAAGACAGAGGGAATCGCAATTATTGCCTCTCTTCCTATTGGATGCCTACCTATTACTAGGTATGAGGAAGTTAATAGAATGTTACTTATTTAAATTCGGATCAAATATATTTATTAAAAAAATAAAAATTTTTATACTCGTAATATTTAAACTCAAACCATTACTGAGTAGGGAGAAATATCAAACCGTCCGGAATAACCCAGGTGGATTGGCTATTTCATTGTTGCTTAATGCAAACAATCAATCAAGGAAAGAAGCTGTAAAGCCGCGACGTGCACTTTAGAGTGGTGACGAGAGGTTGCCAGAGCTGGTGGATATCCTCTTCCCGATCCGGGATCGCGGAGTACGCCCGTCCCGAGCTGGTAAGCTGAGAGCCCAGCCAGAGTGAGACAGATCGCTGGAGTTGCAGTGGGACCGATACGAATGCGACCCATCTGCCAAGGAAGACCACGTGAAAGTATTTCAGGACATGCATGTTCGCATTCTATATGTAACGTACGAGCTCGCACGTGCCTGTCCCCTTCACCCTTTTTTTTTTTCTCTCATCTAATCTCATGGCCCGGAGAAGCCTAAGATTCCTTTCACGGTTCGATAATTCAATTCTTTTTTTTTTGTTTGCACCACGCAGTATTTCCGAACTAGCCGAAACGTACCTTAAGATTAATCTGCAGCTGCGCCGGGATCTCTAGGAAAATTCCCGTCAACCCTCCCGACCTGGGATTCGATACTTGAATCACCTATTTTGAGGACTAATGAAGGAACCACTAGTCCAACATTGGTATAATTCAATTCTTCTTCACTTACTAATACTCAATTATGACTCTTTTCTCATTTTTTTGATGCATGTATAATATACATACATACATATATAAATTTATGGTCATTTTTTCTCGTGGCTTAGACAAAGAACAAAAATATTTTAAACAAAGAACAAACACGAGGGCAGCATCTGGAAACCTTCTCGTCAAAGGTCAAGTGGACAATTTTCCAAATTTTCTTTTTAGTCAGGTAGAACTTCGCTTAAGCTTCAAGATACCCACAATTCCTTGTGATTTTTTTTTGAAGTTCAAATTGCGTACCAACATAAATTAGTCAAAACAATTAGGTATCTTTTCCTCTTAAGTGATATCATACGTTCGAATTTTATGAATAAAATGAATTTATATCGAAAGAAGAACTATATTATCTAAATGGGTCGATCTAATTCGAACTTAACCAGTCATACTCTAATCATTTTTCAATGTCAATTGATTTATAAAAAAATTACTAATTAATATAAATAAATTAATCTAAAAAATTTTCAACACGATATAAACTTACATATATTTTTTGGTTCTTATTCCAGTAGAGGTTCTTCACAAATAAAAAAAGGGAACATAAGCTCCTGCCTACCGACTTCGTGATTAAATTATTATTATTATGCAATTTAGGATGAATAAATAAAATATTAATTTTACGTGCCACACCTAATCCGACTTCAATATGAAATTAACAAGCGGCGGTTTCAGCCCTCATGGGGATGGGGGTGTCAGTCTGTCTTGCACGGCTAGACGTGCATGTGCCTATTCATGAGATCAGCTATCCACTTTAAATTTTTAATTAAAAAAGAAAGGTAAAATGCGATTTTAATTTCTAATATTTTCTCTTTTTTACCATTTTTGTCTTAAACTTTTTTTTGGATATATCTGATTTTCAACCTTTTTATTATAGGTGCATCTTTAGTCATTTTTATTATTTTAATGTTAAAAAATTGATGGTCCGAAAAATAAATGATAAAATAATACTATTTATATATAAAAAAAAGGAAAAAAAAGTATGAAGTGGTATTGGTAATTCATTCACCTGATAAATCATCTATACCTTTATTTAAGGAATTGAAGCCCCATCGAAAGCGAATCAATATGATATGTACAAAACTTGAAAACTTTTAAAGATAAAAAGATAGGAACAATCGACATGATATACATAAATAAGATGTGGATGATGAATTTTGTTAATATTATATGATACTTTTTATTTAATGAGGTAAAGAAAAGAATAAATAGTTAAAAACAAAGAAGAAGGGCGACAAAAAACAAACGTAGTGAATGTTGCCAGAGGGAGGGTTGCCGGCAGGCACCTTCAACGTCCTCTTCCTTTTCATTTTTTTAATCATTATCTTATTATTTATTATTATAAGTCATCAAGATTTTTAATATTAAAATAACAAGATACTAAAAATGTAATATTATGATAAGATTGAGGACCAAATATATCCTAAAAAGTATTTAGAACAAAAATAACAAAAGAAAAAGTTTGCACTTTATGAAAAAAGAAATATATGTATATATATAATTTTCGTTTTACTCATAGTTTTTAAAACCGAACCGAATGAGAACTAGTTAAGGCATAGGTTTATAGGTCGAATCATGAGTTTAATGAGTCGAACAACATATTTAATAAATAATATTAATAGTATAATATTACAAATAAATTGACATAATATCATAAGTTGACAGTAATTTTAACAAAAATTCATGATATGACCATTATATTAACCTTCGGTTCAACATATAACGTAAATATAAATATAGTAAAGTAAAATAAGTACCTTATAATATATTTTTATTTTTAAAAAAATTTTAAGTCGACATGTTTTTACTGGTTCAATTGGGTTTATCGGTCAAACCAAGAATCAGCTGGTTCAAGTAGAGTTGATCGCATTTTAATTGCAAATGGGTTAAATCTAAAAATCAGACTGGGTGAGTGGTTTGTTCCCAGTTGAACCAGTCGACCCGATCCAATTTTAAAACTATGGTTTTACCCACCCCATATATATATATATATATATATATATATTAGTTACAGAAATATCTCGTTTGAATCTTTTAAAAAATTCAGAAAATTTTAATATATCAATAATTTATTGGCATATACGGTTCCTATTTTGAGTGGTCCAATTAAGGGCGTTAGAACTAATTAAATTTATATGGCCTAGTTGATGTACACAATTTTTACTATTTTTAAATAAACAATAGGTTATAAATTTTTTTCAGGGAAGTTTTTTTTAAAGAGAGACACAGAAAATCGGAGGAGGAGAAAGAAGATGGTAATGGCCCGTGAAAAAGGCAAGTGAAGTGGACGTGTCGACCTTGCACCTCCTCTGACATTGCACGGTCATGCGTACGACATGCACTTGCCGTCCGGACCCCGACCCTTAAAAAAGAAAAGAAAATAAAATAACACCATACTCTAAATTAAGTGTGATAATTTTTTTATTAGTATATGATACAATATGAAATTAGACGAGTTCAGTTTGAACATACAAATGGTTCGCATCTAAATGGATTGAATCAATGTAATCCATTTAAATAAATATGTTAAGACGGATTGAATCTCTACAACTTAATAAGATACGAATAAATATATACTAAATTTATTAACGCATTTAACATATATAAGTATGTACATATCGCGTTAACTGTTTATCGTATAAATTACATATTTAGACACATTTAAGTTATACATGATTAAACAGGTCATATTATGTTAACCCGTAATTAGACATGTCATGTTTAATTCAGATATTTATGACCCGTCTAATAAATGGGATGTGTAAGGGTCAAAGGATTTACAATGCAAACACGTTTAGACATGACACGACACGAATTATCAGAGTCTACGTGAAATTAATAAATTTTAGATTTAATTTCTATTAATATAGTTATCATATTTATTTAATTTGCTCATATTCATATAATTCATAGTTTAACAATAATTTGTTCTTGGCCGGGACTACAGAACTACCGCAACTAATTCCATTGCATATTTATTCATCAATGTCGTTCGCACGGTCCATGCCGTCAACGACCGGCACTTTAGTACGAAACTCGTGTTTAATTAAAAAGAGCATAATTGATAATTGCAAAAAAAAAAAACCTTTGGTACAAAGTTGGTCAATGTGTTGTGTACGTGTATATATACACCGATGTAGTAGAATCTAGCTAGGCTCTGATTGCAGAATCTAATATTAATTAATTAAGGGGTGTGTGAAATTTTTATTATGTTATATCTTAACATTTTCGGTATTTTTTAATTTGATTTATGTTTTATTATAATATTATTTAGGTTCTAATTTTATTAATAAAAAAATAAATAGAAAATTGTTTCGTGCTTGGCTTTCAGACCGCCACTCCTATCTCTCTGCAACAAATATTAAGTTTGACGTAGTAAGAACTTGAATTGTGACCGAGAATTGACAGTCAAGGTTTCTTTATAAGATTGAGATTATGAATGTCCGTAAGAAATTAATCAACTGATTAGCGCATGTGTGCAAGTCAAGCTGAGGCACATATTATTGTGCTCGTTTTATTTTCTTCATATTATATGCAGATCCACAGGCCTACTGCCCTCACCACCACGTGGAGAAGATATCTTATGTGACGGTTATACCACGTGACATGTTAATTGGTGTGGACATCCAATAAAATAAATGAAAAGTGATGATTTTTAATTACAAAACATTAAAGATATCTAAAAAATATATTAGTGAATCCTAAAAAAAAGTAACTGTTATGTTGAAGATTTAATATTATCATGGTTAAAAAAATATGCTTTAGAATATCAAATAAATTATATAATTTAAATTATCAAAATATTTTAGATTTGATTTAGATAGTCTCATCTAATGTAATTTATGGAGTCACTTAATAAAGAATTATCGGTTACTTTTGTGTGTTCGACCTTCCGGTCACCACGTTCTATCATTTTCTTCATTCATTTTCTATCTTTTATATAAATTTTGATATAATATCATAGCAGATTGATTTTGGCGAATTTGTTGCACAAGTTACAGTTTAAAGCGAATTCGAGCATTTGGAGATCTACAAATTTGATCGCTATACCGGTGGGATAAAAAAAGGCATTTGTTGCTATATTAGCGAAATGTTGACTGATTTATTAGCGGTATCTAAAACGAGTTCTGACCACTTTGTTGGCGGTATATAAAATGGAATTTGAATACAAGTGTTGGTTGATTTGTATTCGTAATTTGCTTTGAACTAAAGTTGTTATGAAAATCAATATTCAATATAACCATTTCTTAACAAATAATGCTCATATTGAGGGGAGTAAAATTTGATATTATTATTATCAGAAAAATATATTTTAAAATATCAAATAAATTATATAATTTAAATTATTAAAATATCTTTAATTTAATTTAAATAATCTTGTAATATTTTAGTATTATTTGTTTTCATATTTTATTGGTATTTTATGTTTATAAATAGACGAATTATCTAATGTAATTTGTTGAGTCACTTAATAAAGGATTATTAATTACTTCCGTGTATTTGACTTTCAGATCACCACATTTTATCATTTTTTTCACTCCCCTCTCTCTTTTATATAAAAATTGATATATTAGAATGAAAAAAATTATGATGTAACCATTGTATGAAATAATTTTTGTACCATATAATGCACAAAATCAAATATATTTGCAATAAATAAGTGAGCATGTGACAATGATCAATAGTAACTTCTACAGAGAGAAGAAAACTGGTTTGCTATTTTGTACCAAGTTACCATATAATAAAAATATATATATATATACACACATATAATTGATTGGATTACCTATTTTTCGACCGCATCATTATAGAGTGATGTGCACTGGCACTAACGTGCACCCACGAGCAGCAGATCCAAGGCGACGGGGCACAGCCGTGACAGGACCAGTCCCGTCTGTCCAGCGTCCGGCTGCGTGCAGATCGAGACCACCCTGGCGGCCTTACGGTCGACACCAGTGGGAAAGGTTCCCAGTACCTTTCCTTTATCCTCCCCACATTTTTTAATTTCTTAAAATGATTTTTAGAATTTAATTTATTATGCATTAGATAAATATTAAAAAATAAAATAGTTTCTTGGAGTGATCGAAGATAACAATCATCAGATACGTCAGGGAGATAGATACATGGTTGAGGCTCGCACCCTGTAACATTCGCGTATCTCCTTTCTCTCTTTAACATATTCCTTTGCTTCTTCCTCTTCTTTTCAATGGCACACATGACAGTCTCTCTCTCTCTCTCTAGCATGTGCGTCTGCCTCTCTACAGCCTGAAGCTCTGCTATCATTTGCTAGCTGGAGGAAGGAGGAAAAAAGGGGGGAATTTTTGAAGAATCTGAGAAGGCACGCATCTCTTCGATCCTGGAAAAGCTTCGGCTTTAATCTCAAACGAGTATGTCTGCACATGTACATATGAATGCTTAATTTGTCCTGGGGAATTTGTTCTGAAGAAATCTTCAGTTGCCCTGTTGGCTTTTCACGATATTCTTTTTTCTCGGGGGGATTTTCACCGGATTCTTTAGTTCTCTGTGTCTGGCCTTTTGAGATACAGCATCTTAGAGCACATATTTGGGAACGAGAAGGCTTGAAGTTTTCCTTTTTTGTCGCGTTTCATGATGGAAAGTCTTCTGCTTTTGCTATTTTCATGCACGAAGAGCGTCGTTGGAGATTTTTTTTTTTCGATTTCACGGAAGCAACAGCATCAGGAACTACTTCTGCAATTGGAGCACATTAACTTGTCTGCCAGGAGGGGTTTTTGAGTTTCATCCCTTTGAATCTTTAATTCTGAACAGTTCGATTCCCTGGTTTCTATCTAAGTTTCCTGCTCACGTTAAATGGCTGCAGTACCTGTGCAGTTCTCCTCAATTTCATCGGTAATCAGCTATCTTTACCAAGAAAGAACGCAGCAGCTGAAGTTAAACAGACAGAGCAGAAAAAAAAATTGTTTTTTTTTCTGGGTTTAACGTCTTTTTTTTCCGTTTTTGGGTGGGAACAGAATCATGGGATTTTGCTTTATTTATTGTGCAGAAGCAAGAAGAAGCTAGAAAAAAGGGAGAAAAGGTGAAGCTTCTGGGGAGAAGCTGCTTTGACTACAGTTCTGGCCAACTTCGTAGCGGTATCTCCTGGACCCGCTATCAATGGCGGCTCTCGGTTCCCAGTCCTTCCATTGCCTTCCCATCGTTCTTCGTTGCTGATCTGGTCCCTTCCCATCGACTACGGCTAATACCTCCTCTTTCCTATCAGATCCAGTCTTGATGTGATCTCTTTGCTTTCAAGCACCTCTTTTCTGGATAACCTTGAATTGGGAGATCGGAGGTGTGAGAAAGTGAACTCCTTTCACTGATTTTGTGTGAAAGACTAGAGGAAAGGGAAGAACTAATTGTTGCCTTGATAGATTTCAGAATCCAGTCCAGTTCGGATCGTTCTACTTTGCTTCATATGGCAAAATTCAACTGCTTTTCCTTGCTAACTCGAAGGAAAAAGAAGGTGGCTCTCAGTTGAATTTCCCTTAAAGAATTGCAGTTGTTCCCTGGTCCAAGGGATGCTGTTTTTCTGGACTCCATTTGTATGTTGGAAGTACGCTTATATTTTCTATTCTATCACAGGTCAATGAGGAACCAGCAAAGACTCTTGTGGTAAGGCTGGAAGATCCCGTGAAACAAATCGAGACTGATGAGCTGACGGACACTTCATTCAATGTATCGATCCCTGTGGACCCTGAGAAAGGTTCAAAGTTCAATGTAAAGGTCACTACGAATGGGAGCCCCGTCTCTGGGGCCGAACCATTGGAGGTAGCTTACGAGGGAGAAGATGAACATGAGGAGATGGACAAGGACAACTGTTCCATCAAGAGGGATTTCTCGGACTTTGATCTCCAAGCTCGAGAAAGAGAAGCTGCCTCCGGCCCCGAAGAGTTCGTTACAAGAGATATGTGCAATGCAAGCGCAGACTTCAGGCAAGGCGCTATAGACTTTACAATCCAAAGCGGTCATGTTAGTGATCCAGGGGTCAGGAAAACCGAGTTCTGGGCCTCGCCAATGCTGAAGCGTTCATGCTCGAGTCTCGAAATTGGTGAGGTTCTTAGGAGGGTCACTGAACAATTGTCTCCTCCATCAAAATGCCGGTCATTTGAGGAGCTTCAAGAATTAGCCCACAGCATGAAGGAGAGCGTAAATTATCGCGAACGTAGTCCTGTTTCAGTAAATACCCACTTCAGTGCCGATAAGGTGATGCTGAAGAAGCACTCCTCAAGCCAAGTACTGCCCTCAAGGAGCCGAAGACTCTGGTGGAAGCTCTTCCTTTGGAGCCACCGGAACTCCCTGACCAAGTCTGTTAAGCCCCAGCCAGTTCCAGTTCCACATTCCAATTTTGCCTTCGTGAACCAACGAGGAGGAGGATACTCTTCCGACACTCTAGAGCCAAGCCGAGCATTCAAGTTCAATATGAAAGAATCCCCTCAGTCGTGTGCAGGCGATTTCCCTAGCCCAATCATGGGAGCTTCCTCGGGTTTGTGGCCTCAGAACCAATGGGTTGCTTTTGCAGGGGAATCTTCATCTTCCCCCTACGCAAGAGTGGATGAATGGGTGAAGGATCTTAGCATTGAACCCCCAATTCCTGATAATGATGATTGTAATGATGAAAATGAGGATGGAAACATTATCGTCTTCCCGCCATCTCCAGAGACTGCTTCGAGCTCTGTCCACCATTCAGTTCGAAATCCCCAGCTGAACCTTGGGGAGGAGATTCTCCATGCTAATGGCCTTATTCAGACTCTCAACTCCTCTTCCACCGTTGCTCACATCTCAGGAGTTGGGTTGAAAGTCATACCCACCCTTTCACTCTTCTCTGGCCTTAAATCAGTCAACTTGTCTGGAAACTCCATTGGTAAGAAAAAATCTCACGAGGGAAAAAAGGACCATGGATTTTTCGTTAGGCACGATTAATACATGGAGTCTGATTCTTTAGCATGTATATTGTTATTCACATGCAGTTCGCATTAGCCTGGGTTCACTACCCAAAGGCATTCATGTGCTCAACCTGTCGAGGAACAAGATTGGTGCCATCGAAGGGCTGAGAGAGCTTACAAGGTTGCGGATTCTCGATCTCAGCTATAACCGCATTACACGAATCGGACGCGGTAATTTAGCGGCTTCTTCCTTTTATGAAATTGTTTTTTGAAGTACCATTCTAGCAAATAATTTTGGTTCTGCAAGTACTATTCACATATTCTGTTCTAGAACTTCCATGTTTCAAATTTCCAGGCTTTCAGCTTATATCTATGGAAATTGTAGGAAAGGAAGATGGAATCTTGGCACCATTTTTCTGAACGCCTTATGAACAATTTATAGAAATTTGACAGTCTAACATGGGATAACTCCTTTGAAACTTGATATGCCAGGTCTCTCAGGCTGCAGTCTGATCAAGGAGCTCTGTCTTGCCGGGAACAAGATCAGTGAAATCGAGGGGCTTCACAGGCTACTGAAGCTCACAGTCCTCGACCTCAGCTTCAACAAGATCACCACTACGAAATCCCTCGGCCAGCTTGTGGCCAACTACAACTCCCTTCTGGCCCTGAACATCCTCGGGAACCCGATCCAGAGCAACATCAGTGATGAACAGCTCCGGAAGACCATGTGCAGCCTCCTCCCGAGGCTCATGTACCTCAACAAGCAGCCGCTGAAGCAGCAGGGTGCCCGAGAGGCTGTTATTATGGATGGCCTTGCTAAGGCTGCTCTAGGGACAGGTGGTGGGCGGGCTTCAGCCCGGAGGAAGCTGTCAGGACACCGGGCAGGCGCAGCCCGGCCTAGCTCCATCTCCTCAAGTGTGCACAGGAGAGGTGAGACTGATAGCAGGCAGAAGAAGGGGAAGAGCAGGGCCAGTAGCCAGACTCATTCCCACCGGAGGTTGCCATGAAAGAGAGCTCTTGGCCGGTAGAGAGTGAAGGGCTTCAAATTTGCCCAATGCGTCGATGTTTACTTGTGCTTTCCAGAGTAGGCAATGTGAGCATTGACAGCATAAAGACAATTGTGATTTATGATTTCAAGCAGGACATTGATGGTGTAAGTTTGTTGATAGGCCAGTTTTTGGAGTTTGATTTGATCAGTCCCTGAAAGATGAGTCTCTCGTGAGATCTGTTTTCAGCACCATGGTCACAGTTGACCCAATCTGACGTCGTCCTACTGAATAATTTCAACTGAAATAAGAGACAAGGAAAAGAGAGAAAACGCTATTGAACCTTTTCCAAAAGAGTCATAGAAAAGGGTACGTGCCGAGTCCCATCTATCTAAAAAGCAAGACCCTGTTTGAGCCCTTCGACATAGCATCAGAAGCCAAGCGAAAATAGCAGTAACAAGTGGTGTTCGGGGCTGCCGTAGACCTTTTGGTGCCAGAACTTCTGTGAGCTTGCAATTCCTTGAAGTGCACTGAAGGCTTCCTAGAGCACCTACTAGAAGAATCTCTAGTCAGCAGAACTGATTTAGGGAAAAGAAAATTAGAAGAACTAACTGGTGATCAGTATGAGGACTCAACCAGTTATGCATATTCCTACTGGGAAATGAGGAAACTTATTGGTCAAGTCCACCCGTTCGTTAACCTTAAACCGCCTGGTCATGAACTGCAACAGCCGACCCAACCTTGTCTTCCCAGCCCTGGATAACCAAGGGCATCAGCAGATGAGGAAGGGTGCAGTCCATCGTCCATCCCTGGGAGACTGATAATGAGTAACTTCAGTTATCTTTGCTGTTGCGGATCGATATGTGTCAACTACCCAAGGATCAGCTTGTAAGAGAGAAGCGGTAATCGATTTGACGAACCACTGTTCACTGCCAAGGGAGCAGCTCATTGTCAGCAAGTGACCTCCCAATCTTATCCCAGATGCAATTGAGATACTAGTAAAACAAGTATAGGTTCGTATCGAATAAGAAGTTGCAGACGCTTGGAGTCGGGGCAAATGGAGGATTACATTGGTTTTGCTACCCTTGTCTGGTCACTGGGACTAGAGAGCCTTCGTCTCATCATGCAACTGGAGTGGTGATAAGAAATGGCGGAAGGACCTTCTTGAGTATAAAGTCCATGACTCCATGACCTCAACTCGAATCACCATCTGTTTGCTCACGAAGTAATTGCATCTTCTTGAACATGGTTTCGCAGCACTATAATGCAGAATTTTGATGCGTGAAATCAGAGAAGAAAGCAAAATTGAGAAATCTATCATCAGGGAAAGTTTGCATATATACCTCAGTCGGTTCAAAACTGAATTCGCCCATGAAAAGGAAAAAAAAAAAAACAAGTAGAAGGAAGAATGATTCTGGTAGATTATTATATTTTATCGCATTTCACGATCAGCACGATCGCTTTTCGTCTGAATATACCGACTCGTGTTGATTCTCAATCTTGACACGACGTGCCCTTTTAGATCGGAAAGTGTGCCCGATTGAGTTGGGACCGAGAGCTGTGGGGATACTCAAACTCTACCGAGGGCCTTGATTGGCAACTTTTCATTGACAAGCATGCGCATAGCTTAATTAATTTACTTAATTTGATTTTAAAAAAAAATCATTTTCCTGTATTTGAATATTTTATATATTACAATAATTAAAAATGGCTAAGCTGGCACAGGCTTAAACAAATTACCAAATCACCACATATCCCCCTATCCGGTATGAAGTTAGGCCCGAGCAATTGTTCCCAAAAAACTTGATTTTCGGAGAATAGTTTCAACGATCAGAATCGAACATGTGTAAAAAAAAAAAAAAAAAAAAAGTGGTAAACACCAACGTGGCTCAGTCCAGATTTGAATACAAACCCGCCAGCCGGGCCAGAGGGATATCTTCCAAGAATCACGACGCTCATTCATGGGGGCATTGGACAGGACATAATCAATGGTCAGCCATTAACATCTAACCAAACTGACAAAGCAATTAATTTATTTAGCTTAAGGAAATCAAGGTTTGCCACCGAACGACCTCCACTCACTCATGATGCATCTATTCATACTTGAATCGATGGTTCACTAAAATGCAAGGTTTATCAGTTATGATCGCGATCTCTCTCCACTTAGCAGATTTAAATCCACCAACCTCACACAAGGAAAAGAGGTGTCAAATTATCTCGATCGGTTTATGCTTGTTAATAAATGTGTGAGTGGGGCTGGATCTGGAGTCGATGATTAGACAGACTGGTCTTTACAGTTAGATCTCGACATTGCTGGAGGGTTCTTTTCTCAATGGCGGGGAAGGGGCATCTGCTATGAAACAGCTCATATGATCAGGAGCTTAGGAACGTGGGGTCACGTGGGAATGTTCGATTTTGGTACGCGGCTTCCCTAAGAAATGATTAAGTTAAAACAACACAGCCACGGGCCAGTCGTAAGATAAATTAATTAATTTGACGTAGGAGATAACAAAAAAATAATATATTAAGAAACAGAAAATAAGAATTGATCTGACATCAACAAATTTTGAATTCAATTTTATTGGAGAAGTTTTTTTATTTTTTTTTTATGTTCTTTCTATTATCTCTTAAAATCACGGACCGGAAACCGATGTAGACATGGATTTATCGGTTCATGGGTTGGATCGGGATTTAATAAATTGAACCGTATATTTAATATATAATATTACTAATAAATTTACATAATATCATAATTTAAATATAATTTATAATAAAAATTATTTATATAACGATTATATTAAATAAAAATTTAATATAAAATATAAATATAAATCAAGTAAAATAAAATATGTATATTATAATGAGTTTTTTAATTTTAAATGGCCGATTCTTTCATCAGTTCAATTGAGTTTACTGGTCGGATCGAGAACTGGCCAGTTCAACCGGAGTTGACCTCATTGAGAATGCATTTAGATCTTTTATGAGAACTGAATCGGCGAGTGACCGGTTTTCGACTGAACTGGTCGAAATGGTTTGTCCGGTCTAATTTTTAAAACTATACTCAAAATTGCATATATCATTTATAATTAAGAGGGGGAAAAAACTGGAGAAGGACACTAAATTAATGTGTAAGGGATTAAAAAAAGGAAGAACAAACAACAACAAAAAAGACAGGCTTCGTGCAGGCCAAATGAGCTGTCCTTTTGACCAGGCACCGAGAGGAGCCGACATCTGCATCTATGTGGAAAGTCAAGGTACAGTAGAATAGTCAACCGGACTGGCTGCCCATCACAGATACAACCCATGCATGAAATTCTTCCGGGGGGGTGGGTTTGGTAGAAACGATATAATAACCTATAAATCAAGTTGATTCTGGTCGGTGTAACTCTTCGATATACCTTCATCCCATCCATTTTTAATGTGAAACTCCGCCTTCTTCTCAGGTTAAAAAGGTAAAAGCACATTTTTTTCCCCTGGATCTCAATTCTTTATATATTATCATTTATCTATTTATTTATTAATATAAAATTTTCTTTTTCAACACATATTAATAAAAAAGTAAATCAAATATTAGCAATAAAAAAGTTTAAACATTAAGTTATTCTATTATAACCCTCTCTCTCTCTCTATATATATACATGTACTCTATCGTGGGAAGAAGTTAACGCTAATGAGGAGAAGATCGAGATTTACTATTTCATGTAGCGTGCGCGCGTACTAATGCCGGGCAATAAATACAATGGCAGGTTTTTGGATCATGGAGGGGGCCAGAGTACAGCCATACGATGATAATGGTCCGTAGCGTGAGACGGGTCCTACCGGACATGATACCAGCACGTAATCAATAATAGAGTGGCACGATTGAAGACGGGCTTGGCGCAGATTGTATCATATTCGATTTGACACGAAAATTTCCATAATTTTATGTATATCCTTATTCTTCTCTCACTCATATAATAATAATTATTATTATTATTAAACCACGTATTAGGTGGGTATTATTGGGTAAAGTAAGACTAAGTTTTAATTTGGCAAAGTTAAAAAGGAATATTGGTTATGGGGCTCTTTTTTTATTTTTCATTATACGAGAATATTATGAGCATAAAGAGAGATAAAAAAGTATAATTTTTATAATAATAATTAAATTTATAATATATTAATTATAATATTATCACCACACTCAACCTTTATTTTCGGCAGCTTCTTATTAATACTGCCACAAAGACAGACCGGAAGTTACAGCATATTTTAAGCTATGGGTTTGGGCCGTTTGGCCTCAGGTTAGGCTCTGATAATGATGGAATTGACTTTCCGGAATATCATGTATCGGTTATTCTTTATCTTCATCGTCATATTCCTTCTAATTAAATCCGTGAATTTCCATCGTAGTCGGGAAAAGGTCATCGTTATAAATAAGCCGATGCGTGTAGGCTGAATATCGATCCTGGCCCTGCCATAGGATGTAGTAAATTTCAATCATTATATTCCAACTTTGGCCAAAAATTAAATGATCTTCCCATAAGAGCGTGCACTCCCTGAAGAGACCTGCGGATGTCAATCGTGCAACTACTGGGTGGTGCCAGACTATTGCCCTTCGTGATATTGCTTCCGGCGAGCATCGAGCTGGGCCTGTACTGCCATTAATTAAAAAGTCCACGCTTACTAGACTCGATTTTCTGCTGAGTTTAGTCACATATACCCAGTGTCCTATTGTAACTCGGCAGCAAGATCCATCAATAGTCGTCCGATACATATAATATATTATCACGGGAGTTGATACTACCAAAAATACATGAATTTCATCTTAATTATACTTTAAGGTAATAAATTAAGCTAGTAAATTTAAAATAAAGTAAAAATAAAAAAGGATATTCATTTCGAATTTTAATTCCTTAATTTTCAGTTTATTTTATTTCGAATTCTAATTGGCTCCTTAGTGGTCTTGGCATGATTTTCGATGCACTGAAAGCGGCTTATGATTTTCTTTCCAGCGCCAGCCTTCCCCTCTCTCCCTCTCTCCTCCTAGACAGCAAATTGGCGCTTGCAGCTGTCGGAACTCTCTCTCTCTCTCTCTCTCTCTCTCTATTCATTCTCTTTTATCGGACCAACTTCTGCCGCTCGCTCCTTGTGCTCTCAACAGAAACCCTCCATAACACGAACAGAGCGTCAAAAGCAACTCGTCAAGCGATCAATTTCCCTCTCTCCATCTCCATCCAGTCCCCGGCCCTCTTCTCCTTGTGCAGGAAAAATGATACCTTAAGCGTCTGCTCTGGGCACTGAGGGGAGAGGGAGATAGAAGCGAGCTAGGGTGTATACTGGGGCAGCGGAGGCCACTGGAGAGGAGATCATCAAACTCAAGGCCACGATATCAGCGAGGTGAAAGAGGGCGACACAACCTACCATCAAACCCTTGCCGCAGCTCGCCAGAACATACGAGAAGCATTCCTTCCTTCCTCGGCCATTGAACTGACTGGTCGAGTATATATATAGGAGTCCCTGCCGTTTTTCCCCCTTCTCTAGCTCTTAGATGAGATAAGATATAATCACACCACGACATGGCAAACTACCTGCCGCAAAGTTACCGGTCGCCGTTTGGGGATACAACGCTCACCAAAGTGTTCGTCGGGGGGCTCGCGTGGGAGACACCGACCGTCGAGATGCGCAAGTACTTTGAGAAGTTCGGGGAAATTCTCGAGGCCGTCATCATCACCGATAAGGCAACCGGGAAATCCAAAGGCTATGGTTTTGTAGGTTTTTGGCCTCTCTTCTTGTTGCAAATTGATGTTGTCCTACCTTCAGTTGTCTCTCCCCCTATATACTGTGCATTGATTCTTTGGCTTTCTGAATCTATGTTGGAAAAAAGGTTACTTTCCGTGATCCGGAGTCCGCCCGGAGGGCTTGCATCGAGCCTAACCCAGTCATCGACGGGAGGAGAGCAAACTGTAACATCGCCTCGGAGGGCCGCTCTCGGCCTTCGCCTTCACGAGGTAATAACAACTAGATAGTACACATTTCATTTTATAGAAAGATTTAAAGTGGCATATTTTCCGTCTGTCAAAACGGACAGAAACCAGACAGAAAACCCAGCTGGAAGGCGATGATTTTCCATCCGAATTCCGGCTGAAAAAAGCGTTATAGAAAATGCTGGTCGGAATTTTATATGCATATTTCCGTCTCCCACGGCTCCACTTGTTTTCATGACTCAGTAATTTACAATGTTGTAGTTATCTTTCACCTAACTGATCTCTAAGTGCAACGTGAATACCTTTGTGCTCGATCGTCATGTCAGACAATCTGTAAACAATCTGACTGTGTAATTTCAAATGGTATATATAATCTAAAAAATACCATGGGGCAATCGAATCTGGTCTTGCACTTGATCTCCCTTCCCTTGCCATCTGGCTTGGAATCACATATATCCAGTATTTATTTGTCTAATCTGTTTGTATCATCGAAATTATCAATATATGTGTATATCTACATAGGGCGGAGTCAAGGTGGGAGTAGCCCATATCAAGGAGGAGCTGGAGCTCAGGCGGCAGCACCGCCGTATAGTGGACGTCCTCCGCCATCACTGACCATGCCTCCGCCGCCACCTCCGGCTGTCATGTATCCTCCACATTACGGGTCAGTGTCAACAACGCTCTATGGTCTACTATACATATAATAGTATTGACTCCCTTTTCCTTTTCTTTTCACCGTCCATTTTTTGCATAATACATCAAGAAAACAAAAATCTACGGCCAGCTATCCCGGCCACTGTTCATCAGAACTGTCCGTTACCACTTCCAATGTCAAATATATATAATTTATATATAAAAAAATACTATATATAAAATGATCATAAAGAGGGCTTGGTGGAGATTGAGTTGAGATTGAATAGCATTACTTTTGACTTGAAATGATGAAGTTTTAAGTGGAATTCTATGTGCTCTTTTATGTATTTTTCCTTATTTCTTCCCATTCTAAATTGATGAGTCTTATAGTCATAAAAAATTGAAAATAAAAATGTCAGCAACAAATGAAAAATGAAAAAAGATTTATATACATAAGAGTGTGTCAGCATTGGAATAACAAGTCATATGGTTGACTGAGTAATGGGCTGCAGCAACGTTTATAATGGCTCTCTTCAATAACTCTGACCCCCACCTCTCCCTCCCCTCCTTACAAAGCCCTTGCATGTGCTCTCAGGACAGTGGCTCTGCCACCTGGGGACCCCATTTCCTTTGCCACACCCCCCCGTCCCTCTCTGTTTTTGTTCTCTACTCTCTCTTTCGATCCATATAGATTTATGTGTTTGTATAAATATGTCAAGTTCTTCTAACTAGAACGAACCCTATATGACATTGCAACATCCAACACGACACAGTGGGTACACGAATGTGAAATCTACTAGAAGTGTACATAGGTCAATTGCTGGATCAAGATGGCGTGTTTGTAGATGAATACATGTAGAGATGCTTGTGCAAGAGAGAGTGACAGCGAACAACAGTCTCCGCCCTGAATGGTCGAAATCTGAACGCCAATTCCTAATAGGGAAGAAGAGAGAGAGAGAGAGAGGGCTTCAGTATATATATATAGCAGTAAATGGTACTTGGGGATCACCGCTGTCTCTCTGCTGCTGCTGTCCCATGTGATCTCCCTTGTTTCTCTCTCATGTGGTCCTGGGACGTCCTCCTCCTGCAAGGCTGCACCCCTCGAGAATGACTTTGCTGTAGAAGAGATATCAGCATCGACCGGAAGGGAAAACCTTGCAGAAATATATCATTTAGTGCATGCATATATGCGCGCTTATACTGTGTACGGCAGTTAAAGATCGATCATGCATATGTATCGCAGTGCTTTGCGGATGCACGTACCCATTGTCATTCGTTGAGCATATGCAACATAACCAGTTCGGATACCCAGTGTGACCGCAGGATCAACAGCAACAATAATAATGAACTAATCATGACTAGCTGTATGCTCCCAAATGCAACATTGCCAGGGAGGATTAGATCGATATATGTGTTTATAATATTGTCCAGTAAATTATCGGTATAATAAAACGATGGTTTTGTTATTTAATTTTATAATTGATCTAAATATTTGAGAATTTTCTTGTGTGTGTGTGTGTGTGTGTTTTCCCCCACAGGTACCCGCCTTACACTCCCGACTATGCGTATCCCCAAGTAAGTTTCCTCTCTATCCCATCATATGATTTTTCATGTTATTTTCTACCAGTTATTATAAGTAAAGGCTCCGCGAGATCTAAATTGAAAATGGACATCCGTCTTGATTTTTACGGCTTTATTATTGTGCGTAGTTTTTCGGATATAAAGAAGGGTTATAGACCTCATGATCAGTGCACCAAACTTTGTTACTGCTGCCTATAATTTGATTAATATTTTTGGAATAATTAAACACAAAAAATTGCAATGTTTGGGTATGCGTAATTTATAGAAGAGTGCAGAATTTTGGATTTATTCCTTTTAATTTTGCCCTAATTATTGTTCTTCGTGGGAGCTGCAGGCACTTTACAGCCCACTCCAACAGCCACATTACTACCAGCAAATGTACGGTCCATTGCCACCGTCATCGTCACCTTCTTCTTCTTTTTCTTCTTCTTCTTCTTCTTCATCCCCATTCTACCATGGACCGTATTCACTGCAAGCGCACGGCTCCAGGGGAACATACCACATGCACCCGGTGCAGCGCATCCCTGGTCCCCCTTACCTCTACTATCCTACGCCCTCCGCGCTTGATGGCGCATTGGCCCCCCATCATCCTACGCCCCTCTCTCCGGCTCAACCCCCTCTCCTGAGGCCCGCTTTCTCCTCTCCCACAGGTAAAATAATCATTAAAAATATTTTTTTTAAAAAACAATTATTACCATCTTACCTTATTAACCATTAATGTATTAGAAATAAAAATAGAAAAAAAAATAGAGAGGTAGAAAAACTCTTATTAACATTAGTAGAAGGTTTTTAGTATTGGGGGCCAAGTGGACAACCAACAGGAGCCATGTGGGAATGAGCTGTCATGTGACAGTGGGATATTGATATGACCCATAAATAATGGGTGGAAATTACACCACCAGACATTGGATGTCAGAGTGGAGGAAAAGAAACTTTATATTAAAAATAATGACTGAAAAAAAAATATATATATATAATCTTATTGTCGTGTCAGAATAAGAAAATGTTGGCTGGGCCTGTCTGATGATCAGTGCAGTCAATTGCATATGTAAGTGGTCATACGTAAGTTTCCACGGAGGCCCACCGCTTGTTTTAGTTGCGCTCTTTTGTTGCTCCTATGCTCACCCAATGAGCATTATGCTGGTCCAATAATTCGACAACTATTCTCCTCCCTCAAGGGTTTTTGCAATTTGAATACTTAGAATGGAAGAAGTTCACGATGTGGGTGCTTCACCCGACGTTGGACCAATTGAGCTTCCAGTGAATGGGTTGTGCCAGTAACCCCGACGCGGCATCCATCGGTCATGTCTTGCTCCTTGACAATGTACTTTCAAGGGTTCATGGTCCGGTTGTCGCTCATCGATCATGTCAAGCATCCCCCGACCGTTGAGAAATTAACTAATTATTAGGTCTACGCGTGTACCCGGTGAACATTATTCGTCTCATGTTACCTTTGATCTGATGACAGAGCGAGCAGTAGCGGTTTTCCTGATAGCATTCCTCTGTCAGTACGATAGTCCTTGAAGAATTCATGCAGCGTTCATGCTTTGGGATGCAATTTGCAATTCTCACTGTGAATGTAATGTGTCTGATGACAGATTCACAGAGCACTCCACAGCCAGCAACTCCATCGGGGACAGAGACCGTAGCTGCCACTTCTGAAGGCCCGAGCATTACCTAAACAATGTCCATCCCAGGCCAACCCCACCTAGGAAGAAGAGCACGGAGCAGCCAAATTGCTGAAAGGTCCCTTGTCTTTCTCAATATTCTCAGATCACCCCCCGACAATGTGTACGTCTATTAATCTGGGTCCATGGGAGGGGGGCATATGTACGCACGTCTGTCTCGAGGGCAAGCGAGAAGGGGACCGGAACATGAACTGATCGATCAAATCACCAGATTTTTTCCTCTCCATTTCTCCTTTTTACCCCTTTTTTTTATTTTCTCTGAGAAAATAATTACTCCAATTCTTTATTGACAAAAATATATTTATATCAACTCTCATTAATTTGTGACAACTTTTTTTTTTTGTTTTGGACAGTCAATGGATAACTAATTCTATCTGATGCTCGACATCTTCTTTGTCATCTAATCGATATATTTATATATATATACACACACATATATGCATATATATGTTAAAAGAAATTTAGAGGTATCGTCTGTGACATGAGATCATGGAGTGGGTTCGATCTGTGACAATGGAGTTGCATTTCTTTTTTTGGTTTTTACGCACATAATATTTCTTGGTCAATCAAATTGGATCTCAAGATTAATTTACTGTTGGAATATTATTTCTGAAAAGATTTCCATCGACCATCTTAACTTGAAATTCAATCTTTATATTATTTATTTGAAAGTTTAACGAGAAAACTATTAATTGAATGCCAATGGGAGCGGAGGGAGGTGCATTTGCGCCTTTATCCTCATATTCTTTATATATTTTTGTAGACTCACGTCTACCAGCTGTGTTTCTTTTGGAGGTTTCCCATGCCTCAAAACAGCAGCCAGGATGGACACCGGACGAGATGTCTCATTCACTAGAAATGACCTCTCTCAAGCAACCCTTTTATCAAGAAAACCACTCGGATAACTCTAATATAAGTGTGTGATAAAATTAGGGTTTCATAAGTGACCGTGGATTGATTACACGAGTGTGAGACGATACGTGGGAACCGTTGCACAAAGACATTTACGCATATCTTAGGTTGTCGTCTTCCCGGGTGGCGCTTCTCTCTCTCTCTCTCTGCGTTCCCCACAGTTTTGACTGTCCAAACCCGTCAACCCAAAAGAATAGTTTAAGAAAGGGGCGAGAGACGAAACAAGGGGCCCGGCACGAGCGTCATCTCCAGCTTCTTCTCTAATTTGCTCCAGACATGGCGGCCACTACTATTTTTGGCAAGCTATCATGTCTCTCGTACCATTCCACCCGTATAGATAGAGACTTCCCCATCATCCTCCGCTCTCTCCCCAACTCACTCATCACCGCTGCCATAACTTAACAATCCACAGAAGCCAATCGCCATTAAAGGCTCTCCCTTCTGCTTACTCCACCGCTGGTTTCAATTTCAGATTGTGCCTTTCGAGCATGCACTCCAAACTTCCCTTCGTTTTCTCTCTCGTCCTCGTGATAGCCCTCCTCCATTCCTCATCTCCCCGCTTCTCGATCCCCCGTCTCCTGTGGCTGGTCCCCCAGAAGCCCCTGGTGCTGACTGACCACAGGGGCGCCGTCCTCTGAGGCAACATCACCGTCAACATCCTCTGGTACGGCTGGTCCTCCAACCACCGGCACGCAGTTATCTCCGACTTCTTCCGCTCCCTCAGCCAACCTGCCTCCTCCAAGTCCGGCTCAAACCCACCGCCTCGTCGTGGTGGATCATCACTGGCTGGTATTGGGGCGGACCGAGGACGATCACCCTTGGGAAGCAGACCCTCGACTGGGCCTACTCCCTCAGCAAGTTGTTGAAGAGCAAACACCTCGAGGCCCTGGCCTCGAAGGCCGGGCAAAACGTGGCTAATAAGGCCTCTACCAATGTGGTAAACTTCGTCTTGACTTCCTCCGACGTGAGTGTGGAGGGGTTCAGCATGTCACGGTGTGGGACACACGGTTCGGTGCCGGGTCTTCGTCATGGCCACAAGTTCGCCTACGCCTGCAGGGTTGGGAACTCCATCAGGCAGTGCGCGTGGCTCTTCCACGCTCCTCGGCTACCCGGGGGACTGTCTTGAAAGACAAGGCCACCGGGGGCGAGCTACAACGTGGTCAGGGTGAACGGGAGGAAGTTTCTGTTGCCCGTCATGTGGGATCCTAAGACGAGGTCCTGCAAGGACCAGGACCCTCGTGTGTCGACACACAAAAATCATCCTACTAAAAAATATGGGCACAGATAAAAAAAAAATAGAGAGAATAAGAATAAAGAGATGTAAAAATCTAATAATAAAAATTGAATTTATAAAATCTTAATTGTTAACTAATAATGCAGATTTTATTGATGTATAGTTGATTGATAGAGCTCTATCAATTATAAAGCTTACTTAATCAGTAAGATTCGAATCTAAATTATGCCGGTAGCGGGGACTGGATTTACCACCCAAACAATCTCAGTTATGGCCCCCGGGTGGGACTAATCAAATTTTGGACCCTGAAAGGCTCTTAACTGGGCCTACTTCGGGCCTCGAGGGGATCATTGGGCCTTTAAAAGGCCTCCTCATGCCTGAGAAGACTTTCTGGATTTCTCTGATAAACCATCCAACGGCCAGGATGTTGCGGTCCCGTCAAATCAAATTGCGTGGCAATCACTGCCGTCCACCTGTATTTTACTGTTTATTTCCCTCTCTCTGATTTTTACCTTTCCACTGCTCCTCCTCCGCATCCCACACCCCGTAGTTCTCATTCCACCGATGGAATCCGAAGACTTCCACAGCCCCCCGAAGTTCCCTCACACCCCAACCTCCTCCGACGCCTGCACCGTCACATCCGCTGGCGCCCACCCTCATGGCACCTGCGCCAACTGCGGCGGCCCTACAGCCTACCCCTCTGCACCGCAGGGCTTCGCTGGCATCTCCCCGCCGCCAACCTACCGGCCCATCCGTGCGCCGGCCATCAATCTTTCCCCGGAGTCCCTCCACTCTCAGCAACAGGCCATAATGCTTGCCTCTGTCCCTCAGCCCCAGAAAGTAACGCTAATATCCCTTCCCTTCGATTTCCAAGTCCCTACCAAGCGGATCCTTTCCCCCGAAGATATCAAGAGGTTTCACTCTTCCGAATCCGCCGGAAATTTCCTCGGCTTCGTTGCCGCTCTCTCAGAGTCGATCCGAGGCCACAAGATCTCCGACCCGTGTCACCAGTCCGCCGCAGTTGACTCAATCGTCTCGATCCTTGAAACACTGGTTCGCTGGGTGGATGAGATCCCTCCAGCTCCTCAATCATCCCGCTATGGTAATGTAGCCTATCGTGCTTGGCACGAACGTTTACTCGAAGAGAGTGAATCCTTAATGCTTACATTTTTACCCGAAGATCTCAAATCTTCGGCTGTCGAGATTGTCCCTTATTTCACTGATAGCTTTGGGAATTCGAGCCGTATCGATTTCGGTACTGGTCATGAGACCAATTTTGCTGCATGGTTATATTGCTTAGCTAGGATGGGAATCATTAGGGAAGAGGATTACCAAGCTGTGGTAGCCCTAGTTTTTGTTAGGTACCTAGAATTGATGAGAAAGCTGCAGCTTGTCTACTGTTTAGAGCCTGCTGGGTCTCATGGGGTATGGGGCCTTGATGATTACCATTTCTTGCCGTTTATCTTTGGGTCAGCTCAGTTGATCGATCACAAATACATGAAGCCGAAATCAATTCACAATGAGGACATATTGGAGAACTTCTCCAATGAGTATATGTACCTTTCTTGCATCGTATTTATTAAGAAGGTGAAGAAGGGTCTATTTGCTGAGCATTCACCTCTGTTGGATGATATCAGTGGGGTGCCAAATTGGAAAAAGGTCAACAGTGGGTTGCTGAAGATGTACAGGGCTGAGGTGTTGGAAAAAGTCCCCATCATGCAGCATTTCCTGTTTGGATGGCTTATTAAATGGTAGAATGATACTTTCCCTTTATGTAACAAATATATTGGTGGCTCTTCAGCTTGTTCATTGCATTGGATTAGTGGCATTGCAAAGTTATCCTCTGTTAGTTTTTGCTTGCCCAGGGTGGGTATCTGTTCTCCCAGAATGTTGCCATGAAGCAATTCTTTTAATTAGCTATTGAAAATTGATTTAGCTGAGATATTTAAATCTAGAGAGCAGCTACATAAATCATACATGTTGGTGTAACATTTAAATTACAACTATATTCAGTTTGATCTCTATCCTACTGCATGAAATATGATGACTTGAGTAGCTACATGCTTGACCACTCAGTTATTGTCCTAATGGGTGTGAATGATACATTGCTCTTGAATGGTTCAGGAGTTGATTTTGGACATTCCCTAAGAATCAAGTCTGCTAAACATTCTCATATATAACAATTATTAAATCGAAAAGGCTTAATGAAGGTAGTATGCAGCTATTTTACTTGAGTAATTTAGAGCTCCTCTTGTAATGTTGACTCACTCTATATGATGTCTGTGTTGGAGGGTACAGGAAGGCAGTAAAATGCTGTCACTATTGTGCATGCAATACAACTACCTGAGTTTGCTTTCAGGGAGTACAGTCAAATGTCTGAGTTGTGCATGCATTTGATGTCTAGATTTTGACTTATGAACCGTTCTCCTTGAGTTTCGATTGCTGGTTATAAACAATTCTGGATTTGGAGTGTTGGAACTCGTCTCTATAGTATTGTGGTTGACTCTGTGGATACCTAGACAGATGCTTGTATGAAATTAATAATGCTACCTTTGCTTTGGTAGGAAGGTCTGTGTTGATATCTTTGGGATAGGCTCATGGTTGTCTTGGTGTCCAGAATATGCATGTGAATCTTTATACTACATAATGGAGTCATGAACTAATAGTACCTTATTTCTCTTTTGTTGTCTGCTTTCAGGGAGTAGAAAGTTGCGTGAAAGCAGTTCTCTCAGCTCAAATTTTGGTATCAGCATTCCTATTTAATGCTCTGTAATCCAGGGGAATCTTGCTCTTGCTAGTATATATTGAGTAAGATATACTTTGAGAGTTTTTCCTGTTGGTTCCTTGTCCATGAAATGCTGTGCCCAGTCAGGGTCTTGCTATTTATATAAAATACATTTGCTGAAGATTAGGCCTTTGGTTTTAAATATTTGACCAGAAAAGAGCATATATATGTGGAAATTTCCTCTGAGTTTCCTACGATAGCTTGAGTCATTGCGCCTGAATGGCTTGGAACATTCTTTATGATGTGATGCATCTTATCTTATCTTTGGTGCTGCTGGAGTTGAAATTTCACATACCATTTCAATATTTGTTGACAGTTTTGGTCATGCAGTACTCATTTATTTCATGACTCTATGTGGGCGTGTTAATTATGCGTGGCCATAGTACGAGCGATTGCAGTCCCTCTTTATGTGCTCTCCCGTCTACTCCCTCCCATGTTATTTGTCTAGTGGCAGATCAGGTATCATGATAAAGTGGTTGGTGAGATGGGATTTTCGGATAACGAAGGTTCCTGCTAGATGAACTAGTTGAATGTGTTAAATTATGCCCCCTTTCTCTTCTCCTGCGGGATTCATCACTGGGAAAGCTATTCAATCTACAAGCTCCCTTTGAGAGTGCCAGAAGGAAATGGTTGGTGGCAGCAGTACTGGTAAGATGGTATCTTTTGGACGCCTCTTTTCCATTGTGCAATTATAATGTCATGACTCAACCAATTGATCTCATACGGCTTACCTTTATTGTTCTTGTCTTGTTTTCCTTCTCTGTTTAGTATAAGTTTTGCTGTCGCTCTGTCAAGCTTGTGTCCAGAAGAAAGGGCCTACCTACCATTTTTCACCCGTTGTCCCACTGCCCTCGTGAGGAAGTTCGTCATATTTACTACAATGGAATGGGATTATATTAAGACAAATTGGTGGCTTTTGTCATTAAAAAAAAAAGATTATCATATAAAGTATGAACTTTCTTTTCATATTTTATTATCATGAGTTGATTGACATGTTTCGGCATCTTTTCACTAAAGTATGTTCTCGTATTCAAATATTGTGAGTGAAAAAAAGTTTATGTTGGGATAGTTTGACCCCTTACTGGATGGACCTGCTCGAGCTGGAATAATTAGGCCTGATGACTTCCATATGTCAATTCATTTATGTAAAGAAAATTATCTGTTCCCACATTGTTTCATTTTGATTTTATTAAACTCATGCGTTTCCATTCTCTCATTACATGGTGGAAACCTTAGATCACTCACTGGATGTGGTGGGTCTCTTTTTAAGGTATCTTCCAGTACTGGGTGATGCAAACTCCCATCCATGACCTTGGAAATGGGGATTTCTTCGAATAGGTCAAGCATGTGAGTAGGAGGATGGCACTGTACACGCGCCCACCCTTGAAATGCATGGATAAAAATGGATGATTTGTACCCTATTTTTATAGTGAAGATGTTTTAAATAAAAATGATATTTCCTTGAAAAGTCTTGTAAATATTAGTTGGTGGGGTGACTACTTCACATCAGATGCAAAAGGGGTCGAGCGTTTCGGATATCTCCCTCTTCAGATTCACGTCCATCCCGATTCGATAAAACGCCATGGCTAAACCGGAGTGGGCATCCGAGGTGGATGATCGTGAAAGGAAGACACTTCTTGGCTAGAAATGAAATGAACGAGGAAGAGCGTCAGGGGAGAGTGGGTCAGGATCGAGATCGAGATCGAGCAGGATTCTGCTTGTCTTGATCCGGTGGTCGGCATCGGATCTGACATTAGTGTCTTCACGGGACGGGGGGTGGGGGCGGCTTGTCGTGATTTTGAAACTTTGCCCTCGATTATAAGATTTGTTTAATAATTTATTTATTTTTATATAAAAGTTTCGAATTATGATTTGAATTATCCCAGTTAGACGGTACGGATTGTTTTCACTTTGCCACCTCAACACACGCGCTCTCTCTCTCTCTCTCTCTCTCTCTCTCTCTAGAGTGGACTGTAACTGTGTCTCTCATTTTTCACTCCCCCTCACATTTCACCTTCAGATGAAAAGAAGAGAGGGTACATGAAGTGCACGCTACCTGTGAGACGTTATCCACCCACTCCTCTTTAATTACCTCCAAATTTTGACAGTGTTGCCGTTTGATCTCCCCTCCTGCTCGTCCTTTGTTCGTCCAAATGCTCCAACGTGTGGCTCTGGCGTGAATAGAAGAATAGTCGTAGCAGTCTGCCCTGCTCTGAACTTGTGAAGCTACGAACTTTGTCTGGTTGAAATTTGTTGGTTAGACTTAAAGCTATGAACTTGCGTTTCTTAAGGAAAATCACTCTCTTTCTTTCGTGGATACATCGAGTTTTTCTTCTGGCGTCTGACCTCCGTTTCCTCTTCCCTCGAAAAATTTACAGCTGGGGTGTTTCTTGGTTCCCGATTCTTGTTTGTTGGTGGTTGCCCAGAAGGCAGAAGCTTTTATGAATAGGTGGGCAGATAATATCCTTAGTTTCTGTGGTCTCACCGTGCTCTCCCTCTCTCCCTCTCCCTCTCACTTGCTCGCTCTCTCTACTTTCTCTGCATCTGTGGCGGAAAAACCGGTGAGTAGAGGAAAAAACTCCTTCAGAAATTCGTAGGAAAATCTCAGTGCTACTGCATGCTTGTTTTGTATCTTCCTCCTTCACGTTCTCCGGTTGGGCTCCTTTCCCCACTCTCAGTTTGGTTGTTGAGAAAAAAGGAAGTAGTTGAAACAGTCTTTCTAGAGAATCAAAGGAGGAACCGAAATGCGGCTGAATTGTGTGTCTTGGCTCCTCTGTTCCTCTTTGGGCCATTCTCGGCTCGAGAACAGTTCCTGCTTTCTTGATTCCTACTCTAGGACTCGAGAGCTTGAAAGATTGTTTCTCCCCAATCCTTCTATTTCGTCTGCTGCAGAAACCTCAAGATCCATGAAAGGGTGTTGGATTCTGACTGAATCCCTCCATTTCTTACCTCTCTCTTGGGGATTCTTCTCCTTTCTTGATCTAATAAACAATCCTTGGCTCAGTATTCAGCCTTACTAAGTCCGTGGGGTTGGTTCCTGGCTGCTGTTCTCCATTAATTAGCTCTAGACTGCAAATTTTCAGCAACCCAAGTCCATTTTGTTTTCCAGATTTATATAGTTCTTTACTTTTACACAGTTTCCGCTGTACCAACTTGGATTTATCTCCTAATTCCTTCATTTTGCTATCTCTTGACTCTTGGTAGCGGAAGACAATAAATGCTTGAATCTTCCTGAAGAAATTCTTCACTTCCCTTTCAACTTTTGCATCTGTTTTCTAATGGCACTCCTTTCTCTATTCTTGGTTCCCTGGGGTTGAAACCCTAGTCCTACCCTGGTAACTAATGTTGCTAGTTTCTCCAGCTTGTTTGCTTGTTTGTGTTTTGGAAAGAAAAATCAATATATCTAGGCATTCTATTAAACTTTTTTACTCAATTAGTCATTTAACTTCCTTTTCCGGTTTTGAACAGATGGAAGAGGAGGCTGGTGTAGATTTTCGGCCCTGGGACGAGTTAATTCCTGATGCTCTCGGGCTGATTTTCAGGAATCTCCCACTCCATGAGGTATTGACCGTTGTTCCGGGAGTCTGCAAATCCTGGGCGAAAGCTGTGGCAGGGCCCTACTGCTGGCAAGAGATAAACCTAGAGGAATGGAGCATAAGATCTCATCCTGACCACATAGATAGAATGCTCCAGATGCTGATAAAGAGGAGTGGAGGCTCCCTTCGGAGACTCACTGTCTCTGGCCTTGGTCTGGGGGACAATGGCATCTTCTCCTTCATTGCTGAAAAGTAAGCAAGGAATTGCACATAATTTTTTATCCTGAATCTTGGTTTTTCAGCTAACTTGCAGGCCTACTATACTTATGGAATGCTGTAAATGTCTCAATTCTTCCAATTTTTTGTAGAGTTGATCTCCAAAACGGTTCAGATATATTGTTTCTGCTCTGATGGAATGGATCTGTTTGGTTTATTCCTCAATGTCTTGGCCTGCACACCCCTGTCTGTTTCCTTGTAATTTGGTTATGTCAAGCATTGCTGTTCATGTTTAAGTTTACTTCTGAAATCTGGCTTGCTCCTGGCAAGCTGATGCATAAATGCAAATCCAGTTAGGAAAAAAAAAATCATCTAATCTGATACTATACATTCAAAACTTAAGATTGAATGATGTTTTATTACAAACCATTGGATTATAATCACTGAATGTATTTGCAATGTATGATCGCTAACTTTGTGCACATTAAGTGCCATGATATCAATAAACAGAAAATTTGATGCCAGACATTATGGGGATAGAAAACAATCATGTCCGGGCACCATCAGATTTAGCTTTTAAGTTCCACTATATGCTGAAAACTTAAAAGCTAAACTCCTTCATCCACATTCCTTTGTGTCAACATTGCAGTGCAGGTTCTCTTCAAACTCTAAGATTGCCTCAGAGCGAAATCACTGACTTGGTGGTGGAGCAGATAGCTTGGAGGCTCTCCATGGTAACATTCCTGGACCTTAGCTACTGCAACAAGATTGGGGCTCGGGCCTTGGCAATAATTGGGAAGAATTGCAAGATGCTATCGGCCCTCTGCAGAAACTTTCACCCGATAAATTCATTGGCGAAATCCCCGCCAGAAGATGAAGCCCATGCAATTGCCTCCACAATGCCGAGGCTCAAGCGCCTTGAGATTGCGTACCAGCTTATCAACATTGAGAGCCTCCTGAAGATCCTCTCAAGCTGCTCTGATCTTGAGTTCCTAGACCTCAGAGGGTGCTGGAATGTGGGACTCACACCCCAGTTCTTCAAGGAGAGGTATCCTAAACTGACAGTCCTAGGCCCGATGGTTGTGGACACGTATGATGAGAGGAATTGCGACGACTGGGAGGAGTCGTCTGACTTCTCAGACTCATTTGACTACCTGGCATGGGAGTTTGTGGCTGGTGAAGTCGGGGGATACTACGACGATGATGAATTCGATGAGATGTGGGATGATGAAGGGAGGCTTGAGGAGCTTGAGCTCAGGTTCTATGAAGGGATTGAGGCTTAAGCGGAGCTACACGGGGTGGCCCCGGTCAGCTTGATATATGCCAGGTTACCTTTCCTTTCATTTCGTTCATCTCGAGTGGAATGAGGTTCCGTGTTTGGCTTTGCCTTCTCCTATATTCCTTCTTCCAAGCGTTGATACGCACATGATGCTCTTTGTTGTGACTCTTATGAATGTAAATGTCGCTGCTGTTCCAGTGAACCCAGTTGGCATGTTGCTTGGACAAATATTGGGTAGAAAGAAACATGTAAAATAGCCAGCCAGTGTTGTAAGATGCCTTTAAAATATGTTTCTTGCAAGTTTTCTAGTGTTATATCGGATAAGACAAATACACTGACGGTAACAAATATCCGAAACAGAACCCGGAAAGAAATTGAAATGCAACTTGGCCATGCTTGTGTGCTAATGATTTTTCTTCATATTGCCCGCATCCCCTCATGGTAACCCATCGTTCTTCATAGTGTTTTTAACTGCAGAAATGTTAGTTTCTTCATTTTCTGAATCTGGAACCTATGGTATCAGCTTCTTTTGTTGTGTTCTTCCCTCTGGCAATTAGCAATGAGGTCCATGGCTTTGTGAGAATATGGAAAATAAATGGTGTACTAAGCCTCATGGGCAATTCGAGATCTCAATTAGTATCAACTCGAGGAAGGTGTCACTGCATAGAGTGAATCTCCGTCCGTAGTCTCTTTCAGTCTTTAGTCCTTCCTCCTCCTGGGAACTTGCAGTACGTGGAGAATGTTTCAACTTCAAAATTGCTTGTCGCTTGACAAACTTAGTTTTGTAGGATCACATGGGAGCATGTGATTGGCGACTTGGGATCTTGCAGTTAAAAAAAGGCAAAACTATTTTTAGGGTTTTTTTTTTTTATAGGAATCTGTGTTGCAACATCTCAGATAATTCCATCCTAAAAATAAGTGCAGCACGTGCACCTGGGAAGACAATCATGTACCTTTTGATTTGCCACAATTGCATTGATAAATTACGGGAGATTACGTATGTATTGTTTTTAATTTAAAGTATTTCAAAGTATAATTCGATTTCCATAGAAATTTGTCTGGCAGGTTGGGAAAATTGATCTCTGAATCAGACCCACTTCTTAAATTTTTTTATTTCTTATTTTTGGAGGAATTTTTCTCTTCTTTTGTTCGGCTTTTCATCGGTTGAGCTCGAACTTTGGAAGGACTCGCTTTTGTGTCACATACAGGACATTTTCGGATTGTACGTTCGGACTTTTCAAATCGGAGGATGCGTTATTAGTGGGCCAAACCTCGTAGACCTTTCTTTCCATAAGCTGGAAAATGCCCATTCTCTCTCTCTCTCTCTCTCTCTCTCTCTCTCTATTGCTCGTCCTCCTTCACCCTCCTCCCTGCATCCTGCCGAGGATAAGCATTGAGACAGTGAATTCCCTCCCAGATCATGATATGCACGCATGATCCCCGTAAGGTTTGAGCAGTGGAACTCTCGGTGTCGTGCGTCTCTAATGGATCCGGTGCCTCTTCTGGACGCTGGAGGTGTATCGTAGAATTCAAGGCCTCATCATGCTGACCGTCCGCAACAGATGCACAGATCATATACAGTCTGTGGTTTCATCGGCTCAATCATGAATCTCTGCTCAAATGTATGATAAAAAGGGAAAAATACATAGATGGCAATTCATGGGATCTCTTGTCCATTGCGGTTGTCTTGTCATCTTTGTTATGGAAAACTCTTTCCGACTTCAGTAGTGGCTGTCTCTGTTCTGCTGATAAAAGCAGCAGGGCCCCTCTTAACACAAGTGGGATGACCGACCCTTTTCTTTTCTTTTTTCTTTTACCCTCCTTGTTCTTGTTCTTGTTCTTTTCCCACTACCTTGAATTACTACAAATTGGGAAGTCCTTTTCATCTGGAAAAGGGCTCACATGGGTACTGGAATCAGTCTGCCTCTTTTCAGTATTGGACGGGCGAGTCTACAAGGAGACATGACCTGGACCGGAAAATGAGCACGAAACAACGGTTTGCGTAGAATTCGGGCCAAGCCCAATGGTGTCAGCCAAAAAGCCCATTTATGGCCTTTGAATTTCGAAGGTCCGCACTCTAGCCAAGTGGGCCCCACACAGCTGCCCGCTGCCCGTTCCGAATCGCCCCTTACAGCCCGCCCCTTCCCCTTTTTATCTCGGCTCCCATCCATCCTCGTGTGTATGACAGCTGCTGCCCCCATCGTGCCCGTCAATCGTCTCTCCGTCTCTCTCTGTGAAGGAAGAGATCCAACGGCTGAGATTTCATCCTCGAAATCAGTCGCACGGAATCAACGCCCCGTTCCCTCCACTTCCATTTTTAACCTCCATCCACAGAAATCTCTCCTGTCCACCTCTCCTCTCTCTATTGTGAATTATAAAGGAAGTGTGGAGTTCTGACCCGGTTCTCCTCCTCCTGGACTGAGACAATGACAGCTTCTTCGTCTCCGCGTGAAGAGTTCGTCTACATGGCCAAGCTGGCTGAGCAGGCCGAGCGCTACGAAGAGATGGTCAAGTTCATGGAGAAGGTCTCGGCCGCTGTCGAACCCCAGGAGCTCACCGTCGAGGAGCGCAACCTCCTCTCCGTGGCCTACAAGAACGTCATCGGCGCCCACCGCGCCTCCTGGCGCATCATCTCCTCCAATGAGCAGAAAGAGGAGAGCCGCGGCAACGACGACCACGTCTCCCTCATCCGCGACTACCGCTCCAAGATCGAGGCCGAGCTGTCCAAGATCTGCGACGGTATCCTCAAGCTCCTCGACTCCCGCCTCATCCCCTCCGCCTCTACCGGCGACTCCAAGGTCTTCTACCTCAAGATGAAGGGCGATTACCACAGGTACCTCGCTGAGTTCAAGACCGGCGACGAGCGCAAAGAGGCCGCTGAGAACACTCTCACCGCTTACAAGGCCGCTCAGGTCTCTCTCTCTCTCTCTCTCTCTCTCTCGCCCTTTGATCTGCTATTTCTCTTTCGATATTGATCTCGAAACTCCTAGGGATCTGTTTATTTTGCAGATCTGAGACATTATCACATTTTTTAGTTGTAGCTCTCTTCACCGCATCATTGTTGCGACCGACTGTGAAATTTTTATTGCTGATCGGTCATTTTTATATTCATGCCATTGCACGTTCCTTCCCTAAAATTACGCAGTTCCTGTGACTGTTACTGTGACATGACGTCAATGTTCTTTTAAAAAGCAGCTTTGTTCTCTTGTTCGAGGTTTATATGAGTTTGATCCTCCTATTGACTATTTGCAACATGTGTATTGACTCTTGCTATCGTTTGCAACTTCCGTTTACAGGACATTGCCAATTCTGAGATTGCACCGACTCATCCAATTCGTCTTGGGCTGGCACTTAACTTCTCTGTCTTCTACTATGAGATTCTGAACTCCCCTGATCGTGCTTGCAGCCTCGCCAAACAGGTTATATATCTTGATCAAACACGAACAAGCTCGGACATTTGGCGCTCGATAGCACCATAGGTTTAGAAGCTAGGACTTAGAAGAATATTCGCCGATCAATTATTATCACAGCTGTGATAACATGTCCTTAAAGAGATATTATTTACGTCTGCCAGGCTTTTGATGAAGCAATTGCCGAGTTGGACACCCTGGGCGAAGAGTCCTACAAGGACAGCACCCTGATCATGCAACTTCTCCGAGACAACCTGACACTGTGGACCTCGGACATGCAGGTCAGAAAACGTTCTCACTTCCCTTTCTCTGTCTGGATCCAGTGCCGCATCGCGGGTCTTGTTCCCGTCAAGTTAACTTGTCTTCTGTTGCTGTTTCAGGATGATGGGGATGAAATCAAGGAAACATCAAAGCCCGATGAACAGCAGTGAAGCTGTCTCGACCGCTGAAATCAAGAAATCTCCTCCTCTATATGTTTTTAAACGGAGAAGGTGCCTGCTATTGATTTCCCTGGCTCTCCTATCCTATCTATATACGATTTCTAGGCATGAGGTGAAACTATTTGTCTCTGTACCTGAAATCACTTGGGTGTGATTTCCGATTCCACCTTTACTTGGCTGTTGCATTGGAACACGATTTCTGAGGCTCTGTATTCCCCCCCAGAGAATCGAGGATGATAATTTTCGAGTTTCTTGCCCTTTGGCCGGTAGAGATAGGCTTATGTGTCCATCCCATATTCAAGATAAACCTTTCGGTTAGTTACCATGTTAAAAGGGGACTGTTGCCTGTGAGCTGCGTCTCTTCCAGTTGGTGGGGTCGTCCATTGGATAGTGTCCATTCGGCTTAAGAACACCAGAAGCCGTTGCCTTCGAAATCATTCGGCTTGAGAAACTATGTTTCGATCGTTTTGTTCTTTCTTTTTTAAGATGTGAGGGCAAAGTGAGGGTTTATTCTGTCGACAGCTGCTCAACTGGGGGTGGCGCAACTAATCCGTGTATAACTAAATACATGAGGATGGGAAAGGGAATAGGCGCTGACTTGTGACATGTAGGGCCTTTGTATATCCTATATATGACATTTGTAAGTGTTCCGGCGAGATAAACATTATTGGATCGGGTTATTGATGAGTAAATGTCAAGAGTGGAGAGGCAACATCCTCAGAATGTGTTTGGAAATTCCTGTTAGAATTAGTATTGACAGCAATGATGAGACAGAGATCGGGAGTGCACTCCCCTCCAACTTTGGCAGCTTAGGCCGACTCGCACTGGAAGATCGTGGGGGTGCGAGGTACGTGGGCCTTAGAATGGAATTGGACAAGGGATCAAAAAATTGAGTCGTAGAGAGGGGGGGGGTCACCAATGGGAATATTGAATTTTGGATTTTTCTAGATTTGAGCCGAGGGTTATTGCAATAAATCCATGTACTGTGCGTGGCCAACCGTTGCTGCGAGATTATTCTGTCGTCCGAGTCGTGGAATGAATCGTACCGGTAAGGAGTAACGGGGGAGAACCGGTCAAACTAAGGAGAGAGGGGCAGTCAAAAGAACAAGACATTGTGGGGCGAGCGAGCGCCGACGGGGTCTGGTCCAGTCCTTGACCCCAGACATCAATCACGCATCACATGTCCTCCATTACACATCCCATCTCTCTCATCGACAGGCTTGCGAATAAAAAATATGGAAGATAAATATCAGACAGACATTTCACTGCTTTAACATGAGAAAAGAAAGAACTTAACAGATACGAAAATGCCTAACTGTAAACAACAATTTGCATACAACTAACATGTCCGCAGACAGAAAGGTCCTCCCTCTCGAAGAAGGAGAAGAAGAAGAATGCTGAAGCCCTTCTTTTTCTTTTCTTTTTTTGACATCACATCTACACATATAAACAGACACACTAACACTCATATTTCTTTAGTTCTCTCTTCGACTGGACAAGGCAACAAAAACAGAATCACTGAGAAGTGCATTAAAGTCACGGTTTTGTCGATCACAAAACTCACCTGACTGACCAGAGGTAGATGCAGAGATCCTATATCTGTGTCGGCTGTCCCTCCCTCCCTCCCTCCCTCCCTCCTCAGGTGCATCCTCTGTATCTGGGGCTCAGCATCGGCACCGTTGGTGAAAGCGGAATCTGAGGAAATCCCAGCTGACCCGATGACGGGGAGAACAGCAGTCCCGGGGAGAGTAGCGGGTAGGGTGACCTAGGAGAGTTCAGGCATCCGAAAGGCTGCTGGAACTGTGGCGGTGGCGCTACACTAGGGGCCGGTGCTGCAGGAGACAGCGTGGCAGTGGGAACCATGGGAGAGAATCCGGAGTATAGGAATGGCCTCGAGTCACCAGAGGCGGCTGCGTTTTGGAGATACCTCATGTAGGCCGATACCGGAGACTCCGCCGCAGCATGCACTGAAGGCAGAGGCGGCAGCGGTGAAAGAGGCGCTGTAGCTCGACCAATCGGGTTGAAGCCAGCAGCGACGACGCTGCTCGTGCTCATATCGCTCATGGACGAAGAAGTCGGCGGAGGGATTCGGATCTGATTGTTATGGATAGAGCTCTGATTCTGGGGGAGGGAGGGGGCGGTGTTCAGGAGGGGAAGGGGGCGGGCGCTGAGCTGCGAGAGGGGAGGTGGCCGGATACGCTGGAGGCGGGAGCTCGGCGGCTTTGGGGGCTGGATGGGCGGAGGGGAGGAGAGCCGCTCGTGGGCGGGGGAGCCGGTGAGCTTCTGGACGACCTCCCTGAAGTCGCTCTTGTTGATGTTGTAGACAGGAGGCTGCTGGAGATTGCCGGGCAGAAGGTGGTGCTGGTCTAGGGCGGTGGTGAGGTTGGGGGCGCACTCCAGCCGCGTGAGGGGGGTGGGTTGCTTGGAGATCTTGTGGGAGAGCTTGTTGAGGCTGAGGTGCTTGTGTTGGTAAGGGTTGCCGTCCTTGCCGGAGCTGGCCGCCGTGGTGACGGTGCTGGAGGTGGAATCGGCGGAGGAGTGGCAGCTCTTCTCCATCTTCTCTCAGACCGGTCAGTGGCTCAACAAGGTTGTGGAGATGACGACGACGACGACGATGATGATGATGAGGTGGTGGGTGCTTCTTGTTCTCATCCCATCATACAAGGCAAATCCAATGGCAGTGGGTTCCCAAGTCATATAGATGTTGGGGGTGCCTTTCCAAACGATCATCGGTAAGATTGAGACTGTGAGTGATGCATTTATTTATTTTTAATCTCATATTTAAAATATTGTAAAAAAAATTCAAAATTAGAAGAATTATATTCATAAATCACCCTATTGGAAGATAGAGGAGTTATACTGAGGGTGTTAGTATGCTAGTAAGCTAATCATATATAATAAATTAACTTAAAGTTTAGAAACTCTCGAATCAATATTTGAGGTAATATCAATTTTTATATTGTATGATTTATTATTTAATAAATTAATAGGCTATTATAATGTAGATAGCTAAAAAAAAGAAGAAGAATAGGTCTCCGTTTGTTTGGACCCTTCCTGGTCCTGTGGATTAAAAAATAAAAGATTCGGATGAAATAAAAAAAAAAACCTTTCCAACCACAAAATTTCTTAATTTTAAATGAAATTTAACCAATAGGGTGTTTTTTTTGTATAAACTGTCGGTTGTTCTGGTCGGTTCATTTAAAGGATTAAGAACTCTCTGTTGTTGGTGGAACTCGAACTCAAGTCCTCCCATTGGGATAATGAATGTTAAATTACTCCATCACGCTCACGGTGGATCAATAGGATCTAATTTCAATACTTACATATCTATGAAAAGATTCTATGCATATCTTCCCATTCCAAAATTCTCTTATTTAATTGTTTTAATAATCAATTACAGTAAATATTATTATTATTATTATATTATGGTGGTGGTGGAGGTGGCTGTCCTTTTCTTTGACCAGTCAAACGGGTCTCTCTCATGCCATCTTTCCTCCTCGTCGGTCGTCACAGCATACGCTCGATGCGTTGATCTGACCAATAAGGTTTGGTCCCATGACAATAAAGCGTTTACTTCCGATGATAAGTTCTAATTACGGTTCACAATTCATACCCAATAGATCGTCCGATAACCGGAGTTGCCTTCACAGTCTTAATGCACGGGCCGGTTTGTAATGTCGACGACATGTACATTGTGAGAAGTCACGTCCTGCACAGTGGCCCAACTCTCACGTACAGTGATAGCCATATACTGTGTAGGCTACCCCAAAGTCAGTGAGAAAAGTCAAGTCCGGGGGCCACCGTCTGTCCCCCATTATATATATATATATACATATTTATATCATCTGCAATTATTTAATCTTTTTTTCCAATAAAAGTACATTTTGATGAAAATGATAAATCTGATCAATATTAATATATCCTCTTATTCGTGCAAAAAATATTATTATTGGCAAGTTCATGTTTACCGGTGAAAGCTTATATTATTCGGTAGAATATTCAGATAATTTGACAATCCTTCCATTTCTCATAATGGAACTTTTTTTTTCCCAAGAGGAACCACTGTATATGTCTTGAGAGCAGTTGGATATAACGGCACTATTTCTGACCTAATCAATAAGATGTCGTGAATTATATTTTTATCGTCGAATTCTTCATATACCTCTATTTATATGTATTTTTATTATATTTTTATACTTATAAATCTCATATTTAATTGAAAAAAAGCTTATGAGCATTTTAATTCCGTGAGGCCAAGTGAAGCTACATGAATTTTCATATTAAAAAGGGAACGTTGATTGGACGGAAGATTCTTAATTTGCTTGATTCACAGGCTAAACAAAAGATTAATTATTAATTGGTATCCCATGGACAAAGGTTCACGTATTTATCTTTTATTGGGTCCCGTTATGAAATTAAACAAACTTTTTAATGGAGAAGAGCCATGCATCGACTGAGAATATGTACTAACATAGTATACGTCCCCATCTCTCTCTGTCTCTCTGTTATTTGCGTGATAGATTTAGTTGTCATCATTATTTTTATGTAATATAATTGTAGTTTATGGCACAGTACGACCAGAGTCCTATATTAAAATTTCAAGTATTTTAAAATGGTTATTTTGATTTTATATATTTGATTAAGTGAAATCATAATTTTAACAATTTACTAATATATGAATAAATAGTGTTATCACATGTGCCTACGTGGCATCACATGTTAGCAAATTTTTCATAACATCATGATGTCATGTCATTCGGAATTTTGCTGCAACTTATCGCCATATCATTACGATATGCTAATAGATAATTACTATGTTAGTGCGTCGTTAAAATTAGAAGTAAATAAAATGTTACAAAATGAAATATATAAAATTAAAAAGCTGTTTTAAAATATATATAATTTAAATACATAAAAAATAACAAATATATAGCACTTTCACACTAAATGTTCCAATATGTTTTTGGGAGGAACAATATATAGTCGAGTTGATGAAGTAATAAAGGTCACAATATCCAGAGAAAATTGCGGATGATTGCATCAATTAACTAGATTAATTTGTTGAGCTCCATCTTTTTAAAATTATGTATAAACTCGCGGGTCGTGGAGTTTAAAACATAGTTTTAAAAATCGGACCGGGCTAGCTGGTTTGACCGGTCAACTAAGAACTGGCCACTCACCTAGTCCGGTTCTTATAAAAACCCAATTATATTTTCAATGAGGTCAACTCTAGTTGAACCGGTCAGTTCTTGATTTGACTGGTGAACCAAATTGAATCGGTGAAAAAACTAGTTGACTTAAAATTAAAAATATATATATCATAATGTGCCTATTTTATTTTATTTTATCAGATTTATATTTATATTTTATGTTAAACTTTTATTTAATATAGCGGTTATATTAATAATTTTTGTTATAAATTATATTCAAATTATAATATTGTGTAAATTTATTAGTAATATTATATTATTAATATTATTTATTAAATATGCGGTTCAATCCATTGAACCCCGGTCCGACTCATAACTCATGCCTACATCGGTTTTCGATCTAGTCGGATTTTAAAAACAATGGTTTAAGAGGTAGAATTTCACCCAGTATGTACATTCTGTCTAAAAAGCAACGGGTGTCGAGTTAACTTCATCGACCAACATCGCTAAGGTAAGAGTTTTCCCCACACCTCCTTACAAGTATCATTGCACGGTCCTACTCTAAACTACGGAAGCATGGCACGTTACCCCACGCAATACTGCAATTCACTGCCAGGAGGCAAGCTTGCGTACTAGGTAGGTGCGAAGGAGAGCAAGAACAACTACTACTACACACGATGCTGTGTCGCGTCCAACACAAAACACAGAAATTACCTGTCCATTTTTCCCCCCTTGTTTTCAGTTAGAAAGGAAAAGGGAAAACTTGAGAGTTACCCTTGGGCCATGGTACTGGGACGGTCAAACGAAGAAGCAGCCATCAATAATTCTCTCTCTCTCTCTCTCTCTCTCTCTCTCTCTCTCTCTCTCTCTCGTACAAACGGTCGTCTCATTTAAAAAGTTGTGTTGTATCATTTGCCATTTGAATCAGCGTGCAGAGAGAAGGGTGTTTGATTTAGTTGTTAGACTCAGTGGCTTGATTGATGGCGGGGTAGTGTGAAAGATGGCGGATTGTCCTCACCATGTCTGTTACCTTCAGCTTAGAGGAGGATGCTCGGGCTTTCTTGTGCTTAGAGGGTTGTGGTCAACAAACTGACTGACTTGTTTCGTGCTCGTACCGGATACATGAGAAAAGTTTCAAGGGATTGATTGTTGGCACAGAGCCACTCACACATGTACGATCCGACCCCGTCCTTGCTCGGCCCATGATCTTGGATCAAAGTGGAATCAATTTCGAGCCCAATCCCAGGACCCGAAATTTCCCACTTGGGACTCATCAGTCATCACCAGCAGCGTAAAAGGAAATCTTCCCGTCTAATGGTCAAATCAGTCGATCCATAAATCAACGCCGAACATCATCTACCTTTTATAGGAGACGCACATGGCATGGCATGATCGAGGAGACCCTCTACGAGGATTCACCTGGCTCAGACTGCCGCAACTCGGGAGATTCTTTCAAGAAGCTCAAGATTTGCTTCTTTCTTTTTGATTCATGGATTGCTGTTTGTACCCCAAGATTGCAGAACTATTTGGCCCATCACTTAGCAAAATGAACGATCGCGAGGGCTCTATTGCCATGTCCATCCTCCCTATCGGTGTTTATGAGAGACGAGGAGATGGAGCAACCCTTCTATTTTTGAATCTGTTCATTTATAAATGAACTAACTATCTTTCCCGTTAAAAGAAGGGTAACAGCAGTCGACCTAAATTGTGGTGATCCGACTGTGCCGTTCTTTCTTTAGTCAGGAGATGCACATCCATACTATGGGCGTAGGGCGGCGTGGCCCCCCTAAACTTCGGCCGACGAAAGCCCGTCGTGGCCGAACCTGAGCGGCGCCCCACCCCAAACCTATTATATTTCCCATGACGTGGCAAACAGGTGTCACGGCTGGCTCTTTGGACCGACAGCTTCCACGCTCTCCGGAATCATGAAAACCGTCAGATTCTTTTCTTTTCTTTTTCTGTGGCCACCACATCCACGGCCACGATGGGTCCGACATATTATGATTACGGCCCAACTGGGAAAACACCACCGATCAAAGTCGTCCCACACGCAACATCACCAACTCCATCCTTTCTAGCTCCCCGGCGGCGCATTCCATCAGCTCTCTCTGTCTGCCAACGACTCGACCCTGTCTCAACATACTCCGCCGCCGCCGCCGACGTACCTCTAACTGCCCCTCCGGTCTCACTTCCTCCCATGGCGGACGGTCAAAGCGATACTCCTCCCTCCCTCCCTGAGGTAAGAATAACGCCACCTCTTGTGGATCCCCCTAGAGCTGCTCCACATCTGTAAAACTTAAGATTTGTCTGCTCAGTTCACCATTTCCTTGACCGGTTATGCTACTTGAGCTCTAGCTGTACTACATTCTTGATTGATCGTTAGTCTCTCTGAGAATTATCCGGTCAAACTGAAATCTCCGGTCTTATGGTATGGATCTAGTGTGCTATTTAGTGGGTAGGCTCTGGTTTGGACTGATCAGTTGAGAGGGTTTTCTTAGAGCTTCTGTCAGTGAGAAGCATCGGGTGGTTATTATTCTGTTGTGTTATGCTATTAGCTAAATCTGTTACGCAGGTTCGACTTCCTTTTCATCTGAGCCCAATGCTGGAGCTGAAGATGACCGACCAGTATTGCTAGAGATGCTAGGGAAGGGACATATTTGCGTGAATTTTCTCCAATGTGGTTTTTCATCAACATTGTTTCATCTAAGATCCATCAGTTTGAGTCTGTCATGATGTTACTAAAATCCTGTGACACTGAATTTTGAGATGTTGGGGCTAGGAAAATCCTTCTATATACTCACTATCACAATGTGAATTGCTGTTTGAATCCCTGTTTAGGTTCATGTCCTCGTGAGGTAGCTTTTGTCTTCCGTCTTTTCCCTTTTTCCCCTTGTTCAGGCATATGAATGAGAGTTTAAGTGTTCCAAAGGCTTTTGCTACCATAAACTTTCTGAGCACTACTTGTCCCTATATTCATCTCAACTGGTCTCAAGCCGTCCTTCTGGGATTCTCACTCTGTTTGTTACAAGTCACACACTGCTCATGACAGTGACAGGTGATATCAGACTTTTCTATCATTCAAAATGGAGAGCCTTTTTTAGTATCTTCAGCTTCAGAAATGATTTGTTAGTAGGTCCGCTGAATTCACTTCTGAACTTTGTAGTGAGAACAGTTCTTATGCTCATTCTTTTCCACAAAAAGTTGGAGATTGTTTTTAAGCACTCTCAGAAACCTACACATACTGTGGAATTTGTTGATTTTGGAGTATTTCTAGTAGCTTCAGAGGACATTTTCTCATAGAAGAGGCCTTCTGAAAGTCGCCTTAGTGTATCTCTGAGGAGCCTTCCTGACAAAACATGTTTATTTCCAGCAATATGCTTTGAAGGAGAAAGAGGAAAATTTGGTGGCGGTAATAGAAGCCGTCGATGTAAAAGAACCTGAAAAACCTGTGGAAGGTTCCCCTGAGGAAGTTCCTGTCCCTCTTGTGGAGGTCCCACCGACCGACATCACCCCTGTAGCCGCTGAAGAAAGCACTGATGCTACTGCTGATGAAGTTCCTTCTGTGAAGGCTGAAGATGTTTCAGCTGCTGCTGATGCTGTCGAGGAGACTACTGAAGCAAGTGAGGAGGGGAACTCAGGTGATGCAGAGGCTGCTGCAGAAGCACCAGAGATAAAGGTAGTTTTGCCTTGAAACACCATTATTCTACAAAGCTTGCCGTCTTGTGCCACTTTCTTGTTCTAGGCTTAATCTTTTATTCTCCTGTTCATTCTTACCATTCTTTTCAGCTGGAAACTGCACCTGCAGACTTTCGTTTTCCAACCACCAACCAGACAAGACACTGCTTCACACGATACATTGAGTACCATCGGTAATTAATATTTGCTATAAGGAGCTTATGAGTTCTAGACTTCTAGTCGCTTCTGTTCTTTCTCTGTCTGATTCTCCTGCGCTTTAATTTCCAATAGCTGTGTTGCTGCAAAGGGAGAAGGTGCTCCTGAATGCGATAAGTTTGCAAAATCCTACCGTTCTCTCTGCCCTGGTGAATGGGTAAGTACTTAGTTAACCTTCTTGTTTCCTTGTCCAGTGTAGGTCTTCTTCCAACTGTTGTGCTCATACATGTTGTAACTTTGGTGTATGTACCTTGTAACTGGAGAAATAGTAACAAAATGTTAAGAAGATACTAAGTTTTGATAGGTTGGAATTGAGTAAATCTACTCCACTTCCATCGGTATTTTGTATACTCTCCTTCCAATTAAGCTTTTACATATATATGATACATGCATGTATAAATGTGTTGGATGCCTCTCATGGCAAGGTGAATAAACTCGTTGTAAAAAAATATATATGTATATATCTGGGATGCCTTGTTCTCCTTACGGTTGGCCCCTTTTCCAGCTATAGCCCTGCGTCTAACATTTTCAGTTTTTTTTTTTGTTTTCACCAGATTGATAGATGGAACGAGCAGAGGGAGAATGGCACTTTTCCAGGGCCACTGTAAACAGTCTTACATCAGAGGAAAACGTTTCTTCATTTTAAGGTTCCGATGAGATGAGGCACATGACTTCTCAAATGGGAGGGTAACTCTCAAGGATTCTTGCACCTAATAAGAAATGAGCTGAATAAAATTTTTTTCCCCTTTTTGCTTGCTTATCAGTAAGAAGATAACTACCTTTCTATTCAGTTGGAAACACAGAAATTTATTGTCCCTCGCAAGGGAAACACCGCTCACTGTCTACTCTTAAGATGTGCTCTGCGTTCATATTTCATGAAATAAGAGAGCTTTTGGACGAAGGTCATCTGCATTAGATGTCGTTGTCCCTCCTCTCACTGGATCGATGAAATTTTGGTGAAACTTCCTACTCCATGTGGAAGGAACTAACTACTATACTATGGCTTGTGAGACTCTCTTGGAGTTCCCATCGGATCGTTACAGGACAGTATATTTTTGATCTTCTGAATTAATTAATCCTGACGGTTCAGATCCGAGGCATGGATTCATAACAGGCGTGTGCTTGTTCGGGTCTTGACATGTTATTTCGACTCTGATTGATGGTCGACGAGTCAAGCACCGTAACTTGTCCATAGCGTCCTCATGTTTAGAGAGAAGCTATCGCAGAATTTTAGAATCGACCTGCCCGAATGTCGATCACCATGTCGCAAGAAACGTGTATGACTCGAGAAAGCGGAATTCTCATCTGAATTCTTATCTGGGACGAGTTTTTTTTTTTTTAATGCGTCAAATGCTCCAGGCAGCCGACGGGCCTATTTACCAAACTGGGTCAACGACCGCTGTCGGTGGGGGAATCACCCAATTTGAACGGGGCCCGGTCAACGGAGTTTGGTAGGCTTGGGTCAGCCTCAGGGTTCGGGGGGGTCAAACTTGTATTACCACCACCAGGGTCTGGACTGTGGGACCCGGTCTTAACGTTGTCCTTCAAGTTCATTCGCTTGTCGCATATTATGTATAAGAACTTACATGTACGTATATCTCCGACAGAAATGGAATCATCAACACGCACGATGGATGCTTCCAATAACATCAAGATTACGATAATTATATTGTGCATCAATTGCTGTCAGCTAAATCACAGCTCCAAGCCAGCAACTTAAATTTTTCTTCCCTCCTTACAGTTTAACATTTCATGTATACATGTACACAATACTCCTCGTTTCACTCTCTAATTCATCTCTTCCTTCCTGTGTTGGCGTGTAAAGATCCAACAGCAAGCATTCTAATCTATTCCAAAGACACAAAGATTAACCCAGAATGAAGGAAAGAAGAAGAAGAAAAAAAAAGAATCAAATGAATTTCGTTGGATATATCGATGGATCTACTCGGAAGAGAACCGCGATCAGGCTCGTCTTGCTTCCCTCTCAATCCGTCCCTCCCGATACATCAATACGTAATTAGTTCATCATATCGAACTGTTTCGCCTCTCCCGGCTAGAGCCCGTCCTTCTTTCTCGGCCGGGAATCAACTTCGACCAGAACCCACCAATATTGCCGTCCTTATGGTCACCTCCCTCTTTTCCCTTCCGCCTTGAAATGAAAGCGATCGGCTGGCTCTTCACGAGCACATTCTTATTCCCACCAAGCCGATGACCCGGCTCCTTCCCGAACCTGTACCGGTGCACCGGGGATGACGGGGAAGAAGCAGAAGACGAGGAGCTGTAAGGTGACAGGCTCGAAGAGGATGAGCACGACGAGTCATCATCATCATCATTGTTAAAGCTCACAGCCATGATCCAGGAAGAGAAGCTGCCGATTCTGCCGCCACTGTTGGAGAGCCGGGAAAGCTTCTCTCTCAGGCAGAGTGAGCACACGCCGGGCGACTGCCGATGCTTCGGGTGCCTCCTGCATTGGACGACGTCGGGCTTCCTCGGTCGGTCCATCGGATCTCTCGGTCTTCTTACGTGTGCCATGTGGTTAAAGAAGTTCTCATTCCTCCCCCCCATCCCTAATCCTTTCGGGTTTATGTAGTAGGAAGGGGGGGGCTCCTTCTTGCATGGGGATGGCGAGAGAGTTTGGGCCTTCCATGAGGCTTCATGCGTAGTTTCTCTGGGGCTTCTTCAATATTGCTTTTTTGACGGGCAATTTTGAGAGCGGTGGAAAGGCTGGTGGGGACAGGGGGAGGAATAAATCTACGGATGCGATCGAATGGGGCCCCGCCGTCATTGATTGGAATGGGCGGCTGAGACTTGTTCGTTGCCGGGGAAATGTGAAGTTCAGAACGGAAATGGACCGAATTTCCAGACCTGGAAAATGCGGAAATCATGAATATTTTATAACACGTTTGAAAGGATCAACAATTCTTCATTATTAATAATAAAGAAATTAAAAAAAGTCAAAACAATACAGATTGAGAAGACCTTTGCTTCCACGCGTGGACTGTGGGGGCGACTTGGCCCAAGCCACATTTAATTATGATAATATAGAAATTTTATGATTGAAAAATTGTCTTAGACTCATCATAGTTTTTAAAAGTGAACCGAGAACTATCATATATCCGGTCTAATTTTCAAAATTGACCAACTTGCATTGCAAGTGCAGTTAGCTCGGATGGAATCGATTGATTCTCAGTTGGATTGATAAACTTAAATAAATCAATTAACTTAAAATAAAAAAATAAAAATATTATAATATACTTATTTTATTTCATTAAACTTATGTTTGTATTTTATGTTGAACTTGGGATTAATATAATTGTTATATTAAGAATTTTTTTATTATAAATCAGTGCCAGTTTATTGTATTATATTAATTTATTAGTGACATTATACTATTAATATTATTTATTAAATATACAGTTCAATCTATTGAACTCTCGACTTGACCCATGAATTCATGAACCCCTGAATCAATGCAATGATCGGTTTTTGATTCGATCTTGCTTTAAAAACTATTGAGACCAACTGTACGTAAATCCCATTTTTCAAATATGCTGCGCTTACCCTACATTACACCATCAGATATACACACACACTCGCACAGTTATCCGACTGGTGTGGTATCCATCCAGATTTCTGGCATCGGATCCACCAGCCTCACCGTCTTGTCTAATTATCGTCTTATTTCCATCTTAATGTTTAACTAACAAAGCACTAGACATAATATTTGATAACTTTGAGTTTCTCGTGGCCCAAAGAAGTTCTTAGTACCCTTGGTAAGAGAGAGGAGAATTTCACTTGAGAAGGAACAGGGAAGTTTACTTGTGGCCTTGTGGGATCGCCATGTCCTGAGAGCTGTATATTTTTAGCACGCAGAGGAAATCTTGTAAGCCTGAATTTCTCTAATTCGAATGTGCCTGCTACTCCGAGAATCATGAGTATTTGTGTCAATGATAAAAGCTCGAGTGGCTAAACCGAGAAACATAAATAACTGGGTCGATCGTTCGTGCAGAAGACTCCGGTTTGATTCAGCATTATCTTGGTCAAATCTATGACTGGCTGATCCTTTCTTTGATTCAAGGGCAATACTACAGGGACTCGGCACATGAAACTTGGTGTCTTTTCCCTCGTTACAATTCTCCAATAAATCCATGCAATAAACTTCAAGAAGAATAGCTAAAAAGAAAGGTTACATCTAATCCGCCAGTTCTAGCACCATATGTCAGGTCCCAGTTCTTCGACAAGCTAAGATGGTACAAAAAGTTGCTAATCTCCATAAGAAAAATCCTTTACCTCAGCCCGTTTGCTCATTTAGTTGCATCAGCCGCTTCAGCAGTCTTCACTTCTATAGGGCACTGAGAGACATATGGCTTTAGCTGCAAATAGTGCAGGAAATATGATAAGCACAGAGAATGACAAGAAGCAAACATGTTTCTGATGATAGAGTAACTGTTTATGTGCTTCTGACGAGTATCATATCGTGCTATGGACGTTGAAAAGAAGGAAAAATTCACATTGGGATGCCAATCTAAAGTACCAGTCTTGCAGCATACGGAAACACTGAAATGAGATTAAGTTAAAAAAGCAGCTCACAACCCTGAATTTGACACGTGGAAATGAAGATTTCGATGGCCTAGGAATGATGTTCAATGGATACCTTAAAACCTGTCAAGTCGGGAACGACATAGTTTGGCAGTTTCTCTGGCACCACAACATATCCACCTGCAATGCAAATCTGGCTCAAATATCTGACCAATCAATTGGAAATATCCGAATGGACAAAAGAAGAAAATTGGAATTGTACGTAAATTTATTACAATCAACTGTCAAAGTTGTTGATCGCTCTGCTTCTGATATTCAGTCTCTCATAAAACCATATAACTACAAGTTGACTTCATCAACTCTACAGTCCTAATGAAAGGAACTAATCCTATGAGGCTAATCAACACAGCTTTAAGAAATTTTAGCTAACATGAAAGCAGGCACAATCAGTCTAAACAGTACTAAGCCCATGTACAAGCAAGACAGGTAATATTTCAAGCGCACAGATCCATCAGTGCCAGGCTTTAGACAGAGATGAATGGGAATCACTAGTTGCTCCATTGCTGACGTCTATCCTTATATAATAAGGTATGCCAACTTCACATACAGTAGTAGGCCAAACAACAAAAAAAGAGAAGTTAAAATCATCCAACGAGGGAGATGAAACAGATAAAAACCTTTGCGAGTATGAAAACCCGTAGGCTTGCAATTCTTTCCCTTGTAGTAATTTCGTGGAGCACGCTTTGAGGAGAGAATGTCGAGAGACGATGTCCGCTTCCTCCTTGCAGCTCGTGCGAGCCCCAGTAGAAGTCCTAAAGGCATCCTTCCCCTCTTTCAACACTATATATATATACCTGAAAGTGGAAGTGGCATACCCAAGAAAGACATTATAATTTGATAAGTATTTGGAATGGTAGAAATACTAAATAGATACTATGCAGGGGAAGCACAAATCGCCGAGTCAAACTACGTTCCTGGTTCAGTCGGTGCAACATCATCTGAAGACATGATTTTTACTTACTTCCCACAGAATCACATTTCTTCTGAGCTAATCAATATTATAGATTTCGGCATAATCAAAACTAATCCAACCCACTCATACCTATAAGGCTACAATCACTCCACTAAGAGCAGGTAACATAGCCATCAAATATATGGATTCGAGATCACTCTTAAGAAAGTCTAAGTCTGTTTGCTTCAAACGCTAATAAGCCTAGGCCTTCAGATATCAGAATAATAACATAAAACGGCGAATCGTCAGGGCTGGTTGAGACTTGCTAGACATCTGCGAACATTGGAGGCGTGAAGGTGAAGAAAGAGGAAGCTTTCTCCTTGGAACATCATATCATGCAGCAAATTGAAAACTAGTACCATTCACCGACTAAGAGAATGAAGAACTTGCAATTGACAGAACCCAGAAATGAAAGCTCGGACCTTGCTCACTTCAGCTTTCAGCTGGTCGTTCGATGCTCGGCGGCTATGGAGGCGGTCGAAGGAGATCTCCAGCTGAGAACGAGAAGAGGGATGATGAACTAGGCCCAAAAATTGGTTGGGCCTTGAAGATGCTACACAAATAATTGAGGTAGGCCCAGAAGAAAATTACATGGGCCCCCGAAAATCCCGACCCAAAAAGAAGAAAATAGAAAAATAAAAAAAGGAAAATGCGTACCATTCTGAAGATGCCAACCGGCTGCGATTGTCACTGTTTCCTTGTCATCATTTTCTTTTCTTTATTTGTTGGGTTGACACGTGAAATGTGAAAATCCACCTTGAATTAAAAATGTGAAGAATCTTTCCATAATAGATTTAGGGTAGACTTTTTAATTGCTCGAGCATGTTGTTGTGATAAGAATAAGATTCCTCCTATGGATGCGTCTGCACGAAGCAGGATCATGGTTTAGTATAGAAATGAGAAGGTTTTGTATTCAATCTTAGCGGTGGAATTTCAGTCTCTCTTCCTCCTCCTTCTTCTTCTCATGGTACACACGTTGTGGGTTTTCTTTACAACCTTGGAACCTTCTCTCTCTCTCTCTAGTTAAAAGAATCGACGCAGAGTGGTCTCTCTCAAGGTTACCTTCTTGTACTTCTGTGTTCACAGGCAACGCAAACTTTTGGTTTCTCATTGAGCGGAACCCGGATTTCCAAAGGGAGGGAAGTTAGTGTCACCCTTGGGGCCGATCAACCCGTGAGGCTCGAATAATCGATCGCTCACCTGGCTGTCTGTCGGGGGGAAAAAAAATACTTACACGTAATGGGTATTCTGCACGCAAAGCACGAGAAGGAGGGCGAGGAATCAACGGTCAAACATGGAGGGCAAAGATGGCCCCGCCAGCTTTGACATCAGTTGTTGTGTTCGCTGAGTGGAGCCGATCTTAGCAGCTTGTAATGTGTATGGTCACGTCTCTTTCTTGATTAAAGCGTTAAAGTTTGATTGCGGCCTCAAAAGTTGGAAAACGACTTGTCTCCTCCCCACATCCATATGTATTTTCTTTTCCGGCCACAAATGATACTATTATCCAAAACGCAACATTAGTAACATCGGTCTAATCACGTAGGCGTTAATGTGCTCGATGTCAGTCTCTTTCTTTCTGTTAAGGATTTACTTGGAACCCAGTGGAAAAAAGAAAAAAAAAAGAGTGATACAGGGTCCAAAGTTTCTTGTATAAGTGAAATCGTGAATCAAGTTGATCGAAATCATTGTCTAGAGGCATCGGTTTACAAGTGGGGTGGCACCCACAGTGGGAACACTGAACTGAAGCGATTGTTCTTGCTTCATTTCGTTTTCCTTCAACTTGGACTGCAAGTGGATGAAATGTATAAGATGGGTTCCACTTCGACAGCTTTGAGTTCCGAGGATATGAAAGTAACAACACTGTCAGCATGGCTCTTGAGGTGAAGTATGAACTGGGTGTCCCTCGGTCTCCCGGTGATATGTTTGGGGCAGGACTAGTTTCGACACCTCCGAATTATGTTGATCATCTGGTTGGATGGGCTTTTGTCAGACCATAACTAGTTAAGTTTCTTAGCAGAAGTAGCAAGCTCTTCTTCTGCACAAATATGATACTGGTGTGGCCTAATTGTTGGACCGGGATGTAAGACTATGAAATGGATTCCTCGTCTGAAGCTATCTTTGATCAGAATCCGCATGCGCCCTAGTCCGAACCTAATATTGCACGTGGGTCGGTGCATCTGCACGCAAGTGCCAACACCACCGACCTGAAATGGGAATTTGCATATCTCAAAACCCACATGGTCATGTAAATTTAGAGACGGTGACCGTCTCTGCTGCTCCAGAGAGATCTAACAGTAAAGACTGCGATTGATTATTAGTTTCTCGACAAGTTTGGTCCGCCAGTTCCTGGAGAATATGCATAGATCCGTTCTCAGTCAGAAAATTGTTTTAGCAACTTGCCAACATTCCTTGGAAGAGGCGACATTAATCTATAATATAATGAGATCTAGTATTTAGGATGATATGCAGGACTTGCAGCTCCCAGATACTTAGACAGATCACTGATGCCTCCGTGATATTGAGACAGAAGCATGTCGGCCTGAAATCATGGAATTATTCCTACCTGGTTTGTACTAAGGAGATTTTAGCATCTCCCTTAGTTGCTGTGGAGAGCACCAATGCAGAGTAGGAGCTTGGTCCACCGAGAAGAAATTGCAGGATTCCTCTGCTGCGGCAAATCCCTGCTGCTCGTTTATCTTTATCGATCTGAGACCTGAGAACTGAACCCAATCGAGCATCTCAGATGCTGGAGAATCATAGAAGGACGAGCTTGAGATGAAAGGCTCTTCTTCAGGGTCAATGTTCTGATGCTCCTCCTCCTTAATCTCTTTGGATCCTGCTACGACGATGTTGTTTTCACTGATGGAGGCATTGTTCATCGAGTCGGAAACCGGGAATTCTTCAGCCAGCATCGAGTGGGAATGATGGCTGTCCACGTTCACTTGATGGAGCTTTAGTTTTAGCTCTCTCAGCTGCATTCAAATGGAAACATCACTCAGAAAATCAAGACAAGTCGGAAACAGTATTGAGTAACGTTCGAATGATTCAGTTGAAATTTTGGGCCATAAATCATTCTAAGCGACAGATGGGAAGGACAACTCTGAAAATGTGTTGTAAAAATGCAATGGAATGCGTTCTTGCCCTCAAATTTCGATCTTTGGATACTAGAAAGCTGAGAGTAATTTCTTGATTCAAGTGGATAGCTAGCCTGGAGCAATACCTCCGTGACAAGAGCTTCTTTTTCCTGCTCGAGATTATTGAAATCGAGCTTAAGGGAATCATAATTTGCTCTCAGGTTGGTATAGTCCCTCTCCAATTGTTTGGTCTTATAACGGGCACGCCGGTTCTGGAACCAGATGGCGACCTGCCGAGGCTGCAGGCCCAACTCTTCAGCTAGCTTCGCCTTCCTCTCGGGTTCCAGCTTGTTCTCGACCTCGAAGTTCTTCTCCAGCGCCTTCACCTGATAGCAGCTGAGCCGGCGCTTCTTGTCCCCCAAGGGACCGAGCCCATCTCCGCATTCTTCCTTGTCCAAGCTGTCCAGCATTGCTTGAAACTCCCTGCTGTAGATTTGGGCTTTCTTCCTACCCTTCTCCTCTGAAACATACAAGAAACTCAAATATATATATATATATATATATAGCTTTAATTCATTCAACAAGAAACTCTCCGCTGTATAGATGTGAGGCTTTAACTCTCTCACCTTTTGCCGTGTGTAGAGAGGCCAAACGGGCAGGAGGGTCTTCTGAATTGTTGAGCCTTTTCATGATTCTGACTCAAATCTTTATTTTTCCCTTGCACTCTTGGGCAGTCTAATACTAATGTCTGAATTGTGACTGGTAGAGATTGAACAGAAATCAAACGGGCTCCCTCCTCGGAGACCCCCCTTTTCAACAGCTGTTTGTTTCTTCTGTCAGCCTGTCATGTGAGGGAGAAGGAAGAAGACAGAGAGGTGAATACTTGAGAGGGTCTGGCAGCAGGCATGCCTATTGAACAGACACCGTAATACCCCCCCACAAAGAAATAAACCTTCTCACCCACACGTCCCCTTCAAAAAGGGGGGTTAAAAAAAAAAAACCGCTCGTAAATCTGCAAGTAGAACATGTGGACCCTACATTGTGGTATGTGACATCAATCACTAAGTTGTGGTATCCGACCACGTCCACTGTCCTTTTCGGTCTGTAACTTTTTTGCTCGTGCAGACGGTCACAATTGACGACAACATATGTACATAATTGAACAGAATCAAGGGGAGCCCAGGGACTATACTGAAGTATGCTCGGTGTGAGGGAATAATTCAGTGCAGAGGAAAAGAACAAGGGAGGAAGATTTTAGCAGACACTCTGCGTGATCCTCCCTTCCAGGAAAATAGACAGGCGGACAGACACCCACAGAGTGAGAGGTCAGATCGGATCTGCATTTTTTAGGTTTTACTGTGGACCCTGTATGGTTTGCAATTGGCATTGCAGAGCAGCGCTGAGGTCTATGCGAGCTGGCAACAGCTGTTTCCATTTTCCCACTCAGTTCTCCAGCCCGGGACTGCAAATTGCATGGATCTAAGAATTTGGTTCAAGGAGTGTGAAATTTAAGGGGACCCGAAGAGAGATTGAAATCGGATAGTTGAGAGAACGACGGGATAAGATAAACTTCATATGACATTGTTCTCGTTTTCAGGGATCATTTCAAGGGGAGGTTGCCCCCCACATACCCCGGATCGGTTTTGGATCGGGACACGCCGCCCCCTGGACTTGGATCCCCCTGTTCGCCTTCTTCCATCATCCCCCCTCTCATCCCTCGCTTCCTCCATTTTATGCGGCACCGTGCAATCAATCTGTCAATAGGACAACGCAAATGACTGTGAGCCGTGTCAGTGGATGCCGTCACAATCATCCACTTGATCAGTGATCACTAGCATAGCTTTAGATGTGTGGGAACATCAGTTGGACCTCACATATATTTTATGATTTACGCTGGGCCTTATAGATTAATTTAGTTATAAATCTATGAAGAGGGATCTTTATAGCTTTGGCTACATGATTGGCAAATGATCCTTTTCACCTATTGATTGATGATCCCTATAATAAAGAGACTCCACTTTCTAATGTAATCGTCCATTATATTCCTCCCATAAATCACGGTGATCCCTCAGACCAAGTCCACTTCATCTATGCATCGCCTATCTGTATGTCTCCCTATATTCTACTGCTCCGAATCCGATATAGGTGATCTGCATGTTTGATGATGATACCCCATTCATTGATCATAGTTCGAGGAGAGCATCGAACAATCCGGGCATCTGTTGAGCCCCATCCAACTGAAATCAAGCATGATAAGGACGCGGGAAGAGCAAGTGCGTGGTGCACATTATGCATAGCTCACCGAAGTTCATGTCAATTGGGATCGGCGAGGCTTGGATGTCACCAGTGGGGAGTGAAAGCTCTGAGAGGACTATCTCATAAATTGTGGACTCACTATCCTGGGCCTGGCCTGCTAAGATCACTAGAGCATCCCACGGATTGGGCCTTCCCTGATTGACGCGGAGAGTGGGAGCTGGAGCTGCGTCACCTACGGAGGCAATGCGAAACCTTGCAGTGCGTTCATCTCATGAACTTCTTCTATAGGCAGATCGGGAAGTCGGGTGAGTTTCTCGGCATCTGCTCGTCTTGTTTATCGGCGAAGATCTGTCTACAACTTTCTGATCAAACGATTGTCTCCTCGAGACCTCAGCATTTCTTCTTCTACCCAAATAGCAGTGCTCCTCTTGTGGAACTCACCGGCCCACGGTGCTTGACATTCGCAATCAGAGTCCAAAGTGCGCTTCCCTCACATGGCAGACTAGGCAAAGACATCAATAAAATATGTTTCTCTTGAATATAGTAATTGGGGGACACATTTATGTGGTACGATTTTCCACAAAGACAGACAACTATGGGGATTTTTTTTTTCCAACCAGTTTCTCCACTAAGATATTGGACCACAATCCCACATGACATACACATACCCATACACATCTACTCCCATATATCTCTTATACTAAACATGCTACCCAAAAAAGGCCTACGAGCAAATAATTAAGAGTGGAACAAAAGAAACATGAGATTTTCGGTTAATAAATATGTTATATAATACTAATAACAGCTAAAAAGATCTGTCCGCCATGGCACGCCAATATTATAATTTATTGGGGGCTATTTCGCCGTTCAAAAGTGAGATCAAAACTACCTTAAATCGGATTAAAATAAATGGAGAATGTACGGTAATGAGATACTTAGAATTCAATAAATGAATTACTCTCTATTTAAAATGAGAAATATTATCGATAATTTAGTGCAGTGATAATTACAAAAATTCGAACAATATGCCTGATTATAAGTGGACCCAACAAAGTAGAACATCAGTAAGTTTAATGATTTCGAGTTGCACTAATTATTACTATTAATGCCATTTGTTTTAACTTTTTAAAGGTTTAAATATTTTGCTAACTGAAATTTAATAGGTTTTGATTAATTTAATGTTATTAAAATATATGATGTTGGACTAAGAAAAGTGTAATCATATCGGCACTTTTCCCGGTGAATCATGTGAGCCAAGATCCTATGGAGGATCCATCATTCGGAAATTGGGCACTTCTCGACTGACGTAAGGATGAACACGGGACACGGCTTACTGAGTGAAACTCTCCGTTCGATTTTCTTTCTTCTCCTGAATGATTGCTCAACATACGCCAAGGGCTCAGCTCAAAAGCAACTTTCAACAATTTTTTTTATTTCCCCCGTCGATACATGAAATCTAGAAATTATATGGGTAAAAAATTGATTCGATTCGAAACTGAATTGATCCATTAAACTTAAAAATTTTTAAATATTGGACGATGAAGTCATTTCTACCGTTTGGAATTCTCGCGGAGCTGATAGTGGGAAGAAGGTGCAGCTAATACGATGAGAGGAAAGAATAAGAAGAAAGACGGTTAGGTTCTTCAGACACCACCCCCACTCCACCCCCTGCCCCACAACACGCTATGATGAGTTGTCAGCCAATTATTGGTGGGCGGCGGTATTTGCAAAACATTTTCTCTCTCGTCCTCCCCGACAAATTGCGATTCGGTCCTTCCATTTGTCAAACTTTTGATGAGCAGGGACGGCTAATCTTTTGCTTGCTCCTCGGGGAATTTATAACCGTTTGGGGTCCGAGGCGATGCGAAACTCTAGGAATGGGTCCATTATTGGTCAATTAATCTCCCTACACCATATAGGATGTAGTTTTTTTTTTTTTACTGTTTTAGCAGCCGCTCTGCATGCCTTCAAAATTCGTAACATGTTATAGTGCAATAAATGACCGCAAGAAATTTCCATTTTCCTGCTATGCCCTGCAAAAGACCATGGCGGCCTTGTGGAACTGGAACTCGAAGGGTAAAGTTGTATTTGAAAACATGAAGGGCTTATTCATGAAATTGAAGAAGATGAGGGGCATATGGGGCTGGCAGCACGAGCAGCGCGGGGGTTAGGTGACTTGCTACCATGTTGCTGCCTGTCTGTCCACCGTGTCGCTCGGCGCCCTTTGAGTCCTTCTATATATAAACCTCCCTCACCACCTCCACTCAGTCCTCGTTGCCTGCTCTCTCTCTCTCTCTCTCTAGAGCTCGTTGAGTTGACAAGCGTCAATGGTTCGCTCAGCCTTAGTCTTCTTGGCGCTCTTCGCCGTGATCGCTAGCTCGGCCCTCGCCCAGGCCCCCCGAGCGGCGCCGACCGCCTCTCCAACTGCTTCGCCGACCAAGTCCCCTCCCTCCTCCGCTCCCGCTCCAGCTCCGGTTCCAGTAGCGACTCCCCCGGCCTCCCCACCCTCTCCCACCGCTTCGCCGCCGACGGGTGCCTCCCCACCTGCTCCCTCGAGCGCTGCCACCCCGCCTTCCTCTCCAGGTCCAACCGGGTCTCCTCCCGCTCCTCCTACGCCTCCCACCGCAGGTCCGACAGCATCGGTACCAACCGCCTCGGTTTCTCCACCTCCCGGGAGCAACTCCGCTGGCTTGAACAGAGCCTTCCTGGGCGGATCCGTTGCCACCGCAGCTGTGGCAGCTGCTCTGATGCTGTAGGTCCGATCGACGATCTTATGATGTTGGGGATATAGGATTTTGTTACTTCTTTCTTATCAGCTTAGTGACGGTCTCATCTTTTTGGAGTTTATTTAATGTTCTCATCATTGTTATTTGTTTTGCCCTGTGCTTGCGGACATCAGTGAGATCTTGGATAGGATGGACTACTACTACCTGGTACTTCGAATTAATTGCTCCGTTGGAGGCTGCGATCTGATAGATTCTGATTGTTATGACTGGAATATTTTATTTATGACGATGGTGATGATAGATTATGATCTTGTGGTTATCTTCATTTCAAAGTTATGTACTCTACTCCCTTTGAAGGGACTCGAACGCGAGACATTCCTCAAAATGATGATGAATTGAGTCAGCCAACATTTTATGGGACTGTTTTCTTAAATGTGAAAGGCTTGAATGGTAATGGCGATGGTGATGGGGCCGAGGTGACTCAGTGAGTGACGGAAAGAGAGAGGAGAGGGGGCAGAGTTGAGTTGTCTTTTAGCGGTGGCTAGGTGAGGAGGACAGCTGTTACTGAGTCCTTTGTCGTAGCAAAAGGCAGCTTCCATCCCATTGCGTCTCTCTCTCTCTCTCTCTCTGCAATTATTTTTTTGCCTTTCTTTCCCTTTTAATTAACATTTTATTTGAATTCATTAAAAAAAAGAAAGAAAAAAAAGAAGTGGAAAAGCGTTTGATTTAGTGATTTTTTAATTTAATAATTAAAATTTTACATATTTAATTTTTATTTTAAAAATTTTATACTCATTTATTTTCCATCGCTCTAACCTCAATTTAAATTTATGAACATAAATTATCTTAGGGTGCAAGTGGGCAAAGTACAGCTGTTTGTGGAGAAATTACTGTGCATAGGTTTTAATAAAAATATATCAAGTGAAAAAATTAAAAAAGAAATAAATTATATGCTGATTTGAGGTGTGCCGGATCGGGAAGTCACACGACTCCCGCGGTTATTTTCTAGTCGTTGCCGGGGGAGAAGCCACATGGTTGATGCTGCTTCTGTGACACGCCCATGTGCTCAGCGACAGACACGAGACACATGCATATATACACACACACACAATATGCACGTTTAGCAGCGAGTAATACTATAATTACTGCACATGATGCCTCCTTTTTATTAATGAAAATTAAAAATTGGTTGGAACTTTTAGTCCATGAGAGAATTACTGAATGCACGTTTGATCTATTTAGCCATGAGTGGTTCACAGGTGGCCACGGTACAGAATTAACTGACACATTATCTCGGAGATGGATGATGCCGAGCCGTTTAGGCAAAGAACAGTATGCCGTGAATAGTCGTATCTCGTCATCTACTTATTGGGGAACCAGTTTCAGTTGCAGGGAACAGTCTCTTGTCGCTTTATTTCAACGAGGCTCCAACAAACACGGCATCTAACAAAGGTAACATGCGTAACATTCTCCGGCGGCTGGCTTTAGAGGGATGAGGAATCTGATTCCGCGTCCGTAAATGCGCGATTCCTGTTGCGCGGTGCGGTGGGGGGGTTGTCGCAGAGGTGCACCGCGCCCCCACCCCCCCGAAATGCATACGTAACGGAAGGGACCGATCCAGGAGACCGGAGCGAGGGGCCACCCAGTCAGAAAACGATTCTGGTACGTTACCATCCGATTGTCAACCTGGGATCGTTAGATCTTCAGTTTGATTCACAGTCGCAGTGCGGCATTCCCCCATACCTTGTTATTTTCTGTTGGAATTTTCTATACACATACATAATGCATATCGATTTCATTCACACATCATAAAATTTAAGAGAGATTTTAGAAATATCTGGAGAAATTATATTGTTCAGCCAAGATCGTGGTGCGGGGATTGAATCATATACACCTGCACGAACACGCTAGCCGGCGGTGGATTCTTACTACGTAATTGAGCGGGACCCAGTCTCGATCCACAGTACAAATACCTTCTCTGTCGTTCTCTAATGGAAGCCACACACGAAACCGAACCCTATTTTGTCTTTTCCCCAATCACCCTCAATTGCTCAGTCAATCCTTCGAGCAAATGGAGGCTGAAAGACCTGCTTTTGTTCTTGAGCCATTCAAGGCAATATTAGCTCATTAACGAGTTGTAACTGTTACCAATTAATTACAATTAATTGGTACATTATGGGAAAGTTATAAAACTTTTCGAATACCGGGTTTGGGTTGGGATTCGGGTTCAGTCGGATTCCCATTGGGCGGATCTAATTTATTACATTTTTCTCATTTTTCGTATCTCTCTCTCTCTATAGACTTACCCCTGATGCTCAATTGTATTCGAACATGTGTGTGCGCGCGACTGGGTTCCTCCGCGTTATGTACAGTTGTAAAGTGGAAATGTGCGTCTCAGTCCTCCTGGAAAAGGGCAAGGAGCGGTAGGGTCGTTGGGAAAGTATGCCATTTAGTTTGAAAAGCATTTCCCAACTTGCACGGGCAAACTTCTCCTGCACCGATGTATATTTAAGAGAGTTGTTACATACCCGTTGATAATACTCTCCCTCTCTCTCTCTCTCTTAAAATAATTTTTACTTGATTTATAATAGTAATATGTTATATTAAATTTAAAAAGTTAAATTAATATAATAATAATATTAAATCTCTTATATATCATATCATGATCTTTAATTTTATTTTTTATGTGTAATTTTATTATTCAACCCACACTCTCGTATGGCCCATTTTTTTCATCATTCTCGGATTTTCCGAGAATTCATGTCTTTGCCCACGAACTATTTTGTAAGGTGGCTTCGAAAGTCCCATATAAAACTTCTGCCTTCAGCTTCATCCTCCGGGTGCCAAAGCGGTTCATAAAGAGAAATCTGAGGGTGCATATTAGTGTTGTTAAAATGACTGTTTCAGGTCTAGAACTGTTTGATCCAGTTACAAGTCACAGTTTAATCATATGTAAACTGGTATGGAACAGTTTATAAGCGGGTCGGTTTGGCTCATGAACTATTCATCTTATTTTATTTTTTAAAATTAAATTGATCCAATAAATCCGACCACTAATTTGAAGGATTTTGGCGGTTCGAGCCTATTCAGCAGAGTAACGGTCAATGCCAATTACGGTCCAACGAACCTATATTTCTGACCTGACCCATAACCGCACATCAATCTAATAAGAACGATTACGGGCCTGATTAGGGGCTGTCCGGGCCGGTTCCTGTTCCTGGTTCAGACGGTCCGGTTCCGGACCAGCCCGTCCGGTTTAACAACCCTAGTGCAGGTACAAATTTTGCCTGCGATTTTTTCCGACGGGAAGGTGGACATAAACGTCATCGTCTTGGCGTATTCATCCTCCCTTATCTATCTGCGCCTCCCCGGGCAGGCTCCCAACTCTTTCTTCTTGTTCTTCCTCAGCTTCTTCCTTACCGCGATACTTATCCGATGAACCGAAGCAGTGTACCGTAGAGTTCGGACGGTCGTGTCTGTGCGGAGCTTACTTTAACAGCAATGGCGACTCTGATACGCCACACTCCCCTCCCCTCTGCTTCCGTCGAAGCATTCTCTTCAAAGCCCTTAATCGTGTCTTCTCGGTCCCTCGTCTACCTCCCTCTATCTTCACCTCCATTCTCCTTTCTCTCCCATTCTCTGCGCACCAAACTCAGGCGACCCACAAGCCCATTCTCCTGCTCCTTCTCAGCAATCGCCGTTGGGACCCCTGAACTCGAATCAGATGCCAAACAAGAAAATACGGAGGAAGGGGAGGAGTTCTCGAGGACGAGGTTGATCGCCCAGAACGTTCCTTGGTCTTGCACCGCTGAAGATATCCGGTCCTTGTTCGAGAAGCACGGGACTGTAGTTGATGTTGAGGTACCGTTGTGTGACATGGAGGCTGGAGCTGATTTTCGTCGGTTGAAAGATTTTGCTTCTCGAAGAATTGTTTCGCTAATATGCTGCAGTTTGTTCTGTTCTGTTGACTCAGCTGTCGATGTACAATAAAACAAGAAATAGGGGCTTGGCGTTCGTGGAGATGGGCTCGCCTGAGGAGGCACTTACGGCTCTCAGTAATCTCGAATCCTCTGTAAGCAAAGGGCACTTGATCACTGAATATGCTCATTTGCTGCGCTATCTCTAGCTTAGAGTTTTTTGTTTTGATCTTGTCTTGAACTTGTGATGAAGCAAGAAAATTCTTTGCAACCTGATTAGAAGTCTCGTACATGATTAAGGTGATGATGTTATATCCATGAATCCTAAGAACTATGCTGGTCCTTTTCTTCCTGGTATGATGTGCTGTTGCTTCATGCTGTTTCTCGGTCTCCCCTCCTGCAACTTTAACTGCAAGCCCAAGATCAAAAAGACCTGCATTTAACTTAATTTTTTTTCGTGTCTCCTTTCAGTGTAGTGTTGAGCAATCCTTACTTTTGATGATTTGTTCTTTTCCAGTCAGTTACTGAATGGAGAATAACTTCCTTTTACTGCCAAAATAAGGAGTTAATGTTCTCACGGATGCTGTTGTAGGAATTTGAAGGTAGAACGCTGAAGCTCAACTATGCCAAACCGTGGAAGAAGAAGCCTTCTCCACCCAAGCAGTCTACAAAGTTTCCAACATTTAACTTATTTGTTGCCAATCTTTCATTTGACGCGAGAGCAAAGGATCTCAGGGAGTTCTTTAGTTCCGAGAGCAGTAGCGTTGCTTCTGCTGAAGTCATATTCCATGAGAACCCAAGAAGGTCCTCTGGGTATGGATTTGTTTCCTTCAAATCCAAGAAGGATGCTGAGGCAGCTTTATCTGCATTTCAGGGGAAGGTGCACTCTCTTTTCCTACTCCTGAAGAAATTTCGAGGATCTTCCAAAAAATTCAATTCTCATTATAAAAAGGAACACATGGAGAATTTTTCCGAGTATCTTTATCTTGTGTTTTGTTACCCTTTGAGATGTCATTTCATTATGATGCAGGTGTTTATGGGGAGACCAATAAGGATCGCGCGAAGTAAGCAATTTGTGAAACTCCAAACAACAGAGGGTCTGCAGTCCTCAGAAGCTTCAGATGAAGTGGAATCTGCTGCTGAGCAAGCAGATGCAGCTGAATAAAGGTGCAGGCTTAAAATTTGAGGTTTTGTTTCTTCAGCCATATTTATAATCATTATGGTGCTCATCATCTAAAACTAGGAATGGCAATTATATTTAGATTTTGCTGCAATATCCATTGCTTTCATTATACAAGAGAGAGAAACTTTGCTCATGTAACTAACCCTTTATGTACATGCAATGAATTCGAAAGCATACTATTTACCATAGCAATTCACGCTGCCGCATCTTTCACCTCCAGTATAGGTCAACAATAGTGTTCAATTGATTTAGACATGGTATGCTGAGCTAATGTCTTTGCAAGGCCTTGCTAGGTGATGGGATTGACAAGTTGAGTTTCTTTGGCTACTTTTACCATTTTGTTATGATCGTGGGCTGACAAGCATCCATATGAGTTCTCCTTTAGTGATTGATCTGATGATTGGTATGTAGATGGCTTGAGGATCGGTAATCTCTGATGCATATTAAGGGATTCAAAACTATGATTTTTGGTTCTTACCTTTTGGAATCTTATGTATGAAAGTCACAACCATGTATCTAGTGTCCACTTTCTCTTGCATCGGTATTATAGATGGAGAAAATCCTCTCTAAAGGGAAAACCTCTTCTTTGTTGTGATCATCTCCATGACCAAATTACAAGGTTGTTTGGCCCCCCACCCCACCAAAAAAAAAAAAAAATCGTGTTTTGTGATTTTATTTCTAATCAAATGATTGATCTCACAAAGGATTGAGCTGGAGGGAACTGGGGAGTTTGAATGGTGGATCAGAGTGTTGTTACTGGCAATCGAGGGGGGCTGCTGAGGAACAGAGAATCTAGTGGTGCACCCACGCATCAATAGATCCCTTGATTGCCAGTCATTTTTGTATCTCAGCTAATGTTTAGTGGGGGAAACCATGGCGAGCGCCCTTCATTGGCACAGCAGAGAAGACACTGAAGAATGCACACCTTCCATCTCTCACACCGAGCCAACAAATCCACACATTTGGCTGCCAATGCCCGGTGCTCTTCCACAAACTTCTGCAGTCCCTGAGCATTCATACTCGCTTCTGCCCGTGGGATCTCCAAATGTTGATAGGCAGTTAATGGAATAACAGTTCTCCGATCTAAGTGGGTGTCCAAAAACGTGGTTCAGCAGAAACACGAATTAATATTTGCACCTCCTTGCCTACTTCACCAATTAATACAAATTCCGCCACTGTGGACCGTGCTGAATTTACCAATCCATAAACATGAGGAAGTTAAAGAATTATTGATGCCGCACTCCACCTACTAGCCCATGTCTTGCACCATCACATTATATTTAAAAAAGAGTTGTAGAGTTGTGTCATGTGATTCATGGAGCAGGAAAAACCTTGCGATTCTCAGATGCATCTACACATACGGACCTACATCTAAGCAGTAAAATTCGATTTTCTAACAAATGGATGGGTAGTCGGGTACAATGTACAAGTGTGGGTTTTGTGTATTTAACCGAGCAAGCCCAACCGGGTCGTCCTTCTCCTTCAATTTGGACTGCAACAGCAAGCCGAACACAAGAATTTCCTCAGACGCACGGAGTTTCTATTTGATGGTCTGTTCCGATACTGGGAGGCCTAAACAATGATCGATTTACCATTTGATGTAACTTTCAACTATCTCCGGAAGATTCATGGCTCGATTGATCTCACGAACGCCGGTTCAACTCTCCCAGCTGCTTGAACGAGATCATACTGACTCCAGAACCCTGACCATAGATAGATATGTGCAGGCAAATGGAAGCGCCTGAACATTTTGAGGTTTGAGCCGTTGCAAGTGGGACACATCAATCCAGGTGTTAAAAAGGCCACCTATGCAGTGACACCGCACTCCTCCTGACGATTAAGAGATTATAAATTTGATTCTTATCGTCGGACTCTTTTGGATTTAGTCACTGTAAATCAAGAAAATACAGTTATCACCTCTTGTGCCATATATTGAAGCACAGGACACATACAGAACCAAAATATTGTAAAAGACAAACCTAGTGCGAGTTTAAATATATATTATGTGATTATTTACATAAGAACATATATATATATATATATCATATATTATTGCAGTGAACTAAGCACTGGGCGCTAATTCTGATTTACATCTGGTGGTGATCCTTTTGCAGCTTGAGTCGCTTCATCAGTGATGGACTCCACTTTCTCCTCCACTTCTTCAACCTGCATTTTTTGAAAACCATGAGGCCCTCGGATGAAATGAGCGACTCGTCAGCCGTTGCTTGAGCGCAATAACGATAGATCCGATGAACGGAAAGTGGGGTGGATAAGGTTAGGTGAAAGCTGAAACCTTGTCAAAGACTTGCTGTGCTAAGTGGGCATCCTTGGCAGTCAGTTCGGCCACATTTTCAACAAAGGTGACCTCATCCCTGAGCTTCCCACCTGCAGGAAGCTGCTCTGCCACCTGCTCTGCTACCTTCTCCACTTCCTCTGCAACTTCCTCGACCTTGCTTGCAACCTCCTCTGCTCCCTCCACCACTTGTTTTACTTCTCCTGCAAATTTGTCTGACTTTAGTCTGCAGTATTTTAGGCTGCAAGACGTCTGTCCAAGCTACAGCATGGATTTTCCTTCTTAATTCAAACATGATAACATGTTGATCCTGCATTTTCCTAACTGTTCCGTTTTTTGGGACCTTGACAGGAACTTATTCGTATTCAGATATGCTGGAGTAAACATGTCTAAGCTCTCGTTAGCTTCAGCTCATGCATTCGATGTCGAAAATTGCTTAAACATAAATAAACTTTTAGGTTATAAAGCATAAGATTACTCACTTTCAATTCTCAGGAAGGGAACCCAGTTCTTCTTCCAGAAGGTTAGAGCCGCCGAAATGATTGCTCCTACAACCCAAAATTTCCTGCTGATTGACAAGAACTTTAATCACAAAATACTCTGATGCCAACAAAAGGGTGAATATCTAAAAAGCTGAAATAGCGAGTAAGGAATCTTCTTTCAATGTTATGGCACAGATTCTGCGAGACTCACCACGAACCAGGAGATGGATCTGAACTGGGAAGTTGACTTCCCGACTGAGCACCACATCGAACTGTCACATCCCGATTGGATCTATGGACACCCAGCGCTGGGAAGGTAACCCTATTTGTGATACTCCAAGCGGCACTTTCATGAAATCGATGACATTTACAAGTCTTCGACGATTCTACCCGTGGAAGGTTTGAGTCCTGCCGTCTGCAACCAGCTGCAGCTGAGAGGAAGGCAGCTCTTGTTGTCGATAACATCATCTCTCTCTCATATCAGTACTTTCATGGAAAGCGGTTCCAATCAGACCGCAAGAAAGTTAGATGAGAGGTTTGTAAAAGATGAGATGCTCCCTGGAAATCAATGGTCTTGGTTGACTAATAAACAGAACAATTTCTTGCCAGACACGGTTCCTGCAAGGTTGGCCTAGTTTGATATTCTTTTCCAGTCGGATTAACTATCAAGTTCAATAATGTGAGGATATTATAAACAACATTCAGAGAGTCAAACTCTCTCGACGTTCCGCTTTCGTATGCAAATAAAAAAACGTTTCCCATAAATCCGAATTTTCGCAGAGGCATCCAATTGAATTACTCTCCACTTGGCAATGTTGAGAAAACTGGAAGAGGCGAAACTTCACTGTCATACTCCAAGTTGTAGGCGGACCAAGATTAGGAGCCCCTGAGGCATCTCCTAAAGGCCAATGGCATATTTTAGGCAAATTTTTTCCGTGATTATTTGCACAAAACAGCTTCATTTCAATGCAGTTCTAAGTTTTTCTTCTTTTTTTTTTTTCAGTTATAAAGGGTGATCATACAACTACTATCCGAGCCCTCATCTGCCGATCCCCCTTTTATTGTCTGCAATTAGCTATCATTCTTCTATTACAAGACTCGAATCTGGGATTTGTTTCAAGGGGTATAGTTACTGAATGAACTCAACCAAGCCATCTCGGTTATTAGGGGAATTTTTAGGATTGTATAACTGAGGGACTTGAGGGGTACGAAAGAGATACTAGCAGGGATGCCATAATCAGGCTTATCTAAGATAATGCTAGTTTTATTAATAACAAACATACGAAGGCCTGATCACTGCACATGGACATGGTTCGAAGCTGTCACACTTGAGGGAATGCTGGTGGCCTTGTTCGTTTCTTTGGTATTGGTAAATGAATGTTAAGATGCACTTGGTTCATCGTTGTCGGGACTTGAACTCAACCACTTTGGTACACGTAACCGAGCTTTCTCAGCCTGCAAACAGAGCGGAAACTTGTGATTAGTTTCTCTTTAAACCTGGAAAACGGTTGATAGCATTTGAAGTCACCTCCTTGTCCCAGTCGCATCTTATGGCTGCTGTGGCAAGAATTGTGTGGTCTGCACTGCAGTTCCACCAAGGGTCATCCCATCCCATATTCCCTGCAACATAAAAGATTGAATCCGTCAGTAAGTGCAGCTGCAACATGCCCTGCATGCAGGTGGCTTTGTCCTCGATCAAGAGATTCGTTTGGATCCTGTTCAGTTCGAATCCTGGTTGCCCCTTCATATCCTTGTTCCTCCTATTATCTTTCAGACTGATAGGCCTCATTGATAGCCTGAAATAGAAAGAGAACAGGGCAAGCATATAGTGAATAGAAAGGAAGTACCATAACAACCAAATGGAAGGCCCAGCCCATGAGCCACCCAAGGGGGAGACCAATTACGTAGTAGCATCCCAGGTTGATGTGCGCAACATACGCTTGCCATCTCGATCCAACTGCCACCCCTGCAACATAAATGCACTTCAGATATGGATAACGTTCATCCATAGTTATCTACCTCCGGAGTTCACTCCAAGGGCGGCTGACTCTGCAAGTCGAGTACTGATTGAATCTGTTCAAACTCGAGTTTAAAAATTTTAGAATCTGTATGGACCATGGATTTGATGTTGGAAGATATGGAGCTTTTTACCAGACAGGACAGGCTGGACGCTGTCGAGCAGAACAGTGGCACCCAGGAGATAGGACAGCTTGCTGACTTCCTCAAGAACGTCAGTACTCGATGTAAATATGTACGCAGTTTTGCTCTGCAAGATCATCACCAGTGCGAAGAAGAAGAGCCCAATGATGATCGACCGCACCACCAACACGGCCATTGCAAACTTAGCTTCCTTTGCATTCCCAGCTCCGAGCTCGTTTGCCACCTGCACTCTGCCGAATCAACTCCACCAAAAGCAGTCTCATGAGTGATGTTCCTTTATTGACCATTATGAAAAGGAAAGAGAGCAGAATTCCCTTATGTTGAGTCAATTTCATCCAGGCAAGAGCTAATAATCAAGTATCCTTTTGGCCAATATATAGCCTTTTTTTTTTAATATCCTTCGATAAATCTGACTAATCCTTCAGATAAAACTACTCCATTTAAAAACTCATATAGAAGATCTTACAATTTAAATGGAAGAGCTATCGTACAGCATCAAAACAATCTAAACAGGCAAGTTGATGGTTGACACTTACAAAGGAAACATTGTTTACCGTCTAAAAACATATGAAGTTTGGAGACATTTATGGAATGTATATAATCATATTATGCATTTCCTAGTTGTCGTTTCCTTTTCCTTTCGGACACCGGCCTGTCCAGCATGTCGAAAGAAGGAAGTGGTAAAGTATTGGATGCGAATTTGTACCCAGTAGCAGCAAGGAAGGCAAGAGGAATCGTCAATTCCCCACACATATATGCACAGCTACAACTCATACCAAAATAGTCAAAATAAACTTGAGCCATCAACAGTAGATTGATATGTAGTTTTCTTTCTTTTAACCTACATTAAGAGGAGGGCATACAATTATCTAACTGACAAGGCATCCAATGCAATCGTAGCGTCATGGAGGTATCCGGTCATCAGAATCAATATCCTGTAGTACCAATTCTCGAGACTGCTCCAATCTCAAGGAAGAACAAACCAAAGATAAGCAAATTTGTTGAATCTAATTCAAGTTGCAGTAAAGCCCACTGAGCCTCGAAGGAGGTAACTGGGCAAAGGATCAAACCATTACACCTTGAGTACATATTAAGGGTGGTATGAATAGATCATATCCCATCTATTCGCAAAATCTAATTAGAACTATTCAAGGAGCCAAGATATCACTTTGTCATGCAAAATGAATTTCCATTTTTTTTTTGGATAAAGTGTTAAAAGGTAATTACCAGAGCATGACCCCAGAAGCGACCGACAACTTGACGAACTCCCAGAGCCCCGAGAAGGCCTCCGAGGACCAGCCCATCCGCGCCAACAGGCGGCTGCTGAGAGTGGCGTACCCGAGCAATCCACACACGGCCAGCCCCAAGACCCCGGAGCCAAGCACATCGGTGCAGAGCCAGCTGGCGGCCACGTTCACGGCCAGGCCCACCAGGGAGATCCAGGCGATGATGGGGGGCCTTGAGCTGACTCTGGAAGAACCGGTTGAGCGGCAAGACGAAGGTAAAGCTGAAGTGGAGAGGGATTATAGCCACAGGGCCAGCGCTCCCGTCAGCCCCGACACTTAGTCGGGCTGGCCAAGGAGGCGGAACAGCGGGGCCGCAAAGACGTACATGGGCAGGAGGAGGAAGCAGCAGATGAAGAGCACGATGAACGACCTCAGCATGTTGTACTGTTTCGCTCCGAATGCCTGCCCGCACAGTGTCTCCAGTGCACTCGCCATGCCTAGCTAACAAGCAATGCATAATGTCAAAGAGATGGCACAGTGACAAGGCTAGCTGATGCTGATAAACCAAAGCTGAGTAGATAGAGAAACTGACCCAGTCCTATAGGACCCTCGTTTCTAACCTGAAACGCGCTGGATTCTCATTCACATGTCGTTTTTGAGGTCATGATCTTGATCTATTACAAGAGAAAGGGAAGCCAGTACAGTGGCTAGCGGGACTACCAAGAGGCCGAAGTTGAAGCCGACGATGACAGTAACGCTGGTGGATATGGCAGTGAGCTCAACCTCGCCGAGGTGGCCAGCGAAGGCTTGAGTGTCGACGTTCATGGAGCAAGTAGCCGGCCACCCTGTTGAATATGGAGGGCGCAAGCCCGTACCATAGCTTGTTCATCTCCCTCCACACTCTGTGCCCCAGCGGCGGCCGATCCCCGGCCCTGGCGTTATCGCTTCTGGTCTCGAGGTTATTCAGCTCTGATGGGGCAGAACTCTTCTCGTCGTCCCGAGGGGAGGATTCCAATAGTAGGAGCGGACGATCGTCGGCACCTTCATATCCCCGCCGGTCGATGATCCTTCCCATTTTCTACACGTAAGACTCAGAGTTGAAGGCATGTCTCCCATAATTAATTTAAGGTATAATACACCTAACTCACATCATAGAAAGTACCGTGCGCCTGGGAAATGAAAAGTCTGACTCGTGACCAGGACAGAGAAATACTCCATCCATGTGAACCCAAGGAGTTTATTATTATTATTTTTCTCCTGATGCTACCAGGAGAGTTGGTGCGGGGACGCTGTTGATCTGGAACACGAGAGCATGATACGAGATCTCTACAAGCAACATCTAATCATGTATTGTGCAAAAGTTATGAAATAATACAAAATTTTAAAATCCTTAAAATAACTCTTTATTTATAAAATTTCACTCTCAAAATCTGACTATCATAATTTCATTAAATTTTAATATTATTAAAATACTCACATGATAATAATAGATTTAATTATATATCATTATATTAATGAAAAAAATATGATATGTTAGGTCCATCGTCATATCAATATTAGTATAATTTAACAATTTATGTGACAATAATTCAAGTAAATTATAAAAGAAAATTTTTGTTATTGAAAATGTTATTTTAAAATTTTATATTTTAAATTAAAAAAATGGCCAGACTTATACTTAGTTTCCTCTTTTTTTTCCTGCAGTATCCTACACAATCCAAAATATAAAATTCCTAAGAAAATTTTCATCAACTTTTTTAATTCAAAATTTAATTTTTAGATTACTCATTTGAAAGTCTAAAACCCACTAATTCAACACTTTCGTTTCGTTAGCTCTTGGGGGTAAACAAATTTTCAAATGTCAGACAGACCTCCTTGGATCAGAGTCGCACAGAAATGAATTTCGCTTCCGCGAGGAAGATGAGGTGGATCGGATGGCTATAAGACAGTTGCTTCCGGATGGAATTATTGCATGTTGTACACGAAATATTTCTCCACAAGTCAAAAGGCCTGCATAACTAAATCCCACTTCGCCTTCGCTTGGGATCTATGGGACAAGAGATGAAAACAAAAATGAATTGATTCCGATAAATTGGAGGAAGAAAGTCTGACTACACTTTCCCTTGAATGATGAAAATTCGGAAACTTCACCGATGAGAATCCATCCCAAGAAATGGCTGAGAGGATCGATCCTTTGTGTTTTCCTATACTGAGTAATCACTGGATATTGCTATCCATAGCTTGATCACCAATTGTTGACACTGACCCGCTTCAACCCGGGTTCAGCGTGTATTCTGAAGCTCAAAACGTGATCTTCCTGAGCAACAAGAGGATGAGAATGAAGAGAGACATCTCGAGCATGAACTTCGGGCTTGTCACTTGTTCGAGGACTTGGGGCCACCTGTAAGTTCAACCAGTAGATAGCTGCTGATAAAGCCTGTTAATCCATTTCAGGATGCACCTCCATTATAGTCAGAAAAGATTAACTGAAGGAGCCCGTTGTTTAAACCGAACAGGAATAAGTTGAACAGGGAATTTCAAGTAATATTACATCGGAATCTAAATGCAGCAGCTATGTAGAGGGCATTTATCCTTACTTATAGCAGATAAAGGGTCTATTGAATCTAAATGAATCAGCTAAGTAGAAGGAATTTATTTTTTCTAGCAGAGAAAGGGTCTATGCATGCAGAAATACTCGGAACCATTCACTCGATTTAAAGTTATTACTAGGATTTTGTGAAATTGCTTTTGGGATGCAACTCACATGTTAAGAGAGGGCTAGCAACTGAGATACTAAGACATTGAATATGGGAGAGAATGAATTAAAGGATGAAGCGAATGCCTACCAATTTCCTTCAGGAGAGGCATTCTTCTCATTATTGATTTCTTCATTTGCGAATTCCTCTAATATTGCACGTTGACGTTGATTGAGCTCTCTGAATAGCAGAATTAAGTAACATAAAAAAAAACATGCATTTTGCCTGATCAACTAGGGGGAAATGTGAAACAAGTTTTTCAAGTAGTCATAGAATGAAGCTCCAAGTACATGCTTTCAGTTTAAGCTAATGAAGGTGGAACTTAAACCATGAGTAAGTTTTAAAATGACATTAAAAATCTCAGAAGAGATAAAATTCTGCTCAACTTAAAGGAAAGATAGTGCTGAGAATCAAATTTATCTCCTCATTTGGAAGGTAAAATATGCGGAAGAATCTGACCAAGCTTATTTTCAGATAGATAACATGCATACATGCAATATTCATACATATAGTTTCAGCAATCATGAGATAACTTACGTGGGTAAATGAATCCGAAAGCGCACGTACTGATTTCCATGGTTGATAAGAAAACCAGGCTTTGGAAGCCCTGCCCAAATTTAAAAGGGTAAACACGAGTCCTGGTGTAAGTCTAATACTAGCAAAATGCAAAATGAATATACTTCTCAGTGCACCTTTGCCTCTTAGTACCAGAAGCTGTCCATGCTGAACACCATTTGGTATCTGAAAAGAAGACAATTGCAGGCATAAGTAGACATTTGTGCCCATAGAGAAAAGACAGTTCAGTTAGGCACAAGCCTCAGCTGGTATATTCTATAAAGAGAGGGATGGTAATTTCTACAAAATAGCAATTCTGCAATACAACTGATGGATCACACAGATTTTGCATGGGAAAATGTCACTACTAAGGAATCTCATTTCTTTTCTTAAGCGCAAAGGCAACATCTATAACAGAGTTCATTAGAACAAAATTGGTTCCACCAAAGATTACATGCAATATAGCTATCAATAAATAAAAATGAAGCCAATCAAAGGCTTTACTATTAATCAATATCTAAGACAAAATCCTTAACTTTTAAAGTTGCTAAGGAAAAGATGGCACAGGTTTAGGTAAGGGGTGGCAAGCTACAAAAATACTAACATTCACTTGCGTCTTCCCTAACAAAGTTGGTACCTCAACCTTACCGCCCAGAATTGCCTGGAACAAAATAAATATCACAAAGATTCAAGAAAAATCCCAAGTAACATTAATATTTGTAGCTAACATTAAATTGATATGCATAAACATATGCAGCTAAACTGCACTATTTTGATCATAGGATTAAAATTTACAACACAGGAAATTATAAGCCTAAAAATGATTATTTTTCTGAGGGAAAGAAATGATGAACTGAATTTGTTTCTTTCTTACTTGAGTAAAACTTATTCTCGAGTCCACATATATATCTGCACCATCCCTGGTAAATATACGATCTTTAGCTACCTATAAGATCAAGCCAGAGAAGTCCAAGAACTATGTTTAGAAACTAAAGAGATATAACTGATCAGAAAAAGAACCAAAGACATGAAGAGACTGGATATAAGCAGGATCCATGATATGTTGGTTGAGAGCACAGGATCAGCAATCTACATGAAGCTTGGTATTGCATTGATGACAAATTCAAGTTGGATAGGAAGAGACAACATTTTGAGAATCAAACTGTAACATAAAGCAAGAAAGGGCAAATTGTGCCTTCAACTTGATGAACAAGTTGCCAGGTTGACTCCCTTGCCCACCTGCATTACCAGCACCTGGGATACGAATTGTATCTCCAGAATCAACACCTGCACCATTCACAAGAGAGTAAACATACAAAATATTCTACATTTAATGTTCATTAATTTTCCTGAGGAAATAAGTGTACATCAGCCAGCTCGATGGTTTATCTACACAAAAGTTTGGTTTTCCTTGAACAAGAAAAAAGGTAAAAAACGTAGAATATAGCCCATTTGTCAGTATATCTATTCCCTTGCAAGAAAAAAATACCTAAAATAGTTCATGCTTTTGCATCCTTCATTGCCCATTAACTTTGCAGCAAGACAATGTTATGTTATCTAGACACCACCAGTTCATCAGGAAGATGGCAACAGAAAATTACCGCATGGAATATTCTCTAGTTGAAGTATTAGTTTGGTAACGGATAGAGCATGAACAAGACAGATTCTTAAGCCCAAAAGCTTATCTAAACAGGGCAATTAGGCAAGATTATAGAGTTACCCTGGGTTTTGGTGAGATACCTATCAAACTGTGAAAAAAGAATGAAATAATGCAACAAACATGTCCTGAAAAAATTTTCTTGCATGGTAAGATAACTTAATGATATGAAATTTCTTATTGCAGACACAAAGCAGATCAGTCCTAAATTTTGTTACATTGAAATTTTCTAGTAAAGCATTCCTTGATTGAAAAAAACTTATCTAATAAAGAAAAGAGGACAACCTACCAGCTGGTATTGTTACTTTAACCTCTTTAGTGCCCTCAACAACTCCTGATCCCTTGCATTGTATACAGTTCTCCTGCTCAAAAGGTAAGATGCAATTAAGAAAATATACCAAGCATCGGGATAAGGCCATTGATAGATGTTTAATAACATGTCAAACCTTAATGATCCTGCCTGATCCTTTGCAGGTGCTGCATGTTGATGTAAAGGGAGGAACTGTAACCTGATAAAAAGATAGAAGTTGCATGACTTTGAGGGATATTACATCATGAACAAATCCTGGGCAGTTTTTTGTAAATTATAATATGTAAATTAACCATCCTACTATGACATAAACAGAACTTACTCTCCCCAAACCTCTGCATGTTGGACATACTCTTTGTTGAGCATCAACTGGGTAGCCAAGCCCATCTGCATTATGGTAATTCATGAACAACTTTTAATAGTAAATGGTAGATCTCCCAAATGACCCAGACCAACTTGCATAACAATAAAGATCAAAAGCACTGATGATGAGACATGCCACACGGAGATTATGAGAGCAGTGCAGTTCGCAGCTAATAATAACCTGCAGTTGTCTACATACTACAGTTGTTTGTAATCATTAACTAAGAGCAGCACAGCACAGTAGCATTTATTTTTTAGATGGATCAAGTTATCACTTTCTATGCCACTTAGAGATATAGACAGAAAAGAATAGCCTTCATTGTCTCTCAACAACTCAACCTAGAAATCCAGCTATCCCATTGGTATTGCTTGGTATGTAGCCACCAATATTCTGCAATAGTTTTCAACTTCTTCCAGCTTGTGCTTACTTTGACCTCATTAAAAGCCATTCTTAACATTCAAGAACAACACTTTCTATTGGAGCATCAGACCAGATAAATCAAAATTGTCATGGACCACTTTTATATTTACACAACCAATAAGGCAAGGAAAAGTTACGGAAAGTTTCTTCCATGAGCTAATAAAAGTGTAGTAGCTGCAGAAGTGGGAAAAGTTGAGGCTTACATACCACAAGAATCACAAGGCACGTAAGCATCAATAGAAAGATACTTTGTGCACCCTTTAGCTGCCTCAACAAGAGAAAGTGACAGCTCCACCTATATATTCAAGCATAAGACAAAGTCCTTTTATCTTGCCAATCCTAATATCTTGATACAATCAAATTATTAGGTGTGGACAAAGTCAACCTGGATATCAGATGCAAATCGATCGCTCTCATCTTCAAATATCTGGCAGACACCAATAGCTCTTTAATCAATTGTTGCTTCTGCTTACAATATATATGGACAATGTTCACAGAAACTTCAATGCAAAACAATGGTTATTACATGTTACCTCAGAAAAAATTTTATGGAATGAACTAGAGAAATGTGTACTATAAGCACGTGCAAACGCCTCAGCGTCTCCATCGAATTCTACATTTGCTGAACTTCTGGAGTGTTTCTTCGTTAACATAAGATTAGAAAATAAAGTCAGTTTTGCAATTATAAATTCTTAGAAAACATGTAAAATGCAAATTTGATTATGTAATCCAGCCCAACAAAACTTCACAAAGCATCCATATTATCTAGTGTATTAATCAAGAAAGAAAATGAACCAACTGGGATAGAAAACATCCATAATTGCTTGAGTATAAGAGAAAAGTATATAAAGAAAGAAAATATTACCATGTCATACTGTGCCCTTTTTTCAGAATCTCGCAGCGTCTGAAATCAAAAGAATAACATATTAGCAGAACAAAATACTGCAAGTCATTTTACAAACGGCTCCTTTTTTGGCTGCAAAATATCCAAGGGACTCAACCATTTTAAAACAGGAAAAAACCAGAGTTCTTTCATCCCCCACCAGCTTTTACCTCATAAGCCTCTCTTATCTCCTGAAATTTTCTCTTTGCAGAAGGGTTATTCTTATTTGCATCAGGATGGTACTTCTTTGCAAGCTGCATGGAAATATAAGCACAGAGACTGAAATAACCATGGTTATGAAATACACAAATAGAACGTACATGTACCAAAAAGGCATTAAAACAATTCCTAGGTTCCGCCACCACAAAAAGTCTGTGAAATAGAGCTTATTAGAGTAACAAACTTTTAGATGGATACACTCAACTAGCATTGGATCATTATATGGTTAATATGATACATGAGTGCCACCATTTTTATCATCCTCCTGAAAACCGCTGAAACAGGGGATTTGAATACCGTCACAGCAACTGAAGTTTCAATTTCCCTAATGCAACGAGGAATTAAGTTGGTATCTTCAGAATTGCAAGATTTTCTTACTTTAAATTAATAAAGTGGACATTTCTAAGAACTTGTGGGTACAATTACATCATACATTTTTCCCCTAATACAGTAGCACTGAGACGTAGATTCCCAGCAGACAAAACTCCTTCTAAATATTAACCATAGTAGCCCTTCTAGTGTATGAATGCAATGAATGAATGGAGTGGTAGAGGGCAGTTTTTTGATTGATGTTACTTCATGAAGCCGTATGTACCAACAATACACTCACCGCATGAAATGCCTTCCTAATCTCATCTCGACTGGCATTTTCTGATACCCCAAGGATGTCATAGTAACTCCGCTCAGAAGACAAACATGTGCCTAGATATTAACCAGAATGTTTACACTCAGAGTTGTAACTTCACATGGACCGTGAGCAATCAATAAGCAAACTTAATAATCCAATAGAGATGGAATTAGGAGGGGAAACTAACTAGTGGCATGAAAATAACGGCATCCTGATTGCATTCCCGAGGTTTCAGGATCAACGGATCTACTGGTAGCAAAATTGCAGCTCTGCAAGCCTTATAAACATATAGCATTAGACATCCTCTGAGTAACTCAAGTAACTTCAGGCAATGGTAGGCACTTACTACTCGCAAAAGACACAGGTGTCTGCGATATCGAATCATTTGCAGTCCAACTCTGTCGATGAACTAAGCAAGAAAGCAACCGCCAGCGGCACTGTAAACGGCCGAAACAGGTAAATACGGAAAGGAGAGCGGAGGTAATAGCTGAAATGATTCAATTGTTCTTGCTCACCGATCTTAACCAGCTCAATGTGCTCATCGGACGTCAAATCGCCAGTAACGGTACGAGTAAAAAATATGGCTTCAGATTGGGATTTCTGCAGGTTAGAGCTGAAGGATAGCTAGTGGTGTATAGCTCGTTAGGGTTCTTATTACTCGTCCGATCGCCGAGAAGTCGCTGCGTTTCAAAATCCTTCTGACAAATTCCAGTCTTCCAGGCTTCGGCAGCTTGCCTTGCGGCCGAGCCAGAACATTCAACAGTCTCGATGGTCCGGTTCTGTCGAAAGCAATCGGCTTAGAGCTTCTTGTCAATTGAATCCGGTTCGGCCTTCTTCGGCCGCGGCCAGCAAAGACGGGCCGATTTTGGGCCATGGTCTCTCCATCACGAATGGATGGGCTGGGTTACAATAGGCTTTCTTATTATGGATCGGTTCACGGGATGTGCGCAGTTAGCCAGAGGCTCGTTCTCTTCTTTCCTTTCCTAGGATGACTACAAGACAACAACGAATCGGCACTCATTCAATTTTAGAATGTCTACTTGATACATCTCCACGTCCAGACACCTTAGGTGATACTTGCAAAAAAAATCGCAAGATATGTTATGCTGACAATAGCTGACAATGTATCTCATACTCCATTGATGCTGAAATCGATCAAAAGTCTGCGATATTGAAGCAGCCTTCACAACCCAGGCACAATTGCACCCATTTACATAGCAACCGTTGAACATCACGGGCATTTATTAGTCGAAATTTGAAATCTGCTATAATTCAACATCAAAAGAATCAGATGACGGATAGTGATCAGATGATGAGAAGCAAAATGTGAGTACATTACCCACAAGTAAATATTACATGATTCCTAAAGTTTAGGATTGTACATGCTGGAGAATGTGGCATAGCAGATATTGTTTGTTTGGCTGTAGCAAAACCTAATGGCCTTCACCAACCGGTCTTCTGAGGGGGCATGCAATCTCATCTCCTAGACATTTTCAACCACATGTAGACTATGAAGAAGAGTAATAATGCGAAAGCAATTACATGTATAACATTGTTCGATCCATACTGGACAATGCTCTTGTTCAGCCTCCTGACATTGTTCTTCACTCCAGCTTGAGCTTTAATCAATGTCATTTGCTGTCACCAGAAGAAAAAGAAAAAGACCTCTCACAGTGTCAATATGTTTTGGCTCCTTAAATGTATTTATCACATCCAAGAACACAGCTCACGTATAATAAATGCAAAGATGGATACATACAAAAAAAATATGGATCATCTTATGATCGAGCACATGCTCTTTGCGGAAAACTCGCAACCCAATTTCTCTTTACAAGGTTCAAGATTTATCACATAAACTTATTTGTCCTCATCCTCACTGTGTTTGCTTTGGGGGATGAAAATGTTTCTTGTGATTTTGGATGAATTCCTACCACCATGGTAGTTTGCAAGAATCCCTGTTCTTGAGTTATTGCAGGAACAGAAAGAATAAGAGGATTTTGGCAACAGATCACTCCTACAATTGTAGAAAAGAGATTCTTCAAATACTCCTATTCAATCCTACTGATTCTGTAAACATTAAGCAGTAACTTTATTCACTATGAACAGGTTATATTCCTAGACTACGAATTAGAGAAGTTGCAGGTAAAATAAGAACACTGAGAACACTAAAGATTTTCTTCTTTTATATCTCAGAACTTACTATTCTTAATAATTTTGGACATGGATCATTCAAAACAGGTCTGGCCATAATTCATCTAATAGACCCAATCACCAAGAAAGTGAGGATAACTGGCATCATATTTATCAGAATAAAAAAATGAAATTGGAAAGAGAAATAATGATATTGGCATCTAGAGCAACTACATACCAGCTGATTCAGTAAATCATTCTGAAATTTCGCTTCTGTCTGTATATCTTGCGCCACCTGCATTATAATCACTTAACTATAAGTATGCATCAATTACAAGTTATCATATAAGAGCAGACACGCATATTAGCTGGCAACAGAGATAGTCAAAATCTACATCAGGATACCATGATCAGTCTCCTCAAAGAAGGAGATATCAAAAGTGATCTTTTAGAAAATAAGAGGTGAATCAAGTAATAGCTGAACCATTCCAGCACAATGCAAGACCTTAGACCTTCATAAGGCTCCATGGCATCTCAATATACTGCATACCATCTAAGCAGCTTGCTTGTGACCTAACGGTTTTTAGATGACATATTTTTTGTGCGCACAACTCACGCATCAAATTCTTGTATCATGAAATCTCCAATATGGACCGTGAGATCATTGGAATCTGGAGGCGAGCGATCTTGAAACTTTAAACAAGGACATTTCATGGGAATAGAGAAAAACTATAAAGACCACAAATTTACGGTCCACAAACCCTAGAAGAGTAGCTGAACAATCAACGCCCAACACAAGAAAATGGCAACAAAGTTCAAACTAGACGTACTAATGTTTAAAGATTGAGGCTAGGGATTACATTTCTTAATTGTCGAACTTGCGTTCGTAGACCACTGATCTCATCATCCAGGTCCCCATGCATCGGATCGATTCGCAGCTGAATTTCATCGGAACCACCCACAGGTCTGGCGCTAAGCCCCTCTCTGAACGCATGCAGACCCGGAAAAATTACACCAAACGAGAAAATACTGACAAAATTGAGCGAAAATGGAACATAGCATCAAGAGAACCAGAGGACTCACCGCGATCTATAAGGAGCGGCGCCACCGTAGAACGAGCCGCCTGGGTTCAAATTGCTGGCCATCGCGGAGGGTGTATAAAGCACGCGCCCCACAACGATCTAAGAACACCTTTTATACCGACGATGATCGCGAAGAGTACCCCGCGCAGAGGAGGCCTCTGTTTCCTCATCTTCGTAGCAGTTATAGGCAAAGAAAGGAGGAGATGACGAGCTGGCGGCATACGAGGCACAGCCGGCTTACGTGGCAGTTCTTGATTGGGTGTCTTTTGTCACTTCAGCAATTACCTATTGGTCCCTGTATGTTCATTTATTTTCTACCTGCCTGGTGCTTTTCCAGGGTCTTTCTGGTTCTAACCCAAGTTGGAGCCTTTCTAGTAGCTAAAAAACTAAGAGCCTTTCCCGTCGCCCGTTCTGTTCGAAGCGGTCAGCGAGCTGCAAGCGATGGCCGAGAGTACGCGACGTATCTGACACAGCGCGAGGCAGCCGAGATCAACGAGACCCTCATGGTTCTTCATGGGTTTAGCATGGATCAGTTGATGGTAGGCTTCCGGAACTATTACTGTTGGTGCTGTAATGCTTTGGTGTATAACTGCTATCTGACTTCATCATAAGCATTCAGATCAAATGACCTGCTTGACATAGCTAGAGCCCGCACACAATCATGGAATCATGGTAATTAGAGTAGTCGCTGTACAGTCCGCTAGTAAGAAGCTCGTCTCAGTGAACTGAGCGTCAAGATTTACCTTTAGACTGAGCTTCTGGAATAAGAAACTAGCTGATCAGCACCTGAACCGGTATTAACTGTTAATTGAGTGTGGACTGTGTCGCTTTTAGTTTCTGGATAAAAGGGGAGAAAAGGAGTCTCCTTTCTGTTCTTAATACACTCGTCATCCTCAGCTTTCAACTGTGGACAGTATAATAGTGTCAGGACTGTTCATGATAAGTTCGCCATCCTATCATGTTTAAGCTTTAGGGCAAAAAAGCACATAATTAGCATGATTTTGATATGCTGAAGGCATCCTCCTGCTATGCTCTCACAGTCATATAAGAGCATAGTTGCTGATTGATTCGAGCTTTTTAGTGTTCATTGCATAATCTGGTTACGTTTTTCTGTAGGAATTGACTGGCATCAGTATTTCCACATCTAAATTATGAAGGGAAAACTTAATGTTGTTGATGAAAAGGTGAAGTAGAAATTTCTACATTACTAAGTAATAGTGCTATCTTATGACAAACGTTTTATCTTTCTTTTATGCCTCTCAGAAATTGTACTTCATCTTTCTACTGCCAAATTGAATCTGTCAGGTGCCCCGAGGCTGCCATTTGGCAACCTAATATAAAGGCCGGTTAGCTTGCATAAAGGTGATATTGCGGGCAGAAAATCTCCTGTTATCATGTCTGTAGATATTCCTTCTGGATGACCTGTTGAGGGGGGAGATGCCAGTGATGAAGGAATCAAACCCGACATGTTATTATGCACCTTGAAGAGGCACGAGAGTTTCTCTCTCAAAATTAGATTAGGACATGCAGCTAGATTCTCAGATTTGTCATTTGTTCTCTTCTTCAAATATATGCAACTTTTATGTTCCCTAGGTTTCTTCAACTGTATCAGAGCTGGGCACAGAGCAGCATGGTCCTTGTCACATTCTAGGTGGAAGATTTGTCTATCCACCTACTGCTGAGAATATAAGCTTCATCTTCCTCCATATACCAGAACTTCCATGTGCATCCACATTGGTAAGGTCCCACAGATTGACGTCCTGGCAATAAGTGAAACCCCTATTTCTTCCAAGTTTCTTGATGAGCAGCTTAAGGCTGATCTTTTTGATCAGATAAGAGAAAAAACTCTTTTTGTAACTTTTTCAATAAGCAAAATTTTCATAAATCCAATTACTAGAGTGCATGGCCGCCTCCAGCACATTAGAATATGTATATATGGATACATGATGAATACAATAGCAACTTGGAGGTTTAAACACTTTGTTTCATTTGCAGCTTCACTGCTGGTTACATACTCTCCACTCTACAATCGCCAAAGAATTAGCTGATTTTGTTTTGTTTTGTACTTGCTTGTCTCTGGGTAGTTTTTTGTGACAAGCTTGGACCAGCTAAGGTGGCTTAAAAAAATACCCTGCTGTTTTGCAGTTCTACAAATGGTTTAAAGATGCAGTTTCTGCAATGTTATGTCATTCTCAGCTGCTGGAAAGAAGAGAAAGCCATAAGTTTTTCATCTTTTCTTTTCAGAAAGGATTTTTTCCAAATATGGTTCTGTGCTCATGGACACTCTAAATGCCCAAGAACCCTATATGCTTCTTCGCAAAGTTCACATGAATAGCCAGTTGTGATTTCAGTGGCCTTCTGCCTTTCATTCTCACGATTGATTCTCTATGATATCTACAAACTTTAAATGATCTTATTCGTTTTTTGTTTTTATTGACATGTATTAGTCTATTTTGGAGTCCATCAGTTCTTTCATATCTTCCAAACATCAAGGGAAGACTTGAGCAATTCTACAAGGATAATGTACTTTATGTTTACTGGTATATATCATGAAGTTCCTCTTTTACTTTCGGCCAAAATAAAAATCTATCTGTTCACTTAAAATGTTCTTCACCTTTGCTACTTTTTCGTGCTTTACACTGATCTTCAAGAATGGTCTGCTTGAGGAGTTGAGAAGGATATTTACTTGGTTCATTCTCTTTTGTTGCTTATCAAAAAGCTTATTTCTAGTTGGCTTGCTTTTATTCAGGGCGTGTATTGGTTTTTCATTTTTCATTTTTTATTTAAGATTGATCTTTTGCTGCGGGTACACCAATTATGGAAGTAGTCAGGCATGAGAATTATCCAAAAAGCATTGGGCATCACTTCTCCTTAATTGGGATGGTCTTAACTGTTCAGTAAAATCTATCTTCTGTGATACTATAATTATTATGGCCAGATCAGTAGCTCTTAGGACCTGAGTAGGCTGTGGACTGGCTGAATGGTGGAGCCGTGGGTGTTAACTGGGATCCAATATATCCAATCGGACATATTAAAATAGCCCCAGAAAAACCATGTTGAAGTATAAATCTAATAAGTTTTTTATGAAAAAGGGAAAAAAACTGAAGGTGGGCCAATGAGAATTCTGTGTCAATGTGGTCTGTCTCCATATCTCTTTCCATAGAATTCCAGCCTAATCAAACCAGTCCAACTGGCTGTCTGGTCCTTTCCAAAACTGCTCCCAGGTTTCGTGAAGGAAGTATTTTAGTTTGTGCATTTATCTTATGTTAAGTGCATTTTGCAAGTTGTTGCCATGCATTAGCAGCTATATGTAGTCGTATAATGTCCTATTATATGCTAATGTTGTCACAAACTTTTCCAACAAGGGAACATTGTGGAAATGTCTCATGTTACATAAATTATTTTCCAAGGAGTTGTCGTTAGACTGTGCAGTTATTTCCGTGGTTGCTGGAGGAGTAACTCAGTCATTACTCTGTTTTCTAGGTAAGAGTGGAGGGACCAGTATAGAGTTGCTGACCAGGACAATAATTTGTAGTCATCCTCGAGGGAGTCGAATGGGTGCAGTTGTCAGATATAGGGCAGGTCTTTAGCTACTTATATAAGCTTAAAGAAAATATGATTGTTGGGACATTGACCACCTTAAAGTTGTGTGAAATGTTTTACAAACTCAATTGTTTATCTCTTACCTTCGGCTTTCCTTAAGTTAGCTTCCGCTAGTTAGTTAATCTATGATTTATGTTTCATCTTTCAGCCAATTCATTTATTTCGAGAAATTATGAGCCCTGCCTTTGGCATCCCCCTCCTCGTGGTTAAGGTAACTACTTCGGGTATGGGAGCAGAGTTTGGTTGTTCCTGGGAGAGGGGCCCCTAATTCAACAATACAAGGAATTAGAGGAAAAGTTTTCTGACGTGTAAGTTCATGTATTAGATGAATTTGCATTTGGCTCATCTTTGATTATTTGATATTGCAAAGCAGTCTAGTATACATAAGTCTATATTGTGATTGTCTAACAGAAAAGAATGATAAAACTAAAGAAAGAATTTTCCTTTCTCCTAGGAATTATGAATTGTTAGTGAGGAGGAAGAACTTAATATGCTTCTTGAATTAAGCTATATTCAGGAGTGACACTGAAACCCGAACACTGGGGAAGTTATAGACTGAAGCCTGAGCCTTTTGAACTCTGGCAACTGACATATATTAATAGCAACCAACTTGAATGAAACGGAATTCATGAGTGTTGGCCTGAGTTTTTTTTTTTTTTCCCTTTCGTTTTCCCCATAATGGGAATGAATCATGTTCTTCATATTCAATAACCAAGTAATCTTCTTAAGTTATCTTTCTTACATATCTTTTATGTGAGTAATAACCAAGTAATCACGCTAATATATGAACATTGTATTGGCAGATTGCAGTATTGGGATTAAGAATTTGATGGGAAACAAGTATCTTAATAGCTTCAGTTGGCTCCCTGACTATTGGACTTGCTTCATCTTTTTGAAGAACTCAAGATTTCAGATGAGGTGCTTCTCCGATGAATTTACTGGCAGTCCTTTGATCTTCAGTCCAGTATACTTAAGGACCACCGTTTAAAAGGGCTTGGACCACTACCTTGATAATACTCAATCATTCTTCAGGTCGTGATTGCATCATCAAATTCACAGTGCATTGCATGATTGGATATTGACATGTCGAGTGATGATAATAAAAATATATTCTTCTCTTGTACTCATGGAAAACTCCAAATACATGTGGATCACTTTTGTTGTAGTTGCAGTGGGATGGCAAATCATTCAGCATGCCGTGGTAAGCCTTATTTTCCGAGGGCAATTCCATTCTCATGAAGAGGAAGCTCTCTTGGATCGACTCTCTTTGTCAGCCTAGTAAAAAAAAAAGCATGTTCAGACATCAAACTTTTCTTTATGGGATGGTTCTTTATGCTAAAGGACAGTTCGGTCACATTACATGAGCGCCATCTCACCCTTCTTGGGTCGGGCACCACCGTGACAAAAAATATTGGCAAGGCTGAGAGGATCTGACCTCTTCCTATCAGCTTGAATTTAGTCACAATCTACCAATCTTTGGGCGCCTGCTTGGGAGAGCATGAAGTCTTTTTATCAGGCTGTTCGACATGATTACCGGGTTAGGTACCATGCATTTTCATAATCTCAATGATGGTCAAATGACATTAAGCTGGATCTTTGTAGGTTATGCATAGAATCACTTTAATTAGTCTTCTGTCATTTGACATCTGATGTGAGGTATAGCTTATCTTTGATTTGGTTGATCCATCTAATCTTCCCACTATGAAAAGAAAAAAATTAAAAAAAAAAAGAGGATTAAAAATCGAAGAGCAGAGATTAGAGATTCTTTGGTCAAACATTCTTTCTTGGTGGCTATAGACCGCCTTTCTTTGAAAGTTTGATACTGACATAACAAAAGCAGCTAATCGGTTGAAGAGATTAGTGGGCACACAGCTTTCTTTATGTAATGATTGGCCTCATTAAAATCGAGGCGAGAAAATTGAGTTTTACCCTACCTTGGGATTATAAATCACTACATTATCTTCCCGTTTTTCACCCCCCCACTTACTTCGATCTTTGTCAGCAGCTGCCGGGTCTGAATTCTTCGCAGGAAACCCACCTGTAAAAGTTGAAACCCCATCTCTTGCCCGTACACGTGATGGCTACCTTATTGGGCTCTGGCTCGCCGGTCGCCACTTGATTCCAGAAAGGGATGGCGGGCTCGTCACGAATGGTGATGGATCGAGACCCATCGATAAATATATGGTACAAATCATCATCTCCAAAGGTCTACATATTGCCTCGCATAATTACAGAGCGAATTTTGCAATCTAATAACCTGCACATGTATTTCTAAAAGTAATGTAATTGACTCAGACTATGATACTAGAATTTATTATTAAATGGCACCACTTATTATTAAATGGCACCACGAGGAGATTCCTTATTGATACAAATTGAGTTATTGGGTGAACTGATAATTATTTCTATATAATTCCTTTTTTTTGTATATCGATAGTGCTCAATATCATAATAACTGAAACGGTATATTATATAATTTAAACTTTTCTTACTGCGTGTTGTCAACTTATCAGTAGGTTATCATCTTCGGAAGTAATTATTTCTCTGCAACACTTCAAGAGTTGACCCTTCCAATTCCCCAAAGTGAGGAAACATGGAGGAATAAGTTGCGAAATTACAATTAAATCTTCCAATTCAATAGTTAAGATAAGATTATTAGAGATATAACAGTTCATTTACACGTCTTAACCCTCTCGTCTCCTCTCAGTTCATTGACCCAAAAAAAAATGCAAAAAATACTTTTCTAAAAATTTATAATCAATTAAGTGGCACCGCACCATAAACATTATTGATTAAATTCAATTATATTTTGATTATCAATAGGATTATTCATTCTAAACTCATAGATCTTATAATGATTTTAATGATTCTATTTCTAGTTATATCCCTTTAAAATGACTTTTTTAAAATAAAATTAAAAAAAAAAAGAGAGAGAGCACGTTGATGGGGGAAAAGAGCACAAATTATTAGAAGCATATCGGATTGCATCATTCGATCGGCGAAGAGATAATGGATCCATCGTGTCGAGTAAGACACGTCCATCGGGCAGTCGAGATCATGGGATCGCGATCCGAAGACGACAGCCGTGTTGGAGAGAAGAATAAGAGATCGGAAAAAAAAAAAAAAACCAAGAGGAGGAGGGGCCCGGGACTTAATTAGGACTCAAATTATCGTTATCGTAAGATGGGAAAGCAGAGGCTGCAATTCACTGGGTCATACATGAATAATACCGCCAAATGGATGAGAAGCCACAGCCATGTCCTTAGCGTCCTCTCACTGTCCCGCAACGAATCCGTAAACCGTGACCAGCCCATCCCGATAGTCCGATCCGATCGATCGACGTGGCCGCTCCGATCGGAAAGTGGGATTTGGATCAGGTTTGTTCATGTTCCACGCCATAGGGTATATATAGCAAGAGGACACGGAGGGGTTGACCCACTTGGCATGCCACATGAGGGTAGTGAGCAAAAAGCTTCGCTGCCCCATTTCCTCAATCAAATGGCATCGTCAGATCCCACTCTCATCACTCGATCATATGAATTTTGCCTTTTACTGACAAATCTGAGGGTCAACATGAAACCCAACATTACCTTAATAGGTTTCATGAGCCTAGCTCACCATGTGGTAAATTCGATTCGCTCCTATTGCACCCTATGATCCCATGCTGGTTATGCGCACAAGAAAGTCTTAGTACATTTGAATGACCCTGCGGTCTCCAGAGCGTACAAGTTAATAAATAATACCCTTGAATGGTGGATACTGAAGTCATGAATGGAAACTGAGTCGACCCTAATGCATGACTACGGGAGGCTTTACGGATGCTGCCCACGAGTCGGAACGGAGAATATTTTGGACTCGGCCAAAGAGCGGTGAAAAATTGTTCGGTCGGTCCTGACTTACGAACCCCGGCTCTAGGAGGGCATTCGTTGCACGATCCCATATCCTTTGGATGATGGGTGGATCAATGTCACGAGCCCTTGCGGGATCATGTACATATATCGCTTGCTTGCGCTCCAACTTACTCGAATCCTTGCTATGACCATTTATTTCATTTAGAAAAGCTTCTGCTACCTCACTCACACCAAAAGCGGCATTAAGAGATGGTAGGACCCCACAAGGGGGGAGATCTCCAACACGTACTTGTGCAAACACCCTCCACACATAATTGATGGGTGGGGTGCCTCAAACAGTCTATTTGGTGGTTCCACGTTTGGGAAAATAATTGAGGCAAAAAGGGGATGGAGAAAAATTAAAGCGGAAAAAGAAAAAGAAGAAGACAAAGTATGGTCCATCATCAGCACAAATATTTCTGGGCATTTATTATCCACTCAATTTGCTAACAGTGACAATGATAAATTCATCAGTCGGGGAGAGGAAGGGGCTACAGCAACATTACAGGAGGGACTACAGAAACCAAACATCTCATGGAGAATCTGAAGAGGTCTATCACCAGCTCTACCCTTCTCAACTACACGACTAAGCCACTAGCAATCACACAGACACATCAGAAGGGGTGGGGCAAGAAGAACTATCTCGAGAAGAGGCTGACAGTTCGGTCGTCGGACATCCTCCCTTTTCCTCTTCATGCTGGCTTCTTTATGGCGAATGAATGAGAGTGTGGAGGGGGAAAAATATATTTATAAAGCACGTACCATTACAACATCTTCTCGCAGCCCGTTATCCTGCAGGAGCTGTCTGCAACACCTGAAAGATTTCTATCCTTCTCGTAGCTTCAGCATCTCCAGCAGGGCAGGCTTTTTACAGGGTGGAAGCGCCCATTTTGCAAGGTTATGTAAAATTCACCCGCAAAATTCGAGCTTTACTCCCATGGGTGATAAAGGAACGGTACCGATTCTACAACCCAATTACAGTATGGTCACGAAATCGGGCGTGTCGTCCCTTGGCCCGTCAAGTGACCTGTACATATAGAGCACATCGACCGCATCATCATCCATCTTCGTGTTTTCGCCGTTAGTTAGTAGTTCAACTACAAGATGTGGCAATTCACGGGCAGCTGCTTGGCAACCCTGTCGTGATAACTGGCACGAGGACATCCACAGGAATCTCATGTTGTAGTAGTGGTGAAGCCCTGAGAAAAGACCCGCATCCCCGAATGGACTATCCCGAATCTCGAGCTTCTGCAAATTAGGACAACCCTCGAGCACGTACTTAAGGCCAGTGTCACCGTCTCCAGCAAATGCCACTGAAAGAGTCCTGACCAATTTTCCATACTTCCCAATGTAGCTGAAGGCCCTGTCTGTCAGAAGGCCAGATATAGCAAGTCGCGTAAGCTTCTTGCAGTTCATGACAATGGCTCCAAAGCCCTCGTCCATGGGCGCCCCTGTTACATGGTCAGGGCAGTGCCGTCCCATTATGCAAAGCCTGAACACAACGAGGTCAGGGCAGTTCTTGGACATAGCGGTCACAGCGGCATTTGTCATACGCTGGCAGAAGTATAAGATGGACTGCAGTTTTGGGCACCCCTCAGAGATTGCCTGGAAGCCTACTTCCGAGACAGGCCCCTCAGCATCCTCCTGAGGATGGAGAGGGAAAACCCGAAGCTCCCTCAGGTCCCTGCACGTTGCAGCCACAGCCTGAAGCCCCTCATCACACACAGAATCAAGAACCTGCAAATTGCATAGATGAAGAAAGCTTCTTAGTTCACGTTTATGATATGAAGAGGACGAAAGCACCATATAATATGCAGATCACATACCCAAAGTATTTGGAGTTTATGGCAGTGACATATGACTGACTTAAGCTGATCGACATCGATATTTGCATAGCTCAGATTCAGTGATTTGAGATTTGCACAAGCTGGGTAGATAGCGGGCAGATATTCTGGCATGATTTCCCTGAACCCCGAAAGACAGACCAAAGATTTGCATGCAGAGAAGGCAGACACATAATCGAATTCCTCATCAAAGGGTGCTTGAGGTTCTGAGGATCCAAATGCACCAGTCCCAAGATCCGTGAGATTGGGGGCTCTCACCATTAACTGGTACAACTGTCCAATTGAGATCTCACGGTTCAGTTGAAGCTTCCTTAAGGCTGGGGACCTTACCACCAAACTCTCTAATGCCTCGAAGTTTATCGGGCATTCTACACAATCAAAAATGAGAGATTCGAGGCAGGTTTCTCCATCCGGAAAACAAGATAGCCAATCCACACCATCGTATGCGACCTCAGTATCACTTAGGTCAAGAACTCGAAGTTGTCTGAAACATATAGAAGAGTCAAGAAAAAACAATTAGTCAGCTTTCATACTCAAAGAATCCACATAAAACTTCAAGCTCCACAGCATCTTCACAAAATAAAGATTTTCTAATTAAATAGCAAATTGTTGAGGCTATTCATGTTCCAATTCATTTTCAATTTGCATGGATTACTATCCTTCCTACAGTTGGGGATAATCAATTTACTAAAAAAAACAAGTAAAATCGCATTTTCTGTTCAACATTATAATGTTACTTTCAGTTGTTTTATTTATATTGTACCAGAAATGGCCACATGCCAAAATTTCAGTATGTAAAACTTCTCCATGTGCAAGAGATGAACTGCTTCGAGTAACTCTAACATCAACTGAACATAATTCCATAGAATATAGTAATTACTGTAGCAAATGACACTCTCGTAGAATCCAATTACTCAGAAAGGAAACTGACAAGAGGGAATAATGAATGTGGCAGACTAAACATGGAATACGAAAAAATGTAAGATCATTTCCTCAAATAGAACATAAAGAAATTCCAAATCATTTCGACTTCAATAACCCAAAGGAAAATCATGGGAAAAAAAGCTCCACTTCAAAAGGTCCACACTTTACCTGCATTTGCTAGCAACAGCCGCGAGTCCGCTAGTCCCAAACCCATCACAGAACACAAGCACCAGCTCCTTGAACCCGATGAATGAGTCTGCCAAAAGGCAGAGATCCCTGTCCGTGAGAGACATTCGCTTCAAGTATACCCTCTCGAGCCAGGGGTATGCTGGGCACATCGTGGCCACCCATGGTCCAAAGTGGGCCCCCCAGTTCTGAGGCATGAGGTTGAAGTCCGCAAACCTTGGTCGGCCCTTTATCGCCACTGACCTGTTAAGTGTTCAACCCAAAGAGTCAGCCCAGCAATCCCAATTCCTATCCAAGTACCTAGTTCCGACTACGCATACAAATGAATGACTAGACTGCATAAAACATTGAATATGCCAAACAGACGAGAAACAAAGATAAATTTGCTACAGTCAAATGAGGCGAAATGAAGCATTATGAAACAATCGAGAGGAAAGTACGCTAATTCAGTATCTATGTGAACAGTGATACACACATACTATGAATATCGCTATTCGACAAGTATGACTTGCTCTTGCCAGGCTCCGACGACACGATCGTCCTTGTCCTGGAATAGCACTGCAGATGCTGTGTGCAAGGCATGATTACGGCTTAATCAGGACCTAACCTGACACGGGGGAACCGAGCGGTGACCCGGGCTGGGGAGACGGAGTAGCAGTTGCCAATGAAGACGTTCGACCGGGTAAGGGCCTCTGTGCGGAACCAGGACTTGCAGACGAGAGAGGCGGCGTTGCGGTCCCGGCGAGCCGTGAGGAAATGAAGCACGTGCTCCAGCACGATCTCCAGGACCCGCTCGGGGTGGGGGCTGGGGTGGAGGGAGGCGCAGTTCCGGATCTTCTTGGATCCAGGATCCGGAGGAGGGGGGCCTCCTGGCTCGTCGTCCTCAGACATTGTCTCGGCAGGGCCGCAGTGGTTATCGCTGTGGTTGTCCTCTGACATGGGAGGCGAAAAGGCCGGTCCTTTTGATGGGTGCCTGTCTCAAGATTGGATCTTGATTGGGGTCATCGGGTCAGAGACAGGAGGAAGAAGAAGGGATTAGTTTAATTGCTTGGATTGAAGTCTGAACCATCCAGTGGCTGTCCACTCTTTCTCACTCACCTCACCTCACTTCACTTCCCCTCCATCCATGATACGATCTCTTCTCTCTCCTCTCTCCTCCCTCTTGTCAGAAATCCGGAGCCTGAGCTATCAACTATCCTATGGCTCTCCACTCTTTCTCCTCCCTGCATTATTTGCTCCTGCTTGCCTGCCCAACCTTTACCCTTTTCTTTTGTCTTTTTACCCAGAAATTTATGCATGAAATAAAAATTAAAAGAAAACTCCTATATTGTGAGAAAATGAGAAAATCATAATAATTTCTCGGAGAAATTAATCGAATATCGACTATTAGATTAGGGAGTGCAGTAGTGATCCACGAAGCTCAGTGCACGGTCCCATAATTAAGCTGATCCCCATACATCCCTAAATTCTATGCAGTAAATCTTCAACCTCTGCTAAATAATTCAATACTCTATTTGTAGGTTAAATGGTATATCACATTCATTTAACTTAAACATAATGATCATTTTACCATGCAAGTTGGGCCAAGTTATAGCTCAATTTGTTTCGTTCTTTATAAATAACTCTGTCAATATCATATAGTGATTGAGAATCATTCACAATCTCTTATTCTCTATTATGAGCAGTACAATAATCTCATGAAATTTATATACGACATTTTTGTATACATATGGGAGGTCCTCTTTTTTTTTTTGTTCTTTTAAAATAGAATCTAACCTTTGTCATGAATCTTGATTGTACACTTTGGGTGATTAGAAGTGCTAAACAAGGTAGATTTGGATAAAGCAAATGAGAGAAGGTGATGATTGCTTGCAATCCATGAGCAATTAAATATCTTTGTGAAGAAATAATAGCATTAGTGTTTACGATAATCAATGGCAAGGTCGTTACCTTTTTCTTTTCCTAATGGCGGAAAAAAAATTACGAGTTTAGAAGATGATGGGGATGAAAATGAACAAAGAGATAAAGAAAATTCTATAAATGAGGATCGATTCGTTGATCTTGGACTGGGAAGCGATATTACTGTACTGTATCGCTAAATGTTTGCTTGGTCCAAAAGAACTCCTTACTGGTTAGTGCAACTTGAACTTCCCATGATGAGAGAGATATAAGACATGCTATTATTTTATAATTCATTGACAATTATAATATCCTCCGAGGAAAAAAAATTTGCAATTGTCAAAAGCATGGACAAATTTTCCAAAGGAGTTGGTACATATAAATCAATCACAAGCCAACTGGAGTTCAATGATTTTCATCCAAACTGTATCATAGTCATAGTCATAGTAGAATCAAACATATTATTTTCTCTATCTCTCTCTCTTTTTAATGTCGGTGTTGTTCGGAGCCGTAACAAACGACTAATTTACTGGATGGTGTATTGTAAGGACCCGCCAACTAAATCCCAAATACCGATCCTCGAGAGTTTCGAACTCTGTACCTGATCTACTGCGTGTTTGTCAGTTTACCAGCGAGCTGTCACCCTCGAAAGTTACTATTTTCTTTGTGTCAGTTGTTGAAGAAGACGTACGGGTGCATAGGATTGGATCAACCCATGCGGAATAGAAGAGTACGAGAATTCGCGTTTCGACGCTCTCCTCCGGACAGCAGCAATGGCCATCATCAGAAATGATATCCCAATCCATCCTGTGGAACAAATTGGGCTCTTCCTCTTCAACTGAGTCCTCACACGCATCCCGCAAGCCTCTCCACACCGGACAATTGGGAAATGCCTTCGTCTTCTAAAATCCTCTACGGTGTGCGCAATCTTGCAGTTTTACGACGAGTAAAACATTGCCAGTCAATAGCTGCCGCGTCACCGTATTTCCGAAGCAGAATCGATTAAAAATGGAGTCCGATGCACTGGAAAAATGCCCTCGAGACATTAAGAAGACAGGTTGACCCCTAAGGATTAGCGTAGGTAGGTACGTAGGGCGTGCGTTCAATTCGCAAGTAGTTCACATCGATTCTTCCTCCGAACGCGTAGTCATCGACAAGGCAATCACATATTATAGTACCAGTTGGTAGGATGCTTTTTCCCCCAATCTTCTATTATAATGGGAAGGAAGAATACGTTGAGGTATCTTAATAATTAATTTTTTCGGCCTATAAAATTAGTCTTAATAATTATTAAAAGATAAGATGCCTTTTGATTAGTATCGTGACAGTGAGCCTCGCACTAAAAAAAATGGGTTAATTCAGCCGTGGGCCCTCGACTTGTTAGGTTGATTAAACTTAAGCTAAATCTTTTTTGTATCGATTCCGGTCCTCGATCTTTTAAACTTGTTTAAATATCGTCATTCTTATTTACATTTAATGTTCAAAATCTTGACATGACCATTTTGAATAATAAAAAATGGCTTTATCCACTAAAATATTTTTTTTTTTTAAAAAAAATCTTATCGTTATAATCTAATAATTTGAATCTGAATTATCCATCATTGACCTAATTTATGCTCATTATGCATATGAAATGAGGGGAAGGTGGCTTTTCTCTGCGAACCATTTTACGCTTCATCTCCTCTTCTTGTGCAGGGATGGGCCCTTTTCTCTCCAATCGTGTCATGACTTCCCAGAAAATTATTGGAGCTCGAGATGGATATACGAAGGGGCCGAAGATCGCGAGAGCAGGGAGGGGCGGTATACGTCGGGTTTGATCTTCCCACAGTCGGGGTCCTGGGCCAAACCGTGCACCACTCACCACCCGGGTCGTAGTTCGATCCTCGATCAATTCACGAGACGGGGACAGTCTCGACAGCATCTGTGTGTTCGGATTTGGATCGGAACCTCTGTAGGCTATGACCGTGAAACCAACCTTCTAGTATTCTATTCCTAGTCAGTCGTCCACCGATCCAAGGCCGAGACTCGGGAGACATTACGGAGCCCGCCAGAAAGAAACCTTTTGGGCTTCATTATGGGCCGGAGGCAAGAACTCATGGATCAGAGCCCATGAACCATTAACAGGCCCAGCCCACTGAAGGAACAAGTGGACTCCACTTGGGATCCAGATCTCGGGAGGTGCCCGATGAGTGGGGGTCAAGGGGTATTCTTAATGGATGGCTTGTGACGCAGCAATTAATGTTCAGCTTTATATCAGACTCTGGAATGGGCGGCCGTGATTCAGTTTGACTTCGCTTCTCCAGCCGTTGAAGGAAAGGCGTAGTGGTAAGAAAATTATCAATAAAATTATAATAAATATCGATTATTCAGATAATTATTGACAATAAATTAATTTTATTTTACAGATTTTTTTTCTGTAACACCATTTCCTTCAGTTTCTCGGACCAGTAAGAGTTAAGTTATCGGTTTACCATTCTCTATTTCAGATTTGTACTCCAACTCTCCGAGCTCCAATCCGATCAGCCTTCCACTTCCTCGTCAAGGATGGAGCAGGGGCAATCGGATCAAGCTCATAGCCATAAACCTCCGCAGGAGCCCGATGCCAAGCACCAGGCCTCTCATTCCTCGGATTACTCACCCTACCCCAAGCTCGATCCCGCCGACGTCGCCCCTCCGGCCGAGAACTGGTCCCATCTGACGTCTTCCGCCCCACGAGGTCCGATCTCTGGAGACGCCGCCACCACTATGCCCTCGGAGTCCAACCCCTATGTCACCCCCGCTCCCGCGCCACAATCGTCGATGAAAAGTGAGTTTTTTTTTTTCTTTTGGGTGAGACATTCGTGTGCTAGGCTGCTGTTGCCTCTAATTAGCTGCCCTCTGAGAGTTTAGTTTTATGATTTATAGAAACTGGAATTATGTCGCTCATGTGGTTTGGCTCCTCTTGGTAACAGTACTCACGGTCTATGGAGCTAACTTGTACATAACGTGATGGGGGTTGATTTAGTGTATTAATTGGATAGAATTATTTTATCTCTCTGCTGTCCTCTACATACGTTTCGGATTGCAGCTTTTCTGCCAGGAGTTTCATGATGGCATGGCGTCCAAGCTCTTTAATTTCCATTGATTCACTCCAGTAAATGATTGAATCTGTATCAAATTGTTGATACTTGCAGCTGTTTTTGGTATTGCATAATGGACTTGTTGCCGGTACCTAGTTGCATCATATTTTGGCAATAATAAATATTTCTGTGCGTATAAACATCTATATGGTCGCACTGGAGATTGGATTTAAGATTGTATAGATTTTGATTAGGTCTGAGCCTTCTCTTCGTGGGCAGATACGGTGGACTCAGTGAAGGACGCGCTTGGGAAATTTGGCAAGAAGGCAGCTGAGGCAACTAAGAAGGGGCAGGACCTTGCTGGAAATATGTGGCAGCACTGTATATCTCTACCCATTATACATGTCCTGTTGTTCTTGTATCTGAAGATACCAGTTTATCATGAATTCGAATTGTTTCATTCTAGGACCAACCACCATTATGCAATTCTTCTCAAATCTGAAACTTAGCTGTGTAATTCCTTGGTTAACAAATCATAACATGGTGATCATCAATGCATTATGATCATTCATTTCTTTCTAATAGTCTTTCCCACCACAGTATCATTACGTTTGACATAAGTGAGATGTTCACAATTTAGTTCGATCACATTTCCTACTCATGTCTATATTAGTTATTATTAGGTATGAGGCCCTTAGAGATTACAAAGTATTCTTATATCTTTTAAAGCTTGTTGTGATTCCAGTTTATGAACTGAAGCTCGTTCCATTCCCAGTTTTTGCATTTAAGTTTAGTAGTTTCCCTGAATACCACTGCTTTTTGCAGTTTCATTTTCTTAGGTTTGTCCAATTTGGTGCAATTCTTTTCATTTTTTCCATATGAACAGTGAGAACAGGCCCTAGTTTTGCTGATGCTGCTGTCAGTAGAATTGCCCAAGGAACGAAAGTTCTGGCAGAAGGTGGTTATGAGAAGGTTTTCAGACAAAATTTTGAGACTGTTCCCGAGGAACAACTGTTGAGGTCATATGCTTGTTACTTGTCCACATCAGCTGGTCCAGTTATGGGCACTTTATATTTGTCCACAGCAAAGATTGGATTCTGCAGTGATAATCCGCTTTCTTATAAAGTTGGTGATGAGACTCAATGGAGTTACTACAAGGTTTGCTCTAATTGCCCTGATTCTTTCCTTTCCTCTCTGAGCTTCATATCCAAAAAGCATGTGCAGGATCTTTACTTGCTTTCCTGGGGTGGGGATCGTGGTCTATTGATTTCATTTAAATGTTACATCTTTAGCTACTGTTGTTGGTTGATGTGTGCACTCTTCCAACATTGAAATATATGTTATTGTGATCTGTATAGCGCACAGCTTATCTCTTGGTAGATGCATATTTATAATTGTGTAAAAGAGAGTTTCTAGAGTTTCTGAAAATGGTGGAATCCTATTCAACGAAAAGAAAGAAAGAAAGAAAATGTTGGAATACTTTGATTCAGAGACTTTTCAGTAAAATTATCCTGCTTGTCCAATGTGATGTCTTTTTTTACTAAATTTCCTTTCAACCATCATGGTCATCCTTGTTAAATTCTGTAGTCCCCTTAAAAACTTGTGGCCCTGATGATTTATAGTACTGTCCCCTTCCTTTCATTCACACAGGTGGTCATTCCACGACATCATTTGAAGGCAGTGAACCCATCGACGAGCAGAGTCAATCAAGCTGAAAAGTATATCCAAGTTATCTCCATCGATAACCATGAATTCTGGTTCATGGGCTTTGTCCACTATGACAGTGCTGCCAAGAACCTTCAAGAAGCAGCTCCAGCCAATGCCTTATAACTTTTCAATATTATGGTTGCCGTCGCCATAAGATTCTGATCGATATTGGGCTGCACCCGCCGTTATCATTTGTAGAAGCAGAACCATAGTATGCTTCATGCTCTTCCTTTGATAGACCTGAAGTCTGCATGTATAAACGCCTTCATGGTTTGTTCCTCTGTGGGATAAGGTGTCTGTGTCTTTGTTCAGGGTTTTGATAGACTTTTCATATTCGTGAATTCGGTCGACGAACGGGGATTTGCTCTTGTAGTATTGGTTTGTGTTCATCGGTAATATACTCACATTTGTTCCTTTGATGACATCCGCTAAACACAGCGAACCCAGGATGGACGCCCGAGTTTCATGTCTGCGAGGTCCGTTCCATGTTACGAACTCGGCAACAGTATCGATTGTGAATCTGGTATGAATTCATAGTGGGCGGAGACTCATAGATTGTCTAATGCATCGAGGAAATGAATTAGTGGCACACGGGCGATCGGGTGACTGTGTCACAGCGCACGAGAGGACATCTCCTCCTGATCGCGGCACCGCACGCACTTTCTTTAGTCATTATGCAGCACACTAATCCATGATTCTCTCCCTAATATGGGCAATCAATTACCACTAATCTTGTTTTTTAAAAAGGTCCACGATCGTGAGAAAAGAATAATAAATGTAATTATGAGAAATAAGAAGACTTAGCACAACAGTATTCCCCCTTATTGCAAGTCCAATTGTAATTAATTTGTGATATTGTATTCCTCCTGTCAATTGCATTTTCCCTCGGGCGCCTCCCAGGTCCACAGAGAGGTTAATATAATAACATAAATACAAATGGTACGTAGTCTTGCCCTTTTCTTCTCCACCTCCCCCAACATGAGTGGCCCACGAAACACCTCTGATGGGAGAGTCTCAGGTTCATCTGTATCCCGTGATTGACTCCACAGACAATATACAAAATATTGATGAAAATAATAATAATAATAATAAGAGAAAATGGCCGATAGTCATTCAATTTTTAATCGGTCACCATATCAGTCATCTAACTTTTGATCAGTTATCATCTAATTTTTTATCAGTTATCATGTTAGTGCTCCAATTTTTCTAATCACCATTTTAATCTAACATTTGCCAAATTCTCATCAAAATGGTCTGGCCATCAACGGCGTTATACGTCGGTTCACAAAAATATGACACGACCATCTATATAGCTAGATGTTATCTTACGTGACAATAAAAATATTATTTATTTGTACGTATTAAATAAAATGATCACGGATGATAAAAATGAATTTCTTCTTACTACTGGTCTCCACCTCACCTTAAATTAGAAATGTTAAATGGATCGGGATGGCCTGTAATTGGACCGTCCAAACCTGGAATCGGCCGGTACCATTGCTAACCTAGCACAAAATCGCTCTTATTGGGTTGGGAGTAGTTACAGGTCAGTTCAAAAATATGGACTCATTGAACTATAATTGGCACATACAGTTACCCCGCCCGGCCTGAAATCATTGAAAATTGGCCTAGACCTCCAAAATCCTGCAAATCAACTGTTGGATTTTGTGGTGCCAACTGAAGATTTTTGTAAAAATTAAAAAAGATAGACTGTTCATGGGCCAAATCGGCATGAACCTTGAACCAGCCCGTTTATAAACAATTCTGAGCCGATTCATGTTTATATGAACTGTAATCCATAACTGGACCGACCCGTTTGTTTAACAGGCCAAACCGTAACTGGGCCAAACGGTTTCAGGCTCATTTTGAACCAGTCCAAACCGCACTTTTAATGTAACTATGTCACAATTTCGTGAACGAGAAAATAACGCCGTTGATGGCTGAACTATTCTAATGGGGATTTAGCAAATATTGAATCAAGATTGTGGCTAGAAAATTTAGGACTGAAATGGTGGTTAGCCAAAAAGTGAATAAGGATTTTCGTAGTTTTCTCATGAGAAAAAAAATAGAGGAAAAAAAAATCGGCAAGAACTTGTCAAGGAAGGAATGTCCCAATCAGCAACACCCCACCCCACACCCCTTCAATTATTTTTATCGTCTCTGGCAGCTATATCAAATTATATCCACAATATACAACCGCAATGGCTTTCGCACCCACACAGTTTGACAAATCCTATAAATTACATGCAGATGCCCCCATGCCTCTGCCACAAGAGGGCCACCAAACATGTTCGTAAGATTCCTTGCCCTTGTGACCTGCTCTGTCTATCTGTCCGTCCGTCCGTCTGTCTCCCTCCCTATCTAACTTTTATGGAGCTGTCTGAGACAAGAGGAGAGTGTTGCATGTGTGGGGATTATGGCTTATCCGAGGAGCTCTTCCAGTGCAAGGTCTGCCGATTCAGGTCCCAGCACAGGTCGGTCAAGAACTCTTCCACTAATCTGTAAACAAATCATAAATCTCCTCCGGTGCAGGCCCGGATAAACGGGGAAAACGCATTTTTGAGAATTCCCTGTCATAAGACATCTCCTGTTGTTGGTACCTCTCTGTAGATCCACGGAAGAAGATATCTGATCTGAGAGTAAAATCTTGTATCGAGTTTTGATCGGATGGAATTGGCGTGCAAGCGCTTAATCTTGTAGGTCGATCCCTTTCCGATCCACCGAGGCGAGCGTTGCTTCGGTATAGAAAAAGATGTGATTGTTCCAAAGTACCCGAGCCTTTTTCTTTCCTCAAGGGCTTGTAGTGTCTGATCTGATTGGGCATAATTCTCTGCAGATATTGCAGCAATCTCTACCCAAAGGCGGAGTCTTACCGGGTCTGCAACTGGTGTTTGAGGCGACAGCAGGAGAAGTCAGCAGCCCCCAATTCATCAGATTCTTCTTCGCTATCGAGCAAGAAGGGCAGCGGCGAAGGGGAGGGAGTCGAGAAGAGGAAAGGCAGTGAACCCGATGGCCGAGAGGGTCAAAACCGGGAGATGATGCTGGGCCAAAGGACGAGTGGCTCCAAGGAGCCTTTCCCGGAGAGGGCCTTCAAGAAGAGGATCATTACGAGAAGGGAGCTGGAGGAGAAGCTCAGAAGGACAAGAGGAGAGGAGATGTCGAAGCAGCAACATGGGTTCAGGAACAAGGTGAGGAGGTACAAGCTTCTGGATGAGGTCTCCAGCTGATAAAACGATGATGAATCGAATCCGACCATATATGTCAATTACTTGTATATAGTCAAAGACGCTTCTGTCGAGATCTAAGGGCTTTGCTTGGATCCCCTAAAAGTCATCGGTAGGTAGCACGTAGAAGAGGCTGCAGAAACAGCCTGGAAGTTTTGGTGACTCAAACTGTTGTCTCTTTACGCTATTCACATGCTTATAATATTCCACAGTTGATCGTGACAGAATCCATAAACCGAACCTGAATCCCTTAAGAAATCCGATATGCAATCAGTAGCCGAGGATTACATTTGTCGCCGGATGACAATCCTGATTTACCAGTACCATATGCCCGACACAAATATAGTGTTGTGACTGAATTCGTGATCATCAGCTAGTGAGAGTTCATGGACCTCTTTGGCAATATATAAAGAATGATGAATATATAGTATTTTTTTGGCAAAATTTTCCATTACTTCCAAAAAAAAATCCAATTTTCAATTACAGTTGCCTGTCCTCTGCCTGATTTCCACTATCTGTATATATAGTATTGATCTTTTTCTTATAGACAGAAGTTTGAACTTTGGGCAATTGTTGCCCTCTCTCTGTGTATCTGTGGAGTTCGTTGATTTTCCCGGGTAGGTGATGATGAATGGCAAGGAGGGTGGCTCTCCGAGGCAGTATCCGTCTGCGCTAGCTTCCCACAACCTCGTCCTAAGGGACCCATTAGCCTTCTGGGACACTCTCCGGCGGTTCCATTTCTTCATGGGCACCAAGTTCATGTAAGCCAAGAAGGAAAGAAGAAATAAAAGATCCATCTCCTCTCTTGTATTCTCAATTTTCGATCGGATGCCTTTTCATCAGTAAAAAAGATACATGTAAAAAAAAAAGAGAGGCCTTTCTAGCTGTCGCCATTTATAGTCAATTTCCTTTCGCAGGAGAACTTGTTTTCCTACCCTTGAACTTGATCCAAGTGATAATGTCCAGCCGATCACCCAATCTGGATTTCTTGATTCAGATGTTAAAAAAATTTTAGGATGGAGAGATTGTGGAGATAGTTTGTAGCATTTTGTGTCTTCTACTCTTTTGTTTTTCTTCCTCAACATATCCACCTGTACTTTGTGCATCCTCACTCTGCTTTCCGGTCAAACTAGTCTAAAAGGATTCCTGTGATTGATCGGAAGAAACTTGATTTGCACCTTCTGTATGTAGAGGTTACTAGCAGGGGTGGTTATGAAAAGGTTGGACTCCTGTCTCATCCCTCCACTGTGGAAATATGTAAACCCATGGTCCCTGTAAAAATGCAGAACTGTTTGATGTTCAAATCTCTTACATGTAGGTTCTCGCGGAGAAGAAAAAGAGGGAAGTGGGGAACGTGTTCCGGTTCGGCCCCAAGACGACAAGCATTTCTTTTGTGCTGAAGAAGCGTTACTTCTGCCTTCTGTTTCACTACGAACAGGTTGACTTCTTTAACCATCAGGGACCGCTTCGTGCACCTTCATCAGGTCATTATGATAATCTTCTTCTCCTCTGTCATTCTTAGTTCTTAAATTTTACTTTCAATGGCCAGATTTTTATTTTTCCCTCTTGTTTTGACAGCTCCTGAGATTTTGTATGAGCCTAAGATGTTGACGGACTGCTCCTCCAATGATAAATCAGATTGTGCTGATTCTGCAGGATCAGGTGAGCCGTATCTGCCAGTTGATCTTTATTGAATGGTCATGTCAGCAAAGATCACCAATTTCTGTAAGACATCAGAGCAAAAATCATGTAGAATTTGAAAGTGTCTGCTAGGTATAACATTCAGCTGCATGTCCGGTTTTGTTCGGGTGTGCATGGCAAACCAGGACAACTTCTCCAGCCACTCAGTGAATCCACAATCACCAATATCTCTTCCTTCCCTTTCTCAAACACCATTCACCCTATTCAAGTCTGTCATTAAAACAACCTTATCATCATCAGCTTCATCCTTTTCCTTGTCATCAACCTGACTATGATCTGGTTTTCTGAAACACTATTCTTGTGGGTCAATCAGGTTTTTCAGCTATCGGGATAATTTATGGAAAATTCGACTCTGGATACCTGGTGTCCGTGAAACTTGGCTTGGAGATCCTAAAGGGTGTGCTGTTTCGCCCAAGGGGTCAATCTCGCTCGCCTTCCGATGGTCTTAATCAGTCGGACACTTTTGTGTCTTTTACTCATACAACTCGGTGCGGGCAAATGAGGAGGAGGAGGAGATTCTAACCACCCAAAGCCCGATAGGAGTGGCTACAATTTCTTCTTTGCTGAGAAGCATTGCAAACTCAAGCCCCTATATCCTATTAAGGACACGGAGATCACAAGGATGATTGACGAACTCTGGATCAAGCTCAGCCCTGAAGAGAGGATCGTAACTAATCACTCCAGTTCAATTCCTTTCAAGCTTGAATATATCTGCAAATTAATTATTCGTTTGAGAATGATGACTTATCCAAGATCGGAGCCGATATAAACTGAAACTATGGATGTCGAGTTTATATTGGCTTCGAGGAAGGACCATTGAGTTAGCTGGCTGGTCTTAGAGCAACCTGTTAATTCTTAGATGGACTAGATCAAGATGTTACTGTTTTATTTGATGAATCTGAGGTCTAGGATCCTAGTCAAGTCTGTGTTCTAATGCGAGCTATATTTGGTTTTACAGGTTTATCAAAAGAGCGGATTGAAAGACAAGGAAAGGTACAAGAGAGAACTGCAAGAGTACGAGGCAAAGTTGATGCTAAGGAGGAGCTCAGAAGCTACTGCAAGTCCCGAACCATCAAATGCAGAAGCAGAAGAGACACCTAGGACTGACTGTCCTTTAGAAACATTGGACAACATAAAATGGCCTCTTTCTTCCACGTTCTTACTATTACCCTTCTTGTTCTTAGGTCTTCTGGTTCCACTTTGATATAAAAATGTTTCTGGCATCATTAGTTCAAGTCGAAATTCATTGTAATTCTTCCACCGCTGATATCCAAATCTTGAAATCTGCATTCTACCGACCCTAAGACTAAAATTTCCAGCTTCATGCCCGTGGACAAGAATTGAGAAAAAAAAAATATTGCCATCTAATTCTCCTTTAGCATCTTGAAGAGTTCTGCAGGAGTCACAGCAATCTTATTTAGAGCAATTTGCCAAAGCTTGCCTTGAAGATAACAAACTTATCAAACCAAAGACTAGGAACCCGGCTAGGGTCCACTCGACATGAAGAACAAAACTAAATGCAATAAAACTGTAAACTCCAGCAAGCCCATCATTCCTTCTTCGTTCTTACCTCAAGTCCCCTTCTGCTGCATCATCTCAACGACCTTCTTCCACGACTCCCTGCTCGAGATCTCCTCCCACCACCGGCCAACATTCTTCCTGGATCCGAACATTGCATCGGCCCTGTTCCCAGACGTGACCAGGTAGTGCGTATTGGGTAGGTGGGAGAGGTCAGCCAAAGTGAACTCGTCCCCAGCCAGGAACCGGCTGCTCCCTAGCCGCCCTTCATACACGTCTAGCACCTTCGCCAGCTTCTCCTCGTTCTGTTTTATCAGCCCCTCGTCCTGCTTTATCCCCATCCTCGGCGCGAATGCCAGCTGGAACACAAGGGCCGAGCTCGGCGGATTGTAGCTCTGCCCCTCCGCCTCCAACCACTGGTCTATCGATGCCTTTACCAGCGGGTTCGTCGCGTACAGCCCCTTGTTCCCTCTGTCCGCGTGCTTGTCGCATATGTACCGACAGATGGCTCTCGACTCTGGAAAACGTAAAAATCTAAATCCCTTAATTGAACCAGCATCATTTCTATCTAATTCCGACAGTAGAAAGCTCGTGGGAAAGTTTTTTTTTTTCTTTTTGTTAATTTGTTTTACCAAATAGAGTGATTTCATCGTCTTGGAAAGCAGGAACTTGGCCGAAGGGTTGGATACTGAGGTAATCGGGTTTCTTGTGCTCGCCTTTGGCCATGTTGACTGGGAGGATCTGGAACCCGACGTCTTTCTCGAGCAGGCAGGCGAGGACCCTCGACACGGCGGTGGATAGAGGGGGCCCGTGCACTTTCACCGGAGCTGCCATTGCTGAGAGAGGTGGGAGGAGGTAGGGGAAGAAGATGTGGTATGGATCTGTCAAAGCCTATCTAATTCCATTATATGCGTCATGGGATATTCCCCGTCAAAGCCGACTTATCCCTCCTTTCCTCGGTGGGAGGTTGAGAGTAGGTGAGCAGGGTCCACCCGGTCCAGTGGGAAATTAACGGGACATCGTTCGTTTCCTGGTTCGCTATAATGGAATTGGCTCCATCTCTTCGACCTCACCCCAATTCCAGTAAATGTTTTGACAAGAATACAAGGATAAACTGTATGGAATTGAATTCCGGAGGACTAAACCAATACCGGGTCGAGTCGATTTCCACCAAGGCTCTCCTTCTAGATGTAAGAAATTCCGGTTCCAAATTCGAACTACAGATATTTTATACTGTAATATCAATTTGCGATATTCTGTCAAGAGAAATGCATCAGCATCCGTGGTTCAGTCCATGTCGCAGCAGGAAATTTCTGCTCATGATGGACGAGTAGTAGATGACAGACAACATACAAGTCTCCGAAGAAACCTTTATGGTAAACATTATTTAGGGAACAACAGTCTCGATGGATAGCTTAAAAGGATATGAACGAACTTCCCTGCACTTGGCCCATAATGAATTGCATAAATCATAGAAAGCTTCGAAAATCTTTCCGGGTGAGGAACAGGGAGGGATCCCTATGTCGTCAGGGCATCAGGGAGCGTTGTCGGACATCCCAGCACCTTTCCTCCAACATCGGGGAAGGTCTCCTGTCCAGGCAAAGGCCCCACCTTACCGTTGACATCAATCTCTACAGGATATCTGAGGAGATGGCCCTGCAATCTCGTGAATTCCTCGGCGGTGAACCTTTTCCAGTTGTCTTGGGCTATCTGGTTCACACTCCTCACGCAGGACAGATGTTCGGGTTCCTTAAAGCAATCCTGCAGCATCCCCAAGTGCTCTGCCCACAACGACATTCTATACCCATAAACCTGCACATAATCAACTTGAATCGTATTGTTCTTTCTGCTGCTTCTCTTCTTACTGCTATTACTAACTAGTACTACTGTCCTTGTCGTAATTATCATTATTTGCATTTGTGGAAAGCAGTTCTTAGCAGAGCTAATCTATGCCTGACGAACCACAGAAGCTATGAAGCCCATGTTTAACCCCTCGACATCCTCACATGAGGAGTCACTGAATGTTCGAAGTTTGCTTTGGATAAGAGTTATAAAGGAAAACAAGAAATCTTATGTTAAGGCACAGAGATGCAAGACCTTGCCATGCGGTCGTTTGTTTTCCTCTCCTCGTGTATGATAGGGCTGATAGGCACCCATTGCAATCTCAGTGTCTCTGGAGCCGGCCATGGAACGCTCGTTAATATTTGCCGATCCTATTATAACATACTCGTCATCCACTATCATTCCCTTTGCATGGACATATATCATAAACCGTTGAAACTTCTGAGAAAACGAAACCTGGACAAAAGAAAATTTATAATGGAAAAAAAGAGAATGATCTGCAGAAGTTTATTTTATTTAGGTGGATAAAGTTTACTGAAATTGTAGAAGAAGATTATACTACTTAAATCTCACAAGTTCTACTTACTGTGGTGTTGCCATTTGGTGTCTGATCGGCTTTGTGGTCCGACTTCTCCTCGGGCAGTTCTTCACGATTCCCAAGGCAGTAAAAGTTTAGGTAGTCACATGGATGAGAATGCTCGTGATTATTAGAGGATTCCAATGCCTCTGCTATGATTTCATACATCATCTGCATTGTCTGTCCCTGAAAAGTCAACCTTGAGAACAGTCAAAACCGACACTGAGGTGCTTGATTTAATCTAAGCATGCACCAAAATGCTGACTCGGACGAGCTACTGACTTACCTGCCAATAGAGGATTGCTTGAACAGAAGCGGAGGAAGGCACTCCCTCAGGCCACATTGGTATTACGACATAGACAGCAAATCTTTCATTTGCTTTAATTTTACTCGCAATCTTTAGTGCTAGTTCCATTGGGATCAGATTATCAGCACCTGTACAATCAAATGGATATACTCACTCACACAATTAAAAGTCATCAAACAAGACCAGCTGAAGCAAAAAAAGACAAACAAGTTTCTAAAGGCAGTGTGGGATATGGCAATGGACCTGCATTTTTGTAAGAGGACCAAGCATACGAGGATCCAAGAAAGTACTGGTTCTCGATATAAATGAAGTTCTGTGCAGATCTGATTGCTTGAATATAAGCTGTCTGAATACTCTTATCTATCACCAAGTCTTTTGCACAAACGAGGTTCTGAAAGATGAGAGAATAAGATAGGACTCAGTGATTGTTCTTAGAGTGCAATTTATGGGTATGGATAATCAGTTTCTGCTAGTAAGAATTTAACCAGATACTCTGCAGCCAAAACATCTTTAGGGAAGCCTTGAACTGAACCGGAATCAATTGACCGGAAAATCTGTGGATGACAGAGGAACTACGGTTACTCTGGGATGCTGAGAAAAATCAAACTTGGGTATGTTGCACGTAGTAAAATTTCATATGATTACCTGAACATGCCATTTTTCAGGATCATCCTCCCTAGAAACCCATAAACTGGGATCATCTACTGGGATTGATGGAGAAGGGCTCACTATCCACGAGATACGCTCCAGCTTTATTAGAGCATCATCATGCCAATGGGTAACTTTCTTGAAACGTTCTCTGAACTCCGACCAGGTTGTTGCCCTTCTCCAACGCTGTTCAAAGTTCTTTAGCACATCGTAAGCAGCAGGACCCTCAACCTTGCAGTGCAAGTCATGCCATGGTTGTCTTGGGCCCTTGGTCCCAGCCTGTATTGCAAGACAAGAATCTCAAGATCACAAATCTAGTGATTTGATTCGAATTTAGGATCTTCTGCTGCTCAGCCTCAGTCCGAGTACAATTTAATGCATGTAGCACCTATGGTTTAGCAATTTACATCCGAGTGATTACTTCTCCACAACAAACAGTAGTCAGCTGCATTTATATTGCCAACTATTATCAGAAAACCATTCTTCCTTTAAATCATAACCGCACAACAAATTCCCTCAGTGCTATATGATGGACACTCACAGAAAAGGTGGGATTATGATAGTCATTTTCGAAAACAGTGTCCAGATCCCGGAAAAGCTGGTGTTCAGGAGTATCGTAGCGGCCATCACAAAGGTCCAGGCCTCCTATAAAAGCAGTTATTTTCCTGTTGTTTCCATGTGCTTGTGTGTCCACGATCACACATTTCTGGTGATGAGTAAAGAGAGTCCCAACAACCTGAAATTTACAAAACCAAAACACTTGTTAACATGAAAATGGTCCAGTGTTCTTGGTAGTACAAGTAAGAATGTTTCTTTCCAGTAACTGCTTCAAGTCAGAAGAATGAAAGGCTGCCAATTCTTTCAAGTCAGCTTTATAAAGCAGGCATAAAATGAAATGAAATAAAGTAGTTGATCCGCATTTTATGTTGACATCTACCAATTCCAGAATCCAGATGCCCTTCATATGCTCTTTTGTGCCTAGGACGCGCAAAAATCTCGTAAAAATAATGAAACTTTAGATTATGAGTCTATAACCTTCACAGGTAATAGATTATGCTCATGAAGGCAGTGACAAGAAGAGAATTTCTATCACCGTGTTCAAGGCTAGAAATAGTATGGTGTGGCATTAACATAAAAGAAGTGCACGAGTAATTCTGGATGGCAGTATAATTAGGCATGCCTGTTTCTTGAAAATGCTAAGCTTACTGCTTGCATAGCGTGGTGACAGCACGCAGTTAACAGATGAATGCTTGAAGAACTTCCGAGTCTCTTCATCATGGGTCTGCATCACTCCCTCCTGCAGAAGGTACAGGAAAACAATAACAGTCCAATATTATGTTCAGTATATATCCACCAAAGCAACGTCTTAAGTCTCTCAGAAACTTATCTCGGATATGTCAATGATCAATCAAATACAACACGTTATCCAGACTTGAAACTCGAAGCTGAAATATGAGCTGATAAGCCACTGAGTCAATTCTAATTCTATTATACCAAGAAGTCAGCAGGGACAGCTAAATAGGAGTACCAGTACAGTGTCAGCAGTTGAAAGTTGAGACTGGTTTACCGTTTTGATGAAGAAGTTGCTGTGAGAGGTCTTGTCATCCCAGACCAAGAGCAGAACCCTCACTCCTTCCTGGGACTTATACTTCAAAAGCTCCCCCAGGTTCAGATTCCCACCGTCGGGAACTTCCCTTTTGGGCTCCCTCATTAACTTCACCTTGTGATAAACCGACCATCCCACGATATAGACCAAATGATGTGCCTCCAGAATCGCGTGGCAGATATCTTCCCAGCAGTTCTCATGCTCGAACAGCTTCCCATCATCGAGCTTGATCTCAGGCAAATGAGAATCTGCTACATGGGCATCCTGGTACAGGGTCACGGACCCACCGTGCCTCACTGGAAAGTAGCAGTTCTCAATCCCGAAGTTATCTGGCTCTACCCGAAAGCCTCTCGTGTACAGGGGGCTGTCCTCGCAGGGAATGAATCTCATCTCGAGGTAGAGAGCGCAGTCAGGCTTTGGGGGTTTGCCGTTGGGTCCGATGATTGGGAACCACCCAGCAATTGGCTTCCCAGAGATCAGGTCCTTGCTCGCAGGGACAGCAGCGACACCAATCATGTCCGCGCCAAATATGTCGTCATCCTTCACGTGGAACTCAATGTGTACCGCGGGGTGGGCCAGAGGGATCCTGAACCGCTCGTTCCAGGCAGGGTCCTGCGAGTTGGTGATCACACGGGTGCGGGCCACTGTGGCACCCGAAATGCAGACAGCCACGTAGGGGTCGCTGGTAATGATCTTGTGGCGGTGACGCTGCTGGCGGCGAGATCCCGAGAAGGGGTTGCGGCAGGAGTCGAAGGCAGTGAAGCAGCGTCGTAGCCGCTCGGAGACGAGGTCCATATTGGGGAGGCACCTGGCCTCCACGATCTTCAGCTGGAGGTCGCCGTGGAGGAGTACCGCGGGGGACGGGGAGTCGGGTGTTGATTGGTCTTCCGCCATTGAAAGGGGGTCTCTTCCTTCCTCGACTCAAGTCTATGTGCCTCCGATCAGAATAGGGAACGGTTACTGATGAGACGTGAGAACTCCGAGGTTCAGTGTCCTGTCAAGTCGGCAAAGACCGTGTAAAGTAAATTGGAAAATGGAAAGAAAGTCAGGGCTGGATCACCCGTCCATTCAAAGAGAGTTGCTAACAACTTTTGGCGGCTGGGTTGACTAAAATCTCTCTCCTTTCCCACATAGGAAGACAGCCCCACCAATCCTCCCTCCTTCTAGCGCAATCCCAATCAAGACTTAGAAGAGAAGACCGAGAAAACGTTTTGCAAGTCCGAACAGACCTAAACTTGTAAGGAAATCTGACGAAAAATGTCAAATTCAATTCTTAGTGACCAAGTTTCATGAACTCATTACTTATTTCCTCCTTTAAAAGAATAAAAAGAAAAAAAAACTGAAACCCTCATCCACGTTATCGATCTGGCACTGGCAGCAACTGAGGTTGCTCATGTGGAGGCCAAGGAGAGAAGTATGGGAGAATCAGATACAGGTGGCGCCAGCTCTTCCAGCCGCCCAATCTCGGGCATCGACACCTACAGATTCGAACCATCTTACTTTAGATATTACTAAGACCCCCAGTGTTAATAATATATGTTTGAAGGCTTACTTGCCGTGATCCTCGATCCATAGCTCAGTTTTGGTTCAGTCCCGAGCTTCCCTTTTGTTCTGCGCCACCCCGACCCTTGCACGACAGTTGTTGACTGGGGGAAGAAGTGGTACATGAGAGATCATCAAGGTGGGGACAAACGTGAAACCAATAACTCTCGCGCTCCAGAATAATTTAGGGGAGGTCAAATTAAGATTCCTGGGTGCAGCAATCCGCAGCTTCGCCTAGCAGCATGACGCTGGCCCGACCGCCCTCATATTATACTATCATATATATCGCATCTATTAATTCGTCCCACGTAACTCTATGAGGGGTTTTAGCAATCCGTTCCATAATTCCTTTGATCATGATAGTGAAATAGTAACGTGAATGAAGGGGTAACAGCCGATCGCTCTACCACTGCTCTTGCAGTCAGCCTACACCGCCCACCGCCCCTCTCCCTAGCCGAATTAAAAAGATTATAAATTTGTGGCAGGTCAGAATTCAAGAAAACTTAAGAGAGTAAAGCGTCAATTCGATGTTACGTAATAAGGTAATTTGATTAAAGAATGAAAATTAATATAAGATAACTCGATGTTAGGGTTTGATCTTATGTTGCCACCGTTGTTACGGTCTTACGTTCATTCAGAGCTCTCAACTTCTCTTCTAAGGCCATTGCTGGCCCTGTCCACATTGACTGGTGGGCTCTTTTTTTTTTTTTTTAATGCCATGTTTGTTATTCAACAGAACGGGATCGAAGTGTGAAATCTCTCCACATGAGAATCAACATTTTCTAACACTGTGTCTAAGAAATTAAATGTTTTTAGTCAGTCGAAAGTGATACTTTGGATTTATGTGAAATTAAATGTATATCATGCTGCGGTTACACAAAACAAAAAGAAGAAGAAAAGAAAAGGGAATCTTGGAATCCCACAAATCTAAGTGAATTTTCAATCTGAATCGAGAAGGGTGCCGACCGCCCATTAATCATCCAAGAGGAAATGTGATCAATTTTCTCATCCCATCTAGAACCGGTCTTTAAACATAAGATAGATACTATTGGGCTTCTGTGCTTTGTCTGGTTTCATGTTGGGTGCCATACAAATCCGATTGCTCGAGGAAATGGTTTTGCCGACCGTCTCTCGGCCTCGGCCCATGTTACACACAATCCACAGCCCATATAACACAACCCCAACAAAATCAGGGGAACTCGTTTACTAACAATTGACCACAGTTCTGACATGTTGACTGATGTATTTCTAAGTGAAAACATGATGCTTTCTTCGGCTTAATGACTGATATTAATCGTGTTTTCAGTAAGTTTTGAACATAAAATCTAGTTTTTGGTAGGCGAGTAAGTACTTTACATTCCTCTCTACTAAATTCAAAGCCTTGACAATCATGGGCAAAATAAAATCAAGCTGAAAGTAAACAGAATGTGTGGACGAAATGAACCTTAGAACCTTAGAACGAGCAAACGAGTGGATATCATCTCCCTCCCACCTCCCCAGTTGATAGCACCAAGCTAATCCCACAGCATTCCTCCGACAATGGCTTCCTTCACAGCATCGCTCTCCAACCCTGCTTCTCCCCTCCTCCAAACGTCTACTACTACTGCTACTAGAGCTTATGGTCCCCGATCCTTCACTTCCCGGGGCTTATACTTTGCCGCCCCGAGACCTTCCTGCCAGAGCCTGCAGGGGACCCGCAGCCGCAGCAGTGCTGGGGTCCTCGTGACGAGGGCGATGGCAGGGGCGCCCTCGGCGGCGGCAGGGAAGAAGGCGAACCATGAAAGGGTGCGGCGGGTGCGCAGCATAGAGGAGTTCGACGCTGCGCTCCATGCGGCCAAGAACAGGCTGGTGGTGGTGGAGTTTGCGGCCAGCGACAGCGACCAGAGCAACCAGATCTACCCCTTCATGGTGGAACTCAGCCGAACCTGCGCCGACGTGGACTTCCTGCTCGTCATGGAGGACGAGTCGGAGGCCACGCGGGCCCTCTGCGAGCGTGAGAAGATCGACAAGGTCCCTCACTTCAGCTTCTACAAGGGCATGGAGAAGATTCACGAGGAAGAAGGTGACTCATTGAAATTAGCACTTGTTACAATGATTGAAAACAGCTAATGATTATTCACATCACTTACTTGACATATAATAATTCTGTATAAGCATTATGTGTCTGCTTTAACGCCACCAGAAAGTGCATAAAGCTCAAGCTCCAGATTATAATTTGTTGAACTACGAGTTTATTATTAAAGGAATTCAGCATGTCATCGTGCCCGCAGTCTTGGGGTCTTTGTCAGGTAGCCCCATCTGCCTCTTTTGTGCAATTTCTATGTGTTATAGGCATCAATTGGTCAGTTCTCCAAAGAAAAATTGAGATTGCTAGAACATTTCAATCAACTGGAAAGTATTGGGAGTGAGTTCGATCAAGTTTGAGTTCGATGCAGTGATGCAAGCACACTTGATTTAAAATCAATGGGTTTTTGGCTCGATTTTTTACCATAACTGAAAGACTTCCTACACACAATTGATTCAGCTTTGCTGTCGCCTAGTAGCATTCATAATATTTGGGAGATAATATATCATGAAATAAGATGTGATTTCGCCTTGGATTTGTTTGAATCGAATCATACAGCGATCGGACCGGACCAGCTGATGGGGGACGTGCTGTACTACGGGGACAGCCACTCGGCGGTGGAGCAGCTGCACTCGAGGGAGGACGTGGAGAAGCTGATAGAGGACCACAAGGCCGACCACAAGCTCATCGTCCTCGACGTGGGTCTGAAGCACTGCGGCCCCTGTGTCAAGGTCTACCCCACCGTCGTCAAGCTCTCGAGGCAGATGTCCGACACGGTCGTGTTCGCCCGGATGAACGGGGATGAGAACGACAGCTGCATGCGGTTCCTCAGGGACATGAACGTCGTGGAGGTTCCCACCTTCCTCTTCATCCGCGACGGCAAGATCAGCGGCCGGTACGTCGGCTCAGGCAAGGGCGAGCTCATCGGGGAGATCCTCAGATACCAGGGAGTCCGTATCACATACTGATAGTGATCCGTCTCCCGCATTGGGGGAACTGATATTGGATTTACTTAAAAAAAAAAAAAAAACTGTTGGGCCATCGGTTGGTGAACCTTGTGGATGTCATTAGTATGGGAGCTTGGCAATCAAATGGTGATGGCTAATTGAGCCATATTAGATCGTGTTGGCTGATGATGCGACGTTACATATATATTCCAGTCGTGGCTTCATTATCCGATTTAATCAGATAAGTAATGTATTGATGAACCTCAGATCTATTAATATCTTCCCTGGTGGGCATAACAGTAAAAGCAAAGATATTGACCATAAAATTTTTTATATCTATTTATTTTTCTATTTTTTCTATAATTTTCTAATATGCATCACATATGTGTATATATATATAATAATAAAATAACAAAAAAAGAAGTTGACAATAGAAAACTTAAGAAAAGGAATTAACGTTGTCAACGCGTCAGATTAAACATGGAGCAGCCCACAAAGTAATCCGCCAAACCACCAGCGCCGCACATGGACGAATCTGCCCCGTATTTGACCTCCATAAGCGCGCTCCAGTCTGCCCCCATAAAGACGGCCACACCTAAGGGGCAAAACCGGCATAACGGCCAACCGTCCCACCGATTTCCCACAAAACCTCTATCCTGCGACCTCTGTTATAAAAAACCCACCACCTCCCAAGACCGTAAGCCAGAGCCATAGAGAAAAATTACATCTCAGTGCGCTTTCTGTCGTTTCTCCTTTTGAAATTTAAATCTGTTCATCTCCTACAGTTTCACAGAAATCCGTATATATTGAATATCAAATGGAGTTGTCGGAGCTTCGATTTTCTGCGATCCTGAAGAGGCTGACGTTCTTCTTTCGATCTCTGTGGGTCCTGGTTGCGGCGCCGAAAATGGCCAAGGGGAAGTATCCGAGGGTGCAAGCTCTGAGGGCGACGAGGTACAGAGCGGTCCTGTTGCTGTTCCTGGGGCTGACTGTGGTCTTCCTGGTGCTGCTGGCGCTTGGTATCGTGTCGCTGCCCATCAGGAGCGAGGTCTCCCCGCCCGTTCATTTCAACCGGATCGCTCATTTCACCCCGATCACCGCCCCCAGGCGCCAAACGTCCGAGCGGTGAGGTTTCAGTTCGTGGCTTTTTATTCATTACCATCTTCCTAGTTCCTCCTCTGTTCTTGTTGGTTCTTGTGGATGACGGGTGTGAGATCTATGCAGGGGAAGTGAGGGGTTGGGGCAGAGAGGGAAGCAGTGGACTCAGGTGCTTTCGTGGGAGCCCAGAGCTTTTCTGTATCACAACTTCCTGGTCAGTTGTGTTCATTTATTCAGTTTTTATTGATATAATTTAGAGTTTTCCATTCAGTCAATCTAAATTCGGTTGTCTGTCACTTTGCTTCGTTCTCCCTCTTGCCAAATCGAAAATTGGCTGATTATTTGACTTTGATTTCTATCTGGGCCTCTCCATAAATCACTAAATCAGGCCCATTTTCACTTTACTCTCTCTGTTTTGATTGCGCAAATAACTCTAGATCCTGCCCCTATATGCAGTCCAAGGAAGAATGCGAGTACTTGGTCAGTCTGGCAAAGCCGCGCCTGGCGAAGTCAACTGTTGTCGACAGCAAAACCGGAGGAAGTCTCGATAGCGGGTCAGTATTTACGATCAGTTTAACTTGCATACGGTTTGCAACACGACTGCAATCAAGAACCCGCCAAGAATAAGAGTCAGATGGGCAGAGCTCTGATGGTGTTCATTTACTTGCAGCGTCCGTACGAGCCGCGGGATGTTCCTGAGCAGAGGACAGGATAAGATTATCAGAGCCATCGAGAAGAGGATTGCGGATTTCACCTTCATCCCCGTAGGTACGATGATTTCGACCTTCGCTCCTCTCTCGTGACACAGATATGGGATACCAGCCGAGAATTTAACTCTGGGAAGGATTTTGAACACTGAACTGACCGATGACTCGTTTTCGGATACGCCCACATGCAGAGAATGGGGAAGGGCTCCAGATTCTTCATTACGAATTCGGGCAGAAATACGAGCCCCATTTCGACTACTTCAGCGACCCCTTCAACACCAGGAATGGAGGACAACGCATGGCCACCATGCTTATGTATCTGTAAGATCGATTCACTGTCTCAGAAGAAATCTCACAATAGTCCTGCATCTCTCAAGATTTCCAGGGTCATTGGTTTTATTGGCTGATATGTGGTCTCATCTCTCGGTTGCTAAAACAGATCTGACGTTGAAGAAGGGGGAGAAACAGTTTTCCCGAATGCAAGAGCCAACTTCAGTGCCGTCCCCTGGTGGAACGAGTTATCCGACTGCGGGAAGGGGGGATTGGCCGTGAAACCAAAGATGGGGAACGCAGTGTTATTTTGGAGCACAAAACCAGACGGAACAGTCGACCCTGCGAGCTTGCACGGTTAGTACGAATGCTTAACGATCTCGTTTGGGATTCCTATACATACGGACTGTCCAATCTAGGAGGTATTTAAAACTTTTTTTTTTCCGGGTCTCGTCCAGGGAGCTGCCCGGTGATTAAAGGGGACAAGTGGTCTGCTCCGAAGTGGATGCATCTCGGAGAGTACAAGATCTAAGTAATCGTATCTGCAGGTTCTTCATCATCGCTCAGACAAGTCTTACCGTTCAGGTCTCGAACTAAATGGCATCAGTTCTCACATCTATTATTACTTGGACTATGCAGGGAAGGAACTGTATATAATGAGTATGCCAGAGATCACAGAGCAAGTTACTGATTGTATAAGCTCCTTCACACAACTTACCTCAAGATGGCATTTCTTCTTTCCTTTCTCATTTTCTCTTTATGTTCAGTACAGTTCGTGCATCTACACAATGGGTGCATTTGTGATTTGTAGACTTCTGAGACTGTTTGAAAGGCTATGATTCTTGACATTAGAAAAAAATATATATTAAGTCTCACTTTCAACACTGTCTACTTTTATCGCATTAACTTATAAGAATGCATGAATTATCTCAAGAGCAGACGAACTACAGCAAAGCTTTTCCCACTAAATGGAGCTCATTATATGGATCAACATGATCATGTCTTAGAGAAATATCCAACACTAAGGTATGTTATATGGCACCAAAAAGGGCGATGGAAAGACATGCCTCATTTGAGGATGTGTAAATAAGAATTTTTCTGCTCTTAATGCATCAATATGCTACTGGGTTGGGTGAAGACCCGATCCAATTAAGAGAAACTTGACAGAGCTCTGTTGTAGAAAGCAAACTTAAACTTGTATATCCATCACTTGGCGAAGGCTTAGCATCATAGAGAGGTGGTTAGTGCCTCTGAGAACATTTAACCCTTTAAGTCATTATAACTAGTGCTACCAAGCTGGCAATAATTTTAGCCGCTAAACAAGCAACATTTCCCCCCAGTTATAATTGGATTGCGAGAACATGACATATTGAAGAGCGTAGACAATCTTTATGTAAACATAATGCGAGCAATAAAGCAACTCTAGAGCAAGTTACCAAAAATTTGGCACAAACCCTGGGCTATAACACCTTCTCAGATCCTAGTTCTCGAAGCTGGGCCAATACCTCAGCAAAATCTTCAGGCGGTTGGCATGAAAAATGGATGTTCTTCCCTGTATGTGGATGTTCAAACCTACAAAGACAAAGTTCGCAGCGATAAGTTTATATGATGCAACCAAAGCAACACAAAGACCTAGACACACTGCAGTTTAGTTTCTAACCCTAAAGCCAGAGCATGGAGGCAAGGCCGCTCTAATTTAGAAACCATTTGGCAAAGCTTTCCCTGAGAAATATGCAGAGATCTGGGCTGAAGTAGGGACATAATCATGCCTCTGGTCCCTCCATAAACCTCATCTCCCAGTAAAGGAATTCCAATGTGCTTTGCGTGAGCACGGATCTACTTGAAGAAAAGAATGGTTTCATGAGGACAAAATAAGTATCAAGAATATATACATCTTAATTTTTTTTGGGAAAAAAAGGAAAAACTGGAACTTTCTTTTCGCATGAGAAAAGAGCCAATTCCAATAATTGCATGGACCATAAATATTCAGCAGAAATTTGACTAGGAACACTGAATCTCCAAAATTAACAGTAATGAGGTCATAAGTTAACACTGTGAAGTACCTGATGAGTACGGCCTGTTTCCAGTCTCCATTCCACAAGTGCTGAACTACTACCTCCCAGTACTTCAATTACCTTATACCTATCAGAAAGCACAAGAATAGATTATCGTGACATTTTAGATAATAATTGCTCTTTATGAATTCAGAGAAAATACAAACTCAAGGCATCTAGCAACAAAAAAACAAGAGAAAGCATAATCAACACATGAATCTCACTAATACGCTCACTCTCTAAAACCTACACAGTGCAATTACAGTATACCGATCCTAAAATGAAAAAGAAGATTTCATTTCCTTCAAAAAGTTAAATATTGACAGCAACTCAATATATTTCTTCACCCAGTTTGTCCACCAAAGTAGACTCTCGACATATATTTTGCACCTTGCTTCTATATGGTGGTTGAATTCAACCAGTTCAAAATAAAAAAGGAAACAGATTGAACAAATAACAAGGAAGACGCTTCATGTTGTGATAAATGGAACACTAAGCCTTCATATATCAAATAAATCAAAGCACATAATGAATCACCTACTAGCAGCATAACGAGCCAGTCCAGTAATGGTGGGACCTGGGATAGCAGCCATTCGAACCCGGTTTTTCACATCACGACCAATTGGAACCTCAACCCTTCCAGAGAGTGGAGATGGCACTCCACATGTAAGGCTGATGTAAACTCTCTGTATGGTGTGCAGCTTGAATTGTTTGGATAAATGGGCATGAGAATGCTCATTCTGCTGCCATCAATGTTTTATATACTAAGAAGAAGACATATCTAGGATTGAACCAGTAGCAGCAGAAGGGGAACTGAATAAGAGAAACAGTACCTTTGCAACAACCAGCAACCCACTGGTTCCTTTGTCTAATCTGTGCACGATACCAGGCCGTACAGAACCTCCATACAAATTAGAACTGCCACCGTGCGCAGAACTTTGATATGCAGTTAAGCTACTTGACTCATCATCACTGTCAAATGCATCTTCTGCTTCTGGAAGTTCTTTTTCTGAGAATGCAACAGTCGGAAGACTGCAGTGGTGAAGAATGGCATTTACAAGGGTTCCAAAGGCATTTCCTGGTGCTGGATGAACAACCTGGATCATAAGAAAACGATGCTCAGAACCTGATGATCTGGCCCAACAGTAGACAGCAGCGGATGAACTGGTTTGATTCCAATTCTCAGTCACAAATAAAAGAAAATGCCAACTTGTCGCAACAAAACAAAAAGGTTGGTCTTCATTGCTTACCATATGCGCAGGTTTGTTAACAACAAGAACATGCTCATCCTCAAACACTATGTCCAGAGGTATGTCTTCCGGTTCAGCCCTTAGAGGTTGCAATTCTGATATCGTGCAGCTAACCTTATCCCCAGCACGTACACCGTGGGAAACCTGAAAAGCAACCATTCTTGTCAAACAAATTAATGACTGATTGAACAGTTTCATCAAAGCCAAGTAGAAAAGACGACATGCATATCCCTGTGATACGTAAAACAAAATTCACGCACACACTCCGATTGGAAGCAGGAGTCATTGAGCTCTGGTTCCAGTTCAACTTAGCTTAATTTGAAAAGGATATCAATCTCGAGGAGAACATCGCACCCCAGCAACCGTAGAATGATTTAGGGGTAACGTAATTTCAATCTGAAAGACAAAAATGGATGTTACTTCACTGAAACTCAATCGATCTCAAAACCTTTTTGAAGCAACATTGAAAAAGTCGAAAAATTTGAGAGATGGTACAGAGCAATGTAGAAGGGAAAATATCTTCATATTCTCTAGTCCCTCGTAGAGGCTCACCTTATCGATCACGCGCCCATTGACAGTAACAAGCCCCGAGCGGATACTCGACTGCACACGAGCGCGGCTGATGCCTCGGATGCGAGAGGAGATCCAAGAATCGATCCTGAGCTTCCCAGCCTTCGTATCCACGGTCTCTACAAGGTTGACGCCGGCGAAGCCGCACGTCGGTTCAGAGCTGGAGTCGGCCCCATCGACGGAGTCGTCCGAGCTCTCCGCGAGTCCCGAACGAGCTCTGAGGACCCCTAGAGCTCTCGCCGAGACCGTGAACCGAGCTCCTGTAAGACGGCGCGGTAAGGAGACGGAGGAAATGGAAGAGCGGAAGGTGAGCAGCTCAGCTCGGTGAGACAGCATCCTCCTCCGGCATCCACAGCCCCCTCCGTGCCCAGCTAACGATAATGTATCATTCATCTGATCATTGGCCCAGCCGATCTTACATTTTGGGCCTGAGTTATCCTAACAGGCCCATCAGTCAAGATTCACTCTGCATCTATTGTATATATATATATATATATATACGTCAATATTTTGTTTATACATTATTTATTTTTATATTAATTTTTAATTTTTTTGTATGTTAATTCTTTTATAAGCACGTGATGTTATATTTTATTTACATATGAAACGCGAGGCCGGAAACAAGGTGGGTCCGGCCTGGTAGCCGCCTGTTCGTACAAGATTCTGTACGGCATCGTTTACCGAGCTCAACAAGAAACAAATTATATCTGACAACATAATTCTACGAACCTACTCATTATTGTAGTTGATCACCAATTTCATCGGAGGACCATCGGACTCATACGAGGTCATCGGGTATATATTTAAATAGCAGGCCAATGTTGAATTATTCGTGTACGAATCTAATCAAGTTGAATATTACATTATCATTATGTTAGGTGATTTTGTGTTCACACCACTGGCTTCCATTCACACGAGAATTGACATAAAGGTTCAAGACTAAGTATAGTAAAATTACCTACGAAATTCTGACCTAAAATTTTGGATGATTTTAAATCTAGAATAAAATAATAATAATAGCACATCCTTCGTAGTAATAAAAATATAATTTACAGCTAAAATTTTATTTAATTTTTGGGTAGAGAACCCAATTTAACTTGGTCACTTTCCATATGTACTTGGGTAGAGAAAGTATGAATCAAATTATAATAACAGTGATTAATTATATTAATTTTTTCTTATTTTATTATTATAAAATAATATAATTTAACATATTTATCATTTTTGTGAAGAAAATTTTTCACTATAAAAAATTACGGATAATATTCAAAATTTCATAACCACAAAGCGGATCAAAATTCCAAATGAATAATTATTGAAGAAAAAAGGGACGCAACTGAAGTAGGACTAAGACTTGTCCGTTGACGACTTTGACCGGAAGTAGCAACTGGAGGCCTCCTGTTTTTTCCTTCGCGGCAAATTCCTCCCGGGTTGCTTCCTAGTTCATAAGCTCTTCCGACTCAGACTGCGAGGTTGCGTTTCCCACAAGACACCTTAGCTCTTGAGTGGCGTGTTCAACCCAAACAGCGGAAATAAAAAGAGAGGGGAAGAACATAAGCTAAATCCTGTAGGGTGGAAGATGGAGTGTGCTCTCTGCTGTTGGCCGTCGTTAGGGGAATTCGCCGTGGAGTTGTTGAAGCCCTGTTTCTACGGAGCTTCTGATGCAGTCTGCTTGCTCGTGTATACAGCCCTTGTTGCCTTCTTCGCGATAGGTTCGTTTTCGTGTTCTTGGAATGTCTTCTATGGCTCTCTGTCGTGAGCAGAACATCCAGTTCATTCGAGGATGCCCTGTCATGGATAGATCAATGGAAAAGTAGAAGTGATTCTTTGTATGTCCTAAATTGCAGTTGGGGGTACGCTCGGGGCAGTAGTGGGCACTCTTATCGGGTTAAAATCCAAAAGCAGGTTCCTACACATAGCCGCAGTGGGAACCGTGGTGGGAGTCCTCTCTTCTGTCAAGCTCTTGAATATTTCCATTGCCTTATTCTTCCCCGAGGGAAAAAGATTCTGCGTGCTCGGCCCCTTGGTGAGCTTCCAATTCCTATCTCTTGGGATGAAGAAGTTTCGAGTTCTCTAATAGTTGCCCTTTGCAGTTTGACGCAGCGACGGTCCGTGTCGCCAAAAGACTTGTTCAAGAATGCTACAGTCCTGCAGTCAGTGCTGTGAATGCTACCTCAGAAGATATCTCGGTGAATCACGTCAAAGAGTGGAAAGACTCAGAAAAGAGGATTCTGAAGACCAGGATGGCGAGGAACGACTTGATCGATTCTTCAGGGAAGAGCGTTTGCTGTCCCATCTGCCTCGAGGTTTGGCTCCTAGTGTAACTCTTTCCTTCCTCCTCGATATCGTTCTTTCGAGATAAATCTCCTGTGTGTATAAAATTAAACTTCTCTTTGTTTCTGCGGCAGGAGTTTGAGTTCAGGCAGGTGGCCCGAAAGCTCCCCTGCTGTCACCACTCGTTTCATCAACCTTGCATCGACAAGTGGCTCCACCGGCATGATTCCTGCCCACTATGCAGACGCATTGTCATACGCAAGAAGCTCAATTGGATTTAGGGTCTGTACCCTAGTATAGAAACAGTTCTTTGCAGGCAACTGCGAACGTATTCATGATTCTTTGTAGAAGTCATCCTTTGCAGAAGCTAAATTATTGGTGAAAATATGTGCGCCAAATTCACAAGGATGTCATAATACATCAACAATTTTTTTTAGAAGACCAAATTGTGCAGTTTCCATGGATCTTCCTGAAATACTAGACAGACGAGAATGAACCGACGAATGAAAATTAGCTACTGCTGTCCACAACGGCGACCTGATGGCTTGGGCATGGTACAACATTTTGGCCGAAGAACTGAGCGAGCAGGAAACCTGATAATGAACCCCGAATACATAACATCAAGAGCAGATTTAAGCCAAGAGTGCGATCAGCTTCTTGTTTCACGGCTGTAGTATATATATAGGTCAAGGGTCTTCGGTGGAGCAGCTCACGGGGGAATATTCGGAGCCAAGTCCAAGCTAGGTCGAGGGACTGGAAGATGATGTGGGTATCGGGAGCACGCTGAATCACGAATTTCCTCTCGAACTTTTCTGATAGCTCCGAATAAAGCTGAACAAAACACCCTCACAGAGGAGAGGGGGAGAACCTCGATGTTGGTACCTCCTGAATGTTAGCTGTAAGAAGAGAGAACAAGATGGGGAGGGAGACCTGATCCTCAGAAGAGAAGCGCTTCTTCTCCAGCCACGGCTTTCATTGCTTGAGCATCCTTTCCAATCATAGCCAGCTCTTTCCATCGATCCATTTTCCTCCAAATTGCGCTCGATGCCCATGTTTACCTCCACATCAGCGAATAAGACGGCAAAGTTATCCTACAAGGAAATTTATGACCCATCTAATTAGAGAAACAAATTGCTCACCAAATATACCAGGGCAAGGCATCGGCCGTCGGGCAAGGTTGGGGGACCGTTGTCATTTTCCGACACAGAAATTGTGTGCTATACTGTAATGAATCATAGAACTACTAATGCCATTTCGGGTACTCTAAATGTTGCGGACTGGTGCGCCACGGGTTCCATCAATTGAAGAGATTGATTCATGGATGGATACTACAAGTTTGTTTGGGCTAGCCAGGGTCTCTATGCGCTGGTGTGGGCCCCACACTTGGCCCAGGGTCAATCTCCCCCATGCGGCCCAGGCCCAATAACGATACCAGACCATCTCTCTCAAAAAACATGGGAGAATAAGGGGCCAAGGGGTTAGCACTATGCTGCATCATGTTTTAGTGAACTTTCCTACACCGGAATTCTTAGACCGTTGAAATCGCCATGTCATCGATTTGTTCAGTTAATCCACCAATCACCGTGTTGCCGAGGCGACAATCAGAAGTACAATAGCAAGAAAGATTCTCTTCATCCTCGTCGTCACTAGACTCTCTCCTCGCGCCACTGCTATTTCTGATTCCAGAAGAAGAAAAAGCTCGCAAAACGATATGGGGAGATCCCTGTCCGTCGTGTGGCTTTTGTCCTTCGTCTTCTTCATTGTCGTTTGCTTCTCTGCAATTAGGGCGAACTCCCAATCGCTGCCGCCGGCAAGGCCCGACGGGTTCGTTTACTCGACTCACCCGGTCGACTCCGATACAATAATAATCGAAGCGTTCTTGGACCCGGTCTGCCCCGACAGCAGAGACGCGTGGTGGCCTCTGAAGAAGACCCTCGACCATTACGGCCCTCGCCTTTGGCTCATCGTCCACCTCCTCCCTCTCCCGTGAGCATTTACTCCCCACTCGATCCAAATCCTGCGACGTTCTCTCGCTGGGATATGTTTCTCTCTCATAATTTGATTAATTTGGTGCTCAGCAGTTCAACTGGCTGCCTAAACTTTGAACAGACAGGCAATCTGGAAATAAAATTGTTTAAAATTTTGCAGCATCTTATCATTTTCTTGGAATTTCGATGTCCTCATAGCATCGATCACTTTGTATTTTGAAAGCATGTCTTTGAACAATTCAGAAGCTACTAATTTCTTATTGAAGTAGAAATTCATGGGTTTTATTGTCCAAAATATGATATTATGCTTGCTGGCCCTGGCTTTTGATGATTCATCTCCTCTCTGGTTGTGTGCAGTTACCATGATAACGCATTCATCGCATCCCGAGCTTTGCACATTGTAAACTCGTTGAACAGTTCCGCGACGTTCCACCTGTTGGAACTGTTTTTTGAGCATCAGGTAGGTAGTTTCATTTTATTGAGTTGATAAGTTTTCTCTCTTGATAAATATGTTGCTTAAGCATATGCTGCTTTTGTGCATTGTTAATTCCGCATTAATACACCATGCATATTTCATGGTACATTGCTAATATAGTAAGTCTGATGGAACTTTGCGGTCTTTAATGGTTTTTATTGATTGGCAAGATTAATGGGATTCATGATTTGATCTAAATTGAAAAGGTCGTTTCAACAGGAGAGATTTTACAATGACCGGACCTTCAATTTATCCAAGGCTTCTGTTGTGAAAATCATCACAAAATTTGCCACACAAGCTGTAGGCAACTCGTTCTACTCTGCCATAGAAGCAGGCTTCATTGACCGGAAAACTGACCTCAAGACAAGGGTGTCTTTCAAGGTAAGAAAAATCATTGAAGCTGACCCTTACACTCAAAGATAGGAAATTTATAGAAAAGCATTTCTATTCATATTCATGAACGTCTTTCCTTCCTCTCTCCGGCATTGCAGTATAGCACTTCCAAAGGAGTCTCCTCGATGCCTTCCTTCTTCCTGAATGGATTCTTGCTGCCACATGCTGGGTCTCCCATAGATTTGCACAGCTGGAAAAGCTATATTGATCCGCTTATTGGCTCGATGATGAACGAGAAAAGTGATGAATCCCTTCACTATTTCCTGTAAGGAGCACTGCTTTGCGTGCAAGATATCTTGTGTAGAGAGACCGTCCAGTCATTTCAAATAACATAAACATCCAGAGTTGCTCTGCCCTATCCTCCTGTTGCGCTGTTGGCTGTTGAATCAATGTTGTATTGCACTGACTTTGTCAGTATAAGATGATTTCTCGGCTTCCTACTCTGCTTGCTTACTTCCATAACTTCCGCTATTAAGAATTAGCTTGAAAGTGACAGTGCCGTTATCCAATTGATTTGATGAATTCCCCAGGATTGTGCATAGATCAATATATTGAGACATAGTGCATATCTAATGCATTTAAAAGTTATTCAACATGTGGTTATAATGTGGCAACCTCATGTTCAAATCCGGAAACTGTCTCCATATCTATCCACAAATTAATTTTCAAGAGACATTTGCCAAGGAAAAAACTGTTTTGTGTACTCTCTGCTGCTATTTGCTTAATACCACAAGAAAAGAGCTGCAGGGTAATGGAATGGTACAGTACAAAAAATCCGTCTCTGCATGGTAATTCCATTCCAGTACATTTTCCATTCATTGTACCCTTTATTTCATATTCAACCAAGCAAGACTATATGATGGCACGCGTATACCGCATAATCTTTGATCACTTCCCTATCAGCGGGAGTGACTATCCAAGCAAGAATACCGTACAAGGGTTCACCAGGGAAGAGGCAGCCTGGTCACTACGACATGGTAGAGACCTTCCTCCAAGTAGCTTTTCCTTGTCCAGTTGGGCTGCCTTAGTGGTTTCCTGTGATCAAACTCTCGGGCTGTTCTAATTATGGTTCAGATCTGTTCAGAGCCATACTACCAGCACTCATCAGAGTGATGGAACCGAAAATCCAATTGTTTGGCAACTGGACCCTGCAACATCAGAAACAACTATTATCTCATTTATCTCACTCGTATTGCCAAAAGGCTTTGGCTTGACTCCGCAAATCTTATTTTTATATAGTGATAACCTGCTCGTGAAGGCTCCCTGTGACAAGGCAATGGGTGCCAAAGGATAGGATTATTCAAATGGATGGCTAAAAAAAACAAAACAAAAGGGAGGGTCGTTTGTTCCATTTGGTTGCATTTAAGTCGAGAATTGCGTTCAACCTGCTAAAGGGGACCTATAGGCCCCTTCATCCTCCAAGATATACATACTACAAGAAGGGTAGCGCTGAGATAAGGAAGGTGTCTGCGGCTACAGAAGGAGGAGGATGCATTGGCAAGGAGCATTTAGCTGGGATGGAATGAGAGCAAAGACAGATGTATTGTTGAGGAAAATGTCGTGTTGCATAACAAGTGCAGTGTGTTCAGGTTAAAAAAACTGCAGAGTGTGGATGGCAATCAAGTCATGACTACTGGGATACTTAACGAGTGGTTTCTTTATTTTCTCTCAAGCAGCTCACTAAAAATGGTTTAGCACTCCCAACACTCGAGTTAACAGCACCGTGCTGTAAATGGAGAATGGGTGTAACATTTTTTTTTCTGTGTGCATTGCCTGGTTTCAGTCGGGAAGGTCCACTGGATATAATTTATCACAATCACAAAATTTCACTATTCATGATACTTGAATTGGAAATCTTGTTTGAGGGAACTGTGTATTAAAACACTTGAATCATGATGGTAGGAGAGGGCTACAAATGGATAGACTTGAAGGTTCTGAATTCTCTGAGTCACTTATCGACCACCGATTTATCCACCCTGCAGACCATCATACCCTGCTCATATTCTGAAGGTGGGTAAACCTATAGAAATAGGAGAGAGTGTGTGAGAGACCAGAGCGACCTGCGATTGGAAAATCGCCATTAACAACTCATCGCCCTCCCCCACCAAACGCCAAAACAGAGTCATTTGCCCGGAAAAGCAGAGCACATCATCATTTACAATTCATTACTGTATTTTTTAGTGTGTCGAATCATATGGGGAAGGAGGATCAAATGAACACATTCCACGTGAAGTCTCATGGTCTGATCTGATCACCTTAGTTTATTCTTCCTCTCCAGTTAAAACCAAGGCCCAGCAGTTGATCAGCCTCGACCCCGCATTTCCTTTTTGGAAAGTAAACCCGCATTTTCAGTATCAAGAGGAACTTAAAATGCTCTCTATCTACTTCTCTTAAAATTTTGCATTCGGTGCATATCAACTGGGAATGCTTTGTTGGTAGTCTAGCTGATATTACACTCGGTGTAATATGTATAAAATCACAGGCAATATCTTTTAGTCTGCTGCAGCAGCAGGGAGGTGGGCATGTGAGGTCTCGGAAAAGGTAGCCAACGTGGAGATAATTGAATGAGGCACAAAAACCATCACTGTTTGCAGAGATAATTCAATTAAACTAAGACCCCCAGAGCCATCAAACACAAACATGATGTAAGAGAAGAAAATAGACACTGTTCTCATAATTTAAATCTCTCCACTTGAAGAGATCACAAATAGAGGATTTTGCCTTCAGTGCCTTACTTCCTATTTAAAGCAGTGGGCACCTGCAGATTCACCCAAAACTCCTCATTGCGCACCTTAATTTCTTCCTGAAGATCTGTCTTAGGTTTCTTTCACTATTGCTGTTGGGAACATATTAGGAGCATGGAGAGAGCCATATTTGCAGTGTCGTTGACATGTCTTGTTCTGTGCTCCACGAGTGCCTCTGCTTTTGCCCCTTCTGGTTGGAGTAATGGCCATGCCACCTTCTACGGTGGCAGCGATGCTTCCAGCACCATGGGTAAGCTGTTCTTCTTCAATTTCCTTCTCTAAAACCTGAAATCCCCCATTCCATTGGGTCTCGGAAAGTTAACCTTGTGTGCCATGTAAGTTAATTGTCGAGCTTAGGACCGAAAGGTTAGTGCTAGAGCCAAACATGGATTCGTTTAATATCTGTAAGGTACAAAAGCTACACATTTATGCATCTCACTGCCTCTGCCTCGGTCAATATTGTGGGCTTTAGACCAACCTGGGCCTATACCGGACAACCTCACATTGCCCTAGTACGAAGAAAGATGGAGCATCAAGGTCTGAGAAAGATATTATTGGAAGAGCTCAGTTCACTTGCCTCTAGAACACACAGTGCGATACGTCCCATCTGTGATATTTGCCCTGGCATAAGGAATAGATTTGCTACTCTAAGCTTTAACTTAAAATCTTGATGCATCAGTGTTGCTTCAACTCAGATCCCTGTGAATAATGAGTGCAAATGCTTATCGGCTGATGGCTAGGCCATGAGCTCCTGCATGATCATGACTGAACTGGGGTGCAAGAATCGATTGTCCTAAATATAGAGAAATGTTGATATATTTCTGATAAAAATGAAATGCATGATTGAGTGGAACAAAGTCCCCATAAGCCCAAGCTGACAGATCCAAGCAATTCCTAATGGTGCAGGAGGGGCGTGTGATTATGGCAACTTGTATGCAGCAGGATATGGGATGCTGACAGCAGCTCTGAGCACTGCACTCTTCAATGATGGAGCATCTTGCGGACAATGCTACAGGATCATGTGCAACTACCGATCCGACCCGAAGTGGTGCATAAAGGGAGCCTCGGTGACCATCACTGCGACTAATTTCTGCCCTCCAAACTTTGCCCTTCCAAGCAACAATGGGGGATGGTGCAATCCTCCATTGCAGCACTTCGACATGGCCCAACCCGCCTGGGAGAAGATTGGCATCTACAGAGGAGGCAATGTTCCGGTCCTCTTCCAGAGGTACTTCCTATATTGTTCCATGATTGTCTATTTTTTAGCTGATTGTCTTGCGTAAGTTTTCTGATCTCAAATCACTCTTCTTGTGGGAGATTCAGCAGGAGGGCGCCCCCTCGCCCACTAGTCATGCTGTTTATCTTGCTGCAAGTGCGATTCCTGATTTAGGTTGTAAGCATCCTCTTGCAGGGTTCCTTGTAAGAAACATGGAGCCGTGAGATTCACCAGGGACTACTTCGAACTCGTGCTGATCAGTAACGTAGCAGGGGCTGGGTCAATCATGTCGGTGTCGATCAAGGGCTCGAAGACCCATTGGATGAGAATGTCGAGAAATTGGGGGGCAAACTGGCAGTCCAACTCCTTCCTCAACGGTCAGTCTCTATCATTCAGGGTCACAACAACCGACGGGGAGACTAGGGTCTTCGAGGACGTCGTGCCGTCCAACTGGGCCTTTGGGCAGACATTCTCCAGCAACGTGCAGTTCTGGTCGAGCTGATGCTAAGGCCACCTGTTACAGTTCAGACTTCGAAATGTTGCATTGCAAGCTGGCAGAGGCGGGCTCATCATTGAGATCAGGAGCGGCCCGCCATCACTTTTCCTCGCCTTTGATCTAGTCCGAATGAAACAGCTTAGATGGAAACTAAGCGCATTTGCGAAACCGAACTTCCATTTGTCGAAAGACATTATATGCTATAGGCATGCAGAAAAGTTCTATCAGTAAGGAGCTCACTTGGAATGGCAGCTTTGGATCATGTAGTTAGTTATGTTATGTAGAATCTATTCCACTGTCGGAGAGTTACCTGCATTTTCCTGCGAAACGCATTCCTCTGGACGGTTTGTACATTTACAGGCTTACAAACGAGAACCCACCCGGGGGCGGGCGGGCTTTGTATCGCGGCATTATTTGTGACCGAAATGAGGCCCAAAAGGGTCAATCTGGGCCAGGAGAGGCCATTTGGGAGGCCTTATGGGGCCACTCATTTCAGTTGTCGTTTTGGAGTCTCGCCTCGTCCAACCTTTGTATGGAATAAACCTTACCACCATCGGAGCTCTTCACTACTGCTCCCACCATCTTCCTCCCCTCATCCCCTGAGCAAAGACCCAAACGTTTTTTTTCTTTTCCCTCGTACCCCACCTCATTCGAAAGTCCTCTTGAAGATGGATTAACTGAGGTTCCAAAAACCGGCCTGATCTTGGCTTCCTTGTTTCCAGAAAGTCCTAACACGCAGGACGGGCTGATAAAGCGGCCGATATTCCCAGTGAGAAGCCAACATTCTTTTATATAAGACAAGGCGGAGTAACGGAAAATATTCCATGGGGATAACTACGAGAAGCGAAGGTCAACGCAAACCTACCCTACTGTGGGAGGACCAGTTTGGCAGTTCATCTCCTGTAATTAAGCCCCAAGATGGGATCCGAGATGGCCATTCGTTTTCTCTCTTCATTTGCGATCCTTTCCATGGCAGTGGAGATTAACGTGCTTAGCAGGACAGGAGAAAGGGAAATGCACGGATGCGAAAGATCTGTAGTAGTAGTAAGGATGAATCGGCAAATTTTATCTGTTTCGAGTAGTTGGCTTGTGCTGACTTAGTTAACTCCCGCTCACTGGTTCTGTTGCCATTTTATCTTCGGATCTTCCATGAATCCGCTAAAGCTGCCTTTGCTTGTCTGGATCCTGCACGTAGTTCCGACTTTATTCTACAATATCTTTTCGGGATTCCTAGGGAGTTATGTATATACAACGACTCAGACGATGTGACGTATCTTAGGCACTTAACGATGAAAAAGGAAGGGTGTGGAAGATGAGAATGATGGATTCACGAAATCGAATCATTATAGCCGATAAGGGAATACATGAGCAACAAAACATGGGACATGGGACATTTCTCCTTTCTTCTCCCTCCTCCTCCTCCAATAACAAGAACGGTGGACTGATTGGCGTGGGTACAAGCATTACTTTTGAGTACGCATGAGAAGTTGAAGAGGCCCGATTAGCCCGAGCGGAGGTGTAGGCAAGTACAAAGCTCGTCCTGAGTGGTACGTCTCGCTGCCTCATCTGCAAAAATTTCAGTCATTAGGAAACGACAAGGTAAGAATAACCTCAATGAATATGAGTTGGTCAAACCGATTCAACACCTCCGGGATTTCACATTTAAACATGTGAATAAGGATAATTTATATCAAAATGGCTTTATTTATTAGTAAATCTACCGAGTCGAACCTAGGTTAATCTATTCCAAAATAGAGTTACCCTCAGTTGCGTGAATGTCATCCCATCTTCTCTCTTCCGATAACTAGTCCAGCCCCCAAAATATCCGTGCGTACGGCCAAGAGACCTGGCAAGCTAACAAGATGAATTTTCGAGGGAGTGAAAACCTAGAATTGACCCCTTGCGGAGGACTTCATTTTCCCAACTATGAGTAAGATGTATGAATCTCGACAGGAATAATATAAGAGAGGAGGAGGTGGCTAGAGTCACACTATCAATAATAATTAAATTGAGAATATTTTAATTATAAATATAAAGTTATATCAAATCGTATATGTGAATCTCTCTAATCATGAAATTTGAACCTATTTAAAAACTTGGAATTGAACGGATCTTTAGCAACTCGGTATAAAGTCGACAAACATTACATGCAAGCATGAACGTATGCGCAGTGGCACCTTTGAGCATTTGATGTTGCGGATCGGGAGACGTAATGAATTTGGCAAAACTGCATCATTGGTGGGCATTGCATGTTTAGAGACACACTGGAAGCATTTGGCGGCCACACCAAGTCGATGTTCGAGCAGGAATCATACATGATCGAAGAAGAAAGCACATAAGGTTGCGGGGTTATGTCGCACGAGTGGTAGGGCAGGACCAAAAGGAAAGCGAAGAAGACATCTCCAAGCCCAGCTCCAGCAATAAATAAGCCAGTCCCGCCAGTCCCTCCTCCTCCAATAATAACAACCACCACCACAGTCATTTCTCCTCTTTTGCAATCTCCGACACTTCCCTTCCTACGCCCCAACAACGGCAATGGGCTCAGCATCAGCAGCTCCTTCAGGTGTTTCTGATAACCCACAAGACCATTATATTACTTCTCACTCTCTCTGTGCGGCTGTCCCATCCTCCATTAGCAATGCCAAAGGCTCTGCTGAGTCTGCTCCCTCCCCTTCTTCCCCAACCAACCAATGCATGAGGTCCATGGAAGAGGTCTGGCAAGAGATCGACCTCTCCTCCCTCCTTGACCATCCCTGCCCTAGCCCTGGCCCCGCCATCGCTACTGCCACCTGCCACACCCGTGGTGAAGCTGCTGTCTCCCTCCAGGACTTCCTCGCCCAGCCCTTCCACGAGGATAGCAACAACCCTCCCTCCCACCAAACCTCCACCGGCGACTCTCCTGTCCCCGAGTTCCCAAGACCGACACCAGCCCCTGTGCTCAGTTTCACTTCCAGGGCTGACTTCACCACTTGCCCGGAGGGCACCGCTTATGATAAGATCAGGGCCGACCCACCACGGCTCCATGCTTGTAGTTCCGTGTACAACTCTTTCCTTTGCAAGAACCGGGCACAGGCCCAGATGGAGAATGCCGATGGACACTCTGATCGGAACCGGAAGCGTCTCATGAAGAATCGAGAGACTGCCGCCCGATCCAGAGCTAGGAAACAGGTGCTTTATTCCCTCTCTTTGACTCCTCCAATGGTCAGTGTTTACTTCTTGTCTCAATCTGGAGCTTTGTAAATGCGAAAATGTAAAACGAGTGTTGGCGCTTAGAAACTTCTTTGCAGCTACTAAACTTTGGTTCAATTTTGGCATAGCTGCATCAACGAAAATGCGCTACACCAGCCACCGTAATGTTGGAACTTGCAGCAACTGAATCTCGATCCGATCCTGACATTGTAATTCATTGCTAGTTGTTTATCAAATGGGGCAATAGGGCTGTAATTTACATTTAATGTCGCGCAGGTATAATAGTTTGGATCAGTTCTTCCCATTTGGTAAACAGACATTCTAGAGTCGGGAATCAGAGCTAGAACTTCGAGGTTTTGATTATTATTCACTTTTGGGTCGGGAGATATTACCGAGGGACCACTCGTCGCGCTTCATTTCCACGCTTAAGCATTAGTGTTCTTGCACGTTACGATTATGGTTGATCAAACTGCGTGTGTCCAATGCATTCATTATAAGTAAAAGAGCAGTTGAGCTTTCCTGTAGACAGACCTGATGGGAGTCAAGATTCACTAACGTGACAGATTTGAGTGATTCAAAAGTGTAGAGTTGAAACACTATTCTGATGCCATATCACAGTTGACCCAAGACTTGTTTGTGCTTATGACAACCCTTGTGCAGGCTTACACGAATGAGCTGGAGAAAAAAGTTGACCATTTACGGCAAGAGAATGAGAGGCTCAGAAGGCAATACCACGAGGTAAGTGAAAGTTCCCTGTATTTAGCGAATTGCCCAATTGTAGAGACATCTCCACTCTCTCTCTCATTCGTGTTTTTTTATGTTTGCTTTTGTCTTTTAATGTCTTCTGGGGCCAACATCATATACATATACGTATATACTGCGTATCTATGGACAGTTAAGGTTGGCAGGTCCTGCTGTGCTTCCTAAAAAGCAGAGTCTGCGCAGGACATTGACAGCACCGTTTTAAGAAGCAAAGCATGCGGACTCCTCCACTCTGCACGCATAACCGTGAATCTCAAAACCTTTGCTTCCCTCTCCCCTTCTGCTTAGACACATAACCATCAATCAAGAGATGAACAGAGAGAGGACTTCGATGGAGATGGAGGAGGAAAAGGAGATGCTTCTACCCCCACGACAGAGTCGAGGATCGATGGATGCTCCGCGGCAGTAATTGGCAGCTTCCCCTTTTTCCTCCCTCCGCCTTGCTGTTCTCTCAGACCACCGAGCGGGGCGGTGCAAGCGTTTTATCTTATCGTAATCAATGTTTCCGATGTTGCTTACTGTTCCGAGATGCTTTTCCATCCCGGAAGAAATATGATGGATGCGATTGAGTACAACACTAGCATGAACCAGCCCTTTCGAACCCGGTCCGTGTAACAATCTCTTACATTCAAAAGTCCAATGAATTCTCGTTAATTCAATTTCCAACTCGATTGGTCTCCGAAATTTTATTGGTTAAATCATCTCAGCCAGCCAACTTGCGGTTAAGTCTCGTCCATGCAGGATCCCGTCGTGAAACAGCTGGTGGGGGTGTAAAAGCAAAGAAAAGTGATGAGACGAGGGACCGAAGCGAAAAGACAGTTGATAAGATGAGGGACCACATATTAATATGGCCAAAATACTGATGATGATAATAATAACAAGAGGACACATATATTTATATCCCCGAAGCAGTTCATGACGGACATTAAGGTTAGCACATACCACACGTCACATCTCGGACACGTACTCACCGTTAGGGTTATGCATGAGAAGTGGTCGGGTGGTCACGTAATTAAGATTCAAAGACGAGGAATCTAGTGGTCAATCCACATCAGGTTAAAACCTTTTTCGAAGTTTCTTTTTATCCCAGGGTGCTCACAGAGGTACGCACAGCTAATTTCTCTTTTATAGATTCCAAAGAGAATCTTTCACCGACCCCGAGTCGAATGGCCAGAAGTTGATTCATCGACCCATACGTGGTGAGTGGACACGTTCGACAGTTCCGATTTGCTTTCATATGATCCCATCAGGTGAGTGTTATACATCTCTGGGAAACTCTAGTTGTTTTTCCTGTTTTTTATTTTTTATTGGTTATCGTTGATTGATCAATTTGATATAGTGATAATACTATAGTTCTATAATATCGATATGGTCCTTTGACAGATCGAATCGGAATACGGTATGTGGTGGTGAAGGATAAATATATATGATATAAACATTGTTTTGATTGGAAATCTTCACTCCAGATACTAGACATTTAAGGGATGATGTTAGGTAAGTACTACGCCGATTGACGATCCATCCTCCACATCGTCAAATTTTATTTTATTTTTTACCTTTTTTCGTTACATGGGCTCACTGGATCTCCGTGTAAATCCCACGTGGACTTATTTGTGTGTACCGGCTCTCTTATCAACACAAGAGATATGATTGAATAATGCTGCAATTTGCATGCATGCGGGGCACAGTCCCGATTGGGTACGGTGGGAACGAGACGTTTGTAAGAAGGGGGATTCAATTCTATGAGTATCACACCGAGTTCGATCATTATCGGTGAGATTTGTTCTCAAGGTCGTTAAGAGGGGGAATAAAAAGGCTAAGGATGAGAATTAAATTCATAATGAAGAAACCATCACCGGAGCTCAACCAAGAGTGATGTTGAAAATGGCATAAAGCAGAGCATAAAATGGCGTTCCACATGCATAAAGCACGCAGAGTAAATGCGTCACGTCAACTATTTAGCTGCCATTTCAGACCTAAAATAAATGCAGATCGAATTGATTTGCAGTATTGGATGATCAAATTGATCAATCCAAAGATCAAGAAATCCTCAGAGTACATAAAGACTTGGTTTGTTACATCTGCCATCTACTGCCACACACTTCAATCAGTCAGCACAGCGAATGAGATGCTAAGATGAATCACCAGCTAATCCAGAAGTCTCGCATAAAATTTCATCTGGTATCTGAGTTACCATTCCTTTCCTATACTATCCACATGGACAAAGATGCGAGAAGATTCATTTATCAGCATATAGCTTTATCTTTTTCCTATTCAACGCTTCCCACTTCTAATCCCATCATCATCAGCACTTCATATAAAGATGATGAAAACAAGCACAAAATCAACATATAAAGATTCAAAATGGAGATAATGACCAAATGATCTCAGATTACAGATCACATCCAACATAGTTCACAGTCGTGAGAGATACAGAGGTGAAGGAACAAGGAGCAGAAATGTCTGATAACTAGTTTTTTCGGTTTTCTACTAGTGGCTTTAACTGCGGAAAAGATACTCCAATGTCTTTGATGATACGGATCACCCCACACTTTGGACAAACAGGAGGCGTAAAAGGGCAGAACTCAAGCTTCATCCGATCGGTTCCTCTCACTCAAAGGCCCACTGGTTTTCTCTTCGGACCTCTTCCTCTTCCTCGGGTGTGAAGTCGTTTTTGATATTGAAGGTCTTGCGAATCTCTTCAGGAGTCCTACCCTTTATCATGTCAGCCACTGTTTGGCAAGTCAGGTCCAGCAAGCCCTTGATGTCCATGAAATTGGCGGCCTATAGATTAGCAGGAAATGTGAATCCACGCATTAGGAGATTCAGTATTTTGACAGATAATAACATTACCTGACTTCTCATATTCTTAGCACACTAGGATAGCATGGAACTGCCTCCTGTGGGCAGAGCAGACAGTATAAGCAATTCAAAAGACTGCGGAGAAGGAAAATAGGCGCCTGACCTGGAGCAAGGCCGTATTTCTTCTTTCAGAATGCAATTGTCAAACTACACTTCTTTTAGTAAATGAGATGAAACATCGATATGTGCTTGTAGAGTTTCCAATAACCATTTTCTTCCCCCACTCTACCCGAGTGACATTTCAAGAAGTACAAGCTAAACAGTATTATCCAAAGAAAAGGGAGTTCATCTACATGACTGTCCCAGAGATTATAAACATTTCAAAATTTCCTTCACAATCAGCCAAGGTCAACAGGCTGGAAACAAATTATAGCCAAGACAGAGCACAAAGGAGAGGAGCATGTGTAGGGCAAGTAACCTTCGCCCCATCTCATCACATTACCATTTCAGCCACAAACTCTAAGCTGTAAACATTTGGTTTTGTGTATAATTAGAAAAACCAATTTCAACATGCTAATCAGTTATATAATAACTCCAAATGTGAATAAAATCATGCAGTCTACTTATAGTAGACAATAATATGCACCATATGCTGTTGCCTAGCTACAAACTGCTACTAAGATCGAGCCACGACTTTTATCGATAACATTATTGCTTGTCAGCAAACCGCTCTGATTTATCCTCCAAATAAAGACTAGATTGATGAGAAAACCATTCAAGTGATTTTATCCAAACTCAAATATCCAGAAAGGTTCGGCATATCACAACCAGAAACCTCAAATTGGTTGGGGACTAAGACTAAAAGAAATCCAACAATTGATTGCTCCTCATCTACACTAGATTCCCTTTTCTTCGACTCTAATATACTGACAATATAATTTCTCAGCTACCGAAATACAGTGAACAAGTGACCTACATTCCATCAGGCAAGCTTAAAGATGCAAAATGGGAAAAAAAAAGGCAAGAAAAGGAACGCCAGTAGCATTAATAAGAGAAGACACAAGAGAAATAACCCATTAAGCACCAACCAGAGAACACTATTAATCCCAAAGTCCGACCTCAACTGAAGTTCACATCATGATTCAAAAAAGTTACCTTCGCCCCTTCAGTTTAAAGAAACCAATCACTAACACCATGGAATTACCCATACTCTTAGCTTCTGACTAACAATTGCTGAAAATCCTAAGAAAAACCTAATCTATTGCAACAATCAAAACAATCTGGCACAAAATTCCAGCATCTTGCTCTGTACAATATAAAAATATAAAATACAGGACTCCCGTAGAATTATAGCTTTCAGAATAGAAGATACTTGTGTTGTAAATAATTTGGAGCAGCAACAGCTAGAAAAAGCATGAACAGTTACTGCAATTTATTGATGAGCTGGGTAACATGTATCAACGCAACAGATCCATGGAAAAAAATCGCAGCAGATACGTGCAATTGAAACTTCAGAAATAAGTGAGAGCGCTGACTAACCAGTATCAGATCGAAGAGAGTGGCCTGATCGACCTTGACGAAATCGGCGTCCCACGCTTTGAGGTCCTCTTCGGCGGCGCCGGCCGGTGAAGGACGGTCCTCGGACTTCCTATCGGCGGCAGCCTCCACGTGTTTCTTGCAGTATTCGACGACCTTGGCGAGGATCTTGCCGGTGACGTTGGGAAGCGGGATCCCGCCGTGGGCACAGTCATCCTCGATCATGTTCTTGATGGTCTGCGACTGTAGTGCCACCGCCTCATCAACTTCAAACGTCTCTCCGTCGGAGCTCGTCAGGTTTAGCTTGCGATCAGACGACATCGTCAATCCGCGATCACGACAGCGGAAGCTCCAAACCTGCGCACGCAGAGAGAGAGACAGACAGACAGAGAGATAGAGAGAGAGATAGAAATTTATAACGAGGCGATTGTTGGGGTATAGTGAATATATTATATCATGGGCTGGGCTCCACCAAAGTTGGGCCCCTCTCCCATGGATGGCCCATGGGATCTTAGCATCTTTAAGCACATATATACTCTAACGAGCTCTAAAATGAATTACATAATTCAAGAATTCAACGTACATTCTTTAATAACCTCATTGTGGAATTTAAATCATACAATAACATTTCAACGTATTCCTACGAGAACTTTGCCAACCAAGCAGCACCGCATCTTCATTTTGATCTGCTCATATGAAGTTCATTTTTGTGAGATTTGAAGATGGAGACCAGGACGCTGCCAGGACTTGCAGAATTTGAAGATGGGATTTGAGTTGCCATCGAACACAATTAAACTCGTATTAGTATGAGCAATTAGACGTTTAGGATCAAATCATGATCATCCACAGAGTCATTGGTACACAGAAGCTGCAAACTTTTCACCGAAAAGATTATTGCTGCAATCAAGAAGGGACGGTTGGCACTGCAATTTTATCAGGAGACTACTCCAGATTCCCAAGATTATGGTATATTGCATCTCTACCACCATTAAGCAGCTCAACAGAAACTCGTGGACATAATGTACAGATCAATTCTGAAATATAACATGACTGTTGCAAAGAACCTGCAAATCTGAGAACCATACTAACCATAAATTGAGTCAGTGCTAGGAGAGCTTGACCTGTATTTACAAGTTAACCTCTATGGAAAGAACCTCCCTTAGCATCTTTGAGACAAAGACTTGCATATCTTAGTTTGACCATCTTCCTCTTCTAATTCAGAAGTGAGCGGTTAGGTATAGCATTTAGAAATAGTTTATCATCTGCATAATGAAGATAAAGTAAAAAAATGGAATATATATGGAAATTTTGATTAATCTTCAATGAAAATATCCTCTTCCCATCCTCGGCAACAAGGAGTAGGCCAGGTACTTTTGGGCCGAGGAAAGCAATTATAATCTACAAAGACCAGTTAGACTGAACCAAAAAGGCAGTAATTCTGGAGCTGCTATGTACAAGACGTGGTATTACAGTGAACCTCTCGCCCAGGTTGAACTTCAGGTAGGATTCCAGTTGAAAATGGTCCATTGTATTGAAACTGTCCATGACTCCACTCAAGCTAAAGCACCAACCAAGTTCATCTTTGGAGTCATCGGAGATAGAGATAGCCCATTTTAGATTCTTGTCATTTGAACTTTTCATCTCACCCTCCAATTCTTATGTTGTCGTCAAGCTTTGATGCAAGCAAGCATCACAGCAATCGATCCTAATGAGGCGCCCTGATCATTGGCTTGACGGCACCTCAAAGAGCTCATTGGAATTGCAAAGTGTCCAAAACTCATGCCTGGATAAGAAATTCTGGGGTTTTGATGAAGATCCAAGAGGGAGAGTTTTATCTTTCTAGGCATGTCATATACAAGATGGCCCAGTGAAGTGACAAAATTTGCTTTTCTTGCCATCATGCCAAATGCACTTCCATGCTGTTGACTTGCTAAGGGAGGTCCAAAGGACAAATTATCAGTGAGGCCCTCTCTCTGTTAGAGATAAAAGACAATCCTTCAGTTGACACTTTGGAATAATCAAGCTCCTTATAACTTCAAGGCTGGATTGCAAAATATTGATCTCGAATTGAAGTTAAAGGATAATCTCGCAAATTAAATCATTTGGGACAGAATATCAGCTAAAGATTTAAAACCTTGAACTAATCTTAAGAGTCTTCAAAGAGGTGCTCAAAGTTAATTAAGAAAACCAATTTCTGCTTGGTCTTATGCATAAATGCAAAATTTTGAACAGAAAAAGAAGGGAGGAAAAAGGATTTTAATGAAGTTATTCATAAATCAGCAACCATCAATCGCAGTGAGAAATGAGAATCTTCCGAATAATTGCAACCACAAAATAGCCCAAAACTTCTAATGAGCAAAATATATCCAGTTAATTTGTAAAAATTTAGGAAGCACACTAGTGAAGATGAACCAAGTGTTGCAACCAGGTTTTTCCAGGTAAACAAAGGAGCCAAGGTTGAGAAGCTAATCCGTAACTAAGGAACTCTCATTAGATCATTGAGCATATAAACTGCCTTAGTCTGTCTTCTTAGGAGAATGGAACATCAGCTTTTACCTTAAGGGAAGAACTTGCATTACTCGCAATATCTCTGCAGTGAGCACCGATGGGGATTGCTACGGTAGAAAACCAGTCAGTAACATTTACCTTGTAAAAGATTTTTGCAAGGGAAAGTGGTGGATCTCCTGAGAAATCAGTCAAGTCTTCTCCAACTGTTTGGCCAGTCATTATCTCTGCAATGAAATTAATCTTTACCCCGCACATGAGTTTCAAAAGTGAACCTTGCATCAATTCCTGTCCTTATTCCTGCCCTTCTAAGAGCTTTGAGGTTTTGCCTATCAACATTATCCATCTTCCGTACAGCTCCTGTAACAACATCAACCTCTCCGCATACATTGGTTCTGGCCCCTTCAAATGGACCGTTGTTCAAAGTCTTGTAGATAGAAAGAAGCCTTTCAATCTTATCCTGTCTGTCCCTCAGTCGCATGAGACCTGAAAATGCTTCTCTGTGCAGCCGCTTCAATATTTCAATGTGAAGATCATAGGGTGCCCTGAGACAGCAAAATACTAACGAAAGCTAACGCTAGAGGAAAACCCTGCTAACCGTATCGAAATCTAGGAATTCTATATCCCACAAGCATAGTTCATAAAAAAATTCAGAAAAAAAATGGAGCCTCCTCCTAAGTCCTTAAGCAATATCCAGACCCAAAATTCTATCTATATTCAGTCTTCCTCCAATTCAAGCAGCCGGGGTGAGCAATTACAGAAACCGTGATGAACGAGAGGAGGGAGCTGAAGAATCACCAAAATATGGTTTTCATCGGAGAATCAGCTTCTCGAAGAAACGGAGGACGCAGGGAGAGGCAAAGGCTACCGGATTGTCGCGAGAAGTGGAGTCCCTGCAGTGAATGGGACGGGAAATAAAGCCTTGACTCGACTTTGCAAAGCCTTTTGAGAACGTCGGATAGCGATACAGTAGCGTCCATTCCATCCAAAACCAGAGAGTCTCCTCTGTTTTTCGCTGATCGACATTAGACAGCCCGAGTAATCTCGATATATCCATGAGGCAAATCTTACGTTTCACCACGAAGTTACTTTGCCATTATAAAGCTCGCTGACAATCGAAGATCTCTGGCTTTAGCTTTACAGAATGAAAACAAAACCTTAGAGATCAGCACCTCCGCGAAGCTCGAGGTCAGAGCAATGGAAGAAGCTCAGCTTGCCGTTAAGTTGGGAGACGCTGCGCATGAATTTGGAAACCGTTTTCCGTGTTCCTGCATTTTCAGTTCTCATTTTCTGCAAATGATATCGATTTTTTTTCCGTCTATTATCACCTCACCTCGTCTCAACTCAATTATATTTATGGCAAGATCCAAATTAAAAAATAAATAAATTAACTCTATATTATTTTACTTAAAATAATTACAATATAAATTCTATATATTTTAAAATATTTCTCCCGTTCTTATATATTTGATTCCGCAATATACTTGAATATTAATTTTAATAATGTATTAACGTGATATTTAGTTGCTGATGTATCATAACGATATATCTATAAATTACTGACATATCATGTCGACATGGCAAAATTCAATTGACGTAGCGTAATAATGTGACGAAAATTCTGTTGACGTGTCGTACCACATAACATGTGAGCGAACTGTTAAAATTAAAATTCAAGTATTTTATACAATTAAATATATAAAATTGAATGAATTATTTTAAAATATATAAGTTCTATGTATAAAAAAAAGGACAAGAATTTTCATTATAATTCTACCTTATTTACCTAAAAATTCTTGAAAATTATATGAAATTTACGGGAACTCTCATAAGAATCTTTCCCGCTAATGGTTGAGCAATAATAAAAGAAAAATGGGTAAGCTCTATATGAGATGTTGCAAGCATGTTGAATCCATTTTTAATTGTTTGTATGCGTAAATCGGAATAATTGGGCTTATGATTTAGTTATCTACGACGAAAATTGCTTGCCGGGCAGAGTTTGCTACTGTTGGAAAAGGTCTTGGACAATCTTCCCAAACAACTTGTGGAGAAGAATCCGGTACGCCTTCTCCGTGGGATGGTAGCTGTCCCAGAAAAGAAACCTGGAGACGTTCGAACACGTCCCGGGAACCCACCGGTTGCACAACACCACCGTCTCGATCAGTCCGGTCCCGCAGCAACCTCTGTCTGCTATATCGAATCCTGGAACCGAAACAAACAGTTAAACCACACTGATAATGAAAGATTCCACGCTGCCTCTCTTCTTGTAGGATGTGAGGGTCAATTCCGTAAGGCTGCTTGCCTACCGTACTCATGTGGAGCTTGGATGATATCCATCAGAGCCCCGTAGCCATCCGCATAGGTGAACCGGACCTGAGGGAGAGCCGTCTGGAGGATTTGCAGTTCCGACTGGAGCTTCGAGTTGAACACCTTCGCCGCATCGTTGAAGAGCTCTACGCACACTCTCCTTGGTCCTCCGCTGAGTGTCCTTTGCGACGGCAAGCATCCCAGAGGCGTCAAGCCTAATATCGCTATCCTTCGGGCCCCCAGTTTGTACAATCCCTTCACGAGATTAGATGCCACGGAACCAATGAGCACCAATTGTACACTTTGATCTCGGCATGGTAAGATTGATATAAGTAAACGGGAGTTAATTAGTCGGGTCGCTAGAAAGATGATCGATCTGTTTCCTACCCGCAGGAAGGCTGAAGCTGAGGTTATCAGAAAATCCGTATACGAATGAAGGTCGTATTTCAGCGTCCGCAGGGGCGTGTGATAATACGTCTCTGCAAAGTCGTTGCTCCCGGCAACCACCATATAGAAGCTATTGGCTATGATCTCGCCGGCTCTCCTCAGTCCGACGGAGTTGTTCAGCTTCCTCTTGTACTGGTTGAAGAGTTGCAGTTGGTCCGTCATTGATATAACCTGCTGATATCTCGCAGAGATGCAAGTGAAGGGATGCCGTAAGAAGCAGCAATTGGAATATACAGGTTTCGAAATGGAATTCAAAGTAAGTTCCGCTTACAAAAAGCTTGGACGTTAATGGATCGTAACCGGCACCGCCCGAAGCGAAGTTGACGCCGGTCGGCAGCTCTTTGGGAGGCAGTGAAGGGTCCAGGAATGCTGGTAGTAGCTCCTTGATCCCGAAATCTTCCACTGTGAAGACAAAACTCATTACTGAAAAACTTGATGCTAACACAATTCACTTGGTTGTGCTACATGTGCAAATAGTAAGTTGATTTTCCGGCACTGAGGAAATCATTTGAAATCTTAACACTTTCGAAACGTACCGATGAGATCAGCTGGAGTTTTGCCATTGCTGAACCGGCCAGTAGCCTTCCCTCCCATGAAATCTCGCCCATACGGCGGGAAATTGCTCTTCGCAACCGTATTGAGATTATTGTTGTTGCCAGTGTCGACTATGGAGTCCCCGAACATGAAGACTGCCGGGACTGTTACATTATCTGGCAGTACGACTCTCCCTCGGGACTGATTGACCTGAGTTATCACAATGAGGATTACGTGTAGAGGAATTATGGCTGATGAGAACGAGAGGACAAGATGATGCATCATGTGGGTGAGATCACCGATCAGCTTCCATGCATCGTTTGGAGGATCCAGACGCCGTGGAATGAGATCGAGTTTCATCCCTCCATTAAGATTACCGGTTGAGCTACTTGTGGACGTGTTGTTCTGTTCTGTAAAGCAAATAGGATTGCCAGCTTCATGCCTTATGTGCCTCCAAAGACCGATTGGTGAACGATTGAGTGCAAGGCATCTACTCATCTCAAGTGTGTGCTCTACCAAAAGTATTTCAAACTTGAAGCCTACCAAATAGACTAATGAAACAAAAAAGCATCTTTCTCGAAAAATTAGTTTGAAGCCCCTTTATCCCAGTAAAGGCAGGACTACAAACCTAACCCGTGTACAGGTTGGTCCAGCACAATGCTTTTGCTTCCCTTACCAAGAATGACATAAACATATGTGAACGATAAGAGTGTTTTCTATGCATAAATGTGGCACAAGAACTCGGATACATTCGAGTTGATAGTTTGTATTTTGTACATCAGGAGAAAGTCTCCTGTTCAAATGCCTCGGACCAGCACTGGACTACATCCGTTTAGTGATAGCCGTTCTCTTCAATCCTTTCGACATATCTCTCAAATGAAATCCTTGGAATGGAGTTTTACAACCTTGAGGCACTCAAGCGAGCAAAGAGGGACATAAAGAATAAGGTTTGGACGGGAATTAATCAATGGGCACGCATGATGAACGGATGCTGACAGACCCCACACTTGATGGTCTCGAAGCCTGAGCTGGGAACCTGAACCTGCAAGTCAGCCCAAGGCTTTGAATTAGGATAGAACGACTGAGAAGAATCTATTGCAAAGACCTCCCAGCGTGGTCTCGGATCTAAACCTACAGATGAACAGTACAAATAGGACATGCAACTTCTCTTGTTCTCCTTCCTGATCCCTCCAACTTGGAGCTTGAAAACAACCAGATGCGGCCCATAAGACCAGAAGATAAGTAAATGCTTGATTTCCAACAAGGAAATGCTATGAAATCAATAAGTTGGCCATTTCTCAGTAAGAGAGAGACGATCGGTGTTATGACACCCACAAATAGGAAAGTCCGGGTGAAGAAACTTACTTGATGCACTTCTGCGATTCTTCACCATCTCCTCCAGCAAAGACAGTCATTTTTAGATGCATGCATAAGGCAATAAACTCAAATTGATGTTCTTAAACTATTAAGTGCGCAATGAATCGATTATAAGGACACAATCAACTCCATACTTGTTTTGTATCAAAAGACATGGTCGACCATTTCCCACCCAATATAAGTAGAGTAAGCAACCCACCTGAAGCTTTTTGGCGAGATCCTCATGACTCTGTAAGCCTGCTGGTTTATTAGCAGCCTCTTTCGCATTCCTTAGTCTCTATGTTACTTAAGCCTGACAAAAGGAAACAAGAGAGCACTCTAAAACTTTATAGTGACATTATGTTATGGTAGAATAATAAAAGTCAGTCTAAATGTCTATAAGCTCCATAACTTTCTAGTGGCTTTGTGTTTGGTAGAATAATAATTGCCAATGCAACATCCATGCAAAATATGCACAAGCCTGGTAACACAGGGAAAGGTCTTATTAACATTATCACTTACCTTCTTATAGGAGAGACTCATGTGATTCTAATAAATAGGAGCTTGTTTAATACGAAAACTTTATGAAAATCATGAGCCCATCATGACTTTGATTAGGCATTAATTGACTCAACAAATAAAGGAACATGACACAAATTGCAAATGGCTCCTACCTACCCTTTCAACATCTATCCATTTAAACATACATAAAACTAGATATCGTGATTATGCTTTCCTATATTGAAGCGCTGGATGCTAGTTCAAAAGAAGGTGGATAAGGTGTATATACTTATGTCATCAGTGATCAGGTGTATAATAGGGTCTCACAAACATTTATGGACATAATCAACTATCTTTCATGCTCATTAAATGCTTTTATAAAGTGATGCTATTTACTATTCAGAGGAAAAAAATGGGCTTAAGAACTAGTGGCTCACCAAACAATATCGCAAACTCGAACTGGTTGAGCATTCTCATCAGCAGTTGGGGCAATCCTACCATGGGTACACTTGTCAAAGAAAATATCACCACAATTCCTGCAGTGATGCTGGACAGAAGAAAATGAAGGCTAAGAAATACCAAACAAGCATATCAAATGTATAAGAGCATTGAGAGACAAAAACAAAGAAAGCGGTGTGTACCCTGCGAACAAAAGCACCAAAATCTGTTCCACAAGATGCACATTTTTTCACCACTTCATCAGGAACGTCTAGAAATTCGACCATGACAATCATGAAAGAACATTAACAATAATTTCTGCATACATCCTCACAATCTCTTCAGACAAAATTTGTTTCCCAGTCTACATATCTTATCTTGTTCTCTAAGTCAATTTCTTCAAACAAACAAGCAACCGTTTCCACACACATATAGCTACCTTTTCTACTACAAACTTGGAGCTTTGAGGAGATCAACCAATGAGTCCGACTACTGCCAATGCTAACTTAAAATCCGTATGAAAGTCACAAAATGACTTAATGCAATTGCCAGATCAAACAATACTTCATTTACTTGATGCCATTGAAATTCTTTGAGTTCAACTATTCAATGAACCATGCAAGTAAACATTAGAAGTAGAGATTGCATAATACTTTTTCTCTCACATTTTCAAGTGCGGCACCATACAAGATATGGAACTATCTGTCAACTGCATTTGTATATATTGAAACAAAACAACATCAGAGACACATTTCTGTTATTCTACATAGATAATCAGATAAACTAGAATCATGGAAGAATATTTCTGTTATTGTCTCATCTAAAGTCCCATTGGCTCCTTATGCCACTTCTCTTCTTTATGAACTCATGGACATTGCAACTAGAATAAAGCAAGAAAATTTACACCAACCAAATGTATAACACAAACATATCAAATGAGAAACTCCCACAACAACATCAAACACTCTACGACATCCAGAAGCAGAAGTTAGACATATTTAAACTTCACAAAATTTCAGGTTACCCAATAATCTCTCTCTTCATTGCTGGGTTTTATTAGATTCATCCAATCAGCAAAACCCTTCTTTTTCTCTGTCAGTTGCTCACTTATCTTTGCTGTATTAGAAGGCATGCTTCTTCCTTCCATCTCCTTGATCTACAAACCAAAAGAAAATTTCTAAGATTAAAAACCAACATAAAGCAACTAAATGGTAGCTCTTTTCCATTCAAGACTGCATGGCCAACACGGTACTCATTACAAGGACATGATTTCGGAGAAATATAAGGCCTCCCTGTCAAACAATTTGAATAGTATGACACTTAGAAACTATGATTTGAGTGTCTACATGCAAAACAAGCCAACGAATTTTGATGTGTGCATTTATATAGAGGACAAATTCTATTGCGCAACCCATCTTTAGCAAAAACATGCTTGGACCGAACGGGGAAACCCAACCCAGAAGGCTAATCGGTTAAGTGGGAGAGCCCACCTATATTTTCTATTTTCCCTTTCCTTCGACCGGTGTGGGATTTGGTCACAGCTGGCACCTCCTCTCGGTCCAGGCCATCAATCCGAGCCGTGGTCCTAAGTGTGGGGTTGGCTCTGATACCATTTGTTATGGACCGAATGGGAGCATCCGACCCAAAGACTAGTCCTGTAGGTGGGAAAACCCTCGAGCCTACAAGTCCATATATTTCCTATTTTTCCTTTGCTTCCTACCGGCGAGGGATTTAAGCAGTAACAAAATACTGCACATCTTAATCTCCTACCTGTACAGTTGCGGTTGTCACTATATCCAGAATAGTGTTAGTGGTGTAACGGTTTGATTGCAACCTGATTCTTCTTGGTTCAATGTCCATGGAACTCTTGGACCAAAATGCAAATGTTGAAGAACCTGTCACCTGCTTTAGAAAGAAACATGCTAAGCATTCAATTATCTACAGCAGAAGTAAAAAACCAAATCTAAATAATCACCCAACAGAACTCACTTCGCATCTCATGATGTTCTCAAGCGGGTAAATCCTCAATGTCCAACTTGTTGAAGGATCAAGCATCTTAATTCCATCCAGGCCAATCTGCAAGAGTTGCTAACAAAGTTATGGCATAATAAAAAGGAAAAACAATAACTACAGTGGCAGCAAAACAGATGACGTTTTCCAGAACCCAACCACTTGTGTTTTGAACTCGGCACAAAAAGAAAAATTACAAATTGTAGAGAATGAAGAAAGCAAATTCCATGCTTAAAACTCAAAGTAGTTCTCTCAATTTCCACACTCCTAAGTGATTGATCATGTAGGTTTTGATATTCTAATAATCCAGTCAAACAAAATTCGGCAAAGTTTAATGAAGCGACAAAAACTTCGGAAGGTTATCAATACGATTACATCTATATCGACAGTTCCAAGAGCACGATTCACAATTCACTGAACTCAAAAACCACGCATCTACGTGAATCAAAGAGAACTCAGAATCAACTCAATTTCCAAAGACAAACCACCAAGTTGGCATTTTCTCCATGCCAATCGCAAAAAAAAAAAAAAAGATCACTGAGAAGCGCGAGAAGCAGATGAAACATGCAAGTACTAAACCTGGCAAAGAACGTCCGTGGTACTTTGGGACCCACTTTCAGGCAAGAGCTTGACCCGGAACTTCTGGACGCTACTCTTAACGTCCTGCTGCACCTCCACCTTGGGAACTGCCCGTACAATCTTTGGTGAACTGATGGAAGATTACTCCTTTGAAGAAGGAAAACTAATTGGTCTTCCATAATCATCGAAACCCGACCAAGTAGAAGACTTTGGAGCTGTCCCTCAAGCCCCATAAGGCTCCACTTTGCCCCCATGACGAGCATACACACCATCTCCATAAAAATCATCCGAACCCGTATTATATAAAGAAGCATCTGATTGCTTCCCATACAATTCCGAACCCAAGCTGGGCCTGCTCTGGCTATTATTACCATAGCTATCATCAAAGTAGCTGCTGCTGGGACCCAACTTTGACGAATTGGAGTAAGATTATTCATGCGACGGATTGTGTGGAGCTGACGAGCTGTACATGAATGATTAAGGGGTATCAGAGTTACCGAGGTTCGGATTGGAATTCAAAACAGGTGCAGCTGAGAGCGCAGTGGAGTAGCTGGGAGGCACTGGTTGAGTTGGCGGAGGCTGATAATAAGATGCCGCTGGCGGCGAGTAGTAAGACTGCATGTGGTGGCTGCTGAGCTGGAGGTTGGTAGGCGCCGTGAGATTCGATGCTAGGGAACGCAGATGGAGCAGGAAGAGGTGGAGGCGGAGTCGGAGTCTGCGACACTGAGGGGTTGAAGTTGGTGGGTGGCGGCAGATTGGGGCTAGAGTTCTGGTTACAGGCATAGGAACGTGCGGTTGGGGGAGGGACAGGATCGGGGTTGTGGGTGTGAGGAAGGTAGTTGTAGTGTCCAGCGTGATCGGCGGGAGGATAGCCAGTGGTGGAGAACCGAGGGGCAGACGCGCGGCGGGCGGTGCCATGATCGGCAAGGTTGGGGTGTGGACTGGGAATCGGGATGTTACCATAGTGATGGTGATAATAGGGAGCGGAGCTGTAACCTCCCTGCTGCATGATTCTTCAGCCACGGGGGCCGGCCGACGGCGACGCGGAGTCTAGGAAGAAGATGATCAGGACGCAGAAGCCCGAAGAGGAATAGCCACAGTGAGGTGGATTAGTTAAGAGTCTTGGCGGGTGGTTCCGTAAGGTGGAGAGCTCGGGGAATTTGGTGAGATCGCGTTATTAAACCGCCTCACGCATCAATTAATTCATTATCGATATGGGTTGATGGTGGCGGGTTGTTAAAAAGGTGTAGTGTAGAGATATTAAATATGCCGGTTTGGTCGGAACTGATTTGTCAAAATTCGGAATTGGTCTGAAGCACCCCTAAATTGACATGTAAGTATTTTTATTGAGTTAATGGGTGGTCATGAAATAAGTTTAAGAAATAGCTTGTTGATTGAAACTAGACTAACATGTTTTCTCATTAAACTGAACCGAAATCGTAATAAACCGAAACCAGTCTGAACAGTCAAAAAGTTACAATTAATGATCAACTTTTTATTCGTGTAATTTAAACAATTTAAAAAAATTATGAAAAATTTGTTTATTTTAAATAATTAAAAAAAATGGAGACAAGAGTAATAATTTATTGTTCAAATAGGTGTGAACCTTGAATTGGTCTACTTATTTTGGGGGATTCATGATTTCTTGAATAGCGGCATGAGCCAGGCCCGAACCTAACTAGATTAAACGGTTTTACGACCATTTTGAACTGGTTTAGACTGCCTATTTAATATTTCTAGTATCAGGTACCGATAGAACGGAGTCGATTGGCCACGGGCTCCTATGTGAAAAGGATGAGCAATGGATGGAATTCAAGGGTCCGGACACCGACTGTTGCAGCCATCTTGATTAAATCATTGCAACATGAATGCATGTTCCATCAATGACAATTCTCAACCACGGCATTTTTACAGCTTCGAGCAACGTGAAAAATCCGATCGACGACTAAGAGGACCGAGATCACTCAGAGTCTATGCGCATTGAGACTGAGCCCGAGTCCAAACGTTAGACCAAGCCGAGGGTCCTCTGCTGTAGAGGCCGAAATCTTTGCTGAATTTATCCGTTTTTCTCCCACCAAAGCAAACTCAAGAAGAGTCGATTGCCTGGTGCCGAAACATGCAAACTCAAGAGGAGTCGATTAATCGTGCGCGTTTAGAGACCCAAGAAAAGTCGAAAAAGCAGGTACTTTGTCCTGTAAATTAGCCATGGGTCATCAAGGGAGAATTCCTTGTACTGGAGTGATTCTACCGTACAATTTCCAGGTTCGGCTCCAAATACTGGCGTAACTTATTCCTCCGAGCGCTTCTGCTGCTGTAAATTGACGAGTTTCCTGTACACGCCGCCGGTTTTCACAATCAGCTGATCATGGCTCCCGACCTCGGCCACTCTTCCATTCTGCAGAACAGCAATACTATCGACATCTCGAATAGTCGACAATCTGTGGGCCACTAAAATTGTCGTTCGACCCTCCATTAACTTACTGAGAGCCTCCTGGACTAGCTTCTCAGAAGTTGCATCCAGTGCGCTTGTTGCCTCGTCTAAGAGGAGAATTCTCGGGTCCTTTAAGATTGCCCTCGCTATTGCCACCCTCTGTTTCTGCCCACCTGATAGCTGGATACCACGGTCCCCAACGTGCGTATTGTAGCCATCGGGCATTCTGCTGACGAATTCATGAGCATTTGCTGCTTTAGCAGCCGCAATGATCTCAATCTCAGACACGAACTCATTGCCGTACCTAATGTTCTCATGTATTGTCATGGCGAATAGTGCCGGTTCCTGCTGAACCAGACCGATTCTCATCCTCAGCAACCTTAGGTTCAGGTTCTTTATGTTAAGGCCGTCGATTAGGACAGATCCTGAGTCGGGGTCGTAGAATCTCATTACAAGGGAGACAACAGTACTCTTCCCTGTCCCGCTCAGCCCTACCACCGCGAGGCTCATCCCTGCCGGGACTTTCAAGTTCAAGTCCTCGAAGATGGTTATATCAGGCCTCACTGGGTACCTGAAGGCCACTTTCCTAAACTCAACATGTCCCTTGATATCGTTCACCATTTTCGACATCCAAGCATTGGGATCTATTGCAGTTTTTCTCTTGAGTATCCGGAATACTGAACCTAGAGCTTGAGTTCCCTTCACAATGTCAGGTGTGAGGGCCAGAGTTTCAGCAATGGCAAGGGAAGTAACCACAAGAACCATGAAGGACTTGATGTTGTCGCCAAAATCTGCAACTTTGTGCTCGATTAAGACTGAAGCGTACCAGAGCCCGAGCGCAAAGGAACAGAAAGCAAAGAACTGCGCAAGACCATAGCCAAAGCCAGATATGTGCCCTCTTATAAGGACTTGTTTGTTGGGTCTTGCCAGCTCAGAAGTGAATTGGGCTGAGATGCGGCCCTCAGCACCGAAAGCGGCCACAGTACGGATATTAGTGATGGCTTCCCGGGCCACAGAAGTGGCTCGACCATAGGCGCATGTGTAGTCTCCTCCAAATCCCTTCAGAAAGAGTTGCTGCAGACCGAAAGACAAAAAATGAGAACAAAACTCAAGTACGTGAAGGAAACAAGCGGGTGTCACCATCTTCATGGCGGCTTCCGCCTTAAGAAGACAGTGTTTGATGTCTTGTTTCTCTAACAAGTTCGATTTTCAGGACCTACTTCGGCTATCGAAGACCCTACTAGAAGAGGAAATGAAGCAATCACGACAGCAGCTACTCGCCAACTCAAGTTGAAGGCAAGGAAGAAGGCTGTAGCAGTGAGGGCTGTGTTCTGGACGATTGTTGATAGTCGGTCTGCTAGAGCGCTCCTAACCAACGTCGCATCAGCTGCCAATACCGAAGATAAGGATCCAGTGCTATTCTCATCCAAATCAAACCACCCAATCTCATTAGTGAGGACTGCTGCAATTTTAAAGCAGATAGCAAAATCTCAACAAACCGAACTTAACCGAAAATATTGGAATTACATTCTGGAATTCTTTCGGGCATTGACTGAAAGTACCTGAGAACATTAGGAGTCGAACCCTTGTCGTAAGCCGCTCACCCATCCACGTGTAGAAAAAGTGCTGCAATGTGTATATTGGGATCGTGATGGCGCCTGTCCCGACAAATAGGAAAGCTATCCGATCAACCTCGTGCCTGATCTTGTGCTCATCAAATGAGTAAAACACAGACAGGATGTGAGTGATCCCGAGCGCAAATAGTGGCGCTTCCATCCCCGCCAAAACTGCCCCCACCGATCCGAGCATTGCGAATGGCCATTCTGGCACACCTAATTTTATCAGCTCCCATATGGATGGCGGATCGCTTTTCCCATCAGCGGGGCCAATCTCTCCTTTCGTACTTGGAAGCTTAGTTTCACGAGAATGGTTGTCAAATATGTTGGAAGCTTCTAGGGACCTCGAGCTCGCTGAAGTTCCGACTGTCAAGCTCGAGCAGGAGGGGTCTCCATACTCGTTTTCTTTCTTTACCTGCAGGCTTATGAGTGTAGCATACTCACCTCCTCTTGATAGCAACTCACAGTGATTCCCACACTCGATGACCTGTCCATTCTTTAAAACAATGATGGTGTCCACGTCCCGAATTGTTGTGAGCCGATGCGCAACAACAATCGTGGTTCTGTTCGTCATGATTCGGTCAAGTGCTTGCTGGACATTGAGCTCCGATTCCGCATCGAGAGCACTTGTGGCTTCATCCAATAGCAATATCTTCGGGTTCCTGACAACTGCTCTTGCAATAGCAATTCTCTGCTTTTGTCCTCCTGAAAGCTGAGTTCCTCCCTCCCCCACCTGAACGTCATGATCATTAAAATCAAAGATCAGGTGCCGATATGCAGGCAAATGCAGATCATTCGACTCTGTCACAATATATGTGAAGATCACGAATTTGCAGAAGAAATGAACCTGGGTCTGATAACCTTCGGGTAATTTCTCAATAAATGAATGAGCATTAGATGCTTTTGCTGCCTCTACAATTTGGTCCATGTTAGCATTGGGTTTCCCGAACAGGATGTTCTCTGCTATAGTCCTGGCAAAGAGTGTCGGTTCTTGACTAACCAATCCCATCTGTTCTCTCAACCACTTCAACTGAAGCTCCTTAAGATCGTGGCTATCAAGCAGTATTTTGCCTATGCAGAATCAAATCCAATCTTATATCAATCAGTTTTTAATTTGGGGTTCAGACTACTTGGTAGATGAGATAGTCTATCAGACACCTGAAGTGGGATCATAGAAACGTTGCACCATTGAAATTATGGTGCTCTTTCCCGAACCACTTGGGCCTACAACTGCAACCGTCCTCCCGGCATTGATCGTGAAGCTCAGGTTCTCAAAGATTGTTTCTGGGCGGGAAGGGTAAGAGAAGCTGACCTCTTGGAATTCTATCTGTCCCAATACTTGAGGCAAAACAGTCCCATCATCGGGCCTTTTTGAGGCGCTTTTCTTGTTCGACTCAATCATCCTGAAAATGTTTGCAGCAGCAGCCCGACCTTTTGCAATGGCAGCAAGGTTAGGGGCTGCTTGGCCCAGAGCACTGCAGATAATTCGAGAAAATATTTATCGAGAATGTTTTCTAGAAGTCAAACATTAGCATCAGCTACATGGGGCAAAAAAAAAAAAAGAAAGAAAGATTTTGCGTTCTCATCTCTGCACATATACTTACAAACCACTGAAGAGGACATTTATGATTGTTGTGAATGCCTTCCCTCCACTGGTGGCATGATGCCTCACTAGGAGGCCCGCATACCAGAGGAGCAACGCCCAGGAACAGAACAAGACAGCATAAGTGAAGCCGACCCCAACTCCTTTCGCGATCCCGCTTTTTTTGCCAAGCTTCAGCGCATTGTTCAGAGACCTTGAGTATGCCTCAACTGCTCTATCCTCTCCTACGAACGAGTAAACTGTTCGTACTTGCGAGATCATCTGATCAGTAAGTATATGGAAGGATGATAAAAAAGATACAACAAATTCTGAAATATCAGCAGATTCCACCGGAACCCGAGCAATGTTCAACTAAAGAGACTACTTATATAATATGATCATTCGGAATGAACATGAAGATTAGAATGGATCACCTCTTCAGCAACCTTCCCAGCTTCCGCGTAAGCCTTCTCACCTTTTTCTGATAAGGTGGACATCACAATGGTGTAGCCTCCTCCTGCAACTGCTATCAGTGGGACAATAGCCAAAGTCAGAAGTGTAAGCTGCCACACGGACAAGAAGCCCACGACGAACCCCACCGTGAACTGCGCAAGATAACGAATAGTGTGTCCTGTCTGCATGAACCGAAATGATTGATCATACCAAATGGCCGAAGATTGGATCGTGAAAATAAACAGGCCAAATTGTCTTCTTCTATTGAGATGTGCCGGTAGAACAAAGAATCATGAGGAACAGAAATACTTAGCCTCGACATCAAAAGCTACATCTTGTAGCGTATGTACACATCGGGCTTTGATTGTCACAGCAGATGTTACCTTATCGCCTATAGCGTCCTGAACGAGAATCGCATCACTTGAGATGTGGTAGAGAATATTTGTGTTCTTTGCTTCAGTGTCGAAAAAGTCGATATCCTTATTCAACACAGCCTCGAGATACAAGAGCCTTAAACGGGCAGTTTGCCTCTCCCCAGTTTGCATCCAGAGCGCAACACCTACAAAGCTTACAGTGAGAGAAACGGCTGAAAGTTCCAAGTCAACACCTGGAGCGATGAATATACATGAAATGTTTTGCCATCTTAACCTACCTATCCACCCCGAGACAAAGATTATGAGACCGAGATATACCAGGTTGAGTGCGTTCTGCAAATTCGGAGTAAACAGTCAGTTGATACAGAATAAACTCTGGATCACGTGAAAATAACAATCACATGACCGAGACTGATCGTCTCAGTCACGAGCATGAGTTCATTTGTGTCCAGCTATGCATTCTTAGCCCATGGATTCTGAGCAATCTGCACTAGACTCTGCCCCCCACATTGATTAACCAGATCAAGAACAACCTGAGAAACCCGAGATGACATTTTATGAGGATCAAAGGCGAGTTGTCCCAGGGTATCGATCATTCGGCCAAACAGGACAAAGAATGCTGGAAGGGCCGATCCATGGATGCACGCCCCAGCGCCCCCAAGGAACATCAGCAGGTAGTCGGTCTTATCTGCTGCTGAAAAGAGGCCGAAGAACGGGACAGTCCCCCACCACTTTCAGCCGTCTTGGGCGGCATGTCCCATTCCTTCCGATCAGCTGCCACTTCCGATGGTGCAAGCTCCGTTTCCGCCATGGTTGATTGCTGAGAGTGCGTGTGCAGTGTGTATAGATGAAGGGGAACACAGATAACGGGCGAAGGGCTAGTGTTGATATAGGAATCAATTTCCCGCCAATAAATGTGTTGAATGAGGCTTTAACCAGCCAACCAACTGCTGATGACTTTTTCCTAACTGAAAAATACCCGGTCTCACATATAAACAACTCCTAGACATGGACCTGCACCTCCTATTCAATTCTTGTCGGGGCAAGTTGGTCCTCGCCTTCGATTTCATGCAGCCGATTTCCTTGACCCCCCTAAGGAGGTTGAAATGCGATCCGTAAGAAATTAAATCCGCTCATGTGAAATCTGACTGAACCCATACCCAAACCGGACCCAAGATGAACGCATTAATTCAAAAGTACCTGTACAATGTATTGAGATTGGTTCCCGCTCAAACGTACAGTGAGAACCTACCACCGGCTCATCTTTGACTCGCATGCTTATACAAATGTACGTGATTCAATCCCGCATCACGATATTGATTCATCGGTTTAATTCCTTGTGATATTTTTGAAATATTTCTATGTACTTCACGTTTTAAAGATAGAATTGATATACTGCATGTATATGTATATATATATATAATTTTAATAGGATCCCCAGTTTCTCGAATGTTACGGATTCATCTGGAAGCAGAGCAGATGAGATTGAGTCGACTTCCGAACGTAACGTGGCTAGCCTATGGATATCACAATCTGAGCGATCCACAACACGTCGAATTTAGTAACTCAAAGACCCGAACGTTCGACTTTTCGAGCACGGATCTGACCAAGGCAGAATCATAAATTTTGCTTGGATTATCATAGTACCTTTTTGATATTTCTGAAATGTAAACACATGGCAGTGCAACCAACATATGTAACTTTCTTAGTCAACTCAAGAACATACATATATATATATAAATACAACTAATTAGGAAATACATGATATGAAATAAAATTAACATTCTTAGATATCTTCACTACCAATTTTTTTACTAAATGTTGGAGGATTTGAAAGCGAAAACTCAATTTTCAATGTTCAGAAAGAACATCGCGTCCATGCGGTATAAATTGTGGCATCCCTATCCCGCGTGCACCTCCCGGAGTTAGATCACCTGCATTTAAAAGGTACGTGGATTTTGCTCGAGATAAGATGGCGTTTTGTGCTGCGACTGTGCTCAGCGGGCCACAGGCGATCTCGCAAGAATCACATGGGACAGAACTCTGACGTTCAAGGAATGATTGACAGCCGCACCGCCCCCCACAGGAGGCCCCCGCTCGGCAGTGCGGCCTCCCACCTTCCTACATTGATTACACGGTCTCTTCCATTCTCCATCTGACATAATTTACGGTTCCTGACGAGGGAAACTTCGGAACTTGCATTGGATAGTCAGCGGTGGAAGTCTCTGAATACTGTGAGGAGACTCCTTGTCTCAGACGTCAGTCGTTATGGTAATGCCAGCAGAGCTGCTGGAGTTCCAGTAGGCGTGACCGTGTGCGAGGTTAAATTATATATCGAAAAAACTCTATTACTTCCTTCACTATCAAAAGTTTTCATGAGTCATCATCCAATTCTTATATATATAATTAATACGATCATCTGAACTCTTAATGAGAATCTCAACTAATGCAGTTTTGGTCGTTCGGTGGGAGGGTGGAGTGAGCCTGGTTTCCTTAGGGATTTAGCTGTCCCATCGAGCCTTGGATATTGCGGATAGACCTACAAAGCAAGCCTCACCCAGGTGGCATTATCCGGAATAACTCTCCGATGGCTAAGTCAGGAGAGTGAATGGATATGAAACTTAATGAAGGAGTGAAATGTGCAGCTTTTGGAGCATTCATAAAATTTATTTTCTTCTCCATGATGTGGGGTATTTATAATGATCATACTGGAGGTAGATGTGTCAGGCCAACTAAGAGGGGCTGAGCTCGACTTAATGGCTGTCAGCCGACGTGCGGTCGATCGATCAGGAGCGACTGGGAGGACCGGTTGAGGAAGAGCAGAGTGGAGCCAGCCGACTAGGCACTATCAAGTGGTCCGGCTGGTTATAAGTGTAGTGCAATCTGCTGATCAGGCGGGATTAGTTTATCCGACAAAATGAGAGCAGTTTTGCCGTCAATAATCAATTGGGATTCACTAATTAAACTGTTATAATAACAACCAATAAAAACCATATAAGCATCTCCCGACGACCATTGAAGAGCGTGTAAATGATCAACTAATTATATCACGTTGACATAAGTAGGGAGAAGCAGGGTTCCATGGTCGATCACATGTGACGGAGGCATGAGTCTGACATTCGGTAGTCCGCACACCACCACCCATCAAGACGAGTCATCCTCATTCTATATTCAATCTCTACGGCCGGAGCTTCGTGGTTCTCCTCGGGAAGCCCTTCAAAATTTCTTCCTTTTCCCGAAGATGGAGATCAGGATTCAGGAGCCAAGTTCATTGATATCCGCACCGAATACGTACAAGCAGAGGATTAAACCAATCAACGCACAAGCAGCTGCTCGGAAAAGCCGGCGAGTCCACGGACAGTGATGAAGAAGTTGATGAACTTTGAATGGGAATCGCGAATAAGCCTGACGAGCATGTGGGTCTCTGTGGATTGGAAACGAGATACTACCAGCTAACCCCACCTTTCGTGGTCATTTCACCATCAATGCATGACAAGCGTCAAGTCCCACGTCGGTAGGAACCGATAGACCACGCCTTGGAGCAATCAAGACGACACAATAATGCAATTGAGATTACAAAATTAGCTCTAAAGATTTTTTTTTCATCTCATTGGATTGAGGGATTGCTACGGGTCAGATAAAAAATTATAAGTTCATTAAACCATAACCGGCTCACACAATTGCCCCTCTAAACTAGCTCAGAACTATTGCAAGATTGGTCGGATTGCCAAAATCCTACAAATTAAATGTCAGATTTTGTCGGATCAATTTAAAATTTAAAAAAATATTCATTTGAAATAATTTTTTTAAAAATTAAAAAAGATAGATGGTTTATGGGCCAAAGCGGCTCGAACCATGAACCGACATGCTTATAAATAGTTCCGAGCCGGTTCATGCATGACTAAATTATGATTTATAACGGGATAGACTCATTAAGTAATTAAGTCGAACCGTAATAGGACCAAATGGTTCTAGGCCCGAAACTAGCATGGACCGTCCATTTCAACAACACCAAATACCAAAATATACACAAAATTTACGAACCTGCACAAATTACAGGCGATCAGCCTCTATGAGTTTCCTCGAGGAGGAAGAGCTTAGGGCTTTTGCTTCTGACAAGGGAAGAGATCTGAATCCTGATGCTACTACGTCTTCCAAGCTTCAGTGGCCTTTGAGTCCATTCTGTCTTCAGTGGCCGATCTGTTGAGGATATCGAGCCGACTGGTGGAAGAAGCCCAATGAATATAGACGTTAGATAAGTGATCCATATTAGTTCAAATCCGATCTAAATTTGTTTGGTAAAGTTAGGAGTTGCTGGTTCAAGAAATCATAAATCTACTAGAAATTGGGCATACGCAGACATGTTCATGGCTTGGGGGTGATTATTTCTTTTTTATTTTTTACAGTTATTCAAAATAAATATTTTTTAATTTTTATAAAAAATTAATTAAATCAATAAAAAAAATTAACAGTTAATTACAGAGTTTTGACAGTTTGAATCTATTTTATAATAATTCTAACTTGCTCAATAAAAAAACATTTAATATCTCTAGTGATGGATATGGTAAAAGATATAATATTATTTTAATTATTAGATAGAATATAATAATGTTATTTTTATTAGATTTAAAAAATAATAATAATTCCACGAATGGGGCCATGTCGGCATGGGACCCCAATAACCTGACCAATGGGAGGAAGCTGCAGCGGGGCATTAGGACAAAGGAGCCAAAATATCCCAAATTAAAAAATCAAGTGAAATAATTTCCACATTTTTTAAAATAGAAATATCTCTCTCTCGTTTTTTATTTAAGATATAATAATTACTAAAAATAAAACAAAAATAAGTATATGCTGGCTTATATCTGCAGCGCGTAGTTGACGGGCTTTGTCGAGATCAAAAGTAGAGTCAAAGTCCCAGTCCAGACAACAAAGAAAAGGGAGTCTAATTTCGGTCCCACCCCCCTGAAGTTCACTTTCTATTTCAGTTTGCTCCTCAGAGTTGGTATTACCATCATTATTGACCCCCTTTTTCCCCTTTTTTTTTAGGCCAAACCATGGTTGACTCCTCTTTGGTTCGAAAATTCATACCAATATTAAAATTGTATACTCTTTGAATGAAAAATTACCAATACACAAGACCATGCTACGATTAGGGACACAAGAAATGTGAAGTTCAAGTCACTTGAAAAATCGTTATGAATAAATACATGGAGACTTATGCACGGCTTCACGATCCCATACATAGCAGGTGAGTACAGCCGAAATGGGTAGAGGTGAAAATAGGAAAGAGAGTAGGGGTCCAGCTGGAATAAAGTAAAAATGACGGGCAAACTTAAAATGTCCGCGATACTTTTCCGTTACCGACATGTCACACATCCTGCAAGTGCATGTGGAGGAGACGTTGCCGACACTTGGCTACTCGTCTCACGCGCGGGGAAAGGGCATCATTTCTGTGCTTTATGTCGATTTTTTGTTTTTTTCCATCGGTTTCCGTTTCCCGGTTTTCCATTTTTCATCCGCTTCAGTGCGGCGTTCGCTGCTCAACGTAAAAAGATCAGCCGGGAGTAAATGCTTCTTTTATTTCAGTTTCAGAAGCCTTTCTGATGAGACTAGCCTTCAGCCTCTTCACACGGGTTTTGGGTTTCTGTTTTTTGTTCTCTCTCTCTTTCTTCCTCCCTTCTTTCACCTTCCACCAATGGCATTCGACATGTAGTTTGTAATGGTTTCTGATTCCTTTCCATTTCCGGGTTCTGCTGCTTACTGGGAAGTCTAAAAGGGTCGATTCCTTTCTTGTTTCCTCCTGTTTCTCTGGTATTTCCGGGTGTGAAATCTTCTGTCATTCTCGGGATGGGTTTTGTGAGTACAATTCTGGGTTTCTGTGGGTTTGGCGTGGGAACTTCGATTGGGCTTGTGATCGGTTACTACATGTTCATATATTTCCAGCCTACTGATGTCAAGGTCAGTTTCATTCCCCTATGAACTTCTTTTCCTTCTCCTTGTTTTTAGCAATCCCAGTTCCTTTATTTGCTTTCCTTTGTCTTGTTTGAGATATCTTTTCCCATCCCGCTGAAGTGTTTAACTTTTATGTTGTTTTTTTTTTCCCTGCAACTTTAAGACGTTTCAGTTTTCTTCAGCTTTTGGCTGCCTATGAGTCGTTTCTAGGGGAAAAAGGAATGTTATACCATTAATTGATGACTGATCAGTAACTACTCGGATCTTATCATTTGATGAACAAACATATTTTCTAGATTTTGTTTGGTTTTCTCTGAATGGCTCAATAACATTCTTAATATCTTCAACTCCATTAGGATCCAGAAGTACGCCCTCTAGTCGAGCAAGATTCAAAGTCCCTGCAGCGTTTGATGCCTGAAATACCTCTCTGGGTTAAAAATCCAGATTATGATCGAGTAAGTTCGTCACAGTATTCATTCTGTGGTTGCTTTTCTAGCTGTCATTTATGGTGGTTGTTACTATGAATTTAGCTACAGCCGTTGTTCTTTTCATTGACAATGTTGTAGGTTAATTAAGATTTAAACCAACATTCTAATGTCTTGCTCTTTCATTTTCAAGGTTGATTGGCTTAATAAGTTTCTTGGAACCATGTGGCCTTACCTTGACGTGGTAAGGGATGTTTACGGATTTTAGTTCCTTTAATCTTCCCCCTCTTCGGAGACATCCGATAAAATTGGAACGGGATCTTCTACCTCTTACTTTTTGCAGTTGATTCCTTCTTAATTCACTGACATTGTACTGAGTTCGATTGAATATGTCATATATAGGCCATTTGCAAGACTGTGAAAACTATTGCGAAGCCCATTATTGCAGAGCAAATACCTAAATACAAGATCGACTCTGTGGAATTTGAAACTCTTAACTTGGGGACCTTGCCACCCACTTTTCATGGTAGAGTAAATTCCTGTGTACCTTGTGTTTGCTCTCCTATTTGCTTACTGTCACTTGATTTTTTTTTTTTTGATGTGGTTGATTGTGGATTTTATTTTTGTTTGCGAGCTTTAACTTTATGGTAGTGTAGTTATTTCTTTTATTCATCATGCCTTCTAGGTATGAAAGTTTATCACACTGATGAGAAGGAGTTGATAATGGAGCTGTCTATGAAGTGGGCAGGGAATCCTAACATCACTGTTGTTGCCAAAGCTTTTGGACTGAAAGCCACTGTTCAGGCACTTGCTTCTAATTCCCTTCAGCAAACTCTATAATCTGCCCAACTACTATTCTTCAATTCGGGAAGTTTGACACTAGCAATAAAGAAAACATTTTTTTGTTTAATGAACTTTTCAGGTGGTTGATCTTCAAGTATTTGCTTGTCCTCGTATCACTCTGAAACCTCTCGTGCCGACCTTTCCTTGTTTCGCCACAATATTTATATCTCTTATGGAGAAGGTGCACAGCAAATTATTTTGTTCATTTCAGTGAGGAATCAAAACAATGTTCTCTCTTTGAGGGGAAATTTGACAAGTTATTTTTCTGCTTTGTTGCAGCCTCATGTAGATTTTGGATTAAAGTTGTTTGGGGCAGATGCTATGGCCATTCCTGGACTTTATAGGCTTGTACAGGTAAAATTCTCTCTACAAATTTAATTAGATTTGTCAACAGTAATTTGAGGTCCTGAAGTATGCTGTCGAAAGTTTCCCAGTTTTATAGCTAAACCTTATAGAGATATATGGAGGATGTATCAGTATAGGAGATATCACATATATAAATATATTATAAAATCTAACATAGCATATCAATGTCTTTAATAACCTCGATACTCTTCAACATCCTTGTGTTCTCGCTTTTTCTCGAATGTGGAAAGTAATAGACAAACATCTAGGACCCTTCATTGCCATATGTTGTGATTTGTAGGAGGACTGGTCATTGTGTCTCATACCGCATGTTTTGGTAGTTTTTTCATTCCATCAAATGAGGTGTATGAGAGCTGAGCAATTAGGAATGATGTTTAAGATTCGTTAGGAAATAACATTTTTGCACACTTTTCTAGCTTGTTTTACGTCATCTGGTACTTCAGTATCTTACTTTTTAGCTATTATTCCAGGAACTTATCAAAGATCAAGTTGCAAACATGTATCTGTGGCCCAAGTACCTAGAAGTGCCCATCATGGATCCTTCCAAGTAAGTGTTTCTCTTCTCGCTTCCTTCCAGTTTGTCGAGTTGAAGCTTTTCATTGGATTTTGATCAATTTGATAAATACGCAGAGCTGCCAAGAGACCTGTTGGAATTCTCACTGTAAAGGTCTTGAGAGCAATGAAGCTCAAGAGGAAAGACTTTTTGGGGAAATCAGACCCTTACGTTAAGCTAAAGCTTACTGAAGACAAATTATCTGTGAAGAAAACTACTGTCAAGCACAGTAACCTGAACCCTGAGTGGAACGAGGAGTTCAATTTGGTTGTCAAAGACCCTGAATCTCAGGCTTTAGAGCTTATTGTCTACGACTGGGAGCAGGTACCTTCTCTTTGTCGTTGGCTGACATGACTGAAAGGGATTTAGCTATTCTTTTTGCCCAGTACTGACTACTCATTATCTTCCGATGTCCTTTTGTTTTTTGTTTTTTCTTGCTTGCACAAAACTCATTTTATCATTCCCTTTGGCCATTTGTCCTCACTTCATATGATAGCAATGGAGAAATTTGCCTTTACGAGGAAATTGTCCATCCTTGCATTGCATTTTTCCCATTTTCCTTTCATATCTTATCCCTAGCAAAAACTTGTTCTTGAAGTCTTGTTATATATACAAAATAACAATGTTTTCAGTATAGGAGTTTAGAGAGGTGTTTGAACGTCTTCCCATGCAAGAAATAGAAAAACTGAGACTGTTCAAAACCAAGATTGAGGATGTGCAGACTATATGATCTGAACTAGCTTTCCCCCTCAATCCCAGGTCGGTAAACATGAGAGGATGGGCATAAATGTCATTCCATTGAAGGAGCTCACACCCGAAGAGCCTAAGGAAATGACTCTGAGTCTTCTCAAGAACATGGACCCAAATGATGTTCAGAATGAGAAGCAACGGGGGGAACTTGTGGTGGATCTAGTGTATAAACCTTTCAAGGAAGAAGAGATTCCTAAGGATGTTGAAGATCCAAATGCGGTAGAGAAGGCACCTGAAGGAACACCCACTGGTGGAGGCATGCTTGTAGTTATCGTACATGAAGCTCAGGATGTGGAAGGGAAGCACCACACTAACCCTCATGTTCGTTTGCTATTCAGGGGCGAGGAGAAAAAGACCAAGGTACATGAGATAACTATCTGAGATGCTAAAGCAAGCATTTCAGCTGGAACTTCTTCCTATATTTTATCATAATCTTAGCCTGAAAGAGTAATTGCCTTTCTAGCCTAGAACATGGACTAAAATGCTGCATCTTCTCTTGCATGGCTTACGGAATAGATTCACAGGATCAATGTTGAGAAATATATTTTGCCATAACAACTTTCTTGAGAAGATATATTCAGGCTGAGGAAACGTACTCGTGTGTGTTTGCTCTGTGTTTTGAAACATTACGGAAGTGGAAAGCTGATCTTCTAAACTGTTTTTTTTTTTTTTACCCTGAAGAGACTGTCTTATGATGCCATCTCTCTCTCTCTCTCTCTCTCTCTCTCTGTCCTGGTTCATTGATCCTCTGTTCTGCCACCTGATTGTTACTTCCCATTCTCACGAGCAGACTGTGAAGAAGAACAGAAACCCAAGATGGGAAGAGGATTTCCAGTTTATGCTGGATGAACCACCAACTAATGACCGAATTCACTTGGAAGTCATCAGCACCTCATCAAGGCTCGGTCTTCTGCACCCTAAGGTATGGAGTTCCATATCCAGATTACGATCTAAATAATAAAATACACGGATAATTTTGAAAAACCATCAGATGGCCTTTGCTTCAGAACAGCTGTTTCACTTGAATGTGCTCTGCCTTCTATCGAGTGGAGGTATATATCTCTCATCATCAGTTATCGGTTCTATTAAAAAAAAAAAAATCTGTGAATTGTGGTAGCAGTAGATCCATTAAGTTTTCTGAGTCCTCCCCGTGGATCCTGTAGCTCGTCAACGTGCCGTTAACAATTGCATGATACGTTGGGGGAGATTTTCTGATCAATTCCACACCGTCTGATACTGCCAGGAAACTCTGGGTTACGTGGATATATATCTGTCCGATGTCGTGAGCAACAAGAGGATCAATAGCAAGTACAACCTGATCGACTCCAACAATGGACAGATTCAGGTTGAGCTTCAGTGGAGAACCTCGTCTTAGTCTCATTGAAGCTCAAGTTGCGTTGCTGCTGTCGCAATAAAAAAAACATTGGAGTAGCTCCAGTTTCAAGATTCTGTAAATCTTGTTCTTTGTGAAGGAGTTTTCAGTATATGCTGTTCAGCCTTTGAAAGGCGGTTTGGATCACTGTGCTTGGTCTGCTAGTGGAGTGTTTGGCTTCATTTCTGCCATTTACGGTGAGTCAAAACTTGTGGCAGCCATCCACCTATGCCTCACCTGTGCCAGGTTAGGCTGGTCCACTACTCGGGAACCTACGTAGTACATCCACCGAGTCCAGCCAGGCACGTGAACGGTCCATTTATGTCATCCAGGGCGAGGATCGTGAACAGCTGCTATCTGAAATTATTAATCGGTCAGAAATACATCTTACCAAGCAACTGACGTCTGCACAGTAGAATGCTAACTATCCGAGTGTTGCCTTCTACCACGAAAACAGGAACCTTACCAACTCCAAATCATGCCTTCTCAGCAACAGACTGAGACATGAAGCTTCCATCATAGCTAAAACGTTGATGACGAAATTTCGCTTGCCTTCCTTCTACGGTCGCCGTTCTATTCTTACGGCTTACCAAACAGAGGAGAGACGGTGCTGGACAATTTGTGCTACTCAGTGCCAAGCTCCCTTCGTCGAGGCTTTAAGTAGCTAGCTCACTAATGAATCAAAAACCATAGCAATATGTCAGAGTCCAAGAAAATGTGGAACTGGAGCAAAATGAAGCTTCAGCACTCTCATGCTACGTACACAAGACTCTTAAGTAAATGAAGAGCAAAAGAAGATCATCAAAAGCACGGACAAAATGAATCCTCTGGTCAGATATAGGCAAAGATCATAATTGGAGATGCCTTTCATACCCATATTAACTGAGGACCAGAGTCAACGAACTGTAATAAATTAGGGACATATATTAGTTTTTGTTTAGTTGAGTAATTACAGCGATGGACACTCAGAAACACTCCTCCAACCCTTCCCGGCAAAAACTTCACCTTCATTAGACAAGCATAAACACTTACCAATGGCATTTTTGCAGACAGTATACTTTGTTGGCATATATCAAAGACAAATATAATGCAAATCTGAGCTCTCACCATACATCCACATGACTGCCAGGCCCCAGCCAATATCGTTACACAGGAAAGACAGCAAAAAAAATGCAGGCACGCTTCCATCATAATCAAAAGGAGATCAAAGATATGCGAAAGAGTCTAAGATAAAAGAAGAGCATTCCATCATCTGACCTCATACTCGTGTTCTTATAAACATGATGGATGCAGCATTTTTGGAGAATACCATTGCCTCCCGTGCCACAATCTATATCCTAGCTCAGAGTTCAACATAATTATGCATAAATATAAATGGCAGAAGCAACTTGCAGAAACATACCAAATCACAGTTTTTGGGTGATCAAATGCTTACACTAAACAACTAAAAACCAGAAATCACAGTCTTTGTTCTTTGTTCTTTATCCAATCCACTGAACAACGAAAACTATCATCAAAAACACAAATACCAACTTAAGCCGACCCAGAATCATCTCCATCAGAGACCAAAGCTGAGCCTGAATTTGAAGCCACTCTTTTCTTCCTCTCCTCCTCATACTCTGGATCATCAGTGGGCAACTCAAACCTACAAACAGGGCATGAATTCCTCGAACCCAACCATGGTACAATGCAATCGCCATGATAACCGTGTCCACACGGCAACTTAGTAGCAGTTTCACCCACACTAACCACATCTTTACAAATTGCGCAGGCCACAACGTCCTCTTTGGACTTGACCTCCATCCTAGGAAGGTCGGAGATTGCTGCCTTGGCAGCAGGCGGAGGTCCACTCCTCCCGCCATCTGTGTCAGCCAGGTTCTGAAGCAGCGCTTGGTAGCCTGCATCATCCACATAATCAGCAGGGTTCCCTATAAACCGGTCCATTTCTGGAACCTCAAATCGTAGCTGGATCGAGTTGTCATCTAATCCCATTAGAACCTCAGCCCAATCGAGAATCCGATTTCTTCCGCTCGCTCGGGTGGCAATATCCTGGAGTCGCAGATGGAGCACATCCCGCCGCCTCTGCCGGAGTTCATCCTCATCATAATCCTCCCTATTCTCCCCGTTTTCGTCATCAGATCGACCTCCGCCTTCACCGACGTCTCCACCCTCCCCGTCCGCATCCTGTTCGTTCTCGTTGGCGTCATCTTCGTCGTTGTCGTCCTCCTCATCATTGTCCCAGCCGTCTAGCTCAATGCGGAGGAAGTCATCATCAGATGCGGGATTCGACGGCTGCGGCGGGGGAGCATCTTCTTCTCGAGCAGCCTGCTCGATCAGCCGCAGGACCTCGATGAACTGCGAGCCAAGGGATGGATCATCCAGAGGATGGCGGCGAACGTCATCAGAGGATGAAGGCGGCTGCAGGAGAGACGGCGCGGCCGGGATCGACTCGACGAAGCCGAGCTTGCACTCGTGGCAAATGATGTCGGAGGGATTGTCCAGGGTTTCGATGGACACGCGCTTCTCGCAGTGATGGCACCAGTACTCCGAATCAGATCCACCGGCTCCGGGTGACGGCTGCTGAGGTGGCATCTGTGAAGGAGATTCTGCCATTGATACCGGTCACCTGACGGATTGAGTAGACGGCCAGAGGGAGGGGAAGGAGCGAGGAAAGAGGCAACGGGAGGATTTATAGACCGCCTGAGGACTTCGTCGGCTAAGACGGCTGGTTCGCTGAGAATTAGCGGTGTGGTTGTACGCTGTGGTTTCAGCTGTTGGATCGCGTCAATGCTGGCTCAGTCAGGAAAATCAAACGGCTATAAACGGAGGTGATGTTATATATAGGGAGTGATGGCGTTGGGCCACCGTTAGGCAGTGTACGTATCACCAATCCGAGAAAAAGGGAAAAAAATACAGTGAAGCGAAGAATTCCAAATGTCTAATAATGACGTCATTATAAATTTCCTCTTTTCTTTTTCGTACACTAATCGTATCCACCTATTCAGAAATTATTCATATTTTCTGCAACCCTGCTGAATAGTATAGATAATAGGCCTATGTTAGCTACCGGAGCACGGAATGGATCTTCTCATACTGGACTAGCCCATGATCTCAGACTACTGAAACACCATCTTTCACTTTGTGAGAGTTCGAGAAAGAGTACGGTCATAGATCATAGAAGGAAAGCAGACAGGCTTCGGAATTTCCAGGATACCATCGGGGGCTCTGATTCATCACCCTGTTTTGCTTGACATAGCCGCCTCATTCGAAAATACCGTCTCGAACTTCCAGTTGCCATGGGGATCAAAGCATCACGCAAAGAAAGAAGGATATACAGCATTGACCTTTGTGAAGGATAGGATGTCCTCATTATTTGGTGAATCCGAAGGTATGAATATTATCATCATGCCTTCCATAATGCCTGTATATCAAGCCAGGGGCAATCAACTCTTCTTTCTTCTTGATACAGAACCAGGGGACAGGGGCAGAGAGAAGATACAATCTGATGCAAACAGTATAACAGGATTGTTAAATTAGGGGGATATCGAGAAGTTCAACTTAACCAAACACGACCCATATCCTTTGCTGCAATGCCCTTTGCAGCTGAGCGCGAGAGACCATCTGAACTGCCCGTCCAGCGGAAACAAAATACATGAATATCATCAATTCGAACTTCGGAACTCGATACACAGAGGGGCGGATCGAAAAAGGAACAGGAAGAAGCAAAGCCAACACGTCAATGTCATATATTTACAAACAAAATGAAGACTTCAGTGGCAATCCAGCTGTATTTCTTTCATTTATTTATGGTACAGACTTGAGACCACAGCAAGCAGTATTTGATATTTATCCCTATAGTATATTCAGTAAGACAAACATGAAGAAGATGTAGAAACAGCACAAGCAGCGTGGCGAGTACCTCGATGTCTTCTGGCGATGGTGAACCTTAAACTTGACGAAAGCAGCGGACCACCCACTTCGGCAGAGACTGTGTATCTAACCGACCATAAAATCCAACCAATAAAACCCAACCATCAACAGAAACATACCCGAGAAAGAAAGCTCTGTGAGTTTCACGGCATACACTTCACATGGACATCCCCTGATCTTACCGTAATTACAGTGACACCTCCGTAACCCTGAAAAATGACAATGGCTGTACCATCCTTCCCGAGCTAGTAGGAGTGACGTTGCCGAGATAGATCGAATTGAAGAATGTAATGGTTCGGCTGAATCTCACTCACAATTCTATCACAGAATTATATATTTAGGAGACGCAAAGACTGTTGAGTAATCGAAGAACAACCCCAATCGGAAATTCAGCACTTGACACGACTCCCACTTCCAGCAGGTCAGCTGTATATCCCTCAGAATCGAAGAGCTGAACAGTAAATTCGACAAAATGCAGAGGTTAGACCTGTAAAGTACCGAATTTTCTATAGCTTCTTCCTTCTAATGTCGCAAGCCGCCATGATTCTGCTGCTGTTGCTGCTGCGGAGGGAGTCGGAACCGGACCTGGGAGGCGGGGGACTTGACGGCGACGCCGTGCCAGCAGATTCCGCCCTTGCACATCTCGTGGACGTGGTCCCTCAGGACGGCGTGCTTGGCCTTGTGGGAGACGTCCCACGTCAGAGTCCCGATGAGGATCAGCGCCACGATGGCCGTTGCCGCCATCAGAACGAAAGCCCCGCCGAAGCTTCTCCCGGAGGCGCACCCGTACCCCTTGACTACCGCGATCGCTGCCACGTAGATCGTCGTCAGGTTCCTAACAACCGCATCGGACACGGCCATCGGCGCGCCGTCCCGGAGACGTCAGTCGGAGGCCAGGATGTCGTGGAAATTTGGGTCGGGAGCACGTAGGACAGGAGGCAGTCAGAAATCTCGGCGGGGAAGCTTATCCTCGCTCTCCGTCGGAGAAAGTTTCTGGAAGCGGAAGGGATGGTAATCGATTGCTGTCACTATGGAGAGGGTTCTCGGAAAATGAACCCGGTGCATGTAAGCCGGGGACCACAGAACCTACTTCCTTGAATGAGGGCTTAGGGTGAGCCGGGCATGTTTACGATTCAACCGCCCACTGACTGTTGACAGTCCAAGAACATGCAGCCACCTGTCAGGATATGCATCAGCGCGCCACGCCCTTGAAGACGTGGCGTCATCGCGATCTCATTGCGGCAGCGGTTTCATCCGTTTTTTCTATTACATAATTAGATTTTCTTTTTTTTAAAAAAATTGACATACCAACATAGATTTATTTGGGTGTTTTAGTTTTTTTTTCTTTTGTTCATTGGAATATCTGCCGTGAGTCACTATAACTTGAACTTATATTACTTAAGATGTCGGAGCAGCAGAGTATGATATAGAGGACAGTTAGGTTTAGATGATATAAGGTTGATGGGAAATTGAAATTTACGGTACCAAAGAATGGTCAAAGAAAATCCAATTGACCAAGTGGTATTAAAATTCAGTAACATACCAAACATCCCTTCCCTTCTGCCCAACAAACTACCTCTTTTGTATTATTGGGGGTGACAGTATCATGGATCGGATCTCGCAAAGGTTCGATTTCATTGCTCTGCGTGCTCAAGTGCTGGCAGGGTTCGATCTTGATTGCTGCCAGACGTTTATGAGGATTTACCATTGCCGGGCAATAGTAATTGCACCCGTCGAAGGAATAATAAGTACTATGGAAATCAGATCAAGTGGCCACCTCCTCAATTCTCCTAGTCTGGAAAAAATGGGCCATTTTTTTCTCATATCTGTGTGGCATGTGAAGGGTCAACGAGAGTTCATTCCGCATACTGGTGGTGGTAGTCTGGTATGCAATAATAGGCCTTCATCAATCTGCTTATGTGCTTCCCCTCTAAGCAGCTTAATGCGTAGCGCACCGACGTTCGCAGCAATTCAGAGAGTCCCTTTCCTCGCACATTTCACTAGTGACTGATTCTGTCTGTCTAAGACAGACACTCTACGCGGACCTTAAAATGCTTGAAATGTCGCAATTACACGTGGCAGCCGAGTCGATTTAGGCCTCCATCAGCCCGCCAGGAAGTTGGAGTTTCAAGAAGAGATTTGAGGTCGCTATCATTAGCAGTAACCCACCACCACATGTATGCATCAAATGTACGGACAAAAGAGATGCTTGGTCAAGGCCAACGGCCGAAGCTATGTGTTCGACTCCTCGTTGGATTTCCCGAGCTGCCCCGCAGTTATCCAGACTCCAGAGTCTTTCTTCCTGAACTTGGCCTAGTTACGGAATGGGCCTCTCTTCCTGGAGTTGACCTAGTTCCAGATATTAAGCACTTGCAGAAAGAGGCTGAAGTAGCAGGTTGAGTATGACCAAACCATTATCGAAGAAATGTGCTTTTGATCAGTATGCAGACTGGGATTGGGATTGCTCCAAGTTGTGAGACTTTACCGTCCATTTTCCTTAACATTAACCCAATATTTACAAGGTAAGTCTCAATCGATATCCTTACATTGAGAGTTCGATCCACTATGTTTCAAAACGTGTGCAATATGAAAACTCGGGAGACTAAAATCAAGAATAGACGGATTCTCCCAGCACAGGCAATATCAATCGGAAGCAAATGATGCTGTTACATTTTCGCCATTCTGTTCTTGGCAAAGAAAGACCAGCCAAACTCTGCTGAGAGTCTTCTACGTAGTAGATTGGTTTTCTCATCATACCCGAACCGTAGATCACTTATAAAATCTGATCGGAGGCTGCTTCCATTTCTCCATACTGGACAAGACACACCCATTTACAGCTCACTCGGCCAATTTCTTGAGGTCGTTTGCACGAGCGAATCATTCCTGCCAGCCTCAGCGAAAAGAAGGAATGCCTAGTGGTCTACTAGACACAGCAGAATCTTCCTGAGAATTGTTAAGAGAAAAGAAGCAGACCACTCACAAAAGAAGTTTTAAAATACTAGACAGCGAAAAAGAGAACTCCGAAAGATCATCAGCGGATTGCTGTAATTAAGGGACAAAAGCAAAAAAGGTAAGGTTCCCTGCAGATTATATATTCGTAGATTCTCCTGCAATGGCATTTAGTTGATAAGAAAGAAGCGTCAGTATGACAATATCCTTTTCCAGTGTCATTCTCCTGGAATTCAACGAGGGAGACCCTCAATTATGGAGCCACTGCAGCATATCCACCGCTCGCAAACAAGTTCGTCAATGATAGGGTGACAGGTGGGGTGACGAGATCGGATTAAGAGACATGATGAAGAATCTCTAGCACGGATATGCCAGCATCTCGCATATGATGAGCCTGTAATATCACTCACTCCAGAATCCGGGGCATACGACTGTTGAATTCCGATACACCAGCACTGCACATGAGTCAAAACTACAGTGGAGTGACATTGGTTATCGAAAATGTTAGTTCTACGAGGACTACCATGCGCGCATTTGCCTTGTAACTACCAACCTTGCAGTTCCAGCAAAGTGGGGTTCCGCTCTTCTTTATCAGCGGCCGCGAAACCCAAATTCAGCAGATCCTTGTCATCAAAATAAAAAGCAGACACAAACACCTTATCTGATCATGTAGCTTTATCAGCCCAACAGTGATATTCCATCTCTCTCTCTCTCTCTCCCTCTCATTGAGGAAAAAAATGTCATCTTTTTCAAATTCGTTACGTACAGGTCGGTCGAGAAAATTAAAGTGCGACAGGGAAAAATTAAACTACAACAAGTATATGAAAGTGAGCAAATTGTATAGAGAGAGAGCTGGATTCGCACGCCTGTCTCATCCTCGATCTTGAATCAAGAGATCAAGAGTCGATTTTCGTCGGTAAACTTCACGAATACCTTCTTATTCCCATCTCCCTCTAACACTCCATCAGTTCACTTTATTTTCTACAACAGGCTACACAACTAGTATTCGTCTCTTTCCAATACAGACTCGAGCAAGATCCGCATATAATTTGGTCGTAAAAACATTCTCTGTCACACTGTCTCGTGTATGTTCTTTATAATTAAAGAAAATAGCAAAGAAATCATTTCAATATGCTTGATCCGAAATCTATTTTACATATGATTAATATTCTGTACACATGGCCTGGAAAATGAATCGCTGCCTCTTTACTGAGCCGGAACTCTCGTATTCCAATTCCCGGTGCACGAGGAGACTCGTGGATTGGGGGCAAGAGTTTAATCTAAGAATGTAACAAGATGATGTAGAAGATGGATAAAAGGCAGACGCGTAACGGTGTGAAATCGTGATCCGCAGTGAGCGTCTTGGGCGCAGCCCCGGTGCCGAAATTGGGCAACCATGGAAACGTCGACGGTGGTGCGTAACCCGAACTTGTCTCGGTCCCACCGGACATTGTTGCTGTCGTCCCGGAGCCGGTGGAAGATGCGTTCGGTGTTGCATGCTTTTTGCTGTTTTTTTTAAGAATGAACGAATGTTATCCAGAAAAAATAATAATAATAATTTATGCCGGCTAAGTAAGATTAACGGAAAGAACATTGTACAGTAGCTCATAGTAATAGACACACGTCGGACATAAATTAATATTGCTATATCAATATGTGTGTATATATGGATTTTGGCAATGTTAATAATGTCAGCCCGTTCCATGTAAGACCTAGAGGATCATAAGTATACGTGCTATTTTGTAATAAATTTTTATAGGGAAAATTAACCCAAAAAAAACCGTGAACCTTAGATTAATTTAAAGTTTAATACCAGATTTTTAACTTTAAATAAAATAACCACATGTATTTTGATTAATCTTCTACCGCCCATTCAATATTTCTTCCAAGACCTTGACAGACATTCTAACAACGGTCACCTCCATCTTAAATGACAGAGATGCCCCCTCCTCTACAAGAGGTCAAATCAGACATTTGAAAATTACGTCAGTGGAAATCTGGACTGCAATTGAGTATGTCAATTTTACAAAAAAGTTTTATGAAAAATTGACAAAGAGGAGAGAATGCGATTGGAAGCCATAGATGGAGGCCTTTTACTCCCACACATCTTGCTCTTCCACACCAAAGTTTTAACTCACCCACACCAACAACACTCTTGAACCGATGATCTTCCACTTAGTCAATCAAAATAGCCGTAAATCTTTGCCGATCAGTTTCTCTTCTAAGCTCTTTAAATAAAATGAAGGGTATCTTTGTCTTTCAACCATAAACTGCATGAGTATTTAAGTTATTTTAGGTATTTTTAACGGTCATTAAGCATTCTATCAAAGTTTTGATCGGAATGTTAAAGAGATGGTAGATAATTTATCGAAACAAAATTTTGTGGTTATTTTATCTAAAATTGAAAGTTTGTAGTAAAATTTTAAATTGAGCCAAATCTCATAATTTTTTTAATTATCCCATTTTTATATAATATTCCATTTTTTCCTACTTTTCGGGCTACAGGCGGAAAGGAAAATTCATGGAAGTATAAATTAAGGTCATTCGATTTACCTTGTGGACAAGCCGGAGGGGCAGAATGTGATCGTATAATCCGCGCCGGTGCACGTAAATGTGCTCGTGGCGTCATCATATGCGTAGCTGTATGATTTCGGGCACGCTGCCTTGAACATCTCCGAGTACATCGACGGCTTGCAGGTGTCCGGAGATGCGTACGCGCCGCTGCAGCAGTACTCCGGGCTGCCAAATGCCTCGCAGGCGCTCTTGCAGGCCTCGCCTGAACCATCCCGGAGTTCCGTTGGGCAGGCTCGATTCAGGTCCGCCGAGCAGCCCGTCGAGAGGCATGATCCCGAACCGCCGCTCGTATCCACCACCATTGGGAGGTTGTATCCGTCCACGAGGCTCACATCGTAAAAGTCCTGGCCGCTGGTGCCAGAGCCCGACCCTACCGTGAACTCCGCAAGGGTGGCGGGGGGCTGAGCTCCGGCACCGTTGCACTGAACCTGCCCGGAACCGCAGTCTCCCGTGAGGCAGCTGCCCTGCCCAGTCGATGGATCGAACGAGCAGCCAGTCCGACCCCAAAACCGGCCGGACCAGCTCGCTGATGAGTGGAAGACCCGAGAACCACCGGGCGCAAGCTCGAACCCAGTGCTATCAAGAGGGCTGGTGCCGGCACTGGCCAGGATCCCGGGCCAGACAGTGAACTCGCACTTGTTAATTAGAGTAAATGTAGCCCCTGACGTGCCTGGTAAAAGTTAAAACCCAAGATCTATGAACCAACGGTGAAATCAAATTTAAGAAACTGGCTTTAAACAGGGATTACAAATTAAATTTACCTCTGCAGATACCGAGTACAACGAGGCTGATATATGTGACGAATGAGGAAGAAGGTAAGAGAATCGGATGCATGGTCTACACAGTCAGATTGGAATACGGGCGGTCAATGAGCTGGTACCAAAGGAATACGGGCGAGCACGAAGAAATCGGGTAAATCTGCGTACTCATTCAACAGGATACATATAGGAAGGCTTCGTTCGACACAGTAAGTGATGGTGTAGAAGAAGATGATGGAGGAGGAGGAGGAGGAGGAGGAAAGGGGAGGGAGTCTGTCGCAGCCGATTTGTGCCTCTATTTATAAGCGATCACATGTGAATAACATGTACACATAAATAATATCCATATTTTTTTTATTATTTAAAATATGTTTTTTTGTTTCCAATGTTACTTTTGCATGGTGAAATTGATTGGACCATGCAAGAGGAACTCTACTGCTACGCCTGCCTGTTTATAATAGTACATACATATACAATCGTGATTAACAATGATCACCTCTCAACATTTTGCATTTGCTCTGTCAAATCCACCGTTGCACCAAATTAAATAGACTACTAGCCAGCGCCTCTGTGAGTGTGGTCAACTGCAAAGAATCTCGCTCTGTCTTGTGTATTATTGTATTTCTCCGTGGTGGGAGGCATGCCACAGTCCTCAGGGTTTTAATTGATGGCTACCTTCCTAACGAAGAAGAGAATGAGATTCCTAATAAGAAGAAGAAGAAGAAAAACCAGTTAAATGAGATGATTCAGAAGCAAATTCTCAAAGTTCGTATCCTAGATTTTATCAGCATTCAAGTGGATCAACACCAACATCCCTTTTATCTCCATAGTCTAATTTGACTTTTTTTTTCTTACCTCGTTGATGAAATCAGGTAGTATTGGGCTGCTCCATTCGATGATTGGTAATTAGATAAGAACAAGAAGAAGAAAATCGTGTCTTCCAAAATTTACCCATCGAGATCCATTTGTTCGGGAGCATCATCAAGAGTGCGCACGTACCTGCAAGCCTGCAGGATACCGAAAGTGGAAGAAAGGGTCATTTCGCTAATCCCGCTCCACGTCGGATGGTTTGTTCATGGTGCCGTGGAATGCGTCAAGCCCAGTGCAGGGCACGTCACGTTCCCCTCGCAGAAGGGCAAGAAATTAGTCCCTGAACCGGTCACTGGGTACGTACTTCTATTAATGCATGGTGAAATGTGTCATAAAAGTAAAGTTGTTAAATGTGTTGAAGCGCAGCACAAAGGGGGGAAGATCTACAGCACAGACAGGACCGGTTCTTCTTGTTTTCCCTTTCACTTAACTAAGAATGGCTCTCGAGGCCCTCGCAGTTAGGCTCCTGTTTATATTCACTGTATGTGTATATGAAACACCTGGAGAGGGGAAGGAAATGGGTTAATCTTCCAATATAGATTGGGGATTCCCTTGTGGCTCATCCTTTTGGGCTTAAATGAGCTATGATTAGCTCAAATACTGCCAATGTTGACTTACTTTGAATTCTAATGTTTCAATTACCGACAGAAGGGGACGACTTCATACGAATTCTACGTTCAACGTAGCCACCTAAACCGATATTCCAAATAATCGCAAAAAATAAAATAAAATTGTCAGGATGGCCTAGCGCCGGGTGATCTAAGGCGTCAGACTCAAGTTATAGTCCTAGAGAGGCGGCTCGGGTTCAAATAGCAGATTTAGTGCAGAAGTACCGCTCTTATCCTAATAACTAATAGATTGTATGTTTAATATTCATTATAAAACTTCTCATACTCCTTTATTCTTATATCCTTCTATCCATTTTTAAATTTACGGGACTATTGTATGTATGTATGTAATTGCACCAGGAAACCACCATTCTCTACCTTGAAATGCTAGCTTCATTGAATAATTGATAGTTATACAATTATAAAAAAGGAAAACATGTGTACGAACTTTTGCCTGGATGGAAAGCGGATCGATCAACTTCCACTTGAGAACATGATGTTTGAAACGTCTCTGACTGCAGACAAAGGAAGTTAAAAATACATAAAGAGGATTTTCGTTGTCGCTTTTACGTGCTCAATCATACTTTGCATTGTCTGTTCCATACATACATACATACATAGATATATATATTAAAAAGAAAATTTCCATACAATAGTATTATATGTTTATAAATATGCGATATTGTTTCACCTCACCGTGTGATGAGTGCCTGTGGAGCTAGGCACGCAGCCTATGAAGTGGCAGGCCTTGCAATCGATCTGTGATGATCATTGCCGAGAGGGGGGCGATCTCCTGCGGTGAGGGCCGGCCGGGTTCAAAAATTCTGAAAATGGGTGCAATCCTAACCGACCCACTGACCTCAAAAGACAACCAATTAAGAGTGCTCTGAAAGTCAACACCTATGCGTATAATAATAATAATAAGCCATGTGATACAGAGAGGGATTTACCGATTCCTTATCGTCGCAGGATAGTGATAGCTCTTTCGACATCTTGCATGGGGTGCATGTTGTCCGTCGTGTAAAGGTACCGGTCTGGATAGAAATCGTCGTCATCGCAGTTCTTCCCCCTTTTTTTTTCCCCCCTCTCCTCTTGCACTATGTATGCAATGCTTTTTCGTTTCTAATTATAAAGGACTAAAGATTTACGTCAGCCATGCATGAACTTGTACTCCCATGACTATTGCATATAAAAGCTGGGAGACCCTTTGCTCTCGTCGTGTCCTATGTGTATAATAATTATGCACTAACTTTGGTCATCATCTGTACCTTTGCCTTGATTTTCCATACCCGAACATGGGACTGTTTCCCCTCCACTATCCACGTGGAAAGGGTTAGCAAGCACGAAAAAAGTCTCAACATCGGAGTAGCCGAGGATCACAGAATTCTCATCGAGGTGTGGGCTGGTCGGTCCATGTGGTCGCTGAAAGTAACACATTTTGCTTTTTTTTTTTTTATCTGCTTAGTGGGTATGATCCGTTTTGTTTTACCATTCGCCTTAAGTCGGAAAGTCGAGGAGGCAAAGTAAAAGAAGATGTGAAACGTAAGGTTATGATAGATCGATATGCGGTTTGCCTAACTTAACTAATTACGTCGGTTCTGATGTGAAGTTTCTCATTGACGGCCGTTGGGTACTTCTACTTCTTCCCTCTAAGCTTTAGCTCCACATTGACTGTAACATGAAATGACTCACCGGTGACAAATCAGATAGCCCCACAAAAGTGGAAAAAATGCAGTTGGGACGACTAAAGGTGCATCCACCCAGATATCCCTCTTCTTCTTCTTCTTTTTTAATTTTTTCCTTCTATGGTAGAAGAAAAATAGTGGCTCTAGTCGCTGCAAAAATGTCTGTGTGGGTGCGGCTGATGTGGATTGGTTCAAGAGCTTGGACCCTTATACTCATTATCTTATATTCGTTATCTTATATTTAGTTCTCATGAATTTTTAAAAAAAATCATTTAAAATCTATGAGGATCCAAATATTGGATAATGTATATGAGTTTCAGTCATGGCTAGCCCGGCCGGCCCAAACAAAATGACCCCCACTAGAGCATTTGGGGCCCGACCCAATTCACCTGATAGAGCAGTAGTAGACATTCCACTTCCACTCCACATCCCTCGAGCAAATTAAGGGATATATTAGAGATTGAAAGGTTTGATATCCGGTTCTTGCCGGTGAGATCTCTGTGCCGCTTCATCCCTTCTTCCTTCTATCTAATTCTTAGACCATTGCCTCTTTAGTAATCGAGAATTTTAAAAAAAATAAAGTAAAGATATCTTTTTTTAACATTAAATTAAATGAAAATTGTTTGGAAAAAGAATTAAATGAGAGATTGTGATAAGAAAATGAGGTATAAGTAATATGACAGATGAATAAAGGCACATGCTTCTCATGTAGGATTGATATCCAATAAATCCATCCCCTAGCTGGCGGCCGAATGAAGCGACCAACAAATGGGCCATGCACCCTTCGGCCACTCCACTCGGGAAAACAGTGGAACGAGCTCTCTCGTCGGTCGACAGAGGAGGGATGGGGAAGAAGCCCAAGTCAAGCAGTTGGTATAATACAAGAGGGTTCTTATTTAGAAGGCTAAGTCGAGAACATTTTGGTACGGCTCATGATGGGGGCAAGTATCATTGCACGATGACCCCTTTGTTTTTTTTTTTTTTTTTTAATTCGATCACTTGGTGCATTGATTATTTGAAAATGGTCCCCTATAGACACGTATGGAGTATGTTGGGAAGTCAAAAACACAACATTAAACATGAAGACCATCGTGCAACCGTCGAGCTTATCCTCCTGTTTGTTCTTTGCATTAACGTACCGAGCTTCCACCATTACTATTTGGGTCAGATGAATGTACATTACATGTGACATGCATGGCTCCACGCCTATCCCACAGAGAGAGAGAGAGAGAGAGAGAGATGCATTGCTCCACATCACTAACTGAGCCAATAGAATTAGCACTCGACTTTCAAGACTAGGGCTGCTACCCCAGCTGAAGGAGAGAAGCAAAAGCTGCACCGGCTGCTATTCAGTGCGCTATGACCATGGATAACGATCACCTTCCTACTCCAAGGTGATGCACAGGGTATCGTAGAGGAGCTCGCTCCTAGACCAGGACCTGCATCAAGCAGCCTACACAGAACGACCCTTTTCAGCAACAAGCCCGGGACTTGCTTTTGCATTTTGAGACATGGAATGTTGTATTTATACCGAGAGCAGAGAACTTTCTCGTTCATAATTTAGTCATTTTGATGAGTCTATCCCCATCTCCTCATTACCCTCATGGGTGCTTGTGAGGGAGTAGGAGAATGAATAGACCTATTCATTTTGTATACTCACTCTGTGTTTAGCAATACAATTACCCTTCAAGCAAGAAGAAGAAGAAGAAGAAGAATTTTGCTGAGGTAGTCATCCACTTCTCATCCAAATAAACAATTCTCTGTATCATAATTAATGCCTCCCTCTATTTAATCAAAAAGCTCATCTAATTAAAAAAAAACATTTCCAATTCAGGGGGGCAAAAAAAGAACTCGTCTGCTTGTGTGATTTTGTATGAAGTTGATGAAATTTTGTATAACAATATTTTTTATTTTCGATCGAGTTAAATGAGCAACTACCCATCTGTATCCATCCTTGAATATGCACCACCAACCGAGCTAGTCAACCTTCTCTTATTCCGCAAAATAAGTTGGTTCATATTGATTACACTAGATGTTCATCTGCCATATACCAATGCCAGTACAAGATCTCTTCTCAGCGAGAGGAGAATAAATTTTCTCAGGAAATGAAATTGAAATCGTATAATTATAAATAAATAATATTTTGACTATAATTAAATCATTCATGACACTAACGATTTTACACACTACAAAGAATCCCCCAACCCAACAAGTAAAAAATCTAAAAATTTATTTCCTAAATATATAAATAGTGAATGAATATTGGAATCTAATCCTACATATTAAAGATTATCATAAAAATGGCCTTAAAGAGCTCCCCAACCCCCAACCTAACCCGATGGGCCAGCCTCCACGAACCTCCTCCATATCCATACACATGGACAACCGACAGGGGTGCAGGCTTTTTCAGAGTGAGTCACACCCACGTAGCCCTGGCCCCATATCCTTCGGACCCGCTTGTGGGCCCCAGCTGCTGCTGCCGCCGCGTGGACACTAAACTGACAAGACCCTTGGAGTTCCAATGACGCTCCTCCTACGTAATAATAGACTGAAAAGGGCGCTAGCGGAAGTTAGAGGAGGTGGCGCAGCAGCCAAACTGCCACCGAGACGCTGACTAGTCCTCCCACCATGCGATCTGCCAACAGAGCAGGTGGTGATGATGATATGCCGGTGTCCTTCACGCCCTCGTAAGCCATGGTGCTGTTGCTGACCGCCGGCGAGTTGGACGTGGCCGGAGTTTGGTCCGGCGTCGACGAGGAGGAGGAAGATTTCTGGCTGCAAGGGGTTAAAGAAGTTACCGTTAGTGATGACTGTGACTGGTGACCGATAGGAACGCACATCCAAGTGCGCTGTCTGGTACAGCCTTTTTAGAGATTGCCGCCACTTTTGACCGTTACTGAGACAGTCTCCAGAGCTTGAGCCTACTTGGCAGGTGTGCCACTGGTATTGGGAATAGTCCCTTGAATCTCTTAATGATATAATTTTCTAATTAACTGCAAAAACGCCAAGCTAATTGGCCGACAAACGAAATTAACGTGATTTAATAGTCTCTGTCTCATCCTCTGTTCGTTTTTTAATCGAAATATAAATCACGTGCTCCACGGAACGGAACGGCTTTCAATAGCTCGGCCACGTGGAGAGAGAAAATTTCCCGTGCGGACGAAAATACTCTTTACCGTTATGAGAGAGTTAATGGACAATGAGCGAGAGGGGAGGAATATTTTGGTGAATTCGGACCTGGTGTTTGGGGATGGGCAGAACGTGATTGTATAGTCGGCGTCGGCGCATGTGAAGGTGCTGGTGCTGTCGTCGTAGGCATAGCTGTAGGCCCGTGGGCAGGCGCTCTTGAACATCTCGGAGTAGGAAGACGGCTTGCACGTCTGCGGTGTGCTATATGCAGCGTTGCAGCAGAACTCCGGCTGCTGGAACGCCTCGCAAGCGCTCTTGCACGCAACGCCGTGGGAGCCGTCCGACGAGGCCACCCGTAGCTCCGTCGGGCACGCGCTGTTGAGATCCGCCACGCATCCCGTGCTTGTGCAGTTCTGGCCCGACCCTCCTTGGGGGACCACTAGCATGGGCAGGTTGAAGCCGTCGACGAGACTGACGTCGAAGAAGTCGAGGCCGCCTGCGCCATCGAGCGTGAACTCCGCTAGGGTCGCTGGGGGAGTGGCGCCGTTGCCGGAGCAGTCGAGCTTGCCGGACCCGCAGTCGCCAGTGAGACAGGAGAACTTGCCTGTGGAGGGGTCCTCGGTGCAGTATGTACGGCCCCAGAAGCGGCCGCCCCAGGAGGCGGGCGCCGTCAGTGTGCTGGACTCGCCATTCTGGAGGGCGAAACCGGTGGTGGGGAGTGCGGGAACGCCGGCGTTGGAGAGGATTCCCGGCCACACCGTGTGATCGCACTTGTTTACAAATGTGAAGGTTGTCGACAGCACCCCTGTTCATAAAAATACATCATTCACAAAACGGTACAGGGAAAAAAAAAAAGGCAAGTCAAAATATTTAACTAATGGGTCTTCGTGAACGGACGAGAGAAGCATGGAGGAGTGATGTATAGTTTACCTGGTAGTAGTAATGGAGAGATGGTGAGGAAGAGCAGAGAGGCAAGCAATGTCGACTCAGCCGCCATTAATGCTCTATTGGGATATCTCTAGATCAGCTGCAGCAAGGAGGAGAAGAGATTGGTCCCCTGATCTTCTCCTACTACTTCGTCAGCTTGCTCCAGAATTTGGTAGGAGGGAAGGGAGTTCTCGATGAGTAGAGGAAAGGGGATATTTATAGGCCGAACAGGGCTGCAACTGCTCCCCTCAGCTTTATTATTAATTAGGAAATATGATTATGATATCAATGTTTTTATTAACAATACAATATTTTTTTCAGTAAGGAAATACAATATTCAAGAATAAGATGAATAAGATCAAGTGGTTTCTTTATAAATACTATCTACTTAGATCAACGCTGGCAATCACGAATCCAACTCTCTTACCAAATTTGATTGTGTTCAGCGCCTTGTATTGAAGGAGCATAATGTCGAGAAATTGCCCCGACAAGATAATGCCAAATGAGGATATGGGTATCTCTTTTCGTACTTTTATGGATTACTGATATCGAATATCAGTTAACTTTCTTGTAAGCAACTGACTGAATTCTTCTGTATGCCCTAATTTGCGTGATAAGTTGTCAATTTAACCATTGGAATCACCTTCCCTGACCACGGGGATATTTTCAATTGATTTCACAGGTGAAGCTCCTTCATTGAGCCTGAGAGAGTTGTCTTTCGTGAGAATTTCTAATACACTTTTGTGTACACGCATCCTTATTAGTAGTAGTCATCATAAGAATTTCAGATGAGATCCACATTGTGTTGGTGCTGAAAATGCTATTTAATTCCCGTTCAGTTACCAGCTTGAGCCACAAGCACGAAGTGAAGTGGCTCCGGCTGAGTTCCGTCGGGACCCTTGTCCTGTCAACGGGTCCAGATTCCACGATTCCATCCCAGTGTTTTTGCTGTGCTTCCAACCTAACTGGACGTTTCGCGGTTTATTGATGAACAATTCCCACACTTCCGTCCCGCGTGGGTAAGTGCCAACCGCCGATGATCGACAATCTCGGTCAATCTCTTCTACAATGAGCGCAAATATTTTGGAGAACACAGGACCACTTCTCCTGAATTCAAGCAGTGTACGGCATCGACATGGAAGCTCATACCTACTCGATCAATCAATTTGGAGGAAGCCGAGACTGATGCACACTCTTATGGGTACTCAAATTCAACACGTAATCAAATCAATAACTCTCATTAGTTGGACTTTTTGTATCTCTTTATTCCATTAATCCGCTAGTTTCCTTTAAGCCTATATGCTTCATTGTAACCTAAGTAGAAATTTTAAAATTTTTTGAATGGATTTGAAAAGGTTCATCGAATTGGGAAATTGACCTGTCTTTTCCAGCATGAAAAGAGTTAGTTACTTGTTGATCAGTCCAGCTCCTCATTTATCTATTTCAACATTTTGTCGTTTTTTTTAATGGGTCAAGTTAATTGGTGCATGCGTCCCTACATTTCACATATCGAAGAGTTTGAATTTGATCAATTTGTCGATGTTTGAATTGTCTGTCCAATCGGATCGATGGTCACCCTGGATTATTATTGATTGTCAAAATCAGAAGGGAAATTTTCCAACTTTGAACAAACCCTAGTCAGCAAGCAGAGCTTTCACTTTTACGTACCAAAACAAGGTTGTTTCTCTGCAAAGCTTCCGGGAACCATCTTATGCATGTGTGGAAAAAGAAGTTTTTTTTTTCCAATTATATAAGATTTTCATAAGTTTAAGAAGATATATAATATTAGAAAAATAAATGGAAGTAAAGAGTTTAATAATAATAACTAAATTTATAACTTTGTAGTTGTTAGTGCTATCATTAAATCAAATCAAGTATATTTCTCATATTACTTATCTAGAAGTCATCAATGAGATAAACGGTTATAAAATAAACAGTTGAATGGAAGAGAAAGATAAATTACCTCCATCATTAATGCCCAATAATAATCTCAATCAATCCACATCGGTTTACTCTCGAACTCATGAGTTTGCGTCGATTTTAATGGCATTGCTCGAAAACATGTCCGACATTGTGCTATATTCGAAATTCAATTCGTGGGGATTCAAACTCGTGTAGCTTCGACTAATTGGTCCATCCACTGCCGATCATAATCTGTGAGATATTTCTGGCCGATCAGTTGAACTGATGACACGATGATTTCTGAAACCTTCATCCTCCAAGTTTTGCTTCCCGCAGGGACGACCAATCAACAGCTTTCTTCAAGGCTCTGGACGTGTTCGGTCGCACCACACAGCAGACAGCCCCTCGATCATAATACACGGTGAACAGGTCGAATATAAAATTTGACAGTAAAACAGAGAGTGAATGAGGCGATAGTCTTTTTGGACCCGGTTACAGGGACACACCTAGCCATGTTCCCGCATAGCAACTGAACTGTGCTTCGCGTCGTGCCAATTGACCAGAGTTGGTGTAGACTTCCTTGATCTTCCACAATTCTATTTCATGATAGGCTCGTGTAATAAAATAGTTTCTGTGGGATCTATTTACTTCGTACGAATCTAACAGATTTTGTGTAGGGTTTTTATCTGACGATAAACTTCCCCAGACGGAAACAGAGAAAAATCCATATCTGTTTTCTTCAGAAAGGAATTTAGAATAGCCACCCTAGTGGACTGATTATAACTTTGTTAATTGATTGGAGGCAGAATAGTATATTGCAAAACGGCCGGGTCAGCAAAGTAGGGCTGATTCCAGTTCATTGGATCCATGAAGAGACAGCGATATCAATCTCTAAACCAATGGCAGGTTGGTGAGCAAAATTGAACCTTTCCAACTTCCTGATGATCGGGCAAGATCGACCGTACTTGCCTCTGCTTGCATAAGATCAGCATCTAGACAATCATAACATCAAATTCATCCTTCGATACGAGACGACTATTCTGATTTAGCTCTTTCAACCCACGCACTCTAGCTCGGGGTGATTGGGAAAGATCAGTCCGCTAGCTCCTAATCGAATCGATGAGTTGCCCGGCACCCTGGTTGAGAGTGTGTTTCTTGATGTCGTTGACTGGGGCTCTCTTTTTTTTAACGCACGAGGCGGCTGGATTCGGTGGCTGCGGCTCCTGTTTGCTGAATGCGTGCGGCTGAGATGGGAGCTGACTTCAACCTTACTCGTTCAAAGGTGGGTCCATCACTTACCGACAGAAACTTCAAAGACGGAGGGCCGATACTGTGGGCCGGCCAGTATATGGGATCCCACCCAAATCAAGCCCATAAATGGGGCCATGGAGGCCCAAACAGTGGGCTTGGTCATATTTGACGGGCACCCTGCTTACATCCCTATCCATTCCTTTCCCACGTACCGAAAGGAACAAGCTATGCATTATGAGCTGCTTGCTAAGGAGTCCATCAACCTTATCGATGGGCACCATTGATAGAGATAGTGAAATTCATCGAGTTTCCTTTTCTTTTTAAAATAAAAATAAAAATGTGATCTTGTTCATCTGGCGGAAGTAATTTTCTCCTGTGGCCCATATCGAATCGAATTAAAACACGTGTGCTCCAGTATCATTATTTTTGTCATTAACTAAAAGTTCCATGTAAATTAACCCCATTATCATATCACTCCAATGACTGACTAACTATGCTTTTGACCGTAGGACATCGGAGACCATTGCCGTCGCGGGCGGACCGGCTGGGCCGTCCTCCGATGAAGTCCGGCAGGACCAATAAGAGGCCGATGCGTGCGGTGCCCAATGGGCCCACATCGCAGTTTGCCCTTTTACCAGTGGAAGAATCACGTCCTACCTTGTTAGTACGATGTAAAATTCAACTGCTAATGATCCTTCGAACTGGAATTCGCAAGATTCACGCCGTACGATTCACATGTTCGTGCGTCCATAGTGGCATTTCTTGAAAGTGAAGTAAGGATACATGAAAGCCAGTTTTCTGTGTGCATGGGGTCGGGTGTTCATAATCCATTAGCTCATTGTATGAGAGATCAAATTCTCCCGGTTATAAATCTTTTTCAAAACTCTCTGATTTGATCCGCCATTAGAAAAGGGAAGACGGATTTTATTTTCTGCAGTAACAATGAATCGCAGGCCACGAAAATGTGCCTGCTTGCTATCACATTGTTGTCTCTATGTACAGACACTAAGATGACATTAACTTTGTCGAATTGTAATTAGTTCGGCCCCTAAAATACGGCCACTGACACTGCAACTACACCTCAATCCCTAGCTAGCTTTCAGATCCCCCACAAGAGACACTGCAGTAGACAGACGATCTAGAATAAGACCAGTCACTCTTCTCCTACCAGCACTGGTCCGTTTCCCATTTCCGCCTCGTGTATGCTCGGAACCCCGAATTGGTGGAACTTCCCCTCGATGAAGTCGACATGGAGACCGCGAATGGCGGGCAGACGCGCCGCCGCCTGGTGATGAGCAGCGCCCTATCGTAGTCTGTCCTCTTCTGGGGATCCGAGAGTGTGGCGTACGCCTCGTGGAGCCTCACGAACTCGCGGTCCGCGCAGTCTCCGGAGGCCGGAGCCACGTCGGGGTGCAGGACCCTCGCGAGCCTCCTGTAAGCAGCCTTGATCTCCCGGCTGGTGGCGCCCGCCTGGATGCCGAGGACCTCGTATAGTGGTCCCGAGGACCCAATGTGGGCCCTGGCCTGTCTATCCACTCTTGAGGCACAGGAGGCGGAAACCCGAAGCTGGCAGCGTCGGCGGCGGAGGAAGGCGACCCGAGCGGCCGGGTCATGCGAGCCTTGGAGTAGGGGACGCGGCGGAGGACGAAGAGGAAGGAAAAGAGGAGACGGAAGAGGAAGCGGAAGCCATGTTTCTGATCGGATCCGTTGACTTGTTTGTGTAATTCACCGCTCCCGTCGTGAGTTGAGATGAGCTTGGTTGGTTGTGGGGGATGGGGCGTGACACATAGAGAGAGAGGCATTTTGGAATGAGGGATTTAACCACGGTTGAGTTAACCTGAGCTTGGGTTGGGCTAAGGGAGTTAAACTCTAGAGGGATCTTATCCGTTCGGATCTATGGGGGTTGGATCCGAGTGGCGCTGACTCATCCGACCGTCGCTGTCCGCAGAATCTCTCCCCACCTGCCACACATGAAATTCAGGACAGATCTATATATATATATATATATATATATTATTTTATTTTTAATTTGTGGAAATCTAGGAGTTTTTTTGGGTCTTTTCTCGGTGGTACAACTTTATTTCTTGTCCTTTGTGTATGGCAGGGGTGGGGAGCCGATCCAGGTCCGGAATCGGAGAAACTATGAATGGATTGTCAATCGAGGATGGTTTATTGCGCAGCAATCCAACCAACGGTCGATAGGTAGAAGCATGAATATGTGGGAGAGAGAGTTGGGAGATTGAAAGTCTACAGATAGTTACACGTAACGTAATTGAGAATTAACTTGTAATTTTTTTAAAAAAATTCTTTTTCGTCAAAATTCTTTTCTTGCAGATTTTACATTTTCTCACGTTGAAATGTGGGTATAAGTAAGCATTTCCTCCTTTGATTTATTACCATTAAATTTCTTAAATTTGTCTTACCCATTTAAGGGGAAAAAAACCCGTTTCCTGCATTAAATCCCGTCACTGGTACAGATAGATAGATACAAATGGGATTAGGCCCACTGCTTAATCCTTGACACGTGGCAAGGATCTGCAGGGACCATGTCGGAGGGTCCACGGTGGTCCAGAAGAATTTAATTGAAGATCAATGGAGCAGAAGCTAATAGCAACCTGCCACTGGGCTATCTCGGAGTTTGGTATGACCAAGAAAACGAACAGGAAGATTACTTTTTTAGGAGTTCCACGGTGTAGTTTTCTTAGATTACAATAATACTAAAGTACTGTGGGAAATTAGAGATGTAAGTTATGATATTATGAGTTCCTCTTGATTTATTAAGAAGGATTTAATTCTCGTTCACCTGCTGATACACCCCCGATGAAGGTGAGTTTCCAAATGCACGGAATGTCAGTCGAGGGAGAGCCCGGTTCACTATTGAGTCACATCGACGAGTCGTGGATTGTGTGCAATCTGGATGCTGTCCATTTAGTGCGTGGCGGACTCATACTGAAGCTGGGATACGACGACAGGAGCTGCAGTGGCGTCCACGTGCATCACCGGGCCGGAGCACAAGAAGCGCCTCCCCATGCGGAGGAGCAATATGTTTATTCCCCCTTGATCCGACTTTCAGGACTCACTAAAATCCCGGCTATGGACGCGTGTCGAGCCATCCAATCATGGATGGCGAAGCTACTGCAGGTGGAGTACTGCCTCAATCGTGCGACATCGAAATTCCCACGCAGACATTTCATGAAAAGCGGCGGTGGGAATCTTCACGATCACCAGTCTCCCACGTGTTCAAGGCAACTCCGCCTAATAGTCATTGTCCATAATAGTGGCACCGATTCGTCTCAGGGAAAATATTCGAACGTATGACCCCAGAACGAGGCCAAAATTAGCATTAGGACAAGAATGTTTTGATGGAGGATTTTGAACGTGTGTTGAATCCTTTCAGGCTCAAGGGATCAGATGGTACAGAGAAAGAGAGTGCCCAGGCTGTCGTAACCAGGCCATGTGGGGCGGAACACCCTTCTCGCACATATCATGCGAGAATCGACCACTCCTCACGTCCCCTTATTACTGCCTGAAGGATCATGATCAATATCGTCGGCATTATGCACACTTTATAGCATTAGCCTCAGTCCCCATTTCCTTCCTCCGGGCGATGTGGGATTATAGTAAGGGCAGGGAGAGCAAAGCAACCACAGAACCAGTTTAGGTGCATTTTGGTAATTTCCACTTCCATTATTTCAAACCGAACAAGGGGAGGAGAAGTACAGCAAATGTTACTTTACACACTCATCTCTAAGATAACATGACAGGATTTATTTGTACCAAATGTCCCCATAAAAAAGAATAATAAAGAAAAATTCCGCGACCAACTTTATCTGGCACATGCCATCGGATATAACTCCCCCTCATCTGTACATTTTTATACTTACATATAGTGAGAATTTGAAGTCTCCCATTCCAATATAAGTACCGGTGCGGTCAAACATAAACGAATCTATCCATCTACACGAGGAATAGCTGAGCAATCGAATAGAAAAAATATATCGGGTATGTTCATACCGTACTCAGATCTAGCCCGTCCATTACGTCCAGAACATTGATCTCTGGGTACAGTGATATGCGTCTCATACTGAAATCTCTATTCGGTGAGCTTCCCATGCTCCTGCTGAACGCATAAACTCTGTTCTGCTTCGACCTATTATCCCGAGGGATCTCTTGACTCTTGCTGATTCCTGGAACCGATTTCCTTCGGCAAGCTTGGTTTAGCATCTCCCTATCTTCTTTGGATAGCTCAGTCCTCTTTGCTTCCATTGCTGATTCTGACGAGGTTAACACATCGGAGTGGAAACTCAAGCGCTTCTTTGAGATTGGATTCTGATAAACAGCTAGGGGCTTAATCATGTTATCATCCCGGTGTCTTACTAGGTTGAACAGGCGGTGGAGCCAAGTCACCAGTTCGAGGATATATAGGTCAGTTTTTTGCTTATCAGCATGATAGAGCGTCTGGAGGCGGATTAGGTTAGTGTCTGAAGGTTTGCCATCCCCAAACTCATTACTGCCAGGCCAAGAGAACATATTCATTAGTCAACACCCAGAAATATATAATCTCTGTGTCATATTTTGATCGGGGGAGATTTGAGGCTCACCCCGTGTTGGCCCATTCTCCAACCCACCCAAAACCCTGATGAATTCTGCACTTGGTTACAAACGAGTAATGACAGGTGTAAGCTATATAATTCAATCAAAACCGAACAGAAATAGCAAATGGTTGAAAGGTCAGTGTACTTGATTGTATCCGTTGCCGCAGGAACAAGCCATTTGAGAGTCTTTTCCATCTCAGCCTTCACCTCAGGAATGGAGAGCTGAAACAATCACCATTCTTGATAAATCACTCAGCATAGCAGATGAAAACAGGTGACTAAAATCTGCTTGGCTCTGAAGAACTTTCCCTTGTAAGAAAGAATTTGAAATAACAAAAGAACATAAATTTCGTATCTTACTCCGTGTTTATTACCACCCCCCCCCCCAACCCACCCAATAAAAACATGAAAGGCTGTCAACATTCTGTAATAATTTATGAAAAGAAGGCAAGTTTAGATGTGTATGTAACCAAAATAAAATAAAACGCTGGCTTACGTCTTCCGTCAAACCATTAGCTTGTAAACAGCTGCGGAGGGCATTCTTCACATTTGGAGGCAGCCCATGATATAATGTATCCCTTGTATTGGGAGGAAGGTAGGCAGGCCGAGAAGCCTGAAATACAATGTCATTACACTTCAAACCACTCACAAAATAATCAGCCAAAATCACGAAAGATTCTCCAAAAATGTCGCACAACTTACTATTGTATCTATTAGATTGATTATGTTGGCATAATGTAATGCGAGACCCATCATACCCAACCTTTGAGGGCAATTTTCTTCCTTGGAGTCGTTGGGTGCAAGTTTATTATCTGAAATTGAAGAACAATTCCAAGTGATAAAGAGAAAGCACCACAGAGTGAAGTTTGGAGGAATTCTCTTCAACAGCATGCCCAAATTGGATCAGAAAGAGGAAGGCAAGATTTTTAAGACTCTTGTCAGGACTAGATGCAATAACAATTTACATTTAGAAGAGTACCATTGTCTCCAAAAATGTCTGAGATTTCTTGGTGTATGTAGGTAACAATATCTACAAGTTTCTCAATTACCTGCCACGTGCAATATCAAATGGACGAATCAAGATTTTCGATTCTCTGTGCATTAAGCTCCTGAGATTTATCAAAATATTATTAGCCACTTCCTTTCTTGATCTTACCTCATCCAAGTTTTTAGACCAAAGAGACTTCTTCTTCAAGCTCCGCACGAGTTTTTTCTGATGCTTCACCTCAGTGAGCAACATAGTTAGGCACTCTCCTACAGTTATGAAAAGGTTCGTATCAGCATAATTTTCACATAGATTAATTGCTAGAAAACATAAAATTTTTCTCTTCCCCATAATCACGGACCTTTTCGAGGAAGATTCAGTGACTCTGCCTCTTCAAGCTTCTGCTTATAATCCAGTTCGAACCTGTCCAACGCATGCAATTCGTGGTATAGTTCCTGCATATCAGACAAATTAGTTCCTCAAAATGACTAAATTTACTCCAACAACAACCACTGAAACATACAGAGGTGTACTGAGCAAGACTGCTCAGCTCTTCCATTGTCATTTCAGCTTCTGCTTGAAGTTGCTTTTGTCCCCAGTCATCCATATCTAATCTGTGGTGTAAGAGCCATTTCCAAAGACAATAAGCTGTCAGAAAGAAACTAATAACGAAAATGACTTGATAAAATGACTTCAAAAGCAACCAATTGTCCAAAAGAAACTAAAGACAATTTGTGTTAAAATGAATCCGTACCTGGTAAAGAACCGATCCAAGTTGTGCCATTGCGGGTCTTTGCACAGATTGCCAAATCTGATCACTTCTCGAGAAAAAATATCAAGCTCCTCCCTTTGCCAAACGACAACAGAAACTCAGAGTTGAACAAATTTAGTAAAAGAAGATAGTAACACTTGCAGAGACAAACCTTTTGTCTAAAGCAGCAATACTTAGCAGCTCTTTCATATCCGAGGAGACTAAAAGCTGAACTCCTTTAGATTGTAAAATCTCCTTCTTTAAGAGCTGAGTGTTTTCCTCTGAGAGAGACTGCAACAAGTTCGCACCTTTGACTATTGTGTTCGCCACTTCGAAGGCCAAAATCGAGATTTTGCTACCCCTCGAAGTTATACCCGAGATAAATCCCCCACTTGCATTCAGATTTGAAACACTGCTCCCCAGCGTGTCCAGAACATCTACTGCCCTATCAAAACTCAGGGTCCCAGCTTTTCCAAGAAGTGAGCCCTTGCCGACAACCTGAAAGAACATGATAAAGGAGAGATGATGAAGCAAATGAGACACTGTCAAAATGATTGGTTATGAAAGAAAAAAAATGGAGGAATTGGACAAATAGAAGTGTCTGTGAAGCCTAAGATACTTCAACAGCATCACAAATTCAACAAAGAACAACAATATGGAGATGTTCACGTTCAACAATTCTGATCCTGATGCATAGACCGCTAATATCCATCAAATTTCCATAGCAGTTTGAGTTTGTTTATGAGATTATTCACCAACAAACATTGGAAAAGATAACATGTCTGGTCAATGGTCATATTTTGATTGTTTTTCCTTGCCTTTTTATCCTATCAATCAATCACCCGGTCCAAAAATTATTAGTCAGGACTCAGGAGCCCTCTCTTCAGTGATTTATCTGCTGATAGAAGCAAATCGGACTTCTAACAATGGAAAACATCTTAGAATTTGGCTAGAACCCAACAATTTTCATTTCATGATCCCAAGATTCTATTCCATGATATCCAATATCCTCAGTTGCTGCAATCCATCAAATTCACGAATTTCACAAATCCAACAGAACATGGCAGATAGCAGTACCTTGCCGGACCCCTTCCGCGATGGTGTGGAAGGCTTCGAGGGCTTCAGTTCCTGCGAGAAGGACAGGCGCCGAAGCTCTCCTGAGCCGTATTTCGGAGGGGTCTTCCTGTAATCACCCCCTTTCGACTCTGAAGCCGGAGAAGCTTCTTTGGAAGGCTTATGAAAGCTCCGTACCGAACTGGAGACTGCACCCTTCTCCCTCTTCTGCTTCGGCGTTCCTCCTGAGCAAACCCCACCCATTTCCGGCCCGAATTCTGCACCAAGACTGCGACGAGAAACCCCACCAGAGAAACGGCAAAAGGAAGTTCAATTCTCCAGAGAACCCATCTGGGCAGAATGATGGATAAGAAAGGTTCGACATAATTCAAGAAATTGCAGGAAAAAAAAAAAAGAGGAACAAGATAAAGAATCCAAACCCACACGCACCCGTATCCAGCAAAGGGAGCCGAATGATGGAAGGGAGGTGGACGAAGAAGATGGATTTGTCAGTTGAGCGAAATAGCAAGCGTGATACAGTCAGAGGCAATAATTAAAAATGGGAACTTCAGCAGTGACGATGGGGGGTTTTTCTTGATGGGGGAGTTCCGACGATGATCACTGAACGACGATTTGACCCAGAGGGGGAAAGCGCGTTAATCAAAACGAAGAAAGACTGGGGGGCTGGATCAAATTCTCCCATTTTTTTTTCCTCTTAAATTCAATTTTTTTGGGGGTCTTCTGGGGGAGATTTTTCAAATGAAAATGTGCCAGACGGAGGAGAACGATTGATAGCTGAAACTGTTGACTGTTTCGGTGTCTTGTATCTAATTTTATTCAAATTGAACAACTGCGACTTCTTCCTCGTGTTGTTAGTCAACCAACTCTTCCTTTTTGGCGCTTTAATTTGAAAAAAAAATAACAAAAGGGCAAAAGTGGAATTACAGCTTTTTTAACCATGTAATAAGTTCTCAATGAGTAATTAAGGTTCAAGTTTAAAATATTAATTAAAAGAAAATTATTGCAAAACGGTCCCCAACCCCAAAAAAAAACACACACACACACACACAAAACGTTGGATTAAGGAGCCGTCGGAGTCTCGCCTGCTGCCGTGGCGTAGATTTTAGTACTGTTTTCTCGGAGTGATGTCACTGTCTTCTCGTCTTTCCATTCCAGGTCACCTACCTTCAATTACTACTTTGTCCCCCCACCAATCAAATTTTTTTATATTATTTATTAATAAATAATATCCTCTGATACACGTTAAATACGGTAACTACGACCCAATAATAATATTGTAGAAAAATATTTCCCTGTAAGATGAATATGGAAGATTTTTTCTTCTAATTGCAACTTGCAAGCGGAAAATGTAAATTTAGTATTAAATTAATAATTTTCTAACTATATCTTTGTATGAATGATTTAATAATCAAATTCTAAGTTGAAAAGATCAACGAGAATTTTTTTAGAGATCATATTCCAACCGCAAATTAATTTCGAAATATGTTTCTATTAACTCGAAAATATTGATTGTTACAAAAAAAAAAAACTTGTAAGCTGGACACTGAAATCCCTGGAAGTCCTTCGCCTACTTTCATGGCTTATTGGAATTTTTTTCCTATTTCAAGTAGGAAGCTAAGGACTTATAATAAATCCGATAACATTTTTCTGATTTATAATTTCAAAACCGAAATTGAAATCTTAAAAAGTAATTGAACCGGTCCTAGGTGTAGCCGAAATGATGATTCGTGAGATTTTAACTCAATCGGGGGAACGGTCAAGGTAGCAACGCCAGTGAGAGACCTTCAGGGCAATGAGATTTCAAAGTCACCGCAGAAATTGATTTGGAGTTTTCCGGCGTGTCTGTGTTGGCCGTTGGGATGGGCGAGATTGTCCGAACGTCGACGCCACGCCATTATTCCACATTCATTCATAATGGTATTGAACGATTTTCTTATATTAATAAGATAATTTAAATATTTCTATTTGAACTTTTAATTTTGTGATTATCTGTGAAATTTTCGTGTCCTTGTGAAATTTAATCCCCAAAACAGCATACTCCTGTAATTAAAATAAGAGGACATTTAAAAATTGTTAGCAACAATCTATTTTTCCTGTCTTCTTATTAAAAAAATAACGAAAGTATGCAAAGACATATTTTTTTTCCCCACTTTATGGGTCTTGGGTCTAACTTGATCTAAAGTCGATGCCTGTCAGAGTCGCTGTGCGACTTCGACTAGGACGGGCTCATTCAGATCAGAACTTGTCGATCCACTGGTCAAGTCAAGGTGCTCTCCTTAGCTCTGTGATCCATCTCGGTCCACATTAGACGCATAATTAATCCTCTGGTAACCAGCCGAGGTGACCTTGAGAGACAATTTAGTGCCTTCTTCTTCCTCTTCCCCTCCACACCACCCCCCCTCTTGCAGCGAATGTGCTGCCAATGTCACATAACAGGGTAGGATCGACGACATTAGCTGTGAAAAGAGGCTGCCATGGTCCCATGTAGCCCGCTTTCCCGGAATTGGAGTGGTCACACTGTGAAGATTAGATTGGAATATAAGAATAAGGTGAATTGTCAATGGTGCAGTTTCGTAAATAGTATTTCATGCACTCGGATCGAAGACTGACAATTAAGGATGATATGTTCATATTAAAAACAATTCAAAATACACACACATGTACATACTATCCGTTTACCCTTTCAATGCAATTGTTCATGATCCCACTCTACCGTGAATTGCCACGAAAATGAGCCACAATTCATGTTTGTTGACGGGTCAAGAGGAAATGTGCCGAAAGGTGGTGAATTTTGTTTAACATTGATACTACCTTAGATATTGAAATTAGCTTTATATAAGACATGACTTGCGCTTGCGGTTAAGCGACTGAGGGAGTCTTTTCCTTCCTTTTTCTTTTGGGATTCCGACAAGAAACTTCATCTTTTTGTTGACTCGTCTCCTTGTCTCTGTTTGGAGAAATCAAACCGGCAAGTGAATGAACTCCACAGGAACTTGGACGGCGGGAAATGGAACGGACAAAGTTTTGTTTTGTCACCAAGGAATATACTGCAGGACCATCACTAGTACGTTTGCAAGATTTTAAACCGAGTCCCCTTCCGAATATAACAATTTTTAATGGATTTCGTTATTCGTAGGATGGAGAACAATATCTATATCAGATTATTACTGTGCGTGAGGGGAAGTGTGGATTGTCGATAGCAGGTCATGCTGTTGCCACTAAGCTACCAGTCGCATGCCTATCTGGCTCCCTTCAAGACCTTGGGGCTTAGAATTCATGTCAGAGGACTATCGATTGTAATCTGCAGATCTTAATGAGTTAGCTGTGTACCGTGCACTCTCCTTTTCAATCATACGTATGGGGCAGGGCACCATCATCTTAAAAGTCGTGATCCCTTGCTCTAATCATTCATTCTCCATCATCTACAACGAACATAAGGAGAGGACCATGGTGGGGTGGGCATGAGAAGCTGTTTCTCTTCCTGCTGCCCATGCCATTGATCTTCCCAGCACAGTAGGTCTCCCTAAGCTGCAGGCTTATGATTCCTTGTCAGCATCTGAAGCAGTGACCTACATGGGCTCAACAGGAGGGTCCTCATGGGGGTGGCAGTCCTGGTGGTGCTGATGCTCGTGCTGCCACTTTACCAGTTGAGTTTCCGTGCCAAGCAGTTGCCTTCGAGGACCTCCAACACCTGAAAATGATTCTTCAAGTAGGAATTTTCCAATGACAAGTTCCAGTGGACTGTAAATTAGTGTTAAAAGGCAGAGTTTTGTTTTCTGATGACTTTTATAGATATATATATATATATATGTATAGTATCATCCAGACAAAGGATATGTAAAAGAATCGGCAAATGCATATTAGTCCATTTCACTTCCTTAGGGACAATTCTTACTGTTACAAAGATGGAAAAGAGTAGTAGACAACATTACATGGGCAATCAGTCCTACGTAATACAGCTGAGTTAATTCACAGATTCATAAAACAAGGCTATAGTAACTCAAAAATCATGGCGATATGATAATATACAGACATGATATGACAGTCTTATTTTGTAAAGGTCATAGTCATATTGGCACTCATCTCATTTTATTGGGTGGGGTCTTAAGTTTTGGAACTTTGAATGATGATGAGAATAGCTTTGGATTAGGTCGGAAGGAATCTCCATCATCAGCTTTTCTCTTTGAGCTCCTGCTTCCCTGATCATCACAAGTACAAAGAATTCAGTAGTCTGACTATCATAAGGGATAAGTCACTAGAACTGATGCAGCCCTGGAGATGAAGGTACCTTCTTGGAGTTCTTTGTAGAATCAGAAACCCGTGCAAAAGCTGGTTGTCTGTTCACAATAACATTGGCGTCCTTGTTCCGTAAGGTGGAGCCTGTACTGCCAGGTGAGGTACATCGTATCAATGTGGGCATCTCTGAGGTGCATCTTCTTCCCCTAAGCAGCTCCAATTCATGGACAAGTATCATAATGTCATCATCCTTCTTCCTTGCTATTGCTTCCATGCTAGCAGCTTCACTCTTTAATCTAGCAATCACCTCATCCTTATCATCGTTTGATGATTGGAGCTTCTCTATGCTTGCAAGGAGTCCTGATATCTTCTCATTTGCCAGCCGAGCCTCAGCTTCCTTGCTCTTTAATTTGTTGTTCAAGTTAGTCTCCATTATTCTAAATTGATTCCACACGAAATTCTTCTCTGTCATCAATGCAGACATCTCAGCATCCTTTTCAGAAACAAGTGAACCAAGCTCATGCTTTAGCCTTTTGATTTCATCTTCCAGTGCATGATTGTGAGAGAGTAATTCCTCGGCAGATTCCTGACCACTTTCCCCGTGCAACTTTTTACTTCTAGAGGTCACAGAGGTGTTTTGTCGGGAGTCATCCTGCAAGAGATTTCGAAGTTTACATGGTGAAAACATGTATATGGTTGAAGTAATGACACCATAAAGGATATGAGATTGAGAGAACAAACCTCAGGGTTAGGACACTTCGCAGAAAGGATGTTGAAACACTCTTTAAAATCGGCCAACTCAGGTTCTGCTTCATCTGCACACGCTCAGGCCATTAACCAAAATGAGATATTACCTTCGCCGAATTTCGAACTAGAAAGATGAATAATTAATTGCAAATTCATAGTAACTTCAATATTGCAATCTGTAAAAGCCAACGTTTTGATTTTAAACGACACCTTTTCCCATCGTAAAAAGAGTTCTGCACCACATGTAAATGACGAATTAACGAAACTCAACTGTCCAATTGATCTCATCTTGAATATACTCAGCCTTCTCTTTCTATAAATCTTACCCCCACAGAAAAGGAAGGGACAAAAGGAAAGAGAAAAAAGAACTCGGCATCAACAATCCAAGAAGATCACGAGAAGGAACTAACCCAGCTTCAATCTGTGCAAAAGGACCTCCCTTTGCTTCAATCCGACAGCCAATTCCAACTTCCTTGCATCAAGTGAATGCACCATATCTTGCACGGCCAAAGCCCCTTTCATCTGAAAAGAACAGTTTCCCCTGAGTTGACTGCAAAAGCGATAAAAGCCCCAAGGCAGAAACACTAGTTTGAATCTCAACATGTCAGAGATAATACCTGCGAAATTTGGTCCCTGAGGAAAGTAACGTCAAAATCATGCAACTTCTGCTGGGTTCTGATGCGTTCTCCGAGCAGCTCCCTCTCTTTGACGAGGCTTTGTAGCTGCGACTGCTGTTTGGCTATTATTCCGACCACCGCGTCAAATACTTTCTGCCATTTTTGACGGTCCGAGGAGGGCTGAGAGCCGTCCTGTTTTGGCTCCATTGCAGGATAACAAGATTACAAAAAGCTTCAACCTTTGAGGTTGAGCGACCAAGAGAATAAACTAAATCAAGGGGGAGAAGAAAGCAAGCGGCAGCGATGCGTAAGTTAAAAAGCCAATTCCAATTCCAACGGTCACTTGTCAGGCTTCTGTCCTGTGGAATCCGAATGGCTGGCTGAAGTGAAGGCTGGGCTTCACAACTGGGCCCTTAAGCATTTATTTCTTTTTTCCATTCTCATTATAAAAGATATGGAGAACTAAAAATAAGGATGAGATACTTATTTAGAAGAAAAAAATTATAATAAAAATTTTATATATTTATTATCATTTATATACAAGTATTATATATTTTAAAGTTAAATTTTAATACTATATATTTCATTTTGTAATATTTTTTAATTATGAATTTAAAAGTTTGTCAACTTAGTATTTAATGACGTCCGTGACATTATACATCAATAAAATTTTTATTACGTCAACTAAATTTTATAATGTCGGCATATTATATCAGTAACTTATCAATACATTATCACATCACATCACATCACATGAATACGTAATTAGAATTAAAATTTAAGTATATTCAGAATTAAATATATAAAATTTAAAATAAATATATAATTTTTACTGTGATTATTAAAAAAAAATTATAACTTCTCTTTTTTATGAGGTTAGCCGTGTTCTTGTAATTTAGACCACCTAGTAGATGGATTGGGCTATAGGATTTTCCCATCTTGAGATATCGGAGGACAAATCTGGACAATGGGACCTAAACCATGCCATCATAGCCGTAAAGAGGAACAAGGCCGATGATTTTTATTTGATTTTGTATATGCATTCTATTATTGGACTCTTATTTTATCTTTTATTCTGTTTCAATTTTTTCTTTAAAAAAAGAATTTTTTATTTTAAAGAAATTCAAACGAAAACATTTTTATTTGTTCTTTTTTTTTCTTTCGCGGAAACTTAGATAGAAGATCCAAAGGGAACAAGCTTGTAATCTTATTCTTAGGTAGGTTAAAATAAGAATTAGGACGTAATCGGAAGAGACTAAAGATTGAGGGTCGAAATTAAACTTCTTCCAAAATTTTAAAAATTATCCAAAAGGACGACGGGAAAAGAAAGAAAGAAAGGCTCGAGTGCTTGTTTCTTCTATGGTGGGTTTGGCCGTACCAGATCAGAAATGCCCAACCCGCATCGAGCTCGAAGATGACTTGATGACCCAGAGCCGAGCGAGCTGCAAAGACAAGCACGAAGGTCTCTATCCACGTCCTGTTCCGTTAAAACGCGGCGATCAATCGAACAACCCGCGATGAGGGCGTCGAAGCGGCCGATCCAGGTAGTTGCGGCATGGGTTCGGCGGCAGCCACCGAAGGTGAAGGCTTTCCTGGCCGTTGTCTCCGGCATTGCGGCTCTGGTGTTCCTTAGGATGGTTGTCCACGACCACGACAGCCTCTTCGTCGCAGCTGAGGCCGTTCATGCGCTCGGAATCTCCGTCCTCATCTACAAGCTCATGAAGGAGAAGACATGTGCCGGTAGTGTCAATTTTTTAGTTCGTTGCTGAGTTCGTGAATTTCATCGAGTCTTCTGTCCTAGTACGGCTAAAACAACCGGCCTTTTTTGCTTCATTTCTTTGCTTAATAAGTAAAATTTGGTCCTTTTAGTTTGAATTACGGATCTCTGATCCTCCCATGGAGCCAAGTGTCGAAGGCTATGTGGAGTTTACAGATTATTAGTAATTCAAAAGTGATGATCTGTATTAATTTCTTCAGTTTGCTGTGCTGATGAATCGCCTTATGAAAATCTAAGCTAACTTATTCAGAAGAAAGAGAGAGAGATTTAAGCTAACTACTGCATTTCGGAAACATGCCTTTGATGTATCAATTTTACCAACAGGTAGCCATATTTATTGTACCATCGATTCAGTAAAAAAAAGATTAGTCATTTGAGTTCCCGTACTTGTCCGGCTGGCAGCAAAACATCATTTGTTAGTGCGTGCATGATAATATTTTTTTAGCAGAATATGCTTGAGTTTTGCAGGTCACTCATGCATTTTCACTGTAAACATGACGAGCGTTCTCTTGTCACGGTTCGGAGATTTAAGGATTTATATGACACTGCAGCTTTTCACCAACTTCAGGAATTTTTTATTGGAATTTATTTAGTATTTTATGAGAGGATGATAAATTTTTGTTTGTTGCTTATTCATATGATTATCTGCAGCTTATCCAGAATGTTCTTATTATCTGGATTCACATGCGTCATCAGAGAAGCAGCACTTGATCGTCAATTTTATAGTCAGTTTGACGAAAGTATGAAAACTTGACCAAGTTTGTTCTGTCTATGGAAAAACTTGGCCTAATATTATATTTCTTCGCCTTGGTCTATTTTCTGCAGGGCTTTCCCTCAAATCACAGGAACTTACTGCTCTATTTTTGGCAGTCAGACTCTATTGTAGCTTTGTCATGGAGTATGATATCCACACGCTTCTTGATTCTGCTACACTGGTCACCACTCTCTGGGTCATCTACATGATCCGGCTCAGACTGAAATCAAGTTATATGGATGACAAAGACAACTTTGCAATATACTATGTGGTAAGTCCCTCTACTCTCAGTTATTAACCTTTTTGTTACCCTTGATCGCCTATTTGATGATTTCAGGTCTCAATGCAGGTGATACCTTGTGCAGTTCTATCTCTAATTATTCACCCATCCACACGTCACCATCTCTTTAACAGGATTTGCTGGGCATTCTGTGTATATCTTGAGGCTGTTTCAGTTTTACCTCAGCTGCGAGTCATGCAGAACACTAAGGTATGACTTTTAAATTAGAAAATGACCCTTACTGCATTGATTTCTGATTAATTCTTTGGGAGGAAAAACAGCCTAACCTCTACTAATAATTTCTCCAGATTGTGGAACCTTTCACCGCACATTATGTGTTTGCCTTGGGAATTGCTAGGTTCTTGAGCTGTGCGCATTGGGTTCTCCAGGTTTGATGCAATTCATTATTCCTGTTGCCGGCTGATATGAGAATTGGTCTTCTTTTTCTTGTCTAACAATCTCTTCTCAATGAAAACATCTGATGCTTCATACATTTTGTTATCCTCCCTAGTTTATGTTTAGGGACTGGATATTTCTATAGGTGTGAATATGAGAGAGAGAGAAATGGAAGTCGAAATACGACAAATTTATCTTGGTTGCAAGTATTATTTATGCATTGTAATGACTTTGCTGAGAGATAATGTTTTAGATTTCTGAAAATAATCACTGCTGATTTTGTCGAATTATGAGTATGTGAGCCCCAATATGTTTCTGAAAATCTTGTATGAAGGTGTTGGACACGAGAGGTCGCTTGCTGACAGCACTAGGTTACGGGCTTTGGCCTCCTATGGTCCTGCTGTCTGAGATCGTCCAGACTTTCATTCTTGCAGATTTTTGCTACTACTACGTGAAGAGGTACGCCTACTAGCTTGTCTTCTTTTCACAGAAGATCGCATATATATATATTTTCCCCTTCATTGACAAGAGGCCCCCAATGTTTCTTGCAGTGTTGTTGGTGGGCAACTCGTACTACGCCTTCCTCCAGGGGTCGTATGATGCGACATGTTATGCATTATCCAAGTCGGACTCTGAATCGGCATGTTTTGTTTGATCGGGTCTGGTCCCTTTCCTATAGTGATAGTTCTGGTCTCCTGTTTTCAGTCTTTTAACTGTTGGAAGTATATTCCAGTGTGGGTAGAGCTACTTAGCTGTATCGTAACGTGCAGCTATTTATATGATTCAGGAACTCGCAGATACCGTTCGAATTGGATCAGGTCCCACGTTATGGACTTGTTTCAGCTTTCGTATCGGTCGACTCATACCACTGTAAAATGACATTCCTGATAGAGAGATTAAAATTTGGCTCAGTCCGAAGGCATAAACTGGGCATGGTACGGAAAATTGTAAATTGGTTAATTTTTTTATCAAAATAATAAAGAGAAAATTTTAAAAATTAGTTAGTTATATATATATGTAATTATATTTTAATATTTTATTTAAATTAATATAAATTTTATATTAATTGACCACTAGAAAAAAATTATTATAAATTATAAAATTACTTAAATGTATTTTTTAAAAACAATGGTGTGATTTGGATTAAATTTGATCTTCATAAAGTATGAAATATTTGTGTATAGGCTGAAATTTTTGGACCATATGATAGGATGGGTCGTGGTGTATGCCCTGAGAATATATTTGTGCGATGTTGACACGGGTGAATTCGTTGGATTGGCCGAATAGACAGGTCTGAATTCCTGAACTTTGAAGGCCCGGTTGGTTCGTACATTCGAAGGTGAGTAAGTGCATCGTATCGGCTCTATATGTCGAAATCGGATATCCTGATTGACCAAAACCACTAGGGCGCTAATGCTCGGTGAATGTCTCCAGCCTCGCACGGTTAGGTTAAGACCTTGGGGGGTGTGATTATGCGATGGTCAGGCATTTCCCCGCTCGTTCCATTGTGTTGCCACGTGGCGCAAGGGATGCGTGAGATAACTTCTGCAATCTAAGTACACGAATCCTCATCCCTTCGCCGACCCGATCAGAAGGATGTAGATTGATTGAGCAGCGCAGCGCGGGCACCAAAATTCTACGGAGAATATATGAGTTGTCTTCCGCTTAAATGCTAAGCATTGGGGAAGTGTTGCGTCCTCTTCCCGTGTCCTTCCTACCCTCGTTTTCGTGACTCGTCAGGGTAAATGTGTAAATTTACTCTTCCACCTAACCCACGGCCTGTCCGTCCTGGTGCGCACTATAAGAACAAAGGACACACATCCAACTCTTTTCACCAGCGCAGCTGCACGCAATCTTAGGCAGTTCTCCTAGCCGAGCCTCTTCTTCCTCGGACGAATTAAGGATGATATTCACCAAACACTGCGTGGCGGCATGGCTTCTCCTCTTACTTCTTGCTGCCATCCGTGCCGATGACGATGATGATGACCACCGCATGGTGAAACCGATATCAACCGTGGCACTCTCTGGGCTTGTTCACTTCGATTTACCTCTGCATAATTTTTTTCTCTAACTGAATACGTATCTTGTCATGTATGTAAGCAGCCGGAGGGCTCCTGCTCGGTGATCAAGCTGAATTCCATCGATGACGATGCACCAAGTGGTCCAAGTCCACCTCCTCTGGAGATAGGTACGACGCCGCATCACTTGTCAGCAGGACCTCGATGTCGATAGTCTGCTAATAATTTACAGCACGTGCTCCTCCTGATGTCAGACTGCGACGAGGCTTGTTCCGAGCGATGCCGGCTGTCTTCGCGGCCTCACCTGTGTAAGAGGGCGTGCGGGACGTGCTGCAAGCGCTGCGACTGCGTCCCTCCGGGGACCTCGGGGAACTACGACGCCTGCCCCTGCTATGCCAACATGACCACCCACGGCGGCCGCCACAAGTGCCCCTAGGTTGTCGGATATGTGTCTCCATGCATGGCGCAGTGGGAGATCGTTCAGAGTCCGTGCAATCCTACTGAGATAATTATGGTGCACTAATCTTCTATGGGATTAATCTATCGGCATTGTCTATTGTCCAATATGTGTGTGTATATGATGGTCAATACAATATTAAGTTTTATATCTAATTACTTAACCGAATAATAATCATATTAATTCATCGATATCAATACGATTGTAGAAGTGCTTAGACCGACTCCTAACGTGTATTTCGACTCTCTTCTTCCTCCATATCTCTGATATCAGCTGAAGGATGTGACCTTCCCCGATCGGGATGAGCCATACAGGCTCGAGGATCGGGGAGGACTCGGAAGTATTCTTAAACTAAAAACTAAGGGGGCTTGCATATGTAAAAATAAGCTACTGAGGGTCTATTATGGTAAAAAAAATAAAAGTTGAAGGACTTGACGTTTATTTTCAAAAATCAACGTTTCTTTTCCGAGATACTCCTGATAAGTAGGTTTGAAGAAAAAAAAAACATGGAGAGAGATAAAGAGACTGAGAAAGAAAGGGAAAAGGAGAAAAGGTCACGCACTATACGTGACGAAGCCACGGCCTACGCGGAGGGAAATGAATTCCGTCTCTCCTCCGCCTCCAGTCAATTAATCGCCAACAACCCCACCAATTGATCGCCGATCTGGCCCGCATCATGCACCGTGCTTCAAAACATTTGAAAGGGCTCTATTACCATCCGGATTACCTGTTTATAAGCTGATCTGATTTTAATTTGGATTAAATATTAAGAGAAATTTCGCTGGAAAAAATAATTTCCTGGGAGATAAATGTTATATGGTTGGTTGCGCCTCTAACGGCAACGAACGGCCAGCGCCACCGGACGGCGCCGAGTGCATGCAATGCTGCTCGTAGGTCAAAATATCTGCCCGACGTGGCTGACACGTAGGAATCCGGGCCCCTCTGATGCTCTCTCTCCCTTTCAATCCGACGGCTGAGAGACGACGGAGGCAACCGACCGTCGATTCGGTAGGGGGAAGCGAGGAAGTGGGGTGCCATCGAAGAAGGGAAACGAGTAGAGGGAGTGAAAGCTTCGTACTTTTTTCGGCATTTTTGGAGCCTGCTGAGCTCTGAGGAAGAGTTGTTGGAGTTTTCCCCTTGATTGCTTGGCTTCCTCTGCTCTTTCGGGGATCGTGAATGGATTGCTAGTTGGTACACCCTGTCCTGTTTTTGAGAGATCAACGTCATGTTTTTCTGCTTGTTGCAGACTTCTCTTGGTGGGAATCTGTTCTTTTTTTTTTTTCCCTGTCAGGGGGAGGAAGAAGATGCCATTGAATGCGGGGAAAATGCTGAGTATATCTCTCTGTTTGGGTTGGATCCGGTGAAAAATCTTCCTTCCGTTGATATATTGTGGGAGATGATCACCGGATAATGCATGATGGTTGGTTGGCCCCGAAGAGGATTGCGCGCATTAAGCGGAACTCTGCTTCCCTCCACTACTCTGATCTTCCCTTCCAACTTCTGGGATGAGTTGAGATCTTTTGGTCTTTGATTATGTTGTGGCTTTTCATGGTTGTATTGTAAAGAAATTGCATAATTACTCTCTCTCTCTCTGCCCTGTTTCTTTTCGCTCATGCTTTATCTCAGGAAGAACCTGATTCTCCGAACACGAGGGATGAACTTGCTCTTTTCTTGTCCTCTTTTCCTTTAACTCTGACATCTCAGTTGTTACCTCTCTCGTCTGTTCGCCGTCTGTCTCACTTCCCCACCTTCCTCTGTCATTCTTAAGCTTAGCAGCTCAGGTCTCATGTTCTCTGATAGGAAAGCGCAGAGATATCCACCAACTGATTCTGATTCCCTCTCTGTTCTCCTGAAGGAAGAAACTTCCCGCACAATCCGCTGTTTTCTCCCTTCTAGCTCTTCGCTGGATTAAATCTACTCTCGCTCCCCCACAAGATTTCCGGGTCTCTGCTTCTTGCCTCCTCAGTCTGTGATTCCTATGGTTAATATACTTCCATGCTGCTGTCCGGATGGGATCTCGTGTTAGGATTTCAAAGCTCCAATTATTATGAGCCATCAAAGCCGCTTTCAGATTCATCTGGTAGAATAGAGTTATTAGCTCTGTCATCATTACAACTTCCCCAGAAATGGACAAAGTTCGAGACATGAGGAGGCGACACTTCAACAAGCGATCTCATGACTTCTCCTCCGCCGGTAAATTTCTGATTTTCCAATATAGTGTGAGGCTCTCTGTTTTGTCTTTGTGGGGTAAGAATTGAACATCTAACCTATGATCTTTTGTTCCCGCCAAACCTTTCTTCTCTGCACAAAGAAACAGAGCTTTTATGGTTTGTTCCCTTGTCGCTATCTGAACATTCTTAATTTCATCTTCTTCGGCATGTTGTGTAAAGAGCTATCCACATAATGCTAGCTTATAGTCCCAACCACTGCTGTTTCGCTTCTCGCCTTATCAGAACTTGCGGGCAGAGGCGTTTTAGGTTCGGAGAAGACGAGAAGAGAGAGGTTTCAGAGGCTGAGTTTGGTGGATAGCGCAGGTTCGACTTTGGCCTTCCCTGACGGGGAGAAATCAATGGGGCCATCTGATGTGTCTGATAGAGAGGAAGAGCTCCGTAAGGTTGTTGGCCGAAAAAGATTTAAGCTTCCCAGAAAGGTATGCAATGCAATCAGATAGATCGAAGCTTGTATCTGTTGCCAAAATCAGGTGTTCACATTCGCACGGAAGCATTGAATAGATGAGTTTCTCTCTCTCTCTGGCTCTCTCTCTCTCTCTCTCACACACACACACACACACACACAGACAGTGAGATAATGAGCGGAGTTTGGGGCCTCCCCTGGGTCCGACCTGCACTATGACTTTTGTCCAACAGTTACCTCGGCCGACTGGGGCCTGCTTCTTCGAGGAGTCTATTAGTTATTATTCTTTTTTCCTTGTTATTTTCTAATTCTTCTTCTGGACTTCTTGTTGGTGTAGCTCCTGGAAGGTTGTAACTCCGTCAAGCAGGCCTCTGTTCCCCGGAAACTCCGGTCAGGTATACATCTTCGGTCAGGAAATGTTTTTTTTTTTCTATCAATATCTCTACTTTGTGTTCTTTTTCCTGGGTTTTGCTATATAAACAATTGTTGGTGGCCTTTTCGTGCAATTAAACCTTTTTGTTTTGGCTTTTTAACTTGATGGGTGGATTAGAACTGAAGCAAACTTGAGATCTCTTCACTTTTTCTTTCTTTTCAGGGACGCAAGATTCTGCGTTTTCATTTTTATTCAACTGTAAGATTACACTTTAGTTGCCGCAAGGTTCATGGTGCAATCCATTCCCTCAAATGATGGGCCTTTTCTCCTTTTTGTCCGAACCGAGCTTTTAGCAGAGAAACCTTTGCTTTCCTGTATCACGAAAAGCGCTTTCAATAAGGAAAAATAGTTATGAGAAGACAACTAAATAAAATACTGCGTGGTGAACTTTATGTGCCCACTGTATGGAAAGCTTACTCTGGCATTTTACAGCCATGAAGAAGCGAAGTCCCGAATCTCTTTCACCTCCTATGCCCGACTCAAAGAAGCCAAAATATTCGATACGTGATGGAGAATCCCCACAAAGAGATGGTGCTAGGAAAACTAAAGTGAGCTCAAGTCTTTGGCTTAATCTGTTTGCCTTTGATTGAGAGTTATTGATGGTGGCATTTTCTTTTGTAGAAACAAGGGAGATCAGATTCGGCCTTTTCTGGGCCAATCACGCAAGAGGAGAAAGAAGTTGTGGAGACATTGTATTCTTTAGCTGGGATGTTCTTTAACAACAATAATGGTTGCAAGAGCAGCAGTACAGATGAAGAATCTTCTCGAGCTAACACTTCAGCTCTTCCTGGAGGAACTGAGACTTCAACTAATTCTGCATGTGAAGGTTATCAAAAGTTTCTTACAATAACCGTTCTCTTATGAAAATTTATCTTGTTCAAGAAGTCAAGTCTTCTAAGTAAATTCTGCAGCTACAGAAGAAGAACTCAAACTATCGGCCCCTTCATATGATGAAGATAGATTGTCTGATGAGACTAGGAGAACCCGCTGTCCTGAGGGACCTATAACTACTCAAAAGCTGGAGTTGCTAGACTGCAAATTGTTCAGCAAGGTAGCAGACAGTAGTGCAGAAACTGACATGCAAACCACAACTTCACATTCTCAAAGTGACAAGAGCAATCATGAACAACATGCCTCCGGCCATTTCGTGCTTGCATCAGAATCTAGGCTTGATGCATAGTGAGTACAATTAGTTTCGGCAATATTCATATCCATGCTAATCTATGAGTCTTCTTAATCCCAGTGTTTCTTGGTTTCAGTGTAAATCAACCTAAAAAGATGGATATGTTACTTCATCCAAGAAAACAAGAACGTAAAGAGGTAGTGGTAAGCAAAACTCTGCCATCTTGTAATAACATGTCCATTATGGTGGGAATTTTGGATGAATATCTGAAAATGCCCATTTCTTCTGCAGGTGTCAGTAAATGAAAATCAGTTGAACCTACACCACAAGGTTGAGGACAGCCAGAATAATGGTAGATATTTTTCTCTGTCTTACTTACAATAACTTGTTCAATTCTTCTGAACTTTGGCCTTATTTGGTTCTTTACTGTAAAAGTTCCAGTGTTGTGGCCAGGCCTGTTATCTCCCTCTGTCTCTCTGGATGACAGTGATCCATTGCAGTAAACACTCTTCAACCATTTGTTAATAGATATATGTCTCTGCGCAAATTGCATTGTAGTTTTTTACATACATTTATCTATCATCTCTGTTACTGCTTGCAATAAAATAGGGTGTCCACTAGCAAGATCCCAACATGGCTGAATGGTGCCTGCTTCATAGATCCTGGACTGACAGAAAGCAGGTCTCCAATTGAGAAGGTAGAGAGGAATTGCTGATCTTTTGATCATATACTCTCTTCCCCACTTTGAAAAGGACTTATCAACTATAACAGACATCTTACCCTCCTCTCAGATCATTGTCTGATTAAGGGCCTGATAGAATCCATGTCCTCATTTTATGCAGGTTCCAAGGAGCAGAGTCTACAAGATATCACGGAAGAAATGTGTGAGACACGTCTTCATAAGTCATCTAATACAGGCTTTACAGATGCCCGAGAAGAAAAACAAACTCCAACTTCAGCCTAACCCACAAAGACAATATGAAGAAACAGACCCACAGGTAAATTCAGTGGGGGCCAACTTTAATTTGTTGAAAGATAGTTCAAGTCAAGCCTCTGCTACCATGATTATCTCTAATTCACAGAGAATTTATTATCAAGCTGGAAATGCTGTTCCTCGACAGAACAAACACAGTCAAGGATCAAAGTCGAGTTTGTCAGAGAATGAGGTAGGACAAAACAATATTGCAATGCTTACCGTTTCTATCTTTGCTTCCTCTTGCCTTGTCTCTTACTTGTCTTCTGCAGGTTAATTTCTTGTCACTCTCCACATCAGTCAATGGTTTAAATCAGAAGCCAAGTGCTCCACGTGTGGACTCAATTGTTCAACAACAACGCATGTCAGTGGCCCTCACAACATCCAAAACTTACAACTCCCACTCCTATCCTGAGCAGCTTTCAGGAGTGACCACCTCACGACAGGTCCAAATTCATAACTTGACAACTGATTTGCTATTTTTCCCAGTGATGCAGTTAATGATATGTCTGCTGTCTGCTGAACATGTATTCTTTCTTGTGAATTGATCATAGGTCCAATTGCAGCTACCTTCATATCTTGGGAAGTCGGACCGATCCTTTCTTCAACAGGGCTCAATGATTATCCCAAAGGAACAGCAGCACCAACAGATGCTTTTGATTGGTCCAACAACCTTGACCCAGCTTAAACCCTCAAGAAACTTGCAGGCTGTCGCACAGTTTCCAACATGGCAAAATGGAAGGATAGAGTCGCCTGAAATAGTTCCATTCACGGCAATAATTCCTCCTCCAGCTTCGTCAATCGAATTACTCAGTGCAAAGCACTCCCAACTGTTGTCTCAACAGCATCTTCATCATCACCAACAGCTGCAGCAGCAGCAGCTTATTTCTCTTCAATCTTCACGTCTGCCTGCAATAAAGAAAAGTCAAGACAGCCTTCTCCACTCTGCTCACGAAGAAGCTGTGCCGAGGTTCCATGGTAATGGTGCCCTGTCCTTGCAATTGCTGTGCAATGAACGCTTGTGAGTGTAACTTTGTCGGGCCCTGTAAAGTATTAAGCTGACAGTCCCTGGTAATGAGGGTTTGAATGGCTGAGAATGGAGATCTCTTGATTGGTCCTAGACTTCAATATCAGCATCTGATGGTTGGCGCTGCCAATTTGACTCAATCCCAGGAAGATATGAAGTGAGTGTAGCATAGGATATGCTTTGATCGCATGGGACTATGATGCTTCAAGAAATTTTTATTTAATTTCAGTTTGGTTGGAAAAAGACGTGTTGAAGAAGTGATTGATTGGAAGGGCCAGGGAACTGACTATAATCTCTTATAAACTGTATGATATTCTCTCCTATCTACTGACGAGGTTCCAGCTGTGGCCATCTTATCAGAGCATTTATGCAGCTTATTGACAAACTCGAAGTGTGCATCCATTGATATTGCCCGACTATGGACAAAATCTTGTTCTGTCGGCTGCACCTTCTTTTGGCTCCTGTCAGATTCCCAATAACAGGTAAAGCAGCGCCATCAAGCAGTAGTTGGGTAATTTTGCTGATTTGAGGACAAGGAGGCGGGCAGATCCAGCCACGCCACCAGAAGAGCCACCCGACAAGATGCGCATGATGACAGTCGAATGGTTCATGATATATGCATGCACCGGATATGTGTGCGTGGTGTTCTTCTTGTAAAGCTCGGAAGCTGGACTGAAAGTTGGGCCATGGTAGGTAGCACTTGGACTGAAAGAATCTATTATACGTATATATATATATATAGATATTATCAAATGGGCCAGTCTGTTGATGAACACGTAGCCCAGATTCCTTGTGACTTGCACTCATTAACATAACAAAAGATCACTCCCTTGTTCTTCTCTCTAGCTCCCTTCCGACCCTTCTCTCACAACTCAACCCAACTGGTCAAGTCCATTCGCCTGTGATTGAGATTAGGATATTTGGATATCTGGTAAAGAGGCAAGATAAGGAGGAATGCTGTCGCCCTAAAAACGATTCCAATTAAGTGTGAGTGTGTGCGTGTGTGTGTTTTTTCCTGGATTTGATTTTGTTATGTAATAAGCTTAGGTATGACCAAACTTAGTGAGAGATCTAATGCCGATATAATGCAAGAACAAATGTAATAAGCTAATTATGAAATGCTGTTGCATCTGAGATAGCATATGAAACGACTTTATATTCAAAGTGACAAAAGAACGAAAGTACAACAGGAAAATTAGAGTACAGCAGTGGCCGCAAATGCAATCACATGAACAGAATACTTTGCCGGTCCATACACCCGTTTGCTGTTTTCGAGCAAAACAAGTCTATATTGACATGATCTATCACCTCCTACGGGTTAAAACACGATCAGGAAGTGAGAAGCGACAAATGAATTGGTACGGTACCTCGACCAACTATAGTTGTTGATGAAGTTCAAGAAGTCCCCCTGCTCCTTTCCTATGGCCCGTGCTCAACAAAAAAGGGTTGCAGCATAAAGGAACGAAAGCTGAAGCAACAGCAAATTTACAACCACCAGTGGTTCAACTCCTTCCTTCATTGTCTTCCACCACGTACAACCTACTTTTCCTTTTCCAATGCTTAAATCAAGGACCCACCACATCTGTTTCATTACGGGTCACAACAGATCGGGCCTTCCTCAATCTGACCTTCGTTCGATGGAGGGTCTCCTCCATGACTGTCTCTTTCGGCGGTGGGTTGGGATTTTCATCAACTGCAGGTGGTGCACCTTTGGCTCTCGCAACTTCAACTGCAGCTTGCGGAGACTGAGCTGAAGTTTCCACTGAAGTTGCTGACTTTGGAGGTGCAGGAGCTACAACCAAAGGAGCTGCTGCCTCAGGCGCATTTGAGGGACCTGCCACTTCTGCGACTTCCTTTTGGTCTTGGCTCGATGATATGCTTGATGAGGGAGATGGTGGCTCCTCGATCTCTGCTTGAACATTTCTTGAGGGTTGGCGATTTTTTGCAGTAAGTGCCTGATCATCCCTGGGGCCTTGCTGCTGAGGCTGCAATTCCAGTGGGGTTAAGTAAATATCAGGAGGGAATGAGTAGGGAATAGAGTGAACACACTAGAATGATAAATTATTAAACTTGACCACCCATAATTGGCACGATATATCTCAAAATTATAGTGGCATCAATCATAGAAAGACAAACATTCTACAACGGTCAGTCCACAGCATGAACTTAACCCTGTATCAGATTATTAATACCTGAGCAGCGGGAGGTCGAGGTGTTGATTGAGCAGCAATAAACTGCAAAATATCAAAAATCCTTGTCTGACCATAGCTTGCAGCTCTTTGCCAGTACAAAATTGCCATATCTCCAACCCTAGTTCTCAACTCCATCAAGTTTTGATCAATTTCATTCTCATGCCTTGCCACATAAGGTCTAAAGAATGAACCGTAAACATATGTTGTTCCCTGTAATTGCAACATAATGACGTCCGAAGTTTAAGGTGTATCATGCCAACAGAGAATCAAGTTCTTCAGTACTTCTCGTCATTCCAGATTCTAAAGAAAGCTGCATACCTTAGTCTTGGGATACCACAGGTATATGAAGAACGCCAATTTTGCCTCACTGTACATGGGAACCCTTCAAAGGAAAAGGTAATTGCTTGAGATAAGAACTAGACAGCAAATGCCTAAGGCAGAAGCAATTCCTCCACAGCTCGCAAAATTCAAGTGACCTACCATGAAATGAATGCATCGCCAACTCTCTCAAAGACCGTCAGAGCAGCAACCAAAATCCTGCAACACAATAGCAACAAATTACCCTAATATTGTATACATCAGGAAGGCTTTCACTCTAATGTGCAAGCAATATACCAATACTGGCACCAAAATAGAAGTTGTTCAATCTCCAGTTTATTCTTCTCAACAGTCTTGTAGCACTCATAGGCTGGATATGCATAGCCAAAAACCAACCTGGGAGGATAATTCAGAAGGAATTCATTAGCTCCGACAACCAAAGTATATATACATAAACATATTGACAGGAACAGAAGGACACTAGGATGATGGACAACATACACAAGTCCCCTGGTAAGAAAGGATCCGAGCATTTTGTATTCCTGCAAACAGGGGAAAAACGGACAGCTTAGATGCAACATAAATCCGATCAACCAGTATTGTAAATGAAAACATTCTTTAATGCAAGTAAATGTTAGATGCATTGTTTCTAGATGATTATTCACACTACAAGTTCCAATTTCTCTACCAGCTCATGTATCTGGCATCATATGGACCAGTTGGTAGCTGGCATTACACCCTCATCTTTCCAGCGATGAATATTACTTGAGCTGAAGGAATGTTTATTTTCTAGAATATACTGCTGGAAGCACATAGAGTTTCAGTTCATAAAATTAGAAGCACATAGAGTCCGAGCTAGTTGATTAAACTGTGAAATGAATAGTGTATACGTCATGTTTCTACTCCACCAAACTTCTCAATACTGACTAATGGCCGTTGTAGAAGATGAGATCAATTTTCGTATTTATATAATAATTCAAGTCGCTATCCAAACCCAAAGTAACACGCCATAATATCACTGCTTTCCCTAACTTCCACAAAATACGCACAGAAGCACAACAAACATTGATGAATACAATGCCAGATTTAAAAGAGAACTGGATCAAAAGGATCTGTATAATGAAGAGGAAATATCTGGATTGGGGTGAAAATGCAGGGAACATCTAAAGAAAATCGCTAGCTTTCATCGAAAAGAAAGAGAAAAAAAATCCAAATTGCGAGCAATCCACCATCGGTTGAACGAAGTGGCTCTTAAGCTCAAAATAGAAAAAGAAAAACTGAATCCACAACAAAAATCAAGCAGCAAGGAAAAGGCAGAGTAGAACCCGCAAGCAAGCTCGAAATCAGATTTTGCGTGAAAATGCAGACTCATGCATAACAATAGCATACACGTTAAACAGAAAAGAAGCTATTCAACAGAAGCATGGTCCAAGAACAAGAGAAAGTAACCGAGGAATCAGTGAATACCTTCGACAATTATACTACAACTGGACGGAGGAAAAGGACGATAGAGGAACGGATATGAATGGCACTGAGATTTGAGCTCCGGTTCCGCAATGGCCAAAAAAACGATCAGAAGACGTAGCAAGTACAAATCAGCTCCGTCGAAAGGCCAACGGCCTCGGCGAACCGTTGCTATGCATCGGCGATCACCGACAGAGAGAGAGAGAGAGAGAGAGAGAGAGAGACCCGATTTTGAAATCTATCCACTATATTTTGTTCGAGCGAGAGGGACGCAGCATAAATAAGAGGGAAATGGGCTCCGGATTTGTGAGCGCGGGCCCGAAAGCGCCCATCGGGTTGGGTTGGATTGGATTGGTGTAAGGTCTTGCTGCATCAACGCTTACCTTTTCTAGTGTGCGTCTTGCAAAGGTGCGCCGTATGATCGCCACCGTGATCTCATCACACGGTTCCTATTGGATCCAGCCGGGAGGAGGAACCCGTTCGGTAAAAGTTGAGTCATGAACATGCGGTGTAACGGTAATGTTTTTAAGTAAATTTTTTACTAATTATTAGAATGTTTCCTGATGTTTTCCTCTGCATGCACATCATAGGGGATGAATCAGAAGGGACTTTGAGATACATTGCTGACGACATTGGTCTGTGATCATTTACATCAATAGTAGATGTATAGTTTTAAGTACCTCTATCTTGAAAATGAATTGGGTTACTTAAATAGAAGATATAGATCAAAGATATGTAATTATATTACATGGGAAGATAAGTATAATCCTCTCCTGTATGTTTCTTTTTCCCTTTTTTCTTGTGTCTACATCATGTCCCCTCTTTTCTCGGCCAACATAATTGTCTACTCATACCCCGGTGAGGTGACATAGATTTAGCAACAAAAGGTACTGTTCCTTTGGCCGAGGGAATTGCACAGGGAACCGCGATGAGGAAACTGAGAGAAATACCCCCAGACAATTAATAGCCTGAATATCATCAGATCAAGTCAAACGAGTTCAGTCAGAGTAGCACGTTCAGTGTTGTCCCCCACAAGTTGATGATGATGTACCCTCCACAACCAATTTACTGTAACAGCTATCCATGGCTGAACAACCAACTACTCTCTGGAGCCCATATGAACGGTGCAGTTTGTCGTCCCTATAAGCTAGCACATATTACCCTCAAACTTCATGTAGACGACAAGTGAACGAAAGGCCCTTTAGAAGTTGTTAATGCATGCAGTTAACCCCCTGGTACGTGCCAATGTATCTTGAAGTCCTCTGTCTCATTGCTCGGAAGCAAATGTGATAAGGGTGGTTGTTAGGCGGATCCTAGGCACTTTGCAAGTTCAAGGACAGTAATTGAGAAACCGATTCAGCTGGCTAAATCGGCCTCGAAAAGATTCTTCAATAATTTCTTCTTGTGGGTGGGGTGTGGGAGATAGAGGAAGCATCCAATGTCCCCATACCGACATGATAATGTCATATTTTTCACCAGGAAAGCTTTCGATCGATGCTGTGCGGTGAGTGGGGATGAGAGAGAGAGAGAGAGAGAGAGAGAGAGATTGTGGGCTTCCCCTCATGTGGTAACTATATCAGTTTGTTGGCTTGTCACTTTCAATTGCATAAAAACACCCCTTTTATCTTTGCCCCTTCCCTGTTCTTTTACTCCCCGCGTATATAACACAGTGCCAATTTTATGTAAACATAGTAGTTGGCGATAGAAGGTCGCCGAGGCCGAGGGGATTCACAGGGGAGGATCCCGACAACAGTCTAGTCCCAAAACGACCCGTAAGGAGAAAATCTATGACCAGACAGTCGACCCTGCTCGAGTGAGAAAAACTGCATCTTTTTTTCTTGGTCTGCTTGGGCTTGTGATCATCGGCCCACCATTCCTTTCATAAAGCGAAGAATAGACAGCACACCTGCTAGTTGGCCCAATTGCAGCTTTTGTGACTTTTAGCTGGGGGAAGCTTCCGACTTTGCTACAGCAAGCAAATGTCTCTTCTACATCAATTTCCATCCTCGGAGCTCTCTTAGATTCTAACTCCGCCATGGATGGTTCAATTCGAATGAGGAGATGTGTAATAGCAAAGTGAAAAAAAAAAAAAAACAACTAGGTTAGACTAGGAAGAGAGGCGAGAATTCGAATAATGAAACAAGGCCCCCGGAGCTCTTGGCCTTTTTGAGGACTCCTCGGACTTCGTAGCCATTGCCAGGAATTCTCTTGGGAAGTTAAGATCAATGGGCCCAATGGGCCCGAACGTGTTTGTGAACGACGCGGTTCCAATTGTCGAAAGCAGGTCCCACATATCCCTATCCAACTTCCGAATCCGAGCTCCAATTAGTGGCTCTCTGTAACTCGTCGACAGCTTCCCCCTGCCAAGTGCTGATGCAGAGATGTCGACAGCTCTTCCATTCTCCCGCCTCCGCTCTCCCTTCCTCTGCTGCCGCCCCCTCATGCTCTCCTCCTCAGCTTCCGCTTCCTCTGTTGCCCGCAAGCCCTCCGGAACTCGACGGTCCTCGTCCTGCTATCCCCGTATCAGAGCCGAGTTAGACCAGAACACGGTATTCTACTACTCCCAGAATTTGCATTGCCATATCCTTGGAGCTCCTTTTATATGGTCCTGCAATGTAATTGGTGAACTGGGGTTTTCCCGCAATTTTGTTTTTCATTGAAGGTGGTAGCTGTATCTGTTGGCCTTGTTAGTGTAGCAGTTGGCATAGGCATTCCCATCTTCTACGAAACCCAAATCGATAATGCCGTAAGTCTTCATTTCATTTCGAGCTGCTAAGTTTTTTACATTGTGGGTTTCGTTTGCACTTCTGTCCGTGCCACACTGGTGAGTCTGAGCCTGAGGCTAATGTTTTTGCATTTGAATGATAGGCTAAGCGAGAAAATACACAACCTTGCTTTCCCTGTGATGGATCTGGGGCACGTAAGTGAATTAATTTCACTATTATTATCATAATTTTCACCGGTGTCGATGCATTTAATGATGTTCTCATAGATATTCTTCATAGTTTGCTGCAGGCCAATACACCTTTCTAACATATCCATGGTAGCTAGGCGAAAATTTTCAACTTCATGTGTCAGTTTTCTTGATTTTCATCCAATGTGCTTTTGGCTAAGAAAAGGGGAGATTGGTTTTTACATTCAGTCCTCGCTGTTTCATTGATTCCATGGTTTCATTTTTGCGCATCTAGTCAGGCTGTTTTCCTGGATAATCCCCGCATCAGTCATCAATTTTCACAAGCTGTTTTGTTAATGTCATCTCGGTTTAGTGAAAGACCAATTTGCCTAGAAATTTAAATTTTATCTGAAGATGCATGAACATGTAAATAGTTATATCAGAATCGGTCCTTCAGAAGCAAAGCCGAGAAGATTGAGCTGAGTGATATTATCCCACTCGAGTCCAACATCTTTCGATGAAGTTCAGTAGTACCTGCAGAAGTCTATGGTTCTGATGACGCAAATCAATGATATGAACGAAATAATCCGGCTCACCAAACTTCATGCAAGTTCGCATATCAGCTCTTACTTCTAGAATGATACCAAATGCGTTAGTTCACTAAATTCACTATTAAATTCTTATCCAGAAAGATGTAGATTTTGCATGGGAACGGGGACTGTGACAGCAGAGCTGGGAGGGGGCGAGAAGGAGGTCTCGAATTGCATCAACTGCGACGGTGTTGGGTCTCTAACATGCACAACTTGTCAAGGGTCCGGGATACAACCTCGATATCTCGACCGCAGGTAACGATTCTACTATCTCAAATCCCGAACCCCTGAAGACAGTAACCTTGGGTATTGAAATATTGATGCAGTCAATTCCTTTTGTACACAGGGAATTCAAAGATGATGACTGAATGAGGATGCTGAATATACTACACAGCTCGAGAAGATAAACCTCAAGATGTTACCACGCCATTAATTTACGAACTTATGGAGTTGAGATCAGATTCTGCCGGTGCAAACTGCTTCTTTTAACTCTTCATCTGATGTTACCGTACACAAATTCATGGGGACTGTTCATGTGATCGCATACAACCGATTTATTTCACTTTCATTGATCAACATTCATGCGATTCGCATACCAACGATGTGCGCTGAGGAGTTCAAGGTACCAATTCCATTGAACTTCTTCTTAACATTTCTATTACTTTCACTAGTGAATTTCAGTTGATTTGATCAATCAATTGTACGTGAGGAATCTTGAGGATTGCGCTTACGGAATTAATTGGTTGTATTTTGACAGTTTTCTTCAATTTGCCAAGAACAATGAGCATCCGATCAATCAATTTCTTGATTTAGATGGGTTTCCGAGGCCCAAAAACTAGTGATCAGCTCAATAGGAGCCCATGAACAAGATTGGCATAAAGACTTGTTCCAAAAAATTTTTTTAAAAAAAACAAGAAACCACAATTTCATTCACCTGAATAATTAGCGACGTCATCACATCTGAAACAGCATCACTCCCACCATCTCTACAGAAATCATTTACAAGGTACACTGTTGACTCCATCTGTTTTTCTCGACTTGGAAATCGACGATCCTTTAGAGTAAGCCTAATGCACGCTCTCTCGTCTCCGAACAATGATAACTCCAGATGTCAATTCATTCCTAGAATTTCTTTTGCTAATTTGCAACTTCTCAGCCATCACACGAGGATTATATAAGGGCTTTTTTGGCTTTCCCTGATCGCTCGCCGATGATAGATGCAATGTTGGTCAAGGCTCGAAAAGGACTAGGCGGATGCTCGCATCGATGGCGGCATTTGCTGGCTAGTACTTGCAAGAAAAGGCAAGATGGGGTTGTCGATGCTCTCGCGGTCGACTATGGTAAATTTCCCCACGTTTTTCATACCCATAATATACATATCTAGAAAAAGCATATGGAAGGGGGGAGAGAGAGAGAGAGAGAGAGAGGAACCAATTTGTGTTAGGTAGGGTGGTTTATTAATTCCCTTTTGTAATAAGTAAATAATTAAACTTGAGTATTAAAAACGAAAACTTTACTTCTTAATATGCTAATTGTTCAAATTTAAAGCAGTTAAAGCTTATGCATGACATGCAGAATGAAGAGAGAAGAAGAGGAGGATAAATAGAAAAGAAGAGGAAGGAAAGAGGTCATAGTGGAAGCACATAAAAGCTATGATGAGATCGATCCCACAAAGACAGCGATAAGGTTCAGTGCTTATCCATAACAGGGAATGGTTTTGTCGGAGGCGGATCAGCCCACCATCCTCATTGAGCAAAGCCCACGAGGTACTGGCGAATGGTGGGTGGGTGGGTGGGTGGAGCCTTCTCTCCACTTTCTTCTTGAGTTGTCGCTGTCCTTTGACTGAAAAAAAGGTTGCCCTCTTTTAACTGCTGGTGTACTCTGTGGCTCTTAATCAACTGGACAATCGATCGGTTTGTTATTGCATGATGAGAGCGGTACTACGTTCCACATGCACACCCTTTTGTCTCATCTGATACCAACATCGAACATCTCATCTGGAACGTAACTTAACTCTTGCAGACATATACGACTTTACCCGACGTGGACCATGCTACTTCTAAGTGCCAGGAGCCATATGTTTGCATGGGTGGTCCAAATATGGTTAATTCGATGCCAATAGACAAGGCTTAAAGGGACATCACAGCTAAAGTTAGATTAACATATTGCACGTTTTTTAATCTTTTTTTTTTTATCAGTATCACTCCTTTTCTTTTAATCTCTTTAAAGTTTTGAGCTGAGAAATTATAGGACTTTAAGTTGAACTAAGACCCACAAATCAACATCGACAACTAGTGAGAGAACAGTTGAAACACGGGAGGTTGCTTGCCTCTCTTGGGCGCTTTTTAATCACTTCCTCTCCACCAGAAGAACGGTGTCAATCAACGTTTAGTTAGCAGTCTGCAAAATTTTATAAAGATGACGATTGAACTGCCCTTGTGTCGCGCATATGTACAGTAGATTGATCATATATATTGATCGGAGAATTTAGGGTACTTTACAAGGGTCATCCTGTCCTCCGTCTTATCGACGACGCTGAGGCGCGACCATCTCCTCTGGTCTGTGGACTTCGCTACGGTACGACAAGAGGACAGGTGTCTGTGGTGGCCTCCAATAATTGATTGGTCACTTTCGTTTCCTTTTCCTTCAATAATGGATGGACCTGAGGCCCCCTCCCCATATCGCCAACAAGAGGCAAAAAAACAGGTCCAGCCACCTCCACTGTTTTCCGAATTCGACGCCGTCTTCCTCATTCTCTGGATGTCCACCGGGATCGGGGGCGCTCATCCATCCTAAAAGTTATATATATGATGATCGGAGGTGTGACTTGGTCAGCAATACAGTGCTGTACACATGCATAGGTTGCATAGATTTTAAAATTCACAAAAAAATATCTCATGATCATAATAATATATATGATCGATCTTAGAGTGAGGCATATGGTTAAATTATTATAAACCAGATATGCATAACTAGCTAATTCAATCTCCGTGGATCGGGTTGTGTCTTGCTTTTCGGCAAAGGAATCAAGTCTCGTCCGGAGGGTTAACGATGACCGAAGAGATGATGGAGACAGCTTATGATAAGCACAATTGTACACATATATATGAAATTTGCCCAAATTATGAAATATGTTTCTCCATGTACAGACATCTGTGATCTGTGTCAACCCCTATGAAATGAAAGCAACCGGTAACACTCTGCTCATTCTCATGTGTAAAGGAAATAGAATATTGATAATTGAAGGCAATTCTTCTTCTTCTTTTTTCAGTCAGCATATAATAGGATAGAAAAATGATAAATAAAGCATAACAGGAAACTTGACTAGTGTGTCAAAGATGAGATTGGGATTCCACAGAGTCTCGTTTGAACCCTAATTGAGAATCGAATCTATTTTGCTTCCCCAGCTAGCCCACTAGTCAGAGTATAACGTTCTTATTTCCCACAGAACTAAGTAGAAAAGAATTTCACAAAGCTAATTACGAAAATCAATTTATCCACAGACTTGTAAAGGGGACTCCGAGGGGGTCAAAGGGTCCTCCCATATACTACGGGGATGTGCGGTTGGCTGTTGACCGTTGAGAGAGGTCTGGTCTGATCTAAGATCGATCAAACGGCTGCTAATGGACACGGCTCCATTGATATCTAGTTACGCGGGTGGGTGAGTCGGTCGGTCGGTCAACGTGCAATGTCCGACTTTGTACTGTGCCCGAGCTGCTGCCCCATCTCCCAGCTGAGCTTGGAGGCCACTCCTGCATGCTTGGGGACATATTCCTGGACAGAGTCAATCAAGCAATCGGGGAAGGTCAGTTTTGAGTTCGACCAGAGGATCGACCCGAACCGATCTGCACCTATTCAGTGTCGTTGTCTCTGCATAGATCTCGAATGAACATGCAGTTAATGACTTAGCACAGGTTTTCCATGTCATTTATTTTGTTGAGAACATTAGTTTTTTTTTTTTAATAAGTCGGGGCAAAATTATTGGCCGCTTGCACGCGTGTAACGTGCATTTAATATTGGAATTTTGCCTCTAGCTAGGGAGAAAAGTGATTTCACGTAAACGAGTCAAGGAGCACAGGGGAGGAATATTCTATTTAGGTAAACCTCAAGCTTCGTGAGCAGTTCGAGGGCAGTTGGGGCAGACACAATTATATGGCGGGCAGCGGGCGTCACGAACCCTTCATCCACCGCCTTGTCTATGAACGTCAACAGCGAGTTGTAGTACCCGTCCACATTCAACAATCCCACCTGCAAAACAATACTTAATCAGATCTGATCGATCAGTCGGTCCAGCGTTGGTATCGAGCACCCATATAGCCGGTTCATCGGAAATGGTGCAATGAAATTACCGGTTTATCGTGGATTCCTAGCTGGGCCCAGGTGATCACCTCCAGGAGCTCTTCCAGTGTTCCATACCCCCCTGTATATATATGCAGGCAATTACTAGCGGGGATGAACCTCACGGTTCCCACTACTGAACATGTTCGTAAAATTCAAGTGTTTGATTCGATACCGGGCAAGGCGATGAATGCGTCGGCCTGACGAGCCATCTCGGCCTTCCTCTGGTGCATGCCGGAGACGGCCCTGACTTCCCCGATAGTCTCCCCCGTGAGCTGAATCAAGGGGGGCAAAAAAGAACAAGCCAAAAACATGAACCGGGTTTCCGATTAAGGGAATTCTATAATTTTCCCAAGTGGTCAAGAAATCCAAAAGGCAAACTATTTCAAAACTCAACTTGATGATACAAGTAGCCAATAATTGCACAAGAAAAGACCAACTAGATGGGCTAATCAACTTGACATGAAAATTACCTCTCTTGGCATTAGTGTCCTGGGAATCACTCTGCAGGAAAGCAGATTATGGTTAAAATGATTAGGATTTCGAGTTAGATATCATATTTGTCGGTCTTATTTAAATAATTAATTTACATAGAATATCCATTCCATATGACCCCTCCGATCCTGATTACCCTTGGGGTGAGTTGGACAGAGGGTGGATGGGGGAAGAGGTGAGGGTTACCCTAAGACATGGCGGCCGCCATCATAGACAACTCGAGAGACGAGACCCATCAGCCCGATGCTCCCTCCGCCATAAACCAAGTCAATGTTCCTTTCAACCTGCAGAAGTTTTGTTCATTAATGGATGTCAATGACGTGTCCGATTCACCAAAAGAAGTAAAAAAGGGGAAAAAAACCCCATATTTAACTTGACTATAATTGTATTCTGTACTCGATCATCGTCGCTGCCATACTGAAATTTCTTTGGCGCGACCCTCACGCATTCATTAGTTTATTCATCCCTTTCATTTTCCGAGGCAAAGATGAGAGACAGACAGGGTTACTGAAAACAGGGGGACTCTGCTTTCAGTTGCTGGGCTTTCACCATGGGAATTGAAACGTGTTAGCAGCAAAATAACACAGAAGCAGCATCTGATTCAGCTCGAAAAGTCACCGGCTATCGTGGATTACATACTGCACGGGACAGGTATTAGAATTTCGGGTCGGGAATGGTCGAGAAGGAATTTTTTTTATGAGGAAAACTTTCCGAGAAGATTGGAGAGTCAGGGAGGCGGCCGTCCCAGTGCCTCGACGAGTTAGGAAGACAAACAAATACTTAACCGATGGGGTGGAGGGAGGGGGAGATTCAACACGGTACCATCGCCACCAGCAACTGATATGGCAGGAGAAACGAATACAGCATGCACAGATAGATAGATAGATAAAAGTACCAGTTGCTTGCCAAGTTGAATAGCAGCGAGCTGGTAGCTCGGGTTCCTCCCGGGGCTGCTGCCGCAGAAGACACAGACTCGGCGGAATCTCGACGGCGATCGGACGGGGCCCTGCAGCCGCTGGAACTGGTTGTTGCTGTTTTCCATATCAGGAGATCCTCTTCCCCTCCGCCGAATATGCCTGGATTGGTATGTTCCCTTCCTCCCCCGAGATGGAGAGACGTGATTTTGATCAAAGAAGGGAGGGAGATCTCTGAGGCCAAAAGTAAGGGGAAAGAATGAATGTTGCTGGCTCTCCCTATTGGTATTGGTGATGGTCCCCTCGTCCTCTCTATATACATACACATCCCATCAGGCAGCGCCCTCCGTCATATATAAACTCTGGTCCAATCCCACTGTCACCCGACACGTCACATCCCTCAATTTCTGTTTCTCCGTCTCGCGATTTTTTGGGCTTAAATTTTTATCTTCCCTCACCCCACCAGCTAACTATAAAACTCAATCTATTTTCATCATCTCAAATTCAGTGTAAAATATCACATATATAACATTTTTTTAACTTAAAAAAAAGATTCAGTTTAAATATTAATTAATGAGAAGGATATTCAATTATTTTAACTAATTTATATAATTAAATTTGTATCCTCCACCCCTGTATATTCCCTTACTAATGTTCCGCACCCTGAAGTTTCAAGCCTAGATCAGTTTCCACCCCCCCAAGTTTTCCTGCCGCGCAGCCCCCCCCCCCCCCCTCCTCGAGATGGATATGGGTCTTACCTGTAGGCAGACTGCATAGCATTACCTCCTCGAAGTACTATTATTGATTCGGATTCTTTAGTTTCCATAGCGGACTCGAATTGATTTTGATGAGAATTAAGTTAGTATCCACTAAAAAAAAATATAACTGTTAATCTTATTAGATGTAAGTATTATTTATTATTTATAACATTTTATTATCTAATACTCTCAACATGAATATGTTGAATTAGTTTTTGAAGACGTGTCGATATCATCAATAGAGTTGGAAGTCGTCACGATTATTTACTCTAAAACGTTAATCTTATTAGATAACGGTATTGTTTGTTCTTTATTATATTTTATTATCTAATATCTACGCTTATAAATCTCAATCTAAGATCACAATTAAAAAAAAGAGATATAGACACCGTCCTCTTATCACTTGAATAAGTTGTCGTCTGCTACATAGAGGCACATGATGGTACCTCAACCTCATGTCGGGCACGTGCAAACAGTACACGTTTTTGCTTTCGGGGTGCATTAGAAAATTGATATTGTTTGTATGTAGAAATAATTGTGCATGTATGAAATAATTGAATGATACACTTAAAAAAAAAAAAAGAGAGAGAGATCTTCAGAAGGTGAGATCCCACCTTTAATGGGGAACTGAATTCATGGGGTTCACGAGAGAAGGGTCCAACTTTGATGGAGATTATACCACGCAGCTGTATGTGCTGATGATCTTAGGTATGTATATTCAGATGCAAAGAAGGGATGGGTAGGGCGGCAGCCTATTCGCTCGGCAAACAAACAATATCAATATTCCAAGAGAAACGAGATTCAATATGGTAGAATCGTGTTTCACCGGTAAAGGAAAAGTTGTACGTTTGATAAACTTCTCGCATCTATCTATTTTCTCTACTCGCTAATTCTTTCAAGATCAACAGGGAACTTATTACCTCAAAATGGTATGTCAACAGGGGCATTAGATCTGTGGCAAAATTGAATGATATATATCTGTGTGTGTGTGTGTATAAAAATATGAGGGGACCAAGAGATGTTAGTAGGGATGAGCAAGTGCTTGCCCCCCATGAACTTTGTAAACCAGTCGAGCTCGAGGAAGGTCAGAGACCATGCATGCTCCTGGTCGATGTTCGGTTAGTTGATTTTCCACCGGGAAAGAGCGTGGTTCCAGGCTTGGGATCGGGCCGTCATGTCGATCATACACTTATTAGATGAATCAGTACGACAATAAGTGTATGTTAGTATACACGCACTACGACTGCAGGCCATATAATAATTCACGTCGGAGCAAAATAATAGGCACTTGCTCTATGCCCTCTCGGCGTGCGATGGGTTCATGACTTGCTAAAGTTGTCGAGAGCTACAAGCTAGACATCAATGCCATGAGGACAGCCTCATGGGTGTTCATTAATTTATAAGCTAATACCTTTTCAACGTGAACATGTTCATGAATCTGTGCTTAAAATTTTCAGATACTCACGAAGAAATCTAATAAACACCGACCACGCTTACTTTGGATTATGCGGAATAGTCTTTCGAGGTACTAACATCCAATGAGAAGAGGATGAGTTTGAAATTAGTGGCTTCCTGTGAGACCTACTCCTCACTACCCTCCAAGAAATGAAAATAAAGAACTAAATATCTCTTCCGTCAAATCTTTGGAATTACATGGCACATGTCAAAGCAGACTGGAACTGCCGTGCGACAAGACGATATGACATATATGTATATGATGCCGACTTTCACCGGACTCTCTCAACGCTTTTTGCTGTTGGCTTTATGAAACTTCCGCATCAATTCTCTGTTCTCGCTGGCTTGAGAGAGCTGTACTGATTGGGGGTTGAATCGCGATGAACGACGACTGAGAGGTCGATGTTGCTTAATTAACCGGGACTCCCCCTTCATGAGGAAGTCTCCCCGGGGCCCGGCACAGCCAGAATTTGCGTGTCTTAATTTGTGGGTCTACGGCATCTCATGCCCCTAGCTAGGGCTATGTATACCTGAACATATATATATATATATAGCCGCCCATGTACCATCTATCGTTCCCTTAAGCCACTCATTAAAACCCCTGAGAATTTCGGATCGTGATCTGGTTTTCTCCGACAAAGTTGGGTTGGGTCAGTTTCTTTCTGCTCTTCTGTGTTAAAATGTCGCAGGCCAATTTCAGCTCGTTCAAAGTTGTCGCAGAGAATTGCAGCAAAATGCATCCGAAATGCGAAATCTATTCTGCAAAAGATGTTACTGATGCAATATCAAACGGATTGGAACTTGAAGGAATGCACGAGCGCGGCTTTTCCTTGTAGCTAGTATCGATATGAACGAGCAAATATTCTGCGATTATCCTTTCCCGATGATCGGATGAGAGAATTCCCCACACGAGCCGAGCATCAATGGTTGTGTTTGCAACTGTGTTAATCCAACTTCCAACTTTTGATCCCGATAAGAAGTCGTCCAATGAGGGACCGTGGAAATGTTCTTTCGAGCTGCTCCAATAATTTTTCTCAGTTGTCCCCGAACAGGAACAGCACTGCCCTGCCCACATCAACGCCATTGAGTCTCCAAAATTAATTTAATTAATCAATCAATCAATATAAAGAATTTATGGTGCTATATAAATTTAATTGATTTTGCATATTCTTCTCTCTCTCTCTCTCTTTTTTTTTTGGTTAATTTATCTTATTTCATCCTTCTTACCGCCCACAATCACTTTTATTTTTATTCCTTTACAATCGAACAATTCCCCAAACCATGATCTGTCAATTTATTCATGTTCGAAACGATTCAAAAATTGATGAATATGTCTTGATCACGAATTTCTAGAACTCGTCGGACCATGTAGTCTTAAGGAAATTAAAGAGGTACGGTACCTACTACTGAGCAGATTATAGGACTCGAATGTAATTGTTGCATATTCTTATATTTGAGCAAAGCTTGGTTTCCTCGTGACTTCCTCGCCAGCTGACGGTGATGAAAGGCACCATTCTTATCCATACTTTGAACAGAATTTGACCATAATTATAATAATCCTCGAATATCATTTATTTTAATTACAAATTTCCGACATGATACTTTATCCGCGACTAGCCAAATGCGCCTTAAAGGCCATACATGAATCAATGACGTCACCAGTATCACCCTGTGCGTGCGCGCGCGTCTGTGTTCGTGGAATACACTCATCGCTTTTAATTATTTTAATTATATATATGTTTATATATATATAGGAAAGACAGCCGAGAACACTAAAGTTGGTCTTATTATTATTATTATTATTATTATTTTGGATTTGTTGGATAGAAGTTAATTTAGAGAAAAGTAGTGCTTTTGGGTCCTTTGACCAACCGCCACTGTTTACTGTATTTTACTAAACCGACAAAAGTAGACATTGAAATAACCCCAGGGGAAAATGGTGATCGAGTGACGTACGACTGTGGCTAGGGAGGGGAACGCTCCTTCAGCTCAAAATCCGTGAGTCTAATGTATCCAATAACAATTTTTTTTATTCACTATCCCTAAATTTAAGATTTTATTTAACCAAGAGGTAGGTTGGTCATAGTTTTTAAAATCAAATCGAGTTGAAAATTTGTGTAGACATGAGTTCATGGATTCATTGGGCGGATTGGGGGTTCAATGAGTTAAACTATATATTTAATATATAATATTATTAATAAATTTACATAATATCATAATTTGAATATAATTTATAATAAAAATTATTAATATAATCATTACATTAAACAAAAGTTTAACATAAAATATAAATATAAGTCTAATAAAATAAAATATGTATATTATAATATATTTTTATTTTTTAATTTTAAGTCGGCCGATTTTTTCACGGGTTCAATTGAGTTTACCAGTTGAACCAGGAACTGGCCAGTTCAATTGGAGTTTTTCTCTTTAAATGTACAATTAGATTTTTTATAGGAACCGGACCAAGTAAGTGGCCGATTGCCGGTCGAATTGACCGACCCGATCCGATTTTTAAAACTATCATGTTGAGTTGTTTTAATGAGCTAAAGTAATTATTTTTTAAGGAAAATATATATTGGAATGTGGGGTTGGGGAATAACCTACCCATCCCATCCGATTTAAATTATAGGAATTGTTTGTGCATTTGAAGGTAATGCCAAAATGATTTTGGGATCCGTATTGCCCTTTCTTTTCTTTTCTTTTCTTTTTTTGAGACTATTGTGTATGTCGGATCCATGCCTTTTAGTTTCCAATGTTAATGTTGGCAAGTCATCGGATGTCATCCAGTTAAAAGATGCAGCTGAATTCTATAACCCCCCCGCCCCCCACCCCCCCATAAAAAGAAGCTAAGAGAAATGACACTAGGTAGGTATGCGCCGGCAACACGGAAGGGTCTGCTATGTTTGGCTCATGTTATCGCCGACAGAACCGAAGCCACCACACCAAACTGATGTAATTGGCCAGCTATAGCCTTGATGCCCAAGTTATCGGACAAGAGAAGACCGACACGGACAGACAGGTACACGTGTGGAAGACCCAACAAAAACGGGATCCCACCCTTTATTTTCTCGGGTCTCTCTAGATTCTGTGATCCTCATCTCCCTTTTATTTCTCCACGGACTCATGATTTCATTATAAGGGTGAGATACACATCGATGAAATGCACAACATTTTGAGTAAATGCATATATAAGAGTCATTTGTTTCATTATTTTATTATATTACGATATAAAATTAAATTACACTCAAAATTAAAGTTACTTAACTTACCTCATTTAATTTATTATATTATTATATTATGATATAAAGTTAAATTATCGAGGGTTGAATTTATTATAATTTAAAATTATTATATTCGATAAATATATTAAATTATATATAAAAAAATTGGATAAGAGTGTAATATTATAATATTTATTATTATATAAAATTACTGCATTACCCCTCCACCGACTCGGCCCGCCCTCCTTCCCCCTCTCCCTCTGCTTGGGCAAGGTCAAAGATGAGCTGTTAAAGGTGAGGCCGGCCAGGGTAAATGAAGAATTCCACCTCTCTCGAATGTAAGTTGATTACAGGGAATTGGAAATGACTGGGTAACTTGTTACTGTTAGGAAGAGATGATTATAATATTTATTTTAAATTCAAATAATAATATAAATGATGCCATAAAATTATCCAATTTTATAAAATTGAGGTCAATTACGATGAATCAAACATAGTCCCAGTCCCCGGAATTTTAGTCGCCGTATACGAGCTGAGCCCATCGTGTCTAAATGACAGTAGGGGAAGGACGAGACGGGAGATCGACTCCTCTTTACGCAACACACACACACACACACACTCTCACACGTGTACGTGACTTAAAAATTGTTTGTTCATGAAATTAAATTTGTAAATCTGAATTACAAGATTATAAATTCTGTCTGAATTACAAGATTATATACATACATATATATATAAACTCACGGGTTGAAATTCTTGTCGAAATTTCGGCCAATTAATCTATTTATAGCTACAAGCCCTGGGAAAATTTCGTGAATGGGCTGCCGGGGTCACTGACGTGCACTTTTGTCCTGTAATGTAGACGACTAACCACATCATGGTTATAGCATGGAACAGTCCCACTCTAATTGTCATTAATGTAAAATCAAGCTGTAATCATCGACATCATGATGGTAATATCTAGAAAGCTGTACCGACCAAGCCAACGCATTAATTCAAGTCCAGGAAGTAAAATATCAATTAAATTTTATTTTTTATAAATATTTTTAATTTTTTTACCGTAAATTCTTTTAATCCGGCCAATTTTTTTTTATATAATATAAAGGGAGAAGAAAAAAAATCTGAACATGAGCTTGGATCCCTTTCTAGGACACTGGTCCAGGAGATGATGGAAGTGATATACGTATACATAAGTTCATCAATAATTAAAATGTCCAAAATGGGGAAAATATTTTAATTATTAGAATTATATTAAATCAAATCATTGTCAATAGCCATGATGAAGACCTCCACACAAGTAGGTTTTGAGCCTCTCAGGAAAATTCTATGGGTTAGATAGACAGCAAGGGATTAAGCAATATCTGATCCTTTGTTTAATTATATCTGTGTGATATGCCATGAATTTCAACGTACGGCGGAACATTCTACACGTTCACATTTCAAATCGGCTTATCATATGCTTCTGAGTACTAATCCGATCGAGTTTATTGTTGCTATGCGGCACAACAATTGAACCCGTTTCTATCAATGCCGCTTCATGCATGACATCTGCCCCGATTGAAGTGGCTAGCGGGTTTCTCTCTCGCCCAGTTAGATTCCATTTAAGCGGCAGATCATGGAACCGATGGAACCTGAGGAGCACGTGATTGATTATTATAATCTCGTTGAGTATCAGTGGCTCTCTTGTCTACTTTATTTCTTTTCCTTTTTCCTTTACTTTCTTCCCGCATAACGATTAATATTTAAAATTTGGATAATCTTAATTAATTAAATATTGAAGATGAGCCAATCTATGGAGAGACAAAAATATTTTAGACCGACATTTTTTTTTTATAAATGGTAAAAGAAAAAGGGTCGGGGGATGAAGTGATGTAATGGGCCAAAAAGGTCCCGAATCCATCGACCCTTGCTGCTATATGAATCGACGTAGGCGTACTCTATACGGTCGAGATTTAATGTAAGCACGTAGTAAATTGTTCGATACCAAGAAAAAGGAAAGAAAGTAACATTTCGGCCCATGGGGCCAGCGTGATTGAAATTGGGCCTGGACATATTATATGGGCCCCATCATACGGGGTTGCCACCCGCCACGACTCAAAATCTCAAAGGTTGGAACTCTGTCATTTTCAGTGTCCTAAACTCGGAGACACCCCCCCATTTTAGGGTTTTCATACCGGTGCGTTCACAAGTGGTTTACTTGTAACGGTGTGCGTATGTGTGTTGGGTGGGGCTGATGATGATGATATTTGATATTTCTGCCGTGATCCACCAGGGGGGAGAGAGCCGTGGAGAACCCGAACAAATCATCCCTCATGAACTGTCTAATAAGACATTAAATTCGGAGTTCGCAGACAATCGCAGTTAGGCCGGGAACTACGGTTTCACGGAGATGGGAAGATCCTAATTAAGAAGCAAGGGATCTCATGACGACTTGCCCGTAAATTGACCGCACACTTTGTTTCCTAAGTCGCGAACCGTGTACGGGGAGCGTGGGCAGGATGGACGTCTTAAACTTGCGGCTTTCTCCATCGTGCTCTCGATGTTACTTCGACGATGGCCGTGGAAATCAGTGGCAATTCATTATCGAGGCATTAAATTGCCAGCGGAGACGGGGGGACGATCGTGATCGAGGGGACAGGATTCATAAGAAAAGGGGGCCATGGAAGAGAGTTAGGCGGATGGATCGAGGAGTATCCTCTCTCTTCTCAGCCTCAGAACATGAGGGGGGGCTGAAAAAAAACATGTCAGCCCCAGGAAGTGCACCAGTACTGACTGGTGTGATGGTACCTTCGGTTCAAATCCTCTCCTACCTCGTCCCAAAATCCAGCACGCCTCTAGGGCGTAATAAATCGGTCGATCTATTCGTCCCTGTAACTAGCTAGATTGTCAGAACGATCTGTGACGGTAATTACTTCGTAGCTTGAAGCGGGACGTTGAAATGAAGGCACGATCGATGAACTGATGACTGGACAGTGGACAGCCTCAGCAGGGAGATCAAGATTGGTAGGTAGGTCTACTGGATGATGAGAAGTCAGAAAATTAACTGGGCCGAGGGACTACTGCTGTGCTGCTTCGGGCACGGAATCATTCCTGTGGAGAGCGAGCGAAACAGGAGTCTCACTCTCCACCGAGCGGTACGGAGCAGTAGGATTTCCAGAACGTTGTCTTGAAGACCGCAAATCGAGAAAAATTTTATGCGAGTTGTGGCGACCTCATCAAGGGGAACTGTGTGTGGTTGGGACAACTGTGTCCTTAGTAAGGGCGGCAGGGGGGGCTCCAACATGTTCTTCGAGGAGGCCCAGAAGCACGGATGTCCAAGTCAGACTCCTCCCTCCGAGAAAAATATTTCCCCCACGAGGTTAGTTAATTTAAAATTAAAAGAATTTGTAATTTAATAAGGAAAAAAAAAGAAAAAGAAAAAGAAAGTGTGTATATATACGACGAGCCATATACATGCATGTGTATATATATATATATATATGTACTCTTGTTTCACTATCTATGTCGTCCCATCCAATATATCGTCCCCAAAACACTCATCTCTCCATTTCCCTTCGACTCCTCCTCTATCTCCAGAGAAATCATTTGTCCTGCAAATTGAACGTTCGGGGATTCAGCTGAGCAATTGAAGCTATGGGGCTGACGAGGAAATCCGGCAGGCTCCCCCAGACGGCAGTTCTCAAGCAGATGCTCAGGGGGTGCTCCAGCATAGGGAGGAGACATCATCAGCATCAGCAGCAGCAGCAGCAGCAGCAAGGCTACCACGACCACTCCTCTTCCTCCTACTCGTCGGAGGCCCTCCCCCTGGACGTCCCCAGGGGCCACTTCGTCGTCTACGTGGGCCGGAACCGCACCCGGCACGTGGTCCCCATCACGCTCCTCGACCGCCCCGAGTTCCAGGCGCTGCTCCAGATGGCCGAGGAGGAGTTCGGGTTCGACCACGACATGGGCCTCACGCTGCCCTGTGAAGAGGCCGTGTTTCAGTCCCTGGTGACGTCGTCGATGCTCCGATGAAAGTGTCGCTCCTCCATTTATCCAAAAAAAAAAAAAAATCTCTCTGCTTAGCTTGTTTCTCTGATCACGGTGCTCCGACCCGAATAGGGAGACCCATAATAATTATTTGGGTTTTTGGATTTGTAATTAAATCGGGCGGCGTCGGATCACATCAGCTCACCGCGGCGTACGGATGGTCCTGTAGCCCGAGTGGGAGCAGGTTATCAGTTCATGAGTCTTAATGGATGATGCCATTTCCCCCTGTGCTCATCAGATTAGTGTCCAATAAGGGAAAAATATTAGTACTGCCTAAAAATTATTTTAATAATCTCGTAACTGGAAATACCATATGAGTATAATTTAACGAAGGAATGCGGTGTGTGCGTGCGTGTGTGTATAATATTTGAAGCGATAAATAGAAATTGCAGTTCATAATTGACAATGGCTGCCTGGCTTGTGAAAAGAAAAAGACAAAGCTCACACTAATATTACCATCAACTTTACATCTATCTATCAAAGTCCCTTAATTTGATAAACAATGCTTAATTTCACTGTATTACTCTTAGTTCAATAATTAAAAGTTATTACGAAATCTTATGTACTTACTTATTTCACTTTTTTATATTCGTATTTAAATTTATAAATTTATCGTACAACTAAAAAAATTTCTTAATTTAATATTTTTTATTGTAAATTTTCTATATATTTTTTTTATTACTGGGGACAAAAACGAAAAGAAAGACAAACCCTTTCTTTGTTAGGCTAGCTTGTCTGAAGATAGCATCGGGTTTAGGTTATGCATGTCGCAGTGTTTGCAGACTGTTTTTTTTTTATTTTATTTGGGGTGGGTGTGGTGTGGAGGTGCATGTGAATCGTTGAAAATCGAGTGTCGTGTGTCAAGAAGAGAGAGGACGTACGGATGATTATATGTACGTCTCACCTGATTATATTAAATTAATACGAAGGGACCGAATTAAGATAGCAATCAGGAAAGGTATACGGGGAGGGTGTTGAAGATCATCAGTATTACAGAGAATCGAATTTCAAAAACCTCTTAAACAGGCCGAGATGGACGGGGCTAGTTTTAGTGACAGCTGCATCGCATACATATCGATTTTCTCGGAATAATATTATGTGCTTATTATGTACGTTCATGTCGACAAGGGCAGCCGGTGCAACAAATTAGAAATTGTCTGTTCAGCTGGGCGTGTGGCTCTTGCTTATTCTCGAGGAATTGAATCGTATATCGGAAAATCTAATAAAAATATCATGGCATATAAATAAGATACTAGGTATCACTACCCTATCGAATTAAGCTTTTTTGTCAGATATGGGTCCGAGATCCGAGATCAAAAGAAGGCTCGAGATCAGTTGTTAATAAACCCGAGACCGGAAAAAAATGCTCTGCTTGTGATAATTATCGAGGACACCAATAGTTCGACTGGCTATTGAATTAATTGATGTCCTCATTTGAGCACTGAGAAATATGCTTGGCTCATAAACAATTATTGAGGGTGGGTATACATAACGTTGCCATGTGATTGCACGTGTTGACAAATGGAATCCCACATTAGAAAATTAAATAAAAAGATTCCGGCATATAAGAGACTGGGTACTACTATTCTATCAACTTAAATTTTTTAGTTAGATATGGTCAATCGCTCTTATAAGTCATATGAAATTTTCACACTTACATTAAAAGTCAATCTTAGAAAACTACTATTTTAAGAGCACAATTTGGTAAATTCAACCGTGTCTTATTAATATATGGGATTAACGTGTTGCTTCAATCCAACAAAAAAGCTTACCTTCCTAACATAAATTTCTTCTATTAAACAAGACTTGAACTTATCTTAAAATAAGGTATCGAACGATTTTGGTATCTCTTGAATTTATCTGGGCAAAAATAACGACGATAATTCATGGAAGGGTTCTGGCATTGGGAAAGGAATCGGGTCAGAAAGTGCTACACAAAAGCGACCAAATTTCTGATCAATCGACATCCCCCTAAGAACGGTCTGATAAGATTATCATTAAAGTAAAACACGTGACCGTAGAATCCGAAGAATGGTCGGATATACATACATACATACATACATATATATATAGACCCATCTGTGTACAAGCTACCTGTCTAGCTATATCGCCTCGACCGGCGTGCCACTAGGGTTGGTCAGCTCCGTTGCCAAAAGTCTCTTGGTCAGATTTTATAATATTGGTTCCATAAAAATAAATCTGCAATCTTCTATGGACACGATCGAGCCACAGAAATTTGCTACGTATGTGGTTGGCACGAGGTGCCGTACTCTTACGGTCCCACGGAACATGTAATACATTTGTCGGCTAGTGCCTGAAATATGGTCTCGGGATCTTAATGTAATTTTACCGTATTAAAGAAATATTAATAAATAAAAATTATAAAACGAGTGGCCTACCGGAAAGCATATTGGTGGTGGAAATGTCATTTTTAAAATTTAAAACGAAGAAAAGAAAAGAAAAAGGTGGGGGAATCATTGGTTGGTTGGAAAAGTTAGGGGGCTTCTGTGGCATTGATATTAAACTGGGGGGCTTCCATGCAAAATGCTCTTTTTGCAGCGTACGAGGGTGCAGAGCAGCGGCGGTGGTCCATGTAGTCTCAGAATGTGCACGCAGATCAAGAAACCGGAAAACCGTACAGTGATTGCTACGTGCGTGTCGGGGGGCCCCACTTTACCGGTTAACCCAACTGACATCTGCAGGTTTAACGAACCATACCCCGACTCGCTCTTCTTTTTCCCTCTTTTTTTTTCTCCGATTTAAAATTAATAAAAGCACCAAATATTCTATTAATTTCAGATTTAGTTCTCCCTACTTTAGAAGACATATTCCAAACATCATTTACTGCAAATTAACCATATAATTTAATTGGGTCAACTTATAACAGCCTAAACTAATTTAATTCAGCCGAGTGGGACTCTAGAGCTCGTTTACCACATTGATGGGTACCTGTCATTCTCCATCCCACTGGGGTAGAGGAGGACACATAGCATGACAGAATATCCAATAAGATAAATATATATATGTGTGTGTGTGTGTGTGTATGAATATAGTGTGATATATACGTAGAAAGCAACGAATGTTATACGTTTGTCCAAGGTAACCCCACTAACGGGGCCGGAAGTTTTCAATGGACGGACGTACAAGAACATGAACATGACATTATTTTATATGTTTATTTATCTATAATATTAAGTGTTCACAAAGGTATCATGGTACAGTCGTGTGGAACGGATCAATGAACTGGTTAGCCAGACATATTATATATGTATCTATAGACACACACACACACACACATGTAAACATTTTGAATGGGATAAATTAGACTCTGTCGACCCATGGAGATCACTGGATGCAGAAGCTCGAGATCCGGTCTGTTCTATGTTCATTAATTTTTCATGCCCTCCCTCCCTCCCTCCACGATCCCTCACGAGTAGAACGAGTCTAATTTGAGATATCTATCGGTGAAGATATGCTGACGGACCAACGAGCGCGTCAGATTCAGTGTGATTTCCGGGGCAAGAGAGTTGGACCACTCCATGATCTTGAAGATCCTTTGATGGATTAAACGGAGGAGATAGGAATTCACGTGATGGGCAGTGTTCGATATGTGTATATTTGTCGTTGAGTTGAGTTGAGTTGAAAGCTGCCATCTCATTTGTCCAATTGCACCTGACAAGTTTCCTCTGTAATTTATTCCTTATCCTGCGTTCCCACGCTATTCCGGTTATGATCAAAACAACTGATTGATTATATATATATATATATATATTGGATAAACGAATGAGGTAGTTGGATGATGAATTGGACCCCTTGCATGAGATTAATAATTAAATTAATTAATAAGTGTACTTTGTTGTACATTGAATCGGGGCTGCCACCACACACAGGATGGAATTTTAAGTAGCAAGATGTTTGTCCTGATTACTAGATTTCGCACGTCATTGTCAACGTACCACAACCCATGATCTATCTAGCCGGGTCGTTCATGAAAAACAAATTTGTCTGTACGCAGAAAACTACATGCGCAAAAGCATGTGTAACAGTACTCGATCGAGCCACTTGCCTCGTAATATATACTATATGTATATATGTGTATGTTAATTCACGCCAATGAAAGAATAGAATGATCAGGAAGAAATGAAATTAAAAAAAAATTATCATGCATTTCCAATATTTGTTATTAGATTAAGTGGTTGGGCTCCTAATATCTGGTGTCTACATTGCCATCGGCACATTCTAACCCGGCCTATGATATATGTATACACACACACACACATATATATTAGCTATTGTGCAATGTATATTATATACTATGCAAATGTTCTGTAGTGCATGAAACAAGACAAGTGTTCAATCTTCTTCACATGACGATTGTCTAAGGAAAAACGTGCCACCGTGATCTCTACCCTTCTTCATACAGGTAGAGGAGAGAGTACATTAACGCCATGCATGGAAGGATGGAATGAGATGAGATTGATTTCCGTACTCCTTATCATTTTTTTTAAATTCCTCTCGGTCGGTAACTTGAATCTCTAATTCCGCTTGATAATGATATCAACTAACGAAACGTGCTCATACATGTTGGCTTGGTGGGGGAGTAATGAGGCTGATGTTCAGCCCAAAGTGGCCGTATTTCCGCCCGCTTTGCTCAGATTACAGGGTTCATTGGGCCGCTGAAGGCCCCATCATATTCGATATCGTGTGAAGAATAGAATCCCAAATGGATTATTATAAACCACTCGGCCTGATCTTTAGACCCCAACCACACCACCCCCCACCCCAAAAACAGCGCCTGTGATCTTATCAGCCCTGTCGAATTGTGATGAGACGCCTTGCGAATTCAACCTTAGTAGTTGAACCTTAAAGAAAATGAGGTGGCCATATTACCATAGCAAAAGACCAAGAAATTGTCCCTTTGCCTGATGATGAGAAATATAGCTATGCCTGTTAAATTACCAAACCTCAGTAGCGGATGTTCTTCCCTGTGGATGAGAAGAATCTGCTGAACCCTCTCGACTGCTTCTCGGGCGTCATAGTAGATGAGGATGACGAGGATGATCCTGACAAAGAAGGCCTGTGCTTCGACAGCTTGGAATTTGCCGGAGGAGATCTCATAATGTCTGCCCTGGCGTCGGATGGGCTCCATAGGTTGCTGAGAAGGTCTGGGTCGGATGAATCAACACCGTCCGTCTCAGGGTGATCGAGTTCTTGCAGTTTCTCACTGCTAGTCACGGGCTCATCATCGCCTATCGATGTCCTTGTCTGGAGGTCTCCTTGTGGATGCAGCGCCTTCAGTTGCCTTCCAAGGAGTAGTATAGTCTCTTGGCATTCCGCTAACTTTTCGGCTGCAGCTGCTAGCTCTCCCTCCTGAATGAGAGGATGATCGTAAGTACTAGTTTTGATTTCACCCGGCCAGATGAAGACACGAGGTAATCGCATATAGAACCAGTGAATATATAACCAGACACTAAATGCACCACTAATAGTCATTTGTAGTATACGATAAAAATATGAAACTACTCCCGTGTAGGGACAAATGGTTTGTGAAAACACAGGGGACATCAATCTCCTGCTCACCTGTTTGGTTTGAAGGTCGGACTCTGTCTCCGGCAAGAAAGACAACCTGCAAAAGATAGTATAGCAGCAGTCAGATGCAGAAGATTATCATAGAGAGCTCAAAAGGTAGGTTGTACACCCGAAAATCATAATATGGTATTTTTAAGAGAGAGAGAGAGACTAGCATGAACAATCAGTTAAGCTACTCTTATGCCTGCACATGGTTTACTAGCATAAATTACGAAACTGCATACATAAAAGAACCCAAGAATGCAGGAACTCACGGAAGGGGAGGAAAGAAAGGAGCTGACCCTGTTAACTGCTCTTCGAGATCCCTACATCTGGTCAAACTATCCTGATGACTCGCCCTTTCCTCCTCAAGCTCATTGCTCAAACTCTCTGTTTTAGCTTGCAGAAGGTTGACCTCAGTTTCTAAGTCCTGCGCATGTTTTTCCAGCAACCTGTATGACTCTGCCATGCATTTGCGCTGCGTCTCAGACAAGCTGTTCAACTTCCGAGCAGCTGCGAGCTGTGATTTTACATCTGCAAGCAGCTGCTCGGTCTCTTTTAGCTGAGACTTAGTCACCTCCAGATTCTCCATTGATCTCGCCAAATTTTGTGCCATGCTTTCTTTCTCTGACTTCAGTTGCTCATAACCCTGCAACGGGACTTTACATGTCACAGCAGCCTCTTCAATACCTGAGACTAAATTACTATAATCTGGAATCTCGGGATTAGAAGTTGAATCGGAGATATTGATAGAGCTGCCGTGATAGCAGTCGATCGAAGAATCCTGCGAAGCTGCCTTATTCTCAGGCAACACAACCTTGTCTATGCAGTCGGGACTGTTAATTTCCAACTCTGCACCCTTGTAGCCCAGTATGTTGAATTTGAGCTGACTGGCAATAGTTAAAACATGAGAAAGCTCTTGAACAAAGTCAAACAAACTCATGCTGCCACAGAGAACTTTATGATAGATGACCGAAAACTCCTTGATTTGTTGGGTCAGAGCATCATGATTAGGAGACATGATGTGGATTGCAGTAGCTTCTTTGCCCAGAAAGAGTACAAAGTCATGAATTCGAGATACTGTGGAAGCAAAGTCTTCGGTTATTTTCTGAGCAGCCCCTGAAGGTGGCTTAATATGTTTGGTCAAATTGGCCTCTCCTGCACTTCTTTCCACATCTTTAGAACTATTGTCCAAGTTGCAATTACGCCCATTCGCATTGGACTTGGAGTCCCCAGGCAATTCATGAGAAGCATCCTGCACAGCGCGTGCAATATCATCCAAAATATTCTTCATCTCATTCTCCTCGGAAATTGACTCAAATATCAAGGATATTCTGGATCGCAACTTCATCAATGGCAACCGATCTTCATAATCTAGAGCTAATTGTTCCACACCCGAGGACTCCTGATTTTTTGGAATTTCTTTGTCTTTCGTACTGATTAACTCAGGCATCTTATTTTCAGGACTATCCACAATGGAGGTGACTCCATTTGAGTCAGCTGCTGAGCATGCCAACTTCTCCATCTCCAAAAAGTCGTCCATGAGCTCCAAGTCCTTTGCACTGTCGGCTTTGTTTGGTTGCCCAGGTTTCTTATCCTTCTTGATATGACAAAGATCCAAGGTCAAGGTTGCCCAGGATTCACTGCAACTTCTTGCATCATCATTCCCATCTTGTGACATGGATGTCAGGCTCGGAGAATTGCTGGCTATATGACTCAAAGGACCTTCTCCAGGGATTTGAACAACAGATTTGGGTGAACTTTTCCCAAGACTGCCTAACTGAGATTGAGCCTCCAGCATCTGAAGCTTGTTGGTTATTGTAGCGCACATGTTCCTTGAGGCCAGCAATTCACTGTTACGCTTTGCCAGAGCCTCTTTAAGCATCTTTGTTTCTTCTTCCATGGCCAGTAATCGTTCTGTGAAAAATTCATTCTCCTTATGGAGCTTCTGCACACTGTCAAGAGAATCAGGCACATGAGAAAGGCGAGGACTGGGAGGCTTAACAGCAGACCTCTTCAGTCTAGAATCCCCACATCCCTGGCCTAAACTCTCAACCTCTAACTTCATTTGTGCAAGTGCAGCAGGACCGGGCAATCTCTTGCGCACTAAACTGCGCAGTCTTTGGCACTCTGCCTCCAGCTTAGCTATCTTTTTGACACCCTCCATATGCTGCTTGTTGGCAGCTTCTGCAGACCTAGCACTAAGATTCTTCTCTTCATTTCGTATGTCAAGCTCTTTAGTGACTACATGAAGCTCATACTTGAGAGAACTGATTTCCCTTTCACATGAATCAATATTACTTTTCAAAATCTCTATTTCAGCCTCAGCCCGTGATTTCTCTTCCCTTATTTGGATTAGCATGTTTGACTGCTCCTGCAAGGACCTTGAAAGTGCTGCATGTTCAGCAGCGGAATGGAGAAGTTCCTGGTCAAGATTACCAATCCTTCCTTCCAACTCGTGCTTAATTTTTTCACACTGCTTGGTTTTGGTGAGAACAACTTCATGCAACTTCTGTTCGTGCTCTTCCTTTAGACTCCGTATCTGTCTCATGCACTCCTTTAGAGCCCCATCTAGATGCACTGCCCGATTTTCAGCAGTAAGCTTAGAAAGAGTGACAGACTCTAGGTGATTCTTCAGTGCTAGAGCTTCTGATTCAGCCTTCTCCCAGCCTGTGATATCAGCAAAATTTTCAAATGCAAAATAACCAAACAAAAAATTGTCCCTGCAACAACTCTCCCATCACTTTGATACAATATGCTACATAAGCAAGATACCTGAGACAGCCTCCTCGGCTACCTTTGCATGCTGCTTTGCCAGGTCATCCTTTGCAGTTATTTCAGCATGCGCAGAAGTCAGTTGTTCATCCAATTCCTTTATGTGCTCACCCATTGCCTGAACCTGTTCTTCAAAAGACCTCACTTGCTCCTCCACACCAATTAGGCGAGTGAATTGCTCAATAGGAATTTGAACATAAGTCGGTGTTTCGTAATGTTCCTGTTCATGGTTAAGAGAACAACTTGGAACTTTAGAAGAGGTATATGATGAACTTGACATTAAGGCTAGAAATTACAGAAAATTTTGATTCAAAATAGTAAGAAGTCATCAGACTTCAGCAGACTGATAAGACATGCAAAAGCATGCATTTGTTGAACTTGCAAGAGAGCTTAGAGGAATGGTAAGCACATGATAACGTAAGTTTTGAAGATCATCTAGGTTACCCTGCTGCAATGAGAAAGACATGACAAAGATGCAAGTGAAAGACACTGTTTTGTCAATGTAATTTAATACTTTCCTTTTTCCATAAATATAAAAAGAATTAATAGTGGCACTAGAAGGAATGGCTTTGTTAATGACGAACTCAGATTGAAAGAAATATGCATAATCCAGCTTTATTTCATTTGGCATCAAGAATGGAATGAGACATTCAAAGATAACAATGCTGGAAACCAAAGCTCTCTATGCATTAAGGGAAAAAAAAAAGGTTCCATTGTGGAAAGGAATCTATAGGGCATTGGGCGAGATGAGATAGAAATTTAAAAAAGGAAATGCACACAACTTTATTTGATAAAACAGCAAAATGACTAGGAAAAGAAAAGGACTCTCCAAGACTCTTGAAGTAGCCGTTAGAGAAGATCCTAAGAGATGGTTCAAGTCAATAATGTCCTGACAGGTTATTGATTTCAGTATCAGGGTGAATTGAATTCTCATGCTCACAGCAAATTTCTTCCAACCATTACCAAATAATAGATGCTAGATGGGAACGGATGAGAATAACATAAAAGAGGAAAACAGACCTGTGAGCATATTATGGGAACCCAACCAGTAACTGATGCTAAAACGTTCTCCAAAAATGCAAATAGAAATTTCGAATCAATTATCCAAATATTAAGAATGCTTAACAATCTCTTGAGCTGACCTGATTGCCCCTGAACTTAGCCGAATCTGAAGCAGCAACAACAGAGTCCAATACAGCCGCTGCTTTCTCAGCTGCCACTGCCTTGTCTGAAGAGGATTTCCTCTTCCATGGCCAACTACGCTTATCCATCTGTGACAATCAAATCGGAACAGGGGAGTAGAAACAAAATCAGTCAGGAACTTTACTTTACTCGGTTGAAAAGTCAACATCGTATCAATCAACAACGAGCTTTGGTCTCAATTCCCCAGATCAGGTAATAAATATTTTCAAGGAATAGAACAAATTGTGGTTCTCCTGTATAAGCAATTTAGCGGACCCTGAGAGATCTGATCATGTTGATCGGCAAATCTTTCAACAAAGAGCTAGGAAAAAAAATTGAACATGATGAGAGTGAACAATGAATATCTCAGCAGTTAATTATCTTAACTGGAAGTGGAGAATTGGTGTGAGTGCATGAATTCGGTAATCAGAACAGGAAGGAAGACGGAAACTAAAATCAGCATGACCTAGTCTAGATGAGAAGACAGACTTCAGCATCATGCAGTAAATCGAGCGAATGTCGACACTGCTGGACCTGAAAAGGCAACATGCTGAAAATGGAAATCACACCGATAGAAAATAGAGTAAGGACACAAACTTCAGTTTAACGAAGAAGACACGGTCTCTCACATAAAACGACCAGAGACGCTTCCCGGAAAACAGGAAGCCACTACAAAGCAACGCCGGAACGCCTTCCTACTTTAGCTTCTCACCGAAAAAGCTCTAAAGACGCTCTAGTCACGGAACAGATTAAAGAATGTCGAAGGCAAACGACACCGAATCCGGAGAAACCGAACTCACCAGGACCAATGCAGCTCCGAGAGAAAGCAGTTAGGACTAGATAAACGGAGGGGGACAGAGGTCAGCAATGAAGATCCGAAATCGAGCCTGCGGGACGTTCAACTGAACACAGATATCTCTTCGTCAAAACCTACGTCAGGGTCCGGGGCGGAGGTCGACGCGGCGCCGTGGGCGGAGGAGGTGGTTGAAATGAAGTGTCTTGTCTTTAGGTGTACTCAAGAGAAAGGAGGACGTTGGAGAAGGAAGAAGCTCCAGAACATGGACCTTCTATAAATTATTGTTTCCTTGGTCGAATTAAATTGAAAACGAGCGAAAAATGTAACCCAGATCAAATGGATATTTTTTAATTTTTATTTTTAAACTTATTATTTAATTTATTATAAATTCATAAAAAAAATTATATTTATTTTTATTTAAAAAATTAAGTTGATCGATAATAATACCTATTTTTTAAATTCAAAATTTTTTTATTTAATCGGGATATGATTGTATATTTCAATATCTGCCCTCATGTGGTAACGTAATCTGCTTTTATTACATGTGATTAAACATTTGGTCTCAATATCTGTCTACAAGTTGAGTATTATTCTTTTGATCTCGGATAAAAGGTATAACTAATTTCAAGTCAGATAATTTTCCTCTATACTTGAGTTTATATCAACTAACTAGGAGTTGAGCTTCCGAACTCAGATCAAGCAAAGTGCGAGCCCACTGACTCTATACTATATTGAATTCATTGTGAGTTCATAAGAAATCGAATGTATTTCTAATTAAAAGTTTAAATTAATAGATGATAATATCTAATTTTCTTATAAATTTAAAAAATTTTATTTATTTAATCGATATAGAATTACATATTTCAATACTTACAAATAAAAAACATTAGTAAATTCTCCTGATTTAGTTATAAATTGATAATGTATGCGTTAACTGTTATGCGAATAATGGAATTGAAAAAATTTGAAGAAAAAAATAATCAATTTAGAATTAGTATATAATTGGTGTTGGTATAAAATGGTGTGTCACAGAGTGAGCTGGTTGATAAATTGATCAAATATAGTGTGTTAAATTTATAATTCAAAATTCTTGAATATTAGTACTAGAAATAAATAGTAAAATTTAAATTATATAATATATAATTTGAAAGATTAATTTATTATTATAATATTAGAAAGAATAGATATACATATATAATTGGTTTGTATGTTCGGCTCCGGAGGGCCATGAAATGACGGGTATGACTCTGGGGGAGAATCGGGGGCACGCTTGTGGCGCATGGAGAAGAAAACAGTGAGGGTGAGCTGTATCCAATATTCTCTTTTTTTTTATTATTAATTTTGTAAGTTATAAAAAAAAAAAACCCTGAGACTGGAGTGGGCCATCGGCGTTCACTCCCGCCAGCTCGCTTCACAACCGTAGATAGTGCGGGGTGTGTGCGCGCGCGCTGTGTATTGCCAGCGCCTATCTCTTTGGAGCATAAGAATACTCATAAATTGATTAATAGGGCTCGAACCAATTATATAATTCTCCATTTATGATTAAACTGTTGGGCCAAATGCACCGTGAGAGTGTACGGGTTCATTATTAATTCCTCCTTAAATGCAAGAAAGAGGGAGAGAAGAAGTTTGGCAGTGGCATAATAATGAAACGAAACAGGCCCATCCCATCGTGCCTGTGGAGACGTGACCTGATATCGTCCCACATGTCAATTTTTTTTCCTGTTAATTTTTCGTGATTTTTATATATGGGCGTCGAGTCATTTTCCTGGCTTCGTGATGTGAAGTCCGCTTTTTATCCCAATTAGCGATGTGACCGTGGAGTTTCAAAATCTTCTGTGAGGTGGAGCGTGGGCATCGCTTTCCCGCTTTTGTCGGGATTACTCCATCTCGCCTGATGATCTCTGATCCCGCGCCCACCCGCAGTCATTCTTAAAGCAAGATGCGTCATTGCATAATTTGCCTATTCTTCGTAGGAGAATAGAAAAAAAATTAACTCGACTCAGTGTTCTTCTCATCCTAACCAATAGGGCCTTGCCATGCTCAAACGGTTAAGTGGGAGGCTGACTCTTGTGGCCGATCCCGGGCACGAAGGAATGATATTCTTCGTCAGTGAAGGATTCTAGACCAGAGGATTGTGAAGGCAAGTGGATAGTAGTCCCCGTGTGTCTCAGAATTGTATGAATGGATCCATCAGTTACTATTATCTCCTTTTCTTTGTCGGGAGGTTTGCTTATCTCTTACGAAAACTCAAGAGTGACCCTTTTGACTTTTTGGACGAAAATGGCAGATCAAATTTTCCTTTCTTCTCTCCTGGTGATGATCATGGAGCCATCGGTTTCAAAGGAATATAAGGGTGATCATTTACACCAGGTTGGGGACAGCCAGGCAGAAAACTTGCCCATCATGCCATCGCATACGCGTCTCAAGTAGAAATTGTCCATTTTCTCGACTCTCTTTTCAAACCGAAATTTTGTATATATATGAGCCATTCTTGTATACAAATATATATATATATATATAGATGGCGATAATGACAAAATTGTACATGACCAAGCCATCGAAGATTTTTGAAATCAACAATGTGTGTGTGTATGTGTGTGTCCTCAAGTCCTGGACAATGATGAAAAATAAAACCCTACAATCCCTAATCATTTAACTCTGATATCATGAGAGCTAATGGCAAGGCCCCCCACTTAACCCTTTGAGCAACGGGGGAATTGTCAATCATTGATCCCTTCAAATGATGCCAAAGCTAACCAATAGGACTTGATGGTTTACCACTTTTCTTGGTTATTACGGACATTTTTAGATAGAAAAATGGAATGTAAAGTGTACGGATTCGTTGACGGATCTCTTAATTACGAGACCAGGATAGGCTGTTGGCAAGGGCCAACTTGATCCTCTTACGAGATATATAGAAGGAGAATGGCAAGCCCAATCACGCATGCACGTGACGATGATAAAGCACACTCGTACGTAGCACGTCACCTCTCTGTTAAATCGGGGAGGTTTTCTTGACGATTGCCAGGAGAGACTGAGACGGACAACTTTACATTCTTGGCAATGTAACCGTCAGATGACGCGGTCTATGACCCGTCACATGACACTGGCTCTTGGGTACGTCTGTCTAAGCCACATCCCTAGCACAGTAGGGAAGCTTCCCACACCCGTAGAGACTATGATGTAGCGACCGGAGCGCCATCAAGTATCCGACTGAAGCTATCCATAACACACCACCCACCGCATATGTATGTTGGATATATCGTATCTCGGCTATTCGACTCTTTGGAATGGCCGATTGCCGGTCTATGACTTTAGGGCTCATCGACGTTGGCTGGACCGGTGCTCTTGAGGCCAGGCCCGTACTTCCACGGGCCTCGTTTTCCTAGCTCATCACCTACCCATCACCCCATTACAAGCTTCTTGGGGTCCTGAAAGTTATCGACGCGGGGACCGATACGTAGGTGCATCGATCATACGTCTCATACGAGATGTTCGTCTTGCCTGGGCAAACTCAGGTTCTGATGCACAGTGTCTGGCTTTTGAGCAGCACAGCGAATCATCGGGAAATGAAATTTGCCACTTTAGAAGAGGAGATCGATTTTTCATGGCTGTACTTCCATGGTGGCTAAAGAGAGGCAACGAGGACGCTTGACACCATTTTCCTACATCTCCACCACCGACGGGCACTTGTATACTTCAAGAATTTGCTCCTTGACTTTTCACCTTGTTTGAAATCATATGAACCAAACAGCTATTATACTTGTCGAGCAGAAATGACGGTGACGGGTCAGTCACGCATTTAGGAAATCGATGGGGACCCAATGATCAATTTTTGGACGTTGAAGTTAAACTCCAAGCTAGGGTAGGGATGCTCATGATTCATTTTGGTATTAAACCGAATCGAACCATTAAAGTAATTCCATTCAGTTCGGATACTATGTACCCCGAGTATAATAATTACATTATTATCGAATCGAATTATTTCGAATTGCTTATATGGTATGATTAATCGGTTTGAACATTATTTTAAAAAATAAAAAATAAAAATCTTGATTATAAACCAAATTAAAATCAAATAAAAACCGCATTAAAACATAAAATGAAAAAAATATTAATATAATAATATTAAGTCTAATTAACTTATTTTAAACAAATTTTAGTATAAAATAGAAAAATATATCATATAATTGTAAAATAATATATATCTATTTTTTAAAATATTTTTTTAGTATACTTACATTTTTGATGTATTTATAATATTTTATTTTTAAATATATATAATTCAATAATTTAAATCAATTAATAGGGGCACCAGATGAAACGCTCAATCTCCTGTCAAAGCCAGACAGTATTCAAATAATTGAGAAATCTATGGCGTCACCCTGTACTTACCGAAACTGAGCCAGATCATGGTCCATTACTAGAGAGTTTGAATGTAAATAAAAGAAGTATAGGCCGGTGAAAGTGAAGGCCTGTCTTTCACATGCTCCGATGTCAGCAGTAGCGTCCACTAAGTTATCTTCAACTCTGTCAAGTGTCAATTTCAATAAATACGAGAAAAAGGACATCTTCTTTTTTTTTTTCCTTCTTTAATGGCTTCTGTCGAGGGCTCGACGCACTTACCAAACCACCACTTTCGCATATCATTGATGATGCTTCTTGGAGTCGTGGAATCTGAAAAGAGAGTGAAAAACCTCATTTTGGTCTGTGACAACATGGGACACTTAGTACAAGATGTGACTCTGTCACTCTTTTGCCCATTCACGTGGGTTGTTTGCTGCTATCAACCCTTTAACTTGCAGGGTGGGGGGTGTGGAAAACGCTCCCCGCATCGAGCAACGGCTGCCATGATTGATTATTTGAGGCGCATCAGTCCCAGGGAGGAGAGCAGCCTTATACGGATCGTACTCCCCTCCCCACCACCACTGAACGGGACAGAAATCACATGATTTGAAAAAAGCAATTAACCCCAAAAAAGGGGGAATAGTGAGAACCTGTTGAACAGTTGACTCCGTTTCATACGAGAAGCCGTGACTCAGAGTACAATCATTTCGCTCACGTGGATTCACTCGCCCTGTTCAAGCCCAACCATCTTTTTCTTAGTAAAAAAACATATAATATTAAAAAAAAAAGTAATCCATAAGATTTTTTAATATTAGATAGTGAAAATATAACCATAAAATAGGAAGCAGTATTCCTTCCCAATCAGTCTCCACTAGTGGATCAATAAAATCACAGGACTTCCAGTATTGACCCATTTCAATAGTCAACAGCAACTACACCCAACAACATGAACCCGGGACGACTCGGCTGGTGCCATCTCCATTGCAAGTTCTAATGAGGGGCGGGGAGCCACATAATTCCGACTGCAAACTGGGGATCTCTGCCCATAAAACTCATCAGTGTCCCCAAATCACTTCACTTATGATTCCTCTCGGTGAATTAACCACCACCACCACCACCCAGAAAAGAAAAAAAAAACCATCACCTTGTCTTTTATCAGCAACGAGTAAAAAGAGACTCTGATAAAATCAGTTTAATGGGGGGTAAAAGAAGGGGAAAAAGACCCAGCTCCCGGCAGCTCAGTCGTCACAATGTGTACTCCTCGAGAACCGGAACCCACTTGCCTTTGCCAAACGTCCATGTAGGTTGAGATCTTCGAGGCAGCTCATTTCGAGTCAACCCGGAACCAAATGTTGTCAGCTCCACTGTATGAACAAGTTTCGATTTTTCTCCAGGATATATGGATGTGCCTGCCAGATCTCCACAGGAATGGCATCACTGGGAGTATCTGAGATCGGCTGCTCTGGTCACCAAATGGATTTGTCGGCGAGAGCGTGGAGGAGCGGGCGGGACTCGGGCCAGTACTGGCCCGCGTGGCTGCTCCTCTGCAGATCCTCGAGGGTGGCGAACCGTCCCTGACCGGATCTGGATATGAACCGGATCACCTCCTCGAAGAGGGACTCGTCGCAGGGGATTGTGAGCGGCCCCCGGTTGGTGAACCCGTACTCCTCCTCCGCCTGCGAGAGGAGCTTCACGAAGATGGGGTGGTTCAGGTACGACGCCCGCACAACGAACCTCCTGCACCCGGCGCCCACGCACACAGACACGTGACCCGCCGGCACGTCTGATGGTATCTGGGAGGCGGGCGACATCCTGGCCTTGCTGCGCCACCACCGCAGCATGTGCCGCAGCCTCGTGATGTTGCAGATCTTGCTGCATTTCCCCAGCCTAGCCGACATATCCTCCGTCTTCCTCTGCTTCTCGCTTTTTCCCTCTCCGGAAAGCGGCGGAAGACGGAAGCCTGTCATTTTGGTTTCGGTACCTCGAGGTCCTTTGACTCCGTCGTGTCTGTTAGAAGACGACGACTTACAGAAGGAGTGCCGTCGGGGAGTGAACGAGGGACCAATGAGTCAATGACGGGAGAGATATGACTTCATATATAGGAGCTGGCGCAAGGAATTGCCCCTGTGGTTGTATATAATTACGAAATTGCCGCCGATAAACATGTGCCAATTTGGTATGTGGATTTGTTTATGCGATGTCCCACCGTTGATCAATAAAAGGACGGTTTGAATTATGATAATTATTTTCCTTAATTCATCAGTTTTTATTCATTTAATATTTTTAATTTTTAAAATAATTTAAAAATAACGCGTGTCAATTTTTTATTAAATAATTATATTATATCATAATATCATATAATATAATAGAATATACTAAATGTGTTTGAAATCCTTATTCTAATTTAAATGTTAAATGACAAAATGGTTGGTATATTCTCTCTTATATTCACTTTCTTTATTGCGATGTAATTATGTCCACTTTAGTAGGGTAGTTTAATATTCCATACTAGACAAAAAAAATATGATGGTAACAGTTATACCATATAATATGTTAATATATGTAATCGTCTAACAAAAAAAATTGATAAATAATCTACTGTGGGCGTAATGGAGTGGTTCGACACTTATCATCCTAATTGAATGACTCGTCCCACCTGCGGCGGGGAGCTCTTAATCCCTTAAATGAGCTGACTCGAGACAATCCAAATTAGTTAGTTTGACAAAGTCCAACTGAATACTGGCGGTTTATACAAAAAAATTTGATAAATGTTATTTTTTTATTATTACAAAATTTTAAAATGTGAAATAAATTCTAAAATAGATGAGTGAATCTTATAATTACTTTTTTATGGTTCACTCTTTTTTAGATTTATTTAATATTTTTAATTTTTAAATAATTAAAAAATAACATTTATCATTTTTTTTATTATACGGTTACATCACATTAACATGTTAAACATGTTATGTGACATAACAACAGTATAAGATGCGTCCTTATTTTTATAGAAAGTACACTAAATGTGTTTGAAATCCATATTCTAATTTAAATGGTAAGTAAATTCTCTCTTATATTCACTTTCATTAATTGTGATGTAATTATATCCACTTGATTGGGATAGTTAATATTCTCTCCATTAAATATGGTCTTAAGACATATCTATAAACTCTACTAGGCCCGAGAAAGTACCTCATGTAACAATTATATTACTTGATGTATTGTAACCGTCTAATAAAAAATTTAATAAATGCTAATTTTTTAATTATTAAAAAACTAAATAAACCCCGAACCCTATTTTTAGGTAATTATTAGATAAAAAAACATTATAATAATAAAATATAGCTATCATATAAAATACGTTCTCATACTAGAGTAAAGTATTTCTCTAGTAGCCCAAAGAAAAAAAAGACAATGGTCAGTCAATCTTGACGATTCGTTTGGGGGAAAGAATCGGATATGCATAAAAATAAACTATATTATTGTACACTTCCTAACATCTAGTAATCCAATGGATTATGCTAATTCATGTTCAGGTTAAATTGACACACGTACATGCAAAACCATCTCAACCACATATATATATATATTTTTTTTTCCAAATGCTAAAAATTAAGTATAAAATTTTATTTAAAAGAAAGGTATCTCAAATATAAGGATTTTATATGGATGGGAGCAATAGGCTGTGAGTTTTAATTTGGATCAATAAGCTAGATTGCCTCTCCTGTTCCTGGTCGCTCCTAAAATGGAAAGTGGAACGTCGATGAGTTTATTATATATGTCGAAAGCGAGATAGACACCTTCTTGGAGTGCTAAATTTGGTGGATAAATCTTATTTATTAAAAATAAGGTTTTGAAATTGTATTTATATAAACACAAATTTATTATTTGGACAATTTTATTCTTATAGGAGTGGATTCAACTCGAAATAATATTATATTTAATAAATTAATAAGAGAATAAATGAATATAAAAAATAATACTTATAAGAATTAAACATGTGACATTAGATTGAGAGTATAATTGCCGTATCGAACCCATTTTTGGGTAAACACGTGCCCTTTTAGAGCAAGGATTATATGATTCGAAGATCCGTCAACCCTTCCTAACCAGTCGATCCCATGACGGGAAGGGAAACCCGCGACACGAAACAAGCAGCCGTTAATAACGGTAAAACGGTCAGATAATTAAGAAGCCGCTGAATCCCTCCTCCCCCGGAGGATATCAGTATTTAATTGAAGATGTATTTCCAAGGCTAACCCCCCGGCTAGATGTTATTCATTCAGCCGACAAGAGAGAGAGAGAGAGAGAGAGAGAGAGAGAGAGAGATGAAAATTTGTAAGGAGAAGATGAAGAAGCTGACGTATGCATAAGATAAGTTAGCTCTTCTTTTATGCCATAAAATTTAATTATAAAATATAATTATAGATTAAAAAGAGAATAAAAAATGTAATATATTTTATTAATAAAAAATTATTAATTTTCATAGTAAAATTGATGTTAGTTATACTTAAGTTGGGATGGATTCAAAGGGAGAAAAATCACAATAATTTAACAAAAACAGATAGAATCAAGTTTTTCTCCCCGAGTTTCAAGAGCATAATCCCTCCCTCCCCAAACAAAGTTTATAGATTTCAGATTGAAGCTGATGCTAATTACACTTAAGTCAGGATAGGCTCAATAGATTTATTCAAAGAGGTGCGAAACTCGATGTAAGAATAGAGGGGGCAATATTCGAAGGGGGTCAAACATGATAATTTAACAAAAAATGGATATAATCAAGTGAAATTTCGCATTTTTTACCCGAGTTTTCAACAGCACGATCCCTCCCCTTCACCCTACAAAGTCATCCACGGCTGAGAAACCCGTTTATGAAGTGAAAAATTGGAACTGTCGCAGAACCCAACACATGCAACATGGTATACAATATTTCTCATTCAACGGTATTTTAATTACTTTTTTTATTTTATTTAAAAAATCCCCTCTAGGAGGTGGTTGAATCCCATTGGTAGATTCCTTGAATAAACAATTTCCTTTGGATTAATTTTGTTTTCTAAAGAGACCCTAGAAAAGTACTGGGTGATAATTAAAATAGGCTTTTGGCAACAAGAGGAGAGGGGGTTTATCTTATTGGTCAATCCCTGTGACGAGAGTGAGTCGTCCCCATGCATGTGCGAGGATGCTCCGATCACCACTGCCTACGTCCGTCCTCTCTGCCTTTCTGCTCGCACTCCAAACACAAACTGCCAAGCACATTTCCCTCCCTCCCACCCAACTGCCAGATTCTCTAATTTTCCAAGCTATAGACCAGAGCAATCAAAAAATGAGAAAAACTTCATCAACAGTGATCCATTAGATAATGGAATCGAGCTGCCAGAGCTCCCTCCTCCACCCACGCGCGACCCAACTGAACCGACGAAAGGAGCAGCGACAAACAACTATCCGATATCGAATCGGCAAAAAATGGTTTTAGCAGCACCATCTGTACATATAAGTGGCTGTTCAAAAGCATGTCGGTTCGGGTGCATTTCAGTCCAGTGGGAATAGTCTCTATCGAAATCCTGCCGACAGGAACTGCTGAACTACATCACATATCTGAATCTGGCCGCTAGCTGAAGCGGCTGTTTAGCAAAACTACCACCACGTCAACTCCTTACAGTTAACAGAAGGGTTTTATGAGCCTGGTAGATGAAGAGGGAAGAGCATACAAAATCCAGAATCTCGAGCCTCTCGTTTGACCACATCTTGCTCTCCTGTCTCCTCATCTCGATCGATTTTTTCCCTCGGAATTCATATATATATATATGTATGTATGTATGCAATAATAAAGGTGTAACTTTAACGATTAGATGCACGAAACTCGAGCAATATGTGCATGGAACTTGTAGCGTGCACAAAATCAATCATTTACATCGATTATTTTCCCACCTATATTAAGAAGATTCGATGTGTCAGCGTATTTTTGTATGTGCATCAGACTTATATGTAACCCAACGATAAGGGGGAAGGCGAACAATATATATATATATATAAAACATATTGGATGGTCAATGATGATGGGCCAATATTGAATATTCAATTATGCTTATTTTTCACGACTTATTAGTGTTATGCTTTTAATTTATATAGTCGTCATATATATCTCTCCACAATAAATTCAATTTCAAATATATTAGTATTTATAGCATTTTTTAAACCTATGATAAAGAAGGTTATAAGGGTCACGAAGACAAGAATAATTAGACATGTGATCGTTGAATTTTTTTTAAAAAATCATAATCTATGTGTTATAAATAAGATATTTTATAACTTTAATCCATATTTCTCTTGGTATATATAATTTAATCATTCCTAAATTCAGTATTTTTTTATCATTTAGTCAACAGCACCCTAATCACTTCCCTGAATTTTATTTTATTTTTGGCTAAAGGTAGGAGAAAGAAAAATAAAGAAAAGGCACAGTAAATCACATTCATAAGAAAAAAAATCATCATAATTTGATTTAAATTTAAGACAATATAGCCCTATCAATACGTTTCTCTACTACTATTTATTAAAAAAAAAAAAAGGTTTTGGGATGACCGTTGACTTACTGTGCCCTGTGGGTCAAGGAGCGCTGCCGAGGGGCGGCGAGCGTGTCAGGGTTCATCGCGCCAACCCCCCGCCCACCCCACGGAGAACAGCAACGAACAAATGAATTATGCCATAATACCAAATTTGTTGCCCTGCTCAATTTTCACGAATTTAAGGATCCACTTTCTCTTATGTTGTTATAGATATTAAATTTGTTGTCAGTTTATAATAAATCGATTTATAAGAAATTACTTAAAAAATTTAGTGCTAATTAATTTTTTTATAAATTAATAAATTTTCTTTCTTAATTATTCGATACAAAATCGTATTTTTTACATCCGCTGCACGTGGCAATGTAATCAATTTTGTCACATGCCATTAAATACCAAACCCCAACAACCGTATAGAATCAGGTATTTTTCCTTTTGTCTTAGATAAAGGGGATGGCTAGTCATGAATCGGGCAATTTCCTTATGTATCAATTGATAGTGAGTTGGACTTCCGAGCTTGGATCGGGTGAAATGTGAGTCAATTAACTCTAATACTATATTGAATCCATAAACGATCAAATTCATTCCTACCTAAGAGCCTACACTAATAGATGACAGTACTTAACATTATTATAAAATTATAATTTTTTTTATTAATTGTTCGATATACTATCGTATCCTCCACTATAGATGCTAGTACTGTTCCAACCATAATGTAGTTGGCTAAAATATAAACGCATGCATCTATTTTATTGGGGTCGTTTCTGACACACTTTGTTTTCTCCATCCATCGGCAGACAATCGGGAGGCTACGGGAGTACATGCATGCACGGAGTATCTCCATCTGGTGATGACTAACCACGTAAACTTGTGAATCTCCTCATTTAACCTAAACAAGACTCCCCTCTTTGCTTTTTTATTCGGGGAAATTGTTAATATTTTTTTTCCGGGCAGCTACGTACGTGCCTGCGTGTGTACTTTCTTCCCCTTCTTCATGGGTGGACGCATGTGCATGCGTCTAACGTATGTTCAGTGGGTTTTTCTCCTCCTGAACTGTATGCAGTTCATAATGTGACATAGTAATAACTCACATGATAGCTAGGTGTATGGGGAGCTTATCTACCATATAGAAACAAAACATGCTTGACTTCATGTTCTTTACGCATGCAAAACGGAGTCTATATATGTGTACAGCCCGGGCTCTGTCATATTCTGGAAACAGATCGAGAATTTAAAGGCATGAGAAGTTAAGCATGGGATGAGAAGATGGGCAGGCGAGCTAGTAAGGCCCGGGCTGTGAAATCAGGGAGTTACGCGAACAAGATGGAGAAATTTCCGGCCAGGTGCCTGCTGGGGTTGAAGCAACTAGCTAGCTAGCTATCTACCCTTGTTTCCCTTTAACTCTGTGCGGATGGCTGCGGGGACCAAGTATGCAAAGACAGGACAACAATGAACCCATAGAATTCTGAGGTAATCTGTTGGATTTTGGGTTAAACATGCAAACGGAGTAAATAATAGAATCAGAAGAGAGAAGGTGCTCGGTTCCTCGTCGAACCAGTTTGACCTGTCGATATGGTCCAGCCTCCTTCATGGTTAAAACACGACCCTCCGTTAACGTGCGGGTTCTCACGAGGAAATACAATTACACTAATCTAATATTTTCTAGTGGTTCGGTTATAAAAGATGTTTGTGGATGTAAATAGGGTGGTGAAGGAATGAAAATGAAATGGAGCGATAAATGCTATGCAGAGATCGGTACGTCCAAGATCCCTGAATCAAGGCCACTATCGCACGTGAACCGTAACATATGCTAGAATCGATGGGCTGGGGCCTTTGAAGAGCTTGCCAATGGAAATCCACATGGGCTTCAAAGTTTAAAAATCTGTCACTCATCCGCTGAGGGGCTCGCCATTAATTAATATACGCAAGGATGTTAATGACTTTTTATCGATCGCGATGGCATCGATGGGCATGAAATCTAATCCCCCCAACAACACCACCTGAAAGTAGGAGATGGGCGATGGCGAATTCGCAGCCGAAAGATGATCATCCCATGATAGATGCTCTTTAATCGAAGATACTGATGATGATGGACGAAGCGGGAGGGCTTCCCTCGTTTTCAATAAGCCGTATCGAGAGAAAAAGATGGGAAGTTACTGCCCCGCCCCCACCCACCGATTCATCTTTGTAATTTATGCTTCTGCCATAAATGCCAATTGAATGATGAGAATGACAGAGAACTTTAATCGTCAGGCCCATCTAAAACATGATTACATTCTTTTTTGTGCAGCGTGCTTATGAAAAAGGGTCGCCCCAAATCCATTACAAAACATCCAAAAGCTGTAAAGTCTCTTCTCTTTTTATTCTTTCCAACATTTCTGGTGATATTTTTCTCTCCCTTTTTGTTCTCTCTCTATTGGACCCTTTTCCATTGTGCATGCCTTGTACACCTAAGAATCCACTCAATCCCTTGTTCGGTCCAATTAAAATGTAGAACTCTGACAACCTTGAATGGTTTACGATCAAAAGATTTGAATACGAAATCCTATTCAAGGGGAAGATAAGTTTAACAATCTCAACCAAACTATATTTGCCGTCTTTTTTTTTTTTTCAGCTTTTGTAGAGCTCAAGGTGGATCATTCAATGAGTAAAGCCGGGAAGGTGGACCCCTTGTAGGAGAAGCGTGCCTTCACCATCGGCCCACGCAGCGAAATATGCCCCGAGCTGTCAATAAAAGTTCATCTGTGTTTGTGGCCTTATTTACATAGGCATCATTCCTCTCGAGCTCTATGTGCCACAGAGTAAAGCAATAAGGGAATTAAATCGTCAAATGTACATTAGCGAGTGGGAGATTGCGGCTTACGGTAAGATATGTGGACGAACAAAGTTTCACTGGGTCAAGAGTAGTGTGTGCATGTGCTCACCAGCTAACCAACAACAAAGTCCATCGTATTTGAACTCAGCTGTCCTACAAAGTATGAGAGATGCATTGCTGAAACAAGATCGAACCAAAACCCATGACAGATCCTTGCCCAAGTGCCAAAAAGATAGATCTGAATGATCAAAGCATGTGTGTTCCACGTCAAATCTGTACACTCTAGCCAAGGGAGATACGGCAAAAGTCTTGGTTCCACTAGGCCGCTCAACCCCAGTCCTAGGCCTTCTCCGCCATGTCCATGTCTACTCCTCCTTCATTTTGGAATTTATTCTCGTGTCCTTTTTGCAGGAGGAAGACAGAATCTGGACTGGGATTAACAATCTGGACAACATTGCTCATCCTAATCAATACGTAATAGACTCTACTTAAATGAAAAATGGGTTCCATTGGAATGATATATAATTAGATTACCTCTCTAATTTTAATTTACAGTGAATTCATACTATACTTCTATAGTGTTAGATTAATATAGTACAGCCAAAGGGAGATAGACAGGGGACGGTTGCAGAAGCGATTGTCCCCTCTCATCCCAACACCGAACACTGTTCCATGTTCCCCTCATACCACGCCTGCCTCTGGCCATCCCTCCTCTTACTTAGGTTCTCTCGCTTTCGGTCAGCCCTTTACCATCTCCCACGGTCGGTCCCACCAGCCAGCTTTTCTGCCATTGTTCCATGTACACAATGCACACTCTAGTTAGATCCATGAGTAAAATACCAAGAATAACTAAAAATGATATATGAGAGTCTTATTCTTGATCCAATGTCCAACGACTTGTTGGACCGAGAATAATTAATGCTTTTGTCTTCATGTAATTGATTAATATTAATTAGTCGGGGGTGATGATCTCTACCCCTATAATAATCTTAATCATTTCGTTGCCCTCTAAAGCCCATACAACCCAACTGGCCACACCCATTCAATCATATACTACACCACCCATATGGCCACATGGAATTAATCCATACAATTGGATTCTTTGACCCACCCGGCCCTCCTCGTAATGATGATCATCTTCATGGACTTTGAGGAGTTCGGTGGGATATTCCAAGGAAATGTATTTACGAAATCCACAATCGCACGTATCCTTACTCAAATAAGCAATCCCGAATCCTGTCGTGATAATTGGGGATGAAGTCGTCCTCTCTGGATCCCCATTGAGGTTACGCTCGTAGTGGGTCAATGAAAAACGTATAGATTTTCAAAAATTAGGTAGTGTACGTTAAAAATATTAAATAAACATGTATATGTAATGTGTGGTACCAATTTGCTAGGGCAGTTAGAGGTTGTCCTTTTGATTGCAAGATCTAGGGCACGCCCGATTAGTCCACGAGACAACAAAATCCAGCCAAAGTTGTATAGGCCACTCAGATTAATGATGGGATATTCCGAGGCATGGCATCACTGTAGAGCCTCAACAAAAGCCTAACATATGATTGCTCCCACTGTCCCGAGTTCATCATGACTCGAAGTATTGAATTGAATATCCCTCGCTCGGGTTATCATCAGCTCGGTCCCGGCGCATACCCTCTTCTCTTCTACCGCGAGCTAGCCAGTCAAACATGTTTGAGTCCCGAGCAAAGTGTAGTAGTAGCTGTATTATTAATAACACTCGAGTTTACTATCGATATTTTCATTCAAAATATGCACACTTTTAATAATTTGAAATTATGCACGTAACACTTCTGCTCATGCATCGACGTTCATCTGCGGTGCACATTCGTGACATATAGCAGCGGGCATGTTATGTATCACTGGTATGAATAAACTATACTCCATATAGAGAATTCTCTGCGGTGACATTAAAGAAAAAAAAAAAAGAGGGGGGAAAAAAGAAAGAGGGCGTAGGAAGAAGAAAATAGGTAGTAGAGGGTGTGTGTGGATAGGGAGGGAGGGGTTGAGGGTCAACAATGCGGCTGGTTTGAACTTCGAAGAATCATGGGAGAGTGTGCAGTTAGTATAATTCCTTCCATACTCCGCGTGCCACTCGATCTTAGCGCCAAGGATTCCCCACCGTTCGATCGCGTCCCGCGTTCACATAGGTCCACGCGAGAGCTCGGGCGGGCACACTCTTCTGGGTCGCTATCACGTGGGACCTTGGGATTTTCCCATCATTGAAAAAATAATATATATATTTAATTTAATTTATACAGGAATTATTGTCGTTTTCCATTTGCGTCTAACGTGGAGTTAACTGTTAACCCACTTTTTTTTTTCTTATTTACCCAAAGAAGAAAAGTTAACCCGCTTGGGAAATTGATGAGCGAACCATAGCATATTGGAATTTAATGATATGACTCGTTCATGGTAATGGATCCTAGTTGTGACCATTCAAGTCTACGGCCGAATAATGAAATATGAGAAATTTTATATTAAAAATTAATATTATAATATCTTAATTATTATGATAAGAAGATGTAACTTAGCAAGTGGTTTACTGAGCGCACATGATATTAGAATATGGAACGGTGACGCCCACACGGACGTTGCGTAGGCTTGTAAAATTAGTATGCATGTAAATAGCATGAGCTTTCCTATAAGGGAGAATCCCACCTGGCACCTGTCTGTCTATCTCATCTCTCTCTCCCTCCTTTTTTGCCTCTCTCATAAAGCCCCCTTTTTACTCTATTCATAGGTTCCTTATCTTCACCAAATCTCCCATTCGAGACAAGTTGCAAGAGCATAACCAATTAAGATCATCATCCAAAATAATCAAGAGAACATGAGGTTATTATACATCTCAGCTCGGATGGAAGCCGAGCTAGACACCTCCAACCCTAATCCCATACCCAAATAGACACAGTCGAGATAGTCATAATCATCAACATCGAATTCTCACTTATATCTTAATTTCAGGTACAATGAGATGAATCATGATACATGGATGCAACATATGATGGGTATGTGGTGGGACTTCTTTTATATATATATATATATATATGTGGCTTGGTCATTTAGTCTCCTTTCTTAATTTATGAACTTATGATGGTGTGTGTATATACGTGGCTAATGCTTTGGTGCCCGCAACTGGTCCTCTGCCTATTAATTAATTTGGGGTTACTCGAAACGATGTCTATATAGCAATAATTAACTCGCCCTAGATTTACGACTTATGGTAATTAAACCAACTTAAATTGTACGTCAAGGAGTAGTTTTAATGTCAACATCTCCTTAATTTTTAATTTTCCATCGACATTTCCACGTCTTTCATGGCTGCAACTATTAAGGATTAGCACTTAATGAAATCAGTATCACTGATTATTTTATTGCAATCAACTTAGCATTATAAAATGAGAGGAAAGTATTAAAAAAATCTTAAAATTATACAAATTATTAAAATTAAAATTTAAAACTTTTAAAATTACTATTTTAATCATAAAATTTCAATTCCATAACTTATTTAAATATTTATCATAATAAATATTAAATAGTAATAATATGAACATGATGATATTAATAAAATATTAATTTGATACTAACATGTAAAATATTATGTTATTATTTTAAAAATATTTTGCTTATCTATCGAGTTCATATTAGTATTATTTAATAATTTATTATGATAATAATTTAAATAGGTCGTAAAAATGATGTTTTATAAATAAAAAATCATATAATCTCCACACTATTATGGGTAATAAATGAAAATGGAGACGGTAGGACGTGAATCGAGGAAACGGCGCCGAGATCGAGCGGGCGTCAGGGGTGGACACGTGTCGGATAGGTATCATCCGATGGATTGTTTTGTCGCGTAGCCCAAGCGTGACAATACGGTCAAAGGAATTCTGAAGCAAACGCACAAAAAGCTGTTTTTTTTTCTTTTTCTTTTTCCTTCTCTCTCTCCTCGTCTTTTTTTCCTATCTGAGAAATTCAAAAGAATGCATTATAATTATAAATAAATAAAATCAGCAGACAGGAGTAGGATTGCCGTAAAAGGTCAGGTGATCGGAGAAATTCGAAAAAGTTGGGAGATTTTTCGCCACATTAAAAAAAAGGAATTAAAAACCAAAAAAGGATAAATACACACATATGAAAGTCAAATATATTAGCTTAACAATTTACAAGTCATGAATTCATATTTGAATTTGGTCTGCCAATTATACAATTGATATGATAATGAAGAATTTTTTTTTTAGTAATAAGAATTTAAACTTAAAAATTCACTTAAAATGAATTTGCCTTGGATGGTAATGGTAGAGGGATGCATAGATTATGCGATTGGATATGGTCACATATGTTTCTCATACGAACACCTCAAGGTCGGATTCGAATATGCATAACTCTCCTCTTGCTAATTTAAAATTGTGACATCAGTTTTAACTTAGATTTCTTAATGGGTGTTTTTTAAATAATAATAATAATAATAATAATAAGCATTGACAGTGTACCATGAAAAAATGTTGGCGGCCGAAAGGAGCAGTAGGAGTAGTAATCCACGTGCTAAAATTTCGCCACAATTTGACATTCCCCCTTCTTCCTCAAAGATTGGTTCTATGAGCTGGTCGTGTAATGATGAAAATTTACAGTAATTTAAAAAAAATTATTTTTCAGTGATCGATCGGGTTGTGTGAGAGATGCGGAAAAGAAAATTTCATATACTAAGAACACAGTCGCGTTCCCATGGCTTTTTTTTTAGAAGATCTCTTATTGTCTTCTACCCTCAGGATCTGCTTTTGCACTTTCTTCTTTTTCTCTCCTACTCTGTTTCTGAACCTTTTTCTAGTTATCAAAAGAAAGAGAAGAGAAGAAAAACTCTTGTTTCTATCTCTGTACTGCGGGGGTGGTCGTAGAGGTTTTCGTGTTCCGATGGCATTGCTCTGCATTTTCCGCTTTTAAATATCCAGGGTTTTTTTTTAAATGTTTTTTTTTCTTTTTGGGTTTTTCCTCTTCCATCATCACAGTCCAAGGCTGCAACGGAATCGCCATAGATAGCAGCAGCATAAGAGAGCATGCACACACACTCTCTTTCCAGCTTCAAGCAAGCTGTGGAGGGAGGGGGAGAGATGGAATGACGATGATGTGTGTTGTATGTGGGGATTCTTTCATCGAAAGGTCGGTTTCCTTCCATGAAAGCATATGGGGATAGAACCAAGCAACCTTTGATCAGAATATAACGCATTAGTAGCTCGATCAAATGCCTCGGCTCGCGTGCTCTGTTTTTCTTTTAGCCCCACACTAGAGAGCCAAGAATTCCTCCTCTCTGCCTCCCGTCCAATCCACCTTTTTGCAGGCTTTGTTCCCTTTGGTTGATTTGATTCTTCTTCTGCTCCCTCCTCGTCCCCGCTCTGCTCCAAGTCTTTGTCTGTCCTCAAATGTAGGTTGAGTTGAGATTCATGTCTGAGAAATGTTCTCTTCCTCTTGCTCCTTGTCCTCTGATTTTTGGTGATCTTGAATGAGCAAGGGCTAGTTCTAGGAGCTTTGATGATGGGTTCCACCGTGGAAGGGAAGATCAAAACTCTGCAGCCACAGCAGCACTCTACTCTGCTCGAAGAAATGAAGCTGCTGAAGGAAATGCAGGAGCAATCAGGTTCATCTGTTAAACCCTGTAAAACCTCCACGCTTCTTCAGCTCGCTTTTCTCTCCTTTTCTCTTCTGTTTCCACAGATTGAGCATGCAAGTAGGACAAAGTTTTGGTCTTTAGCTTACTCAAGAGCTCTTTCTGGCATAAATTTTGGATTTTTATAGCACCAACCTGCGGCATTAGAATTATCAGGCTCAATTTGCCATTTTTATGCGTATAACATCAAAGATTGCTTGCTGGTTTGGAAACTCAACAATCCTAACCTCATTAAATCGTAAAGAAACAATTGCAGAACTCATTGCACAGACGTTTTTATTATGAACTACGTGTTTTGTTTTGTTTGATTCCGGTTCTCAATTTTATTCAGGTGTATATCATGCATTTTTTAGTCGATTATTACAATCAAGATTTTTTTTTCCTCAGGGTCAAGAAAGTGTATCAATTCGGAGTTATGGCACGCCTGTGCGGGTCCTCTCGTGAGCTTGCCTCAGTTGGGCAGTCTGGTGTATTACTTTCCCCAAGGCCATAGTGAGCAGGTCTGTCTTTGTTTACTCACTTACAAGAATGAGACTTTAATTTTCTTGCAAACATTCTCTTTGTTGTCCTTACAAGGTTTGTATCTCATGGCCATTCGTGTAGAAAACGTAATAATGAAGCTGTACTGCTTGGTAAAGTTAGGTTCTATTCGGTTTGGAATTGAAAATGCTGATTTTCATAAATTAAGGAAATGGAAAGCAAGGTGAAAAAATGGGCCGCTTAGTAAAAACCTAAAAGAGAGAGAAGACATGTGCACTTGCAATTAGGAAACAGCAAAAGGTTTTTACTACTGATTATTCTCAGATCTCACTGACTAATATTCTTGTTTGATCCTGATTCTGATCAACCTAAAATACCATCAGAGGGCCGTTATCGAGTTCTGTGGGTGAATGTTGCTGTATGATAACTCAGAACCAATTTTTAGGACTGGCTCGATTAGTTTCTACTAGTAACTTAGTATATATTTATAGAAATCTATTCAATACGTACAGGTTGCCGTGTCTCACAAAAGAGATTGCCACCTCACCAGATTCCCAACTATCCAAATCTCCCATCTCAGTTGATGTGCCAAGTTCATAATGTGACACTCCATGTACATCCCTTGTCCATATTTAGTGGCCTCTTCCACTTTCATAGATTGACACCTGGTACATCTTGTTGGAGATTTATTGTCAAGTTGTTTTGTGCGTTTCAGGCAGATAAAGAGACCGATGAAATCTACGCCCAGATGACCCTTTCAACCTGTGAATTCGGTAAGTGATGACACCTTCCTCCTAGTCTTGCTCTCAGTCAAAGATGTCCATTCGGCATGAATTATTCCATTTCTTGTTTCCATTTCCACCTCAGAAAGGATGGTTTTTTTTTCCCGTTCCCTTGACTTTGGACCTGAAGTCCTAGCAGACAACCAAGTGAATTACTTCTGCAAAAATACTCTGACTGTGCAAGTGACACCAGCACACATGGCGGCTTCTCAGTGCTCCCCGAAGGGCAAGCAGCAGAGAAGCTTTTTTCCTCCCACTGGTCAAGCATGACGCATTTCATACCTTGAGAAGCTGACATCTTGTTTTCATTAAGGACGAAATGAAACTTTAAATGAAATTAATCCTTTTTTACTGTTTGTTTGCATATCGTTCAGGACATACACAATCGCAAGCCACACCAAGAAACTGGGTTTTGTTCCCGGGATTTGCATGACACAACACCTGTGGACTTTTTCGGCCATCGTATAACCGCGGTGAGTGAATAATTTCTTTTTTTTGTTGCTGAAATAATATTCAGTTCCGGAAACAGGGGATTGCCTTTTTTTAGTGGGCAGGCGGGAAATTTTTTCTGTCATTTTGGGTGAAAAGAAAGCAGTCGGGCAAGAAAAAGTCCGTTTGTTAATTGACGTCGACATTTGGTTTGGCAAAAAGAATGATGCGCCAGATTGAGATGTATCACAATCCTGTGAATTTCAAGCTTTTGCAATAAAAAACAGTAAGTTTTGCTTACTGAAATATACCTTCTTTTGCTTTCTTTTCATAGGGCAGCCGAAACGACGAACATTCCCTTACGACCTGGCTGGAGTTTGTTTTTGTTGAGCATAAACGGCTTCAGAGCATAGGAGATTCCCTTTTCTTTTAATTAGGTTACTAGTCTAACCGCTATAAACGCTTCACCTTCCCAGTCTTATGATGTAATAATAGCTGCAGTTTTTCCCTGACAGTGAAGAGAATTCTCTATAATGGAATAGAAATAAGTGGCACAGCTGGGAATCCATATAGAGTTTTATCCTTTCTGCTAGGGATGAAATTCACAGATTACTGGTAGGCGTGCGGCGAACGGCGAAATCGGCAGCAAACTACATTACTTCGTCGCAGTTTTTTTATCTGCTATAGCATGCACATCGGGGATCCTTGCTGCTGCTTCGCGCAGCTGCTAACAAATCAGCTCGTTCACCATTTTCTTAAAACCCGGTTGTGTTCAATTTCCAGGGGCGCGTTTTCTTCGACGAGGTGGCTTCTTAATTTTTTGCTCCTGCCTTTCTTTCAGTGCATGCCCCTTCTGAGTTTTGTTGTTCCTCTGGCTACAAGTATCGAAAAGCCATAGTATGGGACCCGAAGAAACTTAGGTTGGCAATGAAGATTTGGAAATGATGTTGTTTGAGACTGACGAGTCGGAAAGCGCCGGTTAATTCAAGCGTCTGAACAATTTAGGAAAATTCCTATGAGCATAGTATTATTGCTGGACATCTTTCTTTAATGCTGATTAAATTATTATTCATTTTCTTTCAGAACAGGCACGATATTGGGTATCATTTGATTTAGATCCACGAGGTGTGCCTGGGTCCCAAATGCGGTAATTCTTCAGGTACTATCTTGGCGCTTTGCAGTTATAACACAGTTCACAAGTGTTATGTTTGTTTTGTACTGATGAACTTGCTTGAATATTCAAACAGGTAGAATGGGATGAACCGGGATGTGTTGACAAGCAGAACCGTGTCAGTCCATGGGAAATCGAGACGCCTGAGAGTCTATTCATCTTTCCTTCCCTGACTTCGGGTCTCAAACGTCCATTCTTGGGTACATTTATTTCCTGAGCTTCAACTGACCCTTGATCTTTGTTTGGATCTTCATTCAACTCCTTGAATATTAATTAAATAACTTACATGCTTTTAAGCTGCAGAAACCGAATGGGGAAATCTGATAAAGAGACCTCTAGTGCAGTTCCCAGAGAATGGAAGTGGGACAGTACTTCCATATACTTCAGCCTCAAATCTCTGCTCAGAACAGCTGATTAAAATGATGCTGAAACCTTCTCAAACGGCTGCCTTTCCTCTTCCTCGAGATGTTGATTCAAAGGTAGCAGTCCCTCCGCAAGAGTTGATTACTACCGCATCAGAAACAGTAAATCAGAAACAAGACCAATCTAGTGCAGTAAGCTCGTCCCCGGAAGTAGATGGAGTCGCAAAGGTTGAATCTCCAGCCAAAGCTGAAACCCAAGTATCAGAGGCTGAGAAGTCCAAGTTGGATCCTGAATACAAGACTGGCCAGGGCCTGATGAATCATATGCCTCCAGTTGGAGAGTGCAATGGGGAGAATTTATCGACATGCCTATTCAATGAGCACAACAATAATATAAGCCCTTCAGCAATCCTTAACCAGAACCAAGCTCCTGTTGTATTGCAGCCAATTCATCATCTGCACCACAAACAATCAATGTCCCACAGACTGATCAGAATGGCCTGCAGGGATCATCTGCTCTGATAAATGCAGATGAATGGATGGTAAACCCTGCCATGGCCCAATCTTTAGCTGGGCTTGTGAGACCGCAGGGCTCATTACCTGTTCTCGGCATGCAAGACCAGTCATCAAGCTTCATAGACCCATTGCCCAGATCCTACCTTCAATGGGTCCTGACATGTGGGACCCGAGTGGCAACTTGCGATACTTATCCCAGGTGGACCAGCTATCTCCACTTCCAGAGCAAGATCCATCGAGCCTCTGTTGCATATCTAACTCAGTTGGTGTTAGAGATTTATCAGATGAGAGCAACAACCAGAGTGGGATTTATAGTTGTTTCAATGGAGGTGGCTCCATGGTTGACCCATCTGTGTCGAGTGCTATTCTGGATGAGTTTTGCAGTATGAAGGATGTGAGGTTCCAGAATCCTTCAGAATGCATGATCAGAACGTTTAGTTCAAGTCAGGATGTTCAATCTCAGATCACCTCAGCAAGTCTTGTGGATACTCAGCCTCTTTCTCGACATGACTTCCGGGACAGTTCCGGTGTAACATCTTCGAGCAATGTAGATTTTGATGATAACAGTCTTCTGAAGAACAATTGCTCATGGCAGCAAGTTGCCCCACTTCCACCTATGCGAACTTATACGAAGGTTGGGGTTGAAATTTGAGTGGCAGCTGTCGCTCATCAGGAGTTTTCACAGATTATACTCATATTACCTTTTCTGTACTTAAGAAAGTAACTGACAAATTATAAATTTGTTTGCTAAAGCGTTGCATGAATTGTCTGTAATTTATCAAAAAATTATTGACCAGGTTCAGAAGGCGGGATCTGTTGGAAGATCTATCGATGTCACAAACTTCAAGAACTATGAGGAGCTGTTATCTGCAATAGAGTGCATGTTTGGCCTTGAGGGGCTGCTGAATGATCTCAAAGGCTCAGGTTGGAAGCTCGTCTATGTAGACTATGAGAATGACGTTCTCCTTGTAGGAGATGACCCATGGGAGTGAGTTCCTACACATAAATTCCATACCAATGTGTCTTCTTGACACAGTGATGAATCAATCATTCATGCCATTTTTTCTCTACAGGGAGTTTGTGGGCTGCGTCCGCTGCATCAGAATTCTCTCACCTGCAGAAGTACAGCAGATGAGTGAAGAGGGGATGAAACTTCTTGACAGTGCTGCAGCTCAGGGACTTAATGGAGCTGCGTGAAATAGTATATCATTGAAAAGGAGGCCAAGCATGTTACTCGATGAATTCTCAACCGCCAATTGTAGTCGTTAATGCCGGAGGGGGATGAGATGGGACTGAAGGCAGGCCAGCTTTGGTATTGCACAGGAACTTTGGTCTCATATGTGACTTGTATGAGTATTGAAGATTCGTTCTGCAGGCTGTGAAACTTAGCTAATTAAAGATATTAGTAATTGATTGGATGTTCCTCTATATGACTGCTCGAATTGAGTGATTCAACGATCATTCCCAGGCTTTATTCATGTGAATGTTACTGTGGCTGACCTCGAAGCAGCCAAAATCCTGGCTCATCTGCTCGTCTCATTAGACATTCTTCTTACTGGCAAAGCACTGATCCAGTACATAGTTATCTGGTTTTCACTTCAGAGTTATCCAAATCTTGCTATCCTTCACAAAAGAGCGGCTTTTTACCATAAGGTGGAAAGAGGCAGAAAAGTAGGCGTTTCTCCCTTCACGAAGAATCAGCCCAATGTATAACGTTAATTCTCTTCAATGCAATATAGGTACATTACCTGGCCAGTCAGCGTACATACTCAACTAGCCATATTTGTCCTGCCAAAGACATTCGAATTTATTATTCAATAGTATCCTCAAATCAAAGCAAAAGATCCCGAAGATATGGAGATCAAAACATAAAATAACATGATAGAATATTCCAAAAGAATAGTACAGACCTCTCTCTTTGAGAGAGAGCCAAATTCCCAGCTTGAACCAGAATGAGGGGGATAGATAGCTCTTTAAGACTTGCGAGGCTGTCCTCTCTTTTCACGATCACTGCCTCCACTCCCACCAGTGGCTGTTGCTTTCCTGCCTCTTCCCTGGCCTCTGCCAGTGCCAGCAGCTTTTCAACCTCGTTGAGATTTTTTGCCAGCCTTGCCATTGACCTGTTCACTATCATCAAACTCAAGATCGCCCACCTCTTCCTCTTCATCTTCATCTCCATCTTCCTCTTCTTCTGAGGATGCTACATTCGACTTCTTCCTCTTGCTAGTGGAGGATTTTTTTGCAGCAGCTGTCTTAGTGATTTGATTAGTAGCTGGAGATATGCTCTCCAGTTGCTCGCTTCCTATGGACAAGCAAGGATATTAGATTAAATTAACCATTAGAATAGCCCTTCATTGTTGCTTTAAGTTATGTGCTGACACTCCAAGGGATTCAAATTTCTGAGCATTCTTAACATATAAATAACTTTGGCATAGAACACAGCTTTTGGAACCCATGTGGGGTCAAATATCCAAGTTCATGCTTATTAGTTAGATGGAACCTGCAACTAGCTATAAGATTCCGAAATTTGGTGTACCTTCAAGGGAAGATTTGCCATTGTAAACATCAAGCTGCCAAGAAAGGAAAGGTGACAGCTTCAATATAGGTTGTTAGGGTGCAAAAAAAGTCCAGAAAAATTCAGAAATATCGTCACACCTGATCAAGATGCTCACCAACATTTGTTCTATCAACAATAACAAGTGAATGCCCCATCCCACATGCAACTCTACAAATGGAACACGTAAAGAACACTGCATTCGGATTTCTAGTGCTGGATTATGCACAGATGGAAGAAAACTAAGAATAGCTACCTACCCAATCACGTGCATTCCCTCAAGAATATCAACCTTCTTGGGTATTGCAGAAGACCTAAAAGAATGATGAACTGTCAGAGAGAAACAAGGAAGATCACAAAATTAATGAACAAATGTTATACTTACAAGTATGAATATAAGTACTTTTGTCCTCTTGGACCATATCCAAGCTCTCCATAAAGAGCATGTCCCCAACTGATGGAGGATGAGTCTGCACCAACAAAGTGGTGCATGTGTCCACAATCAATGCAGCGTATGTTCTAACCACTGAAAAAGAGAAATGATCAGCAACTGTGCAATAATTTTCTGGCCCAATGAAGCATGAGACAGTTGAAGTAATACATGCAAAAGAATTTAAATATGATCTTATTGGTGGAGAAGAATCTTGAAGTGTAAACCTAAAACATGTTAAGCACTGAATATAAGCGGAACAAATATATGCAGGACAAAATAACAAAGAAAGAGAGAGACCTTAGATCCATGAGTGGCTTAGGATACATCCAGTCATCACATGAATTTTTAATCTTTCTCCACATATACAACTGCCCTCCACCTGGTGAAGAAAGTGGTGAAGGCTGATTTAGCAGCTTTATTAATTCACAGAAGAAGTTAACAAAACTATTGCTGTTCTGAACCATAAAAAAATTGCAACTTTCTGGGATTCCTAGTTATTTGAAACCTTTACTTTCTGAAAAAATAACTTGAATAGTACTAAGACTTCCTCTCCATCTGCATCCTTGTGATTAACATAAACTTTCTTTCAGAGAAAAGTAACTCTTTTACACGAGAAAGCTTAATCAGAATTTCAAGACAGTGGGTCCACAGCTTGACATAAAGGAAGCACCTGCAGTTAATGCAGAATTGACAGAACCTGTGGAAACCACAGCATCAGGTGGTATAACATTGTTGCACCGGAAGACATCAACACGACGAGGGACTCACTCATCCTTTTGCTCCCCATGTCCAAGTCTGTAAACCAAACATTAAAAGTTTTAGACGAATCAAACTTTGTGCATAGAGTTTCCAATGATTCCAAACTTGGATCCAGTGCCTAGAACCATTTTGACTTCACATATAACAAGAAATTGAAGTGCCAAATACCAACCTTCCGTAAACACCAAAGCCCCACCTGATCAATTTCAAAGTACAAAAGATGTTCAGCAGCATGATATGCGACATTCATAAAGTAAGATGCGTAAAATAATGGATTTGAGGAGATTCGTACGTGTATACATAGCCATTTGAGTCCACAGCAACTGAAAGCACATATTGCACAAAAAAAGAAAATAGATAAATGAAGAGAAAACCAGATTTGGGTTAATTGAGAAGAGAATATTTACAAGAACCTGTATGATTAGCTTCACATGCAACTTTGACAATAGTCTCCCCAGCTAGAGATGCTATTGCTTTTGGGCGCGGTTGGGCTTCATAAGCTAGCCTGATAGAGCTATCTCTGGTGTTGTACTGTAATGCAGAACAAATATCAAGTTAAATTCATATAGATATAATATTTTATTATAATACAGAACCAACAGTTAGTCCAAATTCATCTTGAAGAATCTCACAGTGAGACGCACAGCTAGAAGCCTATTGAAGAATACACTTCAAGTGCAAACATATGACCAACTATACATTGTGAAAATCTCAATATGACGCTTTCGACCCACCTCATTGTCAGTTCCATGCCCGAGTTGACCATACTGTGGAAGCCCTGCAGTGCTAAAACCCCAAGAAAATTCTCCAGTTACGGGCATTTTAAGGAATTATTTCTAAGGGTATTTCTACTCTAGAAAAGAATTTAGCCAAAAAAAAAACCTACAGTGTAGAAGCTCCTTCAACTTTGGTTAGCAATACAGTGAAATCGGCCCCACAAGCAGTGGTTTTCACTTCAGATACAAGACAGAGAACGGGGGAGGCCTCAATTTCGGCAGTTACATATGGAAACGAAAGAATGGTCATGAAAATTATTTCAATATTATAGAAAGAACAGAAAATATGATATATAATGGTCTTCTGGAATTGGTATTACTGCAAAAGAATAAACAGACATTTTCTTGAAAACGATCTAAGTGCATCCCAAGAGTAGCAGCACTATGAAAAAGTTAGAGCCACCTGGACCGCTTCATGTTGAGCCTGATCCCAGTTACCCATGTTTATTCCGGCCAAAGGCAAGTGAGTTTCCGTCCTCTGTTACAACAACGGTGTGGCTCCTCCCAGTACCGGCTTTGATGACTTTGTACCTCAACACAAGCATGGATGACGACACATACCATTCTCTTCAAAGACGAGATACTCTACAAACAACTTACTGAAGCAAAATTCCGCCCCTTCATTCAGCATATAATAGAGCCGCGCTCTCTAGTTTTATTAAAAATATGCAAATCATCAATTACTAAAACCGAGGCCCATCAGATAAAACATTATCCTTTTTAACCCCCAAAAAAGGAAGACCCTAGAAAGAGAAAATTGCCCACATTTTAAGTTCAGGAACGACTGTTGGTCGGTCACGCTGAATGGCATCTCCATGTCCCAGCTATTCCTTCTGCATTAGCGATTGCAAGGGTAAGTAAGATAAGCAACAGAACCAATTTATCCACCAAGCATTAAAACTAACAAGAAATTCACAGCTTTATGTCAATGCACGCCTCACTGCCCCCACAGCCACGCCCACCCCAACAAGTATAGCAACGCCCTTCAACATAGAACGCCACACAGTGACATGATGCAACAGGAAAGGTTTAAAACAAAATCCATCTCAGATTTCTCGCTCAAACTCAAGAAATTATCTTGACGAGCAACGGCACGGTTGTCTATCTAGCAAATGTGTAAGATACAATTATGCAGCGCTACTTGCTGGAGCAGTATACATAAGGACTAGAACACAAAACGAGGAAAAAAATTGCTATTTTCTTTATTTTTAAGCTTGGCGAAACCGAAGCTGCTATTTTGAGAACTGTAGAGCACCTATCGGTGGCGTGAAAGGTTATTAGACCAAATAATCCGTGACGTGCTGGTAGAACTTACAGCAACCGGAGGCGACGAAGCGGATGTCGACTCCAACAAGCGGCCGGAGCGGATTGGGGGAGACTAAGTTGGTATCTCCAGAGGACTCCTTACGACCAGTAGTAAACCAACAAGTGCCCCCGCAGAAGAGAGCAGCTCTCCCACCTCCTCCACGTCCTCAGCCGAGATTTTCCCCGCCAAACAGTGCTCACAAACTTCACAAAAAAAACAAGAAAAGAAAAAACCCACGGGGAAAGGCTCGACCAGATCCAACGGCTAGTATTTTAAAAACCGAAAAAGAGCCCAATCGACGGCTGGGCGAGGTTTGGCAATGGCGGGAAGTGAGGCGCGACGGTTATTCAGGGGGATCGGGGTGACTGTGCCAGCAGATGACTGTGGCGGGGAAGAGAAGAGTGAGAAACCCCATCTGAAAACGAGGAAAGAAAGAACAGAAGAAGAAGAGGCGGCGGAGGAGCTGAGGAAGAGTGGGATAACAGCGATCGTTTTTATTTCTTGTTCCGGAGACAGCAGGGACAGAAAATGTGTATCTATCTATTTATTTATTTAGATATCCATAGTTATATTTTTAAACTCATAAACAATTCATAAATTTATAATAAAAATATATATTTAATTTTTCCCAGCTTTTTTTTTTCTGTTTACTGAGTTTAGATTTAAGTCAGTTTAGTATATAAGGTAAGTTTTTTTACTATAATTTTTTTTATTAATGAAATTTTGAAATATAAAATTTAAATTTTTAAATTGTATGGACCATCATATTTGAGTAATTTTCATTATTATTTTCCTTTTTCTATTATTATCGTTGATGTTATAATAGTTTCATCCATGGCTTCCTAGGTTGGCCTTTTCACTTTAACGGTCAGTGTCTTCAGATTTTCCTCACGATAATGTCTGCACCCACCGCCCGCCGGCTCTCGGGTCCTATGACTGCTACCGACACAACTTCTGGTCCGCTGAACTCATCTTGTCGTAAAAATCATGGTTGTCAGCCAAGTTGAGCCGACAAAAGAAATTTATTTCCGTGCCAAGCTTCGTGGATGGGAAGTTGATACTAATAACCAGGTGTAAAGTAATTACTGGACAAGGTGAGGGTGCGCGAAATCGTGAATTGCCTGACCGCATTGATGGCTAGTTATAGGTTGGGTTCGACTCGCCTGAGCCGGACGGACCCGGTCTGAATTTGTACGGACAGAGCACGAGACGACTTTGCTTTACTTCTTCGAGAACTGAGCCGCCTAGCGTGTCCCCAGTTGAGATAACTCGGGATGTTCTTCTTTTACCGTCGGAAATCAGGAATGCAGAATGCCAATCGGGCGAGGTTGTTGGGTAATATAAATTTGATTCTATCGAGTCTTGGAAAGAAATTTCCCCTTAAGATAGTAAGTGCAACGCTATAGAGAACTTACTGGTAAACTCCATCATAGATTGACACTGCGATTCATTACATAACACAGAAGGGTCCGTAGCATAGCTTACAAGCCTTTACAGCTACAGCAATTTGATGAAAATTCCGGACGGACCGACCGACTAACTAATAACTGCCTCCTATGACAATCAACCCTGTTTACCATTCGGGAATGTGGGTCAAAACGCCTGCCTGATATCCTCCATGGATAACAACTTGCCATTTCTAGTCCAGCCCTATCAAACTACGTACTGTTTCAACTAATCCTCCGACGCTACATAAGTTTAGCAGCTGCACCTGCTTCGAGCTCTTGATCTTCCCTCCTCCCGTCATCTTGTTTCAAACCACAAAGTTGAGATTCTTCTGGTTCTCTCACCTTATTTGATCGTGATGTATCGATTGGTCCCATGCTTGGCCCAGTGGTCCTTGAGGTCAACTGCATTTGAGAGGTCATGGCCCTCCGCTGCTAGGCGGCTGAGCAGCTTGCTGAAAGCCCCACCACTCATTTTCCGCCCTCCTACCCGTGCGTGCTTCTTGTTTGGCACAGTTGGCAGCGGGTACATGGACAAGGAGGTGGTGCAGCAAGAAGATTGCCAGCCCCCGCTCCCCCACTTATAGCACTGCCTCAGAACTCCTGTGCATGAGCAAATGGGTGGGGGCATCGTGGTCTCATCGAATGTGACCTGGTTTAGCCCCAGGTCCTGGACTTTCCAATCAGATTTTGACATGTCACCACCTCCATTCATCATCTTGTTCAAATCCTCACTCTCTCTCTTCACCTTCTTGGGGGAGGGCCTTGAGGCCTTCTTTGCGGTTGAGGGTATTGCCTTGGTCTCTCTCATGCGCTTATTACCCTGCCGAGGCTTTGCAGCTTCAGATGTGACAGGGGACATTGTTGTGAGGGCATCATTTGTGTTCGCACCATAAGGGTTCTCAACCATATGATGGGGCATGTGATTGTGGTGGTGCATGTGCTTTACACCACGGGAGATTTGACTCCCTGGTGGACATGAGGAAGGCATGCTGTTGCTACCACTTGATAAGGAGTTCTCACGGTATTGGAGAGCTGCAATCGCATTGTCACGTTCCATTATTGCATTATTCCGTTCAGCAATGGCAATATCTCTGTGATGATATGCAAGCTCTCGCTCCGCAATTGCTGCTTTCTTCTCGGAGAGGGCTAAGTTTCTCTCCTGGATGGCTGCATCTCTCTCAGCCATCAGGCCCATTATCTGCTTCATGGATGGCTGAGGCTGCATCAACCACTGCAACAACGAGAGGGAAAAGGTTGCGATTAGAAGCATTCTTCTGCAACAGGAAAGGCTTTATTTCCGCAACTAATACAGAAGAAAAATGAAAAAAGAGAGCAGGTGAACTGTCAAGGTACCTGACCCTGAGCTGGCTTGTACTGATCTGGCTTATGTCTACCATTTTCACGATGCCCTCCATCATCCATTTTCAGATGACTCAATTTTGACAAGTGAAAACTTGTTCAGCGCAGCAAAACACTATGTTGATCAAGGTTAATGGATGTTGTGTCACGATATCCAAAATTCAACAAAGCAAGAGATGCTGTTGGCATGCCCTCTAGAAGTACATTGTATACAGATGAGAGAAACCAATCCCTCTATTAAGAAGCAATTGTTGATAAACATGTCCTAGGAACAAGCCAGTCACGTCAAGGCTGCTACAAGTTGGTGTTTGCTACACCAATATCTGCAAGACCATGCACAACAGAACAATATCAATCAGAACAGAACGGCATTCTCAAATTAAACAAATTCAATTTCCCTGTACTGCAGAAGGGGATTCCAGATAGTGGTCCCAAGTCATAGAAGATCAGCAGAGAATCCATTTTCCCCCAATATTATAGGGGAAGTACTGGATGGACTGAAAAATTATATGGAAAATGTAAAGTAATTCAGTGCTGTCCGCACGTGAACTGACCTCTGGACAAAGCAGTTAGCAGTGTCTAAATGAAGTTCACGAAATAGACATTCTAATTAAAGTGAATGCAATAGAGAACCACCAGAAATTTGGTTCAAGTAACAAGATTCCCAGCAGGCAAAAATCAAGATTCTATGCCAAGGATGGATAAAAAAGTATTAATAAGCTAATATAATCCAAAATGAAACAAATCTGGGGAGGAAACTTAGTGCCCCATTGCTCTACACCTTATGCTATTGTTGTTGACACTCTATCGTTCATGCTTTCAGCAATCAGCCTACAAACAATCAATGTTCAAGCAGATACTGTTCCAGTTATGCACTTGCAAAATGCACACGATCTTTTGAATGTAAAATCAAAAGACTTCTAAGATACTGAAGTATATATATCAGTCTGCAGAGCACTGCATCTAGTGTCAGCAAAACAAGAACTGCAGCTCATCCGAATATATATCTCAATACTCAAAAGACTCTAAAATCAGTGCAAGCACATGCAAGCAGCACAAGAAAAACAACATCGGAGTTCAGAATGTGATAAGAGTCGCTGGATCCATCCAGTTCCTAACAGTATAACGAGTGATGCTTAAATTCATGGAAACAAATGGATGCCAATGCAAGACCCCAGAACTGGAACAACTCAACTTTGGAATGAACCGAGAGAAAATTTCCTTCTATTAGCACTGCAAAGAGTTAGTTGATGCAATATCAGTACGGAGAGGGCCCTTAAACATGGATAAATCTGCTCAAAGAATACGTTTGAATTCATCAAGTCAACCCACGGCACTCCTAAGAGCGAGGCAGCTAAATCGGATAGCTAGACTGAAACATTCATCTCCGAGCAAAGAGTAACCGAGTGCCTGGCTCCTCAACCAGTTAACTAAACCACCAAAGATCCATCTCTAAGAAACTAAATGGAGCCGGTGGAAGTTTGACCATGAAAACTCAAGAGACAAGTCAAAATTGCAAAGAACAACTGCCCTGTGAGCCAAAACCTCACGGCCCCACCAAACCAGGCTCCATTAGAGCAACAACCAAACCGATCAGCAACAAAAATTAGGCTGCCGGTCTACTTCCAAAGAGCAGGAAATGCGAGTTTCGAGCAGAGACGGGGGCCGGTTTGAAGGAGTGAGAAAAGAAGGCAGAGCAGCCAGCAGGAGCAGCGAGAGAAGTAGTCAAAGCCTACCGGAAGGTCAACGGGCAGAAGGGAGCTCGAGGACCTCATCACGAGAGAGACGAAGAGGAGGGTGTGGGCGAGGGCGGAGAAGTGAGGAGAGAGGAAGAAGCGAAGGAAGCGGTTTCGCCCACTTTATTTTACCAGTCTCTGACGTCTCTCTCTCTCTCTCTCTTCAACCGTACGTATAGATCTACAGTAAAAGTGCACACTGCCGTCCTATACGCTACAGTCCATACATCTTCAGTCTGTCCACGTGCGGACTTGTATCTAAATTCGATTGGTCGCGAGCTCCCTCTTTATTTTTCCAAATTTACGAACTCCAGTCGATGAGCTTTACTAGCTTAGATTCCTCATCTCCTGTTTTCAATCAAATTTTTACGTGTTTGAGGTGAAAAAAAATCATGGTACATTTGACAAACAATGATTGGTCAGAACATCGACGGACAAACGCTGTTTCAAACACCCGATAGATTATTATTTTACAAAAATAAATCTTCGTCTTAAATCTAATAACACAATATCGCATGATACACTATACTAGTTGCATTATGCTGGCATAGGGGGATGAGCTGTAGCTTCAGGAAAAGTTTCTAATGTTGATTCTGTGCATTTGGACATTGGAGAAGGTGTTCACAATTTGAACTTTGGCCTTTGACTACTCTATGCACAGCTTTAGTCGACCTCCGTCTCGCTTCCTCCTCGTTGCAAGACCATATTCTGCAAACAGACAAACAACACGAGATGTGCACGATCATACACCTCATTCATGCATATAATAAATTGCCCTTAAAAAGCCACAAGAAACTACAATTCAGTTCACTGTCAGATCAGTCTAAAAACTGAAAATCAGACGCTCGGAAATCACAAATCACAAATAAGTCAACTGCATTAACCAATATGGATTGATTAAAATGATTCAATTCTGGGTTCAAGTAAGAAATTCTGAAATCTAGAGGGTTTTACCTATTTCATTCTCACCACCAAGCACATCACTTTTCACTAGAGTGAATTTGGGGTGCTTCCATACTCTTCAGTTGACTGTCATGCGACGACAAGAGATTAATTTCTTCTAATCCTGGCAATGGACTGCAGAGGCCCTTCTTTCCTTTTCAGGGAAGCTCCATTTTTTCCTCAATGAGAAGAGTGTCAACTTGACCCTATTGTTAATGATACATTGCGTCCCATAGATTACCAGTAAGCCCAGCTTCTGTCATTTTCACCCTATTAATGACATACTTATGAATGCACCCTTAGCTGGGACATGAGACCAAATTTTCTGTTGCTACCTTCGTACAGCCTTCCAGCATCCATATTAATTTTGATCATAACAGGCAACAAACACTGCTTCCAGCAAATACTGATTAGTCCTGGCCTTGAGCCTCAAGAGTCATCTTCGTAAAAGACAAAGATATGAGGCAAGTTAATCTTGAAGACTGGCTTCAGGCTCTGCTCAGCAATTTGACGATAAGAAGCACTTATTAACCCTTGGACAACATCTTAAGCATCATCACCTGAATATATACCTCTACAGTAGCACATTCATGAGTCAGGACTGGTATCCAAAAGAACTGCTCAGACGGGAGCACACTTCTTTTCTTCATCTTAATCAAGAAACAGGAACCCCTCGAAGCATGATGCTAAAAATATCAGCTGAGAGTTGAGATCTTCGGTCGGTCCTTGATTAGTATGATTATGCCAACTACTATGAGTCATGTGCCTGCAAACCATTGCAAAGGGATGAATATTAGAAAATAGAAGATATGAGCTTTAGTATTCATTTTCAGAATACTAGTTGTAGAAAACTACTCTATCTTCTTCCTGGCAAATTGCATTTGACATATAGTTCTACATTAGTTGTTCTATGTCAAGCAATGTTTCTTCTCTTGTTAGTTGGATGCGAAGAAATGAGATTCCAGAGTCAATGTCTTCTTATTTTACTATGATAGCAATAACGGCCTTTCGTTTACACATTAGTTTAACCAAAAAATAAAGGTTGAAGAAAACTGTTCTGAACTAAAAGTATCCTTTTCAATCAATCATTCATTTCTAAACATCTTTCACCATTTGCAAAGCCCACCATTAAAGTAATGCCTAACATGAAAATTATAAGTATAACAAAAATGACCAAGCTAATACTGTCACCATCAGTAGCTCATATCACAAGCCACAGAACAAGCCAGAGCCAAAGAAAAAAAATCTTAGAAGCAAGGGATTCAAAATTAATGCAAGAAAAAAAATAGAACGTCTCCCATAATAGTTTGAATGGTCAAGCGTAATTATATCACGTCTAAAAAAAGAAAGGACACCATCACTTCACCCTCAGGATGAGAATATATATAAAAGTCAGTAGCGGTCATCAATCATTCTACCGTTTGCCTCTTCTTTCATACCTTTACACCCAGGTTTCTTAGCTCAAAGAAACCAACTTGTGTGTACAGCCTTAACAAGCAAAGAAGATTTAAGAAAGCCCAAGATAGTCATCAACATCAGCAAGGACCAGATATATACGGTTCTTCCAAAGCAAACAAATATTTTGCATTGGAAAAATGTAAAATCTGATTCACCTTTATTTTTACAAATTCATCAGAAAGGAAGAATCCAACTAATACGGAAGGAAGTTTATTGCCAAGTTCATCGCAGTAGCTTAGAGAGATGAGAGAGATTTAATGGCAGTCGTCATAACATTGCCAATTGTCGCATTGAAAAATATAGCAAAACCATATCTGATCATCTGTCAAAACAGATTCCTCCATCAGTTCCATCCAGAGTAGGAAATGGAGTTGTAAACCGTGATTCTTTTTCATATTTATGCTGCATCCTTATAAAGTACATTCATCATGACTCTCAATGATGGAAAATAACATACTGCACAACCCAAACTGAGTAATATATATAGAAAAGAATCTGAGCAATGAAATTCACGAATAACCCAATTAACACATAATGAGCAATAAAATATGTGACTGTGCGTAAAATCAACACAGCTATCTCAACAAATGTTGAACACCGGGATAAGATCTGACTGGGGCAAGTATCAGTTCGAACAAATTTCCTAGATATATTGAACGAGCCTCCAAGCTAATAGGATCTGCGTTGGAAATTTCTTAAGGAATAACTCAAGGCCCAAGCTTGCTGAGAAACTTCACCACTAACACCAAGTTAATAAGAATTGTTAATCATAATCTGCCTCTGGTACAATCCACAGAAAACCTGGACTTAACAGCTGCACTTAATTGACATCAAGAATCCAACTGAACCTACCATTCATCGGCACAGTATATCCATACAGGGATATCATCTGTAAGCCTATATTTCAACCTTCAACTTGCCAGTGTCAACCGCTTCGACATCTATAGCGGCGATCGGTAAAATAAGGAACGGCTCCCAGCGATTCAACGAGACGCCGGTATCCGCTATGTACTGGTTGAACCTCGAAAGAGTTACCTGAGAGGCAATGAGCTCGGAGGAAACGGCGGCCGGAGTGGCATGGCCCACGTGTGGCCTCTCCCCCCTTGAAGTTTTCCCATCATCTCCGGCGTCAACTCCGAGGAGGGGGCCAGCCGGCTGTGGACAAATCAGTCGAAGTTCACCCGCCCGGGCCGGGAGAAATCGCCCTCGAATGGGCGGGCCGAAGTTGGGGTTTAAGCTGACCTCAGGTGAACCAATCGGATCTTGGAAGTGGGCTTATAAACAAATCTACGTAGCCTGCCGGAAGCCCAATGGGCCGCGAGGACTTAAATCGCGCTTCTCTCAGTCGAGTCCTAGACCCGAGCTATCGGCATATATTGGCACTCTCTAAGGGAGGAAAGAATTTCACTGGATGCCTAGCCAATAGTCGGATCTGGGCCCAGTGTTTATCCAATATGGGACATAACTCTCCTGCATGCAGATCGGACGTAAAGGCCCAACAGGACGCAGGAGCAGGATGTTAATGTAAATTCGAGATGAGGGCGCACAGAGAGATGCAAGGTGTGGTCGCAGACCAGGACACGTAGGACTCACGGGGTTTAACGGGACTGTAATACCTTATTAAATTTGTAGTCCATTCATAGGATATGTCCATATACAATCAGTTGGATCAAGCTCTAAGGTGTTGTAGTTATTTGTGCCCCTTCTGTCCCGCACGTTAATGTCGTAGTTCAAGGACAAATTGGGGAGATTGACCCCTTTCCTTAGAGGGGAAGGCACAGACTCTCCTGAATTGATTGATGATCATCCATGAGAAAAATAGGGGGGGGCACAGGGCAAAACCTGGGATGAGGCCAACCTCGAATCGTTTGAGAGGATTCATGGTAAAAAGAAAAAGCCGCATGTGACAGAATCTCGCACGGGAAGGGACCCGACTTCTTGTACAAAACTCACATGGATCATGTCCATCTGAGGCACGCTGCGTTGCGGTGATGGTCCCCTGCAAGGGGAAAGGATCTTAACGGATCAGCGAGGGGGCAGAGGGCCTACGTCCCCCGCTGTCACCATCAACTGAGCTGGCCTCCTCTCCAAACGCTAATAATGGGAGACTTTTAATGCACATGGTAGTGTGAAAAATATGGACCGATGGTTCCTTTGTAGATAGAAGCGAGTAGATGATGTGGCAACTCAATCCCATGCAGCCCACACCAGCGCAATCCTTTTCCACCATTTATTTCATTCTCATTAAGAAATAATAGGAAAAATGAAATGGCATAATAATTGTTAAAAAGAATATGGTATTAAATTTTAAATTTAATGTAATATTATTATATTAAATTAATTCTCATCGATACATTACTATCCATAGTCTAATATAATTAAAGAAATTGAGAGTACGCATTTAAACCATGTGGTTGGCATTAGTACAAGGAGGGGTTCGTACTTGGAACTTTTTTTTATTTACATGGTACATAATCTTTGGGTAAGGTGAACCGTTCCTTGAGACGAATTTGTGATCAGACCGAAATCTCTAGAAAAATTCTCGTCGACACTCTTAACTTGGGATTCGATCCTTAGATTACTAATGTAAATGTCTAATAAGAAAATCATTAGTTCAACTCCAAGTTGGTGTACTTAGGACATCGGGCTAAGCAAACTACCGCCCTATGCTGAGCATGAGAAATTCCCCTCGATGCATACAAAGATGTCTCAATCTAGTGGTACACGTTTTTCGTTTGGATTTGCAAGTTCGGAGTGCCGAGTAGTCGATTTTCATTGATGGGGTAGGCAACATTGGTTCCTTCTCTCAAGCTTGTTTTGATTATTAACGAGCCATGGCCGAACATATATATCCCGGATGATATTGGGCTAAATTAGTATCATTTTCTTAATATATATATGTATATATATATATTCAAAACGGTTTAGTTTAAAATTTCAACCCAAGTTATATAAAAAGATGATTCCATAAAGAGTTTCATATTTTGATGGGTGAACTAGCTCGAACTTAGGCCACAGAATGATAAAAGACATCTGTGAATTGCGTCTCTGAATTGGGTTATATATATATATATATATATATGTTGAAACTACTAAGATAGATTTTTTCCTCCTAAAATTAAGTAAAAATTAACATATTTATCTATTTTTTATATTTAAATAATATACATTTCAAAATATTTATTTTAATTCTATATATTTAACTCAATAATATACTTAAATGATAATTTTAATCATTTTTTAATATTATATTTAATAACATCATATGACATAACTTATTATCATAATTTTTATCACAACATCATACTATACTATACCAATCTTATACGTACACAATGGAGGTGTTTTGTTTTTTTTTGGAGTGAACACATGGTGAATTGGAACGATAAATTAAGATTTTAAAATTATTCTAAATTTTAGAATTTTCGGTCTATCTTTATCCAAATGCCTTCACTGGGAATCCTCCGGTGAACCACGAAGAGAAGGTAATATCCCGGTGGGGCTAGGTTTGCCGAGGCTGGTGCCACCGCCTCCACAGAGAAGGTGGATTTCCCTGTCACCGCCGCCAATTTCTTCCCGCCGATCACCAGCAGCCGCTGGTTCATCGAGAACGCATGGGTCGTGAAAGGTGGCGCCACCATCGTCACGGCCACTGCCTCCCTTGCTAATGGGCCTGCGACCGTGAACACTATGGTGAACTTCTGCCCGTACCCGAGCCGGGACTGCGAGGCCGGGGCCTGAATCTTTGGGCGGAGGGCCGAGTTTTCTGGGTTCAAGTACGACGGCGAGAACGACTCCAGACTCAGCTCTGTTGGGTAGAGAACTTCGAAGAAACTGTATCCCACGTGGGGGTTGCTCCCGCCCACCAGCACCCGGCCGTCACGGAGGAGAATTGCTGTGGAATGGTACATTCTCGGTATGGTAGTAGGGTTCTGGAGCTTGAACCGGTTCCCCGCCGGGTTCCCGGGATGATACACCACAGGGTTCAGAACCGGTTCTCGGCCGTTCTCCCAGCCGGCGGACCCGGCCCCAGCACCGTTGATGATCAAAACGTCAGTGTTTGGGAGCAGCACCATGTCGCCCATGACCCGGGCCCTAGGCATGGTCTCCACGACCCATTTCGGGTTCGGATCGGTTGTCTTGATCCGCCCGCAGGTCCCCAGCGCGCCGACAAACTTGCCATTGTTTGCTTGGGTGAAGGATCCCTTGGGGGCCCCACCACACACCAACACCTCGGCTTCGACCTTTGTCGCCTACAGGAGACAGTACTACGATTTGAAAAAGAAAGACGTATAGATTACGATTTGAAAGCATTTATTCAATCGTGGGTGAAAATATTCCATCTGAGTTATATCCATCCATCCATTTATGTGTCTTATTTACTATGGACAAATGTGCAAATCACAGTTATTCACTCTGCATCACTGTCTTTCACCCTCTCAGTCCATAGTTTACCTGCAAGTCCAATGGGAGGAGTACGGAGGAGCCGCAGCTCGGGTAGTTCCGTGGATCACCGGCTGGCAACATGGGATAGGTCCGAACAACCTTGTTCCTGATGTAATCAAATAGCATCGCTCGGTTGTTTGCGAATATGAAGAGGTTTCCGTCGACGTTGAGGTGAACAAAGGGGTAGAGGTTGTTCTCGATGTCGGGGTCATTGGTTTGGGCCAAAAAGGGCAGGGAATACACGCCGGGGGATGTCTTCTTTGGGTAGAACTCGTAGTTGAATTGCCCCCTCCCACCAATCACGATCTGCCGTCCATCTGGTAAAAACTGATCATGGAATATGGCATTGATTAAGAAATATTTTCCTCTTAGCTTCAAACAAGAGGTGAGCAATTGTGAAAAAAAAGAGTCGTATGTTCATTTTTTTAAATTTCCTTATAGTCCATTATCTATCATATCAAATCAATACATTTAATCCCTTATTTATCACATCAAATCAGTAAACTTAAACATGTTACATATTCTTATATTATATTGAATTTAATATAGGAATAAGGGCAACTAAAACAAGGTAAGATTCCTCCTCATTTGGGTTTATTCACCACGGATCTATATATGCTAGAATTTAGACTACTATTAGATTGAATACGTGCCCAATTCATGTAAGCGGATTTAATTCTACGGTCGTGATGATCTCCACAGAGATGGAAAATAATCTTTAGTCAATAAGCGATCTTGTTTTTTTTTTTTTCCTTGCCTTTAACATCCATCATCTCTGAAAATCTTCAAGTGATCCGTAACATATTATATGCTGTACCTGATTGGTCGCATACCACCGCGGCGCCTCCAGTCCATTGCCGAGTTCGTTCCAATCACACCCTCCACGGCATGGCTCCATGACCCTGACCATCCTCACTCCGTCATTGAACCCACCGGTCTGAACCAGCCGCCCGTCCGGCATGACTGATCCGGAGGAGCACCAGGTGTCTGTCTGCACCATGAGCGGCCTGAACGTGTTGGTCGCCACGTCATACTCCACCGAGTGCGCTGTGCAGTCGACCTTCATCGCCTGTTCCTCGGGGTCCCTACGGCACCTGCCGCCGGGAAAGGACAGGTTGGACTTCCCATAGTCGGTGCGGTCGAAGATGATGACACGGTCGTTGTGGAGGAGCTGCATGTGCATGGCTGACACGCCAATGCTCTCCTGCAAGAGCTGCCATCTGCCGCCGCTGGCAGCCACCGCAAAGGAGTGGTAGGACATCCCGATGGCCCCGGAGAGGAGGTAGAGGAGAAGAAAGGGAAGAGAGTTGAAACTCCGATCACTCATTTCGTGGGGCGGTAGGATTTTGACTAGCAGCGCTTTTCTGGTGCAATGTGTTGAGGAGGGACAGAACATATTAATAACATATTTTTTCCATATCACTCGATATTCAAAGGTATCCACAGCTGAAGTTTTTTGGATCAATAAGTTTATTCGAATCCGCCACTTTCCTATTGAGAGGATCTACGAACTAACCAACAGGATAGTTATAGCTTTTTTTTACTTTTTCCGTAAGGGCTTTCGTGTATAAGTGTACGAACCTCTCGAGTCATATGATTGGTTGAATCGCTGGGAAGATGATGGCACTCATCGACGTGGGTCGCATTATGCCACATTGCCAGTCAACCTCACTACATAAACAGGACAATAATAGAAGATAAACATGTCATAAGCTAAGATATGTGCACATTTTTCCTTGTCGGCGTGGAGGTTCATATGCCCTAAAAAAAGTGGTGTACGAATGAATAAAGAGTAAAGTGACACGATAGAAATTGAATTATGAATATATCGGTCATGATTCAATGGATCATGCGGCCAAACCGAGTACACTTTTCCCAAGAATATGTGCGCTTAACCAATGACTAGATGGAATGGTCTTACACAACTCACTGTAGACTATGGGCGTCTATTATCGAGTGGATCAAGCAAAACCAGAATTTTGTGCACACACCCGTGCATCTGTAATTACTTGTGGGCTCACGGTGTGTCTACGATGACGAAAATGGCCCATCCAATAACTGACCATTTATGTAACAAATAATTCTACCATTTAATTGATCGGTACTAATCTATCCAAAATAAATCGTCATAATCGAAAACGAGCATCTATAGGCTAAAATGCGCATTATCTTGTAATTTTCTGCCACGTATCAGTTTTGCTCACGATGTCCAAGTCGACTGAAAAATATATGTGCATGGATCCGTCTTAAAATATTTCCATCCTTAATCCAAATTCCTAGTATAAGTATGAATAATATCGTAAATGTAAATTAGTTGAGACACAGTTCTGTAACATTTTTTCTTATATAAAATTTTGGGCATGCTTATCACGAACGAATGAAGAGAACTAATGATTGAGATTGCTCCACCCTTAATAAGAGACAAACTCGCCTCCATGCAAAACCGGTTATTGCCGGTTGCCTATTACAGAGATTTAGTAATTAAAGGAAATTAATAATTAGGAAAAGGACATAATAATAATATTACAATAATAATAGAAGTATTATTTTTTATTTGAATTTTATATACTTTAAAAAATATATTTTATCTCAGATAATATATTTAAAATTTAATTTTAAAGGTTGGTTAATGTGACATTTAATAGTGTCAGGTGGCATGATATATCGAAAGAATTTTCGTCCATTCATCACGTTCCGTCAATTAAATTTTACCACATCGGCATATTATGTTAGTAATTTATCGATATGTCATTATGTCACGTCAGTGTACCGTTAGAATTAGGATCTAAGCATACTACGGAATCAAGTATATATATAGAAGATCGAAAGAATAATTTTAAAACGCATAAAATTTAAGTATAAAAAATAATAAATATATAAAAATTTCATTTGATTATCCAATAATAATAGCAATAATATCAAGCGGACTTTTCCGGGACTCATAATGGGCTAGAGATACGACATCGACGTCCCCGCTCAGGACGAAACGATCGGAATGTCGTGATCACCTTTGCTTTACTGGCTCATCTTGTGCGAACGTGCTTCTCCTCCTCCTCCCTCTCTGACCTCTCCACAATCCCCACACAAGTCGTCTCATTTCGGGTAAAACGTACGGCTTCCGACTCGCTTCTCGAATCTGCAGCATGATGCGTAGGGTTAATGGAGTCGAGTCTCGGGTCTTCGATCGCTCTTCCTCTCATTCCTTCTTCGAACTTCGCCCGGGAACGAAACCAGCGTGCTTCCCGTCCGCATGGTTGCAATTAATCTATAGATAAAGAGCCGGAGGGCCTTAGTTCAGCATCAGATCGTAAAAGTTCCATCCAGGCAACCAACTCATATTCCATGAAAACGATTCATGCGTGTGTATCATGATGGGTATACTGCACTTTACGTATCATAAGACAAGAATTATTGTTAAGTACATCGGTGTGCATTCTGCTCTAAATCTCGGACGGGCACAGTACAGTCTTGCATAAGAAATGAAGTTTCCTTTCTGGAAGTGCCACATGCTGCTTTATGACACATCCATGACATGTAAGATGCTCTCTGCTGCTCGTGGGACCATGTAAAGTCCAAAACGTGACGGTATTCCTAAGACTACGACTTCCAGCCAACCTTCTCCCAAGCTGTAGCAGCAGCTTCCGTGTCAACAAGTGATGATGTTTATGTTTTACTTACTTAACCTGATAAGCCCTGCTTGCTTGACTGGCGTTGGATTGCGATAATTCAAAACTTCCAAGGGATGATCACCGTAACTTTGAAACCCCAGCTCTCCAATGAATCACCGACCTCATCGCTAACAATCAATCCCCAAAACCGCAGTCCAGGAGTTGGACAAATTCTGTTAATTCCCGAGAAATACTGCTCGTCCTCTCAAGGTCCGTCCGTCCGTCCATCAGAATTTAACTCGCCGTCTCATGTTGTTTCGAGAGTCATGTATGGATCTCATCTCAACACGTGATCATAAGATTGTGGAAGTCATATCTGTATTGTGTTGAGTCCATCACCAGCCAACATCCCACAAAACTCTCTCTGGGGAGTTGTTACTGCGATGCTAATGTAAATCTACATTAATGATCTCGAATATGTCGGCTTAAACATCACATCATTTTTGCCATTACAGCATATCTCCCTGCTCGGGGCTCTCATTTTCTCCAACAAATTCGTACATGTTTACACCCTGAGAGCATAGGAATCAATGTCTGTGAAGAAGAATATCAACCAGACAATGAACCAGCGTTGCAATCCAGGGGGCTCGCAGTCCCCGTGAGATCCTTCTTGATTGGCAGACCGGAAGAACCAAACCAAACACCTCCTGAGGCTCTCGACCAAATCTGTAGCACTCTGAAGATTCCGACCCGGGCCGTAGGGCCAATGCCAATTGAAGGATAGGATCCACACAGGTCTATACTCTAAACGGGTCCTTTTAGCACCAATCTGTGTCAGGATGCCCCGTGGTAGACAATCAAATCTCTCTGTTTAAACTTGGGATGATGCATATGATAGGGAAGACATGCTGGACCGCCAGCCAAAAGATCTCCTGCCTAGTGGCTGGGGAGGGAAGCTTAGCCCGAACATCTCCTTACGGACCTGACCTGTCACAGACCAGTCCACTAACATTGCGACGAGCCTCGCACTAGCCTCGATGTGGGCCATGTCCCTCGTGTCTGTCCATAGTCTTCGTGCTAGCTGCTGGCTTCTCTGCTTTGTGTTCAGCCCGATGTCCCATGTCCTGTAGAGGCTCTCCCTCTCGTTCTTCCGATATTTCTTCAGTATTCTCTTGCCCAGCATTTCCCTTTCCCTGTTTAGTGCCTTTATGCTGTTCACAGAAGGGACATGGGGGAAGTCAGAAATATAATTCTCTTTAAAGCAGTTAATAAGAGTATGACTTCAATGGCTTAATCTAAAGCTCTTTGTCAGGAACTAAAATTTCCTTAATACCTTGAAGCTAGCTCGAGACTTTGTGATATGCTCGTGCCCTTGAGGAAGGACAACCTACGGAGCTCTACCTCCATGTAGACAGCATCCGAGGGGTCGCCCTTGAAGAGCAGGAAAAAGTAAGTGCGGTGCTGTAGCGGCACATTGCACGTGTGCCATAGTTTGATTATTCTTCTTTGCTTAATTTTGAACTCCGTCTCCCATTCAGAATGCTCAGCTTTGGTAATGGATCCATATCTCTCCGGCCGTGGTTCTTGCTTTTTTGGACTGATCCTTTCGGCCTTCTGCATTGAACACAATTCATGAAAGGCGTCAGCCATCTGGACCAAAGATAATGATCACCATTACATCAGTTTTCTACTTCTTTTCCTTGATGAACAAGAAAACTAAGATGATTAGTATCAAACTGCACATCTGAATGTGTGTTTTTCCTACAAAAAGAATGAAATCAGTTCTTTCATTTTTTGCGAAGAATTTGGATAGAAGGAATTCAAATCTGTTCATCGAGTGAGAAACAAGCGGAATAAAGCTGTTCCTTGAAAGCAATCAGATAAAGCTCGCTGCAGAAAACAAACATCACGTTGTACTAAATTTTTCTTGGACTGAATTTTTCAACGTCTTCCCCCTCATCAAGAACTATGAGTCTCTTACCAGATCATCAACTTGCTTCAACTGGGCATTGTCTTCCTCCTTGTTTTCCTCTGCAACAAATTTCCCAACCTCAATGCTACTAAGCTCGGTTAAGTTTGAACTTGTGCTTACCAATGTCAGGGAGTCCTTCCTCTGAGTTTTCTCAAAATCACCGGAAAAATTTGACAGCGGTGTCTCCAGATTCCCCAAGAATCCTACATCTGATGCCTTGGAGGTTGAGTAGGGGGGCACTCCCATTAACATAGTCCTGCAGCTTCTGCTCCGTGTAATCTGCGAGCTTACTGTGCTCACAGTATCCACATCTGATGATGAGGGAGAAGATTGGTCCGAAGGGTATAAACTGACCAAACAGTTTATGGTACTCTGCATGTCCTGAATCTTCTTCTGCAAACTATCATAAGTAACACCAGGATTAATTTCTCCACTTTCACCCTCTCTCTTGTCTGGAAAATTTGGCTTTTCTTCTTTGATCTCTTCATTCCCTTTTTCTTCTACTTTTCTCTCCATTTGTTGCTTTTGGTCATAAGTGCTCAGTTTGGATTCATCTATTTCGATGCAGTGGACTTCTTTGCAGTTAACTTCTGTGTCATCATTGTGATTATTATTGCTACCGCGTACCGGAATTTCAGGAGCAGTGATCTCCCAACCAGAAAGTGAATCAGGTTCCACAAACTTGGAGGACATCCTAGGAAGCCTTGGAGATGTCCCATCCAGCAAGAAGTTGTGTTCGGCATTCTCAGCAAAGGCGAGTTTGCTGTTGCTGGAATTTAGCCTCTCATAGTGTTTTTCATGATTCTCTGCTGCGACAGTTTCTAATTCCAATCCATGTCTTTCTGTGGTCAATTGCAGCAATTCTTGTATCTGGGATTGAGCAAGATCACGCTGTCGAGTCAGTTCTTTGATCTCTTTATCCATCTGCACAAGCAAAAAGAAGTAAAAAACCATTCAAATACCAAATGCAATGCATATAATATACTCAGTCCTTCTTAAATGCATGTATAAAAACAACAGTTTTACAAGATTAATTCATTCCATTACCTTTTCGATCTGAAGCTCCTTCTCTCTAAGCAGCGTGCTCGAATCACAAGAAACCATGGGGGATGTCCTGAAGCTCCTTAATTCACCCTGCATTCTCGCCAGTTCCCTCTGCAACTGCTTCACAAGCGCCTTATCAGACGTCACTACATTGACCTGAGCATTCGTGGTCACTTCCTTTGCACAGCTCGCAAACAATAATGTGTTTCTAGACTGCTCAACATGACTACGAGCTGGGCTCATTGTGCAAATTATTGCAGTTCTGGCATTGCCTCCTAGGGAATTTTGTAGTATCCGTGTCAATTTAGAATCTCTGTAAGGTATGTGCCCATTTCTTCCCTTGCTGCATCACGTTACAGCTAAAGTGAATCAGATCACTGAACAATTATACTCTGAGGTATGAACAAACAAAGAAGGCATTTCCTCTGAGAAACTGAGGCAAATCCTCCAGTATTCAACATGAGGAAAGTGGAAAACTGATGGTTGTTTTCCGAAAAAGCAACTGACCTTAGCTTGCGAATTACAGTTCCCAGAGTAAGCAAGCTGCGATTTATGTGACAACCTTCTTTCAGTCTCGTCCCTGCCGACAATGTCTGTGAAGCTCTTTCACTACCAGCAAGATCAACAAAATTCTGACCCAAAAAGAAGAACATTTAGTTCCTCCGCCAGACTCATACATACAGAAAGAGGGCTTGTCAAAATTCCATACCACAGAAGCTGTGAGAGAGCTTGAATTATCAGCACCTAGGTACTCACGGGCTGAGCTCTCAATTGTCTGCAAAAACTCAAACCATTAAAAGAGAACTCCTAATCCTTAAAAAGTTTGTATTGACTATTCTTGTATATAAAAAAAAATCCATACAAGTCTTAATATTTGGTGTGATCTCGAGCTCATCTGGTTTAAGGATGTCTCACCTATGTGCCTTTGGGCTGCAAGGAAGAAGTAGAGAGGAGTAAAACAGAATGTTAACACAACCGTTGGAGAACGCAATTTTTGTGACATCTTGGTGTTCCATTACCTTCACAAATAGCAAGCAGCTCCAAGAAATGGTTCCAATCCTGCAAAGTTTCCTCGGTGAGTCTTCCCACGACCGTTCCTCTCTGCACATTAATGTACATTCTTGTTATAAACATCGAAAATGCTTGTGAGATTCGTGTGTGGATGATACATCAGCAATAAAATAATGAGGTCCTGATATTTCACCTCTGGATCATCCAGGAGCCGCAGTGGAGTGGAGTCCAAGCTAAGGAGGTCCCTAACTGCTTCATTGTAGATCTCCATGGCTGAGAACTTCAATATGTAATCTCTGTCTTGGTGCTAGATTTATGAAATATCAATGGTTAATACTCTAAACAGTTGAAAATCAAACTCTGAAAGATCAATCTTGAATGGTTCTTCCTTACTACCTTTTCTATGTAGTCATATATCTCTGAAACTGCATACTCGGTAACTCCGTTCATCGTGTATGTCTTCCCGCTGCTTGTTTGCCCATATGCAAAGATACTCGCTAAATAAATAGGAGATTTATCAAAAACTATCAGTGATAGTGAGGGGGATATGCAGGGAGTTTCTAAGGGCTAGAGATTGATAGTGCTCACAGTTGATCCCACTGATTGCAGAGAGTGCGACTTCTTTGGCTCCTTCCTCATAGACCTGCTCTGTTGAGCATTCACATCCAAAGACCCGATCTGTCCTTGAAATTCAAATGAAAAGATGAGATAACCTAATTGTCCTTCCCCAAGGTGGCATTCGAACTGCATTAGCTAAATCAAGATTCCGGGATCTATTTACCAAAGGTGTAGGCAGAAGGAAACATGGTGCGGTCCGAGATGCTGCTCTTGAAGACGATGGTGGAGTTATTGATGCATTCCCAGTCAGAGACTTCATTTCTCGACCTCTCATTGTCATTGAGAGGCCTCAACCTAACAGACACCAATATCTTCTCCTTTTGGCCATTCAAACTGACCGTATCAAAGTCCTGGTATGCTCCCATTGCCCAATCCCCTCAAAACTCCCCCGCAATTTTAAACACGGGAGATCATCTTACGAACCCCTGAAAATTTCTCACATAAACATTCACCCAGATTTCGAGGATAACTGATATTGGAGTTGAAACTTTTTCACAATCAAATGTCGTACTTGGAAAAGAACAAAAATATCCAACCAATCCGTGACGTGCTAAATAAAATTAATAGCTTGCAATCAGCTGTCTGCTCCAGAGAACAGAAGATATGGTCTTTTCACCCTTCAATCGTATTTGATTTACACATCGAAGACGTAACGGATCATAAAATGTGCTTTCCTCCTGGTTAGGTGCAGCTGCCAGACATGCTTTTTTCACATTTTCTTCACAGAAACATCACATTTGCAGGCAGACTATGAATTATGCAGAAGGTTAGGCAAGAAAAAAAACAGGAACAGAGTCGAAGAAAATCGGACTTGAAACTAAGGAACCCAAACAGAACCAGAACTCTCAGTAGCAGGAGCGGCTTAACACCGCTGCCCTGTTATATGCTTCTTGGACAACGCAGTTAGATTATTTGGCTCAGAGTGTGGGTTCTGAATCTGCAGAGAATCACATGACTCAGAAGAAAACCGCGAAGCTGTCTACTGGTCTGACCTTGTGCAACCTCTTAAAATGGCTGAGGGGATGTCTCCCGTAAAGGCTCTTCTTCAATGTCGGATGAGTATGAACATATCCTTCTCTTCAATCGAGAGATCAAGACTGCACAACAGAGAAATAGGAAAAAGGAATTGTGGACTTTTGACAAGGAGGTTTACAGTTTATTTTTTCTCCAGACACAGAGGAGAAATGGAGGCAACAGCGAATCGACACCTCTGTCGCCTTCCCAGCAGAGTTGGACTAGTTCCGGCCGTTAAAATGAAACTGCCCCCAGCCACCCTAAAATTGGAAAGTCTGCCTTCCCAAAATATAAACTCCCACGCGATGGAAAAGTCAGAGAAACATCCAATTTATTCCATGGGCCTAATGGGCCGAGCCCAGACCATAAAGAAGGCCCGCCACTAAAGAGAACCCTCCACGAGGTCTCTTCTCCTTCCACGGTCCTCGCCAGTCGCGGTAGCTCTGCGTTCACTCAGCCGCCGCCCTCCTGAGCTCCTTCCTTTCGTCGTCTTCTGTTGATTCCTTGCTCGCACTATCTCACTATGGGCCGCAAGACGAAGAAGTTCATTGACAAGAAGAGGTCCGCAACCTTCCAGCTGCTCTCCCGCGACTCCAGAGATCCAAGCTTTGCCGCCGACGCTCCGGGTGGCGACCGTGTCTTCGTCCGCGTAGACAACAATCCTTTCTCCGTCGAAACCTTTGGTGATGAGTGTGGTGACGAAGATCCGGATTCAATATTCGCCGACGCGCCCGATGACGTCGAGGGAAGCGAGGGTGCTGGGGGCTTCGGAAGCTTGGTCGGGACATCGACTGCCAAGAAGCAGCAGCTGCCTGAGCACGTGCGGAGGGAGATTCTAGAGCTGGGGTTTCCGGATGATGGCTACAATTACTTGTTGCACTTGAGGGAGATTAGAAACACCGGCGGCGGATCGGCTTTTTATCAGAACCCTAAAACCAGGCTTGACTTGGTACCGAAAGATGTCAAGGTTAGTTTTTTACTTTAGTTTTCAGCTTAATATGATCTTACTGCGCGGTTTATGCGCCCAAGTTTAGTGGGCATTGCTTTTAAATTATTAGGAGGGCCAATTCTTTGATGACATGTTGCTTCCTGTGATTGTTTTATAATCTTTTGATCTCTGCTGCTTGGGATTGATGAGAGTGGTTCTTCAGTCAGTCTGAAGATTTTGATTGCTGAGAGAATTTATGAATTGTATATTAGGATACGGGAAAGTTTTTGGAAAGACGCACTCTTTTTGTTTACTATTTTCTTTATTTTCTAATTTCCTCTTGCAGGTAGTGTAAAGAAAGTTACAGAATTTAAAGTTTTTCCCCAACTACATTCCCTGCTAAAATTTGAACTTATCGCCTATGTCTGTCAGGCATATGATGCATCCAGAGTCCTTGTCCCTGGATTGAGTGATGAACATGATGATGGCTCCATGTGTAATGTGGCCTCCCACTCAGTCAACCTGAGGGTTCAGAAAGTGTTTGATCCTGAAGTTGCTGCCTTGCTTGATGATAGTGATGTGTCTCGGTTGGGATCAGATGTGGAAGATTTGGAAGAAGATTTTGTGGTTCAAGCAAACTATCCTGATCCAGTGGAGAATGTTGTGGATCGAAAATTGAATTTGTTGCGGATATCTGAGACTGCTGAAGGAGTTGCCGATCTTCCAGATGCTTTTGTTCATCAAGAGAACCAAACAACTGGTAATTATGAATATAGGAGTACTGAGTATGCTAGTGAGAAACCAAGAGCTCGTCGGCTCCTTGATGAGCAATTTGATCTGGTAAGCTCTTCATCTCAGTAGATATGCTCGATTTGCTGTGGGGAGTTTCTCCTTCTTAACGTGTAGACATCTATTGCTATCGTTTCCTTTTCTGGAAGAAGTATATGACGATCATTCAGAAGAATTTATTTCAACGGTTAAGATTCACTGGAATGAACTGATGCAAGTAAATTGTGTTTAGCGAACTTACTGTTTTTAATAGTATATGCAAGCTTAGCAACCATCATATTGTTGCTTGGGTCTAACCTTTTCATTATTTTATTTGAAGCTTGAACGTCAAGAGTATGGATCTGACTACGAGGATGATTATGATTGCTGTGGTAGCTTTGGTGGCGCTGAAGAAGATGAATGCATTGCTGAAAAGCTCAAACATTCTCTAAATGAAAAAGTTATGGATGAGGTAGAAATTGAGGGTGGCTATAAGGCTCCTGCTGACCTACTGCACGAGACGGATCTATTAAAGAGCAAAGAGCTAGAGGATTCTGCTGCAGATTTGATTCATCGCTGCCGGGAATATGCTGAGAAATATGAAGAAGATAATGAAGAAGACAAAGAGGTAATGATTGTAGAAGAAAGTACTGATGAATCAGAGGTGTGGGATTGTGAAACAATAGTCTCGACATACTCTAACCTTGATAATCACCCTCGGAAAATTGAAGCACCTGAAATAGCTCGAAGAAGGTTGTTGTCTGGAACAGTTTCTGGTGCTTTAGCAACGAAAAGTCAGGTGATCAGCCTTAGAGGTAAAGAAAGACTCCCTGTGGATTTTCTGCCCCGTGGTAGAAATCCTGCTACAGATAAAGCCAAGGTTGGGAGTACCTTGAAACCAGAGCAGCAGAAAAGGAAACAGCATGGACAAGAATCTAAAGAGGAGAAGAAAGAGCGAAAGGTACACCTTCATTGCTGCTTTTAGATTATTCTCTGTAATTTATTTCTGAGCCTGGACATGATTGGTCATTATATCTCATTTACAATCAATGGAAGTTATGAAATCTCCTGTGGATCTGATGAGTATGATGCTGATTTTCTATAATGCAGTCAGCTGTGAAGGAGGAAAGACGGGAAGCTAGACGATTGAAGAAGGAAATGAAAGGACTTTACAGGTGTGAAGCACACCGGGCTCAGAAAGTTGCTGCTATTACAGGCCCATCTTCAATTCCTCTCATGTAAGCAGATTACACTTTTTCTTTTTTGTGTGTATTTTGGAGAGAGGGAGGTTGGGTTTGGTGGGGGGTGGGGATTGGTTCAGGGTAGCAAGATGAGCTATCTATCTATGCATTGATTACCTTTTATGGTAACGGTTGTTGGAGCTGGTGAATTTCTTCATACTTCCATCTTCTATGCAAGAAAGATGCAAGAGCCTCTCTTGTTCCAGCAACCTTCCCGAGGGTAAAATTGCTGCCAGGGACAAATTGAAGATTGCTGGGCTGTTTGATCTTGGATCCTTTTCTCTCTACAAGATGTTCAGCTTTTCAGGTACTGTTAGATTGTGTATTTTATCGAACTCATGGTGTGTCCTGAAGTTGTTACGAAGAGTGTAGAGTGCATGCAGCTGAGCTTGAGAGAAACAATTTTGATGGCATAATATAGAGGAAATTATGAGTATCTATGATGGTACATGAAAGTTGCTGTATTAATACCATAATTTTCTCGTAAGAAATTGTTATCTGCTCTGCATTTTTTCCTCCAATATCATATGCCTTCATCAGGTGGTCTTCTCAACCATTTGCTTGAACATTGTGGGAGGTACAGCACGTGAATCTTGACTATGATCATCTGGAATATCATAACACTATCACAAAGATAGCACTCAGATGATTTTCATTTTTGACGTAGCTTCAGATGGTAGGCACTTCTATGACGAATTCTTTGCTGTCTCGTGGAGTTAAGATGAGATCATGGTTGGCTTAGTTCCTTCAGGAAACATCCGGAGACACTGTCATGAAGCAAACGGTAAAGGCTTACTGATGCTCCACATGATTCCAGACATGTTCAAGAGGGGAAGCCCTAGTGAGTCGACAGATTTCCTTGCTCATCGTAAGGATCTTGAGCTCGTGTGAGATACTTCTTTCTCTTGAATGTGCAACTCGCATGCCCATTCACGTGAGAGGCTATTTTTGGCAAGAGGAGCCACAATTAAGCAACTCTTATAGAAGAGTCATAACATGGAAACGTAAAAGCTACATAGCAAAGCCCAATTGTGATCGTCTCCATCCCATTCCATCGAATTCATAAATTGAGGGCAGTCAGTGAATTGAATTCCTCGAGGGGAAGGACGTGGCACGTGTACTTGCTGTTCATCATCTAAAAACTCACCACTGGTGGCACTCGGAAATCGAACGGTGACTGGCTAGGAAATGCTAATCGAGGACTTCCCAAGAATGGCACTCTTCTATGCCTAATCATCGTCCTGGTCACCAACAAGAACGCTAATTTCGGATATAATCAAGGTGGGAACAGGGGAGGCGATGATGCTTCAGGCAGAAGATGAGGGGGACCGGGTGGCTGCTGCAGGGTTGGGAGACACGGAATTCTAGTTCGTGTTTTCCAGAGGAGTAGGATCTTTTGTTGGATTATTTGATCATATCAGCCTGTTTTTTATAAGCTATCTTCTGTTCGGCAAAAAGAAAAAATGAAAAAAGATAAAAGAAAAGCTATCTTATCTGTGGGGTTTTGAGTAAGCTTTTCCTTCTGTTAACTCCTTTACCATTCCACCCTCCTGCGGAGCACAGATAAATTTTGTTCATCTGCAGAAGAGAGGACTGTTACTACATGATCGACCCACCCGTCTAGTCGAAAACTAGAAGCCCCAAATAAGGTTGCTGTTTCAAATAAGCTGTGACCTGAAGTCAGAATGGCTCATGCCAGAAATTTCAATCATAGCCTGACTCGAGATGGTTGGACAAACACAGAGACCAAACTTCTAAGAGTCTTTAAAGCTCACTTGTAATATGCATTCTCGACATCATTGGATCTCAGATTTCTGTTCAATGTATTCATATGCTTGGTCATGATCTTGAAGCATGAGCTTGCTACCCGCACACAAAATATAAAGAGCACATTCTTTTAAAAGTTGCAGATGTTGGGTACTTCTCCTCCGATAAGTCGGACCAAGAAGAGTCTGAAAGATCAGACCGGTAGTGTCTGGTTATAACGATATGAGAGCAAAACATGCTGCAGGCTCCACTAAATACACTTGAAAGTTACAAGCAAGAAAGAGAGAAAGGAGAGATGCACATAACAGAAAAGGCTCCTTCGCATTTAATAACATTTGATGCAGTTTCTGTAGTCATTTATTCGTGTAATTCAGAACAGCTAAATCCCAATTGGTTCGTTGCGAGAAGCTTAAATCTTGATCGCAGGGGATGATAACTTGGGGGGCTGTAAAACCGTCGCCCTTCATCGAGTTACTACTCTCCTTGAATGAACCAGCTTGTGTGCCAGGCGGTAAAGAGAACCGAGGAGGATGCTGTTTGGGTGCTGGTGCATCGGGGATCCAAATTCCCGTTCTCTCCAGGAAGAGTGGATACGTCGGATGGTTTTCCAGTTCAGCATTTGGAGATGGAGCAGAGCCATCGTCATTCTGCAAAATGAAGTTCATGGAGTGACCTACAGCATATTGAAACCTAACCAGTGGAGGAGTAGTTGCGGCCCCGATCCTCAGTCCACTGTTATTGCGGGACGTCAAGCATTAGGCTGACCTATGTCTTTATACAGTGAGCACTGGAGGCACCTCACAATGAAAACATTGACGTTGAACAAAAGGTGGTGGCTCTCACCCGAACGGAAGGAGAGAAATGTCAGTAATGTATAGACGTGAATTATAGTTGCACACCTTAGTGAAGCCGAAAGATGCAACAGAAGTTGAGCAAGAATCAACCAAGTCTTTGAGATGCCACCCTCCTTGCAGCATTTCCATCATCACGACCTCCGGCAACATTTCTCCACTACCCAGACTCGAACCTCCACTACCTCCCCCTGCCCAGTGATCACAGCTCATGCTGTCTGCTGTCATGCTCAGCGGACTAGAGATCACCTCAGAAATAGAGGCAGGTTTTTGATTGATGTCCCGGGTCCTGAGATTGGGAAATAGAGGAGGATGAGGAGGAGCTAAGGTGGAGAGCTCCACCCTAGTGAGCAAGAACCGGGAGTGCTTCCGAGTGTGCTCGTTGGCCGCGTGAATTGGAATATCACAGTCTTTGCAGAGCACTGCTCGATCCTGTTGGCAGAACATGATTGCTCCACGCTCCTACAAGCACACACAATCTACTCGGTGATCAGTTTTCCGTTTACGCACATGCATTCCTACTATTTCCGGATCTCGTTCAACTCATAAAACAAGCAAACTCACTCAGCTCCTCAACATTTCCCCAAGAAAGCAAGTAAAACAGCTTCCAACAGGACAGCAACAGTGATGAGGAAGAACCTGACAGATATCACAGAGCGGGGCAAGGTGGTGTGATTGCTTGGAGCAGTTGTGGGGAGAGGGCACGAGAGAGAGGCGCGGATGCCTGGAGGCCAGCTTATTCGCTTGGTGGACGAGGCGATCGCAGCTGCTGCAGAGAGCTGCCTCTTCCGCTGCACAGAACACCGTGGCCGCTGCCTTGTTGCACACATCGCACTGGATCTTCATCTTCTTGGGGAGGCCTCAGGCAATAAATCTGATCCCGTTTTAAGCCTGAGGTAGAGAGGACACGGATGGAAGACCCAGGGACAGGTTTTTAAGGAGGTGGGATACGTTGGTCTTCGCTTCCTGAAATTCAACATACAAGTGTTCTTTTCTCCCCTGGTTAAAAGGGTGTCCAGAAAACGAGAATGAAAAGGCACGCTAATTCCCAAACTCAGACATCTTGATCTTGGGTCGAGCTAGACGCCAACATGCACCATTAACTTGGCAAAATCTGTTGATGCTGCCGAGTGAACGGTTTTCCTTGAGACAGTTAAGCAAGACGAGTAGAATATAGAGATGGTGGGTACTGAGTTGAGACTAATAATTAAACCTGGTCCATTAGTTTAATACAAAACGATGATTAGGAGATCTCTAATCAAATCTAGAGGACCAATTAACTCAAGGACTGAGAGCCGATCAAGATCTGGGCTATCCGGATCACACCGCTCATGAGCATTACTCCCTCGAAACCGCTCTTTCGGGATTCCGAGTGTTACTCCGCGAATATGATTCCATACAAAGGTAGCACAAGTCCCCGTCCCGCACTATTAAGACATGATTAAGATATCTAATCTCGATCTTCCGTACGAATGAACCCGTCCCAAATCTCGCGTTTAAGGAGGACCGCTAGTGCTGAGTGACCACTTTAAAGGGATAAACCTCCTTTTTTTTTTTTATACATCCCAAGTTGCATCCTTAGGATTCCCATTCACTGGGAGGCGAAAGCGGACTTGATTAATTGTATGCTTACTCTGACACCCGAATATAGAAAGATAATAGAACTATTGGAGCCACCGGTACCGCAAGAGCGAAGCAAAGATTTGAATTCGAATTTTATAAATAAATAAAATTCATTGCCATAATAATCCTATTATTAGTGGGTCGATCCAACTCGAGTTACGATCAACTTTACTGATATGCACTGATGAAGGGAGGATCTTTCACACCTGAGCATGTGAAGGAGGAGCTTTAATCTAGTCGCCTATTGGATCTTGCAAAAGGGGAAAGGCGGCCGCGACATGGCTAATTATTGTCTATTAGAGCAGATTGACAGTTGGGGAAAGCAAGAATTAAGGTACCCCCAAAAGTGAAAGATCGTACGCAATCACATGTAGAAAGCCCTTGTCACTATTGTAAAATCTTGTCTGACGCTTCCCCACGATCCAGGGAATACTGAAACTTGTGGGGTACATAGAATGTAACATGATGAAAAATTCGAACCCGTCTTCACGGACACATCGGTATGTATAAAATGTATGCATGTCGATCGAACCCACGGACCAAGAACGTAAGAAGGGAATAAGATGCGCACGGGAGACCATTTTCAGCAGTTGTGACATGAGCTTTACTTTCCAATCTGTGGACGAACTACCGGATGAGCTTCGAGGGGGGCCTCGAGCAGCACTAGTTCCTACATACCTACGAAATCCGACGTGATGGCACTAACCTCTGTACTCACTCTAGGAATAGTATGATCCTCTCCTCTGAACACGGATCCGAGAATCCATGGAGCACCCGCGCCTCTTTTTGACATTACAGCTAGGGAAAAGGAAGGCAAGACGAGATCATGGACGCCCTCTTAATGAGACAGATGGGGCTCCAAGTCCAAATCTCAGCATTATAGGCTTGTCATGTTCCCATATCCGGTGACCCAATCCCATCCAGATGACCTCAACTGGCGGGTTGAGGACGAATAGGAATATCGTGTCCCGTGTCCGCCCACCCCCCCAATAATTCTGCGTATCGAGTCTGCTCGATGCAGCATCTGTCTCTGATCATGATAAATCTAGAAAGCAACTGGCTCGCTGACTAGACGTTGAAAAAACTGCCTTACTACCTCACAGGCTCCAATCATCTGTATTGGTCTAGAAAAATAATGGAGAATACATACTGAAACGGAAGACCCGGAAGACAGCAAGTCAAAAGTGTACCTTTTTATCTAATTCGGCTGCTTGTGGAGATTCTAATGCATCCTGGCTTTACTAACAAAAACATCCACCAGCATCCATTTGTGGCTCACTCCGTTAGAAGACATCTCTGAGTACCATGACGTATTGCAGTATTGACCTAATGAAGAGCAGTTTATTGTAGCTGTAACTCATGCACAGCGTTGCTATTTCTGGTAATTCTCATATCACAGGTGTAAAGCCACGAGGTAAGAGTATGCAAGATTGAAAAGAGGATGGAATTACGAGTGATTGACTATGAAATTTTAGCAGACACAGAATAATAAACGCTACTCATGTTATATCAACAAAGTCACAGTAAGATTGCCTTTCACGAGAAATAAAGAAATGCAGGAAGCGCAGCAGCGAAAATTGGCACTTCTCTCAAAATTTGGAAAATTCACCATGGCTTTTACAAACTTGATTGTGAATGAATATGAGGATATGATTATACTGTTCGCTCTTGCTGTTTCACTGTGGTGTGCTCGAGGAATTGCTTCACACAGCTTGGGTTTCTGTCAAATATGAAGGACATCCCTCTGATCTGGAAGTAAAAGATAATCATAACCCATCAGCTTTTGATCTCTACGGTGGGATAGTTGGAGTTGATTTTCGAGTTGAAAGTCATGATAAAACCAGAGTTAAGAAGTCAACGATCCATTAAAAATCTCAAAGACAATTACTGCAGAATGTTGGGAAGACAGCAAATGAATAATAGGGATGTTACCTCAATCAGACAGTTGGGAGTCAGTGTTAGATCCAGCCCAGGCGCTACTGGCCTGTTATTGACCAAGATAGGGAACTTGCTCCCAAGATTCTTCAGGAGGAAAGATCCATTTTTCTCCAGCTTTATTATTGCCTGTAAGTTCAGACAAGCGAACCACTTAAGCTCATCTTTAAAGCAGAATGCTTGTCTGACAGTGGGAAGGAAATCCTAAAGAAAACCTCTAATAAACCAGAAGCCTGGCAGGTTCAAAAACAAAAGGCTCACCTGTCGCCTTGATATTTTGTTGAATTGCCCTTCTTTCCCCAGATCAATATCAACTTTAAAATCTCCAGTTCCCCTTCCAAGTAAGACCTTTAAAAATTATACAATGTTCCAATAAGCCCATTTCAACAGGGTAATTTTATTTATTTATTTATTTTGAGTAGTTCAACAGGGTAATTTTATATCATCTAGAAACAACAGATCCTCCATGCCAAATACTGGCAGTGTCAAGTTTATTTATTCTGAGATGTATCATGCAAGACAACTACAGTTTCACATAAAAAAATTGAAATCCATCAATAAGATAGAGGTATACTTTCTAGTGCAGCATATAATATCAATGAATATTAGTTAGAAGGATTTTGCTAAAATACCATATGTTTGCTAAAAAAAAAAGAAGACACAGAAACCATTTTCCAGGAACAGAGAGAACCTTTGTAATACAGCAAGAGATGCATATAAAAAATTTTATTTGCATACCTAACAAATCTGTAGGTCATTCAGAACTTCATCAAACTGACATACCTCTTGTTTTCTTATGTAGTGCTTCGAATAGCGACCATATAGGATAGCAAAAGCTCCATGAGATGCAATCACTCTTTGCATATAAGAATGAGCACCCTGCTCTAACCTCACTATTGTCCTCCTTGCCACAGCATTATTATACTGCAAGACTGAACGAAGAAACAGCCAAAAAACATTGAGTTTCTATGATAATAGTTATAGATAAATTCCTTGTACATGCACGTGAAACTTGCTTTTTCCATCAAATCATGATCTTAACTGAGTACTACCTTCTTCATTGGAATAAAAATCCTGGTCATCTGGATCCAAGTCCATCTCAAGTACCTGTATAAAAAAAATAATTGTAATTGTAAATACCTCTTGCATGGCAAATTAAAAAAAAAAAATCCCTTCAGTATAACAATCCATGGACCATCATAAAACTTTACCATTGCCTCAATATCAGAAAATGAGGGTAGATCCTCATCACTTTCAATATGTTTTGGTGCTGAAGAACTATGGCCCATTCCTGACTCTAGGCATGCAGGATCCACTGGCCCAAGTTCTGAATCTAGAGGGTTTTGAACTTCCTGAGGGCCATATATCTGTTGGTTTTGAAACTTGTCAGAATCAGTTATCGGCCTGTCTAAGGCAGAATCGGTTGAATTACTGGTTAGATGTTTGACCCTTTCCAGTGGTTCTTCCTTCAGTGTCAAAATTGGGAGATTCTCCATCCTAATAGTCGATGAATCAGCTTGATCGGTTAAATTGGTATCAACATTGCCATTGGACAGCTCACATTTAATACCACAAGCAGGCCCGACAGTTTGGTTAAAGGAATTCTTTCCTGAAATCTGCGATCCAATTGACTGAGGTAGGCCATGATGGTGGGCATGGGAAATGCTTAGCCCCCTTTCAAGAGCTCTTTGATTAGCTGAAAACTCTCCCATTGAAGATAAAGGAATGCAATTACTACTTTCCTGAAACCTGCTCTTTGCCTTGGTGAAAGCTGAGGAAGGTGCAAAAGTTTTTGCAAAAACAACATCATCATTGCATGGAATGTCTGAGTCCTCTGTGTTTAATGTACAAATCATAAACCCATCACAGGTCTCAGAAAATTGCATGGTTGAACCTGACATGGATGATACAATACACTCCTCTGGTTTGCAAACCTCATCTAGAACCACATCAGTACTTGAAGCTACAGCCACTGCAACAGCTTCAGAAAAATCAGACTTGTCTCCTTCTTGATTAGCATCAACAGGAGAGTTAAGTAGGAGTGAGCTCAAACCATCATAGTAAGACTTGTCAAACATGTCCTTTGTATCTACATCCATAAAAAGGAGCTCTTCCTCATTTGTGAAGTTTAAGAGAGACTTTGAGAGTTCTTCAAAGTAACCCTCAGTACTAACAACTGGTTGGTCCTCATTCTTACTTTCAATATCCTCAATGGCAAAAGTTTCTTCAACGGAAGGATGCTTCTCTCTTAAGCTGATATCATCCAGCATTGAGATGCCTTCCATTGTTTTCCATATAGGCATATCTGGAAGTGGAGATGAACAGTCTAATCCATGAAAGGAGCCCCCACATTCCAAAATTGGGGAGTTGAATACATCGTTTTGTTCTAATTCCTGGCAAACATTTTCCTCATTTTGATTTGTAGGGGCAAAAGCGGGAAAAGGTTTCGCTTCTAAATTGTTCGTATCAAACAATTCCATGTGACCAGCTTCCCTTCCCGGAGTTCCAGGAATCTCTTTACTTAAATCATCTTGCTCAGCAGAAAAGCCTACATCTTTCTCAAAGGCATTAGTTGTATTAATCATATCATCCATGAAAATATTAGGAAAAGCACGGTCCTTGATATCATGATCAGATTCTTGAAGCTCTAGATGGCCCATGCTCCGGCCACCAACGATGTAATCTCCAGTAAGACTATCATCTACTGTCCGAAGACAGCTTCCATTGCTGGGGCCCACACGATAGTTGAAATCATCGGCTTTAAAAGGTTCATTGCATATTCTTTTACGAAGAGCATAGTAGCAACTTCGCACACTCTGGGTTTTTCTCTTCCCAGAGAAAATCTTGTTATCCTTCGAGTTTCCTAGTTTACTGAACTTTGATGTCAAGGTTGGAGCAGAGCGCTCAAATTCAATCATGTGGCCTGAAGCTTCAGCAGAAATAACAGGGTCATAGAGGAGGGAGTACCATCGCTCCTGAAGTTCTCGGATAGTGTACCTTTGAGAAAACTGCACCGCACCTTTTGCCAGAGATTCTAAGGAAGCACCAGCCTGGACAAAAAATTAAATCATGATGAAGAACTTGAAATATGGTTCAAAAAGTAAAGCAATTCTATGCAGACCATGTTGCACTGCTTCTGTAACAAAAACCTCAAGACAGAAAGATCATTCCATATTAATTGTCACTGACTTCTGTGATTCCAAACCTGAACGCACTGACTATCAATACTAATAGGAATGAGATTGGTGCACTGCCATTCTTTGTGCCAAATTAAGGTTTAGATGATTGGTTGGTCTAATGAACTCCATGTCACAGGATCCCCCACTAGACCAATATGATAAAAAAAAAAATCAAGTACAATGAAAAGCTACAGTAAAACCACATCTCACTAAGCAAATACCATCACGTATTTATTCAAGAATAACAAGTATCAATCAGGTATAAAACTGAACATGTAGGATACACATTTAAAAACAACTTAAACGCAATAACTTCAAGAATGGAACTAGGTATGCAATTGCTCGCCCTTATCTCAGGCAATAATACAATTACATCATAAGCTCTAAAGGAAGTACGAGAATCAGAGCCTTGTCCCTGCCTCGTATGCTTAATATCCTCGACCCGAATATTACATATCATGAACCAGTCCGCTTCTAGAGACTTACAGAAAAAAAATCAGACGTTGAAAATCTACTTCCCCTCGCCAAGTAACAATTCAAAGAGCAAAAAACCAGCTCATAGCTACATGGTCCCTCCCGTATTTGAAGAGAAAATTTGGCATATGGCAATTGAACAAGTAAAGAGGCCCAACCACTCGAATGGGCAACGGAATGTAGCCAAACTGAACAGCAAGAGAGGATGCGAAATTATTTTTTTTTTTAAAACGAGAGGTGGGACCTCGACAGCGTTCTTCAGCAGGAGATCGTCCTCTGGAATCCAAGGAGCGGCCGGGGCAAGAGCTCCCATCTCCGAAAGCTCCTGATGCGAAATACCAATCTCGCTCCTCTGGTTCGAGGGTTTTCAGTGAGTTGCAGAGATGAAGCCGAAGAAGAAACGGAGGGGTTTAAGAGGGCTAAGAAGGCGGACGATGACGAAGGAAGAAGGGTTTCTGAAACCGCACCGCGGGTACCACGTTAACTCCGTAAACCCGATCCGAGGTCGCGCCAACAATTGACACGTGTTGCCCGTTTTGTCTGGACCTTTTTTTTTTCCCTCTCATTTTTCTCTTTTGCCTCAAGCTTATGGAGTGGGAGTCTTATTTCATATTCTTAAAAATAAATAAATAAATCTTCATCGTGTCACTGTGATCGCATTTAAGGCCGAGAAATAGACTGGGCCCAGCAAGATAAGACCGTACCAGATGACCCCCGTAGTTGGCTCGAGAAGGTTTTCTGACCGGGTCGGGTTGGTCAGACGCCAAAAACTCAAAATTTATACTAAAAAGGTATTAACAATATTAATATTCATATAGTAGTACTGAAAGTATAAATCTATAAGAATAAAATAATATAAATTGATTAAAATATTTAATATATTTTTTTAGTAAAATTTTAAATTTAAATCTTGTAAATAGAAATTATTTTTAGTAAATCAACTCAATTTAAACTGAATTAGTCAAAACTAATAGTTTTTATATATAAGTGATTTATACAAAAAAAAAATCTAGAATGATAAAGATATCGTGCTATTGTGTCTCACCAATAAAGTTCATGCATGCATTTCATAACACCACTTAAAACACATGACGATACCATAAACTACTCGATGCCAATGCAACAATTAGTATGTGTACACATTATGACAACAAACTACTTTATATACCACCATGGAGTCTTGATCGAGGTGCATCGCACCGCATCTATATGTCGGTCTTAGGCACGTACATGTCTCGATAAAACAGTAATAGATGGTGGTGTGTTCTAGCACGCAAAATCGGATTAGATAACCTTGGTCCCAAATCTTATGGAGTCTACGATGCGCGTTGTGGAATCAGCGCCATGAGCTGATATTATCAATCAAGCAGTGGGTAGGTTGTGATATCGGAACCCCCATCGTGGAGATTGGGCTGGTTCGGTTGCAGGCGAAGAGCGAACAAGCGGGAGCCTTCGTCGAAGTAGCCGATGACGGGATCCTCGGCGACGTTCCCATATAACTCGTAACTCATGTCACCCTCCTCCGCATCCTGCTTCATTCGAGACAAGAAAGAAGACAAGGCTCGAGTTTCAGCAATTTCTAAACGAGGATACCAAAGCGGCACAAGAAAATAAGGGATGATCGGAATGATAGCGTGGAGTATTTGCTTACAAGAGCACGGAGGAGATTCTTGTTCACTTGGATGGAGTTCCTATGCTGCAGACATTGAACGCGAAAGGATTTGGAGTTCAAACCACAAGTAATGTTCAGAAAGTCGAGCTTCATTGATGGATTAAATTAGCTAGTTGCATAGACTGTCGAATAAGTTTACCTTTCTCTTGGTCGTCTCGGTCTGGTTCGAGATTGTCTTGTACTGTGAACCGAAGGCACAGATGAACTTAGTTATAAAAGCTAGTACAGCAAGTTTCACCCACGAAAGCTAGCTAGCTTAGTCACGAAAGAAAGGCAAAGACATGCACTATGTATAGCTACACCCTCTTAAGCAAATAGAGGAACTAGAGAGAGGGGCTTGAAGCAATCACGCCACTCTTGACCCAATATGAATAGATCTTAAATTCGATTATTATCGGTATCACTTTCCTGTCCTCTTGAAAAGTGTGTGAAGATAGCCTCACCCCTCTCACTTCACCTCTCTAATGGTGGCAAAGCTCTACCTTGTGCAAAACAGGCCTTCCCCACATTTGACTCTCCCTCAAAGCAGCCATACATCTGTTTGCAACTTACATTTCTAAAATCCTACGTTCTCAGTCGGCGCCACTCCAGACCATGCTTAAGGTGCCTAAGAATGAAGTGATCATCGAGTTATTAGTGACAAACCTTCCTTTCCCGAATGACCTGCACAGCCGACTCCATCTCTTGCTCAAGACCACAGAGTTCCCCGAAGTTCATATTGTTCAAGCTCTGCCCATGCCTCCTCCTGTGTGCCACAGTTTCATCCCCACAGAGAAAAATCCATCATAGCACGATTATACCATATGAAAATTGAGATAATCAACATTAATGATAGAACAACTTTAGCACATGGCGTTGGGATAGTCAACATTCATTCACTCATTTGCTGCAATCTGATCGGAGATCCCTGATACGAGACAGGATTGCCGGAGAGTTTCTCTTGCACATGCATAGATGCCGGTGAACGTTTAAATGGATTACCTGATCTCCAGGCGGAGGTTCCTATTCACATCTCTTAGCTTATCCAAGGTCTCCTCCATTTTCTGCCCATAAAAGATCAGGACCTCCATTAAACACAAATGGCTTAAGGTTTGTAAAATTTTAATTAATATTCTTCCGTAAATTAAAAAAGGGAAAATTGACTTAATTCAGTAAATTCTAATAGTCACATCGGCATCATGACACTTCGTGTCGTGAATGAGTCACAGAGGGAACGGGTGTGTACGAATTAGGCGAACTAGGTCTAATCAGTTTACTGGGTCGATATATCACCAAAAACAAAAGTTTACTGGGTCGATAGGTTAATACCTGACAGTGAGAGCTCCATATATCGATCCCTGATTTCGTCTGATACAGATCAAGCAACTGCTTTATGCTATTAATTACCAGACAAAGAAAGGGATCAAATATAACAGAAGTCAAATTTGCGTACAAGGAAAAAGGGACTGTCGGGGAAACCTGGCTAGGGCTTGTGAAACAACAGCCTTGTATTCGAATTTGTACTAGGAAGAGAGATTATCATATTGACGAGCAGGGGGGGAGTGGTCGACGTACGAGGTGGAAGGGCTGATGTAGTCATAGAGCTTGTCGGTGCCGGAGATGACGATGATCGAGACCTTGGCGTCGCAGAGGACGGACAGCTCGTGGGCCTTCTTGAAGAGACCGTTGCGTCGCTTGGAGAAGGTCACCTGCCTGTTGGTGGAGTTCTCGATCCTCTTGATCTCGATCTTCCCTCTAGCCATAGTATCGGCTTCTCCTCTTCTTCTTTATCTCCTCCTCCTCCTTTTCTTCTTCTTCTTCTTCTTCTCCTGGTTGTTGTCGTCGTCGTCGTTGTTGTTGTATTCTTCGTCTTCTCTTCTCTTCTATCCTGTTACTGTAAGTGGACATAGAAAAGAAGGAAAGAGGGAATGAAAGGTTAACATATGGAAGAAGAGGAAAGTGGAAGGGGGACGGGGCTTGTTGCCGGAAACGGGAAGGGATTTGGCCTCAAGGATGAAAGGTACTGGACTCAGTCACCACACACAGCGTACATGGCAACGTCTTCTTTTATTATTATCCATTGTATGTTCGCGTATATGGCAACGTCTTCTTACTTTAATTTTTTCAATGGAGATCAAGGGGTAAAACCAGAACTCGCCGTTGCCCTCATATCGAAAGCAATTCCACCGTATCAACCATTTGATCTCCGTATTCATAAACACACTATCAAAAGAATCATAGGACGCGTCCCATGAATCGCATGCATGGGACATGAGCATGCGTTAAAACCGTAAATGGCTTTGATCATTTACTACCTGTGAAATCAGTGGCATCGAATTCAGTTTGAAGGCAGTGGAAATAGTTCTTTTTCTTCTTCTTTTTTGTCCCTTATGCACCTTCTGGTGACTTGAGCCTCATCTACCCCAACTTATTCAATCACATTATCCATTTACAAGATTTAAATTTAGGGTATTATTCAAGTTAGAAGATGTGAAAATTAACTTAATCCTAGAAGGGAATTCCTGAGGGAACTTTCTTCTCCAACACAGTTGATTTTTCCAACTCGGGGAATTTGTACACTGGGAGCGGGTTGTTTCTCATTAACTTGCCTTCGCAGGGACATCATTTTCCTGGTCCCCCTTAGTGGAGGAGTTTTTTTTTTTATATAAAGAATTAGCTTACATTCGTAAATGAAATCGGTCCATATTGATTTAAGTTTATGTTGAATTAACTTAATGGAGGGTACAAATTTTTAATATGTTTATAAATTTTAAAATTAGGAATTTTTTTTTAAGAAGAATGAAGTTCGAATAACTCTGTGGAGTTATGTTAAATGGTAGGGCTCCGTTTGTTGGTTGATCGCCGGGGGAAGGGAGGGGCTGTCGACCTCTGCTAAGAGAGAAGGGAATTGCAGGAGTTTCAGCCGGAAGGGAGGGAGTGTGAATTTCCGGGATTTCCTCGACGTGACCCGACTCGGACCCTACGCCCACGCTCACCTTGGGCTCCGACTTGTCGACAAGACGTCTGCAAGGAGGCTCTACTCAGTGTAGGCCATAACTGCGAGTAGCCTAGTTTCGGATACACTAATACATTCGACACTTTTAGACGAGATTTCAAACCTGTAGTTGAGTCATGATGCCTACATGCCTTAATAACAATTGTTATATATGTAAATCTTGAATAGAGTTTCACCAATTTGGCCTGAAATTAGTGAATTTCCAAGTAGCTAAGGGTAAAAAAAAAAAAAAGAAGGTGAACTTCTCCATGTATCCGGGGGGTCATATGGAGGCACTCATAGTCTCTCTCGTACATGGGTCTGCTGAGGTGGATGGGGGAGAAAAGGCAGTGTACCATATTATGAAAACGCATAAATAATCAGATGGACTGATGTTGCGTATAGGTAGGTCAAGCTCTGAATTCGGCGCCGGCCCGCCGGTACGTACGAGGTGAGTGATGAGGGCATTAACCTTGTTGGTCTCAATGTCACCATCCTAATCCTTTTTGTTGTGCTGTGCTTCAAGCCTCCACCCATCACACGAGTCCTATTCAATTCAAGTAGTTGATGGGACTTTACAATCGACGTCATAGCATTACATATGACATCGATATCACTACTAGCCAGTGAGTTCGAGAATGATGATCAACCAGGTCCAGGGCAATCGCACAGACAAAGCACTGGTTGGCCACCATTTAACCATTCGCGGGGAGACAGCTTCAAGTCATGATTGCTCGATTCTTGCTTGAGGAAATTTGCTCTCTCCCTCTCTCTCCTTCTCTCAACCTTTTTGTTAGTCATTTAGAGTGAGGCCAAATGAGAAAGATAAAAGAGAGATTGCAGCGACAAAAATGCCGATGCCTATGCTTATGGCCTGCCTGGTCAATTCCATATTCCCCCCACCCACCTTTTTTCTTTTGTCTTTTGTCTTTTTTTTTCAAGCGCAATGCTCGAGACCAATTTATTTACGACCACACAATTATTGGGCCTTCCTTGCACAGTGCCTCCCCCTCGATTGCCAGCCTAAATATCGATGCAATTTAATAGGTTGTGAGTAATTTTCAGAGCCCGGGGGGTGGGCGTGGGGCAGGGGGAGATATTAATGAGTGTTTTGTCTGCTTAAAATGGGTATAAATATCATTAGATCTAGTTATGATTTAGTCTATGGAGTATAACGGATTAGTTTAGTTATGAGTTACAGTTTAAGAAATTATGAATCAATCAAGAACTAAGCCTAAGTAAATTGGTTCATGATTTGGACCAGTTTGAACTATTAATGTAACCGTTTCCTATTTATTAAAAATTTTAAATTATTTAAAATGAATCAACAAGAAATTTATCATTAATTATATAATTTTTTTCACTGTCCGAGCAAGTTCTATGAGAAAATATGTTATTTTAGTTCCGATTCAATGTACTTATTTTTTAAATTGGGCTCATAATCACCCATTAACCTAAAAAGAGAAGTTACGGTCTAGTTTTAGGGTGGTTTAGGCCTATTCGATTTTTGACGGACTAGTTCTATATCTTGCTGGTATGTTTAACATCTCTAATGAGTGGGTTATTAAGGGCTGTTAAAACATTTTTTAAATTACCTATTTAAAAGATTCAAATAGCAAATTTTATTTAACAAAAAAAAATTCATACCACCTCAACCAATTGTTAATAATTTATTATAATTTTTAAAACCGAATCGGACTGAGAATCGATGTAGGTATGAATTTCTAGGTCGGACTGAAGGTTCAATGGATTGAACCGCATATTTAATAAATAATATTAATAATAAATTTACATAATATTATAATTTTAATGTGATTTATAACAAAAATTATTAATATAATTATTATATTAAATAAAAAATTTAATATAATATATGAACATAAATTTAGTAAAATAAAATGGATACATTATAAAATATTTTTATTTTTAAAATTTTAAATCAGTCAATTTTTTCAACAGTTCAATTGAATTCACTGATTGAACCGGAAATAAGCCAGTTCAACAAGAGTGATCTTATTAAAAGTGTAATTGGGTAATTGGCCAAATTGGTTAGTTTTATCCGATTTTTAAAACTATATATATTATTACTCTCAAAGGAGGAAGAAAAAAAGGGGGGTAAAATTCGAGGAATTGGGATTGACGACATCCATGGCCAGACTAAAATTCAACCGCAACCATCAGCACTCCACAATTTGAAGCGCCCTCCCGTGCTTGCTGCGGCCGAATTTCAAGTTCGAATTCATATTATAACGATCACTCCTCACATGTAAGTCTCTAAGACCCGACCCATACTCCTAGCCTTGATAGGATCCACGTACGAGGGACAGGGACCACGCGCTCGCTTCAGCGGCTGACTAAAATAACTTTGATCCATGGAACGTGAAATGCAGCCCAATTGCAATTATATATCCTTCGTTTGTCGATTTATAATTGTATGGTTATTATAGTGCAATTAACCAGTTGCCTCTCGTGCTCTATGTAGCCCTACGTAGGGAATGACCTTTTTTTTTTCGGCCTCGGGCCCCTAATAATCCCCTTTTCAATCACTATCATGGAAAAATAAATAAATAAATGAGTACTACTAGCACTACTAAAAATAAGATGAATATGATCCGAATGAATTGACAAATGAAGTTTTATTATAAAATTTAAATTTAAATTTATTTTTTTAAAAAAAGATTAGTTGAAAATAATAATATTAATTATATCAAATCTTATTACGATGTTAATTATATTATCGGCTCAGGGGCAGACCATGTCATTAATTCTGGCAATAAGTCTTCCAAATAATTACTTTATTATGTTCGACAGAGCAGGTGGTTAGGTGGTAATTAATGGTGTCTTTTGACGTTGGGGGGTGAAAAGTGAAAAAAAGACCAATAACAGTGGCCAGTGGGGCTCTTGTTTTTTACAACTAAGGGCTTCTGCGTGCGTGCGGGCGGCACTGCACTGGTAGATCCAATCGGAAAAATCTCAGGGACAGGCTCACTGCCAGATGAGATCACGAGAGACAGTGATGCTCCATTAAAGGCGGCCCAAAGGGGAAGACGAATTGCGTAATGGTCAGTCAGTTTTCGAATTCCTCGGGGTCGAGAACGTATTCCGAAGAGGACCGATCGTGTGGGAAGCGGATGAAGCACATATTGACTCTTGGATCGACCTGGGCCATGGTTCCAATGACCATTTATGTGCTCATCGGCTCTGGGTTTCAACAGCGAAGCTTGTTAGGCGAAACCAAGGCATGTGCTTCATAAGCAGGATGCCATCGGATGTTGCTTGGGCATCGACAGTGCTGCAGACAGGGCAAAAAAAAGAGAAGCTGAATTCATTCATTAAGATGCCGAGTCGTAAGCAGGTATACAAGAGGATCGTTAACATAACGTATGGCAGCACTCGAGTCAACTAGATCCTGCGTTGAATTTCCTAAGACAATAATTGCATTAATATCCCTAAGATCCAATGTCGTAAGTGTGCAGCATAAGCTGGCTTTTAGGGTTTTGTTTTACCTCGAACGTGGGAATGTAAATTTAATCCATAGTGATGATATTGAATTGGAATTCTTAGTTCACTCCATAGGAGGTTTTATTGCTTTTTTTTTTAATTTAGAGGTTTTGACCTACACAAGCCTAGACAATGAAGGTTATATAAATGGATTCACAATCAGCGGAATTGGTTCGTGCAGAATCAAAACTGTGAATTAAGTCAAATGGGAAATCAATTGCGGACAGGACAAGAATCGTAGATCGTGGAAGATGACGATTTCTTACTCGGAACCCTAACCCAGCAGGGATTTGTTCCATCACATTTCGAAATCTCCCCCTCCAACTCCTTCTGCCCGTAGAATGGGTCAAACGAGCGAACCATATATGGACGAAATCCGAGTCTATATACGAGTCATGCCAAACTTAGGTTGATCTGAAGATGGTTAGTGAGAGAAACCTCCAACTCAATTTCACAGGTAGGGTCAGAAAAGTAAGCGAATGCACGGATTTTCCTGTACAGAAGTCCGGATGAAGACAAGCTGATCGCCTGACACGTGGAACTTCAATCCACCTTGTAATCAATTAATAATGCAAAAATTCTTATAATTATCCATTAACTTCTTACGCGTAAAATATTTTAAAAAACGTGAGAATGATCTTGTTTGATCTTGCGTTGGGAGTCTTCCCTCGTAATGTCCCGTCTCAAGGGTACACTGCCAGCAAAATTCAAGATTCTTACGGATAGAAAGAGAGAAATATATTAGGGAGAGAGAGAGAGACGCAGAGAGACAGATTTGTAACTTGTTTGTCTTAATTGAGGGAGACTATGTGGAGTAAGTGTAGCAGTGAAAGTGAGAGAAGGTCTTGTGTCTGTGCAGTTGTTCATGGCGGCGTCGCAGGGGCTCTAATTCCGTGCCATAATTGCATCGAAATACGATAGATAAACAACAGCTAAGTCCCAAGACTCTCTCTCTCTCTCTCTCTCTCTCTCCCTTCCATCAGTTACCCTGGTCCTCTTAAGTCGTAACCCTAAACAAAAGTGGAGAGAAATCTAAGTGATCTCTACCAGACCAGAACGGCTGGCTATTGGGTATGGATTTGACGCTGAGATCTAGGGGGCAGAGGTGCAGGAAATGGCTGGGTGGTTCTATCTAGGCAGCAGCTCGCAGGATCACAACGGCCATCCGACCAAAACTGGGGAAGACGACGATGTAATAAGATCAGGAGACCGAGCCGCCATCTACGGCAACACCAACACAAACACGACAGGCAACAAGGGCTTCGAGCTATGGCCGCTGTTCTACCCCTCTCTTGGATCAGGTCTTAACATCAGCAGCAGCAGCAACAACGACACCACTGGAACTGGGGCAAGGACCGCGACCACTCGGCTGATCGATTTCTCAGATGAGAGTTGGAGATCGTCGGCCGGTGGGATGAGGCAGCTGGGAGGTGGGTTCGGAGGCATAAACTGCCAGGACTGCGGGAACCATGCCAAGAAAGATTGCGCCCACCTAAGGTGCCGGACTTGCTGTAAGAGCCGAGGGTTTCAGTGCCAGACCCACGTCAAGAGCACGTGGGTCCCCGCTGCCAAGCGTCGAGAGCGGCAGCAGCAGCAACAGCAGCAATTTCGGCTCACCGAATACCCGAAGAGGCAGAAGGATCAGGACCATCCGCATAAGCATCCCCAGCGCCAGCTCGCGACTCGCCCGACTTCAGGTGATGCCGTGGACCATGACTGCTGTTATCTCTATCGGCCGATCACTATTATCTCTTTTCTGTTTGCAGTTTGCACCCTTAAGCGAACAAGCAGAAGAAAATATATGCATATGTACAAAAGATATATATTTTATATAATGGGTTTTATATCATTAGAGCTGGGCAATCCTGCGACCGATCTGTACAAAGAAGATTTTCAAAGTGGGAGTGTGAAGAAGTCCACTTCCACAGCCTTCTTGTACCTAACCCTCCTGCCTTTTCCCTCTCTATCTACCATTTTTTTCCTCTTTGCCAATAGCTTTTCAAATCTATGCCACTGTTCGCTAGTATGCTGAGAGGAAAAGCTTCCATATATCTGCAAAACTCATCGGCGGCAAGCGAACAGACTGGACAATGGAAAGCCTAATTGCTAGTTTCTTACATTTGTATTTATTATTCCTTCATTTTCCTCTTCCTCTTATGAGCTGCCTTACGGACATTCTGAACTAGGGTTGGAGGTGGGACGACAATTCCCGGCCGAGTTGAGCTCTCAGACTGTTTTCCGGTGCATTCGGGTGAGTGGGACGGATGACACCGACGAAGAGTTTGCGTATCAAACTTCGGTCAACATTGCTGGGCACGTGTTTAAGGGAATTCTCTATGATCATGGACCCGGGCACCAGTACAACACCATAGGAGGTGGCGAGGGGTCCTCTGGAGGGGGATCAGGTGCCCAACAATTTAACCTAATTGCTGGTGGATCTGCTGCAGAGATGAGCTCGGCAGCTGCTGCAACTAGCGGTGACCCTACCATGATCGACCCTTCTCTGTATCCGGCTCCACTCAACGATTTCATGGCTGGTATGCAATTCTTCCCATCATCGAGATCCTAAGAATCAAGAGGATCGATCGTCAGCTCATGGAACTACTCAGTGCTCTCGATCAAATTGAACCCCAGTTAGCTACTTGCTTAAATATTATCCCTTTGAGGGCTCGTCGAGTGAACCTCCATTTTCATTTATTGACACGTCAAATTACTAGCTGCCGCAGCTCCAAGGTTGCTCTTTTTTGTTACTTCTATTGCCGTCCAATTACTTTGGTTCAATAATTCGTCATCAGTTGTGTGGTGGTTTTTGCTAATTTGTGCGAATCCCGTTAATTCAGATTTCATGGCTACTTAGGACTTCTATATTTCCTCATAGAGATTATTCCCTGGCTATATGATCACCTGTTATTCCGAGTAATTAACATTTTGTAGCCAAAACTTCATGATCTATTGGTAAGCACGGATTTAGAAAAAAATTTTAAAGGGGAAAACTCAAAGAAATGGACATGGATGAATCTTAGGAAATCAAGAAAGATATTTTAGCAAAAAAAAATTAAGTAAAGCTTGTATGTAACACGTAAGTATTTCTAGAGTCTGATAGAGCAATCGCTCCTCTGTCTCCATTAAATCCATAAGCATTTTGGTCCGATATTAAGGGGGGGTTACATCATCATGTATATGAATATGAACTCTTTCCTTTTTTTTCGGGGTTAGTAATTGTTTTTTTATTCATATTGATAAAAAAAAAGGTGAATTCAAATTCTGCTTTATGGTTTTTATAGTCAACGATGAAATCTGATTTTTCTATGATTTTGGGGGTTGATCGTAAGCACACTTTTTCTGGCTGGCGTTTAGCTCGAAGCTGCCTTTCTTCCAGTTTATCCGTTTGCTTGCCCTTGCCGGTTTGAATGAAGATATAAGAAAGAATGCATTTAGCAGGTTTCGTGTCTGTTCGAGCAAACAGTTACTAAGCCACCCACCCAAAAAAAAAAAAGAAGCAAAATTGAACAAATCTTGATTGCACTGGCGTACTGATGTCAAACTTAATTATCTATATAACTAAAAGGGTGCAAGAAAGAGGACATTAAACTAGATATAGGAATTTATGGACGATAATTAAACTCAACATCTATACTAATCTTAGAGTCGACTTGACATAAGATGGTGTGCATGCACGCGCATGCCAATGCGTGTCTGTTTGAGCGTGCGCGCGCGATCTGTGATTGTGTGATGTGAAATGTGCTCCCGCAAAGTACATACCTGCAAGTGATTGCTTTGGGGGGTATATATGTGTGTGTGTGGGTGTTGAGAACTAGAGTGTGACTGTACGGCGTGTAGGCTAATTAGGGTGACGTATGCACGCCATGGTAGCTTTCTTCGTGGATTGCTGGATTTGGTACTCATGGAAGGAACATAACCGTCTGCGAGCATTTTCCTCGGTTTCGTAAAATGTTACTGGGACAACACCATGTGATCCCGTCCGTCTTCTTCGGAATGGACTCGGACAATTCTCTTCACTTCTTCTGCAGTTCATGTGTTCTTCTAAGGCACGAGGAGCCTAGATGGGCCTAGCCTTACAAGAAGATAGTCAAGTTACGGCCCAGTTTAGGCCCAATAAGTGAGGCCCATCATGTCCATGTTCAAGCCCAAGTGATCAACCCCTCTTGGGTCGAAGACAAAGCGCTCTCGAGAACTCACGAACGAAGCTGACCTCGCCATAGCAGCCTATTAAACGGCGTCGCAACTTCGGCCCGGTGGTCCCGATTGATATCATTCCTTGCGCCGGGAGCGGGAATGCCCGTCCTAAACTCTGAGTGGGCTCTCGTGTACCCGGAGCGCTGACAATCAGTGTTCTTTTGTCGTCTTCTCCTGCGTTTATTCTAACGGCGGTGGAGTCTCCACTACAGACCCAAACGCGACAGCTCCACCGTCAAAGGCGATTCAGCGACGACCGGAGAAAGAAACGAGAGCCACGCGCAGCGAATCTCAGAAAGAGGGAGTGAGGATATGGATGACGAGGAAGGGAGCAGCAGCAGGGTGGAGACGGCGAAGGCGGACAGATCGGTGTGGCTTATGAAGTGCCCGGTGGTTGTGGCCAAGTCGTGGCAGTCCCACCCGCCTTCCGACACCGCCCCCATCGCCAAGGTGGTCCTCTCCCTCGACCCTCTCCGGCCCCCCGATGACCCCTCCTCTCACGAGGTGCTCTTCTTCCTTTCACTTCGCCTTTTGTCTGTCTGCAAAATTAGGGCTCTGGGCTGCTTTTGGTTGACTGTCGGAGCCAGCTGCTTTTCGTCGCCCCTAGTCTCTCTATTGGATCTTATTGAAGATGCTCTTAGGATTGTGTGCTTTTGCAGCAATTTTGTTCATTTTAGATGGTTCAGCTGCACAGTTTGTGTCCCTCTCGTTGACTGGTCTTATACGACTCTTACCAGTTCACTATGGAGATGGCGGGTGCAGAGCCAGGCCACGCTCCGAAGAGTTATTCCTTGAATATGTCTAAAGACGTTGTTCCTATGTGTATTTTCTCGGAGACAGGTCAGGGTGAGTGCTCTGTATGGTATATTTGCCTATTGAAAGAAAGAACTCCGTTGTTTCTTTTTCTATTGTGTGGGCTTAAACTGATGTTGCTTCACTCGATTTGTTTCGCTAGTGTCTCTTGAACTGCATATGTCCCTACATTGCTTATTGTGCAATCGTTGAGTTTACATGGAATCAGCAATGGGCTTACATGGATAGTTAAAGTGTGAATCCTTAGAACCTTGCTATTTGGATAGTAGTAGTACCAAGATTGTACTATGGTTGTGAGTGCAGTGACTGGTAATTGATGGAGAGAAAATTGGAGCACTTAGATTCGAGTTGTGGATTTAGCCACGGACATGTGCCTGAAGGATGAAAAGTTTGATTTCAAAGAAACAAGCGTACCTCTTATCATAGGTTCACTGGTTTGTCAACCAGGCCTGGTGGGATCAATGAACTAGATGAGTTAAGAGGTCCGTCTGTAGGGCTTCTTTATGTGTCAAATACTGAGTAGGGTGCAATAGTTGGCATTTTAATATGATAGTGAAAGGTAGAATTAGGTAAGATGTTCAGGAGCATAATTATCCATGATTCTGTTGAGAAAATGGTAGGTTAATTAAACATGATTGAATGTAAAGATGCGGGAGACTACATGTATGGGTTTTGAGAAGGGTGATCTCTTCAGTTAACTTAGTTTGACCTATTCATGTAACTCAGTATGGGATGTTTTTTAGGTGGTATGTTTTCCATACAACTTGTTCGGCATGATTATTTGAGGTTTTGATAGCATGTTACAATGTATTGGTCTTATAAGAATGTTATTTTTCATCATGACACTTGCTTGAATAATTGGGTTATGTCATAGTAACCTACATTTGTTCAATTCAATACCCCTATATGTTAGACCTGTAGTAAATTTTCCACGACATGAATGTTGACTTGCAGTGTGACATCCTAGGATGATAAACTATGAACAGTTAGATTCATTATTTTGCTCTTTGTTCCTTTTATGGATATGCTTTTCCTGAGTTTTGCATTTTGTTTCTCTTCAAATTAGGTAGGGTTGCAGTGGAGGGGAAGGTGGAGCATAAATTTGACATGAAGCCACACAGTGATAATATCGAGGAGTATGGCAGGCTGTGCCGTGAAAGAACTAGCAAGTCAATGGTCAAGAATCGGCAGATACAGGTATGAATTTTGACATTAATTTTTTTCTGTGTATTATATCTTTGTGTAATGGAAAGCTCATCTATACTTGTGTGACTTCAACAGGTTATTGATAATGACCGAGGAGTGCACATGAGACCTATGCCTGGAATGGTCGGTATGATATCGGCAACTGCTAAGGTATGGAATCCAGTTCCATTTTATGTCTCCCCATATTGTAACAGTTTGAGGCCAAAACTTGCTGCACAAGCCCATCTTAATGAATTGCATTCAGTTCAAATTGTCTTCTTTTGTTGCTTCTGCCGAGAGGTGTTGAAAGTTGGGTTAATTTAGTTGTTCGATGCTCACACCACAGAGCAGCCAATTGATGTTGCGTCGCGATCAGTAGATGATTTTGGAAAAGTTCCTATAAGCCACTGTTACATACTTGATTCATGCCGACTTGCTTGGGAACACTTTCAACATGTGTCAGCGCAGGGTTACCTTTTCATGGAGAAGCCTCCTCTAAGCAATGCTCATCATTCTTCTGCTTTGATGATGCTTAATGCGGTATCATTGATCAGGACAAGAAGAAAATGCAGCCTGTGAAGCAATCGGACATGAAACGAACCAGAAGAGATAGAGGGGAATTAGAGGATATCATGTTCAAGCTTTTTGAGAGGCAGCCAAACTGGGCCTTAAAGCAGCTTGTTCAGGAGACAGATCAGCCTGCGGTACACCTCCTGTTTCTTCGTTTATCCATGAATATCCTACATTCTAGTCGTGCTATTTGTAATATAAAGCTACAGAAGGATTTCAAATATTTCTCTTTATGTTACGAGGACTCTTATAGGTACTGAAGTATTTCTGTTTGGTCTTGCAGCAATTTGTGAAGGAGATATTGAATGAGCTATGTGTGTACAACAAGAGGGGCGCAAACCAAGGAACCTATGAGCTTAAGCCTGAGTATAAGAAGTCTGTCGAGGATACAGGTGCCGAATAGTTTTTGGGAGTACACTGGCTTGACGGTCAAATGAACTTATGGAGAATTACATGCATGAATGCAGAAAAAGGGCAATTTGGGGGCCAGAATATGCCCAATCCCCTCTTCCTAAGCTGTGATAACACTAATAATATGAGGCAATGCATAGGGGCAGGCTAATGCCCTGCCCGGTTACTGTATCTTAGAATGGAAAGTCACATTTTGTCAAGCTTCCCTTTTATTACATGATATTTTGGACTTGTAATTGAACCCGAGAACTCGGTAACTCGAGTTTTAGAAAACAAATCCCTCTATGATCTTGCACGAGAAATGGCTCGTTGTCATCCACAACGTACGGATGCATCAGCAGTAAAGGTGGCTCTGCTTGACGCCTCCATGTGTTGACAATTGCCCCGAGCACTGGTGGCACGGTCTTTGACAAGTTCGAAACGTGATCGAGACATCTCGATCGAAAACTACGTTTAGACGCGGCTGCCCACAAGAGGAGCATGAATATCTAGGAATCTGAGGAACAGTGTCACCTTGTACGAAAGGAATCCACTCGATATTCTCTTTTCTGAGTGTCGGTATCCTCCTCCGGTATCATTACATGCACATATTCCTGACCGTCACTCCCTCAGTCTCAGATTCTCCATCGCACTTAATCATATTCCTCCACAGATTCCGCATTGGATCCTCTTTGGGTCAGTGGTCTCGAAATCAATTTAACAGTGACCTCGAAAGACCTATCCTTCCCTGCGCTTGCCCTAGAACTGAGGAGGGTCGAGTCAGTTCGCCTCCCATTATATTTCGTGCCGTGTTAAAAATACCGGGTTTAGTCTGGTCCTCGTCAGAAAATCTTCAAACCCCTGCATTATTACTCGTTTAATTTATATATCAGAATTGTCAAGTACTAACACGATCATCTTAACAGCAGATTGACGCAGACATAATCCATATAACATGGCATGGAGTTCCTATACGTACCTTCAAAAATTCTCTCTCCCGCGAAGAAAAACACTTTGGTCGATAGCATAAAACCAAAAGCACAAATCCCATGAAAATCCGGAACTTAGTCAATTCATTGTGGCCTCCAATGGCAATATTATATGTCTTCTTTGGAGGAAAATAATTTAATATTGAAGCTGAACTCTCCCATTCCTTTTTTCATATATGACAGTTAGATGAACCCTTATCTCGGATCTTTCATCTTCTTGGGCCTTGCTTTCTGCATAGAAGTTCCGTCGCGACCTTGAGACCATGTGTAGTGATGTGTAATATATATTCACATATGTGATTGGTTAAACTCCCAGTCCGAGTCCCGGTTATGAATCTGGTTAAATCATTTCTGAAACCGATCCCTTATCCGATGATCGCTTGCAGACGATCGACTGACGCACTGCATCCACTGTCTGGAGAAGACTTCCTAAAAGTTCGTGGGGGACATGAATGACACTTCAATTAGCAGCCAAATTAAAGCGACAAGGGGAAAAGGGCACTCCCATCTTCTTTTTTTACTACTATACACACACATAATGGGTGCCGAAAACCTTGAAAAGATATGCCACAGACCACTTGCAGTCAAGGGGATCTTTAGTCTTTACTAAAGGTATCAGTTGATCATGATCTTTCATCTTTTTTATTCCTTCCACCTTCCATCCCCACCCCCACAAAGTCTACTGACTTCATCAATCAATCATGGACAATTAGGGTTCCTCGATGTCGTGTTATTGTCTGCAGTACACGTGATTACGCAGATTTTCGGGGGGGTTAGGGTTGATTGGCGTTTTAATAATCCGAAGGTTAGAGATTGATGAAAATGGCCAGACCTACTTCATCATGGCCGGAATGGTATTGGAACACGAGCCTAGGCGGAAGTCTGTCGATTTACTCGACAGGATTGGATCTGAAACCGGAACTGAGCGGAGGAAATGTCAATGTGAGACCCGGATGATGAACACAGGACGTACGGGCTCGGAAAATAGAATCTTGCATTTCTGTACTATTAATATATTATTATGATAACCATAGTTTTTAAAATCGGACCGGACTAAAAATTAGTGTACGTATGGATTTATGGATTGAACCAAGAGTTCAATGAGTTGAACCGTATATTTAATAAATAATATTATTTATAAATTTACATAATATCATAATTTGAATATAATTTATAGCAAATATTATTAATATAATTATTATATTAAACAAAAGTTTCGCATAAAATATAACTATAAGTATAGTAAAATAAAATATGTAAATTATAATGGTTTTTATTTTTATTTTTTTTTTAATTTTAAGTCAGCTGATTTTTCAACTTATTCAATTGGATTCATCGGTTAGACCGGAAACTGATCGGTTCAACCGGAGTTAACTTTATTAAAAGTACAATTGGATTTTTTTTATAGGAATCAGACCGGATGAGTGGCCAATTCCCAGTTCAACCGATTGAACCGGCTGGCTCGGTCCGGTTTTTAAAACTATGCTATAATGTTCTTTTTTTTCCTAATAATAATCAGGCGCACGAGCCTTTTTTTTCTGTTGAATGTAAGGGGAAAGAAGAGAAACAGAGGATCACAATATTATATTATTGTGTTTGAAAATATGGAAGGGGCACTTAGAGTCTCCTAATCTCTGCCCCTACCATTTCTGATTTTCGGGGGACTTTTGATCACCTTTTGATCATTCCCTCCAACTTGTGTATCTTTAATCACAACAACTATCTTAAAGGGGAGGAGGAGGAGGAGGAGGAGGCTTCTGCATATCAATAATTAAAGGTTGTAGAAAAGGGGAGAAAAAAGAAAAAGAAAAGAAAAAAGCAAGCCTGTCAGCCATGGAAGTAAACCTTTATCATTATTTTTCTCCTTCTAAAGTTTGTATGTACCAAACTGGTTAAGGGGGACCGGCCGGAAAGGGAAAGCATTCGATCGATGATGGTGGTCTTCTTCATCGATGGGAGGCAGCCTGTCCCATAAAGGGAGAGAATCAATGTACATCAAGACACCACCACCCACCAAGAGGCAAGGAAAGATTATTTATTTCAGCTTTAGATCATTTGGAGAGAAAACAAATACCTGAATTAGTAGAGGGTAAAATAATTTTTTTTTCAATTACACACGAGAAGAGTACGTATGCTTAGAAGAAATAGTAGATAGATATAAAATACTGTGACGAAAATCTTAATTAAGGTTGATAACGATTACGTTACTATATATATATCAAATATATTTTTTAATAACTTTTTTGAGTTAGTTAAATATTCTTAATCGATCAAAGAGAGGAGGAAACATAAGGAATCAATCAATGTGATAAGGGTTAACTAGTGAACACACCTTTAATTATTTTGATTTGATTTGGTTTGGTTAGGATATTGAGAAGAAATATTAAGCAAGAGGGATGCCAGGGAGAAAGAGATTGGAACCTCTCACTATTTCATGCCGGCCCCTTCTATCCTCCACCGAGGGTTTGTGTATTCATTCATATATATATATATTTATATATTTAAAGGTGAAACTGTGGGATTAATTATTAAATTCAAGTGGTAGGTGGTAAATTATATATATTTTAAAAAATATATTGTAAATATTGTAAATATAATAAAAATAAAATATAAATATATTAGAAATATTTTTTTAAAATATTAAAATAATTAGATATATGTTATTTTATCGTTGTATAGTATTTTTTTTACCATTTCATACTAAATTTATTTCTAAATAGGTTAACTAATCTTAATTATATATATAATTTATCTTTAATTAAAAATTTTATAATATTAATAATTTTCTTTTCATTATTTTTTATTTATTTATTATTTTCTTGTGTTTTGATGCAGTTTTTTGTTTAGTTTTAGTTCAATTTATATTTAATTTGTTAATTTATTATTATTATTTTAAAAAATGGTTTGTACGATTAATTGAAAGTATAACCGGTTCAAAACAATTTGATTTGATAGATATGTAATGGTTATGGTTTGAGGGGTATAATATCCGAACCGAATCGAACTATGAGCAACCCTAGCTGAATTTTCCTTGGATTAGAAGAAAAAAAGACCAAGAGATCATTAATTTATTGGTGAATTAGTTACGCCGGCTTGCAATTTTTGACACAATGTAATAACTTGACACGACACGAAATTAGATGAGTTCGGATTGGGTCACAATAAATATGTGTAATTCAATAATCATGGTTAATTCTATATCATTAAATGTATTTAAATATGTAGTGAATATATTAACCTATTTCACTTATTTAATTACGTGTATTGTTAATTTAATTTTTCGTATTAAAATTTATTTATTATATTTTATCGTAATAATTTCATTATTATAATTACACAGTAAATATTTCGACTAAATTTTTATTATTATAGCATTAACCGTGTTAATTGTATACGTATATAATTAATACATTTAATTTATACGAGATTAAATAAGTATATTATATGTTGCAATTTTTTTTTACACTAATCGTTTGAATACAATATAACACGACACGGATTATTAGTATGAAGTGAGGGCAAACTCCCAAATAGAAAAAACTTCTACCACTTTTTCTCTATTAAATCAGTCACCCTAACACATTTTCTATTTACGGAATGGCCTATCAGACATTCTCACCCTCCGAATAAGGGGTAAGACCCTATTTGCACAAACTATGCAGAGGCATTAGAATGGATCCTGAGTGACCCATAGTGGCGTTTCGCCGGGAAATAAACTGAGGGAGGGAGATTGCACGATATGTCAGGAGCATGTGTCGTAGCCGAAAGGGTTGTACGGGCACTGGAGCTTACTCCTGATGACAAAAGTATTTATGGATAAACTAGTGAAAGAAATGATTGTTGTTCTGGTCAATCAGATGGGTAGACCAGTCAAATAACACACACATAGATACATATATATATATATATTATTAAGTGGTGGGTGGGGTTCAAAGGGAGCTCCATTGGGGGTGGATGAGCACTCACCCACGCACCTTCCCTCCTTTTTCTCCCACTCGTGCGCTTCATCAATGGCTAATGGCGGCCTCTCTCCCTCCCTGTCTCGTCCTCTCATCATCAATTACCTTCATCAATGGCATGCTGCCGAAATAGTAAAACATCTGCAATTAACTCGAATAGGTACACCTATTACACCTACACGGTAGCTCCAAGATTTAGACGTTGGAGGGCTAGATAGAACTCACTGTCTGATAAAGTTTCAGAAAGTATGCATGCGGTGCCCGTTTCGACAAAGTATTAATGCCAGGTTGTCTTGTCTTGTCTCGGATTTCATTCTCCCCCAACTCAGAAAAAAAAAAGAAGAAAAGAACCAGGAGTAGTCGAATGCATTGGTGGAAGGCATTTGCCCTGAAATAGGATGTCAGGCTAGGTTATAAGTTGATGGCATCTCGTGCCCTGCTTAGCTTGACAACTGTTACCCATGTAGATTTGACCCCTACTACCAAACGAGCAATCTAAATAGAATTTAGGGAAATTTAGGGCAATGAAGAAAATTGATTAATTATAGTATTTTATGTGTCATTAGATTATAACAAATGATGCATAATTAATGTAATATGTAAAATAAGTGTATATATTTTTGAATATTGTACTTTGTTAATTAACTCAACTTAATCAATAGTTATTTTCTTCCTCAATAAAGAGTTTGCCATGACACGGCTGTCATCACATGGCCCAACCTTCGAATACAAGCACTTGCCTTCTTCATCATTTCATTCCTCCACAAAACACAGTACTCATGGTACTCTGCTGCTTATTTAAAACCCCTCTCCCTCAGGCCCTAGCCAGCTCTCCATCACTCTCCCCTCAACCCTCCGACCCTTCGTTCTCCTCCTTCCACCTCGATCGTCTCCCCTTCCTCTCGGGCTACATACCGACCTTATCAACTATCAAGAATGGCTGATTGCGGTTCGGGGCAGGCTGGCGGGAAGAGACCAATGTGGTGCTCGATACCCGAGAGGGTGCAGCTGCACGCAGCCATGCTGGCCCTGCAGTTCGGCTACGCGGGGTTCCACGTCGTGTCCCGGGCGGCCCTCAACATGGGCATCAGCAAGATCGTCTTCATTGTCTATCGCAACATCATCGCCTTCCTCCTCCTCCTCCCCTTCGCTTATTTCCTCGAAAAGTACTTATTTATATACTGAATCAAGAATGTCCCCGGAAACTTATAATATGAATAGAATTTCTTGAGAGACTAAAGCACTTGCTGGTGGGACGATTAACTGTGCAGGAAAGATAGGCCGGCGATCACTCTGAACTTCCTCGTTCAGTTTTTCCTCCTCGCTCTTGTTGGGTAATCTAACAAACAAACACTTTATTTTCTAGACAATTAATATAACTACTGCTTCTTTAACAATACCGAACGGTAATTTTTTTTCCTTTAAAAATTGTTGTCGGTGGTTAATTGCATGACAGGATAACGGCAAATCAGGGATTCTACCTGTTGGGACTGGACAACACATCACCGACCTTCGCGTCGGCGATCCAAAACTCGGTGCCGGCGATTACTTTCCTCATGGCGGCAATCCTCAGGTCACACTGATAACTGAATTTCCACCGTCGACTTGTATATATGTTGTTTCAACCAAATTTAGACACCCAAGGAAATGTCTATTATTTAAATCTTATAAAAGATAATATAATTAATTTATTAATAAAATTTTACTAGATTATAAATGATTTATTAGATTTTTAAATATTTAATAATCCACAAGAAAAATAAATATTTGTTTCAGTTGTGCTAATGCTTATGAAGTAAAAGCTTGGTTCAATAAAAAAAAAAATCAATCCTCAGAATAGAGCGAGTCCGGCTGAACCGGAAGGATGGGATAGCGAAGGTGGCTGGGACAATCCTCTGCGTGACGGGTGCCTCGGTGATCACCCTCTACAAGGGGCCCACCATCTACAGCCCCGCACCGCCTCTGCACAGCCCGACGAGCCACCCGGTACTGGCCGGTCTTGGGGATGCCAAGGGCAAGAACTGGACCCTGGGCTGCCTTTTCCTGATCGGCCACTGCCTCTCGTGGTCTGGATGGCTAGTGCTCCAGGCCCCCGTCCTGAAGAAGTACCCGGCCCGGCTCTCCGTCACATCCTACACCTGCTTCTTCGGGCTGATCCAGTTCCTGATCATCGCTGCCTTCGTGGAGAGGGTCCCCCAGGCTTGGCTCATTCACTCCGGAGCTGAAGTCTTCAGCGTCTTCTATGCGGTCGGCTAAGATTCTGCATTAGTATTACCGTATCCATTTCCATCAAAGAATGAAAGTAGCATATATGTTATGTATACTGATGAGAATATGGATGGGAATACAGGGAGTTGTGGCTTCGGGAATAGCATTTGCAGTACAGATATGGTGCATCGACAGAGGGGGTCCTGTGTTCGTTGCGGTCTATCAACCCGTCCAGACACTTGTTGTCGCTCTCATGGCCTCCATTGCCCTAGGCGAGGAGTTCTATTTGGGCGGGTACGGTACTCATCATATGTTCTTTTGTTTTTTTTTTTTTCTGTTCTTTGCCTCTAATAACCATTAACATTTCGTGGAACAATGCACAGTATAATCGGGGCAGTGCTGATCATATCGGGACTCTACTTGGTTCTTTGGGGCAAGAGCGAGGAAGCCAAGCTCGCAAGGCAGAAGGCGGCGATCCAGTCCACTCCCGACCAAGGCAACAGCCGTGCAGCCACCGACTCCGCCAAGACAGCATCGTCCCTCACTCAGCCCCTCCTCCCTCCTTCGTCATCGGAGGTTGTCTGACCGGCAAAATGCAGGTCCTCCAACGAGGCCAAAGATGAAACCTACCGGGGATCTTTTCGCAGAAGTAGACCATAGCCAGCTGCTTGTGTGTGAATGTAATTTTTTTCTTTTTTTCTTTTTTAATTTCATGTCCTTTTCTAAATTATATATAAAAAGCAAAGAAGAGATCCGTGTCTTTTTCTTTTTCTTTTTTCTTTTTCATTTTTTTTGGTTACTAAGGCAAAAAAACTCGAAAAGGGAAGGTTACGAGTGGACGAACATGATGACAGTCGGCTACAAAATGTGAACCATGCACGGGACGTAAGATTATCACTATATATATATATATGGTGTTTTTATATTTCAATTAATTCATAATTTTTGAGGAAGACATGATTAAGGTCTCATCATCATGATACTGAGAAAGACACATAAATGTATATATATATATATATATATATGTGAGTGTGTGCGCGTGCGCCAGCTTTTTACTCGGATATTGATTAATTAATTGGCAAAAATGGCTTAGGAAACTATATAAAATGAAAAAAAAAACGCTAATATAATGTCCTATTTACTGACATTAATTAATTGTATAAATCTGACTTTTTTCCCTTAAATAATATTTATATTTTAAATTTCATAGATAATTACCCTTAATAGTGTGAATTTCGTAGGATTTATATTAATAATTAATTAAGAACTCGTCAATGAACTGATTTGAACCATAATGCCTAAGAGGGGACTAGCTCTATTCATCAATCATTTGATGTACTCATTTTAAGCTCTCATGTATGCCATTACTACTAAGTAAATGGGCTATTCGAGACTCGATCTACTTTATGATATTATGTAATAAAGAACATGCTCACTTGCCTCGGGTCTGGAACTTCACTCCGGTTTTCTCCACCACGGGCAAGGATTGAGACCACGAGGCCCCGGGCAGTTGTGGTGGGGGAGGACACATCACTTTCTTGTAGACTGGGACAGAGCAGGAGGGCATCGATGGCACCAAAGATAGGCACTGAGCCGAGGGTACTTTGATGTGCCACCGAGTTGAGGTTCCACTACGTGGTTGCTGCTCAATTTGCAATAAGGTGGAGTTTTGGGGTGAACTGGATAGCAAGCACTAATGGTTATTGCAATTATTATAAGTTGGTTGTGATAATTTGATATATTTTTTTTTATTAAAAAAGATTATAAATTTAAATCTTATAAATAAAAATAATTTAATTTAAAAGAGTTTTACCCATAGACAATTGCAAGAATTTGATGATGGTGATTCTCGTATACTAAGCCAAGGGTACTTTATGTGCCCACCAAAGATAGGCACTGAGCCGGAGGCACTTTGATGTGCCATCCGAGGTTAGGTTGCAGTCCGTGGTTGCTGTTTGATTCGCGAATGAGGCTTCCCCTTAAATAAAATTCCTAATTTAAAAATAGTTTAAATTAGAAGAATTTTATCTGAACTTATTCGGCTTGAATTAAATTAGCCATGAATTAATAGTTATTGGATAACAGTTAATTAATTTATTTACTTTTAACAACAACGGGCCCAAATTGGAAGGACTCCTACGAAGGATTTATAAAGTCCTTCGACTACGGTCCCGTGCAGAGCGTCCATGGGCTTGACGGGCTCGGCCGTTTTGGGTCTGTCTGAAAACACAGAAGGGCCAGCGGTTTGAAAGAAGACTGGTTGGCCTTTCCTTGTTGATCCGTGAGATTAGATTAATGATCAGACGTGTTGGGAAGTACGGACGCCATGGAGAGTCTGCTTGTTGGGCAAAAGTTCCCAGACAACCCATCAACAGAATAAAGTTAAGCTCCAGTGGTGGAATCTCCCAAAACAGATATGTAATCCCTAGCAGATTTAGCTAAGTCCTCCGCAGCCTGGTTTGCCTCTCTGAAGACGTGAGCTGCCCGGCACTCTCTAAACTCACTGCATAGCCTTCTGCATGCAGAAGCGAGTGGCATCAGAAGTAAGTTTATTTGAAATCTGACCCCAAGTAAGATCAAACACTACATTGGCATCCAGTTCTATGCATAGAAACTGGATGCCTATACGATCGGCTAGTAATAGCCATTCTCGAAGTGCCCAACGCTCTGCAACCATGCTGTTTGCTTCGCCCAAACACATGGTGAATCAATCCCCCAAGCCAGTGTCCCTCTGCGTTCCTCAGTAGGTTTCCTTCCCCATCTCTCACTGGATAGTTTGATGTAGAACCATCCGTGTTGAGCTTAATCCACCCATCCTGAGGTGGAAGCCATCGGACTAAGGTTTCCTTCTTCAATAAGACGCAGCCTCATGCTCCTGCAAGGCAAAGAAATGTGTTGCCTTCTGCAGACATACCACACGGAGATTCACGTTTGGGTGCTTCTTCTTTCTTGTCAAAGATCCAGGCAGTTCTCTGTTTCCAAAGTAGCCACAATACTTCTGGGAACGCCACTTTTCCACGGAATGTTGTAGGTTGCCACTTCATACGCCATCATGCAATTGGTGTGGATCCATTCAACTATCCGTATGTCAAAGGAAGCCAGAAGGTTTCCGCTACTGGACACTCCCCGAGAACCGTGTTCAGTAGTCTCTACTTGGTTGATGCACACAGTTTACAGAGTTCACTGATGGGACATCCCCTCCTAGCAAGGAGATCGGCTGTAGTTGCTTGTCTGTTGAATTTTTTGATGATCAAATGGGGAGTAGTGGGAGGGAGGAAGACTTTTATCGTGCGGTCGGAAAATGGTCGGCGAGGGAAAGGGAAAGGGAACCGCCCAGAGGATAATGATCGGGAGAAATCAAGATCTTCTCCCCACCTATAAGAACATGCCACGTCATTCCACGTGGACTATTCAACACCTCACCTTCGCGGGCCCCACTCTCCTCTTCCTCCAGTCTTCGCTGCCTGCCCTCCACAGCTTCCCCCTCTCGCCACTATTTTATGCGGGCCATATTTCTTGCAAATTATCATAATTTAATTTTCCTATATCAGCGGGCAAGATCTAAGGGATGGCCTACAGACCTAGATCTTGAATTATCATTATCACGAAACTTAAATATATTATATGACTTTCTAATTAATGATATATAAGTAAGAGAATTTGATGTGATAATAAGTTGTTAATTTAATAATAATAAAATTATAAATTTAATTTTTGTTGTATAATTTATTATATATTTTTATTCTTATTTGTGTGTAATTAAAAAAAATTATAATAAAAAATATAGTATGGTCAAAGTAATTTATCCACCGAAAATCTCCAGAAAAAGAAAACTAGTATTTTAGTTACGGAGGACGAATGTGGCACTGGCTGGAGAACTCGCTGCCTCCGCTGTCCGACTGAGCTCGAAACTCATCGCTTTAGCCTCTTCAATGGCTTTTGCTCAGCTAATCTCTTCTCCCCCTGCCTCCCTCTCCCACAACAAGCCCTCCGTTAAATCTCCTGCCTCTGAGGCCGCTCTGCCCTCTTCCTTCGGCACGAAGCTCCCTGCCGCCTCCGCCGCAGGCGCACTTCGGCGAGGACGTCCTGGTCTGAGGCCCAACCCCTTCCGGTGCTCCGCCTCCTCTTCTTCTGAGAAGCACGAGACGGGGTCTCCGTCTTCCGACGACGTTGTAGAGCTCCCGCTCTTCCCGCTGCCACTGGTGCTCTTCCCCGGCGGGATCCTTCCGCTGCAAATATTCGAGTTTCGGTACCGGATGATGATGCACACGCTCCTCCAGACAGACCTCCGCTTCGGGGTCATCTACACGGACTCCGTATCCGGCACTGCTAACGTCGGCTGCGTAGGAGAGATCGTCAAGCACGAGCGGCTCCTCGACGACCGGTTCTTCCTCATCTGCAAGGGTCAGGAGCGGTTCCGGGTCAGCAGCATCGTCCGCACGAAACCCTACCTTGTCGCGCAGGTTGCATGGCTCGAGGACAGGCCGTCCGGAGATGGCGGCGGCGACGACCTGGAGACTCTCGCCAGCGAGGTTGAGACCTACATGAAGGACGTGATCCGGCTCTCCAACCGACTGAGCGGGAAGCCAGAAAAGGAAGTGCAAGATCTAAGGAGGAACCTCTTCCCAACGCCTTTCTCCTTTTTCGTGGGGAGTACTTTCGAAGGCGCACCCAGAGAGCAGCAGGCCCTGCTCGAATTGGAAGACACTGCAACCCGATTGAAGCGGGAGAAGGAGGCATTGAGGAACACTGTCAATTACCTCAGTGCAGCAACCGCAGTGAAGGATGTTTTTCCATCTTCGTGACTGATCCTATCTGAGGTTGATGAAAACACAGGGCAAATTGCCGAAACATCTGAAGAAAACACTTGGTAACTTGATCATGTATGAAGGTGTTAATTTTGATTTGTAAATGATATTAGCACCTCAGCAATGAGCAAAACGTGAGAACTCTGGGGGGATCTGCTAAATGTCCCCGTCTGGTTATAGAAGAAGAACAAGTAAATAATCATTTGGATAATTATTCATTGCCTTTTGGCTGCTTTGTTCTCATTCTCTTTCAAAATATTGGGCTATCTAGGGCTGGATCCTCTTGAAAGCTGCTTACTTTCATTGCTGAACCCAGCATTTGCAATATTTGAGCCAAAAAAGGGAGAAAAAAGAGAGCCAAGCATTTGCAATAGCATAGCCGGTGATTGTTATCAGTTTCCGATTCGAAGGAGACTGGGAAGTGCTCTGCAGGTTCAGGATTGTTTGTAACTGGGTATATGTCAGATTGCTTGTGCAGACTGTCCCACTGTAACTTGAGGTTCTTATGTAAAGCGAGGTTTTTTTCCCAGTCTCGCATTGTGGAGTTTTCAAATACTACCCTTGTGACAAAAGTTTGTCTGGGAAAAGTTGAGACGGACTTGTGGGGAGACATCGGCAGATGCTTGAGTGTCCGTCTTTTGATTCCCCATCCTTGCTCATGAATCATTTGATACTCTTAGTTAGCCGTGACTGGGACATGAAACTATCTTGTTTTCGCGGTAGAAGATGTTCAATCATAGGTGGGCTGAAATATACAGCCTTGCCTCTAACTATTTCTTTGTTTGCCCAGATTTGTGGAGAAAACCCAGGAAGTTTCTTCCCTTCTGTGGTTCATGTTGAATGACATAGAATTCCTGAGGTTTATGTCATACTCTGCTGCTTAAATGCTTATGGCATGGTTCTGGTTAAAGCCTGCCAAATATGTAGTCCTGAACTCAAAGATGTTGCAGGCAGATTTGGCTAAAGACTACGGATCATGCGATGAAGATGTCCAACGGATGACAAGATCCATATTCTCTTTGGCCCAATCGTTCTTGGCCCTTTGTATTTACAGTTAGATAGATCACAGATAGATCATTTTCTTCATACTTCTTTGCCACTAAAGACTTTATTTTATCTCCTTAGTTATCTTGATCGATGCTAGATATTGCAACCACTGTAACAGAGTGGCAATGATGTATTGACATGTGAAATCCCCTGAACTGAGCAGGTGCAGGTGATGTCATGCCCTGATATAATCACTCATCCATCGTCAAGTTTTCAGCTATCCATCCAAAATTACAGCTTGACTCCTGCCCCTACTCAAAGGTTCTGAAGTGTTAGCTTTCCCTTTTCCTAAATCAATTGGAAAGAGGTGCCTCTGCAATTTCAATTCTGTTGAAGTTAACTGTGTGTCACCACACTTGGCTGCACCAATTGCATGGGAATTGAATTGCAAAAGAGTGAAAACCAAATAATTGCATCATGATAATTGGAAGGCCAAGTATTGATTCCATTACTTACAATGTCTTGCCGTTGCTGCAGGTCTAGGTACAGAAGGAGTTCACTTTACGACCAGATGTATGAAGCTATGGGATGAACCATTTTTTTGCTGGATAGTTATGGGATTACTTGTTGACCATCATCTGCATCTTTTCCTTGCAAGCCAAACTAATGTTGTATATCAATCCCAACTCTCCATCTCCAGATATTTCATGATTGACCTAATGGCATGCGAATAAACTGATTGTGAAGTACTCTTATTCACGTACACCTAATATGTTTCTTGTATCTTCTAAAGATAGGAATAGATGTGCATGAGATGTCTATCAGCTGATCGACGATGGTGGATGGTTTATCAATGTTATCAGTAGATCTTCTCTAGCTGATAAAGAGGCTTCATCATTTGTGGAGTTCTTGTAGCATGTTTCTAAAATATAAGTACTGGAAAAACATAGATGAGATACAGCAAAACTTCAGTTACAATTCAAACAATTTCTAGAAGAACTTGTGATTTTGCTTAATCTATGCTGTTGTCTGCTACTGTGCTTGCAGTGCAGGTGTGCCATTCTAGTTAATTTATAATCGCAATAGCAGACTTATTGCAATGTATATGGTACAGTAAATCCACGGCCGTGTAGAGGTAAAATGATAGATTAGACTTGAAAGTCTAGGATACTGTTATAACATGGGGGAGAAGACAGAGCTTTTCTTGATCGACATTGTGCATTGGAGGCCTTTGTATTTTGACTGTTACACAGTAAACATGGGTTTAACTGTTCTATGTATGTGCCATCATATAGCCTTTAGGTCCTCATACTCTTTAGTTCCTCTCAATTTGAAAGCAAGTCTTATAGCTACTGGGAGCCTGTCATGAGAAATTTTGATCTTTTGTCCCTGAGAGGCAGGAGTAAATAGATGTTTTGCCCATATAGCAGAATACTAACATCTGGAAATGGTAGAGCATTGTCCATGGTAATGCTTGAATCTTGAGATTCTTAGACTTGGCTTAGTAGTGGATGTTGCCTAAACCCAAAGGTATTCTTGCATCCATGTGAAAATATGGGAACTTCACCGAATAGTTCTTCTAATGGAAAAGATAATAGTATTAGCAATTGCACAGAGGTGATTGAATGGATTTAATTCAGCTGCATCTGAACTTGGACTTGTCCTAAGCCTGGTGTAAACCATGTCTGTAGCTCTGTGGCGTTTGAGCTTTTATACCCGTATCGGCCTTATCCAGCCAGAGCTAGACCTAAGCTCGGGTTGCTACATGGACATTTTCTGCTCTTCTCTTGAAGTATGAATATTTGCTTGTTTTGCCTCAAGAAACATGGGTGACATCAGTCAGTGAAAGCTGTGGCTGATAGAGGGTCCGGAGCTTGGCTTTGTTTGGTTAGTTACTTATCTCGTCCTATAGTAGTTGTCGAAAATCGTTCACATGAAATCTGTGCTTCTTTCTGATAGGGCCATTTCATATGCTTAGGCTGCTTCTTTTGTCAAATAGTGAGTCCTAATGCGTCTTTCGTTGGATTGATAAATCTTTAACCCATCTGAAGCACTCCCACTGTTATGCTCCAGATAGGATACATGGCAGTGAGTTTGTGTTTTTGTGAGGGCGTCTTTTCAAGAGTGACAAGGGATTATTCTCCCATTCTGTCGTTAAAATTTCGCGCATTCTGTGCTGTAGCTGGTAGGAGCTTTGGTCATATAATAATACTCATAGTAGTATTCATCTCTGCGAGTGGTTGCTATGGCTTCATGTCGTCAATTTTCTGCAAGAGGCTTACTATGGTTTTTGGGCCGTCAAAAACCTTGGAAGAGACAAGAAGCTGAGACCTTATTTTATTACAACCGACATCTTCAGCATAACAGTGTTTCAGGAAAACGAGAACAGAATCAGTGGTGGTACAGGGTCGCTCGATTGAAGTGTGCTACTATCATAATCAGTGGTGGTACAGGGTCGCGACTGTTGTGACTTTCCATACTATCGTCTCCAACAGGAAATTACTGCATGAACATATTATAGATGAATGGTAGATATTCTGATGAAGAAAACCAGAGGGCAGGTACATAAATAGGACGCCACACCACTCTAATTATCGAGCCGGCTTAAGCTAATGGAATCCAACGATTGTGCGGATCCACCCTTTAACGATCGTTAGAAGAAGATTCCAACCTTGGTTTTTAGCTAGCAGCTGAGACCGCCATGGTTGGTCCCATTGTCGTGTCCCCTGTTGTCTTCTACTGGGGGAAAATGCGCTTTCGTCGTGTCCCGTGATTCGGTGGCTCCATTGTCCCCACGCCGTTTATCTCCCCAGCTCAAAGCTGAAGAACCCCAATTCTTGAAGAAATTCTCAGGCATCCACCGATGGCTGCAAATTTCTCCCTGCTTCAACTGCAGCCCCGGTCCTTCCAGACAAGACGGCTTCCACCCACAAGCAGATTGAAGCTCACACCCTTAACCTTATCTCCATGCCCTTCTAGGCCAAATGGTCTGTTCTCTGCTGTTGTCCTTCCCATTTGAATATCGAGGATTTCTCTTGGGATTTGCTGGTTTCATACTTCCTTCTGAATTGGGTTGCAGGAAGTGCAAGGACTTCCGCAATCGTCTGCGCCTCCACAAATGGAAGAGGGCCTGAATCAGCTGACTCCGCCGTGAAGGACGTTGAGCGGCTACTAGAAGAGAAGCGACGGGCTGAGCTTTCTGCCAGGATTGCTTCCGGGGATTTCACAGTCGAACGTTCAGGGTATAACATTCTTCAGGGATCTCTAGCAATCTAAATAAGAAGTTTTGTCGTTAGTTCTCCAAAATTACGTGTAAACAGGATTTCATGTGAACGTTTCTTTCCTTAAATTTTGGAAAGTCCCATCTGGGCATTTTTGGAATTGGCATGATCTTGAATATATAAGTTAGTGTATGACATCTGAGTGACAGCGCAATATCAATGGTGCTAGATTCTAGGGAAAAGATATTTTTTGACCCTAGTTGAATGCTTAAGCAGTAAATTATGGTCAAATTTTAGTTTAAATTAATTCCCAGGATCCACACAATTTTCAATATCAAACTTGTGTATGTGGATTGATATTGATTTTCTGGCTTTTCTCTGTAGAAGATTTCTGGCTTCCCTGAGAGATTGGCTGTCGAATTTGGGGATTCCGGTTGAGGTTCTGGACGTTCTCTTTAATTGGGTTGATGGCAGCAAGGATTATCCGAAGATTCCGGAAGCCAAAGGTGCCATAAGTGCCATTCGCAATGAGCCCTTCTTCATTCCACTTTACGAGCTCTACCTCACCTATGGTGGAATTTTTCGGCTAACCTTTGGCCCCAAGGTCCCTTCTTTTGATGTACATTGTGTTTTTCTCGTGCCTACCTATCAACTGCATACTTGACATTTGTTTCAATATTGGTTGGTTTCATGATGCAGTCGTTCTTGATAGTTTCCGACCCTTCTATTGCTAAACATATATTGAAGGACAACTCAAAATCTTATTCAAAGGTAATAATTGTTGGCTGATCATTCAGCAAATAATCTTCTTTCTCATCAGTAGCCTGTAAAATCTATCAGTGATTGGAGGGGTTGCAACAGCTATCTTCATTTCGTAAAATCAATGATCAGGGCATCTTGGGAGAGATTTTGGATTTTGTAATGGGAAAGGGACTTATACCGGCGGATGGAGAAATATGGAGAGTTCGAAGACGTGCCATAGTTCCTGCTCTGCATCAGAAGGTACTGGACTTTTGAATGGTCTAGCCTGCAAATCTCTGTTTTTGTCATGATTAAAAACTTTATTTTTTCTTCTGTTAATTTTAGTATGTAGCAGCAATGGTAAATTTGTTTGGACAAGCATCGGATAGGCTATGCCAAAAGCTCGATGCCGCCGCTTCTGATGGTGAAGATGTAGAGATGGAGTCTCTGTTTTCCCGTCTGACATTGGACATAATTGGAAAGGCAGTTTTCAATTATGATTTTGATTCGTTGACCAATGATACTGGGATTGTAGAGGTACTACTTGTAATTTTAGGAAGTCCTCCTCTAACTCTGCCCTCTTTTGTGATATACCTTACATTTCGGCTTTCTTGAAATTCTGCATCAAGATAGGCTGTATACACTGTTCTACGGGAGGCAGAAGATCGTAGTGTTGCACCAATTCCAATTTGGGAAATCCCAATATGGAAGGACATCTCTCCAAGGCAAAAGAAAGTTAATGCAGCTCTAAAATTAGTGAATGAAACTCTTGATGGTCTAATTGCGATATGCAAGGTAACTTCTCTCTGTCTTATTTATAGATATAGGTTCTACTTGTTGGCTAAGAGGACTAATATTTCTTGTTCCTTGCAATTGCAGAGGATGGTAGAGCAAGAAGATTTGCAGTTTCATGAAGAATATATGAATGATAAGGATCCTAGTATTCTGCACTTTCTCTTGGCGTCTGGAGATGACGTATGTCATACTAACCTCAGATATATTGATTGCTTGCTAAAACGGAGTAATGATTTTCTAGTTGTTCCATCCATTTCTTTTAAGGTCTCAAGCAAGCAACTCCGAGATGACTTGATGACAATGCTCATAGCTGGACATGAAACCTCTGCTGCTGTCTTAACCTGGACATTTTATCTTCTTTCCAAGGTATAGTGCTGAGCTCAATTTTCTTAATGTTAGGCAAATCATTACATCTAGAAGGTCAGGATTCGTACTGATGATAAAATTGGCATCAATACAACCAGAAATTTGGACAGCATTTCATCTGAACCCTCAATACTCGGGCTTACTTTATGCTGTCCATACTTGCAGGAACCTAGTGTCATGGCAAAGCTACAAAATGAGGTAACTTTGATTTCTTATATAGTTTTCAAATGACTGTATATGACATATGATTTGCACGGCATCCTCAGCAGTTACTTGTACTATCTCTTTTCAAAATCTAACTTCCGATTATGGCAACAGATATTCCTCTTCTGATCATGGGTTCTGTTATATTCTGTTAAATATATGCTTTTACCTGTCTCACTCCAGATAATGACTACACAAAAACATTGATGCTTTTACCTCTTGATAATACTAGGTTGATTCTATTTTGGGTGACCGATATCCAACCATTGAAGATATGAAGAAACTCAAGTACACGACCCGTGTTATTAATGAAGTAATAACAATATCACTGTGTCCACATTTTGAAAGTTGTAGTGGAGGCATCGAGTGCCTCTTTTTGGTTTGTAAATGAGGCATTGATTTCTTTTCAGAGGTTTTGATAATCCTTTTTCTGTTCTTCAGTCATTGAGGCTCTACCCTCAACCACCTGTTCTAATTCGCCGATCGATGGAGAATGATGTCCTTGGAAAATACCTTATAAGGAGGTGAAGCTTCATTAGTGCCATTTTTTTTCTCTTCACAACTTTTCCTGTCTCTGTGCTAGAGAAAACCACTCTATCAAATAATTAGTTTTTTTACACTATTAAATGGTTATGATGATACCAAATTGTTGGTCTAACAAGGGGTGAAGATATATTCATCTCAGTCTGGAATTTACACCGGAGTCCACATCTGTGGGATGAACCGGAGAATTTCAATCCTGAAAGATGGCCATTAGACGGACCCAACCCAAATGAGACCAACCAAAATTTCTGGTGCGTAAGCTCTCTTTTCATTTCCTTGACAGATTTGAATTTAGAAGACAGCTTCTTTTCCTGTATAAGATCAACCCTTATGAAAGTAGCCAGAGAGAAAAAAAGGTTGATCTTGGTAACAGTGTATTTGTTAGTTCCTTGATTAAATTCCTCTGGCTCATGCCACTTCTGGTTATCACTGCTATATATAGTTCCTTAACACCATTTAGTTCGTAATTTCAGTTACTTGCCATTTGGTGGAGGACCTAGGAAATGTGTTGGAGACATGTTCGCTTCATTTGAGGTAACGCTTTAATTAAATCATGATGTTCCTGAAGCAGGAGCCATCCAAGATTTCTCTGCTTGTGTATCAGCATTTTTTACTTTTTCTTTCCTGCAGACTGTAGTAGCCGTTGCAATGCTTGTGCGAAGATTTAATTTTCAGATGGCACTTGGAGCACCTCCTGTGAGTAATTAGTAGCAATCCATGGAAGGACTCTCTCTCTCTCTCTGTCTCTCTGTATTTGTGTTTTCTTTTCCATAAAAAAACATCATGTATACTAATCTGAGAACAAAAATCCAGGTAAACATGACCACTGGAGCAACAATCCACACAACTGAAGGATTAAAAATGACAGTTACACGAAGAACAAAGCCTCCTGTTCTACCAACATTAGAGATGCCAGCGCTGAACATGAATGGCTCCATGGGCAAACCTGAAGATGGTTCCTTGCTTTCTCAGGAAGGTGAAGTTTCTTCTGCCCATTCCTAATTGTTTGCCTCCTGCCAAATATTGGTAGGCTACTTTGTATAATAAGGATGAAACGTACAGAAAGCACAATGTAGGAATTTTCTAGTTTTGAAATGTAGCTGCCGTATCTGTCATCTATTCAGGTTCTCAACAATAGAATTATCATTGTGATATTGAAACACCACACCCCAAAAAAAAAAAAGAATTATCATTGTGATGGGAGATCATAAACAATCTGTTGGAGAAATCTGTCAGACTTTGCCTTTCTTATTGTCTATGTCTTTAGTATCGTCAGTATCTTGAGCAAATCATAATAAATTGATACACACTAGTATGCTGATAGTGCCGCATATCCTATGGAATGAAAGCACATGGCCAGTGCTTGGTGGGTAAATTCCTCAGAAAATTATGAGCAACCATTGAAAGTCGTCTTGAGGAATCGTAAGCCCATTCTTAGATGGAAATGGCTTCTAAAAGGCTTTCACTGCTCCATTAACCTCGTCTTCATTTTCCACGGCTTTCTGTCAGCTCAATGGATCTCTCTTTCACCAGCAATAAACTTGTAAGAAAGTGATCACATTCTGAGATGTGATGTTAGATACCGTAGGATTTTATGCAGTTAAGCAGCCCGGAATGTTGATATATAATCTCAGGAAAGAAGAATCTAAATTGTTAATGCTGTCAACATCTTCCCGGCAGTCATTTAGAACTTAAAGTTTGGGCTCTATAATAGCATAACCTCCATCCGAATTGACCCACACTTCTCCCCGAAAGGGGTATGACTATGTTGATACATTGTCTAAATCCTTAAGGTGGAAAGATGAAGAGCAGAGATGTACAACAAGAAATGGATTTGGCCTCTCAACCAAGTTGGCATTGTTCAATTTGCGAACATGTGAAGGAAATTGTCCAGCATTTCCTAGTAGAACTACCCCTTATAAGGTTCAAGCCATTTTCCCAGTAGAATCCCTTTTAAGGTTCGAGTCACTAATCAAGGTTTTTGGGTTTATTTGATGAAAAAGATAATCATCAATTTGAAGGCCATAGTAGTTTGCGAAAAGCAGGTTTATCTATGCGAAGCTCACACACCAATTGCCATGCATGCATTTGGCATGAAACTATCCTTCGAATGTCAAAGGATGAAACACTTCAGAGATAGAAGGATAAGCAGAGAAAAGCTGTTCTTTAGTCACGGTATGATATCAAGAGAAGGATGAGTTCCAAAAGCTATTTGGACGGATTGATATAAACGAAGCAGCAGCTCTATGCCTAGCAGCTGCATTATAGAATTTATTTGCTAGAAAAAAGGTATGGAGAGAGAGGGGAGCCTAGAGACAACTATGAAGCATTGATGAGGTTGAACTATCAGGACCATGTGGTGATTATTGCAGATTCTATCTCCATGGCGAAAGAGTCTTCATCGACTGGTTCTTGGTGAATTCCATCACTATACTGGAATGATTCATCTCCCACTGAGTGAACCTCTTGACAGATTTTGGAGACTCTCCGTGAGTTCATCAGACCTTCCAGCTCCATCACTACTTCTTTCATCGTAGGCCTCCTTTTCCCGTTCAATCTCAAACATCTCATTGCGAGCATTGCTATGGCCACAACATCATCCTCTCTTGCTTCATTTGCAACCCGAGGATCTAACGTCTCCTGAAGACGGTTTTCTCGTGCCATTGACATGAAGTTTGCGACTGAATTTGTCTCATCTTCTCCTCTGGTGAATGAGACTGGCCTTTCTCCTGTAAGGAGCTCGACGAGAACAACTCCGAAGCTGTAGACATCACTTCTGTCTGTGTACTGGCTCGTCTGGAAGTACTCAGGATCCAAGTAACCGAATGTACCCTGAACTACCGTTGTCAAGTGGGTTTTATCATATGGAACTGACCTTGAAGTACCGAAATCAGAAACTTTCGCAGCAAACTTCTCGTCAAGGAGTATGTTGGAAGGTTTAATGTCACGATGAAATATGGGAACCGAAGCAGCAGAGTGCATGTAAGCGACTGCTCCTGCCACCTCGCATGCGACTCGAAACCTGTCTTCCCAAGGAAGTGAAGCATTGTGGTCTTGGTGGATATGGTGTGATAATGTTCCATTTGAGATAAATTCGTAGACAAGTATTGGAACGTCAGACTCGAGGCAACATCCTAAAAGATGTACAATGTTCCGATGATTTACTTGCGACAGAGTGACCACTTCATTCATGAATTGCTCCATTCGGCCTATGTCGATAGCTTTGGATCTTTTAACGGCAACTACTGTGCCATCTTCCAGCATTCCCTTGTAAACCATGCCAAAGCCTCCCTCTCCAAGAAATCGGCTTCTATTATAGTTGTCTGTTGCTCTTTCAATCTCCTCTTCTGTAAAAATTCTTGCTTTGTTGCCACTCCCGGAGGAGGATAATTTCTGTTGTAACAGAAGGCCACCATTTTGCTCAAACAATTTCTTCCTGCGGTTTCTTAATCTTTGCTTCTTAACATACCTGTACAACAGAAAAGCAACAACAAAGAGACACAAACATCCGAAACTGACACCAACACCTGAAACAAGCAAGATATCTGCATCAGAGGTGTGGAAGAGTACCAGAGTTGCTGGGAAAAGGAAATTCCATACGAACAAGAAAGACAACGGCGACATGTAAAAGAGGGGAAGACTGAAAAGCACCACCTCTGGAATTTCATAATCAGAATCCCCACACAATAAGACTGAGCCATGATTATTTAGTTTGACAATAGACGATCTTGTCCTGCATGAACTCTTGCGTGCTAGGAAGGCAACTTGCATGAATTCATTCACAATGCTCAAAGATCCAGCACATGTTCTGGAGTGTCATTCGTGAAGGAGAGACAGTTACCTGTAGAAACGACTAGCCTGACCGGGAACTTTTTACCAGGAGCGTGCGTGCACTGGAAATTCCCCAGGCTGCCAACTCGAAGATAGCCAACTGGGCAGCTGCAGTAAAAACTTCCAGGACTTTCTATGCAATTCTCATTTTTCAGTGGAACGAGAATGGGAGTAGAAGCATAAATGGTTTCGTTGGTTAACATATTTGCCTTCATCAATGTCTCTTTGCTGACCCCGAATCTTGCCCCTATCTCCTCAAGAGTGTCTCCTCGTGTCACCATGTAAGTAACCAAGATGATGACTTCACTCTTCACCTGGTTTGTGCTCGGGCAAGCACATCTCAGGGGGATCACCAGATTGTTGCCAATCAAGAGATTTGTTGGACGGTAGTAATTTTGGACTTCGATGGACTTATAACAAGTGGTGAGACCTTGATACGTATCTTTTGCAATTGAAAAGTATGTATCCCCGCTGACAAGGGTGTACCTGGCGTTGTGCTGTTGTATGCTCCCAGAGCACAGACAGGAAACCGGAACCATAACCAGATAACCGGAAGGAATTGAGCTGTTGATGGAAGAGAAGTTGTTGAACGAGGCTATACTGGATGGCTCGGAGTCAAGGAGATCAGCTATGCTGGAGGGAGTATCATAACGTGGCACAGATCGGAAGGTGACAAAAGACAAGCATTGGGATTGGGGTCCATTGCAGACGTAACCGTTCCAACCCAGTGAATCAGACGAGCATTGGGCACCATTTTCACCACCGATGTACGCCTGTTGACAGCTGGAAGGACGATGAAGAACTGACATGAAGACGAAGGTTAACGGAATAACCGAGATGGCCGAGAGCTTCATCGGTCCCTTGCTTCCAAAAGCAAAAAATGTGCCTTGGTGCAAAGAATTGCAGGATCCTTGCGTATGAATGAATGCCTGTTTATCTTTCTTGTGCTATTTTGAGGCACCATTACAACATAGGAGGAGAGAAAGTACCTGGAAGGTGACTCACGGCAGTCAAAATTCCACCAGGACATGGGGCAGTTGATTTTCCATGAGAAACGCGGCGGCTAATAATAAATTTTCTACGATAAGTAGTGACAGGTCGGTCTGAATTTTCCATTCGTACCGCCATAGCTAGTCGGTTTTGTTGAATCATCCATGTTTGTTGGACTTCCTCCAAACTGCTGTGAGGTATACTGCAGCGAGGCGACAATTGCTCATGTTTTACCAGTAAACAGGACTGCAGAAGTTGTCAAACGCCCAAGAGAAATTAACCGGCAAAAAATCAAAATTGATATAACTGAGAACTTGTGGAATCTGGTGGGCTAGGCTAATCTTCCCCTTAAATAAATTCCAATAGGCTGATTGCTGCACGCACAGTAATATCTATTATTTAATATTAACATAAATTGGTTGAGATTGTTCAATATTTTTTTATTTAAATAATATATCAACTCGAGTACTATGAATGAATATAATTTACGTTGAGAGTTTATATAGGGAATTCTCATTCCACCAACATGATAAACAAACCTAATCCGATATAATATGGATATGAATTCTTTCTTGTGTAATTAAGTTAAAAATACGAAATGAAAGATGGCAGTTCTCGTTCTCGTTTTATTCCTTTCGATCTTATCGCACCAAACATATTGTAACATAGTAGTTCGATAGATTCTTCTATGAAATTCGCTAGTTAAATAATTTCTCGAAATCTCAAAGCAACCACTAATTCACCATCTCGAAAACAAAATATTTTTCCTAAAATGATTCACCTACCTCATTTTAAGCAATGAAATAAAGGGGACACAAAACTAAGTCATAATACTTGGGTACAGTCAACTATAGTTAACTTCGTGCCTTGAACGGTATAAAAATCAATCACGAGAGTCATTTGCTCAACCACCCTTTGTAATATACAATTAAAAAAAAAGACCATATGTGCGTACCTGACACGATCATGACTAATCTCAAGTTTATTTAAAGAAATAGAGTGTGTAGAATATGTGAATTCAAGAACTGATGCCAGGAACTGATACCCATCACTTAAAAGTGTTAGTTTGGATTACTCAGAGGTCATGAAACTGTTTCTCTGAACCAAGATTGCACGAAAGGATAAACTTCCCAGAGATAGAAGGATAAGCAGAGCAGAGTCGACCCTCCACCCTCCAGCATATATTGCAAGAAAGAGCCCAGCAGCATTACAGCACCTATTAGTCCTGTTATACCAGTGAACTGGAGTAAACAGCAGAAGATGTCAGAGTACATCTGATGATCTTGTAAGAAAATAAACAGGCCTGAAGCAAATCGGATCACAATTTGCAGAGCCATCCAATACAAAAGCACAGATCCCCCAAACTGTTCAATAGCTTTTAGGATATAGAACAACCATAAAGCACGCTAATTGTGTTACAGAAACAGCTGGGAAAATATGATGTTGTTTACATTGTCGTGCTCAAGTCCTATTCAATGAATCATCTGTAATGTCACAAACAGGAAATAATTCCCACATTTTTTCCAGTATGACCACAGTCGGCCCAACTCTCACACTCTTACATTCGATGAAACTCTTTGAAAAGGCACCATGGTTCTACCATGCTGTTACACAGTTTTACTTTCTTTTGGGGGCGAATCTCATTCCCCCGAATGACAAGAATGCTCTTCCAGGACAACTCCCTCACTTCCAAGACACTCGCCTCCATTTCCCCGTCACAGCCTCCACTGCAGAAGAACTCGCCCAATCCTGTCTCCAACCGTCTTCCCTCTTGTCTGGGTACCTGTCCCAGCCTTCACCACAATCATCTTGCAACTACAGATCATTATTGCAGTGGGGCAACCCAACCGGGTTCGGCGACTGGATCCTGCCCTCTCCTCGTTCATCTTCTAGCAACTGCAGTGTCACGACCCGGAATTTTGACAGAATTTCTCCTTATTTTCATACAAACCCAAAATTTCCAACATGTTATATAACATGATATTTAACATATCCGGTAACAGCTTTCCACAATCTATATGTTTTTTACCATTTCACAGCAACACACATTTCAACCCATAGCTATTGTCAACCGTTCCAGCTCGTAACATCATATACAGAACTATGCACAATTTCTACACGTACTCTATCTACGGTTCGCCCTAGTTGATCCCCGAATCAAATTTGGCGATTCCGCTCAGCTGAGTGTCTTCCCTATTTGAAAAAAAAAAAAACATTTGCAAAGAAGTATGAGTTATAACTTAGTGAATACATAATTCAATAGTGAAATAACATTAGTTTAAGTATAGGTTTTACATAATTGTATCAATTTTACTAGTTAGTCAAATATCGAGGATATGTGGTTATTAGCAACCTAACTAACTCCATACAACCCACATGATGCAATGCATGTAAATATTCATGTCAAACAATAACCATTTGGTCGCACTACCTCTACGACAGAGTTATGGCGGTACCAATATTCCTCTCTCCCCAAACGGTACCATGACCTCGCATCTCAATCAATCTCATAATGTTCTCCTTTCCGTGCCATTCCCTTCACACGCAATCGTAGGGGCCGCCTATTATCCTCCGGTAGTAAGAGTAGATCCGTCGTTCTCAAGTCTCTCTTTTTTCTTACCTCTCTCCTCTGGTCTTTGTTTTTTTGACCGAGTCCAAAAAGGGAGTCACATCACATATTCCGCTGGGGTCACAAAGTCAGCGTTGCTCATGTCCTATGTTTATATCCCGTCGGGAACTCACAGTAAATCAGTAAGGCCCATTTATATTCCGCCAGCTTAACGGTCACCATGGTTATGTATAAACAAAGACAATAATGTAGATCATGTATGCATGTATGCATGTCCGACTACTACTAGTACTTATCCTTTTTCTATTCTCTTTGTCACTTATTTAAAATATATGTACTCGTTAGAAACGACAATTACTTAGATATAACAAATAATTATTTCGTAATTTATATTTACTAATTACTAATCATAGACATCACATTCCACAATAAAAAAATGTACTCACTGCCCCTTAATTGACTAATCACAATGCGGGATCTTCGGGGTGGGTATCTCGGGTCTCTTCGGTACCTATCATTTGATTTATAGTAAAATTAATACATATCATATAATAATAATTTATATATTAACTAAATAAATAATCTTATCACAAATATAAATGATTTACACCCTACATAAACCCAACTTTGTGACTATCTTCCATAGATATATATATACATATATATATAAGACTAAAATGGTTCCCAAACTCATTATTTATATATATATGTACATTATTATTATTATTATATTTTCTCTCTTTTTTTTTTTCCTTCTTCGTCCCCGTTCCTTCAATTCCTTTTCTATTTCTTTTTTTCTTCTCTTCCCTTCTTCGTCCCCGTTCCTTCAATTCTTTTTCTATTTCTTTTTTTTCTTCTCTTCTCTTCTTCGTCCGGTTCCTTTCTTTCTTTCTTTTTATTTTTTTTATTTTCCACTTCCAAAATCAATTTCCTCCTAAACCCCTTTCCTTTCCCTTCTCTTCCCTTCTTCATTCATTCCGTTACTTTCTTTCTTTCTTTTCCTTTCCATTTTTCTCTGCCAACGAGTTTCGTAGCTTGAGGTCCATTGAACTCCATGTTCACATCTCCACCCACCACCATATAACGAAAGAAAACTCCCTATAGTCAAATCTATCGACTCCCTCCTACACCCCTTGGTTGAAATACTAAACATACTCAAGTTCAAACTAAAAAAGACCACAACAAATTTAGCTTCACTTACCTTAAATCTACAAAATACAAGCTAAAGCCTCTTCCCTTTTACTTCGATATGTTCTCCTTAGCTGTCTGTTAGCTTTCCCTCTCGCATGAAATGGGAACTGTGGAGAAGATTGGGGAAAAAAGGAGGAAGACCAAGGGTGGACTCGTGGTTACAGGGGAATTAATTTGGGAGGTGTGGACAGGTGACTAACGGGGATTTAATATAGAAAAAGGGAAAGTAGATTTATGGGTACTTAAAGTCCCCCTTTTCTTTTCTTTTCTTTTTTTTTTCACGACTCACACATGTTTTCATTGATGGAGGTCTCAAGATACGAATTCGTTGATCTCCAGCTGATTAAGGATGACTTAATCGGAATTTCAAACCTGTAGATTGAAGTTTTCTCTCCAATCAGTCAAAGGCTTTGCGGGCATGCTAAGTTCTATTTAATGGTATCGATTTTATCTCGTGAATAATTTCCATAGTAAGATTAAAAAGATTTAGGCTTTCAGAAGATTATTGTCACGACCCGAAAATTCGGCAGAGTTTCCCATGTATTTTGAACTAACCAGGAATGCAAAATCTGCTATAGAACAGCTCAACACGCAAAATCCAGTCACACCCATCCACAACCATTTCCCAAACCATAGTTATCAACCACAAAATATTCAGGCCGTGACATATGATCACACTATACAGGACTTCTATACATACCCTATCAAAATAAACTTATCCTAGTTGATCCCCGAATCTACTTGGGCGGCTCCACATGGCTGAGTGTCTCCTCTATCTGTAGAAAACAATTTGCAGAGAGTATGAGCTGCAACTCAGTGAATACAAAATTCCAGAGTGGAATAACATTATGGCTCACATTTCGGTCCTTTCACGACTGTATCAACTTACACAATTATATACCATGGACATAGGGTCGTTGGCACCTTGACCAACTTCACATGACCCACCTAATGCAATGCATGTAACAAGCATGTCAAACAATAACCATGGGGTCGCATTACCTCTGCGACAGAGTTATGGCGGGACCGTTACTGCTCCTCTCCCCAAACGGTACCGTGACCCCGCACCTCAATCAATTCCTGGAATTCTACTTCCCGTGCCCTTTCCCTTCGCACGCATGCGGGGGCCGCCTATTAACCTCTGGCGGTAAGAGTGGACCCGTCGTCCTCAAGTCTCTCTCTTTTTCTTACCTCTCCTCTCTGGTCTTTGTTTTTCCCGACAGGGTCCGTGGGGAGTCAACTCACATTTTCCGCTGGGGTCACAGAGCCAGCATCACTCGTGTTCCATGTTTATATCCCGCCGGGAACCCGCGGTAGTTCAGTAAGGCCCATTTCTATTCCGCCGGCTTACAAGCACAAACAATATGCAGATCATGAATGAATGTATGCATGCCCACTACCGGTATCACACATATATCTAACGGCTACTCAATTCTAGACTATGTCTAATATATATATACCAAACACGAACAGATCATTCCACAATGGAAGAATGTACTCACAACCCCTTAGTTGACCAAATCACAAGGTAGGATCCTCTAGGTGTTGATCCCGGTTCTCTTCAGCACCTATCATATCACCCACAATGGGGTCAATATACGCAAATGCATCAGTAAATTATCCTCACCTATCATATTCAAGTAAAATGTATTCTAGTGAGTTAAGGAAAAACTTCTAAGGATTTGAGAGAGCATAGGACTGTTCCACCGACTGATCTAAAGAGAAGAGTCCCTCCTCGGCATCCCACACTGCTGTTATTCCCTTCTCCCCTCACCCGCGTCTACTCCCAGCCACACAGAGGACAGAAAGCCCTTAAGCAGAGACGAAACAACCACACTAGCAGCACGCACTACGCTTCTCAGCTGGCATCAACTCGAACCCTAACAGTTAGAGAAACTCAAACTCCCAGCAATAACACATAGATTTCAGCCATAGCGATTCCCGGACGACAACTCAGCAACAACCTAAGGAGGGTTCGAGTAACTGAGATTCTCACCTCAACGCCCGAAGTCGACAGTAGGGCAGTGGAGTCTAGAAACCAAGTCTTGTCAGCAGAAAATCTCCTCCTCTCGGGCTCGATTTGCTCCCACAGCAGGCAGATGAAGATGGAGACGGATTGGAAATCAGAACCCTAGTTAGCCCTAATTTTCTTCTCTCTCTCGCGCGGCAGGGGGGGGGGAAAACTGACAATGAAGACAACGAAGGGGGGGAAGGGGAGAAGAAAAAGTGGACGGGCTGATGGGCCAGCTAAATGGGTGGGCTCTCCTTGGGCCCAAGCCCGTGGGCTCACAATTATTGGGAAAGCTTATCTGGGTGCAAAAAAATTGGACTTTCGAGGGATTAGAAGCCAGATCTCATAAAAAAAAATGCCACTTTGGAAATGACTTCGCATTTTTTTCCCATCAAATTGGACAGGTTGCTGATTTGTGTCACAGCTTCATTAGCACTTTCTGTCCTCGTACCGGGAAGTTCTGTGCTTCTACAAATCCAATAATGATTGAATTTACTTGGGACATTAACAACCCCAAATCTTTCAATTTCTGAATGTCTTGCTCTGTTAATCAAGAGTCCATTTAAAGATGGCTTACTTTGTTATGTAGCAGACGCTGACAATTATGTAAGTCAGTGATCGTTTTAAACTTTTCCTTCACTGCAATAGAGCTTTTCTCTGCAAAATTGGACTGGGAAGAGGAAGAAGTTGAATCGTACTGCAAAGTTCACGAAGTTCTCGGGCTCGACTTTGAGGCCCATGGAACATTGAACAGCATCAACAGTACAGTTGTTCAATGATAGATTATTGCTCTCGGAAACTAATGTATCTGCCTTCTGCTGAGGAAGAAGTTGTGAAAATCGGTTGTTAATAGTTTGACCAATAGCAGCAAAACTGGGATTCGAGTGCTTAATTCGATGACACGGGAGCTCATCTTAACTTGATGATGCTATGAAAGCGGTTCTGAAGAACTTGCAGGAAGATAAACAGATCTGAACAATTACTCATCCTAATTTGCGAAATGAGCTGATGCAAAAGCAAAAATTCACTGGACCGTTCAACAGATCTTAGGATATAGGACAAGCATAAAACAAGGCTATTGCTATTACAAAAACATTCAGGAAAATGAGATAGTGTGTGCATTTGCATGCTCATGTCCTTTGTCATAAATCAACTTTGAGGCCACAGACAGGAAATAATTCACAAACTTGTCTCTGGTGAGATCACACCATGGTTGGTCCATCTCTGACACTCGCAAATTTCATGAAACTCTTCCAGAAAGGCACCATGATCCATGCCTCTCCATGGTGCTGCTACATGGTTTCACTTTCGTTAGGGCGAATCTCAATCCCCTGAATGATAAGACCTCCCTTCCACCACAGCCGCTTCACTTCCGACGCACTCACTTCCATTTCTCTATCACAGCCTCCCTCGCAGAAGAACGCGCCAAGCCCAATCTCCAACCAAACGTCTCCCCTCTCCTTTGGGTGTCTGTCCCTGCCTTCTTCACGTGCATCTTGAAACCAAACCAGGTTCGGCGGCTGGATTATGCCTTCTGGGCGTCCATCTCGCAATTGCAGGCCACGATTGCGGAGGGGCAAACACTCCTTGTATTCTCTAGATAAACAGTTCGCTCGGTAGCTTCACCATTGACAAGTCCGACTTTGACCTCTATAGGCTGGTTCGCGAATCCATGCGTACCTGGGGTGCATCTGAACGCAAGGTTTGCTGCGTACTATGTTGATGGGGATAGCATACGTAGTGATTGCCAAAGAAAGGGAAAAAGATTGGTCAACTACGTAACGATCAGCTAATCGAGAGGCTCACGGATGAGAATTTGAAGAAACCAATGTTATTGAAGTAAAACGGGTTCGCTTTTCTCTGCCGGTGAATTAACATCGACAAGGTCATCAAGATCATCAAGAAAGGCAAAGCGTTGCCTGGGAAAGGAGTCTAATGCAGGGATGGATTTAGTGGGGCGCGGGGCAATTGGCCTCTAAACTCTAAACTCCGGGAAACCATGAAAGTTTATGCAAATTTTACTTATTTTCATAAATTTTTTTGATAGGTTTTGGTAGGTTATTATGTCCCCTAGATTCATTATAATACTCACCCGTCCCGTCTAATGGTACTATGGATCAAAGACAATATCTTGATAACTGAGTCTGAGAGTGAGATTAGCGAGCGATGCAAGTGAAAAACCAAGTCAGCGGTCTCACCATTTTGCCGCCGTGGAGGAGGATGAGGCAGTTGCACAGGCTGAAGTAGAGCTGCTTCAGGGAAGAGATTTGTGGCTGAGGAGGAGAAGTACTGGATGCTGGGGAAAGGATGGAGTTGATGTCCGGCAGCAGGAAACGAGCCCGGACCGAGTCCGAGTCAGCGATCGTCTTGAACAACGAGGAGACCACACTGAGCCGGCATGCGTCTTGGGGGCTGGTGAGGGCAACGACTTCGGACGTGCACTCTGCCGGAAGCATGGAGAAATCAACTCGGTCTCGCCTCCCGCTTTCGTCTTCCATCTCCATCTCCCAAACTCTCTAGCTTCTACTCCCCCTCTCAACAGGCTTCAGTTCAGCGTTCAAGATTGGGAATCAACGCATGCATGCAACTCTACTACGACACATATATCTACATAAATACACATATCTACGTTGTGTCTATACATCCTTCGAAGTTAAGTTCTGGGCTAGGAATGGCAGTTTCGACTCGGGCCACGCGTTTTGAACTGAGCCTGGCTTGCCCAAATCCAATCGGGTCAAGCTTTTGCTTCTAATCTGGCCCAACCTGCCCCGACCCATCTGCATATATGCCATTTGCGCTTTTAGTTAAATGATGAATCGATCTCTAATCAAGATTGGAAAGTCCAAATTATAGGTAGAATTCCACTCGTACTCATCAATCTGACAATTAAAAAAAAGTGATAGGTCGGGCATAGAGCACCCGATAGAGACATTTTCATTTGTTTTATTTCAGAATCCTGACGACCATGTTCTCATCAGTGGAGGTCTCAAGGTACTGACTGCTAGATCTTCAGCTGATTGAGGTGCTTAATCAGAACTCCAGCGAAGTTCTCTCTGCAGTTAGCCAGAGGCTTTAATGGGTACTCCCAGACTTGCCTGACACGGTTCGCTACCTTACGGGCCACGCTTCTCAGGGACATTCAAGAAGAAGTTCCAGATATGACTGAGGAATAACCAAAGAAATATATTGTACTACACACTACCTAGGACATTTATCCGCCACATACATCTATACCGTACGAACACGGACATGTTCTGCCAGCCCATCCGCTACCACTTAGAATGAAGTGTGTTTGCTCCTTGCAGTTTCGGATTGATTCATCTACTCGGTGAAAATTTTCATTTTTCAAAGAATTATCTTCGAAGAAAAGGAATTTTCGGAGAGTGGAATCAAGTAAACGCTAATAATATTTGATCGCATATTGTTGGTGGGAATTGTTACGTATATAATATTTATTTATTGATATTCGGAATATCAACACAAGCCTCCATTATTGTTTGCCAGCGAAGCAATAACGCTGCAATTCCCACGGCTTCAATCTTGTTCCTCTTCGTCTCCTCCGCAGATCGACCATTCCTTTTGCCAATCCCCGGGAGGGGTTAGTTCCATGATCTTCCTCTTGGTAAGATTTCCACATTTTTCATCCCGACGTGGCTGCTTCATTTCGACCCAGATTAGCTATTAATCTTGATTTCCAAGATAATCTGTTCATGATTACGCTCAAGTCACTCCTGCCGCAGTTGCTTTGCTTGGGTTTCATTCTTGATATTTTAATTACGCAAAAGATGCAGCCTTTCGATGGCAGGGACAGAAAGTTGGGAAATTGATCACTCTGCTTTAGCACTAATGCTCGAGTTAGTGATGTCTGTGCAGGCGATTTCGGTGTTGGGGTTCCGCAGAGTCGACAAATGCCTCGGTATCAGTTGACTGACTCAGTAATCGAGAAGCGAATCTCAGAATAGTGTGATTGAGTGCCTTAGTCTCGTGTCAGTGTGATCAACTCTTCTCTTTTCAAGGAATATTGGGATTGCGTTATGGTTTTGGTGCGCTGATGGGTGCTCTAACAATTTTAGGGGCGAAGGAGAAGCTCATAATGGCTCCTATTTTCTTCTATATTATCGCTTTTCTTTGCACTGCTGGGGCCACTGGCTTGGCGATTTGGCATATATACATGCATCTCGTGAATTACACTGAGCCTACTTACCAGAGACACATTGTGCGCATTATCTTCATGGTTCCTGTGAGTACTTCGCCATGCAAGACTTGAATTCTGCAGAAAGCTGGCCTCTTTAGTTGGGTATTCGATTGAGCTGAATTGGCAACTGACATCACATATCTGTAATTGAGATAGACCCTATCGAATTAAAACAACTTATTGTTGATTCTTGGGTAATCCTCAGTTCTGTTCTTAAAGATCTTCTTATTGTTCATGTCAGTTATTTATTGCTATCTTTGACAGGTGTATGCATTGATGTCTTTCTTGTCCCTTGTACTGAATGACAGTTCAATTTATTTCAATTCCATCAGAGAAATGTAAGTGCACAGAACCCTGTTCATATGTTTATTATAAAAGGCCTTTTCTTAAAAATCTAATTTGCTCTTTTTGAAAACCTTTTTCCCCAAAAAATCATACTTTTTGCAGTGTAAGTCTACCTTTTATTCTTCAATTAATACACCCAGTTTCTATTTTCAACGTTTTCAGATATGAAGCTTGGGTTATCTATAATTTTCTGTCTCTCTGCCTTGCCTGGGTTGGCGGGCCCGGAGCTGTGGTGTTGAGTTTAAGTGGTCGTGTCATGAAGCCATCATGGTTCCTAATGACATGTTGCGTACCTCCTATACCATTGGATGGGTAAGAGTAGTTGATTAGACTGTAGTCGTCTTTTTGGGCAAGTTTCCTCTTTTTCTTGAATGCTCCATCCGTAAGGCAGTTGATTATTATTATTTCACATTTCTGGAACTTTTGATGCAGGCGTTTCATTAGAAGATGCAAGCAAGGATGTCTGCAGTTTGTGATACTGAAGCCCATTTTAGTTGTTGTTACACTCATACTTTATGCTAAAGGGAAATACCATGATGGAGATTTCAGCCCGAGCCAGTCATACCTCTACCTTACCATCATATACACTATATCATACTCACTGGCACTTTATGCACTGGCGCTGTTCTATGTAGCATGCAGAGATCTGCTTCAACCATTCAATCCAGTTCCAAAATTCGTCATTATAAAATCTGTTGTTTTCTTAACTTATTGGCAGGTAATCTTTATTTTTTCCCCTAATTTGTTGAAATCTGATTTGTGCAGAGACCAGAATTTGGACTCAGTATGTTCCTCTAGCTGTACATTCAACCTCAATTATATCCGCTTCCTTGAGTGACATTCATGTCATTGTCCTACCCATGATTCTTGTGGCATTCATGTCATTATCCTACCATCAATTCTTGTAGGGCGTCTTGGTGTTTCTTGCTGCAAAGTCCAGACTCATTAAAGATGCAGATGAAGCTGCTCGATTTCAGGATTTTATAATTTGTGTCGAGATGCTTATTGCTGCTCTTGGTCATTTATATGCTTTTCCTTACAAAGACTATGCTGGTGCAAATATTGGAGCTTCTCGTGGCTTTACAGCAAGCCTTGCCCATGCCCTGATGTTGAATGATTTTTACAACGACACTGTCCACCAAGTAATACTTGAAGCTTTTTGTTGACTCCTCAAACAAATATTTACCTACTTATTGCTTCTGCTGATGTTTGAATTGTTAATTTTTTGCAGTTTGCACCAACTTATCATGAATATGTGCTCTACAATCACAGTGAGGGTGATGAGGGAACTAGGAAGTATCGATCAAGAACTTTTGTGCCAACTGGGCCAGAGATGGATGCAGTAAGAAGAAACAAACTCATGTTTGGGAATAAGATGGATGAAGTACAACTCTCAAGTCTGTCTTCTTCTGCCACTAGCACTCCCAAGGCTTCCACAGTTGCTCCTAACTCTGATATCATGAAATCTTCCCTGCTTGTTGACATGTCAAACTCTTCCTCTTTGCCTTATGATATGTCACTGATCGATTTAGACATGCTTAGTAATCCAAAGGTTCCTCCTGGCAATCTAACTGGAAAGGGTTGAGAAAGAAAGAACCATGCCTTTTCCCATCTGATGAGGAATGTTAAATGCGATATCAAGGGTGAAACAAGAGGAACTCTTCTTTTAGACCTGGGAATCTATTGTGCTCTAAGAACGTGTCATGTGGCCCTTGCTGGTTTAGGTTCTCTTGGTGGCTGGTTTTGAGTGATGTGCAGTATAGGTGGAAAGAAATTGAATTGCACAGATTGCTGTATTACTAGCCCTGTAATTCGATGCATCAGCTTTATTTTTTCCCAACCATATTCAAAACATTAGTCCTCATGAACGACTTACATGTTACAGAAACCTTTGATGTGTGAGAATTATCTGTTCAAAGCATGAGACATGATCTGTAATTGAGACACAGTACAGCTTGGACTGTACCTTTCAAGGATTCTTTATTCAATTGAAGCCAAATTTTCTGGATTAGTTTTGAACTTATGGCATGTTCAGAGAGGAAAACCACAAGGTTCCTTGACATCATCAACTTGGGAATCATCAGTTAGAGGGGCCTTGTTGTGGATTTGCTTTGAGAGGCCACTTGTTTGACATGATAAACATAACTGACCATATGTTGGATGGGTAGTTTTGACGCTGGAACACTGACCAATTCTTATGCGAGAAGAGGTGACATTAGGTTGGAATCTTGCGAAACGGAAAATTGTACAACCTGAGGAGTTGGTTACAACCACACTTGAGTATCTCATGTCCCATGTGGCTTCTCCTGGTTGTTCCCCATGCTCAGATCCCCCTTTTTTTTACTGCAAAAACAGTCTTTAATGGTCAACTAAATATACCATAAAAGATAGAAATTACAAAGGTGTATGAATCTCCATCAGGCCTATACATGTTACGGTTTTTCCTACCATATGACTGACTCTTCAGGTGGTTGGGGCTGTATGAAACCGAGTATGATGAGAACGACTGGAAATGGTAACTTCTCGAGTGTTCACCTGCCTCAATTGCTCTTCAAGATCTGACTGCGAGCGAAGAGGCCCAGCACGTAAGACCTGACTGCCTTTAGAGGCCCAACCAAGAAATTACTTAGGATTTAGATGTTTACATGAACAGTTCCCTGAAATATTAGCTGATGTCTTGTGCAACGTCGGCAGTATTTGCTAATTTATTTCATGTGAATTATTGATTAAATATATTTATGTCTTAGGATATAATTCACTTGCTGAAGTCTTAACATAGCATAGGTTTTGTCTATATTCGCTTTGACAAACGGAGCATCCCTCTTGCAGTCATATATAATCATCCTCTGCAGCGTAACTTCTCGGATCCACTTCCATAAAACCTCTCTCTCTCTCTCTCTCTCTCTACCCCCCACACTTACCCAGCCACCCCACAACCCACACACCCCCGAGACAAGAGACAGACAAACATAGAGAGCTCTGTATCATGGCCGTGATCGACCAAAGCTTAACGGGTCCCATTCCTATCTTCCGGAGCGACTCCATGGAGCAGCAGAGCTTCCTCAACAGCTACTCGATGATGGAGAAGAGACAGCTCTTCCTCAGGAGCTACCAGTTCAGCAGGAAGAGGACACTCTCCGAGAGGATCAAGAGATCCCTGGTCAGGAGCAAGAGGGTCATATGGCTTCGGCTCCGGCTCCGGTGTGTGAGGAAGATGAGGAAGTTGGTATGGTCAAAGCTATTCAGACTCAGATACGGCTTCCGTCACCGAAGGAGGTACTCGAGGTCCTTCCCTCTCCTCAGCAGCAGCAACAGTTACTACTACTCTTAGTCTTCAGAGTAATGCAGCGGATCTTCCTTTCATTACCATTGCTTCCTTCCTTGTCCTTCTGACTGAAGTATTGCTGTTATAAAGTATTTCTGGCTGATTAGATTAAAATACATGCTGTTAGTTCTAGTGATGGAGTACAAATATTGCCTTCAATTTCCTTGCTTTCTGCATTTTTTTTCTCTTTTGTGGATGTGGATTGCTTCACCTGCAAGCATAAAAGTTGCCTCCTTTATGGGATTGAACACCTTTTCTCTGTGGGGTTCCTTAATTCTTTCCACTTTGAAGAAAAACTGAAAGTTCTCAGCTTGAAATCTCGATGGAATCTTTTTCCCCCCAAATTTCCTCGATCATTTCTCGGCACACTCCTTTACAGATGGAACAGTAATTACGTTGGGTAATTATGTGCTCTGTATCCTGCTGAGAAAGTTAGACATGGATCAAAGTTCAAGAAATCATTCAAGATCTCAAATATTAAAGCGTTTTGGATAACTTTGATTTGTCCTCTTTCGCCAAATACGTTTGATTAGATGAGCTTATTTCTTTATTTGGTCGGCTTACTTCTCATGCCATTCTGCTTAATTAAGAGAAGCTGAGACATGGGCATTGCTCCCCGCAGGCTTCCTTTGCTTGCTCAAACTTCTGAGGCCTATAAATCCAAGAAAACTACGAATAGTGGCAGGACCAGATCAAGGGAAAACTTGAAAATAATAATAATAAATGATCATGAATATAGTATCCGGACTTGGAAGTTGGAACCAGAAGCAAGCAAACTAGCTGTTATCCCCGAATTTTTTTTTTTAAATGGAAAAGTCAAGGGTTTGTGGATTCCCAAGTTTGACTAAGTGACAGGAAAGAGGAGAAGAGTAGAATAGAAGCAGCTATCTCCAAGGAAACCCAATGAAGATGCGTGACTCTTCCTTCACTTTGCATTCCACCATGCCGTCGCTGTTGAATTTGTGTACGCCGCCCTCTTGCCTTACCTCGTCGTACAGCTTGCTCTTCCCCGTTGCCATGTCAACCGCTGAATATTACGAGTCAGCTGAAGATCTCAAAGATCCAGCAATGGGTCAAACATGGGTCCGTATGGAGAGGATCCGAGGGACTCATTGACCTTGAGTATCAACAATTCCATCACTGCTACGGAAACTGTGCACCACCACATGGAAGTTCTTTAGTGGCCAAACAGGAACTCTGTAGTTTAAGCTTGAACCGATCTATCTCTATATTGATATAATAAGATAGGTGGCCCAAAGTCGCATGGGTCAGAGAAACTATCTCCCCTGGGGACGACGGAAGCCCTGGCAGATCGATTGCTGTATACAAGATATTTGATTGAAAATTATTACACCTGTAAGAAATTATTACACCAGCAATACGTTCGAATTTCTGCTGAGTTAATTTATCACGTCATAATAAAATATGAGCAGAATGGTGGGGGCAGATTCAAACTTTGATTCTTCAATCCGCTTCTGTGCGTGAGTGACTGACAAATGCAGGGACAACGGTGGGGTTGTGCATTTACAAATTCGACGCTGACAGGTCCTCCCAATTAATAAATCAATTGTTATTCAGTGATCAAACAATGATGAGAGAATTATGGAAAATTACGCCGGCCCTTGCCCAGCTAATGATAGTAAACAGTTCAGGACCCGTCCCCTTAAGGCGCTGTAGCAGTTTCCGAAAATTGTATCGTCGTCTTACGTGACACATGTCCAGATATAATTCTTCACTTGGTTTGAGGTGAGGTGGTTGTGTATCGCATGGTGTAGTCGACTATTGATGGCCCCGATACGAAGACGAAGCAATGTTTAATGATGTCGAACTTAGTGAACCAGAAACAGTTTCATGATCGATCTTGGACTTCAGCAGAGGCGTTTTCTTGCCCAACTTCACTGCAGAGTCGAGAAAAAGATTGAGCCGCATGTTTAATGGGTCATTCCCTCGCTTCCTGCAATCTTCCGGTGCTCTGTGACGACAAATTGCAAGGAAAATCATCCCGGAGAGGTGAAATGGATGAGATACTTACTGCTCTGGCATACTGTGATAGTCAAGGAGTTGCATTTCGATCCCGAATTAATGCTTTAATCATAATTTTAAAAATTGGACTGAGCTAGCCGGTTTGACTAGAAATCGACCACTCACCTGGTCCGATTTCTAGAATTAATCCCATTACAATTAAAATACAGTCATCTCCGATTGAACCAGCTATTTCCAGTTAGATCAGTGAAAAAATTGGTCGATTTAAAATTTTAAAAATAAAAATATATTATAATGTACTTACTTTATGTTATTACACTTATACTTATATTTTATGTTGAACTTGATGTTAATATAATAACTATATCATATATTTTTATTAGAAATTATTATCAAATTATGGTATTATATTAATTTATTGGTAATATTATACAATTAATATTATTTATTAAATATACAATTCGACTCATTAAACCTCGATTTGACTCATGAATCCATAAATCCACGCCTTAACTGGTTTTCAATCCGATCCGATTTTAAAAACTGTGCATTTAACATCTACCCTCTCCTTCTCTAGTAGGCGTGCAAGAGTATTATTCAATGAACAAATTGCTAGGAGCTGTACACTTCAATAGATATTAAAAGTAGTCGGAGTACAAAAGGTGCAGTTTAGTATCCTGAGATCACTTGCAACTAAGGAATATAAGATTGGTATTTCCCGCACTCCCTTTATTTATTATTTTTTCTGTTCTTCTTCAAGAGTCACATATTCTTTTGTAATTGAAAAAAAAAAGTGGTATTCCTCGAAAATACAAGTTTGTCCCTTTCAATGCCTCAAAAGCACCGGCGTCTACATTGATTGCTATTGCTTGGTGGTGGCCCAATTACTCCATCAATCTCCTTACCAAATCAACCCTCAAAGGCAAAGAGCGTAAGAGCAGGCTATCTGGGCTGCAGTTCTATGTATTCCTGTTGTTTGTCCATATGAAGCATTCAATTTGCCCCAACCATCCAGTCGACTTGTTTTAATCTCCATTGTCACTTGCCAAGACAGTATGATTCTTGTTGTGTAATAAGCTATTATACGACTTGGCAGGCATCTCCTGCAGTTGCTTGCTCAACCTCATGTCCCCACACATACTCAATAACTGGCCCAGTATCCTGCATATCTTGGTGGCTACCTTCTCCAATTTCTTTAGGTGAGACCATGAGTGATCTGGAGCGAACTACGACCACATTGATCAAAAGAAGCCCAATTCCAATAAGATCTTTTGACGTACCCTACTCCCTTTGAAAATAAATTTCAAGTTTAGGCTTTGATAAACTGTAATACCGCATAGGCCTATTAGCTGAGAATGGTTTTCATCTAAGCATCGACTTGGCTTCGGTCATGAGGCGTTTGCAGTGGATTTTCTTTCTTTTGTTTGTTTTTATTTTCTCATATGTGTTCTTGTGTCGGCCGTAAGGTAGTTGTTGGCCATGAAAATTAGATATAAGGATTCTCCCAAGTAAAACAATTAGCGTGCTTTGTTTTGTTCAATGGGGGACAAATTGGACCAACAGCTACCAGAGGCTTGACTTAGGGCCTGAATCAATCTTTGAAGTATTAAGGGATTATTTTAGGTATATAAAAATACAACTAAGGATCAGCTTTAGCTGAAAAGATCACAACCATATACATTCATTCCGTAAACCCCTTTCCTCAGCAAATGATTGGGGTTGATGTGTATCCCTAACATGCCAATCAATCATTGCACATGTCTCCACTGTCCCTTTTCACCCTTCATCTCATTGTCCTACTGAGAAAGAACAGGCCTTGGAGGTTAAAAGAGTTACTGGATGCATTGTGTCGTCGTAAAACAGCTGCACGCTGGGGCACTCGGAATTATTGTGGGGCTAGTTTTGCTTTTGACATGTCATGTAAAGACTTGACGAAGACCGACAGGGAAGATTCGACCTCTTCCTCGATGAGTCTTCAGGTTCTGTGCTTATGAATGACAGATCCATAAGAATGATTAACTATGATGGAGCTGTAAACAGTGGTAAGCATGTGTGAAAAGTAGGAAAGAGGACATCTTCAAGCCTTGTCTATTATATACTGAATGCAGAGCACATTAGGCCAAAAGACTGGTGTTAAAAGGCTGCTATCCCATGTGTTGTAAGGAATCCTAACTGTAGCCTCTGTCATCCCTATTCCTTCTCTTGTTAGCATTTATTTTGTTTCCAAGTTGCTCTCAAAAGCCAATTTTCCAAGTTCTTCCACGCAACTATATATACAGACACAGGGTCTTATCACACTGCCCTACTTAGCAAAGCACTCTCATCTGCACAAGCCAAAGCCATTCCTATTCCTGCGATTCTGCAAATGGGTCTTCAGGATGTTGTCACAGGACGTCTCCGATACTACCAATATCAGAAGCTTGCTTTTTCCGATGGGAAGGGCTCCGAGGTGAGGCTGAGAGGAAGGTGGCTGAAGAGAGCTAATGGACGGCTCAAGGGCCTTCGGATTTCTCGATCTAGAAAACTTACCTTCAGAGCATTCTCAGTGTATGTGTTTGCGAACAGAATGGCTAGGATCTACAACGATATTACAAGCAGGATGAATGTTGATGGCAATTGCCCAGCTATAGTGTTTTCCACTCACTGGGGGCTCCCAGCTCTGTCACACATTCCTCGGTGAATCTATGAGGGCTGGTATCTCTCGGTGAGAGCAATATGTTTGAATATTACTGTCTTGATAAGAATTTCTTCTTTGCCACCCTCTAGATCTAATCCTTTCTTTTAACAGTTCCATGCTTTTCTCTGGGACTTGAGAGGGCATTCTACAACTAGTGCTGCTCAATCTTCCGCTCAGTTGGTTCAACTGTTAATCAATTTTCGACTCAATCATGTTGCGGATAGAACCATTATGATTAGGGCACGTTACCAGTTTCTGAAGCTTCGATATGAAGAACACACACTACATACCACTGCTTGGACTCAAGAACAATATGAAAAATCTTTGATGGCCCAGGATATAATGAAGTTCATTACTCTGGAAGATAATCCAAATTAAAACATAAGGTCAGAGAAGAGAATCACTGAGGTGCTTAATTCGCATGGAAATGAAAGGGGAATTCCTTTACCTCGATGACATGCAAGTCCCAATGGCAAAAATTGCTCATTTTGATTAGATTTACGATCTTCTATGCATCGTTGCCTGGGAGATCTTATGAGAGCACTGTGCAAATTTGATCTATGCGTGTCTCTCTGGGAATTTTTTGAATCTTTCTACCTTCTTTTCGGTTAAGCTGGCATTTCGGAGGTAAAACTGTGTTGATACTTAAGTCAACTCTCACATCTTCCCCGAAAACCTTGGATTGCGTTATAGTTTGTGCTGCCATCAACGCAACTAGGAAGCAAGACATGCTGAACTTTTTGAGTTCTAATCCCGTTGGAAAATTTTCCATTGGGCAAAGCCTACAAAGAACAAACTTCCTTCCATTTCAACAGGTTTCCCTAAAACATTACTTCCACGTCATTAACAGCCATCAAGGGCATGTTAATTTGCTATGAAAGAAATTGCAGAAAGCTTGAAAGGGTCTGCGCCTTTCTGTGGCAAATTCAAGTCGGTTTATACAGTTCTAACAGCTGAAGGCCGAGTAATTCTATTATTCCTGTGATTGTGAAATTTGGAGTACAGTTACATAAGAGAAGAAGAGAACAAGAGGTCAGATACGTGGACTTGGCCCCTGCCAAAGAAACATGTTTTAGGAAGAGTCAGGACTAGAATTGAAAGACCAGCTAGACAAGATAGTTACAAAGTACAAAACGACCCTTCAGGAAGAACTTCATTCCTAGCCCTTGAATCTATCTTTTATATTCATACGCTTATTCACTACAGAAGAAGCCCGCCGAAGCTAGCTTTCGGGGCAAAACTGGTGATGAACAAAGCAAAAGAGTCTCTGAGGCTGAAGTGAGGCAAGAAGGTCTGCATTCCTATCTTGTTAATCTTCAGTTGGACCTTCCTCCCCTTCTTGATCACCAGAATGTGCCTGGGTGGTGGAGTCAGGCAATTGAAAAGCTCAGGCTCTTCCACAATCGTCGTAAGCTTCCCCTTCAGTATCTCTTCTATATCTTTCTGCGACTCAGTCCTCAGAGTCCTCCTGCTAGTGCAAGGCACCACCTGCAACATCCTCCTACAAGCTCTCTTCATGTCTGCCATTGAGATTTCCGGATTCAATTCCGCTCCTTTGCGAGCCAGAGCTGATGAATTGTCTTCTTTTCAAGGAATATCGTTCTCGGGGGGAGGAGGGTGGATATGTTCGCTGGAAAGTTTGAAGGACCCCTTCTTTACAGCGGTGGATCAATCATTGAGAGCATTTATTTGTTTACATTAGCTTCACCTTCACCAACCAAACCTACACTCATTTAATGATTTCATAAAGATGTCTCAGTACTATTTTCTACTTATGGTACAATGTCCAGACAAACAGATCTATTTTGATTCCATGTCCTGCTTCAGACAGGTACCAAAGGAAAGAGACAAGAATAAAAGCCCTGTCAATGGCCGTTCTTATGATAGCACCCACTTTTTTTTTGTGTGTGTGTGCGCGCGTGAAAGCACGTCCATCTCTGTTTATTTCATCTCAAGCTAAGGTCATACTGTGTTAGTGTTACAGTTAAAAGTCCTATTATGCAGGAGCTGCAAGAACTAATTCTGGGCTTATCAATTCACCATAGGCCGAGGTTGAACAATGCACGTCTACGTCGAGTACTGAATATGCCCAAAGATTTATAACTGATAACCCAATATCTTAAACCAGTTAAAGCTCCGGTTCATGCCTAAATCTTCAAATGGCAAATAATGAAAAGGTGAACCATCACTAGTTACAGAAAAATGAATGACTCCCCATCATAAAATGCAAGGAAGCACGCACGCATAAGACAAAATATCACCGATAATCTATCATGGATTAGTAACATATATTCATAATTGATTTAGGGAAAACCCGATCCTCTGACTGTAACACCTATTCACCATACTAGGGAAGATAACTGATGTTTCATTTGCTGGACAAGCCCAAGCCCAGCTCCCTCTGATGATTGATATGAAGACCATGAAAGCATGAGTACGCAACTTTCTAGTTTCTTCTGAAACTGATCCTATTCCTCAGAAATTATGAAAATGCAGCCGATATAATTGCGAGAGTGTAAGAAACAACAATCATGAATAAAAGGTTTTAACGAATAAGTAAAGAGTTACTTACTATTTATCTCTCACTGTACTAACTGCACTAAATTTTCAATCTGAAAAAATATATATTTATCAGGATCTGTACCAGGGAATTGAGAGAGAACTCTTCCCCGAAGCAAAATGGAAAAATGCAAGGTGAGATAGTGGCAGATCTGCCATTATGGCAATTCAGCGAGAGATTGACCAGGAAAGTCTTGACGTGGGAACTTGCAACGTGATCTTGAAGGGTTTTTTTTTAAAAAAAAATTATTATCTTGAATAGAACAACTGCCCCCAAGGACTCGGAAGCTCCGCCGGCAGAAAGAATGTTCCACTAGGTGACGAGAAATGGACCAAGTGGACATATTCGTTTCCTGTTGGTCTCATTGATCGATTGTTGTAGCTTTCTTCTTTCTTCGTAAGGAATTATTCATAGGGTCCATGAATAGACGACAAGTCGGAGCCTTGGCTGTCCCTGACTTCGATTTTTACGGGAGGGGTCTCGTAGGGTTCGTGGCCACCTGAATATTCATTCAAGAGAATATGCTGTTATACCTATAGTGGGATTGCCAATTTCGGCCGAGCTGAATCTAAAAAGTTATGAAACTTGTTGCCTCCCTTGCTCAATTCCCCATTCTACTGAGAACGATTGACGTTTGTTAGTGTTATACATGTAACCTTCGAATCACTTTCAAGGAGCTAAAGAAGAGATGCATAGGATTAGATAAGCAATTTGCATACGACTTAAGCTACTCTATACCCGATGGTTACCCATGCCTTGTATGTTGCTTGCCGTCCAGCTTACTTTGTAAAGTACTCTCCCAGATTGGGAGCTATGTGCTATAGGGAGCAAATTGGCTGATAAGATAACTTTAGGGTGCAAATTAGCATGATCCTAAACTTCAGGATGCAAACTTATCTAGACAACGTAGTTCTCGCGTTCACCACAAGCAGCACGACAACCTGAACCTGCCAACATGTCACATCAGATAAACACACACGTGGCACATAATCTAATATTTTAATGCTACCTTTTCTTATGATCGGAAGATTCAAACTAACACGTCTTCCGCTCTGCAACTTTGATTCGATCGCCCGACTGGGTTTTCATCTGTTTCAATTCTTGGGTCTGCCAGGAAGTAACTTTTGGGTAAATCAGTTCGAAAGATCATCAAGCTATCATCTTCATGAGTGACCGATTTCCTGCACTGCTCCTGTGCGGTGATTGGGTAAGAAGCCTTGTGCTTTTGATTGTTCATGTCTGTGTCCGGTAAGGAGATAGCCGGTGCCGGTGATAATGCTGTTCGTAACAGTGATGATGAAGACGACAGATTTGATAAGCGAAGGAGGAAGAAGAAGAGGAGCTACCTTGGGTTTGCCGGGAAATTTGCGCGGGCAAAGCAGCTCTGGCTGTCTTCTTCGTTCCCCAGGAACAGTAAAAGGAGACCAATTTGGTCAGGGGACGAGGGGCTTAGAGGTGATCAAAGATGCCTCTTTTGTCTTGGCAGACCCAAAGCTTTGAAATCACCTGTCGAGTCTCGTTCAAGCGACCCAGATGACCTAACTTTCACTCATGAGATGGTAAGGGATTTGTTGGAAAAGAATGATTTTTACTCCAAAGAATGCAACCCCCACTTGGATGTTGATGATCTAGCTTCTTGTAGCGCGCTTGCTAATTATTCTGAGCACGAGCAGATCTCATGTGATTCTCGATTCTTTTGATCAGTATTGTGGGTTGATGCCAGAATGATCACCTTTGATAATGTAAAGGATTCTGTGTGCGCATTCCTTGTGTACTAGTTCCTTATAGACCCTCGGATTGGTTCTAGATTTTGGGGCAACTAAGCTGGGAAGGAGTGCATTTTGGGGAACCTGATGAGTTCTGGTGTTCTCGGAGATCCGAAGCAATTCGGGTACTCTGAGACTTTTTATTTGGACTTCCTTCTGTTCACTCTGAAGTGAATCAGGTTGTTGAAAATTTTGTTTTCTTTTGAAAGGTAAATTTTCTTTCCACTTTTACCAGTTATTTTGTCTATACCACATACAGTTCTCATTGCCTGTAATTGCAAATCTGATTCTCTTCAATCCATTTCACCATTAAGGGAAGGAATACTAGATTCGGTTGTTCTGTTTGTGATTTCTACCTCCCTTTTGGCTCTTAGCATATAATTCTGCCAACGCAGCTATTATCTTCCGTTGGTTATCAGCTTTTGCGGCTGTATATTACCCATTTATGATGATTCTGCAGCACTTTGAGGTTTGGCCCCTGAAAGTAAGTATCTCTTCACAACTTGTAGACCAATTCTAGTCTGCAGTGCACCATTGTCTTGTACTGACAAACCAGTTATTAACACATTAGTTCATAAAGCGAGGCAGAATGTGAAGGCGAGCATTAAGATGGTAACATATACAAGGATGTCAAGTTTAACGCAGTTTAACTTGCAGGAAAATAGTGAACAACACCACGGGTTTGAATAATGAGATATGGATTCTACCACGTGATTATTTCATATGGGGAAGAAAGACATTTCAATCATAGTTGTAGGTGGCGCTCTTTCCTTTGTTTCTCAATTCTGGGCGATCAAATCTAGCTATACTAGCAAATCTGCACTGAAACAATGCACCATGAGGTGCCTTGTCTTTGTCTCGGGAAAGTGTATGCAGAGAATGATTCTCGATATTCTGCTTATTATTATGAACCCTCTGTGCCTTCAGTAAGATTTTACTGATCGTCTTGGAATGGACACTGACGCCTTTTAGTTTGAAGAGACCGTTCCTAATCCATCAATATATCAACTAACTGTTAAGTTCATCTTGGTGGCTGTAACCTCTCATTGTTGGCTAGTGCGATCTGCATGTTGCGCTAATTTCTGTCGTTATTAATTTAATGTATATATCTCCTTCTATAGTTCTTCGAGTATCTTTCTTCAAGCCTTGAGAAAGGGCCTTATTCTCAATTACCTGCCCCCTTTTCTTTTTGTATCGGTCACATACCTTTTCCTTAGATTGCAAGTATTATGATTGTAAAGTCGTCAAGGATCTGTATCTGTGAAGCTTGACCCAAAATTTCATTGAAGAAATGCTTAGCACATTGATCTTTTTCCTCCAAGCATCAGGATCAAGCTTCCATGCATTGAATGCATTCCCTGAGAAACTTAATGTTGTAGAGTCATCCACTCCTCAGCAATGGGATAAGGTTGATAAGAAACAGGACAAGTGGACAGGCGGCCCAGGGCATCTATTGCAGATTACTCAGTGCCCTGACTTGCTGGTTCCATTCGGGATGAGGAAATTGCCCTGATGTTCTCTTGTCATACAGAAAAAAAGGCACTTGAGACTCCATTAAAGCTCATTCCATCGTTTAGAACGCTATCTAGTTCTATGTAGATTCCCAAAATTATGCTGTAAATGCTGAGCCCAAAACTAGAGCTCTGATATTCTCATCTCCTGGCATGGATTTGAGTTACTCAAAAGGGTTTGTAATTGGACAAAACTTAAAAAAAAAAGGAACTTGCAGCATTTATGCGTCTAGGTGATCACTGGATCAACAAGCGGGAACTTCCCAAAACAAGCAATGCTCCCTCATTTTTGGACTCCAACTAGCAGATTCTTCGGATCAGCTTAATTGGGAAGCAATTCGTTGCAACTCAGAAAAGCCCGCGCACCCTGTCATCGGATGAACTAGCAGGGAGAGGGCAAGGATAGGCAATGGTCAGTGAGTTAAGGAAATGGGTCCCCTGAAGATCACAATGGAAACAGAGCAGAAGGCGGGGCATGGGCTAAAAGGAGATTGAGTTCATGGACTGTACACAGTCACTTATCTGTAAAAGACCCCACAGGAAAAGGCAAAGGTGTCTGGGGGCATCTGATCTAAATCCCTTTCCGAATCTGACAAGAGATTGGAGGCACACGTGATCTCCATAACTCATTCCCTTGTCGATATTTCTCCCGTTACCAGTCGTGGGAACGAGATATCCCATATGCAACTCTCTGATGCATCTTTTTTTTTTTTTAATCAAACACAGTAAAACCATTCTCAGCAGTAAATACATTGGTCCGAGAAACTTTCATCGATTCAATTCACTGCTAATAATGCCCTGTAACGTGATTGGCACTTTCAAGTCTTGGGTAAACTTTTCTCTACAGGAGCACTAATGGAAATTCTTTGTTTAATTCAACTAGCAGCTCTTGCCGCTTCCAAATTGCACAATCCTCACCCAATCAGGTCTCCTGCCTTTCTTTTTCACTTAATAATAAATGGTTCCCGTCCATATAAAGATGCCACTTTCAGCTTATTATCATGACATATTTTAATACAAGTGGCATCTATGTCTATTGTCTGGCTCTGTTTCAGTATTATTTAATGGGAACGGCCTCTATAATTATAGGAAGTGGGCAGCGGCACTCAATTCAGCCATGGTATGAAGTATAAACCATTTTCCAGAGGAACTATTTATGAGTGCGAGTGACAGTGAGGGTAGGATCAATCCAACGAACTGCCCCTGTCAATATCCTTTCTTTGGAAACTGAACCGCGCCCTCCCTTAGCTCTCTCCATCCATATCCATATCTTGCAGGCTGCCCAAATTTTAATATATTTTTTTCAGTGCCCAGTAAGGAGATGGATGGGATTGAGAAGACTGTGTTGTTTTGAGGTGCAATCTTTTAATTTTCTCAAGGGCTGGTCCCATTCTCGTAGCTTTGCGAGGTTGAAAGGGGAAAGGGAACAGCAGAGCCGGTGATCGAGGTTTTTGCGTGTTCGATAAAAAAGGAATGATTTTTACTAGTGGAGTTGTACTGTTAGTTCATGGGGGACTTCGTTTCTCGAGTCTAATTGAACCTTTGGCTATGATGATTGCTGGAGCTTAGATTGGATCTGTGGTAGCTCGGTTCTTGCCTTCTGCAGCTTACTGTCGAGGTTAGACAGCTTCAGGTTCAGCAGTTCTAGTTTCTGTGCTGATCTTCTTGTTCTAGTACAAGTCTTTCTCTTTGATGGAGAGCTGTTCTTCTCGTTTCTTTCTTATTTTGTTTTCCCTTCACGGTCGTAATAGTATTCAGTCAAGATAAAGATTCTCACTTTATTGAAGTGGACTTGAAAATTAAATTATATACTGTCAATAACTAGAGAAGTTCAGTGTAGGAAGTTGCAAATGGCTGTTTCCCCTTTTTCCCATTTGTTTTTTGATGAGATTTTGGTGCATTAAATACTGTCTGTAGAGCATCTCCAGTCTATGTTCTTCCTGTGTTCATCAGGATTGATTTTCTGTGTCATTCCAGGCACTCTGTTGCTTGATCAAGCTATAATTGACATTACTCCCATGGATGTTTATCGAAATATCCGCACTAAGAAAGCTCTGATTGCTGCTTATAGAAATGGACGGCAGTTGCTTAATCAAGGATACTCCCATTTTCTTGATAACAACACCTTTCTTGTCATTCTCTAGCCATTTTTCTTGCTTGATCCTCTTCCTTCTTCAACTTCCTGTCCCCTTTGCATAGCTGGGTGTTGGGTAATTTCACTCTGACTCAGGAACTGAATATCACTGTACTCTTTCATCCATTGTGGCATTATGGGTGGTTATCCTGTTCAAGAAGTCAACCGAGCTGCTTAACTGTTTTTCTTCATTGGACTAAAAGTTGTGTGGTTTTTCTCTCTTCAGATTGTAAATTTAAGATGTCTTCCTCAAGACCGAGCCAGTCATCTAGCAATTCGAACAGATCAAGGCACAGTGCAAGGATCATCGCTCAAACTACAGTAGATGCAAAACTCCATCAAGACTTTGAAGAGTCTGGAAGCTCCTTTGATTATTCGAGCTCAGTTCGAGTCTCCAATGCCTCAAATGTTGACCCAGAGCCCAAGTCTGATAGAGTGACCACTGCCTATCTCCACCACATACAGAAGGGCAAGCTGATTCAGCCCTTTGGATGCTTGTTAGCCCTAGATGAGAAGACCTTTAAGGTCATTGCCTACAGCGAGAATGCTCCTGAGATGCTTACAATGGTGAGTCATGCAGTACCCAGTGTCGGTGATTGCCCAGTCCTTGGGATTGGAACCGATGTGAGAACTATATTCACTGCACCCAGTGCCTCTACCCTTCAAAAGGCTTTTGGTTTTGCAGATGTTTCTCTACTGAATCCCATATTAGTTAACTGCAAGACTTCAAGAAAGCCCTTTTATGCAATTATCCATCGGGTAACTGGGAGCTTAATCGTGGACTTTGAACCTGTGAAGCCTTATGAAGTCCCAATGACTGCTGCTGGGGCTCTGCAGTCCTACAAACTTGCAGCCAAAGCTATCACTCGACTTCAGTCTTTGCCTAGTGGGAGCATGGAGAGGCTTTGCGATACTATGGTTCAAGAGGTCTTCGAGCTCACAGGGTATGACCGGATAATGACCTATAAATTTCATGATGATGATCATGGTGAGGTCATTGCTGAGGTTACTAAACCAGGTCTTGAGCCTTATTTGGGCCTGCACTACCCTGCCACGGACATCCCACAAGCAGCTCGTTTCTTGTTCATGAAGAACAAGGTCCGAATGATAGTGGATTGTCATGCAAAACATGTGAAGGTCCTTCAGGATGAAAAACTTTCTTTCGATCCGACACTGTGTGGTTCCACCCTCAGAGCACCTCACAGCTGCCATCTACAGTACATGGAGAACATGAATTCTATAGCTTCTCTTGTCATGGCAGTGGTAGTCAATGAAGGGAACGATGAACCTGAGAGCAACAACTCTTCTGAGGCAGGCTTGCAGAAGAGGAAGAGGCTCTGGGGCTTGGTGGTTTGCCACAACACAACTCCAAGATTTGTCCCTTTTCCTCTTCGATATGCTTGTGAATTTCTTGCTCAAGTATTTGCCATCCACGTGAATAAGGAGCTTGAGTTAGAGAATCAGATCGTGGAGAAAAATATCTTAAGAACTCAAACTCTATTATGCGATATGTTGATGAGAGATGCTCCACTGGGGATTGTGTCCCAGAACCCAAACATAATGGACCTCGTTAAGTGTGATGGAGCTGCTTTACTGTATAATAGCAGGATATATAAGCTAGGACTGACCCCCACCGACTTTCAGATACAAGACATAGCCTCTTGGCTTGCTGAGTACCACATGGACTCTACAGGTCTAAGCACTGATAGCTTATTTGATGCTGGGTTTCCTGGTGCTTTAGCCCTAGGGGATGCAGTATGTGGAATGGCTGCTGTGAGGATTACATCAAAGGACATGATCTTTTGGTTCCGGTCTCACACAGCCTCAGAGATCCGGTGGGGTGGAGCAAAGCATGAACCCGGTGAGAAGGATGACAACCGCAGAATGCACCCGAGGTCATCCTTTAAGGCTTTTCTTGAAGTTGTGAAGACAAGGAGTCTTCCTTGGAAGGACTATGAGATGGATGCAATTCATTCCTTGCAGCTAATCTTGAGAAATACAATCAAGGACATGGATGCAGTGGAGGTTAATACCACTGCCATCCACATGAGGCTCAATGATCTTAAGATTGATGGGTTGCAGGAACTGGAAGCTGTGACAACTGAGATGGTCCGATTGATTGAGACGGCTACTGTGCCTATATTGGCGGTTGATGTGAATGGGCAGATTAATGGATGGAATTCAAAAATAGCTGAGCTAACTGGTCTTCCTGTTGAGAGAGCCATTGGGAAGCATCTTCTCAAACTAGTTGAGGATTCTTCAGCTGATGTGATGGAGAAGATGTTGTCCTTAGCATTACAAGGTAATTATATATGGTTTAGCAAGTACTTTGAGTCCATAAATTTCTATAATCATTTAGAAATATGTCCATGCTTCTGTTCCTCAATTCTAGGTGACTTTAATATCCTAAAGCTTAAGCCAGTTGTGAAGTGCACCAATGATGTGCATCAAGTGTAACTTAGCAAAGCCTTTTTGTGTATAGTGGGTCTTGACAGGATAGTTGGGTGTTATCAATGCTTGAAATCAGAACTTGCACCCCAATACTGTGTTCGGAGTGCTGATTTTGCAAGAACTCTGAGATAGTGAAATGGTGCATCAACTTGAACCATTTTGAGAATTATCGTTGTTATCTTGTGTTTGTCCCTGACCAGGAAAAGAGGAGCGAAATATCCAATTCGAGATAAAAACACATGGTTCTCGGGTGGATGAGGGCCCTATACGCTTGATTGCAAATGCCTGTGCGAGTCGGGACCTTCAAGAAAGTGTGGTGGGAGTGTGTTTTGTAGCCCAAGATGTCACTGCCCAGAAAACTGTCATGGACAAGTTCACTCGAATTGAAGGAGATTACAAGGCAATCGTCCAGAACCCAAACCCATTGATTCCTCCAATCTTTGGCACTGACGAATTTGGCTGGTGCTCTGAATGGAACCCTGCAATGGTAAAGCTCACTGGATGGACCCGTGAGGAAGTGATGGACAAGATGCTCCTTGGGGAGGTCTTTGGGACCCACTCAACATGCTGTCGTCTCAAAAACCAAGAAGCTTTTGTGAGTCTTGGGATAGTTCTCAACAATGCAATGGTGGGTCAGGAATCTGAAAAGGTTTCTTTTGGTTTCTTTACCAGAAATGGGAAGTACATAGAATGCCTCTTGTGCGTGTCCAAGAAGCTTGATCGTGAGGGCACGATCACAGGGGTCTTTTGCTTCTTGCAGCTTGCGAGTCAAGAGCTGCAACAAGCAATTCATGTTCAGCGACTATCAGAGCAGACTGCATTAAAGAGATTGAAAGCATTGGCTTACATAAAGAGGCAGGTAAAGAATCCACTCTCTGGAATCATGTTTTCCCGGAAAATGCTTGAAGGAACCAACCTTGCAGCTGAACAGAAGCAGCTGCTCCAAACTAGTGCGCTGTGCCAGCGGCAGCTCAACAAGGTCCTTGATGATTCAGACCTCAATTGCATCATTGATGGGTAAGATTATCCAATATCACATTATTTTCTTTCAATTTAAGTTGAGCAGCTTTTTTCCTTCAACTTTTTGCATATTTTCATATTACTCCCTATGAGTTCTTTTCAGAGATGTTTTCCATTTCACGTGCACAGTACCTGGTTTTAGACTATTTCCTCTTTCTTTTCCTGACAAGTACCTCCAAGTGGCTGCTCTGTCTTTGTTCTTGTGTTGGTGCAAAATCACTTACTCAAATCACTGAAGCCCCAGAACTCTTTTATTCTGTCATCAGAAACTGCTGTATAACTAGATTAATGCCTATTAGAGAAATTAATTTGAGATTGAATTTGTTGTATGTTTTGATGGTGTATAAGAAGAAAAAAGACGTTAGCTCTATCTAATGATGATTCTTTTAGATTTTCTTCTCTTTCTAAAACTGAAAATCTGCTGCTACATAGAGGGAATGGGTTTATTGTTGATTGTTTTTCTTCATAAAGGTCTTTTCCAAATGGATCTCACTCAACTCTGTTGACATTTTGAGTAGATATTTGGAGCTGGAAATGGCTGAGTTCACTCTGCACCAAGTTGTGGTTGCTTCTATAAGTCAAGTCATGATGAACAGCAATGCGAAGGGCATAAGAATTGTCCATGATGCAGCAGAAGATGTCATGACTGAAACATTTTATGGAGACAGTTTAAGGCTTCAACAAGTTTTAGCTGATTTCTTTTCGATATCAGTAAGTTTTGCATCAAATGGAAGCATCCTTGTTGTTGCTGCTCAGTTGACTCGGGATCGCTTGGGTGAAACAGTCCATCTGGGAAGGCTTGAGCTGAGGTACTTATTGCTAGCGTATTGACGCTCAACCATATCCCGTGATATCAAAATTTTCTCATAGTTCTGTTCTAAATCCCAATCTGTTATTTCTGGGTTTACTGAAAACTGTTGACAACATTTTCATGGGGGTAACTTTGCATGTTTTTGTGGAGCAGAATAACCCATGCTGGGAGGGGGATTCCTGAAACTTTGCTGAACCAAATTTTTGGGAGTGACGGGGAGGTATCTGAGGACGGAATCAGTCTACTCATAAGCAGGAAACTCGTAAAACTCATGAATGGAGATGTGCAATATCTGAGGGAAGCTGGGAAATCAAGCATCATTATAAGTGTCGAGCTTGCTGTAGCCCATAAACCAGTGGTTTGATCTGCTGCCTGAGGAGCAGGAATTTGAAGTCTGTTTTGTATAAATCCTGAGTTTGGAACTGGGTCTGTGAATTGTATTATATGCCCCTCATTATGTCAGTAACGCGAGCTTTGACATCGAGTCTTGAGGTTATAATTCTCCTGGTAAAAGAGCTAACCCTAAGAGACAAGGATGTTGTTCGAGTCAAGAGGTCCCTTTTTGTCTTTAAATCTGAGAACGTGTCCCTAAGATGGATGAAACTTCTTTTCTATGTTGATTTCAGGCATTCTGTTGTTCAAGATGTTTGTGAAGCCGTTGGTATTCCAGAGCTCTCTCTGTCTGTTTATGTCTTACTTTCAAGAAATGACCCATTATATATATGAAACCATTTTCCCCTCCTCTTTTGGGTGTGAAACCTTATTTGGTCACTATATGAATCTGCTCCAGCAAGGCTTCTTTTTGCAGCAAGCTGCTGTGGCTACATGGATGTGCTGGTCCTCAATCACCTCGACATTAGGCCAGGTTGTTGGCATGCTCCAATATGCCAATGACTCGGTTTGGGTTGGTGGCGACCAGGTAGATTTAACCTTCTGCAATGACAGACAACATTGAATCGACAAATTCTGTCAGGAGTAGAGTTCGCTAGTTAAAGCTCTCTTTCCTCTTAGTTCTTTGGCTTTTACAATTGTTTGTTCTTAGTCTGTTCTTCGTATAATTTAGGCACTACACATGGCTTTTGCCATTGTAACTGTCATCTGCACTTAAGAAATCCGGCTCAATGGACCAAAATATGAATAGCCCAAGAATGCCCCAGCGCCCAGCAATTACCATTATCTTCCCTATTTACTCGAGACAGGATTTTCCGATTGTACAGTCGGTCTTGGTTCGACAATGCACATTTGCCTCAAGGATTGAGTTTGCGAGAACAGAGATTGCAGTGTGATGCACCCCAAAATGGCCAAAAAGTTTCAAACTTATTTTTGACTTGGTGTACACTGGATAATTTGGTAGGCGGAGATGTATATAGATGGAAATCGCGTTATCACTACCCAAGTTTGAGTAGTCACTGAGGAGGGATCAACCGCTTTGTTCACTTTCGTTTTGTTTAAAGGGACATCTCATCTTATCTCTCTTTCTTGAATAGTTTTATAGTCGCATTGTCCGGTCTCAAGAGATTTTGATTCAATTTTTATAAGTAGATATTATGCATCCCCAATGACATCCTCTTACTCCTGTCTCCTTCTAACCTCATAGTTATTGTATAACATCATCAAGAACCAGAATATATTAGCTGATCCAGGTTTTTGTCGTCTCTCCAACATTACTCCATGTGACCCACGCTACTGCTTGATTGGTCGCTACAGAAGTAACTGCTATCTTTGTTTCTGGTGAAGGCATGGAAACTGGCTTCAGACTTTCAAGTTCCAATTTTACAGAAACAGAACAGACACTCAGTGGTTATGTGAGGACGGACATCTGGGTTTAGGCTAATGAACTTTTCATCAAGGTCCTCTCTTCTGCTAACTTCCATGGCTTCTCAGACTGATGATTGGATGCCTGAAAGAAAAGATATGAAGGAAAAATGGGAAGGAAAAGGATCAGGTCACTGTTACAAGTGAGATACTATGATAAAAGAACCATTTAGTAAACTCCATCACCCACTCCCACTTGTGAAACAGAGAGTTCCATTTTTCATTTTTCCAATGTGAAACAACATGAAGACAGGCAGAGAAAAATTAATAATGATCTGTGAGATCACTTCTTTGGTGCAAGCCTGGCCTTAATCCTCTCAACCTCTTCGATGCCCACATGGAATGCCCTGGTCAGCACAGTGTTTGGGACCGTCGGGGTGGCCGCAAACAGTGTGACAACAATCGACTGAGTCCCAGCAGCTGGCTGTTGAAGGCCGCAATGACTGCAGCCGTGGCATTCCTGTTGTTCTTCTGGAAGTGAACTAGGCCTCTTGGGAACACGAAGATCTCGCCTTTCTCGATCGACTTCGATATCAGCTCATTAGTTGTCGTGATGAACCCAACATCAAGCTCCTCCTCAAGCACAAATACCACCTCAGTTGCCCGTGGATGAGTGTGGGGCGGGTTCAGCCCGAATGGTGCGTAGTCAATCCGGGAGAGAGAGATGCCAAGGGTGTTGAGGCCCGGGATATTCATGACATTAGCCCCAGCAACAAGAGAGCCGACAGAGTTGTTCGTGAGCCCGGGCTTGGCCAGTGCGTCAGAGAAGAAGTCGGTCTCACAGAACGTGGTCTTGCAAGTGAACCCATTGACCTTTATTCCTGCAAAACAGTAGGAAGAGTTACTTTATCAGTCATTTTAGTGCGTGACTACAAAAGAGGAAGTAACAAGATTTGTGGATTTACAACTGCAGGAAACAAATGTCTTCGTTCCTCATACCTTCCGCGGAAGCTTATTCTGTTACACAATCAGAGGCAGCAGTTCTTTTTTAGCTCATTATCTTTATCGAAAAGTGAAGCAAAAGGGGCAGTAAGATGGAAGAAAAAGGGAAACTAATCTTGGCTGCCACTGATGCTATATATACCTGCATGCATAATTGACATTGGAAACAAAGAAAACAAGACAAAGAGCAGATCCCAGTCACACATATCTGGATTGCTTAACAACCAATGATCAAATAAATATAAAGAAATATATGATTCTTTGAAAAGTCAAAGACGAGAAAGAATAAGCCAACCCACAATTTCTTGGGGGAAGATATTCACAAGAAGCTGGCTGCCATGCCCTGCTTCTTCCGATTGTTCATCTCCCAATCTAAAGAAAAAGGGAAAATGAAAAAGAAGCTGGGAGATAACTGAAGGAAGATCAGCAACACAGACATCTTGAAGGAGGTCGGGGTCTGCAGAGACGGAGCACGAGAAGATGGCAAAGATTGTGACAGACATGGCAGTCATGCAGAAAGCGGCCATCTTTTCAGGCATTTTCATCATCATATGCGTTGCAGAAAGCAGCAAAAGAGGGTTGAGAAATTGCTGTGCAATAACGTGAGTTAGCAGAGAGAGATATGTATAGACATTGAGAGAGGGGAGAAGCAAAGAGGTGCCAAGTGAAAATAAAGAAAGAGCAGCTGTGATTACGAATGAATGAATGAACAGCGCGGTATGTGCAGGGATTGTTGGGGAATCAATTGGAAACTTTGTAGAAGGGATTGATCACTGTCGAATTGCATTAAAGTTCTGACATATATGTCTTCACAGTGCTGGTCAATTTCTGCAGTTATTATCTTTGTCGTTTTCTAATATGGGACTTGGCTATTGTATATGATATTATCATTTTAGTTACTTCCTAGATTACATGGTTTACTAAGTCTATGATCGGACTTTCCTCTGCAAGTGATTCCTTAAATCACTCTTTCTAATAATGATAGTTGTACTCCATCGTTTTGGGCCTTGGCAAGTTGGGCATATAGTTCTGGATACACGATGATAGAAATGGATCGAAGAGGCTGACATTTGATTTGTGATAAGGACAACACTGGTGGGCCTTCTAGCTCAACCCACCTTTTGGCCCTGCCCGACTTGGCTTACTTACAGGTAAAGAGGATGCGGCAATTCGTCCTCCCCATACTGACGCACAAGCTCTCCCCTCGGGGCCATCCTCTCCTCCTCTCTTATTCCTTATATTCGATTCTTATATTTACTTAAGTATTGGAGGGTCGATCTGGATTGCTACGCCAGGATTCGACTTTTTTGCAAGTTCTCGAAGATGGCCACATCCTCAAAGCAACCAAAGCTCGACCGAAAATGGTGCGGATGCAGGACCACGACTTGAATCTGGTTCTTGAAGACGGCCAGAACCTTGAAGCAACCAGGGCTCAACTGAAAGCGGTGCGGACGTGAGACCATGACCCGAATCTGGTAAGTCCATTTCATCAATTTGAATGGATCCAAGTGAAAGGAACACTCAGGAAATTGACGCGTCGGGCTCCGTGGACCCAAAGCTAAAGGCGGGCTGCAGTCAGAAGCCCAAAATGTAACGACCTTTGTCTGGCTTCTGTCTTGGTTTCGGCCCCCGGATCGACTCCTTATCCAATCAGTCCCATCTGGTTCCACCAGGTTGGGGTTGGAGTTGGACCACCAGCATTATTCTCCTTTTTTTATTGGGTCAAATCTAATCAAACGATGTTAGTAGAAGGAGAAACTAGCTGACATACAATGGTCAATATCGAAGTTACCGCTAAATTAAGAAAATGAGAGTATGGTATGTTGATGTTGCTCTCTATCTGGGACTGAGAGTTGGCAGATTGCTCAAAGGATGTGACATATCCTGCAATCGCAATATGCCAATATCCAAGTGCTTCTGGATCATTGTTTAGTAATTACATGAGGAATCAATCATAACAAGTTTCTCCTTTGTCTTCTCGGGCATCATATCATAACCCTTTCTTTCAAGTTCAATTTGGTTCAAATCATGAACCTTCAAACAGATTGCAAAACAGTAAGCAAACGCTTTGACAGCCCAGGGGCACCGACTAATCTGAAAAGTTATTTACTGATGAAGTTACCACTTTGTCATAGAGCAAACTTCTGGAACTTTTAGTCTGTTAAAAAAACCTTTCATAGATAGTCCCTCAAAGGCAACTTTGTTCGAGATTTATTTTGAGTTTAAGAAAAGTTTAAGCACTGGAATTGACACTGGAGGGGCCAATTTTTTCAGCTGACCTCAGCTTCCACATAGTATGCTGTACACATTGCAATTGACTATGAGCAGCCGCGGTGATTCCTTCTGAAACTCTCAGCAAACTGTAAGAAAAGGGATGATGCAGCTCGAGCAGCAAACGTGTATTGTATCATGCCACTTCAGTGGCTCGAAATGTAGTATGTCTGTCGAATCTCATCAGAATGCTTAAACAATCCATTGCTGATCCAGTGATTTAACCAAGGAAATGAATAATTACCTGGTCAGGTCTCTTTGAAACTAGCATCAACTTTAAACCGCGTAGGCTATTTCTTCTTGCCACCAGCAGTATTTGTCTTCTTATTTGCAGTTCCTTACCCTCTGAAGGTTCCTGTTGCATCCAGTCCCGGAAACATGGTAACCCATGAATAAGAAGTCCTCTAATACTCAGTGAAGAAGAAATGATCATACATTGAAATAGCTGCAGCCTTCTTCCAATGGGTGCGGAATCTGCCGATGTGTTAGCAATTTGCTTAAAGAAAGATTCTAACCTGCAAAACATTTAGAGTTGGTAATGGGTTCGCGCATTACTTCATGGGCTATGGTCATAGATATAAATTTAGATTAAGGACCCTGCATGTATCCCATTTTTCTAGTCAAGTTATTCAGTCTGAAACTCTATGGTCTACCTCGTGGACCGGTCTCAGACTTCACTCCCATGTGACTGTTGGATTAACTTATTTATCAGCATAAAATATTGGTCCAACTACGTACAGACTGCAAGAGTTTTTTTATCTGGTTTATGCGAAGGGTCAACAGTCAATAACAACAGAGCATGAGAAGCAGCAAAACCTCTGTAAATTCCATATCTCAGCTTCTGTCTCGGTAAAGAAATCGGAAATGGGAAATGGGAGTAGAGGTCGATTCCTCCAGATCCTTAAATCGATTCCGTCGATTTGCTGACGGAATTCTCCCTGAATCTTGAGCCCGGTCAAATCTGTGTAGCTCCAGGAAGCTGCTTCCTGATGAGGGCAAAGGACAAGCAAATTTGAGAGCTACTTCGGCGGGAAGAGCACGAACATCTATCAGTTCCTTGTTCGCACCTCCACCGCATCTCAGAGCAGCAGTACTCGCGTTGCCAAGTGACAAGGCATATAAATCGGTCCCAAGATAGCCTTTACTCAGCCGCAATCCAACACATGATTCCAGATATGCCATCAGACACAGACCAAGGCACAGACACAGAGATTCCTGGCAACTCTCTCTTTTCGTCAATGCCCATTTCCTATATTTAGGAAAATTGTAAGGCACTAGATCGCATATAGAGACAAAAAGAGATTCCCTATCCCTCATGTGCTTCTGTCTAACCAGGGAAAAGGATATAATTAGTCAATGAAGACTTACGGCAGCTAGCGGCCGCATTAATTGACAGTCACAACAGCGAAGTTCAAAGCTCTTCGACTTTCACGATCTCGGTAAGAGAGTTCTTGTGAGGCAAACCAGGAACATAGAAAAAGAATGAAGCTTTTCTGGTTCTCGGCCGTGCTCATGGGACTTATCTCATGGGGCTCTGCTTCTGGATTTGAGCTTCTTGATTTCAGTGTGAAGTATGAGACCAACGGAGTTAATTTTATTCCCCAAAGTGGCAATTTTCTCATGGTTGATTTGACTCTTATTCAGAGCGCTGGTGCTAAAGGGGCAGGTACAAACTTATCGTTTTACTTTTTAAGATTCTTTTTCCTGCAATACACTGGATCACTTATATTTCTTTCAGAGAAATGGCAAGAGATTAGATAGAAAGGTGGTTCTGATTGCCGTGTCTATGTCTCACCCTGTTGTTCTTTACAAATACCACGGTGGCTAAGAACACGAGGTTCTTGTGAGCTTGTTGAATGTTCATCATCCTCGTCAATGTTTTCACTTTGTTACAGTGTGATGTTATATTAGTTAAACTCACTTCACGTCCAGCATCATTAATTTTTTTGCCTTCTATATCTCTTTCAGTCTGTCTTGATGGGACACTGCCGGGTTTTCACTTGCACCGAGGACATGGCTCTGGTGCTGACAGTTGGCTCATTCAGTTGGAGGTTAGCTCTGCTGCAATAGCTTCAGATGAAAATAATGACCCCAAACTGAACTCTTAATATTCCAGAATTTGGAAATGAGTCGTAGATTTCTTATGATGAGTAACTTTATCAATCATCACACCTCTTGACAGGGTGGAGGTTGGTGCAATACTGTTGAATCCTGTGTTGATCGCAAGAATACTTCACTAGGATCATCTAATTACATGGAGAAGCAGCTCCCCTTTATTGGAATATTGAGCAACAAAACTGAAGAGAATCCAGGTCTTGTTCGAAACTTCATCATGCAGTGAGGACTCTTGAATTTCCATTATGGCTTTCTTCCTGGGTCATCATGCCAAGGCTTCATCAGCTTTGAACATCTGCAGTTTTTTACAACTGGAATCGAGTAAAGGTTCGGTACTGCGATGGTGCCTCTTTCTCTGGGAATGGCGAGGACAAGGTTATTACCAGTAAAAAAAAATCTTCATTCTCTTTTCTGAATGCCTGCAAGTCATGCTGGACTGTTCTCTTCAGACAAATGATAATTCTTATGGTTTGATCCTGTTTAGGCCGCACAATTACAATTCAGAGGGCAAAAAATATGGTTAGCTGCCATGGAAGAGCTGATGTCCATAGGAATGCAATGCGCTGACCAGGTCAGACAGCATGCTTTATTTTTCTCTTAGGGCAATTCATTGTCTTCATTCTCTTTGGTATAGTTTATCTAATATTTTTCTCCCTCCTTTTTGCAGGTGCTACTTTCTGGCTGCTCTGCTGGGGGTCTTGCTGCTATACTACACTGTGACGAGTTCAGGGCTTTATTCCCGAGATCAGCAAAAGTGAAGTGCTTAGGTGACGCTGCGCTGTTCCTTGACGTGTGAGCATTTACGATGTTATTGTTACTTGATCTACTCATGTAAAGCTTAAACTTCTGTGGGTTGAAATTTTTGTTCATTTATGATGAACGCAGGACAGACATTTCAGGAGGGCACAGTCTCAGAGACTTTTTCAGTGATGTGGTCGAATTGCAGGTAAAGTCGAACAAGAATCTACAGTGACATTGATCAATCAAGTTTCAAGATTTCTTGTTCCACAGAGAATGAGATTTTCACAACTAAACAACCAATATATATTCCTGCTTTTGAAGAATTTCTTATCTAAAGCCGTGTTGTTCATCGTCACACGTTTACTGTTTGGGATGTTTTAGGGAGTCGAGGCAAACCTTCCAAGTACATGCACTAACCAGCTCGATCCAGCATTGGTAAAAACCCCTGTTCTTTGTCAGAGATAGCATGTACAGACGGGTTCAATCGATTGTAATCAGCTTAATTTATTGTCTGAGGTGATTCTCTATTGGATCCTTCCAGTGTTTCTTCCCACAAAACTTGATCTCAAGCGTCAAGACACCACTGTTTCTTCTCAATACAGCCTACGATACGTGGCAGGTAATGTCTTATGGTACTGATCATCGTCAAGTTTTATTGTACGTCAACTGCAGAGAAGAAATTAATTAGAAGAACATATTTCTTTCAATGATTGAACACAGATCCAACAAAGCTTAGTTCCACCAACAGCAGATCCTCAAGGCTATTGGCTCGATTGCAAACTGAACCACTCAAAATGTGAAGCATCACAGATTCAGTTTCTGCAAGGTCATGTTCCCACTCCTGCTTTTGACTAACAGACCACGTTCAGTTCTCAAGCATGGAAACATTGCTTCGTCCACTCACGGGAACCTGTTCCTTGTTCTGGAGTTTTTCAGGGTTCCGGAAACAGATGCTGAATGCGATAAAGGACTTCTCAAGGTCTCCACATAATGGACTGTTCATAAACTCATGTTTTGCTCACTGCCAAGGTGAGAGAGGAGACTCGTGGTTTGCTGAAAATCCACCTGTTATTGGGAGTAAGGTATCAGCTAACCATTAATTCTTTGTGGTTATCAATGAGCCTATGTGTGTGTGTGTCTGCGGTATATATATATATATATATATATATATATTGTTGGAACATGAATAATAATGTTGATGATTCACAATTGCAGGCTATAGCAACAGCGGTTGGAGACTGGTATTTTGACCGTGCAACTGTGAAGGCCATTGACTGCCCCTACCCTTGTGATAAAACCTGCTCCTACCCGGTCATTAAACAGTAGACTGTTACCAAGGGATGGGCCTTAATATTTATCATGTGAACCATTTCTTCTTGGTATATCATTACTGGTTCATATCTTTAATCATGCATAATAATGAAATGCTTCTGAGCCGAAGATGCAATGCAGAACACATCTCCAGACTTTTTCATTCTAAGATGGAGCATAAAATTACGCCTTAGCTCCATGTTTCCATTTCTAGAGCTAGCAAAAGCAATAGAATTCATTATTTTCCAAGAACTTCTAATCAAGGCTGCTGTCAAGCTGTTCTTTCGGGGATTTTCATGGGCACGATTAATATGTAACTGTGTTGTTGTGGATTCATTATAACTTGCAACTGCCAAGAAATTCCATCTGCTTCTCGCAGTCATCATATTATTCTATGTGTTACTACCGATTTGTCATGAACAGGAGAGAAGGTTTTCAACAACCACCGCTGCTCTGATCGAACTGACAGATTAATAAGCAAAATTTGAATTTCCTTCTTCTATCGCTAACGGTCGGCATAGTCATAGATACCTCCTTCTGTCCCAATCTTTCCCAGTACAATCTGCAGATTTGAGTATACTGCAATCAACACGCCAGAATGATCTCCTAATATATCCAAAGCCATCCGAGATTCGTGCTGTGAGAACAAACATCTCAGAGATGCTCATTCTGGCGTGGATGGCGATCTTCCGGCTTAAGTAGCTCTCAAATCTGCAATTTTTTTTTCCATCCCTTTTGGCACATCTGTGCACCTCTTTGAAACCCGTGAAGCCGACTTGTATCATAATTCAGGAAGAGCAAGCACAGAGGGGGAATGAACTCAAATGATCCCACGGAATTGGAGAAGTCAGTTCCTTCAGTTTGACTCTCACTTCCGCTGTTGACCGTCAAGACCCTTCATTTCGCGCGGGGTCGGTAGCCGAAGCGTGCATAGGCCCAATAGGCCGTGATCCCTTGGATCTTATTGGGCCGCTCCAGAAAGAACGACACCGGCCCGTTTAAGTAACGAGGCCATCATCATCCAGTTGCTGTTTGAGTCCACGTGAAACTTCGGACCACTTTACTTAAGGAGAAAAAGCCGAACAAGATTCAAGAATTTCATTTCATATTCCAGAAGTCTGAAGGGGTTGACCTAAAAGCCGAGTCAAGTCGGTAATTTAAAAAGTAAAATTCTTCCTACTATAAATTTATTTCATTCATTAATAATTGGGGATTTAAGAATTTAGGTTAAGGGTATCTTCGATCCCATTTTTCCCACTAGATATTGTCCCTTGGGCACACGTGCTCGATCCAACAAGGAAGATAATTAATTTTATATACACTTACAAAAAGGACATTTCATCGATGATCAATCAATTAATCAAGTAGAGTGCCATGCTTAATGAATATTATCGCCTAACGGGGCCAGTTTTCTGGTACAAGATCGAGGCACGTGAATGAGCCGCCTCATCTCACACACAAGCCTCGATAAATGTGAGCCCACGGGCTTGGGCCCGAGGAGAGCCCGCCCATTTAGCTGGCCCGTATGTCCCCCGGCCCTATTTTCCTCCTCCCTCCTTCCTTCCTCCCTCATTTCACGTTTTTCCTTTCCCCCCGACCTCCCCCAGCGCGACAGAGAGGAGAAATTAGGGTTTCGCTAGGGTTCCGATCCGTCCCCGTTTCCATTCCATCCGCCATTTGCAGGAGGCAATCGAGCCTAGAGGAGAGGGCCTGTTGCAGACCAGAACGTGATTCTAGGCTCCATTGTCCTGCTGTCGACTTCGGGCATTGAGGTAAGGCTCTCGGATACCCGAACCCTCCTTGGGTTATTGCTGATTTGGTGTCCGAGAATCGCTATGGCTGAGATCTAGGTGTTATTGCTGCTGGGAGTTACGTTTTTATAACTGTTAGGGTTCGAGTTGAGGCCGGCTGAGAAGTGCAGTGTGTGCTGCTAGTGTGGTCTTTCGGCTCTGCTGAAGGGTTTTCTGTTCCTCTGTGTGGCCGGGAGTAACTGCTGGTGAAGAGAAAAAGGGATAACAGTAGTGAGGGATGCCGAGGAGGGACTCATCTCTTTAGATCAGTCGGTGGAACAGCCCTAAACCCTCTCAAATCCTTAGAAGTTTTCCTTAACTCGCTAGAATACCTTTTGACCTGAATATGGTGGGTGAAGATAGATTACTGACGTGGTTGTATATATTGATCTCCTTGTGGGTGATATGATAGGTGCTGAAGAGAACCGGGATCAACACCTTGAGGACCCTGCTTCGTGAATTTGATCGACTAAGAGGGTTGTGAGTACATTCTTCCATTGTGGAATGATCTGTTTGTGTTTTGGTTTATAGCATATATGATCGAGAATTGAGTAGCTGTGAGATAGCTATGTGATACCGGTAGTGGACATGCATTCATTCATTCATTGTGCATCTTGCTTGTGCTTGTGTATAACCATGGTGACCGCTAAGCCGGCGGAATAGAAATGGGCCTTACTGATCTGCCGCGGGTTCCCGGCGGGATATAAGCATGGGACGTGAGTGACACTGGCTCTGTGACCCCAGTGGAAAATGTGAGTTGACTCCCCACGGACCCTGTCGGGAAAAACAAAGACCAGAGAGGAGAGGTAAGAAAAAGAGAAAGACTTGAGTGCGACGGGTCCACTCTTACCGCCAGAGGTTAATAGGCGGCCCCCGCGTGCGTGCGAAGGGAAGGGGCACGGGAAGTAGAATGCTAGGAAATGATTGAGGTGCGGGGTCGCGGTACTGTTTTGGGGAGAGCTGTAGTAACGGTACCGCCATAACTCTGTCGCAGAGGTAATGCGACCCCATGGTTATTGTTTGACATGCTTGTTACATGCATTGCATTAGGTGGGTCGTGTGAAGTTGGCCTAGTTGCCAACGACCCCATGTCCATAGTAGATAAATCGTATGAGTTGATACGGTCGTGTAAGGATATAGGTGAGCCACATGTTATTCCACTATGGAATTTTGTATTCACTGAGTTGCAGCTCACACTCTCTGCAAATTGTTTTTCTACAGATAGGGAGGACACTCAGCCGTGTGGAGCCGCCCAAATAGACCCGGGGATCAACTAGGATAAGTTTATTTTGATAGGGTATGTATAGAAGTTCTGTATAGTGTGGTTTCATATCACGACCTGAATCTCTGGTGGTTGGAAAACTGTTGTTTTGGAATTGGTTGTGGATGGATGTGGCTGGGTTTGGCTGGTTGAGCTGAGTTATAACAGGTTTTGTGTTTCTGGTTAGTCCTAAATACAGGGGAAACTCTGCCGGATTTTCGGGTCGTGACAATTTTTGGTATCAGAGCTTAGGTTATGAGATTCTGTAGACTCTAAATAGCTGGTTGATCCCCACATGACTTTTAGGATAGGTTAGAAATCCCACGGCTGAGTTATTACTAACTACTTAGTGATTTATATGCCTAAGTTGCTCATGTTGATAGGATACAATTAGATATGAGGCCCAAACGCACCCGTCGTGTGCCACGAAGGTATCAGACTGAGAATGTAGTTGGTCAGGAGACACCTCAGGCCCCAGATGAAGGGCAACATTCTCATACAATTCCTCAGGAAATTCCTAGAGAGCATGCTGAGAGGGACACCTATGTCCGAGATACTCTAGATGCAGTTGCACGCATGATGGAACAACAGACACGGCTTATGGAGCAGCAGGCAATTCTGGTGCAGCAACAGATGACGGTACAAGCTCACTCTACCGAGCAGCAGCACCGTGTACCATATGAAGCCTTTAAGAAGTTAGGACCCCCATCATTCTCAGGGACTGTGGACCCTATAGAGGCAGAGAACTGGGTCGCTGACATGGAAAAGATCTTTTCGGTGATGGATGTCACAGACATGCAGCAAGTTGTCCTGGCCACCTTCATGCTAACAGGGGATGCTCGATACTGGTGGGAGGCCACTCACAGGCGACTTGACCCATCTCCAACAACTGAATTTACTTGGTCCCAGTTCACACAAGCGTTCTTCGACAAGTACTTCCCAATCTCATACCGACGGGCAAAGGAGAGGGAATTTTTGAGTCTGAAGCAAGAAGACCTGTCCGTTGCTGAGTATGAGATGAGGTTCACTTCCTTGTCGCGGTTTGCTTCAACCTTGGTCAACGATGAAGTCTCAAGATGCAACCGTTTCCTGGAAGGACTCAACACTGATTTGAGATCTCGACTCTCCATCCTTGAACTCTCAAGATTTTCTAAGCTGTACAACAAGGCTCTCATAGCTGAACAAGGCTTGCAGGATGAGGCTATGGAAAGGGGGCAGCACAAGAAGACCCGATATGCTTCTAGTCCGGAAGGATCTTCCAGGACATCCAAGAGGGGTGGACTTGCTTCCAGTTCGGCTAAGGGCAAGTCTGTCTATCAGTCAAGTTCAACATCAACCGACCGTTCCAGGACAGTGCCTTGCCGGGAATGTGGTCAACCACACATGGGTGAATGCCGAGCAGGATCCATGGGGTGTTTCCATTGTGGCCAAGTGGGTCACATGAAGAGAAATTGTCCCTTGCTAAGTGCGAGAGAAGTGACCTGCTACCGTTGTGGATTGAAGGGGCATGTGCAACGGCAGTGCAGGCAAGGAGATCTGTCGGTCGGGAGCATCACTAGAGGGAGTGGGATTCGAGGGAGACCCTTTGGGAGTAGAGGACGAGGACCGGCCAGTGGGACCAGAAGTTTCCAGGGTCGAGGAACTGAATCGGGTGCAAGCATAGCTGGTCAGCCCAACCCTCGCGTGAGACAGACCGACGGACCTATGACACAAGGGAGAGTCTTCACCTTAACGAGACGGGATGCCAATGCCACTCCTGCGGTAGTAACAGGTACTTTAACCTTGTTTGATAGACCAGCACAAGTGCTTATAGATCCAGGATCTACTCATTCATTCATATCAATAATATACGCTAGCCATGCTACGGTGCCCCAAGAATTTTTAGCTCACCCAATGTCTATAGCCATACCTACGGGGGAGAGTGTCGCAGTCTATACCGTATATAGAGGGTGCCTTATACAGTTGGGAGATAGAGAGATGATAGCTGACTTGATACCCATGGGTATTCACGATTTTGATGTGATACTGGGTATGGACTGGCTTTCCTCTTATTTTGCCACAGTCGATTGCCATAGGAAGGAAGTGATATTTAGAATACCGGACGAGCCTGAGTTTAAATGGTGCGGGGACCAGAAGAGTGTTCCATTCAGTCTTATATATCATACCTTAAGGCCTCCAAACTGTTGAGGAAGGGATGCGAAGGGTATATGGCATATGTGGTAGCCACCAGGGTAGAGTCCCCAAGTGTCAATGAAGTTCCAGTGGTCTGCGAATTCCAAGATGTTTTTCCAGGAGATCTGCCCGGGTTGCCACCAGACAGGGAGATTGAGTTTACTATAGAGTTGGAACTTGGCACCGCGCCGATCTCTATTGCACCCTATCGTATGGCTCCACTAGAGCTCAGGGAATTGAAGGATCAGTTACAAGAACTCCTGGAGAAGGGATTCATCAGGCCTAGCGTATCACCTTGGGGTGCTCCAGTGTTATTTGTGAAGAAGAAGGATGGTACTCTACGATTGTGTGTGGACTATCGACAGCTGAATCGGGCCACAGTGCGCAACAAGTATCCATTACCTCGAATAGATGATTTGTTTGACCAGCTCCGGGGTGCTAGTGTATTTTCAAAGATTGATCTTCGTTCAGGGTATCATCAGCTGAAGATAAGGGAGTCAGACGTGTTGAAGACTGCTTTCCGCACTCGGTATGGACATTATGAGTTTCTTGTCATGCCTTTTGGATTAACAAACGCCCCTGCAGTCTTCATGGATTTGATGAACCGGGTATTTCAGCCATATCTTGACAAGTTTGTGGTAATTTTTATTGATGATATCCTGGTATATTCGAGGGACAGGAGCGAGCATGAACAACATTTGAGGATAATATTGCAGACATTGAGGGATAAGCAACTCTATGCAAAGTTCAGCAAATGTCGGTTTTGGTTAGACCAAGTGGAATTTCTTGGACATGTTATCACAGGTGAAGGTGTATCGGTAGACCAGTCGAAGATTGAAGCTATTTTAAGCTGGGAACAACCGAAGAATGCAACAGAAGTACGAAGTTTCTTGGGCTTAGCAGGTTATTATCGAAGGTTCGTTGCAGAGTTTTCTCTCATTGCCGCACCTCTAACCAAGCTGACACGGAAGAACCAGAAGTTTGAATGGACAGACACTTGTGAACAGAGCTTCCAAGAGTTGAAACACCGATTGACTACTGCCCCAGTCCTTGTCATTCCCTCCCCAAATGAAGGGTTCGTGATTTACAGTGATGCATCTCACCAGGGGTTAGGCTGCGTGTTAATGCAACAGGGCAAGGTGGTGGCGTATGCTTCTCATCAACTCCGCACTCATGAGAGAAACTATCCCACACATGACTTGGAGTTAGCTGCAGTGGTATTTGCCTTGAAGTTATGGAGACACTACTTGTATGGGGTGAAGTGCGAGATTTACACGGATCACAAGAGTTTGAAGTACCTATTCTCACAGAAGGAGTTAAATTTGAGACAAAGGCGATGGTTAGAGTTGATCAAGGATTATGATTGTACGATCCATTATCATCCAGGGAAGGCGAATGTAGTGGCAGATGCTTTGAGTCGAAAGTCCTCCTCGGCCCCAGCAAGTCTTTACAGTATTCAAGATACATTGTTCAATGAGTTGAGGTCCATGAGAGCCAACCTACAGGTAACCACTACTGGATCGTTAATGGCAATGTATGAGGTGAAACCAATTCTTGTGGACCAGATTCGAGATGCCCAACAAGTGGATTCGTTCTTGACAACGGTGAGACAGGAAGTGATGGAAGGGAAGAGAGCTGAGTTTGAGGTGAACAAGGATGGCATAGTGATGTTTAAGAACCGGACCTGCATTCCAGACAACGATAAACTTAAGAAGGAGATCCTTACGGAGGCGCATAACTCACCCTATGCCATGCATCCAGGCAGCACGAAGATGTATCACGGCTTGAAGGGAAACTACTGGTGGAATGGTATGAAGAAAGATGTAGCTGAATTTGTGGCCAAATGCCTAACTTGCCAACAGGTGAAAGCTGAGCATCAACGTCCCTCAGGTTTACTACAGCCGTTGCCCATTCCTGAGTGGAAATGGGAAAAGATTACCATGGATTTTGTGTCTGGACTTCCTCGAACCCAGAAGGGATATGACTCTATTTGGGTGATAGTGGATAGGTTGACAAAGTCTGCCCATTTCTTACCAGCAAAGTCCACATTTGGAGCGGAAAGGTTGGCAAAGTTGTTCATTGACGAGATCGTGAGGTTGCACGGAGTCCCGGTATCCATTGTATCCGATAGAGGTTCCTACTTCACATCCAAATATTGGGACAGTTTCATGAGGACAATGGGTGTGAGATTAAATTTTTCTACTGCATTTCACCCAGAGACGGATGGACAATCAGAACGGACCATACAGACACTAGAGGACATGTTAAGGGCTTGCGTTATAAATTTTTCAGGTAGCTGGGATGAACACTTACCTCTCATAGAATTTGCCTACAACAATAGTTATCACTCCAGTGTTGGTATGGCACCGTATGAATCGTTGTATGGAAGGGCCTGTCGAACTCCGGTGTGCTGGAATGAGGTTGGAGAACGAAAATTGATTGGGCCAGAGATTGTGGATGTGACCACGGACAAGGTGAAGGTTATAAGGGAAAGATTAAAGACTGCCCAAGATCGACAGAAGAATTATGCAGACAAACGGAGGAAGGATTTAGAATTCCAAGTAGGTGATTTTGTTTTCTTGAAGATATCTCCTTGGAAAGGTATCATGCGATTTGGTAGGAAAGGCAAGCTCAGCCCCAGGTACATTGGACCATATGAGATCCTAGAGCGAGTGGGCAAGGTGGCATACCGATTGGCACTACCTCCGGACCTATCTCGCATACACAATGTGTTCCATGTCTCCATGCTGCGCAAGTATGTTCACGATCCTACCCATGTCCTTACTTATCAACCAGTGGGGTTGGATGAACATTTGAAGTATGAGGAAGAACCGGTGGAAATCTTAGATCGGAAGGAACAGGTTTTAAGGACCAAACGAATACCGGTAGTAAAGGTCCAGTGGAGGAGTCAGTCAAGGGAAACAGCAACTTGGGAGCCGGAGGAAGCCATGAGGAGCAACTATCCCGACCTTTTCCCTGGCATAGGTGACTGAATTTCGGGGACGAAATTCTGAATTAGTGGGGAGGAATTGTGAGCCCACGGGCTTGGGCCCGAGGAGAGCCCGCCCATTTAGCTGGCCCGTATGTCCCCCGGCCCTATTTTCCTCCTCCCTCCTTCCTTCCTCCCTCATTTCGCGTTTTTTCCTTTCCCCCCGACCTCCCCCAGCGCGACAGAGAGGAGAAATTAGGGTTTCGCTAGGGTTCCGATCCGTCCCCGTTTCCATTCCATCCGCCATTTGCAGGAGGCAATCGAGCCTAGAGGAGAGGGCCTGTTGCAGACCAGAACGTGATTCTAGGCTCCATTGTCCTGCTGTCGACTTCGGGCATTGAGGTAAGGCTCTCGGATACCCGAACCCTCCTTGGGTTATTGCTGATTTGGTGTCCGGGAATCGCTATGGCTGAGATCTAGGTGTTATTGTTGCTGGGAGTTACGTTTTTATAACTGTTAGGGTTCGAGTTGAGGCCGGCTGAGAAGTGCAGTGTGTGCTGCTAGTGTGGTCTTTCGGCTCTGCTGAAGGGTTTTCTGTTCCTCTGTGTGGCCGGGAGTAACTGCTGGTGAAGAGAAAAAGGGATAACAGTAGTGAGGGATGCCGAGGAGGGACTCATCTCTTTAGATCAGTCGGTGGAACAGCCCTAAACCCTCTCAAATCCTTAGAAGTTTTCCTTAACTCGCTAGAATACCTTTTGACCTGAATATGGTGGGTGAAGATAGATTACTGACGTGGTTGTATATATTGATCTCCTTGTGGGTGATATGATAGGTGCTGAAGAGAACCGGGATCAACACCTTGAGGACCCTGCTTCGTGAATTTGATCGACTAAGAGGGTTGTGAGTACATTCTTCCATTGTGGAATGATCTGTTTGTGTTTTGGTTTATAGCATATATGATCGAGAATTGAGTAGCTGTGAGATAGCTATGTGATACCGGTAGTGGACATGCATTCATTCATTCATTGTGCATCTTGCTTGTGCTTGTGTATAACCATGGTGACCGCTAAGCCGGCGGAATAGAAATGGGCCTTACTGATCTGCCGCGGGTTCCCGGCGGGATATAAGCATGGGACGTGAGTGACACTGGCTCTGTGACCCCAGTGGAAAATGTGAGTTGACTCCCCACGGACCCTGTCGGGAAAAACAAAGACCAGAGAGGAGAGGTAAGAAAAAGAGAAAGACTTGAGTGCGACGGGTCCACTCTTACCGCCAGAGGTTAATAGGCGGCCCCCGCGTGCGTGCGAAGGGAAGGGGCACGGGAAGTAGAATGCTAGGAAATGATTGAGGTGCGGGGTCGCGGTACTGTTTTGGGGAGAGCTGTAGTAACGGTACCGCCATAACTCTGTCGCAGAGGTAATGCGACCCCATGGTTATTGTTTGACATGCTTGTTACATGCATTGCATTAGGTGGGTCGTGTGAAGTTGGCCTAGTTGCCAACGACCCCATGTCCATAGTAGATAAATCGTATGAGTTGATACGGTCGTGTAAGGATATAGGTGAGCCACATGTTATTCCACTATGGAATTTTGTATTCACTGAGTTGCAGCTCACACTCTCTGCAAATTGTTTTTCTACAGATAGGGAGGACACTCAGCCGTGTGGAGCCGCCCAAATAGACCCGGGGATCAACTAGGATAAGTTTATTTTGATAGGGTATGTATAGAAGTTCTGTATAGTGTGGTTTCATATCACGACCTGAATCTCTGGTGGTTGGAAAACTGTTGTTTTGGAATTGGTTGTGGATGGATGTGGCTGGGTTTGGCTGGTTGAGCTGAGTTATAACAGGTTTTGCGTTTCTGGTTAGTCCTAAATACAGGGGAAACTCTGCCGGATTTTCGGGTCGTGACAATAAATCACCGTTCAGCCCCCGTACATAGCTGCAGGTGGCGAAGGGTGTCCATTCAAGAAATCCAGACAACCGTGCATGTGTGACGGGTCTCTGAACTATACGTCGGTCGTGGTCCTCTTGTTTATGAACTTTTTGTTGATGGTGACGTTGCATACTCAGCTGACAAGACTAAATCCGAAGGAGGTTGCCACTACCCATGCGCATAAGCTTCTCATTTAATGCTCATCTCCAATGTTAATCATAAGGTTCTCGAATGAAGGAGGGCAAGACAGATACTAGAGATTTCCCCACCTTAGGATGCTCATAATAAGCAGGGGATATTAGCTAACGCAGATCACAGCACATAGCTTGCTGCTTCGCGGACAGTTGTAACAGCAAAGGTTGAAGCTTTTTTGCATTTGCATTATCCGGGTAAGATAGTTTTTGTGAAGAGAACCAGGGAAACAATGGAGCTGTTCTGGTTCTGGGCGGTGCTCATGAGACTTGTCTTAAGTGGCTGTGTTTGTGGATTTGAGCTTCTTGATTTCAATGTGACTGAGGTGTCGTACCTGGAGACCAGTTGAATTGTCTCCCAAGCAGACAATGCTCTCATGGTTGGCTTGACTCTCATGCAGAGCGCTGGCGCTAAAGGGGCAGGTATAATGGCCTCAGCTTTACTGTCTGTGGCCTCGTCTTCTGTGATTTCTTTTTGTGGAACTGATCAGTCTGCAAATATTTGTGGGAAGCTGCTCCCGCAATTTTCTTGATTCTTTCATTGCTTGCAAAGGTGTTGCAAGAGAGATAGCAGAAAGGTGGTTGGGTTGCTTCTCTTTTGGTTCAGGGTGTCAGATTTGTCCTTCTCCTCCTTTAGCTTGTCATTTGCCTATGAGTTTGAATCTGATCAGTCCTTTCATTTTGGTATTTTGCCTATTCTGATGCATGCTCATAGCCTTCCTGATGTCGATCTCTTCAGTGAACTAACTGCTGTGTCTCGCTCTCTCCCTGCTGTATTTTTCAAATATCACAGTGCCTTCAAGCACAAGGTTCTTTCTTATGTTCGTGTTGGATGCTCATCATAATTATCGATTGTTCACTTCTTAGGAAGGTTGGAAATGTTTTACATATGGATGCTTTCACTTAGTTATCATCTGATGTCGCAGTCAGTAATACTCAGTTTCACATTCGGCATCATTCACTAGAATATTGAGCAACAAAACTGAAGAAAATCCAGTTCTTGTCCTAAACAGTTCCATATAGTTACAACTGTTGAAATTCCACCATGTTTACGTTTCAATGCCTGTCATGTTAAAGCTTATTCACCTGTGAAATATTACAGATTTTTTCAACTGGAACCGAGTAAAGCTTCGGTACTGTGATGGTGCCTCTTTCTCTGGAGATGGTGTGGATAAGGTTTATTAGCGTTACAAAAAAAAATCATGTCTGCTTTTTATATCATTGTGTGCACATTGCAGTTACCTGCGCTGATTTTCAAATCCAAAAGTGTGATGATTCTTATGGTTTTGTTCTGTTTAGGCCGCACAATTAAATTTCAGAGGACAAAAAAATATGGTTAGCTGCAGTAAGCTCTTGTATGCCTTAGATCTCTCTTCTATGGCTTATCCATCTCTGTATTTCTTCCCTTCTCTTTTTTTTCTTCCTACTACAGGCATTACTTTCGGGCTGCTCTGCTGGGGGTCTTGCTTGTATAATACATTGTGACGAGTTCAGGGCCTTATTCCCAGGATTGACAAAAGTGAAGTGCTTGAGTGATGCTGGACTGTTCCTTGATGAGTAAAATATTTCCAGCAATATGTTGTTGTCAGCTCCACTCAATTAAAGCATAAGGTCCTTTAGTTTGAAACACCATCTCTTTGTATGTACACAGGACTGATGTTTCCGGAGGGCGCACACTCAGAAACTTCAACAGTGGTGTGGTTGAATTGCAGGTAAGGTTAGGCATCAATAAGAACATCAATCGCTCTCCAGAGTTTTGATCTAGTGATATTAAGATCTTCTCTTGCATACATTTAACCAACCTATCCATGTTCCCTGTGTTGAGACATTTTCCCCACTATAGCTGCATTATTCTCCTTGTGATACATGAACCGTTTGGGATCTTACAGGAAGTTCAACCAAACCTTCCACATACATGCACTGACCACCTCGATCCAACATTGGTAAAAGCTATCTTTTCTGGTTAAAGCACTTGCCCAGCTTTTACAAAGATATCAAACAGATGTGTTCAGTCAGTTGTAAGCTTATTTTTCCAGTTAATATTCTCTGTTGGATCCTCTCAGTGCTTCTTCCCCCAAAACTTGATCTCAAGCATCGAGATGCCATTGTTTCTTCTGAATGCAGCCTATGATGCATGGCAGGTAATGACTTTCTGAACTGAATGTTAAGTTTGTAGAACCTAGAGGAGCAAATGTCAGGCGATTCCATGGTAAAGTGGTTACTCCGAAGAACCACAAATTAATTATGTTAGCTTTTCACATTGTTCTCAGATCTATGAAAGCTTAGCTTCCCCAAGAGCAGATCCTCACAGGTATTGGCAGGAATGCAAACTGAACCACAAAAGATATTCTGCATCACAGATTGAGTTTCTGCACGGTCATTTCTGCTGTTCTGAACCAGCAATCACATTCGGTTCTAAAACATGGCAATTTCAATTTGCTTTGTCCACTCAAATAAACATGCTTCTTCGTCTGGAGCCCGCAGGATTCAGGAATGAGATGCTGGATGTGATAAAGGAGGTCTCCACAGAATGGGCTATTCATAAACTCGCTCTTTGCTCACTGCCAATCCGAGAGGCAGGACACATGGTTTGCTGATGGTTCACCACTATCCATATTAAGGTATAATCTAACCATTCTTCACTGCCTACTGAATTTCTTCTCTTTTAACTGACCCAAAAACGTGTTTTTTTTTTGTGACCCAAAAACTTGTTTGCATTTTGGGATTGATGACGGTTATATTGACTTGCAGGCAATAGCAATTGCAGTTGGAGACTGGTACTTCGATCGTGCTGCTGTGGAGACCATTGGTTGCCCCTATTCTTGTGATGGAACCTGCCATAACCTGTTCTTCGGAGAGTAGTCCTGAGCCTCCTCGTTACTGGGGATGATCACTTGCTAATTTTTACCGATAGAGACCATTGCTTCTCAATAGATCATCATCATCTTCATACAGAAGGTAATAACAAGGAAACGAATAAAATGCAGAGAGAGAAAGCTCCTGTTTCCCCATTTTGGCTCTGAAGAAGGGAATCAGGTTCAAAATCTGTTCTTTCCTTCAGAAACGAATAAAATGCGCCCCACACGGCCTGCTGACAATCCAGTCAAGTACCCCTGGGAGAAAGATCCCCCTTTTTCTTCGAAAAGCTCCCCAACCTGTCAGTTGAATCTAATCCTCGCTCTTGTAGTAGATCGCACTGCCAATAATGCGATTCTCATGGGTTCTGCACCATGGCTGTTGCAGTCAACCGGGAACATACGAAGGCACGATAGTATGGTGGATTATTGGTTTTACTTCATCAGCATCGATACTGGGAGATTTGCAACCTAAAAATTAATCCTTCTGACAGACCGTTCAGTTCGACAAAACTGAAATTGATGTCAATTTCAGGAAATCCTATTCACATCTGCAGTATAAAGTTTCCAGAATTGTCAACATTCCCATACACAGCTCGGTCAGATTAAGCTTATCCTCATCTGTCAATTATTGGGGCAGGGAATGGGTTGACATTTGTGTAGAATTATTGGTGGAGATGGAAGAAGATTCCTCCTTGTGTTATTATTAACAAATTCAATTCACATGGAGAATTTATCCAAACGACAGATATAATATTGCTGGACCGTAATTCAATAATTAAGTTCAGTAGATATAGTGTGTATATATATATATCTAGAATTATTAGTGATGTTGTCCGTGCATATGCTTATATTAATTTTTTTAATATACATTAATTAGTTGCCCTTTTGAATTATGGGTCACAATAATTTTTAATGTAAAAATATTAAACTAAGTATTTAGTTTATCCGCGTTATGGCATTCCACACTCGACTGACAGAAAAAGACAATATTTCTGTGGCACTCAGCACATGCACAGGTACGATGTTGCCGGCCATAAATGTCCATGCAGGATAAAAAAATGAACATAAATTTGGAAATTAAAAAAGAATAAGCTTTAATCTCAATCCTATCATGCATATACGTGTGTATATATATATATATGTATATTTGAAGTTATGATAGTAACGGTATCATTGCACTATCAATATGACACATTAAAGTGAAAATTATGTTTGGTGAAACTGTTGAAAAAGGATTGAAGCAGATGTCACCGTAAAGGTTGAGTCACTGTCTTCATGGCCTAAGGCTAACAACATACAGAAAAGAATGTAGATTTATTAAGACAGAAGATTACAAATCTCAACAAACATTTGGGTCACAGTATAACATGTAACAGAGGCATGATGAAGTAATTGAAGAAGGCCTTATTCTGTGATTCTGCTGATATAGATTTATGTGCATAAGCAGCGGATACCAAGATCAACATGGTTTCGATCTGTATTTGTCTGGGCAGCAGAAGAAAGCGAGAGATTGAATCTGTATGGGACTCATTTACTATTACCAAATCGAAAAGGAGAGGAGAATGAAAGATGATGAGTTTATCACACCAAGAAAAGGCTAAAGGTTCTGTCCAAAAGCCAGAGCAAGCCCCTGGAAATCCTTACTGTATGTGTTGGAAGCAGACTGGGGAACTCCTACCGTTTGAAAGCTTCCGAGTTCGGGTTTGATGTCACTGTACGCCTGGAATGAGCTCCCTGTGAGGATCGGCATTTGGAGATACTCGGACCATCTGGCATCTTCTACCACAGGATGAGCTTGTGACGACTGCTGTCCGTCGAAGGTTCCAAAATCCCACGAGAAAGGAGCACTTTCGCAGTAGCTGAAGGCGCTGTTGCTGGAAGAGGTATAGCAGGAATTCTCAGAGGGAAGGCTGATTGAAGGCTTGACCTGAGCCGGAGGCAGAGCAATAGCTGGAGTACTGGCTGGGAAAGTACCGATGGAAGCTGTGAGCATTTCCAGGGAGCTCGAGCTTGGAATGATATTGAAGTCGAAACACAGAGGGCTGCTGCAGCTACCTTGGCTTGCCGAAAGCCTGCCCGTATCGGACCCAGAATTCGGCTGCTGGAAGGAGAAATAACCAGGCAAGTCAGAAGTATCACTGACCGAGCAAGAGTTTGAGACCTCCTGTCTTGGAAGCAACAATTTCTTCTCGTTGCTCTTAATAGGAGCAGATTGCAGATTCTTCACATTCTCATCCTCATTCTCGGTCGGTGACTCAGCGAGTGCTTTATGGGTGGTCGGGTCGATGCCTCTCTGTCTCAGCTTCTTCTTGATGCACGAGTTCCAGAAATTCTTTATCTCATTGTCGGTCCGTCCTGGTAACTGTGCTGCAATCTGTGACCACCTGCAGCGCACCATTGAATGGAAGTCCAGTGAATCAAACAAGTCTGACAGAAGCTATTGATCGCAGGAGAACTGAAACAGTTTGTATTCTTGTTAACTAACCGAACCACCACAAACCTGTTGCCAAGAACTGAGTGGAGCTCTATGATGAGGTCCTCTTCCTGAAGAGAGAAAGCACCTCTCTTCAGGCCAGGCCTAAGGTAATTGATCCACCTGAGCCTGCAGCTCTTCCCACACCTCTGCAGCCCTGCAGGATCCCCAAGTCAGCATGCACTTGAAAACAAAGATCGAAACTCGAATGAAGTAGGTTGAAGCTGTGTCGATTCCGTGAAGGGCTGACAAGGAGTTACCGGCAAGTTTGGGGACTGAACTCCAACAGCCATGACCGTATTTGGTGATGTAGCTCAGGAGCTTCTCATCTTCGTCAGGAGACCACAGACCTTTCCTCAGCTTCTGCTTGTAGCAGCAAGAGTGCCTCCCCATGCCCCCTCCCTCACCCCAAATGCTCTTTGTAAGAGAGATGAAATGGCGGATTTTTGGAATTAATAGGAGAGGCCTTCCTCCTTCATTCATATTCCATTTACCGAACATGAATTAATAAAGCCTTTAATCTTTTAAAGACCAACTGGTGTACTCGAATAAAAAGAAAGTGTCATATTCTAATTTTATTTAAAATTTTTTTGGTACTATAATGTTCCTTGACTTGGATAGTACAACCCACAAAGCATTGTCATATGACATGACTATCATGAGACATGCATGTAACTGCGGATGCATGTAGACGGGCCGAATCTAAGAACACTCTCCCTTTTGCAGTAAAATTTTGGGAATTGCCGTGCCGACAGGTTCCTATACGAAATTTCTGCTTCCACAGATCGCAGTCGAACTTCTTGGCCTCTCGTAAATAAAGTTCTCCACGAAGGATTAGATTAGAGGCAGGCAAGCCTGGACAGGTTCATTACAGAGCCAGATCATGGAGGTCTGGTTTAATCAAACTGCTCATGTCCCATCAGAATAATAATTGGGAGCCCATTGCGGAAAGAAAAATATTGCAAATTGATATTTGATGATCTTGTACCGTCGGGACAAATAGGCAGATATCTAATGATTTAAAGTTTATATAGATTCTTCACTTATCGTTCATGGAAACGGTCAATGGATGAAAGTACTAGTTTTAGAAGTATAAAACAAAGTGTAATGCACAGAATCAATGACAAATCAGAAGTTCTGCATAAATAATCAGGAAAAAGAAAGGCAGGAGCAGACAGCACATAATCCTCGAGATATTATTAAAGAAGAGACACTCGGATGAAGAAGCAAAATATGATTGAATTGGTGGTCGGGAAGCCATGATTTGATTCGCTGGTGCAGCCAATCTCTCCTGTGCAAATGATGTCAGAGATATTCTCTCTCAGATGTTTTTTAGAAGATGATATGAGAAATAAAGGGACATGAAAGCTCGCAATTGAATTCAAGAACCTATAGTCGTGAGCAATGTTATTGCATGACTTCCTCTGTCTCTCTTCCAAGGTTAATTTGGGGTTTGTCCTTCGCATTGGATCAATTGTGTAATCCTGATGAGAAGAATACAGAGGAAGAGAAAACAACTTTTTCTTCCAAGTTGTCCTGGATATGGAAGTAAACTCCCAGTTCATACCAATGGTTAATAATTTCCATATGAATTTTAATTAATATTTATAACATAATACAGCATGGTTGTGTCTTTTTGTTGTTCTATCCTGTATCATGATGAAGCTTCTCCAACCCCAGCAATGTCTTAACTCGGACACCCTTCTGGCTTCAAAAATTTTTTAATGGGGCCTTAACAGAAGATTCTGTACTGCTGATCACAGAACTCTGCTGTGATTACATTTTAAAACAGAGAAATGAGCTGTGTCTGTGAGGTCAACCAATGTCTCATGTCTATCCCATTGTCCCTTTCCTCGAAATACATTGAGAATGTTTGATCACGTAAAATCGATGCTCGATCCTGGACTCTTTGCACCTGCTTCATCTTTTGCTCATGGTCTGGTCTATGCACCAAGCCTAGGACCTGGTGCACAAGAGTCCATCGACGAGAAACAAACATAAGACCTGTTTTTTTCCTTGGTTGAGGGTGATGCCAACTATAGAAAGAATCTCTTTCTCGAGAACTGATGGAATTTTAGAAAAGGGAGCAGAAGTGGTCCGCTGAGATAACAATCTATTGATGAAAATGGCCCATAAACAGTGGTTTTAGAAACATAAGCACATGGATGTTATTTGTTGATGCGTTTCAGTTAAATCAATTGATAACCTCTCTGTCCTGTCCGGGACATCAATGAGCATCACCATCATGAACTTGCTCACTTATCCGGAAGCTTAATATCTCCAACGCAATAATTTATTAGTTGAAAAATCTCCCTTTTATTGGTGGCCCTCCCGATAATCATCTTAATCATATCCTCTAACCCCTCTGCCACTGGTATTGTTTAATGGGTGTCATGTATACGGATGCCCTGTACAAGAATCTGATAGGGAGAGCTTAGGAAATGATGCAACAAGCTGGATTGGAACAGTCATAACTAGTGCCTAATCGACTGCTTGAGTTCAATCGAAAGGTGCGCCGACAGTATATGAAGAACAGATGCTTCCTCTGATGTTATGCGTGTCAGTGTCGGGAAAAGTAGGCATGGGTTCGTAAGGTCTGAGTTTATCAACAAGGAAACATGACGAGAAAAGTAGGATGCACTGTTTCTTCTTTTCCCGTTCTAATCATAGAGACTATCAATAGCATTTTGGGGGCTTTCCAAGTTTAACCCTACCCATCATAATCAGAAAAGCTCTATCCAGAAGAAATGCTATCGTTTCCCACTTTTCACTTTTGCTTTCCATGTGGATAATTTGGAACTTAATGATCAACTTTCATGAGAACACTTGCACAAACGTCATCTCTTGTTTCCTGAACTAGAAAAATCTCAGATCATTAATTGCGAGACAAAAGTAAGGCAGCAGCAACCTCTCAGTTTTTCCTTTTCTTTATATGAATATACTCTCTCGGTTATATCAATTGAGAGGCGAATTACTTTCTTGAATCTAAATCCTTATGATATAATCACTTCTTGAAAATTCGAGAATAAACAGGCCGACCAAAAAATGCTTCTCTAGATAACCAAAAACCCTCTGAAATTTGTTAGTGTGCAGTTGGGACTCAGAATTAGGGTGCTGCAGAGGCTGCAGGCATTATCGACCACAGCAGAGAACATCCAGTCTTTCGTGACATGGACTCACTTCCTGAAAGAAACGATGATATGAATTGCTAATCATCTGTGCAAGTAAGAGCACCATTTCATTTTTTTTTAATCTCTGAACAGACGAGTTTAGTGTGCAATGCCATCATACTATGGTCGACAATATGTGCTGACACATGCCATTTGGACCCAAGGTAATTCCTACCTGCCAGACTCCTCTTGCGTTCTTCTTATCTGAAGACAGCCCATTACTGGCACCTGACAACACACCATAAAACCATACCATTCCCATTCCCACGTTCGGAAGATCTGGCATATGTTCCATGTCAGCATTCCCACAGGCAGCATCATTGGCATCATGTACAAACCGGCTCCCATTTGTCATCATCTGCATAGAAAATGTAATATCGCAGTGATGTTAAGCATGGAAATCAGGGATGGATTTGGAGGAGGCGCAGGTGGCAATGGGCCCTTTGGACTCGGAAAATTGTATGAATTTTTATATAAAATTTGCAAGATTTTATTGTTTTTTTAAAATTAAATTAGCTTCATTCGCCTCCTTTGAATTGTTCATTACATCTTTTTATTGAGTTTCGCCCTCCTTGGAGAAGTTTTCTGGATCCGTCCCTGATTGAAGTGGTCTCTAATCTTTTGGCTGATGGAACATATAGAATGTCAAATAGAAGAATCATTCGGTGTAACTGAAGTTTTGAGTCTTGACGTATCTGTTGGCCTCGTCAAGCATTGAAGCATTATGCACATAAATGATTGAGAGTTAGTTTTCTTGCATGGATCCCCTTTGATAAGAGAATCATCAATGCCTTAGAGTACTTTGAAGCAACAACAGAATGAAAACTTGGGGTATAGCCGCTTGTTGACATAAGTGACTTCCAATTTCTGAATTCACCTGCATAGTTTCCTAGAAGGTTGTGCAATTCAGTGATGAGGAGAACTACATGATCAATCAACTAGAGAAGGAAAACCACACATCAAGCAAATCCAGAAGTTGTGATTAAAGAAGATGTTGAGCCCTCCTGCAATTCGGTATTAACTCTTGTGATGCACACATATTCACCACAAACAGACAAACAAAAGCTAAACAAAGAAGACTCCCATGAGTTCATTAAGATTCCATCTTTACACTTTTTCTAAGGTCTAATCTATAATCTGGGGAAGACAAATACTTTAAATCACAAAACTCTGTGAAAGTCCAAGCTAGTTGAGCTTGAGTCAAATCTGTGCTAATCCACGTGCATTTGGAGCCTAAAGGGGTGCATGAGCTCTCTGTGCATTCAGAAGTAAGAAGTTCATTGAAGCTATAATTTTAAATTTGAGTATTGAGAAGTAGAGAGCTCGGTGAGATGCAAAAGCAGAACAACGAGGCTGACGGTCGACATCTCCCAAAGGCTAACTGGAGCACTTGCACAAGCAGAGAGGGGGATGTTGCTTGTCGAATTTGTGACAGCTTCTTTGTCTCTTGCAACTCGAGGATTAGAAATATCAGTTTTGATTAAGCTTTGGATTATGTTAATAGCTAGATCTCAGATACGCCGATCCATTTATCTTGATTTAGGCATCAAAGTGGCATTCTCTTCAGGCTTCAGCATTTTTTGTGTGCATCAGACCCGGCCTGACACATATCTCCGTTGACTGATTGCTTTCTGGCACTGATGTCAGAACGGTAACATGGGGGTTTGAGAGTTGCCGCTGGAAAAGAATAAGGTAAATGAGATACATCACCAGGTCCAAATTTTCTGGACAAAAACTTTTGAAAGCCCAATGAGGGATGTGATTACGATCATGGCATGTATTACTGTAATATTTTTCTGGGGAGTTCTAAGTTTCTTTCCGTCGTGTAGGATTTCAAGTTGAATGAATAGGACATTAATAAAAAAAAAGGTGAAGAAATGATAAATATGGGGAAGAACGAAGACACAGCATATGTGATTCGTGACAGCAGTTTGCTGTCCATGGGCAAAGGAGAGAGCATTCGATCTTCTCCAAGAGCAACAATGGCGGACAGGATGCCCCGGAATTCCTCACGATCTGTTCCTCTGTTCCCCAAAGAATACAAAGGGAGGCTGGCCCGAGAAGTCTTCACTTCAATTCCTCAAGCGTATGACTTTCAAGTATAGGTTGAGCATAAGGATCTATCACGATCAATGATTCTCACTATGGCCACCACCGCCCCGAATCGATTCCGCTCTGTTGGACTCTACTTCCAAACCATATCATGACACCTCCCAATTCTCATGGGTGGACCTCCATTCTTATCTTTATTTTCCTTACTCTTATACAATAAGGAAAAGAAAGGGATGATGGAGATAAGGATTCCCAGTCTTCCTGAACTTTGACGGTGGGTAACGGTCAGTTCCCATCATATATTAATGTGCCGGACCGGGGAAAGACGGCTGAGATCACGTATCCCCGTAACTCATCGGACGGCACTGCATTGCTCCCCCCCCCGGGACATTGTACGTCTCAATTATGTGCTTGCATTATTAGGGTGCCACGTGGTCTCTTCTTGACCGTTGATTCCCTGACCTCTGGTTAATTGCTGTGGGACAAACTCTTTTCTTGTTTTGCTACACTATCAGAATTAACCGAGATATACTTTTAAAATTAGTTTATGATCGGACTAAAATTTTTTAAAATTTAAATTATTTACTTAAAAGCTTAGTAAAGAATATTTCATGCCAAAATAGTAATGATGCGCTGTGGGACAGACTCGCGGCATGCTGTGCTGTGTAGTTTTCACATTTCAGTCACAGCTGTCTGGTCCTCCACCCTCTTCTTTTTTTCTTTTTTCTTTTTTTATTTTTTTTATGATATTCATTCAATATTTCAAACGATCGTTGAGAATAAAATAAATTATTGAGCGACAAAAAACAAAGAAAAACACTCTGTGGGATTGCATGTAATTGTTCGTTGATGATTTGCGTATGAGACATGAAAACTTGCTACATACTTGTCGATCTAGGTGATTTCAGGAGCCCCACGTGGTGAATAGGTTCAGCTTTTACACACAAGCGACACAAACATCAATTGCATTTGCTGGTGGATCGCTTTCGAAAGAGGGTAATACGTCTGAAATTGCCTATGCTTTCTGCGTTCATCTGATTCATCCCTTCTTTTGCTCGTATACGATATGAACCTCCAAACCTCTTAGTATGTATCACTAACGTACGTGTCCATCCTGCGTATCGTGTGTGTGCGGGGTCTGCTGGCTCTTAGTTGCTGTAGACATATAAGAACGGTCGCTTAAAGTCATTAATTAGAGGTGCCGTAGAGATGGTTACGTCCTCACCCGAGTAAGATTTTTCGGGACATGTAATATTATTATACGTAATAGAATCTAAGGCGTTACAGGGTGTGAATACGAATACCGAAAGAGACTTTGAAACTTGGGCCGCAGAGGAGAGTGTCCACATGCATGAACGCTGCTGCTGCCAATTAATTGACACGCGTGAAAAACATGGGCGATGATATCCACACGCCAAGGAAGCTAGAGCGTGCTCACGAGAAGAAAATCCACTTGGCCTCTGATTTCATATCCCAATTGAGGTTGCCACGTGTATGAGATATTATCTTATCTAAAATAAAATAATAATATTATATATAAAATTATATTAGTTATATGTGCTGGCACTTCCTAATATTATCTTACCAAAAAAAATTTCTAATATTATATTTAAATAATATTATGCATATTTATTTTCATATTTAATTATTATATTGCAGCCTATATATAGGTAAGTGTTTTATGTTATTTTTGAGTCATTCAATAAAAAATTGTCGGTTACTCTCATATATTTGGTTTTCAAACTTCCATGTTCTATCATTTTCTTAACTCCTCCTCCATTTTATATATAAAATTTGATATGATATCAGAGCAAATTAATATTGAGTAGTTTGCTATGTAGAAGATGCCAACACAGTAATACGATCGAGCAAATTGATAATGCGGCAACGAAGGCATCGATTTATCCCATGTGGCCTCTGAAGTAAAAGAAGAGAAGACTCAAGCCAGTTAATTAGATATATGAAAACAATAAATTTCAAGTCAACATTGATTTTTTTTTTTATAATTAAAGCCAAAGAAGTTCAAGTCAATTTTCCTGTTATTATCGAGTCAAGAAGTTTCGCTATTATTAATAACTTGAATTACCGTAGGAAAATGACTCAATTGTATTATTTGAGGTATGTACATTTATAGGTGTGAATACAACTAAGAAAGGAAAGGAATCACAACCATAATATGTTAATTATGGCATAAGAATTAAAATGATATAATAATTATGGTACAAGATCATAGTGATTATTGAGAAAATTAAATAATAATTATTATCAATCTTGATCAAATACTCAAAGCCAACATGACATTTTATTGTACAAAACAATAATTTTACTTTGTTACGGAGGAAAAATATAAAATATATTATCTTATTTAAAATAAAAATAAATATTATAATATGAAGTGATATCTATAAATTATATTAGTTATATATGTTGTGATTTCCTAACATTATATTTAAATAATATTACACGTATTTACTTCCCTATTCAATTATTCTATTTCAGCCTATAAATAGGCAAGTGTTTTATCATATTCCATATGGTTATTCCCTTGTATTCAACTTTCGAACTTTCATGTTCTCTCCCCCTCCACCTCCATCTTATATATAACATTTGATAGAGGCCTCCCAAAGGTGTCTCCTCCATAAGTACCAACAGCGACCCCGGTAGTTTTTCTCCACATATCTTACCTATCGCAGGAGAAGAGGAACAACAGGAGGAAAGCGGATCTGTCACCAGGGGCAAAGCGAACCGGTAGTGCTATTGGAGGAAGTTCGTAGTGGTTAAGTTGAAGATCATGGCGGATGAAAGCACACACACTTGCATCGACATCCTCTTGGCCATTTTTTTGCCTCCGCTGGGTGTCTTCTTAAAGTATGGCTGCAAGGTATACACTTACACAAACAGTACACACAGACACATATATTTGCTCGTTAAGTTCTTGTGATTACTTGCTCAAGTCCACCCTCTATCGCAATTTTCTACTTTGCTTTGGTTTGTGTTGTTACTACTAACGCCATATTATCAACATGCCCGAGTCTGTGCAGGCTGAGTTTTGGATCTGTTTTCTGCTAACGATTCTGGGTTATATCCCCGGAATCATATATGCTGTCTATGTTATTACCAAGTAACCGATCCCCTGCAGCTCTGTCGGTGCTGTCTATGTATTATCGTAAGTTTCAAGTAGCCTTCTTTTGTTTTCCGAGGTTCTGATGAGATCGCAGTAAATCTTCTCCTGATATGCATCTGGAGAAAGGGGGTGCTTTGCTTTCTGAGAGTAAAGGAGGAGATTAATTTATTAAGTTCCATAGTATTACCCTCTACTAAAATTTAATATTTTCTTTATTCGGTAATTTATTACCTCTTCTCTAACCGAGAAAAGAGCAAAGTTGCCTGTATTATAAGATCCCATTAAATTTTGTGAAACCTTTGAGATGATCACAATACTAACACATCAATTTTTAGGAATCTCGATGATTTGAAGTGGCATAATGTGTTAGAATTTATCGGAATTTAGCGGTTATTTTTCCATTTTTTTATTTTCAAATAATTAGTTCAGTGATTAACTTCTTGTCATTCTCAGCCCAACCAGACACACGATGTTGACAGGGTCCAACGGGACACCTAGCATTAAGTTCTATCTTTTTTTATATTCGTTTGAATCAAATTAAAGAGGGAGTAATGAGCGTGGGACCGCCATGACAAGATTTCCACTAATTTTGGCCTTTCAAGACTGCATAGAACGCTCGTAAAGAGGGAGTTTAATACAGAAAAAGCATCAGAGCTCCTGAGTTTCGATTCTTGAGACTCATCTTGTCCATTGCCACCTATTTCACCGATCACCTCTAGATTTAATACACTTTCTTAGAAAGGGAGTTATACCAAATATACAGCACAGCCATCGGATGAACTGTTCCATACGATAATCGGACGGTCCGCGGCAGGCACTGATGAGGTGAATCATTTATTTGGCTGACCATGTAAGCTACTGTACTGATGATAAATGTCAACATTTGGGCAGGCTGTGGGAAGATTTGGAGGGATGATAAAGGGCGTCTGATCTTGATGGGGGCGCCCCCAGTGATTTACAACCGTCTGATTAACGTGATTTTTTAAAGTTGAGTGGATGATATTTCCTTCGCCAGCCGCTCAGTACTGTGTGTACGTGTGTTTTTGTGTTTGTCGGTTTTGATGTCCCTGGCAAATTCTTAGTGTTCGTTGTGTAATCAAATCGGATTGAATAATAATTCTCTGTGATGTCTTATCTTCTTTATGCATAAACAAATGCTCCGTCTAGCGTGTGAAAATTTTGTGTTTTATTTCTGTTATCGGAATATCGAAAAAGCGTATTATGGATCCTGAAGTTCTCCAATAATTAGAAGAACCGAAACTGCAATTGCCCCAAGAGGGAAGTATCTTGATTGTATAGATATATGCTTTCCCAGACATAGGAATGATTTATGTAAATTTCCAGCAGGAAAAGAACAGCAATATCTAAATTCATAAAATAAGCATTAGAAGCCAAAGGACAATGAATGTTAACATTTGCTCAATCGAAGTTGCACAGAAGGATGGATGAATTGGATATTAAATGACAAATGAATATGATGGAGAGGAAGATGTAGGGGAGTGCGAAATTGGGTAGATGTGCAGTAAGATTGCTATATGAAGACCCATAACTAAATGGGCCAAATCAATCAAAATCACGGAAGTCACTTGATCTTATAATGCGACAGCAATTAAGTCCGCAGCATTGCAGACATGAATTTCTGTTCTTCTCCTAGTCGCTCTCGTGTCCATGGATAGACTCTGGAGTCATCATGTCATTTGATGTGCCTCTATATGATCGTTGAGCATCAATTGTTAGCATGGTTTTCGCGCATCCATTCCTCCCCGGACAATCTGTTTCGCATGGATGGTTGAAATTGAAAGAACGATATGGATCGCTCATTTGGAGGAGTGTGGGGCCAAGTACCTTTTCCGGGCGCCTGGGAGCCAGGAATAGGGCTGTACTGAGCAAAGGAGAAGAGGAAACATCATAATCTATCGGGGTTGAGCATCAAATCAAAGTTCTGCTGAATATGGAAGCACAAATCATTGTACTTTGGAGAGAATAGTTTTCTTTTGTTTTTTACCCCTTTTTTTTCTGGGCAACAAACGAGAATTTCGGTCGGGCTTTGACCAGATTCCTTTTCACCTGGGATGTCTTGGACAATCTTTATGACCCAGCATGCTTGGTGGGCTTGAATTCAAGATTGTGGAATGTCCACCTGCAAACAGGACAATTCAACATAACTCGACCTGATGAGACCCAACGAATGCAGGGGGAAAAAGTGAAGAAACACCAACTTGATCGTTCCCACTAATTGGAAAAAGCACTGGAGGGGGGCGATTATACTGCTCTTCGGCAATGTTCCATTCCGTGTTATAAGCAACTGCAAAGTTGTTCCTTCTTGACAGGCGCTTCTAGGACCTCCCATAGTGTCTGATATCATAGATTCCCAGGCCCTTCCATTTAACTTTGCTGGTCCACAAATTCTGCAGAAGTTGCTACCTGCTGGTATTAAATGCCCTAGTAATTTATATGCCTCTGAGTTAGTGAAATCACTTGGATGAACCTCGAGAGGTCAGCTCAGGTGGCTGATTGCAGTTTGCCTTCTGCTGCTGATCAGAAGATGTTGCAGCATTCAGATCTCCACCCAAGCATGTTCAACTTCTTGGAGACAACTCCGATCTCACGTTCGGTTGATCAATTGGCATGGAATTGAGCTGGGTCATCAGTTAATGTGCAGAGGGAAGATACATGAATAGAACATGCCACTGCTCAGGCAAATGTTCAACATAGTATTTCTAGCTATACTTTCTTTGACTTGGCGTGTCTCGAAGCCGCCCACCTCGCGGTCATGAGTTGGCATCAAGGAAGCTTGCACGACAGCATTCAGATGCATGCATGCATCCAAGGGACGGAGAGCATTATACCACCTAACATAACGTATTTGGTTGGTTCCTAAGTTGAAAAGAATCCGGGGACTAGACAACTCCCAAGAATATTTGCACAATATAACTTACAGTCTCTGGAAGCAACATTAAATCTGAGAAAATCTTAAAATTCTTTCAAAGAAGGTATCTTTGAATTCGAAGCCAGCCAGCCACACGCAGAGACCAGAAGAAAGTAAGCCACCACACTGTGAGAGTACCCTTCCATCAGCTCTGACCGCTCTCTGTCTTATCTATGTGCCGTGTGTCAATATTGTAGACAGAATGAGATGTCATGCACCCGAAAAACACATCTTGATATAATAATATCGATTCCAATGAGGGTAAGGAGCAGCGGGCCCAGCTGGTGCACAAAACCAGAGCCCTTGATCATACAAGGTGTTTCTTGGAATTGCTTCTCACTATGGGATGGGAAGATATTTTTGCTCACCTTTTTAGCCAAAGAATTTCGAGCATCGTCTTGCTTGATATTTATATTTCCTTTCCCTATCTATATATGAGGTAGGTTTCATTTTAGAGCGTGGGGACTGGGGACTGGGGACATAATAAAGATAGTGGAAAAATTAAATAATGAAAAATATTCTAAAACAGCACATATACATACATACTCACCCCCCCAAAAGAAAAAGTAACGAATAACATTAATATTTCTTTAAATTAAAAAATGGGGTCTAAGATTCAGAGTATTAATATCATAATGCATGAACCTTTAATCTTGGTGGGATGGATAATCAAAACGGGCATGCAAATGAATGAAATTGAAAACGTGAGTGGCTCACTATTAGATAATCGACTCAGTTTCTTAAATATAAAATCTTATTTAAGAGGAAAGTCTTTATTTATATAAAACTATCTCGTATCTTTATTTTATTATGTAAGTAAAGAATATTAATGATGGGAAAAAATTTTCAAAAAACCCAAAAAAGAGTGCTAATCTCATTGATTATCAATAACAAGTTTGCTTTTGCCCCTTTTAGGCTGGCATGCACACACAGCCCAGCTTCCAGAATTCCCTTTAGTTCTTTTTTTTTTTTTCTCTTCTAACCTTTGCACAAAGACTAACTTTGTATCCTCGACGGAAAAGGAAAAGAAAAAAAACCAATGGCTAAGAAGAATTCGCCGCCGTTCAACTTTTGCTCAAATTAGCGAAAGGATTTGCGCAGCCGTGCCCCCCACTACTGATCAAAATCCTTCACGAGCACTCTAGACTGTGTCCAGTCCAACTGTGTTTCAAGAGACAGCCTGCACATGAAGCTCAAAGAGCCATGGGACCGGTTCCATTAAAGTTAGAGATGATGATCCAAGGACCGGTTCCAAGTCGAGTTTGCTTCGCGGTATCCGTGGAGCTGATCACCATGCTCTCTGCGAGACCATCACCAAGCTTGAAGTGATGCTCACTTATTGAAATCGATGGTGTTTTTATATGGCTCTCCCGGCCATAAATACCATCTGATGTTTCATCGTTGAATCCTAGTCGAGGAATGGAATCGGATTTCAACCGATCTTGAAGACGATGTTGGAACCTCGCCGGTCGTTTCACACGAGCTTACTTGATCATTCATGTGCATGATTTAATTCCATTTCACCGCACCCTTTCTCTACTTCTAATAGGCGTTCTCTTGGAATCGAGACCGAATAATTCCATGATCGTACGCATCAAAATCAAGGAGAGATGATGCATAAACATAAACGGAGCGTATCTGAATCAACGATTGAAACTCGCGCAGGTGGTGAGATGTGAATCTTTTGGACCTACACGCAATCCATCGGAATGAGTGGGAAATGCACAGTCTCCTCTAACTGATAGGAAAGCTGAGAGTCGGATCTATAACATGCGACACAAGTTCTAGAATCCTAAATCACATGTAAGTACATGTGATTTATTAATATTCAATTTCGCCCATCATAAAAATAAAAAATTATCTTATAATTGCCACCTATTAATCCCTACACTTTACGAGTAGTCTATTGAAACTCTATTACTTAAATTTAATCATATCACTTAATCTAATCAATTATTTATATAGCATATATACCCTATTAATAATATAATTATTGCACCATAATTATCAAAATAAATCAACATCTTCCCCCACCTTTAAAATACGCCAATAGGCTTCGACGAGTAAATTAAATTCATTAATAATCCCGCCCGCCAACTCAACAGTGCTGAAATCTCATCTTATATATATTCACATAAATACACCCGTGCATGGGAAATGGGCAAACATTGGAAATTAACCTTTTATTTCCGCAATTAATTGAAGATAAATTTACATATTAAAAAAATAGAAAATAAACAATCCGAAGATAATTCAAAATTATTTATAAAGTAAATAATCTGTCCATCGTCCAGATTTTCAAGCTACGAACATAATTAACCCGCCCAAGTTCGAAGATGGAATTGCCACAAACAAAAGGGACAGAACAGACATCAAATTGCAATACACATCGGCTGTCATCATTTAGAAATTGCTGAAAGACGGGTGGTCAGTCGTTCAAACTGCGATCGCCTGGTTCTCGTGGAACCTGGCAATGAAGGCTGTAGCTCTACGGTCGATCCCGGGCTCAGCCACGTAACGGCCTTTGTCATAGTCGCTGGGCCGGACCTTGCTCAGGCTCGAGACGTCTTCAGCCACCACCTCATCCCGGCGACGTGCGGGGCGCCTGGTCGGTTTGAGGAAGCTTAACAGAGAGAGAGGGGGGGGAGCCGGTGAAGGAGAGACCTTCTTAGAGAACCTCGAGCTGCCTCCCATCGAGAACTACAACTCAATGAATTAAATTCAAGAAACGAAGAGAGCTAACAGCTGAGCCGATCTCTCTGTTTTCTTTTCTTTTCTTTTTTTTTTGTTCCCTTTTGGGGGCCAGATGGTTAGGCTCTCTTGGGTTTTTCGTGGTGAGCATGACCCCTGTATTTATAGTGGGAGAAGGTACGACAGTGCAGTGTGGTAGGGCGAAGGTTCCATTTTTAGGGAGAATCTCGTAGACAAATTCTTGTCCTCTTGAGGAGTTAATTTCTATGGCTCTCGTTGAAATATGAGAGGGATGGTCCCGTACGGGCAATTATGATCTTAAGGACACATACACAAGAATTCATGATGTTCATGATGGTCTTTCTACGATCGTGATATGTCTGTCCACACCCCGGTTTCATTTTATGTACCTGGTCTCATTTTCCCTTATTTCGTGGGGATATCTATGCATTTTTCCCGAGGTCTAATCTTAGTAGTCTAGTCCTCGGACTTCTTGGATGAGCGGACAAGGAATCAGTGCGATGCTTAGTGATGGGTGAGAGAGCTGCTAGTCTTCGAGGGGTCTCTTCCATGCAGCGTCTTCAGTCTTCGTCTTCGTCTTCGTCTTCCAATATCTTCAGACTACATTCACTTTTACCTTCAGCGACGGCCAGTGTAAATTTCCTGAACCGTCCGGCAGCCACAGCCGTCGATGCCTGTGCTGCGTGGGAAGAGAGAGAGAGAGAGAGAGAGGTTGTTATGCACGGCAAATATTTGTGACGATACATCTAAGAAACTACAGAAAACTTCAACCGCAGATCAATGAGGCAATGCCCAGAGATGGATTACAAGACTGTGAAATCGAAAAAGAAGAAAAAAAAGTTGAAGAGTTACTTTCGCCCGTAAAATGAGAATTTGATATTCAAACTTTCTTGATCTTTCATCAATTTTCAAGTTTTAGATATGCATAAAGAGCCTAAAGTACAGTCAGATTCGGTATACGATCACATTTTGGTGAGAATATTACTCCAAAATAATAAATGTAATTAAATACCAAATGGGAGAGACCTCCCGAAAGGCGTATTGAAATTAGCGTATGCTCTACGAGGTATTAATTAAATCATTAACAGGACGATTTAGTACTGAACACGTTTTACATATGATTGTCCATAGTTAGGCAGGTAAATATTTAAATCTAAATTAGTCTTGGTTGGATTTCCGAACACATAAAAGAAAAATGTAATTAGTAATTATGACCGAGGAAGTTTTACCGGAGTTCTCGGATTGTCGAAAGAATTTTATAAACTGATCCGGTTAGGTCTGGGACCGGTCTGAGTCAACTGGGGCTCCCGGATGTCGGACAGAAACATCAGAACGGCATCAAGAAGAGGACAACTCCACGAGGTTTTCATCGGATGACCCGTGTGGATCGTGGAACGATGATCAGGCGAAGCCTAATGCACCGAGCCATTGGGGCGGTCGGATTCCTTGCAAGAGAATAACCTGAGATATTTCCTGGAGAGAACGTTGAGGCATGAGGGAAATGGCCAAGAAGCCACAAAAGGGAAGAGGAGCTTGCCGAATCTTCTAGGCAATGCGCTTTGCAGGTTCTCTTAGCCTTTTGCTATTCAGCTTCAACCTCCGTTTTGTAATTCCAAAGCACGGAGCTTTATTCCATCGCCCCGTTTACTCTACACGTTTCCTTTTGTTTTGTTTTAAGTTCACTCTGATTGTGTTAATGCTTTCCAGCTGTGATCACACCTGCAAGGAAGGAATCCCAATCCTTAGCCAATGAGGCTCAAACTTATTCTCGACTAAGAGTTGGTTCATACATCCTGGTTTACAGGCCACTTCCAATGGCTCTCGAACCTATGTGCTGCAGTTAAAGTTTGTCAATTGACTGAGTAGTTTGTTGCCGACTGCACTATGTTATGAGTCATCAGCATCACTGCGAGAACAAATAAGCCAATATATATATTTGGTGGGCGACGGTGGGGTGGCAGGTGGGTGTCGTGTTCTCCCCCGAGCCCTATGAGGGTATGCTTGCTTGTATTGTCTTGAACTGCAGAATCATCTTATTTAGGTATCCTCTTATCAATTTCCCGAATTGAAACCAGCCCGATTAACAGTCCATGGATAGTGGCATTAGGTGTCCAACATTAGAGCCAGCAGCAGCTCACGGGCTTGCTCGTTTCTTCAGGCCATCTATCAGCAAATTGCATGCGCTGAGTTTTATACCAAGTGTGCGGAGAAGCTTATCAATCGAACGAGGAATCATGTGCAATGAAGAATGCCCGGCAAACACCGGGAATAAGTTGAGTGAGGATTCTGTTTTAGGGACCGTTCCCTCAGCGACCGCCAGGTTAAAATGTAAAGTGGCTTTCTTTACTCATCCGGAGAACCCATTACACCGTTTAGGAAAATGGGAATAAACTTCAGAACCAATCTCAACTCTTCTGATCAACATCGAGCACCGACTCTTGATCTAATACTTGGCCTCTCAGATTGACCAAGTGAACTGATAGTGTCTGTTCCATCAACATAAGAATTACCAGAGTCAGCTGAGCTGCCAACGACAGTATCTCTCTTGCTTCATGAATTCCACTTGCAAAGACACCCTTTATTAGAATATTGAAAGAGTAATTTGAGAGAATGTCCCTGGACTGCTCAAAACCGATCTCTGAGTTTTCCTTCCCATAAAATCCTCATCACCTACGATCAAACATTTGAGAAAAGTAGTTTTTGCAGTACCTTACCATTTATTAATTATCAATAACAAGCAAGCTAGCCTATGAACTTCACACGGTACCAGATGACCCATATATATTGTACTCCTTTCTTAATGCAGTTTGTTTTCAGACCAGGGAATGAAAGACCCACGGTGGATTGGATACAAACCATGATACAAGTGCCTTAGGAAGAAAAGAAAACATCATTTATCTACAGCAAATTCTCTGATTCTTCAACACGAGTACTTTAGAAGGACATAAAAACACATCATTTAAAGGGACAAGCCCAATGAAGATTTTTATGACATCGGGGGTCTATCACCCATTAAACTTATATTGCTCTCCTGGTCCTCAGAGTTGTCCTAATCCCATGAAGAGCCATCACCATCACCTTTTACAGATGAACTGGTGTTCAAATCGGGAAGAGTGATTTTGATAGGTTGCCATCCCGATTGATGAGGTGTAATCCATTTCTCAGTGGTGATTAACAGGTGTAGAATCTGGAGTGTATCACCAAGAGCAAGATGTTTCAAGCACTTTTGCTGCAAAACCATACCTGCTTCGTACCTATACAATAAGAAACAAGCCAAAGATAAAGAAAGTATTAGACCTGCGAAAGACTGTAAAAACTTATGTATAGACTAAACCAGAAGAAGCAAACCTGCATTGAGAAGACAGAATTGCAGATACTCCTTCGCGGGATGCTAAGAACTTTCGTATCTTAGTCCATGTCCTCTTTGGATAATTATTTGTATTACTTCCTAGTGGATTGACACACATCCACAACTTATCATTTTTACCTACATAACACTTCACAGAATCACCTATCCTCTGTTTCACAATCCTTTGCTGCTTGATGGCATTTTTTAAAGCATATTTCACATCAACGCTTCGATGCTTAGGGTCTCCACACCGAATACAGTCAACTATATTTGCTTTAGTCGGCATAATTTTCTCCTTCTTTAGGGTGTCCAAAGTAAATAAAATAACTCCTATAACACCTTGGACATATTCAGAAGGTTTTGGACGTCCTTGCATCCCACCTATACTCTTAGGAGAAACATCAGAAGAACCCATTGCAGAGGAAGTAGAAGGTGTATCTGTAACATCATTGGATCCCTTTTTTGAACCATCATGGTTCACTGGCTTTGTGTTGTTGTTCACCCTTCCTTTCTGTGTGTCTTTTTGAGTCCTGCGCTTTGTAGATTTGCTCGCAGGTGTCTGCTTTGGCTCTGCACTTTGCTGCTGAAAGGTAGGAAGACTTGGAACTCCATTAGCGAGAGAACTAATGTTCAACTTGCTAATATCAGGAGTTCCTTGAGAAAAGTTGAATCCATCTGGCCTAGCTGGCCCGAGAAGAGAGGCATCAAATTGATTGTTTGGTGGACACATATTACCCTGATCAAATGAAGGTTGTGCAGCAAAGTTATTTGGCCATGCTGGACCAGCATGATGAGTCTGATAGTTGCCCGGGATGTTCCCATTACTCCAAAAAGGATAGGAAGTAAAGGCATTAGGTTGTCCACTGGAGGGAATACCAGGAATAAGTGGGCCTTGTTGGTATGAGTTTAAACTGTTGGGATCTCCATGAATACCAAAAGGAGGAGACTGGCCATTACGTGCAGTGGCAGGACGACCTGGATTTTTTTTCCCCTTATTCTTTGTAGGATCAGTACCCCTCCCAGGATTAAAGTCCTGATTTCCTAAATGGGGGCTTTCAGGAAAGAAATTCCGCGATGTTTCAGAGCTTGAAGAATGACTGGTGCCACCGAGGTGCTGCGACTCAGAAGCCGAAAGAGGTGATCCCCCAGCCAAGAGACTGGTCCAGAGCCAGACGCTCTTAGCAGCTGCTATTAACGGTGCTGACGCTTTATGGGGCTGGGCTAGAAGGATGTTGTATCGCCTCATGCGCAACTGATGAAGTGCATTGGAGAAGTCCCGATCTCCGGAAATCAACAAATAGTTAGCAGGTGCCGGATTGTCCACAGCCCACAATAACATGTCCACCAGAATTTTCTTGTCGCTTGCATCTTTAACACCTGCAGATGTACTAATCATATCAGCAAATTGGTCGTACAGTCCACCAATTTCAGACATCAACAAACAAGTAGGAGCAGGCTTAATCAAGCTTAGCAGCATCTTAAAGAGACAATTGTCCATAAAAAGTAATGTTCAGGGTGGCGCGGTGGGTGTGGAATATTTTCTTAAGGAATCGTGAGCAGAGAGTTCAGGGTGTCCTCGACCCCCCTCAGGAGAGAACATTTAAACGAATTTCGAACATTTACGTCAACCAAAATTATTACCTGCGGGGACGTGATTAAGGGCGATCCCTGTACTGGAGAGAGCTTGCTGGACCAAGGAAGGAATGCCAGTGGTGTCTCCGTAGGCGGAGATCGAGACAGGGCCGCTGTAATTAAGCTTCGCGAGGGAGGAGCTTATGTTCTGGGCGATCGCGTGAGCATCGCACCCCTTAGGGACCTGACAGTTCTCGATGTCCCACCACACCGACGTCTTGGCCTTCACGTACTGCGCCTCGGCCTCGCCGCCGCAGTCCATGGTTAGCTGGATCGAATCGGATGACTTGAGAAAAGTGTATGTGCAGTAGAGAGATGGAAAGTTGCCACCCACTGCATACGAAGCTAGGCAAGTCAGGACTGAAATGGGACTACAGAGTTGACTTATTTCGTAGATGGGACTCTGGGATGGGTTAGGTCTGATGCGGACAAGCCGACGAGAACTAGAACGTCCAAAGGCTAGATCAGATCGCCCAAGCTGGGGGCAGGGGAGCGTGCTTTGCTGGAAGAAATAAGTAAATTACTTCGTAGACAAGGTAAAGGGAAGGTTCCCAACTTCTGATGATTTTCCATATATTATATATCATAAATTAAACTTTTATTAGTAAGCGGGTTGATTAGGAAATAAAGGGAAATAGAGGGATGAGTTCATTCGTAATGAATGAGGGAAATTGGGGACTCCATTGTAAAAAAGGGTCATTCTTGACATTTAGGGTTTTAAACTCTGTAACTAGAGCCAGGGTAAATTCATCGATGAGTGAATGAATGAACAGTTTTCCTCATTCCTCTGTGACACCTTTCTCGGCTCCTTCGTCTCTTCCTCATCTGATGTCTTTGTGATTCTCTTCAACCCCTCTTGATTATTCTTCTTCTTTCAGGATCGATTTTGGCACATGACAGTTGTCGACAGGGCCGACACGGTTCCCTGTGAATACGAGAGAATCAGGACGTGGCTACTCCTGATGAACTTCGGAATGGAAAGTTCGTGGAAGGGGACCAGCTGAATAGGGTTACCATCATCCTTTTTGTAGTGACGAATATTGTATGTGTTCCTCCATTTGGGAGAACTTGGTTTTTCACGCTATATCATTCTGAAATGTGATATCCGCCTAGAATTGCTCGATTCTCTGTTCTCCTTGAAGATGCCAATTGGAGTGGGTGAGTCCAGCGTATCGATCTGATTCCATTTTCCCCCTCTTATCCTTCTTCTAGAAACAAGTTGAATGATTGCTGATGTGATTATCCGAATCGGAAATAGAACAGTAGATCGAGGAACTGGAGAGTCGCTTGCAAATGCATCAGTCTAATCCACCCAACTAAATAACTGCAGTTGTAGGCCTTATTTCTCATCCTTTTGGGCCATTGTTTTCTTAATCTCACAGTGGATCATCTTGTTAGGATAAAAGGGCGAGTCTTTGCTCACGGACGATGTTCATGTAACAATCGGAGGAGAAGAAGCAGGTTAATCAGAAACTGAATAAGAGGGTACTAAAACCGGAGTTGTCTCCAGGAAGCTCGTGCTTGATGAGGAAACCTCAAAGGGCGTGTTATCTTTTTGTCGTACAGGCACGTTGTTTGGAGTTCCTTATGTCATTCAGAATGTTTCGCACCATTCCAGACGGAGGAGCTCAGAGACCAGTTATCAGGGAAGCAACAGGAGGGTGATGGTGTTACCGAGAAGTAGAATTTCTGGGAGATAAGGCATTAATAATCTTGTCAACTTTACTGCCAGTAGAATTCTTGAAGCAGCAATGCCATTTTACAGCTGCATTCACTTAATGTGAATTATTGGAATTGGCTAGGATTGTACATGCCAGTGGGTTTGTAGAATAGCCCCTAGAACTTGGATGCCCTGCTGAACCCACGTTAATGCAGCTTTTGCTCTTGTAGGCGGCCTTCCTGTGGGGATTTCCCTTAACATGTGAGTGATTAAAGAACTTGTCGTCTCCTTATCAAATCTTGAACGGCAGACATGTGATAGGATCATCCTTTTGGATCCAACTGAAGGCAGGAATATCTCATGTAAATCATAGTAAATGAAATGCCCCTGTTTTCATTTTGATATCCGAACAGTTGATATTTGGCTGTGGGGATGGGATCCAATGCAATAAGTAGGTATGAGTGCCCTCCATGTGAGGGCAAGATGTTGGAAAATAGCAAGACTTTCTTGTCACCAAATGATCTTTTTCTCATGGTTGTCAATTAGTCTTTTGACTTCTGTGATTAGCATTCATGATGATGTTCTTCTCCTGCTCTTGTCTACACTTAATGGGGAAATTTATCAGGTCCAAAGTTTATGGGGCCGGATAATTTTCCCACTCTACGGTAATCTTCAACCTACGATCTATGAATGTAGCGGAAGTACAAGAACAGATTATTGATGCTGAAAAGAGAAAACCGAACAAATTTAGTTCCACTTTTGAACATTCCTGTCAATCGGCGAATTCTTGAACACCTACCTGCTCCAAGCGTTGCTGCTCTTAAAGAACTCAAGATCCCTGATCTTTGGAGATTGTATGCCGTTCTAATCCTCTTCTGTAAATTGCATCATTTCTTGAAACTTTCTGATGCCGATTGTTTTGTTGCTCGTAAGATTTATATTTCACCCAAAGATGTTTACACCAGAACCTACTTCCATGTCCACTCTCAATGACAACTTATACTGTACATACCTTATACAACTGAAACTGAAACTTTAGCCGACCCCTAATACGAATGCCCAGAAAATCCTGTTCGACCTGTCTAGTGTAGAATTTGCAAGACGAGGATGATAAGTAAAATTGTACAACCAACATAAGACTGCAATCCTGCTGACGAGGATATCGGTGTAGTCATAGCGGGTGGAGGGGGCCCAGTGAGCCCGAAACTTGGTGGATTCCCGGAGGCAGGAGTGCCTGTATTTAGCACAGCAGGTGGAGTTCCCGTGCTGGAAAATCCAATTTCATCATATATAAATACCCTGCCAAGGCATCGTATAACTTAAAACTGAGAGGAGTTTATAAGGATAGAAACGGTTTTACTAACCCTGGAACCGGCACTGGAACTGCTCCTGTTGATGGCGGTGACAGAGAGTCTGTTGGTGTAGGAGTTGGGGTTGTTGTAGTAGTAGTAGCTGGAGCTGGAGTCTGTGAATATGTTGGGTAAATGCAAGACCCTACGCCTGTTTGAATGTCGGGGATGTTCAATATCGTTTAAATGCTACAACACGCAAGCAAGAAAAGATTGTGAGTTAGATGTTCTTACTAGGATTCGTGGGAACTATAGTGGCTGTCCCTCCGAAATCACAGCTCGTGGCCACAGGATTCCTCTGGTAATAGCTGTTGAAGGCGTATGAGGCGTGGTTTTGAAGTGAGTTGGGGTTGTAACAGCTTGCCCCCATCTGAATCTGCGAGCAGTCGGCTCCCCCAATACCACACGCATAGTCCAGAGCCGCCTGAAGAGCTGTTTCTGTTGCTCCAGCCTTGACAATGCACCAGCTTTGCCCTACGATAGCTGGAGAAGCGCCTGGAGTTGCTGGGGGATTTGCAGAAGGAACTGTGCCAGGAGTAGGGGTGATCGTGGGAGTGCCCGGTGAGGATGGGTAGGTGGTCACAGGATTAGTTACAGGAATGGGCGTCACTGGATTTGTGACCGAGGGTGCAGGATAGGTGGCAGAATTTGGAGGGGGAAACACAGCCGGTGTCATGGTGGGGTTGGTTGGGGTGATCGTAGCTGAGCCAGCAGTTCCGGGGACTGTGACAACAGTCGGTATAGGTGTCATAGGAAAGACGGTGTCGTGACCAGTCGACTTCAGATTGTTCGAGTTTAAGAGTTCTCTGCGAGAAGGAGCTGAGGTTGATTCCTTCACATATATGATTTCAATCTCGGTTTTCTTGTTTTTGGAAATTTCCAATATCTTGTGTCGGAGCTGAGATATTTTTGTTGGAGAAGCAGGGCCTTTGATTGCCAAAACAGCACTGAGACCATTTTTGGGAAGACGGGAACTCACCACGGCAGCCCTTTCAACGATCGGCGCAAGTAACCAATCTCCATTATGCCAATCATCACTGTTGTTGGCTTCTATGATGACGGAAGATGCTGATTTCTCTATCCCCTTAAACAGATCTCTAGCATTTCCTTCAGTGAGTATCTCCAAGAATGGCAATGGAAATGCCACAGACATCTTGACTCCGTGACTTGTAATGATCCTGCCGACATTTTTCAGGGCAAGCTGAAGATTCTGCAGCTCCATGGTACCTGAATTATCGTGCCCGACTCCCACGGTTATGCTCCTAATTTGTTTCTCGTGGAGCACATGGGCTTTGAGCCATGAAACTGTGGCAGGCTCTGAAGATATCAGACTCCTAACTTGTCTTTCATTCAGAAAGAGATAAACCAACAAACCTGAGGTGGCAGCCGAACTATCAACTCTGCGATCAGTTGGAAGGACCCAAAGTTCCACTTTCGGAGAAGCTGTAGCATTTCCTGTCAAGGAAGAAGGGATAATACAATGATCAAAACGGAACAACTCTTTTCTCTAGCGTCCCAGTTACAGTAACGATGCTGTTTCCATAACTATAAACTTCTTTTTCCGTGACTGATTGAGTTTATCTCTACCTGTACAGTTATGCAAACTAACCGCTACTCACCAGAAGAGCAGTTGATTAGAAGTTGGAAGAGGAAGAAGATGCAGCAAGGAGATCTTGGAGCCATTATAATGAGAGGTGCGCTCAGTGCTTGGGAGGAGACCCAGATGGATCTTTAACGGGATTCACGTATTGGATGTTCTTAAAGAAGATTTGCAAATTGAATTGCAATAAAAGCGGCTTGGAAAGAAGGGGAGAGAGAGTGGAATGGAGAAGAAAAAGTGGGGCTGGAGAAAAAGTTGAGGGTAGGAAAAGGGAGGAACAGGGTAAAGCAATGGTGGTTGTATATGTCTATGTGTGTGGAATGAAATGATAAAAGAAAGAAAAGATGCTTACTTTGTCACTAAGGATGGGGCAGGAGATGCCCTCCCCCTCTTCAAATACCAATGGAAAAGTTTTCGGTTATTTCAAGGTATTATGATGAAGTGATGTACAGATTCATTCAATTACCGTCAAACAGTTCGGATGGAAACTATGCATTCATATATAAAATAAGATTTACTGAGGGTATCTTTATTAGAGAAAGCAGATCTTATCGAATTAGGTGAGACCTCTCCATTTATTTTGCTCCCTCACCTTGTACCAAAGAGATGAATGGGCTAATAATATAATAGAATCCTGACCTGGAAAAATTCTGAGGGCTTATCCAAACACATGCAATCACATTCAAAAGCAATTCTCTGATCATAGGCCAAAACACAACGTGCATGCTTGATCATCTCCACTACCTCTACACGGCCTTCTTCTTGCATGCAAAAGGAGTCTCAATTTCATATCACTGTTGATCATCAAGTCAGTTTAGCATCACCCAAGTTACTATTCTTAGGTGGTGTAAACATATACTCAACTGATATGTGAGAAAGAAGAGAACAGCCAGTAGAAGGACTCTATACTTCCTCGAGTTTCTAAGGAAGAAGTCTAGTTTTCATGCAATTTTACAGATCTGCTGGAGCAGCCACTCAAGTTTGGGATTCGGAATTTGTCCCTGATCCACCTTTGCTGTCCTGATAAGCCATGAGACTTTTCTGGAACAAGAACAGTGTTGGAGGATTGTAAAGATTGAAAGGGGGACACAAAGCTCCAATAGCCTTACCTCAGCAAGAACCATTATGGAGAGAGACTTATCTTCAAACTAAAGCAGCATAAGGCAAGGAAAACATTATGAAAGCTTTCCCACAAATTCAGGTTCAAATTTATGTTTTGCCACATAGCTCTTCGGAACATGTGATTATCCAATCAGAAAATATATACTTATAAACCATTCCTAGCGTCAGAGAAGAATGTGCAATTTAAATCTGTACCCAGTATGGCATCGTAATAAGCTCAAGGTTTTTGCTGGGCATCTTGCTTTTAGATATAAGATGTAACTGGGGAAGGATAAAGAATTAGAAGATATGTTGTTCATGACCAATGTGCTGTATGTACTACGGAGGCTTTAATGTATGTATAAAGCCACAAAAAAGAAGCGCACAACTAGGGACGCAGTCCATGTGGATTCTTCCTGCTATGCCTTCACTTGCCTTTGCTGACTCAGGCACCGTAGCCAAAAGCAAAGAAATGAGCCGCCAAGAGTCTTTTGACGATTGGTAGACCAGTCGATATCTTGCCTAGATTGGTGTTTTTAAAATGAAGCAGCTTTCAATAGGTTAAGGATGATTTTCACAAACATTATCAACGATATCAAGCAGATCTAGCCATTGACTGAATCATGGATGAGAAAGCGCACGAACATGGATGAACAGGGATTCACATTTCCGGGTTTTCGATTGTTTTTTATTTACGGTGATGACCAGGTGCTCATGATGTGATGTGGCTCTATAAAGGCAAGGGCAAGTTGATCTCACGCGAGGTTTGATGACGAGGATTTAGAGTCAGCCTCCTCCAACTTTTGCAACAGATCATGAAGATTTTCTGGCTAGATGGGATGGAAAAGCAGTCATTGAGCTGATTGCTGCCTCCTCCTTTTAGTCATCTTTTACAGATTCAGATGATTGCTTGCACCAGGGTACTTCAGGCGAAGAAAGGCTTCAATCGATCTTCAATATCATTTCATCTTTGAAACAAGTCGGCCAACGAAGCTGAAGGGTCTTACTTTCTCGCTGTAAGGAAGCCCGAGACAGATTGAAGCCTTGGAGTAGGATCCAAAACATTCCAAGGTGAATTCAGAAGTTCCTGCAGCTTGCAAGTCATGATGATCGAGAAATTAAGTACCAATAACCGGCGAGTTACAAAATAGTGATTCTAGTGTAGTATTATTAAGGTAACATGTGGATTTGACTCCCGTCGCCTTGACGTAAAACTAAGCTTTCTAAGTACGTTTCAGATGGAAGGCTAAGCATCTTCGAGTGGATGAACCGCTTGACCTGCGCTGTGGCAGATTGTCCTCCTGATGGGCCCAAATTAAAGCGGGCCAGATCCATTTCGAGGGCCCATTTCACTGCGTGTCCAATTGGCACCATGCACTATCAGTTTACATACATACGGGGTGTATTGAGTTGGAACAGTGTGTGCTTTTTCTTTGTTAATCTTCTCTCTCTGTCTCTCCCCTATCATCCCGGTCCAAAGATGGAAGCACTACGCAGTGGTGATTAATAGCCAGCTGCAAAATTTATTACATAGTTGCAACACATTAAGATGGCAGAGCAAAAAGTAGAACAAGTGCATACCCAGAACAGCGATGGAGTTGACTTTTCGAGCTGTGACAACAAATTATGGAAGCAAGCACTACTTGGTGATGATTAGTAGCAGAATAGAGAGAAGCGAGGGGAAGAGGTATGAGGAATTCATAGTCACCTTCTAAGTCAAACACTGGGCTTAGGGCGAATCTGCGCGATCTCATATTCATCTTCCTTGAAGAACTGAAGAATTTTTCCTTGAAAGAATTGAACTTTAGTGGGATCTTCAGCATCTGGGTCCACAACATCAAAAGTAAGGTAGTACGTTGTGGCGCGTATTAACTGGGAGTTTGCGGCCTTAATTTCCTTAACCTGCAGTCCTGTGCCCTATCAAGTGAAGAGTACATGAGCGATTCATGTCATCAGATAACCGAAGCGAAGCATGACAGAAACATGATACGAGGGTTATATTCTCTACGATACATTGTCCTTGTTGTACTTGTCGAGCGCAAGGGATGCAAGGTGTTCGAATTCAGGGATATTCTTCTCTGCGAGTGCAAGTGGTAGGATTATACCAAATGCTTCAGCGTTATCAAATACTTCCACACCATAACCCTACAATGCACAATGCACAATGATGAGAGAGAGTATTTACATAAACATATGAAACAACATGACTGGGCAAAGAGGATAAGCAGTGAAAGGACAAAGGGCTTACATCGCTTTCTCTAACCTGCCCTGAATGTTCAGCCCATTCTTTGTTGGCCATCTCGTGCATTCCATCGGAGTAAACCTCGTACTTTTCCCCATCAGAATCGACAATATAATCCCAGTCACACTTCGAAGGATCATATTCGGGATCTTGCGATGGAAACGGCCGTGAAACTTCACCACTATCTTTCACTCCATCCTTATGTTCACCCTTGTCTTCCATCCTTCAAAAAGCTAACCCTAAGAAGAAATAGAGAGAGAAGATAAAGAGTCTCTGAATATATAAGTATATCTCATCAGACCCTTTTGTTTCAGAAATCGAACAAAACCCTAAAAAAAAAAAAAAAACAGAGCTGTAACGCTGCAACTACGCCGATGACAACAAATCCAGTGGCCCCTAAAGCATTGTTCCCTGTCTCCTGATGAAACCGCACGATATCGACGCTGGTAACAACCAAAATCAACTACGCCTAGGTTTAAACTCACAGAATCGACAGAATGCAAGAGCAACTGACAAAAGGAAACTTCAAACCTACACGACAAGATTCAAGATCGAGCGAATTAGTTTAGTGCTGCTAGCCAAAAACAAAAAACAAAAACAAAAAATTCAAAACAGAAGACAAAGAAGGAGATCCACGGCCGTATTGTATTATATATATATGGCGGTGGTGGTAGGGTCGAGTGGGGCAACCCTAATTAAAAATAATTTGTTTTCCAAAATACGAATTAAAAGGATTTAGGAAAGCAATTAATTTCACCTATTAAAAATAAAAATAAAAATAATAACTAATCTCACGATACTATTTAGAAGGAAATAATTCGGCCGTCCCCGAGTCTTTCCGTTGACCATCAGAGGATGATGATGTGGATCATTAGTGTGAGAGAGAGAGTGCTACGTGTTGGTCTATATTCGATTAACTTAATTGAATTCAACCGGTTTACTTGAGTTAGACCGGTATGTCATTTAGGTGAAGGAACAAAGCTAGAAAATGAAGAAACCATGCTCTTCTTCAATGCCAAAATCGTTCATCATGTTCTTCCAATGAAATTCAGCTATATCAGTGTGTTTGTGTGTGTGTGTATATATATATATATATATTATGTATAACAACTAATCAGCTAGTTAAGAATCTAATATTTACATTATATCATGACATTAATATATAAATCTTTCTCCCGAATCGACTACTTCTTTTTATCAGTATATAAATAATTGATATCATCAAACTACAACTGTACATCCCGAAGGTTCAGTGGATGATCCATTCCACCCAACAAGAGTGACGTTACGCGCCTAACAATTCATCTCCCTAGAGGATTAATAGCAGTTTCTAATCATAAAAAATAAATTAATTAATCAAATTATCCAAGCTGAAAAAAAATGTGGTATTTAATTAAAAGAATATTGATCGGTGTACAGTTGTACCGGATGGGAGGGAGGGAGGAGGGGCAGTGGCATGCAGAAGCTGCTCTAGTCCACTGCGGACGTCCAAGTCCAAAGGGTTTATTAATGCCCATACGAAACTAGACGATCCATAAGGAAAGGTTTATGGAAGTGGTCATGGAAGGCTGGGCCACTGGCCGCCAAGTAGTTCCTTGCACAAGTCAAATTTTGAATAGCATTGCACCGGGAGACGTTACATGAATGGAAATCGTGTGACATGTCCAGTTTCGATTGAGTTTGAGCGCCGAAGTATCTATCAAACTTTTGCCAACAGTGTTGCTTCTTTCTCGTGAGTCATACCTAAGCCAAAGTTGCCTATTGAAGGCAAATAAATCTGTGTCTATTATATATACCAACCATTATGGGACCAAAGGCAGGCACCGCGTGATGAACAACTCAATTCCTTCTAATGAGTAAAAATATATCCAACTTCGAAAAAAGAAAATTATTTATGGATGAAGTTTTTTGTATAATTAATCCAAGTCCTTTTTTTTCTATGGTATATCCTTCATAATTGATACAACTTTGGTCTGGTAGATGGTCTTACCTAGTTAAGAGACGAATTGACCAACAGTCCAGGCATTCCACCAAGTCCCAGCACACCAGACAGACCTGCAAGTAAGCCTAGGCTGAACGAGGCAGTTCGAGAAAGCCCTTTGATGGTTAAATTAGTAAATTGAGAAGAGAAAATTATGGGTGAAATGCTCGGAAGATGAGACTTACCTTTTTCTCGTAGTGTAGAGTATTTATAGGGGTAATGCTAGAGGTGAGCGTCTCAGGCCGACCAAGCGGAGATTTGCTAGTCGGTCCACTAATAGTTGAGGTGTGGTCGTCTAGCCAAGATTGGCCGGGAATACTAGTCGGAGGGGAGTAGCTCGGAGCAACCAAATGGGTGTTATTCAACTGTCCTACTGACCGAGATAAAACGTAGTCTGCCGAGTAAATGGGGACCATGTGGCTTGATCCAATATTGCCAAGTTGGGTGGTCCAACCTATCAAGGGTGACTTCCCTATCACTTGTCATCCACTTCGTGATCAGCTTGTGAGGCCAAGAAGTAGAGAGAGAAGAGATAGGAGTACAATGAGGTGAGTCCATGGTGGCAAAAATGTAGTCAGACATCTATTGTAAAGGGTAGGGCTCGTAGTCAGTATCCCCCAATGAAGAGAACGGATCAATAGTCAGTGTTCCCCTGTAAAGAGGAGGGGTGAAGGAGCGCAGGTGGGAAAGGAGAGGTTTCGAAATAAGGGAGGTGGCGGCAAAGGGGACACGTGTTGTGCCCCTAAAGGCAGTCTGTTGGCCTTCCAGAAAAATAATCCATGCAAAGTAATTAATGAGGAATTAAATGAGGGTAAATTATCGGTTTGCAGGCCCCCCACCCCCCTGGCTTGAGAAGAAGGAAATGGTGCACAATTTAGCTATGAAGGGTGAGCGATTAGTGGCTCCAGCGAAGGTTGAGCGTGGCTGAAGGCATTACCTGCATGTGGCACTCTTCTTCCAATAACGAAAACTCACGGTGAGTGTCTTTTCTTGGCTGATAGTGCTAATGTAGGGTGCTGGGAGATAGTGGGAGAACCTATGCTGAGTGCCCTTGTGGGAAAATGTATGGTGTGTCGGGCGGGGTGACAGTGAGGGGCGTGGGAAGGACATTTCATGTTCGCCATGAGGGTTTGCAAGGTCGCCTCGAGGGGTTTCAAGTTTGCCATTGCAAATGCGGGGGTTAGCATCGTGGGTGCCAAGTTCGTCGTCATGAGTGTGGGATGTGGTGTCACGGGTTTTTGGGTCATCACCATGGGCATGGGGTCCTTCTGCATGGGGGTGGCTTCACGACCACGAAGGTTGAGCTGGTGAGTAGAGTGGCAAAGAGGAAGAACATGGTAAGGGGGTGTGGGCATGATCCACCAACGAGGGTATGGGAGATAGTCAGGAGTGTTTGCATCGTGGAGGTCGGTTGTGCGATGGATAAAGTAGTTAGTAGGGGTGGTAGTAAAGTTTGGGGACTAATATGTTTGTGGTGTTATGTTATAAGTGAAGATGTCATCATCACGGATCACATAAGGCTTCAATTGTTGCCTTGATCTAAGTATGTGTGAGCCCATGGACTTGGGCCCAAGGAGAGCCCAACCAATTAAGTTAGGCCCATCTATTTTTTTTCTTTTTCTTTTCTTTCTTTTCTCTCCCCCACCGCCTCACGCCTCCTTTTACCCCTATCAATCAACTTTTTCTCTCCATTCTTTTGGAGACATCGCCGAACACCAACATGCGAGAGAGAGGTCGGAGAGGGGAGTTGGAAAAGGAGGAGTTAAACAAAAAGAGAGTGACGGTAAGTTTGAAATAGTTAAATATTTATTTTGGTATATATATATATACACGTTGATTTATGATGAAATTTGATTTTGGCAGTGGAAAATGGAAGGAAAAGAAAGAAAGAAAGCAACGGGAAGAAAGAAGGGAAGAGTAGGGAAAGGAAAGGGTGTAGGAGGAAATTGATTTTTGGCAGTGAAAAATAAAAAAGGAAAAGAAAGAAAGAAAGCAACGGGAACGAAGAAGGGAAAGGAAAGGGTTTAGGAGGAAATTGATTATGGGAGTGGAAAAATATAAAAAAACATAAAAAGAAAAATAGAAAGAAAGAAAGGAACGGGAATGAAGAAGGGAAGAAAAGAAAAAGAATTGAAGGAACGGGGACGAAGAAGGAAAAAGAAAAAAAAGAGGGAAAATAAAATATAATAATAAAAATAAATAAATAAAATAATCTACATATATATATATATATAATGAGGTTGGGAACCATTTTAGTCTTGTATACATATATCTATGGAAGTTAGTTCAAGAGTTGGGTTTATGTAGGGTATAAATCATTTATATTAGTGATAAGATTATTTATTTGGTTAAGGTATAAATTATTATATGATATGTATTAATTTTACTATGAATCAAATGATAGGTATCGAAGAGACCGAGATACCCACCCCGAAGATCCTACATTGTGATTAGTCAGTTCAAGGGTAGTGAGTACATTTTTCTATTGTGAAATGCGATATCTATGATTAGTAATTAGTAAATATAAATTATGAAATAATTATTTTTTATATCTAAGTAACTGTCGTTTTTAGCGAGTACGTATATTTCGATTAAGTGACGAAGAGAATAGAAAATGGATAAGTAATAGTAGCAGTTGGACATGCATACATACATACATAATCTGCATACTGTCTGTGTTTGTGTATAACCATGGTGACCGTTAAGCCGGCGAAATATAAATGGGCCTTACTGATTTACCGTGGGTTCCTGGCGGGATATGAGCATGGGACATGAGCGACGCTGGCTCTGTGACCCCAGCGAAATATGTGAGGTGACTCCCTTTTCGGACCCGATCGGAAAAACAAAGACTAGAGAAGAAAGGTAAGAAAAGAAGAGAGACTTAAGAGTAACGGGTCCACTCTTACCGCCGGAGGATAATAGGCAGCCCTTGCAATTGCATGCGAAGGGAAGGGCATGGGAAGGAGAACATTATGAGATTAATTGAGGTGCGGGGTCACAGTACTATTTGGGGAAAGAGAAGTATCAGTACCGCCATAACTCTATAGCAGAGGTAGTGCGACCCCCTGGTTATTGTTTGACATGAATGTTTACATGCATTGCATTATGTGGGTCGTATGGAGTTGGTTAGGTTGCCAATAACCATCTATCCTCGATATTTGACTAATTAGTAAAAATGGATACAATTATGTAAGAACCTATACTTAAACTAATGTTATTTTACTATGGAATTATGTATTCACTGAGTTACAGCTCATACTCCTCTGTAAATGTTTTTTTTCAGATTGTGAAAAATTGTTACTGTATATGTTGAATATCATGTTATATAACAGGTTGGAAATTTTGGGTTTGTATGAAAATAAGGGGAAACTTTGTCAAAATTCTGGGTCGTGACAGTATGGTTGAGTTCACTACCAACAACAGTGTTTGAAATGAAATTACTTGGCATATGTTTAGGAAAGTAGTTGAAGAGAATAGGTCTTGTCTATAAGGATTAGACGAGTCAGCCTATTAGTTGAGCCGGAATGGGGAGGTGGCCATTTGCACAAAACAGGTCATAGTAAGGAGGATTAGGTTGCTATTGTGTTGTAAAGTAATAGAGCCACTACAACATTATAGGATTAGCCCAAATCACGCCGAATGGTTAATTAATCTAAAGTTGTTTCATGCTGCTCTACCATTGGAAGAGGGTGGAATGTTTCTTAGAAATTTTTAAGCAATATTATAAGTTGATCCCAGCAGCAAGTGAGAAGAGAAGGGAGGGAAGTGGGCACAAGGATGCCGGGTATTACATATTTAGGGCCTGAAATGGTAGCCTTACTGATCATGGGGTTGCCATACAATGTCATGGGGTGGAAGTCAACTTGGTTCTTTGTAGTCGACCTAGGGAATTATCCACACAACTAGAAGATTCAAATACTCGAAGATCCGTATGACCGCTTTTGGTTCAACGAGGAACAGATAATGCAGTTCGACGACTACTTTAGGAATGGGATACGATCTAAGGGTTGGAGCTGCAAGAGCCTACCAACTCCAAGGCCGATTGGGTAGCCAGTGGCCTATTTATTAATGCTTGTGATCCATTTTAATGGGATATGTATAATAAACTAAGGTCTTTTATTGTTGCAGATTTTTCATCTTTATTGATGGCATATGTGATAAAGGAAAGGCTCACCAACCATGTGTAGGATGAGTATGTGATGGCAGAAGGAATTGAGGTGGGCTTGACGGAGGAGCCATCGAAGAAGAAAAGGAGGAAGGCCTTGGCATCGTGAAAGAGAAATACAAGTCAGGAGGGGGTGTCTAGTCAAAGGACCAAGACATTGAGCATAAGGTTGAGGCATGATGAGTTCACTAGCAATGAAGCAATAACTTAGGGAAGTCACCCTTGACCAGTCAATCCATTTGGCTCGACAATATCCGATTGGACCGCATGATTCCCATTTACTTAGTAGACTACATCCTATTTCAATCGATAGGACAACTGAACAACACCCAATCGAGTGCTTCACCCTACTCCCCTCCAACTAGTATTCCCAGCCACCCTTGGCTAGACAACTGCACCTCAATTGTTGGTGGATAGACTAGCAGATCCCTTCTTGATTGGCCTAACATGCCCACTTCCAACATGACCCCTATAAATACTCCACGCTATGGAGGAAAAGGTAAGTGTCATTCTCTCAGCATTTCACCAATAATTTACTCTCCCTAGTTTATTGACTTCACCATCGAAGAGCTTTCCCAAACTATCTCGTCCTACCTAAGCTTTACTTTCTAGGTCTATCCGATGTGCTAGGACTTGGTGGAATGCTTGGACCACTAGTTAATACGTCTCTTAACTAGGTAAGACCATCATTGGACTAAAGCTATATCAATAATCAAATTATTATTATTTTTATATATTAAGAAAATTTATGGTTGATGTACCAAATGAAATATAACAGCTACTTTTGTTATTTCTCCATTCTTTACTCACATCTAGTCCAACAGTGTCCTGATTTTTAATATAAATCGTTTGCCCAAAATGAATATCTTATGCCTAACAGTTAGACCTAAGCATAAGGTTGATATTTTAGGTAACAAAAATATTGCCCAAAAAATGCACATAAAATATTATTATTATTATTTTCATAATATAAAAGAAGTTAATGGTCTAAAAGAAGGAGATGTTTTGAGTGGACAAAAGTGTTGTATATGATAATTAGTTATGGCAACCTTATTTAGTTATCAATAAAATTAATTTTAAAATATTCTATTAATTTTTAGATATTAGGGTGGTAGTAGCCATGTGGATGATCAAAGTTTTTAACGTATTCAAACCTTAGATCGGGATGGATTTAGGGTGAGATTGTCCCTCTTGAACTTGGGAAATATATATATATATAATATTGATTTTATCTCTTAAAATTGACTTGACCATCTTAGAATTAGAATTGACTCTTTTATTCCTTCTTAATACTTCTCAAGCTAGTCCAAAACCATTAAATTAACCCATTAGCAAATTACTTAGGGGTAGAATTTTAGTTTCAGTTATTTGTCATATTCATATACGCGCAATCTAGCACTTACATCAAGTCGTTGTTGTTCACATTCATACTCACTTCTCTCTTTCTTCTTCCTCAATCCCATTCCCCACACCCCTCCTCTGCCTCCTCCATCCCCCTTGGCACTCTCTTCTCCTTCTCCCTCTGTAAGATAATGTCAAATGCTAATATTAAGGTTAAGTATTTTATTTATGATAGGGAAGTCACCCCTGATCGTTCGAACCACCTAGCTTGACAATATGCGATTGGACCGCATGGTCCCCTTTTACTCGGCAAATTACGTTCTATCTCAATCGTTAGAATAGTCAAACAGTACTTAGTTGGGTGTTTTGCCCTACTGCCCTCCAATTGGTGTTCCCTGCCACCCTTAGCCAAACAACTGCACTTCGATTGGTGTTGGACCAACCAGCAAATCCTTGCTCAGATGGCCTAACATGCCACCTCTAGCATGACCCCTATAAATACTTCACATTATAGAGGAAAATGTAAGGCTCATCTTCCTAGAATTTCACTCATAATTCTCTTTCTGCAGTTTATTAACTTAATCATCAAATAGCTTTCCCAAACCACTCTGTTTGGCCTAGGCTTACTTTGCAGGTATGTTAATTGTGCTAGAACTTAGTGGAACACTTGGTTAATTGGTCAGTACATCTCTTAATCAAATAATATCATTTATCAAACTGAAGTTATATCAATTTCCTTGTCTTCTATACGGTTGAAATAATTTTAAAAAAACTCAAAATATTCATAAGTTCAAATGCAATCGGCTTACAATTTACTCTCACATCCATATATCATATTATAGGATTATTGCTAGGTGTTCTTACTACAATTGATTAAAAGGTAAAAACTTGCTTACCACGGTGAGGAATGTGGAAGAATGCAGTGAATATAACTCAACTATCACTACATAGTATTAGCACGGAGAAAATATACATACGATAATTGTATATTATATTTCTTAATATTGCTATTTCTTAATCAAGCTATTATGAAATGTATATTATATTCCTTCCACCACCACATATTCTTCCTGCACATAGTCGATAAGTTCTTTTAGCACATTCATCATCAATAAAGATGAAAAATCTACAACAATAAAAATCTTAGTTTAACATACATACTCAAGATAGCGTGAAGGGATCACAAGCATTAATAAAAAGGTCATTGGCTACCCAGTCAGCCTTGGAATTGGTCAAGCTTTTATAGCTCCAACCCTTGGATGGTATCCCATCCCTAAAGTAGTCATCAAACCGCATCATCTGTTCCTCCTTAAACCAAAAGCGGTTGTATGGATCTTCCAATACCCAACTCTTCCAATTGTATGGATAATTCCATGGGTCGGCTACAAAGAACCAAGCCAACTTCCACCCCTTCACATTGTCCAGCATCCCTGTGATCAATGCATCGTGGCTACCATGTTGGGCCCTAAACATGTAATACCTGACATCTTTGCACCCACCTCCCGCCCCCCTTCCCCCACCCCTTTTCGAGATCAACTTATAATACTGCCTAAAAATTTTTAAGTGATATCCCACCCTCTTTTGGTGGCACAGCAACACGAAATAGCCCTAGATTAACCAGTCATTCTATGCAATATGCTCTCGGCTAATCCTATAATGTTGTAATAACTCTACGGCTTTACAACACAACAACAATCTAACCCTCCATACCGTGACCTGCTTCACGTTGATGGCCACCTCTCCATTCCGACTCACCTGACAAGCTAGCTCATCTGGTGTCGGCATATGGGGGCCTCAACGTAGGACTTAACCTACTCTCTTCTACCACCTTCTTAAACATTTCTCACGTAATCTCATTCCATACATTATTCATAGTGAAGTTAGCTATACCTAGGCTAAGGTCGCAATTGAAGTTCTCAGCAATTCATGACGATAACATTTTTACCTGTCACATAAAACCACAAATATATTAGTCCACTGACTCTACTACTTCACCTACTGACTACTCTGATGATTCCATGATTGACTACTTTGTCAATTTCACGACTAATCTCCACAACACAAACACTTCCAATGTACGTTCCCCCCCCCCCCAAGTGGATCACACCCACATCCCCTCACCATGTTTTTCATCTTCACCACTCTCCTCACTAGCCCAACCCCACCCCCGTGGTAGTGACCGCAGTGATGAACCCCACTCTATGGCGGTGACGGGCAACGATGAACCCCATCCCATGGCAGTGAACCCCAAACCTATGATGGCACACCCCATGCCCACAACAATGAATCCACGACCCACCTCGTCTAAACCACACCCATGGCAGCAAACCCAACACCCACAACGGCAAGCCCAAAACCCACGATGGCACAACTGACTTACTCTCATCCACCCCTCTTTATAACCTAAACACCGACACTACACCCATTCCTAAATGTGGCCACTCACCATGGGCCCTTTGTTGCCACAACCGGGACCTAGTGCGTAGACACTCGTCACCCACCCTCACCGTACCCCCAACCATAACCACACGCAGGTACTCACCATGAGTTCTTTGGCGGGCAAGGAAGGCAGTACATAATTAGCAGCATTGACTATTAACCGTTGGTGATTCCACAAACACACTTCGCTAGAGACCATTGTGTTGTTTCCTGTCTCCATTGTAACATATTCGCTTATTTAGGGTGGGTTGAAAGGACACAATGGTAATTTTCCCACATTTAATTCCCCTATCATTACTTTGCACAAACTCCTTTCTTGGAAGGTCATCGACCACCTCTAGGGGCATGACACGTGCCCCCCTCCGCCGCCATCTCACTCATTTTGAATTCTCTCTCTTCCTACCTACGCTCCTCCACCTGTCTTCTTTACTAGGGGACATCGACTACCAATCCACCCTATTCACTGGCGAACATCGACAACAAACTCTTTCCTCCACGATGGATGCTAGGCCACACTTTCTCTACTACCGACTCACCTCACTATACGCCTATCTCCTTTACCTCTCTCTCTCTCTCTCTACTTCCCGATGTCCCAAGTTGACCGCAAAGTGGAGGATAAGTGATAGGGAAGTCACCCTCAACCGATCAAATCACCCAGTTCGACATTGTCCAATTGGACTACACAATCCCCATTTACTTGACAAACTATGTCCTATCTCAATCGATGCTCCTAGCCACCCTTGGCCAAACAACCACACCTCAACTAGTGGTAAATTGACTAGCAGATCCTGGCTCGGTCGGCCTAACACAACCCCTATAGATACTTTACACTATGGAGGAAAAGGTAAATCCCATCTTTCTAGTGTTTTACCCATAATTCCCTTTTCCCAATTAACTGACTTAACTATGAGAGGACCTTCCTGAACCACCCCATCCGGCCTATGCTTACTTTGCAAGTCCATTCATTGTGTTGGGACTTGATGGAGCGCCTAGTTCACTGGTCAGTACATCTCTTAGCCAAGTAAGACCATTCGCCGAATTGAAATCGTATCATAAATAATGTTAAAAAACACAAAAGATAGTCATAACTTCAAATGCAATTGGTTTACGATTCTCTCACATTCATATATTATATTGCAGGATCAACCATTGAGTGCTCCTATCGCAATAGATTGGAGGGGTAAAAACATGCTTACCACGTTGAGTAACCAAGAAGAACACAATGAGTATAACTCAACTATCAATCCATAGTATTGGCATAGAAAAGATATATGTACGATGATTGTATATTATATTTCTTACTCTTGCTACAAGGAAATGCTATTTCTTAATCAAGATATTTTAAAATGTATATTACATTTCTTTTTCATGCTCTCAGGAAATGTGTTATAGATTGTTGTACAAAGATATTACATTTAAAAATCATCAAATTTGCTCAGTTTTAAGAATTAGAGAAGATAGATTAATTCATATAGAGAGTACGGGCTTCAGGACATTTGCTCCTCTCTCTCTCTCTCCCTCTCTCCCTCTCTCCCTCTCTCTCTCTCCTTTGCATTGTTGTTGGGCTATCGTTGCTACCACAATAGGTGAAAGCATGCATGCTATACAATACAATGTTGATCTCGTCCAATTGTCAGTTTAAGAATTTCTCAATTATGTCAAAGAGAACTCAGATGGGAATGAATTAGATGATAGAGGATGCTACACCAATTCAATCAATAGGGCTTTTGAATGGATCGAGAACCATGGAGTTTTACGGGATCATGAATGCCCATTTATGGGGTTGAAGCAAGAATGTATCCCCAAGTTACCAGAAATTACTCAACTTATAATTTATTTATTTACTCAATGATAATATATTATTATAATTTCTTAATATCTAAGAATCTCATTCATTCTAGATACAACGTTTTGTGAGGATTCCTAACAATCATGAAGCAGAGATGCTACGATGTATTGCATAACATCCTGTGGCTACCGCAATGAAGATTACTAAGGACTTCAAGAGGCTAAGGAAGAAGGTATTAGATTTATATTTTCATTATTGTAACTATTTTTAAACCTTTGAAGTTGATTGTATGTGGTCTAATAACTTTATTTGGTCATTTGTCACGATATATATGAGGAACATAGAGATGACAACTTTTGGGTGAGAGTGAAAAATGAAACCTTCTGAATTTGCATGCACACTCTGCTGATCACAGGATATGGTACCATGAAAGATGGAAAGAGCTGTTATGAAGTCCAAAGGGTTATGTAATATAAAACCACAAATATATTAGTTCACTGACTGAAACATTTCCCCTACCGACTACTCCATTGGTCCCAAGACCAACTACTCTATCAATCTCACAACTGACCTCCACAACACAAACATTGCCAACTACTTTCCCCATCCAAACCCCCAACCGTGCCACCCCTCGGCTAATAGATCACACCCACATCACCTCACCATGTTCTTCCTCTTTGCCACTCTACTCACTACCCCAACACTCATGGCAATGTACCCTACACCCATGGCGGCAACCCTGAAACCTATGATGCCACACCCCACACTTGTGGCGGCAAAACTTGACACCCATGATGGTGACCCTCACACCCATGGCGACAAACTTGAAACGCTTTCCTCACCCCCTTGCCATCAACTAGCCCAATACACCATACACTTTCCCACAAAGGGCACTTACCATGGGTTCTCCATCAGCAAAAAGGTCAAGCAATAGCACTCACTACCCCCATCATGCGACATTGCCCATCCCCATAGATATCCCTCACCTTGTTGTTCCCCAACACCATAACCCAAAGCTACACACCACCATTACCAACAAAAATCATACACTCACCGTGCATTTTTCTTACTAGATAGTGCAGACAGCACACTAGTCATGCCTACAACCATGTCCCACATTCCCCAAAGACACTAATCACTCTTTCTCTTCATCAGCAATTCGTGCATTATCTCCTCCTTCATACGGGAGACCCCTTTTTAACTTAAGGATGGCATTCAAGGGCAAACTAGCAATTTATCCACATTTAATTCCCCCATCGTTACTTTGCATTGATTATTTTTGGGGAAGGTCAACCAACCACCTCTAGGAGCATGACACGTGGCCCCTTCCACTGCAATCTCACTTATTTCGAAACCTCTCCTTTCCACCTACATTCCTTCACCTTTACTAAGGGACATCAACTACCAATCCATCCTCTTTACTGGGGGACACTGACTATTGATCCATTCTTTTCACTAGGAAACACCAACTACAAACTATCCTCTCTATGCTAGATGTCCGACTATACTTTCACCTCTACCAACTCACCTCACTGTACACCTATCTCTCTACTTCCTAGCCTCACAAGTTGACCACAAAATGGGGGACAAGTAATAGGGAAGTCACCCTTGCCCGGTTGGACCACCCAACTCGACAATATCCAGTTGGATTGCACAGTCCCCATTTACTTGGCAAACTACATCCTATCTTGGTCGATAAGATAGCCAAACAGCACCATGTTAGGTGCTTCACCCTACTCCCCTCTAATTGATGTTCCTGGCCAGCCTTGGCCAGATGGTCACACCTAAGTTGGTGGTGAATTGACCAATAGATCCCTGCTTAGTTGACCTAACAAGCCCACCTCTAGCTCTTTTACTCATCCTTAAAACTTCTTAATCTAGTCTAGAACCATTAAATTAACCTATTAGCTAATTACTTGGAGGAAGCAAAATTTTAGTTTTAGTTATCTGTCATATTTGTGTATGCATAGTCTAGCATACTTGCATCAAGTTGTTGTTGTTCATGTTCATACTTTCTTCTCTCTTTCTTCTTCCTCACTCCTATTCCCCACACCCCTCCTCTACCTCCTCCATCCCCCTTGGCACTCTCTTCCCCTTCTCCCTCTACAAGATAATGGCTAATGTCATCGTTAAGGTTAAGTATCTTATTTCTAACAAGGAAGTCACCCTTGGCTAATTAGACCACCTAACTCAACAATGTCTTATTGGACTGCATAGTCCCCATTTACTTAGCAAACTATGTCCTATCTTGATTGGTAGGATAATTGAACAGCACCCAAAAGGGTGCTTCGCTGTATTCCCCTCCGACTGGTATTCTCGATCACCCTTGGCTAGATGACCGCACCTTGGTTGTTGGTAGAACGACCAATAGATCCATGCTCAGTCAGCCTAACACACCCACCTCCAACATAACCCCTATAAATACTCCACACTACGGAGGAAAAAGTAAGTCTCATCTTCCCAACATTTCACTCATAATTCTCTTTCCCCGGTTTATTGACATAACCATCAAAGTGCCTTCCCAAACTACCCTGTCTAACCTAGGCTTACTTTGTAGGTTCGTTCATTGTGTTGGAACTTAATGGAACACCTGGTTCATTGGTCAATACATCTTTTAGTTAGGTAAGACCATTCACCAAACCAAAGCCGTATCAATTTCCTTGTATTCTATATAGTGGAAATGATGTTAAGAAAAAAAACTCAACATATTCATAACTTCAAATGCATTCGGTTTACAATTTACTCTCACATCCATTAATGGAACTAGGAAGAATGCAATGAGTATAACTCAACTATCAATCCATAATATTGGCAAAAAAAAAAAAGATATACGTACGATGATTGTATATTATATTTCTTAGTCTTGCTACTAAGAAATGCTATTTCTTAATCAAGCTATTAAGAAATGTATATTACATTTATTTATCATCCTATTAGGAAATGTGTTATAGATTATTGTACAGAGACATTGTATTTAAAATATTGTCACATTTGCTCAATTTTATGAATTAGAGAAGATAGATTAATTCATATTGAGAGTACGAGCATTTGCTCTCTCTCTCTCTCTCTCTCTAGGTTGTTGTTGGGCCATCGCTGCTACCGTAATATGTGAAAGCATGCATGCCATACAATACAACGTTGGTCCCGCCTAGTTGTCAATTCAAGAATTGCTCAATTGTATCAATAAGAACCCAGATGCGAATGAAACAGACAGTAGAGGATGCTACAACATTTCCATCAATAGGGCTTTTAAATGGATCAAGGACCACGGAGTTTTACACGAACATGAATGCCCATTTACAAGATGGAAGAAAGAATGTATCCCCAAGTTACCAGTAATTACTCAACTTATAATTCATTTATTTACTCAATGATAGTGTATTCTTATAATTTCTTAATTTCCAGGATTCTCATCCATTCTGGATACAAGGTTTTGAGAGGATTCCAGACAACCACGAAGCAAAGATGCTACGATTTATCGCGCAACATCCCGTGGCTGCCACGATTAAGGTTACTGAGGACTTCAAGAGGCTGAGGGGGAAGGTACTTAGATTTACACTTTCCTTCTTGTGACTATGTTGTTTAACCATCTGAAGTTGACTGTATGTGGTCTAAGAAATTTATTTGGTCACTTGTCAGGATATATACAAGGGACCTAGAGACGGGGATTTTAGGGTGAGAGCGAAGGATGGAACCCTCAGAATTTGCAAGCATGCTATGGTGATCATAGGATATGGTGCCACGGAAGACGGAAAGAACTTTTATGAAGTCCAAAACTCATGGGGCACAGGCTGGGGCGACGATGGTTACGGAAGAGTCATGACGGATTCGAGCCTTCCAGCTGGATGAGAGTCCCTTCTCTATCAAGCATCATGTGCAGTTATTTTCTAGATTTGGAATCTGACGTCAATACTCATTTTGTCAAGGACTAAGTGTTGAACAGAATGATTTTGTGTTGAACTAACATTTTGGTGGGAGACATTGGTTTGCTAGACTTTTAGCGCATACTAATTGTGAAACCTTGCACTTGATACTATCATCAAACCTTTGCTAATACTACCACAAAACCTTTCTATCTGAAATGACTTCTTTTTTTGCTCATTGATCTGTTGGAACTTTGTCTTTGAGGAAGTCACAAAGATTTTGATGAATTCCCTAATTTTTCAGTTTAAGTGGCGCCTTTTCAAGAAAGCCTCACAAGTCCTCTACTTGCATTTTGCTTTCAAGAAACGAGCATTAATCGAGGAACTCCATGAAACGCAAGTGCAGGTCTACTTTCGTTGTTTCACATCTTCGTGCATGTCTTCCCCCTGTATTCTCTTGCCGGTACGCGAGGTCCCAGTTTAAAGAATGGCTGCATAACTCAAGTGTTGCAGATCAAATGGCAGTGGTGCCTGATCATGACGAAATTGATGATGGAGCAGTGCCTATGAACCACGCTAAAAGGACTAGAAACAGTTCCGTGCATCGAACAAGGCTTGTGCCTAGTGACTCTGGCCTCATGAGTTGACTTTGCTCTTGCAGGTTATCACAAGTGTGGAAACTGTAGAATGACGAACAGAGACGCAAAGCTCTGTTTTGGTTAGAGGAAAAGAGAGAAATTTGGGTTTTGACGAAATGTGTGTTTTATGTATATTGATCAGTGGCGTACATCAGCAGCTACTTATAGACTTACAGCAAAACTACATCGTATGAGCAATTACAACTATGCGATTCTAAAACCATGCCCTCTTCCTACTATCTGATAAACCATTCACCGAAGGCAAGCTCCTACTCACAGTTCACATTCTGATACTCCCCCTCAAGATAGGCTAAAAATATTGGTAATCCCCATCTTGTTGAGCAAAAATTTCAGCTGCCTTGGATGAAGAGCCTTGGTTAATAGATCTGCCAATTGATTCTGAGAGGTAACATGCATGGTTTTGATGATGCCCCTTTTCACCTTTTCTCTGATGAAATGGTAGTCCAACTCAATGTGTTTGGTGCACTCATGGTATACCGAGTCTGAGGCAATATGCAAAGCTGCTGTGTTGTCACAATAGAGCAAAGCAGGGCCTTCAAGCTCAATGCCCAATTCTGTCATCAAGTTTGACAACCAGACCAATTCACAAGTTGCCAATGCCATTGCCCTATACTCGGATTCAGCTGAAGACCTTGCCACCACTGATTGTTTCTTTGATCTCCAAGAGATCAAAGATGAGCCTAGAAACACACAAAATCCACTTGTAGAATGTCGTGTATCAGAACATGATGCCCAATCTGCATCTGTAAAGGCCTTAAGTTGCAAAGATGATGTTGATGAGAGAAATACTCCTTGACCCAAAGTTCCTTTGATGTACCGAAGAGCTTTAAGAGCTGCATCCCAATGTGAATCACGAGGGTTAGATACAAATTGACTTAGTTTATGCACAACAAAACTGAGATCTGGACGTGTGATTGTGAGGTATAACAACTTCCCTATAAGCTTTCGAAATTCAGTGGGATCCTTCATGATGCTACCATCTTCTCTTGACAACTTGACGTTTACATCCATTGGAGTTGTTGAAGGCTTGCAACCTAACATTCCTGCATCAGCTAAGAGTTCCATAGCATATTTCCGCTGAGAAATGACTATACCAGACTTAGATCGTGCTATCTCAAGCCCTAAAAAATATTTGGGGATACCAAGATCACGCATATTAAATTGTTGTGATAACATTTGTTTCAAGGACTAAATTGCAATGGTATCATTCCCTGCAATGATAATGTCATCAACATACACAAGTAATACCATAAAAACAGAATTCACATGTCCTTTAACAAACAAAGAATGATCAGATTGAATTTGTTTAAAACCTAGTGCAAGCATAGCTGTTGAGAATTTGCAGTACCATTGGCGAGAAGCCTGTTTCAACCCATATATGGACTTATGTAGTTTACATACCGGTCTCGGAGGTAATGACTCCCCCTTACCGCAAGCATAACCAAGGGGTAAATCCATCTAAACTTCTTCTTGCAAATCTCCATTCAAAAAAGCATTGCTCACATCCAATTGAATCATAGTCCAATTGAAAATAGCAGCAAGAGACAAGATCAGTTTAACTAACACCAATTTTGCTACAGGAGAAAATGTATCAAGAAAATCTATTCCAGCTTGTTGAGTAAAACCTTTTGCAACTAACCTAGCTTTATGTCGCTCAATTGACCCATCAACATGATATTTTGTCTTGAATACCCACTTACAACCTATGGGAGACTTACCTTGAGGTAAAGAGACTATTGTCCACGTTTTGTTAATTCTCATAGCATCAAGCTCAGCTGCCATTGCTGTCCGCCAGACTTGATGCTGAACTGCATCTGAAAAGTGTATTGGATCACTAGAGGCAGTAATAGCCAATGTAAAACACTTATGAGAATTTGACAATCTAGAATAATCAACATAACAACAAAGAGGATGGGCAGTAGAGCAACGAGCAACATAGCACTCATAATCTGCAAGGTGAGCAGGTGGACGACTAATCCTCCGTGATCGACCACAGTCTGGAGGCTGGCCCTGAGCAATGTGATTATCTTCCAAGTCTGCATGCTCCTCATGGGGATTCTGTATTCCAACTTGATCAGGTTCTTCATCATAAACTAGCATAGGAACAACATCTTTAGAAAATAAATCATTAGCTGCTGAATCACGTGTTGCCTTGGCCAGAGGGAAAAGACTTTCATGAAATATAACATGTCTAGAGATGAAGAAACGATGAGTTTGAAGATCCATGAGTTTATAGCCCTTATATCCCATAGGATACCCAACAAAGATGCATGCACGAGCTCGACTGGCAAATTTGTTACGTCCATGTGCAAATGTGGAGGCATAACATAAACAACCAAATACTTTTAAATGAGAATAAGAAGGCTTTTGGTTGTAAAGTAATTCAAATGGAGTCTTATTCCCCAATAGAGGAGAAGGTGTTCGGTTGATGAGATAGGCTGCCGTTTTGATGCATTCCCCCCAAAGAGCAAGAGGAACTCCTGACTAAAAGAGTAATGCTCGTGCCACATTGAGGAGATGTTGATGTTTTCTCTCTACAACCGAATTCTGCTCCGAAGTGCCCATGCATGAGTGGTATGAATGAATACCTTTATCCCTAAAAAAATGAGTAAGATTCAACTCTGGTGCATTATCTGAACGTATTGCCTTTATGGAACAATTAAACTGAGTAGAAATGTAAGAATGGAATGCAGGAATGATTTGTGCAACATCAATCTTAGCACGCATCATATAAATCCAAACAACTCGTGTATGGTCATTAACTATGGTGAGAAAATAACGAAAACCTTAATGTGTAGGCACCTCAAATGGTCCCCAAGTATCGACATGTATTAAGGCAAAACTACTATTTAATCTATTATTTCGTAATGGAAAGGATAAACGTTTCTGTTTTGCTTCATGACAAATTCTACAATGACTTAAACTATTATGCACACAACGAGAAGACAAATCAAGTTCATTAAGTAGTAACAAAAGTCGATCATTAGACAAATGCCCCAAACGCTGATGCCAAATGACTGATGTAAGAAGAGCAGTGCAAGTAGCAGCTCGTGAATAGTCAAGGAAGTAAAGGTTCCCTTGCTTTCTAGCAGTCCCAATCGTCTGTCCCCTTTTCTGGTCCTGGATGAGGCATTCAGTATCACGAAATTGAACCAGGTAGTTAGAATTATGTGCTAATACTAATCAAATTGAAACAAAAATCAGGAATATAAAGGACATCACGCAATACAAAATTATCAAAAAGGCAAACTGAACCAATCTTAAGCACTGAAGCTGATGAACCGTGAGGCAATCGCACAAATCGATCCTGTACTGATGTAACATTACTAAAGAGATCTTCACGACAACATACATGATGAGTGGCTCCTGAATCAAGGATCCAAGAAGAGCTAGGCATATTGAAAGTAGAAATTGAGTAAAATTGTGGATTCTTACCATACACTTGAGAAACTAATGAATCTGAAGTGAAGGTTGAAACTGGAGGTGGCTCCACTAACTCCTGGTGTTGTGTATGCATTTGATTGCTCAAGTAAGAAATGAGCTGTTGAATTTGATCAGAGGTAAGACTCCCAGTGTTGGAAGTTACAGTTGCAGCAGTTGCACCTCTAGACTCGTCATTCCTTTTGTTCTGTAAAAACCTGCTACTCATAGATGTATTATGTGATTGAAAAGATCTACTACGAGGCTGATGACCAAGTGGAAAGCCATGTAGCTTGTAGCAACGGTCCACTCTATGTCCTGTCATTTTGCAATGAGTACAAACAGGCCTATCTCTACGAGGTCTTCCTCCACTAATAGCAGACAAGCCAAGTATGTCAGTATTGGTATGAGCTGCAAATGTCAATAAATCAGAAGCAGTAGACATCTTGCTATGTTGTCTTTCTGCTTGAATAACAAGGCTAAACACTTTAGAAAGTTCAGGAAGTGGCTCCATCATAAGAATTTGTTCACGAACATGTGCATAAGACTCATTTAATCCCATAAGGAAATGCATAATTGGTTTCTGGTGTTGATAGTCAATCCCTTGCTAATATATCTCAAGTTCATCCCACAACGTCTTCATTGTTGTAAAGTATGTGTGAACATTCTGTGTACTTGGAATCGATTGTTCTGAGCTGGAGGATGCGTTGTGCTGCTCCTCGAGCCATGAAAACTCCAATCAGATCATCAGGCGCTCCGCAAGAAGCAACGCTCTGATACCATATCACAAGTGTGGAAACTGCAGAACGACGAACAGAGAGGCAAAGCTCTGTTTTGGTTAGAGGAAAAGAGAGAAATTTAGGTTTTGACGAAATGTGTGTTTTCTGTATATATTGATCAGTGGCGTACATCAGCAACTATTTATAGACTTACAGCAAAACTACACCGTATGAACAATTACAACTATGCCATTCTAAAACCATGCCCTCTTCCTACTATCTGATAAACCATTCACCGAAGGCAAGCTCCTACTCACAGTTCACATTCTGATACAAGTATATCCCGTCAAGGGCCGCTCTGCCGATCATACGCCTATCATTGGGGAGGCAGCAGACAGTTTTTTCAGACCACGCAAAGGTAGCAATGCACAACTACCTGAATCACTTTCTCGGGAACCTGAACATTGTGAATTCCTCGAGGTCTCCAAACTCTCGTTTTCGTCAGAATATGGCCCGAAGCTGAAAGAAGGATATATGCTAGTGAAGCAGCTGGGAAAACTTTCGTGGTTCAACGAGGGCGTGGATTGTTTTCCTTGCCTTCGGTTTGGTTTCTGGAATAACAACTGGCGGAAGGTAGTGTTCTTAAATTCAAAACTGGAGATCCGCTGATATGCAATCACTTTTAGGGATCATTGAGTTGCTCAGTTTTCTCACTCTTATACGGTTGCAAGCGGTACGTGCATTTCTTGAGGACCCTTTTGATCCAGAACCCCTGGACGTAGCTGTTTTCGACATATTACCATCTTCTAGTGGAAAAGAAATCTCACAGCCATAGTTAGCAGATCAGATAAAAGAACGGAACCCTCTCTACTATTCCTCACTTCAAGGAAACATGTTTCTGTTTCTCTGTAATTCATGCGAGCTTGTATACTTACTGATGCTATTTGATCTCAATCTTCAGTTGGCTGTGTATCCATACACTGATCTCTTGTGGGAATCGATGCATCAACATAAGAGCTATCAGCAGTGGTAAAATTAACAGCTGGGTTTCTGTAATCAATAATGTAGCCCAGAAACCGCCTGAGGAATGGTGCAATCCTCACCGGTTCGGTTCCTGTGCACCTGACTGGAGATGGGAATCAAGCACAGTGGTATATGGTACATACTACTAGATGGGGAGGTGGCTCTCGAAGCCATTGCAATGGAGGAAGTAAAAGCTAAGGTATTATGCTCTCTCCCTCCCTCTCCTTCTTCTTTAGGAGGATACAAGATGTTCCCCTCATGAGACTGGTCTGTTTCTAATACTCGAAAGAGTTATCGGTGAACGCCCGCTTAGATTTTCATGACCGACTGGTGGCTTCGCCCAGAACTATATCTCAAACGTCCTTTCCAATGCCAATCTTCCTCAAGACTGGAAGTAGATGCTCCGCCGGAAGCGAAAAACTTGCTACTGTTGATTACTGGATATGCTTTCTAGAAGGACTAAGAGTAATGCTCTGGGGCGTTATGATACAACTGAACGCAGAGTGGGTGACGCCCATCCGATTTTGTGGTGAGGCACCAACTGACCATGACAAACCCAGGTACCGCTGCGCTCCATCATTTCACTTCCACTTCCACTGCTATGGGGTTGTACAGTATTCTTCTCAGCGATTCCATGAATCAGAAGGCAGAAACTGGACTTGAAGCGGCAGCAGCGAGTCAGTGACATACCAGTGACAATGGATACATGTGGTGTTCAAAACCTTCAGATAAAATGATAGCTCGAGTCTAGTTTATAGGATTTAAACAAACAAACGGTTCAAGCCCCACTTCTCGTTCCTTGGCACCATTATATGGTCATTCCTCACTATCTGGGAACGACCAACCAACGAGGTAAGACAATACAAGGAAGAACTACTCAACCGGTCACCAGAACAACAGCAACCAGCAGAGTTCCTCTTCCCAGTTCCTAACCATCCCTTACACATACATACAAACAATGTAACTGCTCACTTCCAATTAACCAATATAATAGTATTATGGTTATCCATGCATACTTTTCCATGATGTACACTGCCAATTTGCAAATAAGTTCAATTAGGACACTTGACGAGATAAAGGACCTTCCATCACATCCTAAGCAATACTTGCATGCCGCAACCTTTAGTGATGTTTCAACGAAAGTCTGTCCCCGCTAGATATGTCGAGAGCACAATTATATTTGATCGGCATTATACACTAAAATGACTCCGAGTGATATGATGATCAAGAAAAACAAACCATGTGTCTGCCATTCACTTTCCAAGTTTCCTGAACCATAGATTCAATGTCTCGCACCCACTGACCCAGAATCCATGAACATCAAAAGACATCCTAATTCAGTTGCTCAGCATAACCAGGGAATACATGAGAACTAAAATTCACTTCCATACTCCTATTAGCACAGATCATACTAGCATGTGGTACTAACCCACTCCTCCCACTCCCACCAGCAAAGAAGCATTCAAGAAGTCTCCCATGACCTGTCAGGTAGTTGATGTCATCGGTCAGTCATCATATCTCACTACCCTATCGAATAATATACAGATATGAGCAGAGTGCAGATCCTTTACCATCAATTCTCCTGTCAATAACAATATTAGAGCTTCTTAGCGATGCATTACTCAGTTATAGAGAGGCAAAAACATTTCTACATCTAAAAAATTTCCAATTTCGGACTCCATCTTGATCGCTGCACGCCTGAATTTCACGTGTTGAGTCTCCAAAAACAAACCAATGACAGTTTACGTAATCGCTAATTTCTCTTTTTTCCCTGCTCTCAACTTTTCTTCTACTCCTTTTTATCTTAAAAAAAAAAACAATTCGCGATCACCTACTGATGTTCGTCCCTCCTCGATAACACTCCATGGTAGAAGTGCATTCTGGACCCAACAGAAGCTAAACTTGATACTTGTATGTCAAATATACCCAAGATAAAAATATGATAAAGCCAAAAACCAGATCAAGTGTTTCTGATGAGGAGCATTATACGCCAGCAGTTAACTTATAATAATGAGCTATACATTTTTTTTAATCATAAATTACAGTCAGGCATGACTCAATTTTATGAGATTGAGCACTCGAATCTCAAAATGCTTTTTATAGAATAATATCTACATGACTAGATGCCAACAATTCAGAGCGCTACTGACTTCATAAAGACAATTATGACAAGAAGCAGCAAGCAAATTTTATTACAGTTGGGGCATGATGCAGGTCCATTAACATAGTTGCAACACATCAAGGTCGCAGAGCAAAAAGTAGAACAAGTGCAAACCCAGCACAGCAACGGAGTTGCTTTTTCGAGCTGTGACAACAAATTATGGAAGCAAGGACTACTTGGTGGTGATTAATAGCATAATGGAGAGGAGCGAGGGGAAGAGGTGTGAGGAATTCATAGTCACCATACAAGTCAAACACTGGGCTTAGGACGAATCTGCTCGATCTCATATTCATCTTCCCTGAAGAACTGGAGAATTTTTCCTTGAAAGACTTGAACTTTAGTAGGATCTTCAGCATCTGGGTCCACAACATCAAAAGTAAGGTAGTACGTCGTGGCCTGTATTAACTGGGAGTTTGCGGCCTTAATTTCCTTAACCTGCAGTCTTGTGCCCTATCAAGTGAAGACTACATGAGCGATTCATGTCATCAGATAACCGAAGCGAAGCATGAAAGAAACATGATGATACGAGGGTATACTCTCTACGATACATTGTCCTTCTTGTACTTATCGAGCGCAAGGGATGCGAGGTGTTCGAATTCAGGGATATTCTTCTCTGTGAGTGCAAGTGGTAGGATTATACCATATGCTTCAGCATCAAACACTTCCACATCATAACCCTACAGTGCACAATGCACAATGCACAATGATGAGAGAGAGTATTTACATAAACAGGCGAAACAATATGGCTGGGGGGCAAAGAGGATAAACAGAGGAAGGACAGAGGGCTCTTACATCGCTCTCTCTAACCTGCCTCGAATATTCAGCCCATTCTTTATTGGTCATCTCGTGCGTTCCATCGGAGTAAACCTCGTACTTTTCCCCATCAGAATCGACAATATAATCCCAGTCAGACTTGGAAGGATCATTTTCGGGACGTTGGGGAAACGGCCATGAGAATCCACCAATATGTTTCACTCCATCCATATGTTCACCCCTGTCTTCCATCCTTCAAAAGGCCTCTAACCCTAGGAAGAAATAGAGAGAGAAGACAGAGTCTCTAATAAAGATATATCTCATCATACCCTTTTGTTTCAGAAATCGAACAAAACCTTAAGAAAATAGAGCTGTAACACTGCAACTACGCGGATGACAACAAATCCAGTGGGCCTAAAGAATTATTCCCTATCTCCTCAGGAGACCGTATGCAATCGACGCTAGGAACAACCAAAATCAACTACGCCTAGCTTTAAATTCACAGAATCGACAGACTGCAAGAGCACCTGACAAAAGGAAACTTCAAGCCTACACGATAAGATTCAAGATCGTGCGAATTAGGTTAGTGCTACAAGCCAAAAACAAAATGAATTCGAAAGAGAAGAGCAACCTGTTGCGCCACCGCTATTGCGTTGCCAGGTGAGACAGAGGACACAGAAGGAGATCCACGGCCGTATTTTATATATATATATATATAGTGGTCGTAGGGTCGAGTGGGGCAACCCTAATTAATAAATTTTTTTTTCCAAAATACGAGTGGAAAGCAGCTAATTTGGCCTAAAAAAATAAGAATAAAAACAACTAATTTGACCATCCTATTTATCAATATATAAATAATTTATATCATCAAATGATCCTCTCCCTTTAATAAGAGCGAGATTAGGTGCCTAACAATGCTTCCTCTCTGAGATAAGAATTGTCAGTGTGCAAATACCATGACTGTCTTAATGACCAATTGGTTACTTTAAACAAATATATATATATATATATGATATCACTATACACTAACTTCTTACAGGTGGGATTTAATTAGGCACACAATGGCTCTTGGTTTTTTATTTTTTCCTTTCTCTCAGCTCTGTTTTGTGGAATCCTAGGATTTGTGTTTTTATTGATTCTTGTGCATATCATGGTGGTATCTTTGTGTGTACATGTGTCAGAGAAAAAAAAGACAAATAATTCTTATATAATAATGATTTGATTATTCCGGAGAAGTCATTAGTTACTGGACAGGCACATCCATTGACCTTCCATTCTTGCATAAATTAAGCTTGACAGAAGAAATTAAACGGAGTGCGGGGCTGTGAATAGTCCATGGACAGTATTCTCGAGGCAACAATCTGGTTAGCTGCTTCGGTGTAATGAATCCCGTCCCAGCTGAGGAACTGGGATCCATTGCTGCATGCTTCGCTCCCAGGATTGCCACAGGTTTCCCTGATGTTGTAGTTATAGGGACGCCCTCCATTGCCGCAACAGGTCATTAATGGGCTCGAGAAACCTGCAAGAATAATCGACTCAGGCTCTTTAGAAAACCTTCACCATTCAAAGTAAAAGGCTGTCGATCCAGAGAACGAGATCAGTTTACCGTATCTGGTGGAGTTCACAATCAGATCATACTTGACGGAGTATATGTCCACATAAACAATCACAGCGTCTCTGAACTGAGATCTCATCTCCTGGCATAAATGGAGTAGCCCTTCATTGAACAGCCTTGCAGCAGAGTTGTAGCTCGAGAGGCATCCATACTGATCGAGATCCTTCTTTCGAGCCAATGAAAGCTTCTGCGGGAGACAACCCAATGGCCCAGTATTGTGAACCCAAAATTTCCGAGCTCCGTGGTCATATAGAGTCTATGTAATCAAATGGAGGAAAATACCACATCAAATATCTCCAGAGAAAAGTTTGCGAGCGTTCAGAGATCATAGGATTGCCTGAGATGAACTCACCATGATGGCATCCTTAATTTCCACCATTACAGAAGGTATCCTTTTAACAACCTGAGCGTACGACATGTTCTTGGAGAAGGAATCGGCGATGTCATTCTGTCCAATATCAATCATGTAAAGAGCATTTTGGAACCCAGCATCGCTGACTAATGTTTGAGAGCCTAAACCAAATTTAACGCATAAATTTTAGATTCACCAGCTCCACAACACCGACAAAGAATTTCACAACAACGCAGGACAAATAATACGTAGAATTTAACTTAAAGAATCGAACCTTACCAGCGGCAACAAGTTCAAGTGCCCGGGCCTTGAAATGAAGAAACTGCATGACCTGAATGTTCAGAGAAAAGGGAACATACTTGGGGAGGGTGGAGGATCCAACGATGGCAAAGTTTGCACCATTTGCAAAGTTGGACCTTGCTAATGAGTCTAGGTACGGATTCAGGAATCTGGTGTTCAAACTTTGGCCTGCAAGATCGTTAATGGAAGCATAAATCATGCACCCGTTCTGTTACTTCAACTCCGGAACACAAACTGTGGAAATTCTTAGAAACCATCTACTTGTTATATATCAATTTCACTCGCATGAAGGTAACAGCTTGAATTCCGAGAGACGTGAAAATTGTGCACCGCCACTGAGTCGCTGACTTTATCTCAGTAATCTAACACAAGCATTATTGAAAGACAATGTGGGTTGCAGTTGTGAGGCAGATCACTATTGAAAGTAGAACAAAACACCAGTGGAGAGACTCTACTGTACGAAACATTCTTATGGGCCTCAAAGCCAGATTAAGATCTATAAAGACTTAGCATTGCTGCAGAAAAGTATAGAGTAGAGATAACAGATAGACCCAACCAAAATAATCAATATATTATTCACACTTTTACCAATTGCAAGGCGGAGCAACAGGGAAAAACAGAATCCGACACTGAAATGGATGTTGGACGCAACAAGACCATGAAATGAAGCTAGAGTTTTTAAGTCAGAGAGTAGAAAGAGGGACAGTTCAGTAGAGTCATTGTCGGTGATCAAGCATAGAAAAATCCTGTAACAGTGACGACACTACTACTTACAGAGGAAATCGATCACGAGCCTTCCATCACAGAGTCTGCCGGTTGAGCGGCGAAAGAAGGTGCGGCCATTGGGGGAATTAACCGGGAAGCCGAGTCCGGCGACGAGTCCGCCCGTGTCCGAGTTGGAGTCGCCGAAGTTGAAGATGACGGGCGGGTTCTTGCACGGGGAAGCGGCGGAGCCGGGGCGGGAACAGAGGATCACTGAAGAGACGAAGAAGAAGAAGAAGAAGGAGATGATGTTGGAGAAGAGGGAGGAGAAGCGACGGTGAGAGCTGCTGAGAGGAGAGAGAGGGCAGGGAGAGAGTGACGGTGACATTGTGAATGAGCAGAGGGAACAGTACAGAGCTTGTGATCCAGTCGGTCAGCTCCTTTTCTTCCTATTGTACATATTGATGAGCACATGACGTGTCCTTTTTCTTCCCCGTTGTTAAAATAATGTATAATGAGATGAGAAGGGGAACATGGGAAGTGATTTAACGAAGGTTTATAATTTTTACCTTTTTTTTAATGGCGGATATTGGGCCGCATTAGGCCCAATAAATTATATCAGGCCAGGCCCAGTGACAGCTCGGCCGGCCCTGCTGGCAGGTGATATGAATTTGTAATTTTTTTCTTTCATTTTCGGAAAATTGATTAAATTAAATGGGAATATCTGTACTATTACCAACTCAGATTTTAGAAGGATTTATCATTTTTGTCTGGTATTATATAGCCTACCACACTCCCCTGAATAAATGTAATTTAAAATTATTAAAATTTATCATAATTAATTATCAAATATTAACTCTAAATATCTCGAATCTTGAATCTGGTCTACTGTATATTATAAGCTTACTAGCAAACTTGTCCCCTTAAAAATATTGGGAATTATTTCTACTAATGGGATGGTGAAATTATTAATCTCTTATTAACATTTTAATCTCGATTTTATTAGAGAATTATGAGAATTCATTGTCACGAGTGCTGATCTGAAGTATATTTTACACGCAATGCTCAACTCTACACCGTTACCGTTACGGTCTAATGGCACCGACAAATGCGTAGGGAGTAAGAACCAAGAGTGTCTTCCCTGCATCCCAATTAAAGAAGGCTAGTTGGGCTTAGGCCAATGCATGTCGGGTTTTTGACACTTCTGAGTGAGCCTTGGATGCTATCCATTCAATTCAATCGACTGCAACTAATCAGAGACCCGCCTGACGACTTCTCGACGCTATTTAATGTCCCCGCGTTCATAATTCACCCATAACGTGATTTAACCTAAATTTGAATCCAACGGAACCCTTTTTCACTTATTAATGCCAAATGATGCATTCTCGAACAAAATCCTCGCATTTATCAGCAAAATCGCACTAGTCCCATAAAAGCTACATCTTGATACTATTTTTAAGTAATTTCAGTTTAAAAAGACATATCATGAACATAATTGAAAATTCACTAATCGTCTTCAATCATAAAGATATCCGTTCCACTTATTGTACTAAGAGTTTTGAGTGGTCCGGGGATAAGATTATTGAAAGAAATACTTCTATTGAATCAAATGATTAATTAATTAAGGTTAGGTCAAAGTATCAAATTAACATATTTTCTTTATGATGTGTGCTGAACGATGGCGCACCACGCGAGCCATTTAATACGAACAATTGAGGACTGCGGTCGTGCAAGAATGGAATGGTGGTCGACCCGTGACCGTGAGTGCGTATATGTAATCATGGATATGGTTGTTGATGATGCGAGCTTCCTCAGCTCTCGACCGTATTGGGGTTTTCTTTTCTTTTTTTTGCTTCTCATTTTAGGGTTCGTAAGTTACTGTGGGGTGGGCAGTTGGATGATAATTATGGTGTAGTTAATGAGACTCCTTAAGGAGTGAGAACGAAGGGAAAAAAAGAAAAGAGATCACCGAATTTCAAGGGCGGAAGCAACGAAGGCAAAATGCACTTCCAAAGCCGAAAGAGAAATCAATTTAAGGATAGCTGGAGAAGCAAAACAAGTTGCTGCTCCGCAGGACACTGCCCCCACAAACTTAAAATAGCGACACCTACAGATTTGGTATAACGAAGAAACGAGGCAATCCAACCCTCTTCCTCGTCCCATGCAAGCGCACAGGTGTTGCTGCAAGCAACCCCTCATTTCACTTGCCGCTCAGTTCCAATTGCTTTGGCTTCTATCACATGAATAATCACCATAGCTGGCTAGCTAGACAGCTAGCTCACGCATAATTAGTATAAAAGTCAATCTAGTTGTCGGCCTTCACACGCTAAATTAGAGCAAATTCCATCTTCCATGACTGCAATATATATATATATATCGTCTGCTTAGGGCACCGATATATAACCGATCGTGTAACATGTATCGTGCACTACATGTACATATGCAGGCATGATTTTGGTGATACTTTCGGTTTATGCGCTGACCGTCTTGAAACAAACCCCCATCATTTCTATATATTTCCTGTCGTCCCTCTCTCATCACATTCTTCACCCCACCCCTCACTTCTCTTTCCCTCTCCAAGCAAAACGTCTACTTCTCTCTCTGCAGCTCCCTCTGCAAGCGGGAGACTGGAGAAAGAAGATCAGCTGATAGAAGGGAGGAGGCGGTGGAAAGTTAGGGAAAATATGGTGGGATCTTCACTGTCTTCGTCATCGTCGTCGATGATCAGCTGCGGTGGGGGCGGCGAGATGATGCCATTCACGTTAATGGTGCTGCTGCAAGTTGGGTATGCCGGGATGAACATAATATCGAAGCTCGCCATGGATTCGGGATTTAACCCTTTTGTCCTCGTTACCTATAGACAGATCTTCGCCACCATCGCCACCTTCCCCCTTGCTTTCTTCCTGGAGAGGTACATATCAGATGGATACAATCGTTTTAGTAGGTGGAAAATACAAATGCTTGTATTCTTAGCCAAAATTGAACCGCATGCATGCATAACCAAGATCGATCCGTGAATCATCGATCTGGGTACGTGGGTGGTGAAAAAAGAAAGAGTATGCATATGCATGTAGTGATCATTACGTTCCGACGGCATACACCAGACTGCAAAAGTTGGCCACATCATCAGCTCATGTAAAATTTTCTTCTTTCCATGAATCTTGACAGTGTGATGCATATGTATTATTACTCTGTTCGTTCACTTATAGATGAATTATTTTACTTATCCAATGCATTTTACACTCTTCAGAAACCCAAGAAATTGCACATATGCTATTGGAGCTTTTATATTGAATTTATGAACATAGATTCACGTGCTCGACGATTGCCATTGACCCACAAGCATAGAAAATTCTATGTTTAATTCCAGTAGGATACTTTTTTTTTTCCACTGGTTATCGTTCCTCTTTGTACGTTCTTCGATTAGGTTTATTGACATGCTTTATAATAAATTGAAAATTTTTCAGAGCGGTAATCAGAAAACCGAAAAATAAATGGCTTAAGGAGAAGCTAAAGCTAGTTAGGATCCTAATTAATAGTTAGAGCTCTATTAATTGTTGGGTCAGTGGAAGAGCGAATTAATTGAAAGTAGACATGCATGCATGAGTGACAGGCGATTCATCGTCAATTTCTTCTCTGCTTGCATTTATATTGACTCTCTTGTGCCTGTTCATCACCATCGAGCTTGCCCGTAGGAAGACAAGGCCGAGGATATCGCCGCCGATCCTGTTCCAAATCTTCTTGTGTTCCATCACAGGGTAACGAACATACTGTCTGTCACATTTCTTTATTTCAACTGATGTACGATGCATTTGATGGAAAAGTGCACAGTAAATTTACTATTTTGTTTTCTTGCGTAATCTAATTGAAATTGCACTGCGATTTCATTGCATGGTGGTATTTTGTTCATTTTTTTCCGTATCCGATTGAATAAGTGCGCAAATGAATATAAATAAAGGGAATTATTCACCAAAAAGGAAACAAAATATGACCAATTTAGAAAAAATGCACTGAAAATGGAATCAAATATTATACATGAAAAAGATATATGTATATATATATATATATAATGGATTTAGGAGGTCTGATAATGAAAATGAATATGTGGTATATCAAATTGTGCATGCACTGCAGGGCATTGATGAACCAGGTGTTCTATTTTGTCGGGCTAAACAATTCAACCCCCACGATCGCCTGTGCTTTGACCAATATTCTCCCCGCCATGACTTTTGTATTCGCTGTCTTTTTCAGGTACCGTAATACGTACTCTCCTCCTTTTTCGCCTCTTTTTTTTGTGCATTCTCCATCTATGATATATTCGTCTCGACTGTCGATCTCTGTTTGAAATTCTATCGTCCTTTTCCTTAATGGAGAATGGCCATTTAGATAGAGTTTCATCCTGATCCCGCTCACGAGTCACGAAAATGCAGATATTCTTGCTACTGACATAGACCAGCTTTTTGTTTTCGATGATCGAAATCTTATTTTGAAGACAAGAGAAACTCGGGTTGAGGACTGCAGCCGGGCAGGCGAAGGTGACGGGGACGCTGGTGTGCGTGGCTGGAGCGATGCTGCTTTCTTTCTACCACGGCCCCGAGATTGGGATCGGCAACTCCGCCATTCACTGGAAGTACGCGGAGAATATGACGGACAAGGACTCCCCCAACAAACACAACTTCTTCTTGGGGCCTTTCCTCCTCTTCGCTAGCTCCTGTGCCTGGTCCCTTTGGTTCGTCATCCAAGTAAGTCGCAAAAAAAAAAAAAAAAGGAGCAACTCAGTTCATCTTCTCAGGCATTAGATGCGCATTTATCAATCACCAAGAGGGTAATCTGCATTTGAGAATCTTTCTCGATCAACAGCCTCATCCGAGGCTTGCTTGGCTTTTTCTTACGTATGTCAACCGTCAAACTCTATTCAGGCTAAACTGAGTGCCACATTCCCGGCTCCTTACACAACCACGACGCTCATGAGCCTCATGGCTACCATCGAGTGCGCTCTTGTTGGGGCATGTGTTGAGCACCATATCTCAGCCTGGTCACTCCACTCGGTTGTTAGGCTCATGGCATCTATTTATGCGGCAAGCTTCTCGAACTTCATTTTAACATATATATCGGAAATTTTGATACAAGCGATCATCGACTATGAGCATCACTGGTGGGTAATTTTTTTGCAGGGCGTTGTATGTTCTGCTCTGGCATTCTGCATAATGTCGTGGTGCATCGAGAGGAAGGGTCCTCTCTACGTCTCAGTGTTCACCCCTCTGTTGCTCGTTATCACCGCCGTCCTCAGCTGGGCCCTTCTTCGGGAGAAAATAGATCTCGGCATGTACGCACGATTTTATCTTATTATTCAATCATTCTCTGCACCTCTAACTATCTGACTCTACAATAGACTCCAACTTCATCCATGTGCTTCTGTTCAGATGTATGGGATCAGTCCTGATAATTGCGGGGCTATACGCGGTCCTGTGGGGGAAAAATAAAGAGGCCAAGCAGCTGGGCATCACAATGGAGGATGGGAAGCCAGACTTGGAGCTGCAACCAAACGAGCAACCGAATGGCGGCCGTCAAGGCTAGACTACAATGCGGAACTTACGGAAATATATCTCTGCAGATCGATACCCTTCACGCTGCTGGTGGGGGTAGGAGTCGTTCGAGTCATTTGCAGACGTATGTTGCATCGGGTTACCTTCTATTAGGTGTAGTTCGGGATGTGTGTGTGTGTTTCTACTGTCTCATTACCTAATGTACGAGGAAGAGGAAGTGCTCCCTTTAAGCCGTTAGTCTTTCAGACAAGATCCCCATATATCACATTCGCTGAACCCACGTCCCTGTGTATCCATCGAATGACAAACACTTAGCTTCGAACAGTCGTCGGTATCTCGAGTTAACGGCCATGTAGCTGATCCCGGACTGAATCTCTTGATCCATTGGGACTTGCTAATTCAGGCCGATCCGACATCTTATCTTGCCTGAAAAATCCAGCCTGACCTAAATTAAATAAAATAATTTTTTTAAAAAAATAAATTTATACGATTTAATATTTCAAAATAAATTTTTATACGATACAATTACCGATTAATTTAAGGAAAATATTGAAATAATTATTTTGCATGTAATTAATAAATTTTATTTCTTTTATTATAAATATTTTTTAATACTTTTCGAGTTGACACAACCCAATATCTTGGGCGACCTTAATACCAGGCACATGCACTATTTTTTCGTACCATGTCCGGGGAGTCTCTTTTTTTAAAATAAATCTAAGATTCAATTTTATTGTAGTACCATTGTATCTATTTATCCCTATATTTTTTTTGTCTTTTATAGGATTATAAATATTATATATAATCGAAAAAATATTATATAGCTATTTTCAATTAAAATTTCAATCAATAAATAATAAAGTTATAAGTCTCATTTTTTAAAGTAAGAGAAAGGAATTATGGTAATCAACGTTCTTTTTATGCTAAAATATTAATCAACATTCTACATGCTTGAGAAATTTATCTTGGTTGAGGTCTAATCATCCGGGCCGGGCCGTCACGGTAATGTCAAACCTCGCGGAAATTTCTGTGCACGGGATAGAATCTTAACGCCCAGCCATCCAAATTGACCTTTCCCCTGGGTTACTGACGGCGTTAGACATCCGTCGTAACGAGCCTTCTATAAAGGGGCCAGCAAATCGTCTTCTCGAATCCATAATCATTGTCTAAGGTAGGGTTAGCTTCAGGCGCTGTGTTCTCCCCTCTCAGCTTCCGTCTCCGTTATTGTAAGGCCTCTTCCCTCTCTCTCCCCCCTATCTCTGTGCGTTATGTCTTAGATTCATGTGTTGCTTATGTTCTGTTCTCGAGCGGATCCGTTCATTTGCTCTTCGTTCATCATTTTTCTGTCCAGATCTGGCTCTGTACAGCCATGTTCCGTTTCGAACTTCCTTGTCTCTTCTGTCACAACTTGTTGGTTCTTTATTTTGTGCTAACAACAGGGCATTGGATTAGATCTGATGCTCTCTGAGCTTGATTCCTCATATGTTAGGCTTCTCGTGAAATTTGCTGAAACTATTTTTGATGAGCTGCGCGATTCTCTTGCTTCTGGCGATAGATCTATGTTGTGGATGTGGAGGTCGATTCCTTCTTCTTACTTTGTGCCGGTTATGGACGATGGTCTTGTGGTGATCCACTTTTTCTGATTGGTGCAACGTCATGTGTGTTTGATTCTTGTCTATTGTTTTTTTCCTGGTCTTGGACTGTCAGGATCTTCAGGTATTGTTGAATCCCGTGACGTAAGACATGGGACTCTCTTTCACCAAGCTGTTCAGCCGGCTCTTTGCCAAGAAGGAGATGCGAATTCTCATGGTTGGACTTGATGCTGCTGGTAAGACCACCATTTTGTACAAGCTCAAGCTGGGAGAAATTGTCACCACCATTCCGACCATTGGTATGTTCTTTTCTAGAGCATATATCTTCCAACTAGATCGAGGAACTATTCTTTCATTTGGTTTTCTTACATTTTATCCTTTCTAGTTCAGCTTTTTATGAATATGGATGTTCCTTTCAGGGTTCAATGTGGAGACTGTCGAGTACAAGAACATCAGTTTCACTGTCTGGGATGTTGGGGGTCAGGACAAGGTGCGTGGCATTTTATGACTCGCAGCCTATCTTGTTACAGCATTCTGACCTGGTCCATTGACTAGTAAATAAACAAGTGTATCTTGTTGTTTTCTCTCTGTAATTTCTATTGATTGATGTGCTTATGGACGGTCTTGTGCTGATTGCATTTTGCTTCATCAGCACACAACAAAAACATAAGCTAGATCTACTTTGGCCACATCTGTCTTTCAGTTTTTCCCCTTTTTATTAGGGAAGACTATTCTTGTTGTGGCAAACATGCATTGACATCACATATAGCATTCTTTTAACTAAATCTTTTTATGAGTTGTCATGGTAGATACTGTTACATCATGTTCTTATAGATGGTTATGTGCTGTTTAGTTGTGTTTCCAATTTCCATCCTTAAATAAGAAATTCATGAGCTAAATTCCTGTTGATTGATATGCTCATGGGCAGTCTTGTGCTGATCATATTTTGTTCCCCCAGCACGCAACAAAAAACATAAGTTATATTTACTTGTCAAAATAATAAATTGCAATTAAAAAAACTGATTCACAGAGAAGTGATTTTCTTCACTGTGAGGTTGTATTTTTTTAATTACTAATTGTTATTGTGACACTACATAAGACCACCTTGTCTTTCAATATGCTCAATTCCTATGAGGGAAGGGTATCGAAGCTGGCAAATATGCATCGACTTCCACATATAATGTTCTTATAGCCAACTCCTTTTAGAAGTTATGTTAGAAAATGGTGTTTCATGTGCTTATGGATGGTTCTTCGCTGATTAGATGTGATTCCATCCGTATGGGACAAATTCATAGGTGATATTCATATGTCATAAGGATTATGCTTGTCCATTTAGCAAATAACAGAAAGCAGTACATGTTGGAGTAGAGATTCTCATAATTTTGTAAATCACTTTCTCATAGTTGAAGTTTCTTAATGAAACTTTTTTAAAAAAATGAAACTTTTCTCCCTGAAATTACTTTTCAAGCTTTCATGAGTTAAATACCCTAGTAAGGAACCTATCTGATGTTGGCTGTATTTGCTGATGCATGTAGATTCGTCCTTTGTGGAGACACTACTTCCAGAACACTCAAGGGCTTATCTTTGTGGTTGATAGCAATGATCGAGACCGTGTGGTTGAGGCCCGGGATGAATTGCACAGGATGTTGAATGAGGCAATGGAGTTTGGCAGCATTGTGGTTCTTATATTCTCTGTGAAATTCCCGATCCTAGTCTCTCATTTTTGTTCATCTGGTCACTTATAGGATGAATTGAGGGATGCTGTGCTTCTTGTGTTTGCCAACAAACAAGATCTTCCCAATGCCATGAATGCTGCTGAGATTACTGATAAGCTCGGCCTTCACTCTCTCCGTCAGCGTCACTGGTATTCATATTTCCTATATATGTAACAGCATTTGCAGTCATTTCCTACTTGTCTAGCTTAGCCTCTGCTCATTTTTGTTGATGTTTATAAATCTTCCATTTCTGACACAGGTACATCCAGAGCACTTGTGCAACTTCTGGTGAAGGGCTCTACGAGGGTCTGGAATGGCTGTCTAACAACATTGCTAGCAAGGTAGTGATAAAAATGCAGCTCAGTGTACTTCTATTTGGAACTTAATTTTGCCAAGCCCGATCTTTACTTTTTCCTTTTCCCCTGATGGAGCTGTCTAATTAATTGCTTGGCAGGCTTGAGTTGGCCAAATTCTGAGGGGAGATGCAATGCTATTATTCTGGATGGAACTTTTGCCTGTGTTAAAGAACTTCCCTAGAATATCTTCTGCCTGTGTTATATTACTCTTTAGCATACAAAAGATTAATTTTGCTGTGTAGATTTGAAATAATTCTCGAGTAGTTCTAACATTTTATATCCATGTTGAGCGACTCGAACAGTCAGTATCTTATTTGATTTTCTGTCAAAATATTATATTGATATCTTCTGGGTGGGTAGCTCTGTGTCTGGAATTGTGTTGGCAACATTAGCATGCTCACTTTCACTCCGGTGGGATATCCAAAGATCAATGAAAAGCACGACTGGCATTGCTAGTCGTAACCTTCCATTAGCCAAACCTACCTTCAACCCAGCAGTAAGACCAAAAGCGCACTGAACGTATCAATTGCAAAGTGATGGATGGCTCGGACGTACATCAGCAGGGTAATATATTTGATGACAAATACTGGACAAGAACATTGTCATTATGAGCACGTTTATGGATCTTGTTCTCGGTCTGAAGCTTGGAGAACGCAGTTGTCTTCTTCCAAAAAAGACCAAAAAAGACTTCTGTACTTAGCACAACATATAGCCAAAAAAGACGACCTGCAAACTGGCATTAAACGAACTCAGTTACCCTTCCACGATCTTTCTTGTCGACCCGACACGGCGCTGGACACCGCCCTCTTACCATTACTACCGCAGCTCGTGAAATATGAGATATTGAATGCCACAATTCTAGCTGCCTCAACCAATCAAGATCCGAGAGAAGACCAAGAAATGTGAACTTACATTACTGTTGGCACTCGGAGAGCTGAACGAACCTGCGCCATTGGATTCAACGAGGAGGCAGCGGTTACCTGCTTCAAAGGCGATAGAAGGATCATCGATCACTGCAGCTAAGCTAAAGGTGGAAGCTTTGAACGCGAGAAATGAACGGTGCGGGAGCTGTGGTTGCTGAATAAGCGAGTTTGGTGAGTCGAGAACGGCAGAGACCGCCAGGAGAGGAGAGGCGTGGGGTCGTCTCCTTCACCCTCCCGGAATCATTAAAGAATCTAAGGAGACGGTTCCCATACGAAATCGAACTGCGCATATGACAAATCAATCTGAGAAACCAATCGGCAAAGGAAAAGATAAAGGGAAAGACATTGGAGAGAACTGGAAATCGTAAAAGAAAACCCGACAAAATATCTTTTAGAAAAAAAGAAACAAAATGGCCCATGCAGGTCTCGAACATGCCACCTTCGCGTTGTTAGAGCGTTTACGCTGAAAATTCTAAACCCTTGTAATATTGGTTCATTTTGCCCCAGGCTTCCTGCACGTAATTACTTATCCATTATATCCAGTGAAGTTGGCTTGCTTTTGGTAGTTTTGAAGCCGAGAGGAGCTTTGAATAGATGCCTTTCTTGCTATGTTCAAACTTAGGCTAGTTTTGAGAATTTTCACTGTTCCTGTTTATCCAGTTCGCCTGTAGAGTAGACAACCACGTTATCCCTGATGCAAAAACAGTGCACATATCGCATTGATGGTCGGTCGTAGTTAAGATCTTTGCGTATTTTTGCATGCCGTAAGAGCATTCCTCTCTGGGCCTTCATCTCCACGAGGAAGGCAAGAGGAGGATGAGGCTGCGGGTATCGGTCAGATTGTTAAAGCGACTGCTGTACTGAGATCTGAGTCAAAGCTTTTATGTCTGCTGATGGGACCTCGATGTTTTCAAGGGATGAATTATTGCAGCAAAACTGAATTCCTCCATTCTGCAGAAGATCTTTCCAATCAGTGTGCTTTTGTGTGAGTGTCACAGTAGGAGGAATTAGTTACTGAAAAAGTCCTCGTTTCCTGGAAATTTTCATCAGCTATACTTCCCATATAGTTAGAGCATTTTCTCCTCATAATTTCCATTTCCCCTGGGCTCCATGTACAGATCTCTTTGGAAGACTATACTAGGCATAGCAGCCGGTGGGGCAGTGAAGCGACTGGACAGGGCCAATCCTGAGGGGCGAGATGATGGGAGAGCTGCTTATAGGGTCCACCTGCCACATGGTCAAGAAGCTGGTTGTTATGATCCAAGGATTTGTTATTGTAGATGTCCCACCATTTCTTCACTAGCATCTTGACATCATCTCTGTCCATGTTCTCCTCCTTGCCACTGAACCTCCACGGCTTAGCCCTCATCGTACAGTAGTGAACAGCCTTAACAACCCCAAGCTCGACTTTCTCTGGGTGGCACCATAGCATGGCCATTACGAGGTTGTAGATCGGGGGAAGCAGCATGAACGAATTCCCAAAGTACATGTTGAGGAAATCCTGCAACAAGTTAGTTAGCCAAAAAGCCGGTTTAAGCCCAATTCTTTTGCACCTTTCGAGTTAGTGATCGATAAGCTAACAATCTACATAACATATACATTTCCTCCATTCTTTCGATACCCTTGCCTGCTCAGCAAATGGAACTGGAGGAATGACTTCGAGCGTCCTTAGCAGGTCATGGTAGACACCAAGGCTGGGTTCGAACCTGAACATGCCAGTGTTGAAATACGGAGGGGGCCTTGGCCCTATGTGAGCAGGCCACTTGACCCGGTCAGGGCACTGCTGGCAGTATCCAATCTCGTGCTGCAGCGTATGGCCCCACCACGGCTCCTCGTAGAAGCAGTCCATCACGGCGTAAAGACTCAAAAGACTCCCAGCTCCGAAGTTGAACAGGTGGTCTATATTGCATTAAACCTGGGTGTCACCATCCAACTATATATCATTTTGTTATACTCCACAAACTGCAGATTCAATCAAGTAATCATGTGAATAAATTTGATTAATTCCTATTTGAATTAGTTAGGATCCCTAAGAGGAGCCGTTAATTGTGCTTGACAGGGTACCTCCCATATTCGAAGCAAAGAATAGTTGATGACAAAATAGGCTGTGGCGAACCAGATCCCGTTCTCTGGTGGGTAAACGGTTCGATCTCCCTTACAGTACAACCCTGATTCACGAGCTCACAGTGGTGATCTGCTGGCACATCGGGCAGGACCAGCACCTGAGCGGGTGCTTGCTCCTCGCCTTCCTCAGGCCCTTGGCTAGCCCCACCACTCCCTCCACGTAATCCCCGTCGCCTGCAAGAAATGTTACATACGCTTGGCTCACTGTCAGGTTGCTGGTAGCTGCCTCGGGGTGGCTGGCCCTGGCCTTTTGGGTTGCTATTGTGATCCTGATCGATGGAGCCATCAGAAGAAGGATGCACACCTACCGTTGTATATTGTGTTGGAGATATAAGATAACTTTAGGGACTAACTGTATCGACACTGGCTGGTCTGGTTTATGATAAGAATTCGATGTCTATGTGGAAAGGCTCGTCTCACCTAACCTCAGTAATGGAAGGAGTTGATTTAAGTACTTGAACAGAAGGAGGAGTCCGTCGACATACTCAAAGAGGAGGAAGAATGCGAAGTAATAAGACGTATTCTTTGTCTGCAGTTCAGACTGATGATAAGGTGACTGCTACGCACCTATGAAAGCAAAACATTACTAATCGTTTTAGGTGAGGTTTACGTAGGAATTGTTAAAAGAAAAAGGATATTCATGTATATCTGGACACAACATAGCAGATGATAATACGTTACAGAGGAATAGCTCACCTTGTTTTTCAATGTCTATATCTGTCCTTCACTTGTTAATTTTACTTCCTGTGCTTGACTCTGGACAGCGTGGAGAAACTCTGTGATGACATGCTCATTGAAATACTTGCAAGAGCACCCATCAAATTCCTTGATTCAGCTAAAGTTGACGAACAAAAAATGGTGTGCCTTGATTTCTCACCCACTGTTTGTGAAACTGCACTCAGAGCATTTGAGGACAGACACAAGAGCTGCTCGTCTAAAAATCCTTGTAATTGACCATTTACCTCATCCGAGTGGCAGCTCTCGTCGATATATTGATTTCAAAGATTCTGAGGGCTATAGAGTTGTCAATCTTAATAACCCAATTTGCCATATCCCAGCAGTGGTTGGAGGGTCATGTGATGTATTGATTTGCTTTAATCATCACTGTTACGAGCATGGTAGCGTCTTTTTGTGCAATCCTTGTACCAACAAGGTCAAGGTCTTACCTACCGCATAGCCGGAATGCAACTTGTTGTAGGGTCAATTGCAGGGCGGTTTCCTATGCATTTAGCCTCGGCTATGATCGTGGAATTGATGACTATAAGGTGGCCAGGGCCGTTTGCTGTCACAGTGATCATGGTTTGAAGGAAACTGTAATCGACCTTTTAGCACTAAAAGTGAATGTCTGGAAGAGAATTCATGAAAATCCCAGGGCAAGCTTTCCCGTAAGTCATTATACTTGAATGCGACAGTGCATTGGCTTGTCAGGGACATAACTGAAGCAGAAGACTCACAGGCTATTGTTTCATTTGATTTGGCTGCGGAAAAATTCCGAGAAGCATCAACTCTAGAAAGCAGTGAAGGCACTGAGTTCCTGGGAATAGGGATTCTTGATGGTTGTTCACTCGTGTATACTGTTTACTGGAACTGGAATGGCTGTTTCGAGGCATGGGCAATGAAGGGGTACGACATGAAGTCATCATGGGCTAAAGTCTTAATCATCCCAGGACAACTGTTACCTACACCATCCATGTACGTGCAACTGATCAGTATGAGGAATGGCAAGATCCTACTTGGTCTTGACTGGAATGAGACAGTTCTGTTCGGTGTAGAGGAGGGGAGTTGTCAGTTCTTGCCCAATACTGGTTGGTCTGATTTTCGATATGAATTCAATGGCTTTGTGGAAAGTCTCGTCTCACCTTACCTCGGGCAATGGGACGAGTCGATTGAGGTAGGTGTACAGACAGATGGCGAGGTGACTACAACGTTTTAGATGAAGTTTATGTGGGAATTGCAGATGGTTGAGTTGGTATGGATGGTCCATCCTAGGCCATCGAACCACCTCCCCGCTACATGTTGCATCATGCTGTAACAGTAAGTACTGAACACCGGTCACAAGGTGGCTGCGCTGAACCGATTTTTGTGATCCATGCTGGATGACCGATACAATCCTAGTGGCTTAGATGTGGCATGGTTTATGGGGACAATAGCTTCCTTCCCCCAGCTAGTGATCATGGGCTTTATCCTGCACCATCTCTGTTGGTTTCACATTCTATCCCATATGACGTAGAAATGAACACGACCTGGATGTAAGATGGGTGAGAGCTGCTGTAGATTTTCTAGTTTAAAACGGGATTGTAACCGTTTGTAACTGTTGTTTACTCAAGCGGGGTCGGTTCACAATTCGAGTCGGTTTTGATCCATGACTCATTCATCTTTTTTATTATTTGTAAACTAATCAAACAAAATCTGATTGACAATTTGCACGATTTTGTCCGGGTTAGTTTTGCAACGGCTTTAGGTTTGTTCCTTAACGGTTCTGTACCAGTTCCAGACCTGTTTAACAAGAAAATGGTCTGAGCCAATTCTAATTTAACATGTCTATTTCTTAGATTTAACCCGTAACCATCTCTCAACTTAATAAAAGCAATTATATGTCGATTTGGAGGTGATTTGGTCTAATTATAGATTTCGAGGACTAATTTCGAGTTAAACCGACATGTTTAACATCTCTAGACATAATTATAATTGTGCGTATGAATATAAAAAATATTTTATCTTAAGTAATCAAAATCTCTTTCATAATGCTTTTTTTTTAAATAAATATTTCTCTACTACAGCTACAATGAAATTAAATATATATATATATGGAAAATTATTAGAGAGAGAATGAATTGCCTTGTGGGGGCAACATGGTAAAATCAGTGTTTCCCCAAGCGATTTCTGCCCACCATTTTCTCTCCCCCGTCGCCCTGCCTGTCTATAAATTGTCTCCTGCCCAAGATCGAACCCTGAGACCATCCATTGTTTCAGCTTACCGGATTTGCACCGTTCTTTCCGTCCACGGAATTTAATGCTCCTCAATTAGTCAATCTCTGTAGGTTAAGCCCATCTTGGATTTCCCTTATCTGCTCCTTCACTGATTCATCTGCATCATCGAGGAACATCGCAAGTGTATGTTTGGCTAATTACCTGCGAATCCATGCCCGGTTTCGTCCTTTTCAATCCGAGTTCAGATTGTCCTTGTCGTTCCTCATGAAGACTAGTTTGCCTGGAAGCTTCACCATGAGATTCCCGTGTAGATTTCTTTCTTCCTTTTGGTTGAAGACTTCAAAGACCGGATCTTTGTTGGGCTCTCAGCGTGGACACCGGTTTCACGCCTGCCCTTATCGGGGAATGGCTTCTCGAGGCTTAATCGATGGAAACATGACAGAGCTTCGCTTTCTCCATCCATGTTTTGGTCAATCCAAAATATTGCCGGCAACCACTGATGTTTATTTTAATGTAGATATTAGTCGTAGGAGATTGTATGTTGTACCGAGTGCTGTTAGTAATTTTTCGACGTCGGTGGACACCCGCGTAAATGATAAGAATTTCGAGAGGATTTATGTTCAGGGAGACATGAATGTGAAGCCTCTGGTGGTCGAACGAATTGATAAAGATGAGGATGTTGTATACGAAGTGGAGAGTCGTGGGATAGAAGTAGATGAGGATAAGATTCATTTGGAGGAATCCAATTCTAAGGCTGATTTGAATAAAGCTGAGGCCATTAGCCCTAAGAAACAGGAGTCTCAAGTTGAAAAGGAGGCCTGGAGGTTATTGGAAAATGCTGTTGTCAAGTACTGCAGGACCCCCGTTGGGACGGTGGCAGCTAATGATCCTGCAGATAAGCAGCCGCTGAACTACGATCAGGTTTTTATTCGAGATTTTGTGCCATCTGCTCTCGCCTTCTTGCTCAAGGGAGAAGGGGAGATTGTGAGGAACTTTCTGCTTCACACCTTGCAACTACAGGTCTAATTCATATTGCTCTGCCCAGTTTGTGATTTCCGCTTGTTTATGCTTACTCATTAGCTGTTTTGAGCTTGGCTGGGTGCTATATAACTGAATAACATATCTCAAGAGTCAAATTTCATCGTTTTTCCACCTCAGAGCTGGGAGAAAACAGTGGATTGTTACAGTCCTGGGCAGGGTTTAATGCCCGCGAGCTTCAAGGTCAGGACTGTGCCACTTGATGAAAATAAGACTGAGGAAGTTCTTGATCCTGATTTTGGCGAGTCAGCAATTGGTCGTGTTGCACCTGTAGATTCTGGTTAGTCAGTTGATATGTTTTTAATCTCCTCATTTTCAAATTGAAGGTACCCTCTTTTGAGTGCTGAGCCATGACCTTGAAGTTGTTGGCTTGGTTTTATCTTGACTTGTTGATAGGATTGTGGTGGATTATCCTATTGAGGGCTTATGGGAAGCTCACTGGTGATTATGCATTACAAGAGCGGGTTGATGTTCAGACAGGCATAAAACTGATCATGAATCTATGTCTGTCTGATGGTTTTGATATGTTTCCATCTTTGCTGGTTACTGATGGCTCCTGCATGATAGATCGGAGGATGGGTATTCATGGTCACCCTCTCGAGATTCAGGTAAGAACAAGCAGAACTCAACCTATTATTATAACCCAACTGATGGTTCATTTTACTGAATGTGGATCTATTTCTCAGGCTTTATTTTACTCAGCACTTCGATGCTCTCGTGAGATTCTTAGTGTGAACGAAGGATCCAAGAACTTGGTAAGGGCCATCAACAATAGGCTTAGCGCTCTATCATTCCACATAAGAGAATATTACTGGGTTGACATGAAGAAGATCAATGAGATCTACAGGTACAAAACTGAGGAGTACTCAATGGATGCCACCAATAAGTTCAACATCTATCCTGAACAAATTCCTCTATGGCTAATGGACTGGTTTCCCGAGAATGGTGGGTATCTTATCGGGAATCTACAGCCTGCTCACATGGATTTTAGATTCTTCACACTTGGAAATCTTTGGTCCATTGTTTCCTCGTTGGGTACTCCAAAACAGAATGAAGCCATCTTGCATCTGATAGAGGCCAAATGGGATGATCTTGTGGGCAACATGCCCCTCAAGATATGTTATCCCGCTCTGGAGTATGAGGATTGGCGTATAATTACTGGAAGTGATCCAAAGAACACGTAATAGCTTGGTTCCTTTCATTCAGATTATGCATTTACTCCTTTTCATTTCTTTTTCTATGGCAGTCACTCCATTTGCATTTCAGAAACAGTTTTTTTTTGGGCATTCTTCTCTCTGCTAATGTGCTGGATTTGTTTTACAGTCCTTGGTCATATCACAATGGTGGGTCCTGGCCAACCCTTCTGTGGCAGGTAATTTTGGGTTTGATCTGTCTTTCACTTAAGATAAGAAAGTATAGAGAGGATTCAGCCAGAAAAAAAAAGGGGGGGGGGTGGCCTTGGGGAAGGAAGCTTATATTTAAGTTTGCATCATATAGGACCTCATGGTCAACTTATTTATTCATCATATTGTCAAATGCCTCTAATAGCCGTTGTTTTGAGATTTAAAATGTCTAGTGGTCACTGCTCGAAATAATCAAGTTTATTGAACAAGTCATTGCATTGCAATGATTGCACCATTTTCCTTTTGGATGACTGTGCCATAAGTTGCCCATTATTTTGTTCATTTTGATTCATTGAGAGCAATATTGCAAAAGCTTACGCAAATGTCTCTTAAGTTGATACATGTTCAGTTTGGCTTCTTATCTAAAACAGCTTTCTGTATGTTCGCAGTTTACTTTGGCATGCATCAAGATGGGAAGACTAGACCTTGCCCAGAAGGCAGTTGCATTGGCTGAGAAGCGACTTGCAGTTGATCACTGGCCTGAGTACTATGACACTCGAACTGGGAAGTTTATTGGGAAGCAAGCTCGTCTATATCAGACATGGACAATTGCAGGATTCCTTACTTCAAAAATGTTCTTGGAGAACCCAGAAATGGCTTCATTGCTCTTCTGGGAAGAAGATTATGAACTTCTTGAAATCTGTGTATGCGCACTCAACAAGACTGGCCGCAGGAAATGCTCTCGTGGGGCCGCAAGGTCTCAGATACTATCTAGCAGGACCTGCTAGAATCGTCTCAAGTCTCTTTTAATTGCAGATCTCTCGTGCAGCACATCTCAATTCTTTCGGTGGCTGCAAGAGGGCCCCACATGAATATGTACAGTATTACTAAGGTTTAGGATAGAGCTGGGAGGTGAATTTTCCGTGGAATCTTCACCATCTCTTAATCATTGTTCAAATAGTCCAATTAATTTATCATCAAATCAACGAACAAGTTGGTTGATGCTGGAAGTACAGGCTGCCAGTTTGTGGGAAGCTGAGAAGTTGGGAGGCTTCAGATTGTTTGTCCTGTTTGTAATAAAGTCAATGCATTTGAGTGTAACACACATTGTTCCCTTCAGTCATACACTGAAGCTTGGATTACGGTGATTTTATTCCTAGATCCACTGGATTTGGCCTGTCTTGACTCGCGATCTTTCATGGGTATTATGGTTATGTGAGTCTCCATCACAGGCTTGCTCTTTCATGACTTCAAGATTTCTACTTCCCTATTTATGATATCCACAAATCTTATGTTGAGATCCATGGAAAAGTACCTCTAAGCCCGAGCCTACATCAAGAGTAAGAGTGAAAAGAGGAATCAATACAATCTAATTAGAGACTGCACCGATACCTTTCTCCATTCAGTCCTTTTTTTTTTTTTACTATCTACCAGCTGTCCCTTGCACCCACCTGAGCTCGTCTTTGACTGAATATCTACCTTAGCTCTTAACAATTACAAGTGAAAGGGTTATTCGTTTGGAGGGGAATCTTGGCTGCTGGTCCCTTACGTGAGGAAGCAAGTACTTTGTTGCCGGGGACTGAGCTGTTGTGTTGCTTTAGCATTGTCTTTCACTTCTTCGATAATTCAGCAGTCGATGCTAGTGGGTAAAATCGATGCATCTATTCGGCATCACTCCTGTTAGCTCTAAGCTGGTGAACGTTGGGTAGGAACTCTTATGCGCGGGCTTATGAGCGCCAAGAAGCTGCTGGTACCAAATGCAACCCGCTATAACCCGATCCCAGAGATAGTCCGCAACTCGATAAAGTGCATCCAGAGTCGCATCGTCCAATCAGCGCCACCGTTCATAGCAAAAGACCCTTCAGTCTTGTCCACAAACCTCATCAAGTCCTACTGTGAGAAGGGCCTTGCCAGGGAAGCACGAGTGCTGTTCGATGAAATGCCCAAGAGAGATGTTGTTGCTTGGACCGCTATGATCACGGGCTATGCGTCATGCGAACAGCACGCCCAGGGATGGGTCTTGTTCTGTGCTATGCTGAGGGGAGAGAAGCGGCCGAATGAGTTCTCCCTGTCGAGCGTGTTGAAAATATGCAAGGCCATGAAAGACCTTGATTGTGGGAAGTTGGTCCATTGCTTGGCCCTCAAGCTTGGGCTTGAAGAGTCGATGTATGTGGAGAACGCATTGATGGACTTGTATGCCACATTAGGCCTGAGCATGTATGACGCATGCACCATTTTTTGCAACATGGGCGAGAAAACTGCAGTTTCTTGGACCACCTTAATTGCTGGTTACACTCACCGTGGTGATGGCTATAGTGCATTCGCTCTGTTCCGTCAGATGTTGGTGGTACGTTTTTTCATAGCAGAAAAGTTTAACCTTAAGACTAGCCAATTCTTTTTCCCTCCACGCAAAGATTTACGCTTCAACTGATTTTCAATGATATTTTGGCATGTTTCATTTCAACACTTCGTGGAAACAGGATGGAGCGGAACTGAACCCATTTAGCTTCTCCATTGCAGTTAGAGCTTGTGCCTCAATTGGATCCCTTTTCTCGGGCCAACAGATGCATGCTGCAGTGATTAAGTACGGGTTTCAGCTCAATCTCCCAGTTATGAACTCCATAGTAGACATGTACTGCAGGTGTTCCTGCCTCTTTGAGGCTAAAAAATGCTTCCACGACATGGGTGAGAAAGATTTGATAACGTGGAATACTTTAATAGCTGGGTTTGAAAGAACTGATTCGAGCGAGTCCCTCCACATCTTTTCCCAGATGAATCCTGAGGGTTTTAGTCCAAACTGCTTCACCTTTACCAGCATCGCAGCTGCTTGCGGAAACTTAGCAATTCTAGCCTGTGGGCAACAGGTTCATGGAGCAATTGTTCGTAGGGGTCTTGAGGGTGATATGGCTTTGGCTAATGCTTTTATTGACATGTATGCCAAGTGCGGAAGCATACATGCCTCAAGAAAAATATTCAATACCATGTCTCATAGGGATCTGCTTTCTTGGACATGTATGATGATTGGGTATGGAGCTCATGGCCATGGAATAGAGGCTGTGAAATTGTTTGATGAGATGGTCAGGTCTGGAGTCAGGCCAGATAGGATAGTTTTTGTGGCAGTCCTCAGTGCTTGCAGTCATGCTGGACTTGTAGAAGAAGGGTTAAGGTACTTTGAACTCATGACAGAAAAATATAAAGTTACACCTTGTCAAGAGATATATGGATGTGTAGTGGATCTCTTAGGTCGTGCAGGAAGAGTTGAGGAGGCTTACCAGTTGATCGAAAAAATGCCATTCAGGCCTGATGAACCTGTTTGGGGTGCGCTTCTTGGAGCTTGTAGGGCCCACAAGCTTCAGAGTGTGGGCAAGTTAGTGGCTCAAAGAGTGTTAGATTCAAGGCCATGCATGGTGGGAACGTATGTGATGCTATCGAATATTTATGCAGCCGAAGGTATATGGGGGGAGTTTGCTGAGGTGAGGAAGATGATGAGAGGAATTGGTAGCAAGAAAGAAGCTGGGAGGAGTTGGATTGAGGTAAAGAACCAGGTTTTTAGTTTTGTGGTTGGCGATAAGACATGCCCTCATGTTGAAGAGGTGTACGGAGTTCTTGATCTGCTAATTCCACGCATGAGAGAATCAGGATATGTTCCTGATTCAGATACCAATGATACAAGAAAAAGATAGCCAATTCATGACAGTTGCCCCTGTTGGGAGCAGGCTTTCTCAAACATATTGGAACCGCCTTACTGGTAGAAGGGAGGGATGCACCCCTCAAAAGTTCCAACTCCACAGCTTTGACAGCTGAAGAGGTTTGCATCACACACAGTATTCTGGGCAATGAGGTGGAAGTTTGAGGAACCAAACATTGAATGAATATCATCATCAAGAAATGGTCTTGACACTCTCCAAGTCACTGACCTTCAATGTACAGCTGAGATTCAACGGTTGTTTAATTTGACTAGATTCTAGCTTCCAATCGAAGAAATTGTACAAGTTCATTGTAAGTTACCAGGGTCCCAAGCATGAAGAAATTTGCTGCTTGAAGTGGTGAAACTTGCACTGATCTCTCACCACAAGGGCATCTCCACCCTTCTGAGCATTTCTAAACAGAGACATTTTCTTTTCATCCTCATCAGCTTCCATAACAATGTTGTTCATGTCTGGCATGAGTGCCTCGGTATGATCATCTAGAACAGGTAACCAGACATCTCTATCTGGATTTTTGACATTTATTAGGATTGGTTAGGGAAGTTGGCTGCTCTTCTACACATGGGCAGTGATCTCAGGGGCATAGTTGACGAGTCTGTTGATCCTGTCGAACTTGTGATCACACTTCTTTTGCTTGGGCCATACAAACTCAGTCTCCTCCACGTCCCTGCACTCCTCCATGTCCTTCAGCAGCAACAGCCCAGTGGGCAGGCCCGCCTACTTCCTTGAGCAGGAACTTTGGCTTCTCCTGGCAGACAGCAGACTGACTTATTCTCCACAGTAGACCTCTGCATCAGCCCAGGTTTCCTCCATGGCTACCCACATCTCTTTTCTCAAGAACTCCTTTGCTTCTCCTGGTTACTCTTTAGACTTCAACTTAGTGACCTAGTAAGTAACAAGAGGGCAGCAGTAATGATGAATGACCTTTGGTTTATAGCTGCAAATGTACATCAGCACCCTTCCTATACCTGGGTGCCCGAGGCAGACACACTCTTCTCGAGCCAGAATAGGAGGACAGCCTGAAGAAGATCTTGCGATGCCAGCTCAATGGCGCATCAGTCCAGAAAACAACCCATCCAGTATTCAAATAGTGAAGAGGATCCAAAGGGCAAATTGTGTCCCTTTCTTTCGGATGGACCATCCCTTTTTCCTTTTTGCCATTCATTTTGTTATCGTGTCGAGGCAACTCCACTGACCCTTCCATGCCAATGAGTCAGTAGACCTGGCTGTCTTACGGGATTCAGGAAAACTGTCGTATTTTGATAAAATTATCTTAAGAGGCGATGCCATTTGGTTTACCAGTAAGAGTTCAAGCGGCTTTAGATAGCACGGCTCTGTTCGTGTCTTCTGATCTTCTAAACCCCAATCCCCTTATGCCTTTTGGTTCGCAAAGTTCATTCCAACTATCACCTGTTGCAGGGTCAGACCTCGTATCTTTTCACTCTGTCCCCCTCCAAAACCTCCTCATTATACCACCCATTTGATTGGCAACTAACTCTTTTGACAAGTGAAGTGGCCAGGCCTGCCCGAGACAAGCTATTGACCTGTACCATGAAACCGGTTTACTGTTCAGCTCTTCGACCAGAAATTTGAACATTTTCGGATCTTTTCCGGGTCACAAACATTGGGTTTCGTAAGCATTTGGCGTCCGATTTGATTTTTATCACCCAAAAAATGTATTTGGCTCTTTGCTTATCTTGTAGGATTTCCTAATATTTCCTCTTTCAGCCACTCCACGAACGAATCATTGTTTTGTCCACCCTTCCTCAACTGCCGTGCTGACGTAATTATTTGTTTAATTAACACGTACCGATAATTTACGCGTTGCACGTTATATTACTTAATTTTAATGACGTGGACCGTGATGTCCACTATGTTTGTTGATGGTTTGGTCCATCGACTTTTCAACGAGACCGTTCTACCGATTCGTCACGACCCCCACGACGCAGTGTGCTTCTCCTCCCTCACCGTACCAACTTAACGTAGTTAAGGGAAAAAAAATTAGCGATCATGAGTGGAGCTTGCAATTGGCCGGGCACGGCCTAATATATATCGAGTAGTCCGAAAATCTAAGACGGAAGTTGAATATTTTGTATTTAGAGTAACTCAGACTCTGTATAAATTACATGAATAATTACTTTTAAAAAATAAATTTAAATAATTTATATTTTAAAATAATTTTTTATAATATAATTAATTTATTAATATAAAATTTATGTTAATTTAAATAAGATATTAATAATTATTAAAATATAATTATATACTTATAATCAATAATTTTTTTATAATTTTTCTGTAATTATTTATTATAAAATTTATTTTTACTTTTTCATATTGATATAATTTTTTTGACCACACTGAAACGACCCCATCTCTCGTACAGCCTAGAGTAGAGACACCAATTTAGGCACAAATTTTTTTTTTTAATTTTGGGCTATACCAAATTATGCTACATCTAATTGAGAGTGCCGATATATTACATAAATGACCATAAGTCTCTTTTATCGGTTAATAATGTGTGGTTTTCCTATGTCCGATACTTTCTATCTGACTTCCGTATCAAACTACTACCGATCGAAGATCGAAATTACAGTTGACCGCGACTGAGTTGATCTACGAATCTCTCGACAATTTACATAATTTATGTCAATAATTGACCCTAGAGGGCCTAGACCGACCACGCGCACACACACATATATATGTTAAAGTGTAGATAGATATAAACAATTGTTGTCACTGGACAAAGAATCCTGTCTCTGGTAAGGAGACAAAGCCGTCCTGGCATCTCCTTGTCCCCGTGCATGTGCTCTCTCTCTCTCTCTCTCTCTCTCTCTCTCTCTCTCTCTCTCTCTCCCTCGCCCTCTTTTTCAAATCGCCTAATGCTCTTATTTATTTATTTATCTACTTCATTTTTTTATATAAATTAACCGATAGTCAAAAGAAATGTACGGAAAAAGGCCAACTTCAGGTTAGATGAGAACTTATGTTATTTAGAGAGAGCTCCATCACGTAGTCGAGAGAAGGCCAAGGAATAAACGGAATGAGCGTTGGAGGTGCAATTATTATTATTTTTTATTTTGGGGGTAGTAATAAATGGGTTAAATCAAATAAAGAGGAGAGGAATTGGAATTGAATGGGCAATGTGGATGGTAAGCAGTCCATACTATAAAAGAGGCAGAGAAAAGCCAAGCTAGCAATTTGGGCAAGCACGGCCTACCATCTCAAGCACTTAGAAAATGCTAATTCAAATACAAATATTTTATGTTTTAAGTGGTCTGGGCTCAACATAAATTATATAAATAATTATTTTCTAAATATAAATTTAAATTATTTATATTTTAAAATAAATTTATTATCATATAATTAAACAATTAGTCTAAAATATATATTAATTTAAATAAATTATTAAAATAATTATTAAAATATAATTACACATACTTAACCTTTTTTAATTTTTATCATAAAATTTATTCCCATACTTTTATCCCAAAAATATTAACTCATACATCATTTTTTATTACCATACTTTTGGGATTGAACCCATTTTTGCCACGTCTAGAGGAGGCCTTAAAAGCGTACCCTGCCACTACTCATTACAAAACAAGCTAAAAGGACAATGAGATAGGAAGTGCCACGTAAGCGACCACATGTACCCCTCTTTTTTTTTTTTAATAAACAGTCCGTATTCAGTTAGGATTTATCAAGCTGACTAATTCGGATCGTCTTAAATCGGTCCATTTAAGGGGTTAAGAGCCAGTTAGACTTTATCCAGCTGACTAATCCGAATCGTCCTAAATCGACCCATTTAAAGGGTTAAGAGCTCCCCCGCAGGTGGGATTTGAATTCGAATTATCCTATTGGGATGATAAGTGCCAAACCACTCTACTATACCTACGGTAAGTCATGTACCCCCTCCTCATACTCTAGTCCATGGGGATCCACACATCCATTCAACAATGAACGGGCTTTCCGAGACAACTTGCTGATTGATGAATGGGTCATCAATCCACTAACACTTAGGGACAGAAGACGGTCTAACATGAAATAGTCACAAGAAAATTCGTGTCTATATCACGAATTTGAATTTTATAAATAAAAAAAAGAAATATATGATCGAAAGAAATAAAATTTTCACGTGCAAATTTTCTTATTTGTAAAATTTAAATATGAAATTTTATTTTTAAAAAAATGGTCTTAAAACATCTCTTAACCCTAATTAGTATTGTTAAAAGTGTGGTCCATAGTTTTTAAAACCGGACCGAGCTGGGAACCGGTGTAGGCATGGGTTCATGGGCTCATGGGTCAAACCAGGGGTTCAATGGGTTGAACCGTATGTTTGATAAATAATATTAATAATATAATATTACTAATAAATTCACATACTATCATAATTTGAATATAATTTATAATAAAAATTATTAATATAATAATTATATTAAACAAAAGTTTAATATAAAATATAAATATAAGTCTAGTAAATAAAATAGGTACATTATAATAGGTTTTTATTTTTTTTAATTTTAACTCGGCCGGTTTTCTTATTAGTTCAATTAGATTCACCGGTTAGACGAGGAACCGACCGGTTCAATTGGAATTTTTCTCTTTGAATGTGCAATTGGATTTTTTTGTAGGAACTGGACCGGGTGAGTGGCCGGTTCCCAGTTGAACCGGCCGACCCAGTCCGGTTTTTAAAACTATGGTGTCATCTGAACTGGTTCAAAATGGGCCTGGAATCGTTTGACTAGGTTACAAACGAGCCGATCCGATTATGGGTCACGATTTAAGCAAATATGAAAGGTTTGGAACCATTTATAAACGAGTCAATTTGGCTCGTGAACCATCTATCTTCTTTAAAATTTTTTAAAATTTTAAATTGATTCGAAAAAATCCGACCGTTGTTTGAAGATTTTGGCTGTCCGGACTAGTCTAGACCAAATTTTCAACGGTTAAACAGTCAATTATGGTTCCGGACCGGTTACAGTTCAACGGGTCCATATTTCTGACCCGACTCGTAGCCGCCCCTCAATCCAATAAGAATGGTTCCAAGCTGAGTTAGGAGCGGTTCGGTTAACATCTCTAACCCTAATATGTTAGCCAGATACATGCTCTGCGTGGCTTACATTTGCAAAAATCATTACAACCGACGCCATTATATTTCAATTGCGCGAATTTAAAGGCAAAGATAAACAAACGATTACATGCCTTCATTAACCATTACTCAATATGGGCCAACTGCTCACCTTTTTTTCCCTTGGCATAGGCATTAGCATCCCCATCCCCATCCCCATCCCATACCAATTATGGGATCAATTGATACCAAAAAAAGAAAGAAGAAATCTAGGGATTAAGTTAACATCCATTATTTTTTTCTCTCACGTGCTCAACTAAGGTTCAAATTACTTATCTTGCGTAAATAGTAACTCTATGTGTTTCACCAACTTAGTGTTAGACTAGTAGTTTTCTTATTAGACCCCAAACGAGTAATTCAAGGATCGAGTTCTAGATTTGAAGGGTCGATAGAAATTTTTCAAAAAATCTCAATGCAACTGTAGATTAATCTTAAGGTGCGGTTTGGCTAACCTTGCAAAAAAAAATCTGCTTATCATATGACAGGCGATTATGTATAATAATTCATTTAGAAGTTGACTTGACAGGTGCGATTTTTTTTAAAATTTTTATTTTTAAAAATTCCAACACGTATGCACATCACTAATTAATTGATTTTAACATATCAAAAATTTATTGTGTATCACCCGATGGATATTTAGTCATCTCCCAATTAAACGTACTATTTTTGCACATGGGACGTGGGCATCAGGAGAGAGAGAGAGAGAGAGAGAGAGAGAGAGGGGCGGACACGATGCAGCGCTGGCGCAGGAAAAGAAGAATTGAAAGCCAATAAATGTGATTAACCCGTGACCGATGGATAGTTCGTCATCGTTCGCTCCCCCACTCTCTCTCTCGAAATCCAAAGAGAGGAGCCACCACCTGCTCGAAGAAACTCCGTAAAACCTACCTGGCGACTCTTCCTCTTCGTCCTCTGCTCTCTCTCTCTCTCTCTCTCTGCTTCAGTGTCTCCTCTTCCAGCGAGGTATGAACCAGCTCTTAAATCTGATGATTATCTGCTTCTGCATATATTTCACAAGCATGATGCGATCGGGTGGATGTTGAGGTTGAAGTTTCTCGCATCGCTTGCCTCTGCACGGTACCCTGTCGCAGCAAATGGAACGTCTTCGATGTCTTATTTATGGGTGTTTTGATTGGAGGATGTCAATGCTTCGTCCGTTAGTCTCATGTTTCGTTCTTCTTCAACAGAGCTGTTGTTTGTAGCTGAAAGATAACAAAATATAGAAGCCTGAGGAGTGATTTCTATGGACTCGCTCGTCTCCTTCCGCGAATCGGACTCGGATACGTCCCTCCAGGCCAGTAGGAGGAAGCGGAGGAAAATCGACCCGGAGCCGCAGAGCTCCGAAACCGCCGAAACAGACGTCAAATGGAGATCGGAATCGGCGCAGCGTAACTACTCCACCAAGCTCGTCGAGGCTCTTCAGCGAGCTGGCCAGAACGCGCCTCCCGTTCCCTCCAGGTCCGTCAGCATCCGCGCTGTCCGGGACGTGGCCGACCGTGTCCTGGCGATAGCCGCGAAGGGGAGGACGAGGTGGAGCCGCGCGATTCTAGCAAGGCTGAGCAGGCTCCGCAGGCACAGGAAGGTGAAGAGGCCGAACGGCTCCTGTATCAGGCCGAGGAAGCCGCTGCCTGATGCGGTCGAAGCAAGGAAGAGGCGGTTGCCAGCGGTGGAGAAGAAAGTCAAGGCCCTGAGTCGGTTGGTTCCCGGCTGCAAGGGGATACCGGCGGCGAACCTCCTGGAAGAAGCCGGCGATTACATCGCGGCGCTGGAGATGCAGGTCCGGGCCATGACCACGCTGACCGAGATCCTTTCCCGCTCGCAGAGCGATCGGCTCGGTACTAGAGCTCTTCAAGCCGGACATGAAGCCGCCGCCTGTTAATAATGCCATGTTGTCATTTTTTTTTGAAAGAGATTCCGTTAAACTTTGTTTCTTATGATAATATCACTATTACATATTCAATGTATTGTTAAGGCGCACATGGCCCGCCCCCTCCTCCCACCACTCTCTCTTCCTTATTGCAAATTTTCATTAAAATATGTATATGTATATAGGTCAACTATTATTAATAAACATGCCACCCGATGTGATGCGAACCCGGGCTGACAATCCGGTCAGTAAGTGATGTAGATTGAGCAGGAATCGGAATTATTCATCCATAATTAGTGGACGTCAAGTCGAGCTGTGTAATTGATCCTCCTAAAAATGATCGAAAGGAAGTGGACAAGAATTAAAAGTAGGAAAAATGAAGAGAGAGAGAGAGAGAGAGAAGAGGAAAAAGCCGAGCTGAGTGCACTGAACTTTGCCTTCCTGCCTGTCCCACTGCCCCACCTTGAAACCGGGAGATCCAAACAAAAGAGGACGGTGAGGAGAGATCGGTACATTTCTGTTTGATGCGAATCGCGCATAATCCGAAGTGGGATTCCCCGGACAAAGAATGCATAATCAGATCTTATTTTATCTCCCCCATAATATCCCAGCACAACTGGCCCGCCCCATATACACGACACAAGAGCCCCCATGTGCGACTTTGACACCCGCCCCCGAAGAATCACAATGGCTCGCATGCCATCTGGAGCAGAGCAGCCACATTCGTCCCCACCATTGACTACTCAATCCACCGACGCGCTCACCCTCTTGCATTTCTGCCTAGAAGGTGAGCTCTCTCACTCACAACAAAATGGTTGTCGGATTCAACGTTCCCGTACTCGCTCAACAATCAAAATATATCTTAAATTCAATCCTCGTGTATAAATTTTTTTTCCCTATCTTAATAATTTTTATCATTTCTTCATCCCTTCTTAGACTTATTGGATCTCTTTGATTACACACAGTGGGAGCATGGGGATCCAGGCAGAGGATTAATGCTATGAGAGTAAAAAACAGAGCTCTTGCAGCGACTTTTGATCACAGGGCATGGATAAACATGGAAGTGCTCCCCGGGTTCGTCTGCGGTGGATATTTTACGTCCGGCGTACGTGGATGTGTGAATCGGACGGTGCCATCCCAAGAGCTAAATTGACAGCACGCTTTAAATGAGGGCGGACCGGACCCGGTAAAACAAAAGCATACTTATCAGAGAGGATGGATGGATGGATAGACTACACCGTGGAGGGGAGGGGAGGGGAGTGGGGGGGGCCTCCCACGAGGGGGACGTTCAATTAGATCCACGTGTGTGTGACTTTGTATGGCATGATTCAGTGTCCCGACACCAGCACAACAAGACAAGACAAATCAGGTACTCACTCTCCCGGCTCGGGGCATGATAGACGAAAATAAATTTATTTATTTTTATAATGGGTCCACCTTACTCAAATTTATATTAGTCAAGGTCCATCAGTTTTTCTGTCCGTGGCTGCGAATGCGGCCGCTCCTCTGGGCCAGGCTCAACTTCCTCGACGGCCCATTAGCATTAGGCTAGGCCCAAATCAGGTACAAGTTTGGGCCAGGGCTCTTCTTGGTTTAATAATCTCGGCCCAATTGCCCCCCGAGGTCTTTGTTAACCTTTCAACTTTTGTTTTAGGGGACACCATTCGTCGGTTCCTCGACCAAGACAAAATTTCTCATTTTTTTTTAAATTGATAATTGGTCCGTTCAGAAAATTAATTATTTTTTATTTATCATTTATTCATTTTCAGATAAATATTCACACCGCTTCTCTAATAGAATGCTAGAATTCAAATTTTATTATCCACAGAGCAACTACCAACGTTCAAGCCCAATCTATCAATGCCACAAGCAGATGATGTGGCCTCACCCCATTGGTTGGTTCATCAGACACCTGCTAGAGCAAGACTCATCAAAGCCAGAAAAATCCCAACAGAGGGGGCAAAAAAACAAAAAGAAAAACAAGTCGATGACAGAAAACATTCAAAAAGGAAGTACCACGCGCCACGTGATGTGCGTCTCGCGCGTGGTGCTCCCATATCAGTCGACTAGGGATCTCCGAACTCAGTCTCGCTGCAACGCCGCCCGTGGCATCGGGATCTCCTCCGCCGCCGCTGAAGGCTTGTTGGGACGAATTCAAGACCACTCGCAGAGAGAGAGAGAGAGAGAGAGAGAGAGAGCAGATCAATCGGCTCAGAGAGTGCAGCCGCAGAAGAGGAAGAAGAAGCAGAGCATGGAGACCAGAGCGACGGACTCGAAAGCGGTCACGAGGCTCCACATCACGTCGTCGAGGAAGCTGAGCTCGAGGCCCGGCCACCGTTGAAGGACACCCCGCAAAAGCTCCCACCGCGGTGCGCCTAGGTAAGAAGAAACGACCTGCGGCCACCGGAAGATCGACGTCCGGAGTGGAAATGAGAAGTCGAGCCACCGGAGAGGAGTTGACCACAGGCCGGACATCCTCCGGACACTTACCAGATCCCGATAAAGAGTGAGAAAGAGAGCTTTCTTTCCTTCCCTTCCCTTCCCTTCCCTTCCCTTCCCTTCGCTCTTCGGGTTCGGATTCGGGGTTGGATTCGGATTCAATCGTCTCTTTGGGCACTCCAAAGTGATACCTTTATCTTTCTTCCTCCTCCTCTCTCACCACAGCATCCTACAAGTTGTGCGATCTCTTATTTGTCTGGAAAGCCTCTTTGTGGTGATGGATCGGTGACAGAGTGACAGGGTGGGGCAATTGAATTATCCCAAAAAAAAAAAAAGTCAGTGGTGAGGTAATTTAAAAAATAAATAATTAAGATATATTATCCTTTTAAATCCCGGATTTAATTTCTTTTTATTTATTTCCTTATTATGAGAGAATCACCGATGGTCTTGACTTATATCATTATGATATGAATAAGCAATGAATTAAAATCCTTGCCGTTCACTTACAATTCACGCATTTCTTCTGATCTTTATCTTCAGTATCAGATTATCAAATGCAAGCTCCAGTGTGGCCTGTGGATCCATGCACGGTAATGTTGTCAAGATGATCGCAGTTGACAAGTCGGGCCATGGGGATTTCACCTCAGTCCAGCAAGCCATCGATTCGATCCCTTCAGGCAGAGCTGCATGCATGGACCGTTGTCGATATCAGAGCCGGTGTTTACAAGTAAGTGTGCGTGCTGCAGATTCAACTTCTCTGGACGCTTCAGAGAAATGGTTCTTTTTTGACAGCTTGCCACTGATTTCCGTTTCCTGTCAAGGGAAAAGGTCACAATTCCGGCAGACAGACAGTTCATTTTCCTCCGCGGGGGGTGGGGTGTGGGGGGCTGGGTGGGGGAGAGGAGAGTCCGAGGAACACTGTGATCGAATGGGGTGATGCAGGAGAGCCGGTTCAGAGCACTACCTTCTCGGTCCTAGCCAAGAACTTCAAGGCTAGAAACATCGTCTTCAAGGTTTGATCTTGACCTACATTTTGGGGAACAAGTTACACTAAAGATAATCCTCTCGATACTGCTGAGTTTATTTTCCATGTTCCTCCTGACAGAACACGTGCAGCAGAATACTGCGCCGAGAACACGGTGGAAAGCCAATTGAAAGGGCACCGGCAGCTCTTGTAAATGCTGACAAGGCTTCCTTCTATCAATGTACGTTTGTCTGTCTGCAGGACACTTTGATCGACTGCAAAGACTGCCACTACTTCGAGCGGTGCTACATAGAAGGCGCCATGGACTTCATCTTGGCTGGGGCCAGTCCATCTATCAGGTCGTAAACACAGTTACCATTTTAACTCAGACGACTAATGGTTGGTACATTTCGATAAGAGTGACCAACCAGAGAATTTCCTTTAAGCAAACACAGCCTGTAGTACGACTCATGGAGTGGGCAATGTGACTGCAGAATTGCTGGATAAATGCGATTGCAGCAGTTCTGGGAGGTACGCCGGGCTATGTAACAGCTCAGGGAAGAGAGATCAGGGAGAGCAGCAGCGGATGCATCTTCAGTGGGGGATCTGTGGTGGGATCAGGTTCAACTTACCTCGGGAGAGCTTACCGGAAGTACCCGAGAGTCGTGTTCAAGGAGACGTATTTCTGGAACATCACTGTGCCCGAGGGATGGTGTTCCTGGGACTATACTGGGCAAGAGTAAGATGAACCAGTTATAAGTCGGACTAGATATTTGGATACACAGTTCGAAGTCACACTTGGTTGTGCCGTAAAGCCCCTTTTTCCTGCACGGAGAGGATCACTTATGCTGAACGAAGGTGCACGGGACGACGGTCGAGCAAGTCTAGGCAGGTGAAATGGGAGAAGAGATCGTCTGATTGAGATTACCATTTGCTGACAAAATATCGACAAGTTCATCAACCAAGATGGCTGGTTACCACAGCAACCTTGATCCATAGTAGCTGTCTTGTATGGAAAATTTCCGGTTTATACTAAAGATTCTATGTCACCTCAGAGTCAAGTTTGAGGTGTCTTTCGTGCAATATTGTCACACAGTTTATCACACTTGGTTCGATTCTCTTCTCACTAGCTTTAGTCGTAACCTGAATAAATTGGAGTTTAAAGTTTTTCGGATAAATTACATAGTTGGTACAAAATATTTTACTAATATAATATTTTAATACAAAAATTTTAAAATATAACTCTGTAATACATTTTCTTTCAAATGTATTACACTTTAATATATTCTATTAATTTTCTACTAATGCTATTAATAATAGCTAATGTGACAGTAGGACGTGGGTCTGACTCGGTAACACATGTAATAATTGATGACGTAATAATCGTAATAATTTTAAATTGTAAACAAATGCAAAACTAAAAAAAAAAAGAAAACTTGAGGAGAGATTCGAATCCTTAACCTCTTATTTAAAATAAATTTGTTTAACCACTATATTAAATTTAATATATGAAATATATTTATTTTATATTTATTATATTTTACTTTCTCTTCTATCTTCATCTTCCCAAAACCCTAGGATGAGTAGCCTCTATGGGTGGGGGAAATCGGTTGGGGCTCCCAACATTCCCCTCCCTCTCCAACGAGGCTACTAGTGGCCGGTGGATCTCCGGCGACCTAGTCGGAATGAGAGAAGGCTGGTGGAGAGTGGTCAATTAGCGACTAATTGAGAGCCCCAATCGATCCTCTCCCATTCTGACTAGGTTGCCGGAGGTCCACTGGCCATTAGCGGCCTCATCAAAGGGGGAGGGGACTGTTGGGAGCCTCGATTGATTTCCTTCAATCGTGGAGGTGATTCCTTGTTTTAGGGTTTTGGGAAGAAGAAGATAAAAGAAAAAGTAAGAGATAATAAATATAAATAAATATATTTTATATATTAAGTTTAGTGTAGTGATTAGATAAAATTATTTAAGTAAGAAGTTAAGAGTTCGAGTCTTCCCTCATCTCTCCCTCTCTTTTTTTTAGTTTTGCATTTTTTTTACAATTTAAAATTATTACAAGTGCTACGTCATCAATTGTTATATGTGTTACCGAGTCAACACCCACATCATATTACCACATAACTACTATTAATGGTATTAGTAAAAAGTTAACGGAATATACAAAAGTATAAGACATTTGAAAAATAATATATTACAAAATTTTATATTAAAATATTATATTAATAAAATATTTTATACGAACAATGAGATTTACTCTGAGTTTTTCCACACAAATATTTCGGTGAAAGGAATTGGGCAGACTGGGTGGGCCTGCAAGACGGGCCCAAGTGTGCGTATAGGGTAAGATGAGATCAATGAAACGCAACAACCGATCAATGCGCTGACGCGTGTGATAGTTAGCACATCAGAGCCATTCTTGGAAATAGCCATTGGCCCCTTCAGCAAGGGGCATCTTCGTAATTCCATGGCAACCTCTATGCACATGTCTCTCGTGCATCTACGTCCTACGTGACTGTGCATTGACCAATCACCTGCAGCCACGTCAGAACCTGTGACGATTGGTGCTGACATGTCCTAGGTTCATTGGTTAGATAGTCCACGTAGGATGCCAACTCGTAAGGGAAAACCAAAGACCTAGCCCCTCGTATATATACCCACTCTCCAGCTGCATCTCCTCCCGTCTCGGCTGAGCTGCATTTCGTCTCTCTCAAAGCTGCTATGGCGGATCGAACCCTCAGCAAGCCTAATGTTATTGTTCCTCTGGTGCTCCTCTCCCTGATCTCGGTCTCCTGCGCCAAGGTCTTCTTCGAAGAGCGCTTCGATGGTAATACGATGCATTTCGCAGTCTGTACTTGTTAATTTGTTTGCGTCTTTGATGTTGCATTACGGGAGATTTTGCTCTCGTTTTCAATCATTATCATCGACTGAGTTTCTCCCTAGTTTTCATGACTTTTCGCTGGTGATCTCGTGCGGATCTGATGTTCTCGGACTGTGTTTTAGTTGATCTGGCAACACGTGTGGAGTATTTATAACTTCTGATGATTTCCCTATAAAATGCATCATTCATTCGCGTTATGTTTGGTCCAGCTTGTGGGGAAGTGGCTATGGCTGTGATAGTCATCACAGTGGCACAGTAGCTCGGGATCTTTCGTACTTTGATCTAGTTTGACCTCTTTCGCAGTTGACCTTTCTCATTGGTGATAACGAGATCTAATATGTCAGAGCTGTAGCTTCGGTTTTGTTTCGATATTTTTCACTCCATCAGAGGAAATAAAACGATGATCTTTTAAGTGTGGAGGATTGCGTTGGAAATGTCATTATTTAAGGAAAAGATACTCAGTTACGAATTCTACTATACTGAGGGATGCTAATTGTGGTCGCTCTAAGAACGTACCTCTGCGGCGTTGTGTCAGGTCCTCAACCTTAGCTTTTTTCGCTAACTAGCTGAATGGTAGTGGGTATAAGTATTTTGGTCTGGGTATACTTAAATGATGAAACTTGAGGTACTAACTACTTTTTCGTAAGCGTATAATTTGCATTAGAAAGTGCATAGTGTAAACTCAAGCTTGATGAGCAAATTGAGGTAAGAGATAAGCTGCAGCAAGTGTATGAGGAGTCATTATGCAGGTTATAATATGATATTGGATTTGTCTTTTTGTATGGGCTTGAACTAGATGTTGAAGCCTCTTTTAGGTTGGACTACGGTCTTGAATAGGTGTTTCTGTACGGATAGGTGCTGAAAAATGAATACATGGGTGTCAATCTTTTTCTAATTTTCATTTCCTTTGTAGTAAAATTTGGCTATCCGTAGTTGATTTAATTTCTGAAAAATGACATCAGTTGTTGTGTTTGGGATCGGTCCATGTACATAAGTATCATTCATCTTATCTGTGTTGAACTTGTTTCTTTGTCATGCAATTTATGAAGATGGGTGGGAGAACCGTTGGGTCAAATCCGACTGGAAGAAAGATGAAAATATGGCTGGAGAGTGGAACTACACTTCTGGTAAATGGAATGGAGACCCTAATGACAAAGGTATTCTCTGAAGTCAAATTCTCGTCTGTGAGATAATGATCTAAGCTTGTTATAATTAGCTGACTCTTTAACAAGTTGCTCAGATGTTCTTAACTTTCCCTTGCAGGTATCCAGACAAGTGAGGACTACAGGTTCTATGCTGTATCTGCTGAGTTCCCTGAATTCAGCAACAAAGACAAAACCTTAGTCTTCCAATTCTCGGTTAAGCATGAGCAGAAACTTGACTGTGGTGGTGGCTATATGAAATTGCTTAGTGGGGAAGTTGATCAAAAGAAATTTGGCGGGGACACCCCATATAGGTTCTTACTTACCCTGATTACCTGCTTCTAGTATGCTTTTATATATCCGTGACATGTACTTATTATCTCCTTTTTGATGCAGTATTATGTTTGGACCCGATATCTGCGGTTACAGTACAAAGAAAGTTCATGCTATTCTCAATTATAATGGAACTAATCACCTACTCAAGAAGGATGTACCTTGTGAGACCGATCAGCTAACTCACGTCTATACTTTCATCCTCCATCCTGATGCTACCTACAGTATCCTCATTGACAATGTTGAAAAGAAAAGTGGCAGCTTGTACTCTGACTGGGATCTTCTTCCACCAAAGACAATCAAGGATCCTGAAGCCAAGAAAGTATGTTTATGTCCGCAAATCTTCTCATCTTTCATTTCAGATTGAGGCTTGTTCTCATGGTGACATGTCTTTTTGGTTGGTAGCCTGAGGATTGGGATGATAAGGAGTACATTTCTGATCCAGAAGACAAGAAGCCAGAGGTATTCACACATTTTAGTTTCTTGGATTCCCTTTTTTCTGAAATGAATTTGCTCTGAGACTAGTTAATTGATTGTAATATCCAAAATTTTGCAGGGTTATGATGATATTCCCAAGGAGATCCCAGATCCTGATGCTAAGAAGGTGAATACATTTTACAGATTTGATTCGGTGTATTTTTGCAGCTGCTAAAGGATCATGCAGATACTGACTGATTGCTTGGAATTTCAGCCTGAAGATTGGGACGATGAAGAGGATGGTGAATGGACAGCACCAACTATTCCCAACCTGGAGTACAAGGGCCCTTGGAAGCCAAAGGTATGTGACTGTCTGGTTCAGCTGAAGCATTTAGATTCTATTGCGGCATTTACTCATGATTGTGCTGCTACCTTTGCAGAAAATTAAGAACCCCAATTACCAAGGAAAGTGGAAAGCACCTATGATTGAAAACCCAGGTGCCTTGATCAGTTCCTTATGGGCAGTTGCCTTGTACACGCTGAAACATATAACTTTCACTATATTGACAGTCTCTTACAACCTGTGCAGACTTCAAGGATGACCCAGACTTATATGTCTACCCCAACCTGAAGTATGTTGGTGTTGAGCTGTGGCAGGTCAAATCTGGTACCTTGTTTGATAATGTCTTGGTCTGCGATGATGTGGAGTATGCAAAGAAGCTTGCTGAGGAAACATGGGGCAAGAACAAGGATGTAAGTTTGCATGATTTTATAAATAGACATCATGCAACTGTTGATGGATAAGCTTGTTGTTGAGATGCTAAGTTGACATATGGTTTAACTTTCAGGCTGAGAAGGCAGCATTTGATGAGGATGAAAAGAAGAGAGAGGAAGAGGTAAATTGTAAATTCTGATTGTTCATCATTGTGAACTTTGAATTAAGCATGTAACAACCAACGGTGAGCATGGTTTGCTAATGTTGTCATTGCCTGCGGTATTATTATGAAGGATTGTTACTGGCATTAACTGAATTAACCAGGATTGCTTCTTCTGTTCCTCTTGCCTAATTTGCCTTCTTTTCCTGTACCAGGAATCCAAGGACGACCCAATTGATTCTGATGTGAGACTCTGTACCCGTTCAAGTAGACCATGTTATGAACCTCTAAACTGCAGTTTATGTATTCAATTGTCATTGCAATTTCTGTGTGCAGGCTGAGGATGATGGAGATGATGATGCGGATGCCGATGATGTGGAAGGTGAAGATTCTGATGCTGAAATCAAGAAAGACACAGATGAGACCAAGGAAGAAGATGTGAAGGTTGTTTCTCTTCTTCCCTTTGCTTTCTCTATTCGCTCTCTCTCTCTCTCTGGTTATTAAGGGTTCGCTAACTTGAATTTATTTTTTCGGGATTTGCTTGTAGGATGAGCTGTAGAGGGAAGGACGCAGGATTCTCCATCCATAATTCCTTGTCGTTTTCTCTCCTTATTCTTAGTATTAGGAGTCTGCGTTTTCAGAGGGAATGGTGAGGCTGCATTGCGTAACTCTGCATCATTGAAATCTGACTTTGAGCTATTAGAAAGAAATGGGAAGTCTTGGGATTCTTTGTTTTCCTTTCTTCTTCGTTTTTACGCCGTGACATTAGCGAGATAATCTGCTGCCATGTCTCCGGGAACATTTTGGCACCGCAATTGGATAATTTGGCTCCCTTTTATTGGGAGTATCCCCTACTTCCCCTACTCTCTGTTCCTGTTGGTATTCAGAATCTTCTGGTAAAATGGCTTCTTATGGACGTAGCATCTCGCCGAATTCTATAATACAATCTACGAGAAGTGCATCGGAGAACATGTGAAAGCCAAAGTCAAAGTCGGCCCTCCATTTACTCATCGACCTTTCATTTTTTTTTTCTCTCCTCTCTCGACGCTGCGGCTGCCGCTGCCGCTTACGTTCTTCTCTTACTGCTACTGTTTCAAAATTGGCTTATCGAGATCTGAGGGTGATGTCAGGTTGCCTTCCATTACAAAATCAGTAACTCGAGTGCTCATAGACCAGTAAAATGACAAAGTGATTTGGCTACTATTATGCCACCCTCGATCTCCCATTTCTACAGCAAATACGTAAGCTGAATCTCGGGCTCACCGTGTTGGTCAATCCGATCATTAAACCCAAAGTCGGGCATGGGAGGAAACGTTCCTCCTCCTACTGACCTGAGGAGGAAGCTGTTTCCCGGTGCCGAGACAGAGGCTAGTGGAGAACATGTCTACGTCTGGATCCCGGAAATGTTTTCATCATTGAAGACACCAGGAAAACCGATCCCTCCGTCAAGATCTTCAGCCCAGATATCGTCCGTCATGAAGATGTCGCTGGTTTGATAACTCGGTGGTCTCGAAAATTCCGATTGCTGGCTTCCCAAACCGTCGGAGCCACACGGTGTTGAATCTGATGCAGGCCGGTGCCCCCGGAATGTCACTTGCAGTGGGTCTGCATACAAATCCAAAATCACGCATGATGCGAAAATGGGAAGTGTCAGGGTCGAACAGCTTAGTGCCCTGACCGACAGCCATGTCAGGAATTCGTATCCAAGATGACAAAATTCCTCGGACCTTGCGGTGCAAGAAACGAATCCGACCCTGCGCCACCATTCATGGGCTGTGGAGGACCTGGAACGAGTGGCCCGCTTACTGGTATAAGCTTATCTGCGTTAGCATGAGCTTGCCCCTTCAGACTCTGCATTAAGGCCTGCCAACAAACGAGAGAAGTATCCAGGCATTAAATCCGAGCAGTTCTCGTCGGTTTTAAAAAAAGTCACCAAAACAGGACAAACGCGAGCAGACGACTCTGGAGGATGTACCCACCATTTGATGAGGGGTCAGTTCATCGACTGGGATGTAAGCATGGCCATCGAAAGTCACTTTGACGACCCTATAGACAGAGTCGAATAAGAGCCCACCAGCATGTGTCGAATCTTGGGAGTAGACAAACAGTTGGCTGTGATCAAGAACACAGGTCCTGGCATGAGCCACGATTGCCTCCCATGTCCTGTTCGGGACTCCCGGGCCCAAGATCTGCAATCGAGATATCCTCCTAAGTATCTCCAATCATAGAATGAGAGGAATTAATCTATTCCTTGAAAGCCTGAGAGGGGTGTGTATCAGAGTAGTTTTCTTACGGTTCTAAGGCGGGATGGATTAATCTCCAGCAACCGAAGGAAATCCTCCACTGTATAAATCCCATGCGAGGCCAACCGAGAGTGGAATATTCGGTCCTTTGCGATTTTCTCCAGACGCCAGACAGCGTCTTTTGGATGCGGAGGGTAATGCTTCCTGAGAACTGCACCATAAAAGGTACAAGATACTGATTATCGGTCTACATAAGTGAAAAGAAGGGTTAAGTTACTGAGATGCACCTCCTCCCCTGTGCTCTTTTACGATGAAGCTACCGCTGGCAGCTTCCTTCACCCGCGCTTGAATGGAAACCTTCTGCAGGATTCGAGCTCCCAGTCTGAATCTTCGGCTCCTGATCCAGCTTGAATTATCGGTGAATGTTATGTTGGAAAGACAACCCAGCCCTTGCCGTAGGTTTATGGTTAGGTCACCGGTGATCAGAGGCCTTCGGCCCTCTCTTTCCCGCATGATGTTGGAGATAAATTCATGTTCACTCCAGTCTTCCCGGTTGTCGGAATGAAAGTCTCCGTTTAGGACCAGAATCGAGACCTTAGCTGAAGATAGAGGGCCACTGGTGACTCTCGTGTTGGTCCTCGAGTCAATTAGTTGAATCTCGATAAGGGATTCATCCTCGGCTTCAATCCTGGTTCCCGTAAAAACTGTAGCAGGCAAGTTATTGACAAATCTCAACTCTAGGACAGCTCCCTCGGAGGTTCCGACTGGATCAGTCGAAGATCCTGACCTGCAAGAAAGCCGACAGCTGGGATATTCAGACCGAAGAACAAAGCAAGATTGGCAAGAACTAACCAGTTGCTACTTGACTAGGAGAGGGAATAAACCTTGATGATGGAACCAGTATCTTCGAGAGGCTACAGTCCACCTCCTCTCGTACCTGCAGATCATTGTAATATGGATTAACTACCAAAGAAAATCGATAACATACAAAATTAACCGAACCTTAAAGTACTCCATGAAGATGGATGCAACAAGAACTTCAAGTTACTGAAACTGAGAGGCCATGAAAGATGAAAATGCACATCGGAGACGAAGTCTCCATCTTCTGTGCAGGTCAAGATGACTCGGACGAAGCCATGCAGTACGGTTTTTTGAAGCAAAGCCGACGGTGAGGGTAGCTTCTTGACCATCCCCTCCACTGATTATGGAAAAGTTTCCAATGTTATGGCAACTTTCAGGATCTCAATTACCCGAAAAAAAATATTTCGGGATCTTAGGGTGTCAAAACAGTTAATTTTCCAAATACAGCCGTTAAGGCTCCCTTCTCACACTTCCCAGAGAGATTCCGACTTCAACTTACCCATTTTCGGATGATAGGCTCAAGCTCCGCAATATCAGTGGGTAAGAATTCTAAAGAGAACATCTCTCACTGAACTGCACGACATTGAAAAAGGAAACAGCAGTTCCGTATTAGGAAACTGATAACCGAATAACTAACGAAGGTGTGCAAAGCAGAATCTCGTCTGGTGTCGAGAAGCAGAGCAAGCAAACATACTATAATACAGTTTTTGTTGTTTGGGTTGCAGGCAGGGGCTACGGAACCCGATTTGCCCTCTTACCAAAAAGGGGCCCCTTAAACACCATCAAGAGGGAAGGCCGATTCGCAATACGGTTCTACGTTAGCATCAAAAACAGGGACTCCTCGGTTAACTCCGACCTATGAAATGGAGGGCTGTAAGGGTGAAGGTACAGAGAAGCTTCGGTTGAAAATAGGAAACAACGCGGTAATTTATAGAAGTCTTGAGGGCAGATCCTATCAGTGCCTTGTCAGCACGAGAGGAAGAGTGTTCAAGGCCCCAAAAGAACACACAATGACATTGTCTTACCATGGAAAGACGGTGGTTCCTTTCAGATACTTCGGAGCATATTCAGTGGGTCTCGGAATTTGCCCCTGAATCTACCTGGGACAAGAAAAGTACGCGGCTTGCCACTTTGGCTTTGAAAGCAGAGCACAACGGACAAAACGCGTAACGAATCAAAGCCTACTTCAGCAATTCCACAATGATTGAGGCTCAACGGTGACTCTGAAGTTCATCCTTTTCGAAGCCGTATTTTTCAGATTTTACTAGAAACGAAAGACGAGTCGCCTAGTCAGCCTAGCTCCAGCTGAGACGTATAACTGACATGACATCGACTCATTCTGATTCTTCCGTGTTAGATCTGGGCTGATGTAGCATAGAGTAGTAATTCGCACTGGCATTCGTATTTCCCCGCGATAGATAGGAACCCCCGGAAGCCTCCCTGCTGAGATTATCAGACGCAGAATTGAATCGGGACCAATTGAGATGTGCTTGACCTGCCCGTAGAGTCAGTCAACCATTAAAGAAATAGGAGACGACGGACATTTAATATTGCTCAGAGAGAGTCGTTTGTGCTTGTGGGGGGCGGTGCTGTGGGACAAGGTGCGTAAGTGAACTTGGGGGACGCGTATTAGATGGAGGACACAATCGAAGAACGCAGCGAGAAGTTGCAGGGACAGTTTCAAAGCAACCGCGTACGATCAAACGGGACCTGAACGCGACGGGATCGTTCCTCTTCCTCCTGAACAGAGAAGGGATTGATTTCAAGTCTGTATTTGCGTCGGACATGAATTCGAAATCCGCATTACGGTTGAATTCTCCTCCGAAGCCGTGGAATTCAAGTGAAACTTTGACCCAACACGAGAACTACTTGTATTTGTTTAAGAGAAATATTTCTATTTTAATCTTTTTAAAAAAATCTCTCAAAATCTTGTCACCAGTAGTAAAGTGAAAAGGTTTTCCAACAATTTATTTGTATGTTTGGATTTCAACTATCGCACGTTGACGTCATGCCATGGACACGGAAGAAACAGAGACCAAGCAGTCTGGCTTACGAGGTTAGAGCTGCCTCTGGTGACTGATCGGGCTGATGATTAATGCATGTGGTTGTTGTCCTTGTCTACCCGGGGAGTTTGCTCTGTGGGCTCGTGTGATCGGTGATGTAGAACTTAGACCAATTTCCACATATCCTATTCAAGTTCCAATTGGGCCAATTATAAGGGCACGAGTTAAGAAGTTCAAGGAGGCACTCAACGAGTTGGTTCAAGAGCTTATGGCAGAAAAACATACATCGGAGCCCGTTAAAGGACATTTTTGTGAGCTGTAGAATCATGTCAATTTGATTCAAGCCCAGTAAAAATTATAGAAGTTTGGTGACAACTATAACTATTTAAAGATGCTATCAAATTTGGAAAGATTTATATATTATTTTAGGATATTATTTAGATATCTACATATATCCTAGAATATCTTTATAATATAATATATTAGAATATCTTGTAATATTTTATGATACCTTTCTCTAGGATATCTTTTAGATATATTTAGTATATTTGATTTCCTCTTTATATTTACACTATAAATACCCCTTGAGGTATTCATAGAGGATGAATTTTGGAGATACACTCTGGTGAGAAATACATATTACTCTTATTGATTCTTGAGAACATTTAGAATTTATCAAGTTATCTCGTGACGTTTTATAATCGGACTTATCACTTTGATTCTCTAGTTCGTGGGATTCTTGATGTGACGTACTCCTTGATCTACAACTTTGGTTCTTGCCTCGTTAAGTAACGGATCAAAGTTCAATATTTCAAACTTATTCTTTGCAGTTCTTAGAATTCTTTTCCACATTTGGTATTGAGTCTTATTACAAATTGATAATGCTTTTATTATATTTAATATTAAGTTTCACTGCGGATCGGTAAAGATTACGTCAATGGGTGTGAACTTGGTTAGGAGGCGTGCACCTGTCAGCCGCCGCCGAGAGATCCTTCGTACTCACGAGAGTCCAGTGTTAACTAGAAAGAGAGAATCAAGATCGCTGCCAAAAGTGTTCGTCCCGGGCCAAGGTAGTAGAGACCCCATCCGTTGTTATCAATGAAGACCGGTGGAACGATCCAAGAACTTCGAGAGAAGGGGCGGATATCAGTAACCAGTCCATTGATAGAGCTCAGCAGAGACTGTACAACTCAAACAGGGTATGTCATTGCACCAGAAAGGTGTTGCTTGTACGGAACAGAAGATGGAATTGAAGAGCTCCCCGGCGGAGTTGAAAGAATCAGCGTTCAGAAGGAAAAATGAACTCTTTACAGAGGTTCTGGAAATTACATGGCAATTTTTACTTTCAGAGTCCTTCTAATCCCACTTCATCGTCTCACTACAGGAAACAAGAAGAATCAGTATAGAAGATTTCACCTGAAGAATGATTTGCCGGTGGGGAGTGGGACAGGGCGATCAATGTTCCTGGTGTATATATATTGAGTTATCCATCAAAAAAGTATCTCCTTAATCACTAGGAGGACCAACATGATAAAGCACAAGATCACAAGTACGGTGGCACACATGACCATCCCTCCTTTCTTCTGGGTCCTCTCCGCCTGCAATTTTGATGCACAATACAGTCAACCTGAGAAAGAAAAGAGTTTCCATTGGCCTTGGGGGCGAGAGAGAGAGAGAGAGAGTACTTTCTGGAGTTGTTTCAGTCCCTCCTCTACTGCAGTGGCAACATTCTGAATGTTGTAGTCTATCCTATCAACAATTGTTCCCTGTGGAGACAACGGAATGGCATTTACTAACAGCATGACAAGAGAAGGGATAGACTGTAGCTTTTACCACCCAAGAAAGCAGCTGATAACCTGGTCTATCACAAGAACAGATAAGTCTTTCATGATCTGTGCGAGCTCATTCACAGATTGAGCCACCTATGGCAAACACAATAAATAAAGAGTTCAGAGAAGATAGAGCACATGCTGTCGTGGAGAAATGAAGCTGATGAGAAGCTTTGACTAGCCTGCTGTATCTCTCTTTCTCGTTCTGCCGTCAAGGCCTCGCTTTTCTTTAACTTGGCCATCTGATGTTCATTAAAGCCCTGTATAATCAATTTGCAGATGAATATTAGCACGTGATTGTAGGTGTTTTTAAGAAACCACTAGGACGGGCTTATTTTCACAGGCCATTGAGCCATGTAAACTGCATTGCTATTGAGAGGACTGAGTATCAAAGAATTAGGTTGTTTGATATCAAGAAACCAGGAATCTTAAATGACAGAAGCAGCAGACCATGTCACCAAAACCATCTTCTTCTATTTGGGATTTACTTCCACCTAGGTTCATCTCCAAATCAACTCCATCTTGGCCCTACATATGAAGGCAGCAAGTTAGAGAAAAGCAGAGATGATAGTGAAGCTATTGAAGACGCTCTTTGAAATTCCTTGGTTGAAGTAATGGATAAGTATCATCATAAAACTATTCTTTCTTGGAAAGGTAAAACCATTTTTTGTTGGATCATTAGCTACTATATTTACTGATATATCCCAAAGGAAATGCTCTCCCACCTCATTTTGCTGTCTTAGGTGTTTCAAGTAAGTGGATTGTTTCTTGCGGAGCTCCATGGAAAGGGTCTGAAGATCAGTTGCCAGAGATCGCTGCAAAGGAAACAACTCAGGATAATAAACAATCTGCCTTCAATTATGGAAATAATATATGAGAAGATTGAACAATGCAGACAAATTTATAATGTAGATGCAATATTATGAAGAAATTGGCAAAAATGCGTCCTAAAGCTGGCAACAAGAATGTTTTGGGCAGGGTTTTTAACTCCATCTACCTGCACATTTTTCCTGACATTTGAATCTTCCGAAGGACCAGCTGCGGAAAGTCTCATCAACTTTTTCTCAGATCTTCTTATTAGATCAGTTATTTCTTGGGAAAGACCCTCGATTAATCTTTGATCTTCTTTACCATCTCCAAAAGAAGGCATCAAGGCTTTGGCATGGGCCTTAGCCAGTTCAGCCATTTTTACCCGAGCATGCTGCACATTTGCTGCTATGTCTTCGGAAACATCCACCCATGCTGGGGGTAGACCCACTGCAAGGGCACCATTACTGCAGCAAGGCAATATATTCTATCACTATTAATTTCTAATTTGAGATGCATTTCAAAGAAAAATATTTGCGTTCCAATAATTCAATTAGTAAGTAAAACTCAATGATTCCTTATAGAAGATTTACTTTCTTGACCTTGTAATGAACCACCCTTACAACAATGCAAGGAACCCAAAAAATCATTTCAGTTTGTTCAGGCCTCTACCACCTACTACTACATTTCAGTTTATTAAAGACCCGGATTATTATGATGTGGATTTTAACTGATCCCTACCCCATTTAAGCAACTCCCCCTAAAAACCTGATCTTCCTTTTCATATGTGAATGAATGGGATGCTGAAGGAAGGCAGGGGTTTACACAAAGAGGAAATAGCTGCACCACATATTAACTAGTGGATGTGTTCCAGATTCACATGCAGGTATCCTCTTGAAAGAACAGATACATTGTCAAAGATTCATATAAGCTTTAGATACCCAATATATCCTCAAGCTGCCAATTTTGCAAAGAAATCTCGCTTTGACAATATATTGACAGACGGCAACCCTCCTCCATATGGAAATAGAAGAATTTGCTACTAAGAACATCAAAAAAATTCAGCAAGTCCTTTTTTTATATTAAGGTCAATGCGCAAAAGTTGAGCTTTGTCAAATCTTACGGCCTAATATATCTTGAACAGTTACCAGAAGAAGCAACTCTGCTGTCTGATCTTAAATCAGAGAAAATTTACTGCAATTTTCTGCATCGGCCTAATGTTGCAATCGTGAATGAAAAATCGATACGGTATCATCGCTTCCGACAAAAATCAGACAAAACCAATCCTAGTCGCTACTGCTGGAAACATGCTATCTATCCATAAAACACTCGATACTTATCAAGATCTAGGAAAGGCGGAGAAAGAGGCTGAGAGAGCTGTTACCTGGAGCTACCAGGATCTTCGGTACTGAGAGGAGTGTAAGACTGATTCGGACGCAAGAGCGAGGAGCTCACCATCTCGATCACTGGACCACTCCTTCCAGAAGTGGAAGCCGAAGAGCTCGAGGGGGCTCTCACGCTCTTCAACGCATCCCGGTGCTTCCGGAATATCTGAGTCCGATTCCTCGTCGCCATCTGGAGGCAGAGGATCTAAAAAAATCTGACTCCACTTTCCAACGAAAACTGGCACCAATGGCACGCCAGAGGTTGCAGATCTGACGGGGGAGAATGAGAAGGAGCTCTGAAGAGGTTTTGTTGGTGTTTGGTGGCTCGAGAAAGTGAAGGAATATTGCTTCTGAGTGGATGCCCAGGGAGGGAGGGAAGGAGAGGGAGAGAAGGGAAAACACGAGGAGGTGGTGGTGGTGGTGTGGTCACGTGATCGGTGACTCGGGATCACGTGCCGTCGAGTTCACGAGTTCACTATTTTTACTAATTCCACTTTGCCCCATGAACTTATATATTCTCCTTGTTTTTACCATTAGAATTCTTACATCTATTAATTTACCCATCTTAGTTTAGTAACAGTAATATTGGGATTGTCCGGGACTGTCAATAATCTGACACGATTGATTGAGACTTAAGAGTTCAAAACATGGAACAAATGTTAACTAGAAATTATCTATTTTGACCGTGATTTACATTTCGAAATAGAAATATTTCTTAGATATTGTACATGTATTCTTTCTAATGTGAGATTATATATTGATACATGTTATCGGGAAAATCACATGAATGAAAGGAACCCTTCTACGTATGAGCATTAGACTGCTGCAGCTATGACAGGCAGATTCGGATAAGATGAAAGATTCGAGAGGAAAACGTCAATTTGCACAAAATAAGTTTGGGGATAATATCCAAGACAATGCAAAATTGAGGGGGAGAAATGTGATTTTCCGTAATATAAAGTTGTCGGTTCGGAGCTGGTTAGACCTCGCTTCCTCGGCGAAATTCATTTGCTCTCTCTCTCTCTCTCTGGGTCTCTCTCGCAGTCCCGGAGCCGATCCATTCTCTAACTTGCTAGCCATATCAAGGATCAATTAGATTCTACTGTCCTGCGATCACAGCTGAGTGGGATCGACCTCGAATCTGCTCGTGATTGCTGCGAACATATTCGGGATTTATCTTACCTGAACATGGATTTTGGGGCTGGGAGAGCTATGGATGCTGATTCAAGGAGCACCCGTCTCTCTTCGGCCTCGAAGCGATATCAGTCTGCCCTTCAAACGCGATCCGGTCAGCTCAATTTTGTGAATTTCCCTGTTTTTCAGTGCTTTGTTTTAGATGAGGAAACGAAACGAGTATTTGGATGCTATATTAGATTAGCGAAAGATATGCAATTTGATAATGGGGATCGTTTGTTTTTCTATTTGATGGGAAATTTCTGCTAGTAATTCTGGAAATAAAAATATTTTGATAGAGTGCAGATGAGAAAACATCTTTACATTTGAGCTGCTCCAGACGAAAGCTAGTTTGTTATTGTCTTGAATGCCGTGTTTCTTTGGTTTGATGTCAATGTAGCTGTGACAAAAAGGAGCAATGAAGTATAACGTGTCTGTCTTTGGGCACAAAAATGCATTACTTCGTGTTTCTCTAAGGATGGTTCATCTGATCTCATGCTGTGAAACCTGAAAACGCATTCATTGTTGCTGGTTCTAACAAATTTTTGAATGCGGTCCTTGCAGAATGGTTTATGGGGTTCGAGGAAACTGATGGTGATGATGATATCAGGGAGGAGTTTCTATGTCCATTTTGTTCAGAGTATTTTGACATCGTTGGCTTGTGCATTCATTTAGATGATGAGCATCCTGTGGAGGCAAGGAATGGGGTATGGCGCTCTTAAGATTCCCCAGTATTCCTAGTATTATTGTCATTCTTTCCATATTAGAGGGTCCCCAAAGTACGCCCATCTTCCTCACATGGTATTACTTTGCCAAGCACCAGCTGTTCATCATTTACTACTCGCCAAAAAGTACTCACCCTTGCTTGTTGAGTGTAATCTCCAAACAAGTGAGAACAACTATCTATTTGTAACACTATGTTATCTCATTACTTTCGCTTTCCATTGCAGGTCTGTCCAGTCTGTGGAATGAGAGCTGAGGTTGATATGGTTGCACATATAACCCTACAACATGGAAATGTTTTCAAAATATCCTTTTTAGGAATTATCAATATCATGTGTACTCTGCACCGTATTTTAATATTCTGGTTCAGATGGTTACATTTACTGCTGCAAAAGGAATAGAAAAAAAATGGAGTGTTAAGATTCTTGTCAGACTTTTGCTTCCTTAACAGGAGGTTACATGCAGCGTAAAAGGAAGTCAAGGAGAAGTGGATCCCATTCCACACTCTCTTTGTTGAGAAGAGAACTGCGAGATGGAACCCTGCAGTCCCTTCTTGGGGGATCGTCATGTATGGTTTCTTCATCCAGCGCAGCACCTGATCCACTTTTATCATCATTTATACTGCCTGTGGCTGATGATTTTGCCAACGTTCAGTCAAATCTTTCAACTGAGACTAGTGCTAACAAGAAAAACTTGGATGAAGATATGCCTGAAGGGTAATAGTGCATTTCTTTACTCCATTATTTGCCTCTACTGGTAAAGCTCTAGTAGAATTTCACTTGTTATATTTTCAACTGAAACTATCGCTAACATGAAAAAGCTTCGACGGCATTGTGCCTAAAAAGTATTATGCATTTTTTTGTTCCATTGCTTGCTGTTATTCTAGACGTTGAGTGGATCTATCTCATGTATACCCTTTCTGGGCACCAAAAGCTTAGATGTTGATAGACGAAGTAACACAGCTCCATTGATGAATTGGTATACAGTAATCAATTACACTTGCCAACAATCCTGGGAATAAATAACTTTACCCTTTCTGAATATCAAGGACCTTTTCATCTAATGCTATGAAGGAAGCACTCTTCAGTTAATGAAATATTCACATCATTAATGATGTTTCTCATGGTTGTGCAGGTATATGAAATCTAATTCATGCTGTTGGATCTCTGGATTTGTTTATCCTTTACTAATGCCAGCCTATAAAATTAGTTGACTCCCCTTGTTATACTTGAGAAAATCCAGTTCACTCTCTGGTTGCAATGCATTAAACTACTTTGCTATTTGAAAGTTGTTGGGGCACTTGTTCACAATTGGAATTGCTGTCTTGTGGATCACCGTCCCTAGCTTATTTACCTTGTTGCATTTATCTTCATATTTATGGCACTTGAGTAGTAGTACTTCATTAACTCTCTGGAACATGATTTTTGGTTCATGTTTAGCAGGAAGGTCCAGACACCTCCTTTATCTATCAAGGATCAAGAAGAAAGAGCAAAACGGTGCGAGTTCGTTCAAGAATTGTTGATCTCGACGGTGCTTGATGATGGTTTATGAAGAGAGCTCGAAGTGGTAACTTAAATGGTGGATTTTGCAGCAGTTGAGAGCTGTTAGATCCGGACAGACTGCGGGGCAAGTATGCCGACGTGTTATTTAAGATAGAAATCTGAGAAATAATGTGTAGGAGTGAATGGATTTACTCTTGTTGTATGTACGAACTCCATTCATGGGGCCTGAAACAGAAATGCCTTATTTGAAATAGGAAGCTGAGAAGAAATAAGGCCCTGTCAGGTCTCAGACTATGATTATTAGATATAGAATTCAAGATTTCTTAGCCTGGTGTGGCTTTATCCCAGCTTGTGACAGGCAAGAAAGAATGTACCTTCAAGTTCAAGCAATCAAAAAACTAAAAGGAAGGAATGAAGGAAGCATATTAATGGAAAATGAAAAAATAAATGGCATTATAAAATATAAAAATTTTGAAATTCACATCTAACTGTGAAGTCCATTAAGAATTTCTCGACATCCATCATTCCTGTTTTATCCTTCAATGTGCATCAACGTCATAAATTTTTCCCCCATTCGTCATTGCCCATTCCCCTTTAGCAATGCGTCTATCAATTTCTTGCTTTGATTTAATTTTTAATCAAAATGTCGTCTCTTCATCTTGATGCATTTTTTCCTACTTCAATTATCATGGATTTCTAGCATTGCTTAAAAAAGTGTAATCATCTAAAATTATGGAGGGAGGTCTAGTCAGATATCCATATGGACAGTGAAACACAAGGAAGAATTTTGCTTGAGTTTTGTATAAAAATGCCTAACCAGAAGGGAGGTGCCGTGGAGAGCTGCAAACAACCTCCGGCATCAGATTATCAATGTCCTACTAGAGGCCTAAACTGAGCCACTGCCGCGATCTAGTTTTCTTGATACATTCCACCACATCCCCAACATAAGCATCAAAACATGCCCAGCAAAGGCCTTTGATCAGACTTGTCTGTCCGCAAGCTGCTACCTTGGAATGCATACATCCTGATGGTGGTGGTGGTGGTGGTGGTGGTAGTGGGCCTGTATGGACCTCGGTTTTCCGGGGATCGAGCCCACAGGCAGCCAAAATTGTATGCGTGGAACTCCTTGCAATGTCCTTCAAATCGTCGGGACCTGAAAATAAGATGATTGCACATTTAGCATAACCATTATCAGCTTTGCATACCATGAAATTCGATAAGCCTCTTCAAGATTTAGCATAGCATGGCCATGTTACACTCAACGAGATCTAGCAGTACCAAGCAAGTATTAAGCAACTACAAGAATATGTAAGGTAACCTACTTTTCCACCCTTGTAGGTCTACGGAAACACATGTCAATTGAAAAAAAAAAGGTGGAAATTTACGGCTTTATGTACCTAAAATTTCTGAGAAGCTTTTCAAATGATTTCTAACCATTGACTGCACTTGCTCCTTCGCCCTGTAGATGTGGCTCTCCTCCCTTACAGTTACCGCATGAGGAGAGGCAGCAAACTCAGGGCCCAAGCTCGGCCAGTTGTTGGTTGACTGAGGAAGTTGCCCAGGAGCCAGTGTTGTGTCATTCCTTCCTCCAAGATCATCAAAGGAAATTTCCCTATAGGAGCTGCCTTGAGGCATAACAAGTGGCTCCTCAACTCCTTCCCTTCTCAGAGTATTCTGACTGGAGAGAAAACTGTCCCGGCCTCTCAGAGAAGGCGAGAGAGTTTCATGTGATCTCTCCCCAAAAATGCTTCCAACTGATGCCCTTATTTCAGGATTCCTCAATTGGTGAACTGGAGTTTGCAAAGACTGATCAATATATGAATTTGGTGGATCCGAATTCACATGAGCAGCTGATATCCCATCTACTCTTGAAGCCATGGCACTCGCTCTGTGACCAATTAATATTTGATGTATGTGGCGTTGTATCATACGTCTTCCTGATACAGTAGTGGCACCAGCTCCAGAAAATAGAGAAGCTGCCTGATTGATCACACCATTAAATCTTTGAGATGCTAGACTTCCAACTCCTCCAGTAAATGGTAGAGGAGAAGGGGCCATGTTAAGGTCCATATGTTCACCACCTCCGATGCCCGTCCTCTGATCAAACAAGGTAGGATCATGAAGGTGAGAACCTGAGGATCCAAGAGCCCCAAGTCTGCATCCCTCACAATACCAGTCCCCTTCAGGGACCTCCCTCCCAAGACCAACACAATAAGTGTGAGCAGGAGAATCACAGAGATCACAAAGGAGCATGAGACCATCATCTCCACCTTTGTGGCATTCCGTGCATATCACATTCTCATAAGGGTCAAGATAACCCCTTATTTCGTCCTCTGAAGGTTGATAGACCTATTATCACAAAAAAAAAAAACAAAGAGTCAGCACAATAACAAAGCTCAAAACTAAAGATGACTGAAACTAAAAAGGTTACGTATAAGCAATATTTTGAAGAGGATTCAGGGGTAATGAGGCACTCGTTAAATAGAGCTCTATTGCAATAGGGGAATACATGAGCTTTTCAATCGTTGGTGTTTCTAATTACTAACTGAAAACCAAGCATCAGTACAAGATAAATATGCATCATTAACAACAGCTACTCCAAAAAATTCACATTCACAAAGACTGTACCATCGCAAGAAAACATTTCTTAACAGGAGCCCCATAAGCAGTACTTACTAATTTTTTATCCAAAAGGATCAAAGAAAGTTGTTAAATACCTGATCACGTTCCTGTACTTGTATCACCACATCCCTTAGATCAACCCCTGCAGCTGATCTTGCTGGTTTAGTGATTGTCTTAAACCTCTGCTTGCATAGTGGACAGCGGGATTCCACTTTTGACCATTCCATGATGCAAGCAAAACAAAAATAATGGCTGCAACAGTCTAGTGTTCCTTGAACCCTTCTCTTATCTTCTTCAGAGAAACAAATTCCACAAATTTGTTTTATCACTTCCTCTACCTTTTGTTTACCTTTAATGCCGGAAGACTTTCTTTGTTGCGGCAACTGAACACCCTCTTCTGTTTTACTGGATGGAGCCACTCTCCTCATTTGCAAGTATCCACCTTTCGTACACCTCTCAGAGGAGGGTGAACTCCTTCTTGGAGGAGTGACAACCAGATTTTTACAAATTTCACTAGCTTCTCTCACCTGCTCTCTCTCTTCCTCAGACACAGTGTACTCAAAATCGGATGGCCCAGAACTCATGAAATCAGAATCCGATCTCACCATATATCTCCTCTTGCTTCTTCCCAAAGTCCTTCCCCTTTCTCCCATAACCCTGTTCATCCCTGCAAAATCATCATCATCCTCATCTTCATATTCAAGGCCGGCATTCATCCTCGTTCGTTTTATTTTCCTTCCATTCTTTCTAGTCAAATTTTTCGGAGCTGCTAACTTCTTTCTTCGTTTACAACCACTTTTAGTAACCTTTTTTCGCACATCACACCTACCCAACTTCTTAAACATCTCCAATTTACTCCTATTTCTCTTTTTCACAATATAATCCTCTTCATCAACCAAGCAATCATCTTCATCAGGGGTAAATTCCTCATCATCCTCATCACTTTCATTATTGGCATCATAATCCTCGTCCTCATCATCATCATCAGATTCCCCTTCTAGAGAAACCCTATTCCGCTTTCTCGAAGTTTTACCCTTACCCCCAGATTTCCTAGGACCAGATGAACCCCTTTTCATTTCTGACTTAAGCATCTCATCCCCTTCATCTTCCTCCTCCTCCTCCTCCTCCTCCACCTCATCCTCAAAGTCATCATCATTAACACCATCATCCTCATTCAAGACATCATCATTAAAAAATTCACCTTTACCATCCACAGATGCAGATCCAGCTAAATCCTCTAAGGCATTCTCAGATGCATCAGTCTGTTCATCCTCAGATGCATCGCTCTGTTCATCAGAAACTACATAGTCTTCATCCGAATCATCCGAACCCTCATCTCCCTTGACCCTTTTCTTAAGATTAGTCTTGGAACCGCCCTTTCCTCTCCTTACCATATGTTTCCAAATCCACGAGGTCCCAGTTTGGGAAAATAAATTAAACCCGAAGACCTAGCAGATAAATGTACAAAGTTAACCAAATTTGAGCAATTCAACGAACAAAACAGAAACAGACGGAGCTCAGAGTTAACTGTTGGAAAGTATCTAATCTCTTGCTGCATCTCTACTCAAAAACATAAGCATAACTCTATTCATCATGAAGGCACATCCATCACCTAAATTTTCAGCACATCCAATTGAATTCGGAGGCAAATAACAGCAGAAATCCAAAATTCGACAACTTCAAGATAAAGCAATTGACTGCAGGGCGAAACCTTCTCGGAAGAAGCTCAATAAAAGACCAACCAAACCAAACACCTAACCTCCCACTAAACAAGAAACGAATCCGAACCCAGCCAGAGACGGGACACACACACACACACACACACAGGCGTGGAAACCATTGTGCTAATCAGCTGAATCTGGGTATTGAATAACCGACCAAAATACAAGAATGGCCCAAACGGGTCCGTCGATAGGATCCAATCTCGTCACGCAGACCTTCAATTGCAGTCACAGAGGGAGAGAATTACCTGATAGGGGGCTGAAGAAGAAGAGAACAAAGAACCAAGGAACAAGAGGAGGAATTGCTTTCTCTCTCTCGCTCTGTCTTATTTTCGGTATTTGTCTACAATTTTATTACCAATTGCAAAACAATTTATCAAAATAATTACTAGAAATAAAAAAAAATTGAGAAATGGTAAAGGCGTCGAGCGCGTACCGCAGCACACAGCTTCCTCCTGTCTTCGTCTCCTGCCAAATTTACCCAAATGCCCCTATTTCGCTCTTTACAGAGCAGGTCATCAGTTGTGCCCGCACGCGATCCAGTGCGGGTGACCAGAGTTGCCGGCGCTCGCGTAGAGGTCCCTGGACCATCCGATGCTGCGATCAGAAACGTTTTCAAGCTTGATGGGCCCGGTCGAAGATTTTAGCCCATTGGGCAAGTTATGAGCCCAATTAGTATTTCAAACTGGCCCATAACAGTAGCCGGCTAATAACCATCCAATTATTCCATGGGCCTAGGAAGATAGTCGGTTCCGAGATGGGCCTGAGTAGCTTACGGGACCATCGGCCCATCAAGGAAAACAATGTGATCACAAAAATAGGATTCCCGACGCAATTTAGAGTCTCTGGTCTTGATCTTTCATGACAGCATGACAAGGGCATCCTGCACCGGTCCAAGCACCGAACCGAACCGAACCGAACCTCTTCTCGAATACCGAAAGGAGCAACGTTTAACTGAAATATCGAACCATTAATCGGTGAATATCAAATTAGAAATTAATTCAACTCGTTAAGCGTGACTAGTGGGGCCTGGGCCGGCAGCGGACAGCCTTTCACGCCGGCGAACTGATTCATGCCGCCGGCTAACTGGACCTGATGGGGCCCACAAGACAGAGCTCCATGCGGGGGCCCCTTGGCTCGCGCCGGACCATCTCCCCTACCTGGCGCGTTTATTCATATTTTCAAGTCGAGCGAAAAAATTAAATTAAAAACTAAATTGAAAAGTCAACCAAGTTGACGGGCTTGCGAGGTTCAGGTCCGGACCACATCTTTGAAACTGGCCTTGGGGTTTGGAGGGAACGGCCGTTTGAATTCGTTTGCTCTCTGACTCTTTCTAAATTCAACCCTCCGCATTTAATTGACCTAACGCAGATATTTTATATATATATAGAGAGAGAGAGAGAGAGAGAGTCCTCTACCATGGGAGGCTGAACTTAATTCAATCACGTGTAAATTTTGTGAAAGAAATTGTAAAAATAAAAAAATAAAAATTCATTATTTGATATTAAAAAAAAAGGAGGAGAAAATAAATAATGGTTTAAAATTAGTTGTATGAGGGAGTGATTAGGCTGTACGCGAAAATACAAACCGTCAACGGCCCGCGCGCGGGAGGTCCGGAGCCAGGTTCGGGCGTCTGCCTCTTCTCCACCATTTAGAGAACGATTACAGAGCAAGAAAAAGAAAGAAAGAAAGAAACAGAGCAACAGAGAGGAGGAGGAGGAGAGAGCTTTTTTGTTCCTGAAATCTCACATGCACCCTCTTTCTCTCTCTCCTCTGTCTCCCTCCTTTCACTTTCATCTTCGTCGGATCCCCGTCCCTTTGATTCACAGCTTACAGTCGTAGGTTTCTTCATTTCGAGATCCGATTCTGCATGCTTGAGGTGGTTGAGTTCGGGTTTGTCCTCTGTTTCGTCGGTTCTGTTTGAGGCGTTGCCTGGGCATTTTTTAAGAAAAAAGATTGTGACCCAGGAGGGTTCAAATGGGCAGGGCCTGAATTCTGAATTTCGGTAGAATTTGCGGCTTACGTTAAGGAATGGCAACGGAGCAAGTCCTGGCATTCTCGTTGGAGTCAATGGTGGAGGACGTTCTTCAGCAGCAGGGGACAAGATTGAGCGATCGTGACTTGGCCTCGCGGAAAGCTGAGGAAGCATGTAAGTAACCATTTCCAGCCTTCTTAAGCTTCGTTTCTTTGTCTGATTTCTCAACCAATGAAGATTGTTCACGAAATCCGACACATGGTCGGTTGTTAGAAGCTCTTGGGGATCTCGGTGCAGGACGTATCCCTTTAAATTGTTCGTACAAAGATGGATTTACCGATGATTATTTTTAGAAAGATCACTTAAAGCGTGGAAAACAATGGCGATACTTTTGGAACTACTTACTACGTGTATATCTCGATTGTTGATATTGGGATTGCAGTAACTGACGGTGGGTTCTTTAGACGATGAAATGGAGCGGAGCCTAATAAAAACTGTCTGGCTCATTAGCATTGCATTGTTTCATGCTGAGCCCTTTGACTTTTCATTCTAGCATCTAGCAGAATAGCTATCAATGAAATGAGTTTTTGCAGCCGCAAGAAGGTATGAAGCTGCTGGGTGGCTGAGGAAGACCGTAGGAGTTGTTGGGGGTAAAGATCTGCCTGCTGAGCCATCTGAAGAGGAATTTAGACTTGGGTTACGGAGCGGTATAATCCTCTGCAATGTGCTCAACAAGGTTCTTCCAGAGTCTGTGCCAAAAGTACGCTGCACCTCGCAATCCTAGTGGGGACGTAATGTAATTGTGGTGCAAATATGTCATTTTCATGATTTTATGGCTGATTTTGCATTTAGGTGGTTGAGGGTCCTTCTGATTCTGTTGTTATACCCGATGGGGCAGCTCTCTCAGTATACCAGCACTTCGAAAATGTCAGGAACTTCCTTGTTGCCGTGGAAGAAATGGGGCTCCCGACATTTGAAGCTTCTGACCTGGAGAAGGTATTCTTCTTTTCCCGATAATGAGGTTGATTAAATCAAATGATTTCCATATGTCAAACAACTTACAGGGAGGGAAATCGGCGAGGATTGTGAACTGTGTTCTCGCCCTCAAAGCCTACAGTGACTGGAAAAAAGGTGGCGGGACTGGATCATGGAAATTGGGTGCAAATTCGAAACCAGCCACTTCCGGAAAACATTTTGTGCGCAAGAATTCTGAGCCATTCATGAATTCATTCTCATGGACCTCTTCAGCAAGTGAACAATGTTCCCATGAAGACCTCAGTCAAGGCCTTAGTGAAGCAGTTACTGAGCTTGTCTTTTCTGAGTTTTCTTGTTGTTTCTTTCAATCTTCTGTTGAGGCATCGTGCAACAAATTCTTGCAACTGTAATTTGCAGGTGGCATCAGGTTCACTTAACATGTTAGTCCGTCAGATACTCTCTGACAAAAAACAAGAAGATGTCCCAATTGTAAGTGCTCTTTGCCAGTCTATTCCCATGCACATAATTGTCAGATCACTCTCCCACATATTGCCATTGATGGAAGCAAGAAAAGGTTGACGAATGAATCATTCTATTACCTTTTCAGATTGTGGAGTCGATGCTTAGTAAAGTCATGGAGGAGTTTGAATGTCGTCTTGCAAACCATAGTGAATTGGTATGTGGGCACATGACCACTTTTCTGACATGATGACCTTTTGAATGTGAATAGATTCTCCAAAATAAGGGCTCTTTGCTCTTTTAATTAGACTTCCTGCGATAACTGTTCCTGATTATGGCTCATCAGATGAAAGCAGAACAGGAAGATTCGACCTTCTGTGCAGACAAGCCTCTTTCAACAGCAAGTTCATCTGAAGATTTGAAGGTACTCCGAAAGATCAAAACATTGGACGACTACAGGCACACATCAAATTTCCATGAAGGAAATTGACATATTAAGTTATACTGAAGCTTTATTTGAATGACTTAATTTTATCTACTGATGGCATTATAGAAAGAAGAAGAGGGAGAAAAGGCTGCAGTGGAAATCAAAGAGGAGCACCAAGAACAGAAGTTTGATCATGACGATCAATTGATGGGTCAAATCTTGAAGCATCAGAGCTTTGTCGAACAACAAAAGAAACATATTGAGGTCACTGTGACCAGATCACATGACTTGAGAAGGTCTTAGAGTCTCCTTTGCTTTTATAACAGATTATGTCTTTTTGTAATCTGCAGGAGCTGAAGCAGACACTATATGCAACAAAGTCACAAATGCAGTTGTTGCAAGTGAAGTACCAGGAGGATTTTGGCAACATAGGTAAATTCAAAATCTGTTGACTCTATTGGTGAGTTGCAGTAGCTGTACAATCTTCCTTTCTTATTCCAACTTTCACAAACAGGTAAACAAATGCACGGGCTAGCTCATGCCACTTCAGGATACCAAAAGGTTCTTGAGGAAAATCGTCGGTTGTACAATCAGGTTCAGGATCTGAAAGGTAGTTCTCGTCAGGATTTTAGTTCTCTCATCAGAATCTTGATCAGCTCAGGTCTTTGGGAATATATTTGAGGCATTTAATATGAAGCATGAGTTCTTCTTGTTGATAGGAAATATTCGTGTGTACTGTCGAGTGAGACCGTTTCTTCCCGGTCAACCAAATAATATTAGTACTGTTAGCCACATAGACGATGGAAGTATTACCATCCTAAACTCTTCAAAATATGGGAAGGAGGGAAGGAAATCATTTACCTTCAACAAAGTCTTCGGCCCCAATGCAACCCAAGGTAAATTTTTGTTTAGGCCATACATGCAATTGCCAACAACATCAGCTTGGTCGCTGATCTTACTGTGCAATAACCTGGTGTCTCTTTTGCAGCGGAAGTATTTTCAGACACGCAACCCCTTGTGCGATCTGTTCTTGACGGTTACAATGTCTGTATATTCGCTTATGGCCAAACAGGATCAGGAAAAACACACACAATGGTGAGGTTGACATTGAATTCTGTTAAGCCTTTTGCTTTATTGGTTGTTTCTTCCTATGGTATTTGGTTTATCTCTCATTTCATTTGGTTTTTTCTTTCAGTCAGGACCCAAGGAACTCACGGAGGAAGGCATGGGCGTGAACTACAGGGCGCTGAATGATCTGTTTTTTCTCTCAAAACAGAGAAAAGATACTATTTGCTACGACATTCGTGTTCAGATGATTGAGATTTACAATGAACAAGTTAGGGACCTCCTTACAACCGATGGCTCGAATAAAAGACTTGAAATTCGTAACAGTTCCATTAATGGAATTAATGTGCCAGAGGCAAATCTTGTTCCAGTTTCATCAACATCTGATGTCATTCAGTTGATGAACCTCGGTCAACGTAATCGTGCAGTCAGTGCAACAGCTCTCAATGATCGAAGCAGCCGCTCACATAGGTAAACTAAATGTTTATTGTTGGAAACTAAATGAGCCACTTGGTTTGATTGTAGGTAACTAAACGTTTATTGTTGGCAGCTGCCTGACTGTTCATGTTCAAGGCAAAGATCTGACATCGGGAACTGTCCTTCGAGGCTCCATGCATCTGGTCGATTTGGCAGGAAGTGAAAGAGTTGATAAGTCAGAAGTGGTTGGAGATAGACTAAAGGAAGCAGTGCATATTAACAAATCGCTTTCTGCTTTAGGTGATGTTATCTCATCCCTCGCCCAAAAGAACTCGCACGTTCCTTACCGGAACAGCAAGCTAACTCAGTTGCTTCAAGATTCACTTGGTAAGGATGACTCTTGCCCCTTTAAGATCCCAATCATTCTCTTTAGTCAACTCTTTTGGTATAATTGGTCTTTGTTGCCACTAGGAGGGCAAGCCAAGACTCTCATGTTTGTGCACATTAGCCCCGAACCTAATGCTCTTGGAGAGACAATTAGTACACTCAAATTTGCTGAACGGGTTTCCTCTGTTGAACTTGGTGCTGCCCGAGTAAATAAAGATGTTTCATATGTGAAAGAACTGAAAGAGCAGATAGTAAGTCTTAAGGCTGCCCTAGCAAGGAAGGATGCAGAAGGAGAGCAACAGTCCCGATCGAGCAGCCCTGAAAGATTAGGATTAAAGTCTGCTGGGTCGTCTTGTTCCAATCTTAGCTGGCCAAGCTTGGTGAACATGACCCCCAATCACAGGCTGCCCACTGAGGATGTTGCTGAGGTAGAGGTAGTGGTACACAGTACATATTCTGCAGATTTTATAAAAAATTGATAGTCCATAGTAAGTTCCAAATGGATGGCTGGTAATATGCAGGTCCAGAACAAATCTATATCCCAGCTGAAAAGACGAAGCTTCGATCTCCAAGACTTGCTGGCCAACTCACCTCCATGGCCACCAGTCAGTAGCCCTGGATTGATTGGGAAGGAAGATGACAAGGAATCAGTACCTGGTGAATGGATCGATAAGGTTATGGTGAAGGGTGTAGTAAGTCAGGAAGAAACTGCGCTGGTAACATGGGAGATTGGCGACAACAAAAATGAGCCTCCTCGGATGTTCTACAATGGTTTCATCCCTGACGATCCGAAGATATATCCTGAAAATCATCATCAGGATGCTCAGAGGAACAGATATGACGTTGTTGCCGATTACACATCTGACGACCTTGATGCAGCAACAAGCGATTCCTCAGAAGCAGATCTGCTGTGGCAAAGTAATGCTCCCAAGGTTTCCAAGAGTGGGTTAGGTCCGAAGAACGCTAAGAAACCTCAACTGAAGTCAGCTAAGAGCGCGGAAACAAGGTAATCATCACGACATTCCTAAGTAGATACAGCTCGACGGTACAGAACTTTGCATCCGTCTTCTCCAATTGTAATCCTATCCCCTTCAGCTTGGATGCGACTTGTCGCTGCTTAAATTTGTTTCCTCTTCATACTTTGGTTCTCATGAATTTCAGTCGGGTAGTCACTAGCAACACTGACTTTCTCATGTGTTTTGTAACCAGGAGCATGATTCCGACGCTAATCCCAAACCCATCAAAGAAGACACCCAGCGGGGTCAGCCCACCGACAAACAGACCGAGGTCAACAGGATCACAGGACGGGAGGCGGAGAAATGTGGGCGGGAAGTAGGAAGTTGCCTGCCCAGAGCTGCATGCTACAGGCGGCGACAGCCTTCGGCGAAGCAGCTCCAAGATTTTCCTTGGTGCACTTACTGATGGGGATTGAGGGGGAGAGTTTGCTGACGTGGATGAGGGGCAACATTCTAGTCGCCTGTTCTCTGTTTCCATTCCTGTATACTACTTATGTCTCTGTCCGTTCCATCTGTTCCACACTTCGAAAAGAAACAGAGAAGCGAGAGGAGGAGGGGGGAGAACACTCGCATGGAAAGTTCATAGATTGAATGAAAGAGTTACTCCTGATTCTACTTCGGGTCGATGCCTTTTGCTCTTCCCCATCTTGCGCCTTACTCGACGAATTCACCTGAATTCCGGGGTGCATGAAACTTGCTAGTACATCGTTTTACTGCCCAGCATCAATGCCTTCCCAGCACATGCTACACACAATGCGAGAGTGGGAAACGACAGTACGGATTCTGAGTTTTGGTTCCAGTTCCTCTCTCAATCCACTGATACTGAAACATCGGAAGCTAGTAGTCCGAGCAAAATTTCTCGACGCTTGGACGCTATCATTGCTGATGTTGGTCGGTCCTATTGATAGAATTGGACCCGTGCAAACGTCTTCAGGGCCAGGGGGAAATGAGGTAATGCTACACTTCTAACTTTTAGGAGAATTACAAAGGACCAGTCACAACTGGACTCTCCTGTTGTGTTGGCCCTCAATCAATGGATTTTGTCTGGTGGAAGTACATTGACAATTTAATTAATTCTCATTTCTTCAAAAAGAGTACAATATTTTCCCCAAGATTCCTAAATCTTACAACTATATCTGAAAATAATCCTCAGATGACCCCCTCAACCATATGCCGAGAGGCCAAGTAATTGAACTAAACTGGCAAAAGGACAGTTCGACCAGGTGCAATAACAAGAGATTCATAGATAATCTTTGCAAAGATGACGTTTAGCTCCTCCTTCTTTGACAGAACCAGCACATCCAAACTGATCTTCACCTAAAACAAACCATCCCCTGCCAAAGGAAGATGGCATTAATAACATAATAATAGCATTGACAAACGAAAGATATGGATGGTGAGAGGGAGCTCCAGCACGAATAGTAGAACGTGTAGGCATGAGAAAAGAACTCACTCAGATCTTCAAAAGAGATTTTGCTTGCACTTTCTCCACTTTTTATCAGGCGAATCTTGCCTGCAAAATTATTAAGAATACATAAAATGCTTATCAAGCCAGCAGGTTTATCATTTACCAAACATTTGACGGAACTACAAGGCAAATAACTCACCATCTTCTCAGAGATGGAGAATTGTCATCAGAAAACACGTTGGAATGGCAGAATAATGGACTTGTATGTCCTTTTCCTTAGAAGAAAAAGATGCCTTGAAAGTTAAAAGAGAGCAAGAAACACATACCATCCCGACGAATACAGATCTCTGGGATATTTTTAACTTGACCGGTGATGCTGTCATTGTAAACTCGGGTTTCAATATCACCCTCAACATAAACTGGAGAACTGCACATTAAACACATGCATGAGAGAAATAAGAGAGAGACAGGATCAGAGGTAAAGAAGTTCCCCCATTGAAATGCAGGTACACACTTCTTAGTAAGTTGTTGTACTGCATAAGCTCCAAGGGGTTCATTGTGCACGGCAATTCGATGCCACTGGGCAGGTTTTGGCAAATCTTTTGCTCCAACAGTCCTTTGGTCAAATAAGCCTCCTGTTCCAACGGTAAAGATAGTCACAGTACGGCCATTCCTCAAAATCTTCTGTACAGGTGCTAGCCCAACTTTTCCACAGATAATCGCCTGCAGGAAAAACAATGCAAGTAAGCTGAAATACTGCATCTTTATGTGGCCAATTCACTGTTTAAACACAACTTTTGGCATCATTATTACTTCCTTCTATGAGTTAATCATGGTTAGATAAAGAACAGGCCTTTCCATTTTGGTTTTTCTAAGCCATTAGGAGTTAGGACATAATAACCCCGAATTCAAATCCTTTCAACAGGTTGAGGCCAACCCATAAATAGAGAAAAACGAAGTGAAACCAAGCTGTAGTATCTATCGATAAGACTTACCTTGTGAACACCACGATAACCCCACCCTCTTCTAGGATCCACACCCTGAGGGGTCAATTCAGGCTTCTCCGCAAGAATTTCATCGTAGTCTTCTTCTACCTCCCCATCACCATCGTCAAGCTTGACATCGTCATTGTCAGAGCCATTCGAAAATGTTGAGTAACTCCACCGGGAGGTATTCGGAGCTGACATAGCTACAGATGCCAGAAGAATAGGTCCAAATTAGCTCACTGAGACATTTAATGGCACGACAGGTGTTCGATGAAAAACCTCCGTAAGAGGACTTCGATCATTGTAGGTTTCACCAGCCAAATTGGACGATTCCATAAAAGAAAAAGATCATTTAAACTATATAAAAAATGCTCATCATATCGAATCGGTGAATGCCTGTAATCCCTAATGAATTAGACATCAAAGAAGAACACGAATCAGGAGAGAGAGAGAGAGAGAGAGAGAGAGAGAGAGGAGTGTATCGGCAGAGGAAAGAGGAGACCTAATGATGAAGACGGCAAGGGAGAAGAGAGACGTAGGTAGCGAGCAAGTCGGATGGCCGCTGAGCCCATTTTCGGTCGACGTCGAGCAGCTGAGAAAAGGAGTTCGCGGGTAGAAGAAGGGTTTAAGCCTAGTAGCCGAGCTCAGAGCTTAGCTGAGTCTGACTTCCAATGTAGGCGCGGGGCGACCGGTTCAGTTCGGTCTGGTTCGATATTCGATTATCTTACGACACTTAAATTTATCTGACATTCAAAGTGCAGCGAACAAGCCTAGTGCGAGCTACCTCATCCGAACCATTTAACGAATTCAAATGGTGGCCCCTCGCGCTCTTAGTCACCGTCAGCACGTGATTCTAATTTCCGATTCGTTTATGCTCGACGACTTCACGGGAAAACCGAGATCCCAACTGAAGCAGAGCAAGAGCAAGGGCGAGGATGAGGGGAAGAACTATAGAGCTGCAATGGAAATAATCATTTGTCTTCACTGGTAACTCGAGATCCATCTTGACTTAACATCCGTTGGAGGAAGACAACAGATCTCCACTTAGGGCAGAAGACAAAATTCATTCAAAAAAATAAAATTGATTATATCAGACAAAAACCATACGGTAAGTAACCTCTTCGATCCGCCGCGAGAACGCCCATGTCAGCTCTTCATAAACAGTTCAGCGCATTACCAGCAGCTTTTAAATGATCTCGTATTATTATCCTCACTGAATTATGATCCAAAACTTCACCGCTCCCCACCTGGTGGAATCCTAGACGACGACCAACTTGACCTAGAGGAGCTGCCCCCAAAGGACGGCCTGCGGTCATCACCACTGCGCCATCGGTCACCGCCCTGGGGAGGGCGATCGTTGTGCCTGCCACTCCCCCAACGATCAGGCTCTGGCAGTGGAGCTGTGCTCTCCCCACCGCCCTGCCGGAACTTAGGCACGTACTTGCCTGGGGTGGGAGCAGCTGCAGCCGCAGGAGTGGCAGCGGCGGCCTCCACAGGCTCCAATGGACGAGCCCCAGTGGGTGGCTCGAAAGGCCGGTGAGGCTCAGCTGCCCTTCCCAAAAGAGCCTCTTTCTGCAGCCTCGCCTTTTCTTCGAGCTCCCTTTCTCTCTGCCTCTGCTTCTCAGCAATCTCATCCAGCTTGGCCTTCCTTTCTGCCTCTTCCTTCTTCCGCCTCTCTTCCTCTGCAGCAGTCAGATATAGAACATACATAAACAATGAGCTCTCACATATTCACAGAATTGTGGGATGGGAAGGCAAGCATAGGAAGAGATGGTATTCTGAGCGTGTATACCTTCACGCCTGCGAGCTTCAGCCTCTAATGCCTCCCTCTCACGCCTCTTCTGATCTTCAATCAAGAAGAACTTGCGCTTTCGCAGGATTTCCCTCTCCAGTTCACGAGCTTCGAGCTCTTGCCTGATTTGCTCCTCTCTCTGAGCTCTTAATCTATCATGCTCTGATTGCCTACGCATCATGACTCTTTCCTGGAATATCACCTGCAACAAGTGATGGAAGAAACAAAAATCTTACTTCAAGATATGATTTTTATACGGCGTCAATACATTATATCAAGCATCTGGTCTCAAAGGATGAATGATATGGTTAGAATTTAATTCACCAATGCTCGAAAGCAGAAATACACTCTGCTCAAAAAAGGAATGAGCAAATATTTATTTATAAACCTAGAAAAGTCTCGAAGATAATGATATAAGTCCACTATAGGTATCAGTAGGCCCAGACCTTGTTATCTGCCATGCGAGCAAGTCTGTTCTTTTCCTTGAGGTCCCCATCATGGCGCTGTCTACTGAGCTCCACTTCCAGCTGTAACATCACACAACCATGGATAAAGTCAACAGAAACCCATGATAACAGGCTATACTATAATTGGATTTCGTAAAGTTACTGTCCATGCCATCTATATAGGGTTATTGATACACATCTCAGTACTCACTATCCTTTGCAAGATCTTATCCATGAAACTGGCACTAGAGACAGTGAGGTATATGCAAGAAAGGGAACTACCTGTTGCTCACGTTCGTGATGCATCTTCTCCTCCACCAATAGCTGTCGAAAAGCAGCACCAATTAAAGGAGCTGACTCTTCTCTCTTCGCTCTCTCCAAGTAATCCATAGTTTTAGCCAATTTTTGCAGCTTCTTTTCCATCTCCTGACGCTCCCTCAATTGCTCAGTCCTAGCAAGCTCCATTACTGTTTGTTTAGTCACTTTCTCCTAAGAAACATGCAATGATGTTTAGGACACCCCGTCAACTCACTCTTTCATGCTCATATAGCAGATAAACAAATAAACCAAAATTCATGTTCAACTCACTCCTTCAAGGATAGGTTTCTTTCCCTTCTTTTTCCCTCTAACAGCTTCCTGAAGTAGAGCTTGTGCTTCTTGGAGTTCTTGTTCTTCTATTTCCCTAAGTATCCTCTGGTTCTTCCTTTGCTCATACTCAGAGGCAAGTCTCTTTTGCTCCGCCTGTTCAGTTATCTTTTGCATTCTCAGTCTCCTAGACTCCTCCTCCCGTTCCTTTATGAAATTCAAAAGATATGCATAGATTAATCTACATTTATCCAAAATAACTAACAAAAAGAGAGCACAAACTACTCAATGTGTACCATTTCCAATAGCTGCCTTTCATGCTCCTCTTTACGTTTCTCAATAACAGACTTCCTAGCAAGGAGTCTCTTGTGTTCCCTGTCAATGGTCTCAGCAAGGCCTGGCAAAATTTCACCAAGTTTTGCCCCCTTCTTCCTAGGGGGATATGTCATTGCTCTTGCTCTACTTAACTTTTCTGCAAGAATCACAAGGTGATCTCTCAGGACATCTGACTCAAGACCCTGGCAGAAGTGAACAAGGAAAATTCAATCAATATAAAGATCACAAAATCAAATATCTCTCAGGTCAAATCACCCATGCAAGTGAAATGAGAAGATGCTCAACACTGAAGGTTTCAAACACTAACCTGATCACCAAACTGAACAACACCTTTGGCATGGTCAATTTTCAATGCCAAAAACTTGTGCTTCACTGCATCCACAGTTATCTTCTCCACATCTAATAAATTGAAAAATGGGACCATCTGAACGAAACTCTCAATTTTTATTGTCTGGTAAACCTGAGACACCTGAAGAATGGAGCAGAAAGCAAAAGAGAAAAAATTGTAAACGCCCTTTGCCCTTTGATTTCTAAATGAATAAAATAAGTTGCAAGAGTATTTCGATCATGCTAATAGATAATAAGCAAGGAAAGATAAAGCACCTGCTGAAGCAACCTCAAGGTGGCAATTTTCTTCAAGGGAGGAACATATTGGGACAGCTGAACCTCTGGGACGGAAGAAGCCGATGCAAGCTTACCCCCGAGTTTAGAAATTTTGGTTAGTAAAGGCTGAACATCAGTGGCAAGATCCAAAGGCGAGAACTCATGTTCCAGAAGATGATAAAGATCTTTCACTTCCTGAATTGCACAGTTCAGTACACCTTTTGCTACCTGTATGGTCAGTGCACAAAAGTACTAAAGAACCAGTTGATGCATCAATGACATAAAAATGATCAGAAGCCCACTGCAAAGACCAATGCAGCAAGGTATCTAGTTTAGGATTATGTTTTCTCACCAGTTCAGAAAGAAGAGATGACCGAGAAAGCTGGAGAAGAAACCAGAAAGCCAGATTAGTAATTAACAACTGAAGAATTCACCACAATCCAAAAAAAAGAAAAAAAGAGATCCAGTTACCATTTCTCTACTCTCTACTTTAGGGTCCACATGGAACCCAATAAGGTCCGCCATCCTCAGATTACGCTCTTTCTTGTTCTCTAGTTCTAAATGAGATGCTCTACGAGAATGCTCATAAGGGGCCACAGAAAGGGCAGCCAAAACAACAGATGATGCAATCAATTGCAAGTCCTTTTGGCTCAAGTTCTTGTTAAAGCTTTTTTGAAGATTAAAGAGCTTAAACCAGGCACAAGAATGATATAGGTGGCCGGATGAGACCCAGAAAATCTCAGTCAACTTTGCATAATAAACCACCATAAGGGATGCCTTGGGTGTTTTCTTGACCATGCACATTAAACCATAGATATCCTCAACTGAACGAAAAGCTTCCTGAAGGAAAGAAAACAACAACATTTCTCAAGTACAGCAGATGGAGAAATCGAACCAACAAAAAGTTTAGTGTGAAAAATAAAAGTTTGCACTTGTCAGAGACCTGCCATAGCTCAAGTTTGGTAGCAATCTTCAACTGTTCAAATCTTGTGTCAAGATACAGCTGCAGACTTTCTGGAGCAGATAAGTCAGGTCGGTCTCTTTGATCCCGGTACTTATTGAGATTAGCCAAATGATTTCTAATAATTTCACACAGCCTGCGGAACTCAGTCGTCCTTCCGTACTGCTTGCAGAATTGATATGCCCGATGTGCAGTCATCTGCACATAATAACAATAATTTTCAAGGATCAAAGCAATTAGAGGCACCACTAAAAGATTAACCCAGTAAAATCGCAGAATCAAAATTGTTTATCGAAGTATTGAAATCTAAAACATTGAGATTATCAATCAATCATGTGCAATTCTTGTCTTTGAAAAGGTAAATGTCTTCATTAACCACACCAAGAACAAAAATGAAGCACTCATAAAGAAGTGAGTGACAACATATATCATCTTATTAAATATAAAAGAAAGGCCTACGACATAGCATATAACATCATGAACATCATGTTGAACATTTTTATGCAAATCTCCATGCTATTGTCCCCAAAAAAGGGCAGGTAGTGCACAGACATCCCAAATAGTAGCCCACAAAAGACATATGACTGACAATTTATTCCAACAGATTAAGATTTATTTCGAGCACTGAGAAAAATGTGTCAGCATGTTTGTCATTATTGAATAATAGACGTCTTGTCAAGGGATGAAACAAAAATAGTTCATATAATCAACCACTTCCAAAATCCATGCACATTTTTTAATGAGTGCACTAACACTTTGATCCCCGAATTTGTTAAGCGCTAACACTTGAGGACCTGAATTTTAAGTTTTGACAATTTAGTGCAAACATTTGTGTTCCATCTAACACTTATGTCCTTCCGTTAAATCCTTCAACGGAAAGATGACATGGTGGGTCCTCAAGTGTTAGCACTTGACAAATTTGGGGACCAAAGTGCAGTCTACTCCTTTTTAATACAGATCAAATTGCAGAACTTTTGTTACTCATAAACCAAATGTAAAATGGAGCCAAGCTTTTTGCAAGGATAGGCACAGATATAACGCTAATTCAGAACAAGAGCAGGGACTTGAATAGAATGTCCAAGTTCAATTAACATCTCATGCCCTAACATGGTAAAACATACATCAAAGTAATCTAAAAATGCCAATCACCCGACAGTATCATAATGTCAGAGTTTAGACAAGAATTACCGCATAAAGAGCCTCCAACCTCGAGTTGTTCCTCAATATCTCAAGAACTGTCCTGTAGGTTTCCCACAAAAACTTGAACCAAGGAGTAACAAGTTCCCGATCAGACCTATTCTTTCCTTTCTCTCCGCTGACATAACTCAACATCAAATCCTCTGGTCGTTTATCTGCTTCAAGGTCATCAACATTGAGAGCTTCTTCCAAGGCCTCAGCCTTACTGCGAGCCTGCTCTACTTTCTCCGCAGAGAGATGCATGAAATGCTTGATCACTTCTTCCAGAGATGTAACATTCACTTGCTGACATACACTTCGATATTGAATCAGGCCATCTTTGGCAAACCTTCCCCTTCTCATGTCAACACAAAGCTCGATGTACTTAAACATGATCCTCTCAAGAGTCTTCTGCCATGCCCTCGACCTCTTTGAGGTGATAAGATCATGAAGTGCTTGCAAAGCATCTTGCTTTTGTCCAACATTTATCAATTCTGCATCCGTACAACACTTCCAATCAGTTCAGGCCCACGATGGAATGAGATTAACATGCAAAATAAATCTCAAGAAATAAGATTGTTGCTTAATGCAAAGAATCAGAGAAGGAATGCTTAAGTGGCCGAAAAGGGTAATAAATTACGAGAGTTCACAAAGCTCACCATCAGCTCGCTTCAATGCATTCTCAGGTTTCACGAACGTAGACATGCTTCAACTTAGCCAGAAGCCTGGACAAAGAAAAATTATTGCACACGCATGACAAAGCCATGTCAGAGAATTTAAGACGGTGGGAAAACCATAGATTGATACATTTTCCAAGCAGACTATTGCCGTCTCCCAATGTCCACGAGGAGAAGCATAATTGCGTCTCCTCGTCACTAAGCCGGATCCAGCAGTCATGCAGCTCACTCGAAATATCCATGAATCGGATCCGAATAAGATGTGGAAATGTATCTCCCTTATCCGCTAAAACAGGCAGCTCAGACCTCCTCTGAGGTCGAGAAACGGATCTTTCAGCTGAGGACGCAATCGAAGGAAATACGAACAGAGAACCAATCGGAGACTCCAGCTCGCACCAAATCAGCAGAACAAGAAGAAGAAGAGAGAGAAGATTCATTGGTACAAATGTAAGAGAGAGGGAAGGTGAAGATCAGAGACAGTGGAAGCGCACCGTAGGAGGCGAGAGAAATGGTGACCGCTGTCGGCTCTCGAGGATGGCTCTCCTGCTCTCCCCTCCTGCACCGCACCGCCAAACAGACAACCGAAATATAGCAACACCAGGGTTTTAGCCTTTGGCTTTAGCTTTAGCTTCAGCTTCTCGTTCTCCTGTGCTGCTCAGAATTTTGTCATTTCTATTTATTTTATTTCAATGTGCCTGAAAATAATAAAAGGGAAAAAAAAAAAGGAGAAAATTTATTGATCTCGAAGTTGGGCCGACCGTACGGGCCGCTCCTTACTGGAGGCCCATAGCAAATTCGGGACAAATCAGTCATTTCATTGAGGAATTTGGAGGTGATGATAATAAGAACGCATATATATACATACATATATCTGCTGATATGAACGACATCCCAAGAGACACTTTATACGGCAAGGCTGAGTCATATATCACTCTGGTGTGATCTGATGGGCTTGCTTATAAGTCACATTCGATTGATCAGAAAGATCTGTTGGGCTTAGGTAATCTTCAAATGCACAAGTGGGAAAGATAGGCCGCCTTCGACCGTTCCATATTACTTCAGCTGACGCACACAGTCGAGTATGAAGACACCCGAGAGACCCGCGGAGCAGTCTATGCCTTCAGTGAGCCTGTTGGCTCCCGCAACCATCGTCCTTCTCTTCCTTCTTCATCAGCTCCTCCTCGGCCCTGCCGGCATTGGCTCCTGGGGCTCGAGCTTGCAATGGCATGCTTCCTTCGGTGGTCCCTGCTCGTTCTTTCGGCTCTACGAGAGGCTAGTCCTCCTCCTATCCCTGTCTAGCCTATCACGTTTCCTTTCTTCATCTCCCTCACCGGCGTAGCCTATTTGATCTCCAGGTGGTAGTAGTCTCTATCCCGATCCTTATCCCTTTCTCAGTCTCACTCTCGGTCTCGTCCTTACTCCATGTTTGCGATCATAATCCCTGTCATAGCACTGCCGCTTGTCATAATCCTGATCCCTAAAAGGAGAGAAGGAGTAACTTCAGCCAAAACAGCAAGATAACCGTTAAGAAAGCTACTTGCTCAAGATTATGAATCCACACATTTCATTTCAACTCACCGGTTGAAAGTGTAAAATCACAAGCAAAGAGAAGACCAGAATTAGGATATTAGAGACTGCATGAAGATATGCATAAGAAACTTGTCGCACGCAGAGAAGATTACTCCTGAAGTAAGAGAACATGAAAGCGCAAGAAATGGGGTTCCTGAGAGACCCGTACGTCAGTGTTGGTTAGATTTTCTTTCCCGTTAATCTGGCATGTGACAGTTAAACTAAGCTGTCTGATCCATCATACTTCTCCCTGCACACTGCCAGCGCAGAGAAACCTGGCAGGATCATAGGATATCCATGTAGGAAGCTGCTTCGAATTCCACAGGTGGAATTGAGGTCCACCAGAGACGCATAAGTGTTTTTTCTTTTTTAATTTAAGTGAAGGTCGGTTGAAAATGAAGTAGTAACAAGAACAGCTTCCATGCTATCGACATTTGACTTGGAATACTCATCACAGAGTCGGTGCTAGCATGCGAAATCTATTAACATAACACAACATGATTCCCTGTAGTCAACTGTCAACAGTCAAAACTACATGAACCTCGGAATCTATCTTTTACATTCTCGATCACGCTTATCAGAAATACATCCACTCACCCAGAAAAGAAACTGAAAAAATTTCCACGACAAACTTGGAAAGTTAACATCAACAAGTAGGAAAGGTGCAGCAAGCAGAGGACAACAAAAATCACATTTTTATACAGTAGAAAATCCCCCCCCCCCAAAAAACAGCAGCAACATACGTCAAGATTATACAACTTTCAAGCTGATTTGTCTCTTCTTCATATTTTCTCAGCTAGGTCGATCATAGAGAAATAATTTGACCATTTTTAAAGCTTCAAGCCACTTGCCTCTCGTAAGCCTAATTCAGTAAAGATAGTCAAGTTTCTCAGAAAAGGTGAGGCCCTCACCAACAGTTATAAGCTATCATGACTCAAAATTTTAGCTTCATCTCGTTACCTTCTTAGAATCCATCAACATAAATAATCGCGCCGGAGAAGCTAATCACCCACATGGAATGATTCACAGCATAGCACAGTTAACCGAGCTAGCAACTAACCATGGGATAGCTAAAATAGGATGATCGAAGAAGCAGCAAGGCACTTCAGAGGAATCACTAGTAATCCTCGTCTTTGATGAACCCCGAAGACGATATCATTCTCCGGCTGGATCCGGAGCATCTTGAGGACCAAAGGGAAAAGGGAAGGGGCTCGCGATTCCCACCAAAGCTGCCGCCAACGAGGTCCAGCTCCACGGTCTTGTCGACGAGCGTCTCAGCCGTCAATCCGAAACATTACTTCGTCCAGCACGTGTTCTGGTATATCTCCGACCGGACTAATAATCTTTTCCATCAGGACCCGGGAGCTCGTTCCGATTATGCTCTTCGCAGCAGCAGCTGGGTCCCTCCGGGTCGCCATCGATGTGCAACGGAGAGAGGACGGAAAGAGACAGAGAAACGGGAAACCTAAGACATCGGAAAACGGCGGGGGTGGACGGTGGAATTTTCGGATAGCTGTCGGTGGGCTAAGGTAGTGATGGGCTTATCCATGTAGGCCCAACTAAGGCCCATTGACTGTTAAGCCTGCTGCCCATCTATCCTTTTTTTCATGAATCTCCTGCAGTAGGCATTGGCGCACTACAGGAGCTGCCATTACCCTCCACGTGCTGACCGTGGGTACGATAGGCAAAGTGCCAGTCTAAAGCGATTCAGTGTAATCCAGTATTTCGACTCGATGTTTCGCTCACCCGAGGATCGGTCCATTTTTTGTCGGTCTTAGGGAATAATGATCGCATCGTGGTGGATGGAGCGATTTGCCGAGACCAACCGCCAGCATCCTAGCGCCGTGAGGGCTTGTGCAAGGAGAACCATTGGAGAATCAGGTGCAGTCTCACAAGAAAACGTCTTCGGTTAGAGGAAGAGGGCTACTATAACACACCCTTCGGCAGAACGAGGATTCGAACTTGAGCAAAAGTCGTGATCCACTGCCTGAAGAAATCCTTACAACACTTTTGTCTCAAAGAGAAACAAATTGTTGAGGATAAAATGGAAAAGATTAGAGAACAAAACCCGACTACAACAAATAATAACCGATTACATGTATACGAGACTGTTCCGTCCAATCGATCCTGTCAGGTCCAAGCTTTAAATTACCTTTGATTAAGGACCGATTGGGAGCGGACAGAGCTACTAACAACCCTAATAATCTACAGGATGAGGGATTCTGAAGTTTCGAGCAGCTGCTAACAGAGTCCGAGAGGCCGTGTTATCTCTGCACCGGCTCTGCTGTGTGATTGCTTGTGGCAGAGGAGGATCCTGCCTTCCCGCCCAAAATCCCATTATCAACCGGTGGAGTTGCTCCCCACTTGCCCTCCGACTCCGTGGGCTCCATCACTTTCACTGATCCATCACTCAATCCAATGGCCAACTGGTTTGGCTCCAGAGGATGCGTGGCAACTACGAGAGGATACACACGTTGGCTTCTGTAGAAAACCATCAAAGAACATAAGTGAGCAATTGCTGAAATAGGCCGGAACCTGCAAAGTGCTCTAGTTTGAGGAAACACAGTATAGATAAACAATGGGCAGCCTGAAATGGCATTAAAAAGTCAAAATAACTGGAGAAACTGTGAATGGAACATATGATGCTGCCAGAGCAGCCGATCTTGGTCTTAAAGATATAATTACAGTGCCTAAGCTGATCTACCAAACATAGGCTATAAGGCATGCTTGCGGTGATATCATTAGTCCCGTGATCATGACACCACATTTCACAGAGGGTCAGATGGCAGTTGAATCAGCGAACAATCTAGTGAGCATTTCTCCAGCTTTAGTGGCCCAATTCTCAGATTTCTCCAAAACATCCTTGGATCATTTTCTGGACCGATTATTGTCAAATGATTTTCTTTAAGAGTTAAAATATCAACATGAGAAGAGGAGTTGTAGGTGAAGGCCTTACCCATTTAAGATCAGTGGGGATAAATATCCTGTTGGTGCAATGCGGCACCTCAATCTAAGGGTATCAGCATCGAACACTCCAATATTACCATCCAAGAAGGTCGCATAGATTAACTGGCTGTTGCAAGAGTATGCAGCATACGATATTGGGGCGGACAGTACATCTTGCGGGATCCACTGATATATTAGAGAGGAGAAGAAGATAATTGAGAGAGGGGCTTAGCTAACATAAGACATATTACAACAAGAAGATATAAAAGGAGATGAAATTCATTACCTGCCGAATGCAATCCATCTTTGCAGCATCATAAATCGCCAACTGGGTCTCGTGAACAATCAGCAAACGGATTTGATCAGCATGGAACTGAACTCGCGTGTCACCATTAGGTGCCTTCCCACTAGGTATTTGGATTGGTACAGACTTTCTCTTCTCCCAAGTATCGATACTCCACACACAAATCTAGCATTGAACAATAACCCTTGAATGCTACCAGTTAAATAGGACAATCAACAAAAGTAGAAAGCCCAGGAGCTGTAAATCTTACTTGGGCATCAGCTCCTGACGAGACCAAAATATTGAGATTGGTGGAGAATGCTAAACCAGTAATTTGCTTCTGGTGACCCTTCAGCTTTGATTTTACCTATGAGAAAGAAATATGACTCGATTCAGCAAAAGCTGCCGAGCTGAAGCAACAATAAGAAGTGCACAAGAAAGTACCTCATCTACTCGAACGTTGTAAATGTGAATAGTCGAATCCTCCATCCCAATTGCGATGATATTGTTATCTTGAGGATGAAATGCTAGGAAGGTCGAAGCAGGTGGAGGTGGCATGAAAGTCGTCATAACCTACAAAACAGAGAGTACATTTAAACCCACCCACTTATAGGAAATCAAACTCGAATTTTTTGAGCCTTACGTGCTTTATTCAGACATACCTTGAAAGTCATCATATTGAACAAACATATTTTCCCACCACAGGCAGACATTACATAAGAGTCGTTCTTCGAGAGAGCTATGCAAGGAACTGCTTCTTCAAGGTTGACTCCAGAGACATCATTCGTCATGAGAAGCCCACTGCTGGGTTGCCAATGCTGAGGTACAACACTGGCAGTGGCCTTCAAGAACAGTTCGCCAACTTCAATATTATTGCACAGAAAAGCACTTGAAGAATGTAGTTAAATGACAATTTGGAAACTGTTGACTTACCTTGCCACTTGGATTCTGTTCATTCCGGGCCCACTTCCATAATTTCTGGACACCATTTGCACCCATAGCCAGCACACCAACACCAGAATTTGTATATAGGAGCCGAACAACCTGACACAGAAATATCACATTAAACCATGACCAAATTTTCCAGACACTAACCATAGGATGAAAAGGCAATCTATGAAGATATTGAACAAACCTTGCTGGAAGTGTCTGTGGTGTCAGGCATTGTTACTAACCGGCATTGTACTGTATCCACGATCTCCATCAACTGCCATGGTTTGGCTTTATCAACTGCTTCCTCTACAGTTCTGGGTTTCTCCATGCCTCTACCCATTGGATCAACTCCATTCTGGGGGAGAAATTTTATTAAAAAAATGATGATCATAGCTCAGGTCAAATATGACACAAGTATCAAAGAAAATTTTCTGATGTCCTGGCTCGGCACAAAAATAAGTAAATTCTTATATAAATACTAATTTGGACATATAACATCAGTATGCATGAGAAAAATTCCATGATACAATACGACTATTAGATAATTAGACAAGCCACGGCTCCTACAGGAAAACATAATTTCAAATCTGTTGAAAGGGCTAAATAGGCTTAACAGCACTCAGTCAGCAAGAGATAAGATATTTGCATCTAATAGACGTGAATGAACATTTATGACATACAAGAATTGGAGAAGGCCTGACAGGAGAGCTCCTTTCAACCTTCAAATTTACCGGGCTGGCATTTGCAACAGCAGAAGAGCCAGAAACCTACATAACAGGTGCACAAGTACAGTAAATATAACCTGGAAATTGTACCAAGTGTAACCTTAACAAATGAAGATTCAATTGGATTTTGCAGTGCTTCTAATGCAGGGTTTTCATTCACCTTTACATATCTAAGGCCTGCCGTATTTGCAAGAATCTTGAATCCATTATCTGCTGTACTGACAGCAAGAAGATTTCCTTCTTTGTTGAATCTTAGGCGGGGAAGATTCTGGTGAATTGATATAATGAAGTCATAAAATATTGGCAAAACATAAGTATTGATTTCCTAGGGGGGATATCTGAAACTAATTAGACTTCAAGATACTGACCGCTAATCCTCCTCCTGCATCAATGCTTGTAAGAAGGTTGACATTATCCATGTCCCAGAACTTTATCTGGCCATCTTCACCTACAGCTAAAAAGTGATTTTGGGTAGTGTCAAACTCAACGACGCCAGCAGATTTCTTTCTTAAACCCAAGTAAGTCCTCTTTATTGCTCCTTCACTTTCATTCCATTCCACTAGATAAGATTCCCCTTCTTTACTTGTTCCACAGGAGAACAATCTGCAGAGTTGCATAGGACAAGGTGAAAATGAGATGAAACTGATAAAGCATCCTCCTAGATAACCTTGTCCTTGTAAAGACATAGTGATAACTGTACATCAACATGGTGCCAATCAAATTGCCAAGTATGGCAAGACTAGGCAAAAATTTTAGAAATAAAAATTATAAGAAGTACAATTAACATTCACAATCAAGCTCTTCTTACCTAAGACCATCAGCGCTGTAAAGCATCGTAGTGCACCAATGACCAGGAGCATCATAATCAACTCTAGAACCCATTATGTCATAAAGCCAGGCCTTTATTTTCCCATCAATGGCAGTAGAAAATAAGAACTGATCAAAAGTAGAAATGCCAAGTCAAGGAAAGTACCACTAAATCTGAATGTGTGTGTGTATATATATATATATTATATAAGTGCTAGCTTTTGGAGGGAAAGCAAGTTGATTTGTTTCAGATATTAACTGCATTAAGGTGCTTAGTCATAATTTCTAAACAAGTCTAGCTACCGGGATGCTCTCCTTATGATGAGGACAAACAGAATATACTGGTGCTTCATGGCCTTCAAAGTTAAACAGCTTCCGCCCATTTAGGTCCCACACCTGTTGATATTATAATTAAAAAGAAGCTAAAGGAAAGCAACTTTGACAAATAATGATTTATTAGATATCGAGTTTACCTTTATCAGCTTATCATCTCCACATGTTACAACGCAAAGTTGTTTACTTGGATATGCAAAGGCCAGGTCATTCACAGAACCAGTATGTGCCTCAATCTATAATTAAAATGTTGTGAGACGCATTACAAGATTGTCAATTCACAAGCAACATATTAACAGCTCACCTCTTTTTCCTGACGTAAATCATTTGCTCCATGGCAGAAGTACAGGTGAATCAAATGTTTAGTGAATGCAGCACCTGCATTTCAAGGATGCATTAAGATGCATCCTGAAAACAGTTCTCCACAAGCTGGTAAGTTAGAAGTACAGACCTACAACGTTTCCATCTGGGCTCCACGAAACCTTGCTGACAGAGATAGCTACCTCTTTGACAGCAGCAGCAGCCTGAAACAAAAACACATCAGAATGTCTTCAATATTGTAATCATCGTCATCTTTAACGAGCTTAACGACTGAAATACATTGAGAATAACTTGTATAAAAACTTTTAGCTAGTTATCAGCAAATTAAGCAATTATTAGAAAATGGCATACAACCTGAAAGGGCACCGAACAAGAGGACAAGTTCCATATTTTAAATGCCTTGGAAGCCAATCTTTCCTGTGATCCAAGTTCCCACAATGTAATCTCACCACTGGTACAACCAACTGCAAGGTGACAAAAATGCAGAAAATTCCATTTCAGATGATGAATTGGATTTGCTATCTTTTTCCTTAATCTGAGCATGAAGACATAGAAAGGCAATGACGAGAGAGGAATATCCAAGAGATTTCATACCAAGAAGCACTGTTGGATAAGAAGGATGGAAAGACATGCTAGTCACCATAGAGCCTTGGCGAAGGGTTAAAGCTACGGTCCTAGGCAGGTCTTCCACAGACCAAGAAGCTTGGTGTCGCGGTATCGGATAAGTAACCTAACATTAGAGTGAGGAATAAATAGCTGAATTACTACAGGCATCCTAGAAAGGGCAAAGAACCAAAGTATTACCTCCTCAACTGATTGGGGTGGTCTAAGCCTCTTCATGAGTTGCTCATGTTCTGGACTCTGGTAGTCGACCATCCCAGGAGCAGTAGGAGGCGTCAATGGCCGTTTCAGAATGGGAACTGCAGGCATCAAAAGAATACAGTATTAGTTCATAAACTGGATGCTGTTTGTAAAGTATAGCTTTGAAAACTCATCCAGCCACACGTGGAAGGAAAGAATCTCAAGTTAAACAATTGTATGTTGAGAAATGATTGCAGATTGAAGCCAGACTTAAGAATTTAAAAGAGGATATCAACTTGAGATAGAGTTCTGACCTTGATTGGGAGGAACAGGCATTGAAGATGCAGTGACAACAGCTGCTTGAACAGAAGAAGAGGCAGAAGCATTGGCCATCCATCCAGCTAAAGCATTGGCATTAGCTGTAGCTGCTGTAGGTGGAAAGGGCTACACATACAACAGATAAAAGTAAATAAGTCTAATAAGCTATACAAGTTGAAGTCAAGTCAGATACTATGCTATCGTCATACCCCATGAGCTCCCAAAGCCGGGTAAGCAGCAGGTTTTGCGACTGGAAGGCTGACAGCTGTAGGAGCAAGTGGACCATTTGGAGGAGTACATGTATGATCAGTAAACAAAGTCTTGATGTCTGGATTCGGCCTGGGGTTCTTACACAGTTGGTGCTGCCAGTTCAAACTGGACATATTGCCCCAAAATAAAGGGTCAACTGGTATTGTAATGTTAAATTCAAAATGAAAAAGGGCATATAATAAGTGTATCTAGAAACATATGCTGGCTGATAGTAACACATAATTAACATATGAAAAATAAATTAATAATAAAAAGCTTATCACGGAATATGCAATAATACCTCTGATTAATTAAAGTCCTCAACCTTGAAGACTTCAATGCAGGAAATACAAGCTTATCACGGAACAGGGGATTTGCTTCTATAAGCTTCTTGAGCTCTGTTAGCATTATGTTTCGAGCAGTCTTTGCATCACCGTACTTAGACAGCTGCTCATTTTCCCTGTCATAATGAATACATATTAAATAAACGGATAAAAGATAAACATAGTGCCCCAGGAGTGGACATAATTCAATCTCATCAGATCATTTCTAAAGTCATTATGTTAAAAAAAATCAATCTACCTATTGATAAATTCTCTTAATCCTATATATCCTACAACAGTCTGATCCCACCTCAACGATAATCAATATCCATTCATCTATCAGTAAGGAGAAAATGATGTAACGGACTTTGTAAATGTCCTACACATCATAAGGACAGCTTGACTGAAATAAGAAATAATGAAGTCACAGTTTCATAGAATCGAGTATTATGACTTCTTAATGTTAAATTGGTCAAAGTGATAAATGCTTGAGGCAACAACTGTTAATATTTATGTGATTTCCTTTACGACAATTCTGTTTGACAACATGTCAATCAAATGAGTAACTGATAAGTAATACAGTAAAGGATTGTTGGGATTACCTGAAATTCCCTAGAGTTAGGAGCTGGGTGATTTCTTTGTACAATTCCTCATTGAAGGTGGAGAACACTTTCAAATCACTCACTAAAATCTCGACTGCTTTAGACTTGTCTTGCCTAAATTTATCATTCCCAACAAGAAAATGAGCAAAACAAACAAACAATCTCCACTGGAAATGATAAGTAAGCACAGCAAATAAATAGTCTACAAAAAATATACCGATCAAGTGCTTCAAGGTACTTTTGCTTCCTGATTTCGAAAAAAATCTTCATTGAATATCTGTTGTCATCAACTTTGGTAAATCCTGTCAAGTACTTCTCAACTTCTTCCCACTCTCCAGCTTGAACCTTATCTTCGAAATACTTCATATTAAAGTAAAAACCTGATTCTTTCTCGAGCCTGTAAGAATGATCATTTAATCAACTTGAAAGGAATGTTAATCAACTTCATGGAGACTAGAAATGAATATGTGTATTTATTTTTATAAAACAAAACTGAAAATATGACCATTCGAAACCCAGAAATCTCAAAAGCAATTAAAATAAAACGGCCCCAAAATTATATTTAGATCTTTATTGAATTTAATCTACAACTCACGATATATGTACAACAATATAGAAATCATGACATATAATATAACAAGGTAGAAATACAGGAAAAAGAATCGAGGAAAATTTAACCCATAATTTATCTCTTTTTGTTTAAACAGTATAAATTTTATCTCATCTATCATTTACATAGATATTGCAAAATACTCAACAACTAGTGGGGAAAAAGTTTCCTTTGCTTCTTTTCAACCAATATTATAGGCTAATAGGTAAAAAGTAACAAATACATATAATCAACGTAAACTAAAAGTGAAAATGTTTTAATGACCGGCACAAAAATCACATTCTTATGTCCTGCATAATGGAAGATGAGACTTATATATATATATATATATATATATATCCCACAACCTTTTCTTCCAAGTCTATCGCTTCCATTTAACATGGAACAAAAACAGAAGAGTAGAGTCTTTGCGGAAAGTAACAGCAAAATACATGCGTAAAATCAACAGGGGATCGAGATATCGAGCTTTACAGATGTGAGAATTAACGGTTAATGAACCTAATCATGACATCCCTGCTTATCTAAACTGCTCTGCTTTCATATTCATCTCCGTACACCGCTAAAGCTAAACAGGAACAGAACAATCAGAAGATGAACTAAGAGTTAGGTAGAAGAGGCTTTACTTGTGAACGGACTCCTTGAACTTCTCTTCCTCGAGGAATTGAAGTATGAGAAACACCAATTCTCTGCTCAGGGACGACATTTCCGGGCCTCAAACCGGCAGAACCTGACTTCGGCAACTGATCCAAGAACAAAACCCGCCGGCGAACCAAAGTCCAGCGGCGTCGAACCCAACAGACCAAATCTTACAGCTCGGGCCCCGAATCTGAACTTGGAGATCGCAGAAGCCGGGAACTCTCTCGTTCTCTGGGCTCCTCAAAGCACGAACTTCGAGGACGTCTAGGGTTTGAAAGGCTGCAAGAGGGGACGGGGAGAGAGAGAGAGCGTGGGAGGAGGGCAAGATAGAGAGAGACAAAGAGAAGATAAAGGACTTGGTCTCGCTATCTTCGATGCGCTGTACAGGCGTCTTTCCCATCAGTGATACGCCATTTTACTTATCATATAAGCTGGCGGAATTCCAAGGACTTATCGGATAATCGGGGATGAGTTATTACGATGGCTTATCATATCGTGCTGCAATCGTGAAAAGTGGGTGTGACGGACTCGAAACCATGAAATCAAATCTAGTGAATATCCGGCATACAAGTCCAGTCCTTTCTGTTTGTTACACAGTCGCTGTCTGTCAGTAACATATCGTACTAAATTATCGCGGTTTATCGCGAGACGTACCAGGGCAGATGTTCCTGGCCTTTTGTCAGCCCACGCGCACATGTTACTTGCTGTTTGAAAGTTTGTGGGCCCCCAGCTGTCCCTTTCCCAAACTTATGTATATCGTATTGGGCACTTGTCTTAATTACGATAGATTACATTTTTTTTAAATATTATATCCAAATATTATAAATTAAATAATTTTATATTAAAAAATTATTATTTTTGATATAATACTCAAATTTTTATTAGTTAGAACATATATAACCTTTTGAGTGCTACATGCATGAGGCAAAAAATCGTGAAGAAAATGTGAGTGCTTTATCCTACAACAATATTAAATATTATTTTAATAAAAAGGATGATGTTAAATATTAAATATACTATTTGGTGTTCATAATTTTGAATAACCTTCATTGATTTGTATTTGAATTATATCGATCCACTGAATAATAATGTGTTCGTGATTATAAATTATAAAAATTTTCACCGAATTTATAAGAGAAATATGTTCATATTCAATCAACGAGCTTAATCCGATAAGAATAGTGGTACCAAATCTTTTTCTTTAATCTTTTATTTTCGACGTGAAATTTTATTTCTCAACATCCGCTTTTACATGGTAATATGACTTACACGTGGCACGTGTTAGATTAATACATGTACTTAACAACTATTTATGAGTTAGGCATTCTCTTTCACACTTGAATAAGAAGATCGGCTAGCTAGTTGGGTTATCAATCTCATTAATTATCGCCAATAGAGCATTTTTCCTTTGGTCTCGGGCTTATCAATTGACTTCGAGCCCTCCTTCGATCTCAAGATTTGGCGAGGTGTGAGCTCACACGATAACCGTTCCAATATCGTATAAAATTTTCCACCAAACTTATAAGAGCGATTGACTTATATTTAACCTAAAAAATTAAAACTAATAAAATTATTATATAAAGTCTCTTACATATCATAATATTTAACATTATTTTTCATATATACGATTCCATCCCTAAACATAACCAAGTAATTGAATCCGATGGGCCCTACTTAATGAACTCTTATCAGTATTAATTAGCGATGATGTAGGGATCAATACGGCGGCTAAGATCCATTCAATGTTACGTCATTTGACCGGTTTGAACAACCGAAAAAAAATCCCTCATGAACATAATATTAATTACTTATTTATCAAAAAAGTCATTGTTTAATTGGAAATTAAAAAGTCTTGACATCGGTGCAGTTAATTTTTTCCCCTCCTTACCAAATTGGGGTTGCACTAGTGGTTTCATCACTAAACTTCCAAATTGGTGATCCAAATATCGAATCCCAGTTTATAAGAATCGACGGGAATTTTCCCAGGGATTTCAGTTATATCGTAGATTAGTCTTGAGATGTGCTTCAGCTAACCTAGAGATACTATGTGATGTAAACAAAAAAAAAATTCCCCTCCTTTAAAATCTACTAATTAATTGCAATAATTACTTTTAAGGGGAAAATGTATGCTTTTATTCAAAGAGTGTATATATATATACACGGTAAATATTATAAAATGGTATTAAAAAAAAAGAAGGGATATCACATTTCATTGGACTATACTAACCATTTATGAAAAATAAGATTTTTTTTTGTACAATCTATTCTTTGATATATTAGATCTGAATCTCATAAGTGGAATCAGAGATTGATTATATCATAAGCAACGATCGCATCACATGACATACTTATGCGGTGTGACCATCCAACAAAAATTGATGGATGTTAATTCCTTAGCAATTAGAAAAACAAGTAAATAAACCCAAAAAATACTAGCGAACACCAAAAAGAGAAAACTATAAGATAAAAATATAAAGATACACTAATATTTTGTAACAAAAAATACTTTCAAATTTTTTATAACCATTTATTTTCCTTTTTTTCTCATAATTATTGTAGATGAATGATGATCATAACTTATGACAATTTTTTTATTCAGGGTAATTATGGTATTTTTTCATATTTTTTAAAATTGAACTGAGCCGAGAATCTGTGTAAGTATGGGTTCATAAATTGGACTGGGGTTCAATAGGTGGAACTGTATATTTAATAAATAATATTAATAATATAATATTACTAATAAATTTACATAATATTATAATTTAATATGATTTATAAAAAAAATAATTAATATAACCATTATATTAAGCAAAAATTTAACATAAAATATAAATATAAGTATAGTCAAATAAAATATGTACATTATAATAGGTTTTTATTTTTTTTTTAATTTTAAGCATGTCGGTTTTCTCACCGGTTCAATTGGGTTCACCTCTCAGATAGGGAACCGGCCGGTTTAGCTAGAGTTGACCTCATTGAAAGCGCAATTATGTCTTTTATAGGAACTAGACTGGGTGAGTGGCCGGTTCCCGATCGAACCGGTCAACCCGACTCAATTTTTTAAAACTATGGTATTTCTTGAATGGTTGTCCCGCAATCGGTGCATCGGCCATGCACGGGAATTGAAGGCACGACGCATGTCAGAAGATTTAAGCCACTCGATTTTAAAATAGACAAAATTTTATAATAATTACGCAATTTATCATTAATAAAATTAAAACAAAAAAAATAAATAATTCTTGAGTAAGAAAGATATCTCGGATCAATCCATTCATGTGACAAACATCCAAGTTCCCAAATCTTTCCGTGGTCTACCATATTGAGTCGAAACATCTTATCCACCGGTTGTATCACATCAACATATCTCTGTCTTTTTTCCCCTTTATATCCTACAGTTTATAATTCGCTAAAACCTTTTTTTTAATGATTTATCTTTAATTTTTTTAGTAGCCCAGAAATTTATAAATTTTTCCAGTTATTCAACATGGCCCTTGGTGTAACCAACTGTCACATAAAATACCTTGACGTGGAACCAGTGTTGAACCGGGGGTTTCGTTGCATCATCCTACGAAGTGGATTCGGTAGCTCGCATTAAGAGAGAAAATTATGATATAATAATATTATTTTTACCTAAATTTAATTTTATATTTCTATTTTATATTGTTATGAATTAAGAAATATCTTAGGAAAAATAAGTAAATTCTATATTCGAGAAACTGGATTATTCATAAAAAGGTAGGTACAAATTTTTATAATAAAATAAAATAACATATGTAATTATACGTTACCGATTATAAATGATTCTGCAACTAAATGAGATTGCATAAAGTTTGCGTTGGAATATATTCATATGTAGGAAAGTGCAGGTTGGAAATCAGTGCCCGTCTCTGTCAATCTCATTTATAGCGTCCCTTTTAATTTAGCTTTTGAAAGCACACCGCATCCCCCCGTCAGATCTATCAGCTTCACACTTGGATTCCGCGCCCCCCCCAGCCCAACGAGCTCCCTCCACATGCCACGTGTTGCACTGCTCGCGTGGACAGCACTCACGGTGGGTCTCACCCCAGGAGTAACGCGAGGTGCCCACGTTGCGCGTCACAGTGACCGCGATAGAGAGAGAGAGAGAGAGAGAGAGAGAGACCTCGGTAATCTCGGCGATATATCGTACGGGGGATGACAGCGCTACTGGGCCTCAGGCGCGTGCAGGCCGCTCGCTGTGTTGGGTCGGGGGACATAGAAGAGAAACAAACGGGGAGGGAGGAAGAAAGAGGAGGAGAGGGAAGCGAACTTGTCGTCCAATGAGTCCGACCGAGTCGTGTCGCCGCTGTCGTGTTCCATAGCAAACTCGAACTGGCGGATCAGTCAAAGATGAACGGTTGTTAAATTTTCCCACGAAAACAAATATATTATTATTTCCCCTTCCCATGGCTAATAAATTGATTACTCGTAAAATATTAATTTCGGACTCACGATACATAGGCTCAATAATAATTTTAAAATAAATAATAAATAATCTAATATATCGTTCTCTCATATAAGATTTTTAATTATAATTTTTTGAGAACAGAAAAAATAATATAATTTGAAAAGATTAATTTATTATCCGGCACGAATTGAATTGGTTATAGGACGTTTGATTTTACATCTTAAAAGTCATACCTACCCAGAAAAAGAATTATCTCAAACTATTTCTCGGAAGGCACATTCTGGCGGATAGTTTGGGCCAAGGCCTCAAAAATATTGCCACACTTACCATCAATCTTGACCGATGCCCCCCTTCCCGCCGGGGACGCATACGCTACGAGTCTGATGGGTGCGCCGCGTCCCATGTTCACTGAATCTTACCTCGGATTGGACCGAGCCTGTCTTATCGTTTAGATGGTTGCCCTGCGTACCCTTGAAGTCCAACGCAGTTTAGATCTGAATGGAGAGAGCTTATGATGGGAAGAAATCTTACCTGCCGGTCGGTAAGTCCTCTGCTCGAACACAAGTCAAGGAGCTCTATCGACTTCAGCATATTTGCATCCATGTTTACAGTTCGTAGGACTGGGATCCACTGAGTGATGGAGAGAAGAGAACGAATGAGGCTCGCATAAAAATATGAAGTGAGAATAATTCCTGTTCTTGTACAGAAATAAGCACGCAGCCAATGTGGCATTTGCTTTGTTAGCAATCCTATCTACATTTAATGCTAGCATCTCCAGATTTTTATTTCCCCCCCCCCAAGCTTCGTGGACCCAATCCATCCATCACAGTACTTCGCATACACATACACTGTACAATTACGTAAAACTAAGACAAAACATAGAATTCTTTTGAGCTGTATGACTGACTGATCAGTGAAACACCTGAGGGCCTGCATAGAACTCGCTCTCATTAAATACGGGTCTCAGGTGGGCTTCATGAGACATGAACTCCAGAGGAAAGGTAACTAGATGCCCCTTCACCCCTCTCAATCTTTCCATTGGATCCATACCTCTAGTTCCTCCCTCGTGTCCTGGTTCTAGCCTCTCTGGGGCTATTCCAAGATCAATGGTTGTGTGCCCGATCTTCTCCTTCCAGTGCGCTACACTTTGTCTTAGTGCAGCTCTGCATGATATCAAAGCATCAGAAACCATGAACATACAGCAAATATCACCAAGCTGTGCCGATAATTTCCAACAATGAATGCAGGTGCAGCAAGTAAGTGATGGTCAATACCTCGAGCGGATATTATCATTCGGAATGCAAGTGAAGACATTGTCATAGATCTCGCTGTTTGCCTGCATGAGCGTACATACCATTCATAGTAAGTCGTGGAAACATCTGAACAATATGAAGATCCTGAAATTATTGATATTACTTTGATACCTTGGCCGTCGATAGCCACAGATTATTGTAAGTTGCATCAGCTATAGGATCCTTTATTTGACAAATCTGAGGAAAATTATGTCCAAGATCAGCAGTGAGCCTCGATAACTCAAACTATTAGAATTCAAGACAACAAATCCTGATGTCACTCTGACCAACCTCTCCACCACTGAGTCCCAGATGTTCAGCCCACAAGTAACATCGAAGACTATGGGAGAATTTCCCTGCCGTCCAAGGCTCCCCATTCATTGATGAGTCGACAAACTCTTTGTCTTCAATGATCACCCCAATCTAGTATGAGAAGTAATGATAATAATTAGCAAACACCTGGATACGTAAACTAGAAGATGCCTCGAGTTAAAATTTACCTCAGAGTCTCTTGATCCAAGCAAACTCCGATCATTAATGTTTGATGATCCGACAAAGGCAGCTCGATCATCTATAATCATAACCTTGCTGTGCACATAAACCTGCATGGAGACCAGTCCCGTATTTGATAACCAATGGTATAAGCAGAAAAGGGAAATGGAGATACAACGGTGAGATACCTGACTGGTAGCAAATGGCCCGCCCTCGAAGAGTCTACCATGCGATCGCAGACCATAGAAGGATATGTAGTCATGCACTCTCTCTCCGAGCAGTATTTTAAGATAATGCAATATTGAGGTTTTTTCCCTGCTAATAGTTCGATATTGCCAGTGAATAATGGCTCTAACTGTTGCTGCTCCGCCATCGTCAAGACCCCCCTATCGACGGGTTAATAAACCAACCAATCAGAAGTCAAGTATTTCACAAGGAAATTCAGGGAAAATTAACCTGAGGATATCAGAACACCTGGAAGCCAGGTAAGAGTGGAATGACGACAACCACCCTAAAGGACCTCTGCTCCTTGTGTGCTCTCACAATGCGCTTGTATAAGGCATCGAGAACACGATTCTGTATTACTTCATCTCCGGAAAGACCCGATATGAAGAATTGGTTCTGCGAGCAAATGAGAAGTCGACCATCAGGAAAGTCTCACTATTCCAAGATACTTATGAGTTTGCGTTTGGAAACTTCTGAGAAAATTCCATCTCGCATCTAATTTGTTACCTCAATGTAGATGAAATGCTCTGCTCGTTCAATGAGTAGACAATAGGCCTCATGTATACTATCTTCAGTTTGACTTATTCCGGCTGACCATTGGCTTGCACTCCGAACAACCTGCAGATACTCAGCAATGACTGAGAAGATCTCAACAAACTCTTGAAGTCGTACTATATAGAGATATCAATATGTTATCTGACCTGACAGCGACAAGAGGTCCTCAAGCCCACTTGCTTAAATCCACCACCCAAAATGTCATCATCATCACTTTCTCCAGGCATTTGCAGGTGTTCACCCTCAACTTTCATTGCACACTGTACAGACGCTTCTAGATCTTCACACTGATCTTCAATATTATCTACAAAGCCTCTCATTTGAGTATTTGTGTCCTCGTCTTTCGACTTCTTGCAGTGGAGCAAGAAGCTCTCACAGCAAACAGATGGCTCCACACAATGGTTCAGCTTCTTGTCAGTGTTTAAAGCACTGTTCTGGTGTTCAGCTTCTTGAGGTAGCAGCAGTGGGATGGCTTGTAGTAGGGATGGTGAGGAAAACGAATTCTGTCGGTTGATCTTGTTCTGATTCTCTGCTGAGTTGTTCTCACTTTTAATGTATACCTCGCTGGTCCTTCCCAGATAGTGAGGTATGACCATATGGTGCCGAGGAATGAGAAGAGGGATTGTTTGTTCATATGGGGCTTTGTTTCTCTGAACACATAAATGAATTAGTTAACTGATGTGTGAAACTTCCAGAGATATGAGAATTCATTGGCAGCAAACCAAGGAAACGGACCTTTGCATGGTTCCAGCGCTGAACAAAATGCCTTGCGACGTCACGGCAAGGAGGGCCCCAGAGGGCACAGTGAACATCATGCCATGGCATTCGGGGATATTTCCCGCGGTCAAGTTCATCTGTTGCCGTTTCTTCCCAGGAATTCGGTTCTGATTCTCTTCCAAAATAAAATAGATAAGATTACATCATTTTTAATTACTATAAGCTACACCCAAGCTATCATCTGATCTTAAAGTTTTGAAGAAATCTTTTCATTGTCACTCCTTCCCATAGCAAGTGCCCAGGAACTTACGGTAAGTCATTGCCGCTTCTTTTCCTATATTCTACCTTTTGATTTGTGGAATTAATCTGATAACACTGGAACTGGCAGTCAAGCATTGAGCATAAAGGTACCTTGGGTTGTAATAGTCCTTTCCTGGCCACAAAACTGGAGGGCAATCACCCACTCTGTGTTCAGTTGTATCATAACGCCCAAAGCATAAGTCTAGTCCTCCGAGAAAGCATACCCGATAATCAACAATGACTAGTTTTTCATGGTGAGACCTGATCCCATTGACAAAGTATGCCTTGTAAGCAGGAAAGCTTATTAATGGAGTACAAGATACTCCTGAAAATTCATGTGCATACCAAAGATAAATGCCCGTGGAGAAATGATCAGGATATCGCAATACCCTGACGTTTTCATGAATTTCAAGTAGCTTGCTTTTACTGTAGAAACTGTTGATCTTTAGGGCAAGCGCAACCTCCTTGTAAAGAAGAATGTAAATCTGCCATAGTAAGACATTGCAAACTTAAGCATTGAATGAAGTCCTCCAAAATTAGGTCCTCTTCTGAGGAACATGAAATAGAACACTGCAGTCATCCATCTGAAAGAGGACAGACTATTTCTATTTGCACCTGAACTCCCTGCTTAGCTTTCGCTTCTAGCAGAGCATCTAGTCTCGAGGAAGACTGACTCTGAAAAGGACGTCTGAGATATAGTTCCGGGCAGAGCCACCAGCCTGTCATGAAAATCTGCAGGAATTTACCGATAACTTGCATCTTAGAAATAAACCAGTTCCATGAGGGGAATATCTTGTATCTTCCTGAAGAAGGACAGAGCGAGAGAGAGAGAGAGAGAGAGCAAATACCTCAGCTTTTGCCTCCGCTATTGCAGAAGCGATGGCTTCAAAAGCCGCCTCCCCATCTATATACCACTGAGCTTGACTTCCATCTTCAGTCAGGCCCCGAGGTGGTGCATAGGAACCGAACCGGTGAGGATTGCACCATCCTTCAGGTGGCTTCTGGGCTGCACTGTTGATTGCAGAAACCCAACTCTTAACTTTACCACTGCTGGTAGCTCTTAAGTTGATGCATCGACTCCCACAAGAAACCTGTCAGTGGAGACACAGCCAACCAAAGGTCGAGATCAAGTGGTATCAATAAGGACACAAGCTCACATTAATAATAGAGAAACAGAAACATGTTACCTTGAAGGAATAGTAAAGAGGATTCCGTTCTTTCATCTGATCTGCTAAGTATGCCTGCGAGCTTTCTTTTCCACCAGAAGATGGTAAAACATCGAAAACAATGATGTCCAGGGGTTCTGGATCAAAAGGGTCCTCGAGAAACGCCAGGAACCCAGGTTTAAGTACTGCCCATACCTATATGAGAGAGCAAACACCGAGCAACTCAATATCTCCAAAGAAGATAGCACCTGGAATATCAAAGAATCTCGAGTTTGGAATTTGAGAAAACTACCTTCTGCCAGTTGTTACTCCAGAAACCAAACCAGAGGCAAGGAAAACAACCCACGTCCTCATTGATCCGTGAAAGCTTTCTCAAGTGCTTCACTAACACATAGCCTTCTTTCAGCTTTGGGCCATATTCTGATGAAAATGAGAGTTTGGAGACCTCAAGGAATTCACAGACTTCCCGAGAATTCACAATGTCCAGGTTCCCCAGAAAGTGATTCAGGTAGTTGTGCATTGCTACCTTTGCTCGCTCTGAAACTGTCTGCTGCCTTCCCAGTGATGGGCGTAAGATAGGCAAAGCAGCCCTTGATGGGACAGACCTGAAAGAACAAAATCGACTCATGAGTCTAGAGTCACCAGACACGTGATTCAAACCATGCCTTGTTTGATGTGCAAACCTGTTTTTAGTCCTTTCAGCATGGTTCAGAGGTACAGCTCCATCATCAGGTTCGTCATCATCGGGCACAACTGCCATCTGATCTACGATACCTAAGCTCTGCAGCCATTCTTTAACCTGACCAATGTGTCCCAGTGAGAGAATACAGGGGATAATTCCAGATATTATTACCAGATCAAACAAACACGAATGAGGATGTGAAATAATGAGAGCAGACCTGCTCTTGCTTTTCATGAAGTTCCTCGATAAATGCTCGCTTCTTCAAAGCAAAGTGCAGATAGAGGACTTGTGAGGCTTTCTTGAAAAGGCACCATTTGAACTGCAAAAATAGAATATTCATCAGATCCATGAGACTTCCTCGAAAATGAATAAGGTAGATCAAGCTGGAAATGTGTCAAATAATAATCAATCAGAAGAGGGATTCCCGGGGCTCATCTCATCGGTTTCTCAAAGCCTGAGCAGCCAGTCTCTAAATGAAGCAATATACTTTATGGTTGTATCACGTGCAGAGAAATTAACAGAGGATCTACCTGCTTGTAATGAACTTCAATCGTGTAAGAGAGGAGCATGGGGCTGAAATCCGCCGTCTCGGGCCTCGAGACGGACAAGATGGTAGCCTGGGGCAGCTCCTCGAAGATCCAATCAGCTTCCACGGCGCAGTGGCGCCGGGAGCCGGAGCGCGGCATCGCGTGAGCCTCCGCCCCTCCTTTGGAGATGAGTCTCTCCGTCGACATGTCCTTGAAATTGACAACAACTCGCTCCGACCGTACCAGCAGCAGCTTCGCATGTCCTCCGACCCTCCGTCGCCGCCGCCACCTTCACGTCCTGCCTGTGCGTAGAAGAAGAATACGTAGCCGTCGGCCCAAGAATGTAGAGAGAGAGGAGGAGGAGGAGGAGGAGACGAGAAGCCTTCTGCGCAGGAAACGGAGGCAGTTTTTATAGTTTGCACAAGGTTGGCGCTGACGTGGGCACGAACGGAGCATGGAGGAGGGCGGGCATTTAATCAAGTGAGGACGGTAGCACGAGGCTTATCACGGCAAGGTTCTCAGATGTGACGTGTCAAGCCTTCTGTAAGCTGCTTTTACACGTGTCCTGAATCTAAGGCGGTAGTATGGGGGTTCCCGGAGCCGGGTGTCAGCGAGCATGGACAGATGCACGAGTGGGATTGCCAGGCTTGAAAATTTACTGATTGAGATTCGCCCGGAAGGCAAAATGTCTAATTTGCCCCCCTTAACACCGGATGCTTTGATGGAAATGGGTTGGCCGGTCAAGTGCTCTTGCTCGTAAGAAATGCAAAATATTTGCCCTTGAAGGAAGGGAAAATTTTGCCTTTTTCCTATTTTGCTACGCAAGTGCAGTCCAGTGATGCGACGTAGACCAGCAAGGAATCACCTTTTTTTTTTTTCCTCCTTGCTAAAATTTGATTCGTATCATCATCGATGGTACAAATCATGCAACAAGTTGTCGAGACGACTACGGCGATCATGACCGGCCGATCAATGAATCATTCTATCCACATTTCCGCTGTAGAAACCGGCCGTGCTATGAGTAGACCCCAGTCCACAGCTGATACACGGGTGATGATGACTCATTATCATCGTCGTATATACCCTAACCAGAGGAGGGCAATATGGCCATTTCATACGCGAGGGAAGCTATTAACTAAGCTTTTCTTCTTCTTTTTTTCTTTCCTAATATCCAATTTTCGTTAATAAATCCATCCATTAAAAAATAAAATAATTTAAATAATAATTTCTTTTTTTAGAATTTACTTAGAAAGGGCATGCTGTCGACCCCGGAACAGCGGGAGATGTTTTTGGGGAGCCGCAACTTGGCGGAGCCGCCATGTGGTGGCATATGCTTGCGCGAGAATCTGTCTGAGGAATATCCTCCGATTATGTGCTCTTGGGGTCTCGGAATATGCCGGGAAGCCCACAATGATTGCTGCCGCCTTGTCAATATTATAAAATCAACAACTCATCCACTTATGGCATGTGTTGCTGATGTAATGGTAGTACGTACAGTGTTCGAATCTACTCTGAAGCACACCCCGCATACATATATATATATATATATATATAAAATGACCAATGGATAGGGAGGAGAATCTTCCATGCAAGGAAGATTCTACCCGAGCCGCGTCAAATTCGACAGCTAAACTGGTCATTGAGCTCTACATCGAAATCACGTCATTCGAGTTGAATTGCACGTGACGAAATGCCACCGGCTGCGCCGTCAGGCAGGAGGGATCGCGATTCCTGGCGAAGATGGCGAGCTTCAATGGCGTGGGCCGAGCCCGGTTCCTCGGAAGCCCATTATGATCCGGCCCAACGCCGCTGTCAACTGGCAACCATGGACTCGTTCTGGGCCGGGTGTGATCGGCAACTGGAAAGTTTGGGCCCACGAGTTTGACCGGTCGCGGGCGCAACCATTAATTACTTGGGGAAAAACCCACCACCGGTTCACCTCCGGCCACCGGCGCCAGAAACGGCCGATGAACTGCTACGCTATATAAGGAATTTGTGGTGTTGATACTTCCTGGAAGCTGTCCCTCCTTGAAGACCTGACACGTACAGGATCGGCCCCAAATCACCAAATATACTTGGTAATTAATTGATCGATTAATGACAATATAATCTCTTCATTAGTAATAATTATAAATCTTATCTCTTGTTGCAAATGAGAATTCCTTGACAACTACGCTTAGGAGGGATAATCACTTCAAAATGTTTACCAAGCATGCTAAATTACTATACACAGACTTACCCAAAAAAAAAAAAAAAGGTTTGCTATCGATGTAACTTCGGGTTCGAGTCCAAAAAAACATCGTCAATCTAAGCACGATTAACTAGCCTTGATCTTAATCCAAAGTCGATCTTTACAAAGTACATGATCGATTGCATCGATGAAATTTCCACTCTTTGCGGCGAACAACAATCCGGTGGTTGCCGGACTCATTCGATGTTGGTGGATGTCCTCTATAGTCGAAATCCCTAGAACATCGAGGGATATACAATTAACAATCCAGAAATATTGAGTTTTTTTTTAATTCGGATATGAACAAGGTTGACATCTGGGCAAGGATGTCTGGACATAAAATCAACATGTGCGAAACATGCATCATAACAATTTGATATAATTAAAGAACTAATACAGCCACTGAATGCACGAGACGGATCCGCATGTGACAAATATATATATATATATATATATGTCTGCGCGTATGCAATGGTTTCTAGAGCTTGAGAGTCAGATCGATGCTCGACTCCGACTGATCACTTTCGACCGCTTCCGGCTTCTTCCGATTAATGACATCCTTGGATCCGACGATCGTCTGCCTGTTGTTTGCCGCTGCAAAGCCACCGCATTCGCTCGGACCCGGAGGAGGGGCCCGAGCGAGTCCCAGGCTGCCATTGTAAGCTTGAAGCGATGTTCCGACCCTCGACGACGGCCGACTGAAAGGCGGCGGTGGCGGATTACCGATCGTGTGACCAAAACTCCCGACCGGGTACCCCGCCAAGTTAGTGAAGGGGTACAGGTAGGAAGCCTTCGGCTTGTGGACCATGGACTCGAACCGGACCCCGAGCTGTGGTGGTCGACCTAAGGGTCCATACAGGGCCGGGACCTGATTGGCTAATGTGGAGGATAGGTAGGAGAAGGGCGAGCCGACCAGAGGGTCGAACTCGAGCCGACGCTGCTTCTCGAGCGCCCTCTCTTGCTTGTGAGCGTTCTGGTGTCCCCCGAGCGCCTGGGACGACGAGAACGCCCTCCGGCAGTAGTTGCACGTGAAAACCCTCGGCCTGCTGGGCGGCTTCTCCTCCGAGGGCGGCGGTGCTTCGTTCGGGTTGCCAGCGGCGGACGAGCCGCCCTTGTTGAACAGGGTGAGGGTCACCGCACCATCCGTGCTTCCCTCGCACCCTCTCGAGACGCTGGAGGCGTTTGAAGGGCTGGAGGGCTCGTGGCGGTCGAGGAGACTACCCTGCACTTCTTGCTCCATGGATGGATGGGTCGATGCTCGAGAACTCCAAGAGTTCGAAGCTGTTCGGAGTGAGATGGGGTTGGAGATGGAGCCCAAGGAGTAAACCTTATAACGGGAGATTTTAATGAGGGTATATTCTTATTTATAGAAGCAAATCTCATATTATGGAGTTAAAATGACATACTCGAATTATATACGGACCATCTTTTTCCTTTCCCTACTTGAATGTCAATTGCTAGCTTTTCCCAAGGCAAATTTCCCATATATAATTTGGGCGCCGCTTCATACTTACCCTGATAATAAGTCAAAAGTTGGCAAACGTACACTTTGGTAAGAAACTTTTATCCTCCACATAAATTCTTAAATCCATCGAGAAATGATATCGGCAGGATTGTTCTAATTGAATGACAATCGTGTGAGAGCAGTTACCACCCGTTCCCTCGTTTATGCAGTCCGATCGACACTATCTCATGTCGCATAAAGCAATGGTAATATCCAAATATATATATATACATATATATGACTAAATGGTAACGACCTCTGATTTCCATAGTTAGTTCTCTCCACTGTACAAATACAAATTAGCCATGAGTATTGCAAGTAATTTACATCCCGTAGACTTGTTTGTGAGCAAGTCATGCACATACTATATATGTGTGTATGTATACGCGGGAAAACTAATCAGGCATGTCTCCAGTGCCAGTGGCAAATGGCTGAGAAGAAAAAAGAAAAAGAAAATAGAAAGGAAGGATCAATATATATAAAGAAATTCATTAATAATTTTATCTAGTAATTATATCAAAATAAATAAGTAAATGAGTATCAATTATATGAGCACTATTAGTAATTATAACAAATATATTGATGCATTATCTTCATGTGATTGCCAAATATCATCACTTAATTTTTTTCATATAGATATATATATGGGTCCAGAAAACATTTTTTTTATATATCAACATATTTTTATGGAAGGTGGATGAAGAGGAGTACAAGAAGAACAATGTCCGCTTCATATTTATGATTCGATATTCTAAGTAATTTAGAAATTAATAACGAATTTCATACTATATAATATATCATTCGATAAATTAATCGATTTTTATTATACTAGACACTATCGATATAAACAATAAAAAAAATTCGATTTAGGCTTATTAATGCCTTGTGTATTGGTTCAATCTTATCACATAAGATAAGATGTGGCCATGACTAAAGGATCAATCTCTCTGTTAAAATTGGTGAGTGTATCTTATAGAATCACCCTCTCTCTGAATAAATGGATGCTGTGGATACCCTTCACACGATAATTAAATAAATTTCATGGACACTGTGATGGATCCATAATTGGCAAGACCCAGATAGACGCATTGTAGATCTCCTCTTCGTTATTAGGGTAAATAAACATCACATTTTTTTCTCACAGGGCGAGTCTCAGAAGCGTTACAGGCTTGTCCCAGACATTAGCAACATGTGGGGACAAGTAATCTCATTTCTTCAAAACACAAAAAGACAAGTCTTGAATACTATCACTCAGGAGACCAATCCAGAGAAGAAATAGATCCAGCATTGCAGAAAATTCCACTAACAAAACTTTGAATTGCGACCAACCTGCCTCACAAAGCATGAAGACAACCTTAAACTCTGAATCCCCTGCTGTTTCTCTTGCCTCTTGCCCTCTCGAACTTCCTTCCCTTTGATCGGACATAGGGCTTGGTGTGGCTGTGGGGGACTCCAGGGGCAGGACCAAAGTGCTTCACAGCTTCTCTTGCATTCTTTGGACCTCTGAGAAGAACCTGCACACTCGCACATTACCCAGAATTTATTAATAGCCTAGAAAGGAGACCAATTTTGCCAATCGAGGAGCAGATCTAGAAGTGTGCTATTTCACAAGCTACGGATCAGATCACCACTATTGGGATTGAAGCACTTCCAACATTGAAAGCACATTTCAAGTAGAATTACCAAGTCATACAAAAGGCATCAATGACTCTGACGGTAGACTGCCAAGATACCGAGCACATACCGTGTTCTGCCCGAGAGGGGCCCGCAGAGCAAGCTGGTCGAACGTCAAGCATTCACCACCAGCCTTTTCAATCCTTGCCCTTGCAGTCTCTGTGAACCTCAGGGCAGTGACCTTCAAAGCGGGCACTTCATAGACCCTGATATCATCCGTCACCGTCCCTACGACCACAGCAATCTTATCCTCCTGTCCAAACAGCAAAACCAAAACCCTCGTGCACATTAGGAACTTCTTCACCAATCACAGCTTCTACACAATGCCCAGCTAACATGGGATCAATTCAGCAGTGAGCGCCAGTACAAGATCACTGACCTTTCCCTTCATGAAGCTGATGAGCCTGGAGAGAGATAGCGGGGGCTTGTTAACTTTGCTCATGAATAAGCGCTTCAAGATCACAGCATTGAACTTGCTCCCGGTCCGCCGGACAAGGAACCGGTATAGCTGTCACAAACGGCGATCTAATTACTACTCCATTACATCAGGATTCAAATTAGACAAGTGTTTCAATTCCGATGCGCGCGTGTAAGGAACACAAATTCACCGCGTAGCATCATTCAGGGCACAGAGTCGTACTACTGAAAAAGCAACATGAACACCGCCATAGATCCAAAGGAAGCTTCGTTCGTACCTTAACGAGAAGCTTGAGATATATATCATCTGATTTTGGAGCCGTCCTCTTGGTCTTCTTGCTCTTGCCACCGGCTTTCAGATCGATGCCCTGTGATTTTCAACGCACGTGGATGTGGAACCAGCTCAATCCACCATTGAAACCACAGAATCTCAGAGCAATAGAGAGAGAGAGAGAGATGAGTACCATTTCTGCCTCCTCGTTGAACTCCCTGCTCCACCGCCGCTACCCTTCCGAAGCTGCTCAGGACGAGGAGACAGCTAGGGTTTTGAAGCGTCTTTATGGAGAGAGAGCAGTCAGGCCAATTTCTTTTAAGGCCCAACCTTTTTATCTTATTGGTATTGAGGCCTGGAAGTTTCAGAAGTCTTGTGTCCTGGGCCACCGGGCTCAAATGTGAACTAACATATTCACCAACGAATCCTTGCACTTTCATGGTTCACAATTTAGCCCCTTATAGGAGAGAGAATTATCCACCCGCTGGTATTGCCACAAATTGGCAATGGTTATGGGCATGAATCCTAACATTTATCTTAAAGAAGTTTTTCACAAGACACTTTTCGCTCTGCTCCTTGACATCGCCCAGACATCGATCCTCGGGACATTACTTGTCAGGAGGTTAATATCATCAAGCTATCACATGTAAGCACAATCGACTTTCTTTATCTCTGACAAATATTCAAGCTATTAAATACACACACACTATCGTTCTATGGCATCCTCAAGAGGACTTCCACACTTTCTACCATGTGTAGAAGTTCTCTGTCGTTGGTTTCTTCCTCGAGAATGAATACGGTTTATACGGACAAATCTCAGTGTGTATGCATCTCCCATTCTTCCGACATGCACTACCAGTTTCTTGAATTCAGTAGTACACTATGACTGATGTAAGTTTAAGCAGAACTCGCTTACTAAGAAGTAAAATTCTTTCCATATACTGGGAAGCCTATAATCTTTTGGCTGGGGTACCATCCAAGTTCGAGGAATGCAACATTTTTCAGATCATTTGATAGCATATTAACTTTAGTTCCAAGCAAGAGAAGCAAAAAGATTGCAGTTCCCAAAAGTAACAAAAGATGACCCAAGTTCTGTATGCGGCTGCATGATCCAAGGAAGCCGAGAACTCCCTATCCTTGCAGGAGGAAAAAAAAGACATTAAAATTCAATGCAGCTGACTTCACAACTGCATAAAAGCAAAGGACAACCCCAACCTTCTTCCACTGAAAAACCATGAAAAAGGAAATGATTTAGATTCTGATAATCATAAAGATGAAAAAAAATCCTCCAGCTTGTTGGACTGGCTGCTGCAAGTAGTGTTCCCTCACATTATCAGTCGAGACGCTCCATCTGTTAGGAGGATTCGAGGTTCTGTGGTTAATCTCTAATAATCAAAGTTAATCTAAATATATTCAGATCCTTATGAGAGAGTGTTCTAGTTAATAGACACTGGAATACCTTCCAAAGGCCATCATTTAGGTAATGCATATTGTCGACGCCAATGCCCTTGTTGACTGCCCGACTGAATGACAGACAAATGGTACCACTTAACAGTTTACAGTGCTATCGAAGCTCCATAGACTTAAAAAAAATCTGGCATGGACTAGCATTAATGCCTTATTCTACTAAGCATGCCAATTCTGGACAGAATAAAACTAAACCATTGCTGCTGCCTTACAAATGTCTAACATATCTTAGATCATATTGGGTATTCCCTGGTTTTCAACATATCAGGAATCATGTGCAAAGACAAAGACCAACTTCAAGGGATTTGTAGCCACAAATAGTTGAAGACAACTTTATTTAGTTTGTCTTTTACATTCACCTATCCAATGCCATGCTATACTCTTTTACTATCATGATCACGAATTCTCCACTTATCCAATGCCATGACATTGGTAGCACAATGCATAAAAAGGAAAAAAACAAATATCTAAATCAACTTACATGTCTTTTGCTGACATTTTTGTAAAGCCAATAGCTAGAGCATGTTGCTTTCCTTCAGCCATTATGGCCTGAAATTGCCAGTTAATGGAATGACAACATGACTAACAAAGAACCTAACAATATCAAACAGCTAAAGCACGTGCAAAACATAAATGAGCTCCTTTCACAGGGACCAAGAAATTCATAGCATATATAAAGAACCATCCTTACCACTGGAGTTTCTGCCTCCACTTCATCATCCAAAGTACCACCAGGAGATGTGAGACCGGGACACATAATGTTTGCACCAGAAAGAACAAACTTAATTGCACCCCTGTCTACCTGTAATTTTTTCATTACGTTCGGATCTGGGCAATTGGAAGGATTGAATATCAGAGACATGGTCAACTGATTAATACTAAATAAAATGTAGACTGGTTTAAAGGTGGTTCTAGAATAACCAAGACGCCATCCGTTCCATATACATTATTCCATGAAAAAAATGAGCAACATTTAGGAAAGATATTTCACATTGATGAAGCAGTCGCAGGGTTGGCATGTAAGGCCCATCACGGATGTTGAAAAATAGTGGCACATTGTTCACCACCACAAGATTCAAATGGTTTTGACTGAAAGAAAAGTAATGACTAACAGTCAGTGACTAGGACACAAGTATCAAATAAAGTGGCCATATCAAAACAGTGTTGCTAACATGACCATGAAGTTATATAGAGCGATGAGGACAGCTAAGAGGGGAGAAATGGAGGGGAGATCAGCACTTACCATTTGGCAACAATAAGGGGAGACTTTTTCGGAAGCAAGTCGTCTAATACAGGTTCTAATCCTGGATACTGTACCAAAAGCAAGAGATCTCTCATTCATACACTTTGTTAAGAGAAAAGAACAAGAAAGTAATAGGTTCACAATCAGACCTCTTCTGCAATACTCTGACGAATTTTACGCTGCACAGATGCCTTAACTTGATTTTGTGCAGATAGATCTTCATAGGAAAATCTGCCATGGTAACATCGAGGACTGATGAATAATTTGTTTTCAGGGAAAGGTGGCAAAGATGTAGACCATTTATTAGCAGCAAGTAAGAATTAGAGCAGAGGAGGAAATAGACCCGGCTTCACATTCTTAGGAAAATCATGTCATGTTCATGTCCCAACATGAGTAAGGTGTCCACAGATATTCTGGAAGTCAGATAACGATCACCCCAAAATATACATGATCTAGGTACAGGGACGTTACAAAAACAAAGCAACCTCATTATGAACTGTGAAAAGGCCAACATTATTTGTTGACCCCCTTTTACTTTCTAACAATAAGCTCATTGACAAATAACTTTCCTCAGCACAAGTGACATGGTTTTGCTCATATTTGCATGCACAAACTGTCTTGCTTATCCATCATGGTATGAAAAGCAATGCCCACGTATATACAGAGGAAGCTCGCGCTGTAACCATCTTAAGAAATAGTATAACAACTGCAAACTCTAAGCACTCTGTGGTAAACACTCTTGATACATAGCCTACAACTTCACTTCCAACAAAATGCAACTAATGGAAAAGTCCCAACGTTAAAAGTTCTTCTCTTTTTCCATCTTCGTGAACATTCAAGCTTCTAAGGAGCCGCTTGGCAAACTCTCCAATAACTTCCTCAGAGGAAGGCATTCTCACGCATCCAGGACATTCAAATTCCTAATCTATGCTGGAACATCAAGCTCAATCTATGATGAGCCACAGCAGACATTGCCTCGTTAGACGACATAAAAGAGAAAGCAAAGCGAATCCATATCAGGTTAACATGGGCATAGAAAACCAAAGGTTTACGGAAAATCTCGGAGACAGAAAGCTCACTTCTTGAACATCGTTGAAGGATGAGACTAACGGAAAGCGAGGGATCGAGGGTTACGAACTCCGGTAGACCTAAAACCTCCCGCGTCGTTCTCAAGCCTCTCAGTTCAGATCGGAACTACAGCTTATCGATCGCTATTAAACGGACAGATGGCCCACTTCCGGTCGGATTTTTGTTCCTTCCAGTTCCGTTTCTGAATTCTGACAGCCCCAACCGGCCCACACTTCTTGTTTCGGATCAGAAAAAACTTTCGGTCTGGAGGCCCAAAATGGGCCCATGAGCTAAATATGGGCTTTTGGCCCACATACAAATGCATGTTAAACCGTCTCTTCTAGCAAGACCAGGCCTTATAGTTCAAGACCAGCCATTCCAGCCCAATCAGCTCCGTATTTCTTGAGGAACCTGTCGGGGAAGATAACAAGTGTCCTCTCTCAGTGTCGGAATAATATGATGACACAAGAGTTTCCCTACTGCCATTCTGATTTCCATGAAAATGCAGAGTCGAGTCCCAAAATCGTATCTTTTCCTCTGAGTCAGGGGTAAGTTTTCAGTCTTTGAGGGCGTCTGAGACGGAGAGTGGGAAGAAGATGGCTTCAATCTGCGCTCTAAGATCTGCTGCTATGTCAATGGTCCTCTGCCTCGTTCTGGTATCAGCTGCCCAATCGAAGCGATCAGCCTACGACATCCCAGTTGGCATCCTTCCTATAGGGGTGCAAGATTACGATCTCGAGTCCTCAACGGGTAAGTTTTCCGCCTACTTCAACAAGACATGCAGCTTCTCCCTCGAGGGGTCGTATCGGCTCCAGTACGAGTCCACCATTAAAGGGGTCATCTCGAAGAACAAGCTCACGGACCTGCAGGGCGTGAAGGTGAAGCTGTGGTTCGTGTGGGTTGATATTGTCGAAGTTAATCGGAACGGGGACAAACTCGAGTTCTCAGTTGGGATTGCCGGTGCCGATTTCCCGATTGATAACTTTGAGGAGTGCCCTGGGTGTGGGTGTGGTATGAATTGTGATACTGCGGCGTTGGGCAGGATTATGAGGATAAGCCCTTTTGTTTCCTCCACCTGATTGGATGAGTTGTTCGGGTTTTTTCAGGAATTGGGATCCTTCCTTTTTCACTGTGATTAATCAAAGCGATTGGTTTTTATCCTATAAGAATTGCTTGTCATTTGTTTTCTAGAAAAGAGTGGCACGAAAGTGGAAGTAGAAGCTTGGCCTTGTGATGGAGGCTTATCATTCTGAAATGTTTCTCCTTTTGTACTTGGAAAAAGTTCAACTTTGGGTTGGAAAAGCCTTTTTCAAAGAAGAAGAAATTACATTGGGTTCTTCATTGCCTAAAATCCCAGTGAAAGTGATTATCAAGGACCTTTGAGTGACCTGCAGCATAATGCAAATTGAAAGTTCAGGGATGTGCTCCATGTTAGCTTTTCAGATATCTCATCTGCTTTGTTGCTATCGCAGAGCTCTGGCACTCGTTTTTCACAGCTGCTTGCAAGGTAGGCTAGACTTGGATTGCAAAATCCGTGCCCTCCATGGCCATGCAGATGATCGGAACCTTGTCCTGTGATACTGGCCATCTGATAAGCCTGTCCGTAGTCTTGACTTTTGGAGTTTCTTCTGCATCGATTGCATACGAAATCAAAGACACGCCCGGTGGAAGTTGCTCGGATGCTTGCACGTCCCGGGAAGATACTCAATCATGTAGCGTAGGTTACACTAACTGTAACTGTACTTGAGGGAGTCACGTGCTCCTTTCCCTACAAGTCTGTCGGCATAGGTGAGGTGAAAAAAGGCAGAGTAGAGTGGTAGTTTTCTCTCCTCGTTTGTTTTTCAGCGAAGGGCGTCGACTTTTAGTCAAATTGATGGGGAAACTCGAGTGGCATTCCAATCATACCAAAATTTGATGAATGTACATTGAGTTTAATATAATAATAAGAAAAAAAAAGAGGTCTTATTAAAAAATAAAAAGAAAAGGTACGTTAATTAATATTGGAATGAAAGAAAAGGGTATATAATTTTTTAATAAAAATTAAATTTATAAATTAAAAATAATACCACTCTATTAAATCTCATTTATATATATTATCTCACTATATAAAAATTTTTACATGGACACCCTGCTTCTGGTGGAATCTTAAAATAAAAAGATAATAAAAAAAAATGGGAAAAGATTGCTCTCGTGACAAAGCTCACTTTCTACATCTCCGACGTCTGTATCATAAGAATCAAATCGGATCGAAGTTGGAATCAGAGTTAGACTATTATAGATAAGATTGCTGCAAATTAGCAATGAACAAGGTGGAGCGGAGGGGATTCAAGTTGACATGCTGGAAGAATGGTTGACCGTTGAGCATGGCAGCACTCCAACTGAGTTTCGGTCAGGGTTTGGCCCCTAGGGTCGGGGGCAGAAATTTTAAACGGGGAAAATCCTGACGTGGCACGAGATGATTGGTGCAGCATTAGAAAAAGAAAAGGACAATCAGAGAGAGAGACACGTGGCCCATATCGTCAGTACACGCATTCATTTTGTGTGAAGGAACTGTTCAATACGCGGTTTCATCAATTTGGACCGCAATTGGGAAGATTAAGGAGGAGGAGGAGGAGGAGGAGGGGAATTTGATTTTAACATCTCATCATTTCTTTTCATCTTCTCTTTACGCATTTCTAATATTTAAAAAATTATATAAAATCTTACTTGAGTAGAATACTCGCAACAATAACTTATCTCAATTTATAATATTCGAATTCGAGACATTTGTACGGTGAGAACGAACATAACAAACGTAAATCATTCAACGGAGCTTCGACTCGACTCGAATAGTATGGTCGACGGCACGGCATTTTCAAAGTGACCGAGCCTCGTGTTGTGTTTGCCCGGGTCGGGTCGGGCGTGCTCGCTTTCGCCTTCTTCCGGGGAGAGGTTGAGTGCCTTTGAAGGGTTTGATCTCGACCATCGTCGGAGGTGAGAAGGGGGGAAAGTGAAAATGAAGAAGATGACGGAGAACTCGTGAATGGGGGGTTTTTTTTTTCCCTCAGTCGATGATTGATGGAGTGATGAGGGAGCAACTTAGCACAGTGCTCCATCACACAGGGAGTCAAAGTGAGCCACACAATGGGTTACTACCCATTGGAAGAAGCTGTGGTGGTAAAAGTCAAGGAGAGCACTCGGGTTAGTCAATTAACTGGTCCCCAAGGTGCAGATACAGCTGATAGAGTTGCGCTGTCGGATGGCAGATATGAACCGTGGCGTGGGGAAGTTTCAGGCTCGACGAAACTACTTCACGATGAGGCAAGACAACGATCGAGCACGGTCGGTTTCTGTCGATAAGTTGGGCGGTTCCCCCACCCGCAATTTGACATATTCTTGATTAAATGTATCTTTTCGGTCCAACCGTGAATTAGTCCAATAAATATAAGGGGCGAGAGAAGAAATTTCATACTATCTTAAATTATTGTTATTAACAAAATTAAAAGTAAGAAGTTGTAGTTTATTTTTGAATAATAAATAAGGGAGTATATGAATAAAAAGGTACGATAAATTTTATTATAAAGAAAATATCATTCTTATTAATTAAGTAACTATATATTTAATTAATATATGAAATTTTGAGTAAGAATCATTTCCCAAATACCAAGAATTATAATCGATTTAAGGGAAGGACTAATCTTATTTAAGTTCTAATTGATTATTATTATTAATAAGCATAAATGGATACTTAGATAATGTCTCCAACGCTTTATATAACATCTCTCTGTGTATCTCCATCTCGATAGTCGCTGATGAGGGTTTGTCTAATGCCTGCGTCAGGCTCTCATCAATGGTTTACTGGTATTTGGTGACACGCCCCTGTTTCTCTCTAGAAATAAAGAAGGGGAAGAAAAGTAGAAGGCGGATCAGTGGAAGAGCATAAACTCTCTCCTTAGTTGAATCCTCGTCTCCCCCCCCCCTCTCTCTCTCTCTCTCTAATCCAGTAGGCAGAGTTCAGCAGGGATAGGATAAAGAGGGGTGGAAGGAGGAGCAGATGATGAAGATGACGATAGCCGGGACGATGGAGAAAGGGGTATTGGATGATATAATACGGAGGCTGCTCCAAGGCAGAGGACAAGGAGCAAAGCAGGTTCAGCTCTCCGAGTCAGAGGTCCGACAGCTCTGTGTTAGCTCCCGCCATATCTTCCTGTCCCAGCCCAATCTCCTCCGCCTTCGCGCTCCCATCAGAATCTGCGGTATGCTCTCTAGTCTCTCCTCCATCTCTCTCTCTCTCTCTCTCTACATTAATGTTATTGCTTAGTCATCTGTCTTCTTCCCCTGATTGACTTGATGATTCAATTAATCAATCACCCTTCTTCTTGTTGCTATATTGAGTTTTGTGTTTCTACAAAAATGAAAAATTGCTGTTGTTTTGAAACCGTCTTATGCGCACTGCCATCGGTTACAACATTCTAGTCCTGTCCTAAATTGGATATTCAGAAACAAGACCGACAAGAAGGAAGAAAAATCAGTAACAACTGAGTATGATTTCAGGTGATATACATGGACAATACCAGGATCTGCTCCGACTGTTTCAACACGGGGGCTACCCTCCATCCACTACCTACCTCTTCCTCGGGGACTATGTTGATCGTGGGAAACAAAGCTTGGAGACTATATGCTTGCTTCTCGCCTACAAGATCCGGTACCCTGACAAGATTTTCCTCCTACGAGGTAACCACGAGGACGCGAAGATAAACCGGATTTACGGATTCTATGATGAGTGCAAGAGGAGGTTCAACGTCAGGCTGTGGAAGATATTCAACGACTGCTTCAACTGCCTCCCGGCGGCCGCCATAATCGATGACAAGATACTCTGTATGCATGGTGGGCTATCTCCCGAGCTGCATAGTTTGAACCAGATAAAGGAAATCCAGAGGCCGACTGATGTTCCCGAATTTGGGCTTTTGTGCGATCTTCTTTGGTCTGATCCCAACCCAAAAGTAGAAGGGTGGGCAAATAGCGACCGGGGCATCTCCTGCATGTTTGGAGCCGATCGGGTTGTGGAGTTCTTGAAAAAGAACGACCTCGACCTTATCTGTCGAGGCCATCAGGTGAGAAATCTCCGCCTTTTATGGTTTGATATCCTGATGATGATTACATTCTTTGATGGGTAAATATGGAGTTTGAAGGTGGTGGAAGATGGGTACGAGTTTTTCGCAAAACGGAGGTTAGTAACAATATTCTCAGCACCAAACTATGGGGGAGAGTTCGACAATGCTGGTGCTGTGTTGAATGTTGATAAGAACTTGGTGTGCTCGTTTGAGATTCTGAAACCAGCAGACAGGAATGGACCAAAGGCCAGCTCCAGCTCCAGTTCCAGTTCCAGTTCATCAAGAGGGACACCTGTGAAGGTAGAAAGAAGCAATTTTCTCTGGGTTTGTTTGTTTTTCCCTTGAAGGTTTCCTAACTTCATTCTCCATTTCTGTTGGTCAGCCCCAGAAACAAGGGAACATCTAATTATATCTCGAATTGGAGAAAAACCAAGCGAGGATCCCTCGAGGAATGTCTGCCCCAATGTTAGACGGTGCTTCAGGCTTTCTTTTGCCTGTAGATATGAACATTATTACACTGCAGAAGCCGGGGCTCCGGGTTGGATGAATAGAAGGTAAGGATGACACTGATCAATTGACAGTTTGTGTAGTTTTCCGGGTGGAAGTGGAACCACGAGGCATCCTCAGCCTCTTAGCTGAGATTCCCTAATCTGGACATCGGCTTCCCTAATCATGAGCATACTCGAAGTTTAAGCTTTTTAACTTTGTCTTCCCTCATCTGAGTGATTTTCTACTGCTTCAAGTTTTGCTTCGACATTTTGAGAATGTTGAATGAGCGGGGAGACTTCGCTTTGAAGGAAGCTGAAACAATTAAAGCAATGGTAGCGCACACGCAACAAAAAGACACGAATGATTGAAGTGTGAATGTTTTAGCAAAATCAAAATGCTTCAGACTCAGAGGGCTACAATCAGCAAACCAATTGTCATCTTGCTAGCTTTTGCTAAAAGACTGCTTAAATATCATGGGCCTATGAAAAAGTAGGGAAACTACCAGCTAGGGGGTCAACTTTTCAGTTCTTGAAGAAGCATCGCAGAACTTCATCGGAAATTCCTCGAAAACTATTGTAGGACCGACTCAAAGAGATCCTATATAAAGTACGGTAAAATTACAGCGTATGCACATGAATCTGCAGTATATTGACCATCATGCTTCTCTATATATTTCAATAAAAGACGAGAAACAGCTGCGGTAAACTTTCCTTGAAAAGTTAATCCCCTAAGGATCGACGGTCTTCCCTTCATTTGCCCTCCTAAAAATGCTGGATCTTAATTCAGAGCCAGAGGCTAACAAATAGCATTGCAAAGAAATTTGCAGCTTACCTGGGTCACGTCATCCATGGAGAAGTAAGCAGAAGAGCAAGCTTGGAAACGTTGTTACGGGAGGGGGTCGAATAAGGGGAGGCCCGGGCTGAACCCAAGTAGGAGGGTCGCAGATTTAGCACTCTAACAGCACCCCACGGTTGCATAGTATTGGGATCACAATGAACAAAACAGTGTAAATTTTGTGTCGGCAATGCTCCTGTCTTGCTCTTCTATCACATGGAGTCTCCTGTTGCGATATTTCACTGGAGTTGAGCCATATCCCGATGGAGAAACATGACACAGCAGAAAAAGCTGCAGTTTTTTGCACGCGGAAGAAGGCCAACGTTGCATAATCAAAGTGTTTCTATTGTCCATTCTTGTATTCACCAAAAAGTTACACGTACTTGTTGTGCATTGCAGGTCGACATGCTCCATTACGAAATAGGGTAAGGAGTTTCTTTCTTGCGAATTTCACGCAAGTTTAGCATCCAGTCATCTTAACCTCATCTTGCAAGGGAACTTTCCGGGCGGGATCAGGTCCCTTTTTGGGGCACCACGCACAGCCATAATGTTTTGGGGTGCTCCTCTCCACACGAGATCTCACGGATGAACAAAAGAAAAATTAGCCAAGAAAACTTGCGTAATATTGTTCCTATGACAAGCTGAACATACACGGTTACTAAATCCTGACGCAACACTCAAGATCACATGGGTGGTCGATGGTTCTAGATGGAGGGAAGCAGCGGCAACTCAGACAATCTCAGTAAATAAATCCTTTTTTGGAGAGATTACTTCGAACTCATGCTGTCGTTTCTCCATTTCATAGGTTTCACAGCAATAATAAATGTATCCCTTGAAATTGTTTACCCAAAAAGAAGATACCCCTTAAAAAAATGTAGCAGATGTTTAAACAAATGGTGTCATCAATGCGGGTGTTTATTGCCTGTAAGTAGTATGCAGAAGTTGGGGCCGCATTTTCATATCTAATCCTTATGGGATAAGTTATCCATCGGAAGGTGCTTTGAGTACCGATCAGCCTTTGCTCCAGTCTGGCGGTCATAATACTCAACCATGGCTGCTCCAGCTAATGCCGCAAGTGTCAGGGCCTGTGCATGCAACCTAAACTCCCAAACGAGAGAAAAATGAGTCGCTGAAAGGAAGAAAACCAATTTCCAAGGAGTAGGGACGGAAAAAACAGAGAGAGAGAAGATTGGGGCAATAACAAAACTTCATCATCTATTAACTACAGTTTAAAGTGCTAGAGAATTCTGAGGTACGCTTGCTCATTGAGCAGGCAAGAACTCAATCACTTTTTGAGGGGGGCAAGAACTCAATCATTAACAATATGACTGCATAAATTGTCTAGATTAATATAGATAGAATTAGCTCTCATAAGGAGTCATATTGCAACTGAAGTATTGAACCCTTAAATTAATTCCCACCCACATCTAGGGAAAACAGGAGCATTCCAAAAAGACCTGTTGGTGAAGGAATACCTCCTAGATATAATATCTGAGAGCTAGAGATATAACTTTATGTGGAGGGTATGTGTTATAACTCCATGTGAAGAAAATCTATGAAATGATAATTGAAGACAACGCAAGTTGCTCAACAGCAAAATCATTCAGATTTAGGCGGCCGAGATGCCATCACATATTAATTATTTGTGATACAGAGAATGAACTATGATATCCACGTTTGGAAATGACAAGGTAAAAGTCTAAGTAACTACTTCCCTTTAGCTGTCAACATTTATATGAACCCAGAACTCATTACTGCATCCAAAGCCACTGCTGAACGCTAAAGATGATCTTATCTGGTATCAAAAATCCGAAATTTATGACAAATTCCTGACAACAACGCAAAACACAAGCCCGAAGTATCTGCATGAATCCTAGTCTGCAAGATACTTTCAGACAACAAGATGACATGACCAAAAAAACCAGCTCGACCTGACAGGACGACCATGATTGACTCAAAGTTGATGTTATTTGACCCTAATTTGAAAAGAGTAATTTAATATGTTATAACAGAAGTCTGAATCCACACAGATTACACCATTGGCAAAAGCAATTCAAAATCTTGCATCTATGAAAACACAAGTGAATACTTATCAAAAAATGAAAACACAAGTCAATGCACGTAGAAAATCTCTCTCTTTCAGCATCTTGCCCAGTTAAAACGTAGTACCACCTTTTTCCAGGAAACATGAAGAAACCATGTGAATGGAAGCCCTAAAGATTTCTCATCAAATCCAAAAGACGTTCTCAGCCAGCTGATGGAATCCCATCAGTTTCTACCAATCCCACGAAAAGGAATCAGCGTCATATGATTGTACACAATGTAGCCGTAGCATTGACTGATCAGATCGAGAATTACCTGGCATGAATAATCTTGACGCTGGTCTTCATGGCTGGCTGAGACCAGTTGTAAGCGATTGAACCAGCAATACCGCTAAGCCACAGACATCCTTTGCATCAAACATCAACCCCCAGAGAGAAAAAATGAAGATGCCAGATCAGAAACAATCATAAAGATGTTCTCTCGGAAAGAGAGGAAGCAAGAAACGGTGTAGCACGGCGGGGGGAGAATACTTACCGACGGTTCTCAGCTTGTGCTCGACGACCCACTTCCGAACAGATTCCATGGTGATTTTAGATTCCGCCATTGCAGAGAGAAAGAGAAGGACAAGGGCCGCAGAGCAGACAACAGGGGTTCAAAAGAACCTGAATGAATGCGCGAGCTGTTTTGGAAGAGGAGAAAGGCTTCTCCTTTTGTTATTTGGAGGATGTGGGTAGCGTGGTTAAAAGTGCGGTTTGAGTGGGTTTAAAATGGATTTGAAATTATTTTATTCGGTTATGATTTGTTTCGTTTATTTAATTGATCGGTCTGGTTACTAATCATAGTTCAGACAAATATGAACTGGCCCGATTTGGCTCGTGAACCGTTTATTTTTTTAATTTTTTTAAATTTTAAATTTACTTGACAAAATCATACCGTTGATTTACGAGAATTTTGGCTGTCCAGGCCGGTGCCATTTCGGACTAGTTTTTAAAAGGTTCTAGGCTGGTTCAACAAGGTAACGGTTTAAGTCGGTTACAGTTCAAATGGTCCATATTTCAAAACCGGCTTGTAACCGCCCCAAACCCACTAAGAACGGTTACGAGCAGGGTTAAGAACGGTCTAAGCCGGTTATAGATTTGAACGGTCCGATTATAGACTAGACCAGCCCGTTTGACATCTCTCTAGTTGTGGGGGGAGAGCAGAGGCCGAGGGGGAGGGGAGGGGAGGGGAGAGGTGTGGACACAGAGTCTAATAATTCCCCAATCTCGGAAAACCGTGGGCGCCCTGTTTTGTTTGGTTTGGGTGAAACCTGAAATGAGGTGAATATAATTATGGAAGTCGAAGAAACGGGCAATTAAGTAATTTTATTTTTTTACCATACTGATTTTTTTATATTTTAAATAAGATCAATAGGAGAAAAGGTAAAATTGTGCCATATTTGAGTTTCCCAATTTTAAGGAGGGTGAAAGGAAAATAAGGTAAAAAATGGACCTCATTCTCGTATCAAATAGTGATAGATAAATGAGGTAAATGTTCAAATTTAAAAAAAAAACAATATGAGCAAAAAAAAACTCTATTTTTTCAATTACAAATTTATATAAAAGAGCGATATAGTGGAATAATTTAAAATCTTCCCATTTTCTCCCTTCCGCTCCTCTCATCAGCCATTATTCAAAGAGGTAAGAAATTCATTTCCATTCACCTTCCCAAACCTCAATCTAAGAAGAAGGGGCTCAAAAGTGATTTATCAATGACTTTATTTTTGTAATTAATGAGGCGACAATAATCACGCGCTTGCCAGCAAGCTGGGGCGAAGGGACGATATCGGAAGAGGAAGAGGAAGAGGAAGAGTGGTTGCATCTTACCGATTCTCATCAATAAAACCTTTCCTGCACTCAAACTTCCTTGACAGACAGAACTTTGTCGAATCCAGAACTGCACAGCCGCATAATCATCCCACTTTCAGGTTCCTCGGCCGTGCATCATCACAAGGAACATAAAAACACCTCATAGTTGTGGATAGCCAAAATCTCCCATGCATTTCACGAGAGATCTGAGATGGCAAAGTGCTGAACAGAGGAATTGAAGTCCACCGCCCAAACAGCCAAAGTGGTTGCCCCCCCAAATACTGTTTCCGGGGGGCCACCGGGTCTCGAGACCGTCACGAGACAGGACTGCAAGCATCACTTACAAGTTTGTTTCTCAAATCACGCATACGTTATCGTTCCATTCACAGTTTCATCATAGGAATAGGAAACATGACAAGCACGAGGAGAACTCATTAGCCGTTGTCTGATTCTATCCTCCCGAGCCCGTGCCACTGCTGGAAGGCTCCATGCCCGACTCCCGGGTCAGTCCTACCAGGCCCTGCCCGAAATCCTTCCATCTCCATCAACCTGGGTTAACAAGGATGGCAAGCGGTCTCTATCCCACAAGGAGAAGCGAGTAGATGATACCCTCTCAGGTTCTTGAAAGTTATGACTCGAAGAACCTGCTGGGAAGAAATAGAAACCATTCGGCTGATCAGATGATGAGGCGACTGGGGTCAATCCTCTGGGGTTTAGAGATCTTCGGTTGGTGGCGATGACAGGTCCATGTGATGGTAAGTGATGATTAGGCCTGTGCTGTTGATAGTAAGCTTGGAGAGCTTCGACTCTATCCCGAGTCCGAGCATTACTTCCTTGGTAAGGAAGAATAGGGGAGGATGCAGCTGAGTTCCCTGTTCTAGCCCCCAAACTGCAAGTGTAATAACTGCAATTAGTGTTGGGAGAAAACGTACATATATTCACACACACATCCTTATTTATTAAGTTATAGGAATCCAAAGCACTTCGTTTAGGAAAGGAAAGCTTGAGTTATTGGATGATGCATGACTGACATGTGACAAGCGTATTAACTTTAAGGCTGGAGAGTCCTCCGGTTCCCAGTACAAGCAATTGAACTGGCTTGTTAGATGCATGTCTCAAAGCATGGGATAAATTGAGACCAGCACAATGAAGTGCCTCAAAAATAGATGCATGGGGCTTAAGAAAATTTTCGATTGTAATGGAGAGTCTTATATAACTTTCCCGCATTAGAGTAACCAATACATAAAAATGCCTCTGAAATTGGAGTGATCTATCTGACTGTCAATACATACCTGTTGCCTGCAACAAATGGATGCATGAAAGATCCTGAACTTGGACGATCAGCATGGGTTCTCACAGATCTTCTAGAAGTAGGAGCAATTGATGGAGGGTCAGAACCTCCAGGACGAGCACGGCTCATAGAGAAGGGAGATGGGTTGTGCTCCAAGCTATGGTACTGAAGATTAATGGCAGGAAAGACATAAGAACCTGGTCCTTCACTCTGTACTGATGGGCCATTCCAGTGATTATTCACATTAGAGGCATCAGAGATGCTAACATTAGGAGTTGATGATGAGGGATGAATTGGGCCAAAGTAGGCAATGTAAGGGCAGGGATGAGCAGCAGATGAAACAGCTGAATGTTCTGCAAAGAGTGCATGCTGTCCCAGAGGATCATGATCTGCATTACAAGACTTATTAGTGACAGAGGCATCACTAAAACTCAAATCACAAAATTATAGAGATACCAAAAGGAGCTTACATGCAGTTGACGTGAATTCTCCGTCCCTGCAGGGAGTGAAGAAAAGCATATTAGAGAGGATATGAACTAGAGGAGAAAATCAGTACAGATGCCCAAAGATCTCACGGGGAAATGAAATTAAGATTGCTCCACAAGGGGTCTGAATATAAGTCAAGGTAATGAACTTGAGGAGAAAAACATGAGAGGGACAGAGCGTCTCTGAAAGACCATGCTATTTCTTTTCTAGGGTGCTCCTGGAAGGAGTATTTTTTTCCTGGAGTGAAGGACATTCTGCAGTTAATGTAAAGAACCGTACAGATGATAACAGTTTATTTGTCATTTGGGCGTGCAATTAGAAGAACATTAAGAAATAAATGGCCTAAGCAAGGGTTAGATTTTTGAACTCCACTGTATCATTTACATTTTAGAGTACAACAGGGTTTTATAATTTAACCTCGAGATAAAACAACAAAATTCAACCAATAACAACAACTATTCACAATGAAGAGTGCACCAGAAAATAAATGGTTACTCGAAAGATGATGGAAGCCTCGCTAGTTGACCAAATGGACACCAATGAACACCAAAGGACTGCAAGAACCAATTCACAAAGGGTAAGAAGCTCGAGATGGAATGCAATAAGCAGCCTGATGGTATTCTTGCTAACATTGATTAATTCAAAAACACTGGTAGGCTGCAGGAAAAGCAAAGACCAAAATCTAGAATATTACTGCCGAGCTCCAGCTTTCTAAGACTTGGTGGAAGCCAGCCTAAACTATTATATAAATGCAGGATACTGTTGCAAACTTTACATGTGGTAAATACAGACGAGAAAAGAAACTAAATATGCAAAGAAGCAGGTTCATAAGCAGAGTTTTCCAGAATTCTCGAAGATTGACAACTGAACCAGGTTTAGAAGCTTTCCAGTTTTCCATAGACAAACAAAACCTTTTTCAAGCTAGAAGATTGACAACTGAAACCAACAAAGAGTACCAAAGCGAAATCTCTATTCACTCACCGTTTCAGAGTAGCTCAAGTCATAGACAATCTCCTCGTGTGCCCAGTCATCCATGCTAAATTCTGGACATGTACGGCAACCATTTGCGTAAAGCCATTGCCCTTTCTCAATCCTCCGACAGTTAGGGCATTGCATGGAGCCCTTCACATTGAAGGCTGAACCGATGCAATCTGAGAAAACACATGGATGAGGAGAGAATAATCGAGAGTAAGTAGACAAGTTTAAGCAGGAAGCCGCATGCAACGTCATAGGAATGGAAAACACTAAGCTGTTAAGGTACCATATCTAACTCCACAATCTTCACTGGCATTCTGGTGTGATATCCTATTTCCAAAGACAAATTAAAAACCCGAATCTAAGAAAACCCCGCTAACTGCGGGGCTATGAATAAGAACCATCTTAGTGAGGAAACTACATTCACATTATCTTTTAGAACTCCTCGATCTTTGACTAAATCTACTTTTACATCCTCCGTCCGAGGTGAAAGCAGGTCTGTCTTTGATGACACCCCGTCAGCTGAGCTCAAGTTCCGACAACCAAATTCAGTTTCAACTAAACGGATAGCATCTCAAAAAATTCAAGCCTCTCGTGGTAGTCCAACAAGCCCATTGATTTTTCATCCAAATCAATCAACATGAGACGCCTAATCCACCGATCAAATCTCAAGTTCCTGCTTCATCTTTTCTTTCCACGACAAAAAAAATGACTAGCAAATCGAGACGAAAACAATTAAGTACTATCCGAGTCAATCGATCTCCAATGAACAAAGAGATGAACCTCAAAACCCGAAGCAGATCCCGGAAATCAAGGTCCAGAGAGATCAAGTGAGTCACTGATGCCGAGTCAGTCACGATTGAAATTTCATATTTTTCTCCCATCCGAGAGCTTACCGAGATGAAATTGGTGACCGCATTGAAGCTTGGCCCAGGAGCGATCGCCATTGTCAGCGACCACATCGAGGCAGATGGAGCAGGGGACGGACTTGCCACCATCATCGAATGCCATGTCATCTTCACCCCTCTGCCCCATCAGAGCTCCCAAAAATCCCCCTGCCCGAGCTCAGAACGATCCAGCACTCCCCCACCGCATGAATCAACGAGCACCCACCGGCGTAGCCAAGCAGCAGAACCCAAAAGAGGAAGGGAAGGGAAGGGAAGGAGAGAGCTCAGCAGAAGCTCAGATGAACGGTAAGAAGTCCGAGAAGCGATGACGATGATATTTCTTCAACAGGGAAGAGCTCTAGGGGAGGTGAATTGAACATCGAGCCATGAAAATTGATGAAAACGCTCTCCCTCTCTCCCTCTCTCATTCCGATGATTGGATGGTTTATTTTAGTTTCTCTCTCTTCTTTTTTTTTCTCTCTCTCTCTCTCTGTTGGTGTTTGGTGAGATCGTGGCCGTTGGATTAGGTTGTTAGGAGTGGACAGAAGCGGTTGTCCAAACCACGAGATTGAGTGATGGATGGTAAGAGATCTACATATGAAACTTAAAATGTTAATCCATTCAAGACTTATAAATTAATAAAATTTATAATAAAAACTTTATGTTTTTGAGAGAAAATTGAAACTGGGTGAGTGAACTCCAACCAAATTTCTGAATTTTACCTGATATATATTTTATTTAATAAAATAATAATAATACCTCAGCGAGTCTAAAAGATCCTTCCTTTAATTTTTATTTTTTTAAAGTAAAAAGTAAAACAACGATGATATTCAAGTGAATTCTTACTATTCAGTTGCTGGGCGACAAACGCTGCCTTACGGTTCTCAGCCGAAGTCGTCCTCCTCTCATCAGAATTCAGAATCGAGTTATCCTTTCGGACGTCATCTTCGCGCTGTCCACTCCATGCTGTAAGGGGCCAAACAGCGTCCTCCACGTGTCCTCTCCAAAGTGAACGCCCAGCAGTACCACCACCGTATACATGTCACCATTGGATAGGATTTGCAAAATATCCAATTATATCCCATTTTTCCCCCCCGCCCCTACATTGTAATTTATATTCGTCACGAGATTTTTATCATCTCTCTCTTCTGGAAGGTAGGTTTGTTGCACCTTTTCCTACCCTTGAGCCAAAAAAATAAAAAGGGGGATTTTGTGCACCAACTTGGAACATGCAACCTTTGATTTGGGGGGCTGAATTTCATGAGTCTACAGTCAACGAGCCTTGATATTCGGCACTCGCAATAATAGATCATAGGAGCCATAACAAAGAGACTAGGAAAGGAATTGCACGTACTTGATCCGCTGATCGATTACTCTTGCACTTTTGTAGACGTGAAACTTTTCATATCCCAGCGTTCCGTAGGGGGCACTCATTCCGACTTATCCATCGTGTAGGGCTTTGATCAGGGTAGGTTCTTTACCTTGCGTGTCTCTCTGCCTCTTTATCTAATAGGGAAGGAAAAGTTACGTCAGGAAACATTGATTATTGCATCGTACCTTGGCACAATCTATGGGCCAACATTGCGCACACGGCACTGCTCGTCGACATGGCATGAAGCCCTCACGCACCAATGCCATGGTTCTACTTTCACCCCTTTACATTTTTATTCTAACAAAACGAGAGAGGTGATAACAGCTGTTGACCTGGTCCAATTGCACGTAGGATAGATAGATTTATCTCATTCACTGCAGGACTCGATTTCTTCGTTCTGTCTGGTGTCAAAATCGGTGAACAGAACTCGCAGTAAGTAAAAGACCAACTGGTATTATGAGATAACATATGAGTTGCTGAAAGAAATGTAAGCAACCTGAATAGACTAGAGCCCGAGCCATAAACAACAGTCAATTCAAAATGAAATCGTGAAGGCGTTCCAGATGTTGCTCACACGATATGTTCAGATTGCAAATCGGGGGATTGATAGTTTCCCTTAATCTACAACCTGTGAATAGTGTCTTATAGACTTCCACCTTGTCTGGACTGTTCTGGCTAAGCATAGTAGTTCAAGCTTGCTTTCTTCTTGGCTTGTACCTGAATAATGCCTTCATTGAAGTCCTCGTGATTAACCTACAGTGGCAGCGGCAGCGGCAGCAGCAGCAGCAGTAAGATATCCTCTCAGTGAAGCTAAACCAACAACCAAGTTATCAGGATTTTAATAGGAACAGTGCAGAGCTTACCTCGGTGGCATCTCGTCGAAGCGCTAGCATTCCAGCCTCTACACAAACTGCTTTCAGCTGAGCACCATTGAAGTCGTCTGTCGATCGAGCTAGCTCTTCGAAGTTCACATCTGGGTGGACATTCATCTTTCTTGAGTGGATCTGCAAAATTCTGGCTCTTGCTTCTTCAGTTGGGTGTGGAAACTCGATCTTACGATCCAGTCGGCCTGAACGCATAAGGGCTGGGTCCAGGATGTCAGCTCGATTAGTTGCAGCTATCACCTAAATTACAGATTTGGAAGAAAAATGAGTAGCAGCATTAAGTGGAATTCTTTATTGCTGAAAATTTGTCTTGGACCCACATATAGGCTTTAACTTTCTAACATTGTCTTAAGCAAAAAAGTTACTAAATATACAAATATAAAATGCAAAACAAAACCTTAATCCGATCATCGCTACTAAACCCATCAAGTTGATTAAGCAACTCTAACATAGTCCGCTGCACCTCCCTGTCTCCACTCACTTCACTGCAATCAATAACAAAATAATACATAAACTGTAAGAAATTCATGGAATAATCTCATTGAAGCAGTAGAAAAGTTCACAGATGTCCTTTCCTGAAAGCTTCAGAAAATAAGATTTACAATTGAGACATTTACTACCTAACATGAGAACTGTTGAATAGAAAACTCAGGTGGAGTGGAAGCCAACACTAGTACTTAATAGATAGAAATCAAGCATACCTGTCAAACCGCTTTGTACCAATAGCATCAATCTCATCAATAAAAATGATACAGGGAGATTTTTCTTTGGCAAGCTGGAAGGCATCACGAACAAGTTTTGCTCCGTCTCCAATGAACATCTATAAGCAAAGAAAGTTCAGGGATAAATGACTCGTCTTAGGACTATCAAGGCCTTCTTAACTGTGTCACTATATTTAAAACAGTAATTATCTGACAAGAAATAGGCAAATATGAAAGAGTAATGCATGAAGAACCATCTTTGCAATAAAAAAAAGGTACAACAGCAAAACGTTTTCTTTCAAAATACATACATTGCACAGTAAAAATTGATAAAACATTAATTTGCAATTAGCAGCAATAAAAAGATTGATAATATTAGGTCTAGATTAACATGCAAAAAGTCATACCTGTACAAGCTGAGGACCTGCTAGCTTCAAGAAAGTGGCATTTGTTTGAGCAGCACAAGCACGGGCCATCAAAGTTTTCCCAGTTCCAGGAGGTCCATACAAGAGTACTCCTTTTGGAGGACGAACTCCTAACGTCTGAAACCGTTCCTTGTGTGTCATGGGTAAAACAATGGCTTCCACAAGTTCTTGGATCTGTTTTAGGAGCAAAAATTCTTAAATATTTTGCAGGTATAAGACCAGAAAACCTTTACAATGCTTGCCCAGATGTAAAACATGCCTGCTTCTCCAGCCCGCCTATATCACTGTAGTCTTCTGTTGGTTTTTCATCAACCTCCATAGCTTTTACTCGTGAGTCATATTCAGAGGGTAGTGTATCCAATATCAAGTAACTGTCCTTGTTCACACCGACCAAATCACCAGGCTTCAACTTATCCGGGTCAACAAGCCCCACAACTGGCAGAAAAATGGTCTGAAACAAGAGATTCTCATACTACCTTTTTTCCCCCCCATAAACATGTGAAGTATGGGAACAAGTAAATGGGCTACCATATCATTCATAATTCTGTTTCACTCTGAATGTATCAAAACCAGAAGCAATCAAAAACTTTATATCCATAACGCTGTGCTAAATAACTGAATTCTATTTCATAATTCATGGCAACGCATGTTGCAACAATATGCTAGTAAATGGCTTTTCCAACAGAATCCTCATATCATAATCAGCTGAGATGTGGAAAAAATGACTGACCTGACGTGTTGATGTTTTCAGTACAACACATTTCCCCTTCCTTTGGGAATCAAGATCAACATTAGCACCATCTTCTTCAGCTTCATCCTCAGGGTTCATTTCCAGTATCTGAAACAGTATGACAACTGTACTTAGCCCACTGAAAGATTAGAAATCAAATGCCTCGACATAAGAACTCCATTAAGCAACACACTTGAAATTTCCCTAGACTGCATGTCTTTTGGCAAACGATCCAACATATCTCTAGGTTTTAAAGAGCGGGCCACATTTTCTACGACAATGAAATGTAATTTCTGAACATTGTTCATTTTTCTAGCAATCAATTATAGAATGACTACGTATCTGATATATCCATATCTATGAGAAAGGAACTGAGGAGGAGAAAAGGAACAGGAAATTGAAAAATGGCTACCTCAACAATATTTCCGACCAAGTAGGGTAACTGCTTGTTGAGCTTAATCTTTTCTTGATTCTCTTTGATCTTATCCTTGTAAGAATCTAGCTCAAGATTCGTCCTCTGCAACTCATCCTGCCAGCATAAAATGGAAAATTCCAAATCAGAACCAGTCAGAATAAAGCTAAAACCTCACATGAGATATAGACTAACGATTCGCACAAATTGACAAGTCAATGCTGTAAATCTTACAAATTCCACACGAAAAGAAGAGAATACGAGGATATTAATGAAGAGGAAGCATTACAGCAGAACAATTAGGTAATTCCGAGCACCTTCTAAACAGCACTAGCTGCAGAAGTCACAGTGAAAACAAATATAATGTGCACATACGCATACAGAGAGAGAGAGAGAGAGAGACCTTGAGGATGCGAATCTCATTATCGAGAAGACGAGAGGCCCTAATGATATCGTCAGTTGTCATCGCAGTCAACTGATCATCCTCAAAGTTCGTATCTTCAACCATGGGCGTCGCCATCGCAGTCTGCTGCAGAAATCAAGCAGGTCCGTCGAAGCTCCTCCGGTTGTCTGGGGTTGCTCTTTTCCCTTAAGCTCGGCAGAGCATCTGGGGAAGAACGAGAAGAGAGTGCGTTCAGCGAGCTTTGCTACTGACTTGTTAGAGAGGAAAAGACGAGCCTTCAGACGAGACTAAATTCCCTAACGGCCCCCTATTTATAAATTTATTCAGATAAGTCCTCGTTGATAGAAACTTTTTTACATTTTCATCCCCATGGCTTTTTCATCATTCTCAATTCGACCCCTACAACCTCGAGATACATCGGAAGTAACCGCACTCTGTTGGCTTTGCTTTGATATGCACATACATATGCTCCTGAAAAGACGAGGAATTATAATCTGATTCAGTATACGTAAATTTTCTTGATATTTTCTCGGTCCTAACAATAGAAATGTACATTGTTCCATCGATTAACAAGATCTGAAGATTAAAGTCAAGATACAGTGGAAGTTCGTGCAACAACAATGGCTACTGGAGCATGAACTATATATGAAACAGACGAGTCAAGAAATCAGAGCTTCCAATATATGCCAAACAAGTGCAGAATGCCTGATACAATAGCCCAGAAGAGGATTTCCCCGAAAATGACATAGAGTAGAATTCCAACTCGTCTTGAATGCCATACTCCAATGAAGACATGCTTTTGAATCCAGTGAACCTGCCATCGCCAGGAACAAACATAAAGCTTTAAAGCTCATGGAGGGAGGCTCCAAATTTTTGTTGAAAGCTTTGCATAAGAGCCAGCACGAAGCCTGTTTTCATTTTAAAACACATCCTCAAGTTCATTGAATGATAGCTGAGCGAACCGAGTGTCAAGGCAACCCCACCAGCCCATGTCTATCAAGGTGTTGTGTTCGCCCTTGCGGAAAAGAGGGACACAGAGATTGGTTAATGGAAAATTAAGCTTTCCGAGCAGTCACATCCTCCTACTACCCTCAGATATTCTTGAGATTAAACCTATGACTTAAGTGAGTGAAAGGATGTCTTGTAATTGCAGGCGATAGTCAGTCTGAAATCTAGCAAAGTTACAGGGGGGGCAAACCAGTGTATTGTGGGGGTCTTTGTAATACCACCCATTTATAAATCCTGCAAAGATGCCTTCTGCTGCCATTACATAGACCAGCATGGCGTTCGTGCCAATCCACTTGAATGGAAGGAATAAGAACTTCAACCTCCAAATGTCGACCTGCCAAAATATATAAGGTTTTCACCAAATCAAAGCTTCAAATAAAGTAGAAGCTGCAGAATGCGGAATCAAAAACAAACAAGAAGACAGAAAACCAAGTGTTTGGGACAGTGTAGGATCGATCATAGAATAGAGGAGCTGCTTCGAGTATCAAACAAAAGCAACACATACAGATAAAGGAGATAGGAACTGATTCTAATATCAAACAGAGCATGCATACCAGAATATAGAAAGCTGAGAACACTAATGCTGCAGCCCCAGCGGTCACGCAGACATAGCTGAATGTGTACAGCTGCTTATTTAAAGGGATGGCTGCATCCAACCGAGACAGCATTCAAACAAGCCCAGAAAATGAAACAAGTGGTGAGAAAGAGAGAGAAACTGAGCAAGATAAAGCATGTGGATGCTCTAGTAAAGACACTCACCATGGGTGAAATGTAAAATTATCCCCAAGATAAGCAAAAAGCCGCCCATGGAAAACCAGTGCTTTAGTCTAGCTGAATGATTCTGAAAAGAGGAGCTCACTGAGTAAGTGAGGAAAGTTATATGATTTCAAAGTGCATATAATATTATCAAACCTTTAAGTGTGTAAGCACATGACCAAAATGTAGTCCAATGATTGTGGACAGAATAGCAGATATTGAGCTGCAAAGAGCAACATATCGTTGAGTTCAATGATAAACATTTTATGAATTAAAAGAAAAGAAAAACCAAAACAATATCAAAGCCTCATTTTGTAATCCAAAGTCATCATGCATAACAAACCTCAGAATTCCTTCAGGCTCAAAAGGAGCATTGCACCATGCAGGTGCATCATTCTTAAATGGTCCCTCATATGGGGAATCCAAAGTACAGTCCTGCAAGGGAGGATGAAACATTTATAACTAACACTAACATTAGGATATTGGTCAAGAGGGGCAGGTTTACTATCTGAACACCTTTGATCTCTTCCAAGCTGGATGGTTATACATATGATTAATTCCCAATACTGTTCGGTCCACATATCCTGCTGCATTACATGGAGGATCCAGTTTTCCTCTACTACCACAAGCAACCTAATGGGAAATCACTGTCAAGAAATAAGACCTATGCTATTGCTTTTCTTCCAAATGAATGAAAAACATATCATAAGAAAAGAAAAACCAAACATTTCAGAAGAATGCCTCTATATTGCTTTCGGTCAGTTTACCAGCAAGAATTCATCTAAAATAAACAGCCTTCCATTGTGATTATTGGAAAGCCAAAAACAGAAAAACAATGGATGTTCGTACTCTCCTCCCTTTATCCTTCATTATCACTACAATCAGTTCCAATCTAAAACCCATATTTGGTGTACTCTCCTCTTTTATCCTTCATTATCATTACAATTAATCCACACAACAAATGTCTGTCATGTCAACCACAAAGAAGGGGAAGCTCAGCATGCAATAAACAAATGTGCATAAAATGTTATTTATTCAAGATGACTGCAATGTCCCACGAAGTTGGATGTACCAGTGCCTTATTCTTACCTTGTATGACTTCCCATAATTGATGCTTTCGGGATCATTAACTGTAAAGTGCCAGTCAGGTACATTTAATCCATAAAGGACAGCCAAGTAGATAACAACAACACATGCTGCAAACATCCTGACATATGAAGTTAAAGGAGAGCGTTACCAAATTAAGCATATTTTCCATATACACGATGGTACATTAAATTCAAGAACCCACCAATGACACCAATACATTTTGAATACAGAAAACCAGTTGCTTGAAACATCCCTAGCCTGTCCATATTTTGCTAAAATTTCTATCAATGCCGCCACCAAATAAGCAAGAGCAATTCTCTGGGATGCAGAAAAATGAAATGATTCATCAATGATCAACAAAGGAAGCTATTCAAATATCAATCTCCTGTAGAACTATATTTACCTGTAGAATGCCACACCACCTTATTTTTCTCATGTCAACACCATATGTCAGTTTGTCAGGAGCATGCGAGTATCCCCCTGTAGAGAACTTAGTCAAGAAGCCTGTTTCATTCTGTGATTCTTTCCGGCCACTATGAACTAAGCACCCTGTCCCACTTTTTTCTCAGGACAAATGGTACACTAGATATATGCTAAAAACACTGCAGGAACGTAGCAGGATGAACTATCTTTTTCGTGCACTTGGAGTTTGGATAATTATATTTCCGAAGGGAGAGACCTAGGTGGATCAGAATGGTGAAGTTATGGAGTTTATATCCTTATAGCCAAATATGAGAAGAGCATGAAGTGGCACATCATGAGATGATCCTAATATCCTCACATTTCATCAACAGAAATCATATATTATATAACCAATTCTATGCTAGAGAAAAAGGAGCACAACTGCGCAAAGTGCCGGAGTAAAGATGCCTGTGCCCGCACCTTGTAACAACAGACCCCAGAATAGGAGCTTTAGTGTTCGGAATATCACCTTCCTAATGGCTTTGGACTTGTCTGGTATCCTCTACACCAAGAAAAGCAAACGAAAAACTGAATAACGTAGAGGGAGAAATCTCCTTCTTCCCAATTACTGAATCGTGTAGATTGCTTGATTCTTCCCAACACTACTCTGCCCAAGATTAGAATAGAACCTTAAGTGCAAGTGGAATGGCCATCCCCACGATAAATAAAAAGAACGGCATCACAAAATCAGCAAGGTTGCAGCCATTCCATGGCGCATGCCCGATTGATGGCCACTCTCCTCCAGCATCATCCACCAAAACCATCAACTGAATGACACATATTTCAAATGGATGAGAAGATTGCATCACCAAATTATGCTGTCAAATAAGAAATGACGACACCAAATCCTCATCGGAAAACTCAATTTTTGACTGTTCGTATACTGATAGTATAACAAGTGGACATTTTGAGTGAGCTCAGGAACCAGTCCAGCAATAATAGTGATCACAAGCTAAGATGCTTGAACTCCATATCAATCCTGCTAATTAGCAACGCCACATATAAGGATGAACATTGCAAAATGTTCATTTCCAAATACAGGAAAATCGCCAAACAGATGCTAGTACTTTGCTTCATGCTAACAATGCTAGTCACTTCACAAACCGAGAAGCATGCTCTATTTAGATGCAGTCACTAAGGAAGGCCCAAGCACAGACATCAAATCAAATGCGAACAATCAGATAATTATTGTCGAGATAGCGGGGCGATGATGACGACAGATTGAATTTTGAAACGAGAGACACAGAGAGAGCTCAGCTTTCAAAATTAAATGCCCGGCAGAGTTCTCTCTCTCTCTCTCTCTCTCTCTCTCGCGTTGTTGAGTAGGACCAGAGCAGTCAAACCGAGGGTACCGCTACGGTACAGAGAGAGAAAAAAAAACCGAGCGTACCGCTACGGTACAGAGAGAGAAAAAAAACCGAGCGTACCGCCACAGTGAGGCCTCGGAAGATGTCAAGCGATGCCACGCGCCGCCTCTCGGGGATCTTCTCATCGGTGACGTCGTGCTGGGGGACGATAAGGCTGCGCTGACGAGACGTATCGACCTTAATGTCGGCCATTTTCAGGGAGCTTCGGGAGAGCTCCACTTCCGCAGCAGCAGCAGCAAGAAGAAGCTAGTAGCTCTCGCAGTCGGCAAAAGGGGGCGGGCGGCAGTCGACAGAATATAAATTCAATTAAGATTCATTCCATTGATGATTTTGTCTACAGTCTACACCACACCAAGGGAAGAAATAGATGGCTTTTTACAAATCAAGTTCATCTGGCTGATGGCAGGGCGTGGACGAGGATGCATGATGTTGATTTACGTGTCGTAGACATCTCCCCCTTATGTCTTATCGATCCCCCCCCGTGAATTTATAACTGCGCCCGGTGCGGTACACCATTAGAGGACCGCTCCAGGCGGTTGAGTTGGGCTATCATGCACCGGGAGCACCACAGAATGAAGAATGGGATCATCAGTGAGGACCACTTGGTGGGCCCATGCCGTGACCAAAGACGGGTTGGGATGTGCGTCTGCACCGTGCAGACATCGTCGTGGGGCCCATCAAAAGAAATCCCCGAGCAAGAAAATCACACGTGATTTGTGGGCCCCCAATTTATCAATAATGCCCCGTCTAGTTAATTTAATTTAATAATATTATTTTCACCTCAATAATTAATATATTATATATTTAATTTTTATTATAAAATTTTTATATTATTTTATTTATTATAAGTTTTTATATAATTAAAAAAGTATTTAAGAAAGTTAAAAAATCAATAAATGGTAGTAGCTGCCAGCTGGCCTAATCAGAACCAGAAGATTCATGAAAAGTCAAAAACCTTTTTACCAGTGATAGGCTGGCTCATGGCTGACTGCATGGATCAAACACCGCTCAATGGAACTGGGAAATTTTCATCGGCTGCTACTCTCTGGAACTTCATTAATTAGAAGCTCATAACACGAAACTTCTCGTGCAGACGCTTCACCTGAGCCGAAGACCGGAGTTGCCGTAAGCTCCGGTCACTAGGAGAGATCCGGCTTATCCGAGCTCGGGCGATGGCAGTCCAGTAGTGATTCCCAGGATGTCGCCTCCACAGCTGACAGCTTGGAAAGGAGGGGCTCCTCAAGAGCATAGTTTTTAAAACCATAGTGGGCCGGCTGATTTGGCAAAGAACCGGTCATTCACCCGATTCGGTTTCCAAAATTAATTCAATTATACTATAAATACGGTCAACTCAGGTTGAACTTGCCGGTTCTTGGTTGGACTAGCAAGCTCAATCGAACCCCCGGTCCAATCTATTAACCCATACATTGGTCAGTTTCTGATTTGGTCTGATTTTAAAAATCAAGTTCAAGAGTATATACCTTGCCGGCGCCCCGAGAGCTCCCCTAATGGAAGCTGAAGCGGAAGATGTTTAGGCCGTGATTCGGCCCAGACCGGCCCGGCACCGATTCTTCGCATCCCATTCTGTATCTAATTCCTATGTCCCCGTTTTAAGATATAGACAAAATCGTTCAAGTATCGTATTATATGCCTTTCTCGAAGTTAAAACGGGTCCATGTTCGAGTTTATTGGTCCTCGAATAACCCAGACCTCACAGTAACATTTGATTCAAATGGGATTGATTAGATCATGGACATTTTAATACTTCCGAGAATATTTTCATCATACGTAGGGGATGGTAACAAGTAGACGTGTCAATTCGTATGGCTCACCATCCCGGCCGGTCCAAGCACGAACATTTCGTGTTTGAGACCATCTAGCACAGCCCAAATCAATCAGATAAAACAATTGTTTTTTAAAAAACCAAATAATTTTATCATCTAAAATGAATTTTTGTATGATGCGATGGAGCTAATTAATATAATTTTTGCATTAATTTAAAGAAAACACTGATATAACTACTAATTTTCAATTTTCTCATAATTTTCCTTTTCATTATAAATATTTTTCCCGTAACTATTGGGCCAACACGACCTGATATCTCGGACAATTCGAAAACCTTAGCATAAGCACGGTCTTCCCAGGCCGTGCTTTTGGTTCAGGCCATATCTTGACAGATCTAGTAACAAGCCCGGTTGGGACGGGTGTCTGAAATTTTGCACTCCATCCTCTAAACGGTCAATCAACTCGAGCCTGTGGCAAGTGAAGGATGAGCCCGGGTGACTAATGTACAAATGATTTACGATCCATCCCGACTCATGCACAGGTCTAAGTCCTTAGAATCCAAACCTGGCCGAAGCTCTCCGTGTGACGGACCACAAACGTAGCCCAACAAGTCAGGTCCCATGGTCATCCTCATCATACTGAAATACAGAGATTAGCCAGGGAATACGAGCACGTCTATCCAACGGGAGCGCAGAGGCTATCAGAGAGGCTCTTCGTTGAAAGAGAGACAGATCCATTCGCTGTTTGCCAAGCACTAATCCACCACCAATGTTGGTTTGATTTCTACTCGGTCATTCAACATTTTTTTCCTTTTCATAAGCTGAAGGCTCAAGTCATTCGACTTGAAAATGGTGAATCGATTCACATTTGACATCGAAAGGGGAGAATGAGGAACCCCGAAAATCAAAATCTGGGCTTGCCAGTTCGGGTGTGTCAACTCACGGGATGGAAGCGGAGACGGTGCAGTACACGCTTATTCAACAATCAGAAATTCGATAGTCGTACTCAACGCCGAGAACTGAGAACGAACGGAAATGGTCATTACGATCAGCTCGCCGTGTAAAGATTATTATTCCAAGCCCGATAAGGTAGACGGCGGGGACATGTACGGACGGATCCAATTACCAGAACACGAAGCCCGTGTTTCTTCTGTACAGAGGAAGAGAACTCCGGAGCTCAATTAACTTTGGTCGACCAACGTGGGGAAAATAAACGTTATACAAAGAATAAAAAAGAGTGGCATGGAAAATTTAAATTTAACTGCGGCACCTCGTGATGGTGCTGCAGCCGCGGGAGTATGGGTTGGACTGTGCCCCGGGCTGGCAGTTGTAGTAGGAAGCGCCACGACGGGAGCACGGCACCGTGTTCCTCCGCAGCGCCCCATAGCTTATGTAGTTGCTCGTCGCCAGTATCCTCCTGCTCGACTCCGAGTCCATCTCGAACTCCTCATCCGATCCCAAACACTCTGCTATTGACCCCATGCACCGCGATCCGGCCGCGCGGGCCCACCCCAGCTGGCCATCGTGGAGCCCGCTCGCCTCCACGGCGGAGAGAAAGTCGAGGGCCACGACGGCGGCGCAGATCGTGAGTAGAACCGTGGATGGAAAGTGGCGAGTCGCCATGGTGGAAGACTTCTCAGCCTCTTAGGCGAATGGGCTGCTGTGCTCTGCTCGGTTATCTTCTTCTTCTTCGAACTCGCGCAATGATCAGCGAGTGATTCTCTCTGTTTCTTTTATTTATCTGGTCTGTTGAGAGGGAGAGGGAGAGGAAGAAAGGTATCTTATTCTCTCAGCGGACGAGTTCTCAAGTCCGACTCTGGAGAGAGAGAGAGAGAGAGAGTCTGAAGCTGGGGGGCTTTTCATAGTAGAAAGAGTTGAACGAGTGGACTTTCTCGATGCCGATGGATGGTGATATTTACGGGGCTGCCATCGAGTGAGTCCCTTCGAAAATTTCATCCATTTGATCATTTTTTCTTTTGATGACTACCGCCAGAAAAATCAGCCGTAGTGATCTGTCTGGCCGGCCCCGATCTCTCTCTCTCTCTCTCTGTACTAATATAAGGGACAGCATAATGAGTTCGTCAAACTCAGCAGTGTCAGCTAACCGAGTAATCCAATATTAGATGTGGATTACAGCTAGCTTGGATATCTACTTCTTTTCTTTGTTTTGTTTTGTTGGGGGGTAAGGGGGTCAAATGACTCAAATATTGTTTGTAGTGCTAACTACTTTCATAACTAAGACAAAAGATAACAGCTGACAATGGAGGGAGGTTGGCTGTTTCCTACTTGTTCCCATGATAATTCCTAGAAAGTCATCGAACCGCCCACAAACCCACAACCCCAAACAGCCCATCTTATACGCCTTCTATAGCTGTAGACAACAGACACGGCCGGATGGATCAAATCAACGACGCGGGAGTTTTATAGCTCAAAGTAGCTCCTCATCCAACTTTCATGCATATTTCACATCCATTCTATTCTGAAAATGCATTCAAGAATCGATTAAAGTAAAAATAATAAAACTATTGAGTTACTCCCCCCGGGGTGTGGTCAGAATAGCTGACTTTGATGGGCGGGGAGGCCACCGGGTAGAAGAATTACCCAGCTCGACAAAAGCGAAAGGAAAAAAGAAACGACAAAAAAAAGAGAAAGAAAAAGGCCAGCTGTCATCCTACGACTCACTCATCATTATATCAAATCATAAAGAAAAGAATTTTCCATGAGAAAATTCAAAAGAAATGAGTTTCGGCAGGTGTGTTAAAGCAATATTCGTTGCGTGGGGACTTTCCTTTTCCTCCCTACCTTTCCCGCAACACGAAGCTTTTCCCACAATCATTTCTATTATTCTATGGCGGCCATCCTTTTGAATCCTACGACATTTAAAATTGACGAATAATTTTTCTTTCCAGAGGAAAAGGGATTATGGTCACCCATTGAATAGCAAGGCGGAGCCCACTCCAAGAATCTGCAGCTAGCTAACCCATTACGTTTGTCCCTTCCGTTACCGTGATCGAAGATCAAGCTAGAAAAGCTTAGTTTAAAGATCAAGAAACCTTTACCCCTATAAAGCCGACCATACTACTTAACGGGCATTGAAATTGGTATACCAAGTTGTGCTTATGGAAGAGAATTTTGAAGACATTATTGTCACCGAGTTGACAGATTTGACCAGAATAAGCTTATACCCGTGACCATAGCAAATGTCTCTGATCTTTATTCAGCTACTCTGCCCTAAAGACTGTTCCTTTTCCCGGGACAATACGCCTGCCATACCATCTTAATCACACAAGGAAAATTTGGAATCTTAGCATAGGTGAAATTGAGAACTTACATGAAGGTGGGTAGCTCGTCGGCTTTTCAGAAATAAGTTTAGACTAGTGAGAGGAGCGGATTCCACGATAACAACTGGTCAATTGTTTTCAAATTGAAACAGGCGAGGAGAAGAAGAACGAAAACATACCCTTCAGTGACATCCAGGCACGTTTAGATTCAGGTGGCCCACTCCCCCAAAAGCATTCCATTATTTGTGGTACCCCTTTCGGAAATACTTGGGCATGGGCATTGATTGTACTAGACATGACCATTTAATCTAAATAAATGTTCCAAGTAAACAACTTGATTCAGTTTGTTAAATTCCATTTAGCAGCTCCAATTTGACATAAAGAAAACACGATGTACATGAAAAGAGTTAGGACAAGTACCTCATTCTTCAACCGATACTCAAGCATGGCATTGCTTTTGCAGCTCTCATCTCCATAAAAGATGCCTTCCATCTTCCGAGGCTGGAACTACCTATAAGATGGCTCCCAAGATGAACTTGAAGTGTTAGTAGTGGTTCAACTTTGCTTCATAAGCCAGCCATATGAGCAGAACAATCTAAACATTTCAGCTTACGCATTACGATATCATATCCACATACTAGGTTAAGTGCATCATAAAATGATAAGCTGACTATGCGCATTGCTATTTTATCCTATAATGTTGTGCCCAAGTATCCTTCCAACACTCCCAAATGGATTCCTCCATATTCGAGGTCCTTTACTCTATGTGACTTTAACGAGGATGCTTACATTGAGAGTAGATAGGAAAGATTGCTTCCCTGTAACTGAACACTTGCCTAAACTAGCTGACTAGCTCGCAACGGCACATACCAGAGAGTCGCTACTTTGACAATTCAACCAGTGCAAGAGACTCTAGCTATTCAAATAATAACATTGGATAGGCCTTCTAAAAGGGATAAACTCATACCACTGCCAAACTGAACTAGAAGCTCTGTACCAAATAGCCCTCATTGGCTATTCTTCATAGTATGGCGGTGTTGATTGTACACAGAGTTCATTCTCATCCTCATCGTCTTCCTCCTCACCTGGATCAACCCAGTTACTAGGATGCCTCTGTGAAAAGACCTGTTCACTTTCTTCAAGTATACCTTGAAGCAGCAGGAAAAAACATTGCAGAAACAGGTATTAGAGGGCATAATGCAGGGCTAAGTTCAATAGTATTTGACAGATCAGTAAGAAGTTGCTCAATGATTTTAGCCCTCAAGTATCCTGTCCACCATCCTCTAGCAAACCATTCCACAAATTCCACTTTTACTAGGAAGGTTGCCTCTGCTTGGTTCCTGATAGAGAGTTTTGATGTTGTAGTTGGATGAAGCATTGTGCAAGATGAGAGGAACAATATTGTTCCAATGTCCCTTGTTTACGTAACCATGAAGCTAGCAGCAGAATTGGCTGTGAGCAGCGTCTGAATTGATGTAATTGAATCTCAATCATCCAAAGACTTTACCATAAGCTTCCCACTGATATGGAAGAGCTACGATGTTTATGTAACCAGTTCAAGAATAAGGACACAGGCTTTTTCACGAGCAACAGCAATGATAGATAAATAATCCTGATGTATATTTGACAATGAGCAAAGTGAACGGAACATGAGGTGAAGATTATGGATTCAGACCTGTCTGCACATTTCCTGCAGTAGACCCAACTTTTGAGATTTGAATGTTGCTAATCCTTTGAATTTCCCTTTCTTCAACCATATTGGAGTTTCTCTTCTTGGGAACCTGCCTTCCATCTGAACCACTGCCACTTCTAGCTGCACTCCCTGTTCATTTTCACACTAGTCATAATATATTCGACAAACAAAGGCTTATGATTCTTACATATGAAAACATACCAGAGAGCTCAGACCAAATTCTGGTGTGATTAGATGGATTCTCAGATCCACTTGCTCCAGACTTATCCTGCTGTGCTCCTGAAACTGTACGAGATTCAGTTTGGCCCTGCACTCTGGCAGCTTCAGCAGGAAATTCTGAAGTATTGCCTTCATGCAGCTGTGATGAAAGCATAGTTGCCAGTACAAGTGTTGCATTGAAATTTGACATAGCTCCATCATCATCACCATATCTAGGTGTCAGCAAGATAGGCCTATTGAAGATTGCAGGATGTTCCAATAACAAGTTAAAAGCAACAACCTCAAGTGTTTTCATAAAGTAAAGGTCCAAGCCCTACAGCACTCTTGAGGAATATGAAGATTCCAATGGCATTCAACAAAATATTATCACGGTTGGAAAGCAGAAACAAAAAATTAATCTGGCTTTCATTTAGATAGGCTAGTGAGAAATTAGAAGTTACTTCATAAGAACAGAGACAACAGCAGATTCTAAAAACATTTGAACCACTAGTTTACAGCATATATATTTTATGCACAATTCTCAGTTTAATAAGCAGATTCCACCAAAAAGAGAAAGTTTTAAAATCACTCCTGATTGCATTTTCTGCCTAGTTAACAGTTTAAAGGATAAAGAGAATAAACAAACATAAGCAGAAAGAAAGGAAACAGATTAATCTTACTCCCCAGCTTTCTCGAAATATAAGTGAATCTCAACTTCACAGCCCTCACAGAATGAAAGGAAAGCCTGGAAGTTGAAGTAGAGAGTAAGTGATAAATACAATGGTTCAACAGATAAGCATGAATATTTAGTTAGCAGTAAAGAGCAGAGCAATGGGCTCAGGTCATCTTTTGGAGTGTTACAATGGCTGGGAAGATAAAAATCCCCATTAGCAGCATCGTATACAAGCTCTGCATTCAACAGTTTTATTTATGTCTCACTGTCCTGTTTTGTTTCCGACTTGACCATCAAGGACTGGAATTGAACTTGTATACCTTCAACTCTTTCACACCAAAAGTCACATCCACAGGGTCTCCGCTATGAGTATACTGAACAAATTCTTCAACAGGATCTATCCACAGCTGAGTGTGCAACAATGAGTCATTTTCTGTAGTAAAAAAAAAAAAAAACCTTGCATGTGATATTAGTCTCTGAGAGAACATTGCAATTGACAAAATGTTTGTACCTTTTGTTGGATCAAGGTAACTTCGGAGCTCAACAGCTTTTCCACCTATTTCATTTACTGCATCTGATGGTAATGAACTTCTTTCTGTTGCAATTATAGTGATTTCCTGAAGGGATGATTGAAAATTGGCCAGTAATCTGTTTAGATCACGAGGCCTCACTACAAAATTGCTATTGTATCGTCCCTTGTCTAGAGATAGCTGCTGAATGTCTGGGTCCACATTGCAAGTTATCCAATAAACTTTCCTGATACCTGCAGCACATACAAGAACATGCTTCTCTTTTCAAATAAATATGAATAAATTGCCACTAAGAAAACAAATGATCATGTGGCTGCATTACTTTAAAAAAGTCTACAAGGGAGAGGATGCTCCTACAACTGCAAGATTAAAGGGTTTAGTGGATAAACCAGAGGGTATTCCAATCAAGGCATGAATTTGCAAAATAAGGGACCAAATTATGCAATCGATGTGCAAGTAACACGGTGTGGGCATGATGTCATCAATAGATGCACTTATCCCAAAAAAAATCATATATATCCAATTCGATGAAAAACGAATAGGATTAACCACAAACTTGATGGAAATATAGGTTGACTACTGTTATTCCATAAGTTCCATCTCTTAGTCAGGCTATAAAAGAAAAACTATAATACAAGATTCAGGCAAAAAATATCAGTCAATTGCACATAAATTCTTCAGTGACCAAAACTAAAATTGAATCTTATACTGTTAAGCATCAAGCTAAATCATTAACATAGAGGAAATTGGAAAAGGAAAAAAACATGTTTGAAGAAGGCTCTTTACCATTATAACATTCAAGAGTCCACTGCACCTTTGATGCATCTGGGTCTGGCAATTGCACAGCCAAATTGTCAATGTTTGCAATAGGCGTCCTAAGGACTGAACAAACAGCCTACAGAATTTAAAACAGGATAGTGTGACTCGGCTACATGATAAGTGGAAAGTAATGATTGGGAGGAATATTGAAGGTAGAACATGTCATACCTTCAGAAGCACACTGCATTTGATCTGAGCATCATTTACCATGTATACATCGAAGAAGTCTGGCCTGAATGTGATTAACTTGTAAGCAGACCGTGATGAATTAAGAGTGTGGAAGGCAAACTGAGGATACAAGTAAAAAGAACATGAGCAATCTATGCAGGTAATTTAGCATGTAAAGAATTCAAGATTGTTGTCATATCAGGGTCACATGCACCCGTAGACCAAAAAGAATGGATCATGAACATATATTGAGAATGTTCATCATGGGCAGATCATAGTTTAATCAGAGCACAGAATCTATCTTGGGAAAATTGCTAGACAGATGATCTTACAAATAATATCAATAAGGTGAAGAATAGAAGCACTCGCTCACATATCCTTCATTTGATCCATATAATAAAAGAGCAATATGCTTACAATCATCCCTCGACGCAGAGTTAATTGTCACTTTTCACTCCACATATACTCGACTTAATAGACAAAATGCCTAAAAAAAAAAAGTCTAGCTGTCGAGCAAATCACGAAGGCTAAGCGTAAAATTCTGCTCAGACTCACTAGCAAGCTACCGATCCTGAGGGTAACCGATCAGAAACCAGCTAAATGAACTACAGAAAACAGTGAACAGCAGAAAACGTCGAGCAATCAGCACGTCAGTCCTCGTGACAGCTGCTTCTCAATTCAGGGGATGCAAGCGATCAACAGCGCAATAGATTTTTGCAAGAAAGCGAAGGGAGGAGACGAGAACGGAGAGCAGCAAGTCTACCTTGGAAGGGGAAGCTTGGACAACGAGATCGTTTCCGATGCGAGCGAGGCAGATGATTGCGCGGGAGAAAGTCTTCAAGGAGTTGCCGCTGACAGTGAACTCCATTGTCGTCTCCTTCAAGTCTCTCGCCCTCTCTCTCCGGCCGCTCACTGGCGGGAAGGATGGACACTATTTATAGGACCCCGCTCAATTCCATTACATGTCCGACGACAGTCGAATACACTATTCAGATTTCAGAACCAGTGAAACGCACCGTTTTATGGAAATCGGGTCATGAGGTATGGGCCCATTCGGCAGGGCGGGCTCATCAGGTCGGGCCTCCGGTCCATCGGAGGACCTTTAAACCATGCGTGGGTATTTTCGTCAATCAAAAGTTTTGTGCGGGGCTAGGGTTTCTGAACTGACTCGCATCTAAATACCCTCGTCAAGCTCTAGCCGGCTGAGAGTCGCTCTTGTGCAGCTCAGTAAGATCTCTCCCCCGCTCTTCTTCTACATTTCTTCTATGTCTTCTGCACGAGCTGCTTTTTATTATTCTCGTATTGTGCATACTCTTCGTTGATCGGGCGGTGATTGCGTGTCGGACTTGGAGATACTATTGTTCATCTTCTACAGAATTAGGAATAGGATTCACTTATCTGAATTCCTTTGCTGTAGTAGTTTTTCCAGCTGCAATTTGACCGACATATGCGGGAAATAAGAATCTGTGGCTACCTTCATTGTGTATCAGTTCGTTGCACGTGGGCTATGTACCTCAATCTGTTTGGCATGTTCCTGCATGTTGTCTGGGCTGGAGGATAATGTGTCATCGTTGAGGAAACATTGCCCGGTGCCCTGGGTGACCATCTAGGTGATTATCAGTTTAAGGGTTCTTATACATCGTTGTCAATCAGGTGCTTTAGCGTATTGTGAGGCTGTCAAAGAGTTAGCCAAGATGCAGAACGAGGAGGGTCAAAACATGGATCTTTACATTCCCAGGAAGTGGTAAGATCATGTTCTATGTAGGTGTAGAAATCCTCGGTTAACGAGCTCTATTTTTTCTTTTCTTACTCGATCTTTTTGGTGATTGTACAGTTCAGCCACGAACAGACTCATCACTTCGAAGGATCATGCCTCTGTCCAGATTAACATTGGGCACTTGGGTCCTGATGGTGTTTACACCAACCAGTGCACTACATTTGCCCTGTGTGGTTTCATCCGCTCTCAGGTCTTATTCTTACAACTCTTTTTTTTTTTGGAGCATATTGTTCTTACAATTCATCAGTGGTGGTGGGATAGAACAATATAATTGCATTCGTGTGCTTTTCGTACTTTGCTTGATCTGGGAAATGGGATACTGCTCTTGGGTAGGTAATGGCTTTGAACTTATTCTTAGACTTCTGATGGGTGGCATATCAACACACTGATAGGCATGGTGCATTCCATTGCTTACTGGGGGTTTCTAGACTTTGCCCATTTTCCCACTTGATTTAGCCTCTTGTTCGAGGTTGAGGTTAGGCCAGTGCTGATAAGGTTGCGGATTATTTTGCAGGGTGATGCTGACAGCGCCATTGACAGGCTGTGGCAGAGGAAGAGAGCTGAGATCAGACAGTAATCGCAATGTTTGTGGAGGAGATGTTTAGCTAGTGTACTTCCTTTTTGGCTTTTGCTCAGACTATGAACGGACAAGAGTAGATTCCCATTATAAATTTTGCACAATCGGCTCAGTATGACTTGAGTATGGAATGGCCGTTTCTTTTTGTTGTTTCCCCGACGCCATAGATCTTATGTCTTCTTTGCTATCAAGCAAAAGACTGAACCCACCAGTAAATTAGTAGGAAGCTTAACTCCATCCGTGCAACTTTAGAGACGGGAGATAATGGTTTTCACTATATTCTACGGGGAGTTACTGCTTTTATTGCCTGATGTGCGAGAAGGTAGTGGATTCGCTTGTCTCCGCAGGCCATAATATCCAGTTTGATTTTTATTGGTAGGAGTTTGGTGAACTGTCATCCAATTGACATGGATTGACTACGTCCATGTGCCCACCACGTTAGCGTGTCTTGACCAAAATATGTAGTTGAACTTTCTACTTCAAACACTAGACATGTAAGATTATGATTCTCAAACTATGCCCCCACGGAGCTGAACACCCAACATAACTCTGAGTGTGTCCCATGGATGGATGCGCCATACCCACGATGTGATCGAGCCTGCCACACTCACATTCCCCAAGGACGTGCTGCAGCTTGGATCGAGCCGCATAGCCACACTCGCATCCACCAAGGATGCGCTGTAGCTTGGGTAGAGCCGCACATGACTCACTGTGGGCGTGGTCGAATGGTTCGGCACTCATCATCCCAATGGAAGGATTCGAGTTCGAATCCCATGCGGCGAGAAGCTCTTAACCCCTTAAATGGGCCGATCCGAGACGATCCGAATTAGTAAGCTGACAGAGTCCAACTAGATATCGATGGTTTATACAAAAAAAAAAAGAGCCGCACATGACATCTTATTGCCGAGTGAGAGGGAGCTTTGACGATGCTGCGGTGATTGGCGGCAAAGAAATTTGGGCCTTGGCCTCCGGGGCCCAAGCAGGTTGGCCCAAGAAGACGGAAATCCGCTTTTCCCTTTTTACCCCTTCATTTGTACTTTCACTAGCAGCGGCGTAACCAGCCAGAGCGTGCCCTCTATCGCTCCATGGTTGCACCAGGCCTTCTTTTTTTTTTTTTTTTTTGGGCTGTCGTCTAGACTGTATTTTGTAGCTTCATTGAGGTCAGCCGATCACATAAAATGGATAATTTCAAAGAATTGCGTGAAACATAATATAGGAAAGCGACTGAGGCGCATTAGAACTGAATCATGGTGATAGGTACCGGCCCATATCATTGGATCGAAGCTCAACGGTGACCTTCCAACACAGCCTGAAAATCATCTTTCGTCTTCCGTGAGTTCCAATTCCAAGACCAGATTACTCAGATCTGGGCCCAAGACCTCTGAAGGCGGCAATGACCCAAACCCAATTCAGATTTCCGTCGCCGGACGTCAAAAAACTGACCGCCTCTGGCAAGATATTCGATTAACCCCAAGCCTGTCGTGGGCCCACCACCTCACCCACCGATTGTAGCCTCTTCACCTCATGTCTGCTGCATCCAAGGTAACGTTCTAATGCTAATGCCAGAATCATAGAGTTAATAGGGGTGGAACAGTCATCTTACGAAATTAACTAATACTGGAAGCTTAAAGAGAACTCAAAAACAATTAAAAGCAAAGAGGATTGAGACCGGTGAGCTGCTGCTGCACTACTATAAGTTAATCCACTTTGGTGAAGTACCGATGCTTTCGGGCCGATCTCAGCCCCTCTTGGCAATCCTCAGGGGCGCCGCCTTTTTGAAAACCGATTGCTGAATTGGTTGCCGTCTTCATGTAGCTCTCTTGTTTTGCCATCATTTTCCAGGCACGACAAAATTTCAACCCCCCCACCTCTGATGAGGTTTACGGGGTCAAAGAGGGTGGTATGGTACATAGCCCAGCAAGCCCGTCAGGCTGATCACGACATCATTGCACCGGGTCAACAGGCTTACCATCTGCTGCGAAATATCAACACTTGGTGCAGTAGTCGGGATAGGAGATGGCACAGAGATATTATGGGGCAGAGGCAGTTGGTTTCTCAACGGGATTTCTGGTGAACGTTGAGAATTATTATGCTGCTGAGCGCTTGCAAATTGTGGAGGAAGGGGAAGAAGCGGAGGGAGACTAGACTTTTGTTGAACATTCTTACTATTATAGATCGTTCCACCAACAGTTGAAGTAGAAGAAGAAGCAGCACCATCACCAAAACTACCACCCATAACGATGTTCAAAGAATTACCCATAGCGGCTTGGTCTTGCCTAGGGTTCTCTTCCCCATCCAACAGGAACTTCACGCGTGCGGTCCCCTTTCCGCCGTTTCTGGCTGTAGTCCCTGCATCTTCGCCCGGGGGCTTCTTTAAACACGATCTGAGTGGCACTGATGGCTGCAGTGGCATTGGCTGGTACGCGGTAGGAGGGGCTGCCTGCCTTTCGGAATCGAGATCCTTAGACCTCAGAGTCTCACTCGGAGTCTCTTCAGGCCCCGGAAGGTCCACAGGACGGATGTGGCATCTCACACTCCCGTTGCCAAAGAGCGAGCTGTTCCCGCTTGCATATTTACATGCTGCCTGAGCATCAAGCTTGTGCTGGAACACGACACGGCAGGTTGATGACTTCCAGAATACACGGATGCTGTCGTAGTCCAACGGCCCAAACCGGGCAAATCTTGCCTTGAGTTCGGCAACAGAAGGAAGAGATGTTTTTGGAGGGAATTTCATCACCAGCATTGTGGGCTCAGCAGCCCTTGGTGGTTGAAGAGGCGGCGGCTCCACTCTCCTGGCAGGGCCTGGTTTTGCTGACTTCAATAGTAGGGCTGCTGCTGCAGTTTCTTTCCCTTCGCCAGACCTCATATCTTGAATCTTCTGAACCGCTCTTTTTTCCGCAGTCAGCAATTTATGTTTACTTGTAGTCTTCAACTTCTTCCCTTCCAGTTCTTCTTGACTATTGGAAGGGGGCAGCCGTTTCCTTCCAGCCTTACTTGGATCTTCCAGTCTCAGAGAAGGCTTGACCAGTTTTGCATGTGGAGATTTTCTTTCCACTTCACTTGAAGATTGCTTGGGTGCTCTGATGGCCGAAGATTTGGCTGGACGAATCTCCACGGAATCAGAGTCTGAAGCAGGTACAACAACCAAGCTCTTCTGGTACACAAGTGACCTGAATTGCAGAAAGGACTGCCTTACAACAGCAGGGCTGGTCCTCTCTACATCATTGAAATGATCAACAGCGAGGTAATGTAAATCATCCAAAAGATGCCTCAGTTCAAGTTCAACATCTCCACTTCTGTTGACTGTCAATGGCCTGACAGAATCGAATTTTAAGCTGCTTCCATCATCCTTCCTCACTAGATCATAGTGAGTACCCTCTCTTGAAGCAGGTGGAGTTACAGATTTTCCAGTCACCGGATGGCTCAGTTGAAGATAAGACTGTTGTCCTGGACCTAGATCTTTTTTCTTTTTCTTCTTCTTAGCAGTCAACATCTCAGAGCCCATCTCCCCCAGAGACCGTTTAACAACTTTCTTTTTCTTCACAACTGCATCAGCACCAACACCGGCTTGTTTCACACCAATCATCGATGCATTCACGAGACTGCCAGAGCCTTGAACCTGACTCAATCCCGGGATAATGGGTTTCATCGCAATGTCCTCTCTGCTTTCCTGCAAGGATACTGCCTTCGAATCTACACGGGCACCTTCAACAGTGGAGTTACTTCCATATGTAGGAGTTACATCCATAGTCGCCATCTTACCAAAAATATCCTCTCCCAAGGTTGTCTCAATAGTTGAAAGGTCCTGTTTATGTTTCGTTAGAGATTGAGAATTTGGAGACACCAATGGAACCCTCTTATGCAAGACATAACCCCCTGCACCCACTGCAGATGAACCTTCCATGAAAGCCGCTGGAGCCAAGGAACCAGCTGATCCCGGAAGTGAATCATCTCTACGCTTGAAAAGGTACTTATCTTTCTTGGACTGATCCTTCACTTTCATGGGTTTACTAGAGATCCTGGACCCGCCAAGAGCTTCAGCAATAACCAATGGACCACTCAAAGGAGCTAAAGGGGGGCCAGAAACAAGACAACACCATTAGCATATCAACCAAGATGATTGAAAATTTAGTTGTTTATATAAGTAACTTTCAAAGTAAAAGGTAAAACAGTAGCAGCTGTTTCTTAATAAGAGAAGAATCTAGAAAATGGCCCACTATTTCTGATAGTCAGCCCCCTAAGCTCATATAAAAAGTGTTAGCATCTCCCTGACATTAACTGTTAAGTCTGTCCCTGTTCACAAGCATACTCCATGCAGCATTTAACAGGGAAAGCACAATTAGAAGGAAATGGCAGCAACTTACAGCACAGAACTTGCACAAAAAGTTCAGGCAGCATATAAGAGGAACTCATAAGAAAAAAATGACAGAAACATTATTATGACAGTTGTGTAAGAGGGCGAAAAGAATTGATACCTCGTGCCTGCTCTTTAAATGGATGATCTGTTGCACCAGCAGCATCATGGGAAGGGCGTGCAGCCGGTGTCCCAAATGCCTGAGCATAGGTCTCATCAAACTCCTCAAATACTGCTTTGCGGTAAGCAAAAACAGTTGCCTTATTTTTAAAGAAATCAAGAGTTGTCTGATCACTACCCTGCAGCACCAGTGCCAACTGCCGGATGAAGTCAAGAGTCCCCTGGGGCTTGAATTTATCTCTAGCCTTCGTTATCTGAGTCTCAGAATAAGCCCCTCCTTGTTCATAATCAGGCACATCAACTGCAAAGTATCCCTGAACATTAGTGGGCCGGAAGTTGTATTTGTTCCTACATTTGCATGCCAAGCCAAGACCCCTCCTACGACAAATCTCATCTACCGCCTCCTCCACTGCCTTCACAAAATTCCTGGAAGTCGTTTGCCGAGATTTTTCAGCAAAATTGATGTCAAAAGGGATCAGTTCTGCAGGGTCAAACCAACCATAGCTACTATCACCAAAGAAAGCCACCAATACATGACCTGCTCTACTGGTTCGGCGAACTGATGAAGATGCAAAGGCATCATTAAAGATATGCCCAGGCCACCAGGGATGCGATTTTACCTTTCCCCATACCATATCCCCCACTTCAAATCCATAACTCAAGGCCCTTGATATCCCACTCTCGATCAATCCAAATCTCTCATTTGCTACATATTCATCAAATTCTGACATCAACGACTTATACTGTGTAGCAGAAGATTTGGAGGTGTCCTCCTCTTGTTCAGTCTTCTGCATCTTCTGCTCAGTTACAATACTTGTAGCTTCAGACACATCATCCCTATCATCTATGGCATTTTTGCCTTCAAACTCATCCTTCTGGATCTCACGTTGATCATTTAATGTACTATCACCGTACATGCCAGCACTTGATTGGCCTTCGTTCTCAACAAAATGATTACATCCCATGTCTTCATCCTTAACTTCAGAGCTTCTACATCCATCCTCCTCCTCAGTGCTCACCACCCCAAAATTGCTGGACTCCCCTAAGGAGCAAGCACTAGATCTACCATCAGCTGATCCGTCATTATCTGCACCAACTCCACCTTCGAAACGAACACCCTCACCATCCTGAGCTTCTCGATCGATTTCCATGGGAGAAGAAACCCCAGCCTCAGCAACGACAACTAGGTTAACACCGCTCTCGTTCTCATTCATCAGTGAGCGGCATCAAAGACCCCAACTTTCGCTCGATTCTCTCATAAACGACCTGAATGTTATTCAATTCACAGCCCGCTATTCATTAAGGAGATCATATGAACAGCTAAACTTTCAATCGGAAAAACTGAGCTACGACGGGGCAAACAGACGAACGTACCTCCGGCAACCTTGAGAGAGGCACTACCTGCTGATGGCTTGCCGGAGAGAGCCGCAATCAAGTACGGCGAAGCGAATAATCGCGCACGCTAACGCACGAGAAAGAGAGAGAGAGAGAGAGGGGGGGGGATGAAAAAAAGCGAAACAGGGACTGCTGCGATGGAAAGACAAAAAGTAGGGTTTCGAGGACATTTTCTTTTCTTTTTCATTTTTCTAAACTACTTTTTATTTTTCTATGGATCATTTAATAGGTAGTGATCTGCTGCGGCTACGCTTTGGAGTCGGACTAGTATCAGACCACTGTGATGCTGCCACGTGGTAGGATAGTTCCTCTGCCCAACGAAAGCTGCGAACCTTGCACATCGACCGACAATTGGCGTCTTTCGTCCTGTGCCGTAGCGGGGATGCTATTTGCCATACATTGGTTCTATTCATACGCGTGAGCTATTATGGATTATCTATTTCTCGAATACGCATTCTAGAAGCCCCCCAAAGAAAATTTGGCCTCTGTATCGAAAAAGCCCATCCATCCTTGGAGAGGCAGGGCTAGAGCCCCCAAAATGAGTGGCCCCTTCCACATCCGTTACAATCAGTATCAGGGCAGGCTAATTAATCCAAAGGAACTGTGTGGACAGCCGACTAATCCTACCAAACTTACTCACAATCACAACCGGCGGCAAGGGTTACTGCGGTAAAAGCCTTGCAAAGTTGCGATGGTGGATCAAGAAATGATCGAAATTTATTCTTGAGAAACTAAAGAAGAAAATGAACAGCTCCTGCAGGCTCTCCAGGAGCTGCCTGTCACATCCTCGAATTGTACTCCTATAATCTACCCATGATCTGTATACCCTCTTCAACTGAAAACTCCAGTATGGATTCACAGCAGAAAATATCGCCTGTAGGCCCCCGACTGGTTTTGAACTTGCAGATAATAATTCAAAGCAAAACCCATCACCGTGACCCCCTAAAGGTGATCAAGCGTATAACTAGAGTACTTACTTTACCTTCTGTAAAAGTTAAGAATGAATTGATTAATAAGACCCGAACATTTATGACTGAAGAGCACGATGTAGCCCACCATATCTTTCAAGCATCATCCTCCTTTTGGCTCGGAGGAGATCCTGTAAGCCAAGTCCACATCCCACCCGAGCTCTGCATCTTTGAGTTCAGTGCAGCTTGTTCTGAAGCAGCCTTCTGTCTCTGTAGGAGCTCAAGCTCCTTTTGCAATGTCTCCAGCAATTGCAGTTTCTGCCTTAGCTCCGCAACATCAACCTGCGGATGCAAATCCTAAGTTATTTTAAATATCATAGGGTCCTTACAAGAATCTCTCTCTGGGATTCGATTTTCCAAATAGTAGAAAGTTTACAAAACATATTACTAACAACATACCGTTGTCTAGTGGAAGCCCAATCCCCACGGAACCCAGCAAATAACTTACTTTCTCATGCTTTTTACCACGAACCGATGACATAAGATTTATAAAATCACTGGAAATCCCATGTGGCTTTGACCTAATGAGATATGCAATTTTTGTGATATATCAAATTGTCCTTGGAGTGAATGTATACCCATTTTAAGATTTCATATGCAGCAAGTGAAATTGCACCCCTGTCCTCTACTAATCAATTTTCTAGTGAATCCTCTCTTCTTGGTGTGGTTAATCCCTTCCTCTTTATTTTCTTCATAGGTTTTTAATCTTATATTCTACAACCTTAGGTTCCATGCAAGAAATCCTCAACTTCCAAGCATATTCTGAATGTATGTATTAGTTGTCAGTTTGACTAACATTGTCTGAGAGTAAGCGATAGTTTAAAGTACACCAACCTACAAGTTGAGGTTAATTAAGCAAAAGGAATTTTCTTGAAAACAACTTGAGATGAACAGATACCTCAAGTTTGAAGCATCTGGACTGCTCAGCAGCTAATTGACCACGTACAGACTGAAGCTCCTGCAACAGACAGATTGATTGTTGAGGCCTCCCAATATATCCATCTTGCAACATTCACATGCATACAAATGTAAATCCTCGTGATTTCAGTGGCCAGTTGTATATGATCGGAGATTCAGAGAGTCAGTCCAGCATTGACACTTATTACCTTATACAGGTCTGAACTGTGATTTTCAGCATCTGACAATTCCTGCTTTAACTGAAGAGACAGCAACTTCTCTTTACCAAGCAAAGATTCTAATTCTTCTTTCTCAACCCTGACCTTGTCCAAGAGATAATTACTGCCTTCCTCACCCTTTTCTCTCTGCTAAAGAATTGTAGGATAAGCGACCAGCACAAAAAGAGACAGTAGATAGTCCAGTGTAATATATCAGTTGACAAGCACATATTTTTTGAATATGTATTACCTTGGGATTGGAGTCAACATTGTCAATAGAAATTTCCCTAAATTTAACATCTTGGCCTGCTTCAAAATCAGATTCCATATCTCTGGTTGCATTGGTAGCATTATGCACAGCAGATACACTGTCGGGAATTGGTGCCACCATTTTCGACTGTATGGTTGACTTGTGGCTTGGTTTAAGAACATTAACCTGCCAATGACATGGTGATTAAAATCTTTGAAAGGAAAATGCAATGAAAGCAACCCAACATGAGTCATAACTGCTCTGGACCTCATTGCTGTAACGCCCATTATATCCACCAAAAGACACCAGCACATCTTCACCATCACAGGAGCTCACAACCAAACTCAATCCCTGCAACAAAAGGCAGCACAAAAGAAATCCATTGATCCTAGCCGGGAGACTATAGAAGAGTATAAATGAAATACATTCATCAGTGTCATCACAAGTTAAATACCTCACTGGCAACAGGAACACGTCCCTCAGTAATAGTTACAACTGACCAAACAAGGGTGGACATATTGAGGACGACTGTCTCTGATACACCTACAGTGAGTAAGTCTCATGGAGATGAACATAAATTGGGAAGAGAAAACAGCATTACATGTAAATCCAAACGGAATATAAATAGCAAATCCCAAAAAGAAAAGTCATGGGATGATATCTGTGGAAATGATCAAGTCTATACCACTCTTGTTGTCACCACCACCAACAATAAACCAATTATCTCCAATTGTTACCCCTGCATGACCAGCTCGTGGAGAGGGTATCTCCCCCTGCTGAGTGGGTCTTGACCATTCCATCTGCCAAAACCAAATGACAGGAACCATGAATGCTCCAACTGGAAGACAGAAAGTTTCAAAGCTAAGAGGTACTCATACCGTTTGAAGGTCAAGGACATGGAGATCATTAAAGCAAGTAGCATGTGAGCCACCACCAAAGATAAGAAGGTAACGCTCTGCATGTACTGCAGCAGCATGATCAGCCCTTGGTGATGGAGGAATTCCCCTGTACACAACATTCACTCATAAATCCTCATGACAAAATACTCAAACAGGATAAAACGTAAGTGCTTAGAAAAATTCAGCTATGCAAGATTCAATACATGGAAAGAGGAGAGATAAATTTGGAATTGCATTTTAAGGAGTTTATCAAATATAGTGTTGGGGAAAAAGTAGGAAAGTGTAATTCAAGATTGAGGAAAGATAAAATTCTAATGTAATTGGCACAGTTAGAAGTTTTGAGCGATCATGAGTATCGATTACCTAGCTCAACCCTAAATATTTTTTAAAATAAAGCTATTCTGGCAGAGAGATTCTTGGAAGGTACCAGATAAAGTTCTCTCTATCTAAATTCAGTTCAATCGCAATACACCAACATTTACGTAGCACATGCTTGTAATGCAGCATCTATAGTATAATATACTTGCATCCTACATATATTTGACATCTAAGCTATTTTCAGCATTTAGTGAGATTCCTTCAACCTGCATCTTTTGAAGCCTAAAAAGAATAACAGAAAAATGCCAGCACAAACTAATGGCTGCTTTCTAAATGCCAGACAGCAATAAGTAACATACACAGCATCAAATTCGTCCCATGTCATGCTTTCAAGATCAAGGATATGTAGGTCATTCAACAGACATCTCTTCGCATCTTGTCCACCAAATATCACCAAACTTGTTCCAACAAGGTTCACAGATTGACCTCCCCGTGAGATCTGCAGTAACAAACTGAACAGTGAGAATTCATAATAGTCTTGTAAAATATCCATTTATATGAGGCTAGACTCATGTCCAATCCAAAAGCTTAAACTAATAGGTAGTGGACCTCAGCTCTCTTATAATCCTAGGTTTTTCTCCTTTTTTTATATATCAATTTTCAGACATGGGTCTATGACCCTGAATACTCCCCCTCACATGGCAACATGACTCATACATGCCCTTGAACACCCATCCTTAACCGCTTACCATGAGTCAAACATCCTTTTTTCATGATCACATAAGGAGGACAACAAGCTACCACAACATGGGCATCTTCTTCTACATTCAGGTCTCTTTAAACTAGCAAGAGTTCCATACTTGCCTTAGCAAGTATGAACCCACACAATAACTTGGGACTTGCAGGTAATCTGTCCACATGCATTCCACCTTTGCAACCATGTCAAACTTCCAATAGACTTGTGAGAGGTTGGACCATGTCCCCCCAAAAAAAAAAACTTAGGCTAGTAAGCAACAGAGTCCCAGCCCTCTTACATATGTCCACAATTTTCTCATCAACTTTCCAACATAGTATTAACATTTCTAGCAGTTTTCATAACAAGACATATTGGATTACCATTTAAAAGAAAAGGAAAAGGAGTATATATAATATACACTTTTCTACAATAAACCTTGCTCTCTTAACGAAGAAGATTATTGTGACTAGCAATATAAAGTAGCTATAGCCATATTGAAGGGAGAAAAGCAAAGTACAAAAGAAAGTATAGATACCGGTGGTTTCCCATAAGTCTTTAGGGTCGACCAGGTAGTGGTCTGTGGATCAAACTCTTTAACTGGCATAACAATTGAATAATTACTCAGAAAAGAAGAACATCAAGTTTATCATACACAGATATGATATCCAGATCAACAGAACATTCAACAATCAGTCAACATTCATCAGGAAAACCTCTGGCATAGTAGGAAATGCAATTTCATGATAAAAAAAGTTGGAACAACCTTTCAGATATAATGTTCAGATATGTTTCAATATCTTCTTAATTGGTCTTCACAAAACACGTGCAAGATAGTTTTCCAGCTTATATGGCAGCACATTTACAAGAAGAATTGCAAAAGGCCGAACATTTCTTATGTGAAACTTACTCTCCCATGCCCCACAGCTACTACTTTATCCAAGGATCAAAAAGGAATCAGTCTTTCATAATCTGAGAACAATTCCACCTGATAATCATAAGATTACCAATCACCATCATATATGTCAAAGAAGTAATCAACATACCTATGATGGTTTCTGAGGGGTCCTTTGTATGTCCAGCAATTGAGAGAAGTTTATTATCCCAAGATATCTGGAAAACAAGAAAGATATAATCACATGATTTGAAAAAATAGAATGCAATTAATTGATTAGATGGAATAATTTTAAGACTTTGCCACCAAAAAAGAGATAATGAGCAAAAGGAAAATCCAAGATTTTACTGACCAATGAGTGGCCAGCACGAGGAGTCCCTATCCCAGAATTTTGTCGCTCTGAGGAATCAGATTTAAACTTTGCGTCAACCTTTGACCAAGTCCAACTTTTCAAATCTAACACCTACAACAATTCAGTTCTCATGAATATTAACATGAAAGTAATTCACAAACCAAAGGGATTGAGTCAAAAGATATAAGCATAGTTGAGAAATGGGCTGGAGAGTCAATTTTTTTGGTATAGTCAGCAGTATAGGAGGGGGAATCATTGTATAGAGAACATGGTTGATTTTACGTCGTGTTGGTGATACCTAGGACAGGCCCTCACTTTTGAACATGATTTTGCTCATCTTGGTGATTAATAAAATCACTTATTCTTTAAAAAAAAATCATTGGCAATAACAGCACAGCCACTTTGCCAGCACAAGCATTAAAGGTATAAGAGGCAGATATAAAATTCAGAGTGGATGTTATGCTCTATATGTAGAAAACTAGCCAGATCAACGTGCAAATAGTTTTCTTACATGAAGATCACTTAGGTAACGGCCATTGTGATTTCCCCCATAAACGTACATTTTGTCTTGAATGACTGCCGCTCCATGCTGTTGATAAAAAGCAAAAATGGATTCAGGTGGGAATGGGGCTCCCAGGAGAGAGAGAAGAAGAAAAGCAATAGAAAAAAGGGTAACTCATGAACGTGACATGTAGGTACCTCATAGCGGGCTTTAGGTCGCAACCCAGATATTAGTGGTGCAACCCATTGATCATAAAGAGCAATTGAACCAGGACCATCTGAAATGATGTCTTTATCCTCAATTTCATTTTGTATACTATTCTCAGTGGAAATGGTATTTGTCTCAGGAATTGAATGCCCATTCTCCACAATTGGTTTTATGTCTGCTGTATTCTATACACCAACATGAAAATTAAAGATTAATTAGAACAAACCATAAATTTTGCCATATTCATTACAAAGCAGTGGAGCCCACAATTTCGAGTAGAATGGTTATTTGTATATAATACATAATTTCCATCTAGCAAACATGATTGATATTTTACTGACTGGAAAAGATCTAAAAAAAAATTATTTTACTCACAGTCGTTTCCACGTCAACAATAGGCTCTGTAACAAAATTAGATGCTCTGGAATACCAACTTGGATCTTCCTCCTATTACAAAACAAAAGAAAATCTGATCAAGTTTCTCTGCAGAACTACCTTAGATATGCCAATTAGATCCCAAGTATCATGGCAGTACTGACCTCCAAGATTTTCACAAAAAGTCGCATGGCCTCAGTTTGTGCCATGCTTCCAAGCCCATGCCAGCTGCATCAGGAAGATAAAGTTAATAAATAGTTTTTTTTTTTGGGTGGATGCAAAGCTACATATTCGGAATATGAAACAAACCTTGTCCATTTACTTTGCTCAACAGGACTCCAACCTCTAGGTTTTGGAACATTGCAAGGTCCTACAGTTGCCTAAAAGCATATACATCATCAACAACAATGAAGTCAATGCAAGGCCTTTTCTCATTTTTCCCTTCCTTTTTCATTTTGGCAGACTCCCTTTCATGGAGTGCACATACAAATTCCAATTAGCTTCTAAGGAGCATCAAATTGATATGACGATATATTCATAATCAAATCAATGACTCATTCTACCCAAAAAAAAAAAAAATCAATGACTCAGAACACAACAACTACATTGTAGGTTCCCCATGCCACCACAAACACTCTCTTCAGAAGGGAGAAGATAATTTAAGAAGGAAATTCAAATAGTTTCTAGCCTTCCACCTAGAGATGCCAATAGAATTCAAACATTCTGACACTTCAGCTCGCAACAATCAGATCTATCTGCAAGATAGATCAATCCAAACAGACACAAATGATTCAGAAAATTTAGCATACTAGCAGCTGAATACAAGCTGCAAAAGCAATCATTCCACCCTATGATCTTCCATTGCAAGTAAAGGCTTGTGTGGTTATTGACTAACTGCCAGGCATTCACGCAATCAGATCACAATTCACAAGTATCACCAAGGATAAAATTACACCGAAATTTGATCTCAAAGCAATAGGATAAACGTCAATATCATCTCACAAATAAATTATCCCAAATACAGTTAAAATCCCGACAAAACAAAGAATGGTCTATTCTGGAGTATACAGGACACAAGTCAATGGCCTCAGATCCAATACAAGAGTACATCAGAAATGCAAAATTCTGCCTGTACCAACAATTGGAATCCTCGATCGCCATAATTACATCACAATTAATCTCAAATAAGCGCAGTTCATCAGCAGACGCACTGAAAGAGCACCTCATGGACCGAACAAAGTGACTAGCAGCATTGCAATATGAAGCGAGGTTCAGCTATTGGATAGCGGAGAAGGTGAGCTGGGAGAGGTACCTGCTGGAAGAGGGCGTACAGTAGCAAAGCTACGTCATTGGAGAATTTGGAAGTTACTCCCATGGAGGGATCCGGAGATCCGTCGAAGCCAGCGTAGGACGCCGCCGCGTAGAAGCGCTCCGGGTAGGCGAGCCCCGAGCTCCCTCGCGCCATAGCCATGTCTCTTCCCTCTCTCTCTCTCTCTCTCTCTCTCTCTCTCTCTCTCTCTCACCGACGGATCGAATGGTTTCGCAGAGAGAGAATGCAGAGAAGCTACGAGAGAGAGTCTGCGCAGGGAATAAAGTATTTATATTATTTATTTTATAAATAAGTAATAATGGCGAAATATTTATGCATAATAATTTGTATGAATGTATAATTGAAAAGAAAAGAAAATGAATTTGTTTTTTTTATTCTGCAGAAGATGAATATAATTATTTTCCTGTTGAGCTGCTGCATGCTCGCTCTTGAGCGGTGTTTGTCTTTTATGTAAAATTAATTATGATTATCTGAATATAATCATTTTTACATTACGGACCGAAATGAATCTAAGCCCAGAAGATGGATCTTTATGGGCCTACCCGATCCTGGGCCCACATTATTGTGGAAACGGATCGGCCCATTATAGAAACTCTCATAGCCATTTGTTGGACCTGTCAAAAATAGTACGGCCCAAGTACCGCAGGAAAAAACGATGCATGGGCCAAGGTTTTCGGGCCGCCGGAGAATATTGGGCCGTGACGCACTGTCCGAAAATAAAACAATGCCATGCACATGCGGCCCAATAAAAGTATTGGGTCAAAAATACAAAAAAATATTTACAATAAGAAGAAAATTATGAGAATTTTTAAAAATATATTAATTATATGCATATATTTATATTTCAGTAGTTGTTTTAATATTTTTAAAATTAATATAATATTTAGATTAATCAATTAATTATATCACATAAAATTTCATTTTGAAATATTAAATTATTTCAAATGATGCACTCCAAGTGAAGATAAAAAAAGATAACGGAATAAAGAGACGCGATATTCTCGTGTCACGATAATAATCGAACTTATAACGTGTTGTTTGTTAGGGCGATGTGCGGGTCAACATTTTAGATCGATAATCCTCCCTCGTAATTGGTTGGGATAGCTCAGACAAGCGCCCTCGGCCGCATTCTGACATCAAATAATTAGGGAGCCAAGTGGGGTTCTGAATGCTATCAAGCTTACTCGCTCGAATCTCATGAGTGAATAGATCTACGATCGAGAGAATCTCACACCCGGTGTGATAAAATTCCGTTTGAACCCGAGCTAATCGGTGAAACCCCACGTTAAGGTTAAGGCGTGCGTGATTAACCGATTTCTTGACACAACTTGTTAATCGAAAGCATGTGCAGAGCTAGGTAGCATCGTTGAGAGGAAGCTTTTTGCACCTCTGATCTGATAATTCGATCCCCTAAAGTCTCAACTCTTGTCCCGTGAGTGGATTAGGCTCGGATTAAAGTTCAATGCTCAATTATCTTCTCATTTTCGGTTTTCGAGGAAGAGCCATCAACTCAACAGGGAACATAAATGGTACATGGGAAGTCCCATTAATATAATCAAATCACTGGATGGCTCAATTGGAACTTAAAGTAGTCGGGTTTTGACGTTGTCGTCGGGTGTTCAAGATGGGATTACCTAGTAAAGTGTACTGTACTGTGATCAATTTAATTAATCAATCAAATGGGTGTCAAAAGTGGAAAATGTTCAGGAATTCGACCAAACTCGCCGAGAAAGAACTCAAAAGAAGGGGATTCTTTGCCGCCACAAGGAGGGACAGAACACTGTTCAAAACCTAAGTATGTGACGTGATCGAACACTAATTAAGATTTAATTACGAATTAACCCACACTTTAACTTATTTGTTGTTTTATGGAGATGTCTGGCTGCTTTAATTTCACAGATCATGAAGCGTGCCCAGTTATAGGCCACTAATTCTAAAGGGGATTATCAATAAAAAAACACTCTTAAGCCTCCCTCCATATATATCCGGATTTTTAAAAAAAAATTTGCACACGCTGTCGGACATCTGTAATCTCAATTTCGAGTCTCGTAAAACTATTTAAGGAGTAGAAAACTCTTCGATTATAAACTTTCTATATTCATAAAATTCAAGAATAAAATCTTATATAAACAAAGAGATATTGAAGTAACTCAATTAGGTCGAATTAATTATAGTTATGGGTTAATTAACAATATAGGATTTCTACTTATGCCAATTATATGGCCAGACGGGGAAAGCATTACTAGCTATGCTGAAGATGGAGATATGGAATGAGGGGACCACGTGTCATCCATTAAACTAAGCTTCTCTAGGGTTTGATGTTGTATTATGCTACTAGCAATTTCATTAGCACTTAATATTCTAAATCAAATAAATTATAATTAATTCAAATTTAAACGAGACGATCCACTTATAAATAAGATATTTTAATATTTATTTTTTTTCCTTATTCATATAACTTGAAAAGAAACACCACTTAAAGGAAAATGATTTTGAATTGACTTAATCATGTGGATATAGGGTATAGTTACCAGCTGTCCACTCCCGATTTGCGATTGAGATTAGTATAAGATAATTCTAACTGAAGCCACTGATGTGCAGTACACATGAGTCACGTTTGGGGTGTAATAGACCTTTGTGTAGGGTTTCTCCAATGAGATCGTCTGGTTCCCGCATCAAATAATATTGTCCATTCCTCAATTAAATAACTGGTAATTTAATATTTAAATCTTCACTTTGGAGAAAGTATCCCATAAATTTGGAAAAACTGCATAGTTATGGTGTGGTCTGCCCCTTTCCCTAGTCAATTTCTTATGAATTATATACGCTCGCATTTTGAATTCAAATTAACATGAGAAGAGCAAACATGTATGCCCACCTTTATTTAATCGAAATGATGCAGATGCATATATGTATGTGTGTGTATATATATATATATATATATGCACACGGCACACGTCCAATTAATATATATAACGAGATCAGAACCCTAGTGGCTAGTCCATCATCGGCCAATTAGACCGAGAGAGCCATGGTGGATGAGCAGGACCGGATGCTGCCGATAGCCAACGTTGGGAGGATAATGAAGCAGACGCTGCCGCCGACTGCGAAGATCTCCAAGGAGGCAAAGCAGACGATGCAGGAGTGCTCAACGGAGTTCATCAGCTTCGTGACCGGGGAGGCATCAGCGAAGTGTCAGAAGGAGAACCGCAAGACGGTGAACGGGGACGACATTTGCTGGGCTCTGAGCTCTCTGGGGTTCGACGACTATGCACGGGCGATGATGAGGTACGTCCAGAGATATAGAGAGCACGAGAGAGATAAACCTTCCGCACCTTCAGCTTCAGTGGCGGCCAATCAGCCCAGCATTAGCAACGATCAAGGCCATTCGTCGGCAACGCAGAGATCATCCGATGAACCATTCTTGGGAATCAACTGGGCTTGTTCAACATCTTCCCACCAGCAAGAGGACGACAGGGATCGTAGCGCAGAAGCAGATCCTCTAAATAGTAAAGCTGTCCATACCTTGGAGTTCAGGATCATCAATGAGAGGAATTGATTGCATAAGATGGGAAGCTTTATATGTATACTCCAGACATAGTTATACGTTGACGAACGGTGCGATACGAGAAATTAGTCGTTACGAGATGGATGTCAGAGTCAGGTCTCGGCAACAAAATCAAGGGGCAGAAACAGCGAATTAGCTTAATTGTAGAAGGAGAAGTTCGATCTTCTTCAAATTTCAGGTTTGCCAAAGCAGGCGTATGTATCCTGCCTACATATATGGAAGACAGTCTGAAATCTGTGATGAGTTCTCTCTCAGTCGGAAGTATTGTTTTCTCAGTCTTCTTGATTTGACATTCAACATCTAATTCCCGCTAATTATAATTATAATTGAGCTTTAATCGATTCCTTATTAATTATCAACATAATGACTATATATAGTTTAATTGCTTAATATTTATCCATTCATATGCACTTAGACAATAATTTACTAGCATCATTAATTTTTGGATAAACTACTTGAGAACATTTTCCTCTTTTCGTTCCTTATTTCCAGCTTATTTGCACACTATTGGACCACCCGGACAGCTCTCAGTTTAGATTAATAGGCGGGATGATGACTTCACATGTACTATGCGATTCCCTCAGTAATCTTCGAAGATCTACGCAGCCCAATTGTCACTGGGTAAGGATCTGTAAGGCACAATCTGAATAATCACATTCGCCTAGTGAAAATTGAAAATTATCAATTAGACCACACGACTTGTGGTACATCCAAGGCCTTGGACAACACATATAGGATGATTAATATCGGGTTGAAGCACGATGACAAATTTAGACGAGACAAGAGCGAGTAATGATAGCTAACAGGCCAACTTGAATATATAGTTCTCCAATTGGTCAAAAGTGTAGGTAGGGCTAAAGATTTGCACAAGTACTCGGTTAGGGTTTTCTATTAACCCTAGAACCCAGGGACCACAATTTAGTGCTGCTCCACAGGACATCATTTGTCGCGACAATCCAATCAGATCTCGGGCATGTTCGTGTCTTAGTTTTGGGGTATGTAAGCAAATGAGTTGAGAGCGAGAGAACCTTTGACTGAAAAAAAGAAAAGAAAAGGGTTCCTGTTGGAACTACGGTCTTTAATTAGGGTTTGTTTTATGAGCAGCTTTGTTGGGACCACTTCTCAACTAGTGCTGTCAGCACCGCGCCGAAAACGATAGGAATTTGATTGAGTTCGATGTGGAATGTAACCGCGTTGTGCACTCAAACCGATGGAAAACCTTCTCAGAAATTCATTTGCCCATCGGACGGGACGAAGGGTTCATCGACTAGAGAGATGCGGAGATTAGTATATACGATGGTAGCCGAACCCCAAGAAACCAATCGTACGGAACACTCCCACGTTACTGACGGATTCTCTCGGGCGAACAATATCACGTTTCAGATCCCATCCGCTTTCGCGAGCTCCATCCATGGTTTCCCGGCATCGAGCTTCATAAAACCGACCGCATGACCGCATAGTTGAGCGGGTGCCATGCTCGATCTGGCAGTCGCGAATCCCGACGAGTGCCCCGTGGACCTGGAAATTTCTGGCGAGTTAGTGAAAGATGTGGAGGGAGATCACTGAGAGGAGCTCAACACTCACGCGGCATTGTCTCTGCGAGTTGAAGCAGTGCTCCTCTCTCCACATCGAAAGACATCGAACAAAGATGAGAAACATTGACTCCAACGCGGTGGGTGTGCCCCCAGTTTCAATGAGAAGTACATTTTTATTAATTTTTCTGATTGAGGGCATAGTTTTAGAAATTGAACAGGTCCAGCCGGTTCAACCAAGAACTACTCACTCACTTGGTTCGGTTCATATAAAAAATCCAATTACACTTTCAATAAGATCAACTCCAGTTAAACTGATTGATTCCCGGTTTAACCGATAAACCCAATTGAATTGATGAGAAAATTTACTGACTTAAATTAAAATAAACATAGTATAATCTACATATTTTATTTTACTATACTTATATTTATATTTTATGTTAAAATTTTTGTTTAATATAATGATTATAATAATTATTTTTATTATAAATCATATTCAAATTATGATATTATGTAAATTTATTGGTAATATTGTATTATTAATATTATTTATTAAATATGTAGTTTAACTTATTAAACCCCTAATCCGACCCATAAACCTATGCTTACACCGATTCCTAAAAACTATGATGATGAGCGTTTATAACTTTGTCTAGAAAATGAATTTCATGGGCTTAATCCTGTGAATCGAGTTCCAGATTACATGAACACCTCCATTTTGTTTCCTCAGCTCCCGGAATAACTCATGGACTTCTTAATTTCGACAAGATGCCTCATCAGGTACAGGCGAAAGTGAGGAGGTGAGACAACAGATTAATCAACCGCATACTGCAGAAACTGTAATCGGAGAAGAAAGCCCGATTGACATATTCTGTTAACAGAAGCCTTCTGCATAGTGCCATCCATCGTCAAAATCAGGCCATACCAAATAACCCAACAATACGACAAAGCACGAATCTGGATTCATGCAAAGGCAGAAAGACCTGACCCCTGGAAGATGTTACCAAGTACTCGTTTAAAAATCTTCCCCAGGTTGCATCACGAAGTGCAGAAAGATCAGATACTGCAGAAAGTTCGATTACTCGTGGTATTACTATTACAAATTGAATGAGCCAAGCAAAAAACAGTGTTGAGGTGTTCGATTTTGTTCAGTGACTAGGATGATATCAACATACATTCTCATCAAATAACATACAGAGCCCTGTAACTTAATGTTTTATTTGGATGTCTTCTCTATAGGTTAATCTAAAGGCAATGATATGTACTATATCCACTCAGTCTTTTATGTCTTCCTTGATGAATAGAGACTCCACAACTTCTTACATACTGTTCATCCGTCGACTGAGCATTTTTCTCTTCCGCCATTAACACAAGAACAACTGCACCAATGGGACCAGGCGTTGGTGGCCTGGCCAACATTGCAATAAACGATGGATGCTACTGCTTGAACCTAATATGCATTGTGAACTTGCAGGTTTCCCCAGTCCTTGAAGATGTGACTTACTGATTTTTCCAATGAGAAAACAGAAGAGGCATGCGCTGTATCCATAACTATGATTTAAGAGGCCTATTGTCATATATGCTAGCTACCTAGAGTGAATGTTGCCCTATCCTTCAAATCAACAAAATGGATCCCACACCTAGAACAAATTGCACTAGACTCTGAATAGAGCCTCTATCAATACTTAATCCAACTGACAACAATGACTACACATGGGGTAATTAACTAATGTCTCCCAACACAGCAACTTCACTTCCTAGCCATATCAATTAATTTTCTCACAAGAACAGCAGAGCTAGACGGCATTCTATCTGAAAGATTCATGGTTAGCTCACAAAACTAGTCCACGACCAGAATCCAAGAGAACCAAACAAATATTTCCTTAAAAGAAATGATTACTTCATCATCCAAATAGGTTGCCAAAGAGCAATAACACAAGGGCTTGCTGCTAGCACATATAGATTCAGAGATTACCTTTTATTGCAACAGTCCGACCGGCAAGTCCAGCAGCTTTTTACCGGGTCTCGCGTAAAACCGTACAGGCACATGCCCGGGGGAAAAAAAAAACTAAAGAATGAGCAATGGGCGTCGTGTCAAGTACTCCTCGGGTATGGCCATTGCCCGCGTAGTGCTGAGACATAAATTACCACTACCCGATGCTCCTTACTATATCTTATAAGGCAAAACAATGTCCTCTTTAAATCCATAGTTCCGGTTAAGCAACTTCCTATAGCACAGGCGAATTTTCGAAGATATGTAGCTAGAAGCTGATGAGCTGCCCATATAGCGCCGCAAGTTTAAATTTGTTCCTCTCTCCTCTTCATAAATTAACAATCTTTCTCTCCTCTCTCTCTCTCTCTCTCTCTCTCTCTGAGTGTCTCGCTCTCACTCCCATCTCTCAGTTCAACTCCCTCTCACTCACATCTCCCAGTTCATCAGCAAAAGTGACGAAGAGCAACCACGAAAGACAAAAGGAAGAAGCGTTTTGATTCGTACGTAGATGCAGGGTTCAAGAGAAGGGGTGGGGGTGGGGGTGGGGTTTTGCGGTGCATACCTTGGAATCACTTCCCCAAGGCAAGAGAGGTACGGTGACGGCTAATTTGAGACCTAGCTCGCCGTGGAATAGAATTTCAGAGCTTTCCTGTGATCGAAGCAAGCGACACCGTTTTCCTTACCAAAGCTCGCGCGTAGCGTGACGTAACCCACTTGGCCGGGTGTGAAGGAAATATTTTGCTTAGAATTTGGCCCCTAAAGTTATACATCATGTCAAAATGCATCCCCAGCTTCCTCTTATTTTGATTCGCATGGTCAAAATCGAATTTTGCTAAGGCCCCCCCTTACGTAATGTGCGTTATAATATTAAATTTTGTTGGGCATAAAAAATTATTATAATTTAATATTTCATTAGTTAAAAACTTACAATACAATGTAGGTAGAATTTTTACATTTCAATTACATTTATAGTCGTACAATATTCATAACCAATCATATATTTTCCCAGACACTAAGCCACATTTTTATATATACCCATATAATTTTTATTTTTTAATTATATAAAAGATTTACTAACTTATAATAAGATAATAAAAGCGGTAAAAAAATAAAAGAACACATGAAATTTTATAATAATAATTAACTATATAATTTTTTAATTATTAGGTTGAGAATATTAACTATACCAAATCACATTTATCAATTATATCTATAATTGAATATATATTTCATTAAATCTTAATAATCCCCATAATTTTATGAGGGCCCCTTAAATAATCCGGTCCAACTCTGCGATAGTGGCTATTGACTGGCTTATTCTTGATTAGATCATTTTAATGCGGTAGGGCCGCCAAAGTCGAGACGTAATCCACATGGCCATTTATTACCAAAGATGATAAAATAAATTAGAATACAACCTTTTTATAGTTAAATTAATAATTACCTCACTATACTTTTAAATAGATAATTCAAAAATCAAATTTTAGATTGGAAGGATTGACGGGAACTTTCTCAAGAATCCTGACCTTACTATAAATTAATTTCGGTATGCGTTTCGACTGGCTTGGGAATACCATGCCGTGCAAAAAAAAAAACGAACATAGAAGAAAAGTCAAACATGCTTGAGGCCCAGAACAACAGTCGATAATTGGAAGACCAAATCAACATGAATCTATGATCATATTATTTGGTGGACTTATTCTGCGGATAGCTGGTTATCTAATACATGACAATGTCTCTAACTCTTCCTCCAATCTCATAGTGGAAATCTATCATATGGAGATGCTGTTAGGGATCCCTTTGGCGGTCAGCCCGACCTCGCTCGACGGGTAGAGCAGAGTGTATGGCATCTTCACCGGCCCCACCCGGTTCTTCCACTTTGGGTCGCTGTTCATCTCCACGATCCTCTCCTCGATCTCCGCGAGCCTTTTCCCGAACCTTTGGAATGCCTCTCTGGGCACCTCGTCGGAGGTCCATTCGGGGGTGTCCCTCTGCCCAAGATAGACCTCATCCGAGGCGTGTTTCGACAGGATCTCCACGAGCGAGATCCCCAGGACAGTCAACGGCTGTGATGTGACCGTCTTCAGGAAGGCCTTCTCGGGGTTGGTCCTCAGCTCCTCGTAGTCGGGTGTTCCCTCCTTGGGCAGCAGCCTCCGGCTCATGGCCGGCCGATTCGGCATGTAACCTCCATAGGGGTACTGGCCGAAGTTGATGGCAGCATGGAGGGCCGAAGCAACCCAGATGATGATCGTGCAAGTCTCGATCAGCTCCTCTCGGGTTTCCATCCTCGGCCACCACGGCTTGTCCTTCAGGTCTGCGTGGCCTACTTCTCGGAGTTCCTTCCACCATGACTGGAGCTCAGGATCCCTCAGTATGGCTTCGTCGTTCTTATAGTAGAAGCAGCAGTACTCTCGGACCCATTCTTTGATGGCAGACCAGATCTCCAGCCCGTCGACAGCGAAGGGGTAATCTTCTATAAGCAGGCGAATCCCGTGCCGACACTTATTGTCCTCAACTGCCAAACCTCTGAATAGAAGAATGAAAGTCAATGTGTTGTTAACTCAGCATGTTCCAGTTCTATACAGATGACAAATGCTGTCCTAGATGATAAGAACAAGTCACTCCAGAAATGGAATTTAAGATTGAAACAAGATTGTCCACTATACCAACAAGCATGATCTTAAGTTTTATTCTTCTGATGAACAAAGAACCGTCCAGTGAAAAAGAAAGAGAGAGAAAAAGATTCTATCGCTTTTCACTTTTGCCGTTCTGCACCACTAGGCCTGTCATCAGGATAAGTCTGTTCTGCGTGCACCAAAGCCTGTCTGATAAAAGTGGAATGTGGAACAGAAACATTCTCTCCTACGGCTGCCTACAATGGAAATGTTCTCACACATATATAATTCAAAATATTTGTGAAAACTAATGCTATTCTCATTTTCCTTGGCCTTATGTGTGGTGAAAGTGAATGAATGACTTAGCAGGATAAACCTTGTCCTCGACATGCTGAGAAACCTCCCAATACTCTGCTGCAAAAGCTTTTCGCCAGAAAGTCGCTTTCAATGGAAATGAATATTCCCCAAAAACTAGAAAACATTATCCTGAAACCAACTGCAGGAGAGCCAAAATTTTGAGAGTTATCACCTCTTGATGAGATCTGCAGGGAGGGCTTGCTCGGGGAAAACCCAGTCCTTATAGACTGCAGAGGACATTTCCAGTGAGTATTTCGCCGGGGATACTGTCATCTCAAGCGCACCGCCAGCGCTGATAAGTATCTGTCTTGCAAAGGCATTGATATTCATTGTGTCTCGGAAGTGAGGATGAAGTAGTTTATGGATCGGGTGAAGAACACTGAGCTGGCGGTTCGTTGCGATCACAAAAGGTTCAATCACTGCATGGGTCTTCAACCTATATACCACCATCATAAAGTCAAATGTATTCAAGGCGAGTTCCTTGAAAACAGATCTGCTTGATTTTGGAAAAACAGTTTATTTTCCACTCTCTTGTTCAAAAAATGCATCTGAATTACTTTCCACAGCAAACAGACAACTTCTCACAACACAAATTTCTGACTTACAGAATTCCCGCACATTTACCTTATATTCCAAGATTCCATTTTCCGTGAAAGATTTCTACAATTGTTGAAAACAGGAGAATGAGAAATCACTTCGGGAAGAGTTTTACCAGTGGCTGATGAGTTGATGATAGCCTGAATCATTGACGGAGACATAAGCTTTAGCAATCTGCCAGAGGGTGCGTTGGATCCCATCCTCTCCAGTAGGCGTAAAGACATCGCTTATCACGCCAAATTCATCTCCATCAGGATGTGGGAGGCTCAGTTCGATTGCCAGCGGCTTTAGAGTCCCATCCGCCTTCAAGAAAAGGAGTGTTCTCGTGGCATAAGTTTTCATGGAAGTCTCATTTATTCCGCGAAGGAATGGCATCAGGGTGTCATAATGATCCAAGATGAACAGCTTGTTCTTGATGGCCTATTGGAACCACAAAGATCGAAAATAAAGGGAAGCTATTAATATTAAGAGATTGAATTGGAATGACTACAGAGAGTTATAAACAAACAAACATGACCTCATCTATCGAGAGCCCGCCCAAATTATTCTCGAGGTACTCTTTGAATGCCAAATTGTTTTGGGGGTTTAGCTTACTTCCTGGAGGAAACTCCTGCAGTTAATTTAGCACATAGTGCTATGAGAAACAAAGCCTCATCATGAATGGAGCAGACAGAAAATGAGAAGCTATCGGACCTTGAGACGGCAAATAACATTTGGGTCCACTCCTGCAAGCATTTCTCTTGCAAATTCTTCATCAGTCCCCCATGCATCCTTGTCCTCTGAGTGATGAAAAACCGCAAAGAAAATGAAAATGGAAAATGGTTACTTCTGCCAATATTACTGTGATAAGTGAAAGGAGCACCTTTGATCACTTGAGGCATTGGGAACTTGAAGAGGATGTCACCATCAGGCCGAAAGATCTCTTTGAGCATCTCGTAGGGGATGCTTTCCAGGAAACTCTCAGCAAAGTGACCCTTGGGAATCTTGATTCCTCCTTCGTAGAGCTTCATTATGTCAGCAAATGAATCAAACTCGTCCCCGCACAGACCTTCGATCCCAGGCCTGAGGAAATGGATGATTGATTTGACTGCGAATGCTAGCAAGTCTGACATCTTGATCTGCCCAAACCTCTCATCTCTTGGAACATAAATGCTCATACTTTTGAGAAGTGGTATCCTGCCCTCAACTCTGGGATCTGTTTCCAAAAAACGATGCCAGGGCAGTGAGCATAAGAACAGACCAGTACGCCATTTTCCAAAAAAGAAAACAAAAACTCATCTTCCATTGTACAATCCAACAGAGAAAAAGGAAAAGTGGGACAGGTTTCCAATATCAAATTAACTTGCCTTCCTTTGTTGGGGGTCGGCCAGTTCTGCCCCTGCGAGGATAAGGGTATTCAGTGGATCCACCAAGAATCGGACGGATGTATTTTGGGCCTTTTCCTGGTTCTGACAGATCATTGTAACAATCATAGTCATAGATTCGGTCCCATACTTTGCGTTCTCCTGTTCCATCACCTCTCAGGTTCTGCAGTTCCTCTTCTCTGTACTTGAGGAGTGGCTCGGGTGTTTCATGTGGAAGATATGCCTGTGACAATGGGATAAGGGGAAAGCTTTATGGAAAACTTGCAATGTCAATTAACCACACCACCAAATGATGCACAATCATGGAAAGTGGACATAGATTGTCTAAGATTTCCATTTTCATTTTCCTGAAGATTGAAGAACAGGAACATGTGAATCGGTCACTAGATAATCTTAATGATCCGATTACCTTATTCGCGAAGAAAATCCTGTTGTTCTTGTAGCGGTCGGCAGGGTAAACCCACGAGTCACAGATGAAGTGGACCTGACCGTGGCCAGGGACGTCCTCTATAGTGACATGTTTAAGCAAAAACTCATTGTGATGGTTGTTCCTTATCAGGAAAGCTCCCGGAACTCCCATCTCCTCGTCCCACTCGAAAGTGACATCGAATGCCGACTCATGGTCCTTTAAGGGAGCAAAAGTCTTGATCCAGTTCTGCAAGTGAGCAGGCTTCCCAAGCCTCCCTCTCAATCTATTCTCTGCAACCGGAAAGCGAATCTCGAATCAGTCACAATTGTAATAATGTGATCGGGTAGTTGCCTTCAGAGTTTAAACAATTGACCTTTGCTGAGTGAGATCAGCTCAAGCTTGTTCAAGTGGACAAGTTAGGAAGGATAGAGGGAGACATTAAGAAAACGAAAATGGAGCTGATAAGTGACTGCGGAGCAGTTGAGTCAAGCTTGGCTGACACTCAATCGACTATCACTCTCGATGGAGTCGGATCCAATAAGAAAAATTATAAATTGATAAATTTTTAGACCAGGGAAGTTAAGTTGGTCGAGTCTTTTTTTTTCTCTTTAATTTATGATTTTTCGTATTTAAAAAAATCAATTTTAAGTAATGCCGACAAATCAAAAGGTGGCTCTAATGACCATCAGAATTACTATTCAACAGGGGACAGCCGCCAGCCTGGGCCTTTAGATCCACCATTGGGAGTCCGATGAATGAACGGTGGAATACAGGAATACCAGTTGACTTGGACATTCTTGTCGCTGACCCACCGTTGAGACTTCAAAATCACGTTTTCTTTGACGGAATCCGTTCCCAATCTCACTCAAAGAACTGGGTTTTATTTCCCGACTCCATTAATTCTGATCGGAGCTCTGCACATTTTCACTCACAGATAGAACAAGAATAATCTTTTAACTCCGGCACGGACAAAATCGATATGAAAAGATCGGGGTTTACTATTCTTATCACCCGTTTGGGCTCATGATACTCCTCGCAGTCTGAAAAGGGAAAAATAGAGATTTTGAAGGGTTCTGATTAAAGTTAAGACGAACCACTCTGATCCGATGATTTCCGACGAGTTTCTTTCTGAAGGAAGTCGCTCCACTGGGAAAGAATGAGATGAGACTGTAACAGAGAGGAGACCTTTGAAATTGAGGCAGCGAGTTGACTCACTCACCCGGATCGGGAGTGCCGGCGCTGATGAGCTGCAGGGAGACCCGGTGGCCCAGCAGCTCGTGGAACCAGTCGACAAGCGGCACGTGGACGCCGGTGGCGAGGTCCGCCAGGGGCGCCTTGCCCAAAACGACGGCCCCCCTCACCGTTTTGAGCTCGCACTTCATCTTCTTGCTCCCGTTCTCGCCGCCGCCGGCCAGAGTCTTTGCAGAGCTGTTCTCGGACATCTCTGCCCCGTTTCAAAGTTTCGAGCTTCTTCGAAGAGGGAGATCAGAGGAAGAAGAAAGGGAAATTCTTGAACTTCTCTTTGGAAGCTATGTGTGAGATGCTTGCTGGGAAGATGACTATTTGTATGAGAAATTCTGGTGCTCCGGGTGGGCACCGAGTCAAGAACTTGACTGAGTTGGGCTGAGGAGCTTCCTTGTAGGAGTCCGAAAAATTTTTAGTGAATAAAATAGATTTTTTAAATTAATTTTTACAATAAAAAACGGATGTTCTTAGCATAAAATAGATAGAATTTAGTGGCAATTTTTCACACGATAATGTCATGTAAATTAGATATGATCAAATTGAGTGATAGTAAATTTGTATAATTTGATAAGATGTAATTAATTATATCCAATTAAATGTATTTAAATGTTAACTTCTTTTATTTATTTAATCATTGTAAATTTAATTTATCATATAAATGTGTTGAAATTTATTTATTATATTTTATTTTAATAATCTCACTATTATCATCATATAGTTAAAATTATATTATTATAATATCAAACATATTAATCATACACATGTATAATTGACACATATATATATACATATTTGAACATATTTAATTTATACTGATAGATAAACAATAAATTACAGTTGATAACTTTTTTATATAAATTATTTAAATATAATATAATACAAATAACTAAACTTAATATTAATATATGACAATCAATTTTAATTTAAGATCAAGTACCATGGAAATTTTACATGACCATTATAAATGCATGCATTTTAATCCTTTTTTTTAAAAGAAGAAAAAAAAATCAAAGCAGCAGATTAAATATGTCAGGCTTTGTCGGATATATTCCCATAATGGAGAAGGCATCCAACCGGCTCGTTGATTTTGCGCTTTTTATCTTTTCCATTGAGCAGAGATAAAAATTACTTTCCTCGAAGAATATAATTATTCTTGAGAGCATAATAATTATTATACAATAAAAAATTAAAAAAACAAAAGAATTATAATATTAATTTAAAATTTTAATCGAATGTAAAATTTATTTATTTTAATAAGTCTCTTATAAATTTAAAAAGTTTCTTTTAAAAAATGGGAAAAACTCTTCTTCTTCTTCTTCTTTTTTTTCATTTCCGGGACGGGGACCGATGTACGGATACGACAACCCAAAGGTCCCCGACAATTCAAAAAAACAGACGAGCTTTTGCTTTTAAGAATAAATTCCCATGACCAGCATAATAAAATATATTTTTTAATTACATATGCAGCTCGTAAGATTAAAATGGTATAATGAAAACGTGGAGAAAATAAAGAGATGTAAAAAATTACGATAAAAATCAAACTTATAATATCTCGATTATTACATCGACAGTCATATCATCGCACTAAATCTCATTTCTCACAAATTAATAAATTATAGCAAAATACTTACTTTTATCGGTAAAGTCATGGCACAAAACTACGTCTAACAATGGTGGAGAATATATTCTCGAGCAACAGAGTTAACTCAGCAGTAACCGGCATCGAGGTGGTTTGGCATTTTCTTCTCCTATCGGGTGAGATTTCATATGCAGACCTAAATTCAGTTGAGACTAATTTATTTCTGGGTGTTCCGAGGTAGAAGTGTGAAACCTCCACGGTCAATTAAATGGGAAAAGAAATTAATTGGAGGAGGGGGAAAAAAAGAAGAGGAGAGGTAGACCAGTGTGAAAACTCCATAAATGCATGGGCTGACTGGTAATATGGTCAGTGGACAATGCGGGAATCTCGTCCTAGGGATCGCCAATTGCAGTGGGAATTCAATAAATTGTCATCTTCCCTCTCTCATAGTCTCCTGACCAATTATGAAGAGGCTGATTATGATCGTCATGTTATCTCGAGAATGACAGTTTGTTGATAAACTGATATTACGTAATAGGTTGGATGTGAGATTCGAAACTTTAAAAAATCGATATCTGGATTTAATTTACGGATTAATAGGTGTTTAGAGATGTGCTGACCACCTCTACCTCTAATAGAGTCAACCTCTCTTTCCTACTGGCCAGCATTGATGAACATGTCCAACTTTTCACATTTGTCGTTTCGTGTCCAGTTCATAAAAGCACATCATAGGTTAAGGTAGGGCCAATTGTCCTCAGACATGTGTTTCGTCCACCTTCCATGTTGATGTGTGCAACCCTATCATCCCATCCCGCATGAACAAGGAAACAAAAAGGGTTTTAAGCTCTTTATAAGAACTAAGAATACCTTTTTTTTTAATGCGACATTTTGAGGACAAAACCGTGTGGACTGTACCCAAAACGGACAATACAACTCTGATGAGTATTTCCATGTCATTGAATTATGGACCCATTCTGACAAGTCTGTGGCTGATCACTTGGTGCTCTCATTGAGAGTTGGACTCAAGACCCTTGTCCTCCGAATGGGGTCATGATAGGTGCCACTCTACAATCCCACATGAATAGATGATCTTAAACTCTTTATAAAACTCAAGAGCCGCATATGATAGATCAGTTCTATTAATACTCTACTGTCGTTACTATTATTATAATCTCTATTGGTTAATTATATATTATGCCACCGTACAAAATAGAATGAATACATGATATAACTATTGAGCTCGGTAGTCTAAATCTAATCGCATTTGATATGATTGGTGCAATATCTTATTTATGATATAAAATTAATGTATTCATTATTTATTATATGTTGTAATATTGATTATAGAGTCACGATGAGATCGTGATAGTGAGACATAAATTTATAAACTATAGTCTAAAGATGTTCATAGTTATAAGATATTAAATAGGAGATCAATAGTTTAACAAGGCTAGTAAATGCGTTACATATATATATATGTGTGTGTGTGTGTGTGTGCGTACAATACATTATTGTGGACGAAAAGAAGAAAAAATATGCTCAAATTAATCGGCCGTATTATATTGGCCAACCGTTGGCCATTACTTAACAAAACGGACACCCAATGAAGAGGAGAATTATTGGCATAAGATTGCCCAACGAGAACAGTGGCTTTGGTGAACGAAAATTTTAGGAATTCAACACCTCCACTGCGTGGTATTACTGCAATCGGACCAGGTTGGCTGGTTCAACCGGGAACCGGTCACTCACCCGGTCTAGTTCTTATAAAAAAATCCGATTGCACTTTCAATGAGGTCAAATCCAATTGAACCAGTCGGTTCCTAATCCGACTGATGAACCCAATTGAACCGATAGAAAAACCGGACGATTTAAAATTAAAAAAAATAAAAATATATTATAATGCACATATTTTATTTTAATATATTTATATTATATTTTTATTTAATATAATAGTTATATCAATGATTTTGTTATAAATTATATTCAAATAATAATATTATGTAAATTTATTAGTAATATTATTTATTAAATATGCGATTCGACCTAGTAAAACCCCGGTTCAATCCATAAACCCATGCTTACATCGGTTTATAGTCCGGTCCGGTTTTAAAAACTATGCTTATGACCGTTGATGGTAAATGGGCCGATGGGCCTATGGTGCTGATAAATGGGCTTTCTTGGACTGAGATGGCCCCAAGGACACTTCAGAAATAAGCAGGACGACCTACTACGACCGTTCATAAATTTTGTTTTCCTGGCAGTTTTTCCAAATGTATATTTTAGAACAAGTCAAGGTAAGTATTCCCATTCAATCAAAGATCCCAAAGTAAAGCCAGCGTTAACCGATAATTACTCATGACACATAGTGAGGAGGAGTTACCGAAAATCTCTGGTTATATTTGTATAACACGCGGTGCACATTATCTCAATGAAATTGATTAGGGATGTTGATTTAAGCATGATTAAAATGATCGGAAGTAATTTATTGTGAAAATGGATATGATAAAATTGAGAAATTTAATCTCCGGCCGTCTTCTAAATTAGAATATATGATTTGGGCGGGGAGAAAAAAGAAAGAATTAAGCATGATGATCTTTCGATGAGACCAATAGTCTTTCACATTAATCATTAAACTGACAACATACAATAGATTAGATTCATAATTCGAAACTCTCGAGGGTTGGTAAGTGAGGTTTAATTGGTGGGCTTCAGGTTGTACAATACATCGTTCGATGGATTTAACCGATTACTATGTTAAATTCTTTGTGAGCTTATAAGGGATCGGATTTATTTCCACTTAAAAGTTTAAGCTGATAGAAGACGGTACCTAACATTCTTATAAGTCCACAACGTTTTTTTTATTTAATCGACGTGAGATCGTATATCTCAACACGTTCTCACGTGGCAACGTGGTCCACTTTGCCACGTGCTATTAAATACCCCCCTCAACAACTGTATATGAGTCGGGTATTTTTCTTCTGGTCTCGGACAAGGGGAAGAAGTGGTAACAAGTCGGGCAATTTTCTTTCGTACTCAGGTCGGACAAGGTGTGAGCCTTCTGACTCTAATACCATGTTAAATTTATGGTGAATTTATAAGGGATTAATATCATTTTTACTTAAAAGGTTAAACTTAATGATATCATCGATATTAAAAAAAATCTTTTATATTTGCTTAAATAATATAGATAATAAGGGATGTTATTAATTCTCCCTTTAAAATATATAAATTCTCTCCTAAGATATAATTGTTTAAAGATTTTTTGAAAAATGAAATTTTATTTACTTTGTTTTCTTTTATCCTTTAATGCTCATAAATATGATAATCGCGTAACCTCTGTACACGCGTTTTTGGGTGGTTTTGATTGAGCCGAAGGATTCATTCATAATGCATATTGATCATCCAGTTTAATATAGGATATGATTTAATTTATTTTACTGTTTTTTTTTAATTTTATAAACTATAGCTAGTGACATGTGCTGCTGATATTGTTCTACGAGAATGAGAAAAAGAAATTTTCATAATTTATAAAATTAATAGTAATAAAAAATGCTGCAGAATTATAGGAATGTATTTGACACAAATTGTGACGTGACAAAAGAAAATGGAGAAATAAGAGGATATGCACACTTGACAGATCGTACTTCCGACAAGTAAGTGAAATTGGTGTGTGAAAGGAAGTAGAAATGCAAATAATAGCTAAAAAGAAGGAAAATGATCATAAAATCTTATATGTGTATCATAAATAAAATTGGTCTAGAGGGCTGAAAATGATATCTAAATTGTTATGTAATTTCCTCAACAGTAAGATAGATTTATTCATAATAAAGTAATATTTATTTTTTAATTATATAATAAACTTTATTCCATACTTTTCTTATCTCATTATAATCTCATAAGTTTTATAATAATAATTAAATTTAAAAAATTTTAATTATTAAGTAAAATATAATATTAGTGAATTAAACTTAATTTCTGTTATTTAATATTTAATCTTTTTTTCTCTCCCTCATTTCCAGCTGGATGGGACCGGGGAAGAGGCAAAAGAAAATTTTATTTTCTCTTGCTTTATTTCTATTTCCCCCCTTTTTTTGATAATTAATTTTTTTTTCTCTTTAATTCATGTTTATACGCACCTACCATGTTATGGCCGTTTAGGGGGTCGTGTCTCTCTGCTCTTCTACCTTCCGTCCACCCTTTCCCTCTCTCTTATTAAACGACCGCGAGACCGTCTCCCATGCTGTGATCCGAGCCTCAAACCAATCCTTGTCGTCATCTGATCAGAGAACGAAGACATGGGTGTCGATCTTGAATCTCTATCAGAGGCGACGTCGGGTGCAATAGGATCTCTGCTCAGCACCACCATCCTGTACCCTCTCGATATCTGTAAGACTAAGTACCAGGCAGAGGTTCGAGCAGCCCACGGCGAGCAGAAGTACAGGTAGGTTTCCTGTTCATTCTCATTAAAGTTTGATCTTTGTTAAGTCTGATCGCGTCTCTCGGCGATGTCTGTACTGATGATATTCCTCTTGTCCTTGCTGGGTTCGGTAGTCCGTGTTGTTCATGGCGACTGTGTTGGTATAGTGACTGTGTGGATCAGTGCATCAGACATGGTTATTGTTTGTTTGGGAGATTGTGGTTTTTGAGTTTTTCGGGCAGTTCCTTCCTAGTACATAATTGATAACACGGCTGAGGCTGTACAGAGAATTAGACAGTTTACTGCTCTCCCTAGGATGAGGGTCTGGTGAAATTGCCGCTGTACTGATTTTATGGTGCAAGGATGTTAAGCTTGGCTATTCAAGTGCTTTTATGGCTATTCAAGCTATTCAAGCTTGGCTGTTCTTTAAGTGAAAAATCGTGACTGGGCAAGGAGATATAAACCCCCTGTGCCACATTTTATGAATATCAATCAGTCTATTATGCATGTCTTGCATGGCTTACTTCTACGCACTCACTTCTTGTTTTGCTAACTCATGTGTTAATTATAATTAGTCAGTAATGTCGTAGTTAGAAGACATTATTTTTCTCTGTGTTTGAAAAAGAGTCTGCAATACCTCCTTTGGTGCAACAATGCAGTTGATGAACATCCTTTTCCCTGCACTTTGAATCTGTCAATGAATAGAGAAAAACATATGGTGTAGTCTTGCATATTCAAGAGATTTTCATTGCCCATGTTCTTCTGTTCTTTGTTGCATGCTTTCAACTTCTCTATGTGAAATATTCCTCTTTCTTTCCCATAGTCTTCCTTCTGTGTCATAAATTTTGGATAGGCTCATTTTCAGCTTTTTCCCCCTTGCTTTGCCTCATCTTCAGGAATCTATCTGATGTCTTGTGGGAGGCTATATCAACACATCAGGTTCTTTCACTCTACCAGGGCCTAGGGACCAAAAACCTTCAAGCATTCATTGCCCAGTTCATCTACTTCTATGGATACAGCTACCTCAAAAGATTGTATCTGAAGAAGAGTGGTATTAAGTCAGTTGGAACCAAAACAAATTTGGTTCTGGCTGCTGCAGCTGGTGCTTGCACCGCTATAGTGACTCAGGTGACTGATAGAGAAAGTTCTTTTGGTTGCTATAATAGATTTTCATTGAGAGATTGGTATTAAGCGTATGTTATCATGCAATAATCCTTTGTAAAAAATTGACCTTACATTTGGATCTGACTGGCTGATTATCAAGTAGCCCCTGGATACTGCTTCTGCAAGGATGCAAACTAGTGAATTTGGAAAATCAAAGAGCCTCTGGAAGACTCTAACAGAGGGAAACTGGCACGATGCCTTTGATGGACTAGGAATCAATCTCCTGTTGACTTCGAATCCAGCTATACAGGTATAGTTTGCACCCATGGTCATTTCTCCTTATTTTTGCTGAATGGAGAAGGTAATTTTGAGGCTGGAGTTTATAAATTTGCAGTACACAGTATTTGATCAGCTCAAACAGAGACTTCTCAAGAGAAATCATAATGAAGCGGGCAACAGCTCCTCCCCAGTGGCCCTTTCTGCCTTTTCTGCTTTCATGTTGGGGGCGATTTCGAAGACCATTGCTACTATTTTGACATACCCTGCAATCAGGTAATGATATGTTTTTGGGAACTATTAGTCTTGTTCCATGCATGAATTCTTTATAAGCTCTATGCTTGTCCCTCTACAACACTGTAGATCAAGGTCAAGCTACTATTATTTTGTGGCACAGACAATTTGGCCCTATTTTAGCAGGCAACTATTCATCCAATTCGATATTTTAACTTCATGCAAAATCACGACTGCAATTTTATAATGGATAGTCAAGGTATGATGGTTCATGTAGGATCGAGATGATATAACTGTTGGTGTTGATAATGTAACTGCCTACGTTAAGTTTTTCTGGGATGTTACATTGAGAGCACCTGTTATCCCCTTTAGCAGAAATCCCATTTCACGTGTGTACTCCGCTCCAGTTCATTTACACATTGTTTTTCTTTAGGTCAGGAATTTGAGCTTTGTCTTGACTTCGTTTGGAATTCATTATGCAGGTGTAAGGTCATGATTCAATCTGCAGAATCAAACAACGGGAAGGACAAGAAAGCCCGAGCTCCCAGAACCCGCCAGACAATCTCGCAGGTGGCATTCTCAATCGTGAAAGGGGAGGGCCCACTGGGATTCTTCAAGGGGATGAGGGCCCAGATACTGAAGACCGTGCTCAGTTCAGCACTGCTTCTGATGATCAAGGAGAAGATCAATGCAACAACTTGGGTTCTGATCCTCATGGTCCGAAAGATGCTTCTTCCCACTGGGTCCAGTAGCAGCAGAAGACTAAAGGGTACCTGATAGTCGAATTAGAGAACGTTTCTGATGAGAATCACCTACATGTTTATCCATTTGAACCTTATAATACGACATTGTGCTGTAGTTTCCAGGGAAGCTGCGGGTTAGGATTGCTCTGAAGTGTGATTAAGCACCATTTCGGCACACTTGATTCCCGGCGAAGTAGGAATGTGACGGGAACCATTAGATTTGCAGGATTCTTTTGATTGCATGAAGAAGAGAATAATATGTCCCGTGCAAACTCCTTTGTTGTAGGATATCTGAAATGAGAGTCCACCAGTTGCGCAATCTTGAAAGCAATGGAATGAAACCAGGTTTACATTAAGGGATTAACAAAAAGGGATTTACGTGGAGGATTAACAACATCTTGAAAGTAACGGAATAAATCTTTTTACTACATGGTGGAATGCATCTTCTTGTAAAGCATGTTTTGCTTTGACTTGGTCGGTGCTTGATTGTTTGTAAACGAGAATGGTCTAGCAAGTGGCCATGCTAACCCAAACCAAAACATAGGAAGCTCCCAACGGCTTCTTACGGTTGTTCAATCTGACGAGGTCCACTGTGATGGACTGAGAAAGTCTCAGAAGAGCACTTGCTCTTCAACATGTCTGAATCTGAAGTTCACTCTTTTTCTTAACTTGGAAAACGAGGAAGCTCATCTGACTAGAATGGTGTAAATCGTAGAAGGGGAACAAGAGAAATTGGCAGATTTTCATAGTGCCGTCAACAGCAAGACCACCGACAACACAGCCACACTGCACCAACGGCCAAGCACAACTACCCCTCGCAAAACTCCCGCCAGGAGACCCTGTGCTCAGAATCACCACCATCCAGTTAGCTTCTGACCGGAGCACAGCACCCGTGTGGTTCAAATCATTACCTTGTCTACTGCGTCTGAGTGTAGTTTGCTAGCACCAGGGAAGGTGCCAAATCCTGCACGAGGCCGGCACTATCACCCCGTCTCTGGAGAGACTGATGGCTATGTTGCACTTTGATAGGAGCTGTGGGCCTATTCCTGAGAGTCAGAGAGAGAAACCAATAAGAATCAGAATACAAATTCCCCTGCTGAGTGATCAGCTATACTGCTGCTTCAAGCATCTGGTTACCATGGAAAGTATTGTACCTAGGACGAGGTTGATGCCGTAAGTGTTGGAAATTAAAACGCGGTGGAAGCGTGCATTTCATTTCAATTAAATTATATTCCCTAACCCAGTATCCCTTTGATGCAATTTGAAATTCAAATACGATGAAACAAGTAAAGAATATACATACCTACAAATACTTTGAATCGGTTCTTGTGTTTGAATCTTCAATTCGGTGATGTCCCACAACGGCTTCATAAATGACTTCAAGAGTCGATCCTTTGACTAGACGCACACATGTATGCCCTCCACGGTATCCACGCCAAGTTTTTCTCATAAGCGTTGGGAATTGTTCCCAACAATCGGTCGCCTTTTTAGTTTCGGATTCAAATGCTTGTTTACAGCACTAAGTAGAAAATGTCTTCTTCAATCACTTTCGGATATGGTATTTTGGGTAGCACTATTTTCTTTTTTCAAACGGCAAAATTCTTTTCTTTTTGTCAGACTCACACACACTTGATGCCCTTCAGTTTTTTCTATATATAGAACACGAAAGGGGACTTTTGTTCCACTTGGTGGTCGAAATGTTTTCATCTTTTAGAATTCTTTCACCGAAGGGAGGTGTCCCTCCTTCACCGAAGAGATGCGCCCTTCTTTCACAGAAGAGATGCGCCATTCTTTCACCGAAGAGATGTGCCCCTCTTTCACCGAAGAAATGCACCCCTCTTTCACCGAAGAGACGCACCCTTCTTTCACTGAAAAGATGTGCCCCACACTGAATCAGCTCAAGATGTGCTTTTTCACAATTGGCATACGTTATGCCATTTTCAATATTATGCCGTTGAAAATATACCAACCGTTGGTCTACATGAGATGTACTACTCATGTACATAAATATAGACATGTATTTATTTAATCGAATCTCATTGGATAATTTAGCATGCGTATATAACTGAGAGTATAATTAAATTTCTATAAATTTAATTTTATAGTTAATTCTGAAATAATCTTATCTAATAAGGTGCGTAACTGATATAAGCAATTCCGTGTTAGCAGAAATTAATTACCCAACACAAAATTTAAACAATTAAATTTTGGTTACAAGAAATGACTTGTATTGTGTGTGACCCATTGAGCTCCACACTAAGCTGGTAGTAAATTAATTTCTTATTAAATCTTTTAATAAGATCGTCGATTAACTTTTAATCAATTAAGTTCACAAGTCAATATTGACGTCTAGTAACATATCATGACCACATGAATAGTGAAGATTTCAATCAAAGGATCGAACAGCCTTTGGTGATTAGTTTTCGTGTAATTAAATCCTTCAGTTATATAATGTCCCGTATAAATTAAGGTATGGATAAAATGTCAAACCCTAATTTTTATTCATATGCATTTCAATTATCTAGTAATTAACTCAATAATGAAATATTGGAAACTGTTTTATGATATTTCATTCTATTCTGTCTAGAGATTTTCTGAGTCAATACTTAATAAAATACATAGGACATTCTTTCATCTCATGAGAACTAACCGATCCTTTATTAATTACACACCATCTCCATAAGAATTTCGTTGGGTTAAGAATATTCTGCTCATGTTTTAGAGAATTATGTAAATAAATAAACCAAAATACAACTTAACTCTTACAAGATGTTATAGTAATCTCAAGTCTAAAGATGATTTACACATACTATCACCTAATGAATAACCTATTGATATTTATTTAAAGACCCATTAGGTTAATCCTTTAAGCGGATCAGCTTAGTAAACTCATTCCATAATGAGTACCTACACTTTTACGTGAGTGACTCTGCACAAGTAATTGTGAGATCAGTTACCTTTTATCTTAGAGTATGTAATAAGTGTACTAGTCTTACCAGATCACTAATCCCTTGTTCAGTGATCGTATAATTAGAAATATTTTAAACTAAAAGTTGTGGATTTTAAATCTCACTGACATGATTTTATAGTAACATTAAAATCATTATCATAGTTTATGGGTTTCATTATAGAATATAGTAGCATATTATGCATAATAATGTCTTGATTTTATTTTATAAATAAAATTACATCAATTGTGATTAAGTTTAGAGTATTAATCCCAACAGTAAGTCCCGGTGCAGGGTTCGTCCTTTAGTCTCTCTGTGATTTCATTGGCTAGGCAGGCTGCTCGGTGGATCTTTGCGAGCGGCGGCAGGTTCAGGGATTTCCTGTAGCTGTTGATGCCCCGAAGAAGGTCTTCTTCTTCTTCTTCTTCAGGCAGCAGAAGATCGTGACGTGATTATAGTATGATGTTCCATAACAAGCTACTCACGCACGCACACGCACTTATCAGAGAGAGAGAGAGAGGATACCATTAGAGTGGACCAGAGTTAAGGTCGTGCCAAGAAGGATTAACAGAGGAAGCAGCAGCTTCAGATCAGACATCATCCCATGAAGATCAATTGAGAAGTTGGAAATCTACTAAGATCGAGAGATAAATAATTCTGCTGACCACCTCTTGTAATGGAACAGAGAGTTGCATTGACCAGAAACAGGGACGTCGACAGATATCGGCCATGCATAGAGTCATCCCCCTCGAGTTCAGTATTTTCTGCTAACTATTAAACAACAACATATATCGACCTGAAGTATGACAGTTGTCGCTCAGATGACCAAGGTCACCCGCCAGCTCTGTGCTCCTGGCATGCAGCCACTGTTCGTCCAACATGATCGGTCAAGTCCTCGACTCAAATGGTGAGTCCATCAGTAGTCAGATTTGTAATTCAGTCCTTCCTGTAAGGGAAGAATTTTACTTCTCTCATGAGCTTCTTCTTCTGTTTCTCAACTTTGCAGGTGGAACAAAGAAGAAAGGTGCCATCTTTTTAATTGCCATGATTATGAAAACATAAGAAATCTATAGTTCTTTCATGCTAGATGCTTGCTACATGTGGCATCTCGCCAGACTATTATAAGATCATATTTAGTAACTCACAATAATGTGAAAATTAGAATTGATGTAAGTGCCATAGGAGTTTCTCATCTACATGGAGGAATACGTAATATTTATGGACAGATACGCTTCATTAGTTGCTAATTTCCAGGGAAAAGAACAACTTTTTCCCGGGGAAGCATAACTCCTCCAGAGGGCAAGGAGTAGATGCGACTCTTCCCCCAATCTCTTTATTGCAGAATGGACGAGAAAATAGAGAAGATAGAAAATGGAGAGAAGGCAATGTCTATGAGATATACAGCAAACAGTTTGTGTCGAAGAAACTACAATCCCATGATCCTATACTACAATACTGTTACATATTGTCCCGCCGGAGGGACAATGTGTCTGTCCAACATAGGGTGGTGTACGGAGATGACTGATGATAGTTTCTTAGTAACAGCCAAACTAGTCTTCATCCGAGTCTATACTTTGACCGAGCAGTAATCTGCAAACCATGACGGCTCAAACCTAAGGATATTTCGAAGTGATTATATGCACGAGGGAAATACATCCAGAGCATTAAGTTTCCAAAAAAAAAAAAGGCATTTCGCATATTACATAACTCAAGTTGCACATACACATAGTGTCAATCAGTTTCATAAGAAGTGTCATCGAAAATGAACAGGTCCAGTGCAGCATGAGATGTTTCACTAGGTTGTCCAGGAGGAGATTCATTGATTTGTCCAGCTGTATTACTACAGACATGTTGCCGATAGACTTCATCATAAGCTTCAAGTTTGAAACCTGAAGCCAGAAACAGCTCCATCTCATGGACAAAACTCTCAGCTCTACCTGCTAGAAACGGCCTTGCAGCTTCAGAGACAACAGCCCTGAACTCCTGCTGGACTACTAGTTCAGGCTGCTTCTGGCTCTTGGGTCCATTCCTGAAAGGAACATCAGTTTATTGGTCTTCAGTAGCCTATCCAAATTAATCAGTTGACGAATTGATGTAAATGTGATTATTACCTTCTCAGGAAAAAATCGACCACTCCCAGAATGTGCTGTGTGATGAGGTCAACATCTTCCTCCTGCAAGTAGGTGTATTATATTTAAGTTGGGTGTCGACCAATGCTTATATCTATGATTATATACCTGGACGCACATTTCCAGGAAAGGCTCAGTCACAAGATTAGGCATGTAGGATGGTGGACCAAGTATTTGACCAACAAATTGCAAACAACAAGGAGCAACTAATAACATATCATTTTTGTTGTCATCAAGGTGATAAAGTCTATCTGGACTTAGGGAGTTCCCATTCAATTTAAACAAGTGATACAACAACAAGGCCGCCAAAATTGGCAACTAAGTCAGCAAAGTCCATGGGTGCGGCCAGGTGACAAACACAATTTGGACTATAACAGTCTTTTTCCCCACTTTTGGAAGTGCTCTGGAGTTTCTTAACGAGGAGCACAAGGGAGTCACTCACTTGCAACAAAGCTTGTACTTCTCTTTTCACCCAACTGTGGAGCCATTGATTTGGATGCAGATACTTTCTAGACCTCCAGAACCGTTGCACATCAAATATGTTATCTAAGCTACCTGATTGAACATGAATTTACTGAATCATATTATATAGGCAATAGTAATTTGTCAGGAAGTAGCATGATTAGTATAGTTGCAGGAAGAGAGCTGCATAGCTGATTAGTAGCAACGGACCCTGTCTGCTGTAATAGCACCTAAGTCTAAACTTGTGGGCTTCTGACAAGAATACACTGCAAATAATCATACAAGAAGCAAATGAATCAACCTATTTGAAAACACACTTATTTTTTGAAGACTGATGATATTCATTACCTGTCAGTATATATCTGTTGGATATAATGCCGCTCAAATGATTTTCCATCAAATCCGTAAATAATTGATGAGCTCTTGGTCTGCAGATTAATCAAATGTAGGATTTTGAGCTAACAGCTCCAGGAAGCTGATCAAGATTGGAGATTCTCAAATCTAATACAAAGTACATTAAATATATCTCAATCTCCATAATGGAAAAATGACAACCATCTTACAAACTGCTACGTTTCCTTCAGACTCAAACAAACAAACCTTACAAAGGGGACATGTTACAAAATCCGGTGGCTCCAAATACTTGATAGCGGCCACCTTGATCCACTGGACGATGCATTTGTAACAGAATTTATCTGCAGCATAAGAAATGGCATAGGAATACAGAAAAAATTGAATGGTTAGTTGGAATGAAAGAATCTCATTGATATTGAGCACAAAGAACAGAGACTTCAGAATTGCACCTACGGTCATTAGTAAGCTCACCAACAACCTAAAGTAATCCTAGCCCTTGGATAGCTTGGGTAATGGTCCATGACCGTTAGAATTTTGCTGTTGCTGTATTTGTCAATGCAATCACCACAACTCATTCATAAACTTCTTGGCCAGAATTTTTCAATTTATTCCTAATAGGCTTTGAGCATTCCCATAACACATTCATAAGTCCTTGAGCCCTTCGTTTCATTGGAAAAATCATAGCATTTCGATAAGTTCCAAGTTAGTAAATTCCGGCAGCAAATCAAGAAGCTTTACTTGTCTACACTCTACTGTTGTGCATAAGTCTTGGCAAAATTTTGTAGAAAATCGATGAAATCGACTCAAAACCACCGGGCAAAAAGCTAATGACTGAACTTAGAGATGTGTTAGATTTCACAAATCGTTCAATGTTCACGAAGAAAATCTCAACAGTACAATATCAGTCAAGAAAATCGAGCACCCCTATCATATCCTCAAATGGGTCAGTGATGATAGGAGAGAATCAACACTTCTTCTTTCACACTGAAAAGAAGCTTTACGTTATTGCGTAAAAATTTTCTCAAGAAATAGACAGTACACAAACAAAGGGAGGGAGGGATGGTTACGAAAGCAGTGATCCAAGTAGGATTCTTGAAGAGGAGGGATGGGGGCAAGGCAGATGGGACATGGGTTGGCATTTCCCGATGTTGAGGCTGTCGACCAGCCGCTTTCTTGCTCTTGTCCTTCGTTCTCTTTGCTCATCGATTATCTCTCCGAAAAGGCCCAACGCAGCTCCATTGAAGAGAAGACGGTGAGAATCCTCATGCCCATATCTATTGCCTTGCCATAATTGAGCGCCTGAACTTTCAACAAATTTTGGTACATTACCTTTTTCCACGTGAAATTTGTCCCCTCTTCTATTAAATATCACCGATGAGTACCTAAACTTTTACTCCTTTTCCCTTCGAAATTGACTAGGAGGGTTGCTCAAGCTCAACCTCGGAGTTCCCGTATTATGCTTGTTTTGCTATTTATTATATTAGTATGGAGAAGGGCAGGAGGCACATATTTTTAATTCCTGCATATTAAAAGAATTGAAGAGGGAGTCGTGGAAGATTTCAGTATCAAATATCACTTCTTTAGCCACGTAGCTTGACCGTCTGGTATACCTTCGAGTGTTGATCAACGGGCCTAATACTCTTTCCAAGCATGTGGGAAACACAGCCATTCTGGTGCAGAAGTCTAACCTTTAGCAGTTGTTGCAGCATTCAATGCATTAACGTTTGTAACAAGTCAGACTTCTGAACGTAGGGGGAAAGGCCCAAATCAGAATCGTGCAACTATAATTAGCGTTCTTCTTCACAATGTTTCTTACGTGATGTCTCTCCCCAGTCTTAGCAATGGGATGGATGTGATTTTTGCAGAAGCAAGTAGCTTTTTAACTGGTCCTCAGTGACTGGCTTCAAGAGCCGATGAATGCATGTGCCATGTCGAGAACTGCTATCAAGCCTGATGCATCAAATAGAAATCTGGGGGACTGATATGCCTGGTGCTAGTACGAAGTTCATCCTGGACTCACCAAAAATTCAAATCCAAACAGCACAGGATGTCGCAAAACTGTAGCATCCTTCCAGTTTTATAATTGTCGTCATGTATAAAAGCAGCCATGAAAGAGAGCAGAAGTACTCGTAGATCTCATTGTTAACTGTTTAACAGAGCAGGAATACGCAAACTAAGCCACCGTGAAAACAGAATTTATCAGTTCAATCATCAAAGACTGGCAACTCACTCATACCAACCACATCTATTTATACAAACTTGTAACCCACAGCCAGCTTTCCGTTGAATTCCCAATCCTTGGGCCCTTCCAAGGCCTCTCGCAGAATGTTCTGCAACAACTCGAACCAGCAATTAGAGATAAATTCTGACGCCGCCTGCAACCATAGTGAAATGAAACAGGACCCAACTAGAACTTCTTTACCCCAGAAGAAGGATCTTATTCTTTGTTTTCTTGCCTTCAGAATAATGAGATTCTTATTCCACTCCTCATCTTTCCAGAAAATCAAAAGCAAGTTTTCCAGAAAGCAAGATAAACAAATCTTTAGTTCTCAGTTCTGTTTTTTCAGAAGATAACGGCAAATAAAAATTAAAAGAGAAATCATTTTAACTCTTAATGATTTCATTTCAACCTTCAACAATTGAAGCTATCTCTATTTGGGGGAAAAAAAAGCATTAGTAGATTTCCATTCTCATGCTGCTACCCTTTTCTTTCTTTCAACTTCAAACTTCATGGGAAACAAAAAATGAGTTTTGTGCTACCACAAAGAAAGCTTTCATTCAAAAGACACATGCATTTTTGTCTTGTTTTTACCTCAGCAAGGAAACCAAATTCATCACATGATAAATGAACACTCTGAAGATGTCAATGTTCAGATCTGAAACTTACATTCTCTCACTTTCTGTTTGTTCACTAAATCAGAGGACCAAGCGCTATTTAATGATCCGAGGGTGATTGCTGTTGCTCTGATGACTCATGGCACATAGTCTGACCTGCATAAGGAAGACCCTGCTGCTGCCCATACAAATTGGGGTCCATGATGGGCTTGCCCAAGAACATCCCGGGGTTTCCAACCTGTGGGTTCCCCAGCTGAGGTGGCATATAGCAGTACGGGATTGCATCCCCAGGCCCCACCGGACCTCTTGGGACAGTCCCAACACCAAGCACTTCATCCTTCAGGTCCTCCCTTGGGACTATATCGACCAAAAAGTCGAAAACATCAGTACGAGTTATTGCAGCTGCAATATCATTCTTCTGAAGGGTCCTCCTCTTATTCTCCTCCGTGTGGTTCCATGACCTGAGGGTGAGTTCCAGTATGAACATCTCGCAAGCTCGGGCAAAGACTATTGGGGCCTCCGCAGAGATCATCCGGACATCCTCATCTGCTTTCATGATCTTCTTGATCCTAGCTAAGGGGAGGCTGTGATTCTTGAAGTCAGTCGCCTTTTCAATTTCCTGGTACTGATTGGCCCAAAAGGTCTGCAGCTGTTGTCGGAGGTGCTGCTGCTGCTGCTGATGGATCTGCTGGTAGGCAAGTTGGTGCTGTGCAAGTTGGGCACCACTGGGTTGACTAGGTGATTGGATCATCCCACCAACCATGGGCCCATAGCTGGGGGCGCCTCCCATCTGGGAAGGTGGGTAAGGGCTTGTCCCATAGGGGAGTTGGGCCGTGTTAGCAACGACTCCAATAGCTGGAGGTGGATTTTGTCCTTGTTGGTCCATTCTGAACTGTGACTGAATATGTTAGAGATAACAATTATAGTTGTTACAAAGGAAATTCAATATAGAGTCAAGAGGGTAAAGAAAATAGAAATAGAATGTGAACAGTTCCTTCAAAAGAAGTGAAACTGTATCCTCTCCAACTTTTTTTTTTTTTATCATTTTCCATTAACAAACAAAAAAATGGAAACCTAATGTGCATGAGCTGTATCTTCTATTCAGTCACACCCAAAATGGAAAAGGAAGATAAGAAAAGCAATGAAAATCCAGAGAACTACCCAAATTATACACGACGGTGTTTGGACAAACCATGTTGTCATTACGACTTCAGAGACTCTGAAAACACATGCTAGAATTGTTACAATATGAAGCTGCTGAAAATGGTTTAGATACACCACTATTAACTCGAAGAAAGTTGAATGGGGATTCTATCTTTAAAAGATCAGTTAGTGCCTTTTGTTTCTAATATGGAGACTGGATCCATTCAATTTGCTAACTAGTTTCAGAAAGGGGAAAAAAATGGTGCAGCATCTTCAAAGATGATATCGCTTTGCTAAAACTTCATATAATGTCATAATTTTCATATAGAACTGCAACAATCAAATAAAGACACACCACTGTGGCACCACCAAGGGATAGAAAATCCTCAAAACTAAAAGTAGAGTTACCCCGCGCCCCCCCCCCCCCACAGTGAACATATTCTTTGCTCAGATGCGAGAGCACAAGGTGTTAGACTCGATTCGATTCAATTTCATTCAAGGAATGAATTCCAACACAATATGCTCAGTGAGCAGCCTGAACACAATGAGGGAATAAAAACCTTTGCATTTTCCATCCATCTAGTATTCTACAATCCTAGGCATCAAATAACAAGCATAATCCACTAACAAATTGCCTAAATGGCTTTCTTTAATCTTTCATATGAACAAATAGTCAAAATGAGCAGGGGAAAAACAAAAGGAGAAGCTGACTTAGAACCAAAAAAAATGCTAAAGAAAGGAACCAAATTCATCGAATAGATCATCACAGTCACAAGCTGGAAACACTCGTAATGGTAAGAATCCAACAAAAGAACATCCATGAATAAAACCCAAGAAACAGGCAAGATCATAGAGAACATCTCAGAAGGTAACCAAATCCCCTGAACATAAATTCTCGGGGACCCGAAAGAAATTCAGCCATAAAAAAGGAAGCGAAGAAATCATTGAGAGGAAATCTCGCAAAGGAAGCCATGTATCGCAGATAAATACGAGACTGAACGCATCTGCCTCCGCATGTACAAGTACAATGATGAGTGGACCAAGAAAAAAACTTCAGAAAGAAACAAGGATGAGCCTTACCTTTTCTAAGGGTTGTGATTTGATGTGGCCTTCCCCGCAAAGATTTGAGATTCACACGCACAAAACCAGAAGAAGGAAGAAGAAAGATGGCCAAAAGAAATCGAAGATGAGAGAGAGATCGTTTGTCGTGTTTGGGTGGTGGGTACTGCCAATCGGGAGGCTCGGGAGTCAGCAGTGGAGGCTCTCCTCTTTAAAAGTTCATTTTCAATTAATTAATTAAACTATAGTTAATACTATAATTGTCTTAGTGGGAAATAAGGCTGTCGAAACTTCAGAGCATTAAACAGATTTTGGATTTACCCTGTTCTTTCTTTTCACTTCCAACAAGGCTTGGATTTTTCTCTCTTTAGTTCCTTGTCGGGGGTGTCAGGTTTGGAACATATTACGAATAACGATTAAAATTCATGATTGAGATCCAAAAGGTTTTATCCAGATCAAGAGCTCAAGCTTAATCGATCGGAATTTGTTGACAGAGAATCGAATCCAAAGCAGACTTCAAGGCCGGGCTTCATCCGTCAACACATCTCGCTCCATAATTTTTACTGCAATGATCCCATTGTCTAACGAATTGATCTGCCCATTATGCTGCATTCGGGCTCAACAGCATGATGGTGTAAGATAAGAGTCATTTACAGATCCCTTGAATCTGCCACGAATCTCATTAACGTAGAAGGGTGTCAAGATCACAATCTCGAATCACCATTTTTGCTATGCTGAAGAGTCGATTGACAAATTTGAATAGGGAGCAGTCAGAGTTGCACCTGTAACCCCAATCTCGTTGGGGGCTAAAATTGGAAAGAGTCTCCGACACATTTGCAGAGGAGTTGCCCGGGCTAGGGCTTGTGCAAATATCAACGTTCTCTTCCCACCGTGTGACGGAATCTTGAGTGAGAATCTTTAAGGGGAAGAGGTACAAAAAATGGAATCCTTTTTTCTGGAGAGAGAGTGTGGATGATTCCATCTTCCTTTCTGCCTTCGTGGGGACCAGTAGAATTCTTAAACAACCTCTTTGCACAGCTCTTAAAATGCAAGAACAAAACGATTACTTCAACGTCTCTACATTATACGATTCAATTCAGCACCTCAGACAACTACAGGACTGGCGCTGAGTTAGTGGGATGAAACAATATCTAAGTATTAGAGCTGCATACAGGGGGGGTGGTGCTAGTTCCACCTAGGTCAAAAATAAGTCGGTGGAACTGAGAACCATCCACATCAAATCGCATCAGTCACTTTCAACAGACTCAAAATCCCTATTCCATACTTAAAATCTCTATGACCTGATCTAGGTGCAGCTTGTCTCGGTGCCGCTCATGTAGCAAAACTCGAAATGCACTTTACAGATAAAGAGGAGCAAATGGAACCAAAAAAGGCTTTCTCTGCGACCATTATGGCAGCAAAATGTTATTGTCAAATCATTCAGAGACGGGAAAACTCTCTTTTAAGAAGTTTCTATCAGGCCATTTGACCATATGTTTGTCCCAAATGGAAGGCTACAAGTTACAGCAAAAGACAAAGCAAACTGCTACCATTATCTGTAGTCCTGGGGTAAGCGGTACCCAGACATGACTATTTTGTCAGCAGACATCTTTCCTGTCTTGGGCATTACATGCCAGTGCAATGTAAGGTTGAAATCTTTTCCACGGAGATTACTTCCCTAAAAACCAAAAAAAGATCAGTCACTCGGAGGGTCGGTAGTTAGCCAATCTGATTTCAGATTACTGAAATATTTTTAAAATGAAAAAGGAAGTTCAGGCACCTGATCAACAAACCGGTATTTGTTTGATGTGTGGATCCAAAACTTTGCATGCTCTTTAGCAGGAATGATACCGTCCCATAGTGACATCTATACATGAAGAATTTCAAAGGGAATAAATAAAAGTGAACTAATAGACAAATTACGATAAAAAATATTTCTGTCACCTGCAAACAGCACAGATAGAAACATGTCATTTTAGCATTGCTGCCAGCACTAAAATGCAAGAATACCTGGTTCAATGAATTCAATGGTGTCTCATACTCCACTGCTAAAAAGACGAAAACCTACATAAAAGCGACCATGTAGCTATTAACTGTTATGGTCAGACAATAGCAAAGCAACTGGCACATGTAAGGGCAGTGTGCCATGTCCACCAACTAAAGTCTGAACAATTGGGTCCAAAGGAGAATTTCTCATTAAAATATATGGAGGAAAAAACTTGACTTTATTGCCTGCATATACATAATTACAATTTATGTAGAGAGAGAACTAGATATAAAAGAGTGTTTCTGAACAAATGTAGTCAAGTTTTGGCAACCAACCATCTGAAATAGTAGAGCAAAAAAAAAAAAAAGGAGTTCAAGAAGAACCTGCTTAGTGTTCCATGTGAAGAGAGACTGCAAATTGGCTGATATGTTTAATGTCAAGCTGACCTACAAAGATAAGACAAGGAAAGGAGCCATTGGGTAACTGAAAAAACTCTTACAGCAGCCAAATCAGATTTATAATCACACATGTTCATATTGACTAAGTAAAACAAAGTATACATAATGAAGAGGTGCCAACAGCAACCAACACACCACAATTTAATGCATCAGAAATAGCAAAGTCACGTAAAGATGACTAGACTGAATTCCTAGGAGCAAATTCCTCACATTTAACCAAACACATGGGGTTTTTTCCTTTTAAACAGACAATGAACTTCCTAGAGTATCTGATCTTTGCCAAAAGAACAGGTCTGTTAAGCCTCAAAGGCCCAAAAAAAAAAAGTTTCTATATAAAGGGGAAACTTGATGGTATTGTCAAGTTCAGATTACCTCAGATTCATACACTTCATTGTGTGACCACAAATTAGGTCCAAATGCTACTAACAGTTATCCTGCAGCAAGTGATATCACTGCAAACATGTGCCTTGTAACTTACATTGTCACCTCAAAAAATGTTGTTATAAGCATTCTTATCAAAGAATGATCACTCTGACACAGTAAACTAATAATCCCAACCAAGCTGGCACATTGCAAGAAGGTGCCTCTCATGTCTATGCAGTCCTCATGAAAAAGAAATTTCACTTTTAAATGCCTGTGTGATTCATTATACATTACAAGATAGACGATAAATTGGGGTGCATATCTGTGTGTCATTCAAATTACCCAATTGCTTAGGTTGCAAACCCTTCAATTCTGATACCCCAATAAAATAATAACGATAGACAGTAGATCGAACAGCTTAAATTACCGTTAAGCACACTCAATCTAATTAAAGTAAAAATTGATCATTTAATTATGAAGGGATGCACAATCCGGCAGCTTGGGCTGAAAAAGAAGGAACATCATAGCCACCAAAACTATATTCCGCACCAAAAAAATCTAAAGTCCGCATTTTGCTGAAAAACAATCTCAGATTATACATACTTCGTCATTTCCATCCTGGTGCTTCTGGAACCAATTAACATTCAACACCTGCAGCAGAAACACAACCATTCTCAAATCAAACATTCTTCAAGAATAACAAGGACGATTTTGAACAATCCAAACTCAAGCGGATCCGAGAACACACCCATCGGAAAATACAAAAAAAAAAGGAAATTCACTCAAATCATGCAAAAGGGCAAGCTCATCAATCCACAGAAACGTGCCATGAGCAAGCTCGAGTTGGGGCTGACCTGGACTTCAGCAGACGGTGTCGGCGAGTTGAAGTTGTCGGAGAGAGAGGCCATCGCGCACATCACCGCGAGGATCGTCACCGCGACGGTGAGCAGAGCGTTCGCCCTGTAACCAAAGGAATGCATCTCCTTCTCTGTCTCTCTCTCTCTCTCGTCCGACTGTTTCGGTCAGCTGTGGCTTTTCACTGTGGAGGGCTTTCTGATCCGATGACTGAACCGAAGGAGATTGTGGCGGGTCAAATCGCGTCGGGTTTCTGGGCCCATTACGTGGCGGGCGTGACGGTTCATCCCAGCTCCGATTGGATGGTCTTTGCCTAGTCAGCTGACTGGGATGACGCGGCTGAATGAATGACCACCGAGCCAACTGTGTTGGCAATTAAATAATCCTGAATATTTTTTACGAAAGAAATTATGAAAAATGACAAAAAAGATTGAATTTTTAAGAATTTATTATTTTATTTTCAATACGTAGGTGAAAATTTGTCGGCGATATATCCTTTCCCGACTTCTCCACGGACGGGCTCGGGCCTTGGATCCCTCGGCTATCTCCTTCCAACTTTTGAGCTAAGCTGATGCGAACTTCCCCTCACCCAAAATCTGCTGATCAAGACCGATCCTTTGTTCACCCTTCAACTAGAGTATATTGATTCTAGCTCTCTCCGCGAGCTGCAAATAAATTGAATCCGCCATTGTTACTGCTCATTTTCTTGATTTACTCACCCCATGGAACCTTGATTCAGAAAGACCTGCCCGCGTTTCCTCATCCCTGTTAAAGTTCGGATCTTTTGGAGCTCGGGAAGAAACGGGCACAGCTGTTGCTTTGGGAATGGGGGAGGAGGAGGAGGAGACTTTTGACCAGCGGGGACAGCCCAAAAGGGTTGTATTTGTGACTGTGGGCACAACCTGCTTCGATGCCCTTGTCAGAGCAGTGGATCGGCAAGAAGTCAAGCAAGAACTGTTGGCTAAAGGCTACACTCACCTTCTCATTCAAATGGGCCGCGGCACTTACATTCCTACAAAGGTGACTCCCATAATTGCTCCTTCAAGCTCCTGGTTGATCCTTTTGCCAATTATTCCATGTGCAGGGCTTTGAGATTTAATTTCTTTGGGACTTTTAGTTGGTTTGATGGGGGCTACTTAGATTTGGTTTTAGAGTCTTAGACTGCCAAGTGTTTGTATGATCTACCATGTGAAGATGTAAAATAAAACTAGAAGGAAGTTCTGCCTAACTTGTGATGGTATGAGCTTTCATTCCAAGTGATGACAGCGTTTTCATAATTGGAGGATTGAAAGTTCCAATCTTTAAACTCCAGGATGGAGGATTGTTGGACAGTATGCAGAACAACTTCACCCCTAAAAGTTCTTTAGCTTTGCATTGAATATAATCAAATCTCCAACAAGACAATTCCATCTATTTGTAAGTTTGTAATTATTTTCATTAAAAGAAAATGATCCCTTTTCCCTCCGTGGTTCCTGAGAGTTTCAAGTTTCCAGCTTTATGTGGTGCTCCCTCTGCTTGTATCATTTAAGACTTAATGTTGCAAAAGAATGTTTTGTAAGGAAAATGAAAACAGTCCATGTTTGTAAGTTTGAAATAATTTGAAGAAATTTCAGTTGCTTTGACAAGTTGTTGTTTCAGATGTCTTTGATGTATTAGAGATAGGAAAAGCAGATACATTTCTGGGAGAATGTTTTACATGAGCCCAATGGACAGTAAATCTAAACCTCTTTGCCTTTTTTCTCCTGATTCAGTCTGAAGGGGAAGCTGGCTCTCTTGCTGTGGACTACTTCACTTTCTCATCGAGCATTGCAGATCATCTAAGATCAGCATCTCTTGTAATTAGCCATGCAGGTCCGTGCCTCTTCTCAGTTCTCACATTATATTGTTGAACTGTTCTTTTTAGTTGCTTCGCTGAATGGCCTCTCATCTTCTCTGGCTTCTATATTCAAATCTCAAAACAAGCATGAGGGGCCTCTCTAATCAGATGATGACTTGATTTTGCAGGGTCTGGTAGCATTTTTGAGACTCTGAGACTTCACAAGCCTTTAATTGTGGTAGTAAATGAAGATTTGATGGACAATCACCAGGCTGAACTGGCAGAGGAGTTGGCTGAGAGGAAACATTTATATTGTGCTCGTCCTCATACAGTTCATCGAACCATATCAGAGATGAATTTGGAGTCTCTCCTTCCTTATAATCCAGGTGATGCCACCCCAGTTGCCAAGCACATAAACAGGTTCCTTGGATTCCCAGAAGATTGAAAAAAAAATGTTAAATTGAATGTTCATTACTTAAAGTTGTCTTTCCCATGTGAATTTAAAATTTTTATGAGTTGGAGAAGATGTACACGATTATCATAGCAGCTTCAGTTTAAGTTGAAAATATGATCGTAGACAATTTTTCTCAAGACAATCCCGTTTATTCAGCTGAATGGGAGAACTGCATTAAGGCACAATTTGTTCCATGCAGCTGCTGAATGGTTTTTGAATCAAATCATTGAAATGGTTCACAAAAGTTCAGCCTGATAACTACAGAAGCTAACCAATAATGTATAGTAGTTGGTTGTCATGCACAGCAGCCTCTATTGGTTTTCCCCTTGAGAAACCAATCTAGATCCTGCAGCTTGGATCAAACATTGCTTGAGAATGGGTCAAGCATATCATTATTCTTTCTTGTGCACCTAAGTCACCCGGAAGGGGCAGGTTACTGTCAGGGGGCTGGCCTTATTGGTGGATCAAGGTAGCTTGGAAAGACAATCAATGAGGTATTTGTGCATCAAAATGGCAATTCATCAAATGTGTTTAATGAAAAAGTTGCAGTATTAGGCATAGGAAGGATTGAACAAGGATGGGAGCTGTAGGAGAATCTGTCATGACCAATGGACATTTCTCACTCATAACGAACAACTGACTACAAGGGATTTTTTATTCTTTTGGAACCGTGGTGCATGATTAGAAGGGAGCTTTCTTTATTAATTCGGTTGTTAGCAGTACCACAAAATAGCAATACTAAACTGAACAAGAGGCTTCTTATTTAACAAGGGAACAACGATTGCATCCTTACATTCAACTCGAACTCCTGAGCTGCTTTTCTTTCCCTTAATTGCCTTCACGTCTTTGTCCAAGTTAACCTGTTGCAATATAAAGGACAAGCAGGGCACATGAGTTCTGTGACTTACAGGTGGGCATTTGCTGCAAACTCATTACTGGGTCCAGTAGTAAGAGACAAAAAGGCCCCAACCCACTCAGAAAGGGACACTTCTTTTATTGCTTCACCGAGGAAAGCTCTATAGAATGTCTATTCTCATTTCTGAGTAGGAAAGAGATGAACCAACGAATTGATTTTAGATAGGTTTAGAAATCTGCAGACCTCACATCCAACTTTCATCCTTCGTTAGCCCCTTGTACGATAAAAATCCTAAAAGATCAAACATCGTGACTTGGACGAATAATGGAACCCTGGTTAAAGTCAGGGTAAAACTGATCAACAATATCTGACTGCAAAATTTTGCTTAAAGTCGAAAAGTTGGGGCATAGTAGCTTTCTTTCACCTTGCCTGTCGCTCTTCATGGTCAGGATAATGACGCTTTTCCTTCAGTGAAAAAACACCCAATTCTTGAGCTTGTCCCCTAGCCTTGCAGGTTTCCTCGGGCATAGGGTGCATTAAATATGATTCAATTTGGGTCAGTGATGTTCAGGTTCCCGGAGCTTTCCTTGCTCCAAAGGTTGTTCCTTTTCTATGAATCAAGTCCCCGGAGGATCAGGGAGGTTTTACTTCTTCTTTGGTGTTCAACGAGAAGTGTGACAACAAAGACGTTGTGGCAGGTTTCACTATCAGTCAAGCCCCTGTACCTGCTCGTCAAGGACTCTTAACATTTGTTGTCCCATTAATTTCTGAGCTATATTTGAACTTGAAAGCATACTGCTGATAAGCAGAGGGAGAAAATGGAATCCTTCTTAATAGTTATGCAATTAATATTTGGAATCATTTTAGGAACAGGAGAATTTCTTCTAGTGCGCAGATAGTTTGTCCCCAGTTGGCAAATGGTGAAACGGAACCTCTGCTTTCCTGGAAAACATGTGCAGACAATGACTTGCAGAGGACATAAAAATGGGTCCTTTTGTCCCTAACCCACGTTAAGAAACAATCACAACGGCCAATTTAATTCCCAAGAATAATACTTTAATAATCTTAAATCCCACTTGGCAATCTGAATTCTTCATCCATGCTGGTTGATCGATCCTGTAAATAACGGGTCTGATTTTTCCTGCTGGGTTTAGATCTGGAAATTTAAACGTGCAACATAATTCTTTTAAAGAAGTTCAGGGAGACAACTGATGAGAACCAAGGCCAAAACGACTCTTTGGTTGAAGGCATTGTCCCCACGACAAACCTCAATTCTCATATGCAACAATCATGTAGCATTTTTTCCCTTCTTGCTATTCTCTTCTAAATTCAAAAAAATACTTGAAATTCTCCTAGAAAATCTGAAATCTCATGAGCTGTGAATTGCTAATATCATTGGGTTATCATTTTGCTTTGTTTGGTGGGATGGGAATAGGATAGATCTTTTTGGGGCTGCAGATGGGAACAAAAGCTTCCAACTTTGATATGAAAGATAGATAGAGACAATTCCCTAGGATGACACATTGGATCAGACAAACCAAGTACACCAAATGCCCTATCATTAGTTTATTCCATAACTCTGATGTAAGAATGTCCACTGTAGAAAGTTGATCCAACGGTTGCAGTGGACTTCCCGTGAGAGACCGCAACTATTTTTCCTTTGGGTGATGAGCTGTGAAGGAAAATCTCAAATTTTCCACTCTGCCTGTTCACTCTCTCTTCCCTTCTCTCTGTCTCTCAAGGATTTAAGCCTCTCTGAATTGCTCCCTGTGTGTGTGTGTCCCTCTCTCTGAGCCTGTTTTTTCGTTCAAGCAATGGGAGCAAACAGCGGCACAGTTGAAGGCAGTTCACGGCACTCTGAAGATCTGATTCAAAGCCACAAGGACAATGGGGCTTCCCATTCAAATTCCAACATCCTTATTGTAATCATTGCTGTTATATCCTTCATCTTGCTCATAGTCTTGTCACTGATTATCATAATGCTCCGACGACTCAAGTCCTCAAAGAAGAGCAGCAATGGCAACAACAAAAAGTTCTCGAGCGGCCAATTCACCAGCCTCCGCCCTCTGAATTACAATTCTAGCCCAGGTGAACTAAACTCGAATCCATCATGCTCCTTTACGCTAACCAAAAGTTGATGCATGGATATTCAGCGAACTTCCTGTATGAGCATTACGTCTTGTGTTGTTTGGAGACTCTCTGTTCTTATAATTCCGTGTGAGCTGAATTGAGAAAGAAAGCTGAGATTTCACAAAATTATACTTGTAGTTTCCATGGAAAATTGATGGCATTGCCGTGGCTTTTCCCCTGAACGTTATGGAAAATCTAATGCAAATACTGCTTGTCCAACTGCCACTTCTCATTAGGCTTTAGAATCAGCCAGCAATACGCAAGGATATCTGAACGTGACTGGAACGTTTTGCAGATGTGAACAGCGGGTGCCTCTATGGAGGGCACCTGGTGAGAATTGGAGCCCCGAACCTAAACATTAACAGCAGAAGCCACAGAACTGAGAAAGGGGTGCAAGTATTCACGTACAGGGAGCTGGAGGTGGCCACTGAACAGTTCAATGAAAAGAACGTGATTGGCAATGGAGAGTTCGGTGTCGTCTACAGAGGTGCCCTCAGTGGTGGGACTGTGGCTGCAATTAAGATGCTCCACTGTGAAGGCAAACATGTGGAGCGTGCTTTCCGGAATGAGGTGGGCTTTTATTCTTGCAATTCATTTAGCATTCTCAAGATCAGTGCATTCTTGATGCGGTAGGATATTGTCAACTTTTTAGTTGGAAGGTCGAAAACCGATCAGAATTACCAGAGGACCTCTGGCAGAACATGAGCTCACGGCTGTCACATTCCTGTCAGTATATCAGAAATGAGACTCTCCTTCATATAAACCAGAGACTATGAATTGCAGGCAAGAGGCTGCACCTGTCTCAGGAGCTCGAGTGAATATTTGCGAGATCTTGAAACCCCGGTGAAGATACTGACAAAAGTAGCCATTGAGTTGCCAGTAAGTTCTTAGGGAGGAGGTGGGGAGGCGGGTGGTAAAGTCAAGATTCCTGCATTGCTTTCAAATCGGGAAGTCAAACAATGAAACAAAAACATCATTAAATTTGTGAGCCTTAGCATGAGCTTAGGTTAGGAGTCTTGACTGCGTGTTCACATCCAGGCTTGCAGCAGGACGTGTTGACTTTTATGGCTCACATCCGGGGATTATTCTAATGCGTAGCATTAATCCCCCGTTTATAATAATTTGCTACCTTCAAGTTTAGTCAATCACCCACATGGCCATACCTGAGATTAGACTTCAGTTTTTTTATTGTTGTGCCTAAAGAAACTAAGCCGTATTCTAACCATAGAAGCTTCAGATATCGGCATTAGTATGTAACAATTCCCAGTATTAATGGTTAATACGAGTAATGTATGTTAAGAGCAAGATCTGTTGCAGCGACCTTGAAATCCAACTGTCTAAATTTTATCAATCTCATTCCTCGTACATTATCACTGTTCCATTGAATCTGATTGCATATTGATAGGTGGATCTGCTGAGCCGGCTCCACTCCCCATACCTGGTGGATCTGCTGGGCTACTGTGCAGACCAGAATCACAGGCTCCTGATCTTTGAATACATGCCTCACGGCAGTCTCCAAGCTCATCTCCACCCTTTGTGTCATCGTGATCACCAGGTCCAGCGCAGGCCACTGGACTGGGGGACCCGGCTCAGGATTGCCCTCGACTGTGCCCGGGCCCTGGAGTTCCTACATGAGCGTGCGGTTCCTTCGGTAATCCACAGGGACTTCAAGTGCAGCAACATACTACTGGACCAGAATTTCTGCGCCAAGGTGTCCGATTTTGGATTGGCCAAGACAGGCTCTAATAAAATCAATGGCCAAATCTCAACCCGAGTCCTTGGTACTACGGGTTACTTGGCACCAGAGTGAGTCTCCATAGCTTCCCTCTTCGAGCATCTATGGATTTGGTCGGCCCACTTCTTAGTTTTAACAAAAACTCAACATACGTCCTTGGTCAGATAGCTCCAAAGTTTAAACAAAAGTTCAACAGTTCTCCATAATCTCCAGGCCATTCAAATTTGCCCCAGGAAGCTACTTGAGGAAGTACAGAAGGCTTAGCTTAGGGGTTAAAACTGTTAAGTACATAGTTCAGGGAGCAAAAGGTAAAAGTATCATGCAAAGCTTGGGGGTCGAGACAAAATGGTATTTCACTTTCATTATCATCACCAGATCGGTGAAAGCCATCTATGTGTTAGAAAACAAAGCATGCACATGGCAGTTCATCAGATCAGACGTCCTATTAAGCAGGCTATCTCTGTCTTCTTCTCCGGTGGAGGTTGCAGCTTGGAAAACCCTTAAATCGTCTGTTAACATTTCATTTTCATACATTCATCTTGATGATCATAAGAGAAAAACGATCCTGTTAGAAAGATACGTTTAACTGTTTCCCAAATTTGTATCCGTTGGTTGCTTGATTAAACTTCATCTCATGCTACACTACGCAGGTATGCTTCGATGGGAAAGCTCACCACCAAATCAGACGTGTACAGTTACGGGGTAGTCCTTTTAGAGCTGTTGACGGGCCGTGTACCAGTCGATAGCAAGCGGGCCCCCAGCGAACATGTTCTCATCTCATGGGTCGGTGGAGAAAATTCTCAGATGTGTCTTTATATCGGTTTGGTCCCAGCTTTTCATTTTTTTGCTTTTCTCACTTAAAAGATGTTCAAATGCATCTCCTTTCTTTCAAAGAAGAGGAAAATCAAGAAATGGGAAGACATGACAGGCTGAGTACGAGGTTTTAGGACAAACAGATGGAAAAGAAAAGCATGCAGGTAGAAAACAAGCTGAAGCAAAACACGAGAAGGAAACTGCAAAATTGGACAAGAACAATTCAGGATTTTAACTTCTGTTTCATGTTTGAAACAGTATGTATGAATCTCATTGAATTTTGCCTATGTTTTCAGGCTCTTCCAAGGTTAACTAATAGAGAAAAGGTGGTGGAAATGGTGGATCCAGCCTTAAATGGTCACTTTTCGAAGAAGGAACTGATTCAGGTTGGCTCCGAACTTCCTCTGACCACCCTCATGAACCCTTCCCGTTCCTAAAGCAAAGAAAACAATGCTATTCTTTCAGCTTTCGGTGTATTTGGTTCATTGCAGGTGGCTGCCATAGCAGCGGTGTGCGTGCAGGCGGAAGCAGATTATCGGCCTCTGATGACGGATGTCGTGCAGTCACTTATTCCGCTGGTCAAGAACTATCCCATCAGTTCTTCCAATTCATCGAGATTTCAGAACCTTGCTGTAAGTCCAAGGTCTTAGGTGCTAGCAACTCCTGGAGACCGCAGAACGAACACGGGGAGTTCGTAAACCCAATCTCGATACTGAAACGTTCCTCAGTATCCGATGATGGACTTCAGAGGGCGTCTTATGGAACCGAAGGAGCATCGGAAAGTGTCAAAGGGCAGCCAAGATCGCTATATGCTGATTTCTTTAACAAATAAGATGTAATGTCTCTGAGTGTAGGCTATCCATCTGCAATCTTATGACTCTGGAAGAGTCTCACATCTCTGTGAACAAATTTATGCTGATGTATAAAATGGCAAGATACTAGGCTGCAATTCCGAGAAGAGAAATCTCTAGTGGACCAGTTTTTCAGGATGACATCTTATTATTCGGCCTATGACATCCGGACATAAGAGGAAGTGTCACATCCAGAGGAGCTAGAACAAACTCACACCAAGCTAACCTGCCGATTCCTCTCTAACCGGTCTAACGACCAACTAACCAATCATCAGATCACCACAAAACGGTTGTCACTATCAAGCACAGTCCCCATTCTGCAACTGATCAAATCAGTTGATCACTGGCCCGTGTAAGAAAGAAAGCCCACTGGGTTTAGCGAGGTGACCATTGAAGCTCGAATGTGAGATAGGTGATGGCTTTGGCATGTTGGGAGCTATGTAATTATGCCCCAGCACATCTAATAAGTACAGCCTGCGATGGCGGAACATGACCATCGCAGCAGCACTGGTTAGAACAATAGAAAGATAATCAACAATCCAAATACAAATTGGTTGATGCGAATCCTTATCTAGTCTTGCGAACCCGAACCGGTCAATGACAATTGAGCTTCTAATACTGAACAGAATATAATGACGAACTTTAATAGAGATTGCTAGATTTAAATCTTTATTTAGCCCATATCAAGGAGCAGTCCACCCTCTAATTCCATCTAATTCCATGGTTCATGTGGATACAGAAATTTCCAGAACCAGCTGGGGTAGTGGGGCCCCTTAGCCCACGATTAAGATGGGCATGGACCATAATTATAGCCGACGTACCTCTCAATTATTAACCGTGCCTCTGTTGGACGAGTAACCGGATTATTCAACTAATCTACCCGGTCTCATAGTTTTAAGCGGCTAACCAGTAAAATACAGGTGCTATTGCCTTGTGACATACTCAGCTGGGGTTGCCTCCAAGGGGATCAGTCGATCTGCTAATAAGCTGATAATATGCAGTGTATCAAATCTGAGAGTTCAAAATTCTTAGAAATCGGTATTTAGAAATTAATAATGAATTTCATTTTATATAACATATGATCCGATAGATTAATTGATTATTATAATACTAAATACTATTAATAAAAAAAAACATAGTTGGGTCATCCAAGGCAACATTGTGAGGGGCGAATGATACTATTAAAAGGGAGTTTTTCATTTAAGAAATCACACAAAAAAAGATAAAATCATACCAATTAATTAATTCGTAAAATATTATATATATATATATATATATACTGACACACGCGTATTTATCTGTGGACATGGATTGGGGCCCACATGTCCGATGTCCTGAAATTCGTTTTTGTGGGCCTGATCACTGTCTCGGGTTTCTTGGGCCCGACGTTCCCATCACAGGTAGGGCCAGGCAGGCCACTATTCAGCAAGATAAATCGACATTATGGCCACGCTGTGATGGCCATCTGGCACAGGGAAAAATAGTAAAACATCATAATAAAAATTTTAAATTAGATTTAATATTTCACTAATAAATAAAAACTCAGCAATTTACTTATTCTATTTACATAATGTACCTTACTCTTGGCCTTTTCCTCTCCGTTCTTTTACTAGCTGGGACCCACTATTACATATTTGGCACACAGGTAAGCCAGCCGAGGCGGTGTGGTTGTGGGGGAGAGAAACCGGCGGTTTTGGGATCTTTGTAGCGCCGCTGTTTTGCATAATTTGACACGAGCGGGTTGACTGCGTGGGGCCCACCGGCCACGTGTATGGACATCTCGGGGGCCTCGTCCTTGTCCAGCTAGATGTGACCTAGCTTTTGGATTTCCATTTTTTCCTTTTTCTTTTTCTAATTTCTGGCTCCGGAGTCCCTCTCCCTCCCTGTCTCTCAATCAACTTCTGAAAATAGAAAAAATATATTTGGCCTTACCATTTATTTATAATATTTTTTTCTGAACTTCAAAGTCATATGCTTGTCAAAACCATTATGAGTCCCTTGAAGATTCTTTAATGTTGTTCAAAAGTAATATCATTATATATTAACATGTGATTCTCTGGTCATACAGTTTTACTACTACTGCTATCTACCGGTCACCTCGATGTGTATAGCACACTGTAGCATCCCCACAACCATCCATTATACCATACCTCATCGGATCTATAAAAAAAAAAAAAAAACATGACCATACACAGCACTTAACCATTCTGAGCATAGTCACCACGCAAAAGCTGTTGATTCGATCGTTTCAGTGCCTTCGATCCACACCTGGGGTTGGTTGAGGATTCACAGGCACCATCTAGACAAAATATAATGAGTTGGTCCGTTTTGGAAGGACATTATTATGATCAAACCCCCCAACAGATTTGGTTTGTCTGTGAAATCTTTTAATAGTAAGTGTGACTATATATATATGTGTGTGTGTATAAATCCGTATACAGGAGTGGAAATAAGAAATATGGAAAAGACACATCTTGATCGGATTCAGAGGAACCCCATCTTTCGCTATCTCGATGTTACTGTTGCTGTGACTAATTTATATTAATAGGGTTATTACTGTAAATCGAATTGCTGGATACATTGTTGCATGCGTTTCAATTACAATCGAATGTGTTCTAAGACAATCGCCTGTGATTGAGGGCAAAAGTGTACCTTGGAGACCCCACCACTGGTACGAGGCGGGTTTCCACTTCGACAGAGAAAGGGCACCTTCTCGATCGAGTCTTCATCAATTGTATACAATCACTTAACTGGCCGACTTTGACACATTTACCATTCCCCATCAAATTTGATTTTTGACTAGATATAATTTTGTTCGTTCTTTCAGAAGTAGTGCATATATATTTAATATATATTTTATTTTTTCGGTCATAGAAAAGACCCTAACAAGGGAGTAATGGAGAGAGAATAAAAAATAAACAAGAAAATCATACCAACCAGAACTGTATTTATAATTATTGATTCGAAAATGAAGATAACACTAATACATCAAGCACAGTTTCTCACAAATATAACACTATTTACAGAAGAATATGACAGATAAGGGAGACCAATTCCCTCTCGTGGATATTTCTTTCTTTTTTAATGTTTATATATAAATAATTTATTTTTGTTTTAGAAAAAATGATTTTCCCATGTTGGATTGATTGATTGACGACTTTTGGTGGGGTCAAATTCTCTGGAATTAGGTTTGCTGCCACTCAGATGTTTGGGACAGAAACATTGCATGCATCGCATAAGTGTAGATATACATATATATTGCAGTCATAACTCATAATTAGGGAAAATTACACAGTTCATTCGGAACCATTTTGTATATATAATATTTTAATATAAAATTTTTAAAAATGTAATTTCATAATATAAAGCATTTTTAAAATACATTTTCATGGTGCAAATCATTAATTTTTTACTAATAATGTCTAATGTGGCAGTATAATAAGGCAACTAACTCATAAATATATGTGGACATGGCATAAAAATAATTGTAAATTCAAAAAAAATTAAAATACGCATATATATATATATATATTAAAAGAACAAAGGAGGGAAGACCATTGGGGCGGCGCGCCGCCAGTTCCCTCCCTTCAGCGACCTCATCGGAGGCCACCCAGTAACCGGCGAGGTCGCCGGAGGGAGGGGACCGGTGGCGAGCTGCCCCTATCGGTCTTCCTTCCTTTATTTTTTTTTCTTTTAAATTTGTAGTTAGAGAGTAATAGTGGGGAGGGGGTGGTGTTGGGCGGAGACCAATCGACGACTCTCATTGGCCCCCTCCCCTTCTGGCGAGGTCTCCGGAGGTCGTTCAGCCTCCAGCCACCTCATCGGAGAGGGAGGGGACCGATGGGAGCTTTGGCAGTCAGCATAGCATGGACGCGGTAAAAGTGGTGAGCTAGGGTTTGACTGTCAGCATGGAGCCAGTTTATAGGCTTTTCTTGGGGTTGAGGGTCCGAATCAACCTTCAATCACTCGATGCTTCTTTTTCTTTTACCTTTTGAAAAATTTTCAAAAGGAAATAGTGAAAAATGAAGAAGATGAGTATGAACTCCAAACTTTCCATTTATTTTCGTCTTGCCCAACCACCAGCCCAGTCAGAACCCTAGAGCCCGCCACCATCGCCAGCTGCCACAGCTCCCACTGGTCCCCTCCTTCTCCGATGAGGTGGCCGGAGGCTGAAAGAGATTCGGGGGCCTCGCCAGAAGCGTAGGGAGCCAATGAGAGTCCTTGATTGGTCTCCCCCGTTACCCTCTAACTACAAATTAATTTAAAAGAAAAAACAATAGAGGAAGGAGGTAGAGGCAGCTCGCCGCTAGTACCCTCCCTCCGACGACCTCGCCAGTAACTGGGTGACCTCCGGTGAGATCGCTGGAAGGAGGGGGCCGGCAAACGGTCTTCCCCACTCCGTCTTTTTTTTTTAAAAATTATATGTCTTAATTTTTTGTAATTAAATTTAACATTATTTTTATGCCACGTCGAAATATATTGCTTAGTCAATTGCCTCATCGTATGGCCGCCCCGCATCAAACATTATTACTTATGAAATTGACGATTTATACTGCAGAGTTACATTTTGAAAATATCTTGTATCATAGTATTACATTTTAAAGATTTTACGCAAAAATATTATATTTATAAAAGGTTCGGTACAAACCATGCAATTTTCCATCATAATTATTGATCAAGTTAATGTGTAATTAATTAATTAATTTCCTCATTTCATTAGGTTAGTCCTTCTGATGAACACGGATCTTCTCCCTACGGAATTAATCGTATTATGACAAAATACATATATTCGTATATATATATTATATATATATAGATACATAATGAGGACAAAGAGGAGGGATAATTAAGCTCAATCTAAGATCAGCATAATACGAGAAAAATACGGAACCATCTAACGGCTACACTTCCAGTCGTCGGTAATTACTCGTAATATATAGATGTCTGCTGCTACTACACTAGCTAGCCGGGCGCCGTAATTATTGGATCACAGCCATAATTAGCAGAAGGGAATCATTTGGATAACAGTCGAACCAATGGAAACACCTATGCATACGTTCCCTTGCAGTTTTCTGGGTCCTGATCTAGGGCTTCATCGATTTAGGTATCGGTTATCGTTGAGACATCGTTGTCGTCCCCTAAACCGCAACTGGCCGGTGGTCCATCCTTCCTCGCCCTATAGCATCTCGAACCCCGCTGCACATGTCCTCCTAGTCCGCTATGTGCGCGACTGTTATAACAATGAGGGACCGTAATCGTTTGTCCCTGTCGTCCGACAATTGGGAATACACAACAATTATTATAGTGGGTCCAATGAAATTAACGGAATATCGGGTGACATGATGTATTAGCGTAAAATGCATGGGGAATTGTTATATATATATATATATGTGCAAATATATTTCCAATTAAGTATGAGTAAAATTTCTAGAAACCGTAAACATTTTATTCTAATAATTCCCACCAAGTTCTAATCAAATTCAGCGCATTCATTGATGAGCAAGACCCCCATAGTTATAAGTTTTTTTATATTAATGGAACTTAAATTGATATCTTACTTAACAAATAGGCATCTTATCACTTGCTTCCGATGGGGCCAACCCGCTAATAAGTTGAAACAAGCAGTCGATTATGTTGAGAGTTCAAAACTCTCAGGGTCGGGCATTTAATAGCAGGTTCTAGACTGTCTAGTAAATTAATCAGTTGTTATGACGTCGAATATTGTCAATATATATAAAAAAGACATCTTATCACTTGATATATATATGTATATATATAGGTCGGAAATTTTAGGGCCTACTAATTAAGTTAGGGATTCACACCATAGTCGGGGACAATAAAGTCTAATCCTTTTGTTTTTACGTGCAAAATCCAGCCACATGCTTCCAAAAATTGCCGGAATCTTAGGCAGATTAGCCCAACAATTAATTAAATGGAATTCTAATCAATTTTTACTACTCTTACCAAGAAAATGTCATGATTTATCTGTTGATCGAATCAAACCCTAGCTAGCTCCCTCTCTATGATTATATCATATTTGCTCAACTAATCGGTGGAGGACTCCTACTCGCCCGCCTTTCCCAAGTCCTACATGTAACTATATGGGACATCGAGACAGCAGCATTGCAGGAATCTCTAGCCGTCCAATTATCTTCTAATTAAACGATAGAATCGACATTTTCCATCTATCCATAATCAATTTGAATGATAATTCCCGTGACATATATGTCCAAAATGGTTGAAGGAGATTGACATACAAATCAACATCCTTTTTTTAAACTTTAATGTACATGTTTTTGTGTGCAAATGAATCGACTTCCTTGTAAACACATTGCTGAAAAATGTCACATACAAACTCAAGATTCGAATATCATTCTCATATGATTTGGTCAATTTAATACCCTAGTTTTAGTTCACCTCTAGCATGTAAGTGTTAGATTACCACAACTGTTGCTTTCTTTTCTTTTTCTAGTAAGAAAGCAAAAGATCCGACTGGGTTAACTTGGGATCCACAGATTATGATGTATTAGCAGCAAATAAACATAACCAATGTGGGAAGATATCTAATTAATTAAGACTGCACAAAGTGGCTTTGTCTACTAAAAATGGCCCGTGTGCTTGCTTCGAGAGGATAGAAGAGAGAAGATGATTTTTTAATTAATTTTGAAAATTCCTAATTTGCATTTATATATTAAATTCATTCTTCTTGAATTTGTTTATTGCTTCATATGGGTAATAATTATTAAAAAAATGAAAAATTATGAATTAATTCTCATCATATATGTCAATATATGAATTTTGTATCATCTTTATCTTTTAAAAGTTGCACTTTCAGAACGAAATACACGAATATACATGTGTATATATAAATCTGTGATGCATATATCGTGTATTTCTTTATATCAGATATGGCATTTAATTCAAACATTCGATTATTATTATTATTAGCGAAAATTTTTACATATTAAATGCATTTATCAGACATCTCGGAATTTTACTGAACTGTCCGGTCAATAAATCGGAGTCAAATTAGGTCAGATTGATTGTGATTGCGACCGGTAGCTGGGGTTTGAGTTGTCATGTGGATTCGTCTGTACATCTCTGACGACTGACAAGATCTTCTCTCTCTAACTCTGACAGGGTCTCTCTCTCTCTCTCTCTATGTATCTCTAAACTTTTGCGAGAATCTGGGCCGCTCTTGTCACTTGTCAGCCTTGTCGCCTGTCATACCCGACCGGATCATTACCAAATGACGATACAGGAGCGCGGTAGATTCTCTGGGTTCACTATACGTCCTCCAACTTTCTAATTATTCTCAATCTGATCCCATCTGTTTCCCCTGCGCCACCGATTGTTATGGTTTCATTCAAGATCACTATCACCTCGAACAGTTTGCGTTCAGTTAAAATCTTATTGCAATACAAGCCAATTCGATTTTTATGAATGAGACCTTTCATGGTCGTTCATTTCCTCTTCCTCCTACTCTTTGTGAACCCACAATCGTGCAATGCAAATCCTTTTCTCAGTCTCTATTTGTCAAGTTTTCGTGAGCTCCCGAAGCATCTATGATTGAGGCATTATAATGGATTTATAAAAACAGATTTTATATCCACTTAAAAGTTTGAAATTGGAGGAAGTGACATTCAAATCGATTACATTATTAGAAATTTCTTAATTTATTCGATGAAATCTTAGTTTTTCTTAATAGTGTAGTCATTATGATCATGGGGATGTTCTCGTACCTCTCGTTTGATAATATTGTCTATTGCAGTAGTGGAATCACAGGGTTTGTCTCCAAAGTTCGTACATTTACCTTTCTTTTACAAGCCGCTATTCCCAGCTCATAAAACCACGATGTCATTGATTATGTCCCGCATTGTGCTTTACTGCCCCCTCCATAAAGTTAATGATGATATCTTCTTAGTAACACTATTTCATGTGCACGCGATCTTGTTCACAAATGAAAGACAAAGCAAGCGGACGGACTTTATGATCCTTATGAGTTTTCGCTTAATTTTGACATATCATTCATGGTTCGGTACTAGACCTTGGCTGGACCGGTTGGATAGCCTTCCGGTGAACGGCATCACAAGCCTAGCAGCTGCTTCAAGTTTACTAATGATGCGAGACACCGGTACACGTCTAATTTCAAATGTATACAGACAATAACGCACAATCATTTAGACTATTGTAGGTTAGTTGAGGTCATGGGTGGGTCCCAGAGTAAAAGGTACAGACGCATCTCAAATTTACCGTGAAGATCAGAATGGGTGCTATGACTAGTTAACTACGGTCTTATGGAAGAACTCCGATGTACCTAATAATTTTTGAAGCAGTAAAGTTGTTAGGATCACTGTGTGGGAGCTTTTTAAAAGGAGAGCACAACCGATCTCTCTTCAACCGAGGAGCAACAGAGATCAGAGGAGGGAGTGGACAAAAGGAAACCCAAAATCTCCCAAAGATCAGCCCAGAGAGGCCTTGGCCTGGTCTTGTCTGACGTGATCTGTTTTCCATGTTCTTGTGTCCTGCCAAAGTACCCTTCTGTGGTCATCCGAGCTTTGATTTCAAGGAGAAACCCGGTCAGGCCATTGATTAGCGAGCCGAGAGATTGACAATGGCTTCACTAGAAACAGCTGTGTTCCCGCCAGACCCACTAGGCCATTGCAGCGGGAGAGAGGTCCATGGGATGCTCAGCGATGGAGGGGGCGGATGGAATTCGGGCTTCTTAGATGACTTTGAGCTCGGCAAGCAGGGGCAACTAGATTTCGATATTTTTCTGGATGGCCAAGTTGGCTTGGACGGCTCTTCTTGTGGTACAGTGCCGGGGGTCGCACCTCAAGTGGGTGAGTTGAGCATGAGCTGGCTGTATCCCAAGCACTCGTGCTCTTCGTCGCAAGTGGAAGTGGAGGCGGCGGTGATTGGGGAGAGGCCGAAGAGGCGGCGGGGGAAGAGTAGGAAGAACAAGGAGGACATAGAGAACCAGAGGATGACACACATTGCTGTGGAGCGCAATCGACGGAAGCAGATGAATGAATACCTCTCGGTCCTCCGTTCTATGGTGCCGGAGTCCTACGTTCAAAGGGTCTCTCTCTCTGCCCCTAATCTCTTATCAAATACCATAAAATTCAGTCTCCTTTCTGTGATTTCCAAAACCATTTGTCTTCCTGGTTTTGAGGCTGCAAACATTGTTGGTCTGTAATATGATTTGTTTTGTCTAGAAATCGTAAGTGGTCGAGCAAAACTGCAAAAGATTCATACCCAGCTACGCATTCAGCTTTCAGTAGAATTTCATCTGTTCACTCTCTTGGCTGCATCCATGTTCTTGTCTCTCATCGAGCTGAAATCCCCTCGTCTCATTGTGCATGAAATATCTTATACTATATGAATGGGCCTACTGAATGGGGCCGGTCACTTGCCCACGACTTTCCAAAAACACCCGACAGTCGGATGGATGCTTATTTCGTTTGGTCTGCTTTCTTACATGATAAATTCATTTGTCTTCAATTGATGTTATGGAAACGACCAGAAATTTCGTCTTCTCAACTCCTAATGAATGTGTGTTTTCAACAAAAGGAATACGACGGACTCTCCCTAGGAATCGATTCCATGAATGGCTCTTCCAATCAAAACCTCATACTTCCAGTTCATCTGACCATTGGAAATCGAGACTTCTTCGTGGTTGTCTATGAGATCAAGTTAAGGTACTTGAAGTTCTTATCTTGTCTTGCCAAATATTGCAGGGTGACCAGGCATCCATCGTTGGAGGAGCCATAAACTTCGTCAAAGAGCTTGAGCAGCAGGTCCACCTCCTCGACGTGAGAAAGCACTCCGAGCACCTTCACCAAGGCTTACCTTCCGCTCCTCTTCCCCTTCCATTCTCTAACTGCTTCGGCCTTCCCCAGTACTCCTCCACTGCTGCTGCCAGCCCCGAGAACACACCGGTCAGGGAAGTGTCAAAGCAAAATGAAGTGGCAGACATAGAGGTGACAATCATGGAGAGCCACGCCAACGTAAAGATAAGAACCAAGCGGAGGCCAAAGCAGCTGCTGAGGCTCGTCTCCAGCCTGCAGGTCCAGCAGCTCACTGTGCTCCACCTCAACGTCTCCACCGTCAATCAAGTCGTCCTTTACTCCCTCAGCCTCAAGGTTACAGCTTATTACAATTATCTTACCAAGTACAGTAGAAATTTCACCGTCCACACGCATCTCCATAGGAATATATGCCCCAGAAAATTATCGATATATAATGATCTATAAATTAAGATGTCTTTTTTCAGTATAATGTGAGTGATCGGTCGATGTTGCAATAATTAACATGTTGCAGGTAGAAGACGACTGCAAGCTGAAATCGGTGGATGAAATTGCTTCGGCCGTATATCATATACTGGTCAAGATTCAAGAGGAAGCATGCGCATGAGCTGAAGAAGACATTAGGATCAAGTCTGCTCCTGCCTGCCGTCGGGTCTCGATTTTGTGTTTTTCTCTCTAATCTCTGCCGCTTTCTGGGCTCACATAAATCGACATGGGTTTCTCTTTAATTTAACCCATGTCCCCAATTAATGTCGCAGCTGATGGATCTATACCAATCTCTTCAGCGCTATCTGTTAGAGGAAATCTCATCTTCTTGGGCACTGAGCTGTATGTTCGTTTTCATCCGATTCGCCTCCTCTGCAGTATTCTCTGCTGTCCACCAGATCAAATTCCTAACTATCACGGGATTAAATTAATGTTCTAACTATCTTTCCCGATCATTTGCTTCGATAAGTCAGCTCACTGCATACCGGTGATATATTAACATCTTAATTTTTAATGTGTTTGCGGTGGTCACTGTAGGAGGATGGTCCAAGCCAAGTACACACAATAAGAAAGGCTGCATGAGCCTTTCCTCATACGTCTACTCTCGAAAACCTCTTACACCTTTAAGATCATTAAAAAAAAATTATTAAACCTTTTTTTCTTCTTTTCCTTTTTCCTTTCTAATTGATTGTAGAGCAGCTTTTGATGCAGAGTCTTTTTACCTTTCCCCTTTCTGTGAACATTCACTCTAATTAAAAAGAATCTGATTAACAATAAATAATAAATAATAAATTATACATCTAATTTAAAACTTAGGATTAGCTGAGATTCGTTTAACCGGTTGGTATTTATAAATTATTAGCTTATGATTGGTTAAGATTATGATCTGTATTTGGTGTATTGAATATATATATATATTTGCACATAATATATGTCATGTATTTCGTACAGAAAAGGAAATATCCCCACCAAAAAAATAGTTTTTTTTTTCTGGAGAGGACATCTTGTCCTCTCTTCGACTAGATAGATTGGTGGGGAGACGATTCTCTTTCCCCTATTTTTAACATGGATGATTTTTTTTCTTAATTAATATATTAATTATAATGACAGGAGGCACATGATTCACATGCACTGATTGATAACTTCTCGAATCAGATATATATATATATACATATACACACACATATATATCTAACCGATATCTCTCCTAGATTTTTTTCTTCTTCATACAAACCCAACCCTAAGTCATGAGTTTACTGTTAAGTGAATGGATGTAAACTGGGCAAGGGAGGATGTCTTTCCCCTGTAGACAAACTTTACACGTTGGCGTTTACTTTTGAGAAACCACTGGACGTCCAAGAGTTCGAGAGATAAAAAAGAAGAGGAAGAAGAAGAAGAAAGAAGGGTTTCACCTACCACCCTATATCTAAAGATTATCTCCTAATTTGAGTTTAAGGCACTCATTATTATTATTATTATTGAAAAATTAGAGTTTAATTCATTAGAATCAAATTTAAACCTCATGATTACGTATAAAAAAGCGTGCCACTGCATTAGCTCAGTGGGTTGGGGTTGCTCATGGTTCAGTTCTGTTCGATTCGTTGAACTGAACTGAATCCTCGTGAACTGTGTAAAGTGGTTCGGTTCAGTTCATACATTATACCCCTCGAACCGTAGCCATTGCATAGCCATCGAATCGGATTGTTTCGAATCAATTTAATGGTTTGATTAACTAGTTCAAACTATTTTAAAAAATAAAAATAAAAAATAGAATATAAACAACCAAAACCGAACAAAAACTGTATTGGAACACAATGAAATAACAAAAAAAAACATAAAACAACAAAAAGAAAAATATTAAAATCATGAAATTTTTAATTAAAAATAAAATAAATATACAAAAGTAATATGAGTAGACCTATTTAGAATGAAATTTAGTATGAAGTGATAAAAAATATGTTATACAAGAGTAAAATAACGTATATTTAACTATTTTTAATTTTTTTAAAATTAAATATATTTTATTTTATTTACAATATTTTTTTTGGAATATGATTCGATAGTTCGAGTCGGTCAATCGAACTAATTAAATTTAATAACTAACTACATCACTTTGTATGAAAAAAATCACATTATATGATAACCAGTTCGCCTCGAACTGGCTTTTCAATTTGGTTTAGTTGGCGCTTTGATCCGGTTCGCCAGTTCTCTATGTGCTACCTAAATCTGAAAATGCAGATGAAGAGGCAAAAAGAAATATACAAATTATTTTCGTGTCCGTATTATACATATATATACATATGTGTGTATGTGTACGCAAAGTAAGTTTGATCTCTGTAAGTGTGCAGGGAGTTCTAGGGTTTATTTTTTTAGAAGATTCCAACCCTCCCCATCTCCTTCTGTCTCCTCCTCTGTTTTCATCTCTCTTGTTTTCTAGCGAGCGAACATGGGCTCCAATAGATTCCATCAACGCCCACTCCACCGTCCCTGTTGAGTCATTCTACTGTTTATTTTCACCAACCAAAACCCTAATTAACTCAAAAAGCACATCTCATAGTTGGCATTTTCTACAATCGAGATACATGGTAGCTCCTGGGAGAAAAAAAGGACCGGGTCCTCCACTGTTCTGGAGAACGGAAAATTTCCCGGCGAGGAACAGGTTCACGGCTTTCATTATTATCAGAAATGTCCCGGTGATTCGCATTTCTAGTTCTCAGCACGGAAGCATCTCACTAACGCTTGCTTATAGCCGCACTGTGGTCAATACGGGAACATATGAAAGTGTAGTTTCTGCTTTTTCTCTGGTTCCCATCAAGTTTCTGGATGGGGACAAACACGTATCCTCGATTGCATGGCCGTAGCGGCCTATACCGATCGACTAATAATCTCCCTTGCAACAGTGAAGGCTGATGAACAGAAAATTCTCATTTCTAATGGACAAAAATTATGAGCTTGGATGAGGCGTATTGCCCTTTTTACTCTGTCATTCAGTATTATATTTTAGTCAGTTACTTTTCTCTGCACGTGAACATCAGAAAGGTCTCGACAAGATCCACAGGAAAACGGAAAACCTTAACTATGTATATATATATATATATATATACAGTATCATTTTCACCACTAAAATAAAAGAAAAGGGAAATTAAAAATAAATAAGAAAATTTATCAATGAGAAAGAAATTTATTATCTCTTAGCTTTGAGAGATGACAATCTCTCAAGTTGTATCATTCTCCGAGGATTGGGGGAAAAAAAGTTCATGCTGTTGAATTTAGGCATCCTACAAGAAGAAAGAACATAGAAGTTCGTGAACTTACAGAAGACAAGTTGGGCAGATCAAATATTGTGTAATGTGATGTTTGCTTTTGCGTGCTCGCATATATGCATATGTATGTATATATTTACAAGTGGAGACAAGGGGAAGGGGCTCATCTTGGATCCGACAGAATATTGTTGTTAATCGCAAGTTCATGATAAAACAGAGATCTGATAAAAGTCACTGATATTGGAAAAAGCAAATAATAATTGGGGATTGCCTTGAAGTAGGAAATGCATGACAGAGGATTTCCAGTAAAACCTGCAACTCCCCCCATCATCCCTTTGCTTTCAAGGTTAAATCATCCCGAGATGTTCTCAGCTCTCTCAATTCAAGATCAAACTAAAGGCTCTAAGTTCAATCCTTACATGTTCTTCGGAGTGATGGGTTCCTTTTCTTTATCGCGTAATAATAATGCAATAAGAAGAAATCAATAAGAGATCTCAGCTTATTATACTCATAGAGTGAGATTCGATTCTTTGGATGCACAGCATTTCTATGTTCTTGGGATATCCAACCCCCATAAGTTTTGGGCCATTCGCATGCTCATTGTAGCAATCAAATGATCTAGCATTTCTTTCATCCATCATCTCAAATAAGTTGCATGCATTTGTGAATGAGAATGTGAATAATCTCTATTATCAGTCTCATGGCTCCATTTGGGTTTAGCTGATTCCACTCAACGGCGATGAAAATTTTGCAGGAGGAAATTCTCGCTCGCAAACTCAAATTGCACCGCCACACCACTTCCAGTTTGCGGAGGTGCCATTAAGGTTGACTGCTTTAAAGGAAGCTCGAGAGGTGGTTCACTTTGCTGAATGCATAGAGTCAGATGCTCGACTCTGATCATATGAGTGCAGGTAAGGAAGCAAGAGGAAGGCCTGGAGAGATTGTATCAGGTTCTTGATCGGAAGATTTTCCGCCTTCGCTAAACTCAGGGGAATTGATTAAAAGTATTATCGTTTATAAATCATCCGAGTGATAAAAAGCCACTGGATGCGTTCTGAGACCAGTCGTGATATTGATGATCGTGGCAATAATGAAACGCTATGACTGGGTTTTTTCTCATTAACAAAGTTGATTGGCAAGGATAAGAAAATGAGAGTGAACTGAATACTCACCAAGCTCAGAGACCTGACAAGCGAATGACCACTGAGCTCAGGGACTTGAGAGGTTCAGGTTCGTGATCATCATCGGTGCTCAAGTGATTCAAGCTCATGTTAAGCTTCATATTGCCCAAATTAGACGGGTCCCAATCACTTAATGTTACCTGCAGCAGTTTGAGAGACTTCAGAAGTTCTAGGCTCAACTCTCAAGCATCGCATGTAAGAGAATGTAACCTGAAAGATTTTGATAAAGCCTATAAGGACTATGTTGCAGAAAGGAAGAGAATCAAGCAAAACAGAGAATCATCTTCCCCTGATTTTTTATTGGTAGCTCAGTTATTCAAATCCATGCCTCAAGTTTATGTAGAACATATATTGCACCTCAAAGCATGGTCTCTTAGAGAATAGTTGTTAGTAAGAAAGCATGAGTTGTGACAAAATTAAACTGGAGGGCCAGACCGAGCACCTGAATAAGGGTCAGATTAGCCTGTAAACTATCAAATGTGTTCATGTACTAAATGGCATAATTGTCTAAGGAACAATAATCTCCAGCTCAAACTAAAGTATCAAAATCAAGCTAACTTACATCAACAGCTACAGCACAGCAAACTGAAAATGAAGCCACACCGTGTCTCCTTCAAGTATGTTGAGAGAACCACCAGTTCTTAGTCATTAGGCAGCTGTAGAGCTCATAACAACCTACAAATGATGCTATCTCAGTGCATAACTACAGATAATACAATCCCAGTCTGCGAGAAAAGATTGGATTACAGAACTGAGTGTCACTAATTTTGAGGAAGAGAAAGAAAATATACTTTAAAGCCCGCACATTTCCATTCATTTAATTGGCGCACCTGACATGCGGAGATTCCATCCGAATAATTTCAGGATGACAACAACCGGTCAGCAGCTCTGTCACGACCCGAAGATCCGGCAGAGTTTCCCCTGTACTTAGGACTAACCAGAAAATGCAAAACCTGTTATAAACCAGTTCAACACCCCCAAATCCAGCCACACTCATCCACAACCATTTCCAAAACAAACAGTTTTCAACCACCAGATATTCAGGTCGTGATATGTGATCACACTATACAGGACTTCTACACATACCCTATCAATATAGGCTTATCCTAGTTGATCCCCGGGTCTATGTGGGCGGCTCCACACGGCTGAGTGTCCTCCCTATCTGTAGAAAAACAATTTTTGCAGAGAGTGTGAGCTGCAACTCAGTGAATACAAAATTCCATAGTGGAATAACAAGTGGCTCACCTATATCCTTACACGACCGTACCAACTCATACGATTTATCTACTATGGACATGGGGTCGTTGGCAACTTGGCCAACTTCACACGACCCACCTAATGCAATGCATGTAACAAGCATGTCAAACAATAACCATGGGGTCGCATTACCTCTGCGACAGAGTTATGGCGGTACCGTTACTCCAGCTCTCCCCAAAACAGTACCGCGACCCCGCACCTCAATCATTTCCTAGCATTCTACTTCCCGTGCCCCTTCCCTTCGCACGCACGCGGGGGCCGCCTATTAACCTCTGGCGGTAAGAGTGGACCCGTCATCCTCAAGTCTTTCTCTTTTTCTTTCCTCTCCTCTCTGGTCTTTGTTTTTCATGACAGGGTCCGTGGGGAGTCAACTCACATTTTCCACTGGGGTCACAGAGCCAGTGTCACTCATGTCCCATGCTTATATCCCGCCGGGAACCCGCGGCAGATCAGTAAGGCCCATTTCTATTCCGCCGGCTTAGCGATCACCATGGTTATACACAAGCACAAGCAAGATGCACAATGAATGAATGAATGCATGTTCACTACCGGTATCACATAGCTATCTCACAGCTACTCAATTCTCGATCATATATGCTATAAACCAAAACACAAACAGATCATTCCACAATGGAAGAATGTACTCACAACCCTCTTAGTCGATCAAATTCACGAAGCAGGGTCCTCAGGGTGTTGATCCCGGTTCTCCTCAGCACCTATTATATCACCCGCAATAAGGTCAATATACACACTTATACACAATTGCATCAGTAACTTACCCTCACCTATCATATTCACAGAAAATATCTTCTTGTGAGTTAGGGATCATTCCTAGGGTTTTGAGAGGGTATAGGGCTGTTCTACCGACTGACCTAAAGAGAAGGGTTACTCCGTTTCGTCTCACCCAGTGGTGGTTCCTTCTCCCCTCACCAGCATCCACTCTCAGCAACACAGGAAAACTGCGAACCCTTCAGTCGAAACGAAACCATCACACTGGCAGCACACCCACTACACTCTCAGCTAGCTTCAACTCGAACCCTAACAGTTATCGAGACTCAAACTCCCAGCAGCAATAACACATAGATCTCAGCCATAGCGATTCCCGGACACCAAATCAGCAATAACCTAAGGAGGGTTTTGGGTCTCCGAGATTCTCACCTCAACGCCCGAAGTCGACAGCAGGACAATGGAGCCTAGAACCACGTTCTAATCTGCAGCAGGTCCTTTCTTCCGAGCTCGATTTGCTCCCACAGCGGCAGATGGAGTGGAGACGGATTGGGAAGGCCGGAACCCTAGTTTGCCCTAATTTCTCTTCTCTCTCTCGCGCGGCAGCAGGGGGGAATGCTGAAAAATGACGACGACGAGAGGGGGAGGGGAGGGGAAAGAGAAGTGGACGGGCTGATGGGCCAGCTAATTGGGCGGGCTCTCCTCGGGCCCGAGCCCGTGGGCTCACAAGCTCATAGCATTCATCCAAGACATCTCCATGGTTCCACTTAATTTCATGATAAGCTTCTTCTGGAATATCTTCAAGTATGGGGCACGGGATTCTCCAATATGCATTGGTGAAAAGACAGTTAATTTACATGAAAATATAAAGCTTTTGTTCCGGTAATATGGTGGGATAAAGTGCAACCAGACTACGGCAGCCTGCACCACTCAACGAATCGAATGTTGAGGCTCAAAAGGATCAAAATCCAACAATCACAGTGACAATAACTTCATAGAACAAGAGCCTTGATCCGAGAATTGAAACTGAGGCTACAGATCAGTTTACTGGTTTAAGCAACTTCTGGAAGTGTAAGAACACTCACTAAGTTCTAAAGTTCCCAGTTTCCAATTAATTAAGAACGTTCTAAAACCCGAGTATCATTGACCCCCAGAAGATTCCAGTGGTGATAGTTCTGAACAACTGAACCGCATGGCTGCTCGGGAACAAAAAGATTGAAACTTCACCTCCCTAAATCACTATATGAACAGGAGGAGGCTTAAACAGAGAATTATTATCGCCTCTCAAGAATCAAGTGGAATTAGGCATCGAATTGCAAGGATGAAACTGAATGAAAAATGAGGATAACTGCCATTCCGAGCATATGGACCATAAATACAACTTCCCTCGAGCAGTGATCCCTGATGAACCTTTGGACGCTTTCCGTGACCGATCTACTCCGCAAAATCGGATTTTGGGTCGTTGAAGCAACGGAAACTCAATTCAATACCGCCCGAATGGATATCAAGACTCAATTTGAAAAAACAAATTAAGGTGAGAAAGGAAAATTTCACTACTTGGCGTGTGGTGGCACAGTATCCATGGGCTCCACGGTGAAAAAGAAGCCCAAATGGAGACCAAAACGCCCATCCTGCGCGACCCGCCCCGCCCCGCCCCGTTCATTATTACATTGTTTTATTTTATTTTGTATCATGTTACTAATTTCCTATTATGCATTATAATTTACTTTTCCTCCCTCACTCCCTCTCCCAGGATTTCTAATTTTATGATGTTAATTTGAAGTTATTTTGGATTGAAGAGGGTTATATTTGTATTTGAGAATATTATGTGCATATTTTAGTGTTTTTATCATGAAAATTTACTTATTTTTTAAATTTTAATGTAATTCAGATCTGACCGGGCAGGTTGCCGGTCTCTTAAATCTGACCCACGTGGGTCATGGGTCAAGTCAGGGCGGGCCAGTGCTTCAAAATCCCGCCCTGACCCGGCCCGTTGACATTCCTAGACCAGAAGAAGAGTGTAGCCCTTCGCCGCCGCCCGTCATATGACAGCTCTAGCTTCGCGCTACAGAATCTGCTCACTTGAAGTCTAGATGATGTCAACAATGCCACTACAAATCGGTTTCCGTTCGGTTCCATAAGGACCGGTTTAGAGTCAGCTTTTCCCACGAATATAGGTTACAGCCCAAGAAAGTGCGATCCGACCATGAGGAAAACTTACTTTATGTCCTCCGTGTCGATTTCCTCTGTAAAAATCCTAGCTTTACTTGGAAACCGCATGCTTATATGTGCATAAAAACTCAAACTTTATTGATTGGATTACGTGTTTTAGAGGGAAACCGAGGATCCCTTGACCGAAATCATCCGATCTTAGGAGGGCATATCAAGAATGTCGCTTTTCATTCCATTTCAAGCTCCCCCCGTTGGAAGCAAAGCTTGCTTTTCACATATAAAATAAGACCCACCGAACATCATTATATGTACTGTTTGATTGGGAAGACAGAGGCAACACATCAATTGCGGTTGGTAACTAAGGTTGTTAAGTGAAGACTACCATCCTCTTGCTGCTAAACAATAATGGCTCACAGCAGGACTTGCTCCCTCCTCCAAACTCTCGCCTTTCTTTCAGTCTGTTCGGTTGTTACCAATTCAATAGAATTCGATTTCCCATCCGTTTTTGCCTTTGGTGATTCCAATTCTGACACGGGTAATCTAATTGCTGCTGGGATTGAAAGCCTCAACCCGCCAAATGGACAGAGTTACTTCGGTATTCCGTCGGGGCGATACTGCGATGGGCGTCTTATTATTGACTTTCTCAGTATATTCTTCTCTATTAGATTCAGAACTGCAATTGAAACTCATTAGCTGATTCACAACAATCTACTATGCAGTTTTTTGCCTTGCTCATCTGTTTCCTCAGTACTAGATTATCTACTTTTTCCCCTGTACACGATTGTTTATCTTCATTTTCGAGAAAGCTTATGAGATGTGATATTTTCCAGTGGATGCAATAGACCTGCCATTCTTGAATGCCTATTTGGACTCCATCGGGGAGCCTATTTTCCGGAAAGGCTGCAACTTCGCTGTGGCTGGATCCACTATCCTTCCAGCAAAAGCAAATGCTGTCAGCCCATTCTCCTTTGGAGTTCAAGTCAATCAGTTCCTTCGCTTCAAAGCTCGAGTCCTCAAATTGATCGCTGATGGTACTGTTTTTCCTGCCATATGATCTGTGCTTATAAGACAGGTCCAATGGATATTCCAAGATCAAGAGTGACAGACATGCTTCTTTTCATTTTGTTCTTCTGCAGGTAAGAACATTGACGAGAATCTTCCCTCGGAAGATTACTTCACAAAAGGGCTTTATATGTTTGATATTGGACAGAATGACCTCGCTGGTGCTTTTTACTCAAAAAAATTTCGCCAGATTGCTGCCTCAATCCCAATAATTCTGGCAGAATTCGAAACCGGGATCAAAGTACGTTTGAGAAGTCTCTGGTGGATATTGAATAATGTACACAAAAAGTGGATGTGATCTATAATCAACAAGCATTTCTTGTTTTTGCAGACATTATATGACCAGGGGGCTAGAAATTTCTGGATACACAATACCGGCCCGCTTGGCTGCATTACTCAGAATGTGGCAAATTTTGGGACTGATCCATCGAAGCTTGACGAGCTGGGATGTGTTAGTGAACAAAATAAGGCTGCTAAGCTCTTTAATCTGCAACTCCATGACCTTGCCAAGAAACTCCGTGAACAGTATCATGATACAAATATCACATATGTCGATATTTTCTCGATAAAATCCAATCTCATTGCGAATTACTCCCGCTATGGTATATGTCCCTGTAGTTAGTTACTGTAAAACGTCCATGAAGGAGAGGTCAACATTTCTTAATTTGCCCCCTTCGATTTTGCAGGATTTGAGCAACCACTGATGGCCTGTTGTGGCTATGGAGGTCCTCCATTGAACTACAATAGGAGGATTTCTTGTGGACAGACAAAGGTTATAAATGGGACAGCAATCACCACGAAGGCCTGCAATGATAGTACCGAATACGTCAACTGGGATGGGATTCATTACACGGAGGCTGCGAATGAATTTGTCTCTTCTCAGATACTTGCAGGAAGGTATTCTGATCCACCATTTGCTGATAAAATGCCTTTCCTTCTGAAGCTCAAGTTCTGAAGTTAGACGAGCTGTTAATTGATTCTGTCTTCTTCACGTTAACATATGAACTTTCTGTGATTCATCGGGGAGAAAAAACTGTCTTGATGTAGAATTTGTCTTCTATATATCCCAAGTAGTTGTAAAAGTGGACCCATCGAGCATCTAAAGGATTCTGCATATGAAGTAAAAAAGGTGCAGCAAGTGGTTATATATGCTGCTGAAGAAAAATCAACACTGATGGTTCTTTCTAGTCCGAGAAAGATAGCACAATTGGACAAGTCCCATAAAAGATATCATATGCTGGATTTACAACCAACGAGATTCAAATATCCTCTGATGTACAAGTTTCTCATAATTTACCTAGGACATAACTTTACCACGAATTGGTTCATCCATGTAGCCACTGGTTATACGTGCTCGATTCAAATACCAGACAATAAATCCATCAGCAATGGGGAAGTCCTCTTCTCACTTTTTTGATACATAAGCATAATACTGTGCCATTGGAACAACAAACGCAATCACCAACAGCCCTCCAACAACAAGACTGAACTGTCCCCTCTTCTCTTCAGTTTCTTCTCGGCTCTTGAAGTTGGACTCCCTCTTACTGTCCTTGAACTTTGGCCCACCGGGGTCAGGAAGCCCATCGATAGCAGCAACCAGCCGTTTAGCACTGCTGTAGACTGCTTCATTGTACTTCTCTTCGGTAGCCAATACTGCACCATAAAAACAAAAGAATACCATGTATCATTGCCCTTTTAACTCTGAAAAGCTACACTGCTGTAGTACGTCATAATTTGTGTCAAATTTTGCTACAAAGAGTAAAGAGATATCATGTAGTGCTTTAGCTGAACCATTTCCATGACATTGAATTTACTGAAAGGGTGATTGTTATTACAAAGCAAAAGGGACACAATTCATCGATTTGTCATAACAAGGACCACAGCAATAGGCTCTGGAACTAGTAACACTATCAGACAATATAATAGTGTAAATATCAAAAGCATAATACCGGGAAGGTTTTCGGAAACAGTAGCATCTAAAATTGTATCTCCAACAGCCTTGATGAAGTCAGGCCCGCCAGTGATTGCCCCCTCCTTTTGACTGGTAATGAGCACAATTATGCCCTTGTTGTTACCCTCTTCGAGGGTGGGGTACCAACGCTCCAAGACTTGATCGGCATACTCGAAAGCATCGGCCTTGCTCTGCAACCCAGGAAGTTAGTTTGTGATTAATCAGCAGTACATAGTCAGAGCTACATAATATCACTGAAACTACAGTTTTTTCACCCTGCATCGTCCAACATATATCTTAAATGACTCCTAACTTAAATCAAAGTAATAACACCAAAATATCAACCAAGCTCCATATATATATAAGCACATAAGCCGATAATTTTTGAACTTTCATAATTATACTGGCTATGCAATTTGCTTATCCAGAAGAGTAACTAGACAATGTGGCCCCAGATGAAGGCACCTAAGTCTGAGATGAAACCCGAGATCAACAACTACAATATATCACCATCCTTTGCCCACTAACAGTGCTTTACAAAACTTTATGATATAATGGCACGATGCTTCAGGTCAATCCACTAGATGGATCCAATCTTAGAACGTATCCTCTGGCTACTCTCGCAGATAAACATAGAGCTAACTTATCTCTCACTCTGCGAGTAGGTTTATTTTTTTAAAAAGATGTTTTAGGCTTTATATCGGATACAAGAACTTACAGTGAGCTTCCGGACAGTAACCAAATTGATGTGGAAATTCTTCCTCGACTCCAAGTCAGACAACAACCTCTTCAGATCGGACCTCGTGACTCTGCTAAGAACACCAGCGTCATCAACCACATACGATTCCTGAGGTGGGCCATCATTGAGCACGTCGAACTCAGAAGCAAGTGCAGGGCTCTCAGGCAGAACGGGGCAGAAGTTGAGGGCCAGGGTCAGAGCGAGAGCTGCGAGGCCTTGTTGGGCATGGGAGAACCAGTCCCTGGGCTCTGCTAAAGACAGCTTCTTCGGCTCAAAATCTCGTCTTCTGAGGCTGCAGATGGTGGGTTTGGCAAGAAACAGAGCTTGTGATCTTGAAGGGCTCGGCTTCGGAGAGATGAGTGGGGAGAATGAACGAGAAGAGAGGATAGTTTCCATTGGAAAACGAATAATGAATAAACAGTGACAGGAAAAAAAAAAAACAAAGAAGGAAACTCCTACTGATTCACTAGCTTTCCACGGCTTCCATTTCGTCCGGTGCCCTCCAGAAATTTTGGGTGGTTTGCATTCGCTGTCTGCATATGATTGAGGATAACGTTTGTCCGCGCTAAAGATGCATACCTATCCGATATTTTCTTTGTGCCGGGGCCTTGTGGTCCATCTCTTTCTCAAATTCTGGACTTTGCTAACAATTTTGGTAATATTATTATACGTTTTCAAGCCCATTTCATCATATTTTGGTTGAAAAATTATTTGAAGACCAAGGAACAATTTCATTAATCTTCCTAGGGAATATAAAAAATATGTTGCGGAGTGTTCATTTACTAGATTCCCCCTCAATTGTCTCAAGAATATCAAGTAAACCTTCATTTGGCACTAGACATGAAGCCCCTTCCCCTGCCCCACCTTATCTTCAACCATTTCTCCAGGCTCCAGCAGCCATGAGGCCCCCTTCCTTTTCTAGTCTTCCATGGCCGTTTTCCTCTCCTTCTCTCCCCACCCACCACCAAATCCTGTACAAAGTCCCAACACAAAGCCCAATCCTCAATTTCCTTCAAGACTGAAAACCACCCCTGTTGTCACCAAAACCTCCAAGAGAGACTTGATACTCGGAGCTGCTCCCTTCCTGTTTGTTTCATCTATAGCACTTTCCTGCCCACCCGCCCAATGTTCAGCTGAGCCTTTGACTCCTCCGAAATCAACGCTTCCGGGCATTGCAAGTACCAAGTCCTGGTTCCAGTTCTATGGCGATGGCTTCTCTATTCGGGTCCCACCTCAGTTTGAGGACATCATGGAACCTGAGGTATTTTATATTCGCAGATACTTCAAGTTCTTATGGTGACGTGGAGACTCGATTACCTGCGAAAGGGATTTTTTTCCCCCTCGTGCATCCAGTAGCATGCGGATGTATAATTTGAAGATATATGTGGTTCTGTGTGAAATTCTCCTTTTAATTAGTCTTTGATTGGGTTTCGAGTCTGTTCCAATGTAACCTAGCGTTTAAGGGGGATGTTCTTCTGTTTCTCATCGTATGTGCAGTAATGATGTCTTGTATGGCAAATGTTCCCAGGATTTCAATGCTGGGCTATCTCTCTATGGAGACAAGGCCAAGCCAAAACCGTTTGCTGCACGGTTTGCATCTTCTGATGGGTATGCGAAATCATGCAGATCATTTTTGTTATGTATATTCCGCATTCATGGTGCTCTGCTAAGTGTTAGTTCGTCTGTGTTTCATCCATTATATGAAATATTGGCTTGAGGCATTCCCCAATTCAATCATAAACAGTCTTCATGGTTTGTATTTACAGATCTGAAGTCTTGAGTGTTGTGATTCGCCCAACAAACCAACTAAAGATCACCTTTCTGGAGGTTGGTGCTTATTAATAGATTCCCAGTAGTCTATTATCCAGCACAGAAGAGGATTGCTTCAGCAAATGACTAAAATCTCAGGAAAAATTTCTTGTTCAGAGGGGTTGTAGTATAGCATTATGTGGCAATTCAAGAGTTGACAAAAGATTAAGCAATTTTGTCCCTCTCTAGGATAGCAACTTGTCCTTTCACAGCTTCTGATCACGCATAAGATGATTGTATTGACTTATGAGCTGATCTCTTAGATGTAAGAAGACAGTGGATGACTCTCACAGTTACCAATAAATCAAAGGTTTTTCCTGCGAAATCCTAGACTTTGATTCTGCTTGTTGTTCCATGTATTTCTTACTGAGTCAGCTCAAAGATTGATAGACATAGAGATGGATAACATACTTGTAGTACATATAAAATGCGAAGGAAGTGATGAATTCCTGGAAATTAAGGGGCGTGATGGACAAAGAAATTGTTGAAGTTAGCACAGTTGCGTTTTCTTATGTCTAGCTACCTGTTAGACAGTATAGGGTCATTTCTTACTCCCTGAGTTCAAGTAAATTTAGTTTTGTTGCTGAAATTAACAGGCGAAAGACGTGACTGACTTGGGTTCATTGAAGGAGGCTGCCAGAATTTTTGTTCCAGGTAGATTCTGCTTAATCCTTCTGTACTCGGTGGACATGGTGTCACAAATTTATACTTTTTCAGTTTTGACTCTACTATTCCTTGCTACTGAGGCCAGAAATTGAATTTGAAAAACCTGTTCAGGGGGTTCAACTCTATACTCTGCTCGAACATTTAAAATAAAGGAAGATGAAAGTTTCAGGTGAGCTTGCTCAAGCTCTCCAGGCATTACTAGTAGTTATTTCACGAAAAACATTGTGTTCTTCATTAGATAGACTACTGCAAACAGACTCATCCAACAGATGAGATAGTGTCATGTGGTATCTCCATGTTTTTAAGCCATCCAGCACATTCCGTTTCAAATGCAAATTTGATCTAACCATCGGTGATTACATATTTCATCCATCTCAGGACATACTACTACTATGAATTTGGCAGAGACGAACAGCACGTAGCCATGGTAGCAGCTGTAAATAGTGGAAAGGTTTATATAATTCCTCCTCTTGTATATGTCTTGCTACCATAAAGACGCTAGATACAATTTCTGGACAAAGTGATCTTCTCTTTTCCAAAAGAATAAGCTCATTCATAAATCTGTATAATTTCATTAAATGGTCAATCATCTCGAATGTGCAGGCAATTATTGCAGGGTCAACAGCTCCACAATCTAAATGGGATGATGACGGAGTAAAGCTCCGTTCTGCTGCCATATCCTTGACTGTTCTATAATCCTACTCGCTGAGTGGCCAATCTACCATCGAACTCTGATCAGTTATGGTAAATTATTCATTTGTTGGAAGAGCAGTAATTTCTTGCAAGTCCTAGCAAGAGATATCATCTTCAAGGACCCACAAGCTGCCTTCGTGGAATCAGTCTCATTTTTTTCTCATGTAGCCGAGTGCCTCTGAGTTGTGGCAACTTTGTTTGTGGCGACACACACGAGATTATATTCTGCAGATTTTATGAATGAAAATCACCAAGTTGTAGAGATAACTCTTTGGAATGATAACTCTTGTTGCTTAGCCAAATTTGATATTTCTGACCTTTAGTCAAGTTTAACTTGATACTAATGTGTCAAGATCGAGCTGAATCAAGAAGACTTCATAAACAGGAAAAAAAAAATAATGAATTGAATCAAAGAAAGATATTTCTTTCAGCTAGATACTGACATCCTGACCTCATTCAATTTCTTGAGTCACGGCTCACTTGAGTTACGCAACCCTTTGGATGTAAAAGTCAATAATCTTATAACCCGAAGTTTTTTGCTGCTCTCTGCTATTATGGGAGCCATACATATCTCTACTGCAGCTTGAGATGTGCACGTAAACATCATAAGTTCATCATAATTAAGATGTTGCAATAAAGTTAACCGGGAAAACACTCCCGGATGATGCTCTTTTTCTGCAGCTTTCCAAACTAGCAACAAGAAAACCGTAGCTGGATACATGAGTAAAGCTCATTGGGTTCCCTCTGTTTCCGTCAGATCTGAGAAGATAGCTGCGAAAGAAGCTGCGAAATGCAACAATAATTGGGTTGAACGGTTCCCAGAAGCTCCTTAACAGAATCCAATTCACGGCTAACGCGAATAAGAGATCAAATGCTAATGACAGTGTAACCATGAAGTGTGATTCAGTTGAGAATGGACTTTATGCATAATGCATAGTTGATTGGTCTCTGCTGATAACCGAAACAAAATGGTAAGGTACCACATTAATATTTTCAGATCTGTTCTAGATCTTCTATTTCCTGCGTGTTTTGTGTCACTTTGCTTCTCTTGCATGTGGGCAAAGCGTCGATTGCGTCAGTACATCCAGCTTCTTACGCAGCCGGTGAAGTGAGGTTTAAGAAATAGTTCTCATCACAAGTGGAACATGCCGATGGCTCGTGCGTGTAATTGTACTAGAGAGATCTGAATCGACATATTTTCCAATTGATTTTATCTGTTATAAAAAAAAACAAATTAAGATATTAAATTCCCAGAGAAATCGATAATCATCCCTCATTGCTGCCACCTGTCTGTACACTTCGGGGTCAGATCAACTGTTCGTTTCTTGATCAGGTGCGGCGCCTCCCATGGCTCCATCGGTGCTTCCACCAGTTTGATCGGTTCTATTACCCAAAGAATTGATGATAAGGACATCGCTTGATTTATCGATGGTTTGATCAATACACGTGGCGAATATTAGTGGGCAGCTGTTAAGGCTGCACACGGTTCGCTGGAGTACACTGCCTCACCTATCGACAGCTCGCCTTCAACTACCATTCTTCCCTCCATCCTGAATCTTGAACGAGAGCTTGAACAAGAGCAGAGAGAAGCAGGACGGGAGGACAGGGAAGGGGAGACGTTGCCAACCAAGGCCTCATAAATTCTGCATGAACTGTGATCCTTCTCACCTTAATTTCAGAGCGTCCGACCTCTACAGAACACAACATCCTTGGCAGTTTCAAAGTTATAGCTGTCCCCATCATTTCGGTCCCTCCATTACAAGAAATATGGAAGTGCCAACATCTCCAGCAATCCTTTAGAGGGAGAGAGAGAAGCCACCCCGCCTTACTGGTCAAAAGAGAGAGGCCACCACCTCCTGTTATGGCTGCTCTGGACAGTGTCTCCTTGCTCTTACGTTCCCAGGTTCAGGGCTCGAACTCGTTCCTCAACACAAGCACTATAATTGCCCTCTCGGTGTTCTTTGCCCTTCTCTGCGCTTGCATTATAATTGGCCACCTCCTGCATGGGAACAGGTGGGCTAATGAGTCTATCCTAGCCCTGCTATTGGTACGCTTCCAAAACTTCCGATCTTTATGTTCTTATGCATTGGAATCTCTGTCGGGTCAATTCTATTTCGGGGTTCTCTCTTGGGGTTTAATTTTTCTGTTGGCTGCTGTGGTGATTGTGATTGCAGGGGCTATGTTCCGGTGTGGTAGTGTTGTTGGTGAGTAAAGGGCAGAGTTCTCGGATTTTGACCTTCAGTGAGAATCTGTTCTTCCTCTACTTGCTCCCACCGATCATCTTCAATGCTGGGTTTGTTATCTCATCTCTTTCTCCGTGATTAGGATCTTACTGGAACACATTGATCTTCAAGAATAATTCTCGAATATAGCTTATCACTTTTCAGATTTCATCTCTTACAGTTCAGTGATCAAGAGTTTGGTTAACTTATCGTTTTAAATTCTTTCACCTAATGATCAAATGAATATCAAAACTCTGATTTTGTCTCCGAATATGATCATAGCACCGTGACTAGTTGACAGAGAAGGTGTTTGAAGATGCAAGGCCGTGCATGCTATGATCTGGTTCCCTTGTGTGTTTGAAGGGTTAAATCATAATTCAGACACTTTATTCTCCTCAATAAGATGCCTGAGATTAGTGTCAAATAAGAAATAGAAATCATGTCCGAGTGAGATCTGACAGGATCTTCCCCACCTTCTTAGGATCTCTTATGAGCTATAATCATTGTTGACCTCTCGTTCTATCTGTTATGACGTACTCGTTCTTGAACTCACAGGTTTCAGGTCAAGAAGAAGCAGTTCTTCAAGAACTTCACAACTATATTGCTGTTTGGAGTTTTCGGGACAGTCATCTCTTTTTGTGTCATATCTGTAGGTGGGACCTCAAAACCTTTAGAAGCTTATCTCTCAAAATGATCTGAAACTTCAGTCCTATTTGAAGCAGAAGCCTGACTTCTGAATGTTTTGCTGGAATATTTTGTAGGCGTGTTCCTGCTGTTCAAGAAAATTGGCATAACAGCACTAGATGTAAAACAACGCCTAGGTACAGATAGATATAATATTCATATTTTTATTAAAAATCTGACTATGTAGCAATGTAGTGACTGAAAAAAAATTCCAAAATGAGCAGCTGTTGGCGCTATACTTTCAGCAACGGATTCAGTTTGCACGTTGCAGGTTCATCTCACACTCGCTGCTTTTAACAGAAGTATTTGATGCATAATATTTATAATAGTGATCTTCCCTCAATGCGGTAGGTTCTCAGTCAAGATGAGACCCCCTTCCTTTACAGTGTTGTGTTTGGGGAAGGAGTAGTGAATGATGCCACCTCAATCGTTCTCTTCAATGCTGTTCAGTCGCTTGATGTGAGCAACATCAGTGGGCTCACAGCCTTAAAGCTGCTAGGGAATTTCCTATACCTCTTCTTCACCAGCACTGTTCTTGGTATTGTTGTAAGTTGCCTGTGTATTTCAATGACTTCTTTATACCACAATAAACAGTAATTAGAGGCATGTTTTAGCATTTGTACAGTCTTTTCCATTTCTTATTCTTTGCTTCCCTGATTTCTACCGACCAATGCTTCAGGCTGGACTTCTAAGTGCTTATATCATAAAGACGCTTTACTTTGGAAGGTAGGAATACCATCTATAGTTTCCGTTATCTGGATGCTTTACTTCTGCCAAGTTTCTTCAGGTTCTACTGTTAGTTCAACAGCTGCCTAATTGAGTCCAAATCAATTATGATGTATTCCCCTTTGCATCGACCATTTAGTTATACCTTTTCCTCCCTTCCATCAACAGGCATTCTACCGACCGTGAAGTTGCGCTGATGATGCTTATGGCTTATCTGTCGTATATGCTTGCTGAGGTATTGCAAGATAAAATTGACACTTCTCATTTTTTGAGTTCTCTCTACTAAGTATATCCGGAGACATTTATCAAATTCTGCATACGATGATTCAAGATCAATATTGAGATTTCTGTTCCTTTTTCATGCACCTACAGCTCATGGATCTCAGTGGAATTTTAACAGTCTTCTTCTGTGGCATCGTTATGTCCCACTACACGTGGCATAACGTCACTGAAAGTTCTCGTATAACAACCAAGTAAGAATTAAGAATCTCACTGCTAGACCCTTTTACGCTATTTGCAAATTCTTTATAGGAGAGGGCTGAAATTTGAGCTTGTTATTAACAAAAAAGGCATCTTCATGTGGATATTGATAGTTGGGGCAAATACTCTGAAAACTCTTGGATAGGCTACCTACTGATTGGTTAAGAAGCAGGTTTCTTATTGGCTGTATCTTGCCCTCACTTTTGGGGTAACATTAGTGCTGTATTGTTCAGTTTTCTGATTGTACATTGATTCCAGGCATGCCTTTGCAACAATTTCATTCATTGCGGAAACTTTCATCTTCTTATATGTGGGGATGGATGCCTTAGATATCGATAAGTGGAAAAGCAGCAACGCAAGGTATGTTATGATATGACTACACAAATCGTCTCCTGAATTTACAAATCTTAATGACTAGCCTCATTTTGGCATGAATTTGATACAGCCCAGCAACATCAGTGGCTGTGAGTGCCACATTGTTCGGATTAGTTTTGGTTGGTAGAGCTGCATTTGTGTTCCCAATAGCAAATATCGGCAATTTAATTAAAAAGCGAGAGAGTGCAAAAATTGAATTTCGACGGCAGGTAATGCTTGTATGTGGAAGTTTATGGTTGTCGATCTGCATTACTTGCTTCTCAAGCTTTGCTAACTCTGAAAAATATATCAGTTTATAATATGGTGGGCAGGCCTAATGAGAGGTGCAGTCACTATTGCTTTGTCTTACAGTGAGGTATGACTGTAGTTCAATGACGCTCCAGGTCTTCTTCTATATCTTATCAGACAGTGAAATTTTCCACAAACTGAACTTACAGAAGGCCTTTTCTTGCAGTTCTCAAGTTCATCATCAAAGGATGATGCACTGATGATTACTTGTACTATAATAGTTGTCCTATTCAGCACCATCGTAAGTCATTTTAGCACTTGATCCACTTCAAATGCCTGAGGTTTTCTGTGGGTCATCTTATTTTTTTGACATCACCGTGGGTCTTTTATCCCCCTAAACAGGTCTTTGGTTCCATAACCAAGCCTCTGATTGAAGCGGTTCTGCTGAGCCATTACAAGCCTGCCATTTCAGATGCAACTGAACTTCCAAGCCTTGAGGACTTGAGGTCACTGTTTGTCGAAAATGGAGCAGAGAGTAGTCAGCAGGGAAACAATCCTCCGGAAAGAAGTAACTTGAGATTGCTCATGACACACCCACACATAACCGTCCATTATCTGTGGAGAAAGTTCGATGATAAATTCATGAGACCAGTATTCGGTGGAAGAGGTTTTGTGCCATTCGTTCCTGGATCTCCAGCAGAACCTGCCGATGAGAGTCATGATGAGAACAACATCTGAGATCGGGTCAATGGTCATTGTATTCTTCCCATCTTTTTTTTCTTTTCCTGGAGGAAAAAGCCTATTCATATTGTTACTGTTAGTCGCACAGCAAAGTAAAGCAATTTATGTCACAAAAATTTAGCAGTTTTCTTCTCCTAGCACAGGGATGCGTACGATGTTCTTCTTTTTGTAAACTGATACGACAGTAATTCAAGTATTTATATTTTCTCATTCAGCGAATTGTTTGGGAAAAAGCGGGCTAGCCTGTATACCCTCTTGCTCTTTCTTCATCGAGAACCAATCGTTTGAAATAGTTTGATCCAAGACGGAGAAATATGCTGCAAGTAACTCCTCTTGATATGTTTTCTTCTTCATGTTTAGAACCTCTCATCTCTTTATGCAGAAGATAAAGCACATGGTTTGCTTCCAAGAAAAGGAAGGAACATTCATGATTCTTGAAATCCATCTTCAGATAATACAAGCAATGCCATTATTTCGTTTCCCACTTTCATCTTCTGTTGGATTTTCATAGAATGGGCCCGAAAGAAAGCTGTCTGCAATCTCTGGGAATTTGCAGGAAGCTGTTTGATATCATCATGAAAAGCCTGGCAACACAAACGGACAAGACCGTGACATTGGGAGTCCCGGCTCATGGAACATTACCTGGGATTCACCCGCAGAATTGTCCTGATCCTAGTTTTAAGCAAGGAGAGAGCCCAACGCAACAGTGTACAGATAAGGTCGAGACAGAGAAATCAAGAGAACTGGAAAACTCGGTGCCGGGGACAGAATTCATCTCGGCTGGGGAAGATCACAAGAGGGAAGTGGCTAAGAGTTTCCAACCATGTGTTGATGGAGGAGGAACAGGTGAAGGTGAAGAAGCAGAACCGGGAGAGTCAAAAGGGCTAAAGAAGGCTGTCAGCTTCCATGATGAGGTCGAGAAAATCGAGCCAGCAAAGAAGAAGACGAAGATGAGGATGAAGAGGAACCGATTGGCCGAAAAGGTGAGTATGATGGAGCAAGACAATGAGCATTTGCCATTAAAATCTATTCTGAAAATGAGCTCTGATCTAGATTCAACATCTAGTCCTATTACCCAGTAGGAAAAGAGAGAAACATGAATTAGGCTATGAGCCATAAATTATTCAAAAGATCATATGATGTGTACTGAATTGTCCCATAATAAATGTGCCAAGTTTCTGCAATTTCCTCTGTTTTCTCTACATTGAACATTGCATGAAGCGGATTAACTGTAATTCCTTCGGCAATGGCCTTCAGGAACTACATCTTTCCCTGTTTTCCCAATAAACTGATAAATGAAACCGAATTCTGGGCATTCGATCCTATGTTTCTAGTTTCCATCCAAGAGAAGTCATGAATCAGCTTCTAATTCATCCAGATGAGAACTGGTAGAAAATTCACATTCCTCCATAAGTAGTCTTCTTTTCTCTATGGACAGATCTGCAAAATGTGCAGATGTCAATGGAAATAAACCTATAGAATCCACATCTTTAATCAAGAAAATGGGACAAAGACAAAAAAATACAAAAAAAAGAAGTATCATTTGAGCCACTCTTGCCATGTTAGATTTATGGTTGCCAGTATTGTTATTTTATTGCCATTTGGGCCTCATCGCCTGGCACAAAGAAACACAGCAAAATCTAACCAACACAAGTTCAAATCATATGGGTCTAATTCATATATAACTCTTCTAATAATATATTTCAGCCATTGACAAATTTAGAAGATCTGACTTAACAAGAAAGGGATATCAAGACACTTTAATCTATCAATAATATCTCAGGCCAAAAGTAATCCTCACCATAAAAGTTAGAATGAGAAGCAAAGAAAGAGGAGGATAAGATGGTGAAATGACTTCAATCATTTAGTCCAAGCCCACAAAGCAGAATAAGATTCCTTTTTTTTTTTTTTGGGGGGGGGATGGTGAAGTGAGAGGCTGCAGATACACATCCACAAAGAAATTCAATTTTTATATATATATATACAAATCAATATTAAAAAGTTTTATTCTTGGACAGATAATTTTAATTTTTTTTTTTTACTTTTTTCATGTTTCCCTGCCCATAATGAGAATCCTTCCTTGGATTAGTATGGTTAAAAGTGCGGTTTAGGCTAATTCAAAATGGATCTGGAATTGTTTGACCCGGTTACGGTTCACTCCGTTTGTTTAACGGACCAGTCCAGTTACAGATCATGGTTCAAACAAATATGAACCGATTATGAACCGTTCATAAAACGGGCCGGTTTAGTTCACGAACCGCCTATCTTTTTAATATTTTTAAAAAATTATTTTAAATGAATATTTTTTATTTTTTAAAATTTTAAATTGACCCAACAAAATCATACCATTAATTTGTAGAATTTTTGAATATCCAGGCTGGTTACGATTCAATGGATCAATATTTCAAAATCGGCACATAACCGTCCCAAACCATTTAGAACTGTTAGATGCCACCTTAGGAGCGGTCCAATTACGGGCCAGTCCGACCTGTTTAACATATCTACCTTGGACTACAAAGCCCTAAGAAAAGGGACCAAGAAAAAGGAGCCCAAACAATGGGAGTTGCCCAATGCTGCTCTGCTCTCTCTGTCTGTCGATGGCTCTCCTCTCGAGCCTCTGTCCACCTTTCCTTGCCCATTATTAGATGTCACTATTTAGACCAGAGGAGTTCATTTCCATTTTACCTTTTCCTTAATCCAGTTTTTTCCATCCTTGTCACCTTCCATGAACATGGACGGTTTTTTTGCCTACATAATTGTGTAACAAAATTCTAAAGGAGACCATCAGACTCCAGAGCTTCACGAAGACCTGATCAGTTCGAAAGCCACTCGGACTCTCTGCGACAATGGCGCTGCGGCCTTCTGTTCATGAAGGTGTTGGGATTAAGATCCAAGAAAGTCAATTTACGTCTGTACCAACGCCGGATGTCCACGATATTGATCAAGAATTGATTGAGAAGATGCTGTACGATGCTCTTGTTTGGAGCTCTCTTCACGGGCTTGTTGTTGGGGACAGGAATTCCCAGGTCAGTGCCCATAAGATTACCCTTTGGATGAGTTATTGCCGTGTTTTTGTCGCCAACAACACAAAAGTTTCGAGCTTTATGAGTTTATCGTTTTGCTGATGTTTTAGTCTACGATGAACTGAAGCCGCACTATATCATTAGATGATTGACCAATGTAATTAGACTGCTCAGCTGTCCTGTTAGCCATAAGAATGGAATCCATTATCTATGCGAACCCGTTAACTGATGTCCCAATTCTTGAATCCGGGTTAATTTGGGTTACAGAGATCGGGGAGAACGCCCGGAGTCGGGATGGTGCACGCTCCATTTGCACTACTGCCCAGGTCTTTCCCTGAAAGATATTGGAGGCAAGCATGCGAGGCAGCTCCCATTTTCAATGAACTCGTTGATCGTGTGAGTTTAGATGGAAAATTTTTGCAAGATTCATTGTCCAGGTATTCTTTCCCATTTTCAGATAACGGCAATATTTTAAAGATGCTCATATTTATGGCTATGAACTAGTGAAAATCAAATTGAAGCAGCATCACTCTCGAAAGTTTGAATGTTTTATCTGCAACCCTGCATCATATGTGACTGGTTCCTCTCAAAGACATTTCCTTCAATTTTGAGAGATCTTGTTTGCAGTTTACCCTGAATTCTGGATGAAGAGATTTTGGCCCCATTTGGCATGCTTCTTGTTGGGAGTAATATATGCTGCTTTATTTAATCTTGATACTAAAACCTGTTGGTTATGGATAAATGTGGTTTTTTCCCATGACTCACCAACTTCGATGACTTTGTCTTCTACAAATGAGCACTCAGTTCACGATTTGAATTTTGAATAAAAGGACACTCTTAGTGATCATTTAACTGAAAAGTTCAATCACTTTCATGGACATTGTAGGACGAAGAAGGTGGACACTTTCACCTCTAGACTTTTGGATATTCATTCAAAGATGCTTCATATGGGCAGAAAAGAGGTAAATTCATGAATCTCAGAAGTCCCAGCTACTGAACTTGAATTGCATATTATGAAGTGTTCATGATCCCTTTGCAGTCTAACACCTATAGTTGCTCTGTGAGAGAACTAACTCAACTTTTTTCTCTGCCACGGAATGGCTCTATATTTTCTACCATTTCCAGGAGATTCGTTTAGGATTGCACAGGTCAGATTATATGCTTGATGAACAGACAAATTTACTCCTCCAGATAGAGCTCAACACCATATCATCTTCATTCTCGGGCCTCAGCTGTCTTGTTAGTGAGCTTCACAGGTTAACAGGATTGCTCTTTTGGACTATTTACAAGTATCTGTCGTTGATGGTTGAGCTTTTATTTCATGGTGACACCTAAAGATGAGGATGCACAGGTTCTGAATTGTGTCATTTACTCTGGAGGCTGATGTTGGCCAAATAAGAGCCTTAAGTTTTGGTGTTTATGTGTAGGAGCTTACTTGATCATTATGGTGAAAATCTTGGATTAGATTCCAAGCGGGTCCAGCAGAATACTGCTGTCAATCAATATGCAGAGGCCTTGGCTAAAGCTTGGGCTGAGTACAACAACCCAAGGTAATAATTGCCAAAAAAATGGATAACACTCTTCAGTGTTGTCGCAATCAAGGCCTAAATATCCTTATCTTTGTTACTGCCATTTCCATGCAGGTCTGTAGTTATGGTTGTAGTTCAAACAGAGGAGCGAAACATGTATGACCAGCATTGGCTCTTTCATATATTGAGGGAAAAATATCCATTCCTCTTGTATTTTTTTAAAAACTTATCCTCAAATAGATAATATGTTTGTCTTTATAAGTATTATTTTGAGATGGATATGTAATGCAAGTTTCCTTAGCTTTATAACACACATAATGTGAAAGCTATTCGGAAGACCTTAACAGAGGTTGATGCACAAGGGGAACTTAAACCTGATGGAAGACTATTCATGTATGTATCATTAACAAAATAAAGTCATTTTCTATTTTCTGTGTGCATCAAATTTATCAGCTTCCATACAAGAATTTTGAAAGTTTTATTCCTTCAGAGGTGGTCAAGAAATTTCAGTGATTTATTTCAGAGCTGGGTATGCGCCAAATGATTATCCTTCTGAGTCTGTGAGTAATTGTTCATTTTCCCTACTTCTGTTGAACCCTATTTGTCCTCCATGCCTAATTTGCTGATTTCTGTTCCGTTGCTGTAGGAGTGGAGGGCTCGACTACTTATAGAACAGTCTTTGGCAATTAAATGCCCATCAATATCCTATCATTTAGCAGGAACCAAAAAGATTCAACAAGAACTTGCAAAAGCCGGAGTCCTTGAGAGGTAAGGTTTTTGATAATGTGATTCTTTCATAATTTTGACAATGAACATTGTTGCATCTACTACCCTAGATATGACTAATTGCAGCTGAAATTTTCTCTCTTTCGGTTTGCTGAGATTTATTATTCTTTGCGTACCCTATACTGGAAACAGGTTTCTTGACAGCAAAGAAGACATTGCAAAAGTAAGAAAATGCTTTGCAGGGTTATGGAGCTTGGACGACCCATTAATCATTCAAAAGGCAATTGAAAACCCTAAGTTGTTTGTCATGAAGCCACAAAGAGAAGGTGGAGGTAATTGACTGTTGGAGTGATGTACACTTTTGATAGCTTCAGTTGATACTACTGTTGCAGTAAATTAAAATGAAATTTTCTATCCAGGGAACAATATATATAATGAGGATGTGAAAGTAAACCTCCAAAGAATACAGAAGGAAGGAACGGAGGAGGATGCTGCTTACATTCTTATGCAGAGGATCTTTCCCAGTGTGTCTCCTACTTTTCTAGTCCGTGATGGAATTTTTCACAAAGATCAAGCAGTATCCGAACTTGGAATATATGGCGCTTATCTAAGGTAATCACCCATTATGAATTATTCGCTGGCGCAATTTAGTACTATACTGCTTCAGAGTCTCGATTGCTGTAATTTGTTCATATACAATGATGGAATGTGCAGGAACAAGGATAAGGTTATCGTGAACGAACAAAGTGGCTATCTGATGCGGACAAAGGTATCCTCTTCAAACGAAGGTGGGGTTGCAGCTGGATTTGCAGTTCTGGATAGCATATACTTGACTTAATGCTGCTGGCTGTATAAGACTTGCTCTTTTCCAAATCTTCACACAATTGCTAGCAGCCAATTAATGATTGATCTTTTACACAACTGCCATTGCTGCACTTGATTTATAAGTGAATAATAACAGCTGAAGTCATTGCGGTGTTGTCGATGCCACTGTTGTTTACTAGCTGTTTGCCAAATTATGTTTTCAGATGCAAGTTCTCCTTAAAACACATCTGGATTTCAAATCTTCTCCATACCATCAGCGCTAAGGACACAATAAGGATGGTATTAATAATTAATGAAGCCTGAGCTTATTGAAACCAGCAACCGGTAAAGACGTTGAGCTTTATACACAGAGAACTAGGACACAGTAGATTTTCGAATGTGCTCGGCACGAAAGAGAATAATAATTCTTACAGATGGTTATAGCTACCATTGAAGAGACATATGAACAGATTACAGTAACCTATACGTCAAGTCAACATGGACACTACTTTGAACATGGTTTCTCCTTTTGCTTGTCATGCACGTATCAAACCATCGCTCTCATCTCCTTCATCATCATCCGAATCAGCTAAGCGGTCAAAGAACCCGTCGAGATACCAAGAGCAGTTCTCATTCCACTGCCCTCTTTTTGCATGGGCCCGCCATTTCTGGTCTGCGATCATCTCAGGGGAGAGGCCCCACTCCTTCAGCTCCTCGTCGGAGTGGTGGATCGCTAGGCTGTACTCGCCTCCTTCGCCGAGCTGCATCACCCGTAGCTCACAGTTTCCGAGGTTGTTGAGGTGCTCAAACTGTTCCACTGTCCACTTAAACCATTTCATGAGGAAGACACGGGAGGCCAGCCCGTGAGACACGATGATGAGATTTAGGTCACAGGAGTGAGCCTGGTGAAGCCTGTTCATGTCGATGTCCCTCCACAGTGATTCTAGAAAACCTGCAGAATAAATTTGTATGTTAATGTTTGCTTCAACAGTTTCCGGTTCCTTTTCTTCCATCAACAAAATGATTCACACCCCCACAAGAAGTTCAAGCTTCTCCATGGCAGCACCCTTTTTAAGTATAATCAAACCATGATGTACAAGTTCAGGTATAAGTTCCAGCAACAAGTTCCAAACATAGCCATCAACAACACCTAGTTTTGTCATCGAAAACAGCCAGATGCAAGAAGTGATCAACATGAATTCACACCATAATTAAACCTTTGATTTTGCTTTCATCAGCACCAGCTTTTATTAAAGCCTCATATCATCACAGAGTACTCATAAAAAAGAAAAAGGGACTATAACTACCTCAGCTCAACTCATGATCCTAACAGATGAGCAACGTTCCATTGATCTCCAAGGTATCCAAGGATGGACTTTTCGTGTATGTCAAATGGCATCAGTAGAAATCAGTAACTGTACTAGACTGATGACATCTTCAATCTTATATATCAGCAATCTCCATAAATCGAATTCCAACTTCTTCTGAAGAAGTCCTGTTGCATGAAACTCTCCTACATTCCCATGTTTCAGAAAGAGTTCTCCAATGCCAATTTCAGTGGAAGCTTTATATTCTATCACCCAAATGTAGGGATTGTTTCCTTTGAGGGAAACAACCAACTTTGCTAAGGACAGGAAGCACACAAAAGGGGACAGAAGAAGCAGAACAATCTATTCCGCGAAAAAAGAACTCGCAATAGCACGAACGGAGTAAAGAGAGACCGAATGAGCTTACTTGAAACACGATCAAAGACATCGGCCGCTGACTCGCCTTCAGGGAATCGATAGAAGAATCGCCCGAACCTTTCCCTCGTCTCCTTAATGGCCTTCATCCTCTCTTCCACCTGGAAGTTGCCGAAATCCTGCTCCCGGACCCGGCACTCCTCCCTCACCCCGATCACCCTCTTCCTGCTGAAGGACCGCCCGATCTCCCGCAGCGTCGACCGCGTCCTTTCGTAGGGGGACACATAAAAGTATACCCGCCAGTTGCTGCCATCCTGGGAGATCAGGGCTCGAAGACGGGACCCAGCGTCTTGGGCCTGGGAGATCCCCTGCGAGGTCAGTGGGATCTTGTAGTCGGGAGTGGTTGTGTAGGCCGAGGGGGAGAGATTACCCTGCGACTCGCCATGACGGACTAGGATTATACGCTTCGGAAGCGGAGAAGGAGAATGCTGAGGATGGACCATATCCGCCCTTTGACGCACAAGTTGGAACCTTCCCGTCAGATTGATACAGCACTTTTGTATCTGTTCCTATGGGAGTTGGTGGGTTGGTGTCGATTGAATCTCTCTCCTTGTCTAATCTGCGTACTCTCTCTTGAATATGGGAATGGGGCTGTGCTTCTTGATTTTGGGAGTCTGCTTTCTGTGAATGCGAATTCAGTGGGCTACCCGGAATTCCAATTTATAGGCTCCCCTCCTCGTCCGTCCTTAATTTTTTTTTATTATAATCACCATCCATGAATATGGAAAGTATTCTAGATTCGATAGCATGGGAAACCGCGTAAATGTTTTCTTGAGAAATATTCAGGTCAATCAATGGTGGGCACCTGCGGCGCATCTATGCCATTCTCATTCATCTGCTGGGCAATCAGAGCTCTTTGGTTTTGCCGGTGTGGAAGATGGAAATAGACTGGAAAGCGCGAGCGATTGCTCTGTCATGTAAAATCGGCTGCCAGCCCATAATTGAGGAATATATTGTCTCGATCCCTTTCCTCTCCATCCTTCTCGCCGCAGGATGGAGCGTCGTCTATCTTGCAGATGATGGAAAGTCAACCATCGACCTGTACTCCAACCCGACATAGATAGGTAAGCAAAGAACGACTGGGAGGGCCGCGGCAGTGCAGAAGAAATTAGGTGAAGGTCTCTATAATAGTATGGATAGTTTAGCTGAACAGATTGGCTCGACTTGGGTAAGCAATCGTAAGAGTATGATTGAATTCATGAATATTAGTAATATATGGGGGAAAGGAAAGTCCACAGAGCTTCATATATCCCATGCCCATCTCTCATCTGGACGGCTGGCGAGTGGCGAATGGTGATGTGTGTAATGAACTGATGATGCGTAGTGGTTAGTAGTCAGCGTTGAAGATAACAGGTACGTAGTCAATGGGCCTTTGAGGAGGAAAATTGAAGGAGGCCCAATTGCTTTAATCATGTTGGGCCTAGGCAGCCGGTCAAGACTGAAAAAAGAAGCACGTTTATTATTGGGCCTCAAAATGGGCCTATACTCTTAAGTTGGGGGTATTATAGGAATTTGGGAAAATAATATGGAAATTAAGGTTGGAGACGCGGGGAATCGAACCCCGTGCCTCTCGCATGCGAAGCGAGCGCTCTACCATATGAGCTACGTCCCCTTGTAGTTGGCCTGGATTTTTTTAAATATATTAATTAAGATACCTATGGAGAGATGGGTTCCCTTTGTACCGCGGTATGCTGTCATGTTTATGGCTCAGTTTAGAACTGGATTTCCTCATGCGTTTTAGCTGTCTAGTCTTCTAAGGTCACCATCTATGGACTAACTACAGCAATCAATGGGCACGATTTTGATCTTCGATTACAATGAATGATTAAAATCCAAGCTTGGACTTGGTCAGAGCTTCTCCACGTACCTACCATTCCAATAAAAAAAACTTCCGGCCAATATTTATTCGCGATGGCCAGTCCATTGCTTCTTCCTCGGCTTTTCTGTCCAATCACGGCAAGTCCCTCTCCGACCACCACTAATGTCACTACGAATCTGTGCTGATTAATGATAATAATGATGATCAGAGGAAGAACAAGCCACAGGTTCATGTTCCCCCAGTCTTCTGCCCCCTTGACCTGAAGAATCCACGACAAATGAAACGGTGCCATGTCCCAGACTGTTGGACAGGAAGCTCATAACTTCGCAATAAAAGCTGCAGAGAGAAGAATGTTTACACTTGGAAGCCTATTGCCGTTGCAACTCCTGAGCTATCCAATGGTTATGCTTGCGGTTATTTTGCTTGCCAATTGTTTGATTGTCTTGGCATCATCTAAGTGACTTTCTGCTGTGCTGGGTCTTTACCTCGGTATCTTCTTTGTTTCATTTGTTTGACGATAAACATTAGAGGCAAGAGTCATGCTTTGTGTTTTAACAACTAAAAATTTCTAGATTTCGTAAATAAGAAGACAGTAACGATGATGGTGGTGTCTTCCTCTCCCCTGTCGCCCACAAACAATGCATTCCCCAAAGGTTCAAGTTCCAGCGTTAATTTTGCCCATCTTTCAACCGCGTGGCTATGATGAAACAGAGCCACTCGCATGAAGATGAAATCGGCCCATTACATCTCCTCTCTGTCCTTGCTTATGGCCATCATCGCCACCGTTCAAGATATTTCTGCTTGTAGTCCAAATGACACCTTACATTTACAGGTCTTGAAGCTGTCATTTTTACAGGTATGAGGGGCTCAACTTTTCCTCAAGTCCCGCTCCTCGACCACGCGAGCTTAGCTCAGCCATGGATTGACTTTACTCTAGCCTCATCTTCATCATCTGGTCGGTACACAAGGTTGCCGCCACACATGTTGCAAGTTGTGGTGGTGGTGGTGGTTCACTGCTTCGTGGCACCTCCCGAATCCTTCACTGCTCATGGCAATCTTCCACTCTCCGACTTCCTGGCGCTCTTCTTGAAGTCCCTCGTCAAGGCAATCTTGATCTTCTTGCACCTCGTCATGTTCTCGTCCTCCTCCCTCGAACGTTTGTTCTTCTTTTTCGTGTTCTTGTTCTTCGATTTCCATGTCTTCATCAACAATCAAGTCGAGCCTCAAGCGCCCCTCTTCTCTTGAAGCGCGGAGGATCTCGGGTCGGTCGATCCTCACCTCTGTGAGCTCCAGCCTCCCCTCTGTCCTTACCGACCGGAGGAAGAAGCTTCGCTGGCCCTTGTGATTCAATGACGAGATCGGCGGAGGGAACTTCTTTTCTCTCCTCCTCTCGCTCTCCTCCCTCCATCTTGTTCTCTCCACGGGCTTCGCAGGCCGGGCAGGGTACCACTCATCGGCCCACAGATCTCCGGAGCTCTCGAAACCGAGGCTCTCCGTGCAAGACGTAAGCCCGTCAACAACCCCTCCTGCGATTTCGTCCACGAATCCGAACCCGTCTGGATCCTTCTTCGTTTGCGGCAGGGGAGAGTAGACGGCAGTGGACTCAGCCACGTTCGGCCCTTGGGGGAAGTCATCAGTGGCAGGGCTCAGGCCAACTCCAGAAGGTAGACCGTAGCATTTGGGCGCGGGCGGCTGCAGTAGAGATGGCTGCATGGCCGGAGGAGGAGGAGGAGGAGGAGGGGGAGGGGGAGGGGGAGGATGAGAGTCAACTAAATTCGTAAAGCCAAGAAAAGAGTGAAGACCCTTTTTGCAGAAGCTCATGATCATTATAGAAGTGAAGGAAAAGGGGAACTTTTCTCTTGATCTCTTGATAAAGAGAGAACTTTTGGTTCTTGAAGGGAAAGGTTGGAAGAGAGAGAATGGCAGTAATATAGAGTTGGAAGAAGATGGAAGATGAGGACATTAATAATATCCTCATGCCAAATATAGGGGAAAAGAGAAGAGAAGAGAAGGGCGAGAGAGAGAGAGGAGCAGAAAGAAGTGGAATGGCTAGGAGATTGCCAACAATACAAAATGAGTCACAATATTAGCCGGTGTGATAGAGGAGAATGGTGCCCGGGTCCCATGAGAGATGGCCTAAGACTTCTCCTTCTCCTTCTCCCTATTTGACTCTTTACAGCCTTAACGCAAACAGATAACTCAGTCTGCAGATGATGGGAGGAATGAAGAAAAATCGTAAGCATGAGCATCTTCGGTTGTATATAACTCTACAGAATGCATTCTAATAAAATGTGGATGTGGTCGCTCATGTTTCTGAATGGCTGTGGCTCGTACGGTTGTATGCACATTTGGCTAACCGGTTATGTGTCTATGTATTGCATAGATATGGAGAGCAGGTCTTAACGACCAACAAAATGGAAATGTGACTTTTCTCTGTTCATAAGCTGGTGTTAGGACTAGAACTGCGATGACAGAAAAGTCACTTCTGTCCCAAGTTTCTCTCTTTTCAGCTTTAAACTGAGATAAGAGGAAAAGCTGAAGGATCTCCTATGGTTGGGAACTCTCCCAAGCGGCTAGTGAGGGTCTGTTTCTCTCTGAGTGGTAATTGTAATTCTTCACTGGTAAAGATTGTCGTTTAATCTCAGTTGGCTTCATCAGTTATGCAGATAATTCTCTTTGAACAACATGACAGACAGATTTGAGAAAATACTGGAAACAAAGTGCAAATCGATTGAAAATTAGACGATGGGATTATCTTTGCTGCAAGAGTTCAGCAGCAAGGTCTGAAAAAAGGAATACATAGAAGATGATTTTTCAGAAAACATCTTTATAGGACTGCTTTATTAGATTAGAAAAGGATTAACTAAAGCAGTGATCTAGAGCTGCTCGAGGTTCCAAGATGATAAATACGAACGTCCTCAGCATGTTCAGCTTGTGACTGAAATCATCTGGATGGTTGAGTACTTGAAAGGCTGATTATAGCTTCTTTGTGGGGGTAATAATGCAATAGTTGCACTGGCAATCTCGGATGTCCTGTTATCTCTCATCCCCTGTCTTTTGCCATAAACAGACAAAGGCAGCGAATTATCAATTAGCATTTTGCAAGTTGCAGAAGAAACCACACAAGGAGGACCATCCCTTAGCAGGTCACTGATGAATGAATCGGTTGCTGAATCGTTGTTCACTTTACAAGAGAGAGACTTCATACTCATCCTACATCCAGTGTTCTATTATTGTTCAAGCCCTTTTGTATGAATTTGCTACTCCCTGCGTGTATAACCACTCATTGGAAAAGAATGCTTTTCTCACACAGGAGATAATTGATGTGAATTTCTGCGTAGCATCTAATCAACATTTATCAGTGGGGACCTTATGATGAGCTAGCTGACCTATAAAGCATATTCAGAAAACATCATGCTATCAGTGGAGGAATCTTCCATAACCATACATGCATATACACACAGATGACATATCTACATCAGGACCCCAACCTTGTCTGCACACACTCAATTATATCTATCCTTATTTGGAATATGAATAGAACACAGTCCACGTAGTTTCAGTGAGGATCATTGAATTGGAAAAGTGTACTGCACGCTCCCTAAAGCTCTTGGAATAAACAATATGAAGCCTGTGACAGACGTTAATGCGGCAATCCAGTGCAAGATTGAGATTTGGAGAAATTAAGTGTTTTTGATATAAACTCGAGACATAATCGACCATTGAAGGAACAGGTTTACGAGGGATTTGCAGTAGCTTGGTGGTCTTATCTAGTTTTAGTGATGCAAACATCATTGACTTTGTTTTTCAGAATGCGACCCTGAAAAAGACATGATACCAAAAGAGGATGACTGTTAGTTACTAGGGGAGGCACTTAATATTCTATGGCCAATAGTGAAGGTCTAGAATGGCCTCAGGAATTATTGCACGATACTTTCCTGAGGAACTGGTAGTCATTGTCTGCAGAGCAAACACCCATGCACCAGGATTTGGGACAGGACAGGAGGAGGATTCATTTCTGATGCCAAGAAATGGTCCGAATATGCTCAACCTGGCATCTAATACGAAGCATCTCTTTATCTAGAACTGGGTAGCATTTCATTTCAGCAATCTCCGTTCCTTGTCAGAGGAACACTTTGCTTTTTGTGCAAAAGAAATATGAGTTCATAGATCATCTTTCTTGTTATGCATCCATCCGAGTCCGTTTTGAAACCGTGACTTTTGATTAGACCTATCAATTTGTGTCGGCTCATAACAGTCCACCATCTCTCCGCACCCCGAAAATCCCCTGCCCAGATGCGAATATATCAGACTTTTCGAGCTGCTGGGTCCGGCCCGGCCCAGCCTGAATTAAACAAATAATTACTTTTAAAAAATAAAAAAAAGTAAATAATTTTATATTTTTAAAATGAATTTATATGTAATATAATTTACCGATTAATCTAATTTTTATATTAATTTAAAAATATTGAAATAACTATTTAGATGTAATTATTTTACATATAATTAATTGAAATCTTTGATTTTTCTCATAATTTTCTTTCTTATTGTAAAAATTATTTTTCGTGCTTCAAGACGACACGGCCCAATATCTCAGGAGGCCCAACAAATCTTAGCACAAGTATGATTTTTTTCGTGTCGTGTTCGGTCCATATTTTCGGGTCGTGATAATTTTTGACAAATCTACCCACTGCATGAACAGCGCGCACCAATTATTGCCACGAACCTTTTCTTGATGTCTCCATAGTCAAAGCCCGTCATATGCAGAACGGGGAAATTTCCTTGAAGTTGATGCAGCATGTGAAGACAACTTAAAGAATAAGTGAGTCAATCAAGTCGACCGCATGTAATAAGAGCATTTCTCCCACATGGCAAAAACAGGTGCGCTTGAAAAAGGCCCGAATAGAACCATGACAATGGAGGGCCAAGGTTGACATCGAGGTTGTCTCTTGTTCTGTCCTCCATTCATAATTCAGATGTGCCCTCTTACCAATAATTCCTTTTCGTACCCTGTTTCTCTCTACATAGTGTTTGAACTTGTCAGCAAGAGATTCGTGGACCCTATTCCCATCTTCTCATCGTGCACAGAGCGAGAGCTCACACCAATGTGGTCATAGAGCATCAGTTTGATTTTTATCAATTGTTGCTGCAGTATATCATGCAGGCACATCGTGATATATCTCGTGAGAACTATTATTCGTTGAGGCTTGTATTTCTATTAGAGCCCACCCCCTTTGTTTCTGGTATCACAGAGATTCAGCTGAGCAAGCTGATTACCCGAACAAAGAAAAACATGATGCTGAAGAGAATTAGTCAATCGTTCATTTAAGCCTGAACTGTACCCTGGATAGGAAAGAGAAGAGAACAAGGAGTTGATCACTTGCTGAGCTTCAAATAAAGAAACCATGCAAGCCTTCGAGATGTATTACATAGCCCAAGATCCCCCCCCCCCCCAGCCGCCTCGGTTCATGATTCTGCTGCCCGAGCTCTTCACGTTCAGGGAAATGTCTGCAGACAAGGGGGGAAAGGCTGAAAAATTAAGAGGCCATTCCCAAGAGCATTGACTTACCTAAATTTAGTTGCAAAATGATTGTGCCTCAACAGCCACCAAGGAGATTCATGGATGAGTAAAAGACCCCAGAGGCTGCAGTAGACATGGCATATAGTTCCTGAAAGAGGATACACAGAATGGAGAAAATAACTACCCTGGCTCCTTCTTTCTTGAAAAGTTCAAACAAAAATCAAGTGATTCGCAAAGTACCTATAGAGCCGATGACCACCAGAATAATTCTAGACCAATGATGAACCTGATTGATACTAAGCCTTCATATAATCGGTGTACTTGCGATCCAAGGTAGACAGCATAAAAAGAGATTCTGCTGATACTGGTGCGAGTCAGGAAAATATGTTGAACCGTGCCATGAAATGTTGGTTCATGATTTCGGGTGCTTATCATACTAACTGAAAGCAAGGCCCCTGTAAACTTCTTAGAGCAATTTCTGCAACACAGACGGGTGACTGTTTTGACCAGAACAGACGAATTCACGACCTTACATGACTTGCACATTATACGGGAGAAAGCAATTATTAATTTCTTACCGAGTGTATTGCAAACCCAACTCCAAATGCCAAATGCCAGAATCAGTCTTTCAACTGTGAATATATATGTGTTTTTATGAGTAAATATTAATTGGTGGCGCTCATTAACCAACTGAAGCTGAAATTCACACTACCCATAAAATCTGACCAGATTCTACCTAGAATAGGGGGTGAGTATACTCATTTATCAAATATTTTCTCATATGATGCTGAAAAAGGGAATTGTACACACCGAATTTCCAGACATGCAGAAGCTGCAAACAGCTACTGTGGCACTCGGAGCTAGGATAGCTTTCTCTTCAGAATTGGAACTGTAGGCACAGACTAGCTCTACCAGCAGCTGCTCAGCTCCAAAAGCATTTGCATTTGTGGCCTCTAATGGCAATCATCTCATTTACGGTAATAAGGAGGTGGTTACGGATCCATCCATGTGTTCTCCTCATTCTGCAATACAAGCCGGCCAAAGAGCAAAAGATAGATGCAATATGAGAGGAGTGACAGTTTAGCTGTCACATCTCACTTGATGCCACAAGATCCACACTAGCATTTTCCGACATGTGCATACACCATTTATCTACGTACATTATTGATAATCAAGATCTCTCATCTCTTTCAGTGTTACATGTCTTCCAACTGTTGTTGTCCTTGCAGCAACATGCTGCTGGTGATTGAGGCCTGTACCTCTTCTAGTGTTCGCCCTTTTGTCTCAGGCACGAGCTTCCCAATAAAAACAATGCCAGCCCCACAAATTCCCGCATATATAAAGAATGTGCCTGGAGAAAGATAGCTCAAATAAGAAAAAAAAATGATAATGACAGACATATTTATGGGAGCAATCAGAGAGAGCACCTGCTGAGCTCCATTCAAACAGGAAGTTGTAAGTGTAGGAAACTGCCCAGGAGCCTAACCAGCTGACCAGATTCACTAGGCTTCCTGCAGAGCCTTTAATGTTTATTGGGAATATCTGTTGACATAAACCATGTCATAATTCCCGCAATTTTCCATTTTTTTAAATTGATATAATTTAGTTTAGACTGTACAAACAAAGGGGAGACAGAAAGAAACATACCTCTGACATTATAACCCACGGTATACCTCCCATGCCAAGCTCAAATGTGCCCAAGAACATCTGGTTTTCCAAAGAAAAATGAAGACCATGTCAAATAAGGCCTGGCATTATGATGCTGAGAGAGCTGACTTGATCAGTTGGCCTTACCAGCACTCCAGCAAGCACTAAACCCGAAACAAGCTCCTTGGCAAAGTGAAGGTCCTGAAAGAAACTCCAAGTGGTTCACTCAGCAAGCACTCATTTGGTCACACTAAAATACTGAATAGAAAGAAAAAGCCAAACTGAATGAAGTTTCAAGATTTTATTTGTATTTAGACCTGGAAGAGGAAGGATAATCCCGTGAAGGAGCAACCCAGGCATGTCCCGACTGCAGATATCTGCAAAAGATGATTTCTGAACTTCAGTACTAGCTGGTCAATGGAAAAAATGCAACATTTACAGAGTTAAGTGTGATAGCAGATTTAATATAAGCAGAGGAGAAGTCGGTGAATTTTGTGCTTTTTCTTGTCTTTACCAGTAGGAGCACCCGCCTTCCCGACTTGTCTATCAGGAGGACTCCCGTAGTTGTCCCTAGAATCTGGCACAATATTGAACTCTGTCAGAAATAAACATAATTTTCTTCAAACGCAATGGAGAATTTCAAGTCAAGAACCTGAACAGCAGCTGCTAGAATGTTGCCTGCACTGGCTGGGAAACCTATTTCAACAAGAAAATTACATGACACAGAGGTTTATGTTCCAATGATGTTTGCTACTTTTTCATTCGCTTCCTTAAGAAGACTAGCATGAATGATATACCAGCAGCGCTGAAGATGGCACTTGTGTAAAATATGAATCCATTCAGCCCTCCAAATTGTTGGAAGATCATCAGTCCTATTCCGACCTGAAGGGATTTGGAAAACAAATCAATGATCCATCTATGGCTAAAGGGGCAAGTTAACCTTCACAATATGAGGAAGCAAGACTCTCTTACCACAAGGGAATGCGCATATTTCCACTGGAGAAGTTCCATAATCCCCTCTTTGGATATGGAGTGGAGTTGCCCTATGTAATCCTAGATATCAACAAACAGCAACAATGATATGGGTTGGTATCTCGAATATAAAGACAGATAATTGAATTTATTAGCAGCACAAGGGTCTCACCATTATATCAGACGCCTCTCGAGAAATATCCGCTTTCTTCCCTCTGAGCCGTCGAAGAGAAGCCTCAAACTCCTTTTCCCGACGCATTTTTGCCTGCATTGTTTTAGATCCATCATTGTGATGCATTTACCAACATCTTTTCCTAGAAAATGCCAATAACTCACCAGCTTACCAGCCATCGAGGAGATTCCGGGATGAAAAATAAGCCTATCAGCTGTATCAGACATGGAACTGTTCCTGAAACAGCAGACAGTTTGAGCCATGTTTTCCCTCTCACTGTAAACTAAAAGCTATGTGACATTGGGCGAGACTTGATCACCTATTAATGCTAAGACGCGCCAGTTTAACAGTGAACCGATGAAGTACGTGATTGCTTTGCCGGTACCTATCATCAACTGCACCAAGAATGTACGACTAAGAGAGATGCACCCTCTTGTTTATGTCATGGTTGAAATTCTTTTACCTGATTAAGAGAGGTGAATCCTCCCCGGACATTCTTTGGCGTTATTTCTGCAACATAGACCGGTACCTGTAAGACAGAGAATCTCACTATTGTCAAAAGGAAATCGGATACGGGCACTCTGGCAAGCATGAAATGCAGATCTTGTTTGTCAAAATTACCACATAAGACAGAAGCCCGATTCCACATCCACTTAATAGTCTTCCAAGGTCAAGGCACCAGGCACTCTTCCATTATCAGACAACATTGATCATTAACATTAGGGCTAGCAGTGATGGAAAGCAGGGTAGCAATTTTAACTATTGTCTATGGCTGTAAACGACATAAACTTTGAGGGGGGAAAAACTCGAATTAAGTTCTTTTTTCTTCCTTTGTGCTTTCCCTGGTAACAGAAAGGGAACAAGGAGGAAACCTTTGCGAAGGCTATTGCCAGCCAACCAACTATGCAGAACGTCTCGGACACCCACATAGCCTGTTCATTGAGATAGGCCAACTAATAAATGACACGAGAGTCCGTATGTATTCCAAAATCTTCATAATGATTAAACAAGTAGTTAGTAATGATAGAGTCTATATATACTCACGCCTTTTCGGCCAATAAGATCTGCAATCCATCCGCTCAGGACTGCTCCAAACATCGCTCCAATAGTCAATGCTGATGCAAACACTGAGTACTACACCGTATAAATAACTAGATTAGCAAACATTTGAGTGGATTAAGAGCAGTGATTATTGATTGGCATCTATCTAGGAATACTGAAACCCATCCATTGCAAGTTAAGGCCATCATCCTTGCACAAACATCAGTTCGGCATGTGTCATGCACTGACCTTGTTCAATTCTCGTGACCAAAAACCCCAACTCAAACTTTGGTCTCAGTAAGTTAAACTTGTCACAGTGTCTACGCGATTTACCTCAGCTAGAGAGAGGCCCAGGTCCTCTACGATTCCACTCTCGGCGGGAGATGAGTAACCCACCTGCAAACAGACCACATCATACCCAACAGACCGATCAGTCAGTTCCACGGCTGATATAGAAAATATTACTCCTTCAATTGTCAGATGGAAATATGGAATCGCTTGGAACTTTGTTTTTAGCCGTTCATGGCTATCAAGAAGTCGAAAAGATTTTTGGTTGCTCCAGGAAAGTATCCAGTGGAATCGAGCTACGCACCATAATCAGATCTTTCGCTGATTTAGTTAAAATGGCCAGACAGGTGAATACATAAGATTACGGATGAGACTACTTCTCAATCCAACGATAAATTAGAGTTTTTGGATGGCTCAGATGGCAGTATCAGTATTGGAGAAATTCATGGATCAGAATGTTCACATACCGCGTTCCCGAAAGCATAAGAGCCACAGACAGCGACTGATGTGCTGACGAGGACGAGGGAGTTACAAGAACGACAGTCGCCCAGACACTCATTCCGGCCGGCAGCCAGCAGAGGCTCCGTGGTGGCTGCTTCTACACGGGCAGCTGTCAGTCCTGAGGCTTCTTCTTCTTCGGCTGCCATTTTATCACCTTAGTGACTTCCCTCGATCGCCGATAAAGTGTCACAGGGACAGTCAAATGGGAAGAAAGGGTACATGAAGATGGAGGATTCTTTTGTCATCTATTTGTAAACTAACAGTATGACATTAAATTCCCCTATTGCCCACGCACAGGTAACCGAACTTCAACGGCTGTTTCCGTCCGTTGGACTGGCACATGAAATTCCCCTTTTGGCTTATAACTCACCACGCGTGTAATTTTCTTACATATGACAAAAAGATGACTGGAAATCGACCAGTGCTTGAGTAGATCAGCCTATAAACATTAGATTCGGTTACGGTTCAATCCGTTTATTTAACCGGTCAGTTCGGTTACAGGTCATAGTTTAGACAAATATGGTTCGTGAATTGTCTATCTTTTAAAATTATTTTAAATGAAGATTTTTTATTTTTTAAGAAAAAATTAAAATTGACCTGATAAAATCTGACAATTGATTTGTTGAATTTTTGGTGGTCCGAGCCGGTTTTCAACGGTTCCGAGCCGGTTATATACTGATTCAGTAGGGTAACAGTCCATGTCAATTATGGTTTAACAGATCTATATTTATGAACCAGCCCGTAACCGCCCTCAACTCAATAAGAACGGTTATGGGCCTGGTTAGGAGCAGTCAAGTCCGATTCTAGGTTTGAACGGTTCGATTCTGGTCCGATTATGTCCAGCTTGCCTGTTTAATATCTCGAATTTCTAATCGGCTCAACAGTTATCGCGCAATGACCGTGTGGACCTTCCTTGTCAGTTGGTGCAGTGCAATTGCCGCTATCGTCCTTTCACATCTCATAAAATTGATGTTGATGTTTTAGTTTGGATGCGGGGATGGGGATTTTGAGTTGTGGGCCGAGCAGATCGAGGACGTTGAAGAAAGAGTAGGTGTGGACGATACAAGACAATCAACCCCCCACCACCACCACCACCCAAAAAAAAAAGAAACCAAGTAAAATTTTTTAAATTTTATATGATGTATTATGATTTCTTGCTATGTAAGAGTAAGAGAGGTAGTTGTCTCTTGAAGGGACGGTGCAATATCATATTTAAATTTTGATAGATATAAAATAACATCGAATCACGACTATTACAATTCAACTTAAGAGATAGATTTCTTATAAGATAGAATATTTCAATTCACTATACTCAAACCCGATAACTTATTTATTGGGAAAGACGTCGAACTATCTCAACAACTTATAAATGTGTTTGTGCGGCATGTGTTTGTCGTGCACTTGCATTGATACTATGTTATGTATTGATTCCACGTGTAGTTTGGTCTTGTCCTGTAGTTTCCACGTACTCCATGTCACAAAAAGGAAAAATCAGCCAATTCTGACCGTACGAATTCGCGCTTTGACTACGGTCACCTGTTCAACCTTACTAAAATTCCAAATATGTTGCATTTTCGATCATTGGGAACAGTTAAGAGGATTAGAAGCGTAGATTCCCACCTGCCTTTCACAGAAGATGAGAGGAGGTGAAGACCGCACTGCAACATGCAACTTTCCCCTAGCAGAATGTTACCTTCCTTTATTATTTAATAGCTTTTTATTTCACAGTACACTGATTTTTTTAGAAATTATTTAATATTTATATTTTTTATTCACTTTCGATACTATAACATATCACGTAATATAACTATTACATAATGTGACTATCGAGCATTATATTCTAGTGCAGTTTATATTATGTATTTTACACGTGTGCATCCATCTTGTTGTGACATAAATTTTCCATATGTCACAGCTTTTCTTAGCAAAATCAAGCACATATAAAGGATGATTGAATTCTCATCGCTGTAGAAAGTATTATTATTATTATTGTTGTTGAATTTGGATGAAGCTTTCAATTCTAATAGGTAGAGTAGACTACTCAAAATCATTTTTTATATTTACGAGTTTATAATATGATATTATTTAGATGAAAAAATAGATTGAATTATCTTGATCAACCGGTAGAATTGGTTAATTTCTGTTTTAATTATCGGAACACAATTATATAGGCTCCGAGGGCGAATGACCCGACGTACACCGTTGTCGGTTCCAACATCGAGCGCATTAGGTTCGAAACACAGAGAACATGGATTTGACGGTACTATTCCGCTGTCCACCGCAAGAAATAATGCAAAGAAAGAGAGGGGCGTGCGGTGTTGTGGCCCACGCCAGGCTTATCACTGTAAGCCCACAATGCAGTTTGGTTTGGGCTGGGCCGACTCGCTTTGGGCCACCATAATGGAAGAGCAAGACCCAGACACCATTTTTCTTCGATCGCAGAGATTCCGCAGAGCTATATTCCCATTCGTCTCCTGTCATTCCCGACATCCTGACCCACGGAGTCGCCTTAGAAGTTAGAGCTTCATTCGTTCGCCTCCGTCCTGTCGAGAATTGGATGATCACTCCTACACACGAACCGCATCCACTCTTCTGGGCCCGAAGTGCAACTGTGCGAGTAGCCGGAGCTCGAAGATTTGTCCACCTGGTCAATCTGCGATAGGATGGAGGGCGGGCGATCGGGGATCGAAGGAACAGGGGCATCCGTCTCGAGAATGTTCACGACTTGGTCCATCGACGGCCGAGCGTGTAGTAGTGGGTGAGAACAGAGAACAGCCAACAATACATACTTCTCCGTGACCTCCGGAGCTGCTATATCAGGTATGGCTTGATCAACAACGTCGAGCACCCTGTTGTCCCGAACCTGTGCCCAAGCCCAGTCTGCCAGAAGGAGGGTTTCCCCATCCTGGATCGAGATTACCGCATCTTTCCCGCTTAGCAGCTGGAGCAGCACGACCCCGAAGCTGTACACATCGCTCCTCTCAGTAAGCTGCCCGTAAAGGGCATACTCTGGGGCCACGTATCCGAGTGTCCCAGCGACCCGGGTGCTCAAGTGGGATAGTCCTTCAGGGGTGAACTTGGCGAGCCCAAAGTCCGCCAGTTTAGGCTCGAATGCCTCATCGAGGAGTATGTTGCTCGCCTTCACATCCCTATGGATGATTGCGGGCTGGGCACCCAGGTGTAGGTAGGCCAGACCACGGGCTGTCCCAAGCGCGATCTGCCAACGAACAGGCCAGCTCAGGATCTGGTCTGAACGCGAGGCAAAGAGGTGGTCGTAGAGGCTTCCATTCCGCATCAGGTCACACACAATGATCCTCTGGTGTCCTTCTAAGGGCAGTGTGTCTGTGCAGTAGCCCCTAAGGGCAACGAGGTTCACATGCCGGATGCTGGCAATGATCTCGACTTCATGGGCAAAGACAGGATCGCCCGATGCAGCACAGTTCTTGAACCTTTTCAGGGCCACTTCTGACCCATCCAGCAATATTCCCTTGTAGACATTTCCATACCCTCCTCTGCCAATTAAATTCTCCCTAGAGAAGTTATTCGAAGCTGTCTTGATCTCATCGATCGTGAACCTAATCAGGAAAGGATTTCCATTGATTACTTCCCCCGACTCGGCCATGGCAAGAGAGTCCCTCTCCTTCTTCCTCTTCCTCTTCCTCAAGTGCCAAGCCCAGAGAAACCAGATCACTGCCAACGTCCCGAGTAACCCATTAGTACAGCCGGTCACAATCCCCCAGAAGACTGGCCTGCGGTTCCGCTTCTTCTTTGCAGTGGAGCTGAAATCAAGACTAAGCAAGCACCCGAGAGTCCCTGAATCCGTGGGCCCAAAACGGTTCACAAAGCCAGTTGCATAAACAACTGGGTACCCGCTGCAGTCGGACTTGTTGCCATTAAAAGCGCCTTGAAGAGCGGACCATGAACGCTGGATGCTCTCCAAGCTGTTCGTGCAAGACTTACATGCAGAATCATCCCCCAGGGACTGATTGCAAGAACTCAAGACATCGTTCAGTCTTGCTTCTGGCACGAGCCTCTCAAAGTCTGATCGGGTTGAGATGTTCATGCAGGTATCCGAGATCAGGCTGGTCTTGAACCCACAGTTTGACCGAATGTTAAAATCGTTTAGGGCGAGATTGACCACTCTCTGATACATATCCCAGCAGGCCTCAGAAGAATTCCGGGGTGGGAAGAAGTATCCTGTCGTCCGGAGGTACTCTGACCGGACGAGCCTGAGGCCTTGAAGCATGTACCGGCACTCGGACCGGATATCAAGGAACATGAGTGGCTGAGAGCTGCCATTGATGAGCTTCTCTAGAAACTCGAAGTTCATGGGACAGGGGGCAGTAGCAAAGTCATCCCCCGCTGCAGAACATCTGACATCGGATAAGCCAAAGCTTACCATCAGGAAGAGGAACAGCGAGAACGGCATCTGAGAAGAGGGAGGGGGTACTTGCCAGCACTGTTATCGCTACTGCGGTTTTCATCCTTCAAGTTCAGGCTGCTCGGATTGGATTATAAGTCAAGCCGCGGGAGACTGACTTTCCTGGGTATTTGAATATTGACTGGCACAGGACGATGGAAACGGCTTAGACAGAGCAATAGCCTATTAAAAATGGTCATATATGGGAGAATTGGATTTGGTCCTATGCAGTGGCAATATATTAAGATTAAGAGGTTATTGATCAATTTTTTTCTTATATTTTCCTCTTCTTTCTTTCAGTCTCTTAGCCCACGGCATGTCATTGCCTCATAAAGTTAACAAATCAGACAAATCTAGAATATTAATGACATGGTTGGTGAGGCAAGGCAAGATATGATACGGAATTCCTTTACCGTGTGGTGTGGTTTTGATCATTGAAGTACTGTCGAAAAAGGCAAAATGACGTGTCTGCCTTTTCTCTTTTCTTCATATTAGTTCGGGCTCAACTTGACAGTGGCAGGCAGAAAGCACTTCTTACTGGAAAATGTCAGCATGGATTTCTTCTGTTTCGTCGGTCAAGCCAAGCCCTGAAGCCATTTGAATTTGTCAAACTAGATCCGTAGCCGCTGCAGAAAACAGTTTCGCCTTTTATTATTAGATCTATTTACACATGTTCTATAAGTCGTGGAGAATCCACTCGCTGGAAATCATGCCATAGACAAAAATACAGGAAAAATAGGACAAATCACGAGCTCTTAGAGCCCATGGATTTGGGGCCATGCAAAGCCCAATCATTAAGTTAGGTCCATCTAATTTTATTATTTTTTCTTTCTTTCTTTTCTTTCTTTTTCTCTCCTTCCACTGCCTCACGCCTCCTTATACAGTTGTCAATCAACCTTCTCTTCTTCTTCTCTCCATTCTTCTTGAGACATCACCAAACACAAGCGCGCAAGAGAGAGAGGGAGAAATTTGCACAGAGAGAAGGTGAGGTCAGAGAGGGAAGTTGAAGAGGAAGAGGAGAAGTTAAATAAAAGAGAACTACAGTAAATTCGAAATAGTTAAATATTTATTTTGATAAATTTGAGTTATGATAATAATAAACATATTAGAACTTATAGATTAGTTGAATAATATATGTACAAGTATATTCTTTTGCTTAAATGGATGGGAATGAATTGTGGTAATAAAATAGAAGTAAATATGTATATGTATATATATATATATATGCACATTGGTTTAGGATGAAATTTATTTTTGGCAGGAAAATAGAAGGAAAAAGGAAAGAAAGAAAGGAACGGAACGAAGAAGGGAAGAGAAGGGAAAGGAAATGGTTTAGGAGGAAATTGATTTTGTGAGGGACAAATAGAAAAAAAAAAAGAAAAGAAAAAGAATTGAAGGAACGAGGGCGAAGAAGGGAAAAAGAAAAGAAAAGAAAAAATAAAATAGTATATATATATATATATATATAACTAATTATGTTAGGAACCTTTTAAGCCTTATATAAATATATATATATATATCTATGAAAGATAGTCACAAAGTTGGGTTTATGTAGGATGTAAATCCTTTATATTAGTGATAATATTATTTATTTAGTTAAAGATATAAATTATTATATGATATGTATTAATTTTACTATGAATCAAATGATAGGTACCGAAGAGACCCGGGATATCCACCCCGAAGATCCCACATCGTGATTAGCCAATTAAGGAGTTGTGAGTACATTTTTCTATTTTTCTATTGTGAAATGCGATGTTTATGATTAGTAATTAGTAAATATAAATTATGAAATAATTATTTGTTATATTTAAGTAATTGTCGTTTCTAGCGAGTACGTATATTTTGAATAAATGACGAAGAAAATAAAAAAAGATAAGTAATAGTAGTAGTCAGACATGCATACATACATACATGATATGCATTACCATCTGTGTTTGTATATAACCATGGTGACCGCTAAGTCGGCAGAATAGAAATAGGCCTTACTGATTTACCGTGGATTCCCGACGGGATATAAACATGAGACATGAGCGACGCTGGCTCTATGACCCCAGCAGAATATATGAGGTGACTCCCTTTTCGGATCCAGTCGGAAAAACAAAGACCAGAGAGGAAAGGTAAGAAAAAGAGAAAGACTTGAGAGCAACGGATCCACTCTTATCGCCGGAGAATAATTGGCGGCCCCCGCGATTGCATGCAAAGGGAAGGGCACGGGAAGAAGAACATTATGAGATTGATTGAGGTGCAGGGTCATGGTACCGTTTGGGGAAAGAGAAGTATCAGTACCGCCATAACTCTGTCGCAGAGGTAATGCGACCCCATGGTTATTGTTTGACATAAATGTTTACATGCATTATATTATGTGGGTCGTATGGAGTTAGTTAGGTTATTAATAACCATCAATCCTCGATATTTGACTAATTAGTAAAATGGATACAATTATGTAAAAACCTATACTTAAATTAATGTTATTTCACTGTGGAAATATGTATTTACTGAATTGCAGCTCATACTCCTTTGCAAATGTTTTTTTTTTTCAGATAAAGAAGACACTCAGTTGAGCGGAACCGCCAAATTTGATTCGGGGATCAACTGGGGCGAACTGTAGATAGAGTACGTGTAGAAATTGTGCATAGTTCTGTATACGATGTTACGACTTAAAATATTTTGGAAAAACAACTATGGCTTGAGATATGTGTTGTGGGTCGATGAAAAAAAATATCTACGGAGTTGTGGACGGTTGTTATTGAATATGTTGGTCAAATTGTTTTATAACAGGTTTTAAAATTTTGGTTTGTATGAAAATAAGAGAAACTCTGCTAAAATTTCGGGTCATGACAAGCTCGATCTTGAATTTTGAAGGGGATTAATGCAGTTGATCTGGGAGCCGAATTCAAAGGCTCTGGTAATGGTGAAGAAGCTCTCGTTGTTGCTGTTTAACATGAGAGCTAATATCTTGATTGGAATAAGTCTAAGAAGATCCACCATCAGTGGAATTTTTCCCTTCCGAGTTATTGGAAACTTGCCAGCTGGGGAGACCGATCCAAACTCTTATGTCGGCCATGGAATAGAGCTTTTCAAATTCTCCACAGCGAGTTAATGAGGATGGACTTCGTTTGTCATGGCGGATGTTCATGGTAGACTAGTCCCTTTTGAGCCTGATGCAAGCTTATCCACGGATCGAGTTGAGCATGACCATGATCTAATGTAACTTCACGAGCGCATTATCCAAGTTATTTGAAGCACTCTTGAGATTATTTGTCCTTAAAAATATAGCAAAGACCTTCCCTTGATGTGGAATTCATATGATGTGACACCTTAGATCAAGCCTACATAAAAAGCTTACCAAGGGATTCCCATCTAGCTCAAGCACAAGAGCCCAAGAAAAGGATCCTCTATCAAGCTGCAGGCCTGCAGCCACACTTCCAGCTCGAGTCCGTGGATCAGGTCGATCTCAAGTCTGCTCTATTTGCAGCTCTACTCAATTTGTAGCCCATATGACTTTGTAGAGAAGAAAGGGAAACCTATCCTCCAAGAAAATAACCCAAAAGAAAAATGACAGGAGAACAAGGAATTCCCCTCAAAGAATCCGTCCACTGTGACAGATTTTGTCACTGCATTTATTTAATCGTACATTCGGATGGAAGTTCTTGATGTTCCACCAGGGTCAACGTTTGAATTGGTCCAGCAAAAGAAAAACTCATAGTTTTGACAAAATATTGCCCACGTGCGTCAGTAAAAGTTCCATATATGAACCGTGGAATAAAAATAATCCATTTGTATTGATTAACTGTGTAAATCATGCTTACGACACTGTTGGATCACTTCGCAGCGACGGAACTGAAGTCACACATCAATCAATTGCAGCATGTCACAGGAGAGCTCATGAACAGTTCAGGCCCATTGAATCCCGCCCAGTTGGCAGCATGCTCACTCTTCCATTCCTATCAAGACATGCTTGTATTCAATTCTATCAACTGTAGATATCTGAGTCTCGTAGTTTCCTAAACTAGGAGGCCCGGGACATGCTGAGGAAGAAGGTCTATAAGCCAATCCTACCATTGGAACCGACATCTAAAACAGATGCATTTGCTGGTTGCCGAGTAGGATCTTGTTCTCATGGTTGTGTGCTGCTTTTCTGCTGGTTTTTCTTCTTCTTCTTTTTTTTTTTTTATGGAAACATGTCTACTTAATTTGCAAGGGATCAAAAGCTAACCAGCAAGAAGGGGTTCCTGTTTGAATCTAATTCTAAATCAACAGGGCGAAGAGATGGATCAGACCAACTAATGAAACACGCATATATGTTCATGCTGCTGCATCTTATTCTTCTTCCTCCCCTCCTTTTCGATCTCCAGGATGAGGTTGGAATGTACATTGATTCGATTGACTATTACTAGTCCATTAAGTTACGATCTGCATATTTTCTTATGATTCTTTAATTTAACTGAACATTGAGTGATTGATAATGACGAACATTCTTAGTTCCACATGCATGTAGTACCGCAGGTTTTCTGAGTCTAGTCCACTTATAGTGTGGATGACAGTGGGAGTCCAAGTGCTATCAATCAACAAACTAGTCGATTTCAACAGATTGATAATTTGGTTATTGTCTTTCTCTCTTGTTGGCGAAACCTTTGCTTGATGGGAATCACTGAGAGACTTGATCGATTATGAGTATGATCCAAAGGTGTGGATCTTCATGAAAGAATCAGGCAAGGAATCACTCTGAAACTGCTCTACTTAAAACTTTGATGCACTACATTACACGACAGACGCAGGCTTTGCATCAGCTATAACATGATACGAGCAGTCACTGTTAAAGGAGAAAATTTTTAACAGAGAAATCGAAAGGACCCGTCCACTCGTTTCAACTGCAGACTACTATGTATTTTACTAGTAACATCTCTTCTCACCACACCGAGAGAGAATTCCTGGAAACAGTAAAAGTTTATCTGAATCTACAACTGTAATTTTGCTCATGGTGTCAATCTACACATGCTCAGTGAGGAGTCAATTAATTCCTCAGTCACTGTTCAATTAGTCACTTGGCTATGTTTATCCAATAATTATTCTCTTCCAATCAGTTTCTCAAAACCTTCTCCTTTCCCTAAATTCATGGCTCTCAGTACTATAAACGGAGGACACCCATTAGGCTAAGGTCATTGAATTACGGAAACATGCTGCTAGCCTGGCCCCAGAGAGGATCTAATCAGGTTTTTTGTCCCTAAATGCCTCTTGGAGGGTCCCCAACCTCGCCCTCCAAGTAAATGCCAAAATCCCAAATTCTATTACTTGTCAACACCGAACCTATATTTCAATTAAATCGACATTGTTATCATCAACTTTCTTATCCAGCAATACTCTGGAAAAGACTGACTATCTGTCCCTCAAGTCCTATACAACTTTCTTATCCAGCAGTTCCGACTTGACGTGTAGCGTGTCTTCTGCTGTAATACTCAAATACGTTCAGAGGAAACATACAAAATGCAAAAAACCATACAACTTTTCTTATTTCTTCTCCACTGGTTGGTTTGGGGCTGCAAGTATCGACCTTTCTGCAGCATGAGCGCCTTCAGTTTATAAAAGAAAACAAAAGAAGGGAAAAAGAACAGGAGAAAAGATAAACGCTGTCCCCTACATCAAGCCCTGGACTTATGACCGGTGGCTTGTCCCTCCTCATTCTGCGGGGTTCTTTTTCCTATTCCCAATAAATGCTTGCTCTTGCTCAAGATTGACCGTGGATGATGTCTTTTGTCCTGCACATCCTGATTACAGTCCATGGAGTATTTCATATATTCCCACAAGGTACGTTTAAGATTCAGAAAGACCAACCAACCGATGTCCGGGCAAAAGAGATCATGATTTCGGGTTGATTCCTCTTTGAGGTTTGTTCTCCAATTCTGGCAAACAATATCAGCAGCAGTGCCACAAACACGGAAAAACAAAGGAAGAGGCAGCAAATTGAGCAGGGGATCTTGGGAAAGATGAAAGCATGCAAGTGAAATGGGTGAAAAAATAGAAGGTCTAGGAAATAGCGGGAGTAGGTGCTATTGAAAACGAAATGTGCTTTCAACAGCTGTTAGTCCTTCCTCTCTTTCACCGCACCATCACAGTGGATCAAGAAATAGATGCTAAATCTGTTCCTTTACTAGTGCTTTTTGTTGTTGGTGATGTCTTCTCTTCATCACCCTTCCCAGGATAGAGACAGACTTTTCCTCCAGATGTGTACAGTGCAGTCTCATTTTCTTCCATCGACAAAGCGATGACACATTTCAATATAGGACATACGTTCAGTTGTCACGAGAACTATATGGCAAAGGATGTAGTGTCGAGCTTGCATACTTGTAGGAGGACGGCAGATCTAAAGGTCAATTCTTTTGATGGAATCTATGAAGCAGGTGAAATAACTGAATAACTCAGGTCATTTTCTTTGTCCTCAGATGGGGATGAAACTTAACTAACAGCTCGAGTAGCTCATCACTGAAAGGAGAATGGGGGTGGAAGAGGAGCCGTATTGATGTACCTTGAAGTGTGCCACTATCTATTCTCAGAAACAATACAAACCTTGTAGTTTATAAGAGAATCGATTCACGTGAAGAATCAGTTCCATAATAGTCTCACAGCCTCAATAGATAGATGATACGTACTAAGAGAAACAGACAGAGGTAAACCTCCAACTTGGCACCCAGAAAAAAAAAAAAAAACATCAACATTGACCAACTCTAAAATACCAGTGATTTAACTTGCATTAATTTAAAGGGGGTGATATTAGTACTGCAAGATTAGGAGACCTTGAGAACCCAGTCAATTGTCTTTTTCTATCCTTTTTCACTTTACAAGTGGTAGGCTCTTTGTATTCATAATTGTAGATTCAAGAAGAGGCCAGCAGAGCAATACTCCCTGTTTCTCTTCCTTTTTATTGAAAATTAGTTTTTGTCCTTTTTTTTGGGGGGATATAGATATAGTAGCATCTCCTATTTTAGTTATGATTGTTTTCCTCTCTCTCTCTCTTTTGCATATATGATTTTAAAGTTTTGAATTTCTTTATTTTCATCATTTAGGATATTTTGATTTCCAAAAAGTGGTACCAAATGTGAACTTGATTACTGAGCAGAGCCGGAGTTATTTTAATCCAAGTCATGTTCCTGCAAATTTTCTTTTCTTATCTGCAATGAAGTGCATGCCCACTCAATGTCTCGATGATGTGTACAATCAATAAAAGAAAAGAATTGGTTTTTGTTTGCAGTTAAAATGATAAGCATGGAGGAAAGAAAAAGGAAAAGGACAAAACATGAACAGTCCTAAGAGAAGTGACTTCATATGCTCTTTGTTGGTCTTTGGATTCTGATCACGTTAGTTCCTCAGAGGCATCACATTCCCTTCCCCTCTAATAAACTCCGTCTTCCTCTTCTGGGTCTTCCCTGATCCTCTCATGAATGAGAGCTTCCTAGAGGAAAAACACAGCTCGTAAGGAAGGATGGATGATGCAGTTCAGCTCAAGCGCCAACTGATTACATTCACAGAACAGCTCTTTCGTGAGGTCTGAAATAGTTAAAATTGCTGCAGTATGTTGGTAGTTGTCCTGTCTTCTCTTTTCTTCTGGTCCCCCTCTTAATGTTCTTTCTCATTCTGTGTCTTGTTAGGGGTTTCTTGACGAGCAGTTCAATCAGCTTCAGCAGCTACAAGACGAGAACAACCCGAATTTCGTGGTGGAAGTTGTGTCACTCTTCTTCGAAGACTCCGAAAGGCTACTTGATGAGCTTGCTAAGGCTCTGTAGGATGTTCTCAATAGTCTTTCCCCATCTTACCTTATTTTTCTTACAAGAAGTACCATTTGTTTTCCTTTTTCCGGGTTAGCTGCGGGCTGAATTTATCGGTATCATGATGCAGAGATCAGCAAAATGTTGATTACAAGAAAGTTGATGCTCATGTTCACCAGCTCAAAGGCAGCAGCTCCAGGTATTTTGCTGGTTTTTCCGAAATTTTTCCCTCCATAAATTATTGGGATGAACACCTTCTATCTCCCTTTGGTTTCGAAAACTGTAACCTCAGTTTTTTCAGCTTTTCGGATATAGGTCTATGTATGACTATCGAAAACTTTGCAGCAACCGAACCAATTCCTTTGTCAAGCTTGTTGTTTTCTTGAAAGCCAACACGGAGAACTCGAAACTGATAAAACTCCTGCTCGGTATGCATTTAGTTCATTGTTACAAGCTACTAGGGGAACTGGTAAAACTTAGCTAGATTGCCAGTAGAGTTGAATCCCCGGAAAACAATTTCCGGCCTGCTGATAGCTAGATTGCCTCGCTGGTTTAAGAAGCACATTTCCATCTTGCATTTTATCTTCGTAAGGAAGAGTATTCATCTCATTTGTGATTGCAGCATCGGAGCACAGCGAGTTCAGAGAGTCTGCGTCATCTTCCGCAACTACTGCAATGAGAAAAATGTTCAAGGGTGAGTTTCTTCAATCGTCACACTATTTGGCCGGTCTGATCAATATCCCAATCGCTCATCAAATGGAGTCCTATCCACAGGTGCCTGAAATGTCTGCAAGTAGTAAAGAACGAGTACGCCCTTGTAAAGAACAAGCTCGAGACGCTTTTCAATGTGAGTTGACTTGAAACAACCCAAAACTTGTGCCTTAGAATGTTTCTGCAGAATATTGCTGATCATGAAGGCATCCCGACTTCACCTGACCCAAGTTTTGGTATTGTAGCTGGAGCAGCAGATTCTGGCAGCCGGTGGGCCACCTTCCATCTGAACATCAGGGGCAAAAAAGCTGATAACAAGAGATGGAAACAGATTTCCGATTTTTGATTTCAAGACAAGAAGTTTCTCCCCCTTCAGTTTTATCTTTCTTGCTTTATCCGTTGGATTTCTAGCCTACGTGGTGATGCCGGATCTGTCTTCGGCTTCTGAGCTTCTGATTGCATGATACCAATATTGTCAGCAACGGTATGCAATATGAATAATCCTTTTTCCATCTCTTTTTATAAGATGTGGATTGTGCGCAGCAGTTGTCACGTAGAGCTGCAAAACATCATCTGCATTCAGTCTATTCATGATTATTCTTCTCGCAAAAGTGCGACAGACGGCTCCTCCATTGCAGAAAAACGGTAGAAACCGGACAGAAAGTCCTCCAAACGCATGGTTTCCATGGAAGAGATGCATATATATGATCCATTCGATGATTAAAAAATCACAGCCCGAGATGAGGGGTAAACTCAAGCATTTCATCAGGGGATGCCAGATCAAAAGGTACACGAGAACAATACTGATCGATTCCCCGGGAAACCTAACAAGAAAAATGTCTGCTTGGCTAATGAACAGACAGATGATACAATTGGATCACCGACCATGTTGAAAGCTGTGCATACCTGTCAAAGAGCATATTTTAATGGAGTGAAGACAACTGGTAAGCATATGTACCTAGAAAACAAAAACAAGACCGCGAAATCCGACATTTCTTGGACCTCGAACTTAGTTTATGCAATGCTCCGATCATCTTCAATTCCGATCTCTAAATCCATTGAATGAGTACAATTCTATATAGTGGGTGTCAACTCCTGTCAGTTAAATTATTGAGTTAAAATCTCCATCAATCTCTAGTTCACTTCTTTATGATTTTTTCTACAGATCAATCTATATAATTCAAAACGGACGGTAAATCTAGACAAGGGGTAAAAGTATGCGATCAAAAGATTAGATTAAATAATACATTAAAGAATGGAATAACTTGGTGAAATTTCTCTTTGGGCAAAGTTCAAATCTATATGGGGTGGTGTGGATTGGTTTGAATACTTGTTTTCTGATCCGTCTCTGGTCTTTTCATTGTAAGGGGAGAAAAAATATATATAAAAGGGGATATTGCGGTCTCGGTGAAGATTCGTGAGAGAGATCCTACAGCTGTTGTGATAATCTTATCATATGCATTTATAAAGTCCATATGTAGGCTAAGAGGTCCAGAGCAGTCCTTTTAATTTCATTTTTTGGTTCACATATGAGCTTTTGGTTCAATTGTTTTTGTTCCCTGATCGAGCTTGACTCTTGGTCGGCCGCACATCGTATCATGGTATGAGTTCCACAGGTGCAAAAGTGAAGCAAGAAAGTGGTGGACAAATTCTACCAGAACGGAATCGTGAACCTGATATGGCAGTAGTTATTGTCTTGCAGTAAAGCTAATCCAAGGCATACCAGAAAAGCATTCATGGAGTTTGGCAAATCTCAAGAGAATGAATCACTGTTCTTGGGGCGGTGTTTGGCTCGTTATATTGTTACATTACAGTGCAAAGCTAAAGTATATGAAAAATTACTTCATTTTTACGGATTAAGTAAATTGTAATACGAGATTATGGTAAATTTTAGGCATGTCAGGAGGAGGGTGGGTAAGAATACAATATTATAACCATTAGAATTACAAAACTACTCATCATTTACGCCCTTCTTCTCAGACCTTCCCCTTTTCAATTTTTACTGTCTTCATCCCTTCACGCCTGCACTCCTCTTCCGTCTTCTTCTCCTCACCCATTGTACCTTCCTCTTCTTTTTTTTTTGTTGGGGTATTTCTGATACAAAGATTCACTGTTAATCATTTTATAAGCGTTGATCTCCAGCTTTCTCATTCCGACGAGGGTCACGCAGAATGCGAGCTGAGAAGAGGGAGCCCCTCCGGATTTTTTTTGGATTTTTCTTGGTTGATTTTGACTTGATCCGCGGATCTAAGACTCTGGCCTTTGCATTTATTGGGGGTGAAAAATCCTTTCTATTATCACTGGAGATGTAGCCTTACCCAAACAAAATGGAGATGGCCGAATGCTCTTACGAAGAAGAAGAACATTGAAGCAAGGGAGTGAGACTGGGGAGAGACGAGGCCGGGGGAGACGAAGGGTAAAAATGGGCTTACACGGTGGGTCCCACATGAAGGATTAGCCACCAATTTCTCGCTTAGGAAGATAATTGGGCCCAGAAATACTTGTAAAGCCCGCTAAACTTATACTCAACCACAATTTCGCAGCCGAATATGATAAGATAGTGGGTAAAGTGCACTCAACCAAACAGGGGCTTAATTAAAATACTGTGGTTTTTAGCGATTTTTACCACAGACATCGAAACCCAGAAAAAATGAGCAAATTAAATGCTGTCCACATTCGATGATCTACTGGCACTCAATTGTGAAATTCTATTCAGCATAACATAAAATGACCCGGCCCGGCCCATGTTCAGGGCAGCGCGTGCAAGGACGTCCATCTGGCGGGCGGCGTGAGCCTAATGCACGACGTCGTTTCACCACCCGAAGGCCGACAAAGAAACACCCCCCCACCCCACTTTCCCGCGAACACGAAAAATCAAAAGGCGGAAAGACGTGCCACGCTGGCGATCCGGGTGATCGCTCCACCCACCAATTACATCGAGATCCCTCGGCCTATATAATGGAAACCGCAGAACTTGATTTTTCAAAACGCATCAGTATTCGTCCCTCTTTCCCGTTAACCGAGGCAGTCCTTCCTGTCTCTCTCAGGTTCTGTAGGTTTCTGCTGTGGAGGGGGTCGATATCTCTGTCGAAGATGAGTTCCAATGAAGGAGGAGGAAAGGGTGGGAGGGGCAAGCCCAAGTTGTCAAAGTCGGTGTCGAGGTCGCAGAAGGCCGGGCTCCAGTTCCCCGTAGGGAGGATCGCTCGCTTTCTCAAGGCTGGAAAGTACGCCGAGCGTGTCGGCGCCGGGGCTCCCGTCTATCTCTCTGCCGTTCTTGAGTACCTCGCCGCGGAGGTATGCATGGTGCAATTTCTCATCGCGTGAAGTTTTGAGGGATCCTCTGCTATATAATTTCTTTAGCTTGGCTTTTCTCACTTTCCGTGGCGAATGATGCGGTGCTTTTTGAGCTCAGGTGTTGGAGCTTGCTGGGAACGCTGCGAGGGATAACAAGAAGAACAGGATTGTGCCCAGGCACATACAACTTGCAGTGAGGAACGACGAGGAGCTGAGCAAGCTTCTGGGTTCTGTGACTATCGCTAATGGGGGAGTCTTGCCCAACATTCACCAGACACTCCTGCCCAGTAAGACGAAAGGCAAGGGGGAGATCGGCTCTGCTTCTCAGGAGTTCTGAAGCTTTCGTTTTAACTTTTCTCTATAGCTTAGTGCTTGCCGTTCAAGATGTTGAATATCCTGTAAAGCCATCTAATTAGGCAGTTCATGTCAGCCTTCTGATCTTGTAAGCACTGATGCTATCCCAGAAAGGAAGTTTGGCCGTCTTTTATGTTCAATCAATTTGGTATATGAATACGGAGGGTTGTTGATTGATTCGTACACATGTTGTCTTAGTTTGGTTTCATTTTGAGGATAGTTAAAGTGGAACAAAGTCTGCCCAGATAAAAATCGCACAGTAACGGACCATTGAAAAGGATGCTTGTTTGTGGACATAATGATATGATGTTAGGTCACTTTGAAACCAATCTTCCGTTTAACAATCATTGAGGACCTTCCAGGTCTGATTTACTCCCTTTGAGCCGGTGCGAGCTCAGCTGCTAGTCTACTTTCTCAGTCCTGAGAACTGGACAAGCAGTAAGAAGTTGCTAATGTCAACGTTCACTGAATAAGTTAGCAAGTGTGAGATGGATTAGATATTGTTCGCACCTAGGCCTTGTTCCCAGGGATGGCATGCTCGATGGTCTCGATGCACGTGCTAATTGGCTTTCCCGATGCCATTGCCTCTGTTAATCTTAACCATGCTTCCCGGTGTTGGTGCAAGATGACGGCTGTGTTTGTCACAGACCACCTGGTGTGAAATTCTGCTTCATCTTCTGTCAGACCCAGCCATCTCATCACTCGGTCCAGCTGCAGGATTGTTGATCATCAAATTGGCACTTTATTATTGACCATGCAGTAACATCAGTTTAGAATGCAGCATCATCATTGTTACTGAGTACTCGAGAATCAACAACCTTGTCGACATCTGAATGTAATCCTTCTGAGCATCCGAATGAAAGATGCTCTGCCACTAAGCCTCCCAATATGACACATGAAAAGTTGTTAAATGTCTGCAGGTTTAGAAACGAAGCTCTCAGTTGCTGTGCTCATTTATTAGTTATCTTCCAACGATGAAAGGGTAAGAGTTTCTATACCTTGGAAGAAATATATCCTTTATCCCTCTGCATAGAACAGCAATACGACAATGAGAAAAGTTAACTATCAAATACGTCTATACTTAATTTGACATTCTAAAGAGATCCGTGGATGTTTCTAATGCATGACAGTTCTACTGAACACCAACAAACAGATACACATTAAGCTACTAGACACTGTCCTGGTAGTGAGTTGAAACCAGCGGAAGCTCATACTAAATTACAGTAGCTGGCATAAGCTAGGATGGAATGGGGCATCTCACATTGCCATTGTTTAATACTCTAACACGGGGAACCTGCATCCATTGAGAAAGGTATGAGCGATGTTAAGAGATGATCTATGAAAAACCAATCTGGAAACTGGACCCAGTGGCTGGTAATTAGTAGTGAAGCAAATGCAGGACGAATACCAAAAGATGGAGGACTATGACATCTTACTTCTCTAAGGAAATCAAAGCCGATAAAATTAACTTTTCCTCCTGCAATGTGATCCTGACCTGAAGTTCCTTTCTTTAATAGCTTGTACTCCTTTGGAAGAACCCCGAGCAAGTAACCGGCCAGAAAGTGTCCAGCTTCATGCTGCAGTTGGGAGATAAGAGAACTATAAAGTGCACATCAGAACGCAAAAGATGGTAGCTAATAGACTAGGAAAGTGTCTCCAGGAATGTGAACCAATTAACTCAGGGAAGGTCCCAAGCGGTTTCACTGTGGACAGTAAATACTAGATGTATTGGCTCTATTCAGTCACGGACTTCTCATGTAACTAGCCTCATTGAATAAAAAATCTCTCGGCTCTTTTCTTCAAAGTTTCGCTGATGATTAAGTGAGCCGGCAGCATCAGAACCAAATCGCCTTACTTGTGCAAACATGAAGTAATCTTCTTTGGAAAAATGTTCATCCCCCTCCTCAAGCACAATCTTTCTGGTCGGATCACCTGATGCCTGCAATAGAACTGCTTATCAATGATGGCTCCGGAATACCCATTTGATCAAAGGCTAACACTTCTGACATGTCAACTGGCATATTTGAACATGGGCATCTTTCATTTTCTGAATGACACGTAGAAAAAGGATGGAGGATCGTTAACAAACCAACAGATTTTCAGATACCTCATCTTCCGATGAGGAACACTGAATGCATCTTCGAATCGAATCCACAACTGAATCGACGAGCGGTTTAAGGTAGGATAGGTCTCTACCATCGAGCTTAAGATCATCCACTGTTAGCAGCCTCTTTGGCACCTGAACAAAGGTCGCCCGAGTTTACTAATTTCAATAGGCATAGAGATGGGGAAGGGGAAGCATAGAGTTGGGACCTGTACGGCTGCGCCAAAGCTGTGAAGGCCACCGGGCTTACCCTGCAGCTGCTTCGCCGTCGACAAGGCTCTTTTATAGTCACCTTTGCTGAGCTCTCTCTCCACTCTCAAAAGAGCTCGGCGGAGACGCTCAGCAGAACCCGAGCACCTGACCCCTGCCGGAGAAAGGTCTCTAGCGGTCGGGAAGCCCCGCCTCATATGGAAGCAGCTGGACGAGATAACTGGACGACGAGGACAAAGCATCTGGTCCCGGAGAGGATTGATGTCCTCAGCTCTTCCCGAAGAAAGAAAATCTTTTCCAGAAATTACAATTTAGCCCCTTATGTGGTCGAAACTACACTATGGCCCTGAAGTCTCCCGAAATGCTTCCTTTTGTGGCCGAGAGCTGTTTCGACGACGTCCGCTTAAGTGGTCTCAACTCAATGGCTCCTCACGTGCTCTGGTTCCCCCAGTTCCTGAAATGGCCTCTGTAGGTTACGTTGCAGGCTTATTGTATCGTTCTAGAGGGATAAGATTTCATAGCGTGAGAATTGTAGGTTCATCTTCATCCTCTGAAGTCGGTGTCTTTTCCCGGAAACAAGTATTGGACCAAGTGGATAAGGAGCTTCAGAAGGGAGATGAGAGGGCAGCGCTTGCCCTTGTCAAGGATTTGCAGGGAAAACCCGGCGGTTTCCGATGTTTCGGTGCCTCTCGGCAGGTCCGTGACTCTGTCCTTAGTTCCCCTGTAGGAACGTTTAAGATTGTCTCTTGGAAACGATTCCTCGTTAACGTTTTCTTTCAATCGACCCTTGAAGCTCGGGGAAACATAAATATTCTTAGGTGCTTCAGGACATACTTCGATTGCTTGTGGGTAGTCTTTGAATGTGAGCTTAATGATGTCGATGTCTTCTGATTATTTATACTTTCAGTCCACGCCGTTATTTGTCATGCTTTTGTCGGGTAACTGTATTATTATACTGTAAACGCATACTCATTTTTCTGTCTGAGATTGGAAGATTTATGAGTTCCCTCAACAGGTACCTCAGAGGCTGTACACCTTAGATGAGCTGAAGCTCAATGGGATCGAAACTGCTTCTCTCCTATCGCCAGTGGATGCGACTCTGGGTGCCATTGAAAGAAACCTTCAGCTTGCTGCTGTTGCAGGAGGAATATCTGCATGGAATGCCTTTGCTCTCTCCCCTCAGCAACTCCTGTTTATCTCTTTGGGGATATTATTCCTGTGGACATTTGACTCGGTAATTTAATCTTCTGTGACTATTCTCACAATGTATGCCATTTGATTCCAGATCATTTTAGCACTACAGCATACAATGCTTATATATGTTGAAGATTTTATGGTTCACAAGCATTTTGGTTCTTGTTTTAGCCTATACAATTACTTGTTTTTGTTTCTTCTTAAGTCAGGATGCTGTTTAATGGCGATTCTCACGGGATGCATGATTTCCATTGTCGCTGAATATATCTATCTAAATTCTTTATTTCAATTTACATCTTAAGATTAGGGTTCATCTAATTTTCTGGGTAGCACAGTGTTATTCGCCATATTGTTTTTGTTCTGATCGTCTGAGAATTTCCATTGTCAATCCCGATACTGTTTCTATAAAGTGGCCACAATTATTGAGAGATCAATCAGACATACTTAAATTCTGCTATGCACTGTGGTGTAGTGACCAATACATTCTCATTCTTGACATCCTTTTCCACCTTAATGTGGGATTGTTTGATCAACAGGTCTCATTCAACGGAGGAATTAGCAGCTTGGTTCTCGACACTATTGGCCATGCCTCCAGCAGCAAGTATCACAATAGGGTTATTCAGGTGAGACATCTCTCTCTTCCTAGGATTGCTCGACTCCCGTCAGAGTTGATATTGGTTTGCATCTACTATATGTTATGCCCTTTACAAATGTTCCCTGATCATAAGTACCTAGAGCTCCCTTCAGTTGTAAGGTTTATCTACTTATCTATGTTATCTTTGAGATCCTTCTCTCCAAGACATACATTGAACCCCTCCCATAGAGCTTAGTCCGGCTAGGTTGTACTCTCTGTACCACTTTCATGTTCAATGCAAGGCAAAATTGGACTTTTATCCTGCAGCATGAAGCTGGCCATTTCCTGATTGCCTACTTGCTGGGGATTCTCCCCAGGGGATATACAATCTCTAGTTTCGAAGCTTTGCAGAAGGAAGGCTCTCTCAACGTTCAAGCAGGAACTTCATTTGTGGATTTTGAGTTTCTAGAAGAGGTATGTCCATTCCCACTTTGTCAAGAAGTCTCTGTGCCATCTCTGATGGTTATAGAGTTCTATCGTGCAAATAAAGTTCATTGCCTCAAAGCAGTCTCCCTCTTCCTTGCAGGTCAATTCAGGAAAAGTGTCAGCCACGGTACATTTCGCTCTAAAAACGCAAAAATGCTCTACATTTGAGGCACTTTGCTCACAATTTGAGGGCTTAGAAACATGTCTTTGTTAGATGCTGAACAGATTCTCATGTATAGCGCTGGCGGGTGTGGCCACAGAATATCTCCTATATGGGTGTGCCGAGGGAGGTCTCGCTGATATAAACCAGGTTTACGTGCAACTGATATTCCATATCCAATTTCTTTCTTTTTTCTAATACCAGTGTTTGTGCGATCGTGCGAACATAGTTATAAGAAATGTCTGCAAACTGACATTACTGGTTTGAACTGAACTGCCAGTTGGATATGCTGCTCAGAAGCTTGGGATTCACCCAGAAGAAGGCGGACTCTCAGGTCAGGTGGTCAGTGCTCAACACGGTGCTGATTCTCCGGCGGCACGAGGGGGCTCAGGCTAAACTAGCAGAGGCAATGTCCGAGGGAAAATCTGTTGGGGCTTGCATTGATACTATAGAGAATGCCATTGATGAGACTGACATATAAGCGAGGGCTGTGACTTTGACTCTATGAGAACAATTCATTTGTAGCAGGATTGAGCGGTCGATCTATGCATTTATGTGAATTTAGGAACAAACATGGTTTGATGGATTGATGGACGAAAAGCTCGAGATATGATTTTAGTGAACTGAAGGTCGAAGTTGAGCTCAGCTCCCAGTGTACTCATGGACTATCTAATATAAAGAAGTGGACTTCCCTTCAGAGTACGAACAACTTCCTTCGGATTGGGCGCTTCCGGTTCGTAAAGGGGTGGGCATCTCACGATGAACCGTGAACGGATATTGAACCGGACCGAACCCAATGTTATTAAAGGCTTTCAAGGACCGGATCGGCCCATGCCAGCCCATTTTAACTTTTCATTCATTTGATTTTTGCTACTTATATTTTTCGACCGAGCATATTCTCATTCTCTTCTACTGGAGTGGCTCGCGGGTCCTCTCGGCTTGATCGATTCCGAGCTACGGCTGTTCCGCCAAGAGCTCCGCCGCTGCTGGCTCTCGTTGACCGCTGCACTCAAGCTCAGCTTCTTTCGCCTCTGCTGCTGCTTAGTTTTTGCTGGATTAAAGCGGTAAGGTTAGGCTCCAATTTTCACCCTAGGGTTCCGAGGTTAGGATATTCATGGCCTTATTAGGGAATTCTGTTGATTTTCAATTGTTTCCTGTTGTTCAAGCTGGAGCAAAATTCCTAGCTGCTTCTTTTCTCCCCAATTTAGTCAGGGCGATTGCCATGTCTTTCCCGCTTGTCCCATCATTGAGGTTGTGGTTTCCACCATGATCGAGGCTATAGACAAAGTGTCTGACCACTTCTTTTTTTTAATCTCAATTGATTGAGCTGTCTCAGCAGTTAACCGAAGGAAGGGACTGCTATAAAAATTGCCAAACATCATCCTTATCATCTCGAATGTCAGCCGTAATGCTCTCTAATGCCTTTATTGAACAGAAATGATCTATGCTGCGATCGACAACTTCTACCTGACTGACGATCAGTTGACGAACTCGCCTTCAAGAAAGGATGGCATTGACGAGGCAACTGAAACATCGCTCAGGATCTACGGATGTGACCTGATTCAGGAGAGTGGCATTTTGCTGAAACTGTATCCTCATTTGATATATAGTGTATTGGCCGTGGTTATATTTTTCTCCGTCAGTATCTCTTATTTTTAGACTCAGATAATAGTTTTGCTCATTTCCTTAATCTGAAATTCAGACCCCAAGCTGTGATGGCCACAGGCCAGGTCCTCTTTCACCGCTTCTACTGCAAAAAATCATTCACAAAATTCCATGTGAAGGTCAAATCCCTAGTTTCTTTTTTTGGTCATTTTGGGAAGAGCTGAAGAATCATGCACTTAGTCTGAAGTTGTATGCATGATGTCCCCTCACAGAAAGTTGCCGCAAGCTGTGTCTGGCTTGCTTCGAAGCTTGAGGAGAGCCCCAGAAAAGCTCGGCAAGTCCTCGTCGTTTTCCACAGAATGGAATGTAGGAGAGAGAACTTACCCATTGAGCATCTGGACATTGGCTCAAAGGTAAAGAAGCTTTTCTCTGTTAATACTGTTATGGAACTGATTTGCACATGCCTATCCAAAGTCCTTTATGTTCTTTTTGGCCCTTGTTGATTCTAATCTTCTATACCTTTTACCCTTAAGAAATATGCTGAGCTGAAAATGGAGCTGAGCAGAACTGAAAGACATATTCTGAAGGAAATGGGATTTATCTGTCATGTTGAGCATCCTCACAAATTTATATCAAACTACCTTGCCACCCTTGGAACTCCTCCAGAGTTGAGACAGGAAGCTTGGAATCTGGCGAATGATAGGTAATATTATTTTTGACAATATTTTTCTGCCTTTCTGGGTATATCGTAGTGTCTTTTTCAACCAGATAATAAGAAAATTGTCAACAGTTTTGGATTTAAAGATTTCCTTTATGATCTTGCAACTTGCTCTGTTTTTTTTTTGGACTAGCATGATGTTGTAACTTGCTATTCTACAATTTCTGGTTTGAGGGCAATGCTGTTTGAAGAATTATCCTTCTCATTTCCAAAGGTGGCAGTTTACAAAAACTATGTCTGAAGAAGGATAGCCCTACGGATTTACATATATTTTGTTAAGTGATACTGGTGCCAAATACAGGGAAAAGGCTTCATGTTGTTGTAACCATCAAACATTTTGAAGTCCCTCTATATGTTTTCCAAAGATCATACGATACTTTTCTGGTCTTTCTGTGGATACTGCACAAGCAGGAGCTTGACAATAGCCTCTTTTGAATCTAAAATTTTCAGTGCCAAAGATGACATGTTTGATATACTTTGTGGGGAGTCTTATTTCTGGAAGAAAGTTGAGCCAATAGTCCCAATGTAAAAGAAGAAAGTAGGACAAATATGTCCTAGATTTAAGTAGTACATATTGGCTTATACTTTATGGAATCATGATTTATAACCAAGAGAGGGAGGGTAGGCTTCCCTTGAGGGGGCAGAAAAAAGTCCTAACAGGATGTGGTTTCTTAGGATTAGTTTCTATTCTGGTGATAATAGTTGTGAGGCTTCTTAAGCTGTCAACTTATGGGTCAATATGTCATGATCTGACTATGACGAGATACCAGAACTATCATGAAAGTAGTTTAATATTTTTTGTATTTCAGCAGCATAGTTGATGTTTACTGCTATTTTTTATGTTTAGTTTTGTAATTTCTTTCTTCTACTCAGAACCTTATATGATATTTTGATGGTATGCATAGTCTATAACAGTATTTTTAGGTGTGAGATGCTATGAGAGATGCATGTTAAAGATTTGTGGAAATTTTTGTTTTCTATGTATTTGAAAATATTATAAACGTGAAAGTAGAGGATGTGTTGATTTAATTAACTAAGATACTCCTTGTACTTGTCAACTGGTGAGAGGAGTTCTTGTTGGGTGATTTCTCTTTGGTTTTGCTTAATCTTTTTCTAGGATAGCTGGTGAATTGATGTATGATAGTCTATTTTCTAGCATTATGTGGAATTGTTGGCTTGTCGCATTTTTCTTGTTTCTGTCTTTCTAATTGGTGTTCTTTTGTATTTCATGATATTAAAAACGCTGCTGGTGGATTAGTTTGCGTACTACTCTATGTGTTCGCTTCAAAAGTGAGGTTGTGGCCTGTGGAGTTGTATATGCAGCTGCTCGTAGGTTTCAGGTGCCACTTCCTGAGAACCCGCCATGGTGGAAGGCATTTGATGCAGAGAAATCTGGAATTGATGAAATATGCAGGGTTTTGGCTCACCTTTATAGCCTGCCAAAGGCAAAGTATATACCTGTATGCAAGGATGGAGAGTTCACCTTCTCTAACAAGTCATTGGATTCCCAATCCAAAGCAGTTGTGAAGGTAAAATCTGACAACTTTACATTTTTCCTAGGTCTATATTGGAAAATTTTCTTTTTGCTGTTTGCAGAATTTTGTCTCCACTAGACAATTCAAAAATAATTTTTCGGGCTTTTTATATCGAATAGGTGCACTTCCCTTGTTTTAGTCTTAGCTGTGAAACCAAGGAGAATGAAGGTGTCAAACTTGGAATATTTTAATTTTATGCAGGAGCTTCCATCAACTAGTCTGCAAGCTAACAATGGAACAGATGCTCCCGAGACCACTCCTCTGGCAGCGGATGTCAAATTAGGTGGATCCAAGGGTGAAAGTGGGAGATCAATAAGTAAAGAATCTAAAAAGAGCGACAATCAATTGAAAGGTATGGATGTGGAGGGACGACAAGCAAGAGAAGAACCTCCCCCCAAGTCTAAGCCTGACCATGTAACTGAAGCAACTGGAGGAAGGGGCAGGGAGCGAGAGGACAGGGATAGAGACCGTGAGCGTGACCGAGAACGAGAAAGGGAAAGAGGGAAGGCCCGAGATCGTGACAGGGCCAGAGATTCTGACAGGGAACGGGACCGAGAAGAGTCTGAGAGGGATAAGGTCAGAGACAGGAGTTATCGTGCAAAGGATCGAACAAAGGATTCAGGTCAGTTTGAAACCTCTGTTTTTGCTGGCTAATCTTGAAACTTCTTGATTTTTTTTTTCTAATTTTTTATTATCTCATATTGAAAATCTCATTGGTCTCGTAGCCGGATTCTCTAAACGTTTCCTGTTGAGACTATCCAAAAGATGGAGCCAATGATTATTGCCCTCTTAACTTCTGGATTCTTCAACCTGGAAGATCCCTTATCAGGGGCAATGCATCTATTGATTTCTTCACAGCATCCTACTGAATGTTTGATCTGTTGGGAGACTGAAATCCGATTTTAATCCATCAAACTGTTTAACTGGCTTTTATGTTTGAATTTCTTGAGTTACTTTGTGATGATAACCATCGGCGCTCACTTATCAAATTCTATGTTAGTCTCGTGACATGATGTGTTGGATTTCTTTGCCTGCAGGGCATTCTGATAGATCGAGGCGTCATTCTTCAAGAGGTAGGGATTCTATAATATTTCATGTATAGGTCGGTTTGTTTCGTTAACGTATAAATAATCTTCGAAATAACAGTTGAACTGGAATGATGATTTTTCAGATAGGGACTATCGAGGTTCATATTCGTCGAGGGAGGACAGGCACAGGCATCATTGATACTGATGGGTCCGCACTGGTTTCTAGTATTATCTCCTAGTGTTGCTATGTTGAGGCCTATCTATATGATCCTGCGAGGCGTTTAGGCCACGTGAAAAGTTTTCTGGATGTGAGTAGTGTCGTACCATGTAATGTCGACGTCTGGTACTACCGCAGACCCTCAAGGCTGGGCCCGAACTCTTAAGAGATGAGGCCCTGAAGTGCACTATACTTTTAAGGTATGGGCCGTATTGGGCATTAGTTTCTGCCTAGGATTGGGTCTAGATGCCAAAGCTGGGCCCGGATTCTAAGATAGCGGGCCTAGAATCGCTCTATATTTACGAGATAGGCTGTGCTTGAGCTCTTAGGAGGAGGCTAAGAATTGTACTTAATCTCTGAGGGACCAGATGTATTGGGCCATCGTTTGGGACTCAGACTGGGCCTCGATGCTCAATTGTGGGTCCAACTTGTAAGGTGTCGGCAAGATATGGGTTGTATTGTGCCTTTGTATTGGACTCAGATTGGGCTATGATCCCGATGATTAGCCCAGAAGTACTCTCTGCTCTTAAGACATGGGTAGTTTTGTTTTGTGCTTTCGTTTTGTATTCTACGAGGCCTGGATTCCCAATGCTGGGCCTAAACTCTTACAGACGTAGCCAGAAATTACACAAATTTTAAAATATGGGCTGTAACCTGACTTCAATTTGGACTAAAGGTCTGGGCCCAACATGTATGTAGTATTAGACCTCTGTCTTGGACTGGAACTGGGCCTCAACTAGCACAATTTGGGTCCAAGACAGGCGAGGACCTATTCCGTTCATTGTGCCAATAATTTGGACCCGTAGTGGGCCTGCATAAGGAAATAGGCCGAAACAGGTCTCAATGAAGCCCGCAAGTGCTCTCTGAGTGGGCCACACCGGGCCTATATTCTGGAAGAAAATGGGCCTGTAACTACAGTTTGGGCCGAACACTCACAAATTTATTAGATGGGCCTCCATGGCACATACTGGGCCTGCATTGCCATGTTGGACCCACACTCTTACAGTTGAGGTACCATAACGCTCCCTACTGGCATGATAAGAGCAGTACTGGGCATATGTTTTGAACTCACACGGTACCACCAAATTGGGCCCAAACTCTTAGGGAATGGGCTCTGAAGTCCTCTTCATTGGACCTCCCTTTTGGACTCAATACTGGGCCTGGATCTCTCCAGAATGCCAGATCTGACAAATGCTAAACCCAGTGGGGATCCAATAAACTGAAATGGCTAGGTGAGAAGGCATAACCAACGGGCAGCATGTTGAACCAATGTTAGGTCAACTTAGATTAAGCCCACTTGGAGGGACGGCACAGATATATGTAAGGTTCTACCATATCGGATCAAGCGCCCTTTTTTGAAACTGGCACTGAGATGGGCTTGAATCGTGGCCTATGCATTTTTTGGGCCGAAAATTGAGCCCAATCAGCTCACAATACAGGACCAAACGAAAGGCCTAGTACTAGCCACTCTTGAAATTATACTCCACAAAGTTATTAGAAGCCCGTCGCTCCAGCTTCAGTATCCAGGCAGCGTTCTTGGGCCAGGTCAGGTCTAATTGACTTTGCCTTAGCCCAAATCGGCTTCCGTTGAGCTCCGACCACTGTCACTTCCGTAAAACAGATACTACGAGTGAGACAACAGGCTGGTTTTTGAGCGAATACGATGATCGAAGAACAGAGTCCCGAGGAGTCAGCTCCTCCACATCTTTCTAAGGTGCCTCAAGAGAAAAAACCTTTCAGCGTCTTACCCAGGGCCGGCAAACGAGTAGCAGGATGAAACTGGCAGGGATGCAGGATCTGGATCCATGATCTGAAACCTTCTCACCAGACCATATTCTGCTTGCGGTGAACGTTAACATATTCTATCAACTGGCTTGATTTCTCTCCAGCTGAAATCCCTGTCAGACTCTCAGATAAGCCTCAGCAGATGAGACATTCACTCTTGTATTATAATCTGAAGACCTATAGGCAAGAAAATATTCCCGTCTATGATCAATGATCAAAAGAATGTCTGATAGTCCCGGTAGTTTGAGTAAACTGGTATTCGCATGCACACCTGGGCGGAAATCTACTAGTTGGACAAGTTCTGAGAGCATTTTTCACCTGAATGGAACAGAACGAATAACATCCTCCCAAAAGCTGATAGTGAAAAGTGAATTATGCAAGTCACAGAAGAAAAGGGAAGAAAGCGTTTCTAACCTGTTTAATGGTGACTTCTGTTTTGAACTTGTGTTTTGCTATAAAGTTCTCTGCCATTACCTTCTTAAAAATGCTCTCAGGAAGAGGGAAGCAATCAACATGAATTTTAAATATAACCTGAGATTTGGCATTCAATCAGACAGCAGCTTTGGCTTATACAGCATAAAGACAATAAGAATGAAACAAAAGCATGACCTGCTAGGGGAAGGACCCTTCAAAATCTTGAGGCTCAAGTTTCTTGCCTCCAGCTGAAGATGCCCTGTAGAGCCCATACATAAGCATGAGATGAAAGTCATATAAGAGTAGCTTCACACCAGGTCTGGCAACCCAAAGCCACATCTTTCTGGCTCCCAGGGACACCCATGACATGATAATTGAAACAATATAGCTTGGTCTCCATGCTGCACAAAAAGAACAGGGCCCCAATTTTTTCTTTCTTCTCCTTTGCCTTTTTCACTTGGATCTGTTCCACATTATCTAGCTTTTCTTCTTGGGATTTTACACTCGCCATTTGAGCTGCAACTTTGGTCATGCTTGTGCTTCTTGTATCTCCTCTTAATCTTCCAAAATTTTCCCTGCTTGTTTTGCATCTTTTTGCCGTCATTTCTGACATCCAAGGAAGGTTCCTAACCATTTCTGTCATTTCCTTGCAGTGACCTTTCCATCAGTCATGCCTCCCATTTGTGATTTGTCTTTGGAGGTTGGTTCTCTGGCAGTTTTTTTTGTGAATTCATGCCACTTTGATTCAGAGCAAGTGGCATGCCTTACAATTCGATACTATTTTCTTCTGAAATTTACTAGAAGTAGCTTTCCCCACTGCAGGATAAAAATGATCTCTTTGGCAAAGCTTTCTCCATAATTTTGCTCTGGCTTTCATTGAGTTTGGAGTTCTCTTTTGAGGAGCCCTAGCTTTAGCTTGAACTGAGGTTTCCACTGGCATAGCAGGTTCCTTCCCAGTCTCTAGCTCTGAAATCTGAAATTTAGTGGAGACTTGGACAGGTATTTCAGCTTCCTTCTTGTTCTCTTACTCCAGAAATTCTTGTTTTGTATTCTCAATTTTTACACCATTCCTTCTCCCATTGCTGTATTGATAACAGTAATGCTCCTTTGAACTTCTTAGCTATTTTCTTCTGAGCTTCCAGGGTAGCTTTCCATATTTGGGACGTGGCAAGCTCTTTGCAGCAGATTTCTTGACTATCTTCTCAATATTGCAGCCGTCCCTTCTGGAGGTGGGGAAATAATTTCCTCTGTCCTCTAATGGCATTTCAGCTTCATCCTTTGTCTCTTGCTCCATAATCTGCAACTTAACAGAAGCTTCTGCTGGTATTTCAGCTTCTTTCTTTTCCTCTTGCTTCTCAACCTGCAGCTCAGTGAAGACCTCACCAGCTTTTCATCCTCCATAAAATATGTAAACAACCTGCTTTGAAATCCAATCAAACGCCCAGGCATATTTTATTTCAGGCCTAACAGAATTGAATGTAAATATTCAAAAAGTTGAGGATGTTGGAAGCTGCAAGCGACACACTGGTTTAGTAGTTTCTATAAGGGAAGAACCCAAAACGTTGCAACAACAGGTTCAAGTCACCATGGAGCTATAGTACATGTCATTTTGCACCATCTTGCTGACAATTAATAAAATTACAAAAAGTGATGACAGAGATATAAATTTCCTTTATGAGAATGAATCATCTAAAAATTTCTGCAATCTCATCTAGTTCGGTGGCCTATGATGTGTGTGTGTGTGTGTGTGTTTTGAGTATTCCATAAAGAAATTTCATTAGTCGCTCATCACGAAGATGCATAAAATCATATACAAAGGGGTTTAATCTATACAAAAGCAAAAGCCTGAACATAAATCACTCATGACTACTTAACAATGAGAACCTCCTATACATTTGACTATACCAAAAATGTATATTGATATCCACCTCTCATAAATTTAAAGTCTTGTGTTTCTACCCCTTGAACATCCCAAATTCCATATCCCATATCATAGGGTGGCCTATGATACTAAAGTTGGTAAAAATAATTTCTCAAAAAATGAACTAGTCCACCTACACAAACACCATAAAACAGAGTTAAGTAGCAAAATGTGGGATCACACAAATAAGGAAGAGGCAATCAACCGCTCAGCAGATCCAGAATAATGCATCTCTTAGCCACCAAAAATAAGTGATTTCGTAATCCCTCTCTAAAACAGTGAATACTCCATCATTAAAAAATGAGCTTCAACTTGTTAGGTGAGGATTCTCAATCTCACAAAGATCCCCCAACATCCGGATTGTTTCAACCCAAGGCAGTTCAAATGGCTAGCTAGGCAACGTTGCTGATATCCACGTGTTACCAGGACAATTTCAATCTGGATCACAAGATCAATCCCATTTGACAAATCCCGGAAAAGTCTACCATTATTGTAACCTTCATTAACTGTTCTGATAGGAGCCTCTTAAAGTATGAAGCACAGCGTAATAGATAGACTAGTGTGATCTTTTAACCAAATAATTCCTGCCACCATTAGCATTTGAAGCATAGAGATATATTTCCAGTCATTTTCAATGGAAAAATTACTTTCTTCCATGCTTTTGTACAAGTTCACAAAATAGTCAGCACCCACTGCACTTATAAAAATTATAATCAAGTAAAGAGCTGCAAAGCAAGCACTCAATCCAGTAAGAAAATGACAAAATTTTAAGTTAAAGCAACATCGGCGTCCATTCAGCGACATTTAACGTCCTTGTTAGGTCAAGAACGGAAAAAGCAAGACACCTTAAACAAAAATGGAAGAATGAAAGAAACCGAATTGAGGAATGAAAAACCCTAATCTCCCGCTATATCCAGCAAACAAGATAACTCCATATGGCCGATTCCTCCCAGGTATTCAATGGAGAAGATCTTATCGATCAGACATCCAAAAAACGCCGGACATTTCTCAGCAATTTTACCAGATTCTAAGAATATAAAATTCAACCCAAAAAAAAAGGACACAGATATTCGCGGGGGATACGGATGCTTCAAGCAATGAGATGTACACGTACACGACTGTACAAGGGACAAGCAACCTGAGATAGCCGAGACGTCGACTGAATTCGACGAACGGAGAAGAAGACAGAGGATGAAACGCCGAAGATCACGGAGCAATCCAGCGAGAGAGAGAGAGTACCCACCGGGTGGGCATACAACGTCGATTCAGTCGACGTCACTTCTCTAGTCTCCACGTGCGCCACCTTTGCTATCTTCGCCATCTATATTGTATTTCTCCATCTTTTTATCCTTTATCTATTTTTATTTTCATTTTAATCCCCATACCCTCCGTTTAATTCCTTCGATTTCTTTCTAGTCCCTTAAGTTTGATCGCTTTTATATTTTCATCCTTCTATCCTTCTGATCAATTCGAGTATGGCGACTTACATCCTATTCATTTTCATCCCTATGGACCAATCTGTAAATAGATAAGGCTAATAAGCTAATAAGAATAGAAGTTACACTTAATCTTAGCTAAAAGGCCAAGAAAGATGTTATTAGTTATCTCGTTCATACCTCAAAATTTTAATACCAACTTTTTTATGATTATTCTGTTATGTCTCAGTTTTAAGTTTTATAAATTTATAAGATGTTTTTTTAAAATTTTTTTTGACCACCTATTCATCCTACATTTCACTTTTTTTTTTCGACAGAATGAAACATTGACAAGGGAGCCAACAGCAGGTAGGTTTTGAAAATACTCTTGGTAACAAGTAAATTCTCACAAGGATATGAGGGTACGGGACGGTTTCACCTCTGTATTTATGGAGAGAGCCGAGTTGATCCAGGTTGATCTTTGCAAATGCTTGAAGTTGAACTCGACCTGCAACCAGGAATAGATGACGGCCATTTTGACCCGGAGTCACCCCCACCTGTTGGCTAATAAATAATGATTATTAAAGAAGAAGAAGAAGTGGAGAGTCAAAGAAGAAGAAGAAGATCCCTTCAGGGTATTTACCTCCGCATTTACAGAGAAAGAGCCCGGATTAATCACGGCAACTGACCTGCAATCATGGTACGATTCTCGGGAGTGGATGATGGCACAATCCGTCGGAGCAGATTGTGTGCAGTTGCTGCATCATTGGTGGGTTGCTATATTATCAACCTTGCCTCTCCATTTATTCAATCCTTGTTACCCCTGAGCTAAATTATCAAGCAACAGAAGTTTGATATGAGCTATTTTTCCTTCGTTAGATGGATGAGCGTCGAAAATATATAAGAATAGCATAGGTCAATTGATCTTTCTAGAATATAAGTCGAAATCCCTGCGAGTGGAGAAAGGCTCCAAAGACAGTTGACATTAGCGAAACATCAGAGTGATTGGGCTTATAGCAAACATTACAACAGAATAAGTTGATGCATGACTGCACAAGATCAATCAGAGTATTGAACATGCAAATTATCCCAGTCAGTTGCATTTTACACAGAATAGGAGATCAGAGAAAGCATCCCTTGAAGACATGAACAATGGACACAAGGAGACAGCAAAGGGAAAATGCCCCCATGTACTATTTACTCTGGCATCATCATAAATTTTAGTTTGTTACACAAATTCTCAAGACATCTATCATAGTAATCCTCGGAACCAACAGCAATCATAAGGGCACAACAGTCGTAAAGCATCATACTATAGAGTCCTGTTTTGTTAGTCACAATTATTTAGAAAAGGATGTGAGGATACAAAAGCTAATCATGGCAGCAGCTGCAGGCAAAGATTTCCGCAGGTCCACATTCAACTGCAAGAGCCTTCCCTTTTCCAGTTCCTTTTTTTCCACATAAAAATAAGCCTCACAGTTTTAAGAACTTTATCAGATGTAAACATATATACATGGACAGTGGAAGAAGATTGGAACTTGGGAAACAAACCATGAGAAGATTATTGACAACATGTAGCTTATAATGTATCGATATAAGGAAAAATCAGTGCTCCAAAGCTTATCTAGGATGTAACAGCTTAATACACTGGACCGTCCCATAGCATTGTAAGAATAGAAAGTAGAAGCTGATTCATGTATGCAATTCTATCGCCTACTGGAGACCTCTGCAGAAACAAAAACCTATGAAGTAAGGAGAAACAAGAGTAGACTTAGTTGCTTACAAGCAGGAAGGTGTGATATATCTGCAGAAACTGCACAAGTGATCCCCAAGTTTGAAAGGGCTCCCCTTATAATTCCACATGGAAAATACAGATGCATGCTCATTGCTTGCAATGCCTTGTCCTCACCATCTTGTGATAAAACCACCGTTTCAAGTGATGACTCAATTGTCATGCATGAGAGCCAGCAGAAGCGATTATCTTGCAAAACAAAGGTACCCTGTAATACAAGGCACGATGATAAAAACATAAAAACCTATTTCTCATGCAAAGTAAATCGTACACATTTTCCAAATTCTTTCATCAGAAAATATCCAAGATTTATATACTCTATGGTTGGTCTTCAGATTGTCATCTGCTTCTTGAAAATCTTTGACCAGAAGTCCTTGCATATGAACTTGATTGCTTCTAAGTGATCACTGAACCGAGGATGTTCCATAGTATACCTAACGCAAGAACCAACATTTAGTGGATTAAATCCTCAATGACTGCATTAGCCAGTGACGTCAAGACGTTTAGGTACACAAATCACTTCAAGGAATTCAGCGCAAATTCCCAATATTCGATCAAGGAACGATCGCCATGATAATAAAGCCCAACTTTCATAGACAAATGAAAATCACTATGCATCTAGCTATATCTAGAATCTTATCACGTTCAGTACATTTCCGACCGCTGAACCCTTTATTTAAGAGGATCGAGCGTTGCAACACTAGAAGATAGGAGAAGAAATAGGCAATTAACTTGCTTTAAAATCAAAATTCGAGATCCCTAAAAATGGAAAAAAAGGGGATAATCAGTTCGTGCTGAGCACTGATCATCACTCGAAGCCACGAGTAATTCAGAAGCTTAGCAATGATCAGCACTCGCTATGGATCTATATTGTACAAGATATGCAGTACTGAATGATACGAGAACTGCATTGGCAGTTGTTCATGAAACTAAAGATCAGAGAAACAAATAGACGCATGATAAACAGAAGAGGAGGTACCTCTCGGAGAGCTGGTGGCCAACCTGATATCTGATCGCCTCGATTCTCCGGGTGGCAAGGTCCGGCTTGTCGGCGTAGAACCGATTACAGTATGACGAAACCATCTCGATAAGAAGGCTATCCACACAGCTCTCTGACCCCTCCCTTCCCATCGTCTTCGTCTCTTTAACTCGCTCGCTCAATCGGAGAAGATGAGGGTTTAGTTATGCCGTAGCCAATGCAGACTCAGACAATCGTGTGACGAGATCCCTCCTGAGCATGAAGTGGCATGCGTATAATTCTCGTCTTGGAAACGGAATGGGCAATATCAGAAATGGAGGCGACGTCGTCGTTTTCCGGTGGGCCGCAGATACCGGAATGGGCTCCGCTGTGAGGCGATTAAACGGGCCTAGTTCGGGCTTTGCATTGGCTGATTATGGGCCTGGCCCCTTTCTTCCTTAACCCTGCGGGTGGCGCTAGTTTGTATCAATATTACCAGTCTCTTGACCTGCATTGGAGCTACAAGTATCTCCTTGGATTCAATTTGCACCATAAATTTTTTCCTTTGTATCAAATTAACCCCTCAATCAGTCAATCTAATGAATCTACTTATTAGGCACTTATCCATTTCCATCTAACAAGGCCCACATGGTTATAATGGGGTTCTCTTACTATTGTAATGGCCATATGATATAGTTTCATTAGCGGCTGGTGCCCTCCTCCCGATGCACCTCATGTACTATGCTTTTTGGGCACTCGGACTTTGAGTCACTGTCAAGGGAAACCCTCCTCTGCCAGTGAAGAAATCGAGCAACAAGTGTGGAGTCTCTTCATTTGCTCTCATAGGACCCTCCTCAACTCGATATTCCTTTACACGTCACTGGGCTGAGTGATCCCTGTGGTCACCTACTCAATATCCAGGCTCTAGATGTCATATCACCCATCAAGACAGTGAACCTAAGCAGGGACTAGGCAACTGACGTATCCATGATCAAGAAGCTTCTAGAGGAGGGCGACCTTGCCATATGCCTTGAGGGGACCACTTGCCGGGAGCCATTCCTCCTGAGGTTCTTAGCCTTGTTTGCATAATTGACTGACCAGTTGCTGCCGATGGCTATGGTGAACCACATGAGCATGTTCCATGGAACAACTGCCCGGGGTTGGAAGGGGATGGACCCGTTTTACTTCTTCATGAATCCTTGCCCGGCCTATGAGATGACTTTCTTGAACAAGTTGCCCCTAGAGCTAACCTGCAGCTTTGGCAAAACTAGCCACGAGGTGGCAAACTATATACAGTGAACAACCATGACGACTTTGTCCTATGAGTGCACCAACTTCATTAGGAAGGACAAATGCAGAGCTCTTGTTGGGAATGATGGGACAATTGCTAAAAAACCGAAGCTCCGAGCAAACAAAGTGATGAGACGCTAAAATAATTCACTCTAAACTGGGACGCCATTAATGATCAAAGTAACCAAAGTTACAACTAATGAACTTTGTTATAGTCTCAGCTTCAATGTACTGATTGTAATGCAAAAAACTGGAATAAAAGATCAAATTCTCCTAGAACAATTATTTTTGCAAAAGTTTGCAGTTTATTATAAATGTGTCAGTTCCTTAGCCAAATAAATATGAACAATAGAAACCATTCATACTTTGCCTAAACGGTGTTAGTAGCATCATTAATAGATCTGGTAGAGTTGCCTTCGATGGGGAGTTCCCTCTCTGAAGTGTATGCAACCATAGTCTTCACTATTTGGCAAAACCTCCCTCTGTAGGTGGGAAACTTTGATACATCCCTTGTAATTCTAATCATCCTACCAATGGACATACAAAATATTAGTATGAGAATCTCTAAAACCTGATTGTGTGATAAATTTTCAGATTTAGGCAAGAGCCAATACACAAATATACAAAATGAAACTTTTGGTATACCTTGTACTGATGCCTTGTATTTGAGCAGCTCTTAGATTATCTAATGGTTTCAATTGACCACCATCATCCCAGTTTCCGTTCATGTGCTCAAGATTACTTCCGAAGATAACCAACTTCTCCAAGAATCTCTCTTCATTCTCCTCCAATCTCACGACCCTTATTTGTTCCTTCAAAACTAGTATGGGGTTGAAGGACCAATCCAACAGCTTATCATTCTTTGGTCGATTAAGGTAGGTTACTTCAGTGTTATCACGCATCAAAAGACAGTTTGATCCTGCTTTGATCGAGTGCAGGAGAGTATGCAAGAGTGATGCATAGGGGATCCCAATGCCAACAATACTAGAAGCTTCATTATTATTCTTTGCCCTAAGCCACTCATGAGGATGGCTTGGCCTTATTATACCCGAGTCTACTAATTGCTTTCCTTTCATCGCATAGGACTTCATCATGTTCTCCCAAATCTGTTGAAACAATTACTCAGTTTAATAATATTATCTATAGTAAAAATGGAAGTGCATAATCAGAGAGTTAACATCAAAGTTTGTCTCTATGTAATGACTGACTTAAAAAAGGGAAAACTGAAGCAGACTTACTTGGACCATTTTCACTTCTTGTATTACTTCCTTCACCGATCTTTAATGTGCCAAGCGTGGCACGAGCACTGCAGGTACTTCCGCTGTAGGAGTAGCATTCATTTTCCTTTCTACACTGCTATTATGACTAATCCCACCAAGCGAATATTCATCTGATTGAAAAGCCATCCTCTTCCTATAATGAAGCTTGACAATATTGTTATACATCACTCTTGATCCTTTAACAATCTTGAAAAAAAGAGCGCAAGATATACAATTACTCTAGAATAGAAAATATTACTGGGAAGTATGGTCGCCTACTGAAGATAGAGGCGATCATTTGTGTACTCATCAAACTTTGCAACCATTGAAATGACATAAGCTACACCACTCTAGAAAGACCTCTTTGTCTCCATATGAAATGGTCAAATTTTATATAAAGGTCATGTACAGTTTATGATATACAACCATTTCTCAATATTTGTCATGTTATTATACCCAATAAACCATAACTAAGCCATAAAGTCCAACAAAGAAGCTCGAGAAGATAGCCCCTAATATGCTCACAATGACAATAATAGGCCACAAGAAAATCGCAAGTCCTACAATGGGGATGCATGCTGTCTTGAGGAAGAGGCCATCTCAACTTATGAAGTAGTGTATCAGACGGAACCATCCCTTGAATAACATGTACAAACTCTTGACCATCACTATAAGTGTGTAAAGCGGAACATCCACTATTAGCCCCATCAATGCAATGAGGATGCAAGCTAGCATGTAGTGCAATCTTCTAGAAAAGTACAAGAAAAATCATGGGTTTGTAAGACATGAGTACACAAAATGAAAACTCGTTGTCTTCTTAGCACAACCTTGTTCTTCTGTTTTTGACTGTTGTTGAGAAGGGAAAAGCTGTTGGACTTGACACCCTATGTTTGCATGGTGCAAACCTGATAGTATGCATCTCATGTGAAGTGGATGATGTGTGCAGTTCCTCTAGAAAAGCTAGATAAGAATGGTAGCACAAGTTTGCAAAATCTCTCACCATAATCCAGCTTCCTTGGATCGCTCCCCACGTTCCATCCTACTTGGTTGAAGGAGATTATGAACCAGAAGGATGAAAAGCATTTAGATCATAAATGTTAGGGGCTATCAACATGACAATATTAACCAAATTTATGCATAACCAATGTACCATGATGCAGTGGATGAACTTCTTTGACTGCTTGTTGTTTTGGAAGGCCTCGAAAGTTAAGATCCAGGGAGAGAAAAATCCATAGCCAACTCCCACAAGGAAACTCCCTACTATGCTGAGAGCTAAATAAATATCAAATAGATCGGGAAAAGCAAATAAAAGAGCCGCTTTAAGTGGTGCATTGAATTTGTTAGCCCTGCGATTGATTTCAGAGATTTCTCGATATCACTGTAAATGAAGAATCTCAAAACTCACTCTACAATCAAAGTGGAGACATAAAGGATAAGGTTGCAATCAACATATAATTCACATACTTTATGATAGTGCAACATGTCCAGGCTATGTGCGTAAGGAACATGCCCAATATCACCCCAATGTTTCCGGCGATTAGAATTAGACCGGCAACGGGACCCACCAAGAGACCTGCAAGAGATTCCATGAAGAAATCTAGTGCTTATGAATTTTAATGATCACTTGTCAAGCCCTAAACCTTGAAGAAAGAATAAAGTGCTTATGGATGATCAAATAAATCAAAAAAATGAAAACCTTTGATAAAACCCAGATAGAAAGCACAACAAAACAAGAGCACCACATATAAGATCCTTGACAAGCAATGGAGAGTTACCGATATATCCATAATACAAATTGCTAGGAAGATTTGGCATACAACAGATTAACATCTTCCCCTAAAAAGGGGAAGAGGGTTTGTTTGATGCCAACAAAGAACACAAACCGTGTTCCCTCCTAGTAAGGATCCATCATATTACAACCAACTTTGGTGGAGAGAAGAGGTCTACGTCTGTTCAGACAAAGGAGATGAGTGAAGGGATTAGATCTGAGATCTTGTAGATATATATTCACTGCCATTTTTTTAGGAACTAGGATGGAATTCTTCAAAGGAACGCTAATGTGTGTTTGCTTTATGTATGTCCCTAAGAGTAAAAAAAAACTGAAGATCTCAATCACATGGTACTGTTGATTAGAGAAATCAATTGACTTATTTCATTACTTCAAGGTGGTTCTATTCTCGCTGTTCTTAAGAGTTCTATAAAGAATGCTCATTTTTCTTGGGCAATTCTTCATTTGAGAGGCGATAGGTTTCCATTTCTTTCGTGATATGACGTTAATGTAATTCCCGCATGTTTCCTATATGCTTCACATCCAAGCGGTTGGCTTGTTATTGGCTCCATATTACCCATTGTCTGATTGAATCGGGCCGGACCACTGTTGCCGCATCCTTTCTAGTAAACCGAATTGTTGTCCAACTTATGTGACCTCAAACCCCGCTCACACACCTAGCCCTTCAACCGTGCTGGCCCAGAGTTGAGCTGGTCTCAGCATCCTAGCGGATTCAACCATCGTTTCCACTCCCATGTCCAATGTATAGAACTCATTGCGTTTGCAATGTGAACGCAAATACATGAAAAAGAAAAAGTTAAAGAACCACTTTCCCATTGAAAGCCATCCGAAGCACAGAGGGAGGGTAGGGCAGGCGGACGACAGAGCAAAATCTGGCAGGCCATGTGTCTACCTCCAGCTGTGGGGCTCTTTTCCATTGAACAAATGGTCCTATTACATAATAACAAAGTAAGAAATCACTGAGAATATCATTCTAATTAGTCACAACTATGACAACTCATTAAATCAATTTGATTGGTAAGAATATATCTTCCTGCATTCTGTCTCCCTGAGCTATATTAATGGATCAATTGAATATATATTGTAGAAAGTTGTCTGATTTTTAAATAAAAAATGAGGAAAAAAGATTAGCATGCCGCGTTGTGATGTGAGCGAGGTTTACTCCCTTCCATTATCACATAAATAGAAAAGTACTGATTGACTGCCTCGGCGCAATCCCTTTGTGTTTGCACGTTCCCTTCTCGATAAAGGTTTTGCCTTTTTCTCTGTCTTTGAAGACAAGGTCTCCCTCTCTCTCCCTATCCCATCCTCATCAAATATGTCTGGAAGGGTCGGTCATATGTGACTCCCACATTTCCTTGAAAGAGAGAGACAGAGAGAAAGAGGGAGGGGCCGAGCTTGAAGCGCCGGTAAGGTCAATACCGACGCCATGATGCTGCAGAGAGCAGCGAGCAATGCCTATTCCTGGTGGTGGGCCAGTCATATCAGGACTAAGCAATCAAAATGGCTCGAGCAGAACCTTCAAGGTATGGATGACCAATGATTTGATGCATTGTGACATTGGACCGGGATTTCTTTGGGATGATAACTAGCTTTCCCTTGATCTCTTTGATATTGATGCTGATAAAATCGCAGTCTCCAAAAATGGATTCGATGTTAATATGCTTGGAAGCTCAGGTATTAATATGTTGAACGGCAGATTTGTCTAAAATTGTTTAATGTCGTTTATCACAATAACGGCCGCTCCTTTTTGGTTCTAACATATTTGTGAAAGATTAGAACATTGCCAAAAGTGAAAATAACATGACAAAAATCTGGTGTTTAACATTCCAGGCTTCACCTGTCAATTAGATATTCGATGGTTAGTTTTATGGTTCCAGTAAATATTGATGGTTTGATCTCCGAATCCGGCGGCAGATTTCGAGGAAAAGGTGGCAAACACGCTAAAGCTCATAGAAGAAGATGGAGACTCCTTTGCTAAGAGGGCAGAGATGTACTATAAGAAGAGGCCTGAGCTCATAAACTTTGTTGAGGAGTCATACCGAGCTTACCGGGCCCTAGCGGAGCGGTATGATCACATCTCTACCGAACTCCAAAATGCTAACAACACGATTGCCTCGGTCTTCCCCGATCAGATCCAGTTTCAGATGGATGAGGATGATGAAGACATTCCCAGGAGGCCCCCAGAGATCCCGAAGCTAAACATCCCCAAGGTCCCAAAGGCTCCTATCAAGGACCTCAAGAGCATCCTGTCTTCTGGAGCGAAGAAGCTGCAACCCAAGAAGGCCAAGAAGACATCAAATGCTCATGTAGTTCCACAGTCTGGCCTGACAAAACTTGAGGCGCTTGAGAGGATTGACAAGCTCCACAAGGACATCCTAGCCCTGCAGACCGTGAAGGAATTTGTGAAGAGCTCGTATGAGGGTGGGCTTGCTAGGTATTGGGAGGTTGAGGAGCAGATCAATGGCCTGCAAGAGGAGGTCTCGACTCTGCAAGAAGAGTTTGGGGAGGGGATTGCCATCGAGGATGATGATGCTCGGAGCCTGATGGCTGCAGCAGCACTAAAATCATGCCAGGAGACATTGGTAGATTTAGGGGAGAAGCACAGGAGGTCAATTGAGGAGGCAAAAAGGGAGCGGGAGAGAATCAAGGATGCATTGCAGAAGTTCAAGTCTCTGAGGGAAGAGCTTGCCCCCAATCATCAATTGGGAAAAGAGGACCAACAATGCTCCAATAACGTTGATATGTCATTTGAGGAGTTGGATGATGTGGAGCAGGAAAAGGAGCTGAAGGCATTGGAGGAGAAGATTAAGGAACATTTCCAGGTAGGGCTTAAGGCATCTGTTACTGTGACAGAGATGGCCGAGAAGATTGATGAGCTTGTTAGCAAGGTCATCAGCCTGGAAACAGCAGTCTCATCTCAGATAGCTCTTATAGAAAGGCTTAGGGCGGAGACAGACAACCTTCAGTCTCAGAATCAGATCCTTGAGAATGATAAGGCAATTCTCATCAATAGCTCGGAGAGCATGGAGACAAGAGTGAGGGAGATGGAGAAGAGGCTGCGTGATGTTCGAGATCTAAATGCTTGTATCAAGGCCCAGAACAGCAACCTCCAAACTCACTTCACTGAAGCTGACTGCAACCTCGAGCATCTCTCTAAGAAAGTGCATTTTGTTAAACCTGATGATGAGCAGGAGGCTGCCTCGCTGCCTAAGGAAACAGAACCGTTAATGGAACATAAATCAGAAAGTTCAATTGAGGAACCTGCAGTTCTCTGGGAGACGAGAGTCTTGGGTCCAGAGCAAAAGAAAGAATCTGCTGAACAAAGAGAAGCTCCACGTTCCAGCGTTGATTCTGTAAGTGTCATTGATGTTAAGACACAAGTAAGTGAAGATGCGTTTAATCCCGATGTGACTTGCAAGAAGATGAATTCCTCTCCTTCCCATCTGAAGGGCGAGCCAGATGACCTCAGTGAAAAGTCTATTAAGCTGCAACCAGAGTATGAAGTCGAGGAAAAGAGTCTGTCCCATACATTTGAAAGTTCCTCTCAGTCAGTAGCACCAAAACAGAATATAGATCCTGAAGAGCCAAACTGGCAGGAAATGTTTATGAAAGGGCTAGAGAATCGGGAGAGGACTCTGCTCACAGAGTACACCACAACTCTCAGAAACTACAAGGAAGTCAAGAGGCTGCTGCTTGAGGTGGAGAAAAGGAATCAGGACGGGGTGTCTGACCACACAGCCATGCAGCTGAGAGAACTAAGGAGTGCCAATGCCTCAAAAGATGAAGAAATTCGAGCATTGCATGAGAAGCTAAGACTTCTGCAGGCAGTTGTATCTGAGGGCAAGGATTCAAAGGACAAAAACATTTTGAGTGGTCAACGAGAAACCTCCAAAGCCCCAGAGATAAAGGGAGTAGATATGGCAAATATTGAAGTGATTCTCGTTGAACAGGCTCGCCCGACTTCGGAGATCGAGGAGAAACTGAGAGTGGACATTGATCAGGTGCTGGAGGAGAACTTGGACTTCTGGCTTCGTTTCAGTGCCACATTGCATCAAATACAAAAGTACGAGACTGCAGTTGAGGATCTGAGGGCTGAACTACAGAAGTTGGAGGACAAACGGAAGGAGGAGGGGAGTCACTCTAGGGCATTCTCCATCAATTCTGACATAAAGCCAATATACAAGCACTTGACTGAAATACAGATCGAGCTCAATGGTTGGATGGACAAGTGCGTCCTCTTAAAGGATGAGCAGCAGAAGCGGTTCTCCTCAATCTGCCACATTCAGGAGGAGATCACAAAGGCACTGAAAATGAGTGCTGAGGACGAGGACTTCAAGTTCACGAGCTACCAGGCCGCAAAGCTCCAGGGAGAGGCCCTCAACATGAAGCAGGAAAACAAGAAGGTTGCTGAGGAGCTCCAGGCTGGGATGGACCACATAGCAGTCCTCCAGCTTGAGGTCAAGAAGACACTTGCGAGGCTAAATGAGGAGTTTGGGCTTGCGGTGCCGAATTCTCAGAATCCTCAGCTGAGCTCAGTGAGTCGGAATAGAATCCCCTTGAGGTCATTTATCTTTGGCGTCAAGCAAAAGAAGCACAGGTCCTCATTCTTCACCTGCATGACCCCAGTGATGCATAGGAAGTACAATGGCTTAAGAGCAGCATTCTGAATGTAAATCTTGCTACTACGAGGCTTAAATTTTTTTAGCCACGATGTTTTCTTTCATGATTCTTTCCTTCCCTTTGTTTTCCTTTGGGTAGATTGTTGTTCGACATTTCCAGCACAATTTATTTTGACCAATGTCTTTCTTATTCATCTTGGTCAGAAGACAGAAAAGGAATCTTTTACATCCTTTGTCCACAGTGGTTAACATTTCATCGATGCATTCATTGCTTTGTTGTGAGATCAAGGATTTCTAAGGTTAGAACCAGCAGGAAAAAAAAAAAAAATCTTTCCTTCCTAGCACAAAGATTGTGAGATAGAATTATCCTTCAGATCTCCTTTAAATGATACTTTTGACTTCAAGTGAGCCGAAAGGTTGATCAGAAGATATGGCAAGGTGATACTTTTCACCGGAATCATGTTCTCATTTCTTCAGAAGCCCAGGCTGCCTTCGTTCAAAATGTCCGGTTTTATCTGATAAAGGGCCGCCGGATTATTTCCAGTTGAATGCAAGGTAGAGCAGGTGAGCCTCTTCTACGCCTTTTTTCTTGATTTGTTTGATTCATCTTTACATAAAAGACATGCTGATTCTCTTTATACTATTCCAATTTCATAGTAAAATTTTCAATTTTAGGTGAAAAGAAAATTGAACTAGAATTCGATCACTGCATGAAGTCATGAGGGAAAATAGCATCTTCTCCTTAACTATTAATTTAACAAAAGTAAGAACTCATTCAAATGTAATTAGAGTTACTTGCAGCACTGAACTGAATTTCCTTTTTCTGTGTACAAGTTTTCCCTTCCATCAGGAAGAGGCCATAACCATGCCGATCAAATTACTCGAGACGCTTTTTATTCAGCAAATGAAACCTCTGATGCCACCTTTGCTCCCCTTCCTCTTGCTATGTAAAGTCCAACGTGATGCATTAGGTCCTAAGGGAATATGAAATAGATCGAAGATCAGAAAGTGGACAAGGCAGGATAAGGAATTGCAACAGGAACATATACCTGAACAGCAGCAGAAGAGGTAAGATAATGGCATTTCCGTACCATATTAAGGGATACGTGTGTCAGGCTAAGGAATCGATAGACAAAAGATGCGCAAAACATGTATTGAGTAATAGATCTTAGAAAACAAATAAATATGGTGATGGATTGGTTATTAAGAAATTAAGGTGTAGGAATACCCATTCGCTCATTAACTACTCTTAAACAAAGTTCATGACCAATGAAGGATACAGATCCCTCTTGATATAGGAGTAACCCAAACAGCAATACATTTAACATTTCTATGATAAAATTCATAGATAATCTGTATCCTGAAGTAAGGAAATAATTCCAAGAATAGCCAATCTATGTTGAGGAAGCAATGCAGATTCAAACAATTACAGCTCACAGAATCATGTAGTGAAAATGAAATCAATGGAAAATGTACCTGAGGATGTGCAATGAGATCCTCGGAAGCTTGGGCAACATGAACTGGGAGGTCATAAGTCGCACAGCCACGCGAGTATACAATCAAATCCTCCAGAGGGGCAAGAATTCTACGATTTCTTGCAGATAATGCAGAGCACACGAAGTCGAGAACACATATGTCAGTGCAGATTCCGACCACCAAAACCTTCAACCAAGAGAGGATGATAAAGGAGGTGTCCGAAATAACCACGACACACAAAAATGAGTTCCTTTGTTTGGCATGGTTACCGATTTGATTTGATAGCGCTGCACCCAATCTACAAATACATTGGAACCATCCTTCTCAATGCAACCAACAAAGCCATCAATACAATCTTTGCGGCGAAGTGTCGCATTTGGATCCTTTTCTAGCCACTGCAGCTCTATGGATTCCACAAAAGAGTAGTGTCAGCTCACATGTCACCTTCGATGGAGACATTGAAAAGTTCACCAGTTGCTAATGAAATAAAGAGGAAGCACCTGGCACGAGTTCTGCTTCATCTGTTCCGATAATACAATGTGGAGGATAAGGGTGCTCTGGAATGTCAGGGTGATGGGAGTCGATGAAAGCAAACACAGGCCACTTTCTCTCGCAGAAGGCTCTGGCAAGTCTAGCCGCCTCATCGACCATTCTAGCAATCTGCTCATTAGGCTCCCTCGGAGCCTAACAAATTGAGCAAGCAACAAAAAATTGGAACTCCAATTTGGAATTACCGAGGATCTAAAATTGCATAATTCATACCTTTCTTGCTAATGAAGGATAGAAAACACGGGGACACAAATTTCAATTAAACCTGAAGTGTTGACAAAGTGAAGGGCCAGGAGTACCATCCTGTAACAATACAGTCTGCAGGCTCAACATCCAAAATTGAAAAACAAAAAAAGAAGAATTTTACGCAGACAACTGGCGAAACCATAGGATTAGAGGTTCTTTGAATTTCAGGGTGTTTTTGGAGCTGTAGAACGGGGCAAGATCTTTGTCAAAATGGAACTGACCAATCCCATCCACGATTCAGGAGCACATGATCTGAAACTCACATGGCAACAAGAGAAGAGTTCCCACCGGAGACGATGGAGGGTAACAATCGGAAGGAATGAGACGCTTACCCCAACGATAACGGTAACAGAAAGAATAAGATGATATGAGAAGGGAGAAGAGCTCGTGGAGTATCGAAAGCATTACCATCTGGCCGGCGCCCACCGTGCAGAAACCGTTGACAACGTCGACGAGGACGAGACCTGTCACAACATCTCCGGACAGGACCAGAGGTTCCTCCCGCACGGGAAGCTGCTCGTTCAACAAACCCAAGGCCGGTGAAACCATATCCTCCTCCTTTCCCTGAAGCTGAAAGTTCAGACAACCCGTAGATCCAAATTTGATGGAGGAAAGAGCAAACGGATCGAAGCCGACAAATTCTCGACAGATGCCGAGGAAAGTTGAGATCTTTCTTCGTAGATACAGTGAATAGAATATGAATATCTGTTGGTGGATCCTTGACTTCACTCGTCCATGGAAATCTGAGTGCGAGACTTTGACCTATTGAAAATGACTTTCCCACGGGATCCAAAATTATGTTCTTTAAAAGAAAAAAAAAACGGAGGAATCCACAGACCCTGTTTGTGAAAAAGGGATTTTTATCTCTTTGAAATTGGGCAATTAAAGAACTTTTTTCATGGAAGAAGCTGCCGCCTCTTGACTTTGGATTTATTTTGTCCCTTCCCACGCAGACTTCACAGGTATTGGCCCTTCTGTCAGCCGAGGAGAAAAAGGGACAGGGAAATGGAAGATTTTACTAATGAAATCAGCCGACCGAGATTTTCCATTGGTTCATGGATGATGCCTTCTTCCGCCCGGGCTCCACTGTTTGTCTTCTTGTTGAAAAGTATGTCATATCCCCTCGGTTTAGTTTGCTGCGTAGGCTGTCATATTTTCAAATTATTCTAATGATACATACTAAATTCGAATCAAATTTGATTCATTGTACCATAAATCTTCTCCAGCACAAGGTTGAGTAAAGAAAAGACACGTTAGTTAAATCAAGCCATCCAACTTGACATGGCAATATAGGTAGTGGTGCTTCCTCTGCTTAAAGGAATTCCCATAGGTTACCTCCCTTGTTGGCTGCAGGAAAGGATACTAATAGATTGGCAATAAACGAATTGAAAGCAAGACTCTAACCTTTTGAATAAGGTGGGACTAATCATATTTCCGTGGTCATGTTGGTCGTGCACATTCTATAGATACGTACTCTGTCTTTTTTCCCCCCGGAGAATCGAATTGCAGATGGTAGAAGTTGGGGTAGGGAGGTGCAAGATGATGAGTCCTTTTCCCCCTCTATTCCCTTTTCAAAAACTCATTTGCATGTGTGAACACAATTTTATTCTCATGTACGTTACAACACACTTAAAAGTACGCATAGATGTTAGCGGGTATATCTGATCTTCGAGAGGCATACCATGGAAACATTCGACTTGCGCGTCCCTGATGAGGGAGCGGAGAGTGTGATTTGGAGTGAGGAACTTGTGGTCCAATCTCAAGTGAGTCATGGTGGAGGTGTTGTGCCCAGTCCATAGCCATTCCTCTACCGCTTCTAGCTCATACGAGAATCCATCTGCTGCTACATGCGGATTCTTCATAACGTCCTGCTCCCAACATATCATCATGCATACAGATCACTAAGCATTCGATTGAGAAACCATAAGTAATGAAATTCCTGATGATGTCGGGGATGATCCTGAAACATTGGAAGCTTGAAGATTAGTCGAGGAGAAAGGATGGGTCATACCTGATATATTGGGCAGAGGAAACCACTGGGGACATCCTTCAAGTCATTTGATCCGTATATGTTGCTGGCCATTCCTTGATTTTTCTGAGCCGTCACATGTGCCTCTGCTTCTCTTCTCATCTTTTCAAGATCTTCTATAACTGCAACTATTTCGGGATTTCCACGCTCATTGTTGCCTACTGATAGACACCTCATAGCTACTTTCCTGAAGCCTTTGGCCAGATCCCATGGCCACCGACCAGCACTCTTATCCAAAACCTCGGCAAGAATTCCCCCATCTATTTCCACTCCTTCCTTGAATCGCCCTGCAGGTCGAGATCAGACATTCTTTTAGGGACAATGCAAAAAACCAGATATCTGAAAATATTTCTTGGAGTAATATCTTGGAAAGCTTTCATCACATTCTACCTGCACAACTGCTTCCAGTCAAAAGATGCAGCATTGCATGCCCGAAAGCTCGAATGTCTGATTTCACATGTTCTTTGCCTGTGCATTCTAGGAGTCTGGAGCTGCTAAGTTTTGCTATAAGGTTTCGGTCCAGGAGGATGCTTGATGGGGTGAGGTGCCCGTGGATGATTGGCCTTGGCCTAGCAGAGTGGCCTTGACTTAGCAGAGTGAAGGAAGCCAAGACCTAAGCTGATCTCATGAGCAACTCACACACGGTCATGCCACAAAAGGTCCATACTTCTCTTGCTTGTCGAATACAGTATGTCCTGCAAGCTACCATTTTGCATGTATTTGAAAATAATGCATTTTAGCTCAAGGCAAAACCCAACCATTGTGACCACATGCGGGTGTCTGATTTGGCCGAGTAGTCTGTGACAGGAAAAAAATAATGAATGTAACATCATGCTTTCGTCTATCAGTGATCCTGAAGCTTGTGGTGACTCTTAATAATGATCTTAACTTTGATAAAGATGCATAACACCATGCAAGATCATCTTCATTACCTTCCTCCCAAAAGCCTCTGCTGATAGGTCATCAATCAAGTTTCACACTTGAATTGCCATGGTAGTGGCCTGGTCAATGCGTCCTTCGAATATATTTGTCTGATGACTTGCCCATTTTATCCTCCGACTCTCAGAGAAATCATCGGTGGCCAACCTGAAATCCTCTGTTGTGTACTTTCTAAATCCAAACTTGGCTTCACTCAACTCAGTGACTGCTCTGATCGTGTCTCTTTCTCGGCAGAACTCAATCCTGCATCGGAGCACATCTCCCTGCCGATGCAGCTCCACAATCTCCTTCACTGTTTCTGCCCTCATCGAGATTGCTTTCTCCAGGCGGGCCTCAGCTTGTTCTTTCAAGAGCGCTGAAATTCGGAGCTTGCTAGAGAGTTCCATCTGGACCTGGGCAAGCAAGCTCAGCCTCCTTTTGCTTTCCTCGATATCTGCCATAAATTCCAGCAGCTGTTCTCTGTCAACTTCCAAGTCTTTCTGAAGGGTAACTTGGCATTCCTTCTCTTCTTTTATGCACGTTTCCAGGTCCTCAATCTGAAACAAGAAAAAGAGAAATGCACACTCATAGCCCCAGTTCGGTGGATGAAGTTAAAGAGGTCAAAGAGAACAGTTTCAATGAGGACTCAAACTCCCCTATGGCACTGCCCAAGAGTCAAATAACTCAGAATAGCTTGGGATTTTAGCATGACAAGTTTGTAGATTACCCAAATTATACAATGGTTAAACACAAACTATAGATACAGCTATAATGTACGTGCAAGCTCACAGATACACATTCTACGGGAAGATGATTTAAAATACTGTGGATATGATAATCCAAATTGCTAAGGAATCACACTATCCAAATGCTAACATATCGACAATCCATTATCTTTCGAGATACACAGAAAAATTACTAGGAATCAGAAGCTGGGGTAAACTTAGTTATTACCCATTGGTTGCATATGCATATTGCCCTTTTCACTTTTAATTGGCTTTCCAAGTGAATCTTAGCTTTGTTCCTCCTTTGTTCAATCATCTGATGGGCATCCTCTATTTTCCTCTTGAGAGTTTCAACTTTATCTCAATCACTCTGATTGGAGTTCCAATTATTTCAAGCTGCCAAGGAGGGATGAAAAAAGCAATACTGTACTATAGTTGGGGATGGAAAACTCACTAGTGAAGCTGAATCAGTTTCATCTCCCCGACCACTGCCAGTATCATCACCATGATTACCATCTTCATCTGCATTTGAGGACAGCAGATGCTGGAAATAGTTCTCAATTTCCTGGGCGTGGTCTTCCCACTGATTTTGTGGACCTTCCAATAGGTTTGGCAGAGGGGCTTTATTACTTGCGGAGAACATTATCTTTCCGAGCCAACTTGTCTCTCATTTTTGCTGTAATCATCATGCCATGATCTTCCTTGATGACACCTTCAGCATCTTCTTCTCTGAGGTGCATCAGCTTGCCTCTACACACGATGTACATCTCACAGAAGTCAGGCTTGTGATGGAGAATGGAAAATGATCCCCTAATCACTCCTCTAGATTTCCTGAGCACAAGACGTAATGGTTCATTAAATGAACAAGAATAAAAGATCTGACATGGTGATATTTAATTTCTTGACATATGTATACCATGAAGAAGAGGAGGACGATGAGGATGTCGAGGAGGACTTGGCAAAGGTAAGATCAATGACCAACATGGTCATGTACAGTCCAGAGATCAAGTCGACAAGGGGCTTATAGATTGGCTCATCATACTTCTCTATTTTCATCACCTCGGCTTTCACCTAAATATGATAGAGTTGTAGTTAGAAGAGTTTTAGTACGCACAAAAGACAGAAACCAAGAAAGAATGAAAGAACAAGGAAAAAAACTGATTGGTTATACACGGCTAATTATCTCCGACAAGCATTCCTAGAGCAATTCTCAGCCACAAGGTGGGCGGTTTCCTGGCACAAATGCCCTATTTTCACATGCTTATATGTGTCCAGCATGATTAATACTTTTCTGCGCATTAATGGGTTATGGCTTGTGCTGTGTGACAGTTGAGACAAACAAGATCTGCAAGACTGATGGCATGATCCAATTTATTGGTGATTGAGGAGGGTGATCTTGGACTTGTTCAGTGCCAATCCATGGCTTCAGCTACCTATCAGGCGTTCCAGGTGTTGGCAGATTTTAAACAAATTCTGAAAGCACCAGATGAATGTGTTGCACCTTTTTTCATCTTTACTCATCCATAATCAATAGGGGAGATGCTACATTCATCCCATATTCATCATCCTGGATGAGGACCGGAATTGGATCTTTTTCCCCCACTTTTAGTATTTGGCAGGCAATAACACTTCTTTGCCATTGAACAATGTAAATATCCGCATCCAGAGTTGAACTCTGAGAGAATTTGGGCACCCGCAGATGAACGAAGACTGAAGGGAGCAGATTTTACAGATTGTAAATAAAAGAACTACTGTGATAATAGAGAAAACAGACCTCGCCGCAGAAAGTAATGTAGTTGTTCAAGAGATTGTCAACCTTATCCTGCTCTTGCTTCTTCAGAACTTCTAGCACCTCCTCATTAACTGAACTTGCAGGAAACTTCCCAACTGAACAAACAGAGTACGTTGAGATCTCTAATCAAACACTTAGTAATCAAAACAACTGCTGGTATTTTACTAGTAAAATCACTGAGATAAGCCGGTTTTGACTGAGCAGCACGTCATTGAACTCCTGCCCCCATTCACACGAGCTGGCCCCGTTGGCTAATGCAGTGTCTGTGGCCCACGTGGCTCCATAAGATGCCGACCTACAGAAAACGGGAAATGCAATCCTTTTTGCACTCACATGGACCGCATACAAAGTCTTTGGATATGCTGCGTGAGACATGGACAAGAACTAAACCGCCAATCATCAGGTTGTCGATGGGTGGCCATTTCCGGAGAACCCACTCCAAGGTCTTTAAACCTTCTCGCAGATCGTTCCCAAGAGCAACATATATCTTCTCCATCAACTTTCTCTGCTAAAAATCCTACTCATCGACCCGGATTGCTGTTAGCTGTGATATGAAGTCATTTAACGGCTCAACCAACCTAGGCATACTACAATAGCGAGAGGCTAGAATAGGATGGGTTATGTGTGAAGGGGCCTTCGGGTAAGGAAGGAAAAGGTTTAAGTGGCTGCAGTCTGCCCGATTTTTCCAAAGGATCCGGCGAAAATTTTTACAGAAGAGCTGTAGCATTTAGCCATTGGTGCTTATAAATATTAAATTAACTAATCGGGTAATTCTTCTGACGTGGTTTTGGCCAGTAGACTTGGACTTTGTGCGGCAGAATAAGACCTAAATCCCATGTTCTTCCGATAACTGATATATATAATCCCTGTGTTATAGTAAACTTCATAGTCGACACTGATATTCCCAGCTAAAGTTTATTATAATCTGCATGAAAGCAGAGGTTCACCTTGTTTCATTCTGTGGTGCCCTCTCACATATCTCCTCGGCTTCCGTCCATCCTTCACCGGGATGTGCCATGGGAACTGGAGGGAGCAACTTAGAAAGAGTATGCTACACACTCAAAATACACGATACAAAAACAAAAAACTGCCCGGCACTAGCCATAGTTAGACGACCTGATGCCAAGAATGAAGTGGTTAGTCATCCAAAGCCAGTTATCATACAGCAAACAGTCACTCAATTGATTTGGGAATTTCCAGAAGATTTGACTTTAAAGTTAGCATTCGCTGAACAAAGCTATTTCCAGAATGCAACCGGACAACACCCTCCACGGTTCGACAGAAGCATACATGCTATTTTAACGAACGAGGCAGCAAGTAAAATTCTCATTGAGAACACCACCACTGAGGGGTACAATCATTATATTTCTCTAACAGCAAAGGTTCGGTAGAACACTGGTTTCTTAAGCAACACATCCACAACCCTCCCTAAAAAATGCTTATAACACCACTTCCTGCATTAGCAGATCCAGCGTGGGGAAGTATCCATGTAGATAACAATAATCAACAGAGGGAAAAGGAAGAGGAAAAAAAATGAAAATCTTACTTGGACCAATTGATTGCGAGGGTTTCCGTTCTCTAGTATGCCCCAAAAGTGAGAGGAAGCACTATACTACGGAGTGAAATTTTGCATGGATCACTGTCATCATATTGTTATTGCCCGAGCCTCGCTTGCCCTCACAATGTAGCTGACTGGTTTTTCTGCTTAGCAACATAAATTTGCTTCACCCTCACGGTGGAAGAAGACAATCCCTTCTCAGAGCCGAAGGAATGGTTCCTTCCTCCCCCATGGAACCCTGCTCCTCTTCGATTGGAGCTGTTACTATATCCAGAAGATGAAGTGGAACGGCCCCCATAGTGCTGGGAATTCCTCGAGCGGCTGCTAAATGGAATGGAGGCAGAGCTGCCACTCTGATTATTATGGCCATGTTGGGAATTGATATTTCCAGAATCTGCAGCACTTTTTGCACCGACACTGACTTGTTTTGAAGTCCCAGAGTAAGAGGGACTTGAGGGTTCCTCGACCAGCCCGAGCTCATCAGGCAGCTGGGTTGCAGTTGAACCTGTGGCTGCATCCAGATGGAATTCTTGACTGCCGTCTGCCGGCTTATTGGTTGCTTCTGCTTGATCCACAGGAGGTGGTGCATTGTTGGCTTTATTGGGATACTGAGAAGGAATAAGAGGAGGGAGTAGGCCTTCTGTTTGTTGCTGCATAGGTGTTGACATTGAGATGGACTGAAACGTTGAGGATGGAAGAGACCACCGAGCAGGCACTGGCACCTCAGTAGATGACTGCATAAGAGTTGTTCTGTTTAGAGATCACATGATTCAAAGAGGGGGAGAGCATTTACCATGAATCTCCATTCATCGGATCAAACCACCAAACATGACATGAAATTTTACAGTTTTAATAAGTTCAAGTTTATGGGCAGTTATAAATTTGTTGGGACCAGTACAAAGTCCGATAATCTGTTCATCTAGTTTTCTACCATATCTGATTCAAACCATTTAAGGCAATTCACATCCCAAAAGAATAAATCTATGAGAGATATGACAATCTTAATCTATTTAAACAGATGGTTACTTACCTTCATGTAATAACAGGAGAACACAAGATAAATTGAATTACACAGCCTATCGAGTATTTTTTTTTAACCATTTAATGTACCACATAGACGTTCTGGGTTCTAAAAGAAATAAAAATATGCTTAAAGTCTTACCAAGAAGAATACATTGCCTTCCAGTCTTTCCACAAACCAAACTATATTTTGATATAAAAAATTGTTAAACATGAATCTGCAGCTTTCTCAACAGATCAGAGCATCCACTGCAGTGGCTAATGATTGTGTATAGACTTAATGTGATATCAATGCATTCAAGACTGTAATGTGCAGAAAAGCTTATGAATGAAATTCTGAAAATGAGTCATTCATGAACAATCCAATCACCAGCCCCAAAGATATCTTAAGATCTTCCCAGAGGACCTGCAGGGCTAAGTCAGTCAAAACCTAGGAAAAGATATGAGAAGGTTCCCCCAAAATATACGCTGCTGGAGTTTATCCTACTGTATAGTGAGCTCGGTTGGTTTCTATCATCAAGTTGCTAAGTGGCTTCTTTTTTATTAAAATTTTTTTTCATTCACTATGCAACTTGCTGCACAACCAAGAAAACTTATGGAAGAATTTGCAAGTGGTAAACCTGACTTACAGGTAAGGAGTATCTTAAATCAACTGACACCAAAAACCCTTAAATTTAAAGATACCACCATTTAGGTCATACAAGAAGATTAGATTATTACCTGAAAAGGAGAGACATCAAACATAGGCAGTGGAGAAGCCACAGGCAGGATTGGAGACCCAGGGGCAAGATGCTGGACTGGAGATGGCATGCCGATAGCATTCCGTTGTGTAGATATAACATTTATGTCATTCACATCCCCTTCACCTATACTGGTGCAAGGTCTAGAAGGATTATGTTTCCAGTCAGGTTGCTTTCCTGATTGGATAAGTGTGGTGCCCATGAAACTCAAGCCAACTTGTCCATACTGACCAACCGGTGCAAAATGATTATAGACAACCATGTGGGGTGGGGCTTGAACACCTGGTATTCCTCCAGGACTGATGAAAGGACCAGTAAACCCAGCAGGACCACCATAAAATGAGTCCATACCAGAATGGTGCCAGGTGGCATGTGTCCCTGAACTGGGTGCACTACTCTTTTGTGCATGTGACTGAGGAGCTGCAGAAGATTCCTCATTTGGCCCAAATGCAAAAATGGGGCTCATCATCGTGTTTACATTCATATCATAGAATGGCAAGTGGGGAGGTTGGCCACCAGGAAAATGTGAAAGCATCTGAGTTGAAGTGGTCTGTGAAGGTGTCAGTGGTGGCCACAAAGATATTGGAGGGGTCTCAACGGAAAGATCAGCTGGAAGAGAAACACTCAGAGGTTCTTCTGCCCTTGGTTGGTTTGCTGACTGCTGATCACCAGCAACACCTGCCAAAAGTTAAAAAGGGCAATGATGCTTCAAGCACAATGAGAACAGACTGGTTTCCAACTACAGGAGGTACAATCGTATTAAACAAATTCTTCTACCTGCTGCAATTCCGCCTTCATTTGCTGCCCCATAAGATTTGGTATCTGAAGCTGATAGAGAGTGAGTACCCAGTCCATTAACAACAATCTCATCATTGCTGATAGCAGCAACAGCAACAGCTGAAGCTGCTGCTTCAGCTTCTGCCTCACAATCTTCCAAGTGGGCACAGGACTCATCTGATTTCTTCTTCAAGAAAATACTACAATTCTTCTCTGCTGGGGGAATTTTACTGGGGATTTGCATATCTAGCTGGCATGGACCTGGCGGCCCAATCCCATGAGAACCCAAATGGACGCTCAGAGGGAGAACTGTTGGCGAGGTAACTCCACCTAATTGAACAATATAAATCCAGTAAGAAGTTGGCAAGTCATAAATTCAAATATAAAGTTATCACATATTAAGACTCACCAAATTGAATTTTCTCCCCATCAAGCAGGGAGCTTATTGAACTAGCTGCAGAAGAAAATTGCCTGTCCTTTGCCAAAATGGAAGATGAAGGAATAACATGCTCACTGACTGCAATGGTATGATCTTGAACTGAAATACGCGAATCAAAGTTCACTGGCTTCATGGCCTCATCAAGTTGGGACTGTGTCAAGGCCATAACCTACCACAGATGGCAAGCCACATAAACCAGACAATATCTTTATGTTTTATTTTGGAGTAATAAATAAAGAATTTCATTAATCTTACAACAAGAAGGTCCCAAATGCAATATAAAAAAAGGTTTGTTCTGTACAAAAATATCATAAGCATGACAGAAAATCAATCATGTTCATGAACCTATGGGTCCCACCGTTATCCTCTTGCCTATACCATATATATATATATATATATCTCACTCATCTCTCCCCACAAAAATCTAAAGTTTCTGCCTATGACATGCACATCCCATATACTGAGAATCCCAAATGATGAGAACTGGCTCAACCAAAACAAAAGTTAACAGAATATATCAACAGTGAAGAATTCCACTTGATATTAAGATTGTACCCTTTCTACAGAAACCCATCCAACATGGCATCCAAGCATTTGACACTCATAAATTTAGTGGGAAAAGGCTCCCATGAAGGCATTTTTTTGCTTGGGAGGTTGCATGGACCAGAGTTCTGACAGTTGACAATATCAAGCACTAAGGAAAGATTTTGAAAAAATGATACTTCCTTCACAAAAAAGGTAAAGAATCAGCTAATCATTTGCTTCTTTTTTGTCAGAGGGCCTATAGACTGTGGGCTGCATCCTTTGCAGTAGTGGGAGTTCAACGGATTACTGAAGGAACTATAGACCAGGATCTAAGGCATTGTTCAGAATTTTTCAGATCTTTTTTTTTTTTTTTTTGAGTAGTCAAGAAATTAACTTCATTAATATCGCATCAAGAAGATGCATAAAATCATATACGAAAATTTTAGCTAAACAAATGTAAGGTTTAAGATCTTGACGTACCAGTTGGTACCAGAGAACACTAAAGGCAAAAAGGAATTTATTACGGTGACACCACTCTCCAATTTGACTATATGTCATGCTCATGAACCTGATTGTACAAGTTTTTCATACGGTATAGACACTCTTTTTTAAACAATAAGTAATTTTATTAAAGGTCACCAAGTTGGTGCAAGACATGTACAGAAGTGAGGACCTAAAATCCGTATGTTCTTGACACTTTTGTATATGACTTTACACGATTTGTTGTTGCTCGATTGATAAAATCTTTAATTGAATAATACCCAGAAAAGGAAAAAATGTTTCCAGAAATCCAAAGTAAACTGGGACATACCGGTTGATTAATTCCAGGACCTTCCCAAGAGTCCAAGGATGTCTGCACATCCTCCACATTCTTGTCCTTGAATGCCAAATCTGGGTGTGGCACACAGTTCTGGCCAGTGCTAGTTGCAATGGGAAGGGAGCTGGTCTTAAGGGATCTGATAACAAGGGGGGGAAAATTCAAATCTCTTCCACGCATTACATAACTATAATTAGAATATTTTTTAAGCATAGAAGTGATAATCCTGGACCTCAGATCAGCCGAGACATCATCTTTGGCAGGAGGGGTGCCTATTGGAGCCAACTGTTGGGGTGACAGATTGGGGTTAAAACCAGAAGATACTTCAAAATCTGCAAGCTGCCTTGCCTCTGTGCCAGTAAAATCAGTTTGAGTGCTACTTCCTGTTCCCTCACCACTGATGACTGTGGTTCTCAAACTGGCAGATACAGTAGGTTTGAGAGAAGATCGTGATCTTCTAGATGCCTAGCAGAAAGAACAAGAATTATCAATCTATAGCCTAGAAAATCAGCAGCCAATATAATCCAACTGATGAGAAACAATACCTTGGAGGCCCGAGACTTTGCCTTGATTTCTTTTTCTCGCTGCTCACGCTTATCATTCAGCATTTGCTTCTTTGATCTCACCTCAATGAAATCATCTTCGTCACTTGGAGCTTCTATTCCAGGTTGCTCAAAAACACGCACAACACCACTCTGCAGAGAAGTGTCAACATCTTCTTTACGAGTGTCCCTTTTAGAGCTTCCTTCTATGGAGTGTGGTTGCTGAACCACCTGGCCTTTCATTGATGATTCTTTTCGAGTCATCTCAGCTCCATTTCCACATTGCAACTCTTGGATATTGGTTGAAACTGATGCCTTCCCTTCTGACTCTAAAGTGTGTTTGGCAACTCTGTTAGTCATAGCCTTCCTTGACCCACTCCTTGCAGGAACAAGGGCATTTCTTCCATTCATATTTGATCTATCACCCAGCCCCAACTGGTCTGCTGAACCAAAGTTAGCAGTTTGCCTTCTCTCACCATTATCCCGAACTCGAAACTCTGCTCTTCTGGCCAAGTGCCGCTGCCTCTTCTGATGTCCAGCACCATCAGACTGAGAAGTCTCAGAATCTGGAAAAGCAGATTTTGTTGAATCATTTTTAACCTTGAAGATATAATGTTTCCCTCTGCTGCTGCTAATAGATCCACGGAACTTTGAACCAGAAAAATCCTTGTCTTGTTTACCCGCCTGAGGTGGTGCTGCTCCTATTTGAGCCTGATCCTCCCATTCTTTCGATTTTGATAGGAGTCGATTGTTCTTTGCAACTTCCTTCTCAGCCACCAGCTCCTCTCCTTGTAAACTAGACATACTGTTGTGCTCCCCCACAGTGAGGTCCATATCACCTGGCTGTGTCATTGCAGGATGTTCTCTTATCTCTCTGGCTGGCAACAGATTTGCTTCCCCAGGCACATGCCCTTCAGAAAGATTCGAAGGCCTTGGAACAAGTCCTTGTCGTGTACCCATTGAAACAGATAGATTATTCAGTTTTTCAAGATTATGAACAGAATCATCCTCCCCTGATTGCATTGGGAAGTTTGCAGGGATATTAGGATGCAGAAAAGACATTGACTGAGGAGTTAAAGACACAGCTCCATGGGAAACTGGGGATGTATACCTCAGCTGCCCAAACTGGAAGATTGGAGACTGTGGGACAGGCCCAAGAGTGTGCGGATGTAAATGAAGAGGCATCTGAATTGAACCAATCTGAATTGCTGGAACAGGGGTAGGTATCAAAGAAGGACCAGAGAACAGTCCAAACTGAAGCTTGACAGGTAGTTCAGCCTGAGTTGGAAAAGCAGGTGCCGAGGACATGACAGTATGCCCAGCTGATTGCAAAACCACACTAGTACTTCCAGATGAAGTAGCCTGATGGGAAGACAGAACATGACTCCTGGAATTATCATCCATTTTATCACTGGGCTTAGTAACCGCATCTTGCATGCCTGTCTCAGTTTCCTGTGGCTTAATAGTTACTTGAGGAGAACCATCAGCATGAAAATAAGTATGACCATCCCTCTCAAATGATTCCTTCACCCCTGCACTAACCATTTGTGCTGGAAAGGCACTGACCTCCTTCTGTGAGCTAATCTCCAACTCATCATTTGATAATTGCACTCTAGCCTCCTTGCTGAAGCTTAATACTGTGCTGTCCATCACATTGGCTGAAGTTTTGTCCTCCAAGTGCATATCTTCGAATTCCTCTAAGAGATGGATATTTTCATCCTCTCCTTCCCGAGCATCATCTTCCCTATATCCCAAATCATCTTCATCATATTCTTCTTGCTCCTGCAATCCTGAATTGTTATCCAATGTCCACTCTTTATCATCAATGCCGCTAGAAACAGAGCTTGGAATAGTCATGATATTCACTTGCCCAGTTTTCCCAGTCATAAGGAAGTCCCCATCTTCTATAGCAGCAGATTTTAAAGGATAATCACTAGACTCATCCAAGTCATCATGCGAGAGATGGACAGGAGAGTCAGGAGGGCTAGAAACAGACAGAGACGACAGGGAATCACACCTCAGTGTTGCCTCTTGATCTGGCTTCTGTTCAACCACTGTGTTGACAGATCCCATTTCAACATCCTCTTGATGACCACTGTCATAATCCACCTGTATATTGGGCTCCCCTCTTCCAGCACTATCATATGACACGCCATCTAATAAAATTGAGGGCCCAGGCCGTTCATTCTCAACTCTATGAGTGTGCACAGAAGCTAGTAACGGAGGGGGAGGAACTCGAGGCTGTCTCATGGAATGCCTCAACCTCCCAAAAGAATATGGACCATCTGCCTCAGGATGGTGATAATACTGATCAGAATACAAAGGATAAGGATTGCTATGAGGATGACCTTGTCCCCATGCAACATCACCAAATTTATTAGCAAGATTCTCTGGAAATTCATGATCAACATCAGTGTTTCTATTGAAAGGATCTCCACTGGCAAGATTCCACCTTTGCCCTCTGTTCTGAGAATAGCCATCCATCTGAAAGTCGGATTCCCCTCCTTTACTATAGTTCCTGGATGTCCCAAATCCAGCTCCCCCATAGAACTCCTTCCTTGAAAATGACTTTCCCCCAAATGATGCTTCATGTTTGGGACCATACAGGCTGTTGTCTGTTCCTTTCATGGGAAATGTAGTGCTGTTGCCATTCTCAAATGGGTCCCTCCTCCAAGTATTGGTAGGTTTTCCCCTTTCTGTGAAGGCTGAAGAGCTAACTCTTGACATATTGGGCCTAGATCTCATCTCAAATGGTTTATTGAAGCTAGACGAATCAGAAGATGCTGGAGTCACGATCCTCTCTGCCATTCTCTCAGAATCATCCCAATCACCCCCGTCAGACACAAAATTTTCTGTTTCCCTCAACCGAGCACTATCTTCAACCAGTTCTGAAACTTTCTCATCTGCCAAGGATGATTTACTACCATCCTTCGTTGCATCAGCCTGTCTCTTAGCAATCCTTTCCTCTAGTTCCAAAAGCTTCTGCTTTGCAGCCTGTTTTCTCCTTTCCTCCTCCATAAGAATTCTATGCCTCTCCTCCTCTCTAGCTATCCTCTGTTCCTCAGCTCTGTGCAAGGCTTCCAATCTTTCTTGTTCTGCTCTCCATGCAGCTTCCCGGGCTTCTTCTTCCAGCTTTCTTTGCATTTCTTCCTGCTCTCTAGCCATCCGTGCTCTATCCTCCTCTTCTCTACGTGCTAGCTCTAAAGCTCTTTCTTGTTCTTCAATAATCCTCCGTCTTTCCTGCTCTTGCATCTTCTGAACTCTCTCCAGTTCAGCCTCAAAGGATTCCCTAACAGGGTCACGAAAATCAGTATCCTTGGGCACATCCTTTCTCCTCTTAACCACTCCTAAGATATTTCCCGGAAGTGGATCCCACCCATCACCAAAGTCCTTGAGAATAGGATCCTCTGAAAACAGCTTCTCAGTCTTTGTCATTAGGCGTTTCTCCTTTGTATATTTGTGCCCTGCATCAATGAAAGGAGATCCCCTAGAACCAATTGAAGGTTTGGATGTTAAATTGTGGTGGAGAATATGATCGCCCCCATAATGGTCCCTACTGTTGTTCCATGGAAGCTTCCCTCCCTGGCCATTTACATCAGTCTGCAAGACATCACGGGAGAGAGATGGGACATATTTATTGTCCTTTTTCATTTCTATGCCAATACTGGATGGTCTGCCAGCAAACCTAATTCTGTCAATCCCAGCTTCATGCATACTGACATTATCTTTTGAAAGAGGGGAAGATGCTCTCCATGAGTTCCCTTCCCTACCTTCCCAACTAGGTGTTCGTACATCCCTGCCATGGGACCCTGCTTTAGGGACTTGACTGGAGCTAATGTTCCCAGTCTCACTGTCATGCAGAGTCCACTGGTCATAATAACTATTACCTGAATTGAGTGGTAAATAACTTGTCCTCAATACATCAATATCCCCCTCCCAAAAAGAATCATTCTTCACGAACCCATGATCTTTGCCTCTGTGTATCAGACCATGACCAGTGTCACGCTCATCATCAGCCCAATCAGACCTTGGATTCAAAGGGACGAGCGGCAGTGGGCCTGCAAAGTAATCGTCCCCCTTCCTGCTATGCTCGTGCATCTGAGAGCTTCCCAGACTGGCATTCTCGCCCTCATTTTCACGTACCTCATTGGAAAAACTGTGACGAGACGACAACATATGTTGAGGATGCAAATCAACATGAGAGCTCATATTTGGGCCTTCCCTCAGCCCACTAGCGGCAGTCTCAACATCAGATAACACTTGCTTCAGTTTATGAGTCGATCTATCCTTGAGCTTCTGCAGAGGACCTGGAGCAACAGGAAAAGTAGCTCCCAAAGAGGGAAAATCTTCGCCTCTCAAAACAGAAGATCTTTCAACAGCCACAGATGGAGATCCACTGATGCTGGAACGCATCGATGGTCCCACAACCTTACTCGACAACCCATCAACACCACCCACATGTACGTCATGATCTGGCACACCATTTGGAGGTAAAGCTAAATCCTCCTTCTCCTGCAAAGTAACAGGCTTCGTCCATCCCATGCCAGATGAACTGGGCCTTAAACTACTTCCTGGTATGCCGCCACCAATGGACCCACCACCTGCCCCCAGTGAATCAAACTTCTCATGTTCCTTCTTCAGAGATGGCAGATTCATGGGGGGCGGTACGGAAAGCTTGGGCCCATTCTTCTGGGAGCTGCGGGGCCGCGAAAGCAACACCATCCCTCCGCCTCCATGATGGTAACTATTAGGTCCTCGTGCAGTTCTTGAGGAATAGGAGCTCGAGTGGTGATGCTGTTGCTGCCCATAAGATTTGTTCAAATTCACAGAAACAAACTTGGTGCCACCTCCAGGATGGGCCATATCACGAGCCGCAAGCTTACTCGCTCCTAGGTGGAGATCTAATTCCACCCACGCATCCAAATCAACACCTTGATCCTGGTTGTCGATGAAAATCAGCTGGAAATAAATAGATCCGACCCTGAACGATCCAAAAAGAAAAATTCTTCCCCACCCTGCTGAACAGATGAACACGTAAAGAGATTAGAAAAAAAAAATCCCCGCAAACCTCGCGAGCAGTATCAATTGAAAAGAAAAAAAGAAGGCCTTGTGTGTGACACCGTGGGAAGCTCAAGATTAGGGTTTCGTGGCAGAGGGATCAAACAAGAAATCGGGGGGACGCACCTCCGGAGTCGAATAACAGCGGGCGATCGGAGAACAATGCGCCGGTGAAGTGAACACGGGAGAGAGGGAAGAGAAATAGAAGCCCTACTTCTTCTCAGTCCAAGACCAGAGAGAAGAGAGAGGAGAGAGAATGGAGGGAGAGAGAGAAAGAAAGGAAAGAAACAAAGGAGGGAGGGACGAGACACGGGCTCTCCGACTCTGAGCACGAGGCGAAAAATAAAAGACCGGGTTTTTCTGCTCTCCTGTTTGTCGATCGTTATTTCTACATATTTATAATTTGATCCCTATTTTTTACCTTTTTTCCCCTTAAATATCCCCCGGGGCTGGGGTCCACTTACACCTCTCCTCTCCAGTTATAAGAGGATCATCTTCTTTTCTATCTCCTTGGAAACGTAGGCGGACGAAGCAAAGCTCCATGCATGTACGCATACGCATACATATATATATATAGAGAGAGAGAGAGAGAGAAAATAACGAATTTGTCATTTTGATAATGATGTTTATAGTCAATTTATTTTTTTTATTTTCGTGTAAATAAAAAAATGAGATGAAAAATAAATCGAAAGTAACTGTTATAAATATCATTTTTACTGATAAAAAGAGATATAATATAAATGGAGTGAAGTAAATTACGATGGTGTTTATTTTTACATGAGATTGAACTTGAAGTGGGTAATGTTATGGGAGGACAAAATTGATGTTTAATTGTAAGACTATTGGATTTTCCGGTTTGTGGAAGAGCGAAAACCGAGGCTGAACCGAACCGGAGAGAACCGATTTGAAAGCCCAGACGCATTCAAGGCCCAGCCCGTTTGCTCTAGCTCTCGCAATTCTCCTTCCGATGTATAATAACTATAATCCCGTATTGGGTTGGCCTCATCCTGCTGATCCGGACAGCCTTGATTGCTTCCGTCCTCTCGTTCTCCCGATCCATTCTCGGCGATCTCGATCTGCAAAGGCAGCTTCTTCCGCTTCTGCTGACTGCAGCTGCGGTGTTCTTTGCCAGGCTGAAGTGAAAAGGTGAAAAGTGTGGTAGTTTCAGGGCTTTTTTATTTTTGGATTCATGGCCTGCTTAATAATCAGTGTGAGTTGATTGGTTGGGATTGCTGGTATTCATTCAATTGCTCGAAAAAGGGCAGCTGTTCACACCCCACCACCGCCCCAAATTTTGGCTCTCTTGGTTGTCCAAGGAATCCCAAAATCTCAGTGGGTTCAATTGCCTACTTCGCCTCCGGCCCCGGCAAATACAGCCGCTAGATCCCTGTGGGTCTCGCTTTGATGAGTCTGAATCTGTCACGAGGTCCAAAGGTCAAACTTTTCTTGAACAACCTGATCGGACAAGGCGGTTGGTCTGAATCATTTGCGGACGTCACGATCAGCTGGCAGTTGTCCTTTAGTAGTTCTCTTGTTCAGGCGTCTGTGATTTTTATAGTCACGCAGTCAATCAGAAGCACGTTGTGAGTTTGGGATTGTCCCGGCAGACTGAGCCCATTCCATCTTAGAACGGATGTTTCCGTGATGGGTGATCTCATTTCATTTTGCTATATCTTCAACCTTCTCATTTTCTTCAGCCACAACCACCTTTGATGAATTTGACATTCTTGAAGACACTGAGGTTAATCAAGGTTATCTATTTGTTTACTTTTTCCCTCTGGCAGCACATTGTTGCAGTTGGATACTTTCAGATGGCGGGAAGAGCTCAAATTGCAACTAAAAGTTCAGCTCTCATTGCCATGATTGCTGATGAGGTATTCCCTGGTGGAGATCTTTGAATCACCGCTTCTTTTATCATCAGATGATTGTTTCGTGTTCTAAATGGTTCCTCCTATACCTGTCGATATAGATCGATAATTAAGGGTAATCACTAGCAAAGTTTATTCTGGATCTGTCACTCATGTCCCTGAAATTATCCAATTGACAGATGGAAATCTGTGTATCTCTCTTTTAAGATCCATTTGTAGGCTTATCATATTCAAATCCTATATACTGATATAAATCCTGGAAACGAAGTGTCCAGTCATCAGATGAAGGAGTCACATGCATCTCTTTTTTACTATATGTGCACTCCTGATTTGTTGCCTATGTCAGTTTTAATGATATCTGATGGTTACTTCTGTACTCTAGGACACTGTAACTGGTTTTCTGCTCGCTGGTGTTGGTAATGTTGACCTGAGGAGAAAGACAAACTATCTCATTGTCGATTCAAGTATGCTCTGCAATTTACCGTTTGACATCATATAACTTGTATAATTTAAGGCAGATGATTCATTTCACTTGTCTGTGTTCCTTGAATATTGTCATTTTCATATCCCCCTTCATCAATTTCATAATAAAAGTCAGAAGAGCATATTGTCCTACACACAGAATTTCTCATTTTCTCCAGAGACAACAGTCAAAGCAATTGAAGATGCTTTCAAGGAATTTACGACCAGGGAAGACATTGCTATAGTGTTAATCAGTCAATATGTAAGTTCTCTGTCTCTCTCCTGCTAATAATATTTTCCAAATAATCACTATAAATGAGAGCTCTACATAAATGATGTTTTACATTTGAGTGTCTGCCATAAGTGAGGGCATTATATAAATTTATGCCAGTGAACCTTTCCAACAAGCAGAAGAATGCTAGCCTCTCTACAAAATGGAAAAGAGAATGGGGAAGTCTGTAGTGAACACCACCTTACATAAGGCTGAGCTTTCTGCAGTTAAATCTGACTGGGGAAAGGAGACGGGCAGCAAATAAGCATGTGTACTCATCATATCTAGTTAGGTCCAATTGGGAAAAAGCCTAACCTTATGTAAGATGGAGCATGCCAAAGTAGACATTTCTGTTTAAAACATTGAAATGGAATTTGTTGAGCTGTGGGAACTTACAGTGTCAGGCTGTACCTGTTGTTGAAGCTACATTGCTTAACCCGTGTGCTTAGACATTCTATACATCTTATCTCGGGCTGTCTTAGTTGACCTGCAAGGAGAATTTATAATATTCCCTGCTTTATTATCAGGTTGCAAACATGATAAGATTTCTAGTGGATAGCTATAACAAGCCTGTTCCAGCAATCTTGGAGATTCCCTCGAAGGATCACCCATACGATCCAGCTCATGATTCGGTGCTTTCGCGGGTGAAGTATCTCTTCTCTGCTGAATCCGTGGCATCTGGAAGGCGTTGAATGTCTCCCTGACAAGCACCTCTGGTGGCTTAAATCTCCTTCTAAAGGGCGACAGTCTGTCTTAGGTATTGATGAGGACAGCCCTTCGGCTCAGCCCTTCGGCAATATGCTATATGTGAACTTATCTATGTGTATTTTTCATGTTCACCGTGCTGGCTGTTGAAATTTACTCATCTGAATCGTTCCCAATTTATTCCGTGCCCCCCAGAATTGCAAGATGGTATTAAATGTCTGTAGTTCATTTCGGAATTTGTCTGCATTCCTTCTGTGGGAAAGCATGTTTGCTCATTTTACATTATCTGTGCAAGAAGTCCCACGATTTCTGACCTGTGAGTGACAAATCTGGGCAACAAGAACGAATGTCTCTTGATTTCGGCTCTTACGTGCGCATTGCCCAGATAATTCTTATTTCTTGCAGCCCGTTTTCCCACCGGGCGGGGCCGATGTAGTTAGGATCAAAATATTCTTTGATCCAGGGACCACACGTATTTTGAAGGCATAGCTTCTTTACCGATGATTTTGAAGCCATGTGAATTGTGTAAATTATATATGTAGATGTGTTATTATAAAATTCATCCTGATATGATACCACAGTAAAATGCATCAAAATAAATGAGGGTAAAATTTCTAACGGCCACAGAAATTTCAAGAGAAGGGAAAACGCCAGCAAGAACGGTTTAGCGTAGATCATTATCATAACCAATTAGCTTAGCGGATGGCCGAAGCGAAGCGAAGCGAAGCGCGCTTCCACGCCGGGGTTTATGCGATCCCCCGCCTCAACGTTTCTGGGCCGCCCCGTCTTGGGCCTACACACTCCCGCCCGTCCCCGTTGCATGGCTGAACCTGTCTCCCACCGATTTTTCGAGTCCACCCATACACTGCTTCTCATTTCTTCCCCCATTTTCAGCGAAATCTGTTCTTTGATGAGGAGCAGAGAGTACTCCACACCGAGTAGAATCTGGAGGGCTTATCCAAAAATGAGTTTTAATTGGACCATATAACGGGACAGTGGGTTCTCTCTGTCCTCTTTCGCGCATTTTCTTTGAATTTCTGGGCACGGAAGCTTTCTAATTGGTTTTCTAGTAGCTACTCCGTTTCTTCTCCTCCTCGGTTCGCTTCTTGTTTTCCACGGTTTAGTGGCTCGTACGAGTCCCCTGAGGGGCTCAAGCAGAGACAAGAATAGATACCGGCACTTTATTTTCGGCAAGAGATGAGGAGGAACACATGGCCCATCAGCCAGGTATTAATAATAACAGACCGTGGAGTACGAGAATCCGGGGAAAGAATCGCGACAAAGACTTCGAGCAGAAAAGAATTGTTCCATTCTTCCAAAACCTATACCTGCCCCCTGAGGAGTCCCTTGCAATTGAAGATCAGTGCGCTAACTTATCCGGAGCATATTTATTGAGGGGTGGAGAATCAAACAGAAGATCCTTGGTAGCAACGCTCGAGCCTATTTGAAATGCAGCAGATCCCAGCTCGATTCAGGGTCTGCCTTTGCGTATTGGCTCGGCTGGGTGCTCCACGAAGTCCAGAACTCTAGCCCAACAGTAAAATATGGTCCACCACAAAACCATAGCTAGCCGTTGTCCTCAAATGTTCGTATCACATTCGCTGGCCTGAACTCCTCCTATAAGCCACAATGGTCTGCACGTACATCACAGTAGTAGCCACCATAAAGACTCCAACATCAACGCAAACAGTCATTGCGGCAACATATAAGAACCTGCAAAACAAACGCACTGTCACCTTGTACGGATATTCTTGCAAATATAAAGAGCAGAATAGCAGCAACAGAGGCTGCTCTGTCAATCTCTGGCTGTTAGGGAGCTCTGCCTAGAAGTGCAGCAAACATCGCATGTCAAAGATATTCCAACATGCATTGCCATTCGTCTATTATGCAAGAACAAGAAGAGACCGTTAGAACTTTTTCATTGCAAAGCTCACCAACTTGGGTTAAATGCATAAATTTTAACTATGCGAAAATTTTCAAAACAAGTACGAAGATAAGGAGCCACTCTCATTCGTGAAAAATGACATGTTTCATGTGCTGTTGTAGGTTCCATCTGACCTCTCCAAGTCCCTAGACTTAGGAGGAGGCAAGTGTCTATAATGTCATGGAGGAAGACATGTTCTAATTGGAGCTTTGATCTCAACATCGCCACTGCCGATGGTAATAACTCCATATATCTTGAAGAAAGGTGTGCAATCAACCTCGCACACACGGAGTAAGTGATACTATTTTTCATCACATAAAAAGGTACACTCCCAACCTTTCAAATAAAAATAGGAGAGATTGGATTCAACTACCCAGGTCAACCATTCACATAGTCAGATTGAGATAGACATCATGGATAAAGCAAGTATTTAACAGGAAAACATTGTAATGCCATGTCTCCATCCCTTTTTAAGTCAGAAGTATCATGTCTCTATCAACCAGCATAGATTTTCAGATGGTTGGCAATAGATATTTAGAATTCTTACTTTGGAGAGAAGACACTCCAGACAAACAGATGGTTTTGCATCAACAACAGGACAATGGTATAAGCAGTAAGCGCAATGGAATTCAAGGCTAGAGGAACAAGGCAAGGAAACCCAAGCACAGCCATTAGGAGATGCCTCGAGCCATTGCCCTGCAGAGCACAATCAACATCTCTCACAGAAATGAGCACCAAAATGCTCAGAAGAAATAGCATGGGCGAGGCATAGGTGATCATGAACATCAAGATGCCAGAATACAGTGTGGAGTAGTTGGAAGTGCCCTGGAATGAAAAAGAGAAAAAGCAGTAAGGGAACTCAGCATACTTCAAATTCTATAATAAACTATAATGATCAAGAATGGCATTTTCTAAAGTAATATGAATAAATCTACAAAAGCCTCGCTACACATCACATGGCTGATTCCCTGCATCCCCATTTAATGAGTTATTAACCCATACAAGCTTCGTGAAGTGGTACCAGCGGTCCAGACTTTGTAACTTAAGGAACTCTGCCATAGAAAAGAACCTATTGATAGATACAAAGAATGTTGATTGTGAGAATACTTACAATGAATGCACCAGCGACATCAATCGTAGCAAGTGAATTGCTGTTCCCCATAGCATAATGGCCTACCATCCCTAAGTAGTACAAAGTAGCAACCTGTATGAAGAAACAAAATGGTATGAGCAACTTTATAAGTCACAGTAATTACTCAAGAGAAAATAAAAATAAAAATAAAAAACAATGCATGACAATATCATCAAAATATTCTGAGAGATCTTAACAGTTCCAATGAACATCAAATTCCTTTAAATCTTGTAAATTGTGATGCATGGTGACTAATAGAGATCAATAATGTCACCTGTTAGTAAATTATTGGTAATCATTCAAGGTGTGAGCTCCTTAAGGACCTAGCATAACAACTATTTCAGCAATTGGATTTAAGGAGGTGGAAGGATGCATCAAATTAAGTCATTTATAGTATTATGCAACTGATCTCCTGATTTTCCTACATCTAATGATCAAGATTTAGTATCAGCTACAAAAGTTTAGCCAATTTAATCAAGTACCGTGCACCTGATGCATGAAAGAGAAACAACAATGGAGCAGATCACATGGAACTTTAGTAATTGACCTGGACCCATTGTTTTTGTGGTGGCCCAGTATGTGAATAAAGCATCATCAAATAGATCTGAAAGAGAAGAACTGAGAGAGGCATTGAATTGACAGGCTGCTGGAGCAAGAGTTGGACAAGGCACCAACAAAGTAGTAATGCCCACCCAATCACATATAAAGGATCCCTGATATCACGCAGTGGGACTTTCATGGTGATGTCACAGGCAGCGGATTTTGAACAGCCAATACTGCAATTGGAGAATTTTTTCTTTACAAGAATGAACCACGGAGAGGCTACAACAGTCCCCACAGAAATGACAATCAGAATAGAGTATATTTTTTGGGCAGATAAAGAGGCAATATTGCTGGATGAAGTGAGTCTGTCATCTCGATATTCTATTATATGCTTCAGAACCAAAAATCCCGGCAGCAAAAGACTTAATATGACCACTGAAATCACTTTTGTGCTTTTCCATATAAGGGATAAAGCAAACAAGCTCAAGCCCATCACCAAGAGAAGGGCAACTATCTGAGTATACTTCACATAATCATTTCCTCTCAGTTCAAGCCATTTGGAAATGTCAGGGAGATTAGTCCAGTTTACACCACCTTGATGCCACCCCCTCAGGATTCTTCCAGAGATGAGCAATAGTAAGACATAGTGGACTCGACAACCCGTTCTTGGATTCTGATTTGAACTTTGCCCAGTCATTGCTGGGAAGGCCTGTAATGTTTCACGAAGTAGCAACAGAAAGTGGGCTGATGTCAAAAAATGCCAGTTGTATTGCTCTTCCTCCACCATTGAACTCGATATCATGCTAACAGCATTCCCTATCGTAGCAGCAAGAATGAAGGCTGTGTCAAGACCTAGCAAATGGGGGCTATTTTCTAGCTTGGGAAGCTTTGCCTCTCCTTCCACTGCTTTGTTAAGGTGAAATAGAAGGCAAAGTAATACTCCACTAGATAATAGCATTGCTATTACTCCAAGAGCAAGCAGGCCAACAGGTTTCTGCAGTCATAGCACAAACGACTATGAGAAGGCCTCAGTTGAGCATATTATTGACTTATTATACTCACAGTAGTACATCTAAAGAATACATACATAAGTAACTCTACGGGATAGCCATTGACTTGCAGTCTTCAGAAACTCATGGTATGCTGCTGCAGCACTATTGTAGTCTTCTCTACTGTTTGACCTATTTGATTTATTCAAAAGAAAAAAAATGCATTAGCAGTCTTCAAGTAAAACCTTTAAGAAAGTATTTTATGACCGATGATTTCAGATATTATTACATGGATATTTTTTTGGACTTCCAAGATCTGTGAAGAGCAGCAGCATTACGATAAAGGCAACAAAACCTGTTCTCCATACTCCCACTGCATTTACTAACTACCAAATGTTTATTGAAATTAATGCATTTCAAACATGATAATTGAGCTTGTAACAATCTAAGCAATTGCCATGAATTCAGTTCCATTGCCCTCAGCTGCTGGTCTTCTGCATATTAAATTAACATTAAGCATCAGCATATTAAACCAGATTATCTTCTCTGATTGATAAAAAGGACTTGAGTAAATAATGTCACCTGCAGCTGCTAATCTGATTGACTAAGATATAAAAAAGCCATACAAAAGTCAAACACAGAGCCAATGGGATGATATGAGTCAATTAAATCTGAAAGAACAGAATCATCACAAAACTAATGAGCGTTTGTCCAACTGCTAAGAACGCTAAACCATCTGCCTAAGAAAATACTGACAGGTGGTCTCCGTCTCCAAGGTTCTCTCTTTCCTTCATATCAGCCAAAAGACTGAGTAATGACAAAATATATCAGTATATCACCAAGAAATATCCAAATTCCTCTTCACAAACAGGACCGACTACATAATTTTTCACCAGTATCTTAATCTATTGTCACTTTTCATCCTCGAGGTGTGTCACATGTAGCACAGTAGAAAATATACTGGACCGATCAGAACCAACATTGCATAAAGAAGCTGAAGATCAAAGGAGAAAGAAAAGCAGATGATCAGAGAATTTGAAGATCCACAGAAGGGACCAAACGCAAAATCAAGTAACCCAAAATTAAAAAGAAGCATAAGATATCATACTCTAAATTCTCAGTTAATGTCAAGATGTCAACATGTTTATCCCAAAATAAATAAATAAATAATAAAGTGTGCTACATAAAAAATGACATACCCAATAGCTGGCACTGAAATAAACGCTCCTGATCTAGCAATGATTCCAAGGCATATTGAGAGACTATAACAAACTTTACTATGGTAAAGCATATCATACTTCTTTCCCATAGAAACATAAGCTTATTTTGTTGCATGCTCAGCTTATAGAATCATTTATTCCCTGCAACTGCATCATAGTTCTCAGTTGTTACTTTTATTTCATCAAGTTCAATCATCTCTCCTTACTTTAGGACAATCTCTTTTATCAAGGGTATATAGTTATATGTAGCTTCACTCTACTGTTGCATGATCAATTTTACATCATGCTCATGAATTTTTCGTGTAGTACCAACGTTTCTGTATAAGATGTTTGGCACCTAATTGGTGCAAGATGAAGGAAATTTTTTGTTTATCACTCAAAGAGCTCCATAATACTGTTGAAAACACCCAAAATCACAATGACTGATGGAGGGCAGAGAAAGAGAGAGAGCAGAGAGAGCACACCTGACAAAAAATGAAGAGCATCTTGTATCAGAACCCCAACATTGTTTTTAGGAATTGGGACATTGAAAAGGGCAGCTAAAGTAGGTGCAATATCAACCTGCATGGAGAAATTTAAGTTTTAAAGGAAAAGGAGTTAGAATCAAATAAAAAGTATTCACACATATATAAATATATTTCACATTTCCAAACTGTATTGCTCATCTATATTTTTGTTCTCACATGCTAGCTCATACTTTATTTAGGATAAGAAAACAGTATAGGGCAACTCTTAGAAATGCAATACTTGTGTTTTCTGTAACAAGCACATACTGCACTATTTTACAGCAAATGGAAGAGCAAGGGCCAACATTGGCTCTCTGGATAAGCCCACAATGGGAGGAATCTGTGTTTTGGTGTAGATTGAATCTACAAATGCAGAAAAATAAAAACCTAACAAGTAGCTAAAAAATAAGGGTGCAACTATTATATTTTAGAAAGCTGATGCAGTTACAGCAAAGAAAGAGTATTTGCAGAGCCTATAGATTTGTTGATTCCACTACAAGTGCAAATCAAGATACTAAAGGAAAAAGGCCAAATGCTAATGCTTTTGATTCAAATGAATAACTCTTTCTCAGCAGCATATAATAAATTGACATGTTAGTTTAGCAACGGTGGTATGCAAAAGAAAGACACCACTTCTACATCACCTGATCAACCGTAATCCACTGCGATCCAGTATGCCCGTGCATTTGATCTTTCACTCCAATGAAAAGAGCTAAAGAGTCAGTCTCTTCATATGAAGAACCCCCATGGTTGCCATCCTCAGTCATGCCATGATCACTTACAATCACCTAAGAATAAAGTGTTCAGATGCTCAAACCCAGATTCACAATAAAAATTATAACAAGGCACAAGTTAGGGCCTTTTCCCAGAAAAACTTAAATATATATATTTTTTATAAAAAAATTGGAATCTAGACATTATTATCAGAAACTTGCTCTGGGCACAACCTTCTTTAGTTATTATGAATTACAAGCTCATTTTCATTCTGCTTTACCACTAACACAGCTACCAAAAAATGAGTGCTGCCAGCAAACTAGGGGGAAAAACAAATTTCCCTCAATTTCCATGGACAAGTAGGAGACCAATTAGATCAGTAATTCCAGTTCAACAATCATATATTCCTCAGAAGTTCCTAATTTTTCCTTCACCAGAAAAAATCCAAGGGTTTTCAACATCAAATACCCTTCTTAGACACCAGATATTCAGCCTTTTATTTTATCCCCCAACTGAAGAGAAAGTTTTCCATAAAGATGGAAGCTCTGACAATCTCTATAATTCAACAATAGACAAACTCTCGACAGCTTGGTTCCGACACTTCTCCATCTATTAATTGTGATGCACATCGGTTCAGCTATATCCACTTCCCCTAAAATGTAATAAGGTCAGAAAGTCCAATGTGATAATAATTCTAGAAATGCCACAAGTACCTTTTTTACACTTATTTACTTGCAATACAATTAGTTTCATGTTAAATTAGATAATTATCCTCAAAATCCATAATCCATTCCATTTCAATGGAATGTCTTGTCTGCAGGACATTGGATTAGGACATTCAGTATTTAATAGTTTATAGCAACCCATTACCGAACCAGCTTGCTGACTGCCTGTGCAACTGGAAATTCACAGCTATACTTTTTCTTAGATTTTTTTTGAGCATGCTATAGTTATGCTTAGATTGATAACCACAAAGGATAAACAGCATACCAGCTTCCTTAATTTCTAGAAAGGGTTTTACATAATGAAAATTAACAGCCCAGTTGTTTTGCTTAAGAAAGGCATTTTTGCAAGTTTCAATCAAGTTGAAATGCAACAATATTATAGAGCAAGACGAACCAAAAGTGACTGTCCATGATCTTTATCTTGCATTTGCATAGTATTATGAATCCTTTCAATCACTTCATCCATTTCCTTGAGCTTTGGCACCATTAACAAACTGAAATACAAAAATGTTGAGATCAAGATAAGCAGAAATCAAAATAACAAAGGGCTAGAATGGAATAGTAGTCTACCTGTTACGGCCGCCAATATGCCCGACATGGTCCAAGCCAAGATAATGGAGAATCTAGATGAAACAGTCAATTTAAAGAAAAATAAATAACATTAATAAAATATAAAAAGATAGAGCCGTAAGAGGGAAATTTTAATGTAAGATGTTGAAGTATTGCTTTTAAAATAGGAGAAAGGTTTGCTACTATGGCATTTGTTATTATTTTTCTGAACCAACGCAGCAGTAATGCAATAGAATAAATTCAAAGAAAATATACGTAGAACATAAAGTCAAAATTTTCAAATTCTATAGGTGAAAATTTTCAAATAGTTAGCTAGATATTCTATTTCCTTTTTATGATAAATAAAAAGGTTCAATTTTATCAATAATAGCACAAAAATTGTGACTCACGTATACAATGATTTGACTGATGATTTGCAATTAATTGGCAGAAAAATAATAAAGAAAATCCCACATTCATGTAAAACAGAGATCTGAGTTTTATTTTTTCAACTGAAATTTTTGGCGTCAAAGTTCTTTTTTTGGGTGCTGGAAGGGTTTCGAAGCAACTTTCACTATGAAATATATGTGGATAATATGGCTGCACTAATGACCAGTACAAAAGAAAAACACTAGCAAGCTCCTAGAAAATCTTTTAAGAAAAAATGCTTGATCTACTTTTCTTAAACTCAATGGCAATAATGAAGAGAAAATTTAAAATCTTAATGTATAATCAACAGATACTGACCATAATATCCCAATCATCTCTCATAAGTTCATCTCCCAAGTGTCGAGAAACATTTTGATCAACTTCGACAGTGTCTCTAACCTGCCACCAAATCATACATGAGCACAGTTACAATTAGGAAATAGCTAAGAAAAAATTTATGATAGATTATCAAACAGGGGAAGAACTGCTGGTAGAGATGACTTACAAAAAAGCTGTTGACACCATCAGTTCGAGTGAAAAATCCTGGAAACAACTTGAGCCAAGTATCATCACCAAACATTAATATCTTCCGACCAGTGTGGAAAAGTTGACCTGCCATATAAGTAAGTGAGCAGGCTATATGCACTAACCACTGGGATAATTGCAATTCAGTGTTAAATAGAGCAGTCCTATCAATATGACTCCTAACCAATAATATTGTCATCTTGCAATGCTTGAGTATTAAAATTGTATACCACATCCAAATATCCTGGAATTGCCCCAGAAACCATAGCCTGCAACAGAGTGTGAGGAGACGGTGACTGACCAAACAGAGCTTCAGGTGACAGGTTGAAATAAAATATGATCCTCTGCAAATATAGAAGTATGGACAAAACGACGACCTTCAGACGTGGCATGGTGACAGTTGGAGGTGCGGCCTTTGCATGGAAACCAATTGCCACTCCAGAAGATAATAAGGACTGTGTATAGGTCATTGCCTCCAAAAAGGCCTTTTTCGGAGGATCACGGTCATTTCCAAGAACAAATTCTGCTGGAAGGCCATCAATGACCTACAATAACACGGTATCAATTGGACATGAGAAAATAAACTCCAAGAAGTATAGCGACGATTTGTCACAAAATGAGCTATTCCAACAAGGCACAGATCTAAATAAAATACGAGACAAAATTTCACGTGTACAAGTCCAGGAGGAGAAATTTACAAACCATCAAAATTAGCCGGTCGAATGGAGAAGGAATCTCAGATAAGTCCTGCAATATAGCAACACCATTAATCAACAACAGGGACCTCGTAGAAGCAAGTACAAAAAGCGAGTAACGCACACACCGACAACAAAAAAACTACGGCTTCTGCCTAAAGCGGCATTTCCACCTATGGCATTTCCATGTGCACCATATCTGTGCCGTTCTTACAGAAACTCAAAATACTATATCGTCTTAAACTAGCTATCGGTTACAGCTAAAGAAACGCCACTGAATTAGAAAATGCAAACACTCGTGACTCGACATGACTGGTAAATTAATCTCACGGCGCAGAGAGAGAGAGAGTCTCAACCTGATAAAGCCGACGGACCTGATAAGGAGGCAGAGAGAGCACGGTCCGGTTCTCGCCCGTATCGTCCCATGGAGCACGGAAACTCTCTGTCCCACTGAACAGAGATGCCAAAGGATGAAACTCCCATTATTCTAGTTAAAAGAAATACAGGCGCAACTGATCCTCCAAAGTTTGGCTTGCTATGGTGGACACGAACGCAATACGGAGGAAGATACATGGTAAAGTACCTAATCCCAGAGAGAGCTGGTTTGACAGGAAAGAAGCCGAATACGAAGAGGAAAAGGCCAACAAGCTGGATCAGGACTGCAGCCACGGAGAGCGCGGCGAATCTCGAGCAGCCCAACGACGAGGAGTGATTCATCTTATGCACTGCCACCGAGCCCTTGCTTTCAGCGCGCCAACGCCATTGATAGCTCGAAAGCATGTAGATATCCGGATTCGACAGAATTCTCTACGGTCCTCCGACGAATGACAGGGAGCCGTTTTCAAATGCGTCGTTTCTCGATTTCTGAAAATTGGGAAAACAACTGCTCTCTCTTTTCCTTTTCGTATTTGTCTGTTGGGACCATTTGGCTAATAAACACCATTTTGATGTACTGAAAATATAATGGGTGGTTTGCCCCTAAAAGTAAAGTAAAAAAGAATATAAGTTGGAGGGATACTGATTGGGCTGCCCGTCGGTCGGCCAGTCCTGGCCGCTATAGCATCCCGTGATTCCCGTCGAAGCCGGCCAGCCCTGATTTTCGGTCATCAGCAGCTTCTATGGAAATTTGGGATCCCATGAGAGCAAAATAAGGGAATGAAATAAGCATTGCTAACTCTGGTATGCGCTGGAAACACACCAACACACCAATCCCCCCACCCCAAAAAATAAAAAATCATCATTAAAAAAGGAGGCGGGGTGGTAAAAGAACCAGTAATCAATTACTAGTTGCCATTCCAATGTTCAGATGGCATGGCCAAAATCAACATAAATGACCGTAAGATCCTCCAGCAAAAAGGCAGCGGGAAGAAGAGAGTATGAAATATCATTGCACATGTCGAGGGCACTCTGATATACAGTTTTCTTCCTAACAGTAACAGAGATACCACAGCGCCAAAACTATGCTGACAACAATACAATCCCCGAGAGAGAACAACACACCCACCAACATAATAGGTGAAATTAAATTGCCCTCGCTCATAGAATCGGAAAGTAGTGGCAGTGCTTAAAAGATAATTATAGGGCTTACATACAATGTGGGGGAAAGAAGCTCCGTTCCGACTCACGACCTTACATCCTTTAGAACACCGCCTTTCTCCAACTCACCAACCAGGTCCCTAAGCGATGGGACCTTCATCGCAAGCGTGCGATACAGTCTCGAGTAACGGGCACGTGTCCCATCAGCGGTCCTAGCCAGGGCAAGCAAGCTCAGGGCCTCCGGCAGCTGAGAGAAGATCTGTTTCATATCCTCCAAGCTCAGGTTCTCGAGCACAGAAGGTCTGGGTACCACCCTCACTATCTCGCCACCCTTGGGTTCCTGTACTCGGGCATCTGCTTTTATCACCAGCTCTGAGTTTGAGTTGGCCCCACACTTGATGATGAATGGGGTCGTCGAGCCTGTATTGAACTGCAACACATTCCATTGTGCCACGTCAGTTTCTCCCAAAGACCCAAGCTCGGCAGATTGAGAAGGCTGACATTCCACTTGGTTGTCTTCCTCAGGGGTTGACTGCAGCAAGCACAAATTCGTCACAGAACATCAAGTGGTATCCAATATCAGAAACAAGAATCGTGCTCAGGTCATAACTTCGGGGAAAGGGATCTTGAAGAGGTTGAGAAGACCATAGTGTTAAGATCACCAGTACACCTGAAAGACAAGCTAATAACAAGGTGCACCGCAATGTCTTTCTAGCATAGACTTCATACAAAATCTTTTACTATTGTTAGTGGCCATTTGATGTAAAAGAATGTGCACACCAACACTGCACTAATCCTGCCCACTGAACGTGGCTCTAATGATTCTTCCTCAAGCTCACGGAAATGAAACATCGAGAAAGTGAACCATCAACTAATCCTCGTTGCACAAAATTTGAAAAACATAATACCTCAACTGCATGCCGAGCATCTGCAATTTGCTTCTGCGCACAGGGATGATCAATGTCAAGGAGTGAAGGCATCCTCTCTGCAAGCTCATCTAAGGATGTTAACAATGCCTTTTTCTTGCTTTTGCTCAAGGATTTTGCAGATGTCTGCCTTATTATTTCCTGCTCAAAAATACACTCAATATAGTTAACACATTAAATGGATAAGTAATTAAAATAGAAAACACAAGAGAAAATACTAAAACCTTGACTTGCTTCAAGATGCTATCAAGGGAAATTAGAGAAGCTAATCTTGCATCTTCAGCAGCTGTAGAAGGATTTCGCACAGGTGAACCACCACCTTCCAGGGTTAGCAAGGCTTCATCACTTCTCATTTGTTGTAAAATCTGATCATACAGAGGAAGAAAAGTTAGGTGCAGTTACTTCAACCTTGCATCAAAGCAATGTTTAGACAAGGTGCAAACAAAGGACACAGCAGGTCCACAAGCATATGTAGAGGAAAAGGATAAACCTTCCCAAGAGAAACCTAGCCTGGATTCAACCATCAAATAAGACTTTAGCAATCAACCAACAGATTGGTCCATGGATGTGCTAGAGACTCATGATAAGAATCAAAGAGAGTTGAGAAACACAAGAATATCCCCGAATAAGTCCCCAAAATGATGACGAGCTCCAAAGGCAAACCAATCTAATTTGGATCTGACGGTCCTATATTAATTTGATGCTGAAGAGGCCAAACGTTTATTTAAAGAGAAATATGCAACTGCAATGTAGTTGTATACATAATAAGAGAGGGTGCAAAACCAAGTCAAATTTTGTGTCACGTCTATCCATATCTAAATGGGTTTTGCACCATTCACAACCCGATTGGCTAGTTTGCACAAGCAATTAGCCATTTAGAAGAAGCCATAATTACAGAAGAAACAAGTCAAGGAACACATCATATTGATAATGAAAACAAAAAATTTTACTACCTTTCGTCTCTTGTGATCAACTGATTCAAGAGCAGAACGCAGTTTCGCTACATGTGCTGGGTCTTCTGCCTCTTCTGTTGCTAAGGTACCAGCAATATCCTGATGCAAAGCATAATGTTAAACTCCTGTGATTCATAAATGAAAAGCAACCTTTTCTCATTTTATGATTAGGCTCATGCATTTTTATAGCTTCAAAACCTTTGTACATGCTTTTTATGCATCATCATGCTGTGTGATTAATGAAATTTCTTAATTGAATACTCTAAAAAATATAAATGAAAAGCAACCTCAACATCCAAAACATGCACAAGCTATGCAGTATACTCCAAATTAGAACAGGAAGAAGGGGAACAAAAAAAACAAGAATATCCAGGAATGAAAATGCAATTTCAGGCACTTAAGGTTGCAAATGGAACTAGAAGCAATCTTCAAAAATTTATGGTCTCAATAGGATACATCAAAATTTGTCAACATAAGATGTCTTGTTTTCTCTCACAAGTTAGATACTTTGGACCAGATCCTTCAGTAAACTTCTATTTACTAGAAGCTAGCTTTCATCTTACGAGCTCATACACTCTTTAGATTTAGGGGATTGTAGGGAAACAGGAGATGAAAAAGAGGGAGAGGGTTCTCCCTTTGCGCTGTCCCCACATTATCTTCCTTTATGAACTCCCAGCCATCCAAACAAGAGAAATTTAGACAGACTACTTACCGTCATATTTCAGCTGGTGATCTATCCATTGATACCGATAGTAAAAAATAGGCACTCAAAACAAGTACATGTTCATGTATTATTGAACAGAACCTTATCTGCCTCCTGCTCAACTAAATTCTAACTAACAAGGGCTACATAATTCTAACACATAGCAGAAGAGTATGATGGACTGAAAATATCAGGCCAGATCCTCATTAATGGGATGCACATGCAAAAACCTTTCTCAATTTTGACTATATATGGGGAAAGTTGCCTTAGTATACCAGGAGCAAGAGACAGCTAAAATAGTATAAAAATATGAATCTGTAATGATAATTACAACAAATTCTTTCCAGAAATCCTACACAGTACCCATTAGTTACCTTCAGATGTTGCAATTGTGAAGTGTAAACACGCTTTGTGTACTCTGACAGAAGCTGGCCTAGAGCATCTGTATTGGGAGGCAGAGCTGCACCAAGTCCCGCCATCCAACCATCCATAATTGCAGTAGAGAGAAGCTCTAATTGGCCAGCTGTTCCTCCCAGTGCATCATCACCAGTAACAGAAAGAAACTCAAAGTTCTCTGCAAGCCAAGATCTGATTTGCCTTTGGAGCTCACCAGCTGGAGTATGGACAAAAAGAGCAGCAAGAGACTTGTTCCCCACTGCAAAACTTTTAGCTTCCTCTGTTATTTCTCTAAGTTTTCCTCCAGTTACATGCTGCCTCCAGGTGTCCTGCAAATGTATAGCCTCCAATAAGAAGTGTACACAATATACTAGCTCCAAAATGCAATGCAAAGCAGCAGAATTAATTAATGTATAAGACAAAAAGCCCTAACCAACAGAACTACTCCAACAAAAATCAGAATAAAAATGCCTCAAACAGAGAATTTTGCATCTACAATTTCTCAAATATTATGATCTCTTTCTATTGTCATTTCAAGTCTAACCAAGTTGTCATAAAGCTTTTCACCATACTCAGAAAAGAAAATAATAATCTAGAAGAACTGACCTGATCAATACCTCGAAGCTTCAAAACAACTGAGGAAAACTTTGATTTCTTTTCTGGCCTTATGTTCACTTTGAAACCCTGGATCTGCTCATCAACATAACGTACAGGAGATCTTCCAGGGCTGCTACCACGGCTAGAGCTTCTACTGCGTCCAGAGTTTGCCTTTTCTAAAAAGCATTGTACTGGAGAAACCTACAGATTAAATTGAAAACAGGAAAGTTATGATCATAGGAATCCAGCTATGGCACATATTCAACGGAAACATTGGTAGGAAAAGGGTGCATATAGTTTTATTACCTTGATGGACTGAAGCTCAGGTGACCTAGCAAGCAAGGATCTGATATACAGAATCCTAACTCGAGAAACAAGCATGGTATCCATTACTCTTTTTGGTTCCATTTTACGTATAAATGAGAACACAGAATCCCTAATCTCAGCTAGTATTTCATGTTCTCTAGAAGCACCTGCTTTAATCACAGCAGCCAAAACCTGCAAAAACCCAAACGTGAGAATCATGTACAGTCCATATGGAAGAGAAGTCATCGGCAAACCAATAAAAGTATTCTGTAGCATAAAAATGCCAACACATTTGCTGCCAGAGCATTCATTAAGATGACAAAGCAGCTTTCATGGCAGAAGGAATTGTAAACAACAGCATAGATAAATAAACATCCACCAATTTTTTTCAGAAAAAATAAAAGGTAAAACACACCAGCATTAATAATTTGTTCGCTCCATCAGAAATTGCAGCAAGACTGTCATATTGATCTGGATCAAAGTCATTCAAGGCAGCAGTAAGATATTCCCCAGCAGGAGTACTTTTCACTTTATCGGAATTAGCTTTCACTAAAGCAATGGAGGTCTCAGTTTTTCCAGTTGCAGATGGCACTGAAACAACATCAATCGATTGCCCTTTATTGCTGGCATTGTCATTCCTGGTTGGATAGAGAAAAAAGGCAATTTCAAGCTCAAATTCAAAAGCAGTATAGAAGCTACAAACAACTCTAGGATCTTGAATTATACCTAGCCTGCAAATTTGCTGCTCCTCCAGAAAATGGACTTGACAGCTGAGGGAAAAAAGGTAAAAGTCTGATAAGATCATTTTACACAGTGAAAGGAATTATCCAGACAAGTTCTATAAACCAAACAGGTGAGAATATTGTTATCCGTCAAAAGAGACTATAATTACAAACTAAGTGAAGGGGCATAAAATGGCTAAATATTCTAATTGTCGAAGATTCAAGTTTCTCAAAAATTCTGAATTCATCCAATATTATTTTAAGAATTACATTTAACTTAAATAAGAAAATCCAAATAAATAGATCACATTTGCATGCAAGTGCTAATTTATAGGTGCAGTTATTCTTCTCAAAGAAAGTACCTGGGGTGTGCCTGCGAGTGATGCTTTTTCTGTAAGTCTGTCAAACAGTTTCTCATTCTCTTCATGCAATCTCTGAACAGTGGAATATACAAGTGAATGTAATTTCACACATAACAAGTAAATAAATTGTAATATGAGTATGACAAAACAGTTTATACAGGTATAAGCAAATAAGGAAAACTGTCAAGGACTACAATTAGGTAAACCCTTGCCAGACATCTAAGAAGTAAAAAACAGCATTTGACATGCATACGGGCATTGCAGTAAAAGATTAACTTACAGTTACAACCAAAATCTAGCTTAGACAGAACCGACTGCCCATATCAAGAGATGATCAACATATGGGGAAGAAGAGAGTTCAAGCACGTAAGTTGTGAGATGCAGTTATCACACAGAATCTCACATATTAAACATAGAAGATGCTTAACAATGCAATATCTGCCAGGAAGAATGCAACATAACAGCACCTCAATCAATGCATCCCTTTTCTTGAGCTCTTCCTCAAGTTTCTGGGTTACAGAAGAAGAATCAGCATCCCCAACTGTTTGTACTCCAATTCCGGGATCTGTGCCAAATTTTGGTCTAGTTTCATTTGAATGAAGGGCTTCATTCAGCTGATTCTCAAGACTCCTGACTTTAGCCTACATTGAAAATATACTTGTCAAGACAGAGGGATGCCAGAATCAATCAAATTCAAGAATACCAGCATACCAATACATTTTCATTACTTTTTTTAATTATTCGTATTCGATTATTGATAACATAGTTATTAAACATGTTACATATTAAAAACATCATAAAATAAAAAAGGAAGTGAATCAATTGCAAAATATTATCATCTTAAAGCCTTTTTTTTTTAGTAGTCAATAAAGAAAATTCATTAATATTGCATCAAGAAGATGCCTAAAATCATATACAAAAAATTTTAGCTATGCCAAAAACATCAGCCTACCCATAAAATCACTCATGAATACTTAAAACTGAGAACCCCTATACATTTGACTATAACAAAAGTGTATATCCCATGTCCACCTTTCCATAAACTTAAAATCATCTGTTTCTAACCCCTTGAACGCCCTCCTGTTCCTCTCATTTCATATATGCCATAAGATAGAGAGTGGTATCAATAAATTTCTTTTCCTCTTTGTTACCACAAACCCCAAACCATGCTCTAAGCTCTTGATTAATTGTTCTTGATGTAGTCCAATGTACTCCTATTAGTCAAAAAGCCACCACCCACACTCTACGAGTCCATTTGCAGTGGAGAAGTAAATGATTAATTGATTATTCCTCTTCCTTGCCAAAGAAGCATCCATTAATCATAACCTTTCCTCGCCACCTCAAGTTGTCAATGGTTAATACCCTGCCCAATGCTGCCTCCCAAGCCAAAAAAAAGTCTTTATGGGGCCTTTGCTCTGCCAAACCTGTCTCCATGGGAAGACTCCAACTCAATTTATTGTCAAAAGTCGCTCATAATCTAACGTAACTGTGAAGAGTCCCAATCTATTCCCCTTCCACCTTTATTTATCCCTTCATCCATTTGGTATACATTTATAAAGTAAGCCATAGAAATTAATGAATAACTCGAGCTCCCAATCTTGAGTCTGTCGATTAAAATGGATCTCCCACACCCCTCTTGTCATTCCCTCTTTCCATAGTTCCTTTACTAGAGCATGTTTTTCTCTTGCAACATTATATATATCTGTGAACAAAGAACAAGAGTCTCATTAGCACACCAAATGTCATGCCAGAAGCAGGCTTGGCCTCCATCTCCCAAGATGATAGTCGTGTTTCCCCAATAATTATGCCAACCTCGAACTATCCTTCTCTACGCACTTGTTCCTATAGATTCCCTACTTTGGCGCATTATCCATGCTACACTCTCCAACCTGTATTTTGGCACTACTATTCTTCTCCAAAGCTGCTCTTGTTCGGTGTTGAAACAGCTATCTCCCAAGTAAAGCTTCATTAAAGTGAGACAGATTTTATCTCCAAACCTCATCGCTTCCTTGACTGCTTCACCGTCTCCTATTTTACAAAATGGTATCTCCTTTCACCTTCCAAGTCTCCCCACAAGAATCTTGCTTGAATAGTCTCTAGTCTCCTCATAACAGTTTTGGGCATGCAATAAAGTGACATGTGATAAACCAGAAGAATTGATAGAGATGCCCTAATACCCTTAGATAGATAACCTCCCTTGCACCCCGCTAACTTCTTCTCAAATCTTTTAATGATGGGGTCCCACAACTCCGTCCAATTTTGTGCAGCTCCAAGTGGCAACCCTAGATACGAGATAAGAAGGGTACCCATTTTACAACCTATTGCCCACGCTAGAAGGGAATCATCATCACCTCCCCCAGTTGGGAGTAGTTCACTTTTTGTCAGCAAAAATTGCAAAAGCATTTAAAATTTATGCAAGTAATTTGCAATGCATTATAGATATGGTCATTCCTTAATAAAGCAACAATTTTACCCTTACAGCTTGCATCATATAAAAGGTGACAATTTTTTTCATGGCAATAAAGCTTCTAAGAATTAATGAAAAAAGGTATATTCTTTGCTAATTAGTGAGATAGAAATAAGAGTGCTGGTACCAAGACCCAACCCAAATGCAGCAAAGGGACACCCCCTTTTGCAGGTATTTCCTAGTTGGGACCACCCCAAGAGTATGATATGCTGGCAGCAGTCCAAAATTATGCCATCACAGCTATATAGTTTTGGCTAAATGGAGGAAGGTGAGCCTTTCTTTTTTTTTTTTTTGAATAGTAGATAATGAATTTCTTTAATCATGCACCAAGTAGGTGAGTCATATACAAAAAGGTCAAACTGTACAAAATATCATGAACATGATATAAAATCAATCATGTTCATGAATTCGGTGTGTCCCATTTTTATCCTTTTGCCCATACCAAAAATATACAACTCACACCCATCTCTCCACAATTAGTATCTTGTATTCCCGCTCCTTCAAATGCCCTTCTATTCCTTATACTTCCATTTTTTTCAAACTTTTAGATGGGGTCAGGGTTTTGCTCGACATATGTGGAAAACGGTAAAGACTGAAGGTTTTTCACAAGTTGGCTCATTAATATATGTATGCCATGTGGCCTAGCTTTGACAAGTGGCATGGCAAGTGACATGTAAGCATTTCAATGTAAAGGTCAGTCAACTGATTACTGGACATTTTTAAACAAGTAGCAAACGCATGCTTAAAATTTGAAACATCATTACATTTGGATATATTTAAAGGTTACCTAAAGCGTGAGCTTATTCTTCTTTTGCAATCAACATCATTCAGAAATATTAATGTGACCAATATTAAAAACACAAATTAGCCCAAGTAAAATGTCTAAACAGCATTTAGCACAATGAAGAGAACACGCTTAAATTAGAAAAAGAATAGGGTCAAAACATAAAATCAGCTAACATTGTGGACCACCTTAATCTTGTACCTTATGATGGTAATAGAACTAGAAAGACAGTATAAGCAGTAAGATGAAGAAAAGTCTAAAGTATATTTTGGACTAACTTGCAAGGACTGTATGGTGGAATCTCGCAGTTGCAGCTGCATCTTCTGCTCCTGCTCCACCTGCAACAACTGAGCTACCTGATTCCTAAGCTGTGCATTTTGCTCCTTCTCAATATTATGCTTGTCGGAAAGCATTATGTTCTCTGACTGTCAACCAAAGAACACAACTAAATAGAAGACAAAAATGTGTTACAAAGAATGAAACCCACAACATTAATGTGAAGTTCATTGCCTAAGAAATAAACAAGGAGCTTGAATGAAATAGAACAATAGACAAGCATAAACAAAAATAAACCCTCAACCCACAAGCTGAATTTATCATGTTCCTCAAATAATAATCAGAACTTGCTTCTCGATTCAAAGCTATAGTTGAAGTGGAACCAGATATCTTAAATAATAATATCCTAAGCAAGTTTATCCTCACATCAAGCCTTGAAAATAGCCATACATGTCATTTTTCAAGATGAGAAAATATTCATATATTATTATCTTGTCTTTTCTCATTCTAGGCACACATTGCACATCGATGAGAGTAGAATACCAAATGCCTCTAACTTCTAGCACAATAAATTTTCTCTGAAATTCTACAATAACCAAATATTCTAAGGCCCTAGCTTATAAGACAAAGGTGAAGTTTTTTATTCATTATTGAACAATTCTCTAAATGTACAGGGTTCAGAATAATGACCAAATCTATCATGTGTATTTCAATTCTTGAGGGGTGAGTATGTATGAGTGCTGAGACTAGATCCAAACCTTTAGTACCATGTAAAAAGATTATAAGAAACATGACAATTGTTTCTAAAATCTTGAGCTTTAGAACAGTTGGCACAGCTCTTCCAAGAGTTTCCCATAACAAAAACCAACACAGGTAAAGTTCCAAGGAATTATTCAAAGACAGTTCACAATTTTTCTTCACTTGTCTTTATAGGAAAAAAAATGTAAATAACTTCATTAATCTCACAAGATAGGAACTAGTCAAGTCCATAGAAACAAGCTCCTCCCACAAATTTAGTATATAAAATTTAACCCAACTGTAGATCAACCAATCAGACTTCTTAAAAGTTCAAAAGAATTAACGTTTAATAACTATTAAGCAAACAGGTGGCGAAGTAACTGGATCAGAAAAAGCAGAGACTCTAGTTGTAAAACATCTAATGAAACCATCACTTGGAATTGAAATCTTATTCAAAGAAAAAGAAATCAAATATGTGGAGTGTCTTATTGCATATTATGGATATGGATGATCCAATCTACAAAGACCATGAATGGGAATTTTTTTTAGTCTTTCTATCAGCTTATGAACTCATACTCCCCATGCCACTCATCAATGCTTACTTATCCAATAGAAACATTTGTATAAGACAGAGATCCCACTTGTGTATATCTAGTTAAACAAGCCCTAACCCCAGCTTCATCCCAAACAAAAAACATGAGTGCCTAGTGCAAAAGCTTGCTTTTTGAATAATAGTTGCTTTGCCCAAAAAGCTTGAGGTCGAAGAATAGTGCACCAACAATAGATATCAAGCACTGTTTAAGAAAAATAGTAGCTTGTAGAACGTTCCAAAACAAATAACACACAAACAACAAATTTAGAAAGTGCCGGTCAAGAAAAAGCATACCTTCAAATCTGACTGCAGGGTATAAGAAACTTTCCATGCCTTCTGAACTTCATTGAAGAGAAGAACACATTGGTCGTTTGCATCTTTCAGTGCTTGTTTTAGTCCTACAACCTCTTGTTTCTGATCTTGTACTTCTTTCTCTTTCTCATACAGCTCCTTCCGAGCATCATTTGCCTACATGAATGTCACCAACCAACAATCTATTCAGATAAGACATAAGAAAAGACACACCACCTAGACATGACTCCAAGCAAACCTGACACAAAAGTATTCTTTTCAATAGATAATGTATTTAGCTTTTTTTTTAGTAATAAATTATGTATTGGGCAATTATCCAATGGAGAAACAATTAGAAGAAACTAAATTCACATGGATGGATTTCTCCATATAAAGGAATTGACAAGGCCAAATCAAACAGATTATTCAAGTTTCAAATTATGTATAAAGTCAACCATACAATATCTCGCCATTTCTTTATTGTATCCCTGTTTCCAAGGCTGGGTACAGCATTTCGCACTCTTGAAGCAAAATTAAGTGATGAAATAGTCTCTGTTAAACTTGTAACAGTGGGAGACACAGTAACTAGTAGCAATGTTTTTGCAGTACCACCTGCAAAGAAAAAATGTGAACGTTAAATTGGTGTTACACCAATTATAGAATGAATTTCATCCAAAAAAGTGAACCATTATGACGCTAGTTGTGTACTTTAATTTAATTGTGTAGGAAAGCAAGCCAAAAGCAAACTTTGAAATTATTGCAAGCAGGCAACTGAGGCTAGATTCCATCTTCAATGCGAACATCAAATAGCTTTACATGCTGTGGGGGACCCCACATATATCTAGAACATGAGGATCTCAGTTAAACTTATGCAGCTTGTCATATTGCAGAATGAAGTTGAGTTTTTTTTTTTTTTTATCATGCTCACAGGACTAGAGATCATTCAGGGATATCCTAAAAACTGATGTCTCACAGCCAATTCTAACCCAAATACCATCGCATGGGGTCTTAGCACTGGAGGAAATACTTACACATCATTTCAGCCAGAAGCCTTTTTTAACAGAATAACTAGCTCCTCTTCAACTAGAACAGCTCACAGAATATGAAATTAGGCAAAGGATGCAGCAAATCACCCAAAAAATTTACTGATAGGAAGACTAATGATATTATTCTCCAAGCACAAACTAACGGCTGATATATTTTATGAGAACAATGCAGCAACATCCATAATTATACAAGAATACCAAATAATGGAAACCAAAAGTACCTAATGAGTCAGCAAGTACTCTAGTGAGCATTGAATTTTCATATGGAATAGTATCCTTGTTGGAGGTTAGTGAAGACAAGACATCTCCCAGCCTGCTAGGAAATAACAGTCGATTAGCATTTATGAACAAAAATTTTGAGTGGAAAAATAATAATAAACTCAAGAAACCTCATCTAAGGTGCAGGATAACATATGCGATTCTAAAGGTAAACAGACCACTAGAATTCAGAGTCTCACTATCCAGGTGTATTATACCAAAAGAATAACAAAATCAGAAAAGATAGCATAGCCTAGCTTCAACACATGAAGCAAAAGCCTGTTGACAAAACAAAAACGGCAGCAAGAGCCTTCAAATGGGCCTTGTTTTGTGGAAATATCTACATTTAGTACAATAACAAGTTGAAAATTATGCAAAAAACTGTAAAGGGAATAGCCCAAAAATAGAGCGCCTAGCATTTCATGCTGCACTAAGTCTGTGCACATTTCTAAGCTTACTGTTGAAAAGATACGATCCAACAGAACATACGCAGAAAGTGATTTCATAGCGTGAAGAAGTTCGGTCACCCGATCCCCACTATCATCCTTCATATTGAGACTTTCACTACCAGCCAACTTCACTAGAGAAAGCTTGCTATATGATTTCTCTCCACTAATCAAGTTGCTGTAGGATATGTGTATCATGATAACCCTAACAAAGAAATTGGCCAATGCCAGATTAGCAGTCGATAATATATTTCAATCACTAGTGGGAAAATAAAGATGTATCTGACAACATATAAACAGGAAAAATGCTTAAAATCCATTACATCCATTTGATGCAAACAACACGTAAAGAAATTTTGTTGTGTGGGACCTGAAAAAGAATATACATTAGGAGAGACGTAATGATTACAAGATTTTGGAAGAATTAAATAGAGGCAACCTAGTTAGTGCATGTAAAATATACACACAGAAGATAGGCTAGATATCTTATGTAAGTTGCTTCACTGTGTTAAGAAGATGGGAATACTCTCCACTCAGAAAAAGAATACAGGAATACTCCACCCTCGCTTGATTTTCAAAGCATGTCCTTTTCTAATTTTTTAACTGGTTTGGAAGGAAAATAATGATCAAATTTAAGACATTGACACAGAGGTTTAGAATGATTAGTTCCAATCACATTTGGATGTCACCATTACTTTAGGTTTGATTAACATTTTTTTCCACCTATTTGACTTCATTTCTCCTTTTTGTAGGTTCACTAATACATGGGTTAGCACTCCCTTGGTGCTACTACAAAGTTAACTGAACAATACATTGACAAAAATGTAATCATGATAAGGAAATTCTACTATAATAGGAAGGATAATCACCAATATCCAAAGCTGCTCTTTCTCAACACATAACAAGGACAACATAAATTTTAGACTAATTTAGATTACTCAAAAAGTTTTAAAATTAATTGAGTGTAGAGACAAAGTAGGCCATACAAATGTGAAACATTCAACTTAACAGCATCACCTCCCCAGCTTTTAAGTGCCTCTTTCAGGACTATAGAGAAATCCAATGGGTTGTCAACCTTCTCCTGATTCAGTTCTATTGAAGATTCTGGCAATCCTATTTGGACCTTTGGTAAAATTTTCCCAGATCCTGAAAGTAAATCCCTTCCCTATAAGAGCAAGCAAGTGGTCCATGTGAAAGAATCATTAGACCATTATTTCAAATCAAGTAACATAGTCATCTTAGTTTTTTCTCCGTAGCTGATGGAAAGCCAGTAGGTGCATAAAAAGATTACCTGTTCGTTATGAAGTTCAAATGCAGTGATTGAGAAATCGAATCGAGACATAACAGTCATGTCTGAATTGGCTAAATCAAAAAGCTCCTCAAAGCATCGAGCATATAGACCGCGATCATGGTTAGATCCTTCCTGAGAAATAAGAGAGTAAAAGGAGAGAGAGAATATAAAAACTATAGACTCTTCCAACTTATAACACTATTATGGAACTGACTGAGCAGATCACATTGTCATGCATCATTAATTGCAAACACATCAAATGTACCCAGCAAGTCCATGCAATTCTACAAGGAACATTCTATTTTGAGTATAAAAACATATCCATGATCCCAGAAGGATATAGATATGAGAATGAGAAAGGACCAGGAAGGAGGGGAAGCAAGTGAGCAACTATACCATTGTGTATGTCTTCCCTGAGTTAGTCGGACCATAGGTAAATATGGAAACATTATATCCATCAAGAGCAGACTGCACTAGAGGCTGGACATCATTAAAAAGTTCCGCTGCACGTGAACAAGTTTCACAGTGAGTGCACTGAACTGACTTAACATCAGCCAACTAATGTAGGAACTAAGGAATTGAAATCCCAGCTCACCTTGTCCAACATGAGGCCCATAAACTCTATCGAATTCAAAATCCTTCTTAGGATTGGCAGCATTATCATCACAAGTATTGACACGGATGGTAAATTCATCAGGAAATTCAACAACAGACAGACCCTCATCTTCAAACAAGGGCCTTGCACGACAAAACACCTTTATGCTCCCTGACACTCAAACCATGCCACTACTAAGACAAAAATAAATAAAGGAAAGAAAACTTCCACAGATATTCTGTTGACATTTCCTTACATAAGCAAGGATAATGCATCCAATTTCACACCAAAACTTCTGGTGCAAATAAGCACCAAGCAAAATGCTATTCTTAGCTCTGGAGGCTTTAGTTATTACGGGAGCAGGACAGGACAGCTTTATTGGCAGATATAGAACCAACTGGATAATAAGTACCTTTGGTGGTCACTAAGTCATTGAACAACCTTCTCTTCTCAGTTATAAGAGGAGCTATTCTATCCTCAGTCTCCAAAGCAGCTTGATCTGAGATTCACACACAGCTCTAAGTTCAAAATCTCTCATTGAAGTCCCTTTGTGCAATAATATCAAGAAGAGGAGCAAAATTGCGAATTCCTGGACCAAAACTTTCTGAGGAAATAGGTATATGAAGCTAATATGGAAAGCAAGCGACAACTTACTATTCGTTCCTCCATTATAAAAACGGAGCAGTCCTTGCAAATAGAAAACTCATATGCTCACCTAGCTTCCGACTCTTGTCAGCAAGCACGCCAAGGTAACGAGTAACTCGGTCCAGCTTAGCATTGGAATACTCCTGCAGCTCAGTTGCCTCCTGCCTCAACGCCATGTAATTCTCCCTCGCAAGCTGCAGGGAAGCACAGGACAGCGAAGTCATCCTCCCAGTTAGTAACTAAAGAAACCTGGAGCTGGCTAGTCTGCGAATGATCAATTTTGCGAGGGGATGAGGGAGATGGAAGAGAATGGAGCGGAACCTTGACATTATCGCGGAGTCGCTGAACCTTGGAGGACATAGAGTGCTGGGAGACCGAGGAGGGGGAGATCGAGTACCGACGGGCCAGAGGCGGGGTCGTCCGCTGGTGATCGTCCGCGTCGAACGAAGACGACTTTCTCGGCTCGAAGCCGCTCACCTCCCACTTCCACCGGTTCCTCGGGTCTGCCATCACCAGCTGTCCACTGCAATACCTCCAGCGGCAGCTGCTTCTCCCACTCTCCGCCTCTACGATGAGAGAGATGGAGAACTCCACGCAGAGAGAGAGAGAGAGAGAGAGAGAGGGAAGGGTCTGATCTTCGCCCCTGTGCCCAGACATAAATGAGAGGTGGCGAAGTGGTCGGGAGGTGCCGCTCGACGGCGTCGTTTTGGTAGCTCAGCCAAAATAACTTTTTCATAAAAATAGAAAATATAATAATAGTAATGCTGCCATCGACCATCGAGAACAAAGCTCATTTCTTAGTAAGACAACTTTATATTTTTTATTTTTTATTTTATTACCGAGAAAGGGAAAATTTTGAAAATGGGGACACGCTTTTGCTTGAAGGCTCGCAAATGAATTTGCGCTCCATGTCGTTTTGGCGCCTCCCTCTCAATCCTTCATCATTTCCCCTTTTTTTTCAATTATTCCCTTTTTTTTCTTTTTTTGAAAATTCCAACTGTGTGCACTGTATACTTGCCTCGCTGCCCCAGTGAGACTCATCATCAAGACCCCTCCAAATCAAATCATCGAAGCATGTATATACATTATAAATCGAATTGACATGTGCGCTTTTGATACTTTCAAACTTTGAGTTTTTATTTAACCGATCAATTTGAATATATACTTTTATCTTTTAACTCGAATCTTATATAGCATCTTTTAACAATTTCTCTAATTAGTGAATATCTAAATATCAACTTATCATAAATTATAACTTACTGATTATGATATTACATCAAAACTAGGAAAGAGTCACAACTTTGACTCAATTTAATTGAGAATTGCAAAATGGAACACGCCTATCAGAATAATCAATCTTGACTTGTGCATCGTCAACATTCAACCATCCCTCACTATTGCTACTACCGTTGCCGATGCTGCAAGTCTTTTTTTTATATAGTAGTGTCTAATAGTCAATTAATTTATCAGATAGTATATTTTATAATTTAGAATTTATTAATTAAATATCAAATATTAATTATCAAAAATTTTAAAAATTATTAATTAACCTATTATATATTATCAACTTATATGTAAGTATATTACTTTGCAGGGTGGTGCGGTACGTCCATATAGTTGTCTTAGTTAGCAACCGTCTCTATAAAATTAAAAAAAAATAATTTGTAAAAAAAATGAAACTCCTAATATAAATGGGCCAAAAGCCCCCCCCCCCCCCCCCCGCAGACCGAGCCTGAGCCACGACGCTCGTCATCTGATCTTCTTGGGATGGTTCTGGAAGAAATAAAGCTGAGCCCTAGGCGTCCACTTCAACCCGTCCCCACTCCACTATAAAACGCTGCTATCGCTATCAGTTCTACCGCCGCTCCCCTTCCGCCCCGAGCAAAAACAACAGTTCTCCGATTAGGCTTACGATTCCCCAAGGTTTCTCGGCCGAATCACTCTGCTGAAGAGTCAGCGCTGGCCCAACAATGGCTTTCCTGAACGCATGCTGTTGCGTTTCCAATTCTTTGCCTGCACATGTCCCCTCCGGAGGGCTGGTTCTTCAGAGGAAGCAGCCGCCGAGGACCTGTTCACACCCGGCCTTGAATACACATTCTCCGATCAGTATGTTCCTCCTTTATTTCATCTCATCGTCTCGTTTCCTTTTCCTGTTTGGTTGTCTCTTGATTTTCTATTTCCTTCCGACGGATCTTGTAGTGTTTGCTGCCATTTTTTCCTCATTTTACTTTCTCATTATTTTCGGCTGTGGAAGCACATCGGTTTAATGCTGAGTTAAAGGTTTGTTAAGTTGAGTCAGCTCCAAAGGGGCTTATAGCTAGTGAAATCACGTGTCTTTCTTCTCAGGATCGGCATTTCGTGGACTACCATTGAGGGCGACAACCTCAGAGGACTCGTCAAGTGGGACAAATCAGTATGTTGCTGAAGAGCGTGACACCATCACTGCAGTTGAAGTGGAAGTGGGAGAGAGACCAACAGCTGCAGAGAATTCGTACACTGAGAGCTTCTCATCAGTAGTATCTAATGAAGAGCCACCAACCCCTGGTGTTCAGGCACAGTCATTTGAGCTATTGGAGAATATTGATTTACAGGTTTGTATTTTTATTGGTCTTTTTTACTCAACTCCCTTCCTTTTGATTACTGCCGACCATAGCTGCTCTCTTTTTCGCCTGAGAAGACCGGAAAAGGAAAAAGAATTGGAAAGCCTCTTCCTTGATATGCGTTGCAGAAACCTCGGAAATTACATGCTATTGACATGAAATCTTCATCCAGAAAGTTGTCATATTCTGGAATCCTTAGTTGTTGAGGAGCCTTGAAAAGGCTCCTCCCATTCCTCAAGGAGAACGTATGATCAATCATTTTTCTCCTCAGGGGACTCGGTGCTTTTTCCATTTGCAACTGACTAGTGGCAATAACCTAATCTTGCCACAAACCCCTTTAGAAAACCGAAATATATTAAATTGATTCCCTTTTCCTTACAATTGCATAGTCTTTCTGTCTTTTGCTTTCTCTCTCTCTCTTTTCCCCTTTTATTCTGCTTCAATTTTTTTTTTTAGTTCAGAACCACTTTATTGAGGATTTGCCTCTGATTAGCTAATTTATTAATATTTTCCTTTTGATCCCCTTGAGGTGTGTGAGAAATTACGTACAGAAATGAAGGGTTTGTTGCTATGATGAACGATCTGTGAAGGTGCATAATAGTTGTGCTTGATGAGTCAACTGATCCTGAGCGGTTAACTGAGCAACTTGACCTTTTCATTTCTGCAATTTTGTATTTTTATGTTTTAAGTGCAACCCTTATCTTTGCTCTTTTGAACTTTTATTTAATCTTGCTATGGATAATCCTTTTTCCTGATCCAAGTTCATTAAATAGCCTAGATATTGAGTTAGGCTATGATCAATTATGCATTTAGTCTGATCTTTTGTTTAATCAAGGATCGACCTCTTAGAAACTTCTAACTGATTATGGTTTATTGATTTGCCTCTGGTAATCTTCCACTCCAAAAATGATGTTGCGGTGATGATATTGAAGTTAATGAAGAGACTTTTGTCTCAATGAAATGCTGGCCTTTGTGTCGATCTGAGCGGTTAGCTGAGCAACACATTTTGGGTTCTTCTTTAAGAAGTCCCATATGATATTTCATGGAAGCTGGTTTCCACGTTGTATCTCACACGATTTAACTGTTTTCCATTTTCATGTTTTGACTCCTGTCGATCTTGTCTTAGAAAGGTCTGTATCAAATGAATGTAAGCCATTTTAGATTTAAAATGGATTTACTGCTTTCTCATTGTATATCATAATCATATTCTTACAACATTTGGTTTTATTAATTTATTGTGCTTATACACTTAATTGTTTTGGCTCTGGTCTGCTCACTTTATTCTGACCCTTTCATAACATTGAGATTTTGTGAACTCTTTTAGATGTACTTTTAATCTGGACTCCGAAAGTGAGTCTTATCTAATTTTGTGAAATGATCATGAGATTCTTGGGCATTTGCAGTTTGATTCCAAGGACACTCTTTCTATTGCCCTGTATGGTAGTGGAGCTCTGGTTGCACTATGGTTGGCATCAGCTGTTGTTGGGGCAATTGATTCTATTCCTTTGGTACTTATGCTCTCTTAATTGATTTAAAGTGCATTCTAGATTAGAACTTGCCTGTGCATATACAATAAGTTCCTTTATTTATGTGTACAAATTCAGTTCCCTAAGCTAATGGAAGTGGTTGGTCTGGGCTACACTGTGTGGTTCGCCTGGCAATATCTGATTTTCCAGGTTAGTCATACAAGCTTAGTATCATTTGGACAAGAGAGTTGCAGTTTCACTTTTCTTGTTATGGATATTGAATAAAAATATAGCTGTTTTGTGACAAGACATGTTTTTCGTGATTAAAATCTGAAAATCGGTTCTTATATTCTAAGAGTTGAACGAGTGGCCAGATGTGTTTTTCCACTTTCATGCGAAACTTGACCTATCTTCCCCACCCAAGCAATTGTAGCAAATGACCTGCTTGTATAAGATAAGATCACCCTGCCACAGTTTTCTAGTTTGTCCACAGAATGTAGTGTTTTATGCGTTCTCTTTCAGATGGCCTGAAAAATGATATTCTGTTTCAAGTTTCTAAAAGTAGTAAATCTGCTAACTTCTTCGTGGAATGAATTGTCTATCCTGCAACGAGATAAATTTTCCATTTTGATATCACTTTTTCTGAAAATGCAGAGGAAAGTTTTTCATTGTAGTAAATATTATCAGCATGGCATTCTCATATTAAGTGCTGGTATTTTCACGCCCGCAGAAAAACAGAGAGGAATTGCTTATGAAAATCGGCGAGCTCAAGCAGCAGGTTCTTGGCTCAAAGGATGACTGATGATGCCAAGAGAATTTTGCATGAATGGTATCTTATGTAATCAAATCCTCTTGTAAAGATTGTGGTCAGTGGTCTGACTCTGCTCTCTGGGCGGTACACGTTGATAGTAGACGCGGATACACATGCCAGGGAGAAATTCAAGCAAGTCGTGTTATGGCTGTCTGTTCATTGCTAATTCGCCTTTAAGGAAGAAATGAGTGGATTGATGAGCTCTATCTTTCTCGAAGTTGATTGATACTTTCATCAGAGTACAGTATCTTTGAGATTCTTGGGTTTGTTAGTCTAGCTCGTTCGTGTCACTCAGTTCCGTGCTCAAAAAGGTAGAATTTTCATGGCATCAAGTTTATTGCCTCGTTCTCTCACCATCGACGGTTGCAGAGTGGAGATTTAACTGGGGTTGTCCAGCAGTGGCGGACCGAAGAGAGCAAAGCAGAGCTTTCCTTACGCTCGGCTTTTCCGTCTTTTCGTGCTCATCTTCAGTGCCCACTTCGGCTCCTCCCACTTTCGGGAGGCGAAAAGGAAGGGGGATTTCTATGAAGGTTTTGCCGCACAATTTACACAAAGTCCCTGAATCTTGTGGACTCTTTTGATTCGTCAAATTATTTTTTTTGCCAGCGGTACTCAAAGTTGTCTAAAATTTTCAGTTTAATCCCCTGAGAGTGTCAGGAGGATACCGGAATCAGCTGTCCACGACTATCTACTAATCGTGCAATGGGAAAAATCTCATATACATTTATAGATTTGACGGTGCAGAATCTAGCACTTCCGAATAATCCCAAGATGAGGGCACGGGTGTGGACGGTACGTTACACAGCACATGACCACACAGGTGAGACCAGCCCGCAAGCTGGTGGCTCTCGATGTTCGAGGGCATGGATAAAGCCGAAAATAGTCATGACGTTCTTGCTGCCGTCTAGCAATTAATAAATCAAGTGGTGAACGCTAATGGCGACAGCTTGACGCCACTAGATGGAGCTAGGCCGCGCCGTATGTACGCACATACATAACTACACATCAGCGGTCAAAAGGAAACGGAAGCTTCCGTTCCCTTTCGTCCATTTCACCCTCATCACGAGCTAGTTTTAGAGGGAGGGCGAGAGAGAGACAGAGAGACAGAGAGGCTTCTCAGCTGGCTCGGTAGATGTTCACGTTCCTCTTGCCAACCGCTTCTGCCCATCCCGACTCATGATCCCATCAGCCCTCTCTCTCCTCGTCTTGCTCTGTTCCATTTTCAATCCCCATCATATGACTCCACCACCAGCCTGTGAAAAAGGAAACTATTAATCGTCGAGAGAACCAGAGTTCGTGGCGAGATCTCTTCGGACGATCGTAGGCTCAGGGCCGGGTAAGGAACTGTGCTGGTGTAACGTCGGACCCTACTGCCCTGCCGTTTTGTTGGAAATACTGCAGCTGAACTTGACTGGTCAGTTTAATGTCGTACACCAGTTCAAATGCTAGAGTTCAAGTGAACATGTTGAAACGGCCAGGAAGTGATATCTTTCATACGACCGGCAACAAATGAAGGCTGTAGGGTTTCAAGATGGGTAAAAACCCCGACAACAAATACATGCATAATAATAAAGCAACCGAGGGGATCTCATTGGATTAAATAATAAAGAGTTACACGGCTCAGACCAGTTACTGATATGTGGTTCTCCTGGTTTTTTGGAGGCTGGAGAGAGAGACTAGATGGCACAGACCATTTCCCAATATGTGGTTCTCCTGGTTTCTCTAGAGGTTGGAGAGAAAGACTAGTCAGCTAGCTTTATCCAACAGGAGCTTCATGAGTTCACATGCCATGCAAAATTCCTCCATCACTTTATTTCCTCAGATTCCATTTCCCTCCCTAAAAATAATTGCAGGATTTGGAATGAACCGGGGAGAGTTAATTGAAGATCATCTCACCTGATTGAGAATGCAAACATGTCTGAACAATCGCATTTTTGAACAAATCTAATGTTCCGGGTAGTGGTATTGAGCATTTACACAAACATGGCGAATGCTCATAGTCACTAATACTACTGCCACTCCGTTCCATTCAAACCACATAATAAGCAGACCAGCACCCCTTCAATGTTGTTCTCTTTTAACAGACAACTAGCAGTGCTAAGTCTATAAAAAGCACCTGATTTTAATCGTTAATTATCTCCCACGTAGCCCTGAGACGTGCAAATTAAAATCGAGGATGACACATCACAGCGTACTATAATTGGTTGCTGTCACTGACAACATTCTACCCAAGTTGTAACGTTTTAGAGATGAGGACATGTATAATTAACATGCCATTAACAAACTCTATGCATTTGAATCGAGGCTATCTCGATCAGCTGATTGATTGACTGACATATAACTAAGTGTCTGTCCAAGCGGAAATTAACCCTTTTCAGGAAGGGCAGTAGATATTTATGTATATGCAGAAGAAACTAAGAGAAATGTATAATTTAACAATGTCTATACCTAGAATACATGGAAATTAATTACGTTTAAAATAATAAATAGAGCTATTAATCATAATGAGAATATCAAGTTTGGGTTGATAAATCATGACATCGTCGTCATACATTATCTGACAGACAAACTTGCCCTAGTGTTTGATTGAAAATCAAAGCACTAATTGATGAAAAAGAACACGTCCTTTCAAATATATTACTCGGATAAATCTTTTAACTAATATTAAACTTATGGATCATTAAGACCCACAGAAACGTGTATGTATATATATATATATATATACATAGTTGCTTAGTTAGTTGATCCTGTCTACCTATCTCCTTGGAAATTGACATGTTTATTTAATGCCACCGTATACGGGATCTAGGGCAAGTTAATTTGGAATCCATGTAAATTACTGTGGCTCCACGCTTGAGCTGACCCGTTGCCGCTACTACTGTCCTTGGCTGCGTCGGGAATAATTGAGGAATCATATGAATTCCCAGACAACAATTCGGTCGCAGTTGTATCGCCTTGATCTTTTCTTGAACAGATGATGTTGTCTGATTTTATCAGCATGAATTCCTGGCTTTGCATCGAGACGGGTTGTGGCCTATGCACCACCTGCGGGGCCTCAATAGAGTGAGGCGGGAACGGAGAAAGGAAGGTGGCAGTCTCCTTTTGGGTGTTACTCTCGGTAGGACCCAAGAGCGTTGCGTACCTTTGTTGCTGGAGCTTCCAGTGCAAGTCTTGGTTCAAGGAGCTCAGGGATTCGATCGAGGCTGCAAGACTGCTCTGGGGGTTCGCTGGTATTGATCCGGCCATCTCTTGGGTTGCAGAGCTGCTGAAGCATAAACCAGAAGCAATGGAAGTGGAAGAGGAGGATGAGAGTGATGGATAACTGCTGCTGAGCCAGCCGGGCAGTTCGGGGCCGATCCTTGAATTAGTGTTAAATACGTTGGCGAATGATGAGAAGGGCATCATCGGAAGCTGATGGAAGGAGGAAAGTCCGCTGATCTGGAAATCCACCACCGGAGAAAGATCTGCTGGGAAGGACCTGAATCCAGCTGCTGGGACATCGGAAGAGGAGGATGGGAAGGCTGCACCAGCGATGAAGGACGAGTCGAGCTTGGAACCGAAGGAATCGGAGAGGCGGGAGGCTGGGGAGCTGGAGGATTTGAGCTTCTTGTTCTTCCGGCAGCCTCCTCCGATGGGGACGTTGCGGAGAGCCCCACCATTAGTCCAGTAGCGCCTGCACGTCTTGCAGAAATGGCGGGGCTGGGAGAGGCTATAGTTGTTGTAGTAGCAGAACTTGGTGTTGGACGAGTCGCACCGTGGGCACCTCAGGGTGGCCGTGGACTGCACTTGCGGAGTTCCGCTCGACGGAGCAGCTGCCACCTTGGACTTGCGAGGAACCGAGTTCTGGCGTTCAAGGGCACATTCTCTCTTGGCTTCCTCGGGGGAGGCCATCCCCAACTGCAAGTTGGGGTTTTCACCGTGAAAGTGAGAGCTTATCTCGGGGCCGGGAGTGCCCTTCAATTTGAAGAGGAGAAGGGAGGCAATCGATTCAGATGCGTGGGGTTAATGGTGAAGATGAGGTCGATGATCATCAGTTGGTGCCCTTCTGCGGAGGCAAAGACTTCCTTCATGAAATTGAATGGTTTCATGCATGGAGTTGATGTGGTTGAGTGAGAGAGAAGAATGGGCTGTCTATAAAGACCCAGCTATTCTTCTTATTAAAATTGAAATTAATGATAATTCATTTTATAGACACCAAAAAATAAAGAAAAAATGCGTGTATATAGGTAAATGTAAAGTGGGTCTTAATCTTATCACTGTAGTTTTTTAAACCGGACCAGGCCAAGAACCGGTGTAGGCATGGGTTCATGAGTTCATAGGTCGGATCAGGAATTCAATGGGTTGAATCGCATATTTAATAAATAATATTAATAATATAATATTACTAATAAATTTACATAATATCATAATTTGAATATAATTTATAACAAAAATTATTAATATAAACATTATATTAAACTATATAAGTCTAATAAATAAAATAGGTATATTATAATAGGTTTTTGTTTTTGTTTTAATTTTAAGTTGGCCGGTTTTCTCACGAGTTCAATTAGATTGACCGGTCGGACCGGAAATCGGCTAGTTCAATTAGAATTTTTCTCTTTAAATGTGCAATTGGATTTTTTTGTAGGAGCCAGACTGGGTGAGTGGCCGGTTCCCAGTCGAACCAGCCGGCCCGATCCGATTTTAAAAACTATGCTTATCACACTCACAGCTGGAGTTTGACATTTGTATTGTATGTACGTAGCATGCAATGGAATGACATCTCATATAATCTTTTTTTTGCACCACACAGTATCCCTAAACTAGCCAAAACGCACATCGAGACTAGTTTGCGGTCGAATTGGGATTTCTGGAAAAATTTTCATCGACTCTCTCAACCTAAGATTCGATCCTTAGATCATCCATTTGGAGGTTTAGTGAGAGAACCACTAGTTCAAGTTAAGTTGGTGAATGACATCTCATATAATCAAGTCCAATATGAGTTGATTTCTTGCTACTATATAACATTTTTCTAAGTACCCTTTTGTCCCACCTTTGGTATTTTAAGTTAAACCAATCTCCTCCGTAATTTGAAAAAGAAAGATTAGATAATAAATAAGAGGCAATCTAATGAATTCATCTAATAACTGCTGAAATGCTTAATTAATATCTAATTAAGTGAATAATTAGTGATATGTGTGCATTTTAGATATTATATGGAATTAAAACACCCGCAATATATGCGCCAAGAAAAAAAAAAGGATTTAATGTAATCGCATATTATTCTTAATAAAAGGCAAAAATTTTATATTTAATTCATATTTATAGAATTTCCCCTCTCCTCTATTTTCACTAATTAAATCTAAATCTAAGCCTACAAACCAAAAAGTACTCACAAAATGCTTTACCTGAAAAGGGCACAATGAACTCCAAAAAAAACAAAAAAAAAGGCACAAGTAATGAATGCGGTTAGTTCCCTGTGCTCCGGTCCCTGTGGTACCTCGATGATGGCGATCACACACTGGATCGCCTCCTCATATGTATCGACGGGTACCTGTCACTTTTGACTGTTGTGTGTGATCGATCCCTACTTGCCTGCTTGTATTCTTTCCCCCTTTTTTCGGCTATTGGGTCGTTCAATTAATGTAGATGTCAGCTAGTACTAAGAACAGGTTAGGGTGGGGTCAAACAGTTCGGTGCAACCAGCTCGATCATTAACCTAACTGTACCTGACTCTGCCCATGCGCTTTACGTGTCTCTCCCAGTTGAACCCGATGCAAAATGCAGATCTTACATAGACCCATCAGACTAGAAAGATGAACTTAGCGATTAATGAAGTTTATAGTGCTGGTCCTGTGTAATTAGAAACAGTTAATCGTGCACTGTGTGCGAAACTACAGGATGAAACACCATTGTCTGCAGACTATTGGTGCATTGTCCTGCAGAGAAAAGCCAGTTAGAAAGCTAAGAATATACTGCTTGTTATATCCCGTCTTGCTCTGAACGGTAGATTATACGGATTTTCATGGGGGTACCAGCAGGACCAGGAATTGTGCAGAGTATACAGAATCAGCCATAATCTTCTCCGGTAATTTCTTCTCAGTCAAGACGAGAGACAGAAGCAGAGGATAGAACTAGCAGATGAACAAGTGAAGGTAGATCAGCGGTCGAAGTTATGCAGTAGTAGTGCCAGTAGAATTAGTAGCAGTTATAAGTTTAAATTTGCATGCTTGTACGGGGACTAAATCATTAATTTTAGATACCACTACGAGATATATTCTAAACTTATTCGACCCAGAAACGGATCTCTACTAGGGTGCTCGCTTGGCCTTGATCACGATAGCTTCTAATGGGGTTCGACCCTTTTATGATCGTATTGAAGAGGAAGAGAGATCAATTGAATAGAATCGGAAGGGTTAGATTCTACATGGGCCACAGTAAAGGAAATGTCAGGCACAGGCAGAGACAGGAAGCAACTGATGGATGAGACCAGCAGCAGTGTATGATCAACGAGAGGCTGCTGCTGCTGCTGCTGCTTGTAGTGCTGCTGCCCTGCCTCCCTACGAACAGCAGTAGCCTTCTTTCTTTGCTATTCCTTCCCATGTAACGTCCCTTTCTGCATACCACTCGGTTCCATCGAAATCCCAATCTCAGTCAGGACAATAAAAACGCAGCTGTATGACAACTTGGTGCAGTACAATAACATCTCACCCTCCATATGAAACCATAGGATTAGTCTCGATAGCCAAATGCTCGAACATCACTAGGGCTTCCTGTGTCCTTCGCTTTCCATAGCATTCAATCTGTCACTTTTTAGGTCAATAGAGCTTCTCTCTCATTCATGATGTTGTATGGTATGGGACATGTTGTGAAGACATAGCCACCGACGCACGCAGCTCGTCCGTCCTGTCCACACATTTCGGATAAAGATGCTGGGCTCGGCGATCAGGTAAACCTTTTCTTTCCCTCTCCATGCATCATGAGCATGCACAAAGGAGCACCGCCGCCGCCGCCGCCGCCGCCAGCCATCAACAATATATTCATGTAGTGAAGTTCAGATTAGATCATCAGAGACGAGGAACAGGGCTGCACAAGGCATCCGCACGTTAAATTTACTCGCTAGCTCCAAATTAAAATGCAGAGAGAGAGAGAGAGAGCTAACAGCTGTATGACAGTGCACACCGGTCTGATCTACTCTTGTCATTACTTCGGATTTATAATATATAATCAAATTACATAAACGCATGGTCATCAGTGGCAGACCATCATACACATATATGAGAGAGAGAGAGAGAGAGAGAGTTTGTGTGTGTGTCTGTAAGAGTACTGTGACGACATGTGAGAAGAGGGGCGAGGAATGACCGGATTCCCGTGAGAGGAGGGACCAAACCCTCCTAATTCTCCCATTCCCGACTTAGTCCAACTCGCTCTCACCACACCAGCAGTCACCCCTTTCGCCGTCCGATGTCCAATTCACTTTCTGGTAGGGGACTCCATCTCCTCTTCGTTAGTAACTAACGCTTGCTGGCATCTGAATACTGCATTGGCTCAGAGCACAGTGTAGGATCGGATCAATCAATAGACTTGAGGAGAGTCAAATGGAATAAACTTCCACTATGAACGTCGACTAGACGGCTGTGCTATCGTATGACTCGGCGGACGAGCCGGTGCGAGATATTGCTCCAAACGGTGACACCCATCATCAAAATTCTGGGAGTAGCTGACGGAATCGTAGTGGAAAGAAACCGGCTTCGGCTGCCTGTAAATGCACTTGCTGTCTGCGACCATCCGTTTGATGAGATTCCGCCATTTTCGGCATCTCCTGCTGCAGCTGCTGCCACCCTTCCCTTGAGGAAGACGGGAGTATCCGAAATCTTCACTCACATAGAAGCAAGAAGGCGACGTACAACTCAGGTATGAAGATGAAGATGATGGGCTAGGCGATTGATCCACCATCCCCATATAATCTGATGTGAGATCTCGGTGGAAAAACTAGCTAGGAGGATACAGAGCGAGACAAGATTGTCCCTTGTTGCTGTCAATTATTTTATAAGGAAAAATCAAGTAATGGAGTAAGTCTTGTCCTTTTCCATTTTTCTTACCGACCAAGGAAAAGGAAATCCATTTTTCACTAAAAAAAAAAAGGAGAAAAGATTAACTACCATGATTCCACTTTTTTTTTCAAATAATTAATAAATAAATTTTAAATTTAATTATTATTATAAAATTATTTATATTCATTTATTTTGATATTTTTTTATGTATTTTTAAATTTATGAATTTATTATATAATAAAAAAGAATTCAATTATTTTTTTTAGCAGTCTAGTAATCAACTTAATCTATCTCTCTCGTGTAGGGGAAGATTAGACTAACGGATCGATCCCCACTTGGCAACGACAAACTCTACCGGGCAAAGGTCATGTGCTCTTGTCAAGAGTTTGTTGGGCTGATCATAGTACCGAAGTTAAATATTATATATATATATATATATACACACACACACATCCCGCTACCTCCAGCGCATGCCCATAGTATTCAAAAACATAATCAACTCTAATTTGGATTCACTATATTTAAATGGAATGAGCATTAAATCATCTTAATCTAACCTACCCATGTTAACAATTAAATTATATGAATTAAACCCGATATATTCAAAGGAAATTTTGGTAGATTCCAGCAAATCAACCCGAGAAAGACAAGGCTAATTTTGTAGAACACAGATGGTAACGTGAAGATTTTGACCTGAAAATACAACAGCTCAAAATTGTCATATTACTTTACCACTGAGAAGCCCACCGCTACAAGGGTCAGTGTGGGGACTCGAAACCTTGTCGGCAACAATCGGCTTCCTCTCTCTGTTTTGATGGGCAGAGGACGTGAATCTGAGATGGGCTAGCTCGCTCTTCGAACACAGACAAATCTGGAGCGCGCTGTCCAGAGGATTATGCTGTCGATCCCATCAAACACTTATAAATCCATGATCCATGTTCTCTGATGATTTCCGGTCACTAAAAGTTCGTTTGCCATGATTCCATCTACTCCGTCATTCAATGGGTCAATCACTGATCAGAGGAATTTCAACAAAAAAAAAATCATTCCCTTTCTGGGTTCCTCAATGCAATCGATTATTAACGCGTTCTATTATGAGTGCCGTAAGTAGGTGCTGGAATGTGACATGATGGACAATGATCGCGTACGAAGAATGTTGTGTCACTTCTTTAGTTAGAAGCAACCCCGTGAATTTCAAGTCACTAGGAGGAGGAAGGATAAATGAAGCTTGGTGACAATCGAAATCAAGACATCTTGGTCCCATGTCGGGATAATGGCACTAGAAATCTAACAAATGTGACGTTGACAAGACATGGGCTATGAATATAATATCGTGGATTTATTTCCCCAGAGCTGGAATAGCTCAGTTGGTTAGAGCGTGTGGCTGTTAACCACAAGGTCGGAGGTTCAAGCCCTCCTTCTAGCGGTGCTTTCTTTTTTCCCCCTTGAAATTTTAACCCGAGCAAGTACCATGACTCGCCTCGTTATCAGCAAGAACTCGCTATCCTAGACAGTTGGGCCAAGAAACAATCACACTTCCGAACTAACAAGCAGCTATTCAGTAGAGAAAACAATCCAACATCTGGTCGCGCGTCTAAGCACGAATTAGGCTTGCCAGTTGTGGTGTGGAAGAATAAATTACAAAACTAAACATACAACAGCTTACCCGTTCATGAAGTTTTAGACAAAAATGATTTTCTTGAACCACTTGAAAGTAAAGTTCGGATTGTCTTGCTTTGGTTCATGGTTTCTTTTGTCTACATGGTCACTCCTTGTCTAAGCGACCCAGTGAATGCCCATGACATTCACAGCAGTAAAAAAGATCCCTTATCTCGAGTTGGAGGAGCCAGGGGTTGGGAACTGAGAAGGGAGGGTTCTGTGCTGAGAGGAGGCGGCAGAGGGACATGCCGAATGCAGTTCTTCCTCTCAATGATGATAGAGAACCGGTTCGAGCTACCAAGGCTCTCAGTGGACTTCATGTACTCAGAGGCATTGTTCTCAATAATGAGGGCATCCTCGAGCTCCGGTACGACGTCAGACATGGTTGGCCTGTAGGCCGAGATGGGTTCAGTGCATGCTAGCTAGTGCCACCTCCACCACTCTCCACATTGCCTCCAAATGGAACATCCCCTTCATGCTTGGATCCACCATCTCGTCAGTCTTCTGCTCTCTATACAAGGGTTTCGCCTGCATATATGAGATTACTGGTTAAGAACTTGTAGGAAGATTTAGGCTCGTGATAAATCATATCGTGTATGAAGTTCAATGACTAGTAGGATAACGTGGCATACCCATTCCACCAAGCTCCACTCATTGTGAGGTCTCTGTATGTTGAGAGGCTCCCGACCACTTATGATTTCAAGTAAAACAACACCAAAGCTGAAGACATCGCTTTTTGCTAATAGATGTTGAGTTTAATAGTACCTGATTGAGAATAAAATCCGGTGTCAATTATATCTGTTATGTATCATCCAACTAAGAAGATGCATTCACTGCTAAAAAGCCATGAAATCAGAGAAAAATAAATGCAACTTTTTCAAAAAACAAAGCAGATGTCTCAGTGATTCCTATTCCATAAGAGGCAGAGATGGTCAAGATCCATAAAACTGAAGATTCCATGCAGAAATACCAATTTTCATAGGCAAAGCAGAAGGCATAGGAGAAGGGGAATTGTTTACATGAAGATGCATTCCAAACTCACTCAGGGTCCAAGTAACCAGCAGTGCCTTGGACTTCAAGAGAAGCACCACTTTCCCCATCCTGAGGGGCATACTTTGAGAACCCAAAGTCAGCAACCTTGGCACACATGCTGTGATCCAGTAGTACATTGCTTGATTCTACATCCCTGTGTATCACGCTCCACCCTGGGAATGTGTGGAGGTACAGCAATCCTGTGTATGTAAGAATATAGTCATCATTTGTTCCTTACCCTGGGAAACTGGAAACGTAACCCGGTTAGGCTTTGCATAACTGATGGACTTTCCAATTTTTCACGCTCTATTCTTAAAAATGAAAAATGAAGGGAAAACACTGTTGCACGTCTTTAACGGGATATTTTGCTCTCCAAGGCATCTTCTGCACCTGACATGCATTTTCCCTTTTCTAAGTGAAGAATATAATAAAAAACTCAAAATATTCTTCCCAGTTCTTTGCACTTAAATCCACCATGTATCAGAAAAATGGGAGAGACTGACTCAGGTTAAAACTATATTTTACCTCGAGCAGCACAAAGAGCGATAGATAGCCTTGTGGACCAATCCAGGATCTTCCTTTTGGATGCTTCTTCTGTTGCAGTAATTAGTAAGGAACTAACACATATCCAATGTTTACTCTCAAATATGATTACTAAGACCCAGTTAACAGAATTTACCATAAAGGCGATCTTGTAGAGACCCGTTCGACATAAAAGGTTAAACGAGAGTTTGCTGATCATTTTCACAGCAATAGCCAAACAGGGGAACTAGATTTTCATGCCTAATAGCTGAGAGAAGGTTCAGCTACATGAACAAAATATTTGCAAAAATACATCAGTAATAATCATTGAGAAAAAATAACAGGAAAGAAAAAAATGGAGAAACACCTTTACCTCATTCTCAAACTCACGAGTTCTTTGAGTAGAAGTAGCTGAACGAACCTTCACGGCAACTTCTTGACCATCAGGCAAAGTGCCACAATAAACTGATCTGAATCCACCTTCCCCTATCAGAGTCTTGTGCTTCTCATTGGCTGCCTCTATGTACTCCAAACTAAATGCCTGTATTGATATCGACCTCACCATGAAATCATCCGTGCTTGGTACAGAGAAAACTGCATCTGCCATACATTTCACAAAATCGTATTGAGAGATCATTCTGGTTAAAGAAGCCAAAACCTTCTTAATACTCAAACTGTAAATAACATTGTTAATACTCTCGGGTTTTTTCTCCTTTCATACTCTCATATTATTATATGCCAAATACTATAAATGACATTGACGCAGCTCTCCCCTAAAACGATTAACTCCATCCTCTATCATCTATTCACAAAACGTTTTTAGATTATAGATAAAGAACAAGTACAAGAAAAAATTCGAAAACATGGATAACATTTTACGCAGTCAATGCATGATTTTTAATGGTCTGTTAACGCAAAGTACATGGAACGTTATTGAGCTTCACCCAAAAATGATTAACATTTACTAGAATAAGATTATTATATATGGGACCAACAGAAAATCCTAGAGAGCTAAATACTACATAAAGAGATCTTGAGTAGCATTTTGAAGTTGGCATTATTTACTACTAATTGATTACTTGGTTCAATGAGACAATCCTAATCCAAGCTTTTACTAACAGGAGGAGTCAAAGAATGGAAGAATTTACCTTTTGCCATTGGATATCCCATAAGATCATCATGTGCTCTCAGGGAAAACTTTTGTTTGTAAAAGCAGACCACAGAGATGCCCACTGCTACAGTAATAAGGAAGGAGCCACAGGCCACTGTGCCAATCACAAAACCACTCTTCGAATATGAAGATGCTTGGGAACCACAAACTCCCTTGCTACAAATGCACACAACAATCAATCGTTACCCTGTTTCCTTGAAAAATTGAAATACACACATATAGAGCAATTGACTGGTAAAGTGGACTTAGGTCGCCTGTGAGATTCAGATTAATCTTTATAGGTATTGTGGCCCTAATTTAAGACAACCTCCTAAGGTCTGCACTGGTCATTTGCCCTTTTTAACAATACGAATATTCCCATGCTTATTGAATCATATAAATTGCATTCGAATTATATAAGGATCTATTAATTATACAGAGTAGAAATCCAAAAAAATTATAAGAAGAGTCATCCTTCCTCTGTCTTAAGCTTCTTACTATTGAAGCTATATGTATAACCATCAACCATGTGAATATTGCATCCATAATATCTGAAAGATCAAAGGCAATGACATATTATTGGAGCTTGCATTATTAAGAAAAGGAAATTTGCTTATTAAGTATTTCAGAGAGAAATACTGATGGAGGGACTCACAATGTAGTTAACTCCATAAGAGAGAAAAGCGATTCCTGTAGAGGCCCTGTCAGATCATTTTGGCGAAGATCCCTGATGTTCATGCAGATGAAAATATAATAAGAAACTAAAAGTCCAAGAAAGGAGGGAATACAATTTAATAAATCAGTATATAACACTGGGAGTTCCAAGAAACACAATTTATTTGAACTGTTATTTCAAACAGTAGAATAAGGGCCTCAATGGAGTAGCACGAATTTTTTTAAAGATTAAAAATCACAAGTTTTCTCTTTTTGTCTTTTTAAAAGCCTCAAGTTATCAAAATCTACTCTTCATCAGGGGCCAAAAGGAGATCAGCCAAAGAAGGAAAGGGACAAAGACAGACAAAAGAGAGAACTTACAGAGATTTCAGGACAGAGGAAGGTGGAAATGATGGGATACCTCCTATGAAACGGTTGTAACTAAAGTTCCTAAATACATCACATGTGTATTAGCAATCCTAACAGACGGATATTACTGGTGGATTTCAAAGCAGAACAATAAGTGAATCAAATTCTTACAACTCATTCAGGAACATCAGCTCCACAATGCTGGGTGGGATCAACCCTTCAAGATTTTTCGAAGAAAGGTCCCTGAGGAAAAAGGAAAAAGGAAAAACCCTACGGGTATAAAAGTAATGAAAAAAGGTATACCTTAAGGGCTAGTGAACTGCAAGGAAGTAAAGGAAAGCAGGAAAAGTAGAAAAAATGAAACAGAAATACACATTTCCCATTTAAGCTTGTTGAACTTATATTACAATTTACTTTTTCCTAGAAATTTTGCCAAACGAATATCTATTTCTTGGATGCCTAGGAGGTAAAATTGGATCCATGAAGTAGATAGAAGTAAATAATACTGAATACTTCGCTTTAACTCCTGTTTGATCCAAATTTACTCCTAACAGAACTCTCTAGAATGCTGTTACACCTAACATGTGATGTGATGGGCATTACCGATGCCTCTTGATTTGGAGTTCTGCAGGAAAACAGTCCCTAATTTTGAAAAACCAAAATTTGAAACCAGTGTTCATAGGGTAGTATTGGGAACAAGCTGTAACAGACGAAACGGCTAAAAAGAACTGACATGGAAAAGTTGATAGCTGCAGCACTCATTAACATGAAAGTTCGCGAGGCAATATATCAGTCAGCAGCATCCTTTGTTCTGGACATTGACAAACAAGACACTTGATCCACAGAATGAGAAGAACTTACAACTTGGTCACTACTGTGGAGCCATTGATAATTGAGCAACTGATGGCCTTCCAAGGAACAGGAAGACAAGGATCTCCAGACCAACTGGCCAATAGTTCATTAGCACTGTTTTCCATTAGAAGCTCCTTTCTCACGGTAAGCATCACATCCACTGAAGACGCCATTGACGAGCACATCGAACACTCTTTGTCCAACCACGACAGAAGAGTTCGGCTCGAGGAAATGAAGGAAGACGGCATAGTTGCGGTTGGCATTGTCGAGGTTGCCCGTCCGGAGCAGCAGCCTCTCCGGGTCCTGCAGTGCTGTCTGTAGGACCTTGAAGGGCACTGCTGCGGTGGCGTTTCGGAGGTCTGAGCTAGCATCGATGGCCTCGTAGGCGGCCGTGGTCGTCCGGTCGGGTGGGGTCCAGATTCTGTCGTCTGGATCATCCGGGTACCTGCAATTTCAGCCAAAGTCCGCGGACTAAACTAAGACAATGAAAAATGAGCAAAACTGTCAGAATTTCTCACTTTTACCCCTCTAGTTTCAGTTATTTGGCAAAAGGTCCCGCAACTAACCCAATCTACTCAGGGATGCCTAACTTTCTATGGCAACCAAAACCAGATCTTCCATGAAAATGAGTTCCGCTAAATCCTCCCAGCAATGCATTGGGGCATTTTTAGTATATGATGGATCGCATTAGAGTCTGGGCATTCCAGCAACGTACTTCAATTTCATCTATGTCTGAGGACATTGATTGCACTATCACACTAATCATACCTGATGTCCTGTACTGTGTTACCAGCTCCTCGGTTGATCATGCTGACCAATTTCAAAACAGTGTCAGCAGGCTCGTATCCATTCATATACTTGGATCCATTGCTTAGAGACCCAAGCTCAACCCACGAGATGTAAGGGTCCCCTTCAGCTCCCTTCAACAGGCAGAAGTCGACATACTCTCCATAGGCCCTGGACAGTCCCTCCACCACCAGGTCGTTTGGCAGCTCCAGCAAACCAATGCTCGCAACTCCAATAAGGACCCCAAGCAAGGAATGCAGAAGCGAGTCTAGGTGAATGAAGCCTCCCCTTACCAGTTAGTAATTGCCTCGGACTGTTGACAGGTTATACCAATGTTTGCCAGCATCTGAAAAAATGAATCCACGGACCTAGTAGCTCTTGCTGTGCTCAATTGGCCAACTTAACTGATAGAAGTGGGTATTGTCAGGGAACCAACTGAATTCCATGGTCCATTGGATGGAATTCTCATCTGTGGCGTTTGAATTGGCACAGCAGTTTATGCTAACAAAATCTGCATGGTGAAACGATCACAGGAGTTAGGTGAAGCTTCAGGCATAGAATCTGGAAATGTGCAAAGAACCGAACAGATCGGATCTGTGACAGTTCCATATTTCGTGCAGTATCTGCAAGGCCATGTTTGCTGTGACAGCATTCTATGGTGCAATCACAGTTATGTCCTATGCCGGAAATCAGGATCATTTCACTGACAAGTCCTAGAATTAATAGGGAGCGACAACCATTTCTTCAGCCATTAGTTTTCATCATGACATCGCTGTTAGCACACACAAACGAGTACGAAGAACTAACAGGAAGCTCATAGGATCGGGAAATAAACAACACACGACCACTAAAAACCAAATGTAAACCTCATCCGGCCAGACTCCAAGAGATCACTGAACATAAAGAAACTGGAAGCATATGAATCCTTGATATGTCATAATTTATGTATCGAAATATCAAGATCTATGGAAGGAGCCTCGCGTACTAACCTTTCTGGGGAGAACTTGATCGAGTGAGTATGAGGAGGCAAAGAACAAGGCAGTCAACTAGTAGCAACCAACAACTCAACCCCTCCTCCATCGTCTTCCTATCTCAAACTCGAATCTCCCCATCTGCCTTTCCCAGCGACTTCCTTGAAGTTTCTTGGGTTCCAATCAAGATTTCAGTTAATAGCATGTCATCCGCAGATCAGAACGTAGCACTCATGGATCATCATCGTCAATAGGACTGATCAGAGGTTGCAGATGGCAGGCAGTCGTCTAAGAATCCTGGTGAAGAAGAAAGAAGAATCACCAAGCAACCCATGAGGTGGGGAAGTTTAGCCGACAAAAGAGCATCAAAGTCAATGGCTGAAGTCGGTAGAAAGGAGAGGAGGGAAGAGTCCCAAAAAAGCTATTGGATTTGACTTCGGATGACGTGGGAATTGCAGGAACAAAGCGAGAGATGAATTAGAAGACAGAGACCAATCAGAGAATGCTTCAGAAAATCTACACAAACCTTGATTTGATTATTAGTTATGGTTAGCGACCAGGCCTCATACTTCGTCTTGCGATGTTGAAGACAATCGTTCGGTTCCCATAACGTACAGGTAATCGACATGATCCTCGGGTATACACAAGGGCTCATGGGATCGAGCTGGGCTTAGTTTATCTGCCCAAAATTGATTTTTTTTTACCGGCAAGAACAAGGGGGTGCTTCGGTCTCTCGATCTCGGCTTAGTGGGTGATGATATTGTACTAGCTAGTCCCCTTTCCATTTACTTGGGGTTTGAAATTTTTAAGGCAATGGGATGATTTGAATTAAAATAATGGGCGGTGGAGGAGCAATCCCTATCTGAGTCCTCTCCTCGTCGTCCAGCCTCTTGTCTGCTGCCGTGGACGCAACACCGTGGAAATAGTACAATGTATTTTTTTATTTTTTAATTAAGTAAAAAACCCTGTCAATTTCGCTTATAGACCATAAGATGAACAAACCCTCTGCACGTACCGTGTAAGCCCGTCCCCCCTCGAGAAAATTTATTAAAAGCCTATTTATTTTTCTATATGATTATACAAAGAGATTCATATTAGTTATTTTGAACTTATGTTTGAAAAATTAACATAAGTTAGTTAAGTAAAATATTGTATTCGAGTTTTATAAATAAAAAGAATTTATATTGGGAATGATTTATTCTTTAAATGAACCGACCCAATTTGAGTTGGATTAATTAACGGCTAATGACTTATGTATTTTGGTCGGCCTATAAAAGAAAAAAAAAGAAGAAGCAAACTTATGATTGAAAATATTGACATGAACGAATAGACTTTCCAAATCATTATAAATATTTTATCATACAGAGAAAAATGTAAATTAACGAATACTCACGAAGAAATATCTATGCTCCCTCTATATACACATATCCTCCCATAATCTATTGACTTAAGTTTCGAAGGGATATTCTATGCGAACCCCACTTCTCTTTGCTTGTAAGTCCATTTGTTGTGCTTGAAGTCCATTGGAAACGCTGACCTCCTATGAGTATTTGCTCCGCCTCGTCATCAGGTCAGGTGGACCGACTCCAGTGACCAGGACCGCATCAATTCGTATGCAGACCAATAAACAAATTTAAAAGAGAAGACTCAATTAATTTGGCCCCATCGAAAAATTTTTTAAGCATGGCTGTCGGGGCACACAATGGCGGGTGGTTGGAATATTCGAAGCATTAAGCTTTGATGATTATCTTACTAGCATTATTGGCGTTGAAACCACAGTCGAGACTCCAAGTAGAACCAATTTAGTTCTTATTAATTATTATAGTGATACCTATTGAATACGTCCTCCCTCTATCATGCCAACGCTTGCCAAGTGGGCCGTCCGCCGAGGCTCTTCTCTTTGAGCATCATCTGAGGGATCCATCACCACTGAATGTCTTCTGCGGCTGCTCCGAAGTCCGACCCTCTTCTCTCCGCGCTCCTCTCTTCTCTTTATCCTTACAAGAAAATTGACGATGGTTATGCATGACAATTTATTTGGTATTTGAGTCTGATAATTTTGCACCCCCACAGTACTCTCTCACAAGCCAAATGTTTCTGTAAATACTCAGCTCTTGATCGATCCTCCTGAAGTTGAAGCTTCTGTCATACCTCGCGTATACTTGGTTGACTGCTTTCAGATTGATGATGAACGGGGAGTTCATGGTGAATTCCTCAAGGAAGTCCAGTGCCATCCAGGGGATGTTCACGCAAAAGCGCCGCTTCCCGCCGCAAGGACTTCACCGCAGAGTTCCTCAATTACCTCACTACACCTTTGGAGACATATGACTGCTATTGGGATCATGACGGTAATGACTTTTGGTCTCAGAAACTGAAATCGAGCAATATGGCATATACGATAGCAGCTAGCATGTTTGTGGAACTTGTAGATGAAAAATGAACCATGAACAATGGCATGCTTAGCGCAACAAAGCGACACTGGAAACAAAGAAAAAAAGATTCGAAGTCATATTTTGGTGATCATGTTACAGAACTGCAATAAATCACATTAGTATATTGAAAATTCATGGATTTATTTAAAAGCTGCAGCTTACAAGACCCAGGTTTGATAAATTAATGTCGGTTGTCATTTCCTGACTTTGTCTGAGCAGCACTGGCAAGACCTGGCGCCAGATATATGCTTGTCTGCGGTCTGAGCTTACTTATGATAATATGCTGGATATTGTAGACACTCTTGACACTGCCCAGGCCGATTCTTATTCTCCTTTCCACTGATGCAGCGCATGAAAAGATTAAAAGCCTCGCCTTGCCAAGGCATATATAGGAGCCTCCGCTTCTCATTGACCCATTTCGACAAACGGCACCTGGGCATCAACCAAGGAATCGGAAACTACGAAACAAGAGGCATTCACACGCATTGCCTTCAAGGGTGTTCTTCTAAGTCGATGCGACACAACATACAGCTTCTTCTTCGGACTGAGAAACAGTGACAAATAGGAGTTGATATTCATGTTCTTGTACAGCCTAAATATGCACTTAATCCATAATTGTCGGTTTATGTTCTCGGTTGAACAACTTCCATGTACTTGAATTTCATCTACTTATGCCCTCTGCTCGGAATTCACACGCATTTTTCTCTCCGCTGTTTCCATTTCCTGGACTCTAGAAATGATTTATCTGTAGTTTGATCTTATGCATTCATTGCTGCAGTTTAAGGACGTAATGCATCTCATATACATGGCAACTGAAAGTTGCCCCAGGAGCTTCACATCTCAAGAAATAAAGTTGCTCAAGTATTATCTGGACATAGCAATACCTGACGAGTGGTTCTCTGCTCTTATGGTAATGCTTGAAGCATACCATCTAAACGAGGAGGATACTGATATCAGGGATGCAGCTGGAGAGGAGCATTTGGAGAAAGGCAATTTTCAGACATCTGAAGCAGGAGGAGACGAGAAATCTGAGCTCATCCAGGTAATGAAACAGCTAGAAAGTGATGTTTTCCAACCTGAAACTCTAGGAAGAAGATTCATGACAGCCGCATACCATAGTGCAATCATATCCTCTTGATGTGATAGAACTGGAGCTCTGTGATGATACTGGAGACTTCTTCATGAACAAAGCTTACGGCAATTCTATCCAAGAGCTCTTCATTCCCATGATCGTCCGCAAAAGTACCGGTACGAGAAACCTCCTGGAAGTGACTCTCGTTTCTGCACGTTGCCAAGGCTCTCCATCAACGAGACAACAACCTAACTTAATGATGCCTATTGTTGTATACCCAGTATCATGAGAATCATCACCGGGGCAAGAAACCATGAAAGCCACGTTATTTGTGTAAAAAAAAAAAAACCCCGGCCATTTTCTTGTCCTCTTAAGCGGGAGGAGAACCTGGTATTCAAATGGTAGACCAGTATACATACTCTGTAAGTAGCAAGATCGGCTCCATGGGCCGTTTACGCGAGTTGAATGGAAATTTTGATATTACATTACGCGGTAGAAACAAAACGGCAGAGGAGTTGAAAGGTCAAAACAAATGCCGGTCGAGTCGAGGTCCAGTCCAATTAAGAAACTGTTTCTTTTCCCCCCCGTGTCATGGTCCCCCGGTCTCCTCCTACGGGGTGTTGTGATTGGATGGGGAGGATCACGGGCTCTATCCGGTGCAACTGCCACCGTGGCATCATGACGTCAGCCGTTCCCTGGAGCTGAACTGGCAAAAACCCTGCCGCGGACTCGTGCTGGAGCCTGGAGAGAAGATTGAAGATTCCGCAACAAATAAGTTAAAATAGATATTTATTTATCATTTCAATCAGAGAGAGAGAGAGAGAGAGAGAGAGGGGGGGGAGACAGAGAGAGTGCTGGTGCCGTGGCCCCACTTCCACGTCATTGGCCGTGTGGGCCCCGCCCCCAGCAATTGCATCTCAAGACTTTTCCGTCTACGCTGTTTCTTTTATTCTTTCTTCAGGGAAATTTTTTTTAGTGATTTCTTGGGAATAACAACTCCGACCCAGCCCGAGGGTACCCCGACGTAGTCCGACCATCAAGTCCGGGTATGACCCGATCCACGTGTGTATCAGGTCGTGCCTCGATCCCGCTGCTGAACTTGCCCGGCCTGACCCAACTCATTCGCACGTACATTATCAGTATACGCCAACATGAGTTTAACAAAAACAAAGGGACAAAAATAACTCTCTTTCCTCTTTATTGATTAGACAAATCATCCCCTAAAAAAATTCGGTGGTTCGGGGACACACCCAAGCTAATCCATATAGGATGAGATGTTGCCTCTTATGAGTTAATTTATTATTAAATTGATAATACATAATAGTTTAAAAATAAATTTTAAAATATTTTAGATTAATATAGTAGATTTTATATTATATAATAAATATTTAATAAATTAGTTAATTATTATAATTTTAAATATCATCAATATTATATATATATATGTGATGGTGGACTAAGCGCCCAATCATACGATATTTGGTTTGCTCCTTGATGATTTTATCTTACCATATATGTTTTTAAAAAATTGGTGAAATTATTATAAATGGAAAAATAAATATTGGTTATGTGAATAATTAAATAGTTTAAAGTTAATTGGAGGTTTTTTTTTCTGATTTACCAAAAAAGGAGTAATTTTTTTCTGACTAAATGATTACTAAATCAAATTATTTAAGATTTTCTTTCCTTTGTGCCCTTTTCATCTTAAATGACTGAATACATCCTTCTAAAACAAATTAATAAAAAAAAATTCATAGAAAACAGATATTATATAGTGTTACTAATAAGAAAATAAATTAAAAGTTATAGCCAAATCCAAAATAATCCATTTTCGAAAAACCTCTTCTCTCCAAAATAACCCCCACCATCTCGCAAAATTTTAAAAATTGCCACTGGGAAAAGGGGGAGAGGGAGGACGGAGGCCGTTCCCATCCGACATTGATCGCGTGCCACGTGTTGGCATGCAGAGATCTGGGCCGTACGTGGGTGGGGGGCAGGGTACCTCGAGTCGGGCAGGGAGAGAAATGATCTCATCGGTCCGTCAAGAGATCGACGGATGACAGGCTGCCCGGCAGATCTTGAGCGCCTTTAAGTAGGGGTGGTGCCTGGCTCTTGTTCCTCGTTCAATGGTGTTCGAAACGAAACCCTCTATACCCCGTCTTCGTCTTCGTCTTCTTCAATGGTGTTTGGTGTGTAGCCGCTCCTCAGGCTTGTAGTTGAAGCTCCGGTGATGACTCGCCGTCCCCCGACCGGTGGCGACTAGTCCCGGATCCGACGGATCTGATCTCTGGTGGCGATCTCTTATGGCATCAGCACTACTGGCCAGTCGAATCGAACCCTCTTGCGGTGACCGTAAGGTGTATATGAGGAAATACACCTCCAATTCTGCCACCGATCACAACAGCCCTCTTTTCATGTCTAACCCTAACCCTAAACCTAGCTCAGCCGCCGCAGCCAGGCAGTATATCCACGATCCCTCTGTCCACTTCCGGCATGAAGACGACCACTCATCTGCCGCCATCGAGGACGAGGAGGCCTCGTTCGCACCCTCCCGATCGTCGAGGTTCGATGCCTCCGAGTACGTGACGTTCAGTCTCGACGATTTCTCCAGATCGGAGCTCAGGGACCTCAAGAGACGCTTGATCATGGAGCTTGACCAAGTCCGCATCCTTAGATCCCGCCTGGAGACTGTCGGCCATGATATCAGGCCCGTCTTTCCGACATCCCAGTTCTCTGCCACGACCCGGCCCTCTCCAGATGCAGTGGCGGAGTCCCCCAAGTCCAAGCTCAAGGAGATTACAGCAAAGATCGGCACAAACAAGAAGGGCACGAAAAGGGTCAACCCATTTGGGTCAGACAAAGACATGAAGAAGCCTGCTCCGGACTCGGCGCCTCCCCGGTTGGACCCGAGAACTGAGCAGCTTGTCTCGAGTATAATGAAGCGGTGCGGTCAGATCTTGGGCAAGCTGATGAAGCACAAGCACGGATGGGTCTTTAACACGCCCGTCGATGCGGTGGGCCTAGGGCTGCATGACTACCATCAGATTATCAAGAACCCGATGGATCTGGGGACTGTGAAGTCGAAGCTTGAGAGGGACTTGTACCGAAGACCACAAGATTTTGCAGCAGATGTCAGGTTGACTTTCAACAATGCCTTGCTATATAACCCTAAAGGGACTGATGTACATGTTATGGCAGAGACTCTCTTGTTGCAATTTGACCAGATGTTTGATCCAGCGTACAAGAAGTTTGAGAAGGAGCGACAGAGGGCGTTGGCTGAGACTGCTGCTGCGGAGTCGAAGCAGCCGGGAGTTTGGGCTGAGGAGTCTGTTACAGAGAGTGTTAGAAGGGAGCCAGACCCAGTCGAGAAGAAGCCTAGTTTGAATCAGAACATAAACCCAAGTCCAGAGAGGAGCCAACCACCGGCATTGTCCAATCAGGAGCCAGCAGCAGAGCCGGCAACCGCTCCCTCAGGGGGGAAACGGGCGAAGGTAGGAAAGCTGCCTAAGCCCAAGGCAAAGGATCCGAACAAGAGGGAGATGACACTGGAAGAGAAAGCGAGGCTTGGGATGAACTTGCAAAACTTACCGCCAGAAAAAATGGGGCAGTTGGTGAGCATTATTCGGAAGAGGAACGAGCATTTTGCACAGGATGGTGATGAGATAGAATTAGACATTGAGGCTTTGGACACTGAGACTCTTTGGGAGCTTGATCGCTTTGTTTGCAACTATAAGAAGTTGGTCAGCAAGATCCGGCGGCAAGGACTTATTCACAACCAGGTTTCAGCGTCGGAAATCACCCACAAGGTAAAATTATATTGATTGTGATGGTATGTCATACTAATTTGCTGGTGATGTATTTGGGTAAATGGTGTTAACAGCTGTAGTTTTATTATGAGCAGTCACCTGCGAGAGTTAACCCTCAAGCTGCAATGGTTCCGCACAAAGGGAAGAGAGGAGAGACTGGAGGAGGCGGTGATGAGGATGTCGACATTGGGGACGAGATGCCAATGGGGAGTTACCCTCCTGTGGAGATTGATAGGGATGATGTGAGGTCTAACACCTCGAGCAGTTCGAGCTCCAGCAGTGATTCCTCTTCATCTAGCGGTATGAGATTTGATTACTTTCTGGGTTTTCCTGGTAGCGCCGAATTGTATATTCATTGGGTGGAAATGGGAATGGGAGTGGAATTGATGTGGATGCAACTTTGAATTCTGTTGCAGATTCAGATTCTCGGAGTTCTGGGAGTGACTCGGATGCAGACAGCGTGCAATCACCCTTTGTTGGATCGAAAGGAGCCCATGGGGGTTAGGTTAGTTATTTTCATGGCAATGATGATGCCGGTCCTGTCTCTCGAGTCTGGAGGCTTGCGCTGAATTCTGGTAATGACCTCTTAAATTTTGTGAATTTGCTCGGCGGTGATGGAAGAGAAGGGAGGTGCAAGGGGGTGGTGGTGAAGCTGTAGCATTCTGTAAAGAGATAACTAAGGGGCCTGGCCTAGAAGAACCAGAACCAGCAAGTTTTCTAGGCTGGTTCTTCATTCAATAGGGGAAAGTCTTTCCTGAAATTAGCAGGGTATGAATTAAGATCGGGGGAGGTAGGGTTTGCTTATCTTTGTTCTTGATTTTTGTTAGTTGTAGGGGACCCGATCTGGAGATGAAGAGGACTGATTAAGATAGGGTTGGTGGTAGCTCAAAATTTTTTGTATCATACAAATCAAAAGCGACCTCATGGTTTCCATGGTCTTGAAGAAGTTTGCACAGCTTCAAGGTAAACAAACATCACTGTACTTAAGAGAGACACGAGTTTGATCTTGCAATGTAACTTGAAATTTGCCCTGTTTCCTCTGCTACTCGAGATCCCATTTAACGCTAGACTGCCCAAAAAGAAGCTGCCGTTGCTTTCCTTGTTGAGAGTTCTGAACCATGGGGTTCGCGCTCTCTCTGAACAATGAAGGTGTCAAAATTTTGGAGACGAAGATGATGATGATGATGTCCTCCTCCCCTCTGTCCGCCCCCTCCTTTTCAGCTTTTGCTTTAACTTCACTGCGCCATTATCGTGTCCCCTACTGCTGAAGTAAGCTGAGGTGCACCCTGGTATTCTTCTTGTACATTCATTCTATGCATGGAGTGAGCTTTTTACGACTAGTCAGATCATTTAAATTAAATGACTAAGTCAAATCGTATGCTTTATGGAGAAGGATCTAACGATTTACAGTATCTGGTCTTAAAAAAACATAACAATCCCAAATAAAACAGACTCGAGATGTGTAGGTATCATGGGTTAGTCCATGGTAAAAATAAAAGAATTGCTCTTTAATTTGTGAAATCATTCGTTACGTAGACAAAACTGGAACGGGGAAAAACGTCACTGGAGGTACGAAGTCAACCGAGACAGTCTATTTAATAAGAAAATGAATTAACCACGGCCTTTGAGATATTTGGTCTGCAGGAACAGCTCGGGTCCCTTTCCATCTCCTTGTCACTTTCTTAATGGGAAACTTCCGCGAAAGTCATTACACCCTCTCAGTCTCACCGGAATCATAGAGACCCTCCAGAGGGCATGGTGAATCAGAGACACCGGATGGTCGATCAACAGTAGATGATAAGCCCACGATATTCATCTAATAGAAAGTGTTGCGCATCAGTGGGCGACTCGGCTTTGGGCTTTCGCGGCCTAATTCACCAATAGAGATCAGATCGTCCGGAGCGAGCGATTACTTTTAATGGGATGGATTAAATCAGGGTTTCTTCTCGAATCTCCCATTTAGAAGCAACCCGGGCTCGGAAGGATTCCCGTGTGGTCATGCTTCCAGTGATTTGAGAGGAATGACGAAATCGAGTTTGAATACAACGGAGGGATCAGAAGTATTCGGCAGTTCAACTTCACCTCGTGGGACTGGGATCCTCTAACGGGCTTGAATTCGATGCTCTTGTTGGGCTGATTCGAATTTGCGGCACGGTGGTTTCCCCGGACCGCGGCAGTGGATCTGTTGCATGCGGTCTCCAGGTACTCTGCTCCCCCTGCCATTACAAAAACAAGTATCAGCAACAGAGCGTAACCGCCATTAATCAGATAACATCCCCAGAAGAGATGAAACTTTACGTACTGGCAAATCTTTGACTTGCCAGGCGAGAAAAACCTTACCAAACAGTCAACTAGTGAACGTGGAAGCCTCCGTTGTTCACTCTTCCAAAACTGCAGCATCTCAAGCCTCTGTTACGCTTTCACTGCATACAGCGATACAAACTCCCGGTCAATGAAAGGGAATGAGTGTAAAGGCTCAAGCACCTACAGAATGATACACAATTGACGCACGGTGCTTTGTAAGATCAGCAGTCTCTGCTGTACATGGGGAAGGAAGAGCGTCTATGTCGATTGATGCATGAGACCTGAGAGAGCTGCCGATTGGGCTAAATGGTTGCCGACTGAGAGAACAAGAGCGACAGCACAATCTAGTCAAGGATACCATTGCCCAAGACCAGTTGTATCCATACACCAACCTCGATTCATCAGATGTTACCGACGTGACACAGTGATGCTGATTCCCGATCAAGAAGAGAAACTCATAGCAGGGACAAGGAATCTTATATGAGCTTGAAGCAAAGCACAACAAAGGAGCCACAGAAAGCCCAGAAGTCATGAGGGAAGCTCACCCGTCTCACTCAGCTTCAGTAAAAACTCCCAACCTGAGAGAGGTACGGGATGATCTGCCAGTGAGAACCATGCCAGAGTAACTGAAAGTAGACAAGAGCCCAATTCGCCAACTGACGGTAGAAGAAATTTGCAGATCTGTGAATATGAGATCTAGCAGTAAGTCGAAATGAAAGGGCCGTGGAGAGAAGATTCGTTATTCACCTGGGAAGAGGAGAGGAAGAGAGAAGGAAGCCCTGGGACGGGAGAGAAATGAGCAGAAAGAACAAGAGATGAAATGCACAAAGGCTGAGGGACATAAACTTTATCTGGAAACAAGAATGAAAAATGAACTGCCACAGCCAGATCTGTTCGTTTTACAGGAGGATGAGCATATCGATCATTTGACTTCACAGGCCTTTTTTCCTTTCTTTTTACAAATATATTTCATCAAAATAGGTAAAGTATTATCGGTGAATAAAAAGATTCTATTCATCTTGAGACCAAGTATAAGGTTACCTTATAGATATATATATATATATATATTTTTGCTGTGTCTTTCAACAATGAAAGGGAATATATTCAAAATGGGTTAGGGTTCATCGCATCTGACCAAGAAGGAGACAGATGGGGATGAATGGATCGTATTATTAAATGGGCGACATGAATGTTGAAGAGCTTTCCAGTGAACTTATTAATTTCAAGTTTTCCAAGATTAATTTTTTTAAAAAAATCTTTTTTTCCCGTTTCTCGTGAAACTTAACATATCAGAGTAAAAACCATAGAGGACACAGGTGAAAGAGCACCGAACAAAGAGTCTTAATTAAGCGCCCCATCAATAGCACAAACAACAGAGCTACCCTTCTTCAATCGGGATTGGCCGATGTACGACATCGACATCATGATAAACGCGGCGTGCCATAGCGTATCCAGTGTTTCAACCGGCTCCAATAATCCAATGCGAGTACCGTAGTTCTAAGGCAGGCGTTCGTTCGTTTCTTGGTATAAAGCGGCGTATGCGTACTTCTCTGCAGTGGGGCTTTAAGCAAAATCTGTATCCAGTGTCACATAGGTCGGTCAACCTCGTTCCGTAGGGGCCAACATCCTCTTGGAAGCATTCTATTTAGGAAAACTTATGCAGTGGTATTTATATATATGTCACAAATGCGTGCTGAGTGCATCGAAGAAACAGCGACAGATTACAGGATAGGATGGATGAACATTACATTGAATGGTCCAAACATTACTACAATCCTTCGATTAATATGCTTGAAGTTTAATGATCAGCAGATGAAGAAGATTGATGGGTCACAGCAGCATTCATCGATCAGGAAACAGCAACACAGAGCTGCAAGACTGTAAAATTGAGGTGGAAGCGTAGGGTTAGTCGAAAAACTATGGAAGAAAATAATTAAAATTTTTTGATTTGTTCTTGTGATCGTGATTTATCAGTGCGTACCATCCTTCGAGGAAACCGACTTCTCTTCTGGGTGGAGGAGCTGCATAGTACTGAGGGGGGGCCACCACTGGTGGACCTTGATAATAACCTTGCACTCATTTATACATGTAATGAACCAGTTATAGACCAAATTTAATTTCAAATCATGATCCCATTGCTAAAAATTGTCTACTTTACAAATTAAAAAAGAGGCAGTAAAGCAACTAATTTTTAAAGTAAAAAATGAAGATCAAGATGGGACTGCCCCAAGTGTTAAGACTAGGTGCTGCCGGCAGAGAGATCTTCCAGGTTCCAGTCCAGGAACTGGGTGTGAAAGAAAGGGTCCACGGAGATTAAAAAAGTGTTCAAAGAAATGTAGATCAGACTTGGATGGCTTCACCACGTCGGAGAACTCGGGCTTGGACAAGTATTTGCCGAGCAGAAGAGAAGTAGATCGGCCTCGCCCGGTCGGGGGCTGGTGTACGCAATATTGAGCATGTATAAGGAGCTACGATACGACTCGACTTACCGAGACCGGCGAGGAGCAGAGAGGGAGGAGGAAGACGACAGAAGAAACTAAGATAGGGATAAGAGCACGTAACATACCTTGGTGAGCAGGATAAGGATAGGCATACTTTGGGTCACTCATCTCTTCTCTTTTTTGCCGAACTGAGTTTGCACGGAGAGAGGAAGGACGGTTTTGGTCGATGAAAGATCGGATCTCTGAGTGGGGAAGGGAGATTGACTGAGGGGTTCCTCTTGCTATTGAAGTTGTGACTTTTAGGTGGGAGGGAGAGTTGTTCGATTTGATGTGTGCCTGCTGTATGATTGATATTCATCCATCTATTCATTTATTTATGATGATTTTAAGACAGACGCTTATCTAATAAGTCAAGATTCCTATGTCATGAGCAGAGCAAAGCAGAGCAAACTCACCCACTCCACTTGATCGCAATCTCTGGGTAAGTTCATCTGTCCTAAACGGGAAACAAAAATACAGATAACCATTGACAGGAGAGCTACAAACAGAACAAACAACCATTAACATGTCCACTGCGGGCTGCTGATGTGTTGGATACGATAGACATATTATGATTATCTAAAGAGGCAACAAATATCTATTGTCAAGTCCGTGGAGTGGACGAAGACTTGTCAGATCTTATCAGTTTCTTCCTCGCCTTTTTTCTTGTCGGTTTTCGTGGAAAACTGAGAGGAGAGATAAAGACAGTTTGGACCATTCCTCCATGTTGTCGATCGTGAAAAGACAATCCGGACTCCACCCCGCCCCCCACGGCAGAATCTGGGTCCAATGTACGCTTAAATGTGAAGAATGGGGACAGTTAAAAGGCCAACCCGGCCCATCAATCCTGACTATATACAACACATAATACGATGTGTGCATGCGCATGTAACATTGGGCTTGTATCAAAAATTTCGACCCACGAACAGAAACAAGCATTCAAGTTGTAATATGGGATACTTTATATCAATGGAAGTCCAACACGTTAGTAAGCTAGCTAAATGTGTGTGTGTGTGTGTGTGTATATATATATGCATGCATAAGAACAACAAGGCCATAATCAGATTTAGTAACCATTCAACCGCTCCGATTTTCAAAATTAACCAAATTATATTGTAAATACGGTTAGCTCTAATTGAACCAGCGGGTTTCTGGTCAGATCAATAAACCTAATTGGAACGGTGAAAAATTGACCGATTTAAAATTTTAAAAAAAGAAATGAAAATATATTGTGATGTACTCGCGGCATGCCTCTTCTTCTTTTACTTGTTATTTAGCTATTAGACTTTCCTTTGATCGGTGTGGAGATTTTTATTATGACACAAATATGTCGAATTAAAATACAATAAATAATTTTTGGCATGAAGTGGGTGTTTAAAATACTCATTATTGGATAATTTTAATTTTAATTATTATTTTATTTTACTAATATTTAATTATGCGATACTTCTTTTTTTTTTTTTCTGAAATTAGGAAGATACTTATATATTTATTTTATGTTAAACTTGGATTAATATGATCGTTGTATTAATGATTTTTATTATAAATCATTGCTATGTATATGATATTATCTCTGTTTATTGATAATATTATTTATTAAATATACGAATGTCTCAACCAGTTAGCGGTCCTATTCGATTTTAAAAATTATGCTTCAACCGTTACCTTGTGTTTTTCAATCGATGATGATGATAACAACAACAACAACAACAACAATAATAATAATAATAATAATAATAATAATAAAGAACAGGAAGAAAGAATTTCAATTAATCACATTTTGAAAGAGATATTGAGAGTTAATTATAGAGATGATTTGGAAAAATGGGCAATTTTAAATGTCATTGACCCATCTCAGGAAATCATTCGAAATTTGGATACCATCCTTAATATCCAACAAGGTCAAGACCCTTTACCACACTGAATTTATAACATTCATAATGTAAGTTAATAGTAGACTTCCACCAACCCTTATCAATTAAACTACACATGGGAGACGCTTAGCCTATAGTGGAAAAGGATATGTCCAAAGTGGGGACTCGGGAGACGTCAGAGACAGACAGAAGAAGAAGGGGAACAAATGGTCAATGGAGAATTTCTGACGTTTCCTCCGAGCAATCGAGAGAGCTAGCTAGAAAGAATCAGAATCCGTCTCCATGGGCGAATCATCGTGGAGGTAATTGTCATATTAAATGGACCGGACAAAGAAGTGGAGAAATTACATTCAATTATTGCTTAAAGGTCAATCGAAACGATACTGAAGGGGTTGTGATCTGCGAGGATGCAATCATTAGAGCTAAATGCCTTGTGATTGAAGGCAGTAATAGCCCCAGTCGTAAGTGATTGATGATTCCTTGCGTGGAAATCTCCCTCAAGTCAATATTATAATTTCACTTGGAACAATTTGCGACTTTGACATGCCACACATCAATCACTGTTCCAAAATCTCCATACGAAGACAGCATAAACGGCTACTGCTAGATCTATCTCTGACCAACTGGGCTCTAGGCCGATTAATTTTAGCACATATATTCCCAATAATTAATTCCACGTGTCATAACAAATACAAGCTCAGGCCTTATATGGTGGGTCTGATTTATAAAAAAATAAAAATTCTTAGAATTATAATTTTTTTTATTTATGTATAAAATTTAAATATAAAATCTTACTAAATAAAAATAATAATATCGAATAGTTTCAGCTTGCTCGTGTTAGTATTTATTTTAGATAAGATTATCATTCGTGTTGTGTCATTTTTAGATATGTTCCTATAAAAAATTAGTCAACTAATACTACAATCCTTTAACCCCCATAAATTAAACTTGACATTTATAATTATACACAATTAATGTATTTAATATTATAATAATAAAAAATTTTAATCAAAATATTTATTATATGATTATGATAATAAGAATATCATAATAAAATATAACAAATAAATTTTAATACAGTTTACATTGATAAATTAAATTTATAATATATAAAATTAGATAAGTGAAATTAATTAATATATTCAATACAGTAAATTTAATTGAATAGAATTAATTAGTCCAAATATATTTACTATAATTCAACTCAAATATATCTAATCTTATATGCTATCGAATTATCATAGTGTCAAAAATTGTACTTTATTCATCGGAGAGACTTACGAGCTCTTTTCTTTTTTCTTTTTTCTTTTTTTTTCTTCCTTCCCTTTTATTGCGAGAAAAAACACACACACACACACACAAACCAGACAAGTAAAGGGAAGGAAAGTGGAGAACTGAGCAACAAAATTTCATCTTCGTAGGTAACCCAGACAAGAGAGGGTCACGTGTGCTCTTTTTATCGAAGAAGTTATCCATGTCTTGTTCGATCTGACGGCAGGCAGGCAGGCAGGCAGTCCAATTAATAATATTAGGCAAAGCACGAGTCCCGCACTCGGTCAGGTCTAATATTGTTGGGAAGTGAGCCGGGTTACCGTACTACAGCTAGCCAGACGTTCATCATCACTATGTCGTTTGCCATCATTATACACGTACGTTCTTTCGGTCAGTGATCCAAAATCAATCTCTTCCTGCTGAATTTGAAGCTGAATAATTGGGAATTTTCAATTTCTAAATACATTAGGTACTCATATGTAAGTACCTTACGGTTGTAAGTAAGACATTTGGGTATTACAAATCTTAGCATATCCACTTGCTCATTATCTTTATATTGACACGTTTGAATTCCATGTACTAAGATTAGGTAGGAGAAGATCGTGAAATGAAATGATGCAAGAAATCTTATTGATGAGATGTGTATGTAACTCAAAATTATTAAAATTTAAGTTGAGAACCGATACTATTGTATCGGATCATATTATGTTTTATCTTTTTAGTTACATGTGTAGAACTTTATTATCGGAGGAGAACTTGGTTGAGGAGTCATTTCATTTCGCATTATCGGAAAGAATAGAAGATTGCCCTAACTCAGATGTTTGGACCAAATAGGCCAGTTGTTAGAGGTTTGCACGTAGAGGTATATAGGGAGGAGGATTGGATCGATCGATGGTGCATATAAAATCCATATATATATATGTATGTATGTGCAGAATAATTTCTCGGTCTTCTTCTGGAGTACAACGAATCGAGCACAAACTGTTAACGTTGCAGGATATGGAACCTATTCGAATCAACTACAGACGATAAATTGGAGCTTTCTGAATGGGAAATGTGGGGGGCAGCTTTCCCTACGTATGAGCAGTACGTAATCTGGGGTCGGAGTCAATGCAAAGTTTGCAGGCAATTATTAAGCAAAGGCATCGCAGAGACAAGAATGCTACAGTGTGAAAAGCGGTTTCGTATTAGAGGCTGGCAGGACATATACACATACTGTGGGCTGTCTGTCTGCTGGTTTCATGTAATGCCATCGTGTTCATGTTTCATCTAAGCTCTTGGAAGGAGATGAAGTTCGATTCGGAGTGTGCATACATCACTCTGTTCTTCTTTCATCGAACTAGCAAGCATCAGCAACTGGAGACTCTTCGGGGTAAACATAAACACGGGTTTCTGATAACAGAGTGAATGTAATCCGATGAAGCCAATCTATCGTTCAAATTGAGGTGCCCTAACCTCATGCTCATGGTTTCTTTCGAGCCTACCTTCTTTTTTCCTGTTTTAATTAATCTTCTCGGCTTTTGTATGCATGTAAACCTATAGCAGGCTAACAGCCGTGGTGTGTCAGCCACTGTACGTCCGTGCTGTTGGCCTTCTCCCTCGTGGCATTGTCAGTTGTCACCCAGCTAGAATTTTCTTTTATGGGAGACAAATCTTCTGATCACCCGGTCCTGATCAAGATGATGGGTGACCACTCCCCCACACCCTTCCCGTGCACAGTTCGACACCATGCAAATATGTGTATAGGGAGAGCGACAAGACAAATAAATAGGGTTTCTCGTTTTCCTTTTGACCCTGTCAGTCAATATATATATATATCCTGAAAAAACTGAATTCTCACATGCTTTCAAAGGGCTTTATCTCTCCCTCTATATATATATATATATATAATCCAAAATTTTAGTTCACGTGCCTTAAATTTACACCTTAAAATTCTAAGATGATTGGCGACCGTTTTTTGGTTCATTAATATAAATAAGTGTATAAGCCAATCCAAGAGTTAAAGGGCGATGGGACGGATGTTAAGCACTCGAACCAGGAAAGCGAATTTAATGAGAGAAGACAATATTGATCTTACGATCCCATACCATGGTGATCCATCGTGACCTTTTCTTAGATTTCAGAGGATATATCCTTTTTGCGTGCAAAGTCATACGTGTTCGTGCCATGACACGCAAAAGCATGCTATACGCACACCATTTTCTACATTAATTTGCTAGCTTTACGACCATAGCTCCTCGCGTCTTCTGGCAAACTACAACTAATACCGCGGTGGGTCGCTTGTGAAACTGGTCGGAAGTTTGTAGGAGACGAGTAAGTATATAATTATGCGACCGTCGATGAAGATCAGCCATATGAGATATCTGATTTTGATTGTAACTTCGATTTACGCACAGAAGGTGCGCTTCCGAGCTCGGGTCCGAAATATAATTGCATTCTAATGTGCAAGCTATACATGCAAAAATTCAACACCATAAGCTAGATTAATATATATATGACAATATATATACTAATTATAATATACGATGGAGAGATCCTAAGCTAGATTTGGCGAAACAGAAAGGCGTAATGTCAATCACGCTTCTCATATTATTCCAAAAGCTTTGTCTTGATTACGTCTGGTTCAAAATCAAGATGTTCATAATTTGAATTTTTTTAAAACTAGTAATTTAGACTTTTAGTGCCCTTTAGTGTCCTATAAATACTTCCCGACTATTGGCCATGATGTTCCCCTACAATAAATAGTTAATATCAAGCGGTCGTTACCTTTCCCATAATGTTTTCATAATAATGGGCTCGATTGATCAACTCTAAAAAGAATCATTATTAGGAGATTTTCTCGCTCGAATCTTCACTTTGATTTGATGACAAAGATAAAATATGACTACGATGTTAACGGTTCCGAATTCAAGTTCATTACCTCGGCTTTATGAAAATAATCTAATAAATTAGTACGGTCATGGCAATTAATTATGAGAAATTGAACACCAAAACTCCAAGCAAGTAATGCTTTTGCTTTCCCACCCCCCTCTCTCTCTGTGGAGAATAATCCTTGTCATTGGTAGCCCTAAAGAGAGATACGATTCTTGATGTTGATCTCTCTCTGCCTCTCTCTCTATTGGGTTATTCCATTGAATGATTTGATTTCTTGATGGTGAAATGGGCATTGAGTATGAATATAATCAGGGTTGGTATGGCAACGACTTTTGTCGAAATTATGTGTTAATAAAATGACAATTGTGCTGAATAACGATTTGATATATATTTTTTAAGTTAATATTCTATATTTGAAGGGTGTTATATATATTTATAATGGGATTGTTGCATTCAAATTCGAGCTAATCATGCATGTATACACCATTCAATTTGTAAAGATAAAATGGTGTATACAAGAATACATGTAGGCATATACATTAACCATGAGTACAAAATTCATTGTTCGTGGAACCTAATTTCGAGCATATTAGACGCTTCAGATCACCATCCACTTGGGGAGTTCACTAGCAACGGGGCCGAATTATCGAAAAATTCCTATACATCAGGGGATGGGTTTCGAATTTCAACAGCAGATTCCTTTAACAATGTGAGGAGAAGTTTGAGGTGGTAACGATGCTCGAAATTATCCGAGCAAAGAGAGAGGAAGGAAGAAAAAGGACGCTTGAAACTATCACGGGCCTTCTCGAGTCTCAATAATGACAAAAGTGCCTCCACGATATGATCACCAATTGCTTGGACATTGGGTTTCTATATATGGACTGTTGTGAGGGTCGGGGCATGGACAGGGACAGGGGCCAAGAAATTCTCTCGCCATTGTTACAATAATAAATAAATTGAATTGTGACACAACAACATCAACTGTAAATAAATTGTGGGGGTGGGGGTGGGCAATCAGATCGAGAATTCCCCTTGTCAGTTGTCACACTATTGATAGAACCCTAATCTACGAGGGGAATCAGACAAACCAAAACCCTATTTAATTATTATTAATGACAGAACCAATTAATGGGGGAAACGAATATCTCTGGACGATAGAAATGGAATTTGGCTTGATTCGGGAAATCCCCATCATTCCATTAAGCTTTTCCCCTCATTTGATCTCGTGTTGTTAAACTGTGGACCATTACATTATCATAAATTGATTAAAATTATTTGACACATCTTTTTTTGAGTCAAATTTAGGTTTGACTCAAAAAATCATGTTAAAATAGAGTTTTATCTTTTTAGTGGGTCGTCCCAGCTTAAACTATATTAATTATGGTTAGATGATTTTTAAGTATGTGGACTATTAATGAAATCAAGGTCTCAACCGCCAGGAGATACAATCACGTGTGGCCATGGCTTGTGGCCCCCTGTCGCTATGTCGACCCTTAATAAACACACATACGCATACACATATATATAATGTATATATATATATGTATATGGAAGTTATTATTTATCTTATTAGTTAGTATGAGTCCCGAATCTGCAACGTGAGAAGGTCCATAAGAGATATTCCACCCTGAATGAGACTCTTTGAGTTCGACTTTCTGCCGACTCATTCAACATAGATAGCTGGCTGGCTAGCTATTCTAACGATCTGAGAGACATGCATGAATGGAGCTATATGAGGCTGCATTGGGTCACTGGAGACAGCGGGGCGGTGGCTGTCCATTTTCTAGTGCTTTGGGAACATCACGATGCTCAGTCTCATTCATTCAATCATCGTCATTCTCTACTGTTTGTAAATTAATGGAATTGAATTTGATCCATCGATGGCAATTACCCACGTGTGCATGCAATCGTATCTTCTACATGGGGTTATAAATATATGCATTCCATGTTGCGGATGTCTTGTGATCGATCCAAATCTCTACTCGGAACCCGTCCTACATGGTCTATACCCAGTTCAATCGGTCCCCTTCATGGAAGTTACTTTCCATAGCCTCCAAGGAAGAAATTAATAAACCCAGAATCTCAAGGAGAGTATGGGAATTTTCTATTTTTCTTCTTCTTCTGCGTATAATCACATATACTCACTCAGTCAATGATTGTAGATATGATTTCACAATAACAACAAATTTTAATATATATATATATACACACACACACACAGACACATACAGGAGCTTTGATCACCTAATTATAAAAATAAATGAAATATTAGGATGACAGACTACAGAATTCTGTACTGTACCTTAGGGTCTATTCTCTATATTCAATGATGCTCCACTCATTTGGATCACAATTTACGTATTCACGGGTCAAAGTCCTAGACCACAACAACAGGGATGTAGTACTCTTATTTTTCATATATATTCTTTTAAATAAATTTTTATATTTATATTTTACAAATTAAAGAAGAAAATTTTAATTGAGGGAGTATAATTTATTTTGTAAAATTATCTCAACTCGACAATAGATTATTTGGTGGCCCATAGTAATTTTGGATGTGAAATGGTGGATACAAAATATGAATTTCAGCTTAAACTAATTAATACCAGGTTTTGGCAGATTGATTGAGTTTTGCGAGAGGGGACATAATTTTTTTTACCTTAAGATGGAGAGCGAAGCAGCTTGGCTCAGTTTCATCTCTAACCCTCTCCTCTCTATTTAGCGGTAGCTCCCTCTCCTTGAGGTTTCTTCTTCTCCAACTCACACAAACAAACAACAGAGAGACATAGACAGAGACAGAGAGAGAGGGGGGGTGGGAAGTGTTGCAAGGAGGAGCTGTGAGAGGAGAAGTGGATGGACATAAGCCTGAATGTGCTCTTGGAGGAGCTGTTAGTGGCACCAAGAAGAGAGATCAGCATGATGGGCGGCAGCAGCAGCGACTGGGCAGCAGCCTTTTTATCACAAGGAGGAGATGTGAACTATGAGCAGCTCCTCGCTCATCATGACCATCAATGGTGGAACGACTTCGACCCATTTGATGAGGACCCATCAGCTGCCTCCTCACTGACAGCACCGCCAGATCAGAACCCACTCGTCGGATTAATGGCCTCAGAGCAGAGCCCTGATGACTACTACTCCCACTACCCTCTGTTGGACCCACTATATACTGTTGTCCAAGCGGAAGTGGAGCAGTGTACTCCAACTCCTCCTCAGTGCCCCTTTGTGGACCCTACCTCACTGGCGGAGGATCATCAGGATCCAGTCTTTAGCGGCAGCACCAGCAGCGGCAACAGCGACAGAGGCTGCAAAGTGGAGGCCATGGAGCAGTTGGTGGAGAACAAGAGTATCTTCAGCATGGGCTATTGTGGGGATCAGGGTGACAGCAAGAGCCGCAACAATGTTAGGCCCAAGAAGTTAGAGGGTCAGCCCTCCAAGAACCTGATGGCCGAGAGGCGGAGGAGGAAGCGGCTCAACGACAGGCTCTCCATGCTCAGATCCATTGTCCCAAAGATCAGCAAGGTCCGTCCATGCGTCTCTCTAATTAATTAATTAACTCATTTACAATTTCTATTCAAAATTCTGTTGAAGATGAAATATTTCAGCGCATAATCCATCATGTCTTGCAAAGTTCAGTGGGCACCTCGCTTTCTGTTATTCATAAACTTTTTTTTTTCCTGGAAAGACGCTGAACCGAAAACTGCAGAACTTCCTTTCAATTTCTAGATCGATGCAGGCACCAACTGTACCAGCCGAAAATGCAAGTTCAAAGTGTCATGGATTCTGTTTCCTCATTGTTGATCACAGACTAATTTTCCACACCATCTTTCCCGGCCTAATGAACCAATTTCTGAGGGTTAATATAGCTCCAGTAGTACAAGTGATTCGATTTATTGTGTAAAATGTACGTGATTAACACGACCAAGCACCGACACATGATGATGAGCAGATGGACAGAACATCCATACTCGGTGACACAATAGATTACGTGAAGGAACTGCTGGAGAGAATCAACAAATTGCAGGATGAGGACATGGAGGTGGGGACAGGCCCTCTCTCCCTGATGGGCTTCTCCAGAGAGTTGAAGCCTAATGAAGTCCTCGTTAAGAATTCCCCAAAGGTAATTTATGGTACAGATCAAACATACAACCATGAATATTATCTCCGGTTTCCCTTTTCCACCGAATATTGTAAATGGAAATCTGTTTCCCCTTTCTTCTTGTTGGTTTTCTTGGGCTAAATTCCAGTTTGTGGATGAGCAGTTTTTCTACTTCGTGTTTATGATCGTCACTCCAACCAAAAACAACGACAGCATGCTTCAAGAATCACGAGGTTTTAGTTTTCAAGTATCAATGGAATCAGGAAAGATCGATAAACTGCTGCCAAGATTCAGTTGTTTCCCAAACTTACGTTCATTGTCGTATATCCAGCATGCTGCTTGATTCCTCGTTTAACATTTTTTTTTTCTGACGGAAAGCACGAAAAAGAAAATCTGAGAACTCTCAGCAGATCAGAATCATTGTCGGGAAGATCTAACAACACTTTTTGGTGAATATTTATGATCCTGCTCTTACAGTTTGATGTTGAAAGGAGGGACCTGGACACAAAGGTTGATATATGCTGTTCTACAAAACCGGGGATCCTGCTATCAACTGTGAACACCGTAGAGGCCCTTGGACTAGAGATCCAGCAATGCGTTATCAGCTGCTTCGGCGATTTCTCCATGCAGGCATCCTGTTCTGAGGTACATCAAATTTTCTTTTCCTTGCTCTTAGACACCACCTTTGTTCCCCCAAAAATTTTTTTAAAAAAATGTTCTCTACCTACATAGAAGACCACCCTGTTGAATTTCTTGGGGGAACTCATTACCTGGAATATGCTGTAAAGGAGATTGATTCTTGCATTTTCATTAAACCGATGGCGAAAATTCATCCGGATCAACACATGAATGCTCGATTTCTTCTGAGACAAATCTGCCCCAAGGCCAGGAGCCCTGTTGGGTTTGTTTCGCCTAGCTTCTTCTATGTCCGACTCAGAAAATTTAACAATGTGACAGGCGACTGGAAGGACACAGCAGATCGGTCCGGAGGACATAAAGCAAGCACTCTTCAGGAATGCTGGTTATGGAGGGAGATGCCTTTAGTTCTAGGTAAATGTCTGGAGAATATGGTTGGCAAATAATCGAATTTCGAGTGGCGATCTTGTAATTATATTTTTATCTGCGGAAAAATAATTTGTTTATGACTCCATTCATTATCTGCACTACCAAGGGATTGTGTCATTTCTCCCTTCTCCAATAGGAGTTTTTTTTTCCCTTCTAACTATAATAAATTATTTTTTTCGATTACAGAAGGATATGGAAAATTCTATAATAAAAATCGAACTTACAAACTCTTAATTGTTAAGCCAAGAGTGGTACTAGTATACCAAATTCCTTTTCACATATCACACATTAATTTAAAAATCTAGTAGGTTGTTGTCACTATTTGTTGTGTTCGAAATGGCTAATTTAGTAATAAATAAAAATTCACAATTGTGAATTATCTGCGCCCTTAAAATTCAAAATAAGATGCTTATTTAATGAGAAGGGATGTGAAAATAATTTAATAGCTCCGGCTCTCCAATCTGTCGATAAGAACTCAACTGGTACCAATGAGAAGATGCAGTCGACAGCGGGCATCGTTGTCTTTATCTATTTGCCGGGAATCATAAAGAGATTCTTTCAGGATTAAAAAAAAGATTCTTTCGGAAAGTGAAGGGACTGGAGCTTGCCCGGGACACGTTATGCGGTGTACATGAAACGAATAAAGTGCTGCAGGAACAACTCAGAATATTCACAGATCAGCACTCTCATTTTGCCTGTGCTATTCCACCCATGACAATTAACCAGTCACCAGCGAGCAATGCCAATGCGCGCCACTGGGAGGACAAATCTTCGCGATTACACAAGTGGTAAAGGTGCAGTAGAGCAAGTGTGATGCTACTGGTGTGAAAATTATGAGAGGGGCGTGCAAGATGTACAATGAGGATGCGTTAATTTACTGCAATATGGAATGGGACGACACTCTCGGCTAGTTCCAGCGCAAGGCACCGTTTCTTCACTGGGTTTAACGCATGGTAACTGATGACGACTCTTCCTGTATCCTTCACTTGTGTTATCCTGCACCAACTCGTGCCCAAAATGGATCGTCCACGTCCAGTGATCACCCGTGCAAGGTTATTCTGCTGCCTATGGAGAGACATATTCAGGCAACGGAAAGGTCAATACTCATCAGGACTGACACCAGAATCCTGATCTTCACAGCTGATTTTGCAAACTTCAGCGGACAAATCGCAGCATGCTTCTTGCAGTTCACTGTACTCGTGGATCATTCACATGATTTTTGCTGGTAAAGGGGCAGTGATTTTGGGCTTTCGGCCCAATTCATAGCTCTACTCACACAGAACACGATCTGAAGCTCAACTTTCAGACTCTGAAGTGAAGCATTATTTGTCTATATGCCCTGTCACGAGTAGGTTGTCCGATACTACAAAGATATTGATAATATATACATTACATAAATATGATTGCAAGCACTTTCGCGGGGATCTTTGACTCTCTTATTTAATTTATTCTGCTAACCTAAAAAGAACATATTAGTGCTATATATATACATATATACATTGTAATGTGCGTTACACGTAGTGGTGAAATCAGACACTGTGTGATTTTATCACATGTCCTTTAATTGCTGCATGGAAAGAAACAGAAGGCTCGAAAGCCTATATAGAATATAATATTTTTTGCATTCAGATGTAGAACTTAAAACCGCTGTTTGGATGAAGGAATCTTTGCTAATGATAGCGTGTAAATTCAGATGTGGAATCCATAACTGTATCTGGCCTGGTTTTGTTGCAGCCTATGGTTAAACTGACAGAGCCGAGACCACCAGGGGCTCATCGCGACAAGAAATGGAGAGGTGTGGAGGAGAGGATGTTCATTGTGTACAGTGAGTGTTCTTCTGTGACACATACCTAACTTTCTATCAGGATTTCCACTAAAACAGCTCATCTAACAAAAAGTAACCCCACAAGTACGTCAGCCTACTCACCCCCAACAAAGTGATTGATTAAACCCTAAATAAATGTTACATTTATTATCATATATGAACCTTTTTCCTAAGAAACATATCCTTGCTCGATGTCATGATCGAGCTCGGTCAATATTATGATAGTAGTCTAGTCCCCACGTCAGATATCGATGAGGAATGAATAGATTATGCCCGGCGATCATCGGATAATCTCTCCTTGTCCCTCTCTGTCTCTGTCTCTGTCATCTCCACCACCAACAAACCCCCCACCCCTCAAAAGCAAACGGCTGGCTGAAGAAAGAAATGCTCACGGGTCGATTACATCTGATGATTTAAACCGCGTTCCATGGCTGTGCCAATAAGTTTCGTTCCTAAAGCTTTCCACCACGCTTATCTGTCAGCGAGACGTCAGGCGATGGTAACATTATGCGACCAGATGTTTGCCCCATTCACGGTTTAATATATTATGGACGGAGACATTTGAAATATTCGGAGACATTCTTTATATTTATATATATATATATGAGACTTCCCATTCTTGTTTTCTTTTCTTTTTTATCAGAATGGGTAATTACACTTATAATAACTATAAACATGGCATGGTAGGACCTAGGGCATTTCCGTCTCATACAAAAGAAAGTTGGAGGGGAGATAAAAAATGGTAATAGATCCTATATGCTTACAAGAGATAGCCCATTTAGCAATATTATGCGCCAAGAAATTTGACAATCTTGATATGTAATTAATGGACATGACTTAAAAGATGATAACATACTTAGGATGTAGTCCTTGTTACCTTCCAGTTGGGGGCAGGTATCGAGGTTCCTCGATTAGATAAAATCTACCAAGTTTTTAACATTGCTTGTTTTCGATGTATAGTAAACTTATAAATAAACTACGATACAAGCTTTATATATATATATATATATATATTCCTGATGAGGCTATACATGAGAACAAATTATAAGAAAGACAAATGGTTCAATTTTTCTAGGTTGCTTTAAAATCACAAGGGGATGATCATTGATAATTGGACCCTTTTGGCTGTAATTGCAGTCTTACTCATGATCAAACCCATCAATAACTGCTAGAGGGCGGAAGCTGCCGATTAAAATCTGACTGAAGACCCTAATTAATCAACCTCTGGCTCAACATGGATTTGCCGTCAGTACATGGTGCATGTTACAGTTGCCTAATTCATGGAAATAAAAGATAATCGTGATATTAAATCACTCGAAGATTTAGAGACTAATTATATATTGGCTAACCATAATTTATCATGAGTTTATATTGGCTAACCTGTCATTCTCTGTCCAAATTTAATTTGTTGGTTTTGGAGATTGAGAGGGACAAGAGGATCGAAAGGGTTGGAATGGCACTCTCAACTGTTGGAATAAGACCACTGCATACACATATATATATATGTATATCCCACCATATGTCTTTCATTTTCCCTCGGTATCCATGTGGTTTTGTATACATACACTTGCTTCTTTGTTTATTTGACTTTTGGACTCGGTAGCTTATCAACCCGTACATTTCCCTTATCTTATTTCACAGGATCATAGTTCAGTTTTCGTCTTCTAAACATAGGGAAAATATGTGCTTCTTGTTTCTTATCGTCAGTCTAATGCTTACACATTCATGATCGTGGAGGCAGACATCTTGCAGTTAGGACAACAGCATTTGGTCTAATGGCGGCCCCTCTCCTCGGGCTCCCTAATGCGTGGGGGAAGTAAGAAGCTGTCGGACGGAAACAAACACGACGTGGAGGGTTTCCCTGCCTGTTGAGGAATATTGTATAGCGGACTGACTGGTTGGGCAGTTGAGGCGAGTGCAGGATTAGGTGGTGCACATGTAGCCAAAGGCCACGGGGACAAATTATTACTAATCATTTACTGATATGACTGATAATTCTCTTTAAATAACTTCAGAGAGAGTTTTAATCCAAGAGTGGGCTGATCTTAATTCGGGCATGGAACAGATGGGTGGTGCATACAGAAAATATATATAGTATTAGGCACCTAGTATAAAGGAAAAGAAACAATTTCAGACTATGGGTTAGTCAATATCTGGGTGGAGATTCTAATCATATCAGTCATCAGCTGATTAAATAGTACTTAAGTCTTGATCCATGTGGGTGGATTCGGTCAAGGGAATTAAGAAATAGTATTTCTGAATCCACTATCCGTCCAAGCGCTTTATCTCTACATGTTCCAATTGTGAACAGCATAGCCGAAGGAATTCGACGATTTGTCTACCTACACAGTGTGTGTGTCTATGTCTGTGTGTGTATACACATAGACGTGTTTTCTCTACTTCCTCGGATTCCATACACGATCATGAATTTAAAGTATGTAAGGGATTCTGCTCTCTACTTTGATACTGTGGGCACATTTCTGGTACACGCCATCGACATTAAGAAACTTCCCTCCACTGCACATCTGCGGCAAGCGTCAACGTTCCTCGCTTACATATTTATAGCGCACGTCTACGCCCTCATAACTTGTGTGGATTCGACTGTGGCGGCCGCGCACCCGCCGCCACTGTTCATGGCGGCTGATTCTCTGTCTTCGTGCTGGAAACTGCTCTTCCAAAGTCTCTTTTTTTTTTTTTCCCTAGAAGAAAAGAAGAGAAAGGTACAGTTACTTGACTGACGCTTCAGTATCTAAATATTTTGAATTTAATTTTTAATATATTCTTTTTGTTCATGCATTTCTCTTAATTTAAACTCATTTATAGACGGGAAGATGTTATTCCCTTGCCTTAATGTTTGTCACTTTCACACTGTGGAAGGTACCGATTTTTGAGGGTAGAAAAAAAATCGACCAAAGGACACAGCCATGAAAGAATCTGTAGTACTACAGCTCCTTCTTGTTCTTTTCCCCTTTACAGTTTGCGTCAATTCTTCCAACTAGATTTACCAGTAACTCGGATCGACTATAACAGCACACTCCTTGCATATGCAGAGTCACAGACGGAACCTGGTGTCACGGCAAACCAGAGCTGCAGTGAGCAGTGTTAGGCCAAACCCGTTGTGATTCGAGGTCTATGTTACGATCCTATGATTCGATCGAACCGTGCACAGAGTGTTTCATTAGGAGATTTTTCCTTCATTGTATTTGCTAGAACCTTTGGAGGGGGAAAAAGGACGACAAGATGCTTATGAAGGGTGGGAGAAGTTTTCTGGCGAACAGTTGGGAGCAGTGAAATTAGGACATGAGAGGGACTTGTTGATGGGTTCGTGTTGGGGTTGATGACATAGATGGGGTCGAGTTGAATCTCAAGTCTTCCTTGGGAATTATGTCCCTTTGGTGCTGTACGCTTTTCCTCGACCTCGAATCAATTTCCATCGTACGTACTCCATCTTAGAATATCCCAAAATCAATCTCACCATGTCTCGATTTAGAGATTAGAAAGGAAAGTGAGTGCGGAAATGAAAGAGCCAACTAATTAAGCGGCAGGACAATGAACGTCGAGCTGTGAATCCTAAACAAGAACGAGCAAAGAATTTGAAGCTTTCCTGGTTGTTTTTTTAGTATCCAACCCACGTAGGTCGTTTCTGTCATTACCTCAATCTCGATGATCGACGATCTCAGCTCCTTCAATGAGATTCTAGTTGGGTGCGGGAATATAAAGGAATTCGTAAGAACGTGGTTTTTGGGCAGATCAGGATGCCGATACCTTGCTGCCAAAATTCCTCTGATTCACACAAAGCATGGCAGACCGCATCATTGTATTGTGGTCTACGGACTGTGCAATAATATATAATACAATTTCCCTTTGGCTTTTGCCCTCTTTACTTTCTTTTACATCTGCATGTCCATATCTCCACTGTAGGAATTCATCATCAGTAGCTGCTTAAATTACGGATCAAAGCTAACTATGAAAGGGGGGGTGCGCCGATCAGCTCAAGTTGACTATGTCGAAGAGGTAAAATCCCATCTCGCATGATATATAGAGGAGGCATCCGACGCCTTCTTCTCTCCTGCAATCATGAGGAAGCTAGCAAGGATCGACGCTGACTGATCGCTGTGTGTGTACATATATACCTATCCACTCGAAATACCTTCATCAGATCAAGATCGGTGACGTGCTAGCTGTTTAACGATGCGTCGGGTTTTATGGATAGCCACATCGGCGCACCCAATCCACCTGAGAGATGTGATTCGTATGTGAGTCACTGTTTAACACACCAAATGAGCGTTAGACCTTTTTATATGTTCAGTCGGATCGACTAAGGGGGTTAGGACGCAGATTGGTACCTAATTTTTGACAAGGACGCAGCGCATTCCACCAAGTGAATGCTGCCCCAGCACCCGTACCCCATCTTCCTTCATTTTATGCGCTCCCAGGTGGCGAGATCTACAGACAGAGAGCTATCAGATAATCCCATCTGACACTTTAATTAATTTTCTCAATTAAACATCATAGGAAATCCCTTGGTTAATTAAAAAAAAAAAAAAAAGCTACTCAATTTGGCTTTAACATCACGAATTTAAATTTTGTCAAAAAAATGGATTATAAGATCATTATCTAATGAAAAACTTATTCAATTTGAATACAAAATAAATAGTGTAAATATTAAATTTCAGTATATGAGTTTATATTAAATTCAAATTTTAATATATTAATATCATCGATCCTAAATATTCCTTTGATATACTTTAAAAGTTGTTTTTTTTTAAATTACCTTTTCTGCATATTAAGGTCTTTAATTGTAAAGGCTCTTCCGGACAGAACAGAGGTAAATTGCAAACCTACTGGTACATATTCAATAGCCAATTTCAAGACGGCATGAGCCCAATTCCCATTTTTTATTGACCGAGTGAAACTTGGGTAAAGGCCGACGGTACAGAATGCAGATTTCCCTAATCTAATCAACGAATAAAGTTAGATTTCTCGACAAGATCAGTATGGGCTGGTTCTGTCTTTGATATCAATTATGGTAGGCACCGCACCGTGATCTTTCCAAGAAATGGTAATGAATTCCGCACGAGGTAGAGTTTCAGCAGCTACGAGGACACGTACATGTAAAGCAATAGGAAACGAAAGCCAGAAATCGTCTCGAACTTCTGTCTAATCGGCAAGAATTGCTATGAAATCGATATTATTATGATGTGGATGATTATGTACAGAGATTGAATTTTCTAGTACAGTGGGACGGCTACCCGAGGGAGCTTAGGAGGCGGCTTCTGAGCTGTTGGGACGAACTTCTCCTCTTTCGGAGGCTCGCACGGACATGGCAGCGCTATGAATTTCGGGACGGCGTCCCCCGGCATTAGCACCGGCAAGCTCTGGCTAAGGTTCTGTTCCAAATCCTGCAGGAGGAAAAAAGAAAGGGGAAAAATAAGGGAAATGGTAGATTTTCCGCGGGAATCAAGAATGGATTCCTCCAGTGGAAGCTCTTCGGAGGAGCGTCGATCATTCCGCGCGGGAACCGATTCAGCAACAGCGGCACTGCCTAATCTCTTGTTCAACAGTGTGAGACATTTTTGCGCTGGTCTGAATATGTCCAGAAATCGGGGAAAGTGCGTTTTATATGATTACGTACCGTGCTGGCGGGTTTAGATTTGGAGGGAGGCTGCTCGGGATCTTCCTCGTCGGAGTAGGACCGGCGGAGGGAGCGGAGCTTGTCCCAGTGGTAGCAGCAGGAGAAGATGCCGCTGAGGCTGAAGATGAGGAGGAGCAGCAGGGCGGTGCCCAGAGGGAAGCCGAGCGACGGCCGGGATGCGTCCACGTGCGGCGGCGAAAGGCTGGGGCTCTCCATGATCGCTGACTCTTCGTCTTCTTGATGTGGATCTCGATGTCGGACTCGGACTCACCAGTCCCTCTCTCATGTGTTAAGGGAGGGGGAAATGGGGAAAGAAAGACAGACAGACAGACAGAGGAGCAGACTCCTCAATGTAAAAAAGTATCCGCGGAGAAATTGGTGGTGCCGGGGGAGGGACACCGTGCTCGAATTTATAAAGGACGCCCGTAAAAATAAATAAATAAATAGATAAATTAATTGCATATTTTAATAACAAAAAATAAAACGGTAAAAGAAAGCCAAGTAAGCGTGAGAATTTTCCCCGTGAAACAAGCTTCAGCTACTTTAGGGGTTTTGCCTGATGCCGACGATTAGATTAATTAATACGATTAATTAGACCGAGGGATCACGTAATAATCAATGTATATAAAAGATGGGAATATGATTTCACAGGGTACTACGTTACGTGTAAAAGGGTACAGCCTAATTGTCCGTGTGGGGGGCATGGTACGGAATTCGGTGGGGTCGGGTTCGGGGTGGGCTGTAGCACCTCGACAGCAACTGATTGAATTTCTGTGAGATTTTTTGAATTAAAAAAAACTGGCGAGAGAGAAAAAACAAAGGAGGAAAGTGAAAAACCCAAGATTAAAATAAATTAAAAGTAATTGTGGTGATTATCATTACATCATTTTAAAAATTGGATGGGATCAGAAACCGATTAAAAAATAAGTTCATAAGTCCATGCGTAAGAATGAATGTTTAATGGATCGAACCACATATTTAATAAAAAATATTAATCGTATAATATTATTAATGAGTTGATATAATAATATAATTTGATAATAGTTTATAATAAAAAATTTTAATATAATAATTATATTAAACTAAATTTAATATAAAATATGTATATATAATTTAAATCCACTTACTTAGTCCAATTTTTAAGAAGGGTGTGCATATATGAATTCCATTTTCCAAGGAAACAGATGCAAATGCCCAAGGGGAAAGCAGACGATCGAGTCACTGCGTTTGCCTTTAGGGTTCCTAAGCTAGGGACACCGGCCGGTAATATATATCCAGTCATTCCGAAGAAAGCTTGCCCCCACCGTCTTACCGCAGCTGCTGGCACGGAGTTAGCGGGGGCTTCTTCCTCGAGTCCTGTCATGATCGCACACTTGACGGAAGGCTGGCTTAAGTGCCCTAGCTTGCCTGGTAAAAAGCAGTAGGCCATAAAAAAGCACTGTTCCTGTTCATATCTTGGATGGCTCCTACTCTAGTTCCTCCTGCTCGACTCTTCTGATTCACATTTTCGCGGAGATTATTGGCCGGTGATGCTCTCCATCAGACAAGCATATCTCCCTTGATCTGTCGTGTTCTGAGAGAGGAGGAGGGTGTGGAACGAGAATTAAAAGGGAGGACATTTAATCGATAAATACAGTTGATGCGGACCATACAAGTCGTTGAACCAACAGTTCACCGATTGTCGTTTTTAAGCATTAAAACGTTGCACACATTCTCCTTAAAAGAAAAAAATTTTTTCCCTTAGTGCACCTCACTGTTACCTTATTAGTGCAAATTATACTGTAGGCAGTGCAGAGATAAGAGCGAATTTCGTATGCGAATACATTGGATTTGCGTGATCGATATCTTCCTCAATCTGCATTTAGAAGATTTTGATTCCAGCTCGACATGCTCGCTCCCTTGTTCCCTCTTTCGATTACCTAGCTCCTTTTGAAAATCGTGAGACTACAATTTTTTTTTATACAACCTGAGAGTGGTCGATTGTGTTACTATCACCACATATGCGTAACAGGCAGCTCCCCGAGATACCTTCCTGGTGGTGGCACCATGAATCCAATCGCCTCTCGTGATTGAAAGAGACCATTTACAGTTGCAGTCGTCTTAGTCACAGAACCACTTGTCGAATTGCGGTGACACCGTGCTCGTTGGTGGGTCGTTTTCACCACCGATCTTTCAGGGTAACCTTTTTCCCGTACAGTCGATCCGAAAAGCGCGCATGTGCTGGAATTTGTATCTATCGTGAATACGCAGATATATTCAAGGAATTCGTTCCCAAAAAAAAGTCTTAAAAAACACAGACATCATCAGCTTCACTGTTCCTTGCTGTGTCAGTGGCCCCGCCGATGTGATGATGAAATCTCCGGTGAAGATATTCCCTTAGAATCGGAGGAAATTCTTCGGCTTCAACACTTTCCAACTGTTGGGCTCCCCATCTTTGACACGGTACTCAGTTAGACATATTTATGATAAACTTTTATAATTCAATGAGGTGAGATTTTAACTCTATTCATTTAAATACACTTGAATATGTATAAAACTAATTTAACTTGTTTGATTATATATATATTATTAATTTAATTTAATTTATTATATAATAAGTGTTAATATTTATTTATTATATTTTATTATAATATTTTATTATTATTATATATTAAATATTTTAATCAAAATTTTATTATTATAGTATATTTAGTTTATATGATTGATTGATGGCTTTTTTATGTAGAGCACATGAAGGGAAAAAAAAAAACCCATCGCTGAAGGTGCAAGCTATTTACACTAAAATAATATATTTAACTGGCACGGGACTCGAGAGTCTGTGCTCAAGGGGGTCTGCACGTTCGAGCTATAATTTAATGGATATGTATATATATATATATATAAATCCAGGTGTCAAATGTAGGTGGAGCTTCCTTAGTCTTTTTATGTGTGTATATATATATATATATATATCTCTGTGTGTTTGTGTATGTGTGTATATATATATATATGTGGATTTAACCTAACAGACAGAAAAAACGTACGTCGTACATGTGACTGCATGTGCACGTTAACAGAGCCTTCGAAAGCGACCACCGAAAGTTCGAGAAAATATATTGATGGTATGGTACTAGCTTTATTAATATAACATTACAAGCATAGTTTTAAAAATCGGACCGGGTGGGTCGGTTTGACCGGTTCATTCAGGAACCGGCAACTTATCCGGTCTGGTTCCTTCAAAAAATTCAATTGCACATTAAAAGAGAAAACTCCGATTGAACCGGCCGGTGAACCCAATTAAACCCATGAGAAAATCGGCTGATTTAAAATAAAAAAATAAAAACCTATTATAATGTACCTATTTTATTTTATTAAACTTATATTTATATTTTATATTAAACTTTTGTTTAATATAATGATTATATTAATGATTTTTGTTATAAATTATATTCAAATTATGATATTATGTAAATTTATTAGTAATATTATATTATTAATATTATTTATTAAACATGCAGTTCAACCAATTCAACCCCGGTTCGACCCATGAACCCATGCCTACACCGGTTTCCGACCCGGTCCGGTTTTAAAAACTATGATTGCAAGTAAGATATCCAGCATAACGGCCACGCGCCTCCCACTTTCTCGTTCCCGACTTCCGATTCTCGTGGGTGTCGTGGAGCCAACCAGAGGCCGTCGTGCATGCAGTCGACTTTCACGTCAAGGACCGGGCGAGCTTATGTCTCAAGGTTGACTCGATCGATCGATACGTGCTTGTAGTATGTGTGTTCAAATGAGAAGCCATGTAAATCAACTTCTACATATATATATATATGCACGTATTATATGTATAATCTAAATGTATGGCAAAAAAATAATTAAAAAATGGTCACTGAGAAAACATGGGCCGGCTGTGAATACAGGTGGGCTTTCGTAGTGACAAGGCCCATCGTGTGACCAAGCAACCGTCGATGTTAACGAACCTAGCCGCGATCGATCTCAGGGCAAGCCTCCTCGTGCACAGCTTATGTGCCAATGCTTCGAATGCTCTTGATGGCACAATTTGGTCAGTCACGACCGGTTTTTTGGAATGGGATGTGGATTGGATTCAAATAATATAAATATATATACATATATACTGAGCATTGGGCTGATTGTTCAGGACATAATCTATTCTATACATATGTTTTAATAGTTATTTTAATATATTTTTAAATTAATATAAAATTGAATCAATCAGTCTATTTTATTTTAAAATATAAAATTATTTAAGTTTGTTTTTTAAGAAACAATTATTTAGCATAGGATTCTCCGTAAAACAATTACTTTTCTCCTTTTTTTAATTTTCTCGTGCATTTCTCGTTAAATGTCGGGGCATTATTAGTTGGATCAGACAAGGCAATTTTGTGAAAAATGCACTTAAAAAAAAAAAGAAAAAAGCAAAGTAATGTATGTAAAGGAAACGAAATATTATTAAAAATAAGGAAAACCAAATTTGTGATTATCAAAACAAGAAATAAACCTCGAAAAGTTTATTATATAGAAGAATAACACGGCTCTATTTAAATTTCTAATAAATTCTTAAAATTTTAAATATCACATATTAAGCATTTCAAGAGAGAGAGAGAGAGAGGATCTTCTTATAAGGGTGTGGCGGTAGTAGGCCTGTCAAAATCTGGTCTGGCCCAATATGAGATTTTTAGGTCACGTTGTATTTGTTTAAAAAAAAAAGAAAAATATTTATAATACAAAAAATTAAAAAAATATTTAATTATGTAAAATAATTAATCCATCATATCATATAAAATTATTTAAATAAATTTACAAAAATAATTGCTTTGTCCGTTTCGGGGATGGGTTCGGATTTTTGGACGGTCCGAAACCGAATTGACAGGTCTAGGTGGGAGGTAGGTCAGACCGTGCGGGTCACCACCCGGCAAACCACTCTTCAATTTGCCGTTGCCTTGTCTCCTCGTCGCTCTCCCTTTCACATCTCATCAACGATAACACATCGCTCAATCTTAATCTTTTCCGACTATATAATTAATATTAATACACTCACTTACCATATATTTTTTAGTAAATCAAAAATTTTATCTTGTAATCAGACAGGATGTTATTATCGTCATTAGATTTTAAATAAACTACAGGGTTATATTAGTCATTCGATGCAAAACCATGCGCTGTTGTTTTTTTTTGTTTGATAAAAATAAGAGACCCTTGGAAAAAAAATAAAGACATAATTCTTCTGGTGGAAAAATTAAAAAAAAAACATATTTTAATATCTCCACCATGCCCCTGTCTCCCCGACAGGGAACCCGAGTGGTTCAGGTTCTTGATCGGTGGCAATCTCAGCCGTCCGATCAAAAACCGGGCCCTCAATTGGCGCCGTATGCAATGAACCGGAGACAAGGAGAATAAATAATTACCCAACGCCATAATTAAAGCGGAGACCTTTGCGTGTGGATTTCCCAATCTACCCCTGCCTGCCTGCCTTCCTTCCATGGCTACTCCTTCTCGAGTTCCGCGGCCAGCAAGCAAAATGACAGGACCCTGCCTCTTCCGTGTGCCTACTGTTCCATGGAAGGCCCTTGAGAGTTGATCGCTCTCTCTCCCCCCTAGCGCTCCATCACTCACAACCGTTTGAGAAATCTTTGCTGCGAACTCTGGGTTAGTTACCCATCTCCTGATTTACGAGAACATTTCAGGTATTTTCTTTTACGTACATCTTCTCAGTTTCTTATTTTGAAAGGTAATGCTTTATGTTTCTATGAGCTCTCGCTGTTTCTGGGGATTATCGTTTTTTTTTTTTTTGGTTTTTCTACAAGTGTGTTCAAGATTTTTTTCCCCCATCTGCTGCGCCTTTTCATGGGTTCTTCCTGGCTTTATCTTTACCATTTTATATTGGCTTCTTGTTCAGGTCAATATTTATTTGTGGGGTTGGTCTGTTTCCTGCTACTTTTGATCATCCATCTGCTTGAACAATTTGCTGGCTTGTTTCAGAAGCCGATTCTTGTGTTTAGATCTATTTAGTATGCTTAGCTAGATGGAGAAAGCGGTTAGATCCGCCCGGTTCTTCCTAAAACTGGAATAACGGTTTCAATTTGGTTAAAGATGGGATATTTATTTCTTTACTTCAAAGAAAACATGTCAATGTAAATTAAAAGAAAGAATCTGTCAAAAGGGCTGTTTCTTTGGTTAAATTTAACTTAAATTATAGCAAAAACAACTGGGTAAGCTAAGGATGGTTCATTATCCCCCGACATGTCATTTTTTTTCAAATCTACCCCTTTTATCTTTTTTCCGTGATTCAAAGTCGTAGATATCTTTATCTTCAATAACTCGATTTGTCTCTAAGAAATAAATTGCACTAAGTGGTTTAGTCTTCTGGATGACCATAATTGGATGCTTTAAACATAATGATGCAAATGTAATTGAATCCTGAGTTTTAGACGGCTGTTCGGTGGCCATTTAAGATCCACTGCAATGGTAGACAAAGTTGTTGGAATTGAATCTTACTATCATATACGATATGTCGATGCCTGTGCATTGATTTATATCTTTTTCCGTCATTATCTTCACGGAAGATATTGATTTTTTATTTTTATTTTTTGAGGTTCAAAATCTCCACCATTAATTGGTATGGAGGACGAAGGGCAGAACGATGTCTCTGTGGCATCCTCCTCATCTGTTGACTGTAACTCTCCAGATCTAAAGGAGCGAAACTACTTCTGTCTCTCTGACTATTCCTCAGCTGAAAGTTCCAGGATCTCTAGTCTGTCCGAGGACAGCAAGAGCAACCTTAATTTGAAGGCTACTGAATTGAGGTTAGGACTCCCTGGGTCCCAGTCCCCTGAGAGAGTCCTAAACCTGTACTGCTCAGGGAAACTGGACGAGAAGTTACTTTTCCCATTGAGTCCTGTATCACAGAAGGGCATTGTTTCTGGCAACAAAAGAGTGTTTTCAGAAGTCAATAACTCTATCCCTAAAGAAGTTAACTGGATATTTAGCGCCTCTGAAAAACAAGCTTCAGGTTCAGGTGATCTGAAAAACATGAAGCAGTCACTGGGGCCTGCTAGTGCTCAGTCGAATATGGGGAATCCAATACTGTCAAATGAACATTCTCGAGTGATTAATCAGAAGAATGCTGCTAATAATGCACCAGCTGCCAAGTAAGTGAAATTACGCAAATGGACACTGAGCATTCAAAGGACAGATTGAATATCAAATCTGAAATAAATAGATTAAATTTGCTTATATTTATCATGATTAATTGTTTATTGCGTTGGTTTTTAAAAGGACTCAAGTTGTCGGGTGGCCCCCAGTGAGATCGTTCAGGAAGAATTCACTGGCAAGCACTTCGAGGAACAATGATGAGGTCAATGGAAAACCTGGTCCTGGTGCTCTATTTATCAAGGTCAGTCTTGATTGTGCTCCTTACTTGAGGAAGGTTGACCTCCGAAATTATTCGACTTACCAGGAATTATCTTCTGCTCTTGAGAAAATGTTCAGTTGCTTCATCGTAGGTGAGCTATTGATTCCTTCTCATCTGTTTGTTTCATAGTGAATTTTTCTTCAGTCAAACATAAATCCAAAAATATCTTGTAATGCCTGCGTGATCTCTTTAGGTCAATGCAGATATAATGAAACTCTTTCAAAAGAAAAGCAAACTGAGAAAAACTCGAAGGATCTTCTTCATGGTTCAGAATATGTGCTCACATATGAGGACAAGGATGGTGACTGGATGCTTGTAGGCGATGTTCCATGGGAGTAAGTCTTATGTCATGCTTGTAGAGAGTTCCTCTTTACCTTGTCCTGGAAAGTAGAAATCTTTGTCTTCTATTACACTTAAGATTACCCAAAAGCTAGATGAGACAACTTAGTAGCAATTTGAAGGAAAAGTATCTTGCTTCATATATATATATATATATATATATATTTCACACCTCCTAAATTCTAATTATCACTGTTACCATCCTAGCATATCGTTAAAATTGTGACAAGTTAATCTCACAAAGTCTTTCTCAGTGATTGAGGCCAGACAGTGAGGAAGGTTCTTCTCTGACTTGTGTAATCAGCCTTTGCATTTTCTGAGGAAAAAAAAATGTCATTGGTCGGGCATGTAACTTAACTGCTATTGCTCTTCAAAATAGTTGGATTATTTTAGTGTTAGTAGCAGGATTTTATTTCCGAGGAAGAAAAGGATCTATGCCTATAGACATTTTGGAAGGTGGTTTTCTCTATCTCTGAGTTGGTAATGTGCCGTATGTAACTTGCTCTCTGTGCTATAAAAAACGTAATGGATCAGCTGAATTTATTTCAACCATGAAAATACACCTATATTTGTTCAAAATCCCACTTTCAGGTTTTCATGATCCCTGCTGAACCTTTTCGGCTTGCAATAGCTTGAATTCCAAGTCCAATAAAGATGTGTGTGATACTTTTCTTCTTTGCTTTTGACAATGAATGTTGTGGGTTCATTTATATTTAGAAGGTTGAAAATTAGGTCTTTTAACCTCATCGTCCATAGTGATGGGAAAGTTCCTATCCAAGCACAGATTGCATGTGTCCATAATCCATATACGGTCGAATTTAGTATGCTTTAGGTTATCATTTTGTCTGGGATACTATAGAGCTCTTCATTCAGTTTGTTGGAGTGATGAAACACCGTTAAGATTCTCTTCCCTGATGATTTCTTTGATTCTTAGAACGGAGAAAGATTTTTCTGGCCTTTCAGCTCTGAAGTTTTTGGTAGCATCGTCTGGTTGTCAGCTCTTGTGTGTTTCTCTAATAGTAGCTGTAATGACTGCAGGATGTTTATGAATACATGCAAGAGACTGAAGATTATGAAGGGTTCTGATGCCATAGGTCTCGGTATGTACTTGACAGTGTGATTTTATTTTCTAAAATGCAGTGCGAGAGACCTGGTATAATCTTTGCTGTGCCTAGATCCATTTCTCTCATTATGTGCTAATGCTCCCTTAGTATTCGAATCTACAGCACCTAGAGCAGCGGGAAAATCCACCATATGACACTGATATCTCCTTGTGGCTCGCTCACTCTTCGAGATATCCCCGGTGAAGATGTCCCAGAAGTTGAATCACATTATGACGTGAAGAGAAGGCTTTGTTTCCTGCAATATCTCGTGATGCTTCCGTTGAAGTCATGTTTTCGACGTCCCAAAGTATTCCCTCTGGGAAACGTTTGTCTAGTCTCATGTGACAGCCATGACAGCTGCAAGTAATTTGTCCGAAGTACAGAATTGACAGTTCTGTGGTGGTGTCTTATATATAAATTTGTCAGACAAGACCTTTGTGAACATGCTCTGTTCTCGCTTGCGTTAATGTTTGAAGCTCCTCCCTTTCCTTTAAAATTTTAGTCTCTGCAGAGAGTTTTTTCCTAAGTTTAGATGAGACACTCAAGAAAGAAAGAAGCCGACCCTCGTCAATGATTCTTTCGTTTTTTATTAATTTTTTTCATGTCATGTGTGTCTGTCTATACAGCACTTAAATCATGGGCACGTCACATCCGCGGCAATCTTACATTTCTTGCACAGTTGCTAGTGCATTTCCCGCTTAGTGGAGTGTGGTAGATGCCGCACCAAGTCACCAAATCAATAAAGTTTCTTGTACCCGACCGAATTTCTTTTCTCAAGCTTTTGACATGTCTACTCTGATTGGAATATATATATATATATATATGCATATCAGGATCGAACGACGGGGAGGCATACGTGAATCTCATAGCAAGCTCTGGCTGATAGAATTGAATGAAGGTTCGATATGGGCTCTGGGGCATGAAGCCCACCCTGCAAAAATTGCGCTTTCTAAGCGTAGCTGGATCTGTCCAGACGTGACCCAAAAGCAAAAGCAGATCTTAACCATTACATGTCACTTGCACCAAATTGACTGAATCTGACATCAGCCACCTATCATATATCTGCTACGATTCGCAGGTAGCTCTTCTTTTCAGCCAGGAATGAGTTGTCGAGCAGTTATCAGTCAGCAAAAGATTCACCATATCATCTGATCTGAGGAATTATCAGAATTACTGGGGAAGCCAGAAATATAAGGCTTTGGATGAAATTCAGGTGTATGTTTTGTGTGCCAAAGAGGCCATTTTCATATTATTACTTTGCGAGTGGAGACAAATAAGCTGACATTGAATTTCCAGCATATAGTTGGATCGGAGCGTTGGACTTATCTCACAAGTGGAATATGCAGATCTTTTCTGTTGGATCCTTGGAACTTCTTTTGCCTAACAAGAACAAACCACACATCCAAGGACTGGGATGAGGGGAAAAAAAAAAAAAGAATTTGGTTTAGAAAGGTTACGATATTTTCTCGATTCATTTGATTGCAGCGCTGTATATGCCCGTCATTGGGTGCATCGAATGCTTGAAAAGGTTCCTATCCGGGCTATCTGCCATTTAACAACAATCCTTGCAGAGATTGGTGTTTAAATTGCAAGAAAACAACCGAACATGCACAATTGATCGATCACCATGGAACTCAGATTTTGAGGATGTGTTCTTAGTGAAATGCATTGGCTGCAAGTGTGCCAAATTGGCTTCTGGGAGGAACAACAGATCCGAGGACTGGACCCTGCCTTTCTCGTCTCCGTTTTACCCGTGACCTGAGTGATCATAAATCGGTACACGTGATCTGATAGAGCAAGTGAGTGCACCAAAACAGAAAACAATAAATAGGAGAGTCGAATCGGGATACTAAGACGATGCCCATCTAGGAAGGGCAATGAAAGGCGGAGATTACTCACGGTCCACACCAGCACCATCTTGACATCGTTGCGGACTCCCCAAATGGTTAGCTAGCAAAACACAGGTGGTCTTAGATTCATCCTCTCGATCGTAGATGCATTAATCTTGTCGGTCTTGCCAGTCTAATACGATGCCGAGCCACGGCAATGTTCCAACTTTAAGCCATGGCATGGAATCATCCTCTGGTTAGGATGGTTCAGACGTCACTGCTAATAATGTCGCTGTCGTATTGCTCTCTTTTCAGAGAGACTTATGCAACCGTGTACGTTGAACCCGATGGACCAAGGATGTGAACCCAATTATGCAAGAATAACAGAAGCGTCGGTTCGGAACACCCGTGAATGAATAATAATAGTATATACGAGCCCAATCAACCCGTCTTCATCACTTACACGTACGTGGCCTAAGCTGCCACATCTCCCTTCCATGTATCATACAATATTATATTTCTTCTCAAAGGGCACCCCAATTAAAGTACGGGGACAAGAGAAGGGTCCCCCATGCTGGGCCTAACCCACAAATTTTGAGCCATTTGATGGGAGCCGAATTAAATTTAAGGGATTTCATTCATTAAATGTTCGTACATGGAAGATGATATGATATAACTCAATGGAACCATCATGTTCCCAGGGGATGACACGGCCACGCTTTCCCAGTTCTCTCCACTCCTCTTGTTCCAATCTTGTATGGATACAAATGGTTACACAATCTCAAGTCAAGGCTCAACGTCGTACTACCGTATTTCATTGAGATTTGTTCTGTCAGCAGGGAGTCCATACCGTCGCAAGTCATCGACCACGCCAGCTAATTAATAGCTAGAAGAACTCGGCATCGAATTATCGAAGAAGCATAGAGAACCCTTTTTTTTCCCCCTCTTCTCCAACCAGCCGGGCACGCATGTAAACGATATTCCCACCTCCACGACATGTCCAATCTTTCATATGGCAGCTTGAAGCACATGCTATGCGTACGTATCTATCGTGTTGTCGTAGTATGTGTCCGGAGCTTTGCTCGATCTTTGGTTCATGCGATAGAGACAACGCGTGTGGTTCATAAGTTTAATGTGCCGTGGGGCTTATTAGAGAGAGAGACAGACAGACAGACAGACAGGTAAGGAGAGATAAGTTTTTGGATTTTGGTTTCCTGTCGTCTATGGAACATCTATCAGAACCTATAAAACTTTCTCCTACTCATCCAACACAGTACTTATATATATATGTATACACACATACAGGAATGTAGAATAATGGAAATGATTCAGTGATTATTAATTAGCAAATCGTTGAAAGATCTCTAATACACACACACACACACACACAGAGGTTGAATGGTGATGGATATCGGTGTCTGTGGATCTAACAACATGTGGGCATGTCTCATCATCATCATGTGCATGCCCCTCAAGCTGTGGTCCTTAGATTTCGATTTTCAATTAAGGAGTCCGAACCTTTTTTTTTTTTTTGAACTACTCCACTCGATTTCCATTCTACATCGAGCAGCTTGTAGGCTTAACATAAAATTTCGGGGAGGATCAAGACTGAATTTACACATGCATGTGAATGGTGACCGCATGCAAGTCGTAGATTGCATGCGTTAGGTTCCCGATGAATGCATGTACGGACCAATACCAGTCTCCGTGACTTGAATATTAATTGTAAATTCAAAAGGTGTCATTTGATCCAAGCTGATCTGATCTGATCCCTTTGCGACAGAGGGAAGCAAAGGGTGTCTTTCCTCCTCTTCACATTGATTTTGCTAGAAAGTATAATAACCCACAAACTAGTGGCCTTGACCAGTGTTTGATTTCAAGTAATTAATTGGATTGCTTCTGAATTTTCTCTACACAATATCATAATATATATATATATATACTCATATTTTAAAATGAGAAATTTTATAATTCATAAAATTTTACTCTTTTTTCTCTAAATTATCTATATTCAAACATGAATATATTATAATTTATTAAATTGGTAGATATCATCAGATTTCTGGTGGACACTGTGTGAGATGATGTATGCTAAATTTTAGCATCTTGTAACCCTCTCATGTGCATTCGAGCTTTTAAGCACGTGATCGAGCATGCCATATTGACTTGGTGCCCTGTGCAAAAACTTATGTATATCTCTTTATGGGCAGTAGTTTGGCTTTTTTTTTTTAAGGAGTTATCTATATGATATCTCATCGAGAATAAGATACATAATATCTTTTAATTATTAAACTTTATGTTAAATTATCAAAATTTTAGATATCACTATAGAAAATCAATTAACTAACTCATTTAAAGCACGGTACTTTTTTTTTTTTAAGAGTGGCGTTTTAATTATTTATTAATGTTTTGAATCAAGAAGAGTTGACTATGGCGGTCCCTGCGGGGAGGGGGTGGGGTGGGCGCGGTGGTAACGGCGTTAAAGTGACCTGCTTTCTGCACCGTCACTGTACGGTCAGAGAACGGTGTTTACAAATTGGTTCCTGATCTCTGCTATCCTTCTCGATTATCCCCCATCAATATTATCCCTCACACTTTGGCACCTAGAGTTAGTAAATCATGCATCACCGAGGTCAAAAAGAAAATGACGAGAAAAAGAATATTTGGTACATTATATCATTTTTTATTTAATAATTAATTGATTGTAAATTCGATTCTGATCGTGAGATTTGTCGTACTCTTTTATTTTCTCTATTCTTATATTATTTCATTTTAGATATATGAATCTCTTATGTAATCGAAAAAAATGATGGAATGACTTATAATTTGATAGGCCTTTGTAGCTTAATTGTCTAGAAATAATACCGGGTATTCCACATTTCATGTATGGGTATTCTATCACACAGTGTTCATATATCTGGTGTATGCGATCCACGGAAGCTTCCAGTGTCATTCAAAGATACCCGAAGCAGACATTAAGAATCTATAGGTTGAAAGTAATATCAAATCCATCAATTTTTTCCTTTTTTTTCCAAAAGTTATCTAAGTCATCTAATATGGATAAGGTTTAAACGCAGATGAGGCTTGGAAAGATAATGTGATTAGAAAAAAAGAAAAACACAGATGAGGTTGAGGAAGAAGGTGAAGAAATGGAAATTAAGGGAAATTTATTTATATATACGCATACGACATGGATAAAGAACCGCGAGAAGGAGAAGAGCAGAGAGAACGACGCAGCAAGGAGACACCTCCTGCTTCTAACTTTTCCATCTGTAAACCCTTCCCACCTTCCCTCCCTGGTCCCTTTCTATCTCTCCCCTGACTTAAATCAGAAGTCCCCTTTGAGATCAACAATGGTGACTGGGTGGAGAAGGGCTTTCTGCACATCCATCCGTAAGGAAGATCGCGACACCATAATCTCCTCCGAGAAGCAACCCCAGAGTCGGACACAGAGCAGCAGCCCCAGGATATCCTCCAAGCTCGGCTTCTTCTCGACCCCATCAACGCCAAGTCTCCGGTCCCAGCCCGTCTCCGGCCCCCGTCTTCAATGTCGAACAGCCACTGCCGACCTGAAACTCCAGCGCAAGACCGCCGCCGCCACTTCCACACCAAAGAAGAGAAGCACCACCACCACATCCACCACTAATAGCTCCAATACTTTCCATACCTCTTCTGGCAATCCTTCTCCCCCGAAGTCACCTTCTAGCTTCTCCTTCCTCAGGGCCAGCCTCCGCATCTTCCGAGTAAGCCAAGGATGCCTCCGATCTCCCTGTTGGATTCCGTATAAATCACTCCCTTTATCGAAGATTTGGTTTCCTTTTTTTATTCCCCGTCTCGATCTCAGGCGGAATATGCAGTCATCTAACTGGCTGTATTGTTGATCGCCTACTCTACTCATCTGACGTTCTTGTCTTCTATCGGCGTTTTCATTTCAGACAAGATGTGGGATCTGCCTGCACAGCGTGAAGACCGGGCAGGGGACGGCCATTTTCACGGCGGAGTGCTCCCACACGTTCCACTTCCCCTGCATCGCCGCCCACGTCAAGAAGAACCGCACCCTCGTCTGCCCAGTTTGCAACGCCACGTGGAAAGAGCTCCCTTTGCTCGATCACTCCAACAGCTCCCCGAAGATGCAGAGCAGCCCCAGATCGGACCTGAACGCCGCGAAAGTAGTCGACACTGACACCAAGCCCATCAGGGTGTACGACGACGACGAGTCTCTGCTATCCCCTAGCTCGGTTTCAAGATTCAATACGATCCCCGAGTCCGACGAGAGTAACGAAGATCGGCAGCACGAAGAGCCGGTGGATTTTCCGGGATTCTTTGCGGGCTCTGCTGATTCCCCTCTTCCTTCGATGTCAAAGTCACCGAGGTACTTTCACCTTCTTCGAATCATCAGCAATTTTGTTTATAGTCCCCCGCATCTGTTTCTTTATTCAAGTTAATGTTTTTTTTTTCCTCTTTCGGTGTGGTTGGTTGCTCAGGAGCAATGTCGAAATCAGTTTGCTTCAGGAAGCGGCGGTTGTTTCAGTGAACAAGAGCTACGGTACGTACGCCGCCGTCGTTCTGAAGGTTAAGGCACCGGCCGCCGAACCTAATGGGACCGCGTCGAGGGCGCCGGTCGACCTTGTAACCGTCCTTGACGTGAGCTCGTGCATGAACGACGACAAAGTCCACGCGATGAAACGCACCATGCGACTGGTCATATCCTCCCTCTCCGACGCCGATCGTCTGTCCATCATCGCCTTCTCCGCCACCTCGAAGAGGCTGCTTCCTCTTAGACGAATGAACGTCCTTGGACGGAGGTCGGCACGCAGGATCATCGATGCAATCGGGCGCACAGGCCAGCCCGCTTCCGTGAACGATGCTCTCAAGAAGGCCGCGAAGGTTCTAGAGGACAGGCGGGAGAAGAACACCTTTGCCGCAGTAGTGCTCCTGTCGGACGGCCACGACCAGCGCCTGCATGGAAGCGCCACTGATCGGAAGCGCTCCTATCCAGTCGTGACTTCCTCGCGCCTCGGCCACGTCCCCATCCACGCCGTCGGCTTTGGGGACTGCGATCAGGCGGGTCGGGAGGAGGAGGCTTTCGGAAAGCGCCTGGTGGGTTTACTGAGCGTGGCGGTGCAAGACTTGAGGCTACAGCTCGGGTTTGTATCAGGATCCGACCCGGCGGAGATTACAGCCGTTTACTCCCTCATCGGCCGGCCGTCGGCTCTCGGATCGGGTCTCATCCGAGTGGGTGACCTCTACGCGGAGGAGGAGAGGGAGTTGCTGGTGGAGCTGAAGGTCCGCGACTTCTCGACCGGGTCCCACTACATGATGTCTGTCGGGTCCTCATACAGGGAACCACCGTCTCAGGAGCTCGTGTACTCGGAGGAGCAGCCCATCCCCGTTCCTCGGCCGCAGCCCGTCAGATCGCCGAGCGCCCAGCGGCTAAAGAACCTCCACATCACGGCCCGGGCGATTGCCGAATCCCAGCGGCTGATCGAACGCAGTGACCTCTCAGGAGCCTGTCGCCGGCTCTCCTCGGCTCGAGCCCTCCTAGTGCAATCCGGGTTGGAGCCGGGCGACGAATTACGCCGGCGTCTGGAAGCCGAGCTGGCGGAGATGCAGCGTCTCAGAAGGGCAGCCGAGAGGCAGCGAACGGGGCACCGGGATGGTCCCCAGGCTGCGGAAAAGCCGGAGCCGCTAACAACGACATCAGCCTGGAGGGCGGCGGAGCGGCTGGCTAAGGTGGCGATCATGAGGAAGTCCATGAATAGAGTAAGCGATCTTCACGGCTTCGAAGATGCGAGATTTTAGTGTTTTTTTTCTTTCTAATTATATTTCAGTCAATTACTCGATGAATTCTGGGAATTGTAATGTGGGTAAATACAATACGAATAATCAATTATAAATATAATTTATGAGATAACTTTTTTCCCCCCTTTTTCGTTTTGGAGTGGACGAATGACATCGAAAATGATTGTGGGCGCTGTGGAAACAATCTTGCAAGTACGTGCAGACACTGCTGAGACGATGTTCTTGCGTCAAAACGTGGCAAATTTTCATACGAACAGAAAAAACTACAAGGGCAAATTGGGAAATACGGAGGCCAATCATGTTTTTATTTTTATTTATTTTTATTTTTTGCAACTTTAATCCCTAATGATGTGTTGCATGGTTCCACTTGCACATATGCTCTCTCTCTCTCTCTCTTCTCTTTTTTTTTTAATTATTAATTTTGTTCGAGAATGCTTTCTCCACTCAACAGTGCTAGGTATTCTTTATCATGTAATTTATATGGGGGAAATAGATTAATTAATAGAATGCACAAAAATATTATATATATATATTATTTAGTGCGGTAATGTTATACTCAACTAAACAACTAAGATATGTTATTAATTTTCATTGTAAAACTCTTCTATACTCTTTTAAAAAATTATTATTATATTTATTTTTAAACTCACAGGTCTCCTATCTAATTAAAAAAGAACATTGTGCACTCTACTCTAGTGGTGTGGTTTAGCATTAACATTCACACTTAATTTTGATTTTTCATAAACTCGGAAACAGATACAGATTAAGCAGGGAACGAAAGAAAATAAGAAATGACAGTCCGCCAACTCCAAGAGATTTGATGACTTCTAGAATTTGCTCGGGACAGAAAGTCGACTAATTATGGGCGATCACATGACACTGAACCACAGGATTGGGTGCGACCCTCTTGGTGAGAGTTGCTTTAGGCTTTAACGCTTAACCTATCGGGGCTGCTCTGCTCACCACTTTCCCTCAATTTCGCGAACCTTTAGTAAAGGAGTGCACTTTCAATTTAATTACTCTGAGCAATGATTTTCTCAGCTTTCTTTTTATGTATTGATGCGGTTTTAGTTGTCATAACAGTTCCGCTTGATCCAATTTTTTTGGGAGGCTAGCTATCCCGATCACCTTTGTGCAAGTAAGTCAAACCGGGGTGATGTTCACTTGAAATGACCATCCGATACTCAAATTAATAAATCGCGGGAAGAGAGGATTATACAAGGGAGACAGATGTGTTACCTTAAAAGTGTTTAGAAACTTACATTCTCATCGGCGGGACGGAGTATTTATAATGAATGGTATGGGGAGTTTGTATGCCGCACAATTCTTGCACATTGAAAGCGGATGTGTTAGTCACACAATGATCGAGTTGGCCAACTCACTAGTTGTTGATTAGAGTACGACCAACCAACCAAGCATAATCAGGTGGTCCAACTAAATATGAGAGGAGCGTGACTAGCTAACTAGGTGCAATCGAATGGTTTTGGACAGAAGCAAGGCGCAACTAGCAAATCAGGTACAGTGAGATGATTCAATTGGATGTTGGTAGTTTTTCTATTTATATTTATTTATTTATTTATTACATATATTTGTAGTGTGTTCGTAACAAACTAAATATCGTATCCAATCGGTCGAACCAAATGACACCAGCGAGCGAGCTAACATCCGACATCCATCCTTTTCAACTCATTTGACCACTCACGAAAATTTGTGAATCCCTCTGATTACGCGTCAAAGTTTTTTTTTTTTTTTTTGCGTGTGTAAAGCCCGTTCTGGCCCACGGGCCCCCTTTGCGGGCTTCATTGGGCTGTTTTTATTGGGCCTCCCTGTTGTCACATTTTACGGGCCCTGTGCTGTGGTTGGGTTGGGCTCTTCAGATATTGGGCTAGACCTCAGTTTGACTTAGGCCCGACAACGGCGGCAGCAATAGAGAGCATCCCCTGGCACATACATTTTATGTACGTATGTACGTAGTCCCCGCTTTTTGGTAGCAACATCCCAAGGCCCATTTTCTGAATTGGAAATGGAGTACTACTAACGTTGACGATGGCACAGTTAAAAAAGAAATCACACAAACACGTGTATACGTACATATATACATACATATATATGAGATATCTAGATGAGATGAGATGAGATGAGATGAGATGAGATGAGGTGAGGTGAGAGAGCAAGAATACCAAATATGAATGGCCACTATCACCAAATCCCTCTTTTTACTTTCTCTTTTTACCTCATGCGATTCCTTTCGATAGCAAAGGAAGAACACGGACCATTTATGGGATACGAACTCTCTTAACAGATCCATGATGATATTATCATATAAACTCTCTCTTTTTTTAATGGAATAATAATCGATAAGATTATTTATGGAACAAATTCTTATTATTTTTATGTGAAAAGGTCCAAAAAGATATCATATCCCCAATCCTCTTAAGCTTCCATGTGGACATCTCCTTTCTCATCCTCCCTACTCAATGGACCCAAAGCAAAATCCATACAATACTATATTCATTTACGTGTGTGAGTGTGTGTGTGAATGCAATTGCATTTAGATCTCCAAGGCTGAGAGGCTCATCATCCTCCTGCAGGGGCAGAATCACCTCCACCGCAACACGACAAAACCTGCCCATTCTTCTCCCTCATTGTCTCATCAGTGCCTGCCTCTCGACATATAAGAATCAACATTAAGAAAAAAAAATGATTTTCCCTCTTACCCAAAAAAAAAAAGGGACAAAAACAGAAGAAAAAAGGCATTTGTGTTCGGGCCTCTACCGCATGAATATCACCTCCCCTGGTTCCAAACTACTTCGTCTCCCTTCTCCACAATTCTTGAAAGTGTAAAAGCACAGAAGTATTTATGGGAAAATTAAAAAAAAAAACAAACACACACACATAGATCAAGTAATTTACATTTTACCAACATGGGTAAGTCGAAGTGTCTCTGGTCAAGGGATCGCCCTATTGTAATTTTACCGACTCCACGGATAATAGGCTTTCTCACTCTCTGCTCTATCGACTTGGTTAAGATCCAAATCACTCGTGGCTTTTAGATCAGTGGCGGATAAAAAAATAATAAGTTAGTTCAAATTCGACACATCTTCTTTTTTAATAAAATTTCAAAATTCAAGTTATATAAATAAAAAAATCTATAAACTAAAAAGAACTCTGTATGCCCTAAAAGAGCTCTTGAACATTGATAATTCTCTGAGGATTAATTAAATTATCATCCTTTTTTAATTTCTTAGATACAGATAGCGTGATGATAGCGGAGGAGAATAATTCAAAAGGTTAAAAGGACCACACTTTATGCTTTTTTTTTTGCTCGCTTTGGACTTCTTAACAGCAAAGTAATTGTGATGTAGGCAGCCCCTACATTTGGGTAATTGAATTATTCCATAAGAACAAAATTCGGTGTACCACCAACTCTGCAATCTGAATTACACACAGCACGTTGTGAAGTAGAATTTAATTATCAACGAAAATATTCTAGTTACCGGATAGAAACCATCACGAGTTGGAATCTTTTTTTGTCCAATTTCTAGGATCGATATTTCAATGACGAGTACATAGTAATTTTGATGTGGAACGAGTTAATCCCGAAAGATTGTAACGTGGACGATGTAACTTTGAAATTTCAGCCTTGAAATTCGTGCGGGGATGATGAAGGGCTCCCAGTCCAGTCGGTAAACATCTCGATCACCTGTCGCTAATTATATCGCATTAAAGAGTACTGATACCACGAAATTAATTCCGAGATGAACAGTGTTAAAAGGGGGGTTGATTTAAAAAATGTAACGTGTATTAAAAGAATATGAGTGGAACCGATGCTATCACCTATTGGTCAAGACTCTTAGGTGGGGTGTATGATAATCGCTTGTAGACTGGCAACAAAAAAACATGGGTTTCAAGATTCTACGTATGATGATGATGCTGTGGGATAAACGATAAGACAGTAATTTCCTCAAAGTTGAAGAAGCAAATGGGGCGGCTGAGGAATCAAAAACCGGTCGAGGGCCCCGATGAAGGAATTTGATTCGGGTTTTGTTGTGAGACTGGCACCCACTTGGGGGGTGGGTCTCAACTGGTGACAGTCTCTCCGCTTCCCGATTGGAATCCTGGATGCATTCGATGGATGGATGGTGAAAAACAGAGACTATGGTCTACGAATTCGAAGTCACGATACATGCTCGGTAGGAAATGGCATCAAAAGAAGAAGAGGAAGAGGAATAGCATACTTTGTGGGGGGTGGGGGCAAAAAGGATGCTGTTCACGCGCAATGACATTTGGTGGAATGATTCAGGGAAACAAAAGGGATTCGTGAGATGCATTCATTATTCACGCAATTACATTCAATTGCTTTGACATTAATTTGTTGAAATGCTGCCTGCCACGGCCTTCATTGCCTGAGATCTGAGCGCATCGATTAAGAGGATTTGGTTTTTCAGTGGATCCTAACGTAAGACCTCACCTCAGTGTCCCGGATCCTCAATGCTGTTTTTTTTTCTTTTTTCTGCACATAATTTAGTTAGGAAATTATCGATTTGATTCTTATGAGTGAGAATACTACACGATCGCAAGAATTTTCTCATATAACGGGCACATCCAACTCAAACCTCAAATAATCGAGACCCCTAGATTTTTTTTTAGTATAACGTGACATACACTTGAAGCCTTAGAATTCGTTCGTGGGTCCTAAAAAGTCCATCCACCAAGAGAAGGAAAATGGAAGATAGAGATGTGGACCAAAATGCCGTGTTTTTTACGTGTAGTAAATCTTATATTATATTATCATGCATAGTCGATCCAAGAAATTTGTTAAGAAAGCGGAACTCAATAGAGTGATATACAAAAGGGTTTAAGATGATAAAATAAAATAATGTAATAAAAATCACATAAGATCAAGTTAAATTTTATATGAAATCTCGTAAGAATTATCGTAAATAATTTAAATCTTTTGATAAACCTATATATTAGAAAAATAAAAAGTATGATTATAATTTTATTAATTATACTTCTAACTCATCATTTTTTTCATCTTAATCGCTTTTGTGATTATGCCTTTTCCCTCTCCTTATTGTTAGTAGTGTACATGCATAATATTCGAAAATCCAACATATTAATGTTCAAATTGAATGAGTTGATGCATGATGAATATATATTTTTTTGGATCGCGTCATTTTATTATGGAGTAAAACTTAATCTAGTAGTTTTATCGGAATTTTAATCCGTGCATAGCAAAGGGTCATCCTCTCATCTTATTCTTGTGGTTGTTGATGAACACGTAGTGGGCAGGAGGAAAAAGGATTCGGAAATGGAATCCCTAGCCTAGCCGCCCCCATCTCGTTTCACATCTTCTTTCTCCACTGTGTACTCCACTCATGATCCTATTTGCGCTTGTGATTCTCATCTCACCCACACAATTAATTCATCGTGGATGCCCTCAAGCGGGTCGGCCATTTCCCGAAGTCCACGGGTGTGCTTTTCTTGCCCAGCTGTCCCAGTCATGAGTCGATCACGGAAGGATCATATCGACCACCAAAGACGCCGGGGCCAGGACAAACTGTTCGTTTGTCACACTCAAAGCACCCGTCCAGTGTCTGTACTTTCTTCTATTTAGTAAGGTTTGGGACCTCAAGAATTACCGGAAATTATATTGCAAACGCACTAAGGGTATCCAGTTCATCGCGCATTCACGATCACCGACTGACAACTCGAGACCTAGACATGAGAACGTCCTCTCAATGCCTGTCTATCATGATCTATATTAGTCGAATCACATCTAGGTGAAAGAAACCCTATCCAGGGCGGGTCCCCCATGATCATGCACTGCGAAGTATAGTTCTCGTCTGCATCAATGTTATTATATCATCCATTATACATATCAGTTGTTGAAAGTGAATATATTCACTGCACAGCACATAATTCCTTCATAGCAGAGAGAGAGAGAGAGAGAGAGAGAGAGGGAGAAACCTAATTCCTTACACGATTTTTAAATGAAAAAAAAAGGGAAGAATCGACATTCATGTCGCCTTCTCTCTGATGGAATGTGGTCATTGCCTAGCTAGGGCAAATTAGTTCGACAATGACGAAGAGAAAAGGGTTTTCATGCAACCATGTCGACCTCGATTAGAGATCCAGGTACTTATGACCCAGTTTTCAGCTCTCTTTTTTTCTAATGAATACAACATAATTTTTTCAGTATAATTTATAGTAGTTATTTATATCATAGTTCTAAAAATCGAATCGGATCTATCGGTTTAACTGGAAATCGGCCACTCAGTCCGATTTTCAGAATGAACCCAACTACACTTTCAATGCAATCAGTTCTGATTGAACCGGCCGGTTCTCAAAAGGGCCGGTAAATCCAATTGAACATGTGAAAAAATCGATTGATTTAAAATTTTAAAAATAAAAACTATTATAATGTATATATTTTATTTTAGTATACTTATATTTATATTTTATGTTAAATTCAAAATTAATATAATTGTTATACTATTAATATCATTTATTAAATATACGGTTAGATCCATTGAACTCATGATATGACCCACCAACCTATGAATTTATAACCTCATTAGTTTATATTCCGGTCTGATTTTAAAAATTATGGTCTATATTCTTTATTCTTTCTTCTTTATAATTGGGAAAAAAAGAAACAAACCTTCTAAGATGCGGATAACACATTCTCGATAGCAACCAATGGAGATATTGATAACAATTTTTTTTTCCAACGAGAAAACATAATGTCATTATTAAAAGATTATTTTTTATATTTTTTATAATAAAAAAAATCTCAACATAAAGGGATCGTTTCTTACTTTTTTTTTAAAAAAAAAATTTGGGGTACATCCTTCATTATCTATAATCATGTCGGAGTGTCTCGGGGGTCGCTGTGAAGAGCAGAATAACGAGCCAAATGGGAGGGGGTGGGCTTCCATCCGGGGTCCATAGCAGACTGAATGTTGTACAATCATGTTAGCTAGGGTTAGGTCGATTGTAACTGTGATGCGATTTGTGATCTCGATGGGAATCGTCTGTGATGTTATATACATATTCCTCCAAATCCTCCCAATCCATTATCGCAGCACCATAAATTTGGCTTAGCCAAAGTTGACGTAAATGATTTAGCTATAATTATCTAAATACTCATTAGTGCTATATACGTGTCATCATTCACATAATTTCTAATGGTAGGTCAAATCGAATTGTAGGCGTAGCATGAGGTACGGCACCCTTGAGATTAGAGTTGACCGAGCAATTTAAATTGATTTTTGGTGGTTTGATCTCACGTGGGCGTTTTCTTTTAAACGGTGCTGCCGTGCGCCTAAACAATAGTTGTTTGGCTTGCTGTCGTGGGATGGGAGGACGATGTGGATTTCTTGTGAGTGTCGACTACTGCTACCTTCCCCCGTGGGAGGGTGACGACGTGGAGGGAGATCTGTGCGCGTGGGGTAGTGGCTTCCCTTGCTGGCAGGATGATAACGGGTGACGTCCAACCCACGATTTTTACCGCCTTTGAGTTTTTATTTATTTTCCCCGCAAGCTATAATATTATATTGAAAAAATTAATAAGAAATTTTTTTAAATATAAAATCAATATAATCATCTATTAACTTTAGGGTTGCTTATGGTTCGGTTCGGTTTAATTCAAACACTATACTATCGAACTATAACCATTACATAACAATTGAATTTAATTATTTTGAATATATTTTATAATTCAATTAATAGATTCAAGACATTTAAAAAAATAAAAATTAATAAATTGAATGTAAATTAAACAAAAATCAAATAAAAATCATATCTAGAAAATAGAAAAAAACTTTAAAATAATAAAAAATAAAATTATTAAAATAATATAATTTTTAATTAAAAATAAATTAAATATATAAGATTAACTTAATAGGCCTATTTGGGATGAAATTTAGTTTGAAATTGTAGAAAATATACTATAGTAAAATAATATATATAATTATTTTTTAATTTTTTTAAAAATATTTATAATATATTTATATTTTATTTTTATTATATTTACAATATTTTTTAAAATACGATTAGACAGTTTCAACAAATTAATCGAATCGTTTGAATTTAGTAATTAATCGCACTATTTTATCTTAAAAAACATATTATACGGGAATCGGTTTTATCCCAACAAATTTTTTCTTCGATTTACAATTTAGCTCAATTCTCCAATTTTTTTTTGTGAGCAACCCTAATTAACTTAAATTCTTGTACAGTATATGAAATCTACTATTCTACCAAAATATGAAAATTTTACATTTTTTTTCCTATTTACTGACGACATGTTAAGCCTAATCCTAGATTTGACGTATGAAGCTTCTTGAGCCCCTCCACATTAGGTTTCGTGTGATGAGCAGCAATTGCATAAAACCGGGGTAGTGTCCCCGCATTGTTCGAGAAACTGGAAATTTTCATATCCGTTTTTCGAAATCATATTGAAACCGTCTGAGCATGCTGAAATACTCTATATAAGATAAATAATTTTATGGCGGCCGCAGCTGATATATCCTATCAAGCTGTTATATATATACATATATATATATAAATAATTCTGTCCACAATTGTGACGATAAACGTGGAATCACTAATAAAAAGAAGATTAGAAAAGGAATATAATTTAGGATAATTATGTTGTATTTAAATTAATAATTAAAATATTATAAATTTAATTTTTATCATGATATTTATTAAATTATTTTATTTATTTATTTTGTACCTTACTTTAAACTAATTAATATCAATATAATCGTGAAAAGATGGAAAATTAAGAAGATGACTATTCCAATTTCATGGTGCAAAGTCGTGCAGCGTATTAATCAGTCTAGATTATACACGCCCGTTATCGAGTCAATGTACCAAGTCAGATAAGGGACGATAGAGAGTTGGGCGGACACGGAATGGTGGCGTCGCGAGAGTTCAGCCGCCGAAATAAAATACACATTTTTTTGGCGGGTAAATCATGTTTCTTTGTGGCGACTCGCCGCCGAATCACTGGACTGCCACGCAAGCACACCCATGGACTTACGGTATACTGGCCCGTAGAGTGTAAGGATGCCTCCGCAACGAATTAGCCCTTGACGGCGTCAGAGATTTACCATCATGCCACGCGTGAAGCTTCCCCGTGGCAGCCTTCACCCGCCGACGGCCATAATTTTTCCCCTGTATATTTATTTGCCTGTCAGAGTGAACAGAAGAAATGGACATTTTTCTGTCTCTTTTTTTTCTCTCCCATTTTCTGCCAATTTGGGTTTTTCCAATATGACATTCGGAGGCATTCAGAAAAAAAAAATTAAGAAGAAGGGGAAAAAATGATATTCAGTGGCCACAAAATTCTTTTTGCTTGAATAAGCAAATATGCAGTAGCAGTTATTGCTATTCAGCAAAAAAAAAAGGTAAAAGAATATTGCCATTTTTGCCAGATTTTTTTACCTATCGGGGCCGGGATTGGTGCGATTGACTCAAAGATTCAAATCCGGAATGCGAATTGGGCGACGTGATCAGTGGCCCCGCATTCCATAGAATTCAATGAGGAAATTGATTGACATGGAAATACTATATCACTGCGGGGGTTGGGGTGCAGAAAGCGGCGGTGTGAGAATTCAGGAGCAAAAATCGAATCTTCCCGTCGGTTCATGACATGTATAGCAAAAATCGAACCAATTATCATATGGTCCATTATGGCTTCGGTCCCGTTTGGTGGGCAGGAATGCAATCGAAATCGGAATGGTCATTCTACTCCCTCATCCTATTCCTTGCACTTGGTTTTAATTTTATTGAACAATGTTACAAAATACACCTAAATAATTAAAAATTTTAATTATAAAATCATAGGAGATTTTAAATTATAAATTAAATTCATAAAAGCTTTTAAAAAGAAAATATAGATTTATGAACATTTAAAACATTACCAAAATTTTACCGAATTACAGATATAAATATAATTGATAAAAAAACAGTGATGAGCATTCATTATTATTCCATTTAATCCTAAAAATTATTCTAATTCCACTTCCCATTCCATTCCTGTATACCAAATAACACTGTATCATATTACAATACCCTTTAATTTTTCCCATGCAGGGAGAAAAAAATTTACACAATTAAGTAAAATGTTTTATGCTATTCCTTGGTGGCAAGCCAAGCCTTATCCTCGCCGCCGCCTGTGGTTCGTTGATATGTGATTCGATTTTGGATTGGAATCCCAGCAGAAATTTTTAATAAAAGGAACCGACCCAAAGATTAATTAAAAGAAAAAATGAACAGCTATATGGTTTGAGTAAATCCAATAAAAATAAGTCATCGTTTAATTTTCTTAAATAAAATCTTATATTTAAATTATACCAACAATAATTCTTATTTTTTAATGAGGTTTAGTTATTAGAATTTTGATAAGTACAGTACCTACAACAAGTTGTTGGAGACCAACAAGGCTAAGCTACTTTATTTATAATAAATTTAAAAAAAAATAAATTACTCAAAAAAATAATATTTCTATTCAAATTAGACCTCATTCACTACTACGACTACCTCATCCCATTAATCTTACCAATAAAAAAACATTTTTATTCATAAGACTGCCTTAAATTGAGGAGCAACCGGAAAAAAAGGGGATTATTAATGATGATAAAGTACTCTTTCTTCTTCTTTTTTCCTCGATAAGCTAGTAGCAAATTCGGATTTAAATATTTTAAATAAAATTTTCTAATTTAAATAAACCACTTCTTTATAAATTAACTGAATTTAATCTTGAATTAACTAGAACTAAATGTTGTATATCCAAACTACATTGCTGGATGATTTTCATATCACTTGGATGTCATTTCTCAAATAAGATATTATAATTACTCAAACAATAAATACTTATTTGGACAACATATAATTGCCAAGAAATTCTCAAATGTGTCCATGCCAAGGATATTAGAGTAATTTCTGGTGGAAATAAATTAAGGTGACTCTGTAGGGAGACAAATTGTTTAAATTAAAAAATTCTTGTTTTCTACTAATTTAAAACATTTTATTTACCCAAAAGAAATTAATTTGGCTTGGAGGGCATAAATGAGAACCGCATCATGCTGGCCAGGTCAAAAAAAAAATATTAAAGATCACGAGAAGCGGGTGCACCCCAGCTATTAAGATGCGACGACCACCGGATTATTACCCATTCTCTCTCTACTCTACTCCGACGAGCCTTTTTCTCTGTAACGTAATGCGCACTTTTGTATTCTTTCTCCTCTCTCTTGACCCACCCGACCCGATAAGAGATAGGAACTAACCACGGTTAGGTATATTAACCATGGTCGAGTCAGGCGAGGCAGCCTTTAAAAGGGGTGCCCCCGGCTACCTGCCGTTCCTCACCCATCGCCATACCTCATTTGCACACTACTCCAAGACCGCAACTTCGATGACCGAACATTAGGCTCCCACCTTCTTCCTTCCTTGCTATTAATCACTAGCTTGCTTCTTGGGGTCTCTTGTCGGCTTCCTCGGTAGGTCCCGATCGCTGTCTCCGGTCCGATCTCCTCCTTTTTTCTTTATTTCTTTTTTTTTTTTTATTGTCCTCTTCGCTCTCCCTTACTGCATAAATCCCGGTAACCGAGAATCGTCTGGCCTGGAGCCAGGCCGCCGTCCCTGCACCTTTACGGTGCAAGGGTGTCGACTGCCTCCGGTGAAAACTTTGAACTTTGTTTCTGGACAATCTCGGACGTTTTTTTCCCCCACTTCCTCTTGCGGGCAAGACAATCTCGAATGTCTAATTTCCTGGAGAACTGCACCAAGCAAATGGGATCCGGCTGTCCTAGCTTGACGGGTTGCGGTCGTTGTCTCTCACGACCAGACTCACCCGAACCGATCGCGATGTTTAGCTTATTTTCTTGAGCAATTCACGTCACCGGTCACCGATTTACGATGCATCTCTCCACGGGAGTGAGATTGGAACCATGTGAACTGGTCAGGACGTGGTCTGGCGAACGTTTGCAGATAACTTGCAGATGAGAATTAGCCCCCAAAAGGGAAAATCACGTCACATCCACGTGGCAGACAAACACTTTTTAATGGTCCTCGAAGCGTGTTGTACATGCTTCGGAAATATTTTTATGGTATCAATTAATTTATTCCTGCATGATATTCCCCATGAAAGAAGATGAAGATATAATAATAATAATAATCTGACTTTCTCAATTATTTTTTTCCCCTTGTCTGGATGGAAAATTAAAATGTGCTTTAAAAGCTCCTTTTTTTAATTTTTACGTTTATATTTTTCAATGATATTACCATTTATTTTCCCTGTTTGGCTTGCATTGACTGGTTATTAGGGTACCGCGAAATGTTATCGTTGTCATCCTCATCCCTGGCTTGTCTGTTTCAAAGTTATCCTTTACGCAGAGGAAAACTGAACAGAGCAGCAGTAGAACGACGCGTATATGATTGTATAAAGCCGCGAGTTTCCCAAGGCCTGCGGTGACATGACATGAAAAAAAATACCTTTTTTTCAAAGATAAAACGTCTTCTGAGCTGGGAAATCTGGTTTTTTTTTTTTCCAGGGCAGAGAGAAGGAATGGCCGGGAACGAGAACAACAATGAGTTCAGCTTCGGGAACGGGCCGGCGAGGAACGGGCTGACGAAGATATCGACGCATAAGAAGGGGAATGGCATCTGCCACGATGACAGCACCCGCCCGGTGAAGGCCCAGACCATCGACGAGCTCCACTCCCTCCAGAGGAAGAGGTCAGCCCCAACAACACCCATCAAGTCCGCCACCTCCCCCGGCGGCTTCGCCAGCGCGGTCTCTGAGGAGGAGCGCCAGAAACAGCAGCTCCAGTCCATCAGGTAATAATACTCATCGTTTCCGGTCAATGACCGGATCAAGGTAAAATTATCATCAATTCAATCGAGGTCGTAGGATGTGTAAATGAGATTGGAGGATTGATTATGGGGATCGGGGTGGGGGGCCTGCTGACGCTGTGGTGGTTGTATGAGGAATCAAGAAGCAGAGTGTCCGTGTCCGATGAACGTCGGAATGTGTGCCCAATCTGGTGAATGACGAGATTAGGATATGTGGCAGCTTTTTGCAGCTGCAAAACAAATGGTCCTTTTTTTTGGCCTGGTCCCCAGAATCCGATGAGGCCTATATCTCTTTTATATTTTAGGTGAGTTATTATTGGTATTTATGAATATTTAATTTATAAAATAAAATAAAATAAGGGGGAAAAATATTCACCCTACAGAGTGAGTGGGCCCTCAGCCCTCTATCTCTAGCTGCCCAGCTTGTCATAGTGCCTATCTGAGCTAATATTTGAATTTTCTTCCCTAAGATCTAATATTTAATTTAATTTCTTTTTAATAAAAAATAATGCCGGATATGTATGAAAAAAAGGGCAGATAGAATTGTTGATGAAATTTACTTGACGGTGCAGTTTGCGCAGGAGCTATTATCGCATTGAAGTTTGTGATTTTATTTTATTTGCATTTTTTTATTTTGTTTGGTGCATTTAATGTAATTATGGATTTATCTGTCTGTTATTGGTTGGTAATTCTCGTGCATTTATTAATAATTATGATATTGTAATAATTAACAGTGCGTCGCTAGCATCGTTGACTCGGGAGACAGGGCCGAAGGTGGTGCGGGGGGACCCAGCCTCCGCGCGGAAGGCTGAGACGCCCAAGGTAGCCCATGTGACCCACACCCACCCACACTTCACCCCCACCATCGCCGTCAGCGACAGCTCCCTCAAGTTCACCCACGTCCTCTACAACCTCTCCCCTGCAGGTATATTTTCCTGCTACTGCCCTCCTCCCATCGCTCATACTACGTGCCGCTAGAAACTTAGAGCACGATGAGAATGGATGTAGTTCATCTGAATTGTTCGCTGTCACTGGTGGAGGTTGCTCGTTGGTAGTAGCTCGTGCCTCGTGGTATTGACCGTCAATCGAGTTTCTCGCCTGCACCCTTTGAATAATCAGTGCAATTTGACTGCGGGAAAGCTTCGGCAGGCGTGGTTAATGTGATCTTCATGAAATCATTCCCGTGTTTGAAAGGGGATGAGGAGAAAAATTATGGAAGACTACAAGGGAAAAAAGGGATTTTTTAGTGAACGGCTTTAATAATTGAACGTAATCTCTGAAACTTGCGGTGTGATTTGCAGAGCTGTACGAGCAGGCCATAAAGTATGAGCAGGGTTCTTTCATCACATCGGGTGGTGCTCTGGCCACCCTATCTGGTGCTAAGACCGGTCGGTCTCCCAGGGATAAGCGCATCGTCAAGGATGACATCACCGAGGTTGAACTTTGGTGGGGGAAGTAAGTCATCCCTCTCTTGGTTAATCTACCATAATCTATAGTTGTGATTTACTGTCATTTAACGTGGGTACGTCCTTTCCGTGCATAGTTGTTTGATGCAGTAAATTGCTAGCGAAATGATTCATCTGTAATGGCACTTTATGGGCAGGGGCTCGCCTAACATTGAGATGGACGAGCACACTTTCCTGACGAACAGAGAAAGAGCAGTGGATTACTTGAATTCTTTGGACAAGGTCAATTTTCTAAGTCTCTCCTAAGCATATGATTTATTTCTCGCTTTGGTTGTCTTAATAAGTTTGAAAAAGTCACCCGATACTTCTGTATGTCTTAAGGGTATATGAACAATAAATGCTCGATGAAAAGCATAACAGCTTGAGTTGTAACACAATGTTATCTTTTTGATGATAACGATGTGAGTGATGGCATCACCACACCGTCGCTTTATCCTCGGTGAAGCAACTGTGTCTTGTTTTAGAGTGATATTTAATTTTGTCCAGTGCCGGTAGGAATTTTCAGAGCAGCTTCTTCCATGTCTCCATCGCCATGTAACTTTATTTGTCACTGTAAATGGAATGTCGCTTTCAGAGCCACCTCCAGTGAACAGTAGCTGCTTATTACTTTTGGGCATCAGATTATCGTAGAAGCTTGTCTCCTTAAATATCTGATGGTTTCTGTCCCACTATGGGTCATCTGATCTGATTTTCTGTGCAGGTATTTGTGAATGATCAATTTCTTAACTGGGATCCGGAGAACCGAATCAAAGTCCGCATTGTTTCAGCAAGAGCCTATCATTCCCTGTTCATGCACAACATGTAAGTGGAACTGGTTGCACTTGATCCTTACGGTTCTTCTTTCCAATGATGTCAGTCCTGTCGATAAAGGTTAAGCCCTGGCAGATAAGTTTCCCTAACGATGTATATGTCAATTCCTGAGCTAATGTTCATGGATATGCTATATTTTCATTTTGCTGTATGCTGTAATAATAAGTATATGCCAGGGAAGGAAATAGGTAAGTAGTCAAATTTAAATCGCAGAGAAATAAAAACACTAGTGGTATGGGCCGATAATTGGTGTGGGGTTGGCAGGTGCATCCGACCCACACCTGAGGAGCTGGAGGATTTTGGTACTCCAGACTTCACTATATACAATGCTGGGCAGTTCCCGTGCAACCGGTACACCCACTACATGACATCGTCCACTAGCATAGATCTTAACCTCGCCAGGCGAGAGATGGTCATTCTTGGGACCCAATACGCCGGCGAGATGAAGAAGGGGCTGTTTAGTGTCATGCACTACCTTATGCCTAAGCGTGGAATATTGTCCCTCCATTCAGGCTGCAATATGGGTAAAGATGGCGATGTTGCCCTCTTCTTTGGTCTCTCAGGTAAAGTATCCCCACGTCATCGGAGCAAGATGTGGCCAAATTTTGGGGTGCCAATCCGATCCATCCGTGCCTGTCCTCGACCACTTTATAAGTCCCATCTTTTAGGCCTGAACTTGGCATTTTGTAGATGTTTTCTTCCTGAGTATGGCTAACTGGTGCATATGGGGTTCCGTTTGAATCTAGGTACTGGAAAGACGACCCTGTCTACAGATCATAATCGATACTTGATTGGTGATGATGAGCACTGCTGGAGTGACAATGGTGTGTCAAACATTGAAGGTGGTTGCTATGCCAAGTGTGTTGATCTCTCCAGAGAGAAGGAGCCTGACATCTGGAATGCCATCAAGTTCGGGACAGGTAGGTCTCGTGTCTCATTTTTCATCCTTTGGTACCCGTTGCTCGGTCGATCCATCCAAAGATATGCCCAAATGACTTGATGATTGTCAATGTAGTGTTGGAAAATGTGGTCTTTGATGAGCACACCCGCGAGGTTGATTATGCCGATAAATCAGTTACAGGTTTCTTTCTTTCTTTCCTCTGACTCTTGGGAGCCCATCAGTGCTTTGAGACTACCATCTTCACTTCTTCAGTTTCCTAGCAGTATATAGAAGGCATGTTCTCATGCTGTTTTTGCTCTTTTGTTGTTGCAGAGAACACCCGAGCAGCTTATCCGATAGAATATATCCCAAATGCAAAGATCCCCTGCGTGGGCCCACATCCAAAGAATGTCATCCTCTTGGCATGTGATGCATTTGGTGTGCTCCCACCAGTGAGCAAGCTGAGTCTTGCGCAGACCATGTACCATTTCATTAGCGGCTACACTGCTCTTGTGCGTCTTGAATACCTTCTTTTTAGATTTTGGCTGGCCACCACTAATTTGGTCAAATGGGCAGTTTAGATTTGTATGAAGTAAATATGTTTTGATACATAGGTGGCTGGGACAGAGGATGGAGTGAAAGAACCGAGGGCTACATTCTCAGCTTGCTTTGGAGCTGCCTTTATTATGCTGCACCCAACCAAGTATGCTGCAATGCTGGCTGAGAAGATGCAGAAGCAGGGGGCCACTGGGTGGCTTGTTAACACCGGCTGGTCAGGTGGAAGGTATTGATTCTGACAATATGCAAGTATCTAGATCTTATCAGATGTCCCTTGATAAATATCTTCGGATAGTACAAATTATGAACTAAGAAATGTTTCTTGTTGTCCGATTGCAGCTATGGGTCAGGCAGCCGCATTAAGCTGCCCTACACAAGGAAGATCATCGATGCCATCCACTCAGGCAGCCTCCTGAATGCAGAGTACAAGAAGACTGAGGTTTTCGGTCTTGAGATCCCCACCGCAGTCGAGGGTGTCCCTTCAGAGATTCTGGATCCAGTCAACACTGTAAGCTGTGCTTCTCATTTACTTCGGCTCTCTTTAAGTTTGTTTATCTCCGGCTATGAACTTCTCTTGCAATTACCAGTTTCCACCTTTCGTTCTCGGCGGATTTTCCGTGATTGAAAACATAGGATCTGTTTTTGTTTCTTGAAATTATAGAAAATGGCAGGAACCGGATCTATTTCTACATTTGAACCCGAACAGAATCTGTGTTATGCTCTCTGGAAATTACCTAAGATCCGGTTTCTCTGCTGTATTTCCGCAGTGGGCAGACAAGAATGCGTACAAGGAGACGCTGCTGAAGCTTGCTGATCTGTTCAAGAACAATTTTGAGACGTTCACCAACTACAAGATTGGCAAGGATAACAGGCTGACTGAGGAGATCCTTGCTGCTGGTCCGATCTTTTGATCCGAATCTCGACGATGAAGAAAACAAAAATAAAAAGCTTGTGTAGGGTGTGTTAGTAGTACTGGAAATAATAGAGCTGGGTCCTTGACATCGTAATTTTTCGGACCACCTTGTGTAAAAGAATGCCCTTATGGAATTTGCCAGTGGAACATGAACGGCTGTTGCTCGAAATACATTTATCATCTTCAGTTTGGCAGCTCTACTGGGAATTTGCTTTGATGATGTTTCACCCCAAGTATCAACCATGAGAGCGCATGCTGGCCCTGTGCGTGGCACAAACAAGAACATCTGCCATAGTTTAACTCATTGGGCCCATGATTATCTCCTGGGTGGGATGGATGGGCGACGACTGGACTGAGAGCTGCATTTGGTGGGTAGTAGTAGGGTATGGCCCATGGAAGCATTAAACAATCGGAGACCAAAGGCATGGGATATCTTCGGCAAAGCATCAAAAGCACAGATCACGGGCAACTTACGATGATGTCCTTTCCTTATCAGCTCCTCTCCTCTTTCCATCCCAATTATATTAATAGGAGGTCTCCTAATTGTTAATTTGGTTCCTCGAATAGGCACCTAGCTAGGAAGTATCTCTTTCCGTAGCTATAGAATCGACCTTCTTCAAGGAACTGAACTTTCGGCATCAATATGTCAGGAAACTCAGTAACCCGACATATTGATAGGCTACAGCGACAGCGAGGAACCTGCCTTCCTTCCTTCCTTCATTGATCCATGGGTGAAGAACTGTGTCAATTAACTCATCGGAATCTGAGCCAAACCTGGTTAGTTTAACCAGTGCATCCGATTCTTCTCGAACTTGGACCGCTCTAACCGCTCCAGGGTTCAAACGGTGAACTGTTGGGTGATGCCGATAGTAAAACTGTAACATGTACGACACAGGGATCGATGATTTTAAATTCTCGTTGTGACATGACACATATACTATTCATATGCATCATATATTTTTATTGAATTTATCGTGGACTCACAAAGAATCGGATGAATCCGCTTTCACCCTAAAACCTAAACCGATAAGTGGTGGTACTTAATTTTCTTATGAACTCACAATTTTATCTTTATTTAGTCGATGCGTGACCGTGTTTTTTAATATCCACTCTTATGTGACAACGCGATCTACTTTGTTACGTGTCATTAAACAATCGTCCTCAACAACTATTTAAAAATTAAGTATTTTTCTTCTAGTCTCGAACGTGAGGAACAACTAGCCATGAACTAGACAATTTTCTTTCATACTTAACCTTATATTAACTGACCACAAGTCGGATTTCCGAACTCGGATTGGGCAAAGTATGGACTGCCAGCTCTAATACCATGTTAAATTTCTACCAAACTTATAAGAGTAGTGGGTTCATGTCTAATCTACAAGGTTGAGTCGATATGTGGTGGAATCCAATCATCTTGTAAGTTTACAACTTTCTTTTCATTTAGTCGATGTGGTATCGTATATTTTAACATTTTAAGTATTTTGTGAATTGTGCTTAAAAAATCTAAAACCGGTAATAAACAATCATCAAACCCCAAACTGCACGTATAGAATATATCTATATAAAAATCCTGCCTTTCAACTTGCGGATACCACAGTTTCAACACAAGCTATGAATTTTAAATAGATGTCTTCCGATCTTGATGGAGAATCTTTAAATCGTAACTTGCTGTCGGAGCTCTCTGACAAGTGGACTCAAAGTTAGATCAGTCGGGTTGTACACAACACTTTGAGAAAGAGAATGGGAATTATAGCAGTTATTCTGCAGAGGGAGGGCGACAGCACAGATTCTCCTTTAGCCATTGGAAGGAACTATTGATGATTGGTGTTCATCCAACCCAATAAGGAAAAGAAAAGAGAAAAAAGAAAAGAGAAGGGGTACAGCTAAGCAACGTTCTAAACCGCAGAGCAAGCCTCATAATCCGCCATTATCAAATAAATAATTAGATTTGCTTTGGACATAATACTCATCAGCATATCCTGCCGGTCATTAATTTTCTTTTCGTCCATCCATATCCACCCATTAAAGCAGAGGACCGACGTGGACTCTGTAAGGGGTAAAGCCTCATACGTACATACATACATATATATGTATACACACACTCACACACACGTATATGTTTATATCAGTGATTCTGTACTCTTCGCTGGCTACCACTTGAGAACTCGAACTCGATCGGACAGTACGGACCTGAAACTACACAAAAACTATCACTTATGTACCCCTAAACAAGAAAAAACACGTACTAGAAATACTATAAACAATGGTTGTTTCTGATATACACGGGATATTTCGGGGGACAGAGTAGATCAAGAAGAATCTCGCAATAAACAAGATTAAAAATTAAAAAAAGTGGGAAACTAATAAATAGTCGCCCGTTGCGAAGCGGGTCGTTGAAGGATCGAGTTGAAAGTTTCGTATGATAAATCCAATAATCTCCCAAACTGTTGTCGGAGAAGCAGATACGATATCCATTGGTATACCAAACTTGCACTTTCAATTTAAGGGTCAGTTTCAACATGGTCCCCCGAATTCATATCCATCTCATTTCACTCCCCCCATTGATTTGGCATCTCCCTCTTCATGAGAATGAGCTCAATTTCGTCTCCCCGCAGTTGTTTTCTCCGCTGGAACCAAATTGCCAAGATCTATCAGCAAACCCTCGATACGAAGTCTAAGCATAGGATTACACGTACGTGGATGCTATAGGAGTTTGCCCAAGTGATCAGTACTTGGACAGGGAGGTGGGAAAACTTAAGAGTGGCCACAGTACACAAATATGACTGCGATGGTGATTTGATTAGCTTGTGTCAATAATTTGTACAATCACACTTTTACAATCAAATTTTATAATGCACACTTGCCGGTTGCAGGGTTTGGATTGAGACACATCCATTTATTGAGAAAAAATTATTAATCTATTCAAAATAAAATGTTACGTCTCATGTTAAAATATGTATAGAATATTAGTACGAAAAAGTTAAAAATCGGTTTTATTATGTGAACCTCACGATTTCCTCTATCAAAAATAAAGATATAGCGCGCCAATTCATTTCCGTTTCACTGACGAGAGAGAGAGAGAGAGAGAGAGTGATTGATTTCACACGTGGGAATTTATGGCTTAGTAGACAGTTTTGTATGGAGCTCTCATGATTATATAACTCCAAGGAGAAGAAGCGCCTTCATAGCTGTGGAAACGACAATCGCACGACAGCTAGCAAGAATCAACAAGGTCAGCTTTCCGATGTTCTGATGTTATATGACGTCTAGTTTCAACCAGTTAAGCTGCCTGTTTTCACCCTCCTATTCTTGATCTGAGCAAACACGGCGCGGAGGATACAGTCTTTTTAGTTCTGATAAGACGATTGATGTTTCTCATCTTTCAGATCGAAAAGTGTTTGAGGATCGGACAAATTTAAGGAGCATCAATGGAGACACTGTCTGCAAGATGGTTGTCTGACCTGGTAAATAGATGTTCTTGACTTCCTTTCTGAACTTACCACTTAAATGATAGCATTTTCCCGGGAGATAATAATCCCGAAGCGTATCTCTTTGGGTTGATGTTTACCAGGAAATGGATGACTACAACTTCAATTTTCATTCCCACCCGGACCCATGTAACAATGATCATCAGTCCACGGGGCTGAACTTGGAACATATCCAGCTGCAACAGCAGCAATATCTGTTCTCGCAGAAAACCCTAGCTACTTGCAGCGGTTCATCAATCGAAAGCTCGCAAACAACGAGCTGTTTTGAGAGGCCCGTCAAACAGTTGAAGACCAACACCAGCTGGAATTCAGGCACAGGTGCGACTACCGATCAGCAACTCTCTCATAATCCCAGCCCTGGGAACTCAATCTCCACGGCCTCATCGTCTCACCTCCTCTCCTTCGGTTCCACGACTTCGATCCCGAAGGATGAGGCAGTTTCTCAAGGGTACGTGCAATTCACTTCTCTGGGGACGGAGAGTGCCTGTGGGGGACAGAAATGCATTCCGAAGAGTGCAAATAAGAGGGCTTGTCCCACGACGAGGACTCCATCAAGCGCTCTAGACCACATAATGGCCGAGCGAAAGAGGAGGGAGAAGCTCAATCAGCGGTTCATCGCTCTCTGTGCCATCGTTCCCGGCCTCAAGAAGGTACTAATTTCTGCCTCTCCATTCTAAACTGTAAGACTAGCTAATTACCCAGATTTGCTTCTTTATGCCCAAGCGATTCCACTGATTCATCGCCCTTTGTACTAGTGTTAATCATTTGACCTTTCTGTTGGCCATTAAATGACTGCATACTCGAGATGGTTCAGTCTTTTTCCTTTTCGATGATAGTTTATACACACCGAGTTATCATATACTACGTACATATATTATGTGAACATACTAGTTTTTGTTATGAAAATTTTTGTTACAAAACTGTAATCCGAATCGATACGCCAATGTCACAGGTGGATAAGGCCTCTGTTCTGGGAGATGCTATAAAATACTTGAAGCTGCTCCAAGAGCGCGTTAAAGTCCTAGAGGAGCAAACAAGGAAGAAAACAGTGGAGTCGGCAGTTATCATTAAGAGGAGCCAGGTTTCCGGAGCAGATGATATCTCACCTTGCAACAATAACTCCGATGGTCAGCTAGACGATACGCTGCCAGAAATCGAGGGCCGAGTTTCTGACAGGGATGTCCTGATTAGGATTCACACCGACAAGCGTAAGGGGTTTGTACCGGCAATAGTTCGTGTGATAGAAAATCTTCACCTCTCTATTGTCAACAGCAGTATCGTGCCCTTCGGACCCTCCAATCTCGATATTACCATCACCGCTCAGGTATTTTGCTCTCTCTCTCTCTCTGTCATCGTCCCCCAATTCAACACGCCATTTTACGGTAAAAGTTCTTCGATTTTCCACACTCAAAGCCCTTCTACCTCCTTGTAGCAATAAGGTTTTGCCAAAGAAATTATTCACCGTGAAAACTGATCACTGTAATAGCAACGCATACAATACGAGTCTGTCTAATGCAGATGGAAGATGAATTCTGCATCACAGCAAAGGATCTCGTAAGAAAATTGCGTGCTGCATCTGTGGAGTTCATGCGACACGCTTGACTTGAAGAATCATGTTTACCGTGATGTATATATATACTATGTAGCATGTTTTATCTGTGAGTGACAGACACTTCAGGAGTCGATGGTTTGCCTTCTGATCATTATTTTTGCGTGGTTAATCTGTCGTACCACGTCTGTGATGATCACCATCGATTCGGAAGGTGATAAGGATCATGTGTATGATTGAGTTTATATGACTACAGTTTATCGATCAAACAATGTTTCTTATGCATGGAGCTGGTGACGAGTGATCTGTGGAGCAAGGATCAGTTTTCTTAACTTATGCCATGCATGTAACCTTTGGGTCTTCCCATTAAGCTAAGAAAAAAAGAGGAAGCTTGGCATAAGGTCAATCGTGCAGAGCGTGAAGTGAATCTATTCAGCATTGCAACTATAAGCAGTGACACCAGCAGCACTTTGAATTCCTTTAACCGAAAACAATTGTGAGCATTCATACGTATAGGAAACTATGATGCTTGAGCGCTGTAATCTGCAGGATCCTTCCTTGGCTTCCCGCTTTCCGTGAAGACGAAGGGCTTCTCCTCCACATATGATCCCTGTCCCCATCCCATTTCTCTGCAAAGCCTCAGTAAAATCACCAAAAGCAGATTGAGAAGATCAAGATGGAGACTTCAACTTGTGCCACCCAGAGCGAGAGACTTGAAGATATTGCCTGCGCTAGGTTAAGATAGTTCGACTCCTAATTCATACTTTGGATAATCTTGATTTTTTCATGGATCGATTTGCCTCGAACTTGATCCAGATGTACTGAGTTTCCATAGATCGGTAGTCAATCTGAAAGAGGGGGAAAAGAAAAACCAGAAGCAATCGAAGGAAAACATTTTGGGCCCTGGGCTTGTTTTCAGCTGGGCCGGCCCATGCCTGCCCGATGCCACCGCTTTCTTCCCTCGCGCCCACTCTTGTCCGAAGCTCATTTCTTCCCTCGCTGGCTCGGTGGCTCGGGCTCCCTTCCTCACATATACTGTTGCATGTTCATCTTCTCACTGACCTGCGAGCTGTGACGATTGCCAGGTATGGCGACCTGGATATCTACCTCGAACCTCCCTTCTTCAACTCCAGTAATGTTCAATTTCTTCGACAGCAATAGCCTGCAAGGAAGTTCGTCATCTGTTACACCGGCTTGTATTTCCTTTGGTGAGGTTCATTTTCACTTCCCTGCAATTTCTTTTGATATTTAGACGAAAGCTCATTTCCAAAAAAACCAATCTTTTTACAGGTTTTGCTAAAATCAAGAGGCTTTTATGTGTCAGCGCTGCGAAGAACCACTCAACTTTAGAAACGAGAAAGACGACTGATGAGAGAATTGTGCGTAGGAAGGGGTCTGGAAGTCATTTTTTGAGTGAAGGGAGAGATAAGGATGAGAAGTATGGACCGATTTGCCCGGGTTGTGGGGTCTTTATACAAGACAAGGACCCCAATCTTCCCGGGTATTACAAGAAGAGGGGGAATATCCCTGACAAGGGAACTCTGGGGGACAAAGAGAATATGGAAGATGACTTTGGGGAGCTTGAGGAAGCAGAAGAGGAGGAGGAACAGAACGAAGAATTCTTGAATGAGTTGGAAGATGAATTTGAGGAAAGTGAACTGAGTGTAGGAGATGAGGAGATCGATTGGGAGTCGGATGAGTGGGAGAAGGAGTTCTTAGATGAAGATGATGATTTGGACGAGTTGGATGGTTTCACTCCGGCAGGAGTTGGGTATGGTAATATTACTGAGGAAAATGTTACGGATGACATGAGGAAAAAATTGACGAAGGCAGAAAGAAAGAGATTGGCTCGTGAGGCTCAAAAGGAGAAGGAAAATGTTACAGTTTGTGCTCGGTGCCATTCTCTCAGGAATTATGGGCAGGTGAAGAACCAGGCCGTTGAAAATCTGATACCAGACTTCGATTTCAACAGGCTGGTCACAACACGGATGATGAAACCAACTGGGAATGCCAATTCAACTGTCATAGTCATGGTGGTTGATTGCGTGGACTTTGATGGGTCATTTCCAAAAAGAGTTATAAAGAGCTTGTCCAAGGAACTGGAGGGAGTGAAGAACGATCCAAAGCTGAGCAAGAAGTTTCCCAAGCTTGTTCTTGTGGCTACAAAGGTGGACCTACTTCCTTCACAGGTTTCACCAACAAGGTTAGATAGGTGGGTACGGCACCGGGCTAAAGCAGGAGGATCACCTAAGCTAAGTGGTGTCTACTTGGTCAGTGCCCGAAAGGATTTGGGAGTTCGGAACTTGCTATCCTTCATCAAGGAGTTGGCGGGTCCTCGAGGTGATGTATGGGTAATTGGGGCCCAGAATGCAGGAAAGTCCACCCTGATAAATGCTATGGGGAAGAAGGGAGGAGTAAGAATGTCAAAGCTTACTGAAGCCCCCATTCCAGGAACTACATTAGGGATACTGAGAATTGGAGGGATATTGTCAGCAAAGGCAAAAATGTATGACACTCCTGGGCTTCTACACCCATACTTATTGACAATGAGATTGAACAGGGATGAGCAGAAGATGGTTGAGATACGGAAGGAGCTACAACCTCGGACTTACAGGATGAAGGCAAGTGATCTGCTGTCCTAAAGATATTGCTACTTGCTTTCTGAGTTGGACATTTTGTGGCCTGTATGCTGTATACCCGTATTCTTGTTGTTGCAGTACTTTATCCAACTATGAGGTACGTGTGCTTGATTTGTGAAAGGTACCCCTCTGTGCAGGTTGCAACAAGCAGTTGGGGATTGTAGATATGAAAGAAAGACTACAGAAAGACAAAACTTTGCACCTGTCTGCAAATTTGACGCCCCTATTAGGTTGTAATACAGTACTCATAATTGAGATCGCCAGTCAAAAACCGCATGGAATGCCAAATCCTGACGAAGTTTGTTGACACGTTTAGGGTCAACTTCCCGTGCCCTCATTGTGGTGTTTCATGAGGAGATTGGACTTATTTGGATCAATGGGGCTGTCATGTACTTAGTATTTCCCTGTAAAACCTTGCTGCGGAGATTTTGCTGAGTAAATCATAATTATGCTGTAGGATATATATCCATGACTATGTCCTGAAACATAGTTAGTTGTTGAGGCTAGTTAAAGGCTCATGAGGCCTTTTACATATGCTGCAATAATAAGTGCAGCCCTCCTTGTTCCTATCCACTCACTTACGTCCCTTCCCATCACATGCAGTGTGAACCTGAGTTTCTAGTTGATGCTGTTGATTGTTTGCCCTGTTTCATGTTCGGGCATTTTAAAGTTGTGTGGATGATTGCTGATGCTTTGCCTCTCCTTCAGTTATGATTAGCAGGATAGAGTTCCAATTCAAATTGGGCTGTAATTGGTTTCTCTTTGAAATTTACAGGTAGCACAGGCTGTCCATGTAGGCGGCCTGGTGAGATTAGACCTTAATGAAGCTTCTGTTGAAACTATCTATGTCACCATCTGGGCATCCCCAAATGTCTCTCTCCATATGGGTAAAATTGAAAATGCTGATGAGATTTGGAGAAACCATGTTGGAATCAGGCTGCAGGTAAAGATTTTACTCTGAAAGGCACATATGTCAGCATAGTGAGTGTGGTGCCACGAAGTTGAGGGAATTCTGTAGAGACTCATGAGTGAACTTTCATGTCCTAGAGCAAAGATGAATGTACATATTTTGATATGGTTGCTTGTCTTTCACATCTTGCAGCCTCCCATGGGACTAGGAAGGACCTCTGAGTTAGGGGAATGGGAAGCCAAGGAAATCAACGTTTCTGGAACTAGTTGGGATGTGAACAGCATTGATATTGCAGTAACTGGATTAGGCTGGTTCTCTTTGGGTCTCAAAGGAGAAGCAACCGTCACTGTATGGACATACAGTGGAATCGAGATCACCCAGCGAGAGCCCTTGGTCCTTGATCGAGCACCATTTCTTGAGAGACCTGGGTTTTGGCTGCCAAAGGCCATATCTGATGCCATTGGCAACCAAACGAAGCTCAAGTCTAGGAGAAAGAAGGAACTCGAAGAGGAGAGAGATGATCTATTATCTGAGGTTCCTCTCTGATGCGGCAGAAGAAATTGAACATGAAAAGCTGAGGAAAGCAAGCAATCGTGACAAGCTTCTGTGAGTATTTCAGTGATGGCTATTTCAGCAACTCAATTACTATGAGATCCGTTGGGCAGTTACTAAGGATTTAACCTAGCAATTCAGCAAAATAAGGCTGTATCAGTATTGAAACAAGATCTTGTCTGGTTAATCTCTGCGATCCCTAATGATAAGAAGAGTTGATCATGTTGTAACTTGTATAATTATATAGCTGGTACATGTCCTTGAAGATGGCTTCAGTGTCGAAAAGTTCGTAGCAGCTTACCGTTCTTTTTGGGTTTAATGCCATATACGTATTAGCGGCCAAGCTAATCTGGCACTTCATTCCATGATCACAGGTTGTAATGTATTGAGAATTTACCAAGGTAAGAGACTGCTTACCATGTGGAATGTTAAAATTCACAAGACCCACAATGTTAGTTGATGCAATCTTTCCCTGGATTTTTTGGAGTCCGCTTGTTGGATGGTTGATGGCTTACGAAGCAGAGGAGGAGGAAAGCAGAATAATGCTAATGATCTAACCATTACAGTCAAGGGCATATCATGCACCCAGAATTCTCAAAATGACGAAATTCTAAAAAAAATTTTCAAGTGAATTGCGAGAAACTGATCTTCTTTCTTGCATTTCCCCAGGTTTCCCTGGTGCTGATAGTGGAAATACACAGGATGAACTTGATAGAGATGCATAGCGCAACCTTGCTCTATACAGAAATTGCTGGAAGCAGACTAAACTCAGTATTCACTACCTAAAACTTTGGACTTCTACAATGGCATAGAGGACATTCAGCGGGGTTGCTGGATGCATCGGGGGCTATGCTTCGGGCTAACATTCTTCACCGGCTTCTCTGCATATTTTGCAGGCCGCGCCTTGGATCGCAGACCATTGGTTTCCAGGGCTTTCAAGACGTTCCTGTTCTTCTTGATTGCATCAGCGCCATCCGTAACTGCACATTTCAAGGGTAGACATAAGTTTTCTGAATGAGGAATAGTTCTATTGCTTATCGTTCTTAAACCACTTCCCTTGAATCATCACTTGTAACTTCACATACGATCTTGAAATTACTCAATATAGTTTGAGAAAGATGAATTCAACATTTATACCTTTCCCATTCATCCCAAGGGAAGAAAACTTGCTCCCTTCAGCCTCAGTAAACCGAATGAATTCTTCATACTGTGCCTCCATCGATGAAAAATCATCACCATCACTGAAATCAATGGAGTCCGGAAGTAGATCCACTATATCTTCATATTGGAGCTCATCCTCAGCATGGTCAATGAAGCCCTCGGGGTGCTGGCTAAGCCAGTAGTCTCGATACCATTTCGAGGTTGTGACCAGTTGCCACCACTCGGGCGAGAAATCTTCCACCTGGCGAAGGGCAGCAGGAATGAACAGAGGTGCGTTGGGGTTCAGCGTTGATCTTCCTCCAGAAACAAGTGCCATGTCGGTGACAACTTCAGTCTGCGCGTCCTCTCTTGTTATCTGCTAAACAGATAAAATGAATAGAGTCAATAACTTAGCACGAGTAATTCACTCCAGCAGGCATCTAACAGTTTTTGGATACAAACATCCCATGCCAATTCTGGTTCATAAGATAAGACAACTATCATCAGACGTTAAGACCTGATTTAGAGGTAGCAGAAAAAATGAAGACTGGAGCAGCTAACTTCATCTCTCTGAACAAAACCCATGGGGGAAAGGAACAACTTTAGGAAGGTTGTTGATTCAGATAGAATCTAACTATCAAACACCAGATGCACCAATGACACCTAAGAAATCACCAGTTGATGGAGAAAAACATGATCACATGCGTAAAAAAAAAGCGACCCTTCAGTACTCAGTTTCAATCATTGACATGCAGATAAAAGAACTCAAATAACTCAATCGACTTGATTTTTTGGGAAATGCATTTGACGAGCAAAGAACCAAAGACCCCGATGACCTAGGCAGATCAAAGCCGTTTAATCATTCAAAAAAGTGCAGAAAGAGTTGTTTCGGACAGGCTTATATGAAACCTTCATATTTCAAAGAAGTTGTAATCGAACCATCTCGAGGTCAAAATAGGTCGTCAATAGGATATTTTAACAGCTGAAAAGATTTTCTCGTTCACGCGCAGCAGATCTCTCTCTGTAGAACCGACTAAAGAGATCAAATTTCGTCTTTCGAACTTAATCGACGCGGTGACATCAGATCGAACAACATATCTCAAATTTCATTTCATCCACCCCCAGCAGAATCCACCCCGAACCAAAACGAAGGTAAAGGATCGTCGGACGAAATACTTCACGATTGAGTCTCCGATCAGGTCAAAGCAATCATCGATCAAAAGACATGAGAGATATATCGCTATCAGCTTCTTACCTCGAATGAAAGAGGAATACCTCTGATGGATCTGGTATGGTTCCGAACGTAGGACGGGAGAAGCTTGTCTGTGTAGGGGACGGGGGGGTGGATTTTATAGACAGGGTCTTCCGGAGAGTCCGAAGCGATTGATCAGGGGGATCAGGCCTGGGGGAAGAGGTTCGGATTATCCGGACCTGCTCCCTGATTGGGATTCCTGTACGGCCAGCTAATGCCGGTCAGGAGCCGGTAGCCGGTCAAAACCGTGTCGAGGGGGTACTACTCTGTTGACCTTTGACTTTGGACGGGGAAGAAACTTCCTCGTTGGATCTGCCGGCGATTTACATCACTCGACCACAGCCAAGAGATGAGTCAGCTCAATCCTCATATCCCAATGGCAAATTTATCTGGCGGGCTGACTAATTTAAATTTAGAGAATGTTCAGTTTGTACGTATCTAAAATTTCCTTAATTATAATTTTTTTTTTATATTTATAAAACTTATTTAGTATATCAACCAGCTTATTCAAGGAGGATTGGAACATCCCCTAAGGTTGTGCTTAATTAGACATCAAAAGAAGCTATAGATATGATTATGTGTGGGCTCAAAGGGCTACAACATCAGCGATTTTAGAGAGAGACACGGCTTTTGATCAACGGCCAAGATGGCTTGATCAAAAGGTGAATGATGATGGGATATCATTCGTATCTCTCCCATTATCACCATTATATATGCGTACCCCCAAATTATGCCCCCATAAGCACACATGGGATGTTGTTGGTGGGTCAGGTGGAACAATGAGGCAACGTGGTCCTTTCCCCAGCAAGAATCCCACGTTTCGATGCATCTTTTGAGGGATCATTAATCAGTGCTGTACATCACAATTATTATGTACTAAGATATGGCAAAAGGAAACCGTAACTTTTACTGACATTGTCACTGACATGAAATTATATTCCTAGCCGGGAAGAAGAAATCACGGGTAATATGACAGCACGGGCCCTGAGAAAAAGGGGTTGTCGACTTAACCTATCTCGGCGATTCTCTCCGGTTTACGTAACAAAAGATATCCTATGCTCGTGTGGTTCAAACCCTAACTTCATAACTTCCTTGCCGTTTATAAGGTGAGCAACCTTTCCCTCTCGGAGATCGATAGCGTATGTTTTCTTGGTGTTCCAGAGTGTAATTCCTCTTATAGAGACTAGAAGTCATTATGAATATTCCGTCGGTCGCTTTTCAAACTTTGCTTGAAAGGAGGACAAACTGTGGCCCTTTCATGTTCCTCACTTTTAGCAGCATCGTATCGCCTCTATGCAAGACGACAAAGACAAAAGAGAGCACGGATTAAGGCAAAGTTAATATGATTCCCGAGTCCAGTCAGATCCCATCACTCAATTAGCAATGATCTAATCCGGGGTTTACTCTAAGTGTGAAGATGAAACATCAATGGATGGCACGAGATCGACATCTTTCTTTCCACATACTGTTTTTCCGTGGAAAACAGTGTCAGAGTGATATCGGGTCGAGCTCGAGCAACTTTGTGATATTAGTCAATGACTCTAAACGACAGCAGAGTTGGTCGAATGTTATAATCAACCCAGCTTAGGAATGCTGATCCCCAAGAAAGAAAAAAGAAAGAAAAGAAGGGAAAACTTTGTTTAGGAATGAGGAGAAGTGGGGAAGAGAGAATTCATGATATGTTGATGAATTGCATAGCAAGGCAATGATGCGTACACAATTTCGAAAATAATAGGTCAACTCGTCGGTTTGTACACAATGTCACCATCGATGCATTCACCCCTGCTGTGCGATTCTGGGGTCAGATGTGTATGTACAGAAGGGGAACATAAAGTTGCAACTTGCAATACAATTGAAAAAGACGGCAAATTTTTCCCTTAAGTCAATCGGTAAGAGTCATGACTCGATGAGTCGATTCAATTCAATGCTGCCTTGGTATTGAGCTTCCAATAAGGTGAACTGCGGTGGGTTGAAACCAAAGCAAGCGAAGACCTCGGGCATGGCGACGCCTTCACCAGCTTGCAGCTAACGCAGCCGCTGTCGCTGGGGGGTTCAAGGTCCTTTTGGTCCCAGGAAATTCTTCTCTGGTTCGGCTGCACAGAAGCTGCTCCTTCTGCTGGGGCAACTTTGCTGGTGCTGTCGGGCTGTACAGGAAGAGGAAGAGGACGAGGACGAGGACGGGGGTAGAAGAAATCGGTCGGGAAGAAGCCGTACTGAAGCCCAGCCATTGAAGCTCTCGACGAACTCTTTATCAACTGTACCGGGGAGAAATCAATCTTAGATCTCTGCGAAGCTATAAGCTGTTGCTGGGAACTTGATGAACATTAGGGACGAATTTATACAAGGAAGAGAAGAGGCGGTCGTGGGACGTGCTGCATGCGACGTAGGAATTAAGCTATGAAGGAAAACAAGAAACGCGCAGGGTGAAGGCTGACCGTGTGCTTTGCTTTGAATGGGTCAACAGCCAACAGTGCTGCTTTCCAATGTGCTTGAAACGGTTATGATCGTTCCTTCAATTCTTGAGTCATCCCTCAGCGACTTGGAAAAGGTAAAATCAAAAATTATCTATTTATTTTAATATAAAAAAATTTGGTATAATAATATTATTTTAATTATAATAAAAAAATTATAATTTAATTTTTATTAATAAATTTTTTTCTACCTTTTAAGATTATCAAATATATAATAGATAAAATATATTATTTTTATTCATATTTTGATTGAAAACATCATTCTACCTGCCTCATAAATATCAAAGTACGTACATAGAGTTAGTGAGGCATAGCATATGTATTGAAAGCTTGCATTTTGCATAGTCTTGGCCCGACCGACACAACCATTTAACTCTCAAAGACCGAGAAATCTAAAACATTGAAGAGGTGGATGATATCGTGTCCAGATCAATTGCCAACATGCCAGGCTGCTCCGTGGAGAAATTCTGGCGAGCTAATTAATTAGAATCAAGAAGGGTCGTCGACGGCTATCTTCCTTGGCTTCACCATGGCGACGACGGGCTCTGCTCTCCGCTTCTCCCCTTCAATCTTCGAAGGAGGAGGAAGAGCCAGTGGCTTTCGGCCTAGAGAAGAACCCTTGCTTTTAGGAGGCCCTTCCTTGGCAAGATCATCTTCATCTGCTACCCGAGGGGCTTCGATGGGATGAACGCCGATGGACTTGGATCCAACAACATCATTGCTCCGTCCGGCTCCGCCATTATCGTTGATTGTCGGTGCTTGAGTTCGAGGGTAGAAGAAATCGGTAGGGAAGAAGTAATATTGAAGGCCAGCCATCGACTTAATGATCGATGAAGAAGAAAGCCCACCCCGCAAGAACAACCAACCATGCACGAACTGTATTTAGCTTTGGAAGAGAAAGGGAGAGAGACTTCCTATATATATATATACACATACTTACACGTGCAATATTACTGAGGAGATATATTGAGATCCCTAGGGCTCCTCTTTGGCTATATTTAGTTTCCAACGATACCTTCGTTTCTCGGAGACAGAACGATAATGGTGATCGCGTTTTTCCATCCTGTCTGGTAATTACCTTTTTTTTTTCTTTTTAATAACTAAATATGTTTTTTTGAAAATAAAATAAAATGACTCGGATTCTTCGTCAAGATTGCGGAACAGACGGGCGGCGCCTTGGTTTTCCGCTTGTGTTGTTTCGAGGTCAGATATGGAAATATCAAATATTGGAACCAATTCTCCAGCGGTACAACTTTTTTTATCAATAAAAAATTCAATTAATTATTTTTTTTAGGTAGTTTTGGAATCAATTTTCTAGATAATGATTACATTAAATTTTAAGAAATAAAGAAAATTATATGAAAATTCACAAATTTATATGACCGTTTCTATTGACAAGAAATATATGAATGGTTTAATATGGTAAATTTTAAATCAAATTAAATCAATTAAACTTTACTTTTTATATATAAAAAAACTAGATAATTAGTTAACACAATTACGAGAACTTATTTGTATGGATCTAATATTTTGACTCTCGAGGGAAAATGGATATAATTCAAATTTCATATATCAAGCAAAATCCAACCGATGTTTATTCTTTGACTGGCAACATTACCAATAATAATAATAATGCATAAAGAACTTTGGGATTTCTTTCTTATAATTAACGTATAAAAAGATAGATTAAATCAAGGCCTTAATTATTGGGCTGAGTAGACGAATGATGGGCTCTCTTGAATTAATTGGGTCCACTCAACGCCAAGCTGTAAACCATTTCCCATTCAAAAACGTTCTTGTCGTCAAAATTTTCAGCTGTCCAAAGGGAAAGTCAACTACTTACGTTATTTGGTATCTTGCACCCAACGTATTCCAGACTTCATTCAATGAAGGAGATGTCACCGGACTGCTTAATCGTCTCTCCCGACGAGATGGGTGTCTTTTTGTTGAATCTCTCACCCACCTCCCTCCCGTTTCCGGTTTGTTCTGCTGCTGGCGAGCCTTTTTTGTTTTCCATTCGAAGGCAGTGCTCGTCCGTCCAGAAGCAGGAAAGGGACGCACGCTTGCTTGTGCTTCTTGGAATTAAATAACGAAGCTTCGCCCAAAAAGGACACCCCAAGACTTCTTGAATCGACATCCGAAAGCCAACCCTGTGTGATTTAATAGAGCCTATCTCCTTGCTGATTCAGCTCCATTGCGTGTCGCCGTGGCACTTTTCTCTTCTCCTTCGTTATCTCTTTCACATTTCCCAAGATCCCAAAAATTTCCTATATTATTTGAGCTACCCACGAGGGCTCCAACTGCCATGCGCTGCCATCTTTGTGGGCAAGTCTGATCGCTTCGATCTTCTCTCTTTTATGGGTCGGCGAAGATCTCGTTTGTGAGGTCTCGCAGTCGGCCGTGGAGTTGGTGGCCCTGTTGCCTGGGAGGTTGCTGTGTTGGAAATCTTATCCTTGGGTTCCCAGGCTTTGGCTTTGAAGCTTATGAATTGAGTGATTTTGATCGGATGGTTGATCATTGGAGCATAATTGCCTCATTTGATTGCTCCGTTTTGCCTCTCGTAGGTGAGATTTATGTCCTTTTCCTAAGTTCTATAATATATCATATCTTCCATTAATCATGTCTGCGATTATCTACATAGCGCCAGTATTTCGTTTCTGGTGTAAAGTTGATGGATTTATGAGAATCTCATGTTATATATTGACAGGATTTGATTCGACTCTGGACTTTCTTCATTTAGAACAATTGGCTATTTAAGATAGTAATTCAGATTGAGTTTGAAGGCAGTAAAACATCCTAAAGTATCAGCCTTTTATCTTGAGCCATGGACATAAGCAATGAGGCTAGTGTTGACCGATTCTCAATTGGGCCCTCGACGATTGTGGGTCGTACAATTGCACTGAGAGTCTTATTCTGCCGGTCAATGTCACGCCTTCGGCATTACATCTTCCATGTGTTGCTGAACTACATCTTCAGAACAAGGTCCTTCGTGGTCCCCTTAATCTCATGGCTCCACCCTAGAAATCCGCAAGGGATACTAGCTATGGTTGTGACGATTGCCTTCTTCCTGAAACGGTATACCAATGTTAAGGCAAAGGCCGAGATGGCTTACAGGAGGAAGTTCTGGAGGAATATGATGAGGAGTGCGCTAACATATGAGGAGTGGGCCCATGCCGCCAAGATGCTTGATAAGGAGACACCAAAGATGAATGAGTCGGACCTCTATGACGTGGAGCTTGTAAGGAACAAGCTCCAGGAGCTCCATCACCGTCGTGAAGAAGGGTCTCTAAGGGATATAATATTCTGCATGAGGGCTGACCTTATCAGAAATCTCGGCAACATGTGCAACCCCGAGCTTCACAAGGGCCGGCTCCAGGTGCCCAAGCTAATAAAAGAATACATCGATGAGGTCTCAACTCAACTGAAGATGGTCTGTGAGTCTGACTCAGAAGAGCTATCCTTAGAGGAGAAGCTAGTGTTCATGCACGAGACAAGGCATGCCTTTGGTAGAACTGCTCTGCTATTGAGTGGGGGAGCTTCTCTTGGGGCGTTCCATATAGGAGTTGTCAAGACCTTAGTAGTGCACAAGCTCTTGCCTCGAATTATTGCAGGATCAAGTGTGGGATCAATAATGTGCGCGGTGGTGGCAACGAGGTCTTGGCCTGAATTGCAGAGCTTCTTCGAGGACTCTCTTCACTCTCTGCAGTTCTTTGATCAGCTTGGAGGGATCTTCACTGTTGTAAAGAGGGTCATGACCCAAGGAGCAGTTCACGAGATCCGGCATCTGCAGTGGATGCTGAGGCAGCTAACGAGCAATCTCACATTCCAGGAAGCTTATGACATGACAGGACGAATCCTTGGGATAACAGTATGCTCTCCTCGGAAACATGAGCCTCCAAGGTGCCTCAACTACCTGACTTCCCCCCACGTTGTAATTTGGAGTGCGGTGACAGCTTCCTGTGCCTTTCCTGGCCTGTTTGAGGCTCAGGAGCTGATGGCGAAGGATCGAAGTGGAGAAATCGTTCCTTATCATCCTCCATTCAATCTGGACCCTGAGGAGGGCTCAGGCTCGTCAGTTCGTAGATGGAGGGATGGGAGCTTGGAGATTGATCTGCCCATGATTCAGTTGAAGGAACTCTTTAATGTGAATCACTTCATTGTGAGTCAGGCAAATCCTCATATTGCACCATTGCTGAGGCTGAAAGATTTTGTGAGAGCTCACGGAGGCAGTTTTGCTGCAAAGGTTTGGTTCATGCATATATTCATAATGTTGTGCTTTTTTTCTTTTGCTTGCCTAAAGTTATTCCATCTATTATGAAGTCCATTCATATATTGGAACTCGAGTTGCAATGCATTCATTTACCATGTTGTTGTCCTGGAGAGACCTACTTAATATGAGTCTGCAGCTGCAGGTGTTGCTTTTTACCGTTTTCTCCCTGCCCTCTGTCTTCGTTGGCTGATGAATTTATCCTTTCCGATGTCTTCTTAATTTGAAATCTATAGCTTGCTCAACTGGCTGAGATGGAAGTAAAACATAGGTGCAATCAAATTCTAGAACTTGGTTTTCCTCTGGGAGGAATTGCTCAACTCTTTGCTCAGGAATGGGAGGGTGATGTTACTGTTGTTATGCCCGCCACAATCACTCAGGTACTTCATAGTTATAGCTTGAAATATCTTTGTAGATCAACCTCTTCATTGGCTTGAATTCCTGATGCATTGATGATTTAACATGATATGATACTTGAATGTTGGATATAGCTATACCGTAAGCTTATTTCAAGGTGATGAAATTATGAAGTAAAACTCTGATTCTCTGCATTAAGTTCTGATGGAAAACTAATGCTTTTCCCTTCTTTGGCCCCTATCTGATTCTGTTACTCTGCATATAGAAATAAGGAATCGAATAAAGGTAGCTAAACTGGAATTTGCTTGTGATGTACAGTACCTGAAGCTGATACAGAATCCATCGCTCATTGAGCTACAGAAGGCAGTGAATCAGGGGAGGAGGTGTACGTGGGAGAAGCTTTCAGCCATGAAGGCCAATTGTGGCATTGAGCTTGCCCTAGACGAGTGCGTTGCTGTACTCAACCACATGCGCCGCCTCCGGAGAAGCGCTGATCGGGCTGCTGCAGCCGCATCATCATCCTCTCATGGCCCGCCATCTGTCCGTTTCAGTGCTTCTAGAAGGATACCCTCATGGAATGTCATTGCCAGAGAGAACTCCACGGGTTCCCTTGAGGAGGATCTCCTCAATGATGCGGCCTCGTCTTTCCAGCAGGGGGTGGGCGCTACAGGTTTGCGGGCTCACCGCGGAGGATTAGAAGGAAGTGACAGTGAACCCGAGAATGTGGACATGAACTCGTGGACAAGGTCAGGTGGGCCACTCATGCGGACTGCCTCTGCAAACAAGTTTGTTGACTTCGTTCAGGGTCTGGACTTGGAAATTGACCTGAGCAAGCTTCCAAGCCCGGGCTCTAATATGGGCTACAGTGGTGTGAGGGACCCTTTTCAACAGTTCTCGCATGTTACCACACCCGACAGAAGCTCAGAAGGCATGGAAACTGATCGGAGGGATTTTAACAGCAGAAATGGTTCGAGTTTACTGGTGGGGGAAGGTGACCTGTTGCAGGCTGAGAGGATTCAGGACGGGTTCTTGTTGAATGTGGTGAAGAAGGAAGATTGGACACAGCAGAGTAGATGCTCTGAGCACAACTCCGCCGATGCAGCTGAATGCTTGCAGTTGGATTGTCCCGAGAAGGAGATAGTTGATGCTAGTTCAGCGTCTTCCGAGTACGACGGGGAAGAAGAAACCCTAGAGAATAGGACGCATCAGACGGGTTCTGGCTGCTCTGATGAGAGGACAGCTGGAGACCGTTAGTTCCGCTGAAACTGCTGGTTTTTTCTCCCCTTCTCGGAATCAAAGCGACAGTGTACAAGACTACTACGTAGTGGATCATTAGTTCTTTTTCCCCCCATTAAAATCGATACCTTCTGTTGTAATTTAAAGTGGATGTCCTGGAGCCAGAATTCTTGATTCTCTACCGTTGCTCCTCTTCTGTGTTACAGACATGGGGGAGCGACTAGAGGAGGAATGTCGATGGAGAATTTCAGGTGGGATATGAGCATGCCCGACACTGAAAAAATCATCAGACTCTCCCTTTCCACATCATCAACTTGTGCTTCTGTGCGCATTATCTCTTCGTCGGTTGAACAGTCAAAAGTAGACCCAAAAAAAGAAGAAGAGGTTCTAGGGAATAAAAGGGCAAAAGCAAGCTGCCCAAGGAACGAGGTTATGTTCCTACCACTCGTCGCCATTGAAATGAAATTACCGACTGAAAAATGAAGAACTTCTATCGCTGAAGATGGGTGGTTTTTTTTTTTCGCTTCAAAGTTTTTCAAGAAACGATTTAATATTGCTGATGATATACTTGGACATCAGCGTCTTGGAACACCGTAAGTGGCCAAGGATGAAGGTGCCAGATGAGATAAGCCATGGTTTTCCGTTTGGCGGGACTCTGATTCTGAGTGGGTGGGCAGTCAAGTCTTGTTTCCCGTCGATGAATGGAAAGAAAGAGGAATACAACTAAGATGAAAAGCGACTCGAAAATATCAGCATCATGGTGCCTTCTCCACGTCTTGAGCTACCGTCCAAAATGATCTTTAAAAAAAAGTGTACGCATAAATTTTAAGCTAACGGATAGTTAACTATCGGAATCCGAATCTGAAAGCATGTCCCCGCGGCTTCCGCTGCACACTCATGGTGGATACAAAACAGTTTCCCTTTGGTATGCGTTCACACATCATATCGAATTCTCTAGAGATCACTAAGAGTTGGACCTACTCAATCATGTGAGATAATCACGGCCACCGCAGTGTAATCATGCTCGCACTTGAAATATATATATATTAATTAAATGCTGGCACATCTTGTCTGCACGGAAGACTAGATAGCAATCAGTGGAGACAGGCGCAACTTGAAGTGGGGAACCCAAGAAAACAGTACGAAACGACTGTGTCACGGGTGGGGTGGTTCCATCTGGTCACGGACCAAATTTGGACAGCAAGACTCAGGTCCAAGAACTGAACTCCCACTCAGATATCGAATTCTCATGATCAACAATGAGAATTTTATACTTGTGAGAACCCTAGAACTTTGACGTATTGATAGATAATGACCTAAATTTAAATTACTCGTATTCACCAAAATTTCAAACGTTGATGGTTGCGTATAGGGGGAAAATACCCTAAAAACATATGCAAAAAATGATTACAATGATGACATGAACTGGGACGCACATTGGTTCAAGGATTGCCATCAAAATTATGTGAGAAAGGCGAGGGAAGACGTGGAAAAGGAATGGCTATGGAGAGCAGTCAAACTTCTCCACTGATGCATATCGCTTCCCCTTCTTCCTGTGACTTCCCTTTCATTCATTCCTATGTGCGCTAGCTGGCTGGCTGGCTGGCTGGCCGGCTGTGTTGGGGTTTCTAAGGATCCATTCCCCCACTCCAATAATTCAATCAAGTGTACTCCTCCTATCTATCGATGCGACCAGGTTCTTCGACACTACGAGGAAGCGAGGCCGACTAATTTCCAGCCGGTTCTTTTTATTAAAAGAAATATTTCAATTATTTTCTTTTAATCTTTGTTAGGCAATTATTTGGGTGCATGCTTTTAGGTTGGTTTCTCGTTAACTGTTTTAATGTCTGTGGTCGGCGCTTGAAGACAACCCTCCAACATGGGCAAAGTTTTGGATCATCCCCGGAAGGACATCTTTCCATGTGTCCTCATAGAAATGTGAAATTCGATTTCCTTTTGAACCGCTGGCACGGGACACTTTCATGGAACATGCAATCCCTCAAGGTATTCGATAAATTTTAGGGTCAACCGGTTTACCCTTTCTTTTACGGTAATCTCACCCACCCGATAACGTATATCTCGAGGTACTTCTACTGACACAGTGTTGTGCTCGCAAGTATGGCCAAATCGATGGAGCTGAGATATTGGTTAGCGATTAGTGCGATGAGGGATTTCACTACACGCACTGTTGTTGGGAATTGATGACCAGCACTTCATGTGGAGGTCATCAAACAGGTCGTTATTAGAATAGTATTCGGCCATTTGCTCCCCTAAAAGATCATTTCATGCTCGCTTTGGCATTAGGAACGCCTGCCAATCATTAATTGAGAAGGGTCAACGAGGATTCTCATCTGGGTAATCATTGAGGGCCATGTGCAGAGATCGGATCTAATTTTCCCGTATGTTAATCTGAAGAAAGGGCACCAGCCATGCAATCCTACAGACACTCCCTGATTTTATGGTGAATATTTATTTAATACCATTTCATTATATGTTAATTTTAAAAAAATCAGCCAAATAAACGATAAAAACCGCTGCATAACGCGCGAATATCAACATGTTCTTGGAGAATGGGGCCTCCCTTTATATATATGTATATACATATATATAATTAAGTTCAAGACAAGAGGTCATTCTCCACTTCCTTAAGCAAAAAATAGATTAAATGTCACGACCCGAAAATCTGGCAGAGTTTTTCCTGTATTTAGGACTAACCAGGAACGCAAAACCTGTTATAACTTAGCTCAACACGCCAAACCCAGCCACATCCATCCACAACCATTTCCAAAACAACAGTTTTCAACCACCAGATATTCAGGTCGTGATATGAAATCACACTATACAGGACTTCTATACATACCCTATCAAAATAAACTTATCCTAGTTGATCCCCGAGTCTATTTGGGCGGCTCCACACAGCTGAGTGTCCTCCCTATCTGTAGAAAAACAATTTGCAGAGAGTGTGAGCTGCAACTCAGTGAATACAAAATTCCAGAGTGGAATAACATGTGGCTCACCTATATCCTTACACGACCGTATCAACTCATACGATTTATCTACCATGGACATGGGGTCGTTGGCAACTTGGCCAACTTCACACGACCCTCCAAATGCAATGCATGTAACAAGCATGTCAAGCAATAACCATGGGGTCGCATTACCTCTGCGACAGAGTTATGGCGGTACCGTTACTACAGCTCTCCCCAAAACAGTACCGCGACCCCGCACCTCAATCATTTCCTAGCATTCTACTTCCCGTGCCCCTTCCCTTCGCACGCACGCGGGGGCCGCCTATTAACCTCTGGCGGTAAGAGTGGACCCGTCGCACTCAAGTCTTTCTCTTTTTCTTACCTCTCCTCTCTGGTCTTTGTTTTTCCCGACAGGGTCCGTGGGGAGTCAACTCACATTTTCCACTGGGGTCACAGAGCCAGTGTCACTCACATCCCATGCTTATATCCCACCGGGAACCCGCGGTAGATCAGTAAGGCCCATTTCTATTCCGCCGGCTTAGCGGTCACCATGGTTATACACAAACACAAGCAATATGCAAGATGAATGAATGAATGCATGCCCACTACCGGTATCACACAGATATCTACCAGCTACTCAATTCTCGATCAATACTACTATAAACCAAGACACGAACAGATCATTCCACAATGGAAGAATGTACTCACAACCCTCTTAGTCGATCAAATTCACGAAGCAGGGTCCTCAAGGTGTTGATCCCGGTTCTCCTCAGCACCTATTATATCACCCGCAATAAGGTCAATATACACACTTATACACAAATGCATCAGTAACTTACCCTCACCTATCATATTCACAGAAAATATCTTCTTGTGAGTTAAGGATCATTTCTAGGGTTTTGAGAGGGTATAGGGCTGTTCTACCGACTGACCTAAAGAGAAGGGTTACTCCGTTTCGTCTCACCCAGTGGTGGTTCCTTCTCCCCTCACCAGCATCTACTCTCAGCAACACAGGAAAACTGCGAACCCTTCAGTCGAAACGAAACCATCACACTGGCAGCACACCCACTACACTTCTCAGCTAGCTTCAACTCGAACCCTAACAGTTATCGAGACTCAAACTCCCAGCAGCAATAACACATAGATCTCAGCCATAGCGATTTCCGGACACCAAATCAGCAATAACCTAAGGAGGGTTCAGGTATCCGAGAGCCTTACCTCAATGCCCGAAGTCGACAGCAGGACAATAGAGCCTAGAGTCACGTTTTGGTTTGCAGCAGGTCCTCTCTTCTGAGCTCGATTTGCTCCCACAGCGGCAGATGGAGTGGAGACGAATTGGGAAGGCTGGAACCCTAGTTAGCCCTAAATCGCTCTTCTCTCTCTCGCGCGGCAGGGGGAAGGAAAATGACGACAAAGGCAACGTAGGGAGGGGGAGGAGAAGGAAAGGTGGATCGGCTGATGGGCCAGCTGATTGGGTGGGCTCTCCTCGGCCCAAGCCCGTGGGCTCACAATTCCTCCCCACTAATTTAGAATTTCGTCCCCGAAATTCAGTGACCTGTGCCAGGGAAAAAGGTAGGGATAGTTGCTCCTCATGGCTTCCTCCGGCTCCCAAGTTGCTGTCTCCCTTGACTGGTTCCTCCACCGGACCTTCACTACCGGTACTCGTCTGGTCCGTAGAACCCGTTCCTTCCGATCTAAGATCTCCACCGATTCTTCCTCATACTTCAATTGCTCATCCAATCCCACTGGTTGATAAGTAAGGACATGGGAAGGATCGTGAACATACTTGCGCAGCATGGAGACATGGAACACATTGTGTATGCGAGATACGTCCGGAGGTAGTGCCAATCGGTATGCCACCTTGCCCACTCGCTCTAGGATCTCATATGGTCCAATGTACCGGGGGCTGAGCTTGCCTTTCTTGCCAAATCGCATGGTACCTTTCCAAGGAGATACCTTCAAGAAAACAAAATCACCTACTTGGAATTCTAAATCCTTTCTGCGCTTGTCGGCATAGTTCTTCTGTCGATCTTGGGCAGTCTTTAATCTTTCCCTTATAACATTTACCTTGTCCATGGTCACATCCACAATCTCTGGCCCAATCAATTTTCATTCCCCAACCTCATTCCAGCACACAGGAGTTCGACAGGGCCTTCCATACAGTGACTCATACGGTGCCATACCAATACTGGAGTGATAACTATTGTTGTAGGCAAACTCTATGAGAGGTAAGTGTTCGTCCCAGCTACCTGGAAGGTCTATAACGCAAGCCCTCAACATGTCCTCTAGTGTCTGTATGGTCCGTTCTGATTGTCCATCGGTCTCTGGGTGAAATGCAGTAGAGAAATTTAATCTCACACCCATTGTCCTCATGAAACTGTCCCAATATTTAGATGTGAAGTAGGAACCTCTATCTGATACTATGGATACCGGGACTCCATGCAATCTCACTATTTCGTCGATGAACAACTTTGCCAACCTTTCCGCTCCAAATGTGGACTTTGCAGGTAAGAAATGGGCAGTTTTTGTCAACCTATCCACTATCACCCAAATAGAGTCATACCCCTTCTGAGTTCAAGGAAGTCCAGACACGAAATCCATGGTAATCTTTTCCCATTTCCACTCAGGAATGGGCAACGACTGTAATAAACCTGAGGGGCGTTGGTGCTCGGCTTTAACCTGTTGGCAAGTTAGGCATTTAGCCACAAATTCAGCTATATCTTTCTTCATACCATTCCACCAAAAATTCTCCTTCAAGCCGTGATACATCTTCGTACTGCCTGGATGCATGACATAGGGTGAGTTATGCGCCTCCGTGAGGATCTCCTTCTTAAGTTTATCGTTGTCTGGAATGCAGGTCCGGTTCTTAAACATCACTATGCCATCCTTGTTCACCTCAAACTCAGCTCTCTTCCCTTCCATCACTTCCTGTCTTACCGTTGTCAAGAACGAATCCACTTGTTGGGCATCTCGAATCTGGTCCACAAGAATTGGTTTCACCTCATACATTGCCATTAACGATCCAGTAGTGGTTACCTGCAGGTTGGCTCTCATGGACCTCAACTCATTGAACAATGTACCTTGAATGTTATAAAGACTTGCTGGAGCTGAGGACTTTCGACTCAAAGCATCTGCCACTACATTCGCCTTCCCTGGATGATAATGGATCGTACAATCATAGTCCTTGATCAACTCTAACCATCGCCTTTGTCTCAGATTAAGCTCCTTCTGTGAAAATAGGTACTTCAAACTCTTGTGGTCTGTGTAGATTTCGCACTTCACTCCATACAAGTAGTGTCTCCATAACTTCAAAGCAAATACCACCGCAGCTAACTCTAAGTCATGGGTAGGATAGTTTTTCTCATGAGTGCGGAGTTGACGAGAAGCATACGCCACCACCTTGCCTTGTTGCATTAGCACGCAGCCTAACCCCTGGTGAGATGCATCGCTGTAAATCACGAACCCTTCATTTGGGGAGGGAATGACAAGGACTGGGGCAGTAGTCAATCGGTGTTTCAACTCTTGGAAGCTCTGTTCACAAGCATCTGTCCATTCAAACTTCATATTCTTCCGTGTCAGCTTGGTTAGAGGTGCGGCAATGAGAGAAAATTCTACAACAAATCTCCGATAATAACCTGCTAAGCCCAAGAAACTTCGTACTTCAGTTGCATTCTTCGGTTGTTCCCAGCTTAACATAGCTTCAATCTTCGACTGGTCTACTGACACACCTTCACCTGTGATCACATGTCCAAGGAATTTTACTTGGTCTAACCAAAACCGACATTTGCTGAACTTTGCATAAAGTTGTTTCTCCCTCAATGTCTGCAATATTACCCTTAAATGTTGTTCATGCTCGCTCCTATCCCTCGAATATACCAGGATATCATCGATAAAAACTACCACAAACTTGTCAAGATAAGGTTGAAATACCCTGTTCATCAAATCCATAAAGACTGCAGGGGCATTTGTTAATCCAAAAGGCATGACAAGGAACTCATAATGTCCATACCGAGTACGGAAAGCAGTCTTCAACACGTCTGACTCCCTTATCTTCAGCTGATGATACCCTGAACAAAGATCAATCTTTGAAAATACACTAGCACCCTGGAGCTGGTCAAACAAATCATCTATTCGAGGTAATGGATACTTGTTGCGCACTGTGGCCCGATTCAGCTGCCGATAGTCCACACACAATCGTAAGGTACCATCTTTCTTCTTCACAAATAGCACTGGAGCACCCCAAGGTGATACACTAGGCCTGATGAATCCCTTCTCCAGTAGTTCTTGTAACTGATCCTTCAATTCCCTAAGCTCTAGTGAAGCCATACGATAGGGTGCAATAGAGATCGGCGCAGTGCCAGGTTCCAACTCTATAGTAAACTCAATCTCCCTGTCTGGTGGCAACCCGGGCAGATCTCCTGGAAAAACATCTTGGAATTCGCAAACCACTGGAACTTCATTGACACTTGGGGACTCTACCCTGGTGGCTACCACATATGCCATATACCCTTCGCATCCCTTCCTCAACAGTTTGGAGGCCTTAAGATATGATATGAAGCTGAATGGAATACTCTTCTGATCCCCGCACCATTTAAACTCAGGCTCATCCGGTATTATAAATATCACCTCCTTCCTATGGCAATCGACTGTGGCATAATAAGAGGAAAGTCAGTCCATACCCAGTATCACATCAAACTCTTGAATACCCATGGGTATCAAGTCAGCTATCATCTCTCTATCTCCCAACTGTATAAGGCACCCTCTATATACGGTATAGACTGCGACACTCTCCCCCGTAGGTATTGCTATGGACATTGGGTGAACTAATGATTCTTGAGGCATAGTAGCATGTCTAGCATATGTAAATGATATGAAGGAATGAGTAGACCCTGGATCTATAAGCACTTGTGCTGGTCTATCAAACAAGATTAAAGTACTTGTTACTACCACAGGAGTGGCATTGGCATCCCGTCTCGTTAAGGTGAAGACCCTCCCTTGGGTCATAGGTCCGTCAGTCTGTCTCACGCGAGGGTTGGGCTGACCAGCTATGCTTGCACCCGATTCAGTTCCTTGATCCTGGAAACTTCTGGTTCCACTGACCGGTCCTCGTCCTCTACCCACAAAGGGTCTCCCTCGAATCCCACTCCCTCTAGTGATGCTCCCAACCGACGAGTCTCCTTGCCTGCACTGCCGTTGCACATGCCCCTTCAATCCACAACGGTAGCAGGTCACTTCTCTCGCACTTAGCAAGGGACAATTTCTCTTCATGTGACCCACTTGGCCACAATGGAAGCACCCCATGGATCCCGCTCGGCATTCACCCATGTGTGGTTGACCACATTCCCGGCAAGGCACTGTCCTGGAACGGTCGGTTGATGTTGAACTTGACTAATAGACAGACTTGCCCTTAGCCGAACTGGAAGCAAGTCCACCCCTCTTGGATGTCCTGGAAGATCCTTCCGGACTAGAAGCATATCGGGTCTTCTTGTGCTGTCCCCTTTCCATAGCCTCATCCTGCAAGCCTTGTTCAGCGATAAGAGCCTTGTTGTACAGCTCGGAGAATCTTGAGAGTTCAAGGATGGAGAGTCAAGATCTCAAATCAGTGTTCAATCCTTCCAGGAAACGGTTGCATCTAGAGACTTCATCGTTGACCAATGTTGAGGCAAACCGCGACAAGGAAGTGAATCTCATCTCATACTCAGCAACGGACATGTCTCCTTGTTTCAGACTCAAAAATTCCCTCTCCTTTGCCCGTCAGTATGAGATTGGGAAGTACTTGTCGAAGAACACTTGTGTGAATTGGGACCAAGTAACATCAGTTGTTAGAGATGGGTCAAGTCGCCTGTGAGTGGCCTCCCACCAGTATCGGGCATCCCCTGTCAGCATGAAAGTGGCAAGAATAACTTGTTGTGTGTCGGTGACATCCATCACTGAAAAGATCTTCTCCATATCAGCAACCCAATTCTCTGCCTCTATAGGGTCCACAGTCCCTGAGAAAGGTGGGGGTCCCAACTTCTTAAAAGCTTCATAGGGTACACGGTGTTGCTGCTCTGTAGAGTGAGCTTGTGCTGTCATTTGTTGCTGAACCAGAATCGCTTGTTGCTCCATAAGCCGTGTCTGTTGTTCCATCATGCGTGCAACTACATCTAGAGTATCTCGGATGTGGGTGTCTCTCTCAGCATGCTCTCTAGGAATTTCTTGAGGAATTGTGTGAGAATGTTGCCCTTCATCTGGGGCCTGAGGTGTCTCCTGACCAACTACATTTTCAGTCTGATACTTTCGTGGCACACGACGGGTGCGTCTGGGCCTCATATCTAATTTGTATCCTATCAACATGAGCAACTTAGGCATATAAATCACTAAGTAGTTAGTAATAACTCAGCCGTGGGATTCCTAACCTATCCTAAAAGTCATGTGGGGATCAACCAGCTATTTAGAGTCTACAGAATCTCATAACCTAAGCTCTGATACCAAAAATTGTCACGACCCGAAAATCCAGCAGAGTTTCCCTTGTATTTAGGACTAACCAGGAACGCAAAACCTGTTATAACTCAGCTTAACACGCCAAACCCAGCCACATCCATCCACAACCATTTCCAAAACAACAGTTTTCAACCACCAGATATTCAGGTCGTGATATGAAATCACACTATACAGGACTTCTATACATACCCTATCAAAATAAACTTATCCTAGTTGATCCCCGAGTCTATTTGGGCGGCTCCACACAGCTGAGTGTCCTCCCTATCTGTAGAAAAACAATTTGCAGAGAGTGTGAGCTGCAACTCAGTGAATACAAAATTCCAGAGTGGAATAACATGTGGCTCACCTATATCCTTACACGACCGTATCAACTCATACGATTTATCTACCATGGACATGGGGTCGTTGGCAACTTGGCCAACTTCACACGACCCTCCAAATGCAATGCATGTAACAAGCATGTCAAGTAATAACCATGGGGTCGCATTACCTCTGCGACAGAGTTATGGCGGTACCGTTACTACAGCTCTCCCCAAAACAGTACCGCGACCCCGCACCTCAATCATTTCCTAGCATTCTACTTCCCGTGCCCCTTCCCTTCGCACGCACGCGGGGCCGCCTATTAACCTCTGGCGGTAAGAGTGGACCCGTCGCACTCAAGTCTTTCTCTTTTTTCTTACCTCTCCTCTCTGGTCTTTGTTTTTCCCGACAGGGTCCGTGGGGAGTCAACTCACATTTTCCACTGGGGTCACAGAGCCAGTGTCACTCACATCCCATGCTTATATCCCACCGGGAACCCGCGGTAGATCAGTAAGGCCCATTTCTATTCCGCCGGCTTAGCGGTCACCATGGTTATACACAAACACAAGCAATATGCAAGATGAATGAATGAATGCATGCCCACTACCGGTATCACACAGATATCTACCAGCTACTCAATTCTCGATCAATACTACTATAAACCAAGACACGAACAGATCATTCCACAATGGAAGAATGTACTCACAACCCTCTTAGTCGATCAAATTCACGAAGCAGGGTCCTCAAGGTGTTGATCCCGGTTCTCCTCAGCACCTATTATATCACCCGCAATAAGGTCAATATACACACTTATACACAAATGCATCAGTAACTTACCCTCACCTATCATATTCACAGAAAATATCTTCTTGTGAGTTAAGGATCATTTCTAGGGTTTTGAGAGGGTATAGGGCTGTTCTACCGACTGACCTAAAGAGAAGGGTTACTCCGTTTCGTCTCACCCAGTGGTGGTTCCTTCTCCCCTCACCAGCATCTACTCTCAGCAACACAGGAAAACTGCGAACCCTTCAGTCGAAACGAAACCATCACACTGGCAGCACACCCACTACACTTCTCAGCTAGCTTCAACTCGAACCCTAACAGTTATCGAGACTCAAACTCCCAGCAGCAATAACACATAGATCTCAGCCATAGCGATTTCCGGACACCAAATCAGCAATAACCTAAGGAGGGTTCGGGTATCCGAGAGCCTTACCTCAATGCCCGAAGTCGATAGCAGGACAATAGAGCCTAGAGTCACGTTCTGGTTTGCAGCAGGTCCTCTCTTCCGAGCTCGATTTGCTCCCACAGCGGCAGATGGAGTGGAGACGGATTGGGAAGGCTGGAACCCTAGTTAGCCCTAAATCGCTCTTCTCTCTCTCGCGCGGCAGGGGGAAGGAAAATGACGACAAAGGCAACGCAGGGAGGGGCAGGAGAAGGAAAGGTGGATGGGCTGATGGGCCAGCTGATTGGGCGGGCTCTCCTCGGCCCAAGCCCGTGGGCTCACATTGAATTTACGATATCTTAATTGTTAGATTACGAGTGGTGTTATTATATTAATTAAGTCTACGTTTGATATTCTGGCTCTAAGGTCAGGATGGTGTGACAGAAGATGCCGTGTTTTGTGTTCTTCGCACCCGCCTACATTAATATGCTATATGGACAGCATTTTTGAAATATTACCTTTTTTTTCAATTTTTTAAAAGGAAGTTTAGGTGTGAAATAATATCAAATTCAACCTAGAATTAAAAGTTTTGTGGGCTCCATTTGTATTGGTTAACCCTCTTATCCTTGTTTCACTATCATAGCCTCGTATTATTATTGTTATGGAATCAATGGAATACAAATGTCTCTACTTTTTGGAAGTCCATCAGCCGACTGAATAATAAATAGTATTTTTTTAAGTATAATTTAAAAGTTATTAAATTTAAATAATTTAAATTTACTCTAAAATCAAGATTTTTATTTTTAAAAAATAGAGACCGACTCATTTGAGTCCAATTGGTGATAAAGTATGGCAGCAGCAGGCATAAATATTTCAGCATAAATGCGCAGTGGCCCTTCTTTTTATATATATTTCTCGTGCTCAGTCTCCCAAGGAAGCTTCCCGGAAGCTTCCAATGGCACTCCAATCGTCATTTAATCCCCTCACTGCCTTCCTCCCTCCCTTGCTCTCCAATGCCATCAACACACTCTCTCTATCCTTCCCATTCTCATTCCATCTACGGAACCTTCTCCTGCATCTCGTCGATATGAGACTCATCAGGGTTAGCTCCATTAAGGCCTTCAGTTTCAGTCCCAAGCGCCTCTTCAGCCCCAAGAAGGATCGAATCTCCGGCTCCAGATCCGACCCCTCCTACTTCAGTTATGGCTCCTCCGCATCCTCTTCCTCCTCAGCATCCTCTGATGCCACCGTCCACCGGAAGGGCAGCGACTCTGGCACCCCAACGAGCGTCCTCCCAGGGGCCTCCGGCGACTGGTCCGACGCCAAACTCGGTACCCTCCGGTCATTCAAGCTCGATGACCCTGGCTCCGTGCCCAAGAAGCAGCTCGAGGCTCTTCTCTGCCGGCTAGGTAATGAGCCGCCTAGCCGGGACGAGATGGCTCTGATGCTGAGGGAGGTGGGTTGCCCTGCTGATGATGACGGCGCTTACGTGAGCGTAGAGGCGCTGCTGAGCAGGGTGGGATGCGGGCCCACCTGCGACTCGGCGGAGCTGAGGGAGACGTTCGACTTCTTCGACACGGACCACGACGGGCGGATCACGGCGGAGGAGCTGCTGCAGGTGTTAACGACGCTGGGAGACGAAGGGTGCTCGCTAGAGGACTGCCAGCGCATGATAGCGGAGGTGGACAAGAACCGGAACGGGTTCGTCTGCTTCGAAGACTTCGCTCAAATGATGGAGCTACAGAGATAATTAATCTTCTCATTCACGATCATAGTCGTCTCGTCTATTTCTTCGTTTCTGTGGTGATGATGATGATGATGGTTGTGTTGTTATGTGAAGAAACCGATGCTCCTGCCTGGTACCGGCACGGCACTGCAGTATTAGATACAGTCTTGCCCTTTTTCTTTTAACCTTGTATGGGTTAATGTTGGAAGTTGGATCTTTTTCGAAGTTGAAACTCAATGAGAAATGTGGAAAGAGGGAGAAGAGATCGGAAAATCGACCCTTTTTTGTGTACTCTGATTTTCCTTTGCCGTACGTATGTAATGAGAAATCCTCTGGTTCCAGTTTGTGTCTATCATGGGTTCCGATACGACCACCCATCTTGAATTTTTGGGGCATATCATTTTATTATTATTATTATAAATATATTTATCATATAAATATATGATACAATGTACCGGTGATGTGCCATAAGTGGAATTATTGTGCGCTGTGTATCTTGAATTGAATGGATGTAGCAGTGGGTATGGTGCAGAGTGTGCCATCATGGCAGGGCAACCAGAGTCAACATTGTTGGGGTGAAGGAGGATGAATGCACAGCAGCAGTCGACAGACACTTTTGAGGGGAACATATCGAGCTGAACGATCGGTAAGTTTCTAGATTACAAGTTGCGTTGCAATAATCACTCTGGAAGAAGAAAAGTCGTATGATCATCTACGCGTGTGGGGGGCACATCATATGAAAACAAGAAGAAACAAAAATGAACCCAAAAAAAAAACAGAGTCTTAAATATCTGCAAGACGCATAGAAACAATCGCTGTCTGATGAATTGACGTGTTAGAAGGCTCGTAATAATCATAATCGCCTGTAAATTTACAAGATTAATATGTTTCTGTTCATCATCGGAAATCAATCAATCAAGGTACGTACAGCTGTTCTGGAAACGTACGTCTGTTGTCGTGATAGTGACTCTCGACCCAAGATAGGGGGCAATAATATTCAGTCTTGGTGGGCATATAAAATTAATTATCAACTGTTTGCCTTTTGTTTTGTCTCCGATTTCAGTATTCGGTTACCCCTTCGCACAGAGAAGTGCAGCTGTTTGGAGGGTGAGAAAAGAACGTCGGGTTCGGTTTCCAGGGCGGTGCAATTCCCTATAAAGTCTCCTGCAAAGTCCGCCTCTGCACCTTCCTGGAAATTTCCCATTGAAGGAGTGAAGGTCGGGAGGAATCGACTTTTCAGCTCATGACTGGGACGATTTAGTGCATTAATTAGATTACAACTTGCATGTTCTTTTGCCTTTTGGTCAATGCCTAATTTAAGGCCAAGCACTTCATTAGGCAGGCTTTGTTGACGATGATGTGAGTCGGTTACCCCTCGGTCGATTCAATTCCTCGGCAATTTCTTCTACACGCAGACGGACGCCCCGCCACACATGGTTGACAACTATTCTGTGTTTACTCGTCTTTTTAACTCTACACTGCAGAAAAAAGATCACGTGGAGGGGAGCTGATTATCTGGGACCCGACAATTCTTCAGCTCGGAGAGGAGAAGCAGAGTCCGTCAAGGGACAATATCCTGGACACCAACACTGCTCCCTCGCCAGCATGAAAGCAAGATCCTTCTGATTCTCCATTCTTTCGCACCATCCATTGCCTTCGATAAATTGAACCAGTTCCCATGCGTTTGGTCGCTCCTTGGGGTTATACTGCGTGCATAAGAGAGCTGTCTTGGTTAGCTTCTCGGCTTCTCCATCATCGTAATCGCCCTGCATATTTGGATCCATCATATCTTCCAATCTATTATTCATCCTTAGAACTCTACTGACCCAGTCAATTAACAGGGCATCGTCACCATTGTCAAGTCGAGTGAGATCAAATACACGTTGGCCTGTGAGGAGTTCGAGAAGCGTAACACCGAAAGAAAAGATATCGCACTTCAATGAGCATTGGCCAGCGGAGAGGTACTCGGGGGCTATATATCCAATTGTGCCACGTACAGCTGTTTCAACTGTTGGGTCCTCATGCGCGGACTCTGCTATGGTTCTGCTGTTCTGCGAAGCCAGGTCTGCCGCAGCTCGTGTGTCAGATTCAGCCACATGCTCATCATTTTGAACTTGTTTCCAATCTGCAGCAATTCGTGCAAGTCCGAAGTCTCCAATAAGAGGCTCAAACGACTCATCCAGCATAATGTTAGCAGCCTTTATGTCACGATGAATTATTTTAAGACTGTGCAGGTGGCGGAGCCCCCTTGCGGCTCCAAGCGCGATCTTCATCCGCAGAGGCCAGCTGAGCGGAGGTTGCGATTCCGTACGCCCCCCGAGCCAAGATGCTACGCTCCCATTGACCATTAATGGGTAGACCAGCAAATACTCTTTGGACTTTGGCGCCTCGCAGAACCCGAGCAAGGGAAGGACGTTCAGATGGTTGGGCATGTTGCCTATTGTCACTTCTACTTGGAACTCAGCCATCGTTGCATGTCGGAATTTCCGGCACCTTTTTATTGCGGCAGGGTACCCATTGTCCAACTGCCCCCTGTATACAGTGCCGAATCCACCCGTTCCCAATATGTTCTCCCTTTTGAATTTGCGGGTGGCAACTTTCAGCTCCTTCAAGGTGAACTTGGCAAGCGTTCCTCGCTGAAGCTGAATTTCCTCCTCGCATTGCGCAACAGCAGCTGGCACTCTTGGATGTCTCCGACAGGCAAGCTCAATGGTTAGTGAGGAGGCAAGAGCAAAACTGACACTGAAACAGAGATGAGCCGAGGATGACGGAGGAGTAAGGGGAGACTCTGGAGGGAAATCCTCTTCTAGACCTCGAGTGAGATCTAGGGTGGCCATTTTGAAAACCATATTCTGGTACCCTCTTCTTCTGCTTCTTCCCGATTCCTACGATTGGTGGGATCTCCGATACCAACGGGACTCAGCGATTTGACCCTCAAGACCCTTCTAAATCACACAGTTTGGCAATGTGAAGACTAAAAAGCGAGGAAGCTGGAGCTGATAAGAGATTAGAGACTTATGGATTCCCCCACCTCCAGGAAGAGCCCTTATATTTTCCGTTTGATGTTGGGGAAGGTTCCTTCATCCTTCACTGTCGAGATTTCTTCTGCCCCGCGTTTCCGTGTTCCCGTTATTATTATTATTTTATCTGGCCCTCCACCCACTCCTATCGATTCTTCGAGGGAAGTTCCATACTACGCCATGCATATTAATTTTCCATTTTTCTCTACCAATCATGCAAGGTGGGCTCCATCTATAGTCCAAATTTATATATAAAGATACACACATATTACCGAAATTTCGGCAAGATGTCATTTCCGGGGAAGTTCTTGCAAAGCACCAAACAAATATGTCAACAAAAGAATCTCGCCGAGGCGTCTGATAGCTTTTACGAGCCCTGTGGACGAAAGTACGATCGAACTGACGAGCAGTTGGAACGACTCTTCTCTATTGTGACTTAAAAGATAGATAGTTGACACGTGTAACCCGATGAAGTATGGTATTTACCATGCTCAAACTCCGTGATGAGATCGTCGATGGTCACATATGTTTACCGTGCCATCAACCCATGGTTTTCTCTGGGTCAGGAAATACTATTACAGACGCGTAGCTATGTTTGAAAGAAAGTGCTATAATGGAATCGGTTCGAGAGGTTACCAATACGCAGGTTGTCCAGTGGAATCTCCTTGAATCTTTTTAATGTTTATGGATTGTTTCTATGTTGAATTAAACCCTCTTCACAAGAGGAAGCCATAAGCTAATTAAGCTACATATGCATGAGATGCATTTCTTTTTCAGTAGGGCCTAGTTTAGATTCAGGGAGACCATCCTGAGGACCTCTCTTGTGTTCTTCCCTAAGCAGGTTTCGATTATGGAATGTATTTATTGTTCATTTGTTTGTATACGGTCTTGTTGAAGTCATCCCTCTCATCTCACCTCTAAGCTTCCGCTTCTCACTGCTCAGCTGCCTTTTCACCTCCTGGACCCCGCCAGGAACCATCGGATGCGTCGATGCATTCATACTCCCACTGCCGCGACGCCGGGCTTTCAATCAGCTAATGTTGCGGCGAAGTTTATATCCTGGTACGCAGAGCTCGACGACCTCGCCAATGCAGTTTCTGTTTTCAACGCTCTCCCTAAGCCCGACACTTTCCTGTGGAATTTGATCATCAAGGTCCATGTTGATTTGGGAGCTCCTCATGATGGACTGGTGTTGTACAGGAGAATGCGAGAGTCTGGTATCGAGCATGACCTGTTCACGTTCCCTATCGTGAACAAATTGGGTTCTGTGGTGAATGGCCGTGTCACATGTGCAGGAATGGTCCATGCTGTGGCTATGAAGATGGGCTTTGGATCAGATCTGTACTTCTGCAACACCATGATCGATGCTTACTGTAAAGGGCGGATGACTGATTGCGCAGCTCAGGTGTTTGAGAGGATGCCTCACAGAGATTTGGTTTCTTGGACCACAATGATTTCGGGCTGGCTAGGTGGAGGAAAGATTGCAACCGCAGTTGATTTGTTTAACGTAATGAGATTCGAATTCAGGCCAAATTCAGTGACTATGATAACCTTGCTGCAGGGGTGTTGTGCCTCAGGGAGGTCAGCTCTCGGCAAGCAACTTCATGGCCTCGTGATGAAGAGTGGATTATTATGGGATGCATTTGTGCAAAACTCTGTCCTGACAATGTATACTGGAGGTGGGAAATTCGAGGAAGTTCAAATGTTCTCTGATGAGCTTGACGGATGGGATACCGTTTCAGTGAATATTTTGATTTCATTCTATTCCTCTCAGGGAGATGCTGAAAGAGTTGTCAGCTTGTTCAATGAGATACAGCGGAAAGTTCCTCTTGAAGCCGAGACTCTAACCTCAGTAGTCACAGCATTGGCAAATTCCAGTGATACTCTAACCGAAGGCGAGAAGCTACATTGTCTCGCTCTTAAATCTGGGCTTTGCGACTATGTTCTGAGGACTTCTTTGTTAGACTTCTATAGCAAATTAGGGCAAGTTGGAAACTCGGTAAAGGTGTTTGAAGAAATCCCTTATAAAACCAGTATAACTTGGAGCGCTTTGATTTCAGGTTTCATTCGTAATGGGCACTTTAAAGAAGCCATTGAAGTGTTCCAACAGATGCAGTCCCTAGGGCTTGAACCTGGGCCAGAAATCTTTGGAAGCCTGGTTGATGCGTGCTCCTACATCGGTGCATTACAATTGGGTAAGGAAGTTCATGGTTATCTTATCAGAAACTTGATGAACCTTTGCTGGGTAGAGCACACAGCAGAACCCTTGGACACCTCCATCATCAATATGTACTTGAGATGTGGAGACGTTTCTTCTGCAAAATTATATTTTGATCTCCTGGCGATAAAAGACATAATAACATGGTCTTCCATGATTGAGGGCTATGGGGCCCATGGCCTCACATCTGAAGCGATCAAACTCTTTCATTTGATGCTGGAGGAAGGAGCCGAGCCGAATGAAGTCACTTTCTTGAGCTTGTTAGCTGCTTGTAGCCACTCTGGGCTTGTGACAGAAGGATGCAAATACTTCTCCATGATGGGGTGGCGATTTCATGTCAAACCCACCCTAGATCATTACACTTGCTTGGTGGACCTCTTAGCTCGCTCAGGAAGGCTGAAACATGCCTTGGCTGTGATCATTAAAATGGTATTGCATCCTGATGGAAGAATTTGGGGAGCCATTCTAGCTGCTTCAAGAGTTTTTGGTGACATAAAATTCGGGGAATTCGCTGCACAGAGGCTCCTAGAGTTGGAGAATGATAACGCTGGATACTACACTCTGTTGAGCAATGTACAGGCTAGCCGTGGGAATTGGTCCCAAGTTGAATTGGTGAGGCAAGAGATGAATGAGAAGGATTTGAAGAAGAAACCTGGGTGGAGTTGCCTCATGAGCCGGGGAAAGATGCATGGTTTCGTTTCTGGGGATAGGACACACTCGGAATCTGAGAAAATTTACGAGCTTCTGAGGCAATTAGGTAGGAACATCGGAGAAACTCACCAATTGTGGCCGGCAACTGGAACTGTAGAGTAGGAACTCGCAAAAATTTTGGATATCTAACATGTGCCATTAAGTGAAAAGGCCTACAGATGACCATTTCCAACGTGAGGAAATTGGTTCCATGGCATGTTCTGCGTTCCCACACGTCTGCAAAATATGATCTTCACAGGTGAAGCTTTCATTTTCAAGACTATATGAAGGGGAAATAGAAGTGAGCCGAGTGGGTGATTCGAATGTCACAGGAGAGGAGCCGATGCAGGGAGGCGGGAACAGCAGCGAGGAAGAGATGTGCTGGGGGGCTCCATCTGGGCCGATAATGGGCCTCTAAATACTGATGCAGGCCCAGCTCTGGGATGTACGGACCGTGAAGACAAGTCCAATTTAGTTAAAACCCTCTCTTTTCAGCAACATTGGATTCTTCTCTCTCTTTTTTTCTCCGTTTTTTTCATTTTTTTTGGGTCAACAGGTTAATCTATCTGACTTCATGGAACTCTGTCAGTCATTGATTTTTTTTTTCCCTTATACGCTGGCAACATTCGAATTCAATACCCAATTAAATAGGATGTGATCTTAAATTATAACGAATGTTGAGATCATGGATAAAACTAAGATCCTCTCGGGTAAAACCTCGAATCCGAGGTCCGAGCAAAGAGACTACAAGATTGGAAAAATCTTGACTACTTAGAGAGCAGTGTAGTTTGAACGAGAAGCTAGCTATGATTTGGGTCAATTATGGCAAGTTACCATGGGAGCATGTTCTCATCAGTGATCTTCTTTTTTTTTTTTTTTTGGCCTTTTTACTGGAAGGAGGTCCAATCCAATCAAAGAAAAGTGAATAGATTAAAGGGTGAATGAGATAGCTTTTTAATTATATTTCTTTTTTAAAATTATTATAAGAAGGAAAAAAAAAGGTCGTAAGGAAATGTATCTTTTGAGTGAAAGCGAAAGTGGGGGAAGGCTTCATCGGATGCTGATTTTTATTGGAGGCGCCTTCCGATTATTTAATGTTCCTAATTAGATTTCGCTTTAAGCTTAATTAAAAAAGGTAGTGGGCAAATCTGCAATTTATAATAATAATAGATATGCGTTTGTCTGCCCGATTTGGGCAATAGATTGTCTTTATTGCTCATGAAAGTGCTCGTCGAGTTAAATTAATTCCACCATGGTGGAATATGAACCGCCGGGCCGGTTCTTGATCTCTTAAGCCTCCTTCCTCCATAGACCAGGAATCGATTTAGTCGGTTCTTGAACCGCGAGGGGGACGATCGACCCCCACTTTGAACTCGAAAATACTTACGAGATCTTGTAGCTCACCTTCCCTTGATTAGCCCTCTTCTGGGTTTCACTCTCCTCGGACAGATTTCCTGGATCCGTCCGTGTTCATGATCGATGAAAGAACATATATATATATATATATATATATATAATGCAGCCAGCAAAAGGGAGAGACAGGACAAAGGGGTGACTGATTACAAGTTGATTTGTGTCCCGAAATCGCACGCATTATTAAAATTGCATGTTGCAAATATCATTTGTTTTGACAGGATACCCCCCGCAGCATGCATATCTCTAATTTCAATTTTTGTCTCGTCAAAATCACATAACAAATATATATATAATTTTGTTTATGCTGCAAGGTGGTTTGGTACGCTCATTAGGTTGATAATTAATTGCAAATCTCTTGCCCATGGTTGTGGGGGGCTGCATCCCAATTGCAAGTAGGTATAATGCATAGATCTTCATATTCGGGTCCCCAGATCGAACGGAAGAATCCTCCAAGTAGTTCCTTGAACCTGAATTCATCATAGTACATGTCATAATAATTAAGCTCGTGCTGGAGATTGATTGATTAACCCCACGAATCCATGAACAATTAATCAAGTCTCATAAATCCCATGATCTATATTCGTTTTATTTTTTATTTTCTTGCTGTTTTTTCCCCTGAACTATTTATTGGCAGTGGGCGAAAATTATTATTATTATTATTATTATTATTATTATATATATAGAGTCCAACTTGCTGCCATTGCATATCAACAACGTACTACGAATATCTTATTAAAAAAAGGGTTATTCTCTAATTGCAAATATTAACATCTTAAACACCCATTTCGGCGTATAATCCAAAAAACCATTCCATTTTAAGCTGTTTTCATGTGAATCTCCCTTCTTGTGCAATTGATCCATATGTAACACAACACGGCTGCATCTACAGTGATGCGATCGATATACATATGGTTTTTTTTCCTGTAAATACATACAGCAGTTTGCTCCAACTGATCCATCGAACCTGAATTCTATGTTAACAGGTTGATAATTGCGTGAAAACATGGCAATGGCAGTCAATTTCACTAGATACAAAAAACAGGATACGCATATCTTCATAAGCAATGGAACACATTTGTCGGTCCGCCTGTAAATGTTCCATGGCAATGCCTTTCCTTCCTCGACCTTTTATCTAAGATCAAGTATAGAACATGTCATTACTAGTTTATGATATTAACATCAGTTTTGTCCAATAAGGAGGAAAAATCATCAATCTTGATTCCCCTTAATATGTAATTATATAAGATGTGATATCCTAATTATCGGATCAAATTAACTAGGAGAGAGGAAGGGAGTAGGGGATGTGGTCAAATCGAAACAAGTGTAAGTAGATGTCATGTCACAGAGACCAACGGAAAATGACGAAACTGCAGTTTTTCCCTTTCCCCTTCCGATCCATCGTCCATAGGAGCCTTTTGCCAGACTCTGCTCCCCCCACCCCTGAAACTGAACAGCTCTCAGTTTGAGTTTATAACACAACACACTCCAGACCTCACCTCTACCGGTCAATGCCATTGTCACCCTCTCTCTCTCTCTCTCTCTGTGTCGACTGTGAATGGGGTTAAATTTTCCGGCAGAAGAGAGAGAGAGAGAGAGAGAGAGAGGGAAGGGACAATGGAGAGATCAAATCAAATAATATCACTTTAACTAATCAAAGGCAAAAAGAATATTAGGGAGATGGGAAGACTGGCCTTGCTCCTCTCGAGGCAGGAACCGTCTCATGCATGTGTATATGCCCGCATACAGATATAAAGTACTCTGCTGGATCCATATCATGCAATGATCATATAGAAAAAAAAGAGAGAGTATTACTTCCACAATCACGTTTGCATCACTAATTACACTGAGGAAATAAAACATGATGCTTAATTCCAGTATAATTTCTTAGGGCTTCTCTTGCTACCTCTAGGCAGTACGTTGCATTCTTGTAGAAGCTAATATATCCAGCGACAAAATAGGCAAGACTCGAGTTTTAAGTTTTTGTAGGGGGGGCGGGGGCTGGGGAGATAGCAGGGAGACTTAAATATGAGCGTGTGGGAATCAGTGTCCACACATGCAAATGCAAATTACACAATATATGTTACTGCCAAAAAAATATACATTATATATGTATGTATACATGCATGTGCGCGTGGACTGCAGAGGTGACTAGCTACCACTGTACGCATCTCACTGTTGGAGACTGAACTTACAATGAATGAAGAGACCTCAGCTCAGCAGAGACCCATATACTGCCAAAACATAATAAATACATACATACATACATATACATGTGATACATGAGAATACTTATCATTGTCGGGATGGATCCAGGTACCTAGCCTTATCGAAAGTATACAAGCAAGAAAAAAGGGGTAAAGATTTTTTTTATTTTAGACTACTTAGAGAAGTAGTTAGCGTCAAATAATTATATTCCTGTAAAGAATAGTACTTCTCGAACTTTTACATTGTCGTTGAATGGGAGATTACCCATTTAACCAAAGAAAGAAGATCCAAAATTGTCGCTGGAATTGTCTCCGTTTTGAACTAAACAAAACTCATAGAGGGAGACTGACGAATAATTTCTTGGGAGGCGAGGGAGCGCAAGAGGGGGAAACAAAGAGAGGAGGAATCGAGTGGGGGGAGGCGATGGACGAAGTTAGGTCGGGTCAGATGTCGACATCACCTTCATGATCATCACCTGGTCAGTGCCCCCCCAACACTCTACTCCCTCGCCCCATCTCTCTCTCTCTATCTCGTCTTGTCAAATCATTTCAAGAAACCCTGCCTTCCCTCTGTGCCCCCACATTAATTCACTCAGCCCAAAAAACGAAAATTTACCCTACAATATATATCACTCTTCAATTGTGTGTATGTATATATATATGTGTGTACGTTTCCTCGAACCTATATACCCAGCATTTGGATCTTTTAGGGATTATTAGGAGAAAAAAGAGATCCCTACTTATGAGAATTATTTGATGATATATTAACTTAAATCAAGGGCAATCTTACTCATAGGACCTTTTTTCCTTGTACGGAGTCTTTGTAACATGTTAGGGGCAAATTAGTTGGGAGCACTTCCAATGTATAGTTTATCCAAATAGGTGTTACTCTCTCGCCTATAGGGAAGATATAACAATTCATCATTAAGTTGCATTCTTGTATACGCGATATATATGTGGAGAAGTATGGAGAAAGGTTGACTCTATCTGTATATATACAGGAGGATTAACTAGCATATTCTATTACACATGATTGAATCTAATCATTTATGGGCATGTTACACGGGCCAAATAAAGGCAGTCCGGTCAGTACATTGAAGGAAAGAAAAAAAGGGGGGCGAAATTCGTCCGGAACAACCGGAAACGACACATGGCCTAAAAGCAATTAAGGATATGCACGAGAGTGGGTACAGTCCGAAGACACATGTCCCTGTTGCAAGAATTAAGGCCCGTGATGCGCCGATAACTTGTGCAGACGAAGTATATATGCAGCACTCAAACTTGAAAGTGGGTCCAATAAATTAGGTTCATTTCTACAGCGGCTCTGTGGATGCAACCAGCTAGCAATTTAGCATGCTCGTTTGGCCATGTGAGGACTTCCTCATGGGTTCGGATTTCTCTTTTAGGGAAGCCCCTTGTGGACAAAGAGCCCCGAACATGGCATTAGCTGTTGGCTTTCAAATGCGACAACCAAGCTAAAGTCTTCGTCCACGATTCGTCCATCAAAATCTACGAGGGAACATGCATGTGTGTGGCTTAGACTTTAGAGGGAAAAGGGGGAAGCCATATCTAGAGAGAGAGAGAGAGAGAGAGTCAAATGTCTGAAACACTCATCATGATAGGAAATGGTCTCTCCTAGTCGATGTTGGACGATCATAAAGGCCGCTAAAGATGATAGTGGAGATTTTTGCCGGAGAAAAGATTTGATAATGGGGAATTTAATGGAATAATAATTAATTAATTTAATAATAGTATATTATACCATTTGAGATTTATTATAAATTTTAAAATACTGTCTAAAAAATTTTAAATTTAATTTACTATATATCATTAATTTACCGGTAAATTAGCCCGTGAAACTTAAGGTTCTCTTCATAGGCCAAAGTCTAAATCATTTTCCTTTCGAAGGTCTAGGGTTTTTTGTTTTCCTCGGGCGGTAAAGATACGGGGCAAATGCCCCAAGGTCTAAGGTCATTTAATGTCGTTACCTACTGAAAACCCTCATTGTTATATGAACAAGAGTATAGTAACTCGTAGGATTAATACTTAATTTGCCTTTTTTATTTTAATCTTTTATATTCGTGGGTTTTTCTTAATGATACGGAAAAAAAAAGAAAAGTTATGCTCTTCTTATATGGATTAATTGTTATAAATTAATTTCACCTCTTTTTTTTCTTTTATTTGACGATGTGAGAGACGCAGAAACACCACACCTGATTAGCGGACGTATTTGCAGTACGGATTATTGGTGAAGCATTAGAAAATTTGTGTGTGTGTATGTATATATATATAATTAATTGGGATTTATTATATATAATTTCTGTCTTTATCTGCCTCGGATTATTAATTTGGTGAAGCATTAGAAAAAGAAAAGGAGGGAGGGAGGGAAAATCATCATAATAATACACATATAATTAATAGCCGTTGGATTTTTTTATTTTACTAATTTTCTACTTAATGACTATTCACCGCATGGATTTCTGTGGTGGAGCTTTCTCATTATCTTGGGAAGTTTGTCGTATCTACCAACTTTCCACAATCTTATAATGCCGTAAAAAGATTTGTTAATGATTTGTAGGTTAGGTTTCCACTCAATTTTTGTTTTGTTGTTTTAAAAAAAGATATATAAATATACATATTATACTAATTTTTGTGTGAAAAAGAGAGGACCGGCTGTGGCATGATCTTTCAGGAGTCTTCACTTAATGATTCTGTAATCTTCTTCCAAGTGCTTCATCAGCTTATCAGAGACGGCAGTGCCCTCTTCGTTGAAAGGTTTAACCATATCGTAATCGTACGTGCAATGTGAAGACATGATTTACTCTACATATAGATATATATGTATGTATGAATGATATTTTAGTAAAGAAAGTATCTCTGCCTCCTATGTCTTCATGGCCACAGATTCGATTAATAGTCGACGGGCAGGGGACAAGGAAAATATTCTCGAGATCACGAACCTCACCCCCCACACGAGTATGTCAAAGGGCCAATTATTTTTGCCACGACCGATTGACCCACGTAACATCTGGAGAGTACTCTGTGCAAACAACATGTATATATGGAGCAACCTTTAGGTCCATCATTTCATCAAGGTCAATCCTCGCCAACCTTCCATTGGGGGTAAAAAAGAGTTGTCTCCTCCATCCACCACCATAAACTTCAAACCCACCCCCCCCCATTAAGGTTTCTTCCATGGCATTCGAGAGAGGAGAGGGATGAGAGCCTTAATTGGTGGAATGAATGTCCATCACCATAGATTTGCAAGATTCCCCGTTGAATGGGAAAGGATTTGAGCTGACTCCATTCCATATCCCACCACAACAAATGGAAACTTTTATTGGTGGCACTTTGACCCTACAACCCCTTCACAATCAGACAAAAACATTTAAAAGAAGAAGAAAAAAAAAACCAGCACGATCAGTGCATGAATTCAGAAAAAAAAAATAATAATGGTACAAGAGAATACCAGTTATTAGCATATGACTTGAACGCCTCCATGCATGAAATCATAAAAAACGAAGGACATGATTGGCCACTAATATGATTATTTAAGATTCTTGTTCTCATATACAAAATTCTGCCCCTTACCACTTCTGAAGATTTTTTATTTTCCCCCCTTCAGTCGGTTCATCGGACAATTAGATGATATGAGTTTATTCATAATTACTGTGTAACCCACAACAGATAATTGTTATTACATGATTCATTTCGTACATGTATTTGTCGTTACATAATAACTTTCTCATAGAAGATCTTTTCCTACCCATTAGCTCCAGGGCTTTTTCCCCTTCTTATACAGGCCACCACCACTTTCCCACAAAAAAAGGGTTTATTGGGGTCCTGCTTCGATACCACAATTCTTCTAATCAAATCGAGCAGACTCATGGTGAACCATTAAATCTAGGAGCCAAATGTGGAGGGAGCTGGGGGCGTGCCCTAAACTCAGCGGGATCCACCAAAAAAACTCGCCAGAGTCAAGGGTCAACCAACCCAAGTATGCCTTGCCTTGGTAGATGGACAGCACCAAATCTTTGGCTGGGATATTGCACCTAATTATTTATATCGACCCATTTCTTATTGGCTTCGATGTCCACTTCCCCAGACGAGACAAGTTGTGTGTTGGGCAGTCGTCCAGTTTTCCCTTACCTATGGATCTTGCGATATTTTCGTGCAGCTCGCGTTTAGGAATTGTAGTTCGCATTATGAGAAAATTCACCAACTGTATTTGTCCGTAACCACTTGATCAGCAAGGAAATAATATCATATATATGCGTCCTTGATGATGTAGAATTCAATATGACAGCTTACCCAAAACATAAACACCGAATATTAAAAGAAATTTCCCATAAGCAATCAGATTGGACTTCTTCTATATAGATATCTACATCAACTCAATTAGCATATTTTGAATTTTCAACCATGAGAAAAAGTAGGGCTCTCTAGCACAGCCCCCCTTTGATTGATTGAAAGTGAAATGTGCCAATGTGCTTATTGATTACTGCTACATGCATTTGCTTGGTGGGTAAACATTTTAATTACCTATGAAATCCAAAAATAATTAATTGCACCTTCCACATTCTTTATCACATTGATAATGGCTGTATAAGGTCCCTTTTAGCCTCATCTGTTTTTTTTTTTTCCTTTCTTTTCCCCACGTGGAAGTAAAGTATTTGTGCTGGATAAATGCGAAGGTGGTTTACATTAATAACGACACGATTAGATAACAGCAACATTTGACTTTTGGGCTCCATTAATCTAGAAAATAAAACAACCTAGTGTCCACGAGGTGGCAGTGATGCTTCAGAAATATTGTAATAAAAATTAAATATATAATTTTTTAGTATATGAGTAACGGTTATGTTACTGCCATAATATCTCCTTTTTTATAACTTCCAATATCTTCCGACGACCATACTATTGCTTTGTATTCTTAACTTAATCTAGCTTAAATTATTTCATTAGGGAGTCTTAAGTGCATAAATAAAGATATGAATTAGCATTAGAGAATTTAGAAAATTAAAAAAGACAATTTGGATTTTCATTTTCTGAAAGTCCTAGGGACAATCTCTCTCTCTCTCTCTCTAAGCTTGAGTCTCGTAGCACCTATTTCTTCGTTAATTAATTAACAGTGCAAATACTATAATTCGGTCGACCTATTCATAAATCAAGAAAGGAAAAATATTAAGGACATCATTTTGTTTTAAAATAATAATTTTGGTATATTTTATTTATTTATTTTTGGATGAACAAATCCTTAACTTGGTCCGATCTCCTACTTCCAATGCATAGTCGTTATCGTATAGATCCAATAATTACTGCAACTTAGGTGGGGAAAAACTTAATATCCAAGAAATTAAATTATGCAATGTATATATATATTACAGCAATTTTTAGTGTCCTTTTCCAAATATACCCAAAAAAAAGAAGCCTTTTTCCATGTTGAAGTTCATGGAAATTTCACGAACAAATTAATACTTATGCAACATAATAACATGCTTTGTTATTAATTGAAAAATGAGATTACTCTATGGGCATCGGAGAACATGTACGTGCACGATCCGGCAATTCCTAGATCCCCATTGAGAATATTTACATGCTACGGTACTAAATTCGACTTAAATAATATGAACCACTATTCTTCTTTACACGAAAAATAAATAGATAAATATTCATATAACCCAACAAGAATCATTTTTCTTAATTTTTCACAATCATGCACCTTGTACTCTATATCAAAGCTGGCATTTAAAAATAAAACCGCATAAATATGAAATTATATATGTACTTTTTGGGGTACACTCTTAATATTTTGAAATTAAATTGATTCCAATTGCCCTGCATATTATTAAAAAATAAAAAGTATAATATTGACCACTGGATTTTTAGCTTAACAGCACACAATTTATCAAAAGAAAAACTTATCAGACCTAAATTTGAAATGTAATTTTTTTTATTAACATATATCTAAAATCTAAATACGAGAAAAGGGATATCTAGTTTATTAAGTCAACTCATGATGGTGATATGGAATTGTTAACTCATTACTAATTTAACGTCCGTGCAGCACGTCCACCAAAATTCCCTTTTCCCCATCGATATTTTGATTTGGAAATTGATGTAGTATCATTTTCACCATATTTCCAAAGTCCCGCCGCGATCGTGTTCGCGTGTGCATGTATATATATATATATATATATAATTCTTTACAGCTGTATGACTCCATTTTTCGTACATCAGAAGGGGAAGTTCGAGGGAGATCTAGTGGGTGGCCGCCGGCGAGCCGGGCGCGGTATACTTAGCCAGGAGTGGTTAACAAGATTCGTGGGTGTCAATACATTGGCCGTGCCTTCGTCATTTATTATTGGCAATAATATAGATAGCATCTAATTAATTACTTACATATATAAAACCTGATCATAGATTCCTAGTCTTGTAGTGTTCATAAAGAATGGATCTTCTGTGGTGCCTCGGATGTTGATGAATGATGATGATGATGATGGATGGCCTCGGCTCGTGTACTGTATATAATCTTCCCCAACTGAAAGAGAGTTCTACTGTGGTGTACATCGTCCTGTATTGTGATGTATCGATTCTGTTGTATTACTGTCGTGTGCATCGTGCGTGTATGTATGTATAGAGTCATTCTCCATCTTTCGACTGCTGGTATAGTCTCGGAGAGAGAGAGGATGGGAGAAGGGGTAGACAGACAGTGGAGAGTGAAAAGACAAGTCAAACGTCAAATCGGGGGGGTCTTGAAATCATAAGACAGTCAGTGATGTGTTGTCAATCCATCAGATTTCTCTCCCTTTACCTCTGCCTTTATCTCATCAATCATGCCCCCCCGTTCTTCCCCCTCTTACTTGCCCGAGAATTTCTCAACATCCCATAATTCTTGGTCGACCCGAGTCCGTGCTTCCTTTCTTTCCTTCCTCCCTATGCATATCAATCCCGACGAGAATTCAGAGAGAGAGAGAGAGAGAGAATAGAAATAGGGTTTAGGTCTAATTCGAGAGTCTTAGTGATAGAATTGGAAAACGATGGGGTTGGGGCCGCACGTGCCGAGTCTTTGTGTTCTCTGTTGGTTGGCACACAGCTAGCCAGTGGGTGCCCAATCAGGGCAGCCCAGCTAGCGCTCTCTCTCTCTCTCTCTCTCTCTCACACACACACTCTCACTATCGGCCGGCCGACACGCTTTCCTTTTATCGGCTTTTGACTCGAAGGCACTGTACTGTACTGGGTCGGCACCAACATTAATTACCAGAGACCGAGTTGCCTTATTTACTTCTAAGCTAATATAACTGCATGACGATGACAACATTCACACATATTATACATATTTATTATTAGACTTTTATTTATTTTTATTTTTTAAAAATTAATTATCTTATCGCAATTACTTTTTAGTCCATTCTCTAAATCTACTTTGACTTTCCATCCCTGATTGAGTACGCATGTTCTCCTTGGAGTCTTTAAGTTATTCGATAAATAATCTGCATATTAAAGTACCTAAGAGACAGTCTGTACTGTGTCGTGCTACAACTTCAACAACTATTGAGATGGGATTCGTCATTTGCATAGTTTAATGGATGAAAAACACATTTTACTAGAAAATTTTTAATTTATAATTTCTAATTAAATTATTATTCTTCTGAATGTGTTGCATTTATATTGAAATTCAGACATTTAAACACATCTGTATATGACCAGAAGTCCCTATTTAAGATCATTTGATTTATTATTTTGAAAATAGATAGAATTTAATGTGTGTGCGTGTGTGTATTATGTCGACGTATTGTTTGAGATTTTGAAGAAATTGCAGTAAATGTAAAACTGAAATTTGATATGAAGAATTGCAATAGTTAATAGAAGTTCTTAAGAATTCTGCAATTAATTATAAAAAATAAAATGTTTTGAAATTACAATGATGAAAAAATTCTGCACTAACACATGATTAATCTCAAGTGCATGACACATAGTTGAGCTGTTACAATCTTATGATAAACAACAATATACATATTCATTTTAAGCACCAACATGGCTTGTTCATGGTACTTTTTTTCACTTAAATAAATTTTTAAGTTCAAATTTTTTAAATAAGAAAAGAAAGTTATGATTGAAAAGTTTTTAATCCGATTAAGTCAACAATCAACCAGATTTACACATAAATTTTATATGATAAATATAGAGATCATACCACTTATTAGAAGAAAATAAGTTTAATATCTTATAATAAGGGGAGTAGACACGCGAACAACCAAGTCAGTACGGCTCAAGTCACTAACAAATATGACAGCCCCACCAGCAGTCAGTCATTAATGGCTTATCCACCTAGAGCAGCAGCAGCTGGAGGGAAAGACATGTCTTCCATGAATATATATAAGAATTTATATGGAGGAAATGCGATGTATGAATGCGGTCCTTAATATACTGCCATCGAGTTTAATTTTTTTAATGATTTTTTTGGTTGTTACTAGAAAGAATTATAAAATTTTCATTAGAATTTAAGTCCATGATATTATTATAAGAGATTGGAAAAGGAGATGAGCAAAAATGGCTGAAAATTTTTACTAATAAAAATAAAACATCATTATATTCAACCTTTAAAATGTATATATGTATTTATTTTCGCCCAACTTATGGCCCTGTATTTAAATACCTCAGCCGCCCGAACAGCCACCCCAGTATTATGTTACATTACATTACATTACACCTCTCTCTCTCTCTCTCTCTCTCTCTCTCTCTCTCTCTCTCTCTCCGTCTTTCAGAAGAAAAAGAAATTATCTAAAAGCCGCTCCACCACACACTTCCACCACCACCACCACTACCGAGCATCATCGGCCCAAGAATCTTCCCCGACAGCAACACCCTGTGGAGTGAACTGTGAAAACCTCAGCTTGCCTCGGCAAAACACGGCCCAGGTCAGAAGGTTCCACCGTCGGCGCAGCTTCCTCTCTTCCCGGGAAACCCTAAATTGAATCGAAACAGTTGTAGAAGCAGTTAGCAGCAGCAGTTGGGAAGAGCAGCAGCATCTCCTTAGAGAGAAGATGTCCCTCGAAGATTCCTTAAGATCACTGTCTTTGGACTATCTCAACCTCCTCATCAACGGTCAGGCCTTCAGCGACGTCACCTTTAGCGTCGAGGGCCGCCTTGTTCATGCTCACCGCTGCATCCTCGCCGCCCGCAGCCTCTTCTTCCGAAAGTTCTTCTGCGGGCCCGACCCTCCTCCACCGCCTTCTTCTCAAGCCAGCACTGGAAGCCCGAGGGCCGCCGGGGGCGGGGTGGTGATACCGGTGAACTCCGTGGGGTACGAGGTGTTCTCGCTGGTGCTGCAGTTCCTCTACAGCGGGCAGGTGTCCATCGTGCCGCAGAAGCACGAGCCCCGACCCAACTGCGGCGAGAGGGGCTGCTGGCATACTCATTGCTCCTCTGCGGTCGATCTCGCCCTCGACACTCTCTCCGCTGCCAGATCCTTCGGCGTTGAGCAGCTCGTTCTCCTCACTCAGGTCCGCCCCCCACGTTATGTTCATGTCCTCTGATTCAATATATAGCTACTTAATTACCTCGAGAGCTATGGGGAGCAGTAAACTCTCTCCCGCAACTTCCGATAACTCTATGGGAAAACTTTTCTTTATTATTACCATGGGGCAACTTTAGAACTATCTCTTTGCTTTTTGACCCTGAGATTTCAATTTCCCCGTGGCAATTTGGGCTGCAATCTCTGTGAGATCCTATATTTCGATGGTAATCATCAGGTACCTCATAAGCTTCTTGTCCTCTCCAGCTGTGATGTTAATTGCCACATTCTGAGAGCACATATGGAGATTTGATCTGGCGGGTTTTGATGTGTTGGTATGGTGGCAGCAAGTGGTTATGTTCAGCCTAAGCCGCTGCACTATGAACTCGTGATTTCATGAGTCTTACGTCGGTTAATAGCATGGCACAATTCGCATCATCACCAGATTCGATATTGATCTGACTCGTTTGTACTTGATGCCATGAGACATGTTTCAGCTCGAAGCGCCCAAAAGTTTTTATCCTTTGGCCGCATTAATTGCACTTCATCGGATGAGGCTTTGTCTTGATTTCATGTTTAATATCAGAGTTACCTGAAATGGGTTCCTCAACCTTGATATTGTTAAGCCAGGAGGCTTCCCAGTTTTAGGTCTTTTGTGGTAGTCCACGAGTCTTGTCTGTCCACAGTGGACACCAAATCTTTCCCAAACATTCACTTTCTTCGTTGGATCTAGACGGAACGAAAAAGGGGAAGAGGAAAAATAAAAATAAAAATAAAAAATCCACACACTTGAAATGCACGTTAAGTGCATTCATGCTTGTACATCTACTGTGTTTGTTAACGCTGACATTTATGGGGGTAAATCATTACCATCTTTTTGAATCTGTCTTGCAGAAGCAGTTAGCAAGCATGGTGGAGAAGGCTTCCATTGAGGATGTGATGAAAGTGCTGATAGCGTCAAGAAAGCAGGAGATGCACCAATTATGGACAACATGTTCCCACTTAGTCGCAAAATCGGGTCTGCCCCCAGAAGTCCTTGCCAAACACCTCCCAATCGACGTGGTGACGAAGATTGAGGAGCTCCGTCTTAAATCCTTAAATGTTAGGAGGTCAACCTTCCTTCCACATCATCATCACGGCCATGGCCACCATGATCTTGGGTCCGCTGTTGCTGCTGCTGCAGCGGATCTCGAGGACCAGAAGATCCACCGGATGAGGCGAGCACTTGACTCCTGTGACGTTGAGCTCGTCAAGCTCATGGTGATGGGTGAAGGGCTTAATTTGGATGATGCATTGGCGCTGCATTATGCGGTCGAGAACTGTAGCCGGGAAGTGGTGAAGGCCCTGCTTGAGCTCGGAGCTGCCGATGTGAATTACCCGGCCGGCCCATTAGGGAAAACTCCACTCCACATTGCTGCTGAGATGGTGTCTCCTGACATGGTGGCGGTCCTTCTTGACCATCACGCTGATCCCAATGTCCGGACTGTGGATGGTATTTCCCCTCTTGATGTCCTTCGAACCCTAACCTCCGATTTCCTATTCAAAGGTGCTGTCCCCGGACTGAACCACATAGAGCCCAACAAGCTCCGCCTCTGCCTCGAGCTGGTCCAGTCAGCTGCCCTTGTGATCTCTCGAGAAGAAGGAAATGCTGCGATGACTGCTGCCTCAGCCACTACCACGGCCACCTCTATTTACCCAACGATGAGTGATGGACACAGTAGCAGTAATCTCAACATCAACTCAAGATCATGGGGTACCTGAATCTTGGGGCTCATCAAATGGAATCGAGGATCGACAGTGATGATGACGGTATGAGGCAGCAGAGGGAATCATCGATGAGCGGACACGGGTCTCATCATAGCAGGTCCGACCCTTCATTGTTTCAGCGCCACCATCAGTCTCACGACTTCTAGCTTAAAACTTGCAAAATTAAATAGCTACAAAAAATATATCTTCGGGATGGTGATTGGCGATATCATTGGTAAGGGAAAGGGTACGTTGCGCCAAAACTTGTTAATGGAGAGATCCTCTGATCCACATAATTTCTTTCTTAGATTCCCCTAATTCATTTCTCCTCTCTCATGTTATTCTTCCCGAAAAAAAGTTAATATCAGCCTCTGAATCCAGTTAAACGTTGAATATGAACTCGATTGCATCGCAATATATACCTCATGGATTGTAAGAAAAACAGGTGCGAGTCATTTCACATCACAGGTCATAAGAGCACTAACGTTCATGTTCGTGTCGGCAATCCTAACGATGAAATTGCGTGAGCTCCCAGTTGCAGTCGCAATCAGCAGGTTGATCGGGCTTCCCGCAGGGGATGGGACAAGGAGAATCTGAGTTTGGCATGGAGTGGCTGTGGTGGTGGGGGGTGGTGTCGTCTATTGAGAAGGCTCGAGGGCAAAAGGTCAATCTTTTCAAACTCTTGGCCCTGTCAACTTGTTTTGTAGTTATTGATATCGTCTAAATATTCATACCTTATTTATTGTGATCTTTTATTTTCTTGTCCCCTCACCGAAGCCTACTTTTAATATTTCCATAGGAGACACGACAATCTTTGATGTTAGAGAGGGGGAAAAAAAATCATCCACGTGACGAATTAGTATCGTAGGGTTATTAATGGGAGGAGGAATGCGATTAATTACTTAGTAGGGTAAATGCACTTCTATTTTCTTTTCTATTGACGGGTCTGACTGAGTTTTCATTTTTGTTTTGTTTTTTTTATAATTATTTTTGCCTGTGTCTTTTCTTGCATATTTCGTTATTTTGTTTCTCGAATTCATGGGCACTCATATTTCCAATTAATTAAAAGAGATGTGGCTTCTAGTTTTTTCCCCCCTTTTTTAATTGCTTGTATGGATTATGCAAAGTGGTTCGACATTGTTTTTGGTTCTAATATTATAAATGAGAGGGATTATAATAATTGAGATAATTTTACTCTCTTCAATAAATCATCAAGACATATATTTAAATCAATTAAGATTCACTCCTTCACTATCATGTGATGCTCACGGAATAACTCTGTGTCATTGGAACTGGGCTTTTTCTCGGATAAAATTCGAAGTGATTTGGGTACAGAGACAATTGGATTGGTTGCCTTCGCATGAATGCAACAAATGAGCTAGTATGAATTAATGTACAAAAGGACAAGTTTTTTTTTTTTTGTTGGGGCGGCGGGGGGTGTTGGTTATCATTTTCCCGGTCGAGGAATAACATTTTCAGTTGAATTTATGTGGGCGGGTTATGTTTAAATGATTATTTTAATCATATATGTCTTATTTCATAATATATTTGAGTGTTAATTTCAATGGTGTACTGATGGATCTGTTACTTGCTGATGTGGTATAATAGCATAACAACACGTTGCTGATGTGACAAAATTTAACTGGCACGACATAATGAAGTTGAGATAATTATATTAATATGACTTGCCACGTGGCCCATGGAATGCCACATCAATTAATCGTTGAAATTAATATTCAAATATATTACGAATTCAAATATATAAAGTCAAAAGAACCATTTGAAAATATATGTGATTTAAATAAAAAAAAAAGTTAAATATATATAATTTTTACTATAATTATACTCTATTACAACTCTAGTGGGTTAAGGTGTTTTACCCCTATGTATGTATGCTGTCCGTTCTTGGACAACCACCACCACAGCTGAAATCAAACCCTAGTAAATGGATGATGAATTGGCTGTCTCATTTCCGTTTTAATTCTTCAGTGAAACAGAAATCTTGAATGCCCAGTTACGACCAAGGCGGCGGTACATGACATTATATCTCCAATCCAATTATCTGCATTTTTAATATTTTCGATTCACCTTTTTCTTTTTTTGGAAATGTTCTTGTCGTTTCTTTCCTATCTACACATATAAGTTACGTTGCATCTGTGTATTCTGTCTAGTTATGAAATCGATACGCATACCATTTCGTACTACCAGAGAAGCCTGTTTCGGGGGGAAAAGCTGTAGTTACACCGACCGTCTTCAGGCAGTACGAGCGAATATTGCGTCGTCAATATCTCATCAATATATAGAAATATGAAAGTCTAGTGCTCGACTGACCCTTGTCGGTGGTGTCCTCGTCTATGTCCGGCACACTTCAAACGTTGATGCGTATGGGCAGCCGGTATATAAATCACACAGATATGAAGTGCTTTATGTGGAATAAATATTCCATGCGCGTATGCATCTTTTGTACAAGAGAAAAAGGGAGAGATGAAATGTCTTTCTTCTTCCTGAGGATTGAGATCTATGATTTCCTGGTGCGCTTAGCTTAATTCATGTTCTACAGTCGTTCATTCCTCTGCACACCCTGATGAATGTGGGCCCGTTGGTGAATCTTAAGATGCTGTAGTTTGTGCTTTACACACATTAACAAATGTTTCTTCCTTTTCTTTCTTCTTCTTCTTCTTCTTCTTTTTTTTTTTTTTTTTGCTTTTACCAAGAACGTAATTCCGAGTCATTACAGATGAACGAGAAGTGTTTATGCATCTCGTGTTACTTCCTCAAGCAAGCTAAGACAGCGCCAACTTGAAATGCTACTTACTTCACGTGTAGCATTTGGTTTATGTCAGTTCCTTTCTATGTCTCCCTCTATTTTATATTTGGTTGTCACTCAGGCCAGTACCCATGTAATCCAAGTTGATTTATAATAACATGGTAATCGAGACTGTCTTTCTTTGCACGGCCGAAAGTGTTGGCTACGCGGGCTGGATTGAATCCAGGGCTGTGGTAGCGTGATCTTACACAAAAGAATACGTCTACTGAGAAGAACACCTTCATATGAAATAATGTTGGGCAACTGCATTCTTGGGATCTAAATTATGCGCTTGGATTATTAAAAAAAAACCTCTGCTGTTACTGTGTTGTTTGCGATATATATATATGTATATATAGCAAGGTTCACAAAACTCGGATAATCTATAGACGCGATGATTGATATAGAATTAATCCGACTAGTAATTAACTCGAGTGCTAGCTAATCCTACCAAGGATGAAATTTTATGATGAGAAAGGCTAGAGCAAGCCAGAGAAAAGAATGAGGGTTTAGACTGTACGGAGAGCGATCCTATCATCCTAATTAATCCGAAATCAAAAACTTTTAAGTAAACCCATAAAATTTCCCATATTCTTTTTTTTTTTCCCATCAGTTGTTCCCTTATAGAGTTCATGTGCTTTGTCTTCATCTCAAGAGCTAAAGTAGATGAATTAATTTATAGATGAACAACAAAAGTTGGTTTACAAAGTTCGGAATCTCTTACCATTGAATAAGATATTAAATTCGAATATTATACGAATTAAGATAATTTATGTTGAACCTTCCCGGGATTAGGTTCTAAGCATTAAGATTACCGCCAAAGGAAAAACATCAACATCAGAATCTTTTAAAGGAAGAAAAAAGGGGGGAAAGATCCCTGAAGAAAGCAAACAAGATTTCCGCATTATAAGGAGTTTTCCTCGGTCAGCCAAGCACGCATAGGCTATCCTCAACCTCAATTATCCTCCTTCTTACATGGCTTTTTTTTTCATACAGCTGCACTCGTACTGTAATTGCAGTCCTCAGCCACTCGTACTGCCACTGTCGATTCGATAGCTAGTTCTTACCGGTCTGGGCAGTCAGAAATATTATTTACATATATATGCTCCATTCTCTCTCTATACGAACGTACATAGCAAAAACAAAAGAAAAGGGTAATTGCTCATGGGAATTTATTAATATGATTCTAAGCAAATTCTCTCCTTAATTGAAATTATAGTTTTGAATCTTATAAATGAAAAGGATATTCCATGATTTTGAAAGCTTTAATTCTTAATTGTCTAATATGACTCAATTATGTATTAATCAGAAGATGTAAAACTTATTAGTAAGAGTAAAAAGTCTGGCCTTCAACCCGCGTTCAATTCACAGTGCCCTTCGTGCAGAGTATCTCCGTGAAAAAAAGAGGGGGAGTGGGAATTGTAGGTGGAAATGTCGATGGAAGCAGATCGAGGAAACAAAATATCTTATAGCTGACGAGCGTTAGTTGTGACGGGCACCAAGTGAGAGTACTGGGGTCGCACAAAGTTAATTATGACGGGCATTAGTTTGTTTGCTAGCCCAGTCAGCACCACTAACCAGTAACCATCATCGCATACGTACACGACGTAGAGAGACCCATCTCACCGGCTCTCTAATGAATCTAGAAGATATCATTCAATGATCTCTTTTTCATATCTCAACCTCGATTCTCCGGTACTTGTGTTACATTTTTTCCATGACCATATGCTGTGTCCACTTCTCTTTCTGCCGACAAGGGTCCGTAGATCAAGGAAAGTTAAGGGTGATAGATAAGAATCAAATTTATGATCATTTTGATATGTTTTAATTTGATCATATATTGATTTTATCATGAATCACTTACTAAGATTTATATCAATATAGATAGGTATTCAAAAGTTAATTTTAGGGGTAGGGATCTATATGTGTGTGTGTGTCTGTATATATGTATTATATTTACATGACTAGGTTGTGGGGCTTTCTACTTAGGGTTACGGGGGCTTGCAAATGCATTAAAAGGGAAAGGACTCCTAAGTATTATAGATTTAATTATCTTTTGGGTTGGGGGGAGGAACAATTAGGGTTCCCCATGTCTTACCTCTCCATGCATCCTATTAGTACTCTATACTAATATATATATACATATATATATATGAACAGGTCTGAAGCCAGCTCCCATGGCTCTCAGTACAAAACCCTATCCTCTCTCTACAGGGGAGACAGTTTGTCTAGCCCATTGATTCTCCAAGGCAAAAGGAAAAGGACACCCCTCCAATTTTTTTTTCCTTCCTTCTTTCTCTCTCTTTTTTTTTCCCAAGATAATTTCAATAATAGGCACAACCTCCGTCCAATATTGTAAATAAATTAATAGGTCTATTTTAATTTAATTGAATCTGAAAGCGTTGAGTGGGGGTGGGGGTGGGGGTGCATTTTTCGAACATCTAATAGATTCCCTTCAAGTTCCCAGGAAGAATCAAAAAGAGTCTTGGCAGTTTGAGTTGGTGGCAGGGCAAACCCATTTTAGTTGTAGTTGATGATAGGCCCAACGTGCACCTATGCTAATAATGCTCCTCACTTATCCCACTCACTCACCCCACCCTCGAAATAATATACAAACCAAACCAATACATTTATTTAGGCTTAGCCAGCCTTTTGCAGTAAAAATAAAAATATATATATTCAGCCATCTTTGCTTAGACATATATAAAAAGTTATTTCAACCATAGTTTTAAATTGGATCGGACCGGAAATTGATGTAGGTATAGATTTATGAGTTGGAACGCATATTTAATAAATAATATTACTAATAAATTTACACAATATCATAATTTGAATATTATTTATAATAAAAATTATTAATATAATAATTATATTAAATAAAAATTTACCATAAAATATAATATAATAGGTATATTATAATATTTTTATTTTTTATTTATTTTTTAGTCGTCAGTTTTCCCACTGATTTAATTGGATTCAACTGGAGTTGATTTCATTGAAAATGCAATTGGGTTTTTTAATAGGAACCGGATCGAGTGAGTGGTTGGTTCCTGGTTGAATTGATCAAACCGTCCGGCCGGATCTGATTTTTAACACTATGCTTTTAACCCATTTTTTCTGCATAAAAAATTTAATTAAATATGAATTTTCTTAGCACAATATTTGTATCCGAAATTCTATTAAATTGAATGAAATATTGAGTGGCACCAGTCAATATTATTGCTTCTCCTAACCGATTTTTATGTACCTGCAATATATTGGCACTTTGGTAATACAATTGCCAATGGCTGGATGAAGACAGTTCAGCAGCTCGTGGCTGAGTGTCTCCAACACGGTGCGTACGGTAGTTCTGGCGTACCGATAAGTTCAATCCTATTCCTTGTCGTTATGACGTATGACTGGCAATGACGGAAGTCGGTACAAAATATCACCGGAGTCAAGTCCGGTATGATGGATGGGCGGCGTGGATGCTCTAGATTGCTTTGCGGCCTGCATGGACAAAAGCTCTCTCTCTCTCTCTCTCTCTCTCTCTCTCTCTCTGTGTCCCCTCACTGGGCTGAATTCAGAAGGAGAGTGAGGAATAAGCGACAGGCAAGACTTTTTGGTCACCGGCCTCTGAGCCCATAAGAAATTGTACACTTTGGGTGGCACGACGCCTTCCGACCCAGTCGGCTTCGCCCCTTTGTCACCCCCCACTGTCTTCCTATATGCCGGATCGCTTTTCCCATCTACTTGTTTCATTTCGTGATTTCTTGCTAGAGTAATAATACTTCGTCAATTTTCAAGCATGCCTTCTTGGTTATTTCACGGAATTTAACCACGTTGAGTACGTGTTATCCTCATCTGGATGGATGACGGTGGTACACCATTGCTCGAATCTTCCATCTCTCTCGTGTAAAGAGAGGAGTCAGCCGAGCAGTGGTGACACAGCTTAGCTCATCACTGCAGTATATGTATGTGGCTAACGTCGTTGCCGGCCTTTCTCGGCACCGCAGCCGGCCTTTTTCCTTGCTGGCTACCATTTCCCCCTTCCTTTTTTTTTTTTTTCAATTTGATCAACTGACTGGTTTGATACCAGTTGAGGTGGGTTCAATATATTTCGTCAAAACCATCTTCTTTTCCCGGGTAAGACCGTAAAACCTGACTCAAAAGTGAAAAAAGTAGTCTAGCTAAGATCTGGATAGGATGGCGTCCAATATCCATGTCAAACCGGTCCAACCATTAGATGAGTCTGGTCTTAGACTATCTAAGAAATTCTTGTCGTGTGCAATCAGCTTCTGCTATCAGTCTTAATATTCCACAAAGAGTGTTTACCATTCCCTAAATTTCATGGGAGTAACCCTTTAATCTACAGTCTCCACCAACTTATTCATGAATTTAATGATAGAAGAAACCAAGAAGAACATATTCCTCGAACATGAAAGATAATCATCAGCATAGAGCACAAATGAATTACTAACCAAAGCAAGGCCCTTTCTCTCAGACAGAACTCGATGATGGAAACAGCTTCTCAAGCTTGTTATTGGAGAGGATCTTGTTGGGGTCCAGTTCACTCCGTGCTTTATTGTATGCGTCCACTGGGAAGCGCTTCCTTAGCCTTTCTTGCAGAGCAATGAGCTCATCTTTGTCCTTTGGAACCTACAGATATCAGATTGTATTACTTCTCTGTCAAGCCCACACTTCTAGATTTTCCCCGAAAGGCACTTTGTTTCAACGAATCTAGTTCTCTTTTGATTCAGCTAAAAGTAAATGTGTAACAGTGAAATGTTATGAACTCAATCGTAAATTGAATGTATGAGTCAATCTATCCCTGCAAGAAACTGGAACAAGACAGAGAAATTGAGCAGCACCTCAATCTTAGCCCAGTGTTCATATGCAGAACACTCATCCCACAGTAACGACTGAGTCAAGTGTCTGTAGTGAAAGAAGTCCTCTGTAATTTCCTTCCTCTGTCTAGGATCAGTACTTGGAAGATACATTATTATACCAACCTACATCAATATGGAAACGCTATGAGTAAGAGATATCAAGAAGTTTCTGGGACGTACTAGCAACTGATAATAAAATGAACCTCAAAAAAATTAGAAAACTTGCACATACTAACACAGTGGTTGGAAAGGATGAGGAACCGTAACAGATAAAGACTATAGACGTTAAGATGCAAAAACCATCACTGAAAATGTAGGAAGCCCTAAGGCAAACTTAACTAGCTACATGTAATAAAATGATCACATACTGTTTGAGAGATGCAGCTTCCAGCTGTGCCAGACTAAAGAAACATCAAACTGTCCATACTATGATTAACCAAGACCGTATACAATTGAGACTCTGTGGGTAACTTCAGAAATAACATGAGCAATTTTGTTCTATGATAGGAACCTTATTGAATGAAATTGGTGCTCCATAACCCAGACGGTCCCCATCACACACTCATAGTTACAGCATCCAAGTGAAACCATGAAGTGGAATACTATTGACTTGGATTCAGATGACTGATTGTACACACATCAGAAAGCAAAAGAAATGTGAAAAAGATTACCCAAGAGAATATATCGTCCTCATTTGGACTTGATGCAGGACTCATGGGGCTCCTGCTCCGAGTGGTCCATCTCTGCTCAATTGGAGCTGGAGCAGGGATATTTTCCTTTTCAATGAGCTGCTTCAGGTTTTCTATGTATTCAAGGTCCTTCATGCTTGGCCTTGTGAGAGTTCCTGCAGGGAAACACGTCTCTGAGACCCACTGCTGCCCGCCACAATCAAAGCCCAGAATTTCATCACTCCAGCCCACTCTATATCCCTCTGACTTCCTCCAGAACTCGGCCTCAGCTTGATTGACTTTTTTGACATGCTCCTTATTGAGAGGATCAAGAGCAATCAGTTTATCTCTTAGCTCTGTGAACATGAACTCTTTTATATCCGGTTCGTCAGGAGATGTAGGTTGTTCTGGTCTGAGAACAGGCAATTTGAGCAATCAACTTAACTTCTCAACTTCCATCTATTAAGCTAATGGCCACTACCAACAGAAATTTGTCAACTCTATGGAAGGGGGACAGGGAGATTTACCGATACTTCTTCAGTGACTCCTCATAGAGGTTGCGAACATGTTGCAAAGCTTCATCTGCAGTGTACTTCGGTTTGAACTTGGGTGGACCTTTCCATTTCGAGATGGGATTACACTTCACAACCACAACAGTGTCTGTATAGGGAATGTAAAGGTACTTCACGTGCTTATTCTCGGATAATAATTTCCTGCAACAACAAAAAATGGCTGTTACTTTATCTTTAAAAATGCTATTCTCTACTAGAATAAAAATACACAGAGAACAACCATGTGGCTATTACTTGTGATTTTTCTTTATCTCTTTCATGGTTGAAACTGATGTATGCTCTACGAGCTCATGTCTATCCACGCACTGGAGGTTTACTTCAGCAACCACTCCAAGGCCACCAATACCACAACGAGCAAGATAAAAGAGCTCTGGGTCCTTCTCTTTTGAAATCTCTATAGTGCCCTTTGCGGGTGTGACCAACTTCATGCTGATTACTTGCTCATCTATTGGAGGCAATCGGGCACCAGTACCATGTGCACCAACCTATAGACCAAAAAAGAAAAAGGAAATAATTCATTTTGGTTCGCTACCAGGAGAAGAAAAGATCTAGTGAAGCCCCTTAGTTTATTGTTCTTTAGCATTCTAGTGCAGGAAGCACTCATCAATAATTCTAGTAATCCATGTTTTTTTATCACTACCTGAATATATGCTGCTTTCCCAAAAAGTTCAAGAAGAATATACACCAACAGAAAGGTAACATTTTCTGGTATAGATGTCCTCGCTTAAAGCAGGAATGAATCTATGTCCTGTGCCCAATCCAGAGAAACAACCAAAGAGTATCATCACCTCTGAAGAGCATCATTAATTATTTCATCCTAGGAGCCAACGTTACAAGCTTTAATAACCACTAGCAACTCAAGCTCGAATTCATGTGTACAAATTCTATACCCTCCAGCAATCTTCCCTCGTCAATTTAATTGTGGATTCCATTTGTCAAAATACGTCAATAGCAGTCATTTCTCATCTCAAGAAGACAACTATAACAAAGTTAGGAACTTGTCTGTGAAAAGGTAGAAATACGGAACTGTCCATGAAACAAGCTAGAGAAGGAAAATCTTGAACTTTCACGAAGCACCTGAACAATGCCACCAATCTGCTGCTCCCTGATAGAAGCGAAATTCTGCAGAGTGAGTCCATAATCCTTGATAGCATCCACGAGCTGCTGAACCCGAATCCCTGCCTGGACCGTCACTGTCTTCTTCTCCTTATCTACCTCTAGTACACGGTCCATCAGGGCCAAATTCACCATGCCCATCCTGGACAAACCGATGCCGTTAGGTGACAATCCAGAACCCACAGGACGGATCCGGGACTTGCTCTCGTTAGCTTCCTTGACGATCTTCTCCAGCTCATCCAAGGTCTCAGGCTGGTGGAAAACCCGGGTCTGGACCTCGTGGGTCCCGCTCCAATTGGAGACCGTGTGGAGGTCATCGGGCAAGGGTGCATACCGGAAGATTTGGGCTTTCTTGTGCTTGGCATCCGCTGGGAAAGGGAAGGAATAGTAGGTGGCAGCCCCGCAGAAGAGGACGAGTGCCGTATAACCCAAGTACTTGCGGAACTCCGAAGAGGAGGAGGACGAGGAGGCGACGGCGGCAGAGGTGCCCCCAGAGGAGCAGAACTGTCGGGCTAGGTCCCGCCTGGGAATACTGGTATTGGCTGCGGAAGTCAAGATCTTGAGGTGGTCTTGCAGCTGGGAGCGTCTCAGTAGAAGGAATCTCGCCATCTCACCGGGGATTGAACAAGTGTCCTTCAATTGAAGATCAGCAGACAGGAGAAGATCGAGAAGACAAAAGCCGTGGGGTGGCAGCGTCGTACTGATTCCTATCGAAGTAGACACTGTGGTGGTGTTGAGTGACAAACGGAAGTTTTTTTTTTTTAAATAAATTCCAACTTTTAACCAGAAGGGTCGACTGCCATTGTTTGAAATTCCGGTCAGTCTCTCTCAAACTTGGACACAAGGGTTTCCATTACGGGTCGTCCCAAACTTCATTAGGGTGTAGGTCGTAATTTAAGTTCTAATTACGTACTAATTTTATAAGGAATTTTGGATTTCCCTGCTCAATTTGCATCAAGTTCATACGTAATCGAGATTCCTGATGAAGCTTATAAGTATAAATTCATTGTAATTAGGCATTTCTCAGAAGCTACACGCAATAGAAAGTGACAGAATTCGACAGATTCACCGTCGGACTATATGCACAGGTATTTACTAGGAAGTCTACTGTCACAGCATGACTTACTTGAAGCTAACGAGGAACCTTCGCACTATACTAAGTTTTGGCAACATCCAGCAATGATTCATTAAAAAAGAAAAAAGAAAAGAAAAGAAAAAGACATCATCCAACAATTCCTCTCCCAAAACTAAATGCTAAAGGATTCCAAGATCATGCGGGCACCATGTACAAACAGTCGAGCATCATCAATATAACTGCAAGTAGTAAGTTTCATCTGATGCAAGCACCATATTTAAGACATGTACTCCCTCGATGCCCATCGATCTTCAAGACTCCCTAGTGAAAATGCTGTCACGGGCACCTCATTCAGGCTGTGCGGGTCCGGCTCAATTCCATAATCTGTGAGAGGTCTATGCTCGAGAACTTCATCATGCTTCTGCACAAACTCGGGAATTTCTACCTCTCCCTTCTTTATGTCATCCCAAAGATACTGAAGACGGCTCACATACTTGATTTTCCAGTATAAGCTGAAACAAGACTCGTAATCAGAAGATGACAGCATATACAATGAAGGAAGAGAAAACGATAAAATGTCGAAGTTTGTATCCACTTATTAAGTCCAGACTTGATTTCTCAGAAGGCCAATGAATGTTTTCACTATATAATCCTACAACAGGGAAATACATATTCAATTGATTTTAATCACAGCTACCATGATCAATTCCCAGAAAACAGTTACATTGCACATTATGCTAAGGGAAAAAAAAAGTAGCAGTGGACTCAGCAGATAGAAGAGTCATGATAGTTCTTGGTGATTTATTAACATCTTGTTTCATGCAACTGTATCAGATGGGTAGTTTGGCGCACTCTTTGCCTAGACTGATTCAGCTGCATGAAGAATCACAATCTATGATTAGCTCTAAAGACCATGTTTGGGAATCAACTGGAATCACAACAAAAGGTGAGAAGATCCTTTTGAATGATGATCCCATCTCATTCCTTTCCTTTCCATGTACCAAATATAGCATAGCAGTATGCCTGATGGCTATTGCCAAGCCACATAATCAAATTAATCTATCATTTTTTATTCATCACAAAACCCAATCTGCAAATCCTCAGCATCACCACAAGGTTGTATAAATTACTCACCCTCCGCTAAGGAGAAACCAACCAAGGGTGGCTAGCCTTGAGCAGATTCCCGGGTGTACGAAGTACACAACCTCGGATGTTGATGAATGATCATGATGACCTTGACTCATGTACTATATATAATCTTCCACGAGGTTGTATAAATTACTTACCCTCCACTAAGGAGAAATCGCCCAAGGGTGGCGAGCATGAGCCTTGAACGGATTCCCGGGTGTATGAAGTACACGACCTGCAGCCTGTCTTTAACTGCAGAAGGGAGGTCCTCGTAGATCCACCTCAAAATTGATAAGCCAGGGGAATTATCCTCCTTCTGTACAGTAGAGTGCATATAAACAATACAAAACGGCCCTTCAGGAAGCTCACTGCATATTTTGTGGAAAACATACTTCTTGAGGCGCTCCCCACTCACAACTGGAGCTGTGAAACAAACAAAAACCTTTGATATTGGTCATCCACCAATCAACTAATGTAGGAGTCAAGTCCATGAAAGTCTTATATGGAACAAAATCGGCTGTTTGATATCCACCCAATTCGGTTTTAAAGTGTAATCTAATTAAAAAAATGAATTTCTTCCTTCTATGCCTTTGTTAGTTTGATCTAAAAATTATTTGAAGAAGTGAATTAAAGAAATGGTGCGCCTAACCATTAAGAAACACTCAGCCTTTCAATCAAATTCATCCAAATTCCGACAAATAATCCACAAGGACGCCAACTGAACTAGCATTTCACGCTCACGAGGATATGAGAAATAAAACCGCATGAAGACATCAGTTGTATGATCTCGAAATCCTGTGATCACATTCTTTTCATGAAAGAGCGAGCTTTTCACTATTTCTGCTTAACCCCCAGAAATATGAGCGAAAACCACTAAGACTTCTGCAGCAAAACTCGAACTTCGAAAAATCAAACCACGCAAATTCGGTTTTAAGACGATTACCAGGGAAGTATTTCCCGACTACACGGAAGATGCGGTTGCCGGCTCGATCAAAGCCTTGGAGACGAAAGAACTGAAGGAATTCGAGGTCAGAGAAATCCTCGTCCGGACACAGGTACTGAGAGCAATCATGCCAGTCATCCGCTTCTTCTTCTATCTCCACCGCTTCGGATTGTGACTCTTCTCTCTGCTGGTTCGTCAGAAAGGGACGGGCGTCGATGCCCAGATCAGATGCCAACACGAAGACCGAAAAATCATCGGATGAAGGAGAAGAAGAGCTTGTCATTTCTATCTCTCTATCTCTCTTTGCCCGTGCAAGTAGCTCCTCCGACGAAGAGAAGGTCGAGCCAGAGCCGACTGTCCGTGTCCCCAACTCGACTAGAGCTAGGGTAAGGAAGGATAAGGGGCTATTTCCTTTTTATATATTACTTTTTTATTCTTTTTATATTTTCTGAGCATCAGAAAATACAGAGATATTGCTCCAATTCTTCTCTTTTACAACCTAAGAAGCTACTAAAATCGCCATGGCTTCTGCTTGAGTGAAGGAGAATGAGTGATACCATTTGAACCAAGCCAGAAATGGAGACCCAAGTTTGCAAGCAACTCCTGCAATACTACTTCCAGTGGAGTCCCGTGAGCCAGCCGTCAGTGGCAATACAGATATGATGTGGACAAGCCTCGAGAAGATTGGATCCAAGAGGTAATAGAGGCTGGCGCAGTAGACTCTTTCGCTGTTTGAGAATCCTTCACTAATTCCTCTGGAGCCCTAGATGTCTGTACGCTGTACAAAATCTTTGGGGACCAGCTCGAGAAAACCATACAAATAAGTTTTATTAGTGTTTCAGACAAAATTTCATTCAAATCATATTATGTAATATAATCCATCCTACAGCTCAAAGATATTGATAGGAGAATCAAGGCGAGCAAACAGAAGTTTTAATAAGGATGTGGAATTGCCATCCCAATCTAAAGAAGCTATATTAATCAATCTCCATGGAGATTCTCTCTATGCTTTCTTCCTTTTTCAAGTATCCAAATGAAGTCATCTAAGGATGCAGTAGGGGGAGCAATGAATTTATAGAATATTTTCCACTGTATTAGCATCAAAAAGTTTATTCAAGAAGTCATTGTTCCAGCCACCTCCTCCTGAATTCATCTGGAGATCATGTACCGTGAGATTTCGATAGTTGATGGAATTTGACTTAGGAGAAGGCTTAAAATCTTTATTTGCAGGTATCTAGGGTCAAGCCAGACTCTTTGTGTCTAGACCATTTCCTGTTAACTTGCAGATCCCTTCAACTAAATTAAGTTTACATATTTGGAGATCCTTCTAGAAAGTCGAGCAACTTCTTGAACTTCTTGAATTTGGGTGTAAAAAGTTGCTCTATTTCTTTGTTAACATGTTAGCAGTTAGACCGTTGCCATCACCTGTCAAAAGCCAAGCCATTTTAGGTTACATAAACTCATTTTGGAGGATAGCTTATCTGAAACCATCTAAGCCACTACATATGTTTTGTTTGCAAAGTTTTCTTCTTTTTTTTTCCAGCTTATAGGGATATAGAATCTACCTTCGTATTCAGATTTACCCCCACCAAAAATTCCTTGTTAATCTATCAGTATTATTACATGAGATCTTGACAAGAATTCCCCTCCCAGCCCAAGATAGGGTCTTAGCGCTCTAGCCTACAAGTCTATTTCTCACTTTGTCTAATAGAAATCCAAAGGATTCTCTCTTCTTTCTTTCTTGATATCTATCCACCCTTTTTTCTTGTGACATATTCATAGTGAGAAATTACTTTCTGAGCTAAAACCAAATCACTTGATTTGGAAAAATCATTTTATGCAGGAGAGATTTCATTTTTATCAGCAATTCTATTGGAAATCACTCTACAGCATGCGCTAATAAGGCTGAGGGGTCTCGGATCATTGAAACTCTTTGCGCCTTTTGTGTCTTGGGTTTTAGTGTAATGAATGCAGTATTCCACCCTCTTAAGAGAGACCCAGACGTGGAGCAATTTTGGATTGATTTGATAAAATCATCATTCATTATGGGCCAAAATTTTTTGTAAAAATGTGGAGGCATCCCATATGGACATGAGCCTCTAAGGACATAATGGTGTATTATCACTTTTTTAACATTTCCTTCCATTTTCTTCTATAATATTATCCAAATAAGATTATAAATCACATGCCTAAACGAGCCGGTTCAACCCATGAACAATATATTTTCCCTTTTTTGTAAAAAAAAATTAAGTTATATAACAATGAACAGTTATTTGATTGAGTTGATACAAACATTGAATAATTATTTGATTGGCTTATTACTGTGAGCTATTAATGTGAACAATGGTTTGATTAGCTCATCACTGTGAATTGTTAATTTGCTGTCACAATCAATGGTCAAATGCCTAGCCATTTGTGGCCGTTGATTTTGCAGTGAATTGAAGGAGATCGTGACATTTGGCAGGCGGAGGGCAACGGTTCACGGTTTGGGTCAGTGTGGTCCAGTTTCGTAATGGTTCTTGGCCGATTCAATAGGATAACAATTCGTGTCGGTTATGATTTAATGAACCTATATTTCTAACCTAACTCATAACCACACCTCAACCCAATAAGAACAGTTGCAGGTCACGTTAGAGGCAGTCCGGGCCAATTCTGGGTTTAGACGATCATATTTCAAGACCAATCTTACCCATTTAACATCTCTATCCCTCCCCTCCAAATCCATCAATCCAAACATATTTAAGGGATTTGGAGGGATAAGAATGGATAAGAGAATTCCTCATTTGATATCAAGGAGAGATTTTGAGGTATTTTTGAGGGATTTTCTATTCCTCTCAAGAGTAAGGGAATAATGAGAAATAATGAGGGATAAATTATAAAATTACAATAAATCATTCAATTTAATAGTTTGAGAAGATTATCCATAGTATAATTACCTATTTATACTCTTAATCCTCCTCTTCCCTCCATAATCACATCCAAATAAGAGCAATAAATATGTCTTTTATCCTTCCGTAAGCATTTCTTCCCCTCTTATCCAAGTCCCTCGATCCAAACATATTTTAAGCTAATACTAAAAAGTTGTCCTTTTTAATCTTTTACTCGTCGAAAAATATATATTTCTATCTACCAGAACAAAATACAATGATATTTCTTCTTTTTTTTTGCTATTCTTCTTTTTTCAGTGAAAATATTTTTTTGGTATCGGTCATGAATTTATAGAGAATTATTTATGGGAAAGAACGGTGTCCATAAAAAAGCAACTGTTGATAGAAACTGAGGTATTTCCCCCCCCCCCTTTTTTTCCCTGTTTTATTTTCTGTAATTTCCCAAAAAAGAAATCAGACAAACCCACTTCTCTCTGTCGTAGTGAGCGGACCACACACGCTTCACCTCTGCAAACCGAGTTCCTCTTGTACCCCCGCAACTTTGCCTCCCAAAGGCTATGGTTCTCCCCTTCTTCTCACTTTGTTCTGGTATGTAACCAGCTTGGTATATCTCTGAGATTTACTTGTCGGCTCGGATTCTTTGTCCTCTTTCTTTTTTAGCCTTGTTGTTCTAGTTGCCTTACTGGATCGGTTCAGCTTCGACACTGCTGTGAGGTTGCAATCTTTTTTTCCTGTGATTTTTAAGAAAACAAGCATTCGAAGGACTAGATTTTTGTTGAAGAGTAATACCTGTTCACTTAAAGCCATGAATCTTGTTCCACCGGAAAAGAAAATCGGTGACCCTATACTTGGATTGTTGCAGATGCTTGAAACACAGCCCTGCAGGATTCCATGGATACTCTGCTTAAAACTCATAACAAGCTTGGGTTCTTGCATCCCTTCAATGGATTCTCTGAAAATTTTGGCATTTTGAGCTCCCCTGGGTTTCAATCTCAACAAGACGTCGGATTCAACCTGAAGAAGTATCAACTGAAAAGGGCTAAGAAATATGGCTACTGCATCAAGGCCAGCAGCAGTTCTCTTCTGAAGCTTGTTCCTGAAACCAGGCGGGAAAACCTCGAATTTGAGCTTCCCGTGTATAACCCATCCAAGGGCCTTGTGGTGGATCTTGCAGTTGTGGGAGGTGGACCAGCAGGACTTGCAGTAGCCCAGCAAGTATCGGAGGCAGGCCTGTCAGTTTGCTCAATTGACCCGTCTCCGAGACTGATTTGGCCAAATAATTATGGCGTTTGGGTGGATGAATTCGAAGCCATGGACTTGCTAGACTGCCTGGACACCACATGGTCTGGGGCGGCTGTGTTTATCAATGACCATTCCAAGAAGGACCTGGATAGGCCTTATGGTAGGGTCAACCGGAAACAGCTAAAGTCGAAGATGCTCCAGAAGTGCGTGTCAAATGGGGTTGAGTTCCACCAAGCTAAGGTTATCAAGGTCATCCATGAAGAGTCCAAATCTCTTCTTATATGCAGCGATGGTGTCACAATTCAGGCATCAGTTGTTCTGGATGCTACTGGCTTTGCTCGGTGCCTCGTTCAGTATGATAAGCCCTATAACCCAGGATACCAGGTGGCCTATGGAATATTAGCTGAGGTTGAAGAACACCCTTTCGATGTAGATAAGATGGTCTTCATGGACTGGAGGGACTCACATCTAAATGACTATAAGAATTTGAAAGAGAGAAATGAGAAGATCCCAACTTTTCTATATGCCATGCCTTTCTCATCTAATCGCATATTTCTCGAGGAGACATCACTTGTTGCGAGGCCTGGGCTCCCCATGAAGGATATTCAGGAGAGAATGGTCACAAGACTAAAACACTTGGGCATTAAGGTGAAGGCCATCGAAGAAGACGAACGTTGTGTCATTCCAATGGGTGGGCCCCTACCTGTTCTTCCTCAGAGGGTCATCGGTATAGGTGGCACAGCAGGAATGGTGCACCCTTCAACTGGGTATATGGTGGCAAGAACCCTAGCTGCAGCTCCAATTGTTGCAAAGTCCATAGTAAGCTATCTTGGTTCTGATAAAAGCCTTCTGGGGAATGAATTATCTGCAAGAGTCTGGGGGGACCTATGGCCCATCGAGAGGAGAAGACAGAGGGAGTTCTTCTGTTTTGGAATGGACATTCTGCTCAAGCTCGATCTACCAGGCACAAGACGATTCTTTGATGCCTTCTTCGATTTGGAACCCCATTACTGGCACGGGTTCTTGTCCTCTCGGTTATTTCTTCCTGAGCTTATATTCTTTGGGCTGTCATTGTTCTCGCATGCCTCCAATACCTCAAGAATCGAGATCATGTCAAAGGGGACTTTACCTTTGGTGAACATGATCAGAAACTTGGTACAGGATGGTGATTCTTGAGAAGCTCAGAATACTCAGCTCATTCATTAACAGCTTCACTGAGGTAATTGTCAATACTGAGTGCCAAAGATCTAGCTGTCATGCTAGTCGTTCCCTAGAGATGGGATACAATTCCTTCTGATATTCCACGTATCTTGTCATCATATTGCATATCTGTAGCTACATTTTCTTGCACGATCAATTTGGTTTTACCTCGAAGTGAATTCATGCTTCCATCAGAACCTTCATATACAAGTGATCTCATAAATCAGAGAATAATGAATTGAAGATAATATCGGCCAAATGGTGCTGGAGGACAGAATGAATAATCAAGTTGATTTCAATTCCCATTTTAGAGCCAGTTCTTGCAGTCCATCTGATTCCTAACATGAAACTCAGTCCATGTCCAGGGTATCGCTTGATTCCAGATGCGGTACAAAAAGGCAGTGAATGATTCTCTATGGATAGGGCTGAGAGATTTACCGGGAGCCATAGTAATACTAACCTGCCTTGTCTGATGTTTTGTCTCCTTGACAGGCAAACCACATTGTCTTCCACATAAATCTTGAAACTGTTCAAGATGCTTAATTGAATTCAATATTGAATGAGACTAGCTTGATTCAGAGGAGCGATATTGGTGAAGGAACTCCTATTATTTCACAATCTGTGGGTTGTCACGTCACAGTGTCCAACATAATAGATGGGGCATTTTCTTGAGATCTCCTTAACTAAGCGATACAACGGTTACGCAATTTGATTGGATCCTACTCCCAGAAAGCGGCGGCAAAAGTTTCTTATCGTGCAACTCAACCGTTGCTCCTGGTCTCGTCCGTGCTTAACCCATGGCTGCATAAGAACTTACCCGGTCGAAACACAAAAGGAGTCCCCAATGTACTAACGTGATGCATGATTAAATATTATATATGGGCTTTTATGAAGGAACTAATTTTGATCAACTTGATGACATGTCTGAAGTTTCAGGGATTTCATTGATTAAAGAACCCAAGTTGCGGCAGTACGGCATCAATCATTAGTTCGATGCCTGAGTTTTCAACAGAACTTAAACAGTTGATGGACAGTCTGAGTTTTATTCCGTGCTGTTCGTTGAAGCAATAAACTTAGACATTACAGCCTATGCAATATCAGAGGAAAGAGTTTCTCAAACGAGAAACAGAAAACAAGAAGATTGACAAAAGTTTCAGGAGAAGCAACACGCAGGGCACCGCTTCAGCCCGTTCTCATTGCAATCTGAACACCTCCTTAACCTGCCTGCCTTCTCATCAAAGACTTTCCTGCTCCCGCTGCAACTCAGGCAAGGTACGAAGCCGGCGTCCCCACAGTGCATGCAGATTAACTTATAATCGTGAACTGGAAGTCCTTTCAAGAGCTTCCCCAACTCGCCGGATTCATTCATCTGCTTGATCTTCTCTGCACCTCCAACATGGTTCCCCCTTATAAAGACCTGAGGCAGAGTCAGAGGCTTCTCCTTAAGTAGATTCTGCAGTTCCTTCTTGTAGCAAGAGTCCATTGAGATGTCTCTCTCGTCTACAGACACTTGGAACCCACGGAGGGTCATCCGTACAAAGCAGCAGTCCTCAAAAGTCTTCCTGATCCCTCTCAGGCTCGTAAAATAAAGTATGACCTGGCAGCTATCGGAGTCATGGGATAAACAGACGTACCCCTTACCCGGCTCATTACAGTGAAACACATTCAAGTCATCTTTGTGAATGAATGAGGCGGGTTTTATGGCCGCTTCATCTTCCTCAACCAAAGAACTCAACATCTTCGATCGACTGAGATGGAAGTCGGGGTCATCTAGGCCATCCATCAGCTCCCAAGCATTGATGACTGCATCAGGTGACAGTGAATCATTTATGGCACCTGCTTCGGATATGATCTCCTTCACTTTCTTGGCAATGTAACTCGTCTCTGAAGGTCTCTGCTGATGATCGGGAGCAGAAACAACTTCAGAAGTAAAGTCAGGATTTTCTTGGTCAATGAGGAGCAAAGAGCCATAGGTGCTCGAAGTGAGAGAGACCAAATGGTAGGTGTCTCCCTTCTTCAGAGGTGGATGGTGGACTAAGTGTGACGGGAGAGAGAGGACAGTCGGTGAAGAAACTGAGCCTAACTTGGGATCGGAGGAGGATGAGGGGGCAGTGGTGGCAGCTGTCGGGTTTCTACCGATTTCAGTGCACGATTTCGAGGCGGAGCATCCCATGAATGAATGAATGAATGAATGCCAGGAAAGCTGATGACGCAGAATCTAATTTCTCTCTCTTTTGTGCCTCTGAGACTCTAATGTGTTGCTGAGAGTTAAAGAAGAGGGAGGGATTAGGGGAAAGTCATGGATTTGGTGAGGAGGAGCTCTCAGGAATTGTTAAGGAGAAAGAAGGTAGAGTTATGGCTTTTTGGTGAGGAGATTCTTTTGCTTCAAGTGATGACAGGAGTTTGTTTTTATTGGCAACTCACAGCCGTCCTCTCTACCTGGTATGAATGCCTCCATCCTTCCTCTACAATCATGTTCACTACAGAAACTCCCATTCTTTCTCGTTAGTAAACCTCTCCTTCACAGTGATGATCTTGTGATTACTCCAAGTGGGAGCATCGGGATAATCTGTCATCATCAATTCATTTGCATAATGTGAGCCTCCAAATTGACGGTCTGGATAAAGACGTGCGAATAATAAACCCAATCCCCTAAAAAGGTCGATCACCGCAGGCCCTCATGTGATTGCTCAAGATAACAGATGGGCTGAAACGGACAGATGATCAGTTGCAGACAAACGAGTCCTAATGCTCCCACCAGCACCGGAGAAAGCGACTCGTAATTGTTGGAAATTGATGTCGCCCTTATCAAACGGTCGCCTCCCACTCCATTCATTTTTGGGGATATTCATGTTTCCACAAGGGATAGGTTTCTGTTGTTCAGTTACATGCCCCCATCATCTTCCCGAGGATTGCCCATTTCAACTGAGATCTGAAGAGATAGTGGAAGCTTCTGGCTGTGATCGTTTTCCCTTCGAATGAGTTATCCATCTCTCCAAACCCAAACTGAATAATACTGATCAGTAATTAGGTGAAGCGGCCAAAAAGCAAGATGTTACCCATCAGAGACACGAGGACTTTAGGTGGCACGGTCTTATTCAGCTCGCGCTTTATTGACTTGAGGCTGACATGAAACCAACCATGCTTGAAAAACCCAACGTAGAACAGTGTTTCTCATTTTCATCCGGTTTGGCCTTACAGCCTTTGTTAAGAATCCAGGGCAGATGCGATTAGGTTGGGTTTATCAATCCCATCCAGGTTTGAACCGGGGGTGGTGTCGGTAGGGAAATCTGTACTGCCAAGCTGGGGAGAAAGGGTCAGAGCTCTCTGTAGGTAATGCGCTCTCTTTTTCTTTTATATCAAGCATTTACAGAGCAAAATAGCTATAACCATCCAGTGAAAAAGTCCAGCCACCAGCAAGATCCCATATTTTGTGCAACTCGACAATTCCTGACTGTGAAACCAAGGATAGGGACTTGCACGCAAAAACTACTTTCACTCTTCTTCCTTCCTTCACTTGGTCCAGTCCTTCTCCAATGAAGCACAACAATCATCCTGCTCTTCATAGCCACAATCTAGATCTGATCTGACAAACAGAACAGCAATTCTGCATCACGAGAATGGGAGGACAATGTGAAGAAGAGAGAAAAAGAATAATTAGGACGACTGAGTGATAAACTGTGCGCTGTACGAGAAGAACATTGTCTGAAATGGTCTGGAAGTACATAATTAATGTGGAGTTGTTGTGAGGCAGCTGAGCAATATCAGTATGCAGAAAAACCCCTTAGAGCTGAATGAATACAGTACGGAAGGTAGACTGTCTACGTAGATGGCATGTAATACATCATTGTCAATGTATATGAGCATATATGGTTACAATCTTCATAAACAAGATGTATTTCCATCGACACCAATCTACTCATATGAAGATTAGGCTTCAGCGATGATGTATGTGTTCATGCCTCTAAACGTATTAGCGATGAAGCAACTTTGCAGATGCTCGATGAACAAGAAAATCCCACAGAAACAGCCAACTTTTGTAAAAGAATATGAAGCAACTGAAAGGAGTCCGTAATGGTTAATACTGACTATATCTGTTGTACTTGAGCAGGTGAAAAGCGGCAACTCCAAATGCTCTCCTCCTAATAACTTAAGCAGAAGTGTTCCGACATACCAGAAACGTATCAAATAACGAGAGAAAACTGGAAATATAACCACAAGAACCTGATTTATTTGAACAAAGATTGAATAGGAATGACAACTCTGATAAGGGCTATCAAGAACCTTGAAAAGGCCAGATTTTGATCCTCGTATATACCTGGGTATCTTTTACCAATAGCAACTCTGGAGCATATGAACTGGGCTAGGCTCAGTTCCGCATCTCGTCACTAACCTGGTCAGCTGATCTTGACCGATGATACTAATCACCCTACCTTTCTAATGCGACCCTTCACAGTTACATGCACCGAAGCCAGAGAGGAGGCATAACAAGTTCCAAGATTTTCATGTTTGTTGTATGCATTAACACAAATCCTTCTGCGGGATCAATTCGGCGTATGATTCATATTCTGCATCTGGTCATTTCTCCTCATATGGACTTTGTTTATGCTATTTGACTCGATCTAACAAAGATTATAAAACAGGGAGTTAGACAGAATTTCTGGTATTGAAACTACTAACTCAGCCAAAGAAATCTCATCTGCCGTAACTAACCAAAATCGTGATAATAGACATTGAAGCCACATGAAAGGTAGCATTCACGGAGAGCAGTAGCTATTTACCAAACTCTAGGAGACAAGTAGAGAGGCGACCACTTGACCCTCTCACGGATTCCCTTCATCCACCATGGAAAGGGCTGATACCGCCGGATCTGAGAGAGCCGGCGACCTCTTCGGCAACGGTCAAGCACGAAGAGACCCAACCAATGAGGACTATCCACACCATTTTCGCCATCCACAAGGCGGTAGCCCAGGGCAACGCCATCTGCTCCCTTGCGAGTGGAGACTCGGCCTGAAGAAGCGAAGAGGAAGTACAGAGGAGCTTTTATGGCGAAGGAATCGGAGATTAAACAGTGAGATCAGAGGAGAGGAGATTCGATGGAGTTCCAGCGGATTTTCCATGTCAGTAGAAGGAAATGATGCCTGAAGTACAAGCCGGCGGCGGTCGCGGTCGGTCTTCGAATAGTCTATGGGGTGGGCGGGACCGGGCCGCGCTTGACCACTGGGACTTGTCGGTCAGCTGCCCGAGTTTTCCTCCGGTTTCTGCCGGGAAAAAGTGTTTCCCAATAGCCCCTCAACTATAGAACGTGCACCGATTGCCCCTTGAACTTAATTCAGTTCCATTTATTTGAATTTAGAATTGGTCTGGATTGTACGAGCACCTTTCATCATCCTTCAAGCAATTGTGCTGAATAAATGCTTCAAAATCATGGTGTAGATTTAACTTGATAGTTGCTGGTATGTTTTTTTTTTTTTAATCCCGGCGGGCTAAATTGGTGTCCCCTAGACAGTTGATCTTACTCCAAAGTGAGGGCACACGTTTCTTAGTAGGTGTGGTGGACTTTGATTTGATTTGGCTCGATTTTCGCAACGATATAATCGGTTCAGAGTCGATGGATTACTGTATAAAGGCATCAGGAAAAAATTATCCCTGTTGTGACATGAAATATGTTACTGATTTGCACAATGCACAATTTCAACAGGAAATGAGCAAAAACACGTAGTAAACTTCATCATGCACTTGGATTGCAGCATTGTTATATTTACAAGACATTCTAAACTAAATCTTGGCCCCTAATAAGTTCAGATCCAAGGTTTAATGGACACAGAACACTGGAAACAGAGTAAAAGCAACCAAGCCAGTCATTGAAACCTTCCTGGCATTCCACATGCAACATGACATCACTTATTTCCTCCAATACAGCTACCAACAGCATACCAAATTCAGCAGTGTCAAACAACTGTCTGGATTCAGATCCATGGAATCACTCACATGGCAATGAAACACTATCCCATAACTTCAAGTGATGATTCTTACTTCTCTTTCTGCTTTTCAAAGAACACCATTTCCAGTGTCCCTCCTCATCACTGCCGCTCTTATGTTAGTTTACTATCAAAAACCAATCAATATCTTCAATGAGTAATCCGAGGCATATCCACTTCTAAGTGCTATATACATGCTCTGCAGTCCTAGAGGGGTTAAGACGCACCTGCATTTATTAAGCAGAGACAGAAGAATAATGGAAAAGAAAACTGAAGAGACACTAGTTTTCACCCTAAATACAATTTCCTTTATCACCGTATCAGGCTATATTGTGCAGCTAAGTTGACTGAGAAGCAACCATTACTCAAAATAGATCAAGAAGCAAAATCAACTACTTACCCCTAAAATCAATGTCTATTCACCGCCAAAATTTTCATAGGTCAAACCTTCAGATATGGGGTCTAACCTTCTATTTTCTCCTGTCAGTCCAGCAAAATTACATCCTTCAGGAAAAACACAGATACGACTGAACTACTGTAATGTATTGACCAGAAAATAAACATGGGCAGGTAGCTCACCTTGCTCTCCTCTTTCACAAGCATCAAGGAAGTGGTCTGCATCTGTTGCCAAGAAAGGGGATCTAGGATAGCTCTCCAATATATCTAAAAAAATTATCACAAGAAAAGTTTTATCACTCTGGTTTGACATGTAAATCATTAAGATCAGACCCTACAAAGCCACCAAGAAAAGATTTTGAGTTGTTTCTTCCCCCTCCTTTTGCATGGTACATAACATCTTGATGATCGCATAAGAGGAAAAATTGGAGTTCTACAGTGAATTCATGAATCTCACTCAATGAAGGGAGAGCACAGTAAACAAACTGCAGGCAAAATGCAACGCTCTGCATCATAGGAGAAAATTTCCAAGTGCTAGACAGGATCACCAACCAGAACTTTGAGAGAAATCAGCAGTGAGATCTGACAGACTGAAATTTCGGGGAATCTGGCCCAAAAAGCCAAATGAGGAATTGTCTGCATCCAGGAGTGGCTCATTCAGGGGCTGTGAGGTAGACCCAACAGGCGCTTCCAGGACATTACTCTCAGCACCAAACATATATGGGGAAGCTCCTGAATAGCCAGTTTCGTTTTTGATTATTCCTCCATTGACTCCTTGCATAAGAACTATGTTTGAGCTTTGACTAGATATCATATTTGGTGTAGCATTAATCCTATTAGCATGAGCAGACATGTCCATAGCAGAAAGTATAGTCGAGTACAAGGATGACCCGCCATTTGTGAATGCATTAGTTAAACCGGGGTTCACTGGGTGCTGGATCTTTTCTGGCTTCACTGCAGGGCCAGGATGCTCTGAGGCATAGCATGCTGAATTCTGATGTACTGTTTAATGAAACAAAGCTTTTAGACATTGAGTTTGAATAAAACTGATGTAGAACACATTTTTTTTAAAAAATGGACGCAGTAGAGGGCCGGAACAAATAACGATGAGATCTTACATTGTGGAATATGAGTTCCATTTGTAGTGGGTAGAGGAGGAACTCCAGTCGGATGTATCTGGCGCATCAATTGCACTTGCTGCTCTAGCAACTTGTTAAATTCAATTATCTGGTGCTTTAACATCAATCTCAAGTAATATGCCTTGAAAAATTCCTGGTTCTCCTCCTCCAGCTTCTGCCAAACTGAAAGAATACAAATCCATGTCAAATTAGGAAGGACTCTGATTGGCTGGCACAACTTAATAAAGAAAAGAAACATTTTATGTTGGTTTGACCATAGGGTATTGCACAAGGAGCTGACAGAAATATGCTTCAAACTTCCAAAGGCAAAAGTTGACCCATGAAAAAAGGATGGATAATTCACCAAGTTCTGTGAAACCAGGCTCAATTTTTGCCTGCACCAGTAAAGTCTCCACAACTTCCTTCCGATTCATGTACAGCTGAAGACATCTTTCTATAAGATTTTGTACCTGAGGCAAGTGAATAGCCAACATCAATAAACATGGACCATATATGGTGGAGAGAGAGAGGGATTACAGTAATGGCTTTGTGAAGGTAAAGAAATCCAATAATATCATAGAATAGCAACATAAAAATATATTGGCATCTTACCAACTGTATATCCTGACGAGAAACCCTTCTAACTGTTCCACTTGACATTATTTAGGTTTCACCCACTTGTCGCTGACAGAAACAAAATGAGTACTCTAAGGCTACTCAAAATAACCAGATGGACTTCCCGTAGAAATAAATACCATCACATTGTTCAGCTGCTCAGTTAGGCGAAACTTCCAATGTCAATAATCTGGAAACAAATGAAGGAAAATGAACTCCGAAATTCAGAAAATAAGTCACAAAAAAAAACTAACAGATAATTATACTGAGAAAGATCATCAATCTATATATCGATCATAATCACTGCAACAGTAAACACATTTTGATAGGTCCAGCACTGTAAAATTTGAGCACAGCGAGAGGCCAATTTTCACCTGTCACATACCTCAATCCAAAAGCTCGTCTTAAGTTATGAAGTGAAACAATTAGGCATGTGCAAGAGCATGTTTGGATGGGCACAACAAGGGCTATGCACACAAGGAAGGGATTGAATTTATGACCCCGTGAATACCCACAATACATAAGTGCGTCCTTTCCTCTTATCAATTAGAAAAAATGATTGTTTGCTTTCCTCTTTCTCCTTTCATTGTTTTAAAACAAGGCCTGTGCATATTTATGCTGGCACAAACAAATAAGAGAGATCTATCAGTAGAATACATATCCTTGGGCAACTCGCTGACAAGGGCTGCAGCAAGCATGTACACCCTGCGCATATTAGAGATTATCTATCGATCATGCATGCCGGAGATGATGCTACCGCTATGTTGAAAAGGAAACTTTATTTTGAAAAGATGAGCTGATATATTGGCGTGAAAAAGCAGATGACCGTTCACACTCCCACATAAATTTACCCAAACCAAAGAATCCAAACCACATGTATCTCAACATTGCCCGCTACTTCAATAACTCGCCCAAAGTCATAAGAGATAATTAAAATGAAAATCAAACTCTCTAGAACCCAAACCAGAGACAAACCGTCGTTATAAAAAAATTGCAATTTTTTTGTCTTATCAGTCTTTCATCTCCAGACAAAATCAAGATACGAGCTAGGGTTCTATAAAACAAATCAGTTGTGCGTGATCATATTCGCCAAAGCGCGGATCACCAAAAGTTAAACCCCGAACGAACCTATCCAAGCAGACTAAGGAAAATCAATATAAGCAGGTATCACACCACAGACCCAGATCATCAAACGGATCATTTGGGGAAACACGAGCTGAAAATCAATAACCGGACAAGATCAGAAAATTACCATAACGGGACAAGATGAGAGATTGAGCTCGAATAGAGAAAAGGGGTTTACCGGGGGAATTTCCGGAGAATCCAGCGGAGGGACAAGGGCTTTGGTTGCGATTTGATCGGCTTCCGACATAGGGATCGCACCTTTTGTTCTTCGTCTTCATTATTTTTGTTCCTTTTTATTGTTAATTAATTGTTTGACCGATCTGGAAGAGGGAATTGGGCGAATAGGCGGAGAAAGGGAATCGTGCCACGTCGGATGCAAGTGTGGCAAGTGCGCCCCGCTTTTGGGTGAGTGGGGTGAGATCCGGTAGACTGGTCTGAGACTGATTGGAACTGTCTTAGGCCTCCTGATCCCTTTGATTGGTCTATTTTAGTTTGGTCAACTCAGGTCAGGGATGCCCCCATCTACTTGTAGCCTGTAAAGCTGAAGAAACCTCAGCAAGCCTCATCCCCCAGCTTTGCTTCAATGCTCATTCACCAAGTACTTCAATTTTGGATAGGTGGTTGATTTTAGTTACCTCTGTCTTCCTCTTACCCCTCTTTACATTCACGGATCTTGTTTAAAACCGAGAAAGCATCATGAGTAATTAATCTTTTTACCCACTTCAGTTCACTTTCCATACTTAAAAGGCATTCATAGTTTGCTACCGGGTTGGGGCATGCTTGGTCGCTAGGCTACCAATCAACAACCGGTATGAGGTTGAATCTCTGAGCCCATATCAGCCCACTGGGCTGTGCCTCTGTGCCTCTGTGCCAAGCTCTCCTCCACAGTAGCCTGTACTCTCTTTTATCAAAGTCGTTATGAAAGATGGAGATACCATGCGTTCGGGAACACGACAATAGGAAATTATGAAACAAAGTTGCTTGGGTCACAGCATGCAGAAATCCCGAATACAAATCAGTAGCAGGAAATCAACATATCTCGAGTCTAGCAGACCGAGAAGATATCTCAAAGTGCATTCTGATCATGTCGTTGCATTGTTGAAGGACGCCTATACATGAACTCCTCCTCAAAAAGACAAAAATTGGATTGGAAAAGACTAATCTTTCCGGTAAGCTCATAAACCCCTCAAGGGAACTGATGTCCCCGTTTTCTATATAAACCGCCAGCATCTCCAAGATCTAACGGAAGAAACAACAGGGGGGAAAAGAGACCAATATAAAAGTAAAAATATGATCACATCTCTATGAAAGGGAAAGAATAATATGATCGAAGATTGATTATTGGACCTCAGATTACAGTGGTCACTCCATTGTATCTGGGTCTAGTCCTGTCAGGTGAAAGCCCTTCTTCCATGGCTTTCCTCTTGTTGCTGCTACTGTTATTACTTGGCTGCTGCTCTTGGTGATGGTTTTGCTGTTGGATATCGTGTTTATTTTCAGTTTCCTCTCCGTCTTCTTCTCGGTTCTCCTCTTTCTGCTGCTTCGGGTCCACAAGTTTGGTCCTCATCATATGGGGTCTAAGCCTACTCACATCAGCCAGCTTGAGTGGCTTCAGGAAGAACTCTTCAGCCCCTTCTTCCAAACATCTGCTCTTGACCGAAGGCATTGGGATTCAGCAAAGTCAATCTCTCATCATGGAACTAAATGCTGATACATAGGAATTTTCTTTCTATACTCTCTCTCTTCTTTTTTACCTGCTGATTCTAGAAGGGATGTTCTCGGATGACATGATAACCACAGGAATGTTTCTCAGAGATGAAGATTCCTGCAAAAGTCACAGAGAATCCTATTCATTTCCCACAATCTATTGGTTTTAGACTCCGTTTGAAACCAATTATTGCAATAAATATACTAAATCCGGTTTATTTCAATCTGACTCAATTCACTCTCGACTGAATTACACTTTTTGGAATACTAAGGAGCTGAACCGTATTGAATTGTATAACCCTGCTTAGACAATAATAGAACTTATTAATTTATTTTAATAAATATTAGTAATATCACTTTCATGCACGTCAAACTCGAATTAACTAAACATGCAATTTGCTGTCACAATTATTAGAAGTTCAGCAAACTTTCAGGACTTCGTCAATTGGGAAGATGCAGGCAGGCTATTCAGTCAAATCTAGGCAGAGGCTTCCTCTTTCCATCCGAAAGCCTAAACTTTCCGGGAAAGGAAACTGGGGAAGACACAGTGAAAGACCATTAAAGATGAGAGAAGGAAGAGACAGAATGGTGCAGAGACAAGAAGACTAGAAGAACCATACCTTGATTTTCTTCAGCAAATCGTAGCCTGTCATTCCGGGCATGCAGTAGTCTGTGATGATTAGATTCACCTCAACAACCTGTTAATTGGACAAAAGGATCAGGTCTCAGAAAGAGAAAACTGAAATCTAATATGGAATATCGGAAAAAGATTCAGTTCCATTTCTGCCAATTGGGATTGTACCTGATGGCTGTTAGGGAGGACAGAAGGGGAATCTGAGCTGCTCTGCTCTTCCTCCTCTTCTTCTTCTTCTTCTTCTCCTTCTTCTTCTTGTTCACGGAAGCCCAGGAATTCCAGGGCCTTGCTTCCGGAATCGACTGTCGTCACTGAAAGTTTTTTGTCCGGGACGAAACCACGTCAGAAACAATATTCACAGTAATGTGGGAGGGACAACTTCGGTTAGAGTCCGAACAAAATCCGCACCTTGATAGGAGGAGGTCTTGAGGAGGCTCTCGATGAGCTTCCTATCGATGAGGCTATCATCCACAGCCAAGACATGGAACTGAGACTCCGCCGCCATGCCCGTCCTGAGAAATGCTCCGAGATCTCAAAAATATGGATGGTTGAGATAATAAGAAGCAGCTCGATTCGGGAGGGGGGTGCGAGGAGGGGGATAAAGGGATTTGTACACAGGTGATTTAAGAGACGCAACAAAATCTCAGACTCCACAGAGCAAAGATCCGACGGGATTTCATTTTCTCGCTTTCCAACCTCCCCAGATCTTCGGAATTTCACCAGAAGCCGACCATTGAATCATAGGGCGAGCAATGGGGGCGAGAACAGGATCTCCATGGGAATGATTATAATGAAGAACAATAAAATCTGCGGTGGTGGTGGTGGTGGAGGAGTAGTATTTTAGGAGGAAATGCGGAGAAAGGGGGCTGTGCCTCTTGTCTGCGGCGTGGGGGAGACTAGAGTGTGCCGAGACGAAGATGAGTTGAGAGCGTTACATGTATCGTTCGCCTTGACATAATCCGACAAAGACGCACCAAATTAAACTTTAACCAGTCATAGCATCAAAGGTTGGGTTGGGTATTTAAAATTTTCCCATATAAATATAATTTATATTCTATTAAAAAAATAAAACTTTTTTAGCATAAAATTTTTTATATTTATAATATTCTAATTTAAAATTCCCTTTATAAATAAAATATATTAAATTACCTCAGTTATCTTATATTAATAAAATCATAATTATAGCCTAAATTATCTTGAAGACTAAGCTAAAATAGCTTGAAGGGTGGATCCCTTTCACGGGCTTGCGGAGAAAGACATTGTAAGCCGGGGGAGTGGGGCCCGCCAAAATCTTCGCAAGAGATACGGGTGACGTCAGCTTTCCCCGGCCTTGCCTGCATAGTCGATGTCGCGCTCTCACTGTACCTCGAGAGGAATTAACCTCGATCCATTCTCTTGAGCTACTGGCTAAAGTCATTGATCCTCTCGTCACATCGAGACTCGAGTTTTGCCTGCGTACCATGGTCAAGTAATGCATAACCCCTCGACGCATTGTTAGGTTGTATAATAATTATCAGATGATTGATATTAATTGTAATCAGTGTGATTACTTGTGTCTCAAAATGATTATTGGTTGCCTTCGAACCATAGACAAGAGCCATCCTAGCATAAGATTAATTTAAATGGAAAGTTGATCTCATCATAATTTCCTTTATTTTTACTTAAATCAATTTTAAATAGTGATATTTGATGAATAATAGAGAGCTGTCAAATATTTGATCCTTTAGCATCCATTGATGAAATTTGAAGCGATTTGCAATTGATTGCCCACCAGAAGATTCCTCATTCATACTTTGAACACACAAGCAATCATCGTCTAGAATTAAAAGTTTTGACTAGAGAATTTGAGGTTGCGGCTTGATTTTGTTATTATTTTACATAATTTAATATCTAAAATTTTGAGAACAATTCGTATTTATTTTTTTTTATATTCAAAGAGATGATATTATTTAAAATTATTAATATATTATATTTATAAAATTTAAACGCATGTTATTTTATATATATATATATATATATAAATGAGTGCCATTTTAGTAAAACAAACAATTTAGCTCGTGACAGTTTACGAGTCCCGTGAGAAAATTCGCTTTTGTCCGATAAGAAAGCTTGATTGTGTTCTTAATTTGCCAAATCTCACTTATATTCTTCATAATGATCCAAACTTGAAAGAAAAGATAAAAGGGAAACCACAAGCAACTGAAGACCATTGAGATTGGGTCACTTCGATTGGTTACCATCCGCAAGAAGACATCTTATATAACTGTTATACTATATAATATACTGAAGTAATATATATAATTAAAAAATATTAAATAAATTCTAAAAGGAATTAATGAATCATTAAAAAATTAAACTATTAGATAAAAATAGAAAATATTACACTGATATTATGTAATTATTATATGAAATACTTTTTCCCGCCTTTATATCCCTGTCCCTTTCCTAATTGAATTTTGGCGGATACGTAGGATTCGATGGTGCGTCCAGTTTTTTTTTAAAAATGTAGTATAGCTCCTCTTCTTTTTCTTTTTCTTTCCCTTGTTTTTGAAGCAATAATTTGGATTTGAAATTGACCATACGTTCGACATGATGATTGCGAAAGATCGCCCTTTTATAAAATTTAATTTGATAAAAGATTATAATTGACCGAAATTATTATCAACTTGAACTAAAGAATATATGATTATTAAAAATTCGATATAAAAATTTCGATTTATCTATATTCTGATTTTAGTAACTAAAACTTATCTTATCATGCTGATTTACTATTTTATTTACTTATCAGCATATAATATTGTTATCCAGTCAAAAAGAAATGGAAACTTGCCATGAGAATCCTTGCATTTAACAATCAAATGACTACCTCATTGCTTGAAAAGATCGTCGCATGAACTACAAATTTGTGGGGGTGGGAGTGCGGAGGGAAGAGTAGAGGGGGAGAGATTTAAAGGAAAATAAAATTGAGGGGGGAAAGCGGGAAATTGTGGAAATGAGGGACGGCTTGATTTCCCGTAGCGGGCCCACCAGAAAAACAGATGATTTGGCGCCGTTGTGTTTGGATCAACCGGCAAAGATTCCCCGACACATTCTTTTTTATCAAATCGGTGTCCAACCTGCCACGTACAGTCCCAATACCCTCCCACTCCTCGAAGATGTTTGCGATGAGAGGTGGTCCCCCGCGGACACGTCAGCGCCCGCTTGCCCACATGGTGGGTCTGATCCCCTGTGCTCGGCTCCACCCAACCGCTATGATATTGGCAATCTCAGAGATTTGGGCTCTCTCCCCTCTACTTTGTCTTTCTTTTATCATGCACCTTCCTCCCCCCTAATGCACCAACATGTTATTCATGAACTTCATAAATTATTGTTAATTCAAAATTGAGGCAAATTCATTAACCATTGAATAAAACCATCATAATATTAAACTTTCCTCGTCATAAAATTAAAGTGTAAATTCTTATTCAAAATAAATAAATGCTGAATTAATTTTCATATTTTTATTTTATCTTTTACTGTATCTTTTCTGATACAACTGCTCTTTCCATGTTTAAAAAGTGGGATTTGGGATTGGGAAAAAATCTCTTGGGATGGGAGGTGGGATTTGATTGTTGACCTAATCTTTGCCATTTATTTGTTCTTTATATGAAAATTCTATGGCACATAACAGTCATGACAAGGAAATGAACCATTAAGCGGCCACCCTCTCATTTAATGATAGGGATCGAAGCAAATCTATCTCAAGGGGAAAAAAAAAACCAAAAGGGTTGGGGGTTGGCATCGCAAATTGCTAATGTGATAACAAACGGAAGGGAAAAAAAAATCACGAAAACTGCACGTGAGCAATCTGGGATCTTGTATGGAAGAGGTCGTCGACGCCATAGATCACGTCAGCGGGATGGCTCCGGCCAACATGGCCGCTAATGAGGAAGAGGCGGTGAAGGATTATTTGTCCACGTCAGCAAGCAGTATCCACATTACAGTCCACCTCAGCATTTTCTCACGGTGTGATCACGCAATTAGTAGTAAGAGTTCCACGTTTTGTATTAATGAGGACAGCTTGGAAAGTTTTTGTACCAACGAAGCACCAAAAAATTTTTGTATAGATCTGTTTCCTTTTCAATACTCTCCGTGCCGTATGTGCAATTTATCATGAATTAAATGGCACAACAGATTTCACTTATGATAATTAAACCCCCAAACTATTTATCATTTTGCTTTTGCTTTTTGGTCCCTATATGTATACCACCATACCTATTCTCCTTGTCTTAGGGCTTTTCAATTATTATATATATATATATATATATCACCGGTCCCCCACTGCCCTATGAGCAAACAGTCTTCCCCTCTCCCTCTCACCGTCAAGCACTGCATAATTGCCCGTGTCAAAATCGAAGAAAGATCGCGCATACTCCCTGGCATCTTTCAATTATATGTCCCTCCCGTGGCATACAAACATGCAAGCACACTATTATGCCCGACCACCACGATAAAGCGTTCATGCTCACGAACGATTCTGTCACGTCATCTGCCAGAGACAATGTACGTACCGATCTGCGGAATAAAGTTCGTCCTGACAGTAACGTTTTTTTTTATTTTTAAATATTTACACACGTATTTAAATATACGAGAATGACATCTTCGACCCCAAACTAGGGATGGAGCGGTTGGCTCCATTGCCAAAACACGTTTAAAGCTCGAGCAGCTGATGGTGAATTGACGAGCGCTTGTGGTTCGTGACAATGGGATGTGATAGTAACTAAAATGAAAATGATTAGTCAATTCGATGCATAGTATTTTATTTTGATACCACGATAATCCCATAAGTCAGCGTCAACGAAAATGACAATCTCCGTGCGTAAACACATACACACAAACATATTTATTTCAATAGCTGGAAATTAGATTATCGATAATATTACTTCTTGGCCTATTAGGAATCGGCATGTCGTGAAATATAATTTACAATGCAAAGCTGGAAACATACTGCTAAGGTATGTTAAATTGAGTACAAACTCTCTTAGTATGAAAATTTTTCACCAGTAATAGCTAAATTTAAGATTTTTGATAGAAAATGATGTGATCTCTTTCTGGTAAATAAGAAAAAGCTTCATTATTTTTAAGGATGACAGTCTGCTAGTAAACTGATAACATATAGTAAATCAGATTCAGGATTCGAAACTCTCGATGGTCGATATATGATATTTAATTAACGAATCCTAAACTATATAATACACTACCGATAAAATTAAAAAAAAAAAGCTCCCTTTAGCCAATGTCTTATCGAGGACATAAAAGGGCATAATTAATTATCCGTTAAAATGGAAAAGGGACCATGATTTCGGTTACTATTGTCGGAAACTTTCTTGGAAAAGTTGTTTATTTACTATTATTAGCAAGTAATGCAATGCTTTGAAGATAGTTCATTTAATTTGTGGGATCGACCACAGGACAGGACAGGACAGGGTCATCCTTATCAGATTCAATTAATTAATAGATCGATTAACTTCACTTAATTAGTGGAGATATATGTATACACACACACATATGGCAGACAATAATCATAACAATAATTTGTCACCCGAAAAAAAAAAGTATAAACTCTGATCTGTCCATAAAATATATATAATATTTTATTATAAGCTTTAAAGTACAAGTAATTGCCTTTGAGAATCTTCCGTATTTTAAATAAATATATATATATATTTATCAGTCATCCTATAAAGATTTAGATTATGTAATTCTAAGTTACAATGAATTTTACAGTGAAATATTTTAATGCACGTGTAATCTTCGGATTTTATATTGAAAATCATCGCTTTGTAATTGATGTAAATTTACGTCAAATAAATATATAATATTATTAATTATGCACGTCTAAGTGATCGTGCATTAAGATTTACTGGCGAATAATTTACATAAAATTGAAATGATATGTTCATCCAGATATCTTTTTGTTCACCCGCCAAGGTAATGTCAAATTAAACTGATTAATTAGTTAGATGTGATTAATATAAAATATTAAATTAAATTAAATACAATGCAAAAATCAGCGACCAAATCTAAATATTCCCCTCCCGGCCCTACGCCAATAATTTAAAAAAACAATCTGCCCGTTGAAGAACATGCTGTCGGGCATCCGTTAGTTAGGTGTCCCTAAGCGTTCGCTTAGGGGCATCTTTTATATATATATATATATATATATATTTATAGTATATTATAAAGTATGAGATTTGTAATTAATCTATAGATGTCAATTTGAGAATCTCAAATTTTAAATTTAACTAATTATTATTGTCAGTTTATCTCTAACCTCATCAGAGGCATGTATAATTTTATTTATTTATTTTTTTTATACCTGAATTAAATCTGAATAGAGAATCAAATTGATTTCTCCTCGGGTCACTTCTAATTTTTCTATTATTCAAATTTGTTTTCAATCCTACGGAGGTGGAGCTTTTCTCCGCCGCGCGAGCTTGAATCATGCATGTCCCACGCGGACGACTTGGAAAAAGTCAAAGAGAGAGAACGTCCTTCGCACGATTTGGATTGCGATATTAAGAATTGGGCTGATGGCACGCGGGCTCTACATATATAAAATTGGGCTAGCTAGGAGCATAGTTAGTCCAATTCATGACCCAAGTCCATGACACGTTTTATATTTCGTACCTTCTATGGTTTGGATCGAAGAATTCCTCTTATATCATCTTAACTATCATAGTAAAATGTATAAATAAAATATGAAGCCCATCTCCATGAAGAAAAAAAAATCTAAATATACATACACCAAATCATCTATGCCTTTTCACTTTTTTTCATATCTTTTTCCCTCCAAGGGATTAATTTTTCTTGAAAAATCGACACGTAGTAGCGGCAGCAGCAGCAATAACGTAAACTCATGCACTTTAGGAGAGGGAAAGGAAGTTTTAAAAAAATTAAGCGTAATGACACAATTATTAACTTAACTACCTATCGCTCCACGACACGTGGCGCCAGATAGGATTTCGATCTGTACTGTCAGCGACTCCGTTCTGAGCAACGAGTCAGCGTCATGGTATTCGTCATCAGTCGAGCCGACCACCCACCCATACTGGACTCAGAAAGAGCGGAGAGGAGGAGAAGGGGAGAGCAGAAGACATGATGGCTTCGAAGCTCACTGTTGCCGCGGCTTCTCTTGCGGTCATCTCCATAGCGTTTGCTGTCCTGTACCCGCCCGAACGCCTGTCTCTGCCCCCTACGATCCCCGGGTCCCGTGATCTCCTCAACTCCTCCCAGATACTGCATGTCGACGGAGCCATGGGGCCGGAGAGCCTCGCTTTTGACCCCGTCGGAGGAGGCCCGTACACCGGCGTCGCCGACGGCAGGATTCTCCGTTGGGATGGTGAAGGCCGGGGCTGGGTTGAATTTGCCGTCACCAGCCAGCACAGGTAGGTGAAACCTAATTCTGCCCCAGCTCCGACTGCATATTATTAATAAAAGAGAATGATAAATTTATATTCTCCGCTGCTGAACGGAGATTCTTCGCCTGGAAATTCAGAAAGGGGGAAATTTTTGAGACTGTGAGATTTGTAAATGAGAAATATGGTTGTAAACAATGAGGACATAGAACCGCAACTGTTGTGTTTTGGATTTGGTGAGGAAATTCTGTTGGGGACATCGAATAGAATACTGGTCAAGTGCGGCAATTCCCATGGTCTGTCTGCGATTCGTTTAAGTTTTATGCCAACAAATTGCTAGTGTTGGTGTATGCTAAGATGCCTTATGGAGACCGCACTGAGGTGTCCATAACTTGAGTACTTAGCATATAATTCTAGTTTTTTTGATGAGCTTGGCATGGTAATTTCACCAGGAAGGACTGTGTTCGACCATTTGCTCCAGAACTGGAGCACATCTGTGGGAGGCCACTTGGACTTCGGTTTGATAAGAAGACCGGAGATCTCTATATTGCAGATGCATACTTGGGGCTCTTGGTTGTTGGCCCGGCTGGTGGTTTGGCAACTCCATTGGTAACTGAAGCTGAAGGCCACCCATTTCGGTTCACCAATGATATGGATATTGATGACAATGAAGATGTAATTTATTTCACGGACACAAGCACAAATTTCTACAGAAGGTGAGCTTCGGATTAGCTGACAGTAGTGCATCTTAAGGATTTTCTCTCCGAGGTAGCGCCTTTATATAAACTGCTTAAAGTTGTCTTTCGTGCAGGCATGATGAGCTTCCTGCATTCTTTATTTCTTCATCATGCTTGTCAAATTTGAAAAACAGAAAACTCAGAAATTTAGTTATGTGGGACTATTGGCAATCTTGCTTGGGTTTCAGAATCATTGTGGTTTTTTTAAAAGACTTCTCAAGAACACACTGTTTTTATTTAGCTCAGCCTAGTTAGAAATACCCTTTCTATTTGATTGAGATAATGAAGAACCAGTTGTTAAAGATGGTGCATGGGTACCGTTCTGATCAGCTCCAGTTTTCTGCTTTCTAACATGGAAATACACAATCCTTTTTGTCAAGTTATCTGGAAGACAAAATATAAATTGTTGCACTTTCATCAATAACTGCAGCATCTGAAATATGATCATGACTTTGTACCTTGTATCTGTTTTCCTTTTCTTAAGGAAAGCAAGGCTGGAAAAGTGAACGTTTTCTGCTACCAAATAATAAAATGTGACACTGAGGGTCCTGTTTTGACTACGTTAGTAACTTTACTTTCTGCTGAAGCAATTCTCGACTAACAGGGGAAAAAAAAAAAGGAGGTGACATTCTGAGGAGAGAAAATATCATGAATCAATCTTATTGTAGGCTGAGGGAGTATATATCTTCATTTCCATTTCTTCATTGTTCCTATTTAACCTCACATGGAACACGGAAAAAGGAATGCAATCCATTGGATTACACCGTGTATTTCCTTTTATTATTCTTCCTGAAGAAAACGTTTCAGAAAACTCTTACTGACAGTAGTTCCTTCTTTACCCAGGCAATTTATGTCGTCAGTTCTGAGCGGAGACAAAACAGGCAAGCTATTGAAATATGACAAGTCAAGCAAATGGCTGACAGTCTTACTACGAGACCTTGCTTTTGCCAATGGGGTGGCACTGAGCAAAGATCGCTCCTTTGTACTGGTGGCTGAAACAAACTCTTGCAGAATCATCAGGCTATGGCTTCGGGGTCCTAACGCTGGCAAAAAGGACACTTTTGCTGATTTGCCGGGCTTCCCCGACAACATAAGGAGGAGCCCAGATGGAGAATTTTGGGTTGCTCTGCATGCCAAGAAAGGTACTTTTGCAAGGGTTGCCCTTTCCAACACACTTATCGGGAACCTGTTGCTCAAGCTTCCACTCAGCTTCAGGCAGCTGCATTCAATGATCGTGCGTCGTCCGCATGCCACTATTCTGAAGCTGAGTGAGGAAGCGAAGGTTCTGGAAGTTTTGGAGGACAATGAGGGGAAGGTTTTGAGGTTTCCGAGTGAAGTGGAGGAGAGGGATGGTAAGTTGTGGATTGGTTCTGTGTTGATGCCCTTCATCGGCATCTATAATAGGAATTAGGAGGTGTCCTTAACTTCCATGTCTAAGATATTCTTCCCCTCTTAACGCCCCTGGATAGTCTTGAAATTAAGCCTCCTTAAGTTAATGTAGAAGAAGGTGTCTTGCTGCAGCGATGTCACAGAGTAATAGCAACATGTTTAGCTATTTGGTGGAAGGCTTTTCCTTTCGGTTGAGATCACGAAGATTCTGTGCTCTGAGATCTTCCAGTAAAGCAACTTCATATGAATAGCGAGCATCTCCTATATTTCAGGGTAATCTCTGAGATTCTGAAGAAATTGCTCCATCCCATTTATGCGCTCCGCCGATTCACTTAAATCTTGCCTGTGAAGTTCATTCCATAAGAAGAGACTCTCCACTTTGGCTCTTCCATGTATTTAACTCCCGTCCTCCTCGCTCTCGTGAGATCAAAGTCTACGTAGTTAGAGCTCTGAGGCTGACTGTGAAAGGGCACTAACAGGGCTGATCTCTGATAACGATTCTGTGGCGGATTCGCCTGATACCGTGTAGAGCCACATGATTGCTGCTTGGGCCTCAAAAACGAGCCAAGAGATTGTACGAAGCATCTCCGGGCCACATGTTCCAACAGTCATAATCGACTTGACGAACAGCTTCAGGCTTCACGGTCCAGACGATGCGTCCTTCCTCGCGGGCAGTTTTCAATCGCCATTTATGCAGATTAATCAAACGTAGTGCATGAAAAAAGAATCCGATGGCTGAAGGATGCAGCAGCTGTGGAGAAAGCATCTGGCTCTTCCCCCTAACCCCCCATGTCCACAATCGCACGCCAAGCATAAAAGCGACAAGATCTCACTGTCATCCATGTCCTTCCACCCCCATTATTATATATTATTTTTGTCCTTTCATACTCGAATCTTCTACCTTCTATCAATGGTTGATGTCTTAATTTTCGCTCCCATCTCTCTCTTCCAGAAAGCCAGAGAGGAAGAAATGGTGGCCATGAACTCGAAGCTCTTGTTCGTAGCATCGGCAACCGTTCTCTTACTCTCGGGGCTGATCGTAACCATCATTATTCCCAGCCCCTGGAGCCATCTTTCCCGCCCAGAAACCGATGGGCAACCAGAGATTATTCCAATAGATGGAGCACTTGGAGCTGAGAGTTTTGCGTTCAGCCCCCAAGGAGATGGCCCCTACACTGGCGTATCGGATGGCCGGATCATCAAGTGGGTGGAGGAGGAAAGGAGGTGGATCAACTTCGCTTACGTTTCTCCTAACGGGTACGGGCCTCTCTTCTTTTCTAATGATTCAGAGCGTATCCTTCCCCTGCTTCCATAACAATCAGAAACGGAACCCGTAAACCTCTATAGTCATTAGCAACTATTAATCTTCAGAAAGCTTTTCAGAGCTTTGGTGTATATGATCGTGAATACATTAGTCGCAGTATGTTTCGAGATGATGGACCGCCTGGGCCATTAAGACCCGCATGCTCCATTACTAGGTTTCTTAAAGGTCGGATCGTGATGCTCCATCCACTCCATTACTAGGTTTCTTTATTCAATTACTCGCAGTTGCAGCTTAACATGACAGCCTGAAACATTATCCAATTCCCGAATAATATCCGGTTGCTGATGGGCTAGAGGAGACAGTGATCTGGGTACTGGTTTTCTCATGTCGAGGCTTCTGCACAGCGTTAAAACCGAGCCTCAGTGTAGTTTTCCCCCATTAATGGTTTCGATAGTGGGATGCTATCCTGCGTAAGGATTCACGGCATTGCGCTCGGTATGACGTTCAAAATCACCAAACAAAAGAGAACTGCGTGCCCTTCGATAGGGCGCAAGGGTAGATCAGGTGGTCCACCTCCCAATCAATGTCACATGGATGGGGGTTCATAGTGAAAATTCATAATTGAGACCCGAATTAATTGGGGGCCATTAAATTCTGTATACTAGTGGTGTGCCACTGCTAATGAAGCAGAGTTCGAGTGGCAAACTCCTTAATAAGTACGAGGGGCGTCTTTTTCCTGTCGATTGTCCAACTCCGTTCAAATTTTAATTAATGTGTCTATCGAGCTTCCAGATATCAAGTAATAACCACGAAGAAAAATATATGTATGAGGGATGACATTTGGGGCGAATCTTGATGAAGTTTGGGCTACGTCTCTTTGGTATTTTCTAGACAGGAATGTGAAGGACCGCACGACCACGAAGCCATGGAGCACATCTGCGGTCGTCCATTGGGCCTGGTCTTCAAACACGACTCTGGCGACCTCTACATTGCCGACGCATATAAGGGCCTTCTGGTGGTCGGCCCGCAAGGCGGCGGCTCAGCTGGCAGGACGGTCGCAGCCCAGGCCGACGGCGTCCCATTTGGGTTTACCAACGGTCTGGACATCGATCAGTTCACCGGAGTCGTGTACTTCACCGACAGCAGCTCCAAGTACCACCGCAGGTAAGCGAACACAATCTAATCTCCACTGTCGAGTCGTCTGATGAATCCGAACCTCAAGGGATCATCGTATTTCGCAGGGACTATGTATCTCTGATCCTTACTGGAGACAAGACCGGAAGGTTAATCATGTACGACCCTCGGACCGAAGAGGTCCAAGTCCTCCTCACCTCCCTCGCGTTCCCGAACGGAGTCGCCCTCTCTCCGGACGGATCCTCCATCTTAGTCTCCGAGACAAGTGGCTGCAGGATCCTGCGGTATTGCCTGAAAACCGGGACCACCGCCGTGTTCGCGCGCCTCCCCGGGTTCCCCGACAACATCAAGCGGAGCCCACGGGGCGGTTACTGGGTGGGGATCTTCACGATGAGGAGCAGGTTCATGGACTGGGTGCTGGCCTACCCCAAGGTGGGCTCGGCCCTGGCCCAGGCCGTCCCGGGCGTCGACAAGGTCGGGCGGTGGTATGGGAAGCGGAAGGGTGGGGGGTTGGCGGTGAGGCTGAGCGAGGAAGGCGAGGTGTTGGAGGTTTTGGATGAGAAGAGCATTGGGAGAGGAGGGAAGTCCGTCAGCGAGGTAACGGAGAGGGAGACGGAGAGTGGAAGAAAGAATAAGTTTTGGGTCGGTTCCGTAAATGCGCCATTTGCAGGGACGTTTTTGAGGTAAAAAAAAGAGAGAGTTGGAAGTCGGTTGCTTTTGCGGTTAGGTTGGTTGGTTGATTCTTTTTCGTCCCGGTGGGAAAAAGGAAATCGGGAAGACGTTTTCGCTTTTTCCAATGCTCGAAGAAGGTGTGATTGTAGTGTTGTAGTTCGTCATTTAAACATGAACTATACGGAGTTTCCGTCGAGAATTCGATGGATATGAGGCGAGGAAAGATGAGGCCATGGATGCTTGTCTGGACTGGATAGTCCAACCGGCCGGTCCAAGGGATATGTCATTGCCATTGCCATTGCATTCGGCCACGACACCCGATGTCTATGAAGTGGACCCTTGTAACAATTCGATCTTCAAAGGCCCACAGGGATTCGGCTGTGATGTGTGGGTGTAGAAAAAAAGGAAGCCTCTTTTGTCTTCGGAGAAAAAATGGTCATTAAACGATGGGCGTTGGGTTGGGCGACACTCCTCTCCACCACCACCACCACCACATCCACTAGCTGTCATCTCCGACCTTTCAAATTCGCGTAAGGCCAGCTGATCGGTGATGATACGCATGCCAACTTTCAGGTTTTGTTGCCTCTTCAGTCTTGTGTACCGCATAGTCTTGATTCAAATAAAGATCATGATAATCATGTCGACCCTTTTCAAACACTTGGATGCAGATGAATGATGTCATTTTAATATCACGATACATGACATGGAGATTGTGGACAAACCGGAAAGAAGCTCGCTCAGTCCACATTTTTTTTCCCGAATTTAACGAGTGGTGTAATGGTGATATTATTGTATTACTATATATTTTTTATTTATTTATGATAGATTAAAAGAGTGAGAGAGAGAGAGAGAGAGACTCTAGAACAGTCGCCGGCAGATGAGGGGGAGAGCGCGGGTAACCGTCGGCCAGCCCATGGGATTCGAAGCCGGCATTGTTTGTTTCTTGCGATCAGCCGAGGAGTGAACGCAGTCACCATCGGCTTCTGCCCATTCGATAAATCATACACACGTGTCACGTCACCCTACATTATCCAATAATTTATATTAAATAAAATTTGCCCATCTTTCCCCGTGTCAAGTAAATAAAACCCATCATTAGACTTGTGTATATACATATGTGTGTATGTAGAATGAGAGGTTTGCTTACGTCAAAATTCTCAATTTATTCATTCTCAAGTATGAAGATGGGTACGTAGAGTATCCGCTAGAAGCTATACATCCAAGTACCCGAAACCTAAGACTCTGCTAACAGAAGTTCCTACGTGTACCATATTTACCAATCATCGGTTGCCCTCTGGTGCTGGTCCTGTCGTGTAATGCATATCGAGGGTTTATTACACGATCTATAACGTTATTATTAGGAGAAAAAAAAAAGGGGGTGTTGGGGGGGGGGTACGACAATCAATTGATTACATTGATTATTAAAAGCAACTCGAGGAGGCAGTCATCAAAACCAACTTGAAAACGTCCGCCCTGGTCTTCTCTTGTCACCTGCTCGATCATCTCAGCAGTCTCTCCCGGTGGTGCCCGACGAGCGACGAGGAGGTGTCCTCCCATGGTGTGGCTAGTATTTGATCTTTGCCCGTGGGATGGAACTGGAACATGATATGGGCTCCCATCATCCCCTCCCCGTCAGGATTGCCTGCCCCCACTTCATCTTTTTTCACTTGAAGGATAGCATCCACGCAAAAGTGAAAAATAAATAAATAAGAGAATGAAAAAGTTGGGAAATTTTTTTATTAATAATAGTTAAAGTAAATTACCTTGCACCATTCTTACATTAATAATTAATAAATTATAAATTTAATTTTTATCATAAAATCTATTTTAATTATTTATTTTCTTAATTTTTTCTTATACAAACTTATAATCCATTTATATAATAAAAAATTAATTATCTTTTAAATGGTGGAAGTCCAGCTTCCTCTGCCGGCGCACTTCTGGCGACATCTGGTCCATGGAATTTTGCTGACGCTGGACCCACAGAAGCTCCGCCTTGTTATCTTCCCACGTCAGCGGGCGTTCACGGAGCTCCGTCACAGCCCGGGGAGCTATGCTTTCTCTCGTGTTCATCCATCCTCTCCTCGCCTCAAATCTAAATCGCCGTACCAATCGCCTCGGCCGTTCCACCATTGCCCGAATGTCGTCGTTTTATTACCAGCTTAGCCCAACCCGGCTGAGCATCGATTTAAACTGACGGACGAAGTTAGTAGGATCAACAGTTTCCACTAATTTCTCACCGCCAAGGGTGTTATCGTAAATACATAGAACTCAGGGGTATTTCCACGCAACAGCCCCGTCTTCGTCAGGTTATCTCTTCTTCCTCCTCCACCTCGAGGCGACATCTCCGTCACTCTGTTTGCTTCCAAACTCTCACTCCTTCTCGCTCGTCGTCGTATCCCTGACAAAGCTGAATCCTCACGGTGCTGGAGCTACAGCACAGGAACGCAGCGTATGCGCTTCACCGGATGAAGCTCGAACAATGGCGCTGATGGCCGCAATGAAGAAACTCGACCTCTCGAGGGTCCTGCCGGCATTTCCGATATGTGGATCGGCTCCCGGAAATGCGAGCGCTCGCGACCCGTTGTGTCCGGCTCGATACGTCTCCACCGCCAGCGGTGCCGCAGCTCCAGCTACGAAGGAGCCTAGAGGGACGGGGGTGGTGGAGATATTCGGAGTAAAGGACTACGAAGACTACCGGAGGTCTCTTTATGGAGGGATCACACACAAGGCTCTGCTAGTCGACGCCGTTGGAACGCTCGTAGTGCCTTCTCAGCCTATGGCTCAGGTTCTCTCTCTAAAGGCCACTCATTTACGCACTCTTTCCAGCACAGTACTGCCCTGTTAATCTACCGAATTTGTTGCTTTATGATACTTAATAATAGCTGAATCAGTAGCTGTCTCTCTGGTTTTGCTTAAGACAATGACAAAATAATAGAACGTCAAATGGACTACGTCCAAAGAGAACGCCACATACCTTAGCATGCTAACTGTGTCTTCTTGCGGGTTGGAGCTTCTTCAAATGGATGCCTTAATGGTGGTGAATTTTTGCTCACTTGGGTGTTGTTCCGTTGCTGATTTCCTCAACTTTTGTGGGGTGAATTACTGTGCAGATTCTTGCGAAGATTTGGACGAGCGTGCTAACACGGTCTGGTGTCCATTTTCCTGTTTAACAGATATATCGGCAGATAGGGGAAAAGTATGGGGTGGAGTACTCGGAGCATGAGATATTGCACAGATATAGAAGGGCTTATGGGCAGCCCTGGGGAAGATCTCGTCTCAGGTCAGTCATTACGTGCTTTTTCTTCTGATGGGCTGGTATCTTTTATTTTAACTTCATTTCGAACCATCCATTGCAATATTTTTGTCCCTTCCCTTGTCTGCAGCTTATTCAAGTATTGCCAATTTGGCAGATAGCCATGTCTTCTACGTTTTCTATTTTCTTGATTAACTTTCTGATTTCACCTTGGTGGAGGATGAGTGACAAAAGTTAGCCTGAAATGGTACATATATGATGCTTTGTTTATAGTACTTTCAGTAGCTGGAAATATTCGGTCTTATATATTCATCTATGTGAAGTAGATGACTTGATGCACTTTTTATATTGCTCTTGTACTTTTTCATGAAACCTCTTTGAAAATCACAAAATAATAAAAAATGGACTAGGCATTGCCTTTTTTTTTTGCCGATAAACGAGTCAGCTCACATTATAGCTGTTGTATCTTGCCTACAAAGAAAAGAAAGTTGTAACAGGTCATGTCCTTAATGTAATTGCTTTATGATCTCATCATTCTGAGGGATCCCGAAACTTTGCCACTCAAAACCTCTGTTACCATGACTGTGCGCGTTGAATGCACACTCAATTTGAACAATCCAGTATCTCTATGTGTTAATCATGGAAATTGGTAATGGTTGATTTATGTGCTTTCAGTCCCTGTCAAGCACTTGACAAGCCTATTCATATGTAAGAATCTTTATTACTTTTAGAATAGAAAAAATGATCCTCTATTTTGGGTAATGAGGCATTACCATTTCCCTTTGTTCACTGCAGATATGTGAATGATGGAAGACCTTTTTGGCAGTTCATAGTTAGCTCATCCACTGGCTGTTCCGATTCTCAGTACTTTGAGGAACTCTATAACTACTATACTACCGAGAAGGTTTTTGTTCATTTCCTATATATTCGGTGCCTCATTTGCAAGTGCCAAATGCCACTAACAAGTTGCATTCTTGGCAGGCTTGGCACCTCTGTGACCCTGATGCTGAGAGAGTCTTCAAAGCTCTGAAGCAGGCTGGCGTAAAACTAGCTGTCGTGTCCAACTTTGATACTCGCTTGAGACCTGTCTTGCGGGCTTTAAATTGTGAACACTGGTTTGATGCAATGGCTGTTTCAGCTGAGGTCAGATCCCGTACTGTTTGATGTTGATCTATCATGGGTTCATTCCCTTCAGCTGCTTTGATGATTTGTCCTCTTTCTAGGACCTCTGCATGAAAGTGATTGACATGCCCTGCGCTCATCTGCTGCACTGAAACCCTTTTCTTTAGGAGAGTTATTCTCTCGCATGAGCTCATTGATACAAGGGCTATATTGTTGAGTAAGCTTGAATAATTTCTGTATTAATTTGTGTCCCTAAGTGATCTTCATGTCCTACAAGCAGGTGGAAGCAGAGAAGCCGAATCCAACAATATTCCTGAAAGCATGTGAACTGCTGGATGTCAAACCTGAGGATGTGGTCCATGTGGGAGATGATCGTAGGAATGATATATGGGGTGCAAGAGATGCAGGTTGTGATGCTTGGCTGTGGGGAAGTGATGTTCATTCCTTTAAAGAGGTAAACGCCCTCTTTTCTTCTTCATTTTTGGATAATGGTGCAATTTATTCCATTAAACTGTAAAACCAATACGCTATGTACATAGTTTACCTCTTGGTCAGAAAGAGATTTTGCCCATGACCACATCAATCATCCTAGTACCGTACTTTTTTGTTCCCTGTAATCTTTATTGAAAAACCATGCTTTATTAAATTCAAGAGAATTTAATTACTAATTACCTCCTGCGGCTGGAGAGATATGACGTTTCCACAATCTCTCTGATCTTTCTTCTCGGGGTTCATCCATAAAGGATTTTTTTCAGTATGTCCTCTGAGTCTCCTTCGTGGTGCACATATGATCAATTATTTGCTTTTGCAGGTTGCAAACAGGATCGGGGTCCATGTGTGAAAGCAATGCCCACATTGCTGCAGCTCAGGCTTTTGACGGCAGCTCCTTTTTCCCCACCTCATTTTCCTGCCAATGTACAGTTTCCTTTCGTCTCCAAGCAAGCTACGGCTAGAACGGAGCAAGCCTAGGCTTGAAGGCCACGTTAGCGCTTGTAGTTGATAGAAATGATGTAGATTCTGCTCCTTTTTGGCCTTCTGTTTTTTTTTTTTTTTTTTTTTTTCTGGTAATAATACCCTTGGTCTTGCGCTTGAGGAGGAGTCTGCTGATGCTGTTTGGCAAAGACAGTTTTGTCTTCTATCTTGAATGGATAACATGCAGTTCGGTGCTGAACTTGAGTTTGTTTTTCTACACATGCGTTTATCTTCTTACAGATTTTGTCGAGTGGCGTGTATGGTTATCACATTTAGAACTGAAAGCCGCACCGAAAAGCCCAAGTGATTTCGGATTCAATATCATCATACAGGTTGAGATTTTGATGCCGTCAAGCTTTCACAGAAGCGGCGGCTATGCCTCTATCAGCCGTAAATGTTTAGCAGCTGTTTGAGTTCTTATTCGGATTCGATCTGTGCTAGAGACGTTGCAGAGCCAGCTGCAGCTCACGTAAATGGTGGATGATGAGCATGGTTTCTTGAGTCCTTATGGGGAGATAATGATGTACTGACCTGACCCTAATCTTATATTCTATGGGATTGTGGTTATAAAATTGAATATCAGGAGTTTAGATGTTCACACTCAGTTTTTATTTTATGTATTGAATAACAAAAAAAGAAATCCTCAATTTTTTTGGTTATTTCAAATTGGGTCAGCCCTTCATCAATAATTTTGAATCCCTTCCTCCCGTTTTTCCCATACCCTACGGCAACAGAAGGCTATTTAGGTAATTTCACCTTACCCACAGGGACTGAAAATTTTGGGGCGGGAAGCGCAAAAATACGAAACCATCCCAAATTAGGGGACTCTGCGCTGCTCTCTGAAGGCCCGAATCACCGTCCGGACTCTCCTTCCCTTATACCGATCTTCTCGCCCGTTCCCAGAGATGGAGAGAATACACGTCAGCGTCAGAGCTCGGCCGCTCTCTCCCGAGGATGCAAAGACCAGCCCCTGGAGAATCTCCGGCAACACCATTTTCATCCCCAATCACTCCTCCAAGTTCGAGTTTGGTACTGTGATTCCACTCTCTCGTGCTCTGAACCGCAATTCAACTTCCGCTCTCTCAACTCCCTTCCTACTTGTATGTCACAGATCGAGTCTTTAGAGAAGATTGCAGGACGCAGGAAGTATACCAGGCCCGAACTAAGGACATAGTTGCTGCTGCTGTTCGCGGATTCAATGGTACCGCTGCATTGCCTATAAATCTTTAATGTCTTTTTTCAATCCAAGGTTTGCTTTACCCACCTCTTTCTTCCTATCTAATTCAGGCACAGTCTTTGCCTATGGGCAGACTAACAGTGGCAAGACGTATACAATGCGAGGGTCACCTACAGAACCTGGTGTCATCCCTCTTTCGGTTCATGATTTATTTGACACGATAGAAAAGGTATAAGCGGTTGATATTATCTTAATTGGTCTAAATTCGGGGGGAGTATGATGCTCATTATGAAAGTTATCTTATTACACTGAATATATGTGCCTTGCTGCCAAAATGCCAATTTTCTTGAAGAACTTCCATATAACTAATTATAGGAGGAGGACCGTGAGTTTCTCTTAAGAATGTCTTACATGGAGATCTACAATGAGGAGATAAAGGATCTCTTGGCCCCTGAGCATCGGAAGCTGCAAATCCATGAAAACTTAGAGGTATGGATTCATTATTCTTTTACCATTGACTGCTTTAAAAAAATTCTTTTTAAGTGACACCTTACATTTAAGTAGAACCATTTTACATGTGCAGCGGGGAATCCATGTGGCTGGCTTGCAAGAGGAGATAGTTGCCTCCCCTGAGCAAGTCCTTGAACTCATGGAGATAGGAGAGTGTGAGTTATCATTTTGTGTTGACACCTACATGATCCTCTCATCCATTCTCACTGAAATCACATTTCAAAGCAAATGGCAATGAAACCAATACATATAACTATAAAGTCCTACTGCTAATTTTCTTTTGGCAAAATTTAACTTCAGCTCATCGTCATATTGGGGAGACAAATATGAATGTCTACAGTAGTAGGTCTCACACCATCTTTAGAATGGTAAGACTATTGTCTATTGAGTTTCCCTTAATGCAAAATTATTCCTTATAACATATTTCCCAAATGGTTACTATCATTGGAATAATATACAGATAATTGAGAGTCGGGACATTCAGCAAAAAAAGAATTTCGGGAATGGGGATAAAAGTGAAGGGGAAGATGGCTGCACTTCCTGTGATGCAGTCCGTGTCTCAGTTCTAGTATGTAATTCCACATCTTTGACATTTATTATGTTGAAAATAGTCTATTGGGTGCATAGTTTCCGTAACGAATATAATCCTATTGTCCGATTTCCTTTATTTATGTTGGCACTTTATTGCAGAACTTAGTGGACCTTGCGGGTTCGGAGCGTGCTGCAAAAACTGGGGCAGAGGGTGTTCGTCTTAAGGAGGGTTCCCACATAAATAAAAGTCTGATGACTCTGGGAACTGTGATTAAAAAACTAAGTGAGGATGCTGAAAGTCAGGGGTAGGATTGCATTCTTAGTTTTGAATAATAGGTACTCCTATTTTCCAGACATTTTTTCTTTGACAGATGCATAAATTTTGCAATTTGTGATGCAGAGGTCATGTCCCATATCGGGATAGCAAACTTACTCGCATTTTGCAACCTGCTCTTGGTGGAAATTCAAATACAGCCATAATATGCAATATCACACTTGCTCAGGTTGCTTATACAATTCACTAATGACTCAGTTGTTGCCATCGTTCACTTCAATTATTTGATGTCCACGTCCTACAGAATGGAACTTAATACTCCTAGCAGATATGGTAATTGTTGCTTTTCTCCAATCCATGTCCTGGAAGAATTTGATCAGTTTGATGCTTAAGGATAGTTCATTACATTTACATGGTTCCATCAAACTTAAATGATTGAAAATCAATTGAATTTACTAATGGTGATGTTTCATGATGAAAACTTTCTATAGTAGAGTGGGGAATATGAAACTGAACCTCATGCAACGGGTACAAATTATTCCAAATGTTCTTTAAAACAAAAATAAGGTCCATTCATATCTGCATATATCACTGACCACACATATAATTGCAGATTCATGCAGATGAGACTAAAAGTAGCCTTCAGTTTGCAAGTAGAGCACTCCGTGTCACGAACCATGCGCATGTCAATGAGGTTATGCCCTGTCTTAGCTAGTCTTCATCTTTATATTGTTTATTCCAGATAAATTAGAGGGAAGGGCCACTTCAGTCTCTCTTGCTTCAGTTACAGGTCGAACTTTTGTATTATCATCGAATTCTATCCAATCAGAATAACAGCAATAATATTTGTTTTCTTTTTCTAATGCCAGATTTTAACAGATGCTGCTTTACTAAAACGTCAGAAGAAAGAAATTGAGGAGCTTCGAGCTAAATTGCAGGTTACCTTTGATGATCTCATGTAGATATATATGTTCAACTATGTTTTCTCTGTGATGATTTTATAATTCCTTTTGTTTTGCACTTACCAGGGTTCTCATTCAGAGCATCTTGAAGAGGAGATTTTGAATCTACGAAACATACTACTGCAGGTTGAATGTTTGTTTATGCACTCGAATTCATGTTTTGGAAAATGCAGTATTCTGGAAGTTGCTGACATGTGGTACAGACTGAACTTGAGAGGGAGCGGATAGCATTGGAGTTGGAGGAGGAAAAGAAAGCTCAAGCTGAACGGGAGAGAAGGTTACAAGAGCAGGCTAAAAAAATTGAAAACCTAAGCACAATGGTTCTCTATTCAAGTAGAGATGATAATCGAGATAATAATAAAAAAGTAAGCATATACTTGGTGCATGCTGAGTAATTTCGTTTAGCAGATCAGTCTTAGTTTAGAGTTATCTTTGACTTGTACCTTATCGCCCATTTACATGCATTGTCTCTTTTTTTCCAGTACAATGTCATCTTAGGAAATGACAGAAGGTTGGTTTGAGATGGAGGCTATGGAAAATTGTTCAACCGTATAAGCCTGACACCTTCTCTGGATAGACAGTTCTTAAAAAACACACATGGGCAAAAACTGTCAAACTCACTTCACAAGTTGGAAGATGTCATAGTTGTTGAACTGGTGATTTCCCCAAGAAATAATTGTTTTCTTGTGAGTGACCCCATTGTAGGCAACTCAAGCATCAACTTATTGTGGAAAATGCTTCATACAAAATTTGTAGTAATAAATACCCTTAGGATACAAGCTGCTGCTGAAAATGGGTCTACTCATTTTAGGAGCTTCATGTTCTCCATCAATGCCCCACTTTATGGGACCTTAAAAAATGCAAGATGTTCTGCTGGCCGCATAGATCTGAACAAGGTCTTTGTTTTATGGTTTTCCCAGAATAAGAGGCGAGATACTTGGTGTCCAGGTGCTCTTTCTCGGGAGACTCTTGGAGAGGTACTTATCTTGATGAGTTCAATCTAACAAATCTGTGAACTGCCACTTTTGATTTGTAAGAAGATACATGTAAATCATCCAGAGTCTCTTGTCTCATGCACCTATGGTATATGTGTTATCTCAAAGGAATGTGGAGGAGAATCTATGCTGGATATGAACTAAATATTATTATACATCCCAACAACAATTTATAAAACTTTTTCTTCTGTGTCAAGCATTATTCAATAATTTCAATATAAAAGGATTCTGGGAATCCTAAGCAGCTTAGATAAATTCCAGTTGAATGCACTTGACTTGGAAGAATTCTTGTTTGCACCTGTAGGAAATTGATTCTTAAAGTAGATTATAAAGGAAAAGAGGTTGACATTAGTATGAGGTGATTGCTACTGAAAAAAGTAATGAGATGTCTGAACAGAGGAGCAGAAAATGTAAATCAAGATTACATACACGATCATATTAGTGCAAACTGGTCCAAGACCAAACTGATTTGTGTTATTCAAAGTTTGTAAAGTTGAATGAGGTCCTCAGTATGCAGTAACTGCTTATTATACCATAATAGCAGACACATACTAAAGGCAACATAGCTTTTAAGAGAAATGAAAATGGATGGACATGTGGACTTGTTAATTTACGTTTTGTAAGAAACTGTTGAATTTGTTGGTTATTTGGATGTACTCATCATGTTGGATATCTACTTGGTCACATTAGGCATCCTCCACCACTGACTTAAAAGCCTCTGCTGCAAAAACTTCAAGTTTTAAGCGCGATATGGGTCTTCTTCTTCCTTTTGAAGAGTTAGTCAATGAAATTGAAGCTGGCTTTGACGATTCATGCAAGATAGGGGAAGATGATGGCCATGAGGCACAGGAAGACTCTGATCTTCCGAATCCACAAGCTCTGTTGCATGTAACAAGTAGGAGGAAAGGATTAGGAAGAAGGAAAATTGTCATTGAGGTCTGTTGAATGTATTTGCCGCATTTCTCAGTTAGCTTTTTCCACATCTAAAGCTTGTTATTTGCAGGAGAACATCAATACTGATGAAATCCAAGTAGCATATGACGATTTGCTTGCAAAATTTGAAAGTCAAGTAAATTCTTCATTGCTGGTCTGATTTTCTTATCTATATAAGTGTCACAGTTGACTGATTTTGTCTTTTTGATCATGAAGAGAATCGCCAATGAAATACAGATTGATTGCTTGATGAGAAAGCTTGCTGAGGTTGATTCATGTTCTAAGATAACACAAATAGATAACAGTATGAATTTCGGAGAGTTGGAAGTGTCTCCTGTCAACCAACTTCAAGAGCAGGCATTATACAATTTCTGCTTTCCTCTCTCACATCTCTATCAAGATTATTCCTACTATACTCATACTTCATTTGTGCTCTGCATTGCAATAATATGTTTCAGATTAAGATTCTAGAGATGGATAAATCTTTGAGCCAACAAAATCATGATAGTGTTGTGGAGCCAGCCAAGCAACAAAATGTACCTGCAGCAAAGAATTTTGAAGAGGTATTATATAACTAACTCCTGTATGCAAATGGGTAGCAATATATTACTTACTCTTTTTGAACCTTGATGGCCATGTGAAGCCAAGTTCTCTATAATTAGAAATAATCCAGTGGATCTTTGCAACAGTTTATATGGCAACTTTAGGTTTGAATTTTTTTGCAGATATCTATGTGTGTATAGTCCTCACATATACTCAAACATAATGGTTCTGCTAGCATGTTCTTTTTGTCTATCTTGTACGTGATCTTTCTTACAAAGTATTAATAATAAATCACATCTTCATCTAATACGAAAATAACTGTTTAGACTAGTTAGTTGTCCTCATCTTGAATTTCCACATGGGGTAAAGCCTAGTTTCATCTAAAAAGGTTCATATTTTAAAAGCCAGTTGCAATCATCTTAGTTCACAAACCCCTGGTATCTAACCTGTCTCTATTTTCACCCTCATGTGTAGCCCTTTTTCTGGGTATATTTCTCGTGACTTTGTTCATTCTTTTTAAATTAATTTCATGTCTTACCCATTTTCTTAGCTTCATGAAGAACTTATCAAGGCAAAGAAGGAGGCAAGGGTTGCTTGTGAAAAACTTACTTCCCTAAACACCCTTGATAAAACTGATGTGGGTATCTTTTATCCTATTAACTACAGAGACATGCTTTTCCCTAATAGGTTTGTCTTCTGTCAAGATTTATTGACTAATACACTTATTAGTTTATACAGGATAATGAGATTGACTCAGTAGTGAAGCTATCAACTGAGGTTGAGGATATGGCCAAGGAAGTTCTGAATTTGAAAAGCTTTGTTGAGGGCATCATTTCTCTTGTGGATGATGTTTTTCAAAGTTTTTCTTTGATATCTGACTCTTTTCTTGTGAGTCTTGATCATGGGGCATTACCCTTCTCAAGTTCCAATATATACACACAATTTTATCCCATCATTCTTCGGTGGAAGTTGCTGAAGTTTATATTCTTCCTCACTATCATATTCTATAAGCCTTTAGTTATTTTTTTTTTAGGACTTCAAGTCTTTTCCAGGACATGCACTCCAGCAACATAATTTAATTGTCAGTAACTATGACAAGCTCCAAAGTTGCTGGGAGGAAAAAATTTGTGAACTTGAGAGTGAGAAGGTTTGTTGAATTCTACAGGGTGATGAATTAATGCTTGTTATTATGTGAACATGAATTTGCAGCTTGGTCATTTTGATATGTAGGTTCAATTACGAGGGCAGTCCAATGATTTCCAGAAACAGATACAAGACTTGAAGAATGATGCATGCAATTCTGAGAAAGGCTTGATTGTAGGTCTATATTTCAATTGCACAGTTTGAATACTTTCGTAGTGTTCATCATCCTAGATCTTGGTTATATTTTAGGCACTCAAGGAGCAGCAAGAGCTGGAAAAGATGGAACTCCTTACTCAACTACAGAATCTCCAGAAGGAGATTTCGTCCTTATCATCCACAACGTTGGCAAAGGAAAGGGAAACTTTGAGGAAAGATTTAGAAAAAACAAAGCAGAAGTTGAAAGAAACTGAGTTCAAGTTCAGGAATGTTGTTCAGGAGAAAACTAAACTTGAGGTTTGCAAAAATTTTTCAGTAAAGGTGGCTCTGTTCAACCTATTGTTTGGATTATATGGTGGCAGTCACCAGTTTTGCCAATGTTAGGGGGAGAAAGCATCCGCTGAGAGAGAGGTAAAATTATTGCATGGGCAGAAGGCTCTTCTTGAACGTGATATCAACAAACGTGAGTCATTTGCTGGTCGAAGGCGCGAGTCTTTCATAATAGATTCAAAGAAATCAAGGAGTCACACTGTTATCATTGACCAAACAATCCAGGTAAATATGATGATTCTCCTCCTTTCCATTTTCTTTGTGGATTAAATAATTATTGAAATTCAGACAAGAGGATATTGCAAAAGATACAAATCTGAAGCCTGGAATAGCTTGAAATAAAACAATAATAAAAGCACTTGTTTGGTCAATGGTTGTGGTTATGGTCTTTACAAGCTCTTTGTGCTGAGCAGGTGTATCAAAACAAAAATAATTTCCAAAGACATTTTTAAGAAGTTTTGAATTGTTTCATTTTCTAAGAAGATTGTAGTTTTAATCTCAGCTATGAACATGCATTGCAGTTTTGATACTCATTTTACTTTCTGTCTCCGGTATTCTAAAGGAAGAATACAGAAAACTGGAAGTTCTTGCATTTGAGATGGAGTCAACTATTGCTTCCTTGGAAGAGGAATTAGCTGCTGCAAAGCATGAGAACGAAGGTCTCATATTAAAAAGTGGAAGTCTGGCCTCAGAACAGGAAGAACAATCTGAAAAGATTAACTTATTAAACTTGGAACTCAGTAAGCTGCATGAAGAAATACATGTGCTTGTAAGATTTTGTATCGGTCTTTACCTTCATGGTTCTCAAATCTTTTGTTGTTGAAGTTGATCTAATTTTGTGATATAATTACTCAATTTATCGTCTCTGCCCAGAATCTGGAACTTGAAAAATCTAAATCTTATCAGCAGCAGATGGAAGCCTCCATTTGTAAGTTGGCAGAAGAGAAGGAAGAGTTAGCACTGGTAGGTAACTTTTAAGTCTAATGAAGTAAATACAGCAATTTATCTTTTCACCCAACGTAATTTGCTTTATCATGCCGTTAATGAACTTTGCAGCAATTCAGTGAGTCATTATTAGAAATGGAGGAGGAGAAGGCAATATGGTTCAGCAAAGAAAAAGAATCTGTCAGAGTCATAGATGAAAAGGCTAAGTTGTACGACGTGGAGATTGCATCATTATCAAAAGAAATTGAAAAGGTAACTAACATATTTATTGCTCAAAAAGTCCATTTCTTTTCCATCGTCCTTCTAGTGTCATAATCTTCATGAAAGATGCATTTTTCATGAAGATGCAGGTCATAATTTGTAGAACAAAGATATTCTGCTGCACAATAGAATGTCCTAATTGTTCATTGAGTAATTACAGAAAACTGATAAGAAAAGAAGATCAGATCTCTGCCGTAGGCAATTTAGCTGTTCTCAGGCATATCAATGTTTATATGCATGAGAAACACTGCAAATTCAATTTTAATTGCACGCACTTCTGAATGTAAGGTGAGGAAGGAGCTTCAGTCCTGCAGAGAAAATTGCAAGGCCCTTGGAGAAAAACTGCGGTGCTCTGAGGAAGATGTGGAACGGGAGAAAATATGCAGGTTTGTCTGACAGTTTTTTATTATTTGAGTTACATTACGTTTTTATGAGCTCAGTCACCTTACATTTTAGGATGCAGAACCAAAAAATTTTGGCTTGTGGATATGATGAATAAGGGTAAGCTGAACTTATAAACGATACAATTCAAAACTATCAGATGATCGTTTTGGGCTTTTCTGATTTATCGTCTTCTTCTGTTCTTAACTTAGGGAAATCTTTGTATAGGACAATTTCATTAGATGTAAACCCTAACTTTAAGTTCCTCTCGGCCGCAGCTTAGAAAAGATTGTGGAGATTGAAGGGCTGAAGAACGATCTGAGGTTAGCCGTCTATGAGAATGATCAAGCTCAAGAAGTATGTTCTATCGCGATTTATGGATGTTTTTATATTTATATGAACTAAGATGGTTCCTTATTTTACGCAATACTCCTAATTTTGTTAACATTTATGCCTTTGCACTCTAAGAAGTTGAAGTCTAGCGCTGAGGTTTTTTCTATGGAGAATCATAATGCTCGTGAGAGAGTGGATGCTCTTCAGAAGGAGTTGGCATTACTCGCAAAAGAAAAGGAAGATTTACTGATTCAACTTAGGGAGACGGAAACAGGGTTGGACCAGAAAACTGATGTCCAGGTTGAGGTTGTCAAAGAAAGGAGAGATTCGGTTTTTAAATTGACGAGGGCTTCCAAGCTTTATTTCTACTGCTTGAAATGAAATTCTACAAGTTAGAAAATCGCGTAGCACTTTTTAACAGATATGATATGTTTCCTTGACAGAATCTCAACAACCAACTAGTTGAAATGAATCGTGATCGGGATGGATTGAGAAAGCATTGTAAGGAGCTTCAAAGTAAGATTTTTGAGCTGGAGTCCTCCAAAAAAAGTTATGATGATAAGGTAAGTTCGACAAAAACCAAAAATAATTAGCACCTGGGGTCCCCCTGCAATAATCTAGTTAGTGGTGAAATGCATTCTGTCTGATTTTCTGTCTCTCTATTGGCAAGTTGATGGAGGCAGGTGACCGGGCACGGAAACTTGCTGAAAGTATTTCAGGCATGGAAGTCAGTATGCAAAATGTAAGTTCAGTGTATTGCCTACCTAGAATTTCTATTGGTGATGGGGTTTCATACTTACGTAGCAAGCTAGTTTGTGTGAATAAAATAGAGGTTCTATGACCCGTTTCCAATAGGATTAACAGCGTTGGTGTATCATGTGGATTCCACAATGACACATGAAAAGAAAAGCTTACAGTAACACGATGCATGATTCAGTACCTTCATCCACCATATATCTTGTATCATTGGATTTTTTGGTTTTTTGGCCGAACTGTACTTTTAGATTTCAACTTGTGACTTGGCCATGAAATTACATATTCAAATCATGCAATGAAGTTCTGTGAGGACAAAATCTCAGGGTATTTGTTTTCTGCTCAATTCACTGCCTTATCCTAAAAATTCTTCAGCGTGGGAAGGAACCTCTATTTGATGGTTCTCATGGGCAGGAAAAAGTCAACATCAGCAAGGACAGAGCGAGACTGAGGATGAGACTCCGGTGGACGCAGGCAAAGTTGGACGCCTTCCGAGGTAGATACATTGAAGCATCGAATGAACGAGTGCTGATGGACAGGAAGTACGAGGAGGCCTCTGCAAATCTTAAAGGTCGCCTGGCACAGTACGGAAGCGAGATCCTCAACCTCAAGAAGCAACTAGCAGCTGCCAAGGGGCTAAGATTATAGGCGAACTCATTACCTGATTTGGTAGACCTGTGTTAGGCTTACTCAAACGTAAAATAACCAAAATGTACACAGTGATTGACGCCATCTGGGTCTATTAATGTTCTACCAGGTGCTAATTGGTACTGCATAAGTTACATGTTATTTTAATGAAATTACTTGAACATGTTGATTTAATTGTAATTAGAGTAATTAATTGTAATTAGAGTAATTAAATGTGATTTAAGTGAGAGTGAGTAATTTTGCTGGTTCCCTTCTGTCAGGGCCAAGGTTTGTCATCCATGCAGCTCCTGCTCCGCCTCCCTCTTCCCAACCAGATCATGCCATGCACTCACACCCACCAAACAAATGGCCCAGGGCTCGAAGCCGTCCTCTCGGCCTGTGCCACTAGCCAGACCTCAAGTCCCATCGACTGCTCTGTGATTGCTGTCCCAGAACTTTTGAGTCACGACTGTTGAGGTTCTTCACATCAACGTTGGTGAAGAATGTAGGAGGAGGAAAATGGGGGTGACACTATGATGAATCGAGAATGAGGATGGTAGCGATGATGATTGATGAACATTTGGACAACGAGGAAGATGTGCGGCCGTTAGATTAGAACTGGGTAGATTTGATTTCAATTACCGGTTTTTACGGGTTCAATAAAATCCTTGAAAACCGGCTGGCCGGTTCATGTAGGTCCAATTATTTAATGCGCTTGTGGAATTTATTATAACCAGACCGGGCTGGTGGTGGATTCTCGATCCGACCGGTCGGCCCGATCCCTTTTTCAAAACTAACTGGGACCTTCGAGAGGGCGCCCTCAAGCGCTTTAGACTTTAGAGACAGACCCTACCAGAGCATTCTTCTCACTTGGTCTTCATTTACCTCTGTTTTCTCCGTCTCTTCCTGGCGAAGAAACCTAGACGGGAATCTATGTTGAGCGCTAGCTTTCCTACATGATCTTCGGTTCGAGCTCAGGCGCTGCTCTCTCTGTCACACAATGGCCCAGGCTGTTGAGGTTGTGAGCACGGAGTCAGCAGGACTCCTTTGACCAGAGGAACTTCTTCGCTGTCATCGACAATTTCTTTTTAAGTTCCCTTTCCCGAAGAACGAGCCAAAAATCGGAGGAAATCACTCCGAGAAAGAAAATGAAGCTGTGAGTGAGAAACCTAATGTTGTGAGGTTCCATTAAAAACCTCTTGAGGCTCCCCTTCCGTTGAAGCCCGAGGCGGAAGAAGAGTCCGGAAAGACCTCAAATCCTCTTGTTCTGTGGCAGGTGCATCATACTTTTATAGGCTCTTTCACGGTTTTGAATTCATTTCGTTCTTAGTAGGTATATCTAGAGAACTGTCGTTTAGGTCTGTGTACATCTGCTGCGATTTTCTGTGCTTCTTTCATGCGGTGCCACTGCCATTTCATTTTCTAGTTGCTCCTGTTTTTTCTGTGTTGTTTCATGTTAGTTGTTCTTCTTGGGATTGTGTTTGATTCACTATGCTTGGTTAGGGTTTTTTTTTAAAAATATTCTAGTCATGGCTGTGGAGATTATATGATGCTACTTCTTGACTATCTAGGTTTTGACTTGAACATCGATCGTGTAAAACTTTACTGAAGCCGAAATATTGAAATCAGAATAATTACAGAATCTTGTGACTGTTAATGATGGAGTCTTCAGCCTCTTTGCACTAGGATTTGATGCTTTAATGCACCTTAGGGACGTATGCTGGTGATCTAATGGTCTTCCTGAGCCACAAGCGAGGAGATAGTGACATTATTGTAAACCAGCTTATTTTAATGTTTGAAAGTTTCTTTGAGATAGAAGATAGAATAGTGAAGAAAGTTATAAGCTCACAATGCTTAAACTAAGGGAGAATACTGTTTGTAACGGACGTTTCACTTTGTCTACGATGTGCAAAGAAGATTGGTACAAGATAGTAAAATTGATAGTTTATGTGATCTTATATAGTTGAGGACAAGATGCATATTCATTTTTTGGTGAATGAAAGCCTGAAGAAAAGAATTAACACTGAGATTTTCCTATAAATAAAATAATTGACAGTGAGATGTCCTGTAAGAAGCTCTTGTTCTACTTTTGTTTAAACTTGAATTCAAGGTGATACAGACACAAGTTTATTGGCAAATAACTAGTAAAAAATGGTAGGCCAAGAAAAAAAAACTAGACAAAAATTATGCATACTTTTGATATGAAGCAGTTGGAATTGTTGTCAAAATTAGATATGGATATGGCGTTTGTATGGTAAGTTTCTTCTTTTTGGGGTTAAAGTTAGAATAGTGCTCATAATTCCTTGCGAGGATGATAATGTCTTCAAGCACTTTCTATGTTGAATACTTAGAAATGGAAAAGCTGGAAAGGAACACATTAACAATAAAGATTCTATCAATTCTCCATATTAAAATAATGCTTCCAGCAGGTTGATATCATAGATTGTTAGGGGTATGCTAGAAATTTTCAGAACGAGGAAGGATCTGTGGGAGTGTTCCTTGGTTGGACTTTCATCAACTCTCCCATTCATTTCTCTGCAAGCAAATCGAGGGTTTTATCAATGCTACATATATTTTTATACTTATAATCTAATCATGGATTACGGTTAATCCTTCTTAAATTACCTTTGCACAATTCTACTTGGTGAGCATAAATTTTTTATTATGGAAACTAGAGAACGGAATGATTGTGTTTCCTGATTTGCGGGAAAGTGCAATGATTCTTTTTCCCACTCGTGCTTTATTTTGTTTCATCTTGCACCTTACATTGAATATCTAGTAAATTCTGCTCTAGCACCCTAAAAGAATAGGTGCTGCACAATCTTCAAATTCATCTACCTAAAACCTTGGATGAATGTAGATACATCCTCATGAATCTGTGATGGAGGTTGAAATAAAATGTTAGGTTAAGTTATACCCTACTCGAGCTTTTCTGAGTAGCAACTACTGTAAATTTGTGCAATTGGAATTTTTCCTGTGACACTTTCTCCATCCAATAAAGTCCCCATATCAAATATTGGATCTGGTGATATTAAGTTCTTGGTAGTCCCTTATTTGTGGGAGGTAAGATGTCTTGAGCTCACTGTGGTGATGATACGTTGATAGCATGATGTGTTAAATTCGTTATTTGAGGAACACTGTGGTCGCTTTCAGGTTGATTATCCTAATGTTCGATTGTATTTCATGGGAGGTACGATGTCTTGATCTCACTGTGGTGATGATACGTTGATAGCATGATGTGTTAAATTCATTATTTGAACACTGTGGTCGCTTTCAGGTTGATTATCCTAATGTTCGATTGTATTTCATGGGAGGTACGATGTCTTGATCTCACTGTGGTGATGATACATTGATAGCATGATGTGTTAAATTCATTATTGAACACTGTGGCTGCTGTCAGGTTGATTATCCTAATGTTCGATTGCATCTCTTCCATTTTCATTTTATATTTAGATGTGGCATAAGCTGGTGCTTCAATCTGTACATTAGGTTTGTATGTAGGTGATGTAGCTGTGTATGTCAATGCTAGAGAACAGAAAACAGTGAATGAAAGATGGTATATACGTTGCGTTGGATGTACAGTCACTGGGCTCGAGCAGAGGATTCATACAATTTTATGTTTTAATGGTGAAAAAAAAATATTGACTTGGTAATTCAGGCTTACGCACTTGGAGGTTTTCTTTTACTGAGGTGGGTATGGGGAAGATGGAAGGGGAGGGAAGGCTGGTAAGGAGGATAATGACGGGGCTTCCACGACAGTCATTCTCCTGATGGCTCCGGCTTCTACTAAATGTGCATCCTTTCTTCTTGGTTGTACTCTCTTTTGTTTTATTTCGGTTGATGGCTGTAAGTTCGATAGTTAGGTTATGTGGTGTTTTGTCGTGTCCAATATCTTTGTCCATCCGCATCTTCAAAATCAATGGTGTAGGATTACGTCCTCTAAATATTGTCTTCTCTAAGAGGCCCAGTGGCCCTATTCGTAGCCCTATAGCCGGTCATACCTTCGGCCAGGTAGAGGCAAAAGACGGCCCCTTATAGACTACAGGACTCATCTCTGCCTTTTGGTGCCTAATTGGATGGCCCAGTTTCTGCCCAGCGCAGTGAGCCTCCTATGTCACGGTTAAGACCCAGTGGGTTAATATGTACAAAGAGCCTAGCAGAAACAATGGGGCTCTCGACGATTGGTACTTTACGGTTCGATAAATCTATGTAAGCTTTGATACTGTCCTAGTGTAGGTCCAGGGTTACTTATCACAGTCTAATGAAGGCCCGGTGGGCTCATCTGGGCCTAACTGGGGGACTGGCCCAGTGGGCTACATGATGATCTAAAGAGGGCCCAGTAAGCCACATCCCGGCCCAATGTAAAGCTTAAGGCATCACATGCCCAGTATGGGCCGGCATCGCTGGGCCTCATTCGGACCCAAAATGTGGCTGTCTCATCACAGAGGCCACGTAGCCCAAGGCCCAATCGGTCTTGTCTAGGCCCAAAAATGACGAACAGTGGGGCTCATGCTCACGGGCCCAATAAGGGACACTTGGGCCTACTCTTAGCCCAATAAAGGAAATTTGGGCCTCCGGTCCATCAAAGGAGTAATTGGAACTACCTTACAAGGCCCATTGGGCCCTATAAGTCCAACATTGGCCCAATAGCCCATGGTCTATCTCCACTCAGTGGGTTTAATCTTGGCCCAAAAGATCCAGAGGCCTCATACAGTCTCAATGGCCTAAAATCAACCAAATTGGTTTAGGCCTCACCTCATCACAAGGAAGTGTCCTCCTATCGGCCCAAAGGCCCATATAGCCATATCACCAGCACATTGTAGGGCCCAGTGGTCTCACTATCAGCCCAATAAAAAGATCGGGTGGGCCAGGCGTCAACCTAAATTGTTTGGGCTTATGTCAGCACAATATAGGGCCCATTGGGCCTTTGGTTGGCCACATCGGCTAACAACTACCATTGGATCTTTTCTTTACCCAATGGAGGCCCACTGCCTGCCCGCACCGTAATAGTCCTAGTGAAACAGACTCGTTCCAATATTTTCTATGCAGGCTGGCCCATTCAGGGCTGAGAATATCTAGATGGACCCGTCCCAAACCCATAAATTACTCAAGCCTACGTGGCCTAATGATGAATTGCCCTCCAAGCTCAGCCGCGTTGAAAATTTGAACGTGCCTATACAACACTTTGGTTTCTACGCATTTTAACTTCATATACTACACTGCTTACACTCATAAGAAAACAAAACATTATGAAAAACTAGAAAGTAAAAATCCCACTCCCAGTTTCCACCATCAAAATTGCTATATGTAGGATATACAACCGCAGATTGCATGATTTCAACGACGAAGTGGAAGTAAATCATTATGGAGCTCAACAGTCTTATTCAGCAAATGAATGGGCGCTATAATATCAAATCTATAAAATAATCTACATATAACCTGCTCATGAAAAGAAAGAAAGAAAGAAAGAAAGAAAGAACCACAATGGCGCATCATCCACTTTACCTTGATGACGATCACAACTACTTACACCAGCATAGGCTATACTCCGTTTCAAGATTGGAAGTTATTCAGAGGGCTCATTCAGACCCCTTCGCTGTACAAAGTCCAAGAACTTAATAAAAGCTGGTTTAGCTAGAACTCCTTGAATAAATGACCGTTAACATTTAATGTTTAGAAATCCAATATGCTGATATACTTCTACTCGGTAGAAATGAGAGCAAGGGCAATTTAAGAAGGATTAAGAGTAAAATATAATCATATGAGAAGTATAAAGATATGTGTAGTATTGATAAAACCCTCGATCATTGCTTCCGGAGAAATGAATACCCAGGAATGCTCCCCCAAATACTCTCTTGTTCTGAAAATTTCTAACATCAACCTGTTAGGAAGGAATAACAGTAATCTATGATTAGATGAGAAGTATAAAGATATATGTAGAATAGATAAAACCATCAATTGTTCCTTCCAGAGAAATAGGAGAGTTGATGAAAGTCAAAGCTATGAATGCTCCCCCACAAACTTGTTCTGAAAATTTCTAATATACCCCCAACAATCTATGATATCAACCTGCTGCATGCATCACTTTAAAATGGGAAACTGATAGTGCCTCCGTTTTTAATGTGTTCATTTCCAACTTTTCCATTTGTAAGTATTCAACATAGAAAGTGCACAAAGACATTATCATCCTTTTTTTTGCCGAAATTATGAGCACTATTCTAACTGGAAAAAAAAAACTCAACCCATCAATTGGAAGGTATTGTCGAAATTTAATCCACATAAATAAATGCAATAAATTATTGCCAGAGGATTAACTATGCATACAGATGCCATATCCATAACATATTCTGACAACATTTCCGACCGGTTCTTATCAAAGTATGTATGATCTTTGTCTAGTTTTTTGTTTTTTGAGACCAACTATTTTTGTCTAGTTATTTGCCAATAAACTTGTCACCGTATCACCTTCAATTCAAGTTTATTTATAAAAAAAAAAAACACCTCATAGGGTTATTTCTTTTCTTCATGCTTCCATTCACCAAAAACTGAATATGGCATCTGGTTTTCAACTTTATAAAATCACATAAACTATCACTGTTACCATCGTGTACCATTCTTCTTTGCACATCATAGAAAAAGCGAAATCTATTACAGGCAGTATTCTCCTATCAGTTGAAGCATTGTGAGTTTATACCTTCCCTCACAGTTGTCTTCTATCTCAAAATATTTTTCAAACATCAAAACAAGCTGGATTTTCAATAATATCACTATTTCCTTGCTAGTGACTTGGGAACACCATTAGATCTCCAGCATACATCCCTACGCTAAGGTGCATTAAAGCTGCAAACCCTAGTGAACAGGAGCTAAAGGCTCCATTACCAACAGTTACAAGATTCCATGTAATTATACTTGTTTTAGCATTTCAGCTACGGTAAAGTTTTACATGATCTATGTTAACTTCAAAATCTAGATAGGCCAGCAGTATCATCATATCTTTTCCACAGCCACGACTAAACTGTAGCATTAAAAAAAAACCCTACCAGAGCATAGTGAACCAACCACAATCACACGAAGAAAAACTACCATGAATCAACCAGAGGAAACAGGAGCAACTCGCAAATGAAATCGCAGTAACACCGTATAAAAGAAGCTCAGAGAATCGCAGCAGATACGCATAAACCTAGACGACGATTCTCTAGAGAGAACTACTTAGAACAAAGTGAATTCAAAACCGTGAAAGAGCGTATAAAAGTGTATGTACCAGCCACAGGACAAGACGATTAAAGATCTTTCCGGACTCTTCTTCCGCCTCGACCTTCAACGGCAAGGGAGCCTCTAGAAGTTTGTAAGGCAACCTGACAAGTTTCTCACTCACAGCTTCATTTTATTCAGGTCTAGGAGTGATTTCCTCCGATTTTGGCTCGTTCTTCAGGAAAGGGAACTAGAAGAAGTTCCCGATGACAGAGATGGAGTCCCTCTAATCGGACGAATCCTCCTTGCTCGCAACCACAGCGGCCTCGGCCATTATGTGGCAGAGAGAACGGCTGCCTGAGCCCGAGATTGAAGATCAGGTAGGGGAACTAGCGCTCAACTTAGGTTCAGGTCTATGATTCTTCGCCGGTGAGAGACGAAGAGAAGAGAGGGAAATGAGGAAGAAGTCAAAAGAATGCTCTGGCCGAACTCGAATTTCGGCGATCTTCGAGGGCTCTCGCAAGAAGCGCGTCTCTAGTTTGAAAGGGGGACCAGGCCGGACGATCGGACCGGAAATCCAATACCATCCCGGTCTGGTATAATAAACTCGAAATGAACATTAAATATGGTTGTACCTCTATGAACCAGCCGGTTTTCAAAGCTTTATTGAACTCACAAAAACCGGTAATTGAACCGGTTGAAGGGAAAAGTGGAAGAGAGAGGGGGCGGGGAGCAGAACCATAATGAAATTCGAATCTACTAAGTACCTTATCAGAGGAGGCAATTTCACGGGAATTCTCTTACCACTGGCAAAGCAATGTAAGCTTCAACGGTGGTAAATGGTGGCGAAAAACGAACGTCAATAGCCTTTTCAACAGTTTGATCTGATTCCAAAGTGGTAAAATGGTGGCGAAAGACAAGCGTGACTTAGGTTTAGGTCTAAGGGTTCTTCACCGGGGAGAAGACAGAGAAAACAGAGGGGAAATGAAGACGAAGTGAAATGAACGCTCTAGTCGAACTATCGAGAGCTCATACTGATATAAAGAAGGAATCAGATTCTGTTTCCAGCTCAATTCACTGCCATATCCTAAGAACTCTTCAGCATGGGAAGAACCTCTATCTGATGGTTCTGAGGATGAGACTCCGGTGGACGCAGGCAAACTTGGACGCCTTCCGAGACAGATAAGTTGAAGCATCAAAACGAACTGAGTGCAGATGGACAGGAAATGCGAGGAGCCCTCTGCAAATCTTAAAGGTCGCCTGGGAGAGAGTACAAAAGCGAGATCCTCAACCTCGGGAAGCAACTAGGCTGCTGCTAAGGGGTTAAGATCGGAGGCGAACTCATTACCTTATTTGAATTTTTTTGTAGCTAAAATCGAATAGCATGGTCAAGATCCATTGGTACCCCTTTGTTTTTTCAACTGAACGAGGAGAGCGATCAAGAGAAATAATCCAAGTGATAATGGCTTTGAAAATTGACAAACCAAAATATTTGTAAGAAAAAGTGGTGATGGAAGTTGTTCCCATCTTCTTCCATCGATGCCGCCGGCCACATTCGATAGAAAGTGCTAACAGAAATAACAATCTTACACACGTACACCGCACCTCAAGATGAACACGCACCAATTCATACGCACAACGGCAGTAGATTTTATACCCTGACTCCATAACCGGGCTGGTTCCTTTTTACTATATTTGTTTCCCGCAGATTTGCCTTCTTACCATCCAAGTAAAAAAAGCCAGGTACCGTAGTCAAGAACTGATCCAGATTCCTCAACCATATCCAAGCCTATGATCTGCTCTGAGTGAAGACGTCATTGAGATTTTCCTCCTTGCTCTCCTCCATGAATTTGAACATAACCTAGCCCTTACCCAGAGTACGGAGAGATAACTACTGACGGGATGATGGAATTCATCTGTCAGCTCAGCACGAATACTTAATTCACTCCCACTAGAATATGCTTGTCATCCTGTTTTATGAAATTACAGCTCCTGAGGATCATCGTTTTAAGTAGATGAATTGCCCTCTGGGCCCTGAGACTCTTGAAGAATCTTTTTCCATTCTTTAATTATTATGGAAAGATAGAAAAAAAAATGACCAAAATTTTGGGTATTCACTTAATCTTGTTAGGTATAGGTGCTTTTCTTCTAGTATTCAAGGCTCTTTATTTTGGAGGCGTATATGATACCTGGGCTCCTGGAGGGGGAGATGTACGAAAAATTACCAACTTGACCCTTAGCCCAAGTGTTATATTTGGTTATTTACTAAAATCGCCCTTTGGAGGAGAAGGATGGATTGTTAGTGTGGATGATTTGGAAGATATAATTGGGGGGCATGTATTATATATATATACACACACACACATGAAGGAAGGGCAATTCATCTACTAAAACGATGATCTCAGGAGCTGTAATTTCATAAAACAGGATGACAAGCATATTTATATATATATATAAGCAAAGCCAGGTCATAATAATTCCCATCTGTGTTTGAACCATAACTTCCAGTGGCCTTCAACCAGAATGTTGGCACTGAGCTCACCACTGTTTTCATCCAATGGATGGCTCTTTGATGACTCCATGAGCCATCAGCAGCAACACTTCTCCAGTGTTACTGAAGGACTAATGTCTCTACCCTGGCAGTCCATCTCCGATTTGATTTCTCTCAATGATCCTGCGATTCGGTGTAGCAACTCAATTGCTTCGATCTTGTGAACCCCTCCCCCACGGTCATCAGCACGGACCCTGTCATGGCCAAGAAGCTCAATCACAATGCCAGTGAACAAGACCGGTTGTAGGAAGATCAACGACCTTTATTCCTCCCTCCGGTCATTGCTTCCCTCGTCTGATCAAGCAGCGGCATATAAACATAACTTTGCTGCCCATGATACTATTTTCTGTCTTTTTTCATGTACAAGTCAATAAATTCACCAGGCCACAGAATCGATATATGCAAATTGCCATAGAGTTCCAAAAAGATAGTTAGGTGAACCCATTTTTCAAATTCAACTGCTGCGGAGAATCAGTTCGAGTGGGATTCATTTTCTTTACCACCCGGGTTCGGTGTGTCTTGCATACTTTGTGCATTTTGTGTAGTTATTACTTTCTGTCTTATAGACTATTTAGTGGACTAATACAGTTGTCGGATGCAATTACTGCTTAGAAGCTCAAAGACAAGGGATCATCTCTTCTTTACGTGTCCAAGAGACGAGGGACTAATACAGATGTATTACATCTTGTCGGTATACACCGAATTGTTGGAGATTGGGTGAAGGAGGCTCGTTGGCTGCTTGTTCAGCGGGGACGCAGCTTGGATGAGTTGATTTGCAAGCTGTTATTGATTCAATGTATTTGTGAAGTGTGGCTTGAGCGCAATTGTCACGTTTTTTGTAGACAACAGCTTAGTACTGATAGCATAGCAAGCAAGATAGTTGACACTGTTAGACTGAGATTAATAGCTTGGCCGAAGCTCCAACAAAAGCTAAGTTTGTCTAAGCTTGCAGGGGCCTTGGGACTTTGCGTTTAGTCAGTTTTGGTACTGGGTTTTGAAGGTTAAATAATATTCATTTACCTTTCCAAAAAAAAAAAAAATCGCGAAACCTGAGAATCCCTGCGCAAAAGATGTTAAATGTGCCAAGCTAGCTTGTAACTAAACTGGAACAGGACCGTCTAAATCCAGAATTGGTCCAAACTGCTTCCAACCCCAATCTGTAATTGTTCTTATGGGTTTGTGTGATTCTAGATTGGTTCATAAATATGGATCCCGTTGAATTGTAACCGATCCGGACTGTTACTCTATTGAACCGGTCTGGAACCATTTAGAAACCGAGCTGAGCTGCAAAAAATCTTACAAAATCAATGGTTAGATTTTATCATGTCAATTTAAAATTTTAAAAAAATATTTATTTATAATAATTTTTTAAAAATTAAAAAATAGACTGCTCACAGACTAAACCGGCCCGTTTATAAACAGTTTTCAAATCGGTTCATATTCGCCTGAATTATGAACTGTAATGGGACCAGGCCGTTAAGTAAATGGGTCAGACCGTAACTAGGTCAGATAGTTTCAAACTCGTTTTGAACCAGCCCATATCGTACTTTTAATAACACTACCTGCCACTGTGACCTGCATTGAAGTAAATCCCAGAACTTCAACAGCAGGTTCAGAAACTCGCCAAGGAGAAGGAAGAGCTCCTCATGCGAATGCCTTCCAAGAACGAGGCGCAAGAGGACAGTCAATCCATCCCCCGAGGAGGAGGAGGTGGAGGAATCAGCGGACAGCCGCTGAGAATCAATGGTTCACCAGAAGGTGTTGCTGAGAGATCCGTGACTGCAAGTCGGCTGAGTCAAAGAGAAATTGCAGTTCAGATATCCACACAGAAAGAAACTGAGAGTCCATTGCCTGAGATATTGCTTAATCTGGAGATGGACGGATTTTCTCTCATCAGTGCCTCCACTTTTGAGTCCTTTGGTGACAGCAGGGTCTTCTACAATCTGCATGTTCAGGCACTTTCAGTTCTCTCCATTTCAAGTTTTTGTCCGATCGATCATCATCGAGTGTCTTTCTTTCCCTTGAAGCGAGATTTCTACACACCCCAAATCTCATCGATCTGTGCCTCAAAAAAAGGCTAACTACATTAATGTAGTCACAAACTGATGGTCCTAATGTCTGTCCGCCGTGAGGTTGTTTTTCAGGCTGAAAGGCTTAATGATTCATTGGACTGTGATAGCTTGAGGAAGAAGATCTCATCTCTGTGCCGGAAGAATAACAATTTCTTTCCAAGTAGAATGGAGCCAGAAAGGAAGCTCTTACGCCCATTTTGTATCCTAAGTGCTAACCAGTGCTTAATTAATAGTAGAACTGAGTGATCGACGCAGTCGGAACCAATCTGAATCAAAAGGGTCAAAACCTCCTGAAGTGTTGATGGGGCTTTATTCCTCTAACGACAGGGCTAGTAAATGGTTATGGGTTCAAGACAAGAAGAACAGGACTCACAATAGGAAGTTCAAGAAGGATGAAAAAAATTTATTAAAAAAAAAAAACAGATCCACCAATTCTACTCAGCCAGTTAGCTTTGACTGTGATCCGAGCGAATGGCAAACTATGTACTATTGAAACCACAAACGTCGAAGTATTTGTGTAAACGATAGTTATACAATCGGGCAAAAGCACATGTACAGTGGACAATGTACTACTTACTATATATGCAGATAGCTATCCAAACCCGCGAACCCCTGGTTCATCTGATATGGTCATCGACCAACTGTTGTACTAGCTGCAACCAAAAGAAGAAATATGACCACGTTGATGCTCCAAGGGAGTTCGGTCATGCACATGTTGTAATCTGCACCAAGATTACCATGTGATAACACTGCGAAGGAGCTCGAATTAGGGACTAAGCTTTAAGAGAATGAATAAAATAGAGTCAAATAAGAATGCATGTACTTGGTAAAATGGATAGCCATGAGAGCCGATAGGCATTGGGCAATATAGGGCTCACGAGGAGAACAAGATTAGCGGGTCGGAGGGTGATCGCAGCGGCATCCAAGCACGCATGCCGTTCCAGTCAGTGCCATTACGCATGACGCGGGGGACACACTTTTTTTTTTCTTTTTTGGTTATTCAATAATCATGATTTGACAAGATTTTCATTCAAATAAAATCACCCATTAACCTCTCCCAACATACATTTTATTATTGAGTTGTGCATTTCAAATCTAAGATTCTATGGGTAAGAAGTATGAAATCAATTCATACGTACAATCCAGCGGCGGCGGCGGCGGCACAATTTTTTTTTGGTAGCGCCGAAACGTTTTGGAAAGCAGTCCAGTGGGTCCATTTACTCATGCGCCGGAATTGTCGTCCTCGATAAAGACAAAGCTTTCCCGCGTCATTCCACAGAGTTCTGACGACAGTTCATAATTGAGAGGATGATACAACCTACGCATTGGGGCAACTGTCAGATGCACGCGCCTTTGCCCGGAGCGTAGACAATCCATTCCCGGGTCGCCGGCCCGTTTTGGATTGGAGATCGGGTCAAATTTAACCTGTCCAGGGACATATTTTAAGAGTCCAAGTAATCCGGGTTTTGATTGGAGATTGATCCATCCATGGACTCCACTATTATTCAACAAGTTGATACATTGAATCGGGCATTCATGATCATTACAGTAAAGAAACGAGAATCACCTTCTCTTCACTTTTAGTTTTCTCGAAGCTCCACGCGGCGTCTGCGCGTGGCCTTTCCTTTTTTGATTAAAAAACATGGGTCAAGAATCAGAGTAACCCGCCACGTCAGCCTTTCCTATATAGGACTAGGAAGAGTGCAATCGATAGCTTAAGGGAAGGAAGTTGTCTGAGCCACTCGTGAACCTGTAATCCCTCCCAAGTCACACCGACACTCTCTGTACATTGTCGCTGTGATTTCACTCGGGGGGGAGCTCCAATGGCGGGCAAGGAGAAGCAGGAGTTTTTCATGGACGGCGATGACGACGGGACGGAGGCCGAGAGCCAACTGGAGGACCTTGAAGAGAGCAGGACAGATGACGAGAACAGCACCCGCGATGATGAAGAGGGTGACGAGAATGCCAGCGACGAACATGGTCCCGGCTCCTTCAACTCTCGCCAGTGGCCCCAGAGTTACAGGTGATCAAATTTCCTGCATACTCTCACTCATACATGGCTTGGCTCTGATAATCTGATGAATTACATGCTGCTCGCTAACTTATTTGATCAAACTGCTGTACGTACCCCTGTGGTGTGAAATCCGATGTTATTGTTGATTTGGTTCACGAGGAGATATAGGACCGTTCTTTCTTTTGTTAGAGAAACGTCACAGTTTTGTTCTCGTTCACGTGATGAGAGACTATATTTTTTAGATAGAAGTAGCAACCTAGAAGGACTTTTGCTGAATGGTGCAGTTGTCATTGCTTCCGGCCTTAAAAGTAGCCATTTTTTTGTACAGTGAAAGTAGAGTGGAGAGGACAAGTTTGGTTGCTCTCCGTCCTTTCTTGTTGGCGTATCACAGAATACTCCGGATACCATTCAAAGTTGTGAACTGCTGGAGCATTAGTGCAGTACAGTTATCAGGAGCGATTATGGGGAATTCTTTTCGGTGACGCTAAGATTTAGATACTTGCTTCTGACCAAGATGTAAACCCCAAGTGTTACCATGATAACCTTTTCCTCCAAAGTCTAAATGGCAGTGAAACTGTTCGTACAAGATTTACTTTTGGTGAATGTAAGCAAGGGGATAACGCACCGATTAGAAAAATGTCCTGTGAGAAAAAAAAACTTTATTTCTTACAAATGAATGAAGTGTTAAGTTTCATTTGTGGACTACATGTCTGAGCTAATCAACATATACTAAGGTTCTGAACTTTCCCATGTCATTTATCTGGCAGAGAGTCCATAGATCCCTACACCATCTCCGTGTCACCTGGCTTTGGAACCCTTGGACGTTCATCCAGTCTGAGATATTCAGTCCTTCACAGTAGTTTCTCCAAGAGTCACCTAGAGGCTGATGCAAGCCCTCCTTTACTGCCTGATTATGGAATTCATCATCACAAGGAGGACTATGCTAGAATCTCGAGATTTCTGTCATCATTTTCAGCTAAATCTTCAATCTGTCGGCAGCCCACAGGAGAATTACCCATTAGTCATGGATGTAGCTTTATCCAAACTGTTTTCAACGGTAAGTGGTAGGTAGCAATTTGATTCTCTTTGACTGTCATCCGTAGGTCTCTAAGTATTAGTATTTCTCTTCATTCTCCAAATGTCTAAAACTGTTCCCCTTCTGCTAGTATGATCTGGAAGAAATTCTCTTTTAGATGTTGATTCTACTGAGGAATTTTTATGCCTCATGCAGCAATTAATATAATGGTTGGAGTTGGGCTTCTTTCCACCCCTTCAACTGTAAAAGAAGCTGGCTGGGCAAGTCTGGCAATCTTGCTTCTCTTTGCCGTAATTTGCTGTTACACAGCCACTCTCATGAAACGTTGTTTTGAGACCATACCAGGACTCATCACATACCCTGATCTAGGACAAGCTGCCTTTGGGAAATATGGGCGTCTTTTTATATCTGTAAGTCTCTGAATTTGGTGCAGAGCACATCATCTTGTTAAAGAAAGGTATTATTTGTTAGATTTCTGTCAAATGCTGCCAAATCTAATAATAGTTTTCTTGTCTTTCCATGGTGCAGATAATTTTGTATACAGAATTATATGTAAGATCTTGGTTCCAGATACCATTCAACTCTCCTTCATTCTGCTATATATAAATCACAAATTTCTTCTTTCATATCTGCAGTCCTATTGCGTGGAGTTCATTATTTTGGAAGGTGACAGTCTTACCAGGCTTTTCCCTGGAGTATCATTGGATTGGGTAGGCTTCCAAGTGGATTCCATGCACCTATTTGGTATTTTAACTGCTCTTTTTGTCCTACCAACAGTTTGGTTGAGGGATCTTCGTGTCATATCATACCTTTCAGGTAATTACATATTTTCTCCAAGGAAACCATTTCCATTCTTTTAGTCAATGGCCAATATCCATTTTATGTATGCTATATTTCGTTCCTTTTCAGCTGGTGGTGTTCTTGCTACAATTATGGTTTTCCTTTGTGTGCTGCTACTTGGTACTGTGGATGGGATTGGATTCCATGAACCGAGTCCAGTAGTAAAGTGGAATGGCATTCCCTTTGCAATTGGTGTATATGGATTCTGCTATTCTGGGCATTCTGTGTTTCCTAACGTTTATCAATCAATGGCTGATAAATCAAAATTTAGCAAGGCGTTAGTTGTCTGGTAAAAATTAACTTCCCTAACCCTAAAGGAATAAATTGAGCTTTTTTTTTTCCCTCAGACCCTGGGAAAATCTTCTACTTTTTGCAGTTTTCTCTTGTGTATTGCATTCTACGGGGGCATTGCTATCATGGGCTATCAAATGTTTGGTCAGAAAACATTGTCCCAGATAACTCTAAATATGCCATCAAATTCCGTTGCTTCCAAAATTGCACTATGGACTACAGTGAGTATGAGGCCATCCTTGCATATACGAATGATCGTTTCATATGCATGAAATCCAACTCCTTTGAGCCTGATTGCCTTTCTTTTATCATTTTTGACAGGTTATTAATCCATTTACAAAATATCCTTTTTCTTGACGGGAGTAACATTGGGTTGAATGAATAATGATGAGGTTTTCATTTTTTTTCATCACAAAAATTTTACAATGCCCTGCCCTGTGATTCCTTGACAATATTGGCACATATGCGTTGTTGTTGAACCCACTGGCCCGAAGTATCGAGGAACTGCTGCAGTCTGTGTTGACCGATAGTTACATGAGCTTCGTTCTGATCAGGACAGCCCTTGTCTTCTCCACTGTTGTTGCCGCCTTTGTTCTTCCCTTCTTTGGTAATAATTGGAATCTTGTTCAATTATAAATTTTATTTACGGCTGAATCTACTCTCTTAGATTGCGGTGCTAGTTGAAAGGGTTCCTACAGATCTACTGCTGTTGGACCATGAACCGTGAATTTTATAGAAAAAAGATGACATGTAGTCAACTGGAATATCTGTTCTTCTTGATATCATCTTCTCATCATTTTATTGTTTTATGCCTTACTCTTTGAGGAATCACTTAGAAATAACAAGAAAATACCGACTTGTACCTGCTTTTTTTTAATTTGGTTCATTTTTTTTATCAGCTATTGGAGTTAGGTCATTGCAATTAGGTAATACCATCAATAAAAAGTTCATTCGAGTTCAATAATTTTCCTATTTGGCTGAGGTTGTGCACCTGTGCATTTTCTTTTCAGGGGATTCTTTATTTGGTTCATATTGGTCCATTGATTAATAATGACTTGTAAAATGGGGACTGTGATTCGTCTGACTAACTCTTTTTCCTTGCACTTTTGAATGCAGGGCTTCTGATGGCTTTAATCGGTTCCCTTCTCTGTGTACTTGTGGTATGTGCATGCCTTACATCTGGCTTGATTATTTAATGAAACTGTACAGCCCAAGTTTACCCTATCACTATATGTAACCTAGACGTATTGTCTCTTCGAGTCTGCCGACTGAAACTTTGATTACCAGCAAAAAATTTCTGATGTAATACCAATTTGTTTCTGTTCAGGCAATGATCATGCCGGCCTTATGCTTTCTGAAGATAATGGGGAGTAAAGCCACAAGGACACAGGTGAGACTCCTTCTGAGCATTTGGAATGGCATGTCTATGTTCTGCTAGTGAGTAGAGAGGAAATTGAAGGAAAGGTGATGGACAGGTCAAACGAAGATGGTTACAGTGTTTTACAAGGTTTGCTGAGAGAAGGGGTCAGGAAAATATGGATAGACTGTCTTGATCTTGAATTCCAAGTATCTGCTAGACCAACAAACAAAATCACAGCGCATTCAAGGATAAATTAACATCTTAAACTTAAAAAGTGTTCTGTGTGTATATTTATAAGGCAATGCTCAAGCTATTCAGATGATACGATGCAACATAATGCTTGTTTGATGCAAATAAGTGGCACAGGAAAATGTAGTGGTAAAACATAAAAATTATGATATGCTGTCATTTATGCATTCCGGACAGACCACTGTGGGTATCATTCTTCTAACTTTAACCAAAAAGAGAAGTCTCCTCTTGCTTCCTGATTGCTTCTCCTCTGCATGAGATCAATGGACCATAATAATTCTTCCATTTTATACATAAGAGTCCCTCTAAGTGCATTTCTCACATGTTTTCAGGTAATTTTAAGCACAGGAATTATAGTGTTGGGCATCATAAGCGCTATCCTGGGAACATATTCTACAATTTCGCGTATTGCGAAGAACTACTGAGCAATGAACTTGATTGGAATGTGAGCCTGTCACTCTGGTCAGCAATAATATCAGGAATCTCCCGCGACCTTTTCCCCAGGTTTCGGGGAATCTGACTGGTCGACAGATTTGAGGTTTTTGATGTTTAATCTTTATCGACTACATAAATGTGAACTCAGAGAACTTTTGAGGATGAGATTACCAAAATTTCCCCTACGATTGTTGCATTTACTTTGCTGTTCAAGAGGCCTCTTCTCCATCATCGGATGTGGATGTAGCGAATTCATTTTGATATATAGGATTATTCCCACAGTACAAGTGAAAAGGTAAAATATCCATGGCGAACGGCTGTGGGCTCAGCGTCATATTCTGGCCTATTTAGTAAATATCTTGGGTTGTTTTATGCAGATCGATCTGTCAAAGCAGATCGCTGGAAGTTACCGAATTGTATGAAATTTGTCACCAGATTGTATGGATCGATACATCACGCTGATTCAGATATCATGCCCCAAGCTCTCTGCATTATGCAAGTCGTTTGGATAGTCAATTCCTTCTGTCTAAACATAAACCCGAGCTAGAGTGAAGAACAAGATACAGAAGATAGACTGTGCAATATAAATATAAATAAATAAATATATATATATATGAACGATGGGATATACAAGAGAAGAGTAACGTTGCAGTTTCACGGATAAGCCAAGCAGCTCTTTTACCTTTGACCATCTCTGAGCAATTGTCACGTCTCTTCAGCCTTCGTGTGGAAAAACCACTTTGCTTTCTAAATTAAACTGAATCGCTCCTTCATCAGAATCTCCTCTTATTTGATGCAATACTTTTGAACACATTGAAACCAATGTATTTATCAATAAATCATAGCTCTTCGGTAGCTTCTGTTCTGATATTTGCAGCATCTGATTGGGCACCCTGAGTTCAAGAGGATGATCCTGCAGGACGAGCAGAGCTCCAAGGGACAGCTAGTTCTAGGCTGCTGATGCGATTCTGGCCACTGGGAAAGATACTGATGCAGTTCTAGTCGCTTGGGAAGATCTGCCTAATCGGAGGACGAAGTGGACCCAGTCTCCTTAGAAGGTCAGCTATCCCAATGAGCCTTGGGTGTCACGGATGAACCTGTAAGCAAACCGAACCCAGGTGGTGTTTACCCGGAATTGCCGTTCAGCAAACTGTGGGAAGAGAGACTTGAGAGTGAAAGAGTGAGATGTGTAGTTTTAGAAGTGTTAAAAAAACTTAACTCCTCTTCCCTCGTAAAGGACATTTATAGTGGTCTGAGGGGTTTGTTCGCCTGCATGGTTCTTGTGTGTCGGAGGCAGACGTGTGAGCCAGACCAAGGGGGTTAGCTGCTTGCATGGTGGTTAGATTGGCCGATTTACTAACTGTCAGTTGAAGTGCGGCCGATTGGTCGAAGGCAACCGGGTGGACCAATTGGGTAGGAGGGGAGTGCAACCGGTTGAATAGGTGCCATTAGGTGGTCTGGCTGGATAGAAGTGGGGCGCAACCTGCCTGCTAGGCATAACTAGGCGGTCCGACTGGATAGGAGCAGTTTTCCTATCAGCTATCGTTTTCGCCAGCTGTCTTGGTCGAGGAGAGAGCTTCGGTCAAGCCCAACTATATGACTTGGCTGGCTGTTCCAGAGAGGCGATCGCAGGCCATCAATGCAGACTCACTGACCATCATTTATGGACTCGCGCGCATTGGACTTAAAGAGTATTTGTCAATTAATCCTTAATACGATTTGCCTCCATTTTCCAATGTAAATGGAGAGGACGAGAAGTATAAGGATAGTGATCAACCATGGTGCAGATTTGACTCTGCCAATACTTGCTTTTACCTGCACATCCGATTCAACATTCGGATGTTGTCTGGAAGGCATCCAGCGTCAGGATGTCTCGTTGGCTGTTTTTCCCAGCTCATCAGACTTCTTTCAAATATCTCTCTCATCAGTGTTAAGTGTAAGTATCTCCTCGATGTACAACACGCAAATCTAGGGTTCTTAAGACAATCCGGCATGCATACACACACGCACATATATATAATCCCCATCTCCTTCCGATCCAAAAGAAGAAAACCAGAAGGATTTTTCCCTTTTCAGAGCCAAAAAAAAAACTTACATAGACCTTCCTTCACCCATTTAATTTTCAACCAATTTGTCACGACAGGGATCAGGAACAAAAAAAAAAAAAAACTGGAAACAGGTCTTTCATGATAATGGAAATTTAACAAATTCCAAATCGAGGAAGTACGTGACATAACATCAGTGAATTACAAGACAGAGTTTCAATAAATTCCAAAAGGTTAAATCTTTTGTCTGGTAACTGGCAAGTTGGGCGCTAAACATGCATACAAACTCAACAATTAATGAACGAGAAGTAACATACAGGAAAACTTGATAGATCAGGCCAATATTCATCAACGAGAGGAAGTGTGCGTGTGTGCGTGTGTGAAGTCCTCCTTCGGAACAGTATGTCATTCGAAAGTGAGACACAGAAATTATCGAGACAAAGAAACCCTTTCCTTTGGAATTTCAGTGTACAGAGCTAAGTTTTCGATTGGTGATCAGTAAATCAGTTTTCCAATATATTCATGAGACCAAGATAGGTAGTGCAATTTCGATATGTTTGGATAGTGGTACATGAAGATTATATAATTACTTGTAGATACTCAAGTTGACATTGAATAAAATCAATAATCGAATTAGATTCTCCACAATTTAGTTATGCAAAATCAGAGACATGTAATTTTATTTTTGAAATTAAGTTTGATTGCCTAACAATTTTCCAGACAGCAAAAACCTCCCAGTTTTATTAACATTATTTATTTATTTATATTAAATTATCACATTCATCTTATTTATGATTTGCCCCATTTTATACTATTACTTTCAATTTCATACCCTTAAATAATTGCTAAATTCGTGCCTGCAATTACTGACGACTACACATCCGGGTACATAAGTGGCTACATTCCCACGTATACATATACACACACACAAACCCGTCTTCTTCTCCATTAATGATCATTACTTGGATATCATTGATTTTATATAAAAAAAAGGGACCATTACTTGGATGTTAATCCATATACAGTTGGAATTGCTACAATTAGATGCATATTACATACAGGAACATCTGCACATACCGATGATGATCCTTACAACAAGGTCGAATGGCACAGCTGCGTGAGGTTTTCCAGCATCTGGGGCAAGAACAACTCGTCGGAGTCTTCATCAAACACCTCGAATGGGGCAGCCTCATAATCGGGGAGCCCATCGTACAGCTCCCGACTCAAGGCGGAGACCTCCTGCACGGGCTCGTCGTCGTGGTGCTCCGCCGACGCCCCTCCAAGCCCTAACCCTTCCCTGGCCGAGTCGTCTACCGACACGGCTCCGAGTGGGTCGACGTCGGGGGCCAGAAGAGCTCCTTCAAAGGAGAACTTGGCAGGGTCGGGGAGCTCGGAGTCCTGGCCGGTGAGCTCCTGGACCAGCGCGCGAAACCCAGAGGCGGTGACCTTAACCCTGATGGGGTTGGAGATGTAAACAACCTTCACTGTGGAGGAATGGATCGGCCGAGGCTTCCTCTTGGATTTGGTTTTGAATTTGTTGGGCTTCCTCTGGTGAACGCTGCTTACCAAATTATCCATGTCTGTGGTAGTTCGTTGTGTGCTGAGAGGAGAAGAGGAAAGGAGCTTAAAAAGCTCAGATGGAAAGCCAATATATATATATATATATATTTGTTTGTATGTATGTATGTAAACTGATGGGGAAGATAATTAATAGGGAAAGAGGAATCTGAAGAGAGAAACATTTAAACGCATGTGAGCTTTTTTTTTTTTTTTTAGTAGATCATGCCATTGAAAAATAATAGAAGAAGTGGTAAAAAATAAATATCATATTTTTTTTACTTGATAATTACAGGTGAATGAGATGGAAAGCTGGGGAGAAAGGAAACCTTCTACTGCGCCCCTTAAAAGGCTACAATTACAAAGCCCACGCGCTGGAGTTGCACGTGTCCCCCCGCCCCCAACCCCCAACTTTCTTTTATGCATATGATCCCAAAATATTTCTCCCATAACGGCTATGATTTGTGTTATTTTTAGGTGTTTATTAGCGGTTAATAAAGACTTAATATGGACCTACCATAACCCGAATTGTCCTATGAGGCTCTCATTGATATCCGATTCAGATTGTTTGTGTAGAATTCGAGGAGGGTCTTGGTTTGTTGCATGCACCGGGATCATGGTTTGTGTTGAACGTTCTTTACTCCGTATTTGGAATTTTTTTTGGATGTTTGATGCATATTTAGAAAGGAAGAAAAAAAACAGAGTTTTTGACGCTCTTATGATGCGCGTGGGGGAAGGATGACTCTGAGATAATGCGGCAACCAATGAGAGCACCGATTGTGACACGTGGGTTCATCCATTAGCCCGCTCTGATGCCTGACGCCTTGAGCTAGGTAAACGATGACGTCACCCAATCACGGTCCCGCCGGCTCCCCCTGAAAAGTGAATGCCCGCCGAGCTGTCGTCTCCCGCTGCTAAATCCCAAAACTTTCTCGTACGATCGAGAGGGACGTGGCAACATCTCCACCAACCGATCGTAACGCTCACAGACCGGGGTATCAAGCCGGAGCTGGTCTCGTGCCTTTTTTTTCCGTTGATGCAACTGTGGGGACCAGAAGACAAATACGATAGAGACAGACAGACTCATCCAGTGATCTAGCAGTAACTGTCTGCCCTTTGATGCGACGTCAGGAAATTCGAAGCCATTGGTACGGAATGACTAATGAAGAAATCTGATCTAACGGAAGTGGTTCAATATTTTTCTTCAAATAAAATAAGGTAGTTGATTTAAATAATACAGATAAAAAAAATGCCAATGGTGAGAATTCCACATGTGGCACGCTGAAGTTGTGGAACAGCCCGATAGAAAAGTTGATAAATATTAATTTTTAATTATTAAGAGCATAAAATACATTAAATAATCCTAATAAATCCTAAAATATGAAAAATTATTAGAGTAAAAAAATGAAAATGGAGGTGTGATAGTATGATGTGACTATCATATAAGATATTTCAGGGTGTGGGAGATATTTTGTGATGGGATTGCTTATGCTGGGGAGAGAGGGATACTTTTGATGGCATCTGCCTGCCTTGCAGGGAGGGCACGTAGTTATTGCCGACGACATTAATAGAGCAACCCTCGTCCCAGCACCACCCACAACCCTCCCACTAAATCTAAGGAATCGATGACTGCCGACCGACGAGACGGTACGCCTCTTTTATCTATCTATCAAACAGATCCAAAGACCCCACTTGCGCACCACTTGTGACTACTACTACTGCCGACGGTACCACGACCACGTGCTTCAGTCCCACCCACTTCAAATCTCATATCTCTGCTCAGACAATAATTATGGAGGGAGACGTGCTGGAAAGTGTTCGTACGCTCTACTTAAAACCACTTTTTAGCAAATGCTCATCTCTTCCAAGATGTACGGACGAATCCGAGCTCTGTCTCTGTTCATTCACCCCTTGGGCCTTAGCCTGGATGAAAAATGGCAAATGTGGGCTTTCTAGGCCCAGGCCCAAATTATGATAATCAGATGGTTCTCCCTTCTTTGGGCCACATGTTTCAACGTTTATTGCCTTCGGAATAAAATTTTCCTACTTAGTTTGTCTATAATTTTAATTTAAATTGAGACCAGTCATCATCATAGTGTTTTTTTTATTTTATTATTATCTTATGCATGCGTAGTTGTCATGGACCATTAATGGGAGGGGAACGACGTTGACAGTGGTAGGCTCCTCCCTCATCAGACCCACTTTTATTTTCTCAAATCGATGGCTCCACCCGACACTTGAAATGCCACACTTTGCCCCCGTGTTATCTCAGTCTACCGGTTATTCCATCCACGTTTCATTAAATTCGATGCCCACCGGTCGGGTCGGAGTGAGGCGCATCCGAGAAGTCCGGGTAATCAAGAAGCCCACGGTGCTCGTTCTCCGACTCCCCAAGTACTGCTTCCCCTGCGTCGACGACCATCGAGTCTCATTTGAAAAAAAAGGGGTTGACACGTGAGACAGATAATTCCAGTTGGAAGAGAGACTATTATTAGGGAGGGGTACATGTACGGATGGATTGCTTCAAACGAGGATCCTCATTAACGCCACACGCCCGGGTTTTCGCGCCTCCGTGTGCATGGAATGATATATATACATATATATATGGGTCTTTTTAATTTTTTTTAATTTTCTTTTTTTTTTTTAAAAAAAAAATAATAAATTTATTAAAAAAAGAAAAAGGAAAAACAGTGGGGCTGTGAGGTGGTGGATCGGGTACGGTGGGGGCCAGCCAAATTGGGTGCGGAATCACGCCTTGTCTCGTGCAAAGGAATCGGACATGTGCACTCTACGCTTTTCTCGACTCTTCGCATGTGCTCTTGTCCTCTCTCTCTCTCTCTCTCCCCTCATTGGCATTGCTTGCTTTCTCCACCCGCAGCCATCCATCCATCCTAATTATTGTTCTAATCACACCCAATTACACAACCATTGCAAATGTTTACGGCCGAGAAAAAAAAAAAAGTCTTACATGTAATTATTGCGATATGGTGACAAACTTAACCAGATGGTATCAGGCAGGAATCGAAAGCCGAGTTGAAACTGGTGCCCACACGGTGCAATCAAGTGGGGCTGTACGCATCTCAGCTCAGGAATGCATCAAAGGGATGGTTTGTACCTTGGAGGGTACCCATCTCAGAGAGCTCTCTACTCAGTAAATGACCAACCTTTGCTCCACGAGCAAAACGATTTGTTGGACTCTTCCATGGAGGAAACCCAGAGAGGAGGATGCATTGATTGTGAACCTGAGTCTGATGAGGATGGTGTTTGAGATTAGGGGATGGCTGTAGGTGCCACTTTGGACCGCCTGTCTAGAGTAAATGAGAGGACAGGACCACAACTTTCCGATCTCTTCCTCCTCCTCATCGCATCGCCATGAGAAGCATCCATCAAGCTTTCGATTACCTGAAGCATTCAATGATTTTTCAGTAGACTTTGGTTTCTTCTCGCAGTGAATGAGTGGTGAACAGTGAGCCCCATCATGTTCAACGGTCGTTCTCTCTTTGGACCACCTCCAATTTTTAACCGTTGGATTCAAAAAGAAAAAAAATGGAATTTTAGATTTTCACCCTCATACGTAAATTTTTTTTAATTTTAAACCCTGCTTCTTAATTCTCTCAACTATCAACTAACGCCTCCGCCTCAACTCTCTCTCTCTCTCTCTCAAGCCCAATTCCTCTCAGATATCTCCTCTCGTTTCTCTCTCTACCTTCCGTTCCCTTGCTCATCTGCCAGAGCTTGTGGAGCGAGCTAGCTAGCTTGTGCGTAGCGGATCTCTCTGATGACGGGGCCGCACATCAGCAACGGCGACGCGGAGCCGCCCAAGCCGATGACTCTTAGCTCGTCCGCTTCCTTCAAGTCGTCCCGCAGGAAGCCTAATGGCATCGCAAACTCCGTCCCACGGGCTGGCTCCAACGTTGATGACATCATCCACCTCTTCCATGGCTCTGATCCTATCCGCGTCGAGCTCTCTCGCCTTGAAAATGAAGTTCGAGGTCTCCCCGGCTCATTCCCTTGCTCAGTTTAGCGCTTCGGGTTCCCGCTGCTCGTGTGATGTAAATGAGCCGAATTGTTGTCTCAGATGGTGTGAATATGTCTACTTCTTCTACTTCCCGGGCATTAACAAGCGAGTCTGAGCTCAATCGGAGCTCTGCAAGATTACTCTGAACCCGATGGTCGACATTTCTGTCAAGTTGGAACTGCATTTCCTTGAACTTTGATAGCGTTAGGGAATAGAACAGAACATATGCTCTCGCATGAAGGCTTTATAGGAAATTACAAACAAGGAGCTTATATTGTCCGGAAATTTCGGACTGGTTCAGACATTGTGCACCCAATATTAATTCTCAAGTATTGCCCGTAAAATGGAGTGTCAGTTTCCCTGAGGATCATTTTGACAGAACCAGGCGTCACTGATGAAATTAGGAAAAATTAACCATTATTCTATTGTTGTCTGTGGTATACCATATTATGTTCTACAAGTTTGACGAATAATCACAGCACATTTTTTGTGCAATCTTGGCGAAATTTTTAATTCTTGCCGCATCTTCATTCTCTGTTCAATTCCATGTGGCCTGAATCTTACGAGGACCCTCTCCTCTGGTTTACTTGCAGAGAAAGACAGAGAATTGGGGGACGCACATGCAGAGATTAAGGCTTTGAAGTATTCTGAACGTCTTAAGGAGAAAGCTGTTGAAGAGGTATTCTTGAACATACTCAACTCACAGTGTTTCTGTCCGTTGTGCTTTCTTTTTTGTAGAGGAAATTCTACTGGTCATATACTTTAGTGGCTGTTGAATGCGCTTACGGAGACTGTAATTGATTGAGTTTTTACTGATCATCTTGTTCCCAACATTGAATTAAGTTGACTGATGAGCTGAAAAAAGTGGATGAAAAGCTAAAAGCCAATGAAGCTCTTCTGGAAAGCAAGGTACTGGATATCAGTCTTGTTCTGCTTAATGTTGATAGCTTCAACATGGGACGGTCATTTACTTTCAACCTTTTTCCAGAATCTTGAGATAAAGAGGATAAATGATGAGAAGAAAGCTGCCCTGGCTGCCCAATTTGCTGCAGAAGCTACACTTAGAAGAGTACACGCTGCTCAAAAGGATGATGATATGCCTCCAATTGAGGCAATCATTACTCCCCTAGAGGCAGAGCTTAAGCTTGCTAGGTTGGAGGTACGTGTCGAAATATATTAACTACTGTTAAGACATGCCAACGTGCTGGCTCTGTTATGAAGTTTTCCTTCCTTTCCTTTTTATGGGCTTTGCATGTCTACATAAAAATTGTCAAATTTGTAGGAGGATTTGATTGCTATTAGTTTTAGTTGCCCAACATTCATCTGGTTTTTATTTCAGGCAGCAAAGTTGCAGGAAGATAACAGAGCACTTGACCGACTAACAAAATCCAAGGAGGCTGCTCTAGTTGAGGCTGAAAGAACTGTTCAGATTGCCCTTGCTAAGGCATCACTTGTTGATGATCTGCAGAACAAAAATCAAGACCTGATGAAACAAATTGAGATATGCCAGGTTACCTGTTCTTGTTGTTATTATTCTTCCTTTTTACCATTATTCCTCTAATATGGAAAGCAGTCAAGATATGTGCATAAGCATAGGGACCGATTGTTCTATTATTCCCCCCATTCGTCAGGAGGAGAACAAAATCTTAGACAAGATGCACAGGCAAAAGGTTGCTGAAGTGGAGAAGCTAATGCAAACTGTTCGAGAGCTTGAGGAAGCTGTATTGGCTGGTGGAGCCGCTGCCAATGCTGTTCGTGATTACCAGCGATTGGTGCAAGAAATGAATGTAATTATCTTATGGAGCCTCTTCTTCCCATGAAAAATCTACTAATGTTTTATTATTTCCACAATGTGCCAAGCTGCTCGCTGACTTTCGAGCTTTCCATAGGAGGAGAAGAAGACCCTGGAAAGGGAAGTTGCCCGTGCCAAGGTTTCTGCAAATCGCGTAGCTACGGTAGTTGCAAATGACTGGAAAGATGCCTGTGACAAGGTTATGCCAGTCAAGCAATGGCTCGATGAGAGGAGATTTCTCCAGGCACGTTAATAATGATTTGCATTATGGTCTTTTATCTAGATATGAAATGTTGTCTCAGAGTTTCCATATTGGGCTATTTACTGTCAATCATCATAAGAGGTCCCCAAGCAAGTTTTTTCCCCTCTTAATTTTAAAAGGAAGAAAGCATTCCTTTATTAATTTCTTGGTTGTTTCTCCTGACTCATTCTATGGCACTAGGCGATAAGCTGATTAAACATCAAATAGGACTTTCCTACTTTCATGTAGACGTGAAGAAAATGTGGCATTGGATGTTTGTCATGATAGAGAGAAGTATATACTATACTAATTCCTCTAAGAAGCTATTCTATCTGTTGATTTATTTATTTTTCTGAGGGTCCCATCACGCTAAGATGCTGGGATTCTTAATTCCTTGATATCTCATGAACACATTGATCAATTGTGGTGCTTTGTATTTTCTAGGGTGAAATGCAACAACTTAGGGACAAGCTTGCAGTAGCTGAGCGCACTGCAAAAGCAGAAGCCCAACTAAAGGTTCATGAATCATATCTTATTCGTTATATTTTTCTATCATTCTCGAGAACTTTTCTCTAGAGATTATTTTAACTGTTGTCCACTAATTTCTCAGGAAAAATTCCAGCTGCGATTCAGGGTACTAGAAGAAAAGATTAAAGGATCTAATACTAGTGTTCGAAAACACTCTGAAGTAAAAGGTACTAGCAATGGGACCTCCCGACGTCTTTCTCTTGGAGGGACTGAGAATAACATGAGATTATCCTCTACTGGTTATGTGTCCAAGAAAATGTCAACTGCACAGAATGTTCTTCTTCGGTCCAACAGTGCTAATACATTGTTAAAAAACGGCAAATTGTCATTGGGATCATTTGATGGTGGTAGTAGATCCCTTGATAAAATAATTCCAAGTTCTGCTGGGAAGAACAATGCTACAGAAAATACTGGTGATCCAGCTCAAACAACTGAGATGAACAGTTCTGAGGAGATTGTGAACGGTAATGTTACTGAAAGAGCTGAAAAGGACTGTGTATCAGGAGTCTTGTACGATATGTTACAAAAAGAGGTTATGACCCTGAGAAAGGATTGCAATGAGAAAGACCAGAGCCTCAAAGAGAAGGAGGATGCCATAGAGGTTTGATAAGAACGGCAGCTTATGCTTCCTCTTTGTTCTACATTTGGTTTCCTCTATTCCGGTCTGACTATTATCAGCATTTGCAGATGTTAGCAAAGAAAGTTGACATGTTGAACAAAGCAATGGAAGTTGAGTCTAAGAGAATGCGAAGAGAAGTAGCTATTATGGAGAAGGAAGTTGCTGCTTTGCGTGTAAGCAAGGGGAACAACCACAGGACACAGCGCCTTAGTGCCCCCAGGGCTGCTGTAAATTATTCTCAGTCATTTTCTGCGAGGTAAAGTTACGTAACGCAGCCCACATTTCATTATCATCTACTGGCAGTCCGGCACTAATATTTTATGATAGAAAGAGCCATAGCTGTTCAAATATGATTTTCATGAACTGAATTAAAGAGAATAATGGCACCAAAAAGGGAAAAGAACATGATGAATTACACTACATCATTGCTGCTCCTGTGAGAAACCGTGATAAAGAAATTTCACAAGACCTTGGATCTTCAGTCAAGAGGGGAAAAAGTGTTTACCGTAGGAAGCATTACATTTTGCTGTTACAGATTCCCAAGAGATGAGATATAGAACATATATATATATATATATAGATAGGCTAAACATTTTGTGCTGTGACTTGCAGGAACGATCGGAACTTCTAGGCTGGTTATATTGACATGACTCCAAACACCATAAGAGAGTGCCTCTTTTCCCCCTTGTTCTGCAGCTACTCTGTATCTATGGTTTTGTTGCGTCAGTAATTTGCTATCCCTCTCTCGTCGTCCTGACTACTCCCAGTGATCCAGTCATGGTATTGGGTATCCTGTACATGTCTGTATCTAAACAAGGCCGATGATGATATATATACAAAGGAAGTTGTGAAAGCCAGATGAATCTCATGTTGTAGTTGCCACATCCCTCGATCCTCAAGAGTAGGCAGAAGTATAACTTGCAACTCATTCTGAATTCCCAACCTGTGACTTCCCCACTTTGAACTTCAGCGAGAAGATTCACGGGTCGTTGGAAGTACTGTTGTTAAAAGTACAGTCATGGCCGGTTCAAAACGGGCCTGGAACAGTTAAATCCGGTTACAATTTGGTATGTTTGCTTAACGGGCCAGTCTAGTTATAGATTACGGTTCAAGTGAAGATGAACTGGCATAAAACTATTTATAAACATGCGAGTTTGGTCCTTGAACTGTCCATTCTTTTGATTTTTTTTAAAAAATATTTTAAATGAATATTTTTAAGATTTTAAATTGATCCGATAAAATCTGACCGTTAATTTGCAGAATTTTTAGTGATTTAGGCCAGTCATGGTTCAACGGATCCATATTTATGAACCGGTCCGTAACCACTTCAATCCAATAAGAACGGTTATTGTCCAAGTTAGGAGCGGTCCAGGCCGGTTTCGGGCCAGCACGACACGTCTAACATCTCTAGTTGGAAGGAAGCAAGAAAATAAAGAAACCATGGCCATCATAGTTGTTCTCGTTCTTGCACTTTACTAGGACCACTTGAACCCTATGCCCCATTTGGCTGATTTTCTATCCAAGGGATTCCCCTCGACCGTCATTCACATACAGAGTGTGCCGAAACGTGGGGGGATCTGGCATCTGCGGAAGCCAGTCTTCTGCCTGACATTCACACTGATGTCATTTACTTATCTGTTGATGCTCGTAAGGATTTGGGATTCCTTCCTAGGCTGGCTATGGGACTGAGTACCGGTGCTAACTTTCATGGACATTCAGTACACTACCATAACGGTTATTAGAAAACAATCCAATTTGTGTGTGAAGTTCATCATCCTGACACAATTCTATGACCTCCGAACAACCATAACGGTTACTCATGGCATCCTTTCATGTCTACATTCCTGTGTTACTCCTGCGATTGGTCTCTCCAGCAAAAATCACTACTAAAATCAAGTCGCGTAAGCCAAATCGATGGGTGGTTTGCAAGAACTGCAAGAGAGAGAGAGAGAGAGAGAGAGAGCATCCTAGATCAAAAAGGCGTTCAGCAGAATAAAAGGGGAAAGAGGAGAGGTAGGATAGTAGCAAGAAACTAAGCCTGCATTAACTTAAAATTTCACCAGCAGACATATGGATTTAAAAAGGAGTTGTAAAATGGGCAAAATCATCATGGATACACCATTAGTCTAGCAACTCGGAGACGGGAGTCTTCTTAAAAGGATCCACCTGAACTAGCTGTGCTGCCACAGCTTTATTCGGGAACAGATTGTCCGCCTTCATCCTCTCTCTCATCCCATAGGCTGGGGTCTTCGCATTGATATAGGTCTGAAGCAGGCTATGGAATTGTGTGATCCTTGCACTGTATCCAGAGAGCTTCATGCGATGGAATATCTTCTCCGCATTGTGGACGTCACCTCTCTTCGAGTACTGGCTCATTATAGCCATGTAACTGGAGTACATCGGCTTCATGAGGTTCTGCTGCGTTGCCTTGTGAAGGATCGAGTCAGCCCTCTCAACCTCCCCTGCCTCCACATAAAGCTTCACAATAATGTCCCAAGTCAATGGCCCAATCCTACAACCACTATCAGCCATCTGCTTCACCAGATCTTTCCCCTTAGTAAGCATCTTGTTGTTCGCATAGACCTTCAAGAGGGCAGAAAACTGAGTTGCTGAGAGCTTCTTCCACCTTTTCACCATCCTATCAAAGACTGCCTCAGCCTCCTCAATCTTTTTCAGCTTACCCCAAGCTTCGATCGCAGCTACACACTCATTGGCCCGTGGTGAGCGTTCACAGACCTCCCAAACTCTCCTCACCTCATCCACCTTTTCGAGTTCTGCATAAAGTGGAAGCAACAGACGACAAGCAGACCTATGTTCCTTTAGATCACCACCTTCCATGTCTCTCAAAATGCTTTCCGCCTTCTTCTTCTGCCCACCTGCAACATAATGTTTGGCCAAGACTGCCTGTGTGCTGATGTCAAGTTCAACCCCTTCAGCCTTCATTGCCTCAACAATTTGATCCATTCCCTCAAGGTCGTTTGACTGGCCCTTGCTGTCTATCAAAAGTCTGTAAGTGAAGCTAGTTGGCTTCACATTCTCCTTCTCCATTAACAGCAAGACATCTGCAATCTTCTTCTTATCCAACCTCTTGTACAGAAGAAGCAACTGGTTACAAGTAAAAGCAGTGGCAGGGAATTCTAGATCCCTCATTTTGTTGAAGGTTTCCTCTGCTTTTTTAACATTCCCAGCTGAGACACAATTAGCTAAAAAGGTTCGATACACAATCTCGCCTCTGAATGATTCTGGAATCTTCTCAATATAGGTCTCTGCTTTGTAAAGGCCACGTACCTTTGCAATTAAATCAACCCGAGATGCATAATCTCTCTCGACAAAATCAATCTTTCCCTTTTTCTCCAACCATTCTGAGAGCTGCCAAAGCAGAAATCTATCAATTAAAAATGTTTAATTGTCCTCATTATGTCACCTCCCACAAGATACCTACTCATGCTATGTCCTGATTATAAACAAAAGAGGAATTTTTAATTTGTATCCATGAGTTTAAGTAAATTTAGCAAGCATCATTCATAAGTTGATTGCATAAAGACAGATAGGCGGTGAAGCTAGCATCTATTACTTAGTGGTCCTTTCCAAAGGATAGGACAAATTGTCATTAGCTTATGGGAAGTATTAAAGAGCATAGCCATTTTACAGAAATATATGCAGCATGTCTTTAGGAATAGTATATGTCTTTAAGAATCTATTGCATAAAGCACAAGGATGCCAGAAGAGAACACGTCAAAGAAAAGTATCATCAGAGGATCTCAGCTATAGATCTACATTCAATTAAAAGGAAACTAGCAAAGATTGAAAGAAGCTGATATCTAAATATAGAACAAGCAAATGAGCAACTTCTACCCTAAATAGGAGAAGCTTAATGACCCAAATATGAGGAAAACATTACCTGCAATGCCCTCCCAAACATTCGACGCTTGCGGAGATTGTATGTGGCCAACCATATTTCATCCTTGTTTAAATCCATTCCATCTTCAACCCACTTATCCAAAGCATTCTCAACAGAGCGAGCAGAAATGATGGCCTTGAAAAGTTGTGATTGAGCTCTACTAGATGTCTCTTTTCCTTTATCAGTTAATATTCCCAACTCATCTTCAGGGGACTCTTCATCACCATCAACATCAGAGATATCTGCCTCAGAAGCTGACTCGTCAGGCCTCTCATCATCCAAATTGCTCTTCATAACAGCATCAGAGCCCAATGGAGCTTCGAGTTCAGAGAATCCATCTTCTAAATCATCTTCCTCTCCGCTGCTCTTTGCCCCAGCTTGTGAAGAAAATCCACATTTTGTGATGGAAAGTTGAGAAAACACATTGTTCTGGTGGTAAAATCTCTTGAAGGATGGACTACCACAAGAGAAGGACAGATGCGACTCAACAACACAAGTGTTATCTTCCACACAGCCATTGGGAAGCTCATTCTTAACGCTACAGGGACGGATTATTCCAACACCAAGAAAGCGGTTTCTGGAGAAAGAACGACATCAAATTAGATTCAGCCTTTGAAACATACGAGAAATACAAACATCCACGATGAAACATGTACTGAGAACCCCTTGCTGAAAGAGCTTTAGAATAAATAATTTAGTACAAAATGCTGACTGGCACAAATCAAAAGATGCATCAAAATTCACGGTTTTTCTCTACACAAACCATATTCACCAAAGCTGACAGAACAAACTGCAAATCTCGAACCGATCAGTTATAACAGCCAAAAACCAATAAAAATAATGAGCTGAAGGCTAATCACTGGCAAATACCAACCAACCCCGAAACATTTCCTACTCTCCTCCACTTTATGTTCTTCGGCAAGCAGAAGGGTCAAGCGAGCAATCATTGCAAAATAATCAAATGAACATGCTTCCCCTTGTACCAACGGCCATTAAAACGTTGACCAGCAAATTCATAGAGAGGGATAAAGAGAGAGAATTTACTTGAGAGGGTTAGAAGAACGACGAAGAGCCCACATGGCGGAAATGAGTGGCAAATGAACAAACAAGAGGGAATGGAGCTCCCTTTTCCGGCTTTAACGGTGGGGAGAGTGACGAGAGGGGAGAAACACTGAGATAAACCCAAGCAACTTAGTAGCTTGTGGAGAGTGAGAAGCTGCTGCAGCTCCTCCAAGGTCCTCTGAGAGAAAGAGAGACAGAGGTAGAGGGAGAGTCTAAAACCCTAACAAAATCAACAAGAAGCCCTCCGACTCCGAGTCCAAGCAGACCTTCACACTACGGACCGGACGGAGGAGAAGGTTTCATTTTATTGCAGAGACATCCCTAGTCTTTCTTCTAATTTCGCATAGATACCGATTCAAATATTTCTGGATATATGACGGTACATTTGAATACGAAAGTTCATACTTATACGGTTAAAAATTTTAAATTGCATTCGTACAGTTAGCATTAAATATGATTAATTATAAGTTAATCACCTATTTATCAAATGATATTTTCTTCACAATCTCCAAAAAAATTCATAAATAAAGTTTTTTTATGTTAACATATCCAATATCAAAAAATCCATTGAATTGATTTATTTAGAAGCAAATTTAACTCGGGTCAGCCCAGTTAGTTAAGAGTAAAAATCTACAATAAAAATTCTCTCAATTTATAAAATTCAAAAAAAGAAACATGTCCTTCTTTATCAAAAGCTCTGGTTCTCTAGGGCATCATTGGAACTCCATGCAGATTCTCTCTCCTGCACAGGGTATGTGTAACCAAGCAGGGATGGATGCAATCAATGGATACGGAGTTATTTTTGAGAACTCGCCTCTTTAAGTTGATGACCATCTCAGTCAGGTTCTGACATTAATCTAAATGTCAACTCTGTTTCAGATTCCTGTGTCTTGAAACTTTTCTGTCAAAGACCACCTGTTTCTTTGCTGCTGTTTCAAAGCTTGTTTAATTAAATGGTTTTCTCGTGTTTCCCTACCCAACAATGCAGGTCCCGGATTTCTCGTGTCTTCTTTCTCTGCTCAGCTTTCATGGCTGTCAACCTGTTGGGCTGCCACAGGGATCAGATCCATCGCAACCCACCCGTATATCACTGGGCTCTGACGGCAACTCTGCAGTGCAGGCTCGGAACCATGTCAATGCTGAGCTACTTCGCAACTTTGCCTTAGACGATGACAGTTTAATCTCAAGAATAAGCCACCAAACAAGGTCGCAACACATCTACAATTCCAATTGAATTCCCATTCTATCTTAAAAAAACTCCTTTGGGGTTATCTACTCCAATAAGTTAGGTGGTGCCCCTAGCCGTCGATCTCTGTACATATCATGATAGCATTCAAAATCATCGGGAAAATATGTCCAGAAACACAACTCAGCTACGCGTGTTATGTATTAGTATCTTTGAGCCTGATCTCTAGCTCCATTTGCACATATTTGAAGCACACAAAGCCAAAAACGCTGCTAATGACACCCAAAAGAAAATCTGTTTTCTTTTCTGCATTGGCCATGAATACAGAATCATACGGTGGAATTTTGCTTCTCAGAAGTGTCTGCCAATTATGGACGGTCGCTGATAATCTTCTTCTTCTTCACCTTCCGGGACATGACAGATTAGATGGTGCTGCCATCAATTCGGCCTTTATGGAGCTGGAAAGCTGGAGTGATCCAACTTCCACAACTGCACTGTATGCCCGACCAGTTAAAGTAGCCCAAGCGTGCATCACAGTGTGCACAAAACAGCTTGCCCTCCAGTGCACCTTCTTCAACTGCGGACAAAAGCAAGCATCAGGATATTTACTTCAGTATGAGCTCATATCGGATTGTATATAAAAATTAACTCAGTACATCCAAGTCCACAGGCACAGCAAATGTATAGAAGTCATTGCACAGCTATGCATTCATCCAGGAAAAAAATATATTGCATGGTTATCGAGCTAAAAATTAATTTTTATTACACTCATCTTGAGCCGCACACCAATTATAACAAATATGAGCCACATTTGTGATGCATGTCCTAGATGACCAGACATGATTCGTATGAAAATCCCAGTAAAATTGCTTTAAATTTGAGTGGCCTCAAAATATTTATCCCTCATACAGCCTAAAGCCTTGCTGCTAAAAAACTTAGTAGTTCCTACTGGCCAACGTTAGAGTATGAATAAGACAGCCCAGTACCTTTTTGTTTTGTTTTCTATGTTTTTTTTCTCTTTCCCCTTTGTTTTCCTCCTGGTAAGGCTAATCAACAAGGGGAAAGATCCTAAATAAGATTTTTAGGACTCGGAACAGTTTCATTACTGTCTAAAAAACAATCACAAAACATACCGACTATAGTTACCATAATCAGAGGCAGAATAAAAAGTAGGCAAAAAATAATCACCCCTCAGACTTGTTTACCATGATAGAATATGCAATGAACTACCTGCTTTCATCCAGCGAAGAGGCTCAATAAAGAGAGACGAACACTCGTACTCATCATCTCTATTGAACGGGTTGCCACTTTTACGCTTGTACCACTCAAAGGATGATTCACCCTCTCCTGGAACATGATTAATAACATTCTCCTGTGATGCTATGATTCTTCGGCACTTCTTGCAACGGTACAGAAAGGCATGACCAGTTTGCCCATTTTGCACAGTTTTGACTTCGGAAGACAGCTCTACAGGCAGTCCAGGGTCTGGTGCCAACATAGAACTGTCTATTCTCTCCCCACGGTTGTACCAGTCACCTGCAATAGGACAAAACATTTCATGACTTCGTGGCATGAATTATATAGATTCTTCTATTCCCTGCTATAAGTGAGATGAAAGAGCAACTGAACAGGAAAAGCATAGTGCTGTAGATTTTATGTTCTCTGGCCCCCTTGACAATAAAAACATTGTGAAAATAGGATTAGAAAATATACCAAGCACTTTAAGGCGGAACCGCTTGTAGATGTTACTATCACGATCAACCTTGAAACCCATTTCCTCGAACATTTTCAGCTGCAATGGGATTGTGGAAGTACATCTCAGTGTTCATGAACCAATGAAAGAGGAAAACTAGCAAGAACCATCTTCTAACCACCTAATCTTATGGTTGCCTCCTAGCTCACCTGCTCTAGAAAACCATCATTTGGGCAAACAAATTCACAACTTTGCTTCAGGGATTCAAGGGCATCTGTAGGTGAGGAGAAAAGAAACAATAAGGAATAAAAATTACAAAGCGATAAAAATTCATCAACGGCCTTGCAGAAATCAACATTGTCTCTATAGAAAAACTATACAAGTGGAAGGTACCAGTTTGCAATGCATGCACATTGCTCCAATTAAAGATAAACATCATTAGAGAGGAAGTACAGACTCCTTGGCCCGAAAAACTTTAAAGGGCAGTTACTCGCTGGATGGGAAAAGGTTAGAAACTTTCATTGCAAACCTCTACTCGGGACCTGCTATATTTAACTGATGTGGCAGAAGAGGAATTAAAGGACTTTCAAGAAAAAGAAACTGGATATCTCTTCCTTAGCAGCTCAAATTACTGATATTTGAAGATTGTATCTCTCCCTAAGTCCAGTATAAGTTAGATTCTGTTCCTGTAGTTGAACCCACTAATTTAAAGCTGAAAGAGTTGGTATGTCAGAGCAGTGCTGTCATTGGACTGTCAAACTTGCGCTGTAATAGTTTCAATTAATTAAAGGAGGAGCACCGGCACTCACATAAAGGGAGAAACTTCCAAGAATAAAAGTTTCCATAAAAAAATGTGATACCTTCCTGAGATAGCTGTTCAGATCTCATCAGATAGGATGTGATGACAGCTGCACTGCAACGAACATAAGCAAAGAAGGATATAAACGCCTATGAACCAGTACAAGATGCATTCCTCCTGGAAAATTCCTGGTGTTCAGAGTTTAAAGGGGAAATTGAAGTTTCCACTTTCTCGAGCCAAGGAAAATTGCAAAATTTTTCATAGAAAGTAAGGAAAATTAGGAGAAAGGAATTTATAATAATGGAGAATGCGCCTATACACGGATTTATGCTTTTCAGGCAAAGAGCTCTAGAACATAGCAGCAGGAAGGGTATCATTGGACTACTGCACCGAAGATTTAATACCTTCGGGAAACGCCAGCAAAGCAATGTACCAAAACAGAGCCTTCCTTCCGACTCTTTTCAATGAAGTCCAAGCATGGCTCCAAATAATCGAGTAAATCCTCACTCTCCATGTCCCTAATTGGAACTGCCATTCTCACCAGTTTCAAATCCTTCCCTGCATATTCTATAGAATATAAAAGCTTGTCAGGCGACAAGCAACTCTTGGATGCATCAATGAATGTTGGACCTACTTCTCCAGTATCCAAACCACTGCCTGACCCTCCAGCATAAACTTTCTTGATCTCCTTTGCAGGGATTGTTAGACTACTGCGCCACTCCGAGAAGAATGATATTGAAGCAGAGCTGAGGACTGAAAGCATATGGGTAACCTCATTGCTGCCGTTTTGGAGAATCTCTGCTGCATCACCAATGTTTCCAATAAACAGATTCTCCCGGACAAGGTGCATCACCGCAGACCCAGCTCCAGAGCCCCAACAGCTTCCGAGCTGAAAGGATACACAAAAGAAGAGAAGAGAAAGGTCCGACCTTGAACTCACAAATGCTTTTTTTTTTTTATAGAAATCAAATTCAATACATAATATCACCAGTTAAAATAAAGCTCATCTCTAGCTGGCGAGGGGACAAAAATGAAAAACATGAATCGCCAGCGACTAAAGCATGTTCATCATTTGAAGCCTCATCAAGAACCTCTTCAAACTATTAGATTAACGACGAATTGAAAGAAAAAAAATCCAAGGACACGCAGAAATTCTCGGAAATTCCAGCAAGAGGAATGATATACGATCGATTGAGCATCTGAAGCGAGAAACAACAGATGCAAAGTTCCATGATCAGATTGCACCAGACAAAAAACCCATGACAGGATCGATAGCCGGAATCGTTTGAAGGCTTCGATGTTTCCCCCGTCATTCAGTTAGCTCGGAGATGGAGAGAAGAGTCGAACCTGAAGAATCGGAATATTCCGGCGAAGGGAGCTCTCCTCGCTTTCTTCTTTTCGCCTTGTTATCGTCTCAATCAAGCGTGTTATATAGGGGCTTGGCTTTGCACGTGCGATATATGTTGGGTCGTGCTCCTCTTCATCTTTCCACGTGGCAGGCGCTTTTGCGTGGGACAGTGGGTCCGTCCTTGGGGCTTTCGGTCCAGCGGGGCCAACTCTCTGACGTGGACGAATCTGGACCGTCCCACCGTTGGGTACTGATATTCTTCTTTGTCACAGGGCAGTCCACGTATTTTTTATTCAGCATATCAGATTTTTTTTTTCACTTGTCTCAAACAAGCATATATTCTTGGCAAGAAACTGTCCGGCAGACAATATGGTTAGAGGAGACATCGAGCGGATTATACTTAAATGAGAGAAGAGTGTTAATTAATTAAATATTTATCATATCTATTAAATTGATGAAAATTTTCTAAATTATTTTTTAGAATGTTCTATTAATTATCATATAATCAATTTTATTTACTTAAATCGATTTTAATTGTTTTACTATTTGACCATAGCGTGAGAGTGCGTTAGTGAAACAACAGAACAAAGGAGGTGTGGATTGTTATGAAGGCATCGTGGGTGGACTTCTGCTTGTGCCACATGAGCATCCACGTCAGTCGCCTCCACAGGTCCCCTCCGAAGTCCAAGTCACCCCCACAGTGCCCACTCGGCATGCGGGCATCCCATGCCAATTAGGAGTTGATTTAACCCGCTTCACCATCCGCCCGTGGCTTGCAGACGAATTCTATAGGAGAAGGAATAGACCCATGAACTATATTCGGTGTTTGGACGCTTGAATTACTACTAAATAATTTAAATTTTATGTACGATTAAGGAGGAGGAAATATGTTATATCCCATATCTAAGTAATGGATGCTAGTTATTGAGTCAACTATTTCATGCCCGAAAGACATATCATATAGCATGATATATAAGCATAAATATCTGATTGAAGCATATATCCAAACTTCCCTTCGAAGTGTCCCGGCCGCAATGGGCAGAATAGAATCTCGTATCGCGTGAATGCTTTCTTCAAAAGGAATAGATTCGGGGTAGGCTTCGGAGTTGACATTTTGGGCCGATAAATGGGCCGACCCAGACCAAATATTGGAATTTCTGGATGGACCACTTTTGGGCCGTAGACAGACAGATGGACGCCCGTCGGTCATAGTTACTTCATCCCCTTACGAGTACGGAGAACCCCGAGCACATAGACAGCTTTGAGCTGTGGACCGGCCCTTGCAAGGTGATGGTCATTGGAACCTGCTGGCAGAACGCGCGTTGAGTACGTACACTCAGCTTAATTAATGAGCCAACCCCGCGTGCAGCGATGCATCCACCGCACAAAAAATGCCCGTGCACTAGGCCATGGTTGCTGTCACCAGTCGCTCATTGCATTTGCAGGTAAGAACTCCCTCTTCTGAGTCTACAAGATCTATAAAAATGATGATATGTAACCTTCAGCCCTTAAAAAAAAAAAGAAAAGGAGATCTGTATATGGTAAATCTGTGTATGTATATGTGTGTGTGTCCGACAGTGCAGAAAGTTAAAACAGGGGGAGCCGGTCAATGGCGGTATCTGACGATCGAGAGGGGGTGGCGGGGGCGTGCATGCGGTGAGAAACGCATAAGTAGGTCATACGGGTGCAGGCAGCGACGTCAGGGGTGAGAGAATTAAAGGAAAAAGGACAGAGCAATGTAATGTATATTTAAGGAGAGACGGAGGGGGGAATGTGTGCGCCTGCCGTGTCTCCCATCCGACAGGGCCACCCACTCACCCATGGAGTTGTCGGCTCCCCACCTCCGCCCCCTCGATATCCGCGAAAGAAGTGAACGGGTCCCCCACGACACTGTACTAAGACATATAGTGGTTAATCTGAGGATTTCGACCTGAAAAAGGAAAATCGATTATCACCTTGTATTTCTGGTCATAAACTAATGTGCAAAAGAAAAGGAATAGGTAGGTCCACATGCAACTGCACCCGAGAGTAATTTTGTCCGATTGTATGAGAAATTTATAATATTATAATATAATAAAATAAAAAATATAAAAAATTTTATAATAAAAATTAAACTTATAATATATTCTAAGAACGAGAAGCAATTCTCTCACTCAACCATACATACATTCTTGTGTGTACGTAATCATGATTTTCGTTTTTTCCTTCTCTACAAATAATAATAAAATAACAATAACAATAAAAGTAAAAAGGGCCCATTATACCTTAAATTTCCACTATAGATCTATAATTAAAGTCATACACTCGGGAAAAAAAGATGGGTCAAGTGGGATGATATTCATTGCCTGGCCTGCCTCTAAAAAATTTATAAATAAATAAAGGGGAAAAAAACAAAAAGGAATCTTTAGAGCTGGTTTTACTTCCTATAACAGGGATTTCTCTGCTCTTTAATCTTATTTTCTCGGGTTCAACTATTGATCGGGTGAATTTACTATTAATTGTTACGGACAAATGTGTTGGAGTAGTGATTTTCTTATTAAATTCTTAAATGAATTATTTAAAAATTGAATTTTATATTGAGAGAATCCATAAAAAAAATTAATGATTTTAATCCGACCATAAATTAATTTTGATGCACAATTTAACTAATTTAAATGATAATGCGTTGCGTAAAAAAATTCACTATTAATTCCAACCCGATAAATAAAAACATTATGATTGATGAACCGGGTGCGAGAGAATCTGCTTTCCATTTCACTGTTGATCTTTTATTTATTTATTTATTTTACCGCCCAAATCGTAGTCAAAATAACTGAGAAGACGATGGGAATGGAAACCATCACGGTCAACATTCGTAGCCTCAATCTCCCTGCCACTCTCTCTCTCTCTTTTTTTTTTTTCCTTTTCACACCCTTGAGTAAATAATTGAAAAATATCCTATAATAATTCGTGCTCATATTATCTATACTCGATCCACTAAATTATAAGAACCTTTGCTGTCGTGATGATTTTCATCCGTTCGTAAAAGTTTACATTTAAAATCTTATTTAAATTATAAATATATATATAGACATACCTAGAAAACGGGTCAAGTAACCATAGAGTTTGTAACACTTAGTTAGTTGCCACCAACAATTATGAATATTCATTGTATGGTCAAAAAACATATGAATTTGTCTCATCCCTGCAGTCTATGTCCATCATTGCTCCCCTGCCCCTTCTGTCAGCCCCCTTTTTGCACGCCCTCTCTCCCCAACCCATATTCTATCCTTCTACCCACCCACACTTAAAATTAAATTAGTTAATGTCAATTCATTATATATATATATATATATTACATATTCCCCACCCCCACCCACTAGCCATTTAATTACCAGATTATTGTTGTTTATATTTTTACTTTGTATGTACATACATGATAAGGATTCCAAGTAGATGGTCTGAACTGAACGGGCCGCAGTCACTTGTCTATATGCTCAATAACATAATTAAATACACACATACACATATGATTTATATATACACGTGGAAAGAGATCTCTTTATATATATATATATGTGTGTGTGTGTGTGCGCGCGTTTTATAGACCCTGATGACATGATCAAAAGATATATCATGTGGCGCATCGTGAAATGTGGGCTTGAAGAAATTTCTCGCCGTCCCAATTGGAATATCTATGGTTGCATTTGAATAAATAAATAAATAAATGCATCCACATTAATAAGGTGCACAATTGTGGATACATGCATACAATATAGTTTATTAAGTAGACGGCATTATTTTTTATAGTGAAATGAATCGATTCAAATTTAAATTAATTATAATTTACTATATTTTAAATATTGAATACTGTATACTAAAAATAATAATGTAATCGGAAGAGTCTGCAGTGTGGCGGGTGATTTCAGGCGTATTGGAAGTCCATGGACCATGGCCATGATGACCACCACTGGGAACACAATTACAAGGCAGCTATTTCTCACACGTTTAATTCTCTTTTTTCACTTTGGGGAAAAAATTATCACAAAACATATGTCCAGATGTTCCATTTTTACCGAAACCGAGATAGTTAAGATCAATTGTTGTATTGGCAAATTGTTCTCTGCCATTTTCCTAGTTGTTTTGATTATGATATTCATGTAAACTATATCGATCTACTATAAATCCAATATGGATATTCGTATAATATATATTTTGCACTCCAAAATGTGTGTGTATAGATAGATACTTGTTCCTGCTTGTAATATTACTAAATTCCGTCTCTTAATATAGACAAGATTTCTGGGTAGGAATCGAAGCAATGTTTCACAAATATGGTTGGACAAAGTAAACACAAGATGCCCACATTAAATTCTTTTGAGAGCGAATGTCTCGGCAATCTCATGTGTCCGATGAGATCTCCAAATATAATATGTACTGTAATTCTCGAAAATCTCTCCGTTTACCGAAGAACCCTGAAATCCTCTTTTGCAGCAGAGTAGAATTTCGGGTCCCGTGCATGCGCGCAATTTATAAGGCACGACAGAACAACAGCAGCTTCCCTTGCCTTCATTTGTCTCCTCTCGTACTTCCATGCCACGGCGCTGATCTCCGAAGAATCTTGTTCCTTGGCTACGTCGTATGAGCACATCCTTCAACAGACGACAGGAGACGATGGAAAAAAATTTTTTGGGCGGGGGGGGGGGGGGGGGGAAGGAGAGGAAAATTCACCGAATCAATTACTACTTAGATCGCGTGGGTATACATGTGTACGTATGTATTGGGTTTTCTAAGATTCAGTGTATTTACCAGGCGAATATTTCTTGCAGATTACAGCGACACAGGAATCATTTCAGGCATCAGAAGAAAGAGAGGGTCTACGGGAGAGAGAGAGAGAGATAGAGATTATGAAATATTTCTTGAAATTTGCATGGAAACTCACAGAAGCAGTTCTACTTTCTGCGGACACAAGAATCACATAATGTACGTACACACATCTTCTTATCCTCCTCCTCCCTTTTCAGATCAAAAAGGAAATCCATGGAACTAGGAGGAGGAGGAGGAGGTCGAAGAAAGAGGATATTAGATACGAACAGAAAAGTTTCACATTCGAGAACTTGCTGTACCAAATTCCCTCCCTTTTAGACACACTTTTTTTTTTTTTTTACACTGAAGAGGATTCAAACCCTAGCTAGTAGTAAGTAAGCTAACTAGCTAGACATGAAGGTTCGGAACAAACCCATCAAAATCCCCTCATTGTTAAGTCTTTTCCCCAGATTTCTTAGCTAGAATTAGAAAGCCACACGAGTAGAACAAACCCAAGCTCACAATACCACTTGTCTTAGCTAAAGCAGTAAATATACATAGAGATAATATAATGGATCAGATAAAAATTCGATCTTAATTAGTCTGTATATATTCATGGTCACCATCATATGATGATTTTGCGATCCAGCACGCGTCTCCTCTTCGATCTCTCACCGGAATTGGACCGCTCGAGCAACGACTTCAGCGCATTCTGCAAGAAATGGACCGACTCCACGCTCTGGTCCTTTTCTGCGGCCACTATTAGAATGTTCCGGACCCTCCCACCTAGTGTTGCCATCTCCGCTCGGAGCATCTTCAGGTTAAGGGACCTCAGGATCTCGGAGAGGTCAGGTAAGAGATCAGACCGGTCCTCACAGCAAAGCGAGGCCTTGAATATCAGCTTCCCATCGCTTGAGTAGTCACAGGAAAGAACTGTTATCTCATCGGTTTCCGAGGGAAGCATTTCGACCGCCGAGATATCCAGGGTCTGCTGTTTTAGCTCCTTCACGCGTTGGACCACCATCGCAAGGAGTGAAGCCTTGTCCGTCTGGGAAAAGAAGGAAGGATTGCACAAACAAAACTTCAATCGAGTACTGAATTCACCGCATATCTTTTGACACTGCCGGGAATAAAAGGTCCTTGATTAACTTTTGCTATCTGGGTTATCTGTTAGAATCTAAACCAAGTCAATCCTATGATTTCCAGTGATATCGGGACAATGTAAACCCGATCAGAGATTCCCTAACAGGGGGGGCGGGAAAGTTGAAAGACCCTTTTCTGTGGTGGAGGGAACTGTGTGTAACCCTAGAACCACATAGAAGTGTCCCCTTTTGTGCCGTATCTTTTCAGAGCCTGTTTGTTCATATGGAGTTTTGAAAATTCAAAAAGAGTTTCAAAAGGCATCGCTTTAAGATCTGTTGTTATTGTATGTGAAAGTGTTCGCCCATCATTTTATACCACGAACAACTTTTACTTAGAACTGGCAAGCAAAATAGAAAAATGATGCCACATATGTTGGACCTATCTCTGATATTCCACCCGAAGCTTTTGACCCAACTCAAGGAATCAAAGTAACAAGGCCATGTTACGTTCCCATTTAGATTATACATACACGTATGTAGATATAAATACCTGTCGTAATCGTCAACAAATGAGCTTTAACTTTAAATTTAACTAGTGAGAATTATTAGATCTGCACTTTAGATGATTAACATTTTTCCTTCAGCTAACTGTGAATCGTATTTGAGAAAATCGTTGTTCAAAGCGTGTAAACCCCTTCGTAGTTCAATTGAGAGAAAAATACGCGATAAATCTCTAATCATATATCAGTTAAGTCAGTTAATAAGTTGAACTATGTATTGTGACTTCAAGATTCAGCTCAATTTTGGAAACCCATATATATTAGTACGTATATATATACACACATACCTATCTCAAGTTTGTTTTTACTGTAATATTTCTCTGATACATGGTGGCCGATCCGAAATTTGAAGATGAATGCTAGCATGTCCACGATATAGCAAAACGAGGTTTTCCACACAATCATATGTACGCATATGTAATGTTAAACGTATGTAGACGTATATGTCGGGCTATCAGCATGTGCGAGTCTCTGTATATTAATACCTTGGAGTTGCAGGGAAGGAGGCTCCTGAGCTTATCAAGATGGGAATTAATCCGAGCCCTCCTCCTCTTCTCGGCCTCCTTGTGGTTCCTGAGGGCCGCGAGGGTACGGTCTTCGGGGGAATTGGTGTTGTTGTCCGAGAACCCACCCGAGGAAGACACGTCGAACAGCTGGTTGTAGTAATTGTTAGAGGAGGAGCTGCAGAAGCTCTGCTGCAGCATCGCGGCAGCGGCTCCTGGGAACCCGCAGGTTCCAGGGTTGATGAGGCCAGCACCAGCGAGGAGCTGGTAGATGTTAGAACTTTCCGACGAGCTTTCCGGCAGCATGGTGTAGCTGAAAGTGGTGGGGGGAGTGAAAAAAAATTGAGAGCCTTATTGACTCAATTATAAGGGGAGGGTGTCAAGGTGCAAGTGGCGGAGAGATGGAGAGAGAGTGAGTGGGGGGGTGGGCGGGCGGAGGAGAGGATGGAATTTTGGTATTCGGGTTTTTTCTTTTTGTCTGTAGGGTTTATCATACTGTCTGTCTGTCATATACTTTTGGCTTTTATTATTAAAGATTGCTGGGTAAAGTAGATTGATCAGTCACCTCATCCGCAAAATCTCGATTCCATATCACCGATATTTTAACATTATAAATGAAAAAAATTTATGTCATTAACTCTTTTATATTTTTAATAAATCAGTCTGATATACATCGGATTGATCGATGTCAAATTGATTTCTTCCCAATTAAAAGATGGATCACTGAAAAGGAAAAGGGGTTGTGTGGGGGACATTGTCATCACGAGGTTCTAATAATGGTCTTTTTCGGATAAAGATTTCCACAAAGCAGCCTTTCCACCTTCTCTTGCGAGCTTCTCATACCCATACACCCAGCTTTAGTTTATCCGACTGACTATAAAATGATATTAACCGTAGAATATTCTTAGATTACGAGAAACACTTCGGTAAGAAGAGAGTACCGATGGATCTTGAAATCCATCAGAGTCCGATATAACTTGAGAGTAAAATAAGAGGGAAAGTATTAGATCGAACAGATGGGATAGTACAAGTCAATGAGATGTATACAATCGGTAGAATTTAGGGGGTATTTTATGATTTCTCCTGACTTCCGAGGAGTCGATCAGATCTTAGATCTTTGACCCCTTTTAAGTCCATTCTTATCGTAGAAAACCTGACCGATTAAGATCGAGAATTCGAGAATTGTTGCTTTTTTCAACATAACACTGGACCTTATAGATTTTACTTGCCTTTTGCAGTATGATCGGGGTCGATCTGCTGCTTGAACCATCGGGTATACATCATGAAAGAGCGCCGTTCGAGCACCCGATCACGTTTGACACCGAGTGAAGAGGATAACTAGAGAGAAAAACACGTGGAAGATGAGTTGAACGACGGCAGATCACAGTATTACGAATTGAATATCTGGCAGCCTTCTAGATATAAGATTATACGGCCACCGAGACCACAGTACCTGAGATTTACAGCTATTGGGGGATGGCTCGGACAGTGTGATGGAGTCTTGACGTATATTCGAGATATAGGCTTCGCTCGAGATTAAGGTCACTAACATCACGAAGAGTACTGATGGCCGCTTGCTGGACGTATCTGCACTGCGGGGACATTGCAGAAACCAGCCAGCAGCACACACTGTTGACATAGGATCCGTTGCCGAGTCCTTGATTAGCTAGCTATGGAGGTTCTTTTTGGTTATATGTAATGAAAAAGATAATGTGCGTGTATAATGTGTCTGGGTGATAGTGAAATTCATGAGCCGAAGTGGGCTTTTCAAAATTATTGCTATTTTTGCCCTTGTCGAAACGAAGAAATCAAAACACTCTTCTCTGTTTTGTCTTCTCCCACGCAAAATGGGCCCCTTCTGTCGACAGAGGTGTCATTTTACTTCTACCGACCACCAAAACAAACAAAAAGAGGAAGACGAATCAAACAAGGTATCTCAGATTTGTGTTTACATTTTCCTCGTCTTTTTTATTATTTTTGGATATTGATATAATAATTTCGATTTTTTTTTTCCTTGATGACAATCTATATATCAAGTCCAAAATAGCACACATATGGGGGGGTTGAGGGTGACTTCACAGCTCACATTTGACCTTGGACCGAATGAATCCCTGCATCTCACTGATCTATGATGGCTTCCACAGTGATAATACCGCCATTGCGAATGAATAGCCAGGGGGCTCAGATGGCACACACTCGTCACCCTCAAACTCAGTTCACCATCTTCCTCATCGGATGTACTGAATCGATCGTAGAACTGCTCGGGTCACATTCCGGGGTTATGACAAAATATAGCCAGAGTTCTAACTCTTTGGATGGTCACTTGGGTGATGCAATTCTCAAGAGTATGGGACTGGTGTGCTTTTTCCCGTGCTAGGCTGCTAGCTGCAAAATGGCTCCAAGAGCTGTTAACCCTGCATTCTGCCCATAGTAAGTACTGTTCAAACCAATTTATACACATACAACAGACTAATAGTCCCACCGTAGGACATCAAATGGAAAAGAGTTCAAGAGTAACTGAAGGCTGCTTCTTCCATGTCTGATGCTGGTAGAAACAAGTGGGGTCCCCTATCTATGAATTGCAAAACGGAATTGAATGCAGTAGTAGCTTTCCTTTGAGCCCTTAAGTGGGTTCCAGGGAACGGGAATGGCGGAGAGGGAGGGAGGACAGTATTACCGGAAAGAAAAGGAAAACGTCGTTCACTGAAACAAAGCTTCTGGTCATAAACCTCGTATTTCATGAACCAATAATATGACAGATTCGTCCAATGCAAAACTTAAAATTCCAACACAAGAATTAGCAATCTCTGTAAGTAATAACAGTGAATACTAATCACCTTAGAATACTATCGTATAAGATCAAGAGAAACTGTGGAATCTCGTCAACATAGAACTTGGAGTCGGTAGAATACTTGAACCAAAACTTGGCTTCTGCCCCATAAAGTACGATCCTCTCCCATCCACTAAACAATCTACTGAACTCAGTGGCACAGCTGCTCAACAGCCGTCACAATCTGAGCAGGTTTGGACCACAGTCCAGTTCTCCAGTGTGCCTGCATAAGGAGTTGGGACATCGTGTGAGGACAAGCACATGATTGGGGCATTCAAATAATCGTGGAAGTTCTCAGTGATGGCTGCAGTCAAGCTTGCTCCAATCCCTCCTGTCGTCATGCGCTCCTCCACAATCAGGACCCGCTGGGTCTTCTTCTGGAGTTCCCGATCATGTAGAGATCAAATGGCTTCAGCAACCTGATCTCAATCGCCTCAGGATCATACCCCTTGTTCACCAGGGCCTTCACCACCTGCATCACATGATACCTAACTTCAATAGTAAAAAGCCAATCAGAGATATCCAGAAAGTTATAATTATCATTCAAATCATACTCGTTGAATCAGCTAGATTTATTCCCAAAAATGAATATCAGGCTTTCAAAAATGATTATAAACTAGCATATGGACAGAGGGTCAAAACTTCACATCCATATGAGGATTTCACTCGTTCATCTTAAGCAAATTAGTTCTAGGAACGTGCTATTAACCATCAAAAAAAGAAAAGGGTTCTACGAACGTTCAACACTTTAGCTAGCTTAATCCCTATCTATAATTTTTTAATCATTATGACAGGATCACAATTTACCTACCTCATCTGGGAATAAGTGAGGATAGTGACATGCACACCAAACCCCACACCCCACCACCCCACCCCGCCCCCACTGCACCCCCCCCCCCTACACCAATCCTCAAGGTTTAGAATGTACTCCACATCAGGAATCCTCTCCTTAAGGTTGTAGAGGAGAACATGCTTGAAGAGAATCACTGGGTTCTCGCTCCTAACTGCAGCTTTCATCAGGCCTTTTGCATTGTAAGGAGTTGAGCATGCAACCATCTGGATCCAGGGGATTGACTGGAAGTATGACTCAAGACACTGAGAGTGCTCAGCCCCATGTCGCCGGCCAACACCACCAGGCCCATGGATCACAATTGGTATCTTGAGCTGTCTGCTAGAGGTGTAGTGGAGCATCCCACAGTTGTTGGAAATCTGGTTGAAGGCAAGGAGTAGAAAACCCATGTTCATGCCCTCGACCATGGGCCCTATACCTGTCATAGCAGCCTGATGCCCATGCCCGTGAATGAGTTCTCAGCAATTGGCAAGTCAAGGACCCAGAGGTCTCCATACTTTTTAGCCAGTCCCTTTGTCACCTTGTAGGATCCTCCATAGTGGCCCACATCTTCTCCCATCATGCAGACATGAGGATCTCTTTCCATTCCTTCCTCCAGGCCTTCTCTTAGGGCTTCAAAGAGCACGAGCTTATGACTGAAAGGAAAAATGGCACATGTTATTAAATTGACAGCTAAGGTAAAGTTGTTGAAACTTTTGAAAAACCAAAGAACTACTGACAATTGTTCAATAGAAAATGATGCAAATATACTTCAACTTTCAAGAGCAGAACATCTGCTGGAGAAAACAAAAGTTGAGAAGCAGAGCAACTGATCCAAGAAAATATTATGAAAACAAAAACAACTGCACTTGTTTTCACATTATCCACCCATCACTAAATTGATGGTTCTAGCAAGGAACAACAAATTGATTTTAACGGCAATATCACAGCTTCATTGTCTGTTCAGAGAATGAACCAAATTCACCTATCCGAAACAAAGTAAAACAAGCTCAACTACTGCAACACTTCCTATGATGCAGTTACTAAACTGGCAGATTTTCAATGAACTGTCTTGGGGGTCATGTAATGTTTATCAAACTAGAGACTGATTGCAGACAACAGAAAAAAGAAAGACCGTCATTTCAGAAAACTAATGCAGAAGAAAAGAGATACCAAGCTCAAAAGTAGTTCCAAAATTTTCTATATTACTGAGAAACATTTTATAGGCCCCTTGTGTTGCAGTGAATCTCTGACAAACTATTGTGAAAAGGAAGTTATATGTTGAGCGGCCATAATTTTTAAGATGAGAAAAGACCCCTGTTTACAGAGATCATCCATCCATATGGATGACTATTGAGAATATATTCAAGAGAATAATCTAAATCTCCCACATTATACTTTTGTTACGAATTGATCCCGACAGTGTTACCCCACCATTGATTGATACAGCAATGAATGCCCAATATAAGCCACGGACTGAGGTAGCTTGAACAAGAAAAGTAGAAAAAGTTAAATCCCATCCCACCTCTTGAAATATAACTATTGAAACAAAGCATCATGCCTAGAACAATTATAGTCTCATCCCAGACGAAACCTACCAGGCCAGAAGGCTCAAAGAGAATAACAAGGAACATCAGATAATGATAATGGCATACCCAGGCTTGGATGCAGTTGAAGAAGCAGCTTCATCGGCTTTTGTCCGAAACAGTGGTACACCAATCTCACTGTCCTATAGCTGAAGGAAAGAATGGAAACCCATGAGGGCAAGACAAGAGCGAGAAAATATCACTTACTGCAACAGCGTTGGTAATGAATTGCTGAGCAAGGCGAGCTGGTGAATTCCAGCTGGAAACAAGATGCCCATCTGATCTCCCCACGAGGAAGCCCGTCCTTCTCTCTGCAGCATTTATTTAAAACAAACAACAAAGGAAATAAACAAGAAGCAGAAGTCAAAAATTTTGTACTGATGTTTAACTACACGAGCTGATACCACTGAAAGGGATCAAACGCCCCGAATGCTGAATTCTATCCTACATATAGGTCCCAATGCTATTTTCCGCTCGATAGCTTCCCTAAAATCTAGCAACCGGAATTGAAGGCAGGCTGCACTGAGCTGGCCCGGACCAATCTCATGCAAACAAGAGCACATAAAAAAAAAAGTACGCTTTCTACTCCCCATCTACACATCTCTCCCTTGCTGGCTCAGCTAGATCAAGCGAAGCAAATAGATGGAGAGGAACAGTCGAAGAAAAAGTAACGCGACGAACTTGAGAGAGATCTGCCGGAATGGGAGGTGGAGTCTCTGGGGGTCGAAGGAACCGTGGAGGGAGGGGGCCGTGGCGTCTCCCAATACTTGAAACGTAGCAGTCATTGGAGCCGGGTAGCAGAGAAATCAAAAGAAAAAAAAATAGAGAAGAGATTACAGAGTGCAAATGAACAGGGAGAGAAGAGGAGCCGGGCGGATTTATACGAAGAGAAGCTAAGGGAAAATGTCGTCTCCCCGCTGAAAGTAGCGAATAATATTGGGAATACGACGAAAAAGATATCAAAATAAATAAAAATTGCAACTTTTCTCTCCCTTTTCGTGCTAAACTCACACTGGTTTGCGTCGCACTCCAAATGAGCGGAGATTTACTAGAGAGAGAGCGAAGCAGAGCATAGTTAGCATCGCCCCCAGAGTCACCCTTTGTCAGATCTTGATCGCCTGTGCTGCAGTGTACCGTCAGAGCTGGAGACAATCCGCCACGCCACCCAAACGGGACCCTGTGATTTGAGTAGGGATGATGAAATCAAGCTCGAACCACGTGACGATGTGGTCGTCCTACGTAATGGATGAGAACTGAGCAGCTGAGTGGATACGTATGTATTTTGTCCAAAAATAGGAGCCTTTTGTCCTTAGAATTGGAAAGCTTTTTGTTTTTTGGATTAAAAACGAAGTAAGGCTTCGTTTCACCTCCACGAGGATAAGGGTACGAGGGGTGATACTGGTTCACGGCGGAGTCGTTCTACTTCCAGGGTAAGATGGAAGTGCTCTACCTGTTATGCTCCATCCTCTCCACATTCCTCACCTCCGTCGCCCTCTCCCTCCTTCTCCCCCTCCGCATCCTCCTCCGCCGCTGGTCCAGATCGCCCACCGCCTCTTACACCCCGGAATCAGTCTCCCTGTACGAAGGCACGGTCTGGCACGAGCGCCGCCACCCAGTCCGCCACTCCTTCCGATACCCGGTGCGATACGCCCTCGTTGACCTCGACCTTGCTCCCCACTCCCCTCCCGGCCATCTCTCCGCCGACGAAGCTCGCGAATTCGCCGGCACCAACGGACGCGTGTCAGTAAATTTCCTGTTTAGTGCCTGATGCTTATTTTAGTCTTCATCCGCGTTTCGCATAGCGATTGGTTTATTCGGTTCCGAATCGAGCTAAGACACCATCTGCAGCTCAAATTTGATTGCCCGATGGCCTTGAGTTTTGTAAATTTAGTTGCCTTTTGGCCTGCTTTGTGCACAAGCTGTCGACTTATATTGCGGCCATTGCGAATGATGGAAGCTTGAGTACGTCTGACCCTGAGTTGCGAGATGCAATTCAAAACCTTGTTGATATATGCGTATAACGTAATAGATAATCTGCAAAATAAAAAATAAAAAAAGGGTGAAGAATGGAGACTACGTCATTTCCTTGTGTTTGATAACTCTAGCTGTGATCAATCATCACCTGCTGGTACGATCAGATAATGAATTGGTTTTACCACTGAGAATTCCACTGGACTCGATTTATTTTGTCCTCTAATAAGGTACAAGCTTCCGTCATTTAGTTTTGATGCCTTCAAGCATTTAGACCATTACACTCCTTTGAGTTATCTCATTTGGGTGGTGCCTTTTCTGGACAGTTTACTCTTGACAATACCTCCTAGTGTCGGATACGAGCAAAATCCATTGAGCTTGTATTATTGCTACCAGCGTGTTGGCTATGGTCAAGATTTGCACAAGTGCATTGCAGAGGTTTGTTGTCTTCCAGATCCATTCATGAAGATATCTGTTAGGAGGTCATAAATTTGCAATCTTTACCAAGAATCTTGATTGAATGTGGCATCCTGGAGGAGTATTTTTTTTCCCTCCCATCCTGATTTTTCTTAGTCTTGTAGCAAGTTAGCATGTAACGTACTGTCTAAATGTACCTGTTCTTGTACCTAGGTAACTAACACACCCTGGGGTGAACGGGTGACGTTTGCTTTCAACCCTAATTCTGATCTTGTTGCAAAGCTATTGCACGTCAGCCCTTTCATGGTACATTATTGAGTTGATCTCTGCAACTATTATATCTTTGTCCTTTAATAGTTATAATTGCATATTTTTCAGCCCTGTCAATGTTGCGTAAACAGGTTACTATGCTTCTGATCATTGTTAAGAATCACTGCAGGATATGCTGGGAAATTGGAGTATAAGAGCAAATGCCCCTGGGGACAATATCTTCGTGGTTATCTCAGTTAAACATCCTGAGCTCGGAGATTACTTCACAGCTGCCCTTAAAATAAAAAAAGTACCATCATCATTATCAGGTCATCATGTGGTGTTCTTCTGGTTGATGCCTCATAAGGTTGCATTGTGGATATATTGGCATGTAAGTGATTCTTTGAAGCTGTTGACGAAGAGGTTCTTATTAATAAGTCATAGTTGACAAAGGGATACTGATGCCTTCTCTTCTGTTTATTGTCATTCACCTTACTCCACATTCTTACTTTGATACCGGTGAATAATGTAGAGGTAAAGAAACATGTTCATCTTCTGGGGCCTTTTAATTTGACCGGATTGAGTTTATTCGAAGTAAAAAAAAATGAAACCAAGAAGAAGAACCTCTTATAGGTTGCCTCCATACTAATCTGTTGTGGTTGTAAACTGCAACCATGATTTACTAAGTTTTCAAATGCCCATCAAACTATGAACACTTTTCCTAACAGTTGCTACTTTTCCTTATTGAAATATCACCTTTCTTATCCATCTACTATTCAGGCCTTCCAACTTTGGTGGAAAAATGTGTCGTTCATTCAACATCCACGGTATTCCAATCCTGCGTACAGAGAGGAAGCATCGATTCATGATCGAGAACTCAGCTGTTCTTGGGCAATGAACCATCCGCAAGATGAAGGGAGTGATTCCACATACATGTCTGAAAATACTGGTGCTGGCAGATGTTTTGCTTGGAGAGATGCCAAGTGGCCTTGGGCTTGAACCATAGCTGTAAACCCACCGCCCCACCACACCACAAACCCAAACACCAACCCCCCCCCCACCTTTTTTTAATTGTCTATGATGATTGTCTAAAGCACCTCTCAAGAATAGAATGTTACTGGTGCTCTGTTGTAGCCACAATGCAGCTCCTCCTCCTTCCTAAATTATGTGATCCTTATGTCCGTACTGGTACAAATGAAATGGGGTGATTTATTGTAGTTATATATTTATCGGAGAAGATGGATCAACATAAAGCCTGCCAGTAAAATTCTTTTTGACAAATGGGAGCACTCAAATAACAGGTCGCGCGGACAAGATAATTTCCTGGCAATCCATAGTTGAAATGTTCAGTGGGAATGCTATTCTTGTGAGATGACCCTGATTAACTATTGCAGATGCCTGTCAGCTGTTCTTTCGACGTCATGAAAATTATTAATGAAGTCTCAGAAGCCGCCCTGCTCTGTTTTGATCTCGATGCCTCGTTTTCATGATTGACGCTTCATCTGCAGAAGCTACAATGGCTCGATAGATCTCAAAAGCTTGGAATGAACTAACCAAAAAGTCAAAACTCGAACTCGTCATTAAGCTGCCAACAGCTAATTGACTCTACAATCACAAGATAATTGACCAAAGTTGCATCGAGTAAGACTGATCTGTGTAACTTAAGAACGAACTCCTCGGGTCTCCTGTTCAGTTCCACGACGGACATGACTGAGTCTTTTTACGCAGTGGAGTTGTTACTAAATTTATTTTGTTCAGTTCCATCTTTAATCTGATTCTCACCGTCCGTTTGTCCTTCACCCTTCCCTAAACGGTCGACTTCTAGACCCATCAGAGCTCGCCCTCCTGCCCGCGTTCTCATACTCGACCGCTCCAACCATCTTTTCTAGTAACTTCCCACGAATGTTGTAGGCGTCTCCTAGTGCTGCAGTTTCCCAGAGTGGACTAGGGCGGTCCCTCTGCACATCGAACTCATTCCACTTTGAGAGGGAGAAGGCCTCTCAGTCAGCTGCAACGATGAGTACGATCACAACGGACGGGAAGAACCAGAGCTTGGTGTTGCTGAAGAGGGTGGAGCGGAAGATGTTAACAAGACAGAAGATCGAGGTGTAGATGAAGGTGGACAAGACAAGTGCACAGAACATTCTGAAGGATCCTAAAACAGATGGGCTCGCTGTAGCCAACGGAACAGCCGATAGGTTTCGTATGTCTTGTCTCGCCTGTGTGCCATGAAACCTTGCACTGCCTCTTGCTATACATCTTTCCTTTTTCTAACCCGTGGAATTCGAGCATAACCCCATGTTCATATGGATGATTTCCATGATCGTGCCATTCCATTTTGAGGTGATTCCAAATACTAGGGATCATCGTATCATTAGTGGCAGAGATTATATATACATATATATATATATTAATCTCCAAATTGTGGAAAGTGATTTCCCAGTGTATTTCGTATATATATATATATATTAATGGTAGGACTAGGAGAGCCTTTTTTGGGTAACTAATAATCCAGAAATATGAATAAGGAATAAATAACATAAATAAATAAAATGCCCTCCACAGAAGCCTCATCCATTTGGGACCAGATTTGGCTTCCAACGCTCACCTTGAAAAACCAATCCGCCCAAACTTCCTCTCGCTCCCTCTCCTCCTGTCTCTTCCACCCCTTCCCTGTGTGCACTTTTTCCTCTCTCGTCCACCGCATGACCGTGAAAAGATCTAATATGTTATTGTTAGTTCGAATTCGAATCATGAATATTTAATAAAGACGGAATTACTTTACTCGTGAAATTTTTTTATTCATAATATCCAAATAAAAGAAAAAGAGAGACGTCAAATTATTTCAACTTGCTCTTTACCGTCTTCCTTCCTAACTAAACTCTGCTGTTGTCTGTTTGCCCTTACGCAACAATCTTGATAGCTCTCCTCCCTCCCACTCATTCTATTACTTGCACCACCTCTGCCTCTCTTCCTACAACTCTTGCTCAATTTCACTCTGCCCACAAGCTCAAAGGTCTCCTCTTTATCCTCTCTCTCTCTCTCTCTCTCCATTTTTCTTTGAAGGTGTAACCTTGAATCTTTTGCAACTCAACAACACTCCGTAACTCTCCTTGTCTGCTTTCGTCTGGAGCACTTCCATTTGTTTGCTACTCTCTGTCTGTATGTATTTCTGCATAGAAGTGGTGGTGTTGTCGTAATGTATTGTTGGTGTTGAATTTCGTTGGTTGAACGTCTTCAAGACTCCATGGAGTGCAGATTAAAAGCTGTGATAGTTCTCTCTAATTCTGCACCTTGGTTGACATGATTCATGAAAGTCGCGAGCTTTTAATATCTGGTCATGAGGATCCGCTGATTACTTGGTGTAATTCATCCAGCTAGAATTCTTATGCAATATGGAGTTTGCTGCAATTATAGATATAATTGCTCAGTTCCGGTGACTTCTGATGCTTTCACTGGCATTTTTTTTTTCATGAAACCATGGATTTATCTCTATTGTTTCTTGTCAGACTATTCTTGAGCATTTCAATATTCATAGCCTTTAAATCGTAGGCTTTGGCTGATTCACAAACCTGAAAAATTGCATGTATTTTGAGTTCATATATTCCTTAATCTTGATTCTTGACCTGTCACTTGAAGCCTCAACTGATGAGAGTTGTTTGTGATGTTTTTTTTTTTTTTTTTTCCATAATCCAGTGAAAGGAGTGCGAGCCACCTTCTGAAGAAATGGAGATCACAAATGTTACGGAGTATCAAGAGATCGCGAAGCAGAAGTTGCCGAAGATGGTTTATGACTACTATGCTTCTGGTGCCGAAGACCAGTGGACTCTTCATGAGAATAGGAATGCCTTCTCGAGGATTCTGTGAGTTAGCCTCTTTATTATAATTTTTACTTGCAGTTTTTTGGGTTGTAAGTAATGATTATTTCTATCATTTGGTTGTATAGTTTCCGACCTCGGATCCTGATAGACGTAAGCAAGATCGACATGACTACAACTGTTCTGGGCTACAAGATCTCGATGCCTATCATGATTGCTCCCAGTGCCATGCAAAAAATGGCTCACCCCGATGGTATATCGTGATTAGTTTCTTGTGTTTCTTGAATTTTTCCTTTACCTGTGTGTCTCTGGCTGTGCATCAAAAATTGATTATTTGTGTTATATATTTTGCCATGAATGCCTGCATAAAGCTTGTCTGAACTGCAGAAATTTACAAGACAGTATAGTCAAAGCATTCTGTTCTTTTTTTTTTCTTCCTATCAGTAAGTTTGCTTGTTATTGATCAATGAATGGGGAAAACAAACTGAGCCTCTGTTTAGAGGACAGCCACGCAGGACCAAAGGAAACTGGAATCGTAGGCCCAGACAACAGAGTCATAGTCCCAGATTTGAACTTTGAAGTCCTTTGTATACAATGAGCACTTAGCTGTTAACTAACATAAGAGACAAAATATGACAAAATCCCTTGTATTTTGATGCCCCATTGCTTCAGTAGCCACCTGCGATTGTCCTTGTGCGCCATCTTTCCAAAATCTTGGGATCCCATCAGTCTGGACATTCTGTTCTATTCATAAGAGATTTTGTGGCTTATTCTGCATAACATATATTTCATATTGCTTCTGCGGCATATAATGTGTAGAAATCATCCTTCTATTAATAGGTCTCTTCTGTCAATATCAACCCTGTGTGTGTGTGTGTAATGCCGCAAAATTCAGCATAGTGGTAATTCTGGACGGCTTCCCCATAAATCTGTTATCAGTATAAATCTGTTATGAACATTTTGCCAGAGATGACACTTAAACGACTGAAAATCTAGATGATGATTTTATGTTGCCATTGTGATTTATCTCAAGCTTGTTTTGGACAGTTGAATTTGATTGTTACAAAGTAAATGGTCACTGGTTATTATGGAAAATTCAAATTGGTCTCCTTCTCTATTTACAAGGCTTGATTCTCCTGCAGGAGAGTATGCCACAGCAAGGGCGGCATCAGCCGCTGGGACAATCATGGTATCATCTCTCTCTCTCTCTCTCTCAATAAGTTCAATTTAGTCATTTCGCCATGTTTGTTCATTTCTTTCCCTTGATCCAACATATTGCCTACCTATTTCAATCACAAAATTCATCTCCCAATCATTATGTTCGCTTCCTGTTATTTCAGACACTGTCCTCATGGGCCACTTCGAGTGTTGAAGAGGTTGCTTCCACTGGACCTGGAATTCGCTTCTTCCAGCTCTATGTGAGTACACTAAATGGGGCTTCTGTTTCATGATTTGTATCATTTATTCAGGCTACTTACATGTCCATATCACTTGCCTTTTTGACAGAACAGATGAATGCTATTTGTTAGTAATTTTAATATTATGACATGTCCGATGCATTTCCAACTGCATATCGATGGATGAGGCATATATTATCACTGAGAACAATGTGGCACTGGAAGTTGACTGAACGGAATTCTTACTGTTGTTTTAGGTGTACAGAGACAGGAATGTGGTGGCCCAACTCGTGAGGAGAGCAGAAAGGGCAGGGTTTAAGGCCATTGCCCTCACCGTGGACACCCCAAGGCTCGGCCGCAGGGAAGCAGATATCAAGAACAGGCTAGTCGTTGAGATTATTACTAAAAGAGTCCAACTCTCTCTTATCTAATCCTTGAGATTGTAGGGAATGCTGAACTGAATAATCAATTCTTTCATGTCAGGTTCACTCTTCCTCCATTCCTCACACTGAAGAACTTCGAGGGACTGGATCTTGGAAAGATGGACAAGGCAAGAAACATTCATTTCTGAGATATCAGCTCTCCTCTATCGTCATTCTTGTTCTATCCCATTCATATTCTCTCTTACTGCGTCATATTCTTCCACAGAGCGATGATTCTGGTCTGGCCTCATATGTTGCCGGACAAATTGACAGGACTCTGAGCTGGAAGGTCGGGACTTCATAAATATTAGTTCTTGAAAGATTGAATTTTTTCCCCTGAAATATCTTCTCAAACTGATCTTGGAAAAAAAATTTGTTGTTGGATGATTTGGACAGGATGTCAAGTGGCTACAGACAATCACTTCCCTGCCCATTCTGGTGAAGGGTGTAATAACTGCTGAAGATAGTGAGGAAACCTAAAACCCATCCGAACAATAAATAATGCTGTAGGATTGCTTTCATCTGATTTGCTGAACATGCCTAAGTTACCCGTTTTCTGGCTCACTTAAAATTACAGCAAGGCTTGCAATTCAAGCCGGAGTTGCTGGAATCATAGTTTCCAATCATGGGGCTCGTCAACTGGATTACGTGCCAGCAACTATCATGGCTTTAGAAGAGGTGTTCATTATCTGATCCTCTTTCAACTTTGGCCTTCATTCTGATGAAACTGAATGTGCTGAGGTGAATTTCACAGGTTGTAAAAGCTGCTCAGGGCAGAGTTCCGGTTTTCCTAGATGGTGGAGTCCGCCGTGGCACTGATGTTTTCAAGGCGCTCGCTCTTGGAGCGTCTGGCATATTTGTGAGTGTTACGTAATTTGCTATAAATGAAGAAAATATTTGACCACGCTGGAGAGTGCCAAATTGAGTGCTTGCACGCTGAGATTGGACACAGCCCATTATTTGCAACAACTCAAATGCAGTCTCAGTATCAGCAAAAGAACCCGACATCAATGATTGAGGCATTAATATCATTCATTGGCTCCTTAAATCGGGTGACTTGTGCCTTTAGAGTGGTCCAGTAGTTTCTCTTGATTCCATATCCTTCCGTACCTTCTTTGAAGTGACATCTGGTGTGGTTCATTCAAAACCTAAGGGCTCATAGATGAGAACCAACTCTATGTTGGTTGCTACCCCGACCTTTATCCTATTGTCCCAGCTGTTGTGTTTATGCTCAAGCACTGTAATGGCCCTGCAATTTATCCTTTTTTCTCTTTTTCCCACAAAATGTACAGATTGGAAGACCGGTAGTATTCTCATTGGCAGCAGAAGGCGAGGCAGGTGTGAGAAAAGTCCTTCAGATGCTGAGGGATGAATTCGAGCTGACAATGGCATTGAGTGGTTGCTGTTCGTTGAAGGAGATCACTCGCAACCATGTTGTCACCGATTGGGACCACCCTCGTGTCCTTCCTCGGTTGTAAGAAGTTGACAAGGGAAAAAGGAAGAGGCAGCAGGAAAATGAGGGGCTTTATCGATTTTAGAAGCTCGATGGGTTCCTAACTTATCCCATCTCTTTAATTTAAGTTCCTGCTTTGCAATCGAACATATTTGTGAAACTCAAAGAGTCTCATATGTGACTCATCGCATCTCTTATGTCGATGGCTACTCTGCTATTAATGGCTACCTTGCCTCTCTCTGTATATTCTTTCTCCGTTTATTGCATTGTACTATACTGTTGGGGCTTCGACGTGTTGTTATTGCTGCCATTTTTTGCAGGTTTTGCTTCTGTTTCGGCTTCTTAGGAGTGGCAGCATTAGAATGGTAGTTGTAAGTTGCCCGTGTTGCATGCCTCGGGTCAAAGAGAAGTCCTTGAGAACTCCAAAGATCACCGCCCTGTCCATGATGTTCTTGAGAGTTTTCCTGTACGAAACTTTTCTGCTGTCCAGCAGAAATACCTTACAAGCAATTATCATCCACAACATGCTAAGCAACTGCACTGAACTGAGCCAGCTCAATTAAGTGAAGGCCGGCTATCGGACATTGTGTGGGGAAGCAGCTGAAATCCGTTGCCTCCGCTTCTGAAGGAAATGCCGGAGCGGTCTCTTCAAGGAGAGCCCAGTAATCAGCATCTGAGTCTGCGCCATCGACGTGGTTTGGTAATAGGTTTTCCGCAGCGAGGTGCCCGAGTCCTCCTCCTCATGGTCTCTTGCATCTCTATCTCCCACTATTCTTGGGCTTTTTGCCATCGTTGCTCTACTGGCAAGCAATATTATGGATCTCGCCTTGTTACGCCAGTCAATGCAGAACTTGAACTTGTCAGTCCGATGATCTCTTATTTGCAGCAGAAGATGCAATAATAAACAGTACATGAATGAATCATTAGTGTTATTTACGAAAAAGAGAACAAAAACGTACCTGAAATTCAGTGACATCGCAGGCGGAAGCTCGTCCATCGTAGAATATAGTCAGCTGCTGCCGATGCGGTGAATCCTGCTGCATCCTTCATTGCATCCAATGAAGAAAACTACAATTATCTCTCAGTAAAACCAACTCATAATCTTGTGAAACAAAAAAAAAATCAGGAAGAACATCGACGAGAGAGAGAGAGAGAGAGAGAGAGAGAGAGAGAGAGAGCTTACGTGGGTTGCCGTTGATGATGGTGAGATGATCAGAGGGCTTAAGCTGAAGCTGCATCAAGTTGCAGTTCTTCATCAGTCATCATAATTAGTTACCAAAACCTTTTCGTCTCTTAGATCTTCGGAAATGATCCTCCTTTTTTTTTTTTTTTCCTCTCTGTGAAGATGATCGAATCACATCTCCCTTCAAGTCAGTGTTTGTATGAAATGCAGACCAGAGGATGAGTGGAGTGGGGACTCATGAGCTCACCACAGCCACCCTCCTCAAACGCGTCGAATCTGCATTGAACACGTGAAGGCACACAGCACAGGCACAGAGAGAAAAAAGAAGAAGAAGAAGAAGAAGAGGATAAACTCAAAGTTCAAATTCCACCTTATTGCCCTAATGTCCCATGAAACATACACGCACATTCCCACTGCTTTTCATCGGGGAAATCCATGGTTGTTAATGATTAATGTAGGTGAAAGGCAGTAGTCAAAGGTCACGCATGGAAGTTGAATGCAAGATTTGACCGTTCACATTAAGAATTAATGAAGTGCGTATATCTCACGTGCCTTTTTAGGTTCAGCTGCTCGACACCGCCATCATCATCCCATGATTTTCCAGTAAGCGGGCCCTGCCTCGTGCCCCTTTCCGCCCCCTCGTGTCCGCCTTTTTCGACCAGGGAAAGCAGCCATGCCTCCTTTTCGTACCGTCACTTGCATTGGTAAAACACCTTACCTTTTCTCTTTTCCTCTTCGTTTTCTACCTTCAATAGTCTATACTAAAATTCAAATTGCTCTCCATGCACAGTTTCTAAAACTAGGTCGTGCTGGTTCAATTTGGAACCGGATAGCTACCCAGTCCAGTTTACCTAATCAATTCAAATGTACTTTAAATTTGGTCAAATTTATTTAAACCGATTAGTTTCTGATTCAATTGTCAAACCCAACTGAACAAGCGGTTGAGCTGATAAATTAAAATTTATTTTTAAAAAAAGAAAGAAAAAAAACCTCTTTTATCCCAACATCAATTTTTTTAAAAAAATAACATTTATATTACATTTTATTTTCTTTAAACTTAAATTCATATTATTATAATTGATGTTTTAAATTTTAAAGTTGTAAATTTGTGTTTAATATATGGCATTTTAATTTATAATTATTTATTAAATATATGGTTCCGCTCATAAACTCATGGACTTATAACTTAATTGGTTCATGATCTGGTTCGGTTTTTAAAAATTATATTTCCAAAATTGCTATTAACTGCTTTTTTTTAATTCAAGCATCAATTTATATTTCAGTAGTTCCAAATTAACATTTTTTTGCCTTAAAAAAAAACTCTGGGAGATGGCCATGCCCGAAGTCGTTACCTTGCCAAGGTTCCCTCCATTACTTCTTCGATCTCTGTTATTCCCACATCTATTTTCTGTTCTTTGAGTGCCCTCTGTTTGTTCAACTCTGTCTCGTTTTATGCTCAGATCAGTCCGGCATCTCACTCAGTAAGTTCTTCATGGCCATCAGCCCGATCAGCTCTTCTCCTTCCCCAGCTCAATCGGCCCTGCTCGTCTAATTTGAAAGACCCTTTACTTACTGCCCTGACTATGCCCTCGAGTTCGGGAGTGGTCTGCTCTGCGGGTTGTTATGATAGGCAAGGCCCATAACCAGCGAAAGCGAGGCGAAATTGTAAGTGCTGGAGAAGATACGCTAAGCTCGAGGGGAATTTGATCATGTACGACATCATCTAGATAAGTTCAGTTTCATTAACTGCTGCAGCTCGGGAGGTTGGGGAAGAACATGGTCAAATCCCTCTCGCGTACCTTTGCTCCACATTGCTATACTTCAACCCCCAGCTATGACTGGATGGACAACCAAGGCTCCTACAGTCATCCCCGTATAGTTCTTTCATACTAGAAGCCCCATGGTACCAACAGTCACTTCGAGATACCAATCCGAGAAGCAAGATATGTTAGCTTAGACGAGGCCAATTCAGGCTAAGACGGGGCCGGCGAATGCAGAATTTCCAGAACTGTCAGCTCCGTGGGTGGCTCTGGTCAAGGGGCTGAAGGTAATGCGGGCTTGACGAAAGCCCAATCGTAAGCCCAACTCTTGATAAATGTGATCTTGGCCCATTCAACCGAGGGCCTCTGTGTCGTATAGAAATTGTAATTTAACAACACGAGTGATGTTCTCGAGTGTACGTAAGTGATATCGACCGTGTAATAATAAACAAATGGGTCAGGTCAAAATTCATCATTCTTGTTGCCATAGTATTGATTTTCTTGTCATGTTTAGGCAATCCCATGTAGGCCGCAATTGGCCCAAATTGGCCCCTCACTAAAATAGACAGACATGATTATTGCAGTTGACTTAATAAATCAGCTCAGATGATTCTATACATTAGGGTGGGGGGGGGGGTGGAAATCAGTGATTGTCATTCGATGGGGATGAGGTGTGGGGAGTGTCAAATTATGTCGTGTCTCTATGCGGTAAGACAATTATAAAAAAGTGACGTGGTCTTTTCTTTTATCTTTTTTTTTTCCACTTCTAATAATAATAATAATAATTATATATATATATAATATCAGATGAGTAATGTGTTAGTGATCATGAATGGTAAAAAAAAAAATTATAAAAAGAAAAGTCGTATTAAGATGAACGGAGACATTTCTTGGCAATACACGTCCCCGAATCAATCTTAGCTGGATTTCATTATTCTTTAACCTTCCGCGATGTCTTGTCATGTGGCCAATTAATGCCGCGTGGTATGTGGCCTTGTTTGCTTCATCTTTCTTTCTTTTCTTTTTTTAATATATATTAATAATGTCATATATAATAATTAATTAATTAATTCATAAGATAATATATATTATATAGTTTAAAATTTATTATTAATTTTTAGATATCAAATTTCAAAAATTTAAAACTCTAATTTTATTATACGATATTAATTTATCAGTAAACTCAACGGCACATAAAATTTATTTGCTTATTAATGTCTGCACCAGAGTACAACCCTTCTTTATTAATGAGATAATTTTATCAGACATTAAATAAGGCCTCTATTTAAATCATTTTACAAAAAAATCATAATTTATTTTGTCCTTTGATGGACCGTAGTTTAAGCTAATCAATGCCCACTAAGCTTCTATATAATGAATCCTGCCCATAATGAAGGTTATTGTACCTTCTCAAATAAAATAATAATAATAATAATAAATTCGTAAAAGGAATTTGTCAACTAATCGTACATTTATACGGTTTTTAGTGATGACTTGGACAAATAAATGTACATTAAGTTACACGTGTGGGTTGATCTAACGTGTGCACTCCCTCTACTTTACATTTTATGTAGAAATTACTCCTCTCTCGTATAATGAGCGAAACGTAAAAAAGCTAATTGACATGTAAGTAGAGATGTTAGATGGATGGGGTGTACGGTTTAAAATGGATTAGAAATCGTTTGACTCAATTACAGTCTGACTTGTTAAGCAAATTGGTCAGTTCGATTACTAGCCACAGTTTGTGAAATTATGAACCGACTCAAAACTATTTATATATAGCTAATTCACTATTTGAGTTGGTCTGAACTGTGAACTGTGATAATTTTTTCTTTTTAAATGTTTTAATTGAAATGGTAAAATTTGACCGTTTTATTATCGGTGTTTTTTTTAAAACTGTTTGGATCGATTTTGCAATGGTTTTGGGTTGGTTCAACCAGAACATGCTAGACCGATTCCGATTTAACCGACCTATTTTTTAAATTCGACCTACAACTGTTTCTCAACCCAGTAAGAGCGATTATGTGCTACTTTGAGGCAGACTGGGCCGATCTTGGTTTTTTACAAGCGATTTCATGTCAAATTAGCTTGTTTAACATGTCCACGTTTAAGATAGAGTTAAATGTTGAAAGGAAGAGATAAAAGGAAAAGGTTGAAGTTCGAGATCGTGGCTCTCGATTAGTTGCTATCTTCGGTCATGTGATGCCATTTCTAGGTTCATATTGGCATCATTGCATGTCGACTGACGCATTAGGACCACCGGTGGTGGACGTTGAGTGGGAACGACATAATGTTACTGATTGTGAGAAAAAAAAGAGAGAGGATAATATGCAGGACCATAATTCCTCTCTGGGGGACCATTTCCCATAATTGAATTCAAATCATCCTTTCGACATTCCATTGTACACCCCTTTTTTTTTCTTGGCTTTTAATTACATTAAAGCTAGATGTACCCAAATTTTTTTAAAAAAATTTAACATATCTTTCTCTTAATTAGTTTATCATATTCAATCTTGTAATTTATTCATCTCGAATTGAATTAATTAGATCTAATAATTTCTAAATATTAGTTAGTACTTAATATACATGTATATATATATTTTATAAAGAATTAATTAATTTATGACAAGTTGATTCTGTTGATTCACATGAGTGGGATCATTAAAGTTGGAAGCCTCATTATTTGGAGACAAAATCGAATTCATTTCCGAGCTAGGATGATGGTCAAACATAGCCTAGTGTCCCTATATCCAACAAACTAGCACGAGGAAAATCGAGTTACATGCATTTCAATTCATGATGGATTGATTGTACATCTTCAGCTACTCAGTCAATCCCCGTGGCCAATGCTATTCTATGGCTGTTGATTGGGCAACAAAGGCAGTGCAAAATGTCATAATTGCAATAGATGGAATGTAATGATCTCTGACAGGGACGGTGAGACGGGCGACTCAGCAGGATGGTGCATCCAGTAGAGCAGCAGAGTTCCGAGCACTGGCCGTGGACCACTCGACACCACGCAGAAAAATTTGTGGCGAGGTCAAGTCAAAATGGATTTCACCTAACTAAGCGCAGATGAAATTCAACACCAATGGGTCGACGGTGATGACCCGAAGGGGAGCGACAGCCAGTGGTTTCATTGGAGGCATGAGTGGGGAGACAGTCTGATTGTTCGACCGCTCGAATCATTAAATGCCACGAAATTAAAGCCCCTTTCCATTATTTCCCCCTTTTGGCCCGTTGCCTTCGATGATAAATGTGAAATGTCGTTGGTGGCCAGGTCCAGGTGGCAGCAGCTCTCCGGCGGCACGCGCCTCGAGTGCGGACTGGACTTAGGGGCTGCCCGCCAATCTTTCCGGCTCTGATGTCCTGTGGCCCACACGATCGACCACCATCGCTTGCCCATTTGGTCACCACTTCACATCTCGATAGTGTGATATCCATACGAGCCTTTCTTTCCCTACAAATATGACTCACCCTTATATCGTAGTCTCCCTCGTACAAACTCTGTGAAGTTCGGTGATGGTACCGTGGGATCCCCAATCTTAATCTTGGATTGTGAATGAATCTCGAGGCATCGATGCCCCGTCCGTGCTTAGGGGGATTATGCTTACTGAAAGCCACGAAAAATTAATGGAATTGCCTAGGCTAAAGTGAATCAGAGGATAAGATTTGCACTATGGTATATTTGTGTGTACATACATGCCTTTCCTTAACGAAGAACCGTGAGAGAATAATCGGTAAAAAAATAATTAAATTTAAAATATCTTAACTTTATATTAAAAATAATATTATTATATTAAACATTTTTTTTAATATGAATATTGATGTGATGCAGAATAACCCACGGATGCGCATTAAACAAGGGACACATGCCTCAACGTGTGGGCCTCTGACCCTGCCCACGATGAATGATCCGTACGGAAATTACCAGAGTTATACACCCCCCTGCCATTTCTATAGCGGGGGAAAAATGGAGCTGATCTAATCAATGCGTGGGCCCCCCACGAGGAACGATCAACGGCTACCCGTTTGCAGCTTTTGTTGGCATGACTCAACCTCGACGGTTCATTGAAGACATCGAGGCCCCGAGCGTAAATATGCTAGGACTAAATCCTGTGTGAGTGATACGCCATTGGGATCCTAAAAGTAAAATGTTGATATATTTGTTAATGTGTTTTTGAGTGTGTGAGATTTAATTAGTATACATAATAATCGCATTAAATGGAAAGTTTATTTATCATTATTAAATTATCAGGGATTTGAGTTTAAATTAGAATATTATTATGGAATTAATTTCAATTAATATATATCTTATGGTTCTTAATACACTGTAATTTTAACCATAATGCGGTCGAATTAGTCCCTCAACTCATTATACGAGTCCGACCTAAACTTTATCGAGATTCACCAAGAATCTATCATCATCGTAAAAGTTCCAAATAGGGATGCTCATGATTTGATTCGATTTAGTTTGGGCACTATAACCTTGAATTCTAACTATTATACAGTAATCGAATCGAGTTATTTCGAACCGGTTCTATAGTTCGGTTAATCGGTTCGAATATCTTAAAATATAAAAAATTAACGAATTTGAATATAAACTAAATCAAAACCAAGTAAAAATCACATTGAAATGCAACGAAATGAACAAAATATAAAAATAACAAAAAGAAAAAAAAATTAAAATCACATATACATTTCCATTAAAAATAAATTTAACATACAAGATTAAGACTATTTAATTTATTTGGAATGAAAATTAGTATAAATTCGTAAAAAAAAAAATATGTTGTACAATAACTAATATCTAACCATTTTTAAAATTTTAAAAAATATTTCTAATATATTAATATTTTATTTTTAATATATTTACAAATTTATAAATGTTTTTAAAAAAATATGTTTAGACGATTAGAATAGCTAATAAAATCGTTTGAATCTAACAATTAATCCTATTATTTCACCTTAAAAGGTTGTACTATATGAGAATCGATTTATCTCGAACCGATTTTTTTGTTCGATTAAGTTAAATTCATAATTTGATTTGATTCTTCGGTTCTCTATATGCGACCCTAGTTCCGAACGATTTCCGATTCTTTGTGGCACATGTGCACATGCCAAATTTAAATGGAGCTAGCGCTATGTATGGGCTTTTATCCGCTATAACATGTCGGATTGGGCCCAACAGTCTTGGTCAAGAGGGTCACAATGCCCAGCCCAACCCAACCCAACCTGACTTGACTTGGGGGCGATCGCTGTCTCACGTGGCGTATCCACCAACCCCATCGCGCAAGTTGCACTCACCCTTGGCTTAAAAGGCCGAATTAGCTACATAACCTAATCCCTATCAGTATTTGTATGGAATTAGTTCAAATAATTCCATCACTTGACAAAATGAACGATGCATTTAGTGGCGTCATTATCCGATAGACTGTATCCCATCTCACCTATCCATTATGCTCCAACGTCATAGAAAGATTAAATATTGTAATTTGTTTTTTTTTTTGTGAATATGGAATACAATGATCATATGGTCTTATATTTATCTAATTACTCACAATGACATGATTAAAGATTATTTGGAAGTATAAGTTTTCCTTTTTTTTCTAGCTATGAGGAGTCATTACAGTTAAATAAAATGTTAAATTCAATCATATAAATATATATAACTTAGATAAATCATGTGTATAATAAGTATAAAAAAAAATATAGAATAGTTATAAATCAATAAAATTTTCATAATTCTTCTTCTTTTTTTATTGGTGAAAAGCAAAATTCATAATCCATATTCGTATATTTTCTCCCAAATTTCTAAATAATTATAATATTTCATAATTATATAGTGAAAAACTAAGTGTATTAATACAAATATGAATAATAAATATGATAATTATTGCATTGTTATTGATGATATTTAACAACGATTCGCCTCTTCTGTCAGGTGTCGTCGCTATGCAAGAATCACACGGGCCTCCTACGCCGTCTCTCCATTTCTTCAACGCGCTCTTCACCGGTCTCTCTCTCTATCTCTCCCCTCACGAGAGGGCAGCTCGTGGATCTGTCTTCTTCCTTCCTCTCCCTGTTTCTCTTTCGTTTGAGGCTCTGTTCTCAGATCTCCGATCCGTTTCTAATTCTCGATCTATCAAACCCTGATCGACAGCTTTGTCCGCAGGAACGGACCCTCGACGCGTCGATCTATAGAACAGATGTCCTCCGCTGTCCGTAAAGGTCTATCTTCCTCTGCCACCTCCTCCTTCAGAGTCCACCCCGCGCCCATCATAATGGCGGAGCCTCCCCTAGTGGACCACTTCGACCGGCTGCCCGACTCGCTCCTCCTCCTGGTGTTCAACAAGATCGCGGATGTCAAAGCCCTCGGCCGGTGCTGCGTCGTTTCCCGCCGTTTCCACTCCCTGGTTCCGCAGGTGGACAACGTCCTTGTCCGGGTTGACTGTGTTATATCCGACGACGACTCTTCTTCACCCTCCTCTGCCGACGAGTCCCGGAACCCCATCTCTAGCCTCTTCAGGGCCCTCTTCGGTAGCATCGTCAAGCCGCTCCAGGCTCTCGGCCAGTTCCTGGGTCCGAAACGGGCTGCCACGTTGGCACATGCTTCCTCGGCTCTGCATCGCCCCTCCTCCTCATCTTCCCTCGCTGTCGGGTGCGAGGATGACGGGGAATTGGACCAAGGAGGTGTCACTCACCACTCCCCGACTCAGGTTTTGAAGAATTTCAATGAGATTCGGTTCCTCCGGATCGAACTTCCAAGCGGGGAACTGGAGATCGATGACGGGGTTTTGTTGAAATGGAGGGCTGATTTTGGGTCGACTCTCGATAATTGTGTGATCTTGGGAGCATCCTCCGTGATTCACTCCAAAAGTGCTGCTGGTTTGGATGGTGGCATTGATGGGTTCTGCTCAAACAGCAGCGCTGCAGATGATAACGGCAGCATACCCGAATCTTTCTACACGAACGGTGGCTTGAAGCTTCGGGTAGTCTGGACTATAAGCTCTCTAATAGCCGCATCTGCAAGACATTATTTGCTTCAGCCAATAATTGCGGAGCATAAGACGCTCGATAGTTTGGTCTTGACAGATGCTGATGGGCAGGGAGTGTTGTGTATGAACCGGGATCAGCTCGAAGAGCTTAGAATTAAGCCCTTATCGGTCTCCTCTGCCTCAAAGAGAACCCTTGTCCCAGCCCTGAATATGAGGCTTTGGTATGCACCTCACTTAGAGTTGCCCAACGGAATGGTGCTAAAGGGGGCAACTCTTGTCGCCATTAGACCCAGTGAGCAATCTGCGTTGAAGAAGGATGTCTCCGAGGGTTTTTGGATATCGAATGCCTTTGAAGAACCTTTTGGGATTGCAGCCAAGATGCTGGTAAAGAGACGGACCTACTGCTTGGAAATGAACTCGTTCTGACCATCGGAAATAGCTGAGGTATATGTCAGTTTTCCGTTTGCTATCGTTTATGGAGTTGGATGGATGACAGATGTTGCTAACGGTTAATAATACTTGTTAATTGAAATGTTAGCCTCGCTGTTGCACTTGTCTGTCACTGCTTCGAGCTATTTTCTTATGTATTTTCTTGTTAATCTGTCTCTTGATGATTCTGGTAGTTGGAGGGATATACAACATGAGCAATTTGTTCTATTAGTGGATGTTTCAATTTCTCAGTTAGCCCTGTGGATTTGTCTGAGTGTCTTCATGATTTTTGGCTGCTTGCTTCTTGAGTTGAATGAGTTCAACTGCTTTTCTTAATGTGCCTGTGCTTGGATTGAACCTTAATGTTGGGCTACAGCTTTCTTGAATTTGCTTTTGTTGTCACCTTCCTTATTCCTGCTTTAGTTCAATAGATCATTTTGACGAGTGTGCTGATTTGCTATATGGTGTTAGGGAAATCATAAATACTAGGAGGGAAGGAGGAGTGGACTACGCTCTCTTCTGGAAGGCCTGGGGCCAGAGAAGACAATTTTGTTTGATCCTAACAACAGCTGAATCGGGAGCCTTTCTGGTGTAATCTTGCTGCCGACTGCGATTGGATGGTATCTCAGTCAATCATGGTGTAGAAAGTCTCTTGCGTTTTGTGCTTGAAGTTTGAGGGTTGAGATGCATCTGCTGCTCATTTTGTCTTGGGCATATGCTTGTTAAGAATGCATGAACCCGCCCATATGTACGTGTCTGAGATCAATTAATTAGTCTTATGTTTTCATGTCTTCTCTTATATGTGAATATACCATAGTTAAAGATAATGCTGTGCACATCTCATGTACTCTCTGGTACTCATTCGGGTAATGTACTCTGCCTGGTTTAAGCTCTGCCAGCCCCCTAATTAGTTGCTACGGTGATTGTGCTTTTTGTATATATCTATATATATATATATATTTTTGGGTGGTCATTCTTGCTTTCGGTATTCCATGATTGGATGTAGCACTGCAATTGCTTTAAGATTGAACATGGCATAACTTCAATTATGTTCTGCAAGATACATCACCCATGATTGAGTGAGCTGCCCCTGTTCTTAGATCACCGCCTGAAGCATTTGATTCTGTCTCCTGTTCTTGTCATTTCCTCCCTGAGAAATAGGTGTTTCCCTTTTGATGAGCTGCACCTTTATAGTGGTTGAGAAGACGAGTTTTATTCGCCTCACATGCAATGGACTTGAGGTGGGTGATTGCTCTTGTTGGGAGTCCTGCTTGCCCCCACCATCTTGTGGGACAGCATCAGAGAAAGAAAAAGGTTGTTTCAGATGCCAGCTGAGGCATGACTCTGGTCAGCTGTAGAATTAGGTTTGCCTGATTAAAAACTCTCCTGCCTTTTGCATTATCATCACATCTGCTGGTGGTTGGTTTGGTTGCTTGAGGGAGACATCTTGGGTTGCTTCAAGATACTCTTGGAGGGGTTTGATGAGCTTCCTTAATTGGATCATTTCCCTGATTAAATGGCTGGTATGCATATGAGATTTTTAAGTTGCATGTACAGCCTTTTGCACATGCATATACACACGCGCATATCTCCAATTTGCTACATGATTGATCCTCCCTTTGCTTAGATTCTTATTTGCTATATATAAAGCGCATATATCCTCCGTAAGTGTATTTCTTCCCCTCTCATTACCCGGTTTGATGATTATTGTGTTTCTAAAACATGGGGAATATTATTTAAGTTTCAAAATCCATTTTACCTTTTTTTTAGATGGTCTTATTGCATCCACTTGTCTTTCATAATGGGCAGGGTGGAGGAGCCATTATTTGTTCCATTCCAGCTAATGAGTTGGATCTGCACTTGCTTTCTTCTGTTGATCCCTTTTCTTTTTTTGGTTGACAAGTGCTTTTACCTGTTGATGACAGGATGTATCTTGCTTCATTCCTCCCTTGCTTTTCCCTGGACCAAACGGCCCCATGGAGAGAATACGCAAGGCCCCATCAGTCGGGGTCGGTTTGGATTCCAAAACCTTCGGTACTCACTCAATCGCCGTCCCGCTCTCATCCTATCTGTACAGATTTTCTAATGCTATCTCGAACTTCGTTCTAGTTCTGTTCCATATCAGTTTATTTCCTGGGAACTCGAAAAGAATTGTGCGGAACAACATATGCTTAAACAGGAGCCTCTCCATGTACCTCACATCTGTCTGGAGTGAATAGTGATAACAAGAGTCGCATCATTCGCTTCTGTGAGGGCTTAAAGGATTAGAAGATCCAGCCAAATTGGCGACCGCATTAACTGATAATTGAAAATTTGGCGTGATTATTAGGAAAAGTTGCATAGTTTCTACAAAATATTTTGATAATGTAATATTTTAGTATAAAAATTTTAAAATGTAATTATGTGATACACTTTTTTTTAATATATTACATTTTAGTACATTTTGTTAATTTTTTACTAACGCCATTAATTTTTGATAATGTGGACAGTTTACATAGTACTTTTTAATGACGTAATTTTATGTTTTAAATATGTGAATTGCCACGTGGTATATGGTGGGACCCACTATTTCTTTATTCATTTCTCTCTCCCTCTCTCTCTCGCTTGACTCTCTCTCCCTCTCCCTCTCTCACTCAACTCTCTCTCTCTCTCTCGGCTCTCTCTCCCTCTCCCTCTCTTTCTCTCTTGCTCGACTCTCTCTCCCTCTCTCTCGCTCGCATCCTCTCTCTCTCTCACTCGGCTCTCTCTCCCTCTCTCTCGCTCGTATGCTCTATCTCTTTCTCAATTTTTATGTAGGGGGCTTCACGATTTGGGAGAATTAAAATTAGATGAGAAGAAAATAGTGAGAAAATTCAATTAATTGTCAGAAAATTTTCAAAAGAAGTTAAAATTTGGTAATAAGATAATAAAATTAGTACTAAATATTTTCTTGATCTCTCTCGTATTAAAATTTTCTGACAATTAATTGAGCATTTTCATTTTTCTCTTTTCATCTAATTTTAATTCCCCTCAAATCGTGAAGTCTCCTACATAAAAATTGAGAAAGAGAGAGAGAGCCAAGCAAGAGAGAGAGGGAGAGAGAGTTGAGAGAGAGCCAAGCGAGAGAGAGAGCCGAGTGAGAGAGAAATGAATAAAGAAATAGTGGGTCCTACCAAATGTCACGTGACAATCCACATATTTAAAATATGAAACCACGTTATCAAGAAGTGCCACGTAAATCGTCAACGTCATCAAAAATTAACGGTGTTAGTAAAAAATTAACGGAATGTATTAAAATATAGCATATTTGAAAGGAAGTGTATCACAAAATTACATTTTAAAATTTTTATATTAAAGTATTATATTATCAAAATATTTTGTACCGTGTAATTTTTGCATGATTATCACCATTCTATCTGATTTAATGTTATATTTTTGGAGGAGAGTCAGGTGGCAGTGGCATGTATGCGTCAGCTACTATCGGAAACCAAAGTGGCAAAGGCTTTGCAGCTAAGGAAAAAAAAGAAAAAAGGTGGGGGAACAAGGAGAGGGTAAAAGGGGACCCCACATGTCTATCCCAGTGGCGGCAGCCCAGAGCGTAATCAAGACTAATTAATCAATCAAGCACCATAAATTATTTAAATTATTGTTAGTGTTTATTTTTTTAAGGTGAAGGAGACATTGTTGCCAAACTCGATGTAGATGTCCTCTATTTCATGTGCAGACATTAATATTCTTTACTCTCCCCCTTTTCCTCTTGCTAAATAGTTATTTTGGGCCTCGGAAACAAGCACACTCGAAGATCTCGCCCGCATCATGATGCCCTTTTCAGGAAGGTCGACCGACTCCCCTTCATCTTGTCAGTTGCTCTTTCAAAACATTAGGTGACAGACAAAGGAGTCGAGCATGTCGTTATTGTGTCTCAGCTTAGGGGTTACCCCTAGGTAGCTCTAGCGACGACCAGACCATAATCAGCGGCATATTTCCACTGACTTCGAAGTTGTCTTGTTCGAGATGTCTTTCACTACTTGACGAGGGAATAACTCACTCATAAGTGCATGGATGATCCCAGTAGCAGTAGTAGTAGTAGGGAAAATGGCGGGGAGGATCAATTGGGCTGCAAGTCCACCAATCCCATGAGGCCCATTGGGTTCATTTATGGGCTAAAGTACATGGAAGTCTTTGAGACTAAAAAACCCTGCGCGCTGAGCTCGGAGAAACAGTCCGCTCGGGCATTGGCTGCTCGCTACGGCTCGCCGACGGGGTCTGTGGTCCCATTCGTGAGATCGTCCGGGTCCACATCCCATTTCGGATTCGGCTCCTCCGTCCCGGGGTTGCTGCCTGCCTCCGTCTTCTCAATTTCTATGGTTTCCAGGCTCTCCACATTATTGAATGTCTAATCCCCTTATTGTTCTTTGGAAGGCTGGGGAGCAGCTGGTGGCTGCATCTAGTAGGACCTCCTTCCAAATTCCCCGGGGTAATAAATCCCCTGTCCCAATGCTCCCCCTTTTGCCCAGGATGCCGTCCTCCATAGTGTCGTCTGAGTAAAAAAATTCGATCCTTCAAGATCAAGGCACTTTCTTTGCAATGCTTTCGACCTGTCTCAATGCTAGCTAGAAAGAAGAGAGAGCGATGATTGTTGTTTTGGGTGAAGAATGTATAAGGATCAGTATAGTTCTTCTATTTAAATGCATTTGAATTGACAAATGTTTATCGCTTGTGTATTTTTGAATTGCTGAGTCCAACTAGGTGGTATACAACTACTGAATGACTGAAAACTCTAGAAATGCCTCCCACCTGACGGACTAGATGAGGCACAGTTTGTCTTTCCCCATGCCAAATGAGGCACATGTTCGATGATTTCTTCAAATATCATAGTTCCACGTTGAAGCTGCTGGAACCGTGCATGTAAAGAAGTATTATCTCCATCTTGGTTCAAAATTCTCGGGATTGCTATGTCAGAACTCAGTTGCGTGTTTGTTCATGCTAAATCCTTGTGATACACAGTGTCTTCGCTTCATTGATATTCCATGGACTATACCTTTGGAGCTTTGAGCTCGTGGTCTACATTCTCAAATAATTGGTTCTTTGTTCCTGTTGTTTTATATACCGGAATCTGTTCAGGCTGGCGAAATTCTCTCTGCACAGACTACATCTTGGAAAAGTATTTTATTTTCTGCTTCAATTATCCGATCTATAATTGTGTGGTGAAGGCTTAGGCATAACTGTCAATTGTTGTTAGTGGGTTGTTCGTTTCTGGGAGGTCTTGGCAGCCATTCTTCTGCTTCTTTGAATGCACCTCTAGGTTTGTCAAGTGGCTGCTTCTTATCTCAGGTCAGCATTTTTGTTTGTTACGATTATGATATATGCTATTAACCATACATCTTTATTCTACGATAGACTTTATGGTTGTTAACCAACCAAATCTATGGGTTTGCATCCTTGGCTAAGCAACTTTCTGACTATTTTGCAGCTGAGGACATTCGTACAGATGAGGACTGTCCTCAAAGTAGTGGACAACTCTGGGGCGAAGAAGGTGATGTGCATCCAAGCTCTGAAGGGAAAGAAAGGAGCAAAACTGGGAAAAAAAAAAAACAATAGTTGTATCAGTCAAGGAGGCCCTTCGTAACGGGAAAGCCAAGAAGGGAAACGTCTACCATGCTGCAATAGTCTCTGCTGCGATGCAGTGGGGTCGCTGTGATGGGAGTGAGGTCAAGTTTGATGATAATGCCCGCGTCCTGATTGACAAGCAGGGGCAACCAATCAGCACCCGAGTTTCTGGGCCTGTACCACATGGGCTGAGGAAGAAGAACCATGTCAAGATTTTTAACACTAGCACAGCACATTGCCTGATTAGATGCAGGTTCTTAATTTTGATTTACCAGAATGAGATGGACATTCCAACTTTGTAGTGGATGCCTTTGGTATTAGAGTCTTGTTGCAGCAGGATCTTCTCAACTTTGGGATCAATTCAATTGATTGTGGATTTGATCGTTATCTTCTAGTTACGACTGTCCCTATTTTGCTAAAAGATAGGAATACATTTTTTTTTCGCAAATTTAGAATTTTTTTGCACATATTGGGCTGCAGATGGTTGGGCCGAAAATTCTGAAGAATTAACTTGGGCCGGAAAGGCCGACATCAGCGGGACTTGCTTTTCCCGGCAATTCTTCATCTCCCTATTTAAACCTCACTCACTACTCAGAACCTCCATGAACCCTAATCTGTGTTGCTGTAAACCGTAAAATCCATCGATGAGTTTGATCGCTGGTTCTTACGAGAAATTTATATGGGGCTTCAAGCTCAAACCCTTGAAGCATTCCGCTGATGACGGCAAAACTCTGTCTTTAACCCGCCTCTTCTCCTATCCCTCCCACCTGTCCCCCATCTCCACCGTAGCCGCCGCCGGGCCCGTCGCGGCTTCTGGTGGCGGTGATGACACCGTCCACGTCTACGACCTTGCGGCTGCCACCTCCCTCGGCTCCCTCCACCACCACTCCGCCTCTGTCACCGCTCTTGAGTTCTACACGCCACAGCACCTATCATTCCCCCGCAACCTCCTCTCAGCGGCCGCCGACGGCTCCCTTTCGATCTTCGATACCGATCCGTTTGTCCACTTGAAGACCCTGTGGGCCCATAAGAAGGGGGCAGGGGTCAACAGCGTGTCAGTGCATCCATCCGGGAAGTTAGCCTTGACCGTGGGGCGTGATGAGTGCCTGGGGATGATTAATTTGGTAAGAGGGAAGAGGAAGTTCTACTGCAGGCTAGGAAAGGAGCCGACTTTAGTGAAGTTTGATTTGAGTGGTGAGAAGTTCTACATGGTTATGGAGGAGAAGCTAGGGGTTCATGAGGCTGAGGATGCGAGGTTGGTCTGGGAATTGGAGAGTCCGAAAAGGATTCTCTGTGCTGCCTCTGGAGATGTAACTTGACGTTCTTTACCCCTTTTTCTTTTGGGGTTCGTTATCATTTTCCTGCTACTGAGTTTGCTCTGTTGAATTGATTCAGATGTTAGGAATCAGTTGCAGATTTTTCCTGCACGAGCCATTACCTCACAAAATGTTTAATTTGGCTCACATTTGTCATTGAATTTGAATAACGTTTGGTGGAGCTTTTTTTTTTTCTCTTGGAAGTTTTGTGTAGTTTTTTTCGTTTGAAGTTACATGTGAAATTATACTGAGTTTCTCTTTTGCATGAAATATTTTGAATGATTAATTATCTTAATGATGCCACGGATTAGTTTTATTATGCAATAATTACGTGTTTCTTGTCATCTATCAGAGATGTAAAAGTACCTTATTTGGACTTAGTTTGTATTTCTTCCTAACAAGAATTTTAGCTTTTGAACTGCTGAGTTATCGATTATTTTGACAGGGCGGGCTCCTATTTTCGGGTGGTGAGGACCGTAATATTACTGCATGGGACACAAAAGCTGGAAAGGTTGCATATCATATTGAGGATGCACATTCTTTCCGTGTAAAAGGTATTGTAGTACTAAGCAGGAGTATGGATCCCATTGAGACTGATGAACCGTATTTGGTTGCTTCGGCATCATCAGATGGGGTTATAAGGGTCTGGGATGTCCGAATGGCTGTGAAGGAGAAGCCGTATCCTCTAGCCGAAGCCAACACGAAATCAAGGCTGACCTGTCTTGCTGGAACGTCTTTAAAGTGTGAGTGATTCTTGCTCCTTAATTTTCCGAACTTAGACAGTCCAAGTGCTTGTTACGAAGTGCTGACTTTGTTTTGATGACTCAATATATTTTGCTGTGTCTGTCTGCTCCAATTCTTGATCATGTGCAGGTGTTATATGGGCCTTCTACATAGTTATATTACCGTATGCCTTCTGCCATCAGTATATTTTTATTTCATTTTAGAAGGCTGTGTTTTAGTTGTTAGGATGCACATTATGCTCTTGCCCCTGAAATGTATTGTGCATATAAATTCCAGTTCACAATCAAGCAGTCCTTGTGCTCATCTTTGGGGAAAGAATGCATAGAAATTGCCTATCAGATTAATTAGTGGGATCCTGCGTGATTTGATGCCATGATGGCTCAGAGTTATAACAGACTTATCTGGTCTGGGGGCCGTGAAAGTGACCATAGGTCGATCTCTTTAGGTTGATGTGATGACTTGCTGGAGCCAGTATCTGTCAATTTTTAAGTAATTGTAGATACTTCTCTTGGCAGAAATCTCACTCCTGGTGGACACTTTCTCTGTAAACATCTGATTTGTTTACTCTACATCCCTGTGTGGATTCTCCTGTCTTTTTTGTTCATTTATTCCTTTCCTATCTGTATATTTTTTCAGCTCTTAAGCGGCCGCGGTTTGTCTCCAAGGGTGAGCAAGGCATAGCTGTGGAAGAATTATAGCAGATTGGAGGAATTTGAGAGCTTTAATGAGCTTATTTGGGGGCATCTGTCGATTCTGTTTTCACAAGCAGGCTGGTTGTTTTGGCAACAAAATTTTGACGCCTCTACATATTTGTTGATATTAAATCCCGTGGTGTGTGATCTGACTGATCAAGTTTTATCAGTATTCATGCTACTGCAGTTGGATGGAGTAATACTGTTTGGGTCAGTTCAGTTTGGATCATCAGGTGGCAACAACTATCTTGTATCTTTGTTTAAAAATGGTCAGAATGATGTTTGATTGAGAAATACTAGGAAAATGCGATGATCTTCTCCTCACTTACCATTACAAGATCCATAACGGTGCTACTCACCAGCAACGTTATATCTCAGTCGGTTTACCCGTATTTCCCTTGAATGGAAAGAAGGAAAAAGGACTGCCTGCAATGAATTACAGTCTCTCTAAATATAGATGTCTGTTATACACACGTATATGTATTTGCCTTTTCTGGGGCAACCGATGTAACTGAATGCTGCAACTTGCCCATCTGTAATAATCCTCAAAGGTCTCTTTTTGGCCATTGATGCTTAACGATTCTGATGATAATTTGCGTGGTAAATCGTACGTCATTTTCGCTATATAATTACCAGAAAAGCTCTCGTACATAAGTTCCAGGCCTCTCCTACATTTCTTACAACCGAAGCGACCCAATTAGTCCCCCTCCAAATTACTCAATTCTGAGCAGTTCTAATCTGCGAGAGGTGAAGAGGAAGAAGGATTGAGAGGCATGGCGAAGAATCAGCTGAGATATATGCAGAGCCGAGGGGAAGTCGCCCCGAGCCTGGTTCTCCTACTGACTCACCAGAAATCATCCTCGAGGTCCCCAAAGTTAGAGACCATCTTTGAGGAGGCCTCCGGCAATTGTGCCAAGCTCGCCGGTCACATGAGCAAGGCCGGTCTTCTCTTCGCCTTTCCTGTGTTCATGTCCTTCGTGTCCGTGGTTTCCTGCTACTACTACTTCCTGCAATACCGATCAGCTTCTCCATGATTAAATGTTTTTAAGCGACGAGATGCATATTGATGGAGTTGTTTCCCAAGCCGTGGCATATCGAATGCCTCCACCGGGAATGTCGAGTGTTAATTCAAAGCTTCTCCAAGTTGGCCATGAGGGAGGCGGTGGTGCTGTGTGGTTAATGGATTCATGCGACTGATGATTCCCTGATTGACCACCGGACGGCAGAGTGATAATATACATCGAGTCGGATGAGATGTCACCGGATCTTCATATTCATGCCATGACACCTACCAGTGTGAAGATCCACCAGCAACAGACAACATGGATATCGTAGTGCCCGTCTTGAAGGAACAGGTAAAGATCAATCCCAACCTGGTACGAGGCTTCCCAATATCGACATGTCGGGGCAAGGCACGCACATACACAATAACATGTAGTCATCAAGATGATCATGTAGGCTGCAATACATGGATCGATTCACGAACCATTATGACGTTTGAGGACCACGCTGCTCAATAATCCATGTTACAGTGTAATGTTCTTAGCTTTCTGATAACGGGCATCGGTTTTTTGCAGCAAGACATACCGGTCGGTTTATACCAAAACAAGTTCATAACTTATTCACAGCTGAAAATGGTTAACAGGAGAGCAAGGATACTTGATGGTAGCCTTCTGTCATCTCCGTCCTGTCTTTCTTTTCCCACACTGAATGTCCGAGATGTACACGACAACGTAATGAGGAACAAACTGTAAAACAATTTCAAGTAGTGGGGAAAAAAAGACAGATTGCAGGGGTGCCTGTTCTCTTCGATGAAACATATATTATTGGTGAAAAAAATGTATGACTAAAACCAATTACGAGGGGAAGAATTTGACCCTCTCTTCCGGAAGCAAGGAGTCACAGAATGGAGAGAACACAGAGGGTTCGCTGAAGGCATGTTTTGATATGAGACTTCCGGCCCAGGCTCGGTATCACTTGGTTCTAGTGATGACAATGTGGGTGAGATCTATGAGGGCACGCCTTGATCTTTTGACGTCCTCGTCGTCACTCTCCGGGAGAGAATCGATTGCTGCCGCTGCTCGGCCAGCATGCTCTTTTGCTAGCTCCCTTGCCCTCTGCATTCCACGGCTTTTCCCAAGGTACTCTAGAGCCTGCAATTGGTTGAGAACAATCATCCATCTTTTCCGTCCCAACGGATCACGTATGAAATGATAATATCCACACAGAGACTGGTCAACTAAGTCGAGGTGTAATCCAAGGCATTAGCACCCCCCGATTCATTAACTAAAACAGATAAAAGATGCTCATACTGCAATTTCTCAAACATACCGTGCTTACAGATAGAGATGCTTGAGCACTTACAATATCGACGTTGGCCGGATTTTCAAAGCCCTGATCGACAACTGCACGCAGTTGTGGAAATTCTTCCATGGCAAACAGTATTGGAGCGGTTATAATTCCCTGCACGACAGTACAAACAATACAAGTTATTACATGCGTCACTTTCCTCTGGATAAAACCAACTAAGTCCAAAAGAACACATAAAATCATAGATATTGCCCTGCCAAAAAAGAGCTTCGCATAATTTTCTCAAAATATCATTCTCAAAAATTTATTCAAAGATCGATACATTACATGGCTGATGTCAGATAAAGAACCCTTCCCAAGCGAAGCAGATGTCCCAGTAAAATCAAGAACATCATCTATCAATTGAAATGCCAATCCCTGCAAAATGGAGGGTAACATCAGAATGATTAACTGGATAACTAAGAGAACACCTATTTTAAGTGTTCATAACTGCCAAGAAAACCCCTATTTTAGTGAGAGAGAAATATATACACTTTCTGTTATGTAAAATTCATTAATCCATGTAACTAAATGCTGCCTAATCATTGAAAGTATAGTTCAAACTTTTTGATGATTCTTCTATATTCCAGGCACTAGAAGGGAAGCCGCGGGTATAAAACTTATTGCAACTACAATGTCAGAGATGTATAAATATTACTTAATAGATCTTATTATATCAAAAAGATATAGGCTGAGATGTTGATCATTTCTAACTATAGCACAGGTTAAAGAAATCAAGAGATCTGGTGTGCAGGCAATTCATTCGGAAATAATCACAAGAAGACCTCTTTGATCATTAAAAAGAGTTGCAAGCCTGAATTACTCCAATGACCACATTGAAGAACTTTCAATCAAGAATTCCAACACAAATACGAACCAGATTTCTGCCATAGTCATAAGCCAATGTAGCAACTTCAGTCGTTTGACCAGCCAGGAGAGCAATAGCCTTGCAGCTGTTTGCAATCAACGATGCTGTTTTGTAATAAGTCTTCTGCATATAGTACTCCATGCTGCATGCACAAATATCTAGTCTCACAGACAATTTATGCGTAATATAAGCATACACTAGATGTTAAGCCCATAACACAATGTTTAATGAGTACAACAACGACATCTATAGAAAGTCAGCGTCAAAAAAAATGTGGTCAACATGGCATAGGTTTCTTATGTTAATAGGGGATATCCCAAGAATAAGACATATGAAATTAACTAATGATTGAAAGATCATGCTGTTCCTTGACTGTCAAAATCCTGCTACCTATAGCCAAATATAAATGAATAGACATGAACAAGTATTCTAGTATTGCATTTTGCTTTTACTGGAAAATGTCCTCCCATCTCATTTTGTTGGGAAAAAGACCTGCTGATGCTATGCTACTCAAGGATTAGAGATCACATGAGACATTCTGGTCACAAGCCCAAAGATAGGGCAGCTGCCGCAGGTATCAAAAGGTTTTGGATTATGCACTTCAGACCAACATAAAATTCCAAGAAAAGGTGTAGCCTCTAAGTCTTGTGCATTCTCAAGAATTGACTCTTCCAAGAGTTACAAAGGCCAGGAGAGAAAATGGAGCAGCATAATAGGAGTACATCTATTAATTATTTCCCAGGATTCAGGAATTAAGCTCCAATGATGTAGTGTATAATGAAGAAGGCTGAATCTATGACATCAGAAAACATTGCTGAAGTGAACAAGGGCCCATATTGACGATACTACAAATCTGATCAAGGACTACAAGCAACACAATGAAGGTTGAATAAAGCACAATTAAATGCTAGCAGCATACCATCATAATTGATTAGAGGAAAAATCACACACCTACACCGATCGTTAGAGGAGCTAGTCATCTGCATGGTTTCACCCGTAACAAGATGCTCTACTACAGTTGCTAGCAAGGATACAACCTGTGGAAAAAAAAATGTATGAAAGAGCAGCAAAATATTCAAGCCTTTAAGGGAATATGTCTTCAGCATTGTAGTTAAAATAGCATAATACTTGCATAAATATATTATTTCAAGGTATTCTTAGTGCAAAGAAGAATAGACCAGAGGAGGCAATTAATAACAATTTTTTCCTCTCCCTAGGTGCTCAAATTCTGGTACCACAGTGATGGAACAAGTGGTGGCACCACAAATTGAGACCTTAGAAGTATTTCACAGAATTATGCAGGTAGGGCTCAAAATTGCAAAAGCTTGGAAGAAACACTCCCGGAACACCAGGAGATGGATCATACACGATGATCAAGGGTTGGGAAACAGTGCCAGAGGTGAAGATACATGGGAGGAAAAGATGGATACCATAGCAACCGATAATGACTGCTAATTGCTATCTCACTAATGAACTCTACCAAAGAAAAGGCTACATTAATTCGTCATGTAGTTGATCTTCCTAGGAGAGAAATATCTCATGCAATTTGCTAATTCAACTAATTCATACCTCTGTATTCTTTAAAGATGCCAGTGCAACACAAGCTCTAGAAAGCAGGAAATCTCCAGCTAATACTGCTAACTGCAATAGAAATTAAAGAAAAATAATTAATCTCAAGATGTAATCATGTAGAATTCCATTATATTATGATGGCAACCAGTTATCTTTACTCAAAGGCATCAAGATGCACCAAATTCAATATGTACTTCGTCAAACCTCACCTGCAATTTTTCAGTAACATAATGGATGTATTTCTCATATGCAGCAAGGGGATGGTAAACATATATAAAAATCTTTCCAATAAGAATAGACGTGTCCTTTGATGCAAGACCATGCATCCACATCATGAATAGACAATATATCAAGTATAACTCACATGCATCAATAAATGTGTGAATACCAAGGGATGTGCATGAGAGTTACAGGTACCTTGTTTCCCATTACAAAATTTAACGAACCAATCCCACGTCTTGTATCTGCATCATCCAAGACATCATCATGAAGAAGACTAGCGACCTGAAATACAGAAAACATTACTCAAGGATATGAACAGCATTCAAAGAAAAGCTTCTTTAAAAGTATACAAGAATCATGAGGCCTTAGGGATTCTGATAGAGTTAAAAGATTCCAGATATCTAACAACTTACATGAATCATCTCTGTGATTTCAGCTATGCACTGCTGTCTCACACGTAACTCTGTTGTCAATGTATTTTCTATAGTTATGGAAGGTGGTTCGAGTATAGATACGTTCAAAGCAGATGACATCAACAGCAGAACCTGCAGGATACATGGATGGCGGGCCAAATATGAGGAAACAATAAATATTATCCCAGCAGAGTGACAATTAAAACAAAAATTATCAGTGATATGCAAGTGATGCACGAAATAGCTGCAGAATGACCCCAACCAATGGTTCACCAGACACTGAAAGGTGGGCGAATTATAGTTCATACACAAACTGATGATGGAGGCAAGATGCAACAATTATGAAAATGAATAATTCAGTTCAAAAAATCCAGAACATACCATGCTATACAGCACTTCCATCATTCCTAATACATAGCAAACAAATCCAAAGACAATGAAGTAATTAATGCAATTCTCCATTCACATAGTACTAGCCATAGCTTAGACTTATATCAGCACACCACTTTTCATCTAGCAGGATCTAAATTTGGGGATTATGCACCACCTGGCATTAATCCGAGCTCATCTCACCACTAAGCAGTGACTAACCATCTGGGTTATCCCACTGAGAAATGACATTCAAAAATCATAAAAATTAGGAATATGCATGGGTGGCTCACTGTGGGACGAAATCTCTTCCCTTCTGCACCCAATTTGAAGAAGTATTCAGCAGCAGAGGCAAGTTTAGGAACCTAACCAATAACCAGAGATTAGATAACATTCGACCTTTTCATTAAGGTATTGAAATGAACTGTTACTTTCTTGTCAATATATGGTACTATGTAGGCATTGCTCTGGAGAACAGTAACAGAGAGAGAGAGAGAGATCATGTCATACCTCAGCAACTACCATTGCTCTCAACCTATTAGCAAGAATTGATAGCTCATCAGCAACAAGTGAGAAAGGATCAATTTGCTCCTGAAAGAGGAAATGTTCTTAAAGGATCATACAAACACATCTAGTCCAGGAAAAATATGCTAAAAATCAAGTGCAAGGATATTTGCAGTCAATAGCAATGTAGTGAATACATTACCAAGTAAAAGCCCCCAATGTGCACGATTTCCAAGGCATTTTCAGCTAATTGGGAAAATAAAGAAAATGCTAAAACCCATAGAAATATACGATCAACAAGTATGAGCAAGTTTTAGATTCCTAGGGACATCTCTTTTTGGTATTCCATGTTAAACAGGAGCAGGGCACGGAGGATAATGACTATGTAGGGATTTCACAGGAGGATCCTGAACAGAAGCACCTACCTCGACAAACGAATTGCTCTGTTGATGAATGTGATGCCTAACACTGTACAGTGCAGGCGATGGCCAGGAGCTAATTTCTCTGCAACCCAAGACCTACTAGTCACCAGAAAAGCATACCAACTTTAATATTCACGAGCAATCACCAACTCAAGCAAGATAAATCTATAATTGATTCTACACGGAACCATGTGGACGTATCGACACAAAACATGGATCAGCAGGTACGTGCATGAGGGTTTGCAGGCTCTTAGAGGGAACGTTCTCATACAAAAAAAAAAGAAAAGAATCCTTTATATTAATTCTCTATCTGTCTAATCGCGTCACTTCATATAAGAGCTATAGCAGCACTAAGCAACCGAAAAGCACGGCCTTTCCCCCCAGTAAGAGTCAGGTCAAACCTCTCAGTCGCAAAGAACGCTCGAGACAATACTAAGTAAAACCCCCACGAAAGGAGAGCAAGCATCAGCTCATCGGATGATTTATAGATCAAATGGGGAGGAAAGCAGCCCTGACTCCACGTCCCCAACCGAGCCGACGGACGTTCGAAACTAAGAAGACCCAGGAGAAGGGGGTTTACTACCTTGAAGGAAGAATCACGGAAGTGAGAGGCGGCGCCGTCGAGAGCGGGGAGAGGGTCCCGGCAAGCGGCTCGATGGTGATAGAGGGACCTCGAGTGCTCACCGAGGATCCTCCCCTGGAACCTCGAAGCTCGAGAAAATGCCCTGATGAATAGCATCTCTGCTACAACAACGCTGGGAGGAAGAGAGGATTTTCAGATGGGAACTGAAGAGGCCGAAGACCGGTCGAGGAGAGGTGAGCGTCGGGGTCAAAGCGACGGCGCTTAGCCGACTCCTTCCATTAGCTTAGTAGTTATTGTGAAACAAAATGACGAGGCTCCATCAGCCATAAATCAATTTTCACTTTTCCCCTTTTACCATATCGTTTGTGGTTATCATTATCATTTTCTACTTTAATTTTTTTTCCTCAAAATTCCCAATTTATACACAAATTTCATGTCACTAACGCGCCACGTGGCGCAAACAGGTGGGTCCCATATTACGTTGACTTTGAGCCTTCCCATCTCATTGGAAGCACAGCATAATAACGTTTATTTACGATAAAACTCATTAAATTAATAAAATTCCCAATTAAATATAAATTTGTCAATTTACATAACAGGAATATCATTTGAGTGCTCCTCCAAATTGAGTTGGGCCGCTCATCTGTTCTCCTCCTCCCCGTGTTGGTTGGGCCGACGTTAGTTGGGCCGACGGCGGGTGTAACGGGCCCAACGAAGAATTCCGTACAGCTGCTCCTCGGGCTCCCTTCTCTTCCCTGGGAAGACGAACGCAAGTCAAACATCGGTCGACCGAGGAAAATCAGTAGTCTCTGGAAGGATGATCTGCCGTGCACTAATACCAAAGTCCGATACTGAACAGACAGAGCATAACTTCTTGTCCGATTTAAAATGTCGTTGGGACACACGAGAAAGAGAATACGAACGGAGGAAGGATGTACAGGTTGTGGAGTGAAATCCAATCAAATCCTCTATTTTCCCCTGGTAAGTCGCTGCTTTCACAGTATCATGTTGTTAACAGCGGGCATCCCTTGTTTTGATGAGTTCGATGAACTCTTGATCGGTGCTCTTGAGCATCGCCGGCAGAGGCAGCCTGATACCACTCCGTAAGACCTCCGCGTGCCTCGGTTTTATCCTCTTCTCCAAACTGAACGCAAAGTACTGAGGGAACTCCTTCAGCTCCTCCAGCCTCCCATGCATCTCCTCTCGGAAGAACTCCAACTTGGGCTTGAAGTTCTTCTCGATGCTGAATGTGAACAGGGCAGGACACCTCAGGACCATCCCCACCGCGTCGTCCCTCGAGAGCCCGATGCTCTCCAAGTACCTGAGCTTCGGGATCAAGGTGTTCTCCACACTAGACACTAGCAAGATCGGGTCCTGATAGGCCAAAGTCTGCAAAGGGCCAGGAAAGGAGTCAGGTGGAGCCGCTGAACATTACGAATCGACAATACCTGCAAAAGAAAATCTCATCTGCAGGCCGCTTTTCACTAATTCATCCAACTCCGTAGAAGCCAAAGGACATGAGGGTTAGGCGGGCTTCAGCACTTGCCTGCAAGTCCCTGAACCCGAGTCTCTGAAGGAAGAAAAGGGCAGGCTTCAGCTGGTCCCGGACGCTGGAGACGAGCAGGCGGGGGCACTTGTTGACGGCCCTCCGGAAGCTGTGCTCGGGGACCTTGAGCTCCTTGGAGAGGAACTCGAAGGCGGGGAATAGTTCAGAGCGGATGTCGGAGGTGAGTATCCTGGGGCACATGCCGAAGATGCGGGCGAGGTCCTTCTGGTGGATGCCCTTGGACTGGAGGAGGGAGATGACGGAGTGGATGGAGTGGAGGGAGGCGGAGCGGAGGGAGGGGTTGAGGGAGAGAGCGCGGCCGGAGTCGACGCCCATGATCTCGAGGCAGAGGATCTTCTCCTTGAACTGGAGGGAGATGTTGGAGTGGGCGGGGGTGTAGAGGGGGTGCTCCTGGAGGAGGCTCTGAGACCGACTCTTGGTGGCGGGCTTCGTCGCCAGCTGGGAATTGGTGGATGGCATAGAGGTTGAAGGAGAGGGACTGTAGCAGCAGAGTGACGAGTGCAGTGGTGAGGCTCTCATGGCGTTGCAGTGGAGAGCGATTCGGAGGGAGTGTGATCGTGTGTTGCTGGAGATAAAAGGGTGGTGATGACGGTTTCCGTCAGCTTCTCATTTGAGCTTCATTTATTGGTCAGAAGGGCTGCCACGTGGAACACTCCCAGGGTCCAATTGGCTAAGGATAGATTTCGAGGATTCTCTCTCATTTCTTTATTGGCTGAGAAGTGACGTGTAAGTTCACACACCCCAGAAAGAGGCTGTCTAAGAGTGAGTAATTGGGGTGCAATCTTATCTCTCTCCGCGTGCAAATTCTCTCACCTGGGTAACGGAGAAGAAAGAAAAATGTGACTGATTCGGCACTATCACTGTTAGCCCCCCCAGCATGATCTTACGGCGGAGCCGCCCTGATGCAGCCGGCCGTAGCCGAATTGCTGGCGCTGGCGGAGACGACTTCTTTCCTTCAAATATGAAAGATTGACCGAGCGTGGGTTCATTGATATGGACATTTTTTCAGTGCGACACTTGCTGAATCCGCATGACACGAACGCTTCTAAATTCCCTGCTTGCAGACCGAATCGGATGATTCATTCACTCGTAAGGAAAAACCTCCAAACAGTTCCGCAGGCGCATCAATCCAAAAAAGGGATCCAATCCCAGCACACTGTTTCAGGCAAATGATGATCAGACCACTCGACCTTCCCCCGGCTCGTGAGAGGCTCTTCTACTTCAACTCGCAGTTCGATAGGCAGGAGCCGTCGGTCATCTCGCTTGTCAATGGCCTGTCAATTTGCCTAACATGCGATTCTTCTCAGCGCGATGCTCGACATCCCCAATGTGGGCACCGAGTGCTACATGTCCGGAGCCTGGGATGACGGTGGCTGCTCTATACTGGACGCCCTGAGATTAGTGTGCGGGGATGATAAAATTAGGACTTTTGCTCTCTGCCAGCCCGCAACCGCCTCTTGCATGGCATGGTGGTGAGCATTTTCCCGCCAAGTGGCTGTGACAGAGATCGGGTCCCAATGAAGGACTTGTTCATGCTCAGTAAGATCCTGCGCGGGGAAAGGTGAACCTTTCCTACATGATCATCCATCACATGACAAATTCGTTGTCCAACAACTACCTGCCCTATGGGATGCTACTGACCAAAATCCTTGTCGACTGTGATGTTGATGTAGCCGAGGTTTGGCAGCAGACATCGAAGAGGAAAAAGGTCTACGACTCACGGTACGTGCGTAGGATGGGGATTGTCCAGCTGGAAATCAAGGGAAGATCTGGGAGACCCTGATGAGTAGGCAATGGGAGATATGGAGGAAGAGGTGGCCACCATAGTAATGGAAGAGACTAGAGGAGGAGGAGGAGAAGCAGACTGCAATGGATGCTCTGATAGTGAGGATAAGCCGATTATAGTAACGGATGGAGAGCGCATGGAGATTTATTGAGCAACAGGTCTCAAACAACTACTAGCTATGAGGCTGATAACATTTACCAGTCTCTGGAAAAGCTGTCTGCTCAGGTCGATACCTCGGTATCGTCACTCAAGGGCCTCCAGTGCCAGCAGGAGCAAGGGGTTCGCAAACTTGACAGCAGAGCTGGACAATTTGATGGACTTCCTGAATCGCCACTTTTGGCCTTACCCTCCTCTCCTCCCTTCACTGGTGAAGCTAGTTAGCAGGTAGCAGCCAACTATAAATGACTGCCTTCATGAGCTAAGCGCTAATATACTGGTGTAGTACCTTTTGCTGCCTTGCATCTGTAGACCGGTCTTTCTTAGTAAGGGATGTTCATTTTCAATCTCTCTTTGCATCTTCAGCTCCAGACATCGACCAGACTAATCACTAACTTGCAGATATTCAGACAGTTCATTCAAAAGGGCTTTTTATAAAACAAAAGATAACCAGTATTATAATCTTTATATACAATTATTCAAATCCAATCTATCATTCAACCTTATGTGGCCAATTCGCAATGTTGCTATTTAAAAATTTTCACTAGTAAAAACTTTTGGACCAGGTCACCTTAGGATGCATTGCAAATATTCAAAAGTTCATTCAAAATGCAAGTCGATGACGGCATATGGACACTAAACATCACTTTCTTCCGGTATTGTTTCTTCCGACTTCCAGACAATATCCTTGAGCCCTGCTGAGAGGTTCTTGTAGAACTGCAGAGTTTAGCCCGAAAATTATAAACTCATCACAAGGGAAGTACTGCAGAATCACTGTTTCGTGAACACACATCATATTCTAGTGTATTTTGGTTAAACACGGAGGGTCAGTAGTACTTTTACCTTGTGAAACTCCAAAGTATCTCCTCCCGACTTGCGAACCTCAACCAAGTAAAGCGAAGGTGCTATCTCATAAATCTGAAATGTGCATGCACATTTAACTAATTATAATTTACGCAAGATTTTGGGTTTAATTTGGAATTAAGTATGCACGAAGAAGTAATAGAAGTACCTCTGTTGCAACTGCTAAGTGACCCTTCCTTCCATTTTTATCCGAGAGTAGCTTTATCTGCCATGAGTTATAAGAATCAACATTTTGGCAAACCAATAAGAGAGAGAGAGAGAGAATTAGGAGCTGAAGATTGAAACCTATCTACATCAACTGAAAGTGAAAAAGAAAGAAAATTATGTTACGCAGAAAGGACAGTCAAAATTTTCTAAAATTACACATCTACCACACAGCAATGATGGATTCGATTAGATAGTACCTTGAAATTGTTTTTCTTGACATCAAAACCCATAGGCAAGGCAGCTTCCTCAACCTTTGAAATTATCTGATCTACTGAGCATTTAGATGTGAATCTTGTTTCTCGTTTGATAAGTCCCTATAATACCAACTTAGGATAATCAGCTCTCTTATGTTTATATCTATGAACAACGTAATAAAATGGCATCTGGAACCAGAAAAGCGCAGAAGAAGATCACTAGACTACTTGACCTATACATTTAAAATAGATGTAACAAGCACGACAGCCCTTTCAGGTGTGAAAAATGGAGTCCCGACTTGATATTGACCAGATTACTGTCTTTCCATCACAAAAGACTAGATTACTGACCATCTTGATACTCACCGGACAATTCATATTTTTTATACTCAAATGTTAGTAACATACTTTATCTAGTCCAAAAAAGTGCCCAAAAAGAAGTACCATTTGTTTCTCAAAAAGTGTACTGAGGTTGAGTCCCTTGGACTTAGAGATAAGCTCAAAAGCATTCATAGTTACAGGGGCAACAGAACCGTCTTCATGTCTTTCCATCACAAGGTTTTGAGGTTCCTATTATAAAACAAAACAATCAGCTCACCATGGCCAGATGTTGGAAATCACAGGATGCAGATTGCTTCATATTTAACAATTTAGTGAAGATAGCTCATACCCCTGACTTGGTAAAAATAGCATCCACATCGTCAAGACTGGCATCAGATGGTTGAAAACTTGGAGGCTTGTATCCTTTTCTAAACCACTCATCTTCTATGACCTCTGCTATTGAAATACGCTGTTGCAAGGAGTCAAACACATCTCAATAGAAGGTACAATAATAGAACTTCCAAAAAACTTACATGACACCCTCAAGAAAAAATTGTGAAAGGAAAACATGCTTCAAACTTGTAACAATAAAATGATTGAGCAAGAGAATATACTTTAATCGGATTAGGATCCAGGATTCTTTTAATGAGCTTCTTTGAGCTGGAGGAGAACCAAGGAGGACATGAGAAGTCGGCTTTGAATATCTACATAAACAAGGAAATTTTCAATTAGTAAGCAACCCTGATGACACTGATCATATCAGATGTATAGAGCTGTACAAAGCAGATATGCGGCTAGAATTTCCAATTGTAAAGAATTCTCTCCAAGCAAACCAGAAATCAGAATTGCACCAAAATATTATATATACACCCATCCTTGGAAATGCTTGCCTCTCTCACTTGATTTGCACTAAAAGATACCTTTTCTTCGAAAAAATTTAATACTTAATTAAGCTCTCCTGGGGCAATGAAGTTAAATAACTGTAGATCATCATTGGGCATATATGACTGCAGAAAGGGCAACCCATAATGTCATTAATTTAGAAGGGTTATTATGTTTTACTTCCCAAATTATTAAGGATTTCATTGAAGTGGTAGCGGAATTAGAGGTAATTAATGGTTAAACTATGCATTAGCAGCAGTCTGGGAATACGTCAAACTTCATCATTGTTACCGCACATATTAGTTAAAGAATCGCATGGGGCGAAACCTATATCAAGTAGGTACACAGTAGAAACTACTGGAAATACAATTCCAAAATAACCTTTTTATATAGTGCCATGAGATTGGATTCTTCAAATGGCAAGTAACCAGCCATCAGGACAAAAAGGATTACACCACATGACCACAAATCTGCCTTTGCTCCATCATATCCTCTGTTATTAATCACCTGGAAAAATGTATACTCCATGATACATTAAACTGAAGAATCTGGTATTAGCAGAAAATTCGGACATACCTCAGGAGCGACATAATTTGGTGTCCCACAAGTTGTATAGAGCAGTCCATCTTCCTGCAATAAAGGATATATATATATATAGAACAGATTCATTTTCTGAGAGATGACCAAGACAAACATGACAGGTATGCACTGGCATAGGAGCGAGAAGGCATATATGAACTATATGTCTATTACTCCTCGTTCTCCAATGTTCTGGCATTGGCAATTATGTGTCGGGAGATACTGAAGCTTCATACTTACCCGAACTTGCTGAGGTAGGGCACTCAATCCAAAATCTGAAACTTTCAGAACTCCATGAGCATCCAGCAATAGATTTTCTGGCTGTGATATTGATAGAACAATTAGATGTATGAGAACTTAGAGATCAGCTGAACACCAGTCTGGCAGATGGCTCCAACTTTGAATTTCTTGGAGTAAAAGTTTGTACCTTGAGGTCCCTGTGGAAAACCCCTCTACTGTGGCAGTAATCAACAGCATTGATAAGTTGTTGAAAATACTTTCTAGCTTCATCTCTTTTTAGCCTCCTTTTACTTGCCTGGATCAACAAAGATTGAAAAAAGGTGCAACACGGTCCAAATTGGTAATTCCCTTTCTTTTGGATCTACCACTACAAATATAAAATATGCTAAGATTATCTTACAATTTTGTCAAATAGCTCACCACCAGTCACCAGCTCCAGAACAATATATATCTTACTCTTACTTGCCATAACCTGCACCAATTAAAGTTCCAATATTGAATGTAAAAGAATCACGACACATGTCCTTAAGGGAAAAGGAAAATAGAGGAACTACATATCTGGAAAATATCAAAATCATTGCCATATCATTTGCATTGTCATGGAGGAATAAACCGGATGCATATATTTATCTAACCTCATACATGCGGATGACATTTGGATGTCTAATCAACTTCATTGTTGAAATTTCGCGCTTTATCTGAAACATGTAACAGCCAAGATCAAGTTCATAGGATATTTAAACAAGTATCCAATAGTAAGTGGAGCAAGTACTGCAGATATAACAGTATTCTTGCAAACTATAAAAAAAAATGCAGTATTAAAAAATTGCATCCAGGTGATACAGAGTGAACTGCCAGTGTGCAAAAAGTAAAGAGTATATAGGAAGAGATGCTTTAGTAAACGGTAATGCTCTCTCTGCCTGCATCCTAGACTTGCCGAGGCAGGGGAAAAGTTAAGCTTTCTAGAGGATCTTTGTCAATCATTATCAGGGTAACAATAAAATAAATACCAAGTTCAGCCTGAGAGAATACCCTCCTATCCTAAAAGACTAAGAAGAAACCTAATAAAACTTCTTTCTCTCCTCTAGAAGTGTCATGTTTAATAAAAGCCAGCAGTCTATTCTAGGTTCTTGCTTTTGCTTGAGAGAGCATATGCCTTTTGAGGACGATGAAGGGATTAAATGTCTTTGCCATCTTCAATTGCATGCTACCCCTAAAGGCTAGCCAAAATCATTTATGTCATCTAGTACCATGCTCTAGATAAGGTGTTGTCATTGCATGTCCACAGAGAATTTGCCAAAAAATTAAAAGAGGAAGAAATAAACAGTACCAAATGCACTGTCATAATGAAGAAGAATCAATTAATATGACTTTAACGGCTATCCTGCTTTGTCTTATTTGGTCATCCAATGTTTTCTTGGTGGAAAAAATCGCATGAATTTAATGGTTACTTGGTGAAAAGCCATCATATCTGAGGCTAACAAGAAATAGATGTACAAGTAGACAACACTAGCTCGAAAATGTTGCCTTCACCATTTGATTCTTCAGGATGTAAAACCTGGACATGATTCTGAACACTTCCTTTAGATACAAAGGTGAAGGAGAATCATAAGTCGGTAAAGAAAAAAACAACAAAATCAGTTTTTCCAACTAGATACTGCATCAAGGATCCAACTTCAATTCCCTCTTTCTTTCGAGTCATCAATAGGAGTAATCTTTTTAAATGTTTCGTCAGTCGGTATCCTACGGATCATCATTGCAACTTGCTGAATTAACAGATTCTGCAAGCATCTACAACTGCCGAGATTCTTCCCAATAATCACTTCGAAATACAGAAACAAGCTGCTACCACAGCGCAAAGAGAGAAAGAAAAGCAATGAAAGTGACAGAGAGGACACGCGAGTAATTTAAATACCTGAGCAATCATTTTATGCCTGAGAATCTTCTCCTTGTCGAGGATCTTGATGGCAAAATTCTCTCCAGTCTCGGTGTTCCTCGCGAACTTGACCTTGGCGAAGGTTCCCTCTCCCAGGACCCTCCCAAGTTCGTACTTACCCACACGCGTCCTCCCTCCAGTGCTCGCTCGTGACGCCATTTGCCCTCTCTTTCTGCAAAAATTCTAATTTGAAGTAGGGGGAATAAAAAGACTCTATCGACTAGAACTCCAGCTTCAGCTCAAGCAGATGGATCAGAATCTCTTCTTCTAGCATCGCTATCATGCCTGACGGATCAGAGAATATCCGTTAGTCTGCTGCATCCTCGGTCAAAAATCACCACTCACAAAACTGATCCAACCGAAGATATCAACCAAAACTGCGATACTTACAGAAGCTTTCGAAGGAGGAGAAAGCTCGAGGCGTGATTTGGGGCAGAGCGAGGCCGCTGAATAAGACACGAACGCGATGGCCCGTCGATCGTTGTCGCAATCAGTCACAGAAGAGAGCGTTGAGAATATGAGGTGGATGATAAAACACGAAAATGACAATTGCCTGACAGGTGGGGAAATTCTACTAAAAATTGGTTATATGAAGAGAACGGAACGCAAGTTGACTAATAATTTAGTTGGGCAAATATATATATATATTATAAATTTTAAATTTTCACATATTTGATCATAATAATTAATTTTAAAAAGAAAATAGGTTTGGGCCAAGTGGTAAAATATAATTTAAAGGATGTCCATTTAATTATGGATTTCCAAAAATATATTTATTTGTGAATAAGATTGTTTTTTTTTAATTATGTGGCATTTTTCGTCATAGGATTGTTCTCGTGTGGGTAGGAGAAAATGCTAATTGGATTAAATAAAATCACCCAATTAGTAGATCAATTATGGGGTCATTAATTACACACCCCAAAAAAATGTGGAAGAAAAGGGAATATTTAAGAGGCCACTTTGGAATCATTTTTTACTTAATCATTAAGAATTTCTTTGATAATTACTTAATCATTAAGATTAAGGACGAGATGTTTGTATTATTTCAATTAAAAAAACATTGACAGAAAAAGGGGAAAAAGAGAAAAAACCCAAAAACAAAAATTTCAACAAATTAATTATAATTCGAGGGGTCGGGGTCGGGGCCGACTCTTTGAATGGCAGTTGGAGAGCAGAGCGGGGGACCAACGGCTAGTCAATCGTCAGTGTTGATTACTCGAGATCCGGACTATAGCTGGGCTGGGCCGGTCCGGCCCTTGGAAAAGCCCGACCTGCGTCTGGACCAGCCCATGATGTGGTCGACCGTGGAGCTCCTGGACCCGGTGGACCACCCAGTCCATGACCCTGCGGAATTTGCTGACGTACAGTAGAGCCTCTTTACTGAATAAATTTGTCCTTTTTTTTAAAACCGCCTCTTATTTCCAATATTCATTGAATGCCGAGTGTCTGAATTTGATTTTTAGTTCATTAACTAATAAATCTCTCTCAAATCACTATATTATTTGCGAAAAATAGTTAGTAAAATATCTGAAAAATGTTTCCTTTTTCCAACTTTCTGGGTAATGGAAATTGAATTATAATAGCAGAGGATGAATAAGAAAAATTAAAACCTGAGATTTTCCGGGGAAAATTGAGACTCCAATCGACAAAAAATAATAAAATACAATATAATGTACAGAAAATTGCTTATTTATTATTTGAAAAATAGCCCCCAACAAAATTGTATTTTATTTTATTTATAAAAAAAGGTTTAAACTGAATACCCATTTTTCTATTGGGCCATTTTATCGAAGTACATTGCCGTCGTCCACACGGGCTCCCACCCCACGACTCTCTCTTTCTCTCTGTGCGGCTGTTGCCAGAGGAGAGGGATTTTGATTTGAAGTAATTGGTACGCTTTGCTCGGAGATCGAAGCTTCTGAAGAATGTCAATTGTATGCGGAGGGTAATAGGGTTATGAGGTCCTGGTTGTTTTCTCTTTGTTTGTTGTCGGCTTGAGGCAACACTGGATGATTTTTTTGGTGGTAATGCTTTTGTTCCGAGCTCAGATCCGAGGAATCGATCGAATGAACCCTCTCTTTCGATCCGCCGGTGGAATGTCCGTGACCGATTTTTGTTGCTAGTGTTGTGTTCGGGCATTTATCGAGAGATGAGGAGGCTAAAGCTGGAGCCTTCTAGTGGGAGGAGGCTCAGGCTGCCTCATTTTCTGCTGCTTCTCGCATCATTTTACTTGATTTTCATAACTGTCAAGTTCCCTAGCTTCTTAGAGATGGTGACCTCGCTTAGCGGTGATGATGATAGTCTAAGGTCACCCGTGGAGGAATATGAAGATGTGGAGATAAGCAAACCGTTCTTAGGTTCTGTTTATGAAGATACATTCCATCGGAAACTAGAGGATAACCCAGACGGGGAGGCCCTGTCCATGCCCACGAAGGAATCGATAGCTGAGAATGAAAGTAGTGAACCTAGGCCCAAGGCACTTCAACCGCGATATGGTCGAATAATGGAAGAGATGATGAGGCGGAGAAATAGGACCAATGATCTATCGGTGCTCCAGAGAATGGCTGATGAGGCTTGGAGTTTGGGTCGAAAAGCATGGGAAGAGATGCACAAGTTTGATCTGAAAGGTCCTGCTCAAAGTTCCATAATTGGGACACCAGCTTCATGCCCTTCATGGGTTTCCTTGGAAGGAGAAGAATTGGCCCGTGGCAGTAGGCTCATGTTTCTTCCCTGTGGACTCGCCGCAGGATCCTCCATCACCATGATTGGGACACCACGTCATGCTCATCAAGAATACGTGCCACAGCTTGTCAAGCTGAGAAGAGGTGATGCTATGGTCATGGTTTCACAGTTTATGGTCGAGTTACAGGGTTTAAAGACGGTGGATGGTGAGGAGCCACCAAAAATTTTGCACTTGAACCCACGATTAAGGGGCGATTGGAGCCATCAACCAGTTATCGAGCACAACACTTGTTACAGGATGCAGTGGGGAACTGCTCAGAGGTGTGATGGTTTACGTTCCAAGAATGATGAAGAATTGCTTGGTGAGATTTTTTATTCTTTCAACACCATTTTTTGGATCTCAAGCTGAGAAGTTTATTGCTTCCTGGGTACCCTTGTCTCATTGGAATCTTTTCTAAATTAGACTGAAGAGATGGAGAAGGAACCATATGAATTTAAAGCCATTAGGTGCACAAGGATGTCTTCTCTTATTGCCTGCAAGACAACATCATAATAGTTTATATAAAGCATTTCCAATTAGAAAACACGTGATCTATCATTTATAAAGGATGCTCTGTCGAGGGCAACTGATTTTCATTACATACTGTACCGAGTGCTGCTTTTGTGCTTCCACAGGGTAGACTATTCTTACTATGCTTTCCATCTTTGGGCTGATACTTGCCTTTTGTGCAGTTATAATATTGGCATTTCATTTAAAGTCACAACCTTGGACTTATGTACTTTGAAACTTGGCAGTTGATGGATATGTAAGATGTGAAAAATGGATGCGAAATGATATAGTAGACGCAAAAGAGTCCAAGACAACATCATGGTTCAAGCGATTCATAGGACGTGAACAGAAGCCAGATGTTACCTGGCCTTTCCCTTTCGTGGAGGGCAGGCTGTTTGTTTTGACACTTCGTGCAGGTGTTGATGGTTACCACATTAATGTTGGTGGCAGGCATGTTTCCTCATTTCCTTACAGGACGGTATGCTTTGTAGTTGAATATGGATATGTACATTTGCTTATAGGTCACTAGGTCTAAAATCAAATGCCCTAAGCTGCTTGTTGGATATGCTCAGGGCCTACATTAAAACAAATGAAATTTTGGTTCAGATTTTCTTACATATCCCTTTTTTCCCCCTTTAATTGAAGGGGTTTACACTTGAAGATGCAACTGGGCTAGCAGTAATGGGAGATGTGGATGTTCATTCAATTTATGCTACCTCTCTTCCCACTTCTCATCCGAGTTTCTCACCTCATCGAGTCCTGCAAATGTCTGAGAAGTGGAAAGCTCATCCACTGCCGAAAAACCCTGTTAAGCTGTTCGTCGGGGTTCTATCAGCAACAAATCACTTTGCAGAACGGATGGCAATCAGAAAAACATGGATGCAGTCTTCTCCAGTAAAAAAATCCAATGTAGTTGTCCGCTTTTTTGTTGCATTGGTAAGATGCTGCATCATCCTTCCAAGCGCCCTATGTCATGTCTCAGTAGACTTCTGCATCTGTTCTTGACTTAAGTGATTCAGGTTCCAGGTAATTATTAAGCTGCAGTCTTGTTGATGTATTATTCAATGATAAAATGTTTCTACAGAATCCAAGGAAGGAGGTGAATGCAATGCTGAAGAAAGAGGCTTCTTATTTTGGTGATACCATAACCCTGCCGTTCATGGATCGGTATGAACTGGTAGTTCTCAAAACCATAGCTATTTGTGAGTTTGGGGTAAGTTGTTTCTACTTGGATTCATTATATTATGCATATAGCATTCTAGACTTCTGCTCAACGCTAGAATGTATGTTTGATTGTATGCAGGTTGAGAATGTGACGGCTGCGTATGTAATGAAATGTGATGATGACACATTTGTACGGGTTGATGCAGTGTTAAAAGAAATTGATGGCATCTCCTCCAAAAAATCCCTTTACATGGGCAATCTGAACCTCTTGCATCGCCCCCTCAGAAATGGAAAATGGGCTGTCACTTATGAGGTATGGGAGCTTTAAAGCCCTTGATTAATCTCTGATATCCTCCTCCCTTCACAGTCCAAGTGTATCGTCAGAATCTGTATTTGCCAAGTAATTAAAAATTAGAGGAAACTGTATTCTGTATGAAGATGCCCAGAGATATATTGGATCTTGTTGTACATTGGTGTTTCAGCAGCGTGAGAGTTAAAACTTCATCCTTCCACGACAACTAGTTTTGTGCATTACGTCTCATCCTAATTTGAATCACCTCTTCCCAAAATGGCAGGAATGGCCAGAAGAAATATACCCTCCGTATGCAAATGGACCGGGATACATTATTTCGAGCGACATTGTTAAGTTTGTTGTTTCTCAACACAGTAACAGAAGCCTCAGGGTGAGTACCAGATGTTTTCTTGGTTTCCAGATTGCTTTCATCTTTTCAATCGTCCTAATGATAGAGAGAATTGTACAGCTATTCAAGATGGAGGATGTGAGCATGGGAATATGGGTGGAGCAGTTCAATAGCTCCTCACCGGTCCAGTACTCGCACAACTGGAAGTTTTGCCAATACGGGTGTATGGAAGACTATTACACAGCGCATTATCAGTCGCCCAGGCAAATGATATGCCTCTGGGATAAATTGTTTCGAGGTCAAGCCCAGTGCTGCAACTTCAGATGAGGGTCTCTTCATTTTTCAGGCCCCTCTTTGCTAGTTCGGTCTTTAACAGGCCTTCTTGGTCTCACCAGATTGGCGAATGTCCCTGTAACGATCAAAGAATGTATATCGTAAAACCGGAAGGTCCTGACAGATGCTTGTTCTGTGAAAACTTTGAATTCTACGAGCCCATTGAGAAGATCCATGCCATCTTAGTCGAGTTAGAGGTGCTCCATCTGCAATCGTTTTATGAGAGGTTCTCCCGCGAGATCGTGATGCATGCCTTTTTGCCCTTTTTGCTCTCGAGAAGGACGACAAAGGAGAAGCGTCGAGGTCTCACAGCTGCACGATAGGGACGATACCGCCCTTGACTCTCTGCAGAGCCCCAGTCTTAACGAGGCCAAAAATCAAAAGTAATGGTGGTGGGGCCAGCATGCCGAGGGGCGGTGAGATGACGTGGCAGAGAACGGATTCCTTAGATCCGCCACAGACGCACTGATCCTAGACAAGAGCTGTCGGGGCCTATGATGAGCGGTGGGTTGACGATGATGAGGTGTCTGCTGGAACACGCCTGCTATGGTGCACTGGCGCTTTAATTGTTGGTGGTCCGTACGGTCGGGAGCACTACCCCAAAAAAGAAGAAGAAGAAGAAGAAGAAGAAAAAGGGTACGCCGGCAATAAGGCTATTCCTGGCCATGGCCGGTGGGCCTCCTCCTGGCCCAGTGGATGCCATCATCATCATCACAGGCAGTCCAATTTTCTTAAATCAACCACACCCCCAACACAACAGAAAGATTGGGAAACAAAAAATTCAGCATTTTTCTCATAATGGGGGCCACGTGCGGTATACCTTTTCGTAGATTCCCTGATTTCCATGCTGACGCCGACGCCAACGCCGACGAGAGTTTCATACCCATCGGCCCTCCCGCACAGTACCTATAGTACTAGAGTTGACTAGGGTAAAGAACGATAATTTGATATATTTACACTATTCTCAATTTAATAAATAAAATATTATAAATTTAATTTTTATATAAATTTTTAAGAATGATTTATGTTGTGTATCTAAATTTATGTATCCTACCTATTTAGATTTTTTAATTTAAAAAAATAAATTTAAAATTTTATTTAAAGAAAAAGAAATATGTTTAGCTGTATTTTACCAGTAAAACCCAGTTTAGGAATAGAGAAGCTTAAGGTAATTATTACGTGTCATCCACTGAATGTCCAATTTGACCCAATCTAGGGAACACCTCGGCATCGATTAGAAAGCCAAGAGACATTGTTCATAATTTATTCTACTTTTCTCCTTCCTCTTTTTTTTTTTATTTTTTTGGCCCAACCAGCGCTTTGAAGCAAAATCCTTCCCAAAGTTCCCCGTTGAACGTTCTAATATGATCGAACCACGGGCAATGTGACTTCTTGCTAGTCAATGTCGGTTGAAGCCAGCGTGCCTCTCATCTTGTGCGGGCTAAACTCCGAGAAATCGGACGTGTGTTCGGAGGGTCAGGCACTCGATAAGGTCCGATTAAAGATGAAAAGCTAGTTATAATGGGTGATCGCAAAGGGATATTACCAAATCTCGACCTAATTATATTACCCATTTCAAGAAGGGTTTTGCATCTAAAAAAGAAAAAGGCAAGAGAAAAATATATTGTTGTATTTATTCGATATTGAAATGATTTACTATATTTTTTTATTCAAATATACTAATAACAAAAATCGTATTTTGTTAAATATTAGATTTTGGACGATCAGGTGGGTCGGAAAATTTTTAAAAAAAATTGGAGAATGCCACGCAGAGCATTCATCCCCCCCTGCCCCTTGAATTTGATTCCATTTACAATAATTTTCGGGAAAAAGTAAACCTTAGGGGTGAAAAAAAATCTATTTTGATAGTTGTAATCAATAATCAAAATTTGATAAAGAGTTTTTGGTGGTTCGGATCGGTTTTGTGACGGTTTGGCTCAGTATTTAAATGACTCTGGATCGGTTTAATAAAAAAATATGTTAAATATTTTTCTTGAACTCAATTCATAATCACTTTCAATTAAATAAGAGCGGTTATATATCAATTTATGAATGGTCCTCACCAGTTTCAAGCTAAATTGATCCGTTTAACATCGCAACTTGACTCGTAGTGAAAAGGTTTTAATCTTAGTTCTCCACCAGTGCGATTATATCTCTTATCGGCCTATGGACCTTCTCTAGAAGATACAAGCGATCAATTATACACACACACACACATATATATATATACGGATTTTTACTGATCATTTTTTGTGCTCCCAAGATATTAGTTAATAAGCGCCATATATATCGTTAAAAACAAATTAATTAATTAATTAATATGTGTACAAGGACGTGCGTGGGTTTATCATGATTTGCATTGATAATCACACTCTAAATGCACCCCCTTAATTATGAACTGTCTGCAGCGAGATCCCCCCACGCCGCTTCCTTCGCTTGATCAAAGAGGGAAAGGAAGGAACGACTGAAGGGTCAAATCACCTGGGAGATTGTACTGAAAAGTAATTATCATTTATTTATATACATATATAGATATTCTCTTTTTATATTATACGTTAAATTTGGGGGAAAAATAAAAGGAATTATGGTAGGAGTCCCATTTGATTCCGTAAAAGCCTATGGAAAATAAGACGGCAATAAATTCTTGAATTTATTCTCAGATAAATGTTTTGATATATAAAATGTGCGTCCCAAAATCAAAATTTACTGTGAATTGTCGGAGGGATTTTAGCATAGTTTTAAGAACCAAACCGATCGAATCGGCCACTTATCCGATTTGGTTCCTATAAAAAATTTAATTATATTTTCAATAAAATCAACTCCGGTTAAGCCGATAAGTTCCCAGTTTGACCGGTGAACAAATTAAACTGGTAGGAAAATCGGCCAACTTAAATTTTTTTAAAAAATATATTATAATGTACATATTTTATTTTACTATATTTATATTTATATTTTATATTAAAATTTTATTTAATATAATGATTATATTAATAATTTTTATTGTAAATCATATTCGAATTATGATATTGTGTAAATTTGTTAATAATATTATTTATTAAATATACTGTTCAACTTATTGAACTCTCATCCAACCCATGAACCCATACTTATACCGGTTTTCTGTCCGGTTCGGTTTTAAAAACTATGAATTTTAGGAGAAAAACTAGAATGATTAAGTAAATTTTAATTAAATAAGTGATATAAATTTCAATTATTGAATATACCATTTCTTACTATTTTAGTCTGGATATCGACCATCCCGATTTTTCCAATTTTTATCTTATGTTGTTATTATTATTATTATTATTATTATTAAGAAATAAGAACTAAAAATTTTATTTAAAAAAACTAGAAAATCGATAGAGATGAGGCAGGCGAGTCTAACTCGCACTCACCATCCCTCGACCAAGTCTGGCCACCTAGTCTGTGGTGGCAGACAAACAAGCTTGGATTGAGGTGGATGAAGGCTGCAGAGGGAGGGCCCAATTTCGACCGGTGACTCCAATTAGGGTGACAGTTGCTAGCAAGATGAAGCCATGATCAAAATCGAGGCACAGACCGAAATGGATCTCGACTTCGAGAGGTCAAGGCCTTTTGTTGATGGTGAGCATCCTCTCGACTCGACCTGACCGGTATGATTGTTATAGCGGTCGAGTGGCCGACAAGGATTCACCTTATAGAATTCTTATAATTTTGAGTGGTCGTTCGATTATAGTTAATAAAATCTCATCTGCCATATTCTCTTCTAATAATTTTATTTTATTTAAAAAAAGGACATTTTACTTAGAAAATTAATTTTTTTGGGGATTTAACTTAAATTGATTTATGATGGAAAATGTTAAAATAAGAATAAGATGGTAAATTTCGAAAATAAAAATAGTATAAATTTTTTTAAAAAAATTGGGGTAAAAAATGGTTAAGATTAAGCACTCAAAAAGTTACCTTTTTTGGCATAATAATCTAGGAACACCTTCGTCCTCTTAATTGCACAGCAAAAGCAAAAAGAGACCACGTCTGGGGAAAAGGTTCCCATTGGTGCTCTCTTAGATTCCGTGGACGACATAATCATCCCCATGTGGGACCCCCTTCCCTCTTCCACCGTCCCATCCCCGAGAACAAAAACAATCCCACTTTGACCCTAAATTTTGTAGATCTTCCATAATGATCCCTAAAGTCTTTGCTTCTTTTTTTCCACGTTTCACCACAACCTCGACCGTCGACACCCCCTTCCCTCTTCCACAGTTCCATCTCCCTTTGACGTTGGGGATATGAGTGTGAATATTTTCTTGTTGTACTCCAAACAAAAATAGCTTTTCCTAATTGATCATCAGGGCAGTGGCTCATGAAGCAATTTTATTTAGTCATATCCAAGATTCAGGGTGTGAAGTGGTAATATCTCAATCTCGAGGGTGCCAAATGAAAATATCCTGCCCTACCACCTCCTCCGTGCTTCCTTCCCTCCATGAACTTCCAAAAGCAACAGAAAGAAACTACAAACCTACAACTCAAATCACCAGAAAATCACAGCCGTTGATGTAATCAATCAACGGCCGACGCCTTTCTCTCCCTGTCTCTTCCATCTCCCTCTCCTTTAAAGAATCTTCAGGGTGGTCTGCTCTGTTTCTCAGTTTTCACTTGCAGGCAAACTGTATAAATACCTACCTTCCACTTGGCGGCCCTCTGTCTTCCACATTCGTTCCATCTCCTTGATTTCTCTTTCCTTCCATTTTTTGTTCTTTTTTAGCTAAAAAAAAAAACTCTCTCTGGGTCTTCCTCTTTCTCAATATGACTCTCTAATTGTTTTGCACGATTTCCCATTCTAAGAGATCGCAACTTGAGATCTCGTGTCCGCTCTGTGTCTTTGCTCCAAGCTTCAGGTGAGTGACTTGCTTGCTCACTCCCTCAGCTCCATTGTTTGTTTTTGGCTCTGTACTATGACTAACAGTTTTGGTTCTCGAGTTTGGAGTTCCTCTGCTGAATCAAAAACCCCGTTTTCTTGAGCTTGAAGCATCAAGTTCAACGCTTCAGCTCTCATTCCCTGCGTATTTTCCCAGAACCATTAATAAAAAATTTTCAGTTCACTGATTTCTTCTTACGCGATCTTTTTTCATGGCAGACATTTGATAATGCGAGTACGACAACTGCTGATGCTGAACTGAAGATTTTATCCGGTGTCATCCCTTTTCAACCGAGTATTTGCTGCTAGATTCGATCGCTTATGGAAATGGAAGCTGCTTCCGTGATGACTGGACTGGGGTTGTTCTCGTCATCTGATCACACTTCAGTGATAGTCTCGCTGAACCTCTTTGTGGCCCTCCTCTGTATGTGCATTGTGGTGGGCCACTATCTGGAGGAGACTCGGTGGATGAACGAATCGATCACAGCTCTCGCTATCGTAAGTCAGCGCAGAGCTGGGATTTTACTGGAGATGTGCTTGTTATGCGGAATTGCTAAGTTTTGACCCCTTCATTATTGACTTTGATTGCAGGGCCTGTGTACTGGGGTCATCATATTGTTAACCACTGACGGAAGAAGTTCACATCTTTTGGTCTTCAGTGAGGATCTTTTTTTCATCTATCTTCTCCCACCAATTATATTTAATGCCGGGTAAATTCAGGTTCACATTTTCTACTGATCTTAGAGGTTTTGTATTCCTCGATCCATTTTGTGCAACAGGGTCGTCAGACAGATTGCTGTGTTTCCTTAGGCTGCTAGTTAGTTTATCATTGATCGTAGAAAGCCTTTTAAGTTCGGCTTGTGTGAATATCCTGCACAATTTTTTCCCATCCTTCTAAGATTCGGAGGCAAGCATCAGGAACGTTCTTCCCATGTTAAAAGGGGGTCTAAATGTCGTATTTTTCTGACAATTCTAAGTTCAGGTATGGTTTCTTGCTAACGAATTCGTAGGATTTTCTGCAAATATGTTGAGAACTCCTGCGATACAGACCTATGACAATGGTGCTCCAATACTAACAGTCATGTTCAGTACTAGCCGTTTAAAAAAAAATCTCACACCTGTAATAATCCATCCTTTCTTGCTTCTTCTGTAACAGATTCCAGGTGAAAAAGAAGCAATTTTTCAGAAACTTCATGACTATCATGCTCTTTGGTGCAGTAGGGACACTGATATCATTTGCTATCATATCCTTTGGTATGCTAAACACGATCTGTTCCTTTTTTTTTTTTTTTCTAATTACTGGAAAAGAAAAGGGCTTCATGTTTGCTCATGATGCGTCCATGCTCTCTATTCTTATTTTTTGATACATCCTTTCGTTTCAGGTGCCATACACATTTTCAAGAAAATGAGAATCGGTTCCCTCGAGATTGGAGATTATCTAGGTACACAGTTAATAAAGGCATTTCAATTTTCAGATTCGTATGTTGTCTTGGTGTTTCCTTTCACGCTTAAAGATCCATCTTATTGCAGCAATTGGGGCTATATTCTCTGCAACAGATTCTGTATGCACGTTACAGGTACCGGCAGTGTGAAAATTGGAAGATGAACACCCGAACTATCAGCACCGACATAATCTTTTATTTAATCGGCTTCTGCAGGTTCTTAATCAGGATGAGACTCCTCTACTGTACAGCCTTGTTTTTGGGGAAGGAGTTGTGAATGATGCTACCTCAGTGGTCCTCTTCAATGCCATTCAGAGTTTCGACCTTTCCCACATAACCTCGAGCATTGCCTTTCAGTTCACCGGCAACTTCTTTTACTTATTCATCTCAAGTACGATGTTGGGCGTTCTGGTGATTCCTCTTCTCTCTCTTTCAATCTCTTTATCTCAGTGTTCCGATTAAATTATTTAACTTATTTACTCATCATGCTGCTGTTCTCTCTAGGCTGGACTGCTGAGTGCATATATTATTAAGAAACTTTATTTTGGAAGGTCTGTTTTTTCAGATTTCCAATCATATTATCTACCAACTTCCTTCACTATGATCTTCTCGACTAACTGTTTTTGAAGTTGGAACCTCATACATGTGTGCTTGTCTTTGGAGGTCAGGCACTCGACTGATCGAGAGGTTGCTCTGATGATCCTAATGGCTTATCTCTCTTACATGCTAGCAGAAGTAAGCTCTCTTCTACTCCTTAGATCTTCTGCAATTTTCCTTCGAGAGAAAGATTCCGGGGTCATTGGCCGAAAGTTCCCATTATGGATCTTGATTTGCCTTGAGCAGCTCTTCTACTTGAGTGCCATACTCACAGTGTTCTTCTGCGGGATTGTCATGTCACACTACACGTGGCACAACGTAACTGAGAGCTCAAGAGTGACAACAAAGTACGTGATCTATAGAAATCTAAGGGTCTGCTTAGTCTGGTTATTTTCTGATCTTTAATTTTTTTTCCCCTCTCTTAAAATGAGATAACCGAGGCTTTCTGTAAATGTGTGATCCAATGAGTTTTTCCCCGTGTTTCACATTAAGGAATGGAATTCTGTAAAAATTTTCCCTAGCTTTCCATGATCATGCAGACTTGGTTGTTTCTGCTTTCTGATGGACATTAAAAACTGCATCGTTCTCTTGTATTAATGATGCAGGCATGCCTTTGCCACTCTATCATTCGTAGCGGAGATTTTCATCTTCCTTTATGTTGGGATGGACGCACTGGATATCGAGAAGTGGGAAGTTGTCAGAAACAGGTTGCAAAGAGCAATCTCGTTACACTTTCCCATCTAGCTTCTCCGAGGAAACCTTGGGAATTTGTGGTAGTTATTCCTGACATTCACCTTCGTATTGGTTGTTTTCAGTCCCGGGAAGTCGATTGGAGTGAGCTCAATAATGCTGGGATTGGTGCTTGCTGGACGAGCAGCTTTCGTGTTTCCCCTCTCGGTCTTATCCAACTTGACTAAGAAGTCCAAGAATGAGCAAATCGGCTTCAAGCAGCAAGTACGACCCTTTTCCTTGTCTTGCAATCCATCCTTCATTTCACTTCTTAAAATGATCTTTCTCCTTGTATCACAAACCAGTGAAAGTATACCATCTGCAGGTCACAATCTGGTGGGCAGGTCTAATGCGTGGAGCTGTCTCAATGGCACTCGCTTATAACCAGGTGAGAGGAAAGGGATCATTGGTTTGATTTTTTTGATACCATTTCGTATTTTCACTTGTGGATGAAAGAAACTCTTCTTGATCAAAGTCCGCTTTTCATTCATATGCAGTTTAGTCGTTCCGAAACGAAATTACGAGGGAATGCTTTCATGATCACTAGCACCATTACAGTCATCCTGTTTAGCACAGTGGTAATATGCTCTCCCGAATAATTTCCCTGAGATGATACGCTTTTCTGTGCGGGTTCTTGAAACAGGAAATCAGATGCCAAACGTTCCCAGCCTTTGCAAACTTCCTCTTTTCCATAATATAGAAAACTGGGAATCACGATTCACGAGCAATCCCTGCGAGAAAAATGGAGAACTCCATTCTACATTGGTCTCATTTCTCTGTGATCCAATGCAGGTTTTCGGGCTGCTGACGAAACTGCTCGTGAGATTACTCCTTCCTTCACCGAAGCACCTTGCCGGCACAACCCCCTCTGAGCCGTCCACACCCAAATCCTTCACCTGGTCGCTTCTGGAAGGTGGGGGGGATCCAGAGAGTGATCAAAATGAAGGCAAGTCAAATGTGCCTCGGCCAACAAGCTTACGCATGCTGCTGAGCACTCCCTCGTACACGGTTCACAACTACTGGCGAAAGTTTGATGATGCTTTCATGAGACCAATCTTTGGTGGACGAGGTTTCATGCCTTACATACCGATCTCTCCGACCGATCAGAATGATGATCAATGGCACTAACCAGACCGGACACTGAGCACAGAATCTGCTTTTCTACACACCACACTAATACAATGCATGTAAATAGGTCACAGAGGATCGGCTTTGTGTGTGAAAGTTGTGAATTTTGAAGAGCATTGTTACTGAGTAGATGTTGACAGCATATATGTTTTTAGGATACATGGTTTTGGGAGTGTTTCCTGGTCCCCAACAAATGGGAGACAGGCATAGTACAGCTAACCAGTTCCCGATCGGGTCAGGGAATGAGGTACAGTCGAGTCCAGTAGGATCGACCTGAGCTGAATCTCTGGTGGCGGCCTTGTATTTGCCAGCGGCTGCTTTGGGTGTTGTAGTTGTAGTGGGTTTGATTCCCTTGATTTAGCTTCTCATGCAATTTTATGCATTAAACAATCAAATGATTTCTCATACAATTGATTCCCTTGATTTAGCTTCAACCTTCGATTTCTCAATATGGCTAAAGTGGTTTTCTGACATTCCATTACTGTGGTAACGGTTTCCCGCACGATATAAGTGCATGATATCTACAGTCAAACCGGCGGGCTTTAACATCAACGAGGGTGAAAATTGCAAAGTCCTAAAGTTGACGGTGGGCATTTGCAATTTTACCCAACGTTCAAGTCTCAAATGGAAAATGTTCGATCGAGGAATAGTGAAATGCGGACAGGGACAGAGTTAACCCTGCAACCTAACGCCACCCTCCCTTTCGATAGAAACAAAGTCTCTGAGCTGCCAACAAACCCCAACAAGAAACGAACGAACACCAGCCGACGCATCTACTATATATAACTCTCTTCACACACAGCTCACCCTCCATCTAAATCCTCAGATTGCCCTCTCGCTCCACTTGCTCCGATCGCATCAATGGCGTCCTCTGCTGCTGGAGCTTCGATCTGCATGAAGTCTGCCTCCTGCTCCCTCAAGCAGGCTCAGGTATCGCTCTAGTGTTTCGTTCTAAGTCCTGTCCTATCATAGGATCTGTTTTCGTCTCTTTTTTTTTTTCCTGCGTTTTAATGGATATGTAGTTTTGGTTCGTATTGCTGCTATCTCTGATTTGTCGGATATATTTTCTGTAGTTGTGTGAGATGGATTTATATGGTTTTGCACTGTTATGTTATGGATCTTGTGGACTCTCATGCAATTAAAACTTGGTCTGATTAAAGTTGCACGCCTTTTTGGATGCTTGTGATCGTCACTTCGTTTAGATTTAGGCTGCTTATTTGTGGAATGGTTGCAATGCGTTTTTCGCCTTTTTTTGGCGCCAGAGATTTTGATTGATGAAGATCTGCTAGTTTATGAAAAATTATTCCTGCTACGGGATATCGATGTTATTAATATACGTTATATAATTCTATTACAAATTTTCACTCTTTTCCGTTCATCCCGATTGAAATATCATTAACCATTCAAAAATTGTAATTGTTTTTAAATAGTTGTGAGAGAAATTTCTTTCTTTCTCAATTTCTAAAGCAATTTAAGTTGTGACTAACCTGGAGAGAAGCATGCATCTTATTTGCTTTCTGGTTTTGTGTAGACCCACATGAGCTCAAATTGCTTTTCTTATATATAAAGTTTCTAATGCTTGCTTTGGCATGTTGTTGCATCCTGTGGTCAGTTTACATTAGGCATGCATATAACACTTCATATATCTATATTCAAGCATGTTATAATCATGTCCTAGTTTGATAATCAATGTGTCTTATCTCTTCTAATGAACTTCATAATTTAATATCCTCTCTCATGAATTGCATGCGCAGGCATCGGGCAGAATTTCTAGCCTGAGATCTGTCTCACTACCCATCAGTGGTAAGAACTTTCTGTCCCTTAGGTCATCCAAGGGGCCATACCGCCGTCAGGTCTGCTGTGCGGTATGTGTTCTTTCACTCTATCCTTTATATTATCGTAGTATGGATGTGTTTGATGGGTATACCCAATGATTTGTCCCATTTTGTGCTTTATATAGCATGCTCTTTTTTCCTTTTAATCATTAGTTGTGTTTTATTACTTGTGGTTGGATATGCTTGAATTGCAGATTGCTATCTTTTAGTATGTATTTGCAGTAATTTTCTTATCGTTCAAATATCTGAGCAGGCCAAAGCAGAGACAGTCAGCAAGGTTTGTGAAATAGTAAAGAAGCAATTGGCCTTACCAGATGGCTCTGAGGTTACAGGAGAGTCAAAGTTCGCTGCTCTTGGAGCAGACTCTTTGGACACGGTATGCAGAGACCTTTTGAAATAATTCCACTAGCACAATCTTAGCTGGTATTTTGGTTGGTTTTCTGATTTCAATGAGATTCAGTTTTGGGGTTTCAAAATATAAGCTTCCATAATTTGGCAGGTCACCTCGAACTTTAACATGTATGGCGCTAATTTTATGATCTCATCCTGGACAGTTGTTAATCCTTGTCAACTATACACATAAATCCTCCTAACTGGCAATTGAGAAACACTGTGGCTTAGACTTTTCTAATGCCCTGCTCTTTATTGGATCTTTGAAATGCTCTCCCATGTATTCAGGTTCTCTTCCTCCTGTACGAATTTACCACTCAAGCAGTTATCATCGCTCTTCTCTTGCTCGATGCAGGTGGAGATCGTCATGGGACTGGAGGAGGAGTTTGGGATCAGTGTGGAGGAAGAAAGCGCTCAGAGCATCCTCACCGTCCAAGATGCTGCCGATCTCATTGAGAAGCTTATCGAGAAGAAGGGTCATTAGATAATGGGGTTGAGTTGGGCTGATTATCTGAAAATTTCACTCGTCTACATTAGAGCAAAATCTCGGCCTGCTATGCTTTTACATGCCCGCCTCTAAGCTATTCAGTTTAGGCACTTAGTGTCTGATGGGCTTGTCAGGAGTTTTGTGGGCTTCTGTTCCTCTTTCCTTTTTGTCCGTCTTAAGTGTGAGCGTTAGTTGAACTTAATTTATGTCCAAAACCTTCGGCAGCTGTTCAGTGTCTTGGTGTTTTTGTTCATTTTCGTGATTGATATCTTCTCTATTCAATTATGAGATCTAGTCTGATGAATCGACTAACCCTTTGCTGATATCATTAGCTGTTGAAATTATCGCGAACTAACTATTGCTGATCGAGATGGTAAGCAGATGTTGGATTTGGTCCATCGCCTTTGCTGCTCTGGAGTTGATGATAAGCTGATGTCGATGTTCGGTGTATGCTAGGGATGTGCCTTCCAAGCTGATTTATGGCAAGCTAAAAGAGCACATATCTGAAAACTCTGGTACCTAAGGAATTGGAATTTCGCAGACTTGTTGGCCTGGCGGATTGAAAACGAATCACTGGTTAACGTATGCCATAGTGTTTCCCTCTCGGCAAAGTCGTTAAAATAGGTATTTTAGACCGGTTTAAAATAGGTTTGGAACAGTTTAATTCAATTCAATTTGATTATAAGTTATGGTTCAGATATGTATGAATCAGTTTGGAATAATTTATTAGTGGATCAGTTCACTATTTGGGTTGGTCCGACTCCATAATCATTCATTTTTTTTTTTATTTTTTTCCCAAATTATTTAAAGTAAATATGATTTTTATTATCTTTTAAAAATTTTTAAATTGATACGATAAAATCATATCATTAATTTGCAGGATTTTCATAATCCAGGCCAGTATGGGCCATTTTGTAATGGTTATGAACTGGTTCAATAAGAAAACGTGTTATCGATTTCAATTCAACTTTTTTTTCTTTTTACTTTGCCCATAAACACATCTCAACCCAATAAAAGTGGTTATAGACTGATTTGGAGCAATCTGAATCGGTTATAGGTTTTGACGGACCGGTTTTAAGCCAAATCAGCCCGTTTAGCATCTCTAGCTTCTGGTCCTAATCTTATCAATCCTCTCTACTTGTACTATTGCGTGATAAATAAGATTATTTACGGTAAATGGAGTATCCATATTTGGTCCATGTGTATTTCCGGTTGATAATAATTCATATGCACGTTGCATGTTTTCATGGAGGCGAACTAGAAAAACCAATTACTGGCTGATATATATCCACTCCCCACGCATCATCTCCTTATTTTGCTTTTCTTGTTCTTTCTTCTTGAGTTTCTCTCAAGTCAATGATCAGCTAGCTAATCGTAAATGTTCATGGACCGAAGTCGACGAGACAGTTGGCTCCGCCGGTGCAAGTAAATGTGCTGCTCCTGTCGTCGTAGGCGTAGCCGATGTGTCTTCCTCCAAGCGTACGGCACACGTAACTGGGGGAGACTCGCAGAACGGACGGATGAACTTGAAAGAAAGCTATCGAAAATAAGATATGTAACTTTTAAGAGCAACCCATCTGTCGGGTTACTCATCATGTTCATCATATCGAATCCCCTGACCAGCCGATACCGATGTCATGAATTCATTGACCCCGGGCCGTGAGTGTGCGATTAATCATCAACCAACGTGAAGTGGGCGCCATGGGCCGAATCCATCAGCTGGGCTCACAGAGACATGAAACGGTCCCATCACAAGACGTTGGGCCGAATCCATCAACCGCTCGTTCACTGTGCGGTGGGGCGTAAACCCACTATCTCGTGGGGATGGCAAATCCTGTGGCCAGAGACAGGCATTGAATTGGAAGGGCTTGCTCGTCCTCACCGACTGCTTTTTGCTCGTGGATGCTTGCTAGGAGGAGATTGCTTCCCCTTGGGAAATTGCCGCAATCATGGATGATATACACCTTACAGAAAAGCATCTTGACCATTTTGTTTTATAGTGGGGTAGATAGTGACCCCCCCACGATCTTTGCTTCTTGTTGGGTGGAGTACATCAATGATAAAGGGCTGTAACTTCTGTATTTCGGAACTTCCTCATCGCCCTCCTTTTGATTAATGAAGTACTTATCCAGGCCTGCCGTCCTCTGCCCTGCCTCTCATCAACTTTCTTCTCATCTCCCTTTCCTACTGAGTATCTCAGAGATCTCACACGGGGTTCGAATGCATCAAACATTCTGCAAGCTCTTCGCTCAGCAGTTACGTATTTACCATGTAAACAGAGAGAGAGAGAGAGAGAGAGAGAGAACAATCAATCCACGCATGTGATTGGCTTTAGCCTTTACAGTTATAGTTTATGCAGATGATTAACTCTACGCAATCTCCCTCCTCATGGAGAGTACGTGATCATGCCTGAAAACATTTCTCTATTGCCTCAATCTCCACCAAGACAACGGGATGTGGATCTCTCTTGTTGAGCTAATATGGGAAACAAAGCAACCCCTGCACTCCAATCCAACTAAGTAATCACTTCTCTCCCTTATTTTATGGGTTAATAGTAGCCCGTACTGCCCCGTTTCCAGGAGAAAGACCCGCAGGATGGAAAACAAACGGCAAGAAGACATCCTGAGAACAATCGGAAGACCAATTACTGATCCATGTGTGACCGATCCATCATAGGCTTCACCTCCAATACATTGTTTTATTATTATTATTATTTAACATTTTCCAAGAGTCGAATGATGAATTGTCATAGATGTTCATGGACAGAAGGTGACGAGATAGTTAGCACCGCCGGTGCAGGTAAACGTGCTGCTCCTGTCGTCATAGGCGTAGCTATAGGCCTGAGGACACTGTCCCTTGAATATCTTCGAGTACTTCGTCGGCCGGCAGGTTTCTGGTGATGCAAATTTCCCGGTGCAGCAATATTCCGGCGCTCCGAAGGCCACGCACGCGCTCTTGCACCCGATCACCCTCCCCCCGGTCCCTCTCAGCGACAGACCACGTGGGCAGACCGAGTTTACGTCCGCTGGGCAGCTTGTAGCGTTGCACCGGCCTCCCGATCCGCCCCGTGGGGTCAGCGACATGGGGACGTTGAATCCATCCACGAGGCTGATGTCATAGAAATCCCGGCCTCCACCTGCGGCCAGGGTCAGCTCGGCCAGGGACGCTGGCGTGGCACCACCAGCTCCGTCACAGGACACCTTGCCGGAGCCACAGTCCGCCGTCTGGCAGGTGAACCTACCCGATGCGTCCGTTGAGCACAGCGTGCGGCCCCAGACGCGGCCCGACCATGGGTTAGGGACAGTGATCGTTTTTGATGCCCCGGATGTGAGCTCGAACCCGGTCGTCGAAAGCTGGGGACGGGGACCTCCTCCAGTCAATGTAGCGGGCCAGACTGTGTAGGGGCAGCTGTTATGGAAGGTGAACGTAGCAGCTCCTATTTGCTCTGCACATACAATCAACAGTAATACACACGAGTTTGTCGATTCAATTTCTAACGGACGCCGCAGTGAAATCCTCTAGGGCGTTGGATTAGAAAGGACATGCTGCAGGGAAAGATTGTATGATCGTATACAACTTACTCGTGATGATGAAGAAGGGCAAGAGCCGCCCTAGGAGGAGTAAGGATGGAATGAGTTCCATATTCGATCGGGAAGCAAAGCTCGCCGTCTCTTCTGCAGAGCTCTCTTGGTGTTATGGTATGGCAATTCTTCGTTTTCGACGACTGATGTTAATCATTGGGGGGATTAGTTATTAGGTGCGAGATTCTTAGGTGGGCTCAGCGCACAGCGTCATCGGCGCACTGAGCCACTAAATAGGCGACACGTGTAGATAGGTCCCACGGTTTCCAAAAGGTCAAGCAATTCCTAACTAGTAATTTATCAAAAGTCCTCACTAATCATACCATAGGGTGAGACTAGGATTAAAAAACATGACAGTCACATATAATAGGCAACTAAGACTCAACAGGCCGTACCAATTGCCAGCGCATGTAGTTCTAATTGAAAATTGGGGGCAATTAAGTCAATTCATAAATAGCCACAGGCAGCGGCACCCCGCCATCTGGCTCTGACAGTACCCCGGAGCCCTGGTATTTCCCTCCAAAATGAGTTTTCCCTCCCAACTCCCTCGAGCTAAACCCTAATCCTTCTCTCTCTTAGCAAATCGATGATCTTGGCAGGGAAGAGAGAGACCTAGACGGGTCTACTTTGATTACCGCCACACGTCGCAATCCAAGAGTCAAGTTCAGTGCACTGTACGTGCCGCTTCGTCTGTTCGATTCGGGATCAGCCCTCATGCATAGAAGGATATGGGTTCCCTCGGCGATGGCAATGGAGAAAGCGGGCATAATCAGCGGAAAAGCTACAATCTTGGTCGCGAAGGAGACACCCAATTGCTCGATCCGCAGCTCTCGCCCTCTGCTTTGCCGGTTAACGGTTAGCCCATCTGCATCAAAAGTTGTGGAAGAGTTTCTGACAAATGATTTTTTGTTCATCGAATCAATCGCCATTTTCCGTCTTTGCTTTCAAACTATGATCTTTCTTCGGGAGTAGAGATATTGATGGGTGAAATTTTCTTGCGATGCAGAAGAAATTGTGGAAACAGCACCCGCTGAGCAGCATTTTCTAGAATGCACGGCACCATTTGATGATACTGTTCCGGTAGATGGTGAATTTGAGACCCAGATAGTGAGTCCCGATGAAGAGCCGCAAGCTGCTGACTGTTATGCTGAAACCCAGATAATCAATAGCCAAGGAGGCTGCATGGACAATTTGGAGACGCAGTTACTAGACGAATTTGCTACTCAAGCTATCGTCGATTGTGAAAGTGAAGAAACATGTAGAACAGAACTGATAGGCGCAGGAAATTACTCAAGCGACGATGATTCAGTGAGTAAAAGCATCGGTCTTTCGGTTGATGAGAATAATATGCAGTTCAGTTCTCCTTGCGGAAAAGGCAAGATCGGACATAATGGCCATAATTTGAGCGATGAATTTGATGGTTCAGGTTAGACTTTTGGACTCCATTGTTAATCAGTAACCCTTTCTCTTAGTTTACTCCTTATTCTTTTCCTCGTACTAGTTTTTCCCCTTGTCCTGATAGATTTCCCCCCTCGTATGTTGTTAGCAGTATGCTGTACAGGACTGCCCAGTTGCAAGCTAAAGTTCCTCAATTTTTAGTGAGAAATTTCATCGATATTAGAGGGTTTAAAATATTTTTTCTTCGTCTGTAAGGAGTGCAGAAGTTTGAAGATGTTTCTTCCTATCTTTTCGTATTCTGATTAGTGCCTTTGTTTCACTTTTATAAGGTACTTTAAGGGGTTTCACATCAATTCGTACAGCGTCAGTACGAGCATCTGGACTAGCTGCTGGCAGTGCTAGTACAAATCAATCAGATAGTGGGTCCTATAATCTCCGGAGAAGAGGCCAATTTTCAGAGGAAACTGCTTCCAAAGTCCATGGACTTCCCCGTACAACAGTTTCCTCCATTTTCGGAGAGGAATATGATCGGGAACAAGTTGCAGGAAAGATAGGTGATAAATTGGAAGAGCCAAGGGACGGAAACAAGTGTAAGGTTGGAAGTTCCACTGTGAGAAGACTCTTCACAGAAGATGCAAATCTTGAGATGAATAACGAATGCTCTGATAAGGGAAATGAGGATCTCAATATTGCTGGACTGAGCTATATCGACTCTCAGGAACCAGGTGATTTATCACAGGCCAATGCACTAGATTTTGTGGACCGGTTCCTTAAAGATAATCTGGATGACCTTAACCAAGAATTTTGTCTTCGAACGACTGCTGTGGGAAAATCAGCATCAGTCCCGAGTGCTAAAGGGCCTCAACTTTTGGCTGCAAATAGAGCTACTTCTGGAGATACTGGGATTTTTGACTGGGATGATAACATGGAAGATGAAGGTGGTGGAGATATTTTCTGCAGGAGGAAGGATGACTTCTTGAAGGGTGAAAGCTTACTACAGTCTTGCACCCAAATGCGGAAGGAGCTCCAAGGCAGATTAGATGTTAGTAAACTTAGCAGTGGACCTTTAAATCCCCAAGAGAAAACAAGAGGTTTGGTTCGTTCAGCTCCACCTGTAAAGTTTAGTTCACGAGGAGAGACTGGAAAGACGATGAGAGTAAGGAATCTCAATGATGAGTTCTTTGCAGAGTCAATAGGTGAATACTTAAGGGGACAAACCGAGGAAATCTGTGTTGTTGGTTTTGATACACAATTGGCTGCCGAGGCCATGCAAGCCTTATGTCAGGAGAAGGGCCTTGATGGGAAGGATGAAAGAGAGGATGAAGAATTGCAAAGTCTTTTGGAAAATGGAAGGAAGAAAGATTTGAAGCCACCTTTTAAATGCACAAGCCGATTCAAGAGAAGAGATGAAAGTGATGCTGAACTAAGGAAGAAGTCGCCCATCTCACTGAGAAGATCAAGGAATACAAAAAAATGTAAGAAGAAAACAGAAGTAAATTTAAGAGAGAAAACTTTGGAACAGTCTTGCACTGATAAGTTGGATATACCATGTGGCAGCAGAGAGTTGAATAATTGTAACTCAGGAGAGAAACTGCATGAGGTAGGCAAAATTGGTGGTTTCTTTACACCTATTGCCCATAGAACTAGGCTATCAAAGGCGGCCAGTGAAAGCATTAGGGCTGAAATTCCAAATGATCGTCACAAGGGAGAAATTCGTTCTGCAGAGAGTGAGGGCCACCAAGTAAAAAAATATCATTCGAGACAGTCAGTTGGACCAGAAGGCAGTGGAGAACCTGTTCCCAAACACAAGCGATCGCGTAATGAAGAAATGGGTACTAATTCATGTGGCAAGAAGAAAACTCGATCATCAAAACAGAAAATGGTTATTGAAGGTTTAACTGTACAGAAGTCAGTGAAGGATTCTTCTACTGAAGCAGGCAGGAATCTGTCCCTCTCTGCTAAAAATGTAGAAGCTGAGGCCAAGGTGGATGAATCACCAATAGAGAGATCTAAATTATCTAAGTCGGCTTGTATTACTCCAACAAGCTGTCCGACTCCTTCAAATGATGCTTCCCCTCTGTGTGTAGGCAATGAGTACTTCAAGCAATCTTGTAGGAAAAACCTCTCACGGTCTAGCCTCTGGAAGGAAGTGAAAAGCTTACTTGCCTCCTCAGAGCCCGAACCTTCTCCTGCTTCCAAGGATACAAGGAGGAAGTGGAGGGACATGTCTGATGTTCGGGTCCTGTGCAGCCGTCACTTGGATGAGGAGACAATCAAGCAGCAGAAAAAGGTTAAGTACTGAAGGAAAATGATATTTCCTCTTTTACAGTTCAGCGCCGGTATTTATATACATCTCAATGCTGTTGAAGATGTACGGATGTAATCTATTCCTGTTAAATGATGTATATAAGTGCTTTAAATACGAGGAAAGAACGTTTTTGGTAGAGGTTTCCTAATAAACAAGATCACTTTTCCCTCCTATTAGAAGAACTTGTATGCTGAAATGATAATCCCTTGCATTTCAATCTTTGGAGTATTACCTTAAGTTGTCAGGCAAGCAAGTAGGATGCAGCAACTTGTCTCAGATTCAACTAGTTCTATTACTGCATTGTTGTCCATGGTCAGTAACATGAGTTTGTGTTTGTCACCCAAAAATTTTGAAAATCTCCTGTTTCCCAATTGCAGATTTTGGCCCGTCTTGGAGCTTCGGAGGCATCTACCATTTCTGACGCCACTCATTTTGTGACAGACAAATTTGTGCGTACCAGGAATATGTTGGAAGCTATTGCATTGGGCAAGCCAGTGGTTACACATCTGTGGCTTGAGAGCTGCGGACAGGCAAGCTGCTTTCTTGATGAGAAAAATTACATTCTAAGGGATGCAAAGAAGGAGAGAGAGATTGGGTTTAGCATGCCTGTTTCACTTTCGCGTGCATCTCAGCACCCACTTTTACCGGTAAGTTTCTCCTGAGGGATCTTCATTTTTCTGAGGCATTTTTCTAGGAACTAAATGGATCAGAGAGTGGTCTGGCCAGCAGCCATGGTGGACAGGGAGCACCTTTCCATTTCAGTTCTCTCAATTAACCAAAAGATTTTGGGTTCCAATCCAGCTCCTTACATTTGCTTTCTTTGAAGCAATTGCTGTATTATCTTGATGCAGGACCTCAGTGGAACCCATGGACCTGGAACAGTAATAATTGTCCAGATCCAAGAAATTTTATTTGAAGCTGTCGCAAGTTACCCTTTTAAGAAACTTTGTCTTTTTGCAGGATCTGAGAGTATTGATCACCATGAACACAAAACCCAGTAAAGAGATAATATCTTCCTTGGTCAAGGCAGTTGGCGGCCAAGTATATAATCCTGACTTGTAGCCTGCTGTTTTGTTTCATTCGTTCATAATGAATGTTGGAGGGGTACTTTTTTAAAAGTTTGCTAAATTAGACTGATAATCTTCTTCAGCCTACTGAGAGGATTGGGAGGTCTGCTCTGAGGGATGACAAGGTTCCTGCCGACTTGTTGATATTGTCCTGTGAAGAAGACTATGATATTTGCATACCTTTCCTCGAGAAAGGTGGAAAACCACCTAACTTTCATTGGTTGGTTTGTTTGATTTTAATAATGAAATTTATCTTTACTGTGGCTGCATCTCATCAATTTGGCAGGGGCATCAGTGTATAGCTCGGAGCTGCTGCTTAATGGGATTGTGATTCAGAAGCTGGAGCATGAGAGGTAGAATAGCTGTTCATAACATTATTGGAAGTGAATCTATTTTATTTTGACTTTGAAAGTTCCCCATCATAATCATATGAGACTCTGTGCCAAAGCCAATGAACATGGAGGAACTGTGAAGTATACGCTCTGGACGCATCCTTGAAAACTACGTAGAGATCCATTTATTGACCATTATTACTGACTTTTGGGATCCCTGTTATATATATGTTTTTCCTTCATGAGACTGCATGATGGCTTCCCCAAATATGCTATGGGCTGATATAGCTTGCCTGATCCTGATGTGCAGGCACCGACTCTTTGTAGATAACGTGAAGAGAACACGATCAACTGTATGGCTCAAAAAGGACGGCAAGAAATTTGTTCCAGTAACTAGTAAGCATGATAGGCAGTAGAACACCGTCTGTTTTCCACTTGCCGTTACATGTCTGCAAGTTCTCCTCTTCCTCTGCTTGTTTTGCTGGCAACCCTTTTTCTTTTACTGCACTAAAGCCATAGTCATCTGTACATAGTTAGAACTGGAGAAAGGCAAGATATGGAAGGTTCTCTTATACATTATCTATTTATTGGTCCTCAGTTACATGAATTAGGATTGTTGTGAGTTCGCTTTTGGCTGAGTAAAATTATTTTTCGGCATATGCGAATCGAGGTGTATTCTCTTTCACTCACTAGTATAAGATTTGCTTCATTATTTGCTGAAGTTGATCGAGTTCTTTATAGAAAGTTTAGTGTTCCAGTGAAGGACGGGTCACTTTATATGCACCACATATTACTTTTAGCATTCTACCCGTCCTCGATTTATTACCAAAGAGAAATTTGGTCAACATGGGTGAGCTAATGGATGAATCCAGCCGCCTCGTTTCATCTAAAGTGATAGCAAAACTACTTCTTTGTTTTTTTCCTTCTTGGAATGTAACTGACTTTGTATGATAGCGTCCGAATGAGTAGGGGGTGGCCCGGCTGCCCTTGTCGGCCGGCAACTTGGTGTGTTGGTCTGGGCGACTGATCTTTGTAGATGCACTGATATACTTAGTCAGTAACTCGATGAACAGGGGGAAGAAAGTGTAGAGGAAGAAGATTAGAGGACGGAAGTTCATACCTCGTACTGTTGTGGCAAGCGAGCCTGTCACAGCCAAATGAGCGGCCAGTCGGCATGTAGATGCAACACGTGGCGCGTGCCCAATGGAGAGTCGAAATTAGAGATATACCCCACCCCCTCTGACTTTGTTCCGCATCGCAGTATAGATATGCAGACGATTTAGCCGGTATGATTTTCATTTTGAAATTAATGATATTTAATATTATAATAACAGATTAAGTTTAAAATAATTATTTTTAAAGATTAAATATGTCCAATAAAGCTAATAAAACTTATCTTTTTGTGTTTCTTTATTTTTTTTTTTGTGTTTGAAGCTCTGTTTGTTCAACGCTGTTAGGAAGGATTTGGTAGCTGATAACGCGCGGATTGGTCCCATCTAGGCCATTACCCACATGGATTGGTCACAGTTGTCGGGCTGTTTTCCAAGTAGATCCTCGAATTGAAAATGTCTTTAATGTAGAAATAAATCCTTTTGGAGAGGACATGACTCCTAATCAGACCAACACATGTTTTCATTAAGAATCATGAATAATACCCAACAGTGGTGTACATACTCTGAGAAAAATAAAGGGCTCTGCATTATCTGAACTTGTGGGCAGGCCAGCTTATCCTCTGACCTAAAGCCATCGGCTTCTGTAGTCATCGGTGGCCATGAAATAGAGTCACTGTTATTTATAAGGCACATCACACACACGCATATGTATGTATGTATGTATGCAGAAGAGAGAATACAATCATTGATTAACCAAAGCCGAGCTGTGGTATCTGATGGAAGCTGAGCTGTCGCTCTCGTACACGGCACATCAACAACGTCCGAGACGTCCCGTTTGAAACCAACCAGATTAAAGGGACACCGTGGATGGGATTGGATTGCAGGAGAGGTGCGTGCAGTGGACAAAAGTTAACCGGAGCTATGCCCACTTAGAGAAATGGTTTGGCTGAGAGTAGTGAGTGACTCCATGGAAAGAGATGTATAAATAGTATCACAAACTCCCTCCCGCAACCATCGTGAAAGAATCCCTCGAAATTTCTCCAACCAAGTTGGATCGAGGAGGAAACCCACATGCATTCGCGCAATATTATGTTAGGGGCGAGTTTGTGAGTGGCGGAAAATTGCGTTTAGGACTGGACAATTCCTCATACGATAAGGTAGCGTACGGTAGTATGTTAGGCATGTCCTGAGTGAGTTTGGTTGAATTTTGATGTACTTTCATGGTTAAATGGATTAAACAAATCGTGAACCATCATTAATTAAGAAACATGGTGAAATCCGTTTGGTAACGTGTTTCACAGTTGTTTCCCACCCATAAATGCAGCCACCCTGTCAAATCGAATCAAGCCTGCCTAAGAACACGCAATCATATCTTCGAGGGAGCAGCTTGATTGAGTGGAATTATCCGATTTCGACTCTTCCACCCACAAAATCCTTTAAGCCAATATCACCATCGCCCCCCTCTCTTTTGTCTCCATCTTCTTTTCTTTCTTTTTTTAGCTAATTAGTTAATCTATATATATATATATATATTATATAATCTATAATTTATTATTATTATTTAGATATTAACTCTAAAAATTTTAAAATATAATCCTAATGTACCATATATTGTTAATATATAAGCTGTCGGACTCTTGAAAGGCTCTTTTTTTTTTGTCTTTTTTCAATAATTGTTATTTAGGTAATAATTTTAACTAACCCTCATAAAGTAAGAAGTATTGTAAGAGAAAAAGTCCTGCGAGATCTCAGCATCTTCTCCACCAGTACGTGTATACCATCAACTTACTGAACCTCGACTCTTCTCTTGCTTAGTGTATAATTATATATATATATATATTGTATGTGTGTGTGAGAGAGAGAGAGAGAGAGAGAGAGAGAGCACAAATTGATGCCCTTTCCCCGGGTGATTTAATAATTAGGTTCACACAATTATTTTAGTATTCCCTTTCCCTCAGTATATATAGCCCACCCCCATCATTGTGCATGAGCATGCAAAGCATCAGCTGATGTAAAGTAAACCCCCGAGATCAGAAAGACGATGATGATGGCGATGAAGAGGAAGAGGAGCACTACTCTTGGGTTAAGTCTGGTGTTTCTGGGCGTCATGGTGAGTGAGCTCGTCGGTGTTTCTTACGGAGGGGGCTTGAGAAAGCACTTCTACAGGAGATCTTGCCCGCTCGCGGAGGAGATTGTGAAGAACATCACCTGGAAGCATGTCGCCTCGAACTCGGCCTTGCCTGCTAAGTTCCTGAGGATGCATTTCCATGACTGCTTCGTTCGGGTATGTACGTGCCAACGTGTTTTAACGACATGCATGTCTCTTGTATCCTATGCATTCATTACCGTGTAAGTTTGCGCATTTCGTACTGTAATTAGAGATCTCAAATCGCATCAACGCAATCCATGCCCTCCCTATGCCGGTCTAGATGTCATCTGCAAAAGGATTGGTGGGTTCTTTCCGGCTTTCTATTAATCCCATGCTACTCAATGAGAGAGTCGCGTTCGGAATACTCTATATAGTTCTTCTCGCAGCTATGGTCTGACAATATTGCCGCTTCATTTGCAGGGATGCGATGCCTCTGTTCTCATAGACTCTACGGCAAACAATGCAGCTGAGAAAGACGCAGTCCCGAACCAGTCACTCTCGGGTTTCGATGTTATTGACGAGATCAAGACCCCGCTCGAGGCTGCTTGCCCCGGTGTTGTTTCTTGTGCTGACATCCTCGCTTTAGCTGCAAGAGACTCGGTCTCCTTCCAGGTAATCGTAATCATCTCAATAATTAATTAATCTGTCCTCTCTCGCTTAATTAATTCTAGTAATAATTAAACTGAGAATCCGAATACGTGCGCTGTACGGCGCACAGTTCAAGAAGTCAATGTGGAAGGTGTTGACCGGCAGAAGAGACGGGACCATATCAAGGATGCAGGAGGCTCTCGACAATATCCCCTCTCCATTCTTCAACCTCACCACTCTCAGGCAATCTTTCGCCAATAAAAGCCTCACTCTCCACGACCTCGTCGTCTTATCCGGTAAAACTCTCCCGACCAATGATTTTCTCCTTTCACAGATTTCGAGCAGCGATCCTGAATAAGGAAAACATGCACCAAACTACCTCTTTCATATTACCGAGCTGGGATTGATATGTTAGTGATCATAATTGAAACGCACAACTCTTCTTGATTATGTATGTATGGATCCAGGGGCTCACACCATCGGCGTCGGACACTGTAACTTCTTCAGCAACAGACTCTACAACTTCACCGGGAAGGGCGACGCCGACCCTTCCCTGAACTCGACATATGCTGCCTTCTTAAGGACACAGTGTCGGAGCCTCTCGGACAACACTACGACAGTGCCCATGGACCCAGGGAGCGTGCTTTCCTTTGACTCCCATTACTACACTGTCCTGAAGTTACACCAGGGGATGTTCCAATCCGATGCCGCCCTCATGACCGAATCCCAGTCAAGGGGGATCGTGGGCGAGCTGGTCGACCAGGGCACTTTCTTCACCGAGTTCGCCCAGTCGATGAAGCGGATGGGAGCAGTCGGGGTCCTCGTGGGCACCGCCGGTGAAATCAGGAAGAAGTGTAACGCTGTGAACTCGTAAAGGAGAGCGGACATGATGGTTGTTTGCAGAAGCGTGTGATCCGTTTTATTTGCTGAATAGTCGTTGGTTCTGATTCGGAAGAAATTTCCAATTTTAAACTGTGCTGTCTGTTTGTTGGTCCCATGGAAAATTGCAGAGAACAATCTACAGGAGATCTGCTCCTGAAATGAAAACTGTTAGCGTGCCCTCAAATACTGAGAACGACCTCTAAACTCTTCTTTCACTAGAATTGCAAAGCTGGGAAATATCTCCGACCCGTGTAGGACATGTCACTGCCATGATCGCTATGCTCTGTGGGGTATTCCAGTAAAGATCGTTCCTTAGAAGCATCAAGGGACTATTCACTTGAGTGTGTCAAGGGTCAACCGCAACGATAATTAGACTTTGGCCACTCTTATCCTAGAAAAGGATCCGTTCACGAGCCGCCAGAGAAGAGTGAGTTATCATTCCGTAACCACTCAACGTAAGTATGAGCATAAATCGGACAAACAAATCGTTCGAGGACTGGAAACTTCGTACAGGTTTCCGGCAAGCAAGCAAGAAATCATGAGGGTGAAACCCTCTGCAGGGATAGGGGTAGAGAGAGGACTTTACGGTTAGGGGGCCACGGCCCATGGGCCGATTTTTGTGATGATGGGCCCAACGAGAAATAACGTATGGGCTTGCCTAACGGACTGAGAGATTTTTGTAATCTCTTCTTTGTTGTTCATTCTTGTTTCCTAAGCCAAGGCGCGCACACGTTTGACATTTGATTAAGACACCACCCTGGATATTTTCTTTATATATACATATATGTATATATATATATATATATATATTTGGACAAGACACCACAGGGAAAGGTTAGTCTTAAATGCACATAATATAATAATCCTAATAACCGTCCTTTCTTTAATCATTTCACTCATTTTTAACTTATATATATATAATAAAAAAGAATTTACACACCCAGAAGCTTATCCCTTCACATTACATCATCTCACTTTCCTAATTTCCACCGCCCCAAAAAATAAATATTTATAAAATTCAAAGGTCGACAAATTTGTAGAAAAATTGTGGACATTTACCACGTTATTATTTTGTCCTCCTGGTTTAGCAAAATTGCGGCTCTTGAATAATAATTAAAAAAAATGGTTGGTGGACAGCCTGTCCGATCGCTGGCGTCATGTCACATCGGCCTCTTCTGTCGGTCAAAGCCCACCGCAGGTTATGTTCCACTCCCGAGCACGCGCCGGAGGGCCAACGATGGGAAGGATATGCGCGCGTTAGAGACACGCGCGAGGGGGCTACTGGTCACTGCTGACGTCCTGTGACACGCGAGCATCCAATTGCCACACGCCAAGTCGACTTCTGATTCTAGCCACCGCCCATCCGGAGGGGGAGCTACAGGCGGCGGGCGGTCCTCTTGATTTGCCCCTTCTCACGATATTTTGAGAGTCAACACATTGTGATAAATTGACTGATGAATTTACCGAGAGTTAAAATTTTATTAATCATGAATTTTCTTAATATTATATCATAATATCGGTGTCAGCCCTCGCCCATTCAGCCGCTAATGCTACACGAATAAAATTACATATATCCGTTTTAATTCCGTAATGTCGAGTTAGATTTTTGATTATGTTCATGTTGTTTGTAAAAGATAGTGTCTAAGATTGGCTATCTACTGTCTCACTTCATAATTTCAAGTTTAGATATTGCCCAATTGTAATTAAAAAATATATATTTTTCTATCTAAACTTTCCATCATTATTCATGTGCTCATTGCAAATTGACTAATCCAAGTTTAAGTTTTGCAGGTCTTTCTTCCATTATAACCTCTGAAAAAAGCTTTCATGATGTGGAAATAGACATCAATATTTATATAGATGCAACATGGGACAGAACAGGAGCATATGTTACAGGAGCGGCAAATAGAGATGAAAAAGAGTTGCTCTCCTTTATTCAACCCTGCATGGTTCATCCATTCCCCTGCACAAAGCCAGAGCACAGGCTACTGCCTTGGCCGCCTAAATCTCCTGCTCGAGAAATTGGTCTAATATATGCTTATTTTCATATTTTGAGGAGATTGTTACTTTTGTTAATAGAAAGAAGAAATATAATTGAAATTGTAAAGCTGATATCTCTATTGTTTTAGCATGTGTTGCAAACCTTAACAACCGATCATATTACTGAATTTACTACACTAAAAATACTATAGCTCGTGACTTATGTCGAGGACATAAAATACATCAACTGTGTGAGCTAACTTTTGTACCCAAGGGCAATATTTTATATGGGAAAGTCCTCACACTTTAATATTTGAATATAGTAATTTATTTAAATTTAAGTTAGATGAATAATTTAAGTATTAAAACTCTTAAAACATAAATTATTTATATTCTCAATGCTTGAAACTCGGATCTTATTTATACTGAACTATCTAAGCTCAATCACACTAGTCATAATAAGGTTATTTTTCATTGACTAGAGTCTGCCATGGAAACTTATTTTAACCTTCCACTTATGCCAAATAAAATTTGCTCGAACTCTCGATGCTATATAGAGGTGGCAAATCGTGTTGGTTTGGCATGACATGATAATGGTTGACCCAAGCACGGTCCTTTAGGATATAGGGTCGGGTTGGCATGTTACGATAAGATAGGAACGGCCTGAACCCGATTCGATAGCACAATAATCTCACATGATCGTGATTTGTTTACAACTATAAGTGAACTCACACAAGTGCTTATTCTATTATTTAATAGTGTCTGATAGTTTATTAAGTTTTTTTTAAATTTTTCTAATCAGACTATCGTGCCGGCTTATACCAGAGATTATCGGGCCCATTACACTTGATAAAATTACCAAGTCATGCTAGCATTGTACAATAAGCACCCCCGAGGCATGGTTTCATCGTATCGGATCAGATTTTCTCGGGTCTAATGCTATACTCTCATATATATATATATATATAATTTTCTTATTAAAAGGCTCAATTTTCTAAAATTCACTTTGGAAAAAAATATTCCAATTGGGGCAAAAAAAAAATTCAGTGAGAGAGAGAGAGGAGAGAGAGAGTTCCCTTCTTGATTTGTCTAAACATGTCTGCTATCCGTGTAGTGCTAGCTGAACCTATCCCTCCCTTTTGGACTGTTCTCCCCACTCCAATATCAACGGAGCCTGCCTGCTAAAAACCCTCCTCATTCACCGTCCCTCTTCCTGCTCATACCCGGCGATGGACGGCCAACCTCCGATTGTCACCGACGACCCCACCTCTACCGTCTGGGACTTCGCCGACCTCCTCGACTTCACCTCTGGCGATCACCTTTTCCCCGATCACTGGGAACCCTCGGCTGAAGGCCGCCCAAGTACCGCTCCTCATGTAGATCCCAATCCGGACGGTCTCCCTACTCTTGCCAATTTCATGGCCCGGAGCCGTAAGCGGGACCCACGCCTAGTCTGCTCCAACTTCATCGCTGGCCACGTCCCATGCGCCTGTCCCGAGATTGACGAGAAGCTCGAGGAGGAGGGTCTCCCCAGGAAGAAGCGGAGTCGGACGCACCGTGCCGTGTCAACCGTGATCCGTTGCCAGGTCCCTGGCTGCGAGGCGGACATCAGCGGGCTCAAGGGCTACCACCGTCGGCACAGGGTCTGCCTCTGTTGTGCCAACGCTCCCTCCGTGGCTTTGAACGGAGAGACAAAGAGATACTGTCAGCAGTGCGGCAAGTAAGCGATCCTGTTCTTTCTTCATAGCTCAGAGCTATCATTTCGCCTCGGGAAATTGGATTTTCTGGTTCTGAAAATGGTGTTTTTTTTTTTTCTGATTTCTACTAACAATTTCGAATTATGGTCCCGATTGAGTCGGCGCAAGTATTGAGCTTGCGCTGAGTTTTCTCTGCTTTTTCAGTCTTTCTCCGCGAAGAAATCATTGAAGTTTGGAGTTGATCTTTTGTCCTATCAGTTGGTTAATTGTATAAATGTATATGGCTACATTTATTTCTTCATATAGAAGAGGCACTTGAGAAAGAAGGCTCTGCTGTAGTCTCGGTAAAAATGCTTCCTTTAGCCTTTACTGCCCCGATTTCGTAGCTCAAGCTATAGTGAATTAGCAAATCATTTCTCAAAGCTTTTCTGGTGTTATTGGATAGTTCGTGGAGATGTCTATGACTCAGTGAAGAGCAAGAACCGTGTTTCCTTCAGTACTTTTGTTATTAGGGTATTCTTGTAACTTCTTTGCTGGTTAATAAATCTTGTATTCGTTTGGTTAAGTGTCATATCTGGATTTCTTGACACCTTTACATTTCTTAATGAGCGTTCTACTAATATGGAAATGGATGTAAGGTCATGGCCTGAAAGTGTAGCTCTGTCTTGCAGGTTCCACATCTTGTCAGACTTTGATGAAGGTAAACGCAGTTGTCGAAGGAAGTTAGAGCGTCACAATAACAGGAGGCGGAGGAAGCTTGTCATTTCTGACAATGTTGTAGGAAAGGAATTTCAACAGGATGTCAACACTGATGATGTTCCGTGTGAAGATGAAGAGGGTAAAGGTCAGAGCCATGGTATATATAAATTGCCTTGCTTCTAATGAGGTCAAGGACATCAATTATAAGCATAATGAAAATCACTCTTGGAACAGATATACTATGCTTGAGTAACCAATTAGGTGAAAAGGAACCTTCATTAGAGCCTGAAGATGGACAAGTATCTCCCCCTTGTTCTGCTCCAGAGTTCCAGACAGTTAATCATACAGATAGTTCAGTATCATTTGTATCTTCCCATGATATCCAAGCTGCTGGTCCAAAAGATAATCCTAAACACTCTCTTTCCACATCCTGCTGTGACAACAGGAGCGCTTACTCATCCTTGGTGAGTTTACTGCTGGATTTTCACTTGTTTTTGCTTTATTTTTTTAATAGGTATGTTAATTCAACAATATTTTAATAGTGTCCCACAGGCCGAATATCGTTCAAACTGTACGATTGGAACCCAGCAGAGTTTCCTAGGCGTCTTCGGCTTCAAGTAATTAGAGATTATTATGGCAGTTTAGTATTTGGAGTGAATTCTTTGATTCTTGCTTGAAGTGACATGAAAATTATTGAACATTGATGGAATTTATTACCAGGTTTTCCAGTGGTTATCTAGCATGCCTGTAGAATTGGAAGGTTATATTCGTCCAGGATGTACGATCTTGACAATGTTCATTGCAATGCCCAAATTTATGTGGGAGAAGGTAAAGTACTCTCATAATTTGATGAATGAGTTGTCGGTAGGAATGGTCTTTCCCAGATTCATAACTCTGCAAGAGAATTTTTTCTACTCCACACATCTTGTTTAACATATCAAATCACCTCTAATGTATATGCAGTTAAGTGAAGATCCTGTCTCTAGCATACGAGACTTTGTTGTTCAACCTGGAAGCGTACTGCCAGCAAGAAGCACATTTTTCGTGTATCTGAACAACATGGTTTTCTGTGTTCTGAAAGGTAAATTAATGTCATTTCCGTCTGTATCATTTATTTGTAGTTCTGTTAATTTTTCTTGTGTTTATATAGGTTGCTCCATTTGACCAGTGGGTGTATTTTGCATACAGGCTTGGTTTCACCTTCTGATGTCGCTGAGGTTTTAATATTACTTCAGATGTTTGATATGATGTGCTTCTCTATTATAGGTGGGCCTTCAATAGTAAAAGTCAAGATGGTAGATCGAGCCCCCAGACTTCACTATGTTTATCCACTGTGCTTTGAGGTTGGCATGCCAATAGAGTTTGTTGCTTGTGGAAGTAATTTGCGAGAATCCAAGTTCAGGTATGTGTTCTAATGATACACTTCATTTGTTATAGTTCATTGTTTGACTTGATTTTTCTTGTCAATCATCTGGTTAGTTTCTAAAAAACCGTAAAAAAGCTTATATTCCTCAGTCTTTTGTGAGGATTTTGGTTTTCCATTGCATTTTCATCTCTGATTTATTCAACTTGGTTTTATATAGAAATTTGAACCTAAAAGTCACATTTAGGATTTGGAACCAAATTCAATTGTCAAAGCATATTATGTAAGTGCGAATTATTTCAATTGTAAAATTGTTAAGTTGTATGGAGTATCTTAAGAAATATTACTCTGATTGCAGGTTTCTCATTTCTTTCAGTGGCAAATATCTGGCTTGTGAATCCAGTCTCCTATCTCCAGAATTCAGATCTGGAGAGGGGAATGACCATGAATTTGAATACCAGTTTTATAAGATTCACATTTCTCAAACTCAACCTGATCTCTTTGGTCCTGCATTTATTGAGGTGGGTATATGGATGAACTTTTTGGCTTTATTTTTTTTTGTCAAAATTATTCTGCTAGTCTCTTTTTACTCTGGAAAATTTCTTGATGAACACCCAGTGGAAAAAATAAGAATTAAGAATGATAATGCGAAAATAAACAAGGAAAGATGTTCCTGATGAAATTGGTTTTCAAATAACAGTTCAGACCAGCCTGTCCCTTGTGCATCTTTTCTTTTTTCTAGTTGCTACTAAAGTTTTCTTTTTTGGGTCTGACCTCTTATATCTGCAGGTAGAAGATGAGCTTTCAGGTTTATCGAACTTCATTCCTGTCCTTTTCAGCGACAAAGAAGTTTGTTCAGAGATGAGGAAGATACAGCAAACAGTAGACGAGTCCTTCTTAAGGATGGATCCAGATTTTTCAGGCACTAATTCTTTGTGCGAGACTCATATTCGGGCTCAAGCAGCAATTTCTGAGTTCCTCGTGGACATTGGGTGGTTGCTAAAGGAACCTCCTCCTGAGAATCTCTACAGTGATTTATCTGCATCACAGATCCAACGACTCGTCTGCTTGCTGAACTTTCTAATAGAGAATGAATCAACTGTTATATTGGAGAGAATTTTGCTGATCTTGTGGAAGTTGATCGATGAATTTGAAGCTAAGGGTGGAAATGGAGGCTCTGATGGTGCCGATATTGATATCTTAAAGACAAAAATGGAATTTGCTCGAGATTTTCTCTGCCCCAAACTTCAGAGAATTGGGGCTACCGAGCTATTCTCAGGGTTCTCGGCCCTTAGTTCTCCAAGTTATGTGCTGTCAGCTGTAGAAGTCAATCAGGTAAGGATGTCTCTACCAAATATATATTTGTGCATAAATCACGGGTTATGGATTATAAATTCATCGTTGATGGTTTCATGGAAAACTGTGCTTTCTGTTTCCTTTCCTTTTTCTTCTGTTTGGCAGGTTCTTTAGAAAACAAAAAAGATGCATATTCTTTAGAAAATATGTTCCTTAGTTTGCATTGACGGATTAGTCCTCATGGCTTGAATGTTCAGAATATGGAGTCGAGAGAGCATAAGAACCTGGAATCAGTCACTGCGATGACGTTTACCACCAGAGATGACGATGTCCCGCTCTTGGATTTTCAGGGGTCCAATAGTAGGATCCTTGTCAAGAAAAAGATGTCAAGACAGGTTTTCTTCCCATCGATCCTGAGATCTAGCCCAGCTCTGTACATAGTTGCCGTAGCAGCCGTTTGTTTTGGTCTCTGTGCAGTTCTTCTCCATCCGCACAAGGTTGGCAAATTTGCAGTGTATGTTCATAGGCGACTCTTTGACACTCCGTAGATAGATGCTATTAACCCTCTTATTATTTTTAAAAGAAGGGGACTACGCTCAATACGGATCCTCTTCTTCGTGCACATATGCATAGCTCAAAGCTCAGCATTCTGCTCGAATGGCTGATGGAAGATTTGCAGGCGTCAGTTTCTTTTTGCTATTCCTGGACAGATTTTTATAGGCTTTTAACTGTATCTTCATGTTCAATGGACTCGTTATGCAGTTCCCAGATCTTCTGCCCAGTTGGGGGGGGGTGGGTGGGAAGAATAATGTTTCAGTTTTATGTTCTGTGTACTTGATGTAGCTGAGTTTTGGGTGTTCGCTGACAGACATGAGACGACTGCTAACATATTCAACGTGGATATTGTACTGATAAATGTGATATTATTGCCATGGCATACCTTTTGTTAATCTTTGTTGTCGAGGAAGGAGAAGACGGGAGTAGGTGTGGGGGTTACTGTCTTCTAATTCTCACAACAATATATTTTTTTTCCCGTTTGATGCAGCCGTAGGCACTCTATGCTCAGTGATGTCGGCTATAGGTGGACGGAACATACGGCGTAGGAGAAAAACTTGAAGCATCCCACTTACCAGTGATCTCTCCTTGGCCACTTCCATTGCAGAGGCCATTCGGCTTTATGCACCCTGATCCTCTGTTACTTCTCCCTGATATGTATATAAGCACTGTATCGGTCTCTGTTGTTGATTTACAACCACGTGATCTTTGAATGTGGTTTATTTATCACAGCTCGGACACTGAGTGATGCTGCATTGTCATGGCGCTTACACCTACGATCCTGAGGGTGGCGACAGACGCTACGCCACCAGAGCAAAAACGACCTACTGAACACAACGTATGAGTCCACCGGAGTACTATATATGCATTAGGTTAGATACTCAGATTCACTAAAGAAGCCACGATGCAGAATCGACTCGACAAGAAAGCAGCACGTCTTCATGTTGTTCAGCAGTACAAATACCATAAGAGTTCTATCCTAGCAATCAGAACATCATACGATTCACATCATCTGTGGAAAAGGCATGTTCACTTCACTCTCGTTATTCACGCGTTAGATAATCTGGGTTCTTCATTTCACTTATCGGGTATCATGAAAGAGACGTGGCCCTACGCATGTTGCCTGCAGCAAACCTTCTGTTTCAGAAGCTGGTGATCTCAACAGCAGGAATGGACCCACCGGCAGCCACAACTTGCTGTTCCAGCTGCAGCAATTTATAGTAGTGAGAATGGAGAACACAAGAACAACTTACAAGATTCCATTTTGTCCCCGGTAGCTTCACGACCTTCTCGAAATGCATCCTACCTACTAAACAGTCTCAAAAGTCCCACTGAAGTATGCTAAACATTGACATCAATTATGACTGTAATCTTCATATGCAAGGTGATTCCCGATGTGCTCTCTTCTGCTCTGTCAGTTGGCAGGACCTGATCGGTGGTGTGGGGCGGGTGTGGTGTTGTGGGTGGGAAGTGGTGTCCGTCGGGAATAGTTTGAGACAGTTTCAGGGCCCAAGGGGCGGTTAAGATGGGTGCAGTGATTTCAAAAGGACGTCAAACTAACGGAGGAAAACTGAAACTATCAGCGGGGAAAATTTTTGTGAAGACAAGAGCTTTAAGTGGAAGCTTACCCTGAAAAGCGTCTGGAGCTTGGATTTCACAAGGTAATAGTCTTGCTTAACTTGCTGCAGACATCTCATGCACCTGGGCAAAAAGAAAACCCAAACCTCCATTGAGTTTTTGTATGACAAAATTGGATCGTCGGACGGTTTACGATGTTCGTGACTTTCAGGGTGATGTAGATGGTGAAAAAGAAGAATATGTTACATGAGGGCCAGAGATGTAGCTAATCAAATGACTTTCTTTCTTCTTCTTTTTTTCGTATTGGATGATCAAATACTATGAGGGTGAGGATTTGGGTAGAGAAAAAACTCACGCTTCGGTGTTCTGTTCTTCGATGTAATTACGGAAGACGATACAGACATTCTTGACTCTCTGCGCTCCTATGCTGCCCAGACACAAGGAAAATGGGGTCGATACAGTAAAGCACGCATGCATTTGCAGGTATGTTTCAGTTGTTTACTCCTCGTTTAAGAACCAGAACGTGGCGCACGACGTCTGAGTCTCTGTCTGCTCTGTAAGAAGTGACAGCAAACGTGGCATCTTAAAGAAGGTATGAAGTTTTTCTTCGTACCTCGAGCTGCTGCCCTTCAACTGATGAACATACGCATCAACCTTTCTGAAGTCCACGGTTTGCTGATCCCTGAAATAAATCACGCCGTTGCTTGCTTACAGTGCGGTCGTCTTTCTATAAGCAAAATGACAGCTTTCTGTGGGTAACACAGTCAACAGTTGATCGTTTGAACAACCGACAGCAGTTGTCCGCAACAGAATCCACATCCCTTGGTCGTTAGATCAACTATGTAGGAGCTTTTTCCTTTAGTATACTGTGTTAGATGAATCTCAGCTGAATTATTAATGTGAACTAGTCCTACCAGACCCGGAAGGGTTGGAATCAGACAACATTTCTAGCACAAGATTTTATCCTATAATTGCCTGAGCCCACATGGGATCCCCGATGAGCAAACCCTTTTTTGCCCCCTACAGCATATGTCCATCAACTATGCTTGAGGTGGACATTTTAGACCTGGTTGGCATCCAGCTTGGAGCTTGTTTGTAAAGAATATTGAATGTGAGAGAGAGGAGGTACATAGCAGAGGTGAGTTCATTGAGCAGCTTCTCAGAATCATCGAAGAAGAGGGAGATAACCTCTCCCACAAAACCGGGGTTGCTCTCATCTTGCAGCTGCCGAAGCTGCAGAAACTGAGCATCCAGTAGACCCTGCCCCTCAACAAAAGATATTGTCAACAATAACAAGCGCAAGATCAGCACGCATGATTGTAATTTGCAAACCAACTAGAAGGTCCTTAACCTCCACGAAGAGGGACCTGGTGTACTCCTCCAGCCTCCTCTGCATCAGACCCACCTCCATTATTGCTCCGCCTCTGACTGAGCCCACAGAGAAAACACGGGACTGTCCCAATTATGGTGAGGGCTGCAGAAGCCTGACAGGAAGGGTGAAAGCGACATGAGGGAATTTATAAATTGGGTGGGCACAACGGAGAGAGATCCAAAAGAAATTTATATGCTTGATCGCTTGCTTTCTGGGATTCTTTGTTCCTTTTTAATCCGTTCATCTCATTGCCTGGGCATGAAATGGGGATTGGCCAACCAAGAACAACTTCGACGGATTGCTCTCCAAGGCCTGAAATCTTTTGATCCTTTCGAGTGATATCCCATAAAGGAATGGTAGTTTTCCATTCCTGTTTCTCCTATATTCCATGTAGTGCGCACTAAATATATCGATAGTATTCAATATCGTAATAACTTATTAATCGTCCGAACAACATATTATATAACACGTGCCACAATTAAACCTCAGATATTAATATCGAGAGTTTTAAAATATAAAACACGTACTGTATATGATCAGCTTATCAATGAGATGGCCGCTCGGGCGCATTTATATCTTCATCCTTTGAAGTAAAGGTGTACCAAAGACGAGAAGCTAAAATGTATAATATATTACGTGTTTTTATTTATTTATTTATTATTTGTTCCTTCTTTTTATTAGTGGACATTATAAAAGTGGGGACAGAATCTTATCTAACCTATTTATTTATTTTGTTATTTTTTTAATTTTTTATGCATTTACCATATAGTAAAAAATTCCATTGATTTTAATTAGTTGAAGTTTAAATAAATTTATTTAAAGTAAATTTCTCTTAATTATCGATTTATTTCATTTATATATCTGGAATCTTATTATATAAAAAAAAAGTGAAAAAGCTTTACCTTCTCTTTTTTAAGGGTACGTGGATGGCCGGCATTCTTCTTCTTATTATTATATTGAGGTGAGATCAACATATGATATATTCCATGAGATTACAATTTACCTCTCATGTCGGCCAATCACGGCTTCTTAACAGCAAGCTTGAGTGAAAACGGAACATCTTACTCACTCCCGAGAATCCGACTGGACCGGACCCATCACGACAATCTCAACGATATCCGGAAGATCGACAGTGCGAGACATAATATGAATGCTGGTCTGCTAATATTATTAAATTATAATATTATAATATTATACTAATTTATTTGATAATATTATACTATTAATATTATTTATTAAAAATAGAATTTGACCCATTAAATTTCTTATCTGACTTATAAACTCATAAACTCACACCTTAACTTATTATGTCCGATTTAATTAAAAAAAAAGTATAGTCCTACTTATGCAATGAGAGATAAATATTTTTTTAATTAAGAAAAAGAGTAAAGTGAAAAGGGCAGACAAGAAAGCACTATTGCTTCCTTGCCATCAAGTGCTCCTTAAAAGGGGAGAAGGGCTGCTTTTTTTTTTAGTATTTAATTTTGTAATAATTGATTTAATTTAATATATTGTACTGTATATAATTTATTATCAATTTTTAACTATTAATTTTAAAGATATTTAAATATTAAATTTAACCTATTACATATTATTAATTTATCAATATACCATTCATTAAAAAAAACTACCCACTTTTCTCGAAGGTCTTCTGTGATTTGATTTGATTTGTTCTTCACATTTCCTTTATTTATTTCTTTATTCCATAATTATTAAAGGAAAAGCATCCTATAAGTGAGTGGGTTGCAAAAATCCAGGTCCACCCCCCACCCCACTAATAACATAAACATATTATGATATCACAAATTATCGTTGTTTTTTTCATTTAAAAATAACAGCAAAGGACAGAATTTAATAAGAGGATTGAGTTTCCCAAAGCTTTTTCTGATGAGCTGGAGCCATCCTATTAATTAATCAGTCCCCCAATAATATCTATCTGCATTCAATAATATATAAGATGCCAAAAAAATAAAAATAAAAATAAAAACCACTCCCGTTAACTCAAGCCACGTCGTATCTTTTGCTAGTACAGCCTCATTGCCCTGATGTATGATATTATATTTAGCAATATTCAATTTGTTTGAGTTTAAATTGATTTATTAAAAAATAAAAAATTATATAATTATACATTTTTAGTATTTATAATATTTAAATATAAAATATAATTTAAGGGAAGCACATCTCAGATCCCCCAATAATTACATATCGGTTTTGCTTTGCACAGGTAGATTAAAAAAAACATTTATTTGACAAATCGTTGTATTTAATTAACAAATTTCCCATTTTTCACGTCTCCGTCAATTAACATGAAACAGGTGGTGGAATCTCTTGACTAAATCAACGCAAATAGTATACTGTCGGGCCTTTTTTTAAAAATTATTTTAATTATTTCTTAGTGCTAGGATTATAAAAATATATATACGTTAAAAATTACATATTGATGAATATTAATTCTATATCCAGCCCCCACCCCCAAAAAAAAGAGAAAAGAAAATAATCTCATAAAGGGTCGAAAATGTCAATTGGCTCATTAATTTCTGTGTTGATGGAGACCGGCTGAGGCACGTCACCAGGAAAACTTCCCAGTGATTTCCTTAGTCAATTTGCAGTATTAAATTCGATCGGACCACCCATCATGTTAGATGTAGCGAATCTTAGTTTCTTGGCTCATTGTCACTGGCATACAAATCATACGAGGGAGGGTGAAACTGAGTAAAAGGTGTGAGATTGATATTTAAATTGGTAAATGTTAGTGTGATAAATATTTTAAGTAAACATGAATTTTAAATTTTTTTTAATTTATTAAAAAAAATTATGTATGCTAATTAATTATAAATTATATATGTTTATTAAATTTAATAAAATATTCATTCTTCTATTAAATTATCTTTTACAACATTATGTTTTTAAGTTGTGCTAGTAAAATTACCGTATTGCATATAATAATTTGATAAAAAAATAAATGTTAAATTAAAATATATAAGTAATAGATAATTGATATACGATTGAAATATCTAAAAAATTTATGTTAAATTAAAATAAAGGACAGTAAGTCCATACTTAATTGGATTATTAATTTTTTAATAAATAATACAAAATATATTATCTTTATAATAATGATTCGCGATCATCCCTTTATCATCTTTTCCGGATTGATTGAATATATTTTTCTGAGTATCTGCTCGCCAACTTTTCTTACTTTTCTATTTTGTAATCAGCGGCTCGCCAACTACGACCTCGTCATCACGCAACGGGCGTATTTACTATCCAGTCCATGTCGTGGTGGTCCCCACCTAGATTATTCAATTCTTTCTGCTCAGCCTTGCTTGACGGGGGTGAACGGCAAAGCCCGACGCCGTTAAATAAGCTCCGGGTAGCAGGTGGTCCCATCGGACAGACACAGACAATGACCCATCGTAGTAGGCGACAAAAAATCGGAGGAATCTCTCCGTAGTTTACCGTTTGAAAGCGGGACCCACCACGTAGAGGCTGGGATCACCTATAATCGCGTCTATATCCTGTTCTCTTGAGATGCCACTGATAAGGATGCTTTTCCGCTAGTCAGAATTATTAGAGCATAGAATTCTATTCCACGAGGGTCTACGGTGCACCCGAGCATACCTGATAAATCTCTATGACCTAGTCTTCAGGTCAGTGCCCTGCCACCTGTCCCTACCCGTGTCTCCCCTACCAGACGGCCTCTCACCTGTTCCTTTCCTCCTCCTCCTCCTCCTCCTCCTACTCCTCTCTCTCTAACAAATCGAATATGGCGTCATTCTCTCTGTATAAAAATGGCGATTTGCAGATGTAAAAACATCGAAACCTGTGAACATTTGGTTCTCACGCGTGAAGGTCGGTGTGAGGAATAAAGATAAACGAAGGCAGCCTCGAACCTCCTTCCCAGCCCCAACTCAAACATCTCACTCCTTCTATAAATTCCCACCAGCTCCGTTTCCTCCATTGCCATCCTCTTCAGAGCTATGCTCTCTTGACAGAGCACCAGATAGGGAAGAAAGAAGGGGGGGAAAAAAGCGAGACAAATAGACCTCTACATAACCTCCTCCCCACACCCAGCCTCCCCGTCTCCTTCTCCCGATATATGAGGTGGGATACCCAGGGAGAAGAAAACGATTTACAGTCCCGTAAGAACAGCCAAGTGAAAAGGACTCCAGAAGAAACCTGTTTCGTAGAATTAATTGTCCTGATATCGCGAAGGGATTCGTAATTCATTTCTCAGCCTCTCCTTGATCCTCCTTTCCGTAGAGCTTCGATTTGTAGAATTTGGGGACTGAAACATGGGGACGGAGGTGCTCAGACCGCAGGATTGCTTGACCGAGGGGATTAGAGTCTCTCCGGCGGTTTTCCCTCGCCGGAGGAGCTGTAACTATGGGAATACCTATTCTAACCCTAGGTTTAATCCTAGATCTAACCGGAAGCAGCAGGCAGCACGGACGGACAGACCGGAGCAGAGGAGGCGGGCGGCGTCGGAACCGGCAGTATCCAAGCGATCCAGCTCCGACGACCTCAGGGCCACCAGCAAGAGCGGCCTCGTGATGGAGAAGGTGGCGTTCCTCCGACGAGGCGAGTCGCTCGACTCGAAGCTCGGGAGCGAGGCGGGCTTGAGGAAGGACAGAGGCGAGCCAGCGCCGAGGCAGGTGCGGGCGGCGGAGTTCAGGTCCCCGGTGGCCTGCCGGAGCTGTGACGTGTACGCCGGATCGGCGTTCGCTGTCTCCCCGGAGCCGAGCTCCCTCCCGCTCCCATCCTTCTCGAAGAAGAAGCTCGCCCCCATCGACGACTGCGCAACCAGGGACCTCCGACGGCTCCTCCGGCTCGATTGAACCCTACCCATCATCAGTCAATCAAACAATCATAGATTCTGCAGATCCGCAAATTAGATCTATAGATCCGACTCCCATATCTTCTCTCTCTATGCAACTTCGCCGTCTCTGGTATTCCTCAAGATCGAGGCCCATTCCGCGAGTTTTTGAGAAACGGGGGGGCAAGATCTGAAATATCGGAGAACCTAAGGGGCGATTCAGCAAAATATTCTATCCTTCATTTCCTCTTTCATCTACCTATCTATGGGTCTAGCTGGGGATTGTCGTTCTTGATTGGGGATTGATATGGGTAACCTGGGGTAATTATCGGGTGGGAGAGAGCAAAATAGGAAGACGTCGGGGGAGTTCATGTGTAATATTGTTGAAGTAGCTTGGGTTGGGTGTAACCTCTCTTTAAGCATGTGACGTGGGTGTGAAGATGGCGAGTGAATTGTTATGGGGTTCTGTTCTTACTTTGCCGGGCCAATTCAGGTGCTGTGTTTCCGTGAAGGGTTTGTACGTTGATGGATATGAACTGATGTAATCTTCTCTTTCCCCTCATGTAACATAAAGATGGATTAAATGAAAGGATTTTTGGGCTATGTTCTCTTTCTCCATAAATCTAGCTCGTCTTCTTCTTTTGTGTGCATGATGGATTCATGGCCTCTACTCTGATGAACAGAGTGTAGATGAATGATAGCGAGGAAATCATCCTTGTGCAGCAAGAAGTTTACTGTCCCGGAAAGAAACAGTCATGAATCATCCTTGCTCTACGTGTGAGTCTCCCTCTATTTCAAGCTTCCGGATCACATAGATCGAGGATGGAGGTCCATCGATCTGTTTCTGTCCATTACTAGTCCATAGCTTCTTGTTAAGGGAGGACCCAAGAGTGTACGTGGTTGTAAGCCTTGTCTCTGTACGCTGGATATTTCCTCTTCTGCAAGAACTGGGGGAGATTTTGTCCGGCGGAAAGGAGGAGGAGGATGAGCGAACCATGTCGTGTGATTAGCACAAAGGAATCTCCAAGATAGTCATGGTCGATGGCGCTTTCTCCACTGGAAGGGGTCGGTGGAAGAAAGGGGGACGCCATGTCTGCACTTAAAAGTCGGCTAATTAGAAAAGGAGAAGGGGAAAAAAAAATCTGGGGCTATCAATATTTTTTAAATGCTATATAGTATTTAAAAATTTACCTAACTCTGCCCGATTTGTCTTTCGCCTTCGTTATGGATTTTCACCACGATAATTGACAGTCATTTTTGTTCTTTTTAATTACTACTACTTTTGGCAGCTAGACGGTTGAACTAGACCAAGAAAGCAGATTGGCACACACTGGAACTCGAATCACATAAGCTCGGGTTTCCCGGACGGGGTATTGTGTGTAGCCCATTCTGCCGGTGGCCGATGCTGTGGTCCACAACGTGGACGAGACTGCCATGAATGATGGTGCGAGTTCACCATACACCACAAATTTGCACTCTACTTCGGCCTCAGCTTTCGGTTGAGGTTGTCCTCTTCTCCTTCCTGGTCCTCCTGATTCTTGCTTCTTAATCCTGATTGTTCAGTTCCACCGTCCGGTGATCGCTCGTCGGAAAGTGAACTATAATCTACTGCCACCAGATTGTAAATGGGCATCACCGGGGACCGGTACGTTTCTCATGGTCGCACCAGTCCGCCCCCCTCCCCCCGATCCCCATAATAGGAAGCCTACTACGCGGAATTGAACCCTCAGCGTTAATTTGAGGGGCCCACGAATATCGCTGGGCTATGTAGCTCTATCCAATTGAAAATGAATGCTGCTCAAAGTCCAAATCCTCCACGGTGATGCTAATTCATTGCATTGTTAGGTTCAGTTACGTTCAGATACTCCCCAGCCTTTCACCCAATTCCCTCCAAATTGAATTGAACTCACCCTGGTCACTTGATCAATTAATCTCTCTTTTATGGGCTTTTGAGCGAAACAGGACCTCGACCTCCATCTGTTGGGTAGATCCAAACTGTAAGCTCCACCGCTAGACGTTACGACCCAGTCTCGACAAGATCCATTGGGCCACACCACAATTATAAATTTATGGATTCGTATATTTTACTACTTATTTAGGCTTTTGGGAACATAAATTCTTGGGTTTTTAAAGTGAGGTTGGGTCTATTGTCTTATCAGTGCAATATTTAATATAAAATATAATTATAGTAAGAATTTTATATATTTATTATTTTTTTTACACTTATACATATTTCAACTTTTTAAATTATATATTTGATTTTATAATATACTTGAATTATATTTTTAATGATTCACCGACAAGGCATTTAATGGTGTTACATGACATAACATGTCGGCAAATTTTTCGACATATCATCACACCACATTAGCCAAAATTTTCCATGTTGACGTACCATGTCATTATGTCATATTAGTGAATAATTATCATGTTAGTATACTATTAGAATTATGGTTTAAATATATTATAAAATAAAATATATATGACTAAAATAGTTATTTTGATATATATATATATAATTCAAGTATAAAAAAGATAAATATATAGTAAATCCACTATAATATTTAACATAAATTAGGGTGTATATCCAACCATCTCTTTATAAGCCTACTGATATGTCGTAATAACTAATTTGGCATCACAGTCACCTCGATATCGTGCATACCCTATTATGTAACTACTGCATGTATGGTAATTAATGGGTTACAACATTCAGCGTATAATGAATGCTCCTCTTTCGTCTTCATGCTGAAGATACAGCTAAGAGCTTGCTTGGCGCTGCTGCCTGCAGCTGATTATTAATTATCATGCTGCGTATATGCTATGAACATGGTCCGGAGGCCCACGAGGAATAGTGCTTATTATGTGCCTCGACCTCCTTTTAGCTAGAGGCGTCGAGGCACTTTCGTAGGCATATTTGTCCATCAAGTCTAAGCTAGGGAATTTGCAGATGGACTGACCAAGATTCTGATACGTAAATTCTCTTCTCTCTAACCTTGAAGAGCTGGTACATCGAGAATTCTTTTGGGAGAACTGTTTCTGACGAGTATTCCATCATCTCAACGAGGACCCTAGTTGAATTAATGGGTATATAATATATAGGGTCAAAGTTCAGTGGAGGCGGTCTGCCTGAGATTTTCGTAACCGCGAGTGTTTTGAATGTTCAAGATCCTGTCGTCCCAGAGTACATGTTCAAGAAAGCAGTGGGCCTGTCGTCCTCGGGCTTCAGATTTGATCAAATTGGAATTCAATATAGATATTACCGGTAGTTAAGCTTTAGTTTACTGGTTGATAAGTGTCTATTCCTTCTTTTCCGTCCTAGCTGTTGAACCTCCATATATTATCGTGTATTAGTTTCTTCTTAAAGCTTCTTTCTATCTCCTGCATGTACTTCCATTTCCACATATGTTTGATTACCATTCCTCTGTTCAAAATTTCACAGCTCGATGATTCCACAAAAGCGGTCCCGGAGAACTTTGAAAGGGGCAATTACGTGGTGAAATGGATCGAGATAAGCAGGAGATTAATCCGTAATGCCTAATAAATTTCACGAATAACTGAAGGGACTTATCCGTTTCTGCGAAAGCCGTGAACTTTTTGTAAGGAAACAGTCAAGAAAAGAGGACATGCATGAGGTCCAAATTCACACGAGAATAATTCATGAACCTCGAAATCTCTCTTGGCTTGAGATTGAAGCCTGGGGCCATTGAGATGAAGCAACTTTCTTGGGCCTTGATCTTATCTTCTCCTGCTTAATACATGCTCCTGTGTTAACTCATGCACTTTCGAGGAAGTAGAAGCAATCTAAAGCTGGTAAACGCGGGGAGAACTCGTGCGTGGAATGATCAGACGAACGTGTCCTACACACAGTGGAAAAAAACGTGCATAAATCTGAATCAGTTCTTTTATGACAGAGGAACATTTGACCAGACCTAACGATGATTACCCGCCACGAAGAGATGGCTGCCACGGGGATTCTCAAGGTTCCGTAATGGAACAAAATGAACTTGGGTTGGATGGGTATAAACGTCACGCCACACGAACCGTCTAATATTCAATGTGAGAGACAGAGTAAAAGACAAGGAGCAATCAATTGAAGAGAACGAACCATTAATCCATCTCATTCAACGGTTCCTCGAAATAGTTGCAGGAATTCCAAAGATCATCCATCAGCATTTTGTTTTAATAACTAAGTGATTACTCACAATTAAAAACCAAGACGTTGGCATACTTTTATTGGCCAGTCGAGTAAGATGAAGTGGAATTGGTCACTGAATGAAGTACAACCAACCGTGCATGCCAGAAAAAACCTGGACGTAATGGATAATAGTTCATCAATTTGTTATATATATATATAGAATTATTTGAAGGGTGCCATCGGCGATAATGCACGCGTATCTACCTTTCATCATGCACCTAACACAGAAGTGCATGCACGTATCCTCGTTCGATACAGGCGTATACGTATATATATATCCTCTCTCACAGAAAAAAAGTTTGTACGTAGCTAGCTATATATGAGTGCGATTGTATCATTAATTAACTTTTATCGGCTGAATACATAAAATATATGTATGTAGAAAGATGCTTAGGCCATGTAATATAGTAATATTAGTTTATTTGGATATGAGGATAATTAGGGTAAAAATTTTATATATTTGCTTGTTTTGCTACTTAAATATCATATGTTTCAAAAAGATTTTTTTAGTATTATATATTTGATTTCATAATATACTTAAATCTTAATTTTAATTACGTGAAGATGTAACTATTATTTATTAATGTGGAATAATGACATATTAATATGTTACTGACATGGTATGATGATGTGGTGTAATAACACGGCGAAAATTCTACTGAAGTATTATGTCACGTAATACTGTTAAATAACACGTAAGTGAACCGTTATAATTACAATTCGAACATGTTACGAAATCAAATATATATAACTAAAAAAGCCATTTTCAAACATATAAAATATAAAATTCAAACACAGGCAAACATGTGAATTTTTCACTGCAATTCTACCTTTTGATATATACAATATCGTGCCAGTGTTTTTTTTTTTTTCTCTTCTTTCGGTTAGGTTGAAAGTCATTTTCCAGATGCGGATGGGAAGCGGGTTTTCGCCTCGCAGCGTTGCGTTCGTATGCCTTTTTGGCCAGAAAAAGGAAGAGGGAGACCGCATTTCCTCGTGGAGGACTTACCGTCGATTAAAACACGTTCTAATTCATCATGTTCCTGCGTTGCGTTGTATGCTTTCTCGTGCTTTTTGGTCAATCTAAAAGGTGCAGCTTGCGTTGTCCTTGTTGGCCCCGTCTGATCTCTCTCCTGCACATTTCCTTGTGCCATCTATCTATCGTACATAATTGGTAGCATAGATGTATGTATATCATCGCCAAACATCCCCCATGGTATACCAGCTAAAACTGGACGTTTTACGGAAGATATATATCAATGCCACTGCCACGTATATATGCTAATTATTAATTTTTCAATACACACATGTTGGAAATTAAATTAAATGTACGGAGGGGATGAGAATAGTGTAGCTCTCTCCTGACAATGCCAAAACAAAAAACCGGAGAAATAATTAGTCGGTCGTGCATTAGCTTAGACTGAAAATCAGTACGTGCAGACGACCAGGGAACATTTTGAGAGAGAGAGAGAGAGAGAGAGAGAGAGAATGGACTCATAGGACTGGTTGTTATAATAGCACGGTGGCTGGGCTATTTTGTCAAATCTTAGATTGTTGACCTATTATGTGCACGTATGACTGCGCTGCCTTCTAAAGTTGTCCATGAAATTCTAGAGGTGGATGATCATCGAGTTTGGACGAATAGATTATAGTTTGATTATGGGTAATGAGATTTTATGCATTGCTTATATTTTAAATGTTTTGCTTTATATTTTAAAAAAAATATTATACGTGTAGATGTGTATATGGCCTAGCGAGATATATAGGTTAAGCATCACTTTCCAATGGGATGGACACGAGCTGAGATGTTTTACTTTGAAAAGTTCTACCCACGTTTCAAAATACAGCAAGACATCATATTTTGATTCCACGGTACACAAGGTATCCTCATTATAAATACCCCCATCCTCCTCTAGGGTTTTGTGCAACCTCAAATTCGCAAACCCTTTCCGGCAAGCCATCACAGATTTCATTCCAAAAAATCTTTCTTAATTCTGGCGAGCATAGTCATTGCATTACGTGCATTTGTTATAGCTACACTGTCAGTTTTCTCTCGGAATCACTCAGAAAATATTTTGAATAACATTACAAGCAATGGCTGCCCAAGCAGGTGCTGCTTTATCATTGATTAGCACAATCACGTCGGTCTTCAAAAAAGTCGCCTCTGCATTTTCAAAATCCACCACAACCAGTAGTTCTACCACCACCACCACCTCGTCATCCTCAAGCAGTTCTTCAAGCTCGTCAACCGTCTTCTCAGCCGTAGGAAACCTCATCAAGCTCCTCCCGGCAGGGACGGTTTTCCTCTTCCAATACCTCAGCCCTATCACAACCAACAACGGGAGCTGCAGCACCACCAACAAGGTGCTGACAGCCATTCTCATCGCTGTCTGTGGGATATCATGCTTCATCTCCTCATTCACCGACAGTTACAAGGGCTCGGACGGGTCAACACACTATGGAATCGCCACCTTCTCGGGCCTCTGGCCTAGCTCCTCCTCGAGCTCGTCCTCATCCAGCACGACCCTCTCCTCCTACAGGCTGAGGTTCAAGGACATTGTCCACGCGTTCACGGCAGTCATCATATTTGCCGTCCTGTCGCTTCTGGACACAAACACGGTGAATTGTTTCTATCCATCTTTCTTGTCCACGGAGAAGACTATCATCTCGGTCTTGCCCGTCGTGATTGGCTCAATGTCGAGCACGGTGTTCGTGCTGTTCCCAAGCAACCGCAACGGGGTTGGCTCCTCAAGTACTTCCAGTTCCAGTTCGAGTTCCAGCGAGACGTCGTCGGCGAACACAACCTCAGCAGCCTGAATTCGACAACTGGATACGGAGCGGAAAGAAATACGGACATGGATCGTCCGCTATATTGTCTGCACTTGTTTGTAGTGGCAATTGTTTCATAAGTATAATTCTGCTAGTAAGGGCCGGTATTTGTAAGTCATGCGTGTATGGTGAAGTTTCTTCATAGAACTGAATTGATTTGTTTGGTGTAGTGCACAATATGGAAGCAGCATTTACATTTATTGTAAGGTACAGGTCATGTAATTCAATTTGTAACTAGTTGATTGCTTATTAGGTTGTGTGGGTTTCATCAGCCCGATCTATGTATAAACGATCTCACTTCTTCAATAAATGATAATACCATGAAAATATTGATTAATAGCTGAAATTTCTATATAACTTGACCTAATTTAAATTTAGATCGGTAAGAACCTGTTAAACTTGTGGATACTCATGGTATACATCCAGGTAATCTCCATTAAACAATGCTATATTATCTCCAAGTGCAAGTTGCCCTAGCTAGCGCAAAACAGTGAACCTCCCTGCATATGTTATATGTAACTTCTAGTGTTAAATGATTGATTGGGCCGGTCTAACTCAATGTCAAAGAGGAAAAAGCCTCTCGGTTCCTCAACACTAATTTTAGCTGGACGGGTCGTGTTGCAAAACCAATTTTAGATTTCATCCATGGATGTAAATTGAAATATAGATTTTACTAGATGAGAACATATATTGAACCGCATGAATTGGGTTGTGTTGGTCGTGCACATCACCTTTATTGTATGTAACTGGAAATGACAGCTTTGACTGTAAAAAGCGTCTTCGTAGACTAAAAGCCGAAGTTACTTTTCAATTTTGAGCATGTTGAACGTTGAAGTGTGACTGATTATTAGACGTCAACACCATGATGCGGAGCAGGAAGAATAGTTGGTTTCCACGGAGAACTACAGATGGGAATGTTAGTTGGAATGTATAATTCAATTCCTTCTCTCTCTCTCTCTCTCAAAAATCACCCGAAAGAGGCAAAAAAAAATATTTAGAAGAGCCCATTACTTTGCGAAACAAACAGTTGGTCCATGATGATCCATTTGGTAGTTGGAAATAGTTTACTTCTAAGTCTAAATCATCATGAATGTTCGTGTAAAATAATCAGTTCTCACGAATAATCAACGCGTACAGCACCTAACATATGTGGATATTAATTGTTTGTTTTGGACCATGTCTGCATAGGTTGATATCTCTTGCACACAAATATATATATATAGAGAGAGAGAGAGAGAGAGAGTAAAGATATGATGCACGGGTATCCCTCGATTAAGAATTAGGACCATAAAAAATGGTGTCGAATATAGAATAGGAAGAATTGGAGCCATGATTAATTGATTAGCCTAAAAGGGAATAGTGACATAAAAGGAAAATGAACAAATTTAAATATAACATAAGGGAGAGTATTAGAGATAGATAATCATGATCCGCCATAGGAAACTCACTATTATATAAATAAATAGTATATTTATGGGTTTAGAGATAAACAATTAAGATGGAAATACATAAATTAAGAATATTAAAATAATATCATCATAGAAAATTATAAAATTATAAAATAACTTATTTAATTGATACGAATATAATATATACATGGTACTAAAAATCTCATTTATAAGAAATGGAACCAAAATTAACATCGTTGAATCAAGATCTACATAATGATAACATACACCAAAGCTCTATCATCACATGTGGTTTGCAGACGCAATTCGTTCAAGTCATATGTCTTGAGCGACGGCCCTTTTTGAGCGAGAACGTAGATTGACTTTCAAACGTGTTTGGCAAAAATGAGAAGAACATGCATGCTCGAATTTGATTGAGGGTGTCAGACAACTGAATGAGACAACCATTATATATAGATGAGGATGGAAGATATATACATAGATATATATATATATCTATGTATATATCTTCCATCCTCATCAGGTTTTCTTTCATCTCATACACACACAAAGCACGTATCATCTAGCTAGCTAGCCCTTTGCTAAATCAGGACAGACATTGATTCACACTTTCTTCAGATACGGTCATCGCATTCATCGTAGTTTTAACATCATCGTTTCACTAAAAATCCGTATCAATCTCATATCAGTCGTAGAGTGATTTTGATTGTTAGGTTTAACAACAACAGTGGCTGCCAAAGTAAGCGCCGCTATCTCTCTCGTTAATTCGGTCTCTTCGGGTGTGAAGAAGACGATTGCTTCAGGCATTTAAAAATCAACTACCACCACTACCAGCACCACAACAAGTTCTCCCACCACCACAGCCTCCTCCTCCTCCTCCTCCTCCTCCTCCTCGAGTATCTCTTCGATCCCACTTGGAAGAATCTCATCAAGCTCCTCCCTACGGTGACAGTCGTCTTCCTTTTCCAGTTCCTCAGCCCGGTCATGACTAACAGTGGGAGTTGCAGCGCTGGCAACAAGGCCATGACTGCTATCCTCATTGCACTGACGGTTATAGGGGCTCTGACGGCTCGACTTGACTTATTTGGTGTTCGTGCTATATATTCCCGAGCAGTCGCAACTGGGTCGGGTCCTCAAGTACCAATTCGAGTTCCGGTGCCGAACGGGACTTCTTCAGCGACTTTCATCATCTTCATCTGCATAAGCAATTGGGTGCAAGGGGTGATGCGGGTTCATCGATCCCATTAGGATTTCATTTCCTTCATTCCTAATCCTATTTTACACTTCCCGTTTGTTTAAACAATCACTACAAGATTTTTAAGTTATTGTAATAATTTTTTCTTTCAATGTAGTTGTTTTCTATTATAAACTAACGTAATTACAATTTTTTTTCATGAACATTTTCAAAATAAATCCGTCATATATATGCATTTTCAATAAAAATGATATTTTGTTACAATATATATATTTTTAATGATCATAAAAATACTCGTGATATTAATCAAAATTTGGGCAAAGCGCACAGTATTATTCTATATGTGTTAATAATCATCGCAGGTTTCAACGATGGCTGAACATTACAGTATGTGTTGTTGTTGAGTAGGTGGCCACTTCGTACACCACATCAGCTACTATTAACCACATTTGTATGAAATTGACAATTTGTATAATGATATTACACTTTAAAAATGTTTTGTAATACATGATTACGCTTTAAATATTTTATGCCGAGATCTTACACTCATAAAAAATTTTGTATAAAAGATTTTGTACCGGTTGTATAATTTTCCCAGGGGAAAGAAATCCATCTAATACAACCGTTCATATAATGAAAATGTGACCCGAATGGGATCAAATCACTTGTAACCAAGGAAGTTTGATGGATAATTAAGAATTATGCACAGGCGAGAACAAAATTCAAGCTTATAATTGTTGGGAAATTGGTAACTATTTGTAAAGGAGAAATTGTGTTTAATTTGGTAGTAAGAATGCTTTTATCCGATTGAAAAATATTCCAAAAATAAATATATTCGAATATTTCTTGAGAATTCTCAATAGAATATTATATAAATATCGTTTTGGTTAAATATACAATTGGATTTTGTTTAAAGGTAAGGACTGAGACAGGTCCGGAAGATGTAGGGGCAGCCGCTGGAATTCAGACAGCAAGAGTAGGCAGCATGACCTCCCATGCTGCCGTGGTTGCCCGTGGTTGGGGACAGTGTTGTGTGTCAGGATGTTCTGATATTCGAGTTGATGATGATTCAAAGGTAAGATCTCTCTTGTCTTACCCTAATCAACCATGTCACTTTGTCTTTCTTTTCTCGCTGAGCATTAAACCAGAGTACTGCCGATATCTAATAGGCTGTTGAGATTGGTGAGACGTAATCAAGGAAGGAGAGTGGATTTCACTCGATGGTTCCACTGGTGAAGTAATAATACTCGGGGAGCAGCCTCTTCCCTCCACTGCCTTGAGTAATGAACTCGAGACTTTCATGTCTTTGGACGGACGAAATTGCTCGGCTCAAGGTGCCAGATTTGTGACCCGTTCCAAAAACAGTAACTGTGTAACTTTTCTATATCCTCATATCTTTGAATGTGATGCCGGTGCAGGTTATGGCAAATGCTGATACCCCTGATGATGCAGCCATGGCAAGGGAAAATGGAGCTTGGGGTATTGGATTATGCAGAGCAGAGCGCATGTATGGTAATAAAAAATTGTCTTGTAAATGATGGAATATAATTGATATGAAGAGGTCGACCGTGGAGAGTTAAATCGTGATCCGAATTAAAGGATTCGAAGCATATTACTTCATATATATATATATATATTTATGATTAGAATCTCTTGTTATCTCACAACTTGCTTTCATACTATCGTGTTTCCAGTTTTTCACTTCAGATGAGAGGATACAGTCCACGAGGAAGATGATATTGGCAGTTACGCCCGAGCAGCAGAAAGCGGCCTTGAATGCCTTATTGCCTTTCTAGAGATCTGACTTTGAGGGAATCTTCCATGCGATGGGTGGTAATTGCTGAGCAATTATCACTGAAATGTCATTGGAGACACCGAGTATTTCATCCTTTTATGACATAGGATCAACTTGTTTAGGTCTTCCGGTAGAGATGTTAAACGGGCTGGTCTGGCCCGTAACCGGACTGTCCAAACCCTGAACCGGTTTGGACTGCTCCTAACCTGACACATAACCGTTCTTATTGGGTTGGAGGATGTTACGGTTCGGTTCAGAAATATGGATCGGGTGAACCGTAACCGGCTCGGACCGTTACCCCTGCTGAACCTACCTGGAACCATTGAAAACAAGCCCAGACTATAAAATTTTTTGCAAATCAACTATCGAATTTTGTTAGGTCAATTTAAAATTAAAAAATGGTCGATTCACGGGCCAAACCGGCATGGACTGTTGACAGCCCAGTTTATAAACAGTTTCGGGCTGTTCATATTTGCCTGACCATGACCCGTAACCGAACGGGCACATTAAGCAAACGAGCTGAACCATAATTAGGTCTAATGGTTTCAGGCCTGTTTTGAACCGATCTAGACTGTACTTTTAACAACACTATCTTCCTATGACAATACGACACCCTTTCACGAATTCCTTCCCCTGGGAAACTTGGAAGATATCGTTGCCAGACTGTCGACAGGAGGCAGAGGTTCCGTCGAAGGTGGAGAAATTGTCAGAAGTGAACCCGATGCTTGGTCTCCGAGGATGCAGGTCGATTTTACCCATTTCACTGTCATCTTCATATTTACCGAATTCTATCTGCATTGCGTGAAAGTGGGTTTTTGGCTTTTTTTATGGGCTCGGAATATCATTTCCGGAGCACACAGAGATGCAGGCGCGGGCTATATTTGAGGCTCCCCTCACAGAGAGGGGATCATTGTGCTCCCCGAGATAATGCTCTCCCTTGTCGGGACCCCTCAGGCATGTCCTCACATTCAAATTGTTATTATTTCATTATTTTTGTATGTAGGAGGACGAACTTCAATGGAAATGAGAACTTCTTAATGGTGCAGGAACTTAGACATCAAGCAAATCTGATAAGAGGCGTGGCGAAGAAAGTCTCCTCGGAGATGGGTTCTTTCTGTTGGGAATCGACTAATACTAACACTTTCGTGGACTACAAGGTCGGGACCATGATTGAGGTCCCGAGGTCTGCTTTCGTTGCTGATGAGGTAATTCTGATGCAACCCCAATATGGTGCCTGGACCATGGGAATTCCTTGCCCTGAAAGTGGCAAGAGATGAGAAGCAGTGGAATTAGTTGTCAGAAGTTTGTGCTGTGGGGATTTGCCAGACGAACAGTATTCATCGTTCGTTTGTTTGGCTCTTGGGTTCAAAATCTTTTGTCATGTCATATGATCACCAATATGTATGATTTTTCAGATTGCCAAGCAGAGTTCTTCTCATTCGGGACGAACGATCTCATGCAGATGTCCTTCGGGCATAGCAGATATGACGTGGGCTAGTTCTTGCCGATTTACCTGTCCATTGGCATCCTGGAAACTGATCCATTCCCCGTTCTATTTAGCTCCAAATATGCAGAATCCTAAAACGGAGCAAAGTATAATTGCTTGAACTGGTTGAATGAAAATTGGAGCAAAAACTCTGCGGGTAATATACATGGGAAATGGTCAAGATTGCAACCGAGAAGGGATGGAGAGCAAACCCGATTCTAAAGATGAGCACTGAGCTAGACCTGGCAAATTTCCGCCCGGCACGATAACACCGTGCTGGGCCAGTGCTTATCGTGCCGGAAGTTTTATCGTGCCGTGCCGGCACGGCCCGATATTTTATTGGGCGTGCTGGGCCCGATGATCCCCCGGCCGTGCCGCACGATAGCCCGATTAGGGATTTTTTTAAAAAAATTAATAAATTATTAGATACTATTGAAGGATAAAAAAAATTTTATTTGTGATCTCACTTGTAGTTGTAAATAAATCACGATCAAACGAGATTTATCGAGCTATCGGGCTGTGCCAGGGCCGCCCGGTCTTATCGGGCCGTGCCGGCCCGGCACGATATCTTAAAGTGCCGTGCTTGGACCAGCCCTTATCGTGCCTTCCCCTTATCGTGCCGTGCCGGCACGGCCCGATAAGACCGGGCCGGCACGATTTGCCACCCATACACTGAGCATAAATTTAACTCAAATAATGTCGGTCTCCATACGAAGACATAAGCTTTAGATTAGGATTAGACGATGGTAGCAATGTGTGGAGAGCACAGAGGTGATCCGTCTTCCGTGGCAATAATGAGAAATTGCATCCTGAAAAGTGATCTAAAAATAGTAATTTTTATTCTCATTGCCGCGATAATTCACAGTTTCTGTCTCTGTCATCTTATATGAGTAATGAAGAGGAGTGCCCCTCACACATGCCATTAGCATGGCATGTCTTTCATCAGAACCGCATCCGCATCTCCTGAAACAAGTGCACTGAAGTTTCCGGGAAAATCGTTTTCTGGGAAAACCGTTTCAGGCCCAATTTTCCCATCTATCACGGGACATTGAGCCCCACTCCTTTCCAGAAGAGGAGCCCACAAGTCACCCAGCCCAACGAACGTTTAAACGCTAATCCATGACGTGGCATGATCTTAGCCGCATAAAATTGGACGCACAAGATGCAGCAATCAGCAAAAGGGCGCGCGCGCCCAGACCAATTCAAACTCCGGCCTCATCCTCATCGCTAAACGATATTGCAAAACTCCTCGATACGTCCGTCGCAGTATACACCGCCTTGGAGGAGGCCAGGCATACCGTTTCACTTCCCCTCCCTCTCCAGAAGGGAGCGAAACCCTCGTCTGTCTTCGTCTTCCTTGCGCCTTCTTCTCGCCAATGAGGCAGTCGGCAAGTCTTTTTGTGCGAATTAGGTCTAAATGCAATGCATGACGATGGCTGTTGCCTTTCTCAACCTGTCTCAGAGCGATCGCGCCGTGGCTCCTTTGAGTGCATTGTCTGGTTCCTTCGACTTGACTGATTTTGCGCTCTAAGCGCCTTGTTCGCTCGCGGTATTCGCACCCGAATTGGGAGATGGATTCGGTGTCGTGTGGCCAGAACAAGTTGTTCGAGAGAGAAGAAACCAAAAAGAGGAATCAGCCATGGTCGAGTTGTTTGATTACTCTATTGATCAAGCGGTCGTTTGGCTAGGGTTTTGTATAGTCGTTTGATTGCTCGGCATACTTTAGGTGTTGCAAATTAATTTGATTTTGTTTCATTAGTACCTGACTATCTTTGCTCTTGATCTTGCTCAGTATATGATTTCTTACTTATTATTTTCCTATAACCTCATCAATAAACTATCAGTTAAGTGGTATTACTGCAATATTCCTTCGGAGTCCTTATTTCTGAGGTGGAGCTCGTAATGATTTATTGTTTTGAGGCCAAGGTGGTGTTATATGTGATTTGGTTCTTTGGAGGAATATATGTAAGTGGTGGTATATCTTATAGTATTTGCACTCTTATATACTTATAGTTGTTAGGAATTGATGATGGCTGAATAACCATGGAGGACTCGACTCAGTGAACTATTTATGGGAATAATCTGTGAGTACCTTTTCCATAGTAGTATAACAATGTAATATCTGCACGTTATATACTGCTGTGATGGATATTCGCTTTGTTATGCAATGAGTAAATACAATTATTGATGTTATGTAATAGAAAGATTATAAAGAAGCTTGACTTATTGATTGTGTTGGGAAGATATAATTTGGATTAGTAGTATTTCAAGCCGGTGTAAGGAGAATTCATATTGATGATCTGTAGTGTTGTAAGTTATTTGTGCATAGCCATTTTTGGTCAGGGATCAAGCAAAGGATTAGATATATATAAATAGTCCTGTAGTAAATTCATGAGATACATCAAAACCTTGAAAATTTTTTGTAATTATATATCATATTAATAATTGAAATTTTCTTAGTTGTATATTTGGTTTGTTTTCTGTCATAAAATAAATAATCGTGCCAAAAGTTTGGGTTGTGACAGGTCCTTGATATGAGTTATCCCTAACTCAGCTCCACGTTGAGGTGTTTTCTTTTCTTTTCTTTTCTTTTTTCGGTGCTTTGGACATTAGGGTAAGTTTCTGTCTGTTTTTACTGGGAAATACCTTGAAATACTTTCAGCTAGTCCATAATTATAGGCTGTCAAATTTTCAATGCAAATTGGGTTTGAAAGTAATTCTAGGTTGAGTACCTTCTTTTTTCCTTTCTTTTTTTCAGCTACATTCCATTTAACCAAAAAATTTTCAAGATTATGTTTTCTGATGAATTATTTTCATGCTGCCTTGGATTATGGTTTGCAGGTTAGGATGGATTCTTGGACAGAATGAAGATCCATTTGTGATCTCATTTCTAATTTTGTTTACTTCAAGAACTGTTTTGGTTTTCAATAGATGTATTTTGAATTATTTTTATTGGCCAGTGCTAGGATCTTGTGCACTGGATATTATCCATACTCTGATGAACAAAGCCTGTTACTTTCTCAATGTTGTTATTATTATTATTATTATTTAACTTAAAGTGTTGTAACTTATAGGTAGTCCAACAGTCCTCATGTTTGCTGGCTTAGTTTTTGTCTTTTGCTCTGGAAATTATACTGTGTCTATACTGAAGGATTGCTCAAAGATCTGATGTTAATTCTCCAACCCTTCATATCTTGTTCTTTGTTGTCTCCATATCTGATTCTTGTCATTTATGCTTACATATCCGTACACTGTGATGAACAAAGCCTGTTACTGGTATGTCCATCTTTTTTGTTATTCATACCTCTGTATTTATTTGTTGATTTAAGGTATTGTAACTTATAGGTGGTTCAACTGTCCTTGTATCTGATGGCTCCGTATCTAATTCTTGTGCAGTTCCGCATACATATCGGATCTGGTTCAATTCATTGCATGATATATGATTATAGAAAGTCCTATAAAAAATTATGATCATAGGAACGTTTAATATTTGTTGAATTTTAACATTTTTAACCTTATATTCATTTCTTTTATAGTGCTAAATGTGTTGGATGATGAAAAAAGTCACTTGAAAGGAAGAGGTGGTGAAACTGTAGATGATATTAACAGATTCATTTTTTCTTCCATATCATTCTTTTCATACATGTTCAACTTCATTGCTGCTCATCAATGTTTATTTGCAAGAGATTTATCCTAGGGCTAAAGGTTTGGCATCTATGGTACATAGTTTCCCTGGTTGTGATATGCAGTAATTGTCAGTGAATGTAATGACCCTCTTTTAATACTGAATTATGAAGGTTTGTTATTCCTGTAGAAGTTTGCAGACAGATTTGATGATCAAGAAATGCTTCAATCTCATTATGCAATAATTTTAGGTGCTCAGTGGTTTCTTTTTCCATTTTTTTGGGGGAAGTGGTCACACATTCCTAGGCAGGTTAATGCCTTTTAACTTATGTTAGAAATCTGAAATTGCCTTGATTGGCCTTGAGCAAATAAGTTGGTTTAATGTTTTCTTTTTGATTTAGTTTCATGTTCTTGACATGAAACTAATCAATTACTTACCAAAAAGAGACATGAGATAATCAATTACTTACCAAAAAAGGGCTTGACATAATCAATTGACTCTAATTATTTTCTTGGATTTAATCAGACATGATGGCATTTTCTTTTCGTTAATTACTGTGATGTTCACCCTTCCTTCAAGACTTGCAGGTGATAAACGGCTGGTGGTCATAGAATTTGAGAATGAAGATTGTTGCAAATATGCTGAAACATTGGATCATTAGTCTTTTTGCATACAGGTGTTTTGATGTTGCAGATGCTCCCTGGAGAAATTGGATGATTCGGGCGGCAATTGGTTGTTGCTCTCATTTTAGAGATAGTAGGCCTTTCTTTTCCCTCTCTTTCGGCTTAAAGAGGTACCTGTCTTTCTTGCGTAGTGCTACATTTTTATACAAGGCTTTGTACGAATGCTAGCACATTCGCTAATGTCTTTGTTGAGTATCTGAGTCCGGCTATACTTCGTAGGCGAGCAAAGGGCCCATCGCAGGAGTACATGGCTGATCTGGCCTTGTGCCTTATAGAATCCAGTATACTATTAATCTTACCATCCATTTGGGCCGAGTCTACAAACCAGTGGCAGGCGTAATTCTCTGCTAAAATATGGACCCTTTTTTGGGCCTGCTAGTACGATTAGTTGACGGTAGAATAATAGTAGTGGGCCGAGTTTAGGGCCTGAACGTGGGCATAGTCATAGGCGCCTAATTGTGTATTAACATATGCGACTCGTTGTAGGCTAAGTTATGTTTACAGTCGACTAGGTTGTGGACCTATTCATGGGAATGCAACATATGTTTAAGGGTCTCTTGTTGGGTTTATCAAGGGCCTTTTATTGGGCATAATATTTAGCTTGCCAGTGGGTCAGATCGTGGGCTTCGGTTGCTGATGGTGGGCCTAGTGAAACATGGTCCTGTGACTGTTTATCCATGGGCCTCGTACTGGACCTATTCGTGGGCTCAGGTATGCTCAAAAGTTGGGCCGGTTGGGCTTACTTAAGTCTTAACCATGGGTGTGGGCCATGGTCAGCTGCCTGATTGTGAGCTTGTTAATGTTTCTGTTCGTGGGGCCAACTTTTTTGCTGTTTACTGGCCATTTCGTGGGCTTGGTCAAATGGTACATGATCATGGGGCTCGTAAAGCTTGGTTGTGGGCCTGATACGGGGCCTGTTGGGCTCATCGAGGGCTTATTCACGGTAATGGGCCTTTTTTTATATGCCTGATAGTAATCTGGCCTGATCATTGGCATTGGAATTGGCATTTTTAGTGGCCCGGTTCCTGATTTAGGTCTTAGTTATGTGCCTGAAAGAGAGCGTACGCTTAGCCCAGCTCCATGGGCTCTGTGACATCAGCCTATCTTTTATTTTTGGAGCCTAGAATATCTGCTTGTCCTGGCTGCGGCTCATCATGTACATCAGTCTGTAATTGATTGACAGAAGGACCTTACCATAGGCCCAGCAGCACAGCCAGATGTACCGCATTAACGGGCTCTCACCTCAAAAATTCGAAAGATACTGCATCCAAATGTTCGGCCGGTAGCTGTGTGCATTAAGCTACGTCTCAGAATGATACTGAATCAAAATGATCCCACAACGACTCCTCTGTTCGTATATTGCATACGGCTATTGAAAATGCATGAACAAAATTCTAATAATCCTAGAGGTAAAGCTTTCTTCCTTTTCTTCACACCTGTACAAAGACAAAATGCGTATATCGTAGAAAGAACTCCAGAAATACTCAAATGTTACATGATCTGCCAATGAGATGCAGAGATACTGACCCATGCTCAATAGCAGTTTTAACAGCTTTAAATTACTTAAGAACGCCTTTCCTGCCATCATCTGCATTGCTGCACTTAAAAGTCAATTCAAAGGTAAAATGCATAAACTAATGTTCCTCACCAAAAGAAAATTAAACGGCTAAAAGAATTGAATTCACTGTGACCAATTAATGAGAGCATCGAAGACAAAATCTTGCAAAACCAAGACGCTCAACTTACAACATTATCAATATACGATACAAAAGGCAAATGGAGTCATGATACTAAAATTTGCAACATAAATGAACACGATAAAACCTCTTCATTTCTATCACTATCACCAAGAAAGCAGTTTCTGAGTATTTGAACCAAGGGAATGGTGATCGTTCTCCTCAAGAATTGGAACTGGGGAAAATCTCGCTTCTCTCTTCAAAAAAGAAAAAAAAAAAGAAGCCATGACGGCATGATGCTTGCGCTCCTATAGTCAATTAGAGCTAAGATGGATGAAAAAGAGCGAAAAAGAAGCCCACACCCCCTCCACAAAAAAATTACTAATAAAAGAAAAATAAAGTCCAACTTTGCTTTCAGAAAAGGAATATTTCCAAACCCACCTTGAATCGTCATTCTTCAGTGGTACTAAAAGATTAAAAATGCTACAAGCTCTCACAGAATTAGCAGTTAGGCAGGCTCACATGAATATAAATACCACAATCAAAGCAAAAGATTTTTCTGCGTTTAGTGCAGGAAACAGAGAGACTAGTTCTACTAATTATAAAGTATTGTAGTGACTCAATAATTAACCAAAGGAAAAATACATGGATTATAACCATGATTTAAATAGATATATGACATATTGAAAAAAAATGAAAATATATGAACAGCTTACTTACAATAAAAAAAAATTCACAAAAGACTGTTAATTTCAAATCTTTTGTGATTCTTGAATAATTAAATAAAGAAGCAAATAACCCAACAGAACAAATGAAAATTAATTGATTAAAGTCAATGAATTATCTGAATTGAAAAGAGAGGCCCTCCTTTTGATATAATGTAGATGATAAAGCACTGGCCTAAAGAAAAGGCTGATAATGTCAGCATGATCTGAAAGAAGAGCAACATTCATCATCATGTCATAGTAAGACTTGCCTCAGGAAAAGATTCCAAAAAAATAGCGTGCCCTTATTTGTTTTTTTATTATGTGACTATAGTATATGCAAATCACTGATAATGACGGTGACTAGACTAGGCCAATGAGCAACTTCGTGGATAAGCACAATCCAGAATAAGATGATTCGGTTAAGCCGTTAGTTATCATGCATCCAAGCTGGAAAAGTGCCTCCTCAAGGTAAAATTGAGAATAGCATAACAAATTTACACTTCCAGGTACTGTATTCACGCAAGCATCGTGACTTGCATCAAGATGTCTCTTTCTAAAGCTTATTGAATGGCTAGAATTTTGTTTTGTAGAAAAAAGCATGAACCAACTTCCCTAGAAGCTCATGAGTGAGCAGCAGAAAAATAGAAACATGTCTCGGCAATTTTTGCATCAAAGCCAGGTGATGTTTAGATTTGTTTACGTGATCAATATTGGGACTCGAAAGACTCTACCAGCAACTGAAACAAGACTTGGCAGCTTCTGTTGCATGAGAGCCACATCATCCAATGCTAAAACCCAACAATTATTACATCTCATCAATTGACAAATTGACTAAGACATTGTATCAATTAATTTGTAGTCAAGTAAATAGTAAGCAGTGCCATAATCATCTGTCATTCAAAATGTCAAACTATGCAGGCTGGCAAACAAAACAAGAGCCAATATATGAAGTTCGGGGGGCCTCCAACAGAAGCCTAGATAAAAAATAATTGCTTAAACTTTACACACTTCATTCCTCGGAAGAGAGACCAAAGAACATAACCATCTTAAGAAAGAATGGCAGCATGAATCGCTCCAGGAATGCCTGGAGGAAAACCAACACCAAAAACTAATGGAGCCATTAAAAACGAAAACCTTACAGTGAGCTATCTAATTGAGAACAACGATTGGAATGCAGATGTACTAAATTGCTTGTTTGATAATCTTACAGTAAAGTTGCAGGCAATTAACAATCCCTAAATGTAAGATGACCAATCAAACGAGTATACAAAACCCTAGCCAAACGACAGCTTGATCATCACACAATAGGCTAATCAAACAACTCTACCACGGCTTCGAAATATTAAAATATATGGAAAATCAGAGGCTCCAGATCAGAAGCAATCGAGGCTTGAAAGAACCACCTTACCTAGTCGAATTTCAGCCCGATTCCTCCTTTTGATTTCTTCTCTCTTGAGCCCCTCGTACGTGGGTTCTGCCCGGTTGTTTTGGCCTCACAACACCGAATCCATCTCCCAATTCGGGCAAGAAAAGCGCCAGCGAGCAGCGCGGCTCGAGCGCAAAATCAGTCAAGCCGAAGGAACCAGACAATCGACTCAAAGGATCCACGGCGCCATCGCACAGAGACAGATTGAGGATGGCCACAACTGTCTTCATGCATTGAATCCAGGCCTAATTCACACAAAACGACCGGCCGGCTCATCGCTGAGAAGAAGGCACGAGGAAGACGAAGATAGTCGACTCGAGGGATTCGCTCCGTACACGAGAGTTGGGGAAAACCGAATCCGTAACTGCCTTCCCCCACCGCAATGTATACTGGCGACGGACATATGGAGGAGTTATGCAATGTCGTTTAGGGATGAGGATGAGTCCGGGTTTTGAATTTGGAATGGGCGCGCTTTTTTGCTGACTGCTTCATCTTGTCCGTCCAATTTTATGCGGCTTAGATCATGCCACGTCATGGATGACATCTTACACGTCGTCACTCATGGAAATTAAAGATTGTCGGGACTCCGGCATTGACCTTAAATTAAAAGAACACGGAGCTAATTTAACTTGGAAAAAATCCCCGAAATTTAAATAATTAATTGATCAGACTAATTTGGGCCCGTTACGAAGGAGAGGTCCTCGGGGTTTTAGAAGGGAGGCAGAGGCTGTTCTTCGCGAACAACGGGGGGTGACGCTGACGTGTTGGAGCTCAGTCTTGGCCTACACCTTAGCTCAGCCTGCCTCTATTGTTGCTGCTCGACCACCTCTGCTCGCCTAACTACCGTCGTTGCTCTCCATCTCTCCAGGTCGCCTCCAATTCCATCGCCGCTCAGGGCCAAATCTAAGCTGCGGGAGGAACTCCGGCAGAGGGTCTCTGCATGTTCTTTTGGTTTTACGATTGCATGATAATCTACGTGGAGATACCTCTCTGTTTATAAGATATAAAAAGGTGGAGAAGATCTTGCTCTTCTTCCTTTGGGGTCGGGTCAGTGGAGGCAACATGCAGAGATGATCGCGTTCTGCATCGTTTATCCACTTTTTAAATTTTTTTTTTTAAATTTTGGGTCGCTGCCTGTGCACATCTTTGGTGTTTACAAATGTTTTACCATGCAACAAGCTTCGTGTGCTGCACTGTTATTTTCGCAGCTTTTTGATGTGTACGCACGTTGTCATTAAAGACTTGTTTAGATGATCGAGCGCATCACTGCACCGGCGATGGCTTCACGATAAGATAAACAGACGATGGGGGGAAGATGGAGTAAGTTGGATCCAGCAAGCCATGAGCGCAGTGTAATGTGATTGCTGAGGGCTTACACGAAAAATGACGGAGAAAACAGTGGAAATATGGCGCCAAATCTCTGAGCCACCAGCAAAGCTTGCCATGAAAATAATGCAGAAGATGTAAACGAACTCTGCAGCACAAGGGAACTCCATTAACAACCAACCGAGCTTCAATAGTTTGAAACTCTTTCAATTTATAAGGGGAGAAGAAATTTGTATTTTCCATTCATTATTCGACTCCAAAGGGGGAGGACGATGTGGAGGAGTCTGATTCACACCCGTTATATCAACAATGGCACTCAACTTGCCTTCCACGACTTAAAAGACCATGGTATAAACTCGTCCCTTTCCACTCCGCGTGAATACTCACTCCCAGATCAGGAGGGGGTGTACCGGACGGTGATCCGCCGCTGTATAATGCTCCTGCAAGACGGGCAATCTTTCATCCCCTGCCTCTCATGGAGCTCGTTGCACGTCTTGCAAACAACCTGATGGGCACACGGGAGGAAGACCACACATGTCTCCTCTGAGAGGCACATTACGCACTCCCTCTCCCTCTTCACGCAGCAGCTCTCCTTTAAGTCCACCATGAGTTCCAATATGGGAGGGACAGCGGTGGCAGGGGAATCCTCCTCCTCCTCGTGGATCCGGGAGGTTTTATTGTCTATGACCCAACTAGCATATGTTCCAGCGACGATTCCCCGCTTCAGGGCGGCAATCTTTGAGGAGTCAATCTTAAGCCTCAGCTCAGAGATCTCTTTCTCGAGTTTTTGGATGTCTTCTTTGCAGCGGTGAAAGTTGTTGTCTGCTTCTAGCTTGATCATACCCTCCTTGGATTTGGCAGAGGACTCTGATTCTTCCCTCTCTTTTCGGATTAAACTTCCCTGTGCAAGTAGATCTTCCTTTGCTTTCTCTTCCTGTCTCCACCTAGTCTGCATTTTTTTAAATAAAAATAACAAGAAGAGGAATTCATACAAAGAGTTTGATGAACAATTGCAAAGTATAATCCATTGTTTCCAATTCTAAACACTCACTGCAAGCATGTCTGTAGCAGCGACATCATTTAAACAGAACTGGAACGAGTAGGAAGTAAATGACAGTAGCAACATATAAGGGAAAAGAAAGTGTTAACTTCTGTTGAGAAAGACCTCCATGAACTGATGGAAACTTTAGTTTCACCTCACAAGTGATTCAGAGTGCTAGGAGAAAACTCAAAGTCAACATACTTGTCCTCAGCTCACTAACCAGAAAACATGGAAAGGTTACTTGCCAGAGCCTGGGAAGTGTGCATTCATGGCCATCATTGCAAGTATGAAGGCATAGGATTCAAAAGATATCTCAATAGCGGCCACCAATCATTGCTTTCAGAAATTACAAAGTTTTACGACATTAGTGAAAACACCTTCTTTGAACTCCTTCGGGCCCCAGTGGATACATTGTAATATATTGCATTTCCAATGTCTCCTTTCTAAGTATTCATATGAAATCAAATATTTGATTCTTTCCCCAATTGAATTATAATCGAAGTTCAAGCATGGAACTACATTACAGAAACAATCTCCACAAAAACAACATAATTTGCAGAAATGAGCACGCTGTGTGGTCTTAATATCTTATAAAACTTAGACCAAGTCCTGATTCTAAAAGCAGTTAATATGTACAGTGTCAAAACAGTGATGGAATAAATGACACTAAAACCCAAAGCAGCACTATAAAAAGGAATTAAGAGATTGGAACTTGGACGACCAAACAATTACCTCAACTTGATTCTTCTGATTCTTAGCATGCTCTACTTCCTGTAACAGCTGCCCCAACTTTGCCTTCTCACTTGCAAGTTCCTCCTGGATCAAAGCTTTCTGCTTCTCCCATGACTGAAACTTCATCAGAGTTTTTTTCTCCCTCTTCAGAACCTCCTGAAAATTAGCAGCTGATTCCGCAGCATGTAACTTAGCCACTTCCATTTCTAGCCTCAGGGCAGCATTCTCTGATTCAAGCCTCCTTACAACTGAATTAGCTCGCTCTCCCTGTCCGCTGGCCTTGCAGAGAGCATTCTCCATCTCAGAGAGTTTCTTCATTGTGCTTTCCTCGAGATTCTTCTTCTCTTTCTTGAGCCGCTTGACTTCTTCCTTCTCCTGCCTAAGCAGTTTAAGTTCTGCCTTATCCTTGCTAAGCCTTCGAGCTGCCTGCATCACCTTCTGATTAGCCCACTCATTCCATTCCTTCAGCTGATTCTGCAGCTCCTTAACTCTAGGGATGAGACTTAAAATGATCTCATCCTTCTTGTCCAGGGGAACAAACTGACCTGAGGACTTATCATAGGGCATTCCTGCAATATTACCATTAGGCATCTCGTCCTTGGAGCTAACAGGCACTGGTTTAGAGATGCTGGTTGCAGTTAGTGAAAGAGAAAGCTCAGTACTGGCTCCTGACGAAGGCAGGGAACCAAGGACAGGTAGTACATGTGGGGACCCCATACTGTTTTCCAGCAATTCAGGGACATCATCAACAGTTCCAGGATTCGAGGAGGCTGGAGTCGAGGGTCCAGCATTGGTTGACAAAATACCATTACTGCTCTCCTGAGACAGGTCAGCTCCAACTGCCTGAGTTATCTTTAAGGAAGCAGTTTTCAGACTGATGGAATTAGAATCGGCCGCAGATCTTGTTTTCTTTTCTAAGACTGATGACCCACTCAGAGAACTGAGCTTTCCTGCTCTTGACGATCCTTTACACACATGTGCCCGGGAGTGTTTCTCGAGATGGAGAGACTTCTGTCGGAGCAAGTACTCTCTCTTGTTGACACTTGAGAGGACCTTTTTATTAATGACAGACTTTTCTGCAGGCTGAGAATGAGAGGAACTGAATGACCTTTTGACTGCCTCCAGGGTCAGATTCTTTCCCTCTATGTCTAGTCCATTTGCCTGGGATGAGGAAGCGGAGCCGTGCTGTTCCTCAGCTCCAGGGTGACAAGAACAAGGAACTGCAGGTATTGGAGTTGAACCATCTCCAAGACAAACCTCTGAACCACTAGAATCCTCATTCCCTTTGGATTGATTATAACCTAAAGTCCTGTCCGTGCCCCCTTCACCACTTGCACCACTGAATGAATCTCCATCCATTGCACAGGCATGGGATATATTCATGTCACATATGAGCAAGCACCACATTGCATCTCCAACACTGAAGAAGGGCCGCACTTGTCTCAACACACAAACCATCTCAGCTAAAACATACTTCTCCAACTGCTGTAAGTCCCCAGAATGGCGGTGGTGATGGTCCCTCAGGGTAGGATCCACCATCCCTTGGATACTACTTAGGAATGCTAAGGTGTTCTCCACAATATTTTGTCACCATGTCCTTAGAACCATAACAGAGACCTGACCTTAGGATGGCCCCTAAGGCAACCTCCTCAGAGTAGCCAGATGAGACAAGCTTCTTGATTGCACTCTTAAAAATCGTGTCTAAGTTGCTAATTGCAAGTTTTTTCCAGCTCATCTTCGTCAGGTTCGCTCCAATCAGCTTCGTGAACTTCATTGGCATCTGCAGCCTCTTCCCTCAGGTGTTGACTCAGCCCAGGTCTGATGACCTCATACAGGCTAGACAGCCCGAGGTCGAGCTTCAAGCAATCGGGATTGTGTTCTGGATGAGCCTTAGACAAGTCGAAGGAACAACTCTGAGCCTGACCCTGAGCAGGTGAGGTCCCAAGTTTCTCAGCAGAAAACTCATAGACAGTAGGATCATTATATGGTAAAGGAATGATTCCATTGAGGTTGCTTAGAGGAGTATCTGCCCGGTATTTCCTCTTATTCCGACTCACTTTTTCCTGTACAAGCAGCGAAGGAGACACAAGGCTAGTAGAAGTACTGACACTAACATTGCAGCTCTTTGCAGCCATTGATGCCATCTTCTGAGCTGCACCAGAGCAGAACCTCTCAGCAAACTGAGAATTTTACCTTACCAATAAACCATCAACAACTCAACCCACAATCTGCGAAAAATGACAACTGTTCTGCAACGAAGCATACAACGAAAACTAACACACGAAGATCTTAAGACGTTGCATTCGAGCGAGAACGAAGATCCTGGTCTTCATTCGATCGGCAACAGGAAGGAAAAGAGAACTCCGACCTTCAATCAAGAAAACGAAAACCCAGAAAGAATAACCCAACAAGAACAATTCCCAGTGCAGGAGAGCAGAAGACGCCGATCAACAGTCAAAGAACAGCAGCCTCAGATGGAACAGAAATGAATCCGAACAAATTCAAGAAAATCAAGACCCGCACATCGGCGGTCGGTCAACCAGGGATTCCAACGAGAGTGCGGGAGATTTATTACGTTCGGAACGACAATCGGAGGATCGAACCGTACCGGTCGTGCAGAGGAGAGATTGTGCCGAGGCGAGCACGATCAATAACCTCAATACATTGGAGAGGGAGGAGGGAGGAGGACGTGTAGAGACGGCAGGCACCCCCACACACCTCTTTTTTTTTTTTTCCCTCGTTTTATGAGAAGGAATAAAATAATAATAATAATAATAATAATAATTGGAGATTTTGTGAAGTAAGTTTTTAAGTTCTCGGGGAGATGGATTGGAGCTATAGCTCCGCGTTGCTCGGTGACGATGAAGCTGCAGAGAGAGCATGCGACATAAATGCTGGGTTTGTCACGAGACAGAGACCCATAATGGCATGCATCAATTCCCATCTAAACTTGTATTTGAATATATATCTTTTTTATTTTACATCTTTATTTCACTCGCTCGATTTTTTTTCGACACAATACACGTTAAATTAATCATTTTTATTTATCAACTACATGATTAGATTAATTACCTAATTTAGTATTTTGATAGGCAAAATTACATCTAAAATGCATTTAATATATAACTTTATTAATTGATGCACGTGCGCACATAGTTCTTAAAACTAGACCGGATCAGACCTACCGTAAGGCGGATTTGATTGGGAACCGAATAGCCACTCTTGATCCAGTTTACTTAATTAATTCAAATGCATTCTAAATCCAATCAAATTCTTTTAAATTGACGATTTTAGGCTAGACCGTCAAATTTGACTGAACTGACGGTTAAATTGGATGAATTAAAAATTATTTTAAAAAGAGAAAATATCATTAACTCGGACATTCTAAAAAAATAATATTAATATTTTATTTTATTTTATTTTTATTAAACTTAAATTTAATTTTTTTTATTAAACTTATGTATTATCATGAATATTTTAAATTTTAAAGTTTTAAATTGATATTCACAAATATATTGTATTTTGATTTATAATTTACAATTATATATTATTATCATTCTTTATTAAATGCACAGTTTTATCCCGTAAGTCATACTTTGACCGACTCTTAATTCGATTTAATTTTAAAAACTATACTAGTGCATTTTAGTGTGGAGAGTTCTCACATTTTTTTTTAAGAGGTGCGCAATTTGGACATGAAATTGGGAACAAAAATATAAACTAATTGTCGCCAATTTAATTGTTAATTTCCGTACAACGCTCTAGTTTTCTAGATTGATTTTTCTGTTTTGTTTTTTGGAAAGCTGAATCGTCACTAAAACCTTAGTTGAACCATAAACCCGATTCGAATTTGTACAGTGAGACGTGCCGCAAAATTGACTAATTATGGGCCTCTTTGGGCTTTATCGGTAGACATAAGATCCATGTCAAGACACACAGAGAATAACTCCCCGTCTAAGGACGAACCAGAGTCAAGTCCAACCTCGTCATGGCCCCACCTACGCAGCCACCCAACCCCGCTCCGTCGACGCCTCCGCCGGCACCCCTCCACAGTGATGACGCCGATGAAGATGACGAGAACGTGAAGCAGCTCCGAGAATGCTCCTCTCTCTACCTCTCGCTGCAGGTGATTTAGTTAGCCCCCCGACGATTGACGGAACGACCTCTGGGCTTGTCCTGGTCGTGTTAATTTTTCCTGAAACCCTAAAAGCCCTGTCATCTGATTTGCAGGAATGTCTCGTGAATTCCAACAGGGACTGGAAATCCTGTCAAAAGGGTATGCATAAATCCAATTCTTGATTCTTGGTTCCCTTTGCTGGTCGAATGTTTGCTGCTTCTGGAGGAAAATTTTTCCTCAGAAGCTGAAGTCGTTGACTTTGCCTTTTCATGAATGTTCTTATCTGCGGTTTTTGGTTGACTAAATCCCACAGAAGTTCAAGCTCTGAAGGCATGCAATGAGAGGAGAAGCAATCGCTGATCAAAATGATGCTCAAGAACATGGCAGATGAAGATAAAAGTAATCATATTGGGAATCGTTAACAATCGCCCAATTGCTATCTTTTTTATAGAAAGGGGTGCAGTTGAATGGCTTTTGATTTGAGTTCAAATTATGCAGTCCTGCATAAGTTCATCTGATGATGTATTCATATCCAAGCCTTGCAAAACTATATTTGAAGTTATCAGGAATAACAAAAGAGAAGCTTTATGGAACTTGATGGGAATTCAAAAGTGAGACGTCACATTATATTTTGCACATCATAGAGCCTGAGTACCAACAACAAACTGATTCATCTGATGAACTGCATTATTACAGTCTTATAGTTTTTTTTGGATAGAGGCAGCCTAAAGGTTAAACCAGAAATCACTGAGTTGATGCTGCAGAGGATCACTTCTTGGACACGAACTTGATTGAGACGCTGTTGACACAGTGGCGCTCATCGGTCGGTGTGGAGAAGCCCTCGCCCTTGAACACATGGCCCAAGTGGCCACCACATGCTGCACATGTTATCTCAGTTCTCCGACCATCTGGATCAGGCTGAAAAGAAGAGTTTGTTCCCAACTTATCAGAGATATGAAATCGACCCCAGTGGCAAATACAGAAGAGAGCTAAGAAAACTGTCTTATAGGTTTCATTGTGGAAGAGCATTTCAATGATTTCTTAGTATTGATATGCGTTCCACAAACAGTGTCGGTTTGGTTTCCTAGCAATCTTCAGCTCTCAGTTTTCATTATCTGGCGGAAGCCTGAAAATGGGGCAATGGAAATCAAGTAGGTGTTTTTAACTTGGACTGCATAAAGGAACGTAAGGATGGGGCAGAAGAGAACTCACAGAGCGGTTAATTGCACCAGGAAGGCCGTCGTAGAAAGCAGGCCAGCCGCAACCAGAATTGAACTTGGTGGTGGACTTGTAGAGAGGTGTCCCACACCCTCCACAGTTATAGATCCCCTCACCGTAGAACTTGTTGTAGTCACCAGTTCCTCGTATCCTGTTTGAGATTCAATGACAACAAGGTTAACCACACGGAAAATTATCGTGCAAACGATCTGTTTGAAGAGACAAATGCTTATCGGACGTTTTATCTCACAGCTCAAACTTCAGCTCAGCAAAGTCCTCAGTTACAAGACCAAGCAGGATTCTGCACGTATCAGCCACTGCAAATCTTGGACTACAAACTTGACACAAAAGTTTACCGAATACCAACAGTCCTCCTCTGAATAACTCGCTAATAGCTCCTTAGATTCGCATTTCTATCCATTCTCCAGCACCACCATCACACGACCCAACAGGAGAAGAAGAGGTTGGAAAATGACTCATCAGATCAAAATAACCAATACGTGATCTCATCTCAGACGGACAAACAACACAATTCGTTCTTCTGATTTCCAAGCCCCTTCCCACTGCATCATTAATCCTAACCCCCAATTTGAACGTCAGCAAGCGAGTAGCTCGGTTACCTTTACAACCAAACTGTACGGCGGAGTAAAGGCTGTTAAAAAATGGCGTATTGTTTGAAGAAGGGCAACTGACAATTGTCCTAGTAGAACCAGAATCAAAATCTCCACGACGAGGGGAGAGGGAGAGGGAGAGGGAGAATTACTCGGTGCCCTTCTGGCGGAGGATGCGGAACTGCTCGGGGGAGAGGATAGCTCTCCACTCCTCCTCCGTCTTCTCGATCTTAGCAGGGGCAGCAGCCATGGCAGTGCTCCGACTGATGCAAGCGGACGAGACCGAACCTCTGCTGACCGGAACCTGTGTTGATGGAGGGAGGAAGAGACTGACTGACTGATTGATTCAAGGGAGAGGGTTTCACCAGCGCCAAGGGTGATGGAGATTCTCCGAGGGAAGATGAAGGTGGATGGGGTTTTTTTTTTTTTAATCAAATGCAATCCGGGCTCTGACTTTTGGTCGGGATGACGGGCAGGTGATGTGGATGCGATTTTGACCTTCCACTTCTGGATAGAAATTCATCTATCATTATCATAATTATTGCTAAATAAAATAATTTTATTAGTAATTTCCCACCTAATTCTTTATAAAATATAACATGTAAACTCCTCCGCCATCCTCGCTTCTCGATACTGTGGCGCCATAATTTAGTTATCTCGATTCTAATTTCAACCATCTAATGTAAGGGATTTCACCAGAAATTCGCATCACGAGAATGAGATGATGCCTTAATTACATTTCTAATCACAACATAAAGCGGTCCGATATTGCTGAAATCAGTAGACCTCGCGAATCCACCGAAGTCTTCTTCCAGTTGCATAATCGGTGTAGGATTCCCGAGGTGTGTGGACGATGCACAGGAGCCCCAGTACAACAAGAAATCGACAGTTTACTGGGGTTCATGCTCGTATCACCAACTATTATACCGGATGAGGATAACAGCGTTGTCCACTTCCCAGGCTTATTTCCTCTCCACAACAATGATACGAACAAAATACGGATATCCTTAATTAGGGGAAGTGACAGTTGGTTGACAAGGACTGGAAGTCGAATCAGCAAAACTTCGATCATGCTAATATGCGAGTCGCTGACTACCATGGATAGATGCATCACTCAACAAAACCGCATCTGCTCTAGAGAACTCTTAAGGCATGAGATTCGAGAATGTGTGATGCGATGACGCAAGCACCAATTGCTAATGATGCACCAGTTACCGCACCAGATTGATTTCAGTAGTAGAACCCTTTGTCTTCTCGAGATGCTGCATCCATCCTCGGACTCCCCCCTATTCTATGGCTGCAGCCGAAGGGCATCTGCCTAGCGTATTCCACAGTATATAATCCCCTGAAGATGCCTGTCACGGGCAAAAGAATCAAGCACGGTCGACAGAGACAAAAAGGCCGAAAAAACAAGGATCATCTGCAACTATTCTAGGCAGGCACTAATTATAGCGCCTTCTTTAGCTAGCAGATGAATGAGCGGATCACAGCATTCTCTGCTCATCTGAGTCACTAATATGGTCGTTAGTCGTACTGTCCCATCCCATTATCGGACAAAAACAAAAAGGATTGGAGGAGCGAGAGTACTTGAGAGATATGATTAGCGGCTATATCCTATGCACAGACATCGACATTATCATCTCTATCCCCCAACTGACAGCAGGCAAATGGATTTTCTCGTAATAAAATTCTGAACATGGGAGACATGGAAATCAAGGTGCCATCTGCTCACGTAGTATTTCCTATTCCTTAAGACAGATACAACAAACACTCTTGCAATAAATGAAGCCAAAAGAAAAGATCTTATTACCTGACTTGAAATTTCTACCGGAGCTTTAACAGCAGGGTAAATGCTCACCTGCAGCAATCAGGGATGTGACGTAAGAGTACTAGTATGACATAATTTTCATTTCAGATGCATAAGCACATAGAATCCCGGCACTGTCTGTTATCTAATCTCTAGAGCTCAAACTATATTTAAATTAGAATAGTACAATAAAAGGAAACATATCGAAAGAATCTTCACCCTAGTCTCGAAATAATCAATGAAAACCACATGTAGTTGGGCAGAATGAAGCTTTTGAGGCTTACAAAATACGAGGATCTACCAAGAGAAAGAGATCTGGAAAGATTGAGACAGTAAGCTGACAACATTCTCTAACACTTCATCACGTTCCACTACTAGGACATGATATGGTGGAAAAAGGTTTAAGAATGAACCACAAATCCAGTCTTTTAGCAGAAACAGCAACTTGAAAGCATTGAATGCTTTCAATGATAAAAATATATCTCACATAATATTTGGTGGCAGGAAAGGATCAGCAGGTACTTCTTTTAACAGAAAGGATTGATTTAGCCAGAGGAAGACAAACTTACAGATTTAGGATCAATGGACATCCCAGACAATGATGCCCCAGCTATTCTGAAGGAGACCTGCAATCGCATGCAAGGTAGAAAAGTTCATGATTTAAACAATTCCTGCTATCACAAGAGCACAGGAAAAAAAATGATTTTCCATATCAGTAGAACCACAGGATGCATGTTCACTTGATCATGTTATTCTTCAAACAGAAACAGCAAAACAATCAAAATGGGACTGACAGCTTTATTCGATATGCCATACAAGAGTCTGCTTGACAGGCTATAATTTCAATTTATTCATCTCTTTTGCTTGACAAGCATAATCTTCTCATTTCAGAACTTTCTTCTGAAGACAGGAGGTACTAATGTTATGTTTGACGTGAAGGAATGGAAAGAAATAGAATGAAATCATTTTTATAGAAAAATTGTTCAAAAATGATTTTTTCAGAACAAAATTCAATGAGACAGAGAAAATTAGTCATCTTTTGAATTTTTTAAAAATATGAAGGAATGAAATTGTAAGATATGATAGAATGACCATTCCATACCTTTTTCTTAAACTATCAACATAAAAATTCAAACTGGCTCCTCTAAGCCGACTTAAAATCAGTAGAACCACAGGATGCATGTTCACTAGATCATGAATGAGTTTCAACTACACCAATATTAGCATAGCAAAGAAAGAAAAAACTAACTTTAGCATAGTTGTAGGCCTGCCAACAAAATGGCTCCTCTAAGTTGACTGGAGGGAGATCCTTGCTAATTTTCTCCATCAGAAATTCCTCTACATTCATCATATTACCATTACTCTCTGCATCGAGATCGCTATCTTCCTCAGCAATTCCAGCAAAGAATGAATTCGAAGAAGGCAGTCTCTGGGTTTGTAATGGTGCAAATTTAACTGTTCCTGAGAAGGTAGCCTCCAGGCTTCTCCCAACAAGGCTCCGTCCACTCACCAATATTTTCCACTCAACAGAGCGGTCAGTATTTAGAATTGTGCCAACTGAAGGAGTCCCATCAACAGATGTAATCCTTCGTCTAGGAAAAGGCATTATCACGGTACAGAATTCCATTGTCAGAGGAGATTTAAAACCTTCCATTAAGCGTAGTCTGAACAAAAATGCACCTTCGTCTTCAGAAACCATTGACAATTGGTAAAAACCTTTTACAGGGGGGCCAAAGGCACAGGCTGCTTGATAACGCATCAAAACAAAATTACCCAATGGTGGTGAAAACATCATAGATTGCTTGTCAACTCCACATTCTGGAACTTGGACAGAAGGATGGAATGATAAGGACTCAATGCGACCCATCGCCAATTCATTTAGAGGGAGTGATACATCAGGCATTCCTTCTAATTCTGCTCGACAGTTTATCTGACCCGAAACTAAGATACTATCAGGAATTTCATCACGGTCATACATGGCAGCATTGACCGTTTCATGAACAGTGAAGAGTATCCTCTGCTTCCCTTTATATAAATATGGCTTCCATGCTGGTTGTTTAATGTCTGTCGGAGGCAGATCTGATGAAGAAAATCCATTAACTTTGGTGGCAAAAATGTTGGAATAGCTCAGGTCCAGAGGTGTGCCTATTTACCAAGAGAAAAGCAGGTAAATGAGGAAGAAGTGGCATAGAGAGCTTCAGTAAAATGAAAAATCTAAAGAGGTGGACAGTTCTAAGAGATGTGAAAAAAAGGGACGTTACTGGCAAAATGACATTAATTACTGACCGAATGGCATTGAGCTACTTATGAACGTCCGCAATGCATCCTTATCCAATAGCTTTACACCACTTTTTGGAGCATCTGATGCCACAGCTCCTAAAGCAGCACTTGAGGTGCTGGAAGATCCAACTGGAGTCGCCCCAGGCTTTGGTCTTGAGGATATCCCTATGCCACCAGTTAAAGAATCAAACAGGCCTCCCACTGAAGGAGAAGAATTAACAATTACTTCAGGTTCCACAACATCCCCAGAAATAATGTCTCCGATAGCATGTGATACCATGAATGCCCTGCATGACATTTAAGGAAGTTCAGACATGGAATGTTAATGCAGACATGAAGTTGATTGGCTTAAGCAAACTATCCCCAGTTCATCATCCCCTTTTTGTAAAGTCATGAGATACAGAAGAAAGCAAGAACTGTGTGCATTTTTTAATAGTACATCTACATAATAATCTCATTTCATACCAACGTGATGCTAAGACAAACAATACAACAGCAAGATTAGACTTATTGGATTTAACCATCAAGATAAAACAAATATATCCACAACTGAACTCTGAAGCTTTTGGTCCAGTAGGTCTGTAAAATTCACAAGTATAAGAAAAATGACATAAAGCGACAAGCGATGAAATTTACTCATATTTCACTAGTAGCATCCCTTGTCTAATAAATCCAGAAATTTTGAATATCCACTCATTGACTTAATCCTGACCAGGCATTACATTTTCTTCCATTAAAAGGAACTGCAGATGGACACCAGCTAACTGGCTACAGAGTTGATTAGAACTCAAATCTCCTGAGAAGGAAAGAGAAGCAGCAAACATTCGGGGACCAACTTGATCTACTGAAAAGAAGGTCACGATGATCCGAGGAAAGGGGGAAAACATTATAGAAGAAAGAGGGTCTCTCAATGTTTCACCAAATCTTGCTAATAAACTTCAGGTAACTTACCATACCCTGTGATTGATGGAAGATCAAGCAGGAGAGAAGATAGACTTTCATCCACTCCTATAGCATTTCCACAATCCAATCTTTTACATAATTCTTCATATGCATGCAAATGCCTGGGCTCCACAAGAGGCAGAACAAGGATGCAAAATTGGCCCTTTATGTGCATAATCAAAGGCCATAGCAAATAATTCTCCCCTTCCACTTCCTTATTTATGTAAAGGCCAATAATGTGACGAGTGGTTGGGTCATCGACCCAAGAATCTGATCCTTCAGCTGACTGAGCCACACGAATGCCAAATCCACGGAGAGATCCTTCCCTATTAAAATTAAAGTTAGCTTGCTGCCGTTAGACATTTAGAAGTGCACAAGAAGGCACTTCAGGAAAAGCATAACACTCTAGGTTATACAGATGTGCCAAGTTATACCAATATTCTATAATAGACAGAACAACGCACAGTAACTAAACATATTCTATCCATATGCAATCATATTAGCAATAGAGAAAGTCAAGTAAAACAAACTATCCAAATTACAAGGCAGCAAACTCAGCATACCAGATTGTCTGTTTTCTCTTCCTTTCACGGAACATGGTGAATTGTTGGAAAATGAAAAATGATTTAAAGTTTGAGAGAGTAAGCAGGACGCACTTCACATGTTTGTCGCGTCCTCACATCATCATAGTATTTACCCGAAATGGATAAGGAAAAAAATATGTTAGGCAGTTGGTGGTTCAACTTTTGCTGCTGTAAATATGAATACACAATGTCCCATGGTTATGACAGCAAGTCTTGTCCAAATCATTTGTCTTCGGAAGATAGCAGACAATGATTTCTCCTTTACTATCCATATGAACAGTTGGAACAAAATTACAGAGCATCAAACTCCATATCACCAAAATCTAAGCCATGAAGCCAGGTCAATTTAGAGTCTGGTTGCCTGTTTAGTTTTTGCTCGGGCAATTCTAGTATTTTCTATACACTAAAAGAAAATAAATACCTAAACATGAAGAGACAGACACAGAAGGAAATGGCATAAGTTAAATATTTCTGGGAGGAAGCGTCTGCAGACCTTGTTTTTCTCTCCACAAATGCAGCAGCCAACATTGAATCTGAAGGCAAATGGGGTAATGCTGCATACTTAACAGTGTCCGGGCTATCTCTCTCATCGCTATTCCTGCAGGCCGCCCGCCATCGCTTCTCTACCACCGGGAACCTCCTAATACCGCAAAGAAACGACATAGAACCATATGATTTAGAAGTAATAACCGTAAGATAAAACCACGGCAAGTTCATGAAGCAGACAACACGTTTCTCCAAGTTATATAGCCAAAAAAAAATCATTTTTCTTGAATTCACGTTAGCATAATAATACTGTCATACTCACTATCTTCTGAGTCGGATGACCTATAAAAATGTATCAAAAAATTTCACTGATCGTTGAAGCATAAGAAATGGAAACGGAACCTACATGATCAGCAGGACCGATTATCGATAGGGATGTCAAGGGAAAGTAACATGAAGAGGAGAAATCGGAAAAGAGATGAGAGAGACTCGGGCAGAAAGTGAGAATTCAGGATGGATGTGACAGCAGATGAATGGAGAACCTGGAGAAAACGACGGCTTCCTGGCTGTTGAGGATCCACAGAGCTCTGATACTACAGCGAGAAGGCATCGGATTGCCACGGCGATAAATCTGGTGGTCGTGATAGAGATGAGGAAGAAGGTGAGGCTGCAGAGTCCAGCGTGCAGAGGCACCGTTCCGCGGCCGCGCCAGGGAAACAGGGCAGCTGGTTGGAGAAGAGCTGGACAAGAAGGCAGGGGGGAATCTAGCGGAGCTGCTAAATTTCCATATCTGTCCTCCTCTCTCTTTGCTATAAAAACCATTTAAATGAAAAATATTCAATTGTTCAGTCAAATCTTATAAATTAAAAAATTAATAAATAAGATTTAATATAATAATAATAATAATAATCCATATTTTTATATCAAAAAAATTAGAAATATTAATAGGAATAATTTTATTTTTAGTGGAGGTTAGTTTAATTTGTAAATATTAGATAATAATGATAAAAAAGGGAAAATTTTTTCATGAATTGCTTTTATGGCATGTTTGGATTAAGGGTTTGGAGGGATAAGAAGGGAATGATTTGGATGGAGCCGTAGGTTATCCTTTTATATCTCCTCTATATATATATATATATATATACATTAATTTTCTGTCCCTCTAAAAATGTTGAAATTATTAGGAATAGATTACACACTCTAATTCAATTATCAATACTGGTTCAAACAAATTACAAATCTCTCTATAACCCTTCACCGCCCCTCCTTAATCCTTCCTTCCTCCCCTCTCAAAATCCTTCAATCCAAGCATACCTCAGCATCGACGTAGCTTTGTGACAAGACGTGCTTGTTGCAGGCATTTTTTAAGGACGAGTGAATCGGTGGAGGGGCAGCACAGAGGTCACTACCCACCGCGACCTTCAAACCCTTCCAGAAAGAGCTACGGCTTCCCGGAGTCAAAGACCCATGAGGAAGGGCCAATAACCAATAACCACCAACCACCGCGTGGGAGGATCTTGAGGCAAGCTGGGGGTGTTTGAACCAGAAGAGGTTTTTCAGCAGACATTCGCTGAGGTTGTTCCAGATCTTGGCCACGAGGGAAATCCCGTCAAGTTACGTTCCATGCGGTTGGACGATGAATGCTGACCGCGGAGGAGGGATTGCACGGGAAATTGAGTCGAGAGTCAGCTCCGTGGAGCAGCTTAAGGCAGTGGATAGTGGGGGCTTTATCCAGGGAAATTGACCTTCAAGTCTTTTCAAGTCGGCTATATCGTCCTTTGGAAACTACAAGATGGCAAGTGATATCACGAGATTGACGCCGTTGAAGAGATCGCTCACGTCATCGGAAGTTTGGCTTTTCTTCTTTAGAGGAGCACAGATTACAACAGAAGGGTCCTGTTCGGACGACAGAAAGAACATCTCTGGGGAATAATAAAACAGTCTTGACCCTGACAGAACACACAGTCTACATCACATACTGATTCATGGGCAGCAAAATGTTATCCGCCTGATTTCCATATATTCAAAGCAGCGGTATAACCATGCCATTATGTTCTACTAGTTTCTCTTTTTTCCCCCACAAGCAATATCAGACACGATCTCTAAGCACATTGAAGCAAACATCAACCGACAACTGAAGGATGGTGTGAGCCCACGGGCTCGGGCCCGAGGAGAGCCCGCCCAATTAGCTGGCCCATCAATAGGAGACCCAAAACCCTCCTTAGGTTATTGCTGATTTGGTGTCCGGGAATCGCTATGGCTGAGATTTAGGTGTTATTGCTGCTGGGAGTTACGTTTTTATAACTGTTAGGGTTCGAGTTGAGGCCGGCTGAGAAGTGCAGTGTGTGCTGCTAGTGTGGTCGTTCGGTTCTGCTGAAGGGTTTTCTGTTCCTCTGTGTGGCCGGGAGTAACTGCTGGCGAAGAGAAAAAGGGATAACAGCAGTGAGGGATGCCGAGGAGGGACTCATCTCTTTAGATCAGTCGGTGGAACAGCCCTAAACCCTCTCAAATCCTTAGAAGTTTTCCTTAACTCGCTAGAATACCTTTTGACCTGAATATGGTGGGTGAAGATAGATTACTGACGTGGTTGTATATATTGATCTCCTTGTGGGTGATATGATAGGTGCTGAAGAGAACCGGGATCAACACCTAGAGGACCCTGCTTTGTGATTTGGTCGACTAAGGGGTTGTGAGTACATTCTTCCATTGTGGAATGATCTGTTCGTGTTTTGGTTTATAGCATATATGATCGAGAATTGAGTAGCTGTGAGATAGCTATGTGATACCGGTAGTGAGCATGCATTCATTCATTCATCTTGCATATTGCTTGTGCTTGTGTATAACCATGGTGACCGCTAAGCCGGCGGAATAGAAATGGGCCTTACTGATCTGCCGCGGGTTCCCGGCGGGATATAAGCATGGGACATGAGTGACACTGGCTCTGTGACCCCAGTGGAAAATGTGAGTTGACTCCCCACGGACCCTGTCAAGAAAAACAAAGACCAGAGAGGAGAGGAAAGAAAAAGAGAAAGACTTGAGGATGACGGGTCCACTCTTACCGCCAGAGGTTAATAGGCGGCCCCCGCGTGCGTGCGAAGGGAAGGGGCACGGGAAGTAGAATGCTAGGAAATGATTGAGGTGCGGGGTCGCGGTACTGTTTTGGGGAGAGCTGGAGTAACGGTACCGCCATAACTCTGTCGCAGAGGTAATGCGACCCCATGGTTATTGTTTGACATACTTGTTACATGCATTGCATTAGGTGGGTCGTGTGAAGTTGGCCTAGTTGCCAACGACCCCACGTCCATGGTATATAATTATGTGAGTTGATACAGTCGTGTGAGAGCATATAGGTGAGCCATATGTTATTCCACTCTGGAATTTTGTATTCACTGAGTTGCAGCTCACACTCTCTGCAAATTGTTTTTCTACAGATAGGGAGGACACTCAGCCGTGTGGAGCCGCCCAAATAGACCCGGGGATCAACTAGGATAAGTTTATTTTGATAGGGTATGCATAGAAATCCTGTATAGTGTGGTTTCATATCACGACCTGAATCTCTGGTGGTTGGAAAACTGTTGTTTTGGAAATTGGTTGTGGATGGATGTGGCTGGGTTTGGCTGGTTGAGCTGAGTTATAACAGGTTTTGCGTTTCTGATTAGTCCTAAGTATAGGGGAAACTCTGCCGGATTTTCGGGTCGTAACAGATAGGTAGAGTAGAATGAAGTGGCTAGGTGGAAAACATACTTGTGCGGTTAACTGAGATGGATTCTTTGCACACGTGCAATCTTGTTCCCATCCAATCCAGTTTCCTAGCACACTTCTGACAATAGAGGGCAGCGCGAAATATTCAGACACACTGAGGATCTGAGCTTCGACATCTCCTTGGGCGGCAATTTCAAGTTGGGGCATTCAAAGATGGAAAGACTTCTGAGTGATCTCAGATCTCCTATCCACCCCGGTAATGACACAAGGTTACACAAACTGAAGAGATAGAGATGCTCGAGGTTGGTGAGATGAAGAAGCCACTCCGGGAGCAACACAAGCTTTGGGATTTGAATGAGTCTCACGTCACGGAGGTTTGTGAGTCCTTGGAGTTGCAGTGGATCTCCATTCTCATCCACAGAAATATCGAGCTCCTTGCATTCAAGAATGTCAAGTCGGGTAAGCTTGGTGAGATTTTGCATACTGAGAGAGAGGGAGGTCAAGTTGGGGCAATTGCCCAAACTCATGCTCTCGAGGGAAGCCAGCCCTTGTAGCCACTCTGTTGGCACTTTTTCAAGAGAGGACATGTCCCAGATAGATAATTTCTTCAATCTAGACGGCAGCTGATTAACAGTCCTGTGCAGTATTCCTTCGCTGAGATTTGAAAGCGAAAGTTGCTCAAGTTGCGGAAAAATTGGCAGAGATGTGAGCTTAGGGCAACCATTGATAGATAGCTTGGAAAGGCGTGGAAATGCCGGTTGTAGCATGCTTTTACATGGCACTGGATCATCGTCGTCATCCAGTTTTCTAACGATCTCATTGGAAGAAGTTGCTGACGTTCCTTTTACCACTGTTACACCACCATCATCATCGTTGTTCCCCACCAAAACTCCCCTGCCGTTGCTACTGTCCTCAATGCAGTCGACCATGTCTAATTTTGATAGCTCCAGGGTCTTCAGCAGAGGCAGTTGACCCAGTGGTGGAAGTCGTCGAAGATTGGGACAATACTGCAGACGGATCTCGACTAGGTTGGGGATGCACCTGATCATGTCATTGACCATCCATCTTGGGAACGTCGTCCCTTCATATCGTTCAACCAATAAACACCTGAGGTTCGGGTGTGGCTGGAGACCTTCTAACATAGCCTCGTGATTGGCGAATCTCTCCTCATCCGATCTACCCTTCCTGACTTCGGACCACCTTAGGTTCAGTTTTTTGAGGCGGCCCTTCTTGCTCAAGTTCGCCCCTTTAGACTCCAAAACGGCCTCCTTTGTCCATCCTAAATTTTCAATCTCGAACTTCCCGCTCAAATTGTCAAGCTCACTCAATTCGTTTAGCCAAGCATGATCTTTCAGAGCTGAACCAACATGGCAGACCACAAACTTTGACAGTGTATGCAGTGATGTCAACGCACGTAGTCCCCTTGGCATATGACTCAGCTTCTGGCAATCAATAATGTCAAGGTGCCTGAGCTTCGCAAGTTTTCTGATGTCATTTGGCAGTTCCTTAAGTTCCTCGCACTGCCGGAGTTTAAGCGTCTGCAGATTATATAGCTCGACTAAGGTGCGGGGGAGTTCCTTAATCGGATTATAAGAAAGATCGAGTTCTCTGAGATGTTGCAATTCACTGATGCAACTGGGCACCACTTTGATATTTGCCTTATGTAGGTCCAGAACACGCAGACGTCTGAGCCTTGAAAGATCCTTGTGGGGGATCGTGGTTTCTCCACAAATATAGGACCACGTAGGAGCCAAGCAAAGAATTGTCCGCAGTTTCTTCGCTTGGTTTGAGCATTTTGGAAGGATTTCCGGTAAATCCTCCACAGATTCATATGACACATGAAGAGAACTCATATTGATGACGTCTGCGTTGTGGCCAGATGAAATGCACTCAACCCCCGCTACAGATACTGCAACTTCATGCATCAGGTCATGCATTTTGCAACTCTCCACATTGCCGAGCTCATCATTCTGCAAGTCCTGAAAGAAGTTCCCCATGACCAAATCCATGAAATAATCTTCTCCAACATCTTCTAAATGCTGGTCTGTGTTTGCTGATTGGATGAGTCCACAAGCCATCCACAGTTGAATGAGATCGTCCTTCTTGACCCGATAGCCTTTGGGAAACAGTGAACAATATGCAAAGCATTGCTTCAAGTGAGAAGGAAGATGGTCATAACTCAGCTTGAGAATATTCAAAACGTAGTCCTCTTGCTGTGTGTTTATCTTCGAGAGCGCTTGATCTTTAATTTGCAACCACTCCTCTTTTTTACGCTTGATGCGAAGCAAACTTGCCAATGACCTGATGGCTAGAGGGACCCCCTTACATTTCCTGATTATCTGCTCCCCTATGGGAATGAAGTCGGGATACATCATCTCTTCCCCTGGTCTAAAAGCCATTCTCAAGAATAGAGACCGGGAAATTTCTTCCGAGAGACAGCCAAGCAAGTATGGCTGTGGAACTGTGCCAGTGATTTCTGCAACCGAATTCAGTCGTGTAGTGATCAGGATCTTGCTTCCCCTTGCGCTGCCCATTAACAGGTTTTTGAGACTCGACCACTTTTGGTTGTCATCACTCCAGAAATCATCGAGGACCAGCAAGTACCTGTTTCCGTTGATTTTTCTCCGGAGGGTAATTTGCAACTGCTCCATCTCCATGTCCATTTTCTGTTCAGAACCAATTATCTGTCTCATGATGGATTTCATGTCGAAGACATTAGAGACACAGGCCCAGATTGTTTGCTCAAAATAGCCTCTGATCTTTTCGTGATTGAAAACAGATTGAGCAAGTGCCGTCTTGCCTAATCCCCCTATTGCAACTATGGGAATGACAGAAACAGATTCTTCTACACCTGTTTCTAGTAAAAGTTCTATGATCTCTCTCTTGTTGTTGTCTCGCCCGAGAATCTCTTCGTCAGGTACAAAGGAGTGCGACAGTTCTCTCTTCGTGGCTCTGGCATCCGTTGTAGGGCGCTCCTTCAAGCGGAGGAACTGAGTGTCTCCTTTGATGGCATCTATGTTCTCTCTAGCTGCCTTGATTTTGTAAGCGATCAAGGGTATACGAACTTTGTTCATGGCCGACGAGATGAACTTGCTCGCCGGGTTACTCCTCACCTCGTGTCGCAGCGCAGCGGTCGAGATCTCGTCGAGCAGGTCCTCAATATCGAGGAATACATCCTTGAGCCTCCGAAACCAGGCCTTAAAATGGGGACTCTCGTTATACTTCTCCTCTGCGTCGCCAAGGAGAGGCTCGATGATGGAAGCCGTGGACCTGAGAGCCTCGAGCTCAGTCTTGGCCCCCCGCAGCCGCCCGAACTCCTTAAGAATGTGAGGAGCCAAGCTGCCGACGATGTTCTGGACGAACGCAAGGATGCTGCCCTCGGCCATATGCTTGTAGGAAAGAGGGGGACGAAGAGAAACTACTGGATGGAACTCTGTACCATTCCTAAGGATAAGGCAAAAGGCAAAGATGCTCTGCGGTATTCACATGGATCTCATTCCACATGTGAATGAGCCGGCTAATTGTTGTACAAGTCAAGTCAATTTTTCTTTTTTTTTTGGAAGTCGTACCAGTCCAATTTTAATTTATAATTTCTTTTAAAAAATTTACAAAAACTTAAATATACAATCCCATTTAAATAGACAGCTGAATTAATTTTGACTGGCCCACAACCAACTTGTTTTTGAAAAAATGAAAAAAAAATATTTACAATAAGACTAAAATTATAAGAAAAACTTTTTAAATGGTTAATTACATACAAATAATTACATTTTAATATTTTTTAAAAAATTAATACAATACTTAAATTAATCGATGAATTATATCGTATAAAAGTTTATTTTGAAATGTTAAATTATTTAAATTTATTTTTTAAAAATTGTTTGTATTTGATCCGGGTTGAGTTTAAGCCGCCGAAGAATGAAAAATTCATATTCGGATTGAGATTTTCGGGTCAACCGAGATAGTGGGCCATGCCAGCCGGAATTTACAGGTGTAGTCCAACTGGTCTTAGTCAATAAAAGCAAACATATACATGCATCTGTGATGTACATATGTGTGCAGGAAGGAATGAACTGGCAAAATCGTTAAGTGAATGGACCTCTTCTCCCCACGGGTCTAAATAATTGAGAATCCAAAGCTGTCTCCCAGGAGTCGTGCATATACTTCCATTGTAGACGCGCATCTTCAGTCTAAGATGGAATAAATCCACCAACCGCGTGCACGAGCAGGTAAGCTTCGGAAGCATTTCCCTTTAGATCGGTCCATGGACCAACCATGCCGTGGAAGGAAGCATTGCTCTACACGAAATTATCGACCAGTCGGGATCAACCTGTTGCTGCATATGACTTTGAATACAGTTGGGTAGCCGTATCACTTGGTTTGAATTGAACGTTCCCTTGACAGTAGGATTCCAGTTAGCATCAATATGACGGGGTCTTAGGTTTGAATTGAAACTCGTTTCGATTGGGACTACTCGGCTCTTAGGTTACACACCGTCAACTTAACAAGATGTCGAGTCAATTGTGAGGCTGATGGAGTCGAACTACCACTTCTCCACCGAGATGGGACTCGGTAGGAAATGGTGGGGAGTAGCTGTGCGGCAAATCATGTGATGAGAATCTAATACAAAACCTCACTCGGAAGACTGAACCCCTCCCTCTTTGAGCATGTCGGAAGTCATATTGGAACAAATTTAAAGAACAGTGATTTAGATATGTCTAAAGCTTTCCAAAGAAAGGGGGTCAGTAGCTGACTATCCAAGCAAGTGGGCAACAGAGGAATGGAGGATTTCTTCAGAAAGAAAGCAATCCCAGAACAGAAAGGTCCAGCGATTCAAGGGAGGAGCAAGCTTCAAAAGAAAACATCGGCGAATCCGAAACTAGTTGCCACGGCTAATGACCTCTCCACCAACTTTATTCACACAGGGATTCCTTCAGTGAGATAATCCGTCTGGAGGAAATGAGAAGTCTAACCAAGCATCCGCAGCTGATCGGTCTGATGTCACCCTTCACCAATTCGTTGTCATCGGCGAATATGGTTCTTCAGACCTTGAGAGCGAGCTTCTGAGCGGCAAGAGCCTCCGCCTCAAGAGTAGGCTCCCACATAATTGTGGTTTCAGCAAGTAGAGAGGTCACGACATAAGGGTCCATGTTTGAAGCCGGACGCCTGTCTTCCAAGTAACCTGACACGTGCAGTTGTGCAACAAGAGAACGAGTGCACAAGATGTAGGTAAAATATCTCCAAAATTTTGAAAGTAAAACTGACTCGTTTCCTATCTTTCAAGAGGAAGATTTTGTCAGTGGCTAAGGAAACAAATGAATTGGCCTTGGTTGGTAAGAAGCAAAAGAAACAGTGCTGGACGAGTTTATGCTGCCAAAACGTCTTTCAAACCAAACTTCAAAAAGTTTCTTCCTTGAGATGAATTTAGCTCTCTAATGTTAATTTTCAGCAGGATGTTTCTTACCTTTGCCTTGCTTCTCAGTATCACGCCCCACACGGATTGAGCAACCACGGTTGGCGACTCCCTGAAAGACAGAGTTTACCAGGTGATCACTATGTCTGATAATAATTACATGTAACTTGTGAATATTTCCTGTGCAATCATCTACCCATGAGAATGTGTTGATGTTGGCGGTTTCATGCTTTCCCGTCAATCTTCTCTCATTTCCTTCTCCGTAGGCACTGATGTGCTCCTGGTGCCGCAGCGAGAGGCTCAAAATGGCCTTCTTGATTGCCTCATACCCTCCCTCTTCCCTCATGCTCTTTGTACTGCAAAGTTAAGCCTCGTTCACATATGCACCGGGGAGCAAAAAAGGGAAAGGAATAAATCAGCTAACTCCTATAGTAGTGCTCACTAGTCACACACACGAAAAAAGCATTAAGAAACCAGGGAGAACCTGAAATTGGTATGGCATCCTGCTCCATTCCAATCACCCTGTCAAAAAGGAATGAAGCGAGCTTTGTCAAACTAGAGTTTCTAAGCTAGTGTCGTATGAATTTTACTAAAAAAAAAAAGAAAGAAGAATGGTAGGAAAAGAAATGGAATGAAAAATGCATTTGTAGATGTGTATATCACCTCGATTGGCTTCGGGTCTAGGGTGAGAACTACGCCAGCTTGCTCAGTTATTCTCTGTTGCAAACACAGAAAGAAACATAATGTCAGAATGCCTTACTTCTATTTCCATCTCTGCAAACCTCAAAAGTAGACAAAGGACACGGATTGTTTGCCTCAAGAATGTATCTCGAACACCAGATATGGTCTCCTGCTTCAATCCCGACACTAGGACCCACTTGGTACTCCCACTGTAAAGGAAAAGCACGAATATTGGTGAGTATATTCGTACACATTGTATTAGTTCTTCAAGCGCGAGCATCAAAGCATGAACAGAGCGAGACCTGCCCAGGCATGACTTCCCCATTGGTCCCACTGATGTTAATCCCGGCATACAAGCAAGCCTTGTAGTGAGCATCAGAAATGTCTCTTCCAAATGACTTGTCAGCTCCCACTCCACAGTAGTATGGACCCTATAGAGTGAAATGGAGATTCTGAATCGCATACTATTCTATTCCACACAAGGAAAACGGGCAATGTTTGGTAATGATGAGACGGAAATTAGGACAAAACAGAGCATCATACAGAACAGTCCGCTTGCTGTCACTTCATTCTGAGACATTTTCATTCCTCCGTACCAACAAACAGGAGCCTAACTTCATAAATAGACCTATTCATAGCAGAAATATTGATAGTGGGTTTTTCTTTTCACCTGAGGACCGGGATAACCGCCAACAGGCCAACCTAGGGGCCACTGCACGTTTGTCTGAAGCAAGGTGTACTCTTGCTCAATCCCATACCTAACTTGAACAGAAACCAAACATCAATTTATATTTCATGCTCTGATGAAGTTCGTATTGAATTAGAATTCTACGTAAGTAAATTCATGTAAACAGCTTCGAGCCACATTTTATACGGATGAAATGCAGTGATCCACCCATTATACCAGATGGGGCCTACAATATAATCTCTCAGCAACGAAGAAAGGAGAAGCGACAGATTATGAGATCAAATGTGACCCACCATGGAACTTCATTAATGACTTTTGGGTTGCTAAAAATTTCAGCAGCCCGAGCACGTTTGTTGGTCGGGATGGGCTCACCAGCTGGCGTGTATGAATCACAGATCACCTGTACATAAATTCCCCGATCTTTACTACTGCAACAGGCAATTGATTTGAATGTTGAAATTAAGCTGCAGCGCCCCAGCTAGTGCTTACCAAGATATTATTACCACCTCGGAAAGGATCCTTGAAAATAGCTTGAGGACTGCAGGAAAGAGAAACATAATTTGATATATAACAAGCAACTATTATATAAGAGATGGGACAAAATTTCTTTTCAGTGATTCGAATTGTCTTACTATAAGATGACTTCACTATCCTCTCCCGGTGCTTGTCCAGTACTTGATCCATCATAGTTCCACTTAGGAAGCTCGGATGGGTGCTCAACAGGCTTGGAAATAGTCTAGTTTCCCAAAAGGTGGAAAACAAATAGAAATGAGTGAACAATTGTGCACTGACTCACTGAGAAAATTGAAATATCAGAAACATATTATTGGCACATTGGCATTACCCTTGACTTGCTACGCAGATCAATTCCCGAGCCTCCAATCCTGCTCACGGTAATTCAGTGACAGTAGCACAGGAATATAGAGACTAATATTATAAGAAATGAGTTGGGGGGATGCAAAAAATTAAAGGCTCACCAAATGTACTCAGCTATTATCTTGTCAGTGTATGGAGTAACATCCAAGTTAAGCAGGTTCTCGAGGCGATTGATCGTGTTGTTCTCAGCTTTCATTGCAAAAACCTGAAACTTGGAGGTGCTCTTCAAATTTCCGTTCCTTTTCTGCCTCAGCACAAAAGAACTCCATGTCTTGGGGGCCATATGACTCGCGTTTACTAGGTCCTTCGAAATTCTCAGTTGGCTTTGCGTGATAGGTGCCAAAATCTGAGCCATTTTGCGTCTGTTTCAAATAACCATACTTCATGGTGAATGCCGAGATGATTTGGTAGCAGAAAATAAATAATTTGATCAAAATGGAAAATGTTAGAAACCGTATTTGTTCCTCTGTCTGTAGTCTTCTGGAAAAAAGGTTTCACATCTGTCATGCAAAGTACTTGGGAAAAGTGGCAAGTTGTTCGATTGATTGGAATCCATGCTTCTCTGCCTTCAATTGTTTTCAGACACAGAGAATATGTGCAGCACCAAATGTAATGAATTTGGCATTACAGCACCAAGTACATAGAATTTGGTGATAAACACAATATCCTTTACAGTTTTTCTCAGCAGAGATCTATACAATCAAGATCTCTGGCTATCAAATCGATTCTGGTCAGTTATATTGATTCCTAGAGAGAAGACAACTGGTGAACAAAATGTTCAGATTTTGTAAATAGGTTTGGTGACCTCAATTGATCTGACTAATTGAGAATTACATTCTGGGATTCAACAATCAAATACGAACCACTGAAACCCATTTCAACTAATTCATGATTGTGCATAGAAAGGATGAAACTTGGAAGAACTCCTATAACAAAGGCAGACGGTCTAGTTTGACTTTCATGGAGAAAAAGAAACATAAGATATCACGATTTCCTTCTAGCCTAAAATATTTTTCTTTCATTCAGAACATTATCACGTATGCTTTGAAGTGTCCGACACGATTTGACTGAAACAGTGAGAAATCTGTCAGTCTCCAAATTATCACCACTGCAGAAAAATCGTTTCATTTTTCATCAGATCATTGAAAAGTAATCATTGTGACCAAATATCTGCAAGATGACTCTCCATTCAGTGTCAGGCATATGTTTCTTGCAAATGACCACCAGAGTTTCAAAGGCTACATTGGTTCCATACAACAGTGGCAATGAGATTCCATCCTTCAGTCTCCCGAAATGATAAATCACATTGAGGATACTCTGAATATTCAATCAGAACATCTAAAATTTCTGATTTGGAATAAATAAATAAATAAATATATATATATATATGTAAGCGCACCCCAGAAAGAGACAATGCTCGAGAAGAATGAAATGTGCAGTGAACTGACCTCTGAGGCTGCCGAATATTGATGTGCAGGAGCAAGAAAAAGGGTGAACTTTTTTCTCAGAGTAACAGAGAGTGCAGAGGCTTGGTCTGGCAGAGGGCCTTATTATTCTGCCAACGTTGGAAATTTCTGTGGCTTTTGCTAAGCGGATAGGGCTACTGTTATTGTGTGGAGGCAGATAGTCGCTGGTCTCTTAGGCAGCTCCAGGAGAGGCCCTTGACCACCATCAAGTAATAGACAATATCCACCACCCCCCCACCCCCCCTTCCTCTTTTTTTTTTTTTTTTCTAAGGTTCTGTTGCCTCTCCCCCACAATTCACTCATCAGCTTAGGCATGAGATTGTCTAAATCAGATTGTTGTCAATCTCAAAGCTGGTGCTTTGAGCTTTAATATATATATACATATATATGTATATATATATATAAATGGTGATTTGGAGGTAGACACTAGAAGAACATGGGATGATCAATTAACATATTTTGCAGTTTAGTCCCCTGGCTTCTAATATGAGGCAATTTTTTGAACGAGTCCTCCTGTTGTCATGCATCAGATTCTCACTTCTCAGGGCATAATGCAGAAAGATTGGCTGCATGGAAAATAATTGGCCTTTGAGGAATAAATAAAATGTTAAATTTGCAAAATGAATGTATTTATTTTATTTTAATATATTTATATTTTATATTAAACTTAATATTAATATAATATATTATGAATTTATTATTATAAATTATTATTAAATTATAATATTATATAAATTTATTAATAATAGTATTTATTAAATATATAATTTAACCTATTAAATCATCAATTTGACCCATAAACTCATGTTTTCACTGATTTTCACTGCATCTGATTTTAAAAATTATAATTTCCTTAATTAATGGACTAATAAGAATGGAACTTGTAGGCTTATAGTGGAAAGTGCCATTTTTCGTGTCTGCACTTTTTCTGTGCCCTGCCCTTGGGGTCCGGCTGGATGATGAGCAATAGAGTCAACCTGGATTTGCTCAGATCTACACGCTGAACCCTCATTTTCGGCCGTCGGATTCGGATCCAATGGCTCAGAATTCACACCTTTTCCGAGCATAATAGTTCTTTTTTCCCCTACCTCAATTTTACATTATTTAAAAAAAAGCATATGGGAAGGATAATTTTATACCCAAACTATACTGGGCTATATTGACCGCATACACTTATAAGCATAGTTTTTAAAATTAGACTAAATCAGCTGATTCGACCAATTTTACTAGGAACTGGCCATTCAGCCGATCTGATTTTTAGAACTAGCTCGATTACATTGTAAATGTAGCAAGCATTGATTGAACTAATCGATCTCGGTAAGACCGATGAACCCAATCAAATCAGCGGACTTAAATTTAAGAAAAATAAAAGTTCATTCTAATAAATTTATTTTATTATACTTATATTTTATATTTTATGTTGAACTTTGAGTTAATATGATAATTATATATATAATTTTTTATTATAAATCAGTCTCAAATTATAGTATTATATCAATTTATTGATAATATTATAATATTAATTTACTTATTAAATATGTAGTTCGATCAATTGAACTCCATTTATAAACCAATGAACTCATGTCATGACCGATTCCCAATTCGATCCGGTTTTAAAAACTATAATTTCGAGCTCATGTTAGCTTGACATAAATTGAACACTTTACATGCTCAATAATATTGACTGTTCTTTTTTTTTTTTCCGGGTTACAACATTAAACATTTTAATTATCTATATATATATCATTTACACACCCAGTTATTGTCTTTCGTAGAGCCAATGCTGATATATTCATTTCTTTTTAGTGTTTAATACACTAGTCAGCCCGGTTCAACCCAACAGCTTGAGCCCGGGCCGGGCCGGGCCTAGCCGCCACTCGACGTCGCCCTCGCTTACGATCTGTCCATTTCATGTACGGACAGGCTGGCATCAACATGCTTCGCGGCGGAGCTCCACGCGCCACCGCCAAAAACGAAACTGCAAAATAGAAAAAGAGGATCTCCCCGTTGGTAGGTTGCTGAGTACGACGAGGGAGGAGTCACCGGAAAACTAATAACGGGGGAAGAAATTCCGTTGGACGGCAGCCGCCGGTTTGATTCTTCTCCCACCGACCCCTTCAATCCTGGTCTTCTCTCCTATACCCGATTCACTGCTCTTTCTCTCTCTCTCTCTCTCTCTCTCTCTCTCTCTGCGTCAAGTAGGGAAGGCAGGAAGGGATAATAAATTCGGCTTCGCCGAGAGAAAACTGCGAGTTTGAATCTAATGGAGCAGCTTGTCAATTTCATTATTCGGCCTCCCAGGTAATAAAATTTGACCTTGTTGAAATTCTACTTCGTGGAGGAAAGAAGAGATTTTTGTATTCGGTTTTAATTGGGCTATGGTGTATGAGATGCAAGAACCGGAATTTCCGTCGATCATCTAATTGCAACTTTCGGGATCATGGTGATTGAGATATTACTTGAGGTTTGGGGATGTGGAGTTCTTGTGTTAGAGATTCGAGTCCTCATGTACAGGAAGATAATTGCTTCAAATTTTAGATTGGGGTTGATATGAATGATCCTGAAAATTTGACACTGCAAGTCTTGAGATTGGTATGGAATTTCCAGAATGTAAATTCATCTCTGGAAACAGCTTTCTGATCTCCTTTTTCCCTTTAACTCTTGTTAGATCTAGAGTTGCTTGACAACAAAGTATTACAGAGCTAGAAGAACGTCTTCTGAGTACATATATTGATGGATATGTATCTGAGCTAGAATTTTAATCTCGGATTTTGAATGAATTTATTTGTGGGTTGCAGGGCAGAATATGATTCTGAATATGATCTGTTAGATGAAGAGTTCATGCTGAAAGGGAAGTTGTATAAAAGGAAGGATGTCAAGGTATGAATGTCAGGATGGTCATGTTGTCCATGCCATTATGGTTCCTTTTTTCCTGCTGAAAATTAACTTTGTGATCTCTGACCCCTTGTACTGGACATTGTTTTGAGTGGAAGTTTTATTGTTAAAGTAATCTTGTATGTTTGTCAAATGTCTGTTTTCATAACTTGGAGTTCTCTATTGTGCAGGTTAAAAACAGAAGAGGAGAGGTCCTACAGTGCAGTCATTATTTGCCCGCTGTATCTCCTGAAGGAAAGCCTCTGCCTTGTGTAATATATTGCCATGGAAATAGGTATATTCTCGTGACTCATGTTGAATAACTAGTATTGGAAGGAAAAGAAACAATAAAGGAAATAAAATGATCCACATGCCACTTCAGCTTTTTATACATCATCAGGATTCTGTTCTGACTGGTCTCCTTGCCGTCATAGCAGTGGTTGCAGAGTTGATGCCAGTGAGACTGCAATTGTCTTGCTTCCTTCAAACATTACTGTTTTTGCCCTTGATTTCTCTGGATCTGGACTTTCTGAAGGAGAACATGTCAGTTTAGGGTGGCATGAAGTAAGTGCTCAATAAGCGCTCAATCAGAAAGAGTATCTTTTTCTAAAGAGTTTGAATTTTGACTTTCAGTTTTAATTTTTCTTTGCTTTTACCATGTCACCTTATGTGATCCTTCGTTTCTAACATTTCCACCTCATGCCTTTCAGAAGGATGACTTGAAGGCTGTTGTCGAATACTTGCGGGCCGATGGAAATGTTTCTTTGATTGGCTTGTGGGGCCGTTCGATGGGTGCTGTCACAAGGTTCTCTGCTGTTACTTTCTCATTCTTTTGCGTTCATGAAATAGCATTATAGGATTTTACTTATCGCAAAACTTTGATTTTTCAATCTGGTCCTCGTGTCCTGCAACCTTGTCCACCGTTGTCTAGTACTTGAAGTTTAGAATCTTTCTTGTTTGGTGACTGGTGAATCTATCACGGAGTGCTTCTACACTTGATTACCTTTTTCAATGGTGCTGCTTAGGAATACTTTTTCTGCCCTAACTTTGATTTATGGAACTTCAGGCTCTGCTCATCTCATTCTTTGTATGGATACTTGAAACTTTATCTCTTTGTTAGCACCTGCAGTTGATAATCTGTTATTTATGTCTGTTACAGCTTGCTGTATGGAGCTGAGGATCCTTCAATTGCAGGAATGGTTCTTGATAGTCCATTCTCTGATTTGGTAGAGTTAATGATGGAACTAGCAGACACACAATCATTTCGGTTGCCTAAGTTCACTGTAAGTCCAGCAATCATCAAGTACCCTTTATTTTACTATGTCAAACTAGAGGTTCATGAGAAAGGTTTTGCTTCTTCAGAAAATGTTTCTACAGACTTGCTTCATCATTTATGAGTCCTTTGTTCATGGGAAGGTTTAGAATTGTTTTTCGCTGTTTAATCCATATTCTTTTCGGGGCTCTCCAACATGCTCATGGTCCAGAATTTGGTTTAACTGTAGACACTTCTTGGATTTCCTTTTGCTTTATCCTTAATAATGATTTTTTTAATAAACTGCCACAGTGTTATTTTATCTCATATCCCTTATCTCAGGTCAAGCTTGCAATTCAATACATGCGACGGGTAATCCAGAAAAAGGCAAATTTCGATATTGCAGAGCTTAATGCTATCAAGGTTAAATATATTGTCATCCCATATCTCACATGATGGCCTTTGCCCTAAATTCTATTTGATTATTTTTCTGTTCACCAAACTTACCTTTTTTTTGTATAGGCTGCAAAGTCCTGCTTTGTTCCAGTGCTATGTGGCCATGCAATTGATGATGATTTTATACGTCCTCATCACTCAGATCGTATATTTGAAGCTTACATGGTCAGCCTTTTTTTTTTTAAAAATGTATTAGAGCCCTTATCTTCAGATTTTAGTTACTGTGTTATAGTCAACAGCATTAACATGAAATGATTGAATATCATATAGTTGATATAGCTTGTTGTGTGACTATTTTCTTTTCAGGGAGATAAGAACATCATCAAATTTGAGGGAGACCACAACTCTGCACGCCCCCAATTCTACTTTGATTCAATAAATATATTTTTCCACAATGTTCTGCAGCCTCCAGGTGATGATGGAGCAGGAGTTGGAGGCAATCCAGTGGATGATGACTTTGGTAAGGTAAATCAAACTGCAAAAAATCTGGTTAAAGAGTTTTTGGTTATATCAGATTCCAATGAGACTTATCATGTATTAAACGAGGTTGACTTACTCCTCTTTAGGTAGGTTGGGGCAACATGCGGGAAGTGGGCTATACTTATGAACCATCATCTATAGCTGCAGGCAAGATTTTGAGTGCCTTTTTATCTTATCTTGTACTGGGATGTTTACTTTTTGGTTATTTTCAATATAGTTTTCAGAGCCTGACCTGACATCAAATGCCAGTATTTATGCAGCAGTCCAATCCAGTCTTTAGATTATGCTATCCAATTAATATGCTTGCTGGTGTATATTCTTTATCTCAGCCACCAGTAGCATTATGAATGCCTGTGCACAACCAAGTTTTGGGCGGTCTTCCAGTCAAATAGAGGTCCATCTCTATTGTTTATACTTTTGTAGTAACTAGCTAGATTGCTGATAGTAGTATTCCTGAAATCAAACTAAATATTTGCTTGCAGGACAAGGAAGTCAATGGAGATCATCCTCACCCATCTTCCTCAGGAACGATTGAGTTTGAGCTTTCCAATGGCCATCCTTATAATCCTCATGTACCAACTCAATCATATGATGATCGATATCTAGAGTACCAACTGGATGACTTGACAGGTTTCCCATCTAGTGCTGAGGAGGAAGAAAAGGTGCTTTAAGATATATTCACTCTCATGTAGTAGATCAGAACCAGCCCTGTTTGATTTTCACAAACTGTTGCCAGTTTTGCAAACTTTAATTTCTCTTCTTGAAAGATGGAAGTGAAAAGGGAAGAAAAATCCGTCGGTGCAGTTCACAAGTTCATGATATATCGTGGGCTATGACTGCACTGAATTTCTTTTCTATGTTGAGGAAGAGAAACTGGAAAACCAGAGAACGGTTCTTCAAAATCAATCAGCGCCACAAGTTTGCTTATTAATTACTGTTCTGTTGGAAAATTCTTCAGATGTTTATGGCAGCTGTTCTCGAGTCACTGAAGGACCTCCATATGAGACATCCCACTGAAGGTGCCGAAGCCAATGGCAACTGTGGTGAATCATTTCGGAAAGAAGATGGGGATGCTTGCTCCACTTCAGAGCCTGGGGGAGCTTCAAATCCACAATCTGCTTCCACTTCAACAGGAAGCAGCAATGACACCACTGAGACCCAGACCCCATTGACTGGTGCAAGTTCATTATCCAGTGGAGCCACTCCTGGCCTTCCTGCCCATGATGCTAGAACCGGGGAGGCGTCTGATGTGCCAGAGGACACAAAGGCTTCATTGATGGAAGAAAAGGATCCGGCAGCCAATGTCATGGAGGGTTTGATGCGGCGGTGGGATTTCAACTTCTTCAAGAACAATTGATGAAACACGATATGCAAAATTGCAATACCGTTCTAGAATTTATTCGCAAAAAAATTTCTGCTCAAGTGTGTTGCTTTCTGTAACAAATGTCCTGCTTGTTTCATAGGCTTGTATCATGATTCAAACACAATCATATAAAAGTGACTGTATAGTTATGGAATCAAACTAGTGGGTGTTCTCTTTTATTTCTTGGAAGTGTTGGATTAATAATTTTGGTATGGACAGAACAATAAGATGGAAGATTTTCTCCAGTCCCAATGGTCAACGTGCTTTGAAGCTGGAGCTTATTTGTTCCTCATGCTATTTTTCCTCGTTTAAGAGGGAAGTAAAAATTGTTTCTTCCAACTGATCAGCCTGCCCTTTTAATTTTTCATCTTATTCCAGAAACTCAAAATAAATTAAAAAAATAAAGTTCCCAAATTACAAAATAAAGAAAAATACAGACTGAAGAGTCTCATATGATGTCTGAGCTTAGACGAATATATACAAGCATGGCAAGGAGTCATCAGTATCCTTGTTCATCCGTCTTTGTCTGCAGAAGCTTCAGAGCAGTTTCGACCAGCGAATGAATTGTAACCCTGTGGCGGCTCAGCCCGGCCATTCCCGAGAAGGTGTTGAAGCTCTCAAGCTCCGAAGTTGTCTCCAGGATGCCTTCGAGCTCCATCTCCAATCCCACACTCTCGAAAATTTTCACATTCGTTGCCTTGTCCTTCATCATCCAAATTGCAAGTTCTATGGCGAACCTCCTTATCCTGGGTACCTTTATGTGGGGGTCCTGGTACTTCCTCAGGATCTGTACCAATGCCTCGGCAAGCTCTGATTCTCTGATGCCAGCTTGCTCAAACACACGTCTCGATTCTCGCTCTGTCATGAACTGGAAAACTTGTGATGCTAACCCAACCATCACTTCCTGCAGCTTGTTCTCTTCCAATATAATCGCCTTAAGAACCTGAACATGGATAGGAAACAGTCAGAACCGAGTTTAGCTATTCACACCATGATTGACGACTCCATATAACAAAATGAAATTTGGAGAGAAACTTCCTGGAACCCAATTTTGATTTGGAATGTATTCAAATGAACTGATTCTGAGCTGATTCCGGCGTTACTTACTATTGGAGCAGCAGCCTTGATGCCCCTTAACTGGTCGAATGAGTCGTCCCCACTATATGTGCATAAATTCCTGAGAATTCTTCCTGCATTTACCCTAAGTACCCGAATCTCCAGGGCTCCCACAAGCTGAGGAACCACTTTTAACTTCAAAATACGGCGGCAATTCGCCTTGCTCCCTAAGGACAACATGGCTAGAGCTTCACCAGCTGCAGTCCTCACTTGGTTCTCCTCTGGTACCCCCACATTGAAGAAGATATTCAACAGTTCCTTCAGAACCCCACCAGTTCCACCGATCCTCTCGGTTGCATCCTCTTCTGATGCTAAGCTCGTTAGGATCTCAATCCCAAGCTTCCGTAGCATTGGATGCCTCTCCCCATGCCTAAGGATGTCCCTGATGTTACTTATTGTAAATACGATTTCTGATATCTCCTTCCTCAGCTGTTTCCCCGTTGTTCCTGTTGTGCTTGCAAGCATCTTCAGGAGTTGCAGGGACCTCTTGACGGTCAGAATCTGAGTATCAGTAACATTCCGATCCTTCAGCGTTCTCTCCCCTATGTGGGTGAAATCGACTATTTTAGGCAAGAGGCCTCTAGTGTTCCCAATCTTCCCGCAGTTATCATGGTCACGGGCAAGCTTCTTAAGGATAAGAAGACCCAGGTGGTTAAATGTCCAGAATCCATAATCCTCATGATCGAAGATGATCCTCTTCTCCCCGATCTCATCAGCAGCTCCACTAGAGTTCCGACTCGTCTGAAGCAACGAAGATATCGACTCCATAGCTCCAGGAATTCCTGCAACTCGAAGTGAGTTCTGCTTCTTACCTGCCAATTTTGACAGAATCTCAGCAGAATTCCTCCGGATTTCTTCCTGCTGGGCATCCTTCCAGTTCAACATCTCAACCAATCTCTCGATCACGGAGATATTTGTTCCAATCTTCTGAAGGGTGTCATCAGAGAATCTCTTCTTCATCACGAACTGCCAGAGAATCCTGATTCCGATGAGCTGCTCATCAGGAGAATTCGAACCCAAGAGCTCCATCGAGAAAGTGATCATGTCCATATCCAGCCCATCGAAAATGCTCCCATTGACACATCTCGAGTAGGAATCATAGAAAAACCTCCGAATGGAGACCAAACCTGAGCTCCCTAGCTCACATTCATTGTTCACCTTCTCGAGCAGCTTGCAGTAGCTCACCTTCCACTCCCAGTAGGCCTTCTCCATGAGGAAGAGCAGAGCTTCCGCTAATGCAAGGGCATAGAAGATGTAGAGAGCTGATTTCCGATTCCTCTTGTCGGTGTCTCCCTTTGCAATCTCCCCATAGTCGTGCCTTATGAGCTTCATCATGGATAGAACCACGCAGGCAGTTGCGGACAGGATCTGCAGCCAGTACAGAAGCTTGCTGACATTCCGAGACAGGAAGAACCATTGTCCATAGGCAAGGAGCGGGACATCAGCGCTCGTCCAAGTCCGTGTTGGCTTCCTTTGCAGACCTGCCCGTGCACTGTCCTGATGACTCTCCGCTCTTTCTTGGCTCTTGCTGGAAATGGGCCAAAACAAAGCCCTCACAGCCTCCAGGATAGAGCGGGAATCTGACCTTATAGCCCGGAAGCTGTTGATTCCAGCGTCAGTGATTGACCAGGTGGATTGGTGCTGCCACTCGAGCTCGTGGCTCCGACTGAAGATCCTGGTCCCCTCGATCAGAAGTATTATCGTTATGAACCAGAAGTCGGTCTTGTCCAAGGTTATTGCGAATCCGCCAAGGAGGACCACCGTTGCCCAGATAAATCCCAGCGTCCCAAGCCCGGTGGCAGCCTTCTCGAGCACTGCAAGCCTCAATGCGAACAGGGTCAGCTTCTTCTCCGGGGCACGGTCAGTGGAGGAGGATGAGGAAGGCATCCTCGGTGTCAGGGAGACCGAGTTGTTGGTGTTACTGCTGTCCCTTTTCTCGATCCCGCTGTACTGGGGCTCAAAGATCGTCGGGGCCGTGCCGGAGCTGCCGGCTGCCTCGCTCAACCGCTGGAGGTCGGACATCGCCAGGTGGACACTCCCGCCTCCCTCACTCTCCATGGAATACCGGCGATCCATGTCTTTTGCCTCTGCTGCTGATTGAAGAGATCTAAGAAAGGAGTATGACTGAATCAATACGAACTAAGTCGAACTATGGAGTCAGACCGAATTATAATCCGCTATTGCTGGCTTTCTGGATGCTGACAGAGAGGAGACTCACATACAAGGAAGAAGGGGAGCGGCGAAGGATGAAATGAATGTGCTTGGGGGGCACGTTTCTTATGCGGAGATATGGAGGGAACTAGAAGAGTAACAGCAAGCTCCTTTCCCTTTCCTTGCGTCTTTCCTGGCAAAGTTATTTGCCCCTTCACTTCCTTTAAACTTGGGCGGCACTTCACTTCTCCAGCGTTCGATCCACGGACCCGCCATCTGTGCTCCCATGAAATGCCACGCCATGGTGAGAGAAATGCACCAAAGAGCCCTAAAATTATGCCTTTTTTTTTTTTGAACTCCAACTCCAAAGAGCTTGAGTTCTTGTCGTCGTGACGGATCATTAGATCGCACTAACATTGACGTGGTGATCTCAGTAAAACGCTGATGCGGGAGCGACACATCAAACGATATTCCATTATTTTAATACAGAAAATACGACGTTTTACGACCACATCAATATTTTACTAACATCATCATATCCATATCAAAATGATTTAATGGTTCATCACGACGACAATTTAAGCACGTCACGAAAGTAAGGTTACGAAATTGAATGAATAATTCTTGAAACTTTAGAGTTTAAGTTTAAAAATATCGCATAATTTTAGAATCTTCAACGTACTCTTTTTTTTCCCGTCACTTGTGCAAGGTAAAAGCTATGAACATGTCGGTATTGATCGCCGGAAGAGCACTTATAAAACCATCGAGTTGAGTTATTATACAGTCCGATGAGCAATCCGACGGGCAGCTCTTTTCCCTAGCTTTTACCTCTGGAGTTTCGCTTAAGCGCCACCGGATGTGTTCATGATCCCTAAGCAAAGATAACGGAAGCCTCCATTACTTTCCGGAGATGCCAACGAGAAGAAGGAAAGCAATTTCTGTTACCGACCTCCCACTCTCCGTCGTGCCTAATCTTCTGTACGCCATCCGAATATATATATATATATATATACCTTTAATGTTTTTTCGCACTAGTACGATGGCATTGACTTCAAATCTCAGACATGCCTGCCCCTCTTATGGATCATTACCCAATTGGCATCATGACCCGACTGGGTATATAATCGGCTCTGACCGACCGATCACATCCGTACGAAGTCACTTTCAATCATTACCGTTTGATATCCAACTCGATTATGACCGAAGCGGGGGTGATACAGCGGGATGGGCAAAATTTATTTGGTGGTGGAGAGAATTCGACCAATCCTACCCTACCATCTAGAGATCCCTGGGGCCTTGCTTGTGCTTTTGAATAATTGATCAAGAATCAAAGGAATTCGTCAAATACGAAATTAATGTGCAATCATGGCAATTTGGTTGGTTCTTCGGCTGTGTAGTAGTACATTGCTCTAAAGGAATATCTTATCCGCACATTATTCAGTCCTCCTGTGTCAAGGCAAAGCCTCGTCCCCCCATCTCTCTTTCCAGGCAAGAAACCAACGCACCATGCCGAGCCCCCACTCTTCTTGTCAATAACGCGGTCTCGAGATTTAACCGAAACATTCACTACCTACTAAATTGACACGACGCCTGCTGCCCCTGTGAGACGACGATAAGTTCATCCGCATATCTGTCATAGATCGATGAAAGATCGTGTGTGTGTGTGTGTGTTCCTCCTATATCCATTAATTCATTGGCTTGTCTTCGTTATGGTCCAGGTTGCTCCTGCGTGTAGTGTGGTCAGGACCTGCTTTTATGTCACGTCCCTCCTCTGACGTACTACTGTCCCCATCTTGGGAGTCTCTCAATTTGTGGCTACGAACTGCTTGGGCCCAACCTCGAGATGTGGAGCTGGATTTTGGATGACGAGGACGAAGCTTCCTGGATCAAGAATTCGTATCCCGATTAATAATAATACATGCGATCCGGGGGAGGTCTTTTCACGCCCCCATCAAAGCCGATTCACTCCGGCGATAATCGTACATCGTGTACGTTCATATGTTATGTACACAAATGTATGCATATGTGCATGGATAGGATGTGTTCGACAAGCAAGATTAAGAGTTCTTAATTGCCCACCAGGGTTTAATGGCAGTGTGCGTTAGAGGGCGGGTCTCATTCATTCTTGGATTTCTTTATGACCTGTTGTTGTATGGCGTACGAAATTGCAGGTTCACCGTGCCTTTTTTCTCGTCTTCGTCTTCTGAGTTATTGTCTGGGCTAAGGTGGTACTGGCTGGGAATAATCAATCCGGCTTGTCTTTCCTTCTGTGGTTTGCCCATTCAGCTGTTGGGAATGTTCTGCTGCACGTGGACTTTGGATTTCTAGTCCCTTTTCTTGATGATTGATGTTTCCAGTAAGATAATCCAAAGATTCAAGGAGGCCTATTTTTATGAAAAACTGCTCAGCACGAGAGGATCAGGTGACACCATGTCCGTGACCAAAGATGATGGGATTCCACTCATTCTCCAGGACTTCGGGTTGAGACCCCCCCAAAAAAAGGATCATCCGGGCTGGCAAATGTAAATAAGATGCGATCCTGATCCCTGCAAAGTTCGTTTTGCATATTCTGGATCTTTGACGGTCAGTAAGATTCAGCCTAATCAGGAGAAAGCTCCTGCAGAGCACAACTTTCTTCAGGTTGGGAGCTTTCCCAGAATAAATAAATAAATTTATTTGGGTATACGAACAGATTCGAGGACTAAAAGCTTGGATTTTTGTCCGAAGTAAAGCAAGAGAGGCAGTGGCAAGACGGGAAAAAGGGAGGAATTCCTCCAAGTGGGCATCGAGGAATCATGGAATCAATCAAGCGCAGTCGAAAGGGAAGCGAGAGGATCACAGCGAGGCCAAACTGGCGGGAGGAGTCTAACGTGAAGCCGTCAGTTGCAGTTCACTGATCGGAGGTCAGGTGTCGTAATAAATATACTCTCGAGCTGTCCGTTGTGAGCTGTTTCATCTCAAGTGGAACAAGGACCTCGGAGAATCTGAGGTCGGCCATGTGTAATGATGATTGATTCATCATTGAAGAGCATGTGTAATGTTCCATAGAGACTGACATAATGTATTGCCCACCAGTGTCCACAAAATGCAAGGCTAAGAATTATACTGATCACAGCTATTTCATGAACGTTGGATATACAATGATGGAAAATGTGAACATATTTTGATTTCCCAGCAAGTTCATTCCGACTCTTGTAAGTTCCCAATTACAGCATAGTGCCTAAAACATTTCTGACTATCTGATTGAGGCAACCTAGCCTGTTATCCGGCAGGATTGATCAACCAAGCACACCCACAATCCAAATTTGAACATCAGAGAGGACACTCACTACCGGGATTGGAGTCATTACATGGAAAACGGATTCTGCACGCAGGCCGGGATATTACAGCCTCAAGTTGATGCTCAAATTGCTTCCGACTCTAGCAAGTCATCATGAGCTTGCAGTAATCAGATTAACTGCTTGACTTGGACAGATAACACGTGATTAGCCAGAATAATATGACACCGCTCCAAAATACAAGTATTCAATTAAAAAAAAAGTCTAGACTTAATACTCCCTAATAAATTAATCCATGCCCCATTTCAAGGTTCGACATACAAGTATTCAAACTCAACATGAATATAACAACTACAGAGCCTATAAGGAGCTCTTTGCATGAGCAAATGGATGAAGCTTTAGCCAAGAAGACATCTACCATCGAGTGGCATTTCTTGATGGTGAAGCAACAACCAAGCTCATGCGCTAAGAAGCACACCATCATCAAAACCCCACATATGGTTTTATCCGTACTAACTTAATGGTAAAGGGATCCCAGCAGGCATTACAGTAACAAAACGACACATCATCTTACATGTTCAAGTACCCTCGAGTCCTCCCAGTAGGCATTACAGCAACAAAATGACACATCCAGATAATACTAGAGCACAATAATATTTTGTTTTCCTTACTTGAGATATTTCACAAACCATTCGGTCATGTCTAGATGGGCCTCCTCGGCACACTTCACAGCCTCTGCATCTCCTACATCATATCTCACTGACCAACCATGCGAAACTTTAGGGAAAATCTTCACAAATGCATCAACCTGAGTTTATCAAACAGTATTTCAGACCAATCTCAAAGGGACCCCAACAATGCATATACATTATTCAAAACTTTAAGCCATTAAAAGCTATTTGACACATTGGAGAAAACTATAATATTCCAAACCAAACAGAAGCTGATTTTGGTTTGACAGATAACATGGAGAAATCAAATGTATTTGAAACAATGAAGGGAAATTCAAAATATCTGAACGGTGAAAAATGAAACATCATATGATATGGTTTGCCCTGTCTTTACTACCTCGGGTTTGGCAGCAAGAGCCTCCTCAAACTGTTTCAAGAGTTCGGGCGGAGACATGCGATCTATCTCAGCTCCCAGCACGCAAATAGGAACCTTAACAGCTGAAAGTGAAACAAACTTTGAACTGATCAGAATGCTCCTTTGCATGGAAATCCACAAACCAAAGGCAGTGGTTCAGAAAAATAACTAATGCCCAACTCAGATGCTAAAAAACCTTGAAGATTGATAAGCAACAATCAAACCCCAGAACAATATAAAACATTTTCTTTGTAGTGAGAACTTTATGGCCCGCCTTAGACAAGCATTCGACCTAGTAAAGGGGCTCAAAATATTATTAGTAGTGGCTTTGTATCGAAATCTAGTTGGATGGGTAAGTCATTTGGATTCTCACGAACAACAAATCTCTTTATGAGTATCGATTTCTTCAACTAGATAACTGTACTCATTATGAAGCCATAGGTAGATGCAAGCATACCCTTGATATCTTCGACAGTGACAAATGAGGGATGTAACATTACAGCAGCTTGGATGAGCCTGCACTTTGCCAGCTCAACCACAACCTTAGCTGAGAAGAACAGAGAAATCCATAATCAGCAACAAAAAAGAAACAGGAAAATAATTGCTTCTTTCTGTTTCATGATAGAAAGATAATGAGATCCTCACCACCCCAGCAGAAGCCAGCAGCACCAACTGGAGATAAACCTTTGCTTTTCAGAGCTTCAATGATTGGTTTAGTTTCTTCGAATCCCCTATCCTGCAAAACCACCCTTTCAGGATTCAATTTTTTAATCTTTTGACAACTCTAAATATAGGATTTTTTTTCCCCCTTTCATTGGAATCACAGGACAGCCACATTCAAGAAAAAGAATATTTAGGCTTGTAGTCAAGCAGATCAAACAAATTAAGGAACCATAGTAAATCCAAATGCATAACTAATCATTCTAAAGTCAAAACTGGACATTCAGGTACCTGACTTTAAAATTTTGTACACAATCCTCATTCAGCACTCAAGCATGCTTAAAGCCTATCATAGCACCAATGCACGATGCATACCAACTACTCCGAATTGAAGTTTTTCCAGCACAATAGGAGGGCAATTCACTCACATGTCCATGATCTTTTAGCCAAACTGCAATTGGCCTCTCGGCATCTTCAGGGTTGTAAGGGTCACCATTAAAATAATCAGGCACAACCACACAGTACCCTGCTGCTGCAACCTTGTCTGCTAGCTTCCTGTGAATCACAAAGCAACTGCCCTAAACCTCAAAGGAGATAGTAGGAGTACATAACAGACAATAACTTGTTCAGATTGGCTGAAAAAAAATCTGATGAATTTCTATCGCAGAATGTGGTATTAGAGAAAATTCAGAGGCTGATCTAGAGTGACGCAACTTTGATAGTGTAGTGGGTCCAATAGGATATTAGTAAAATCGAGGAAAGAACACTGCAGATTCTAAGCGAGGAAGGAGAATGCAGAACTTGTAAACCCAAAAATTTTTAAGACAAGTAAAGTTCAGAAATAGTATACTTCACTGTCTCTATCTGTCCTCACCTCAAATTTGGAGCTTCATATCCTGCAAATCAAAACAGAAGTACTGAATCAGCACAAGTGGATCAGATTGGAAGGTTTGAGAAACAGGCACTCAATGTTGCAATGAATAAGCGCAACATATAGCTTTTTGAAGTTCGAATCATTTGAGGACAGCATAGTTTGAACGTTTCAAGCTTTCAAAACGAAACGCAGACATCACATGATACCCAAGAAATGAAAAGGATCCTATAGCCAATACAAAAACTGACAAAAAAAAATCCAAACTTATATTATTATTATTATTATAAGCAGCACAAGCAATTAACAGAGACTGGTGACGCTCAAATCTTTGAAGGAAACAATAGGCACTACTGAATTGAACACACCTAGAAGCTGCCTTATCAAGAATTGACAGAGGTGAAACCATCATTTCACACCCCCTATCCAATCTCAGAAACGAACACAGAACACCCAATCGGAAGAGTAATCGAAGCATCACCACCTGAACAACTGAACTGAAGAACAAGAAAAGTGGCCGAAGGCGAAGGACTTCTTAATGAAGGGAATGATACCAAATACATCGGAGACGAGAACAACAGTGAGCTTCGATTCAGGCAGCCCGGTGACATAGGCGTTGAGGCCGGCGATCTTCTCCACGTGGCCTGACCCGCAGTTTGGATTGAGGGTCGGAGGGTTCTCGCAGCACTGAGGACCGGACATAGTTCCTTACTTTCTCTCCCTACTCGTCAAACCACCAGTCAACCTAACAGCTCAAACGAGAGAAGCTGAGGAGTTATCTGCGATCAGGAGCTATTTATGAGCGAAGGTGAGGGAGAGGAAGGTAGCAGTGCTTGCCTGGTGGAGGAGGGGGCGCGTCTCGAATATCCTCTCATGGTTTGTGTCATCTCTGACGTCATAGTCCGTTAGCCGACAAAGTTGGAGAACATTTAATTTCAATTTGCTCCCTGTAGTTTTCAGATCACTCCAGATATGCCCCCAGGGTCTTAATTCAAATTTAATGAACCGCATCTACGTCCTCAACGTCGGGTTGGGTGGGTGGGAGTTACGGCTAACCTAACGGAAGCCTTGTGGATACAGGCAGGCCCACAACAATCGGCGGTCAAAATCTCTGCTTACTTTTTCATTTTCTTTCTTACCCTCCTAAGACGACGTCGTAGCATTAGTCTTCTCTGCCTCTCTAAGGCCAACCCAACCGCTACGCTAGTCATCCATGCACCGCTACACACAGACCAATCAAAATCTGCGTCACCATCAGAATTCGCTCTCCGGGGGTTCTTGTGGGCTTCCTATGAACCTCAAAAATCCGCCCGAAAAATTCTGTCATGTAGGGTTTTTTGCAGGGTTTCTCTTGTCTCTTTAGAATCATATAACAACAGCAGTCGAGACAGAATTGGGCGTTCGTTCGTTGCAGAGGAAGAGGGAAGACAAAAAATGGGCTCTCTTAGAGATGGAGCGGAGAGAGGAGAAGCCAAGGATAAAGTGGATCAGGAGGAAGAAGAGGAGCCCATTCTGAGAGAGCAGAACCAGAGGTTCTGTATGTTCCCCATTAGGTATAAGCAACTGTGGGAGATGTACAAGAAGGCCGAAGCTAGTTTCTGGACTGGTAACGATTCGTTTCCTTGCGATTCTCTCTCAATTCTCAGTAACTGTTTTTTCACTATTCAGTCTTTTTCTCCCAGAAAATGTGTGATTATACATGCATACACACACATATATATCAGAACAAGTTACCAGGAAGCAAGAGTTTTTCGATGATCATTTCCTGTTCTGATAACTCTCTGATTTTCCGAGGGCAGAGTCCCTTGTGCTTGCCTGCTTTGGTACTTGGTAGCCGTTATATCTTTCGAACATCCAGATAATGTCATATGTGCAGTCAATGTCTCAAAACTGAAACCTTCTGTTCTTCTTGTTGGTTGCTCGCTTTTTTCTTGGTGCTACCTATCCCATTCTACACGCAAAAAATTTCCGGCTTTGAACTAGGTTTCTCTTGATGTTGTTCCTGGTTTTGGGTCCTAAGAAGTCATCTAATCACAACTGTGATCTCTTTCATGTCACTTACTGTTATTTAGTCTATTCAACTGTTGGATCCAGGGAACTGTTTGTAATTCAGAAGTGAGAATTTTTTTAGCGTTTGGTACCAGAGACATCTGATACGCTTACATTTGACCTGTTACTTTGATCATCGTGGCAACTGTTCTTGGAAAAGAAATGCTTGAGAAATTGTCCGTTTCAGGCTTTCAAGGGGGGATGTTGTGATGTGAAGACAATTTACAGCGGCTTTAGATCTGTAATCTTTCTCCTGTTTCTCTTGCCTGGACAATGCTCATAACTCGTTAATCTTAATGGCAACCAATTGCAGCTGAGGAAGTTGATCTATCCTTGGATGTACAGCATTGGCAGAAGCTGACAGACTCGGAAAAGCACTTTATAAGCCATGTACTTGCATTTTTTGCTGCATCCGATGGTATTGTCCTTGAAAATTTGGCTGCAAGATTTCTAAAAGATGTGCAAATCCCCGAGGCTCGAGCGTTCTATGGTTTTCAAATCGCCATGGAGAATATACATTCAGGTACAACTTTATACAACTTCTTGCGTGCTGTTTCTAAGCATGCACCACAAACTGTTTGATTGTGAGGACTCTGGTCATTCTACCCCAGAAATGTACAGCTTGCTCCTTGAGACCTTTATCAAGGATTCTAGAGAGAAGGATCGAATGTTTAATGCAATTGATAACATCGAATGTGTCAGAAGGAAGGCTAAGTGGGCATTCAATTGGATTCAGAGGTATTCATATGTTTCTGTTACTTGCAATTGGGTAGATCTCTCATACCTGAGGGTTTGAACTTACACTTTCATTTTGCTTTCTTCTCTTCAGTTCTACATCTTTTGCAGAGAGATTAATTGCTTTCGCATGTGTGGAAGGAATCTTTTTCTCGGGAAGGTATTCATCTTCAGTATTATTCCTTTGCCCCAAACTTGGATTGTGTCTGCAGTCAGCGACGGTTGATAATAATTGGATGGTACATGTGTGTTAATAAAAGATATTTCATTGTTTCCGTTTGTGATCTTTCAGCTTCTGTGCCATTTTCTGGCTCAAAAAGAGGGGACTCATGCCAGGCCTAACATTTTCGAACGAGCTTATTTCTCGAGATGAGGGCCTCCATTGTGACTTTGCTTGCCTTCTCTACAGGTATTTTTCATTTTCTTCTTTTAGTAAATTGCTATAATATGTTTTTCCTTCATTTTGTGCAACAAAACCATTTGATTGTTCTTTGCTTTGAAGTTTGCTCCAGAAGCATCTAGACTGGCGAAGGGTTCATCAAATTATCCATGAAGCTGTCGAAATTGAGATCCAGTTTGTGTGCGAGGCTCTCCCCTGTGCATTGATCGGCATGAACTCAGCTCTCATGAGTCAGTACATAGAGTTTGTTGCTGATCGCCTCTTGGTAAATAAATACTTCTAGCTGTTTGGAAAAACTAAAGAAGCCTTGTTCTTGAGTCACTTAGCAAATTTGTTCAATGTGGGCAATTACTTATCATTCGGTTTCGATTCTGATTATTATCTAAAAATTTTCCCAGGTGTCCTTAGGATATGAGCGCAAGTACAATGTCGAGAATCCCTTCGACTGGATGGAGTTCATATCATTGCAGTAAGTACCCTCATGTGGCCCTAGAAAACTCTGAAATATATTGGCTTTATACCTCCTGGCTTTACTTTACGAGGTTTTACTCGCATTTCACACATTTGTCGTCTGATTGAGTGTCAGAACCAGCCTGAGCTCATTAGTATATGAATACTTGCTTCTTCCCCGCTTTTACGCAGAGGGAAAGCGAATTTCTTTGAGAGGAGGGTCGGAGATTACCAGAAGGCTTCTGTGATGTCCTCTCTGCAAGATGGTGGCAGGAACTTTGTCTTCAAGATTGACGAAGACTTCTAAGCTGCGGCAAGGAACTGTTGGGCTACTGATTGAGCCTTCTATTGTTTTAGTTACCGTTTCCACGGTCAGGAATTGTTTCTGGAGCACCGGAGTCATATAGCAAAACACTTTTGAGTACTAGGGTCAATCTTTTGTGCGAAGGGATGCAAATCTAAAGGATTAGAGTGCAATTGAATTCCACCTCGGTCCTATTCCTTCATACAACAGCGACTTTTAAGAGTGTTTACATCTAAACTCAGCCTCGTTGATTCATTAAGGTCCGTCCAACGGATTTTGTCGTGTGACGCAGGCACTTTGGTGAGCAGTTGCTGTCAGATTCTGGGCAACTTGCATTATAAGTTGTCTCTGTCGATGACTTGTTAATGTGTTTCAACCGCAAAGTTTTTGGAGGGTCTGTCTGAGGGTCTGGTGTCTAATCTCTCTCTCCTTCTCGTCACTCAGTCCATTTTCTTCGACCTCTCAGCCTCACAGTAGGGAAAAAATGTAGAAAGATGGAAGAAAATGGAGTTCCAGCTGCAAACGGTAAATAAGTGAAGGGTACAAGATGAGAGCGAGCAGGTAATATTCCAAGAACGTAGGATACTGAGAAGTGATGGAAGAATCTATCAATAACCGAATCACTCTGAGCTCGGTATCCTTACTACGAATGCCTGGAAACGAGTATGAAGTAATCCAGCGGTGTGATCGAAAGCAGTGAAGCGTTTTGCGAAGCTCGTTCCAGAGGTATGAACAGCCATAATTTTACCACAAAAATTAGAAGAAAACAACACAAAGAACAAAAACCAGACAAACACATCGCGAAGCATACAGATGTCCCTAAAACGGGAAACTGCGGAGGTCGAGACGAAGATGCCATTGCCTTGCCCTCGAAGTTAGTGCTTTTGCATATTTTGTGATAAATCCAGTCCAGTCGTCACGACAGTGTAATCCTCTGGCTCTACCGAGCTCATCGACAACTAATCAAGGTCCTGCACCTCCCAGCTCGAGCTGAGAGAGGGAAGGGAGAAGAGAGAGAGAAAGAGAGAGGTAAGGAGGTGAAGACATTTGGGTTAAACGAGAGAGGCGGAGGGCATGAGGGAGACAGGGACGAGAGCATTTGGGACGGAAGCTACTCCCGCAATTCAGGTGTCGGTCGAAGAATTGGAGCAATGTGTGCTCTTGGAGGGAAAGCATTCGAATGATGTAAACGGCTGAGAAGCCTGGTTCTGTGTCACCTCAGTCATCCGAGTAGACCTATGGACTCCATTTTTCCTCGGGATGGTTAGTTTTTACGCACGCCATATGATATCTATAACAGAAATTATATTCTAAGTAAGCAAGCGACTGATCCGTATGGTCCAGCACTCTTCTTCCTCTCTCTAAACAGACCCACTGTTACCCACGTTGGATTATCCTCCGTTGAATTCATTCTAACCAGGATATGATGGACTCCTGAATGTTGGGAAGCATATAGAACGAAAGAACTATTTTCCAGGGAAGAAAATTCCCAGTTTTGCCTTTCATTTTGATCAGGATCACATCAATATGTGGACTTGAAAGGCATCGGCTACAAAATCTCAGCACTTGAAATCCATCCGAGCGTGAATGGCAGAATGAATGGAGATGGGGAAAAATCATACATCAATTGTCTCTCTCACTCATGAGATTTATCATTCGGAGTATACATGTTATGTCCCTCCCACGAGAGTCCATAAACAACCATGCAAAAGTATGGGGGGGGAAGGAAGAGCATCCAAGACTAGTAGTGGAAGCTAACAGATTCCAATTGTGACTTTCATTCATGAGATTTCTTATTTGGAGTATATATGGTATATCCCTCCCACAAGAGTACATAAACAACCATGCAAATTAAGGGGAAGGAAGAGCATTGAAAACTATTGGAAGCTAGCAGACAACAATGCAGGGAGGCCTCTAGTTATAACAGTGGGAACCCCCTCAGGGAGGTGAAGCAGCCCTCTCGGATCAGCGGCCATTTCCCTTCCCATGGGAACCGGCACTTGCAAGAGCCCTGCAAACAATAAAGCAGGATTTAAGCAACTGACAACTGTTTGAGTGTATAATAGCATTTGAACAAGTGACCACACCAAACCAACGATGTTCACTCAAACCATTATAATGATGATACCAACCTAAGCCTGTTGGTGTTGAACCACTAAACGCAGAGGCAAATTCTTCCAACCCCACAGGATCACAAAAATGCTCAGATAATAATGAAACCCCAACTAAACATCCATAAGTGAGTCCACCATAACTGAGTCCCATATTGTTCGTACAAAGCCTTTTTTACCAGTGACAGTAGAAAAGAAATTAAAGTGCGGCGCAAGAGAGGAAATTAAAAATGCTCAGATTTGAGTTTTAAATTGCCTCTTATACCGAAGATGATGCACCGAAAATGATTTCAATGAAAGAATGAAAGTAAATAGCAGGTGATCTGGCTAAAGATTTGAAGGAAACAAGAAAAGCAACAGTTGCAAGAACTCAAGGCAATAGCAGCATCTAAGCCATTCCCTAGGACTTAAGGCAACAGCAGAATCTAAGCTATTCCTACAAGATATACCTTATCCACCACTACAAGTTACAAGGATCCAACCCCACTTAAGACCCACAAAAAGAAGAATCCTTGAGCATTCAATAAATAAATTTCAATGATCTTGCACCAAGAAGGTGCAATGTAGTATGTACAAAAAGGGGTCAAAACTCAAGATAACTAATAATCAGAAACCTCTATACACTTGACTATACCAAAAAAGTACATCCCATCTCTACCTCTCCATAAGAGTACATTCCACTTCCTCATTCGTTTATTCCCCCCAACCCACATAAGAAAAATTATTCTTCTTTCTGGACAGTCCAATTCTTTTTACATCCTCATGGCATTATACCTCTCCACAAGACCAACAGTGATAAATCATGACTTCTATTAACGCATCCTGGTGGCATCTATCTACAAGCAAACCACCTAAAGTTTCCATTTCACATTGGACCAACAAACGATCATCATCAGTTTACTAATTTCACTTTTTCATAATTTTGGTTGGAACCAGCTGAGCAGACAGTTTGCTTATCATGTCCACATCATGTCATCGAAAGTCGAAGCTTCCAAACTATTCTCATGTAGGGCACCTTCACTTTGAACTGGAAGAACGATCACCAGAAACTGGGCAAAACCAGTGATCTACCAAACTAGGTCTAAAAACAAGTTCAATGCCCCATCATCAACTACCATAAGTGGTAGCCAACATTCCAAAAGATAGAGCACCACCATACGCACAATGTCAGTCCACGGGCGCATTGTTTGCTCAGCATATTGGACAGGCTATATCAGACTAATGAGGAATCGTTTTATTTCTTCCCTTCCCCACAGGCAGAACCCGGAGCGCGTTACAAATAAACAGCAAAATTCATATCCGATTGGTCACATATACCGAATTGCACATATTGAATCCTTGCAGAAGAGAAATCCAATATAACAATCTAAGAACAGAACAATCAAGCCAATCACTTTCCAATTGCATTAAATCCAATTGAAAAGGAAACAGATCAATCATGAGATCAACGCTTGGGAAGAAGAATAAGAGAGATTCTAGCTCACTTCTTGTGCCGCCTGCTCTTCTTTGGGCCCCAGCCCTCAAGCTTTGCTACAGGGCAACCACACTTTGCCCGGAACAGCAAGACCGCACGGCCATTTGGAGGGGCCATCTTCCTGAGCTCAGCCCGAAGGCACTCGTAATCAGGATTGGTCTCAGTGCCGCCTTTCCAAGGGAGCTTGTCGATGTCCTTGGAGCCCGATTTGATGCAGTCCGCAGTCTGGAGCTGGAGATCGAACTCCATGGCTTTTTTGATGCCCTTGCAGCCGGCGCGATGGCAGCGCCGGGAGCGGGCGCCACAGAAACATTCAAACGAGAGGAGGGCGGCGGCGAAGAAGACGACGAAGCCAAAGGCGTAGGGGATAACGGGGAGATCGACGTGGAGGTGGATGGTTGGGTGGGAGAGGAGGATGGAGAGAGAGTTGAAGATGTAGGAGAAGTAGGAGCTGACGAGGAAAGCACCGGATAAGACGACGACGATGAGGATCAGCACTTCTAGGGTTGCTGACGGCGAGTGCCTGCAGAGGGAAGACGTGAAGGACGAGGAAGAAGATGAGTGATTAGGGTTGAAGTTTGGGGATTTGGAGGAATAGGTGGATGAGGAGGGCTTGGAGGAGCTGAGCGCAGGCATGGTCAGGAGGAGATGGTGCATGTTAAGCAGAGAAGGTCATCAATGGCGGAAGAACGGGAAAGAGTTCTCTCTCTTGTTTGCTTCTGACGTAAACGAAACAGAGAACTAACTGTAAATTTTCCCTTTTCTTTTTATCCTTCTCATTTTCCTTTTGCGTGCATGTAAGTGTTGGCGCGTATGTCTGTATGCACAGGGGAAGGTGGCAGCAGTGTAAATGTAGTTTGGTGACGCGCCATCTAGGGGTTGCGGCGGTCGGCTCCTTTTGGCAAATTTGTCTTGGCCCCCTAAAGATTCCACACCTTCCAATTTGATCCTCATGGTAACCGGAGTGACGGTTGTCGATCCACTTCGATACTGCTAGTGCAAAATGTTTTCAGGTAAGGAAATTCCAGTTCACGGGAGTCGGTGGATAATTTACCCTCTCGATATAAACCAATAATGAGGCTCGAATTTGCCCAGTTGGTCGGGGGCACGTGACCGCCGTTGAAATGTTCAAGAAGTACAAGGACTAAATTGAGGAAGATGAACCTGAGGGAGCAAATTATAAATGAGAGTCGAACGGGGGGCAAGGATGAAAGAAAATGATTGCCCAACTCTGCGCTCTTCCTTATACGAATATACAATTTCGAAATTCAAAGGAAAAATATGATTTCCCCCGAGGGGACTTTACTCAATTGGACCATTTATCTATAAGCACAAACAAATTATATTTTTTTAATTAAAATGTCTCTTTTCTTGGACAAATTGCATGCCGAAAAAAAGTTTTCGTTTCCACTATTTTTATTTCAGTATATATTATATAATATTTGAAAATTTTAATATAAATTAATTAAGTAATTGAAAAGCAATTTACTGATACTTCATAATATATTTATTTGACCACATTATTTTTATTTTTTAAGATTATTCACTTATTAATGGAAAAAATTTTGAATTTTCCGACAGATTATTTATCTGCAACATGTGGCAGTCGAAAAGTTTTCAGTGTGCTTTGAATTTTCCGTTTGCTTAGTGGAATATTCAATAAAAAAATTGAAAAAAGAATCAAATTTCCCACTCCTCTTTCACCGAAGTGGTTTTTAGCCAACTTTTCCCAATGAGGTCCATTCCTTTATGTCATTGCCGCACTTTGACTTTGTATTCTATAATTCCTTTTTTTCTTTCTCTTTACAAGGAAGAACCAGAACTGTTGTCTTCCTGTTGATGGTGACCAGTGAATAGAGATATTACAACCGCGTTTTAGACCAATTTAAAATATACATGGAACCGTTTGATTTAGTTACAATTCAACCCATCATACTTAATAACTAGGTTCAGTTACAGATTATGGTTAGGAAAAATATGAACAAGTTTGAAACCATTTCTAAGTGAACCGGTTTACGGTTCGAGCTTGTTGGAACCGTGAACCGTTATCCTGTCATCTCTTTTTCTAAAAAAATATTTTAAATGAACATTTTTATTTTTTTAATTTGAAAATTAAACTGACAAAATTTGACCATTGATTGTAAGATTTTTGGTGGTCCAAACCAGTTCATAAAGAAAACTTGTCGAGCAAGTTCCAGTTCAATGTGTCTATTTCTTAGACTCGATCTATAACCACTCATTAACCCAATAATAACGATTACGAGTCAACTTGAGAGATGGTCCAAGCTAATTCTAGATCAAACTTGTCCGTTTAACATCTCTACTTGTGAGATCCTAGGGAGTTCGGGATATAAGCACGGGCTAAGATTCCCTCATTGTTTCTAGTTAGATAAAAAAAATTAGGCCCATAAACTGATGAGGAATTTTATTCGGCCCATTTACCAAACTTGGGCCCGTAAACTGAACAGAAGGCCCATTAAGAGAGTAAGAGAGAGAGAGAGAGAACACAAATAGGGGCAAGGAATTATATCAGAGGAAAGATCCATATTCCTTGACTAATAGGAGAGGGAGACGGATAGAATCTGATTCGAGATCTTGGGTCCGAGCCGGGCCTTCTGTACTTCCTAGGCCCCTGTCGTCACGGGACATTTCATGCGAATCACTCCCATGTTTCATCCCTTCCTACCTACGGCTGAGTATGTTTACTTGCTTCAAGTTAACAAGCCACTTAACCAAGTTCAGTAATTAAAACGGAGGATTTGTGAATGAATGAATGAATGAACTACTTCCTGTTCCCAGACATTATGGATCCGGTTCCTTCGGAGCAAGAATATATATATATATATATATATATCTTGGGAGATAGATGATGTGCTCATCTGGCTTTTGCATTTCTCAATATAATGTTCATGAGATGGTCGACGATGGGATGGCCCATCCTTTTCCATTGATGGACAATGGACATGCTCCTGTCCTGTATAATTCTGCAGGAAGCAGTAGCACTTGAAGATATGAGAACTAGCGGTGCAACAGCTGCACCGGCTTCTGCATTTTTAACACTAATTAAAGATTGGGCCTCCGTCTCCAGGGCTTCACTCCTTCCTTGTGCTCTCATGCCACTTCTCTCTATAATCAGGGACGTTTCAGATCCTCCCGAATATTTCATACCTGTCGTGATGGAGATCCTCATGGGCAGATTGGTCGGCACGATAATTAACCACTGCACCATCCTAATTGCTCTGTTTGATGAGATCTTTTTTGGGTACTCCATACCCGCCCTTTGTCATTTCTAATCATTCATTTTTGTAGCTTTAGGCTTCGACCTCCACTCCACCGGGAAAAGAAGAAGAAAAGGAAGTTAGGCCCTCCTCTCAATCTCCATAAACAGAGTTATCCTATCACCTTGCAGACCATGTCTCTGCAAGGTATTTATTAGTCATGTCCCAGGTTTGTCAAGCCAAACGACGACAAAGACATGGTGTCCCAAAGACCTTATCTTAAAAGACATTACGAAAGAGAATCAAAGATAAGATTTGCACCCTCAAGCGGCCTACAGTTTGAATTCTCGAATGATTGAACACATAATTAGGACAAGACAAAATACGCGTATGGCAACTCGAAGTCAGTAGGCTGTCCAATTTCTGATACAGCTTCTCAAAGTAGCTGTGTTGTTTAAAGCTTTTCACGAGTACAAATACAGCTAGACTCTCAAAAGTGGCTGAGTTATGCAGGACACGTGCATCTGATCGCTGTGGGACTTGTCGGCAGTTTCTTCGGAGCTACACAACAGATCGTGCGGAGAAGATAGGGCGGAACAGCTCCATTAATATTTTCTACTTGGGGAAAGGCTTGTGAATGTGCTTCATTGTAGAGTTGGTCACATCATCCTGTTGGGTGCAAAAATGGAGATGGACAGTGGCAGGCCTCTCTCACACCGTATGCCCATCTTGGGTTTCTTTTGCCACTGAATGCTCCTTTTCATATCACAACATGATCTACAACTTTGTCTGAAGGAAAGAAACATAAAATCCCGTGAATCATTCCATGTCAGTCTCAGTTGTTAATTAATTAGATATGAGATCGTTCACCGTTTAATCTTGATGCGCATGCCCACGCATCCAAAATCGAACAGCTAATGCTGCCGACTCATGATGGATTTAGCTTAATCATCTGGTAGTTATTGATGGGGACTATGTACTGGTTAGAATGGAGCATAAAGCCTTGATTTGCCATGGAGATCTTATCTTTGGTCCCCTTTTCCTTCTTCCAGCGGCAAAATGGGACGTGATTAGGAGACTCGATTAGACACTGACTAGAAACTCTACTGGCATTATCCTCAAAAGCACGGTCTGTAACGTACGATCATTACGTTTCACAGCTGTGGGTGTTGGGCGGGTGCAGCATAAAGCCAAGAGCAGATATTGACGGCATCAACGTAACACCAATTCTAGTACGTTGGATCACCAGCAGGGGGCATGGAAATTTACCTTCTGCGTAGCCAAGAAGATTGTGAGATGGAAGAAAAGTGGAGGATAGAGACTTCCATATTGTGTAATTTCGTTGATTAAGCTGCACAGTTATGGTATTTGTGAACGCAAAGCAGAATGTTGATTTGAGATTCATTGTAAACTTATAAGGATTTGACTCATTTCCATCTAAAAATTTAAATTTATAAATAGTGATGCAAAATCTCCTTTATAAGATCATAAATTTCTCTTTATTTAATCGGTATGATATCGTATATCTCAATATCACTGAATTCGTTATTGGTGTGTAGAAAATCGAATCCATTTTTACCCTAAAACCAGTGACAGTAACCAATTTTCTTATAATTTTACAATTTTTTCTTTTAATTGTTTGATGTGGGATCATATTCTTTACATTGGTGCTTTGTCACGTGTCGTTAAATACTTACTCTTAACAATTTTCTATAAGTAGGGTATTCTTCTTCCAATTTCAAACGAGAGGGACAACTTATTACGAGCCAGACAATTTTCTTCAACACTCGAGCTTATATCAACTGACCACTAGTCGGACTTTCGAACCCTTATAGAATAATATACAAGTCCACTAACTTTGATACCATATTGAATTCGCTGTGAATTCATGAGAGATTTCGCTCATTTCCACCTAAAAGATCGAACTGATAAGTAGTAATTCAACTTTCTTATAAACTTAAAATTCTTTCACTCAATTATTCCATATAAAAAAAAACATCAATTTTCTTTGCGACAATAATCATTATGGTTGAGGGACATGCACGGAAATCAACATACCAAAGAACGATGTCAGAGGGGAGACTGCCTTTCTGGAAACTGGGGGTTGAAAAGGAAGTACTGTGGGGGCTAATGGACTGTTAGAGATAATGGGCTATCATGTTCCTTGCCATGGAAAAGAGGTGCATTGAGTGGAAGACAATTAAAAACTTGCACTTACATGCTTCTTTGTCGTTGGCACAAGCACTCCTGATGTACATTCATTCTCGCACCACTATAGACCCCCCCAGTGATGCAGCTTGGGCTCCCACCACCTTGGGGTGTTTTGGGAGAGTGAAAAGATTGCGAGCCCTTTGGAAGACTGAGACTCCCCGAACAGCACCTGGAAATTGATGACTCGTGCAGCTTCGTTCTTCTTACTTCCACCGTGAGACACTGTCACACAAGCGGGGGACGCATGGCCCTGAGATGCTCTTAGGGAGCAGCATGCTCGTACCCCGCAATTATCTATCAATCAACTGACCCCAAGAAAAGACGACATCAACGTCTCCCTTGAGGAATTTCACCGGTAAAAGAAGTCATTTTCCAGATCTTTCGGCGGGAAATCGGACTGACGTGTCAGCCTTGTCATCTTCCGAGCACCACGGACCCCGCACTGTCAGCCATCCAGGAGCCCACACGCGCAGCCCTCGGACTGTCTCATGTGATCTCTCTCTGGAAGGTCGTCTGATGTGATTGATGGTGGTCTCTTTTATTTAAACTCCAAATCCCATTCAAGGGAGGCCAGAACCAACCTCCTGACGGCGAGCAGCTTCAGTAGACGAAGGTTGAACAGACGGCTATGGAAGCAAGCCGAAGTCTCGGGCTCTCCTCGTGGCAGCAGCGGTTCTCAAGGCTAGCTCGGGAGAGGTGGACTCGGCTGTACATCATATGGAGGTGCACCTTGATTTTACTGCAGGGCAGAGATTAACCCGACCTGGACAATAATAATTTATTCGTGTTGGGAACTCTCTCTCTCTCTCTCTCTCTGTGATGGTTTATACTAAGGTTTTATGGAAGTTGTGTCCCCTTTTTCCCCTCTAATTTTTTGGTCTGAAGAGAGGTCTTTAGGAATTTCATAGCGGAGACAGTGAGGTTTCTACTGACAGAACATGTAAGTACTGTCATTGTACGTTATGTTCCATTGACTGAACGTTTAACCTCAAAAATGTCTTACGAAAGTTCCATTTCAAAATTTTCTCTACTCATCAGGTCCGAGCAAAATAGCTTCCTCTGCTTCAGGTTACAACGTTTCCCGCCGGCGTTAGAATTTCCAATTTTGATGAAACCCTGACAGGTAAAGAGATCAGGGTGTTCCCGGGAGGAGATCACTGCCATGATATGAAGCATTCCGACCTTCATGAACAGTAAATGTGCTCTTAAAGTGTACAGGTGATACGATATAAAAGCAAAGAGAGGAGTCCAACGAAATAATTTTGCTTTTGCTAAAGCGACATAATAGACCATCTGTAAAGTCGGAGAAATTTCATGGTGTACAAACGGAGCATCTGCTCAGTTTTGGTTCTAGAACCAGAGAATTCCCAGGTCCCAAAGTAACTGATCGTGTCATGATAACTACTATTCCAAGTCACCGCTGTGACATCCTCATTTGGTTCCCTTGTGATTGATTTTACAGAGCTTGAGTCATCCTCTGCGGGTTTTCGTGAGATTTGCCCGTGCTTGCCTTTTGTGCACTCTGAAAAAAATGAATCCAGGAAAATGATAGCTTATTTGCCATGGGACATTCCGTCCAAGACTGAAATGCCAACATTGAGACCCTCAAAAATGACCATATGACATGAAGTTGAACAAGCAACGCCCACTTACCAGTAGTCTGTGGGTGTTTAACCTCCGAAGTGAGGGGGCCCGTGCAACAGAAGATGCTGCTGCAGCTGCAGCTACCCGGATTCTGCCGAAAACAAGAGAGTTGATTGTAGTTTTCTGAGCGTCAGAAATTGAAACCGAAGAAGTACATAACTCGAATCCTAAGTAGCATGCAATTCTCATACCTCTTATGCACATCAACGTATTCATCTGTTTCATCAACAATCTCTTCCTGCCACAATCAAGAAACGGAATCTCATCTTACCAACATGGGAGTTAGATTGCACCATTGTTACAGCAAATTATTATCATAAAGGTCTCCAAAGTTCAGAAAACCATCTGCACTACATTTTTAGATTTAAATCCCAAACCACTTCTCTGCAATGCTTAAGTTTCCAAGAGTCCACTTTTAAATGTATGTTTTAGTTCCAGTTAGCGCCGAATCTATAACACCAGCAAAATGAATCCAGAATAAAAACTTGCAGTTAGTCACTGTCAGCATTACACAACAAATATTGTTGAATTTCTCTTTTGCCTTTGAAATGATTCTTAAATTTGTATTCTAGATGCCACCAAAACCAACACGTGGGATGCAAATCATAGAAATGCTCGTTTCATTGTGCAAATTGGTTACGTGTAAACTTCATAGTGCAAAGTGTTTCCTCGAGAACCCCCACCCCCCCCCCCCAAAAAAAAAAAAAGGAATTTGCAGTCCTTGTTAATAGCAATGTAGAGAGAGAGACACACACACACAGAGATCATACCTGGAGAAGTTCTTCAAACACATCTTCGAGAGTAATGATCCCAATAACCTCCCCATCTTCAATGTCTTCTGAAGAGTGGGCCTGAGGAATCCCGTTACTGGCTGCATCATTCACTTTTGCAGGCCTCGGAGCCTTCTCAATGTCAAGGATCACGCTATCTGATTTCCCATCTCGTTTATGGAGCAAAGGAGTTGTCAGCTGAGAATCTCCCGAAGCAGCTTTACTTTCCTCCACCTTGTCAGCTTCAATAGTTGGTGAAAGATTCTTTGCTTTATTGCTTTTGGATTTAACCACTGCAGCCATATGACTGCTGCCTTTCTGAAACTCGTTCAAGATATCGTACAGTGGCATATCTGAGGGAACCCTGCATGAAAATTTTCTGATATCCATCTGTATTTCATGCATCTTTTGAATAGTAAAACAAACAAACAAATAAATATAATAAGAACTGCACCGAGGAATTCTCCTAATGGAAACGGCACTGACAGGGGTCTCCGTTTCGGGTCGTACTGTGAGAAGATTTTTTACCTATTCAATAAAAGAGGTTAACTACATAAATAAGTTACTGCAAAAACAAAACATAGAATATGTAATACTTATTAGCTTCTCTATATTTTTTTGGTAAGTAATATTCATTTGCTTCTCAGCTTAGACCATTCTTTGGAGCCAGGCATTTTGTGTTGAAGTAGTGCATATTGGTCCATTCAAGAACCAGACCGTCAAACTGTCAGGCATGGTCTAAGTTTTTACAAGTACAATAAGAGTATCAGATGGGAAACCTACCAATAGAAGTCCAATGATGTTTTTAGGGTTCCCAGAATAGACAGGAACTCGACTATGACCGCGAGCAAGAATCTTCCCCATTGCTTCCCTGAAGATGCAAAGCAACTCAGTCACCTGATCTAGATCAAGGTTCTCAATATAACCCTGGACTAATTTCTATAACTGTATAAGCACCATCTAATTTCCCAAGAAATGAACATATATTAAATTCAGCAAGACTATTTATAATTGCAAGCTTGACATACCAGTCCAATTTTGAGTTGACATCTAAAGAGAAGGTAGATTCAATGGGCGTCATGGCCTCCTCTGCAGTCTATGAAATCCAAAAGGGGGAAATCTATAAGGTTGATGAGCCAATAACATCTCAAACAAATTTACCATTAAAGAAAGTACATAAACAAACCCAAAACGAAAAAAGGGAAAGAAAACTGCAGCTTTTTAATTACCTTTTCAGTTAAATCTAGTGCTCCACTGATAATTGTGGTTTCATCATGTGTAAGCTCACCTCCCTTGCCAGCCTTCAAGAAGAAGTTCCAGCAGAATACATTAATGAAAAGCATGGGAGGAACAGAAATCCTGACAAATAGGTAATTTTAGGTATTTGACCTTTCATTAGTTAGAGATGATGGCTTCTGTTACCTCCTGACTATGGATGGAAACGAGAGCTTTTATCTGAGCACGCCGAAACAGTGCCTCATTATGACCAAGCACCCAGTCTAAAACCTGAAGTGAAGTTATACATGAGCAACTTGATACTATTTGAATGAAACACAAGCCTTTTTTTTTTAGAAGTGAGAATTTCTTCTCATCTTATAGTATTAAGATACTTGTAAGCTAGAGGGTTTTTTCGCTGAAGAATCAAACTTCATCTTGCTTTCCTGCGCAAATTTGTGTGAACAAAATAATTCACACATTGCTTATAAGAATAGAGGCCTACTTCAAGCAGTCTCCTGATAGCAAGCTAGAAAACATTTTTTCTCCCTAAATATTAAGCTTTTCAGAAGCAGGAACATAATAAATTTAAAATTGTGCCTCTGATATGTTGAAGAATGATAAAAGTCCATCCCGTACAATTAATCAGATGGGAGGTAAATGAGAAAGTCGTGACCTAATAATAACACCACAAGGAAGTTATTTTTCTGAGAGATTTGATTGTTTCTGAGGATTTGATATGGAAAGTTTTATCTTAGTCTAACTTTATTCTTACCTTACCAACAGGATATGCGATCGGATAGCAAATAATCATCAATATCCTCACAAGCCACACAAAATTGGCCCCCACTGCGAGTCCATATCGAGAGCATGTTGCTTGTGGAATGACCTGCAGAGAAGAAGAGAATTAATTTGATGATAAAATAAAAGCAAATGATGTTGGGTCTGATTCTATAACAACACGAGAAAAAAAGGCCGTACCTCTCCGAATGCTAAAACAAAAGTGACAGACAGCACAATGGCAACGTACTGATTAAAAAGCTTGTCCAAGTATATCGGGAGGGCCTGCAATTGGACATAGCAGGAGTTATCAGTCAAGGGAGATTAGTATAAATGTTCAGAGAAATGGCTACCGTGGAAGAGATCCTCGAGGACAAGCACTTAGTCATTTTGAACAGTAGAGAACATGTGTCACTGAGTCAAAATTTATATGCCAATATTACATTTGCTATAGTATCTGGTCCGATCCTACAATCATCTAACCTTCTCTATTGCCAACAAAGGGGAAAACTCATGCACGATACCCTTTTCTAAAACAAGATAAACTAGTCAGGTATTAATTCAGCACACAACCAATTGCAGCTGCCACAGAACAAGGATTTTTAATGAGAGTACCTCCATGGCAGCAGCATTACACAGAAGCAATGTCACGAGAAGCTGATGTTGCTTTTGAATTACTGGAAGAATAGCAGCTGATATTCGAACAAAAACAAGAATGACAATCAAAATGACAACAGAATCTCAAAAGAACTTGCTTATTCCAAAATTTCAACCAATTCCAAGAATGCAGAACACAGAAGAACGCCAAATGGCCCCTACATGTACAATTTATCTGAGCAAAATTACTTTCCCATCCATGTGTGAAACATCTACAGCAACTATCCTCCAAGTCGCAACAGATTTATATCACATCTGCTACTACATGCATGTGGAATATGAGAATGGCATTCAACTCAGCTACTAGAATCCTTTCATTGCACAGCAGAAGATATGGCCGTTGTATAATGTAGGTATAAGTATTGCAACTAACTTCGAGCCAAAACCAATGCAATTTGCGGATATTTCATTTTTGCGGAAAATAAAATCCAAACATCCTATCTTTTCTTCTTCTTTTCTTTTCACCCAGAAAAGAGGAAGATCTTCATTATCATCATAATCCTGTTCAAAGTTCAACATTCAATTAACTTCGAGAAGTCAAAGTTGTGGAAAGAATTGGAATACCAGATGACACAAAAAGTTCAGTCATTAGCTCAACTAGAGTGAGATGCTCAAGTAAGAACCGAAGTCATCAAATCCAACAAATTCCGCGTGACTAGAATTCGGAATTAATTTCCATGTATGTAACAGGGAATTTCCGGGGAGCTCACCAGCCTGTTTCTTCTCGGTGGGGGAGCCGCTGCGCTGGAGGATCTCCACGTCGACGAGGCCGAGGGACATTAGACCAAGGGTGAGGCCCGACATTATTCCAGCGAAGAGGACCAGCACGCAGGAGACACCCGCGTACACATACCACCACATCGATCCGAAGGATATGTCCCCGCTCCGCAAAGCACCAGCGAAGTGATGGGGGTGCTGCGGCGGCGGCCCACCGAAGTCCCGCGTCAGCATTCGGGCCACGGCCACCGCGTTGACCAGGTTCATAATCGGCGGAGTCGGGGCAGAGTAATCGATCGAGCGATCTTCTTCCGAGCAGAAAAGACTCGAGCTGGGGGACGAGGCGTCAAGGGTGACGGAGTTCAGTGAAGGCCACTAATGGCGGTCTACCCTGTGGACTGTACGGTGCGGTGCACATAGATTGGATTGGTGCAGCCCTGCTGTGCGAGTAGAAAGGAATGGCGGGCGCGGTACACGTGGCGGCATCCATCCTCAAGTAAAGGGACCAAAAAACAAAACAAAAGAGCACAAAAATTAAGTTAGTCCTCAAACTTTACTGCATGTGCAATTTTGTCCTCCGATATGCAAAAAGTCATTGATTTCGTCCCCTATCTGGATCTTCTCAATAAACTTAACTATCATAATTAGCCGACGGCAACCATCATGCATTAGGGATCAGCTGTCCCTCAGTATAATATAATATAATATACGCACGTGTCAGGGACCATGAGGTTCGGCACAATTGGGCCCAATGGACTGGCCTATTTATCCATCGGCACATTTTTAATGGGCCCCATGGGCTCAGTGAGAGGCCTATAGAGGCCCATTTTACTATCACTACTGATCCTGAGCCCTTTAACTTTAAGTTCCGTACTTCGCCGATCTCAGTGAGACCATCCAAGTTTGGGCCACTTCATGAGGCAATATCGATGGATGCAATCCACGATGGAGAGGCCATTCCGTCGTTTAAAACTCACCGCTTCGACCAAATGGTGAGTTGCTAATTCTAATAATATGATATTAGACATTATTAACAACAGAATTTGTCGGATATTATGAATATTCTAACAATTTTTTCTCTTCGGGGATATATGAATTTAATTATATGTGGACCTATCATTCGAGCCGTCCCGACAAATACAAGCCATGACGACAAGACGCTGATATACTAGCAGGTTGTACCATCATGGCCCACCATATCAGGAGGCAGGACAATCCTAACCCATACACGAATATTTCATACTTTAAGTGATTCATATTCGGTACAAATTATACACATAATTATTTTTTAAAAATAAATTTAAATAACTTATATTTTAAAATAAATTTGTTATAATATAATTGATATATATATAATTAATCATTTTTAAAATTTTTCTTGTAATTTTTTATTATAAAAAATTATTTTCATGTAGTGCTATTACAACTTGATCTCTCAAGCGACCGGAAAATATTAGCTTAAGCACTGCTTTTTCATGCCGTGCCCAGGTTGTGCTTACGAGACATGTCAAATTTTACCATATCTAATTATATGCAGCATCATATCGAAAGCTAATAAGCTATTATATGCAAAGGAAATATATATATATATATATATATGGAACCTCACCGCCCCATTCAAAAATTCTATTCTCCTTCCTTTAGGAAAAAAAACTTTTCACCTTTTTATTTTTCAACATTCCCACGTTTAATTTGATTATCTTTTTATTTTTTTTGGGGAGTGCGTGGACCTCTAGGACCATTTCCTTTTTCATGGGTTTCAAAGAGAAGCAATTTCAACAAATTAATCGAAGTAGATTCCATTTTTTTAAAAAAATGATATATAATAATGGGACAAAGTAATATATATTTTTTATTTATTATAAAAAGAATTAACGATTAAAAGGATACAAGAAATCCGATGGGTAAGGATCAAGTGAAGATATGTTGACTAAGGGTGATAAAAACTTATATTAGGTCCAGTTCCCTTATTATATTATTTCTTAACTTACCGGCAAACATTCGTATATCTATATACACTTATACTCCAATATGTGCTTGGAGAATATTATTCCCTTATCTTTATAATATAAAATAATATAATATTTTGAGAGTTTCTCGAAGATGGGATATTAAATATAGTTGTGAGACATTCGTCACGGAATCTAAAACCTGTACCAAAATGCAAATTCTTAATTCTAAATTTGGAAGGTCACGTGTTTTTAACTTTTCATATAATTACGATTCCAGCCATCAAATTGGTTGGAATGGTTTTAATTTAGAGCATCTTAGTTTTTTAAAGTAAATTCCTGAGTTTGGGTTTTTTTTCCCTTCAATGAGAGTTTTAATCATTAGTGAACTAATCTGATTCGAATCTAAATTTTCAGAAACCGTACTGTTCGAACCGAAAAGATATGAAGATAAAATTTCTTAGATGACCATTTCGAGTAACGTCATTTCATGAGCCAACAAGAAGTAATGGGCTGTGAAGTAGACAACAGGTGGGTGTCGAACCCATTTCACTTGCGTCGGGCATAGCTAACAATCAAAAAATGTCTCTTTACAGCTCGTGAATGCTAAAGATCTTAATTCTTAGAGAGTGTGTGTGTGTGCCACATCTGTTAACTCATCGCTGGGTTCAGCTCGAGCATCTACGAATGTCAACTAGTTACGTACCATCTCGATCAGCTGAGTTGCCGTGCTCCAAGGCGCTGAAAACAATGAAAGAATACATCAAGTGAACAAAAAAGGAACGAGATACTAATCCAATTGAAAACCCCTCCACTGTCTTCTTTTATTCCACTCTGCTTCATCAAGACTTCCTTTTCCCACCTGTCCGGCATCCCATGGAGCCTGCAACAGACTGTTTGTCGAAGAAATCACATCATCGTATGGAGGAGATAAGGGAGCCACGTGAAGCAAATTTGAAGTCACCCAAATTACAAGAGAAAAAGAAAAAATTGGATACTTTTAGTAAGAACAAAAGACCATTGCAATCAAGCACACGCGGGTGACCTGGTCCAAATGTTGGGGCAGGACAAAAACTGAGACTGGACAAATTTTGATTTAGATAAGGCACAGAATTGTGTTCAACGCCAGAGACTATCAAGAGCACTACACGACAGCAATAATTGAAAATTGTCCGTCGGCAAAGATCTCCAGAAGAAGAAGAAGAAGAAGAAGAAGAAGAAGAAGAAGAAGAAGAAGATTACACTGAGGACAGCACAACACTGAACTGGACAGTTCATTGAACCACAAGGCATTGACTGAAGCCAGTGTTTATCTCATTCAAAGATAATAACGATGACCATCAACTTTGATGTTTTCGAGTAAATGTTACCATCCATATCGTAGAACTAAATTTCACATAAAAATTCTCAGGATTGATTTCGAAAATAATGAGAAGGGTGTTTTACTTTTTTGAAAATTTTAAATATCTAAATTTTATTCTATAAATAACATATAATTCCACCCATTGCATCGCGTTGTATGACGGCGGTGACGACCATAATCACCGTAACATCGTCCCATGTCCTTCCGATGCGTTTGTCGTACACTAGCTAGGTGACCAAATGACACAACTCTCCATATGAATGGATTCTTCTCTTAATGCAAGTGGAGTATATATTCCGAGCTTCCGACTTGGGTTCAATTTCTGGGCACATGTTCCACGAATTTGATCGATTGGGTGATCGACAAGTACTGAGAGAGTGACAGGTAATGCAAGGTCTGATCGTTGTGCTGTCTCTCCTGCTGGAGTGAGTGAATCGGGGGGGGGGGGTGCTGGCTGATGAAGAAGATGATCCGATTCGACGGAGACGCGAGCACCATACACACAAGGTAAATAAAAATGACAAGCCGAGGTCATCGAGTTTTCTTCTCTGGGCTGCCGGCTGTAGCTCTCTCGCTCTCTCTTTATTTTTCACACACCTTATTGGGATCAACAACAGTAGTAAGTCACAATGATTAACTTAACTTGAATGAATAGGGCACACGTACTTTTATAAGGAAATCATGAGATCATGGTTACATTCCTCTTACATGTGGTGAAGTCATGTCATGTCATATGCCAGTACATGAATCTTGTTCAGGTGAACGGATTTCCCGGAGATCTTATGATCCTGCAATAATAGTAGTGGTGGCAGTTCAGTGACCATAATATTTTGCGTATAGGTTTCATTTCTTTGCATTTTATAGCAATATCTGTCGGACGTATTACATATCTGTGTATATATTAGTCGGGCAACGATTTTTGCTGAGGACAATGAGCCACGGATTGCTTTAGAACGCGCAATTCCCTAATGGCATAAAGTGCGAACACCTCGGTGGTGCCACATGCGCTTCTCGATCCTAAAGACGAGCGGTGCTCCGATGGGTATACAAATATTAACCGTCACATATTCTGCACGATCTCAAGATTCCTCACCACAGTTCTCCAAGAACAAATGTCACGCGACAGTCCAATCCAAAGGAGCATCTCGGGACGGTTCATTCGGTTCTCCTAGCTCGGAGGACCCACCGGCTAAGTGTCTAATTTCCAGATGCCAATAACTAACATGCGAACGCTTTTAATTATGCGCTGATGATTGAATGAATGGGTCATGCACTCGAAGTACCAATAGAGATATGCCCGGCGTGAATACAGCACAACTTTCATGGCGACGCGCTGTGACCTGCAGCACACGGAGTCGTGATCGATCGTGAAAACAGATGGCAGATGATGAGCAATCGGCAGTCGATGGAATTAAGCTCTTAAAAATGATTATCATCCCATGCCTCTTATTTTTAGATGCAAAGCTATAACATTAAGCTTCCTTTTAGTAAAGGTGATCGTGACTGATCATTGAACATTTTTTTTTCAATGTCTTCTTTCTTTCTTTTTAATTTTGGCTACGGGAAGCTTAAAAACAAAGGATGTTTTCCCTTGCCCCTTGCTGTGTGAGTCCGACTGGCCCCTTTTCAGATTTGGGGCTATAAGTGGGCATAAAGGCATCACGGGCATCATCACGTGTCAACAAGACAAGCAATTTCTCTAAGGACCACAGATTGGATTTAATAAAAATAAATTCTCTTTCTCCCTTTAATTTCCAATGCAATTCCATCGAACTCTCTGACTACGCCCATGTGTCGAGTTAGGAGCGCGACGATCAATTATGCCAGAAACTGGCCAATTTTCAGTTCGGAATAGTACGTTACCTATCCAATGATACGAATATCACTATCTATCAAATTTAAACTTGTGAAATGAACCTCAAATGGACATTTTAAAAAAAAAAATCTAGTACAAATCTAATCAAATAGATCCGCAAGAGCAATCAATACAATCCATCCATAGTTTGCGGGGAGTTGGAGATGAGAGTGGCATGTATAGTTCAGTGGTTGTATGCTTCACAGAACATCACGCTTGTACGTGCCCCTAATCCGTGTGGATCATCATTGATGTTTGATCCATCACACGTAATTAAGTAGTAATTTGATAATCACAACTTAAACAAGAGATGATGGGTCAGAGCTTTTTCCCCACCCCCGATACGTAGTATTCTGAGCTTAGATTTTGTAGATGAAAAAATACGTTATTTGAATAGTTTCATCTCTGGATGAGTCGATCTCTCTCGAATTTAAAACATGTGCTAGATTTCTAGAGGGGAAATGATTGAAATGAAATACATGATAGTTGAAGGCATACACCAGAAGGAGTTCATTTATCTATTCAATCATTTACACATGCATTTTCATAGAGCCATCATCTTCCCGAGGAAAAACACAACTCGATGTCAAAAGGACAAGCACGCCGAGGGAAAGTGAAACCCACAGAGAAAGGAAGCTCGACGGCCGAAACGGAAGTGCCACTCTCATTTAAACATACACATCGTCGTGCTTGAACTCCGCACTTTCCATTGGGATGATACTCGCATTGAGAATCGCACAGACCCAACCCAGGCTTACACGCATGCTGCTGCGGGCATCGATCGAAACTTCCAGTGTCCTACACGGCAACCGCTTCTTCGGCGGTGCAATCCGATAAGATTCTGACACAATATATTAACTCAAGAACAAAAAAAAAAAAGAAGAGGGATTTATTCCTACTTGCGCATGCCCGTCGGAGGATAAAGAGGCATGGAGGAAGAAAAGATTCTCCGCCGCAGCCATGGCACGGATTACAAAAATGATCTCAGAACCGTACAGCCGGCAAAAGCTCACGAGCTACTTTTCCTTGACGGTGTGACCGCAATGTTCCAAGCCGCAAATGTCCTCCCTTTCCTTTGTCTTTTCTTTTTTTACATTTTCCCCCTCAAATTTACCATTCCTCGGTGGTCTAACTAAACCCTTCAAGTAACAGTTTTTCCGAGATAGAAAACTTATATTAGTTTTTAAAATCGAACCGGATTATAAATCAATAAAGTATAGGTTCATGGGTTCACGGGTTAGATGGAAGGTTTAATGAGTCAATCAATATATTTAATAGTATAATATTATAAATAGATTGATATAAGAACATAACTTGATATTAATTTATAATAAAAAAAACCCACTATGCCTATTATATTAATAAAGTTTAATATAAATTATAAATTTAAATTTAATAAAATAAAATAATCACATCATAATAAATTTTTATTTTTTTATTTAAATCGATCAATTTTTTCACCGGTTTAATTGGGTTAGCTGGTCTGACTAATTCAATCATAATTGACTGTATTTGCAATGTAATTAGATTAATTCTGAAAACTGGATCGGATGAATGGCCGATTACCGATCGAACTAATCGACTTGGTTCGATTTTAAAAACTGTGTATCATGACTAACCGTACCAATGTAAAGCTCCCAGACTTCAGTGAGTTGCCGCACTAGCAGTAGCCATTGGCACCCTCGCTGAAATTACTGAACCGATTGCAGCATTTGTCGCCATCGGGATGCCCACAGGTTGCTTGCCAGGCAGGAATTGGCCCACGATCATGGCGCTCGGCTCCACGACGAGCCTCTCCCAGGCCTCGTCCGACTCCGCTTCCCCTCGTTGCAGGAAAACCTCCGTGGCGTCAATCCGATGCATACTGCAGTTCCACAAGCTATTGAGCCGGTGAATCTTCTGGAGCTGCCGCCGAGCCAGCAGCTGTGTGTTCTCCTTGATCTTGGCAATGCCCTCTGCCAAAAGCCTCGCACGAGTCTGGTTGTCGGCAGTGGCCTCAGCACGGAAGTATTCGTCCATCTCGCGTACCCCAATCGCTCGCCTGATCCCTCTGTTGTTATCGGCCTGCGGATCGTACATGTTTCTGGCCTCATCCAACAACCCGTCCCTCAGCATCCGGTCGACCCGCTTGGAGACGAAAGACTCGAGCACGGGCAAGGCCACATCGACCCAGAGGAAGCAGCAGTGGTACTTCCGCTGGAATTCTTGATCGCCATTCACAAGGGCATCGACGAAGGAATTGGACCCGCCAGCTATGATCGGGATCCGTCCCTTGGAGTAGATTGACGGGAGCGCCATGGAAGTGTGGTAGCAGAAGTCTGTGGCCGTGAAGTCAGAGTTGGGGTCCACAAACGCCATGAGGTGGTGAGGGACGCCCTGGCGCTCTTCGGCGGTTACCTTGTTGGTGAGAATGTCGAGACCCCTGTAAACCTGCATTTTGTCTGAATTTATGACCTCGGCTGGGTACTGGGTGGCCAGGTCAATCGCGAGCCGAGATTTCCCGGTGCCGGTGGCTCCCATCACAAATACGACATTCCGTCGGTGGGACTGATCCCTGGCCTTGATCTTCCCCTGGAGGTTCATCAATAGAGGCCGTACCTGTTTGCGCGCAGCTGACACAGCGACATCCATCTTGTATCTGAGATTGAGAAGCTGCTGCGCAAGATACACCAAAACGTCTGGTTGCCTTTTAATTCTATCGATCACGGAGGGGGGAAAAGATGAAAAAACAAAATAGACAGGAAATTCATGGACGGCTACTTCTTACGGTTACCTTTATCATCAGAAGGAAAACGCGGCGGCCTGTTGAGGATCGCCTTGCGGGCTTTTTTCTGCTTCAAATGATTGCTAAGGTTTTTCGAGGAAGGAAAAAGAAGCAGAGAAACATAGATGGGGGAACGAACTATGGAGATGTAGAGAGAGATCTCTGTGGAGTTCGAGCCGCGCAATCAAGGGAAGGAGCAGAAACAATAATTGTTTCTTATTAATTAGTTTAATTATAGGAGGAGGGAGCGATGTAGATTCCTGATTAGCTAATTAGCCCGGAAGAATGAGAATAAACATTTTTTTAATTAAGTGGCGGTAGATTCCGACCATTATTTAGCGACTAGTTATGCAAATTCGATTGACTATCAAGGGAAGAATCTCGCTCTTTTCCATTCCACCCGTCTTCTTCTTCTTTTTTTCCTTTTTCTTTCTCATTTTTTCCCACTTTTTAATCTTTTAGGTTTATAAAAAAAAGAAAAAAATACATTAAAAATAATTATCTACTTTTTCATTTTCATGGTGCTTGTATCACTAGATGAAACTTGTGGGCTCATAAATGAATAGCTTAGTGAGGGCTCGAAGAGTTTGATGTCAAGAGTTCGTGTTTACACTACGAACTCTTGATCTCATATCGATGATAATATGACTATACGGACAGCCTCTTCCTAGATGTTCTCTCACTTTAATGAGTGTGACGAGGCAACCATAGGTGTGAAAACTCTCGACAAGACTTACCGAGGAAGAACTGAAAATTTTAAAATTCCGCGCACATCACGTAACTTTGAATCATTCTCGACATGTAGGTGGTGGGGTGAAAAACAAGAGCTCTTTCAAATCATATCAGCATCAATTCGAGATGTCAAGCCAACTTCTTTTATTACCGTGTGTGATTATTTTATTATTTGCAAATATGGATGTGACTAAGTGTGACTAACTTTTAAATTTATGATATAAATAAATTAAACAAATATATTTTATAATATATTAAGAGATAAAATTTCATTATGTACATATTTACTGCCAAAAGATAATCTTCTCCTCCTCCTCCGCTTCATTTTCCCTCTGGAATAGTGTGAGAAATGGATGACTTGATTGAGACGACAAGATCGAAAATCTACTTGAAACGGAAGGAATATTCCCTTGTTACGGTCTGTACGGACACCTTCCTGTACTTCATGGGCCCCCACCCTCTTTCCCAGGGGGCAGCTAGTTACAATATAATTGGCACGAAATATGTGCTCGGATATTTTTCTTGATAAAGTATTATTATAAAATTTATAATAAATAATAAATATATCCCTACGAAGAAGTAGCATATATATAAATATATAAAAATGAGTAATAAAACTAGAAAAAAAAATTATATAATAAAACTTCAGTTGGATGAATTGATCATAATTTTAAAAATCGGATTAGGCCGGTAAGTTTAACTGGTTCAACGGAAACCAGTCACTCATCCGATCCAATTCTTATAAAAAAAAATCCAATTGCACTTTTAATGAGGTCAACTTCGGTTGAAACAGCCAGTTCTCGGTCCGACTGATAAACCCAATTGAACCGTTGAGAAAACTAATCAACTTAAAATTTTTTAAAAAATAAAATAATATATTATAATGTACATATTTATTTTATTATATTTATATTTATATTTTATGTTAAACTTTTTATGTAATATAATTGTTATATTAATAATTTTTATTATAAATTATATTTAAATTATTATATTATGTAAATTTATTAGTAATATTATATTATTGATAAAATATGTGATTTGACCAATTGAGCGCCCGACTGACCCATGAATCAATGAACTCATCCCTACACCGGTTTCCGATTCGGTCCAGTTTTAAAAATTATGGAACTAATTGATTGATCAATGGAGAGGGAACGGGTAATCACAACATTATATCTCGTACAATCACTATTTTCTTTTTTTGCTGAATACACTGTCTGTCCGTACGAGGTAATCAATTTTAGCTCCGTGTTGATTTTTTTTTTTACATATATATAAATTTGTTAAAGGCTTAAGTTGAGTGGCATCTTCCTGGATGACTAGATCAAATTTTGGTTTGCTTCATCCTTTGATAGATAATTCCTGAGTAAGTACATTATCTTCATGCGAGATCTAAAAACATTTTCAACATTCTAATTTAGCATAGTACGATGTAAAATCAGATGAAAAATTCCCAACTCCATGTTGGTTTGATCGTTCGTAGATAGTGACAACGAGAATATTAGAAACCCACAGTTTAACTAATTAATTTTATTGTTAATAATGTCTTTGCTCACCGCAAAGCCTTTAATGAACTAAATATGCATAACTTTTGCAATAAAAAAAAGTATATGTATACAACCTTTTTGAGAAAATATTATTAAGAGAAGAATTATAGTAGAAATCATATATATTTACTATTATTTGTATTTAACTGTTATATATTTCAAAATGACTCTTTCAGTTATGTACGTTTGGCTCTATAACATACTAAAGTCCTAGTTTTAACGGTTTGCTGACGTGGTATTTAATAGCACCGTGTGACATGACATGCGGACAAGTTTTTGCCACATCATCATGCCACGTTAGTCAAATGTTGCCGTATTAGCAATCCATCGATACGTGATTATAACATATAAGCAAATAACTGTCACGTCAGTATACCGTTAGAATTAAAATTTAAATATATTACGAAACCAAATAGTCATTTTAAAATACATATAAATTAAATACAAAAAACAGAAAACATATAAAAACTTATACTATACTTATCCCTATTAATAAGTAATTGTTAATACAATTTATTGCTGAATAATAGGATTTATTTAAGATATTAGATATCAAAATTTTATACATTTGTTCACTATTTATTTTATAAGATAAATAAGTTCCCAAAATCATACTCCAAGTCACAAACCATATATTGGTTAATGGGCGGGTATTTCGACTAGTTGACTAAATGCCTTGTCGACAAGCGTTTCAACTTCACTTGGTGAGACTTATATATATATAAAGGCCATATTATTAATGAACACTCGAGGTAATTATGCCGGCAATATAATGATCACGGATATATATGTAGGTTGATTATTAATATTGTCTACTATGGTACGTACCAACTTGCTATATAAAATACTAGCACTAATCATTAGACTAATAGAGATTAGATTAGATTTTGTCAAACTCAATGCATCTACAAAAGCTTGAAATTAGATTTTTTTTAAAATAAAAAATATTATCCAGTGACTGCCATTTCTTGCTTTATGGGTTCGATCTTCAAATGGAATGACCACTAATAAGGCCTTTTGAGAGAGATGATAAAATAAATTAAAGGGATTCCAAATCCATTATGAATTCTACATTGTCTTCCATTCCTTCATTTATACATTCCCCCCCTTTTTTTTGTCTACACGAACCACCTAAATGTCAGATTACAATTCAACACACTGCCCTTGTTTTGAAACTTGAAAATCATTAATGCCGGGGCATCGATCATTCCATCGGATCCCACTCAGACTTTGAAATTTGACATGAATATGAGTGAGTGCATGTTTGGTATATATTCTCTATGTATAAACACGAACCTAATCTAGATATGCATATGTTTGTGTGTGGGGAGATGATCATGAGAGATGAGACATTGGAGTTGAATACTGTTGAAGGGCAACTTCTACGCATATCCACTCTCTCAAACCTCAGTTAATAATTTCATTGCGCTAGGGCGTGATTTTGGAACAGATCCCACACTAAGCCATTGTCGGGTGGGGGGGACGAGTGACCAGATGTTGTTGAAAAGATTATGTTAGGAACTGATTGGCCAACATGCTTATGTTTGTGCGGATCTCATTATAATTGGAATACTGATCTCGATCAGCATCCTCGCTCGAAACATCGGTGGTGTGTGCCCACTTATACACGAGCATCGAGTCGGTGCTAGACACGGGCATGTATAGGATCAGGTGGTAATCACGCGGTACTCAGCATCTTGTAGCTGGGGATGGTACAATACGTGCGACAGTTACAGTAAGTGTGTGATCTCGTGGCACGTCGACGGAGCAAAGCCGTCTCCCGCTGCTCCTAGAGAAAACATTTCTTCGAAGAACATCTAGAGATGGCCCCCCGGCCATTTCATTTGATAACTATAATTCATAGGTGGGAATATATGTCCATCAACTAATAATTATGATGATCCATGCATCAAGCCTCACTATCATCTCGATTTAACATCACTTTCCTAATTACAGTGGAAAGGAAAACCTAAAAGGAAAACCATCATGTATCAAGTCAATATGGGCCTGTAATTATATATATATATATATATATATGTTTTCCAAAGGAATCTAACTATGATTGACAAATCATCATATAAATGGCCTAGCAGTGTTGCATGATTATATAAGAGTCCCATGAGATTACAGGAGAACCGGGAATAAAGGGGTACTGGAACTCCCACGATGACGATCGAAACTACAGCCTATTCATTATTAGGACGAGAACAGCATCACCGCATCAAACCCTTATTTTTAAGACCATAATTCATTCGCATTCACATCTTTGCTTTTGGAAAGTTTGTTAAGAAAGATATCGTGCGAATGTTATTCGCTCACTTAGAATGTATAAAAATATATGATTAAATAACTAAAATAAAAAGTAAGGCATTATACGGTGACTAAGAAATTCAATACTCACTTTTCGACCCTATACAATTTGATACTTTAAATTTAAAATAAATAAGTAACACTCATTTAATATTGCCTACAAGGGGGACAGCCGGCTGGTGAGCTAACAACAGGCAGTAGGACATGTCAAGAGTCCAAAACTCTCGAGATCAATATCTGAAGATTAATTGCGAGTTCTAAATTACATTATACAATATCCGGTGAATTAGTTGGCGTTATGGAGCCGAACACCAATATAATATTTATATATATATTTATATACATATGTATATATTTGAATGCTTTAATTTTAAGTGAGGGGTCGTCCCTTCATCGGTGGGAAGAGGTCGCTAAAGGTGACATGACACGAGAAATCAGTGTTTTTAGGCAAGTATTGCCATAAAAAAGAAGTGCACCATTTTAAAATTACGAAAATATATTTTATAATAAAAGAAAATTATGGAAAAATTTTTAAAAAATAATTAATCGTATGTATATAATTATATTTTAATAGTTATTTAAATATTTTATTTAAATTATTATATATTTTATATTAATTTATTAATTATATAATAAAAAATATTTAAATTTATTTTTTAAAAAAATAATTTTTTTTATAATTTGTGCCATGCCTGACCAATTAGCCAGCATCGTCCAAAAATTCAGTGCTGGTCCGAATTGCTGACTCTAACCGTGGGCTCACCCCTTCTTCTTCTTCTTCTTCTTCTTTTAAGAAAAGTAACATTATTTTATATATGTCTATGTATATTGAAGAATCCAACCTCGATTGATGAATTCACTTCCGCCAAAGATATTCTTCACCGACTTTTTCTAATTTGTCTGATATCCTACCTATCTAGGACATCCATCTCCATGTAATATATATATATATATGTACACACACATACATACATATATATATTGTGTACATTGCACAAGATCACTCATTAATAAAATAGAGAGGAGCATCTTCTGCTGTCTTTAATGGGCATTAATTTGTGCTTCATGACTAAATTAATTAGGTCATAACCTACACGACTTAGTTCCATATAATTAGAGTTTCATTGATCTGTCGATCTTCGATGACGTGTTTCCTGGCTGGAAACTTTGCCTTTTTTGAGGTTTATAATTATCTCTGAAACTAGAGTAATTAAAGGGGATTGTTGTGTGGGGTGCGTTGAACTAACTCTCGCAACTTAAGATTGCGACTTCCGAGTTCTCTCGCGCATGGATATATATATATATATATATACTCGAGCATGATCATGATTAGTTTTCCACGAGTGGTGAGCGGCCTCCGGCCTGAACGATGGAAGTGCCCTAGATCGAGCATGGATTAATATCCGATGTACGGCCTGAGCTGAATTCGAACACCCCGTGGAGACCGAACTACATATGAAAGAAAAAGGAAAATGGTCACTATCTAGGTGGTAGCATAATAATAATAATACTCGGGCTCAGTGTCTTCTACAGCTTTTGGGCTTTGATGATACCTTGTGATATACGTACACGGACACTTGAACCCTGCATGGGCCGGAAAAGAACCCTTCTCAATTCGTGGCTCCTTATGGTCCAGTCCAATATGGTGGATCAAGCTTGCCCTTCCCAGCCCATGATCCCCATGAATAACGAAACAGAACCACGTGCTTCTATTCAGCGTGAAATATATCCAGTACTCTACTAAGCGAGCGATCTACCCAGTGACCAGACCGGACATCGATGGGCCTGTCCTTGGGCTTTGGAGCATGAGATTGGTCGAGTTCATCCCAACTCCACACACGATCCAAATTCAAACTTATAATTTTGCAGTCGTTAGACTGGCGTCGATTTTACTCTGAGGAAATCCCATCATGCAATTGCAGGTAGATTATAGATTAAGCAACTTAACCTTTCATATGGGCTGACCCCACCTTCGTTTTCTGGGCCCTAGAGCAGCTCGCCCACCCGCTGAACAGCTCAGCCACTCAGAGGCCTCTGACGCGCCCATGTCGCGATTGCGGTTCACATCCCTGACACCCGCAGCTCGACCTTCCTTCTTCCCCTCCTCACTTAACACAATCAATCAACAATCAGATCTCCGTGGACTATTGAAAGAGAGAGGGAGACGGAGACACGCACAGATAAGAGTGTCAGAGCTCCGATCAGTCTTTTTAAAAACTGATCTCACTTGATTCCGCTCTCCGACGGCGATGTCGTTTCCTCTCCGCCCCTGATGTTATGTTATGAATCCCTCCCTTTCCTCGGTGCCCTCACTCTCATCATCCGCAACCACGGCGACGTCATCTTCGGCCAACCCTCCGACGGCAACGACGAGTACTTCATGGTTCTCCGCCATTGTCCGTGGTCGCTCCGACAGGTCTGGTAGCGTCAAGATGTCCGGCGGTTCCGGCGCCACCGAGTCGTCCGGCCCGATTAAGGGCAAGAACCAATTTCGCGGCCTGCTCTTCAAGTACGGGCCCAAGCCAGTCCAGGTCGGCCCTTCTGAAAGCTTCTTCCCTTTTGCTGTTGTTTTTGTTTAACCAAGCCTGTGAATGGAATCATAATGAAGCGTACATGTTTCACAGTTCGAGAAATTTGACGCTCGACTCGAGCTCGTGAATGGGTCAAAAATCTCCCTCTCTTGATACCTCCCATTTGATGCTGTGCTGAGAATCTCATTACTCTGTTCGATTTGTTGAGTTGTTGTTGGTGATGTGACTATTGGCATTCGTCAGTGGAAACCCTATTCTAGTCTGAAGTTGAAGGCACAAAAGTTTCAATTTTTAATACCATTTTTTCCCATCAAATCATGCATAGGCTTCAGTTAAAGATTTCCGGCGTTCTTTATTTGCAGGTAGCATTCAAAACCGGTGACTACAAGCAGCAAGTCATCTTTATTGGTGGGCTCACCGATGGTTTTCTGGCAACCGAGTATGGACAAATGTGCTTGCTTTACGAGTAAATCAATATCTTGGCACGGGGAAGAAACAAATGAAATGTGAATGTTTGACAGAGAAAGAATTCTTTCAAAAGGTGTCTTGTACTCACTAAATCATGTGTTATTTTCTTATCTGCAGATACCTGGAACCTCTCGCGACCGCTTTGGATGAAGAAAAGTGGTCGCTCGTGCAAGTGTTACTCTCATCTTCATATACTGGTTATGGGACCTCCAGCTTGCAGCAAGTGAGTTCCATGGGATTTGAAGCAAGCATCCTAATGGTTTAAACATTTTAATAGAACAAAAAATGTAACGTAGAGAATTCCAGTGATTCTTAATTTAGTCAAAGCTCTAAACCTTTTTCATTGAGTTTTAGTTTTATGTTTCTCAGTAATAATATCACCTACCTTCTGAAGGATGCTGCAGAACTTGATCAGCTAATTAGCTATTTAATCAACAAAGAAGATTCTGAAGGTGTGGTACTACTTGGGCATAGCACTGGTTGTCAGGTCAAGGCTGTTGCCTTAAAGATAACTTAAAACTTAATTATGGGCATCCTTTAAGGAAATAATCTCATGTGCTTGTTTGGTTTTATTAAATTCTAGGATATTGTCCACTACATGCATACAAACGCTGCATGTTCACGAGCAGTCCGTGCTGCGATATTGCAGGTAACCTGCTGGCCTCTCTGAAGTTTTGATGCTTTGAATTCTATGCTTTTTATTGCCCATGTATGTGCTCACCTCTTAGGTGCATTAAATATGCCAGGCTCCTGTGAGTGATAGAGAATACAGAGCTACGCTTCCTGAAACTGCTACTCTGATAGACTTGGCCTCCACCATGATCAAGGAAGGGCGGGGATCAGAGATGATGCCAAGGGAAGCAGATCCATCTGCACCAATTACTGCAAACAGGTGTATTTCTAGCACATGATTTTGGTCTGTGCATTCACTATTGATTTAGAGTTTTCAGAAGCATTTCTTTGTTATGTCAGATATCACTGGCATTGTTGTGTACAAACCAAGCAAATCATCTTTGCATCCATTAACTATCATGGTTTCTTCAATAATTTGTAATGTGTTGTAGACTCCACTAATCTAGAACAGCCACTTATTCTGGTGTGCTTTCGCTTAAATCCTGGAGTTTCAGATTTTGTTTGTCATAGTTGTGGCTCCAGTATCATTGCAGGCCTTATTCAATATTAAGAATTACTCTATTAAGTAGGGTTGGCAATAGCAATCATATGCCTTGCCTGAAATATCAGCAATTCCTGGTAAATACTAATATTGATCAAGAATGAATTGTGCAAGTCAACTCAGCTGATATAGGAAGCCAATGAGCAAATGTTTTGTCCAAGGTGGATTTAGGGTCAGTAAAGTCTCCATTCAACAAGAAGTAACTGTCTTAATTGTAACAAATGGAAATTTCATTTCATGTGCTTCCTTTGTACTTAGTAATCAAGTGATTGCAGGTATTATTCCCTTTGTGCCTACATGGGTGATGATGATCTGTTCAGTTCTGATCTTAGTGATGACCAGCTTAGAATGAGACTTGGCCACATGTCTAACACACCTTGCCAGGTACTTCTTGGTTTTTCCATCCCACAAGATTATTAACAGCACATGGACTTCTGTTATAGATTTCAAAGTCAGAGGATCTCATGTTCTCTGTAGGTTATTTTCTCCATGGCTGATGAATATGTGCCTGGGTACGTTGATAAGAAAGCTTTAGTTGAGAGGTAAGTTGAGACGGATAGTCGCAGAAACTTACATGCAACTGCCATTATATAAATCGTGAAGAAGGGGATTCTCAGTTGAACAAGATAAACTGGAACATGCTTTTCTGATACAATGCAGGTTGTGCCATGCGATGGGTGGGGCAGAGAAAGTTGAGATAGAGCACGGGAATCATTCCTTGTCCAACAGAGTCCATGAAGGTGTGCAGGCAATAGTTGATTTTGTCAAGAGAGAGGGGCCCAGCGGTTGGGATGATCCTTGGAACTAATTGATGATTTCCCAAATTGTTAAATCTCTAGCAAGAAATTTGTTTCAAATTTTGTGTTCTCCAGTCTACCCGTTATTTATTGGCATTTGTTTTTACAAATCACTCATCTTTGTACATTATGGTTTTGTTGCAAAAATTATAGATTGCTTGGTCTCTTAGTTATATGTTGAAATATTTTGACATTGCGTTCTGCTGTCACGTGGCAAGCTTGTTTACTATGTTTCTCCCATAGCATCTTAGGTATCTAAATCCGGGTTTGATGTGAATTTGGAGTTCACTGTGATGGCATATAATCATTGTCCAGTAGTAAGCAATGTGCTTGGGAATAGAGGGGTGATGGATCATCTATCGGTTTTTTCATGAATCACTGACAGCCCAATGGCTCTTTGGAGGAAAGAATAGGATCGTGCGTTCCATTCATAACGGGTTAACTGAATAAGGTTAAATTGTATTCTACAGGCTACAGCTCAACATGTAGCAGTTACAACAGTAGAATACAGCGCAAGATTCAGTTTGCTGTTGATTCTTAACGCAACATTGACACAAACTATTTAACATGTGATCCAACATAGGTCCTTGTGGACAGTCCCGAGACCATAACCGAGTATTTTTCCATTCAGTCCATGTGTCTTCATTCCAGTCCACTCCTTGACCCGAGCACAACTAACGGGGCTTGGTCTGATGCCACGTTAGTTAGGGAACATGGTGTTGCCACTGGAGCATACTCTGACTGACGAGATGCAAAGAGGGCTTAGGAAAGCATACTTGACAGGATGCAAAATGTGAACATACGTGAAAACGGGGTCGAAGACGCAATATGAAACGACGGACAGGTAATTTCCCCAATGAATGGTGAATATGAAATGATTCGAAAGCGGAAGGAGATTGAAAGGTCGGTGAGGTAGAGACAGAGAGAGAGAGGCAGAGTGCCGCAGGGAGGAGAACATGCTGACCCAGATAGAGGGTTCAGTGATCGAATGGGCTGAGCAGAGGAGGCCTCGCTTGTCGCTGAAACAATCGATTCCCGGTGGATGCATCACTGACGGCGACGATGAGGACGAGCTAGTCAGGCCTTGGCTTTATAGGATCCGGAATTGGATGGCCTTCCCCTGGGCATCTGCTCCGAGGATTGCCCTCCTCCTCGCTTACTTCACTCTCCCCGTCGAAGATGTCCCTTTTTTTTATGCCGTTTTCCGTTTATTTGTTGTTTCTCCTTAATTAATTCGGTCCGTGCGATTGCCCATTTTAGAAATAGGAAATATTTATTTTCGTTCGACTTATTGAATTTTTTTACTTCATCCAAGCTTGAGTTTTAATCATATAATTAGCTCTTGGGGATTTCTGGGCTTCTCGCATTTCCTTGTTCCATTCGATTTCTGATTGATAAATTGCTCACTTGCAGGTTTGGTTTTTCTTACTTTTATGGCAACTTCCTGCACATTGTCCTTGAGGAGTTTCTTGTTCTGTACCGTTCGTCTAGATAAGTTGGCATCTTTTACAATAAGCTGAATTTTAACTGAAGATTGTTGGCAATTGGTTGCCTTCAAGTGTGTGTTTGATGTGTTTACAAGGATGAATCTCAAGTTGAATTGTTCAGTTTTTGCGGTTAAAGCACATACTTTTGTAGTCCAACAATTCATTTTCCTTGTTGTGCAATCCTGATAAGCCTTAATTTTGATTTTTGCCAGTTGACTTGATTAAAATTTGGCATTTTGTAGGTTACTTGTGTCTCTGGATTAGTAGTGTAGCTTTAGTGTTCACACTGCACCTGTTCTTTCTTGCTGGACACGTAGAGGTTACTCATCATCTACTTCACTTTCTATGAGGCTGCCCTATTTGCATTCGTCCTCCTCTGAAGAAGAACATCTTCTTCACTTTCGGGTGTTCACCATATTAACATGATTGTTGCTTCTTGTAGATTCTGAAGGACTTTCTATTATGTGTCGAGAATGACCTAGGTCCCTGGGGTCCGCTTGTATTGTAAGTGTTTTACGATCTCTCTCATTTCGTGTCCTGTTGGCTGATACTAACAGGACAGGTTACTTGCCTACACTTGTCCTCTGAATGTATGATTATTATATTTAAGAATCTTCAGTCAATGTCTCACTCACCTATATACTTTTGTACCGATGATTCGTGTGCAGGGCTATTGCGTACATTCCTCTGACAATTTTGGCTGTTCCAGCATCAATACTTAGTGTAAGAATCACCGTTCTGTCCTAACGCTTTACAAACACTAGATCATCACCAGTCTGCTGTGTTTACTGTTCAATCAACCGTTCTTGTTCAGCTTCTAATCATTGGATACGAAAATTCTAAGAATCAGCGAGACGAAAACTTCAAAGGGTGCCATTGTGAACTATCAATTTCACAAGATTGAAGAATTTGTCGTTCACTTCCCTCTTTGTAGAAAGGAATTCAGCTTTGATCTGTTTTTTTTTTAGTTTTCTTTTGAGTCTTTTGCCATTTGTGGTACTGTCAATTGATGCGAAATTTTGCACTTTCTAATTTTTCTAGCTTGGAGGTGGCTATTTGTTTTTGTGCTTAACCATGAACATGTATATATGTATCCATAGGCCAGAGCGCTAAGCTATTTTTAAAATAGATATATGTATTTTGCTGCAACTGTTGTAAGGAAATATTTATCCTTTTTCTTTTCGGTTTTGTCTTTGGCAGGTTGCTCTGCAGCTTCGGCTTGTTCCTTTTCTTCCATTTAACAAGTCGAATTACCTGTTGTCTATGACTCCTGTTCCAGTTGGCCAATGCATGCTTGCTTCCTGGATAGGCATGATGGTATGTATATTCTTCATTGTCGACTCACCATGCCATTAACCTTTTACCTGTTTTGAGTAATATAGGAGTTTTAAATTGTAATATAATTGTCAAGGATGACAGAAACACGGGGTAATAGTAAATGGTATGGTCTGGATAGGCTGTTGGTGAATTCCCCGCATCATGGATTTTGCTTTTCCAGCTTGACTAGTTTTTGTTTCCTGCCAGTGCAAGGTACTCATAGAATATACGAGTATACATGATGGTAGAGTTGATGATACTGTTAAAAGGAATAGAAATAAGGTTTCCAGCACTAAGCAACGGCTCACTTTAGGAGGAAATACTGATATATCACTTTAAGGCAGGTCATTAGCCCGCCTAGAATCCCACAAGCTGTGAGCCATTGCCAATACCTAAGTAAGAGGACCTTATTGATGGATTCCTCTTCCACTTGTCATTGTTAGTAGTGAACATTTGACCAACCTTGGCAAGTCTGCGTTTGAGAAGGACAGCATTTTACTAATTTAGAAAAGGTGTCTTTAATATCCATATTATGAATACGAATTCTTGAATTTTTTTCTGACAGATTCCGCTTTCTTACTACTGTTGTTCAGCCTACAGCATTTGCTCTAGTGTATGTCGGGACAACACTGAAGGATATGCCTGACGTCACGTCACACATGGGTGGAGTGAATTCTCACTACTCGTCGAGTAAGAGGTTTTCATTTCCATTTTGCATAAAGATTCCCCTGCTTACCTTTTAGTCATTCTTGAGACTGGTCACATGTATGTTAGTTTGGTGATGATGCCCGTTTTACTTCCACTGCTAAAACTTCCCCTCCATTTTGCATCTTCAGGCATTTATCATATTGGGTTTTCTGGTATCTGGTAAGTGCCGAATCCTTACTACCTATTGGGTTCTAGATGCTAGGCTGTGGCGTTTTTCTGCCCACCATTCTTGGTTTCCTCGTCTAGCTGTAACCCAACTGAACTTCAACTCCCTTTGGTGCTGGCAATTCTTCTGTTTTCATTTTGTCATTCTTGAAAGTTATGAAGAAAATAGTTGACAGCAATTAGAGGACGTTTTTGGATCATAAGAAAAGCTTATCAAACAGACATCTTAGATCATAAAAATATGTTGCAAAGAGAAATCTATCACGATTTTTTTTCCTAGTGTTCTATATTTTTCAAGAAGGAGAAAACCGGAATCTTTCAAATTTGTCCAGAGTTTTCTGTAATCAATTAAAGGGGGAGTTACACAAGGTGTTCCCCCACGGTCTGCAGGCAGGTGTTTTAATATTCTGCACCACCAGAGTAGCCAAGGCAGCTCTGTTGAAGGCCTTAGCGGAAAATGAGGACATCGACAGCGTCCTTGCATCCTCCTCGCCGCAGCTGCCGATCATGTCTGGGCCTGCTGTGCTTGATCTCCATCAGCCTCTCATAGTAAAGATTGATGCCAGAGCCTCAAATCGAAGGTGAGAATTGATACTGAACCTTCACCAATGACCATCACAACGTAAATTCTTGTCTTTACTCTTGAAGTCTTCCTGATGATGGGAGCCCAGGAGACTCTCATAGTCATTCGGATCCGTGTACATAGCACTCTCTCTCTTGTTTGCATTTTTCTCTTAGAGCATGAAATGGTATATGTTGGACAATTCGGTTAAAACTATGAATATCGAAATAACAAATAATATTACGTTAGTGCTACTGTCCATTCAGATGAAGAACGCCATATTGGATGGCTCTCATAAACTAGGGCTCTCTCATCCACATAAGGTGCAGTTGAATGGTGAGTCTCCTAAATCCATTCCTTCTTGTTGGGTCGAATTTTGTCCTAACTAATGGTTTTGAGTAATCTGGTGGAAGCAATATAAAGAACCAGTCTCCAGGGGTGAGGGTAAGATAGTGTGTAGCTGCGTCCTACTGACACTGCCTCTCACGAACATAGAAATTTTCTTAGCAATGGGCCAAATTTAATGCAGTAATTTAATGTACAGCCTCTCTCTCTCTCTCTCTCTCTCCCTTTTTTTTGGCTCGGAAATATACAGCCAATTTAGTGGAGGCAGTCTGACACATTTCACTCACATCTGCTGATGAATATTAAACAAGGGAGATATCTTGTCAGAGGGTTGATGATCCTCGAAAAGGAAAGGTCTAAATTCGGCACTTAAATCTAATTTTTATATTTTTAATCAAAATCATGAATTTAGATATTTTATAATAGTGATAATTTTATGTCTGCATGGATCAGTTAATAATACTTTTGAAATAAGATAATAGAAGGAAATTGCGTCTCGTACATCCTCTGCCAACCCAATTCAATGGCCGGAAAATACATAATCTTTTGAGTTCTGACTCTCCCTCCCCGTCTCTCTGAGTCTGTCCACTCCTTTTCTGCTGCTTCTGCTCAGCTCTCTCTCACTCTCTTCCCCAAACCTTGAAATGGAGGTAGCAGAGACTGCGTGAAGCGTTAATGACCATCCCCCCCCTATTGTCTCTACTTTACTCGTTCATCGCTCTGCAGTCTGTAGCCTGTTGATTTCTTGTAATAGCCCAACAGCAGAAGAAAAGAAGAAAAACACAGAGCCACTCATCAGGGACTAGCGGGGACAGAGAAGGAAGAGAAACAGAGCCTGCTTCTTCTCTCCTCTTTCCTTTCCTTTGGCTTTCTTGTTCTCCCATGTAATAAACTGCTAATTATACTCCAGCTTCCTTATAGTTCTTTTGATTCCTTCTGTTTCTCCCCTCAGACCTAAAATCTTAGTATTTTACTTTCTTTGCTGGTAATTTGACTACTACCCAGTAAATAGCAATGAACAAAGAAGAGATTTTGAAGATCCAGGTTAATTTCCCTCGTCTTTTGCCCCTCACTTCACTGTTCCTTTATTGCACATTTCTAGCTCATTTTTCTTAGTGTTTCCTGTGCAGACTTGTGTTCTGAAAGTTAACATACACTGTGATGGGTGTAAGCAGAAGGTGAAGAAAATCTTGCAGAAAATCGATGGTAATTTCCTTTGTTTCAGCAACCAAGAAAAATAAACAAATAAAAATCGTGACTTTCTGAAAAAAGAAGCTTCTTTGGCTCACTTTCTTGTGGTCGGGTCTGATGGTTATAGGAGTGTTTACGACAAAGATTGACTCAGAGCAAGGGAAGGTGACCGTCTCGGGGATTGTGGACCCATCTCTGCTCATCAAGAAGCTTGCGAAAGCAGGGAAGCACGCAGAAATTTGGGGCTCCCAGCAAAAGCCAAATCTCAACAATCAGCTCAAGAATCTCCAAATCGACTCCAAGAACAACAGCAAGGGGCAAAAATGTCACAACAATACTGGTAATAAAAACCCTCCCCCCAAGGGAAGTGGGCAGCAACAGATTCCAATTACCCAGAATCAGCTCTCGCAGATGAAGGGGTTTCCGGATCTGAAGCTGCCACAGTTCAAGGACCTGAAGATGCTAGGGGGCTTCAAGGACCCGATCCAGAACCCAGACCAGCAGAAGGCTGTCAGGTTCAGTTTGCCTCCCGAGGAGGATGATCTGATGAGTGGCGATGAATTTGACGATGAGTTTGATGATGGTGATGATTATTATGATTTTGATAATGATGATGAATTCGAGGATGAGACGGGCGATTTCTACAATCATCATCCCAGTGGTGGAAATGGTGAAAAGATGATGATGAAGCCAGTGATGGGGAGTAACGGTGGCATGGGAGGTGGTGCCAATGGTCCCAACGTGATGCTCAATGCTTTGGTGAATGGTGGTGGTGGAGGAAATAATGGAAAGAAGGGCGGTGGAGGTGCAGCTCTGCCGGTTCATTTTGGTGGCGGTGACTCAAAGAATGGGAGTACCAACGGGGCGAATAAGGGAAATAACCAAAACCAAGGAGGTGGTGGAGGAGCCGGTAAAAACAGTGGCAAAAACGGTGGTGGAGGCGGTGGGATGGCTGCTCCGAATGCCAAGAATGTCCAGAATGGTGGCAGTGGCCAGAACCATGGCAAGAAAGGAGGTGGCGGAGGGCTTCACTGCATGGACAAAGGTTTTCAGGGGCATGGTGGTGATCTCGGAGGTGGTGGTGGGATCCCGATTGGTCACATGGGCGCCATGCCAGCCGTCCAGGGCCTTCCTGCCGGTGGCCAAGGATGCTTCCAAGGCAGCGGTGGCGGCTTGACTGGACCCAATGCTGCTATTCCTGGCGGCAACCAGTACCTGCAGCAGCAATACCTTGAGGCCATGATGAACCAGAGGGCTGCAGCGATTGGCAATGGTGGCGATTGGGGAGGTGGAGACCCAAGGTTTCAGCCAATGATGTACGCCCCGCCGGCCCCAGCAGTCAACTACATGCCCTCTTACCCGTATAGGTACCCGTATCCACCTCCTCATTCTGATCCTTACACCCCCGTCTTCAGTGATGAGAACACAACATCCAGTTGCAGTATCATGTGAAGAAGAGGAGGATAGGTATGTCCATCTTGAAATCACCAACCACATGAAATGGCTATCCGCTACTTAACTAGAGTAATTATTTTTAATTTCAGTCATCTCTTCTCTTTTTGGGGTGAATTTTTCTTCCATCCCCAAATTTAATTTAGGGAGATGGAAATATATGAGATCTGTAGCTCTTCTAGGAGAGCTAAATCTGAGATGTAAGTTGGGGCACAGTGCTCGTCTGTGATGTGTTGTTTATGTAATATTTATATGCTTTAAATGAAATAAAAAAAAACGCATATATATATATATAAATAAAACAACAGATAGGCAGCAAGAAATGCCCACCTCGTCCTTGTCCGTCCTTCTCATCTCATCTACTCGGTTTCTTCTGTTTTTCTCACTATGTTTCTTCGTAATTCCTATTGTCTTCTTAAGAGTTCTCTCTCGTAATACTTGGGGGAGATATGCATTATCCAAAACGCGTCATCCTCAAAACGTAAGGTTCCAGGTCCCTCCCTGTATGAGGAACCCTTCAGTAACTGCGCACGTTGCTGCTCTGCCCCTCTCATTATTCCGAGTCTCGATCGTGTAGGCCAGTTGGCCCTTGAACAGTAACAGCACTTGGTTGTCCTATGATTATATTGTGAGCCAGCTAACGTGGATCGTTAAAAACACTGCCTGCATGTAAAACAAGCAGACGTTATACACACTGTTGTGAACAGGATACCGATTCTGCCTATTTAAGGACGTTCACATGCAATGCCCAGGTCACGTGAGTGGGTGAGTGATTTGACTGAGTGGATTGGATGATTGTGCGCGTATGTGCGGCAGACTGTTATGTGAGCTGTGGGCTGTGGGTCCCCTTTTGAGGGAAGTGGGCTCCACATGCCTCGTGGCACTGTTACATTTGATTTTATTGGGAGGTGCGTGGTCCCCCCTATTCCAATATCAAATTATCCACCTCGCCGTATGGTCAACCATCGACCCAACTAAACTTTTTTTTTTCTCTTTAAATAATATTAGAATCCAAACCATTAAATATAAATAATTTATTTAATAAAATTTTTATCTCTTAAATAAATTATTTTAATAATTTTTTAATGTTAATCATTTTATACTTAAAAAAATTATAATTAAATAATTTATACTCTGCACAATATAAATGAAATTTCTTGTGGCAAATTTTATATGGAACAAAATAATATAAAAATTAGAAGAAAAAAGGGGTGTAAAATGAAATAATTGATGAATGCGATGGACCAAGGTGGCGCGGCTTACCAATTACCGTTATCACGTGAATCATAACGTATGGATCAGATCCACGGCATGAACCAATCTTATCGGACGGGGGACGATGCACCCTGTGAGAGCTGAAATAGTACATTCGTGTGCCTCTCGAGGGGGACGACGAAAAACTCTTCTGATTAAGATTAAGATTAAGGTGGTTGACTAATACTGGAAGTCTCTGTCTCTGCCATCTTGTTGAGGGATAATCTCCGGGACTTGTTCTACCTACGGTTCGCTCTAGTCTCGCATGCATACAATTCTGTCTGGTTTGACTTTGAAGTTTGGATGGAGTTGAAATATTTGTTTTGTTGAGAAGTAGGCAAATTATTACAATATTTCACGTCCTGGTGCATGAGGCAGCTCGAGACCCGAAGTCTCCCCGCCTGTTTGGTTTCGGATACAGCATGCACATGCGCCCGCTGCCTGCAACCCCGCCACCCAAGGCCACGGTCGGAGTAGAACTGAACTCTAAACCCGATTTCTGGCTGATGGGACTTGGTGCTCGCCGACGATGTCGGCTTGGCATGGAAATTAAGAACCGTAACATCTCAAATTACCTCCACCGGTCTCCATGCCTCGCGTCCTGCGAAGATGAAACCTCACAGGCCTGCACTAAATGACCCAAAAACAAAGCTTTATCATCCCCCGAATTTTCTTGGCGTCGATCGAGTGCATGCATGTACAAAAGTCCCGTGCAATTTAGCAGTTGGCTGTCGCGATTTTTAGAAACTGTCGAGCTGCTGTCCTCTGACAGTGGAAATAGATAATGTAAATATTGCCATGATTTGTCGGCCTATGCACATTGTTTCATCTCGGTTCTTGCGTCCTCCTCTGTCTCTCATTCTTTAATTCACATATTGTAAGTGCCCAGTTAAAAAATAATATAAAATCCAGGACGCTTCCAGGATTCTGTGTCCTGAATCGTTTTGAATGTTTCTTCACCGTTGGATCAGAAAAAAAAAAACTGGCATGGTTTTATGTTGTACGGTAATTTGGTAGATAATAAATCCAAGTCAGGCTCGACGGCCGAGGTGGTCGAAGTGGGGCCTGCTCCTCCCCCCTGGCGAGACCAGCCCCCAGCCCAGCCCAGTCCATCTGACCGGGGGCCAGCGCGTTGTCCGAGAAAGAGCAGCCTTGACACGCGTGCCTTCGGGGTTCCCCCGAAATTACAGTCCTGCCACTGACGGAGACAGCAGACGGCGTTAACGTCCGTTTATAATGTGAATCAAAACGCCGGGCGCAATGATGGGGCGAATCCGGTAACGAGACTCGTGAAGTCTGATGGCGGTAATTCTCGTGTCGTCGGACGGCCAGGATTGTGCTCTCTGTCGACCGGCGAGAAGCGATCGATCTCTCTAATCAAATCAAATCAAATCAAATCCGCATCCTAATTACTCTACAGCCCTCCGCCTCTCCTCGCCCAAATTACCACTTTAGCACACTGTCAGGTCGGGAGTTCATGTACGCCACCAGGGTGAGTCTGATAACACACAACGACCAACAAGATCGATCACAAAGGCAACTCCAACTTATCTCAATTCTGTTGATATGATGAGGTGGGCTTATAAATATTTTATGATAATATTACTATAATTTATCTATCTTTATGATATTTTTTAGCTGTCAAAATAATATGGAATAGATTATGAGCATAGCTTTGCCCCACGAGATCCCAAGTACAGGGAAAACAAATTAAAGGAAATGGCATGTGGCTAAGGATGGTTCTTGATATTTTTTTCCCTTTTGCGGAGCTTGCACGACGACCCATCATTCATTGATGCATGATAATCACTCAATCACTGACAGGCAATAAAGAAAGTCATTCAAAAATTCACGAGAAGGGGCATAATATCCTCTGACAGGCAAGTCGACAAAGTTGTGGAACAGTTGGTCATTATTATAGCCATACCAAAACAAAGGGACAAGGAAATGATGTCAACGTGTTATGTTTCCAGAGGGAGTTCAAAACCTTCCCTCCGTGTCTTTCAATAATTTCATTCAATTATCAATGAGTTCTATGATTCCAAGGCTTTTCTCTATTTATGCTGGACGTGTTACTCCTAATGATGATTCGATAATTAGGGTTTTTTTTTTCTTGGGTGGGGGTGTGGTTGTAGAAAGAAGGCAGGAAGCAATAGTTTCTGAAAGGGTCCCTCTTTCTGATCCTGAATGGAAAAAGATGAAGAGGGGTAGATTGGGTTTGTGGGGGGTGAATTTTGACTTGGATCGAAAAGGTCAGAGAGGTACCCTGTCGCTCTGGACCCGACTTGACATTTAGTGCGTTGTCTTCTTCATTCCGTCCTCTGATTCAGAAACTCTCTGGATGGAGTGGGTATTCTGTCCCCGCTCTCTGCAGCAGTAGCTTTGCTTCAAGAACAGTTTTACAATTTTATTAAGAAAAAGCCAATTTAAAAATGGGAGAAAATGAAAATTCCGACTTCTCGTTTTGTAGTGCTTCAGGAATTTGTTCAAATTTTTTGTGTTAAATTGTTTCAGAGGGATCTCCTGCCGTTCTGTTTAGTGTATACACACCATTAAGTGAACAATGATAGGCACACCGGGACACCACAGGGACTATGATTGTGTCACCGGTTGGCAGTCGTCGATGGCAATAGACAGTTTCAGACCAAGCCTCTGAATATCTCTAGTTGGGTAGATGTTGAATATAGGACTGTAGGGGAGCTGCATTGACATTCTCGCTGGGTCAGTCGCAGGAGGAGGAAGAGAATCTGCGGAGAAATCAAGTGGCTGCCCCCATCAATCAATCAATCAATCAATAACTACGATGGTTGCCCCTTTCTTCTCCTGAAGAGAGAAGTCGGAAAGCTCTTTGGAAATTAAAGCAATGACTGGTATTTCACTCCGCATCGATGTTGGGAACGATTACTGCATAATTTCCCTTTTTCCCTACTCACGTTCCCTCGGGCTTCCAAAATGGTCTCGAGCAAGTCGATGTAGAAACATTGCAATAAAAACAAATCAAGAACTACACCGTCACATTTAGGAAAGAAAAAGCATAGATTTTTAGGGAATTTCGATGGTTGCAGTTAACCGGAGCCGCCTCTCGGTTTGATACCCACCAAAAACTACAGCATTCAAGACACAACGATGTTCGCCAATCGAGTGCTCGGAGAAAATGCAAGATCCTTCACCAGTTGAATGCTCAATGGCCCATTGCTGCTGCTTTAAACCGAGGGTGTATAAACAATTATGGGCCCATTTCACTGTTCATTAGAAAAGCCCATTGGGGCCCGGCCCACAATACCAAACGATGCCTCCCAATCGTCGTCGTGTAGCAAAAGAGAGGTATTGTACGTGTTTGCCCTTCTCTCTGTCGCTCTCTCTCTCTCTCCTCCCCCATCGAAGCGGACACTCCTTCCCCTTCTTCGTTTCCGTTTGTTTCCTGCGTATCTCTCGAAGCCCTAATTCCGCATCGAAGTATTCCTCATCTTAAGAATAAATTCCGGCTCTTACTGGAAAGCGCCGCCACAGTTCCCTCCCCGGAGCTCGGGCTTGTTCCGGGAGCGGGCAGGAAGAGCCGGGGCTAGGGTTTTATACTTTCGTTCCCCTGACTGAGATTAAGGAGAAGGGAGAAGGACTGCATGGTGCGTTTTGGGGCGTGAGAAAGCCGTTCTGGGGAGATGGAAGGGAAGCGAGTCTGCGTGCGGCCCTGCAGCGGGCGGCGAGTGGTGGCAGCGAGGAAGAAGCCCCGGTGGTGGTGCAGCGGACCGGATGGATTCATAAACAGCGTGAGGAAGCTCCAGAGGCGCGAGATCAGTTCCAAGCGTGACCGTGCCTTCTCCATGACTGACGCCCAAGAGCGATTCCGTAACATCCGGTTGCAGGTCAATTTTTGTGTTCAATCACTTCTTTTTATTCCTTCTATGCTTGAGGTTCCTGCTTCAGCCTAGCTATTCCCAAGCTCGGTTTTGTTCTCGATGTTTCACGCTAAATTATTGTAGTGGTGTTGAGTTCTTTTCGTGCTCCTATTAGTTCATAGGTTAATGTTTACTGATGGTTTAAACTTTCTCTTCTCACGACATATCATGGTATTTTCCGCGTAAATCCACCCGTGATCAGTCCAACTAGGTAAAATTAGACGTTACCTTTCAGTATGGCATGCCTGATGTCCCCATAAGAGTTGTTTGATATAGTTTTGAATGCTGACCAGGAAGTTGTATGCGTTTATTTCAACTCAAGCAATTTGATGCAAAGCTTCATATCTTGTAACTTGTTCTCGGTTTCTTGGTTGAGATCCTAGTTCCAGGCGTTTTCTTGGTTCAAATATTTTCTTATATTATAGAGAGAACAGGATTAATGTAAGTGAAGCTGATGACAGTGCATGATGAATGATAAAGTGGACTTTCAGTCTTAAACATCGCAGAGGGGGACTGTATGATTAAGGTCATTATCTTAATTGAATCTTCCGTATCAAATCACATCTAGATTGACATTTGTTCGGATGGTTTGTGGTAGCTGTCATCTCTAGTTTATATTGTTGAACGAATAACAGTTTCTAGTTGGATGAATAAATTGTCTTTTTTTTTTCCCTGGTTGAACTTGATTTGCAATTTGAAAGACTGATATTCTTGCACTCACGAAGACAAAATATTGGATGACAACACTGTTATGAATTGTGAAACGATTCAGGTGCTGGTGTTCTAAGAATTTGTGTTCCATCTCTGCTATGTTTGCTTCTTATCGTGCTAATTCTGTAGCTTGAGCAAATTATACTGGTTAGCATCTACACAGATACTGTATCAATGTTTTCATCCCATATATGATCATATGCTTAGTATCCTCAGATATTGGTTGTTGTTTCCCTTCTGATAGACTGCTAGAAACATTAAAAAAATGTTCTTGCCCTGCAAGATTAACAAATAGCTTCCTCAGTGGCATTTTTTTCCTATGAAAAGCTTCTTGATTGGGATGTTGTTTTGACCTGCAGGAGGAGTATGACACTCATGACCCAAAAGGTCATTGTTCCATGGTCCTGTCCTTTCTGAGAAAGAGGTCAAAGATTATTGAGATTGTAGCTGCACGAGACATTGTCTTTGCCCTTGCACAATCTGGTGTTTGTGCAGCATTTAGTCGAGGTTTATAACTGTTACCTTCTCCAGGCTTTATAGACCTACTTCTCCCTAAATTTAAGGGGTGACTATGTCTTTCTGTTGGATGCAGAGACTAATCAAAGGATTTGCTTTCTAAACATCAGCCCTGATGAAGTTATCAGAAGCTTATTTTATAATAAAAACAATGACTCGCTTATCACAGTCTCAGTCTATGCTTCAGACAACTTTAGCTGCTTGAAATGCAGGACGACAAGGATAGAGTAAGGGATTCTACTTTTGTTTCTATCCTTGATTGAGTTATTAAACCACATTAAAACCCCCTTTCAACCCATTAGCATCGGAAACATAAAAATCTAAAGGGCTAGAAGGTATATGGCTCACTTAATGAATGTTTCATAAAATGTCTTGCAGGTGTATCAGAGCTGGGAATATATTCCAGCTCTGTATTTTAATAGAAATGCATTGTCTTATATCTCTTGAAAATAACTGTAGAAAAGACATCAATATATGATTACTCTTTACTGCTCGTCTATGATGAAAATTGGATTTTATTATGTTGTTCTTGATGTCTTAAAATTTGTATATTTGTGAGGACAGTTCTGATGTGATTTAGATATGTTCTCCTAACAGACTTGATCACCTGAAAAAATGGAAACAACAGAGTTCTAGTTTTGAATGTTAGACCTTTTTTTTAATTGTTATTGTTTTTGGAGCAGTACAAAAGAAATCTTAGTTTCTTACCATTTGCTTATGCTCTGTACTGAAATTAGTATTGGTTCTATGGTCCAGATATATACGGAGGGGTAAACCAGATGCAGGTTTTGCTCTTTTTGAATCGGAATCACTGAAGTGGCCTGGTTTTGTGGAGTTTGATGATGTAAATGGGAAGGTGCTCACTTACTCTGCTCAGGACAGGTGATTTAAATTTTCATATATGTTCCCCCCACCCCCCAAATTGTGATGATCTGGCACCTAACCTCTGCAGCATTTTTTATATATGTATTTTCCTCCTTTTTTTAGCATATACAAGGTGTTCGACCTCAAAAATTACACAATGCTGTATTCAATCTCTGATAAAAATGTTGAAGAAATCAAGATAAGGTAACATCTATTTTCTTGCATATGATTAAGATTTTTCCCTTTCTTTTATTTGGACTATTGCTAATCCGGTATAGTGACTTGTTCCTCTTATCCTATTCTTAGCCCTGGGATAATGCTTTTGATATATGCAAAAGCTAGCGGCCACGTTCCTCTTAAGATTCTTTCTATAGAGGATGGTACTGTTCTCAAGTCATTCCATCATCTTCTTCATCGAAATAAGAAGGTGGATTTTATCGAACAGTTCAACGAGAAGCTTCTTGTCAAGCAAGAAAATGAGAATCTCCAAATTCTTGATGTAAGGACCTCTTTTCCATACTCGAGAGAGAGGAAAACTTTCTCTGTTTATTTTCATCTTTCCTCTAGTTTCTGACTTCGACAATTCCCAGGTTCGCAATTTTGAATTGACTGAAGTCAGCAGAACTGAGTTTATGACCCCATCAGCATTCATCTTCCTTTACGAGAACCAGCTATTCCTGACATTCAGGAACCGGACTGTGGCCGTGTGGAATTTTCGTGGAGAGCTTGTGACTTCTTTTGAAGATCACCTCTTGTGGCACCCTGATTGCAATACAAATAACATATATATCACAAGCGATCAAGACCTCATTATTTCTTATTGCAAGGCTGAGTCCGATGATCTCTTATCTGAAGGGAATGGTACTTATCTTCCATTTGTTGCTTTCTTGACAAACAAGAATGCTATCACCTAATCTGCCCACCTCCCTGTTCATGAGATGATGTGAACGCTCCTCTGATGTGGCTTTTCTTTTCCCCATTATTTCCTTGATGAAAAAGAATCGTATTTTTATTTCCTACCTTTCTCATAGTTGTCATGATTTTCTTCAGCAGGTTCCATCAATGTCAGCAATATACTAACTGGGAAGTGCCTTGCGAAGATAAAGGCGAGCAATTGCTTGCTTGCTGAAGATGAAACTGATGAATGTAACAAAAGCAGTAGCAGTTCGAGGAAGCGGGCTCATACCTCGGCATCCAGAATGAAGAGTGTAGTGGCAGAAGCCCTGGAAGATATCACCGCGCTCTTCTATGATGAAGAGCGGAATGAGATTTATACCGGTAACAGGCTCGGGTATGTACATGTGTGGTCCAACTAATCATTAGGGTTTGCTTCCTGTTTCTCAGTGATTCTGTAGATTCCTTTCATTTCTTTTTTACTGTTGCTGTTGATTGCAATGGCTAGTCCTAGATAAGTATCAGACAGTACTATTTGGTACTAAGTGAGTGCCAATTGAATCTGCCTATCAATGTGTGAAAAGTGGGTTTTTCCAAATCTGTACCATGAATTGAGTATTGTTCCAGCAGTTTAAATGGCCATCTTCTCTTCACTTGCTGCCAGTCCTTTCTTCTCTGCTATAGGGTTTGGCCTGGTTCGATTACTTTCAGTTTTTTAAAAAATCAGCTCCCATCCAATACTGAGTTTTGCCAGATTGTTTCAGATATCTGAGTCTGGTCCAATCCTGAATTGGGTATATCAGGTTAGATCATCTATCCTAAGGGTACTAGTTTCGAATAGTTTATATTTTGCAGTTGATGAAATGAGACATCTCAATAAGCTGCTCACAGAACAATCTGAAGATGAAATGAGAGATGGTCCCCGAGCGGTCAAATCTCTTTCTTACGCTTTTTGTAGCCTCAGGTAAGGCCCGAGAATGTTATGAATGCAAAGGCAAACCTTCATAATCACACGGAAGTTACCTTTTTGGGGGTCGAATGCTTGATAATATGGATTTTGGATTGAATTGCAAGGCTTGCAGATATCATTTGGATGATAGCTTCAAGTTTACACAAAGGAGTCCACTCACCCATCCCTTCTGTGTCCTGGTGTACTTTTAGAGTAGGTTTCGTATCCATATGATCTACATCTGTTTCGTATTCTCTAATCATATAGGAATTTTGGATTCTTATTAGCGGGTGGGGTATACCCTCTATGTGATCCCAATTTCAGCTGGAGACATTCTACGCATATTCTTGCTATCTTAGATTTTTTAAGAGTGGACCGGAACTGGAATGAAGTTCGGAGTATAATAATCTCCACACAGATGTATAAGTGATTTATTGACCTTAGCAGATGCGGTAGTCTATTGCTTTGAAAATTTTATTATAATTATAAATTTATTTTTATTAGTCTAACCGCATTCCAACTAGATGTCACTGGAAGGGAGACAAGGACTGATGTGGCTGGAGCGGGGAGAGGTCATGACTTGCGCCTTGTTGATTGTTATGGGCCCCACCACTTAAGGCGGTGGCGTCTGGGGGTGGAGTCGATGAGGGTGCATTTCCATTTTGTTCTTAGGAAAGCTGACACGTCACCCTTTCGGTCAGAGAAGACACCCACGCGCCACGTCTAAGCTTCACCTCGGGTGGGAGGCTCAGCCTTCCTGTTCCACGGTCCGTCTCCTAGTATAGGATAGGACCCCGACGCCAGGGTGAGAAGAAAAAAAGTCGATTTACTCTTAAACGTAATCGAATTATGATCTTTTTGTGCTCTTACAGATGCCTTGAGATCGAATTCATGGAGATTTAGCGCGTGCATGGTAGTCTTGTCAGTGGAAACCAAAGTCCTTGGCAAAGGCGTACGTGTACGGCAAAGAGGCATTGAATGGTACGCACGAATCGGGTTGGATTCCAAGCTATAATTTATATAGGTTTATAAATTGGTTAAATTATATTTAATAAATAATATTAATAATAAATTTATATAATATAATAATTTAAAATATAATTTATAATAAAAATATTTAATATAGTAATTATATCTGTACAAATTTTAACCTAAAAATATATATAATATAATATAATAAGTGTATTATAATCTATTTTTATTTTAATTTTTATTTTAATTAGTTAATTTTTTATCGATTCAATTAAATTCATCGATCCGACTAAAAATCGATCGATTCAATCAAAGTTGACATAATTTAAAGTACAACTAAATTTTTTTAAAAATTAAACTGAATGAGTAACTGATTTTTGATTGAATCGGTCAACCGTGTACTCCCTCTCCCTCCCTCTCTCTCTCTCTCTCTCTCTCTCTCTCTCTCTCTCTCTCTCTCGATTATTGATGCTGATGTGACAAAGATTTTTTAGAAACAATGGGGCCAAAATACAATATTACGCCCAAAAAAAGGAAACAAAAATAAGCCACATGAATTTAAAAGAGCGTGGGATTAAATGGGAAATCGAATGCCAGAAAATTTCATCCACACTTTTTATTTGAAATCGATAGTAAATTTAATGTATTAAATATTTTTTTTTAAAGGTAGAGCCAAAACTCATTTTGTCGATTAGAACTATGTTGTCGGTCTTTGCTTGCCCCGTGTCTCCAATCTCTTTACCTTACTGCTGCATATCTAAGCTGGGCCACGTGTTAGGGGGAATTAAAGAAACACAACACTCTTGAAAATAACAATAATATATATATATTTTTGCATGGGATTGATACTGTTTTGATACTTGTTGACTGATTTTTTTTTATCAGTAGTTGACTGAATTAGTTAAGAAGGAAGAAGAATTGGTAGGTGACAGACACATTGAGGAAATAAATTTTAATATATTAATTTTGGAGACATTAATGACTTATTTGTGAATTTAAATCCAAAATCTTATGTAAAAATAAGCATCGCACATTATTGTTGTTGCTGTTGTGATTGTTCGGTTTATCTCCTATAAAGTTGAAACATGTTCCATCCAATGCCAATGCTAAATTCCTCTAACAAATTCATAAATTTTCTGGGTAGTGCTTTTAGTTTCTATCCAATCGATGCCCCGTGTGAGCTTAACGGGCCTGGGCTTTGTAACATAAATTGCCATTTTTTGTTTTATTTTGAAAAAAAATACTGATTATTGTTGACGATGGGTGGCTGATAGAACAAGGTGCTATCCATATAGATATGTTAAATAGACTGTTGAGATCGGTTTAAAGGAGGTCTGAAATCGTTTTATTCGATTATAGTTTGACCTACTAAGTATAATGATTTGATCTAGTTATAAGTAATAGCTCAAGAATATATGAATCGACTGCCCAAAATTATTCATAAGCTAGACAATTTGACCCTAAATTATTTATATTTTTAAATAATTTTTAAATAATTTTTAGATTAAATCTAATTATTAATTTCTAAAAATTTTTAGAAACTGATTGATTAGAATATTCTAATTTTCATTCAATATACTTATTTAGAAAATGAAATTGCCCCCTTTTTTATTTTGGATTAAAAAATATAATAAGTAAAAAGAAACAAATCTGACAAGTTGTGGACTGCAGCGGCTGTGCTGCCACCCTATCAGAACCGCCTCAGCGGGCGCGTTAGACTCACATGCCTCGTCACACGTTGCCTTCTCGGTCACACCCTGCTGGTGCGCAACGGAATCGTCGCGTCATTGTCCCACTTGATAATTTGTTTTCGCTGTATCGGTCCTCAGCTTCGCTCTTCTCTCTCCCCCCGGTAGCTTCTCTCTCAAGGGGCTAGTCCGTTCACTTTCTTGTCTTGTTAAGAGTACCATTCACAGATTTGCTCTCGGCCATTTTTAAATCTTCAGGTACAGAGTTCTCTCAGCTGCCCACATCCTTTTATTTTGGCTGTTTAATTGGATCTCAGCATAGTCTTTCTCAAATTGTCGTTCTTCATTTTGGGTATTTGACTGAGATTTTCGGGAGTCCGCATCTTTGGGGTTCTTTTGCGAGTGATATCCGGGCTAAATCTAAATTGCACGGACAGCAGAGACTCACATTATCTTCCTTAGCCAGAAAATTTATCCCCCAGAGCTCGAAGGTCCCCTTTTTCTGCAGTTTAATTTCTCTGTCAGCTCTCCGTGGGAGTAGTGTCGGTGGGAGGCACTGTTTTTGTTTCGCTCGTAGATCTGACCGTGATGCAGCTTGATGAGCGGAAGAGATCTTGAGAAATCGGTGAAGTTGCGATTTCCATGTACTTTTATAATCTTCTGCTTAGTTTGTGCTGCTGAAGTAGGTTAGTTGAGCTGAATTTACGTTGCTATCAATGAGTGAGCTTTGTTTTGACTGGTGGAAAGGACTGGTAACAACTGAGAGATCAGCTCCGTAGATTATTTCTTGCCTAGAGAACCAGATTTCCCCTGATGATAATTTCTGGGTGATTCTTCAGCTGGAGGAATCGGTAGAAGAAGAGCCGGTTTTGGCCACCCCCCTCCCTCCCAACCACTTTTTTCTTCTTTTTAGTTTTCCCAGTTGAATGGTGCTTGAAAAGTGTGAATCAACCCAGTCGAGTAACTTGTGTCTGGTTCGCCAACATTTTGATTTATCCCACCGATGTCTATTAGTTTGGTTGATCGCCTGTTTATTGTTACTGATTTGTTGGTTATTTGAATACTTGTTTGATCTATTAGCAATCTAGACCAAAACCATTTTTATTCTTCTAAACTGCCTTTCATTTCCTGTTTGTGGGGTACAAAAGTCAGATTTTTTTGTCATCCGATATTCTGGTGTTATCTGCATCATCTCTGTTATAAAAGGAAAAACCAGGCTTTTAGGACCTTGTCGGTGCTTTTCAGAAACTGAGGCATTCAAAACTTCGTATTGCAGCTTATGTTTGACATATTTGTTTTTTGTTCTTTGTTTTTAATTTTATGTTTAGACAATCTTAGCAGTTTTATTTTTCACATAACAGGTTTGATCCCTGTTTGGGTTCCTTCTCTCCGGTGTCCAAGATGGAAGCTGATATACATGTCGATTCACCTTTGCAGTATGCTTCAATCCAAATTTTATCGACGCAAAACCGGTTAGTTTTACTTCTATATATTGTCTTAAATAGGGAAGGACTTGATGAAATATTCTCTTGTTATTGTGATAGTTTCTTACGTCCATGTGCACAAGCTTTTTGTGTTATAAAGGAGGTGAATGGGCCTAGTGGGGGACAACTGAAGGGGAGGGTGAAACAAAGGGACTTTGAATCCCATTTCGAGGCTAATGTCACTGCAATTGAACCCACCCTTATCCCTCTGTGCACACAAATTTGGAGATTATCTCTTTTCTCCTTTTTTTCCCATTTGTTTCTTTTCCTTGTATGTCTAGTACTTGTATGTCCATTATAAGCGGCCTCCCTCAAAGTCCACGGGACATCTCAGGTACGAAGTGTTCATTTGCGGGGACAACAAGATAGAGAAGATGGAAACGGGAGTTCTAGATCATTTAATTTCATACTTGCCTTCTCTGAGAGATTTATATGCCGAAGGCTCCAGTTCGAACTTAAAGCTGCAACTTCCTGAGAACCTTTATGGTTCAAGATGGTTCACAAAGTCAACTCTTAACAGGTCAGTAACCTCTGAAATTTTCTGCCTATTTTCTTGATTATTGCCATTCAACTCACCAGATAAATGAAGATTTCAAATAATTCCTCAGATTCCTGAATGTTGTGAGCTCACCTGAACTTGTGAATAAGACCAAATCTGTTAGGGGTGAGATATCTCAGTTAGAGGAGGCCAGAAAGTTTCAAATTTCAGTTCCTGCAACAAAGGTAATTGTTTTCTTGTGTTGTCTTATCAGTATACTTTTTTCTTGAGTTTGTTAACTCAGTTTTATTTCTCTGTAGTTTTGTAACTTATACTGAGCAAATTGATGTTTTGTTGATTATAGTGTGAAGACGAGCTTGATCCTTCAGACACTTCAAGGTAATGGCATGCGTGTTGTTTCTTTCATCTCAGTCATTGGAATTCTTCTTTTTGTATCTCTCTCATGAAGAATATTTCTTATCCTCAGAAATGAACTGCTACGAGCTATGGATCTGAGGCTTGCAGCTTTGAGAGGGGAATTAGCTTCTGCTTTTCGTGAGGTTGCTTTTTCAATATGCTCTGCTGAAGAGATCACCAACTTAGCCATGTTTTCTCGACATTTTGGAGCTGCTGAGATCGAGTAAGTCTACCATAAAGATCCCCCTTTACAGTTTCTTTCTTGTGTATTTCAGAGGACTATTCCTGCTTTGAAAATCTTCTTTGAACTCTCCGTTCTTTGGCAGTATGAAAACTTTAAAATGTTCTAGGCTAATGAGGAAACTTGGTAATAATTTCTAGAAAACGGCATCATTTGAACTTCCATTCTTCACATGATGGCTCTCTGATGATGCTGCTGCCATTGAATGTCACAATAGCTGGCATGGGTGGGATTGCCTGCCAGGGAAAAACCAGCCCAGATCAGTCTTTTCACAAAAAGCAAGTGTGACCTGCAAATCTAGATTTTGGAATCAACTAGGCTAGCAGATATTCGAGACACAATGGCTGGCCTTCATGGTGGCTGAGGACTTGGAAGAGAACATTGGTGGACACATGCCTAAATATCTTACATACATTGAAAAGTTATTGATTCTTGCACAATTGCCTGATATACTCGGTTATGATTATTGACTTGGGTTACCTTCCATTCCAGGAATGCCCTGCGCGAGGTTCTGAAATTGAGTCCCAGAGACCTCAAAGTCAACTCCTTGCTCAACAATAGGTCCTCTGTAAAGGATGCAGAAAGCAAGGAACCTCTAATCCCTAGGCCGATAAGCTCAGAAATGCCGGTGCAGTATAGTGTTTCGCCTGCGAAAGTTGCACTGGTTGAGCGACAGAGCTCAACAACTGGAAGTGATGATTCTTCAGCTTCGGGTGGTGAGGATCAGACTTCTGCTGAGAGGAGTCGGGCCATCGCGAGATCTGGTTCTCGTAGAAGGTCTGCCTCTCCTATGAGGAGGATCCAGATAGGGAGGAATGGGGCCCGCAAGCCTGCAGCTCTAACCATCAAGAGCCTCAGTTATTTCCCAGGACGAGACCGAGGATTTTTTGTTCAGGGGGAAAGTTCTGCAAATGAGGAAGGACCTGAACAACAGAGCACAAAGAAACCTGAAGGAGACATAAAGAGGATGAGTGTCCAAGATAGGATCAAGATCTTTGAGAGTAAGCAGCAGGATCAAGCAGCAGAGATTGAGAAGAGACGCTCTCTGGTGACGATTGGGACAAATAAATCTGTGCTTAGAAGATGGAGTGCTGGAATGGGGGAATCTTCACCTCAACCTGAACCTGAAACGGATCATGAAGACTCTATGATTAAACCTGATGATGCTTCTGTTGCAATTTCAATCATGGAAGAGATTCCCAATGATTCTGCAGAAGTGAAAGATGAAGGTGATAGAAATGAAGATGATGGTCTAATATTGGAGCATGTGGAGAATGATTCAGGTATTAAGAATGAAGCTGAAGAAAGTGGTGAGAAGCTGACTGCATCAGCTGAATGGACTCGACAGAAGGAGGCAGAGTTGAATGAGATGTTTATGAGAATGATGGAGACCAAGCAAGGCTCACTCGAGCCCCAGACTGGAAGAGCAACTCAAGGTCTTTCTCTTGAGCAGAGGGGCGGGTTCTACAATCAGTACAAGCAAAAGAGGGACAAGAAGTTCCAAGGAGAGAATGCGGGGAAACGGGCAGAGAAGCAAGCTCAGTTTAAGGCAATGCAAGAGACTCTGAATGAAAGGAAAGCTGCAATGGCCTCTGTAAGTGTGAATAATATGGGCAAAAAGGCTTCTGCGAAGAAACCCCAGCAAAGGGTGATTAAATCGGTACCTGTTCCACCTGCAAGACCAAAAAGGGAAGTTTTGAGTGCTACAGTGACAAAGAAGATAACTTCATCTCGGACTTCTCCTCTACCCCCTGCTAGAAAGTCGTGGCCTTCAACGCCACCTGCTGCTTTAAGAGGAGCTGGGGTCTCACCGGCAAAGACCCCAAGTGGACTGTCTTCTGCTGGGAATACGCCTACACTGAGAAAGCCTCAGTCTGCTGGCCCACCCTCATGTACAGTTCCTCGTAAAAAACCAAGTAAAATGGAAAAGCCTCAGGTGCTGAGAAAGACTGTGAAAGAAGCTCCAACAATGAATAATGGTAAGAGCTCCAAGGGCATTGTGGAAAACAAGAAAGTTCTACCAGTCTCTAAATCTATAAAAACTGCCAAAACAAGACCAATGAGCGGTTCTTCGGACGGTTCAGGTGAGTTGCCAGCTAAACCTAGCTTCTACAATAAGGTTACGAAGAAGAGTAGTGTAGTGCCTCTAGAGTCAAAACCTCTTCGTAAGAGCTCCGGAGCTGGTGCTGGGTCTGTTGCTGCTTCCTCTGCCGTGAGCAAATCTAATAAACTGCCTGAGGAAGTTGACACCAGTGTAAATACAAGTGAAGTTCAAGAAACTGAGCAACTTGGTGCAGAGTCCCACAAGGTGAGTCAGCATGAATCTGGGGTAAATGTTGCTGAAGAAGTTGTTCCTTGTCCAAATATAACCATAGAAACAGAAACTCGAGAAAATGAGCATGAAGAAGTTCAGGATGTGAAGATTTCTGACCCTGCTGCTATGACTAAAGTTGAATTTGAGCTTAAAAGTAATGTAGTAGAGTCCACGGATATTCAGTGTGAAGAAGAAGAGCCCACCATCTCTCCTATGACCTGGGTTGAGATTGAAGAGGAACATCAACGGGAGGAGGCCAATCCACGAGAACACCATCCCACCTGTGAAACAGAGCCGCCCATTAATACTCTCTCTGTTGGGTCCTCAAGCCCACGTATTCGCCACTCTCTGTCTCAGATGCTGCAGGAGGAAAGCAGTGAAGCTGATATTACCGAGTGGGGAAATGCGGAGAACCCGCCTCCAGTGGTCTTCCATAAAGATGCTCCCAAGGGACTGAAGAGGCTACTTAAGTTTGCTCGGAAGAGTAAGGGAGATGGCAACTCATCGGGGTGGTCAAGCCCATCTGTGTATTCTGAGGGAGAGGATGAGTCTGAAGATCCAAGGGCTTCCAGCAAGAGGAGCGCCGATAATCTGCTGCTCAAGGTGGCTCTTCATTCTAAAAACTTTGGGCACCAGAAAACCTTCCAGGATGAAGGATGCGACAAACACTTGGATGTTTATGATCGGATATCAGGTGATTTGCTGTTCTTCTTGGCTTTTCCATTCTGTTTCATTTAGGCTATCTTATTACTTGCAAACTTCTGGAGCTTACCCAATCACGAAAAAAATTTTGTGGGTTGTTTTGCGATAAATGAGTCTGAGCAAAGGCACGTTTATTGTTTCCATCACGTTGCTCAGTGTACTCTTTCACTGCAAGAATTTTGAATATTTCGTGTTATTATTCTCATTAATCTTGCATGCAGGTCACTCTGGTTTTCACAAGTTCCAGGACAATGGTGGCTCATCTGCAGCTTCTACAGCCAAAGGTAGTAATTGCTTCTCTGAAGTTGCATGTTTTATGTTTTCTAAAAGCATGTTGGTCTCGAGTTAAGAAAGGGGGATAGGATTTTGGCCCTATATGATATAGTTGCATGTATTCTTCATAGTTATTTCATTCCTTAGTGTCAAACATGGCATGAATTTCATGGACTTCTATAGATTATGCTGATGTGCTGCATCTTCCTCATACTTTTGTGCTTCAGCAACAAGGTCTTTCTTCTCTCTCTCAGCCTTTAGAGGCAGCAAACCGAATGAGACTAAGTTCCATTAACCTTCAAAGTGACTCGAAGGACTGTTAAGACTCCATGTTCTCCGTCTTCCCCAAATGCATGTGGGAAAGCAGCTCTATGGTGTACATTTCATCCTCATTCGCTATATGTTGTTGATTTGTTGTAGCTTTGTCTTCCTCTAGATATCTGAGGTTTTTGGGGCCATTCCAGTGGATCCGGGCTTCTCATCTTAAAGCTGTCTGTGTTTGTACATTATGTTCCATGCTCGAATTGTTATGCGCTGCCTGCTAATCTTATATTCACAGGTTACTGTTTCACCGATTGATGTAGATAGCAGCTTAAACGTATTCCCCGTCACGGGTGTGATTAGAGATCTATATCACCTGCTTCTCTTAGGGCTTGCACCATGTCACAGTACCTAGTTTTGATGCGATCTCATGCACCGCACAAGCAGAAGCACGAAAAGAAGTACCGTTAGCAATTTTAGATTATGGTATAAAGTTAAATTATTTTTGTACGGATCAAGTGGGTGTTCAGTAAGTATTTTAAATTATTGAAAAATAGGTAAAAATATAATATTGTAATTTTTCCTTAGAGGGTAAAGGTAATTATAGTAATGCCCTCATATGGGCGTTCGTGGAATTTTTATTTTTGAATATTTTATGGAGTAGGCCACACCTGAGCATGGTAAGAATTCCATGGTTCTTGGTTGCAACCACCTGTGAAGTGGTCGGCCTGGGAGGATTTGTCCTATCTGAAAACATTAGCATTTTTTCTTTTTTGCACAACGTAGTATCAGTGGGTTAGTTAAAGTACATCTTAAGATTAGCCTGTAATCGGATTGGAATCGTCGGAGATGTTTCCGTCGACCCTTGCAGTCTAATATTTGATTATTATACCACAAATTTAAAAATTTAATGAAAAAATTATTAGTTTAATTTTAAATTGACCATATTAGTTTTATATTTATTTTTACATGAGGCATTAAAAAAATAGGATGTAAAGTTTTTTCTAACTACCAAACACTGTCACATGATAAAATTTGACAGTCCTGGTCGTCGTGTTTATTGCTTGGGTCAAATTTTGTCCAACCGAGACATCCCAAATGAGCCCTGTGACCAGATAAATTCTCGAACTATTGGTGCCACGTGATACGTCCGTCACTCAAACAGGAGACTTACTCATTCTTTAGGGGTGAATTGGGAAACACGACTGGTTGGGAGGCCAGCCGGCCCATAATTGCAGACCACTCGTGGGGAGAGCGTTGGAATGAGCTGGCCCGACCCAAATCAGAACATGTTGGGCCGAACCGGCTCGGCAATCAGGTCTGGATTGCAGAGAACTTAAGGGGAGCGCCACCCCACTGTTAGGCAACGTAGCAAATGTTTTTCTATAGGCATGCTTTTATTAGTGGTACGAGCAAGTTGAGTTAAATTTAACAAGAAGGTGACTTGGCCACTGGCAAGTGCCTCCGATTCCGATCCTGACAGTTTGACCGCGGCCCAGGCGATTCTGAAGCTGACTGGCTGGCCCGGGGGAATCGGCACCTTTCAGACGAGAAGCACCGGATCGAAAGCAATAGGAAACGTGAGACGCTGTAGCAAGCAAGCTGCCATCGCCGATAGCCACCACCTGGGTCCTGGGTCCTGGAAAGTAACGCGAACCGTTAGATTCCCCGCCACATCGGGAGGCGTGAGGCAACGTAGGAACCTGATGGTGATTAGACAGGCGCACGTGCTGCTTCCGCGCGATAACAGCCAAGAGGAATTGCCTTACGGGGATAGTTAGTAAACGTAATTAATTAGTAGGAAGAGAAGGGGGGGTAAATGTCGATTTTGCCCCCCCATGCATATCTTATATTTCCCTTTCCCATTGCATCTTGTTGACGGTCTCTAGTAAAAATACTATGCTTGTATATTTTGAATTTAAAACTATATATTATGTATAATATTTATTCGGCTCCTCCTATTTTTTTTATCAAGAATATACTGTAATTTATACTTATATTGTGTACAACGTGTTCTTGAGAAAACAGCTTCAAACTCTACATATGTGCTGTGGGATGTGAATTTGTATAATTTTATTTTAAAAAAGAAGCATTAAATTTCGTTAATATTATTTAAAATTTTTTATATTTTAGAGCTCCTTTTACTTTGCTCCTAATTACAAATATCGTATTATCTTAGATTTGTCAGGATGATACCATTTTTTTATCTAGTAAAGATATTAATATAAGGCTACGTTGTGTGTGTGTATATCCTAAGCAGTATCACTATTATTTGAAAAATATTGAAGTCTCCTTACCCTAATGAAATATAATTATTAGTAGTACTATATTATTACATGAGTCGAACATACATAGGGTTACACAAATATAATCGAAGAACCGGATCGAATTATAAATTAAATCTTAAAAATATGCTCGAAACGAACCACCTCTCATATAATATAGTTTTTAAAGGTGAAGCGGTGTGCTTAGTTATTAAGTTCAAATGATTTGGTTAACCGATTCGAACATTTGAATCATATTTTATAAAACAATTTAAAATATATTGAAAATAAAAATACACAACATTAGACAATATTTTAAAAAATTAAAAATAGTCGGACAAAGTTTTTTGACCATTATGTAATATATTTTCTATTACTTTATATTGAATTTCGTTCTAAATAGGTATACTAACATTAATACTATATGTTTAATTTATTTTTAATTGAAGTTTTTGTGATTTTAATGTCTTTACTTTTGTTATTTTATATTTTACATTTTCTTGCGTTTTGATGCGGTTTCATTTGGTTTTGATTTGGTTTATATTCAATTTATTAAAAAAATAGTTCAAACTGATTGACTAAACTATATAACTGGTTCAAAATAAATTTGGTTCAATTGCTATATAATGGTCATAATTTGGAGGTATAGTGCCTAAATGGAATCTTATCAACTAAACTGAACCGAACCGAACCGAATTGAACCAAACTATGAATAACAACCCTAGACACGGGCTAAGAAAATAAATACTTACCGTGTATATACATATATATATTTATTAGTCGCCATTAATGAATAAATAACTACAATACCATTATCTTTAAAATTTTTCAATAAATTTTCACAGCTCATTTGGATATATATAGTAAATTCGGTATATTCTAAATCTCAAGATATTAAAATATTAAAATACTATCAAAGCCAAAAACAAATCTAAGAAATATAAAATTAATGCGAAAAATACTAAATTATAAAAAATTATAAAAAAACCCTACATCCTAAAAATTTACACTAAAGAATCTGTAAACCAAAATGCTCACATATCATAAAAGTGTACTGGAAAGAAACTAAAATTATCACTAGTTAGTGATCTGCCAATTTGTCCATAATTAACATTTTCCTACTCATTTGCTCTAATTTGGGCAGGCGCTTCCTCGTATCAAATGGCGTGGTTACTGGCAAGATCACCGTTCCGTATTATGTCAGTTTACGCCGAGACAGACACTCTAAACCCCCGGAGGTTAAAATGAAACAGTTAAAAACATCAGGGGCTGAAAATTCGGTCGGGATAAAAGGCGGGGGCTGATTGGAAATAACAGCGAATGTTTATTTATTTAAATGGAAATTTAGAATCAGAGAACGCAAAAGAAAGAGGCAGGAAAAAAAAGCGGACCCCTGTTCTTCTCATTTGTTAGACGCCACGCAGAACCATAGAAGAGGACTTCCTCTTCCCCTCTTCCTCCCTTCTCTGCAGTCTGTGTTGTAATCTCCATCGGCAAAAGGGAAACGAAGATTAATACGGTTTCAGAAGCCTAGAGCCGACCCTCTTTAGATCTCAGATCCAGAGGTTTATCATCTCTCGCTCTCCTTGTCCTCACCATCCTCGGTGAGGAAGCTGATCTTCCGGTGATATAGCTGGTCTGAAGCGCTGCTCTTGATTGGACTGATACTCCGGTATCGTTTCTTCCAATTTACTTGAGCGCTTCGATTTTACCTTTTGACTTTCCGGCGATTGGAGAGTGCCTCGATGATGGCACTTTCCTTGGCGACTGAGCTGCGTCTGGTGCACATTGTGACGAATCTACTCTTGACTGGCAGCCGTGTTGTTCCCCGAAGTATGACTAGCATTTTGACGACCGGATACGTATAGTGGCGGTTTGATATGCGAAACTGACAGCACTCGCCCTTAATTCCGGTTATCAGATGACATTAGTCCTAAGCGACTCATAATTACATTTCTCATGTCACATTTCAGATGACATTAAGTGGAAAATTATCACTTGCAGATTCGTTTTGGATGTTTTTCTGCAAGATGGCCAATGGTTGGGCTCCCGAGTAAATTGGAATATGTGATCCAAAGTGAAATATATGCTAAGATTTCAACGTTGATGGACCTGGATATGAACTCTAATGCATTTTTGTCAAGTCACTTGCTGAATGAAATACACTATGGATAAGTGAATAGAGGAAGTGTATGTTACAGCTTGTGGCAAAAGTATTATGTGGGAAAAAGGCATGATCAAATGTGGTATTGTGTTCATTTTGGAAAATGCTCCTGAAACTATTCCTTCCCTAAAGTGTCACTTTGCTTCTATCTCAGCAGATTCTGTCGTAATGGAGAGCTTGGCGCAGCTAGAGGCATTGTGTGAGAGGCTGTACAACTCACAGGACTCTGCTGAACGAGCACATGTTGAGAATACACTGAAATGTTTTTCAGTCAATACAGAATACATTTCACAATGCCAGTATATCCTTGATCATGCTTTGACTCCCTATGCTTTGATGCTTGCGAGTTCGAGTTTATTGAAACAAGTGACTGAGCACACCCTAGCCTTGCAGCTGCGTCTCGATATCAGTAGTCTTCTTTCCCTGCTTGCTTATTTAGTTTGATATGTATAAACTTTCAAGCAACTCTTACATTGTCTCCTCTTCACTTGGGTGATTTGCTGTCACTGTGCAGGAAATTATCTTATCAACTATCTGGCAACTAGAGGGCCTAAGCTGCAGCCTTTTGTAACTGCTTCACTAATTCAACTTTTGTGCCGGGTGACAAAGTTTGGATGGTTTGATGATGATAGATTCCGAGATGTGGTTAAAGAGTCAACAAACTTTCTAAGCCAGGTTTTATGTCTGCCAAAGATCACATATTTACCTGCAGAATTTGCTTAAATTAATTCTGTGGTTCGATGCTCAAAAAAAGTAGTTCTGTGGGTTGCTCAGTTGTAAGCGTGCGTGGATAAGGTGGCATATGTGGTATATTTTGTCTTGATGCATTTCTTTGATATTTTGTTTTCCTTTTAAAAAACTGGGACCTTAAGATGAAAGAAGATTACTGGTGTCCATATAAATGGCTGAACTTGGAATAAATCATTAAATGTATTGTTACCTATTCACTTATTGCAATTTTAATTGAGTTTTCCCCTGCTGAAGATCAATTATCTGATAAAATCTTGGTTTAGAAGTCCTCTGATACATCGTATTAATTCTTGGTTGCACTTCTAAAATATGGCGTCTGAGGAGATAATAGATGTCTTGTGTGGAAAGTCATTCTTTAGCTTTAGAAGCTGCTGTGGTCTTATGGTTTTCCTATATCTTTTGCCCATTTTGAAGAAAAAGAGGGGAGGATGGGCTTGAGAGGAATTCCTTATGGGGAAAGATAAATGCATATTTTGAGGCAGGCAAAGTCGGCTTCCAAAGTAAACTTAGTAGTTTAAAAAAATCTTCAATCCACGAAAAAGAAACCCTATCATGTTCCTCTTTGACCATTTGATTGGCATATTAACTAAACCAGTGAATATTCTGATCCCAGTTGTGCCTCCTTTACGTATTTATTACTCATTCAATACAGAATGGATAAGTCTAGCAACTGAACAGAAATATGTAGGCCTTCAACTCTCTGAAATAGGATCTGCTACAGTGGCTAGTCCTGTGTCTGAATTGACACTTGCGCAGCTTACTGAGGAAAAGCATTGGCTTCCGATTTTCTGAATGAGGCTTTGCAAGTAATGTTACTCTTCCTAAATTGGGAGCTTTTAGCTGTTCAGGGCAAGAAACCATCTTTGTTACTATCCAGTTTCACTGACATACAAGTATGACCTATTTTTTGTTCTTAGGTTCCAGAGTCAGAGCTCTTCTGGCACTTTAATTCTGTGTTGCTCGTCCATATTAATTTGTACTCATTTTGCATGGAAAAGCCAACTATTTTGGTTAAGTTAGTCTTTTATTTTGAGAAGAGCTTATTTTTGTTTTTGTTTCTGAACAGGCGACATCTGATCACTATGCCATTGGTTTGAAGATTTTGAATCAACTCATTTCTGAGATCAATCAGGTTGAACTTTTTTCCATGGTCATTCTTATAACTTTATCAACATTAAACTATGAAGTCAATAAATGTGGATCTACAATAATCATATGTATAACTACTATAATTACTGCCTTCCTAAGATTATATAACCTGAACATACCAAAAATAAGAGAATAGAATCAGTTCTGAGTAGAAGCTTGTTTCATTTGGACCCAGTTGGAAGGAAACGATTTTTATGAAAATGTCATGAGTCCGCTTTAAAGTCTCTCAGAGGCAAAATTTTCCCTTCACATGAAGGAATTGGATTTTCAAATACAAATTAACACATCTTCACTAATTTTCTGAAAAAAGCATAGCACGTATAATTAAAAAGTGCTAAATTTTCGGCATCCATAATGTGAACTGCAATCTAAGAATACTCTCATATCTTCTGCTTAGGACTTAGATGTCTAAATAACAAGTAGCTTTTGGGATATAAGTGACCATTTAATTCATAAGCCTGGTTGGAAGTTGCATTCATGGCAGGCTGGTGTCTATGAGAATTTTTTGTTTAGATAATGATTAAAAAAAGGGCAGTGTGGAGATATAAGTCCCTTGATGGAGAAAATTCTGTATTTTCTTTCCTTTTTATCTAAGTTTATTGTGGAGGACCTACATAAAGCTATCAATAAATTTGTTGAAGGAAAAATAGTAAATGACTTTTAAATTTCAAGGGTTTGTGCTTGGCCATGCTAGTATGTTGTCTTTTTTATTGCTACTGCTAGTGTTACTTCTTTGTTTTATTGTATAGCTGCCTCTTTTTGGTGTGTAAGAAAGTTTCTTGAAAATCTCTATATTATATATACATATCTGATTTCTCTGAAGATTTAATTGTCTGCCTTTCATGATTGGCGATTTGTTTTGGAAAGATTTTATTGGAGATTTGAACTATAAATTTGGAGCGATCACATGTTAGAAAGCTAGGTCTTTGTTCCATATCTGAAGCAATAATTGTAATTTAGCAGCCTCCTTGTTGAACTTGTTGATAATAGTCTTTGGAAGTGTTTATGTTCAGCTTATTTTAGATTATATTTATGTACATGTTATTCTACCATCTTACCTGTTATTTACATGTTGATCTTTGCTATTTTATGTATGATTTTATGCACTTTATTGGTGTTTAGTGATGCACTTATTAAATACTCCAAAAAAAGGGTTATCGTATCATCTTACTCATTTCTTTGTTTTGGGATTAGTTCAATCCGGCACTGCCTTCAACACATCATAGGAGAGTAGCCTGCAACTTCCGGGACCAGTCACTTTTTCAAATATTCCAGATATCATTAACTTCACTTTCTCAACTGAAAAGTGATGGTATGAATAACTAAGGACAAAATAAACAGAAATCCGCTTCTGATAAATGCTTTCCACCTTAAAGAAGCTTTTGTTCTTATTATTAATATAGGAGCAGTTGTGAGTCATTTGCAAGAGTTGGCATTGTCACTTGCTCTCAAGTGTTTATCCTTCGATTTTGTTGGGACTACTATTGATGAAAGCTCAGAAGAGTTTGGTACTGTTCAGGTAGGTTAACATATTTAATGTGTGCATATTCATTTATTTTCTGGAGAAGAGATATTTAATCTTGGGTACTGGAATTGCTTGTTACTAATGAAACTTATGTGGCGATTGTTTAGATTCCTACTGGTTGGAAAACTGTGCTGGAAGATCCATCTACCCTGCAGATTTTTTTTGACTACTATAGTGTTGGAAATGCTCCACTGTCAAAGGAGGTTAGTTTACAACCCAAGCCATGTCCCAAGGCATTCTTGTGTAAAAGATGATGGCATTATTAATGCACTTAAGCAGTGTCTTGGTTATCATTTTTTCATGTATGTGTGTTAGAACTACTAGTAATTAGCTAGATCCAACCAAAGATAATTGTTCAATTCGATTGCATTGTTAAAGTCTATGTTTCCAAAAATGGATTGTTTTTTAACCCATTAATGCTGTCTTCTGCAAGGAAAGTAAGGTGAATAATATGTATATGTTCCTTGGAGGTGAATCAGTTTGTGCATATAATTGGAAAATGTATCAGTTTGAGAAGCCAACCAGCCAGTTAATGAACTGACAGCATTTGTTGTTGACTGACACTTATTTCATGAATGGTCCAATTGTATTGTAAATTTTGGATGAGTTTGTAAGTTTGTGCATGGCATATATTCAATGGGTCAGAGACAACTGTCTTTAGTAATTCATGGTCCTAACTTGGGTAACTTTTGTCCTTTCAGGCACTTGAGTGCTTGGTACGACTAGCCTCTGTAAGACGTTCCTTGTTCACCAATGAGGCTGCAAGATCCAAGTTCTTGGCTCATTTGATGACTGGCACAAAAGAAATTTTGCAATCTGGGCAAGGTGGCTGTTGCATTTTTGTTGCTTTATATTGCTCTACGAATACCTTTATCTGATGGTCTTATTGATTTATATTTATCATTTTGCTAGCAATTCTAGCATAATAATTATATATTGTTAATATTTGCATTATATTATCTCATTACATAATCAGGACTAGCTGATCATGACAATTATCATGAATTTTGTCGGCTTCTTGGACGGTTCAGAGTAAACTATCAGGTAAACTTCTTTATGATTTCTTTTCTGTCCAGTGTTGTGCTTGCATTATACCAGCTGTAGGCCTTTGACCCATTATATTGAATGAAAGCAGTTACCATCCTATTCAAAGAAAGATGGCATCCATCATTTTCAATTTTAAAGCAATAAAAGGTTTTGCTGTTCTACAAATATTCGGTACTCTCTTACTGATGAAATGTGCCTGTATAATTTATGTTTCCACACAGATAGATAAATGGATAGTGAAGCCATCAGTCTTTTACATCCAGGCAGAACTATCATAGCTACCATTTTGGCACAATGTTTTGCAAATTTGTCATTTGTTCTCTGAGTGATCCATCATGGGCATACATGCTTCAGTCTAACAAAGCCTGCCTGTTCATTTAGGAGATGTGATCTGACAACTTAAATAATGGTGGCATGTTCTTCCTGCTGTTATTTTTGTTTGAGTACATCCATGTGTTATTTTATGTGATTCTGTTGTCTGTGCATCTGTTGTTCTACTTGCTTATCAACTTTCAGCATAGATGTATCTTATATTTTTGAAATGTTGCAAGTTGACCAGGTTCACAAATCATTGTTGTACTAGTTTTTCATGTGTGATTATTTGCTTTTTGTGCATATAATTGGAAAATGTAACAGTTTCTATGCTGGTTGGCTCCTTCCCTTCTTTTATGGTTATATTAAACGGTAAAAAACATGTCATTTATGTCATTTTTTACTTTATTATCTTTCTTTCTTGTGACTGAGGCATGATCCATGATATATTCTCTTGTAAGCCAGTTATGGAATTTTTTGGTGCAAAAAAGAATCATAGATTAGTTTGATGTTAACATTGAACTTGGGTGCAGGAACCTAAAGCTGATGCTGCAAGTATGATTTATTTAACTTGTTTATTAATATTCGTTAAAGTGTTTATCAATATCTTGTGTTGCAGTTGTCGGAACTTGTAAATGTGGAGGGTTATGGTGATTGGATACAATTGGTGGCGCAGTTCACATTAAAGTCTCTGCAATCTTGGCAGGTATGTATATATGGCATTGCAGTTGTCTAGGATAAAACATTCATTTTACTATGTATGTTTGATTCAATGTTTTTTCCCCTCTCAATAGTGGGCTAGTAGCAGTGTCTACTACCTTTTGGGCTTGTGGTCAAGACTAGTGAGCTCTGTACCATACTTGAAGGCTGATGCACCCAGTATGCTGGATGAATTTGTGCCTAAGATAACTGACGGTTTTGTTACATCAAGATTTGATTCCATACAGGTCTGCTGATAACTGTGCCATCGTGAATGTTTATATTGGTTTACATTGCATACAAATTTTTATACTCCAATTTGTTGCTGCCTTTGTATTTTTAGGCTGGGTTTGCAGAAGATCTCTCAGAGAATCCTTTGGACAATGTTGAACTTCTTCAGGATCAGCTTGATTGCTTTCCATCCCTCTGCAGATTTCAGGTTATAAATCAATTTGTGATACTTTTGGTATTCTTGCTCTTAATTTGTTGTTCGCATTCATAAAAGAGGTATTTCTCGTTCTTTTGCTTTTGTTTTTTGGAATTTGTATAACCCCAATTCCTGATCATTCTTTGGTTGGATTAAATATGATTTGTTGGATTTTCCAGTTTACTGAGGCTTCCTCTTTTGGTTGCAGTATCAAAGCAGTAGCTTATACATCATACAATTGATGGAGCCCGTTCTGCAAGAGTACATGGTATACCAGAGATCATGAAAACCTTCTTATGCTGAAATGACATAATTTTGTTTCTTAATTTGCTTCATTGATCATTTTATTTACCTTCATAGGAGAGAGCAAGGTTACCAACAAGTGATAATAGTGAGCTGTCTGTTATTGAAGCCAAGCTTGCTTGGATTGTTCATATCATTGCTGCAATACTTAAAATAAAACAATGTAGTAGGTATGATCCCTCTGCATTCTAATTTTATTTATTCATTTATTTGTCCTATACTGGCGATAAAAATTGTCTAGCTCTATATACTCTGTTGCAGCATGGAGACACAAGAGGTTCTTGATGCAGAACTTTCAGCGCGTGTTTTACAGTTGATTAATGTGACAGACACTGGGCTACACAGTCAGGTTATCGAGCTGCTCTGACATGTACCTGATGGTTTAAATTTACCGCTCTCGTGTGAACTACTTTTACTATGGATCCTTTTGCCGGGGGGTGTGGGGGGTGGGGGTTTGTGGTGCTTGTACAATGTCTTTTATAGGAATTAATTTATTAGTCATTTGGATCAATATGCTTCACTCTTTTCTGACATTGTTAGCACCCATTGATTCCAGGACTTTGTGATGTGGATGTCATATTTGAATGCTTTATATATTTATTCTTAATCAATAAATCCTCTTTACTCTAAACACTAATCAACTTTTGTTCGCAGTTCTTCGTAATGCATAAGTTCTTCTGTTATGATGTGTTGTTCCATACACATGATTGTGCTCTCAGCTGTGTTTTGGCTACACTGCATTTTTGCAGAGATATGGTGAACTAAGCAAGCAAAGACTTGATCGAGCAATACTTATATTCTTTCAGAATTTCAGAAAGTCTTATATTGGTGATCAGGCAATGCATTCATCAAAGGTAATATGTGTAACCTATTTATATGGCTTGGTGGTCTTTTTGTAAATCAGTTGAGGATGAGGTTCTATGTTTTGTTGCAGCAGTTGTATGCCCGATTGTCTGATCTTCTAGGACTTCATGACCATTTACTGCTCTTGAATGTCATTGTTGGCAAGATAGCAACAAATCTGAAGTGTTATACTCAGGTAAAAATCGTCCTTTTTTCGTGTTTTCAGATTTTTCCTGTTTTTCAGTTTCTAATTTTTCCTGTTTTCTTTTAGAGTGAAGAGGTCATTGATCACACCTTGAGTTTGTTCTTTGAACTGGTATCAGGGTTAGTCTCTATTTATGGATTTCTTCTTTTATGGTTGTCATTGAATCCACGTGCTTTCCACAACTTTGACTATTTTTCCTTGATTTTTCAGGTACATGACTGGAAAGCTGCTTCTGAAGTTGGATGCTGTCAAATTCATAATTGCAAATCATACTGTAATTCTGGGTGCTATTTTTCTTTACTTTTTCTTTGCTTTTGCTTAAAACATAGTCACTTTCTTATCCTTGATATTTAAATCCAGAGGGAGCACTTTCCATTTCTAGAAGAATATAGATGTTCGCGAAGCAGGACAACATTTTATTACACTATAGGCTGGCTAATCTTTATGGAGGACAGCCCTGTGAAATTCAAATCTTCTATGGAACCCCTCCAGCAAGTGCGGTTTCATTTTTAAACTTAATTTTTTTTGAGAATTTCAGTTTACTGTAAAGGTTACCCGATGTAGAGGGTGCTTTGTCCTCGTTCATTATTTATCATTTTATGCTTGGCCATATCTATATGTTTTTTGTGATCCCAAGGATTTGTCTGCATGCCTTAAGTGCTTGTACACACACTAGCCATGTTTGACAATGTCTTTTCTATCGCATTTTGATTGAAAAATGTAAATTCTATTTTCAGGAAGGGTGACTGCTCATGATGTATGCCATCATTTACACTCACGAATTGAAATTACTGAAGTGCTGTTTTATTTTATGTCCATGAGCAATAAGTGAATATGCAGCTATCTCAATAAAACACATTTGGCTCTACAGAATACTCATTTCTTCACGTTTGATGGCTTGCAATTCCTTTTTTTGCGTTCTATTTGGCACAAGCCTAGACTTGATTGCTAAAGTAAACATGTCTTTGGCCTGCATAAATATGTTTATCTGTCTATGCCTAAATTTTTCATTGCAAACATCTCTAACCCAATGGATTCATGATGTGAAAAGCTAAATATTTTGGGGTCCAACATCCGTGAGCAATATTTAGTTTTCATATAAGCTGAATCTGCTTCACCGGTGCATTGCTGTGAAGTTTCTTCTTCTGAGATTTCTGGCACACCATCATCAAGCAATAACATGTTGTATACACTCACACCTTAGGGATGCTATGGCACTTGATTTTTAATACTGTTCTTGCTTCTAGGCATTTGTAAACTTGGAGTCAACACCTGATTCGATGTTTCGCACTGATGCTGTAAAGTTTGCACTAATTGGTTTGATGAGGAACCTCAGAGGAATTACTATGGCTACGAACAGGTCAGAAAATTCTCACAAAGATTTTTTAGGGTTTTTTTTATTACTTTCCATAGATTCGATGAGCCTTACACTATGCTTCATGAATCTTGCAGTCGTAGGACATATGGGTTGCTTTTTGATTGGCTTTATCCGGCTCATTTTCCACTTCTCTTGAAGGGTATCTCTCACTGGACGGATACGCCCGAGGTAGGGAAATTTGAACTCAGTAGTATCTTAGATATCCTGTGAATTGACCTCCTGAATTGAGTTCTCAAAGCACATCTACCTCATTTTTGTCTAATATGTCACCTGATGAAGAGATTCTTGTTGGTTTATTCTGTAAAATCTCTTTTGTCATAATGTTTTCTCAGGTGCTATCCTGCTAATTCTGTATCCAGCTTTTTTCTTGTATTTTGCAGCATCTAATTGCATTATTGTCAGTCCTTTTGCCTTAAGTACTACTTGTTCTTGCATATAAACCCTGATTATGCTTATTTGGAATGATGGGCTTGTGGGACATCTACTTATCTGCTTATCCATATAGAAAGGAACTTTTGAATTGATGCAACTGGATAATCGAGGAAAATTTCTCAATTTGATTGATTAGGCAGATCATCTAGAAAATGTGCACGTTGCTTAATTAAGTAGTTATTAAATCCTCTACATGTGTAATATCTGTTGGTTTTGCATCATCATTCGATTTTAAGTCTCAGCAATGGTAGGGTTAGGATTATGTTTGTGCTGAGATGTATGGCTGATCCATTGTAATTGTTTCTCAACTTTACTTCTACAAAATACTTATGTGTGGATTTTGGTCCCCTTCCTCCACTTGGATGGTAATGTTCAGAGTAAACCAACACAGTGATGCTATATCCTCCTAACATTGGCATGGATTATGAATACACCAATATTGGGTTCGAAAATTTTTAAGGCTCGTCTTTTAAATAATGTTTCTACCAAAATAATTTGATATTGCTATGTATTGTTTTATTAATGAGGAACAATTGGTGTCCGTTGTTAGTAGGACTGTTTTTAGGCCTTTCTTTCTGTTGGAGAACCTTCTTAGTCTTATCTTGTGTGAGAATTGATGCCCTGGGAAGATGGTTTGGACCAATTGACTGTGTTGTGGCCTTTGGTTGTTTAATTGGCCAGCATGCTCATGACTCTTCTTCTCTGGTCTCCTATGTCCCTATGACAAATATTTTTCACTGTTCTACTGTCTATCAGTTGTGAAGATTATTTGCTGCTGCACTGCTTTTTCATCAGCGTCAATTACTCCTCTGAAGATCTCTAACCTTGTGTTTTGACTGCTTGTGTTCTCTGTTGGTTCCTTCATTTCCTGTTTTAATGGCACATTCTTTTATCTGTGCTTAAACGTACGATGCTGCATTTGATTAGAGGATGGTCAAATTAATGCTGCAGGTTACCACCCCATTGTTAAAATTCATGGCTGAATTTGTATTGAACAAAGCTCAGCGTTTGACTTTTGACTCATCTTCACCTAATGGCATCCTTCTTTTCCGCGAAGTCAGTAAATTAATTGTTGCATATGGGTCAAGAATATTATCTCTTCCAAATGCTGCTGATATATATGCTTTCAAATACAAGGGGATTTGGATTTGTTTAACAATTCTATCTAGAGGTAAGACTGCGACTCTTTTATTTGTTTAAAATTGATTGAACAATATCCTTGACAAACAAGGAAGCTGCATGACCTTTGAGAAGGCGCAAGCTGATTTTGGCTGTGGATGCTATGTTATTTTTCTTGACCAAGGACTATTTTTTGTTTTAGTATTGGAAAAAACAGCTTTACTTAAGGCCCCACCTTTGAAGTTCAATGCTTTCTACTGGTTCTTTTGTGCAATTTTTGGTCTTGCAAGAACATATTTGACAAAAATATGTCTCTCCTTTTCATCCTTTTGTAATGTAAACTATAATGGTTGCTTTTGCTTTGTAACATTTGTTGAGTATAGTGTGAATATGATAGTCATTGTTTCAAATATGTAGGGTTGGTGAATGGCTGTAATAGGGTCACTTGATGAACATATTAATTGCTGTTAGCGACATTTTTCTTGATTCATATAGCAGGTGATTAGATGTGACATCATTGTTTACAACTACTCATGTATTCAGGGCGTTGCCTGTAGCATCTAGCCTGGCTGTTGAGTCTATTTGAGTTCCATGGTTTCATATAGGCATTGCTTCCTACATGCTAGTCCTGTTAAATATTTTATAGGGACCCTAATTTTGATGAGGTTGGACGTGCTGCTAAAGAAGCTGCTGGTCAAAAGTATTGCCTAGATGTCTAATTGTTCATTTTGAAATGGCTGGCTGTTTTCTGGCCAAAAAAAAGAAAAGAAAGAAAATGTTTCACTGTGGGTTTTTTTTTTTCATTTTTGTTTAATATGAATTTAAAGGATGACTGGAAGAAGCATCACAAGTATCCTTTTTCCACTAGAGTTGCAATGTCAGTTTGTCAAAGCTTTAGAATTGAGATGATCCCCCATAGAAATGTTTGCTATATGTTGGCGTATACTCTGTGATAAAATTGCTGATGCATCCTGTTTTTTCCTTTCTTCTTTGGCTGCTTATGCTATTACATCCTATGATTAACAGAAATTTATTTACCAACATTTTTTGTGTTCCTATGACAGCTCTGGCTGGAAATTATGTCAATTTTGGTGTATTTGAACTTTATGGCGATAGAGCTCTTTCTGAAGTACTTGACATAGTAATGAAGATGATCCTTTCAATTCCTTTGGCTGATATACTGGCTTACCGCAAGGTATGTAGGCTCTAAATTTCTTACTGTGCACTGGGCTTACTTACCATTTACAGTGAGGGCTAAATCAAAAACTAATTAAAATGTAAATCCAGATAAGACCAACATTGATTTTCTTTCTTCTTTTTTGGGGGGTATTCTCTCTTGTTTTGGTGGTGTTCTCTGTTTCTTGCTGGTTTCTCCACTCAAATGATAGAATAATGTAATTGCAGCCAGAGCATATGATTACTGCACAGATGCCACTGCATATCAAGTTTATGTCATTAACTGTCCAGTGACTATTTATATTGGAACTCCGTATTTTACACATACTAATAAAGTCGAGCTACTTGTTTATCAATTGACCATGTTGAATGCTATTTGATTTTTTTCATTTTTGGGTCCAGAGTCCATAGATCAACCTCTTTATGTGAAGAAATTTTTTGTTTTTATGAACTTCCAACGTCTGTCATCTTGCTGCATTCTCTAGGTAAGAATTAATCAAATTTCTTTCTTTTTTTCTTTTTCAGCTGACGAGAGCCTATTTTACATTTCTGGAGAATCTCTTCAGCAATCACATCAATTTCCTGCTCAATCTTGACACAAGTACCTTTATGCATATTGTTGGCTCACTCGAATCAGGTCTCAAAGGATTGGATACAAGTATCTTGTTTGAGGTAACATTTTTTGTCATGAATCTCTCCTCTTCCTTTGATATCTCTTTCTTAGACATGCTCTCTTAATGAAGATAAAGTATCTTAAAGGAAAGCCAACTTTTACACAATCTTACCAAGGTCTGGATACATTATTGAATTATTAAGAGATATTATTATTTCTTTTATGCCTTGTAATTGCATCTCTTGTTGCTTTTCTAATAAAAGCTTTTCATTTAATAGGAAGGGGAAAAATGTTAGATCGCTTATTTTTAAACTGTATATTCTGATAGTCTTTACCAGCTTAGTCCCTTGCTCCACTTGCTACCTACTGAATATGAAACTGTTCTGGCCATCTCAGCATCTCTGTGAAATACTGGAAACAATATTTGTTATTGGCTTCTTTCAAAAATGAGTGTTCCTTTTCTAGAACTTATGCTGTATCCTGGAGGTTACATTACCTTTCTGTTACAGTGTGCATCTACCGTTGATAATCTGGCGAGTTTCTATTTCAACAACATCACAATGGGGGAGTCGCCAACTTCATCTGCTGCAATAAATCTTGCACGACATATTGCGGATTGCCCAAATTTGTTCCCAGAAGTAAGTGAATGAATATATTGCTTTTCCATTCGTAGTTTTTTACTATGTTGTCACCTTTAGAGTCATAGTTTGATAGAATTTAGGCATAGAAAATTATCCATTGGTAAGTTCCAGTGCCAGAATCTGTCAATAGTTCTCAACATATTTATTCTAGTAAAAATTGTGGCTCACAAATCCTGAATATCATAAGAGTTTGACTAAGTTTGACATGGTTTTGGCTGAATTGCTGTATTGAGTCATGAACCTTCAACGTTTTTCGGAAAATAATTTGATATTTACAAGTTCCAACTCAAGAATCAAGCTTTTCTTCTAGATATGGGAACAATATGGGTACAGGGAAACCCTATCTCAATGATGAATTGATTTGATCTAGAGTTCGAAATGAATATTAATGGGCATTCGGCTCTGTAAAATTATTTTTTGGACAAGGGCGTTCAAATACTGATACGCGGTACCTCTGCTGTATAATATCCAAGACTCAATAGGATAAAAAAATGTGGGAGAGAGGAAACAGACATAGGGCTGTTTATCTACTTGACTAGTCCAAGCATGGACAGGGTATAGTACTTCTATAAATAGCCCGCTGTTGAATGCTGGAAGTAATAACCTTTTGGGACTATAAGATTAAGATATATTTTCAATTCAAGAAAGGTTTGTCTCAGATATCCATGAATCTGCTTTACGTAGATATTGAAGACCCTATTCGAGATTGTCCTGTTTGAGGACTGTGGAAACCAATGGAGTCTCAGCAGACCAATGCTTAGCCTGATTCTTATTAATGAGCAGGTGATTCTTACGTTTCGTTGGTGAACTCCTGTTTCTCATTGACCTGCACGCAAATTTCATGCTTCCTACTTGTTTATTAATAATTTATCAACTTTCACTCGGTTAGTTTTTCTTACCACTTGATGTTCTTCAGGAAAACTAGTTGCTTTCTCCAGAGGATAATTCTCTTATGTTTGCCCTAGAGAATCTCCTTTTTAGTGAATGGGCCAATGATTGCTTTTGTGAACACTTGTTCACGTCGTTCTCCATTCTCCACTTTAGGGATCCATTTCTGATTTCTACATTGAGACTCTGCCATGTTGCTTATGCCCATCCATTTGGCATTTTGTGATCTTCTGCAGATTTTTCCCAATCTGAAGGCTAGTATTATGGCTTCACAAGTAAGTTTTCCCATCTTCTGGCGTGTGCTGGCGTGTGATCATGATAATCATCTCAGTGTGTAATGGTCGTTTTTTAACTGACCTAAGAAGTCCTGATTTAAATGTGGAATAACCTTTTTAGTCTTCCTTCTTTATGTGTTTGTCATGTCCAAAAAAAAACAAAGAAAAAACAACCAAGGGGAAATAAGGGAAGGAATTTGAGACGTCATGCATGTTGCTATGCATTTTATAATTCGGAGAGTCCTGTAGGCTCAATCAAGATATTTATCCCTATTATTATTTTTATCCTTTCCTTGTCCTAGGAAAGGGATGGAAAAACCATACAATTTCCCCATGCTTTTCCCAACCGAACAGCGTCGCCGTTATATAAGTTGCCGTCTTAGGAGAAATCTCTTTCTGTTAAATGCTCCATCTTCTGACGAATGCCTCTTTTCTCCTTTGTCTTGATGGTAACAGCCAGTGGATCAGCACCAACGGCTGTCTTTGTGTTTTGACAGATTGATGGCAGATGTCAGGAGGAGTCTGGATTCCAAGAACAGGGACAAGTTCACTCAGAATCTCAGTTTATTCAGGCACGAATTCCGTGTCAAATAACGTCCCTGAAGAGACGATCTCATTACGCAGCCCCAAACTCTCTCTCTCTCTCTCTCTCTCTCTCTCTCTTCTTATTTCCGTTTGACTGACTTGCCGGAATATATTTTTATTTTGCGTGGGAGATTTGTGCATCCCTCATCTTGTCTCTTGGAATCGGGCTGGGGGGGTGTGGGGAATAAAAGGAAAAGAAAAATCTCCTAAGCTGTCAGTCCCCGTGTGAAAGGGGGGAAGACGGTTCCCCAATGGTATGTTGGTTGTATACCGTACAGCTCTTTCGGCGGTGGCTATGGATTACTATTTCAGGAAGGATTTCAAGGTTGGGTCAGTATGGGATTCCTTTGCAAGCAGCATTTCTTTCTATTTCTTTCTTTTTTCTTCTTTTTTTCTTCTTTTTTTGGAGAGGGGTGGGCCGTGGTGAGGGTGAGGAGAAGGTGGGATTTTTAGATGTAAATCATCTCCTTTCTTATATATATGTCGTTGGTTTTTTGAAGATAAAATAGGTGTTTTGGGTCGGGTCTATCTGTATATTTATTTATGTTTGGATATTCTTTGTACCCAACACAGGAAAAAAGATGAAAGAAAAATGGGAGTATAAGGAAGGGAAGGGAAGGGAAGGGAAGTAAGGTGGACGATCTCTCTTCATTTTGTCCCGTTCTTTCGTTGTATGTTCCATTTCTCCTCTGAGGCAATATCTTGAAGTCGGAGAGAGTATGACACATGTCTCACCAAAATTAGACACCCAATCGTCATCTCCCGTAAAAACTCAGCCCCTGGAGCGTTACACTCTGCCGCTCGTCGTTGATCCGGAAGAACCAACGAGGACTATCCACCTCTTGTTTCTGCAACGGATCAGTGCGGATGGTGAGATAAACGGGCTGTGCATGCGTAAACATATTATTTCTACGTCGGATTGATCTAATCTGTCTATTTTGCCAGTTGTTTTGAAATGTGCACGCTGTTAAAGAGTCCTAAGAGATGTCATCCACAAGTACTTGGATCGGGGTGGCAGATGGCTATCTTACCAGCCGAATAGGCCCATGGTAGAGCCCAAATATCAGTTGGTCGATTACATTGGGCCGAGTTTTGTGATGGATGGGCCGCCACTCGTGGCCTCGGTTAGCCAATGATAAAGCCCGTGTGAGTATTTGGTGGGTGTGAAAACCGGAAAAGACGCAGAAAAGGTTTCGAGTAATTTCGGGGTTGAGTTACATCGAACATTGATAATTTATAGTTCATTAGGGGAGAAGAAGACATTATGCAGAAGGAAAAAGTTAAGAGGTGGAGGATGGCTAAAGAGGAAAGATGTCATAACTGAGAATAGAAAAACAAACAAAAGATATATATATATATATATGCGTATGAACAACAGATGTATGAACGTGGAGGAGAATACTGCGAAAAGCAGGGATAAACAGAGCTTAGAGAGAAGATGGAGAGAATAAAGGATGAAAAGGGAAGAGACCGCACATGGCGATTAGATATGGGGGACGATTCTTGAGTGAGAAGATCTCTTCTTCCTTTTCCTTTTTTTCCCGAAGGCAAGATGGATTGGTTTACTTGCAATTCAAGCCAGCCCAGAATGGTGGAACCCTACCATGAATTCTACTGGTATGGCACTTGCGCGCAGTGAGGAATTCTCGATTCATCATTCTATAGTTCGGACACAAATAAGATGGATTTGAATATGCCATCATGCAGAAAATCTCGGCTCCTAAGCATTCTTATGGTATTGTCGTCGGTGCACTCTTCTTGGAAGATACTAACTAGAACAGAAGTCAATCTTAAAGCCTACGAACGGCTTTGAAAAGAGAGCTTGTCTTGCTTGTCGAAAATCACAATAATGTCATCATTCTTCCTTCTGTGTCTCTGTATCTTCTATCTCTTTCTAGAACTAAATGTTTGTTTGTTTTTTTTCAAATTTATGACACAGAGAGAGAGAGAGAGAGAGAGAGAGAGAGACTTTGAGGGTGCAATTGAGATCAGGAGAGTTATGAGGGGACACCAATAATCATTATGAATGGAGCTACAACAACGTTTGAGCATGCCAAACACAACTCTTTTCTTTTTTCTTTTCTTTTCTTTTTTTTTTTGGATCTGCACCAACCAAAAAAACTATTGATTCTTGGTGGGTCACACCTCCAAGATGTACACTCTCTCTCGCACCGCAGATCCTCATGTCCCTGAAGGCCACCTCTCATCCGTTCTTTCCTCAGAATCATATTTTACAGCTCACACTGATTTTAAAGAGAATGAGAGACCTCTGCTTCATCAGCAGCGTAAGAAGAAGAAGAAGCAGCAGCAGCAGCAGCTCAGAGAGACAGAGGAATTTACTTATATCTCAAGTCTCTTCTGGCAGAGAGCCTCTCTTCACACTCAACTCTTATCCTACTTTACAATGGCCTATTCCTCCTCCTCCTCCCCCTCCTTTAATTTCCTCTTATTCTCTCTCTCCTCCTCTTTCGCCTTCATATATATAGATTACACTCAATACTTCACGGCTCATGAAATTCCCATCATTCTTGCCGATGGCTCCTCTACCTTTACAGCTCCTCCTCTGCCTCTCCCTCTCCCTCGGCCTCTCTTCCACCACTTCAAAACAGATCCCTCGAGTAAGTACCACAGCTCCATCTGTTTCACGCTGCTGGTCTCCCCGGTTCAATATGTTTACCTGTGCGAAAAGTGGTTCCCGCGGTTGTTTAAGGGCGACATTTTCTCCGGCATTTCCACTCATATTTGGGACGTTGTTTGTGGCCACTCTTGCCGTACTACCGGCTACTTGATGCGTCCTTGATTAACTCTGATGATTTTTTCTCAGCCTTATGTTGTTTATATGGGTAGCTCATCCGGTGAAGTCAGTGAGAACGTGAAAGCCGCAGAGCTTTCTCATCTGCATCTGCTCAGCTCCCTCAGCTCAACGTAATTATCTATTATTGTTTGGATATTATTAAATAGTAGACTATTATTATAGTTAATTCAAATTCTTATGTGCGTGTTGTCCGCGCAGGCAAGATAGCGAGAAGAGATCTCCGATCCACCATTACTATCATGCCTTCAGAGGGTTCTCTGCTCTGCTTACAGAGGATGAAGCTTCGGTACTGTCTGGTATACTTCTTTTTACCCTCTTGCATTTTACGTTATTTTATCAATGAACTGTAATTCAATTTCGTGCATTGAAATTTCTACAATCATGATGAGGGCTGCCCCATCGTGACGACTCCTGTAACCAATTCTAATGATGTCTTTGTGGGCATCTACTTCACATGCTTTAGTGTCTTTAAATGTGTACATTTATGCTTACTTTGCAGGGCACGAGAAGGTAGTGTCGGTGTTTCCCGATTTGGTCCTTCAGCTTCATACGACTCGTTCTTGGGACTTCCTCGAGGTGGGTTCTAGCGAGCGGACGAGAAGCAGATACCATCACCCGTCAAATGATGTCATTGTCGGAATCATAGACACAGGCAAGCTCAGCTTCTGCATCTACTTAACCGGAAAAAAGGATAAAAAAAAAGAACGTGTATATTAGGTTTGCGTTATTCGTAATTCTTAAGATCACAGGTAATTATGTAATTCTGTTTTCTATTGTTATATATATGTATATATATATAAATTAATCATGAAGGGGCCCACATGAATTATGAACAATAATAACGAAAATGAATGGGTGTAATAATCAGGTGAGAAATTCTTGGATATATATATATATATATATATATAAAGTTTCCAAATGAAGATAAAGGTGGCAAAAATTGGCATCATCTGACATGAAAAATAATGCACTGTTTGGTTGATTTTTTCGACCAACTAAGAGATGGCATGGCATAAAAAATTTTAAAAGTAATTAATTACATGTATATAATTTTATTTTAATAATTTATTTAAATATTTTATTTAAATAAATATAAAATTTAGATTAATTAATGAATTATATCATAAAAAGTTTATTTTGAAATATAAATTATTTAAATTTATTTTTAAAAAGTAATTATTTGTTTGATTCGTACCCGGTTCGAGTCGTTTAAAGTATAAAAAATTCATGCCAGGCTTGAGCCACCTAAAGCACGAAAATTCATGTTAGGCCGGAAATTTTGGATAACCCGAATTGCCAGCTCTAGGCTAAGATCCAATGATTCATTTGTTGCATTTCAAGTTGTGATTTTCCCTGCTCTCACATGACAACTGGATCTATCTTGCATTTCACACGAATTTAAGATAATTTCCAAACAGCAACTAATTCCTTGTTCTTATCTTTTTTTTTTCCCATGTATCAGAAAAAATATATATATATATATAAAGTTTCCATGTTATGTTTCATTGAATTAAATGGTTATTTAAAAAACAATTTCCGAGAAAATTATGTACCGGTGGATGGACATTGGACATTGGACAACGGACGCCGCCAATCCATAAGAGCCTGAATGGGCTCCAAATCAGAGGAATGGGCCTGACCCATTTGGCTTATGGGCCTCCATACTCTGAATTGGGCTCTCTTTAGTTCAGCCCATTAAAATATTTGGCGCCAAAATCTCTCTCATTCCACTCGGTCCTTCCGGTTTGGTCGTGATCCTCCTCCCCCATCTTCGTTGTCGTCCTTTCCGCAGCCTCACAGTGTGGATTCCTACTGAGTTTCGTATAGCTTCTTCATGTGATACAGGGGTTTGGCCTGAGTCTCCGAGCTTCAGCGATGATGGAGTTGGCGAGATCCCTTCGAGATGGAAAGGTACTTGCATGGAAGGACCCGATTTCAAGAAATCTGACTGCAACAGGTGAATTGTTTTATGTTCCTTCCTCTCCAGTTGAATTCAGCATTTTAGATTGTTAGCCGTTGAGCAAATCGAGTTGAAGGGCGGGTTTCTCTCGTAGCGGAATGTCATCAACACCCTCAACTCCGAGTCTGGAGGTTAAGTTGAAACGCAGGATGGCTTTGTGTTGCCCCTTTATTTTCCGGAATGGTTGAGATTTTTGTGCCTGCAATTTGAACCAGTTGATGTGATTTGGAAACTTTGCTACACTCTTGGCCTCGGGAAAGTTTGACCAGGATAACTATTGCCTGACGCTGTCTTATACTAAATTTATGCCATAGGGAAATATGCAGGTACCACTCGTTTCAAGATGGATCCGAAGTGGATCCATTTTCTATTTTAATATGAATTCAGATGGACCTCCACATGTGTGAAATTCCAATATGTGCCTGACATTATTCAGGGGTCTATTCTTAGTGTGTAGGTCAAAGGTTGTTTACCAAACCGAGAGGCACGTATGACATGAGTCCTGCAGGTGCTATTGATATTCTACTACACTATGCCCTTTGGTTATACGAGCATCAGCCTTCAGAAGACTATGAAATGATAGTGTTTTTTAGTGGGTGAAATGAAGTCCATGTAGTTTGACTTGATGTGCAGTGGTTATAAGGACCAATGCTGAGTACTGATGCCACATGAAAGTGAGTTTTCTTGTTTTCTCGGTGAACTGCAGGAAGTTAATAGGAGCAAGATACTACAATACAGAGCGAACCCCCACCAGGAATAGGACCCATCCGACAAGGCCAGCAGGATCACCTAGGGACTCTGTGGGCCATGGAACACACACAGCCTCCACAGCAGGTGGGGCTCCTGTGGCCAATGCCAGTTACTATGGCTTGGCCCAAGGCACAGTTCGTGGGGGTTCACCCTCGACTAGAATCTCCAGCTACAAGGCATGCATTGAAGATGGTTGCTCTGCTTCCACTATTCTCAAGGCAATTGATGACGCTGTTAATGATGGGGTTGATATCATATCAATCTCTATTGGGATGAGCCCTATGTTCCAGTCTGATTATTTAAATGATCCAATTGCTATAGGAGCATTCCACGCTGAGCAAAAGGGTGTCTTGGTGGTCTGTTCTGGTGGGAATGATGGGCCTGATCCTTACACTATTGTTAATTCAGCTCCCTGGATCTTTACAGTTGCAGCTTCTACTATTGACCGGGAGTTCCAATCTACAGTTGTTCTGGGAAATGGTAGAATATTTAAGGTATTCTCCTCTCATCACCAATATGTTGATTGTTATCTTGTGACTGGTTTAACATCACTAGTGTGGCCAGCATATTTAAAAGCTTAGGCCGGTAGAACATCTGGCCCACTTATATTTGGGACTTGAGCTGATGGAACCTGATGCAGAAATTGAATAGATGTAATAAATGAGAGACCCAGAGATCTTTACATAGGTTTCAAGTGTCAATTGTGATTCATCTTTTCTTGCTGTGTCATCGAGTCATTCGTCCATTTGGTTTCTTCCATTATTGTCTTCTAGGGATCAGCAATCAGTTTTTCAAATCTCACCAGCTCAGAGACTTATCCTCTTGTCTTTGGGGGGAAAGCTGCTGGTAACTTTACCCCTGCATATGAAGCCAGGTACTTGACCCACATTATTTTCTCTTGGCACGTACTAGAGTACTGTTATCTAGATCTCTGATATTGTCCTTTCAGTTGGTTCATCAAACAGATGCCTCTACGTTTCTGATTTTGGTAGGGAAATAAGGCTTCAGATTTACATTACAAGTTTTGAAGCAATTTAGGAAACATAAATGACATGTCCCGTACATCCCCACTCTATCATCCTTTGCTGGGTTGCTGCTATTATAATGATGATCATATTAGGTTAGAGTACATGAGTAATGATTGGTGGCCTATCATAGTTTACAACTTCTAATAAAAGGGGGCCATAAACTACATTTTTCCTTCTAAGTGTCTCATTATCCTCTGTTTCGTTTTATTTATTTGTTTTGGACTTATGCAATGTGCAGGAATTGCTATCCTGGATCATTAGATCCAAGAAAAGTTGCAGGCCAAATTGTTGTTTGTATTGATACAGATCCAAGCCTGTCTAGACGAATCAAGAAGTTAGTGGTAGAAGATGCCAGAGCTGAGGGGATAATCTTGATTGATGAGGATCAGAAAGGTGTCCCATTTGATTCAGGTGTTTTCCCCTTTGCACAAGTGGATCATGTTGCTGGGCTCAACATTCTCAAGTATATGAATTCAACGAAGTAAGTATACTGCATATGATCTCTATATTTAACATTTGGTTATAGATTTAATATGATTTTTGTGTAGAGTTTTACTCTACAATCTTTTTTCTGCTGCAGTATTATAACAAATGTGTTCTGCACTATCATGCAGCTGCATCTGGTTTTGCACTAAATATGATTATTCAGGATATACATCTCATTCCCTAACTGATTGATGACTTGACCACTTGCTTTTTGATTAGTAATATGCTGGTGTATTTTTTAAACATTTTACCTTTAGAGCTCAAATGATTCCCAAACATATCTCAACAATTTTGTGCACTTATCATGAAATGAAAACTGCCTTCTGACTTCTGAAACAATAACTGGTGGCTCCTCCACTTATTTTTATGTCTTTACTGGAACTTTGTATAAGCAGACTATCAGATATATGATGGCAAGAGAGATCGAACAATGTGCCGTTGTCGGATTATAAAAGAGATGCTAATTGTCAAGTGCTTGAATTTGTCTAATCACATGGTTTACATGGAAATATTCCTTCCACAGTTATCCCACTGCAACTATCCTTCCAACATCAGAGATTTCAAACTTTAGACCAGCACCAGTTGTTGCATATTTCTCCTCGAGAGGTCCTAGTGGACTGACAGAGAACATTCTCAAGGTCTGTTACTCTTCTTCTTGTCAGTTTGATGGTCCTTTCATAGATAGTAGGATCATAATGTTGATATCATAATCTGAAAACTTGACTGGACGGGAGCAAGATCTATTTAAACCCTGGCTACCCATGGGGAAAAAAATCCCTGGCTATGCAGTTCTGAGGAAAGGCCAGATATGCAATTGCGACTGCTAAACTGCCCAGTTCATTCCTACTTCCAAATTTGAATCAGCCATTATTTTTTCAATCGGATCATCTGTACTTGAATTTATTATTTTTGTAAGTTCTGGTCCAATTTGGAGTGGACCCTGGTGGTTTTTCTGCCAAGGAATAGACCCTGGCTGAACAGATGTGTTCATGGCTCCACTGCTCAATGTTCAGTTGGTTCTGAAGACATGTTTGCGACTTGAGTTACCAGTGAAAGAAAATATGACTTCAAATTTGTAAAATTGCAGCCTGATATAATGGCTCCAGGAGTTGCCATTTTAGCTGCTGTTGTTCCTAACAGCGAGCCTGGGAGTGTACCAATTGGGAAGAAGCCATCTGGTTATAGCATAAAATCGGGGACGTCAATGGCTTGTCCTCATGTCACAGGTGCGGCTGCTATTCTTATGTCTGTTCGCGGTGGATGGACGACTTCAATGATCAAATCAGCCCTTATGACTACAGGTACTGAAAAGATGAGAGATGAGACCCCCTCCTCTGACAATTGAGAAATCTAAATCAGTAGAGCACAAATTCAAATTGATGCAGGCACTTGCACCAATTGAGCAATCTGAATTAGTAGAACAGATATATGTGGTCTCATAGGATTTATTTCTGCCCCTTGGCGCTAATGAGAACTAGCAGGTTTACAGAATTGGCCTTGTCTAGTCTGCTGAAACTATGCAGAGCAGTGTTTTTTCTTTTCTTTTCTTCTCTTTTTAATGTCATATAAGTAAAGAAAATCTAGAACTTGAGGAAGCCAGAAGTATCAACAACTGAATGAATCTATGCTGATTGTGTCGAACACTGGAGTGGCTTGCCTCAGGCAAGAAGATTCAGTGCTGGATCGACTAACTGATTATCTCATCTTGGCAGCAACTCTGGACAACAACATGGGGAAGACCTTAACTAACAGCTCAGAATTCCCTTCGAACCCACACGAGATGGGCGTCGGAGAAATAAGTCCATACAGAGCTCTTCACCCTGGGCTAGTCTTTGAGACCACCTCAGAGGACTATCTTGACTTCCTCTGTTACTACGGGTATTCCGAGAAGAACATAAAGGCAATGTCTAAAACCAACTTCAACTGCCCAAAGGACTCAGTCGACGAGCTCATCTCCAACATCAACTACCCTTCGATCTCTATAAGCAAGCTTGACAAGCACGGGTCCGTCAAGACCATAAGGAGGACCGTGACAAATGTAGGCCCCACAAATTCCACGTACATAGCCAGCATCCACAGCCCCCCTGGACTTATCGTGAAGGTCGATCCAGAGAAGATCATGTTTGATGGGAGCACAAAAAGGGTGTCTTACAATGTCTCCTTCTACGGCAAGGAGGCTCCTTCAGGTTACAATTTCGGGTCCCTGACATGGTCGGATGGTCGGCATCAGGTTCGTACCGTGTTTTCGGCGAATGTCGTGTGATTTTGGACGCTGCTGCAAAAGGAATGGGTGGGAAGGGCAGGGGAGTAGTCTGATCTTATCGAGAAATTTTCCCTTTTCTTTCTATGCAATCATTCATCAGCTCTTTTCTTCCATGATAATGAAATTTGTTTCTGTTTCTTTTGATTTTCATTTACTTCTGAGGATGATGACAACACGTTTTCCAATATACCCAGTAGGAAGCTAGTAATCAATGTACTACGAACAATCATCAAATGATGGAACTCGTTTTTTTTTGTTTTTATTTTAATTTTTGCCTTGTAATTTACATGGTACTTTGTTCCTCTACGTGTTTTTCCCCCTTGATTTGCACAAGAGTGATGATTAATTAAATTTTGAGTCATCTTAATCATGGATCTTATTCATCCACACGGACTTGAAATTTTTTCTTCTCATACACATGAATTGAACTTGAGTCTTACATATAAGAAAAAATGAACACTACCCATCCATATTAGTGCTTTTCGTCAGGCATTAAACACTAGTCTATTTACCGGGTGAGGATGTACATTACACCAAATGAATACCATGTGAGAGACTTTAGCGTTCAAAATTGGGAAACAGTACAGTAATTGTTCTTCATATATTGTAGTTACCTCGATCCAGAGATTCAAGATTATTACATGGTAATATCGTGAAATAAATAAGAAAAAAAGGTCTTAAAGGGCACAAAAAGGATCAATGATTTATTTTACAGTTTTTATAAAAAAAAAATGTTAAAATGCAACAGATTTAGGTAACCAGGCATTCATTTTTCTAGTCCAAAAAGAGTTGTAAACTACGTGAGCGTATTACCGGCCGGAGCAGCTTAACGACATCTGTGCCGGATTTCGACAACGCAGTGGGGGCGCTTTCGTCCTTTGACACGTCGCTGTCTCAGGATTTCAACCCTGCGCTTAAGTAAATCGCAGTCTTCACCATCGGGCACCTCTCTCTCTCTCTCTCTCTCACACACACACACGCCCACTCTGCGCAGGAAGAAACGGTAGTGCAGAAAAGAAAACTCGCAAAGTGCCATGGAAAGGTCTCAAGAGTCTCCTTTCTTTCCCTGCAAACCTTAGAACTGGAGTAATATATATATATACTGGCTGGAGGTATCAATCTTTATCTGGCTCGAGCTTCGCCGTTCGATTTTTTTTTAATTGTAGTTTGATTTTTATCTCTGGGTCTAGATCTACAAATTCAGCTTCCAGTTGTTCGCTATAATCGTGATCAGTAGAGGGACGAAAGTCTTCCTCCATCTCTGTTCGTTCTGGGATATAATTTCGAGCTCTGCTTGCATGCATGTACCTTTCGTCTTCATAACTGTTCCAGTGATAGGGGTGATGTTGATCCTGTGCACACTTGGATGTTGCAGAAAAATGTTATATATTGGCGGGCTATCGATGTTCTAGTAGCTTGCCAAAGACTCCCCTCTTTAGCTGAAGTTGTGAATTGTACACTTGGAGGAGATGGCGAGGAAATAAGTGTCGTGGGGTCTGGAAGTTTTAGCGCCAGTGTGTGTCCTAGATGTTAGCGTATTGTTTTTTAGGTTGTTAAAACTGCTCGAGGTATTCGTAAAATGCAAGGAAGTTCGGGTCATGATGTTGTTCCACCGTCCTCTATATCAGCTGATAAGTCAAGAATTTTGGATGTGAAGCCTCTAAGGAGCTTGAAACCCATTTTTCGGCCTGCCAATCAAGCTGCTCCTTTTGTGTGCGCAGCTCCTGATGGACCTTTCCCGTCCGACTACTCTTCATTCTATCCAATCTATGTCCCACCACCACCTCCTGAACCTGAGCTGCCGATTGCTGCTCCAACCCCCATTCGGTTGTTTAGAACCCCTGGATCATTGGATATGGAGAATGGAGATGCAGAGCCACTCATTGAGGGAAAGAAACGCACTCGCCTTATGCGACCCTCAGGTTCATCCCAAAGGAACAGGAGCATGAGGATGAGTTTTGGGAGATCTGCTCCTGGAACTTTTGTTATTCCAATGAGTCCATTCCAAAGAGAAACGGGTAACAGAGAGATGGTTAATTATGTCCTAATGACATTTGATGGCCTTCGAAGAAGGCTTAGCCAATTGGAAGATTCCAAGGAAGCCCCAGGTGGACTAATCAGACGTGCAGATCTGACAGTGTCCAGTCTCTTGATGACACATGGGGTGAGAACAAACATGAAAAAGAGAGTTGGACCTGTCCCTGGGGTTGAAATAGGGGATATTTTCTTTTTCCGCATGGAGATGTGTTTGGTGGGTTTGCATAGTCAGTCAATGGGCGGGATTGACTACATGAATGTCAGTGGAGATGTAGGGGAAGAGCCATTGGCAGTGAGTGTTGTCTCTTCAGGATACTATGATGATGATGCGGAGGATAAGGATGTGTTGATATACAGTGGCCAGGGTGGGGCTATGACTAGGACAACAAAGCAAGCTCCTGATCAGAAACTGGAAAGGGGAAATCTTGCTCTAGACAGAAGTATGCACCGTGCTAATGAGGTCCGAGTAATTCGTGGAATGCCTGATGCAGTGAATCCTAATTCAAAGGTTTACATGTATGATGGCCTGTATATCATACAGCAGTCGTGGATGGAGAAGGCCAAGTCTGGTGCAAACACCTTTAAGTACAAACTTGTACGGGTACCGGGGCAGCCTGATGCCTTTGCTATTTGGAAAACAATACAGAGATGGAAAGAAGATATCTCTTCTCGTTCTGGGCTTATACTTCCCGACCTGACTTCCGGTGGAGAGACAATTGCGGTTTCACTTGTAAATGAAGTGGATGGTGAGAAAGGACCCCCACATTTCACCTATTTCTCCACCCTTAAGTACACTAGACCCTTCAGTATGTTGCATTCCTCTTATGAATGCAACTGTCATAATGCCTGCAAAGCAGGGGATCTAAATTGCTCGTGTATAAGGAAGAACGGAGGCGACTTTCCATATACAGCCAATGGAGTTCTAGTGAGTCGGAGACCACTTGTTTACGAATGTGCTCCTTCTTGTCCATGTGGTCCTAACTGCAAGAACCGAGTCTCACAGGGCAGTACGAAAGTCCATCTTGAGGTTTTCAAAACAAAGAACAGGGGTTGGGGCCTTCGCTCATGTGATCCTATCCGAGCTGGTACATTTATCTGTGAATATGCAGGTGAAGTTATTGACAAAGATAGACTAAAGCAGAAGATAGATGAAGGGGAGAATGATGAATATATTTTTGACACAACCCGAGTTTATGAACCATTCAAGTGGAATTATGAAGCTGGGTTGCTGGAAGATGAGAGTTCTAGTGTCTCTCTTGAGGAATACAATATCCCATCGCCAGTGCATATCAGTGCCAAGGAGTTTGGCAATGTGGCCCGGTTTATGAACCACAGCTGTTATCCCAATGTCTTTTGGCAACCTGTTACATATGGGACCAGCAATGAGTCTTATCTCCATATTGCTTTCTATGCTATAAGACACATTCCTCCCATGACTGAATTGACCTATGATTATGGCATGGTAGTACCAAGTGAGGGTAGCATCAGTGCAACTTACGGGAAAAGGAAATGCTTATGTGGATCCCCCAAGTGTCGCGGTTATTTTGGATTTTAGTATGATGGTTGTGCTGCATTCACAAATATAAGGTCTGGACTGTTCATATGAGTTGGAAGTTTTGAGGCTTTAAGCATTGAATCCAGTTCCATGAGCTGATTATTTATTTTACTGTGGTTATACCAATATTGCATGAATTTTAATGATCAGGTTTCAAAATTCACTTGTTATAAGAGTGTGTGTTCATGTTAGGCAATTTAAATCTAAGTAAATACATAGAAAAGCTTTTATAGTAGAAAATGGTGTGGCTAGCTGCTCCTTTTTTTTTTGTACCATTGGGATCTCCATATATGAGCTAATAAACTAGTAAGATACACATGTCCAGTTGTTGATTGAGTGTACTTCGGTGCTACTGCCTCTCACTTAAGGCCAATTATAGATTCCCCTTTCATCCTTTAGTGTTCAAAGTGTTTTCTAGTGCTTTACTATCAGCCAATTACTCAGAACAAAATTAATCATTTGGAGCAGGTTTTTGCAGGCAGTGGCCTACTCGAGGGTGGAGTTTTCGTCATTTTAAGTGGTTCTACTGCCCTGGGACCGGCAAGGAGCTTTCATGGGTTTGTCTTTTGTTGTTTTCATGTTTTTGTCTGTATAGCTGATTAAATTAGCTGAGCCTGTGTTGTAAGTAATTTAATCAGTTAATAACTTAGTGTGCAGCTTTAGCTTTCTTATGCTGCTGCCATGGCTTTTTACGGCAGAAGTAAGCTTTTGGGGCCATGTCAGTGTCATTGATGCTCTTTGTAATAGGATGAACAAGGAGAAGAACCTTTTCGTTTGAAATCAATATTCACATTCTTTCTAGTGCCTTAGTTGGGGTTTTTATTGCTGAAAATTTCTCTAGTGAGTCACCTTCTTGAGAAATTTGATTTTGATCTGACCGGTTTGCATTGAGTTGTAAGAGACTGTTATGCTTGATCTCCTTCCTCTGCATCAGCTGGAAATGGCGAATTACTTGCCTGAGCAGCTCGGCCTTGCTAGGGGTCTCATTAGTTATTTGATCCTGATCTTCCTCTTGTGCTCAAGAAGATCCTACAGCTATTCACCTTCCTGGCCTTATCCGGCCGGGCTTAAACATTGATCTCACATTACTACATGGTATGAGATGGAGTGGGCACCTACCCTCTGATCATCCCCACGCACTTCTGATTCCCGGCACCCACATTAACAGAATCGTCTGGTAACCTATCATATCAGGTTGAAACCCCATTTCCCAAATCTCCTCTAACAGAGGCTGAGCCTCTCGAGAGAATTCAGCTTTGCCAGACATATTGATCTATGTGTCATGGGCGACGGTGCCTGGTAAATTCTTTCGCAAGGATTCAACCTCATAGAGACTGTGATGCCTCAGTAAGTGCACCCATCTTCATCACCCACCATCTCATTCTCCCAAAATTGCTTCCTGTAATCATACCCAGTTTCGCCCTAAATGGATAGAATCAGATCGCAAGAGAGTAAGATAAGAGCATCTAGCATCTTAGTATCCCTCTTATTTTATTTTATTTTATTTTTATCATTTTTTTTTCATTTTGTCGGTGTAGAATGGAACTGTAGCAATTTTCAACATATTTTTCAATATTTTAGAATATTGTTATTAAATCACACAGGCCGAATCGATATAGAAGCGACAAAGGATCAAGGGTCTCCGGTCTCCTCTCTCCAGTACTATAGTAGCCTCCTCTCTCTCTCTCTCTCTCTATTTAATTCCAAGAAAAACGCGACGGCGCCAAAGATGCCGGGAAGATTTGGTGCAATCCTCCGCCGACGCTTGCGTACCTGCATGAACAAGTACTCCACCGTGGACGAGATAGTGGGTCATCTCTGCTCGACCTACCCTGACTATGGCCGCATCAAGCAGCAGTCGCTCGCTACTGCTGTTCGGAAGGCAATGGCGTCGTCGTCGCCATCGCCGTTGAGCAAGAAGAGGAAGCACCAGAATCAACTGCCGCATCGGCAACCGTCTCCTCCGTCGCGGTTGACTTACCGGGACGAGAGCGAGGAGGAGGAGGGGCTAGGTACAGTGAATCTGAGCAGGAAGAAGACGAACAAGGTCAGCGAGAGTGAGCAGAGATTGCAGCAGATGGAGGTTTCGCACCTTCGTAGGAGGCAGCAACTGAATAATCAGGATACAACTTCGACAGATAATGATGATGATGATTCGGACGAAGAGGATGAAGCTCTATCCACGTCCGCGGATGCGATTTACGAGCAGAAAGTGGAGCCAGAATTCGACCTGATGAAGTCCATGCTGCGAGCAAACTACAGTGGATCCAAAATCGCGAGACAAGAAGAGAAGGTTCCACAGGAGAAGAGCATTGAGGTGGAGGTCGTTAGTGCTAGTAAGCATAAGAGCAAGGTTGACACCATCAATGGTGGCGATATTGAGGGTGAAGTGAAAGTGAAGGGCCTTGGCTCTGCTTCGAATGAGAGTACTGTAACAGTGGAAAGAGATGAAGGGCCATTATTTCGGGATTTGGGGGGAATGAGGGAAGTGTTAGAGGGGCTGAAGATGGAGGTGATCGTGCCACTGTATCATCCTCAGTTGGCGAGGATGCTTGGGGTGAAGCCTATGGCGGGGGTATTGTTGCACGGGCCCCCTGGTTGTGGAAAGACCAAGTTAGCTCATGCCATAGCTAATGAGACCAGTGTCCCCTTCTACGAGATTTCTGCCACTGAAGTTGTCTCCGGTGTCTCAGGTACCGAGCTTCTTTAGTATCGAAAACTCCTCATTGGGTAGAAATGCTCAACTATATGGTCGATCTGATTGTACTAGTAAAAAATTCTCTCTTCTTCTCATTAAACATAGGATGAGGCTCATAGATCTTCATTCGTTACATCATGCTGAGTTTTGAGGGGATCAAAGCACTAAGCTCTTTGCAAGTGGAAGTGTCATCATCTTTCATGGGAAGATTAACAAATCAACCGTACAGAAAACACAAGAAATTATTTTATATCTAAGGTATTTCTGGGTGAACATTTGCACATCTGTACTTCCATCTACTCAAAATAGTGTGAATGCTCAACACATCTTATTATCTACTTCAACTACTTTGAATTGTCATAGTTGTTGTGAATGTAAAAATAGGTTTTTGTATGAAATATGCTGTTAATATAATCTCGTTTCTGGCTTTTGGTTTTATCATCACCAGAGAGAAATTAGACGTGTAATTTAAACCAAAATTTTCTGTGTTTGATGAAACTTATTCTCACTGGGAATCAGAAGTTTTATCATTTGGACATTAATTCTAGTTTCTGATAGTAGAAAATGCCCTTTCTTTGTCTTACTCATGGTTTGAGTTCTCAGGCGCTTAGTATTATGAACCAACTGAATATTTGACATGCCCCTCTTCCCTGTGACTAATCTATTTGGCACATTCCTTTTTCTGACTTAAGTTGATTCCCTACTTATGAGACACATGGATAATGAGGCTTAATTTTTATTGTGCTCAGTCATGCATAATTATGGTTATTAACTCGATAACTAATAATTATGGTGGCGCCAGTCATGGTTCTCGTAAGTGGTTTCTTGACAAGTTGAACAGCTTCACATGATACTTGCTTTAACATTGTAATTCTTCTGCTATTGTAGGTGCATCAGAAGAAAAAATCCGAGAACTCTTTATAAAAGCACATAGAACTGCCCCATCAATTGTGTTTATAGATGAGATTGATGTTATTGCCTCTAAACGAGAAAATCTTCAGAGAGAGATGGAGCGTCGAATGGTAACACAATTAATGACATGCATGGATGAAACTTATAGTCCATTAAAATCATCATATGATGAAAATGGAGACTTGGGGGATTCAGATAACAAGCCTGGCTATGTTCTCGTAATTGGAGCAACTAATCGGCCTGATGCTGTTGACCCTGCTTTGAGGAGGCCTGGTCGATTTGATCGTGAGTTTGTTTTAGGTGTTCCCGATGAAGGTGCAAGGGCAGAAATTCTTTCTGTTTTGACACGCAACCTAAAACTAGAAGGGTCCTTTGATCTTTTGAAAATAGCAAGGTCCACACCTGGGTTTGTCGGTGCTGATCTGGCGGCCCTGGCTAATAAGGCTGGAAACCTTGCTATGAAGAGAATTATTGATCAAAGAAAGTTGAACTTCTCTGTAGACCAAGATAAAACTGATGAATGGTGGCGCCAGCCATGGTTGCCCGAAGAGATGGAAAAACTTTCCATCACCATGGGTGATTTTGAGGTAAGAGAGCTCCTTTTTGTTATATGTGCATGTGGAATATATTATGATTTTTCCTTATTTCATTTCATAAACCCTTGGATTTAACTTACAGGTTATTTCCATAAAAAACTTTAGTTGAGGATACTCTTAATTCAATTATAGTTTGATCCATTGACAAGAGTAGCCATTAAATGCAGTGACCATGTGTTAGATTACTATAAGCTTAGTTCAAACTCCTCAAGTATTATCTTCCATATTTTGTACTACCTGGACATCAATATAAGTTTCTGCCATCATGCACCTTTATCAAAATAAAGAAGTTGATGAAAAACTATAACTTACTATTTTTCTGCTTTAAATCTGATGTTTTCTTTCAATGTGATATTTCTCAGGATGCAGTGAAAATGATTCAACCATCATTGAGGAGGGAAGGATTTTCTACAATTCCTAATGTTAAATGGGAAGATGTTGGCGGCCTTAATTCCTTGAGGCAGGCCTTTGATCGATATATAGTTAGGCGCATAAAATATCCAGAGGAGTATGAGGTGAATAAGAGTTTTTTTCTAGTGTTATGCTTCTGCCATATGAGTTGATGTAAACTTATTCACAAGTCACCTAGTGCTTGTAAGTTGCCCCTGCATAGAAGGTGTGGTTACTTTGAAAATTGTATTCTTGATGCTCATACATTGGAGATGTGTTTCCATACTTCAGAGATTTAGGATGGACTTGGAGATGGGATTTTTGCTTTTTGGTCCTCCTGGTTGTGGTAAAACACTCATTGCCAAAGCAGTTGCTAATGAGGCGGGAGCTAATTTTATCCATATAAAGGCAAGTTTGTTAAGTTGTCCTGCTCATCACTCTTAGTTTTTCAGAATTTCTCTTGTAACCATTCCTTTAATGTTCTTTAACTTAGTGTAAACACTGGCATCTAATTGTTTGACTGTACAGGGCCCTGAACTTCTAAATAAGTATGTTGGGGAAAGTGAGTTGGCAGTTCGTACATTATTCAGTCGGGCTAGGACATGCTCGCCATGTATTCTATTCTTCGATGAGGTCTATATCACTCGTCATTGGATCAGAATATCGAGCACTTCTTTATATCAAACAAATCCTCTAATTTTATTTCTCCTCTCCAATTTTAAGCTTACTTGTCACTCAGCCACAGATCATTCCATTTTCAGGTAGATGCATTAATGAAGCAGCGTGGTACTGAGGGTGGATGGGTTGTTGAGCGCCTCCTGACCCAGGTCAATAATTTCTGGAACTCCCGGAGATGTCTTCCATATTTCCGTCACGCATTTTGTTACTTCCTCTCACATGTTTAGCATTCCAAAGCTTATCTTCTGCTGCTTGCACTGCAGTTACTTATTGAATTGGATGGTGCAGACCATCGGCGGGGCGTATTTGTAATTGGTGCCACTAATAGGTTCTGCTCTCTCTGGACAATCCACCGTGAAATTGCATTCAGTGTCTTTCTCCTAAATGCCTTCTGTTTTCAGAATAGAGGTGATAGATAGTGCCGTTTTACGTCCTGGGAGGTTTGGGAAGCTTCATTATGTTCGTCTGCCTAGCCAAGAAGAACGTGCCTTGATCTTAAAGGCTATTGGCAGCAAGAAACCTCTTGATCCTGATGTAGATTTGAGTTTCATTGCTCAAATGGATGCTTGCAACAATCTCAGTGGTGCTGATCTAGCTAAATTGGTTTGTTCAATCCTATAATTTCTGCATTTTTCTTAAAGTTGTTTGTTATTCTAGTTTCTTGCAATTTTTCTCTCTTACCCTGCATGTCTGTCCATGTCTGTTTATTGATTACTTTAGCATGATGTTGGTCCTTTGTTTTTGGCCACATAACAGATGAACGAAGCTGCAATGGTTGCCCTTGAAGAAGAACTGACATCATCCGGGGGTTCTGATGCTTCAAAGACCATCAAGACGAAACATTTTGAGCACGCATTATCTAAGATTTCTCCTTCAGTCTCACAAATGGTTCGTTCTGATTGACAATTGTTTGCTCACTTGATGCACCATGTCCCACTTTCCAAAAAATTCAATGATCTTACATTTTCCTTAATTTTTCCTGTGGAGCAGGATATACAGCTCTATGAAAAACTTGCAAAGGAATTAAACGCCGAATGATATTAAGCTGGAATTGTCATCCAATTTTGGTAGCCCCAGCTTTTCTCGATGTTCAACTGCCTCTCAGTGGAGGCCATAATTGCAAGGATGCCAGAAATTTTTGGACAAATGGGTGTCTTCTGGGATTTGAAGAGAGGCCTTACATGGAGGACTTAAAGAGTTTGAGAATCTTTCGCCTGCCCTATTCAGTTTTGGATGTAGCAGTCATGGCAGTGCTAAATTTAAGGAGATTCTATTGCTCAAGGTCCCGGAAGCAAATATTTTTATCTGGTAGTTTCCCAGGTGTTGGTGGCAATCCTCTGCTCTTCTTAGTCTACGGAAGACCAAACATGTTTAGGAGACCTCCCCTTGTTCACTTTCAGGTACGTGAAACGAAAAACGCATCAATTTTGTTTGGGGACTTACATTTGACTCAGTGCGAGGACCGAGAATGCCGTTCATTGGACGTGTTTTTCTTATTATACGCATATATATATATATATATACATTCATACATATAGCTCCCTCCCTGTTGAAGCTTTTCCTCTCCAGAGCAAGTGTGATTATTTGACTCCGCTTGACAGATTATGCCAGCGGCAATGAGCAATGGCAGCGCATGGTCCAGACTCCAGTCCATCGCTTTCATGGAGGTTATCAAATAAATAAAATAATAATAATATATCCAAAATTGTTCCTATACACACACACACACACACATATATATGTGTGTGTGTGTGACATAGGCTTAAACTTGTCAATTTGGATCGCCCAATTAAATGGTATTTATAACGGAATAAAAATCCAGAGATAAATACATAAAATGGTATTTATAACGGGATAAAAAGAATATCATGCACGGAAGATAAAGTCTCTCTGCGTAATTTTGTTTCCTTTTTGATTTACTTGCATTTGTAAACGGATTGAAAATGCCAATCAAAATTGATTTTATACTAAAAATTGTTAAATTGATTATATGCTTAAATCCCCAATTTGAGAAGTATGTGACTCATAATGGTCGAATGGACATTCGAATTCCATTTTTGAGGGGTTTATTTCTCTGTCTGACACCCTCATTCGACGTGAGTGAGGTGGATTGAGGAGATGGACTAGACTTTGTTATCGACTGGTACTTTTCATGCTTGCCGGCAAATTAATTAATCAATTACCATTTGAGAAGGGAAAAAAACAACCATATGTTATTTTATTTATTTATTTATTCTTATTTTTTTTGTGTGTACATATTAATTGTATGTGTACATACATAAGGGGTTGTAGGTCTAAGGCCGCTTCTCTGTTCCCTTCCTCAGAGCCAATGTCCATGGCCGTGGTTGTGGGGGCCGGAAGCAGAGTCAGCAGGCAGAAGGAGAAGCAGGGAATAATCATCGAGTAAGGCCATAACCTTCACTATCATCATCGTCGTCTCTCTCCTTCCACGGTCTGATTGATTGAGAATTAAGGATTTTGCAGGTGTTGTTAATCGAGAGAATTCACAGTTCCAGCAACAGATCTATGAACGATCAGAGGTCAGAGACTGGGAGAGAAAAAAAGGGCGCTCGGTGTGGTGCGCTCTCTCTCCACCTTTGTCTCTGCTGATCTCATTCCCCTCTTGCCAGTTCTCCGGCCCTCTCCCTCTCCCTCTCCCTCTCTCTTCCCCCACTAGAAATCCCCCATTGTTATCTCCACTTTCTGCCCGCTTCCTAATCTCCTAAGCTCACCTCTCTCTCTCTCTCTGTGTCTCTGCTGAGCTCCGTCTCCCATCCTTTTAATCTCTATCACGGGGTTGGTATTGTGTTCGAATCACCCAATGTTCTGTACTTCCTAGGTCCGCATTTCTGCGTACTGAACTTAGGGTTTCCTCTCCTATCATTGGCTGCTCGTTTCTCCATGTCCGATTTCTTTGACCCTCTTCCACATTCCCGTTCTCCATTGCTGCTGCTCTGTTTCTGGAATTAGGGTTTCTTTATACTTGGTTCTGTTAGCTTCCCGCTTCTAATTTTGACTTTCTTGTTCAAAATCCTGCGAAAAAAAGCTGATACCCGTCAATTTCTTGAATCAAAATCGATGAATTTGCAGCTCCGGCGTGAACGATTTCTCCCTTTAAGCTTCTTTCTTCGCCACAATTTAAGCTGATATTTTCTTTGTAGAATTTTTGTTTGATTTTGCCCTCTCTGGGTTTTCCAGGTAATGCATTTTTAGCTCCTACCGAGCTTCTCAGCTTAATAGGAGCACTGGATTGTAGATTCTGCTCTGAAAGGAAGTCTGACTTCGGAATTTAATAGGATTCAGGTGCAAAACGCTGTCTCTGTTTAATTAATATCTTAATATTTGGTATTTTGAGATGAATCTGCTTGTGTCTCTGATAATACTGTAGTCAGCGTACAATAAATGTGTGGATGTTTTTATATAGGCTGGTGAAGTAAATGATTTCTGCCTAAATGCTCGCTTGGATCATTTAATGCTTGAAAATTCCTCTGCGTGTACTTTTCATAGCTCCTACATTAGGTTCGGATGGTTTTAGTGGGAGTAAGATTTAATATATAAAAGAAAATTTTAATAACCGGGAAGTGGGATTTATTGATTGTATAGAATTTGAATCTTTCCAAAGTCTGAAAGATAATTAGCTAAAATCTTGTAATAGTGCAGTGCTTGATTGATTGTCATGGTTTTATGACTATGTTTCCATCTCTGAGTTCATACACAACATATTTGTCTGTTAGGTATATCAGTTTGTGTGCTAATACCATTCATGTAGTGATCATATGTCCAGGATAATCTGATTGATGACCAGCTTTCATGTTCATTGGGATAGATAATTTTAGATATTGCTGCCTTTTGCGATTGACTTATCACTGTTTTCTCGTACAATATTGAAGTGAATAATGATATCTTCAGCTGTGCTTTTGTTCACATCTCAGATTTCCATTGCGTTGCTGTAGCTGTTTCTTGATTGAAGTTCAATGATATGAGTCGAAAGGCAAAGGTTGAGAGTGATGACAGGGAGCTCTCTAGTGACCAGATTGATTCCCATTTGGTTGATAAAGGTAGAGGAGGAGGAAGTACGGATGGAGTGGTTCTAAAGAAAGGACCATGGACATCTGCTGAAGATGCCATTTTAGTAGACTATGTTAAGAAACATGGAGAAGGGAATTGGAATGCTGTACAGAAGTATTCGGGGTTGTCACGTTGTGGCAAGAGCTGCCGACTGCGTTGGGCAAACCACTTAAGACCAAATTTGAAGAAAGGAGCATTTTCGGCTGAGGAAGAGAGGCTGATTATTGAGCTTCACGCTAAAATGGGAAACAAATGGGCTCATATGGCTGCACATGTAAGTACTGAGCCTTCTAATGGGAAGGTGAAATCACATTTATCTTCTTCTTCTACATCCTATATTCCCTGTTGAAATGAATTAATAGAATGAGATTGAAACTGTTTGTCTACCCTATACTCTTATTTCAAATTCTTGATTCTGTTATATGATGCCTGTAACTGTTCCAACGGTGTGTCATTTGGTATGAAAACCTTAACAGTGGTTGGGTTATGGAAATATTTAATATAAGTCAATGAAGCTTTCTCTACTATGTTGATGATAATAGATCTCTTTGTATCCTCAGCTTCTTTAGCAGTTGAAGGAGTTACTGTCACTTGAATGAAGGATCGAATGCTTTTGTATTAAAGCGAATCTATCTCATCTGATGATCTTGTCCTGCATATTCACCTTCTCAAGTATTTATTTTCATCTACTATAGTTGCCTGGCCGCACTGATAACGAGATCAAGAATTATTGGAATACACGAATCAAGAGACGCCAACGAGCTGGATTACCACTTTATCCTGCAGAGCTGTGCATGCAAGCATTGCCTGAGGGCCAACAGAATTTGAGCTTTCAGGAAGTTAACAGTGGAAGTATGGGATTCTTGCAGAGCAGCAGTTACCATATTCCTGATGTTGTGTTCGATGGTTTGAAGGCCAGTCAGGGATTCCTGTCTCACATTCCCGAACTTGCCGAAGTTTCTGCTAGCAGCTTGCTGGTGAATAGTCTAGAACCAACCCAATTTGGTAGTCAAATGCCAAGCACGCTCAATCGCCAAAAGCGTCTACGAGAATCAGTCTCTCTATATTCCGGTTACAGTGACAATTCAGAAGATGTGTTCTCTTCCTTGCATCCATATGAGGATAACACGAGTGAGAAGATTGTGCAATCATTTGGGTACTCATTTTCACTTGATCAAGATCCTCCAGATGAGAATCACCTGCCTTCTTTCAATGTTGTTCAAGGCAGCCATTCCTTTTCTAATGGCAATTCCTCTACTTCAAGGCCTACTCCTGAGTCTTTGAAGCTGGAGCTCCCTTCACTCCAACATTCTGAGGCTGAGTTGGATAGTAGGTGGATTACATCTGCTTGTCCTCAGACTTTACTCGAATCTGTAGACAGATTTATTCAGTCTCCTCCAAGAAGTGTAAAGGTTGAGTCTGAATATCTCTCTCCACAAAACAATGGGCTGCTGGAATCTCTGGTTTATGAAGCAACATTGAGCTGTGCTAAGAACCAGTCATCTGACAAGAGCTCGAATTCCTTTGCTCCAACTCCTGGGGATATCAGTAGTTGCTCGGAGTTTTGCGAGACTGAATGGGATGAGTATGGTGACGCCATTTCTCCCTTGGGTCACTCTGCAACTTCTATATTCAATGAGCACACTCCTATGAGTGCCAGTGGAAGTTCACTTGACGATCAGCTGCATGCTGATACCTTTCCAGGTGAAAACATCCTTCATTCATGGACTCATTCTCAGACTTGAGAAGAAGTTCTGAAATGTTGTCTTTAGTAAATGGTTTCCAGAAAATTTCTCTGATATATGTTTTCTTAGTAATTTCTGATAAACATTTCCAGATATCCTTTAGAGTGCATCATGATGTGGTGTGGTTGTCAAAATTTAAAAAAAATGCATTTTCTAATTTCTTCTCCCTGAATCATTTATCTCAAAAATGATATTTCCAAGAACGACTTTGGAAATAATGTTTGAACAACCTAACAATTGTTATCTCTTACTGGAAAATGCCTTTCTGTATAATTACTGGGGTGGCAGCACTCTGGCACATTTATCTGTCTAATTTTAAGTCTTTAGATAAGCGGACGATTTCTCTTCTTTCTTGATTATTGCTGCGCTTCACGCTGGAGAGTACCTTAACCTTGGATCAGTTCATCTTGCAGGGCTGAACATGAAAGAGGAGTCGTTCAATCAGTTTCAATCCCTAGAGAGAGGGCAAGAGACCCCAACTCAGTGCGTTTACACCCGACCAGATGCTTTACTTGCTTCTTCAGATTGGTTCGGACTGCAGTCTGGACCTTTCATAGGCCAACCTCCTATGTCTGATTCTGTGGTAGCCCTCTTGGGGGATGATCTCTCAAGCCAATACAAGCAGACCACTGAGGCTTAAGTATCACTGGCCAAGGGTTGTGGGATCGGTTTCTATGCATGGACCGACATGCCCCATCTGTCGAATGTCAGAATTCGCCTGAGAATCTTGTCTTTATCAACTATTCAAAGACTGTCTCTTGTTTGGGATGCATGATTTGTTCCAAGTGGGTTACCCACCTGAATGGAACGAGGATGGGATGGGACCAAACTTGGTTTTGCTTGCGCTTTTCCAAATTGATGTATCCTCTTTTATGAACATCGAACTAATCAATCTTAGACCCCTTTCTCTTTCAGAATTGTTAGATAACTTCTCGGTCAATTTGCCCTGTGAGGGAAAAAACCCCTTCCTGGTTCTATGTCGGGATTCTCATCTTAATTTCCTATGTTTGCATCTCTTACCGATTTCAGCATTACGCAGCTCTTTTCCTTCCAGGCGGCAGGCAGGCGGTAGCAGTGCCCAGTAGAGAGACGAATTTCTATGGCATATGATTCTGCATCGTTTTTTCTTCTTTGTAATGTTCGTGGAAAGTCGGATACGGTTAAGGCTCGCAAACCCTCGGGAACAGACTTCCTGAAAAGGTACCAGATTAACGGTCCGCATCCTTTACTAATTTATGAAATTACAATGAAGACCAATCTTGAACAATGGAGATGGTTCATATACATCTTTTTTTTTTTTAATATTATAAATTGAGATAATTTATAGTAGTAAAAATTTTACTGTGCAGACTCAAAACTTAAATGAATAGTGTCAAAAAAGCATCTTCCGATTGCGAAATCCTGATAACTAAATTCACCTCCAATTACACGACTTTTGATGTTACCGAATCCTTGTGGATACCAAGGGACCTCAATCACAAGGCACACCAATTATGTAAAGCTGGGCGCAAACGTCCTAAGTATGAATAACTGGTCTTTTGTGAATGACTAGAAGAAGAAGAAGAAGAAAGCGTGCATTTTCTTGTCTATATTGTGCCCAAGCCCAATGGGCCCAGTGATATGGAGTAACGTGAATCGGTAGCGTTGGCGCGGACTGGCACCTCACAATAGGCCCATAGAGAGTTTTCACCAATCAATTTCGTTCTAGCTTGCGTTCCTCACTGCGAAGCCTGAAATCAAATCCCCCCGCGGAGAGGGATATTATGGCGCCAAAGAGAGGTGGGCTTGAAATCCTCCACCGGAGGCTTCTCACATCGCTCTCTACAGTACACCCGCAGGCTGATGAAATCGCTGTTGAACCGAAAGGTAACGCCGATTTCGATCATTTTCGTGTAGGTCAAGTATCCTGTTTTGAGGCGTTGGACTGGAACTTTTTATGCATGCGTTTGTTTCGGTTCTTCAGTCACTAATGTCAGGAAATTCTTGTTCTGTAAATCGCCTGCTATCTTTATATTGTCAAATTCCGGCCGAAATTCTGCTCCCTTTTGTAAAATAGCATAATGGAAGAAGAAAATGACGGTAGCCGTAGAAACTGTATGTTAGTTGTCGAAGGCCGACCACAGAAAACTCCTCGAGTTTTGTAGCTTCTTCTGTGATAACTTGAAATTTTGACTTTACCTTTTCTTGACGAAATTAGAATGAAAAAGGCATCCGTATTCTTCATGCAAGGGAGACAGATAGTTTGGACCTCTTTCTGCTGAATCACGCGAATGCACATTTGGATTCCGTCACTTGAAACTGTAAATAGCAGCCTTTGTCAAGTCAACGAAGGAATAACAATACCCTCAGTTTGGATTCCTTTTGAGTGGATGAAAACTGTCCACTAGTTTATATAGTTTCTAGAAGCTTACATCTTGACGGCAATGCCAGCATAAGGCACTGGAGCGCAATCATATGATGATCATTCCTTGTTCTCTCCCTGGGTTGAATTGGGGGTTATGCATGTGGTGGACCCTCCACAAAAAGAGTTTCCTAGTTGAGGTGAAGCCTTCTACTTGTGCAGCGTACATTAGTATTCGTAGGTGCTAGAATGAAGTCTTTGTCATCTTTATTCTCTTCAAATGACGAGTCTATGGACCCAGTCATGCTGCTGACCGAGTCTGAGTTTGATGGGGAGAAGTCCCTTCTGCAGCAAACTGATTTCCCCTCCATCATGCCTGTTAATGCTTCAGCTACCTGCAGCTAGGAATAGTAGCCTGCTCAGGATCCTTTTATCCGCTGTTGGATGCTGCTGATATGAGAAAAACAGAAAAGGATGTATGATTTCTTGAAATATCCTAATAACATATTTTCACAACCTTCCGGTACTCCACTATTCGGTTTTATAGGCCAGTAGCTTTAGATATTAATATGAATCTTTCCATTGTCTCGATGCATTAGAAAGCTCAATAAAATCCTGAATTCACTTCATCAATAATCATTTCTGTGCTCTCTACCAAAATGCATCAGTTATAGGAATCCCTCAGAGAATTTGACCACCCTCATTTTGGTGCATGATTAGTGATTTAAGCTTTTCACCTTTCTTGTTGGTTGATCTTTTCTCCTCTATAATTGCTTTCTATAAAAACTTTTAAGTTCCGTTGCATTCAAAGTGTTGGGTAGATGCCTTTCTACTGTACTTATGATCAGCTTTCACAGAAATTTAGTGTTTCCTTCTATTGAATGTGTTTGAGGAAATCTGGATGTAAGCTCCAACATGTTGCTGTTAAATGAAAATTTATAGGCTTGTGATGTTGTTGTTAAGTCTTATGTTTATATTTACTGTGACCTACATGGAGGTTTCTTATAGCAGCTATACTAGAAGGACTTTTAACTTGATTTCAAATGTTAAATTGCATGTCACAAAATATAAATGTACTACGAGAGTCTGTGTCTAGGCATTTATATGAGCTTACTTTTGCTTATCAAAAAGGACAATGGGGGAAAAATTATTGAAACTCACAGTGTGCATTGTTAGTCTCTTCTGAGGATCCTTGGTGAGACATTTCTCTGCCACCCGAACCATCCCTAAGAGTTGATGAACATCATGAGAGTCTATTATCCTATGGTCAAATGGAGCTGGATAATTTCTTTCTTTTAATAGTGGCCGAGCCTGTGGATTATTATAGATCTCTTATTAGATAATGCCCTAAACATATAGGAAGATTGGGTTGAATTCAAATAAAATCCCTCAGTCCTACTTCATTCACATTTTCCCATGATGTACTTTTACTTCTGTATATTGAACACCTGCCATATGGTTTGTCAGTGAAAGAAGCGGAAGTGTAAAATCTGGAAAAAGTTTTGAGGCACTTTGCGAGGTCATGTTTTCTTTTCTTTTTTTTTTTCAAAGGGGATTACCATATAAAAAGTGAACGGGCAGATATTTTCATATGCAAATATTAATTCATATGCAGTTTTGAGTCTGTTACCCATCCGACAAGACTTCTTTCTCCTAGTACATCGTCAGTTGTCTGGAGACCTGTGATACGTCTGTCTTGGGTGACATTTTTCCACATTCTGCATATTCTGGGGCCAAATATCCTAAAGTTCCAACTACTCATCTCTGAGGAGTTATCCGAGCCCTCATATTGGTTCTTTGCAAGGCCAAAATCTCCCAGCTAGTACATAAAATTAGAATAGTATTAGGAGAAAGTCAGTAAAAAATGGATCTAAGATGTTCTGTTAGTATACCTTTTTCCGTATAAAATCATAGTATATCGGGATTCTAAAAAGGCACATGTGAGATTTTACCAGTGGTTCAAAATCATGAGTCACAAGGATGTTGTTCGGTCTCATGCCTTTATGGGTGATGTTCTTTTCATTCAGATAGTGTAAACCTCTTGCAGCTCCCACATATATTTTCATCCTCTCTTCCCAACTGAGAGGTCTCTTAGAGAGTTCTGCATCATGGAACAGCCTTTCTGTCAGATTAATTATCAATACACTGTTTCTAGCATGATGAAAAGGATATTATTTATCTTACTTGACACATGCTGGTCAAGTGAGCCATTACAGACATATTGATATACAAGAAGCCAGTGGTTTCCTTCAGAACAAGAGCCCAATAGCATTACCAAATTTTCATGCCTAGCATTACTGAGCACATTGACTTCCGACTTGAGTTCCTTTTCTCCCTAAAAACTTGCATTCTTGTGTTGTTTAATGGCAATGCCCATTTAGCTCTCCTCTGAAGACAACCAAAACCGCCTTCTGATAGGAATTGTTCTTGGGAAAATCCCTTCTGTTGCAGCTTGAAGCTCTGCAAAAGTGAAGTCTCTGATCCATCCAATCTTTGGATGCCTATTCTCGCAAATTGTGCAGATTGAATTTTTAAACCACTCCTCTGTATCCCTCCAATCATTATACTTTTCACTCAGAAGAACCTGTGAACTTTCTGGGCCAACTTCCTCAATTGATGTCCTGCAACTTTTCTCAATTTCAGAGGCAGAAATTGGAGACCTTTCCCCAGTTGTTTCTTTGTCAATCTTCATGGAAGTTTCGTGATATTTAAGATGTAAGTGTGAGCTTTTCTCTTCATCAAAGATTGAACCCAAGGCTCCTATCTTGTCCGAAGTACTTGAGGTTGAAACTGCTGTTGTAATAAGATAATCACTTGACAAGGATTTGGTAAACTTAGACCATCTGTTATATTTCTGTGGGGAATTTTCCATGTTACTAGTACCTTCTGCCTTCTCATTATTATGAAGACTAACAGTTTCCGAAATGATGAGAAAAAGGAAACATTATTATCTACCTATATTTTCTTGTGTACTCCAAATATGAATGTCAGATGCTGGGTTAACAAGTATTTGTTAGATAACAGAGATTACTTACTCCTTGTAGAAGATTCTTCGTTTGTGCTGCCTTATACCATTTCGTCATAAGTAACATTAAGTGGAGAGCTTCTAGGTGAGATGCTTTTTCTAGCAGTCACTCAGCTATTTGCTACTCTTTGTGGCCACCTCAATTTTTCAACTTGGTCATTCCGTTTCATTATTAATATTCCACAGGACAGCCTATCCATGAGGTATTTCTCATATTTCTTCATGTGCCTGTGTCAAAAATGGTTTTATACTCAAGCGTTATCTTCATGAATACTGAAGATTTCGCTTGTGCATTATGGTTCTTTTACTTTTCTCTATACCACATGATGAGGATCATGTGATATTGCATAGAAGAGATGAAACTAGGATGTTAGTATATATGGGTTGAATGAAATTACTTACCATGAATCTCCTAAATGAAATATTTTATACAGGAGAAGTGGTTTTTGTACTAATGAACAATAAGTCTCTGGAGTAGCCTATCACTTCACAATTCATGTAAGTCTAGTCAAATAGATAAACCAGTATAAATTCGCTCATTTTCCATGTATTGTTTCAGTTCATGACTTCTCCTCATAACAAGTGAAGGTGTTTTGGCACATAACTTTCTAATACTATTAGAAGATCTGGTGAAAGAGAATCATAATGATCCCTAAAAACAGCATGCTGGTAACATTCATCGGGTAATGGCATGTAATGCCATTTCTAGTGACGATAACTATAGAAGTGAAGGGCCTCAAATTGACTTTGGTTTCACTCCCCAAGAGGTGACAAAAATAAGTAACCCACTTTTTCATGTCTAATTAATCAGAAATGTTTAAATAGCTTCACTAGAATATAACATGTAATCAGATTTCATGCTCTTTTCTTCAGAAAATAAGTGCAAATATTGGCTACTTTGTAAATCCAAAACCATGGACAGATTTAACATTGCAAGAAGCCATTTCAGTATTTGACATGGGAATTTATTTCGAGTGGCTTCACTATTTCTTCAGATATGCATAGGTTTGCTGAAATTCTTGATGGTTGACTAACCTGTCAAGTACTATCCATGTTGCCTTGTGATTCAGGGCAGCTCTTAGAGCAGCAACCTTAGGTGAATATCCCGGTTGCACATCTATTTCAAAGTCGACCTGTGAGATTTCAGTTGCAGAGATACTTTAGCCGTTCACCAATTGATTCTGGAGTCTATGAGTTGGATTTTTATTGGAAATCCCACCAACAGGCAATAATTCAAAAGGTTTAGCAGAAAAAAACATTATGAGCATGCAAATTCTCCTATAAGATATGCAGCTACATCTATTACTCTAGTTTATTTGGTACCTCATGGGCAAAAAAATTGTTATCCTCTGTAACGGCCTATTGTAAAAGGATTCATCTAGTTAATTGTTCCTTCATGTGACAAAATTTGGTAAATTTTGGGACCCAACCTTCTGTTTATGACAGGTATCACTCTGTAGGTACAATACCTTTTCTAGCTTGCACTGCTGCAAAATATGCTTAAGCCCCTCATTATTTTTGTATTCTTCCTTCTTCTGCTCTACTTCTTCATCTATGATTTTCTGGTTTAATCCAAAAATTGAACCTGAGTCCAACTTACTTTTGTATCCCGCTGAAGAAATGAAAACAAGGATTCAAGGGAAGGGTGAGATATCATGAGCGAAGAACAATATCAGGACTGGTATATGTTATTTATAATCCCTTCCTTCAACATTTCAAATGCAAGCTTGTTCTGCACATCCACCTTTGTAGGAGAAAAAAAAAAAAAGAAGCATAAATTCTTACACAGTTTTCCAGGCTTGAAAGATAACCTAGTACGATTAGTAACCTGATGAACAATTCCAAGGAGGAAAACCTTATTTCCAGGCTTACTTAGTAAGACTATTAGGGTCACTTCAGTAGCAATCAGGCTAACATCCCTGGAAGCATCCATTATCACCACCACCATTTGAGCATCTAAAGACATGTTTGACTCTTTGAAGCTTGCTCATGCTATACTTTTCAAGTGAGCATTGGGCCTTCAGAGCATTACGGTAAAATTGAGAACAATCTAAAACTTCTTTTCTCTGGATTATTTCTATCTAAGAACTGAAAATGGAAAATAAGCATGTATTTGAGCAGAAATCTGCTGTGATCATTCTAAACTCAGTTTTGCCTCAGAATTAATTCCAGGGAGAGTATTGAAAACACTGGAAAAAGTAGGTCCATGTGTTTTTGAGCAATTCTTTGAGAAAGGAATCTGGAGAGATGAGACAGAACTTTCAGCTAAAAAGGAGGGTTGGCGAATCCTGGCAAAGGATCTCTAGGGATGACCGGACTGTGTAATTGGATATTCCAGGTAAGTGGGTGCTCGAGAAGTTCTGCATGTTGTAGGAGGAACTTTCACAATACAAGTACACAACATGTTTCCCATATTCCACCAACAGTTTCCAATAGGTTAACGATGATTCCAAAGTTCTTAGAAGACTGTCTGTGCTGGCATCTAATTTGGTAATTATCTCTTGATAGTGATATTATTTTGTGAAGAAGCAGGCCCTGAGCTGGCCCCGCGGGGAAATGAGCATGCTTGATTCTGTCCCTATCAATTGTCTTTTGGGAATGGGCCAGAGTGTACAGGTTTTCTCCTGCTGTGTTCTGGCATTTGATGGCTTATATTTTTAATAATATAACAGTATTAATCCGCATATGAATAAGGAATTGACGTTGAATGCATAAGTATTCTGCACATAAACTTGCATATATCTGGTTGTTTCAGCTGTCTGAGGGAACTAGGAGCAGGTTAGGTCTGATAGGTGGCTAACCCAAGATAGAATTTTCATCAAATCCTTAATTGGATTTATCCGAGATTAGGTCACAGCCAACTCTTCTCTCCCGTTATGAAATTCAGAAATCCTTTTCGTTGTTTGTAAATGGGGAGCAGCACCTTGAAATATCATCCCAACGGCTTCTTCTTCTTCTTCTTTTTTTCTCAGGGTTGAGTTGACGACAACTACAATTTTCCTTGTCCTAGATGTAGTTTAGGCTGTTATTTAGCATGAAACTTCTAGTTGCTGAAGTCTGTTGTCAGAGTGCTCACAATTACTGGAGGAATCTGAGGATTCTACAAATTTGGGTTCTTTGATTTTTCAAAAAAGTGCATCACCCTCTTTATTTATAAATACGTAAGGCTCTGTTTTCGGATTTTGGCAATAAGAATTACTTCTCTCTTGTAGCCGTCTTCCATTATCTTAGTAGCAAGACGTTGGATTGAACAACATAAAGGATATTTTTCAGGATTCAGGAGGTCCGGATATGGATATGCCGGTTGTACAGCTTGTGGCAACTTCCAGTTGTCTGCACGGTAAGTTGAAATGATCAGCATGGGTTCTGAATTTCAGAAAATCTTTATTTGCACATCTGGAATGCAACGAAAAGATATCTTATGCTGCTTGTTAAGACCGTATTGTTTCAACTGCATAAGGATTCCTTTTCCAATTTGTCAAAAATAACATCTTTCTGATTAAATGGTGAGACTGCTCAGTAATCTTTTACGTGAGAATGGGCATCCAAAACTTTAGGTAGTTTGATAGATTAGAAAATCTCTTGGGAATCTCACGAAAGTTAAGATACTGAACCTTGTGGGTATACATCTGGCGAATTCTCCGATGCTGCTTATTATTATTATTGCTATCCTTGATTCTTTTGGTTTGTTTTATTCTTACCGAGAAAAATGTTGTTACGGTCTCGTTCTGTTTCACAAAATTAATTTATCCAGTAAAGGGACGTCTCCTGGATCGCACCCCACTTTGGGTGGGCGCAGGGTAGCATCTTTGAAATTCATTTATTTATTTCAAGAGGGGCTTGCTTTGGTTACTTCACTGTTAAGATATGAACTATTTATTATTATTTAAAAAAAAAACGCCCTTCAAACTCCAACTCTATCTTGGATCTACTGCTAAAAAGATTCGTAAGTTTTACCTCGGACAACGGAGGCTCCCTTGGTCTCACATGAAAATGAAAATCACCTCATAAATATCACATGGACCCCTGTTTGGGTTCTGACAATAATTAGGGCTGCATCAACAACCATCGCGGTAGGATATACGATGAAACAGATACCTTTCATTTCCCTTCACATATTCTCATTATCAACTGTCACTCTGGGCGATCTCGCAATTTGATGATGAATGCCTTGTGTGCAGGGCTCCCGATGAAGAAAGGGCGACCCGATGTACACGGTAGATCAGCTAAAAAGGCAGAGGAATATGGCAAGAGGTAAGTGTGCTTGCTTCGCTACTATGACTTCCAGCCCGAGCCAAACAAAAATTTGATTATGAGCTTTAGCTTTTAAGAAATCCAACATGTCTAAATTATGTTTCTTATGTAACATGTCATACACACACACACACATTTCTAAAAAGTAACAAAAAATTGTTAACAAAAAGCTGAAACAAGTGAAAAACTGCCGATGCTGTCTCTGAATTCAAAGCTACCATTAACAGCAACAACATTGCCTCCATCTGAAAACGTAAAATGACTGACCGAGCAAGGTCAATCAGATGTATTTGGACAAGAGCTCTCTCCATCTTGATAGAATTATGGCCCTTAATATCCACCTTAAGATGCTTGCTTTGTGTAAATATAGGATATTCATTAGTTAACGGGCAAATTTTGGCATCTAATGAATGAATAGAGGCACGCAAACGTCTCCAAACACAGGTTGCCCTATCATCCAGAAGTCATCCCTTGTCATTGTGCCAACGCCAAAACAAAATTTGGATACCTAAAGACAAATTCCTCCATATGTTTGAAGGATGATTTCACAACTCCTTCCCTGGAATACAAAAAATGAACTTCACCCACATATTTCAACTTATATCTTCCATTAAGCCCAACAAACTAGACTGCATTTTTCTTGTTTCTAAAATTCTCCTTCAGTACAGCAAGCTTCTTCCTGCATTGGTTCACAGTCTTCCCAGGAACAGCAGCTGCCACTCGCTCCCAACGCTGACTGGTCTCCTTGGGAAAAGTCTTCATTGCCTGAATGAGAGCTCTTTCTTGAACAGCAGACCATACATCTTGATCTGAACCTGAACCACCATTCTCAGTAGTAGAATCTTCATGATTTGGACTAGTCCCACTTTTGCTGGAAGATTCCTCTGCTTTGACTACCTTAGCAGTAGTCATCTCCTGTGCACGACCGGCTGCTGGAATTCCTTCAACTTCCTCTCTAGTTGTAAGAGGTGAAGCAATTGATTGGGCTGGTTTCCTCTTCTCGAGGAATGAATCAAAAGCTTTGGCAGCATCTGGCTTCTGGAGGAGAACAGTTTTAGTAGCCTTCAAGATCTCTTCCACAGTCCTCCCTGTCCCCATGTACTCTGATATAACTTCCCATCTACGAGAAGTTCCTTTGGGATATTTCTGCATTCCTTTCCTCAACAGTTCAATCTCTTCTCTTCCCCAGGGCTTCTCCTTCTTTTCTGTGCTAACAAAGGGCAAGCTTCCATTTACCCGCACAGCACCATTCTGCTGCTGGTTCTGCTCCTCACCCTCTGACTTGTGTCTCAATCCTTGTGCATCTTTGAGAACCGCAGCTCTTTCTGTACCTTCCTTGCTTTCCATCTTCTCACAAATGCTCCTCAGCTGCTCAGTGTCAAGAGAGGTGCAGAGACCTTCAACATCGTCCTCAGAAATACCAAGCAAGTGCCGAGATACAAGAGATGCTGAAAGACCTCGAAGGCGGGCACGCTCTTTGCGGATAAGTTTTTTCTCTTTCTCCTTGACCTTCTTCTGCTGCAGAGCAGCTTCAGCTGCCAGTCTCTCTTCCTCTTCTTTTCGCTGTTTCTCCTCTTCAGCCCTTCTAGCAGCCTCTTCCTCCTGCTGCTTCTTAGCAAGAATCTTGGCCTCTTTTTTCCTCTGCCTCTCTGCTTTCTCCTCTTCTTTTCTCCTGAGTATCCGCGGGTCTCTCTTGTAGGCATTGTCAATGAGCGCCCGTATCCTTGCATACTCTTCCTTCCTGGCTTTCTCCGATAGCTTTGCATTCTGCCTCTCCATCCACCTTTTATGATCACGAGACTCAGCTTGCTCGAGGTCATATTCATCTTCATGAGGAAACTCTCTCCAACTCTTGAAGGAGTACCAGAAATCGTAGAATCTATCCACCTCCTTGAGGGGGGTACCATCATTGCCGAGGGAAGGCACAGGCTGAGCAACTGACCACCGCCCATTTCTCATAAAGGCTGGACCAAAAACCTTGAAGAAGTCCTGGGGCACACAGTCAGTCGGAATCTCATCATCGAATTCATCTGTTGAGTCATATATCCTCCTCTTAATGGGATCTATTAGTGCCTCATATGCTTCTTGGATGGCTTTGAAATGGCTTTCGATCTCATCCTTCTTTGCCTGCTTAGCTGCTTCAGTTTCCTCGGCGAGGAGCAGGGAAGCTTGTTTATCAGGATGATACTTCAAGGCCGTCTCCCTATAGGCCTTCTTTATCTGATCCTCAGTGGCAAGGTACCTTAAATGGCCCAAGCCCAGTAGAGCATAGTGATCCTGCTGCTTACCTCCAGAGCCAGACTTCCTACCTTTGCTGCTGTATGACGAATCAGAAGAGTGAATATAATTCTGGTCCTTATCACTGGAAACTGACTGGTCATCACCATCTGCCTCTTCTTCCTCCCCACAACCAAGCAACTTCAGTGCAATGGCATGGAAGGCATGTCCAGCAGGCTCAAACCTCAAAGCCTTGACAGGAAGGCAATTTGAAGCAACATAAATTGGCTGGCCATCAATAATCTCCTCCGAGTAGGAGATGAGCCTACATGTCTGGATTGCCATGCGGTCTATATGATGGACGCCCAAGTATTAGACCAAGATGCAAATTTCCAGTTACAGATTAAGACTCGTGAATTCAGGGGGGAAAAAAACAATCATGGAAGAATACAAAATTCAGATGCAAGATGATTGGAAAAAATAACATCTTTTGGCAGCAATTGCAAATCAGTTGACCCACTATAATGGAAAAACTAAACACATCATCAAAAAATAAAATAAAACTCATAAAATTTGTCACCTGTTTCAATTCTTCCGGGAAAGAACACACTTTGCTGTGGGGGAATAAGGGAAAAGGCAGCCGGTGGCGGAAGAAGCTGCTGTCGCCGAGGTGAGAAAGTGCCTGAAGCGAGAAGACTTAGAAAAAAAAAAAAAGGAAGTGAAGCAAAGACTTGCTCATCGATAATAGGATAAATCATAGAAATCCAACCAAGCTAACTGTTGAAGCAGAAAGTGAATGAAAGATCAAATCCGAATTCACATCAGCCGCAAAATACCTCAAATCTGAAGCTGGGGAAGAGGAGGAGCCTAGGGTTTCGTCTCGGTGCTCCCAAGAGGCAGGTGCTCGATGAGGAGATGCTGACTTGCGCTTTTTAACCTGCCACTACCAGGGCACATAAAGGGTTTCCCTTGCTCCTGCCAATTTATAGGGGCGATTCTGAGCCCAAAAAAAAAAAGAAAAAAAATTATGGTGATGAATTGGGGTTTGCAATCTATAGACTTAGGGGAAGAAACGGGCTCAGTGCATCCTTCTCTGGCGGGTCGAATATGGTGATTGGGGTTCGACGAATGGATCTCCGCCACGTGGCCTCAATCCAATGGGCCGCCTTTCTAGAGAGAAAAATCCCCTAATTTACACTACATCAGTATTACCATTATTTATGTTCTTAAATCAGCGCTCAGCTTTCGTCCTACATTTCAGAAGGAACCAAAATGTCTGTTCTCATCAGAAAATCTTCTCCGCGCGTTCTCTCTCTTATCCGACCTCCATCGCCATTGCAATCACAGGTTGTTAAGTCGATTCTCCCAGTTGCTCATCCTCATTAACCTCGTTCATGCGCTCAGACCAGCGCAGGTCAGCTCTTCACACATTTTTGTGTTCCTTTCAGTTGCCTCCTCCTAGGGCTTCCGCACGACTGCACATGCGTAATCCGGCGAGGGATCGCCCTCTCATCCGGCTCTCGTGCCAACAGATTCGGTGCACTAATGGCGCTGACCATGTGAGTTTGATTTTGGTTAATTTGTCGAAGAGGCGTCGTCCGCATTGATTTCGAGATTTTCTTCTTATGTTCCGGAAATTCTCTTCATCTTCTTTGTTGACGATGATGTTCATCAGTTCATATGTCTAGAATCGTTGATAACTCCTGAGAAATCAGTAGTTTGGCTTCCATTAAAAAATCTGTAGTTTGGCTTGATTGCGATGTACGTGCTGATGTGTTTTGCTCATAGATAGATATGAGACCGTTTGAGTTAGACTACTAGTGAAGTTCATGTGGGAAATGAAGAGTCTCTATCATACTTTATTATCCTTTTGTAGCTCATCCGCAGCTGATTTCAGTCACGTATACTGTTGAATAATAAAGATAAATGCAATTAACCATTATATTTTCTTTTTGTCGAGCATGGTCACTATGGGGAAGAACAGTGATATTATATCATGTAAAAGATGATGATGATTATAAATATATAGTCAAGTTAAAAGGGCAAGGACTCTGATATATTGCAATATTGAGATTTAAGACCGAAAATGACTAAGTGAATGTTTGCTCATTCTGCTAGTTGATTTGAACTTATATTCTGCATACCTTTGAAAATCAGTGATGCAATACATTGCGATTCTAGCAGTTGTTTGCGGTATGATTACTAATAAATCTGTTTGACTTTGTTTAAAGCTTTAAGCATGGGATAAAAGTGGCTTTTAACATTAGTAGAATCTAGAGTGTTTATGAGTTGGTTAGATTACAATTGAAGGATATGAAAGATGCTCCTTCCTCTTCTTGCCTGTAAGGGCTTTGCTCTTTTTTTTTTTTGGTTCCTTTAATTGCTTAATGATTTATTAGCTTGAGTTCATTCAGTAGTGACGTGCTTGTGCTGAATTGTACAGTTATCTAGCCCATGGGATGCCAAAAGTAGCTCTTGTAGCATTGAAGGTAGTGAAGAGAGCCAAAATCATACAAATGAATCAAATCATACAAGTGACTCATTCACATCTAACGAGTATTTACTGCTTGCCTGATGCTGTCAGTTAGTAGAGTATTTTATCCTAATTTCATTAATATGAATCTTTGTTTTCTCTTTTCCAAGCTGTAGTTTTACGTAACCTCATTCAACATGTTGGACAGCAGTCTTGAACTTTTTCCTTGACATTTAATACATATTGCTTAACCTTGAGAAGAGAAGTTCATGTGGCTTTGGAATTTTGTTTTGTTTGATGAGGGAAAAACTGCTTTACTACTAACTGGTTACCTATAAATTGGTGGAGAACTAGATGTTTGTATATGTTCGTCAGATAAATCCCTTCAATGAACCATTTACATGTTCATTTGGTTTTTTCTGTCTTCTTGAAATCCTAGAAATTGTCCATGCAGATAATGTACTTTAGATTCTTCATTCATCTTGTTTTTTGCATGTGAATGTTGGAATTCATTCCTATTCACTCGGTTTGCTTCAGGACTATAAAGAAGCTGAAGAGATATGGGATATCAGGAATCTTGTCCTATGGGTTACTGAATACTGCATATTATCTCACAACATTTCTTCTAGTATGGTAAGTAATCTGTGACTGTAGAAGTCAGTCAGAGCAATTATTTGGTTTTAGCATGCAGGCATTGTTTGCTCTTCTAATGCTTATATACAGTCAAATCTTATCCTCTTATGGTATTGAGCTTCCATATTCTGAGGTAGAAGTTATGATTCTGTGACCATTAAATCAATGATTCTTGCTGACTGGAAAGAAGGCAACCATGTGCATAGTTAGAAATAATGTGTCGCACTTTAAATTTCATAGTTGGAATCCCCTGCTTGTCTCTATGATCATGGAAGAAAACATGAGAACCATCTTGAGAGTCTGTCTTAGGTTGAATATAATGTATGATTCTTTATGCTCAATTTGGCATTTGAAGATATTGTTAGGTACATTCTTGTGTATGTTACTACTAAAACCTGGATGATTTGTGTGTGTGCTGATATGGCAGTACCTCCTGATGTGACAGAAAGAAATGATGGACAGTTGCAGCTTACCGTTAGGCAAATAGATTGACATTTTACACAAGGCAAAATTTTTAAATGGAGCATCTGGAACAGTTTCCACGAATAAATAAACTTTTGAGGTGCTTGTTTCTTTTCTTTCTCCTATTTTAGAAGATGTGATTGTATCTGTAAACTACTTGGTGCATCTTTTTTGCATTTTCTTGGTGCCTCAAGTAGTAATGAGTTATCTCATTGATCATAAAAAAAGGTCATCTTGGAAACCGAATCTCATGCTTGGGAGTTGCTCTACAGGTTTTACTTTGCACCAGCACCGGAAAAAAGGGGTTATCTTGCTGCCGTTGGAAGGTTGATTATCTTTTCTCCTTGCTTTTTGAGATATCTTTGCTGTCAGCATTTAATTGCCTTTTTAGGTTTCTTAAGGTAATGGCCATGGTTTGGGCTGGAAGCCAGGTCACGAAGCTTGCACGAGCAGGAGGGTCAGTTACTAAACAACAATTCTTTTTAATTAATTTCTGTGGGTTTTCTTTCGAGATTGAGTTTTACTTGTTTAAAAATCACTTTGAGTTTCACTAGTTTACCCTCATTGTGAACTTCACTCTAACCAGTGCATGTAAAGTTGCCTTTTGGAGTAGGCCATGGAAACTTATATATTATAGTTTCTGCTAAAAACATGAGACCGGTTCATTTCTCATATTGATAGAGGCATATGTCATTTTTAAAACTTATTCCAGTATCAGAACCTGCATAATCTCTACATCTATTCCATGCAGATACATCTCTCTCTATATATGTGTATATACGTGCATTTTATCTTGTAGGACCCACATATTCATTAAGCTATGAAACCTTGTTCTCATGCAGGGCCCTTGCACTTGCCCCTTTTGTCGACCGAGGATTGTCATGGTTTGCAGAGAAATATCAGTTTGAGTCAAGGGAGAAGGTTAGTTGAGAACTCAAGATTTAAACAATGCTGTCTCTCACTCGTCAGGTCTTATACTGTTCTTATTTCGTTGGCCTTCATTTTCAACAGGCATTCTTTGCAGTTGTGATGTCTTGTTTTGGGCTTGCAATTGTGTTGTTCCTTGCTGTCACCTTGGTCTCTGCCTGACGAGGGTTGATCGGCCTTTGCTTAGTTAGATTTAAGGGCCATTTAGTCAGATCTAGTTTTACTTGCATATTTTACGATTCTTACAGCTTTTTTTTTGTTGGGGGGGTGGGTGGGGAGTAAAAATGCGTAACTTGTAACCGAGAAGCTATGAAGGCTAGATGATACAGTTTGAGGTACAGTCTTGGTATGTTCGGCTCGGTAGATCGTATAAGTAGGAATGGAATGTGGTGAGCTCAACTTTACAGCATAGTGAGCATGTCGGGGCAATGAAGGGTCCAATGGTCTTCGACCAAATCCAGGATCATACTAATGGGCCGCCCTTTTGGATCAGACTGGCCCAATGAACCTTGAACTTTTGCCAGATCAGGATGAAGTAAACAGGCAATTGTTTCATCAATAGGCCACGAACCGTATCAAGAATTGGCCCATCGAATGAACGCAATCTAACCGAAGGGTCACATTGACCAATTGGGCCCAAAATGAAGACCCCCTAGAATTCTTTAAGCTGAAACTGAAAAACCCACAAGGCCGTATCAATCACAACACAGCAAGCCCATTGAGCCTCGTGGAGTCTAATGTTACAAGCTCATTGGGTCTGATGAAGCCCAACGTCGCAATCCCATTGGGTCTCTGCAAACCCAACCAAGTGGGCCATTAGGTACAACGTCAAAGCATAGCAGGCTTTCAGAGGCGCAAAATACAAGAGAATTGGGCCTGCTAGTGACAGCATCTTATAGGCCCACTGGGAATTAAATAGTCAGCCTCATGTGGTTGAGCCTTTAAATGGCCTACCCGATTAGCCATTGGGCCTCGCAAAAGCCACATTAGTTGGCATTGGGCCTCATGTGGTTGAGCCTGATGGGCCCATCGAGCCAATAAGCCCAATCTGCAAGCCCATTGGGCCACGAGAGGCTGAACAACACCGGCCCATTGGTCCCACCAGACCCAAGATCAAGAGCCCATCAGGCATCAAACTGTCCAACTGACGGCCCAGCATTCAAAGCCCCTTTGTTTCTCTTGCATCCCAATTTCCAGAGCCCTTTCACCTCATTCGCACATTGATATCAATCCGACTTGGCATTGGGAGTCGATTCCATAAGCCAGGTGGGCCAAAGCAGTCCAATATTACAGTCAAAACCCATTGGGATGCCATGGTAAAGCAACTTCGGCTTCTTACGCTTATCAGTGCCTATTGGTCCATATGTTCTTGTATTTCAGCCAGTGTCCTAAGAGCCTGAAATTCAGGATCATTGGGCCTAGTCTAATGCATACCAAGTCCATTGGGCCTGGGGTATACAAGTCGACAGTGACTGTATTTACATAAACTACATAAAGTAGACTAAAGAAGGTAGGAGGGACCAACCCCCACAGGACTCTCATTAGTAAGACAAGCACATAAAGCAAGAAACTCTGCTTCATCCTCATAAAAAGAATTGGATCTCAACTCAGATCATATAGATTGTAGACAGTAGTATCTTTTGCAACCTGCTCCATCTTGAGATGACGCATTGATGAGGTTCCTTCCCCACTGAGCCAAAGTTTTTTGTGAGACATCAAATGTAATTTAACTTACGCTAACAAAAATTACCTATACGACTGCAATGAGTCCACAACAAGTCTAATTCCCCACCAGGGACCTATCCTCGATGTACTTTAACCAAAGGTCCGCTAAGCAGCCTACTCAACAAGGAAAAGTTGAAAGTTTGAAAGACTCTCTCCTAGAAAACGACACCATTTCCTAGAATATGCTGATTGCTTTCCACCAACAATATTCTGCACACTCAGATCCTTGCCTAAGTGGACCGGACTCCATTAAAAAAATGCAGTCATGAACCAGTTGAGATGATCCCCGGTAGAATCCACTAAGTTAAGGAGCTAGTCTAAAGTACTGCCTGAGACTGGGAGAGGCTGAAAATCTGATGATTACGCATCTTTGGTGGACATATTTCAATAGAACTAAATGATGAAGATTAGCTCCATACTTGAATACTTTGACATGACAGCATAAAACGAATATGTAACATTGAAAAACTTGCCTTCTTGAAAGTCATAAACCTGTGAAAATTTCTGTACAACATATAAATGATAATGATATGGCTCTAATGTATGTAATCTGTAAAAATTTTAGTTGTATGCCATCAAGCCATAGCCTATGATCTATCATGGCAAAGGAAAGGCTGATCACTGTATTATTATTAACAGCATATCATATGGAATGCCTATAATAATTTCAGTTATACAGAAAAGGATCAACAATAACATGCTATTTAATAGCAATCTTAAGGTCTATGAGGAAGAAAGGGAACAAAATTGCTTGCAATTACATCCAAAAAAAAAAGTCCTAATGGAGCTAGCCAAGGAAGCCAGTCAACCTCAGACAGAGAAATGACAACGTGCATCAACTCATCGGAAGAAAATGGCATTATTTTGTTCCCCACCACCGGCGCACCCACCCACCAACCCCCCACCCCAAATCAAGATAGAGAATTCAAAATACACATTATCCGTGTTCCAATTATACAAAGTAGTTTTGTTTTTTCCAGCATTACAACATTTTATAAGTAGTCCCAGTTCATGCAATGACTATTTACATCTATTGGTACAATAGTCTATTCCTTCTCAGTCCCTTTCTCTAAAAGGAAAAAAACCAGTTGACACTACATAAGAATAAGTTTAGTAGCTAATGCAGAAGCATTCACATTTAAGTAAGTTCAGGAGGCTCATCTACCCGAGAGATCCACAGGAAGTACGTTAATATCCACACAATGTTCATGAATAATATCTGCTCCATCAAAGAGAGAAGTCTGCTCACTGCCAGAACAAAAACGAAACGTGAAACTGCGTAGCACTCACCTTCCTAACAGCTATTTCAGGGTGACGTCTTTGTAGGATTTCCAAGCAGCCTCTGGAAAGCAGCTAGATCGCATAATTCTCCACGTTGCAGCATCTCCAGAGCTGTGGAAAGGAAAAAAACAACAATACTTTTTCCAAATAACAACATGTCGGCCAATTGAGTGGAAGTTTGCAGAGATTTAATATTTCGAATGAAGAAACGAACTAGGGCAAAATAGGGCCTGATATGTAGGATTTCCACAGACGAAGAATATCTGAGAAATTATCTGAAAATATGCACAGAAGATCCGATGGAGAGCTAGGGAGTTCGCGTTACATGAAATAGCAGGTCAGACAGGGATGGAAAGTCACGGACGACTGGAGGAGTCTCCGGCATCTTCTCCATGGCGATCGACAATTTTTCCACGGTTTAGGTCGTCGGAATATGCAAATTTGTGTGAAAATTTTCATTCGAACCGCCTCCGGAATCGAGGCTCGAAGCGTTGCAATCCTATGCTTCGCCGCGACTTCTCCGACTAGAATCTAAGTTAAGCGAATTGCACACTCCGATTCACAATAGAGAGCAAAAACCTAATCAGATCCAAAAACTAGCAAAGGAAGAACCTGTAAATGTAATTGAAAAACGTCGAGAGGCACATACATTGAATTTTGGCTGCTCGAGACGGGCGGTAAGAAGCTCTTCCTGAGACTGAGGAGCCATGTTTCTTTAGCAGATGAGAGAGAAACAGCGGGCTCCAAGAAGACACTGTAGAAATCCCAAAAGCCCGGATTGGGTTCATTAATAGACGTCGGTCCTCCGCCGTGGCAGTTGGCCTCTTGGAGAAAAACGTGAAATTTCAACCACGGCCCCCATAAAATAATTAAATCCAATTGGATCCCTGATGTCTCTCTGTGTCTCATTTATTCCACCATTCTTACACTCAACTTCTCAAGTCGTCCCAGATCACACCCATAGCCGTAGTTCCCCTCACTGGATGGGCTTTTTTGGGGCTCCAGGTAACCAAGTAGCCAGTTTTTTTCCCCATCTCTCCTGGCAGTCGGCCTTGGAGAAAACATGTTGAGGAACGAGAGACACTAGCCTACACATGCTGCGTGCTCAAAGTTTCGCTCAAGTGAGACTCAAAGCTGGTGCTGCTATGGAATAATTATGGTCGGCTCCGTGCGTGCTGCCCGGGTCCCCTCAAGTTATCAGTGGGGAGAAAGGGATTTCGTGATCGTGTCAGGCTGTTTGTTCCTCCTGCATGCTCATTTGTAAACCAGAACTTACCAGCTCATCCAGTCCATGACTTGATCTTTTCCTCAACGAATTCACTCCGGAATCATTGAAGATAGTCATTTGTTGCTTTAAAAACAAAAGTAGAACTGCAGGACTCGATCTGATTTGGTTGTTCCAAATTTTCTTTGAACGGGGAGGAATGGCTTTCAACATTTATTGTCGGAATCACAAGAAAGTAAAGGATCACAGTCCATGGTCGACGCCTAATGGCAATTGCCACAATCAGCAATTGAAATTTCCATCAATGGGTACATGCTATCTGGTCCACTGCTAGCTAATCTCAAACAGGAATTCACATTGTTATGCAGATAGAATAACAGACAACTCCAGTGAAAACTATAAATCAGAGAACAAAGTATATGTGTAGAATTTGAACAGGGACGAGCTATGGTTAATGAACAAACTAGTAATATCATCAGGATACCTTAATCATCACAAACGTGCAAATTGCTAAGTTCACTGCCAACGACGGGGATGTCGGAATTAAACCAACCATCCATAAGAAAATTAGAGACAACTGATCCAATACCATCATTATAAGTATATCTAGTCACAGGATTTTCTCAACAACAACAAATCAAACCTGCTATGACCTTAACGTGAGCAGCCTCAGCTTCCCCAAGTTCAGTCCCTCTTCAATTAATAAAGAGAATGGAACTAGGAAAACTATTGTGAGCATTAAATAGAATGAGCTAACATAAGGCCACAAAAAGGAGAACAACAAGCACTTCTCATCACCAAGAATATGATGTAACTGATAAGGATGAAAATAAATAGCATAAATAAACAAGTAAACATTTGGCAAGGCGCCTTGCTCGAACTAACTTAAGAGGAAATGGCATTTTCTAGAATAGAAGACAGTGCTCCTTACTTCAGGCCAGTCATACATTAGACAGCATCAAAAGAGAGGGAAAATTCATTTTACAATGAACTCTCATATAAAATAAAATATAAAGCCCTTGACTTCACAGAAAAATCAGGGTTGGATATTCAAGGATGCTTATCTGATGAGGAATAGCTGTCACGTTGCATCAAATCAGACTTCAGATGGAAACCAACAAGTTGTGACCTCAATTGGAACAGTCAAGTAAAGTCAGCAAATTAAAAAATTGCTCAGTAACGATACATAAAAAGTGGCTACCCACAGATGCATTTGAGCTCAAAATAATATCTTCCAAAAGTTACCTCATAAAATTCACAGTAAATAATTTATCAAGCAAAATTTGCACATCTCATAGGCTATGCAGAAATCAGCAACCTAAAATGCTTCAGTAAATCAATCATTCCATCAATCACAAGAATCAATTTCTCGCATCCCATTTCTTATTGCTGTTATTTCAATACACCTATGCGTACACAGACAAAAAAAAGAACCAAAAACCCAAGTATATGATTCCATTCCAAATTTAACCAGATAATACCCCTCATGAAGCATAATGCTGGGCATGAGGTGGGACCCTAGCAGCCATGCTTGAAACCTGGGCCTGCAGTTGCACTGCCCGAACCTTGATTCCTGTTGCCCTGTGAAAGAACTGCTCCCTTGACATCAGCCTTACATTCCTCAAGTACTGATCGAATGGTACAGCCCCTTCCTGGGCAGCCTTGTCCAGAGAGTACACAGCATCCTCGATTGCAAGATCAGAGGCCGTGCACTCAAGCATTTGCTTCGATAGAGGGTCCACGCACTCGAAGGCATCATCAACATCTAAAGAGCTTCCAAGCTTTGGCTTCCCTTCGTTCTCCCTCAACCAATTCTCCAACACGTCAGCGTTCATCAACACCATTTGCAGCTGCTGCTCCAAACCCTCCTTCTCATCCAGCATCTCCTTGAGCCCCTGATTCAGCTGCTCCTCCCTTTTTCTCAGCAACGCCTGAGCATTGAACAGCCCTTCAACCTCAGCCTCCCGGGACTTCCTGAGGGCTGCTATGTCCAAGTGAGCCGTCTCGACAAGCTTGTTCACTGCATTCCGCTTGAAGACCTCGTTGGGGTCATCCGTGTGGACACGCTGAGAGGACCCATAGGGGGAGGGCGGGTACGAGCGTGGCCGGGGAATCGAGTAGCTGGGTGTGAGGCCGAAGTTGGGGCCCACGCTGGGGCTCGGACTTGGGCTCATGGAGGGAGAATGGGAGGGGGGAGGATTAGGGTTAGGGGAGGCAGAAGGAGGGCGGCGCTGAGAGTAAAGTGGCGGGTCGCGGGCGAAGACGAGGCTGAGCTGGCGGACGAGATCGACGAGGTTGGAAGAGGGGTAGATCCAATTCTGGAGGTATGGGATGGATACAAGGCCGGAGGGGTTGACGTGAGGGTGGGGGCGCTTGATAATCATGTCGCGGGTAGGGTTGACATAGACGCAAGGAGGATGGCGAGGGTAGGACTCCATGAGCCATATGATGACGGGGATGTTGTAAGTGACGCCCTGAAAGGACATCGGGACGGTGCCATCGGCCTGGAGGAGGTTGACGGTGCGGCCATCGTTATGGGTGAAGGAGGCGGTCTGCGGCGTAAGCGAGGGGTATGAGGTTGTCAGGGCCACCAGGTGCTGGCGGATCAGCCACTTTGTGTCCTCCGAATAAGGGAGTGCCGACGGACCTCGCTGAGACAGGACCGAGCTCAGAAACTGCTGCGTCAGCTGCGGGTTCGGCGGGGATGGCATCGCCATTTGTACTTTACTCCGCGAGTAGATCGGTCCTCTTCCCCCTCTTCGACGGCAATGGATCGGCCGACGGAGATTCAAAGGGATAGAGAAGGTGGGGAATTTGGGTTGCGAATGGAAAGGGGCTGAGGCAAGTTCTGTTGCTTCGGGAGAGAGGTTACCGTGTCCGTCTTATTGTGCTTTTGACCTGAAAAAAAAAATATATATATATATATATAAACATTTTATTAAATCAATGGAAAATGTGAAGGCTAAAAATGGAATAACAGGAAGTGCTGTTTGGCCCAAGCGTGAAAAAAAGAAAAACCATACCCGATACACAGAATTTGGGGATCCCCTTCTTCCTCTCCAAGGCTGTTTTAATTAGGACGGTATAATTAATGAGTTTTTAATTATATAATATGTTGTTCATTAAATTAGTTAATTATTATATTATTAGATATTATTAATATAAAAAAGGAAATGAAGGATAGCTCGCTGTCAATGTGGTGTTTCTTTTCCTTTTTCTTCCCACTCTATCAATGATCTCTTTCTTCTCCATTTTTGCATTGGTTGGTTTATAAGTACTTTTAAAGTCAATATTATGAGCAGAAATAGTTGAATATGCCTGAATTTAGTCGATAAATAATATGAATAAAATATAATTAATTATTAATTTCACGACTTCATAAGTTTAACCTTATGCTACGAGGATTACGAAATACATAATGAAGGATATATTGGGAGGGGAAAAAGAAGAGATAGATCCCCAAGAAAATACCTCCCTTACTTTATTATTTTTCTTTTGAATAATATAAAGAGAGCTCACCGTGAGGGTGGAACAAATAGGTGAACAAACCGATCATCTCCTGCATCGCACACGGGACAGATTTGGCCCTCGACATGAGCTCGTGGGTTGTTGTCCGTGGCCATACCCCAGAGATGGAGTTTTAAACGGTCATGGACCCTGGTCCTCCAAAGTTTATCCCAAAATACTTCATGTCCTTTATGCAACCTTCATTCACTGTCAATTAAATAAAAACCGCTCATTGTATGCATTCCAGATTGGGTTTTTAACCATTCGTATCCATCCGATATTTGTAATCTAGACATGTGGATCTTTAAAATGTTTTGAACTGTATTAATTCTCTATTTTATTCAGTTTGATTGTTGTTTGAAATCTTTATTCCTTTTAGACATGTTCATTTCCCTCTCCTTTGAACAACATTTTTTATAAGATTTCCATGGATACTATGAAGAGATTGGATGACAAGGAGTCACCCCTGCCTTAGTCCCCCAGAAGGATTTGAAATAGCCAACGCTGGTGCCATTGAGTGGTAGTACAGAGAAGGAGGGTGTGGAAATATATTGAATTGCCCATTTTATAAAATCTATCATGAATACTCAATTCCTTCAACACTGTTCCTATGAGAGAGGTGCATTCAATTTTATCAAAAAGGAATCAATCTTAGCTCCACTCCCATCCATCCTTGTTTTAGATCTAGTCTTGTTCATGGTATGCATTATTTTTTGAGCTAAAATCACATTTTCATTTATTCATTTGCCCTCTTGAAAAACAGTTCGATTTTGTGAGACCGTCCTACTTTGAGGGTGTGGTTTTAACTGATTGGCAATTAATTTCGACATCACTCTGTAGCCGGTATTTGTAAAACTTACTCATCTAAATTCGTTAGATTGATTTTCACCTTGCTTTTTTGGTATCAATGTAATGTAATGAATGTATCATTCCATTCTTTTAAGTGTATGGCCTCTCTTGAAAATATCTTGAACTGCAGCCAGAAAATCTTCTCCGATCACATGCAAATATTTCTTATAAAACAATCCCGACATTGTGCATTGCACCACGTATAATCATATAAAAAAATGTAATAATTCAAATTTTTATTTATGCTACTCAAGAAGCACAAGACCTCTAAATGTACATACATAATTCATATAAATCTCATCTCCTGTACTTCATCATATCAATCCAGATGATAAACGTTCTCTGTATTGCTTTGCATATATATTAAGATGCTACCGGTGTCGGTCCAACGATTGCTGCAACTGAAGCATTTGAACAGAAGACTAACAAAATTGGATCCTGCATACCGTCTAAGAGAACACACTGGAACAGTGTGAATCAGCAGATTCCCAACATGCTCTTCAAGCAAGGACACCGAACTAGAGGTCCCTTCTTGTAAGGGCGAATTGGAAGAGGCTGCAGTTCCATAACCACAGAATTTGTACCCTCATCCTCAGAGTGGATCCGAGAAGCCTCTCATGCGGTTAAAACGATTAAAGATGCAAAAGAGTCGAGCAGCCAAAGTTCTGTGCCTGCATCATCTGCTTCTACTGATTCCACCTCAAGCAGTCAGTCACCAAGGCTGTATTCAAAATGATGGTTCCATGCTTTTTGAAATAGAGCCTCCTCTTTGCAAGCAAGTTTCACGCATCCACCTTCTCTTCCTGCAAAGTAGAAACATGTCAAATACTAATATCCTGGTTTGCTGTTTCCTCGTGTACCAGATGCTAAACTTAATCAAAGAATGTGGGAGGAACAACATGAACCCAACACAACTTATACAATATAGTAAACAAATCTGCAATGTACATCTATATGTACGCACACACACACACACACTAACAGCTGGAAACAGAGACAAAGACTATGAGAGCAAGTATGACTATTGTCCTTTCCACTATATTGTCTTTGACTTCTCCAAATAAAACAGTGCTCAGCAGCTTATATACATATCACCATACTAGTTTGTGCTCCCAATTTAAGCCTGTACATATGTAAGCAACCAATGAAAGGTGTAAATAATTCTAGAGCATCATCAACATGTAATGCACTCCCAGATAATGTCTCTCTCCGCGTTTTATCCTCAGCTAGGGACTACTTTGGAAGAAAATATAATTTTAAGGGTGAAAAAAGGAGACAAAAAGAGCAAAGAAAATGAACTCACTTTACAACATGGAGAGAGAGCCAGATGGGAAAGAACGAGCACACACCAGATGCAAGTATGAGAGCATAGTCCTTCCTAAGATTTTAAGTACCAAGTTTGCAATGCTAAATAATAGAAACAAAGTGCTTACCGATCCACAGCTTCACTGCCCAGAAAGGAAGCTTTTTTAGCAAGTTCATATATGAAATCAAAATCATGTCTAGTCATTGCCTCTCTATTGAATATAGCTTCTGAGAGAACAACTGCTGATGCTCCATGAGCAATATACTCCCCAGTTGATTCTGCATAAAGGCAAACACTTGTTAAACAAATTTAGGAAATTAAAAAATGGATTTAAATTGTTCTGAAACAAGTCAATACCCAACGCATGGCATGTATATGTGACCAATTACCACAGCACAAGAAGGTGAGTGACTTGTCAGTCAATAGGTTTACCAGAAAAATGATAGAACTACAGTAACATCACTTACTGAAAATTACTTACAGCATAGCAACTTTGAAATGAAGGATAGATATATGCATTACAAAAATAAGAAGGGAAATGGAAGCTGGTGCATGAGCTAGTAAAGAAGAATCTAAAGTTTTGGTATGACCACCAACTGAATGATGTGAAAGCCAAGAGTTATACCATCTCTCAGGGAACACCACTGTCCTGAGTCACTGACTGCGAAAATGCATCATTGGGAAGAAATAGCAACTTTAAAACTGCACCTCTTAAGGACTTAACCATAATTTTGTTGCATCTCTCTTTAAAGAACGAAAGTTTCAGAATTCAGAAATTACCTATTGAAACACCTTGAGAGGCGACCATTGGAATGTGCGGGAAAGGCTTCTGAATTGCTGATATGTAACTGATACCACCAAGAGCTGAAACTGGATAAACCTATCAAATGACTGAGTTTAAGGAAACTCCAACTACTATCTCAAGTCAGTTATGGATTTCTAAGGACCAGAGTCTACATATTAATGTATATGAAAAATAGACAGCAAGGAAGAACTGAGATTATTATACCCTTGAAAAAGTCATTCTAAAAAAAATCTGTCATAATAAGTCTGATAAAAACTGCGTAGGCCAAAAGTTTCAGCAATTTTTCATAAAAGCAATACAAATGAAATCTCAAATATGTCTTGGAAAATTTTTCACCAGTGCATATCATACAAAATAGACCAAACAAATATCTTATAACCCCATTGGATTATCATATATACAAACTGGATATACACTGAAACAGTACAAACTCCAGAATACTAAGTCAATCTGTGTTGCATGACAACCGACTATTCAGTTAATAGTACGAAAACTAAGGCATTTGATCACCAACTATAATTGATTGAAGCTGTTAAAGTTTGATATTATCGTTATTAAGAAAATATATCTAGAATATCAAATAAATTAGGTAGTTTAGATTCTCAAAATATCTTACATTTAATTTAGATATTATCGTGATATTTTAAAATTATTTATTTCCAGATTTCATTGTTATCATGAGCATATAAATCATCTAATATAATTCCCTGAGTTATTTGATAAAAAGTTATTAGTTACTCCCGTGTATTCAGCTTTTGGGCCACCACGTTCTATCATTCTCTCCACTTGTCCTCCATCTTACATGTCAAAATATGATAGAGACTGAATAGGATAGGATCAGTTGTAATTTTCTTATTCTTGGAATCTTTTATTTGGTAGTTTCCTATTTTATTAAGATTTTGTTACTAGTTTATGTGATAGTTCCATGTATATATTGGCTCATTGTAGCACACAAAAATATAGAAGAATTATTCTATCTTTAACATGGTATCAAAGCCCTAGGCTCTTTCCTGAGATTCTCTTCTCCTCTGGCCGAATTTCTTCACATTCCATTACCCAATAGCTTTCCCTTTCCCTGTTTTGTCTTCTTCTTTCTCACAAATATGTCGGAGACCACTGCAATCAGCTCCTTTGCAACTGAGAATGGTGCTTCCATGTCAACTGGAGATCTGCAAAACATTCAACCAGCGTATCGGTTGAATGGGAAAAATTATTTGAAGTGGTCACAACTAGTCCAGACATTCTTGAAGGGAAGAGGAAAGTTAAGCCATCTACTAGGCATGGGTCCTTCCAAAGATGATCCCAAATTTGCAACATGGGATGAGGAGGATTCCATGGTGATGTCGTGGTTATGGAATTCGATGCTACCAGAAATTAGCGATACCTGCATATTTCTTGGCACCGCCAAAGAGATATGGGATGCTATTCAACAGACATATTCCAAGGTCCATGATGCTGCCCAGATCTATGAAATTAAGATGAAAATTTCAGCAGCCAAACAAGGGGCTCGGACTGTGACTGAGTATTCAAGTTTCTTGCAAGGCTTGTGGCAGGAGTTAGACCACTATCAATGTATTCAAATGAGTTGTAGTTCAGATGCAGCAGTTCTGAATCGAGTGATGGAGAAGGATCATATTTATGATTTTCTTGCAGGTTTCAATGTTGAGTTTGATGCGGTTAGAGTACAGGTTTTGGGAAAAGAAGACTTGACATCCTTGAATGAGACAATCTCAATTATACAAGCTGAAGAGGGACGACAAAGCGTTATGTTTGAAACCCATGGTGAAGAAGGATCTGCACTTGTGGCCAAGACAATTGGATTGAAGGAATCTAGCCCGACTTATATCCAAGCAAATCCTTATAAACCCACTAATCATGATTCTCATTTCGGCACTTATTGCAAGAAACATCGCCACACCAAGGAGAATTGTTGGAAACTTCATGGCAAGCCTAGTCAAAGTGCAAGTGACAAAGGCCAAGCACACTTTGCAATCGTTGTATCAAACAATCAAGAAGGTTCTCAAAGTTCACCCTTTGACTTCAACAAGGAAGAGACTGAGAAATTGAGAAATTTTTTGGGAACTATGGAGAAACCTTCTTCGACAGGTAAATGCACACTAGTGTTTTCGGGTATTTCTTCTTCCTCTAGTGTTTCTAATGCTTTGTAGAAAATTTCACAAAAGATATGGGTAATAGATTCTGGAGCCACTGACCACATGGCTTTCTCCTCCAAGTATTTTTCTTCCTACTCATCATGTTCTAGCCAGAAAAAGATAACCATAGCTGATGGGTCAGATACCACTGTAGCAGGTCAAGGAGACATTCATATAAATGGCTCTCTTATACTTAAAAATGTTCTCCACGTCCCAAACTTGCTTGCAAATCTGATTTCCATAAAATAACTCACCAAAGATTCCAATTGCAGTGTAACCTTTTCCCTTCACACTGTGTTTTTCAGGAGCTAGGCACGAGGAGAAAGATTGGACTTGCTAGTATGAGAGACGGTCTCTACTAACTTGAAAGCCAAGGTGGAAGAACAAGAGTTAAGAACTCCTTATCTGCATCACTTCTTTCTAAGTTAGTTATGTCAAATAAAACAAAATTTTGGCTTTACCATCGTCGTTTAGGTCACCTGTCTTTTAAGGTTCTTAAGTTAATGTTTCAGTCACTATTCAAGGGGTTTGATTTAGAGTCTTTTCATTGTAATGACTGCAAACTTGCTAAGCACAAGCGTACTTCCTTTCCATTAAGCAATGCAAGAAGTCTCAATCTTTTTTCACTTGTTCATAGTGATATTTGGGGTCCATCTACTGTTCAAAATATTTCTGGTACAAGATGGTTTGTCTCATTCATTGATGATTGCACTCAAGTAACGTGGATCTATCTTCTAAAAAATAAATCAGATATGAGCAATGTTTTCCCCAATTTTTATAATATGATCAAGACACAATTTGATGTGAGAATTAAGCAGTTTCGTTTTGATAATGTCAAAGATTATTTCAACCAGACTCTTTTCCCATTTTTTCAAAAGGAAGGAATTATACATGAATCTTCTTGTGTCAACACTCCACAACAAAACAGAATAGCTGAACGCAAAAATGGCCATCTTTTAGATGTCACAAGAGCTCTATTATTCCATAAGTGTTCCTAAACACTATTGGGGGGAAGCTATCCTAACTGTTGCACATTTGATTAATAGGCTTCCATCTCCTATTCTTGATTTCAAAAGTCCAACTGAAATTTTAACAACCTTTTTCCCTCATTTCAAAATTTCCAATAATCTCATCCTGAGAATTAATGGAAGTGTTGCTTTTGTTCACATCCATTCTCCATATAGGGGAAAACTAAATCCACGTGCAATTCGATGCATCTTCATTGGGTATTCTTCTACACAAAAAGGATATAAATGTTTTCATCCATCTACTAGAAAATTCTTTGTCTCTTCAGATGTGACTTTTGTTGAAAATGAGTCATTTTTTGAACATCCCTATCTTCAGAAGGAGAACTTGAGTGAAGATAATGCAAAGGGCATGTTTTCCCTTGATTTTCCAGGTCAGCATAGCTCTCCTGAATTTCTAACCAAGTCCTTTTCTATACCTGTGGAGTCAAGTCCTACTACACCAAATCAGTCCACTCATTCCAATTCTTCAAATTCTACAACTACATATCAATCTCCTCAGTCAAAGATGCATGAAGTGGTGAAAGATAATGGGGGACAAGACAATGTTCAACCACTTAGGACATGTGTTAGGAAGAAAATCTCAGTCTCTCAAACAAAGCAGGTTCAGTCTCCTATTCATGTCACTGCTCAAAATTCCAATTCCATTCCAATACCCGTTGAGAATGCCCGACCATCAGCTGAACTAAGTGAGCCAAAAATACCATCAGCTGAATTGAGTGAGCCCAAAAATCAGCCTGAGAAAGTGAGTGACACTGATTTACCAATTGCACTTAGGAAAGGAACCCGGGCCTGCACCCAACATCCATTATACTTGTATATGTCTTACCAAAAACTTTCCCAAAAACATGAAGCTCTCTTAAGCAACCTCCACACTATACCCATTTCGAGAAATCTATCCGAGGCATTAGAGGGCAAGAGCTGGGAGGATGCCATGAAGGTGGAAATGGAAGCTCTTGCAAAGAACAAATCATGGGAGCTGGTTAAATTGCCGAAGGGAATCAAACCAGTTGGATGTAGATAGGTATTTACTATAAAGTATAAATTTGATGGATCGGTAGAGAGATACAAAGCAAGGTTAGCTGCTAAGGGGTGTACTCAAACCTATGGCATAGATTACCTTGAGACCTTTGCACCAATGGCGAAGATGAACATGGTACGAGTTATTTTGTCGTTAGCTGCCAATTTTGGATGGGATCTACATCAATATAATGTTAAAAATGCATTTCTTCATGGTGACCTAGAAGAAAAGAACTATATGAAAGTTCAAACTGGATTTGAATCCAAAGAAGGAATGGTTTGTAAGCTAAAAAAAGGCACTCTATGGACTCAAACAGTCGCCTAGAGCTTGGTTTGGAAGACTTACCACAATAATGATTGCTTTGGGATATAAACAAAGTCAAGGCGACCATTCTTTATTTGTAAGACACTCTAAGTCAGGGGGAGTGACAACTTTACTAGTGTATGTAGATGATATGATAGTGATGGGCAATGATACAGCAGAGATATCAAGGAATTTGATATCAAGGAACTTGGGAGGCTAAAGTACTTTCTAGGAATTGAAGTGGCTCATTCAAAACAAGGGATTTTTATTTCTCAGCACAAATATGTATATGATTTGCTCCAAGAAACAGGAATGTTGGGATGTAAACCTGTTGATACACCCATTGAGTTCAATCATGGATTATGTGATGCTTCTAACAATCCCACGGTAGACGTAAGCGCTTATCAGAGGCTGGTTGGGAAGTTGATTTATTTGGTGCACACAAGACCAAATATTGCTTTTGCTGTGGGTGTGGTCAGCAGATTTATGCACAATCCAAAAGAAATGCATCTCAAGGCAGTCCACCGAATCCTACAATACTTGAAGAGCAAACCTGGTAGAGGTGTTCTATTCAAGAAAAGAGAAAGCTTGACATTGGAGGCCTACACTGATGCAGATTATGCAGGATCATTGGATGATAGGAGGACAACCTCAGGCTACTGTACTTTCTTAGGAGGGAATCTTGTTACATGGAGAAGTAAGAAACAGAATGTGGTAGCAAGATCAAGTGCAGAGTTTGAGTTTAGATCAATGGCAATGGGAATATGTGAGCCATTGTGATTAAAGATTATTATTGATGACTTGAAGATAAAGTGGACAGGACCAATGAAGCTCTATTGCAACAATAAATCTGCCATCAGCATTACGCACAATCCTGTGCAGCATGATTGAACAAAACATATTGAAGTTGACATACACTTTATTAAGGAAAAACTAGACAACGGCTTAATATGTACTCCATTTGTTTCCTCAAAGGACCAACTAGCAGATATTCTTACAAAGGGACTGCCCAGTGTGGTCTTCCGAAATATAGTTGGCAAGCTAGGAATGGATGACATCCATTCTCCAACTTGAGGGGGAGTGTCAAAATAGGATAGAGATTGAATAGGATAGGATCAGTTGTAATTTTCTTATTCTTGAAATCTTTTATTTGGTAGTTTCCTATTTTATTAAAATTTTGTTACTAGTTTATGCGATAGTCCCATGTATATATTGGCTCATTGTAGCACACAAAAATATAGAAGAATTATTCTATCCTTGACATTACATATAAAATTTGACATAGTATTAGAGTAGGTTGATCTTGATGAATCCGTTATGCAAGTTTGAGTTCAAGGCGAATCCGTTGCTTGAGTTTGAAGATGTGCAGATGTGCAGATATGCAGCCGCTTTACTGATAGGATATAAAATGGTGTTAGAAGTATAAAAGGGCATTGACCGCTATGCCAGCGGGATAGAAAAAGACATTTGTCGCTATATTAGCGAGATATTAACCGCTTTGCCAATGGTATATAAAATAGGTATAAACCACTTTGCAGGTGGTATATAAAATGGATTCTGAATACAGTATTGGTTGCTTTGCAATCAAAGTTTGCTTTGGACCGGAGTTGGCATGAAGATCGAGATTCAAGATGACCATTTCGTAATACTGCATGCTTATCTTGAGGGGGAGTGTTGAAGTTTGATATTATCGTTATTAGGAAAATATATTTTAGAATATCAAATAAATTAGGTAGTTTAATTCTCAAAATATCTTAGATTTGATTTAAATATTATCATGATATTTTAGTATTATTTATTACTAGATTTCATTATTATTCTAAGCCTATAAATAGGTAAATCATCTTATGTAATTACCCGAGTCATTCCGTTACTCTTGTGTGTTTGGCTTTTGGGCCACCACTTTCTATCATTCTCTCCACTCCTCCTCCATCTTATATATAAAATTTGACAGAAGCAGACACCTCTGCAATATTAGCATTGATGTAGAAGAAACAAAATTTGGCAAAAGGTGAACATGCTATCTGAAGCCTCACAAAATATCTAGCAGTTCAAGTAGACTTAATTGTAAGAGAATGCCTGATAATAGATGGCAAGCATGTGGCCATAGATATCAAACTCTCAGATCTTAATTAAGGAAATGTATACTTTTGATAAGAATTAAGGAAATGTTTACTGACCTTGACAATTTTGGCACCAGCATAATAAGCGGACAGTATCTGCACAGAACATGATATCATTGAGCATCCAAACAAGTTTCAAAAGACAATGATAATTAAAGCATAGACATCTATGGTTTAGAATAACTCTCTTAATGGAGTACATACCGTCTTAGAAAAGAAAAATTATAAGACTATAAATGAACAATCTTCTCCAGAGCCTTCATATCTGAAAAAATTAAGCTGGACTTACTTCAGTCGGAGTCATCACACCAGGAATGTATAGAACTTTGCTCCCCTGAACATCAGCCATGATGCCCTAATGACCAATAACAGTTTCAGAGAGAGGGGAAAGGGAACGGAAGGCGCTCACATGGAAAAAGGTAAACAGCACGTAACAGCCACAACAGCCATCATACGCCATATCAGGAGGGTCCTTAATTGTAACAGGCCGACATAAAGGTGAGAAGAAAAATCGCTAGGCCTCACATCCATATGATGTTACGCAATGGCTGTTGCTTGCATTTTCTCACAACTATTCTACTAGAAAATGAGAGCCTAATGACATGATTTAATGCAAAACTGATATTACCAAAAGGAAAACATGTTTCACTGATCAAACCAAAAAAAGAACACATTTAAAGAAAAAAGACTAGGAAGAGAGAGATAAAGAGTAGGATAGTTCTGCAAAAGCTAACTAAAGTCTTACAACCATCTCTTCCCAGCAAAGTAAAAATTCTGGATGAACTAACTGCAACACTTTATAATGACACCATGATTTCCCAAAGCTGCAATAACCGATACTCAACCATATGCTACCAATGGCCACAAGCTAAATCGTTTGGGCATATAAAAGCAAGGATAATGGTTCTAAACACCCACAATCCTAAATTTTCTTTTGGAACGCCAAAAGCATACCTTAACAATTGCTGGACTCATGAGGAACCTGGCACCAATGCTCATGGCAATATCAGCATCCTTAACATTTAAAACAGTTCCAACCTAACAAGTTTTCAAGACTGAACCATTCAAATCACTGAGGAAAACTATATGAATACTGGCTAAATAATAACATTTTAATACAAGGATGACAATGAAGAATGTTACTCCTAAAACTGCTGCAGGATAGTCTTGCACCAACTGCTCGAGGACCTGATTAATCAATAATCAGATAAATTTCCCAAAAAATGCAGGTAAATTAAAAACAATTTGAAGAAAATGCAGACTTAGACAACCTCAAACACACCTGGAGTGGATATCACAATCTCCAGCTACAGATATCAAAAAAGAAGCCCGTCAGAAAGCAATCCATCAGAACATATGACATGCTGAATGTAGATGCTGTCGCTTCAGGCTTTCAACAAATTAAAATTCAATAAAAATGAAATACAGGGAGAAAGTTTTGTTGGGAAAGATAATGTTCTTAATGTGATTTCACAAATAGAACAGATTGGTTTCATCCTCTCTTTAACTTCAGTTTAATATATTAGCAACGCAGATTAATCGGACGATCGCCGATTTCATGAAACACTCTTAAAACCACAATGAAGAACTTAGTGTAATCCTGCACAAGCTTTCCACCAAGTTTATTGGTATAAGAAAAGAAAAGGCAAGGCGAGAAGAAGGAAGAGGACTGACAACTGAAATGCCAGCTCGAAGTGCAGCACATGCAGCTTCCATAGCCAGCTCCGGACTACACAGTAACATCACCATCAAGCTCCGAAGAGATCGAGCAAGCAGTATTTAAGGCAAAATACGAGATAGAGGCAGGTAGGGAGAGACCTATTGGCGCGAAGGCAGGCTATGATACCAGAATTTTCAATCTGTGCCAGAGTCCGGTCCGCGGCGGAGAGCGAGGGGGCAGAAGAGCAGCAGCGAACTCTCAGCCGATGAGGCAGTGGTCTCCCCAACGCCATGAGAGGCCGCCAGGTAAAAGTGGTGGAGCAGAGGGAGTTACTGGTAGTCGCCATTTTCGCCGCTCGAGCCTCGAGATGGGAATGCGATAATTAACTTTTTAGCGGGATGTATCGGCATGAAAAAAAACAGGGGAGATTTAATGGGCTGGGCTCAAATTAGGCCGGGATGTATCAGTTAAATGCGGTGACCTTTTTTCTTTTTTTTTTACATGTTGATTCTCGTAATTAATCTGTCTGCATTCAAGTTTCAGTACATAATTCTTTTGGGCCAATTTCTTCAGTACATAATAAATTATTAAAACTGCATGCACAAAAAATATCTGGGCCTCGTCCTGGGCCTGATCCTGAAGCCCAAAACTGCTGCGAACGGCTCGTCCCGACCATGCGACGGAATCGCGAGCTCCATTTTCCTATACGGTTTAATTCAATTTCTAACAATATTTACTATTCTTCCCGTACGACTTGTACGGACGGATATTAAGGCTCTTTTGATAATGTTTGGATCCAGGTATTCCCAACATAATAGGAAGATAGTTCACTGATAACTTGACAATATGCAGAATGACAGTTTTAGGATTCGAAACTCTAAGGAGTTAGTATTTAGCATTAATAACAGATCGCAAATTGTATAATACACTATTTGATAAATTAATCAAATATTATGATGTTGAACACTTTCAATATGAAAAAAAAAAAAAGAATCAAGGTATGCCCGAGGGGAAATGAGGGAGAGACAAGCAATGGAGAGGAAGTAATGGGTACTTTGGTATTCTTGTTTGGATAGTATTGTGAAAAAAAAAAGAGGAAAATAATGGTAAATAATATAAATAGATTATTATACTATTTACAATGTCTTCAATATTTTCTATTAAATAATTTAATTGTAAAATTACTAAATTAGTGATTTCCATGGCTAATTTAAACATCAAATTTTAGATTAAGAGAGTTGACTGAAGTTTTTTTAGGAATTTCGGACTCATCACAAACTAATCCTGATATACGTTTCAACTGACTCAGAGATATTATATTATACAAATAAAAAAATTTTAATTATAAAATTAACATATCTCTTCATATTAGGGATAGAAAAATAGTGGAATGTTAGATTTTGAGAAATGACTTATTCCTTTGAATGCATTTTAAAAAATATATCCAAATGATCAATCCTCTCAACCGCTCCCCCTGCTGATCCCTCCATCCAAACATGCCCTTAATCTTTGGGCTATTCATATCCGATATGTTATGGCGTTCGTTGATTTCTCGCGAATCCGTTTCCATGTCTCTCTCACTGTCTTGAAAATCAGGGATTCGATTTTGATGCCCTCGTCGAATCTGACGCCATGAGGAAGAAGCTCGACACTCGATTCCCAGCTGTAAGTTTAGCTGCGTACAACTACAACCTATTCGTTTATTTGTTTAAGCTCCGTAGGTCGTTTCCCAGCTGCAATTTTTGAAATTTAATAGGACTTGACAACAACTGTGTCTAAATCTATGTCCATGGTCTGGATATATTTTTGATCCACGTGCAATCAGTTGATCTTTCTTTCAGATGCTGAAAATGGATGCTTTTCCCCTGAAAGCTTACTTTTACTCATATATATGATATATAACTGCTGGTTGTTTCTAGGCTTGCTTGCCTGAAGCTGGATATAATCGATCTGACTCGATACGACTAACTTGATTGTGCAATCTAGCCTTTGAAGAGTTCTTTTTGTGCTGTAAAATTTGAAAATGCGATTTTTTTTTTAATGGTGAACTCTCCTCTTTCAAGAGATCTGCCCCTGTTTGGTTTTCTGCGAGGAACAATTTTCAGGACTCTAATTTATAGATGGACCTCAGTTCATATTCATTCCTTCTTTTTAGGTTTTCTTTCCCTCTTTGGGCAATTGTTTATCTTCAATATAAGCTTTGCTAGATTTTGGTCTCTGCAAGCTGCTCTACCAACTGAACGACAGGCAGCACATTCGTTGTTCTTTTGATAAACTGGGATGCTCCTATTGATTGATTTGGATATTGCAGCCTAGGATTAAGAAGATAATGCAAGCTGATGAGGATGTTGGGAAGATTGCGCTGGCAGTTCCTGTTTTAGTTTGTATGTATGAATGTCAAAGTTATATGAGTGCGTGTAACTTATCACCTCATCTTTTATATTTCATTTGCTGACCCCCATTGAATGGTCTTGCAGCTAAAGCTTTAGAATTGTTTTTGCAAGACCTTTGTGACCGCACATATGAGGTAACGCTGCAAAGGGGGGCAAAGACTATTAGTACCATGCACTTGTAAGTTAACACCTGAAAATTCTTGTCAACTTTTGCAAATGTTTACATTATTTATTTCATAAATAGTGGCATGTCATCTCATTTTAGTGTTCTTAGTGTTCGCATGAATCCATTTGATTCCATTTTCATTTTGGTAGTATGTTCTCTTCTCCTTTATTTACTTGCTTTTGTAAATCAACTAGGGGTTGCACTTGCACATTGAATTGACATGGTAAATTCCTCTAAAACTACAGAAAGCAATGTGTCCAGAGTTACAATGTTTTCGATTTCCTGAGGGACATTGTGAGCAGAGTTCCTGACTATGGTCATGGTCATGGTCATGCAGATGCTGCTTCTGATGATAGAACAGTGTCAAGAAGAAGGTTAGGATCTCTTCCTCTATGCTATGTCCTATAACTGACGTTCCTGGGATATCAACTAATTGGAGATGCTGTTGGGCTTATTAACAGGAAAGCAGTTGGTGATGATGGTAATGATACCGATGAGGAATCAAAGAAGAGCAGGACGGTACTCTCCCTCTCCCTCTCCCTCTACTTCCCTCCCTCCCAAACACCCCCCCACCCCTCTAGGATTGTTACTGCTGTGCAGAAAGACAACTGCACGTTGGGCATTATTACGGTCCTAACAAGAGTTGAATTCCTTAGAATTAGTCATTTCTGAAATGAATTTGTGTGCTGTGAGTTAAATGGTCAGTGATAGTTCCAGCTTAGAGTTAAACATTGAGGAAGCACATTTCCCCCGATGCAGCTCGAGATGGGCCATGGAAGCAGTAGTGGCAGAGGGAGGGGCCGTGGTCGAGGAATAGGCCGTGGAAGGGGTGCTAAAACCGTGGAGAGGGAATCCTTACATCAAGAAATTGAACCCAAACCCCCATCTCTTCAACCTGTTAATGTAAATAAGGACTATATTCTTGGGCCCCATGGTGATCATGCTTCTGAGTTGAAGGAATCTGTAAAGAGCAACCCCGTGCCCTCTAATGGTACTAATCTTGGAGCTCGGAATTTTGATCTGAATGCTCAAATAGCTGGAAATGAAACGTCAGCTGCAGATGCAGCCCCTGCAGCAAGCTCTCCTCCTGGGCGACCTAATGCCGAGGACAAGCATGAAGATTATCTGGATTGGCCACTGTCTGAGGTCGACAAGATGGCCATCGACCCTTTGCAGCTCACTAACCTCAGGAGCAGAATAGATGAAGAGGAGGAAGACTATGATGAGGAAAGCTAAGAAGGTACCCAAGATAAAGGCGCTTCACGTGGAAGAAATCTGATTGCCATACTCAAACCCTTACTCTTGGGAGGGGGGCCTATCAGTTTCCTCTGTTTTATATAAAAAGAAATATTCCCGAGTTTTATGTCATTCCATTTGCTAACGGGAATCGTTTTAGAGGATGCAGCAGGAAGTCAGCTGCTTCTGTTGTCTATATGGTGTTGTAGAGGGCTTAGCAGCCTCCAAAAGGGTGCATGCAATGTAGGATTAACCTTGGACTAGACTACTTATCTTCATAGCCTCTACCATAGTGTGGTGGGATTAGCATTAGTGTGAATTAGCGACGAGACAATTGCTGGTCCATCCATCATCCTGTCTTTTGTCACCATATGTTGCTCTGGAATTAATGAGCATCGTCTCCACTGTACTCTTAACCCTATACAACAACATTAAGGTCTCTCTTTGTAGTACTACAATAGAGAATTTCATTAGTACTTTTAACCTTATATAACGTTAAGGTTTCTCTATGTAGGAACACAGTAGAGAATTTCACTAAGGTCGACTTAATTATAAGATGGAATCTGTGATAGATTCATTCTTCTCATGAAAATTTCGTATGTCAATGACCGAGTCTTTGGAGTTTCAGCATCTAAAACAGCAAGAGCTTTGCAAATCACCAAACTGGGAGCGAATATTACAGAAACAACTCGACTACCCTTTCCTAATGCAGGGGGGTAAAAACAGTGCAAGCTAATCCGAATTCAAAATGGGCCATCTCTTTTTGTTTCAATCTTCTAAGATGTGATTGGGCTTGGAGCCAAATCCGACAAGAGGGGGAGAAACAGAGAGAGAGGAGGAGGAGGAGGAGGAGAAATCATGGAAAAGAGAATTACCAAGGATTTAGCAGCGCTCCAGAGAACGGAGTCGACCCTGGCAGTGACCTGATCCTCTCTAATGGGCGTGAGGGCCTCCAGGCTCTACTGGACCCATGTGGAACCACCTGACCTTAATATGGTGAGGCCCGTAATCGGCCCATTCCGAGGAACTTGCCGTACAACTCAGTTTTATACCCTAATGCAATTCGGTTCAAAGTTTGGGCTTCTCATGTGTCACAGATATGGGCCTAAAGGTCTAGCACGTGCTCAACAATATTATCCAATCAATATTAGCCTTTGACATGCTGCAAATAGTAGAATTGACCCTCCCTGGGGGTTTGCTGGGATCATCAGTGACATCTTGCAGGGCTTAAAAGTTTTTTTATGAATACCAAAAAATTGGAGAGATCCCACTTCAAACTCCAACTTGTCACAAAAAGAGGTATTCAAACATCAAAGATCGAGCATATTCAACTTGAATTCTCAATTGCAAATCGAGTTAATTTGGAGTTATTTCATATACTGAGATTTATATTCTAACATTCAATTTTACTATCTAGTAGATGAAATGATAGATAGAATAATTATGTTTAACGCTTATAAGGCGAAATTCATATGAACCCACCAAGAATTCTTGCATTACCTCCCTTTACTTGTGGTATATTTCACCTTAACGACAGCAATTGAAAAGCATCTCATTGTATGTACATATATATATATACACACACACACATATATTAGGATTTTATACTTTTTTTTCTTTTAATAGGCGTAAGTGTGCTTGGTCAGATACCACAACGTGGCCGCACTACTGGCCACTTCCACTTAACAAGTGTTTAATCAAAAGTGGGGTGAATGGTGATCCAGCACAATTATCAACCTGAATCAGATCTCACCCTCAGTCTCAATCATTATTATCATATACACACGATTTCCTTTCAAAAGGAAAAGAGAAAAGGAAGAGAAATGTTACATCAGCTCTCAGTAAATCAAACACTTTTACATTCATTACATTTATTACTATTCAGTAGATGTGTTAATCCGATGTGGATTCTATTTTTCTTGAACCCTTATTGTGGTAGTACCATAATAATTAATAATTTAATGGGGACTTATCACCAAGATACCCCCATAGATTATAGGGGTTAATTTCTTCTTTTTTTTAAGATGTACGTCATCTAATAATTGAATAGATAATAAATAATTTGAGTTTAAACTAGATTGAGCTATCAATAAATAAAATATTTTCAAATCATCGATTTTTTCGGCTTAGAAATTTAAATATGATGCCTTAATATATATATCAAACCATTTTAATTACTCTTTTTTTTTACCAATTTATTCCCTTAATTGACAGGTAACCATCATCAAGTTAATAGAATCCACTTATGGATTAAAAATGTATATATTCGGCCCCGAGGAGGTACTTTGCATTAGCCAGCGTCAAGCAGGCTACAAGGATAAGGATGTTCATATCCACATTAAGTGGGCAAATTGCAAATAGTATCTCGAAAGATGCACTTTTTCTGTGGATTTATATGTGGTTTTATTAACTGAATTAGACTATACACGTGTGTTGCACTACTTCTTACTGGGAATGGATATTAAAATAGCAATATCTAAATAAGTATTTCAGTGGAAAGGAGGTACCATATATATATATATATATATACACATATATATAAGTTGCAAAAGTTAAACAATTATTGATCACAAAAAATACATACAATTATACACTATGTAACACCTACAGACAATTCCAGCTAATATTAGATCTCTAATACAATAAAATTACTATCAATTTAATATAAAAAATTACTAAATTTGATTCTCACTTATGATTCAAACGCCCTATAATTTTAAAGAGAAACAATTGCTTGCACTTCTATCAGAGGATAGTGATGAAACTCAAAACACATGTACGCATTTCAAACATGGATACAACTATGTTGCCACCGTAGATTGTGGGTGGTACGTTTATGTCTGTAAATCATGGGTAATGGCAACCTTGTGTAGTATTTGGGTGACAGCGAGTAGTGATGAGCATGGATATATATATAATATATATAGCAAAGTGGACAAGAAAGCCGAGTTAATTGATATGGTTTATATTTTCTCTTCTTGAATGAAATTTCATATTTGAATTTTGTGAATAAAAGAATTCATGATTATGATAATTTTATCTCTTAATAGATCGATCGATCGATCAATAAATCTCGAATCTACATTAGTAAAAATTATATATATATATGTGGAGTGATTCATAATTAAAAAAGAAAAAGAGTTGGTTGAGATAAACAAACTAAATAAAGGGACAACAGTAACAGGTGATTAAGTAATGAATGTATACGTATATGAGGGGAATCGTGGGTGCAACATGACACACATGCTAGTGGATTTACATGCGGATATGAACTAATTATGGTTTGTGGTGGGCTCTTATATTCATGCCTTGTTTCTCTCTCGAGTGCATCTCTCTCTCTCTCTCTCTCTCTCTCTCTCTCTCTTTCTATATGCATATATCATGAGTTGTTTTTTTTAAGGCCGTGTCATAAATCAATGATTAAGACTTGCACTAGAGAAAATACGTAAGTTTTCAACTTGGCCCAATTGGTGCCTCAAGGGGCGAAGAGAACAATCGGTTCCCTCTTGCCTTTTTTTTTTTTTTGGGGTGCCAATTTCCGTAAAGGGGGGAAGATATATTCTTCTTGATGAGTTGCACAATGGATCCCTGTGTGAGGATTATTACTCCAGGACCATTTAGCAGACATTTGGATCCACTTGATATTGCTCACAGCACATACATAGAAAAATGCCCCCCCCCCTGATAGATATTGTACATGACTTATATATGCCCTCAAATTATATATATTTTTTTTCGTGACACAAAAAAAAATTAGATGAAACTGTGCACGAGACCACCTTCAATCATTTCGAATTTTTAGGTTGTCTATATGTGTGTGTCTGTGTGTCGATGTCAGGATACAATTTCAGTCCACTGTCAATTGGAATATCATGAAATCCTCATATACATGAAAATCTGATGAATGAGATAGATACTGTCTGAAGTTTCACGAAATGAGTTCTATCTCGCTTGCGTCATGTCCACTTGCATTTGTTAAGAACCTCTCTGCTTCTACTCCCCCTCTCTCTCTCTCTCTCTCTTGTGGCGGCGGGGGGCTCGTTATATGTCTTTCCTGTTTTGCTCATACATATATATATAAATACACACACGCACACACACCTTGATTTAATAGCAAAATTGTTCCGAAATTCCTCTTTTTCCAGCCGCCCCCTCAGACTTGGATCCTCTTTCCCTTTATTAATTCAGATCTCAGCACGAATCTGTTCCTTGGGCTCCCCTTCAAAGCTAGTAGGGCAAGGGATCCACAATATCTCCGAACAACTGTACCCTCGCGGTGGTGTCGTAAGTTACACTCAAGGATTATATAAAATCACTTGTGTTTTATGTTTAACGTGCATGTGTAGTTACTATAATATGGTATCATAAAATTTAAACTTAACCATCCTTTACAAAATGGATCGCCATATTAAGATTGCGGTTGGGGTGCGGAATTAACGCAACACCACAAGTTCGTCAGCTTCTATGGCTAGAGAAGAGAGAAGAAGAGCGTTGCTGATATGTATGTATGTACGTATGCAGCTTGTCCAAGATGAAAATAGCCATAAGCATCAGCAATAACAGAGAGTCGATAAGCTTCTGAAAGATGGCATCATCATATGCAACATAGGAAAATGATTGTTAGATTCGAAGGAGATGCTAATTGCTGATCAATTGTAGTTATATAATGTGATGTGCTGTTTCATATGAACGAGACGCAACAAATTGGCCACTCCCAAAAAATATATATTATGCCATTCCTCGTTTGATTGATTTATCGATCCACTCTGGTTCCCTTGTTAGTGTAAAGGGGTGTTGTTTCTCGAAGTATATTTACACTCTGTACCGAATAATTTCGGTGCCCATTGAATATCAACTTTGGCCGATGGGGTACGAGTTTCAGCCTAATGTCCTTCTCGTATTCATGTCATTCACTCGCTTGTTTACGTATATGGTCGGAGAATATTAGCCAAATCTAGGCAATCAACTACATGAGATTCTGATTCTAATGTACATATACATATATATATATATGAAGACTAATTGCAATTCCAGCATTATATTGATCGTATGTCAGTAGATATACAATATTACACATCATCTACATTCATAGGATCAAATCCACAACTAAATGAAGAAAATGTGTATATATATATATCACTTCAATTATATATTTTATTTTATTTTATTCCCATTACCTTAACTATACAAGAGAAGTGGAAATTAAAACAGAAAAATATATACGCTCCGTCTAGAGATTCTCTTGATTTATACATTCTTTACTTTTATTGGGTTTGGTTAGTGACGTCTTGTAATAGAGAATTCGGAACTAATTCGTTTCAAACGGACCTCGTGAATCACATCGTCGGAAGCTTCCGTCGAACTCACCCCGGAGCTGAGGAGGCCAAGGTTTTTGGGGCGGGGAATCTCCGCCATTACATTTTTGACATTCTTTGATTTTATTATTTTTATTATGATGGAATATTTCAGCGGAAAAAAATCCCGATTCCTTGGGGCAGAATTTGGTATACCTATGTACATTTTAACAGCAAAAGCGATCTCTTAATTGAAAAGAAAAGAACAAGGGATGTATTTCAGAACTGCTTATATAATAAATAAATGTTCTTACTTTTATAAAAGTAATACATGAATTAATTATGCCCCCAAATCTTAATATTAGGTTAAGAAAAATGATACAATACATTGGAAAAGTGAACTTAAAATTATGTGTGTCAAATTTAGATGTACTACACGTGCCGTAAGGTCTCTTCGCGGGAAACTTCAGAGAAGGGTTTTGAACTTCTTGTTCTGTGTGCAATCGTTCGGGTTATTTAGCTCACGAGGAATGAGATTTATTTCAAAAATATCTTCAATAGACACATCAAGTTTTTTTTTTTTTTTATATATTGATGAAACATTACCGTATCATAACAAAAAGGGACGAGAGAAATCCAATTCAGCTGCCTCCACTCGAATAGTAATCCGACTCACTTGCAGGCCAAAAGTTCAGTAACGTACAGCCATTTGTCCCGAGTTGCCGAGCCCTGTCATTCTCCCCTACGGTTCCATGTCAAATTTCTAAAATACTCGGTGGGTAACAGGAAAGAAGGAAGGACCATCGAGTGGGGGCACGGGCACGGGCACCCACACCATTGTTCACCAGTGGGACAAGTGAGAGTGATTCATCCATCAGCATCAACTTCGGTTCTCATTGCCTAAAATTCTTTCTTCTTATATAAATATATATATGACGAAAGGAGAAAATGTGCTTAAAATGGGCTGTCATCCCACTGGTGGCCGTATCCTTCACGATTATATATGTATATCTATGCATAGAGAATATAAAAATTTTCACTAATATAAGACTTTGAAAAATTAAAAGGGTATTAAAATAGGGTAAGAAATCAACTTGCTTTTATGATAATCGGATCACCATTTCAATCGATGTAGCATTTTGAAATAAACATTCATGATTAAATAATTTTGAGAAAATAAGGGGGATGAAATGACTAAGATCTGGTTTTGGAATCAGAGTCAGGAGGGATTACGAAGCATCGGATGCATTTAGGATTCCACAACAGCAACAACTCCGCTTTCGTTAGTTAAAAGTCAACCGCTGGGTTGTCCAACATCTCAAGTTGGAAACCGAATCAGACGTCAGGTACATGTCGAGCATTAAGTTCCCGTAGAATCATTCACTCGGAGAGAGGAGAAAAGGCATCTCACTGGAAATTAGGAAACCATATTAGAAACAATTTTGAGAATAAAAAAAAAAAAAGAGGGAGAGAGATTCTGAGATTCCTCGAATTTCAAGCGGTACATTAAGGCCCTTCATATATATGTTTTTTTGAAGTACATTTACTAGCTTCCACGTTTCCCACATAAAGATCCAAAAGAAAAACCAAAAATAGGAAAGGCAAAACATCAGGGACAGGAGAAAGGGGCAAGAGTGAGAGCCGATATTAGAAACGGTGGAAATGAAAAATGGGGGAATGAAAAGACTAAAAAAAACCCTCCCTCTCTCACACTTCATTCCTTCGACATTTGGTTTGGTTTGAGGGGTGGCTCTTGCATTGGCATGCTGATCACAACGGCTGAGAGCTTGTTCACTTCAACATCCTCGTTCGATGTCCCTTTCTCTTCGGCAGAATGGTCCTTCACGACCTCAGGGAGTTCCTGCATCTTCCTCTGCTGGTCCTCCTCCTGCTTCTCCTTGTGCTTCCCCCACAGCACTGAGTAGAGACCTAACACTATCAAGATTGCTCCAATAACTCTGCGATAGCAAATGGAATTGCAAGTCAGTCCTGTGTGACCCGGAGCTAGAGATATTGCAGAATGGTCGAGAAATATACAAAATTATTTACTGATGCTACCTATCCGGAAAGTAATTATGCATGTACTGTATATGTCTTCAGTAGTATCTTTCCTTTCTGGATAAGATGCTACAAATCTGGATCCTCGTATAAAGATCAAATCTCCTATAACTAGCACCAATAGGTACCACGTACAGACACACATGCATATATGTCCTTCAATATTATATCGGATAAATAATTTCTTTCTTTTAAAAATAAAAGGTATAGTATTTCCGAGATGAAAGGAGTCAACTGAATATCACCCTCCAAGGAAGATTTTCTCGGCAAGGATGAAGGAGCCCATAATGGCCACGATGATCATCATCAAAGGGCTGAAAGCAGTTGCAAACACAGGCCCTCTCTTCTTGATCACCAGTCCTTGCACGTAGTATGATATGCTTGACGTCACAATCCCCTGCACGGTTTATACACACAGCAAAAGTTATTCGCTAGTCATTTCTGGCCGAAAACTGCATTTCCGGAGGAATTCATCTGGGGCTGGAGATATGCAGCGATTGGAAAACTTACAGCATAGGCAGCAGCGAGCAGGTTCATGTCCCACCCGATTTTCCAGACACCGGTCTTGTGCTCCATCACAAAGGTGACAGCGATTGCCTGAAGGGTCCCCACGAAGCACACTAGAGATGTGAGTGAGAGCTGGTGGTTCCTGTATGTTTCTAGCGCCTTGGTCTGCTCGAAAGAGACAAGGAAAGGATTAATTGCTGTCACTCAGTAAAATCGAGGTTCAGCTGGCGGACTCACTTTGATTAAACCAAGTCGTCCGACTGCAATTAATGAATTTGCGAGGAGAACTCAATAGAATGTCTTATTTATAAATTCAGATGATGCGTCTCAGAAACTTACTTGGAGGACGAAGAGGGAGGCCCATGCGAGGGTGGCAATGATGAGGAGGATAGAGCCGAGGAACCAGTCCCTGTCGGTGGAGCCAGTGGTTTTGGTGACGTGGGACTTACCAGGATGGACATGCTTCGACCACACCATTTCCACCAAGGGGCCCTTGTACAGCGTCATCAGCATGGCCCCAGCTACCGTCACCACCGTTCCTATAACCTTTGCCTGGCACTTCACCTTCTTTAGATCCAGTTTCTCCATCCTAATAAGAGATCGCTCATCTGTCACTAATCCTTGAGCAATAATTTACTTTTCCAGCAGAGATGCTAGACGTTTTATGTTTGCATTGCTTACCGGAATATCAAAGCCATGACAAAGGTCATAGCGGGGAGCATGTTGCTCATTGCACAAGAGAACGTCGGCGAAGTTAACTTCAAACCCGCGTAGTAGAAGTTTTGGTCTATCACGGGCCTATTGCAGGATTAAACGATGAATTATGATCAATTGTTTATTTAAGTAAAAGTTAAAAGAGAGAGTAATAGTTTGGTAATTTACCAATTGTATAATCGAATATTGAAAGCTTTAAGGATTGAATCAACGAGTGATTAACTAACTGCATGAACTGAGGGTCTAAGGAGAAAGGAATGTGAGCTCACCCCAGAAGAGCCAGGACGAAGATTTGCATGAACACAGGGAAGGTGATCCTGGGTTGTTTCTTCCTGATCAAGCAATTGACAATCATCGTGCAGCAAACTCAGTCATGCATGATTTGCATGAATGTTAAATTAAATTACTTTTGAGGTAGCTATTAAGACGAACCTTTCAAAGAAAATGGCAAAAGGGGCAATAACGGCAGTAGCAAAGGCATGGCGATAGACGACTAGCACGTAGTGGCTCATTCCCTGGTTCAGGGACACTTTAGTGATTATGTTCATCCCTGCATAGCCGAACTGGAGGGAGATCATAGCAAAGTAGGGCTTCGAGTTCTCGAGGAACTTGCCACCCCTTAGCTTCTCCATACTGTTGAAGATTCTTCGAGTGTTACAGGTGACAATTTAGAATAATGCAGATTGAAGGTGGGGGGGAAGACACACTCGATGAGATGAGGGGGAAGAGGGGCTCACAAGAGAGAGTGAGTTCGCTTCCCTAAGGAGGATGAGCTGATGGTGCGGGGTATTTATATGGTAAGGACGGGGGAACTGTACCTATATGGATGGGGTAGGCAGGTGGAGTGATTCTTATGCTTCTTTAGTTATTAAATTGATGCACACTACTTCATTTCTCTTTTAATTATTATTATATATTACACTTTAATTTATTTGATGTTGAGGAATCTGATGGAATACATGAATGGAAAGGAAGAAGGCACCAGACAAAGGATAAAGAAACAGAAAATGGTGCGATGGAAAATCTTACAAAAGAAAGCTACTACTAAATTAAAAGCAAAATCTTATAAAGTTTTATATCATCTTTTAATTATAAATCAAAAGCGATAATACCCTATAAAAATGAATCATTTTGTTATAATCATATCCATGGATTAATTAATTAATTGTTCTGAATAGTTCGTTTAGGCAGAGAGGCGGACTCCGCGTCACGGGTGGAGCGGGAGGGTTTTTCTTTTTCTTCTTCTTCTTCTTCTTTTTTTGGGTGGGTGTGAAGTCTGAGTCACCTAGCAAATGGGAAGTGGCGTAACCTGATTCCATTATTAACACGCCCTTTCATCCCATGCATGCAAGCCCATCTTTCCTTTCGGTAGGTACTACAGTCCCAATTATTCGGATTCGGTTATCAAATCATCACATGTATATGTGAGATAAGCGTTGTTGGCCTCTCGTTCCGAACCAATACACAATTCGATTTGTAAAATTCGAATGGAATCCACGGAGGGGGTGAAGGGGTTTCGCCAGTTTGACATAGTAGTTTGAACCAATTTGGATTTCTCGTTTATATTTCGGGGTTTCCTGATATGGCTTCCGGGAACAAAGAAACAGGGTGAGAGCGATTCCCGCCTGGGAGTCCGACAACCCATGTTGTTCCAATCCAAATATGTTTGTGTGTGTGTGTGTGTGTGAATTCATCTTTCTCTCTTCACTTCGTTGTTCTATATTAGAGTTACCGATCAGTCTGCCACAGAAATTTATGCAATTATTGCAAGAGGCTCGGGAAACTCAGATGGCTAATAATGCTGTGCTCAAAAAACACGAAAGACCCGTATGTACAGAAAACGATGATCCGTCGCAATCAAGTACCGTGTGGAGCAAGCTGGTATCCGCGTCCACTATTTTATTCTTTTTCTTTAAATTTATTAATCTCGCTCATAATTGTTTTTGGGCCTTATAATCTGATTTATGCTTGAAATGATACTCTATGCATAACAAGAACACTTGTGGATACACTGAAGGCCCGCAAAATTACCTCTCCTTCGTATTGTGATTTTGAGCACTCAATCTTATCTGTATAATTCTGCAGATGATGATAGAAGGTCAACAAGCCCCAAAAAAAAGTAAAGGAATAGTCAATCGAACGCATGATCTTCTGCTTTTCGAATAAAAGAATAATTGTCCATATTTTTCACGTCATTAATAAATGAAGATGAGCAACAAAATAGGACCAACAGCTGCATTTTAAATCACTAGTTCAAGAAATAAAAGCTTTCTAAGAAGAAATTGGATGTATGTAAGTTAATTTAAACTATAATCATAAATGGATATATAATAATTTGGTACAATAATATTATTTTTATTTTCAGAATTAAAAGCATTTTTGGATCCTGTGCTCCATACAGCAGTTCCTAGTAGAGAAATAACGAATAAAACCTGCTCGCTTGCTTTGAAATGTTTGTTGATACTGCGTTACGTGTAAATGATATGTTCGCCACTAAGTGCGTCTACTGTGGAAAATTAAAGGGTAGAGCCCGCACGAACTTGCACAGAGAGAGAGAGAGAGAGAGAGAGAAGAGGTAAGGTGAAGGAAGCAATCCTCCGGTTTAGAGGGGAGAGGAAAAGGAGAGAAAAAAGCTGTAAAAATTGAAAGAGTGGAGCACCAGGCACCAACAATGGGGGTCGAATCAACCATCAATCACTTCATCTCGTGGGATTCGTCATCTTCCCCCCAGACCCACCTCCCCCCGCCACCATAAAGTAAATGTGTACCCACATGTCTGATAAATATTCAGATGCTTTCCCCTCAAAATTCTTAATTCGAAGACTACCCACAGACTCTGTAGTCGATCTCACAAATGAAATCGGAGTTTGTTGCCCCTGTGAAGAGATCTATTTTCATATCTGTTGGATAAAAGAATTGAGAAGAGGGAAAAAAAAAGAAGAAGAAAAAGAAGAGAAGGGTCTCTTTAATCTCAAGTAATGTGAAATGTTAATGTACATTCATTCATTCATTTGAAGTCAGGATTTTAGATGTGAGACCATGTAGCAGTACCCCAAGCACTAGCCCAAACGACTGAAATCTACCTTATAGATATCAACACCCTCGCTCTTTTCCAGACAAGCTTACGTAATGGTTGGTACTCATTAGGCGTCACTCCAAATCTGTTATTGTATCGTACTGTTCATCCTAATGGTAAAACTAACTAAGCCGTGTGTCTGTGTGTGTACGCACATATTCACGTTGATCTGATCATAATGTGAACAGGGAGAATTTTCAATGCGGGCAGACAGGGTGAGGGGGGAGACATCAATGGATGATTTGCTGAGATGTACCACTCCTCACTTATCTCTGCTGGGCATCACCCAAAATGAGTCGAGCAGACACCCCACGCCCACCAAATAAATAATTAAAATTAAAATTTTAATGAAAATAATCGAAGCCATCATTGCTGAATGACGTTCAAAATAGAAAGCGTATAAGCAATTAAGTATACACTTTGATCTTCACTTTTAATTACTTTTGTCATGAATCAGCTCGAATTCATCAATAACACTTGAGTTCAAACATGCTAGTGAGCAGCTACCTAATTAGGCGGATCCATCTGTCACTGAAAATCAATCTCTAATGCAGCATAATGGACCCCAAGATGAGCATCCATCGAGCAATGCGGCAATTCTTTACGGTGATACTATAGGTATAAATAGGGTTTAGTCTGACATCTGCACGAGCGATGTTAGCTGGAAACAATTAGAAGATAATGCATGAAATCAAAGCACTTGTGTATCATTAATTACATGTGAAGATGGAACACCAGAGGATTATCAGATATGTCATTGTAATGCCCCACGGGTCCCTTTCGCGTCTCTGCTATCACTGGCGGGCTTTTTCTCTAATCCCACCCTCTTCAGCAATAACCCCCTTTCTCTTCCACACCCACCTTCCTCCCCGTGCAAGTTTATTGAGCCCAAACTAGCGAATTAATTTAGGTACGAGTCAAAATCATCCGATTAAAATGTAAAATTCTATCAATCATAAATATCCTTCACTTATTAAATTCGAACGTAACAAAAATTTAGTTTAAACTAAAGATCAACTCGAATAACTCACCCATCTTCTTCTTTTTCTAGAAAATAAATGATTGATTTAAGCTCCATGCTTTATTCTACTTCATCTCTAATTATCATATTGCTCATTAATAAATTCTAGTTGGCCTATTAAAACATATATTAAACTGCTGGGGAGGCACGAAACTTGTCACATGCTCTACTTTGTACGTACATGTAGAATTGCAGTGCCCCAGCAAATATATTAAACGGACGATGGAAAGGACTCAGTAGGCCGGCACTTTGAAAAGGCAAAGTCCGAGACAAATTCCTGTCGGTGCTTTGGCTAATGATTCATAAGACGTCCGGTCAGTGTAAAATAGGATAAAAATTACGGACAAATAAATGAGTCCGAGTCGAATCTAATTTAAAACCCTGTTGGTTCCTCTTCGAGGGTGATGCTAATTGAGCCCTCTATTCTTGGGTCCATGCGTGGCTAATAATTAATAAGGCTTATAATACTGATCGTATATCTTCACTAATTCAGGCTGTCTCCTCTATCGCAGGAAATGAGCTATTGCTAGGATGTCCTTAATGGAATGGCTCCAGTTCTGATGAGTGTGACAGCAAGCTAATAACTCTGATCAATAAAATAGCTTATTCCCTTCCTTTTTAATCATTTTCTATTATTGAATTCCTGATACTTAAATTAATGTGGGTGCCCATCCCATATTTATTATGATATTATATTTAAAATTTTAATATATTTGACTAATTTAAATCTGATTCGATGTAATCCATTAATTATTTATTAAATATAACCTGACTGGTGCCTCTAATTCAATTTGGGGCGGTGGCTTCCGCCTTCTCTCCAAGTATACAGTCACAAATAAGTAGGTGGAAGTAATTTACTATTTTCAATTTGAATGACTTTCAGAATTTCGTGAGCATGCCACTAAGACAACTTGAAGCCGAGTCGGTCGCGAAATATATATATGTATAATACTATGCCGATTAGGAAAACGGCCAGAGATGTCGTCGGTCCATATGTCATTGCTTTTCTAAATAAGCTCAACAAGACGTCAAGAGCCAGCTCCATGAACGATTATTAAACTCTGTGTCTCTTGACCGTGTATCAAAAGCATTACCAATATAATATTATAGTAAATTTCGTTTCAGAAAATATTGAGAAGTTAGGGTTTTTCACCGATTCCTTTTTGTCATTTACATCATCTATATATCAGCCTAATTTAGAATGTAGAAATTGGTGTGAATAGGTACGTATGAAAAAAAATCATTGGATTAATTGGGTAATTTGATATGATATGATCTCCTTATTATTCTATATATATATATATATTGCAGTTGAGTTTGTTGAACTCCTCAAGCACAAGTCATGAGCTGCAATGAAATATGTCTTCGGTCTCCATCTCTAAAATCAAACTATGATTGACATAAATGAAGAAAATATTGTGCCGTTTTATTTGTATATGCCACATTCAACTCTACTATAATAAATAACTTTGTTTTATCTTATTTTTATCTAATCACCATATTGATATTGGCCACCCTTCCTCCCCAGTTGGGTGCGTGCCCTAAGGATAGCTTTTAGCAATTAATGATATTTGCAGCTGTACAATAGCCCATCCAAAGTTCCCAATTGTGCAAGGATCTGTGTCCTTTGCAAAAGGGATCCCAACACTCGCCGATAAAGCTTGTTTTGCATCCGCACACGCACGTTCTTCTTCCTTTGTTTTTTTGCCCCTTTTCCTTAACTCCTTCAACGCCCCTACCTGCATCGCTCGATTGTACACGAAAGAACGACCAGAATTAAAAACATGTCCCTAGTGTCACTTCTTTGTCGATTTGAAACCCCCCACCTTCCTTGACCCAAAAAGCTGCATGCATTCCCAATCGATGACCGACGGACGTAAAGAAATTCAGCAGGTGGTATTAACTGATTGATCATATTCGAAAGCTATTTACTTACTAGAAAAGTGAAGTAATACTCTGTTAAATTTCTCATATGTATTAAGCTCAAGTGCACGCTTAACTTAAAAGAAAAATATCGAAAGATGGCAATCAATTAAATCCAACCCATAGTTGCATGCTCTGTCCATTATTGAATCCCCGAGTCCCCAAAAAACTTAAAAAGAGAAAACAGAGAAAGGGGTTTCCTGGTCAAAGATTCAAGTGCCCCCCCCCCCCCCCATCTCTACTCCAACTTATAAATATTCAAGTGTGGATTAGTGCAATCCTATTCGTCGCTTCTTCTTTTTTTTTGGGGGGGGGGGGGGAAATTTTTGCTGCTTTTTATCTGTACGTTTCTTGTCTTACCTGTAAATAATAATTAAGAATTTCGCCGGGTTCGGTCTCTCAGGAGACATGTAAAGCAAGTGCACATTCAAGCCCATTAAAGAAAATCAACGGAAGAGACGATTTCCTTTTTGCTGCCGGGGATCTCAATCATCAGCGACTGATCAATTATTGCGTCTTGACTATTCATTTGTTCTTATATGTATTGTCTGAAAATTTGTGGAATCATAAATCATACGCGCGTAAAAGGAGCCATCGATACATGCATGATCACGGGGAGCCCAGCTTGATTGAATTTCCCCGTTGGTCCTTCGATCCTGCTCGCCTGTGATGATTTTGCAAAATCATGATCAGCTAAATCAGGGGGGCTGCTACATGGGCTGGCACGGGGATGTCCTATTTGAGATTTCCCTATGCTATGCATGTATCTGATCAATTGTCGAGGAGTTCTGTGAGCACATAAGTAGGATGAGGAATTTGGGATGAAATCAGAGGTGAAAATATTATGACTCATAATTAAATATAAAATAAAAACATTTTTTTGGGTAAAAAAATTATATCCGCTTAGGAAATGGAAAAAAAAAAAGAGGGAACATGAAAAAAAATAATTAAATATGTTAAAGAGGGGCATTCATATATATATATATATGTGTGTGTGTGTGTGTATTATGATTTGGAAATTAATCCGCTTTAATAAATGGCTTTCTTCGGTCAAAATATTTATTTTTATTTGAAAAAAATGATGCCATCAATTCTTTTTTTAATTTTTTTTATTAATCAGAAAGAAGATTTTATGATGAGCTTAAAAGGAGCTTTTCAACGAAGATAAAATTTCACCATCGAGGACTTTAACACCTCTTGGCTTTAAATAAATATTGGCGAGCAATTATGCTCGCAGACTCTTGGCCGCATTCGTCCGTCCTCGAATTAATTATTAATTAACCATTCTGATAAATAATTGTTAATTAACTTAATCCTTGAATAACTGGCCGAACCCAAATAATAGTATTAATAGGGGGCTTTTTTTAATGATAAAATAGTGATAATAGTAGTAAACTTTAATCTGCCAATTTTCGATTGTTGGGATTAAATTTTCTTTTTCTTAAATAAAAAAGGGAGCTTTTTGGGCCTCTCCATCAGCGAGTGAATTTTAACATTAATATATATATATATATATATATATAAAGCTATCAAAGAATATGGAAGCTGGTCGCTGGGATAGGACTAAGCTTCAGCTTAGCTGTTAAGGTAACCAACAACAAGAAAGAGTTATCCTTGTAGCCTTAGCTTGGGGTGCCATTTTTACCCATAATCAATTTTAAAACTGGATCGGATAGAAAATTTGTATAGGTATGGGCTCATGAGTTCGTGAGTTAAATAGAACTGCATATTTAATAAATAATATTACTAATAAATTTATATAATATTATAATTTGAATATGATTTATAATTATTAATATAATAATTATATTAAATAAATATTTAACATAAAATATAAAATATAATTTTAATAAAATAAAAATATGTAAATTATAATAAGTTTTTATTTTTTTTAAATTTAAGTCAGTATGTTTTTCTATTAGTTCAATTAGGTTCACTGATCATACTAGAAACTGATTGATTCAACTGGAGTTGATCTATTTGAAAGTACAATTTGATTTTTTATAGGAATCGGACCAGGTGAGTGGTCAATTCCTGGTTGAACTGGTCAAATCGGCTGATCTAGTTCGATTTTTAAAACTATGCTACCCATATAATATATAAATTAAATGATCAAAGGAAAAAGAGAGAGAGGAAGTGAATAAATTATCACTATTTTCATTATTTTAATTATGAGGGGATGATAAGAAATACAATTGATACGATTAATATAAGTTAATTGAAATCATTTAACATCTTATTCTCTTATATAATATTGTGAATATAAATAATTCATATTAGGAGAGTTTTATTGTATTTAATTTAGTTTATATATATATAAAGAACCCAACTTATATAGGATTTAATAGTTTATATCCGTACCATGTGGGAGCACTTCACTTTTCCAAACATTTCGAACCAGCCGATTGAAACTTATTCTAAAACATCGCTCAGCAGTTAACCGAAACAAACGCCACAATTTTGAGACTGTAATTACAATTCGGGCTGGAGCTGTCACTTTTTTTTGTTGTGGAGCGTGGGGGTGGTGATATTTGAGGCCTCGATGATGGTCGGGCCTGGTTTCGGGTCAGGCCGCGTAATTGTACAGTTGGGCCCAGCCTACAAGAAACCCTAGCTTTTCAAAGAGGATTGACGAAACGTAAAATGAAAATTTCTGAAGGGCCTAGCCTAGATTTACTACAGAGGTCACCGAGCCCACGATCAAAGCCCATTAAAAAATAATCTATTTTGTATATTTAGGCGGAAGAGAGAGAGAGAGAGAGTAAATTATGGATATTGTAGTTAAATAAAATAAACTAAAGTGGCCACGCACGCGACAGTGGGTCCATGATCACTTCAATGACCAGGACAGCATAAAAAGATAATATTTGATGTAATGATACTGTATCAATATAATAATTAAAATATTATATATTTAATTTTTATTGTAATATTTATTACATTTTTATTTTATTTTAAAGTTATAAATTTTGTATATGATTAAAAGGGTGGGTTGCTTGTTTTGACACAACATTCTTTCACACATTTCCTTCTGTTTTTTTGTTTTTAACCGCTGAGTAGTTTTGGTCACCCCAGAAGAAAACTAGAACATGTGCAGCCGCCACCGGCACCAGTTTTGATAGCCCTTCCCACGCAGCCGCACATGTTTATATCACCTAGTATGTTTGATCAAACCATACTTCGAGATTAATATGTAGTCAGATTAAAATCTCAGAAAAAATTTTCGTGGTTCCTTACCATTTGAATTTAATACTTAAATTATCAATTTAAAATTTAGTAAAAAATTATTAATAAAACTCCTAATTAATATATACTTACTATTACCACCTGACCTTTTATGAAAATATGGTTATGCCGACATCAACTTCGACTAGGGACCATGCTGATAATAAAATTTCTCTCTCTCTCTCTCTCTTTAAATAGGGATCTTGTTGACAATTGACTTCTGGATGTGGACCGATGGTGGGACCCTTAGGCCTGAGCGGTACTGGTCCAAGGACTAATAAAATTAAACAGTTTACTCTGAAAAACAAATATTTAATTGAAGGGCATCAACACACAAATGTCCTTGCGGGTGTATTGAAGCTTTTAGGATCCAGGGGGATTCATAGGAGTAAGGATGGGAGGGATTCCGTGGGACTCATAACTTTATTTTTTAAAGAAGATTATAGAGTAATTTGGAGAGAGTAATTATTCTCTCTATAACTCTCAAAAGATTAACCTTTTCATTCATCCAAAAATGAGAGAATACAGAGGAGGGATGGGGGTTGAAACTATAATTAATCTACATATTTAATAAATAGATAATGTTACCAACGATGATACAGCAGTGCATCTGTGCATGTTAACCCTTAGGTCCCCTCCACAATTTTATTCAAATTAGGGTCGTTGGGTTTAAACAATCCCACCAAAAAATGGATAATATAAGAGAAATAAAAATTGAAGAAGAAGCCGGGAAAGCAAGAAGAAAGAGCTGCAAGACCTGCTTCCGCTTCAGTCAGTCAAAGACTCGACGGAGCTCCACGCACTTTGATGGAAATGATGGGGAAGACGGCAGACTCCATGACTGCGTCCACTTTCTAAGCAGACTTATGACTCTGATTGGCTTTTGAGTGCGAATTTTTAATGCATCTTCCTATGATATATTTAATTTTTTAAAAATCTAAATAGGCATTTAAGTGTCAGTATCAACAGTGAAATATATTAATAAATGATAAAATTATTCTGGTTATGAAATCTTTTTATCGTGAAAGATAGAATTAAAATTTTAACCAAAAGGATTAAAAGAAATTCGTAATTATAGTTCGACGACAGAGGCGCCCTCGAGAAATTTAAGGCACTCATTTTCTATACCATGACAGGGGAGGAGCTGAGTTACTTTTTCCACTCTTCTCTTGCACGTGGTTTGTCTATGCCTGAATTCCAACGACTTCAATTCCATGGCACAATTTACATTATAAAAGCCGCAAATAGATTGAATTTATATTAATAAATATTTATCATTTAAGTGGATTGATTTAATTCAATTATATATTAATTAAAATCTAATAATTTTTAAGTATTAACTAATGGATTTACGTCGAAAAATAAATGCTACAACTACCACTAAAAGATACCAAGTATGTTTATCACGTTACCAGGGGTAACATATTTGTCATTTGCTCCTTATTATTATTATTTTTATTTCCTTAGGCAAAACAAAAAAAAAACACTATTTTTTAAATTCTTATTCTATGATGGAAGGAAAAGTGAGTGGTCGGCACAAAACTTCCCGGAAGCTCCGTGTCGACTAAATGAATTGTATCTATTATCAGTCGCCTCTAATCTCAAAGCGAAGCAAAAATAATTCGTCCAAACTTTCTCCTCCTCTGCCAATCTATATAAATGGTGCCACCTTCGTCTGTCAGAGCCCACACCAATCCTCAGAGACCTTAAATAGGGAGTGGATACCCAGCCTGACCCTGAGGGGAGCCATACTAATACTTCTACTGCTACACTCTCGATCGGTGAGAGAGTATGGTTTTCCGGAAGAGAGCTGTTGAGGAGGTCTCCGGTTGGCTCCGGGTTTATGATGATGGGTCGGTCGATCGAACCTGGACCGGTCCCCCTGAGGTCAAGTTCATGGCCGAACCCGTGCCTCCCCATGAGGAATTTGTCGATGGGGTTGCCGTCCGTGATGTGGTGATCGACAAGGATGCGGGCCTCCGTGTCCGGATATACCAGCCCGAGAAGTGTGGACCAGCAGCTGATGAGAAGCTTCCCATCATCCTCCACTTCCACGGCGGAGGTTTCTGCATCAGCCAGGCCGACTGGTACATGTACTACAATGTCTACGCGAAGCTCGCCCGCTCGACCCCAGCGATATGCGTTTCGGTTTTCATGAGGCTGGGCCCTGAGCACCGTCTCCCTGCAGCCATCGATGATGGCTACAGTGCACTCGTCTGGCTCCAAGATTTGGCCAGGGGGGAGGGGACCGAGCCATGGCTCGAGGCTCATGGGGACTTCAGCCGGATTTTCCTGATTGGTGACAGCTCGGGAGGGAATATCGTCCACGAGGTGGCAGCCAGAGCTGGAAGAACCGATATCAGCCCCGCTAGGCTGGCCGGGGCGATCCCTATCCACCCGGGATTTGTGAGATCGGAGCGGAGCCGGTCGGAGCTGGAGCGACCCGAGTCTCCATTCCTAACCCTGGACATGGTGGACAAGTTCCTGGGCCTGAGCCTTCCCGTCGGTGCGACTAAGGACCACCCAATCACATGCCCAATGGGCGAAGCCGCCCCTCCGCTCAAAGGGCTGAATCTGCCTCCCTTCCTGCTCTGTTTGGCCGGCAGGGACCTGATCATAGACACCGAGATGGAGTACTATGAAGCTATGAGGAAAGCCGACAAGGATGTGGAGTTGCTCATCAGCCACGGGGTGACCCACAGCTTTTACCTCAATAAGATCGCTGTCGATACGGACCCAGGCACATCCGCTGAGACCGACCGGCTCTTCTCGGGCATCATGGAGTTCATTCATAACCATTGATGGAATGGCAATTATTAATGATACATCTTCGAATCCTCCTCGGAGCTAATTAATGTTTTCCAAAACACAGACGTCAATCTGTGCCCTTCGGAGTCACTTGTTCCATCCCATAAATAATATAAAAGATTGCCGTGTCAGTGCTCTATGTTTTGGTTAAATATACCCCAACTGATTATGTATGGTGTTCGTCATTAAAATGGTCATAACTAATGCGCTTTGAAGCAGTCCAACGTCCAATCCGACGGTCAAAAAGAAAAAAACCAGGACAACGGCATCGTTCAAAGAAATTGGACAAGCCAGCAGGGTGGATCCAAAATTGAAGGCCTTTGCAGTTTAACTAATTAATCGACGAAAATACAAGCCGCCAGGCCGTGATGCACGCAAAGTAATTGGTTAATTAATTTATCAACAATATCGCTCGTGCGGGCGGGCTGCCTGTCGTATTGACTCTCGGAAAAATATTGACGAGATTGAGAGAGGAACAGAAAGTCGCTAGGCACTAGAAGAATGGAATGGTTTCCAATGCCACATCCAACAATCAGCATATTAACCGCAGTTCATTTACGATGTTATTATATTACGGGGAAAGTTCACTATATCCCAACAAAACAAAATAAAAATAAAAATAAAAATGTTCCCTATAATGCTTTTGAAATGTCAGATCTACCCCAAAAAAAAAGTAATTTTGATGGTAAAATACGTTTAGGATTAGTTGAAAAGTTTACGTGTTTTTATAGAACGAAAGTCTTACTGACGATATTGTGAAGTCTTATCAAACATAATTTCATACCATAAGTGAAATTTATAGTTAAATAGTGTGGTTTAAAGTGTAAATTAAGCATGCTATAATATGATAGATGTTAGAAGTAGGCCTACATGTTAATGGAAACACATTTACCATCCCAAAAAGATTTGAATATTCGTGAGAAGGTAGATAATCTGAAACATAAGAATATGTTTAGTTGGTCCTAGTTAGTCCAAATTTCACGAAATTAAATAATTTTATGCTTTTTTTTACTAATATTTATATATATAAAATAATAGCACAATTTTTTTTTTAGCCAAAATAAGATGTTGGATCAACTCCAACTTCTTACAAGCGCTTGGCGACGTGAAATTCTCCACTTGCGTTGGTGGGTCTCACTATTGACTTATTAATCCTTATCTTCACTGCAAGAGTGGAAAGGGACGGCGGGAGGAGTCGGTGGAGATTGGGGAGAATGGTAAGAGAGGGAGGGAGGGGAGAAAAATGTTGAGCATAGTAAATTTTATATGATATTATATTTTTATGTAATTTAGATATTTATCAAATATGATTTAACTTTATAGCATGATGCCAAGAGAGAGAGAGAGAAAAAAGTTGATCGTGGTGTTTGATCCATGACTTGATCGATACATCTCGTACGTGTTCGCATCCACGTGCTGCACACTGTCCTCGACTTCAAAGTCTGCACGCCACTTTCGATGGGAACAAACGATTGCCTTTCGAGTGGGGGAGGGACGTGTGAGTCGCCTCCACTGAGTTCCCCTACACTCGAGTCGGCCAATTCCATGCATTATTCCGTACTATCAATTTCTTGTAAGCTTCCACGGAGCTTCAACGCAGCTAGTGAACATTTTTTTTCCCTTTTCCTTCTTATGTTATTTGAATTTGTCCGATAAATTATGTTTCATATTATCATAATACGGTGAGAAAAAGTTAAACAAATCTGTCATGTTTGATCTAACGTACGCAGACATTCTTTTTTGGAGTCTCATCCGCCATGCCAAATGTGCGATTTAGGGCGACCAACGAATTAGTTAAGTATGATTGACTGAAAGATGTTGTGGGATTCGTGTCCGGCAACAAAAAGAAAAATTTGTCACGTCTGTAATTAAATTCACTCGTTTAGGCATTACAGTTTGATTGGTACTCTCTCTATGCGATGCGATGAGGCACCGTGTCGGACTGTTCCCCTCAGGCCGGCGCCGCGGATCGTCAGCGTCTGTCGGGGGATTGCCCTTCCACACGAGAGTGTAGTGATTCCTTTTCTCCTCTTCTAGAGCCACGTGTTTGTTGGGAAAGTTCGAAAGTGGGCTTAAGATCTCACAGGCTCGGCCCATGACTGATGATATCATTCTTTAATGTCTGGTCAGTATCTAAAATTTCTCCACAGCCACAAACGGACACGTCGACGATCCAGCATCCCCCTGGGACGAGCAAATATCAGTCGCCCTCTCCATCTTCCGCCGCCCAGTGAAGAAGCTCGACGATCTCTGGAGCGAGCTGTCCGCGGATCTGCTGGAACCCCATGGCTTGTGCTTCGCAGGCTCTGATGAACAACACGATGATATCAGCCAACAGCTCCTTATTCAACCCATCGCCCGCCTGGTTCTTCAACCGGCCACGGAGGAAGCAGTTCCCGAAGCTATTCACCGTCAGAGCTTCCACCGAGGATTCCGACTGCAATGAAGAAGAATGTGCTCCCGACAAGGAGGTAGGAAAGTCGTCTGTGGCTGTAGTTTCTTTCCAGGGTGCGAGTTCAAATTCAGTGCCTATCTTATCTCACCGTGATTGAGTTGAGTTCCAGTCCTTATTGGCTGTCACTAACGTGTTAAATTTCGACGTCACTTCGAGCAGCTAAATAGCATCGGTCAAGTTAATTATGATTTGTCGAGCATGAGCTCAAGCTCATATCCCGTGGTGTGGTTCTGATTTCTAAATCTTCCGACGGTTCCTTACCATGTCAATATTGGGGTCACGTTAAGGAGCGGGTTGAGCCATATCGATTCAGCCAAAAGAACAAAGAAAGAAAAAGAGCCATGTCGATATGTCTAAGGTCTGTCTACTTGCGCTTCCCCCGCCTGGAAAAATGCCTGGTCATGGGCCACGACATTGTTCAGGACCGGGGCAACATAGATGATTTTTCACCGTGGGTTCCTAAAAATATCTTCCTCAAGATCCACCGCAATGTATGGCTCAGAGTGCTTTTATCCATGGTAATATTTTGTGGACAGGTTCATGTTATGTTCACGTTATGAAATGAGCCTCATTTGTACTTGTGAGGGGTAGCCGGTTCCTGAATTATCTGATTTTCATGGACTTGCGGACTTCAGATGGGCCCAAGGCGGCTCTTATGGAGTCCTATTCAGTGAACTTTATTGGATACTACCTGCCATTTCTGAACGGGGCTTATTATTTGGATTTCAACTGCTTGTTGGTTAGAAGCTTGATTCAGTCGGGTGCTGTTTTTAGTATGGATGTGAAAGCATGAGTTCTTATGAATGTAATATCTATGGGTGCACGTGGACAGGTTGGGAAGTTAAGTGGGGAATGGTTAGCAGGAGACAAGACCAAAGTAGTTGGCACATTTCCGCCACGTCGGAGAGGGTGGACTGGCTATGTCGAGAAGGATACTGCAGGCCAGACCAACATCTATTCCGTTGAGGTTAGTTTTTGCTATTCCTGCTTGCACAAGTGTGAAGTTTTCAAAATACACTCATCAGTGGAAGTTCAAAATTCTTGTTGCATGTGGCTCCCGAAATGGTTAAGAGACTACTTCTGTTGAACTTAGTAGCTTTATATGTCAGAAATATATGACAAAGTCGGCTTTGGCTGGTGGAATTTGTGACCTCATTACTCTTCCCTTGATGCTCAATAAGTCTGTTTATTGCCCTGACAAAAAGGTTCTAGTTCAACTACTCTCAGAATATCTGTCCTTTGTGAGGGATTTTGTTGATCAGTGAACCTCTTGAAGAATTTCTAAGTAACTTCGGAGGTCCATATGCATGTTCTTTTGTATGTTTATTTATTGATTTGGGATGCTAACATACCATTCAATTTTGCCTCCGGTACTTTCAATTGGAGAAGTTCTTCTGTATCCACTTTTCAGATCTTTATCACCTACTTTGAATAGCCTGTTTTATACGTCATTATATTGAGCAAGCAATTTGAGTGATAAATTGTGTAAATATCCATCTGCATTTCATTGGTTTTCCAGCCTACAGTTTACGTAGCAGAATCTGCAATAAGCTCGGGAAATGCTGGGTCCTCTGCAGATGGTGCAGAGAACACGGCAGCTATAGCCACGGGCGTCGCCCTGATCTTGTTAGCAGCAGCCTCATCGATTCTCCTGCAAGTGGGCAAGAATGAACCTCAAGTTCAGACACTGGAGTACACCGGACCGGCCCTCAGTTACTACATCGACAAGTTCAGGCCTCCGGAGATTGTCCAAGCTTCAGCCCCAAGCCTGCCTGAACCTATATCATCTGTTGCACAGCCTGAGAGCCCTGAGCCAGGAGTTTCACCTGTCCAGGCTGCCTCTGATGCCCAGCCCGAGGCTTCTACCTGAAGAGCTCCACAGAACTTTATCGAAGAGGCAACTTAGGTTGTCCTGGGGCTTGTTTTCCACTCAGCTGTAAATTGTGCGGTACGAGAAGGCTGAAATTCTGTACGACTTCACTGATGTGAAGGATCATAAATCATTTCTTTAAGAGTAGAAAAAAGGAAGGGTTAACTGTTGGACTGGTCTTCAAATGGTTCCCTAACCAACGTGTCAGATCCCGAAAGCTCCTTTCCTTCCTTTCTTGGATCACCAAGTTAATCTGTGACTGTCCATTTAAAAAAAAAATGTTATTTTGAGCTAGCAATACGAACGACGCTAGCGGTGTCTTCGGTAGTGTGGATTCCGGATTGGATTCCTAGTACGTTGTTTGGCTGCAAATCTGATGCGGAGTAAAAATCCCCCTTGCAAACTCTACTCCTGATCAGTATGGATCACATTAGGTGTTATAACAATTTCTTATGAAAAAAGAGGTTAATGACAAAGCCACCCTTATTAACGTCTTAAATTTCCAATTTTATCCAATTGATTTTAAAAAAAGAAGAAGAGAGAAAAGCCATGAAGTTTATTCACTCTTCTTTCACAAAACCTTGAAACTTTATTATGAAAAATTATATTACCTTCTTAAGAAGTTTTATGTAAAATATGAAGAACTATTTCCTTCATTTTTAATAGGAAAAGATAAAATGTGTAAGAAGATTTTAAAAAAATAAAATAAAATACACCATATAAAATTGATTCAATTAATTTCGTTCACATATGTATATATAAAATCAATTTAATTACCCTTCAATTCCATCACGTCCCGATTCTATTCACCCTCAATTACACGTCAATTTCACTCCTTGCCATCAGATGCATTGTTAGAGATTAATGACCAAAAAAACAAAAACAATCTTTGGAGAACTCGAATTTTGCGGCTGTATCCCGTAGGATCGCTTTGAAGGACCCAAGGCCAAGTCTCCTGCGGGGGTTAAATATTGGGTGAAAATTATTGATCGAATTGTAGTTATACGTAGTAGGAATTAGGATTGATTTGAGCGATAGCATAGTCCTGGGTGAGACAACTAGACGTCAGGCAGGGCATGTAAGCCGATCACGTGTGATGAACGTGGGGCCTGAGCTGAGAATTTGGCCCGTTAGTCCGGTCGAATATGTAAACGAGCCGCCGCCTGCCGGCCGGCCGCCCGACCGCATCGTAGATGGACCTGATCCTTACCGGCCCAAACCATTTACGATCAGGTTTTTGGTCTATGGGCCTGTCAAACTGACACCAACTTTGCACCAAGAGAAATTTATTGGAGCTACAATTAATTAAAAAAAAAAAGTGAGCTCGAGCCTCGGGGTCGAGGGTTTTAGGGCGGTTTGTTCCTGATGCTGTGAAGCATTGGCCTGTCTGCACATTCTTCTTTATCATTCCCAGTTGCATTAACAGCAAACTTTTTCTGCGAATTCTTTAAGAGTGGAGAAATGATGATGCATAACGAAGAGTACGCGCTTCTCTTCTACCTCGACTGTTTGCCACTTCCCTTCAGGGAAGTCGTTACAGGAGTTTGGATTTTCGGATTTTCCTCTTCTGGACCCTTGTTTTATTTCTCAGCATCGTTTCTTTTTTCCAAGTGCTTGACTTAAAGTGTGTGTTTTTACTGGATTTGTCAGATTCCCAGATATTGACTATCGGAAAGCGGCCGCTCCAATAAAATCTGCTGTCGATAAATTCCAGCTGGTTCCTGAGTTCTTGAAGGTAACGCAGTTTATTGCAACCAAATATTTTTAGCAGGGAAATTGTTTTTGCTGTTTAGCAGGGATTTTGGTTTTGCACGTGCTGGCAATTTCGCATGCCTTTGCATCACACTCTGGATTTTGCCCAACGTTCTCTTTTGATTTTCTACCCTGTTATATTAATAGTTGAAAGAAAATTATTTTTGTTTTCTTCCATTGCAGGAGTAGACTCATGTTCTTTTCTTTTCTTCTTCTTCTTCTTTTTTTGGGATAGATATATACTTATGCTCACGTGAAGGAAAGATGTTGACAGAAGAATCACTTTGTACTGCGGTCTGAGTAATTTTATTAAGACATGCTTAATGTAATTACAGGTGAGGGGGCTAGTCAAGCAACATCTGGATTCATTCAATTACCTTGTTAATACCGACATAAAGAAGATAGTCCGTGCTAATGATCGTATTGTCTCCAGTGTTGACCCAAACCTTTATGTCAGGTGAAAAGTGGCATTTGCCTCAGTCGGTATATTTGATAATAACTGGTTTCTGTGTTAACCCAACAGAGTTTAGAAGGAAGGATCTGCTCTGTCATTAATGTCAAGATATCATATTCAGTTTGTTTTTCCCATTGCTTTATCAAAGTGAGACAATTATCTTGTTATCTTGTCCATTGGAGTAGGTGCAATGTTGTCGCAGAAGTTGGATTGATATTCCTGTATAAAGAAGAGAAAAGTGTCTGGGACAAAAAAGGCAAAGGATCTGACTGGGACACCTCTTCTTGAATTAATGCAGGTTCAAAGATGTCAGAATTGGGAACCCAACTGTTGCAATGGGGGATGGTGTTGTTGATGATCTTTCACCTCAGAAATGCCGTTTAACTGACATGACGTATGTTTTCTACTTCATATGGCTTTTACTTACTGGGTTCAGTAAATAACAGAGCCCCCATGCTTCCATTCACCGTAGCGAGGGAAAGAATTTGTGGATATTTCTACTATAATGGCAATTTGGTCAATTGGTGCAATGCTTTCTTATAGAGATAGTATTCGTTTGACATTGTCTCTGCATGAAAGGGTGCCCAAGCTTTTATTATTAGTTCGTGATGATGATCAAGATAACATTTTTCAGGGATGATTTTTTTTCCCTGAGGTCTTTTCTTTCTTTGTGATGCGCATGGTCCTGACAGGATGCACTAGGATTTTAGCTAGTAATTCAAAGTTTCCCTTCTTGTGGAGTCCTCTTCTTGGGTCCATATGTTAAAAACCATTATATCGTGAATCTCATCAGTCATTTGTCTGTGCTTGGAGATTCACTCGTAAATTAACTAGAAAATACATTCTTGCATTGTGGAGGACACCTTTCTCTGGACTTTGTACAAAAGTTCTTGCTATGCATCTCCTTCTTCCAAGTAGATTTTTGGTTTCTACTCTGTCTTTCACAACCTCCCTCACTCCCCTTATATGCGATTCTCAAAGGCTAATCTTTTTGTAGTTTAATTGCTCTTAAAAAATTTTAGTACTGCCCCATTCCATTTCAATGGTGTGCATAGTAATCACCTTTACACTCCTTAATCCTAGGTATGCTGCTCCAATATTGGTTGATATAGAGTATACAAAAGGAAGTCGTGGTGAATACACTACGATAGCGAAGGTACACAGAAACAAATTAACACATTTTCTGAATTTTGATTATGCATCTTATTTGTGCTGAGATAATAAAATTTGCAGAATGGTGTTACAATTGGGAGAATGCCCATCATGCTTCGAAGTTGTTGCTGTGTTTTGTACAGGAAAGATGAGGCAGAACTTGCCAGGCTTGGTTCGTATGCTTGAATTTGATGGCTTGATCGTCTGGCTTTTCTTTTTGATGGGAAACTTCCTTCTTGGTAGCCTCTCTAATGTGCAACTGACCTGTTTGCTCTTGCTTTAGGTGAGTGCCCCTTGGACCCTGGAGGCTATTTTGTAATTAAAGGAACTGAGAAGGTAAAGTACTTGGACCTACGTGGATTGCTACAGTTGTGAATCTTAGAAAACTCTGTTGCTTAGTCTCTTGCAAAAGTTATTAATAAGTTTTGGAAGACATTATCATCTTCCTTTTTTACTGCATCACTGCCCCTAGCCCTCCAATTGCACCCTATTGGTGAAGTGCTGTAGATGTTAGGTAAGAAATTATCATGAATAGTAATGTATTTGAAATAGAGTAATGTGGATAGGGAGAGGTTCATCTAACTGTGGCTAGTCTGAGTTTCATGTCAGAAAGAGATGGAAGTATATGGATAGATAAATAGCAGTCAACCATACCACAAACATGTTGAGTTGAAAAGTTGCTACAAGAACCAGATTAGTTGTTTCTCATCACTGTAACTCACAATAGTTGTTGGACTTCTTGGGTTGAAAACTTGATGAGTTTGAAGCCCTCTTGGCCTCCCAAGTTTTCTATTTCATGTAAAAGTGTTGCTTATGGCTGCTTTCTTCTTCAGCAATATAGCATATATGCATCACCTATTCCACCATAAAAGTGTTTCTTATGGCTTCTTTCTTCTTCAGCATTACAGCATATATGCATCATCTACACCACCCCTCTTTGAATTTATTTTACCATCTCTTATTTGAGTTTGCTGAATAAAATGGCACCTGCTGAGTCTTCTTCTTTTTATATTTTTTTCTGCATAAATGTTTTATTCAATCATAGGCAGAAGGTCTGCTAAATTATTTTAAATTGGCACTTCAGTCAATCATTGACCTGCTGATTGAGTATTTTCCAGGTTATTCTTATCCAAGAACAATTGTCAAAGAACAGAATAATTATTGACACCGACAAGAAAGGAAAGTAAGTATTCTTCTCTAGCGTATGTTATCCATACCCTTTTGTGGTCATTGTTCCTTGGTACTTGAGCTGATAGGAGCCAATGTTTTTTTATTCACAGTTCAGCGCTTCATTAAGATGCCCATATTAAGTAAGAGTACCTGTACATTTCTCTTGTACTATTTGCTAATGCCATCTTTTTGCTTTTAATATTGTAGCATAATTGCATCAGTTACGAGTAGCACTGAATCAACGAAAAGCAAAACGGTCATTGTCATGGAAAAGGAGAAGATGTATCTACAGCTCAATCTATTCACGAAGGTAGTAAAATGGATATGTTTTTTTTCCCATTTAAATTCTTGAAAAAATATTTAACTTTTGTTTTCGTACCTGCATTTGCAGAATATTCCCATCATGGTTGTAATGAAGGCAATGGGAATGGAATGTGACCAAGAGGTTGTTCAAATGATTGGAAGGGATCCTAGATATGGTGCTCTCCTTCTTCCTTCAATTGAGGTAATTTTTGTGCTTTATATGTTCTCGAATAATCATTTTCTGATGGATTAATTCTTAGTCTAAAATAGATCATTCTGTTTCTTTAGGTCTTGATTATAGAGGATAATAAGTAGCATGGTTTTTGTTATCTCTATCCTACTGCCCCAATTCTTTTCGAATGTGGAACCTTGAAATTCACATCTAATTCTTTTCAACCAATTTCTATTCATTGCAGGAATGTGTCAGCCTTGGTATACATACACAACCACAAGCGCTTGAGTACCTTGAGGGGAAGGTTTGTCATATGGTCTTATCTGACTTATAATTTCAAGAGGCAAAACAGTGTCTTTCAATAGCATGAATGCTAAAAGTTGCATTTGTATCACAATAACTGGCATTGATTTATTATAGTTATCTCTTCAAATCTGGATATCAGTTATTGACCTCATTGTTTTATGCGATGCTTCCCCTCTGTTCATTCAGATTTGCAAAGGGTTTAGCCCATTCACTGAATGAGACTAACCATTGTAAAATAGTAAAAACATGGGAAATGATCTCCTTGATAAACCACTCAGTGAATGTAACTATTATAGTAAAACATTGGGAAATAATCTCATGCTGAACTGAATTGATGAGGCATACTTTCTTGTATGAATTTGCTTTATGGAAAATTTATTTGGCTCAATTCTTTAATTGATGTGGCAGGTGAAGAAGCTGTCATTTGGAAATATTCCCTCTTCAAAGGTTATTCTGCATAATACAACAATTATCCTCTATTGCATGAATTTTATGACTGTCATTTCTCTTGTGCTTTACACCAAATTTATTTTATTTTATGGATAGGAAGGTAGAGCTTTATCTGTACTTCGTGATGTATTTCTTGCAAATGTTCGGGTATGTTCCTCTTTTCATGCCTTCTCTTCAACAATTATTTAGCATTAAGTTTCATTTGGAGTGAATTTTTCTTTCCTTTTCTTTCTAAATTAACGGTAACTTTTTTCTAATTTTGCTGTAAGGTGAATAAGAACAACTATCGTCCAAAATGCTTATATGTTGCTGTTATGCTTAGACGTATGATGGAGGCAATTTTGAATAAAGATGCAATGGATGACAAGGTTTGTGAGTTCACCTTAAATCCCAAAAAAATTGTTGGCTCTCACAGAAAAATACTATGCATTGTATGTTGGATCTAATGATAGTTTTGTTTACCCTCAAGGATTATGTGGGAAACAAGCGATTGGAGTTATCTGGCCAATTAATTGCTCTGCTTTTTGAGGTACCTTTTGTTTACTCAGTTAACCCTTCTTCCAGAAGGTGTACAGATTCACTAAATATTGTTACTTGCTGTAGGATTTATTCAAGACTATGATTAGTGATGTCCAGAAGCATGTAGATACTGTTCTGTCGAAGAGTAGCAGATCTAGCTCATTGGACTTTTCCATGGTATGTGATGTCTTTTGCTTTCTCATGTAGAATACTGACAATAAAAATATTTTAATTCTTAATTTCAGAATCTAACCTAAAAGGGCTATTTTGAGGATTCAATTTTTGCCTTCATATCACAATTAGTCATCAATTGAGCTGTATCCTCATTTTCTTGATTGGAGTCAACTTGATGGATCGTTTTTTACCAGCTGTACTTTCTATCATCTAAATTTTAGTGAAGTACGTGTTACTTTTTTTGCAGTTAATACTTAGAGATAATATTACTAATGGTTTAGAAAGGGCTCTCTCAACTGGAAATTGGGATGTCAAGAGGTTCAGAATGCACAAAAAAGGAATGACACAGGTTCTCCTCCTCCCCACTCTCTCTCCTCTCTTTTTTAATCTTTTGCTTCAATTATTGTGATTCTGTTGCCAGTTATGGTTTTAGTGTGTGATTAGCAAATCTTATGTTTGAAGGTACTTCAAAGGCTATCCTTTATTGGATCATTAGGCCATGTGACAAGAATCCAACCGCAATTTGAGAAATCAAGAAAAGTTAGTGGACCAAGGGCATTGCAGCCTAGTCAGGTAATGGTTGTTGGAGTGATTATATCTGAACTGGGAATATCTGTCTTGTTTAGCATCATATATATCTGCTAATAATCATGTATTCTGATGGCTTCATTATATCGGGAATTCTTGGTGGCAGTGGGGGATGCTTTGTCCATGTGACACTCCGGAAGGTGAGTCATGTGGATTGGTGAAGAATTTAGCTTTGATGACTCATGTCACTACTGATCAAGAGGAGGCCCCATTGATTTCTCTGGTAAGTTATTAACTGTAATAGTTGTCTTAGTAAGTAAGCCAGTTGCAGATTCATGATTTGAGTGCATATAGTGTTGCACTTAAGTATGTTGTAGTATAAATCTGTGATACACTAATAACTATGTGTAATCAGATACTGTTATTTGGATGTTTTCAGCAACTTGTAATAAATTCTAGTTATTTTGTTCAAAAAAATAAACTCTAGTTATTGATATAGTGCTATGCCTTGGGCGTTGAAGACTTGGAACTACTCTCTGGCGAAGAGCTCCACAGCCCGAATTCTTTTCTGATCATACTAAATGGGCTCATTCTAGGCAAGCATAGGAGGCCTCAGGTACCCTTGTTCTTCCTCTCTTCGAACCCAGCTGGTACCATGTGCTGAAACAGTTTCAGTTGGTAAGATTTCTGATCAAATTTTACCTCAAATTTTTTCTTTCAAATTTCTTGTTCAGAGATTTGCAGATGCTCTAAGAAAGTTACGAAGAGCTGGCAAAGTGGGCGAGTTTGTTAGCGTTTTTGTTAATGAGAAGCAGGTATATTCTTTTCTTATTGTAATTTACCTCTTTCACAAGATCACTTTATGATTTTGATTCTGCTTTGTACACTATATTGCAGTCTTTCTAATGTTATATACAGTCGTAATATTGCATTAGATGCTTTCAAGACTCATTTTAAAGTTTGGGTATTTTTGTCATGTTCCCCTAGTAAACTAGGATATAAGCCAAATGACAACATCCACTCCAGGTAATGAAACTTTAAACCTAATGCAATTTTCTCTTGAATGGCTGAGTACTTGTATAGTTTGGTGCAGAAAAAATATCATAGTGTGCTGTGATTTCTCCAAACAAAAGCTTTTCAAAATGTAAGAAGAGCTATGTTGCATTATTTAAGAAATTGGCTATAGTCTTGGACCCATTGTGTGAGTTAGGATTATTCAGGTAGATACTGTACCGAGATATGCTAGCATAATGGTGCACATGCAATTACTGCTATTTGTAGGGAAAACATAAATTTTCTCTACTTCTAGTTTGAGTGTTCAGTAAAAAACATTGGGTGGTTTTCTCAATATCTATCATTATATGACCTTCGAGGGAAAAATTGCCAGCATTGTGTCTACATAGCTTCTGATGGTGGTCGAGTTTGTCGTCCACTTGTAATTGCGGACAAGGGTATATCAAGGATCAAAGTGCATCATATGAAGGAGTTGGTGGTATGTCCTTTCTATACTTCCTATAGTAAAGCCAAACCTTTCTTTTCTTCTTTCCTAGTATTTTTTCCCCTTCTGAATTGAGGCTAATTATTTGTTTATCCAATTGAAGGATGGAGTCCGCAATTTCAATGACTTTCTGCGAGATGGTTTGGTTGAATATCTTGATGTTAATGAGGAGAACAATGCTCTGGTTTGGTTCTTTTATGGCCTTGATTCTCCAAAATGATTTGAGAGGATGTGTCATATACAACTGATTGATTGTTTGGGCTCAATTTAGATTGCTTTGTACGAAGGGGAGGCTACACCAGAGACGACTCATATTGAGATAGAGCCATTTACTATCTTGGGTGTTTGTGCTGGCCTAATTCCTTTCCCTCATCATAATCAGTCTCCTAGGAATACTTATCAGGTTCTCTTTCTTTATTTATTACTTATTTTGAATAGTTAGAATTTGGCACAAGATTGATTTGAGGCACAATCTCAATTTATCCTCAACTTTGACTCTATATCAGCTTTTTACCTTATTAATATTGTTTCTCTTGTATAGTGTGCCATGGGGAAGCAAGCTATGGGAAGTATTGCATATAACCAGGTTAGACTCCTTTTCATGTAATACTTGCTGCCAATTTCTAGGGTCCCATTTTATGTTGTTATAGTTGTGTTAGTCCCTTTGTTTTTATATCATCTCATTCTTGAAGATGCTTTATAATTTCCTGGTATCTATTGAAACTTAATTTGGTTAATATTGTGACCTACTGATGTTTCTTTTGTGTGCGTCTTTATTTGGATTGTATAACCTTATTAATATTGCATTTCTTCAGTTACTTCGGATGGACTCGTTATTGTATCTTCTGGTTTATCCTCAAAGGCCCCTGTTGACAACACGAACAATTGAACTGGTAAGTTTGCAGGAATTATTTACTCCAAAAAAAAAAATGTATTCACCCCGTTTATTTCTCATTACTGAAGTTTCAACTTCCTGGCTTTTAGATTGGATATGATAAGCTTGGGGCAGGGCAGAACGCAACTGTTGCTGTGATGAGTTACAGTGGCTATGACATAGAAGATGCAATTGTGATGAATAAGTCGTCCTTGGACCGTGGCTTTGGTCGCTGTATTGTCATGAAAAAGTACACAATTGTCTTCATACCAAGATAAAAGTCATTGATCTGTCCATCTCTCTGGTTCATATATTCCTGTCTCCATATCAACTGAAACTTGCTCTATATGAACCAGGTATAGTGCTGTTAATCAGAAGTATGAGAATAGGACATCTGACAGAATACTTCGCCCCAAAAGGAAACCTGACCCAAATATTAAAGGTGACAATGAATGGGAGAAAATGAAGGTACTCTCCACTTATTTGTAAATGTATGAGTGTCTGTTGTTTATCTGAAGAACAATTTCAGATTGGTTGCATGCTATGGGACTGGAGATAAATTTGATATTGAAACAAATTAATTGATGGGTAACTGGAAGAGATGGAGAGTTGGCTTTTCTAAAGTGTGGTTTCCAGGAATAGAGTAGGGAAGATCTGAATTAAAAGACCAGAATAGGACATCAGACTGGACACTTGGGTAAAGTCAAGGCCGTTAGGGCCTTACTTGGCCTCTTTGAGGCTGATGGTCTAGATTTTGGCCTTGTCAGACCACTGTGGACTCATCAAGCTAGAGTGGCCTGTGTGCTACTTAATCCTCTGCAAATTGGAGGATTCCAGATTTAACTTAACCAATATATTTGGACTGTAACAGGGAGCCTTTTAAGGTTGGCGCCATTATCATTACTTTCTTAGGCTTTCAGCAATGTGGAAGTTGTTCATTTTAGATGTAGCTACAGATTTAAACGCATGGTGGTAAATCTACAATAGTCATTCGTCATATCAAGAATGACTATTTGGCAGGCTTTAGAACGAATTCCCATTGTTTAATTTCTGAGATGGGAACTCTGTTTGGAATCCGGATAGTTGAAGTCTGGCATGGAGACTCCGCTAGGAGCTACTGTGGAGCAGGAATCCCTTCTTAGTACTGCAAAAAGGCTTAGTATTGTCTGTATATGTAACACCAGGTGTCTAAATGCATAAGCAGCGAGTCTTAGTACATTGACAGTTTAATCTCTGTTGCTAAATGTTCTTCCTGCTAATACTTCTTGACAATATGTTCACTTTATGGTTCCTACTGTTCTGATATTCTATTATTTTTCTTGGACTTGAAAATGTTTGTTTGGGCAGATATTGGATGATGATGGGATTGCTGCACCTGGAGAAATTATCAAACCAGGTGATATCTATGTTAACAAGGAAACTCCCTTGATCACTAGGGGCCCTCCAATAATGAGTGGTCTCAAAGAAGGGTGAGTTGTTAAATAGGTGGGCTAACTATGCACAACTAGACATTAATTTTTGCTGATATTATAATACCTATAAGAAATGCTTCTGATTTTACTTATTTTGTACAGAGAATACAGAGCGAGTCGAGAAATATACAAGGGAGCCGCTGGAGGGGAGCCTCATGTTGTGGATCGTGTGACTCTTTGCTCTGATAAAAATAATAACTTATCCATCAAATTTATAATCCGGCAGACCCGTCGGCCAGAGGTGGAAATGCTAATAGTGGTCTAGTTATCGAGTGTAATTAACTTTAAATGATTCTTTTCTCTCGGGGTTTATGTCAACTTCATTCATATGGTTCATAGGTGGGAGACAAATTTAGCAGCAGACATGGGCAAAAGGGTGTTTGTGGGACCATTGTTCAACAGGAAGACTTCCCGTTTTCTGAGCGTGGAATTTGCCCTGACTTAATTATGAATCCTCATGGATTTCCAAGGTAATGTGTCCCTAGTTCAATATATGTGTCTTTCTTGATATCGTAGGATATAGTTACCTACTTGATATAGAAAACTATCAGCATACATAAAAAAGTTGACCCTTCATTGTTTATCCTTTGTTTGTTCCACTTTGAGTTCTTGAAATATGATTTCGATAAACTGCCAAAATGATCTCAAGAGATCCACGAAAAAATTGCAAACTATCTCTAAGAAATTTATGTAGGTTGTTTTTTGCTAAAAAATAGTATTAGTGAACTTGCATCATGGCAAAATATATTTTCTTTTGCTATGTGGAGTTCTTGACAATGATTTGTCTGATTTAATCTTCAACAAGTAGTACGGTTTTGGTGAACCTTTTGGTTTTGTTGAGCTCCAGTGATGCTCTTGTTTCTGAAGTAGTCAACTTGTGTTCCTTTTCCTCAGTCGAATGACAGTTGGGAAGATGATAGAGCTTCTCGGTGGCAAAGCGGGAGTTTCATGCGGACAATTTCACTATGGGAGCGCCTTTGGTGAACCTAGTGGTCATGCAGACAGTGTTGAAGCCATAAGGTGTGCGAACTGATAGATACTTATCTTTCCCACATTATTTTGCCCTATATATGTATTAAGGAAAATGTAGGAAAAGGGATGGAAGAGAAGGGCAATGAATGGGATACTTTAAAGTAATTTCTTATTCTTTTCTTGCTTTTGTCTGGTTATAGTGAGACACTTGTGAAGCATGGATTCAGCTACAATGGGAAGGATTTTCTATATTCAGGTACACTCAAAATTCATGGGACTGCTGTGATCAGCCTTGTGATTCTATTTGTGGAGACTTTTTATGAGAATGTCCTTGTTGATGGTGAGAGGTCTTGCAGGCATAACTGGTTGCCCACTCCAAGCTTATATCTTCATGGGCCCGATATACTATCAGAAGCTGAAACACATGGTAGGTTGTCATGTCTCTTTCCTTATCTTTAATGAGATTTTTGTGAAGCTCCTTATTTTTTGATCACTGAAAGCCGTCAACAGTATAATTTCTCTTCTCAGCTCCGTGATACATAATTTCTCGTCTTCTAATCTTCTTTCTTATTCTTTTATCTGTTTGAAATGAATCTTAATTAACATCATCCTTTCTCATCTGAAATGTCGTCGGCAGCTAGTCTCTAGGCCAAAATAAAAATGATAAAAGAAATTCTGTATTCATGTTGTTCTACTTTCTTTTACAGGTTTTCAAGAAGAATTCTTTTATCAATCAATTTCAATCTTAACAACACTCCTTTCTTTCTTGGGCCAAGGCCAAAGTAATTTTTCAATCCAATTCTTGTTTTTATAAACAGAAAACGAAATGCAAATTTGTTGGTGAGCGTCTAATTGAAACTATTTTTTAAAATAATCTTCAAAAACCATTTTTGTAAGTATCTGCATAGGCTTGTCTTAACCAGAATTTTAAGTGAAAAGATCTACCATGTTTTCCAGTTTCTTAATCGTTTTTTTTTTTTAATTTTTAGCACTATTATGAAATGCATAAAGAAGGCTTCAACAAATTAAACTCTTATTTGGAAATAGGTTATATGTTTGCTTATTGGTAAATTATGACGCCATGATGTTTAGGTCCTAGATAAGATGCACGCTAGAGGCAATGGCCCACGTGCATTGCTCACGAGGCAGCCTACTGAAGGAAGAGCTCGAAATGGAGGTCATTAATCACCTTCTGTCTATTGGACTCTATTCATCTTAAATTCATATTTTGCTCATGAGACATTCCATATTTTAGGGTTGAGAGTTGGAGAAATGGAAAGGGACTGTTTGATAGCTTATGGGGCAAGCATGTTGATATATGAGCGGCTGATGATCTCCAGTGATCCATTCGAGGTTCAGGTGAATGAAAATAAATTCATATACATGCCATTACATATGTAATGCAAAATCCCTAGCTTTAAAGGCTGGCAAACTAATGTGACTGCTTATTATATGTTATTGTTCATTGCAGGTATGTCGAGCTTGCGGCCTGTTAGGGTATTACAGCCATAAGCTGAAAACAGGTATATGCTCTAAATGCAAGAAAGGGGACAATATTTCGACAATGAAACTGCCATATGCATGCAAGCTTCTAATGCAGGTGACTTTCTTTTTTGTCTCCCTATCTGTTAATTTACCGAGTGGCATTCTTACTGACTTGCCTGTCCATTCTTTCTTTTATACCGAGATTCGTGATGTACATCTTTCTTCGAATACATTAGGCTTGTCTTCACACTCTTTTGTCATCTGAATTCATCCTTCTGGAGAAGCATTGTGTGCTCTTCTTGCTTTGAGGTGCAATTCCTTCTGCTGAATTTTCTTTTGGTGTTGGTTCTAGGAACTACAATCGATGAACATCGTCCCTCGTCTGAAGCTGACCGACTCCTGAAGCTTTTGATTCTGTTCAAAGATTGAACTCAAAAACACCGAGTTAATTGGAAGGGCTTTGTAAATGACCACTTGAAAGTCCTTCGCTGGCTGATCTTCATTTGACGTACGCTGAGTGCTGTCAGAGCTCGAGAAGGTGATTAACGACCTCGGTGTGTTTTCCTGCTTCAGTATATATAGAAGAAACCTCGTGATGATTGTGCAACCGGCCAGTTAACCTGGGCATTGTGCAGTACTGTTGTCCGCAGCAAATTTATATATTTAACTTCGAGCTTGATTTCGGATGCATCCTATATAGTTTTATGGTTTTAGAATTTGTCCTTCGTTTGTTTTAGAGTTGATATGTGAACGTAACCTATTATTATGCTCATCAATTGATCAGTCGATCGGCTGTGTTACAATATTTTATTTACGTGAAAAGTCTGGACAAAAAATATTTTATTTACACGCAAAGCACTAAATTCATGACTTTTAGATATATAGAAATTCTCTTCCTCTCTGTTAGCTCACACGACATTCGGCAGTAACTAATGTTAAGCAGGTCTTACGTTGTCGTTGTAGTGTAGACATAAACTGCATGGGAGGTATGATGACTGGGAAGGCACATGTGCACACATTTATCTCTGGGTCAGGTTACAAAGTTATCAAACGCGAGCAAACCCTCCACTTCGCCCTTGTTAGTTCCTTAGCGACAATTTTAAAAACCGAAAACAAGATGGTCTCAGATCCTCACGAAGAATATGCTTAATTCGGGCCCATTGTTGCCGTCAGGGTTCGTCATGTAATACGTCTCGGAGTCCCTGGAACCGACCACGCGTTCGAACTGCGCCCTCATGTACGTTAGCTCTCCCACTTCGGGTGACTCACCGGCATCGCTAGCGGGGAGCACCCCGGCGCCCATGGACACCGCGTGGAGCATCTGCATGATTCCCAGGCCGTGCTCCGAAGGATCTCGCCTCGCCGCGTACCCTACCCTGCGGCCGTTGCAGTACATGCTCCATATGGGCTCGTCGATCAGCTTCGTCCTCTCAGATGGGTGCTTCTTCTCGCACTCCAGCGCCACCCTCACGAGCCCCAGCCCCATGTCGTGAAGCAGCTTACCCGTCGGGATAGCGAGCTCGAGGACTAGCATGGGGACGCTCCTGGGGGACTCCTGGATTGCCAGGTTTATCCTCGCTTTTCGGTGCCCGAAGAGGGTACCGGTCACTTTAGTCCCGCCATGGATGTGGAGCTCGTGTGGCCGGGAGCCGTGGAGGGAGACGGGCATCCTGCACGTCGGGTTGATAATCGGGAATGACCTGAAGACGGAGCGGAAGCGGCGGAAAAACTTGGAGGACTTGGAACTGTTCTTCTTCTTAGTCGAGGGCTGCTGGAGGGTGAAGTTATTGGTGGGGGATCTCGAGGGCGAGGGCGCAGTTTGGGCGGAGGTGGCCGGCGGAGAGAGTATTCTCGGGGTTCGGGGTGGCGGAGTGAGAGCCGGGCTCGAGGAGGAAGAGGGCGGTGATTGTGGCGGCATGGCCCTGTGGAATGAATTGAATGGAGATTGCGGTGTACTATCGGGGGCTACGGCGGCGGTCTGAATGGCCATGGTGGTGTTCCCAGTGGGTGCTTCATGAGGCGACGGATGGATTTGCGAAGTAATTGATTATATGAAGGAAGGGTTCGTGGGATGCACGTTGACTCCTGTGTGTATTGCCTCAGGAGATCTTTCTCCATTTCCTCGTTGACTAAGTAAGTACAGCAGCAAAATCTCAATTCGTCTGAAATCAGTGCGTGCACGTTTACTTTAGGGGGATTTTGTTTTAATAAAAAAATAGTCAAATGGCTAATTTTAAATCCTTGCTGTATAACTGTTTTATTTTTCGTCTTTTGGCTAAATCCTACCATGCAATTGTTGAGAAGAAGGGAAGGGTGAGTCTATATGTGTATATCGGCTAATTCCTGGGATCATCGACTAAGGATGAGAGGAAATCTTTCCATTAGACCGGTAGAGAGAATTTGGGTGAAATTCATCTCCTCTTTATGAGGTCAAATGCAAGTCGCATGTGATTTTCTTGCAGCAATGTTGACCGGAACCAGTCGAGATGATGATATCCTCCACCGGGAGAGTAAGAGGGTGGAGGCATAATCTAAATCGACCATCGTTCTCCAATTCGATGAAATCCGTAATAATTTGATGGATCAAAACTTGTTCATGTGGAACAACGCAAAGGCCGTTGCTGTATTATATATACTATTGTCAATTTGTCACAAGAATAGAGAGTGCTGAATTGCTTGCTGATCATGAGATGGGGGACATGCTCAGCGTCTTCCCTTCTCAGTTCTGGGGCAGCAGAAAACCGAAGAAATGAATTCGACAGGGTCAAAAGGAGTTTGACTCTAAATAAATAAATAAATAAATAAATAAATACAGGTAAGAATATTTAAAAAAAAAAAAGAAGAATTGTCTCATTCTTATTAATAGTATAGAGGTGTACGTTACCGACATAGGACGGTGATCGATCGGTCGGCAATTCAGCCATTATCTCCGGGATGGGCCACTGGGCTGGGAAGATAATATGATTTGGGCTTCCACTGTTGGGCCACTTTGTCTATGGCCCCAAAATCAATGCGAGAGGCCCGTGTGGGCACTTGCTGGGGTGCACTGTGGCCCGATTATAGCTAAGAGGTTCCAGGGAGAGGTGCTGCGCCTTCTTCCCCTTGTTCTCTCCTTTTTCCCACCCCACACCGCTCCTCTCTCCTGCTGGTCCTGCTCCGTCGGTATCGGCGACTCCTCTGGCCACCTGCTTGAGCTGAGCTTAGCTTCGCGCGGCAAGAATCAGCCCTCCTTTTGGAGATCGCTTCTTGTTCGGATTGAATGAAACTGTCCCTTCCGAATCTGTGATGCTGATCCTCCACTTAGTCGTTCCATTAAATTGTATATGTTGAACGGTCGCTCATTTATACGTTTTTTTTTTCTTGTGATTTCTTGATGGCAGTGTTTACGGCGTGTTGCAGGACCATTCTCCTGTCACTTCGTAGTAGTCCAATTTCCGCAGAATGTTCAAGAACACTTTCCAATCGGGATTTTTATCTATTTTATACAGCCTAGGGTATTTCTTCTCCTTCTCCCTCTCTTTCTTTTCGGGAACTTGCACGTGTAGATTTCGCTCAGTTCTTGGCAATTGATACTCTGTGATCCTGCAGGAGCAAGCCTTTGCAGATATGGGATAAAGAAGGTGAATTTCCTCTTTTCTAGGATGAGAGGATGATGTGCTTGTCTCTTTGCTGGTTATGGTTTTCCCTTATTGCATTGAAATGCTAAGACTTGAACCTCTTCCAAGTTTTTTTTTTTTTTAAATATAGCCTTAATACTAGCAGAGGTTGCTATAAAGGATACATCTCCATGGTAAGACATAAATCTGCCTTGGGTCTTTGCAGTGGTCAATGGTCACGTGAAGCGAGCGCAAGATGACGACATTCAGTCGAACGTTCTTGAAATCGTTGGTTCAAACATCCAGTCCACTTACATCACATGCCCTGCTGATCCATCTGCCACACTCGGTATAAAACTGCCATTCCTGGTTATGATCGTGAAGAATCTCAAGAAGTATTTCACTTTCGAGATTCAAGTGTTGGATGATAAGAATGTCAGGAGACGCTTTCGGGCTTCTAATTATCAGGTATGCATGTCCGCCCTTATCCTATATACCTTGCATTATATGCCTTTGTGTGGTTTTCTCCATGATAGCATTCAATAGACATAATGTGCAGGACTTACAAAGCTTTATTCATGACACCAAATTGGATCTTACTTCTTGAACTCAAACAGGATGTTAACTTGGTGTTCGTACACCATTCTCTGTTTTCATGTGTTCTTTGCTGGTGACATCATCTATTGCAGGCAAAGAGATCTTGTCGGTGATGAGAAGTAGAAATAATGTGAATTTAACCGTACGATATGAAGAGTGATTGCTTCATATAAAGCAAACCTTTGCTCATAATTTAATGTATTCATGTTGTTGTAGTAGGGGAATCAGGCACTGTCTCAAAGTGGCCATTCCTATTAGGGAAGGCAATTAAAAATTTCTTTCCAGTGATTTGTGAATACCTCGTCTTTGAAAATAATATATTACAGCTGCAAGTAACCTTAGAAACCGTGTGCTATAGGCTATGACTAGAGTGAAGCCATACATCTGTACAATGCCACTGAAGATGGATGAAGGATGGAACCAGATACAGTTGAATCTTGCGGACTTCACTAGGAGAGCTTATGGGACCAATTATGTCGAGACCCTGCGGGTTCAGGTTCATGCCAATTGCCGCCTGAGGAGGATATACTTCTCTGATCGACTTTACTCCGAAGAGGAGCTTCCACCAGAATTCAAACTCTACCTTCCCATGCAGGTGAACATCTGAGTATTTGACTTATCTCCACATTGCTCTTTTCTGTTTCTCACTGGCATTCTGTTATACCATTGGCTTACTTGTTTTTCAATGTCTTCTTTTGGCAGAAAGCCTAAAATTGGCACAAGCCTTCTCCCTAGTAAGAGCTGGTCACCAGTACTTACTATGCATCGTATATCCGTTCTTCTATGGCTGTTGAATTCCCGAGGAGACATGTCAGAATATTGAATATGTAGATATTTCATTTATGGGTTTCCTTCTAGAGTGAATTATGTGATCTCTTATGGCCTAAATTTTGAATATTCAGACATGCCATGCTTCTGTAGTTGTTGGTTTGTCACCTGAGTTCAGTGCACGTCATTGCAATCTACAAGTGTTTCTTTACCTTAATTAGTAACTCAAAACTTGCAATCTCAAGGCTCTTGATAATAAACTTTTAACTTCTGAGCACCAATTCAAGCCTCATCATTGTATTTTTCCTTCTCTCAATAAAAGTTGCACAACAATCAACTATCATAGGTTCATAGCTCCTCTGACCCTTTTGTTACCCGTATTATAGCTGCCACAACCCATTTGCTATCTTTTCTTACGTGTTGTCACTGTGGAAGTTCAGGTAATAGTCTGTTCAATAATGCTTGCACTTAGAAACTGATCGTGCTTTTGAATTCGCTTACATGTTCTCTGTTTGATTGACCTGAGTTTACAGCATATATTAACGAGAAACAGTTGGATGGTGCAAACAATGTCAGTTTTCCCAGGACACCAGATAACGTCTGTCGATGTGTATCACCAAGTAAATAGTTTTCACAGGGCAAGTTATTCCATCAGAGTGCAGTAGGACTCTGAAGCTGATGCAATTAAGGTGTCACCGTCCTGAATTTTAATTTCAAGATGATCTATCATCTTCAAGCAAGCAAAAATCTGCTGTTCTAATCATGTGACGTTCAACGCTCACTAACAGATAGCATATACCAACTATGCACATATTGCTATTTTTCCCCATACGGTGCATGGGGATGTCTCCAGCTTCCATTAACTTCAGTGGCCTTTTTCATTCTTCTCGATTTGCTTTGGTCTCCTTTGAACTTTTCAGGCTTTCAGGTAAGGAAGCCCGATCAAAGTAATGGCAGCCAGCGCCTTGGGCTACAGACCAATTCCCACACCTGAAGAAGCTGCTGCCTTGCTTAAGCCCAGGTTTCCTGATCAAGCCTTGGTTGCACTTCACCCCGCAGAAACATTTGGGGTGTGGCAAGGGATCCTTAGACCCTAGGGCCTCTTGTGAGGTGCGTGAGATTTGCTTGGGTGGAGGGAGATGTTCTGTTTCATGCCATGTCAATGAGTTTGTGATAGAGAACCTGACACCCTTGTGCATGAGAAGGGAGAGTAGCCGAGCTGTGTTCTTGGCATCATCCAAACCACAGTGGGCCCTGCCCTGCCAAACCAAGCCCGCCATCCGAACAGCCTGTTTTAAGTTGCATCTGGCGGTCCCGAAAACTTCATGAAACCCAACTTTCAAGTTTATCCATCTGATAAATTTGGAAGAGAATGAGACCTCGAGTTTGTGGACGACCAAGAATCCTCGACGCAGAGGAGAGTTCAGAGTTGCAAGAAAGAAAGCATATGTGCTCCAGATCTAGTGCTAAACCACTTACTGATTAAAGTAGGGAGGCTTTTGGATCTTCTTGTAACGACATTCAGATTCCAGCATTACATGACAGTCCCAGTTTGACCAAGAGACCACAGCAAAGTTGGTGCTCTTAATGCCCTTCTCTTCGAGCCATTTATCATGTCGAAGAAGAGCCTCGCTCAGAGTGATACCTCGATCCACCTGGAACACACACAAAGTAGGATCACAGCAAGGTAGGTGGATGACCAAAATTCAGGCAAGATGTATCCGACTCATTGGACAATGTTGAAGGATGTGACACAAACCCAAGGTCCTGGACATATTCCAACTAGCAAAAAATGACCAGTTAGACAGAATACAGCATGAAGTCGTGCATAGAAGAAGGACTTGGAGAGCGAAAAGCCAAGAGACCACCGGAGGAACATAAAGATTCACAGAGGCCAAAAAGGCGTCACCGGACAGTACTTTCAACGGACATCTGTACCTATTAGACTCCACGCAGACCAAGTAGTACTCTCTCTTGAAGACATGGGATTTAATGTCGAACCTGAATTTGCTGGATCCCAGTCAAATCCTTGCAGAACTCACTGAGAACCTGATTGCAAGTTGGCCGGACATATGTCTGGAAGCATGCTTCCAGTTGGCCAGTCACGCTACTCACTATGACGGAGGGGAACTCAATAATTTCTTGCGGATGAGGATTCTTTCCCTTGTCACAAGTTGCCTCAAAGTCAATGACAACAAAGTAGTGGAAGTCTTGGAAATGGTAATAATAGGGGAAACCAGCTTGAGTATATATATAAAAAGGAACATGGTGAAAGCCAGTCTCCACACGAAAGGGATACAATTGGTTCTCCATTGCATTTGCTTGTGCCTGCTCAACCTTCTGACAGCTCAGATGGAAGGCGGAGTATTCATACCGGTGCAGAGGTTTCCCATGAAACTCACTCAAGGTCACGGCTGGCTCACCACCTTGTGGACAACATGAATCTTTAGCATTTCCATCTGAACAATTCCCGATTCCATCTTTGAGCCCAAACACTCCTTCAGTTGGACTTCCATAGTACTGATTGTTGCAAGGGAATCCATTGCCTTTGGGACAGTTGCGTGGTGCCTCAAATTTCCTCTGCATATCTTTCATAACTATAATAAATTCAACAAGAAACACAGTTATTGCAGTAGACATTACAAGGCAATGAACATAAATATGCATTATGGATAGGTTCGAGCATATCCTGACAGTAATAAGCGAGATATCCTGAAGATGCAAACTCTACAGATTGGGTGGTGCTGAAATAAAAAACGTCATCATAGGGCCAAGAAAGACAACTTAAAAACTTAGTAGGGCATAAAATAAATGGAATTTACTTTCCAACGCAGTGGCATCAGCACTGGCATGCCTAAATAAGGTGAAAGGTTCTCACGAACGCAATAAACAGTCCAAGGTCCAATGAATTCACCCTTCGTATTTTCTCGCTTGCTTCCAAGTCCAAGTTCTAGCAGTAGAAGCTAGTCACTAGAAACGAATCGCCAAATCGACTACAATACAAGTCATGAGCGATAGGAGATAGCTTTGCCATCTGAATAGGCATTTTTATCTCTAAGGCCTTAAAAACTAGCTGTTAACTAGTTGACAACTATTTGCTAATCTCATAGGTAAAGGCCTGTTCGCATAAAACCCCAAGGGTTGCAGGTTTTTTTCTACCAATTGGGACCCTTCCTTGATCACCCCCCAGGGGGATGGTCTATGGGGACGGGGTTTGTAGGTTTGAATCCTACCTGGGGAGATTTGATTCATTCGGACATACTCTATAAAGGATTATTAACTAATAAAATAAGGAGTGAACGTTGGGGAAAAAAAACAATTCTATTTACTAATAGGAACGACTAGCCTAGTAGTTGAGTGCTACATCTTTGAAGTTTTCTTCCCAAGAGGCCTGTAAGGTGATTTAGATTGCTATCAAAACAGAATAAGCTCTCATTTTGAGGTTTCACACTTATTGTTCTGAACCTCACTTTGGAAGGCCATAGTTACATACTGAATTTCTGCAGAAGTGGGTGGGATGAACTGCAGCCTTCAAAAATATGGTCACGGAGACGATTCTTGTTACCCAGTGCTTCCATTGAATCCCACTATCCAATTTGCCTACCAGGTAAATACTCCAAAGTAGTAAATTGCCAAAGAAAAACACAAGCAGGCAAAGAGAGCATCCGATAAGACACGAATGAGACATAACTGCTCTTTTCCATCCTTAATCCAGGAAATGAATAGGGGCATACTGATTCTGAGCTACAAGACTACACCATTTACCCTGGTAACTGCAGGTTTGGAAACAAAGGACCCCATGACTATCACAGATGAATACCCTTTTAAATCATTGTCCGATAAGAATAGACCCTGAGATGATTACAATTTACACCGCATATAAAAATCCTGCTTGAGGAGGACCTACTCTGAGCCTGTATTTCCTGATAACAGCACTACGCAGCTCAATGAAACAGTATGTCATCAGCAAAATCGAACATGACCGGAGAAAGGAACCGATGTATAAGGACCAAAGAACAGAATGCAAAAAACATCTGAGCGCAGAAGAACCTTTGAGGTCAAGGGCCACGCTGTTCGGGAACGTAATTGAGATCCACCAGCAGGAACATCAACGCGGCTGCCGCAGCCCGCGCACCTGAAACCACGAATCAGTGACTCCCATTCACATGCATAGCGTGAGGAACCGCAAGACGATGCGGAGATTAATGGCGGATCAATGGAGAGCTTACCTGTTGCCGTTTCCAGGAAGGGAGAGGAGAGAGTCTGCAGGTTTTATTATGAGAAAAAGGTAGCTCTTTTGAATCGCTTGATAATCCATGGAGAGAGACGGTGAGGCGGTGAGGAGAGAGAGAAGACGGATAGCGAGCGCGAGAGGGAGAGAGAAAGATTTGAGAAAACTGGAGGAGTGGGCCCCACAAAGGACCAGAGCGAGGGGACGGGATCCTTATGGACACGTGTCATATAAGGAGTGGCCCCTGGAGCTGGTCGGTCTGAGATATTTTACACTGTTCTGCTGTATCGAAGTGATCCTTCGGTAGGATCACGTGCCCAATCATATCTCTCGATTCTGTTTCTTAATTTCCAAAGGAGTACACAAATTGACCTGTGCCACGAGCAGAAAACGTCAAATTAAAAAGAAAAAAAAAAGGCGAATCAAATTTGTATTTGTCATGTGTATATATATATATATATAGAGAGAGAGAGAGAGAGAGAGAGGAGGATATATAGTCACGGACATCAATTGATTGAGCATGACAGATTCTTTCTGGTCGCGCAGTCAAATCCTGTGGGGTTCCCGTTGTTACAAGATTCTTGATATGAACAGGAATTGAAGGAGTGACTCGGTGCTCGAGAAAGTCGGTTACCCGTGCATGTACACTACTAGATTCTAAACTCCTCCGGCTGCATGGCCCTTCAAGGCAGTCTTAAAATGTGATAAGCAAGTCTGTCTGATGTTCTTGGTCCCCCTCTGTCTTGTTTTTCTAATTCCAGATGGCAAGGAGAACAATGGCCCCCCCGTCGTCTACACAAGCAATTCACTCCCAAGACCCTTGAACGTTGGGAGATCTCTTCCCCAAGGCAAAAATTCGGGCGATAGGACTGGTTCAGTCTTATCGTTAGCTGTTTTCAGAAACCTTAAACATGTTTCTCCCTACTTTTTCCAACTTCATTTTCTTGGAGATGGTAATCTTATGGGTAGCCGGTTTCAGAAACCTTGAACATGTTTCTCCCCAGAAGAAAGGACTACAATGCAACGGTACAAAGATTCCAATTAAACAGGCTCAATTCCCACCGGTTGTCCTTTTTTCCCATGTCTTATTTCCCTTTCATCCATCGAATACTGCACATTCAGGTCTCCCTTCTCACAACCAAAAATAAATAAATAAATAAAAGTTTTTCCCTCATTTCTCCAGTGGGGAAAAAGGGAATTGGTGTGCATATCCAAGAACAGATGAAAAAGTGAAAATGAGTACATTCTTTAAAAAACATCAGCGCATCTAATGTAAAAATCATATGTAAGTATTGATCATATCCTGGGGGAATGACAAAACATCTTAAGTTCTTTCAAGGAGAAAATTGCAACACCTGCTGGGGAATGAAGTCACAATTATACTGGTTTTTGACGGCTTCATGTAAAGGTATGGCAGTTCTTAAAGTAGGCACCTTATGACTAAGATAGGTTAAATATTTGCACGGGGTAGGTCCTTTTCCTACCATCAAAGCAAATGGCGGCAGCCTCCAGTGATATATCGATGCTGCGATGCTCAGGAGCTCGGGCAATACTAACCCTCAAGTGAATTTTCTCAGCAGAGGAGACGCCACTCGCCGCTGCTTGTAATCTCTCATTAGTGTTATTGGCCTTTCTCGGTAACATCATAATGGGTTCTTGGAAGGTTAAGATGGTCTGTGCCCAGTGCGTCTTGGGAGTGTATGGTGACGTGGACAAGACCATGGGCATTTCTCTGCAGAACCTGCTGGTGAAACCGGTCTCAAACCAGAGGACAACTCCATAACACCTGATTATTGCTTCATTATCTGCAAGTGATGAACTTGTTTCCAGCTCAATGCTTGCAGTAAAATCGACTTCATTGGGTTTCATGTTGACAAGATCAAAAGTCTGAGGACAAAATGCATGAATGTCAATCCAACAAGCAAGATAGGATTTATTTACAAAGAAAAATTGGAGAGCCCGAAGTTACTAAGTTCTAATTGTATGACAAGTTTTCCACAAATTTATCAAGCATCCAAAGCTTTTCCTGAGCTGCAACTGTTGTTTGTATAAGACGGAAATTTTAGCGTTCAACATGGTAAAACTACGTGCTTAGTGCTCCTTTTCTGTTACAATCGCTTTGGAGTACTAGTCAGAGAGTTCAATTATTTACCAGTAAGAGTAAGGATACCCTGAAACAAGCCTTGGGATCTGATTAGCAGCAATTCATCATAAAACACAGAACACCAACCTGGAGAATTACTGGGTCTGTCACTAAATCACTCTCGCTAATGACATCAACTATTGGATTCTGAGCAGCATCTTCAACGACTTCCTTGCCAACAGAGGACATATCAAAACCATATACATTTTCCCAAAATTGAAGACTTGTAGCACCTTTTCCAAATCCTGCAGCAAACTAAAAGTGAAGACGCATACAAATGAGTGCTACAGACTGGTCTCTGGATCCATATCTCAGATCAAAAGTCATGCAAGTAGGAAGTGCAGAAACTCACTATTGTAGCAGTGTCAGGAAGGATGGCCCCTCCCGGCTTCAGCCACCTGTCCCGTGCAAGAAGAACTGAGCTGAGCATGGACTCATACAGTAAACAGTATCCCATCCATTCACTCAACAGAACGTCCACAGAATGAGGTTGCAGTTGTATGGACCTATCCAACTCCTCAACCATTCCATGAACTACTTCAATTACACCACCTTTCTGATTGACGCTTCCATTTGGTTTACCACTGTGCCAGAGATGATTGTCTTTTGCAATCTACAGTCTCCGAAGAAGAAACTCGTTGAAGAGAGAACAATTTAAAAGTAAAAACATTTCAATAGTGAATCAAGACAGAGGAAAGAAGGCCCACGGGTTTTGATTTTCACCTGAGTTGCCACAGCTGCCATCTTTTCACTTGCCTCGACTCCTATAACCTTTGATGCCCCAGCTCGAGCAGCAAACAAGCTGTCATGATAAAAAGATCTAGAAGTTAGCTTAAAATTGAGTAAAACTAGCAAGAAAGATAACTGAGAAGCAACTGACTAAAATCCGTGCTAATTGATAACTTGATGATGTGTGGAATGCACTTGCAGATGGTACCTTAATATGCCAGTCCCACAACCTACATCCATGACAACTGCACCACTGAAAAGGGATGTGTTTCCCAAGATGGCTTGGCTGTAGGCATCCATCCTAACCTGCATATACAAATATATTTGGCAAAACGATAGTGTGAATAGATAAACAAGTAATAAATAGAATTTCACCATTTTTTTATTTTAGAAAAACCTCTCTTTTCACAACATTCTATTGATCATATAATATATCAACAACAAACTTGATACCTTGTCACTGAGCATGTCCCGGTGGATGCCAAATGAACTGTATGCTCCAAAATAACTCTCATTCACCCTCCGAACATTTTTTGCAGCAAGATTTTTGAAAGAACTACTGAATTTCTTATCCTCATCTTTTCCATTAGACAAACAAATTTGTGCTCTTACATTAGCAGCATTACTTGCTGCATTCTTTGCAGACCCACCTGTACCTAGATCATTGGTAGGAACAGAGGCAACTTCCTTCAATCCGCTCCCATCAACAGGCACAGAAGGGGACACGACCTCTTCAAGCAACTTCTCACCATCTATCAACATCCGCCCAAGATTTTTCATTTCCACTGCAAGTTCCTCTTTCTGGACTACTATTGGGCAATCATCTTCTCCTTCTCCATCATCACCAAAGCTGTACAAGAGTGAATCCTCTTGCAGGAAAGGCTTTAGAAACCTATCATCATCTAACCTGTGTTTAATGTTCTTGAAATCAACTGTTTCATGAAGATGGGTCAGGAGATCATGATTAGAAGGAAAGACAAGATCACAACTCCAGCATCTATTCTCCGCCACCTACAAGAAAAGCCCGGAAAAATGAAAAGTGAAAGCACAAATATGAAAATAAAGACCATTTTTTCATTTTTTAAAGCTAAATTCAACTGGGAGTCTCATATTCTAACAGTCCTCCGATAAGAATGAATTTTCAGCTAATTCCATATCTCTCGTATAGGAATCGAGAAGAACAAAACATACAGCAGCGGATTTGAATCTGACCTGGGAGCGGACATAGTTGATGAGCTTGAATGAGCCGTAGAAATCCAAGCCCAACGCCTCCTTCACTCTGTGGAAATCGAAGCGGTGAACTGAGGCGCAGTGATCGAAGAGGGGATTGCAGGATCCAAAATTGTGGTCGCAGAATAAGCAGAGGAGGCCTGAGTTCGCTTCCTCTTCGCCGTCTTCAGCCCTCCAATCGTCCCAATTCTTAACATCATCATCATCTTCTTCTTCTTCTTCTTCTTCTTGGAAGTCCTCCTCAGATTCTGAGGCCACAATTTGGGCTTCTTGGCCAAGATTTTTCGACATGAGAGACCTTCAAGAATCGAAGTGAATAGAAGGTGGCTGGTTCTTGTATGGCTCCTCGGCTCTGTTAAACCCCCCCAAAAACCCTACTTCGGCATTGTATTCCTTCCACTTTCAAATTTTAAAATTTCTTTTTTTCAAGTTTCTTCTTCAGATTAAACAAAATTTATTAATTTTTTTCACGATAAACATCTAAATTACCACAAATTTCAGTGAAATTATTGTAAACCAAGAAATTTTGCAAGACGATTTGATCTTTTTTTTCTTCACATACGATTTCGGAAATTTTTTTGTCGAAACTATCAACGGAAGGAACAACGGACGTTGCTAATAATAGTTTGACCATTTTGCCGCTTATCATGGCAGCGGAGCATAAGATTCACCCTCTTCCACTCCATTTCTGGCCATCTCCACAATAGCTTTGAATCGAACCTCCTCATCCATCAGCCCATGCATGAGCTTGGAATCAACTCTGGGCCTAGCCTCGATAGCTTCCTCGGCTTAAGCAAGTGTTGCAATCACTATGAAAGCTCGTGAAGAAGAATGGACAGGAGAAAAACCGGAGAAAGGTGAAGAACGAAATGGGGCTAGGCGGATTCAAGATGGAGGAGGGTGTCTCATTTTAGTTATCTTTGAAAAGCCATGGAGGCTTTAGAGTGGAAGGAGGCATGGGCTAAAATAACGAGAAGGTGGAGGAGGTTATCTCAGCAATAAACAAGGCCGAGAGGCTATCTGGTGTTCGTGCAAGGAGGAATGGCTCGGTGATGCTGTCCTATAGAAGATGCTGAACTGCGCTTTCAGGGCCACCACCGGAGCCAACTGCAACCCATTTAAGCAAAATGACATCTTATTTAAGCCCGACACCGTGAGGGCCACTGCATTTACACCGGTAACAGCTACATCCGGAGGAAAAGGGCCATCGACCCCTCTAAGGCCCGCCATGGTAGACGTCCAGCAACATAGGTTTCTCCCACCCCTGACAAACAAAAACTCCGCAAGTCTGAGAGACACCTGAAGCAGCTATTCCGGACTACATGAAAATTGAGTGCAAAACCAAAGACAAGCACACAGCTGGTTGAATATTTTGTTCTTTTGGTGGCAGTACAGAACAATCTAATCTGTGTTGAATGACAGCACAAGACTTGTGACAGTTAGGAACTTGAGATTTACATCGAAGTCTCGAGAATGTCACAGAAACTACCAAAGACATCAATGTCGTGTAAGATGACATATTAGACATCCAACAGTTCTAAAGATCTCCATCGTAAAAGCTACTTCCCACATTTACCCTGCATAAGTGAATTAGTAAAATGTACACCTCGGGACAAAGACAAGAAGCCCAGGAATGGCTTCCACACCACCTCCCCCCTACCCCCACCACAAGACCAACCCCCCACCCCACACCAGCCCCATGCCCCGCAACCCAACATTTTTATTTCACTCTCTTGGGCGGGCAAGCCAGAGGGAACTGAGAGCTCGTAGTCGGGAGAAATAATCATGTATTGCTAGGAGCGCACGAGCTGATTGACGTGTCGTCAATATTCGATGCATTTGCTGCATAGTTTGTTGCCGCAAATTATCAGCCTGATTACCAAACATTACAAAATAACTTTTTTAAAGCCACATTCAAACAGAAGTAATACACTGCATGTAGGATGGGAAAAAGAGGGAGTAGACTACGCAGTTTCACTCAATTATCCAAAAAGAAAAACAAAGATTTTACAGTCTTTGTCAATCTCTCAAGACAAAAATGATTCCAAAAACTTATGCGCTGCCTGATAAAACTCTTGGCCCGTTTTTAAGATCAAGTGCATAGAAGTTGGTTCAAAACCCATCAAGTTGGAGGCAGGCGAGAAGGTAATCAAGTTGAAGGTACGCTTTAAGTTAAAGCACTTAGTTGTCATGATAACAATCCCCATCTAAGATTATACCATCTGCTAGAGCAAACTCGCATAAGCTTCATTCCATAACATCAAAGAAACAAAAATTCAGGGCAGAGACACTAAGCAGGAAAATCTAAAACTTCAATTTACCTGGCGGATAAAACCTTCAAGAGTTCCAAGCTTTCCCATGGCCATTGCCATCTGTCCCATGTAATTTGCCACATTCCCCGATGACCCTGAAGAGCCCAGGGAACCATTGGACAGTGTCTCCGCTAGGGATTGTTGCAGTGCTTCCATGCCCTGAGCAAGCGCTTCCTCTGCCTGCTGAGATGATTGCTGCAAGTTACTAATACTAACTACCTGCTGCTCTGTCAGAGGCTCCAGTTGGTTCACGAGAAGCTGCAAAAAACAATTTAAAAATGACTATTAGAGAGAGGAGTTGTGTCTAAAACAACATTGTCAAACCTACAAATATCCAAATATATATATATATATATATATAATCGTTCTCAAACTGAACCAGATTAAGGGGCAGCCTATTGTAAGAACAGAAATGCATTAAAAAAAAGGTAAATAACTCTGAGATGAGACCAAAAACATGATCTTGACATTCTAATACCAGTAGAAAATCTTGAGCAAGTTTCATTCTTTGCCCCTGGATGTTGATGCAGGCCATCCTTACATACCTTAGAATCCAAAAGGTATACAATCAAGATGACAACTCTTTGTCCACATTCATTTCACAGACAGAGAAAAAGCTTGAGAATAATTCAAGTTAAGGTTATTTATAGCCCCAAGTTGAGTGGTGATTGATAATAATCACAATTCTTGACTAGTCTACACTCAATAAGGTAACTGGTTTATGCATGAGTATTTGCAATGATAAGCCTTGTAGTCAACCAATTGAGGAGACTAACCTTGAGAAGCTCAGATGGACGAAAACCACCGAGCCATAGAAAGCACCTTTCAGCGGGTGTTTTCCACATTCCAGATAATAGGTGGAAGACATCGTTTTTTGCTGCGTCACCCTTGAGCCTGAAAATTTCATCACAGTGTGCAATAACTCCATCAACTATGATGCGTAGTTCTGTGTCGCCTGCATGAGCAGTCACTGCTGACCTAAGCTCGCTTATTTTCTTGCTCTGATCCTCCAACCACCGGGCATATTCCACATCAAATACCATGGCTCCTTCAAGAAGGAGGGGTTATCAAAATCCTCTGACTAGTTTCAATAGGGAAAAACATGAAAACATTTTAAGGCTGACTGATTCTCAACTAGTATCCCAATTACAAAATTTGGAGGTGCAAAGGGAATAAATTTACCAGACAGAATTGACACCTTGCAGCTAAATTAACTATCTATTAACAGATTATGGTATATGCCTTGCATATAATTAGTGCTCTGCAATTATAGGAACGTGCAGATTGATTCCCTCTGAACAATCAGGTGATGAAGAACATAGTTTATATGGCCATCCAGTTTCAGATCTCCTAACTCATCAAAGCCATTTGAGAACCCTGTTCACACACTACAACCTAGGCCCTAGGAAGCAGCAATTTATTACTCAAAGGTTATTCTTCTCTGTTGCTTGTAAGACCTTAATATGACACTGGACTGTACCAAATGGGATTACTTCTTCGCTTCATAACCCCAAAGAAGGCTATGGCAATAGGAATATACATGTATAAGGTGGAAAATGATGTTCAGAGAAGTCTTAGAAATCTCTTGAATGCTTTATAGCCTCCTCATCACACTTTGGCTTAACACCTTAAAGTTTTGGCTCAAAGGATAGTTAAAGAAGCATACCATTTCCACCAATAGCTTGAGCTTGGTCTCCCGAGCTTGAAATAAATATCCCCTAAATGAAGCAATATGTTGGCATGAGAATTGAATCAGAAGACAGCTGGAGCATAGTAGTTAGCAAATGTGACAAGGCCACAAATCTTACCTGATGTCTTGCTCGCTGGAGTTCCTGCTCAAGTTGGGTCAGTTTCAACCGGCTGCTCTCCAGTTGTTGCACATAAGCCTTTCCAAAAATCAAGGTACGCTTTAAAAATTATCTTACAACCCAACATTTATATTGCAAAGAGAATTGGAAAGCACAAGATGTTAAACTAATAAGGTCTTTGATATGAGACCACAATAGTATTGCAAGTCAGCTTCACTGTCAGTAGCATAAAAGTGCACTCGGTTAAAATTGAGGGTGAAAAGAAAGAGAGTGTATAAAGATGACCCTCCAACAGAGCAAGTATACCTTCTTCCTCAAGCGGCTTTTCCGAGCTGCCTCACGGTTTTGAGCAAGCCTACGAAGAGTCTGTGCATTGAAATTAGAGGAACATTTGCAATACTTGCATATCGGTGCATAAATGGACAAGCTTGAAAGATATGTTTGGGATGTGTGACCTTCTGATCTGTCTTGTCCTTTGATCTACCACTGGAGTCAGAAGCAGCCACTGCAGTAGCTTTCCCCCTGTCAAACTGCATATAAGATATAGAAAATCAACTCCAGGAAGAAACTCGGAACTCGAGTTAGATTCATGATCAGTATATCCTTGAAGTAAAATTTTGACATAAAGTGTTAGAGGCACAAGAGAGATTCACCCTCTGATCTTTGTCATCTGTATCATCTGTGGAGATATCAGTCCTTGGACTTGCATCAGCCATTATGTGCTTGACACAGTTCTCAATGTTATTGTTGTGAACAGAGAGCAAATTTGATGACCGAGTGTCACAATTACAACTAAGGGAAAAACTGACAGTTAATAATCTCAACACATTTATATATCAAAAGTTGACATGGATCATACGTAGGAAAATCTGTGGATAATAACAACTCAAACTTGAAAATAAAAAAAACTTCAACCTACCTCCTCTAGATTCACAGTATGAATAGGATCATAAACAGAAGCGTGGATATAATGCCTTGCTGACTTATATTGAGTACCTGTATGCAAATCTTTTAGTAAAAGGAAGGAAGAGAACAATAGAGGTTTACCAGTACTGCATAAATCAACACGAACTGTCAACACATTATTACTTGAAAAATAAAGGATTGATGTACATAGTATATATGGTCTTGCAACAGTCTTGATCTCAGATAATACTTCCACTCAGGTCAAGAGAATTCTCCAGCAGAAGTTTGGCGACTGATCTTGTGCATCAAACAAAGTAATGCATTTAAGGGGTATTGCACTCTCCGCAGGACTCAAAAGTTCAGAGCCTCAATTTAAATTGTCAATTGACAAAATCAACAAAAGTTTCCACAGCATGTTGTTGGAACTAATATTTCAGTCTTTACTGGTCATTCCAGTAATAACTCCGTCATACTTTTTTAAAATCCATCCATTAAAGTAGCTTGGCCCAGTTCACAGCAAAAGCCCTCATCAAGCAGAGTCGCATAGTGCTTGCCACTAGTTACTATAAACAAATTTCAGAGAGTCATCATTCCAACAACCAAATTCTTTAATAATTGCTGTCAGAAAAATGTGTTGTTTCTAGAATTTTTAGGGTCAGTGACCTCTGCTCTGTCATTCAAGCAATTATCCTTGGGTAAGATACCATATCTAGATGGGAAAAATTCAAGGCTGGCAACAAGAAGGAAATAAGTAGATGGTAAGAAAGATACGGGAGGAGAATCTGGTAAAGAGCTTACTCTGTATCCAAAAGAGATGAATAAGGGTGAAAACTAGGCATCCATTCACAGAACCCTTGTCATTTTCTGCAGCCCCTAATGTCCAACGAGTTATATGTAACCATATCGCCTCCTCTTTGTCCACCTCAAATTATTGTCTCTAAAAGAATCAGCATGTAAAAAATCAATAATAAACCTGCGATGAATCCCTGAAGAAATAAATCATCAACCTACTTGACACATATGAGCAAGTTCACAAGCTCCAAAACTTTGGATATTCGACAGCTGCACTGCACCGCTTTGCTTAAATCTGTTGCTTATCAACTTCTAATAAAACTTTCCAGTAAATTCAGAACTTCAGACTGAAGTGCTCTACTTTAACCATCTATGCAAAGCTGACCAATTCCATATGCCTGAAGACAGATGACAAAGTGCCGAAGAATCAAGACATTCATCTAAGTCATAAACAGGGAAATTTTATTAGCAGCTCCTGACATTTAGGTATTCAGCAACTTAATGCACCACTTTACTCGACTCCTCTCCTTCCAGGGTTGCACTAATTCTAGGGAATCTCATCTCCTTACCCCTAAATGTGATCTGCAATTCAGTCCCTCACGAGTAATTGCCAGTTTCATCCCTGATTATGACAAGCTACATGTACTAATTCCTGGATGCAACCATAAAGTTACGGAGCAGCTAATGCAGTTGTAAGCACAATTTCTTCGACACGTTATACTCACAAATTGACAACGAAGCCATCAGCGAAAATATGGTCCTAACTGGAAAAACCTCCCAAACTGAGATCAAGAAAAACAGGAAGCACTCTGTGTAATAAATGCTTATTCCGATACTTCTCATCAAAAAAGAATCAACCGTCTTATTCTCATTTAGTTTGCAACTTCCTAAGCGTAAAATTATAAGATCAAAGAAAGAGAACAGATCATCTGTAAACTAAGATTTAAAATCAAGAAATCCAAGAGCTGAAACTGTGCTCATAAACTATAATTTAGAATCCAGAAATCCAAGAATGAACATGAGAAATTCATCTGCTCTGTAAAGTAGCTCAAGGCTCACAACTTTAAATCAACCCGCAAAAATTACCCGGAAGGACATACTCAGCCTCGGTGCGCGAAGTTGACCACACAAAAGAACAACACCTGCAAGTCAGAGTGAACCAACCCACTTAGCCCGTCAAGACTAAAATTCACCTGCTTCACTTCGACTCTAGTGACGGATCACAAGGAACGGTCCTGAACTGGAATAAAATCCAAAGGGAGTGTAGGGAAGGTACAGGACAAAGAACTGGGAATTTCACTGGACGGCACTGCGAGGAAATGAGGGAAGGGAGCCAACCCACCAAGGATATTGACCTCAGATGATGATAATGCTCTGTCTAATGGAAGGATTATAATATTAAACATTATTTACTTATAATATGATTGTCATCGAATCAGAATCATAACAAGTGAGAGAAAATGCGGGACATCAAAGACATCTGTCAGTCTTGGCATGATCTGATAGCTGATTTTGTTCCGAAGGAATTACAGATCAAAAAATGAATTCCTTTGCTTATGCGAGAGTGCCACTTAAAAGCCGTTTGATTCGCTCGAGTCGGATTCGGCCCAAAAAGTGGAGAGGAGTAGAAAAAGGGAACTCAGATGAGCCAGCTCGGTGGGCCTGAAATACAGGAAGCCTGGCCCAAATTTATGATCGACGACAATGACTTGTTAGTCGACGAAGTATCTGCCCGCTGCCGACTAGTCTTTTGCCTTCCTTTTTCTCCTTGTCTTATAACTCATAAAACAAAATGAGGGAACGGATCAGTTACATCTCCCCGTTCACCGCCCCCAAATATAAATAAACCGAACTTTATTAATTAATAGATATTCCACCACTATTAATAGCAAATATATATATATATAAAATTTTTAGAACTCTACTAATTAATGGATAAATTCATACAGGTGGATTGCTGCATCATTGGAAAAATAAATTAGGGGGATACGGGATGATAAGTGAGCCTACAAGAGCACAAGTGGAAGCCGATTCAGCAATCTAGTAGACTTAAGTAGTTCTCGCTTTTGTAATTAGTGATTTGCGATGACTCATGATAAATAGTGCAGTATAACATCGGTCCAACTACCGCAACCTATCAAAGTGGGCTTGTAAATATGTATGATAATATTATCTCAATTCAACTTTGTGCGGAATTAAAAGTTTCAAGTGAAGATGGGCACAACATGACCAACCTACCCTCCCATGCCATTTTCTTATGAGGGAGTGTGGGGGTCGATCCATGGTACTCCGTACATATATAATGATGATATATCATATTTGTTAAAAGAACGATTCGAATTGATTCAAAATGGATATTAAACTATTTGACCGCGTTACAGTTCAGCTCGTTCGCTTAACAGGTAAGTCTGATTGCGGGTTATGGTTTAGACATATATAAACTGGCTCTCGGAACAGTTTATAAACAAATCGGTTCACGATTCAGGTCGATTTAACCTATAAATCATCTATATTTTTTATTTTTTAAATATTTTAAATGAATATTTTTATTTAAAAAAAAATTAAATTGATATGACAAATTTTGACCTTTGATTTATAAGATTTTAACTGTATGAACCAATTCAGCGGGGTAACAGTTTATGCGGATTACGGTTCAACGGGCATATATTTTTGACCTAACCAGTAACCATCCCTCAATCCAGTAAAAACGGTTACGGGACAGGTGAGAGGGGCGGTCCGACCGGTTCCAAATTGTGATGGTCTGATTTTGAGCTAGTCCGGCCGTTTAACATTCCTATGCATGGACGTGGAAGGAGTGTGAGTGGATTTTATGACCTCATGCAGCCGCCAAAGTGTACGTAGGGGGTTGCGTCACATCTACAGTGCCTTTTTCGTGGTACAGGGGAGAAGCATCCATGAGGTCCCCCGTAGTCCTTATTCGCACCTTGGCGGTCCACGTCCACCGCACCAAGTTGCATGGATCATTAAGTTAACGCGGGCCCCCCATTTTCCCCCGTTCACATGATTGAGATGTGGACTGACCATACATATAGTTCGTCAATGGTCTTTCTGGATCGTGTGGTGTTGGTGGGGATGACGGGTAACTTATATCCTGTGCCTAGATGGTATGTATAAAATTAATAAATACATCGCCATGTGGGGTGTTTTTTTTGGGGGGGTCAAATCTGCCGTCGGAGAACTCTGTCAATGATCACCCTCGCTCCTGGATGACCTTTTCGTAGTCCAGGTTCGCCTCCTGGACGATAATTGACGATCAGCGTTGTTGGACCAAACCCTAGAAGAACACGAAATCCTAATCTCCACCTGCTTAGCCAACCCCATCGGGCCACCTACGCATAGACGAGAGCACCCCTGCCTCTCTCTCTCTCTCTCTCTCTAGCAGACCAAAACCGAGTCTCAGTTGTCAGCGCACGTGCCTTATCACCATCTCTCTACATTAATTCTTTACAGTTATCCCCTTAAACGGAACCCCCCGCGAAAATATATCAATAGGATTGATTCAATTCAATCCCAACTCTCGACATAAATGGAACAACACGGTCTGCTAGCTAATACCTGGCATAACTCAAATACAAAAATGGGCTCTACCGGCCTATTCATGATCGTTTACGTTGTTTGAATATTCAAATAATTATGATAATAACGATTTTAATAATTGTAAGTGTTCGTGAATAATCTCGGTTCTCTCTTACATGATATGATAAATTAACCTTTTAGTGGGATTAATTTATTAGAGTATTTTTTAAAAAAAATCTGTGGAGTGAAGATTACGGGACCTCCAAGTATTTCCAGTTCCACGGAATCTTCCATAGACGTCACCTCGCCCATTTCCTGTTTCCTTCCCCTTCCCATGTCATATACATCCCTTTCTCATCTCTCCTTGCTCCTTTTTTTTTTTTTTTTCCAATTCGTTTTCTTCCCACGCCTTCCTTCTCGGAAGTAACCTCCCCACCCTTTAACTCCAAGAGTATCTTCTCACCCTCTCCCTCTATAAAGCACCTCTCGCCCCTGTATACCAAAATCAGAAGGCATAGAAAAGGAAGATAAGATTGGGGGGTGGTGGTGGGGGGGGATATATTTATATACGTATGTGTACACTGCTTCCTTATACTCCCCACCAGCCGGAACGATCCCGACGCTGTGGTGATTAGGTTGCCGGGCGATTTCCTAGTTATTACGTGGACATGCTCAGGGTCTGCGATCGTAAGATGAAGGTGAAGAGAGATCAGGGCAAGAGGCGGTCACCATCCTCGTCGGGAAAGTGTGGAGTCAAAGTCGTGTACATCTCGAGCCCGATGAAGGTGAGCGCGAGCACATCCGAGTTCCGGGCAGTCGTGCAGGAGCTCACGGGCCAGGACTCGGATGTGACTCGGTTCATGGAGTGTGCTCATGAGACCGACCATCATCGCCACCATCAAGCCGGGAATACGTCCCTCCCAGATTTTGCTCGCGGCGAGAAACTTCAGTCGACTGACACGGTTTATAACTATGGTTCCAATGACATCTTCCTCGGGGAGCACGGTAATTACTTTCTCGAGAACGAATCTTCGCCCACCGAGTCAGACTATACGGTCGAGCGATTGGATGAAAATCTGTTTTCCATGCCTCATGTGGAGAGGCGCTTTAGGGAGAGTCATTTTCCTTTAGTGTCCCAAGAACTAGCGCTGCTCGACGTGCTCAATTGATTACCACACACGTGTATACATATATATATATATATAGCTGCGGGCTCATTGGGTTTGAGTTCCGTACTGTGAGTTATATAGATAGGTACATAATTTCTTTGTTTTCATTTGTTTCTATATTTCAGTGCCACATACATATATATATATATATGCAACAATTAAGCGTGTAATTATAGGATTAGTCATTTAACTAACTAGCTAGCAGCTACGCAGCCTGAGTTCGAGTTCCAAACATTTCCGAACATGCCATTTCTTGTGTCGTCGATGCTGAAAGCTTTCATGCAATCCCAACATCACTAGGAACTCGTAGGGCTGTGGTAGCCGACAATCAAGCTCGAGATGTGGCACGTATGCTTGGATACCTTTTTCATTTTTTGCAAATTCGTGTTGGATTCGAGCTTCTTTGTCCTTGGTCTGTGTCGACTGCGTGTGAAGAGATGGCGGACTCGGATCCCTTTCCATTTTCGCAATTTCTTGTTGGATCCGAGCTGGCTTCTGTCGACTAAAGTATGACGAGATGGTGCAGTTGGGCTTCTCAATCACATTTCACATAGGCCTAAGCCCATCGACAGCTGCCCGTGCAACGTCAGGCCCGCGAGTCAGGTGCATTCCCTGGTGCCCTGGGCATTATGTCGTGAACCAGACATCAAATGCCGTGCTTTACTGCTTCCTGCCCGAGAGCCTCGTGATAGAGTGAGTCAGGCTAAGCGAAGGGGCTTTTTTGAGACGAGATTAGCAACACCACCCCCGTCGTCACTGGCAAATAGTAATCGGGGGCCCACCATACTGGGCCTGGAATTAGGCCCGACGAAAGAAACGTTCAACAACTTGGACCGACCCCCTCCATACTTTAGTCGCTCTCCACTCCCACCCATGTCCGTTTGCTGCAATCGTGTAACACGTTATGTGTTTTCGCAAGCAAACGTGCATCGAGTTAGATGCTTTATCTTGGCCCAATCATTCGAGCCCTATGACACTATTTTTCTGCAATTTGATGGAGATTATTTTATCCGACGTGTATCATTTAACTTCCTTCAATGTTTCATTTATTTGGGTTTTTGTGCATACGTTTTTTTTTAAAAAAATATTTATAAAAATCGTTTTTTTAGTGCGTGTTCTGTAATAAAAATAAAAATCTTATATCATTAGAAAAAAAAAAAGAAGGGAAACAAGGGAAAACAGAGGAAATTCGGGGAAGAAGTGCGGTGTGGACTCGACAAGAGAGACAAGCCGCCTACAACTTAAAAAAAAACGACTATTATTAAAAAGTTAGTGCATCCTAGTTTGCACAATTTGATTAGGTCAATTTATTTATATAATAAATGTCATAATATAAAATTTAAACTGAAATTTTATTTAAAGAGGTCTGCCCTGGCTGTGGAATTTTTTTAATAAATTTATTTTTGTTGCTTTTAAAATAGAAAGAAATGAAAAGGAAAATATATTATATGCCCCGTTTCCAGCCAAACTCAACTCAGCTGCGGGAGAAAAGAAAAAGGAGGAGGAGGAGGCAAGAAATCCTCTCTCTCTCTAACCCTCACCGTACTCTTTCTCTCTCTTCCACCGGAGCTCAGCTACATTTGCTTTCCTTCGTGGATCTGCTGAACCTCGCGACTTCATCGTCAATTCGCCGCCTCATGATCTCTGCAAATCGCCAGTAGTCCCATCGACCTCATCGGTGGCGCGAGTCTCCTCTCAGACTGGTTCTACTTTGCAGGAGAAACGCGAGAGGGGAGCGGATGAAGGTGCCGTGCTGCTCGGTGTGCCAGACGCGGTACAACGAGGGGGAGAGAGTTCCGCTCCTGCTCCAGTGTGGCCATGGATTCTGCAGAGAATGCCTCTCCCGGATGTTTGCCGCATCCGTCGACAGCTCCCTCGCCTGCCCCCGGTGTCGCCATGTATCGGTCGTTGGGAACTCTGTTCAGGCCCTCCGCAAGAACTATTCCGTCCTCGCGCTCATCAACTCCAACTCCTCCGCGAATTTCGATGTTGACTTCACTGACGATGATGAGGACGAGGATGACGAGGGAGGCGAGGATCTGCGGCTAAGGCGTGGCTCCCAGGTAGGAAAACCTCTTGCCCCTCCGATGGACCTAAATACTTAGATTAAGCTAATCTCAAATCCTAAGTAGGCGATGATCTTGTGTCTGTGTCTGGCTGGTGACCGCTTGGGACACCTTAATTGCTCATCCTAGGCATTGAGCTCTGGGCTAATCTTCAATTTCTTGTAGATTTTCAGTGATCCTATTTTAACCCTTGGCTTTGAGCTCTCGCTTCCACTCTATCAGCTTTAAAGTGTCCCATTGAGACAGTTGTCTCGTAAGTTCTGAATAGATCATTATTTAACCTCAGGCATCAAGCTCAGGCTGTGGACCAGTGATAGAGCTTGGGACACACCCTGAGGTGAAACTTTTGAAGAAGATTGGGGAAGGAAGGAGGGCCGGGGTGGAAGTCTGGGCAGCAATGGTTGGCGATGGAGGGGGAAGGTGCAAGCACCGTGTAGCAGTGAAAAAGGTGGCAGTTGGAGAGGATTCTTCGATGGATGTCGACTGGATGCAAAACCAGCTCGAGCACTTGCGGCGCAGCTCAATGTGGTGTAGAAATGTCTGCACCTTCCATGGGGCCATTAGAAATGAAGACAGGAGCTTGTGTCTTGTGATGGATCGGTGCTATGGGTCAGTCCAATCAGAGATGCAGCGGAATGAGGGCAGGCTTACTCTGGAGCAAATACTTAGGTCTTTCCTTTCATCACTTGCTGAAATTGCTATCGCAAAATCTATCATCTTTGAAATATCACACCTTGAAGTTTATTCATATGATGGTCATAGGTGAATTTGGAGCAGGTAGTGAGAGTTGGGGTTGGTTATGAGGTTTCAGGGTGACCTTTGCTTGGCTTTGCTTGCATTCTGCACTTAAAGGAAATATAGTTTGGATCCAGTGATTGAAAGCAAAAGTATCTTATTTTTTATTTTCTTAATTGGGTTTTATCAATATGTATTTTGTGGTTCTTATCTTTTGAATTTTGAGTTATGATTTTATCTTTCTTCCATGACGAGTATCAATAACATATGATGTTATTACATTCTAATATCTTCTGTAAGCTAGCAAAAGTTATATGGGGTACAGCTAAGTCTAGATAGTTTCCTAAAGATATGTTCGTGTTATAGAACAAGCTTCTTAGGATTTCAATTCAGGGTTTTTTTAGGGGCTTAAGTATTTTTGGGTTGAAGTTCAAGCTCTATAAGGAGGTTGTTCTTCATGCTATAGGAGATAGAAGGTGAGAAAGCGAGAGTGTGAGAGAGCAATTGCAATTTAGGGATGATTATTGCAACATCCACATCATCTTTGATCCATATGTACATAATTGCTGTTTTACCATATTTATGAGTAGGAGTACTAATATGTTCTGCTGGTTGCAAGGTTGATGCAGTATCGGTTCTCTATTAGATTTGATGCATACACCATGTATATCACCTTACTGATGTCATTCTATGCTTGTCCTTTACCATATAGTTCATTTGGTTCCTCCTCCTTTTGCTTGCAGTGGACATTTCCGGAATCATCTTATAACTCTTAATAGTTTGTTAGGTCTTCCTCTATCATTATAGGCGCTATGTAGCTTTCACTACAATGGGCTGAGAAGATGTTTGATCTCGTTAGCCAATTGTGCAATGCTTATGTCATGTAATAATGAAAATCAATAAGTGAACCCTTGACTTGACATAGTAAGTCTTGATATATTGCAGATACGGGGCAGATATTGCACGAGGTGTGGCTGAGCTCCATGCTGCCGGAATCATTTGCATGAACCTAAAGCCGTCCAACCTGCTTTTGGATGAGAACGGCCATGCTTTGGTTTCTGACTATGGATTGGCTTCAATTTTAAAGAAACCAGCTTGCAGAAAAGCTCGAAAAGAATGTGATTCTACAAGAATCCATTCATGCATGGATTGCATAATGCTTAGTCCACACTATGCTGCACCAGAGGCGTGGGAGCCTGTGAAGAAGTCACTAAAGTTCTGGGATGATGCCATCGGAATATCCGTGGAGTCGGATGCATGGAGTTTTGGTTGCACATTGGTGGAAATGTGCACAGGTTCCATACCGTATGTGGAGTCACTTTTAATATTTCCTTTTGTTTTAGTGATTTCATAACTCATGACCTTATAGAGGCATGTCTTGGTGCTTATATTTCTTGTGCAGGTGGGCTGGTCTTAGTGCAGAAGAAATCTATCGGGCTGTTGTCAAGGCTGGGAGGTTGCCTCCACAGTATGCTAGTGTTGTTGGTGTTGGGATACCTAGGGATTTGTGGCAGATGATCGGTGATTGCCTGCAATTTAAGGCTGCGAGAAGACCTTCATTCAGTACAATGCTTGCAACTTTCTTGCGACATTTGCAAGAAATACCTCGAAATCCTCCAGCAAGCCCTGAAAAGTAAGATAAGAGCCTTGCAGCAGTAATGCAATCTATTTTGTTGTTTGGTTGCGGAGATAATTAATTTTATGATCTTCAGACATGGCCTTATGCTAAACCCCAATGAAGAAGGACCATAATTCAGCTTCAACTTCGTGATAATCTTTGAGAATTTATCCCAGGATTTGCTTTGATTTTCATTTTCCTCTTCTCCAATTCTTGAGCATGTTAGGTATTTATTACAATTTGTTGGAAACTTCTTTCAGTGTGTATGACTGCAGTGACCTCATCAAATATCCTGGATCAGCTGCAACAGAACCAGCTGCTTCTGTTCGAGAGGTAGTTCATGATAATCCCAAGCTTCTGCACAGGCTTGTCTTAGAGGGCAACACCAGTGGTGTTCGGTAAGTTTCATGACAATTCACACTGATTTTGTTTGGTAAGTCTAGGGAGGGCTGCTTACTTTGTATGTCTTTTCACCTCCAACAGCAATCTGCTTGCCATGGCTGCATCAGGAAAGATCAGTAATTCTGTAGCTTCACTTTTAGCATCTCAGAATGATGATGGTCAAACTGCTCTTCACTTGGCATGTAGACGTGGTAGTGCCGAATTGGTTGAGGCTATTTTGGAGCATAGAGAGGCGAATGTTGATGTTTTGGATAAAGATAGGGATCCGCCTCTTGTTTTTGCTTTAGCAGCAGGGTCCCCAGAATGTGTCCGTGCTCTTATTAGAAGAAGTGCAGATGTTAGATCAAGATTGAGGGATGGACTTGGGCCATCTGTGGCTCATGTATGTGCTTACCATGGTCAACCTGATTGCATGCGTGTGAGTATCCTAATGGTTTAATATCTTCTTCTGGCTTTAGTGTCCTAAGTCCCTAGCTAGACCTGGTACTTGTATGTGATAACTTTTCTATCTTTATACTGATAACAGGAATTGCTATTGGCTGGTGCTGATCCCAATGCAGTCGATGATGAAGGTGAATCTGTGCTGCATAGAGCTGTTACCAAGAAATATACAGACTGTGCTATTGTCATCTTGGAGAATGGGGGCTGCCAATCAATGTCCATTGGGAATTCAAAAGATATGACGTGAGTATCACGTGCCTCTCTTACTATTTGTTGACCACCATTTTGAGTAAGTATTGTGTCTTGAGGCTTGACTGAAAAGTCTAGTCTAGACCACGTGTAGGTGTTGTTTAGGATGATAGAACTGTCATCTGCAGCGAAGATACTACGAGTTTACTCGATTAATTTTTTAATTTTCTTCAGGAATGTTGTTATTAACAGTAAGACTCAGCCTTAGTTGTGAATACTTACATCAGTGCATGTTTTTGAATGCACGACACTAATGAAATAAGTACCAGTGGATATGCATTCTCACTTTGCCTGCTGATTGTCTCCCTGCTTGTACTCCACTGAGATAGTTAAAATGTGTAAATCAGCCTTCCTAGACTCCACTTATATTGCCAATTACCTTTTCTTCTGGTACTGAATTCCCATAATTCTCAGTGAAATATGTCACTCTGTGCATTACTGGACTGGAGTGAAAATGCTCTGCTTCACCTGGCTTAGCTAATATATATTTTTGTTTTTTGATAAGCAAGAGGATTATGCTAGATAGAAAGGTTTTTGGAACAGCCTTTCATTGCCCCCAAAATTAGACTTAAGCTAGGAATACCCTAAAAAATACCAAGCCATCAGTGCTTGAACTCATACCTTTCTATCTAACACGTGCCTCTTGATTACAACTCCTGCTAATCCATGAGCAAAATCAACTAACAAAATGTTCAGTTGCGATCTGGTTTTGCTAATAGGACTTCTTTTTTTTTTTTTTTTTACGTTACAGACCTTTACACTTGTGTGTGGCTACATACAATGTTGCTGTGGTTAGGCGATGGGTGGAAGTTGCGACCTCTCAAGAAATTTCCAATGCAATCAATATCCGAAGTCTAATTGGGACTGCTTTGTGCATGGCCGCTGCCTTAAAGAAAGACCATGAAATTGGTAAAGTTGAAGTATAGCTTTTTTTAACACTACTCTTTTTGGATCAGTGCTGTCTGCTGAACCAGTGTCTTTGGTACTTGGCCTTGTATTTGTCTTGTAGTTACGAGGATACGCTCATGGACAAATGTTCATAAAGTACCCAGTTTATTACTTTCATTATAGTGTTATTTTCAGGACTCTTGCACATGATCCTTGACATTGCCTGGTGGGAGAACCATGTGGAATGAATTTCTCTGGATGATCTGTTGCTTTTCAGTTAGCATGTGATATTAGTTATATCGTTAACTCTTTGTATGTGTATATATGTCTGCTTTGATATTTCATTGATGCATCATCGTGTGAATGCTTGTAGAGGGTAGAGAGCTTGTGCAAATATTGCTGGGCGCTGGAGCCGATCCGACAGCAGAGGATTCCAATGGACAAACGGCTTTACATGTGGCTGTACTGGCTAATGACATTGAGTTGGTCAAGGTGAGAATTCTACATATTTTAAAGAATTATGCATTTTTATATATTTTTATCTAGAAATGGGTGGTGTAAGGTTATTATGTGTGTGGAGAAATTTTCTGTCCTATAACAAAATAACTGATTTAGCTGAAGTGTTCTTTCTTTTGGAGTAGATTATTCTTGCTGCAGGAGTGGATGTTAATGTCTGCAATGTGCGCAAGGCAATACCTCTTCACATAGCCTTGCTTCGTGGAGCAAAGGCCTGTGTGGAGCTACTGCTTTCCTCTGGAGCAGATTGTAATTTGCAGGTTCTTTTGCCTCATATCTATATGTCGTATAATAGTAGTCTCTTGAGTTCTTCTTGGTACTTTTATGTTTGTATTGAATTTATTGTATTCTTCTTTTGATAACTGACAAATTTTGACAAAGAAGAAGCATAAAATGATAGAATTGGAGATTTAATGGTTAAGTCTGTTTTAAATACAGACAAGGAGATACCTTTCCTGTACACTTTGACAGGAGACATCATAATATGCAATACGATCCACCAACAATTTCCTGGACAAATGCATTTCATTGTCTAAAATTTTAAAAATAAATTATTAGCATATTGACATTGGTATGCTTATCATTCTCAGGATGATGAAGGTGATAATGCATTCCATTTAGCTGCGGAATCTGCAAAAATGATACGAGAAAATCTCGACTGGTTGATCATAATGCTTAAAAGGCCAGATGCTGCCGTTGAAGCATGTAATCACAGGTGAATAATTATTTAATTTCCTAAATACCTATTTTCTCTCCCTCGTGAAGGCTTATGTCTGAGGTCTTCTCTTCTTGATGAATATTCACCCTCTGAGAAGAAATTGCTATGTAATGTATTTGTTTTCTATTTTTTATTCTTGGCCCTTTCTCATCAGTCAAATTTTACGCAACTAAATGACTAATCTTGCTAGAAACTGTCATATAGTTCAATCTCCTATGGAGGTTTTCCCCCTTTGTCCTTGTCCATACCTGTCTTTCCATTTTTATTATCAAGCATCTTTGTTACATTGCACATGGTCCATTCTGTAGCATTGTTCAACCAGTTCTTCATATCTATGAATACCAACCACTTATTCTCATGGTAGAGATGTGGGCCCACATTACCACCTGCCATGTCTGATAATATAGGATGGTATAATGCAAGTTTGACATACGGCATTTATGCTGTAAAAATTGGTACTATAATATGACAAAGTTGGATTTGCAGAACTTAACAGATGTTGATAAATGCAAATGGTCTTAACTAATTTTTTTTATTATAAAATTTGACTTTACTGATCGGCGGCAGTGGCAAGACATTGCGGGATTTCTTGGAGGCACTTCCTCGAGAATGGATTTCAGAAGATCTGATGGAAGCTCTTATGAATAGAGGAGTTCATCTATCTCCTACTGTGTAAAAATAATTACTCTTGAGATGTTCAGTCTGTAACTTTTGGTGGAATCATTCTCTTAAATTGCACTTTGTGTTGATTTATGCAGGTATGAAGTGGGAGATTGGGTGAAGTTCAAAAGAAGTGTCACAAATCCTGCCTATGGATGGCAAGGAGCAAATCACAAGAGTGTTGGCTTTGTTCAAAATGTTGGAGATAGGGATATCATCACTGTGTCTTTCTGCTCTGGAGAAGCTCATGTAATGGCAAGTGAAGTTGTAAAAGTGATACCACTGGACAGAGGCCAGCATGTGAAACTTCGGGGAGATGTTAAAGAGCCAAGGTCTGATTGTGTACAGTTGTTGATCCCAGATATTAGTCTAGGATATGACTATTCATTAAGAACATTATGCTAATGAATGCTGAAGCTTAGTTAACATATATGACGATGGCAAAATTAGTAACTTCGCATCTCATTCAAACCAGTGATATCTTTGACTGTCAATTGCACAATTTCTTGATTCACAATGTTCTGAAGTCACCAACAATGAAGAAGTAATGCGGCAAATATAGTGATAAAACTTGTCCCAATAAACAGGTTTGGATGGCGTGGTCAGTCATGTGACAGCATTGGAACTGTCTTATGTGTTGATGATGATGGAATTCTGCGTGTTGGGTTTCATGGAGCATCCAGAGGATGGAAAGCTGATCCTGCTGAAATGGAAAGGGTCGAAGAATTCAAGGTTGGAGATTGGGTTAGAATTCGCCCTAGTCTCACAACAGCTAAGCACGGACTTGGTTCAGTTACTCCAGGCAGCATTGGTATAGTATATTGTATCAGACCAGATAGTAGTTTAATGCTGGAAATAAGCTACCTTAATCATCGATGGCATTGTGAGCCTGAGGAGGTTGAGCATGTTATCCCATTTAAGGTAGTGTTTTATGTCTTGAATATGATAAGCATTAGACTTTTTCTTGAAGTGTTCACCATGCAGATCTGGCACTCCCTCTAGTAGTGAAAGCTCATTATTCTTTTTGCAGATTGGTGATCGTGTTTGTGTGAAACGCTCTGTTGCGGAACCTAGATATGCTTGGGGTGGTGAGACCCATCACAGTGTTGGGAAGATCACTGAAATTGAGAATGATGGTCTCCTGATTATTGAAATACCTAATCGAAGCATACCATGGAAGGCTGATCCTTCTGATATGGAGAAAGTTGAGGATTTCAAGGTAACATTTTGTTTCATTTTTCCATTATGCCAATTTGGACTTTTGAGAGAGATGCTGAGGTTGAGGCTTTCATTATTAGGTGGGAGACTGGGTTCAGGTGAAATCAACCGTGTCATCACCAAAATATGGGTGGGATGACATCACAAGGAATAGCATTGGAATAGTTCACAGCTTGGAGGAGGACGGTGATATGGGAATTGGTTTCTGCTTCAGGAACAAGCCCTTCTGTTGCTCTGTCACAGATGTTGAGAAGGTTCCACCTTTTGAGGTGGGGCAAGAGATCCGTATGAAACCATCTGTTACCCAACCTCGGCTTGGGTGGTCCAGTGAGTCCCCTGCTACCATTGGAAAAATTGCTAGGATTGACATGGATGGAGCTTTGAATGTGAGCATGATTTCTCTGACCACCTATATATTGCTTAGAAACACTCAGATTGAGGCTAAAGCTTTTCTTTGGACAGCTATCTTTTTTTCTGTTTGGGTTTGGGCTTCAAAGGAGGATCCCACTGCTGGTTTTATTCTCTCTTTCAGAATGCCAACTTGCATTGCACTAGGTCTTCCATTTCAGCAATCAAATATTTTTACTTACAAGTCTTGTGTTATGTTTCTCTAGCCAGAAGACATTAATTTTTATATTTATTTTCAAAACTAAGAAAAAAGATACTCTTAATTCTGGCTTGTGGTGTATCAATTTAACTTTCAACAGATTCATGTTACTTTCTGGTTCTGTTATGGAGCATCTCATGGGAAGTTTGTTTGCTGGAAGGCAGGGGAAAGAGGTTACAGGAATCCAATTAAAAAATGAAAGAAAAACCTCTTAAGATTTGCTAATCCATTTTATTATATGTTGCCTAGGTTAAGGTGGCTGGGAGGCAGAGCCTATGGAAGGTTTCTCCTGGAGATGCTGAACAACTTCCAGGATTTCAAGTTGGTGACTGGGTACGCTCGAAGCCAAGTCTCGGGACAAGGCCGAGTTATGATTGGAACAGCATCGGGAAGGAATGCATTGCGGTGGTGCACTCCGTGCAAGAGTCAGGTCACCTAGAACTAGCCTGCTGTTTCCGAAAGGGGAAGTCTCATACACATTTCACAGATGTTGAGAAGATCCCAAGTTTCAAAGTGGGGCAGCATGTCCGGTTCCGGACGGGGCTTACTGAGCCCAGATGGGGCTGGAGAGGGGCCCAGCCTGATTCACAAGGCATCGTAACTAGTGTTCATGCTGATGGAGAAGTGAGGGTGGCATTCTATGGTTTGCCTGGTCTATGGAGAGCTGATCCAGCAGATCTTGAGAATGAGCTGGTTTATGAAGTGGGGGAGTGGGTGAGACTGAGGGAGAATGCAAACAGTTGGAAATCCATTGGGCCAGGCAGTGTCGGGATTGTACAAGGATTGGGGTACGAGGGAGACAAATGGGATGGAACCACATTTGTTGGATTCTGTGGGGAGCAGGAGAGGTGGGCGGGCCCCACTTTGCTTCTTGAGAGAGTGGAGAGGCTCATGGTTGGGCAGAAAGTGAGGGTGAAGGTTTTGGTGAAACAGCCGAGGTTTGGCTGGTCGGGGCACAGTCACTCAAGCGTCGGAACAATCTCCTCCATCGATGCTGATGGCAAGCTAAGAATATATACTCCTGCAGGCTCAAAAGTTTGGATGCTGGACCCATCAGAGGTGGATCTTGTGGAAGAAGAGGAGCTTCAGATTGGAGATTGGGTTAAGGTCAAGGCTTCAGTTTCCACTCCAATCCACCAGTGGGGAGAAGTGAGCCACTTCAGTGTTGGAGTTGTGCACAGGATGGAAGAATCTGACCTATGGGTGGCCTTCTGCTTTATTGACAAGCTTTGGCACTGTAAGGCATTTGAGATGGAGAAGGTGAGAGCCTTCAAGTTGGGTGATCAGGTTAAGATCAGGGAAGGACTGGTGGCCCCACGATGGGGCTGGGGAATGGAAACCCACTCGAGCAGAGGACAGGTGGTGGGAGTGGATGCCAATGGGAAGTTGAGAATCAAATTCCAGTGGAGGGAAGGCAGGCCGTGGATTGGAGATCCTGCTGATATTGTTCTCGATGATAGCTCATCTTAGTGAGTTTTCAAGTCTTGGGAGATTGTCGCCCATATATCTACTATCCAGCAGATGAACTTTACATCCATGAGCTTTGAAGCATAGGATGGTAACATGTTGGCCACTGGATGCTGCTGATACAATTATTTATCGACCTGCTTGGGGCTACTAAGAGTCGGTCTTTGACGTAAGACTGATGGAGAAGCTGCTGGATCGTTCTAGTCTTAGGTATGCATCCATAGGAGATTCTACTTCACAGATGTTGCAGATAGTCATTATTGAGCTTTCGAGGTATATATTTTAGTTCCCTTTGTCCTTGATTGTGTTGTATGTACACGTTAAACTGTTATTGTGTGTGAGCTGCCAAAATTTTGGTTCTTGCACTGTTTCCGAATCCTGAAGTTGATCTGTCAATGGGGAGAAACCGTAGACAGGTAGCCCATTTTAGGCAGGCCTAAAGCACCAGAAGGGGGCCTGCTAGATCAAGTTTAATGGGCGATCATGTCCTGTCCAGTAGACCGCAAGCTGAATGGTGCTAAGATGAATACTTTTGGACAACAATAGCCCAATCAGCCTTTTGCTTGGTTAGGCAGGCGTAACCGGAAGGGCCTAATGTTGGGCCATTGCCAATGGGCCAGTCAGGACGGACTGCACACTAGGTGAGGGAAGATGGCCCAGTCGAGATGGGCGGCCTATCAGCCATCGGTGACAGGCTGTGGTGGCCCAGTAAAGAACAGGAATCCTCATGCTGGCCCAAAGTGGGCCACTAAGGCCCACAAAGATAGGCAGTTGTGGGCCCAATATCGGTGGGCATATCGTCTGCTAACAAAAATGGGCCGTTTGTTGGCCAGTACTAGGGCCTGGGCCAAGTTTGGGCTTAGATATATGAGCCACAGTTGGGGAGCTATGTCAGGTATGCCTACTGTTGGGGCCAGGTAAAGATGGGCCAACCTTGGGCTTAAAGTATGGGCCTTACATTGGGCGAAATCCATAACCTTTTACTGGGCCTCTTCGATGTACGCATGCCATATGTATACCCTGTTTAGCGTCTGCGTAGCGGGCTTTATGCTGGGCCTGACTGGTGCACTTTTATTTGGGCCTCATGTAAGGTACTTAACCAGTTGGCCGTCCAATGGGCAAGACTCTCATTAAAGATTCAGTGGCCGACAAGACTTGCTAGTGGGTTATCGATGGGTCCGCAGGAAGCCTGAGCCCCAGACGATCAGAGCGCAAAGTAGTGAACCCTAAGCAATATGTCCTATATGAAAGGTCCAGAAGAAAATGCGCTAGATCGGGCACATCATCATGGAATCTCGGACCAAGCCCAAATGGCTGCAAATATGGGCATTGCTACGGGGCAATTAGCAATACCCGCACATTGTGCAGGATATGGTCCAATGGGCCAAAAATTCAAGGACTAAAGTGAGAGCTGCCAGCTCATAAACTCACCGGCCATCGAGTCCTTTCACAACCTAATCTTTTTTCCTCAAAAAGGAAGAGGAAGAAACGAAAGCTCCATCTTTGGCATCAATGAAGAAATGGAAACAATCAGTTAAAGCATCAGTCAAGTTAAAAGTTGCAAACAAGTAGAAGTGAAGTTCTAAGAGATGCACGTCATTACCATTGGACAATTTTAAAACGGCCTAAAACAGTACAGATTCAGACTGCCCCCATTTTTTTAAGGGCAATACGGACTACCCTCTAAATGAAGAAAAATTACTTCCTTTTGAACTATAGCAGATTCTCAAGAAAGCTAACTAAATGTTTGGCTTTGATCAGTGCCTATAAATGGAAAAATTAAAAGGCAAGATGAATTTGTTCTGTTACCTTTTCAAGCCAAGCCAAGTCAAACAAGTTTCAAACTGTCCTTTACCGAGGAGGCAGAATCAAGCTTGATCAGGGGTGTCATCTCGCTCACCCATTTTCCTGGAGTGCCACTTCAAGAAGCCTTCTACAAGGGCCTCTCTCATCCATGGGTAACGACAACTCTCTACAGCTTCTGGAATGGTGAGCCAGCTTCGCTCTCGAATGCTCCGCTCGGGCCATGACTTGAGCTCCTCCTTCACTAGGAGTGCAAACATTGCGGCTTTGCATAGACCTTCGGGACAAAACTCATCTTGGTGAGTCTTACTCTTGAAGTCATAATGCCCTAAAAGATCCTGAAACCATTGCCAATAAGGAAAAATAAATTTGATTGTTCGGTTATCTGATTCAATTCTTCAGCAAGCATATGAAGATGCACCCGGCATGTATGGATTAGCACATAAGAAAAACCTTTAAAAGATAAGTAACGTCGTTCTTAGAGTATCAGCCCAAAATTGTACATCCTTCCAGTAAAATTGGTTAGAATGCCTCATTCGCGCACTAAATATGTTCTCTCCTCCCTATGAGAGTACATAGATTGTTCTTATAAGGTCACATGTTTGGTCAACACAAACTTACTTAGATACCTGCTGTAATCTCCAATTCTTACCTCACTTTGACAGTCTTAAAAATCACCTATGTATCTATACTGTTATAAGGGAGAACTCTCTCCTTTGGTCTCACATTTACTTTCAAAATATACCCATTGAGTATAAATTTTAATTTTTAATAGCCATTAAATTTACAAAAAAGTGAGGGTATAATGGTAAATTCATGAAATTGTATAACTACCAATCACCACTTTTTCCTCACCCAGTTTCACCTCTCATTCTATTATTAAAGTCATTTTCTCCCCTTCTTTCTCACCGTCACATTATCATTTAACCATTTTTTCATACGTTATTAATCTTAATGTTCAACTTATAGAAACATCATATACTTAAAATATTAATTTTAATTAAGAATTTCTTTAACCCAAAATCCACGGGTAGCATGGGTAGGTATCTAGCATATATATATATATATATATATATATATACTAATGTGTATCGTAGAATGTTCCCTGAAGCTCAACACTAGACATCAGGAAACCTTATGGAGAAGGTGTAAAACTGGAAGTTATCTCTAATTATCACAACAAAGAATAGAACATGTCAAAGAGATGGAACAGCCTTTAACCACTTCAAATGATATTTAAAGAAGCGGTGTCAAGACAGATCAGATTCAAATGGATTTCATGGGTTAGAAAAGGGGATGAAAAATAAATAAAGAAGCAGAGGGAATAGTACAGTGAGCTCAAAGAAATGAAAAGGTGTGCTCCACCTTTAAGTCCCCTTTGACTCCAGCTTCCTCAATGGCTTCCCTTATTGCTGCCTCCTCAACAGTTTCATCATTCTCCCAACCCCCCTTAAAGCAGAAAAACCAAACTCATCAATAAGATGTTCGTTACAGCAAAAATAAAATAGAGGGGTTTCTGAGGAGCATAGATAGGATTAAACCAGCACTTTATTATTACAAACATGCCTATAATGCATCAAATACTGAAATAGATCAATATGAAAGGAGCTCAAGTCATAGTAGATCACATTATCAAATTCTTTTAGGTTTTCCAGTAACCTTGCATCTTCACATGATGACCAACGGCTAGAAATCCAGTTCAGAAAGGCCATGTATGGCTTTAAACATTAAAGAATAGAGAACCATATGTAAATGTTCACAGCCAGCTCAATCTAATGCCGGATAACTTGCCCTGTGATGGAGAAGAGGACAAGTGTGATCAACCCCTAAGTTCAAATTATATGCAATATCTTCATTTTCTCACTACGAGGGGGACTACAAGGGTGAGACTTCATATCCAGCAGTATCCCCTTCCAGCGGAAAAAACTACATCGTCTAAACCTGTAAGTATCAGCTTAAAAGCCAATCCATGCTGCAGGCTGAAGGTTAAGCCAGGAAAAGCAATGTGGCAAGGAGAAATTTCTTGCCAAAATGTATTTATGAGGAATGCTAAGTAAGAAATTTGAACCTGCCTTAATAAATTTAAAATCCATCAAAAGCAGATCATTATCTGCTTGTTTGACACAAAGAAACTAATCTGGAGATTATGGACAGGGTCACAAGCAAAAAACCACCAGTCCAGGTATAGCAGCTTATCAGCTAGTTGAAAGAACATGGTAAGCTGTGCCTACTGCAATATTCATGGGCAGAACATCGTATTTTAGCATCACAATTCATGTACGATAAGATATGAGAATATCATAATAAGAAAACATGAAAGTGAAGTGTCAGAAGAACATCATCAGCTAAACACCTTTGGAAATAAAAGACCTGGACCACTGGCTGAATTGATCATCAGCACCTCAATAGCATTTTCATCAGTACAATCGCCATAGTCAACAGATCTATACCTAAACGGAATACACCTGCAAATTGCAAAAGGAGGCTCTACATTTACATGAGGTTAAATAAATAAATGAAAATAGAGAATCTGAAGATACATAAGGGAATTCTTTTGTCCAAAATGAACAGCAGAATTAAATTGTGAACCCGATCCAGTTTTTGATCAATGGATGAATGAATATTATCCGCTGATAATCTGATTCAATCCATTTAACTACTGATCAGATGTAACTTCTGAACTTACGATGTAAAACATCCACTTCTTAAGGTGAACAGTGACCCTTCTAATCAACATAGCTGCTATGAAGAGAAGCAGCTATATTTCAACAATGAAGGTAGAGTTACAGACTGATGATCCTTGTCAGCACAACTTCATTAAGAATCAGAAAAAAGGCTGGAAACATTGCTCACAAATCACCATCTTAGAACCTCCATGAAGACTTTCGAATGGGAGGCTCAAACCTGTAATTTAGCATGTCCTCCATTTCACATATAAACTAATATCACCTAAGTTCTCACACAATTTCGCCTGCTACCAGTTGCCAATATACGGAGAAAAGACAAAAAAAAAAAAAGGATTCGGCACAGAGCATGATCAAATCTCAGCCAGAAACTACACGAAAGGAAAGGCGAGACGAAAGGAAAAAAGATGAGCCACCGGAAGAACAAAGATTTAAAAAACGAATTAAAATTTCGCGGACCCAGTCGAACTATTCAAATTGCAACAGGAAAAGCTTCAAGCAGGACCGAAAACGACTGTATTATAAAATCGCAATCGGATAAGGTGATAGCGACAGTAGATTCAAAATTCTTGTAATTTCGATAGAGGGAAAAAATGGAAAGAGGATACGATTCAACAGAGAGAAAATGAATGAAGTCAAAACAAATTGCGATCAGCAAACGCCAGCGAAGGAAATAGACACGTAATTGTCTGTACCCGGCGACAAGGCGACAACCAGCCTCGTATCGCTGCTGATGCCGACCCGTGCGGGCCACCAAATCACACATTACTGAAAGGGAAATCAGCGAATCAGCTTAATATGTACTTCTCCGATAATCCAGCCGTCCTCATGCTCGCACGTCAGGGTAGCTCCTCCACCGCCACTGCTGCTCGTCGCTCCGAATCCCAAAAATGACGCTCAACATCATCCAATGGCTTCCACGAATCGTTATTCGCTAGGGTTTGAGTTCAGTTTTTTCCCCTTTTTCCTATCGTTCTCTTCTCCAGAGAGGATCGCCAAAAATGAAACGAGCGGTTTCGTGTGTGTGTGTGTGTGTGTGTGTGTGTGTGAGAGAGAGAGAGAGAGAGAGAGAGAGAGAGAGAGAGAGAGGGAGGGGGTAGAGGCAGGCAGGCGCTAATAGCGGATCAGACGGCGAGCGGTGGTCAAATGGACGGGGATAATGGGGTCAACCTGGGATCTAAATCCTCTGCTCCATATACCCATCTCTATCGTCTAAGCCATTCATTGTGGGTAAGCCACGTGTCCGGTCATTATACCCGCGGCTCCTGTCAGTTTAAAGTTGCGATCCCAACTTCGAAATCTGCCCACGGATTCCATATTTTCATTTGGACGAATCCAAGAGTGACGGTCGATTCAACCATCCGGTAGGGGAACAAATATGGCTCGGCTCTTTGATCCCTGTGGCGGAGCGAATTCTTCAGCTTTGAGCTGGGAGGCCGTACAACCTTCCAGATGGGCACACTTGCGCTCTTTGCTCAGAAGCATCATCGATTGGCTGGCTGAACGTGAACCTTAACTTCATGCATGAATGACTGATTCTATCTTCAAATACGTAGACTGCTAGACAAACCTCGATCTTTGGGCGGGAGGGATCCAAACTCGTGATTTAAACCATTATTAAATATTAGGGCACTCCAAAGATTGATTGCATAAAGAGTATCAACTATGAAAGTTTATCGGACACCTAAAGTCATGCCATACTTTGCACTCTCTTAATCATCCAGAGCTGACTTTTATCGAGTCGTCACAAATCAGCACTGCATCAGTAGCGAGCTCTCAACTGAAGGGTATCCTTGTAGAGCTCTAAGATACAGCTCGGAGGCCGAATATGACAACTCACTCAATCTTTCGCACGATAGATAAGGAGAGATCATACCAAGAACAAGAGAGCGAGGGCCCATGGGCCTACTCCTCTTTAGTACGACCTTCCCAAACACCGCAATTCTATGAGCCGAAATGATTTGACTTTTTTTTTCTTAAAATAACATCTTCACATATGATTAAAAGGTTGATCTCACTCAAGCCTTTATTATTTTTGAATCCATCTGAATTTTTGAATGTCATTTTATGAGAAGAGGGGGAAAAAATGCTATACGGAGAGGACTGAGAAGAAAGATAAAACATTCTTCTTCTTGCAGGAAAATGGGTGATGAAAAAATTCAATAAATTGGCCCCCAAAAAAAAAAAGAAAAACCTAAGAACGTGGCATTGGATTGTCCCCAGACAGTGGAATCTGCTCTGGACTTCTCAATCTCATGAAGATCGAACGATCCTTTACCTTTTTGTGTGGAAGGCTTGCACGGGGCTCTGCATCGATTGCCTAATACGACAGTAAGCTCAGATTCATTGCACATGCAGGGTCTAGTGAAGAAGCCGACAAGTAGAATTTAAAGATCAAAGTTAAGGCTAAACGGGTAGGGCTGTTCATGTAGTAATTGCCCCCAACTAGCAGGTCAAATATCGCTTCAGCATCAGCACGTAGCAGTCCCCGAGAAGAACCCTGCGTCTCTGATGCCATACAGTTCCTCCACCTGACTTTGCCCACGTTAGATTCACTGAATTGAGCCCTTAACTTGCTCCTCCACATTCTTGGACCTTGGGAGGTTTTTTTTTTTTTTTATAAACAGTTGATATCCAGTTGGATTTTGTCCAACTGATTAATCCGAATCGCTCTGGATCGGCCCATTTAAGGGATTAAGAGCTTCCCGCCGTAGGTGAGACTCAAACTCGAGTCCTCCCATTGGGATGATAAGTGCCGAACCACTCGACCACGCCCACGGTAGGTCTCATGAAATTTTATTTGCGTACTCTGTGTCTGGAGACAAGATCCTTAAGGGCTGCTACCCGTGTTTTTGTTAATGCCCAATGTGCTGTCATGAGTTAATACATACATTTGATGCGTGGACGGACAAATGTAGATTATGTTGAATTTCAATTTACCAATATATAATTCAAGAATATATTATTATTAATGTATGTATGCTATCTAATAATTCAATCTAATTAAGTGATCTAATTAGATTTATAAAATATGATTTAATAGATTATGTAAGGTGTAGGAATTAATATACATATACTATAAGATCATTTTTATTTTTATGATGGATGAAACTAGAAATTAATAAATTAATGACATTGATGTGCAATTTATGATTGTGGTTCCTAGAACGTACGATAAAATTGGCTTTTTTGATATCTTATTAGTGAGAGGAGACAGAGCGAATCCTACTTCCTCTGAGAGATTTTTCGTACAATTTCAAAATATCCATACCCGATAGATCATATGAGTTTCAACTATGCATTCAGGTACGTTTCCGTTAATTTCTATAATATTTCATTGATCTTAACATGTAGATTTTGAAATTATTAGGTTATATACTTTCTATTAGACTAATCATCGGCTTAGTATAGGTTGTCATCAGTAGGGTCATGATTTCTCACCATGTCAACATTATATACATATGTGTGTAGACATACTTGGACTTGATCAGATCATGATAAATATGGAACCCCTTTTTTTTCAATTAAAATGAGACATCTTATAACACTTGAAAAGGTCATTGTTAGATGTGTGAGAATTTAGACTGAAATAAACATTTTGACGTCAGATTAGTCCAGTAGCTCGACCAAACTTTACACTAATTGCTAAATATTAAATACCAAAATTTTGAAGTGCTAATGGGTGATTAAGTAAAATTTATTTGATGAATTTAGTATGATTTCTAGCTTGAAATTAAGAATAAATAAAGTCGATTTTCACTAATAACAGTACCTTTAGTCTCTCCTTTTTTTTCTATAGTTCATTTTGGACGGGTATATTTTCACTATACATATTTTGAGAGTGCTATTATACTGTACTTACTAATAATAAATTGAAATTATAATCCCCGTATTTCACCCACCCAAAAAAAAAAAAGAAACTATAATCACCAATAAGAAAATAATAAATAATAGCAGTAAATTTTTCGTTAAATAATAATAGCTGTAATTAGATGGTCGAAAACGCATCAGCCTGGGAATCCCCGTGAGTGACACCGCCCGATTCGGACCACCCCACGATGCCGGATTTCCTGGAGGGGGATACATCACGGGCGGCGGGTCCCACATGTTCTCATCGTCTTTTGATCGTGATAAGGTGCAATGGACGGCTTTTGATCATGACCACCAACCCCCCCCCCCCCCTATTGGCCTTTGTCCGCATGTATGCGTTTGTCGCTAATCATACGCTTGAAAACTCACCTTTTTCGAAATCATTTTTAGGAAAATGCTTGAAAAGTGCCATGATTCAATAATTCCATCAACGGGTCACGCTTTTAATTAATTTTTTTTTTCAAAACTTGATCTCATTTAAATGTTTAAAATTTGTAAATTTATCTCTGGGAGGTCATAGCTAAGAGAACCCCACAACCCGGGAGTTTTTACGTGAACTAATTATAGATCATGATTTAATCAACACATTTAAACAGATAATTTATATAAAAAAAATATAGATATGATGAGTATAAATAATGATGGATTTATATGATAACAAGCAACTTCATACAATTTGTTGGGGGAGTTACTGTTATTACCAATGGAGTAAAGTTGTGTGGGTAATGCAAGCAAAGCGCAAGTGACTAAGCAATTGGACTTCACTATCCCAGTTGATTACGTTGGGGGGGGGGGGGGGAATTTCTCAGGTTAGTATCATTTTTCTATGGAAATGCCTTTTTTTGTTTTGGGCTCAAAAAATATGGAATTGAGATAATTATATTTTAATTTATTTTTTTATCGTTCTCAAAAGCGGGGACAGGAGTGCCTTCCTGCTGGCCCCTCTATATATCTACCTGGAACAAACTCTCAAGCACGGCTCAACCTGCTCCTTTCTTCTCGCTTCAAAGCTCATTTTCCAATTCCAAGTGGGTGAAAGAGTTCGTGGTCGCATTGCTGCCTGCGGCGGCGAGTTGTTATGGTCGTCGGAGAGGGGACGTTCAGGTGCAGGAAGGGCGAGTCAACAGTAGACGGAAACATGAGCTCGGGGACGGTTCTGGTGCTGGTGGCTGTAGCGGCGTTTATGGCCGTAATGCCGCCGCTGCTGCCACCTCTGCCACCGCCTCCGCTGTTTCTTCTTTTCTTCCCGGTCGGCATCATGGTTGCCCTCATGTTCTTGGTCTTCTCCCCAGCCGAGTCAAGATGAGAGAGATGACGTTTACAATTCACACCGCAGGAAAGTAGTAGTAGTAGTAGTGGAGTTTTGCCTTGTAAATTTCACTTATCTCTGCATATAATTGCCAATGACCTTAAAATTAATCTGGCTATGTAGTTATATTAGATCAGATAATTGAGGCCACATTCCTGGGATTTAATTTGTTTGAAATGGTACGTCCATCTATCGGGGTCGCGGCATTGATAGTCCAGTAGTATGAACCAACTTCCAGTCCCCCTGCAATAATATATGAACACGCGTTCGGTTCACGTCAGCACAACCGTGTTACTCTATCCTCTAGCTGGGCAGCTTCGTGCAGAACAGCCCATGATGTACAGATTTGCGTGCAAATAGAGCCACCTTGAGTCTCAGCACATCTGCCTGCACGAGTTGGAAGATTGGTGCAAAGCACCCGGCTGAACTAGGATCAAGGTTGACTGTAGCAAGCATCGCCTGCATTTTCTTCCATTATGCCCGTAAACCATGAGCGATGATCTGGACTAACGGGGAATAGTACAAAACGACTTGTTGGGTGGCAGTGGTCATACGGGAGGAATGCTATGGGTTAAACACAGTAGGCTTCAGGAGAACTAAGCCCGACTATTTTGAGAGAACTCATTTTTCGTGAAGTTGCGGACTAATTGGTTATTTTGGTGGCAGTTCACTTAGCTTAGTCAAACCATGAGTTCTAGTTGACCGCTGCTCTGAAGCTGATCAGTTTGCTTGGGAGTGTTCAGCCTGAACCCATTCATGCACGACTCTAGATGTCGAACAAATTTCAGTCAGTAAGTTTAATTCGGGCTGTTTAGCTATGAATTGAAAAGAGTGGTAAGTGAAAAGAATTGCCTGTTGAACATCGTTGCCAACTTATTCGGATACCATAAGGTCCTAGTTTCGAAGATATGAACAAAGGGGTATCATCAGCACATTTTACTAGATTTGAGCTTATATATGATTAACTCACATTTGATGAGAAAATTAGGTTATTACTTGGTTCCATTTTACTTAAATGTCATATTGACACTATGGGTTGAGCCATTGATGAGTTGCAAAGACCCGGCACTCTTCAATTTCTTCCAATTCTCAGGGAAGCATCGATCCCTTTCCCACTTCCACCTCCAGCAAGAAGCCTAGCAATCTCTAACTGAGTATTAGCAATGATCTCGGTCCTCTTGAGGTCCATCTCCCCCCTCCTGGCCTCAGCCTCGAACCTCATCCTCTCAACCTCCTTCATCGTCTCCATCCTCGACTGCTCTGTCCTCGTGATTGCTTCCGCTAGCCACCTCACGCTCTGGGCGATCTCGATCTCCCACTCCTTGGAACCGCTCTTCTTTCTCTCTCCAGCCACCTTCTTCCTCTTCCTCTTTGTCATCTCCAGATTATTGGACTTCAAGTCATGATTCTTGAGGCAGTAGAGAGCCGGTGTGCTGCTGTCTGTCTCTACTGGGTTCTTATCAGACTCTTGATCAGACGCTTTTCTCCTAACCCCATCTTCCTGTCCACAGGAGATTTTCATCAAAGCATTAGTTATACGTATAAGCTGTAATAAATTCATCCTGGGAAATAGAGATCTCCAATCTGATTTTCTTAAAAATGCACCAGAAAACTTCTCCAGTGTGCTTGATCTCAAACTGTCATGTATATAAGTCCGTTCATGCTGGTAATTCTTAACTTTTGGTAAATATAAAAACCGCTAGACTTTGCGTCCTAGGAAAGAACATACAAAAACTCCAGTGTCACTTCCATAAATTTCTATTTCTTCCTTACAGTCAGTCAGATTCTCTTATTTAGTCCCCTCCCTGTCCACAAAAATAAGCGGGTCTATCACTTACCACATGAAGGGCCCGGGAGAGAATAAAAGTTGTTTTATGTGGAGAATCAGTTTTATATGCACTGACCTTGGCAGCTCTTCTATCAATTCCGTTGGATCCAAGTGAGTTTTGTGCCATTCCCATAGGATGGCCAGGGGGAGGAGGAGCTGGAGGCAGCGGTGGCGGTGGCAGGAGTAATGGTGGCTCCAGCTTTACCAAGGGTAGGTTAATGGCCGGATGAGGAGGTGCCCGTGCCAGTTGAGGCGGTGGGAGTGTGGCGGTGGCTCCCCGTAATAGCATGTCAAGACGTGGATACAGAGGCCAAGAGGAGGGATCCGCAGCGGCAGATTCCAGCCGATATCGCTTCTTCATGGACTCAATCTTGTTCTTGCACTGGGTTTGGGTCTTGGGGCATTTGGTGCAATTGGCTCGGGAAGACACAAGACGGGCAACGTCTTCCCAGTCGTGGCCCTTAAGTTTAGCCCGGTTCCTGAGTACCCATTTGGCCTGGTACGCCTCGAGGAGTGTTGAGACAGCCCCTTCGCTCCACTCATCCCTCTTCAGCTTATCACCGCTTCCACTGCCGGCAACTAGCGCCGGAGGTTTTCTTGGGGACTCTTCTTCGGGAGGGAGAGATGGGGTCTGCTGATTAGCTTGGTCACTATCTTTTTCCATCTCTCCTCATGCTAAGGGTTTTCCTTTTTCCCTTGTTTTCTTCTAACTGCCTTTCGCAGCAGCTAACATCTAAACTGTCGCCAAAAAACGAGTCCAGGAGTGGGAGCAAAAGGCGACGGCAAGAGTCGTGGTGCTGAGGGAGTGGAGGGAGAGAAGGAGACAACCACTAGCGTTAGAAAAGCTATATGAAAAAGGAGAGGACACTGGATTAAGTGGCCAATCAGAGGGCAAGATGGAGAACCACTAGCATTATTGTTACTAGAAAGAAGTGGAAGAAAGAAAGGGGAGAGGGAGGGAGGGAGAGGAAATAATGCCTTAATGTAAGGGGGAAATAGAAAGCTTAGTAATATGCATTCCCCACTTGATGCCCATTGATAGTGCCGTTTATGGATCGTAAGCACGTAAGGATAGCATCCGCCTCTTTCATTTCATTCACAACAATGATCTGCTTTCCTAACACACCCCTATTGGAGCCCGCACTGTAAAATGACCCAAAAAAAAAAACAGAACCAAGTAGGAGAAAGTCAAATGTACTGATGACAGCAAGTCTCAATTAAAATTTTGATATTATGTTAATGCTAAGGAAATGACATGCAGGTGTAGGCCGGGTTAATTATTTGGCTGATGCCGTTGATATGATGCCGACGAGACAACCAACACCAACATCACCACCACCACCACCTATGACGGTGGACGGTGGTGGTGGGACAGTCACGTGGGTCTGCCTCCCACTTCCAGTCGCAACTCAGATTCCATCATCAAAAGAAGATCTACCAATCTATTCCTTGATCGCCCTCGCTTCCTTGCCCTATAAGCCTTCTTTTTCTTGTCTGTTTGGCCTTTTGTGTATCTCCCTTCTTTTTTCTTTTTTTTTTCTTTCTTTCATCCTGCAACAGTCCGAGGAGCCATTCATCACCGTTCGATAGCCCAGTTGCCTCACTCTGGCATCAATTGACTCTCTCAATCTAATTGCCGAGGTATTCATTCCACTTTCAGGATGCCAGATGCTTCTCTTCCACCATCCATCGTATCCTACACCGTAGTGAGTTTTGTCGATAATGATGATGACATAGTAAGGATGCCGAGGAAAATAATTCTGAGATGTAATTTAAAAGAATGAATAAGATTATCGTCCGGACTTCCGACCATTGCCCACCACCGAACAGTACAAAAGAAAATGTTTGTCAAGTTCCATGGTCCACAACCAGTCCTATAGAGACAGGTGAGTGAACTAGGCCGACTTACCTTCGTGACTGGTTAAAGGGCACTGATGTTCTTTGGGATCGTTAAAGAATGCCTCTTAGGTCGTGGCATCCGCTCCGAGAAAGAAGACTTACCGCCAGATTTTACTTTCAGGCGAACGTCTCTTGCCAAAGGACTTTCAATATGCAACTATTTAAAGACCTGAAGGAAAAAAAAAAAAGGAGTAAAAGGGCTTCCAAAGCTCAGACCAAAGATTAGACATATGTATTGTTTCTGCACAGAAGAGACACATGTGGATGATCTTGATTAAACTCGCTACACATCTCTAAAATGTATGGGGATGAGGATGTGACAAGAGTCCAATCCTCTTTTGACATCTTCTCAAGGGTATCATCAAGTTGGCATCAGACTGATTATGTTCGAGTAATATCAAGTCGTGTAATCGGGACTCTTCCACCCATATTGTAGTGATAGTTACACTAGATAAGATAATGGCATCATAGACCAATCCTACGTCAAATGGGAAATCCCCCTGGTGAAATTTCACACTGGCCCACTGATCGAATACATTAATTAAGATTACCTTTGCTTTCATTTGAAAACAAGAAATCGTCCGCCCACCCCAGAACAGGAACTCAGAAACTACCCCGTAGACGGTGGCCCAGAGGCAAAAGCAGCCCGGCCCAATCATACACAAATCCCTTATTGATTACAAAGCCGAAAGCGAACATGACCAATCTTATTATGTCGAGGCCCCTAATTAGTCCATATCCTCGTACGGGGCAACTACACAAATAGGATTAGTGCAACGACATAACAGCAGCAGCAGCAGCAATCAGAAGAATCAGAGAAAGCAAAAGGATATCACAATTGAAAGGACAGACCGATGAATTTCAAAAAAGAGATGGGGGTGTTCAGGTGCAGAGCTGCCGCGCCACCCCGAGGCGAGAGTTAGGGACGTCAACGAGCACCCGGTGGTTCTGCTGCTGCACGCTGGCGATCACATTCAGCACCGAGTTCAGGTTGTCGGGGGATGCTGCCATGGCCAGGCAGCTCGTGCTCCCCGCCGTGCTGTGGATAAGCAGGTTGTCCGGTGGCAGCGTCATGTTCAACCCGGGAAACATGAACGTCACCCTCGGCACAACGATAGGCTTAGTGTAGCAAGTGTCGAATCCTCCAAGGGAGGTGATGGTGGCCTTCCCTACTCGCTTCCGGAACTCATTCCTCACCGCCTCGTACGCCGGTCGCACTAGCCGGGTGAATACGGTACCTGGTGTCGAACCCACGGTTGGAAAGGTTCTCAATAACCGTTATCATTATGCCCTTCCGAACATGAAACTATTGGGTATATACGAAAGCAGTAATTGCAACCGTACCGGAGTCGAATATGGTTCCAGCTCCGGTGGTCGGGTTGAAAGCCAACGCTGCTGGCGGGATGTGAACTACTCTCCGGCCGACGCGGATACCGATCATGTTGACGTAGTAGAGAGAGGACCTCCTGGGGTTCTTCAGTAGAGGGGTTGACCTGATTCTACGTGGCTGTCCGACAGGGCCGAGCCTCAGGGACCCGGAGAATTTGAGTGACCGGAAGCTGGGCAGGCAGTAGGAGAAGGTTGACTTGTAGAGCCTCTGGGTCTGGGCCAGGAGCGAGAGATGGCCTCGGCCCAGGCCCAAGAGGCCCTGCGGAGGGACCGAGCTGCCGGTGGCCTTCTGGATGCAGGCGAAGGTGTAGCCTGGAATCGGGTCAGCGGCCAGCTTCAGTGTGTCCTGTGCGAGGTTGAAGGCCAACCTAGAGCTGCCGTAGGTTGTGTTGAAGGTGCAAGCGCCGCCTAGGCAGGTGTGGCCCGGTACCTGGAATGAATCACGTGCATTTCTTTCAAGCTCTGTTCTATTTTACTGCTGTAACTCGTTGCTTTGTCCTCGTACCGATGTAAGTGCAGACGACACGCTGTCTACTTTATCCAGTCACACGCGCAACGATGGCGAGTGCTCTTTGCGGCAATCACGGGACCACAAGAGGAGTAGCGGGCACTACTACCAATACTAACAGTACAGGGAGATTCCCATCTGAATTGAATAATTCATTTTCTTCAGTAAAATTCTTATATCTCTCTTTTTTTTAATCTGTAAGTCTAGTCTGTCGCATCACATGCCTCCATTATAACAATATATATATATATATGAGAGCTACCTGAAATATATTACCCTCAAAATTGAATTTGAAGAGAAAGTAAGTTTGATTTCCCCCTTCTTTCAATATTTTCATGTCTTCCTAAATTCACGGTTTGCTTTATTCTTAATAAAAAAAATTAACCTCCTTTCTATTTAAAATTTAGTTTCCTAAGAAATAAGGTTTAATATAATAATATCAGTATTAATTTAATAATTAAAAAGTTATATATTTAATTATTATTATAAAATTTCTATACCCCTCTTATAATTCTATTCTCCAATCCTATCATATACTCATCGGCCTTTACCCATATTCTTTGTTACTATCATAATTTCTCCTAGGATACATTTTAACGGCTAGCTGAACAGATCAGCTTGGAGGGGAGGGAGCCCATTGGCTTTATAGAAGCTCTCTTCAATATAGATTCTATCCATCCTCAAGAATGGAAGCAGCCGATCTCCTCGGGTGACATCTAATATAAGCTGTAGGAGTAATTAATGCATAAAAGCTTTTATTAATTTGTTTTTACCCGTTGGCACAGAGGGGAGGAGCAGCCGAGGGATTTAAAGGTGGTGGACTTGGTGGAGAGAAGCACGGAAGACGAGCAGCCAACACAGCCGGAGCAAGGAATCCAAGCGGCATCGTTGCTGGTGTCCATGGCCATGAGCAGCGTCTGGGGCGGCGTCCCCACCTTGGCCTTCACAACGTAGGTCGGACTCTGCACGGCTTGCTGCCGGCCCGAGGCGATGGGAACTACCGACTTACCAGCCACGAGGCTCGACAGGAACCCGAGTCGTGCAGCATCCTTGTGCTGCATTTCGAGGATGGAGTCCTCCCACGAGAGGTGACCCGTTGGCCTGAAGGGTGAGCACGGGCTGAAGGTGTGGAACACCCGGAGGGTTGAGCCCTCGTTGTCGTCATGATCTTTTCCCTCATCGCATAGTGTGCTAGGTTTAGGGCTTTTGACTCCTTGTGAAGGAGAGAGGAGGAGGAAGATGGTGAGGAGGGCTGGAAGGGGAGAGAGCAGTGGAGCTCCCGTCATGGCTGATTTCTTGCTAAGAGGCATCTAGGGGTCTGGAGCTGTGGACAGGTGGGAGAATGTCTCCAACAAGTACTATTTATAGCTAGTAAGCAGCTACCATGTCCCACTTATCAAGAAAAAAGAAAAAAAGAGCAGCTATAATCTGTGGATTTATGCCCTAAGACATTTTTGTACGTTGTTGGTATGCTAATTAACAGGGAGAACTCTTCACTCCAATGAGCTAATAATATTACTGATCACCGGAAAGTGGGTGCATTTTGCAGGTAAAATTGAAAAACTGGTAACGTAGTAGTAGTAGTAGTAGTAGTAGCGTACCTCGTGTGTATTCCTGGGCAAAAGCCATTAAATGCCATCGAAATATTGGCAGTGGATCCTCGACCTGTTACGGATTTCCAATACTTAACAAGTTGGATTCATTTTTTTCCATTGGGAGTAAGTACTATGGTACACGGACATGTGATGCACGCATGCTGAAAGAATCCAATGTATCTCCTCTCAGATTCGCGGGTGCCCCCAACAGCAATGTGTACTGTCTCTGCATGTATCCACGGAGGATCTCCAGATCTCTCGACAATTACAACCCTCATCTGTTGGGTGAACTGATTTTAAGAGATAATAGCACAGCCGGAGGGGTCTGAAACCGAATCATAAAGTATAGATCATCAACTTTTCTAAGGGATAGGCACATAATTGAACAGAACCATGTCGACCGCAACCACTCTTCTTGGGTCTCCTTGTACCACAAAAAGAAAAAAAAAGAGTAATCCAAAGGGAGAGGACTGACCACATGTTTATTTCTATGATATTTTACTGTAAAAGATAGAGAGAGAGAGAGAGAGAGAGAGAGAGGGGGGAGGTTGTCGGCTGTGGTGTGGTCTGGTGCGGGGGCGTGGTGAGTGGGACTGGAGTGGCCCTGCCCCTCTCCTCAGCTCATACGCCTCTGCGCATTGGACCATTGATCACTCCCCGCCCCCACTCCCATTAGCATTAGCATAGGGAATGGTATCTTTTTTTTTGCATTCTTATTACATTCATCCATGTTCATTTGTCTATTCATGTATTAATATACTTTTTGTGAATGATGAAATTGGGGAATCTTCTTCCTTTACATCTTTCACAATGTGTGTCCTCTAAGTTGTATGGATGGGAACAATTAATATAAATATAAATCATTAAGGGATCAGAATAATCAAATAGCCGAGAATGACAGTTCGGTTGGATACCCTGGATCTCAAATTCTTTCCTTTTTTTTTTTCTTTGGTCATACATGGATTTTAATTTAAAATTAAGAAATTTTATATTTTAATTGTACTAATTAGTCTTCCCTCTCTCTTCTATTCTCTTCTTATCCGAATTAATTCTAGCCCCCATATGCGTCTTTTTATAGATGAAACCAAAAAAATAAAAAAAAAAGAGAGTCTTTTCCGTCTACTCATGAGATGCAGTTGCAGTTCATGTGATCATCATCATTGTTGTTATTTTTTTTGCCACGATCCGGTGGTTCACTCTCTAGTTACCGGGCTTCTGTTTGGCTTCTCAGGAGAATTTCCTCTGTTCCACATCAGTCGATAATTATAATTATAATCATAAAAGTAATATCTTTCTTTTAAAAATGTTTCTGGGGTGCTGTGCAGCACTTTCATCTTTGTCTATTTGCCGGCAGCTTCACGTGATCGGATGAAGGTGGCATGTGAGTTCCCTCCATCCCACAGCCCGTAGTCATAGTCATTCCTGTGTGTTTTCATGGAAACTGGAGAGTCGTTGCTCCTTCGAAACTTATCCCTCCTGGTTTTACCCTCCGGTAACTACCCCGATTGACCTCCTATGATAAGTTGCACTTGCAAGGCCAGAGGGAACACGGTGCACGGTCAATGAGATTAGATCAGTAAGATTTATCTTTTGTCCTAGTACTGTAATATTCTGGATTTGATTACTCTACTGGTTTACAATTTTTCTCTTTCGCCGACTGGTGGGTCGCTGGTGGGCTCATAATAAGATCGATGGAGGAGGGTAGGGTAACACAGTAGTTAATAGTTAATACTTTGTAGGGCGACTGGCCTCCGTAAGAAAAATATACGCAACTGTCGGTGGATGTTTGGACAGTAGCTGAACAGCACGCCCTCGGAGCCACACCCAGAGAGAGAGAGAGAGAGAGAGGAGAGAGAGAGGAAAAACTGACAGGTTGATCCTTGGATTTCCCGCATCTTCTTGACTCGCTTGCTTTCCCTGCTGTGACCTTCCCTTATCATCTCATTTAATTTCAACGCTGTCATCTTCTTCTGGGGGAGTACAGGCAGTCACGGGCAGACCCCTTTTAGCTCCTTTTCTAAATGATATATTGGATACTTTGCATGTATCTGTTCCTTCCAGATTGGGGTTTTATGGCCTTGATATATATGTGTGTGTATATACATACATGCATGCATATATATATGTATGTAGGTGCCCCCTCAATCACGGGCTTCTTCCATTTGGTGTCGAATGACAATGCCATACATGTAGGCGATATTCTGGATAACATACAGGGTAAGATTGGAGAGTGGAAAATGTTTAAGAACCGTAATGAATATGTGAGTAGCTGAATTTTGCAAGCTCTGCTTGAGATGCATTCGGCTAGACAGATAGGGAGGGTCCGACCACAAAGCCAGCCAGCCAGCCAGCCAGGCTCATAACACTACACAGTCGTATCACCCAAAAAGAAACAGAGAGAGAGAGAGAGAGAGAGATTATGAGAAAGCAAAGATACCTAATAATGATTACTAAGAGAGAGGACCACCGACCAAATGATGATCCCTCGTCTAATCCATCCATCGGTGGCCTAATCTATCAGAACTCCACAACCAGGGAGATACCATCACTGATCTTGGAATGCCCGCCCATTCTGCCACAGCTGAACTCCTCCGCCATTGGGAGTCCATTCTTCCCCTACCCAACAAAATGTCCCTCTCTCCCTACCTGGCAGGCAAATAACTCAGACTCTTCATGGGAGGGAGAGTCGAAAAGAAATAAAGGTTCTTTTCTGAGGCATCCTTTCACGTTCACGGGCTATTTACCTTACCCATGCACCTTCTCCTGCTTTTTGTTCTTCTCTCTTGATCCGTGAAAGCAGAGAAGCCCTCCCTCATAGGGACGGTGGAACAGAGCACACAATTGTGATCATTGAGAATGTTGTAATTTCCAAATATTTCACCCTTCTTAAAAGTGTTTTCCCCTTCATCTTAAACATTTCAGTTTTCACCCCAAATTCGTATACATGCCTTTTGTGAACATCTACAGGAGGTAAAAGGAAGGAAGGAAAGAAAGAAAGAAAGAAAAAATGTACTCCTTCTAAAGGTGAAATTAGGTCCCCATGTACCTATCTAACCGATCAAGACATTTCTATTCAGTGTTCCAATTCGGAATATTAGCTGTTGCTTGATTCACCATCTTTACGAGTGTCACCTGCAAAGTATATGAGCTTGAGCAAGCGAAAGAGAGTGTGACAAGTTCCATCCTGATGATTCAGAGGATAGGAATGCTATACTTACCACACTTTCTGGAACTCCTGGCGGGGGCAATGAGAGGTTTCTTGATGGAGGCCCGCGCAGATATGACCGCTTGTCAAATCTCCACTCACCGATCTTTCCGTATGTTAGCTCGCCCTTTAATGATTTCAACAAACATGAACCCAGAAACACAAGAAAGTGGATAAAGGGGAAACAGTTAGCCTCCGAAAATCCAATATGAAATACTGTTCAGAGAGTAAAACTTCGTGCAAGCAATCAAAGAGAAAGACACGGACCTTCATATTATAGTCACACCCGTAGGTGTAATGTATTATGAACTTATCTTTTGTCTCCAAATCCCAAGGAGGCTGAAACATTGAAAGTAAAAATAAATGAATAAAATTGATTAGGAGAAGACCGGACCCCCAATTATCATTAAAATTTACGAGGATTGGATTTATATGAGAGACCTGCAACATGAAGTCTTTACGGAGAATATGCTGCACTCCATGCAAAGCTGATGCTATGGCATAAGCATACCTTATTTCAACAAATATAAGAGCGGAAGAAATAATGTTAAGATCAAAGCGTATATCTTATGCATTTTAATGAGAAATCTAATTGCAAGGTTCTCAATTGCTCACATTTCTAGGACCCATCCAAATGCTTTGTCAGTCTCTGGGTCCTCCTTCATCCTCAAAGATACATTCATCCATGTAGGAGCAATCTTCTTTAGCAGATCCTGCAAAAATAGAATTTGTATATTTACAAGTGGAACATACTTAACCAAGAACCCGATAGCTGAATTTCCAAGAATACGCATATACTTTAGATACAAGAGAATCCTAACCTTCTTAATAATTACTGGGGAGTTTCCAATTGGATCAATATTTTTCAGAGGGCCCTTCTCTTTGGGATAAAATTTTCTTACGATCTTCTCATTCTGATCAGGCTTGATGTAGAAGAAAGGAAATGCAGCAGGATATCCTGTCCCAGCCAAGTTGGGCAAAGGTCTAATAAATATGTGATCAGGCTCCGCCATGAGTATATATCTGCATCATCCCCAAGGAAAAGGAAATGATTTATCATTCTGTTACGTAATGTTCTCAATAATTTCTTGGTTTTTGATTCCACTGAAACTCACTCTTCCTCAATCTTAGCTTTCTCCAGCCACTGGACGAAAGCCCATGGTCTATTTAAGACAATGTACCCCTGTTTAAATTCAAAGATAGACACAACTACAGAGTCAGATAAGCTTAAAAAAAAAAAATTGGCATCATCGTGCAATGGTGAGACAAAAAGATTTTAAGCCTTAATAGTTCAGTGCAATTATATGAGAGAACTAAACTCATTGTCCTCCTATCAAATGCAACAGAAATTTTACCAAATGGTTGATATTACTAATTCAACAGTATTTTATGTAACATTCACAAGAGTGTCTAAAAAATTGATTATCTTAAGAGGATTACAGTCATGAGTGTAATTTTTCTTATCACAATACTGAAAGTTATTCACCCAAATGCTAACCAATAGCTTCTACTTTATACATGAAAATGCAAATATTTGTAGTCATAAACCAGACAGCTGAAAAACCAGCAGATTCACTGGAGTCTTTACTTCTTTTGGCTTCTAAAATCTTCAACTGGAAGCATTGCAGTAACAAATTCAAAAGATACTTTACTTCAAGACTTACACGATCAAGACCTGCCGGGAGAGGATCAACCACCATGGTAGGAATCTCATCCATCAAGTTATCGGGGCCACCAGAATGTAAAATTCGAGTAAATCCTCCCATTTCAGAGCCAGGAAGACCCTTCTGCTGCTTATACCAGTAGTACAGTATGCGGCATTGCCACTTGCTGTAAGGAGCATCTGTAGCTGTAAGTGCAACATGAAAAGGCAGCCTCGCATTGCTCAGTTTCTTGACATTTCTGGGCATCTCAATAATGGGGTCTGCTACTAGTATACCCTCTTCATCATCAACCCATCTCCCAGCCACTCGATTGTGCATTGTCATGGCTAGTAAGTTATAGGTCATGAAGCAAAACCCACAAGCCAAGAGAACCAGCAGTAGTGGGGATGCCCTTGACATGGTTTTCCTTCCGATCATCGTCAAAATTAACAACTAAAAATGCTTAAGCTCCTCTATATTCCAGTACTTCCATAAGGTCCCCAGTCCTGCTTTCATAACAGCAAGGAAGCTGGCATGTGAACGAAATGAAGTAGTTTCAAACAATCAGGTAACTTGTGCAGAATTAAGACAGTAAATTTTTTTTTTTAATTTGGACTTTGTGGAAAAATGATTCAAACACCTAAAGAGGAATAATAGGTGGGCAGTGCAATTGTCACTGCATCACACAAAAGTTACAATAAGTAATTCCTTAGATTACATAAAACTTCTACACGATCTAACAGTGATGTGCAAAAATGCCTACAGATGAATAGAGGATAGTAAACTCTCGTACATTAAGTTTTTCAAATCAGAGAAGCAATCCAACCCAGAGTCTTAAAAGCTCCATAAGTATAACAACATCACAGGATAATCTAGTAAACATCTACCTCAGGGAGGTGGGAGAGATCACGGGAAAAGCCTAATCATAAAGCTGCAAACTGTTGTCACAAATCCCCTCAGAGACATGCAACAGGTCGTTGAATGGAAAAACATGCTGAGGAGAAGACTTCACATTGCCTTGCCACTTTAATTTCGAACTGATTGAGCATTGTAGCTGCTCGATCAGCTTCAGAACCAAAAGGGAAAAAAAATCATATCTAATTTGGTGCAATTTGCTCATAGTTGTTGATAGCAGCAGAAATTTGTTAGCAAGAGAGCAGAGACCTTAAAATATTACATAAATTTCATCTATTTGTGGATTTTTTTAACGTTAATTATCTTATTTCACTCATAAGACTCCGTCCTTTTACTCGTACCTGGTTTCCCCTAGAGTTTCGCCCTCTTTAGCTGAATTCCTAGATTATTTGTCTCCTCTGAGAGCTTAAGAAAAATTTCCGTTGGAGCCAAAGTACATTAACAGAACAAAACGGTCTGCAGAGTACATTATATGAACTAGTGAAAATTTCGTAATAGCTGAGCCAACATAAGGTAAAACTTCGGGTAGAAATATCATGGTTCACAAATCACCATCTTAAGAAAGCTTTTTAATGATTGACTGCCCGCTTTATGCACTCGATCAATTTCCCTACTCGGAACAGTCAAAGTATGATGAGGCAAAGAGATTAAATAGTGTCATCGAACAATTTACCTCGGACTTGGAGTGATTCTGTCTACTACCACCACAGTCCGTGCTCCGATGAGCAATCAGCACGGAAAAGCGAGAGATTGATATATGGGTCGAGGCCGAAAAAGCACCTACAATGACGGCAACCGGGCAAAGTCAATGCCCAGAGAGAATTCTCTCCAGAAGATCGGAGATGACAATGGCAAGATCAAGGCTAAATGAAAAGGCCGAATTATCATGGTTCAGATGAGAAGTAATTAAAAAAAAAAAGTAATGATAAACCGAGTCAACCCAGCGAGTAGGCACTAGAGAAATGGGAAAATTCGACAGAGCCGGTGAAATCACAGAGCAGCTCAATCGAAGACGCACACATAAGGCAGCAAAATTAACCGACGGACCTGACGTCCGAGGATCATAGGAAGAGGAAAGCGCAGACTACAGAAATTGGTGCGTGAAATCGAAGAGGAAAATGGCAGGATGAGGGGGAGAAGCAGATTTGTTGCCCCCGCTTCCTGGATCCGAAACTCTCTGGGAGATCTTCCGTGCAAAAGCTGAAGGCTTGAGCGAGCAGAATCAGCTCCTTTTGTACATAGCGTCTTTAGTCGTACCTCAAAGCTACGCAGATCGCACCGACTCTCGACAACATTAAAGGCCCTACCGAGCCCCGGACAGCAGAGTGAAGGGCAAGCAAGTGAATATTGGATCCATCAATGTAGTAGTACTAGTACAAATACGTTAATATTTGTATGGCTAACATGGTCACTTTTTAACTTGGAAATCGCTACGCTTATCTGATGGCTAAAGATCCCATTTTTTGAGAATTACAGAAGCATTAACATCTATTTCTTTGCAAGAAGGCGAATCTCTAGTGGTCGAAATCAATCACAACTGCCACTGAACTGAACATGCCGGCACCAGCAATAATTTGAGCAAGAGATCCTCAATTCGGGTTTCAGATCTTCCCTATTATCCTTTTCTCTTCTGATTCTATCTTCCAACCCCAAACCCCTCACTTCTTTTAGTTTGGCCATAAAAAAACCCATCAAGAAAGCCAGAAACGAAAGCATTTCTCTTGTCTCAGATAGCATGCACAGTTCCAGACAGCATGAGAACAAGATCAACCCCCTCCCAAGCAACTGACGGAATGAATAGTGATTGTTATGCATATATGCCCTTAAAGATGCTACTTACTTGCGTGCTTCTAACAAGATCTGGATTGGACCACGGGCTGCTCTTCTAGGCCTTATGATGTTTCCACGAGCTTCGGACTTTGATGCTGTATTAACAATAAAGAGAGCATGCCACTTTTGCATCGACTTAGACTTTAGACTTAGGTTCCGAGCCTGTCTCTCCGAATTTCATATTCAGCAGATGCTTTATCGGAGATTTTGGTGAACTGCGCCCGTCCCCCTGGATTGCAAGAGATGCTCTTTGCTCCAAGTAAATGGTATAGTTGAAGACTGGTTCTTTTAGCAGATAGGTTTCAAATCGCATTCTCACTTACTGGAAGAGCAAATCTGATTCGTGGAAATTTTCTTCCCCACAGTGTACATCGAATTAACCGAGGGAAAATTTCTGATATTGTAGTTTTCTTCCCGTCAAGGGATCACAACAACGAAGAAAAGGGTGCAAAAAATTCCCCCCCAAAAAAAGAACCATAGGAATTTAGAAGTCAATAACAGAGAACAGAGAAGAATACTGAGAAACTGTCAGTCTACGCTCTAGCTGCGTCTGTCCATTCTATTTAATCCATCAAAATCTACAAATTGGATAGACAGTAATACTCACAACATTTTCCTAACCATTAAGAGTTTCCAAGCTGAAGCGATGGAACTTTGGACAATAAGGAATTACATCTCATTGTACTTGAGTCTCTGAAGAAGGCCGGCCTATATTTTACATGCATCTAGAAGAGACTACGGATAAGTTGTTCGATACTTATTCTAACTCAGAATATGGCAATACTCTGCTTATGTTCCACCTGCTTGCTCTGCTCTTTCCAACTCCTTCCTCACCTGCAAGTTTGGACAGTTTTTTCCCAGTTGGCAGATATGAGGAAAAGGGCATAAGGAAAGGAAAGAGAGAAAGAAAGAAAGGCCGATAAGTGCTGGCAGAATTGAACTGGCACGAGCTTTGACAGAATAAACATCAATAGGAAACAAAGAATATGAAAAGAACTCGATCCATAAAATTGGGATTGTGTCCATAAACATCTACGAAAGTCAGACATAGTAGTTACCGGCGAATAACATTGAATTTACATGCCTCCCACTGTTCGATCTGCAAATTTGAAAAGCTTGAGATTTGCAAATCTTTAATAAGAATGTGGCGCATGATAGATAAGAACGAGTGGAACCGGCTAAACTTGCACCTCAAATCCACCTTAGTAGGTGAAAAATTTTGCATCTGAAGGCCACTTCAGTCAGTGAAAAGCCACATTTTCCAGAAATCTACTGTCAAAAATGAAAATCTCAACATGCATTTGATGAAGATATATATATATATATACACACACACACTTCAAAGGGTAATCCTTTCTCCTTTGCTCATTCTAAACAAAAAAGATCGGTAGCAACGTCGCAAGTTGAGACACTTTCTAGCTGATGAGTCTTCCTTTCCGATGTTGATGCGTTTTCTCAAATATCAACAGTTTACATGAACAAATCAATCGAAGATTAAACTGTTAATTCTGCATTTTGCCGCTGAAAAAAAATTCGACCAAAGAACGATCCTTTTAAGGCAACAAGATGGATGAGATTACCTCCGAGCAATCGTCTGACAGCCTGAGGCTGCGAATGCATCATCAGAGACGTTGACTATAGGGGGCGAAGGGGATGACTCCTGATTCCTGAGGCTGTTGGTGCCTTCCTCGAGTCGAAGTTCAGAGATGCAAGCAGTTGAGATCGAGTTGTTCTTTGCACCAGACCCGTGATCGTAAAGGAAGCCCTTGAAGATATGCCCGCTAATACTGACTGTCGCTTGGTAAGCAAATTCTGCAGCGCTGTCGCTAATCGCTGTCACTCTGATGCACCTGAAGACTGCTGGAGCTCGGACTTGACCAGGCAAGGACTGCTTGAAGCTCGCATCTGCACCGAACATCTCAGTATTAATCAAGCGTCACAAACACACACGAACACACACAGAGATAAGGGGACCTTGACGAAATGGGCTGGAGTCGAAGCTTCTCGGAGTGGCTGAATTGGAGGCGGAAGAGGCGTTCTCGACCCTCTGCTTCTTAGCTGCGATGCCCGATGGTGACCCAGCAGAGCCCCCGCCAGCGAAGCTGATGCCAACCATCGCCACCTGGCGCTCCCGCCTCCGGGCGGCAGGGACCCACGTGCTTTTCACGTGGGTCACGCAGTCGTAGCCTCTGCTCTTGCAGCAAGTCCGACACCTCCGATAACTACACTCCTTCTTCGCCCTGTTGCCACAGTCCCGACAGGCTCTCATTTTAGAGACGCCACTGTTCGTGTCAACGTTCCCGCTCCCACCATCGTTGAGCCTCTCGATCTCGATTCCAACTGGGATGTTGTCCTTCTTGGCTCCGGCGAGGCTCAAGGAGGACTGCGGATAGGTGCTGGCGATCTCGACGCAGGGAGTGGCGGCGAGGAGGGGAAAGATGCTGACCCCGACCCCGAGGGCTGCAGAAGAGGGGTGGATGGGCTGGGGCTGCTGCTGGGGGGAGACAAAGACGACGTCCCGTAGGCCCAGCATGTTGAGGTGGTCGGAGGCGGTGGTGGGTATTGCAGTGGAGGCGGTGGTGGTGGCGGCGGCGGCGGCGTAGTTGAAGAGGTGGTGGGCGGTGGCCATGCACGTCGGCAAGGGGGGTGTCGTAAGTGGCAGAGGTATGGGTGGAGGAAGAGAGGCGAGTGGCAAGTGCGAAGCTAGTGCTGCCGAGGAGAATCTTTTTTTGGTGAATTCAAGTTAAAAAGACAGTAATTGTACAAGTGCTTGTTTAACTATGAGACCAGCAGGCAGAGAGAGAGAGCAGAGCTTGATCGAAGATGGAAGAAGAAGGAATGGAGCAGATGAGAAGGAACGGAAGCTAACAGCTACTCTATAAGGAATCAATCAAGCAGAAAGAAAACTGCAAATTCCAATCCATAATAATAATAAAACAAAACAGCAAACCCCGATTTCCTTTTCATATGCGTCCCTTACTCTCTTCTTCTTTTCTTCCCTCGGGCAGTTCGGTTTTCGATTTGGCTCCCCGAAGTTTTACACCTTCCCATTATGAACCACAAAGTTTTGGTGTTTATCCCAAGAAGCCCCCCCCCAACCCCTTTCGAAATTAACTTGCGGTGAGACATCAGCGTGATATCAGTCAGTGGCCGGAACAGAGATGTAACCTGGGATGGGAGGAGGAAGCAAAGCAAAGCAAAATGGGGCAGAATCGCTGACTCCCCCCTTTTTAGCCTTAAAAAAAGTCAAATTCAGCCGCTCGGTCACCATCTCTTTTAGCGTATAATGATGGAACGACAAGCTTCACGAGCACGAGGATAGCTGGACCGAATGGCCGTGGCATGCACCTGGAGCATGTGATCCCATCTCTCCTTTCTGGACGGACGGACGAAGAAAGTCGTGATTGCAATGCAGCTTTGCAACTAACTCATCACATAACGTATAACAAAGGGCACTGATAGGGGGAAAAAAAAACTCCTGAGAAAAATTTACAATAAATTGTTAAATGAGCACGGACCATTCGATTAATTTTCAATGATTACCGACTGATTAAGATAATTTCTCCATTATTAGCATCTTCTCAATGTATGAAGACAATGTAGAAGCACCATTTAAATTTGATCCGCTTCCACACCCCCCCACCGCCCTAACTAAAGCACCGTAATTGGGTCTATTCCATAGACTAGGCTAGGCTAGGCTAGGCTACAGGTAGCCATTACTAGCTTTAGGCCTCAGGCCCAATTAACCGAATAGAGAGAGCTCCACAAGATATATATTTACGGGCTGAGCTCTAATCCCTAGCCACTCTACACTCATAGGTAGGCGCCCTATGGGGGCTGCGATGCGTTGGATCTGTGCAGCTTTCCCGTCCCACCTCGCCTTGCATGATTATCAGAGAATCCGGGAAGAGGTCAAACTAAATGAACGAGGAAATTTATCAATCTTTATTAGGGGGGTCACCACCGTAGCGGAGCAAAGATCGTATACACCGGTCTTACCTTGCGACTTTCCTTCTAAATTCAGACCAATGTCCAAGAGCTGCTTGTCGAGATCGAGAGGATGTTTCCAAGCACCGCGTCCAGCGTCAGTAGATCGAGACTTCTCATCCTCCCTGTCCATCAGATGGGGCTCATGCTAGCTATAGTGAAAATGTGATTAATTCAACATTGGTGAGTGGAAAATTTTGATTGTATTGATTCATATATCAAGAGCACTGAGTAGTGAGCTTCGTAACTGGTTAGCACCGAGAGCAGGGTATACAAGCTGCCCCTTGGCCAGTCATCCTCCCTCATTTTGATTACCCAAAAGGGCAAAAAAAAAAAAGGGGGGGCTGAATTCAAGAGTAGACTGCAGAAAATTCTACTGCCCAAGAAAGAGGAGGAGGAGGTTTCCACTCCAGATATGATAGACTATTGACCTCGCTCCTTTACGATTACTATTGATTACTAGCACGAGCCATTATTCATTTCTAGTTTACTTCTTTTGGCAGCACAGTGAACGGAATTATTAGAGGTCTAATGGGAACATGAGGTTACCCATCATGTGAAATGGATAATTGCTGAATTACCTGTGAAATAATAAGCTGAAAATGATCGCAGAAGGGCAGAACTGACAGAGATGCCAAACTCAATCGCCCGTTAGCAAGACAATGCCCCGAATCTTGACTCGGCAAGCAAAACAATGCGTTAAATGAGGAGCAATCAGTGAGGAAATTAGGTGGACGCAGTCACGCATGCACAAGAACATTATACATTATCATACCATAACCTATTCCAATCAAAAGAAAAACAATTCGCAACAAGCTATCAGATTGAGAACTTATCCGACTCTCTTAATCCACAGCTTGCTACGGATAGACACGTAACTTCCACAGGTTAAGAGGGAAGGACGGGTGAATTTAGGCTTGTTTGTCAATGAGACATGTCAAGCAAACAAACATAGCAAGTCATTACACACTCAACCAAAAAAAAAAAAAACTTCACCAATCACCATCACCCATAGGTAGGTCACTTTTGATGGCTGGGGAGGGACCCGTGACAGTAAGAGGTGTAAGGAGACAAGCGATTCCCTCCTTCACCCCCATCTGTTTTGCCCACATACCAACTGCCGAGACGGTCATAGGTTGTCTTCTAATTTTGGAATGTACGGGTCCTGGGCCAACTTTCTCATTAAATAAAATAATCAAAAGACAAACCACGAATTCTCTGCCTGAAAATCTTTGTCCTACCATACATCTCCAAAAATCCTCGACCCCCGAAAAGATTGCAACCATCACGTTTCTGAATTTACCAAACAAAATCCTCGACGACTTCTCCTAATAGTAACCATCCAAGACCCTGAGGACCCCTGAGCATAAGATACGTAATGCACAACCTGTCAGCCACCTCAAGAGTTCTCAGGCTTCCTAAAAGTCACAGACATACTTGTTTGATTTTTCCCAACAAATATTCATCGACTATCATCTACTTGAAGATATATATTCACATCCCCTTCGTTGTATCTAGCAAGATCTAGATCAGGATTCCGAGTCGGTGCTCAGGACCCACAAGAAGCCCCAGAAAGCAAGCCGATAGATTCCTAGTTAGGCCCTGTCACTCTAAGCAGTCCATCAAGAGAGAACATCATGAAAAGCTGAAAATTCTGTTCAACCTTCCAGCTGGGGTTGGATTCTATCGAACTTATGAATCCAGGCGGTACCAAATTTGTTACAGCACATCAGGGTGAATATTGTTAACCAAAAAGAATTCGGGTGAATTTGCACGGAATTTCTCGAGGGAATAGTCTAATCTCTGCCCCTGAACCCAATTCTAGGCCCCATTAGAAGCCCAACATCAGTGCAGTACCGATGAACTCCAACAGAAAATGCCCTTTCTTTTTCCTATAAAGAAAGACTACAGAATGCAATTGGACACAGCTTCATTCTCCCGGTCACATGATAGCAGGCACTTCAGCAAGTAAAAGTTATAGCTGAAAAATATTCATCCTTAAACTAAAAGTTCAAATTTTACACATATATGGTCTGAGCAGACTACCAACATTAACAGTTTCCATTGGTATTAATAAAACTTAAGAAGATATTTACCTTTGTCATAATTTACAAAAAGTAGGTGACAGCATTTATTGTAATGATAATGGAAGCAAGTAACATGAAAAATTAGCTGACAGCTTTTACTATAAAGATGATGTAAAGCATACGTACCATGAGGAGATATATACCAATGGAGAAACTTGGATCGTCCAGCTAAAAGGGCAACTGTCAATTCTTCACTAGCTTCAGCTGATGTTCTCTCCATTTCAGATACAAAGGAAGTTCTGCTTTTGTTTGTGCTTAGCTGCTTGTTCCTTGATTCAGGCTTTTAACATTTTACAGCTCATCCTCCGAGAGAACCATGTAGAAGGCAGCATTCTATACTCTCAATAGTTTTGCCTCAACAGCTACCAAGGTTCAGAGCTGTTACCAAGAAAATTCCTAACCTGTAAGGGCCTGCTCCAACCTTCTTCCATCTGAATGAGGTTAAGGCGAATCATCAGTTTATCTTCTGCATCTTCCTCCAACCTGCTAAATGAATTAGGTAGTTTTTTTCTTGAGGAGGATTCCTGTTTAATAAGACTTTCATTAGTTAAGAGGCACTTCATTGAGGAAAAAAATTGGAGATGTAATCCCCATCATTGTAGAGTAGTTACCTTTGCTTCCCTGTAGAGCTTGAGATATTGCAGGGACTGCTTAAAGAACCCACAGTGGTAAAGAAGAATGCTGTAATCTCTCAGTTCCATTGGATCAGCTCTGAGGAGGATAAGACGTTCACATGCTGTAGAAACACAGGATCACATACAAGACTATAGATAGAGATGATGATGCCAAAACAAGCTTATTGACTGTTATCCTACAAAAGAATCATATTATCAAATTACATTCTTCAAATAGAATATTAAGGAAAACTTGAACACATTGAGCTCTCCTACCACTAACCATTTCCATGATCATGCATAGGTAATCATGTTACATATCTCATTTTCCTCTTATCAACTTTCTTTGTTCCAAAGACGGTTCAGAGAAATAAGAGCGCCATGTTAAAACATGACTATATATCCTACTGAATGGTTTTGGAAGAAATGGATGCCATTTGAGAACAATAAATGCACTTGTCAGTACCGGACAATGCACGCCTCATATCCCCAAGACGTACTGTGGTCCAGACACCGCGATCCAGCCTATACTGAGCAGCCTTGGCTGATGCAAGCTGAAAGCCACTGCTGCAAAACATTGTGTAAATCAAGAGCAACCTAACAGCCGTACAAATCAGTCATGAAATAAGACATTGAAAACAAAGTTACCTTTCATCGCTGATACCTGATCTAGCAGTGCAATTAGCAGCATCTGCAGCCCTTAGGAATAAACTCTCATCGTGGTTGTGTTGAAATGGCCAGAAAGCAGCTTTTAGATTTCTCAAGATCTGCAGAGCAATATGCAAGTCAGAAAATGTCATTATAGCACCCATATGGAGATTTTCTAAATACTCATTAGTACTATTTCAAAGAGACAGGCTTTGCTATGTTTCACATACCTAAAAAAAATCAAAATTTGTCATTGCTAATAATTATGTATGAAAACCATATGAGAAAATTTGAAATGACAATAGTTCAAATTGACAAAAAGGGCAGTCAGACCTAATAATTAGAGCCAACTTAGTTTCCAAGATCTAAGCATAGAATGCATCATACTGTCTTAAACCAATTACTTTTAGTGTCATGAATAGACCTGGCAAAATGCAGCCCCGGCACGATAGCCCGACACGGACCCAGCACAATAACTCTGTGCCTAGGCGGGGGCTTATCGTGCCGGAAGCTTATCGTGCTGTGCCGGCACAGCCCAGTAATTTTATTGGGCGCGCTGGGCCTGACGATCCCTGGGCCGGGCCGGCACAATAGCCCGATTAGGGAAATTAAAGAAAAAACCTAATAAACTATCAAACACTATTGAAGGATAGAAAAAGCTCCATTTGTGAGCTCACTTGTAGTTATAGACAAGCCACGATCAAGAGAGATTATCGTGCTATAGAGCCGGGCCGGGGCTGCCCTTGTCTTATCATGCCGTGTCGGCCCGGCACTATATCCTAAAGGGCCATGCTTGGGTCATCCCTTATCGTGCCATGCCAGCACGATTTGCCACCTCTAGTCATGAATATATCTGAAAGCTATAGTAAGAGAACTTAGATGATGCAAGACATCATTATGGTCTGCAACTACGTATGCAATCCGAAGGGATGATGAACTACAAGCTAGTGTAAGCTTAAAATCAGCACAAGATCACACTCTTAACAATACTATGGAAACTTGGACACTGGATTCCTCTGATTCCCACAGCACAGGTGACAGCACAAAAGAGGAGTCTGTTGCCCTTATAAACAATCCACAGCAATAAAGATTTCTTTGATGCAGCTAAAGATAAAGCCAGCAGCAGAGACTGGCTAATTAATGGATGGAACGGAAGAGGCCATTTAACATTTCAACATCATGCTTGAGCAAATATAAAGTTTTAGGCCTCAAGGTAATTTCCATCCCCAAGATTGCAGCAAATGTTAGCCACTTTTTAGGATTGCAAATACATTTTGGGTTCATTTGCTTTTTTGCTAGTCTGTTTGTTTCATTGATATGGGATTTGTGAGTCTTGCTTAGTAACGTACAGTTAAACTTTGATATATTGAATAAAAAGAACGAACTTATCCAAAAAAAAAAATATTATCAGATGAAAGAGAATTTCACATGCAAACGAGAAGAAAAATCTTGCCTCTACTAATAAGGCCTGAACTGTCAATATATGCGGTTGATCAGACTCTTTACTTCTCTGCTTGTTATAGAGTCTTGGAAGACTATTCAGATCATGAGGGTAAAATATCTCCACATCAAAATCCAGAAGACCCCATAGGCGAAGCATTTTCAGAATCTCAGAGTATAGAAGAGAGAGCATTACAGCAGAGCCTGAGCGGTGCGTCAAAACCTAAGAAGAAAGTGTCAGAGAAGGAATGGCGAAGGTTAGATCTCTCACACTTCAATTTGTTCTTACAGAGGAAGAACAGAGAAAAATCAGGAGGAAGATCCTATACCGAGTGGAGATACAGAGCTCGAGGGTCAATCTGACTTCTGGCACTACTTCTGTGAAAACCCTGTTCAACATGGAATCTAATGAAATATGAGGCCAAACAAAAATTTCATTACAGCAATTCACTAAGTGAACAAGCATTAAATATCTAGAGGAAGAAGAGAATTATGGCATTTCACTTGAAAAAAACATGAGAAATAATTTATGATGAGTGCACGTAGAATAACAAGCTTGTCACGATCACATTGTTCCAATTAGCAATCCACTTCTCTCAAATAGAAAAGGGGTGCTTCTTCCTGCATCTCCCTTACAAATATTTTGCCCAAACTACTAACAAAAGTAAAACTTCTGGTTCTAATGATCCATCCAGATGATTATTCTGTATGCATTTACCGCTTCTCCGCCCTCTAAGATCAGCAATTACCCACAGCAAAAAAGAAAATGCTTCTGATCCAAATGCTTCCTCCAAGTAATCCACCCACATATGGATAATGAGAAAACAGAAAGAGGATCTCCTCTTACGGAAGACATAATCGTGCATGAAATGTTAAAGCTAATTAACATTTTCAATTAAAGCAAATAAAAGAAGTATCATAAGAATAAAATCTGGAAGAGAACTGTCACTGAATGGAAAAGAGACGGGGTCCATGTGAATACTCCCTGAGCTACCTTCTTCACGTACAAATATCTCTGCAGACTGTCCAGGAAAAGGTCTGGCGATGAATTGAATGAAAAACTGTAGTGTGAACAGTACCCCATGGAGAGATCATCCAATCGCTCAATGAAAGCATCAACAGGTAATGGAACAGACGAATGAGAAACAAGCGAATCATCCTCTGCGGCAACATAGAGAGCTGCTCTGCCCAAATCAACACCTCTACTGATGCTAATGCTTGTTTCCCTCTCTATATCAGATAAATTTTTTATCTGTGAGCAGAATCCGTCCCTCGCCACCTAGTTTTATAAAAAAATTAGACGCCCATTTCACAGAATTGGATAGATGCAAGAGCAGATACAAGCAAGAAGTTCAGGAAGAGAAATTTATGGAAGTTTTTGAGTCTACCAATAACAAGAATCAGCGGTTTAAGTACGCCAACGGGATTTAAATACACAGTCATATTTAATCCCAACCCAGAATGTAAATGCTCTCTCCTTTGCACGCCGTTTCAGATATGAGGAGGGTTATTACTATTCCGAGAAGCCATAAAAAGCGTTATCCGAAGAAAATGGTGTCGATAGATTGAAATATCTCTAAAGAGTTCCCAGAAAAACCAGCCGCCGCTGCTATTCCTCGGATAATATCGACAACACCGTGTCACTGACGATTCTAACACTGAGAAGCGGTATAGCATGGAGCCAAACGATTCAAATCACCAAATGCCCCGTCGGTCTCCGTATTTTATCAAACATCTCCTGACAAGTCGAGCTCAAAGAAAATCTATCAGCCTTTTTCAGAGAGGGGAAAGAAAAAGGTGTGTCGATTCAACACCAATTCATCTACCACACGCGAGGACTGGTATTCACAGCGCTCATGGAAAGGCAAGGGTAGAAGTTCGACGAAAACAGAGATTAGATGTCCACGACTCACTCGGGCATGCGTGGTATCGATTCCGGAAGAATCCAAAGCGTCGTGCAACAGAAACTTGAGTTCGCTGGCGACGTATTGTGGATTGGATGCTGATTCACTCGAGCAAGTCACGCGATTGCCGGAGGAGGACGTAGGTGGAAGAGAGGAAGAAGAGCAGAAACGATGGTGTCTACGGGATGGAGGGGAGAGGAGGCTTGACGCCCCCGATGATGTCCGTGGAGATGTAGAACGATTTGCAGCAGCTGCGGCAAAAGAGTTCAGCATCGTCGTTGCCATCGTGGTTCTTCACAGTTTCGGGAAGGAAGAATGAGAGGACGTTGTCGTTAGCAACTAATATCCTCCACCAGACTACAGAGAGAGAGAGAGAGAGAGAGAGAGAGACTGTGTGAGTGTGTGCGTGTGTGTCTCAAGGCTCAGGCATGTAGTGGAAATGGGACTGGTGAGTTGTGACCGACAGGGTGCCGTGCGGTCTCCAGTTGAGGAGAACTACGTTTCCTTTTGGGCAACTTGCACCATGAAGTCCATGAGCCTCACGAATCAGCTCCCGACTTTCACTCGTCTCCAGTTCGCACCCCCACAGTTCGAAACATGCTCATCTCTCGCAGCATAGACCAAGTTGCGTCTAAAATCCAACCGAAACTACCGGACGATGGTGCCTCTTTCTTCCGAGTTCATTGAATGATTAAGAACTCTCCTATTGTCCAGTGAGGATAGCTCGAAGATAGTTCAGAACATTTTCTCAGGTGTTCATTGCACGGTACGAGCAACCACTAACACTGAGGCATCTCACCGACTTGGGGACACTGCATTGGACACACTGTTCTAGAATCTCCCAAAGTTGATACCAGACCTTCAGATGATCAGAAAAGTGCTTCTATGATCACAAAGATCAATACGTCGGTAAAGCGGCATACACTTCAGTGGCATATATCGCTCGGTAAGAGAAATTCATCCAATGCAAAACTACAAACATGGAATCAGCTAGTAGAAGACTCTCACCAAACAAAACCAACCATAATTGTTAACTGCTGCTCAACAGAGATAGAGAGTCGAGTTATACAACCTGATATCAGCTGCCTGTTGAGGCTTTTAACTGCGTTGCAGAGCCATCCATGCATTAAGTGAATAATTATATTTTACCGTGACCGATCTACATAATGTAAAGACCTATTTATAATGCATGTTTCTGGAAGCCGAAGATCTCTGCTACCCACTAGAAATCACAATACTAACCAGCGTACATGCTCGATGGCTCATTTCCCTTTTATGAGGTAACTTACCTAGTTTTCAATACCTACTTCACTACTGTAACCTGTGATGGAGACTTTCCTGCCAAGGATATGCCTTTTTGCCGCCCACATATGTTGCGATGACCGAGGCAGATCCTTCTTGGGCAAATTCATTCCAAGAATCTGTGGACAATACTACAAAGTCTGCCAGTTTCCCAGGAGATAGAGAGCCGAGATGTGTGTCGAGGAAGCATGCATATGCAGCTGAAATTGTGTACCTGCAGCAGCAAGGACAATTACTGGGAAGATGGAACTCGGGAAGTGGCTAGTAAAGAGATGCAGAAAAGAGACAGAAATGCTGGTTGACTGTGAGGGAAAAAACACTGACGCTGAGATGAGGGAGACTACTGGCAATCACCAAGACAACCGTAGCTCTCAAGAAATCTTCAGATAAGAAAGTATGATTTTAAAGATGAACATTTCCTACTGGCATTAATTATAATGTGATATGACCAAAGAGAGGGACAAAAAAAGCTCATCAATGAAAAATAATAGGTTTGCTCCAAACTGGAGCAAATTAAATTGTCTAATCCAGTTTCAGGTAATCCTCCTTTACCAGAAGATGCAGTCTCCCTTTTTTTTTATTGAATTCAAGCTCAGTCAGAGATGAATGTAAGCAGCTTACGCATCTAGTGCCTCGGCTAGTGTAAGGCGTTCTGATGGGTTCCAAGCATTTTCCCAGCCAGGCGGTATTCTTTTCATAGCTGTTCTGACACTACCAAGAGGATTGATATCTGCGACCTGAGAACAGTAGTCCCACTTATCCCAGTGAAATAATTCATAGATTCATGAGATATTGTAATTCTTACAGGCCAGTCAGAGCCAAAAGCCAATATTGCATTGTTTTCTTGGAGTGATCGAAAAAGATAAGCTCCATGCTGCGCCCTGTCCATGCCAAGTTTCTTAAACGCAGAATCAGCATCATCCAGCAAGTGGTCTGGCTGTTAAAACATCATAAAGCCTTGATATAAGAACAGAGGAAAGGTTTCAACCGTATCAAAAAAGAAGACAAGTTAACTGTTCTCATGCCAATCTTGCTCCAATAAAGAAACGGAGGATGAAAAGACGTGAATTATCAGCTGCTGGTGAGAACCAACATAACTATTTTAACATTTAAACAGTATCGTGACCTCCAACAGTATCCTCTCTGACTGAACAAGGCTGAAGGAAGGACAAAGCTAAAAGGCCCTGGCCATATAATATGATCAAACTTTTACTCTAGAAGCAGTATAATAAGGAGATCAACCATCACGCAATTATTTTAGAAAGTCAAGAAAGAGGAGAAGCCTCCACCCAATTCAAAGCCTATAATTGGAAAATCTGCAAAAAGGACACCAGCAGAAAGAACCTGCATTGAAGCAATAACTCTTTGCTGACTAAACCGAGCTGCTGTTCCTGGGGCCAGATGTTGTGCATGCTCAATCTGGAAATGACAAAATATTTGTGAAACATGTGTAGTATAGTCAATCGTCTTTTCTACTTTACTCAGACACACTACAGACTAGCAAACAATCTACATGTTCTAGCCAAAAGAATTACCCTAAATCTTCTGTCTCTTACTCCATTGGTTGATGCTACTGATTCAAAAATGTCCAGGACCAAGTCATTCGCCTTATCTCCTATGGCATGAACAGAGACCTAGTTTTTCCAAAAGATTGCATGTTAGCTGTCTAAGTGCACCTTGAAAGATAATTGCACATACAGATAGAGGAGAAAGTACTTGAAGCCCAGATTTGTCTGCTTCTGCTGTCAGGTTGAGAAGAAACTTAGGTTCCATAACATGCAGGCCATGATTCTGAGGATCGTTAGCATAAGGCTGCAGAAGTAGGATATTCGCAAGAAAATGTCAGCATTCAAATGGAAGAATTAAGAATCTCATTCTTAAAAACCTAAGTCCAAGATACAAAGTCTCTGACAGAAAAGCTGAAGTATAAGCAGCTGTAGCTTCTTACCTCATGAAAGAGTGCACTGCTAGAGCCCAAAGATCCATCAGCAAATGCCTTGACACCGCCAAGGTAAATCCACTCGCTCATAGAAGCACCAAATTTTAAAATTAAATCCTAAAAAGAACAAAGATTAAGTTATTGCACATATAGAAGAGAATAGACAAAAGAATACAGGCCTACTGAAGGCTGTAGAAGCATAAAAATCCTGATTGCACAGACATCTTTGATGAATTGTACGAGACATTTCAGCAGCAAACACAAGGAATACACAATGTACCATGAAAGATCACACATACAGTGCATTATCATATAGAAAAATCAATGCACAACCAGAGAGCAGCACTATTAAATAGAAATTAGCATTAAAGAACAAATATAAGCGAACATTTTACAAACAAGAGATCTGGTGAATCCATACAGCTAAATGTGACCATGTTCCAATTGGAAAGTAGAAGCATAAAAATCCTGATTGCACAGATATCTTTGATGAATTGTACGAGACTTTTCAGTGGCAAACACTAGGAGTACTCAATGTACCATGAAAGATCACACATATTAAATAGAAATTAGCACTAAAGAAAAAATATGAATGAACATTTTACAAACAAGAGATCTGGTGAATCCATACAGCTAAACGTAACCATGTCCCGATTGGAAAGAATAGGCAAACCCTAATGATCATCTTCCCTGAAGAATCTGCCCATTGAAACACATCTGCAAATATAACAAGGGGAATATTGTGTTTAGGATAACCTAGAGCAGAGAACTGGTTTGCCAATTTTTTGAAAGGCATTAAAGAAGAGCCAGAATATTTATTTTACATGAGATCATGAGCAACTAAAGATTCAAAAGTGATAGACCATTTAAGCATTCTTTCGTCATAGGTAAGTGAGTGTTCAATTCAACAGAAACAGAAAGGAACTTAAGTCGTCGACGTTTCAAAAATGAGGGACGGTGTGATTTAAGTCTTTAATAATCATGCAAAATAAGGTTTATTAATCAGTTTGAAGTTTTGACTCAGTGATTATGAAAATTTTGGAATAAAATACAGATTCTGTTCAATTGAAAAGTTAAATTAAGAAAGGATGAAGAGCCATATGATTTCAGAGCAAAACTGACATCATTAAGGTCTTTTATTCATGTAAACCTGAAAGATCCTCCCAGGAAGCCTCTGTTGATGCCCCCGGAAAATATCTTCCGACATCAACAACAGTTGTCACACCCCGCGTCAAAGCATACCAGCTGGCTCTCAGAAGAGCATCCCTTCTTTCATTGACAGAAACCTCAGGAATCGTAACGAGAATAAGCTTCATGGCAGAATCAATCAGTAATCCACTGGGGTCTGCATTATGGTGAGCCAATATCAGATAAGCAAAGCACATGTTCCCTGATAACAGATGTAAAATTACCTCCAGCAGAGTTCCGTACGATGGTTCCTCCATTTGGATCATCTAATGATTTTGTAACACCAGCGGATTTTAGAGCCACTGAATTGGCCAAGCCCATATGACCATCCATCCTTGTCAACCAGACCTTCATATCATTATATCCCTTAGATAAAGGGTAATGGTGCTCACATAATTAAATGCATGAATAGCCAGAATTCTTCTTACAGGATTTCCGGGCGTAATTTCATCAATCCAAGATGCTAATGGTAGTTCACCACCCCAAAGATCATTGTTCCATCCTCCACCCAAAATCCAAGTACCAGGCTTTGAGTCTGCAAATATTGTCAGGAAACAATTGAGGAAATGCCTTATCAAATATAAGCAGAAATCAATTCATATTACACTGAAACCTATCCAGTGAGCAGAAAATTATGAAGATAATTACTCATTGCTGCTACTTTGACCCTCCTTACAAATTCATCTTTTTGGTCAACACCTCGGAGTTCAACACGCACCATCTGTTTTCAATTGTCAAAATCATTGCACATGCACAAACAAAGGTAAGGGGAAAGGATGAGATGATAGAAAGACTGCAATGGCAAAGAAGATAAATTAAATGACACAGAGCGTTGCAAGAGACAATGCTGTCAAGGCCAAACTTCTAAGCCTGTATATGGTAGAGAAAGAAGAAGAACAATCGATCCTAATATGATATTCACAGGTCTCAGCTTTTGATTACTTCCTAAATTCAGAGCAATAGAGAGATCAAAGAAAATCGATTATCAATAGTTATATAAAATTTAGTAACTATACAAAATCCACCATTTTAATGTCATACAGTGACAAATTGTGGTTAAATTTGCCACTCTCTTCAACCATAAGATTTCCACAACTTTCGAAGATCTGAGTTTGTCAAGACTAAGTATAAGTGGGTTTCTTTGATTCCTTTGGCAAGCTTACAAGACCATATAGAATGTGCTGGTGATTGTTTTTCTTTTTCCAGCCTCAGACAAGGGAAATTTTAGCTTAAAACCTCTAGTTATCCAATAAAAAAAATTAGGTGACAAGATATGATAAAAAAAAAACCCAAAAAAAAGAAGAAGCAACAGGCTCGATTTTAAATATGGGATGACTTCTGAACCTGCAGTCCTCCAAAAATTAAGTGCACATGGGAATCAATGAATCCTGGAACCACAACTTTTCCTCCGACGTCCAACTCTTCAGTTCCATAATGTACCAAGTCCTGCAGTCACATCCATTATGCATTCGAGAAGAATAAAATATCCATACTAACAATGAGCTATATTATGAAAAACGAGGCAAATCTTAATTTCAAAGATATCCCCAAGAGGAAGCTATTAATTAAAAACATTGAGATGAAGCACATAAAGAACCCAAGTTTCAGGTCCATGCACTCCGTAGCAAGACGCAGTTGCAAAACTGTAAGAAAGTGCAGCCAAAACTAAACAGATTCACCGAAATAGTCATTCCTACAACAGTCGAGACTGGGTAAGAACCTGAAGAGCTGCGTAGCTACCGACACGAAGAATCCTTCCGCTGCGGATGGCCATGGAATCCGCAAACGGGAGAGAAGCATCGCTGGTGTAAATGGTGGCATTCTTCACTATCAAATCCGCGAGAGGAGAAAGCGTAGCAAACGGAAGCAGAGACCGTACATTCGACCAATCTACAGCAGCGATGAAACGGAACCATGAATCACGCGAACGTAGTGAAAATCGAAGCGAAGTGAAAGCAGCAGCTGGTGGAACTTACAGCAGGTGTTGAGGACAGGAAATGACAGTATCGCGAGGACAAGAACGATGAAGGCGGAGAGTAGCGCGCAGAGATTCATGGAGGAGACTCAGCTCTCCCTGCGACGTCAGGGTCGCCTGTGGGGAGAGGCTTCTCTGTCACCGTTCACAGGTCGGTTGGAATTTGGATCACCAACAACGCTAGACCGGTGGAAAGGGGTCCCCATGTAAGGGGAGCCGTTCTGCCGCGTCATCATCGCTACCTGGAATATCAAACCAATTAGAGCGTGACAGCTGGCAGAAGAGTTTCTTCGATTTTGAGGAAAATCCTCTTCTTTTCTTTTCATCTGTATAATAAGCCTTGTTTCTGCAGATTTATAAGATAAATATTTACAGAAGCGGAATTTGCTAATATCTATATCTATCTATATGTGAAAAGTTATTTTTTCCAATTCTTTAAATAATTAAGTATATATACGAACTAATATTTAGAAAGTATTATATCTTAATTAATTCAATTTAAGTTAGATCGGATCGGACAAAGTCTTAGACATTACTTAACCATCAATGATCATGAATCCTTACTTTTAAATATTTTAATATAATTATTGCAGATTTGAGGTATTTTAGTTTTAATTCCATAATTGTATTTTCTCCGGAACATCCACTCGAGGGCTCGTTTCATTGCCGGTGTCACCCGAGAGAGGCTCCAAACGTTATCAATAGGACCTAGCCCCGACCCGACCCGACCGGGCCCGACCCTCTAGTCCCCCCTAGAAGAAGAGATAATTGAGAGGTACTGCCGTGATCACAGTGACCTTTTGGAATTTGACTTCGAAAAACGTGAAGAACCTTCGAGCCATAGTTTTTAAAACCGGACCGGGCCGGGAACCGGTGTAGGCATGGGTTCATGGGTCGGACCGGGAGTTCAATGGGTTGAACCGCATGTTTAATAAATAATATTAATAATATAATATTACTAATAAATTTACATAATATCATAATTTGAATATAACTTATAACAAAAATCATTAATATAACCATTATATTAAACAAAAGTTTAATATAAAATGTAAATATAAGTTTTGTAAAATAAAATAGGTACATTACAATAGGTTTTTGTTTTTTGTTTTAATTTTAAGTCGGCCGGTTTTCTTATAGGTTCAATTGGGTTCACTGGTCGGATTGGGAACTGGCCGGTTCAATCGGATTTTTTTCCCTTTTAATGTGCAATTGGATTTTTTGAAGGAACCGGACCGGGTGAGTGACCCGTTTCCGGTTGAACCGGCCGAACCGACCGGCCCGATCCGATTTTTAAAACTATGCTTCGAGCATCAATCAATGTTGGGCCTGGCCTCCATTACCGATCGAGTCTTGCGCAGGCGATCCTGATCCACTAGGATTACAGAGGTGGAAAGAGGACAGGATTTTATGCGCAGCACTGCACCGTGGACCTCACGTCATTCACAACACAGCAATCTGCGGAATCTCATTGAGGGTGAGGTGGGCCCCCCGCCCCCCCACAGATCGGCGTCCCCGTCGATAAGTATCTAGTCAATCCTCATTTTTCTTTCCAAACCGTTGGAAGGAAGGAGCTGTCGAGGAAGGATCATCGTCACCTACGAAGAACCAGCCAGGCAATTGGTAGATACCCCTAAACTAATGATGACCCTTTTCTGCAATCTGCGTGTGAGCGGTTGGCTTCCTTCCTTGGCTGTTCTTGAACCCTTCCCCCCTTGCATGATGGTGCTCACATGGGTAGATTCTTAAACGGTGGATGGGAATCCTTAGAACGGTGGCCTTACCATGAACGGAGAGGTCATCAGACGCCCAAAAAGTCGCCCTTTGGTCGGAGATCTCAGAGGGTCAAATTTGGAGGATACTCGGTGATGATAATAATAATAATATTCTTGTCAGAAAAGTCAGTCCCATGTGTACAAAGAAAGAGATGGAAGAAGAACTAGAAAAGGGGATCCTCCCGATTCTATTCTATATGAAATCTCTTAAGGATCTTCCTTTCCACACTGTCAAAGATCTTCTCGTGGAATTTCTTGTGTGTGTTTGTCACCCGGTCCCTCCCGTCCAGTGGCTTCCCATTTCAAAAAGTTGACCCTTTCTTCCCCCTCTCTCTTGCACCTGCATTATCACCACCTCACCTGCTTCCTCTCCATCCCTTATTCGAGAAGAGAGAATTATATAGGTTATGGCAGCAGAAGCACAGTTCCACGTCCTTGCCGTAGATGACAGCCTCATCGACAGGAAGCTCATCGAGAGGCTCCTCAGGACCTCTTCTTATCTAGGTAGTATACAACACCTCCGAACGGCTGTATCTGAACTGCCGCTGCGGTTCCTCGCCTAGATGGAAAAATTACCAGTGGGCAAACATTGATCAGTTATTGCTTGTTATTTCAACAGTGACAGCAGTTGATTCCGGGAGCAAGGCTCTGGAGCTTCTGGGTTTGAACGGAGAACAAGAAGTGGAAGGAGGAGGAGAGATCAGTGTTGTTGAAGCAGAGGAGACTCCCTCCGTGTCCTCCAACTGTCAGGAGATGGAAGTGAATCTCATCATCACAGACTACTTCATGCCTGGAATGACAGGCTACGATCTCTTAAGGAAGATCAAGGTGTGTATATATATATATATATACAATCAGCATGAACTTTCGTTGGTGCGAATAATATATTTCTTCTGGTTTTCACAGAATCGCGTGTTCATCCCTTTCTTCCCTTCTTGCCATATGCAGGAATCGAAGTCTTACAAGGACGTGCCGGTCGTGATCATGTCATCGGAGAATGTCCCATCAAGAATTAGTCGGTGAGTGATTTCTAGCAGAACACTTAAATTGCATCAAGTCCATGGTTGGGATTCGATATCAACTGAGTGAATGGTATTTTTTTTCCCACGCTGTTTGTCGACATTAGTCCGTTTTTGGCTAGCTGCTCGGCGATCCCCGGATAGAATAAATTCTCCTGTCTTTTGCTCGAACCATGTCCAGAGAAATTCATTCTAACGCGGCTTCCATCGAATGGTTCTTTGTCTGGTGGTTAGGTGCTTAGACGAAGGAGCGGAGGAGTTCTTTCTGAAGCCAGTTCAACTCTCAGATGTCAAGAAACTCAAGCCCCACTTATTGAAAGGAAGAGGAGACGGCAGAGTAGAGAGGCCACGAGCCCTCTGATTTTGGGCAATTTTCATTAAATTTTTTTTCTCTGGGGTTAGTATTTTTTTGGCTGAGTTGATTTAAGTCCATTTTTTTGTTTCCATTAATACAAGGTTACGTGGGATGGGACTGCGAGCATCTACATGCGATCAATTGCAATACGACGCTTTGAAAAGAAAAACTATTATTATAAGTTTTTTTTTTTTCAATCTACAGAGAGGAGGAGGGACTGCCACAACCTGAAAAACAACGGGTCTCTCTCTTCATGAGATATATCCAGAATGATCGTACATTTACGAGAGAGAGAAGGGGAGAGCCTTGCAAACTTAACGGGCCTGTACGATGAAAATGTTACTCATGAGATTTGCAGTATAGAGCCCGACCTGCGTAACTGGATATATGTCCAAATGGCTCAAGGCCGGATTGACTGCCGCGTTATTGGACTGGACGGAGGAGTAACGGTGAAATCTTGGAATCGGCAGGCATGTCGAGCATCGCAACCTTAAAACAACATTCTCGATCGAGTTTCGTGAGTTTTCTGAAAAATAATGACAATAATAATAATAATAACATTCTCGATGAATTGAACTTTTTTTCTTTCTTTCTTGGTGAATCGGTGTCGGACTGTACGTTGATTTATCCCAACAGTTGAAAGGAAACGCCTAGCATGGAAAATGACGTACCTTCGTAAATCTTTGTTTTAAGAGCACAGTAGAGATGGAAACAAAACTTCCATACATTTGTGGATGAGAGAAGAGCACATCGATGAATGACGACAATTGCTATCATATCATCACGAATCATCCAGCGAGCATCAGAGGATCGCAGTGCTTTTTCAAAGCGTGGATCAGGAGCGGAAAGCACAAGGTCTGACCGAGCATAAACTCCTTTGGTTAAGCTTGGGTTGTCAGCACAGGAAAAAACGATACATTCAGGCGGCTCGACGGAGACCTACTAGCTGGAACGTCATCCCGTGACGAAACTATCCTCAAGCCAGGGATAGTGGATAAGGATCAATAGCCTCACCAAAAGAAAAAAGAACTGCATATCACACCTCCCATCCTCTTACAATGACATCGATCATAAAGAAAAAAACCAGGAAAAAAGAAAAAAAAAAAAAAGCCATCCACGATTGCTTAAATATTAACACCATACTAGGCTCTCGATCCAACTCTCAGGGGACATACTTTAAAAAACAGAACAAAAATATCATAGGATCTGTCAAGTGAGAAACGATGTGCAGCAAAGAGAGAGTACAGTAATGGTACAGATTAAACAGGAAGAGACAAGTCGGCCCACTAAAAGTAACTACAAACAAAGCATGGCCGCTCCATCAGACAATCTGATGCATAACAAGAGAAGAGGGAGCGATGCTGAGGTTGCGCGCCTTCATGCTCACTGTTGAGAAGGTGCTTGGCCATGGGGCGTTGGTCCTGGAGGCGGAGGTGGCAGCATGCCAGATTGGCCACCTGATGGCTGCAGGAAAACAAAAGGCGGGGAAATTCAACAGGAACTCAGTTGCTGCAACAATCTAATACAAGAATCAGATCATTGCCTTGGTCAAGGCCCACCAAGTCAAACTTTTAATTAACTGTAACTGCTCAGAAGCATCGAATCTCAGGGTTGGCCAAAAAAAAAAAAACAAATTGAGCTACCAGTCAAGTCAAGAATCTACGAACTCAATGCACATGATGGACTAACTTTCATCAAACAAGCCACTATGCTAAATACACAAAGCACAATCTAATACCAGATTAAAATATAAAGATAATGAATACACCATGCAATATACCTGAAAAGGATTGAAACTGGGCATCATTGGCATCTGACCACCCTGTGGTCGATTGAATGGAGCAGGGCCACCCTGTGGATACATTTGGGTCCCGCTTGCATTAGGAGGCCCCTGCATGTTTGGAAGACCCCCTACTGTTGGAGGGGGCACCCCACCCGGTTGCATTGGATTCATGCCCATGTATTGTGGCATTGGAGGAGGAACCATCTGATTCACAGAACCTTGCATTCCCTGCTGATACAAAGACCAAATCAATCTCCATCACTGACTTATTTATTTGGCAATTACTTGGGAGCTCTTCCTCTTTGCATTTTGCGTCAACATATTTATTCAGAAAATATTTCCATAAAAAATAAATGAAGACAATGATTCATAATGGACCAGAAAATGTATACCTGCAGAGAACTAAAACAGTTAAAAAGAAACGTTAGATTATCATAAAGATAGAATTGTACCATGGGGCCAGGCACTTGCATTGGGTGGGAACCTGTCCCAGATGAGGGCACAGACATAGACCCGGGCATCGAAGAAGGGACGTTAGGAGGCATATTAAATTGGGGCATCTGAGGCGGAGGACGGGGCAAGTTAGGGTGAGGAAGCATAGGTAAATGTGAAGGAGGCTGAGACTGAGGCATATTTGGAGGTGGTGCCAGAGGCAATGGAGCCATTTGCTGTGGGAAAGGTTGGTGTTGGTGTTGTTGCTGAGGGTTTTGCTGATATGGTCCCTGCTGTTGATTGGACGCGAGAAGGGAGGGATGAGGACCCGGTGGTAAAGGAGGGGCCCCTCCGGGCATTGGACTGGGAAGTGGCTGTTGCTGTTTCTGCTCTCCATGATCGAGAGATGGAAATGATAGAGGCATTGCAACTCCTATACCAGGAATTGTTCCATCGTTCCGAGACAGTCCAGCAGCAAATGGGCCTGGAGTTGCTGGGCCCTCAGGTCCTGGGAACCCACTGGGAATGCGACCAACAAAACCAGTGTTCTGTTCACCATAACCTAACAGAAGACCATTCCAGATCTTAGTAGTTCACTAACATCTGTGAAAGATGATCTACTACAAATAGTAATCAAATCAAACCAATCCCAACCTATCAAGAATATATAATGACTTATTGACTTTACAGAGAATTATACCTTGATTTGGGCCCGCATTAAACTTATTGCGTGCTGAATCTCCCGGCCTATTTCTGCACCAAAATTTTGTTGTGTGATCATTGCTACCACTGCAATAGAAACAAAACAGGATCCATGGTTAACAGGTGGATTTAAAAAAAAACTAAACAATCAAAGTAGAATTAGGATAACAAGAGGTTTGAAAGATTCAAGTAAACAAAAAGAATCAAGAGACATGCAGAGACAGTCAAAGACTATCTCTGTTTACCTGCAGAGCAGATAACCAATAGGATGCCATGAAAGGTCCCATACACTGCTATCATGCGCATTGGCAACCTCAACCTGGGGAGTTTCATGCCTGTCCTCAAATTCAAAATCATCTCCAGATGTCAGAAAATTAAGAATATTTAGACTATTATAAATCTATACTTCTTTTGAGTCACTCGATTGAGTGCCAAAGTTTTCAGGGCATCACCCATTCTTTGCAATACTACAAATGTACTTCCATCATAAAGTAATTCTGGCCATCTTCAAGAAACATTATTTTAATACAAAGAAAATGATGACGAAACAGATTTTACCCAACGAGCCAATGGAAAATAGATCCATCAAAACTCCCACTAACAAAATACTCCTCGTGGAATGGATGCCATGCCAATGCTGACAGAATTTGAAGTACATGTCTCAGTAGACAGATAGTATAATAAGCATTACCTAAAATGAAAGTACTAAAAAAGGCAAATTACTGGCACTAGCACTAGGGAAGAATTTCAAATGCATCTGCATCAGTATAGAGGCAAGCCGTAAGCTTATGTTTCCTCTCTGCAGCATATATTTACATAGACGGTGCCCCTGACTTTGAGGTACTACCATGGTGACTTTTATTTCAAAAGATATTGGTAAGTCCCACTTGTTCTTTCTAAGAAATCAACATACATCTAGGCTATAATAACGCCCCTAATATTAATGTGCAGAATTAATTGTGCACATTAGACTTCTTAGACTCACCAGTTACATCCTTCCGATGCCCACGAAAAGATTCAAGCTCCTTCATGGCCCTGATATCATAAAGCTGCAATCACAAGGTGACCTTTACATGAGCATCTATAAGAATTGTCAGAAAGCAAAGTTCACCCAAAAACAAAGGATAATGCAGGAGAAAGATAGATAAATACACAAAAATCAACACTAAGGCCAGCAATCCAGTGACTTCTAAGGAGCAGAGAGATCATGAACCTTGATAATTTGATCTTTTGAAGCAGTTAGCACCCAATTCCCATTTTGGTTCCACTTGACACAGAGCACTGTATTTTTGTGCCCATGACTGCAACCAACATAAATAACAATAATGACTTGCAAAAGAGTAAAAAAATATCATGATAACAAAGCAAAACATATACTCACAATGAACAAAGCTCCCTTCCACTTTTAGCATCCCACAGTTTCACAAGATTGTCTTTACCACCTAATATTATGGCAAGCAACCAGCATGCTTGTCAAAAAGCCACTAAAAGTTTGGGGAAAGAATCAGAAAATAACTCGTTAGAATATGAGTGACAACCTGAAACTAACAAGGACTTCGTGGGGTGCCAATCAACACTCTTGACATCCCAACCATGACCTGCCTGAGTTCAAATTACAGAGAAAGGAAAAATCTTAGGTTACTTCATGAGTTCTCACGCATAGAAAGGGAATATAACCCAACAGACAAGTAGCGAAGCTGAAAAAGATTTGACCATGCACTGCAAAGTTAGACCACAAAACTGCCAAAAGGAACCACTAAGTAGAAGAAATGGTGTACATTTCTTCATCACTCTAAGTTTGACATCACATTTAGGAAAGAATGCAAGTTGATGAAGGCCTAAAAATGCTGAATCATTCCCAGGTTTATGAATATGAGCAACAAGAAGAAAAGGAGGCTAAGAAAAATTGACCTACAAGATAGCATATCCGGTGCATCTTAACAGATTATGCTTCTTACTTAGCAGACTCGATCCTTGGATACATATAAATTTCTATTCCATGCATCAGAAAAATACACCGTAAACTTCTATGCACATCCAGAAGCTACAGAACATTTAACAAGTTCCAGTGTTTGCCATATAACAAGAACAGAATGAGAGAATGGACTGTAAGATCAGAAGTTTCACATATCTTCAAGGGGCAAACAAGAGCTCCCAAATTATTTATTTATTCTTTTGTAGCTCAATGATCAGATAGAATATAAGTATCTCAGCAGGTGCCAGTTCAATGCAAATGCATCATGATCAGATGACCAAGTACGCAAGGAATCTTACAAGCATACTTTATACAATGGTACAGATACATTACCAGATAATGAACGCTCCTCTTGGCACCGAGCAAAATCCCAAACTTTAACAGTATTGTCATCAGAGCAAGAACAGAACTTCAAATCTGTCCTACAAAAGCTGTTCAAAAGCTTCCATTTTATATACTGCTTCGACAGACTAAATACTGTAGAGATGAGCAAAAGAAAAAAATAAACAGTACGTACAGACCTTAAATCGCGAACAGATTCTTTGTGAGCAGATTTATTGGCTTTGACATTATTCATGTTGTTCTGCCAATACCTGCAGTATACCAAGAAAACTTAAAGCATGTAATAGAAAGGACTTAAAAGGGCATATACAGTGAGAAAACTAACTAAGATAGTGATTTACTTTATTGAACCCCCATCATCACCAGAAACCATCCAGTTGTCATTGTAACTCCATACCATAGACCTGATTGCATTATCATGCGCCTGTAAAATAGCAAATATTCCAAAATCATCAGCTTCACTTGCATCTCAATGAATAAATTTTGAGGAAAGCCAGCCTCAGTAGTCTTTTCCATTCCTGGAGAACTACAACAAGAGGCCCAGTCAACTAGAAACCATATAGACAATTTTAGGAATCACTAGAAGGAAGAATGTCTTGGAAATAACATAGTCATTTGGTAACATGGACAAATTTTACGGATAAACAAATATGATATGATTACAGATAAAAAAATATGCTATAACAAGCTTAATAGGTGCACCAATAATAGCATACTGTTAACAGCAGACACTAAGGTTCCATCCTTATGCATCCTGCCTAGCAGATCCTATTGACCCTTCATCATGAATACCACAACAACCTTAAAATGGAGATATAAGTATTCAAATATGCTGAGAAATTACAGCCGTACCTGAAGAATCATTTCAAAGTTAAATGATTGTCCATTCCACAGAGTAAACTCGCCACTTTGAGAGCCTGTGATGAGACGTCTACCTGTAGGAGTCCACTTCAAGAGGAAAGAGTGTCAGCATAAATCAAAACTAATGACTGCTTAAATGAGTTGGACTAGTACCAGTACGACAATTATCAAAGACTGTTTACTGCCTATGCTTAAAAGCCAACTAAGGACATCCGGATTTTAAAATTTCAGAGGACCAAGTCACAGTGTCCACACCAACATGTAAACATCATATCAAAGTAATATATAAAGCCCTTCAGCACTAGGCAAGAGGAACAATCAAAAGAGGACTTTCCCTGTGTCATGCAATATTTTCATACATCAAAAAAAAAATATTATCTGCAGAACTACAATTTAACATCTTTCTCTTTCCATATAGAGCTACAATGAAAACTTTAAAGCATGATGCACACAATAACCAGATGCACAGTACATAGATTTCCCAGAGACCTATTGCGCTATCTATGAAATTGATTAGTGACGAAGACCTTAAAGAAGAGAAATATAGATATTTTATACTATTACCAAAACTCGATTAATCGAACAACGGTTCTTGTTAACAGATGTATGAACAAATTTTGCCGCAAAGCTCGTGGATGGATTGTCTGTATATGCAACTGTCGGCAACATCTGCGCCATGGTTATACGAGGCTTAAAAGGCAACATGTGAAATTAGAGAACACAAACTCATGAGTAGGAATTAAACTTGCAGGAATACTATTCAAAGAACTGATAGAAACATTAAGCTTGTTAGCTAACATCAACAGTTGCTGCTGGTGTAGGCTGCAATACAGTCCTATCCCTCGAATCCCTCTGCCACACACGAGTCTGCAAAAATAGAATACAATGGAGTAAGATGTAGTAAATAGACAGAGGACATCACAGAAAAACTTAGACTATTTTCTCGGGAAACAAATGAAGGAAGTATTTCTGAACTCCAACCATCAGCTTAAAAAATAGGGATCAGAAACCATAATGCACAAAACAAATATGCGAAGGATCTGAAGAATTTACCTGCATGTATCTTACAACGGTGCTGGTATAGTCAACTGCTCTCCTTTGTGTAAGTTTTCTCATTCTTTTTGCAGCAAAATTATCACCATGAGCTGCAATGCCAACCAACAAAGCATACAAGGCCAACATTATCCGGTCTTTCTTCCTTTCCAGCAAGTAGAACGAGGCCATCACTATTCTACTTCCAGCTGCCGCTCATCTCTCGCTCATACTTTTACATTGTTGAGTCATCAATTACGCTCAAGACAGTTCAGAAACGATTTTCACCGCATTATAGCACATTGAGACATGAGCTAAGGGGAAAGCTACCAAAATGCTCATTGCCTAATCCAAAGCTAAAGAACGCGTAAAATGCGCCGCACTTCGGAGAAAGGAGAAATTGTACCTTCATACGGAAGGGGAGGGCCAGGAGGGTGATGATAGTCCTGGGGAAGGTTAGTGGATGAGGCTGAGGGTTGCCTCATCATCATTGGAGGTGGTGGACCCCGGTGGAGGTCCCCACCGAGCGGCTGCTGGTGCTGCTGTTGCTGTTGATGGTATTGCTGCTGGGGATCGCCGTACATCATCGTGCTCACGGGAATCCTTAACTCGAGGAACGTACAGTTCAATCGTAGGACTGTACTTCCATGGGCGCCAGTGAAAGGACGGACGAAAACCCTAGCTCCCTCGGCGGAGAAGGATAGCGGGAAAAGGGTGGAAGACGGGAAAAATGGACGAGGCTTTTTATCTCAGGCCTGTCGAGTGGACCGTTACGAAGATTATGGTCCATTTCCACACGCGGCCCGGTATGAGAGGGCCGGGCCTCTCTCAGGAGACCGTCCGGTTTAGCGGACGGACCTCTCCGCCGGTTCTTCAGTGGAGGACCGTCCGGTCTATCCGAACGCAGGCCGGTCTTTAAGTTCAGAATTTCAGTTCCCGGACGAAGGCGGAGGGCAGAACAGAACTATCTGGGAGGAAAAATGATAGTTTAAGTAATTAAAAATGGCAAAATTAGGCAAGAGCCTAATAAAGCGTGATCGATGGATAATGCTTCTTTTTGGGGTAAGAATGGGTAGAGAAAGTGTGCATGTAGATTCCAAATCCGAGGATGATCGCTCAGTCCACCCATCTCTGGACAAGACACATAAAGATTCATGTCAACAGTCTTCTTTTTTTTTTTTTTGGGTGCTAAATAACTCTCAGTTTGTCGAAATTGATGTGTGTTGGAGGAGTAGTGTAGAGAGAATAAATAGAATCGTGGTGGTTTGAAAGTGGAACGTAAAGGGAGTTAAAATTTTTATTGACAAACTCGATGATTATATTAAAAAAAGCTGTAATTATATGTGCATAATAATAATCAAATTTAAAAATAAATAATTATAAAATATTTTATGAATTTAAACCATATAATTTATTTGTTATTTAAAATATTATTTTATAATAATAATAATAATAATAAGATGTTGAAATTTAGTTTCTCTTATAATCTCTGATCTTTTCTTATAAAACGATCGAACTTGTCAAGCCCATCGTGGAATGGCTCAATCATCCTCAGCTGTGCATTTCCGGATGGAACGTGAAGCCCAACAAAGGAGGACGACAATCGCTGTCTTGTCGCCTATCTCGAGCTTTCACTTTACATCCACGCGTCTTAAGAATTCTGAGGACCATGAAGAACTAACTATTCACTTTTATACATGAATTCATATTGCCTATATAAAAAAAAAAAAAATCCAACTATCGACAATCAACAGCAGCACAACCAAATGAAACGGATCGCTTCTAATCCTAAACAATACGAGCTCCCCTCCCCTCATCTTGAAAACCAATTTACCCGCCACTCGCAATAATTCCTGAATCGTCCCATTTCTCAACTCTTTTTATTGATAATATTTGGTTTCTTGAACCTTGTTCGAGGAGGGAAGGGTCAGAAATATTCGTGCTTTTCAATCCACGGTCAATTGATGGCAAATTTTGAGTTTTCGGGCAAGGGCAGATCGCCCATCTTTAGCCGGTCCCTCACCATGCGAGCGTCGGAGCCGCCACAGCCCGACAACCAGCACTCGCTCGAACGTGGCGGGTCGATTAAACGGTACAACAGATCAGCCGAATTCTTCAGAGGAAAGGTGGGCAGGCTCCGTAATCTGTTCGAGTCCTCGAAATCTTCACGTCACGGGAACAAGGAGCCGCTAGCCGTCGTGCAATTTCCCTCGAGGATGAAACCCGCGAAGTCGATTGGTCCGAGCTTCAACGAGGGCTCGTCAATCAGGTTACCAGGTGCCGAGGACAGGATAGTCGTCTTCTTCACTAGCCTGCGAGGGATCCGCAGGACGTTTGAGGATTGTTACACGGTGAGGATGATCTTTAAGGGGTTTAGGGTTTCGGCCGACGAGAGGGACGTGTCGATGGATTTGGCTTACCGGAAGGAGCTGCAGAGTGTGTTTGGTGACAAGGGCGTTGCTTTACCTCAGGTTTTTGTTAGGGGGAAGCACGTGGGCGGAGCTGATGTGATCAAGCAGCTGTACGAGACTGGCGAGCTGGCGCAAATCCTCGACGGTTTCCCTAGGATGCCTCCCGGGTTTGTCTGCAGTTACTGTGGGGATGTGAGGTTTGTGCCCTGTTGGAATTGCAGCGGAAGCAGAAAGGTCTTCGATGAGGATGAAGGGAACCTCGAGAGGTGCTTGGAGTGCAATGAAAACGGACTCGTTCGGTGCCCCGGCTGCTGTTGAATGCGTGAATATATATATATATATATACCTTCTCTGGTTCAAGAAACGAATCGAATGTATCTCACTGGTGTGGGGTTACATCCTGCAGGGTCAGGATCGGTATAGGATCCCTCTCGGATGCCCTTCCTCTTCGTTTCCTTCTCGGTGGACTCGGTTGTTTACAGTTCCGGTTCATCATCTCCCTCGAGCAGTCCTTAGAGGAGGGAGGTGTATGAAGTCCGTACGATATAGCCAGGCAACTCAAACTTGTTCTTCTAATCTGGGACATTGTTTCCAAGTTAATATGGTATGTAAATGCTATGATCATCTAAATAGTGGAAAAGGGTGCGGATGACATAATCTTAATAGATCGTAATGACTAACTTTGTGTTAAACTAGTGATTCTCTTATTAATCTCTTAAATGGATGATCTAATAATCGAATTCCAAGTTATGAATGAATTTTTGCAGGGATTCCGACCTGATCGCAAATCTCAAGGTGCGCTTCAGTTGACTCAGGGATACTACGGTATGTAAAAAAGAATTGAACCTAATAAAAAAAAATGGAGGTTTATATATTGACCCCAGAAATCATTATGTTCATGGTATTGCCGGTCAAAGTGCAGAGCAATCATACAACAACTGTATACTATAATTATGGGGGTAATTAAGTGAAAATATAATATATTTACTATATATATTTGATTCCGTAATATACTCGAATCATAATTTTAATAGTGTCTTGATGTGTCATTTATTCGCTGACGTGATACAGTAGCATATCGATAAATTGTTGACATGGTGAAATTTGGCTGACATGGTGAAAATCGTGCCGAAGTGTCGTGCCACGTGATACCGTTAAATAACACGTCAACGAATTATTAAAATTAAGACTAAAATATATTACAAAATTAAGTACATTGAACTGAAATAGTTATTTAAAAATATATAAGCCCTAAGTAAAAGAGAGAAAGAGTAAATATGTGAAACTTCTACTGTAATTCTACCTTATAATTATGAAATCTTCACTTCTCATGTTCAATTATCGAACTTACCTCGGATTTCTACGGGCAAAAAAGGATAGGAATATCATTGCATTTTTTTTTTTTGCAAATACTGTCACACTGTGGCTGAATTATCTAATGCTACCAGAAAATGGAGTTTCCTTCTATTAGGTCTGGATGTTGTATCAATTAGATGTGTTGTATTGTGTCATGCTATAAATGGTGTCTTTCTAATTTTCCCAATCTCATGGGTCCGGCTGGCTGACATTCTAATGAGGCCCAATCTCATCGGATCCAATCCCTCCTCTCCTTTGTTTTTTTTTTTTTTTGGGATCGGGAAATTTGGTTACCGTAGTCAATTGATGGGCCTGGCCTGAATGTGGAATCCTTCGGATGGTAGGGCTAGATTTGGATTTGGGTCATCGTGGGGGCCTATTACGTTCTTGAGAATTTCATAAAAGAAAAAATAAACTAGAAACTCGACGTACCATTTTGCACTCTGTAAATGCAAAAATAAAATTCCCGAATTTCTATCATTTCTTAGTTAATTTTAATCTATATATGCTCCCATGAACTATCTTCATTTAAAAAATTCAGCCGGGACATAAATTTTCAAGCAAGTGAAATTAGGCCTTACAAATATTAAAATAACGCGATAATTCAATGTGACATAAATTTAAGCATATTCAGATTGAGCCTAAATATGTTTGGCATCTGAATTTGTATTAGTATATTTAACTAAAGGCGTCTGAGTTTGTATTTAATTTATTAACTTATTTAATATATCTACCGTATTTATTATATTAATTATATTTATTCACGGGGGAAAGAAAACTGCTCACTTCGCTCATTCACTCCCTCTGTCCCCAGGTCCCCCTTCTCCCCTACAAAAACCTTGGGAGCTCCGAAACCCCACGCATCACTTCTCGCCCTCTTGGCCGCCGCCTTCATCTCCCACGCCGCTCATAGCCGTCGTAACCGGCCCCTCGATGGCAGCGTCCTCTCATTTAGTGGAGTCGCTCGTCCTCCGGCTCCACGAGATCTCTGCCGTCAAGTTCGGCAACTTCAAGCTCAAGTCCGGGATATCCTCGCCCATCTACATAGACCTCCGCCTCATCGTCTCCTACCCTTCCCTCCTCAGGGACATCTCCCAGATCCTAATCTCCTCCGTCTCCTCGGCCTCGTTCGACCTCATCTGCGGCGTCCCTTATACCGCCCTCCCCATCGCCACCTGTGTCTCTGTCTCCAATGACATTCCTATGCTCATGCGCCGCAAAGAAATCAAAGACTATGGCACCTCCAAAGCCATTGAAGGTACCTCGAGCTCGCAGAACTTCTAATTTTTGTACGAGCAGGCGTGGAGTTTACAATAATATCACGCACTGTTGGTTTGATTTTGGAGATGTGCTAAACCATAGGTCTTTCTGTGATACCGTACTCCCACAAGCATCTCATTTTACAGAGAAACAGAATATTTTCTCTGATCGAACGAGCAAGCTCCTAACTTCTATTCACTGTTGGGCTACATGATGATTTTCTTTCGTGATGGTTGATTAGGCGAATTCAAGAAAGATCAGGTGTGCCTGATAATTGAAGACTTGGTGACAAGTGGAGCATCGGTGCTGGAGACAGCTGCCCCTCTGCGAGCTGCAGGGTTGAAGGTGAACGATGCGGTGGTGTTGATAGATAGAGAACAGGGCGGTAAAGAGAATTTGGCAGCTAAAGGGATCAAATTGCACGCAATGATTAAATTGACTGATATGATCAGAATTTTGAAGGAGAAAGAGAAGTTAGGTGATGAAATGGAGGGAACGGTGTTGAAGTTCTTGGAGGAGAATAGAAAGGTGGCTGTGCCCGCTCTGAAGGAGGCGAAGGAGAAAGCTAGGGTTTTGGGATATGGCGAGAGGGCAAAATTGTCGAAGAATGTGACTGGGAAGAGGCTGTTCGAGGTAATGGTGGAGAAGGAGAGTAACTTATGCGTAGCCGCTGATGTGGGAACGGCTGCTGAGTTGCTTGATATTGCTGAGAAGGTGATATATTACTTCTGTGCAATCATCTCTCTCTCTCTCTCCTCCCCTCCTCTTTTTTTCCTTTTTTTTTGGAGTTTTTGTTTGTCCATTTGAGCTTCTCGGGGAATTTTATACCGGTAAGCTGACTCTGCTTTTCATTCGAATTATTTATCATGTGAGACATCCTTATCTCTTGTGGATTGCTACATTCCATGAAAGGAGGATCCAACTATCTGTTTAGTATTCATTAGCACCTTGAAGTCCGTGTACCAGCCCATTATGAGCAATGATTAAATTTTAATGATGCTTTATAAACATTGTTCTGCTTTTGGCATATGAAGATTCATTGCATGGCTTCAAGCTTGGCTGACATCATTTGGAAAAGTTGTTTATGCAACTTCCTACATGTAGGGGCTGGTTGGGTCAGTAGTTGTACTCACTAGTATTCAAAGTAATATACAAAGCAATAATATTTTTGCAAATATCATCTCAATTTTATCAGTTGTTTTTAAGCAAGTTGCTCAAATAGTAATCGAACTCTCTGATATGCTAAAAACAGCGAGCTCAAAACATCTATAAAATTATATTCATAAACTTCTCCTACACAAGCCTTTTGAGCTACTTGGTTTGTTGGTTTGGACGAAAATTCTGCTGTTTAAATGTTATTCACTGGATCTTTGGCTTGTAGGAAGAATGCTGGATGAAGCATAATTATGTTCGCAGGAGAATTTAATTTAATCATTTTTTTTTTGTTCCCAACCGCACCCCCCCCCCCACTCTTTGGTGCTTCTATTGGGAACGATGAGGTCAAAGTATCCATTCTCACAACTGAATGTGACTGACAGCAATTTGAAAAATAACATAAATATCTTAAAACTACCTTGAATTTTTCTAGGTGGGGGTTGAGCATAGCAGGAAAAGAACTTTATGTGGTTTTTGGGGTAAAACATCATACACTATTCCTGATTTGTTTACTCAATATAGTGAATATGAGTGAGACCCTGCGTTCTGCTTCCCTTTGAGCCACTCTTTGTCTCTGCAGGTTGGACCCGAAATCTGCTTATTGAAAACTCATGTGGACATATTTCCTGACTTCACCCCAGATTTTGGTTCGAAGTTGCGCTCGGTATGTTAAATTTTCCATATGTACTTGTATAAATATTGCATTAGATGTTGTAGAATTTATCTCTTGACTCTGTATTTAAAACTTCCCAGTTCTAGGATTCTTCAAATGTGACTAATTGTTCTCTTCTATAGATTGCTGAGAAGCACAACTTTTTTATATTTGAAGATCGAAAATTTGCTGATATCGGAAATACTGTGACAATGCAGTATGAAGGGTATGTCAATTCCCATGCTCCAGTAAGATATTCTTCTTTTAGTCAGCATCATAGACCTGGACTAAATACATCAGTGTCTTTCCTGCAGAGGTATCTTTCGGATTTTAGATTGGGCCGATATAACTAATGCCCATATTATTTCGGGTCCAGGAATTGTCGATGGGCTAAAGTTGAAGGTTTGCACAATTTGAAAGAATTTTTTTTATCTTTTATATTTAAATACTGAAAAATAGAAGAATCACAGTCATTTTCTGGGCTCTTTTTCAGGGTCTACCTCGGGGCAGGGGCTTATTTCTCCTTGCTGAAATGAGCTCTGCTGGTAACCTTGCCACAGGAGACTATACTGCATCAGCTGTCAAGGTTGCGGAGGAACATTCTGATTTTGTGATCGGTTTCATATCAGTTAATCCAGCATCTTGGACAGGAGCTCCAGTGAATACTGCATTCATTCAGGCAACCCCAGGTGTTCAAATGGTGAAGGGTGGTGATAATCTTGGTCAGCAGTATAACACTCCATATTCTGTAAGTATGCTTCCTACTGTGGCAAGGCAACTTTTGATAGTCAGAATATTGTGTAGGATGTTGAGCATGCACTGATAATCTAAGTCTCTGTCTCTCTCTCGTATAAAATGAATGATCATAGTAAAGATTGCAGGGAAAAGTAATATCCTGATTTTGAACATTCTATTTTACTCGAAATTTGTTCAGATTTGCTCGCATATTCAGCATAACCCATGAGCAGTACTTTCTGTGTGTGACACCCTGTTAAGAGAGTTACATTTTCCTGGCATTTTTCTCGTTGATCCACTTAAACCCATTCATTCTTGTTCCTACTTTTAGAGTCAACTTCAAGATGGGATTTGTAAGTTTTATTAAACCAAGTAATTTTCTTCCCTCCGCTCCGTCATGTTACTTGTCTCGCAGGGTGGGTGTATTCTTCTTTCGCAGCACTTAGTTGCGCTGCATCGGTTTAATCACTCAAATTTAGGCGTAGCATATGTATGTAGTATTGAAAAGGTCTGAGCACGAGCAATGGGCATCCCGCCTTGCAGGTCATTTATGACAGGGGGAGCGACATAATTATTGTCGGCCGTGGAATCATAAGGGCGGCCGATCCTGCAGAGGCTGCTCGAGAATATCGAATTCAAGGATGGAATGCTTACTTGGCGAAGTGCACCTGATGTCTGTCGAATAGAAAATTGCCTGCTGGAGTGAAATCTTGATGAGCCTGCAATGCCAACCGATCCTATTCGGTCGTTGTCGCCCTCTCTGAGTGGTGTTGCTATTGCTTGTATTGAAATATGCCCAAGGACCTGAGTCGTTAAGTTCGATTTTCTCCATTAAAAGAAAGGGGGGGAGGAAGATGCAATTTTTTTTATTATCAATAATAGATGCAGGGTGGTGCACCATGTGCTCTTATGTCATTTCTGATGTTAACATGCTACCTGATAAACATGTCGGGCCTTGTCATTGTATTTACTGTAGATTGTAGTTTCGATTTGCTCATGTTGTCAGGTGCCAGGTGTTATTGTCCCCTTCGTCGGCCCCTCAGGTCAGGATCGGTTCTCCTCTAGTATTGGCAGACGACGTCAAATTGAAACCTGCTGACGGTGCCTGTCTGTATATTTTGCATTGAGTGGAGGTTACAGCTCAGCGCGGAGGTCAAAATGTTAGATTTTAAAAGGTCACTTGGATTACATGTTTGGTACAAGAAAAAAAGGAACAACCTATAACAATTATATATACTCTCGTAGAATTACATTCCATTTCTACTAGCCATAGCTACTGTACTAGCTGGGTTGGTAAATTATACAAATGATACAAAATGATTTGGAAAAAAAATAACTTAGTACAATTTTTTTTTTTACTTCGTTCGTTCGTACAGAAAATTCTAACCTTATTCTCAATGAATACAAACTAATAAAATTGTGATAATGTTATTATAACGAAAAATGAAATAACTAATTTATCTAATAATGCAAAGGGTTTAGGAAATATTTTGAGGGCATGATCATGACAATATCCAACATATTTATGAATATATATTGCTGAATCAATAGAGATATAAATAGATATAGAGATAAATGCAGTCTTCCCAATCACGTATTTGATTATCTCACAGAAGAGCAAAGAGACATTGCCTCTCCTAAACAACAAAAATACATGACCGAGAAGACAGAGACCAACAGCCTACCTAACCTCCTCCTACACCCAACCAATTTCAAGCCCTTTTCAGGCTGAAGAACAAAAGAAGCAGACCGGAAGGCAGAAAAGAAACTAGGAGATGAGATTTTACTTCACTGCTCTTTCCAGATCCTACCAGTCACCCTAAGCTTCAGTTCCTTCCTGTCCCCGCCCGAGAAGAAGAGGGCCATGTTCCTTTGGATTATGAGGCCATCAAAACTGTCCCGAACCTTCCTGTGGCTGTCCCTTATGCTCCGGGGAACCCCCTGCCATATCATCTTCCTCCCATTCCCTCCCACCTCGAGGCTGTAGCTGTAGTTCTTTGCCTCGCTATCATCGCCCATGAATCGTAGGAAGGCTATATATACAGGAGCCATCCCAAGCTGGAATGCCTCGAAGTGCAAGCAGAAGTACTGGCCAAAGCAACTGAAGACCTACATGCATACGCATATGCATAATGCAAGAACCGGAATCAACAGAATGTACATAACTATAAAGAGACGTTTAAGATAAGGAACTCAATTCCGCAAGGGGCCTCGGTAGAAGGATTCAACTTTTGAAATCTCTCAAAGACTCGTGAAATTGAAAACGACCATGTTCTATAGCTCCTCAGAGAACAGACCTTGGAGCAGCAATAAAATAAAGTGGGGGGAAAAAAGCGGTAAGTAATGTACAAAATGCTTCTTTACCAACACTTGCGAAGTTGTCTTCACCAGACCTGAAAGAGCCAAAAGTGTTTTACATGCATAAATGTATAAAGATGAGAAAATATTAGGAGTATGTACCGTTAGCATCCACGTGGCGTTCTCGACTTCGTGCGGATTTGATTTCACGTACCGATGGTTAAATGTACTGCCATTATGCATGTCCACCTTGTGATCATCTTTCAGGTGTGCAACCAGACAAGGGATATCCCCGATAAATGTGCACTCCGAACCCGCGTAGGGGCAGTTATACGGGCTAAAGGAGCATTGCGCTTCATGCTTTAGCTTGCTGTAGTAAGGATATATTCCTATGCACCCGAAACTCTGATATTTACATGGAAGCTCGAGAGAAGCCGCAATCTTCTCTAAGGCAAGGCATCTTATGTTGCCAAGCTCATGCCTGCACGTGGGACATCTATTATGGACCCGGGGCTTGCAACCCGAACACAATGTGTGGCCATTTGAACACTGACAAAACATGAAAAGAAAGCATTCAAAATTCAGCAGAGATATTGGAAATGGCAACTACATCGGATTGCATGGGGAAAGTTGTTTTTCGAAGGAAAAGCAATCTGACTCAAAGGTTTTTGAGATACAAATTCATGTGCATTTTCCAAAGTAAATCGGAATCAAGAAAACTTCAAAACATTTTCCCCCATTTTCGTGACAAAAGGTAGCCATACATTGGCACGACCAGAAGATAAATCTTGGCATTAATCATCCTACCTGATGAATGGGGGGGTACATTGCATTTAAGCACACAGGACACTCCAATAGCTCGCGTACACTGCTTGACACAGTGACATTAGATTTTACAGAATTCTGAGCAGGATCGCTCACACTTTCACCAATGTCCATCATTTCTTCACTCTCTGGGGGATCAATGACCTCGGCGTGGCTCCGTATGTCATCAAAAAATGAATTTGCAGATGCCATCCTTTGTGCAGGAAATTCCTTTTTTTTTTTTTTCTCACTGAGACTACAATAGTAAAGCAGTTTCCAGATCAGTTAGCACGTATTTTTAGACGTAAAAACAATATAAGGAAATGAGACGAACATATCAACAAATGTCAAAGATTAACAAACTAAGATAGTAGAGAAGGCATCGACTACACACACAAAACATTAAAAATCAAACTCAATGATCGCATAAATGAGTTGTCAGGTATCAAGAGTTATCATCTCATCCTTGTTATTTTCCATAGTAAAAAGATACTTGGAAAAAACTGGAGGAGGGAAAACCTTGACGGGCTAGAATTATACGATTGAAAGTCGATCAAGCCTCCACAAACCACTAATTTCAATTGCTAAAGGCCGTGTCTGTGCTAAAGATGGGCAAGGTAGGCCGAATCCAACTGCGCCACCAAGAAATGCCATAAACAATGCGAACAGAAATCTCAAGAACCACTCCGCAGATAGATAAAATGATGCATTGATACAAGTTCTAAGAGCCAGTACTTTTGCTGCTGTAAGGAGTTGGCTTTTCTGATGCAGAGAAAAATGGGAAAAGGGGGTGCCACCACATAGGAGAGTCGACCGCAAAGATCCAAATTCAGGCAGAAAATCTTCAGATTGCAGGGAGAAAGATGCAAGAACTTCAAAGTGACAGATGCAGTGTTAGTTAAGCTATCAAAGTATTCAAGCTATAAGATCTTGCAAGATCAGGAGAGGAAGTTCCGATCCCTCCCAAGGGGAAACGAGCACGAAAGGTCCTCCGCAGAACCCACACGGATCGGGAATCTTGCTGAAGAACTCACCGTAAAGCCCTGAACTTTTAGGCGAAGAGCGGAACCCAAATCGAGGAAAAAGGATGGGGACCTGGTCAATTACCTCGAGAAGAAGGCGATCGTGATTAATTTCAAAACCCCATCTTGCAGACTGGACTAGAGAGAGGATACAATAAAGCCCACTAAATGAACGAAAGACAGGAGCGAGGGAGGGAGTAGAGACACAGATTTGGTGAGAAGCCATCCGTCCTGGGGAAATTTTCAATTAATTAGCTAATACTTTGACCAAATAATCAATACACTAATCGAACATTAGTTTTTATTTTTTTGAGAAACTGTGAATTTAAATTTTTTGAATAACCCGATTGTTTCTCATCTAATTTTTATCCCTCCACTCCGCAGCTGCGCCTGCCCTCCTCACTCTCTCCTCCTCCGTCTGCTCTCTGCAACTCTGGGGGACGAGGGTGAGGATAGCACTGCATTCGAGAAACAACCTCGACCCTGGGGCCTGAAGATATCGATGGAGCAGATTGCGGCTGGCCTGCCCGAGCTCAACGACAAGCTCGAGCTCCCTCTACTGTGCACTCACTTATTTGCTCATGAAAGCTGGTTTGAAAAATGCCACACCGGGATCCTCCTATACCTTTCGAGAGTCTCGAGGGCTGCCAGGTAGTGTATAACATGTCTCCCGGATTCTTTTCCCCTTGATTTCTGAGTTACTCCATCTCAACTCTCTCTGTTGATTGATTGGTGGTGGTGAGCTTTCAGAGGAGAAAGCACTGACTTGTTTACGGGGTTCAGACATGTCGGGACTGACGTCCGTTTTTTTTCATCTTTTCTCCGTATGGTGGTCTGCGCAGCCAATCGTTTGAGATTTCCCTTTCCACAACGGCTGGGTACACTCCGAGCTGTGAACATAGACCATGTTCCTAACTCCTTGACATGGCAATGTCTGGACTATTTCCCGAGTACAAAATATTCTTGCAATTTTCAATTTTGGGAGTGTCACTGAACGACCACCATTTACTATTCTCTTTAGGTACATAGAATCTTATTTTCATGCTTGCATGCTTTTATTTTTCTTCCTTTTGTTGTAGTGTAGTGCCCCGGAGTTGCTGCTCTCCACCGGTAAACTGATGAACCTGAGAGTGAAAGCCGAGCTAGGGAGATGGTTGTTCAATTTAGAATAATCTCTCTTTGTCTGAACATTAAGCTGTATGTCATCAGGGTGGAGACGAGGTGGTTAGGTTGCTGTTTCCCAAGTACTACTAACATCTTAGGATATCTCGCTGTAAGGTTGACCCGAATAAATGTTGCTACTTTCTCCCCTCCAATTGGAGGAACAAGAGCTGATTACAACATATAAACCAATAACTGATGGATTTATTCTGTATATACAGCATGCCAAATTTCACTCTAACCAATAGCTGTCCTATTTACTGCAGAGAGAGCAAAACAGACGATTATACAGAAGAAATACACGCAAATTACACACCCAAGATCTACCGGTCGTTTGTCTCAGAGCTAACTTGACTGAACCTGCAGGATCTCAAGCTGAACTAATAATCTTTGAACCATCGATTTCAATCGAGGTTCTGTGCTCTGGGCCAAATCGACAAGAACCCTCAGAGCAGATTCCCCAAACTGCCTTCTATGCTCGCCGACGCTAAAGATCCTCTCCAATAACGACAGAGCTGTTTCTTGAGCTTTCGCGGTCCCCGACTCTATAACCTTTATTATAGCTGGGACGCAGCCAGGGATCCCAGCCAAGTAATTACTCCCACTCTCACGTATCTCTTCCTGCACAAGAGTTGCAAGTGCATCAAGAACTGCTTCATCGGCTCCTCTCTCTTTCCCTTCCAATATTTGAATCATAGGAGAGATGGCCCCAGCTTTTACCAGGCACAGGGTTCTCTTGACGGAGCAATAGTTGTCGTGAACCTCACAGAATGAATCCGAAGGAGGAGCCACACAGAGCCACCTCGATTTTCTTGATTTACAGAGGGATGGCGAAATCTGTGATAGCTGAGCCAGTGAAATGGCAGCTCTAAATTTAGCCATGGGAGACCCACAAGACAACAACTTAACAAGCAAAGGAACAACTCCATGCTCTGCTGAGAGAAGCTGCAGCTTCTTATCGGATGGAGCCGTGAATCGGATCAATACACCAGCAATGTTCTCTGCTAAAGTGGATCCTGCATTCCCAGAAGAGAACAAAGTTGCTGAATTAGAAGTTATCTCTGAAACGAGAACGGGAAGTACATCTGCCTTCTTTAGTATATCGGTTACTTTCTTATTGCTGATCGGGAGGATCGCAAGTAACCCAGCAGCAGCAGCCTTTTCATTCCCAGATGTTGATGAAGATAAAATCTTGATAATAGAATTCATATGAGAATTCCCGAGCTGTTCAGCCAACTCATCAGGTGAGTCTCTAGACATAGTGGAAAGCAACTCTAGTGCTCCGGTCCTAACCTTGATGTTGCTTTCATTGAGGAAGGGCAGGAGAAGCTGAATTGCACAGTTCTCCTTCATCTTTCTCCGGATTCTGGAAGCACCAGAATGCCCTGAGAGACTATTGAGAGCCCGCAGTAGGTGACACTGAATGACTGGGCTTGAGAGATTCAAAAGCAAAAGCATCTGTTGAGCAACTTCTGGGTTGACAAGGACAGTCTCAGACTCTGCGATTCTTGCAAGAATAGCAGAAGCAGGCTCTCTGAGAGTCATAAGGACAGAAGTTACAGAGAAGAGCAGCTGAAGCAGAGGCACCACAATTCCTGAAGCAACCAGTCGTTGGATATTTTCAGTCAAGCTCGACAAGTTCAGCAATGCATTCAGAGCAGATAACTTAGCCTCCAGTTTTCCTGCACTGAACATCTTGACTAAGGGATTGATTGCTCCATCTTCTCCAAGAGAAGCTTTGCTTTGATCTGTGAGCTCCATCCTTGAGAGGGCAGTTGCCATGAGAACTTTGCTCATGTCCGAACCTGGACATCCCCTCACAAATGTTATGAAGAAAAATAGCAATAATTGTAGTTTTCTTTAGGGGAAAAAAAATGCTGCAGGCTGCCTACAACCCAATGATCTCGATCTCAGTACGATGTTTTCCATCTATCTAATAATCCTATTTACTTGGTTTATGGAAGCCATAGGAATTACATTCAATAAAGAAGGAAGTGTAAAATGCACAGTAAAGGTCAGGTAATAATGGAAGAAGTTGACCTTCTTTCAGGTACTGAACCAGTGGCTTGAAATACCCGGCTTCTGCCATATGAAGGGCATTCTGTGTACTGCCTGATAGAGCATTCAACATCTTAGCTGCATCATTAGAAGCTTTTGAGTCTTCCCCGTTGAGTATCGCCACCAGCATAACTATACAACCTTGGATTCTCCCAACCCGTCTCCTCACTGCAGGAAGGTCTGACAGATAAAGCAAGAGCCCAACTGCTTCTCTCCGTTCATCTACATCCCTTGCCATAGATCTCACAAGCACAGACAATGTGCTTGAATCTGCCATTTTCTCCTGCAATGCAGTTATGAGAGCATTTCATCACAATACTTTTAAAATGGGACAAGGATCAGATTAACAGTCCCTCCTTGTGCTGTGAACAATAATATCCTGCTGAACACAGCAGAAATTACAATCAATGAAGACCGATCAAAATGAGCATTTTGCAAATGGGATGAATTTGGAGTTTGTTAAACACGGCAGGGATTACTAATTCCAGTTAATTAGCACCTTACCTTGCTTTCGGCATTTTCCAGAGCTAGGGCTCTGAGGATCCGAATCACAGCAAGGCGGATGTTAGGCTTACACGAACTGCAAGAACTCAACCGGTTTATCAAGATTGGGACGACCGCTTGATCATTGATCCAGTCCCATGTCACTGACTTGCCACTGACCAAACCTTGCAGTCCTAAGAGAGCTAGCCGGAGCTCGTCATCGTCACCGTATTTGAGCTTCAACACCACATCATCATTATCAAGACAGAACCTTTCCTCCTCTATAACACTCTGGTCCCCTTCTCCCTCCACCTCTTCCTCCAGCTCGGTTTCCGATTCGCTCGCGAGCCTCGAGTCGCTGCTTATGCTAGCACTTGTGACCTGACTTGCGCCAAATGCCGCACCCATCAGCTCCTTGTGCAATGCCCCAATTTTCTCCTTGGTTTCCATTGAGACATCATCGAGACAGGCGAAAAGGACAAGCCCAAGTGACCGCCCGAGATCATGGGCTGTGTCCTCGAGCTGTTCAGACGAGGTTCTCGAATTGGGCCCCAGCAAAGCCTTGGCTTTCCAAACTTCTTTGACGAGGGATTCGATTCCTTTCCTGATGGGAGTCGTGTCCCTGACCTTATTGGCATCTCCGAAGTCGCTGAGAATGGAAGGAAATCTCTCGATGAGCAGGGAAAGTTCAGAGAGACCTTCTCTATCCGTCTCGGAATTCCTTGCCAGCGATAACACCTCATCGATCGACTCTTGCAGCTCTGACACGAGCTCCGGAAAACCTCTTTCTTCCATCAAATTGAGTACAGAGAGAATTAAATCAGCCAAGATCCTGATCAGCCCAGAAGCCTTTCTTCTTTTTTTTTTTTCTTTTGGGGTGGGGTTTATATACGAGAAGTAGAGATGACAGAGCACGCAGAGGAGAAACGAGAACGCGTTCGATTGAAGTGGGATCGTGTTGGACGGGGATAAGGAATACGAACGAAGCAAGAGCACAGACAGAGAAAAGGAGCGAGGACCGAGAATACAAGAGAAGACCGAGTTTTCGTGTGCAGTAGTGGCCTTTAAATGCGACGGGGTAGAAAGAAGCAAGAGGGTAAGAAACTGTCCTAATCTTGTCTGGGTACCAATGGAGGTTAACAGAAAATAAAAGATGGAGGTCTTTCTTCCTCCTCGGGAGGGTCTTTGGCGGTTAAGCGCCGAGCAGTATCTATGGAGTCGACGTCAGTAGGAGGAGAAAGCTCCGACTCAGTCAATATTATAATCCCATTTTTGCCCTCCTCGTCGTTTGCGTCCTCCGTGGGCGACGACGGAGTCAACTTCAGAGCTTCCTCTGCTCTCTGTCTCTCCCCTTCTCTAGAATGAATGGCGTAACCAACACGTGAGCGGGCCTTGAAATCGGACAGCTGTCTGACCTTTTGGGCCCACTCATGGGGGCCCGGCCCGTAGTATTACTTTCAAGAGGGAAGTTGGCTTGAAGTCCATTGTTTCCACTCAAAACAAACAAACAAATAAAATAAATGAATGAAATCAGACTTGAAAAACATCGCGAGACATGCAAGTGACTGTTGAAGTCATCCTCTCTCTCTCTCTCTCTCTCTCTCTCTCTCTATATATATATATATATATATATACATAAAAGAAGACTTCTAGCTAGCTAGCTAGCAGGCATCATAACTGGCAGAGTCGGGAGGAGACTAGTCGACTAGTCTCGGATACAATGCGAACGATGTCGTCTTTTTATTTACGTGTGGTCCATCCCCACCCACCTACTTTAATATTCAAACCACTGACGAGTGTGAAAAGGAAATTTTAGACATTTGATCTTATCTCATTCTCTCTCTCTCTCACTCACTCGACTAAATGAGAAATGAGAAATGAGAAAATCTTAAATAGTGAAGGTATAGATCAATGAAATGCTGAGATATGATTACTTATATATATATATTTCTTTCTTTTTATATCGATAATGTTCGATAGGGTAACAATCTATTAATCTGCAATTAATTCTCATATACCGATCTCCGAGATTAAGGGAAAAACAAAACGTGTATAATACGAATACATCTTGATGTCGTGCCCATTTCATCGACGTTCTATAAAAAGGAACAGATGAACGCCTGATTTCTAGGATGATTAATGAATGCGTCGGTTCCGAGTGGAGGAGGAGAGAGCCCGAAACCCAGCATGTTGAAACGGTCTGGGCTCGATAGCTCCATGAGGCAATGGCCCAATTATTAATCTAATCAAATTCGGGGCCCCAATTCCAGGCCCGTAAATTCGTGAATTTAAAAATAGTCCCAATCGGGAAAAAAAAAAAACACTAAGAACTTCGGGGACCTCGCGTGCTATTAAGTGAAAATGGAGGCGCAAATTTGAAGTTGCCGCGAAAAAGGCACGAGTGTGCGATTCATTGCAATATAGTCCTCGCTCGCCCTTGTCGTAACGGTCTTCCCCTGACATGCAACATGGCCACGTCTTCCCTTCCCTGATCCCAGCGTCCTCAGCAATGGCGGCAAGTGGCAACTGACTTCCCCACTCCTCACCATTCTCTCTCGCTGCCCCACCACCACCGCCCCCCCCCACCTACTAGTTGCCTCCCTTCTCTCAGGATCTCCGTGCGCACTTCGGTACTGACATCTCTGATTGACCGATGCAACCGGGGTCTCTTCTCGCTTCGGCCACCATCAATATAGGCCTGGCCTTTGTGGTGCTCTCCCTCTTCTCCATCTTCAAGAAGCAGCCCTCCACCGCTCCTCTCTACTACGCTCGCCGCCTGAGCCAGCATTGCCGCATCCCCTCTGAGCCACCCCTTACCTTCCGCCGCTTCACCCCCTCCATCTCCTGGATCCCCCGGGCTTTCCGCGTCACGGAGGATGAAATCATTCAGTCCAGCGGACTCGATGCCCTCGTCGTCATCCGCCTCTTCAAGTTCGGGTTCGTAATTCCCTTTCTTCGCCAGGCTTCCCATTTCACGTCAAATCGTGGAAGGGATTATTCCGCTCTTGTTGAAGTTATTTGACAACCAGTGATCGAAAAGTTGGCGTCGAAGTGGCCATTGTACTCGAAGCTGTTAACCTTTTGAATATGCTTAATCATTTCAGCATCAAATTTTTCGTGGTTTGCTCTCTTATGGGAGTGGTACTACTTCTCCCAGTTAATTACAACGGTCAAGATGGTCCACCTCTGAGCTACAATTCCTTGGATGCTTTTACAATATCCAACATCAGGAGGGGCTCTGATAGGTGAGACTGCTCCCTCTTAATATCTCCATTGCCTCTAAATTACGAACCATTTTCTTTTCGATGCACAAATACTGATGAACTTCGGGGGGAAAAAAAAAGAATGATTCCATCAGTGGTTCTCCATGTCCCACTAACCCATGCCTTCCCTTTCAAAAGTTAGTAAAATGAATCATCTTTCACACTGCAAGTTCTTCGTCCTTGTGCTGAAGCTGTCTTAAGTTTTCATTTTTTGGTTCCATAGTTGCCCATGATATTGCCGCGGCAACTCATTTTACACTGCTTTTTTGCCGACCAACTGTCTTAAACAACTTATTGATGCTTCAATGATACTTACCGTCTGTTTTCCTTGCTACCAGGCTTTGGGTACATTTTTCATGCTTATGCTTCATATCTTTCTACGGATTGTACCTATTGTACCAGGTGTGTCCTGCTACAAACCCACAATGACTAGACTTTTCTCTTGAGGGCACTTAGAACATCTTCTCTTGTCATCTGTATGACACTTGACAAACACCGAGTCATTGGCTGATGGAGCATGTAGGCTGTCATATTGAATCTGTACATTTATTCCGAGTAGTTGAGCTGATTTTTACGGTAACTTGGGGTATTCTCATGCAGGAATATCATGAGATTCTATTCAGGAGGATCCAAAGACTTCAAAATATAAGACATCGTCCTGATCAATTTACAGTTCTAGTTCGTGGAATCCCCCTGTGCCCTGAGCATGGGACTCGCAGCTGTAACGTCGATCACTTCTTTTCCAAACACTACCCAGACAGCTGTAGTTCGTGTCAAATGCTGTATCATGGAAAGGATATTGAGGACCTCTTGGTAAGATGGATCAATATAATAGATGGATGGATGTTGCATCTTTTATTTTCATGAGCAAGGGTGGGGGATTGCTATAACAAACAACACCCTGTTTTGACGACTTATATATATTAAGATAGTCTTATATAAAGTCAGAGCGACTCAGCTGAGAGTCTAATCAGTACCTGTACCGAGCAGCTCCAGTAATCATTTTGTGTTCCTTTTTTTTAGGTTGCAGATTAACAATGTCAAGTTTCCTGGGTTCATAAGATAATGAAGTTCATTAATATTATTTATTTTAAAAGAATGCGCATAGGCCTAGTCTTCCCAGGCACTATTCTGTAGATGAATTTTGTCACCTTGCAAGCATTATAAAGCAGCCCTTGCATTCTCGCATGTAGGAACAGGCAAAATCAACTGGAAAGAAGATAGAGGACATCAGGAAGAGATCCGTTGAAAAGAGACACAATAAAGGACTTCTACTCGAAAAGAGAACTCAAGAAGATTTTGCCAAAATAGCATCACATGAGGAAAAGCTTCAGGAACTTTCTCATAGGATACATCAATTGCAGAGTGAAAGCATGCTGAAAGGAAAGGTACATTCTGGTTTTGATACTTAGAAACCATTGGTGACAAATGATTACAGCTGTCATTGAGTTATAATCTGTTCGAACTCAGTACAGATATCAGACGTAAATTAAAGTGATGAATCAGCCCAGTAGCTTTACTTACCAAGCTATGTGGAAGTTTCCTACGCACAGATGTGTCAATGGAATAGTTCTGTTGCTAAACTGTTCATGAGAGGTTATCCTCATGGTTGATTGGTGCTGCTGTAATGATTCTGCTGCTATTAAGAGCATTCAGTTTTATGTGCACAGGGAAGGAAGTAGTAGTTTGACCACATCCTGCTCTAGATGCAGACAGATATATTCCATTATAGCCTTTACTAAATGACCAAGCCTATGAAACACATTGATATTGAGATCTCCGAGTTCCTGAATGTTGCATTTTGCAGGAGCTGGCCGTCGCCTTTGTCACTTTCAAGTCACGACAGGTCGCTGCTTTAGTTGCACAGTCACAGCAGCATTCACATCCACTTTTATGGACCACTGAAATGGCCCCAGAACCTAGAGATGTATCATGGAAAAACCTGGCTATTCCGTATAGGATCTTGCCACTTAACAAGATCTTTGTCATTCTTGCAGCAACACTACTTACCATTTTCTTTGCTGTTCCCGTAACTGCTGTCCAAGGAATAGCAAAATTTGAGAAACTTAAGAAATGGTTTCCTCCGGCAATGGCTATACAGTTGATGTAAGTCTTCTTTCATTAATGAATTGTTTCACATATAATAGATATTAAATGGATTCCTCCATAAGATTATGGAGCTTTCAGTTGAGTGATATGGCTAGTTTTTAATGCGCACATGAACCCCTACACACTATAGGAAAGGGGAGGGAGCAGGGAAGCAGCAGTTCTTCCTAAATGGTTATATAAAAGGATAGAACCTAGCGTACTTGCCAGTGGTACAAGATACAAATGTACAACAGACATGAATAAGTCTTTGCTATTTTCTTGTTTTAAATTTTGCTTTCACGAATTATGTTTGTTTTACAGTCCGGGATTGAGGTCCGTCGTGACAGGTTATCTTCCAAGTGTTATTCTCAATGGTTTCATATACGCCATTCCTTTTGCAATGCTTGGGATGGCTAGACTGTCTGGATCCATATCAAAGAGCAAGGAGGAGTTAAAAGCTTGCAACATGGTTTTCTACTTCCTAGTGGGTAATGTGTTCTTTTTGAGTCTGCTATCTGGTTCCTTGCTTGATGAGATAGGAGAATCAGTGACTCACCCAAAGAATTTCCCTAGCCACCTCGCTAGAGCTGTCTCTGCACAAGTAAGCATTTGCATTGGAGGTTTGGTTCATTTCTCAATTCTGAAATAACGTTTGCCATTTGTTTGCATTTGTCTTTTTCTTTTGCTGGATTCAAGTATTGCACATAGGTAATACAGAGACAGAGCAATCTACGCAAATCAAATAATGACCACACCTTTAAAACACCTGAATCGTTTGTTCTTTCATAATCTTTGAGTTTCTCTCTCAATATTTCATAAAATCTGCTTCTTTTTACGTGGCAGGGAGATTTTTTCACTACGTACATCTTGACAGATGGGCTGTCAGGGTTTTCTTTGGAAATACTTCAACCCGGATTTCTCCTGTGGGATACCATAAAGTCAATCACATTTGCCCGTGGGAAGGAGAAGCAACCTTATCTCTACTCTTTCCCTTACTTCCGAGTAATCCCAGTGGTCTCTCTGGCAGTTTTAATTGGAATGGTATATGCTGTCATTGCACCACTGCTGCTGCCATTCCTCATTTGCTACTTCTGTTTAGGCTACATTATCTATGTGAACCAGGTAACTACGTACATGGACTCATGCTTCTCTGTTGGATTTCACTTTCCATATATGCAGTGACTCTTAAATCTAGCAATGTCTGAGCTGATCAATCATTGGCATCTATTTATTTGTTACGTGCTTTACCTGCTGTTATAGTTATAGGATCTGAAGCCTTAGCCTATCCTGCCCTGAAAAGGACTAAATATGCAGTAGATTCTCTTAGACCATGCAGTCCTCCCAGTTGGCCAGCTTCTCACTAAGTTAGACTTCCCATCTTTATCTTGATTTATTGCATATCACACCCTGCAAATCTCACATTGATTGTGCAGGGGAGAGGTCCTAGGTGTATTTGCAAGGTCCAGTGATCGCAAAAGTACATAACTAGCATTTTAGGTATGAGCCCATGTGTATGAAAGCTGATCTTGGCCCAGACCCGTGGAGATAGCGGGTAGGGTATGAGCAACATATCTCTCGTGCTTTATAGTTGCAACATTTGTCTAACGTGTTATATAATGGAACAGCCTAGCATGTAGTGATAGCGTCCCCTCCGGACTCAGATCTGCACAGTTCTAAAACACATCATTAGATCCTAAGGCGTATAAACTTATTCACCTGGCATCTCTCCTGTGCTTTGTCGATGCTGTGTTAGTCAAACATGTTATAGATTCCCTCTTTAGGGAGCCATCATCCTTGCTGAGGTTCTGATGTTAAATTTAACTGCACAACATATTATGCCACCATTTATTAAGTTCATTTTCGTAGAATCTTGTGAAACTATGAATCGGTGTAGCTTGATCAGTTGTGATGTTCATTCTGCTCCTTTATGTCTTGTCATCTCACCGATGCCATTTCATCTGCAAGTTTATGTGAAAAACTGCACTGTTAATGTGCCTGCAGATCCAAGATGTATACGAGACTGCTTATGATACAGGTGGAAAGTATTGGACGTATGTACATCATTACATAATTGTCGCCATTGTTCTTATGCAAATTACAATGATTGGCCTCTTTGGTTTGAAGTCAAAGCCAGCTGCTTCCATGAGCACGGTTCCACTTGTTTTGCTGTCACTGATGTTCGACAGATACTGCAGGATCCGTTTCTATCCCACATTTCGTCACTACACAGTTCAGGTGCTCTGTGACCCGTTGCAGAGATTCCAAAGTCTCTGGTCTTTCTTTTCCTAGTCGAGTCGTTGCAGCCTTCAGTTCCGTTAACTATGATACTGAATGGTTGTTTTGTTAGAATGGCTCTAATAATCTCGCTTTCCATGGCAGAGTGCGAGAGAGAGTGATGAACTTGACGAGAAGAGTAACCAGCTGGCTGGGAATTATGAGAATGCGGGCTCTGCATACTGCCCTCCTTTTCTACAGCCTGTGAACTTCATGGGCTCGGAGTCGAGCTCCACGCAACCTTTAGTGTCAATATCGTAGTTGGTAATAAGAGGCGTCCGCGCTGATCTTTATTCGTACTGTATTTTTCGCCACAAATGGAAATCATTTCTTGGAAAACCTTTGACAGTCGTTCTGTGGGAGACAGTAACGCTGGATTGGGATGCCTGCCGATCGATGCGGTTCTGTGCACCGATGGAAGACCACATCAATGTATTGATAGCTAAACAATTGGATGCATGCATCTCAAACACTTCTGAGGTTTGTTCAGTCGTTTAAACAAAGCTGCAAAATCTCGTCTCCAGAGCGGGGCTCCGTCTCTCAGCCGGGTCGGTTTGATTGACATTTTTTTAAAACAAAGAACCGGTTTCCGGTCCGGTTGGAGGCGGTCTTAGAGTTGGGCTCAAAGCCTTTGGGTTTGGGCCCATTTCTTTATCATTATTTTTTTTTCTCCAGATATTAGAGTAGAGAATAATCATAAGAAAGAGGAGGAAGAAAATGTACGCGCCCTAAAAAATAAATAATAATAATAAAGAGAGAGAGAGAGAGAGAGAGAAGAAACGAAAGAGCAGCTGTCCTGTTCTCATTTCCTTCTTAATGTCCCCCTCCGCTCCACCGTCGAGAGGGTTTCTGCAGTGCCTGCTCAAGGAATCAAACCTTCTGGGGGCTTCAATTCAAGTCAAGCGCCTGCGTGATTTACTTCGTTGTACTCCCTCTATCTCCCTCTTTCTCGTGTCCTGTTCTGCTGCTCGCTCTGTGCCTATACGCCGGTGACTGTGGCTGTGAGACTCGACGTTTGTGAAATGCTTAAAATTCAGATGGAAAATTCAAATTGCATGATCTTCGTTCACTTTTTCTGCCGTGAAAATTGCTTGTGGGTATTGGCTTATATGTAATTCAAATGCATTGCGGCCTTTCCTGTTCAGGTGAGGGTGGTGGTAACCATGCCAGACGTGCAATCTCTCGTGAATGAGTTTATTCTCAAGCTCAAGAAGCGGTGTGCACATCGGAGTTATCCTTTTGTTTCCCCGTGTCCTATGAGTTCTCTTGCAGTGCTACCGTTTTGGAATTTCGAGTTGATATATATCTCGTTTTGAATGCTTCAGTAAGGTCGAGGGCTCGCTGGCAACAGCGAGGCAGACAGCTGTACTGCTTCGTTCAGTCATCTCTCAGCAGCGGATTGGATATACTAATCAGGCTGGCACTTTGATTGATGCTGTTAAGGCGGTTGGAGAGAATTTGGTTGCTGCAAATCCTGTCGGTATGTAGTTCTTTATGTGTATTTGCTTGAGTTCATCAAGGTGCGATTCACATATCCTGTTGGTGAACTTTCTTTTTTCCTATTCTATTTTCTCAGTACATTCTCAAGCATATTTCTCAATATTCTCACCAACCTTTTTGGCCCTAGGCAGGGATTTTTATTTACATCTACATTCTCAAGCATATTTCTCAATTCATGTTAACTCTAGTATTATTTGGGGTTTCACCTAGGATTAACGTTCTTTATTTTGATGCTTTTCTTGTGGAAATTGTGCATATGAATGCAGAGCTTGCTGTTGGTAATATTGTCAGGCGTGTATTGCATATCATTAGGGAGGAGGATCTCTCTCTCACTACTGCTGCTGTGGGGGGTTTGAACTTGTTGGCTGCAAGTGATGATGACGATGATAGTAATCAAGATGATCACCCAGGTTTGTCAGCTGCTGTTGTTGCTGCTGCAGCAAGGAGCACCTTACGTCCACCTTCCTTGCGATCCCTGTTAGAAGATATTCCCAACTCAGTGGCTGTTCCTCACACTTCTTCATCAGGGGGTGACTCTGAAGGAAAAAACAAGTGTAAGTCACCTAACTCTTACATGTTACTTATGCTCCCTCCCCTATAAAAAGGAAAACCTCTTACTTGTTCTCTCTGATTAATAATTGATATGTTGGGCCCATTAGTTTTTTTTTTGGCAAATATATATTGCCCAATTTTGCAAATTGATAAAGATAGAATATTTCACAATTTTATAACTGTTTATCTTATCAATAATATAGAATTGGATATGAATGTCATTTGTAGATCACTTGGCTTAATTTGGTCAGCATTCATCAAATAGGACTATGTTCGGTGAATTTGTAATAGTAGTTTTAGTGGTATTTGTGAAGGTTGCAGCATTATTTAAGTTTAAACTTCTTTATGAGCTTTAACATTTTTTTTATTTGGTCGTAGCTGCTGATAAAAGCTCAAGAAGTCGGAAGTTGAAGCATGATGTCATCGAGGCAGTTAATGAACTTATTCAAGATATTGACACTTGTCATGAGCAGATTGCTGAACAAGCAGTGGAGCATATTCATCATAAGTATTTTCCAGCAATGTGACTCATTTCATTTAAAACTACTGCATTGGCATTCTCTGGAACATTAAATGAGAATTAGAAATACCACATCATATCTTTGCCGGCAATTTTCTGATGGTTCTGTCTTTTGAGATATTTTCAAAGATCTATGAGTGGCCCACAAGTTGACATTTTATTTTAGTCTTTTTACTTAAGACCAAAGGTGTTGTGATAGGTCGGTTATGTTTTGGACTGTAGATGGTCTGCATGTGTATTGAAATGATTGTGGATATCGTCATCTGATGCTCTGAAATTGACAGATTGCACTGTTTATTTTCAGTGAGGTAATATTGACACTTGGCAGTTCTAGGACAGTTCTTGAATTTCTTTGTGCTGCGAAGGAGAAGAAAAGATCATTCAGGGTATTTATTGCTGAGGGTGCTCCTAGGTGTGCAGAAAACTGATGGCTCTACCTGATTAGTGTAGATTCTCTCTATCTTCATTAGCTATTTTGTTTATATTCCTTTGAATGGTGTTGGCTCAGGTATCAAGGGCATCTTCTCGCAAAAGAATTGGTTGCCAGAGGTCTGCAAACAACATTAATTACTGATTCTGCTATTTTTGCCATGATTTCTCGAGTGAACATGGTAATTGACGAACTTTCTATTTTTTTTTTAGTCATTTTTCTCTCCACTGTTCAATTATATGTCAACCATGTGTTCAATATGATTTTGTGGTGAAAGGTCATAGTCGGAGCTCATGCAGTGATGGCCAATGGAGGGGTTATAGCACCTATTGGGCTAAACATGGTTGCACTAGCAGCTCAAAGGCATGCTGTTCCTTTTGTTGTACTTGCTGGAAGTCACAAGGTACATTGGCTCCATAAATACGTTCCTTTGCTTTTATCCATGGTGAAAGTACACTTGCTGGCTCTGTTCAGGTTCTTGGGACAGAACTTATGGTTGGCTGGATCTATGCGATCTGGTTTTAGAGATTTCTGATTGCATTTTGAGTAGGATTGTGAAATAATGGGATATATGTAAATGAATCCAGCAGTATCAGTGAACCTGAAAATGCTTGTGCTCTTTCTTCTCATGGGCTGCAGCCTGTTATTGTAAGATGCAACTGATAATTATTGGGTCAGGGGCCCAGGGGGAGTAAACTCCTCATTATCAAAAAATTATTGGATCATAAAGTTGGGTTGTGCAGTCACCACGATATACTTCCTGCATTTTTCATCATTTTCTTAATAAGTATTGTTGCGGATAATTTTGTTATCAATCCCATTTTATCTCAAGGACAATGGAATTGATCGAGAAATGTGGTTCTAATCTGCCCCCCTTTTTTGTTACTCTGAATAAACCTTATTACTTCACTATGAAAGAAGTGGGGAGGGTGTGGAGGTGGTGTGGAAAATGACATCCATGGTCACACCAGTCTTAAGTTTGTGGCTTGAGTTAAACAATTTGGCTCACGTTACTTTGACAGCGCCAAGAATCTGGTCATGTTCCAAGATGCGGTTACTAAAGCTGTCTTTTGATTGCAGCTGTGCCCTCTATACCCACACAATCCAGAGGTTTTACTTAATGAGTTGAGATCACCTTCGGAGCTGCTTGATTTTGGAGAATTCTCTGACTGCATGGACTTTGGAAGTGGTGTGGGCTCACGACTTCATGTTGTGAACCCAACATTCGACTATGTTCCTCCGAAACTTGTCAGTCTATTTATTACTGATACGTAAGGGGATCTTCTGTTTGCATGTCTTTACTGGATTTTCTGTATCCTGCAGTTTATCCCTCCTTTTTTCTGAAACGACAACAAAATTGAAATTTTACTTGTTAATGCAGGGGAGGGCACAATCCATCATACATGTACCGGCTTATTGCAGATTATTATTCTGCTGATGATCTGGTTCTGCAGAGGAAAGCCACTCCAAGCAATTGAGTATGAAATCCAATTCTTTTCTGCTCTAAGTAAATAATAATATATACATAGTAAGCCTCATTCTTGTGGATTTTCCCTTTAGTTTAGTTGTTGTAACCGAACACTTCAATGACCAGCCAAGAACTTAGGCTACGCAGTAAAACTTGGTTTTCTTCGACATAATCTGTATTCACGACAAACGACAAGTTCAAATGGGAAAACACTGAGCTCTTGCATTCTGGAACGAACTGCAATTGACTCAATACTTATACAGGAGGCTACCGCTAGATGAGGTGGCTAGTGCAGATGGACAATGTGCTGATCTTGAGGACGCCAAGTAAACATGATGGAGCAATCAAATCATCACAATGCTGAATCTGCACATAGTTGAGAACAAGAAGAAGAGTAAAGGAGAGGAAAGGCAAAAATTTAGAGTTTTGGTTGGATAAGAGCTGTAAGTAGAAGATCGATATGTTGGTGATGAAGACAAGGCAATGGAGCGACTTAACCTTTCATATATATATATATATATATATATATATTTTCCCTTTTCGGGTCAGGTGCTGATGATTGTTTTGGACACTGGGATCCGAGTGTCTACATATTGCCGATGCGCTGTTACTTTTGCTAAGTCCAAGTTTAGTGACTTTAGTCCAATTCACTTAGGAGGGAATTTTCTTTATGAAAATGAGAAGACCGGTCTTGTTTTTACGCCCAGTCACGTGAAGGTCCATTCATATATATATATGTATGTATACATATTGATGAATCAGTCCATTCATATTGTTGATTAAACAAACAAATAATATACTGATACAATTATAAATGAGAGTATGATTAAGTGGGCTCTTCTATTATTTAACATACTAATCTCTTAAATGATACAAATGATGTTGTAGAGGATATTATTTTACATTGGACAATTAAGAAAAAAAATAGATTTATAAAAGGTTGGATGTTGTTACTTATCATTTTGATTTGTAAATAAATTTATATAAGTTTTAGCATGTAAGAAAATTATATGACTTGTGGACTGTCCACTCGTGCACGAGAAAAAGAATAAGTTGTCGTAACTATAGATTTTTGGGTGGAAAAGGAGATAAATGAGGATTCCTAGGTCAATATTTTGGATTGGTTCTAGTTAGTACATCACCCTGAAGACCGATCCGAACCAAATCTTTTGCTATAATCAAGATCCGGTCCGATTCAGCTGGTAGACCGAATTCAACTGAACCGGGATCGCCCTGATTGAGAGAGAGATCGCTGCCCCCCTCAGGCTCCGCGGTGAATCGATGTGTAATACCTAAAGAAAGAATCATCTCTCTCCCAATCCCAAAAACCTCTGAGCTTAGCCTTAGGCTCAGTAAACCCTAGCAGAGCTCCAACGTCGCGCCTACGTCTCTCTTCTCCTATCGATCGGAGAAATGCTGCGCAGGAATATACGACTGCGGAGAGAGTACCTCTACAGGAAGAACCTCGAAGGCAAGGAGCGACTGCTCTACGAGAAGAAGCGTAAGATAAAGCAAGCCCTTGAAGGTGATAGCTCCATCTTATAGTTCTTTCTTCTCTGTTGGCTTCCCCGTTTTTCTTTGTTTTTGTCTTACGTGTCCAGGAGTCTATTTCTTTGCCTTTGACAGAGGGTAAGCCGGTTCCTACCGAGTTAAGCTACGAGTTGGCCGCACTTGGAAAGGAAATCGAACTCGAGGACGAGAATACTGCAGGTAATGTGCTTGGCACGATTTATCCCCTCTTGATTCGATGCTGCAGCATTGAGGTTGTGTTGATTTTGATTGGGAATTTCAACTCATTCATAGCTTCTATCAGATGTGAAGATCCGATAAATAACTAGGTGCTAGAAAGAATTATATATATATATATATATATAGGTCCTATATAAGTAATATGACTTCTATCTTCTCCTCTTGAAAATTGTTTGGCGACCTCTTCTTTAGTTCCATCTTGGTCGTTGCTCCTGTCGGAGTTAACTGTGTACCTTTTCTTTTCATTCTTTTTTTGAATCCCGATGGCATCACTAATTTGTTGTTCATATATAGCCAGTAATTGATTTAACATCAGAACCCTGGTCTAACATGTAACATCGCTCACGTTCTTCTCATATATTTCAATAACATTTTTTGGGGTAATATTTGGCTTGTTTTCTTGGTGAGATCAGTTCCAAGAACTCACATAGATGATGAGTATGCAAATGCAACAGAAAGGGATCCGAAGATCCTGCTTACAACATCCAGAAATCCTAGTGCTCCCCTTACGCAGTTTGTGAAGGTGGGTAGCATAATGGAGGATACTAAATTTAGAGATTTGTATATTTTTGCTTGATGCTCTTGCTTCTGGTGCTATATTTTATTTCAGGAATTGAAAATTGTCTTCCCTAATGCACAGAGAATGAATCGTGGTGGTCAGGTTCAGTATCTTCTTTGCTCTTAAATGGTTGTCTAGTGTCTGATAAGCCCTTGCTTCTACTTAATTTGTTTGTTATAATTATAACTAAGTTTATTGCGCACATTTACAATCTTCTCATTCTGCCATTTTTCAAAGCAGGTTATATCTGAAATTATAGAAACTTGCCGAGCTCATGATTTCACTGATGTGATTTTGGTTCATGAGCATCGTGGGGTTCCAGATGGTTTAATTATAAGCCACCTCCCTTTTGGTCCAACTGCATACTTTGGGTTACTGAATGTGGTGAGTAGCAATTTCCTTTTTTACTTGACCTTTGAGTCAGGTCCTCACTTTGCAAGTTCATCATAATAACGATCTTATGTTTCTTCTAGGTCACAAGGCATGACATCAAAGACAAAAAAGCAATTGGCACAATGCCAGAGGCATACCCGCATTTGATTCTTAACAATTTCTCAACAAAGGTAGTTGTGTGCACATTGTCCGTTGGTATCATACCATTGGCACATTAACTATGACCTTTTTTTAATAATAAACCAGCAATCAGGGATGTAAATAGTATCATTCCTGTCTGAGATGATTCTGACAAAACCCCACCTCCAATCCCCAATCCGCTAACCCTTCCAAAATAATTTTGAGTTATTAATGTTTATGTATTTAATTGCAAACTCAGGAATAAATTTATAACCCATGAGGGAGTCTTTTTTCAGCTTATTAATCTCGATCTACTAACTCTCAACTGACCTACTGATTGATCTTTACATCATGCTTCAACTTTGTATTTGTGTGCCTCTTGAACCTTTTATAGTTGGGAGAGAGGACTGCAAATATTTTGAAGCATCTATTTCCAGTGCCGAAGCCTGATACCAAGCGGATCATCACTTTTGCAAATCAATCTGATTATATCTCATTCAGGTTGGTCCAGAGGCCATTGATTATAGTTAACTTTCATCTTTTTAAAAAACATTGTGGTGGACAAGTTAACATTGATGAATTTTCTCTGTTCCTTATCCATCACATTATAGTGTGTTGTGATACACTGCTGACTTTGTGCATCTATCCACATGCATATATATTTTTAAGGAAAAAGTTTACTGCGAACATATGTTTGTATGTGTGTGTCTGTATATATGCAAGTGGGATGGAAAAGGCTTTTTATTTGAAACTCGGTCATTCATATTGTGCCTTGAGAGCAAGTTGAGAAGCTATATTTAATTGTCAGGTGTAGGAGATTTATTTGACAATACTGTAAGGCCTTTTAGGATGTGTTCGAATAAGGTTATAGACATTTGTACATGTCTGCATGCCTCGTGAATTGGTTTTCTATAGCTGGTGGCAAAAAAGTTTGATTTAGATCGTTGCTCTGTCATTTTGCATCCTCCATGTCTTTCAGCAAGTATTTATGAATTTTATCAGGTAGACGTCATTGTTCCTCAATTGTAACCCCCTCTCCTGCTGAGGGTGTGACATTTTTCTGGTGAAATTATTAGGTGCATAATTTTAGCTGTGTCATCTAACAGTAATGGGCATTTACATTATGTTGGTTAGGCTTTGCTTACTCAAATGTTATGTCTATTTTGGTATAGCACAGCTTGTCCTCCGAATTATAAATAAGTTTTTGTGTCATATATGCAGGCATCATATTTACGAGAAGCATGGAGGTCCAAAATCCCTCGAGCTAAAGGAGATAGGTCCTCGGTTTGAGTTGCGCCTTTATCAGGTAAATTTGCACGAGATGCAAGTGAAGGTCATTTTTTGTGAATGATTAAGTCTTGAGGATTCCCACCCTTTTGCATTAGGAAGTACCCGAGCAGATGCTTCAGGGATTAATCATGCGGTGTTTGTTGGACTAATAGTTAGACCTGCTAGGCCAATAGTTCAGCGCTTGGCTCTTGCTCTCTCGCATGATTATGTGGAAATAGCGTCCTTCATTTGGCTATGCTTTTGCACCTGACTTGTTATCTTAGGTGGCATTCCGTCGTGATCCAAAAAGAAATGATTTGATTGCTTCAATTTTTATCTCTTATGCATTGTAAGAAATTGGTTTTGGTCTTACGGGGTCATATTTTCCTGTTTTGTTGCAGATCAAGCTAGGAACCATGGATCAGAGTGAGGCCCAGATCGAATGGGTCATCAGGCCATACATGAACACGACACGGAAGCGAAAGTTTATAGGCGATTAATAATTAATTCTTTTTGTGCTTTTAAAAAAAAATCATATCAGATCATTATATCAATCATCCGTGCTTCGGGGGGTCTGTATTACGACTCTCATATGAAGGTCCTGCTATGTATGGGGACGATCCTGGCCCATTATGTGAACTGCTTTCTGGGCCAGCTTGTGTTTCATTTGGGTCGGCCCTGGTCCATTTGGGTGGCTCTGCCTGTGTCGTCATAGATTGCCTTTATTCGGCGGTTTTTAAGTGGAGACCCTAAGTGAGGCGGCCTTTGCTGGCGATGGACAAACTGGCCCCGCGTAAAGAGCAGATGCAAAGATTTCCTCAGGCCTCTCTCGGCCTTTGATGAGAGAGGGCTCCTTAAACAGAAGAACCCTCTCGAGGAAATCCCATACGAACACCCTCCCTGTCATAAAAAGAATGTACGAGCTGCCTTCAACATTCCCTCGAAACTGACGCAGGCTTCAAGATTACAGCAGACTAGAATTATGCACATTTTTTAAAAGGGAAAACCACCCAGAGATCCCTCAACGAGTGGTTCGTCTTTTACGAGAGACCGAGACCTCGTCCTGTCAACCACGGACCACCTACGAACCTTGAAGTAATTGTGTCGAATCTGCTTGTTAGAGAACGGTCTTCAATTTCAACAGCCAGACAGATAAAATGCGAAAGCCTGGAGCTTCTGAGGTGGCTGCTAATCTGACAGGCGCTAATGCAAGCACAGGAACACAAAGCTGCGTTAAACAAGTGGAGAGGCCTTGTCACCTCCTAGTTGTTCATTCCATCTCAACTACGTAACTTGCAAACATGGCAGGCTAGAGGTCTCCTAATCATGCTCAATTGTATAACTTGAACTAGTAAGTACACTAAAACTATGTGAACCAGTGAAGAGCCATGTTATGTTGCCTTCTCATCGACCACGAGAATCATTGACGTGACATGCTCAAAGGTCGAACCTCGGGATCAAAGTTCGGGCTCAGGTAATTCTCCAGATGCCGACTAGCTTCGGGAATCATCGCCCACTGCAGATTGCGAGTCTCAACCAACGGCCTCGTCTCGTAAATCTCCTTGATGGGCTTCCTCTTCCGTGTCTTCTTCACAGTATCTCCTCACTCGGGTTCATTGACCTCTTTAGGATGATAATTGTTAAATCTTACACACGCAGGGTTCCCTTTTTAGACTATTCAGGATCATTAAAAGGACGAGTCACACAATGTTGTTGACCAGTGATTGCAGTGGAACCACACAACTTAGAAACATCAATACATTCTTCCAATTATTGGCCCCACCTTGGGAAGTATGCGTAATTTCGTCTGTCGGATCGAGAGAGTTGGAAAATGAAAGCAATTTCGAAAGAGGTGGATACATTTTATAAGTTTATCATGTAATTTCCCTTCCCTTTCCTCGCTGGAATGAAATTTGTCGCTTTCCGCACTTGCTAGCGAGGCTCTGTCCTTTTACGAGACACAGAAAATGTCAAAACAAGAGTTTTTGTTCCATCCGCCGCTTTCCCCAGTTGCAATAGTGAGCGCCCGGGGTAGCAGAGGAAGAAGCTCAGAACAGCAGTTGTGGAGATGCCATTATTCCAGAGGTACTACAGATCCATCTAGTACCAGTCTCCATGATTGGGAGCGTTAGCTTGTAAACATCTCACTTGCTTCAGTTCTGTCTGTCTCTGATTTACTGGTCTCTCTCTGAACCACAGTGATTCTGACTCTGGGTCAAACAGCAAGTGGGCTGTATCTAGAGTTCGTTCCTTTTCCTGAATGGATTGAACTGAAACTGTTCTGGATCTTAAGATTCCTGATGGTACTTGTGACCGGGAATCATTGACCCGAAAGCGGGGATGCAGCGGCATGTTCTGAAGCAGCTAATGGAAAAATGAAAAAAAAAAAAAAAATCCCCCCTTTGAACTCTCTGAGCATTTGAAGCATTGAGGCTTTTGTCTTTTCAAATGAAGTTGATGATGTGCTTTGGTTTTCTCCGAGTCACAGCTAATCGTTGATCTTCATGTTCCAGTGCGTCGTATCTTGTAGTCTCCAGGAAGCGATGGATGAAGCTCAGTTTTTTCCCTGATTCCTTATCTTTACTCGGAATAGGATGAGCAATACAGTTCTTGAAAATTATATCTTTATGAACAATACTTTGAATCAAGGAGTTGTCAGAGATTATAGCGGAAGAATTTCGCGACAAAATGTGTGGTGTTTTCATCTTCTCGTATTGAGGGGATGGAAAGACCGTTCAAAGTTGGAACCGTGAATCAGAAGTCTTCAGTTATGCACCATATGGGCGGAAGTTCAGTTTCTGCAATTTTCTTCATGAGAGAAATTAGTCAGCAGCTAGTTATTCAAATTCACTTGCATGACGCACGATTTTCTTAATGTTCCACTTCGATTGCTTTCCCCTGGTTAGTTGTGTGTATCGTGAGTTCAAGTCATATGTATTTCCCATTCTGTGCCTTATTGCCATCTCATTATCATTATAAATACAGAATCACTAAATTCAGATAGTGAGTAGTGAGACCAATTTAGCTAGTCCGGCCAGAATAAGTTTGATACCTGGACCTCACCTTCTGGTGTGCGAAGACAGGGTAAAGACTTCACTTTCATTTCCTTGTGATCGAGTCAATTCCTTCAGTTGTTCACGGGAAAACTGCACTTGTACATGAATCTTTCCATTCTCAAACTCTGGCCAGAGCCTTCTAGCGAATAGTAATTTGGATACTTCCGAATTTTATCTGCAGGTTACAAGGGAAAGTTGCCTTGGTCACCGGTGGGGCCTCAGGCATTGGAGAGAGCATCCTGCGCTTATTCCACAATCATGGCGCTAAAGTGTGTTTTGTTGATGTCCAGGACAATCTTGCACAGCAAGTTCTTGATTCCTTTGCAGGCAACCCCGATGTTCACTATCTCCACTGTGATGTGACATCTGAAGATGATGTCTCCCGAGCAGTTGATTTCACGGTTGACAAGTTCGGTACACTTGATATCATGGTCAACAATGCAGGGCTCTCTGGCCTGCCTTGTCCTGACATCCGCTGTGTCGACCTGCATGATTTTGAGGAGGTGCTGTAAAACTTGGAGAGTCCACAACCAGCTAATTGTAAAGCTTGATTTTTATAGAATATAACTGAGAACTTATATCGGTTAATACAGGATCCCAATATTTGAAACTTGATGATGATTTCCCAAATTGATTACATGGGAGGTAAACAGGCAGGCATGGATGGGGATATTGATCCTGGCTCTGATGTAATCGTGTAAATACCTGATGGACCGGGGCCAGTTGAGGTGAAAGTTGAAATGGTTGGATGAAGAAATGACGATGTATATTTTTTCTTTTTGGTTTGGCAGGTGTTCAATGTGAATGTGAAAGGAGTGTTCCACGGGATGAAGCATGCTTCTCGGATCATGATCCCACTGAAGAAGGGCTCGATAATCTCCATTTGCAGCGTGGCAGGCACCGTGGCAGGACTTGGACCCCATGCGTATACGGGATCAAAGCATGCAGTGCTGGGACTCACGAGGAGTGTCGCAGCCGAGCTGGGGAAGCACGGCATTCGCGTGAACTCTGTGTCACCCTATGCAGTGCCTACGGGGCTGGCTCTAGCCCACCTGCACGAGGATGAGAGAACTGAGGATGCTATGGCAGGCTTCCGAGCCTTCACAAGGAAGCAAGCAAATCTCCAGGGGATCGAGCTGACAGCCAACGATGTGGCGAACGCGGTCTTGTTCTTGGCAAGTGATGAGGCAAGGTATGTCAGCGGTGACAATCTTATGGTGGATGGAGGCTTCACCTGTTCCAACCACAGTCTTAGAGTCTTTAGGTGATACCCTTGCACTGTACTTCTACGTCCTGGTGCTGGAGGCAAGTTAATTATCGATGAAATGGAAATAAGACAGGGGATATTGTCTGTTGCTCCGAACAATTTACCCATATCTGGATGTAACAAATGAAGATAGGATCCAATGGGACTGCCTGATCATCTTGCTGCTAGACAAACTCGTTTTTTCTGCTTTCAACATGATTCCAGACATGAAAGTTGCTGTCTAAATGATTTCGAGCCGGGGCGAAAACTACAGTATGCTTGATGCAGATTCTTTCTTCTTGATCTTATTGATGGGGGTGATAACTAGCATTTGGATGTATCAATGATAATAAAGCTTTTCTGTTCTTTCAATTTGCTGATTATGGGGATGGGAAGCAGAAGACAAGAAGCAGGTAATGCATGAGTCCTTGATCAAACTTCTTGATTGGATAATTAAAGCTGCTTTTGCTAAATCTGAAAGGTTCTCCTTTTATCTGTAATTAATTGGAAATACACCTTTGCATTTTCTGTGGTGGTGGGTGAGGCGAGGGTGTCTTCAGCTTGTCGTCTCCCACAACAAACTTGTTCTGTTCTGTTATCGACAGAATAACTCTCTCTTGCTGATTATCCACCCGGGGCCGCTGGCTAGATGGCCACTCAAAAGACCAATGTAACTATGGATGGTGTCGAGCCCAACCAAGTGAAGTGACTGAAGAGATTTTCTCTTACCACTTATATGATTCTCTCTTGGTAATTACAGGATGTGAGCCGAATAGAGAGGAGAGCTACTTGTGCCTAGCCAACGTATGTATGAACACGAAGCCTCAGGCCGAAGTCGATGGATTCAAGTTCAGCGGCACGGCCGAATCAATAAGGTGTCTGCTGCATTATCTGACACAGCAGCGCTCCACCGCACGTGGCGGCGGTGCTCACGAGCAGAGTCGTCGTCGTCCCATTAGCCATAATATAATGGACAGCCAGCACAGCGCAGCCGGCAGCCCTTTCTTTAGTAATTATTAGTAATATTTTTTTAAAAAAATTAATTTAATTTACAATATGATAACATTAAATATATATATATATATATCATATCACGTGTTTGCTTTACGGAAGAATGGGCGTGCAAAAAGTGACCGTGAGGGAAGGCAGGAGCGTCTGTACATTTTCGGAGTGTGGTGTGGAGCCCACAGGCAGGCCGGCCGGCCCGCCGACCCACCGGCTTCTCTTTTTATTTTCTTTATTTATGCTTTTCCTTCCCAAAGCGTTCGATTTTCCAAACAGACGCACTATAAATTTCAAATACTACCTAATTCAGACTCTTTTGTAGATTTCTTACCTTGACTATCTGAGCCCCCAGCGTACACGGCAACAACTGGGTGAGTCACATCCACATGTCACTACTAGCTCTCATAATCATAAATTAACCGACCAGTGAAAATGAACAGAGCAACCCCAGGGAAAAAAAAAACACTAGTGAAAATGGAATACTTAAAGGGAACCTTGCCTAATCAAATGCATGCACGTACGATCCCATCTGCTTTTACAAATTCAAGAAGGAAAATGCCCAAATTAAGGACAAAAAAATAAGGGGGAAAAAATCTTTAAAGTGCATGTCTCCATCAGAGAGAGCTCCTCTCTCAAGCCTAAAATCGAAACTCTGATCAGCACAAAACAAACGGCCCTTCCCACCCACTTCTACCAAAAGGCAAATGCCACACCAGTAGGGAGAATGTCCCAACTATTCTCCTGCTTGGTTTATTATTTTTCTCATTCGGAGTTTTAATCTCAAGTCAAGCCCATTCCAAGTCCCAATCTAGACGGTAAGGAAAGGAAAACCCACAGGAACAAGCTTGGAATTCTTTTCCTTTGGAAAGGATGGTGCAGAGGACGGCCCCGGGCAAGCTTGGAATCGAAGCTGATCAGATAAAATCCGACTCGGGATCAGAAAAGAGCAAACCCACCATCAGAACATCCTCTCATCAGTACCCAGATGGAAAAGCCTGCAGAGGACCTGACCTGAAGAAGAAGATGAAGAAGTCTGCATCCATCAAGAGGTCTAACATCTGCTCCCTGACGTCATTCCCCTTCGGCGCTGAAATTCCACAGCCGGGAAAACCACCTCCTCTCGGTGTTCGGGCTCCAAGCTCTGCGGCAGCGACTCCACTGAAGCAGCCCCAAGTTAGGCTCGGTGATGGCCTTCCAAACTACATGAAGCCCACAAGTAGCTCCGATGCTCGGAAGGAGCGGTCCTCAGTAAGTCCTCCAAGTACTCGAACCAGTTCTTCTGATACAAAGAGGACCCGCAGGATGAGCTCGGCTATCTCAAAAACGGGCTCTCCTTCTGGTAATAATAGTAAAACACCTGTGAAAAATCTAAAGAGGTCTTTGAGTTTGAGGCTCGTGAGAACTTTAACGAAGACACCGAGCTTCAAGCCTGCGAGATCATCATCAGCCAAAAGATCTTCCAAGGTCGTTCTTTGCAGAGACATGACTGCCCAAGGGGTTACCTGTTCTTCGACCCAGAAGGACACGAAGTTTCCCAAGTACCTTACTCTCAGTCCTGGTGCCACCGAGGCCGAGGGGACTTCAGCCATGAGGATATGTCCGTACACTTACTGTTCTCTCAATGGTCATCACCACACTCCTCTACCTCCGCTCAACTGTTTCGTCTCGTCGAGGAGAAGGGCTATGAAGGCACAGAGGAGCCACGGGAGTGGCGCTGAGGAGAGGACCCTTTTTGGTATGTCCAAGAGCATGGAAGCTGATGGTGGAAGGGACTTCCTCACCGAAATTTATGCGGAAACCAAAGATAAAGATACGTACAGTCAGGAGAGCTTTCCTGAAGGAGAGGAGGAATCAGAAGTCCAACAGGAAATTGATCTGCCTATCTCGGTTTCAGAAGAAGCCTTGCCTGTTGAAAGTTTTCAGGGAAAGTATGACTGTGAAGTTGAATGCCATGAAAATATAGGAGAGGGGGAGTCAGAATCTTTGAATATAGAATGGGATGGTGATTGTTATTTGACCTCTGAGCTTGATGGAGCTGAAGAGCACTTGACAGGAAAGGAGGATGTACCCGAAACTGAGAAGCCTGAGGTCTGTTCTGATATCCTCCTCATCCATTGGAAGAATGCGTCCGATGAGAAAGTGCAGCAAGGAGAAAATGAAGCTAGCCCTGAAGCCGAGCTCCCTGGGGATCAAGTACAAGAGATTTCTGATTCATGCCAAGTCTCAGATTGCCTCAGTTACAATCAGTATTCATCTTCCGAGGAAGACGAGTTGGAAGAAGAGATATCGGATGCAGAAGAAAGTGCAAAGCAGGCAGAAAGCATTGGAATTGATCCTGTTCTTCACAAGCCACTACATAATCAAGGTTCTGCCAGCACTTGCTTCAGCTTGGAGCAGGAACTTGAAATTTTCAGCAATCAGCCTCGATGTCTCTGCCAGGTTCAAGAAGACACCGCAGTGGATGAGGTGAGAGAGGACGTAGCTGATTTGGGACCCCGAAGAGAAACTCAAGATCTTCTCTCTGATGAGCAGCAACATCAGATAAAAAATGTTAACAAGATCCAAAACTTTCAGATATTAGATGAAGCAAATGAAGAGAAGATAAAGCTGATTGCAGCTCCTGAAGATTCTGGTGTGGAAGTGGACCAAAAGGAGGTGGAAATCAATGCTCAATCAAGTGTAACTGAAGCGCTCCTAGAGTCACATGATCCAACTAGTGAGAAGTCGAAGAGCAAATATACCCCTGCAGAGAGAAATTCCCAGCGAGATTCTGATCCATCCAATATTTCAATTGGAAAGAACAGAAGGAAGAGTATGAGTGAGGAGGAGGAGGACCCAAGAAGATTCAATCCTCGAGATCCAAACTATTTGCCCATAGCTCCCAAACCAGAAGCAGAGAAGGTCGATCTCAGGCACCAGCAGATGGATGACAGGAGAAATTCTGATGAGTGGATGATCGATCATGCTCTGAGGCAGGCAGTAACAAGATTGGCACCTGCTAGGAAGAGAAAGGTGGCTCTGCTCGTTGAGGCTTTTGAGAAGGTAATGCCGATTCCCAAAGTGACAGCAATTTCCAAGTGGGAGACACAACATACGAGCCCCAGACCCATTCAAGCATGCAGCTGAAAGGTCTGATAATTCACAATTATGCTTACTCTCTTATTACCACTTCCTGTGTTTCCTGAATAACAATTAAAAACAAGAAAATCACAATACGGTATGATATGTTGCATATTTATCTCATAAATGTCTTGTGCAGCAGCTGAGAGCTGTGATTTAGGACTCGTCAATTTCCCCGTGGAGGACAAACTAGTTCAGTTAGTGGTGATGTGTTCTCTTCTGCAGCTGTAGGTCAACAGGTTGTATTGCATCTTCTATGGCGCTTGGGTGGAGCAAATTCAGAGTGATGCCTATACTCGAACAGCACTTGTTCAATATGGTAGTGTGTGTTCTGAGTTCCTAATTTCTGCTTAGATAATATATGCTCCCAGAGCAGAAATAGCAGTAGTCATTAAGTTTCTCCTACTGGGTTTATATGCACCTCTCTGCTCCAGCAAGAACTTTAAGTTCTAGGTTATATTTGTCTAAGACTCTAATTTATTAATCTATTGCTGTATGTGAATGAAGTATCGATGGTTGGGACCAGTTGATGCATGATCTGAAAGAATTTTCTCAATTTCATCTCCAACCAAAAGACAGCAACTAAAGGCGGAGAAACAACAAGGAGAAAACAACCGCACATAGTGTTAGTAATGTGCAATATTAATCTTCTAAATCATGGAGAAAGGATTTAAAAATTGTGTATTCCCGTGTTCCATAAATGACTCATGAGTATAGACTCATGGTTAGATGGTATTGACACATCCAAATGAACCCCAACAACAGGGGATTCTCCAAGCAGCTCTTTGAAGTCTTCAACATGAGCTTTATTTTGAATAGGCTCCAAACTATCCTGTAATGGAACCGTGCAGATGTGTAGTTTTGAAATCCTCACCATATTGAGTTTCTGTGTTGTAGAAGGTCTCATCGCTGAACAACTCGAGAGCATCCAATGTTGTAAGAGAATGGACTGACACATACAAGTACCGGTATGTATCTCTCTTGACAACCCATCAGCTAGGAAAACTAGGGTACTTTGCTGAGCAAGAATTTGGAGTTTAATCTAGTGTGGAAGTTCAGAACTTCATCAATAACTATAGAAACAGTGGCACATTACATGGAAACACCTCGAACAAAGCCTGAATTGTACCTAGTAGGGACAAGACGGGTTATAGCTGACGTTAATTCCTTCCCGGGCGGAATATTCTTTCTGCTGCAAGTCCATCTCGATACCCAATCTACAATTTTGAAAAGGGAAATTAATCGGCTAGACCAAGAGATAAGAAGGAAAGAGTCATTAAGATGGGAGATAAATGCTCAAATGCCATGTTACCGAGAAATGGGATTTTGTGCAGTAATATTATTATCAACTTAACAACCAAGATGTTATAGATTTAATTCTCTGAGATTCTCTTTAATCCCTCATAATCATTCTAAAAAAGATTCATCTTCTTCTCAAATACCATCCCCAGCAAAAGCTGAAACGGCACATGTAAATTCTGTCATGCTCCTGAGAGCGTCCAGCTCCACCAAAACGCCCCTATACTATACGGTTCAGAAGCAATATCCACGACCATCCAAGGAACTAAAGGACTAAACACAAGTTACCGGCACGATGAGGGGATGCAAATAATCGTATAATCTAATCAGATCTCCTACGTTAGAATTTACGTAGAGAGACATACATAACTAAGACCATGGAAGGGAAACACTTCACATCGTGAAACTCTAGGGTTGATGCTCATATTGCCGGTTGAAGTAGCGGCCTGCTTCCCAGTTTATAGCTGCAAGCTGCCTGAGTTGAGACTGTCAGCAGAGCCATGTTCCATCTGCACAGCAGGATCATCCTAGTACGTTTAGTCCTTCTAAGAATATTAAGGAAATTACCGATGAGATTATACGCAAAGGGACATTTCAGTTGAGCCTTGAGCCATATATTTAGATTCATCGAGTACACGACAAAAAGGAAACAATAAGAAATGCCATGCAGGCAAGCTTCAAGCCCACTTTGCCACCGACTGGCGCTCGTGGAGTTGAAGGTATCGAAATCTCTGAGATGTAACAAGAAACGACCCCCATACAGTAACTAGCTGAAATGGCACGGCGGCTGTCCAATCGAACGCCCACAGAGAGAAGAGTCTGCGGCCCTGGATTATGAGGGTAGACGATATGTCTGGTGAAACTTAAGAGAATGGCTAGTGGCGGGAGTCGTTGTTTTTGGATGCGAATGATGTCGTCGGAAGCAGACTGCGGTTGGCCATGCAGCTGACCCGACCCGACCCGAGTTGGACAATATGACCATGCAGCTGACACCGGACTGCTGAATTACTTACTATAACCCATTTGAAGTATAGGGGTTGAATTACTTACTATAACAAGTACGAAGCTCATTTCGTAAATAGAGGGAAGTTTACTTCTGAGTATACATTTGACTTTCACTCGATTTCTAATTATTAAAAAAAAAACTCATCATACCATTCCAAAATAAAAAGTGAAAGGAATCTTCCTTCGGAACACTCTATTAAAATATGAATTACAGTGCATTCATTATACGGATAGATTTAAGGTTAGAAAGAACGTTACTTGTTTATTGAATTGGGGAAAGGGTTGTAAACGTAAATTTCATTTAATTTCACTAATTTCTTATTATCTTATTTCACCAGATGATTTTTTTAAAAAAATATTTTTTTCACCCCTCTCAGATGAATTTTCTAAACCTACCCCGATGCACTACACTCCTCCCCCCGTCAAAGCAAGAAATATGATGATGGGACCATTGTTGTTTGTCATCATTATCAAAACTCTATTTTGGTCCACTACGGTGATAGTACCATGTATGTCTTCTTCCTCACAACCATCGTCACACACCACACAGACACACTCTCTCTCTCTCTCTCTCTCTTATCCGTCTAATTTGGGCACAGTGGGTTGCTAATTTGATTTGGTGGACGAATTCAATCTCTCAATGATTGTGATTGAGAGGGGGTTAAATCCGACCACCCACCCGTGCACGCGCACGCCATCTCACGGGACTTTTAAGCGAGACACATAATTGTGTAGACGAAAACGCCACGTAATTGGAATCCTGGGTCACCCAGCTTTCGCACGGACCGTGTAATTAAGAGCACGTTTGAGTACCAAAAAAAAAAAAAAAGATGGGAGAATGAAATATTACGAAATCACGTTAAAATTATGCGAGGAACCGTTGTATCTTATCTTAATTATACGTTTGTATATGCTGACCCACTTGTTTACCTCGTGCAAAAATTTCGATTCGGGAATTCTTGTAATCAGCTGTAAAACTCTCTGTTGAGATCTAATCCATGAAGAAAGGTGAGATGCAAGGAGGAATCTAACTAGAGAAGCGATGGGTTCCTCACAGGAGCTGTGCTCCATGTGTCTTGGCATGTGAAGATGCTACTACTACAACTACAGCAACATGTGTAGATCAATGCAGCCCTTGCTGGTCTGGTGTGGACCGATATATGGAATTACAAACATTTACTAATCCCGTTCGTTGGATCGGATGACTCATTGAAAGAGAAGATAAATAGTCCACTTAAACTAGCTCGTGCAACTGGCCGGTGCCATCCCTGAAGAATTACACCAACCGTTCGACCTGTATGACATGGCAGTGGAGCACTGCCTCGTCCTCATCTCTTTAGATAATATGTAGGACATAATCTCTCTCTCTCTCTCTCTCTCTCTCTCTCTCTCTGTGTATAAGTCTTTCGGGGAAAGACACTCATTGTGGAAACATGTCGAAGGGGTGGGGGAGATTCACTCTCGTCACTGTGTTCTTCTTTATTGCCATCCTCCTCGGTGCCGTCCATGCCTTTCCGGATGCAGGAGGAGCCGTAGCACAGAACGACAGAATCGTCATAGGGATGAAACAGAAACAGTTACAGCAACATATTCCTCGTAAAATGACCGAGTGTAATGTCTACGAAGGGAGTTGGGTCCACGACAGTTCGTATCCCATGTACAATTCCTCGACAGCCTGCCCTTTCATCCGCAAGGAGTTTGACTGCATCAAGTACGGTCGCCCTGACCGTGACTACCTCCAATACAGATGGAAGCCAAAGAGCTGCACTTTGCCTCGGTTTGTTCCTCTCCTTAATCTCTTCGTTTTGCAGATACCCGAGTCATTTGCTGTCGTGGAACCGTAACTGCAGTTGTTGTATGAGTGTCTCTTGCCTGTTCGGTTTTTTCCTGTGGCTTTGCATTTTGGGGGGGCAGTTACAGTGCTCTACAAAATCTGACTAATGAATGCCTAGAAAATTTTGGCGGGTAGTGGAGCTTGGCATATTGAATGAACTACTCTCTGGTGTCAATCTCTATAAAAGTTCTAGTCTCGAGTTCTGGAGAATCACTAGCGGCAAAGAGCAGAGCTGGATATCAGAAACGGGTCATATTGTATAATGTCCGACAGAAACAACAACGTGGCGTTATAGTCAATCTTCTACGCCAGGGCCAAGGCGGGAACGAGCCACGTCTTAGAAACTCAGATTGGTCCATAGGAAAGTATGGTCCGGATTGGTCTTCCATGGTCTTGAGTTGCATATTCTAGTCCATGGCATTTCCTTCTCCGGGTCAGAAATATCTCGACCTAAGTGGAAAATCTTTCATGAGATTGATACTCATGTACGTACAAACGGGACAAATTGGCAGGTTTCATGCCAAAGATTTCTTGAAGAAGATGCAGGGCAAGAAGATCATGTACATTGGAGACTCTCTGAGTCTCAACAACTGGCAGTCCCTAGTGTGCTTGCTGTATGCGGGTGTTCCAAAGTCCGACATCACACTGGAGACTAATACCTCAATGTCCACAATCATGTTCCAGGTTCGCCCAAGTTTTCTCGACATGTTCATTTCTCCTCCTACGAAATCAGGCAGCTCACCTGGGTTGATCGATTTCTCGCAGGACTACGGAGTATCTGTTATCGTGTTCCACTCGCTGTACTTAGTGGACATAGAGGATGAACCGTTCGGTCGAGTTATGAAGCTCGATTCTCTCAAGAATGGTGCTCTCTGGAAGACTATGGATGTGTTGATTTTCAATACATGGCTCTGGTGGTACGTCAAGGGACCTCGGCAACAGTAAGTTTGGTATCACTTTCACTATTTGAAGTAAACTTCACAGATGCTGACCAGCGTCGGGTTGACCGAACGATTGTCCTGGATGCAGATGGGGATACATCCAAGAGGGTAGAAAGATATCGAAAGACATGGATCGAATGGATGCCTTTCGCAAGGCCATGATGACATGGGCGCAATGGGTCAACAGTGATGTGGATGCGGCCACGACCAAGGTCTTCTTTCAGGGGATTTCACCCTCCCATTACAAGTAAGTTCTCTTCTGAAATACCATCCCTCATGGGCACCTATTGCTCTACGCAAGTCATAAACATAAGGAGACCCAAGTCCTCGTTTTGGGATCAATTTGATGATGGGTATCAATCAGCATGGACTTACTACGCATGTTACTCAACTGTGGTAAAGCAGTGGGACGGAATGGAATGAGCCGCGGGTGAGGAACTGTGCAAAGGAGAGCAGGCCAATTAGTGGATCAACTTTCTGGAGCAGTTCGCCCCCGGCGCTGACCGTGGTGAAAGAAGTTTTGAGAAGCATCAAGAAGCCCGTTTCTTTACTGGACATTACAGCTATGTCACAGCTGAGAAAGGATGCACATCCCGGCTCTCATAATGGCTTGAAAGGCATGGACTGCACCCACTGGTGCATTGCTGGGCTTCCTGATACATGGAATCAAATACTATACATGGAGCTTGCAGCTTAGAGGAAAATTCAGGGAGAGGGAGTCCAACTAAATTTCATGCCTTAGTATAGACGGACACGATTCTTCAGAATGAGGATGCATACTCTTGATAGTTTAACTCGGTATAGATCAGGAAATAGCTCTTCTATCATGTACTTCCTTGAGTAGTCACGCCATTCCTTCTCATTTTAGGAGGCCTAGATATGGCTGTCTGACGATGACTATTAGCTACATACAGACATTTACATGTACGTATACAGGGAGAGAGAGAGAGAGAGAGAGAGGGATTATGAAGCAGCTCAGATGAAGGGAATAGAGCCGACAAGTACTCTGTATGAACAATTGCCTCAAAGACAGTAGCGAAAAGAGAGCAAAGTTGTTTTTCAAACTTTTTTCCTACTTCTACTATTGTTCTCAGGCAGTGAACAACCTGGAGTTTCTTTATACAAGGGACAAGTGACGAAAACGGTAAGCCAAAAGATTAAAATTGACATAAAAACTCAAATGCAATACGATGTTGTTATACTAGTCATACCTCCTAAACCTCCATGCTGAAACTGAGAACAGAGGTCTCTCGTGCCAGCACAAGAAGAAGCAACCATTCTCTTCTTTTATGTTATACCCGCCATAGCCATAGCTCTGCAGTAACCTTCCTGCCTGCAACATCCCACTATAGCTCAGAGAAACCCTCCCGAAGCCTGCTAGCTCAAGCCTCAGGCTCCATTTCTCAAGTTTCTCGTGCCTCTCCTTTCTCTCTAAGCCCTCGCAGGCAATAATGTTCTTGATCTCCTCCCCAAAGAGCATCTTTTCGATCCTCTGCCTCTCTCCTGTCGCTCTTGGGATAGTCGACGCCAAGCAGTCGAACATTGCAGCATAGAAGTTAAGTGCTTCAACAATACGTTCCATCAAGCCAGACCCATTTTGGTTGGACTCTTGCTCAGTTATCACCATCAATTTCGGTGAGAGGCCCCACAAGGCAGTCAAGAAGCTATTCATCTTTGTGGATGCATTCATGGATAAGGGTGAGGACATAGATGCTGAATCAGGGCTCGGGCTAGATATGTGGACTACATCTTTCTCGAGCCACTCTCCCAAAGTCCGTTGTTTCATTTGCAGGACTCTCTGTAAATGGTTAGCATTCAAGCTCCTGGATGTAGACGGTGGCGAGTTCCTCCTCTGTGTCTCATCATCAAGAGCTAACAGAGAATGCAGCTGAAGGACTGAGCTTATTGCAAGGGCTTCTCCTGTCTTCACATGTAGGCTCTCCACGTTGAGGTTCTCGAGCCTGCACACAATGGGATTGAACTGGAACGGAATATCCAGCTTCTCGGCTTCTTCTGTCAATCGAAGGGCCATCTGCTCCAGAACATCTTTCTGCTCGTGAATGCCCGTGATTCTTAAGTGGGGCGGCCCCTCAGATCGAGTGCTCAATGACTGAAGAAGATTGATCCACTGAGCAGGCTCAAAGGCATGGAGGTCAATAATGTGGACCATCTTCTCCCCTTCCATTGCTTCTAATATGGCCTGGTTGGTGATCACGTAGGAGAGCTTCAGAAAGGGGCAGAGCTCAAAGAACAGTCTCCGAACGAGGATCTGCTCAGTGATGGAAGTTATCTGAGTGGAGTTCAGGGCCTTGTGGAGACCAGGCCAGCTCTTGAGGATTCGATCGGCAAGGGCTTCAGTGAAGTAGGCAGCAATCCTCTGCATAGCATCCCCGTCAGGGGATGCATGGAGAGAGATACGCTCGAGGGCAAGGTTGGCATTCTCTATGCCACCAGAAGCTACATGATCGGCACACACAAGAAGGTGATGGATAAGGTACAAACCCCTCTCCTCAGATTTGAGTTCTTTGAGCCAAGGGTAGGGCGACCCGATACCGGGAGATAGTGACATCAAGGAGAAGTATTGAAGAGGGGACGGAGTAACCGATGAAGACCCCTCATCCTGAACCATTCCCGCCATCTTATGCAGAGAAGTGAGACAATGAGTTTCAGCGGAGTGAAGTGAGCCTGAATGAATCAAATGACAGTACGTAAGTAGAAGATCAATCTCGAAGTACAGCACCTGGGCTAGCATGCCATCCTTATTTCAGCGAAATACAGAACATGAGCAGCGGTTTCACATCAACACAATATTCATTGCTGGGATGATAAATTTCCTGATCTCAGCAGCTAAATGCTCGAGAAAAGAATTTCTCCGGCACAGAGACAGAGCCCCACCGAGAGAAATTCAAGCCACCAACTGGGTCGAATGATGTCGAATAAGCAAAGAACATGAACATTCTACCAGAAGAATCGAGCACGGTTGGGAATCGGTTCTGACGATTACCGTATAAGTGAATGTCAGCCGCTCCCTAGTCAGAGTACTGAACGACAGAAGCAGAAGCTTCAAATTCCCATACGGAATTTTCAGTCTAGAGTCGGAAAGAGAAGAGGCTCCAGGAAAATTCAGAACTCGGGAGAAGCAGTTGTTAGGGGCAAATCCATGGGTGGTGGCTTCATTCAGGTGTCTGGGTTGAACAGTACTTCTGTCGAGGGTTGGGAAGGGTCCTAGGGTTTATGGCGGATCGAACCAATTGGAGGGAAAGCACTTCCTGTCTCGGAGGACTTTTTTCCGTGGCCGCGTTGTCGACAGTACAAGAGGTTGTGCTTGTCGTCACCGTCTTGTCGTCTTCTATTAGGACCAGAGGAATATGGAATTTCTAAAACCCAGAGCCCATCGTCTTCCCTCCCACCCACTCAACAAATCCAATATAATTAATTACCAGAATTAATTTTAACGTACTTCACCGAAAATAAAATCAAGATCTTTTATTATCATCATTGTTTATTAGATGCACGTAAGAAGAAAAAGAAGGATTACAGAGGAGGATTTTATTTTGTTAGCGTCTCATACAGAGACACACTAAGGGACTAAGTCGAGGAGTTTGTCAGCAAGTGAAGTGGATGGGAATAAGAGCTGGCCGGAGTTTGGCGTTATGTGCTCAAACACACAACCATGAAATTCCAGGGCATGTCACAACAAAACAGAGGAGACAACCCCTCTGCTTGTTGCTTAGTGGGGGGTGACAGTGGGGACTGCAACGCAAACTATTCAAAGACTCTCGAAATCAGTCTCCATTTGGATTCTTTCCTTGCAATATATATCACCAGACACCTCCTCCTCCTCCTCCTCCTCTTCTTCTTCTTCATTTTGTAAGTAACAAAAGGAGGGGGGGTAATTGCACACCCATGAAAGAAAGAAGAAGAGATAAGGCCAACATCCACTTGGTACTTTCTTCTTATATTTGAGGACACAGGGAGGAGCTTTGTCTGTGGAAAGGGCCAAAAGTGGATAGAACCTTTAACTTTACCTGTGGAGCCTCGGGTTTGGTGCTTTGAATGAACTGAACTCAACTGAAAAATGATCATTCTTGGGTTTAATTAAGAGAGAAAAATGGAAGCAACATGAGGGGCAAGTTGATTCACAAGAGATCTTATTTTTGGGCAAGGAGACATGGAGGGGATGGTGAGTGGTTCAGCCCATCACCGTACTTCAAAGACGTGAAAAACAATTCCCGAGTGGAATGCAACCCACCCACCATTGTTTAGTTGATTTACACCTTTTCTTCTCAACTTTTGAGTGCATTCACACGTGCCGGAGAGAATCACTTCCTGAGATGGAACCAAAAAATAAATAAATAAAATTGGACAGCTTGTCGATAGAACTATGAAAAAGAAAAGGCACTATCAACCTTAGTTTAGAAACTGTGGCTCGTCAGCATTGATTAGCAAACAAATTATGAGAACTGAATGTATCTCCTATGCAAGCCTTCTGTGCTGTTTCTATGAAGCTTCTGCAGTTTACCATTTTTCATACGATGATAAAGAAAAGTGTGTGCACTGGGTATTATGTTCAATCTTCTTCTTCTTCTGGACGATGGTGGTCTTGGTCTGCCAAACGCTGGACTGGAAGTGGACAAACCGAGGCATCTGGTCCGTAGTTCTCTACGCTCTTCTAAATCTTGTAACAGAACAAACGGATGCAAATACCAGTATAGTTAGTTGAATAGGCTCCATGCCTCTTTTGTTTAAGTAAAGTGTTGGAATCAAATTCTTTTTTAGTGAAGAAAATCTACAATTAGATAAAATTTCATGTCCAACACACTTTTATTGAAAAAAAAAACGATTTTTTTCCTCTTTTGGATGGTAAAAACAAGTGAGCAGAGACATGAGTTCACTTATGAAGTTAATAAATGCCGAGTGGACTATCTGATGGACTTAGGGGTTTTCAAGAACCAGAAGTTTTTGTGAAAGTGTATTATTCATTTCATCCAAAGATGAGAGAGGGCTGTTTTCGGTGGGTTTGTGCTTTTTGGATCTTCCTATGATTTTGCCTCGAGAGACAAGAGGGAATTGTCCTTTTGCCTTGAAAGCTAAGACTACCTTGTTCCGCAAGACAGAGAGAGAAACAAAGAGAAGGGAACGGTCCAAAACAAGGTTTTCCTCAAGGGATGAACAATTTTTTGTAGTTTTGTTAAAGCAATCAATTATTATACCACCACTACCACGACCAGTCCCACCCCTACTATGATTGCATCCTCTATTCTCTTCTTTGGAGGCCTGTATCCTTATCTTCTTTTACTTCTCCGGCCAACTTCTACAATCAGTTCCGGCGGTATGTTATCCGTAAAATACGAGCAGCGATCACTGGCAAGAGCCAAGAGCGAGGCTCTTAATTACCGTCTCCTCTAGAAGAGTGCTGCCGCCGCGGGCGGGGAGTGGAATTTGCCGCAAGTTTTCTTATCTTTGTACCATCGAAAAACATCGAAACATAAGCCGACAATTTCTGATGTCCCAAACCTCAAGATGAAGTTGTGGGTCGGTGAGAATCAACAAAAGATAAGAGAAGCGAAACATTCGCATAACCATGCGGTCAGGTGGATATCCCAAAGGCCGATCTTTATGGCATATTTGTCCGAGCAATTTCATAATAAATGTAATGCAATGGATATACCCAGAAAGTGTTTTTTTTTTCCTTTTTTTTAATGCACTTCGATTAGATTCCATGTACTTTAGCGACTGCCAATTTACTTTGCATAGGATTCCACAAAACATTCCCAAGCGCCCAGTGGTCTTAATATCAACTAGCAGTAAGCAGACAAGACAAGCAGAAGCTGAGACCGATGTCCATCCAGTTTTGACCCCGAAGGTGTGCCTCTTTCCAGGCACTCTCTCTTCTCTAAGCAGAAGTGCACTAAATGGTCTGGGTCGTTGCTAGGCAGTTAGTGTCCTGATGCTGATTAGTTCCACATGAATGTCCATTGAAAAGTAACTGCACGGAGATGCAAGTTAAGAGCAGCTCAGAGAGCAATCGGCTGCTTCCCTGCAGTAGGATTCTAAACAGAGCTTCAAAAAAGGTTGCTCGCATTGTTTTTAGCGCTTTCAGCAGCTTCAGAAAAATCCTGATCACCTTCCACGACATATATTATCCTCTTAAGCAGACCACATATTATCCTCTTAAGCAGACCACTTACTTCATGCATCGCAATAAGCTTCCTACTGCCAGCTCTAATCTTGATCTTCCTTCAGATTATTAAAAAGAAAAGAAAAGAGCTTCCTGGACACAATAGAAGAAACATGTGGGCCTAAGTGTCAAGGTTTCCTCGTCCTGTGAAGTTCCCCATTGTTAAAGAAAAAAAACCGTGAAGATTTTGACCGCCCGCACAGTCCAGGCTGAAGGATTGAGGTATCAAACTGAAGTCATCAGCTTGAATGGCCATCGCAGAGAACAGCTTGCCCTCAAGACATAATGATATGACCCATAAAGGAGAATGGCCCATCGTAATTATTCGGTCCATCCCAAATGGCCCACAAGCAGGTCCAATTCAGGCCCATTTCTCAGCTGCCTTCATAGTTCCTCCCCAGTCTCTCGTCCTGCGATCTCTGTTCAGCAACAACTGAGGTGCAGGGAAGACCATGAGAAGTGAAGTGACCAAGTATCGATGCGTGCAGTGCGGCCATGGCATTAGAACTCTGTTCGTGCAGTACTCTCCCGGGAATATCCGATTGATGAAATGCGTAAAAGAGAAACTCTCGCTTTTCGCCTCTGAACCTCTCATCCCACGATAACCTTATTATGAACAATCATCAGTTGATTTCTTTATGGATTAATTTCTTTTCACAGGAACGCTGCAAATCAGTCGCCGACGAGTACGTCGAGTGCGAGCTTATGGTAGATCCCCTCCAGCTGCTGGCGCGCTTATTTTTGTGGGCTGCGTCTAATTTCTTCTTTCTGTGTACTAGATTCTGCTGATCGATTTAATTCTCCACAAGACTAAAGCTTACAGGCATCTTCTTTACAATGTACTCCTTCAAGGAACTGCCGATTGTGAGGTATTTATTAATGATTTGCCATACATAGTTCATCTAAATTTCTGCTCTCGTGCCTGATGACCGAGGGGAGATATTTCTGAATGCCTAGCAGGGTTTGCTGTGGAAGTCGGCATTGGGATTTCTTGCTTTGGATGCTTGTATCCCTGAGTAAAAATTTGATCCTTTTTATCCGAGGACGGAGATAGTTCCTGTCTTTGTTTTACAAATAAAAACCGTAATTTTTCTTGGCATTCCTTAGCATTTCAAGACAGGTGTTTGATATTAGTAACAGGAGAAGGAGGCATGTCTTCCATTACTTGGATCTGCGGCAAGGTTACCTTCTCTTCAGAGTGTACACTGCAATCATCGTTTAGGGAAGTTTGTAGTATTCCTGTGCCTAATCAGTGACTCAGTGAACCTGTCTATAGATATTTGCAGACATTTTCCTTGGGAACTTCTTCCTTTTCTCCTTAATTTTGCTTGTGACAAGATCTTCTTTCATCATCCCAGCTGAATTATCCGGGTAAACTTGTTGCTCACTGTTAATTTTAATAACCATCAAGCTAGAGAATTTGCAATTTGTTTTAGGAGTATCGTCTTCAGTAACAGTTAGAAGTGTTTTTTTTTTTTGGAAAGAGGTTGGTTGTTTTCTCTTTCTTGAAATTTGAATGCTATGCAGCAACATGGTGTTGTTTGAACTGTAGATGGAAGGACCTTATCCTCGTGATCCTTATCTCAAGCTATTGGAAGATTCTCTTGGTTTCTATGATGGTTAGGTCTGATTAACTCAATTTGGTGTGAAAAAGTTTGGAGTTTCTAGTTTTGTTGCCTTCTCCTCTGGACTCATATCATTTTGACACATATTCTGCAGATTTGGGAGTTTCCATCTTCTGTAGTGCTCATCGTTGATGCTTTTGTTCTATCATCAAATGCAGTGGCATTGAAAGGTCAGGGGCATAACAGCTCAGGCTATTGCAATTGATACTGAAAGCAATAAATAACAAAAGCTTCTCTTATGTGTTTAACTGATGAATCCAATTTTTTTACCTGGCTCCTGTTGTCATGTCCCTATCTGCCTCCTCGTCGTCACCAGTAATCACTGGTTCAACCACGAAAAGATGCATAATGGGTTGTTTTCCTGCACATGCTGCCAAGTTTTTAACTTCACAGGTATTGAAGTGGAGACATTTGACTTCGTTCAGTAACGCCATTACCCAAATACTATGATTCTTTTGTTTTGCCATTAATTCCCGCATTGAATTGATTATGTGCTCCAGCTCTGGAAGTGGTGCTTCTCTTGAGTGGTCAAAATGTTAACTGCAACCCCTTGAGGTACTTATCAGTTTCAATTATTATAAAGTTATGCAAAATCTGTTCTCAGTGTAGAGATTAGTGTCCTAAATCAAATCACAATTAATGTAATTAGATTTGTATTTATTTATGAAATAAAATTAATGCATTGTCATTCATGATATGTTGTTGTGTTCTATAATAAAATTCATAAATTATAATAATAATAATAATTTTAGGAATATAATGAGATTATCTTAGCGAGACATATAATCCATAAGTTTTAGTTAAAATTTTTTATTATCATAAGATCATTGAGTGGAGGATTAATGATATGATAATAATAATGCAATTGTTATATGTTTTAAAATAGAAGATGATTGATCTCGCTTTTGCTTGTAAAGAGTTATTAATATAAGGGTGTATGTGCTTATCATGGAATGAGTTTATTAAACTAATCTACTTAATGGTTATTCTAATGAATTTTAAATAAATGTTAATATGTTATTCATTAGGTGATAATATATGTAAATGATCATTGGACTTGATATTATTGTAATATTTTATAAGAGTTAAATTGTAATTTTTGCTTATTTTGTAAAATTATTCTCTAAATCATGTATAGGGTATTTTATTTATTATTGACTCAAAAATCTCTAGTAATAGTATATGAAAAATTGGAAAAAGGTTTTCAATATTTTATAATAGTCAATTAATAGAATTGAGATATTTATGAATAAGTAATGAGATTTGACATTTTATTTGTGCTCTGATTTATTTAGAATATTATATAACCGAAAGATTTAATTACATATAAATTAATCATTTAGGATATTAGATCATTTTTATTAAAATCTTCACTATTCAAACAACTATGACACGTTAGATGCCAATTTTAATTTGTAGATATTAATTGATTAAGAGTTAATTATAGTATTATTAGATAAATAGTTTAATAGGATGTACTGATATACTGCAGTTTAGTTTGGAAGTCAATGGGTCATACATAATACAAATTATTTTTAATAACTAAAATTTAATAATTTAAGTTTTGATTGGAGTAGTTAACATGCATTTCTTGATTATTTATTTGTGTACTAAATTTGAATCTCAAACCTGCGTACATATATATCTCTGCGTGTGTGTGTGTGAGTGTCCGCGCGCGCGTTGATACAATTTGAATGGCCTAATAATTGGCCAACCCGTTGATTGTCAGAGGAGAAAATTGAGAACATATAAAATATTTTCGTGTATAGCCGATTATTGAGAAGCGTTCTGAGTTCCTATGAAGTGATGCGGTGTGAATATCGTCGGGGTATGTATGTGTGCATTTATTTAGAGGATTGACCTTTGGAGGTGTTCATGTAAGCGTTGTGAGACACTGCCAATTGGAGGGGTCAAGCACGTAGACCAAATTACAGTGTTCGTATTTGCATTCTTTAATTATTTCCCCATTTTTTGAATTTCAAATCATATTATTAAGGAACTCTCTCTCAATTAGGGAATAGAAATTTTGAAGTCCGTGCTTCCGCCAGATTTGGACACTCTGGATCTTATTTTCAGTGGCATTTTCCAACTCGATGACTAGAGATGTTAAGCGGGCCCAGGCTGGCCTGTAATCGGATTATTCAAAATTTAGAATTGGCTTAGGTCGCTCCTAACCTGACTTATAACCGTTCTTATTGGGTTAAGATTGTTGAATAATAACTGGTACTAACTGTCCGAAACTGTCGAAAATCTGCCCGGACTGGGCCCAACCGTTCAGATCGATAATTGGTCCATTTATAAATTATAACTAGACCAATTTCTTAAATAAATGGGCTGAACTGTTATCAAATATAACATTTCTAGCTACACTTTTAAGAGCAGTATCTATCTGCAACTAAATGGAGATACCTAGCCATGCTTGGACTTGGATGGTTGGGGGAAGGGGCGTACAGTACAAGTTCAACTGAGCGGCAGCAAAAGAGCGAGCGTATCCCTTTGCGGGAGAGCTCTCCCTCCGTGAGTGAGTCCTGGATTCAAACTAGCGGTCGGTCGGTCGGTCGGTTGAATTAGCGAGCCAGCTGAGGAATCTTCATGTACACACACGCTAGCACGTGTTTTCATCATTCTAACTTATTTCTTGCCGAGGCTGAGTAAGTATTGCTGACACGCGGATCTCGTCTTCTTGGTTACGTCCGCTCTATCTCTCGATCCTGCCAACCCCTCTCTGCTTACAAGAAGGGAGAGAATGATTACGTGTGGAATTGAGATGGCCGGGCTGAGGAGAGGGGATTTCAATTACTTGCATCATCTGGTTACAGAAAAGTCAACCCCATCACCCGTGGCATATTATTAGAGACACTTGAACTAAACCTCTGCTTCTTGTACGATGAGAGATGGCGAGTAATCGATTTCAAATTCCATGTAACCGATAGTAAAGTCATGGTAGCTGTTGACTTTTTTCATTATTAGAAATTTGGTACTTCTGAATTGTAGTGCGTAGAGACTAGCTGGAGTTGCTCAAATTGTCTTGGAATTTATCTCCCCAAAAAAATTAAGGAAAGAAAAAGAAAAAGAGTCGTCTCTCGGCGACCCCCTCTAGCATTTTTGGTTGCTGGTGAGGTTAGCTATGCTAACGCTAATGCAGATGTCGACGGGCCGAGTATCAGATTCAGACCACCGCCTACCCCCACAACTACCAAGCCTCTTATTCTTTTTTTGTTTAATAATAAATAAATAAATAATATATAAAGCATAGAGTATTCATATCAAAGTAGCCGTTGCACCCTCCCCTCTAATGAGAGAAAACTATATGAAAAGGCACGCAGTCTGTAACTTCTCTTTGAAAAAGTCAATTCTTAAAATTTCGAAAAAATAGAATCATGTGGATGGATCTATCTCATCGCTAAATTAAATTATTCCGCTAAATATCCTGTTAAATGCTTGCACGGCATATCATCTTGTATTATGTGGCATGTCTTTGTCCTGTAGGCCAGTAGTGTTTTATCATTAATTATTAAACCATGTATTAACATTTTTAATATAATATTATATTTTGGCCCGAGACCTTTCTCCCTGTCGTTTCTCTGTCAACAGTGAAGAACAGTCTCAGTACTCTCTCATCTCTCATCCACTTCCGGCTAATATGATGATGAGTAGTCCATTAGGGCAGAGGCAGTCAAAGCCGCAATCGAGAGATTAGGGCAACAGGTGCTCGGGCGAGTTGAAGAGGTCGAAAATGACTTCAGTGCAGACATAATAAGAAGAAGAATTTAAAATGGTTTGGGGCTTGAACCGGGAGGTTTGTGAGCAATTTTTTCCCCCCTTCAAATTTTCTATCATTCGTGTTCATTCTCTTGCTTGCGAGCTTCCTTCCTCTGGCTGTAGTAGTCTCCTCCATCTTACTTGCACCATTGTCATCTTCATGGATGGAATGTGCTCTCTCAAGAAAGAGGATAGACATCTGGGGGGCGGGAGAAGAAGGGCCATAGTAGGAAGAAGTTATCTCAATTTATATGGATTAGATAAATGCAATTACACTTAATAATAATAATATCCTTCCAGGCATGCGGCATTTGTCACATAAGATATGTCATGTAAATAGTAATAGAATATTTAATGGAACAAATTAAAACTACATAATTTTATTTTTTTAAAAATTTAAAGTTAAGTATATATATATATATAGAAAAGTTATAAGGTAAGCGCCTTTTTCTTTTCCAAGTAATTTTCCCCCTCTAATAATACTGTTATTTTATTTTAGTCGTTGTTACCTTTTGCCCCAGAAAACACTTTTTCTTCAAGTCAAGAAATCCTCGTCCTCTCCCCTCTGCCACTGCCTCTTCCTCGTATACAATTCAACCCTCCCGCACCTCTCTCACCCTCTCACTCACTCGCTCGAATCTCTGCAACGTCTCTCTTCTCCTTTCACTTTGATTAGAGCCCACATAGAATAATCCATATCTTTCACTTCCTTCCGTACCTTCCCTCTCAGAACAAAGTAGTGTCTCTGCCACAGTTTACAGCCATGCTTCGTATTACAAATCCTCCGGTGCCTGAGACTATAGTCTCAACCCCTCTGCTTTATGCGACAACGAGCAGCGGCAGCAGCACTGGAAGCATCGGCGGCGAGACTGATGATAGCCCCGGAAGTTCTCGGAGGTTCGAGTTGGTGGATCTCAAGTACCAGCTCCCCTGTGCACCTGAACCCGTTTCTTCTTGTCTGCAGTCTCACAGATCCCTCGCAGTCCTAAGTGGGCACATCGGCCCCGTCTCCTGCATAGCTCTCTGTGGCGAGTTCATACTGAGTGCTTCTCAGGGGAATGACATTATCGTGTGGCAGCAGCCTGATCTACGGCTCTTCACCAAGTTCGGTCAAGGGGACGGGTCGGTGAAGGCTCTGGTGACTGTTGGGAGCAAGGTATTCACGGCCCATCAAGATTCCCGGATTCGGGTCTGGAAGGTTTCGAGGAGGTCGGAGAATGTGTTCAGGCTGATTGACGCACTCCCCACGACGAAGGACTACGTGGGGAAGTTCATGAGACAGAGCAATTATGTCCGGACGAGGAGGCACCACAAGAGGCTCTGGATCGAGCATTCTGATAGCATCTCTTGCTTGGCAGTGCACAACGGGCTGATCTATTCGGGCTCCTGGGACAAGACCCTGAAGGTGTGGAGGGTCTCGGATTTGAAGTGTTTGGAGTCGATCAAGGCCCATGATGATGCTATCAATGGCCTGATTGCTTGCAGGGGGATAGTCTACTCAGCCTCGGCGGATGGAAAGATCAAGGCTTGGGAGAACGGCAAGGAAGGGAAGAGCTCACATTCCTTGAAGGGCATCTTGGAGGGCCACAAGGATGTCTCGATCAACTCAGTAGTGGTGTCGGATGATGGGAAGTGGGTATACGGAGGCGCTTCCGATGGTTTTGTGATGGGCTGGGAAGGAAGCTGTGGCTTCAAGAGCTGGAAATTTGTTTCTGGGACAAGAGCTCATCAAATGGCCGTTCTTTGTTTGTGCCTGGTGAGAGAGTATCTCTGCAGTGGCTCGGCAGATAAGAGCATTGGGATATGGAAGAGGGAACCTTTTGGCAAGATCTCCAGAGTTGGGCTCGTAAGAGGCCATGAAGCGCCTGTCAAGTGCTTACAAGCTTCAACTGTCAGTGTTGGAGATGGGTTTATGCTCTACAGTGGGAGCCTTGACAAGAGCTTGAGGGTTTGGTGGGTCCCCAAGCATTCAAATAGCAAGAAGCAGAACGAAGCTCCATGAACCAGCAGAGGAGAAGAAACTTCCATTTTGTGAGTTCTTCCAGCTGGTCAGTTTGTGATCGTTCGGCAGCAGTGCTTCAAAGATGACAGTTGTATGGGGTCAATTGTCCGTAGAACTTATAGAATTAGATTTTGGGGGTTGTTCCTTGTTTTTCGTTTTTTGTTCTTTGACAGAAACATCGACTGTGGGGAATACAGAAAGGGACGAAAGAGAGGTGTGAATTGATTTTTGCCGTTTGTTTGATCTTAAGATCATTCTTGTGAATTGTATGAATGTGAGGACATATCAAACAGAAAACTTGAATAATAATATTATTGTTCATTGGTGGCATGCATGATCAATTGTCCATTAAGAGCAATTCTTTTTTGCTAAAATTTGCAGCAATTCAATTATGTGACAACAGATCGTTGTTTTCTCAGAGGAATCTCTGCGGTCCTACTTTTAGGAGCAGGAACTATGCAGTAGAGAACTCCTCTCTCTCTCACTCTCTCTCTCTCTCTTTTGGATGTCAACATTCCGAATGAAAGGGTTCGATAGAATAGAAGGCCTGCAACTACAGTCGAACACAGAAATGTCCGAGGCTTGGCTGGGCTCGGGTTGTCCATCAAGTTTCAATTGCTCAAGGGCCAATATATACATATTTTTACATTCACCAGCTAAAACTAGTCCTGCAGACCGAAGGAGATGAAGTATCGAGAGGAAGAAAAAGATGAGCGTGGAGGAGGAACAAGTACAATATGAATAAGAGTCCAGGAAAATTTTCAAGTTTGCTGCTTTTCATCTGGAAGGAGCTAGGAATGAAGGGCTGTTATTGGCCGTGGGGGAAAGAGTTAGATCTCCTTGATTGGTTCGCAAGAAAAGCAGCTGACCATGTATTAGTTAGTGCATGAAGACTCCCAAGTTGTTTACGACACTTAACTTCATTCCTGTACAAGGATCCCAAGTTGATCTTGCGAGTTCTTCTAATTGAAGATGCGAATTTTCTTTTGCCTCTCTCTACTTCTTTCCATAAGAAAAAGTGAAATGGAATCGACCATGAATACAATGAGAGAGAGAGAGAGAGAGAGAATTAAAGAAAAATCAAATTAATGCATACATAATCGTCATTACTCAATGTATGTATGTATGTATGTATATAAAACACTGGATTTTGTTTTTTTTACACAACAGAAAGTTCATGGGCTCAACGTGAGAAAAATAGGCCCACTGTCACCAGAGGCCCAACGATGACGTTTACGCGCAGCGCAGTTAACGGAAGCAAACACCCTGTAACACCAATGGATAATACCGCCAATTGGAAGAATACCGGTCATGAAGGCGCCACGCCATGTCGGGCCTCCTCTTCACCTCCAGTTGCCGCCCACTGTCCCTCCCTTTCTCGCCAGGTGCTTCCTTCACTTCGCGGCACATTCCCATACCTCCGGTGGTTCGCTTCTCCGGAGGCCCTTTCAACCGGAGAACGAGGGGCCTCACTGTTGTAGCCGGAGCTGGCCCTAGCACCAGCAGCTACGTGTTTGCCTTCGTGTTCCCTCTCTCCCTCCTCGCCGCCACCGTATTCGCTTCCATTAATATCTCTGATAAGCTCGATAGGGACTTCCTTGAGGAGGTATTCTCCATTTATTCTTGCTTATTCTTCTCCTGGACCCTGATTCTTAATTATTCTTCCTCTTCTTCTTAAATTCTGTATTTGGGACTGGCACCGGCCAAGTTGAGTTTTTGATGCTCGATGTTAATAAACAGGCTGATAGTCTACTGTATTTGCGATACATTGAAGAACTTGTAGGTAGAATGATTTCGTACATGGAGGTCAATAATGGTAAAGACTGGAGAGAGAGAGAGAGAGAGGTGGATAAATATTGGAGAATATTGAATTCTTTCTCCATTTTATTTAGTGGGAGAAGGATGTAGAAGCGCGAGAGGGAGATTGGCAGTGTTCCTATACGTTGGTTCGTTAATAAAATTCACAAATTTGGGATCTTTATTTTGATGAGATACTGAAAGTTGGAAATAAAAATTTTACATTGCTTTATATCTTGTCCGAGGTTTTAAACATTCAAAATTTTGATACAACTTAGGAGATTCTCAATTAGTTTTGACGCAGAAGGGGTGTTTGTTGTTCGTCTGTCCGTTGCTGCATGTGGGGTAATCCGAGTTCATGAATCTCTCGCCACTGTATCCTTCCCCTTCACAGTCCCTTTAAATGCAACTTAGCAATTGTCATATATATGGATTATTCCATGCCCTTCTGTGTTCATGTAATAAAGGTTATGTGAGAAGTTTAGAGTTGCTGACTTACTGTTATTAAGGGATTTGAAGAACAATTTTCCATCTTAACTTGCAACTCTCTGATTTATTATGTATGTTAGATGGAGTTAATGGCGTCTCTGTCTCCTCTCCCTGTTGCAAGGGAAGAAGGAAATGTGCATTGTAAGTTAGAGCTCCTTTGACATCAGAAGAAGATTGCTCCTCGTTACTGCATCATCTGAACTAGCTTTTAATAGTTGATACAATGAAATGCGAATAATTGGATGTTGATTCTGAGGGAGCATTTGAGGTGTCTAATGCGATGTAGTAAGTATGTTTTGATAATGATGGACTTTGTCTGCTTCATGAACCAGCTTGCAGTTAATCAAGCAGTGAGGGAAGCAGATGAAGAGGAGGATCCTGACACTTCTCAAGAAGAGGAACCTGTAATTCCCCGCGCTCGGAACCGACCTAAACGAGAAGCCTAGGCTTCTTCCGCCCCAGAAACTTGGAAAAAAGAAAAATATTGTTGTGGTAAAAGATATGAGATGTATTGAGATGAGAACAATCCTGGGGCATCTCATCTTGAGCAAGTTTTGAGCAGGTCTATGCCCTTCCACACAGACTTGTCAATGTTTCTCGAGAGCTGAAAGCATTGTAAGTTTAGCTGGAACCAATTCACTACTTTCCTGAAAATTTAAGTTTTGCAATATACACAGTAGTACTAGATCTATTACAGACAGGCAGTGAATGATAAATGGATGATCCTGCTAGTAGAGGGCAGCTGGAGCAAGGGTGGTGGGGAAATGGAATGAAGAACTCGAACCAACATAAATCTAATCCATTTGATGGGATGAGGGATTGTCGTCTATCAGCTGCCCAAGAGATCACAACCCTTTCCGCTCAATTTTTCTTTTCTCCAGCCCGGAGAAATTCAATCCTGACGCGGCTAGGTCTGCTGTCTTCCTCTTCGTGAGATCAACAAGCATTTCATCGTGCAGGATGCACTGCTTCCTTCAAGAGTCTTTTATCGTTTATACCCGCTGAGATCGACCTTACTATCCTCTACTGTTTCATACTTTAGCATGCGCCCGAGATATAACACAATAAGAGACAATTGATGGAGGACAATCCTGCTAAATCATCTCATCAATAATCTGAAGAATTCCCCTCGAAGTTACCAGATTTCAGGCTCATGAAATTCTCAGGGGGTCGTCCCTGTCCTTGTTTTTCTCGAAATGGGATTCCACTGGGGGGGCATCTCTTCTTCAAGTCGGATTTTCAATCATGGCAGCAGCAGTTGCAAATGCTGGCGAAGAAACCATTCTGCCTCTCAAAAGTTTTGTTTTCGAAATTAGATCCATAGAGAATTACCATCATCGAAGTATAGTCCTTTAACCCAATCGTAAACCTTACTCCCTCGTTTCCATAACATGCCCTTTTTCTTTGGAAAGAGCTTCATGCTGAAGCCAAAACAGTTTGTCTTGTTGAAATAAGCAACAACATTGAAACCAAGTTGTGGTGGACTCGAGAGCATCAAAAAACCAATCCTTTTCCGTCGGATTCTAACTTCTGGGATATTACACTTACTGTCCCAGAAAAGAATGATTCATCTAGGAGAATTTCACATTCCCTCGTACAGTTCTTCCAATCTCTCTTTAGTATATATAGACAACGATGGATATAGATATAGATACCGGACGAACAAAGGGATGGACAGAGACAATCTTTTTCAGCAATTCCTTTTGAAGACACTTAAAGCGGTACAAATGTCTCATGACAGTGTGGAGATCTATTTTATGACAGTGTGGAGATCTATTTTCTGACAGCTAGTACATTCCTTTGTAATGCCCAAGTGGTCAAAAAGCAGCATAGCTTGAGGAAAAGCATATTAGAGTAATAAATGAATAAAAAAACGATCGACCGTGTACTGTAGGATTCCTTGAGTCATGGTTACCTGCGTCCACTTTCAGAAAAGTGTAGTAAAGTCTATTTCTTAGTTTTCCCCCCAGACAAAATAAGAAGTGGTCCTTCCATCAGTACCTCGAACCAGCAAAACTGATCCCCTTATTAGCTCTTCCCCTGCTCCAGTGGTGACCAGTCTGATAATCATCTCTTCGATACCTTGAGCTTTTGTATCCTGAATCACCCCGGTGAAAATTCCCCCTCTTTCTGCAACCATCATTCCAATTTCTACCATCTTTGGGCTGATACCTCCACCTTCCCTCATCCGGAAATCTTCTCTCCTGAACATGGTCCCGTTCTCCTTGACCAGCATAATTAGTATATACGTTCTTTGACATTCCCGAGTTCCAACCCCAAGAGTAGGCCTCAGGATCACCCAATTGATTATTCTTCGCTTGTTCCCAGGAGTTGATATCACTCTGAGAATTATTGACACCAGAATTTCTCCACTGCTGCCAGTTCATTTGTTGGCTTCCACGAGTAAAGCCTCGATCCCAAGGGTTGTCTACCAACTCATTAGTGCTTGTAGCACCCCGCAGAGTGCCCCAAGTTTCCCACTTCAAGTCCTCGCCACACTCGGTATTTTTCCTTTTACAAGGATTGTCATGGGAAGACTCATAATCCTTTAGCTCTGTTGCCTCATCATTAACTGCAGGATTGAAGTATGCTCTATCGACCTCCTTAATTAGTTCAGCATCAATCTGTGGATTCCAATTTACTTTCTCAATGTAAATGTCTGGATCAGGTAGAGAAATTTGGCAGGACAGGCCATTTATATTTGCCCAGAATTGGTCCTTGGCATTTCGAAATGCTTCCTCGCCAGCAGAATCGTCCCAGTTGAGAACACCCTCATGCCCAAACATACACTTCCTTGTGAAAACTAACTTCCGCCATGGGACACATCCTATTGACGCACAGAATTCCTTCTCCCATGAAGGCACATTATCTTGCGAGCACAACAGGAAAGTGAAAGGTAAGATGAGAAACATTGAAACCCCTTATTTATGCAAAATCTTTCAGGAAATTATACAGAGAATGATAAAGCTGTATCCTCCATGTAATTTCTTTTACATAGACAAAATCACTAGCCAAAGAATTTCAATCACCTTCAAATAAATCTAACCATGCATCAGCCACTAATCCTCCAAGTAAAGTCCTGGGTTTAAATTGATCACCAACTCTCTATGATTTATGTGACTTTGCTAAATGTCTGATAATTCCAACAATGTAATCCTAAGGTACGTCCATTTAATGCACAAATGGCCTCTACAACAGATAACCTTCTTTGAGTAAAGACTACAGAGGAACAAGTACACCTAGTCAGTATCAAATGGTATTTTTCCAACGGGTTCCACAATAAATCTTTGAATTGCTTCTATTATCAGACTTTTCCCAAGATTGCAGATATCAAATTCCCTCGCTAGTTTATCCAACTATCAAATTCCTTGTGGCCTCGCCATTCCGAGCGTGGAATTCAACTTTTGCAATCTATGTCAGACTGTTCAGAGTAACATAAGCAATGGCAAGGTGCCAATGCATGAATGACATTCATATAAGTGCCTAGAAGATTATCAATATCACTAAGAACAATTCGAAGCTTGTTTTGACAAAGGAAAACGTGGCTTAAAAGTGGATTGCAATACCACCATCCAGGTAAAGAGAAACTATGCACCCTCTGTCTAGTGGATTAGCATCGCAGAGAAATAGTATAGCCAATTGCCATCAAAGCATGCAGCTTGAAATCCTTTCACTTTAACATATACTAATTCCTGGACCAGCTTTCATCGTTTTTACTTTCAATTCTCAATTTGGTTAGTTCAGAATCAAGTTACTCTTAACATACTGCGCTACTATAGAGACATTTCCGTGATAAAAGCGTGAAGGCACACCACTGATTTGGTATTGACTTAGCCAAGACAACTTAGCAACTTAGAAGACCGAGAAAACGCTTCAGGGAGGAACGAGTTAAGGTCAATATCTTCAACCAAGCAACTGATTCTAAAGGACAAGATTCAGACAAGAACCTTTCAAACCAAACTAGGAAGACATGAAAGCTGGGGCAGTCAACAAATTGAAAGAAAAGCCAAAATTCAATCAGCGAAGATCACGAACGTCAATCAACACACAGTACCACCATACCCTGCTTATAGAATGAAATAACACGAGATCGATGTAAACAGGGGAGGCGTAAGGCTCTAGATGAAAATACCAGGAGAAGACTCAGGGCCATCGAGCGCCAGATAATAGGTGTTTTCCTGATACATATAGCGCTGAGGATTGTACCTCCGCCGCGAGCAGCGGTTGTTCCATCGACCCATAGTTAAACCGAAGAAACGCAATCAGCACTCAAGAAATCAATCCTCTAGACGAGACACTTCCACTCTCTCCCCGGGGGCGCGGGGGAGGGGTGGGAAATTCAGCGCAGCAGACGACAGCGTATGGGATATCGGATCTTCCTCCCCAAGAAATTAGTCAATGCCTGAAACTGAAAGAGCAGTCTGTGCTCCTTGATTTTGGTGTCAGAAGGCTCGAAGAAGAGCAGCGGTGTGCCGCTCGTGCACGAGCATGACCCGAAAGTGTTAAGTCCTTTCTTCTTCTTCTTCTGCTCGGAGAGGCCCACTGTCCTCGCCTCCTCTCGAGCCCAATCTTCTTCTCCTTAGCTTCTGGGTCGACACTTATGGACCCAATACCATCCTAGCCCAGTAGTTTGGGCCACTCAAGGAACTGCTCGGGCCCGCTGAAAACAGGCCGACATTCTCGGGCCCGTAACGTTGCTCTTTTCTTATTCAAAGCGTGCATGGGCCTCGATGTTCCAAGTGCAAATGGATATGAGGCCCAAAATTTCCATTTCAAGGGCTTATTTGGGCAAAGGCCATTTTCATCATCCCTTCTTTTTCTTGTCATTGTCATTTGTTGGTAATACTTATTCTTAAGGTGCTGGTTCGTTCTTTTTAAAAAAAGTTTTTTTTAAAGGCTGATTAAACTTTATTTTCCTTTTTCTATGGGCAGGCTCGTCTTGTCTATTTCATTTGTCTAATTAATATACACGATCTTATAAAAATATGATAACTATGAAACGCATCAAATTCCATATATATATATATGTATGTATGTCTATTCTCTTCATTAATAATCCAAACAAGAAACTTGCTTCTCACATATAGCAGTGATTTTTATTGCCTAGCTAGCAATACGTTTATTTCAATTATATACACGTTTATGGCTGGGAACTATATATTCCCTTTTTTGCGATATTATATATATATTCCCTTTTTTGCGATATTATATATAAAATGTGTGAAGGTGAATAAATGTATGCCATAAATGCATTTATACACACGAGGATATGCATATATATCTATCTACACACACACGCACACACACGATAAGTGGGTAGTGGTTATCGGCGAGTCTGGTGGATATTCCAGTCTTGAAGAATCTGATGAGGCAGCCATCGTCGTCTCGTCTTCATATTCTGTGGTCGTGGAGTGGTCAAGATTATGAGACCTATGTATGTGTTGACAAAACCCCTAATTAGTGCCTTCCACACCCAGTGCGGTTGCTTTCTGGCAATATAATATATACATATATATAATGAAAATTTTATATTGAAAATGTTAAATTTTTATTTTTATTTATAAATAAATAATATAAATTTCAAAATTTCACGTTGAGTCCTCACTCCTTGGTTTTATTACATTATTAAGTGATATATATTAGCTGATATTTATTAAAGTTTATAGAGCAGAGCTGATATGACGTAATACATTAACAACTTTATGCCACTTCATCCAAACACATCATCATATTCTTACCACACCAACATGACACGGGAATAAAAATTGAGATATCAATATATAACTACCACGTTAGCACATTTGTTACAGAAATTGATAGACATGACTTAATATTATAATGAAAGTAAATATACAAACTTAGATGTGGCATTTTAAAACTTGTATAAATCACTTAAAAAAAGTAAAATTTTAAGGTTTTTATTATAATTTTACTTACATTTAGTTACCGCTCTGTTGATCTAACCACCGTCTGTATGGCAGGTGGATTTTCTGTATTATGTTACAAATAAATTATTAAATAATAAATTCCAGGGCACAAATATCACGCAAAAAGAAAAACACCCAGTATGACTATGTATGTGCGTGTTGTTGAAATCGGCCGAACAAATCCGCTGGCGAGATTGGTCAAACAACGGAAGCCGGAGCAGCACTCAAAAATCTTTGACCCCTGGAATATTGGATTCTTTGACCCAATACTATATTCGTTATCGTTGACTTGGGTCAACTCGTTGTTCGATGCGTGCATGCATCCGTCTGAATTAAGATGGTAAAGGACGGATCACTTCTCCTTCTGGCTGGCTCTCCTATTCTTCCACGACACAGAAGTAATTGACGCGGCAATGGCAATGAGCCCTTTTGGGCTCAGTTGAAGTATCGGTGACAGTGAAAGGGAGAGCCCTCGGAGTTTGATAATTAGTGAAAAATCCCCCCAGCCGACACTTTTTTTACCCACAGTTTAATTTGATTTGCGACCCTTCTAAACCAATGGGTCAAGACAAATCTAAGACGAGCGGTATGAAATTTTCTGATATTAGATCCCTCAATCCCACTTTGGCTTATGTGCAGTATAAAATGGGTGGGGAAGATTACTAGTGCTAGAAGTTTATGATCTAGAACAACTAACCCACTGACTTAAGGACGATATTCTATATGTAAATGATATAACTGGCTAATTATATTATGCATTACTTACATATGAAAAAGAAAGATATGAAATTTGCTGATAACTACTTGACAGAAAGTGATCATTGATATATCTGTATTATTAATTGTAGTCACTTATGCTGGTCATGTAACATAATATGTGTGTGTGTGTATATATATATATATATCTGCGGCACGATAAATCACAAGTCACGCTAGTCATGCAATTAGATACACTAGAGAGAGATGGTTTGACACGATGGTCAACCGTTAGTTGATCACCCCTCCTCCTATAAGATGGAAGAGAAAATTTTCCATTAATGCATATGATATATATATAAACATATGCTTCACAGTTTTGAATGAGAAATTTTCTGTTCTCTCTTTCTTAAAATTTTCTAGGGATTTATTTTTTATTTTAATGACAAAACAAAGACAAGAAGAGGAACATCAACATATATATATGTATGTATGTATGTATCAATGGTTGTCAAGATAGGGACTTGAGAGAGAATAAGCAGAGATTCGGGAAAGCGACTAAGAGATTTTAGAGGTCCTTCAGTCCAGAGGGAAGCTCTCCTTCTGAGTCATTGAATATTTATTGCCTTGTTCAATGATGGAGATATAACACTGGTGAAGGACCCACACCACCCGTATCATACTTACTAAGAAGAAATCCGAGAGGATATATATATATGTATGTATGTCTTGTCCAGCTAGGACTAACTACAAACGGATCTTGTGTTTTTCGAAGAGAATATATCTAGAAAAAAAAAAAAAGAATCTGCAGGAAAGACTCTGGTATGCATATCATGATATGATGATGTGCCATTTTTCTGTGGGCAGTAACATGTATGTATTGATTATAATAATAAGAATATAAGAAGGTGGGTTGTCCTTGTTGTGGATTCCATTCCACCTGCTTTAATTTGGGGGGAAGATAAGATAAATGGTGGGTTTGGCATGGATTCGGCTTCTCCCCATTTTGTATGTGTCTGTCTCTGTTTGTGTGTGTGTGTGTGTGTGAGAGAGAGAGAGAGAGAGAGAGAGATCCAAGGGTCCTGTTTTTGTCATATTATTCGGTGCTGTTGGTTGGCTTTTCTTTTCTTTTTTCCTGTAATTTGTTTTGTTGATTAGCGTTCGATTGGATTGCAATCCAATTGGTAGCCAGCTTTATCGTGGCTGGTTATGGTAATGGTCGGCATGTCACGTTACAGCAATCAAATAAGACGGGAGCATCAATGTCTCAGCTATGTTGTAGCAGACATCTATACTCAACTCAACAATGATCCATTCAGAGAATTTATACTGGAAGGTGAAGCTAATATTCGATCTCAATACGTGAAAGGAAAAAGAAAATACTAGAAAAGCAAATCAAAATCCAGATCCCTCATGAATGAGGCACCGAATTAGATATAACATTTGCTGAAATTTTATGAAATCTTATGATATACCATTGAGGAAAATGAATAGAGTTGATGTAATATCATGTTTTTTTTCTCCATTAATAAGATAAGAGAGATCAAGAAAAACTATCTTGAGCACTTAAAAAGCTGCAGCAAGCTTAAAGCCAAAATCATATTGGTGCACTTTGCCTCTCCACAAACTCTTTGTTCTTTCCTTGCATAGGATGGCGATGAAGGATTCTTCAGAGGGGGGTTTTGTTTGTTCAGTTCAGTTGGGTTAGCTTTCCCTTAGAAGATGGTTCGACTGATCCCTTTATTAAGGGCACACTCTCATTATTCTTCATCTGATTTAAACCCAAATTCCTTTACAGAGTGCTTTGCACTCTTCTACCCCCAACGCACACACGTACCATTGAAAGGTGCAAGCATGGCGAAGCATTCCATACATAATTTGTAGTGTAATTAATGTAAAAGAAAAGATTCTTCACGAACAAAACAAAGAAAGAACCCCCCCATTAAAGAAACTTTTTTGGTTTGCATAAAGGAAGCATCTGTCTGCGGCACAGCACTTGCTTTTGGCGTTCGCTTTGAATGCATTTGCAAGGGAAGAGGAAGGGAACTCAGCATGTTGCAAATCCTGTGCTGTCCCACAAATTCTGCCTTCAAAATCCTGTCTCATAGTTAAGGTATTATTTTTATGTGAAGTTGACGGACGAGAAAGAACGTTTTCACTATCAGCATAATTTTTATCGAATATTGCAGACTCCAGAAATTGCGATGCATCAGTGGATTCTCAACAATATGGGAAATGGACACAAAGTTACATCAGTGAATTCACATAAAACCGGATAGCTCTATGCTCTGCTTTGCAGCAGTGATACTATCTGCCAAAGAAAAGGGATCGCCTCACGGGAGTGCTGGACCATAATTATTCACAGGATCATCATGCTCCTCTTTTCGATTGAGTCTCCACCATCTGAAGCACAAATCCCAAGATCAGTGAAATCCCTGATACAGGTGTTCCTTTTGTCCTCAGCCCTACAGTGATGGATCTTTTTTTGTCTCGCTGGAGCAAAGATAATGAGGATCCTGTGTTCTCACCTTAGAGAACTTTGACGACGAACATGCGAGAGAGGAATCAGAAGGAAATGGGGAAGATTCGGGCTCTGTAGGATTTTACCGCACACCTTACAGGAGGAAGAGAAATTGATTACAGTGGAATAAAAATCGGGATGGGGAACACTAAAGCACGATTATTGCATGTGTGATGTCCTAGAGCGAGGCCCTTCTTTTAGGAATCACTTCATCATCAGTCTTTTCATCCTAATAGCCCTTCTACTTCTATGCATACATTCCTCATATTTTCCCAAAGCACTGTGACTATGATAAGAAACGACACCGGATGTCGCGTCTGATCCGCCGCCCCCTGGTCCCAGTTGAGGGGCATAGCCACTCGGCATTTCATGATTCGCTGACCAACCAACCCCCACCTCGCCCCGCGGATCTTCACCGGGCCAAGTTGAGTGCTTGGGATATACATTGACACGGCATCATATCGTGTCGACCTGCCGATATGCTTGCTAATGGGGCTGCTCTCAAAAAGGTCTCCATGGAGCCCATCTGGCTGCCCTTTGATCACTCAAATGACATTTGTTTCTCGTGATTAGTTTTTTAAGGGGAAAAAAAGGAAGAACAGAAATGTTTTTTGTTCTACAAACATGGCATAATGGAAACAGGTGAGGCCCACAAGAGGGCAATCCCAGGTACGTGTACTGGATGGTGCTTCCCCAGCAGAATTATTGCTGTCCTTGAACACGATCAAATATCCGAGTTAATTAGTAAATGGTCAGTCTCCTCCTTCAAGAATGAAAAGTTGATCAAAAATCCGGTCTTTCACCGCCCATTTAGGGATAGAAGAGGAAACGACTATGATATGTGCCTCTATTCACAATAGAAGGTGGTGGCAATTCGGAGCAAATCTAACAGGAGATGGAAACTGGAAAGTAAGTGGAATTCGGAGCCCATGGAATTTTAGTAACTCAACCCAACGGTGATTTTATATTCCCAGTGGAATCCTGATGACTTAATCAACATTATTTTTATTTTCGCAAGTGAGTTTTGATTGAAACACACAGTAGTAATCCAAGATATGTTAATGTTAATAAATTAAATCCTAAACAAGATGATAGAGAGAGTGATGAAGGAGTAGATTTGCTGTCTGTAATACGAAACTGAGACAGTGATCCACTTGTGTCGGTATGGGAGGAAGAAGTAAAAACAAAAACAAAAACAAAAACAAAAACAAAGCCACATAGAAGATACATGCAAGGAATAGAAGAATCCTAGGAGTTTAGGAATTCTATCAGGAATCTACTCGGCCGGGTTAAACCTGTTCGCAATATGTCATAGGCGGCAAGACCCACGCCTGAAAGCCATTCCCTCTGAACAATCAATGACACAAAGACGGAAGAAACTCAGTCGATAGATACAGTCAGTGATTGATAACTCCACAGTTGGCTGACTACCTAAAAATCCCTTAACTGCCACCAGGATATCTCAATTAGCTATAGGATATAGGAAAAAAAAGCTGGAATTGAACCAGGAATTTTGTTCAAGCTATTTTGGCCAGAAACCAAGCCATACTATGTTCATGCCTACTCCTCACAGGGTAAAAGAAAGCCATAAAGTTGGGATTTAGTCGAACCATCCAGGACAAATGTTCTTCTATGTTCGATTTTCTCAAGCATGATTTGATTCCATCCACCAGTTGGTCCCTCCTCTCATTCTCCACCAAAAGAAAGAAAGAAAGAAAATGTATAGAAAACATGAGAATCTCTTCATAGGAACAGAAGGCAGGCTCAAGTTGATATAGAAAATTTATCCAAAAAAAATGTTGATAGAAAAACTAAACTGGGGGAAAGAGTGAGTGAGGTGCTCAGATTTACATTTTCCAGCAATAATTTTTAAGCAAGTTGTCATCAAAACCAAAAGAAGGGTGAAAGCAAAATAGGGGGGACATAAAAGGAAAAAGCAAAAGAGAGAATTCAAGATCAGATCATGAATTGGACTCGTAACAGCAAAGAGTCATTCGTAAACTATACGTACAAATTTGTTTCAGTTTCTGGGAAATCAACTATGAGGATAGAGGAAGAGTTCAAAATCCGTCCTTGATTGGCCATAAGGGTCCCAAAGAAAACCAAGGATGGCCCAAGTTCACGTGTCAGACGGACCCATAAGTGCCCCAAGCGCAAGCAGTCTTCTCCCTTGAATGCAGCTGAATTATGGGGCGGCCCCATTAGTCCCTGTCAGCAAATCTGATATTAGATATGCCTTTGCTTGAATTGTACAGAAAATGAGAACCAGGAACAAAAACCATTACCGACACAGACACTCTCATCAATCAATATTAGTGAGAACAAAGGGGTGACAGGATCGGGCCATCTGTATTATCTGTTCTTGCAAAGTTACCGAATCAGCTTTAGTTTCTATAAATGGAAGAAAAAAGCATCCCTTAACAGCGTTAATGAGAAGACACTATTGAGGCAATTCTCTCCTCGGGTATGAAATGTGGTTGCAACTGTGCAGAAAAGTGCCAGAGATTTGTGAGATCTTTCTTTCTGGCGACTTTTTCCTCATAAACTTGGCCTATGTGTGAATGTGATGACTGCTGCTTCTCTCCTCTCTCTATCTTTCCATCTCTCTCTTGAACAAAACAGCCCAAAAAGAAGAGCTAAAAGGAAACTCCTTGGACACCCCCACCTATATCCGTCAAGTGAGCAGTCTTCGTACGTATGCTTGACAATGAAGATAGGTTGACCCTGAACTGCAGAATCTTCTCCCAGCACCTTTAAATTCAGTCTCCCATCCCCCCACTCCCTTGGTTCTTATGCACCTTCTTTTTCGCCATTTCTGCTTTTCCATTGCAATACTACCACAGAACACACATTCCCACATTAGACTAACATCTTCAAACTTCCCCCAAGTATCCAATAAAACATAGGAAACAAGGAAAAATGAGAAGTTCCCTCAGACAGAAGACGGACGGTCGGCTGATCACAAACATTGCCCTGCTGCTGCTAATCTGCACAGCAGTTAGGACATCTCTCTGTGTTATCTCCAGCGTCCCTTCTTCACTCTCAGAATTGCCTCTTGATGGGCATCTCAGTTTTGATGAGCTTCATCACGTGGCCAAAGACTTTGGCAATCGATTCCAGTTCCTGCCTTCAGCGATCCTCTACCCAAAATCAGTTTCTGATATTGCCCTCACGATAGAGCATATTTGGCAGATGGGACCTTACTCAGACCTCACAGTCGCAGCTCGAGGCCATGGGCACTCACTCCAGGGTCAATCACAGACCCACCAAGGAATAGTTATCCATATGGAATCGCTCAAGAGCCCACAAATGAAAGTTCACAGGGGGAAATCACCTTTTGTGGATGTATCTGGAGGAGAATTGTGGATAAATGTCCTGAGAGAGAGCCTGAAATACGGGTTAGCACCTAAGTCTTGGACTGATTATTTGCATCTAACTGTTGGTGGCACTCTATGCAATGCTGGAATTAGTGGACAGGCATTTCGGCATGGTCCTCAGATTAGTAATGTCCGTCAGCTCGAAGTTATAACAGGTACAATGAAACAAACTTAATATAAATAAATAGTCAAAATGTTGCAGGAAAGGAATATAAGTGATACCAAGGCTAAAAGCTCTTTAAAATTCTCATTTGTGGTGATAAGTGGATAAACTCATGAGTAATTGTGCTGAATTTGACTGCAGGAAAAGGGGAGGTGGTAAAGTGCTCCGCAGAGCAGAATGAAGACCTCTTTCACGGTGTTCTTGGAGGACTTGGGCAATTTGGGATAATAACAGAAGCGAGAATTTCTCTGGAACCTGCACCGGACATGGTAAACAAAATCTTAAAGATGTATGAGGCATATCACGTCTGCATCTATATATCTGCATGCATACTTGCACGATTTCATACCAAAAGCATACTCTGTAGTGATTAAAATGAGAAAGGAAACACAATCTATTATAAGTAAATAAGGGCCAAATTTCAACAGGTGAAATGGATCAGAGTGCTTTATTCAGATTTTGACACATTTACAAGAGATCAGGAGCGTCTTATATCAGAGGAGAACACATTTGATTACATTGAAGGGTTTGTGATAATAAACAGAACAGGCCTCCTAAACAATTGGAGATCATCCTTCAGCCCACAAGACCCAATTCAGGCCGACAAGTTCAAATCTGATGGTAGAACTCTCTTCTGCCTCGAGATGGCCAAGTACTTTGATCTGAGAGAATCAGACACAGCGATTAAGGTGATGCCTTTTTCTAAGTTGATCATGAAACTAGTGAAATAAACAATATGATCTAAATAAAAAGATATGGATGGTTTTAGTAAGTGTTCCTTCTAATATTCTTGCAGGAAGTTAAGAGAGTACTGTCTCAGCTAAATTACATCTCGTCAGCCCTATTCATATCAGAAGTTCCCTATATAGAGTTCCTGAACAGAGTCCACATATCAGAGGTCAAATTACGTTCGAAGGGTCTCTGGGAAGTCCCACACCCATGGCTCAATCTTTTGATCCCGCGAAGCAAAATACAAGTGTTTGCAGATGAAGTCTTTGGCAATATCCTGACAGACACGAGCAACGGGCCCATCCTCATATACCCAGTCAACAAATCAAAGTAACTGCTCACAATAAATATTGTCAATCCATTTGACAATGGGAAGTAAACTGAGTAGAACTTATCTGATTCTCTCAGCTGTTACTGTTCTTTTCTTTGGGCAGGTGGGACAGCAGAACTTCTGCTGTTATTCCAGAAGAAGATATTTTTTACCTGGTGGCATTCCTTTCATCTGCAGTTCCCACTTCCACAGGAACCGATGGCTTAGAACATATACTAACTCAGAACAAAAGAATATTGGATTTTTGCAAAAGAGCGGATCTTGGAGCAAAGCAGTACTTACCCCACTATACTAGACAGGAAGATTGGAAGGTCCACTTTGGTCCACAGTGGGAATCCTTTGTACTGAGAAAATCCTCCTACGATCCTTTAGCCATTCTAGCTCCAGGACAGCGAATATTTCAAAAGGCAGTCCCCTTCTTGTGACCCCTCAGCCCTTCTTCCTTTCCTTCTCGATTCTCTTTTGTCAACTTTAAAGAGGATCCCCGCAGAAGATGAGGGCAAATACCTTAGTCACTTGTAGTGTAAATTATTCATAGTATCAATATATTTGTATTTCTTCCTCCTGACTGCTCAATTGTTTTAAGTAAAGCAAGAGGAAGGGTGGTTGTCGCAACTTCAGTTAAACTAGAGGATGTAACCGTACCTATTCTGGAAAGTAAATGTTGGAAGAAAACAGGACAGTATTTCAATTCACTGAAGAATTAGTTGTCCAGTTCAAATCACCCAGTAAAATATGCTTTTGCTGAAAATAAACAATATAATTAATGCAACACAGCTGCCGCTATTCAAGTCCCTACATTTCAAGACATGATATGTTCACAGAACATTAATATTCATTCGTACCGGAATCTCTATTATCTCACTCCAGATAATCCAAGAGTAAACATGGAAGAGTGTCTTAACTTTTCCAATGACAGTGAAATAAAAGCTATCAGGCTGATAAAAAAATTAACAGCTGCAATGCAGCAGCGCATATTGCTGGAAAGATGGGGTGGCAGCTGCTGTCACTACGCTATTTTGTCTCCACCTCTTTCTGATGCATTGCTTGCTGGCTTTGAGTTTGGCTTTTGAACCTGGATTTGTACTCTGGTTTTTCATGAGGCAATGAATGGAGTAGCACTGATTTTCATCCCAAAAAAAAAAAAGGCAGCCGTACCTGTAGAAGGTTTTCTGCCTCTCAACTTGCATGTCAAGTTAAAATGAAGTCCAAATCTCATTTTGTCAGATTTAAACAGAGAATATGATACAGTGATTTACACTGAAAGCACCAGCAAAGAGCAGTCAAGAAATAGGTCCTCGCTCCTAAAAGATTGCCATTATCTAAGCTAACCTGAAGTTTAATAAGCCAATACCCTTTTGAACCTTGAGTATGACATCATTCCTTGTTATCTTTCTTCTTCATCTTCCTCTCTCTTACTCTGTGCTATCTTCTCTGCCAGCAAACGTACGCTCACACCACTCAGTCCCACCAAGAATAACTTTCTAAAGTCGATGATAAATTTCTGATATTTTTTCATGGGCGGCTCCTTTACATAACTATTGGTTCGACAAACATTGAATCATATACATGTCATGTTACATAGGCGAGAGGAAAAAAAGAACAGGAAAGGAGCATAACTAAGGGCCTTAGAATCACCGGGCCGTAGTTTGTCAGACAATGGTGCACAGGAAACGTTTCTTCTTATGTCACTTGGTGAACTCTAAACTGAAAAAAACTGGGGTGAGGTGTGGTTCACCTTTTATAAGATTCTAAAAATTGCTGTGGTTCACATTGTATCTGCCTTTAGAACCATTCCAACTTTCAGAGACATGTAGACGCAAGTGAATGCCCAATTTAAGAACATTCGCAAGGAAAAGGAATCTATGACACTAACAAAATAGAGCACTCCAAAGTTACGTGTCGTCAGTGACAATGAAAATAACCACGGATTATCTTGAAATAAGCATCAAGATAAGTTCTTCTTATCTATGAAGAATCAAGATACTAGTAGGCCATTCTGTGACAAAGCTATGTTCTTGATATTCAGATGATGCAGATTATTTATGTTTATCTTCAATTGTACCTTATAACTGCGTTGTTACCATCCCAGTAACAATCCTGGATGATTTATAAGAACCACAGACCAGCAAAATGATTCTGATTCACCCAAAATCATATCACTTAAATATCTCCATCAGCGATATGCTGAAGGAAAGAATTGGAGGATGAAATACAGGTCACAATCCAATTGGTTAACGGAAGCAAGAGAGAGCAGCAGTTTGGTAGAAGATATCTTTTTCGGATCTTCTACAACTGGAATTTGTTATGAGTCCATATTCCCATAATGCTGAAATGATTTCATTTTCTCCATGCACCTCCTGCAAATGTAAGATTCTTAAAGTAGATCTCCAAAACTACTCCTCAATTATCTTCATTTACTTTACGTTAAATAGACAACATAAACCAAAATGAATCAAATCATCAAGTGAAAGGAGAATCCATGTACCTGAGAGATGGTATAAAGTTGCTTACCTCTGATGACTCAGAAAATAATATGATGAATTTCTCACTGCTACTTTAAGTTAGTCAAATGAACAGCTTAAACAACTAAAAACCAGAATCCCAGCATACTTATGCTACAGCCAACAGCTCAAGTGTCTGGAATTTTGCCAAAGACACAGAATCTTTGCGGGAATTATTATAGAGGTCCTTACAAATCACGTCCCTCACCAAATTTTATATGTTATCCCAGCAACACGTTTTCCATGCTATACGGAGCTTTACCAAAAACATGAAGAAGCACAAATTGACACAACATTTAGAAGTCTGCATTTTGAAGAAATTCCCGGCAATGTCACGACGAGCACATGAATCATGAATAACCCAAATAGAACTATTGATAACCAGTCAGAAAAGTCAAGTGCTACAGGCCTCCTCTCTATAATTCAGATAAAGTATTCGGTCAAGTACACGCCCTTTTCTTTTGGATACTCAATCTGCTTGGTTGGACCCCTCTTCCTCACAAAGCTCAGACCTTTGAAACGGTAAATGGAGTTTGCTCAAGTATCTTGATGTCCCCACAGAAATCACGGATTCATCAGCAAAAATATATTGTTCCTTCCAGCATTAGCTGGGAATACACAAAACTCCTCTCTCTTGATAGTGGATTGAGTACAGAAGGTCACAGGATTACCCATCAATGAAGACAGCACATCCTCCCAGTCCAGTCCCTTCAGTCAAGCCAACGGAGCCCCAAAAAGGCCTGTGCTCCAGCACCTTCACTGGTCAAGAAAAACGCAAGCAGAAGGGAATCTCTATTTTTCCTCGTTTGGATTTCTTTTAAAATTTTATTTGTAGTTTTACTTTTTTTTTTCTTTTTTCCTCTGTGGGCTAGAGTTCTTGTTGAACATCCACCAGGCAAAACCTTAGACACTGACCCAGAAAGAAAAATTGTAAAATCTTAGTCCCAAATGAGGACTGCAACACGTTATTTCTCCATTTTAAAACTGCAATTGTCATATTTTTGTCTTCCAAGCATCCCAATTCACTCCTTGTAGTTTAAGATATCAGTTTTTTTTTTTTGGCTGACATGGTGCTTCACTGATGGCATAGTAATTACAAAAGGAGAATCAATTACAGAGCTCAATCCATCTCTGTCACGACCCGAAAATCCGGCAGAGTTTCCTCTGTACTTAGGACTAACCAGAAAATACAAAACCTGTTATAAATCAGTTCAACACGCCAAATCCAGCCACACCCATCCACAACCATTTCCCAAACCACAGTTATCAACCACAAGATATTCAAGCCGTGACATATGATCACACTATACTGGACTTCTATACATACCCTATCAAAATAAACTTATCCTAGTTGATCCCCGAGTCTACTTGGGCGGCTCCACACGGCTGAGTGTCTCCCCTATCTGTAGAAAACAAATTTGCAGAGAGTGTGAGCTGCAACTCAGTGAATACAAAATTCCATAATGGAATAACATATGGCTCACCTACATCCTTACACGACTGTATCAAATTATACAATTTATCTACCATGGACATGGGGTCGTTGGCAACTTGGCCAACTTCACACGACCCACCTAATGCAATGCATGTAACAAGCATGTCAAACAATAACCATGGGGTCGCATTACCTCTGCGACAGAGTTATAGCGGTACCGTTACTACTCCTCTCCCCAAAACAGTACCGCAACCCCGCACCTTAATCAGTTCCTAGCATTCTACTTCCCGTGCCCCTTCCCTTCGCACGCACGTGGGGGCCGCCTATTAACCTCTGGCGGTAAGAGTGGACCCGTCATCCTCAAGTCTCTCTCTTTTTCTTTCCTCTCCTCTTTGGTCTTTGTTTTTCATGACAGGGTCCGGAGGAGTCAACTCACATATTCCACTGGGGTCACAGAGCCAGTGTCACTCATGTCCCATGCTTATATCCCGCCGGGAACCCGCGGTAGATCAGTAAGGCCCATTTCTATTCCGCCGGCTTAGCAGTCACCATGGTTATACACAAGCACAAGCAATATGCAAAATGAATGAATGAATGCATGACCACTATCGGTATCACACAGATATCTATCAGCTACTCATTCCTCGGTCATAACTGCTATAAACTAAAATACGAACAGATCATTTCACAATGGAAGAATGTACTCACAACCCCTTTAGTCGATCAAATTCACAAAGCAGGGTCCTCAAGGTGTTGATCCCGGGTCTCCTCAGCACCTATCATATCACCCACAATGAGGTCAATATACATACTTATACACAAATGTATCAGTAAATTTACCCACCTATCATATTCACAGAAAATATCTTCTTGTGAGTTAAGGATCATTTCTAGGGTTTTGAGAGGGTATAGGGCTGTTCTACCGACTAATCTAAAGAGAAGGGTTACTCCGTTTCGTCTCATCCAGTGGTGATTTCCTTCTCCCCTCACCAGCGTCTACTCCCAGCAACACAGGAAAACTGCGAACCCTTCAGTCGAAACAAAACAACCACACTGGCAGCATACACACTACACTTCTCAGCTAGCTTTAACTCGAACCCTAACAGCTATAGAAACTCAAACTTCCAGCAATAACACATAGATTTCAGCCATAGCGATTCCCAGACAGCAACTTAGCAACAACCTAAGGAGGGTTCGAGTAACCGAGATTCTCACCTCAACGCCCAAAGTCGACAGTAGGGCAGTGGAGTCTAGAAACCAAGTCTTGTCCGCAGAAGGTCCTCTCCTCTAAGCTCAATCGCCTCTTACGATGGCGGATGGAACGGAAACGAGGACGGGAAATCGGAACCCTAGCGAAACCCTAATTTCTCTCTTCTCTCGCGGCAGGGGGAAAATCGGGGGGGAGAAAACGCGAAGTGAGGGAGGAAGGAAGAAGGAAGGAGGAAAAATAGGGCCGGGGGACAGATGGGCCAGCTAAATGGGCGGGCTCTCCTCGGGCCCAAGCCCGTGGGCTCACAATCTCCTCATCTCTCATCAATACCCAACGAAGGATAGAGGAGGTTGGTATGAGCCCTTCAAAAGGAGACATGGTAAAAGGTTCTCTGTTCTAGGAACAAAAAAAAAATTCCAACTTTTGAAGGGGAGAAGCAGGTCATGAGCTATATGAATTATATTTCTAATCGCTGCAGTTGGAGGTGAATCTTGGCAAAGAACCTCCTCGACGACACAGCTAATGGATTGCAGAGCTGCACAGGCTTCAGCTTGTAGGTCCATGCCCTGACTAGTGATCCACTGGTGCTGACACATGCTATGGCGATGCAGCCTCAAAAATAGAATTTGAATGGCAGAATAAGTTGAGTAGCGTATGAAGAATTAGTTTTGCAGTGACACGTCAACACTGTATGTTGAGTTGTGCTAGAATTTTTCGTATTGAACGTATTTTCTGCTCAAGGAGGAATCAGTTTGCTCATTATAACAGCTTTAATTATCTCTCTGTTAAGTTGTTCTCTACTGAGTATCATTTCTCACTGGGTTCCATGATATCACCCGCACCCACTTCCTCTACAGGAAACCGATGCTGGGTCTCCTTTATCTGTTTCATTTGCGCTTCTGGAAGAGAGCAATGGACGGTGCATAATACTGAATGAGACTTTGCCGTGTAGAGAAAATTCTGACAATGTTCACTATCTTTTGTCGTCTGATCTTCGTCGTGTGTTTTAAGAAAGGCTTGTTGTAACTTGGTAAGCATATCACCCTCATCGTCAATGCTAACTTTGCCATAATGTACGATTCTGAAAGGCCCAGGTTATCTCACCTCTTGCAAGCCGTTTTGCAGCTGCTTCTTTCTGATCTGGGTATTCATCTCACCACAGCAAGGCATCTTCATTCCTTTCTCGCTTTTCCTATCATTCGGCCTGATTGCTGGCTTGGGAGTGGGCCTTATAGGAGGTGCTATTAGGCCTACTAGCAGGCTTGGTGGCGTCCTTGTCCGGTCCATGTTCACAGCTGCCATCAGCCCATGAATAAGCCCACTGCCTATACATGGGCTACATATTGGGCCTTGTAGTTGTGCGAATTAGTATTAAGCTGGTGATGGGCCTAACCCAGCTTTGGTACCAACGAGCTGGCCGACTGGCCCATTTGTGGGCTCCTAAAAGCTGTAATAAGCATACCCGCTTACATTTGGTCCCATGAATAGGCCTATCATGGGGATCAGAGCTTGACCCACTATCGTACTCAAACGGTCGGTTTGGTTCTTGGGTCTTTTGTGAGGCAAATGGCCTCGAAGTAGTAAAGCCGAGACTGATACCGTACATATAAAGACGTTCGTGCATATATTTACAAAATCGCCTACTTTCATCACAAGTATAATCCAACCAGATTTAAACGAAATTCAGCAATACAAGTCACAATGTTGGAGCATCCATTGCAGTAAGCCTACTAATACTCTATCCACGACAAAAACCTGTCGAAACAGCTGTATATGTAACTTGAAAAACGTAAAATGAGCTCGTCGCTTGCCAAAAGAAGAATTAGAGGACGTTACCTTCCAAATTACCCCACAGATAAGTAACGTGCATATACCCGTATTGTTTCTTTATAATTTTGTAGCCTTGTATAAAGTGTAAGAGTACCCAAGAAAACTTACCGTGAGCGTGGTAGAGTGGTTCGACACTCATCATCTCAATGGAAGGACTCAAGTTCGAATCCCACCTGCGGCAGAAAACTCTTAACCCCTTAAATGAGCCGACCTAAAACGATCCAGATTAATCAACTGGACAAAATCCAATTGGATACCGACGGTTTATACCAAAAAAAAAGTACCCAAGAAAGACATGTCTATGCCTTACTACGGGGGCATCAACCCATTGCCGCCCTAATCATCTAGAAACATCTGGAAGCATCTGCAACCTCAAAATATTTCCAGCAAAAAGAAAAATGGTCCAATGTATTCAGAGTTTCTATGAACCCTACCATTCAGATTTCTTATGACCACCAGCCGTTTATCACCTGTAAGTTTTTAAGGCAAAGTGAGCATCACAATAATAAAAGGAAAGAAGATGCCAGCATTTCTGATTAAACCCAAGAAAATGTCTAGAGTCGACTGGTTAGGGGCATGGGAGACTCTGAAACGTTTCATGTCAAGAACATGAAATGACATCAAACAACAAAACATGAAACCAACTTCTTTGCACACAGCTACAGCCAATAAAGTAGAGGCAATATCAGATTTTTACTATAATTAAAAAATAATAATCTGTATGTAAAAGTTCTCAAATCATTCGACCAATTCGCAAGAAGAAACTGTTAAACCATTCGTTGGTCATCAAATTTGTTCGCAGACTTCCACAGGGACAACAAACTGTCATATGTCAGTATTGGAGGTGGGTCATCAAATTCACTGGCAATTTCTGCATATCACAATCAGGGGAACTCTGTAACATTGATGCCAAACCTGTAGCCACGAGATAAATCTTTCGAAAATAATAAGAACACTGATGAGTAGCAATGAACTTGATCAGGACGAATCTGTTAGTATCAACTACCACTTTCACCACCTCTTCCTTTCCAGTGTCTTTCTTATTCATCCAACACCTTTAGCACTATAAAATATGTGAAAGAAAGGCTAAAACACATCCAAGATCAACAGATATTAAAGGTTCCAATAATCACAAATTATTCAATGAATTGAAACAGATCTGATAGGTATGCATAACTGTGCAAGATTTACATATGGAACCAACGAAGACTGAGACATGAAAGACAGAAGAATTAACATGAGATGTTCATGCAATCCTTCAAAACTTATAAAAGACACAGTACAATTTCAATACCAAAAGATGAAATGTAGAGCCATCCGATGTAAGGGCAGTTTTTTCTTTTTTCTTTTGGCCACCAGATATAAGGACTGTTCGACCATAGTTACAATACCTTAAATCAATAAATATAATGCCAAAAAAAAAGCCCCATGGAGAAATCTTGAAAGGCTTTGTTCATAACAGAGTATGAATAATATACGGTGCACAGGATCTTTGCACTTGCCAACAAAAGTAATTCTAAATACATCTATTGAAAGCCAAAACAATTCCTAAAGTCAAAATAAAAAATGGAAATGAGATTATGAAAGGATCTTCATCCAATCCAAGAAACTACCCTAACCTGCAAACCATAATCTAGGGCAGCATGAAAAAATTCGAAAAAGAAAATCTCATGAATTTTTCAGTACACGGAATGCAGCCAAAAATTTTTTTTAAAAAAAACTCGGTCCAGAATTAAATTCAAATCCAATTTGCATAGTAAAATTGGCAGCCAAAGAATTTTAGAGGAAGTAAATACGGTTCAAAGACATATATCAATTGCTAAATGAAGTGCCATCTTAAAGGGATAAGCGTATGCCCGCTCAATTAAAAGTCAGTCTCTGTAACTCAACATTTAAATCGTTCCAACTGCACTAAATGAGGATTTGACGTGATGAGCGCTTTCATAATCTTCCACTATCCAAAGATGCTACATGAGATAAAAACAACACCCCGATCCGAAACCAAAGAGGAAGAGATTTCCGGCCTAGTCGCAAGCATTTGGTGAATTCCCGCTAATGCGAGTATTTCATGAGATAAAACAACACCTCAATCCGACATCGAAGAGCCGTAACAATAAGGAGATTAATTAGCGGACTAGTTGCAAGTATTTCGTGAATATTTAATGATGATACAAAGAGAAGCTTCTTGCTAATGTCTAAAACAGGAGATAACTCACAGCAAGCCGCCGAATCCATCTCCCAGTTCGGACGACAAGAGCGCGAGCGAGCAGCGCACTACGAGCACAAAATCAGTCAAGCTGAAGGAGCCAGACAATCGACTCAAAGGAACCACGATGGTCGATCGCACTAGACAGATTGAGAATGTCTTCGTGCAAAACGGCTCGCCGACTGTCTATCGGGATTCCTGAGGGTTTCTGCCTCACCAGTGAGCAGAAGGCAACGAACAAGGCGAAGACAGTCGAGCGAGGGTTTCACTCCCTTCTCCTTCAAGAAAGAGGGAGGAGAAGAAATTAAACAGTATCAATATCGGTCCTCCTCAACCGTAACGAAATAACGTATGCAGCGACGGACGCATTGAGGGTTTATGCAATATTATTTAGCGATGAGGATGAGTCCGGGGTTTGAACTGGTTTGGGCGCGCTTGTAATATATGCCTGCGGCTGGGATCATGCCACGTCATGGATCAGAGCATCAACGGCTGTCAGGTCCTGTTTGTTCGGTAGGCACAAATACTAGCGCACAAGCCTGTACTCCGCAACGTCGAGTAAAAATAACAGGAGCAAATGCAAAAATTGAATTCTATACAGGAGATTGTACGGAATATTGAGGAGTCCAGATAACATACACATAGCGGCACGTCTGTACTGTAGTCGTGGCAAAAAAAAAAAAAAACAGTATGCAGACCATAAAATTGCTTATTGACGTCAAGAACATCACAAATTTATGGTGCTGGTGGAGAGATGCTTCAGTGATCTACCTGACATGATCATGTTTAGAATTATGATGAGTAGTTTTATTAGACAGTAATGACACTATGGAAATGGGGCTTTAAAATTTTTTAAAAAACAAACTTGGGTCACTTTATCTTTACTTGGTGACATAATTGACAACATGTCATTTCCGTAATGTTGCTTTGAACCTTGAAGAACAGCAGAACGACAATTGATTGTCAAGGCGTTTGGTAAAGAATACAATATACAGTCAATTTCATTGGGATTTACCTCGAAGTAGTAAATTGTCTCTGCTGCATCCTTTTTTTGGATCCCTGCCGCAAGATATTTGTTTTGATAGTTGTTGTCCTAGACATGCATCGAATCTTCAAGAGTTGAATGAAAATCATGAGATGGTCTTGAATGGATAAGAAACAAAATAAAGAGAAGAGGAGGAGGAGGGAAACAGGATTCATACCTGCAAATTATATATATATATTTTTTTATCGAAAACGTACCATAGCAAAACATTGGCATTGCAGCTCTCAAGGCCTAAAACATAATTTAAGATGTAAATGGGATTATCTATCAGCAATTATGGTTAGGAAGAAACCTAAGTCAGATGCTCTAGCAACATATAATCTCCCAAGAATGAAGTTACTTCAAAGAATGCGATTGCGGATTAAAGAAAAGGTCCTGTGAACCTACTTTAGGGAAGCAGCAATCTGAATCTACCATGTGACTTTTTGGAATTAATTACAAAGTGGATAACAGTAGAAAGAAGAGAAAAGGACATCAGAGGCATTCCCACAGAGTCAGAGTCAATTCCGACAACCAGAGTGCAATTAAGTCGACATAGTGTTCCAGCTGGGTAACAGACATAAGTGCGGGATAACTTATGGCAACAGTAGGAGGGAGGTGGATAATTGAAACAGAAAAGTATCGACGACGTTAACTGTTGCAAGCTGCGGAAACTGATGGAGGGCGCAATCAATCGGGGGCCAAATTCTAGACTCTGCAGCGAATCTTTGCAAGTGTCTGCAAATGGAAAAAAATAATAATAATAACAACAGTAAGACGGAGGCAGAGAATTGATATATAAAATCCACGCTAACCGCTGTATGTTGTGGAAACTGATGGACGACACAATTGGGGGCCAAATTCTAGACCAACACTGTAGCATCTTTGCAACTGTATGCAATTGGAAAAGAGACAAGAATAAAGAAGGAATTTGTCGGAAAAGGGTCTGAAGCATGACTTGCAACTCATGACGATCTTGACAGCAACCAAATTTCGGAGGAGATATAGGGTGTCAGGGTTTTAGAGGTCGGAATTTTTGGGAGTGATTTTGGGATTAGGGTTCCTGAAGTCTGAGACGAGGGGGAAGAAGCTTGGCATACCGCCCGCATACGGTCAAGAAACTCCGTCCTTCTGGAGGAGCGGAAGGCTTCGAATTGATTTTTATCGGGACAATGTACTCCTCATGTCCATCACGGGCACACACATGCAAGTTCACGCTTGCGACGAGTCGACCCAACTAAATAAAGAATAAGACAGGTCTTGATGACAGGAATTGTATAAACTGAAAAGTTGTGTAATGTAGGGAATTAGATATTAAGGAGACGAAATCCACACATATTTGATTCCATGTAACTCAGCCATCCAATGGTTTATGCTGACGAAGATGATGAAGTCCCGCTAGTGCTCGAACTGGAACTGCTTTCAGCATGATTTTCCTATCATTTTACCAGGAATATCGATGGGGGTGCACAAAGCTAAAACCCTGAATATCCCCCGGCAGCCCAAGTCAACTCTTTCATTCTTTCTTTCTCTCTTGTCTTTTATCATTTTGATGACTCTGAAACTGAAAATGCTTCAAAATTGACCCACAGAGCCAGTTAGAGAAAGGGAGGGACGTCAGAGGCCGAGATAATCTACAGTCGTTATCATCTTCTGCTTTCTTCAACTCTTATTAAGCACACCACTGTCACGTCTTGAAACGGTAACTGTAACTTCCCCTAATGTGGGTTTGTGCGATCGATCCCATAGCTACCTGGAATCATAAGCCAGTGGGAGTCCTCATCGGAAATCAATATCTTATGTTGAGAGGAGACAACAAAATGTCTCTATCAGATTGGGTCCATGACCATCATGCTGATTATCTATTGATTAATCATCATCCACATTTACAAAAAAAAAAAAAAGGAGTTTACATACACTGACGTGGCCCATCATTGCAAAAGAACCCCTTGGTCATAAATTTTCTTCGGAGCACAAGCAGCGTCCACTAGTAAGGACACTCCACTTCGCCCCCACCTTGAAAACTCCACTATTGTCAAGGAAAGAATGTCACTTCTCTACCCAGTAGTAGTAGTAGCAGCAGTAGTAGTAGTAGTAGTAGTAGCAGCAGCAGTAATAATAATAATAATGCTACACGGGCTGTACATATGTACAGGACTCCCATATCTGCTTTACTCACGGCTTCCTCATTTGAAGCTCTGGACCATAGTCTTCCTACTTAAGCCACTAACTTTTTAAGTGTCTGTTGAACATATAGGCTGAACAATTAGAAACATTTTACCCACTGAACTTGGGCAAAGAGGTCACTGCCCTCCGTTATTTTCTCACTAGAAAGGTTGAATTCCAAGCCTCTTTATTATGGTGAGATACTGACCTTTTGCCAGCCTCTTTGCTTTGTTTCTTTCCTTCCCACAGAGTCTGACTCGCACATGCTTACAGGTTATAGAAAGAACCATTGAAACAGAAAATGAATACAAGTTGGGGGGCTCTAACATTAAACCTCCAGGAATCCCCCTTTCCCTTTTCTCAACTCCCCACACAGAAATCCACAATTTTGACAGACCCCTAAGATTCCTACTCCGTGCACTTTTGTCATACGTGTGGCATACTGGCATCACATCTACTCTTCTTTAAATCTTTTCGGGTAGAGCATTACATTTACTTTTAGATCTGTCTATGTCCTTTCCTACAATTCAAGAACCCTAAGATAAAGGATAGGCAAAGTGGGGAACGAGGAAAGAGAGAGACAGGCAAAAGTCCCAATGGCAGTGTTTTTATGAGGGAAAGAGAAAGTTGCAGCCTCCCTCACATGGGTGTTGGTGGAGATTGAGACCCACCAACCTGGCAATATAAATAGACAAACAAAAGGAAGCGGAGGTGAGGGCCACTCCCATCAAAGTGTCAGCTGCCTCATGTGAGATCACTGTGTGCTGTGGCCCTCCATCAGTGGCTGAATAAAAGGGCTCTCTGACCCACAAATACTCCCTCAATTTAAATGCAGGCATCATCAGAAGATACTATAACAGCAACGTAAGGTAGCAAAGAGACAACCTTTCTAAATTATCAAGGCAACAGCAACTGCAGGAGAGAGATGGAATCCCCCCTCCAAGCTATACAATAAAGAAACAGACAGATTTTATTTCTCTCTTCCGGACGACCTTTCCTTCACTAGTCTAGTTTCCTTTCTCTTTCCTGTCTAGCCACATGAGAAGGTACTAGTACTTGACAATGTATAGTAATAGCAGCTACAGTAACATCAGATGCATTAACAAATAATCTGAAACTGAGAATATGAAAAGCTGTGCTTTTGATTCACTTCGCTGGTTTACCACTTCTTTTTTAATCCCGCCCAAGTCGACCTTACTTTCAGCTTCTTTTTACTGTTTATGGGAATGTAAAATCAGCCTTGCAGTTACAATTTTCCCTCTTCTACTAGTTTCTCTGTTCACCTACTTCTGAATCCGCTGTACAGCAATTGATTGCACCCTAACAACAAACAAATAGACTATGACAATTAGGGCCCTCTGCTCCCACGCTAGGAAGCCTAACAAGCTTTAAACAGGAAGGCAAGGAGAAAGATTGTAAGTTCCCTGATTTAATGCTGCTGGTGCTGCTGCTTCTTCAACACAATGACTGAATATTGATTGTCCTGTGAATCTTCCACTGTTTCCTCTCTCTTCTTTTTCACCTGTGGTCCAAGCTTCCTACTGCTATTACAGAAACAGAAATGGTGTGCCCATTTCCTTTACTGCCTTTTACTTATGCATTTTTTGTATGGTAGTAAGTACTAGTATAGTATGGTACTCTTATGGTTGTAGTGGTAGTGGTAACTGGTGAAGATTCTCTACAGAGATCTCATCTGATGCAATGAGTTGCTTTGGTTATTATTATTTCTCGGAACTCTCCCTGCAAGCAACGAAGCAAACAGCCCAAAAAAGATCCAAACAAGATTTTCAGTAAACAATCATTATTAGGGCAAGCAGTCTGCATACATGTAAATAATAATAATGAGACAAAACGACAGCTCCATTATACCTCTGCTGAGCTAAGCTACACACCAACTGGATAGGTTGGACCACTGGCACCAGCATACATTCCAATGGCTCCATGGCTAGAGGAAAATCTGAATGCAAAACAGGCAGTTAAATTAGTTATTAATATGCCACTTAAGTCATTCAAGTGATTGCAGTATAATATCGAGAACAGACCGTTGCCACAGAAGGAAAATTACCGGGGCATCTGACAATTAAAAGTTTTGAATGATGCTACGTCCACAGTGGAGGCTGCAGTAATTAGAGATGGAGAGGCCATATTGTTGTCAGCTGAAGTTGAAGATGATGCTGAGATAGCCTCCTTGTGGTCACCCTCACTGATCATGTTTGAGAAAGCGGAGATGTAATTCATGGAGGCTTTGGTGGGAGATGCAAAGAGACTATCAGGCAGATTATGCTCCAAACTGCAACATTTAAGAAGTACACTTCGTATTCGAATCACTATGAAACACAGAAAGACAGAATCTGCTGAAAAAAGGTAAAACCCCAATTGACAAAATCTGAAATCTCAGAGCCAAGTTCCACTGGCGTACATCTCAGGCAAGTCACCATCTTCAGTTTGGCGGCTTTCCCTGTCACTGCCATTCTTATTATTGTTGATCAGATCACTTCCAGAGCTTGGAGTGACTTTAGGGAGAATTGGCTGATTATCACCAATCACCTGAATCGCTGAAGCAGGAATAGAGACGTTCTCTGCAAAAGACCAACTAAAGTAAACAAATTTTGCATTGATTTAAATCAGGGGGAGAAGTGTAAGCTAGAGTATTTTACCATCTTGGGAAGTAGGGCTGCTGCTCACTGAAGGAAGAACAATTGTATGGTTGAACAAATTGGATGGTTGAGTCAGAGAAGGAATGGGTGACCCTGTGGAAAGGGCTCTGTGGTGATGATGCTTCTTCATGTCAAGAAGCTGCAAACTCATCAGCCTTTGACTCTGTTGTTCGAGAGATTGCTGCAAATCTGCTTGCTCCTCTAGTTTCCTCCTCCACAGCATGTCCTGAGAATTGTAAAAACTCCTAGTCCCTGCATTCCACAATCGAAATAGATGTTTGTAAAGTTCAGCATAGAAGACCTAGAATTTAACGAGACAAGCCATATCCAGGATGCGTGCTTGCCTAGTTGAAGATCAAAAGGCACACCTCTTGAATCAAGCCCAGTGGGAGTACCACATGGTGAGAATTCTCCTCTTTCCATTCCCTGCTGTTGCTGCCTCCTGCAAGCATTTTAGTCCCCGGAAAGGAAGGGAAAAGAGGTTTATGGTTAAAAATAAAACCCAACTATGCTTAAAGAAACGAACCAGTCTCAGAGAAAGGAACAGGGAGTGCCTGTACTTGTCTGAAGCTTTTCCCTTCTCCTTGTAAGGTTTGACGAGAACACGGGCATCACAGACAAAGTGAGGGTTTCCTTTGGCAAGGATTAACTTCACTGTCTCTGGGTGAACAAAAGTCACAAACCCAAACATCCTCTTCTGCTGGTATGGGATCCTCACGTCTTGCACAGGCCCATAGATGCTGCATAATAATGGATAATGAAAAGAGAAGAGAAAACGATAATCAAGAACTGGAGACAGACAAAATTTCACTCTTTGCGGAAGAACTTTCCAATTAACCTGAAATAGCTGGCAACATCTTCTTCCCTGAAAGTGCTATCAGCTGGGAAAGTCAAGTAAATCTGTCTTGAAGCAGGGCTTGCCATTCCGCTCATCGAGAAATCATTCCTCTCGAGTCTCGATCTACCAAACTTGTAAATATCATCTCCCATCATCAAAGCAGCAGCCACCCTGAACAAAGACTCTTAAAACTTTAACCTCATTCCAGGAGGAGAAACGAAGATAAATAGTTTTGTTTTCCCATGGACAACTTTCTGACACTCAAATCTCTGTTTTATATATATATATACCTCTGAGCATCATATTGTTGGGGCTGCAGGAGCAAGTTCAAGGACTTTGGAGAAAGAGGGAAGGCAGTAGATGAACCCCCAATGGCCTGAGAACCAGCAGCAAGTCTCTGCTGCTTAGAAGAGTTGGATCTGAAAAGCCCATGGCACTGACCCATCAAATCCACCTTACTTGGGGAGCCAACTACTGGAGAACCACTGTCCGAACCGCCCACAAGGGCTGCGGCAGCAGAGTCGCATAGCCCGCTATGCAAGAACCTGCAGCTGCTCCCATTCTTGCAGAATCCTCGTGCATAAAACAGACATGGCTTCCACCCAATCCCGGAAAAAGGGTCATCAGAGCCCAAGCACATGTCATTCACGGAGCAGCTCCGACGGTGCACAGAACTGCTCCAACCCGTTGGACAAGCCAGCAGCTCCGGCTGAGGGCAGAGGAGGTCCGGGTTATTGGGGCCGAGCGAAGGGGAACAGTCGTTGAGAAAAGAAAGCTGCTCCTGCAACTGTAACTCATCAATCATGAAGTCGCCGCTCCCACTTCCATAGACGGAACAAGACGACCTACTTTGCAAGCCCTCGAAGCCGTTAGAATCGACCAGGTCCTCTCTGTCCCGAAGACCATCAGAGAGACCAGCCCAGGAGGAGGGGCTAGAGATGCTGCCAGGAGATGGCGAGAAGGTGGCCCCTCCACCACCGGAGGCAGAAATTAGCCTAGAGTTCCGGCGGGAAATGGCGACTGAGTTGGTAGGGAGAAACGGGGAAGGGGAGGAAGGGGTCGAGGGAGTAGAGGGAGAGTTTGAGGGGAGGCCCAGGTCCTTCCTAGCCTTGAGAATCACCGAGAGTAGAAGAGTTTCGGGTCCGAAGGCGAGCCTGATCATCTCCTTCTCGCTGTGGTCTTGGATCAGGAGGAGACCCATGATCTTGGACGCGTTCTCAGGGTCTATGCTTTGGATTCTGGAGAGAACCAGCCTTGTTGCTTCATAACCATCCATAGGAGATTATATGGGAGCTTTGATTCAGCGCGGCAGTCGGTTGATTTCAGTTCTCTCTTTTCACACGGACCCTCAACCCCTGCTGTGCATTTGAGCGAGCTTCTCTGTAAGGTTTAGCTTCTGTACTTCACAAGTAAAACTCCTTTCTGGGCCACAAACCCTTCCTACTTCCAGCTTATGACGATGAGTGATCAAATCAAGTTTCCATCCTTCTCAGTAATCCTGCAAGAGCCCGAGAAAGCATGTAAAAGGGACCATGAAAGGGGGAGGAAAAGTAGTGTTGAAAGGAGTCTACCCTCTCGTGTATCGATTGATTGATGAAGAGGGAGGGAGGGAGGGATTAAAATTAAATGAGCCAAGGGAGCTTCAGAGCGCAGCAAAAAGGCCAAAAAAAGTCGCAGGGGTTGAGTTGAATTTCTCCATAAAGAAAACAAAAGCAGCAGCAATCAAGAGGAGAAGCTACAGCTGCACAGCAAAAACAACAGCTTTCCTCGGGAAAAAGGTTTTCCTTATTTTTCCTCTTTCTTTTTCCAAAATCTCATCAAAAATTGTGGTATTTTGTTCATCTGACGGGAAGAAAGATGAGGGGGGGCTCTTTTAATGCCAGAGGAACTCAGCTTACTCCCCCACTGCTGCTTCTCGTGGTGAAACTGAGGAACAGGGCAGTCGAAGATTCAGAAACAGCGCAAGGATCCGTCATTTCTAGGCAAGGTCTAGGGACAGAGACGAGTCACAACAGAAGCGGAGCCAAAACAACCTCCGCTACCGCTGTAGTCATGGGCTTGTCCGAGGGAATTTTATCGGGCAGCAAATAGTGAGTGAAAAGTAAAACATCAGACTTTGTATCTCAAAAAGACGAGAACCAGAGCCGGGAGAGCTTCAAGAGCTTTGGAAGCATAAGAACGATTACTTCTTTCACTTTTTCCCCAGAGGGCTGAAAGGAACTGCAGCTTATATATATCATGAATTAATTATACCGTACCAGTATTCTTGAAGCCAGAGTTTTTATTTAATAGGAAACAATCATGTGTACGTGTGTATATATATATATGTATGTATGTATGTTAGCCACGTATTTATGTACACTGATTGCACTTATTAGTGACTAAAAAAGAATAAATTGATTTGACATATAATTTGGATTATGAGATAATTGTTGAATGAGACTTAATTAATTTTATTTTTTTTTAGAAAAAGGCCTAATGGTCTGTATATGTCGGCAATGCATATAGCTTACGTATGTATGGCTAGAGGCAGGCACTGTAAGCGTATAAAATCATTCAGAAACCCTCATTTTCTTGATCATACACTCTTTTTATTTTTTTTAAATAATTATGAAGATAAATATTTATCAAACTAATAATTAATCGTGAGATATTTCCTCCCTTTAATAACATTATTTTGGTAAACTTTCTCCAGATTAGGATATAAATATAAATGCCTGGAAGATGTTAAATAGATCTAAGATAAATTACAATGATGGATGGATAGATCATCTCTTATTTTTTTTAAATATATGTATGTATATATAAAGTTAAAGGGGTCAACGGTAGATATGTAGGGTTATTTAAATTTTAAATTTTTGAAAGGGCTATGTATATTTATTTATATGTATATATGAATATGTAGGGTAAACATATCCCCTAACGTAATTCCCCTTTATTAGTGGAAAAGTTTATTACTGTTTACTAGAGCTAGAGGAGAGAATTTCAGCTTGCAGGCAAAAGGAAAATTCTCCGCGGCTCTCATCTTCATCATCTACAGGGGCTGTGCTCATTTTAAAATTCAAAATCCATTTCAATGATGTATATATATATATGTGTGTGTGTGTGTGTGTGTATATATGCAAATGGATCTGAGATCTGTTTTGGGTTTCAATCAGAAGTATTGCCCTCTATTGGCCCATCTCCCGCCTGTTTATTCTCTCTCATTAATCATGTCAGTCCCTGTTGGACAATGGTAATGGGTGTTGTGAAGATGATTGTGCTCACTTTCTTAGCAGCAACTTGTATGCATCGCAGCTTTTACCTCATCAGTACGGGGTCAATGACAGGTCCACTTGCGTTGCAAAAAATATATATAATCTTTTAATTAAGATATATATATATATATATGTGTGTGGATAGCAGGCTAGAGAGGAAGTGAAAGGCTGATATTTCCCTTTCATTCTCTGTTTTGATTGCCATTTACTTGTCTTTGTTATCGACAACAGGAAATCACGGAACGGATCAAATGTCTCGCGCTGTCCGCTCGGCTCGACGTGGTAATTGCGTAGCTGACGGAGCTGTTGATCCCCCCCCCCCCATCATTTCTCGAGGAAATCATAAATCAAAATATCATGAGATAACAAAATAGTTTTTTTTCATATGGATTAGTAAATGTAATAGCACCTTGTTGACCAATTGGGAGTTTAAATTTGATGTCTCCATGTTCTTAGGAACACATCAAGATGACAACTACTTTGACCGTTCAGATCACCGAAATTGAGGTCACTCTGGGGTTGGGATGAGAGTAAGAAAGATGCAACACTTCCCCCCACGTGCTCGATACACGAAGTAGTAGTTATTATCTTCATCGTTCCCCCCCCCCCCTCCAATCCTAGCTATTAGAAAACATGGATCGTGATGTGTGAGTGAGTGCTCCAACAGAATATTATTATATTCACGCACAGCTTACCAAGAAGACACCCTTAAGTTAATTAGCAAAGATAATAAACGTCAATTGTATACATGCATGCATACATATTACCTGTAACGTCTGAGCCGGTTGTCATAAATTTGTAGTAGCCCACTATTGAGTGCAGTAGCAGCTGGTGATGAGTGCGGCTATTTATTCTCTTGCTCCCCCGAGTTGAATTCAAAAATGTCCTCACATACTGTTGCCCGCTGATTTTCGTATACGCACATTGATGTTGTAATATGTAACAGCATTAATTACATATATGTATACATGATGATTGATTTAGGCAGATAACTGGAAGCTCATAAATTGGATAGCAATGGTGGGTGCATAGATCCCATTCCCATTGGGGTCCGATCGAGACACGGTTTGAATTTTCCTGCACGCATTCAAAACCACACATAGCAATCATCAATTCATTAATCATTTACAGCTCCATATACCTACCACACCCCCCAACATTATATATGAAATTATGATTTCTAGGTGATTCACCCCCAAGGCTTCCATATACTTGGATAATTAATCTATATAATCTTGGTCAATATATATATATAGACATATTCGGATTCTTCTGCCGGATTCGGATGAAAAAAAAGTTTTAATACTATTTAGGAATGGCACGTACGTACGTATGTACGTATACACGTACACGTACACTAACACTAGGCTATAATATCATTACTTCCCATGCGCTGCGTCCTTGTACATGCATTGCAAAAAGGACCAATCATGCATCAATATTGTCCACATAATTCTGTCAATTTGCAACCCCGGGCGCGCGAGTGTGAAAGTATCAATTGGGCATTGCAGGGGCCACTTGAACCATTAGTATCATGTCAGTACATATATATATATATATATAAATCACCGTATCACATTTATTATCTAGATATATATATGTATGTATGAATACAGGAGCACAGGACATTCATCATAAATAATATTTTACCAATGTGTTTCAAATCTTGTCAGTGTGAGCATCTGTAATTACTGCTTAAAAACTTCAACTTGGAAAGCTGAATTTGAATGTATGATCTCAACACATATAAATATATATATTTTTTATCTTCCTTTTTGATTTGTTAAACTAAGGGTGAATGACGATTAAATTAACATGCATTTGTTATACCTAATCAAAACAAGTCGCGATGTAGTTTCAAGACACTATTGTACACTATTTCGACACATTGCATGAAATGATATGTCGTTGGGGGAAAGCTCGAGAATGCTAGCAAAGCTGGCCAGGGAAAGTGACATGTTTCGATGGGACTTTGTCTCCATACGGCTGTCATAATTGTCTATAATATTAATTTAAATATCTTGTAATTAAGATTATAAATTAATTTTAATTTGTAGGGGCCGGAGCTGGATCAAAATATCTAATTATGATCATTATTAGTATATAATTAATTATAAGGGAACCCTACGCCATGAGGCCCGCCGCGTCTCCAATCTCTCGTATCGTTGGGTTTCGAATAATAATAATAATTTTTATTATTACTACTGCGATGGGATATAGAAAAACAAAAGCACTTAGTATATGCTCTGGAAATTCGCCCGTGATAACTCAAGAACCTGGAATATGGTGGCATATTCCACCCTACTTCTAACTTGACCCGAGTTGTCAAATTTAGGATTCCACTCTCATTTTAATATCTTAATTTAATTTTTTCAAATAAAGTGTGAAAACATTAATTATTTCATAAAAGAAGAATAAGATATTTGCGGAAACTTGTGAACTGAGTTCCACATGTATGACTATTTTCCCAAGCACTCTGTAAAATTTTAATTTGTTAAAGGAGCAACAATGTTAGGGTCTAGAGTGCACCTGTCAATACGAGTCGGCACGACAATTTTGGATTGTGCTGGCATGGTAGATTCTATTTTCAAGTTGTGTTGGCACGATCCCACCATCTCGGTCGAGCCAAAAATTCTTGACTCGAATACGAATATTTCGTATTTTAGGCTAACCAAATTTAGACCAAATTAAACAAAAATAATTTTAAGAGATAAGTCTAAATAATTTATTATTTTAAAATAAATTTAATATTATATATTTGATGAATTAATCTAAATATTATATTAATTTAAAAATAATTATTAAAATATAATTAATTATTTTTCATAATTTTTTATTTTAAATATTTTTTCATGTTATATTTTTTTGGATTATGCAAGTATTATATAATTTATTTTCCTAACGTATCAATGTAACAAATATTTTCTAACAACCTAAAAATTCCTTCCCAAATATAATTTTTTCATCGGATACTCGAGCCTTGTCTTTTTTTAGCAGGTCTATCTAGGGAAACAAGCCGGGGACGCCAGCACATGCCACAGGGGAAAAAAAGGAACATAAAAAAAAAATGGGCATATTCAGCACGTGCGTAAACGGTAAACATAGCATGGGCCCTGTGGGGATGCTAAATTGATAAGGAATAATACCATCTTTCATTGGAAGATTTTATTTCAGCATGAAAAATAAATAAATAAATATATATATATATCAAAAATAAAAAATTCCATGTGGGGTCTCACAGCCGAGGGGATCGGGTCAAAGAGCCGGGGGTAGTGCGCGAGCGTGAGATGGGGGACCACCGAGAAAAGGATGAGTCACAGTGAGGCTGTGGCTGTCGTTTCGTTGGATGTGACTTTGCTCTGTTATTTGTCTCTTGTTTAGGCATTTCACAGACCCACCACCCGAATTTTTAAAAAATATTCTTTTAAATTATTAAAGATAATTTTTTGAAAGAAAATTTACAATTATTTATTATCTTCAAATACAATTTTAGGATTAACCGACGTCTAATTCTTTTCTTTATATCTCAATGACAGGTGAAGTGAGTAGGGACATACATCATTTAAGATCCGACAAGATCTTGCCGGATATTATTCGAAATCATGTGTTTCGTTGTCAATGAATGGGCTGCTCTCTCTCTCTCTCTCTCTCTCTCAATCCCGACACAAAAGAGATACAGCACATGCATCACTACTCATTTTTTAAAATCCTGCACCGTACAATACATGCATGCACGCACTTTGTTTTTACTTAGAGATATATATATGTATGTGTGTATGTATGTAGTTTTTTAATTATGTGGTAAGTTTCCTCTATGGGAGTTAAAGCGTACTTTAATTGAGGTTAATTTGGTAAAGTTCGTGCATTGAGCACTTATTTTTCATTCTAATCCAACCCCGCTTCCAGTTCCATAGTGTACGGATACAGGAGCTACTCCACCCCGGCCATAATAAAGTAAATGAATAGCAAGTGCGAAGTTGTTTATTTATGGCTTGTAATTCCCTCACTAAGGTTCAGTTGATTTTGAGGAGGACCATTCTATCGATTCAAGCACCAGCAAGTCCTTATGAAATCTTGATGGGCTTATTATTCCTTTTGCTCGACTCCATATAAGAGGGAGCACTTGGATACTTTTAAATTATATAGGAGGAGTGTAATTTTAGAATAATATGAAAAAAATATAGTAAAAGGATATATAAAATATAACTCTTCATTATTTGAGGGACAATCCTCTGTTTTTGTCTTTTGGACTCGACCTGTGATGTAAGGAGATTCACATGCACTCTCAATTATGGCCCCGTTGAGACTTGGGATGACGTGCCATTTTCGATGCACACATGCGAAGGAGAAGATTTATCAGCCAGACAAACAAATAGATAGCATGCTGGAGCAATCCGTGAGGTTGAGATAATCTTGCAAAAGCTGAGGCTGATAGAAGCAGTGAGGAGATCATAAAGTCAATGCCAGCAAGCCTGATCCATATGGGTGGGATTAATTACAAGCCTGCATGACATGTCAATCCACGTACTTGAGGGGTCCATCGGGTAACTGGGGCGCTCTTGTTTATGGTCCAGTTGAACAGTACAAAGAAGAGGGAGATGTACTTATCTGCAGGGTTAGCACACAAAGCTGTCTCCCTTCACAATTGCATAATTCTTCTCGATACATCAGTGCAGAGACTTCTGAAAGCTCCAAGCACGTGCCACACACTGCTAATCGGCTTGAGATGAAGATGAAATCCTCGTCTTGATTCGGTTCCATCGAGTGCCCATTCAGATCCCTCCTGGTAAGTGATTGGAACTGTAATCTACTGCGCAGTATCGTCACCCCTCCTGACCCTGCAATCTGCTGCACTCGCAGGGTGACAGGTTTCTCCCCATGAAACAGAGGCTTTCCTAGTTCCACCGAGTCCCGCCAGTGCCCCAGAATTCAGATCCATGGGTGGGTCGTTGCGCGGTAAATCGGCCCCACATGTTACCCAGCAATCGCTATCTTTCAATGTGCTGGTCGAGTTGCACTGCTTCCGGAGGGGGAAAACTCCAACCTCGTTATCAATTTCCCCTCCGAGATCCAACGAGAGGCCCCTCAGCCTCAAAATCTCGGCCTCTAGAATAGTCTGACCCTGCAGCTTCCTGGTCAACTGTTCGTTCAGCATGCTCAATTTCTTGACCTCGTCCTCCACGGAAGCGGCGCGGGCTTTCTTCTTCTCCCTATACATCCTCACTGCCTCCTGGAAGGACGTTTCGACTTCTTCGAGGAGGGCTTCTGCTAGGGGTCGTCTTCCTCAGAGGCGGCGAGGACTCGAGTGTGTGTGTGATAGCAGGCATGAGCGTGGCCCAACGCCTCGGGCTCGGGGCCCGGTGGATTGCAATTGTCTGAGTTCACGTTTTTGTGTTATTTAACAAGCCATCGAGAGATATATCTACAGAGGCCGGGTTCGGGAAATTGGTGGAAGTATCGGGTTGCGGTAACAGGACAACATGGTCAGAGAGCTCTACTTCACCATCATCCATAATGGGCAGTTAATTCTTCCAACTTATCTTCAGTCTCCTCATGGATTTAGCGACGGAAAAACTCCTATTGAATCGTAGACATTTTGATGGAAGGAGGGATCGATTGAATGAACAGTAGCGACATGGGTGGTGGAATTCAAGAATATATTCAAAGGACAGACCCAGAACATATTCTCAATACAAAAAGACAGTACTGCCCGAAAGCTGCAATAAACCGTAACACAACCAACAGTTCTTGAGGTCTCGAATGCAAGCAAAAGAATCCCTCTCTATCTCTCGGCATCTAATTAAAAGGGTACCCAGAGGAGGCATCTGTTAGAGAGAGCAAAATCTAGGATAAAGATAGTACCTTGGAGCAGCAGTAGCTGGGACATGCCGTGCTCGGTTGGAGCAAAACGTAAAGCATAAAACAAAGTGAACGCGAGAAATGAACTGATGCTTTGTTACGGTAAAATCATACGTATATATCATAGATGAAAGATTAGGGTGAGGCTTGAGATGAGAGTGACATTTGAGCTAAAACCTGCCACATTTTACCCCAGAAGAAACAGATAACCATCTCCCCATGAGTAGCTTTCAGTATTTTCAATCTGCTTTTTCCGGAAAATGTATAATATAAAAAAGCACTTTTGTTTTCAATGTCAGATCAGAAGTAGGTGCTCCGTGGATCATGCTCGGCTCTTGCCATCAAAATTTCCATACCAACCAATTCTCCCTCTGTCCTCTTCCTCGAACAAGAAATAGTGATTTCAAAATCCACAATGAAATGTTTCAGGGTATAAGCATTACAAACTCTCTTCCGTTATTCCATGAGAAAGATTCCGAGGCTTGCTGACAATTTTTATGGAAGCGATCAGCTCCTTGTCCAAGCTGAAGGTGGTGATACTTGGATTATCTTATTCACGTACGTACACACACACACACACACATATATATATATATATGTATGTAAAGCCATGGCGTGTTGAATAATCTCTGCCGACATTTGATGTTCTCTGTATTTTCTTTCTTCTTTGCTGCAATGTCAACGTTTTTCGGATGTGAAAGCAGAACGCCGGAAATGAGCCAGAGAAAGCTGGGGCCCCGGGGGCGCTAGATTTTTCTTTTGCTTGGAATGAGGTGGCGGCATTCCATTGATGCAACTGCAATTCCTCTGTTCATTCTTGATTATCCTTCTTCTTGAATATTGTAAATTAGGGCCTCCTCCTTAAATAGTTTTTTTTCCCTTAAAAGCTTATAAATTTCTCAGGCCCAATTTTCGTTAATCTTAGAAGTTAGAACGTTAATTTTACATTAAAGTAAATTCCAATTTAACATGCTAGTACATTACCGCATGTGAAAATAGTGCAATTTATTTAATTCATGAACACGTGTTCTTTCTTAAATTTGCCTTTTCCTATTGTATAATACATTTCTCCTGCGCTGGCTTTTAGAGGGGTGGGAAGCATTTGCAACCAAACCGCGGCAACTGACTGATCCAAGAATTCTGCTTCTACTCGTTGTCTACTAAACTCTTGGATAAAGATTAGAAATTTCCGGGAAGAGCCGACTCTAATGACACATCTTTCATCGGATTAGCGGGTAAAGTCTCTCCCTCTCTTCATGCACAAGCATTTCCCGCTGCTTTTCAGTTCAGTTGATCGTTTGATTGACCAGCAAACTATGGTTGTTTCCAATTTTCCGAAATGTTTTTTTTTTAATTATGTGGAGTTTTATTCTGCTGCTGATTTATGTATTGTCTCCTGCCTCTTTTCAATTTCGTTGCTTTTGTGAATCTTTATGCATCTAATCGAATCAAGAAGGAGAAGTGGGTAAAATGGGATTGAAATGGCCAGATTCTCGACGTCCTTGAGCTAGCAAACTCACTTTTCATCGAAATCGCCTGCAGCCCTGTTGCTTCATTTTTTGGGTGTAACTGTTGCTCCATTTGGTTTCAGCTTTTGTGCTATCTTGTTTCTTTAGAGATAGAAAATTCTTGAGTCGCTTTCTTTTATGTTGATAATTACAGACAGGAAGAATTCACCTGACTATGGAAATCCTCCCATACAACACTGCACGGGGTGGCTGTCTTGTTGAATTGAGGTCGAAGGTGCTTGACGAAATCTCCTGTTCAAGGAGATTAAAGGTTGCTGGCAGTATAGGATGCAAATTGTTCTCTTCGAGGATGGACTTTGGAGATGGCCTTGTGGTCAGCTTGAACAATTTGAAGAGCCCAATAAGTTCCAGTTCAAATGTCACAAGTCGAAGCTACAACGGGTACGTGATCGGGAGTGATGAGGATGTCAGCAGTGTCTCGGAAGAGGGTTCGATTTCTAAGGTTCCGATCCCTGGCTTGCCTGAAAATTCCAATGGTGGTGAACTTGGACCTTCTATAAGTAGCTGTTTCTGGGAATGGAAGGCAAAGCTGAATGTTCACTATGAGAAAACGGGGTGCAAGGACGTCAAACTCAAATCTCCTCCCATTTTGTTTCTTCCTGGTTTTGGTGTGGGTTCTTTCCATTACGAGAAGCAATTGAGGGATCTAGGACGTGATTACAGGGTGTGGGCGCTCGATTTTCTCGGGCAAGGCATGTCATTGCCCTGCGAGGATCCCACGCCTCAACCGGAGGGAGAGACAGGAGGAGGGGCTGAGTCGAAAGGTTCCATGTGGGGCTTCGGGGAGGAAACCGAGCAGTGGGCGTGTGAGCTCGTTTTCTCGATGGATTTGTGGCGGGGCCAAGTCCGGTATTTTGTGGAGGAGGTATGTATATCTCATTTCATTTCGATAAATATCCACAGTCATCGTTCAATAACCGAATGATGTATATATATATATATTTTTAGGTAATTGGCGAACCAGTTTATGTAGTCGGGAATTCACTCGGAGGATATGTTGCCCTATACTTTGCTGCATGCAACCCGCAGCTGGTGAAGGGAGTGACCTTGCTCGATGCAACCCCCTTTTGGGGGTTTCTCCCTAATCCAATTAGATCTCCTAGACTTGCTAAAATTTTTCCATGGGCTGGGACATTCCCTCTTCCTGCAAGAGTCAGAAAGCTCACCGAACTTGTGTAAGTTCTTCTAATTTTTATCCTCGATATGTCGATTCGCTTATTTTTCGAGGAGACAAACAAACTGCTTGTTACAGGCAACGGTATCTCTGTTGTCAGCAGTAACTCCCAGGAGAAAACTGGGCCAGCAGCAGGAATTGTAAACTAGAACAGGAACTAGAGGATACCTGTCAACTACCTGTTCCATTTGTTTTGACTCTTTCATTTACCTATAACAGTTGGCGGAAGATTAGCGATCCGAAAGTCATTAGAGAAGTTCTCAAGAAGGTGTACGCCGACCATTCCACGAACATCGACAAAGTTTTTTCTCGTATTCTTGAAACAACAGAGCATCCTGCCGCTGCCGCCTCATTTGCCTCAATTATGTTTGCCCCTCAGGCGCAGCTATCCTTCAGAGAGGCTTTGTCCCAGTATGCATCATCACCTCCAATTCTAATGATCGTCTAATCGTTGCAGTATTACTATCATTATTACTGGCCCTCCCCCCTTAGCCGTGAGATCTCTGCTTTAGGTGCCAGGCCAAGAACGTGCCTGTTTGTCTAATGTACGGAAAAGAAGACCCATGGGTGAAGCCTGTATGGGGGCTTCAGGTGAAACGGCAGATTCCTAGTGCCCCATACTATGAAATCAGTCCCGCGGGTCACTGCCCTCACGATGAGGTTCCTGAGGTACGCTCCACGGTCACAGATTCAAAGAGAAAGAAGTGGAGCACAATAGTGCAATAATTACTATGCAGTTCGGTACTTAGATGAATCACACCTGTGCAAATGCAGGTGGTGAACTATCTACTACGAGGATGGATAAGAAGCCTCGAAGCGGAGGGTTCAATCTCGCTACCTCTGTTAGATGACTTGGAAACTCCCCAGCACAGCGTCGTCCAAGACTTGGAATTTGTAAGGGAGGGAGTGAAGAGAACGGTCAGGGTAAGGTTTGTCGAATTGAAGTACCAGCTCTGGAACAGGATAAGCTCCTTCATTGAATCCCGCTTCGGGGAAGTCAAGTTGAAATCCTGATGTATGAGAAAACTTGAAAGGTCTGTGCATGGCTTGTGCTGCATAGAATCCGGAAATTGTTGTTGTACAATGTGATCGATTATACAGTGGTTGACATCTTTAATGATGTGAACTGAAGTTCTTTACTTGTACGGGCAAGCCGTCAACCACTGAAGAAGGGCCCATTTATGGGCTTCATTATTGGATACGGCCCACGCAAACTATTTCGGCTCATTTCCATATTAATTAACTGTGAATTCACCCTCCGACTCCGATGACCACTGGTGGGGGACCGTTAATTTCTTTCGTTCACCCGATCGAACCTGCAGAAATTGCAGCCTATGCTGCTGTCGCTGCCAGCGATTGCGGGCCGAACGGTACTATATGCGCTGGAGAAACCGTCGGCGACCGTCACCTTGACGAGGATGATGCTCTCCCGCACATTTCGGTCCCGAAAGAACCCTACCCCCAGACCCAAGATCTTCTCTAATTCGCCTCACTCCTCTAAATCTCCCGTAAAATTGTCCACGCCTTCAGCATCAGCGCCAAGAGCAGCCCCCAATCCAAGATCAAGAACGTGGAGCGTGTATCTCATCCTTTCCACCAACGACCCCATCAAAACTTATGTGGGCGTCACCTCTGATTTCACTCGCCGGTGAATTCTTGGAGATCCCCTGTTTTCTTGCTTGCTTATTGTCATTGCCCGTAACTAGTATCTGCTTGCTTAAATATATTCTGATAAATTCCAAAAAAGAAACTGCGACGTTTGCCCTCTTTTTTTTGTTTTTGTTTTTTCCTCGCTCAAATGGATGTCGAAAAAATCTAGTCGATTGCAGTGTGTCAACAGCTTCTTATGCCGGTTACTTACTCTTATTGGCAGCTAAGACATTTGATGGCTATGCAAAATTTGGCCTTTTTTATTTTAATTCCTCAAGAATTGGATCGAAACCCGCTATTCGTGGACTAAAAGTTGGAAGCTTTTCTCATTTGCCGAGCGAAAGAATGAGGAAGTAACGCTTGAATAATTTGAGGCAGAAATTCTCTTAGCTTCCGTTCCATGGACCTCAAGATATTGCTGCCCCTTGATGTAGTTCTCGAATTGATATTCTGGGTCTTGTTGTCTCGGAATATTTAAGAATGACAGTTCTTTTGTAGTTTGAAACAACATAATGGTGAGCTCAAGGGCGGTGCAAAATCATCATATTCTGGAAGGCCTTGGATATGTGCCTGCATCATTCGCGGTTTCAGGGATCAGAGTGAAGGTACGTTTTTCCCCACCTCAACTTGGGCCCCTCAGAAGAAAGTAATGGTCTCTCCAACGCATAATTGGTTGTTAGTTACTCTTTCTATCATTACCCGGATATTTCGCCTTTTCAGCATTCTTAAGAGTTTCAAAGAACAAATTTTGGTCTTTAACTTTGAAAAATAAAGGGACCGTAATTTTTTTGTTTACTTTGTCAAGTTACTTTGTTCTTCCTCAACTGTATCTTTCTCTAATCACATGATGGTACGTGCAGCATGTTCATTTGAGTCCAAATGGAAGGGCTTGTCAAAGAAACTACCTCGAAAAAGGGTGGGGCATGACCGGCACAAACAAGAAGATACACGCTCGCTTGCATTGCTGCAGCACAGAGAAGCAGCGTTAAATCGAGTTGAAGATATATTTGACTGCAGCCACTTGGAAATTGAGTGGCAATTGAGTCTCTCCTGATTGAATATTATTTACTCCTCGAACATGATTCCAGCCAGTGTAAGGGCATTCTTGTATCATTGAAGGCTGCTGTAGGATGCCGTGGAAGGGTGTACTGTGATTCCGTCAAAATGTTGTTTTTTTTTTTTAATAATTTGAAAGGTAGTAAAAATTTTGTATTGCATGAAAGGATGGCATCCCGACTGTTCTCTTCAAACGAAATTGGAACATCGTTGGGAAAAATTTCACGGAGGCCATCCAAGCTTTCTTTATCACTGGAAAGATTTTAAAGCAATGGAATTCAACCATTATCACCCTAATCCCAAAAATTAAAGGTGCAAAATTTTTTTAGGAATTTCGTTCAGTTGGCTTGACAAATGACAGTTACCAAAATTTGGCCAATAGATTGAAAAATTCACTTCAGAACATGATAAGTCTGAATCAGGCTGCTTTTTTTTTTTTTATAAAGGGGAGGATAATTTTGGATAATACATTACTAGTGCAGGAGATAACTCATGATGAAAAAAAATCTTGGACCCGAAGAAAATGGTTAGGTATTAAGATAGATTTTGAAAAAAATTTCGACAGATTGGAATGAGTACGAACCTTTTGATCACCATGAAAAACCTTTACTGCTTGGATTAAGGAATGCATTTCTTCACCATCCTTTTCTGCCATGATTAATATGCTCTGTTCTATCGTATTGTCTGTGGGAAGCCAGTATGGAGGAGAACGAATCAGCTTGGATGTTTTCCTGCACAAGCTATCTCTTACGGCATATGAGCACTTCTCTGTACTGTCATCAATACCAAATGAACATACCGTTGAGATGGAGCCTCATCACCAGGCGAAGAGTTATCTTGACCCTAATGTCTTCTTGAATAATCGCTTTATAATTATCAATACTGATGCTAGTTTTTCTGATGGCAGGGTTGGGAAGGCTGGCATCGTGCGAAACAGAGAAACGAACCCCACCAGCTGGTTCCAACAATCAGCAGCCCTCTCTGCCATACAAGCTGAAGCAAGATCTGTCCTCACTGCAATTAGAGTGGCGAAGGAAAGGAATTGGAAGCACCAACTCCTTTTGTCAGATTGCTACCTTCTAGTCCTAGCACTACAGCATCGTGTTGAACTCCCGTGGGAGATTGCATCCATTTGTCATGACATTGAAATGGCCCCTACCCAATTTTGTTGAATGTATTTTTGAAAGGGTAGATAGGGATCAGGAGAGGGGGTGCCCAAGATCTGGCTGCTCACGCGTTTAACAGTCATGTCTCGTCATTTTGTATATTCTAACCTGTGGAGTAATTGTGGTTAATGTATTTCCTTACTTCTCCAAAGAAAAAACTCTTGGTAATCTAAGCTGGAACTATCCGTCCAATCCATGCCAGGTTTTCCACTGAACCGACCTTTGTTTATACTCGAGTTCAAGTTTAGTAAAAAACTACCCAACGAGAGAGAGAGAGAGAGAGAGAGAGAGAGAGAGAGAGAGAGAGAGAGATTCATCTGTTAAGCAAAGATCGATATCATTCCGTAGCCCTCCTTATAGGTACCTCCAAGTAGATAACGATGAACCAGGACCAGATATGAGATATGCCAAAGACCGACGATGAACAGATTGTGAAGCCAATGTGCAGCAAGATAACTAAGATTGTTTCTGGTTAAATTGATGAGCCTTCATCAATTCAATCTAAAGGAAGGATTTCTCTCTCATTCTCGTTGTTATCTCTAGTATAGCTTGTCAAAGTTCCTTGACGTGGTAGAAGTAAAACTGGAATCCGATCTGGATGTTCACTTCTTCGTAAAAAGAAAAAAAAAAGCATTAAAAATTTCAAATCCCGTCTGTCTGCTTTTTGTCGAGCTCAAGCAATGACCATCAACTGATGAGGTAAGGGTAGAGAATGTTTATTGCTTTACGAATATCAATTATTTTCGATGAATTTGCAAATCAGAACAAGAAACTGAAGCCTTTATTAAAAGAACAGGGGAATTCAAAATAGAAAACTTGGAAAACGAGATTCACCAGATGAGTGACATGAGCAGTGAGTGGAAGGAAGCTGGCTAGGAATCAACGTGTGGCTGCTGCTTTTTCGCCCTTAGGTTCCCGGCATCGGGGAGAGGAAGAGGAGAGGACTTCGTTGACTTCACGGTAGAAATACGGTCTAATTCTTTAATGACGTAAAAGATTAAAAGCTTTGGGATTCCAATTCCATGGAACTCTTCATTCTCTCTCTCTCCGTCTCTTTCTCCGTCTCCCTCTAGAAGCCGAAGACTGAAAGAGAGGCGACGGAATGGTAAGATCTCTTCTAATGGGTTACCTCTCCTGCAAAGCTCAATCCGCCATCTCTGTCTCAGACTCTCACGCCCCGTCCCCATCTTCATCATCCTCCAACAACATAAAGATCCAACATTTTGACTATGGCGACTTGGAGGCCGCCACCAATGGCTTCTCCGATCAGAAACTGTTGGGAAAAGGCAGTCACGGCTGCGTCTACAAGGCCTCCCTCAGAGGACAGCTCGTTGCCATCAAGAAGCCCTCGAAAGGTCTCGATTTGGCCACGGAAGTCGATAACGAGATCGATATTTTGTCCAAGATCCAGAGCCCTAGGCTTGTCAACTTGGTTGGCTTCTCGAATGACTCCAAGAGCCGAATCTTGGTCGTCGAGTTCATGAGCAATGGTACTCTCTACGACATCCTTCACTCGGATACTCGATCTTTGAATTGGGGTCGGAGGATTAGGTTAGCCCAGCAGGTTGCGAAGGCGATTGATATGCTCCACTCACAGAGCCCGCCCATCATTCATAGGGATATTAAGTCTGCCAATATATTGATTGACCGGAATTTCAAAGCCCGGTTGGGCGATTTTGGGTTAGCCCTTAGGTGCCACGCGAATGACGGGAGGTTCTTGTCGACCCCACCTGCAGGGACTATGGGATATCTGGATCCACTGTATGTGACCCCTGATAATTTGAGCGCGAAGACTGATGTGTTCAGTTTCGGGATTTTGCTGCTGGAGGTAATCAGTGGGAGAAAAGCAATTGACGTCGGTTATTCCCCACCATCAATCGTGGATTGGGCGATTCCGCTCATTAAGAAAGGGAAGCTCCTCTGTGTCTATGACCCAAGAATCTCTCCCCCTAAAAACCCCACTGTCAGGAAACAGTTGGCTATTATTGCTGCCAAGTGTGTGAGGTCTTGTGGGGAGAGGAGGCCCGTGATGAGGGAGATCGTCGATTGGCTCACAGGGTTGAGTGAGCTGGTTCGGCTTCACCCTTGGAATGGGTTCAACAACCCGTGCTTGATGGTGGAGAGTGTTGGACGGCCTGTGGAATCAAGGAATTCCCAGGCGAATCTCCAGGCAGAGAGAGACGGAGGAGGGAATTTCGATGGTTTCGAGAGTCCGCTTGGGAGAGCAGCAGTGAGGAAATCACGCAGAGTCTTCTCAGATTTGGGGTTCAGGAGCGATTTGATGGATCTGATGGTTGTTAACACCGATCAGGAGCCAGAAGAAGTTCAGACGACAAAGGTGGTGAAGGCAAATAATGCCAAAGTTTCTAAACGAGTGTCCAGTTTGAGATTTGTGAGCACCCGATATCTTCAGAAGGAAAGGACCGGGCTACAACCTGATCGTTTGGGCAACAACACTGCTGTTCATCTCAGGCAAAACCACTCTGCCGGTGGCCGTTCAGATGTGGTTATATCGAGTTCGAGTTCTCAAAGAGGCAGATGACATTCAAATTGCTGCAAAGACCTGATTGAAGCTATTAACAACTTGTATGGTTACCTGCCTTGCTCGCGGAGATATCAAGTTAGACATCTTTCGCAGCTTTTGGTTTTTATTCTTCATGGGAGGAACACAATGTCGCTACTGGCTTGTAGGGGATATCACTTGTATCCCGGTTAGGTACGTCCACTTGTACTTGGAAACTTTTATATCATGATGCTGCAAAATGGATGAGCGGCGATTTAATTGAGTTAAATCTATTGAACTATGCCTATCTTAAATGTGATATGGTCTTTGTTGGACTGAATCGTGGTGATGTTTGGCACAGCAATAATCCAAATGCAAAGGCATTTGGATGACTGCTATATCATGGCTTGTAACTTGTTTGAACAAAATAGGAAAGTCCAGAGGATGAACAGGAATTTGCTGGTATTAGTGGGGGGCTTGCTGGAACTCATGAAATTCAATATTTCCACTCGTCGGAGCCCAACTTGTCAGTTGGGGGAGTGCAGGTGTGATTCCTGTGATTGCTCACCTAATCTGTTTTAGCAGTGGGGACATGGGCATCGAGTCGGTTCTAGTCTTCTGAATGTACGGATCACTGAGAGCTTCCTAATCGACAAAGGCACCAGCTCATGGCCACTAGTGCTTTAGTCATCCTTTCCGAGAGAGCTGGCAAGATTGAACGTAACCCGAGTTGACAAACGGGCCCTTTCATTTTAGGAATTCCCATCTCTCTGACACAGGCAGAATGATAACCATCCTAAAAGGTTCTTGCATTCAGGCTCTTGCTACTTTTCCCCACACCAAGTCCAAGCTCTCACTCTGCAGGCAGAACTTAAATGTACGAATTAACATGTGAAGGGCTTCAGAAGGATGCAAAGACTGTTCATTTTTTTGGCTTGTTGGTTTTACCTGTTGCCCGTGAAAGCAATCACTGTTTTCATTAGTTTTTCCCCTGTGTGTCTGACTCAAAAACTGATATGGGCATATAGAAGATGCTACCTCTGATGAGTTGTGCATGGAGGAAGGAATACTGGAATAGGGTCGTCTGTCCCTTGGTGTCCAGGACTAGAAAAATGACAAACAAGCACTGCGCCAATACTCTGCAACGGAAGATGAACAATAAAACACACCTAACCAGTATGCATCACCCTCCCTAGTGTTCAGAATTTCAATAATAATAATAATAGAAACCTCACACCAGCCCCAAAATAGAAAAAAGGATCAAAGATCATTCCTCCGAAAAGGGAAACGGGATTTAACCAGAGCTGTAACTTCACGCTGCAACAAGTTCATCAAATAGCCCTCCTAATACCAACGCTCACTAACCGCTTCTCAATGGGCAGATTCTAGCACCCCAAAAAAATAAAAAAATAAAAAACCAAAATTAAGGGATCTAAGTCCCGCAGCTGCAGTCTTATTGGAGCCTTTTCTTTCTTTGAGAGTGGGACCTTTCTCGATTTTCCCTACCTAGACAGTCATCACTGCAAACCATGTGAATCATCTTCTGAAATAAAAGAAAAGAAACGTCTCAGGCCCCTTTCTCAGCCTAATCTCACGCTCTGCCTCGTCCTGATCATCCGCTTTAATGCCGTTAGCCAGAAGCCACACTCATCCCAGTCACTGGTGGTCAGAAGTACCTGTGATAAGACAAATAGGACATGAATAACGAACACCATAGAGAATAGCACAGGAACAATAAGTATCTTCCACGCCTTTCAATTGCACAGAACCTGTATTTGGAGGGCGGTACTGAAGTCACCATTATCAAGAGCCTGACAGAGTTGGACAAGCTTGTTGGCAGCATTCCTCGATATATCTCCGCTGTTGAGCTTTGCAAACAGGTCCCCTATCTTCCTCGAGTTATCTTCTATCTCGCGCTTTTTGGCAGGATTTCCCCTTGCACCCCCAAGTGCTTCTGACGTCTCACTGAAGAGTCTGGTTAGTGTCATGACGATGGGTTTCTGGTGGGCTGGAAGCAACATAAACAGAATCAAAGAAACAAACAACCCATCACCAATTATGAAGATGAGAAAGTTCTGTCCATTACAACATGAAAGTAGACAGTGGATCATACTAGGAACTTCTGAAGTATCAGCTGTCTGAACGGTAGGAGGTGTAGCAGTGGGAGTAACAGCTGGTCGCACAGGAGCTGACTGAGTGGGGCTTGAAGGCTGCATCGATGGCATTCCGGGTCTCTGGACAACTCTTGGGTTAGTAATGGGCGTATATCCTCTGGGGGTTGATGCAGGAGCAAAAACCTGTGGCATTGCACTGGCATGTGTAGAAAGGCCTACTGGACCAGTGGAAGGTGTCATAGGTTGAAAAGGTGGAGTTGTGGTCTGAAATACATGGACATTAATAAAATTCTCTTGGTTAAACAACCAAAAACATATGGTACATTGATGAAGTGATAATGAAAGCAAAGCACAGCGACAAACCGGATACAACTGAGAGTGCAAGGTAGGCTGCTGATACTGCTCTGCATTTTTCAGCACAGGAGGAGGTGCTGGTACAAACGTCCTCGTAGCCAGTTGAGGGCCAGCAGGAGAAGAAGGAGCAACACCCAACTGGAACAAGGAAAAACAAGAGAAACTGAAACATAGATACAATATAGCCACAAAACCAATATGTTAACCAAAGCCATAATCTCGTATACCTGAAATTTTATCTATTCATATGTTCAATTGAGAATGTCAGCAAAGCTATCAGCTGTTCTAGTTTACAAGGGCACATTCTGTATAATGGGCTACCCCCTTCCAATAACCAAAATATGACCCTAAAAATTATACAGGAAAAATGCTCCATTAGCTGATTCCTGTCCTTGGCATGCCCTTCTTTTTGTCCCATTGAGCTTAGGGCAGAGCAGGGCATTCACAAGTTGAAAGTGTACTGACTACAATCAGGCAACGCACCTGGGGAACTTGCAGCACTGGAGTTGGAACAAACATTGAACGTTGTCCTGGATCCTGGTATGATGAAGTAGGAGCATGGTTTGATGGGGCAGGAGCCTGATATGATGAGACAGCAGCATTTTCCACGTAAGGACTACCATGATGTGACTGCCAGGAGGAATCTACGACCCCATTGTGGAGAATCACGTTATTGGCTTCTTTTTCTGCAAGATAGATGTAAAAAAAAAAAACATATTAGACCACCCAATATCAGCAACTGGTAAGACCCCTCTGTATCTGCCTTCTAAACATGCCTGTTGGTAGAATCCTCAAAAGGGACCATGATTCTGCATTTAAAGGCTAAATCTTGATACAATCACATCAACACACAATAATAAAACCTTTTAGAGAAAATTTGCCGTTATTAGATATACCAGATTCACTGGAGAAGGCAATGCAGTCTTTTAGAATTGAAAGTTCAGGCGAAAGCTCATCTGTCCCAAGAAGCTTCAGGTACTCCATTGCCGCCACTAAAAGGCCCTGGCTTGCTAAGATCTCTGCATACTTTTCAACAAGCTTGCATATGGAAGCACTGAATTGCTTTTGCCCACTTGCCAGTGCAAGGACAATTGTTTTCTCCATCAAATCCTAAACCAGGAAAAGAGGAAACTGGATCTTGCATGCATTTTTAAAAAGAGGAAACCACATCTTTCATGCATTTTTATTTCAAAATTTGACTAAGACATCTTAAATTGAACACATGAAGGAGAAATGGCTAACTACCTGAAGAAGGTCTATGTGGGACTTTCCTTCATGTTCAGATGCCAGATTCCTCGACCATATCTCTACGGTTTTGTCAATGTTTCCAGCACAAATAAAACAAAGAGTCGCAGCCAACATATTTCCAGCAGCCATGAGTCTTGATGCAAGCAAGTTACAGAGAATACTCCATTCTTCTCCCTCAGCAAACTGTTTAACCACACCCCCCCCCCCAAACCAATCAGATGATAATGAGAATATATATTCAATTGACTACCATAAGTACCTTATTTGAAGGATTTTACCTCAAAAAACATTGAATATATACCTAACATTTCTAGTCAAGATTGAAGATAAATCAAGTAATAGATGTTGGCATCCATACCAAATTTTACAATTATTGATGCCCAAATCATGTAAATGACAGTAGCATTAGGCAGAAAGTGATGGTTTGAAACACAACGGATAAGTACATACAACCTCATACTATTCCATATGGGGAAAACAAGTTTATCTGATATTCATACAATGAATTTATTTTTTTCCCAAAGAATATAATCCATGCAGTGAATTTATAACAATGGCATTTGAGGTGATTTCCTTCAATCACCAATAGAATATAGATTAAATCAGAGAGTAAGGAAACATAAGAATTTTTGTTTAGTCCTTCAAGTCCTAAGTTGCGTGCAAACAAACTTGAAAAAATGATTTTTCACTGTAAAACTAGGAAAAAGATCTATGATTTTTTTATAAAAAACCACTGAAATGAAGCTTGCTGATAAAATAACTTACAGTACAAAGAAGGGCAAGAGTCTCCTTCCAGAATTTCAGGGGTCTGGTGTTTACGTGGCTTTGCAGATCCTTGTTCACCATTGCCAAAACAGTCTGAAAGGATGAAGAATCCACATAAATATTGCACAAGCCTACTAAACAACAACAATTTACACAGAGTAATCTGCTTACCACAACCTGATTATCTTTTCCAATACTGTTGGAATTAAAGGGAAGTTCGTATCTGCATCCCTACATCCTTCGACATATATTTATTTGTTTCACCTAACATGAGTTCCAGAGTATGCTCAACTAAATAGCAACGTTTTCCTTTTTGGGGCAATGAAAGGAACATATATGACCTTGAATTGGAATTTTCCCACTAATTGAAGATAAAGAGTTAAAAGTATAACTTATAGAATCATCCAATGCTTTCAAGGCTTTTGAAGCTACCTTTAAGTATGGAGAACGACTCATCTTCAGACATTTGTCACGGGTACTCTCCACCAAAGAATCACCTCCCAGATGAGCAATGACTAATGCATCAGCCATTCTATTTGCGTTTATACACAATGATACAGCACCCTTGAAGTCTCCTACAACCAAGGCATGCTGGACGCTATCATCAAATGATTGATCAGAGTTCTCCTCCCCTCGATCTGGTTCACAAGGAGTTGGTTCCTTGGCAGTATCATTAACAACATTCCCATTATTAGAAGGAGATGCAGCGACATCAGCTTTGGGACTTGGAAGATTGTTGAAGAAATCTTCACCATTATCAGCAGTGAATACAGCACATCTGTCATCCCCTCCAAATGCTAAACTATCCATTGGTGTATCATGAGGACCCATACCATTAACCTGCTCTGTTAGATCCTCTTGGAGATTGTTTTGGATTTCTGAAGGCAAGCTGAAACCAAGATGTGTAAGCAGCTTTGACCTTGCTGTCCCATCATCTTCAAGCAAAACCCTTAAGAAACCCCATGTTTCTCTATCATCTGTAGACCTGCACAACAAAGGTTAGCTAACTTATTCTGGAAGCATAAGTACAGAGCTTGTCTCCAGTCAAACTAACATACTCGCATTCTTGAGATTTCTTATCACATAAAGCTCTCAAAGATGATCTCTCCCCATTGTTTATTGCAGCTTCAAATTCGGATGAACGGCTCACCAAACTTTGTTCCATAACTACATTGTGTACACGTACCTGACAATATGCAAGGGAAGAGAATAAACATTGCTTGACCTATATGCAAGGGCATCAAGCAGATAAAGCATACCTCAGAGGAAGCAGAATGAGCTCCTGCAAAAGATGACCTAGGTTGAAAAGAGACAAGCTTGCCTCCAAAACCAAAAGTTGCACCAACTGGACGTTTCAACCATTTTGGAGCTCTAAGCGGACCTATAAGTAAAATTGAAAGTGGATACATGTGGGTAAAAAGGGCTCACTCAACATCTGGATTGTCAACGGGGACAGCTACGAAAAGATCAAAATATGAACTCTCAATTTGGTCACAGAAATGAAATTAGGATCTGCCACTTCTGGTCAAAACCAAAGAATATTGGTAAGAGTTAGTTGCAGATAAGGTCATTTCCCTGATCCTGGTTGAGATTTGAAAGCAAAATAAATAAATACATGACAGTGCTAAGAAAGGTTAGTTATTGAACAGGTAGCAAATTGAAATGTGAAAACTAACTCAGGAAAATTGCAAATATTAGAACCAGTCTTTTAGGAGCATCAAGATCTTTCAAAGCCTATAAACATGAATAAAGATAGTACAAGTGATTTACCAGCACCAAAATCACTATCCCTGTCAACATGTCGGTTGCAACCCTGCAAAATGGAGATGCAAATTCCATGAGAAAGGAACCACTCACCATGCAAGATGAATCCTTCCAAATAGGTTACACGAAATATAGAAGAATATAAATATGTACTAAAAATTATGGTCTCTTGTATATATCATGAAGCCTCAACTGGCTCTGTTCAGCAAGGGATCTGCATTACTGGCAAGGAGAAGAGGAAAGTACCTCAACATTGTATATGCCGATCTTTCCATCAAACGAGGATGCTAATATGATACCAGGAATCTTCGGATACCAATGGACATCAAAGTTCCAATTTGAACCAGCTGGTAATTCAGAAACAATCTGTCCAAAATGATGCAGAATGTACCAGAATGTGATAGAAAACATAGTTATAAAAGAATCATCACATAAAAGCAGAATAAGAAATTGACAAATGCATCCAACTGTACAAAGCAAACTCAAATCCCAGCATCTACCTCAGCAGTGACAGTATCCCAGCATATAGTGCGGTTGTCTTTAGCACATGTTAGCAAGTAGGAGCAATCACTGGGACACCATGACATTGCAATGACACCTAATGTGATACAGAGGAATTGCTCAGATACATGAAATGGAATTATTAAAATGGAAACCAATAGCAGTAACATTGCCATGCCTCTCATGTGTCCCACAAATTCCTTCACTGGAGACATTATATTTCTCATATCCCAAAGCTGCTTGCAACATCACCATATATTAGAACAGAGGCAAGTAAATATACCTAATTAGAGATAGAATACTATGGCCTAGTGATTACCTGAAGGGTAGGTGAACTATCTTCATCTGAAGCCACAATAAGTTGTGTTGCAACATCAGGATTCCACTGTAAAACCGAGCAACGCCTTCTAACTGAATCACTAAAACTGCAATTTCGCAAGAATAGCGCATCAGGGTAAGATCTTCCCAGGTCAAAGTACCAGCCTGAGCTATAGCTGTAGTACCTTATGACAGGTTTTTGCTTCTTCAGGTCCCACACAACTGAAAATATGAATCAACATTTAGCAGTTAAAAGCAAGACAATGAACAGTTGCAAATATATATATATATATAATGCATTTTTCTTCTCACCAGTTGTCCCGTTATATGAAGTAGAGGCTAATATGTGCTGAACCTTACTATTCCAGGACAAATACGATATTTCACCTTGAGCAGAACTACCGCTGCCCTGCAAAGAGATATTACAACATTATATCACTCATATTTAATTAGCATGTCATAAAATCTGAAATACATGGTTGAAAGATCTTAAAGGAAACAGAGGGAGTGAATGTAGGAAATAATGCATGCATCGACATATAGCCATTTCATTTTCTAAACAAGTTGCATAACTAAGACCAAAATTTAGTATAAAAACAAAAGCTTATACAGAGAAGCATCAGCAACCAGTAGGTTATGTTTGCGATTATGGGTAAGGAAGCCATCAGCAGCTAATTCTGGAACCAAAATTTGAAAGGCTTCATGAGTAAAAACACTTGTTTCCAGAATCAATCAATTCTTGCCATACATCACTGCAAGGATTTCGGTCCAGTGTCAACGGCATACCTTGAGAGAAGGAAAATGAAAAGGTTCGGCTGGTGCAGCCAAATCCCATATGTATAACTCACCATCCTCAGCTCCAGAAGCTAGCAAGTTTGGTGCAAAAGCATTAAACTCAAGGCCACGCACCTGAATTGGCAAGGAGTCGAGAATGTAAATATCTCTACGTTGAGTAACATTGAGAAATCAGTTAGACCAAAACTTACGGGGCCTCTGTGCTCAGAAAGATGTCCAACACGAGCATTCTCTCCCTCAGAGCTGAAAAAGATAGGTGACGAAATTTAGACGAGTATGTAAGTTTATCTAGAGGCAGCAAGCGCAGGGCCATGATGGATTGATAATACACAAAATCCATGCAAAAAAAAGGGAAAAGAAAAACCTTTCGAAGATTAAAACTATCAATACAATTCCGAAAATTTGCATTTGGCAAAAAAATAAAAATGCCGCAAATTTGTAAGGTCCACTAAATATCAAATTCTTACATTCCCACAATTCACTTGAAATCTAATACATTTAGCGCCAAGAGACGAGAACTCAGTTAGAGGAAGCAGATTGTAAAGAATTTTCAAAGAAATAGTTTAAACCGGATCTCTCAACCAGTTCAACTTAAACCTAAGAGTTGTGTGATTCTCCAGGAGAACAAATGGAACGTGAATCTGAAATACCGGATCAAAGCAAGGGGGTTCCAGACATCAATGCTTCCATCGACAAGTCCACCAGCGATCAACCCAAGCGAGAATTGATCCGACCCAGATCCATTCCTGCCCCAAGAAAGCCGGCTGAAACGCTCTGAGCTTGGCGACTCAGCTACAAGAGGTAGGTCCACATCGCCGGACTGGAAGTCGACCTTGAAGATCTCGATATTGGCTGAGGAGCTGAAGGACATATCAACTGCGCCGGCCATCGTTCCCGCCGCCATGTAGCCGCCTTCCGGCGCCAACGCTACCAACGCCGATCTGCTCACCCCCTTGACACACGCCATATTCGATTTCACGGAGCCTCAGTATACAGAGGAACTGTATAAATCAACAGATGGGTGAAACCAGAGAGGAACTGTGTAAGGATGTATTAGTCGAAGGACTTCGGGGAACCAGTGCTCTGAGAGCGTAGGCTTAGCGCGATCCGATGAATTGCTCATGAGAGATGAGAAGGGAAGAGGCGGAGAGGGTGAATAGACAGTTCTCTCTTCCCAAATCCCACCGCCGTCTGTTTTTCTACGGGAAAAAAAAAACACTGTCGATAAAAGAAAAAACAACTTCCATCCATTGACGGTTTCCGTCAGCGGCGTGAAATGAGGGAGACAACGGGCATCTGCATCACCTATCTATCTTTAGATATGTTAAAAGAGCTGCTTTAGTCCGGAATCGGCCAAGTCATGTAATTGGTTTGGACTGCCTATAAATTGGCTTGTAATTATTTTTATTAGGTTAAATAGTAGTTACAAACTGATATCAAGAAATAGATCCATTGAAACTAGAACTGGCTCAAACCGTTTTCTTATTAAATCAGGTTGAAACTGTAATCGGTCCGAAACCGTTGCAAAACCAGTGCAGGCCGCCAAAATCCTATAAATAAACAGTTTGATTTTATCGGATCAATTTAAAAAAAATTATATATAAAAAAAGAAATATTCATTTGAAATGCTTTGAAATAAAAAAAAAGATGAATGGGTCACGGGATTAAACCGGTCCGAATCGCGAACTGACCTACTTATAAACAGGTCCGTGCTGATTCATATATGCCTAAACCACAACCTATAACCAAGTCGGCCTAATAAGCAAACGGACTAAATCGTAATAAAATCAAACAGATTCAGACCAATTTTAAACTGACCCGAGCCGCGCGTTTTAACGGCTCTGTGTATATTGCATTTAAAAGTGGGCCAATGAGAAAGGGGCCGCTAAGGAGCACTTACGTCCATCTGGAAATTTGATAGGGGCATTCTCGTCCTTCCGTCACGCACCGAGAGGTGAGGTGTACAATTGACCTGGGGATTTAAATCCGTGACGCGGCGGAGGGAAACTTCGATTCAATGTACAAAGTCATCCTCCCAACAAGGAGGAGGGGGGGACACGTACTGCGGGCTTCCCATTCATACCCCGTTAGAGGCCGTTAACGTTTTATTAGCCGGTCCTCTCGAGCTGTAAGGGACAAAAACCGGAACCGAAAAACAGACCCAACCCAGCCCCAAAGACTGATTTTTTAGGGGCCCGATAGCAAGATTCGATCGGTTTTTCAGCCGGTGGGAAGTTTTCGGGCCCCGCCCCACCCCCCCAAAAAAAGAAAAACCCGGCGGGATCCGGCCCCACTCGACTAAAACACAGAAAATATGCAAGGGACCCCCTGAGCTGCTGGATTCATCCGCTGATCAACGGCATGCATACTTATGCAAGCCATTAGCTTTTCTCTTCCCGGGGAAACACTAGACCCCTGATCAATTTTTCATGGCTAGAGCTCTCTAGTATCTGTGCACCTCTTCTCCACACACCAAGTGTGATTTCGCCTTACTCTGCCACTGCGCAGGCGTCTCCTCTCCAGCTCTAGTGGCTTCAAGCTTCGCACCCCATGCTTCTCTCCTACTGCATCGACGACAAGTTCCAAGAGATTCGATCTACCCCGGGCATCTCCATCGAGTGCACCGCAACCACCACCAGGTGGCAGGTATCTCCTTGCTTTGTAAGCCTCCTGTTTTGCGTCTCCTTGCTACTCTGTCGTCGGAGTTGGACAGCTGCAGCTACTACGTGCTTTTTCATGTCTGTAGAAATGTTGTGTTGCTATGATGTGTTCCCATAGCAGGTTTTTTTAAGTCTACTCAATCCTTTAGCATGTTTTATTGTAGGATATGTTCTGTTTTTCTTGTTCCAGCTCTTCTTTTTTATTTTTATGTTATTTTATATTCTACAACAGTTTAAAATTTTCAATTCATTCCTTCATCTTTTTTTTTTTGGTTATGTTCTTAATTCCATATGGCCCCATTTGTTGCGTATGAACAAAATCAGAATTAAAATGATCATTTCACCCTCCATTCTATTCATTACATTTGATTGCATTAAAAAGAATTGAAATGATAATAAATGGAGAATTTTGTTAGTATATTGTTTAAATTATGGCAAATATTTTTTTATAACAAAAATAAAATAAAACCATACCACAAAATTTGTTTGAAAAAGGTCACTATGCTACATTAATATATGTATATATATAGCTAGATTACTTTAGTGGATTATGTTGATGACCCAATTTATGGATCCACAAGCATTATTGTATTGAAAGAAATAAAATTATCGATATAAATTAGTTTAAATGGTTGGATATCTATTTTTTTTAAAAATAAGATTATCAATTCGAGTATTATGAATTAAAATAATTTATATTATGATAGTTTTATCATTAAATTGATGAATTCAGATCAAATTGAATTAATTATAAACCGAAAGCTGAAAAAAGGAAAAAAAATTTTGGAAGTGAACCCCAAATGTGGCAAAGCAGAGAAGCATGCACAGGCCAAGTCATACTCCATCGTTTGAAGTCAACAACACAACAGAACCATGCAAAATAAACTCTGCTCATTCCCTTCCCGAGCTCTCTTGCCATTTGTTGAAGAAACGTTCTCGCAGTTTCCCTTTCCTTCAATATCATTTCTTCCCTTCTCTTCTCTCTCCCTCCCTCCACAGTGCGCCCTTTCACTTCATCTTCTCCTGCTCTCTCTCTCTCTCCCTCCCAGTTTAGCTTCCCCCGAAAAAAAGCTCCCTTCTCCTCTGCTTCGTTTTCAAATTCGATCATATATATATTTTTCCTTTTGTGGGTGTGATTGGTTATGGGGAGAGGGAGGATTGAGATAAAGAGGATTGAGAATGCGAACAGTAGGCAGGTGACGTTCTCTAAGAGGCGGAATGGGCTGCTCAAGAAAGCTCGGGAGCTCGCTATCCTCTGTGATGCTGAAGTTGCTGTTATCGTCTTCTCCAACACAGGGAAGCTCTATGAGTACTCCAGCTCTGGGTATGTTTTGGGAATTATTTTTTTCCTCAATGTTTTGATCTTCGCACATAAATTTCTTTGCATGTGCTGCTCCAATGGTCGGTCACTCTCTTATCATCCACCAACTTATTTACGAGGAATGCTCTGTTTTTATTTTGCTGCGTTGAGGTTTAGCTTTGAGCAGAGTATGGTCTTATCCTTGTGTAAATGTAGCTTAAACGTGTGTTTATTAGCATAGAGGACATAGACGTTCCAAGATTTTATTTTTTCCCGATTGGTGTTTTCTGGTTGATCTCTGTTTTGATCTATGAACCCTTAAAACAATTCTAATATGCTTGCTTGTTTTACTAAAATCAATTTTCCCTTTTTTTCCTCATCTTTGGTGCCTTTTCATTTTATCTAAAATTATTTTCTTATTTTGGCAATTGAATGGAGACGTCGGTTCCATTCCTTTTGAAGTCACACTGTCAAATTCTGTAGTCTCCTGAGGAATAGGGTCTGTAATTCTGCATAACCTTCCGAGATGTCTGAGTTTCATTTCTATAGACAAAGGTTTCTGTGTGTGTGTGTGTGTGTTTGTAAATTTTTTAGAGTTCCAAGGTTGACAAGTAAATCACTGTCTGAGAATAATTTACACTCATCGATTAAAAAATTCCACACCAAAGGGCTGTTTATCAGCGGCTGCAAATTCCACAGCAAATTTCTTCAGTCTTTCAGCCAGAATAGTTTCTGAGCGGCCTGCGGTTGATTTATAAGTTAAATGGATCTTTTATTGAATATGTCTTTAAAGAAGCCTAAGCAAACTCAAAGTTTACAGGCCTTCTCCTCTTGGGGCTTGCCTCATGATTTCTGTGAGATCTAACAGGTTCCTCTCTCAAATTGAATGAATCCAACCTAACACTCAGTAGACGAATGAGGAGTTGTATGTTTAGTCTGATTTTAACTTGAACCCGTGTTGCTGCAGCATGAAGCAAACTCTTTCGAGGTACAATAAGTGTGTGGATTCATCAGAGTCGACTGTCGTAGAATACAAGCCGGAGAAACTCCCTGAAGTACTCTCATCTCACTTATCATGCTTAGTTGCTTATACAAATATATCATAAACTGCTCCTTGATCTTTGTCTCTTATGAATTTCTTGACAGAGTGAGTTTTACTATTTTATCCTGAAATAGTTGGAGGCAGTAGCTGCACCAGATGCATGATCCTTACCTATTGAACCTTCTACCTCTTACATTATTGTCCTGCTTGAATATGTGCTGAACAAGTCCTTCTGAATAATGGAAATCAGTTGAATCTCCTGTATTCTTCCTTTTAGGAGGAAGAAAAGGAAGCAGATGAGGTCAGAGACACAATCTCTCAGCTGCAAGTGAGACAATTGTAAGCCTTCTTTGGGATTAAAATCTCCTATGCAGTTTGGTGCAGTTGAAGTTCATGAGAGAATTAGATTGTTGGTTCAGCAACAAAAAATTAATGATGATAAGCCAAAGCATAGAACTGTATAAAACTTCAGTGATACCTTTCCCTCATCATCTTTAGGTTGCATTCTCTCATCCTTTTTGATGTCACTGCTCATCCTGCAAACAACCTACTTTGACATTTGGACTCAATAGGAGGCTGATGGGCAATAACTTGAGGGGTGCGAATCTAAAGGAACTGCAACTCCTGGAACAGCAGATCGATGACGAACTGTTATCTGTTCGGGAAAGAAAGGTTGAAGCTTTATTTCCATGCTTTTAGCCTTTCCACTGAACCATTAAGTTACTGAATTGAGCAGTCAACCTTGACACCTACGTAGTTCATGACTCCTTGGTGTGAATTCTATTATATCAGGAGCAGTGGCTGGTGGAGCAACTAGAGAAATCAAGGATACAGGTACATACCAAAACCAAAACCGAGGTCACACTGCTACTATTATGCTGAAAATGACATAGATACATGACAGCAACTTTTGAGTCGATCATTCTTTCATTAAGTGGGTTAGTGTAGTTACCCTATGATTGTACCGGTACAAGAAATCCATCAAACTGTCTGAGATCTTTTCTAAAACACCTGAATTAACTATTTTGTTTGAATTGATTGTCTTGTTATCAGGAGCAGCGAGCCATGCTGGAGAATGAAACTCTGCGAAGACATGTAAATGCATATTCCCCGAGCAAACTTTTTTTTTTTTTTAACTACGTGGGTTCCTTTCTCAAGGATCCTTCAGCTTTGGGAATAACGATACCAATTGTCTTCACTCTATTCATAGATTGAGGAGTTCCGAGGATTCTTACCCTGCACCAACTTCACTGAATATCATCAAAACGTAAACAGCGCTTCTTTTGCGAGTCATGGTGGTCCCCCTACCTGCAATCATTCACTGGGCAATGAAGAATCTGATACAACCTTGCACTTGGGGTATGGTAGAAGCTGCACATTATCATGTATTTCTTTTACAATCGGAAGCTGTGTATTCCATCCTGAATCTTGACTGATGTTCGTTTCTTTTCCTTTACTCAGGCTGTCTAATGAAATTTATCGCAGGAGGAAGGTTCCAGAGAGTGAGGGCGGCTCCAATTCTGCTGGTCGACTCAGTCGGTCTACTGTAAAAGCGCCGACCATTTTTCACTCACCGGAGTAGCGAGAAACCAGAGAGGATACCCTATGAAATATGAAACAGTTATCATGAATTTGGAGCAGCTCCGCAGAAACACCACATAGGAAAGGGAAAGGCAACTTTGGGACTACTGAGACTTGTGGTTGCTTTCTAAAGCAGGTTTTGGATCTGTCTGGTAGGAATTTGTTGATGGAAGTTGTGGAACTTTCCTGCGTCTCTCTAAATCAAAACTTTCTTTCTTCCTGTTATGGGGTTCGGTCGAGATAGAAATTCAGGAGACCGAGTAAACAGCTTTTTCTGTGCCATGAAAATTCTTTCATCAACTTTCAGGACAATGACGTGGAGATGATTTGTGACTCGTCATTCGGCAGTAAATGAAATGGAGACAGAGAGAGAGAACAGAGCGCTAATGATGATCTTCCTTAAGCGATCTCTTCCATCGAATGAAGCAGTGGCTCCACTGGGGGAACTTGAGCCTCGTTGAGTAGTACTCTTTACCTTGAGGGGCTGGGTCTCTAGAGCCGATCACTCTTCGCGATCGGTTTTCCTGGCCCAGGGGCTTATGGTGTCTTAGCACCTAGTTAGGTTACGGCCCGCGGCCTTAACTGGGTTTTCGGTCTGGTTCAGCCCTATCACCATACATGCAAGTTTACTAATTTCACTTGGACTAAAAACGAAAGGATGCTCTAATTTGGTTGCAACGAACAATTCAGTATGAAGAAGAAGAAGAAGAAGGGAAGTAAGAATAAGTAAAGAGAGTCCTCACCCGTAGCCGCCTAAGTAGGGAGCCTTTTTACCGATCTTCCGCTTTCAGTAAGGAGTAAGCTCCGTTACCATTACCCACATCACATGATCGGTGTCACGCACATGCACGGAAGTCAAATAAAATAAAATAAAATAAAATCTAATACGTAATCATCGAAGATCGATTCTCCCTCCCCCACTAATGTGATCACATGGTATAATGTGGACTTTTTACTAGCTTACTTTTATATATATATATATATGATAACCCAAATTCGAGTAATTTAGGAGAAAAAATAGAAGTATCAAGTTTTATTAATTAGTTGATGTTATTTGCCCCAACAAAATATGTGCAAATGAACATAAAAGGAATAACGCCATCCATGCCAACAATCAATTAAGCCAAATTCGTATCCGAAAACCCTTGCTCTTGCACCATATATAAATTACTCTTCCCCTTTCTACTACTTCTCTCTCTCTCTCTCTCTCTCTCTCTCGCTGTGTTCCATAAGAAATCAAATGGATCTAAAGAGCAGGAAGATGGTTCTATCCGTCCCATTCTTACTGTGTGTCTTCCTTTTTGTGGGCAAAAGCCATGGAATGAAGAACCAAGCCGTGGTTCTCAGCAACTTCCACAAGGCCAAGTTATTCGGCAAGTCCAAGGGCATCGACACCAGTGACTTTGAGGTCTCCGAAGCAGCTGCCTCTGTCGATGGAGACCTCCACGGGACCGGACCTCTCGTCAGCAGCAAGGTCAGGTCACCTGATGTGGGATCGCAGGAGGAGGACCTGATCGTGAGGCTGCCAGGTCAGCCGCCCGCTCATGAGTTCAACCAGTACGGCGGTTATGTCACGGTGGACGCATCCAAGGGCCGCGCATTCTTCTATTACTTTGTGGAAGCAGAGAACTCGAAGAAAGATTCTCTGCCTCTTCTCCTCTGGCTCAATGGAGGTAATGCCGATGCCATCGTGCTCTTCTCTGAATCTTGAATGAATCTTCTTTCCACTGTCAATGCCATCCAACGAACAAGTAGCATGTGCATAATCTGGGGTCATAAGTCAGTACCACCCTGATCTTTCTCTTCATATATAATAATTTCTGAATCAATCAATATAAACGCTATGATCAGCATCAGGTCTCAGGGTGTCTCGGTCCATAGGCCAGCACCGTCAAGCTTCCAGTCGAGAGTTAAAAAACAGCCTCGGTATAGTGATGATAATAATAATTATCATAGGGAATCCCACACGTTGTGGTGGATAAACCATACATATCGGAATTAGTTGAATAATCATCGTTATGATGATGTTCTTTACCTTCTTTCTCACGTCAACTCTTTAGTTGAAACTTAAGGATCCATTCCTTGATAGTATCATCTAATGCACAGGGGGTTTCTCTATTAATAAATGGTATAATTGCAATAGTTCATTTTTAATTAGTGTGTAAAATTGGTTGGAATGTATATTAGTTAATTGGGGGTAAATGTATATTCAATTCTTAAATACTTTATAATATACAATACCGTTTTGTCTCCCTCTCTAAATTGTACTAAAGAACAAAAAAGTACAGATATTAATACAGTCAAATGTTGCTCGATCCATATGTATTATTTTGTACTTGAAGCTTCAATGCCACCCAGGAGAAGACTTAATAGGTGTCTTACTTCAAATTAATTAAAATGTATATCCACGGTGCAAAATTTTCTCTTGAATAAATATTACTAATTACCAGTACAAAAATCCAGTTCCCTGATCTCTTGTGCTCCCATTACTATTATTTTTCTTTCTTTTTTAAAAGTAGCACTTCATTAGAATACACGTACAGTTAATTAATTCATAGATTAAATGTTTCTTTTTCCATTCTTAGATTAGAGACAGAGAGGCCAACGTCATATATCGTGGTATGCTTTTATGTGGTTCTTGAATGGAAAAAAAAAAAAAACATAAGGGAAAAACCATGAAGATGTATACTAATCAAGCTAATTATAGGAGAGCTTATCATAATCCGTAAACCGTGATCGATCCTCAGGCCCAGGTTGCTCGTCCCTCGCCTATGGAGCAATGCAAGAACTCGGACCATTTCGAGTCCACAGCGATGGGAAAACACTGTACAGGAACAAATTTGCATGGAACAATGGTGCGTGCAGAGATATATACAGATGTGCGGGGGTTATTCGTTGGGAGCTAGCTTGCTATTTACTTAGACCTCACTCACTTGACGTGTTTTTGGTGTATGTTCTTTCTTCAAATTAAACAGCTGCAAACGTCCTGTTCTTGGAATCTCCAGCAGGGGTTGGGTTCTCGTACTCGAACACGTCCTCCGATTACGGTACGAATGGGGACCGGAAGACAGCAGCGGATAATTACACGTTCTTGGTGAACTGGCTCAGGAGATTTCCAGAGTACAGGAGCAGGGATTTCTACATTGCCGGGGAGAGCTACGCGGGACATTACGTGCCACAGCTCGCACATCATATCCTGGCCCTCAACAAGAGGTCCCCAAGGAATCACGTGATCATAAACCTCAGAGGAATCATGGTATATGTACCTCTCTATGCATCATCATTAAAGTTATATGATCTCTTCATGAAGTGTGTGCCTTCCTGCATAATTTTGGTTCCTATTTTTTGTTTCCTTTTATCAATCATTATACCCATTGTTTCTGTCCACTGCACGCATGCAATAATTAGGGAGAGAGCTGGAATTTTTTTTTAATAAAAATTACTTGACAGTGTATGATGACAATTAATAGTTGCATTCAGCAAGGGCCAAATTATGGGTCATGTATGAATGCTAGCTCTTTTGGTTGCTTTAGACAAAAACGGGGAGCAATGATCATGAATAGTGGTAGTTGTGAGTAATTATAATAGAGAGTGGGACAGTGGCATCTGATGCTTCATTAATGACGATCGGATTGATCCTCAGTTCACATAGAATAAGAATCTTTTTAGCTGTCACAATTATGAGCATGCGCCCTTCTTCTTTTATTATTATCATTATTATAATATATGCAACTGCCATGCATGCATGTGAAAACCTATTTCAGCTGGAAGCATATTGTAACATTATTCTATCCGCGTACTACTAAATTAACAGACGGAATTGGAAATAGATGAGATTCAACCAAACAAAAATTGATGATGGGTTATGGATAATAATTTACAGGTTGGGAACGCCGTGATCAACGACATGACAGACGCTGTTGGGATGTACGATTTCCTTGCCACTCATGCATTGATCGCTGACGAGACCGCTCAGGACATGAGGAAGTACTGCGACTTCTCACCGAATGCTCCTAACAGTGAACTGTCATCCAAGTGCGCAGCCGCATCGAATGAAGCCGAGTTAGATATCAACCACATTGACATTTACAACATCTATGCTCCGCTGTGCCACGACTCCAACCTTACCTCCAAGCCCAGCAAGGCTTCCGTAAGTTCCATTACCATCATATATACACTCGATCCACACCATCTATATACATATATATATATATATCCTAAAAATAGAATAAGGAATTAAATAATCTTGTCAATGTAGACTACTGAGTCACTATATATATATATCGTGTATAGAACAACAAGTTTAATTATCGCCATATTGATGGATTATATATTAGATCTTGCATGCACCGGAGATTAATGACATGGGATTGACAATATATACATACAATATAATAGTGTGGTGATGAACGGGCCATATATATTGCACACCACCAGGTGACGAAGTTTGACCCATGCAGCGATTACTATGTGTACGGGTACCTGAACCTCCCCGAAGTGCAAGAGGCGCTTCATGCGAACGTGACGAAGCTGAAGTACGACTGGCAGCCGTGCAGCAACGTCATCTCCGACTGGGGGGACAGCCCTTCAACTGTCATCCCTCTCCTTCAAGAGTCCATGTCTAACGGCATTCGAGTGTGGGTCTTTAGGTAATTAAACTGATCTTCTTAGGAAAGTTATCGTTATAAGATAATATGGTGTCCCGTGATCAAATTCCTTGTTTATATATACATACATGCATACATATATATTCGCATGGAGGATAGTGCAAGGTGGTGCTTGATCTGATTATCGATCTCTGCGATGATATGAATGCAGCGGTGATATTGATGGGCGGGTGCCCGTCACCTCGACCAAGTACTCCATTAACAAGATGAACCTCACTGTGAAGACCAAGTGGCATCCTTGGTTCATATATGGCGAGGTAATTAAATCACAACACCAGCAATCATAAATTGTTACAGATCAAAAGAAACTATTACGACTTTCAAAATCATTCTTCATTAAATATGCATATACTGAATGGAATAATGAAATGCATATACACACACACACACACACACACATACATATGGATGCAGGTAGGAGGGTATACGCAGGTGTATGAAGGAGAGCTGACGTTCGCAACAGTTAGGGGAGCGGGGCACCAAGTGCCAAGCTACCAGCCGGGGAGAGCTCTTTCCCTCGTCACCCACTTCCTCGCTGGCTCTCCTCTCCCATATCACTGATCTATCGATGATAATGATGATGATGATGATCGATCAATTTGAAGGCGGAAAGGAACCAGCAGATCGATCTCCCGCTACAGCTGAGATTAGTAGGGAGCTGGTGAGATTTTGCCGCTGCCAATTCAACGCAATTCCTCTATCGACCAGCCCTCCATCGAAATCAGACACACTATTATATATATATATGTCGAGATGGAATTGGCCAGATCAGCTGGTTCAGCCTGCTTTATTCGTTATCATTTATTTTATTATTATTATTTTGAATGTTTATGAGAAATAATACAGTGGACAAGCCGAACAATTCGTTATTTGGGCCCAGAAGCAAGCCCATTATGTCGTCAATTTCTCATTTCCTCCTGTCTGCCCTCCTCCTCCTCCTCCTCGTCCTCTGGCATCTCTCTCACAAGTCACAAACAAAAGGTTATTTTTTTAGATTAAAGAGAGACAGCTCCGATTGATAAATGAGATAATATTAAGCGGGCAACTTGTGCTGTGGTTTAATGTCTCCAAACACCCATTCGAACAACTGGCAGCAGTTCTACAATTCCAACTCTATCCGTTGTTTTCAAATTTAAGGTTTCCTTTTCGTTTTTCTTATTATTATTGAAGAGAAAAAAAATAAGTGGATGAATATTTATAATATATTTAGTTCACTGAATTCTATCCAACCAAAAAAAAAAACAAAAAAAATCCATTGAATAAATACAATTTCAGGCCTAATAAATAAACCCATCGACTCCCTCAAAAAAAAAGAAAAAGAAAAAAAGAGCAATTCTGGTTTAATTCACTGCAGCCTCGTCCTATTCCCGCAGCAGGGGCCGGCTCTCTCCGCTGCCGAGGAAATGGTCGGTCCATCACGCGCCGGTGTCTCGTCGCCGGCGAATAAGCGAGCCGCGAGAGAGAAAACAACGATAAACTCTCTTGACCAGGACATCATTTGCACAGTCTTTTCCCTGCTTGGGATCTTCGACCTCGTTCGATGCTCCGTCGTCTGCAGATCCTGGTAAGCCATCACTCTCGCTTCGATTCTCCTTTCTTCTGCGCTCGGCTCTTTCCTTTTGCTCAATCCCCAAAGCAGGGCTTCTATCAGTTTGCAGTAGAGTTTTTTTCTTTTATGGCGATCCTATTCCCCTATGATAGGTCTTACATTAGAGGGCAGTTCCATTTCGATATCCTCGCACATGAGCTTTATTTAGACTGTGCTGGTTTTCCATGTGTCTGATCTCTTGCCTTCTTTGGAATATTAGTTTTTGCTCCAATTTGAATGTAAATATACAAACTATCTCTTGTTAAAAATGTTTTCTTTTTTAATCTGTGAAGGTACAAAATTATCGACCAAAAGATGTCACTTCAACAGTTTTGCTACAAGCATTCCACCAATCGTGCAAGCCTCCATAACAAGCCGGAAATTTCTAAGAAGCCATGGAGATTTCATCTAGAGGGATTAGTTAGGGCGGAGCATAGGTTGTCTTTGACTCAAGGTCGGGTTACTATTGATCAGTGGAAGGGACATTCCATAGGGTAAAAGTTTCCTCTCCTTCAAATAGCCTACTGATATAAGCTTGAGGGATTAGAGGCTTCAAGAGGGGAGCTCGCAAGGGAGGTTGAACTCTGGATTTCTGGCTCAGCTGTATATCTCCATTTCATTGAAAACAAGACATTAGCATGGATGGTTAATCAATGATAACTGCAGTAATGGAATAAATGTTCATACTGTTATCCAGTGGAGTGACAAAGAAGCAAACTAAGGGTGTAAAGATAGAGAGAGAGAGAGAGAGAGAGAGAGAGAGAGAGAGAGAGAGAGATCCTGAAGTCAGCTGTAGTAGTTTCACTTTCATTGAACTATCTGCATTTGTGACAATTTTAAGCCCTATAAGATGGCTCAGCTTGATCTGCTATTGCTCTATATCTATTAGGTGTAAACAGTGCCGAATGAAGATGGGTAAAATCCTTACTGGTGTGGGCGATAAGGTATGATTACTGTGTTCTCCAGTTAGCTACTCAACTTTCTTATGTTGTCTTGCCCTTCATTTGTTTCTGATTGCAGCAGTGGCTTACATGGTGTTAGGTTATGCGGCTCTGGTCACTGGAAAGCTACAAATGTCTTGAAGAGTATGCTGTCCCAGACAATGTTTCTCTGGTTGACTTTGATTTTGATGAGAGCAAGGTAGTCTGGAACTGGTTGCTGTTCTTCATCTTTAGTTTTACAGTGCATTTCTATTCTACAGAATATGATGAATGAACCGTTACTGGTTTATTGCTGGCCTTTTTTCCCCTTTGTCTCAGTTAATGGCCTTGTATATATTGGATCTGTTTCCTCACAGAATGAACCTTCAAGCTCTGCATAATTCTTGATTTGTTGTTGATTTTTTTTTTCCTGCAAATCTTGTTTCTGTAGATTGTAGGACTAATTGGCACCCAGTTATGCCTATGGAGGCGCAATGGACAGAGAAATATCTTCCCGCTACGTGCAGGCACCTTTCCAAAGGGCTTATGCATGCGGTCAGTTGATAACAATTTTAATTTTTATATTGACAGTATTTATGAGCGTTTGGTAGTTCGATCTGCATCAATTTCATCAAGATTGTGCATCACTGTTAAAATCCATGACCCCTTTGTTGCTTCCATTTCAATTCCGTAAAACTAGATGGGTACCTTAATTAAGATAATAGACTACATATATTCTGGTTATATTTTGGATGCTTGTATCTGTTGTGGGCGGTTATGATGATGATTGTGGGTCTGCATATAATATTTAACAGTCTATCTCTGCAGGTACCTTGATCCAGAGGCACTGATAGGGTGCGAGGATGGGAGCATTCGTGTCTTTGATATGTATAGTAGGAAGTGTTCACAGATCATGAGGTTCACGAAACACATTTATTTTTCTGATACTTTCCTCCTCTTTCATTTGTCAAACTCTGATTGAAATTCCATTTTTTGTGTCTGTTGTCTGGTGGATGCTACTATAGGATGCATCCTGGGCCCGTAACTTGCATATCTTTGAGCGATGATCAGTTCGTCTTTAGTGGATCCTCTGCTGGGACCATAAAGGTATCACACCTTTCGTCTGATGCATGCGTAACTACTCTAAGGTCCCCAGATACAACAGGTGGCATCCCTTCTCAATATAATAATTCAAATTGTCAGTGTGAATAATGATTACCAAGCTCTTTTGATGTCGTTGTTAATATGTTCTCATCTTTAGGTTGGTGGAATTAATTATTTTGGAGCTTATGGGAGTGATATTTACATATAATTATAGGAATGCTTTTGCAGGTATAAGTGCGCTCTGCTACAACCCTCGTTCAGAGTTGGTTTTTGCCGGATCAAGCGCGGGGTTTGTGTCTTGTTTTGATTTCAGGTATGCAAATATACAGTCTTTCTTATTCATTCTTCTGAATTGTCACATGACTTTTAGACTGCAAATAATGAGTGCAAGGGAAGAATTTTGAGATTCTTTTGAGTGCTGATTTCTGTTTTATTGTCAGTAAAAATGAAAAACCTGAAATTTTAGTTTGTTTTGAAAATGTATTCCTGACAAGTTATAGAAATTGATTCCAAAAAGGCCACTTCTATAGAACAGTTTTACGACAGCATTTTGATGTCCTGAAAAATGTATTCAGCAAAGCTTCACTGCACCTGCTGCCACCTAAGCTACCTGTCTGCGATAGTGCCTGCAGTCAATGGTTTCCGACCGTGGTCTGCCTTCAGTAGCACCCTGGTGCAGCAGATCCCAATAGTTACCTACTGATTGTATGTTTCCAGCTCCAGTTGTTGAACTGCACCACCCTTTGTCGGAGTTCATTATCTGTATCAGTTTTAAAGAACTATTTTGCAGTCAAGAGCACGTGCAAAACTAATTTCCTAGAATGATTTTGAGATGAAATTCATAATCGGTTCAAAACAGCCCCTGACATTCCATCACTGTTATGGCAATGAAGATTAGGGATTTGGTCTTCAAGAACGTCTGGGGATGGAGATGCTAATTGATATTGATTTTCACAAATTTTGGCACTACTGTTGTGCAGAAACAAAAGAAAATTATGGGAGTCGAGAGTGAGCCCAAGCACTGTGTACTCTTTGGGGCACATGCAGAATGATGAGTGGACACTAGTTGTGGGCGGGATTGATGGAGCACTGCATGTTTTGGATCAGAAAACGGGGAAGGTTCTCTGGAGCTTTGTCATGGATCACACAGTTGCACCAGCTTCCTCTGCTGGGACAGTGGAGAGGAGGAGAGGAAGGAAGCTGTCGGCTGATGATTATAGTTCCTTGATTGATAGCATTCCCAGGACTGCTCGGCTTCCCATCACTTGTCTTGCAGTTGGGATGAGCAAGGTTGTGACGACACACGGTAAAAATGTAAGAGTGTGGAAGTTTGCCCACCCATGAAGTATAAGCAATGCTCTTCAGATGGCTTTCTGTTTCGGGTAGCTTAGAGACTGGACTCTCAAAGCATTTTGAGAGAGCTATCCCAACAGTAGTGAAAGATGCCCTGGAATTAGCGGGCTCATGTAACAATGACGTATTCCGGAGTATGTACTTGACTGAGACCTTGGTCGGACTACAGCCGTGCTTGCCATATGAGCTCATATTTCCTTGCATCATGTGAAAGGTTTTAGTAGGACCGAGGACGGGACATCTGTGCTTACCGTGTGCAGGTCTTGATATTTTCCATCGATTGGGATGAAGATTGTCTGCATTATGATTATTTTTATTAGTCAATCCTGTGTGCTTTGACTATAGGATTTATGAAGCCCATTTTCTTTAATTTTTATATATTTTCTTCCAAATTTTGAACTTAAATGTGTTGTTCTATCTGTTTTTTTTTTTTTTTGGCCAAGTTGAACTCAAATGTGTACTTTACATAAATCCAAGTTGAAAAAAATTGAGGTCTTGGAAGGTCTCCACCTACCCAGACGCGCCAGTCTCTCAAATGCTTCTTCCTACGAGGTATCAATGCCTGCCATCCTTTCCTCTGCACACCGGGAAAAGCACATTTTTCTTTCAAGAAAGGGTTGCAGAAAGTAAACGACTTACTGGGTAAGGGCACGTGCTGTTCTCTCGGAACAGGACTTAGTATACGAATGCGGCAGGACCCATGGATTCCTCAAGAACCTACCTTCCGGCCACAACCAAGGCAACCACGTCAAGATGGTGGACATAGCCCAGATGTACAATGCGCTCACCAATTGATCAATCAAGAAATTAATGACTGGAACCTTGAGCTACTGGAAAGGTTATTCGATCCAGCAACCATTGCCAACATCAAGTAGCAAACCTAATCACCTAGTCACTAGAATAGTTCTAAGCAAATCTGACAGTTACCTTGAGCCTAAGAAATCATTCTCAACAAAACCATCTTATGTGTGGAAAGGCCTTCAAAACTGCAAGGAAACTATAAGAAAGGGTATGTTTTTTATAGGCTTGGTAATGATGGATCCATAAAATTATGAATAGATCTATGGATACCTGAAAACCCTGATCTACTACCCCTTCCTTTCTATCGATCTCTAGTTTATCATAACCTGACCGTGGCTTATTCAATTTTAGAAAACCCCCAAGAGGTGAAATGATGATCTGTTGGACAACTTTTTCGATTCAAAAATTGTAGCTAATATAGGGAAGCTAGCTTTTACATATCCCATGCAAGTTCTTTGGCATCCAGAAAGACAGGGTCCTTCTCAGTTAAATCTTTCTATACGCTTGATCAAAAGGATAAATTTCAATTCAATATTAATGTTCATATTAACCAGAACAAGTTTTGAAAATTAAAATTGCATGAAAGATTTAAGATCTTCCCATGTAAATACGCAAACAATATATGGCCTCCCCCTCTCATGATTTTGTTCGGAACATTGATAATCTTAATGAATTTCAGATATTTGATGCTGTCACATTATATGAAGCCTAGGAGGCTAGAAATATTTACTCTGCAGGCAGCAACGGCCTTTGATACTCTTTAGTAGGTAGGCATGGGACTTGGTTATTTTCTAGGACAAGACAGTGGACCCAAGGATCATAATAGCATCAACTTTCACCAAGAGAACCAACGCTTACAATGACTACTGCCACAAGAGCTGAGCTGTGACTTTCTTTTAATGTGGCTTGCAAGCCATCACGGGCATAGCTTGTCACAGTTTGCATCAACGGCACGGGAGCACCCACTCAAGCATGGACCTCACAATCCAGTGCAACAGACCCTATCCTCGGGGAAGTTGAGGTTGTAAGGTTCGCAATTACACAAACCTTACAAACCTGCCTTCTGCAGGAGACTCCACTGACGCCACAGGAGCACTCGTGCATGGCCGGCCGGCCACAGGCAGCACGAAATATGACATCATTTTGGCGCAACTAGATTCTGTTCTATGTGAACTTTGTAGCTAGAAAGGAAAAATACATGCTTAGGGAGCAAAACTTTCTAGCCCATAACCTAGCACAGTGGGCTTCTTCTTCCAGTAAGACTTCAGGGCCAATTCCTATCCCAAGTCTGCCTTTATGGGTTTTGAGACAAACTGAGCCATGATGTATTTATTATTCCCTATTATCCTATTTCTAATGAATGAATGAATACAATAATCGTGTGTGATTAAAGAAATTGAAAATAAAAAAAAAGGGGGGGAGAAAATTAAAATTTAACCGAGATATCTTTTTTTCACATGTTCTCTCTCTCTCTCTCTCTATATATATATAAATTATGAATTATAATTTTTTAAAAGGCGCTGAAAGCTCTGGCCTCTGGCTGGCTTGCTTGCCCATTGGGCCTAGTAGTGATTTCAAGCCCATCGAGGGGGGAGAGAGTGTGCGGATAAAGCCCAGGCCCATTTAAAGAAGCCCTCGGCGTGGGAAGATCCTCCGCATTTTCTCCTCCCGGCTTCCATTCCCTTGTCGAGGACGAATTTCGTTGCAACTTTGTATAGAATTTTGCAGATTAGCTTAGCTTTCTTCTTCATTATCAATCGTGGTGTGGCGGGGAAGAAAAGGCCAGGACGTAAATCCAAAACCCTACCTGGCTAGCAAGGAAGAGAAGATGGTGTGCCTCAGAAAGGCTGCGGTGGACGATCTGCTGGCGATGCAGGCTTGCAACTTGGTCTGCCTCCCCGAGAACTACCAGATGAAGTACTACTTCTATCACATCCTCTCCTGGCCTCAGCTCCTCTACGTGGCGGAGGACTACAATGGCCGCATCGCCGGCTACGTCCTCGCGAAGATGGAGGAGGAGAGCAACGAGTGCCACGGCCACAGCACCTCTCTCGCCGTCCTCAGGACTCACCGCAAGCTCGGCCTCGCCACTAAGCTAATGAACGCCGCACAGGACGCCATGGAACGGATGTCTGTCTGCCTCACCGTCTTCCCTCTTTCTTGCCCCTTCCTTGAATTCGGATAAGTGATCAGCTCTGAAGCATAATGATTAGCCCTAAAAGTCCAATTGGAGCTCTATGGATTTGCAAGAGTTCAGACCATTTTGTTTTTTGTTTTTTTTTTTCTGTTTCTTTTTGGATGGATACCATTTCGATCATTCTTTTGTCATATCAAAGTGACTTTCGGAAACATTACGTCACCCATAAATTACCGAATCAGTTCAGTTGTTGTGGAAGCAAGCGCGAGAAATTTATTTGGCAAATAATACACCTGCTCTCTAATGTCTTGGTCATGGAATGTGGCCTTTTCCTCTTTCCTTCTCAAAATGTAAACTTTGCGTACTTCATATGGCAGTATTGTTGGGGCTACCTACGTGAAGTTGTATAAAAAAAAATGAGATAAATGTGGATTGTGAATTTAGTCTCGAATTTCTTACTTGTCATCTTATGACACTGCTGAACAGGATTATGGGGCCGAATATATGTCTCACCCCATGTGCGAAAGAGCAACCGTGCTGCATTTAATTTGTACACCGAGACGCTGGGGGTACTAGATACACGGTGTGGAGGCAAAGTACTGTGCAGACGGGGAGGATGCTTACGACATGCGGAAGCAGCTCAGGGGGAAGCGGAGCCACCACCACCACCACCAAGGTTATTGGAGGCCGCTGTTGTTCTGGTGAGGTGAAAACGGGGCAACTCAAATTGGATGAGAAAACCGATTCGAGAGCCAACCCTTCTAAAATGCCGGTCCATGTAGAGAGGTAATTCTGGATTAAGGATTAGGCGTGCGTGCTTGTTCTATTATTAGTATTATCGTTCCTTGTTTCTTGAGTGGATACTGTGTTGTGGCATTTAGAGCACTTTTCCCTTTTCTTTTCACTTGTAGTTGTTACTTCTGATTTTAAATTGTCATGATATATATACAATTACGTTATGATTGATCAGAACTCTTTGAATCCGTTGCCTTCCCTTCCCATCTGGAAATCTGACTACCACATATGCAGACGCTTAGGGCGAGTCGTCTGCTTCTTTGCTGCTGCAAGACCCACCACCCTAAAGGTCTTATGACACGTCTCCACCAAAATGTAAAATAAATAGAATTTTCAATTGTTGAACCAAGTGTGTGCTGTATCCCCTGAGAGAGATTGAGATTTAGTTAACAAATCAAAGGCTACAGCATTAAAGCAACAGGTTAGCAAAGTTAAAAGGTCCTAACGCATTTTATAATTATGGACAGCTAGCTAGCTTGGCTAAGTGGAAAACTAAACGTCACAAATAAGGCACTGATCTACTCGAAACTACTACTCTTCCCTGTGACCCCCAAAACAAATTTTGAAACCTTTTCCTTCGTGTGATCTAAATATTAGCCTTCAACCTGTAGATCACACAATTTACTGAAAACCCAATTCCCACAAATTTATTAAAAAAAAAAAAGAAAGAAGAAGCCGGGCACATATTTCTTGAGGAATGACTTTGGGCTGTAAATTATACATCCTCCCAATTCTGCGTTGTTTGCCTCTCCACCCACATGCCCACATTGATCCAGTCCATTTCCCTGTCCCTTGAGGGCTCGAATCGTCATGATCCTCCTTGTTGATCTTACCACCGCCATATTCTCCATCATCATCAGTGGGGTACTAGTCGGTCCATATTGTCATAAGATGGCTTCTGGGATGCCTAGTTTCCCACTTAGATGCAACTGCTTCGAGATATCACATTTGTGAAGGCTCCCCGTGACCGTCTCTGCATGACTTAACGATAATGATCCCTTCAATGCCAATAACGGCTCTAACAGAAATGCTTTACCATCACTCTTTCTGTCCACCTCCGTCCTCATCTCTTCCAGTAAGGCCTTGCCCGTGTCAGTACCTGTCAAAATCAATCACCGACTTTCTATGTCAAGGGCCAAAAACCCCGTTAGTCGTTTCTATAAAAGAGGAGTCCCTCCACAATGACACTGATAATGACACTAACCTGCAAGGTATCCACCATGTACATAACCACTGAATCTCTCGCTTGTATGCTCACCCGTAAAGAATATCCGGCCAACTGGTGCCTGAGGAAAGGCAACAAAGAGAGGTCACGTCTCAGAGCCCTTGCTCAATGTAAATAGTCTCCAAACCCCCCACGGATACTTGCACAGTGAATCTCTCAATAGAAACAGAGCAACTCTTCCGGGATTCAAACACAGAGTTTTGACTCATTCATGTGATTTTCTAACATCTACCCTGACATAAAGATCGCTCTACAAAGAGGCCAACATAATGCGGTTGCAGATTGCCCATCAGATTTTTGCTCGAGGCTTATTTTATTAAGAATGAGAGTCCCAGGGACATACCCTTATATTTCGAACAACCTGATGATTGGAGATGATGGGATAGTTACTATAGCTGCCACGCTGGAAGCGGTTATTCCACCAGCGGGGTACCAGAATGTGGGTAGCATCAGGTATATCAGGGCCGAAGATGTCTCTGAGGACAGACATAGCTTCTTTCAGAGTCTCTTCATCTGATTGATCTTCAACGCGCTTTGATTCCCCATTCGTCAAAGTGACCACCAGAATATTGGATCCAGGGAATGCATTCTCCATGTGCTGATGACAATGCAACACATACGCACCAGAAAGCTAGAATAAGTTCGCATCCACAGTTGAAAAGCATTACTCGATATATGGAATAGGCAAAACAGGGGAAAAAAGAAACAGTAAAAAAAAATGAATAAACATAGTTATATTCCACATTTACGGAATTGATCAATCAAAAAACTGACATGGACAGTGAGATCCAACATGCCCTCTAAAACAGGGCCACGTATGGGCATATTATATTGCTCAAAAATATATACGCGATTGAAAACTGGTTGGCACTAGTGCCAATCCCTCAATAATGTAAAAAATTTGTCTGCGGCAGGAATTTATTTCCTTGATACAGCTAACGCTGACAAGCCATTGACAATGACAGAGAACTTAGACAAGGAGGAAGATCTTAAGGATTCCATGCATCAATTCCTACATGCTTCAGATTGTATTGAGGCTATTAGCATAGCTAAGAAAAAGAATATAGTTCATATAATGCAATTTTTTACGGTAAACTGCAATACCCATCGAACAAGAGTTCTCAAAAGTTTAATACTGTCTTTAAGTTCATATGATCAGACAAGACCTCAACCCTCAAGACAGCCAATTTCATTCATCAAAAGCAGATTTAGCAATGACCAGATAAAGCTTGAAAAAGCCAAAATATAGGATCAGAAGAGTGGCAAAAGTGAACTTCACAAAAGGGCTTCTATGCAGGGAGGGAACAATTCAATTGTTTGGAAATCAACAACAGTAGGCCTAATACCTGAAAATCCAAACCGTGGCCCACATGAATGAAAAGAATGAGGCAAGCAAGATCACACCTTGATCCTGCTTGTCTGGCATAAAAAAAAAAATTGCATTGATTACTCCATGACATGAGTTAGTGCTGTTCCTTTTGTGGTTCATGCATCGCATGAAATTGTTAGCTCAATTTAAAGAAAAGTTCTAATAAAGGAAGAAAGAAAAGAACACATATTGTCATCTCAAAGAATTATAATCAAGTAGAATATGTTCACAAGATAGAGGCTCCTTGTGTTACTGCCGCAATCTGCATTAAGAAACACGAAAGCTATTCTGAAAATTGCTGAGGAATACTGGACAAGAACCTGTATGGAAGTTTAAAGAATTTAACCAGCACCTCTCTCATTATGTTAGGTACTTTTAAAAGGAAAATGCCACATCTTCACCTAAACTGTGAGTTAGATTTACCACTTCCAGAAGTCGTAGGATAAGCACGATAAGTAGGGCGACAAGAAACAAATCCTTGAGAGAAAAAGTCAAATCACTATTAGCTGGCTAAAGATTTTTGTAACAGAATGAAAAGGAAACCTGCCAAAATGTGTAGTAGCCTCTGCGCTCGTGGGCATAGATGAAGAACTCTTTCCCGGGCCCACAAGGCCAGAACTTACACGGAAACTTGAGGAAGATTTTTGTGTACACCATCACGTCAAGCTTCTCTATAGCCTCCATCTTCCACCTCTGTCAAATTGTATTCAAATAAATCATCGCCATCACATTTCATATAACAGATCACCAAAAAAATCAGAGGAAACTTCACACGTCTTAAGCTTGCTCTCTTCTGGGGGCCACTGGAATAAAAGCAAACTTTAGAGTCACCATCAACCCCAAAATAATTAGCACCCGAAGAGAAAACCAATATTACCATCAGTCAGCGCAAAAATCAGGTAATCCGGAGACAAAATTAAGGACAAAATTTTCAGCAGTAATTCAGCCCCAGAAACCAGGATTTAATAGGTGTGGACTACTGACCCCTCCCCTGACAAGACAACTTCCGTGATCTAAGGCCCATGAACATGAGACAGCAAAATGCTGAGGCCACATCGCAAGTGGGGAAAAACATGGATGAGACATGAAACAGTCAGCCCTTCAAAACTTCTCAAACTTTAGTGTATCCTTCCAAAAATTTCCCAAGGACTTCTGCCTGCTAAATTCACAAGTTTAAATATCACCCACCCACCACATAAGGTAGTCCCGACATCCATCTACACCTACCGATAAAAGTGGTCTGTTTACTATAGTCACCAGTCTTCTTATCCAAGGTTAAACTAAACCAAATTCTAAATAGAGATTAATGTTTTTCTTGAAAGAGTTATTCCTCAATCAAGCTAAAATAGTTGGTATATAAAGCTAACTCTGTATCCCCCCCTCTTCAGGCCCGAGTTCTCAGCAAACAGCTGTCAACACATGCAAGATTGGATGAGGTCAAGGAGGCTCAATAAGAAAAAAAATGTCCAAACAAGTACACAGCTGTGCAACAATCTGTGGTCAGCCAAACCGTGGTATTTGCTTATTCACAGAAAAGACAACTATGTGTCATATGCTCTTTGGGTCAACAATCGGGAACTCAGCTAAGTTAAATATCATACCTAGCTAACCCCTCAATACTGACATAAGCAATAAATATTATTCAATATCGTGGGCCGCAGCTTGTACATCATCATCAGCTTCCCTAGCCCCTAGGGATACGTACAAACTAATTAACAAATATAACCATAATATTTAGATAAAACTTATTCGAGCGGTCTAATATTCCCGGGGCGAAGCAAGTGATAGGACGACAGTGCAACACAAATGGAATCAAGTTGGTTTCTCTACGAGTAGGTGTGCACGCTACACATCAAGGAGTCCTATATTTGGCTCCCCACTCCCACTAGTCATGTTAAGCTTTTGGACATACTATATTCACCAAACTATAGCCACAAGGGAAAAATGTGACGTTCCCGATCTTTAGGGCAAAAAAAAAAGATAGGAACAATCTTGGTTGCACATGGAACAAGTAATAGATATTGGTTTTGCTCTGCTTATGAAGGGGGTGCTCTTTTGTTGTAAATTTTTTCTTGAACAAGTGAAGATAATTCTCATTAATTAGAGGACAAAAACCCGAGAAAGTAATGAAAAGTAAAAGGAAATGATAGTTACGGGCAAGGACGGCCTGAAGGAAATGAGGTCACTTTGGAGAACGCCGATACTAACTGACAAAACCAAGTAATTAGCTTCGTAGACAAAACCATCCTCCGTTGTAACCATGACACCATTTCTCCAGTGCTGTATTTGCCGGACAACCTGCCACATGAACAATAAATGGTGACAAAAATATTAAATCTTCTACAGAAGGGACCATGTCCGAAGTCCAAGGCAAAAATTTTTTGCAGCTAGGAGCCAAACCAAAAAATCCACGCAGCTCACACATACAAGACGAAATTAGCATCCATGAAAATATGGAATGTAATATGTATGTACAAGCAACCATAACAACTGTCCAGCTATTATGGTTACCATCTTGGAGCAAAACAAAAAGGCGACACAGCATTAAATGAAGAAAATAACCACCTATATTCATATTCTTCCCCCGTTCAATTGCTACCCCCCATTGAAGATCCATGCTATTTGGCTAGTATGGTTACTGTTGCTCTTTACGCGAAAGAATGCAATTGACTAGACTGTCATTATTCATACATGTTAAAGCTTGCTGAAGACTGGCCGTACAGGGCCATAATCTACTGTATGGATGTAATATGTATAAGTGGGGCACAATATTATTCTATTTCTTGTTCTAATTGATAAATTGAAAGAGGGAACGAGAAATCTAAGTGGAGTTGCCGTCACAGGACTGACTCTTTTCTGTAGCATTATTATTCGTTCTTTGATGATATCGGAAATGTGAGCAAGAGAAAGTTTAACTTTTTTTTCCATCACAAGGGACATGATTGGACTCAAATATGATATTAGGTCAAATTTTGACTGTAGCGGCGGGCCAGAGCACATAAAAGGTTCTTGTTTGGGTACTGCAGAGCAAGGACTTCCGAACTATTTTTCAAGCGAGCAGACATAGTAAACAACAAACCCAGTCTTTTCCAAAAAGAAAAAAAGAAAGAAAAAACAAATAATAGGATATTAGAGATGTGAACAGTTTGCTAATTCCACTGTTTCATACTTCAATGATTACTACCATGATTCAAGATACATAGGAAACAAGGACAAACGGCAAAGAAGAGCAAGCAAAAATTAACAAACAGGAAATAGAAGATTATCCGTATTCTACTATTATGTTCGATTGGCTTAGCAGAGCGTTTCATGTTAACACACTGTAGTCATGACTTCTTCTTTTTTTTTTTTTCAATACACATGACTTCGTACCTTGGAGCATATCCAAGACAGCAACAGTAGTTTAAATAAAGAGTTGATCTTTCTTTTACATCATGATCGTGCAATTAATGAATTCCAACCATACAATAAAGAGCATGCCATGCAGCCAAATCGAACTAAACTATGAATACAATAGAGTGCAGAGCATTTCACGAGAGAGAGTACAAGGCACCCGGGACTGTTGACGACATCCAATATATTTAATAGAATAACAAAGGGTTAAGTCCAGAACTAATAATGAGAATAGTTGACCCAGACTTTTTCAATAAAAGGGGTCGTATCGATTGCGAGGAAAAAAAATATAATATAAGCGTTAGGAACAGCTTTCAGAAAACGTCGTTATCTGCAACCTCCCAAATCCTAAGGCGGGACAATCAATCTCAATAGCAAAGATAGGAAGAAGTGCATGCATATAAAACAGAATTTCCGATTTCTCTCACATTCAGCTCCTCGCTCCTTGTTTTTTTCCCCTAATCTGTTCATTTGTTTTGACAGGATGATTGGGTAATTTAATAAAATACAAATGAAAAATGACCATCAAATTATTGTCATACCATAAAATTAAGATTTTTTTATCTCATAAAAATAAGAATGAGTGAAGGTGAGGATTACCTTATTAAGTTTGAGGCGAGTATCCAAAATTTTACCCTCTGAAGTAAAAAGAAATTCCTCCGCCATTTTGTACAGCAAATACTCGTATCCCCTCTCATCCGTCACCAGAAACTCCCTGTCCCCAAAATCAGTGAAAGTTGATATTGGCTCTACCTCTGCGTCCACACCAAATTTCATTTTTTTTTAAATTATTTCTCCATTACAATTGAACGATAATACATAAAATAATAACTCCCTCAAATTTATTATGCCTAAACCCAGATTCTCGCAATTAGTGCATGAAAAAGAGAAGGAAACGCCTCTCGCGTTATCCCACTCAACATGGATGGTCATGAACGATACAACAGGCGAGGGACAATTTGGAATGACGAAGTACGAAGGGCCAACAGCCCCCGCCCCTCTCGTCTTACTGAAGAAAACTGTACAGAATTTAGCTATTTAAGACTGACCTGCCATCTCAAAGTCATGAAGGATGAAGTCAATCGCCAGCTCCATCGGCGTTCTGGGAGTCCTAACATGCGATAAACGACAATTTGAATGAAAATCCACCCTCAAAGTTGAAAATAAAGTAGACAGCTTGTTTCTTTCTTCTTCTTTTGTTTCAGGTCATTAATATAATTATTGTCATTTTCTGCTTAATACGAAGCAAGAAATCAGAAGCGCCTCGATGACTAGGAGAAAATTAGAGACATACGACGGAGATTCAGTTGCTTTTGAGAGGTCGCCGACTTCCTGGTTCCTCAACTTCTCAATCGCCGAGTCCACCGCCTTCTTGTATGAGTCCGCGGCGAGTCGACTCGGGAATATCTTCCCACTAGAACCAAATAATAGCTCCATCACTGGGGAGTATCTTCCCGCTAATAAATTACAGCCATTGTGTGATATACATTGAAATCCTATTATCAATCGATTGTTTAATTCATAGACACCAGCACATGTGCTACATTAGATCTAGAAATCACAGCGGGGTGGCAGTGACATAAAAGAACACGTCAGCACCGGCGTGAAATAGGAAAAGAGTTGGCCATAGGTAATGACAGAACAAACCAGCGATCGTAGATGTTGTAGCGGGCGTGGCTGTAGTCGGAGAAGCAGGTCCGGAGGCCTGACTTGTTGGCCAGCTCCCATACCGGATTAGACTCCTTGCCTCCGACGCCAGCGATCCAACCGGCGCCAAGCTCCACGGACACACCGCCGAAGTCCTCCTTGCGGATCCTCCCCCCAATCCGGTCCGACGCCTCCAATATCAAGACGTCCTCCACGCCGTTATCCGCAAGCAATTTTGCCGCCGAGATGCCTTCAGACCACGCCGAACAACCGCGAAATGAACACTGATTGATTAATAAAATTAAGATCGCGAAACAAGGATAAGGGAGGAAGCAAGAGTACCGGAGACACCGGCGCCGACGATGATGACGGAGGAGCGAGAAGGAGAATCCATGACGACGGAGAGGGATTCAAAGATAGGAAGGACGAAATTCAGGGAGAGGGGGAGTGAGAGAGAGAGATGGGGGAAGTGTGTGGGTTTTTTTGGGTGAGGGCGAGGGGAGAGGGGAGGGGGGGGAGTCTGATTATATAGTTTCTGCGTCCCCGCTCTCAACTTGGACTGTCCCCGCCGAGCTTGACGTAATACTTGAGGCGGACTCAGTCTCTTGGGAGAGGGTGAAGGGCGTATTAGTCATTGCGTTCAGGGGCAGATTAGGGAATCCTAGCTGGATATTGTTTTTCTTTTGAAAAAGGTTTTCCATGGAATAAGAGGGTTCTGGAAAGTAAAAGAGAGAGAGAGAGAGCGTCGTCAGTCTCGGGTGACGACTGACGAGAAAGCGCTTCTTCCTTCCCTTCTTTTCTTTTAAACTTCTTCTGAACATGTTTAACTTTTAACAATCTCAGTGAAACAAGTTATGGGGTTTCATTTTCAATGAGAAGCTGACTTGGATTTAGGAAACTGACAAGTAAGAGAGCAACTATTTATATATATATATATATATACTATAGATGATACAATAATCAATAATCAAGTGGGGAATGCAGAGACAGAGAGAGATGAGAGAGATATGAAGAATCATCTGAAATGTCAGCGAGTGAATAAGTCAGCTACTAAATATAACTGAGCAGAGCAGCAACCAATTTGCAGGCCCAGAAGAGACAGGCGACCACGAAAAGGCCCACCTTCGAATTACAAAAAAAACACAAACAAAACTGAGAGAGAGAGTGATGTATATGTGTACATTGCAACAGCTATAGCTAATCAAACTAGTGAATCCTTTACCACCAAATTACGTCCGATCTTCAAAGAGCAATCTGATGTTATTTATTTTCAAAAGTTTTTTTTAAGTGTATGTACATATGCAAGCCAGTTCAACTCAACCCCGAGCTAACACACACACACACACACACACACATATATATATCCCCTCGTGCTCCCACTGTACTGACTTGACAAAGGTGCACGTACTAACATGAGATTTATTACTTATCAAAGGAAAAAAAAAATTAGTCCAGTCTCGTCGTCACAAGTGAGGGCTAGATATGAGGTGCAATTCGGTCATTCCGCTTATCCAGGTGCAGCCAGCAGACTGAGTTGGGAAGGTTATACAGGTAATTGTAGATGGCGACTTCCGTCGGTCAATATCAATCAGAACGTGAATGGCATGGAAGATGGTGCACCAAACTAAACACGTCTTTATTTATTTATATTATGTTACGCTATTATTATATATATATATATATATTTGTTATTTGCAGCGCAGCACTAATTGTAACTGTGGATTTTCTTTGCTTTTTGGGGTAGCAGGCGGCGCGACGCTGTCCACAGCGTTCACTTACTGAAAGATCCGCCGGGAACGGACAAAAGACCTAAAACAAGCAGGAAATGCGGCCCATGCTCCGTCCGCGAAACCGGCTCTTGTCTTTTACCGCATGAAAGAACATGACATAGTCCAGACAGGGGGCAGCGATGAATAGTAAGCCCTTTATGTATATGTATTTATGTATATATATAATATATTAAATAATATATATCTCTCTGTCTCCTAATTTGGTTCAACAAAATTCACTAATACTAGTCATTTCATTCTTTTTGATCTTTGGCATAATACCTCCCGATGGAGTGACCAATGAGAATTGTCCAGGCCTTTACGTGGAACCGAGGTTTTATTTGCTACGGTGGTATAAGAATAAATTTCCGGGGCAACTTCAACACCCACACACACCCTTGTTTTCCCCCTCTCGCTCTCGCTCTCTCTCTCTCTCTCTCTCTCTCTTCTCTCTCAAAAGTTCCTGTTCCCCTGGAAGTGACTGGAGCCTTTCTGGGATTTTTTTTTGAAGCTGCGTCGATCATCTTACGGGGGTTGTTTTGATTCTGATCTTCATCACTCTTTGCCTCCAAAATTTATCTGACAAAATTTTTGGGGAAAAAATACACTCTGAAAGTAATCTAAGTATATATCTGAAAGAATTTTAAATATTAATTCAATAACAGTCAGTTTGTCAAAGTTAATTCTAGAGATTATTATTCATGATTAATATATGTAATATATATAGGAATATATGTATGGTGGCGTGTCTTGGTGCAAAGAATGACATTTCGGTTTTTTTGGTGGGAGGAGGAGAGGAGGACGAGGAAAAACTAGGAGGTCCAGAGAGAGAGAGAGAGATATGTGGCTCAGTGATGGGATGGAACTCGTAAAAGTCGTCACCTGTCTTGGGAAAACGACTCCAAGAGACAGAGGCGGCAGAGACACGGACAGAGACTGAGACTGAGACTGAGAGGTGGGCACTGGCGGGCTCCCTCTCATTAATTAATTATAAAAATGTCCCCCCCTCACTCTCTCACTCTCTCTCTCTCTCTCTCCTCCTTTATTTTTTTTCTCAATGTTTCTCTTTTCCCCCTCCTTTTCTTTCTTTCTTTTTTTTTTTGGCAGCCTTTACGAGTAATGTCTATCCATCCAAAGAGTAAACGTTTTAGGTGAATTTTGTTCAATGGTTTTTTTTTTACTGTTTTGAAATTGATCGTTCTATTAAAAAAAAAATTAAATCCTCATATTCATTTGTATCTTTAAAAGGAAAGGAATGTTATTTTGAGATTCTCTTCATTTTTAAAAAATAACAAATTTAAAATTTAAAATTATTGACAGAGGGGATGGATGGATGGATGGACGGACGGTGATCCTCCTAAATACATCTCCATCCAATAATTGATAAAACCTTTTTTCTTTTCCCTTGTTTTGGATGAATCATATGATAATGATTTCTTCGGCGGCGACACTGATCAATTTACTGTTCTCTCTCTCTCTTCCTTAAACTCCTGAATAATTCGTTTTTGTTTTCTCAAAGCATCTAAAGTCACTGCTATATATATATATATATATATATATACACACAGAGAGCCAATTATATATGAAAAAAAAATGTTGGGGAGTAGAAATATGCGAACATTCATCATGTAACACATTTTCCGGCACTCACACATTTATTCTAGAGAATGATGTAATTTTCTGGCGAGCCATGTATGTGTGATTGTGTCCATGTAGTACCCGCTCATGGTGCGTTCAGCATACGTTGGTTGACTAATATCCCCAAGTACAAGGGGCTCCTCTCTGAAGGTGATGGTGGTGATGGTGCCCATTGTTTTTTTATACAAGAGCCTCTCTCTTTTCTTTCCCCCCCCCCCCCTCATTGTCAATGGAAGTGATTAAGAAGTAATAATTACAAAAAGGGATAATTAATCGTTAAGGCGGTTGGCTGATCTCTCTAGTTGCTTTTGACACACTCTGATTGGTCACCTGTCCCCGGTTCCTCCATTTACCCGAAGATTTTTGGCGTCACTAGATGTAACCTAAGATTGACGGGTATCAGCAGTGGCATCACTCGAAAGAAAAAGAATGCACGACTCTTCCCAATAGAAAGAAAGGGAAAAAGAATGCATGCATGTAACGCGTGGAATAATGTAAGACGGAATTAATTCATTCGGGTATGCGTATGTGGGTGGGGGGTGTGCTACTTCTACCCAATAAGTCGTCCTCTGGTCGGGGGAGGGGAAATGGTCAAAATATAATTTGTGTTTTCTGTGGGAGTGACGCATATATATATATATATATTAATGTTATGCAATGATGCCCTCTTGATCCTCGTCGACGTTGAAAAACTTTCGCCGGAATTCCAACTGAGACAGCCACCGCAACCCAATTTAAAATATATGTATATATATAAACACAAAACCAGAGAGATAAAAAGGAAGAAAGAAAAAGGAGAGTTCCTACTTCCTTATTGAATATTGTTCCCTCGTAATTCAAAGTTCTGCCAAAGGTCTTCTTTCGAGTTTGAATGAATTGGAGACTGAATATTCCCGTCTCAGTCTTAATTACCAATTGAAATTATCGTTTGTCTTGCAGCTTAGGGTTCCACTCTCCCCTTACTCGTTCAAATTTCGTCTATGTCATGTTTTATTCCTTTCACACTCCACTTTAAAGCCGAACATCTCCTTCCACCTATATATCTCACAAGGTGTAGAGTGCAGAGAAAGATCGGTGGCAATTGCAGTGTCCGACATAATACGCGCCTCGTTCGAGTTTTTCCTGAGAGCACAGGATAAAGATTGTTCAGTACATCAATTTAACCAATAGTATCTCGGCAGCATGCATGTAAACTCGTATACCCATCCCGATTCTCTGTCCAACATCTCTCTCTCTCTCTCGTTCAAATGTCTAATTCACATCTAAAACTAAAAACTATTCTTTTCTGATATAATTAAACAGAATATATATATATGTGTATGAAATGAAATGAAACAGGCTATATTGATCCGAAACAAGGGAGCATGTAACGTGTAATTAGTTGATTGGTGTGTCATATCTGTTGTGATGAGCAATTGAGTGCAGTTTGGGTTAGGCCCAGCATTCAATTGGACTAAGGGGGAGGAGTTAGGCGTAGGATTGGATGGCTAACACAGTTATGTAAAAATGTATCGAGCAAAACGGAATGGTATCATGGACCCCTTAGCACTGAGCCCGTGAGCCGAGAGAGCGAGCCAGCATGCAGGCCCACTGATTATATATCATCAAACGGTACGGCCTCTTCATCATCATCATCATCATCATCATCATATCATTCCTGGTTCCTGGTTCCTGGCTCCTCTTCTTCTCCTTCTTCTTCTTCTTCTTATTTTTGTAAGTATTATATATTCTATAGACAGACGTTTGGCAGGTGAAATGAAGGGGATGCAATTCTTGTGGGCTTTTTTTTACCTAATAACAATAACTATAAAGCTCTCACGTAAATATGCTATGCTGGGTCGAATATTGAAGCATCACTTGTAAATTAAATTAAATTTATTTAATTAAAACAAGTAAACAATTGTTGGTGGGAACTCGTACTACCACTACTACTACCAAGTGGCCTTCCTTTTCTTTTTATTTTTTTAATTTTTATTATAATATTTTGAATGACACACACACACACACACTTAATTATTTCGTGGAGGCGGAACGAGTCAACAAATTGACCGAGTGGACATGGAGCGGCATGATTCCATTCCCACCGTCACATTCCAAAGCAAGTGGAAGTGTGCGCGGAAGTGGAAGGCCGGTGGTGGGTGATATCCCGTGCGTGTGGGTGGCTCAGCTCATCCTCATAAGTAATTTTCAATTTAAATGCAACCTTTTCTTTTTTAATTCCCTCCCCCCCCCCCCCCAACTAAACGTTCCCTTTTGTTTTGTTTTGTTTTGTTTTTTGTTTTGGCGTTTTTTCGCTAGTTGAATCACGTAGTATTTTGAAGGCGCACACACACATACATCCACATGCGCGGCTTGAAGGTGCCCCCCCTCATTCATTGGAGCAAATCTTACATTGGGACTCACTCAACCAGCTCATTAACAGGAGAGTTGAGTCCGGAAGTATCGGAGATGGGCGGGCGGGCGGGGCGGACATCATCCAGCTCCAGCTAGCTATCTCGGCTGGAAAATGGGAGCTAACGCGGTTTCCCTTGTAGAAAGAAATCGGAAAACTGACTGAAAGGACAGGAGAAGGCTAGGACTTGGACCGGGAGAAGTGATGGGTCCCTAGAGTCAAAACCTTTTAGTCTCTTCTTGCACATCTACATTCGTTGCCTCTTTTGCACATTTGATTAGAGTGCTTCTGCTTCTTTATCCCCTTCCACCCAGTCCCACTCATAAATTAATGGAATGAGACCGATAACTCTGCCGCCTCATCCTCCAACTAATGTGTGGAATTTAATTAGTCCGACTGATGACATGATCGTGTGGCCTCTCATAAGAAGAAGAAGAAGAAGAAGAAGAAGAAGAAGAAGAAGAAGAAGAAGAAGACTTCACTATAAATATATATATATATATGTACACCCCTCAAAGGGCCTTCATATATACAGCAAAAGAAGGAACCTCTCCTCTCCATACACATTCTCCCGTCTGTTTCGTTTCATGGACTCCCACATCTGCTTCTGGGACGTCTTCTAGCATTCATTCTCATTCTCATCTCATCTCTCTCGCTCCGTATTCCCCTCCTCCTCCTTTTTTCCTTTTTCCTCCTCCAAATTTCCCTCATCAATTCCCTCTCTTCTTCTTCTTCTTCTCCCACTTTTTGCTTCTCTATCTGATAATAGATTGTTATCGACCGAGACAGGTAGAAAGAGAGATACCAGATATACTATGGGTAAGTATATGGAGATGTTGGATGCGGGGGTGAGAATTGCGGCGAGGTTCCATTCCCACTGCCCCCAGACTGCTCGCCTCTACTACCACCCTCCGGCGGCTAACTCCCTCCGACCACCACCATGACGACGGAAGCCTCCTCCACCTCCCCTCCTGCGGAGCTAATAATAAGCTTGGCAGCGCAGCCTCAGGCGACTGCTCATCCCAGATGGGCCACTGCTCAGGTCGCCGTGGGGCAGTCGGTGGGGTGGACACCACAGATTTCATGATTCTCAGCTATTCCATTTGCTTGATTCATTGATTAATAAGTCGACTAAAATTGTACGCAAGAACAGGGAGAGAGAGAGAGAGAGAGAGAGAGAGAGAGAGAGAGAAATCAAAACGTTGTAATGCCTGAGGGAGGACTTACCATTCTTTGCCAGTTGCATGATTGGTTCCAAATTTACAGCATATTTTTTATCTTGATGCTTTTGCTATCAAAAATTCAGATGCGTCTATTGGATTTAGTTTTAAGATATATGGAACAACCTATGAAAAAAAATACATATAATACGCCTCTTAAATTTTGATTTTCATATTTTCCCTTCATATGACTCAACTTACATAGCTTTGAGTTCTCTCTTCCATTGCAGATGTGCCTTCATGAAAAAAAAAATATATATATATATATATATATATATTCATGGTCCACATGAATAAGAAAAAAAATTGAAACAAACGACAAAAGATGAAGGATAATTATAAGAAATATAATCTTTTGTAGGCCACAACAACAACAACAATAATAATAATAATATTGCATCGAAAATAAATAATAGAGAATCAAAGTATGGCAAAGGCTGGGGTCAGGCAAACCTCTTAGTCTTTAGATAAGTATTAGTCTCAACCAATGTATTTAGATTAGTAACCGTGTAAGGGACTGTTTTTCAATATGCATAAGGAATGGTTTCGGTAAATAGAAGTGTCACCGGCCTCAGGGTCTGCAAATCTGGCCTTCACTCTCTCTCTCTCTCTCTCTCTCTAAAAAAAAGAAGAACAATATTAATATTGATTCTCTGGATTGCGTGAGACAATGGAATCGCATGGCATTTGTCCTCTTTGCCTTCCTCAATTTGCAAGATGTCAGCAAGCAGTAACCGTGTAATACCACCTAGCGACAACCATGCATTGAACCCAGAACGAGAACATCGCATGGAATTATTCAGCCATTCATGTATGCATGTACAACAGGAAAACAAAGAACAAAATAGCTTCCTGCGAAATGCTTGCCATGTAGTTTCCCTCATTTTTATCTCCCTCTCTCTCTCTCTCCCTCCTGTGTATATATATATATATATATATAGTTCCATAAAATGTGAAATGCGAGGTTACCCGACAGCCAATTTGCATTACAAAGAATCTCTTCTCTTCTAGTATAATATCCTCGGCCGTGTGTTGCATCTATTCCAGCCTGTGCCAAGCAAGATGGACAACAAGGGGGGTGGGGGGCGCATTTTCCCTCATCAAAGACTCAGACTCGAGGCTCTGATATTTCTTCGATACTAGCATTTTCCCCAATTCCGGGCAACCTGCACGTCTCCTCCCGGTCACCTTTTGGCCCGCTTTAAATCATTTTGAAAGAAAAGACAAAAGGTCCAAGAATCATGTTAACCAGATGATAGGGGAAAAAGGAACCTTCTTGGAAGCTTTCAAGAAAATTAGTTGGAGGGAGGCGGGGAAGATTTTACCAGCATCGGGCAGTTGCAATCAAATGATTCCTGCAGTGCAATATTTCAAGCTTCAAATTATCTCTTCCCACACAATGCTCTTACACCTTGCTGATGGTGCTAGCATTCAATCAAGCTCGTGCCTGTCAAAAGGAAACTTCCGTAAAGTAGCGAAGCAAACAGCTTTCTCATGAATATGATCTCCAGAATCACAGCATCTCACTTTCTTAAGAAGACTAAAATTGTTTTTCAGACTTCATGAATGACGGAAAACGGTCCATTGAATAAGAAAATTACTGAAAGAAGGATATACTCACACAGATAATGGATATATTGATATGTTACAGAATATAAAAGAAGAAAAATGTGTGGTCCTGCTGTTTCATGGGCGTAAGAATGTGACACAGACAGTAAATTTTGGAATTTGCCTACGTAAGGCCAATTGCTGATAGATAAGGGAAACCTCAGAAACAGTAAAAAGAAAGCTTATCGAAAGAGCCAATTGAGTGCAGCTTCTGAGGATCATCAATGTTCTAACTGATATTGTTGAAACCAGAGAGGATTGAACAAACATTGAAACAGAAGGGGAACACTAACCAGAGACATGGTGAAATAAGCCAGTATAATTCTGTCAAGCACTCAATGATAGAATTAGAAAGCACCTGAATGGTCCCTAGTTCTGATGATCTTAGCCTCCAAGTCCTTCACAGCATCAATCATGCCCTGTGCAGTGTATGCTTGTATCAAGGTAGCATATGTGATATTGTCAGGCCAGCATTTCCTCTCTTTCATCATTTGGAACATCTCAATCATCTTCTCTACTTCCCCTGCTTTCCCATAGGCGCTAATGATGCAGTTAAAAAAAGCAGTATCCAATTTAACATCCGAATTGTTCACCTGCCTCAGGATGGAATCAACCTTTGAGATCAATCCAACTTTACTGTAAGCACTGATAAGAGTACAGTATGTTATGGAGGTCGGCTTCATTCCATGATGCTTCATTTTCTTGAAATACTGATCCATCTTCCCAACATCTCCAGCCTTCCCATATGCATCTATCATGATATTGTAAGCCACAACCGTTGGCGGAAAGAACCTCTTTTCCATGTAATCGAGAACAGAGGTCATCTTCTCATACATGCCCACCCTTCCATATGATCCGATGAGGATATTAAATGTTACCATGTCGGGCCTCATCCCCATGATCTGAAATTCCTCATACCACCGCTCCATATCATCAACAAGTCCACTCTTTCCATAAGCTGATATGACTGAATTGAATGTGAAGATATCAGGAAGGCTTGACCCACTCTCTATCATGTCCATTAATGAGCTCTCCATCTCCTCAAACATTTTGGCTTTGCCATATCCATTGATTAGTGTATTGTATGTAACAGTATTGCATTTGATTCCCAAATAAGACATCTCAGAAAGTATCTGACTGATCTGCTCAAAGTGGTGGAATCTAACGCAGCAACTGATAAGAATCGAATAAGTGTAGACATCAGGTCTCCAATCTGAGACCGACTTCATGGTTTCAACAATTGATAATGCCTCGTCAAGGAGATCACTTTGACAATAAGCATTAACTAGAGCAGTGAAGACATCAAGGGTTGGACTCAGGCCTTCAGACAGCATCAGCTCGAAGAGCAGACTCGCCTGCTGGGGTTGTCTGCATTTCCCAAGCATCATCAAGAGCTTTGTGTATGTCTGGCATCTTGGCTCATACCAGTGCTGTTTCCGGAGAAGACCAAAAATCTGACAGAACAGAATGTTATACTGCTTCAGACATCAATTTCCGGACTTGGAAATTGAAACTCTGCATGATTTATGGGCATCAAAATAAATTCTGACATATATGTAGGATGATTCTTTTTGCAGGTATTTTTCCCACAAACTTCCGCACTACCAACAAACAAACCATAAAACTAAAACCAGCCAGCTTGGGTCCCTATTAGACGAGAAAAGAAGGCACATAATGTGGCAAAAATTAAACTTTATAAAGTAGCCATGGATCACGGATTGAACCCAATTCTTGGAGAAAGTATCAAATTATCATTACATGAAGCGTCAAGTGATTTCTAACATACCTTGAGAGCAGAGTCGTGGCGATTATCTCGAATAGCCTCGTCGAGGGCCTCCATTACAGCTTTGGGCCACAATCTAGTGTACTTACTCGAGTTGGCTTTCTTCTCGATTCCCCTGATAGCAGACTCCGTCCTGAGAATCCGGGAGAGGTCCTTCTTGGGCTGCCTCTGGAGTCCCGAGAGAGCGGTTCCGGAACTCCGCTTAGAGGACCGAATGGTGAAGGCATACGGTGGGCGCCCGCTGAGGAATTCCGACGAACAGGTGATGGGCGGGCCGCAGATGGAGGACGACCACGAGAGAGGGAGATGGGTCCACATTGAAATGAAGAGATTGGGGTGGCGTGCTTAGCGACAGAGGATCTGAGAAGAAGAGCGAGACCGTGACAGAGAGAATGGAATGGCGAGTGGGGGTGAGAAAGGACAGTACGAGCAGAAACTCGAAATCAGAGGGGCGCGATTGAAAGATGATTTCTAAATTATTAATATTAGATTAAAAAGGAGAGGATAATATGGTTAATTCAGGTCATTGGCCAAATCATATCACCCCGTCCCACCCACTTTCAACCATGGCGTCGTGTCTGTCGTCGCCCCTTTTGAAGAAAATCTTGGATCCTTTGGCAAAGGGACCTTTCTTTCTTTCTTTCTTTTTTTTTCCCTGATTAATTCTTCTTTAACAGACGGTGGACCCTTCTTTTAATCATTTCTCAGAAGCCATTGGCTCTCTCTCAATCAGATTTGCTACAGGCATCTATTGTGGTGAGTGGTGAAGGCCGCTTGACAAGCATGCTTGAGGTTGAATTGCTTGCCTGCTGGCAGTTCATCTCAGTCTTACCGAAGTACGTCGGTTTCCTTTCAAGTTGCAGCCCTCGTAGGATGATGATGTTCAGACAAATACCGTGCCCCCGGGTGAATGATATAATTATTGTTGGAGATCCAGTGTCCTGTCAAAATCGTGGATGATAACAGGTGGGAACTGATAATTGTCACAATTACACAGCAACATGCCCATGTTCCTTGCCATTTTCCCTCTCCTCTTGTGAAGCGGATGGAGCCTCTCCAATCCTCTATTTCATTTAGAAATTCATATACCCTTGTTTGATGGATCTCATTTCAATTCATAAACCCCTGTTTGCTACATACTATATGTAGCATCTCTTCTCCCTAAAGAGCACGAAAATCATAGGACGGTAGTACATGTTTCAGACAAAATAAGGCAAGCTCATCATATGCCTGATCAATGATTAAAGTATGCCTTGGTACAAGGGTCCAGCTGGAAATAGAGGACTCTTCCTGATTCGTTGTGCTAGAGCTCTACATATTGCAAGATCACTCTTCAACAATCTCGGATCTAATTATCATAGATCTAACATCGAGCAAGCGAGGTAACCTGAACTTCATCTAGCACAGGACCGCACAGGGATACAAAATCATCAATCCTCGTGTGGTAGAAAGAGCTGAAGAATGTGATTCTTGTCCTCGCTGAGAGTGCCTTGAACTTGAAGCTCACGGTCCTGTACCCACCCTTCCCCTGAGACTCGAAGGGAACCTTGAGGGTGCCCTTAGCTGCAAAAGCTTCGACCATCATGGATCCATGGCAGGCGTTCCTTGCATCCCCCACGGTGAATGTCATCTTGTGGCATTTTCCGGGGACCGTCCTAATTATCTGGGCTATCGCACTCTCTCTTCCTGCCACAAGCTCCACCGCAGCCAACCCGAACGGAACATTGAAGTGCTTCTTGTCGATGAATTTTACAGCCTTCAGGGACTCTATGATCCAACCCGGAAGTGGGGATGTGAGATCTTCCTGTTTGGGAGGGAGGAGTACCCCGTTGGATGAGTTTAAAAGACGGTGTGGACCTTCCTCAAAGCCCGGGTTTTTCACCAGGTTAGCTGCAGATTTTATCAGCAAATGTTTCTGTCAAAAAGCTTAAACTTCCATGTACAGAACGAATGAAATATCAGCAGTGAAGTTTCTTCCTTCATGGTGCAAAAAAGACAACTTCATAGTTGGAAAACCGTAAAGAGCGTTAACTGGAGAGGAAAAACAAAACCAAAGATCGAACAAGGGCAAGCACGAGCGCAATAACCCCGAGAAAGGGAAATCACAGAAGGAATTGGTCAGCTAAAACTTGAGCAATTGATTACAGCAAGACAGAGAGAAAGAACCCTTCTTTAGAAATTGGAGCATCGTGAAAGCGAGAAATCCACGAACAGCATGAAATCGTACCTCCAATCACTAAGCAACAGAAACACTAACTATGCATTCTATTGTGCTGTGAGAAGCGAATCTCTCATCCAACCCGAATCTCTCACTAACTATTAGTGTCAGGAACACCAATTATGCATTATATCGTGTTGTGAGAAGTGGGAAAAAAGGGAAAACAAAAACAGAGGGAAAGTTAGTAGGTGGAGGTGATGTCACCTCTTGTTGGCTTTGGAGGGAAGAGCTCTTTAATAGCGACAGCATCCAGGAGCGGTCCACAGGCAGGATCCTCTTGAATCCCGGGATTGTGGAAAATCACTTTGACTACATTGGAAGTAGCATTGAACCCCCAAGCATAAGTGTCACCACCATTGCTGCTGTACAGCGTCTGCAGTGGGAGGTCACCGGACTGAGGCGGCACTGAGACTCTCAGCACCTCGTCCTGTGCGCAGGTCCTCGATGCCCCGAAAGTCAGGGCGTAGAGCGAGCCAGCCTTGACCGGCAGCGTCTGTGAGATGGAGGCCTCATTGCCGAGGCGAACGGCGTGGACCCCATGGGCCACGGCGAAGAACATGCCGCCGGGCTGAGGACCGCCGGAGATGTACTCGACGAGGCCAGTGATCTCCCAGCCGGGCAGAGAGTGCGTGCCAGTGATGACTGTCTTGTTGAGGTGGCGTGAATTCGGGGGCATCTCAAAGTTGCCATTCCTGAGGAGCCCTGAAGAAGCAGAAGAAGATTATATTTTGTTTTCGATAATAGCAGAAGAAGATTAGTGACAATGTCACTAGTAAGCGGCAGCTCAGAGAAAGTGAAAAAGGATCTATGATTTTTTTTTTTTATATATATAATGGAAATCATTCCGTCAAAGATCTTTACCTTCCAAGGGTGTAGCTGCAAGACAAGAACCGGAGAGAAGCGACGAGAAGAGGACGGAGAGGAGGAGTGAGCTGGGAGTAAGAGCGGCCATCTTTCAAGGAGCGGTGAGGTAGGGTACGGAGATGGCAACTGTATTTATAGTGGGAGTGGGGTAGGAAGAGTCAGAAACGAACGCAAAAAAAGAAGTCGAGCAGAGCAGAGCAGAAATCACGTTACCTACCAATCTGTGGCAGCTCGTCTGCAAATACAGAGGGACCGACTTTTTCTCCACCATTCATGGGAAAATCCATGGTGTCTTGGGTATTGTGCTGTCCTAATTGATTGCTACTGAGACTGAGAGAGACTGGGTCCGGTCCGATGCGATCTAATTTCAACAATAAATTTCTTGTTTACTCATCGTTCTTCTTATTATATATATATATTTATTTATTTATTTATCCTGAGACATGCTCACAGTAACAATCTGATTCTTTCCTCTTATCTAATGAACATTAAGCACTTGTCATCCTCGTCAGATGCCCATGCAGTCACAATGGGCAAGACTCAGATCCTCCTATCTTCTGATATCCTCTTGAAAATTTCCAATTGAATATGACTGATAATGACAATAGTAACCTTCCCGTGGCCAGGTCAGGCGGCCCTGTCCAGAATCCTCTGACATGTTGTACATGACAGTGCCTAACATGAAAAGCGTCCCAAATTAAAAGAACATTGAATCCGACCTTTCTTCTCATAATATTTCAAAAATATGTATTAATAATTGATGGATAACATAGGGAGATACAGAAGGGGGAGGGGGGTGGGGAGCAGACTTTGAAAGCTAGCTATGGGCTCGACAAAGCGGTCTCCCAGGGCCTGGTCGGAAACTGAGGCCCGAATAGAACTCCTCTGTTATGTGACATAATCCACGTGCAGGTGTCGGTGTCGGTGACGGTGCCGGTGCCGGTGCCGGTGCTGTGAGATCCTTGTGTCTGGTCAACAAAGAAAAAGGATCACAATACAGGAGAAACACATGGCTCCATCCTCCCCCACCCACCACGCCACCCCCTCAATTATTTAATTAATTGAAAATAAATTTATTTTTTTAAAAAAATATATATATATATTTAAAAAAGGAAGCAAAAAAGAAATTCTATTACAACCTAGTAGGCAGGCTGGTGCAATCTTGGTTCTTTTCAAATTCTGATACGATATCATATGATCGATCCATCAAAAGCACGTGGATGGGCCCCAGCCCATGTGATCCCTCCTTCCCAATTCAGTCTCTCCTCAATTTTGGATAATGGACCTCATCATTATCTTCCTCTCTTTTCCCAAAAATTTTCATTTTTCTTCTACACACACACACACATTTCCTCATTGCCTGCCGTTTTTCCCCTTCTGATGGGTGATGATAATAATAAATGTGATCAGCGCCGACAGAGAAAGGCTCCATGTGGTTTTGTTTCGTTTTTTTTTCCCCTTGTCATGTACTACTTAGTATTTACAAGTCAAGTATGATCCGATTGACAAAATTTTAATTCATGTTGGTAATTTTTTTTTAAAAAAAATGGATACATAAGGATTATGGGCCCAAATAAACACTAGACAGTTCATTCATTCAAAGAACAGAAGACATACTCCTTTTTTTGTTGGTTTTATTATATATATATATAAAGAAAGCAAGCAAGCAAGGAGTACACTAAATTGTTCTTAAGAGATAGGCTATAAAAAGGAGACAGTAGTCATGCCGAAGGCCAAGGGCCTGTTTGAAGTCGACTTGGACTGGACTGGACGTCACAATGAATCCATCCGCTTCCATTAGGTCCATTCCTTCTTTTGGGCTTCTTCCTCTTGCTGATTCTTTCTTTTGGGCTTCTTCCTCTGACCGGTGGCACATCTCCTCTGCAGAGGTAGAACAACAGACGATACCAATAATGGAGGACTGAGGACTAGGAGTCTCTCCGCATCACCCCCTCTCTTTTTTAAAATTTATTTGAAGCCTGTCCTGTCCTTCCCTGTCCAAGCACTTCAATTTCAGCCCTGCTCACTTCATTGAGACTGGGAATGAGCCTGCTCTTGTAACCTTAATTGCATGTGTTCAGCTCCTCCCTTGTTCCCAAAGTTCTGTCTTAACCCTAGCAATTCCCTTGCAGGGGTTTCCCCCCCTTCCGTTTCAGGCGAATTACTGTTATCTCAGCCAAGGATCAGCTCTTTCTTCCCCTTGAGTCTACTGAGTAGAAATAAATTCAAGTATGGAGGCTGTGGTGGTAGACGCCGGCTCCAAGTTCCTCAAAGCTGGTCCTGCTATCCCAGATCAGGCTCCAGCCATGGTAATCACCTACTCGGCATAAATTTAGGGTTTTTCTTTTGTTCTTTCTTTTCCCCTCTTTTTTTTTTTTGCTTTTTTTAAAACCAAAATATAGCGTTACTTTTACTGAGTGCTGTTGGATGTCTTGTCAACGAGCTATATCAGAGTTCGTATTTGGTTAATGTCCGGGGATTTTACCAGCTCTTCATGGTGGATTAGAGAAAATAAATGCCAATTCCTATCTTTTATTGTGGAGTGGGGTCGGTAGAATTAGCTATCTTGTCTGTCGAATCCTTTTAATATGGGATTATCTGCGGATTTTGGTTCCGCTTCTTGTCCATCTTCGATAGTTTGCCTTTCCTTGGACTCTTTTCTTTGTTGAAGGACCTTATATGACTCCATTATTTGACCGAGTGAGCTTCCCTGTAAAATTAGATGATCCCCGCACAAATGAAACGTGTTCCAGAAGATGGGTTTGTGACCGATTCATTGTTTGAAGATGCCCTTGTTGAACCTGTTGTACGAGGATTTATCCGGGATTGGGATGCCATGGAAGATCTGTTGCATCACGTGTTATACTCGGGCCTAGGATGGGAAATAGGCAATGAAGGGCAGATACTATTCACAGACCCACTTTGTACCCCCAAGGTTAGTTAATTTTCAAACTTCTCTAGATGTTGGTACATGCTTCAGTTTCGTTGCTACTTAGAAATATTAAGTTTGGGCTCCAATCTCAGCATTCTTCTGATGGTTGTCTGTTCTTCCTTCAGCAAAAGAAATGCATTCTTCCCCCTCATGGTGCACTTGGTCATGCTTTCCACAGTTGAATTTATATATGTATTTGCTTCTTAACCTATTTCCAGGCCGTGCGAGAGCAATTGGTGCAATTGATGTTTGAAACATTTAATGTCTCCGGCTTTTATGCATCAGAGCAAGCAGTATTATCTCTATATGCAGTTGGGCGTATATCTGGATGCACCGTTGATGTTGGCCATGGGAAAATAGGTCCATACTATATCTCTGTTTCTATTTTGTGATATACTAAATACTTTCTCTTGATTTTGTTGTATTTCCTAAGTGAGTCAAAAGTACATGACATGTTTCTCTTTTTCATATATATATATTTCTGTGTTCACCAATCTTGCTTTCTCTTGTTTTTGTTGTATTAGCGGTAGTGAGCAACATTAAGATGTCTCCTATTCATGTCTATTTTGTTATCTTGCCTTTGCCAGACATTGCTCCAGTCATTGAAGGTGCGGTTCAGCACATTGCCTCGAGAAGATTGGAAATTGGAGGCAGTGATTTAACTAAACTACTTGTTCAGGAACTTGGCAAGTCCAACCCAGGGGTCAATATCAGCACTGCTGATGCTGAGAAACTTAAGGAGAAGTTTTCATGTTGTGCTGAGGATGAACATGCTTATAAGAAGATCATGAGTTTGAATGACCTTGAGGAGAAGCATACCCTTCCAGATGGACAGGTGAGCAAATTGAGGTCCAAGAAAATATCTTTTTAGCACTAAAAAAAAAGAGCTTGAAGTCATAAACAACTGCTTTTCAGAGGAAGACCTGATAAATAAAATTGTCCTGGTGAGGAACTCATTTCTACAAATAATTTTTATCACTCTTTCTCATGAATCCTAGAAATTGTTGAGGATTTTGACTAACGTAGTAGGCTTTTGGAACAACTAATAGAGTACAAGTGATCAATTCAGCTGACATTTCAGCAGAAGACCCGAATTAATTATGTGAAAAGCTTTGCAATCTCTTTTCTTTTGTAATTCATACCTGCTGCAAGGACCTCATTAGTATTCTTCAATTTAGAGATATTATTCGATGTTATCAGGTCATTAAAATTGGAAGAGAGAAATATACGATTGGGGAGGCTCTATTCCAACCATCAATATTGGGCTTGGAGGCTCATGGTATCGTTGAGCAGCTTGTTCGGAGTATTACACCTGTATCATCTGATAATCACAAGCAACTTTTGGAGAACACTGTACTTTGTGGTGGCACTTCCGCAATGATTGGTAGGGAATTATATATTCATCATACTCAAAGTATCCACTGAAATTGAAGAAGTAACAGTTGTGAGCATTAAGAACGCTAGTTAGATGTTTCTTCAAGAAAGCGAGTCTCTTGATGTAGATGCTGAAAGTTCTCATCTCATGAGAAACTTTGACTGACAGTTGCTGAGTTCTCATCTCTTTTGCTGACAACTGCAGGCTTCGAGGACAGGTTCCAAAAAGAAGCTAATCTCTGCTCATCGGCTATTTGTCCTGCCTTAGTAAAGGTGATTCACTTTGTCTAACGACTTGTTTCAAGTAAGTCATTAATAAAGTGGATCAGTTCTCTAAGCATCAGTTACTGGGTTTTTTTCACAGCCCCCAGAGTACATGCCCGAGAATTTGATGGTGTATTCTGCTTGGGTTGGAGGGGCCATACTTGCAAAAGTTGTTTTCCCGCAAAACCAACATGTAACCAAGGGAGACTACGATGAGACTGGGCCTTCCATTGTACACCGGAAATGCTTTTGACTCCTAACATCAACAAGATTCGGTTGCTTTTATCAACATGTGAAATGTTTGTAGTGTAGGTGGTGATCGTGATAGGGTTACCATATCAGTCAATTCGGCACGATCTTGCAGCAGCTGTAGTCCTTTAGCTTAGGAAGTGTTCGTTGTGGAGAAATTCTGGGAAAAGTATTACAAGCTTTAAATATTTTATACTATGATCCAAACCCTTCTTTCATCAGTTTGTTCCAATTTATCCTTAGAACAATTATATAATGCCCTGAGCTCTACCTTTAATCTATGATTGGTGGGATGCACATCACTGTCTTCCTTGCTCGCTGGTTCTTTTCAATCTTTGGACATTCCAATGAGGGCCAATGGACTGAAATGGACGAAGAGGGCGGGCGGGGTGGTGTTGGAAAAACTGCGACGTGATGTCCAGCATGAAGAAAATAACTCGTCTGGCCTGTACAGGAGATCCCGGGAGGTCTCAAGAACTCCTCTCCTGAAAAACTGCCTTTCAATTTAAACTCCTCTCCCGTGATCGCAGGTCTACTAGGGCACAGGGTGAAGGAACTGAGCTCGAAGGTGGAAAATCGGGCACTCTTAGCGAGGGTGAGGGGCAAATTTGTTGGCGGCGGACTTCCCCTTGCCTAGATTTGTCAAATGGGTAGCCCAATGGCAAAGCGTTATATTACAACCGATGTCATCTAATTTACACTGTAATATCCTCTTCTTATTAGGTTAAGTCAAATTGGCCCCCTCCTATTTCGTTTAATGGATGTAATGCCAATAAATTAGATTAGAAAGTAGTTGAAAATTAAGGATATTAATAACATTGTAAACTTTGAACTTACGGAGTCTCAAATTCCGATCACTCACTCAATCGCAAACCCCACACCCATCAATGGAAGAAGAATTTCAAATATCTCAAAGCTGTATGAAGAAAAAAAAAAAGAAGAAGGACGTGATAATGATAGGATACTTTTTATCGTTCGATTTTATGGCAGGTTAAGACAGATGGACGGACTAACTCTGCCTGCGCGGTGGAGCTCAGTGCCATATGTACGTTACCAATCACAGAGCCTGTAGTGACATCTGGAAAGAGAAAAAAAATTAATTTGCGAAAAAAAATGTGAAACAGAAAAGCCAAATAGAATGAGACGACAATTATTATAATTAGGTACCGTGACATGGTTGGGGGTGGTGGAGGTGGTTTCATTGGATTGGATTACATGCTGGTGGTTCAGTTTAACAGTTACACAGTGTGTGCAGGTGAGGCTGTGGTGATGATTCGTGCGTGAACTCCTATCGAATAATTAATTGATGATAACGTCTTTTCTTCTTCTTCGTTTTTTTTTTTTCCCTCCATAATTTTTTGTTTTTTTTTAAAGGAAAATGGAAAAAAAATCTCTCTCTCTAAAACAGAAAAGAAAAGAAAATATGAATATTCTGGACTTTCATACGTGGCAAAGAGTAGTTACTGGAACGGAGGAGGGGAACGCGGCAGTACAGGTTGGCAAACGATCACTTGACGACAAAAGCATTCATTAAAATGGAAAACAAAAAAACACTCAAGGACAAAAATCGGGACATTCCACCCTCTCCCTCCCCCTTAAAAAATGTATCGAACTTCTCCATTTCATACCATTCAATTCGGATGGGGCGACTGAACTGAGTGGCACTCGGAGGATTTCAACGTGTGCGATTTTGAGAGCGAGAGAGATGGCGGAGAAGCCCAAGTACGACAACGCCAAGACTGGAGTCGGCGGCGTAGTGGTTGTGGATCCTAAGCCGAGGAAAGGTCTCACCTCCAAAGTCATCGATTACTTGGAGATGCTCGTGGTGAAGCTCATGTACGACTCTTCTCAGCCTAAACACTATCTCTCCGGCAACTTCGCTCCGGTTCCCGACGAGACTCCTCCCGTCCATGAACTCTCTGTCCAAGGCTACCTTCCCGTAAATTCTCCTCCTGCGTGCCTGTACTCCGACTCTGCCCCCTGCTGTTCTATATATTAACCGAAGAAAGCTCAGCTGATGCCTTCTCTGTGTTAGATTCTTCTGTAGTTTGTCGTTGTTATCCCGTGGAGCTCTCGTATGCTCTGCTGTCACGTGGTCTTATTTAAAGAAGACCCGGTTTATGTAATGATTGCAGGAATGCTTGAACGGTGAATTTGTGCGGGTGGGTCCGAACCCGAAGTTTGCTCCTGTTGCTGGTTACCATTGGTACGTGATGTCGATTCCCTCCTCCTACCATCATTCAATTATGGTTTCTTTGTTCTAATATGTCGGATAAGTCCCAGGTGACTTTGGGTCCATTGACGGTGCTTGATTTTTCACTTCCCGTTCATCTTTAGATATTGTGTACATGTCTATGGAAGGAAACTCATCGTCGTGTTGGTTTTTGGGTGCAGGTTTGATGGGGATGGGTGGGTAACCTTTTTGCCTCTCCATCTGTGCATTTTGTTTCTTCAGCATGCTTCAGAATGTCTTCTCCGAGTGTAATATGGGTGGTATAATTGCCTAGTTGAGTAGATATCAGGTTGCAACACTTAGAGAATGATTCTGGTGATGATGCATGAGCTTTTCCCACTCTTTTTCTTTCTCTCTCGCACAACCCCCACTCCCACCCCACTCAACAATGATGAACTGATAATTTGCTTGGACCACAGTTGAGAGTAAATGAACTGGTTAAGTTTTGGCTACTTACAAAATAATATGGAATGGGTTTCTGCAGTAAATTGTGCCAAGCGTCCGTATTGTTGTTCCTCTTATGGCTAGTAGCTTATTGTTAAAAATTAACTAACATTTCCCTTTTTAATCTAAGACCTAATGGTCGAATAGTTGATTCTATAGGTCATATCTCTGTGCCAGGCAATTTTTCTTTTGTCCTAAAGATCTGCCACCATTGGCTTCAGCTGATAGAATTTAGATTAAATCTATTCGATCTTTCCTATTTGACATTGTTGATATACACCTTCAAAGTGTTTATGCTGAATTTCATGTTCAACTCTCAGGAGCATTCTGTCCTTGTGCATTCACCCCCTTTTTCAGATTAGATGCTAAAATTGAATTTCCTACAGTTGTTTCCTATGGTTGGCAGTCCAAAAATTTCATGTAGAAAAGTTCTCATTCCTTTTCTTTTGAGCTGCAATTATGTGATTTTCTAGGGAAAGATGACATACGCCAATGGCCTGTTGTCAGTTCCATGAAACATGAACAGATTGCCGACAATATGGTGTTATTTTTTTCACATGATCTACATTATATGAGGATATACTATCTCTGCCATGTATATGATCTATATCATATGAAGATATCTGGCATTTTGTTTTGAATTATTGGTTACATAGTCTTTCAGTTCTTAACTTTGGTGTCTTTGCAGCATGATTCATGGAATGCACATAAAAGATGGAAAAGCAACATATGTCTCTCGCTACATAAGGACATCACGAATTAAACAAGAGGAGTTTTTTGGAGGTTCTAAATTCATGAAGGTATTGCATATGCAGGGTTTCATTGAGCACATGTAGGAGCACATGTTATTATGTTGCATGTCAGAAGTTGGAACCCTAATAGACACACTGGATTTGAGATCTTTGGTTAATTTTAATCTAAAGAATGAAGGGAGTTTGCATGCCATACCCTACATTTGTAAACTTCCCGTGCATGCGAATTGCTGTCCACACAAGCATTTGTAAATCTCTGCTCCATGGGCAGGGGACATGTCTTCAAGTGTTTTTCTTCTAGTCGGCCCGTGGGAATTAATTGTGTACCTTCAAACTAAGGAGTTATCATGCTGAAAGGGGCTTATGCTATGACCTATACCTTGAGACTGACTTTTGTATGTTATAAGGCCAATGTGCTGAGGTAGTTTGGAGCAGCTGTGCTTATTACAGCTTCAGTATGATATTTATGGCAATAATTATTTTGACCTTTATGAAGCTTGCTAGCAGTTTACTTGATCCCAAATTGTGTCTTATCCTATGAACTTAATGTATTAATTCATCTTTTACTTCTGGTGTTATATTGAACTTTCTCCTCTTCATCCTAGTAAAGATAAGTATTGTTTCAGCTATTGGCAGTGTCTCATCACTTATTTCATCAAAGATATCTCATTATTTCCTTACCCTTCTAATTGGTGTGCCTTTGCTTGATTACTGAAAATGGTTATTCATGGATTTTCATATTATGTGGTTCCAATGAAATATAAGACAATCGTTTTATTTCTGCTTACCTATTACTGCTATCAGCTTTTCTCTGAAGAATACCTTAGTTTTACCTTGTTTTACACCGACAAGGGTATGTAGTAAGTGATGCAAAAGGGAAATTTTGCATCCTGTGGCTTAAAACTTTAGTAGTTCTTGATGATTTAATGGTACCCTAGTTTTGTGTTCACTTGTAGATTGGGGACCTCAAGGGTTTTTTTGGGTTATTCATGGTGAACTTGCAAATGCTGAGAGCAAAAATGAGAGTACTAGATGTTTCTTATGGAACTGGAACTGGTAAGTTTTCAAGAATCCTTCTCCTAGTGTTGATTTTTAGACCACTCAGTTTATTCTTTCATGTCTGTCTGATCTATACCATGCATTTTCCCTAATTTTTCTACAAGATGGATTTCCTTATGTGCATTGCCTATCTTACTAGTCACCTCTTAGTCTCAGTCATTTACTTTGTGATTGTTATTAAATTTTCACCTGTCAAGCCACAGATATGTTGAGAAGTAGGCGGTCAACCCTCAAGCTAATATGATGTATACAATTTCACCTGCACTATATTTGAACAATGAAAAAGACTAGATTGGTATCAAATGAACTGTTTCATTCCTTCTTACAGGCAATACAGCTCTAGTCTATCACCACGGAAAACTGTTAGCTCTTTCCGAGGCTGATAAGCCATGTAAGAATTTCTTTTTTATTCTGTTCTTAAGTTGATCGGGAAGTTATGGTGTCTAAACTTCTACTTAATATATCTTTCTCTTGAGTATTCAATCTTCTTTTTGAGCTACAGCTGCACCTATGTCGCATCAGTATGCATGGCCTTTCATGTTTTGCCTGTTGTGTAAATCTACTCTTGGAAATTTTGACTATTTTGTATTTCCTCTTGCAGATGTACTCAGGGTTTTGGAAGATGGAGACCTTCAAACTCTTGGATTGCTGGACTATGACAAGAGATTATCGCACTCATTCACTGCCCATCCAAAAGTTGACCCTTTCACCGGTAAGCCTTTAGCTCCACTAAAAAAAACCACATTTGTAGAAGGAGCAGGTTTTTACTTCGTGATTGTTGGTGCAGGTGAAATGTTCACTTTTGGCTATTCACATACACCTCCTTATATCACATACAGGGTTATTTCGAAGGATGGTTACATGCATGATCCAGTGCCAATTACAATATCGGATCCCATTATGATGCATGACTTTGCAATTACTGAGAACTACGCAATTTTCATGGATCTTCCTCTGTATTTCAGACCCAAGGTATGTGATTGATTTAGTATTGTGAAACCTTCAATGGGGAACAAATGAAGCGAATAGGGACTTTTTCCTTGCTTACAAACTATATTGCTAAACATCTCAGTTCAATTATCCTAAGGAAGGACTGAGGCTGCAACTAGCATACCTCAAATTTTACCTGGGAGTATTTGTCTTGATATGGACCTGGAGATACTGAATATTTTCAATATCAGGAAATGGTCAAAGAAAAGACGCTGATATTCACATTTGATGCTGCCAAAAAATCCCGTTTTGGCATTCTCCCTCGGTATGCAAAGAATGATCATGACATCAGATGGTTTGAGCTTCCAAATTGCTTCATATTTCACAATGGTGGGTCAAGTTATGTTTTTTTAGGTTAAGAATTTTATTGCATTTTATTTGCATCTGTAAACAAGGAATTAGCCTTTCCTAGGAAATTTAGATAACATTTTCATGGACTTGGATGATATTATGAGTCATTCAGGTGGGTCTTTTGTTTGTGCTTTGTTAGATAACTGATAAAGGTGATACACACACACACACATAAGCCTGGTACACATGATGATATCTTTTAGGAAAATGTTTGACATTCTTCCTGGCATTGCTTCTTTGTTTGCTCATGTGGATATTTGCCTTGTGCCAGCTAATGCCTGGGAGGAGGGCGATGAAGTTGTCTTGATTACCTGTCGCCTGGAGAACCCAGATCTGGATATGGTCAATGGAGCTGTCAAAGAGAAGCTCGACAATTTCAATAATGAACTGTAAGACTCCCATGGCATGATTGGACCGCCCTAGTAACTAATCACAGGCTTTTGAAATAGCTGTTTGTTTTGATTTCTCAGACATGAAATGAGATTCAACATGAAAACCGGTCTAGCTTCACAAAAGAAATTATCTGCACCTGCTGTTGATTTTCCCCGGATCAATGAGAGCCACACTGGCAGGTAAACATTTTATGTTTTGTTGGCAATAAGAGAGAGCTTGGAATTTAAGTTTTCCGGAAATGACATCATTTTGTAGACAAGGTTGTTGCTGCCAAACCATGGCAGTGTGGCCCCCCTGCTTAAAGCACTGAATTCTGAAACTGCATTCTATAATTTCCATATCAGTTAGCTCTTTACATTTACTGCCCCGTGCTCTCAACTTCATGAAATCATGATAATCAGGAAGCAGAGGTATGTCTATGGCACCATTCTGGACAGCATTGCCAAGGTCACTGGGATTGTGAAATTTGATCTTCATGCTGAGCCAGAGACTGGAAAAACGACGATTGAAGTTGGAGGTAACGTGAAAGGTGTCTTTGACTTAGGGCCGGGGAGGTTTGGTTCAGAGGCTATATTTGTTCCCCGGGAACCTGGAATCACTTCTGAAGAGGATGATGGCTATTTGATATTCTTCATGCATGATGAAAATACAGGGTATCTCTCTCCCCTTTGGCTGGTGATATACACAGTTAATTCATTTCAAAACTTGTTTTCTCTTGTGATGATCTGAAGACTTCAGCAGATTATTACACATGATTTAGTTTGTGGTGTAAATATGAACAACAGTAGTTGCATAATTCTTTCATGCTTCAGAAAAGATACTGAATGAAATGATCATGGAGCCATAATATAGAGATGGCCTGTTTCACATCGTTTACTGTGAAAATACAACTTAAACACGACTTTTCTACTTCCCCTGCTTTGCCTCGTATTTATTTCAGTAGTGATATAGACTTTAGCTGTCTTTTGATTACTCTGACAGTACGTGTGTAGTCATGACCTTGTTTCTCTCCCTAGCTGATTTTCTATTTTTGATGAATGATAGACTGTTTCGGTTGGTTGATTTAAGACCAATTGCTGGTATACAAAAAATGGTGGGATCTTTTCTCTCCCTCCAAATTTACCTGTAATTAATGTTGGTAAAATAGATTGTTGATATCTCTTGATGGTTCTTTTTGGGCCAAGCCGTCTGTTGACTACTACTCACCATGAAATGCAATTTGCCATGTGGGTTGTATGATTACGTGTTAATTAATTGCAGAAAATCATCCACAACTGTCATTGATGCAAAAACAATGTCACCGGATCCTGTTGCAGTCGTTGAGTTACCCCACAGAGTTCCATATGGCTTCCATGCCTTCTTTGTCACTGAGGTATGTCTTCCTTCTTTATTTTAAGATACTCTCTGTTCTTCCCATTTCAAGTTCTCCTTTTTTTTTTGACCCCTAATTGGAAGTATGTTAATGTGATAAACAGCAGTACATCTGGACGTACTCTGTTTGACACTGAGAATCAAAACAGAATGCACTCATATATGTGTGTTTAAATATCCTGCAGGAGCAACTCAAGGAGCAGGTGAAGCTCTGATTACCTCTTATGTTTTCCAGAAGTTGATGAAACTTGGGATCATTATAGTTATCTGAGCGAAAATATATGTAATGTACGTGGGATGGACATCTCGTACTTTATCCTTTGGGAACTTTCTGTACTAGTGATACAGGGGAACCGACCAACATATAATGTCTGGACATGCAACAATAAGACGAAGTCCAAGAGACCGCAGTAATTTTAGATGTCATGGATGATTTGCCTCGGGTTCTTAATTTGCTTGCATGGGGAAATGTTGGGTCGGTAGGAGATGATATATGATGGTGGTTTCTAGTTAGTTTTTGGCCACCGCCTTAGAGTTTCGCATTCTCTAGTCTTCCTCTTTCCCTCTCTCTATCTTGTTTTGGGCATTATCTTCGTGTAGGAGTCTTCGTCCCTAACCCGAAGCCGATGAATTCAACAAACTATTATTTATTTGAGCATCGCCATGGCAGGGCTTACTTGGGCGTCAATGCACGTCCAACAATGCTTTTGGGATAAACATCGTTTTCATGGGCTTACATATCTTTCTAGCCAGCAAGTTGGTCAGCCGACCGAATGGACACTTATTAGAGGCCTTGAAGTGGTCGAGGTCTCACGGTGGGGCTCTTAGAAGTTGTGATTGAACGATCCACCATACCCTGTCCCAGCTATCGGGTAGTTACATTCACCAATCAAGACTCTTCGAACAATCCAAAAATCTGATGAATCGGTGATTACGGTTGTCTGTTCATGAATAGTTAACTACTTGGCAGCAGTAGCTCTACCGCAAATGTTATTGACTGAGAAGTTGTTGACAGAGGGCATTAACCCCAGCATAAAGTCCCGAAGCAAATTCCAAGTCATTCACCCACATCAAACAGTGCACTAATCCAAGTTCAACACCCCACACTGGGAAAATAATCCTTCAGTGTATAATTTTCACAAGCACAAGCCAAAGTTTTCACCAGGTATAATTGACATCGAGTACTTAAAAACTGACATAAAGACAGAGCTAACTCATGTACGAATGCTCCTCCATCATCGTACTGAGTTGCGAGTAACCAAAGCCAAGAATGAGTTGCCGGAGAATTAAACCCCTGATGGGATAGGCAATGCTTTAAGGGTCACTCCAACCATACTGATGAAAAATATTTTCCAACCATGCCAGCTGAAGAAAGCCTGGTTTATGAACTCGTCATTCAACTGAAGCAATAGGTGGGGACCCTCATCTCCACAGGTCTTGTTTAATAAGGTCCCCGTGGGGACCCTATTTGTGCTGGCTGCATGATTGCTTCCCTGCCAGCTTTATTGTTTTGGGATTTGGAGCTTGATGAATTTTCAACTTTGGTTGGCAGATTAATAGCAGTGGAGTACATGTTTTTCTCTGAAGAAACAGGCAATCCATCAGCATCAAGCTTCTTAGTGTTAAGGAAGCGCCCTCCAGAACCCCTTGGCCTTCTCATAGCATGCTGATGCCGAGATTCATGGAGATAGGGCTGCAGTGAAGCCAAGCTCTAGCACTCAAAAGTCAATGCCACCAAAATGGAATACTAAAATATATAATTCCTCATATAAAATCATTTTGGTAAGAATGCAGCATAAATAACAGCCAAAATCTAGACACAATTTTTAGGCTCCATCAGCAAGCGCCCTAGGAGTTAAATACTTCCTTAAAACCTATGACCCATAGAGGAATTCTTATTAGCATTTAATTTCAAACCAATAATCTGTATCTCTATCTCTGAATGGCAACATATTGTCAAAGAATATTCTCTTCAAAGCATTGACAAACATAAAACATAACCACCAAGCATTACCTTTCTAGCTTTCAGGACCTTCTGCTCAAGCTCAGCCTTAGCACGAGATTGCCTCCGCCTCAAGATACCATGATACTGCTTGGGGTTCACATAAACTGGTTCTGCTTCCATCTCAAAGGGCAGAGGCACCCTAGCATGGTGCATTCCGTACTGTGGGACCTAGTACAACATAAACAATGTTTACGTTTCTCATTCAAAAGTTTAACAGGCAAAGAATGCTCGTGAGAGGAGTTGAGGGTACACCCATGATGCTCAATTGAAATTCCTCTTGTCCTAATAGTTATTTACCAAACACAGAACATTAATTAAAATAAGCTATCTGATGCTGCGGAGTAATACCATGGTCCCTGTTCCAGAATAACTGTGTAGACCTTGTGGATCTGAATACAGAGACGGAGTCAGAACCTGCAATGAACTATGAAGAGAACTGAGGATTGGCAAGAAGAGAAAAAATAGCCTTGTAGAGCCTATTTTGTAGATGAAATTAATGTTGACTGCCTACTGTGATGCCGAGAGTGCCCTAAATGCCCAATCATGAGCACAGAAACGTATAAGATAGAGAGCAAAAAAGAGAGAGAGAGGGAGAGAGAGAGAGAGATAGAGAGAGAAGGGGAAGGAGGGAGAGAGAATACAATTGAGTGACCAACAAGCTCCATCGGATAATTCATCTGAAGATGTTGAGATTGTTCAGACATTGAAGTCGTCTTTGAAACTGGAAAAACAGCAAGTTGTCATTGTTCTTGTGTATCAATACAATCAGAATAAAAATGCAATAGATATCTTTTTCGCTCCAAGTGGGAAAACAATACGAAATTTACTTATAAAGTTACCACACAATGACTTAAGACAGTTATATGTCAAAAGAAGTTGACATCATATTCCTAAGGTAATAAAGCAATTATACCCCAAATTGCTCGGCCTCTTTCTCCTAATCCTTTTGATGGAACCATCTCCAAGAATGAGAATCGGTGTCAATATCTGGCATGACACGGGCTAAGGTAGTCCAAGAGAAAACAAAATTTGATAGCATATAACCAATGAAATAGAAAAAATATTCCAGCCAGATCACCATATATCTCTTTAAGGTGACTCGGAATCATGTTACATGATGGAGAACTAATCACTATGGAAAAAAATCAAAATGGACAGCTAATCTCTTCAATCACGCTTCTCCAAGCAAAATGCAGAGTCAACTATGAGCATAAACTAATTGCATACTTGAATTTACCTGATATAAACAGTAGACAGTACCATGACCAACAACTTTTACTTCAAATTGGTTACTAACCAATATTAAGATTACTCATGGTTACCTCCATTGGCAAATGCAATGTTGTTGGACCACCAAGCTTGCGTGCACTCAGAGGGGTGAAGCATAGTCTGTCCACCACACACTGACTGGTGATCTATATTGTCAGACCTTCCCGGCATCATTCACAAGCTCTGCAAGAACAGGATGCTGAATTTTCATCTATGAGCTATAAATTGAGATTACCAATATTCAATTTTATATCGAAAGCACATGACACAATAAAAATCAAAGCACCTCCAAGAACTGAAATGAATGAAAATAGCGGCTAAAAAATTTGACTCTTCCTTCAAGCACGTGATAAGGGCATATTGAAGATCCAATTATAAAGGACACATGTTTTTCAAGTAAGACAGGAAAGGCTGTGCTCAAGAAAAGGTCTCAGAAGATATAGAAGAGGAACTGCCAAAAATAGAAACACTGGCAGTGGTATTTTCATGCATTACACATAACATTGGAGAGGTGCATCCATCAGGAAAAAAAAAAAAGTCGGGGAGAAAAACAGCTAAGAGTCGCATGATCGGGTATTTTTCTTCAAACCTCATCATCAGACAGATGCCCAATGAGACTTGGGCTACAGAGTCTTGCAAACATTGCTAGGAGTTGACTGAATAAATAGTTCAGCATACGAAAAGTTCTCAAGAAGAATTTTCTCCGGCGAGCCGCAAAACTTAAGGTATCCTATTTGAGTTAGGAATCAGCAAGCCATTAATAAAATACCATACGCAAACTAATCGGACGAGATTGCCCCGCTCCCGCATCAAGCCCTAGAGACTCACACGGCTTCGTTAAATCCATAAATCCGAAGAACAGGAATTGAAATGGCTCCAAAGAACTACGCAGAACCAATCGGATCTGAGAGAGATTATAAACATGGATGATTGCTGCGTCGGCACCAGGCCGATAGAAGGGATGATCAGAAAGTAAGAGAAAAAGAAGGACTCTGAAGTCGATTGGATGCAGAGATCCTTGCTTCGACGGAGCAAGAAAAATAGGAGCAAGTTCAGTAGCTCCAGTTCAAAGTAGGGTAAACAAAACGAGAAACATGCGGAAATGAAACAACCAGTGGGGGCAGAGATGATCAATAGTGAAGTGCCAAGAAGAGAGAAGAGACAACCTCTGAAAAATCGGTGGGGGGAAGCTCTGAACTGAAAAGGAGAAGCCACAGGGGTCAAATTCTCGGCGACTCCATTGAGAGTACAGTCTCCTCCTTCTGCAACCTTAGGTGCGACAGCTTAATTTGACTCATTCCCCTATCCCCTCCCGTCGCCTCCCACTAAGAAATTGCTTTGCTTTTTCTCTTTTTTTTTTTCAGATAAAAATAAATGGAAAAAAGGGAAAACTAGAGGGAGAGCTTTGTCTTGTCTGTTTTTGCTGATATTACCAATAACAAAACACATTCGGTTTCATGATTTAGTTTACGTAAAAAATAATTATCATTTGATGCCGAAGAATGATAATTAATTTGATGTAATATAATATACATTATTTTCTTTTTTATGGTATAAATAAAATTTTATTTAGAAATTATTAACTTTTAACTACTTTAATTCGAGGCAAACCATATCACTTAATGTAAAAATATAACAATATAAAAATTTTCTTATTTATAAAATTTGAACTAAAAAGTATTTTATTTTTTTTAATTATATAAGAGGCACATAAAATTAGAAAATAATAAATAAATAAAAAATTAAGGGATACATAAAATATTATAATAATAATAATTAAATATATGATCTCTTAATTATTTATATAATTGCATGGAATCTCTTTATTTATTTATTTATTTAGTGTAATGAGAAGGATGACAATAGGGGCAAGGCAAGGGGGTACATGATGAGCCGCCCAAGGGGAGGAGAGGAGTATCCGAGACAGAGTCAGTCCAGCCAGACCCTTTAATTTAATGATCGAATTGAATGTACGTTGATAGCAATTTGCCTTAGGTTTTCGCCAGCTGGCCGGGAAGCTACATAAGCACGGTAAGTTATGACCACCAGAATATTTTTAAAAAAAAAGGGCACACTTTGAACTTGAAGCATACAAATACACAAGTACATGTACAGCAAGAATCTTCAGTAGACAGACCCGGAGAGGAGTTGAGTTGTCCCATCCTCTGATCTGACTCTGAACTGTGTAGAGAGAGAGAGAGAGAAGGTGTGAGAAAGGGAGAAAAATGGTTAATTAGAAGAAGAGGAAGAAGACAGACAGGCAGACAGAGAGAGGCTTGGGATAGGAATGCAGGGTTGCTTGCTAAAGCAAATTTGTCAATATCTGATATGATATGAGCAGTTGATTATTTTCCAACCCTTGAAGGAAGGATGGATCACTTTGACAAAATCAATTTGGCTCCAAACTTACTCGTACAGCCACCCCAATCACACCCTCGTTTTTTTTTTCTTGGCAGCGGTTACATTGCATTGCATTGCATATCTCATTATCATTATTATCACTTTTTTTTTCCTTTTTAATCCCCCTCCCCCACCTACCCACCCACCAAAAAAAAAAGTCTCATCATTGTAACAAGAAGCTTTAAAGAGATGCATTAAATTGCAACAATTTTATTTGGGAACTTAAAAAGGGCGGGGTTGGTTCGAGGGTTCAATTCATTCCTGTGAACTGTAATTGATAATATCAATCATAAAAAAGAAAAGAAAAGAAAAGAAAAGAAAATAAAATAAAATGGAGGCAGTTGTCTCTCTTTTCTTATAGAGCTTGGCTGGTAGATATCAATCGGCAATTTTTCCGTCGTTAATATTTCAACATGATTCCTTCCGTTCTTATGAGTGAAAGAGTGAGACACATAAAAAAAAAATGAAACCAATATGAATAATATATATATATATATTTCATATAGTGATTTTCAACGCAGGCGGGGTGGTGGTTTTTGTGCTGTTTGGTAACAAGGTATTAAAAACAATTAATCAGGAAAGATGCAGCTTCATGACAAATAATGATGCCGGTGGAATAGCAGTTAATCCTTGGATAAAACACTACCAACACTTAACTGGAGAAGAGGCAGATCCTTCGCCTGCAAAAAAAAAAACCTGTTCACCAACCCCTTCTTCACTTACGAGAGAATACTGCGAAAGGTAGACCGTATCTCATCTTATGTTATGGACTTATTTCCTCATACCACCCGTCAACTGAATGGGAAGACAATCTTAATCTTTCAGCTCAGCAAGAATGCCTAGTCATCTTTTCACAGAATGACTACATGAAGTTGCAAAGCGAAGAACATCAGAACCTTTCCTACTTCATTTGCTTGCTCTCCCCACGCATAGCTGGGGAGGGACGAGTGCTGCTTCTAAATTCGGCAGGGTTGTATGCTCCAAAATTCTGTGAAATCCAACTTCCGGGCTCTTCAGACTGATTATCTGCAGGCAAGGTACGTAGTAGGATGGCATGCAGAAAAAAGAAATGGATAACACTGGTCAAGTAAAAAGGCCTGCTTCATTAAATTAATGAAGTCGCGCGGGGATTACTGCCGTGTGCTTTGCCTTTTAATAATATGGAAAAATCAATCAGCTGGTGAACAACCTATATGAACCGAGGAATAAACAAATAAACTGTAAATTTTGAGGATTTGTCCAGTAGTCAATCCCAATGAGGGCTTGGCCAGCGATATCCGGGTCTAGCCCCTTTAATTAGTCTCGCTCACAGTATGTTTTAGTTTAGCAAATGGCATATAGCGTCGCTTTGGCCGAGTGGTTAAGGCGTGTGCCTGCTAAGTACATGGGGTTTCCCCGCGAGAGTTCGAATCTCTCAGGCGACGTTTCTGTTTTTGCTATCATCTCCCCCTTTCCATGCCTTCCAGATCCGGTAACCCCCCCACCAACCCAAAACGCTCTCTCTATCTCGTCTTTGCATGCGCTGCCTCAGAATTTTGCTCTGTCTCCATGAATTTAAGTTTGAATACAACTTGGTCCCCGTCATCAAACATCAACTATAAAGTGATGTTCCACGTAATAAGACAAACCCATATCTAACTCACATCTTAGCTGAAGCTTTGAGAGGCTAACTTTGCCAGCTAGAATCAGAAAACAACCGACATGGGAAGCGCTTCATTCATCTGCATATCAGCTTATTCACACATTCGTTGTCTACGCATAACCAAACTGAGACAGGGAAGACATCAGAAGACTTATGTGGCGATCACATAACGTTACACTGGAGATTCATCTTTTATCTGCACTAGAAGATGATTCCCTCCCTTCTCTCGACATAACATTACCTTCCGCGCCCCAACTTCAGATATCAGACGTGGAGGGAGAACTGCACAGAAAGCCCGAGTCGTCCTTCAGAAGCTTTCCCTTTTCTACTGCAGCCTCCCTGAAACAGCAACCGCCACCACCCTCGCCTTCCCTGTATTTCAGACTTTGCTCCATTCTCGCGCTCCCTCTCACCACCATCTCGTCTTTCATATTCATCCACCCGCTCGCGTACTGACTATTGTGGTAAACCCTGGACCTTTTCCCTCGAATAAGCTTCTCCTTCATCGTCACATTGGCGGAGCCAATGTACGTGCTCCTATCATGCTGGCATAGGATGGAGGTGATGATACTCATAGGGTACTTCCTCTTTATCGTCACGAGTGAGACCAACTGTCCTGTTTCTGATTCCACCCTCACTTCTCTCTCAGACTGGACCTCGTGCTCGATTCCTATGTATTGCCCGCTCAGGCCGAATCTTATCGAGTTCCTCAGCTGGCTTTCCTGCGACACTCGGGTCGTCAGATTGCCCTCGCTGGATTTGACCCAGCCTGTAAACTTGCTCTTCCTTTTGGCCTTCAGCTCGAAGCGCCGCTCGAATCCCTTGTACTCGGACTTGTGCTTTGTACGAAGTTCGGGGTAGTGGTAAAGAGCCAAGATCATTTGGGCTCTGGCTTTCAGGCAACTCGAGCAATCGGCTTTCGAAATAGGAAGAAAGGAGAGGGGGAAGGGAGAAGCAGCGCGCGCTTTCCGTTTTCCCTTCTCTTGAAAATCGTGCAACTAGGCAAACAGATATCTAGCCCTGTGCAGGCATTTCGGGCAAAAAAAGTAGGACTGTGTCTAAGGAAATGGAACTCGGGACTTCTTTCGAAAGGGGTTGCTTGGGGAAACCCCAATCCCGAACTCATGAATTTTGCCGTCAATTATTGATTCCAGGAAAGGGGTCAAATCGATATCATAGGTGGGGTGATCAAAGGCACCAATTGCCACTATAGGTTCCCCGAACAAGGGGTTGATGCCTCCCGGAAATATCACCGGGAAAGGAACCTCCGATCCGGCGATCTTTCTGTCGATGGTCACGAAAACCTCCTTCAACGCCGCGTATATTTTCTTGCTAGAACTAGAAGTGGAGAGGCTTTCTCCTCCCGACATCGACTTGGGCGTATGCGAGGGCCAGAATTCATCTTCAACGTGAGAGGACACGTATAGTTCCAGGTTGGCCCTCACAGTGTTTGATGGGATTTTCAAAGCCACTGAACGCACGTGGAGCTCACTCTCAATTTGGAACCAGAGCCCGTCGGCTCGATTTTTATTGGACAGAGGGATGATTAAATCAGCAGGATCATCATAAGTACTTGAGATCTCCTTCGCCTATAATTTCGACCACCCCAGTGGCAATTGATGGCATCGAACTTGGATCGAGATGGAGGGAACCCACCTTCCTGCTTTGGTAGGGAGAGGGAGAGGCCAAGAAGCTTTCGTTTCTGCTCATACTCAAAGCCATCAGGGTGAGACTAAGGTTCGATCTCTCGAGGAGAGAGGAGTACCTTGTGATGTCCTTCTGAACCTCCCAGGACACTCGGACGTCACCATGCTGATGCTGGGCTGGTAGGGGAGGGATCATGCGGATCAGCTCGGTCCCTCCGAGCCACAAGGTGGCTGATCATTAGATTGGGATGGCCTTGAGACCAGAACTGAAGTGACCTGGACGTGGAGGGCCACGTGCGACCACTTAGTAGTGGAGCAAGCGGAAGGTGGAGAATATCGCGCCGAAGTTCGGAGGGAGACGGAGAAGGTGCATGTTGGCGTCAGATGATCAGACTGTAGAGGCTTGGTGAGCTTGTAACGATGCTGAGGCCCCGTTTCGGTATTATTAGTAGGAAGGGTTGTGCTTTTGAATATAGTGTCTTCTACTTCCTGTGTCTCCGGATCAGGAGGGACTGTCGACTCAGAAGGTGTTGAAGAAACGTCAACTGGGAGGAGGAGGAGGAGGAGGAGGATCAGCGAGATCAGCATCTTTCCGCCCATCAACGAGTTGACGTTGCATGAGTCCGGATGATCAAGGACCAACCACTACATTGAGTTTAAATTAATATCCATCCATCGATGGTGGAAATTTCCTGGAAGGCCGGGAGGAGGGGGTTGTTTACAGAGGAAGTACGCTAGGTTTTGGATTATAATGCATGTAATCCAATTAATGTTGTGGGGGTGGGAAGATCACAGAGATCGGTGGATTAGTTGGCAAATATTCAGGTTGAGATGGCTTTTTAGTTGCTTATCTCTCTGGAGGTCAGTGACCCCTTGCCCATGTGAATGTTAACGCAGGGAAAGTAATTAAACTGGATTCAATTTGTCCCGGCATTTAAGTTCTTGCGTTGAGCTGCTATTACTTGTTGGTCCTATACTCGAGTCGATTGTACAGTAGTACAAATTGTTCCCCTTCCACTGCAATGTCCAAGTGATATATAGTGACAGATACCTATTAGAAAGATAGCTAGCAGTATCTGCACACACACACACACACACACACGTATAATATCTGCGTGCTGTTCAGTGGGTAGAAAAAAAATCTAAGTAAATCAGGACTAGTTTAAAAAAAAAAGCCTCTCCCACTAATAAAAGAATAACCAAACAGATTCTCCAAATGAAGAAGATCCAAAGTAACACGAAGTATCTAGCTAATCCTCTCATAATAAATAGGAAGAAATCTGATTTTTTTTCACTTTTTGGTAGACAAATTAAAAAACAAATTGGCTTCTTAGAAGGCTAAAGATTTGTCTTGGACTGGTCATGTTACATTAATTAAATTTGCCATTAGTAGTCTTCCTGTGTGTACCATGTCTACTTTCGAGATTCCTAAAACATTACAGGTAAATTAGATCAACTTACCAGGAAATTCTGGTGGGATGCACCATGGAAAGGGATAATTTCGTCTCTTCAATCAATTGGTACTGTATTTGCCAGCCTATTACACATGGTGGATTGGGATTTAGAAGATCAGATGATATCAACAAGGCAATACTTTCTAAATCAGCATGGGCATTAACACGTAAACCTAAAAATGTATTTACTAGGGTCATCATGCAAAGCATGGTAGTTTTCTTCAGTCTAACAATAGAAATCCGAACCTCGTATCATACATTTGGAAAGGCTTGGAGTGCTACAAAGATACCATTGCTAAGGGTGCCTGCAAAAATTAAAAAAAAAAAAAAAGAAGTGATGGTGACAGCACGATGCTTTGTCCAGAACCTTGGATCCCAGGTAATCCATCTCATTTGCCGGTGGCTAATAGAAATGTAATTCCAGATCCCAGTTTAAAAGTCTAGGATCTAATGCTGCAGAATCTAAGAAGATGGAACGAGGATTTGCTGAGACTTTGTTCGACCAACACACTGTAAGAAACACTCTCTGTATAGATCTCAAAGAGGTAAGTGCATCTGGTACATTCATTTTGTTACCAGATTGTCAAGGTAAACACCCGGTAAAGTCCTTCTACCTGTTTGATCAAGACGATAGATTTAATATTCAGTCTAATGCAAATAACAATAATAATATTTGTAAGAATCTAGAAGTTAAAAATCCATGATAGATTTAAATTCCATCTATTGAGAGTTGCGAGACCAGGCCTCCCCTGGTTCTCGAAGCCAGAGGACCCTTGTCCTTTGTGCAGAGCCAGTTCCGATAGAATAGAGCATCTCCTTGGGGAATGCCTATTCTATCAAGTAGCTTGGAGGGAATGGCGGTGGCGAATTTGGGATTGTACTATCTTTGGAGAATCGCCTTATGAGATTATTTCTTTTTTTCTGTCCATCTCCCATATATTTTGCCTTGCAGATTGAGAATGCTCTCCAGTTCCCATTATATGCTGCAATATTGCTTTATACGTTATGGAGTTTGAGGAACAAGATAATTCATGAAGGTTTTCAAACTGATTTGTAGAGCTTTCTTGATACTTTAGACAGTTTATTTCAAGAACATTGGAGAATCCACCCGAAGGAATCTGAACAACTCCATCCCATTGAGCCAAGAGATCTGAGCTTCTAGTCTACAGATATTGAGGGCATAAGGATCTATACGGGTGCATCATTAAAAGCTTCAGAAACTTGTGTAGCAAGTGTTGCAAAGAAAGAAAATGACGTTCTTCTGTCCTGATTCCCGAAGAGTGTAGCCATCTCTCCTTTGCAGGCTGAGGCTGGAGCTTTTGAGCTAGCTCTCTCGGTGGCCATTTCCAAAGGTTGGAACGAAGTCCACTTCCTCTCTGATTCACTCCTACTTACTGAAGCCATACGGACAGGACAAAATGTCCCTTGGGAGATTAGGTCAACTAGTAAAACAATTTACAGACGAGGCTTTGCACATGTTCGCAGGTTTGCCTAGTAATCTCTCTTGTAGCACAAGTGTAATTACGATACAATAATGAGATTACTAAGCAAAAAAAAAAAAAAAACTCGTGTTGGTTTTTGTTTCCTTTTTTTTAATCATTTGTAGTATTATGTACCTTACAACACATTAAGATGTGCGAATCGCCACTTAATGAAGCAAACAAAATAAATTAGATTGTGAAGTATTTCGTGGATTTGAAGATAATGCATGTGATATATATATTACTAATAATGTAAGTCATGACAAGGTAGAAAAACTGTAATATGACTTTCTTTTGTCCATGTATGTAACAATTTAAACTTATGGGTGTAAAACTAAAATGCGCCTTATCGGACCATCGCGTATGTGGCACACGACGCGAGTAGAGAGCAACAGGAGGAACAACAGATAATTTACATATATATATATATTAATTTCGTCCTTTCCTTTCTTTTGAGACTAAATAATTAGTGTATAATATATAACAAATTTGCCGCATAAGATTTATTAAAATTGACATATTTCCCTTTTAAGTTGTGTTTTCATTGGTCTTATCTTTTAAAATTTAAATGTGTAAACGTGTCAACTTACTGTTGAATCTTATAATATACAACACACATTGAATATTTAAGTCGAGGGACGAGATGGGGGAGGTTGGGGGGACCGGCCAGTCAGGTCAGATGGGGCGGCCCATTAGGACGTGTGGATGGCATCCGAATTTCCAATATTGCCCATTGTTCGCCTCTAAGGAGCCCTCCAATGTAATTTCACTCGAGCAACATGCACTTTTGAGTCTTGAGAAAGCAAGCATGCCAATAAACATTTTTTCAATTAAAAGGAAAAAAAAAACAGAGAAAGAAAGGAAGGAAGCATAGTTTTAAAAACCGGACCGGGCCGGCCAGTTCGACCGGTTCAACCGAGAACCGGCCACTCACCCGGTCCGGTTCCTTCAAAAAATCTAATTGCACATTAAAAGAGAAAAAATCTGATTGAACCGGCCGGTTCCCGGTCCGACCGGTGAACCCAATTGAACCCATGAGAAAACCGACCAACTTAAAATTAAAATAAAAACAAAAACCTATTGTAATGTACCTATTTTATTTTACTAAACTTATATTTACATTTTATATTAAACTTTTGTTTAATATAATGATTATATTAATGATTTTTGTTATAAATTATATTCAAATTATGATATTATATAAATTTATTAGTAATATTATATTATTAATATTATTTATTAAATATGCGGTTCAACACATTGAACCTTCAGTCCGACCCATGAACCTATGCCTATACCGGTTCTCAGCCCAGTCCGATTTTAAAAACTATGAAAGGAAGGATAGAATATGAGAAATAGTATACCGCTTGGCTGGGCCCCACACCAATGAATTTTCAAATTTGCATTTGGATTTTGTTTCCTATAAACATTTTGTATTTGGATTATTTCATCGTACCGCTCTCTCTCTATATATATATTCTAAAGGTTACTGTTAACATAAATTTCTAATTGCCCAGAAAGCTTACTTTACTCTGCTAGTTTTTAATGCATATTTCCCTTATTACCAAAAAAACTACTAACATAAAGTTATGAGGTAGATTTCAGAAGATGTAAACAGATTTCATAACAATAAAATAGGGAAATTATTATATTTAGAATTTTTTATTATTGGATTCATTCAGGTATTATCAATCAATTAGTTAGATGATCTATGGAACGTAAATTTACCAGTGAATTCATTATTTTCCTCAATAATGATGATTTACACGTCAGAGCCAATCTTTGGAGCTAGCGAGCGAGCGAGCAAGGGCCCCGCCGTAAATAGGCAAAAGTCATGGGGGCATTTAGGTGAAATGAAGCCAGCAGTATGGTTTGAAACGCGTCTCTCTCTATGAGGCTCATATTCTATCGCCATTAACCGGCCTCTTTCCTCTTTGATCCCTTCAAATTCCCCAACTCTCTCCCACTTTTCCAAATTCCCATCTCTCTCTCTCTCTCTCCTCCCACCACCGTTCCCACAACAAAGAATTCCTTCATTTCCTTCCTCTTTTTCTGTCTCTCCCTCTCCCTTTCTCTCTCTCTCTCTCTCTCTCTCCAGCTCTACGCTTTGAAATCTTCTGAGAAATGGCTCAAAGAACGGAGAAGGAAGAGACAGAATTCAAGGTGCCGGAAACCCTCACGCTCTGCGCCAACAACTGTGGCGTCACCGGTAATCCAGCCACCAACAACATGTGCCAGAAATGTTTCAACGCCACCACCGCCTCCTCCTCCCCCTCCTCTTCATCCTCCTCCGCCTCTAGCTCCACCAGCACCACCTCTGCGGTCGGCTCTGGCGGCACCTCGGTTCTCAATTTATCGTCCGAGAAGAGAACGAGATCTAGCTCGTATCGTTCGCCTGACCGTACTGGCTTGCCGATGGTGACGATCAGGAAGCAGGTACAGCTGTCGACGCCACCCGCTGTCGAGTCAACGACGAGGAGAGAGGTGAATCGGTGCTCCGGCTGCAGGAGGAAGGTAGGGCTGACCGGGTTTCGGTGTCGCTGCGGGGAGCTTTTCTGTGCGGATCACCGGTACTCGGATCGACACGACTGCAGCTACGACTATAAGGCAGCCGGTCGCGAGACGATCGCCAGAGAGAACCCGGTGGTCAAAGCCGCAAAAATCGTTAGGATTTGATGGTTTCAGAAAGAACAGGAGCTGGTAAATCCGGAGTTTCCCATACATCGAGATTCGATATCGCCTTCTCACTCGACGGCGGTTACTTCCTAGAACCAACAAAAAAAAATCGAGAAGGAGGCATCCAAAGTTCAATTTATCACCAAGATCAACTTATTTCGGCTGTGGTCGTTTGTGTTCAATGACATCTTCGATCATCTGTTTGTCTTGTGCTTTTTTTTTTTCCCTATCATCCCCTATTTAAAGGAACTTTATTTCTTTTTTTTTTTACTTGGATTAAAGTTAATGGATGATTATGGCCTGTGGGTGGCGTGATTTTGTGAAGCGAGACCATTTTTGTGAAGAGAGTTCAATCATGTTGTGGCATCCGACGTAAATTTAGGAATAATAAAAGGCGTCTTTGCATCCACACCCGCAGCTGCAAATTTGTCGGCCGTGAGGAAAAGTATGCGGGCCCGCCCGTGAGTGATTGATGATATCGTCGCATTATATATATATATATATATAAAATCTGACCCAAAAATTATCGACGGCCCAGACCAGATAAGTGGATTCCACCTAAGGGGACCAAAGGGTAAAGTCTCCTTTTCTTGTCGCATGGGGTTAGCGAGAAAATGAGTCCTTTTGATCTTCAGTGAGCCGCTTAATTGGAATATAAATTAGTTACAGTTATTAAATATCAAGTAATATATACCACATGGATACCTCCCATAATGTAGAGTCAAATTAGCCATAATTTTTGAATATGAAATAATATATACTATCCCCATGCGGTAGAGCCAGCGGCGTGTCCACTGATGTAATGGCGCAATGGCCACTGCCATAAAACAACAGCAGGAAGGGGGGAGAGAGAGAGAGAGAGAGAGAGTGAGCACTTAGAAATGGCATCGGGATACTTAACCCAATAGCATGTTCTTCACACATGGCATTGCTTATGCCGAGCAGCAATTGCTGTTTAGTCCCCCACCCATCACATTTTGCTTTGATTACGACCAGCAAATAATTAGAGTTTGACATTACTTGTAAAAAAAAAAAAATAGCGTTTTTGACATTGACGAGGCCAAGGCCAAGGTCCAACTCTTACCTTGTATCGGAACGGGGGGCGCCCATAGCTCTTCCCATCACGGTTTTTAAGAAATTGTACCAGTAAGGACCATAGCAAACCAAAAGAAAAAAGAAAGAAAGAAAATCGGGTTAATTATCATTTCATGGGAGCATTGCATAAATTAATGGAAATGACGGGCAAATTATGGTCTTATACAGTGGCTACATTCGAACTTCCCCTTCCCATAACTAATAAAATTGATCAAATTACCAGAGATTTATGATAGAATAAGTATAATAGAAATGGCAGATATTATGCACTGATCAATCGGGTTAATCTTTATCGGCAAAGACAGCTTGGCGAACTCGGTTTTAGAAAAGCTTCTGTTTTTAATAATACCATACTAGCAAAAAATAGCCTAAAATTTGTCTGTAGACAATAATAGTCTGGCTATTATAACTTTTGAAAATTAAATATGTCACTCTAATTTATCCACTAAGATGACACGCCAGTTCAATCTCCCAATGTTGGAAACATCTCCTATCTTGTCACAGCACATTAGAGACATGATCATGTAGGAGAATATGGTCTAGAACTTCAACTAGATTGTGGCTTGATCCATAGATACTGGGAATCCAAGTTGCGAGTTTTTGATCTATTCATCCCTTACACTAGTGACTGGAACATTCCTCTTATTCAGTCACTCCTTTATTAGCAAACAGTTAATAATATTCTGCAACTTTTGCTTTCTTATTTTGATTTGGAGGACGAAATCATTCGGATTTATACCAAAAATTGCCAACCTTATGCCAATCCCTTATACTTGGTTAATCAAAATGATACATTTCATAAAGGAAAGGAAACATTTTGGAAGCCTTTATGGAGCTTGACATATGTTTTAAGATCCATATGTGGTGCGGTGCATTGCCACCAACTCTCTCCGTTGGAGTTATACAAATGAAGGCATTTGCCTTCTATGTAACTTCGGGCTTGATGATAGTGCCCATCTCTTTAGAGATTGCTCTTTCACTCGTATTGCATGGATGGAGAGAATCCATCTCTAAGGTTGCCCAATCTTATTTCTCAAAACATAATAATGTCTTCTTCGATTTGATTGGTTTTATATGCTCCCATCCGTACCCCTACTTGGATAAGAAAAGTAAACTCTATTTGGTACCACACTAATGTTAAACCTATGGAATGAGATATTAGAACCCTATACACTTAAATAAGACTCGTGATCCACATTCTTTCTTATCTAAAACGGTTGAAATCTATGTTGCACATTTGAATGCATATGTATTGGATAACCATGTTATTTATGCTGATATGTGCTTAGGGGAGACTGTTGCTAGTGTAATTGCTTCCTTTCATATTATTGTTCATCCCCACTCTGCTCATGACTGAAGTATTATATTTAGAATGGTAAAAAAATGAAGTAAATAAAGTTATTGTTTATACTGATGCATCTCGAAAAGCTTATACTTTGTGTATTGCAGGGGTTACCTTTGCTTAAGATAAAGTTATCATTTCTTGGTTCCATAATTAACGACCTGCCACCCTAGCACAAGCTAAGGCTAGAGCTATGTTGCAGGCCATTAGAATTGCTCAAAGTAGAGGTTGGAAGCAAGTTTTACCCCCTCTCAGACTCGCAAGATGTGATTAGATCCATCTAGCAAGTTTTTAAACCTCCACGGAATGCAAATATCTTCTAATCTATGTTCTAATATAATATGTTGAATATTTTAATCTTTTTAAATAAATCTTCTTGGATCTTTCGTAAGTTCAATTACAAAGCCCACAACTTATGTAAATCAGGTAAAACATCGTGTAGAACTAAATTTTATATTTTGGATAAATATGCATGTTAGTCCATATTTTAAATATTATGAATTCTTTCCTACTTTTCACTAATTAAAAAAAAAGCCCCCCCTCCCTTATGCACCAAATTTGGAGATAAACAATTTTCCATTTCTTTTACATAACCTGCAAGATTTGAATTGAGGATTCTATATTCTTTTATATAGGCCTCTTTGTTCGGTTCTGCCCAAGAAAGAACCAACCTTCCATCAATTGGCCCGTTATCCAAACTTTCCAAAACCTACACTGATTCATTTTGGCATTGGCCGAGAAGCATAAACCTCTCCTTCCTATTATTCACAACTTAGTCCTATATGCCGACCAAGATTCCTTTTACTGGGACTCTAGATCATGTTTCAAAGTTTCTATCTAACATTTAGGAAGTCATTCAGTCTAAGATGCCTAAAAGTCTCGTGATTCGGAATTTTGTGGTTCCAAATCTATACACCTCGAATTTGCATTATATATTGGCTTGCCAGTCCTCAATATATTACATGCCAAGAATATTTTGTCTCAATGGCAGTATCTCCCTAATATGTTATGCGACTTTTGTGGGATCATTCCTAAATCTAGAAACCATCTATCCTTTTAATCTCCCATTTCAGGCCAAGCCTTGTCTATCATACTTAGCAAGTTGGGCGTCTGTCAAAGTGCAAGGATCGGACTTTCGAGCTCAATTTGGCTCTTATCAACATGAAAGGAAGAACTCCTCCTTCCATACTCTAGAAATTTACTTTCACCTGATATATATACACATAGTTTGGAAAGAAAGAAATGCCATGATCTTCCAACAAGAGCCTAGAACTCCTAATGCTGTTGCATCTCTTGTTCTTAGTACGCTGAAATTAAGAATAGCATATGTTCTCAATTTAGTTGTCTTGGTTGAACAATCTTCATGTTTTAATTGTTTGAGGCTGTAACTTTTGTTCATATTACTCTCTTGGTTCAAGGCAATACTACAATTACCGGAAACAAAATTCAAGGGATGTTGGCAAACTAAGAGTTTGCTCAAAGAGCAGGGCATGAAAAGCCACTCTTCAAGACTAAGAATTTGCTTCAGGGCATTCCAAACTGAGCTGAAAGCACTCATTTGTTATAAATATAGAACTAAATTCATATCCATTCAGAATCTCAAGACTGACATTGCAAGAAAGAGAGCTACATAAAACTATGGATCTCAAGAGAATGGCCTTCCCTTCATAATCAAGAGAACTCCTAATGCTGTTGTGTCTTCTGTTCTTAGTATATATAGCACGTTTATGCTCCAGTTTCCTGCTAGCAAGATGTAACAAAGAAAAGATTCAAGAGTTTTGACAGATGAGAACACAACATGTTTGGTTCTCCATTTGAAAAGAAGAAACAGGGAACAAGAGCTTGGTAGTTAACTGATGTAAGTTACCATCATACTGGATGAAATGGTCGATAATTTCATCCATGCCACCGGTCGATAAGACAAGCATAGCGAGACAGTTCCCCTTCTAACCTGCAATCAAGCACCACTTCATTGACACGTTCAACTTACCAAAATGAAGGGAAAGGCCAAAAAAAGATCACATATCATCCTTACAAGAAAAAAAACCAGTACACCTATTTCAACTAACTTTCATCATGTTGCGCCTCAAAATATGGAAAGCTCAAAACAAAATCTTTGCTCTGCTGTTAAGTTCCAGCTTCCAGGATGGGCTGACCTCAACATATTATGTTTTGAAGAGTATGACATTGACCACTGTTGATCATAGATAGAGTTTGCAGCTTGCAAATTTGGGAAATCGACACTATCTATTAAAATGTAAGCCTACACTAGTGCATGTGAAGAGAACTTGCAATTACAGTGAGCTGTCTTGTCTGATCGATAGTCCTCAAAAGATCACTTGGATCTGCCAATTAGAAGTCAAAGTAATTAAGACAATTGGCTCTCAACTGTTCAACTTTACAACCAATGATGAAGCTCAAACAGTTCAAAGGAGATAAGCACCTAACTTGCTCATATTGAACAGTTCTCCATTGCAACACATCCAGATTTAGGCCATTACAAAAGAAGAAAAAAAGCACTGACAGAAAGAGGTATATAATCAGGTTAGGCAATAATAAGGGTTCAACACGTAGGTTTGTACGTCTAGCTTGGATTTTAAAGTACACTGTCTGGAGAATAATGTTTTTCATCAAGTGTTACACACACCACTCTGTGCTACGATCTTTCTCCACAGGCAAGATATTTTGCAGATACAATAGTTCTTGCTCAAAATAAAAAGGTTTTACCATGGCCAATACCTAAAAATTCAATATGTTAAATTGATTACTTACATATCATCAACAATTCTATAGGATAAACGTGGGAGAACATGAAAAGAACAACATAATCTGGTACCAAATAGGATAAAGGTCCTCATCACTCTCCCTTATGAAGAGGAGAAATTTGGCAACTTGTGTTTGTCGCATGACATGTTAGCACCAAGTTTCTAGTTATGGAAGCACAAACCAACCCATGGACTCAACATTGTACTATGAAATAAACAACTAATACAAATGGAACAACAAGAAACTAATAAACAGCTTGTACATGGAAAGAAGCAACCTTTTCCATTTAGTCAGCCAAATCCAAAACGTCTCCCTTTCTGGAACACAAAATCAATCGAAAGCACAAATATCACAGGCTTCTATTTTCATCAAAACTACGAACGTTGTGCACGAGACTGTTTTCCAAGTTGCATTGATGACACTTGTCCACTCATCTTTTTCACCTTGACCCACAGAAGCAACTCTGAATTCAAACGACGAAACTCCACAATTAAACAAACGCACTGATTGTATCAATACATATACGAACCCATTCTTCAAACAACTAACCTCAGACTGGGGAGAGCACAGAGATACTTGCCAGGTTTCTTCGGATTCGAGAATCGGGATTCTTTACTTTAGCTCCGCCTTCACTTTCCCGCTCTGCCCTGCAACAAGCATGCTTAAAATGGTCCACTTCTTTGTACAGACACGCTACTCGAGTTCGATCTTTAGCTGGCCCATCACATTTGGTCCTGAGAACGAAATATGATGCCCAGCCCATTTAAATAACATTGTCTCCTTATGTTGGTGGAACATTTAATAACAGAGTTGAAACTCGAGGGGCAATCTAGTAGTGTTTGGTCTTGAGAAGGGTAATTAGGCCATGTTCGTACTGGCAGATAAATATGTGCTAGGGTTTGAGTTAGTAACCGCGTCGGTAAGCGAGGGACGAGGAGAGACCGTTAGCTAAGGAACTCAAGACAGTAGAGCCTACGAAGCAATGGCGGACAGAAAGAGCAAAGGGCGGAAGGAAGAGGTGGTATCCAGAGAGTACATCGTGAACCTCCACAAACGCCTTCATGGATGGTACTTTAAGCCTCTTTTTTTTTTTGTTTTTCCCTTTTGTTGCATTGATCATTTATGTTGACCCAATTTGGAAGACGTGTTGCTCTTTCGGTCCTGTGCAGTTAGTGTAGAGCTTATCTTCTGTAGATTTTTAGGATCCGATGGTTCTCCACGTGAGTCTACGCTATCTGCAATTGGCAACTTTGTTACAATTACCAAGTGCTCCAATAAGAATATCGAAACTAGACCGCTTTGGTTTGTTGAACAGGGGACATCTATGTTTCTGAAAACTTGGGGTCGGTAGAGACACACTATATTAGAAAGCTTCTTCTTGCCTATTCATCTGGTATTTTGCGAGTAAAATTCCTTAGCGATTGACCTGTTCACCTGAAGAAATACATCTCTTGAGGAGTTATATGGTTTGTTGATGCAATTAATGCTTAGATCAATGCTTGAAGAAATTTTCTTTGCATTTTTTGTCGGGGATTATTGATAAAATTAAGAATCTTTCACATGTGGTTGAGCTTGTGGAGTGGGTCTTACATGAATTTCGATGTTGCTTTGTTGTCATACTATGGAGTTGTACCTATATTTGACCTTTTGTTTGAAGCTTGAGCCTTTACTTTGTCTTTTTTTTTTTTTTAATTTTGCCACCTTTACTATATCTTCTACAAAGCTTTTGTTTGAAACTCTGACCTCTTCTAAGAGGAATTTGATTCTAATCAAATCAATGGTATCACGAGCTTTTAATTTGAATCAGCATTATCTTCCATAGCTCAAAGCTATTGCTTTGACTTGAATCAATATTAATTTGAAGACTTTAATATCATAGGAATCATCTGGATTCGCCCCTCTCCGGTCTTTTCTATTTCATTTGCCCTCTTCTTATATCCTGAGACATCTTCTCTAACTGTCTTACTAATTTTTCAGTAGACCGCCTCAATTTCCTGTTGTGTACATCAGGTTACTGAGGAAAAATATTTCCATGGTATGCTTCAAATTGTTTTTCCTTATTGGATGGTTCTTGTAAACTTGCTTCCTCTGTCTCTGGGAACTAGACTTGTGATGCTTGTAATTACATCATGATATCACTGCAGTAGTGCCGTTCAATTTGGTTTTTCTGTTCGTGCTGCAAATGTGGTGTTGAATTATTGCCTAGCTTAAGTCCCTATTCTATCTCCCTCTCCTTTTCCCCTTCAAGGTCTTAGGGTGGAAAAAAAGGTACTGCATTCTTTCACCCTTCTAAATTCTATTGCGGAATGTTGCAGTACATCAAGAAGAAGGCTCCTAAGGCGATGAAGGAAATCAGGAAATTTGCCCAAAAGGCTGTGGTGACAACTGATGTAAGGGTGGATGTTAAGTTGAACAAGCATGTTCTGGAGCCGTGGGTTACGGAGTGTGCCCGGAGGGTTCGTGTCCGGATTGCCCGGGAGAGGACTGATGAAGAAGATGCCAAGGAGGAGTTCTACTCTCTAGTCACTGTAGCAGATATCCCTCGTGAGCGATGATTCTAGGATTGTTTGAATTGTCCTGCTGGAGCAAAAGGGCAAGGGAAATCCGAGTACGTCCTGCTGGAGCTCTCTCTGTAGTATGTTTGAATTGTTTCTCAAGAAAAAAGGAATTTTTGCTTTTGTTTTTTCAAAAGTCTCATGGTTTGCTGCTTCTACTGAAGAGATCTTTGTGGTGACGAGTGACCTGTGTATCCACTCCGGTGGGTCTATTGCAAGAATCGGGTTCTCGTGTTGGGTATGGGTAGAAGTCAGAGTCCGTATTTAGTTTAGGGGAAAACAAGGGAGTAGGTACGGTTGCACCATCCGTGTGTACAGTGGCGTCTATAGGCTACAGCCTGGCCAAGCTGTCTGAAAGTGCACGGTGCAGTGTCATTCATCCACCCCACCCCCAAAATCCTAAATTAATACGCCAAGCACTTCGAGGTCGTCGAGAGCTTGCTTCCATGTTTAGTCTGGTCCGGTTTTCTTTCCGCCTTCTTAATCACTCCTAATAAGACAAATGTTTGTCCATGTGAATTAGGGTGAAGGCCATTCGTCATCGGAGGAGCACATGGATTGCTTGTTGCTTTCATTAATTGTGCATATATGGGTTATACGAATGACAAACAGAGAGTAGTTCTTGTCCGTGATGCAAAACGACAGGACGATATCGTATAATCTTATGTGCTGGACAGCGCAATGGTCCCAAATATCTTAGCCTATCTTTAGCACCCTAAAAATTTGCCCCATTAATCACAAGCATCTTCTCTTCTGATAATTAAGCCATACTAGTACTCGCGTTGCATTGCTTTACAATCAATCAAAAGATTATTATTATTATTATTATTATTGCTATTACTACTATTATAAATATATAAATGTGTATTTTAAGGACCATTTTAGCAACGGGCCATGTCATGTGTCGTACATGCATAAATAAATACACATATACTGACTCGTTCCACATGCTTTTACTTGAGGTTTGCATACGAGTGTACGTAAATATATATTTGTAGAAGACCAATGTCCCTCAAGGCAAGAAAAAAAAAAAAAGGACCAATGTCCCACCCACCCACCCACCCACCACATTTTTGTCAGATAATAATAACACAACAATAAATTGTGCACCATCCCACGTGATCGTGTATAGTATTTCCTTCGTTTATCACTATTATCCATTTGATCAAAATAGAAATTGAAGAAGCACGAGTAAGAGGAACAAAAAGAAAATTAGAATATAGAAGAATTGGTAATTGCACACCAGATCGTGCAGCCAGCCAGGCATACATGTCTGTCTGATGACTCTTGCATGTGCTGCTTCTTCTTATCTCTTCAGATCAGATCTACCCTCCTAAAGAAAAAGGAAGGAAAAACAAAAACAAAAACAAAAAAAAAAAGTAGAGAGAGAGAAGAAGTATTTCACACCTTCTCATAAAAGCGGACATTACCGTCCGAAACCAATTTGAAGTGTTATCATTGACATAGCTAATGTTCTCCCGAGATTTTAGAAAGAAAGAAAAAAAAAATACAAAATCATACTGGATCATCGAGGGCCCGTCAAGGTCACGGTCATGGTCACGGTCATGTTGAGTTTACCACCACCCCCGTGGCCAGGGCTCATATATCTTATACATATTAAATAAGTAAACCAAAGCCTTCTCAATAAATGAAATTCAACACAATGAGATGACCCACTCCACTGTCATCATTAGAATTTCATTTTCTCTTGTTCGATCTTCTCTACTAAGATCTCACATTTGGTTTTGAATTTTAGAGAGAAATAAGCAGATAAAAGCCTTGCCAAGGTCTCCTATAAATGAGTGACACCCACCCTCCCCAGATGCCCTCCCTCCCTCACACTCTCCGTCTCGCTCTTCCCCTCTCTCCCCGGAAAAGGATAGCTATTCTTGTCTTTGTTATTATTGCTACCTCCGGTCACTAGTGAGTAACCGAACCGGTTATTACATTATCACTGTGTGGTTGACCTGAGAACGCAGAGATGATGAGCCGGCCGTTGCTTGTTTTTTTCTTCTCTGCGGCAGCCCTCGTCATGGTCATGTCTATAGCGACGGTCGTCGAGGGCTGCCCGGCGTCGGACAGGATGGCTCTGCTGGGCTTCAAGGCCTCCCTCAACGAGCCCTACCTTGGTATCTTCAACACGTGGTCCGGCAATGACTGCTGCAGCAACTGGTACGGTGTCAGCTGCGACCCCACCAACCAGCGGGTCGCCGACATCAACCTCCGCGGCGAGTCCGAGGACCCCATCTTCCTGAAGGCCGGCAGATCCGGGCGCATGACTGGCTCCATCAGCCCCTCCATCTGCAAGCTCTACCACCTCTCCACACTCATCATTGCCGACTGGAAGGGCATCTCCGGCGAGATCCCCGACTGCATCACCTCCTTGTCCTCCCTCCGGGTCCTCGACCTGGTCGCAACCGGCTCTCCGGCCGTATCCCTGATGCTATCGGGAACCTCCGCAAGGCCACGGTCCTCAACCTTGCCGACAACGACCTCTCGGGCGAGATCCCGGCGTCTATCCTCCAAATGTCGAGCCTCATGCACCTCGACCTCAGGAACAACAGGATCTCGGGCCAGATCCCGGCCGACATCGGGAAGCTCACGATGCTGAGCCGGGCGCTGCTGGCCCGGAACCAGCTCACGGGGGCAATCCCGAGCTCGATCGCGACCATATACCGGCTGGCCGACCTTGATCTGTCGATGAACAGGATCAGCGGTGGGATCCCGGAGAAGCTGGGGAAGATGCCGGTGCTGTCGACGCTGAACTTGGACTGCAACTCCATCACGGGGCAGATACCAGCGTCTCTGCTGAGCAACACGGGACTTGGCATCCTCAACCTGAGCAGGAACGGGCTGGAGGGGAGCATCCCGGACGTCTTCGGCCGAAGACGTACTTCATGGCGTTGGACCTGTCCCACAACAGCCTCAAGGGCAAGATCCCGAGCACATTGTCAGGGGCCAAGTATATTGGCCACTTGGACCTGAGCCACAACCACCTCTGCGGGCCAATCCCGATAGGTGAGCCGTTTGAACACCTGGAAGCGTCTTCCTTCGACTACAATGACTGCCTATGCGGGAATCCATTAAGGGCTTGTTAATACGTAGCTAGCTAGGCTTGGCTAATGGATGTCTCAGCTGTGCTCTCTGTGAGATATTTATTTATATATGATCATTATCATTTGCTAGCTACTAGCAACTTTTCCATAATACGAAATACTCCCACTCCCGCGCTGCCCTTCTTTGGTTAGTAGATTTTCCTACATCCCTGTCTGTCTTTTTTTTTTTTTGTCAATTTTGTGAAAAGTACCAACATGTTCAAGTTAATTTTTCTTAATCGGGTACTATTAAAATAAAATCGATCTCAATTCCTGGTGCCCGAGATCGAGTTGGATCCAGGGCTGTAAGGCCATGGGCTTGAAATTTAACTTTTACTGCCTGGCGATCGATGATCATGCTGTTAGTGATGACACAAAATCAATTAATATGTTACAAATTAAATCTCTCTCTCTCTCTCTCTCTCTCTCTATCTCTCGCTGAGTTGAAGTGGCGTCTGAATTTCATATATTTATTATGGTTGATGGTCGAAAAGGACTACAGAGATGAGGATATATATGGAGACCAAGCACTGTTTTTTCTTGGAATTTGTAGTCCACTAATCCAAGTTTATTACCAAAGGATCAATATAAGATATATATATATATAAAGTAAGCACTCCTTTTGGGTTCGGAAAAAAAGGAAGCACATGTATGGAATGGAGAGAGAGAGAGAGATAAGGCATGATAATGTGTTGGATGTATTCTTTCTATTCTATGTATGATTTTTACCGTGGAAATGTCTGTGAAATCATTGAAGTGCCCCACCTGCGCGCAGGACGGTGCTTAACGTCCCTCGGCGATTGTCTGCATGTCCTGGGAACATGAACTTGCTTACCTGGAGTCCATAATTAAGCTCCATCTCGACGGAGAAGATATATACATTCATAATTACAGGATCTCAATTATTGGGCTACTTGTTTGGTTGCTTTGCTTCCCATTTGGGTGTGAGTGCCATGGCAATAATGATATTATTATCAAGTGGCATCCACTACCCAAAATTGGCGCATCCATCCATCAAAATCTAATTTATCCTAAAAAGTGGCATGATTCTGGGGTCGGTCCAGTGTCATTTATTTATTTTTGTGAATACTGCAGCCAAAGGGATAGTATTTTATTTACAACAATCTTATTGACCGTTGGATGCTATGTTTCTTTTTTTTTTTTAGTTCGGGGCCGACTTTCTCTGAGCCAATTTCTTACTACTAAAAAATTATCCAAATTTCAAATTGGTCCGGACTTTTGTTTTTTTGTCAGTTCAGTTTTTTTCGATTTCTCTTTTTTTTTTCTTTCACCTGTAATTGGAGGCGAGTGAGGGAATATAATTAGATTTTTATTTTTATACATAATAATTTTTAAATTTATCATTATAAATTTAAAATAAATTTGATCTCTTAAGTTAATATAATTAGATATATTTTACATTACCTTTTCCCAATAAAAATAAGTTTAATCATATATTTTAAACACATCACTCTTTAATTTCTCTTATTTATGAAAATAAAAAGACTTATTATTTAGGTTAATAAAAATGTAGATACCCTAAAAACCACACAAAACAACCAACCCAGCAGCTGATGATTTTTTATTCCTATAAATGGTTTTTTACCATTGAAAAAATCGAAAAAAAATATCTGGTTTAAAAAAATTGATGAAAACCTCGCATGGCCTGAGCTATCCACACCCATACCTCCAAGGGTGCTCTCACTCTCTCTCTCTTTCTCTACCTTTTTTTTGTGGGTCATGAATAGATACTTCATTGCCTGAGAGAGATTACGAAAGGGGTTGGGTCTGCTCGATCTCAGTTTCCTAGATAAAACAGCTGGTAGGGATTGCTGAGATTGTGATAGGCCCAACAAAATTACAATTAGCTGTCCACTGGGTGGGTTAAAAAGTTCTAAGCCCTTAACAGTCCATGACTCAAAATGCTGCAACAACTCAAGCGGCTCTTCAAAAAGCAAAGCTAAGTGCTGTGGAGGGGACATGATCCCTTCAGTGACATCCTGAGCATCTTCGGTCAAGTGCAGAGAGCTGATGTGCAGTGATGAAGCATATTGGATTGCTTTAATTGCTGCTCTTAGCTCTGCATCAAAAGGAGAAGTTGCTTGTTCCTTGAAAGTCCATGCATGGAGAATTGATCTGCACTGTCTGCACGTACTACTCTCAGCCAGGAGTTGTTCATGCGAAGAGCTGCGTCAAAAGAGAATAGCGGCTGCTCAACTGGTGCCTTCCATGTGGATAGATATGCAGGTCTTATTTGTTTACTCTACCACCCATGATATATATATTATATGTGTTTATGAATAATATATATACATATGTTTGTGGCGATAATGTATATAATCTTAATTACCTTTTCTTCTCACCATTTATTATACGGTACCTGTCATTTATATAGACAGGCACAAGTAGATAAACGAGAAAGCATAGGTAGATCCATAGAAGGCGCCGCGCGGGGGTCGTTCTGATTATTAATTATATAAATCTCAATAAATGAGGGGAGAGAGAGAGAGTTGAAAGGAGAGGAGAGAGGAGTCTCCCACAATAAAACTTCAACCTTCATAAAAAAAAATAATAAATATATATATATTTAGGATTTCAACGCAAGTAATTAACTTTCCTAGTCAATAAAATGAAAATGCATATGATTCGATTACAAGCATAGTTTTTAAAATCGGACCGAGTTGGGAATCGGTGTAGGTATGAGTTCATGGGTCGGACCGGAGGTTCAATGGATTGAACAACATGTTTAATAAATAATATTAATAATATAATATTACTAATAAATTTACATAATATCATAATTTGAATATAATTTATAACAAAAATCATTAATATAACCATTATATTAAACAAAAGTTTAATATAAAATGTAAATATAAGTTTAGTAAAATAAAATAGGTATATTACAATAGGTTTTTATTTTTTTTAATTTTAAGTTGGTCGGTTTTCTCATGAGTTCAATTGGGTTCACCGGTCGGACCGGGAACCGGCCGGTTCAATTGGATTTTTTCTCTTTTAATGTGCAATTGAATTTTTTGAAGGAACCGGACCAAGTGAGTGGCCGGTTCCCGGTTGAACCGGTCAAACCGGCCGGCCTGGTCCGGTTTTTAAAACTATGATTACAAGTAATGGAATGCGTTAAGTTTGGCAACGAACAAGACACATTTCTCAGCTTTGACGTCAGAGACGAAATACCATTCAAACCTTGCCCCTTCTTCAGCTGCAGAGTGACTAGAACAGACCACAAGAGAAGAAGAGCACTTCGACTCTGGATTCATTGGAGTGAGTGATCTAACCGATCTTAGAAGTGAATTTCTTTGACTGATGATCCGACACGCATCATGAGATTGAGGCCCATTGCTCTGTGAGGACCAGAGAACATGGGCAGGTTGTCTTGTGTTATGTTGTCTTTAATTGCATTGAAACATCTATTCAAAGTCCTCAAATGTAATGGATCTCTCTCTCTCTCTCTCTCTCTCTCATGTATTATTTATTTATGATGTAAAACAGGGGAGGCAACTTCAGTCCGGTGAGACAATTAAGACAAGGAGTAGGTACCCAAAATTCAACATTTAAGCCATGCAACCAGACCACCACTAGAAACGCTATTACAATTTTTGCTGCAAAATAGAACAGATGCAGAGCAAGCTCTTTGAATGGAAACAGATTCCAACAGTCTCCCTCATGCATCACATTTACTCTCCGTCTTCTGCCACGTCAATAAATAACCAGATCTCACACAACGCATTCAAGAATTTGCTTTGCTTAACAAGTTGAAATCATTGTACAATGTTTCAAGGATGCAACTATTGACGGTTCTCAGGTCAATCCAGAACTTGCACTACCTCAAGCTCATTCACTGATTATCGAGAGAAATGCCAAACTACAAATAGTCCCATCAGCAAGATTTCCAGCGCTTCAGTCAGAGAACCATGGCAGCCAATAATTGAGCGGAGAAATTTAAGAGCTCCCACATTGTTGACTTGAAGCTAGACCACAATCAATAGGAAGCTCATGATGCTATGATATTCTCAGGCAAAGATGTCTTCAGTGAAAAATGGCTGCTCATTTTTGATACTTGACTCCGATGGAAGCTGTAGCTGCTCATACCTCAGCTGTCTGCAAGCTTCATATAATGCAATCCCTACACTAACAGAGAGGTTTAGACATCTAACATAGGTTTCCACCATAGGAATCCGAAGTGTGCCTCCACCATACTCCTCACTCTTGCAGTCAAGGAGGGCTTCTGGCTGTAGGCCAGAAGTCTCAGAGCCAAATACGAGCCAATCACCTTTCTGATATGAAAATTCCTACACCAAAAAAATTGCATATGGTAGGGACATGTCATTGGCTAATCTGTGTTTCATTTACAAAAGGTTCCTAGACTCCACACCTGAACTAACAGATAGTGTGAGCACGAGGCATCTACAGATTGGCATACTAGAAGAGATGCACATCTTTATGTAAAACTTTTTAGGTTGAAAGAAGAGAAGCATCAGTATCTAAGACCAGAGTTTGCTGATGAAGAGGCTAATACTTAATATGGATAAGGGAGATGGACAATTTCAGGCCGCTTCATTTGCCATATTTACAACAGGAGATGGGATAAAATAGGTTGTGCAACTCACAGAGTGTACTTCAGTTCCTCTCTTTGTGAATGCCAGCAATCTCTTTTGACCCTCCTGCACCAGAAAATAAAAAATGCATAGAGACATAGAGAGAGAAGTTTTCACTTCATTTTCTGGAAGAGGGAGAAAGAACCTGTTTCCTGAAGTATTCTCGGAACTCTTCCCAGGAGTTATGAACTTTAACTACAACATAACTGTTTTAGTCAGTTAAGATGTGCCACACGACAAATTATGAAATCATCTTTATTCTGAATGAATTCACAGTCCCCACACTATGCCTTACACCAGATGAGGTAAAAGACAATATTACAGCACCAATATTTCAGCATTCAGGAGGGAACCCAAAGAAAGCTTTAAATTAAGCTACAGTCTTCATTCATGTGTCAAGGATAAGGGTGAGTAATCATCATAATTAAATGACATTTGAAAAGCAAATGCTGCAGGAGAGTGTAGAGAAAACAACTCAGTCCATTTCCAGTAACCAGTACAAAAGCAAATGTCAGGGGGGTCTCTCATAGGGAGCAGCCATTCAACCTTAGAAATTCAAATTTCTGCAAATCTAACACATAGAGGATACGGCCAGTAATCGAGTCCTGCACGCTTAAGTTTTGAGTCATCCACTTGAAATCCTAGGGGCTGCAAGAGGCACTTAGGTACACTTAGTCCCTATACTGATGCTATAATGTAAATCTTGTACCACGGAAAGGCTATGAATCCAATAAATTCTGCATAGATGAATAGTCTAACAAAAAAAATGACAGATGCTGCAAATAATTAATAATTATCAACGATGAATGTGGGTGGCACTTTATGATGGTCTCAAGGAGCCTGCATGGCAAAATTTCTTCATTGCTTTCCCAGTTTAGACAAAGCTATAATAAATCCAGACTAATAACTAGAACAGGGCCCAAATGTAGCATTTTATCGATCTGTCACAACAGGGCCAGTTGCCATCATCAAATAGTTCCAAAAATGCAGAAAAAGAAAGCATCACACGAACCCCAACTAGGTGAAGTCCAACTGCTGACGCTGCACATGTTCTTGCAATGCACCCTGTGTTGCCGGGAATCTATCAAGCAGAGCACAAACAAGGCAGTGAGATGTCCTGTCACCTTAAACAGAAAGAAAATTGCTCACTGACAGAAACTCGGTGATTCCTTCACGATGAATTGCCGGTGAAGACAAGCGATGTATATAAATGACAAACAACATAGGTAGCAGGCAGAATAGGAAAGACATTTCTAAAAAACTCAGAATCTACTAGAGTGTGTGGCCTGAATAGCTAGAGATAGATGTAAAAGGAACAACGAATCAATTATTAATTTAGTAGTTCATGAAAATGGCCAATGCAAGAGCAACTTATCTTCAAACATTTTTCTTCTTATTATGGTATATTACAAAATAACTTCTCATCAACTTCCTCTAACACTATCAATTACAACCAGAAGTCACTAACAGTTGTTTTGGAGGTGAAGAAAAAAAAATCAGATTTTGCAATACCTGAGGAGATACTAGGACAACCTGAAGAAACCTGTTGTCCTGCTGGAGCTCTCTCATCGCATCCTCGTGCCCTTTTGGCAAACTAGAATCATCCCCCTTCCCTTGCTGAACTGAAATCCGCAACAAACAAAATGTCGTCTTTAAATTAACTAACATTTTCCAGGCCTCAAAATTATTATTCATTGAGGAAGGCACTGACACTCGCAGAGGGAATTTATCTGGGTAGAAGAAGAGAAGAGAGAAGGGTAAAACTTGTGCTGGAAGTGAGGTAAAGGGAGACAACGAAGAAAAGAGCTTCTTGAGCGGAAATGCAAGGGCACAGCACTCAGAGGCTTGAAACGGGTGCCCGTCTCCATCTCCGTCGCCGTCTCAAGTGTTGTCGGAGCTTTGATCTCGGAGGACGAGATCGAGCTCAGGCTCAGCTCACAGTCTCGTCGAATCGGAGGGCAGGAAACAACAATTCCATTCACCTCCAGTTCCAGCCAGGATAGAGCGACTATTCCACCAAAATTTCATATTTTCAGCACAACATTCGGCCCAGCATTATATGTTGTGTAGGAGTATTGGGGCTCGGCCTTTTAGGGGTATCAAGCATTTAGGGTTGACGATGGAGGGCTGCCCATAATTCCAGAGGCGGCCCAGAAAGAGTCATGCACGGTCCTTTTTAGGTGCTAAGTGAGCGGATGGAGATGACCTGAAATAGAACACTTCAACTGTCAACAATATATATATATATATATATACACGACCAAAAAAACAAAAATATATATAAATAAATTATGTGTAAAACGATAAATCATGTTATCATACAAAATATCTTTATTTAGGCGTTTTTATGTTTTAGCTGTGCGAAGTTGGGGGGAAAAGCTCAAATTGGATATATTCTTGCAATTAAATCTCTGTAAAGAGAATTTGCATTACACGAAAAATATGGTTCCAAGGGAATGTTCTTTTTGTTTATTGGTTGTTTTTGTTGGATAGATTAATTATACAAAAGAAAGACATCTTAACTGGGGATGAATGTGATTTTTGTCATTAGGAAATTGAGAATACTCAAATCTTTTGGAGGGAAAATATAAAGTGTATATATTATTATCGATCATGTTACACATATTGTGAATATGAAGATTTTCTTCTACTATAAAAAAAAAAAGAAGAAAAGAAAATGAGAATTTTCCCACTTCAAAATTTGGAGTTCAAGAGTGTTGGATCAACCTTTGCAAAAGTTTTGGGTTCTTAGTTTCACAAGTGTTCTTTTGAAATTTCATCCTATTTTACGAAATTAATATTTTTTTATCTGTAATTCATGTGTTTTATCAGTGTCCTTCAGGTGGGGCAGAAATAGTAATCAAACATATACAAACCAGAAAGACTAGGATTGTTCCCATGCTTACAAAGATTAAAGGCAGGTTTTTGCATTCCCTTGGGATCCGTATGCATGTAAGTGGTCATGTTTAATGTCAAGGATCAAGGATTTACATTCCTAGGCTACGGCTTTGACTGACAAAATGGACTTAACAACATGTTGAACATCAGAAAGTAAACAAAATATTTGTCCATTCCTTTCTCTTCGCCATCCACACAGCTAGGTATATGGCCTCGGCTTCTGCCTGTTCCCGTGAGGCTGACATTTGCCTTTCAAACCATGAAAGCATGATCCTTCCCTAAAATTAAGTAATCCCGTACACACAAGATGAATGTTCCTTTCAAGCTGCATCTATAAAGATAAATACTTCAGTCCCATTTACATCCATCGTTTTTTCAGTCATATCATAAGGGAGATCCTTCTTTTTGGGGGTAGGGCTTTGGATAATCACCATCATTTTTTAATATCCATAGGACTACGGAGATGTTCAATGTATTGTTGTTTAAGTTTTCCAAGAAGGAAAACAGATCACGATGGTTACCTTCAAAATTTGATTGAAGCATTTCTTTCAATATAGAGTGCAGTAAGAAGGCTCCAAAAGGAGTGAAGAATTTCTTCCCGTGACTGTCCAATATGAAATTTGGAGGGTTGCAAATAAAATCAATTAGATCCAAGTGAGAGATTTTGAAACTAATTGATTTTACCACCTTCCACTAAAACTCTCTTCATGCTATATGAGTGAAAGTGCAATCACCAAATAGATGATCGAGCACTATCATTGAGCTCGGACTTACACAGTGGGGACATATGCTGTATGATGTGCAAGACTAGGGAAGAAAATTCACGGCAACATGCTACATATGTATTTCTAGTATCTCATGAATACTTTGGGATCAATTACCTTTTTGGAAGTGATGACGCTTATCTAGGATATAGTCTCATCTGTCATTGAACATGATGGAATGGTTTTAAGTACTTTCATCAAATAGGGTAAATAAGACATCTAAATTCCACTTATTAGTATGCAACGATAACATGTTATTAACTTTGGGTTCATGGTCAATAAATATATTTAAAGTTTGGACTGATTTGAAATCAGAATTATTGAAAGATCCAAAAATCTAACTAGACTCGTGTGTTGAGACCATTGCCAATGAGTTTGAAAGCGTTTTTTGCTATGGTGGCATTGCATGAAAGCAATCCTTTCCATATGTTTGAGCATGAACCATTTAATCTCCTTAATGGGTTTAAAGGTGTGCTATATTTTTGCTTGAAAATTTTTTAGGCTAAGCTATCAGTTGAGGTGGAAAGGTAAGAAGAAGTCTTCATTAAGTTAATGACTCCATTAAAATTCATGCATTTTTGAAATCCTAAACGTCCACTTATTTTTTTATTGACAAAGGAATTACTAGCTAAATCGAGAGAAATATCTGATTGTTTCTGACTATTTTATATATTCACTAAAATTTATTTGTGATCTAAGCTATTTTATTACATGTTCGTATTGGCAGTTTGAGCTTGCGTTTGTTAAATTTGTTCTTCTTTTATGAAATTAATCATTTGCCTTGTACATTTGACCGATAGTTTTTGCGCCCCTATACTATCTTTATATATGTATATATATATATATATAATTAATGAATTCAATACTAGAAATTTTGAGTTGTACAGTGTACACAGTTCCATTCCATACGATGGAAGACTTTCCACCGTCGGTGGGTCCGCGCGCAGAGGAAAGAGCTAGTTGTCGCCTCCCACTTTCTCAATCTTCTTCTCCCTTTCCCATCTCATTCATCTCCCCATCGTAACGATAACTTCTTCTTTTCCATTGCAACGAGTACCTAAACACACACTTTCTCGAGCTTATTAATTTTACCTTCGCAAGTCGACCGTCACAGCCCTAGAAAATCCTTTGTGGATTCGGTGCCTATCCTGTTTTATCGCTTGATCGATCAGGTGCCCGAGTCCTTTTTCCTTTGCTTTGACATTTTGCGCTGCCACCGGGCGATTGATCGAGGTAGAGATTCCAGGCGAAATCCGGGGTGGGAGAAATGTCGAACCTGTACGCCGATTACAATCAGAAGATAGACTACGTATTCAAGGTCGTCTTGATCGGTGACTCCGCAGTTGGCAAGTCGCAGCTTCTCGCTCGTTTCTCCCGGAATGAATTCAGTTTGGATTCGAAAGCGACGATTGGAGTTGAATTTCAGACCAAAACCCTCACGATCGATCACAAGACCATCAAGGCACAGATTTGGGATACTGCCGGTCAGGAAAGGTACGATCAACGAGCTGTTAGGTTCTTCTATTGTTCACAGCTTCTCCCTAACATTTGAGTTTAGTATGATTCTTGCTGCTACGGTTCACAAAGCAATTAGCTTTTTCTCCTGCACGATATATGTCAGTCATTAATTCTCATATATATATATATATATGTATGTCAGTCGGTTAAATACTCCGTTTGGAGCAATTAACCCGCTGTCTGAACTCTCAAGTGGCTGGCGTCGATTCGTTTGATGGTGCGTGTTGTTTTCTGGGCTTGACAGATCATTTAATTGGAGAATTTCTCTCCTATATTTTATTTCTATGTAGATCTTAAGATGCTAAAAAGGCAGGGAATTCTCTCTCATATTTTCTCACAATATTATTGGTAGCATTCTGAGCATGAAGGGGTGAACGTTACCGTATAATATGAATTTAAGTTGAATCACTGGATTGGGCAGTCTTACCGTGATGAAATATAGGGATCGCTGCTGACCCAGAATAACTTCAGAGCACCATCGGAGATGGCTCTAGTGATTAGGTCAGCATTTTCTACCACAGGTGCTAGTCTATAGGATAATTTTCTTAATCCTCTCATGTTGTTGGGTGTCTTAATTCATATAACCGCTTCTTTAGTGGTTGAAACGACTGCAGACCACGAGATCCAGGGCAGCCCAGGTCATTTACTTAAGTTAGATCCCAATATTTTGCTGTAGTTTGTTCACTCGTTTATTCATCGCATCAGGTATCGAGCTGTCACAAGTGCATATTACAGAGGCGCTGTAGGAGCTATGTTGGTGTATGACATAACCAAGAGGCAGTCTTTTGATCATGTGGCTCGGTGGCTGGATGAATTACGGGGCCATGCAGACAAAAATATAGTAATCATGCTTGTTGGCAACAAGACTGACCTTGGGACACTTCGAGCTGTGCCTGCTGAGGATGCCAAAGAGTTCGCACAAAGGGAAAACCTCTTCTTTATGGAGACATCAGCTCTTGAGTCCACTAATGTTGAATCTGCTTTCTTGACGGTATTGACAGAGATCTACCGGATAATCAGCAAAAAGGCTCTTGTTGCCAATGAAGAACTCGAGTCCAGTGGCAATGCGTCACTCCTAAAAGGAACCAAGATTGTTGTTCCAGGACACGAACCTCAGCCTCAGGGGAGGAATATCAACTGTTGCATGTCTTCATAAAACTCTGCTGGCCCTGAGCGAGTGGTTTCTGTTGCAGTCCTCTTAGTGCTTTATACTGCTCCAGGTTCTTGTTCCGGACGTGACGTCAGTTGGTTTTGTATCTGATATGGTCACATTGTTGGCTTCTATGATAGTTTTACATGGCCTACTTGGCTGGGACAGAGGGCAGCGAATTTTCTTCCATCATAAGGGAATCTGCCATTGGGTATTGGCTTGCGGAGTTCACAGATGCTTAGGCAAATAATTATGATGGATTGTGCATCAAGAGTTATAGAAGTTTAGGCAAAAACGCTGTTTCAAGCCCCATATTTCATTTTGCATTTTTTTTTCTGCCAAGTAACTTAGATTGTATTAAACCCCATATTTCATTTGGTAACACTTAAAAAGAGTAGACTTTATGGCTGTATATTTGACAGTGGTTTTTCTCTGTTTATACGAGCAAACCTCTCTCTCTCCCTCTCTCCGCGCTCAAAATCGACAAGGATAGTGAAATAGCTGGGCCAACTAACATCTTCATCTCCCTTATAAACACAGTTGAGGGAAGAACGGGGATGTTGATTGGGCCATTGTGAGTACAAAATGCTGACCATTTAGAAAGTTTGCGCTTCTATACATATGTGTGATAGACCAGGAGTTGAAACTAGACAAAAGCTTTATAGCGTAGTCAAACTTCTCTGCTAGTGAAGGTTGGGAGTCAAACGATTTCAACTGGAGGGCTTGAACCAGGGCAAGGGCATCGCTTGAGAGCTGTAGGTTGGTGATCTCCAGTTCTCTTGCTATCTCCATTGCTCTGACTCTCTTGATTGTGGTTCTAAGGTTGTTGAGAAATGAGATCCTGGCTAGCAGGCTCGTTGGACGTGCTTCAAGGTTCGCTCTTGTTCAGTAAAGGGGAGAAAATGGACAGCATAGCTGTGAATTTTGATTCCATGCGTAGAGCTGTTGTGGAGTCTCCATCCGATTCTCCTATATCTTGTTTTCCTTCGATGAATTAACCAACCACCCTTGTTGAGGTTATACTTAGTCCTGCTTACTGCAGTACTTCCTCCGTGTTGCAGTCATGGAATTTGTGGCTTTAATATGAACCTGGATCTTCATGAAACTGAATTCATAATAGCTGTATTGTAATTCTTATGCATCAGAAGTTGGTCCAACATGAAAAGTCGAATCTGTTCACTTATTGGAGTCTTAGCCTGACATGCTATTGTTGACCCCTCGGAGGAGAAGATTTTTGCAAAAAGTACACGGGAAACTTCTTAACAAAAAAATAAAAGTAAGTACATATAAGAAAGAAACAACATTTTTAGCTAATGAAGAGAGATACGAACAATTTATTTATCCAATACTTGAGTATCACTTAGTAACCAACAGTTCAGTTTGATAAGGATCTCGCTCTCAATCAAAGATCATCCCTCTTGTAATGCATAAAGTAGGCTCTCACTCCCCTGAAATAAGAGCAGTGATTTTGCGATCAAGATGGGCTTCATGGTCCTTGAGTCGGCCTTTAACTGCATCATCTTCCCAGCGGATCAGCGTGGGGACTCCAGTAAGCTTGAATCTGGGGTCAGTTCTCCAGGGGTTCTGAGGATTTCTCCATGTAGGCCTGTCACCAACATATACCCGCAGAAGTGCAACATCACCAGACAATGCTTCAAGCTTCTTGTAGATCACTGGTTCAGCTCTCACACAGTCTGAACATACACAAGACAGATGGTAAGTAAAGATGTGATAAACTGCAAAGCAAACAAGAACAGGTGTTCTCATGCTTCTCTTCCCTATGCAGATTTACTTATCATAAAAAAGCTTCACTTGCTTAGACTGGAAACTCACACTACTAAGACTCCACCCCATTCCAGTGAAAAATATTAACTTTGTTGATGGCACTGATGCCCTGATACAAGACCATGGAATGAGAAGGGAACAAGAGTTCACTTCGTCCAGTATTATCATGAATTTTGAACGATGGGATATTGCAATCAAGCTAGAATAGACACGTATCAAGAAGCATAGCACATTAAAGTCAAAACAGAAATTCCCCAACTAATGATTTAAGCGAGAAATGTGTGCACCTGCTCAGGAGACATGCAGACCACAAAGAATAGCGAACAAAAGGCAGCACAGAAATATTCTTGCCCTTGCTTAAATCTAATTGAGATGTGCTAGCAACATCAAGCATAAGGCAAGACTAGGATAATCTCTAAGAAACAAGACAAGAGGAAACCAGGTCATTAAGGTACTTGAGGTGGCACATCTCTGATTGGACTTGCAACAGGTTTAGATCCCAGCACAAGACAATCCATTCCATGGAAATGATAAGCTTGTTGATATCTTCACATCCACAGGGCAAAGCCCTTAAGATAAAGCTAGTCGCATTATACAGATGGACACCTGTCCAATGCTGAGGCAAATACCATCAACACCCCCACCCACGTCTATACATACTAATGTGGTCCAACTACGAGTATGAAGGATGCTGGGCAAGGATTCGACATCCACATCCAGATACTATCAACACAGTTTGCGACATCTTAGGAAATCGGAACTTGCAAAGGCAGAAGATATAGTGGTTAAGCAAGTGCACGGCGATGGTGTGATGTATAATCCAACCCTTCTTTTGGGTGACTATTCTAACGAAAAATCCCGGATCAATAGCGTCAATAAACCCAGGTTCATCTCTTTTTAATTGTTGATGGATGAAATCGGATCAGGACAGGAGGAGCGGAAAAGAAACAAACCAGGGCACCAACTGAGAGAGGTGGAAGGGTCCTTGTCAGCCAGGAAGAGGATGAGGTTGGCTCTATGTTTAGGGGCTTCCGATCTAAACTTTTCAAAGGCTGCATCGAAGCTCGACACCGTCGCATCCACCAATTTCAGCGGCATTCTTCCTTCCTTCCTTCGTTGCGCTCCCTCCTTTCTTTCTGGTCTTAAATCCAAATTGCTGGCTATTCTTCAGATGGGAGGAAGAAGTGGCTAATTGATATCTCGGCTATATATCTTTTCTCGTGTCGTGTCGACAGATGATAAGGTTCGGTTCGGTTATGTTCTCCTCTGAAGTCTGAAGTCGGGCATTGGATCCCGGGCCGGTGAGCGATAATGATACTGGGCTAGTCTGGACTGAGCTGGGCCTCTTTTCAGGCGCCCAGTCTTGATCTTTTCTTCTCTCTCTGTCTCTAATTGATTGCAATAAATTAAGCAAGCACGCATAATTTCCTTGGTCTCTAGCCTTGCCCTCTGAGTTTTGCAAGCTCCCCCCTGAATTTGTCGAGATACAGCGTGTGCGAAGACCCCTGACCATCCAATCTAATGGACAGTCTCAAAATTCAAAGAGCTTCCCTCATGGTTGTGTTTGTGTATGGACATTCACATAATATAACTGAGAAACTTGTCCAGTAATGAAAGTATAATGAATAGTTCACATTTCCATGTCAGTAATAGCTGGACTTGTAAGTTTATATAGGCACCATTCTGGACTCTTTTTTTTTCTTTATTTAAGTCAAAATTAAACTTTAAATTCGTTTGATTCAACTATATATGATTTAATGCTATTAGAGTTTACTGGTTAACAATGCAGTTCTAATATCTTCCCAAAAGACCAATGAAGCTCCATTTTCTCTTTGTTCTTTTTATTCTTGGACAAAGAAATCGGCAAGGATTGGAATTTGTCATATGGATGTGCATCAAAACACAGAAAAGTGATCCCATCCAAGTACATTTTATAGATTTTTGTTTTAGGACGAGGACAAAAGAGCAGAGAGGATAGAAAGCCACAAAGCTAATGGCTGGTACCTCACAAATTTCCACTTCTACTTCATCGCCCACTGCAGATACTTGTCCTTTTTTCAGCATATTCACCATCCAGATCGAGGAAGTCATCGGGATTGACCTCTGCAATCAAATCTGAGTACGGATTGATAATCCCTTGATCAAATTCTAATCCAGTGTTTGCTTCAGTTTTAGATTGTTCAATGATGAGGTAAAAAATGCAATTAATTCTTAAAATTTTTACTCAATAGGGACTAATTCGATACTTTTTTTAAATAACTCTGTTGGTTCAGACTTTTCACTTTGATATTCAATAAGGCATTCATCCGAGATTCAACATGACTATCCTCAATTTTCTTCTCTTGAAAGCGAATAGACACCCTTCATTTGAGGAGCATGCTTAACAGTTAACACACCCACACTAAGTAATAGGATGAATCTTTGGAAATTTAAAAATCATAACGGAGCATCGGAAGAAAGACATGAATGATAGGATACATCACGTTTGGCAGGGACAGATAGAAAGGACAGAATTGACTGAGTTTTGTAGAATAAGATCAACTGCACATATAAAAATTAGTAATAGAAACAGCAAACCTACGATGTTACTTATCTCTTAGCGATAGAAACCGCAACCAATTTTCATTTCATTTAACTTCAGAATAGGGATGTGCTGGCTACTTCCTGACAGAAACAGCTATGCTCACCTCCTGGAAAGGTTCGTGGGCACTGTTGGCTGCGGCCACTTGAAAATTGTCTTTTTACTTCTGAAAATCTGCTTCCACTTTTTCAATCAAAAAGTGTTAAAAAATGTATTTATTAATGTATTAAAACTGGAAAATTGTGCACTACATATACATGCGAAAAAAGCCAAGATTAAAAAATGAATAAGACAAAAAAAGGAAAGGTATAAATTTAAAATAGAAAAAATAAATAAGTTTAGTAATAGGAAATTTATATATGGTAAAAATGAGTAGTCATAAATTAAAAATTTGCAAAAATTAAAGGAAATAAGTAATTATTGAAAAGTGGAAAAAGGATTTCTCCTATTTATATATGAATATGAAAAGACAGCAAGGGATCGATCACCGACGGGGAGGCTCTCAAGGCCGATCCCCGATCTATCCCTGGGTTTTTTAGGCATACTAATTTCTCTAAGTTATCTCTATTTTTTATCTTAAAAAATGCTCCATCATGCTAACATGAATTTTTTTTGGTAAACATGCCATAATTAACTACTGGTATATTTATTTTCTGTGAAGAAAAAAGACAATCTTCCATTTATCACAACGATGAAAATAGCAAGTTGGCATTGTCATGCTTCATCATGTCCTTTTCATGACCAGATTGTTAAAGGAGAATCGGTGGCTATTCTATCCTCAACTAAAGGTGTGATTCAACAGTCGCATATTCAATTGCGAAGTCAAAAAGCTTAAATCCTAAAGAAAAAATCGTGATACTTACAAGCAACATAGCGGAGACAAACAATGAAAAGGGAAAATTTAAGATAAGAATGGGAGAAAAAAGACGTAAAATCAGCAAATCACCAAAGATTGGAGACCAAAAGCAGGAGATACAGGACAAAAATAGTCTGCCAGGCGGGCAGCTCCCCATATAAAAATATTAAATATTAACCGAAACGAATAGAAACAAGAGGGCAAAAACAGTGATCAGATGGTAGATGCTGTCACAGCTGAACAACTTCCCAGGAAGTTATTGACAAGATTACACACCCAATGATGTAGAATAATATTTAATTGATCCGGAACCACCATCCGACCGTCTATGGCCCGCAACTCCTAATAAATTATAACATGAAAGAAAGCAAAACCATGGACAGAATGTAGGTTGTGCAGAGGTCAATCATGAAAAAGTACTCTCTTACTATGTCTGGCATTTCTTTAGCAGAGCTGATGACCAAGTAAATGTACTGGAGGTATGAAAGGATTAAATCATATGAGATGTCAAATTTTACAAGATAAGAAGGAATTTGGAGAGAGAGTGCATATTTTAGAACAAATAATGTTATTGAAATTAAACTTATAGGGGAGAAAATTGATGAAGGGACGAAATCAAATATGCTATGTCTACTGATAAAATATCCTACTACTGGTGATAGATTGATTTTTCCTATTAAAGTACTATGTAAGTGAAGTTTTTTCCTCTCTCTATCCCTATCCCATGGTGATTGGAGCAATAGATGCACCAAAATTTCTTTCTTATTAGCTAAAAATCAAATCTCAAATTGGCCAAATTATAAAGGATAAGAGAAATATGTTAGTTTCTAGGATATCAAGATTGATTTCCTGTCATGTGAGCCATTAAATTTATTTGGACTTCAGCCCATAACTTAACAAGCTCACATCATAAAGCCCATTAATTTTCCCTATGAGCTTTTCCACCGCCTTAAGCACGTGAGCTACCATCCATTATCTTCTTTTACTTTTATGTTTTCTGTGAGCTTCAGAAAGAATGAGGTGGAGGAATAGCGACCGAGGTGGCGGCTCGAGAAGGAGAGTTGGAGGCAGAGGATGAACTAAAGCTTAAATACGTATACCTCTAATTAGTACGACGGTAGTGATAGAGAGAGCTTGGGGGTGGCAGTTAAGAGGAATAGTTTATTTTAATGAGTATGCTATGTACGTAAATATTAATTCCTTACTCAATTGATTTGTGTTTTCTGGATTTCTATGTTCCAACTCTTTTCTTGATTGGATGGTTAACAAATTAGTCGAATTAATGAAATGAAACAAGATCGGAGCAGAACTGGAATAATTTAGCATAAGTGAAATAAAGAACTACAACAAGTGAGGAAGCCAACGGAGTAGGAGAAACTTTGAAAACAAAAATGGAAATGTTAGGAGAACATTTACTTTCTGTTGACTAGCGTGTCGAACCTAGTCATATAGTTCCTTGGGAAATTTCCTTACTTAATGCCTCTAATTTACTTTGCGCACTTTGAGTTTCTTTTGTTAGATTATAAACGAGACAGCATTGGGCTGATGAATTATCATCGGAAATAACAAGGAAAGTAAATAGTAGAACGAGTTAACCAGTGTTTGCTTAAGGTTAAATAGGAGTTTACAAATGAATTCATGATTTCACGTCTTTCATGGTTTTTAAAATTTTTGATGATAAGGTTCTTTTTATATTCAAAGTGTATGTAATTATAATATATTTTTAATTTTTATCATGAATAAAATGATATGTGCTTATGAGACCCAAATTAAGTATCTCAAAGATTTCCGCTTTATAATTTGTCAATTGAGTGAGTTTTGAGTGTGTTTTTTCATTATAAAATATTATATTTATGATTAACAATAAATAAATATCTATTTATGAAATTATTGTTTGATGTATTTAATTAACTGTTCCACTTAACAATGCTTTTAAATATATCTAGGCAAATATATTCAAATATGTGATAAAGCTGATCAGTAATGATTGGCAGTCTAAATTATTGAATATGATTGTATATAACCTTGCTAAATGATAGAATGGTGAAATAGAAATAAGTCTAATTAATTTATCATATGTTTCTATTAGGATATGAATATATGAATATCAAATATGAGTGATGTTGGTTTTGTAATCCTAGTGGGATATGTGAGATGATCCATTTTCAAGATCTAATTGAAGGCCATGTAAGAAAAAGAAAGAAATTTGAGAGTGACGAATCCATTTTTACTTTTATCGTTGGAAGATAATAAGCTGTCTCCACAATTTTATGTGAGGATATGGTGCACTAGTAGACGATTATTATGATATTAATTGATGTGCCAGGTTACTAGGTACAATTGAAGAGAGAAAAATCAATATTGTTATAACTCTATTATTAAGGTAGTGTGACTCTATTATTATTATTTGTTATGAGTGATCTCATGCATTATATAAAGTAGATCAATTGTAGCCATCTAGGTTGCAAATAATAGCATATTATTATTATTTTGATGATTTTGTTTAAGTGATTTCATTCTTAAATAATTTATACTTTAGTTAATGTTATTTTATTTTAAAATTTTGTATTAATTGAGATGTAACTCACATTCTTCTACATAATTTTTCTCACAGATAAGAAAATCGACTAGTTGAGTGAGCTAGCCATTTTTTATTTGGGGAAACAAGTAGGGTGAATAGTTTGATAGAGTATGTGTATAGTAAAGTTATAAAAAAAGTTATGAAAATAAATGTTGTGAAACTGGTTCATTAGATTATATCTTGAAATGTGAGGAATCATGTGCGTTCGTAAATATATATTAGGTTGACGAAGGTTATTACTGGAAATATGTAGATTATAATAATTTATAATAGGTTTGAATGAGATTTTTTGTAAAAATAATTAGAAATTTTGTCGTCAAGTCCCAATTTGACGTTCCACTGCTTCATCCATGTGCTTGCGGCTGTACTCCTAAGGCCACGTAGGAAAATCGGTAGCTGAGATTGGTGGCACAGTTCAAGGTTCTCAGGCATACCTACCCAGCAGCGTTCTCCGTTCCTCCGGCACCTCCATGAAGAACGAAATTGAGGGGGCAAGTTAAAGACTTCGGGCCAGTTGAATGTTCATTGGAGAAGCTGCCGGAAGCTAAAATGATGAGAGACATACCGGAGAGCAGGAGAGTTGTTGAAGCCAATTATGGAAAGGAACTGAGAGAAGTCGCGTCTGCCGGAGCAGCTAATGTGGCCGCTTGTGAGAATTTAGACATGGGACGCTGCAGGTTCTGATTGAACAGCTCGGGCTTCTGCGCTCGGATGGCTTCTGCCTGCTGCACTTCTCGCCTTGGCATCCCGCCGCTTCCTGTCCTTTCCTGGAGGGGTATCGGGAAGGAGTAACGCTCCGCCACGATGGCAACACGGAGTGGAAGGACTGCTAGGAAAAAATTCGCGTAGTAAGTTAGAACTGGACCCAAATACATCGAAGAGTTAGATCTGGTCCAATGAGACCCATGTATGTACGGGCCTTTGGCAGCGACACATGTAGATCGAAAACTTGAAATGAAGAAATGAAAGAAAATTCTACCCAAAAAAAAAAGAGAGACATAAGGGATAGAAAATGGCATCCTACTTCCCGATGGTGGTGGTAGGAAAGTCACATTTACGCGCTTTCTTTTTTGTCTTTTTTTTTATTGACAATTATATCACATAATTTACATTACATTACAATCCATTACCTGCAAAAAAAACTGAGAGACAGAGGCTATGACACAAAAATTTAGGTAAATTACGAAAATGTTTTTGTTAATATAATATTTTAATATAAAAATTTTAGAATATAATTATGTAATATATATATTTTAAATATATTATACTTTAATATATTCGATTAATTTTTTATTAATACTGACAATTTTTGATAACATGGATAACTCACGTAACACTCTTTGATAATGTGATTTTATATTTGAAATAAATGAATTGTTACGTATTATACGAGACCCATAATTTTTTTCTTCATTTTTCTCTCCGCACCTCTCCTCTCTCTCACACACACACTCACATAGCTCTCTCTTGGTTGCTCTCTTTCTCTATCTCTCTCTTGATTTTTCTAACTATATTTTATTTATTATTTTTTATAAAATAATGATAATATAATACATTAGTATATTAAATGATAATGAATACGTAATTCGATTTTAAGATTAGTTTTAAAAAAAGTTTTATAATAAAAAAATTACTAAAAAAGTTAAAAATTGGTAATAAAATAGTAAAATTAGTACTAAATATTTTATTGATTTCTTTCGCATTAAAATTTTGTGACAATTAATTGAACCTTCTCACTTTTTTTTTTATCTATCTAATTTTAGATTTGAAACCCCTATATAAAAATACAAAACTCTTTTCCCCTCCATCTTTTTAAATAATTTTTTAATTAAAATTTACTTTTTTAAACGACTGAACAAAAGTATAGTTCAATTTTTGTACTCATTTCAATGAAAAAGTATATTTTGTTCTAATATCTTTTGTGTGGAGAGAGAAAAAAAATAGTAAGTTTTATCATATGTCACATGATAATTTATTTATTTTAAGTATGAAGTTACATTATTAAGAAGCGCTATATATGCTGTCTATATTATCAAAAATTAGTGGTATTTGTAAAAAATTAATAAAATGTACTAAAATATAGTATTTTTAAAAAATTATCACGAAATTATATTTTAAAATTTTATACTAAAATATTATATTAGTAAAATATTTTATATAAATATAATTTACCCCAAAAATTTACCATCCTTAAGGTAGGTTCCTTTTTTTTTTTTTTCCTCATCAACATCTCTATTCACAATTGATTTGGCCCATAAAAATAAAGAAATAGAAAATAGAAAAAGAACAAGAAGATTTGTAACCTCCATAAAAGGGGAAAGAGAAATATGGAAAATCAAGCCAAAACGATAGGATCGGTGGGGCTCTGCAGTGTTCAGGAAGGAAGGAGGGAGGATTTCTTCGAAGCTGTTGTTGGCATAATTAGCGTTTCTTGGAGAATATATTTTGATCTCAGCGCCTCCTCCTTGGACTTGGATCTTCGCTCTCTGCAGCTTCTGCTCTGTACTGTACGTTCTCTTCTCATCTCATCTCATCTCTTCTCTTCTTCCAAAAATTGCACTTCCGATCGTGATTCCCATCTATTTCAGCTTTTGTCCGTGCATCTGGTTGTTCCTCCGCTTAGTTTTTATATATATGTATATCTATAGGTAATTTGAACATGATTATAAGAGTATCTTGTTGAATTGCGAGTCGCGATGTTTCAAATCTCTCTCTCTCTCTCATGACTTGCTGGCAGTCGGGACGCAATTCTGCTTGTCCCTTTGATAGCCGATCTGCTTCTCCATTAATGAGATTTAGCTGGTGATCTCCCGTTAATCTTTGAATCCTGTCAAGCTTTTATTGCCAGATCTGATCCTCTCACTGGAGATTCGTGATGTCTTTGAACTTACTCTGAACTTCTAATTTTCTCACTTTACTAGCAGACCCAAAGCCAACAGAAAATGCCATCGCCAAAGCCATGAGGCCGCATATGTTAGGACATAAATTGCCTATATTTTGATGCTGAGCTTGGCCTTTTTTCTGGGGAAAAGTGTGTGTGAAACTTTATTAGTAACCCGTGAACGTTGTATATAATCCTCTCTATGTACAATCTGGAGGCTGTAACCGAAGAGCCAAGACTAGAAGATAAGCGTGGCAGTGAACAAATTCTTTAGCAAACCCAGTTCACAATGGATCGGGCTAATGCCTCCAATACCACCGACCCTTTTTCTACTTCAATTCCTTTTAGATGCACAAATCCCCATTTTTCATATCATTTTTAATTCATTAAACCGGCAAAGTTTTGCCCTTTACTGCCAATTCTTTGAATATCAGCGACTACATTGTGTGTAGTGAATTGCATGCCATTTGATGTGTAGTAATTAAACCAGCAAAGTTTTGCCCTTTACTGCCAATTCCTTGAATATCAGCGGCTACATCGTGCGTAGTGAATTTCATGCCATTTGATGTGTAGCAATGATCCATGACAGCCACTTACCATAGATAAATTTTTGCAAGTTTCGATTAATTTCTTAATTTTTCATCAAACAATGTGCTAATGAGCTCCTGACTTTCTGCATCTGCAGTCTAGTTTGTCTTCACTCCTAAATCATGTGGAGGTTTAAGCCCTTCATGCATAAAGAGCACAATGGACTAGAAGGTCGTGCTCTTGATGTTGGAAATCTTAAGATTCATGTTCGAAATACCATAGCAGAGGGTGGATTTTCGTGTGTTTACTTGGCACGGGATTCATTGCATGTATCCAAGCAGTATGCTCTGAAACACATAATTTGCAATGATGAGGAATCACTAGAACTTGTGATGAAGGAGATATCATTCATGAAATCTCTAAATGGACATCCCAATGTTGTCACACTTCTCACTCATACTATCCTCGATATGGGACGAACCAAGGAAGCATTGCTTGTGATGGAATTCTGTGACAAGTCACTGGTTAATGTGTTGGAGAACAGAGGATCTGGATATTTTGAGGAGAAACAGATCCTCTTGATTTTCAGGGATGTATGCAACGCAGTTTTTGCATTGCACTGCCAGTCTCCACCAATTGCCCATCGGTAATCCTAGCATACTCCTCCCTTGGGCTTGCCAATTAGTTATATAGGTTGACTCTTCTTGCTGTTTAATTCTGTATGGATATTATCTCCTTATTCATTTGCAGAAGTTTTTGGTCATTTCATTGTTTATTGTTGAGGACTCATGCATAGTAAACTTGTTGATAATGTCAAAGGCACGGACACTCTTGTCTTTTCATTCACTTTTATTTTGTTGTTAGCCCACTGCAATTCCCACTTCATTGCTCACCATTCAAAACTGCTAAACTGCTGAGTTCTACATTTCTCTCACCCGAAAAGTGTACTCTCCTTTCCTCACTGCAACTCTTATGCTCTTCCTTCTCTCTGCATCACTGAAACTTTTCCAAGATTAATTTTTCTTTGGTTGACCTTCAATTATGTTGATTATTGGTGGAATTCCTTCGCTTGTCCAATGCACTGATGATCTTATGTGCAATTCTCTATCATTTGTAATTATGGACTTCTTTTCTTATGAAAAATTTATGGAGTTGTTTTCAATGTATGGTTGAAGTTTTTTTCAGCCAGCACTGTTAAGCGTTAAAATCCATGTGTTAGTATCCAGCTTGCTGCATAAGTTGGTTTACATTCATCTTTTACACCTTGTGAAGGCAGTTTTTTCTTTTAGCATAGTTGGGCAACATTATGATTTAAAATCTGTATGTCTCTATGTCTTGATCTCCCCTTCCAGTGCTTATGTATAGGTTTTCCAAAAAGCAGAAGGAAAAAAATGTGAGTTTTGTGCTTTTTCTCAATTAGTATGCTTCTGATGGAAATGGAATTCCATCCTGGAAATTTTCAAGTGGATATGATATTTGTGGAATTTATATATACTTGGCATTACATGCTGTTTTCCAAACTGGCATGTTATTATGCTCCTTGGCCTGCTGCAAAGGAATTATGTCCTTGTACTCTCTGTGAAACTGTTGATTTCAGTACCCTCATATCAGATTAATAGATACATCACTGGAACAATGTAATACTTAAACAAGTATTGTCCAGCTTCCTTTTTCCTATTGACCATCAGGGTTTCGCATATCATCTTATAAGTGCTGGAAATGGATACTTTAATTCATTGTTGTCTTCAAAAAATTGTTATACTAAGGCTGAATTATACTACTATGGCTCAAAACATGCTTGAGACATTACTTACTCTTTAACCTTTAGGGTATGTTTGGATTGAGGGGTTGGGAGGGATAAGGAGGGGAAGGATTTGGAGGGATTGTTGAATCCCTTGTTTAAATTTTTTGAGGAGGGTTATGGAGGGATTTGAATTGAAGGGTTGGGTTATTACTCCATAACTCTCCATCCTTCTATTTTTCAATTCCTCCAAAAATGGGGGAATAAGAAGGGATTAGGAGGGATATGGGTGACTTTACAATTTCACCCTTAAATTCAACTGATAGAAAAAATTATTAAAGGCATAATAGTCTATTGCACTCTTTAACCCTCCCTTCCCCTCTCTTCATAATTCTATCCAAACAAGATTTGTCTTATCCCTCCATAGCCTCTACTTCCCCTCCCCTCCCTTATTAAACATTTAATTTGATTGAAGCCATTTGCTATGTTTAATTGCTAGTTCTAGTATCTGTCTAATCATTCACTTTGGATGAACATGAAAAGGCCCTTCTCTTTATGCCCATACTGCATCTTTCAGAGACTTAAAGGCAGAGAATCTTTTGCTGGGATCTGATGGACTGTGGAAGTTGTGTGATTTTGGAAGTGCCTCAACTAACCACAAACGCTTTGAGAAACCTGAAGAAATGGGTATTGAAGAAGACAATATCAGGAAACACACAACACCTGCATATAGGGCCCCTGAGGTTGGACAGACAGCTCATGCTTTTAGTAAAGATAATGATCTATGCAGTGAAGATGTTTTAAACTTGTTTTCTCCTCTGGGATTTTTCTCTCAGATGTGGGATCTATATAGGAGGGAGCTAATAAATGAGAAGGTGGATATATGGGTAAGTCAAGTTTGCCTTCTTTGCAAATCAATTGGAGTGTAAGTGGTAACTAAGATTACTCCTCTCTTGTAGGCTTTGGGCTGCCTCCTCTTCCGCATATGCTACCTAAAATCTGCATTTGATGGAGAGTCAAAGTTGCAGATCTTGAATGGAAACTACCGGATTCCGGATTTGCCGAAATACAGCTCCTTCATCACAGATCTGATCAGAGAGATGCTTCAGGCATCCCCAGATGCCAGACCAGATATCACTCAGGCAAGCGCTTTGCTTGATTGGCCATACATCTCCATGAAATTAGGTTAGTTGTAGATAATTTGCTCGCATGCCATCTTAGTACGGATGTCCTAATTCTGCCAACTGATGTTGGACTTTCCTCCATGGTTGCAGGTATGGTTTCGTGTTAATGAGCAGTTGCCACTCAATTTGCAGAAATCTTTACCAGATCGGCCCCCAGAAATGGCAAGTGAAGCTTGTGAAGGTATGCTCATGTTCATCTGCAGGGATGTAGGTCATGCATAAGCTGGTAAACTTTATATATAACTTGGGACCTGAACGTTATGGAATGTTTGCTAACTTTTTAACATGCTGGAGGTTTGTTGAGGAATGATCTCTTAAGCTTTCACTGCAAGATCTAATTCAGTTTGGAGGTTAGTCAGGGCTATATGCTTGCTTTTTCCTCTAGGTATCTCTAGGCCTGCAAATAAGGTATCTCCAGTGCCCCGAAGGAGTCCACCACCCCCTCCCTCATCTGGTGAACCGATCAAATCATCACAGGGTTCAACAGTGGGGGGAAGTAGGGGTCAACTTGGTGCTTTCTGGTCTACTCAGCTTGCAAAGGATGCAGCTTATGCTGAGGAGAGTACTGGCTCTAAGTTTGACAAAGAATCGTCCAGCAATAATGAGTCAAAGCTCGATAACAGTTATCAAGATAATCAACATTTTCCTAGTAGAGCTGACCCCTCCAAAGATGCTAATGCACAGTCTCATCCTGTTCGGAGAAGTGCTCATGCACAGTTGCACCGCCTGGCTGAAGGCAAGCATATGAAGGATTTTGAGATTGATTATTTCCAGAAAGAGTCAGCGGGCAGCATCAAGAGACAGTCAGCATCCACAACCAAGAGCTCAACAGCATTTCAGGATGAAGCTTTCAATACCTTTGTTGCTGAGTTTGATAGCAAAAAATTCAGCTCTAGAATTGGTGATATTGCTGCATCCCACAAAAAGGAAGACTTGGAGGCTGAAGTGGAGCAGCTAAAAGAGCAGCTGAAACAGGCTACTTTGGAGAGGGCTGAGATGTCATATAAATATGAAAAACTATCTGCCATCTGCCAATCACAGCGCCAGGAAATACAAGAACTCAAGCAAGCTCTCGTTGCCTGTACTCCATCACCAAATAGGGATGCTACGAGAAACCAAGCTCCTGCTGGTGTTGAATTATCTGCTGGCAAGACGGTAATTTCCCATTTCTGTTTTTGAATTCAGGTTTTAATTGCTACCTAAAATATTAACCGTGTGTTACCTCTGGGTTCCTGATTTGCTTATTGGCTCCATTACCACAGCAGCGAGAGAAAGCTGCAGGAACCGTCTTCCAGCAAGAGGGGTCTGGAAACATGTCCCCAACCCCTGAGCCAACATCATGGCAGGCTTTTGCAGATGATCCTAAGCCAGAGCAGCCACTTTCAAGCCTTGGTGCTTCAAAATCTGTGAGGACAAGAAATGGTCGTCAGATGAAGCAAGGAGCTGCTCAAGTGGCTTCCAATTTTGACACATGGGGTTTTGGTGCGGAGAGCTTCACAGCTGCACCAGCTGCTGCCAATCCACAGATATCTATACCTGTAGATGGAGGTAACCTGTCCTTGCGACTTTGCGAGTCAAAGATCATAGATGGCAAGTCAGAATCTCAACCTGCAGGATGGGCTGGTTTCTAGTGTAAGCTGCCCAGGAATAGCTGCACACATTTAATATGGGGTTGGAAGTGATTTTGCGTTGCTTTCTTCCCCCGTACTAGTGGTTGAGTTTAAAGGTTAAAAAGGTATTCGAGAAGATGCAATGTTTTTCATTTTGAATGGAACTTTTGTTGGATTTTGCATGTGGGCAGATGATTAATCATCCAGATGATTAATACGATGTTTTCAAAAATATATTCTTGTAATATCATCTTATAATGAGGATCCCTCTGAGGATATGGTAAATCCATGGGGCATGTGGTAGATTTGACTTCTGCCCTTAAAATTTTTCTTCCGTTGCACTTCAATTCAATGTTGTGGACTTGAGAAGTCAGATTCTGTCACCTTCCTTACTATCATATGAGTATTAATGAGACTGAAGACAAAGGAATGGAAATGAATGGAGAAAGGAACTTTCTATAGCAAGTTCTGCGGTTTTGCTCTAGAGAGTGCATTCATTCATTTCAGATCTGCCTCCAATCTATCTAAATCTTCGGATTTCCAAAATATATCGGGGTTGGTTGCTGCAATGCAACCTATCAAATAACCAATAAAGCCGATATACATAGAACGGATGAATACGTTGCACATGTTGTCTACTTACTATTCCCATCTTTGATGACATGTGATCCTTGTGTTGATCAAAATCGTAGATAGGGAGCCCTTTGTTCTATCACAAGGCAGGAAAAAAGATGATAAAGAGAGACTTTGATTGGGTGGACTTGATATTAGAACATAATATTGTAAAGAAATAAGAAGTATGACGGACTAGCTAGAGGAGAATAAGCATATATTAAAGTAGTCAGTGACGATGTGTTCAAAAGCCTTGCAATTCTGATCCAGAGGAGCTGTGAAATAAATGATTGATTTGCTCTCCCTTCTCTCTTGGTCTGTTGGTCTCTATCTCAAAGTCCTCTCTCTTCCCGGAAGTCCTTGTTCTCCTTTCTTCTTCCCCGGTTTCCTGCAATCCAGATCAAGTTCTATTAATTTCCAAATTGCCACACATAACAAACTTCTGGATGGATTTGGAAAAGGAAAACCAGATAAGCAGTTTGCGGCGTTAAAGATGACGTTACTACACCTATAGATAGAGGTAAACATGTCCTTGCGGCTTGGTGAGTCAAAGATCATAGATAGCAAGTCCGGCACGATTATCACCCATTCCTTTTGTAGCCCAACAAAGCTCACCTCCTACCATGCTACACCAGGCTACCATGTGTCATATTATTTAGCATCAGGCCCCAGTATCAGGGAAAGGAAAAGAAAAGCTTGCTCCTTGTTGTGGATCATGCACAAACTGCATCTGCATGAGCTTACTTAGCCATAGAGAATTTCTAGGAAGGGAAGATACAAATATTAGATGCAAATACCAACATGAACAACATTCCTCAAAATTCTTGCCAACCTGTTGCGTTCCCTGCAAGAGATCAATGCCTAATGCCTGTTTCTCCTATGGCTGATCCTAAGTATGCACTGTGTTCTAAGTCCTGTATCTGTTTAAGGGAGGGTGATTCTGAGAAGCCAGCTCAATTCAGCTCATCAATGATTGCATTGACCTTTAAGAGCGTAAGTCTGCATTTATTAATTACGCCAGACACGAACTTCATAGATGGAGAGAAAGCTAATACATGAAAGACACTAACTAATATTCTTCGCTGCATCTTATGTTAGAAGAAAGCAGATAGTATAAACATTACAGATGCAGCTAGATGTCCAAATGCGTCTGCATGAGCAACTGGAGACTGGAATTTAATAGTAAATCACTCCCTTTGACTATTACATTTCATCGTGCTTAGCTCTGTTATTAGTACATTGATGTTCCAATATAGAAAGATTTGCAATTGAGGATTCAAGAACAGGGAAGGCAGTTGAAACAGATGCTAGAATGCCACCTAATTTTTTAAAAAATCATGCTTCCGAATCAAAATCACTATGCTATACCAAGTTGGACGGATCATCATCAAGATGGCATGGTTCTTAGGGCTTCAAGCTTCCGATTGTGAGAGTGATGAATCCCTCCAAGATTGTTAGAGCCAAGTATAAGGACAGATTCTGCCTTGGATGCAGGATGGATACAGGTAAAACCAGTCAGGTTGAAAGCATGTCATTATACCGGTTAGCCACCACAAAATGCTCTAGTGCCTTACAAATCCAGTTTCGATTTTCTGATAACCTGCATATGCTAACAAATAAGTTCACACACACACACACACACACGTGCGTGTGCGTTTGTTATTCTAAAATATATAAAACTGTTCACCATATTGATGAATCAATTAGTCTTCACCTTATCACTGTAGCACTACAATACATAGAACAAGCTCTCAATGATATATAAATTTATACACCATTTTTTTAATGGAAAACCCTCATAAAAGATACATGATGCATCGAGCCATCAGGAGTGGAGTATCAGCCTCCCGCACTGTCAAGTATCAATACACATCAATTCACATACTTGATTAACTAACTCTAAAACACAACATGATATCCTCCTGAATTAGCGTCCACATAGCCATGAGAAGAAATATCCACAGCTCCCATCTACTATTACCTCTTAGAATTTCAGGCAAGACAAGGTTGCTGCTATCACCAAAGTTCTCTCCGTTTCACTATCTCTGCTTGTCCCCTGATTTGTCCAGCTTCCAGAAGAAAAACACTCTAGTCTGTGGCTCCTTTTCTTTCTTCCGATCAGCCAAAACATAAAAAGAGCATGATTATCGGTGAGCTGTGGATTTTGACAGAAGGAAAAGCTTGGAGCGAGCAAACAGTTGGAAGAACATAAGTGAGAAGCAAAGGGATTGCTCCACCCAGAAAGTGGTTTCACCTGCCTGTAAGTCTGTTTCAGTGCCCGGCTGTTCGAAAGCAACCTTCAACTATCCTTCTATTAACCATAAAATCAACCAGGGATTCCTCATTATCTCGATTGATTGATACAATATTATCACAAAAATGCAGGCAATGTGGAAAGTCATTTAAGCCAGAGAAACTGCACACACAGATGAAGTCTTGTAGAGCAATGAAATTGGCTCTATCAAGAAAAGGTTTGGCTCCTACTACAACCCCTGCCGAAAAGAAATACAGTGCAGTGTTTGTTGAGGCTGTCCTCGCTGATCACCTACTATAGCCTCTTCTTTGGCCTACAATGGCTAAGCAATAATATATTATTGACCAACATATATATATATATATTCAATTGATTATGTGATCAATTAAGTTTTAAAAATAGGATTTAACAGATATTTTAATGGGCAGAGATTAATGCATATAAAATATAAAATAATTTTTAACTTTTATAATAAGTAAAATTAAAAATTAATAAATAAAAAATATTTAAATACAATTTAGGATTATAGTTACGGAGTCGCACGATATAAATTAGCTTTTCTAAAAGAGATAAAACTATGCCCAAATCATTTAAGAGTTTTTCATGGGTCCCAATTAATCACATAAGTTTTAACTATAAATTCAGGTGCAATTCTATTAATTTTTGTAAATTTCACATTTTATTTTGAAATTATTAGATTACAAATTTTAATAATTGGTATAAAATTCTACGTGAGCAGCCGTTAAAGGCCCAATGGGCCACATTTGCGGCTCAATACCAACCACTTTGCAGCCTTAGGAGTCAGGACCAACCCCACAAAGCATGTTTCTTATATTCCCATGATTTATTAATTGGCGTAATTTTTCTACTGCGTGTACATTCCCATAATGATGGTGTTTTTCCAAAGTCAAACTTAGTTTACTCAAGAGTTGTCTAATCAATCCCGTGATTCCAAATCACGGATGGGTAATGTTACAAAGGATTAATTGATTTTTTTTTGAGATAGAAATCTTAAGAACATTATTGCTATTTGGAATGATTTAAATAAGAAACGCTTATAATATAATGCTTAGTTTTTAGCTTATAAAATTAGATTAAAGTAGAAATCGAAGCAGAACGGTTTTGAGTGAATGGGTACTCACCGGTGTTGTGGAATTACTTAACTTACATATGATTAAGTACTATATGAGCAGGCTCGACAAAATCCTTGTAATTCTTGATAAATACATTTCCAATAATGAAACAAATAAAGAAAAAATTAATAAAACAAATAAAAATACACTTGGCTTTATTTCGACTATAAAAAATTAAACCTAAAGCTCCGATGGATTTCCTCGCTTGGTCGGGGTTTCGCTTGCGGTGCATGCGGCCGCACACATTCTCTCCTGACTGGGTAAATCACTGAGAATTTTAGTTTGTTATGATTGATCCATTTCGTGAACTCGCCGGCTGTGAATTATGAATTCCATAACTTCTTCGATTGATCATTGCCGATATAGGTTTATATGTATCTATGTGCATACATCAATTCTGGTGATTGGCTTCGAGAAAAATTTTCTTTTCTTCGTCAGTAACTATGGATTAAATCTGCAGCCAATCATCAGTACGCTCACAGTGGCCATAAGGCAGCCACGGCCGAAGGCGGTGGTTGAAATCGGCAGTTCACATCGCGGGAGGAGGGATGGAGCGGCGGCGAGTCGTTAGTGGTTGTGATTGCAAGGCTGCAGCCGATCACCGAAAACCAATCCTTCCGGCCTAGCTCCATCAGTACGCTCGTAGTGGCCACAAGGCAGCCGCGGCCGAAGGCGATGGTTGAAATCGGTTGTTCACATCGCGGGAGGGGGGATGGAGCAGTCGCGAATCGCAGTGAGAATCTGCAATTCGCGGACTATGGTTGTTCCGGTCGAGCTCGTATTGCGAATAGCAGCGGGGAAGGCCTCGTTGCGCAGATTGCATTACGCGACGAGCGTTGTCGTCGCTGATTTCACGGGCTCGTCGGTTGTCGTTGAAGCTGGGGAAGCGGCTAGTAGTGGTAGCCATTAGGGTTTCCGTTAAGAAGATGAAGAGTAAAAAATTCACCGATCTACAGATGGTTTGACCAGACGATTGACTGGCTTAGACTGATTTAGATCGGTCAGACCGGTTCAGGAACAAAGCCATTCGGTTCGAGTCTATTCTCACCCGGCTATACGGTTTGGTCCAAACAGGGAACGGTTCAAAGTAAACTTGACCGGTTCATATGGTTTGGGTCAAAATTGGACCTGTTTGGGGCCGATTTTGACTAACATTATCCAGTTCAATTGAAATTCCATCCGGTTTAGTTATTTTTTTCACCAATTTTAATCCAATTTTGTTCAATGTGATTCCTGTGGAATTTAATCTGATTCAGTAGAAGTTTGCTAAATTACAATTCTTTTTTTTTTTTTGCGAATTTAATCGGTTAGGACAAAATTAATCCAGTTCAGGACAAAATTTGGGTTCAATTGAAATTAAGCCAAAGTTAGTATGGTTCAAACCTCAATCTACCAGATTTAGCTCAAATTAAGCGGGTCAAGACCTTATTCAATGCATCAAAAGTTCAAAAATAATAAGTTAAATTATTTTTAGGCCTAGTGGGTAACTCGATTTGGTTATTCTCAATGTCTTAGATGAAATAATGGCAATTTTTATTATGTCTAATATTCTAAAATTGATAATTGAAGTGGTATCTTACCAAAGTGAGCTCTTATGTATAAATTGACATAATTTTTTTTTAGATATATAAGATGTTTATGTACTTGAAATATCATGTGGGTAGTGGATCAATTCAAAGGAAGGATGCTGTATGGCTGAGTTTCAAACATGCTTGCAATAATAAATGCATAATGATCATTTGGTTTTCATGTGAACATGAGTTAACCTAAAGGAAGACTCATTGTTTTATTGGATTGATTGTCTGCAATGAGAGTATTGTTTATAAGTTGATTATTTTGTCGAAAAATGAAATATCAATGTTATGCTTAGTATATTATTATGGGATATACTATTATTTTATTCATTACTACTAAATATGTGAGCTAATATATTTTCCAATTTTTGTTGCTCGTTCTTTATTCAACTAGTAATTTTGCTACATCAATTTCTACCGCTATTAATTCAATACCTATGCTAACTGAGACGAATTCTAAAGTTTGGAAAGAGAATATTATGATCATTCTCGATTGCATGGATCTAGATTTGGCCATTTGCATAGAACAATCACTTGCTTTTATGATTGATAGTTCCATTATGGGTAGAAGGGATGTTGAATGATGTGATCATTCTAGCCAGCTAAGTTTCATGATCATGAAGCATGCAATTTTAGAAATCTTCAGGGGTGATACCTCTGAGGAGATAGATGCCAAATCATTCATGGATGTTATAGAAAAGTGTTTTGAGAAAAATGTAAAGGCTGAGACAAGCACACTTTTGGTAAAGTTTATTTGAATGAGGTATAAAAGTAACAAGAACATTCAGTAGTACATCATGAAGTTGTCTAATCTTGCTTCAAAACTAAATGAATTAAAATTAGAGCGATTTGAGAATTTGCTTGTACAGTTAGTTTGAATCTCCTTGCTTGCATAATACAATTAGTTTAAAGTTAGCTACAACTATCATTTCTCTTTGTATTTAAGAGGAGGAGAGATTGAAGTATAAAAAGACAGAGTGTTCATTTGGCATTGATTGAGGATAAGAGTAAGGGTAAAGGTAAGAAAAATGCCCATGAGTAAAGAAGTTGTGAGTGTTCCAGATCAGGCTAAAAAGTAGAAACAAGAGGATAAAGTTTATATGTGTTTCTTTTGCTAGAAAGATGAATACTTGAAGAAAGATTATACCAAATATCATGCATGTTGTGCAAGCACCTTTCATATTAGTTTGTTTTGAGATTAATTTGACCTTTGTACATAGACACACTTGGTGGCTAGATTTTCATGCTACTAGTCACATAAGTGTTTATGTAGGATTGCTTGAGTTATAGAAAGCCAAATGATGCTAAAAGATCTATCTATAAGGACAATGACAGGTTAGTTGTGGTCGAAGTGATAGGCAAATTTAGGTTATTATTAAAAATTGAATATTATTGGGATTTGGAGTAGCTTCCATGCTGCACACCTATGCTTGATTTATGTTGTTGAATGTATTAATATATGTGATAATCGATGGTTTGAGTTACGAAAATTGTGATGAAAGATGCTTTGGTTCTTTATTAACGCATTTAATGGATGTGATTATTGAGATTACTGATATGTATAGTAATTTTGAGTTCAACAAAGTGTTTTGGTAATACATGACAAGGGATAATTTGTTGGCTATGGAAGATTATTGAATTTTTAATTAGATTAAATATGGTTCAATAATACAATATTGACTGTGTATTTGTGCTATTTAATATGTTGACAAGATTAAGTGATCAATTAAGTTTAATAAATAAGGTTTAACATACAATTTAGGAAGTGTATGGAATAATATGTAAAAAATATAAGACAATTTCTAATTTCTATAATAGACGAAATTAAAAAACAATGAACCAAAGATATTTAGGTGCAATTTAGGGTTGTGGTTCATGAATCGCATGAGATAAATTGCTATTAGGATATTCGATCAATTAAACTAGATAGACCGATTTTCGACATCATCTTAGAGTTTTTTTTTAGCTTTTGAAGATCTACATCCAACTAATGACATAGGCTATCACCATGCATTCATATACATTTCCACTAATTTTTGTAGGGTTTTTTAGGGTTTTTTAGGGTTTTTAGGGTTTTTTAGGGTTTTTTAGGGTTTTTTAGGGTTTTTTTAGGGTTTTTTTTAGGGTTTTTTAGGGTTTTTTAGGGTTTTTTAGGTTTTTTTTTTTTTAGGGTTTTTTTTTTTTTTTAGGGTTTTTTAGGGTTTTTTAGGGTTTTTTTTTTAGGGTTTTTTTTTTTTAGGGTTTTTTTTTAGGGTTTTAGGGTTTTTTAGGGTTTTTTAGGGTTTTTTAGGGTTTTTTTTTAGGGTTTTAGGGTTTTTTAGGGTTTTTTAGGGTTTTAGGGTTTTTTAGGGTTTTTTAGGGTTTTTTTTTTTTAGGGTTTTTTAGGGTTTTTTAGGGTTTTTAGGGTTTTTTAGGGTTTTTTAGGGTTTTTTAGGGTTTTTTAGGGTTTTTTAGGGTTTTTTAGGGTTTTTTAGGGTTTTTTAGGGTTTTTTAGGGTTTTTTAGGGTTTTTTAGGGTTTTTTTAGGGTTTTTTAGGGTTTTTTTTAGGGTTTTTTAGGGTTTTTTAGGGTTTTTTAGGGTTTTTTAGGGTTTTTTAGGGTTTTTTAGGGTTTTTTAGGGTTTTTTAGGGTTTTTTAGGGTTTTTTAGGGTTTTTTAGGGTTTTTTAGGGTTTTTTAGGGTTTTTTAGGGTTTTTTAGGGTTTTTTAGGGTTTTTTAGGGTTTTTTTAGGGTTTTTTAGGGTTTTTTAGGGTTTTTTTTTTAGGGTTTTTTAGGGTTTTTTAGGGTTTTTTAGGGTTTTTTAGGGTTTTTTAGGGTTTTTTTAGGGTTTTTTAGGGTTTTTTTAGGGTTTTTTAGGGTTTTTTAGGGTTTTTTAGGGTTTTTTAGGGTTTTTTAGGGTTTTTTAGGGTTTTTTAGGGTTTTTTAGGGTTTTTTAGGGTTTTTTAGGGTTTTTTAGGGTTTTTTAGGGTTTTTTAGGGTTTTTTAGGGTTTTTTTAGGGTTTTTTAGGGTTTTTTAGGGTTTTTAGGGTTTTTTAGGGTTTTTTTTAGGGTTTTTTAGGGTTTTTTAGGGTTTTTTAGGGTTTTTTTAGGGTTTTTAGGGTTTTTTAGGTTTTTTAGGGTTTTTTAGGGTTTTTTAGGGTTTTTTAGGGTTTTTAGGGTTTTTTAGGGTTTTTTAGGGTTTTTAGGGTTTTTTTAGGGTTTTTTAGGGTTTTTTAGGGTTTTTTAGGGTTTTTTAGGGTTTTTAGGGTTTTTTAGGGTTTTTTAGGGTTTTTTAGGGTTTTTTAGGGTTTTTTTTTTAGGGTTTTTTAGGGTTTTTTAGGGTTTTTTTAGGGTTTTTTAGGGTTTTTTAGGGTTTTTTAGGGTTTTTTTAGGGTTTTTTTAGGGTTTTTTAGGGTTTTTTAGGGTTTTTTAGGGTTTTTAGGGTTTTTTAGGGTTTTTTTAGGGTTTTTTAGGGTTTTTTAGGGTTTTTTAGGGTTTTTTAGGGTTTTTTTAGGGTTTTTTAGGGTTTTTTTTAGGGTTTTTTAGGGTTTTTTAGGGTTTTTTAGGGTTTTTTTAGGGTTTTTTAGGGTTTTTTAGGGTTTTTTTTTTAGGGTTTTTTAGGGTTTTTTTAGGGTTTTTTAGGGTTTTTTAGGGTTTTTTTAGGGTTTTTTTAGGGTTTTTTTAGGGTTTTTTAGGGTTTTTTAGGGTTTTTTTAGGGTTTTTTAGGGTTTTTAGGGTTTTTTAGGGTTTTTTAGGGTTTTTTAGGGTTTTTTAGGGTTTTTTAGGGTTTTTTTTTTTAGGGTTTTTTAGGGTTTTTTAGGGTTTTTAGGGTTTTTTTAGGGTTTTTTTAGGGTTTTTTAGGGTTTTTTAGGGTTTTTTAGGGTTTTTTAGGGTTTTTTAGGGTTTTTTTAGGGTTTTTTTAGGGTTTTTTAGGGTTTTTTAGGGTTTTTTAGGGTTTTTAGGGTTTTTTAGGGTTTTTTAGGGTTTTTAGGGTTTTTTAGGGTTTTTTTAGGGTTTTTTAGGGTTTTTAGGGTTTTTTTAGGGTTTTTTAGGGTTTTTTTTAGGGTTTTTTAGGGTTTTAGGGTTTTTTTTAGGGTTTTTTTAGGGTTTTTTAGGGTTTTTTAGGTTTTTAGGGTTTTTTAGGGTTTTTTTAGGGTTTTTTAGGGTTTTTTAGGGTTTTTTTAGGGTTTTTTAGGGTTTTTTAGGGTTTTTAGGGTTTTTTAGGGTTTTTTAGGGTTTTTTTTAGGGTTTTTTTTAGGGTTTTTTAGGGTTTTTTTAGGGTTTTTTAGGGTTTTTAGGGTTTTTTGGGGTTTTTTAGGTTTTTTTTTTAGGGTTTTTAGGGTTTTTTAGGTTTTTTAGGGTTTTTTAGGGTTTTTTTTAGGGTTTTTTAGGGTTTTTAGGGTTTTTAGGGTTTTTTAGGGTTTTTTTAGGGTTTTTTAGGGTTTTTTAGGGTTTTTTTTTTTTTTAGGGTTTTTAGGGTTTTTTAGGGTTTTTTAGGGTTTTTTAGGGTTTTTTAGGGTTTTTTTAGGGTTTTTTAGGGTTTTTTTTTTAGGGTTTTTTAGGGTTTTTAGGGTTTTTTAGGGTTTTTTTTTAGGGTTTTTTTTTTAGGGTTTTAGGTTAGGGTTTTTTAGGGTTTTTAGGGTTTTAGGTTTTTAGGGTTTTTAGGGTTTTTTTTTTAGGGTTTTTTTTTTTTTAGGGTTTTTTTTTTTGGGTTTTTTTTAGGGTTTTTTAGGGTTTTTTAGGGTTTTTTTTTTAGGGTTTTTTAAGGGTTTTTTTTTTTAGGGTTTTTTAGGGTTTTTTTAGGGTTTTTTAGGGTTTTTTAGTGTTTTTAGGGTTTTAGGGTTTTTTTTAGGGTTTTTTAGGGTTTTTTTAGGTTTTTTAGGGTTTTTAGGGTTTAGTTAGTTTAGGGTTTTTTTTATAGGTTTTTTTTTTTTTTAGGGTTTTTTAGGGGTTTTTAGGGTTTTTTAGGGTTTTTAGGGTTTTTTTAGGGGTTTTTTAGGGTTTTTAGGGTTTAGGTTTGGCGTTTTCATTAAGGGTTTTAGGTTTTTTTTAGGCGTTTTTTTATAGGGTTCAAGCCTTTTTAGGGTTTTAGGTTTTTATTAAGGTTTTTTAGTTTTTTAGGGTTTTTTTTTAGGTTTTTAGGGTTTTTTTGGGTTTTTTAGGTTTTTTTCAGGGTTTTTTAGGAGTTTTAGGTTTGTTTAGTGGTAGGGTTTTTTAGGTTTTTTAGGCTTTTTTAGGGTTTTTTAGGGTTTTTTTAGGGTTTTTCAGGGGATTTTTAGGGTTATTTAGGGTTTTTTAGGGTTTTATTTTTTTAGGGTTTTTTAGGCGTTTTTATAGGGTTTTTAGTTTATTTAGGTTTTTTTAGGGTTTTTTAGGGTTTTTTAGGGGTTTTTTAGGCTTCTTTTTTAGGGTTTTTGGGTAGGGTTTTTTAGGGTTTTTTAGGGTCTATTTAGGTTTTTAGTTTTTTGGGTTTTTTGGGTTTTTTTAGGGTTTTTTAGGTTTTTAGGGTTTTTTAGGTTTTTTTAGGAGTTTTTATTAGGTTTTTTTAGGGTTTTTAGGAGGTTTTTTAGGGTTTTTTTTAGGGAGTTTTTTAGGGTTTTTTAGGGTTATTTTAGTAGGGATTTTTAGGGTTTTTTAGGGGTTTTTTTAGGGTTTTTTATGGTTTTTTAGGGTTTTTTAGGGATTTTTAAGGTTTATTTAGGGTTTTTTAGGGTTTTTTTAAGGAGGTTTTTTACGGGTTTTTTAGGTTTTATTAAGGCTTTTTAGGGACCTTTTTTAGGGTTTTAGGGTTCTTAGCGGTTTTTTTTAGGTTTTATAAGGGTTTATTTAAGGGTTTGTTTGTGAGGGTTTTTTTAGGGTTTTTTTGGTTTTATATAGAGTTTTTAGGGTTTAGGGTTTTTTAGGGTTTGGTTTAGCGTTTTCTTTAGAGGTTTATTATAAGGGTCTTCTTTAGGGTTTTCTTAGCGTTTTTAGGGTTTTTTTAGGGATCCTCATTTAGGGTTTTTTAGAGGTTTTATTTAATAGGCTTTTTTTAGGGTTCTTTTAGGGGGTTTTTTTAGGGGGTTTTCCTTATTTTTTTAGGGTTATCTATAGGGTTTTTCTAGAGAGTTTTTATTAGGGAGATTTTCTTAGGGTATTTAGGCTTTTTAGCGGTTTTTTTAGGGGTCTTTTAGGCGTTTTATTAGCGGTTTTTTTTTAGGTATTTTTAGGTAATCTTTTTAGCGCGTTTTTTAGGGATGATTTTTTAGGGTTTTTTAGAAAGGTTTCTTTAGGGTTTTTTAGGTATTTTAGGTTTTTTAGGGTTTTTAGCGGTATTTTTAGGTTTTTTAGTTTTTGTAGCCAGGGTTTTTTTTAGGGTTTTTTAGAGGTTTTGTAGGAGTTTTGTAGGGTGGTAGTTTACGGGTTTTTTAGGGTTTTTTTTTAGGGTTTTTTAGGGTTATTTTTTAGGGTTTTTTAGGGGTTTTTTTTAGGGTTTTTTTTTAAAGGGTTTTTTTAGGGTTTTTTAAGGGTTTTTTTAGGTTTTTTTAAGGGTTTTTTAGGGTTTTTTAGGGTTTTAGGGGTTTTAGGGTTTTTTAGGGTTTTTTTAGGGTTTTTAGGGTTTTTTAGGGTTTTTAGGGTTTTTAGGGTTTTTTAGGGTTTTTAGTGGTTTTTTTGGTTTTAGGGTTTTTTTAGGGTTTTTTAGGGTTTTTTAGGTTTTTTTTAGGGTTTTTTAGGGTTTTTTTAGGGTTTTTTAGGGTTTTTTTAGGGTTTTTTAGGGTTTTTTAGGTTTTTTTAGGGTTTTTTTAGGTTTTTTGGTTTTTTAGGGTTTTTTTAGGGTTATTTTAGGTTTTTTTAGGGTTTTTTAGGGTTTTTTAGGGTTTTATTAGGGTTTTTTAGGGTTTTTTAGGGTTTTTTTAGGGTTTTTTAGGAGTTTTTAGGGTTTTTTTAGGGTTTTTTAGGTTTTTTTAGGGTTTTTTAGGGTTTTTTAGGTTTTTTTAGGGGTTTTTTAAGGGTTTTCTTAGGGTTTTTTAGGTTTTTTGTTAGGGTTTTTTAGAGGTTTTTTTTAGGGTTTTTAGGGTTTTTTAGGGTTTTTTAGGGTTTTTTTAGGGTTTTTTAGGGTTTTTTAGGGTTTTTTTAGGGTTTTTTAGGGTTTTTTAAGGGTTTTTTAGGGTTTTTTAGGGTTTTTTTAAGGGTTTTTAGGGTTTTTTTAGGGTTTTTTGGGTTTTATTAGGGTTTTTTTAGGGTTTTTTAGCGGTTTTTTAGGGGTTTTTTAGGGTTTTTAGGTTTTTTTTAGGGTTTTTTTAGGGTTTTTTTAGGGTTTTTTAGGGTTTTTTAGGGTTGTTTTAAGGGTTTTTTAGGGTTTTTTAGCGGTTTTTTTTTTCAGGGTTTTTTAGGGTTTTTTAGGTTTTTTTTAGGGGGTTTTTTTAGGGTTTTTTAGCGGTTTTTTAGGGTTTTTTAGGGTTTCTTT